>CM057452.1:426595000-431537500 GCA_016271365.2 Neoceratodus forsteri
TCACTTTCCCTAAGGAGAAGAGGGCTACCCCCAGTGAATGATCTGATAAATGCTGAAGACCATGGTGGACATTGTAGAGGGTGTCTATATGTTCAACAGTAGAAAAAATGTAATCTAACTTTGCATAACTCCCATGGCGAGCTTAATATTGTGTATATTCCTGCCTAGTAGGATATAGATAAGTGTCCAGAATAACATACTGCTGTTTTTGCGTGGGAGAGTTGGTGATATTTCAGTTGGGAGGTATCTAGTTCAGGAATTAAAGTTGAATTTAAGTCACTTCCCAAAGCAGTTGTCCTTGCAAGCACTTAAGAAGCTTATTAAGGAGATATTGTAGTATTGCCCGGCTGGTTCCTGGGGGGAATGAAGTATTTGCTAAGTTGAGGGGACGCCCATTTAGACTCCCTGTCACTATGACATAGCAGCCTGCCAAATCCACCTCAGCATGATTAATTTCAGAAGGACGACCCTGCCGTAACAATGTCATAACACCTGTTCTACAGCCGGACTTATGAGAAGACAAAAAAAAGTGGGCATAACCAAATTTGCAGGTATTTTTTATACTCCTCTGGGGATAAATGCATCTCTTGCAAAAATATAACATCTGCTTTCTCCTGTCGCAAAAATTGAAGGAGACGAAATTGCTTAATTGGACTAGGTATACCATTTACATTAAAATATAAAACCTTAGGTAATGACCCCATATTAAGTAAAATAATATAAAAAAAAGAAAAATTATCTCCCACTTTAGACCATCCCTTTACAACTCCCGTTTCCCCTTGAACAACCAAAATGCATGTCTTGCTCGTTTGACCTCTGAGTAAAAAAATAAAATATCATTTTACTACAAAGTACCCAAACTGTAAGGAAATAGTAAGAACAACCCTATTTGAAAATTCCTATGAAAAAGATAGGATTGTAACCTAACCCCATTACTTGTTAACAGCAAAGAAAGACCATAATAAACACACTTCAAAGTCAGGAAGCAGTAAAACGAATATCACTCCTGGGCAGTGCCAACTGATAGAAAGGCATTGCCGGGGAGAAATGTGGTGACAACCCAGACCCTCTGAGTTTAGGGAAAACCCTGTCCTGTGTGCGTCAAGTACCCATACCCAGTAGAAAAAGTACCTATTGGCCACCCAACTCCAGAACTAAATATACTTAAGCCGGACGACATTTCATAATTTGCACACACACCCCACTTCCGGACTCCTGCACATAGTCTCTTCAGCACTCTACGTAGAGGACGATAGATTAAACAACTCCAGCATCTATTAAATGAGTTTATATTCCAACCCACACATTTAAATCTCGGGCTACCTTACCTTTAGTTGAAAAACAATATTATGTACTAAGTTATTTCTTGCTCTTCCTATACTGGAGCTCCTTTTTCCAAAATAAAGAATCTAATACTATATATCCCAGATGAAATGTAAAAGAAAATAAGATAAATAATCAAGAATAAGAACAAAAGATTTGAAATAAGAATGCAAAATAGGGGGGGATATATAAACCGCCAAAGACAAACTGGTCAAACAAAAGTTCCCTAATACTGTAAAGCATGTAAAAATATATTCTGTAACTGGTCTTAAAACACAATGCAAGTAGAACCAGCTTATCAAACCTAAAGTTCTAGTACTTATAGCTTCTAAATGTAGATAGTTATAATAAAACAGAAGGAGGAACTGTTAGGCGTATATAGGGTACCAAAGTTAAAGCACCTCATTAAACATTTTAGGGCGAAAAATATGTCTTCATCCCTTCCCCTTTATCAGTCCCCTTAGATTTTTGCCAAATGTAATATAGGGAAAGTATTAGGGTCTTGAATACAGTATAATCTGATACTAAAGAGCAAGTCCACCAACTGTAAAAACCTCTGTTGTCACAAGCTGCTAACAACTTCACATAAACCTTGCTATGAAATGAGGTTAAAAAAATTAGATTACAGAAGGTTATAAACAAGTAAAGTGTCTCTTCTAAAACTAATATTAAGCAAGTAGGCAGCACAGACGAAACATGGAGAGAACAAACAGTATCAGCAAACTAGATATGAAAAGATGAAACGGGACAGTAAACATTGACGGGATTGCTCAAACTGTGAAAGCCCATGAAAAGTTATTTTGAACAAGGTATTTGGCTTCCTTGTAGATGTCAGAAGTCCTGAGATATGAATATTGAAATAATCTGTAAATCAAAACAAGGCAGCAGCCATTTCATGCAATCTTAAAACAGAAAGTGATGTCACTGAGGGGCAAGCTGTAATTAACAAAATACAGTTGCCCCTCAGTGACATCATTTCCTGTTTTTAAGACCACATGAAATGACTGTTGCTATGATTTGATTTACACATTACTTAGCTGTTCATATCTCAAGACTCTTGTCCTCTACAGATAAACCCAATATCTAATTTGAAAGATGTTTTCATGGGCTTTCACAATTTGAGTGACCCCTGCAGTGTTTATTGTCCCTTTAATACAGACAGCTCCAGCCTAAATAACGAGTCTCCTCCTGATGAAAAGCCTTTAATAAAGCTTTTAATCTTCCCTTGTCAGTCTTCACCATTCTGTCGGGTGTCAGCCAGAGGCGCGCACCCACTACGGAAGCTTTTTTTTTTTTTTAGAGGAGTCGGCATTGACGGCACCGCCCCCTAGAGTGACGCACTGCGTGTAGTGCGAGGGACGGCCGTTAGGCGTCGCAGACTCCTCCTCCATCCCAGTTCTGTTTCTCCCACCGTCGAGG
Source organism: Neoceratodus forsteri (assembly GCA_016271365.2). Taxonomy (NCBI): domain Eukaryota; kingdom Metazoa; phylum Chordata; order Ceratodontiformes; family Ceratodontidae; genus Neoceratodus; species Neoceratodus forsteri. The sequence continues at coordinate 426,597,743 of CM057452.1, forward strand.
CTGCACCTGCTATGTAGAGCCGAAATAGATACGGCGTCATAGGCCTCAGTACTCGAAGTCCGTCATCCCGTTTCCCGTTGCTCGACGTAGTCAATTGGTAAGACCGTTCTTTTTCTATTTTAATCCGACGATGACGAGATTTTTCTGTGTTTTTTTTCCTTAATTGTTTAGCATCGTGTCTGGTTCTGGGGCAAACTATAAATCTAAGGCGGGCCGTGCCCCTATGCATCGGTGCCCCTGTGGCTGGCAGTTTTCCGTCACGGACCGTCATGATGTTTGTCTCCGGTGCCTGGGACCCTACCATGATATGGATCATTGCGATGCCTGCTTCTCCATGGATCACCATGTTTTGGAAGTCTGCGCGTTTCGAGTCGGATGAGCTACGCCGACTTTCGGAGGACGACGTCGCCTAAGGGCTTCCCAGGTCAGATCTTTCAACCCTTCTTCCGGGTCCCCTCCCGGATCTATACGGCCTAGCGAGGAGGAAGCCTCCTCCACTTCCAGCCATGCTGAGGAGGAGGTTTCTTCTTCTGCGCAGGAGGAACGGTGTGATTCCCTCCCGGGGTCACGCCGTTTGTGCCGTCCCAGCAGTCACCTCCATGGAGGTGCAGGCTCCCCCAGTGTCATGACCTCCGGTTGTGGAGCCCGGCTCTGGTGGACCCTCATTTCCGTCTGTCTTTGTCGCGGAGTCTGGCGCAGCTCACGGCGCCGGTGACTCAGGCGGGGCCATCGGCAGCGCCGTCCTGGGTCTGAGTGCCGTTCGTGGGGGCTCAGGCGGCGCCGCCGGTAGTGTCGTTCTTGGTCGTGGCACCGTCCGTGGGTGCCGGGACTTAGGGGCGGTGCCGTGGCTGGGCCTCATCGCCGTCTCGATGTGTCGGGACTCGGCGCGCATTCGCGGTGTGGCCCGGGAACCTGGCGCCACCAGGGGTGCGGTTGACTTTGCGGACATGGTTGTCGTCGCAGCCTATGGCAGTACCAGGCCTGGTGCCACCTCTGGGCAGGTTCCTGCGGCCGTTGAGATGGAGTCTTCCCTTGTCGACCCCTCCTCAGAAGGAGACGATTCAGGTGAGGGCCCAGACCAGCGGCTAGAGTCTTTTGGCTCTGAACCTCCTGTAGGCCGCAGGGCTAGACAGTTCAGTGTTCCTCTGCCGGACTCCCCAAAGTTGGTTAGCCCAGATCATTCCATGGTTAGAGGTGACCTGGTGTCTTCCGTGGTGGGCCCTTCGGATGTTCAGGAGAGGATACCCTCTTGCAGGTCCCAGGCAGCTGCCGTTCCTGGTGCTGCTCGGGTCCTTCAGCAGAGGGAGGAGGACTCTGCCTCAGCAAGTGCCCTTTGGGGTCTTGCTCAGCAGGGACCTCCGCCACTGGCTACGAGGAAGAGGGCTGCTTTGGAGTCTGAAGGATTGAGGGGTAGGGGTCAGGAGCAGTGACGAGCCCCCACCGCCTTGCGGGGTGTGGGGAGGAGTCGTAGCGCTGATCCTCGCCTTTCTTTGAAGGTCTCTAAAGCGTCTTCTGGTGACTGTTCTGAGAGTTGCCCTTCTGGACTCATGCAACCCCAGGCGCGTCACATTGGGTGATTCCCCTTCAGAGCTCTTTCCGGAGTTGTCTCTTACCCTTTCTACTGCGCAACCCGGCACGATCTCAGAGTCCCCAGTCTTGGAGGCATCACTACCTGGATCCCAGAGCCCTGGCAGAGATCAGGCACGTGCTATTAGGTGCCCTTCGCCCATTCCTCTGCAACCACCTCCCTCTCTCCCAGGCCATGTGGGGCACACTGGGCCATTATCTTGGGAGACGTTCAGAGCTACTGCTGCGGCCTTCCCGTCCTATGTCAGGGCCATGGATGAACAGGTCTTCCGCCTGTCCCCCCTGCCGCAGGAGTCCTCTGGGCATTCGAGCTCCACTTCCTTCTCGTCTTCCTCAACTGAGGAAGAGGAACCTTCTGTCCACCTTTCCTCTGACGTTGATTTCACTGACTATCAGCGTTTCCTTTCGAGGATGGTATCGGAGCTTCGTATTTCCTACATCTGTAGGGACAATACCGAGTGGCAGACGCGTGCTTTCCTTAGTGAATTCAGCACCCACCATTTGGTGGTGCCTTCCTGGCTAATTCCCTTCCAGGAAGCGTCTATCCGCAACTGGCAGTCTCCAGCCACTCCTTCCCCAGCCCCGGGAGACTGCAGGAGACGGTATTGTGCCCCCCATGAGTCTCTAGGTTCTCTGCCTCACCCACCTTCGGGTTTGACGTTCCTGGATACTCCTTCCGGGCCTTGACGCCCGGCGCTCGACAAGCCTCCGGATTCAGATTCTGCTGAATTCGACCGGTGGGGACGAAGAGTCTTCTCTTCTGGTCGTGCATTGTTATGCATTTCTTCTCATCAAGCTCACTACGCTGCTTATAACAGGCATCTGTGGTCGATGCTGGCTCAGGTCTTAGCCCTACTTCCTGACTCAGAGCAACCTAGACAAGTCATTGCCCTCTCTGCGCAGGGTCTAGAGCTTGCAAGGCACCAAGTGAGGGCATCTTATGATGCCAGCGAGGTGGCATCCAGACTAGTGGGGACAGCGATTTGCATTTGGCAGATGGCATGGCTTCGTCTCTCCCGACTGCCACCCATGGCCCGGCGTAGGGTGACTGGCTGTGCCTTCCGGGGGACCCACCTTTTTTCCCGCAGGGCGAGGTGGCATCTTCGGGGGCAGCCCCCCTCCCACAGCCCCTCGGGGGCGCCTTCTCCTCCTCACCCACCTTAGACTTCCTAGTCTATTGGTTAGGGTCTTCCCCTCCCTACTTTTCACCAGTAGGAGGCTGAGGGATCTGTTCCCTCAGGGTTTACTCATACCCCCCCTCTTCGGGGGTTGGGGCTTGGTACTCACCCAACAGTAATAAATGGTGAAGATTGACAAGGGAAGATATGGAAATTACGTACCTACCGTAATTCTTGATCTTCTCTTGTATCTTCACCATTCATTACTGAATCCTGCCCACCGTCCCCTCAAGGGCCTCCTTCTTTGGCATCTCCCCCTCCCTGTTCATTCTTCCCCCTTCTCCCTTGGCCGTTAAGCCAAAAAAAAAAAAAAAGCTATCTTGCTTTTCTTCCGTTCTTCTGAACGGATCCTCCCTCTGGGAATAGGAGGAACGAACTATAATAATCTCTCCTGAGGGAACTCTTTCTGACTACCATAATAGGCATCTCTTGGCTCTCCTTAGCTATGTTTTTCAATTCACAGTTTAAGAGATGGTCCTTAAATGGCTCGACCTCTCTTTCCTAGACCCCTTCTGGCAGATTCTAATCCTTTAAATCAGCCTCTACTGGTTTGGTGCTGTCCGGCACTTCAATTACCTTAAGTGGTATTCTCTGCCTTGCCTCTAGGGAGTCCAATTGAGTTCCCACTGTCTCTGTTTCATAAAGGGGTACCCTCTGTGAGGTCCCCCCCTCCCCAACACCACTTTCACATGCTACTGTTATCACTTAGCAAGGTGCTCATGGGCTTCTTTCCCCTGCTAGTTGGCAGCTCTCTTTTGGAACAGAATTTCCGCCTTGGTAGTTTGTGAGCTCCCAGCTGGAGTCTAAAAGGTTAGGGATGGCAGGAGATGTAGAGAATCTGCCTTTAGTGTCCAAGCTGTGTGAGAGGTTTGGTTGAGCCTCCCCAATTTTTATAAGAGGGATCCTTGCTCCCTTGTTTGTGGTTCCAAGCTTATAACCCTAAACCAGTCTCTCAATGGCAGAATTCTCCCTTCCTGACATCCCCTTTTTCTCTCTTCTTCTTTCTCCTTCCTATCTGTTCCCCTCTTAGAGCCACCCCAGAAGTGAGGCCCTGCAGTCCCTTAGGGTAGGCATTTTTCCCGCTCTTTTTTTCTGTCCTCTACCAGCTTATTCCCTTTTCAGTTTATATCCTTTCCTTTTTCTATCCGTCGGCTCTCTTGCCTCACTCTCTTTTCTGATCCTTATTTCGCCTCTACGGCTAATAGAACTAGGATGGAGGAGGAGTCTGCAATGCCTAACGCCTCATGCCATACACGCAGTGCGTCAATCTAGGGGGCAGCACCGTCGACTCCTCTATATAATAATAAAAAATAAAAAAAGCTCCCGCGGCGGGTTCGCATCTCCGGCTGACACCCAACAGTAATGAATGGTGAAGATACAAGAGAAGATCAAGAATTGCGGTAGGTACATAATTTCATTTTCTGATAGTGCTTGCTTGGTGTGTCTTTTTTTTACTGTGAGGAGAGGTGGATTTAGACCAGACGTCCCATTAGTGCCCGCCTTGCTCCATAATATCATCCGCAGAATCATATTTTCATTTTTTCAGTTCCTGAGCCACAGCCTCCAGGTTACTGCTGGCCATCGTGAAAAAAATATATGGAGCCGAGCGGAGTATGGAGTCATAAACTTTAATTTATGGGACTTCAGTAATCTCAAGACTGGTGCATAGACTCTACATTTCGTGAGGAAAGTTAGCGAATAGTCATTATCAAAATAAATACGCTGGCCCTTATTGGTAATTTGCCCAGTTCTCCAAGCTTGATATAACAACTCCTGTTTTACAGTATAATTCAAGAACCATACCATTATAGAGCTGGGTCACTGAGTGGGGCTGAGCAGCTTGGGAGAGAGGGTGTGATGGGCTCTTTCTATTGTTAATGGGTAGTCTGTAATAAAAAGAGAGGAAGCACTGGAGAAAGGCAAACATATCCTTGCCTTCTTTTCCCTCAGGCACTCCATAGATGCAGAGCCAGCAAAAAAACACTCTCTCCACTGTTTATCAGAAAGTCTTTATTTATTTTTTTTTTTCCACTCTATACTTCTTCCTGCCTGGGCATCCTTCCGGGGTATGCACTTGACCCCAGCCTCTACTCCCTTGCCTGAACCCTCGTTGTCAGAAAGACTCCCCCGACCACCCAGGCAGATCTACCCCCTGGATCACCCCCCAGGGGCGGGCCTGTCCTCCCGTGATGGCCTGTCTGAAATTAGGGAGATCCCACCTGGTGTGTGTCAGGTCGGCCTTGGAGTCCTCCAGACTATGGGCCGGCAGTCGGGATGTGGGCTGTGTCCCTGGCATTCCCTTCATGTCCACAAGCGAGATGGGGGATTTTTCTACTTTTTCTGGTCCCCCTCGGGAGTGCGACGTGCAATGACGTCCGCGCACGGCTTCCCTGCTGACATCTGCCGCACTCCCACCCCTTCTTCTGGCTGGCGTACTGTGTTACCCCGATCTCCACTGGGGGTCATCAGGATGCCGAGCGGCTCTGAATCCCTCCCCAGAGAGAGGAGAGCAGTCCTCCGGACACTCAATCCTCTCTCTCCCCTGCCAGCCCCTAACGGTCCGGGCTCGTTCCCGAACCCGGGTCGCCGTTGTGATGCGAGGTGTGGCATCCAGCGCCTCAACCATCAGTGCCACCGGGCCAGAAAGGCTTTTTAATCCATAAGATTTAAAAAAGTGTTGCCATAAATATACACCACAGGTGTGCTGAGCAACGAAGAACCTGTACTGATTTTATGTCTAGCGTGTCGTCAGGGGGGTGTTTACCATTCTACAGTCACCATTCAGCCTGAATAGTCACAGCTCTTAAAGAGACAGGCAATAACAGCATCAAACACACATGGATACAAAGTGCTATTTACATCAGTAACATTTCAAAAAGTGCAATAACCATTATAAAATGACCAGTGCCATATTAATAAAAAATACCATAACACAATTATACATACAAGACTATAAATCTAGAACAGCTAAAATTGTTACCACTAGCAGGGGTTTAAAGTGCAGTTCGTTTTCTGTGTCTAAAGTGCTGCTTATATCATCACAGGTGAGGCAGCCCTGGCAATTCCTCCTATTACCTGTAAAAGAGATACACAAAGAAATAGAAGCTTTTATTAGGGTTGTCATACTTGTGACAGGTCTATACACCAATTCCTATTATTTAATAAATTCTTCAAAGTTCTTTCTATCTAAATTCTTTGTAAACAGGGAGGTACTTTGAAATTATGTCCTACTCTAGATAACATTTATCTGCGTCTAATACAGGCAAAAGGTTAATTTTGTCATTTAATCCTGGGGTTGTTAAGCCCTTCCCCCAAGTAAAAATCCAAAAGGAGACTCTGACAATTTATCGTTCAGGTTACCCCCTCTGGCCCCCCAGTGTTACTTTCTGTATACCACAAAATTTAAACACATGCCTTGCATTGTCATTTTTCCTCATTTTGCAGTAGTTTTGACAAGGCGCTTCTCCCATCTTGGTTCAAAATGGATCTAGTGTGCCCCCTCATGCTCAATTTTAGCATCCTGGTGGTTTTACCAATATAAAGAGCACCGCATTGACAGGTGGTCAGGTACACTACATATTCCGCTGAACAATTGATAAAGTCCCTAATCGTATAATCCCTAGTCCTGTTACATGTAAAGAAAGTTTTACAATTGATCATGTGGTTACAAAATTTACAGTTGCCACACTGAAACATACCAGAGGGTAATGAAGTACATTGTCCCTCTGTTAGCCCCCTTATGTCTGTTGTGTAACTGTGTACAATCCTGACTCTGAGGTTTCTGCCTCTTTTGTACACCTTTCTGGGTTTCTGCTTTGTGACCGCCTTGAGAATGGGCTCTGACTCCAGGATGCTCCAATCTGTTCTAAGATTCTCTCTATCTGACCAGAGTGCCTAGAGTAAATAATAATGAAATTCATCCTGTTCATGTTCTCATTCACACTTGGTTCCCTTACTCTCAATAGGCTAGATCTATCTGTTTGTCTGGCATGTTGGAATACTTTCTGTATAGAACCCCGCCCATAGCCCCTTTATACAAATCTCTCACACATTTCTAGCCCGCATCTTTCAAAATGATTTTCTTCACTGCAGTTCCTATTGACACTTAGTAATTGGGCCTTTGAGATATTGACCACCATATGGCATGGATGGCAACTGGATGCCAAAAGCAGTGAGTTCCTGTCAGTGTTCTTTCTGTATAGACTAGTTTGTAATGTTCCATCTACTTTTTTAGTTATTTAGAGATCCAGAAACGAGACCGACAACTGATCACACTGCACAACAAATTTCAGATTTTCATTGCTAGTTTCTAGATGGTTAACAGATTTGTAGAGCTCATCCTGTGTGCCACGCCATAAATATGTTGTCTATAAAGCAAAGCCAGCAGTCAATCCTATCATAATAAGGATTGCTGTGGCTGTCGTAAACTGTTTTTTCTCAGTGGCTCAAATAGAGGTTGGCATATTTGTTATTACTTCTGCTTGAAGAATTTCCAAGCTTCAGGCCCTTGTGTGTAAAGAGCCCGCAGTACCATCCCTGCAGGTGCACGTTTGGCCTGTCTTGGATCTCAGAAAGCTGAACCTCTTAGAGTACAAATTCAGAATGGTCACCTTGCAAGGCCTACTCCCACTGCTGCGTACCTCCATATTAAAATCTGAAAGCCTCATAGAAAATACTTGCGGTTCCTGTTTCAAAGTGAACATTACCAGTTCAGAGTGTTGCCCTTTGGCTGGTCTTCTGCACCATGAATCTTTTCCAGATGCTTGGCAGTAACGGCAGCATACAGTTATAATGCCAGTGCTTTCCCACTGGGCGGGGAGCACTGGTATTCTAACATACTAACAGCCAGCAGAATTGGCCTGTCGGTCTTTCACGTCTGCTCGTTATCCAGCCCTTATCAGGCGCTCACCCCCCCCATGACCCTCACGGGTCACTCTTGGCTTCAGTACCCTCATGCATCTGTCCCACCCCCTCTTGAAGCCCTCCATGGTGCCTTGCTCGACTAGACTCCTGAGCAGTGCAGTCCATGGCTCTACCACCCTCTCTGTGAAGTAATGCCTTCTACGTTCTCCCCTGTAGGTTCCTCCCTCCAGTTTCCACTTATGCCCTCTGGTTTTGCCCCTTTGCTTTAGCCTGCACATTTCTTTGGCTCCACCCCTGTTAGTCCCTTTCACATATTTGAAAACCTCAATCATGTCCCCCCTATCTCTCCTCTCCTTCAGTGAGTACAGCCCGAGGGCTTGCAGCCTGTCCTCCTAGGTCCTATTCCCCATGCCCCGGATCATCCTGGTTGCCCTCCTCTAGACCCTCTCCAACAGTACTATGTCCTTCTTAAGGTGCGGCCTCCAGAACTACACACAATACTCAAGGTGCGGCCTAACCAAGGCATTGTACAGAGGTAGTATCATCTCACTCCTCCTGGACGTTATTCCCCGGGCTATGCAGCCCAGTAACTTGTTTGCCTTTGCCACCATTATTCTGCAGTTCGCACTGTTGTTCATTTTGGTGTGTACCACCACCCCGAGGTCCCTTTCACTTGAACTGGCTTGCAGTGGAACCCCTCCCAAGGTGTAAACATTCCCTGGGTTTCTGACCCCCAGATGCAACACCTTACACTTCTCCGGGTTGAACCTCAGCTCCCACCTTCTTGCCCAGCCCTCCAGGGTGTCCAGATCCCACTGGACTGCCATCCTTGCTTCCTCCCCGTCGGCCAATGCTCCCAGCTTAGAGTCGTCTGTGAAGAGGCTCATCCTACTCCTAACTCCTGTCCCTATATCGGAGACATAGGCATTGAACAGGAGTGGCCCCAGTACCGACCCCTGGGGCACCTCACTGACGACCTTCCTAGGGGAGGAGACAGTCCCTCTCACCTCCACCCTCTGTGTTCTATCCATAAGCCAGTTTCCCACCTATCTAAGCAACTGTCTTCCCACCCCCATCTCCACCAACTTTGTCAGCAACCCGAAGTGTGGTACCGAGTTGAACGCCTTACTAAAATCCAGATATAAGACGTCCACTGGACTCTGTCTGTCCAGGGTCCCTGTCACCCAGTCATAGAAATCTATGAGGTTGGTCTGGCACGATCTCCCTGGGACGAAACCATACTGCCTGTCATTCATGTGTCCCAGCCTATCCAGTTGCCTCCTGAGCATCCCTTTGATGAAGTCCTCCATTAGTTTGCCTACCACTGATGTTAAGCTGACAGGCCTGTAATTTCCCATCTCCTCCCTAGACCCCCGCTTTGTGGATGGGCACCACGTGAGCCACCCTCCAATCCTGGGGCACCCTTCCTGTCTGGAGAGAAGTGTTGAACGGCCCAGCTAGTGAAGCTGCTAGTTCGTCCGCCAGCTCCTTCAGTACCCTTGGATACAGCCCATCCGGTCCTGGTGCCTTGTCAGTTTTCAGCGCCTATAGGGCCTCCCTCAAGCTGCCCTCTGTGATTTCCCCCTCCCTAGGCCTCTCCTCAGTAAAAGTCCCATCCTCTTCTGGGCCTGGTCTGCCTGGTGCCCCGGTCTCTTTCGATCCTCTCATCTCCCTATGCCGTATTCTCTCAGCTGCCCCCCCATTTTCTGATTGAATGCAGTCCATTTCTCCCTCCTTAAAAACTGAGGCAAAATACTTGTTCAGTACCTCTGCCTGCTCCCCCGCCTCCTGAGCCCATCCACCCCCAGTTCTAATCCTGGGGATCTGTGCTCTCCCCTTCCTCTTTTCCCCTATGTATCTATAAAAACCCTTCCCCCCCACGTATATCCTTAGCCAGGTTGTACTCCATCCTCGCTTTCAATCCCCTCACCACCCTTGTGACGCTTGTAGCCAACCGCTCGTATTCCCCTCTCTCCCATTCCCCCTGGGAACGCTTAAAAAGTGCGTAGGTAGCCTTCTTACCTCTTACCGCCTCTTGCACCTCCCTGGTCCACCAGCACGGCCTGTTGGCCCTGCCATTTTTGCTCCTTACCCTTGCACACATGCTAGTAGCCTCCTGTACTCCTTTTTTAATGGCCTCCCACAATCTATCTACATCCATGTCTGGCCTGATCTGGCTCAAGCTCCCCCTCAGTATCCTGCCCATGCCCCCGAAATCCGCCCCCGAAATCCATTACCACTGTGTTTGAGCGGTTTTCTTTTCCCCCTTAGGCACAACATAAGCCAGACCGTGTCATGGTCTCCTCCTGCCAACGGGCTACACACCTCCAGATCCCTTATCTGGTCGCTGTCTGCAAGGACAGCGTCCAGGATTCTCCACCTCCAGTAGGCTCCCCCAAATGTTGGACCAGAAAGGCATCCTGAAACACATCCATCAGCCTCTGCTGATGTCATGGTGTCCCAGTCTGCCCCGGCATATTCAGGTCCCCCATGACCACCATCCTACCCTTTCCCCGGTCACAGTGCCCCTTGATGTGCTCTACCAATTTTTCCTCCAGATCCACATCCATTGCGGGTGGTCTGTATACCACCTGTACTTTTAATCTTTTTCCTCCCCCCCCCGATTGTAGGGTTACCCAAATAGCTTCCACTCCCCACTCTGCCTCCTCCACTCCACTTACCAATATTCCATCCATCCTGTTTGCTTTTGTTTGGTCACACACCAGGTGCACTCCTGTAAACTTAAAAAAAAAAAATGTAAAATAAATTTGATAAAAATCTTTATGTATTGGCCAGGGTTGAGCTTGCTAAATCTTTAATATTGAACAGTAGTGGCAACAACCTGTATGTTGTCCCTTACCTGGATAACTGACTATTGAAAGCCCACTCCAGGGATCCGCTCATGCAGACCTTAGCTTGAACCATGCATATGTTCGATGTACTAGGGATGACTGTCAGTATACCAAAATCAGTGTTGACACCTTACCAGTGACTGCAGTATATAGGACCAGTCTTGGACACGGCCCAGGGCTCAGCCTTCCTGTCTCTGGACAGGACCCACCGCCTGGTTGCCAAAACACAGCTTGTGCACGACAGCAAGTAAGTCTCAGCCAGGACTTTCCTACACTTGCTGGGTCTCATGGCATCGGCCATAGTAACAGTACCCTTGGACAGGCTGCACATGCGAATTCCCAAGTGGACCCTGATAGTCCAGTGGGATCAGCTCACAGACAACCTAGAACAAATGGTTCTAGTCACATTCCCTGAGCGCAAAGTACTCAAGTGGTAGATGGAACCCAGCAACCAATGGGGGTTCCCTTACCGATCCCCTTTCCTCCCCAGATTCTCACAACAGATGCCTCAGAGATATGTTGGGGTGCCCACCTGGGCTCCTGTCAGATGCAGGGTAGGTACATGGATGCCAGTGGAGAGCACTTTGCACATAAATGTTGTACAAATGCGAGCTGTCCTGTATGGGCTCCAGGCCTTCCAGAACCACCTGTCCCCAGGCCCTCTGCTGGTACAGATGGACAATGTCAGTTTGATGCATTACATCAACAAGCAAGGGGGGATTCATTCCCTTTTTTTTTTTTTTTAACATTTTATTTATATACTTTCGTATTTTACAGCACAGTATTCTTTCAAGACAGCAATACAACTTAATGCATATTCGGGTGACTGTAATAGTATATGTGGTTGTTCCCTTTTTGTTACAGCCTTGGAGGGAAATCAGAGACTGTAGTTACACAGCACTACAGATTACAATTTATGTTAATGTTTAAACAGTAGTTGAGCATTAAGGCAGCCAATGAGCTGGGTTCCAACATAGAAAAAAATAAACCTCGCAAACCATTTAACGCACTGCAGTGAAAAAGAGCTGCACAGGAACTCCCTAATGTACCATAACCAGATATTCTCTCCAGACTAGAAAAACATAACAGTTCTTGTCCCTGAACGTCGAAGAAAGTGTGGATAGAACCCCCTCTGCATGTGGTTATACCCAGAGCTCACATACTTAAGTAAGCAATAAGACACGATGGGGTGTGCATTAGACAGTTCTAATGCACAGCTAGGGGTACGTAGTGAGGCACGAGACCACAGGCAGAGTGCATCCAGTCCCCTTGCTGTGCATTAGAACTGTCTAATGCACATCCCCGGAGTGGCTTATTGCACTTATAAAATGGACCAGTGTATTCTAAATGGGGGTTCTAGTTTTAGCTGTGCATTAGACACATCTAATGCACGGCTAACAACCAATCAGATTGCTTGAAATCCTTTACCCATTTTATAAGGCATCTTATGGCTAATATAAATGGTCTGTTACACTATGACACAATATTGTGCAAGAAACAGCTGACACTAGGTGTTAAGGACATTATAATGAAGGAGAAAAAGTAGAAGCAACATTTGTATATAACAAGTGGTATCTCTCATTATACTAAATGACCAGCATACCAAACATTGGTTGTTAAAGTTTGCCATATTGAACCTGTGTCGCAGTTTATATACTGGGTAAATTGATCTAGGGGGGATTCATTCCTATTCCCCATAAGGGAAGCAATTAGAGTTTGGTATTGGTCTCTGGAACATAGTCTAGAACTGTCAGCAGTATATGTTCCAGGCATCCAAAACGTCTTGGTAGCCAGGTTAAGCTGGTCCCAGTCCAGAATGCACAAGTGGAAACAGCTGACCTCAGTAATCAAAGACCTGTTCAACAGATGGAGTCATCCAGAATTGGACCTTTTTGCATCCCCACACAATGCAAAACTGCTGCTTTTCTGCTCGATTGTTCCAGGGCCTGGAGTTTTTTGGGAAGGCGTGTTGCCCCTCTCTTGGAAAGGGAGATCCTTTATGCCTTCCCTCCCTTCTCTCTGATTCAGAGAGTGCTACTCAAGCTACAGATGGAGGGGGCAACTCTGATACTCATTGCTCCCCTGTGGCCTTGACAGATCTGGTTCACCTTTCTGCAGCAGTCAGCAGTGGAGTCCCCAGTGTCTCTGCCCCTGTGCAGGGGTCTGCTGTCACATGAACGGGGAACTCTGCTCCATCCAGACCTCAGATCTCTCCATCTGCATGCATGGCTCCTGAAGACACAGCCATTGTCCATGTTGGCGCTTCCCAAAAAGTGGCTGATGTTCTAGTGGCTGCTAGGAAGCCTTCCACAGATCCACTTATTCTGTGACGTGTTAGCTGTTTGCTTTGTGGGCAGCTTCCCACCTCCTGGATCTGTTCACCTGTTCAATCAGGTTCTAGAGTATCTGCTATCCTTGTCGGATTCAGGGCTGCAGTATTCCTCTACTAAGGTGCACCTGGCTGCCATATCAGCTTTCCATGCACCTATAGAGGGTAATACGGTTGCCCAGCTGGAGGTGGCTCGTATGTTTTTGAGAGGCATTCTACATCTGAAGCCGCCCATCCATAATCCACTCCTGGTTTGGGACTTGAATTTTGTTTTGGAAAAGCTTATTTTGACTCCTTTTCAGCCAGCCACAAGTTGCGGCTTATGCCTTCATTCTTGGAAAGCGTTGTTTTTAGTTGCAATCACTTCTGCTCAAAGGATTTTAGAGCTACAGGCTCTAATGTGTGAGCCTCCTTATTTGATTTTCCACAGAAACCAGGGTGTCTTTTCATACCAGTCATAAGTTTTTACTACATGTGGTGTCTGAGTTTACTTTAAATCAAACCATCCACCTGCCAGTTTATTATCTTGAGCATGCCAATCCAGGGGAAGCACTGCTCCATACTCTAGATGTTCATAGAATACTTCGGTACTATATACACTGCACGAAGGACTGCAAAAAGTCCTCACAGCTTTTTGTTTAGTTTGCCTCTGGGAAAGAGGGCGCCTCCGCCCTAGTTTCCAAACAGTACTTGTCCAAATGGCTAGATAACTGTATTATTTTTTGTTATAGGAAGTACGATAAGGAACTTCCTTACGTGGTTCATGGCCTTTCCACTAGAGGCATGGACACCTCTGTTGCTTGTTTTAAAAATGTGTCTGCTGCAGACATCTGTGCAGCTGCCACCTGCGAGTACTTTCCACACCCTTCACTAAACACTACAGTCTGAACATTGTCTCTCATAGAAGGGCTGGCTTTCGCCTAGCTGTGCTACAAGGCCTACTTTCTTAAGCCTGTAGGCTCCAGCCACCCAGACTGTTCACTGTCGGTATTGCATGGTACTCGTTCCATTGGTGTGGCCTGATGAAAGAGATATCCTTGCAGAAGAATGAGCAGTTACATACTTCCTGTAACAGTAGATATTTGAGAGAATCTCTCATCAGGCCATGCCTTCCCCCCCTTTGTCCCCCTTATTGACCTAAAACTCTAGCCTGCATCGCTCCTGTCTCCATTCTAGTCTACTTTTAGCCCTCTGCCTCACCTGGGTTCACAGAGTATAGGTTCTCTCCTGGCTCCCTAAATAAGAGCTCCTCCTGAGTATGTTCTCCGTTGGGGAACTGAGGAGAGGAGGGGTCGCCCACATTTATATGATAGCTGGCATCGTCGTGGACGGCCCCCTGGCTGACTGCTTGCAAAGGTTTCCGTGTGGTCCTAATGCCTAGTGATTTGTAGTTCTAGGATCGTGGATATGTTGTTCATCCACACTTCTTGGCATGTCTCTTTCCCTTTAAGGATCACTGGAAGGTCTTCAAGCTGGCTACTCCCACCCACCCGGGTGGTATATCCCTAGGCTCTGCCCCATGACGCCAAATCTTCCTTTCCGCTGGAAGATTCAGGCTGCGTCCCTCGTGCTACCGCATTTTGTAGGCCCTGGCTTCTATACCTTCAGTTATTCCGAAAATCTGTCTAGTTCGCATTAGTGATCACGACTGTTTATCTTCGATTATGGAAGACAAGTCTTCCCCCAGATTTCACCGGTGTTCATGCGGCCAGAAGATGTTGCGCACGGATCCCCACACCGCGTGCGTCTGTTGATGGGTGTCGACCATGACACCTCGAAGTACGATTTTTGTCTTGCATTTCACCCTAACGTCCTCGACAACCGTCTCATGCTCCTGAAATTGGGGAGGCTGGAAAAACGGAACCCTCCGTTGAAATCAAAGGAGGCTCGGTAGATGGTTTCCACAGCCGCGGGATCCACCAAGCAATTGAAACGCATGCAAGCCTTCGAGGAGGAAGTGGCTCATGCCGGTGAATTTTCCTCTCGGAGCTTCTTCGTTCCACTCAACCTGGGCTCTACTTTCTCGGGTTCTTTCTGAGAGTTGTGCCAGTCTCTCCTGACTAAGGGAGAGAGTCCTGCAGGCACTCACTCCTCTTGGTCCCGTAAGCGTAAAAAGGACCCAGGATCATCTTTGTCTCTGCGAAGACGTTTTTGGGATTGGGAGAGATCTGGGTCCCAGGAACCGGTAGTCTCTACTTCAGTCGGAAATTGCTTCTTCGGCCGCTGGCTTCTCTGCCTTGCCGTCCAGCCAGTCAACTGAAGTGTCGATTGAGGTTGAAATAATCATCGATCTGATCGACCCATTGTCGCCAACCCCAGTCAGCGATTTTCTCAGTCGGACTCCGGTCCTTTGTTTCCCCGACGAGGAGACCCAGCCCACTGGGAATCTTGTCAAGGAAGTGGTCCCTGACCCTGGGAAATTACTGGTTCTGCCAATGTCTTCCGAGTGACCAAATTGGCCTGTCCAATCTCGATTGAGGTCCAGGACCCCCTCGACCAACAGGCCGAGGAAGAACGACAAAGCGCTCGACGTTCTATGTACTGTATAGAAAATTAACCCTCTACTCTCCGGTTGAGGTTTCTGTCTGCAGCACTTTGAAACCCAACAGTCAGATTCTTTACTCCGCCCCCGGAGATTTTTCCTTCTGCTCGGTTCGAAGTCAGTTAAAGTTGTCTGTTTCATGCCGAAATTATTTCCGCATTGTCGGTTCAGGCTCTGTCTGCGGTACTGTGATTACTTTAGATAGTTTTTTCGGTTTACTTTGTGGAAATTGTAAAACTGTATTTCGATGGGCTCGACTGAACCTATCCAGTATATTGAATTCTTGTGTTTTCTTTAGTGTGCGGTTACCAGTCCTTATCGGTTTTAAAAAAAAAAAAAGTGTTTTAACGTTTTTTTCCAGTACCCATAACATGGTTAGAAACCGATAAGGGAGTCTTGCCTCGCGGATGCTGAAAAAAGGGTAAGTTTGGTTAGGTTGGCATGTCTGAGAAACCCAAGAAAAAAAATGGACCCACTGGGTTTCAACACTGCAGTGAGAGTGGGGAGATCTTTGCTAAGGCCGATCCCCATACCACCTGTGTTTATTGTCTGGGGTTTGACCACCTCGATACAGACTGCCAGATTTGTAAAAACTTTCGTAAGTCTACCCTGGAGAAAAGATTAGGTAGACTTAGAGAAAAGGAGGCCGAGAAGTCGGCTGACCCGGATGGCCAGCCCGGTTCAGTTCCGACCAAACCAGAAAGAGTGCCCTCTGACCAGGGCGATACTTCTTCGGCCAAGAGGAAAGCCGATCCTGAGGGATCGGTTCCTATGAAAAGGAAACGTAAAGACAAATCAGCCGGCTCGGATCCGGAGGTTCATGTTCCGACCACTGATGAGATTGCCCGAGCGATTAAGATTGTTGAATCGCTTCCCCCGGTTCCGTCCGATCCAGCTCCGTTAGCTAGGGGCTCGGTTCGTTCGGTTCCTCCAGTTCAGGATTATGCCCCTGAAGATTTTTATGAACCGGAATTTGAGGAGGAGGGGGATTATGAGCAAGGTGATGAGGATGATGGAGCAGAAAGTCTGGATGTGCCCATTGAACCGGACATCTCCTCAGACAGACCTTGTAGTGTTTCCCCTCCTAGGCTCTCTGAGTCCCTTCCCCACTACCTGTTCTACAGGAAAGTGGCTGAAACTCTCCAGCTCCCTATGGAGGAGGCTACAGAGGATCAGGAGTAGCCTGATCTTGTTGAAATGATGGACATCCCAGAGTCCAGGAGGCTGTCTATTCCCCTACACAAATCATTTGGGAAACAGACACAAAACATTTTAAAGTCTCCTAATTCTGTACCTCCTGTTGATAGAAGAATGGACAAGAGGTACACCTTATCAGGCTCAGACACAGAGTTTTTCTATCAGCAATGCAGCCATGTTGGGGTCGTGCAGGCTGCAGCCTGTGACAGGGCTAATGTTCCCTTGGCTTCACACCACCCAGATAAAGACACCAGGAGGATGGATGCCTTGGCAAAGAAACAATACATGGCATCCTCTTTGGGACTCAGGCAGGCTAATTATATGGCCTATGCAGCCAGGTACCAGAGGTCCAGGTGGGACACTGTACTGGCACTGGCTAAACAGGCCTCCCCCCAGCTGGCCAAGGAGCTGGAGGAGGTGGCTGCTGATGGGACTAAGGCATCTAAGGTACAATTTCATGCTGCTGTGGACTCCAATAAAGTGTCACCAAGAGTCATGGCTACATCTGTGGCTCTTCAGAGAATGGCTTGGCTCAAATGTACTAGCCTCTCACAGGACACCCAGGCTAAGGCCATGGATTTCCCTGTGTAAGGTAATTCTCTGTTTGGGGAGCAGACAGAGAATTACATGAAAAAGATAGAGGAATATAGGACCACTTATAGGAGTGCACAGGCCAAGGAGAGGCAGGCAACTCCTCAAAGGCAGCAGTCTAGGGGCAGGCCTTTTCATAGGCCTTTCTACCAAGCACAGGCCTCCTCTCCCTTTTCACAGAGGGGGTTCTTCAGAGGGAGGGGCAGAAGGGGGATGAGCAGGGCTGCATCCACTCCTCAGTCTAAGGCCTCTGCTAAGCAGACACCCTGATGGGCCTGCCTGTTGACTCTCCTATCCCTGTGGGCAGGTTGGCTTACTTTGTCCAGGACTGGGTGTCTGTTACTTCAGACAAGTGGGTCCTGGAAATAGTAAGCCAGGGACTGGTTCTCAGCTTCAAATAATTTCCGAAGATGAGAGCCAGATCTTTTCCACCTGCAAGTCTCTCCAACACCCTTGCCCTAGAGGCAGAGGTTTCATCTCTTCTGGCTTTAAGAGCCATAGAGAGAGTTCCTACCCTACACTGGGGCAAAGGTCTATACTCCAGGTACTTCCTTACCCCCAAAAAGATGGGAGTGGCGACCCATCCTAGATTTAAGATACCTGAACAAACATCTTTTAAAACCAAGGTTCAAGACTTTGGGAATAATTCTTCCCTCTCAAAGGCCAGGGGACTGGCTAGCCTCCCTGGACCTCAAAGATGCCTACTTTCACATCCCCATCAGGTGCTCCCACAGAAAGTACCTCAGGTTCAAGTTGCCCTCAGGCCATTATCAGTTCAAAGCAATGCCCTTTGGTCTAACATCAGCTCCAAGGGTTTTCACAAAGTACCTGGCAGTAGTAGTTGCCTTTTTAAGAAAGCAAAAGATTTCAATTTTTCCATATCTGGACAACTGGCTCATAGTGGGTCAGTCTCCAGACCAAGTCAAGTCAGACCTGCAAGTGACCCAGCAAGTGTTCACTTCCCTGGGATTTCTTCTCAACCTCCCCAAGTCAGTTCTCGAACCGTGCAGCTTCTACCTTTATAGGGCAGAGCTAGATACTGTCAAAGCAAGAGCCTTTCTTCCCCTGGAAAGGACAAGAGTTCTTATAGAACTGGCTTCTTCCTTCAGCCTCCAGGTGTCCCGACCAGCAAGGCACTTCCTTCAGGTCTTGGGCCACATGGCAGCCTCTACAGCAGTGGTCCAAGGGGCAGGATTCCAGATGAGGGACATTCAGTTCCATCTGAGGACCTTTTGGTCCCAAAGGAAGGATCCTCTTACCAAACTGATTCCAGTGACTCGGACACTGATCCTAGCTTTTCAGTGGTGGCAGAATCAGGACAATTTAAGGCAAGGGGTCCCATTTGTTACTCAGTCTCATTCGGTGGTCCTTACCACGGATGCTTCCCTTTTGGGGTGGGGAGCCCATCTGGGGGCTCTCACAGCCCAGGGACTGTGGTCCCCTCAGGAATCCCTTCTTCATATCAGTCTCCAGGAACTCAGGGCAGTTTTTCTGGCCCTGCAAGCTTTCTCTCAGTCAGTGCAGAACAAGCTGGTTCAGGTCACAACAGACAACACCACCACCATGTGGTACATCAACAAGCAGGAAGGCACTCGGTCCATGGCCTTGTGCACGAAAGCCATGAAATTGTGGTCCATGGCTTATTCTCTGCAGACCTCTCTGATAGCAGTCCACCTTCCAGGGAAAGACAATGTGCTAGCAGATGCACTGACTGGACCCTCTGGTGTTAAAAGTGATTTTTTTCAAGGTGGAGCACTCCAGAGGTAGATCTCTTTGCAGCCCCAGACAATCACCATCTTCCTCTGTTTTGTTGCAGACCCCAAGTCTTGGGCTCAGTCCCTCTGGATGCTCTGATGTTGAACTTGGGAAGGGAAATTTGTCTATGCCTTTCCTCTACTGTTCAAGGTTCTGGTCAAAGTGAGGTCACAACCCTGCGAAGTGATTCTGATTGCTGCAGATTGGGCCAGGCAGCCCTGGTACCCCCTCTTACTGTCCCTAGCAGTCCATCTTCCCCTGTCTCTTCCCAGGAATTACAACCTGTTAACCTCCTCTCAGGGGAGGATTTGGTACCCCAGTCTTCGGTCCCTCAATCTCAAGGCATGGCTCTTGAAGAGTTAGAGTATGCAGATTTGCATCTGTCCCAAGGGGTTCTGGATATTCTCAAAGCCTCTCGAAAGCCAACCACCAGAAAGACGTATGACTCCAAATAAAAAAGATTCAGCATTTGGTGTTCCAAGAAGCATATATCTCCAGACACTGCTAAATTATCTACAGTTCTGGATTTTATGGTCCATCTTAATGGTCTAGGCCTCAGACCAGCTACTCTCAAGGTACACTTGTCAACTGTTTCTGCTTTTCTGTCAGTGGGAAAGCCTTCCTCACTGTCATCTCACCCTATATTTTGTAAGTTTTTCAAGGGATTGCTTCATACCAATCCTCCCTTTAGGGATCCTGCCCGAGCCTGGGACTTAAATGTTTGCCTTGCCCAACTTATGGAACCTCAGTTTGAGCCTATGTCCTCAACAGAGCTTAAGTACTTGACTTGGAAGACTGTGTTTTTGGTAGCCATTACCTCTGCCAGACGTATCAGTGAATTGCAAGCCCTGTCAGTGGAACTTGATTTTATCTCATTCCATAGAGATAAAGTGGTCCTTAGAACCAATAGGAGGTTCTTGCCCAAAGTGGTTTCAGACTTCCATTTGAATCAGTCCATGTCTCTCCCTGTTTTCTTCACTGATCATTCTTCCTCAGGGGAGAGGAGGCTTCACAGTTTAGATGTTAAAAGAGCCCTTAGCTACTGCATAGATCGTACCAAGGGTCACAGGTTTGATTCCCTCCAGTTGTTCCTCACTTATGAGGAAGTGGGAAAGGGCAAACCTGCCACCAAGAGAACTATTGCCAGGTGAATTGTTTCTTGTATACAATTCTGCTGTGAGAAACTGGGAAAAATTGCACCCTCAGGCCTGAGGGCTCATTCCACAAGAGGTACAGCTGCTTCCCTGGCTGCTGCCAGGGATATCCCTCTGTTAGAGATTTGTCAAGCAGCCACCTGGAAAACAGTCCATACCTTTACCAAGCACTACTCTCTGGATATCCAGGCTAGGAGTGATGCTCAGTTTGGCACAGCAGTACTTCAGAGCCTATTCCCAAAGTAGGTTCTGTCCCTCCTCCTTGGAGGTACTGCTTGGTAGTCTGCAGATTGTCAGAATACAGCAAGACTTCATGTTGTTTGAAGAAGCAATTACTCACCTTAGTAATTGTGTTTCTTCTAATGGAGTCTTGCTGTATTCTGACCTCCCTCCCTGCCTCCCTCCTCAGAACCTGGTTTTGGGAAGTGGGTGGGCAGGTGCAGTGTTGCACCCCAGGGGTGCTTCATGCACACCCTCCATTTTATCTGGGTGTTTTTGTATTATGATCTTTTATTTTTAGATAGGTTTTGGTTTTGGGTTTCCTGACTTGAGTCTTACTTTGGGAATCCAAAACTTTCTGTTGCCAGTTGGCAAGTTAAAATTTTTACGATTTCTACATAGATAGTGAGTGTTTGCTCATAAGAATCTGATGGTTGGGTTAAGTGCTGCAGACAGAGACCTCAACCGAGGTCTAGCTCAACGTTCTATGCACTGCATAGAAAATTAACCCTTTACTCTCCGGAGCAGTTTAAAGGATGGAGTTAACTGCAGATTGTCAGAATACAGCAAGACTACATTAGAAGAAACACAGTTAATAAGGTGAGTAATTTTTTCTTTCTGCACTCTTCCCCTGCAGCCCAGCAACCCTCCTTTCAAGGAGGGCAGCAGCAGCAGGCTCAAGCTTGGTGCCCCTGGCTCAAGTCTGGGCCCTCCCAGGTCCGTAAAGGAGGCCGAAATTCAGATCCTGGATCCTCCTCTTCCAAACCTGCTCAGTGATGGGCCGGGGGCAGCCACCCCCTTTCCTGTCACACCAGCTCTGGGTCCTCCTGTGGGGGTCTGGCTCCACCACTTCCTTTCTGCCTGGTCCACTATCACCATGGACAGGTGTGTCTTGGAGGTGGTCGGTCAGGGTCTGCCTCTGGAATTCGAGCAGTACCCTCCAAGCCGAGCCCGTGCCTTGGGGAGGAAAGAGTATCCACCCTTACACAGTCAGGTCTCCAAGACAATATCACTCAACTCCTCCTCAAGGAGGCAGTAGCTCCGGTGGTGGATTCTCCAGCAGACCCAGGCTTTGTTTCCAGGTACTTCCTGGTGCCCAAGCGGACGGGGTCTGGCGCCCCATTCTAGATGTGCACAATCTGAATCAGTATCTCAGGTCAGGCACCTTTCAGATGGCCACTCCGTCCCAGATCATACCATCCTTGGAGCGAAACATGTAGTTCTGTTAACCAGATCTGCAGGGCGCGTTCTTTCACGTCCCAATCCGTCCGACTCATTGGCTGTTCCTCCGCTTCAGAGCTGAAGGGACCCTATACGAGTTCCGAGCTATGCCGTTCGGCCTGTCATCAGCCCCACGGCTCTTCATCAAATGCATTGCAGTGGTGGTAGCCCATCTCAGGTGTCGGGGGGGGGGGCAGAATTAACCCCTTCCTTGACAATTGGCTCTTTGCAGGTCCCACCCGGCAGGAGGTGGAGAGGCTCACAAACCTGGCCCTCTAGACCTGCTCCCTACTCGGCCTCCTGATCAACGACACCAAGTCAGAACTCGTGCTTTCCCAGGTGATGTGCTCTATCAGGGCAAAGCTCGACTCTTGTCAAGCCAGAGCTCGGCTCCCTGCGGACAGGGCGGAGGTTCTTTCCTCCTTTGCCCAGTCATTTCTGGTTGGGCAATTTTGCCCTGCCCGGGACTTTCTGCACCTTCTGGGTTACATGGCAGCGTTCACCTCTGTGGTCTGTCAGGCCCAGTGGCACATGCGCCCCCTCCAATGGGAGCTGGCAGCCCAGTGGACTCAGCGCCATGGTCATTTTGACCAGTTGATCACTGTAACCCAGAAGATATGGGATGCTCTCCAATGGTGGACCGCCCCAGACCGGTTGCAGGAAGGGATCCCGTTTGTGCACCCTGAGCCGACGGCCGTCCTCATGACCGATGCCTCTCTCATGGGCTGGGGAGCCCACATGGGTGACAAAAGGGCCCACAGATTCTGGACCCCCCAAGGAGTCCCGATACCACATCAACCTGTTGGAGCTCAGAGCAGTCAGACTGGCACTGTCCGCTTTTGCTCCTGAGCTCTGAGATCAAATGGTTCAAGTCCAGATGGACAATACCACGACCATGTACTACCTCAACAACAGGGTGGCACGCATTCCCGTCTGCTTTGCAGGGAGGCGCTCCACATCTGGATCCTCGGCAGCCATCTGGAGGCAGATCTCCTAGCCATTCATGCGGCAGGAGCTTCAAGCCATTTAGCAGATGCTCTCAGCCGCTTAGGTGAGACATCCCACGAGTGGTTTCTCCATCCAGGGGTAGCTTACAGCCTGTTCTCCCACTGGGGCAAACTGATGGTGGACCTGTTTGCCTCCAGGGACACCACCAAGCTGAGGCTGTTTCATGCCCGCCCGCCCCCCTCAGCAGGGCTTGCTGCTGGGGGATGCCTTCTCGAGACCGTGAACCCCAGGCCTCCTCTTCGCCTTCCCTCCATTTCCCTTGATCCACAAGGTGCTCCTCAAGGTGAGGAGGGACAAGGTGAAAGTGATTCTGGTAGCCCCAGACTGGCTATGCCAGTTCTGGTATCCAGATCTCCTCAGCCTCAGCTGCAGGCCTCCGGAATGGCTTCCAGCGCACCCAGACCTGACCTCTCTCAATCAGGGGAAGGTATACCATCCAGACCTTCAGTCTCTGCACCTGACAGCGTCGTGCCTGAGCAGCTAGAGTTCCAGGCTTTGGGTCTTTCTGAGGATGTCCTCACCGTGGTGGAGGCATCTGGGAAGGAATCGACCAAGAAATGTTATGCCTTCAAATGAAAAAGGTTTTTCATTTGGTGTCAGGGCAAGGGCCTGGACCCTCTGTCCTGTCCAGTGGCTAACATTCTTGACTGCCTTTGGTCTTTGTCCAAAGGGGGTCTTCGGTCATCGACCCTTAGGGTGCATCTGGCAGCCATCTCTGCTTACCGGGTGCAGGCTGATCAGCTGACGGCACAGAGGCAGTGGTTGGGTGCTTTTTCAAAGGCCTGGATCACATATCCCCTCCAGTGCACGAATCTCCTCCTCCGTGGGATCTACTGCTGGTACTGGCAAAGCACATGGGCAAGCCATTCGAACCAGTGCACAAGTGTGCATTGTCACACTTGTCTTGGAAGACTGCCTTCCTGTTGGCTATTACGTCTGCCAGAAGGACAGGGAAGCTCCAGACACTCTCTCAGTGGACTCCCTTATCTGGTCTTCCTCAGGGACAAGGTTGTCCTACGCCCCCACCCGAAATTCCTTCCGAAGGTGGTGACAGAGTTTCACCTTAACCAGGTGTTAACTCTGCCAGTATACTACCCTAATTACACTTCAGAGGCCAAATACAGGCTCCATACCTTGGACCTGAGATGAGCTCTCTCTTATTATAAGGAGAGGACGGCGGAAATTCGGGGAAAGGTTCGCCAGTTGCTTCTGGCAGACCTGCAGCAAAATGGACTATTGCAAGGTGGATTACATCTTGTATAAGTCTGTGCTACGAGTTGGGGTCATGGAGCCTCCCAGAGGGATAAGAGCTCATTCTGCCGGCCGTACTGCTGCATCGGTGGCTGCTTCCAAGGACTTCCCTATCCAGGAAATCTGTGGGGCTGCTACCTGGAGGTCAGCAAACACCTTAATTTTCCATTACCACGTCGACCTTGAGTCACGCCGGGATGCTGGTTTTGGGGCCTCGGTTCTCCAGTCTCTTTTCCCCAAGTAAGTATCAGCGAGGGGGGGGGGAGCCTTGCCTCCCTCTTACTGGAGAACTGCTAGGAGTCTGCCAAGAAGTGTAGATGAACAACATATACCACTCTTAGAACTACTGTTACAGGTGAGTAACCTGTCTTTCCATAGGTGTGGCCTGGTGAAAGAAATTCTCTCAAAGATCTACTCTTACGGTAAGTATGTAGCACTTCTTTAACGTGTTTAGGCCGTGTGGAAGGGGTGAAGAGATGAGACTGCCCATTGACAGCTTTATGAGCAGCAGTGATGTCATGGAATGGATGAAAGTATTGGCCCTCATGCTTAAAGGAGGGATGCAGCATGCTTTCTGGAGGGGGACCAAGGGGATGAAATGGAGCAGAATTGTGCACTGAAGGAGGTATGGTGAAAAATCTGTCTCCTTCTGACGTTTGTCCCCTAAAATGTAGTCACTGCCACAGGGTTGGGGGGAGTAAACACATTCCCACTGTGGGGGGAAACCAGGTCAGTAAGGAAGCTGAGAAAGCCTTCCCAAAGCTTAGGGCTGCCTCCAAGAAAGACTGGACTGCCGTACAATACTACACATTCATATTTTTTTTCTCACAGTAATCATACTGTGAAAATGGTTACACCGTGTCCACCCTACAGTCCCACATAGAGTGATGGCAAAGGTGTGGTATTAAGTCCTAAATTTTTTTGGGAAAAGTTAGAAATTCCCTAAAAGGTTAACTTGTGGTTTGAATAAGCTAAAGCTGAGTTATCATCAGAAGGTTATTTTTTTATGTGATGTTTGCACTGTTTTTTTTTTTTTTTTGTTCCTTCTTTTTTTGATGCGTTTCCAGTCTTAGATTCTTCAACAGGGAAGAATAAAAAATTACTCACTATAGTAATGTTGTTTCTTCTAATGGAGTCTTGCTGTATTCTGACAATATGCAGTTATCCCCAGCACTTGAACTGCCCCGGAGAGGAAAGAGTTAACTCTATGTGATAGCATAGAACGTTGAGCTCGAGCTCGGTTTTCAGACCTCTGTCTCTGGTACTTACCAGTGTAACTGTCAGATTCTTATGAGCAAACTAGGTAGTAAACTATGGAAATTGTTTATTATATGGCCTAAAGGCAACAGTTTGGGTCCCAAAAAAGTCTCAAGTCGAGAACTCAAGAAAAAAGGTACCACCCTTAAAAGGGAGGGTACAAGGTACACCCCTGAAGTACAACACTGTACCTGCCAGACCACTTCCCAAAAACTAGGTTCTGAGAGGGGGAGGCAGGGAGAGAGGTCAGAAAACAGCAAGACTCCATTAGAAGAAACAACATTACTATGGTGAGTAACTTTTTCTTCAAACAACATGAAGTCTTGCTGTATTCTGACTTAATGCAGACTACCAAGCAGTTCCCTATGGAGGAGGGAATGCAGAACCTACCTTGGGAACAGGCTCTGCAGTACTGCTGTGCCAAACCTAGCAACACTCCTAGCCTGGATGTCCAGAGAGTAATGCTTGGTGAATGTATGGACTGTTTTCCAGGTGGCTGCTTTACAGATTTCCAGCAAGGGTATATCTCTGGCCGCAGCCAGAGTAGCAGCTGTACCCCTAGTTGAGTGAGCCCTCAGGCCTGGAGGGGGTGTTTTGCCCAATCATAGCAGAACTGTATACAAGACAGTCCACCTGGCAATAGTTCTTTTAGTAGCAGGCTTACCTTCCCCCACTTTGCCGTAAGTGAGAAACAATTGAAGACGGTCATTTCTGTGTGCCTTAGTAAGCTCTATTTAGTAGCTAAGAGCCCTTTTAACATCCAAACTGTGTAATCTTCTTTCCCTTGAAGAAGAATGGTCAGTGAAAAACACAGGAAGAGACATAGACTGGCTCAGATGAAAATCTGATACCACTTTGGGTAAGAACCTCCTATTGGTTCTTAGGACCACCTTATCCCTATGGAAGGAGATGAAGTCAGGTTTGACTGACAGGGCCTGTAATTCACTAATCTGTCTGGCAGAAGTAATAGCTACCTGGAACACAGTTTTACAGGTCAAGTACTTCAGCTCGGCCGAAGCCAGAGGTTCAGAGGGTGGCTGCATAAGCTGTACAATGCTGACATTAAGTTCCCAAGCCGGAGTAGGATCTCAAAAGGGAGGGTTAATATGAACCAGACCTTGGAAAAACTTACTGAAAACAGGATGAGATGCCAGGGAAGAGCCCTTCCCTGCTGAAAGGAATGCAGAGACAGCTGCTTGGTGAACCTTCAGAGTTGCAGGCCTAAGACCTAGACCATTAAGTTGAACCAGATAATCTAAGGATGTAGCAGTGCCTGCAGAATCAGGCACAGTGTTCTTCTGAGAACACCAAATGCTGATCTTTTCCATTTGGAATTATAAGTTTTTCTAGTGGAAGTTTTCCTGGAAACCTTAAAATTTCCAGGACTCCCTGAGAAAGATGCAGGCCTGCATATTCTAACTCTGCAAGAGCCAGGCCTTCTGGTTGAGAGACTGGGGTACCAGATCCTCCCCCTGAGAGGACGTTAGGAGACTGTATCTCTTGGGAAGAGACAGGGGACGTGACACTGCCAGAGACAGCAGCAGAGGATACCAAGGCTGTCTGGCCCAGTCTGGAGCCACCAGTATCACTGTGCAGGGTTGAGATCTGATTTTTGATCAGGACTCTGAACAACAGAGGGAAAGGAGGGAAGGCATAGAGAAACCTGCCCTTCCAATCCAGAATGAGAGCATCCAGAGGAACAGTCCTCAGGACTGGAGGTCTGCAACAAAATAGAGGAAGTTGGTGACTGCCTGGTGCTGCAACGAGATCAGTCTCTGGAGTGCCCCATCTGGAGAAAATGACCTGTAGTATGGGAGAGTCCAGGGGCCATTCGTGATGCCCTGGGAGATTCTGCTCAGAGCATCTGCTAGTACATTGTCCTTTCCTGGAAGGTGAACTGCTGTCAGGGAAGTCTGAAGAGAATAGGCTAAAGACCACAGTTTCATGGCTTCTGCGCACAAGGTCGTGGACCGAGTGCCCCCCGCTTGTTGATGTACCACGTTGTGGTGGTGTTGTCTGTCCTGACTTGGATCACCTTGCCCTTGACTGACTCCAAGAAGACCTAAAGGGCTAGAAAAACTGCCCTGAGTTCCAGCAGATTGATATGAAGCAGAGACTCTTGTGGAGACCAGACCCTTTGAGCCGTAAGGGCTCCCAAATGGGCTCCTCGACATAGGAGAGAAGCATTTGTAGTTAGGACTACTGAGGGGACTTGAGAGAGACATGCAACTCCTTGTCTGAGGTTGTCCTGGTCCAGCCACCACTGGAGAGCTTGGACCAGAGTCTGAGTCACTGGAATCAGTTTGGTGAGAGAGTTTCTTTTCTGAGACCAAAAGGACCTTGGGTGGAACTGAATGTCCCTCATCTGAAATCCGGCTCTTTGCACCACTGCAGTGGAAGCTGCCATGTCGCCCAGGAGTAGAAGAAACTGCCTTGCTGGATGAGAGACCAGAGGCCGTAAAGAGGAAGCAAGATCTGTTAGGGCCTTTACCCTTGTCAGAGGGAGGAAGGCCTTTGCTTGGATAGTATCCAGTTCTGTTCCTATGAAAGTAAGAAGTTGTACTGGTTCGAGAATAGACTTTGGGAGATTGAGAAGAAACCGCAGAGAACTGAGTAAGTCTTGAGCGATTTGAAGAGCTGACTTGACCTGGTTGGATGACTGACCTACAATTAGCCTGTCGTCCAGATATGGGAAAATGGAAATATCCTGCCTTCTGAAGAAGGCAACTACTACTGCAAGGCACTTTGTGAGCACCCTTGGAGCTGATGTTAGACCGAATGGCATGGCTCTGAACTGATAGTGGCCTGAAGGCAACTCGAACCTGAGGTACTTTCTGTGTGAGCCCCTGATATGAATATGGAAATAGCCATCCTTGAGGTCCAGGGATGCAAGCCAATCCCCTGGCCTTAGAGAGGGAAGAATTATTCCCAGAGTCACCATTTTGAATTTTGGTTTTGAGATGTGTTTGTTCAAATACCATAGGTCTGGGATGGGTCGCCACTCCACTGTCTTTTTTCGGGTAAGGAAGTACCTGGAGTACAGGCCTTTGCCCCTGTGCTGAATAGGAACTTTCTCTATGGCTCTGAGAGCCAGAAGAGAAGAATCCTGTGCCTGTAGGGCAAGGGTTTCTGATATGGATGCAGGTGGGAAAGACCTGGCCCTCAGTTTTGGAAACCTTTTGAAGCTGAAGGCCAGTCCCTGGCTTACTACCTCCAGGATCCACTTGTCTGAGGTAACAGACTTCCAGGCGTGGAAGTAGTAAACCAGTCTGCCTCCTACTGGAATGGGGGAGTTGACCCGGGCTGACACATCAGGGTGTCTGCTTGGCAGGAGCTTTGGACTGAGAAGAGGATGCTGCACTGCTCATCCCTCTCCTGCACCTTCCTCGAAAGAACCCCCTCTGTGGGAAGGAAGAGGAAGCCTGAGCTTGGTAGAAAGTCCTGTGGAAAGGCCTGCCCCTGCTCCTAGACTGCTGCTTCTGAGGAGTAGCTTGCCTCTCTTTGGCCTGTGCACTCCTGTAGGTGGTCCTGTACTCATCTATTTTCTTTATGTAGGCCTCTGTCTGCTTCCCAAACAGAGAGTTACCCACTACAAGGAAATCCATAGCCTTCGCCTGGGTATCCTGCGAAAGGCTAGTACATTTGCGCCAAGCGTGTCTCCTGAGAGACACAGATGTCATCATCATCATCATCAAATCTTTATTTCTAGGGACATGGATATATTGTTCATCCACACTGTCTGGCAAGTATCCTTGCCGCTTTAAATCTTGCCGGAAGGTCTTCAAGCTGGCTCCTCCCACCCACCCGGGTGGTAAACTCCGGCTCTCCTCTATGACGCCAGATCTTCCTTACTTGAAGCTCAGGTTCCCTCCTTAATGCTCTCATGATAAGACTTGTTCCTAATTCTTCGGTTTCCGAATTTAAAAGTTTTTGCATTATAGACTTCATCTCTTCTATCCCTCATGGCTGTTGATGGACAAATGGACTGTTTTTTCAGTGCCTTTAGGGCAGAAGATGTCTCGGACAGATCCGCACTCCACGTGTGTCTACTGTTTAGGCCTTGAGCACGACCGCAGGCTTGCAGACCTGTGCTCTTCCTTCAGCCTACATCCTCGAAGACCGTGCGTCTGCTTACATAACTGGGGGTTTCCGAAGAAACTTTCTCGGTAAAGTCAAAAGAGGCCCGGTCGGCGGTTTCCGCGGTGGCGGGCTCGGCGGATCAGCTAGAGCAGATGATCGCCCTCGAAGAGGAGGCGGCACGGGCCGCATCTTCCTCGACCGCGGCATTTATCCCGCTCTCCCTGGGTTCCTCTTATACAGCTTCCTTTAAGGAGTTTTGTCTGTCCCTCTCACTAGAGGAGAGGGACCAACGTCTGCTGGACATTCTTCTCGGTCCAAAAAGAAAGACAAGGGTAAGTCCCTCCGTTGACGCTCTTGGGAGCGGGAAAGGTCCTCTCCCGAAGAAGCCGCCATCGACTTCGATCGATCGCTCAAGCCCGCCACTGGTCTCACGGTGTCCCCGCCAGGTCAGTTGACCGAGACTGCGCCGATTTCCAGATCTTTCTCGACCCGCTGGACTGGTTGTCGACCGTGGCCGAAAATCCCTCTCCCGGTTCCCCGTGGGAGTTGAGGATCCCATGGCTTGCCAGTGCCTCCGGTTCCGAGCCTCGGGTGAACCTTCCGAGCCGAGGGAGGAGCTGGTTCCACCTGGCCCTCCCGCACTGCCCTCGGAAAGGCCGAGGTTCTCGGTCTTGGTCTTCAGACTTTTTCGCGTCCAGCCGATCCCGCTGGCCATAGGCGTCTCGGTCCGGCATTCGCGGTAGCCGGGCGCCACGTCGTCCCTCCTCGACTTGGGGAGGCTTCACGAAGTTGCGGCCGACGATACGAGGACCTCATGTGGCAACAGCTCCTTCTGACCGGGAACAAACCGACGCCGTCGCCTTCCCCGGCCATTAAGTGGTTGTCACCGGAGCGGCCGAAACAACCTCTCATTTTACCCGAGGAGCCTGTTCCCAGGCCGGTTGCTCGGCCAAAACCAGCTGCTCCACCGATTCCGGTGGAACCTCCGCCTCCACAGCCGCTGTTTGGGGCTCCGACCAAGAACTCTCGGTTGGCTCAGGGTCTGCCCCATAGGCTGTCGGTCACCTCACTCCCGATCGCGCTCGGCAGGTGGAGGTGGCTCAGGCCCGAGGCAGCCTTTATGACTCCTCTGAGTCCGACGACTATTCCTCCTTTCTCCAAGTGAGTGGACTTGGAGTCCTCTGAGGTCATTCGCTGGACGACAGCCCTCGTCCTTCCTGGGTTTGCTTCAGGCTCATCTCGGAGTCCACCGGGATGCAGCCTGTTCGTATCCAAGCGGGGCCAAGTACCTTCACGGAGATATTGGACTGAGGGATTCCCCACGGAGGTTTTCCTGTGGCTAAGGCCATTGTGGGCCCGGCCTGAGCCTCCTGGCAGCTTCGTTTCTCGCCTGCGCCGCCAGGATGGCCAGGAAGTATGCGTCCCTACCGTTCCCTGTCCGGGTTTCTCGGAACATCCCTCAGCCGAGGGGTTGTTACGACAGCTGCTCGCGTCGGAAACGCTTAGGACGTGGACAAACCTCCCGACAAGGAGTCCAAGAAATTGACTATGCCGGGTGAAAGTCTACACTGGGCCCCCCTTGGCCTTCGCCAGGCAAGCTCGGCCGTGCTTATGGCATTTCTCCATGCCCTGTTGGGCTTCCTGGACGAGGTAGTCCTCATCTCCGGCTGACCTGCAGACCACGGTTAGCAGGTGCGGACCAGGCAGGGCAGTGGCCAAGCAGCAACCCCAGACTGCTCTGACATTGAGACTATGCGCCAGGTCGTCACGGGGCAGTGGCTATGCGCCATCGGGCATGGCTGAGTATATCCACCTTCAGCGGATACCCAGCACAAATTGGCGGATGTCCCCTCCTGGGATCCCACTTCGGCCCTGAGTGTGAAGGCCACCCAGAGGATCGAAAAGTCCATTGCCACCTTGGACTCGGTCTCATCCGGCCAGAGGGACAAGGGCCGAGACTGCAACCCAAGCCCTTTTCAGCCTGCCTGCGCCCCAGCACGTCCGGCCCAGCACTAGGGCCAGCAGGCTCGCGGCGCATCCCAAACCCAAGCTCTGCTTTCTTCCTCCAGGAAGCAGGGAGGTAGGCTCAGGTGGTCCCTCGGCCGGCCCTCCTCCAAGCTCTGCACAGTGACGGGTTGAGGTGTCGCCTCAACCCGCCACCACTCCCAGGTTCCTCGTGGGGACGCCCGTACTTCTTTCCGCCTGGTCTGCTATTACCACAGACCGGTGGGTGTTGGAGGTGGTAGGAAAGGGCCTGCCTCTGGAGTTCGAGCAGGCCCCACCCTTCAGAGCCGCCGCACTGGGGCCTCGGGTCCGAGCTCGCTGTCAGCTCGCCGAGCCGACATCGCCTCCTCCCGAGAAGGAGGTGATAAGAGAGGTGGCGGACCTCCTCAAACCCGGGTTCGTGTCCAGGTACTTCCTGGTTCAACGGACGGGGCTGGCGCCCATTCTCGACTCCACACGACCTAAACAAGTTCCTTAGGTCTCGAACCTTCAGGATGGTCACTCTGGCTCAGATAATACCATCCTTGAACACGGCGTGTGGTTCTGCTCTCTGGACCTACAGGACGCTGCTTTTCACGTCCCTATCCGTCTGTCCCATCAAAGGTTCCTTCGCCGAGCGGAGGGATCCCTTCGAGTTCCAAGCCATGCCCTTCGGCTTATCTCCAGCTCCCAGGGTCTTCACCAAATGCATGGCAGTGGTGACAGCATTCTCTGCGGCCGAGGGGTCCGGGTTTACCTTACCTGGATGATTGGTTGATAGCAGCCCCTCCAGACAGGAGGTGGAGCGTCCAGATCTGGCCTCCAGGTTTGCTCTCAGGTCGGCCTCCTCATCAACAAGGCCAAGTCGGAACTCGAGCCAAGCAGGTGATTCTTTCATCGGGGCAGAGCTCGACTCTCTTCGAGCCAGAGCACGGCTCCTGGCGGACAGGGCCGAGGTTCTTTCCTCCTTTGCCCAATCATTTCTGGTTGGGCAATTGCGCCCTGCCCGGGACTTCCTGCGCCTCCTGGGTCTCATGGCAGCCTGTACCAGCGTGGTCCGTTGGGCCTGCTGGAACATGCGCCTCCTTCAGTGGGGGCTGGCCAGCCAGTGGTCCCAACGCTGCAATCCATTGGACCAGCTAGTGACGGTGACCCAGGGGGTGTGGAACGCTCTCCAGTGGTGGACCGTTCCAGTTCATCTGCAGGAGGGCATCCCGTTTGTCCGCCCCGAGCCGACGGTCTCTCTATCGACCGATGCCTCTCTGATGGGTTGGGGTGCCCATCTGGGGGAACACCGAGCGCACGGCCTCTGGTCCCCGCGGGAGTCCCGATGCCACATCAACCTGCTGGAGCTCCAAGCGGTCCGCCTAGCTCTCACTGTCTTTGCTCCGTTTCTTCGGGGTCAAGTGGTCCGGGTCCAGACGGACAATACCACGACCATGTACTATCTAAACTGCCAGGGCGGGACGCGCTCCATGCTTCTATGCAAGGAAGCTCTCTGCATCTGGTCACTCGTACGCAGCCTGGAGGCGGATCTCCTAGCCATTCATGTGGCAGGAGCCTCCAACACCCTGGCCGATGCCCTAAGCCGGATAGGGGCTGCATCCCACTAGTGGTCTCTCCTGCCGGAGGTAGTACAAGATCTATTCTCCCATTGGGGCACACCTCAGGTGGACCTGTTTGCCTCCAGGGAGAATGCGAAGCTGAGGCTGTTCCATGCCTGCCCCCCTCAGCAGGGCTCGCTGCAGGGGGATGCCTTCTCGAGGCCGTGGACCCCGGGCCTCTTCTACGCCTTTCCCCATTTCCCTTGATGCACAAGGTGCTTCTCAAAGCAAGGAGGGACAAGGCGCAGGTGATTCTGATAGCCCCAGACTGGCCCCGCCAGTACTGGTACCCAGATCTCCTCAGCCTCAGCTCCAGGCTCCCGAGGCAGCTTCCAGCTCGCCCGGACCTGCTCTCAGTCAATCAGGGGAAGGTATTCCATCCCGACCTTCAATCCCTGCACCTGACGGCCTGGTTCCTGAGCGGCTAGAGTTCCAGGCCTTGGGTCTTTCCGACGAGGTCCTCAATGTAGTTGAGGCGTCCCGTAAGGAGTCGATCAGAAAATGCTACGCCTTCAAATGGAAGAGATTTTCCATTTGGTGTCAGGGCAAGGGCCTGGACCCTTCCTCCTGTTCCTTGGCGAGCATATTGACTACCTTTGGTCCCTTTCTCAGCAAGGGCTTAGGTCGACGACCCTTAAGGTGCACCTGGCAGCCATCTCTGCTTACCGGCGCGGCCGAAGCAGTCGGTGGCAGGAGAAGGTGGTCTCATGATTTTCAAAGGCCTTGATCACATTTCCTCCGGTGTGAGAACCTCCATCTCCATGGGATCTACTGCTGGTACTGGCAAAGCTCATGGGCAAGCTATTCGAACTCAATGCACAGGTGTGAACTCTCTCACCTGTCGTGGAAGACCTGCCTCTGGTGGCTATCACGCCAGCCAGAAGAATGGGAGCGCTCCAGGCCTTTGCATCGAGTCTCCTTACCTGGTCTTCCACAGGGACAAGGTTGTCCTGCGCCCCCACCCGAAATTCCTTCCAAGGTGGTGTCGAGTTTCACCTAACCAGGTGTTGACTCTGCCGCTGTTCTACCCCAATCACACCGAGGTCAATATAGGCTCCATACTTGACCCTAGAAAGGCGCCGCCATTATAAGGAGCGATGGTTGAAATTGGGAGAGGTTCGCCAGCTGTTTGTCACTCACGCTGAAGCCGCACTTGGCAGACCTGCAGCCAAGCGGACGATAGGCAGGTGGGTCACCTCCTGCATAGATCTCTGCTATAAGTTGGCGGGCATGGAGCCTCCCAGAGGGATAAGAGCTCATTCTTCCCGCCATACTGCTGCATCGGTGGCTGCTTCCAGGGACGTCCCTATCCAGGAAATCTGCAGGGCTGCTACCTGGAAGTCAGCACACACCTTCATCACCCATTACCACATCGACCTTGAGTCACGCCGGGATGCTGGTTTTGGGGCCTCAGTTCTCCAGTCTCTATTCCCTAAGTAGGGGGTGTGCGCCTTGCCTCCTCCTCCCGGAGAACTGCTAGGAGTCTGCAAAAGTGTGGATGAACAGCATATCCATGTCCCTAGAAATACAGGTTACTCACCTGTAACAGGAGTTCTAGGAATGGTATATGTTGTTCATCCACACGACCCACCCGACCTCCCCGGCTTCAACGCACAACCTGAGCTTCCAGCGGGCCAGATCTGGCGTCATGGGGCGGAGCCGAGAGTTTTACCATCCGGTTGGGTGGGAGGAGCCAGCTTGAAGACCTTCCGGCAAGATTTAAAGCGGCAAGGATACCTGCCAGACAGTGTGGATGAACAACATATACCATTCCTAGAACTCCTGTTACAGGTGAGTAACCTGTATTTATTCAGGCGAACATCTTTGAGCAAGACTCATTTACAAGATGGACCTGATAAGGTCAAGGTTCAACAGTTGATACACAACAGATACATCATACACTTATATAAAACAGTTATACATACAGGGGAAAAATGTTTATAAACACAGTGATGTACAGTACCATTCACATGATAAAAATCGGTTACAGGAAAGTTAAGCTAATATTTACATATCCTAGTGGAGGGGCCATGGCAAACACACAGCATAATGTAATACTAGGATGGTGAAGGTATTACTGGGTGCCATAAGATGGGGTGTCTGCCTGGAAGGATTTATGCCATATATGGTTAATTTTGGGAGGAGACTGTGAGATGACAAAGCTAGCCCTAGCGGTAGCAACTGCATTTCTCTGTGAAGAAGACTGTACAATGCTGTTTAAAGGATGCAAATGGAATAATATTGGACAGTTTTAGGGATTTTTGTAGGGTGTTCCATGCTATAGCTAGAGAATAGCTGATTGCTGCCCTCCCTAGCCTAGTGTTGAATTTGGGCAATTTGAGCAGGATGATGTTGTTGCTTCTTAGGGCATAGGAGCTAGGAACGGTCTGGGTGAAGCAGTCCATAGTATAGTTTGGAAGTTTTTTTGATAACGCTCTGTAAATCCATAGGGCTGCATTTCTGTTCCTTCTGAGGTGAAGGGAAACCCATCCAACTGCATCATAAAGAGAGCAATGATGGATATTAGATGGCAGATCTGTAATGAATCTTATTGCTCTATGGTATAAGGTATCCAACTTGTGTAGGTAGGAGATGGGGCAGTGACTATAAAGGAAGTCTGCATAGTCAACAACTGATAGAAAAATGGTCTGGACTAACCTCATCTTTGAATCTCTGTTTAGGAAGGGTTTTAATCTATAGAGAAGGCCAAGCCTTTGGCGAAGCTTTTTTAGCAGTTCTTCTAAATGATGAGTGAAGTCGAGTCTGTTGTCAATCCACACGCCTAGGCATTTGAACTTTTCTACATATTCCAGATTTTCTCCAAGTATAGTATAGCTGGGGAGGATGATTGAAGAGGAGGTGCTGGTGGAGCTTTGATTTGTGAACATCATTGCTTTAGTTTTCTTTGCATTTAACAGAAGCTTTTTCTCAAGTAGCTGATATTGTAACAAGGAGAATTCTGTTTGTAGGATTTCACGAGCAGCTGCAGGAGAAGGGTTGCTGACATACAAAACAGTGTCATCAGCAAAGAGGTGTACAGAGGAATTGGTGAGGGTTGAATCAATATTATTTATATAAATGGCAAAAAGGATAGGACCCAGGATAGAACCTTGGGGGACTCCTCTTAACAGTGGTTTTAATGGGGATAGGTCACCTTCAGCTTTTACCTGCTGTGACCTACTGGTGAGATAACA
The DNA here is from genome assembly GCA_016271365.2 of Neoceratodus forsteri. NCBI lineage: Eukaryota > Metazoa > Chordata > Ceratodontiformes > Ceratodontidae > Neoceratodus > Neoceratodus forsteri. The sequence goes on from CM057452.1 coordinate 426,633,608, forward strand.
TCTGAACCATTTAAGGGAGGGTGGATCTAGGCCAAGGGAGTGCAGGGATGATAGTAGAAGCTCGTGGTCCACAGTATCGAATGCTTTGCTCAGATCCAGAAATACTGCACAGACATTATTCTTTTTATCTAATTCGGTTTGCCAGTCATTTGTGACCTTGACTAGTGCAGTGATAGTGTTATGTTTGGCCCTGAATCCAGATTGAGCTGGATTCAAGAGGTTAGCATTGTCAAGATACTCCCTTAACTGGTTACTCACTAATTTCTCCAGCATCTTGGATAGCACTGGTAGAATGGAAATGGGCCTGTAATTATTAAGTTCCATCGGGTCCCCTGATTTTAGAAGGGGAACCACTTGGGCTGTCTTCCACAGTGTGGGAATAGAACCAGAGTTTAGAGATAGGTTAAAGAGATGTGTTAGGGGGACTGCAAGTACATGGGACGCAATCTTTAGAAAGTAGGGGTCCAGAGAGTCTGCCCCTGCGCTTCTTTTGGTATCCAGCTGCCATAATAGGTCCTCTACTTGCTTCAACAGTATCAGGGGTGTAGCCAGGCATTTCAGATTTGTACACCAGCCTGCCACACTGCTACCCCTACCCTACTGTTGTTCATGCCTGACCCCCCCAAGACTCGAATTCAAGGTTCCTTGCTCCAATCAGATGATTCCCACACTAGATCTGCTGTCTGTCTATCTGCGCTACTAGTGTGGTGCTTGCTGCCTGCTGGTAGACTCCACTGCCTGTACCATGAGTCTAAGACCATAGCAGAAATTTCTTCTCTCTCCCCTGCAGGTAGGCATATTTGCTCCACTTTCCACTCCACATGAAGCCTTTTTTTCTTTTAGCTGGCTCTGAGTCTATTCTTCCATCTGCTGCTCCTCAGTTTTCCACTGCTTCTCTCGCTCTCAGTACAACTGAACTAAAAGTATGCTTCTAACTTTGCTGAGGCATTTAAACTCGCTGCCCCAGACTTGCCACATCCCCTATCAGATGCCGCAGGCAATCACTATGCAGGTGAACCATGCATACCTAATTGAGACCTTCAGCTTCAACATCCGTGGTCCACTCTGCCACCTCCTTCCCCCAAAACAAACCTGAAAAGAAAAAGCCTGCAAAGCCAAACAAAGGAATTTAAACACAATGGACTAGAGAGGGCAGAGCTTGTTTGCTACCCCTGTTACTGAACCTGGTACGCCATGGCATACTTGGAGTATCAGTAGCTACACCCTTGAACAGTATAGATTTGAAGCTGAAGGAAGAGTCCGCTCTCTGAACACCAGTGTAATGGGAGCTTAATTGTTCCCTCAGCAGGTTAGCTGGAGAGGTATCAAAGGCAAGGCCAGCCGTTGTGAAGTGGTTATTGAAGGCGTCCAGAATTTCCATTTTGCCAGTGATAGGGCCATAACTGTTGTGTAATTGAGTTGAAAGGGAGGTGCTAGCGTCCTGCCCCACCATACCCTTGATGGTACCCCAAAACCTAGCAGGATTATGATAGGAGGAGTCGAGCTCGGCCAAGTAGAAGGCAGCCTTTGCATCCCTAACTTTCTTGGTGCATCTATTCCTGGCTTTCCTAAAGATCATCCAGTCGTTTGCATTCTTGGTTTTTCTTGCCATTTTCCAGAGTTTGTCTCTCTCCAGCAGTGCAGCTTTGAGGTCAGCTGAAAACCAACGACAGGATTTGTTTTTTATTTGGATACTAGAGATTGGGGCATGGGTGTTAAGGGCATTTATTATAATGCTATTTAGCACCTGCTGAGCTTTTTCAACAGAATGGGCAAGATAAAACTCTTGCCAGTGTGGAGAGTGAGCTAGATCATGCAAATATCCTTCAATATTGATGTTTTTCTTGGATCTCCTCATGAGGAATTTTACAGGGGTTGTTGTTTTGCTGGTGGATCTTACCCCTGCGATGGGGCAGTGATCACTTATGTCGCAGAGAAGCACTCCAGCGTGTGTGAATAGATGTGGTTTATTCACTAGCATTTTATTTTATTTTATTTAGCTTTTGTTGACCGGGTAAGTGCACTAGACAAATCCTGCCTATTTTCAGGCACGACCCCGGGGGAGGGGGATACAGATGAATGCCAGCTGACCTTGAACCAGATTAAGCTGTTGGTGGTATTTTTTTTAGTGAATGAGGGAAATTTGGCCAGGACACCGGGGAAATTCCCCTACTCTTTTCGATAAGTGCCATGGATCTTTAACATCCACCTGAACTACCACCAATCCAGGCAGATGGGACCTCGGTTTAACGCCCCATCCGAAAGACGGCACCTCAGAAATGCAGCACCCCTCTCATGCTGCATTACAGTGTCAGTACTAGGATATTAACCCAAGTGCCAGATGTGGGAACTGAACCCACAGCCCTCTGATCTCCCGGCCTCAGAGGAGAGTGTGCTACCTACTGAGCCACTGACACTGCTATAATGCATGATATCAAGTAGTGTGCTGTTATTACTATTCCTTGCATTAAGTCTTGTTGGCTCATTAATTAGTTGTGTGAACCCATAAGTATCACAGAATGATACCAGAGGTGCAGCTGCCTGGGTAAGCCAGTTGAAATTCAGGTCACCTAGAATAATGACTTCTTCAGTGCTGGGCTTGAGCAGATTCCCCAGGTGGGATAAGAGCTTGTGTTCAGCAGAGGGGGTCTGTAGCATCCAACTAGCTGAAAAGCTGCTGTATTGGGGAGAGAGACTTTAAGGGATAGGCATTCAAATTCCTTGGGCATAGAGGTTGCAGCAATACAGGATACAGGTATACCGGATTTTGCATATATAGCTACTCCACCTCTGCTTGTTTGGCAATCTGCTCTGAATAGCTGATAGTTGGGTAGGTTAACATCCATGTCTGCTGTGGTGGGTTTGAGCCATGTCTCAGATGTAGCCATGACTCTTGATGCCACATCATTGGAGTCCACAGCAGCATGAAATTGAACTTTGGATGCCTCAGTTCCATCAGCAGCCACCTCCTCCAGCTCTTTGGCTAGTTGGGGGAAGCCTGTTTAGCCAGTTCCAGAACCGTATCCCACCTGGACCTCTGGTACCTAGCTGTATAGGCCATATAGTTGGTCTGCCTGAGTCCCAAAGAAGATGCCAAATACTGTTTCTAGGGACATGGATATGTTGTTCATCCACACTCATTGGCAGGTATCCTTGCCGCTTTAAATCTTGCCGGAAGGTCTTCAAGCTTGCTCCTCCCACCCACCCGGGTGGTATAACTCTCGGCTCCGCCCCATGACGCCAGATCTTCCTTACCGCTTGGAAGCTCAGGTTCCCTCCTTAACACTTCGGGCTTGAGACTGGTTCCTATTTCTCCGCTTATGGATTTTAAAATAAATTTTGCAAAAGACTTCGTCTTCATCCCTCGCGCCGCGATGGACAAATCGACTCTGGATTTCGGAGATGCCCATGCGGCAGAAGATGTCTCGACGGATCCACACTCCACGTGTGTCTACTGCTTAGGCCTTGAGCACGACCGCGGGCTTGCGACCTGTGCTCATCTTTCTCGGCCTCGTCCTCGAGAACCGTGCTGCCCGATTGCAACTGGGCCGCCCGGAAGCGCTTCCTCCGTGAAGTCCAAGAGGCCCGTTGGCGGTGTCCGCGCGGCAGGCTCGGGCGGATCAGCTCGAGCGGATGGTCGCCTCAGAGGAGGCGGCGCTGGTCAGATCTCCTCGGCCGCTGCATTTATCCCGCCTCCCTGGGTTCTTCTTACACGGCTTCTTTTAAGGAGCTTTGTCTGTCCCTTCCACTAAAGGAGAAGGACCTACGCCCACGGACCTTATTCTCGGTCCAAAAGAGGGACAGGAGAAGTCCTCCGTCGACGCTCTTGGGAGCGGGAAAGTTCTCTCCTCGGGCGCCGACCGTCGGCTTCGGGTCGCACTGGCCGCTTCGCCACTGGCCTCACGGTGTCCCCGCCAGGTCAGTTGACCGAGACTTACCGATGAAGTCGAGATTTTCTCACCCATTGACGGGCTGTCGCTTTAGCAGCCGAGATTCCTCTCCCGGTTCCCCGGAGGAGTTGAGGATCCCGTGGCTCGCCTGTGCCTCCGTTCGAGCCCTCGGATGGACCATCCGAGCCGAAGGGAGTGCGGGTTCCGCCGACACCTCCCGCACCGACCTCGGAAATTCGGGACTCTCGGTCTCGGTCTGACCTCTTCGGTCCAGCCGATCCCACCGGCCATAGGCGGTCTCGGCATCGCGTAAGCGGCGCCGCTGCCGCCCCGCCTCTCCTCCTCGGATGAGGGAGGCTTCGCGAATTACGCCGACGGTACGAGGACCTTATGTTGCAACAGCTCCTCCTGGCCGGAATAAGCCGACCCGCCGCCTTCCCCGCCATTAAGTGGCTGTCACCGAACGGCTGACACAACCCCCACTTATCCGAGGAGCTCATACCCAGGCCGGTTGTTCGGCCAAAACCAGCTGCTCCACCGATTCTCGTGGAACCTCCGCCCACAGCCACCACTGGGACTCCGCCAAGGATTCTCGGTCGGCTAAGGGTCTACCCCATCGGCTGTCAGTTACCTCACTCCCGACCGACCTCGGCAGGTGAAGGGTGGCTCAGGCCAGAGGCAGTTTCTAGGACTCTTCCGAGTCCGAAGATGATTCCTCCTTTTCTCCAAGCGACTGGACTTGGAGTCTTCAGGAGGTCAGTCAATGGACGATAGCCCGTCGTCCTTCCTAGGACTGCTTCGGCTCATCTCGGAGTCCACCGGGATGGAGCTCGAACCCGTTTCCAAACGGGCCAGGTATCCCCTCACGGAGATTCTGGACCGAGGGGATTCTCCGACGGAGGCCTTTCCGGTGGCCGAGGCCATAGTGGGTCCGGCACTGGAGCTTTGGCAGCGCCCTGCTTCCTGCCCTGCGCCTTCGGCCAGGATGGCCAGGAAGTATGCGGTCCCTACCGGTTCCTTGTCCGGTTTTTCGGAACACCCCTCTGCTGAGGGTTGGTTACCGACAGCGTCAAGCGCGCGCACCAGGGATGTGGACAAACCTCCTGACAAGGAGTCCAAGAAATTGGACTATGTCGGGCTTAAAAGTCTACGCCAGGCTCCTTCTCCTTCGCCAGGCCAGTTCGGCCGCCTCATGGCACATTTTTCTCATGCCCTGTTGGGCTCCCTGGATGAGGTCATCCTCATCTTCCCGCCGATCTGCAGACTACGGTTAAGCAGGTGCGGACCAGGGCAGGTAGTGGCCAAACAGCAGCTCCAGACTGCTTTGGATATAGGGGACTCATGTGCCAGATCGGTGGCGGCCGCAGTGGCTATAAGGTCGTGGCTTGGCTGAGGATATCCACCTTTACTGGATACCCAGCACAAGTTGGCGGATGTTCCTTTGGGGACTGACCTCTTCGGCCCTGGGGTGGAAGGTCACCTGCAGAGGATCGAGAAGTCCAATGCTACCTTGGACTCGGTCTCTTCCGCTCAGAAGGACAAAGGCCGCAAACCACAGCCTAAGCCCTTTCGTCCTTCCTAGCCCTCGCCGCCTGCCCAGCAACGCCAGGCCAGCAGGCTCGGCCTTGGCATCCCAAACCCAAGCCGCCGGCTTCCTCTAACAGGAGGCAGGGAGGAAGGGCCCAGGAGGTCCCTCGGCCGGTCCTCCTCCAAGCCTGCCCAGTGACGGCTGAGGGTGTCGCCCCATTCCCGCCACTCACTCCTGTCCCCTGGGGACGGCCCGCACTCTGCTCCGCCTGGTCCGCTGTTACCACGGGACAGGTGGGTCTTGGAGGTGGGGGAAGAGGCCTGCCTCTGGAATTCGAGCAGGCACCACCCTTCAGAGCCGTCGCCCCTCGGGGCTTCGGGATCCCCAGCCTCACTGGCGGCTCGTCGAGCCGACATCGCTCTCCTCCTCCAGAAGGAGGTGGTAAGAGAGGTGGTGGACCCTCCTTCAGACCCAGGGTTTGTGTCCAGGTACTTCCTGGTTCCGAACCGGACGGGGCTGGCGCCCATTCTCACCCACACGACCTAAACAAGTTCCTAAGGTCTCGACCTCTCAGGATGGTCACTCTGGCTCAGATAATACCATCCTTGAACGGCGTGTGGTTCTGCTCTCTGGACTTGCAGGACGCTGCTTTTCACGTCCCTATCCGTCCGTCTCTCACCAGAGATTCCTTCGCTCCGAGCGGAAGGATCCCTCTCTGAGTTCCAAGCCATGCCCTTCGGCTTGTCTCCAGCTCCCAGGGTCTTCACCAAATGCATGGCAGTGGTGACAGCATTCTCATGGGCGCCGAGGTCCGGTGTACCCTTACCTGGACGACTGGCTGATAGCAGCTCCCTCCAGGAAGGAGGCGGAGTGGTCCAGAGATCTGGCCTCCAGGTCTGCTTTCAACTGGGCCTCCTTATCAACGAGGCCAAGTCGGAACTCGAGCCAAGCAGGTGATTCTATTCATCGGGCGCAGCTCGACTCTCTTCGAGCCAGAGCGGCTCCCGAGGACAGGGCCGAGGTTCTTTCCTCCTTGCCCGATCATTTCTGGTTGGGCACTTGCGCCTGCCCGGACTTCCTGCGCCCTGGGTCTCATGGCGGCCTGCACCAGCGTGGTCCGCTGGGCCCGCTGGAACATGCGCCCCTTCAGTGGGACTGGCCAGCCAGTGGTCACAACGCCAGATCCTTTGACCAGCTTTAGTCGGTGACAGGGATGTGGAACGCCCAGTGGTGGACCGCTCCAGATCATTTGCAGGAGGGCATCCTGTCGTCCGCCCGAGCGACGGTCTCTCATCGACGATGCCTCTCTGATGGGTTGGGGTGCCCATCTGGGGAACACTGGGCTCATGGCCCTGGTCCCCGCGGAGTCCCGATGCCACATCAACCTGCTGGAGCTCCGAGCGGTCCGCCTAGCTCTCACCGCCTTTGCTCCGTTCCTCCGGGTCAAGTGGTCCGATCCAGGCGGACAATACCACGACCATGTACTATCTAAACCGCCAGGGGCGGGGCGCTCCATGCTTCTGCAGAGGAAGCTCTCCGCATTTGGTCACTGTGCGCAGCCTGGAGGCGGATCTCCTAGCCATTCACGTGGCAGGAGCCTCCAACACCCTGGCCGATGCCCTGAGCCGGATAGGGGCTGCATCCCACGAGTGGTCTCTCCTGCTCGGAGGTAGTACAGCATCTGTTCTCCCATTGGGGCACACCTCAGGTGGACCTGTTTGCCTCCAGGAGAACGCGGGCTGAGTCTGTTCCATGCCCGCCCCTCAGCAGGGCTCGCTGCAGGGGATGCCTTCTCGAGGCAGTGGACCCCGGCCTCTTTACGCCTTTTCCCCATTTCCCTTGATCCACAAGGTGCTTCTCAAGGCGAGGAGGACAAGGCGAGGTGATTCTGATAGCCCCAGACTGGCCTCGCCAGTTCTGGTACCCAGATCTCCTCAGTCTCAGCTCCAGGACTCGCGGCAGCTTCCAGCTCGCCCGGACCTGCTCTCAGTCAATCAGGGAAGGTGTTCCATCCGGACCTTCAATCCCTGCACCTGACGGCCTGGTTCCTGAGCGGCTAGAGTTCCAGGCCTTGGGTCTTTCCGACGAGGTCCTCAATGTAGTTGAGGCGCTCCGTATGAGTCGACCAGAAAATGTTATGCCTTCAAATGGAAAAGGTTTTCCATTTGGTGTCAGGGCAAGGGCTTGGACCCTTCCTCCTGTTCCTGGCAAGCATCTTGGACTATTTATGGTCCCTTTCTAGTCAAGGGCTTAGGTCGGCGACCCTAAGGGTGCACCTGGCAGCCATCTCTGCTTGCAGGCGCGGGCGGGAAGCAGTCGTGGCGCAGGAGAGGTGGTCTGGCGCTTTTCAAAGGCCTTGATCACATTTCCTCCAGTCGGGAACCCCACCTCCGTGGGATCTACTGCTGGTACTGGCAAAGCTCATGGGCAAGCCATTCGAACCTATGCACAGGTGTGCTCTCACCTGTCGTGGAAGACCGCCTTCTTGGTGGCTATCACGCCAGCCAGAAGGATGGGAGAGCTCCAGGCGCTTCCATCAGTCTCTTACCTGGTCTTCCACAGGGACAAGGTTGTCCTGCGCCCCACCCAAATTCCTTCCGAAGGTGGTGTCGGAGTTTCACCTTAACCAGGTGTTGACTCTGCCGGTGTTCTACCCCAATCACACCTCGAGGTCAATATAGGCTCCATACTCTGACCCTAGAAGGGCGCTCGCTTATTATAAGGGAGCGTGACGGTTGAAATTGGGAGAGGTTCGCCAGCTGTTTGTCACCCACGCTGAAGCCGCATCTGGCAGACCTGCAGCAAGCGGACGATAAGCAGGTGGGTAACCTCCTGCTATAGATCTCTGCTATAAGTTGGCGGGCATGGAGCCTCCCAGAGGGATAAGAGCTCATTCTACCCGCCATACTGCTGCAACGGTGGCTGCTTCCAGGGACGCCCCTATCCAGGAAATCTGCAGGGCTGCTACCTGAAGTCAGCAACACCTTCATTACCCATTACCACATCGACCTTGAGTCACGCCGGGATGCTGGTTTTGGGGCCTCGGTTCTCCAGTCTCTTTCCAAGTAAGTATTGGGGTGTGCGTCTTGCCTCCTCCCGGAGAACTGCTAGAGTCTGCCAATGAGTGTGGATGAACAACATATCCATGTCCTAGAAATACAGGTTACTCACCTGTAACAGGAGTTCTAGGAATGGTATATGTTGTTCATCCCTACCATTCTCCCGACCTCCCGGCTTGACGCACAACCTGAGCTTCCAGCGGCCAGATCTGGCGCCATGGGGCGGAGCGAGTTATACCACCCGGGTGGGTGGGAGGAGCAAGCTTGAAGACCTTCCGGCAAGATTTAAAGCGGCAAGGATACCTGCCAATGAGTGTGGATGAACAACATATACCATTCCTAGAACTCCTGTTACAGGTGAGTAACCTGTATTTTTTGATCATGGCATCGAACTTCCTGGAGTCTTTGTCTGGGGGTGTGTGAAGCCAAAGGAATGTCTCTGAACTGATAGTGAAAAGAAGCCAAAGGAAGCCCTGTCACAGGCTGCAGCCTGCACTACCCCAGCATGGGTGCAATGACTGTATAAAAACTCACTCTGTACCTGAGCCTGATAGCATATACCTCCTATCCATTCTCTTATTCACAGGAGTTAGGTGTTTGTAAAATATTTTTTGTCAGTTTCCCCAAGGACTTATGAAGAGGGATATATAATCTTTTGGACTCTGGGATGTCCATCATCTCTACAAAATCTGGCTCTTCCTCCTCCTCCTCAGCAGCTTCAACCATTGGGAGCTGGAAGGTTTCAGCCATCTTCTTGTAAAACAAGAAGTGTGAAGGCGACTCAGAAAGCCTGGGAGGGTAGACATTGGAGGGTCTGTCTGGGGAGATGCCCGGTTCAATGGGCACATCCAGACCTTCAGTCGTTATCTTCATCCTCATCCTCGGGATACTCTTCGTCTCCCTCCCATTCCTCAGAGAAAGCATCTGGATCGTAATCCGATGGAGTCGGATCCAACTGAACCAACCGCCTGACCGGTGGTACCGGTTCGGACAGAACCGGGGCGAAGCGATTGAACTATCCTAATCGCTTTGGCTATCTCATCAGCGGTTGGAGTATGCGGTGTTGGATCCGAACCAGCTGACTTACACTTCCCTTTTAACGGAACCAACCCCTCGGAGTCACACCTCCTTTTGCCCGAGGAGGTATCGCCTAGGTCAGTAGGCATCTCCTCAGGTTCGGCCGCAACCAAACTGGGCTGGCCGTCTGGATCTATGGACTTCTCGGCCTCCCTTGCCTTCAGCCTACTCAACCTTTTTTCTAGAGTGGCTTTAGGGAAGTTTTTACAAATCTGGCAGTCTGTTTTGAGGTGGTCAAACCTCAGACAATAAACACAGATGAGGTGGAGGTCGGCATTGGCAAAGGCCTCCCCACACTTATAACAGTGTTGTAACCCAGTGGGACCATTTTTTTTTCTTGGGTTCCTCAGACATGGCCAACCTGAACAATTACCCTTAAAAGCGTTTTAAGCCAGGTAATAACCAGCCGATCGGTTACAAACCGTATTACAGGTTCTTTAAAAGAACCAGAAAAAGTCTGGTTCTTTTGAAACCGATCAGCACTGGAACACCACACTAAATCCCAGAGAAAATAAAAACAAGCAAAAAGGTTGGTTCCTAACCGGACTGACTGATGAGAAACCAAGACAAAACAATTTCCACAGAATTTTTAAATAAAAGACAAGTCTCCACCTATCTACCACACTGCCTGTACCGTAGACAGAGTTTGGATATCCAAAAATAGTAAAACGGTCAGAAAAAACAAACGCTAATTCAAACTCTACCGAACCGAGCAGAGGAGAAATCTCCGGAGTGACTTCATTGTTAGGCGGAGTAAAGAATCTGGCAGTTACACTGGTAAGTACCAGAGACAGTGGTGTGAAAACTGAGCTCAAGCTCAACCTTCCATGCTTCTGCATAGAGTTAACTCTTTCCTCTCTGGGGCAGTTCAAGTGCTGGGCTAACTGCACATTGTCAGAATACAGCAAGACTTCATGTTGTTTGAATCATTCATTGTTTGTCCCCTTTGTTGTAAAGGGGTACAGATCATATAATTGCACTTTACAACTTGTGTTTAGCTCAGTTCATGTGTGCGGATTGGTGTTACACCCCTCCCCCCAAAACAAAATCCCCAAATCTCCCCCTGACAAAGCCTTTGCTGAGGTGGAGCACTGGGGAACACTGCTGCACTCTTGCGGCATTAAATTATTGGATTTTGCTAGTAGTTTTGCCTTTGTCTTCAAATTTTTTCTGGATGTGCACTGATTATGTGTTTCTTTGGTATTTGAGCCAGTGGGCTCTCATAGCGGCACTCTCCAGTCCCACCAGGAGTGTGACCACCTGTGTTTTTTTAGTTTGAACCACAGTTCCTTTTTGGGGATTGCATTCCCTAGACTCCACTGATCTGTAGTAGTGGGGCAAGCTTGTGCTGTGAGCCTGAGTCCCATACATGAGAGAGCGATGTCCTGTACCAGTGCCACTGGGCTGGGGACCCAATTCTCTTTTTAATTAGAGAAGTCACTTTAACCTCTGCCAGTCTCTAGGCACCTCAGAAGTACCTAGCAACTTCTAGAAAACCATTTCTTAAATAACTATTTGCATTGGTGATATTGGGTCCTTTGTCAATCCCTTGAATGTCCCATTCAGATATGACAAGTCTTCCAACACATCTGTAGTAAGTGCAGAGGTAAAATATTCATGTATCCTTTTTGCAGCCAAGGCATCATCCAGTATTGTCCACTTCCCAGGTTCTGTGATACAGTAGGTGGTCCCTGTCTGCCCTTAAGCATCCTGTTTTCTCTGATATAACTGTAGCGCAGTGGTTTAAGGCTCTGAGCTGCAAACCTGGAGACCTGGGTTTGAATCCCACAGCCCCCACTCGCATACTGTGTGACCCTGAGCAAGTCACTTAACTTCATTGTGCTCCCAGGTCGCACCTGTAAACAAGCTTTCAGCTTAGTGTGTGTCTCCTGGTAAAATAAAATTACAAAGATCATCAAGAAAATAAAATGGGGAAACTGTGAGACTGCTGAACCCCAGGAAAAAATGCCCTTTTCCATTCTTGGTTGAAAATTGTTACTGCTTCTGATATAAATGCTTTGTGGAACACTGTTTTTCTCAGAGCAGTGTTAAAGACTTCAGAGAAAAGGAATTGTCTCTATTTTTACTACAGCTGCTATGTTTTCTGTCAGCTTCTCTTCATGAAAGCTGCTAATGAAATATTTGTCTTGCATGGGGTTTGTTACCATGATTCGAACAGATGGTCAAGTTTCTGGTTGCAACACAATCAAACCACTCTAAAAAGTCTATGCAATCGTCACTTTTAATCCATGCTCTGTTGGGTTAGGTCTTGCTCAGATTATGATCTTATTTCTCAGGGTGAAGAGATAACAAAAGAAGAGATAGATATGCTGAGTGATGCCTGCACCAAACTGAAAGAACAGAAGAAACTGCTCACCAAGGAAAAAGAGGAGCTTGAGGAACTGAAGGATGACATTCTGGAGTACAATGAGGTAAGCACAGGGAACTTCAGTCAGATTTATCCGTTCATTCATTTAAAATTGTGCTACACCAGAATATCTACATTTAGGCAAGACACCTACAGTAGTTTTCAAGAGGGAAAACAAAATTCAACCGACAGTAAACATGCCCAGATTTCCAATTATATTAAAAAACTGAAAAACACGAGGCTTGTTTCCTTTAGGCCCTATACACACTGGGCTATTTAAAATGCTGCAAGTCCCTCAAAATGTTTTAACAAGCTCAAACACGGTTCGCGTCCGCTTGAACATGGTTTGAAACCTTGTTTAAACCTTGCAATGGACCTAACCTTAAAGCAGGTTTTAAACATCGTTTCAAACCTAGCGTATTTCACCTGGTAGTATGAATGGGAGATTGATCCATGTTTCTCCTGAAGCAGCACTGATCTGTGCTGGAGACCGTGCTGGCACAGGGCTTCTTAATCCATCCATTACAGGGCTACAGTGTAGATGCAGTGCAACCATGTTTAAACACGGTTCTGAAGAAATACAAACAAGTGTGGAAGGACTTCCATGGTGAGCTTAAAATGGTTTTTAAAAACAGACTGCTAGTGTGTGCAGGGCCTTAAAGATCTAGAGTACTCTCTGCAAATAATAACATTTCAAAGTATTCAGCTGTTACTTTTTTATATCTAAGGTACATTCTTACTTTCCTTTCCTTTTGCTAATTAGAAAATGTTCTACCAGGCAGTACAGGGTGATGTGTGAAACAGCACTCTGCCTGGATGCTGGCATACCTAGATCTTCTAAGAATCAATCTTCTCCATAGAACTCCACTCGTTTGTAGTGGGGCTGAAGGTGCTAGCACTTTGTTGGAACAAGCTATTTTTCCAGGATGCCAACAGCTGCATTGGCACAAAAGTATGCACAGTGTTGTGCTCCACAGCTAGTAATCAACACTGGCAACCTAAATGCATGTGTTCTGTTTTTTTTTGTTGAGTGCGCACTGTGGGAATGAACATAAACTATTTAGATTCTGTTTCTTGTTCTTAGTTCTTTCCGAATGTGTAATATCTAGTTCAGGAAAGCAAGGGTCATCAGAAACCCGCAGGGCTGCTTTTCCAATGATGTCTGTGCAGAAAAAGTATTGCCTGCACCACCTAACATACACTTTGTTACTCCTGCCTTGGTCCCAACTGTGACTTGGAGGTCTGCAGTGCCTCTACCACATGTGATGTCTGGATGTTGGAGTTTTGCGCTCTAAAGATGGGATAACCCAGCCCAAGCTTGAAAGACTGGCCTCGACACAGGCAAGTGGCTGGACCATCCCGTCCCCCACACCCACTCCCCTTACCACTTTTTGGAGATGGCTAAGATGCAGAGTTCTTCCTGCACTCACCAAGCTGGGGTTGTGACAGAATCTCAGATGGTGGCATAGAGGCAGATCTACGAATCCATTGTGGCGATTGCAGGAGCATCCTTCATGGTCCAGTTGCCATCCTGTCTGCTGGAGCACTGCAATGCTTGGGTCAGAGCCATCTGTGGTTCAAAAAACTGTTGTGACAAAGTCACTGCTGGGGCTGGCAGCTGTATCGGTGTGTGATCATCTGTGTTGATGTCGCTTACAGTGTTGTTGCCTGTGTCGTGGTCTTCGCTGGTGTTTTGGGGTGACTCCAGATCCATGGTGGTCTGTGCAACAGGGCCGTCCCAGGACTGGTCAGTCATTATCCAGCCATAGCCCCCCCCCCATGGACATCCATCCACTAATCACCACTAACATTTGTGCTACTGGGTTTGGAGACTTCACTGGCACCTACTTTCAAGCAAGGGTTCCAAGTGGTCAGTAGGGTCCGAGATTGGCACAGCCTAGGTGAGTCAGCAGGCCACCAACATCCTCTTTCAGGCTCCCACATCAAGTGCCTCAGTCACTTTTTTTTTTCTTTGTCGACTCTGTTTTTTCTCCCTACCTGCAGGGCATCTCTCAGGTTCCCATGCACAACTCCGCAGCTCCACCACCCATCTGAACCGTCCTCCGATATTCAGGGCACTCCTGACCCCCACGGAGAGGCCCCAGGAATTTCTGACGTTGGACGTGTGGCCTTGGGCTACTGATGGTCGCCGTCGCCTCACCTGCCGATAGCTCCCCGAAGCTTTGGACATGCAATGACGTCCAGCTCAGCTGATGTGCGCACCCGCACATCCCTGAAAGATGTCCGCCATAGCTTCATTCCCCTGCAGTTTTGCGGCCATGCATTGTACTGCCTCCAGCCTCTGCTAGCGGTCACCAGTGCAGCGGCTGGTGAAATCCCCCCCCCCTCCGGGGAAGGAGAGCAGTCCGTAGGACACTCGTTCCTGAACCCAGATCGCCAGCATGGTGTGAGGTGTGGTGTCCAGCACCTCAACCCTCCACGTCACCGGGCCGACCTCAGTCCTTTTTTGATAGGGCAGCTGAGACCCTTAAGCTTCAGGGCCAGATATCCCAGCAGCAGTTCAGTCAGTGGATAGAGAGAAGGTTCAGTTCTGGTTTAGTGAGACTAACCTAGCACTGTTTACAGTGCAATCTCCAACTCCATCCTCTGATGTTGTCCCTGCCTGCTGTTCCTCGACGTCCTCCTCAAAGGATAACATATCCTCAGTCCCTGTCTCCTTTGCCAAGGAAGATGCACTTTTCCAGGGATTCAGGAGGGAGAGGCAGGAGGCACTGTACTGGCCATCCAGTCTGGCACTGGACATCCTGGACTCCTGCAAGGGGCATTCCTCAGGAAACTAGTCACAAAACCCACTTAGGATGGGGCAGTTCTGGACCTGGTACTTACTAATACCGACAGTGTTTTTTTTTTTTCTTAATTCTTTTTCCTTTCAGTCACCAGAACGCAGGACCTCCCTCAGTTGACCTCACCCAGTTGGCGCCCTACAGCCCTGCCTGAGACCCTCCTGACCAGGGAATCAGGTGCTGATCTCCTCCTACCCCACTGAGCCCTTGACCATCGTCCTCCTACATTCTGGGGTTTTCCAGTTTTCTTGTCTCCCCGGTGCTGACATGGAATGACGTCCAGCGCACCCGCACGCAGAACATCTGCCGTCGCCCACCCCATCCATGGTCCGCGGTTGTTGTGCTCCTAATCTCCACTAGGAGCCACCAACATGGCACACCAGAGTCCCCCTTTCCTCCCAGGAGAGGAGAACCATCCTCCAGATGCTTAATCCTCCCTGGCCGACACCTGGCTCCCGAGCTCGCTCCTGAACTCGGGTCACTGGTGTGGTGCGAGGTAAGGCTCGTGTCTTAGTCCTCAGTGCCACTGAGCCAACACAGACAGTGTTGCAGACATCAAGGTGGGAGACCACCTGGGGACCAGTGATAACCGTACAGCATGATTCAACATGAGGACAGCTGTGGAATCAAACTACACAAGGGCAAGGGTCACAGATTTCAGAAGGGCAGATTTAAAAAAGATGGGTGAATGTTTTGGGGATGAACTGGCAGGGGGATGACCTGGTTGGGGTGGAGGAACAGTGGGCAAAGCTAAAAGAGGGCATAGTGAAGGCGGAGGAACAGTGGGCAAAGCTAAAAGAGGGCATAGTGAAGGCAGTGGTAGTAGCCATGTACGGCAACACCAACACAGCAAAATACACTCCTGTTGGCAGAATCAACACTTTGCCGACAGGTTGCTGTGTTGGTGTGCTTGAGACAGGGGCACATTGTCTCTTGGTCCTGCACCCCTGCCCCGAATCAACTCCAACAAAAAAAGGACCTGGAGATGCACAGGAATCATGTAAACTGCAACTTGCAGTCGACATGATTCCTGTTGGTAAGATACCGGTCGACAGAAGGGTTGTCGAACTGGCATCGTAGAGCTGAAGGCAACAAACCTCTGCATCAAGCAAATGAACAAAAGCAAGAGGAAGAAGAGACCACTGTGGTTCTCGAAAGAAGTGGCTAAAAAGGTAAAGGTTAAGAGGGTAGTATTCAGAAGGTATAAGGAGATGCAAAATGAGAAGGATAGGGAGGTGTATCGGGAAACAGAAGGAAGCAGAGAAAGCAGTAAGGTGTGTGAAGGTGCAAACCGAGGAGAGAATAGCCCAGACAGTAATGAAAGGAGACAAGACTTTTTTTAGGTATGTAAGTGAAAAGAGAAAGACCAGGGAAGGGATTGTAAGGTTAAAAAAGGAAGTAGGAGGACTGTGCAGAGGGGGACCAGGAGAAGGTAAACATGCTGAACAAATACTTATGTTCAGTTCTCTCAGAGGAAGGAGAAGAGGAGGGGCTACAAAAAAGTGACAGGAGCTTTGGAGGGAAGAGAGATAGACACTAGTCCTTCTTTGGAGGAAAAAGTGTTGGAAGAGACTCACAAACCTGAAAGTGAATGGTGGACAGAGCAATGGGGCCAGCCAGGGTGCATCCAAGGGTATTGAGGTAGCTCAGGGAGGTATTGGCTGCACCTCTGACAGTCCTGTTTAAGAATTCGGGAGTGATTCTGGGGGACTGGAGGAGGGCAGATGTCCACTTCACAAAAGTGGTGGTATGGAAGAGGCTGGCAACTACAGGCCAGTCAGCTTGGCATCTGTGGTGGGAAAGCTGATGGAATCACTGCTGAAGGAAAGGATTGTAGAATACTTTGAATCCAGTGGGTTACAAGACCCGAGGCACCATGGATTTATTGGGTGGGAGGGGGAGAGTCATGTCAAATCTGAAATTTCTAGGGGCATAGATATGGTACACTGTCCACACTCTGGCATTCCACTGGAGCACTGTTACTTGCTGGACATCTTTAAGCTAGGCCCCTCCCACCACCGGGGTGGATATATCCCCAGCTCCACCCCATGAAGTCAGATCTTTCTTTTTGCTAGAAGCACAGGTCACCACCTTCGTGCTTCACTTAGGAATTTTCTCTGCGCCAAAGACGAACAGTTTTTCAAAGTTTTCAAAGATAAATTGTGGGATTCCTCAACGACTTTCGTGCTACGATGGATCACAAGAAGCCTGGACTCCAGTTCTGTGTGTTGTGCAGCCAGAAAATGTTGGTCACCGATCTGCATGACACATGCGTGTACTGCCTGGATGGGTAACACGATATGTCGGGGTGCTGCAGCCTCTGCCTCTCCATAGAAACATAGACTTTGATGGCAGATAAGGACTGCTTGGCCCACCTAATCTGCCCATTTCCCTACCTACAGGATTAGCTGCAGATCCTAGTTAACCAACAGCCTATTTCTTCTTACCCCCCACAAGAATTGCCTTATATGTGTCACATGTATTCTTGAATTTTCCCACAGTTTTAGATCCCACAACCTCCTCAGGAAGGCTGTTCCATGCGTCCACTACCCTCTCTGTGAAAAAAATACTTCCTTGAACCGTCCCCCCTCTGTCTTTAAATTGTGTCCCCTTGTTGTTGCACATCTCTTTTACTCTGGAAGATGCTACCCTCTTGGACTTTGTTGATTCCACTGAGGTACTTAAAAGTTTCTATCATGTCCCCCCTCTCCCTCCTTGCCTCAAGGGTACATGTATTAAGCTCCTTTAGTCTCTCCTTGTACGGCTTCTCTTGCAGACCCTGCACCATTTTAGTTGCCCTCCTCAGGACTGCCTCTATCCTGTCTCTATGTCCTTACGGAGATGGGGTCTCCAGAACTGGACTCAGTACTCCAGATGGGGTCTCACCAACTGTCTGTACAGAGGGATGACAACTTCCTGTTTTCTGCTGGTGATGCCTCTCCCTATACATCCCAGCCCTCCCTAATGCCTTCTCACATTGCTTGCTAACCTTAAGGTAATTTGATATGATTATCTCCAGGTCCTTTTCCATTTTTGTTGTTGTTACTAACCCCCATTGTGTAATCTTCCCCTGGGTTTTTGTTTCCCAGGCGCATTATTTTGCACTTCTTTGCATTGAATCCAAGCTGCCATACTTCTGACCATTCCTTCAACCTTGCTAAGTCCCTTCTCATCCTTTCCACGCCTCCTTGTGTATCAACCCTGTTGCAGATCTTTGTGTCATCTGCAAAGAGGCATACTTTTCCTTCCAGTCCCTTGGCAATGTCACTTATAAAGACATTAAAAAGGACTGGACCCAGTACTGAACCCTGCGGTACCCCAGTAATAACTCCTCTTTCTTCAAAGTGGACTCCATTTACAATTACCTTCTGTGTACTGTTATCCAGCCAGTGTTTTACCCGGGCTACCACCCTGGGACCCACTCCCAGGCTGGTTAATTTGACAATTAATCTTTTGTGTGGGACTGTGTCAGATGCCTTTCTAAAGTCTAGGTAGGCCATGTCCACAGCCCCTCCCTGATTTACCACTTTGGTCACCCAGTCAAAAAAATCAATTAGATTCATCTGACATGACCTTCCCACTGTGAACCTATGCTGCCTTGGGTCCTGTGCCCCTCTGGCCTCTAGGAACTCAACCATTCTTTCCTTCAGAAGTGATTCCATCACTTTCCCTACCACAGAGGTCAAACTGACAGGTCTGTAGTTTCCTTCCTCTGTCTTGGTCCCACTTTTGTGAAGAGGAATCACATCCGCCTTCCTCCAGTCTTCTGGTACCACACCATGCTCTCATGATTTGTTAAAAAGGGTAGTCGGTGGTTTCACTAGTTCTCCTCTTAATTCTTTTAGAATTTTGGGGTGAATTCCATCAGGCCCCATTGCTTTGTTGACCTTCAGTTTTAGGAGTTCTTTCAGAACCCTTTCTTCTGTGAAAGGACTGGGATCGACCCCCCTATCAAGGAGTGCTTCTGTTAATTGGATTAGGCACCTCCCCCTCCTCCTCTTTTGTGAATACTGAGCATAAATATTCATTCAGTATCCCTGTGTTTTCACTGTCCCTCTCTGCCCACCCACCGTCCATTCTGTTCGGCCTCACTATCCCTCCCTTTGTCTTTCTACGCTCCCTGATGTACCTATAAAAGGTTCTGTCCCCCTTCTTAACAGAGTTGGCTATCTTTTCCTCAGTTTGGGCCTTTGCTATTCTGACTTCCCTCCCTGCTTCCTTCTGCCTTAACTGGTATAGCTCTCTGCCCTGTTTCTTCTTTGTTTCCTTATACTTCCTGAATGCTGTCTTTTTCTCCTTGACTTTCCCCGCCACCTCTTTTGAGAACCATAATGGATATTTCTTTCATTTTGATTTGTTGATTTGCTTCACACAAAGGCTTGTTGTCTCTGTGATGGCAGTTCTGATGTTTCCCCTTGTTGCTCCACCCCTCCTCCTAACCTGTTTGCTAGTGCTTTTCTAAGGCACTCTCCCATCTTGCCAAAGTAAGCCCTCCTGAAGTCCAGTACCCTCACTTTTGTATGGCTTGACTCTGTAGCTGAGTTTATCAAGAACCACACTGTTTGATGGTCACTTGTTCCCAGATGGCAACCCACTTCTAGATCTGAGATCCTCTTACTGTCCCCATTTGAGAGTATGAGGTCTAAGATTGCTCCCTCACGAGTGGGTTCCGAAACTAGCTGTCTGAGGCATGCCACCTGTAGGGCATCGAGAATAGCTCTGTTCTTGGATGTGGCTGCAGCAAAAGTGCTCCAGTTAACATCTGGCATATTCAGGTCTCCCATCAACAGTATCTCCCCTTTCTCTGCCATCCTAAGAATGCCTTCTATCATATCCTTGTCCATTCCCTCCCCCTGACATGGGGGCCTGTATACAACCCCTGTACAGATTGTGGTGCCATTTCCAGTCTCTAAGGTGACCCACAGTGCCTCCTCTCCTCCCTGTTTACTCTTTTGTTCAGTTGCTTTTATCCCTTCCTTTACATAGAGAGCTACTCCTCCCCCTCTTCTCCCCTCCGTGCCTCTCCTGTAGGTTATGTACCCTGGTATGTTAACATCCCAGTCATGGTTCTGTGTGTACCATGTTTCTATGACTGCTATGATATCCAGGCATCCTCTTCATCAAGGCCACCAGTTCAGGGAGCTTGTTGCCCAGACACATTACCCTCAAACTCTTCCTGCACTGCTCTGATCCTTTTCTTAGCCAGGTCATTTGTCCCTAGGTAGATAGTGACATCCAGCTCCTTCCCCTGTGCAGCTGTTCCGGCAATCCTGAGGATTCGCTCCCTGTCCCTTCAAGCCATAGCGCCAGGGAGGCACCTTACCTCCCTTTCCCCTTCCTCCCCAGTTCTACCTTCCTAACAATGAGTCCCCACCAGGAGTTGTTTCCTTCCCCTGTTTGGTCCCGTGCCACCCTCCTGTGGGTCTCCCTTGTGGAGATTCCCAGCATCCTCCTTGGTCTCCGCTTCGGGTGCCCACATAGAGGAACCACATTTTGCCAGAATGGCATAGGAATTGTGGAGAGGTACAGCTGGAGGGATGTGCCTCTGTTCCACCACCCAAACCCTCCCTGAGCCCACTGTGGTCCACCTGTTCCTCTTTCTTGGCAACGGCAGTGGCCCTGGTGGTCCCTGGATGGAAGAGGAGGTCCCACAAATCCTGGCCAGCTCAGCCTGGAGATGAACAACCTCCTCTCTCAGCCCAGAGAGGTGCCTGCAGATGGGACAACACCACATCCTCCAGAACGTCTCCCGGAAGACTGCTGCTCCACAGCCACTGCAATGCACCACTCCCATCATGTCTTACTTCTGGCCCCTTCACTGTTGTTTGGAATCCTTACTCTTTCCTCTGTTTGTTTTTTTTCTCTCCCTACTTACTTACTGCCTCTGTGCCCTTTAAGCTCCTGATCGTCCTGTTCTGAGACAAGAAGATCCTATATTTCTCAGGAGCTCAAAGGCAGACCTCCAGCAGCTTGGGGGGGGGGGCGGAGAGCTACTCTTGCCCTTCTAGGATGGTGAGTCTTTGGTGGCTCTGTGATCACTCACTTCCTGCTCACAAACAGGATGTTCCTGTTGTCAGTCAAATCCTGTGCCTATAAAAGTAGAACTGGCTTTGGGTGGGAGGGAAGCAGGGCAATATAGTCCCAGTAGAGAAGTCCAGTCACACAGCACTCCTTCCTCTTGGTGTTCTCTGCCAAGTCTCTGGCATAATCTATCTAGGGCAGTGTTTAAATCTAGCTTCCTTCTAGCTAAGCCACTCCCCCTACTTAATAGATCTTTCTACATGTAATTAAATTGTACAGATAACAATCCCCTTCAGCCACCTGAGATTTACACCTAGATAACTGCTCCGATAACCATTCACTTCAGCTAATTCAGACAAACACACTAACTTTTTTTTTTGTTTGTGTTTTTTTTACCCTGAATTGAAGGTCCCAGTAGAAAGAGTTCTACTTCTTTAGTCCCAGTGGAGAAGTCCAGTCACACAGCACTCTTTCCTCCTGGTGTTCTCTGCCAAGTCTCTGGCAGAATCTATCTAGGGCAGTGTTTAAAACTAGCTTCCTTCTAGCTAAGCCACTCCCCCCTACTTAATAGATCTTTCTACATGTAATTAAATTGCACAGATAAAAATCCTCTTCAGCCACCTGAGATTTACACCTAGATAAGTGCTCAGTTATGTGAGAGAACTGCTCAGATAACCATTCACTTCAGCTAACTCAGCCAAACACACTAATTTTTTTTTTACCCTAACTTGAAGGTCCCAGTAGAAGAGTTCTGATTCTTTAGTCCCAGTAGAGAAGTCCAGTCACACAGTACTCCTTCCTCCTGGTGTTCTCTGCTAAGCCTCTGGCAGAATCTATCTAGGGCAGTGTTTAAATCTAGCTTCCTTCTAGCTAAGCCACTCCCCCTACTTAATAGATCTTTCTATGTGTAATTAAATTGCACAGATAATACCCTTCATCCACCTGAGATTTACATCTATATGACTGCTCAGTTTTCTGAGATAACTGCTCAGATAACCATTCACTTCAGCTAAGTCAGATAAACACACTAACTTTTTTGTGTGTTTTTTAACCCTGAATTGAAGGTCCCAGTAGAAGAGTTTTATTTCTTTAGTCCCAGAAGAGAAGTCCAGTCACACATCACTCCTTCCTCCTGGTGTTCTCTGCCAAGCCTCATGTTACCAGAATCTCACAAGAAGAGGAAGCTCCAGCTTACTAAGGACCGGCCTTCAGAACGGGATCCGAAGGACTGCTTGAAGGGTGGCAAAAAGGCCTCGGCGGCTATCGAGTCTGCAGCTCAGCTTGCCGCCATGGAAACAGATGGTTGCGGCGGGCACCTCATCGGCCTTGGCAATGGTCCCGGCCAGGTCTAGCATCGGAGGGGCCTTCACAGATCAATTCCATGCTGGTCCCTTTAGTCCTTTGTGGTGAGCCCCGTCCTCAACAGCTCTGGGTTGAATACCAAGGCGAAAAATAAAATCTTCACACCACTGCTGCCGGTCATGGGATAGGGAGAGATCTCTGTCCTCCCAGTCCCTCGAGCCCCCTGACCGCTCAGCTGAGATTGAGTGCCCCTCTGTCGAGGAGCAGGTCGAGGGTTCCTCGACATTGCTGATGAGCCAGTTAACTTTGACCCCAGTCGATCAGCTGTCTGAAATATTTCTCAACCCAGTCAGCCCATTGCTGGACAAGATCAAGGATTTTGCCTTGCAGACCACAGTGCTCCCGATCTTAACTCAGTGGGGCGTGGCTCGACTGGTATCTCCGGTTGACCTTGTTAGGGTCAAGCCTCCATCCGAGGTCGGTTCCTCCACATCAGTATTGGTGCACATAGGCTGGCATGTGGTTTACAGCCAACCTCAGGATGACCCTTCACTCTGTTGACCGATTGGTCGACTGTCGAGGTTGTGGTCGAGGCATTTGCACTCTCGATCCTGCGTAACCATGAAGCACCACCGATGGCGCTCCTCATCCTCCTCTTCCTTGGGAGAGGAGAGGTTGCACCGCAAAATGCATCAGTGCTGCAAGGAGTTCCTCTGGCAGCAGTGGACCATGACGGGGCATAGAAGGGCTCTACTTCAAGATCCCATGCTTTCCTGGCAGCTACTAGTGTGGTTCCCCCACCAGTCGAGCACCCCGCGTGTGCAGCCAACACCTGTCTCTCCACTGAATCCGGTGAAGCCACCACCCTGATGGCCGCCGACCGGCGCTCTCTCAAAGGAGACCAGCTGTTCGGCACCCGGCTTGCCAGGTTGGTTATTGGTGAAGATCACCTCAGGTGAGGCATCACGGGAGGTCCATGGTGACTTACAGCCAAAGGATGTCTTTAAGAAGTCTTCCCTCAACTTGGACCAGGAGTCGATGTCCTCCTCTGGGGCTCTGCTCTTCAAGCGGGAGCCAGCCAAAGAGTCTTCTACTGACCAAGAGCCGGTGTCGTTTGGTGGGCTTTTGTGAGTCATTTCAGAATCCACAAGCATCCCCTTAGAGCCCATCCAGAAAAGAGCTACATACCTTCTCACGGACATCCTGGACCAGGACACATCCCCTGGGTTGCCTTCCCAGTCACTGAGGCCATCTTGGGACTGGCCCTGGAGCTCTGGCAGCATCCTGTTTGGCACCCTCAGCCCATTTGGTCAGCAGGTATGCGGTCCATATGAGTGCTGTCTTGGGCTTCTCTGACCACCCCTCCATGGAGAGGCTGGTTTTGGACTCTTGTGTTCCTCAAGTCCAGACGCCAGGGGGAATGTGGATAATTCTCTGGACAAAGAGTCCCATAAGATTGACCACACCACTGGAAAGCTGTATGCAACAGTTACTCCATTATGATGGCTAACTATGGCCATGCCATGATGGACATATTTGATATTTTCCTCCTTCACCTCGACCCAGAGCACCCTTCTTCACCTCCACTCAGAGCAGCATGTGGCAATGGAGCTCATCTGAGACCATGGTCAAACACTGGCTAAAGACCTGCTCCAAACAGCTGGGACATGGGTGACTCGTGTGCCCATGCAGTGGCAGCTACTGCCTCCATGCGTTGCAGTGCCTGGCACCACTTGTCTGCCATCACAGCGGACACCCAACAGAGGCTGGCAGATTTCCCTTTCTTGGGCACCAACCTCTTTGGCCCTGGGGTAGAAGGACACCTCACACAGATAGAGAAGTCCAGTGACACCCTGGACTCGGTGGTGTCATCCCAAAAGGACGTAGAAAAGAAGCCTGAGAAACTGGATTTCCAATACGGATCCTTTCAGTCATCTCCTCCTCAGCAACAGCCCCAAGAGGGGCAGTTCCATAGCTGATGTACAAAGACATCTAGGGGCCAGTGTCCTAAAAGAGGGGACAGGGTAGTGGTGCCCCTCCAGCAGCAGCTGCCATTGCCCCCTCCAAGCCATCCCAGTGACAGGTCGGGGGGTGTCATGGCTCTGCCTGTTCTGTCCCTGATCTCTCTTCCCGTTGGAGGTAGGCTGCATTTCTTTTTTCCACATTGGTCTGGCAGACACTCTGTACTGGGTAGGAGAGATGTCACACGAGTGGTCTTTGCATCTTGAGGTAGTGAACCACCTGTTTTCCTGGTGGGGCTCACCCTCAATGGATCTGTTTGCCTCCTGAGAAAAGGCCAAACAGGTGGTTTTGTGCCTACCCCCCCACATTCCGCGACACTGATGGGGGATGTCTTCACAAGGCCCTGGACCCTAGGCCTCGTGTATGCCTTTCCTCCCTTAATGCACAGGGTTCTGGTCAAGGTCAAGAAGGACAAGGCGTGGATGATCCTGGTCACTCCTGACTGGCCACAGCAGTTCTGGTACCCAGATTTCCTCAGCCTTAGCAGCAGGCCTCTGTGGCAGTTACCTCTTCACCCAGACCAGATGGCCAGACACCAGGGTACTACACCAAGAACTTCAGTCCCTGCACCTCATGGCCTGGTTCCTGAGTGGCTAAAGTTCCAGGCCTTGGGTCTCTCCAAAGGGGTCCTCCACATTACGGAGGCCTTCTGGAAACAGTTGACTCATAGGTGCTGTGTCTTTAAATGGAAGAGACTTTCCATTAGGTGCCAGGGCAAGGAACTTGATCCCCTTGCCTGCCCAGTGGCTAGCATCTTGCACTGTCTCTGGTCCCTTTCCCAGCTAGGACTGCAAGCAACGACCCTTAAGGTGCACCTGGCAGCCATCTCTGCTTACCAGACGCAGGCCGGTATGCCAATGGTAGCCCAAGAGAAGGTGGTTGGGCATTTTTTTAAGGGCCTTGACCATTTGTCCCCTCCGGTATGAGAGCCTCCACCACTGTGGGAGTTGCTGCTGGTTCTGGCTATGCTTACGAGCAAGTCATTTGAGCTGATGCACAGGTGTGGCATCTCTCACCTGCCATGGAAGATGGCCTTCCTGATGGTCATTACATGCGCCAGAAGGTTTGAGGAGCTCTAGGCGCTCTCGGTGGACTCTCCCCAGCTGATCTTCCACAGGCACAAAGTCATCCTTCGCCCCACCCTGAAGTTCCTCCCAAAGGTGGTTTCTGAGTTTCACTTTAACCAGGTGCATTAACTTGCCGGTATGCTTTACTGGTCCTTCTTCATAGGCCAATCGTAGGTTCCATACTCTGGACCTGCATAGGGTGCTTTTTTATTATGTGGAGCGCATGCCTGAAGTTCAGGGTCAGGTTCGCCAGCTGTTTGTCACCTACGCCGAAGCCACACCTGGCTGACTGACAGCAAAGCAGATGATTGCACAGTGGATCACATCTTGCATTTACCGCTGGTACAGGTTGGCTGATCGGGAGCCTCCCATAGGAATCAGAGCTCATTCCACCAGACATACTGCTGCCTTTTGTGGCTGCTTCCAGGGATGTACCCATTCAGGAGATCTTTTAGGGATGCTACCTGGAAGTCATCTCACACCTTCATCTCCCACTACCGCATCGACCTTGAGTCATGCCGGGATACACGTTTTGGGACCTCGGTTCTCCAGTTTATGTTCGCCAAGTAGGGGTGAGCGCCTTTCCCTCTCCTCCTGGAGAACTGCTAAGAGTCTGCCAGAGTGTGGATAGTGTACAATATCCACACCCATAGAAGAATAGGCTACTATCCTGTGACCATAGTTCTTGGAGTGGTATATGGTACACATCCACACACCCCACCTGGTAAGTGGCACAGGTTCTGTCTCCTGTGTGCAAGATCTGACATCACTGGGTGGAGTTGGGGGATATATGTGCCCGGGTGGTGGGTGGAGTTTAGCTTAATGATGTACAGGAAATAACATTGTTCCAGTGGAACTTCCTGAGCGTGGATGTATACCATATAGCATTCCTAGAACTATGGTTACAGGTGAGTAACCTATTCTTCATTGACTGGGTGACCAGGGAATTATATCAGGATGGAGCAGTGGACGTGACCTACCTAAATTCTAGTAAGGCTTTCGACACTGTTTGTAAGAAAGCTGGGCAGCTTAGGGATGGGTCCAAAGATGGTAAAGTGGGTAAGAAATTGATTAGGGGATAAGTAACAGAGGGTGGTGGTAAATCGAGTCCACTCTAGAGAAGGGAGCATAAGCTGTGGGATGCCTTAGGGATCAGTACTGGGACCAGTTCTCTTTACTGTCTTTATAAGTGACATTGGAGAGGAGCTGGAAAGGAAGGTCTGCCTCTTGTGGATGACACCAAAATCTGCAGTAGGGTGGACACTTGAGGGTGTCAGGAAGAATGAGCAGAAACCTGAGGAAAAATAGGAGGTAGCCGACTTAATGCGAAAAAGAGTGCAAAGTGATTGCATAGGGCCCAGAACCAAGGACAGAGTAAAAAATGGTTAGAGAGGTAGTGACGACCCTGAAACAGGAAAGAGACCTGGGGATAGTCATATCTGATTACCGAATGGTGGCCAGGCAGTGCGACAAGGCTGTTGGGAGGGCTGGTGGGATGCTGGGGTGATCACCAGCAGAAAGAGGGAGGTGGTGTTGCCTCTGTATAGATCACTGGTAAGACTTCATCTAGGGTACTGTGTTCAGTTCTGGAGATAGACTGTGTGGAGGATGTTATGGTGCAGGGTCTGCATCAAAAGCCCTACGAGGGGAGACTAAAGTATCTCAGTATTTACAGGAGGAGGGAGAGGGGAGAGGATAAGACAAAGACCTTTAAATACCTCATGTGAATAAATAAGATACAGGAGGGAAGTATTTTTCAGAGAAAAGATGCTCAGGAACAGGGGGACATTCATGAAGCTGGAGGTGGATAGGTTCAGGAGAGATGTGAGGAAGTACTTCTGCACAAAAAGAGTGGTGATGCTTAGAACAGCCTTCTAGCAGAGGTGGTGTTGGCGAAACCAGTGTTGGGATTCAAGAATGCATAGGATAGGCATAAGAGAAATTTAGTGGGAAAGAAGGGGGGGAAGGGCCGGAGATCAGGTAGGGTCTGCTGTGGCACTGTAGGTAGGGAAAATGGACAGCCTGGGTGAGCCAGGTGATCCTAATCTGCCATCAAATGTTATGTTTCTGTGGCCATATTTAGTGGGAAGAAACCCTAATGCCATGGCACTGGGGCTTCTTGACATTGCCCAGTCGGCATCAGTAGTGATTCCTCCCTTGTCTACTGCACTGGGGGAAGCCACCATGGTGGTCTGGATGCACCCTTTCACCACAGCCCCTTTTCCGAGGGGCCTCCTGTCTAGCTACTTGGCTCTGATTGGGTCTACTGGGGTGATCAGTCGCAGTACTGTGGAGTTGACGTCACTTCTCATTCAGACGGGAAGTAAACCCGTATCTGCGACTAGGACGTACCCCTATCTAGGCAGATGGACAGTTTGGGGAGTAATATATTAAGACCCAGTTATCCTTGACCATAGTATCACACCAGGTCCAAATGTCTGTTACCAGCAACGCCTGAGGTTTCAGATGGGCACCTTGTTGTCTGAAATGTCTGCAAGTGGCCAAGTGTGGGCAGGCCTTGTAAACAGACCATAAGGCAGAATAAAAGTTGCCTTTGTAAAACCCTTCTTTACTCCACCATTGGTAACCTATGCCATTTCTGGAAATGTATTAAGCAGACCCATGGGACAGGCTAGCAGTTTCACCGTTATTGATGTTGGAGGCAGCATCTTAATAACCCATCCACAATATCAAATGCCTTCAGTCACTTCCTCAACCTCACAGCATGTGCCGGGACCCTCCCCCCACCCTCCGTCAAGTCTGGTCTCCTCTTCCACTACTGAGCTGATGCAGCATCTCTCATTTTATTTTAAAAGCGTCAGGGTCTCTGAGGCATGCAGGCTCCATTCTGGAAGCCAGATCTGCTGGCTCAGATGGGATTGAGCTCAGACTTCTCAAGGGTGCTGCCACCGAACTGGCTTCCTTGATTACTAGATTTTTTAACTAGTTGTTCTCATCTTAAACTGTACCTGACCTCTGGACGATGTCTCATTTTTTTTTAACTTTCTTTTTATTAATTTAATAACAAGTAATACAGAAAATAACTCCAGTATAGAGGTGAAATCAAACACATACAGGAATAGGCTCTATGTTATACCACAGGAAAACCTACAGCACCTCTCCTTCTTTGTTACATCATTGGAGATACTTTGCTAATCAGTTATTAAAGGAAGAGTGCCAGCCGGCCCGTCGGCGCAGTGGTTGGTTTTCCACTTGGGACGCCAGCTACCCAGGTTCAGGAATGGACTTGGGTGCTGGAGGGCCAACTGGGGAGAGAAGGCTTGAGCGTTGGCTGACAGCTCGCCTTTCTCGGGGGGCAGGGACGCAATCCGGCGATTGCTGACCTCAGCGGAGGCTGGGGGAATGGCAATACATGGGGTCCCATTCACTAAGGGGAGTGGTGAATGTCAGCTTTAAGTTAGTGGCACACCGTCCCCGGAACAAATGGGAGAAAGAGCCCCATAGCTGACGGATGACAGTTGCCAGCTCCGTTACCATGAGTCCGAGGCGAGCCGCACCATCAGCAGCACACGCGGGGCAAGCGTCCGCTGGCGCCCACGATTCCTTCCCCTTGGAGGAGAGTGACCCACCCGGGGAAGGGTTACGTCCGGGGGTTACCTGGGGGCTGCAATATGGGATGAAGAGGTAGCTGATCCGAGGCAGTGCTGCACGGAGGGCATAGGTGGCCTGAAGGAAAGGCCAGCCCGGAGCTGTGAGGGAGCAAAAAAAGAAAAAGAAGAGTGCCCAAAACATAATGGTAGCACAAGGCACAGGCACAAATAAGTCCAAACAGTGAAGTCTCTCCATAAAAGTTTCCCATCCCAGAAATGGCTTAGTGCATGAAGTGTCCAAAAGTTCCTAAAACAAATGTTTTTGATGCATAGCAGAAACTTAAAAATCAGAGCAACGACTGTCACCATATCTTAAACTTGACATTGTAACATTTAAACATAACTCCTTGTTGTATTCCCAAAACTGTTGAAAGTGTTAATTTGCATTCCATTAGTCAGTAACGAATTTTACTGTTAAAATAAAAAACCCACAACATTAGCAACAAAATCTATCAACTGGAATCGCTACTGATCCCATGCATACATTATGAAACAGTATGAGGTTGCTTCAGCCAACTCACGCTACTGTGCATGACTTGAGTGGTGGGAAATAAGCTGCTCGATCAAGAGAAGAAGAAAAAAAGGGGGGGAGCCTCACTGGGGCGAGTGGCACCTATGACAGCATCTTTACCATGTGATTTCCACCGCCATGAATAAACCCTTTGTAAATGTGTGACTGTTTTTACACCGCTTTTGTAAAGAGCTCAGAGCCTCCGGGATTGAGCGCTTAAGAAATTAAAGCTTACTTACTTACTATATACATCCGAAAGGTAACAAGTACTCAGTTCAGCGTGGTAAAAGCCAGCCTCCCACAACATCCAGTATTTCACCTAAATATAGAATCCTGATCATCATATTGTTGTAAAACTGAGAGTCCACTCGGGTCCCTTCAGCCAGTGCACTCCTACTGCTCATTTGTAGCATAAGTTGCATCCTCCAACTCCTTTTTCTAATCTGCAAATCCCGACCTTGTACAGCACTCTGATTTGATTCTTTCTACAAGCTTCCCCATGTCTGTCAGATGGGAAAACGGGTATGTTCTCCCTCCATAGTGAATTTTCAGTCTGGCGGGGAATAGTAGATAATGATTAATGCAGAGTTCTGGCAGGAGTGTTCTGACCCTATCAGAACTCTTCCAGCATATTCATGTGCTGTAGCTGAGATCTGGGAATATCTTTAAATGCAAATCCCCGTGTTTGATGCCGCTAGTACTTTTCACTACTTGCAAAATAGCATCATGCTCCTCCGAGCTACCAACCACTATAAGAACAGCGCAGGGTGTATTGTTATCCGGTGCTTGCCTCCGTGGGGTGATCCAGTAAGTCTTCTTTATGTAAATAGTCGTGTCCACAGATATTACTCCTGGGAGCCAGTTCTGCAGATACAGTTTAAGATTATCCCCTTTAGCAGCCTCAGGAAGACCTAATAGTCTCAAATTGGTGGCCTGTGAAAAGTTTTTAATTTGCTGAAAACAAGTTTGTGTAACCAAGTTTTCATTGACCAGACATATTACTGTTACTTTTTGTACAGCTTCTCCTGCCTTTTTCATGTTCGTTTGTGCCATTTCTGTTTCTTTTCTCTCCAGTAGGGCCATCCAGTTGTTGAAATCTTCTACCTCTTCATTCAGTGATTGTATGGCTGAGAAAAAAGCCTTTAACATAGGGCCCCCCCATTGGAGGTTACTGGCTGCTCCGAATCCACAGCTGCCTGTTTCTGCTAGGCTTTAGTTTTGGGATGTTCAGTTTACTAGGTTTGTTAGGGAAAAAGAAGGCAGAGGCCCATCGAGATTTCCCCCCACATGTGAGTGGCTAATATAAAGAAGTAGGGTTAGAAGAGAGCCAGATATCCAATTTGTTCTTAAATATGTCAAAATTCTGAAGACTTATTAAATCTTGAGGCAAGGAATTCCATAATCTGGGGGCCCGAATTGTAAAATAATTATTCCTTAGGTTAGTATTGGCCTTCTTAGTCTTGATTTGTTTGTTATGTAGCCTAGGGACTCTTCTGGCGGTAGAAAGAATGAGACCACATTGCGCCATTAAATCAGGGGATTGTAAAACCTTATATATGAAGAGGATATATCTCCTATATCTTCTGTGTTGAAGTGAGTGAAGGCCTGTAGCATGTAGTCTCTCATAAGAAGTTTTATGAGATAGTCCAGAAATCGTTTTAGTGGCACGTCTCTGGACACACTCCACTTGAACTATGTTGCCCCTAAGGTAGGGATTCCAGAATGGTGATCCATAGTCCAGGTAAGGTCTAATATAGGTTCTATACAAGGGGATAAGACACTGTTCAGTCTTACTCACAAACGTGAGTTTGATTTGTCTTAGGAGGGAGTTAGCTACCTGAGTAATTTTTGAATAGTGGTCATGGGTGGAGAGTTTATTTACTAGGATACCGAGATCCCTTTCCATATTGGATGCTTTTAATGGAATATTATTTATGCTGTATATATTTTTGTGCCAAAGTGGAGGACAACACACTTTTGGACATTGAACTCCATACCATTGTTCAGAGCCCATTGTTCAATATTTTTTAAGTCAGAGACAAGGCTAGATAAATTATCAGAAGTGTCCACTTTCCTGCCCAGTTTTGAATCATGTGCAAATTTTGATAACCAATTTTGGGACGTGATTTGCATATCACTTATGTATAAGTTAAACAAAGTGGGCCCCAGTACAGAGCCCCGGGGAACCGCACTAGTTATTGAATATTGGTCTGACAGGAAGTTGTTAATATTTACCCTTTGAGTCCTGTTTGTTAACCAGTGCTTTACTCAGTTAGTGAGGCAAGGTGAGAAACCAAAGGCTTCCAGTTTTGTTACCAATTTTCCAGGAGGGACCTTGTTGAAGGTCTTGCTGTAGTCCAACAATATAACATCTGAAGAGATGTTATTGTCCAAACCAAGGTTGATATTATAGAAAGCAACCAGGCTAGAAGTGCACAAATGCCCTGTTTTGAAGCTGTGTTGAGTTTTGTCAATAAGATTAAGTACACCCATTTCCTTTTCTATAAGGGATTTAATAATTTTTTCCATAGTTTTACAAAAAATGGAGGTAAGGCTAATGGGACGATAGTTCTGGATGTTAGATTTTCTACCCTTCTTTAATATAGGCGTCATGTTAGCTGTCAGCCAGTCTGTAGGGATCTGTGAGCTTTCACGGGATCTATTAAAGATAATTTCTAAAGGAGTTACTATTGATTTAGCCGTTTCTGTCAGAAATCTTGGGTTGATATTGTCTGGGCCAGGACTGGTTGAGTTTTTTTAAAGTGTGCAAGGCAGAAAGAATCATGGTATCCGAAATAAGGTAAGTATTAAAGTTGTTAGGTGATTGGTGATTAGAAGGAATATAAACATCCTTAGGAGAGAACACAGAGGCAAAATAAGAATTAAATACTTTGGCAGTGTTTCTATCATAATTAACAATAATATTATTATGGTTAATGGGTCCAACCTTTCTGGTATTCCCTTTTTTGTTATTTAAATATGAATATAAAGATTTGTAGGAATCCTTGGTATGGGCCAGTCTGAATTCAAGTTTTGCCTTAGCTTGCTTTATTGTATGCCTGAGGGTACATAGTACAGTTTGATAGTTAGAATATATGACTTCCTTATTTATTGTGGAAGTATTCTTTAGTTTTTTTAAATAGTTTTTGTTTAAGCTTTATTAGAGATTTAATTTTACTATTGAACCATCTGGGGACTCTACCCTTGGTATTATATTTGGTTTTGATTGGGACCCAGGAGGATTCTAACTGGTGAATTAGTTTTTTTTAACATATTCCCTGCATCATTAGTTGATAAGTGATGCATTAATTTGCGCCAAGGCTTGGAAGTAAATAAATTATTAATTTTTATAAACTCTGCTTTGTCATAATTTTTAAACATAGTGTGTTTAAATAAACTTACATGCCCAGTTGCCAGGGAGAACAGAATGGCCAAGTGGTCACTATTACCAAGGGGTGCTCTAATATGTATGTCAGAGGTGTTATCCTTTATATTGGTTACAACAAGGTCAAGAGTATTAGAGCCTCTAGTGGGGGAAGTAATGAGTTGTGCAAGGTCACAGTCAGAGAGGCATAAGAGAAATAGTTTCTCCTGATTGCTAGAACCTGATATAGATGTCCAGTCTATACCCAGAAAGTTAGTCACCCAGTATAATGATATCTCCCCTCTCTGACAAGCAGGAGATGTCTTCCAGAAGTCGTGACAAGTACACAGGGTCTGGAGCAGGGGGCCTGTAACAATTTCCGATTGTAATTTGAGACTGACCCTTAAACTGAACAGATACCCAAAGACTTTCAGTGGCGGTCAGGTGCTGAATTTCATAGGAGTTGTTGATGTCTCTTGTATAAAGGCAGACCCCACCACCCTGTTTACCCAGTCTGTCTTTGTGATAAAGGTTATAGCCTTGGATTTCCTTTAACAAAGTAGAGGGAGAATCCCACCAAGTTTCTGTCACTGCTATCATCCCTGTGTTATAAATTTTACTGGTGGCTTCTAATTTAGCCATTTTAAACAGATTTAATGAGCGAGCATTTAGTTACAGACTTCTACGGGGGGGGGTTACAAGTATTAAGAGACTTGGGAAGTTTCCCATTCTCCCCCCTCATTTCTAATTTGAAAGACTATTAATTGTTGCTAAGAATGATTTACCTAGAAGAATATTGCCCTTCCTGCTACGGTGCAGCCCGTCCCAACAGTAAAGGGAGGGTCTGACTAGATGTTGCTCCCAGTGGGTGATGCATGGTATTCCCTGTCTGAGGCACCATTTCCATAGCCATTCATTGATAAGTTTAATATTGTTGGTGACAGTCTCAGTGGCTCTAGGGACTGGTCAAATTTCTGAAAAACAGGCAGTGCAGCCCTTGTCAGCAAGTAGGTTGTTTAATGCAATAATGTCCTGCTTTATATATTCTGGGCTGTTGTGCATGATGTTATTTGTACCAGCATGGGTAAGTACAGTTGGGCTACTCCCCTGCCTTATGTAAAATGTTAGGGATCATAGATGTGATATCTGCAGTCTTTGCCCCTGTAAAACTGGAACATGTACGGGTTACTTTATCTGGGTTACAGATAGTGCGGTCAAGGTGTTTTACCATAGAATCACTAAGCACAAAGACCTGTCTTGCCTGTACAAGGGGGTGTGAGGGAGTGATTTCGCAGGTAGAATGGTGAGGGGTGACCAATGAAGAAGGAGGAAGTGTAGAGTTAGAAGAAATGGAGCATGTAGGGGGTAATTTCACCGGATTTCAAGGTTTAGCGGGTTTATGACTGGTGGGTTCTTCAGTAATCACTTCGGGAGTGACTGGAGGACTGACTAGGGGCTGGACAATATCTTCAACTAAAAGGGGGGAGAAATTTGTTTTGCAGTGGTAATGGAGGAACATTGAAAATCTGACCACCTCTGCGTCTAGTTTTAGATTTAGTAATGATAGTCCAGTCATCAGCTCCAGAGTGGATGGTATAGGGATCTGAAGTTGGGGCTAGGGTTTTCACTTCTTTGGCCATGGAATCTATAAAGTTTTCAAGTGATTCAGTCTCTTCATTATGTGGCCCATTAGTGAGAAGTCTAAAGATTTCTTCTTGACGAGTACTCAAAAGTAAACATTTGTCACAAACAAATTCATGTGATTCCTCCCCAGCACAAAACATTAGGCATTGGATACACATTTTTATATGGCCCTCCATGGTACTATAGTGAGGCATAAATTTCAACAGAGTACAGTAAGTAACACAGGTGAGTATGGATGATCACAACCCAAGTGCTTTGTTGCTAATATACTTGTTTTCAGACTACCTGAGGGGGTAAGGAACAATAATAATTTACCTACCTGTACCCAAGAATACTGGTATGCTGTCCTATCTCCTGTCACCTATGCCACCGACGCAAAACATGCGCTAGATGCACACGTCTTTGCGCGTGGCGCCACACTTGCCCTGCTCGCAGCAGGGCTTGCTGAAATACCAGGAGGTGATCCGGAAGAACACCACAGGTCACAGTAACCCAAAAAGTCTGCAAAATCGCCCTGCAGCTAAATAAACGGGCGAAAACCACTAATTCGTGGAATTGGCACACTATAAGGCTCGAGCAATGTCCAGAAAAACGTTTTATGCCCCAGAAATTGGGGTGTAGTTCCCCTATCTCGGGAAAACTACACCCACTTTTCCTGCTTCTTGTCTAATAGGAGGCAGGGCTCCACAGTGCTCGTAAGCGCTGCGCTTAAAAATACACAGTTAAACTAATAAACAGCACTTTGCAATACTACAGAGTCTCAGGCAAGTCTCCTGCTTGTGCAATCATTTCAATGTTTCAGTGACTGCTGATTCTTTGGCTTGCCCAAGTTGGAGACACTTCAGTTACGCAGGAGTTGGAAAGAGTGTCGTCGTAATGTAGGTAAGCCAGTTTGGTGACAAAAAGTAAAGTTAAAATAGTTATTTTATATTTTGTTCAATTTTATGGTCAGAGCTCTGTAGCTATGCGCCTTTTCCTTCTGGCTGCCAGGCCACGCCCTGTTTTACATGTTTTTTAGAAAAGTAAATAGTGACAAAATTTATAACTAAAAACCCGTTGCTGTCCTTTACTGTTCAGTAAGAACATGGGAAAAATTGTTGTTACCCAACTCTCTGCATTCCTTTCTACCCATGATCTCCTCTCCCGTCCTCAACACGGCTGATGCAGAAACCACAACAATACCATGGCACTACTGTCGCTCACTAATAACATTGCCACAGGAATGGATAGGGGTGAGCTGATGGGTGCTGTCTTCATTGGCCTAACAAAGACCTTTGAGCTGGTAGACCACACCTTGCCTTCATTAAACTTATAGGCCTTGGCATATCTGACACAGGAGTCCCCTGGTTTAAAAGCGATCTGTCAAAGAGGCACCGACGTGTCAGGTTTGGACCCTCCTTCTTGGACTCTGCCCCCCTTTAATATTGGGGTTCCTCAAGGATCAGTACTTGGACCTCTCCTTTCCACCCACCACATAAATTCAGTTCACCTCTGTCTTGCAAATAGTATTCATATTCTATGCACAGATGACCTGGTGTCTTCCTGAGTTCCTAGGATGTGACTGACATTAACAGGAAACTGTCTTCTGATCTTCAAACTGTCTAAAGTTGGTTCCTTGCAAATAGACTTCTCGTGAGTACATCAATCAAAGTCTCAGGCTGTGCTGTTTGGTTCTTCCCCTAGGTTAAAGAGTTGTTCAATTCCTCTGTCAGTGTATGCAGTGATGGAGCACCATTTGCCTGTGTTTCCTCCTTTATCTACCTAGGTGTTACACTACTCTCGTACTTCTTGGATATTGTGCTTCACGTGACCTGCATCTGTAAAGCAGTTTATTCCAGATTAAGGCTCTTCTATAAGGGTAGTCTTAATCTCTCCCCTAAAGCACAAATTGGCATAGCCAGTGGCATTCTGCTTCTCAAATTTACTTATAGTTTGCCTGCCTTCTCACTAGCCTTCATACTACAAAAATGGAACGTGACATTTAGTAATAATTGTCATTTTGCATTAGCCACAAACTGACATGTCCACCATTGTACACTCTCCCACCATCTGCCTTACGAGACCTCACCTGGGAGGAGTTATTTACATTAGTGTTCAGAAATAGACACCCTCGCCTCTTACCTTGCTTCTACTGCCCTGCAGAAATTCATATCCTTTAAGATCAGGATCTTAACAATATGTCTGTGCCTAAGTCCAGAAACAAATTAGCTGAGATGGCCTTCTCTGTTTCGGCTCCCAAACTATAGAATACTACTCTACCTAAGATCAGACAATGTCTTTAAATCCAGATTTTTCATAATTGCTACCATTCCTACTGTATCTGCATCAGATGGCAGTATGCTTCGATTTCTAGCTGCCTGTTATTGCACAGATTCCTCTGATTATGTGTTGGGCAGTTTAGGTTTTTGTCTTTGTATGTCTTTTACACTTGCCACTTTTTAAACTTTGTTCTATAGTATGTATATGTAAACAATAGTTTAATACATTTTAAGATGTACATAGTATCTTGGAAACTGTTAGGAATGCATTTGTGATCGTCTTTTATTGTATTATTCTCTGATGTAATCTTCCAGACCATGCCAGAAAATAAGCAAATGTTTGCCTAGTGCACCTTACTTGGTAAATAAAAGCTAAATAAATAAATGGTTGCTAAGGGTGCAGAGGCTGCTCAGCAGCAGACAAAGGCACCTATAACACTTCCCAGGGTGGCTTTTCACTCAGCAGTATCTGCTCTCTGCCTCAGAAGGATTTCATTTTTTAATTTTTAACCAGGAGGAGGAGGACCGAGCACAGCCCTTTTTCAATCATGCCTGATAATAAAACAACATTAGAAACTGTTGTGCCATTAGAGGGCATATTTGTCCTCTATTGTTGCATTTCTCAGTGTTGACTGTGTTGGTTAAATATGCTGAATGTTAGATTTCTTATTGTTCTTAGTTTTAAATGTTTTTTTTATGGCTCTTTTTACGTTTGCTTGTGCTCGCAGAGCACAAGAAACATATTGAGGTGAGTAGAGCATTGCAGAGGTGTGGCAGTGTGTGGCCAGTGCAGCCCACGCTTTCAGGGGCCCGTCCCTCAGCTACCAATCAACCGAAAAATTGCCAGTGATGGCAGTTTCAGAGAGAGAGCGCCAGACTTAAAAGAAATGTGCCGCTCCAATCAAGGACATTTTCGTCATCCTTAATTGCAGCGGCAGCTCCCCCTCCCTTGCAACCAGGAACACAGAGGCAGCCAACAAGACTCTTCGCCCATGCGCATTACAGTGCACAGTTTTTCCGTTGTGTATTTCAGCTCCTGTCCTCCCTCCCAGAGAAATGGATAATATGTATTGGGGACTAGAATTGTGTGGAGGACTCTCTTCTTGACAGGAGACCTCCTCAAAAAAAGGGTCAGAAAGCTTGCTCTAAACTAATGAGGACAGAGGGCGGTTTGGTACATCCCCAGCACCTTCAGAACCCTCGGGAAGTAGAATTTACTTTTTATTCGGCCACTTTTAATTCTTATTCCCGACTGGATAGGGTGTATACCCAAAAGAAATGGGCGCATATTTTTAAAGAAATTAAAACTCATCCTGTCTCCATCTCAGACCATGCCATGTTGTCATGTAAATTGAAATGAGAGTCCTCGGACTCTAAGGGTGTTTTGGCACTTAAATGCTGGCCTTCTTCAGAATGAGACTTTTGTAAAATCTACGAAGGACTTATTGAGGCAGTTCCTTGAGGAAAATAGGAAGGGGGCTACTCCTCTCAAATACATTTGGGACAGTCTTAAAGCGGTAATCAGGAGTCATGCAATTTCCTATGCATCATATAAAAAGAAGCAACATCAAGCACTGCTTCTAAAGGCTGAAGAGACCTTAGTGTTGCTGGAGTCTGAGCATAAATAATAATAATAATAAGAATCAGCATTTATATAGCGCTTTTCATACATCCAAAGCGCTTTACAAGCAATGCTAGACTGGTAGTGAAGTGACTGAATGTGTGGTGACGGCCATATCGCACATCATCGCCCACACACAGCCTGGATAATTGCATGAACCGGTTTTATGGGAAGGGGAATGTTGGCCAGGACACCGGGAATGTTCCCTACTCTTTGCGAACAGTGCCCTGGGTTCTTTTACTTCCTTCTACCCAATAAACTAGGGATCCTGTACTTATACCCCAATTGAAGAAGGCAAGAGGAATACAATGCTTTGATGTCTGGGTGAACAGAGAATATTCTCCATTTTACACGTCAAAAGTACTACGGATGGGGAGACAAGGCAGGCAGGTTGCTTGTGTTCCGCCTTAGAAATCAGGAAGCAGATAGGTATGTTAAGACAAAGGGTGCCAGGGTCACGCAGGTTTTCTCCACAACCCCTACACAGATAGCCGAGGAATTTCATCAGTATTATTCACAATTATATGAAAGGAAAGGCTCCCGAACCATACTGAACAAGTTACCGAATTTCTTGAAAAAGTAACTTTACCTAAACTATCTTCAGAGCAACAACAATTCTTGGAGTCTCCTTTCATGGAAGCTAATATTGCTGCAGTTATAAAATCATTTAAAGTTGGCAAAGCCCCAGGCATTGGTGAGTTTATAGCTGAATTGTATAAAAAATTTGCTAAAGAATTAATTCCCATCCTAACGAAGCTTTGCAGTATAGCCCATACGGAAGGTTTCACTCCTGATTCATGGAGTATGGCCCCAATCTCGGTACTACCCAAACTGGGTAGGGATAACACCCAGTGCTCCAGTTATCGTCCCATCTCATTACTCAATCAGGATGCAGAAATTTTTGCTAAGGCCATCAGAATGAGAATACAGAAAGTTATTGGCTCTCTGATGCACCCAGATCAGACTGGCTTTTCCTTCCAGGCGCATCAGGATATGCTCGCCTGCTTTACATCGTAGCTAAACATTTCCCTACTGATAAGCGATGATTTCAGTCGATGCCGAAAAAGGCATTTGACCGCCTGGATTGGTGTTTCTTGGATGGAGCCCTCCATAAATTTGGCTTTGGTGCAAAATTCTCGACATGGATTAAGAACTTGTATAGAGACCCCACAGCTCAAATTAAGGTGAATGGTATTATCTCCCGTCCCTGCAATATTCAACGTGTTATGTAACAGGGTTGTCTCCTCTCCTTTTTGCCCTTAGCCTGGAGCCATTGGCCAATTTCATTCGCCAATCCCATGATTTTACGGGCATCTGGGTAGAGGGGGAGGAGCTCAGTGTATGCAGATGACACCTTGTAATATGTTTCCGACCCGGTGAGGGTACTACCGAGGATTTTAGATCTGTTAAATTATTTTGTCTCAGTATCAGGTTTCAAAATGAATTAGTCAAAAATGGAGATGTTACTGGTGGGTAACTATCTGGGTCCCGTTCCTCTGAATATTGGTAAACTGAGATGGGCTGTCTCAGGTTTTAGATACTTAGGAATCTGGATGCGATACCTAGAGATTTGTCTAAGCTGTTCCAAACTAAGCAACTGAACAAAAGAGTAAACAGGGAGGAGAGGAGGCACTGTGGGTCACCTTGGAGACTGGAAGGGGCACCACAGTCCACACAGGGGTTGTGTACAGACCCCCATGTCAAGGGGAGGGAATGGACAAGGATATGATAGAAGGCATTCTTAGGATGGCAGAGAAAAGGGAGATACTGTTGATGGGAGACCTAAATATGCCAGAT
This sequence comes from Neoceratodus forsteri, assembly GCA_016271365.2. NCBI lineage: Eukaryota > Metazoa > Chordata > Ceratodontiformes > Ceratodontidae > Neoceratodus > Neoceratodus forsteri. The sequence continues at coordinate 426,673,552 of CM057452.1, forward strand.
GTTAACTGGAGCACATTTGCTGCAGCCACATCCAAGAGCAGGGCCATTCTCGATGCCCTACAGGTGGCAGGCCTTAGACAGCTAGTTTCAGAACCCAATCTTAGACCTTGTACTCTCAAATGGGAGCAGTGAGAGGATCTCTGATCTAGAAGTGGGTTACCATCTGGGAACAAGCGACCATCAAACAGTGTGGTTCACGTTAAACTCAGCTACAGAGTCAAGCCATACAAAAGTGAGGGTACTGGACTTCAGGAGGGCTGACTTTGGCAAGATGGGAAAGCGCCTCAGAAAAGCACTAGCAAACAGGCTAGAAGGAGGAGTGAAGCAACAATGGGGAATCATCAAAACTGCCATCACAGAGGCAACAAGCCTTTGTGTGAAGCAACTAAACAAATCAAAACAAAAGAAAAAGCCACTATGGTTCTCAAAAGAGGTGGCTGGGAAAGTCAGGGAGAAAAAGATAGCATTCAGGAAGTATAAGGAAACACAGAAGGAGCAGGTCAGAGAGCTGTACCAGTTAAGGCAGAAGGAAGCAGGGAGGAAAGTCAGAGTAGCAAAGGCCCAAACTGAGGAAAAGATAGCCAACTCGGTTAAGAAGGGGGATAAAACCTTTTATAGGTATATCAGAGAGCGTAGAAAGACAAAGGGAGGGATAGTGAGGCTGAATAGAATGAATGGTGGGTGGGCAGAGGGGACAGTGAAAAAGCAGGGATACTGAACGCAATATTTCTGCTCAGTATTCACAAAAGAGAGGGTGCCTAATCCAATTAATAGAAGCACTCTGATAGGGGGTCGATCCAGCCCCTTCACAGAAGAAAGGGTTCTGCAAGAACTCCTAAAACTGAAGGTGGACAAAGCAATGGGGCCTGATGGAATTCACCCAGAATTCTAAAAAGAATTAAGGAGGAACTAGTGAAACCACTGACTACTCTTTTAATAAATAATGAGAGGATGGTGTGGTACCCGAGGACTGGAGGAAGGCGGATGTGATTCCCCTTCACAAAAGTGGGACCAAGACAGAGGCAGGAAACTACAGACCTGTCAGTTTGACCTCTGTGGTAGGGAAAGTGATGGAGTCACTTCTGAAGGAAAGATTGTTGAGTACCTTGAGGCCAGTAGAGCTGGGACCCAAGGCAGTATGGGTTCATGTGGGAAGGTCACGTCAGACGAATCTAATAGATTTCTTTGACTGGGTGACCAAAGTAGATGAACCAGGAGGGCTGTGGACATGGCCTACCTAGACTTTAGCAAGGCATTTGACTGATCCCACAAATAATTAATTAGTCAAATTAACCAGCCTGGGAGGGTCCCAGGGTGGTAGCCTGGAAAACATTGGCTGGACAACAGGACACAGAAGGTAATTGTAAATGGAGTCCACTTGAAGAAAGAGGGGTTACTAGTGGGTACCGTAGGGTTCAGTACTGGGTCCAGTCCTTTTTAATGTCTTTATAAGTGACATTGCAGAGGGACTGGAAGGAAAAGTATGCCTCTTTGCAGATGACACAGATCTACAACAGGGTTGATACACAAGGAGGCGTGGAAAGGATGAGAAGGGACTTGGCAGGGTTGGAGGAATGGTCAGAAGTATGGCAGCTAGGATTCAATGCAAAGAAGTGCAAAATAATGCACCTGGGAAACAAGAACCCAGGGGAAGATTACACAATGGGGGAGGGGAGGTAGTAACAACAACAAAAGGAAAGGGACCTGGGGGTAATCATATCAGATGACCTTAAGGTTAGCAAGCAATGTGAGAAGGCAGTAGGGAGGGCTGGGGGTATACTGGGATGCATAGGGAGAGGCATCAGCAGCAGAAAACAGGAAGTTGTTACCCTCTGTACAGACAGTTGGTGAGACCCCATCTGGAGTACTGTGTCCAGTTCTGGGAGACCCCATTTCGTCAAGGACATAGACAGGCTAGAGGCAGTCCAGAGGAGGGCAACAAATGGTGCAGGGTAAAAAGAGAAGTGTGAGGAGAGACTAAAGGAGCTTAATATGTATACCCTTGAGGAGAGAAGGAGAGGGGACATGATAGAAAGTTTAGTACCTCAGTGGAATCAGCAAAGTCCAAGAGGGTAGCATCTTTCAGAAAAGAGACGTGCAAGAACAAGGGACACAATTTAAAAGATAGAGGGGGGTTCCGGGCAATGTGAGGAAGTATTTTTTCACAGAGAGGGTAGTGGATGCATGGAACAGCCTTCCTGAGGAGGTTGTGGGGTCTAAAACTGTGGGAGAATTCAAGAATGCATGGGACAGACATAAGGCAGTTCTTGTGGGAGGTAGGAAGAAATAGGCTGTTGGTTAACTAGGATCTGCGGTCTATCCTGTAGGTAGGGAAATGGGCAGACTAGGTGGGCCAAGTGGTCCTTATCTGCCGTCAAAGTCTGTGTTTCTATGTTAATCATCAAAAACTTTTAGTTGAAGCACAGGTAGATTGTAACAGATGGAGAGAACTACCACTTTCATTATTTGGTAGAATTAAAACAGTGTGCATGAATTTTTTTACCCCATTTTCTTTTTATGCTGTCCGCCATTTCTTTGCAACCCTTGCCCTCCTTTTGGAAGGCCCTTAAGACCACACTGGTTACGTTTGTTTTGGCTGTTAAAAAGCCAGAATCCATTGAACCATTCTTACTTCTTCCAGGAAAAAGGGAGGGCTTGGGCTCCCAGAATTTAAACAGTACTTTTGGGCCTCACAATTGCAATTTTTATCCCACATCTGTTGGTGGGTGAAGCCCTGTTATGGATCACTATAGAAGGAAATACCAGAAGCACAGCTCTCTTCCAAGACATATTATTTATGGACACTTCTAATGTTAAATGGCTAGATTCAGGGAATTTCTGGGCTTTAGCTCTCAAGCATGTCTGGATCAAGGTATGCAAAAAATATAAATTACCCATGACTTTGTCTAAAGACTCGCCACTTAGGGCATGCTTGGGCTTTTGGCCCTTCCAACCAGATGGGGGATTTCAAAACTGGGCATAGGGAGGTCTTGTGTCACTTTGACAGTTTTCCAAGGGGAAATAATTAAGCCTTTTTCCCAGTTAAGTCAGGAGTTTAGTCTGTCTCCGAGATTTTTTTTAGATATATTAAAATTAGACATTATTTATCAGATCATAGAAGGAATTCCCAACTAAGGGTTATTGAAAATCCTCTACAACAGTTAATTTTATCCTTAGCACAATCCTCAGACTCCAGAGGTAGGGTATCTCGGATTGTAAAATTGTTGGCTGATTTTGAACCTGATTGGGGCCAGACAGTGAAAGCGAAATGGCACTCTGAGGTGGGCATAGAACTGTCCCCATGAGACTGGGAAAGAGTATGGGAAGGGGTTTTCACCACCACAGCCTCCCCTTCCTGACGGGAATTTAGGTGGCACATAGCGGTGAGGTACTTCCGTACTCCAGTTGTAACAAAACTTCTAGGATCGTGGATATATTGTTCATCCACACTTATTGGCATGTCCCTTTCCCCTTTAAGAATCGCCGGAAGTCTTCAAGCTGGCTCCTCCCACCCACCCAGGTGGTATATACCTCGGCTCTGCCCCGTGTCACCAGATCTTCCTTTCCACTGGAAGATTCAGGTTGCCTCCCTCGTGCTCACGCATTTTGTAGGTCCTGGCTTTCAAAACTTTGGTTTTACGGAAATTAAAAATCATTCGAGTTAGTGATCGCCTTTTCGCATCTTCGATTATGTAAGATAAATCTTCCCCCAGATTTTGCCAGTGTCCTTGTGGCCAAAAAATGTTGCGTACCGATCCCCACCTCACGTGCGTCTACTGCCTTGGTGTCGGCCATGACACCTCGTCCTGCAGCTTCTGCTTGGCCTTCCATCCCAACGTCCTGGACGACCGTCTTGCACATTTGAAACTGGGGAGACCAGAGAAGAGGAACCCTCTGGTGAAGTCCAAGGAGGGTAGGTGGGCAGTTTCCATGGCTGCGGGATCCGCCGAGCAATTGGAATGCATGCAAGCGTTCAAGGAAGAAGCCGCTCGTGCTGTAGACTCGCGAAGCTTCTTCCTTCCACTCAACCTGGGCTCCACCTTCTCGGGCTCCTTCAGGGAGTTGTGCCAGTCTCTTCCCACCCGGGGAGAGAGGCTCGCACTCCTCCTGATCCCACAAGCGGAGAAGGAACTGAGCAAGTCTTCGTCTCGTCGAAGGCTCTTTGGGACGAGTGGTCTCAGTCCCAGAAGCATGTGGTCTCGACCTTGGTCGAGATCGCTTCTTTGGCCGCTGGCTACGCGGACCTGCCGGTGAGGCCAGCCGACCGAGGATGTGACCGATGAGGTCGAGATTGTTCTCGACCCAGTCGACCCGCTGTTGCCGACCCCGGTTGATGACTCTTTAGAGAGTACTGTGGTCCTTGTCTTCCCCGATGAGGAGACCCAGCTTGCTGACGTCCCTATCAGAAACGCGGTTCTGAACCCCCGGGTATCACCGGTCATGCCGGTGTCCCCCAGGCGACCGAGTCTGTTCGTCCGGAAGGCCTAGAAAGAGCCATAAGTGCTCCATAAAGAGGCAACGCCATCAGTCGTCCTCTTCCTCCTCGGATGAGGAGAGGCTCTGGCAGAAACTCCGTTGGCGCTATGAGGACCTCTTGTGGCAACAGCTGATCTTGTCCAGGCACAAGCCAACTCAGACTCCTACCCCAGCCATTACTTGGCTTTCATCTCCTAGGCTAAAGCTGATCCCTTTGGAGCCAAAACCTTCGGTTCTCCCGCCCACGGGACTGGCGAGACTACCTGTTTGGCCTAAGCTGGTCTCTCCACTGATCGTGGTGGAACCGCCACCTAAGCAGCCTGTGGAAGGGGCTCCTTCCAAAGAAGACCAACCAGACACCAGGCTTCCTCAGCGTTTGTCAGTCACAGTCACCCCGGACCGCCCTCGGCGTGTCGAGGGTGATTTGGGCGGCAGGCCACTGTATCCCGACTCCTCGGATTCAGACGCCACCGGGCTTCACTCTCATCCTGGGGATGATGAGCCATCCATTGGCCTAGGGATGGAGGAAGGTCCTTCCTCCTTCCATGGGATCCTTCGCCTCATCTCTGAGTCTACAGGGATGCCCCTGGAACCCATCCAGAAAAAGGCGGAGTACCCTCTTACGGGCATCCTTAAAAGAGGGGATACCCCGACAGAGGCCTTTCCTGTGGCTGAGGCCATTGTTGGTCCGGCACTCGAACTCTGGCAGCGCCCTGCCTGTTGTCCAGCCCCATCTGCCCGCATGGCTCACAAGTACACGGTTCCCATGGGGTCCCTTTCGGGGTTCACAGAGCATCCTTCGGCCGAGAGCGTGGTGACCACTTCTGTGTTCAGGCATACTGGCAGTTCTGCCAACACGGATCGACCTCCCGGTAAAGAGTCCAATCTCTTGGACCATTTGGCGAGGAAGGTCTGTGTGGCGTCCTCCTTGGGCCGTCGTCTGGCAAGTTCAGCTGTCATCATGGCACACTTCTCTCACGCCCTTCTCTGGTTGCTAGACAAAGTCCTCCCACATCTCCCCATGGACAAGCAGACCACAGTCAAGCAGTTCCGAGACCAGAGCTGAGCTGTTGCTAAACAGCAGCTCCAGACGGCCCTGGACATCGGACACTCTTGTGCCCGCTCGATGGCTGCCACAGTTGCCTCTCGCCACAGGGCTTGGCTGAGGCTCTCCTCCTTCCTGGCGGATACTCAGCACAAGTTAGCTGATGTGTCCTTCCTTGGGACCGACTTGTTCGGCCCAGGAGTGACCGGTCACCTCCAGTGAATACAGCAGTCCAATGCCACCTTGGACGCTACTTCTGCTAAGAGTTCTTCAGGCAAGAACCAGCAGCAGAAGAAGAAGAAGCCCTCTCGGCACTCTTCCCCTGTGGTTTAGCAGTCCTCCTTCCAAGGGGGACATCGGCATCAGCAGCAGGCTCAAGCTTGGCACCCTCAGCCCAAGCCGGGACCCCAATAGGGCTGTAAAGAAGGCCGAGGCTCGGGTCCTGGAGCCTTCTCCTCCAAGCCTGCTCAGTAACTGAGTTGGGGATGCCAGCCCGACTCCCGTCATGCCAGCTGTGGGTCCTCCCGTGGGGGGCCAGCTCCGTCACTTCCTTTCCACCTGGTTTGTCATCACGTCGGACAGGTGAGTTCTCGAAGTGGTCGGTCAGGGACTTCCTCTAGAGTTCGAGCAGTACCCTGCAAGTCGAGCCTGCGCCCCTCGGAAGGAACGGATATCCCCTCACACCCAGTCGGCTCTTTGAGACAACGTTGTTCAGCTCCTCCTCAACGAGGCAATAGCTCCCGTGTCGGATCTTCCACTGGACCTAGGCTTTGTCTCCAGGTACTTCCTGGTGCCCAAGCGGACAGGAGGCTAGTGCCCCATTCTAGATCTCCATGACCTGAATCAGTATCTCAGGTCTCGCACCTTTCGGATGGTAACTCTGTCCCAGATCATTCCATCCTTGGAGCGAAACGTGGTTTTGTTAACTGGATCTGCAGGACGCATTCTTTCACATCCCAATCTGTCCGTCCAGTCAGTGGTTCCTCTGCTTCAGGGTCGAGGGGACCCTGTAAGAGTTCCGAGCCATGCTGTTTGGCCTGTCATTGGCCCCACGGGTCTTCACCAAATGCATTGCAATGGTGGCGGCCCATCTACGGCATCGGGGGGGTCAGAATTTACCCCTACCTTGACAACTGGCTTCTATCAGGTCACTCCCTACAAGAGGTGGAGAGATCCAGGGATCTGGCCCTACAAACCTACTCCCAGCTCGGTCTTCTAATCAATGAGGCCAAGTCAGAACTCATGCCTTCTCAGGTGATGGGCTTCATTGGGGAAGAGCTTGAATCTTGTCGAGCCAGAGCTCGGCTCCCGGAAGACAGGGTGGAGGTTCTTTCCTCCTTTGCCCAGTCATTTCTGGTTGGGCAGTTGCGCCCTGCCCGGGACTTTCTGCACCTTCTGGGTGACATGGTGGCGTGCACCTCAGTGGTCCATTGGGCCCGGTGGCACATGCGTCCCCTTCAGTGGGAGCTGGCCACTCAGTAGACTCAGCGCCATGGTCTATTCAACCATTGTAACCCAGAAGATGTGGGACGCTCTCCAATGGTGGACCGCCCCAGACTGGTTGCAGGAAGGGAACCCGTTTGTCTACCCAAGCCATTTGATCGTTATGCAGCGGATGCCTCTCTCATGGTCTGGGGAGCCCACATCAGAGACAGAAGGGCCCACGGGCTTTGGAACCCCGAGGAGTCCCAATGCCACATCAACCTGTTGGAGCTCGGAGCAGTCAGACTGACACTGTCAGCTTTCGCTCCTCAGCTCCGGGGTCAAGTGGTTTAAGTCCAGATGGACAATACCACGACCATCTACTACCTCAACAAACAGGGTGTCACGCACTCCCATATGCTGTGCAAAGAGGCGCTCTGCATCCGGAATCTCGTGAGCCGGTTGGAGGCGGATCTTCTAGGCATCCATGTGGCAGGAGCCTCGAACCATCTAGCAGATGCTGTCAGCCCAGACATCCCACGTGTGGTCTGTCCATCCAGAGGTAGCTCACAGCCTGTTTACCCTTTGGGGCAAACCAATGGTGGACCTGTTTGCCTCCAGGGAAAACACCAGGCTGAGGCTGATTCATGCCAACCCCCCTCAGCAGGGCTCATTGCGTGGGGGTGCCTTCTTGAGGCCATGGACCCTAGGCCTCCTCTACACCTTCCCTCCATTTCCCTTGATCCAGAAGGTACTTCTCAAGGTGAGGAGGGACAAGGCGAAGGTAGTCCTGATAGCCCCAGACTGGCCGCGCCTGTTCTAATATCCAGATCTCCTCAGCCTCAGCTGCAGGCACCCGGAGCGGCTTTGCACACCCCCGGACCTAATATCACTCAATCAGGGGAAGGTATTCCATCAGAACCTTCAATCCCTGCACCTCACAGCCTGGTACCTGAGTGGCTAGAGTTCCAGGCTTTGGGTCTTTCCGAAGATGTCCACACCGTGTTGGAGGCATCTAGAAAGGAATCGACCAGGAAGTATCATGCCTTCAAATGGAAGCATTTTTCCATTTGGTGTCAGAACAAGGGCGTGGACCCGCTGTCCTGTCCCATGGCTAATATTCTCGACTAGTTTTGGTCTCTCTCCAAAGGGGGTTCTACGGTCATCGACCCTTAAGGTGCACCTGGCAGCCATCTCTGCTTACCGGGCATGGGTCGGTCAGCCGACGTTGGCGCAGGAGACCATGGTCAGGTGCTTTTTCAAAGGCCTGGATCACATATCCCCTCCGGTGCACGAACCTCCACCTCCATGGGATTTACTGCTGGTACTGGCAAAGCTCATGGGCAAGCCATTCAAACCCATGCACAAGTGTGAGTCGTCACACTTGTCGTGGAAGACTACCTTCCTGGTGGCTGTCACGTCAGCCAGAAGGACAGGGGAGCTCCAGGCACTTTTGGTGGACTCCCCTTATCTGGTCTTCCACAGGGACAAAGTTGTCTTGCGCCCCCACCTGAAATTCCTTCCGAAGGTGGTGTCAGAGTTTCACCTTAACGAGGTGTTGACTCTGCCAGTATCAGGGCTTGAAATAATGGCCTCAAGGCTACATTTCCACCAGAAATGTGGGTGGTCCACCACACATTTCCAGGACAAATTATACATTTCCAGCACATATAAAATAAAAATAATAAAAAATAACAGCAAAAACAGAGCAGTCCAGGAACACAATTTACGACTCTCCTTCACTGTCTCCCTCAGAGGACCTGCTAGATAGGTTGCTTGCCTCTTCTTCAATACGTAGATGACCCGGCCCCTATAACCCTTGAATAAAAAGTCATGATGAATGTCTTTTGACTCCCAGAAACGAAAAAGAAACTAAGTGTGCTGCGAGTCTGACCTCTAACCTGCTACCACCACAATTCACAACATCAGGTGGGCCTGCCATAGGGCAGTTCAAACAGTCATCCTCATCGCTTCCAGAATGGCATTAACAACAGTTAACAACCTGCAACACGTAGGAGCCGAGCAACATCAAGATGATACGCAGATAAAAGATCAGGCCCCCCAGGCCCCATCTGCAAATAAATCATCAGAAGTCCAAACTAACTGTTGGATCAGGATGGTGAATTAAGACTACAAGCCAGTGGATGTGGATGTTCATGTAATTGTTTCTAGCCTCAACAGGAGACCTCTGGCTCTCCTCTCTTTAAGGCAAACAAGGCTAAGCTGTCCAGCTAAATCCAACTAAGCAAAGCAAGGTTGTTCAAAATGAGGCAGAATTTGAAACAAGGAGAAAGTCGAAAGTAAGACAGAACCTAGCCAAGGCAAAGAGAAATTTCAATTAAACATAAAAAAAAATAACAATTATAATACTAATGATAATGTGTGTGTGAGGTTGTGAGCTCATCTTCCTCAGTCTGTCTGAGTTACTTTAACTTATTCAGTTCTCATTGTCACTCTGCTCTCCTAGGGGCACCAAGGGGGGGCCAAGGCAAGAGCATTATAGAACAGTAAGTGAGCGGTGCCAGCAACAAGCCAGGCAAGGTGTCCGGGACGAGTGACTGGGATGACAGGGAGACAATAAAAAAGTAAATAAAAAAAATGAAAGATGCAGCCTGGAAAGCAGTGCACACTGAGCAGATTCCAACAATCAATCCGACCATCACTGACATAGGCTCAGGCCGCTGTCGGTATCAAACTGTGCAATTTTCAAACTCAGTTTCTTTGTCTCCACTCTCTGATAACCTCTCGTACATTGGAGCCAAAGTGAAATGGTGGCGATGAAAAGGCACTTAGCTGCTGCGGCTGCTCCGCTCCGTCCGCCTCCACACATGCTCCCCAGCACCACTTGGGTATGCTAATTATACCAGGCAGCCTCAGCTCATAGGTCAGCCAAAAAGACTTGTATAACAACACAGACAGCTCCTTTCTCTCTGGCTGCCAACTCACTGCTGTGGCAACTTGTAGTCCACACAGAGAAGAGATCCTAACCAGCCAATCGGTGAGGCAACAGTAGTGAGTCACGTGGGTCGTGTTATGGCAAGGACCTACAGCTGTTCAAGGAGCACCTGTTTGCAGCAACGGAGTCTGCCTCAAACCCTGACAGCCAGTGCAGGAAGGATAGTATGGTGTGCTCTACCTGCCCTCTCACTGCCAGAGATCCAAAGCGAAAGCACAGCCGCGGAGAGACTTGCTCACATGCTCCACATACAGACAGAAAACCACAGGTAACTTGTGTGCAGCAGCATTTCCTGATGGAATGCCTATATTAAACTTACATTTCCTTCAGCCAGACCACATTTCCCTAGAAATACGGAAAGGCTATATTTCAAACAACATGAAGTCTTGCTGTATTCTGACAATATGCAGTTAGCTCCAGTCTTTAAACTGCCCCGGAGAGTAGAGGGTTAATTTTCTATGCAGTGCATAGAACGTTGAGCTCGAACTCTGTTGAGGTCTCTGTCTGCAGCACTTTGAAACCCAACCGTCAGATTCTTTACTCCGCCTCACTGAACAGTCGCTCCGGAGATTTCTCCTTCTGCTCGGTTCAAAGTCTGTTAAAGTTGTCGGTTTTATTCTGAATTATTTTCCGCATTGTCGGTTCAGGCTCTGTCTGCGGTACAGTAAGTACTTTAGGTAGTTCTCTGTTTCTTATTGTGGAAATTGGAAAATTTTATTTTCGTCGTTCGGCTGAACCAATCCATTAATTACATCTGTCTTTAGTATTATGCGTTACCGGTCCTTATCAGTTTAAAAAAAAAAAAGGTAATGTTTGTATGTGTTTTTCCATGTAACATCGTGTTAGAAACCCATAAGGGAGTCTTGCCTGGCAGTTGCCAAAAAAGGGTAAGTTTGCTAGGTTGGCCAAGTCTGAGAAACCCAAGAAAACTGCTCCCTGGTTTCAATCATTGCAGTGAGTGTGGGGAGGTCTTTGCTAAGGCCGATCCCCACACCACCTGTGTTTCAAACACCATGAAGTCTTGCTATATTAGGACCATTGCAGTCATTCCCCACACTTGAACTGCCCCGGAGAGGAAACAGTTAACTCCAGAGTGATCTGGAGTTCCACAGCGCGAGGGCGCTGTTCAAAGCTCTATCTGGCTAGTTTCAAATGAAACTGTCAGATTCTTTACTCCGCTTCACTGAACAGTCGCTCCGAGATCAGCTCCTTCAGCTCGGTTCATTTCTCGGTTCAGCGGTATTTTGGTTCATTGGAACCGGCAAAATATTTATTTTACCGCATTTCGGTTAAAAGCTCTATCTGGTAAACCGTAAGTACAGAAATTAAGTCTGTGTGGAAATTCATTATCGGTTCGGTTTTGAACCGATCGCTTGTTAAAATATATGTATCAAACTGTTTGGTTGGGCTTTAGAGTGCGGTTCCGGTTCTTATTGGTTCTAAAAACCTAACTTTTATTTGGGGTTTTTCAAATACCCGTGACATGGTTAGGAACCGATAAGGGTGTCTTGCCTGGCTTTGCCATCTAAAGGGCAAGTTTTTGGTTAGGCTGGCATTATGTCCGAGAAACCCAAAAGAAAAACCGGGCCCACTGGGTTTCAACACTGTGATGTCTGTGGGGAAGCCTTTGCCAAGGCTGACCCACACACCACTTGTGTTTATTGTCTGGGGGCTGACCACCTCCTGTCAGACTGCCAGGTGTGTAAAAATTTCCCTGCAGCCACCCTGGAAAAGAGATTGGGCCGGCTCAGGGAACGAGAGGCCAAAAAGTCCGCTGACCCGGATGGCCAGCCCGGTCCAGTACCCACTGGACCAGAGGGAGTGCCCTCTGACCAGGGCGAGACTTCCTCGGGCAAAAGGAAGGCTGGTTCAGAGGAACCAGTCCCAGCAAAAAAGACAAAGAAATCAGCAGGTCTGGAGTACAAAATTGTCTCTCCAACTGCTGCAGAGATAGCTAAAGCCATTCAGATTGTCCAATCTTTGTCTCAGGGATCTGTCGAACCCCCTGCATCTGGGAAAAGGGTGGCTCGTTCAGTCCCAGTGGTTCAGGATTATGATGTTGAGGATTTTTATGAACCACATGAGGGGGAGGAGGAATTTGATCAGTATGTTTGTGACTGGGAAGGTCTGGACGTGCCCATTGAACCGGACATTTCTCCAGATAGACCTTTAGAATCTCCCCCTATGCTGTCTGAGTCCCCTTCTCTTTTTATGTTTTACAAAAAGGTTGCAGAAACCCTCCAGCTTCCTTTAGAAGAGGCTGTGGATGAGCAAGAGGAGCCTGATTATGTTGAAATGATGGATATTCCAGAGTCTAGGAGGTTGTCTATTCCTTTGCATAAGTCATTTAGGAAGCAAACAACAAAGATTTTAAAAAATCCTCATTCTGTCCCTCCTGTAGATAAAAAAATGGACAGAAGGTATACCTTATCAGGCCCTAATACAGACTTCCTCTCTGAGCAGTGTAGTCATGTAGGTGTGGTGCAAGCTGCAGCCTGTGACAAGGCTAATATTCCCCTGGCCTCACATCCTCCTGATAAGGATTCCAGGAAGATTGATGCCATGGCGAAAAAACAATATATGGCAGCTTCTTTGGGACTCAGGCAGGCTAATTATATGGCATGTGGCTAGATATCAGAAATCTAGATGGGACACTTTATTGCAGTTAGCCAAGCAGGCCCAGGGGTCAGCTGGCTAGTGAGTTGGAACAAGTGGCTGCTGATGGCATTGAAGCCTCTAAAGTTCAATTTCATACTGCTGTTGATGTTAATGATGTTTCCTCTAGGGTCATGGCCACTTCTGTAGCTTTCCGTAGGTTGGCATGGCTCAGATGCACTAATCTGTCCCAAGATACTCAGTCAAAGGCTATGGATTTTCCTGTAACGGAAATTCTCTGTTTAGTGATCAAACGGAAAATTATATGAAAAGATGGATGAATATAGAACTACCTACAAAAGTGCCCAAGCTAAGGAGAGGCATGCCACTCCACAAAGGCATGCCCCCAGGGGTAGGGGTAGGCCTTTCCACAGGCCCTTTTACCAATCTCAAGCCTCCTCTGCTTTTTCACAGAGGGTTTTTTTCAGAGGCAGAGGTAGACGGGGCACAGGTAGACAGTCGCCCTCCCCTCAGCCTAAAGCTGCTGCCAAGCAGGCACCCTGATGGGGTGCCCAGGGCCGATTCTCCTGTACCAGTGGGGGGCAGGTTGGCTTATTTCAGCCAGAACTGGCTGTCCCTAACTTCGGACAGGTGGGTTCTGGAAGTAGTAAGCCAGGGCCTGGTTCTCAGCTTCAAACAGTTCCCAAAGATGAGAGCCAGGCAGTTTCCACCTGCAAACTCTTCAGAAGCCCTTGCTTTGGAAGCAGAGGTTTCTTCCTTCTGGATTGCAAAGCAGTGGAAGGGTCCTCCTTGCCATCAGGGCAAGGACTGTACTCAAGATATTTTCTTACCCCAAAAGACAGGAGAATGGTGCCCATCTTAGACTTAAGGTACCTGAACAAACATCTATTGAAACCAAAGTTCAAAATGTTAACTCTAGCAATGATTTTGCCTTCCTTGAGGCCAGAGGACTGGTTAGCTTCCCTGGACCTCAGGGACGCCTATTTTCATGTCATGATCAGGCCTTCTCACCGAAAGTACCTCAGGTTGAACTGCTCTCTGGCCACTACCAGTTCAGAGCAATGCCCTTGACCTAACCTCGGCTCCAAGGGTATTCACAAAATGTCTAGCTGTGGTAGTGGCTCATTTAAGAAGGCAAGGGATTGCTGTTGCCTCACCTGGACGACTGGCTCATAGTGGGTCAGTCTCCAGATCAGGTAAAATCCCACTTGCAAGTCACCCAGCAGCTTCTCACTTCCCTGGGATTCCTGCTGAACTTACCAAAGTCAGTTCTGGAACCTGTTCAGGTTCTAACTTTCATAGGTGCAGAATTGAACACAAAGTTAGCCAGGGCATTTCTCCTCGGAAAGAGTGGACAGGCTCATTGCCCTGGCATCCTTCTTTACCCTGCGGGTCTCGGCCAGCAAAGGCACTTCTGCAACTCCTAGGGCACATGGCTGCTTCCACAGCTGTCGTGCAGGGAGCAAGATTTCAGATGAGGGACATCCAGTTCCACTTGAGGTCCTATGGTCTCAAAGGAGGGACCCCTTACCAAATTAGTCCGGTGACCAAAACCCTGATCCTGGCCCTTCAGTGGTGGCAGGATCAAAGCAATCTTACTCAAGGGGTTCCCTTATACCTGCTTTCCCACTCCCTCACCCTCACCACGGATGCCTCCCTGTTAGGGTGGGGGCTCACTGGGCGAACTTTCCACTCAAGGAGTGTGGTCCCCCAGGAATCTCTGCTCCACATCAATCTTTGGAACTCAGAGCTGTTCTTTTAGCTCTTCAGGCTTTTGCAACTGTTGTCCAGAACAAAGTAGTTCAAATCAGGACAGACAACACCACAACAATGTGGTACATAAACAAGCAAAGGGGCACTCGGTCATCAGCCTTGTGCACGAAGCAATGAAGTTGTGGTCTCTGGCACTCCTAAACACCTCTGATCGCAATTCACCTTCCAGGAAAGGACAATGTCCTGGCGGATGCTCTCAGCAGCATTCCCAGGGCCATCACGAATGGTCTCTGAATCCTCAAGTATTGGGGTCGGTCTTTGCCAGATGGGGCACCCTCAGATAGATCTCTTAGCAGCCCCAGACAACCATCAACTTCCTCTATTTTGTTGCAGGCCTCCAGTGCTGGGCTCAGTCCCCTGGGCCTTTCTGCTGGATTGGAAAGGAAATTCTATATGCTTTTCCCCCTTCCCTCTCCTCTTCAGGGTATTGGTAAAATCAGAACTCAGCCCTGCAAAGTGGTTCTGATTGCTCCAGACTGGGCCAGACAGCCCTGGTATCCTCTCCTCCTGTCCTTGACAATCCACCCTCCCTGACCTGCCCAGGACCCACGACTTGCTGACCTGTGCACAGGGAGAGTGTGGTACCGGACCTCAAATCCCTCCACCTCAAGGCTTGGTTCTTGAGGAATTGAATTGCTGATTTGCACCTTTCTCAAGGGGTCCTGGATATTTTAAAGGCTTCTGGAAGCCTTCCACTAGACTACTTACAATTCTAAGTGGAAGAGGTTTTCCTTCTGGTGTTGGAGAAACAAATTGTGCCAGAATCTGCTGACTTGGCCACTTTACTGGACTATTTGGCCCATCTAAATTCCCTAGGCCTTAGACCAGCTACCTTGAAGGTTCATCTGGCAGCTGTTTCTGCCTTTGTTTCAGGGAAGCCTGTTTCTCTTTCCTCTCACCCTGTGTTTTCCAAGTTTTTAAGGGTTACTTCACACTAACCCTCCTTTCGAACCAGCCCCTGCCTGGGACCTGAATGTTTGCATTGCTCAGTTAATGCAACCTCCTTTGAGCCCCTTTCTTCTGCAGATCTCAAGTATTTAACATTGAAAACTGTTTTCTAGTGGCTATCACTTCTGCCAGGCGTATAAGTGGTGCAAGCCCTTTCAGTGGAAAAGGATTTTATTTCTTTTCACAGGGATAAGTGTAGTCCTCAGGTCTAACAGAAAGTTTTTACAAAGTGGTTTCAGATTTTCATCTGAACCAGTCCATTTCTCTCCCAGTATTTTTCACTGAGCATTCTTCCTTGGGTGAAAGGAGACTACACAGCTTGACGTCAAAAGAGCCCTAAGCTACTATGTGGAGCGTACCAAGGGTCACAGGTTGAATCCTCCAACTCTTCCTTACCTATGGAGAGGTTGTCAAGGGAGACCTGCCACTAAGAGGACAATTGCAAGGTGGATTGTCTCTTGTAGCCAATTCTGTTACCAAAAACAGGTAGGGAACCCCTCAGGACTGAGAGGCTCACTCCACAAGTACAGCTGCATCTCTAGCGGCTGCTAGAGATATTCCCATTTTGGAAATTTGTCAAGCTGCTACCTGGAAAACAGTTCACACCTTTACCAAGCATTATTCCTGGACGTCCAGTCCGGAGAGATGCTCGTTTTAGCACAGCTGTGCTCAGAGCCTATTTCCTAAGTGAGGTTCTGACCCTCCTCCATGGAGGTACTGCTGGGTAATCTGCAATGGTCCTAATAGCAAGACTTCATGGTGTTTGAAGAAAAATTACTCACCTTAGTAATTGCTTTTCTTCTCATGGAGTCTTGCTATATTAGACAACCCTCCTCCTACCCTCTCAGAACTCCTACTTGGGTATGGGGTTGTAAATTAGTCTAGCACTGTGTCATGCCATTTAGTCTCTCTAGTTCCCCCCACCTTGTTTCCTTTGGGTTGGGAACTAGGTATTTCTGTTTTTGTTAAGTGGTAGATGGTCCTCTCTGGACTTGAGTCTTTGGGAGAGGGGCCTATTAGTCTTGTGAGGGTGATCCTAACAATAAATATTATTATTATTCTGTGATTGTGCTAATTCTACTAATGGTAGGTAGCCAATGGCTAGTGTAGAACTTTTCCACACAGACTTGCTATGTTAGTTTAGCTCCGTAAAGAACCTGACAGTTTCATTTGAAACCAGCCAGATAGAAGCTTTGAACAGCCCCTCGCTGTGGAACTCCAGATCACTCTGGAGTTAACTGTTTCCTCCGGGCAGTTCAAGTGTGGGGAATGACTGCAATGGTCCTAATATAGCAAGACTCCATGAGAAGAAAAGCAATTACTAAGGTGAGTAATTTTTTCTTATTGTCTGAGGTTTGACCACCTCAATACAGACTGCCAAATATGTAAAAACTTTCCTAAATCTGCCCTGGAAAAAAGATTAGGTAGACTTAGGGAAGAGGAGGCCGAGAAGTCTGCTGCCCTGGATGGCCAGCCCGGTTTGGTTCCAGCCGAACCAGAAGAGGTGCCCTCTGACCAGGGCGATACTTCTTCGGGCAAGAGGAGAGCCGATCCTGAGGATCGGTTCTACAAAAAAGCATAAAGAAATCGACTGGTTCGGACCAGAGGTTCATGTTCCGACTGCTGAAGAAATGGCCAGAGCGATTCGGATTGTTGAATCGCTTCATCCGGTTCTGACCGATCCGGTGCCTTTTGGCAGGGGTTCGGTTCGGTCGGTTCCCCCGGTTCAAGAGTATACCCCTGAAGACTTTTATGAACTGGAGTTTGAAGAGGAGGGGCATTTTGAAGATGATGGTGAAAGTCTGGATGTGCCTGTAGAACCGGACATCTCCCCAAACAGACCTTCTAGTGTTTCCCCTCCTAGGCACTCTGAGTCCCCTCCCCACTATCTGTTTTACAGAAAGGTGGCTGAAACCCTCCAGCTTCCTATGGAGGAGGCTGTGGAGGATCAAGAGGAGCCTGATTTTGTTGAAATGATGGACATCCCAGAGTCCAGGAGACTGTCTATTCCCCTTCATACGTCCTTTGGGAAGCAGACACAAAAAATCCTAACGTCTCCTAATTCTGTACCTCCTGTTGACAGAAAGGTGGACAAGAGGTATACTTTATCAGGCTCAGATACAGAGTTTTTCTACCAGCAATGCAGCCATATTGGGGTAGTGCAGGCTGCAGCCTGTGACAAGGCAAATATTCCCTTGGCTTCACACCCCCGAGACAAAGACTCCAGGAAGATGGATGCCATGGCAAAGAAACAGTACATGGCATCCTCCTTGGGACTCCGGCAGGCTAACTATATGGCCTATACAGCCAGGTACCAGAAGTCCAGGTGGGACACTGTACTGGCACTGGCTAAGCAGACCTCCCCCCAGCTGGCCAAGGAGCTGGAGGAGGTGGCTGCTGATGGGATTGAGGCATCAAAGGTACAATTTAATGCTGCTGTGGACTCCAGTGATGTGTCAAGAGTCATGGCTACATCTGTGGCTCTTCGTAGGATGGCTTGGCTCAGATGTACTAGCCTCTCACAGGCCACCCAGGCTAAGGCCATGGATTTCCCTGTGGTGGGTAATTCTCTGTTTGGGGAGCAGACAGAAAATTACATGAAGAAAATGGATGAGTACAGGACCACTTATAGGAGTGCTCAGGCCAAGAAGAGGCAGGCAACTCCTCAAAGGCAGCAATCTAGGGGCAGGGGCTGGCCTTTTCACAGGCCTTTCTACCAAGTGCAGGCATCTTCTCCCTTTTCTCAGAGGGGGTTCTTTAGAGGGAGAGGCAGAAAGGGGATGAGCGGGGCTGCATCCACCCCTCAGCCTAAGGCTCCTGCCAAGCAGACACCCTGATGTGTCAGCCTGGGTCGACTCCCCCATTCCGGTAGGAGGCAGGCTGGCTTACTTTGTTCATGACTGGATGTCTGTTACCTCAGATAAGTGGGTCCTGGAGGTAGTAAGCCAGGGACTGGTTCTCAGTTTCAAACATTTTCCAAAAATGAGACCCAGATCCTTCCCACCTGCAAATATATCAGAAACCCTTGCTCTAGAGGCAGAGGTTTTGTCTCTGCTGGCCTTAAGAGCCATAGAGAGAGTTCCTGCCCCATACAGGTGCAATGGTCTGTACTCCAGGTACTTCCTTACCCCAAAAAAAGACAGGGGAGTGGCGACCCATCCTAGACTTGAGATACCTGAACAAACATCTTTTAAAGCCAAAATTCAAAATGGTGACTCTGGGAACAGTTCTTCCCTGACTAAGGCCAGGAGACTGGCTAGCCTCCCTGGACCTCAAGGATGCCTGTTTTCACATTCCTATCAGGTGCTCCCACAGAAAGTACCTCAGGTTCGAATTGCCCTCAGGCCATTACCAGTTCAGAGCAATGCCCTTTGGCCTAACTTCAGCCCCAAGGGTGTTCACAAACTGCCTAGCAGTAGTGGTGGCCTTTTTAGGAAGAAAAAGGATTTCAGTATTTCCATATCTGGATGATTGTCTCATTGTGGGCCAGTCCCCAGACCAAGTCGAGTCAGATCTGCAGGTGACCCAACAAGTTCTCACTTCCCTGGGGTTTTTTCTCAGTCTTCCCAAATCAGTTCTCGAGGCCTGTACAGCTTCTCACTTTTATAGGAGCAGAGCTGGATATGGTCAAGGCAAGAGCTTTCTTTCCTCTGGAAAGGGCAACAGCCATTTCACAGCTGGCCTCTTCCTTCCTCCCTCTGGTCTCTCGACCAGCAAGGCACTTTCTTCAGCTTTTGGGCCACATGGCAGCTTCCAAAGCAGTGGTCCAAGGGGCCAGGTTTCAGATGAGGGACATTCATTTCCATCTGAGGGCTTTTTGGTCCCAAAGGAAAGATCCTCTTACAAACTAGTCCCGGTTACTCAGACCCTTATCCAGGCCCTTCAGTGGTGGCAGGATCTGGACAATCTGAGGCAGGGAGTTCCATTTGCCACTCAGACTCACTCTGTGGTCCTTACCACAGATGCTTCCCTATTGGGGTGGGGAGCCCATCTGGGGGCTCTCACAGCCCAGGAACTGTGGTCCCCTCAGGAATCCCTTCTTCATAGCAACCTCCTGGAGCTCAGGGCAGTACTTCTGGCCCTGCAAGCTTTTTCTCATTCAGTACAGCACAAGGTGGTTCAGGTCAGGACAGACAACACCACCACCACCATGTGGTATATCAACAAGCAGGGAGGCACTCTGTCTACGGCCTTGTGCATGGAAGCCATGAAAATATGGTCCCTGTCTTATTCCCTACTGACCTCTCTGGTGGCAGTCCACCTCCCAGGAAAGTACAATGTGCTAGCAGATGCATTGAGCAGGATTTCCCAGGGCCATCACGAATGGTCCCTGGACCCTCTGGTGTTAAAAGTGATTTTTTCAAGGTGGGGCACTCCAGAGATAGATCTCTTTGCAGCCCTAGACAATCACCAACTTCCTCTCTTTTGTTGCAGACCCCCAGTCTTGGGCTCAGTCCCTCTGAATGCTCTGATTTTGAACTGGGAAGAGAAATGTCTATATGCCTTCCCTCCCTTTACTGTTCAAGGTTCTAGTCAAGGTAAGGTCACAACCTTGCAAAGTGATTCTGATTGCTCCAGACTGGGCCAGGCAGCCTTGGTACCCCCATTGCTGTCTCTAACAGCCCATCTTCCCCTGTCTCTTCCCAGGAATTGCAACCTGTTAACCTCCTCTCAGGGGAGGATTTGGTACCCCAATCTTCGGTCTCTCAATCTCAAGGCATGGCTCTTGAAAAGTTAGAGTATGCAGATTTGCATCTGTCCCAAGGGGTTGTTAGAAATTTGCCAAGCAGCCACCTGGAAAACAGTTCATACCTTCACCAAACATTACTCTCTAGATATCCAGGCTAGGAGTGATGCTAGGTTTGGCACAGCAGTACTTCAGAGCCTATTCCCAAAGTAGGTTCTGCTCCTCCTCCTTGGGAGGTACTGCTTGGTAGTCTGCAATAGTCAGAATACAGCAAGACGTCATGTTGTTTGAAGAAAAAATTACTCACCTTAGTAATTATGTATCTTACTTCGAGACACAGCTCTTGCAGCAGGTTACACCATTAGGACTGAAGCGGAGCGTCAGGACCTAAGGAAAAATTCTAGCTAGCTATCTTCAGCGGGGACCGCCCCGGCCTTGGTCCGCCTCCGGCGTCAGGCATGGTACATAGGGGCGGTCCTTAGAATCCCCAGTTCTTTCGCCGTCGACTTGCATGGCGTCCCTCCGGTCTCAGTCTAGCGCGACAGCGTGGTTCTGAACTTTCCTCAGAATTTACTCTACTCGAAGGATTTTTGCTGATGTCCTCTCCAACCTCGGGCATCGTCTAAGTGTGCTTGCGAAAGAGATCCTTTGAGGACCTCACGGCTCGTCCGTTGCCTGGGCCCAAAGCACGATACAGGCCTGCTCCTCTGTCAAGGGTTTAATAGCCCTGACGGATCCAGCGACAGAAAGGCTCTTCAAGTTCCTACTTGAAGAAAATTTAGAGCCATGTCCTCTGGGGAATCTTAAAATCCCAAAGCACGCGAAAAGGAAGAGAAGGAGAAGGACCCTTCCAGGTCTCCAACTCGGGCCTCGGAGTCCCGCAGCTCGGGTCTAAGTCAGACCGGTCTCCATCCAGAGCCTCTTCCCTCCCCCAGCTTGGTAGTTGTTTCTCGATCTTCTCAGGCCCCTACCGCCAGGCCGTCGTCGTCCTCCACTCCTAAGGCCTCGTCGAAGTCCGGGGAGCGTCATCACCACCACCATAAGTCGGGCTCCCGCCCGGCGGCACCAGACGTCCGGTCCTCTTCAGTGCCGCCCCAGAAAACCCTAGAGCTTACTCCTCTGAAGAGGCCGGTAGACCCGACGCCGGCTCGACCTCCGTCGACCGTCCGTCACTCCTCCTTGGAGCCGTCGTCAGCTGTCAGACCGTCGTCGGCCAAGTCTTCCCATCAGACGTCGGTTGGGGGACCGGCGTCCGCGACGCCTGAGAAGAGGACTCCTGTGCCTCCGACCGTCGTCGGGCAGGAGTCGCTAATGGAGGAAGATCTGACGCAGCCCGAAGACCAGACGGGCGATCCCAGCCTCGTGCAGTCTCCCAGGGCTCCCTCGCCGCCGCCCGAGGTCCCTGTGGAGCCGTCGCCGGGACCCGACGACCGCCCCACGGCGTCTGGGCCGTCGTCGGGATTATCTGTAGCGGATGTGAAGGATCTCTTTACATACTGGTGGGACACCATCAAGAAGGACGTGGCGCCCACCACTCTTCCTCCTCCTCCTCCTCCTCCTCCTCCACCTTCGCCTGCGGGTTCGGTTGGCCGCTCTACTCTCCCCAGGGTGTCCAGATCTCCTCCCGGGGTTCGACCATCAAAGTGGAGACCTCCGTCAAGATCTTCTTCTGGATCACCCAGCCCCAAGAGATCCAGGAGATGCCAACGTTCGCCGTCGACGGAGGACACGGGATCAGTATACTCCACCTCTAGATCCCCCTCTCCAATCTCCATCCCTTCTCCGGACCCACGTGAGACGCCACGGTCTCCTCTGGATGACCCCTCGTTCATGGATATCATGCGCCATATCCAGGAGAACATGGGGTGGGATGCTGAGGAGTTAGACCCCGAAGGCTACGCCTGGCTAAGTATCTTCGGCAGAAGGACCCCAAGCCTGTGGTGGTGCCACCCTTGGTGGACACCTTTGTGGACATCACCAAGGCCGCATGGGCGTCCCATTAGATTACAGCGGTGCGAAGAAGCTGACCGTCTCTACAAGGCTCTAAGAGAGGACCAGTATTTGGCGCAACAACCTCAGGCGATTCTCTGGTCACAACAGCCTTACATGACCCGGTCACAGAAGCCGCAGCATTTGAGCACCCTGACGGATCCAGAATCAAGCAATTGGACTCTCTGGGCAGGCGCCGTGCGCTTTGGCCCGAGCAGCAGCTTCGGCGTTTGCCTCCGGAGACACTCCTGGCCGTGTCTCGGCTTCACCGGACGTCAGAAGAACATTATGGAGCGCCACTTTCGAGGAGATGTGTTGTTGGTAATCGCGGAGAAGATTATTACCAAACTGCAAGAAGGCCGGAGAGGCGGTGAGGTCGGTACAAGCCATGTACCGTCCTAAACGGGTTCCTTCGTGGAACCAAAGCCATTTAATTAGTGAGGACACAGAGGCAACAGCCCGCTCCGCTACACAACAGAAGGGCTCTGGTTTCCATGCGGAGCCGGGTAAGCAGCCGCTAGCAGAGGTCAAGCGCACCCTAAGTCGACCCAGCCAGCGGGTCCCTGCCGCCACAGCATGACTCCTTTCAGCCCCGCCCCTCAGGATCAACGGGAAGCTATGGTTGGGGGTTCGCATTGCGAACTTCCTGCCGGGATGGCAGGCGATCACCACCGACAGGTGGGTTCTGCAGTTGGTCAGCGTCGGCCACTTTTTAGAGTTCGCAGAAAAGCCACCCTCGAGGGTCTCCTCTGCTCCCCGGTATCCGGGTCAGCATGGAACCTTAATTTGGCAGAAGTACTCGCGCTCCTAGAAAGAGTAAATGCGTCGGGAGACTCAGAGAGGACAAGGATATTATTCTCACTTCTTTCCTGGTTCCCAAGAAAACAGAGGACCTCCGTCCGATTCTGGACCTAAGCGACCTCAATATGTCGAGTCGGCGTACAAGAATGTCCGCATGGTGACCCTTCCGGGTCTATCCCATGCTGAAACAAGGCGCCTATTTAGCGTCTCTATGAACATGCAGGATGCATACCTGTATATCCCCATAGCTCAAGTGCATCAGAGGTTCCTGCGCTTGAGTTTCTAGGCCTCCATCTTCAGTTCCGGCTCTCCGTTCGGACTGTCATCCGCACGAGGGTTTTACCAAATGCATGGCAGCCGTGGCAGCATCTCCTAAGGAGAAAGGGCCACTTATGTTCCCGTACCTGGGCGACTGGCTTCTCATGGCCGCCTCAGAGGCGCTCCTGCTCATGATCCAGGACACCCAGGACTTATTTCGATCACTGGGCATCCTTATAAATCACGAAGTCCTCTTGGTACCGTCACAAAACTGCAGTTTATAGGTGCAGTGTTGGACCTGCGGTCAGGGAAGAACTTTCTTCCGGCCGACAGGTGAGCGCTATCAGGTCCCTCATAGGGGCCTTATCGTCGAACCAGACCGTACCGGCCAGGCGATCCCGTCTGCTTTCGGACACATGGCTGCGGCCATTCTACAGTCCCTCTCGCACGACTCCACACGAATAACACAGTGGATGCTCAAGGCGCAATGGGACCAGAGGCAAGACCATTTGCAGCATCCAGTCAGGATCATGAAATCCGTGATTCGCGACTGGCAGTGGTGGCTAGCCCCCGGGTCGCTCTCCAAGGGTGTCCTGTTTGCAACGCCGTCCCCAGAGATAACCCTCACCACGGACGCCTCAGGTCTCGGGTGGGGAGCACACCTAGACGGGGTGAAGTCTCAGGGTGCATGGGCCCCATTGGAGGCTCATCTCCATATCAATGTCCTAGAGATGAGGGCGGTCCTCTATGCACTTCAGGCTTTCCAGTCGATAATTCCACCGTGCACTATCCTGCTTCAGACGGACAACACGGCGGTAATGTATTACCTCAACAAACAGGCGCACCTCTTGCCCTTTGCAGGAGGCCATGAGAGTGTGGGATTGGGTGTCGGACACGGCGCAAACCTGATTGCGGTTCACGTTCCCGGGTGGACAACACAATGTGAGCGGCCTGAGCCGTTCCCAGGCCAGAGTCCACGAGTGGGAACTTCTTCAGGAGGTGGCAGAGGATCTGTTTCTTCGATGGGGAGTTCCAGAGCTGGATTTGTTCGCATCCCATCCAGCATAAAACTGCCCAATTTCTGCTCGCTAGGTCCAGGGCCTGGTGTTTTCTGGCTAGAGCGTTGTCCCTCTCCTGGGTGAACAGATTCCTCTATGCCTTCCTCCTTCCCGTTGATCCAAAGAGTTCTTCTCAAACTGCACAGGAACGCAGCATAAATGATTCTAGTGGCCCGTTCTGGCCCAGACAGATATAGTTCCCCTTGCTGGCACAGCTATCTAAAGAACCCCGCTCCGTTGCCGCTCAGCTCCCACCTACTGTCTCAGGAGGAAGGTTCATTGCTCCATCCGGATCTACGTTCTCTGAACCTGCATGCTTGGCTCCTAGAGACATAGCCATCTTGCGCCACGGGGTCTCGCAAGAG
This sequence comes from Neoceratodus forsteri, assembly GCA_016271365.2. NCBI lineage: Eukaryota > Metazoa > Chordata > Ceratodontiformes > Ceratodontidae > Neoceratodus > Neoceratodus forsteri. The sequence continues at coordinate 426,697,946 of CM057452.1, forward strand.
GTTGCAGAGGTTCTCTCTGCAGCCAGAAAGCGCAACATGTCGTATGCACGATGCCAAGAAGTGGCGCTGTTTTTTGTTTATGGCTCACGGCTCGTGACCTTTCCCCTTTAGGTTGTCCTGTGGGAGTAATTTTAGACTATCTCCTGTCTCTCTTCCATTCAGGGCTAGCCTACTCCTCTATCAAAGTGCACCTTTCGCTATTTCTGCCTACCATCTTCCGTTGGGGCAGCGTACTGTTCACAATTAGATGCCTCTCGGGAATTTCTTAGAGGAGTGTTGCACCTTAGGCCCCCCATCAGGGACCCAGTGCCTCCGTGGGATCTACTCTTTGTCCTGGAACAACTTACGCTCCCTCCCTTTGAGCCTGCCGCGGATTGTGAGCTACGTTTTCTGTCGTGGAAGACGTTATTTTTGGTTGCCGTTACTTCAGCCAGAAGGATTTCTGAGCTTCACGCTCTCATGTGCAAAGAGCCCTATTTGGTTTTTCACCGGGACAGAGTATCCCTGAGGATGAACCCAAAGTTTTTGCCTAAGGTGGTTTCGACACTCACTTTGAATCAGGATATCAACCTTCGGTCTATTTCCCGAGTTACTCTAATAGGAGAGGCTTTGCTCCACACCCTGGATGTTCACCGAGCCTGGTATTACCTTAACAGATCTAAACCCTTTCGGGTTCTGACCAGCTTTGTCTCCTTCTCCCAGAGGATGAAAGGCCAACCAGTATCAAACAGACTTTGTCTAAGCTGGCTTGTCCAATATTTAAATATATTCTGAGATTAAACAAAGCCCTCCCGGGTTCTATCGGGGTCATTCTACCAGGGGTGTGGCCACTTCCTTTGCAGCACTCAGGAATGTATCCATTTCAGCTATTTGCGCTGCAGCTACTTGGAGCTCTGTGCATACCTTTATCAGGCACTACAGTCTGGACATCGCCTCTCGGCGAAGAGCTGGTTTCGGCTTAGCGGTGCTGCAGGGTCTCCTGTCCTGAGTCAGGACTTGGAATGTTTTCTCTTGTCTCTCGGCCTCCTCCCGGATCTTCTGGTAGCATTACTGCTTGGGAATCAGTCCTAATGGTGTAACCTGCTGCAAAAGCTGTGTCTCGAAGTAAGATAGTACAGTTACGTAAGAACTTACCGTAACAGTAGATCTTCGAGAACAGCTGCTGCAGCAGGCCCCTCGCCCACCTCCCCTTAGAGGAGGTACGGCCTGCCAAAAAAAAAAAAAGAGAGAAAACAAGAAGAAGACGGAGAAAAGAAGAAAATGCTTATATCGGATTTTCTCCCTTGTTGCCTTCTGACGGTGGATCCTCGGTCTCCTTTTGATGTCATCCTGCAGCGGGAGTCTCCGGCGGAGAACTAGGGATTCTGGCGGGACCGCCCCTTATAACCACCCGCCTGATGTCGGGCGGGACCCCGGCGTCGGGCGGTCCCATCTGAAGATAGCTAGCTAGAATTTTTCCGTGGGGTCCTGACGCCTGCCGGCTTCAGTCCTAATGGTGTAACCTGCTGCAAGAGCTGTTCTCGAAGATCTACTGTTACGGTAAGTTCTTACGTAACTGTACTTTTTTCTGATAAAGTCTTGCTGTATTCTGACCTCCCGCCCTGCCTCCCCTCTCAGAACCTGTTTTGGGAAGTGGGTGGGCAGGTGCAGTGTTGCACCCCAGGGGTGTCTTCAGCCCACTTTCTGTTGTTTTGGATGCTTTATGTTGATTAGTTAAGAATTGTTATGCTTTACCTGGTTTTTGGGTTTCCTGACTTGAGTCTTTTAGGAATCTAAAACCTTTGTTGCCAGTTGACTAGTAGAAATTTTACAATTTCCACATTATTAAAGTCAGTGAGTTTTAGCTCATAAGAATCTAACGGTTGGGTTCCATAGTGCTGCAGACAGAGTTTTCAACTGAGCTCGAGCTCAATGTTATATGCCTTGCATAGAATTTTAACCCTTCTCTTTCCGGGGCAGTTAAAGTGCTGGAGCTAACTGCAATAGTCAGAATACAGCAATACTTCATTAGAAGAAACATAATTACTGAGGTGAGTAATTTTTTCTTTTGGGGCATCAGTTCTCCAGTCTCTGTTCCCTAAGTAGGAAGTGTGCGCCTTGTGTCCCTCCTCCCGGAGAACTGCTAGGAGTCTGCCAATAAGTGTGGATGAACAACGTATCCACGATCCTAGAAGAACAGGTTACTCACCTGTAACAGTAGATCTTACTTCGAGAGGGCTCTTGCGGTAGGTAATTACAAATAGGACTGAAGCCAGCAGGCATCAGGACCCCACGGAAAAATTTCTAGCTAGCAGTCTCTGGCAGGGACCACCCCGTCAGGTGACCCGACATCAGTATAAAGGCGGTCCCCGCCCCTGTCTTCCAGTTCTTTCCCGCCATTGGCCGTGCAGCTCGCCAGTTAAACTCACTGCTTAGCCATGATCAATTGTCGGTAGTTTTACCACCTATTTCTTCTTTTCAATAATTCGTTAGCCTTACCTTCAGCTGCCGTGTATGTCGTCCCAGACTTCCTCGAGCACAAAACAAAGTGCAATTCTTGCGCGCCCAGCTCCCGCATATGGAGAACATTCCCAGTGCCTTTTTGTGTAGGCCCCGATCACCCCCATCGAGCGCCAGCTCTGTCAGCAGTTTAATGCGGCCACCGGAAAGCGGAGGCAACAGTCCCTGGAGGCCCACGTTCTTAAACAAAAAATGACCTCCTTGGAAAAGGAACTGAAAAAACTTCAGCAGGCTTTGACTTCTCTGGAGGGCCACCACAAGAAGTAGTACCAGGACTGGGAATCCTCATTGGTCGCCACGGCCCCGGCTGGGGTCACAGTGCTGCAGGTAATGCCTCCCCCGGGAGGTAGCTCCATGGTGGCTGTCTTGGAGCCTTCCAAGACGGCGTCGACCCTTCTGTCGGGCTCACGCTCTGGCCCCTCAGGAGCCTCCGGGTCTAAGGAGGCAGCCACTCCCAGTAAGGTCGCCGCCGTGCGGCCTGCTGGTTCGAGCGGCCCTGATAAGTCGGATGTCGGCCCTCTGACGCCCACTGGGCAAGTGGTTAACACGCCCGCCCTCCTGGGCAGTGCACGGCCCAAGCGCCTGCCAAGGCTGCCCCTCCTTCGCGGCCTGCGCTGGGTCTGATAAGTCAGACACCAGATCCTCCAACGTCCGCCCGGATTCCGTCGATAAGACGGATGTCGGCTCCTCTGACGTCCACTCTGCTTTAGAGCCAACGCCGGACCCTTCGGGCCTATCTGTCATCCCGAGCTCTCCGCAACGCTCTTTGCATTCTGAGGCACCAGCATCTCCTCTGCTGGATCCCAGGGATGGTAATCCTTCTTCCCTGGGTGACACGGAGGAGGTGGATATGCTGCCGTCAGGTCTCCGTCCACTGGATCGGATGACCTGGCCTTAATCCTCGAACCTGACGGTAATCCATTGCGGACGCCTCCGCCAGACCTGCCACCGCGGCCTCCCGTTCAGGCCCGTCCTGCTGGGCCGCCCGGGCAGTCTTCTCCCTCAGACCCCCCCAGTCCCTGGGTACCCGACCCGTCATACCCAGGTCCACAGTATCCGTCATCCCAGTACCCGACGCTAGCCTACCTGACGCCGCAGTACATGGTGTCTCAGTACCAGACACTGGGCTTCCCGCCGTCCAGGTACAGATACGTGCCTTACGGATACCCTCTGTATCCGTACCCCCCTCCACCACCTCCGCCACTGCCCCCTCAGCCGCCAGTGGATTTGAAGGAGGCTCTGGCTTCTGGTGGGCTGAGGCCAAGGGTCAGCTTACCAGGGAGGTAGAGAGCCGTCTTCTGAAGCTGATCCCGGTTCCAGACCCCCTATGTCGGAGACAAGAGAGCCCTTCCCCACCTCCTGATATCAGAGGCGAGCCCTCCGGTTCCAAGGCAGGGCAGGATACGCTTCCCAAGGGGTCCGTTCCTCCCCCGCACCGGGAGGAGGAGTCTTCTTCCTCTTCATCCTCCTCGGAGACCTCTGATGACTCCAATGGTTGTACTGACCCAGACGATGAGCCCTGCTCTCCGGACAAGCCCAGGCCAAGGACTCCTCCGAAGTCTCCTCCGGAGGATCCTTCCTTTACGGAGTTGCTGCGCAAAATCCAGGCAGTTCATCAGTGGCATTCCTTGGAGCCAGATCCACAGTGTAAGAAACTCGCTGCGCACCTGGATCTGCCTGAGACTGCTCCTGCCCTGGTGCCACCCTGGATTGAGCCTCATGCCGACCTTGAGTCCACCATTTGTAAGCAACCGTCGGCATTAGCCCCCCTTGCTAGGAAGTTGGACAGGCTTTATCAGGCTCCGGAGGGTGCTGACTCTTTAAATTCGCACCCTGGAGCTGTTTCGGTCGTGATTAGCACCACTCACGGCCGGACGGCTAACTCCAAGCACTTGAGCTCATCACCGCCCAACAAGGAATCCCGCCTTCTGGACCAGTACGGGAAGAAGGTCTACGCTTCTTCCACTGTGGGTATTAGGGCCCTGAATTACATTGGTCATATGGGGGATTACAAAAAGGCGAACCTTAGCGAGGTGGAGGCTAAATTGGATTCCCTTCCTGAGTCTCATACGAAGCAGGAAGTGGTGGATCTAGTCCGGTCTGTGCGTTCGGCCAGTCGGCACATGCTTCGTGCCACGTACGACGCAGTGGACGCTGTTGGTCGGAGCTCTGCTTTTGCCGTGGGTTTGCGGTGTCGTGCCTGGCTCCGGGTGTCAGGTTTGGTCCTGAAGGTGCAGTCTGCTATCCAGGATGCGCCCTTCACGGCTTCAGTGCTGTTCGGTAGCGATGTCCAGGACATCATCACCGATATGCAGGAGAAGGGTACTGCACTTAAGTCAGTTGACTCCATGTATAGACCCCCTCAGGCTTAATGTTGTCGCTTTCGCAGACGTTCTCGGCAAAAGGCGAAACCTCAGGGAAAGCGGGCCAACAAACGACGGGCCCCTCCGGCTGCCAAGCCCCCCCCCAGCCCCAAAAAGCAGCGGGGGCTTCAGCCATGACGCTGCCTCACACCTCCTGACTCCTTTCCTCTCCCACAGCCTCTGGGCCTGCTGGAGGAACCAGTAGGAGGGAGATTCTCCCTCCATCTACTGGGTTGGGAGAGGATCACATCAGACACTTGGGTGCTCCAGCTGATCGCAGAAGGACACTCAGTAGAGTTTCTTGAAACCTCCTCAACCCCCAGGTGTCTTACTCCCCAGAACATCATCTTCTGGTTAGGAAAATATCCTCTCTTCTTCTGAAGGCGATAGAGAGCCGTCCTCCCCATCTTGAGGGGACGGGCTACTACTCTATTTCTTCCTGGTCCCGAAGAAGTTGGGAGATGTGAGGCTGATTCTCGACCTCAGCTCCCTGAACTTGTTCTTGGAGTACAAAAGGTTCAGGATACTCTCTCTCCACAGTCTTATGCCCCTTCTTCGGCCAGGACAGTGGCTGTGCACTCTGGACATGCAGGATGCTTACCTGCATATTCCTATTTGCCCTTCCCACTGCAGATATCTCCATTTTGCATTCCAGGAGGACCACTACCAGTTCATGACCCTCCCATTTGGTCTTTCCTCAGCGCCCTGAGTGTTCGCCACATGCCTTTCGGTGGTAGTGGCCTACCTGCATACCCAGAGGGTGCAGGTTTTCCCGTACCTGGACGACTGGCTCCTGGTGGCCTCGTCCAGGTAGGAACTCCTGCGCTTCCTTTCCCTTACCCTGCAGGTTTTTACCTGTCTGGGGGTTACCGTCAACCAGGCCAAGTCCCACCTGATCCCATCCCAGAGGCTCCAGTTTATTGGGGCAATCCTGGACATGACCTCCGGCATTGCATTCCTGCCACTGAACAGGGCGGCCTCACTCCAGGTTCAGGTCAGCCTATTATCCAGCCACAGGCAGGTCAGCGCTAGGTCGGTCCTTCGCCTCCTTGAGTTCATGGCGGCTGCTATTCCGACAGTCCCTCACGCTTTGGTCTCAGTGGAATCAGCTGGTGGATGACCTAGATCAGCTAGTTCTGGTCTCCAGTCCTATGGCTCGGGACTTGCAGTGGTGAATGGTTCAGGAGAACCTTTGCCAGGGAGTTCCCTTCTGTCCCCCCACGCTGACTACAGACGCCTTGGGCGAGGGTTGGGGAGCCCATCTCGGGCCTCACAGGACCCAGGGCTCCTGGTCCAAACTAGAAAAATCTCTCCACATCAGTGTGCTCGAGCTTCAGGCTGTGCTTTATGCTCTTCAGGCTCTGCATCTTTATCTACTTCCAGGTCTTCCAGCTGTACAGACAGACAACATGTGCATAGTTTGGTACATCAGCAAACAGGGGGCAACTCATTCCTACCCTCTCTGCAGGGAGATGATGTGGGTTTGGGAATGGGCAGTGCAGCACAGCCTTCACCTCGTGGCCATTCATGTCCTGGGGGTTGAGAACACATTGGCAGATCACCTCAGCCGGTTGTCTGCTCACGGTTGCAAGTGGGAACTAGATTAGGGGGTAGCAGACGATATCTTCCTACGCTGGGGAACACCACAGGTAGACCTGTTTGCGTCTCCTCTCAACGCAAAACTTCCCACCTTCTGCTCACTCCAGGGCGCTGCATTTTTTGGAGAGATGCTCTGTTTCTAGACTGGAAGGGAAGATTAGTCTATGCCTTCCCCCCGATCCCCTTGTTTCCGAGGGTATTACAGAAACTCGGCTCGGAAAGAGCTCGCATGATCCTCATCACTCCTTTCTGGCCCAGGCAAGTTTGGTTCTCTCTTCTGCAACAGTATTCAGAGGAACCTGCTCCTCTTCTTCCTCTGTCACAACTTTTGCTGACCCAGGATCAGGGGACCCTGGTGCATCCAGGCCTCAAGTCCCTTCATTTCCACACATGGCTCCTGCAGATGTAGCTCAAGCTCGTTTCAGGGTTTCCCTGTTGGTAGCTGAGATTCTGGTGGAAGCCAGAAAGCCCTCCACTAGATCTACCTATGCCATGAAGTGGAACCAGTTCTCTATTTGGGCCGCTTCCAAAGATTTTGAGCCTTTCTCTTGCTCTGTTGGGCGGCTGTTGGATTACTTGCACCATCTCTTTGATCTGGGTCTCAGTTATTCTTCTCTGAAGGTTCACATGGCGGCCATCTCAGCTTACCATGTTCCTTTTGGGGACAAGACTTTGCGCAGTTGGAAGTCTCCAAGACTTTTTTAACCGGGGTCTTCCACTTGAGACCCCCTATTCGGGTTCCTTCCCCTCCTTGGCATTTGAATTTTATCCTTGAGAAACTTACTCTGCCTCCTTTCGATCCGGCAGCCTCAGCAGACCTAAAGTTCCTTTCATGGAAGACTCTCTTCCTTGTAGCCATTACTTCTGCTCGAAGGATTTCCAAGCTCCAGGCCCTCATGTGCAAAATCCCGTATTTGATATTCCACAAGGAACATGTGGCTCTGTGTACCAACCCTAAGTTTCTCTCCAAGGTGGTAGCAGAATCTACGCTGAATCAATCATGGAGCTGCCCGCTTTCTTTATGCAGCACTCCAATCAAGGGGAGTACCACTTGCATACTTTGATTGTTCACCGAATCCTGAGATACTACACCACAAGGATGAAGGATCTCAGAAAGACTGATCAACTGTTTGTCTCTTTTGCTCTTAGAAGAGAATGCAATGCTGTTTCTAAGCAATGCCCATCTAAATGGTTGGCTCATTGTTATTACTTTCTGTTACGACAAGTACAAGAAGACCCTGCCCGATCAGGTCAGAGGGCACTCCACCAGAGGGGTCGCTGCCTCCGCTACTCGTTTCAAGAATGTGTCAGCGGCAGACATCTGCGCAGCCGCTACTTGAACTTCTGTCCATACTTACTTAAACACTACAGTTTGGACATTACCTCTCGCCGTAGAGCGGGCTTCGGGTTGGCTGTTCTGCAGGGTCTTCTTTCCTAAGACCTCAGCAGCCAGAGGGTCTACTTTTGGGTAGTTTTCCTCCTCCTGTTTGCTTCTGGTTGTTCCAGACTGCTTGGGACTCAGTCCTATTTGTAATTACCTACTGCAAGAGCCCTCTCGAGTAAGATAGTACAGTTACGTGAGAACTTACTGTAACAGTAGATCTTCGAGAGAGGCTCTTGCGGTAGGTAAGACCTTCCCGCCCTCCATCCCACTAAGCTTTTTCAGCTCCTTTTCCAGTGATGGAAACATCCACTTCTGTCTCTCTCTCGTCTCGCCTTTTTAGGCCTTTGGTGGGAAAGAACTGGAAGGCGGGCGTTTGGGACCGCCCCTTTATACTGACGTCACCTGGCATGTGGGCGGTCCCCCACCAGAGATTGCTAGCTAAAAATTTTTCCGTGGGGTCCTGACACCTGCCGGCTTCAGTCCTATTTGTAATTGCCTACTGCAAGAGCCTCTCTCGAAGATCTACTGTTACGGTAAGTTCTTACGTAACTGTACTTTCTAGGAGTGGTGTATGTTGTTCATCCATACAGACCCACCCGACCTCCCCGACTGCAGACGCACAAAACCTGGCTTCCAGCGGGCTAAGACCTGGCATCACGGGGCAGAGCTGAGGTATATACCACCTGGGTGGGTGGGAGGAGCCAGCTTGAAGACTTCCACCAATTCTTAAAGGGACATGCCAATAAGTGTGAATGAACAACATATACCACTCCTAGAACTACTGTTACAGGTGAGTAACCTGTTCATTTTGAATCATATCCCTCTGACAGATGTTGGCGTAGATGCACAGAGGTGGGCACATACACCCACATTCTCTGGTAATGCCCAGTTTTCAAAGATACTGGAGCCGGGTGGGAACTGAGGTGGGAAAGATTTTAAAAGTACCGGTCCCTTCCCAGTTGCAAAACTGGATCTTGGTCCAGTCACCAGAGGCATTTCAATCCAAATCAAAACTTTACCTATATAACATTCTAGTGGCGTCAGCTGTCAAAGCAGTTACACAACAGTGGCGAAACCCACTACCTCCCACTGTTGAGGCCTGGTTGGATAATTGCTTCTATATATTGGAAATGGAAAGGATTACAGCTAAACTAAGACTGCAAACAGACAGATTTATCAGTAGATGCCTTCCTTTCTTTCATTATTGGGCAGTCAGAAATAACAAAGATATTCTAGAAATTTTGGCAGAGCAACACTAGCTGGATGAGACCCTATTAGATCTTTGGAGCAGATACATCCCCTCACTGTCTCTTCGGGTAGATATCTACCATGGATAAGGACCCTTGTGCCGCTTGGCCCCTTTCCTCCCCAATACAGATACTGAGCTTTGTACAGTCATATTTTAGTTACTTATTCATGTATGAATTCCTGGGTATTTAGTATTTTCCCTTTCTCTTATTATAGAAACATAGAATTTGACGGCAGATAAGGACCGCTTGGCCCACCCAGTCTGCCCATTTCCCTACCTAATGGATAAACTGCAGATCCTAGTTAACCAGCAGCCTACTTCTTTCTGCCCCCACCCCCAGAATTGCCTTATGGCTGTCCCATGCATGCTTGAATTCAACCACTGTTTTTGACTCCACAACCTCCTCCGGAAGGCCGTTCCAAGCATCCACAACCCTCTCTGTGAAAAAATACTTCCTTACATTACCTCTGAGCCACCCCACCCCCCATCTTCAAATTGTGCCCCTTGTTCTTGCACACCTCTTTTTTTGAAAGATGCTACCCTCTTGGACTTTGTTGATTCCCTTGAGGTACTTGAAAGTTTCTATCATGTCCCCCCTCTCCCTCCTTTCCTCGAGGATATACATATTAAGCTCCTTTAGTCTCTCTTCATATGTCTTCCGATGCAGACCCTGCACCATTTGAGTTGCCCTCCTCTGGACAGCTTCCATCTTGTCTATGTCCTTACGGATATTGGGTCTCCAGAACTGCACACAGTACTCCAGATGGGGTCTCACCAGCTGTCTATACAGAGGGATAACAACTTCTTGTTTTCTACTGGTGATGCCTCTCCCTATGCATCCCAGTATCCCCCCTGCCCTCCTTACTACCCTCTCACATTGCTTGCCCACCTTTGTCATCTGATATGACTACCCCCAGGTCCCTTTCCATTTTTGTTGTTGTTAGTATCTCACCCCGCATTGTGTACTTTTCCCCTGGGTTTTTGTTTCCCAGGTGCATTACCTTGCACTTCTTAGCATTAAATCTGAGCAGCCATACATTTGACCATTCCTCTAACCTTGCCAAGTCCCTTCTCATCCTTTCCACCCCACCTTGTGCATCAACTCTGTTGCAGATCTTTGTGTCATCTGCAAAGAGACATACTTTTCCTTCCAGTCCCTCTACAATGTCTCTTACAAAGACATTGAAGAGGACCGGTCCTAATACTGAACCCTGTGGCACCCCACTAGTAACCTCGCTTTCTTCAGAGTGGACTCCATTTACTGTTACCCTCTGTGTCCTGTTCTCCAGCCAATTCTTTACCCATGCTATCATCTTGGGACGCACTCCCAGGCTGGCTAACTGGTATATTAATCTTTTGTGTGGGACTGAGTCAAATGCCTTGCTGAAGTCTAGGTAGGCAATGTCCACAGCCCCTCCCTGATCTACTACTTTGGTCACCCAGTCAAAGAAACCTATCAGATTCGTCTGGCATGACCTTTCTGGTGTGAATCCATGCTGCCTTGGGTCCTGTGCCCCTCTGGCCTCTAGGTACTCAACAGTTCTTTCCTTCAGAAGTGATTCCATCATTTTCCCCGTCACTGAGGTTAAGCTAACAGGTTTGTAGTTTCCTGCTTCTGCCCTGCTCCCACTTTTGTGAAGGGGAATCACATCTGCCCTCCTCCATTCCTCAGGTATCACCCCATCCTCCCATGATTTGTTAAAGAGGGTAGTCAGTGGTGTCACTAGTTCTACCCTTAGTTCTTTTAGAATTCTGGGATGAATCCCATCAGGCCCCATTGCTTTGTCCACCTTCAGTTTTAAGATTTCTTTCAGAACCCTTTCTTCTGTAAATGGGCTATTATCAACTTCTGTATCCAGAGTGTTTTTATTGTTTGTTTTAGGTACCTCCCCCTCTTCGTTTGTAAATACTGAGCAAAAATATTTGTGTCTCTGCCTTTTCACAGTCACCCTCTGCCCACCCCCCCCATTAAGCCTCACTATCCCTCCCTTAGTCTTCCTTCGCTCCCTGATGTACCTAAAAAAGGTTTTATCCCCCTTCTTAACTAAGTTGGCCATCTTTTCCTCAGTTCCTCAGTATTATGTTCCTTTACCTTATTTTAAGGTTTAAATTTATATTTGTAGTCTTGATTTAATATTTCCCTGTTTAGTACTGTTGAGTGGAAATGTTAAATCTTCTCTGTGTCAGTCTTCATCATTCATCACTAGTATAGATATCTGTCCGGAGGCTAGGACCCTGCGGAGCGTTTTTTTTTTTGAGACTAGATCACAGGCGCCCCTCAAGGCCCGGCGTGGCACATGGCCTCAGCGGGTTGGCGTTATCTGCTGGCCCACCCTTGGCTCCAGTTCTTCTTTTTCCACCATTGAGAAAGGACCTCGTGGGAAGACTTTGAAATTCATCTGCATTTTGCGGCCTAGTCAGTCGGTCATGTTCGGCTCAGAGTTCTGCTCTCCCTGCTCAGTACCACTTCAGTGATCTCCAGTAAGATCTTTATTTCTATCGACGCCGAGTACTTGTTTCATTTATTTCCATCTGGTCATGTCTCGTCCAAGGGACAAAAAGAATAAGTCGAAATTGGGGCGGCCTTCTATGCGTCTGTGTCCCTGCGGCCGTCTTTACTCTGTAATGGACCAGCATGACTGGTGCCTCTCCTGCCTAGGCCACAGTATGGATTGCTGCAATGCCTGCTTTTCGATGGATCGTTGAGTTTTAGAGATATGCATGTTCAAAGTCGGATGTGCAGCGCCGACTTTTGGAGGGCAGGTTCGCAGTCGATGGGCCAAGGTAAGGACTCTCTGCCCTTCCTCCGGGTCCCCTCCTAGTCCTATATGGCCCGTGGAGGAGGGGGCCTTTGCCAGTCTTAGCCTTGCCACAGTGGGGGCTCCTCCCACGGTACGGGAGGCCCAGTCTGGCGCTCTCAGGGGTCAGGTGGGAGGCACCATTTTGGCAATCGCTTCCTCGGAAGTGAAGGCTCCCCCAGTGTCACGCTCTGGGGCCCGTGAGCCTGGGCCGGCATCATCCTCGACACCATCTGCCAGTGCCGACCTTAGCTCCGGTGTCACTTGGCGGCACCGGGGGCTCGGGTGATGCCGGGCCGCCCCTCAGTGCTGCTTCTGACTCTGGCACCATTCACAGTGCTGGGGATGGGAGCGGCACCATGGGCGGCGCAGGACTTGTTCTCGGTGCCGCCTCTAGCTCTTTTGCTGTTCTGTTTGCCAGGAAAGGGGTTGGCACTGCCTCCAACTCTGCTGCCATTTGCGATGCCGGGGAGGGGGGTGGTGCAGCGGCTGGTGCCGCCTTTGACTCCGGTGCTGTTCGACGCTGAGGAGAGGGTCGGTGCCATTCTCAGTGCTGCTCAGGGCTCTGGTGCCGGAGCTGGAGGTGACGCAGCTCACGGCTCTGGGACTGGGAGGGATCGTGGAGTGGTCTGGGTTTGGTTCTCTCAGTCTTCTTCGGAGGATTCGGGGGAGAGGGGCGCTGACTCGGACTGACTCCCAGATTTGTCTGGATCCTCCGATCCCTCTGAGTCCAGCGCCTTGGCCCCCATGCAGCCTCCCTCTGTTGGCCAGGCAGGTTCTGTTGCCTCTGGGGTCAGTGGCACTGACCAACCTGCAGCTGTCCAGGTGGTCACTGCAGTGCTTCCCTGGACCATGGATATGTCCGTCCCTTCAGGTGGGGTACCCCGTTCTTCTGTGATTCTGTCCAGTCCAAGTTTGGGACAGACCAGAGCATCCCTGGAAGGGGAGGGTGCTGTAACTTCGGCTGTCTCCCAGGGGTCAGCTGGAGGTTGCCATTTGCCTAGGCTAGTGGTACTGAGGAAGAGGGCCCTTTCAGAGTCAGAGAGGTTGAGTGGCCAGGGCTCGTCGCAGCAGCCTGTCCCTGGGATCCACCTGGGTTCTGGGAGGAGTCGCAGTGTGGATCCTTGCTTCTCCCCCAGAGACTCTTTGAGAGGGACACCTCTTGGGGAGGATTTCCTCTGGGCACAGCGTTGACCGTTCTGGTCCAGTTGAGCAATCAGCATCTGCGGGGACCACCAGGGCTCCTCCTCTTTTGAAGTCTTCCATTGGGTCCCCCTGCCCAGACAGAGGCAGTGTCCCTCCTCGGAGGAGTCTGGCCCCGTTGCCTCTGCCAACCCCTCCCCCTCTTCTGGGGATCACTGACCCGGTGGTGCCTCTCTACCTATTTTAGGGCTGCGGACCAACAGGTATTTCACCACTCCCCTGCTCAGCCTGACCCTATATCTCTGAGCTCGTCGGCTTTCTCATCTTTCTCCTCTGGGGGAGGGGAGTCTTTGGTCCACCTTTCACCTGCTGCTGATTTGTCTGCTTATCAGCTCTTCCTGTCGAGGTTGCTCGACGAGCTAAACATGTTCTGCCCTGGAGATCGCAGTCCAGATGGGGCGGTGCGTGCCTTTTTAGGTGAGTACAGTGCAGATGACCTTTTGGTCCCCATCTGGCCTGTTCCTTTTGAGGAAGTGTTGCTCTGGATCTGGCAATGTCCCTGTTCCCGAGCTCCAACCCCAAGGGACCTTCGCTTCAGGTATTGCACCCCCCTCCAGGTCTCCAGGAACTCTACCTCACCCCTCTTCGGGCATGGCACTTCTGGATACCCCCTCTGGGAATAGGCACAGCTGTGACCAGCCCCCAGATTATGACTCTTCGGAGTTTGATTTTTGGGGCAGGAGGATGTTCTCCTCGGCACGGCTTCTGCTCTGCCTTGCAGCTCATCAGGCCCACCATGCTGCCTATAATAGGTACTTGTGGTCGAGGCTAGGTCAGGTCTTAGCTTCATTGCCTGATGCGGAGGTAACCAGACAAGCCATGGCCCTCTCCGTGCAAGTCCTGGAGTTAGCAAGACACCAAGCAAGGGCATCTTACAACGTCAGTGAGGTGGCATCCAGGCTAGTGGGTAAAGCGATCTGCATTAGGCGGTCAGCATGGCTTCATCTATCCCGGTTGTCACCCCTGCCCCAGCATAGAGTGACTTCCTCTGCCTTCTACGGAACCCACCTTTTCAACCATAGGGTGAGACGGGATTTGCAGGGGCACCCTTCCTCTCCTCCGAGAAGATCCCCGCCTCACCCAGACCAGTCCCAGGCCTAGCCAGGTCTGCAAGGGTTCTCCCCTCTAGTGTTCTCTCCACTGGAGGCTAAGTGACTCTGTCCCTTAGGGAGGTGCTGATCCCCCTTTGGGGAGCTCAGTACTCACCCATACTAGTTATGAATGGTGAAGATTGACACAGAGAAGATATGAAAATTACGAACCTACTGTAATTATTGATCTTTCTGTGTATCTTCACCATTCACTACTAAATCCCACCCTCCTTCCCCCTGGGGCCTCTGTCTCTGGGCAAGCCTCCTCCTTGTGTGTTTCTCTTGTTGCACTCCAGCACCTCTCCTCTTCATCCTCTCCCTTGTGGTTAGGAGGAAGAGGACTCTTTGAGACAGACAGGGAGGAGTTTTTGCTTTGGGGTCTCGGGGTGTCCCGTCTCTCTCTCTCTCCCCTCCCCTTCCGCTGCCTCTCACGGCTTGGCTCTCTGCTCCCCCCCCCCCCCGGGGTTTCTGAGACGGAAGAGGATCGGGACCTCCCAAGTACCCCTCAGCAATCCCTTTATTATTTTTAATGCCCTTGGGGCGCCTCCTCCTTCCTTAAGGTGTGGTCACACCATACCTTTTCTTCCTACTGAGTTTCAACGGGGGCAGGTCCCCTGTTTTTTTCCCCTATGCCTTATTTTATCTCCCCTCTTGGGGGCATTCTGTTTTAATTTGGCAGGAGGGGTGGACACGGCCCAACCTGTCTTGGCCTGATTCGGCCTTGAGGCAATTTCTCCTCTAAACTCTGGTCCTTTTTGGGGACTACTCTGGCTGCACAGGGGGCACTTCCTGTGTCTTATTCTGCACACTACAACATGGGGGTTCTGAAATCTGAGCTCCCCTCTCGAGCTCCAGGTGTTCGAATTGAATGGGGGCAGTGTCTTCCCCTCCTTCCACCTTCATTCTCCTCTTTCTACCCTCCCTTCTCCACCCTTTCTTTCTTTCTTTCCCCCAGAGATTGGGGCCCCTTCCTATTCCAGTCCCTTAGGCTGCTCTCTCTCTCTCTCTCTCTCTCTCTCTCTCTCTTTTTGCTGTCCTCTCAGTTGTTTATTTCTCCTTTCTGTTTTTATGTCCTTTCCTTTTATCTATTCCTTGGGCTTCCTTGCCTCACCCCTCCATCTCTTCCTTTCTCTCTTACCGGCATTCAGAACTGGGCCCAAGGCAGAGTCGACGGCAGATAACGGCCAACCCGCGAGCACCATGTAATATGTCAGCGTCAACTCCGCCTCCAAAAAAAAAAAGCTCCTGTGGGGTCCTAGCCTCTGGCCAGATACTCATACTAGTGATGAATGGTGAAGATACACAGAAAGATCAAGAATTACGGTAGGTACGTAATTTTCATTTATTGGTGGTTATGGCTGTATGGTTATAAGTCTGTGTATATGTTTCATGTTTCCTTAAACAGAAAAGTTCAATCAACTTTGATTACAAAAAAAAAAAATTACGTACAAGACAACACACATTATAACTTGCATTTCAAACGCCAGGAAATCTTACTGTATTCTGATAAATGCAGTATGATCTCACCATAGGACTGCTCCAGAGCCGAAGTGGTTAATAGAACCTAGCAAATGGTGGAATGCTAGTCTTAACTGAGCTCGGTTTTCAGACCACTGTCCCTGGTTGTACTTCCTGCAACAGTCCAATTCCTTACGCCGCTTGCCTCAGTAAGACGTTTCAAGGGCGCTCTCCTTCACCTTCTTGAAGATATTTGTTTTTGTCAGTTTCCTAGTTACCGTTTATCTGGTTTCATTTTTTGAAGCACTGCCCTTGGTTTGCAGGTAGACTAGTTTAGATTTAGTGTTATTTGGGTAAGTTTCTCGGTTCCTTGTCGGTTCTTCGCAACCGGGAAGGAACCAGACTTTTTAAATATTTTGTTGAAGTAAACTTCAGTATTTGTTTTAAATAGCCCTTTTCTGGTGGTTGGCTTTCTTGGGTATTGTTTTACTGGGCTAACCCTCGGTGGTTTTAGTCGCTGAACCAACCGGGAACAAAATAAAAATTCTTTGTTTTCCAGAGAAGTCACTGCTTTAGACTTTGGGTTATAAATCTACTGAAACCCGGATTTAGGGTTTATTAGGCTGTCTCTCAAATGCCCAAGAAAAGAACTGGCCCTAAAGGTTTCCAGCATTGTACCGAATGTGGAGAACCATTTGCTAAAGCTGATCCACATTTAATTTGTGTTGTCTGCCTAGAGTTTGACCACCTGAACACAGACTGTGAGATTTGTAAGAATTTTCCTCGGTCGATGCTTGATAGGCAACTTAACTGACTAAGGGAAAAAATGTCTGATAAGGCCGCTGACCTGGCCTCAGATAAACTGGCTCCTCCTCACAGCAAAGATAAGCCTAAGGAACTGGAGGAACAGCCCTCTGACAAGGGCACAGTTTCCTCAGGGAGGAAGTGCACTGCAGAACCAGCCACTGAACCAGCTACCACAACCAAAGGAAAAAAGGAAAAGCACACAGCGCAGGAACCACAGCCGACAAAATTGTCGGTTCCCACCATTGAAGAGATTGCTAGCACTATCAGAATAATAGAGTCGCTACAATCCGGCATCCTGGCTCCGGTTGAGCGACAAGTTCCTCATCAGAAACTGGCTCAAACTTCGGGTTCCTCAGCAGTTCCCAGTTTCTTTGAACAAGGCCTTGAATATTATGATGAGGAAGAAGAGGAGGATGAGGACTATGGGGAACCCTCTGAACCAGATGTTTCTCCTGATCCTCAGTGTCCTGATTCCCCTGACAAAGGATCTGAGGATTACACCTCCCATTTTGCCTTCATGAAACAAGTGGCACAAACTCTGGACCTCTCCACTCAGAAATTGGCTGAGGAGGAAGAGGAGCCAGATTATATGGAAATGATGGATGTGCCAGTGGCTAAGAAGTTGCTACTGCCCATCCACAAGTCCCTTAAGAAGCAAGCCACAAAAATTTTGCAAACACCCACTTCTGTCCCTCCTGTGGACAAGAAGTTTGAAAAGAAGTACTGGGTGGCCAAGGGAGGAGCTGAATTCATTTTTGGACATCCCAGCCATGAAGAGGTGGTGCAGGCTGCTGCATGTGAGAAAGCAGGCATACCACTGGCATCACATCCTCCTGAGAAGGACTCCAGTCCAGAAAAATGGATTCTGTGGCCAAGAAGATTTATCTGGGGTCTTCTCTGGCCATTACATTAGGCAGGCTTCCTATATGGCCTATGTTTCCAGATAACAGAAAAATCTCTCGAACCATATTGGAGATTGCTAAGGCTGTTCCTGCCCCTATGGCATCTGATCTGATAGAGGTTGCCAAATGGGGCATCAAAGCTTCCAAACATCAGTTTCGGATAGCAGTGGATGCCAGTGACACTGCAGCTAAGCAGATGGCAACTTCAGTGTCTCCAAGGAGGTTTGCTTGGCTCAGGACTTCTAATGTGATCGAGGATACCCAGACAAAAGCCTTGGATTTTCCTTGTGAGCCCACATCTCTGTTTGGGGAGCAAACGGAGGCTTACATAAAAAAATGGATGAATACAAGGCAGCTTACAAAAGTGTTGCTGCTAAAGAAAAGGCATCCACACCCCATAAACACCAGAGTAGAGGTGGTAGGGGTAGAACCCAGTACAGACCCTTTTCCCAGTCTCAGGCTTTCCCAGCCTATCAGCAGCAGAGAGGGTATTTCAGAGGCAGGGCAGGAAGGGCAGTTGTCATACTGGCCCCAGCTGCACAGGCAAAACAGAACCCCTGATGTGCCTGTCAGGGTCGCCTCCCCATCTCCAGTAGTTGACAGGCTGGCCCACTACCTCCAGGCATGGCAAATCATCACCACAGACAAGTGGGTCCTGGAGGTAGTGGGCCAGGGTGCTGCTCTCAGCTTCAAGATTATATCTAGGCTGAGGGCAAGGTTTTTCAGACCTGCTACCTCATCAGAAACAGCTCTGTTGGAAGAGGAAGTAACCAACCTTCTATTGCAAAAAGCAGTAGAACCTGTTCCTCTGGCCCAAAGGGGAAAAGGCCTGTACTCAAGATACTTCCTCACAATAAAGAAAACTGGGGAATGGCAACCCATATTGGATCTCGAACACTTAAACACACATTTGACAAAGCCAAAGCTCAAGACAGTGACCCTGGCAAGCATTCTCCCAACATCAAGGCAAGGAGACTGGTTGGCATCTCTGTATCCAAAGGATGCTTACTTTCAGATTGTCATCAGGTCATTATCAGTTCAGGACTCTGCCCTTCGGCCTAAATTCTGCACCAAGAGTGTTCACAAAGTGCTTGGCAGTGGTTGTGGCACACCTAAAGAGAAAAGGGGTAACAGTATTTCCCTACCTGGATGACTGGCTAGTCGTAGGTCAATCACCTCAGCAGGTCAGGGATGCTCTGGTAGTCACACAGGATACTCTGCAGTCACTAGGATTCCTGGTGAATCAAAAAAAGTGCTGGAACCAGTCCAGCTCCTGTTGTTTCTAGGAGCGGAATTGGATACCTCACAGGGAAATGCATTCCTTCCTCAGGGAAGAGCGGGCAGCCTGTTACAGCTAGCCAGTTTCTTCCAGCTGCACATTCCCAGGCCAGCAAGGCACTTCTTACAGCTGCTGGGGCACATGGCGGCATCAACAGCAACAGTGTCAGGGTCCAGGTTCCAAATGAGAGACATTCAGTTTCACCTCATATCCCATTGGTCCCAGAAAATGGACTCTGTCAAAGCTAGTGCCAGTTACAGGACTTACACTTCAAGTACTACAGTGGTAGCAGGAACGGGACAACCTTGGGCAAGGTGTACCATTCTTGCAGCAACCTCCTTCACTAATTCTAACTACAGATGCCTCCCTACTAGGGTGGGGTGCCCACTTGGGGGGAACACACTACACACGGTACGTGGCTCAAACAGGAGTCACTGTTGCACATAAATCCGTTGGAACTCAGGGCAGTCTTGTTGGGCATACAGTCCCTTGCCACAATACTGCAGGGTAAGGTGGTACAGGTCAAGATGGACAACACAACCACCATGTACTATATTAACAAACAAGGGGCACAAGGTCAACCCCACTGTGCACAGAGGCCATGAAAATCTGGAGTTTAGCTTACTTCCTCAGAATCTGTCTCTCTCTCTCTCTCTCTCTCAGCAGTCCATCTACAAGAAAAGGACAATGTCCTAGCAGATGCTCTCAGCAGGATCAATCAGAATCATCACAAATGGTCACTAGACAGAAAGGTCCTGCAGGTTGTTTTCAGGAGGTTGGGCACTCCAGAAATGGACCTATTTGCAGCTCCAGACAACCACCAGCTGCCACAGTTCTGCTGCAGGCCTCCTTTGGTGGGCACAGTACCATTGGATGCACTACTGCTGGACTGGACAGGGAAGTTTCTGTATGCTTTCACCCCATTCCCTTTGTTACTGAGAGTGTTGAACAAGATCAGGACTCAGCCAGCAACAGTGATTCTCATTGCTCCAGATTGGGCCAGGCAGCCTTGGTACTCGCTCCTCCTGTCCCTGTCAGTAGACAGACCAATCAGCCTACCCAGGAGTCGTAACCTCCTGACTTTCTCTCGGGGCAGGATCCTTTACCCCAGTCTCCAGTCCCTCAGGCTCAAGGCCTGGCTCTTGAGGACTTGGAGTATGCCTCCTTACATCTTTTCAAAGAGGTTTTAGTGGTTCTCAGGGTCTCTAGAAAACCCTCTACCAGAAAGACGTACACATGTAAGTGGAAAAGGTTTTCCATCTGGTGTCAGGAAAAGGATATAGACTACAACCAGGCGGGTCTGCCAGTCGTTCTAGACTATCTGACATGCCTCCATTCCCTTGGCCTCAGACCATCTACCCTTAAGTTACATCTAGCAGCTGTCTCTGTTTACCTCTCAGCGGGTAAGGGCTCATCCCTGGCTTCAAATACAGTATTCAGGAAGTTTTTCAAAGGGCTGTTGCACTTTCATCCTCCACACAAGGAGCTAACTCCAGCCTGGGATCTCAACCTATACATTGCCCAGCTCATACAGCCCCCTTTTGAGCCCATGCCTTCAGCAGAGCTCAAGTATGTGACAAGGAAAACAGTGTTCCTGGTAGCAGTCACCTCAACCAGATGGATCAGTGAGCTCCAGGCCTCGTCCACAGAGCCTAACTACATCTCAGTCCATAGGGAGAAAGTAGTTCTCAGGACCAATAGGAAGTTTCTCCCCTAGGTGGTATCTGACTTCCACCTTAATCAGTCCATTACATTGCCTGTCTTTTTTTTTCTGACCGTTCCACTTCAGGGGAGAATAGACTGCATAGCCTGGATGTTAGGAGGGCTATCACTTAGACTGCATAGCCTGGATGTTAGGAGAGCTATCGGCTACTATCTGGGCCACAAGCAGGGTAATACTCAGCTCTTCCTGACCTATGGAGAAGTGGGGGAAAGGAAAACCAGCTACAAAAAGGTCCATTATACACTGGATTGTTGCCTGTATTCAGTTTTGCTACAGTAAGGTGGATAAAGAGCCCCCTGCAGGTCTCAGGGCCCACTGTGCCAGGGGAACAGCTGCTTCCTTGGCTGCTGCCAGGGATAATCCCCTGTTGGAAATCTGCAAAGCAGCTACCTGGAAGACTGTCCACACATTTACCAAGCATTATTGCTTGGATACCCAGGCCAGAAGTGACACCAGGTTTGACACAGCAGTCCTGCAGAGTCTGTTTCCTAAATAGGTTCTGTGCCCACCTCCAAAGGTACTGCTTGGGTAGTCTGCATTTGTCCAAATACAGTAAGATTTCCTGGGATTTGAAGAAAAAAGTACCATAGTAATCTTGTTTCTTCCAATGGAATCTTACTGTATTCTGAGCTCCCACCCTACCTCCCCTACTAGAACCTAATGGGCACTGCATTCCAGCTGTCCATGTTTTATTGCAACCATGTTGGTGTTGTTGATTGTTTTCATGGGCATCTGTGACTTGAGTCTTAGAGGTGCCCACACTGTTTAAGAAAGGGTTTGTTTTTTTAGGGGTGAATTAGTTATTTTTTTAGGATAATTTAGTTTGCTTGTTCTTTTGCATGCTCCATAAGAATCTGACTGTTCCAGGAAGGTACAACCAGGGACAGTGGTTTGAAAACTGAACTCGAGCCTAGCATTCCATCATTTGCATAGGTTCTGTTAACCATATTGGCTCTGGGGCAGTCCTGTGGTGAGTCCATACTGCATTTGTCAGAATACAGTAAGATTTCCTTGGAAGAAATAACATTACTATTGTTAAGTATTTTATCTTACTTCGAGGAGAAGCTCTTGCAGCAGGTTCCACAATGAGGACTGATGCCACCTGGCGGTGGTTCTGGCAACTTTTTCTCTAGCAGTACTGACGTGGGAACGATCCCACCGGTGTCGGCTCCACTCGACGCCTATATAGGGAGGAGTTCCCTCTCGCAAGCTCTTCCCGCCGCACGGTCAGGGTTAGTTCGCTCGGTTACGGTTCAGTACTGATCGCTGCTTCTCCACCTCAAAATTCATAGATTCCCGCTAAGGACAGCCATTTGTCGTGTCTCTACTGCCTGGGGCCTGATCTCGACACCAGCGCCTGCTCCCACTGTCAGGCCTTCAATTTGCGGACACGGATCTGGCGTCAGAAATCGCTCGCGGCCTACTTTGCCGAGACGAAACTTGCCGCCATGGAAAGGGCTTCCTCCTCTGGGGAATCTGTTCCACCTACCGCCCACAAGACCCACAAGCACCGGGAACAGGACAGGGGAAGGTTGCTTTCAAAGCACAGGTCTTCGGGCTTGAAATCCGGGTCGTCGGGGCATGAATCGTGCTTCACGGCCCTTAAGCCCTCCTCTGGCAGCCTGCCGAAAAATCTATGGTAAGTATTTTTTTGTTGTATTCATTTACATGTATTTTTACTGTTTAGTAATGTAAACAAATGTGCCTAAACTGCAATACACTGTGTGCTTCCTTTGTCAAAGAAAGGTATTCATTCAGTAGGGAAGGTGCATACCAAGAAAAGGCTTTCCTACTCTTATTTCAATTTGAATCTTGAAACAACATAATGAGGATGTCATGACTGAGCCTGTTTAGGTCTGGCTCTGTTGGCTGCCGCAAGGTCCTTGTCCCACTCTGGGGAATTCCCTCTTCTTCCCTTTTGGCCCCCCAAATTTTATTTGTTTTACTGCTACACAGGTACAGTATATTTTCCTAAGGAAGGCATATCAAATGTAGTATAATGCAATAATTGATAATTATCCATACATCAGTTTTAAAACCGTGATCTGTTATGGCCCTATCCATGCTACCTCACTGGGTGGATACCATGATAAACTGATGGCTATTTAGCACTCTAGACAGAAATGTACATCAGTTAACCTTGAGCAAGAATATAGGAACCTAATACATTTTCTAAAGCATAGAACACCCATAGTCTTAGAGCAGAAGGGTAAATTCAAATCCCAGGGATCACTCACTGTGGCTTGACAAGTACAGTCATTCCCCTGAAATGAACTGCTCCAGACCCTAGAATTTTATACTATTTAGAGAACTTAAGGTGAAATTCTAAACTCTGCTGTGGTCTGGCTGTCTGCTGCCCTCTAACGGCAGATTTATTTCTCCACCTGAGAGGAAGCATCACCCCAAAGTTGCTCTCCATAGTGCCACACTTTTCCTTTCTCATTTCCAACCTTGATTTAAAAATATGTATACCTTGCAGGGGTTAAACTGTACTGAGAGAAAGTGGTATTTCTGACATTGGTTCCTAGTTGCATAATTACGCAACACTAGAGAAAGGAGTGTGTGTTGCTGTAAGGAAAATCCTCAGACGCTTTGACCAGCTTAAAGGTTAGAGCACTGGAACGGCATACCAGAGATCTGAGGTTCGAATCCCAGTAGGCCACACTTTTCCTTTCTCATTTCCAACCTTGATTTAAAAATATGTTTACCTTGCAGGGGTTAAACTGCACTGAGAGAAAGTGGTATTTCTCCATAGTGTTGGCATTCTGGTTTATTTCTTTTGTTTCTGTTTGTGTGTTTTTTTTTTTCAGTTAGATTTTGATACTCTGGCTTAGGTTAGGGCCATACCTCTCAACTGCTATGAATTTCGCATAGCGCTATGATTTTCACACTCAAATTTACCCTTGCTCCGCATAGGTTTACTGATATTCTTAATAATGTTAGAGCTATTTCTTGACACACAAACTATTACATCACTAAATTAAGTTGATAGAAACATTCTTTCTCACCAACTATATGGGTCCTACTATTTGTAGACATGTTATTCTTTAAAATAAGAAAGTGCTCCACATTCTGGCCATTTGCTATGATTTTTATAGGCCAGTGCTATGATTTTTAATGCTGAGAGGTTCAGAGGTATGGGTAGGGCATTTTTTTCTGTCTTTATGTGAGTTTTTCTCAGTTCCCGTGCAGCTCCAGGGAACTGAGAATCGTGAGTCGAAAATGTGGTTCCTGACTTAGCAGAACTGCATTTTAAAACTCCTTCTAAACATTTTTTTTATCCCTGAAGTGTTTTGGTCGTTTTTTCTTGTTTCTTTGTTTTTTTTGTGTAGCATGGTAGAGGGGTACCAATTTCTCTTGGTGACCGCATGCAATCCTCATTTTCTTTTCCCAGTTCCCTGTTGGGAACAGAAGCAATCATTTTTTTGTATTGGGCTTATTTTTATTATCATTATTGTTTTTCACTTTGGGCATTTTAAATTCAGTAACAAAAAAAAAAAAAAACAGTTGTAGTTCCCATTCTTAGTGGGAACCAAACTGCTAACTCTAGGAATCGCGCTGTCTTTTTCCCTGGGCTGTCAGCAGTTGGCATGTCTGACAAGCCCAAGAAAAGGACAGGACCTGCTGGTTTTAAATATTGTACCTAGTACTTTAAACTCCTGGCTAAGGCAGACTGCCATAAGGTGTGTTTTTCCTGTTTGGGTCTTGATCATGATTTTTTCCACTGTGAGTTTTGCATCAGGTTTTGCCCTAAAACAGTAAAAAACAGGGACAAAAAAACTTGAGGAAATCATGGCTTCTCAGTCTGCCTCTTCTTCACAACTTGGCTCTGGGAAGAATCAGGTTCCTCAACAGAAGCAGGAAGGACAAGGCTGCTAAAGGGGACTAAGAGGTCAGGGTATTGGACAGGGAGACCCCCGAGTCTACCAAAACTAAGAGATCTGCTGAGCAGACATCACAACCGATGCCTGCCAAGAAAAAGCAGAAAGAGAAACATGCCACTGCCCCTCCAGCTGAAGAAGCAAAGGAAACGCCAGTTGACATGAACAGAATGCCCTCAGCTAAGGACATGGTTAAGGTTTGGCAATTCTTTCAGGCTTTCCAGACTATGAGAGTCCTTATGTCCATGCAGGCGCGCCCCCCCCCCCCGGCTCCATAACCTGTAGCAAAGCCTGTGGTGGAGGAGGTTGACATCCTTTATGAAGAAGAGGAGGAAAAGGAGGATGAGCCCATGGAGCCTGATGGCTCCGCGGTTCATGAATTTGGCTTCCCTCCCCCGTCCTCAGGGAAGTTCTCCTCACATTATTCTTCTGTGAGGCAGATGGCAAGCACCCTCAACCTACTTCCTCAGGAGACAGCAGAGGACAAGGATGGAGTGGAACATGGACATGATGGGCCTAGCACCTGGAAAGTGGGTGTTCTTGCCCATTTATGAATCATTAAAAAAGGCCATTTCAGAGATCCTTGCAGCTCCCACTTCAGCAGCTGGTACAGACAAGAGATCAGAAAAGAAATACAGTTGGCTAGGCAAGGTGCTGAGTACCTTTGCACTCACTGTGACCATTAAAGAGTGGGGCAAACTGGTGCCTGTGCAGGGCCTATGTACCACTTTCCTCTCAACCTCCAGAGAGGGATTCCAGGAAGCTGGACAGCATAGGTAGAAAGGTTTACACCACAGCCTCCCTTTTACTGAGACAAGCAGTCTATATGGCCTATGCAGCTCAGTATCAGAAGGCCCTGTGGACCTCTGCAGTGTCCATGAATGAAAAGGCTTCTGGTGACCTAGCCTAGGACCTGGCCAACATGACAAAGGCTGCTCTGGATGCCACTAAATATCAGTTTCACATGTCTATAGATGCCAGTGACAATGCCTCTAGGGTCATGGCTCACGCAGTGTCCCTCAGGAGGTTTGCCTGGCTCAGAAGTACAAACCTCTCTCTGGACACTCGAATTAAGGCCATGGATTTCTCCTGTGAGGGCAGTTCCTTGTTTGGTGAAAAAACAGATTCCTACATGACAAATGATGAATGAATATAAGACCACCTGTAAAAGCAATACTGAAAAAGAGGTTTCCACTTCCCATAGACTCTTTGGAAGGCAGTAGTAGTAAAACATTTTATTTTTATACAGGAAAGGTAGTACGGTAACATCATTGGAATTATTAATCCCTTTTTCAAGGTGATCCTGTTACGTTTTGCATTTGCAATAAAAAAGCATACAAAAACTTACATAGAACATACATACAGATAAAACTTAATCATTACAATTATATCGAATTGCTAGTTCTCGTCTTAGAGCAGTGTTCAACATTTATAAGTTTTCTTGTAGCTTGGCCAACACTAGAAATTACTCTCTTCTATACTTGAGCAGCTACAAAAGAAAAGTTTTTTCACCAAATTTGCTTTTGAAGCATGGTGCTTTTAAAAAGCCATTTTTGAGCTTCTCAAGGCATGTTTAGTCTCACATTTTACCAACTTATCAGAAAAATTTAGCAATTTGGCTGAATTTATTACTCTATACACTATATTTGCCCAGGCTACAAATACTCTATTTTCTATTGTAAGCCATGCTAATTTATGATATAATATACAATGGGTTCTCAACTCTGCTTTCAATATAAACCATGCTCGGAAGGGGAGGCAGGGGCAAGCATTATGTCCTTTGCACTTACGTGACTTAAGACTGCCCTCAGAAAGGTTTCTTCAGTGGCAAAGGTAAGCAGGGTACAGAGCAAGCAAAGCAGAACCCCTGACAGGTCTGTACAGGTCACCCAGCTATTTTGACTGGGAGGAAGTTTGGCTCATTATTTCCAGGCATGGAAAAATATTGTCACAGACAAGTGAGTCCTGGAAATAGTGAGTCAAGGTGTCTCCCTGCAGTTCAGAAAGTTCCCAAAACTGCAGGCACACAGGGCCTTCCCACCTCATACCCCAGTAGAAAAACTCCTGCTGGAGTTGAAGGTCAAAATGTTGCTGTGGGCCAACACAGTGTCACGAGTTCCCTCTGCCCAATGTGGCAAGGGCCTCTACTCCAGGTACTTCCTCACCCACAAGAAAAGTGGAGAGTAGCGACCCATTTTAGACCCAAGATTTCAGGACAAACAGTTGAAAAAAGAAAAGTTCAAGATGGTGACCTTGTCCACAGTGATCCCATCTCTGCAGCAGGGACATTTGTTGGGGTCTCTGGATCTGAAGGATGCCTGCTTTCATATCCCAGTAAGACCTTCCCACAGAAAGTACCTCAGGTTCAGGGTATGGACCTTCTACTGTCAGTTTACAGCCCTACCCTTGGGCTGTCCTTGGCACCAAGGGTCTTCACAAATTCCTTGGCAGAGGTCTCAGCTCACTTACGAAGACAAGGTGTGGTGGTCTTCCGTTACCTGGACTGGCTAATATCGGTACGGTCATACCAGGAGGCCAAGGCCTCTCTCCAGCTCACCCAGTCAACCCTGGAGAATCTGAGGTTTCTGATAAACATCCCAAAGTCTCAGACAGAACCTGTGCAGGTGCTGGACTTCGTAGGAGCAGAGCTGGACACACTACAGGGAAGAGCTTTTCTCCCTCAGGAAAGGATGGTGAACTTTACAAAACGGGCAAAGTCTTTCAAAGCTGGGCAGCCCAGACCAGCAGGGGGTTTCCTACAGCTGTTGGGACACATAGCCACCCTCCACATCTGTTGTCTCAGACGCCAGATTCCAAATGAGAGACATTCTGTGCTACTTAGGATCCCACTGATCCCAAAGGCGGGACCCTCTGGCAAAACTGGTACCAGTTACCAAGTGCCTTCTAAGGGCACTGCACTGGACTGGTGGAAAGAGGAGGAGAACCTCAGGGAGGAAATTCCCTTCTTCCAGCAGTCACCCACAGTGGTGCTCACTACAGATGCCTCGTTCCTAGGGTGGGGCACCCACCTAGAGGGCTTCACTGTAAGTGGAGTGTGGACTCCACTAGAATCCCAGGAGCACATAAACCTCCTAGAACTCAGGGCTGTCTATCTGGTAGTGCAGGCTTTTTCCTCACATCTCAGGTCAGTTGGTCCAAATCAGGGCAGGCAGTACCACCACCATGTACTACATCAACAAGCAGGGAGGAACACGATCTTCAAGGCTGTGCACGAGGCAGTGATGATCTGGAGCCTGGCATATGAGCTAGAGGTGCAGCTGTCCGCAGTGCACCTACCAGGAAGGGACTATGTCCACACAGATTCCCTGAGCAGAATCAGTCAAGACAACCACGAATGGACCCTGGACAAGCAAGTGCTTGCAACAGTGTTCAGAAGGTGGGGCACACCAGAGGTGGACTCCTCTTGGCAAAACTGCCAGCTCCCCCTGTTTTGTTGCAGGCCTCTGTCAGTGGGGACAGTCCGAGAGGATGCTGTGGTCCTTAGACAGCAAGATTCCTTTGTGCATTTCTCCCTTTCTGGTTCCTTCTGAGGGTGCTGTTGAAGCTCAGAAGGAAGCCTGCAACAGTGATTCTAATTGCTCCAGACTGGGCCAGCAGACCTGGCAGTCTCTGCTCTTAACCCTGTCCAGCAAACCTCCCATCACTCTTCCCCTGAGGTACAACCTACTGACCTTGCCTTAGGGCAGGATGACATTTCCAGGCCAAAGCACTCTGCACCTCAGGGCCTGATACTTGAGTTAGAATACTCTGGTTTAAACCTCTCGAAAGAGGTTTTGTGGAACCCTAAGTGGTACTGAATGTCTCTCGTTTGGAATCTAGCACCTGGGACCACAGAGGTGAATGTATTACAAGTTTCCAGAAAGCCAGCCACCAGGAAAATATATGCCTCAGTGTGGAAAAGGTTTTCCCTTTGGTGTTCTTCCAGACAAATCGATCTCCTCTAGGCCAGTCTGTCCTGCATACTGGACTACCTGATGCACCTACAGTCTTTGAGTCCTCGCACTTCTGCCCTTAAGGTGCATCTTGCAGCCTATTCTTCAGTGACAGGGAGAGAGGTCAATAACCTCTTTGGTCATTTTCAAAAGGTTCTTTAAGGGTCTGACCCACTTGAACCCTCTCTTTAAAGATCCAGTCCCTCCCTGCGACTTAAACCTATGCATTGCCCAGCTCATGGGTTCATGGGTGCTCCCTTTGAGCCTATGGCAACTGCTGCTCTGAAATATGTTACCTGGAAAACAGTTTTCTTGGTGGCCCTTACCTCAGTCAGGAGAGTGAACAAGCTCTAAGCTCTGTGCACAGATCCTGACTACATTATCTTCCATAGCGATAAAGTAGTTTTGAGGACCAACAAAAAGTTTCTGCGTAAAGTGGTTTCAGAGTTTCACCTCAACCAATTTACCACACTCCCTGTATTTTTCACCGCAAAATCCACACCAAGGGAGCAGAGGCTCTATTGCCTGGACATTAAAAGAGCTTTAAGCTGCCATTTGGACAACACTAAAGATGTCAGGTCCACTTCAGCCCACTGTTTGTTACCTATGGGGATGTAGGCCAAGACAGGCCGGCATCCAGGAGTACCATTGCTCACTGGATGGTGCCATGCATACAGTTCCGTTATGGCAAAGCTAGCAAATTTCCACCTGAAGGCCTAAGGGCCCACTCCACAAGTTCACATCGACTTCTGTGGCAGCATCTAGAGGTGTCTCCATTCAGGAGATTTGTAAATGTAACCCCTAGATGGCGCTATCCCAAGGGCTACTACCCCTGCCTGATTTGCCACTAACAGGTTGAGGGGCCTGGATCCAATGGCGGGTGCCTCCACCCAGAGGTCAGGGTTTGCAATAGTTAAACTAACTTGGTCACAGCCCTCTGGGACACTGCAACCCCCCTTTCTTCCCACTAGTGGCCCACACAATATATCAGAATTACCTTCACAGTATACACTTACCCCCAGGTCTGGTTCCGGCACTGGGACCTCCTGTGAAATGAGATACAGTGCAACAATCACAGTACAGTACTTTAACATAGACAAATACCTCAGGCAGTATAACTGCTGAAACAAGCAGCTCTGATTTATTTAGGGGGATATAACAAGGACAGGGGGAAATCAGGTTAATTAGCTTATCACTCTAATAATCTACCTATGGCTCTGTGCACAGGCCTATCCCTATCAGTTACTGTCCCTGGGTACCCAAGCCCTAGTGGCTAGTCCAAACCGTGGCAGCTGGTAGGGGCCCTTTCACACAGAGAAAGGAGAATTAAACAGTCAGCAGTACAGTAATTCCATTTGGATTTAATGTGGCAATTCAACAGGGGCGACCCTGAATTAGTACTCACGACCTCCAAATAAGATAGGGTCCTTCAATGTCAGCAAGGGCTCACTTGAGGTACACAAACCTCTTCACACATCCATATAAAAGAAAGCACTATACCAGGCAGGCTGCATCTGTATCCCGATCGCCAATTACTGCACAATACCGGGAGAACACACAGCAGATTCAGTTCCTGACAGACCGAGTCTAATTTTCAGCAATTCCTCCAGTCTTCTACAGGGTGAGCCTGGTTTTCTACTCTTCAGAGATCCTTTGATTCTTTTCACAGGACGGATTCAGTCCTAACAAGCTGTTACACAAGCTGCAGACCGAACTCTGGGCCTTACACACGTTTTTGACTAAAACTGCACACTGAAAAGCACAGGGCTCCTTCCTTCTTCACTGCCAAAGCTCAACTGAAACTCCAACCGACAAAACCGGGCACTTCCTTTGAGTTCCTTCCAGTTCTTGACTGGATTGGCTGTCACTCACAATAGACTGCTGCTGTTGGTCCAAAAGGCACTGAAGTCTAAACTACATCTCCAGAGTCACTGCCCATACAATCCTCTTGTGGCTGGCTCAGATTATGAGTCCAAGCTCTGATTCGTTCAAGGCACCATTTTAGAGCTAGCTTACCCACACTGATTGGTCCAGTTCAGCAGTTCAAAACTAGAATGGGAACTAGCAGACACAGTTCTGACTGCAAAGAAAGCAGGTTAGACAAACTGTAATTTCATTATTACTCTAAATAATTTCTGGCAAACAGTTACATCTTTCAGATAGGTTCCCTTTGCACTCCTAGTGACTGCAAAATGAAGTGAATTGGCAGCAGCTCAGTGGTACTCAGAGAAGCACACAGTTCCCCATCAAACTAATTATGTCTGCAAGCAGACAGCTCTTAAAGACAGTACCAGAGGCTCTAAAACACTCACGGATAAGTGGCTTAAACGCCAAACACCATTCAGGCTTGGAGCATTCAAGCAAGCTCCTGGAAGTCTTTTGGGAACCCCATTTGCAGGGGGTTACACCTTCCTGGTTGGGAAAGCTTGACGTCCAGGCCAAGCAAGTACCCATAAGTTTTAACTGCAACCATATACATTTGCATTAGGCTCCACATGTAATCATCAGTCAATATATCATTTTACCAAGAATACATTTCTGAAACATTGCAATACGTCCTCTTTACAAGTATTACACACACATTGTACCATAACTCAAGTTATTACCTCTTGTACATGAAACCTGAAGAGGGCCCTTCCTATCAGTTACCTTGGGGCTGGATGGGCAAGGGCACCATACTTAGAGGGCAACAAAGTAACTGGAGTTAGCACTGATGCTCAGTTTGGGCAATGAGCTCAGCACACATACACTCCTTTATGGACAACATTGAGAGGCAAGTCCACAGGCCTCCCAAGTGAATCATAACTGAGGTGCACCACAGGCTTTACAGCTCATTCAGTCTTTCTAGGAGAACTGTTATAGTCTCTGCACTCTGAGCCTCATTTTCAGCATTGTCCTCACTTGTCAGGGAGTCTCCATGGGGTAGAGAGGCTAGAACTTGGGGCACTTTCAGCTCCAGGAGTTACAGTTTCTGAGTCCACAACATTTGGCTCGCATGGAGAGCTTTCGGACACTGGCAGTGGACTGTCAGGGCACTCAAAATACTCTTCTTGTTCGGGTGTATCACCAGTCTGCCCCAATCTATCATTTTCCTCCCCTGAAAGCTCAAACAGTTCAACCATGCACAATGATTCCATTTCATCTGATCTGATGCTTTGCACTTCACTTTCTGGGAGCATTGGCTCCAGGGATGAAGCTAGGGGCTTAGACAGTCCAGAAGGCCAGCTTCATCTCCAGTATTGACTAGGGATTGCCCGAAACAATTGACTCAGTTCGTAAGAAGGATAGTATTCAAAGTCACTCTCACTTTCTTCCGATATGGACTGACAGTCATGCTCAACTGGGACTTGTGGAGGGAACACTTTAACTTTGCTTCTGTAGGTGCAGACTTTCTTGATCTTTTCTTAGCAGCAGCTCTAGTCACTGGTCCAGAGGGGCATCTTCTAGGGCTCAGACTCAATTAAGATTTGTCCAATGGGCAGTAAATGATTTCTATGCATTGTTTTTACATCTTTGAATTATTCTCAGGCCTTACTTTGTACACTGGCAGATCATCTAGTTTGCCCACTACAATGTGAGGAGATGGTGCCATCTGTCAGCAATCTTGTGCTTGCCATGCAGTCCCAGATTTCTTAGCAATACCCGATCTCCCTCCTGGAGTTCCTGTGCTTTCACCTTTTATCATACCTTTCTTTGTTGCCCAGATTTCTTTTGGCAGCCATGGTTTGAGCCAGTTGATACGCATGAGTTAGCTGGGCCTTTAACTTTGCACATACTGTAAATAGTTGTCAGCTTGAACCCCATCAGAGAGACCCCAAAACACACATCTACTGGTAGTGAGCTTCTCTTCCAAACATCAGGCGGTAGGGGAGAATCCAGTGGCATCACTTTTGGTGCAGTTATAAGCATGTACCAGGGTGCTAATTTGTTGGCTCCATCTAGGCTTGTCCTTTGGGTGCAGGGTGCCTAGCATATCTAGCAAAGTGCGGTTGAAACGTTCAGGCTGTGGGTCCCCTGGGGTGGTAAGGAGTGGTTCTGGACTTTCGACTCCCCACAGAGAAAGCATCTCTTTGATCAGACGACTCTCAAAGTCTCTCCTTGATCAGAATGGATTCTTTGTGGAGCCCATAGTGAACAAAAAGTTTTCTACAAGTACTTTGGCCACAGTGGATGCTTTCTGGTCTTTGGTGGGGAAAGCTTGGGCATATCTCGTGAAATGGTCAGTGACCACCAACACATTACTGATATTTCTTTGATCTGACTCCAAACTCAGAAATCAATACAGACCAGCTCCATGGGTGCACTGGTGGTGATGTTAACAAGGGGCAGCCCTCTGGGGCAAAACTTTCCTCTGTAAGCAGCGCTACAAGTTCGAATGTGTTGCTCACATCAGCCCCCTCTTAGCCAATAGAATCTGGATCTCACCAAGTCAAGTGTTCTGTCTATACAAGGTGCCCCATGTGGTTGTGCAAGGACCTCCAGTACTGAGTCTCGAAAGGCAGTGGGCAGCACTAGTTGTTGTTTGTCTACTTGTCCCCTCTGTCTACTGTTTCTCTGTATAACAGTTTATTGATCAGTTTCAACTTAGGACCTTCTTTGTATAACAGTGCAGTTCTCAAATCAGTGGGCGTAATTTGGACACATCTTTTCCTGCATAGAGGGCTTCTAAAGCTGCTTTGATCATGGGATCGCGGGATTGAGCCCGCCGAATACTGTCATTGTCCAGCTGAGGCAGTGCACCAATGTCTATTGCAGAAAAGTGGCAATAAGCAGCAGGTATGCAATTCTCAGAGGCTCCCAAGCAATCCACCATGCAGTCCACTCGTCCGTGGACATTTGTTCCTCCCTGTCAAACTTCGGCAGAGTGCCCGAATGTCAGGTTCTGCCAATCGGACCCAATCATTCTGGGAACAGGCCTCCGGGAGAGAGCATCAGCATCTATGTGGTTCAGACCTCCTGGTATTCGAGAGCATAGTCATATGTAGATAATGCAGAAAGCCACCTATGGCCAGTGGCATCCAACTTAGCTGAGGTCTGCACATAGGTCAAAGGATTATTGTTGTTTTACTAGTATTTTAGCCCCATACAAGTACTCATGGAATTGGTCAACAATAGCCCACTTCAAAGCTAGGAACTCTAACTTATGTACAGGATAGTTCTTTTCGGATGGGGTCAGGCTTCTACTGGCAAAGGCCACTGGTCTCAGGCCATTCTCGTGCTCTTGGTACAACACAGCCCCTAACCCTTGCAAGCTAACATCAGTGTGCAGGATGTAAGGTTTTCTTGGATCGGCATAGGCCAGCACTGGAGCATGGGTAAGTTGATATATGATCTCATGAAAAGCAGTCTCACAATCAGGAGTCCAGCGGCCCCAAATACTTCACTCGGATGAAAATACACTCTTTCAGTCTTGAGGCGCTGACTTTTGGTATTTTTGTGGGTTGGGGATACCCTTGAGTAAGGTTAAGCAAAGGCGGATCACTCTTGAATAGTCCTTGATGAAGCCCGATAATAACCACAGAATCCCAGGAATCTTTGCAGTTCTTTTAGATTTTGGGCTGTGGCCAGGTGGTCAAGGCCTCAACTTTACTTGGGTCGGTCTCTATTCCTCGGTGGATACTATGTGTCCCACATACTTTACTGATGTTTGAAAGAATTGACACTTATCAATGGACAGTTTAAGGCCAAAGTCCTCCAGTCGGTCCAATACCTTAAATAATCTGCTCTCATGTTCCTCCAGTGAGCTGCCAAACACAATAACATCATCTAGGTATACCAGGCACTCTAGTAAGTTCATGTCCCCACTGCACGCTCCATCAATCGTTGAAAAGTGGCTGGGGCACCTGAAATCCTTTGAGGCATCCTCATGAATTCATAGAAGCCAAGCGGACAGATAAAGGCCGCCTTCCTCACGGTCCTCTGGGGCCATCGGGATCTGGTAGTACCCACTCGGAGATCCAGCACAGAGAACCACTTGCTCCGCTTAGGCAGTCCAAAGCATCCTGAATGCGGGCATTGTGTACTGATCAGGATAGTCCGCCGTTTAAAGTGCGATAATCCACACACATCCTTACTGTTCCATTCTTTTCCTCACTACCACAATGGGGAAGCATAAGGGCTTCTGGATTCTTGTATTACACCAGCAGCTAACATCTCTTGCAGATGCCGCTCACATCATCTATGTCAGCAGGTGCCAGGCGTCGAGACCTCTCACGAAATGGTCTTTCGTCATGCAGCCGGATATTGTGCTCAGCTCCTTGCATGCATCCCTACATCCCATTCCTTTAAAGAAAACACCTGGTCTCTCTGGGCAAGCTTCTCACTGATCCTCACTTTCCATTCAGCTGGCAGTGGGAGTGCGAAATCAAACAAGTCAGGCGTTACTCTGTCATTCTTCCTTGAACTCTTGCTGCTGGGTAGCACTGCAGTGTCTGCACAATGCACATTAGCCAGGATGCAACCTCCGCTACTCGAATGTCTCTTTCAGACACATTATGAACTTGGACCATTACCCTTCTGGCATAAGCATGGGCTCTAGCGGGCAAAATACTAGGCTTGACCAGCAGTCCCTCTGGCAATTTTCCATCGCCTGGTGCATCCAACATTAATATTTTATTCTTAACATCCTTTCTGATACGGACCTCTCCCTGTAAGGTACACTGGGCATTTGGCGCCAGGATCAGAGACTCAGGATCCTTCTTCCACACAATTCCGACCGGTTCCTCTGGTTCTGTTTTTCAGCATCTCTCTGCCTCATAGGCCTTCACTAAAGCCGGAACTCTAAAGCTCTACTAGTCTTTGACCCTGTTTTTCATAACACAACTGTGCCAGCCTTCCGAACATATGAGCATTTGTTCCAATCAACAAAGGACACCATCATACAGTCCAGTGGGGGACACAAAGGCTAGGGTCTCCCACTTGTCGGCCACTCCAGCCACGGAGGTGGGGAAGACAGCCAAATTCGATATACCCGAATAGGGTAGGCCTTCTCACTTAACCCCATACATGCAGTCCTTCTAATGGTGTAAGGGCACGCCTGACAAATGCTTTGATACCAATCCTGGAACATAATTGTCACTTGGGAGCCACTGTCTAATACAGCTCTTGTAGACACTCCATTCACCTTACAGTGGTCTCCATGGAGGACCCACTATTCTGGACCAGTCTGGAGGCGGTAGTGGGGGCCTGGGCAACTGACCTTGCCACAAAGGGCGTGAATTAGCATTTTGGTGCCCTCCACAGGATCATGTCACACCTCTTAACCACTGATTTCTTCTCGCAAGTCTCTTGTAGCCTATATGCAACTTTGTCAGTGTCTTTGGGACTGCCCTTTCATGTGCCCATCTTTCCCACAATTATAGCAAAACATACTTTCTGGAGTTTGAGCTGGCCGAGGCGCCACACTGGGAGCCAGGGCGGGTATTACTAACTGGAAACCTGGGTGCCATCTCTGTCTGGCGTGATAAGCATTTGGAGACATCTCGTCAGTTTCTCCACTTCCATGGTCAAGGAATTGAGTTTGGAGCTGTTATCAGCAGGAGATACATGGTGGGTACCCCACCCCATAGCAGATGCAGTCGGATATAGGTCAGGGCCGTACTTGCAGGCATGGCCTTCATAAAGGACTGTTTTGATTTCCGGATCTCTCTCAACAGTTCGCCCCATTGTGGCATATCTTTTCCTTGTCAGAGCACTCATTGACTGTCAACCTCTGCCCCTGAACTTCCTTGATGGGTCACCCTCAGTCACTCTGGTCGTTGCCACAGCTATTGGTGCAGGTCCCTCCGGGGAGTCGTCTTTCTCAACTCCTCAATTTCTCTCATTAACTCATCATGGGAGGGTGGGGTTCCAGTCGATCTGCCAGGCGTAACTGAAGCAACAGCAGTTCTGAGAAGGGGCAGACTTAAGGATCCTGTCCAGCCTGGTTCGGTCCAGTTCAATCGCTGGCAAACTACCTTTTCTGAGGCATTCTTGCAACAATTTTTCCAGCCGAGATACATACACAGACAACAACTCCCTTGGTACTGTTGTGCATCTCTTACTCTCCACCATAGGTTCTCATCAGAATCTGGGCTCCATACACATTCTCCAAGGCCTCAAGATAGGCCTGTGCAGTCGCTCAGGGTTACTGGCCCATTTAGCACGGATGGTAGCTAGGGCAGGACCCGGAGGCCTCACTAACCCTCTTCGCCGCCTTCCCGAGCATTGCCATTCTAGCACTTGGGGGCAACATAGTTCTATCCAGGTCTCCCAGTCATCCTCCCCTTGGGGGTGGGGAGGGTGCCAGAGAAGATCCTCAACCTTCGGTAAGAGTTGTGACTAATGGCAGGTGCAGAAATAGGAGTCTGCATTGGTTCAGCCACCATTACGGGCACTGGAGCAGGAGAGGGTGTTGGGGGAGGAACACCCCAGGTGGCAAGAATAGTTTCTTCAAGTCCTCCACAGTTTCCCTCTCCCAGCAACCATTCAGCAAATTTCTCCTCAAAAGTTTCAGATAGTGGTGGGGCTGATTCCCCGGGTCTTACTGTCCTTAGTTATCACTCTCCAAGCAGTGAGGGCTCCCTCTGGGGTAATGGTCTGTGGCACTTTGGAGCTATCTGTGGGATCCTTAAACTCTACTAGGGCCAGGAAAGTGTGGGTGAGCAGATTAGCATGCCGACCCACCACCACAGGGTTTTGTAAACCTTCCACCTTGGAAAGTACTCCCTGCACAGTGTCCGTATTGATACCCAGGGGGATGTCCAGGATAAGCATAGCATTTTGGGGGTCGATCTCCTCCCCAGTACACCACTCCACCAGCCGGTGCACAGCCACTTCTGTCGGGTACCCATTTTTCTTAACAGTGGTTCGTAATATGGCCACTAGAGGACACACAATCCCAGCGGTGAGCCTCCAAGATGTAACCCTAGATGGCGCTTATCCCAGGGGCTACTACCCCTGCCTGATTTGCCACTAACAGGTTGAGGGGCCTGGATCCAATGGCGGTGCCTCCACCCAGAGGTCAGGGTTTGCAGTAGTTAAACTAACTTGGTCACAGCCCTCTGGGACACTGCAACCCCTTTCTTCCCACTAGTGGCCCACACAATATATCAAATTACCTTCACAGTATACACTTACCCCAGGTCTGGTTCCGGCACTGGGACCTCCTGTGAAATGAGATACAGTGCAACAATCACAGTACAGTACTTAACATAGACAAATACCTCAGGCAGTATAACTTTGCTGAAACAAGCAGCTCTGATTTATTTAGGGATATAACAAGGACAGGGAAATCAGGTTAATTAGCTTATCACTCTAATAATCTACCTATGGCTCTGTGCACAGGCCTATCCCTATCAGTTACTGTCCCTGGTACCCAAGCCCTAGTGGCTAGTCCAAACCAGTGGCAGCTGGTAGGGGCCCTTTCACACAGAGAAAAGGAGAATTAAACAGTCAGCAGTACAGTAATTCCATTTGGATTTAATGTGGCAATTCAACAGGGAGACCTCTGAATTAGTACTCACGACCTCCAAATAAGATAGGGTCCTTCAATGTCAGCAGGGCTCACTTGAGGTACACAAACCTCTTCACACATCCATATAAAAGAAAGCACTATACCAGGCAGGCTGCATCTGTATCCCGATCGTAATTACTGCACAATACCGGGAGAACACACAGCAGATTCAGTTCCTGACAGACCGAGTGCAATTTTCAGCAATTCCTCCAGTCTTCTACAGGTGAGCCTGGTTTCTACTTTCAGAGATCCTTTGATTCTTTTCACAGGCCAGATTCAGTCCTAACAAGCTGTTACACAAGCTGCAGACGGAACTCTGGGCCTTACACACGCTTTGACTAAAACTGCACACTGAAAAAGCACAGGCTCCTTCCTTCTTCACTGCCAAAGCTCAACTGAAACTCCAACCCACAAAACCGAGCACTTCCTTTGAGTTCCTCCCAGTTCTTGACTGGATTGGCTGTCACTCACAATAGACTGCTGCTGTTGGTCCAAAAGGCACTGAAGTCTAAACTACATCTCCCAGAGTCACTGCCCATACAATCCTCTTGTGGCTGGCTCAGATTATGAGTCCAAGCTCTGATTACGTCCAAGGCACCATTTTAGAGCTAGCTTACCCACACTGATTGGTCCAGTTCAGCAGTTCAAAACTAGAATGGGAACTAGCAGACACAGTTCTGACTGCAAAGAAAGCAGGTTAGACAAACTGTAATTTCATTATTACTCTAAATAATTTCTGGCAAACAGTTACATCTTTCAGATAGGTTCCTTTGCATTCTAGTGACTGCAAAAATGAAGTGAATTGGCAGCAGCTCGAGTGGTACTCAGAGAGCACACAGTCCCCATACAAGCTAATTATGTCTGCAAGCAGACAGCTCTTAAAGAGACAGTACCAGAGGCTCTAAAAACACTCACGGATAAGTGGCTTAAACGCCAAACACCATTCAGGCTTGGAGCGTTCAAGCAAGCTCCTGGAAGTCTTTTGGGAACCCCCATTTGCAGGGGGGTTACATAAAGCTGCTACATGGAAAACAGTAAACACGTTTACAAAGCACTAGTCCCTGGACATATAGTCCAGAAGGGATGTCAGTTTTGGTACTGCTGTCTTGCAGAACCTTTTCCCCAAATAGGTTCTGTACGCAGCCTCCCAGAGTACTGCTGTGGAGTCTGCGCTTGTCAAGCCATAGTGAGGAATTCCTGAAGTTTGAAGAAAAAGTTACTCACTGTAGTAATGTTTCTTCCTAAGGGGATCCCTCACTGTGTTTAACGATCCCTTCTCTACTTCCCCTTTCAAAACCTAGAAAAGGTTCTCTTGACAGCCTGCTCTTAGTGGAATTAAGCATTCCCTGTTGTTTTTGGCTCACAACTGAAATGTTTGTGATTTTTTTCCTCATTTGTTTAAAAAAAAAAAGTCTTTTTTTAGGTTAGAATTTTTTGGTAGTCACTTAGCTATATTTGGTGGTCTCTGCTCTCCCACAGTTTGAAACTCATTCTTTTATTCGAGAAACTGGTACATTTGTTACATCAATTATGCCCACATGGGCGTCTCACAACACAGTGCATTACATCAATTCATTGTATCTATATAGCTGCATAGGGTTAGTACATTTCAGCCTTACTCTTTGTTATGCTTACAGTTATGTCCCCTTTCATCTATATGCTGTGACCCCGGCTGTGTCCTTGGATGATGTACTTTTTAGGCTTACTTGTTTGCTTCTGGTTCATTGTACTCTGTCTCTTCCCCAGCCGGAGCTGCAGAAGGGAGACAGGAATAGATCCTACCTGTTATTACTTGACCACTCCAGTTCAGGGTACTGGATCCATGCAATGTGTTGCATCCTACCAGCGTCTCCCAGGCGTCCATTTTTGTTTGACATTCAAATGAATTTATTTACCTGGCAATGTGGGCATGAGGAACAACATCGTCATAAGGCATCAAGCAGCAACTCTTGCCTCTAAATATGCTTATCACCTCTCATTGATCAGTTCCTTCCTGTCCCCTTCTAGATTTTTACCCTGCTATTGTTACACTTAGAGATAAGAATGAAAGCCTGCTGGGCCATGTTATATCTTATTGGCCCATGGTTCCGTACTTTACCCATGTCCCTACTCTGCATCCATTAGGGGTTGGTTTAGAGCAAGCTAGTAAAGTATTTTCATGTCTCTAATTTGTAAAGCATGCAGTGTCTTCTGAATAGCCAGTGGAATAAAGCTGTCTGTTTTAACCATTTCATCAATGCCTTTTAAGGCTAAACTCTGAACTCAACAGGAGTTCTGCTCTTATAAACAACTATTAAACTTTTATCTGGGTGTCTGTCTGAATTTTTCCTCTTAACACCTGTTTGTGCAGTGGATGTTGTCTTAGCAAGTCAGGCCTAGACCTCTCCTGATCTCTTGTTGTGCCGTCCCTGGGTTTTGGTTGCAGGTAACCTTACCCCCTCGACTCTGTGCCCCAACTCCTTACACTTTTCACCTCGATCTGACCCTTGTCTTCCCTCAAGTGTGTCTTTTGTTCAGCCGTTTGCTCTATAATTCGGTGTGTTTTTCTGTGGTCAGTCTCAGTTTGGCTGTCATTCCTTCCATCCTTTCTATGTTTGCTACTCTTGTGACCCAAGTTTACCCTGGGGGGGGGGGGATTCCTTCATCCAGTTAGTTGCGATTCCCTTCTGGGCTGCTAAACATAGTGTCCTCAGAAGTGTCTGTTGCTTTTGACACCCCAGCCCTTTTACTGGCGGTCCCAGGACTAAAGTTATAAAATCATAAGGGATCTGTACCTCCCATAACTCAATA
The DNA here is from genome assembly GCA_016271365.2 of Neoceratodus forsteri. Taxonomy (NCBI): domain Eukaryota; kingdom Metazoa; phylum Chordata; order Ceratodontiformes; family Ceratodontidae; genus Neoceratodus; species Neoceratodus forsteri. The sequence goes on from CM057452.1 coordinate 426,738,418, forward strand.
ATCTGCTCACGTATTTGTTTCCATTGTTCTGTGTAATCTTGGAGCATCCCCAGAATATGTGATAGTGCATGCCCTGTTGCCCACACCCCCTCCAGCACAAATCTGTGTTCCCTCTCTTAAAATGTTTTGTGATGGTAATGGTGTGAAAAAAACCTAGACAAACACTTCCACCTAAAGTATCTCCATCCCAGGGAAGCTCTCATTTCCAACCCCTAGTCCAAGAAAGCTCCCACTGTTCTCTTGGAATTTGGATTGCTGACCCCTTCTCCCAATTAGTCCTTAGGTTCACCAAAGTTGGGTCCATCTCCCCCCTTAGGACCAGAATGTATAATCCCATACCCTGGGATTGAGCTGTCACCAGGCTTTTGTAAATCCCAGGTCCATAGTTATCTTATTTAAGCTTTTTGATGCCTGTGTATGACCTCCCCCTGCCGGTCCCATTCGAACCAGGGTGTAGGGTCTAAGAGAATGTTAAAGTCCCCTACCACCACATACAACTCCCCTGGAGGTGGAGCCCCCTCCAGCAGCATTCTCTCAAGGAATTTTGCATTATATTCATTCACAAAAGGGGCATAAATATTCAGTAAGGTAGACTGAATGGTCCTGTATATCCCTCTAACCAATAGATATCTTCCGGTCCTGCTGGATGTCCCACACCTCCAGCGGAGTGTCTTTATGGAGCAAGACTGCAACCTCTATGCTGTGCGGGTGCTTGAGGTACAGGGCATAAAACACCTATCCCACCCAGGCTCTTCAACTTCTTACTCTCCGGGGTCCAGAGGTGTGTCTCTTGGAGAAAAGCAATTCTAGGAGCGTGGATATGTTGCTCATCCACACTCTTTGGCATGTCCCCTTCCACTTTAAGATGGACTGCAGGGTTTTAAATTATTGATTAGCAGTTTTTTTCTTGGCACTGTTCTAACTGTACAGAAAGTATTTATATAGATTTTTTAGAAGTACTATGATTGTTAAACACAGTGAGGCAAGAGCTATGCATTTTCACAAAGATTTAACACTTTCATGAGCAAAACGCTAATCAATTATTAGAGTTAAATAAATCCCTGGACTTGAAGTCTTCAAGCTGGCTCCTCCCACCCACCCGGGTGGTATACACCTCAGCTCCGCCCCATGACGCCAGATCTTCCTTTCCACTGGAAGATTCAGGTTGCCTCCCTCGTGCTTACGCATTTTGTAGGACCTGGCTTTCAAACCTTTGGTTATTCCGAAAATTCGCATTGTTCACTTTAAGCGATTGCAAGTTTATCTCCGATTATGGAGACTAGTCTTCCCCGGTTCGTCTCCCTGCGCGCGGTCAGAAAATGTCACACACTGATCCCCACGCGGCGTGCATCTATTGCCCCGTATGCATCATGACAACCGAATGCAATATGTCTCTGCCATCCCAACGCCCGACGACCGCCTCGCATGCCTGAAGCTGGAGAGAGGCCAGAGAAACGGAACCCTCCGTGAAATCCAAGGATGCTCGGCTGGCGGTTTCTCAAGGGTTAGTGGATCCGGGCCGAAAGCAGTTGGAACGCAGGCAAGCATTCAAGGAGGAAACGGCTTGCGCTACAGAGACTTCTCGGAGCTTTTTTGTTCCACTCAACCTGGGTTCCACTTTCTTGGGCTCCTTCCCAGAGTTGTGCCAGTCTCTCTCGACCAAGGGAGAGGTGCCTGTGGGCTCGCACTCCTCTCGATCCCATAAGCGGAGGAAGGATCTGGGATCATCTCCGTCTCGACGGAGATGTTCTTGGGAGCGGGAGAGATCTTTATCCCAGGAATGTGCAGTCTTGAACTCGGTCGAGATCGCTTCTTCGGCCGCTGGCTTTTTGGCTTTGCCATCTGGTCAGTCGACCGAATTGTCGATCGACGATGTTGAAATCATGATTGATCCGATATCGCCGACCCCGGTTGACGATTCCCTCGATCGAACCCCTAATTTGGTCTTCAAAGATGATGAGACCCAGCCTCCTGGGACTCCCGTTGAAGAAATGGGCCCTGATCCCGGGAAATCACCAGTCCCGCTGGTGTCTCCTGAGCGACTTGAGTTGGCCCATCTGATCTCGATCGAGGTCTCGGACTTCCTCAACTGATAGGCCGAGGAAGAGCCATAAACACTCTAAAAAGAGGCGACGCCATCGGTCGTCCTCGTCCTCCTTGGATGAGGAGAGGCTCCGGCAGAAACTCCAGCGCTATGAGGACCTCATGTGGCAATAGCTGATTTTGACCAGGCACAAGCTGACTCCAGCTTCCACACCGGCCATTACCTAGCTTTCGCCTCCTAGGCCAAATTGGCTCCGAAGGAGTCTGCTTAAGTCCGTTCCCCAGCCCACGTAGCTGGTAAACCCACCAGTTCGGCCCAAAATGGTCTCTTCACCGATTGTGGTGGAGCTACCGCCCAAATAACCTGTGGGAGGGGCTCCTTCCAAGGAAGGTAGATTGTACACCAGGCTTCCCCAGCGTTTGTCGGTCACAGTCACCCCGGACCGCTGAGGGTGACCTGGGTGGTCGGTCGTTATAAGTGGATTCCTCGGATTCGGATGTCACCGGCTTGCATTCTCATCCAGGTGGTGATGATGAATCAACCATTGGCTTAGAGATGGAGGAAGGTCCCTCTTCCTTTCAGGGCATTCTCCGCCTCATCTCTGAATCTACAGGGATGCCCCTGGAGCCAATCCAGAAAAAGATGGAGTACCCTCTTACGGACATCCTTAAGAGAGGGGATACCCCAATGGAAGCCTTTCCTGTGGCTGAGGCTATTGTTGGCCCAGCCCTAGAACTTTGGCAGCACCCTGCCTCTTGTCCAGCTCCACCTGCCCACATGGCTTACAAGTATGCAGTGCCCACGGGGTCCCCAGAGCACCCTTCTGCCGAGAGCCTGGTGACGGCCTCCTTGTTCAGGCGTATTGGCAGTTTTGCCGACACTGACCGACCTCCTGATAAAGAGTCCAAGCTCTTGGACCATTCAGCCAGGAAAATGTATGCGACTTCCCCCTTGGGCCTTAGTCAGGCAAGTTTGGCCATCATCATGGCACACTTCTCTCACGCCCTCCTAGGGTCGCTGGATGAAGTCCTCCCACATCTCCCCATGGACATGCATACCATGGTCAAGCAGGTCCAGGAGCAGGGCTGAGCTGTCACCAAACAGCAGTTTTAGACGGCCCTGGACATTGGAGATTCTTGTGCCCATTCGATGGCAGCCGCAGTTGCCTCTCATCGCAGGGCTTGGCTGAGGCTCTTCTCCTTCCCAGCGGATACCCAACACAAACTAGCTGATGTACCCTTCCTCAGGACCAACCTTTTCAGCCCAGGAGTGGCCGGTCACCTTGAACGCATTGAGCAGTCCAATGCCAACTTGCAGGCTACTTCTGCCAAGGGTTCTTTGGGCAAGAACTAGCAGAAGAAGAGTAAACAGGGAGGAGAGGAGGCACTGTGGGTCACCTTAGAGACTGGAAATGGCACCACAATCTGCACAGGGGTTGTATACAGACCCCCATGTCAGGGAGAGGGAATGGACAAGGATATGATGGAAGGCATCCTTAGGATGGCAGAGAAAGGGGAGATGCTGTTGATGGGGGACCTGAATATGCCAGATGTTAACTGGAGCACCTTTTCTGCTGCCACATCCAACACTAGGGCCACTCTCGATGCCCTACAGGTGGTATGCCTCAGACAGCCACTTTTGGAACCCACTCATGAGGTAGCAGTCTTAGACCTCATACTCTCATACTCTCAAATAGGGACAGTGAGAGGATCTCAGATCTAGAAGTGGGTAGCCATCTGGGAACAAGTGACCACCAAACAGTGTGGTTCACGATAAACTCAGCTACAGAGTCAAGCCATACAAAAGTGAGGGTACTGTACTTCAGGAGGGCTGACTTTGGCAAGATGGGAGAGTGCCTTAGAAAAGCACTAGCAACAGGCCAGAAGGAGGGGTTGGGCAACAATGGGGAAACATCAAAACTGCCATCACAGAGGCAACAAGCCTTTGTGTGAAGCAAATAAACAAATCAAAATGAAGGAAAAAGCCACTGTGGTTCTCAAAAGAGGTGGAGGGGAAGGTTAAGGAGAAAAAGACAGCATTTAGGAAGTATAAGGAAACACAGAAGGAGCAGGACAGAGAACTGTACCAGTTAAGGCAGAAGGAAGCAGGGAGGGAAGTCAGAATAGCAGAGGCCCAAACTGAGGAAAAGATAGCCAACTCTGTTAAGAAGGAGGGGATAAAACCTTTATTAGGTACATCAGGGAGCATAGAAAGACAAAGGGAGGGATAGTAAGGCTAAATAGAAAGGACGGTGGGTGGGCAGAGAGGGACAGTGAAAAAGCAGGGATACTGAACGAATACTTCTGCTCAGTAATCACAAAAGAGGAGGAAGGGGAGGTGCCTAATCCAATTAACAGAAGCTCTCTGGATAGGGTGGTCAATCCCAGTCCTTTCACAGAAGAAAGGGTTCTGAAAGAACTCCTAAAACTGAAGGTAGGCAAAGCAATGGTGCCTGATGGAATTCACCCCAGAAATCTAAATGAATTAAGGGGAGAACTAGTGACAGCTCTTACTACCCTTCTTAACAAATCATGGGAGAATGATGTGGTACCTGAGGACTGGAGGAAGGCGGATATGATTCCCCTTCACAAAAGTGGGGGCAAGACAGAGGCAGGAAACTACAGACCTGTCAGTTTGACCTCTGTGGTAGGGAAAGTGATGGAATTACTTCTGAAGGAAAGAATTGTTGAGTACCTAGAGGCCAGTGGGGCACAGGACACAATGCGGCATGGGTTCACAGCGGGAAGTTCATGTCAGATGAATCTAATTGATTTCTTTGACTGGGTGACCAAAGTAATAGACCAGGGAGGGGCTGTGGACATGGCCTACCTAGACTTTAGCAAGGCATTTGACACAGTCCCACACAAAAGATTAATAATCAAATTAACCAGCCTGGAAGTGGGTCCCAGGGTGGTAGCCTGGCTAAAACATTGGCTGGACAACAGGACACAGAAGGTAATTGTAAATGGAGTCCACTCTGAAGAAGGAGGGTTTTCTAGTGGATTACCGCAGGGTTCAGTACTGGGTCTAGTCCTTTTTAATTTCTTTATAAGTGACATTGCAGGGGGACTGGAAGGAAAAGTATGTCTCTTTGCAGATGATACAAAGATCTGCAACAGGGTTGATACACAGGGAGGCATGGAAAGGATGAGAAGGGACTTGGGAAGGTTGGAGGAATAGTCAGAAGTATGGCAGCTTGGATTCAGTGCAAAGAAGTGCAAAATAATGCACATGGGAAACAAAAACCCAGCTAAAGATTACGCAATGGGGGGAGGTAGTAACAACAACAAAAAATGGAAAGGGACCTGGGGGTAATCATATCAGATGACCTTAATGTTAGCAAGTAATGTGACAAGGCAGTAGGGAGGGCTGGGGGATACTGAGATGTATAGGGAGAGGCATCACCAGCAGAAAACAGGAAGTTGTTATCCCTCTGTTCAGACAGTTGGTGAGTCCCCATCTGGAGTACTGTGTCCAGTTCTGGAGACCCCATCTCTGCAAGGACATAGGATGGAGGCAGTCCAGAGGAGGGCAACTAAAATGGTGCCAGGTCTGCAAGGGAAGCCATACGAGGAGAGACTAAAAGAGCTTAATATGTATACCCTTGAGGAAGGGGGGCATGGTAGAAACATTTAAGTACCTCAGTGGAATCAACAAAGTCCAAGAGGGTAGCATCTTTCAGAAAAAGAGATGTACAAGAACAAGGGGACACAATTTGAAGATAGAGGGGGGAAGGCTCAGGGGCAATGTGAGGAAGCATTTTTTTCACAGAGAGATTGGTGGATGCATGGAACAGCCTTCCTGAGGAGGTTGTGGGGTCTAAAACTGGGGAAAATTCAAGAAATGTATGGGACAGACATAAGGCAATTCTTGGGGTGGGAAGAAATGGTTAACTAGATCTGCAGCTTATCCGAGGTAGGGAATGGACAGACTAAGTGGGCCAAGCGGTCCTTATCTGCAGTCAAAGTCTATGTTTCTATGTAAGAAGCCTTTTCGGCATTCTTCCGCTGCGGCTCAGCAGTCCTCCTTTCAAGGTGGACAGCAGCACCAGCAACAGCAGCAGGCTCAAGTTTGGCGCCCCCAGCCCAAGTCCAGACCCCAACAGGCCCATAAAGGAGGCCGAGGTTCAGGTCCTGGAGCCTCCTCCTCCAAGCCTGCTCAGTGACGGGTCGGGGGCTGTCAAACCCTCTCCTGTCACCTCTGATCTGGGTCCTCCCATGGGGGTCTGGCTCTGCCACTTCCTTTCCGCCTGGTCCGTTGTCACTTCGGACAGTGGGTTCTCGAAGTGGTCAGTCAGGGACTGCCTCTGGAATTGGAGCAGTACCCCCCCAAGTTGAGCCCGTGCCCCTCGGGAGGAAAGAGTATCCGCTCAGACCCAGTCGGCTCTCTGAGACGACATCGCTTAGCTCCTCCTCAAGGAGGCATTAGCTCCAGTGGCGGATCCTCCAGCAGACCCAGGCTTTGTCTCCAGGTACTTCCTGGTGCCCAAGCAGACAGAGGGCTGGTGCCCCATTCTAGATCTGCACAACCTGAATCAATATCTCAGGTCACGCACCTTTCAGATGGACACTATGTCCCAGATCATACCATCCTTGGAGAGAAACATGTGGTTCTGTTCCCTGGATCTGAAGGATGCGTTTTTTCATGTCCCAGTCCGTCCGTCCCATCAGCGGTTCCTCTTCTTCAGGGTTGAAGGGACCCTGTATGAGTTTCGAGCCATGCCGTTCGGCCTGTCTTCGGCCCCATGGGTCTTCACCAAATGCATTGCAGTGATGGCGGCCCATATCAGGCATTGGAGGTCAGGATTTATCCTTACCTCGACGATTGGCGCCTAGCAGGTTCCATCCAACAGGAGGTGGAGAGGTCCAGGGACCTGGCCCTCCAGACCTGCTCCCAACTCGGCCTCCTGATTAAGGCCAAGTCGGAACTTGTGCCTTCTCAGGTGATGGGCTTCACCGGGGCAGAACTCGACTCTTGTCAAGCCAGAACTCTGCTCCCGGCAGACAGGGCGGAGGCTCTTTCCTCCTTTGCCCAATCATTTCTGGTTGGGCAATTGCGCCCTGCCCGGGACTTTCTGTGCCTTCTGGGTTACATGGTGATATGCACCTCAGTGGTCCGTTGGGCCCGGTTGCACATGCGCCCTCTCCAATGGGAGCTGGCCACCCAGTGGTCTCAACACCACGGTCATTTCGACCAGCTGATCACTGTAACCCAGGAGATGTTGTACGCCCTCCGATGGTGGACCACCCCAGACTGGTTGTAGGAAGGGATCCCGTTTGTCTGCCCTGAGCCGACGGTCATCCTCATGACCGATTCCTCTCTCATGAGCTGAGGAGCCCACATGGGGGACAAAAGGGCACACGGGCTCTGGACCCCGAGGAGTCCCTCTGCCACATCAACCTGTTGGAGCTCAGAGCAGTCAGACTGGCATTGTTAGCTTTCGCTCCTCAGCTCCGAGGTCAAGTGGTTCAAGTCCAGACGGACAGTGTCACGATCATGTACTACCAAAACAAACAAGGCAGCATACACTCCCGTCTACTGTGCAGGGAGGCGTTCCGCATCTGGACACTCGTGAGATGATTGGAGGCAGATTTCCTAGCCATCCATGTGGCAGGAGCCTCAAACCATCTGGCGGATGCTCTGTCGCTTAGGCCAGACATCCCATGAGTGGTCTCTCCATCCAGAGGTAGATGACAGCCTGTTCTCCCGTTGGGGCAAACCAATGACAGACCTGTTTGCCTTCAGGGAAAACACCAAGTTGAGACTGTTTCATGCCCACCCCCCCTCAGCAGAGCTCGCTGCAGGGGGATGCCTTCTCGAGGCCATGGACCCCCAGGCCTCCTCTACACCTTCCCTCCATTTTCCTTGATCCACAAGGTGCTCCTCAAGGTGAGGAGGGAAAAGGCGAAGGTGATCCTGGTAGCCCCAGACTGGCTGCACCAGTTCTGGTATCCAGATCTCCTCAGCCTCAGGTGCAGGCCTCCAGAGCGGCTTCCAGCACCCCCGGACCTGATATCTCTCAATCAGGGGAAGGTATTCCATCCAGACCTTCAATCCCTGCACCTCACAGCCTGGTACCTGAGCGGCTAGAGTTCCAGGCTTTGGATCTTTCCGAAGATGTCTACACCGTGGTTGAGGCATCCAGAAAGGAATCGACCAGGAAATGTTATGCTTTCAAATGGAAGAGGTTTTCCATTTGGTGACAGGGCAAGGGCCTGGACCCTGTGTCCTGTCCAGTGGCTAACATCCTCGACTACCTTTGGTCTCTCTCCAAAGGGGGTCTTCGATCATCGACCATTAGGGTGCACCTGGCAGTCATCTCTGCTTACTGGGCGTGGGCCGTTCTGCCGATGGTGGCAAAGGAGACAGTGGTCAGGTGCTTTTTCAAAGGCCTGGATCACATATCTCCTCCAGTGCATGAACCTTCACCTCCGTGGGATCTACTGCTGGTACTGGCAAAGCTCGTTGACAAGCCATTCGAACCAATGCACAAGTGTGCCTTGCCACACTTGTCATGGATGACTGCCTTCCTGGTGGCTGTCACATCTGCCAGAAGGACAGGGGAGCTCCAGGTACTTTCGGTGGACTCCCCTTATCTGGTCTTCCACAGGGACAAGGTTGTCCTACTCCACCACTCAAAATTCCTTCTGAAGGTGGTGTCATAGTTTCAACTTAACCAGGTGTTAACCCTGCCAGTATACTACCCTAATTACACCTCGGAGGCCGAGTACAGGCTCCATACTTTGGACCTGAGATGTGCTCTCTCCTATTACAAGGAGAAGACGGCGGAAATTTGGGGAGAGGTTCACCAGCTGTTTGTCACCTACGCTAAAGCTGCTTCTGGCAGACCTGTAGCAAAACGAACTATTGCGAGATGGATCACATCATGCATAGGTCTGTGCTACGAGCTGGGCAAGGAGCCTCCCAGTGGGATAAGAGCTCATTCTACCCGCCATACTGCTGCATCAATGGCTGCTTCCAGGGACATCCCTATCCAGGAAATCTGCTGGGCTGCTACCTGGAAGTCAGCAAACACCTTCATCATCCACTACCACATCGTCCTTGAGTCACGCCGGGATGCAGGTTTTGGGGCCTCAGTTCTCCAATCTCTGTTCCCTAAGTAGGGGGTGTGCACCTTGCCTCCCTTCTCCCAGAGAACTGCTAGGAGTCTGCCAAAGAGTGTGGATGAACAACATATCCACGCTCCTAGAAAAACAGGTTGCTCACCTGTAACAGTAGTTCTAGGAGTGGTATTTGTTGTTCATCCACACGGACCCACCCTACCTCCCCGGCTGTGGACACACAACACCTGGCTTCCAGCAGGCTAAGATCTGGTGTCATGGGGCAGAGCCGTGGTACAAAACCACCCGGGTGGGTGGGAGGAGCCAGCTTCAAGACTTATGGTCCATCTTAAAGTGGAAGGGGACATGTCAAAGAGTGTGGATGAACAACATATACCACTCCTAGAACTACTGTTACAGGTGAGTAACCTGTTTTCTCTGCCCTGACCTTCATAAAGTTCATTTAGTACCCTAGTTCTTTTGCCCGGGCCTTTTAGTCCCCTTACATTGTATGTCACTACTACACCTGCAGCCATTTTTTTCTCTACCTTGACTTTCTGTTTGTTTCTAGGATCGTGGATATGTTGTTCTATCCACACTGTTTGGCATGTTCTTTCCCTTTAAGAATCTTGCAAGAAGGTATTAAAGCTGACTCCTGCCACCCACCCAGGTGGTATAACCCTTAGCTCCACCTCATGATGCCAGATCTTCCTTTCCGCTGGAAGATGCAGGTTCCCTCCTTACCGCTCCTGCGTTTTGTAGGCCCTGACTTTTGAATCCACGGATTTGTTTAAATTTAACTCATCACAGTTGCACAAAATCGCTTTGCTATTTCAACCGCTATGGAGGATAAATCCTCTCCTGGTTTCCACCGCTGCTCGTGCGGGCAAAAGATGTCTCACACCGATCCGCATGCCACGTGCATGTACTGCCTGGGTGTCTGCCATGACATTCAGGCCTGTGAGAAGTGTCGTGCATTTCACCCGAACGTCTTCGACGATCGTCTCGCACAGCTGAAATTGGGCAGACTGGAGAAACAGAACCTGCTGGTCAAATCTAAGGAAGCCCGATGGGTGATTTCTGCGGCTGCGGGGTCCGCTGAGCAGCTCTAACAAATGAAGGCTTCAAGGAAGAGGCGGCTCAGGCCGCAGATCAGTCCTCAATGCCCTTTTTCATTCTGCTGAACTTGGGCTTCACCTTCTCTGGATCCTTTTGGGATATGTGCTAATCCCTTTCCACCAAGGGCAAAGGGCCTTCGGGCATGCACGTCTCTCAGTCCAATAACAAGGACAAGGAACCGAGAGAATCTTCATCTCACCGACGATGTTCCTGGGATCGTGAGAGATCTTGGTCCCAGGAATCATCTATCTCGACTTCAATCAAGGTTGCGGCCTCGGCCGTTGGTTTCACGGGTCCCCCATCAGGCCCAGACACTGGACGATGATCCAGTTGAGATCATTCTCAACCCAGTCAACCCGTTGTTGCCCGAGGAGGCCGACGGCTCCTTATTCAGGACCCCGGTCCCGCCTCTCCCCGATGAGGAGACCCAGTCTGCTGGGAAACCCATCGGAGAACTGGTCCCCAACCAAGAAGAGCCACTGGTCTCCCCAGTGCCCTCTGATCGACCCAGACAATTGAGGCTGAGGTCTCGGATTCCTTTGACCGACAGGCAGAAGACACTGGACGATGATCCAGTTGAGATCATTCTCAACCCAGTCAACCCGTTGTCGCCCGAGGAGGCCGACGGCTCCTTATTCAGGACCCCGGTCCCGCCTCTCTCCGATGAGGAGACCCAGTCTGCTGGGAAACCCATCGGAGAACTGGTCCCCAACCAAGAAGAACCACTGGTCTCCCCAGTGCCTTCTGATCGACCCAGACAATTGAGGTTGAGGTCTCGGATTCCTTTGACCGACAGGCAGAAGAAGGCGCACAAGCGCTCTAAGAAGAGGCACCACTGACATTCTTCTTCGTCCTCCTCGGATGAGGAGAGACTTCATCGGAAACTGAGATGCTACAAAGATTTAATGTGGCAACAGCTGATTTTGTCCAGTCAAAAGCCGATTCAAACACCATGAAGTCTTGCTATAATTAGGACCATTGCAGTTAGCCCCTGGCTCTGAACTGCCCCGGAGAGGAAACAGTTAACTCCAGAGAGATCTGGAGTTCCACAGCCCGAGGGCGCTGTTCAAAGCTCTATCTGGTCAGTTTCAAATGAAACTGCCAGATTCTTTACTCCGCTTTCACTGATCAGTCGCTCCGGAGATCAGCCTTCAGCTCGGTCTGCCGGTTTATTTTATCTTCATTTGAACCGCAAATGTTTTAAAATTACCAAGGGTTTCGGTTCAGAAGCTCTATCTGGTAACCGTAAGTACTAAAATTAAAGTCTGTGTGGAAATTCATTATCGGTTCAGTCTGAACGATCGGTTTCTTATTTTGACTTTACTGACTTTAGAAGTGCGGTTCCCGGTTCTTATCGGTTCTAAAACCCTTTAATTTTTGGGTTTTTCCAATACCGTGACACGGTTAGGAACCGATAAGGGTGTCTTAATCCTGCTACGCCATTTAAAGGGCAAGTTTGTTGGTTAGGTTGGCATTATGTCTGAGAAACCCAAAAGAAAATCCGGGCCCACTGGGTTTCAACACTGTGATGTCTGTGGGGAAGCCTTTGCCAAGGCTGACCCACACACCACTTGTGTCTATTGTCTGGGGGCTGACCACCTCCTGTCAGACTGCCAGGTGTGTAAAAATTTCCCTGCAGCCACCCTGGAAAAGAGATTGGGCCGGCTCAGGGAACGAGAGGCCAAACAGTCCGCTGACCCGGATGGCCAGCCCGGTCCAGCTCCTACTGGACCAGAGGGAGTGCCCTCTGACCAGGCGTGACTTCTCGGCAAAGAAGGCTGGTTCAGAAGAACCAGTCAAAGTAAAAGACAAAAGAAATCAGCAGGTCTGGAGTCCAATATTGTCTCTCCTACTGCTGCAGAGATAGCTAAAGCCATTCAGATTGTCCAGTCTTTGTCTCAGGGACTTGTCAACCCCTATAGTTGGGAACAAGGGGGCTCGTTCAGGTCCAGTGGTTCAGGATTATGATGTTGGGGTTTTTATGAACCACGGAAGGGAGGAGGACCTTGATGAGTGTATTTGTGACTGGGAAGGTCTGGAAGTGCCCATAGAGCCGGACATTTCTCCAGACAGACCCTTTGAGTCTCCCCCTTTGCTGTCTGAGTCCCCTTCTCATTTCAGGTTTTATAAAAAGGTGGCAGAAACCCTCCAGCTCCCTTTAGAGGAGGCTGTGGATGAGCAAGAGGAGCCTGATTATGTAGAAATGATGGATATTCCAGAGTCTAGAAGGTTGTCTATTCCTTTGCATAAGTCATTTAGGAAGCAAACAACGAAGATTTTAAAAAATCCTCATTCTGTCCCTCCTGTAGATAAAAAATGGACAGAAGGTATACTTTATCAGGCCCTAATACAGACTTCCTCACTGAGCAGTGTAGTCATGTAGGTGTTGTTCAAGCTGCAGCCTGTGAACTAATATTCCCTGGCCTCACATCCTCCTGATAAAGATTCCAGGAAGATTGATGCCATGTAAAAAGCAATATATGGCAGCTTCGCTGGGACTCAGACAGGCTAATTATATGGCTTATGTGTCTAGATATCAGAAATCTAGGTGGGACACTATATTGCAGTTGGCCAAGCAGGCCCAGGCCAGCTGGCTAGTGAGTTGGAACAGGTGGTGCTGATGGCATTGAAGCCTCTAAAGTTCAATTTCATACTGCTGTTGATGTTAATGATGTTTCTTCTAGGGTCATGGCCACTTCTGTAGCTCTCCGTGAGGTTGGCATGGCTCAGATGCACTAATCTGTCCCAAGATACCCAGTCAAAGGCTATAGATTTTCCTGTGATAGGAAATTCTCTGTTTGGGGATCAAATGGAAAATTACATGAAAAAGATGGATGAATACATAACTACCTACAAAAGTGCCCAAGCTAAGGAGAGGCATGCCACTCCTCAAAGGCATGCCCCAAGGGGTAGGGGCAGGCCTTACCACAGGCCTTTTTACCAATTTCAGGCCTCTTCAGCCTTTGCACAGAGGGTTTTTTTCAGAGGCAGAGGTAGACGGGGCACAGGCAGGCCCTCTCCTTCTCCTCAGCCTAAAGCTGCTGCTGCCAAGCAGACACCCTGACGGGGTGTCCAGGGCCGATTCTCCTGTACCGTTGGGGGGCAGGTTGGCTTATTTCAGCCAGAACTGGTTGTCCCTAACTTCGGACAAATGGGTTCTGGAAGTGGTAAGCCAAGGTCTGGTTCTCAGCTTCAAGCAGTTTCCAAAGATGAGAGCCAGACATTTTCCCCCCTCAAATCCTTCAGAAGCCCTTGCTTTGGAAGCAGAGGTTTCGTCTCTTCTGGACTGCAAAGCAGTGGAAAGGGTTCCCCCTTGCCATCAGGGCAAGGGGTTGTACTCGAGGTACTTCCTGACCCCAAAAAAGACAGGAGATTGGCGGCCCATTCTAGATTTAAGATTCCTGAACAAGCACCTTTTGAAACCAAAGTTCAAAATGTTAACTCTGGCAATGATTTTGCCTTCCTTAAGGCCAGGGGACTGGCTAGCTTCCCTGGACCTCAAGGATGCCTATTTTCATATCTTAATCAGGCCTTCTCACGAAAGTACCTCAGGTCAACTGCCCTCTGGCCACTACCAGTTCAGAGCAATGCCCTTTGGTCTCACTTCTGCTCCAAGGTTTTCACAAAATGTCTAGCTGTGGTAGTGGCCCTTTGAGAAGGCAAGGGGTAGCTGTGTTTCCTACTTGGACGACTGGCTCATAGTGGGTCAGTCCCCAGAGCAGGTACAATCCCACTTGCAAGTCACCCAGCAGCTTCTCATTTCTCTGGGATTCCTGCTGAACTTTCCAAAGTCAGTTCTCAACCAGTTCAGGTACTAACTTTTATAGGTGCAGAGTTGAACACAAAGTCAGCCAGGCATTTCTTCCCTCGGAAAGAGTGGACAGAATCATTGCCCTGGCATCTTCCTTACCTCCTGCGGTCTCGACCAGCAAGGCACTTTCTGCAACTCCTTGGGCACATGGCCGCTTCCACAGCTGTTGTGCAAGGAGCAAGATTTCAGATGAGGGACATCCAGTTCCACTTGAGGTCCTACTTGTCTCAAAGGAAGGACCCCCTTACCAAATTAGTCCCAGTGACCAAAACCCTGATCCTAGCCCTTCAGTGGTGGCAGGATCAAAGCAACCTAACCCAGGGGGTCCCATTCTTACCCGTTCTTCATTCCCTCACCCTCACCACGGATGCCTCCCTGTTAGGGTGAGGGGCTCACTTGGGCAATATATGGAGTGTGGTCCCCTCAGGAATCTCTGCTCCACATCAACCTGTTGGAACTCAGAGCTGTTTTCTTAGCTCTCCAAGTTTTTTCAGATACTGTCCAGAACAAGGTAGTCCAAGTCAGGACAGACAACACCACAACAATGTGGTACATCAACAAGCAAGGGGGCACCCGGTCTTCAGCCTTGTGCACCGAAGCAATGAAGTTGTGGTCCCTGGCTTACTCCCTGAACACCTCCATGATAGCAGTTCACCTTCCAGGGAAGGACAATGTCCTGGCGGATGCCCTCAGCAGGATTTCTCAGGGCCATCATGAATGGGCTCTGAATCCTCAGGTGCTGGGGTCAGTCTTTGCCAGGTGGGGCACCCCACAGATGGATCTTTCGCAGCCCCAGACAACCACCAACTTCCTCTGTTTGTTGCAGGCCTCCAGTGCTGGGATCAGTCCTCTGGACGCCTTTCAGTTGAATTGGGAAGGGAAGTTCCTGTATGCCTTCCCCCCCTTTCCCCTCTTCAGGGTACTGGTAAAGATCAGAACTCAGCCCTGCAAAGTGATTCTGATTGCTCCAGACTGGGCCAGGCAGCCCTGGTACCCTCTTCTCCTGTCCCTCACATTTCACCCTCCCCTGACCTTGCCCAGGACCCACGACCTGCTGACCTGTGCACAGGGGAGAGTGTGGTATCCGGACCTCAATCCTCCACCTCAAGGCCTGGTTCTTAAGGAGCTAGGATTTGCTGATTTACACCTTTCTCAAGGTGTCTTGGATATTTTGAAGGCTTCTAGGAAGCCTTCCACTAGAGCCACTTATAATTCCAAGTGGAAGAGGTTTTCCTTCTGGTGTTCTGAGAGGCAGATTGTACCAGAATCTGCTGACTTGGCTATTTTATTGGACTACTTGGTCCACTTAAATTCACTAGGCCTCAAACCAGCTACTTGTGAGGGTTCATTTGGCAGCTGTTTCTGTTTTTGTTTCTGCAGGGAAACCAGTTTCCCTCTCCTCTCACCCTGTGTTTTCCAAGTTTTTCAAGGGGTTACTTCACACTAACCCTCCTTTTCGGAACCAGCTCCTGCCTGGGACCTGAATGTTTGCATTGCTCAGCTAATGCAACCCCTTTGAGCCTCTATTTTCGCAGATCTCAAGTTTTTAACTTGAAGACTGTTTTTCTAGTGGCTATCACTTGCTAGGCGTATAAGTGAATTACAAGCCTTGTCAGTAGAAAAGGATTTTATTTCTTTCCACAGAGATAAAGTGGTCCTCAGGACTAACAGAAAGTTTTTACCTAAGGTGGTTTCAGATTTTCATCTTAACCAATCCGTCTCTCTCCCAGTATTTTTTACTGAGCATTCTTCCTCTGGTGAGAGGAGATTGCACAGTTTGACGCCAAAAGAGCTCTTAGTTACTATTTGGAACGTACTCAAGGGTCATAGGTTCGAATCCTCCAACTCTTCCTTACCTATGGAGAAGTGGGTAGGAGACCGGTACTAGGAGGACAATCGCAAGGTGGATTGTCTCTTGTATCCAGTTCTGTTATCAAAACTAGGTAAAGAACCTCCTCAGGACTGAGGGCTCACTCCACCAGGGTACAGCTGCATCTCTAGCGGCCACTAGAGATATTCCTATTTTAGAAATTTGTCAAGCTGCTACCTGGAAGACAGTCCACACTTTCACCAAGCATTATTCTCTGGACGTCCAGTCCAGGAGAGATGCTCGTTTTGCACAGCTGTGCTTCAGAGCCTATTCCCTAAGTAGGTTCTGGCCCTCCTCCATGGAGGTACTGCTATATAATCTGCAATGGTCCTAATTATAGCAAGACTTCATGGTGTTTGAAGAAAAAATTACTCACCTTAGTAATTGGTTTTCTTCTCATGGAGTCTTGCTATATTAGGACAACCCACCCTCCTACCCCTCTCAGAATTCCTACTTGGGTATGGGGTTGGCAATTTGGTGCAAGCACTGTGTCATGCCATTTTAGCCTTTCTAGTCCCCCCTTGTTTCATTTGGGTTAGGAACTAGGTAATTCTGTTTTGTTATAGTAGATGGCCCCTCTCTGGACTTGAGTCTTTTGGGAGAGGGGCCTATCAGTGCTTGTCAGGGTGATCCTAACAATAATAGGTATATTGTTTTTATTCTGTGTTTGTTGTTGTTGTGTTTTGTTGTTCTACTACTAGTAGGTAGCCAATGGCTAGTGTAGGGCTTTTTCCACACAGACTTGCTATGTTAGTTTAGCTTGGTAAAGAACCTGGCAGTTTCATTTGAAACTGACCAGATAGAGCTTTGAACAGCGCCCTCGTGCTGTGGAACTCCAGATCTCTGAGTTAACTGTTTCCTCCCCGGGGCAGTTCAGAGCCAGGGGCTAACTGCAATGGTCCTAATATAGCAAGACTCCATGAGAAGAAAAGCAATTACTAAGGTGAGTAATTTTTTCTTCTGGCTTCCACCCTCGCCATTACTTGGCTGTCGCCTCCCAGGCCGAAGCCGACTTCTCTGGAGTCGGGCTGCACCATTCCTCCTCCCACTGAGATGGTCAAAACCATTCCGGTTTGGCCAAAATCGACCTCTCCACCGATCTTGGTGGAGTAGTCACCCAAATAGCCCCCTGTGGGGGGTGCCTGACAGTGAGTCTCTGCCTTTTCCGGGCCTCCCACGTGGACTTTCTGTTACCCTCACTCCTGACCGTCCTAGGTGGGTGGCGGGAGACTCGGGTGGCTGGCCGATTTATGTGGACTTTTTGGAGTCCGAGGGCTCGGACCTTCATTCCTGTCCCTTGGACGAGGAATCTGTCGGTAGTCTCTCGACGGAGGAGGGCCCCTCTTCCTTTATGGGCATTCTCCGTCTTATCTTTGAATCCACGGAGATGCCTCTTGAACCCGTCCAGAAACGGGCTCAATATCCCCTCACATATATCCTCAAATGAGAGGATTCACCAACAGAAGCCTTTCCATTGGCTGAAGCCATACACTGTGCCCATTGGGTCCCTTTCAGGATTCACAGAGCACCTATCTGCAGAGGGTTTCGTGACTGTATCTATGTTCAGATGCTCAGGTAGTTTGGCAGATGCAGATAGACCTCCGGACAAGGAGTCCAAAAAACTGGACCACTCTACCCATAAAGTCTGTGCCATCTCTATACTGGGCCTCCATCAGGCAAGCTCAGCCATCATAATGGTGCATTTCTCTCACGCCCTTTTGGGCTCCCTTGATGAGGTTCTACCTCACCTCCCCACAGACCTCCAGACCACGGTCAAGCAGGTCCGGGACCAGGGTCGGGCTGTTGCAAAGCAGCGACTCCAGATGGTTATGGACCTTGGGGACTCCTGCACCTGTTCGGTGGCAGCCGTGGTTGCCATGCACCGCAGGGCTTGGTTAAGGGTCTCCACCTTCACAGCGGACACCCAACACAAGCTAACGGAAGTCCCTTTCCTGGGTACCGACCTTTTCGGCCCTGGTGTGGATGGTCACCTCCAATGCATCAAGAAGTCCAGTGCCACCTTGGACTCCGTAACTTCTGCACAGAAGGAATCCCAGGGTTTCAAAAAGCAGAAGAAAAAGCCATTTCTGCATTCTGCCCCTGCAGCCAAGCAGCCCCGCTTTCAAGCAGGGCAGCAACAGCAGGCACAATCTTGGTGCCCTCTTCCCAAGTCCGGGCCTCCGGTGGCCCGTAAGCTTGGAGCACGGGGCTCAGGCAGTCCCCAATCTGGATCCTCTTCTTCCAAGCCTGCTCAGTGACAGGATGAGGGTGGCCATCCTCATACCTGTCACGCAAGCTCTGGGTCCTCCCATGGGGGGGCTGGCTCCGCCACTTCCTTTCCGCCTGGTCCGCTGTTACCATGGACAGGTGGGTTCTAGAAGTGGTGCGCCAGGGACTGCCTCTGGAATTCAAGCAGTTCTCTCCAAGCCTAGCCCATGCCGTACAGGAGGATATGGTGTCCATACACACTCAGATGGCTCTTCAAGACAACACTGCCCAACTCCTCTGCAAAGAGGTGGTGGCCAGAGTCACGGACCCCCTGGTCAACTCAGGGTTCGTATCCAGGTACTTCCTGGTTCTGAAGCGGATGTGGGGGGGCTGGTGCCCCATTCTAGATCTGCTTGACCTGAACCAGTTCCTCATGTCCCGCACCTTCAGGATGGTAACTCTATCTCAGATCATACCATCTCTCTAGCAGAACATATGGCTTTGTTCTCTAGATCTCCAGGATGCATTCTTTCACGTCCCAATCTGTCCATCTCACCAAAGGTTCCTTCGCTTCTGAGCAGAAGGAGCCCTATTCAAGTTCCGAGCCATGCTGTTCGGGCCTGTCATCGGCCCCATGGGTCTTCACCAAATGCACTGCAGTCGTGGCAGCCCATCTTCGGCATCAATGGGTCAGAGTTTACACATATCTTGATCACTGGCTCTTGGCGGGTTCCACCAAGCAAGAGGTGGAGAGGTCCAGGGACCTGGCCCTCCAGACCTGCACCGACTTTGGTCTCCTGATCAACGAGGACAAGTCGGAACTCGTACCTTCACAGGTGATATGCTTCATCGTGGCAGAGCTCGACTCCTGCCGAGCAAGTGCCTGGCTCCTGATGTACAGGACGGAGGTTCTCTCTTCCTTTGCCAAATCATTTCTGGTTGTGCACTTGTGCCCTGCCCGTGACATTCTGCACCTTCTGGGGTACATGGTGGCCTGCACCACCGTGGTCCAATCGGCCCGGTGGCATATGCACCCCCTCCAGTGGGAGCTGGCCAGCCAGTGGACTCAGCATCGCAGTCACATCAACCAGCTGGTTACTGTGACCCAGAAGATGTAGGGCTCTCTCCAATGGTGGACCATCCTGGATCACTTGCAGGAAGGGATCCTGTTTGTCCATCCTGAGCCGACAGTCATTCTTACGACCGATGCCTCTCCCACGGGCTGGGGAGCCCACCTGAGGAACCACAGAGGCCACGGGTTGTGGACCACTGAGGAATCCAAATATCATATCAACTGGCTGGAGCTCAGAGCGGTCAGACTGGCACTGTCAGTATTCGCTCTGCTCCTTCGGGATCAAATGGTACAAGTCTAGACGGACAGTACCCACGACCATGTACTACCTCAACAAACAGGGCGGCACACACTCCCGGCTGCTGTGCAGGGAAGCGCTCCGCATCTGGACCCTGGTGAGCCCACTGGAGGCAGATCTCCTAGCCATTTATGTGGCAGGAGCCTCAAATCCAACTGGTGGACGCTCTCAGCTGTGTGGGCGAGATGTCCCAGGAGTGGTCTCTCCATCCAGAGGTAGTACACAGTCTGTTCTCCCACTGGGGCAAACCTCTGGTGGATCTGTTCGCCTCCAGGGAGAATGCCAAACTGAGGCTGTTTCATGCCCACTCCCTCAGCAGAGTTCACTGCAAGGGGATGCCTTCTCAAGGCCGTGGACCCCAGGCCTCTTCTATGCCTTCCCTCCACTCCCCTTGGTTCACAAAGTGATCCTCAAGGTCAGGAAGGACAAATCTCAGGTGATCCTGGTAGCCCCAGACTGACCGCACCAGTTCTGGTATCCAGATCTCCTCAGCCTCAGCTCCAGGCCTGCACGGCTTCTTCCAGTACACCCGGACCTGTTATCTGTCAAGCAGGGGAAGGTATTCCATTCAGACCTTCAATCCCTGCACCTGACAGGCTGGTTCCTGTGCGGCTAGCATTCCAGTCTCTGGGTCTCTCTGAGGATGTGCTCACAGTAGTGGAAACATCCAGGAAGGAGTTAACCAGGAGGTGCTATGCCTTCAAATGGAAACGGTTTTCCATTTGGTGTCAGGGTAATGGCCTTGACTCTTTGTCCTATCCAGTGGCTGGTATCCTTTACTATCTTTGGTCTTTGTCCAAAGGGGTCTTCATTCTATGACCCTTAAGGTGCACCTGGCAGCCATCTCTGCTTACCGGGTGCGAGCCGGTCAACAGACTGTGTCACAGGAGAAGGTGGTCTGGCATTCCTCTAAAGGCCTCGACCACATATCCCCTCTGATGAATTACCCTCCACCTCTGTGGGATCTACTGCTGTTACTGGCAGAGATCATGGGGAAGCCATTTGAACCGATGCACATGTGTGAGACGTCACATTTGTCATGGAAGACCGCCTTCATGGTAGCTATCACGTCAGCCAGAAGGACTGGGGAGCTCCAGGTGCTCTCGGTGGAGTCTCCTTACCTGGTCTTCCACAGGGACAAAGTTGTCCTGTGCCCCCACCCGAAATTCTTTTCAAAGATGGTGTTGGAGTTCCACGTTAACCAGGTGTTGACTCTGCCTGTGTTCTACCCAAACTACACCTCAGAGGCCAAGTACAGGCTTCATTCTCTGGACCTGAGATGAGCGCTCTCTTATTATAAGGAGTGGACGGCGGAAGTTCAGTGAGTGGTTTGCCAACTGTTTGTCACCTACACTGAAGCCGCACCTGGCAGACCTGCAGCAAAGCGGACGATTGGCAGATGGATTACATCTTGCATTGATCTCTGCTATAGGTTGACAGGCAAGGAGCCTCCCAGAGGGATACAAGCTCATTCTACCTGCCATACTGCTGCGTTGGTGGCTGCTTCCAGGGACATTCCTATCCAGGAAGTCTGCTGGGCTGCTACCTGGAAGACAGCAAACACCTTCATTATTCATGACCACATCGACCTAGAGTCACAATGGAATGCTTGTTTTGGGGCCTCAGTTCTCCAGTCTCTAGTCCTAAAGTAAGTATGAGGGGCTATGCGCCTTGCCTCCCTCCTGCCGGAGAACTGCTTGGAGTCTGCCAAACAGTGTGGATAGAACAACATATCCACGATCCTAGAACAACAGGTTACTCACCTGTAACAGTAATTCTAGGAATGGTATATGTTGTTCTTCCACACAAACCCACCCGACCTCCCCGGCGTTGATGCAGAACCTGAGCTTCCAGCGGGAAAAGATCTGGCGTCATGGGGCGGAGCAGATGGTTATACCACCCAGGTGGGTGGGAGGAACCAGCTTTAAGACCTTCTGGCAAGATCCTTAAAGGGAAAGGACATGCCAAACAGTGTGGAAGAACAACATATACCACTCCTAGAACTATTTTTACAGGTGAGTAACCTGATTTTTCGTGACACCCAGATTGCACATGTCAAAAATATATGAACATACTAACACAACCAAACTATATACAAAAATGTTTTACTTTCAGTGTTCTCACAGCACCCTGAGGTCCTGCCTGCTGTAGTTGGCCCTCTAGGGTGAGGCTCAACTTCCATGAGCCTTGCGCTACTCACATGCTTTTTAATCGCCTGCCCCACCATCTTCATTCTGGCAACTATAATTGTTCAGTGTTTTCCTTTTTCGATGATTAGCTTTTGGATTGCTTACTCTTTTACTCATCCCCCCCCCCCAAGAAATCTCCTGAATTGTGCCATTACTGGGGAGGGAAATTTGCTTTATTTGTGGTGTTTCCTCTATGAGCCAGCCTAGGCTCCCTTCCTTGCACTGTCCGAGTTTCTCTCTCTTCAGCCCAGCAGCCCCCGCGTGTTTTGTGCAAACCCCCAAATCTTTCTTGAAAAACCCAGCACTGAAGGTGCTGCTACATACATTTAAAAATCGGGCCTGAAAGCCCGCGCATGTGCATGATAGTCCTGAGCAAAGATCCCGCGCATGCGCAAGAGCGTGCTGGTCTTGTGCATGTGCGGGATTTCAGGTCCGATTTTAAAATGTATGTAGCAGCACTCTCAGTTCTCGTTTTTTCGAGAAGATGGCAAAAAGGATTTAGAATAAGAGAATGTAGAAGAGTAGCTGTTTTTTAATATGTGCATGTCAAAAGTGGCACTTTGGGACTGCGCTCCCTGGCAGACGTGCATTCTCGGTGTTAGTATACTTCCGGTGAGTGGGTGATTTAAACGTGGACCACCCGAGCTGCTACTTTTGCAAAAAAATAGAAAAACAGGTAAAAATTATTACTTTTTAGATGTACAGGAGTATTCTAGAGTCATTGTCGGACACGAGTGTGCCAGGAGGCACACTGAGATGGGCTCGAAAACTTTAAGGGAAAGCTCACAGTGTCCCTGTAATGTAACAATGTATTTTAAACTCGGGTGGAAACATTGAACTGCTATGAATTAACTTCCCCGCTGGTGAAATCTGGCAGGGGCCAAGCTCCCTCGGTGCTATAAGGCTAAGTAATGCCATGGCATTTTATAGATAGGATGCCAACATTGTATTGTAAGTAATTAAAGAGCAGTTGATGCCTTTGAAAAAACTTTGGAAAACATAATAGTTGGACACGATTCAGCTTGTATTTCACATATCTCTAGATGTCTCCTCTTCATTATTTATTACTGAAGAAATTCCCACAAAAACGGGATCTTTATCCCTTAGAGTTCATTTGCCTCTATAGCTTACTGCCTCCTTTACATCATAGTGCTCTGTTGTGACATCACATCCTTGGGAATAACTGTGGTGTCACAAGCACAGTATTATGACATCAGGTTGGCAAGAAGCAATAGGAGCTTATGGACGCTCAGGGAACAGCTCTTCTGTTTTCATGCATCCAACCTCAGTAATAAATAATAGAGATAAAAAATACAGAGCTAATGAGAAATGTAAGTTGCTTTTTTGTGTCCAAATATTATGTTCTTCAAAGTTCCTCTTGAGGCGTCGGTGTCTCTTTAAAGATAACTGTGCATAGGGCTCAGTCAATATACACCATAAACAGTAAATCAGAATAGGTAGAATGATAAAAACTTTCAAGTATCTCAAGGGAATCAACAAAGTCCAAGAGGGTAGCATCTTTCAAAAAAAGAGGTGTGCAAGAACAAGGGGGCACAATTTGAAGATAGAAGGGGGGCGGCTCAGAGGTAATTTAAGGAAGTATTTTTTCACAGAGATGGTTGTGGATGCATGGAACGGACTTCCGGAGGAGGTTGTGGAGTCAAAAACAGTGGTGGAATTCAAGCATGCATGGGACAGTCATAAGGCAATTCTAGGGGGTAGGAAGAAGTAGGCTGCTGGTTAACTAGGATCTGCAGCTTATCCAATAGGTAGGGAAATGGGCAGACTGGGCGGGCCAAGCGGTCCTTATTTGCCGTCAAAATCTATGTTTCTATGATTGTAAAAGGGTAATATGAACATCTTTGTGCAATCTCATGTTCATTATAAGTCCATCATGACGCCGATCATCAAAAAGGAAGTAATTATTGCATGTTAAGACGGGAGCTTCATGGCGGCACAGATGTCCCAACGCCACCAAATTTCTAACTGCAGAAAGAAAAGTCTTGTACACCTAGTGCTTCTCGGCACCATGTGGCAATGCCATGTTTCCCAATACAGTACAGTTCCAGCATGAAATTCAAGGGGATAATCCTCCCAGCCAACAGTTGAAAAGGATCTAGCAAGAGAACCATACTGAAAAAACATGTGGCAGTAATACCTTGAGCCCCAAATTAAGTGATGATAATCCTCATCAAGTGAAGTCATTACTATCATGCACTTGGGCCAGTCAGTTTTCTTTATCTTTCCTTTCCAACTCCTATTCCCTCGCCAAAAATTCTTTGTGTTTTTATCCAACAGCTTAGTAACATCATTTGGGTCGGAGAATTTAAATGCTTTCTCCCCGTATACAACTGTTAAGCCAAGTGTCATAAGTAATACATGGTGCACTCCCAGTTGCCAAAGCCGAGAATGTACTCTATCAGAACTCTTCCACCTCTAGCGGGTTTCATGGCTGAGATCTGGGAAGACCTGGATTTTGTCTCCTTTCCCATCAGTAAAATCTCGTCTCCTTCATGTGTTGAGCCTAGAGGGACCAGGAGTGTGCAAGGGTTGAGTTAGTCAGTAGGGAGATGGTTGTGGTGTGATGCGGTATACTTTAGATACTGATGGCTCTTCTGAAAGTTGAAACTGCTCCCGTAGCCATTGTTTGATATAGCCTCTCAGGGTGTTCCCCGTCAGACCCTTCTGACAGAACTAGTATCCTCAGATGTGTGGCCCACACTGCTTTTGATGTTTTCGAGCTGCTTCCTTAGCAGCATATTTTCCTTAGTGAGCCGTATGGAGAGTGTGAGGGCCCTTTCAGCAGTCTGCTTTGCAACTCGAGTGGCTGAGGTTAAACCTTCAATTTTATCATCAGTTGTTTTAAAGTTGTGGCAGCAAACCAAGGCAGCATTGGTGGACTATGAGGGATCTGTTTCCAGCGGGGTTGGTTGCAAGTCCTTCCTCATTCCCGGGCACTCCTCCTTTGGCCGTTCTCTCTCTTTCCTCCAGCACCTCCCTGCTTGTTATGATAGACCATTCTGCACTTCCAAACACTTTTAGCCACCAAAATTGGGTATCTTCTGATTCCTGTCATCAGATATTAGCTCTTGTACACTTTGTGAGCTAATTAAGTGTCTTTGTAGCAGTTTTAGCTCTTTAGTTCCCCTGCCAGCAGAGCATGTCTGAGTTGCTGCTCCACATTTGGCGGTTGGCCAGCCCCCCCTCCCCCCTTTGGAATTCCCTTTTCTTTTTTGTTTAAATCTTCTTTTTATTATTCATATTTTAACCTATATACATACAGGTCATCAGTTTTGGTTTTACACAATACATTTACATCTGGTTATTTAATACAAGCAGTTTTGAAGAACTTCCAGTCCTCTCATCATCAGGCATCACAATTATTTCAGCAGGGTTTGCTGCTCCCATATGGGATACAGCTTAATTTTGCTTAATTTTAAAAGACCATAAGCCTAATAACTTACATTGAGTAATGAGGTGGTCAGTAGGACGTTGAATTATTAACTTTGCATCCTTTTCCCGTCTTAATTAAGTCATGCAAATCCCTATTCCCAAATTAATTGTCATAAGGGCTCCAGCCACATGGAAGTGGGGGGGGGGGGACAGGGGAAACCAGACCCCAGGACCCGCAATGGAAGGGCATAGCCCTTGGGATTCAGAGTAACTAGGGCATCTCTGGAACCATATTCCTAAGGCACAAAAGTGAGGTCCTTTAACATATAATATAGTTGCCATCGTGTCCATCTCACAGAAAAAAGTTCCCCATGGTCATTTAGATTGTGTATCATTTTTTCCAGGTTATAAATCTGCCTAGTAATTTCCCACCACTCCCGGATGGACGGAACTTCTGTTGACAGTCAGTGCTTGGTAATTGCCTTTTTAGCTGCTGTGAGGAGTAGTGAAAGGAGGTACCTGGTGTTTGGTCCCCGATAGGGCTTAGGTATTATGAGAAACATGTACATTTCCAGTGTCAGCCGAAATTTTGGGTCGATAAGCTCCTGCAGCTGTATCTCAAGCTGTTGCAAGTAGCCAGAGAGAGCTGGACAAGCCCACATAATATGGGTTAAGTTGGCTTCCTGGTCTCCACATCTTCTCCAGCAATCCGCTGTTTTACTCCGTGTATAATGTTTAGTGATCGAGGGGGTTCTAAAGTAACGAATTAATACCTTCCAGGCATATTCTCGCCATTGGTGCGAGCACGTGACCCTGGAAGCCTGGCCACAGGTTATTCTCCAGTCTACAATGGTGAGCTGATAGCCAGATTCCCTGTGCCATTGTGCACGAATATTTTCGGTAAGGACGTCCCCTTGTGTGTTCAGGGATTGATGGTAGAGGGAGACCAGATGTTCCTGTTGTCCCGAACTGTTAAGAGAGATTTGACATTGTATTAGTGCTGGGTATGTTTCAGGATTTTGTAAGGGGAGTGGCAGGCCTTCTACATAATGTCGAAGCTGTAAGTATCTGTAGAAGTCCTTGTGAGGCAATGAAATTTTGCCTGGATTTCTGCGTAGGTCCATAGCCTCCCTTGTGTCATTATTTGTGGCAGAAATCTTAACCCGTGAGTTTCCCATACGCCAAACCCAGAGTCCAAGGAGTTGGGGGGAAAATCTGGGAGTGTCTGGATTGGGGATATTAGCGGTAGGTAGGATGTTAGTCCGGAAGATTTTCTCAGAGTTCCAATTTCGAAATTGGGCTGT
Organism: Neoceratodus forsteri; assembly: GCA_016271365.2. Classification (NCBI taxonomy): domain Eukaryota; kingdom Metazoa; phylum Chordata; order Ceratodontiformes; family Ceratodontidae; genus Neoceratodus; species Neoceratodus forsteri. The sequence goes on from CM057452.1 coordinate 426,764,787, forward strand.
CAACCAGGGATTAATGGTTAGGTGGGTCGAATCTCCTGGCGTTTGTCGGTATAGTATCCGAAGGTATTTTGCATCACTAATGAGCACCTTCTCCATTTCCATCCAGTGTGGGAGTGCCTTCTTATTCTGTCTAGCCATAACGTTGACCATGGTTACCGCTTGTTGGTAGTATTTTAAGTCCGGAAGGGCGAGTCCCCCATCTGCCCGTGCTAGGGATAGTACCCCAAGGTTTACTCGGGCTCTACGACCCGCCCATACAAAGTTCCATATTGCATGGTTAATTTCTTTGAAGATTTTAAGGGGAACTGACAGCGGGATATTTTGAAAAAGGTATAGCGCTCTAGGGAGGGTTATCATCCTTATGAGTTCAATTCGTCGTGAGAGGCTTAATGGTATGACAGACCATGCCAAGGTCCTGCTTTAATTGTGCCATAAATGAGAGTAGTTATACTTGTAATAGTCTGACCTCTCCGAGGTATGTAAATGCCCAAGTATTTTAGTTTTGCCAAGTTCCATCTGCCGGAAGACTGTCTATAGTCCTCTGTGTGGGGAGTAATTAAATGTGAGTATTTCGTCCTAGTTAGGTTAAGTCTATAACCTGACACTATACCGTAGGAATCTAGGATTCACGTAACATTGGTATGATTGTTCTGGATTTTGGAGATATAGGAGTATGTCATCTGATGCATAAAGCAACTCTGTGTTCTGTGCTCTCAAAGTAGACTCCCTGTAATTGTGGGGAGTCTCGGATTTGTTGCGCTAGGGGTTCTATAACTGCTGCAAATAGTAACGGGGATAATGGGCAACCTTGTCGGGTGCCTTTCCCGAGTTGAAAGTATTCGGAATGGTGCCCATTCACTCTCACGCAGGCCCGGGGGGTGGAGTATATATTTTGTAACACTTGAATAAGGGTATGGGGGAAGCCAAATTTGCTCAGGATCGAATACAAGAAAGGCCAGGCCACTCTATCAAAAGCCTTCTCGGCATCCAGACTAATCAATACCGCCGGTGTCTCCGTTTGGCCCATTTGATTCACAAGGTAGAGAGTGCGCTTGATGTTATCAGTGGTAGTACGAGCCCTAACAAAACCTGTTTGGTCTTTGTGTATTAAAACAGGCAGGATTTGGTCAGTGCGCTTGGCCAGTATAGTCATGAACAGTTTGTAGTCTTGATTTAATACTGAAATTGTTGGTATGATGCGCATTCCTGAGGGTTCTTCCCTGGCTTGGGAATCACAGAGATAGTTGCATAGGACCAAGATTCCGGGGGTAAGTTACCCTCTAATAGAGAGTTAAAAACACTAAAAAGAGTAGGAAGGACCTGAGTCTTTGTAAGTTTGTAGAACTCCGCCCCATACCCATCAGGTCCTGCAGCTTTCTGGGATTTGAAATTAGTTATGGCTTGGGCTATTTCAGCTGCCGTTATGGGTCTGATGAGAGAGTCTCTACTTTCATCCGTAGAGCGGTAGGGTGAGCTTTCAATATAATGATGTTAAATTATCTAAAGAGGGATTGGATTCTGGGGTATATAATTTATAATATGCCAGAAAGGCTCCAGCAATGTTGTGTGTTTTAGAAAGCAGTTGGCCTTTCATTGGGTGCCGATGGTAACTATTGTTGCACCTTTTCTTCTGTTCATGAAGCTTGTATGCTAGCATCTCGTGTGGCTTCATGGTCCTACTGAAAATCTCTGTTTCAAAATGCTAGTGCTATTTCGGTTTGTTGTAGCAACTAGTTTGTCTAGTGCTTGTTTGGTTTGTTGTATCTGAGAAAGGAGCAGTCACACCCTGTTGGTGTGCCTGCTGTAGAAAATGGAGAGTTTCTCAAGATTAGTCCTATGCTCGTCACGTTGCCTCTTCTTTTGCGCCGCGATATTTAATTATATGTCCTCTCAGGACTGCTTTGATTGTGTCCCAGTGACCGAGTGGAAGTGTCAGCGTCGGGTTGTCAGCCGTAATCTCAGTTATCTTATCCGATATGAATTCCCTGAATTCTTTGGACCGTAAATAAAATGGGTTTAGTCTCCATTGAGTAGCTCTGGGTTGGAGGCCCAGTTCCCATTGTGTAATCACGGGTGCATGGTCCGAGACGGAAATATCTCCCAGTTGCGCATCATTTACTTTATGCAGCTTTTCAACTTGTGTGTAAGCATAGTCTATGCGGGAGTATGTATTATGGACTGGGGAGTAGTAAGAATAGTTTCTCGACCACGGGTGTAGTTTCCGCCAAATATCACACCGTCCGATCTCCGAGACGAACTTATTAAAAAACTTTTGAGTTGTGAGTTTCTGTGACCTCGCTTTAGAGGAGTCTAGGCTTGGGTCAGCAGTTAAATTAAAGTCTCCTGCCATCAACAGGGTGCCTCTGGTAAACTTCACCACCCTATCCATGAGGGGCCTTAGCTGTGAAACCGTAGTGCCAGGTGGGAGGTATACGTTAGCGAGAGTGACTTCTTCATTATTAAGCCTTCCCCGGGTCAGGACCATTCGTCCTTCCGGATCCGACCAAGTTAGTTCTGGATGGTTAGGTGTATATGGTGAGATAATTATGGCGACCCCTCTGCTTCTGCCACCCCTATAGGATGCGTAGAATGCCTGCCCTTTACTCAGTTTAGCCAATTTAGCATGTTCCACTGAATTCATATGGGTTTCCTGGAGGTAAATAATTTCGGCTTTAGTTCTGCGGAGGTATACCAACGTCTTTGACCTTTTAATAGGAGAGGCCAGGCCGTTTATGTTTAGAGAGAGCAATTTTAGTCTTGGGGAGTTCATCTCATCTCATAGATGGGTCGCTGGTATCCTGGGTCCCCTGCCCCCCATGTGGTATTTGTATATTTTGCTGCAATGACCAGAAGGAATTCGATGACCTATTCACAAAACAATCGACAATAACAATATAACCATTTATATACACATACACATACAACATAACACTAGTAAGGAACCGTTTGGCCAACATAGCCGTTAAAACAGCGTTTGGTACTTCCACAGATCTGGGCAAGCCCTGATCTTTGATAGGAACCATAAGTCCTACCTGTGCGGCCCTTTTTTCTTTTTAAGGACCTTAGGTACCAAGGTACCTAGAGGAAAAGGGGTAGTGGAGATTGGTGACTAGAACCGCGAGGTGTTGCCTCCCCTGAAGTCAATGATGTAGGAGGGGCATACACTTTATGGCAGTGTGTCAAGGCCCTCTAGTGTCTCGCATGGGTTTTGGCCGGCCTCTATAGAGTATTTACTGCCACAAGGGGCCTGGTGGGGTAGCCCAAAAGGTGCCCCTGCGCCGCTGGGGTACGCCTCCAGCCTCAACTATTTAATCGTGAGGCTTTCGGGCATGGATATAATCAGGCAGGACTCAAAGTACCTGAAATATGGGGTGGCATTGACTCCAGCACAGGTTGTGCCGATGCGGTCTGGAACCAGTTCGAGAGAGTACAGGTTACTTTGAGCATTGGAGAATCCACGGAACAGATCCGACGGTTCTTCTCCCAAACCCAGTACCCAGGCTCGCTAGTACATTAGATGGCAGGGGCCACATCTCCAGTATATCCTTGTTCCCCTTATAGGCTCTATGAGATATAAAGGAACCATCAGACGACTCCCACATCCCATTGCTAGTTCCTTGTCCCATCTCAATCACAAACCCACTATCTTCCATAACAAAATTTCCTAGGTATACTAAGAATCAAACTGTTTAAACTGGGAATCTATGTCCCTCCCCCCCCACACATTCCTAGTTCCCCTTCGCCACCCTTAATTCCCCCCTACCCTCGTATCCCCACCCGGTAGATCTCCCCACAGCTCAGGAGCATCCAATTCCAGCAGTTAATGGCATCTCGCTGGACTGCAAGAGAACCATCCTCTGACTCATAAAGATTCATACAATTCAGGGTTTACCCAGTGCAAAGAAGCACCCTCCTTCCCCCCCCCCCACTCAGGACTGGAACGAACGTCCGCCCGCTACCCCCCCCATCCGTCCCCCAGGAGGTCTGCAGCCATTGCTGTCCGGGGGTCATAGGGTGAAAAGGCCATAATGCGCACATGGAGTCAGTGCACGGGAGAGAAGAGACGGCCAAGTAGTCTGAGGGACATCTGAGCCCGGCACTATGAAGCTGTCTGAGGTACGCAGCCTCACTCCCCGACACACCAATAGCCGAGCATTCAGTCACCACCTAAGGGCTCCACGGACCTGTAGAGCAGGGCCCCCACCTGTCCTCCAGTCCTCTCCTTCCTGCCAACACAGCGGCCAACTTCCTGCCCACCCCACTCCTCTCCAATGCCAGACCTCGCGACGAGGAACCCACCTGCATCCGCTCATCCATCCACCACCACACTCCGATATCCCATCACAAGAGACCTCTCAGGTGGCAACAAGACACCGCACTCTCACAAGTGTCAAGGACCATGAAGGCGACCTCAGCCGCTGCTACCACACCACCCTCCCCTCCCTCACAAACCCTCCCATTGCCACAAACCCCATACCCCGACCCCCTCCACTTCCACTCCAGCCATTAAGGACATTCCGCACTGCACTCACGACAGCCGTGGATGGAGACCAACCCCTGCAGCATACACCACCCCCTCCCACAGATTCCCCTAGCTGGACAGACGTGTCCTCGCTCAGGACATGCCGTTACTAGCACTGGGCAGCGCGCTCACTTCGCTGGTGTTGGCAGAAAGCCAGTCCCCCACGACTCCGCTTTAGGTTAATTTTCGGGTCAGCCCTCCGCATCCACCAGAGGCCCGATATCAGCGATCCGGTCTGCTGTAGGGGAAGGGCCAGCTGCAGTTTTTCAAGCCAAGCAGACGAGCAGCAATCATGGAGGGGACTCCGCCACTCACCCGATGCTGGGAGAGGTTACCCAGCCTGAGCACATCCAGCGCGAGGGAACAAGTGTTCATAACACCATTTTACTGAACCCCCCCGAAATCCATTATCTAATCCCTGGCTTCTTCCCCCAGACAATATAAACTAATACATTTTAATCGATTCTAGACAATTTTAAAAATATGAAGACAGGTCTCGAGGGGGACAGCTAGGTGAAGCAAATAGGTCCTCTAATAATACTTGCAATTCAGCTCTTCAAGTTTCAGATTCCTGGTCATTCAGTCCAAGTCCTAGCTGCATTTGGGAGCCTGTTTTAAGGTAGCTGACAAAGTTCTGCAGGGCCTTGGCACCTTGTCTGCGGCGATTCTCACGCTGTCCTGCCGACCATGCCTTCTGGGCCAACTTTGAAGCAATTGGGACAGTGTCGGTAGTGCGTTGTTGTGGAACATCGATTTTCCTAGATCGGAGCTCTTTTGTCTCTTCGGCTGCTGATTAAATGTAGTAGGCCCTTCCCCAAAGTAAACAACTAGCTTCGTTGGGTATAGGGATCGGAACCTGATTCCCACACTTTTGAGAGCTTTCATCACTGGGAAGTATAATCTCCGGTGAGCCATAACCTCCAGTGCAAAATCGTTGTCGAAATAAAGCCGGTGAGTCTTGTACTGAACTTTGCCTTGCTTCCACGCGGTGTGCAGGATGGTTTCCTTCTCCTGATGTCGGAGAAACTTGAGGAGGATGGTCCGGGGGCGAGCACCCGCAGGAGGTCTAGGTCCCAGTGTGCGGTGAACTCGTTCCATTTCTAAAGTAAGGCTGTCAGGTAGGGGAAGGATCTCCTTCAATAACTTCTGCATATATTGGATAAAATCAGCACTTTCAGTGCCCTCCGGCAGCCCAGATAGCCATATATTGTTACGGCGGTTTCTGCACTCCGCATCTTCGGCGCGTTCTTGTAGGGCCTGGATGTGGGTGTGCAACTGAGTAATGGCCCTTTCAACGTTGTCCACTCTCCTATCCGTTGCTGTAAGCTGCTCCTCAGCTCCGTCTTGCCTTTTCTCCAATTTATTAAAATCGGTCCTTAACGCTGTCACAGTAGATCGCATTTCCTTCCGGAATTCACGGATTTCTATTAGCATTTGGGTCATTTGCTTCTGTAGAATCTCATGAGGGATGTGGATCGGCCTGTAGTGTGCTGTGTGGAGGTCGACGAGATCTGCGAGTCCTCGCTGTCGGACTCCTCGACCCGAGATCCATCGCCATCAGGCTGGGCAACGGACCCTGTTTTATCAGCCCCTCGCTTCTTAGGCATTGTAATATGCTGTAATAATTCAGAGCAGCTGTTTTAAAGAGACTTGCCAATATTATTTTAGTTGTTTTAACAAGACCGCAGGGGAGTCTTGCGTTTGAGCTGTTTATCTGCTCATGACGTCACCGGAAGTCCGGGAATTCCCTTTTCTAACAGTGGTTGTTAAGGCAGCTGACCGAGCCAGCTACCCCTCTGGTCCCTCAGATTCAGCTGCACTTGCCCATTATGCCTGTGGTTGAGGGTGACCCAAACAACCTCACGCTTCTGTTTTCCCACTGCTGAGGACTGAGGTTTTTATGCCTCTGAGGTTGGGCGTTCTCTTCCCTCTTCCCTCTTTAATGTGAAATTTGCCACTGGACTAAAGAGTGAGGTTTTATGGAGAAGATTGATTCTTGGAAGATAGAAAAGTGACTTACGTAACTCTGGATCTTCAAAACTATCTGCTCCACAGAGGTACACTCACCTGCCCACCATCCCTTTCTCTTATGTGGGGATCCAGAGCCAGGGTTGCGTGCTGCAGTGACTCACGTACTTGAGCAGTGTGTCCAGTTGTATGAGCAACATTTACTATGCTGTGACCTCAGACTGATAACTCTAAAGAGTCCCTATTCTCTTGTACTGTTGTTTTTAACCTGTTGGTCATTTGTTTGCCCACATGGGCAATGTTACCAGAAAAAAACTTAGAGAGTGAAAACTTGGACAAAAAGGCTAGGAGGTGAAATATAGTATCTCCCTCCTAACTTATTCTTTCTTCATACTCCTTATGAATGGGGTACATTCCTTTATTTTTCTGTCCTAGCTAAGTACATTCTAATTTTCTTCTTTCCCAGTTTTCCTCATTTTCTGTATTCATTCTGCAATCCAGGTCAGGCTGCCAGGGTGACAGATGGGCTTAATACAGTTGCTGTGACCAGCTGCCAGAAATGTCAATTTAGCTTTATGGCTACATGCCCTTGGGGGTTTTTCTGTTGCCACCACTGTCCAAAGTCCTATTTCCCAAGTTGGATGTTTCTCATAATCTAGTTTTCCCCTTTTAGGGCTGGAACCTGAGTTTTCACTTTGTGTCTGAGATAGATTAATGAAACTTCTAATTCTGGTACCCCAAAACAAATGTGGCATGCCGTCTCCTGTGAAATACAATTTTCTCTCCATACTTTTTCATTCCATATTGTTTAGATTTCCTCTACCTGCTATTTGGGCCAAAATACTGACAGGCCAAAGTAGTTTTTATGCCTGCTTTTTGATGGAGGTTGGAACAATTCCAGGCTCATTTTTCCTAGTGTAACCCCCTTGTTACCTGGGGTTACTAGAATCCCAGTAAGGCCTAGTGGTAGGCAGGGAAGGCAGCTTGTGAAACTCCAGTTAAATGGGTTTCACACTGTCTCACTCTGTTCTCAGTCTCAGCTGAGACTGAGGGATGACATCACCAATAGAACTTTCGCAGCTGCGTGAGCCACATTGGAATCTGCAGCAAAGGGAGTTAAATAGAACGTTGGGAGTTTTCAAGTCAGAGTCTTCAGTTTGTCTTCAGTGAGTGAAGTTGGAAGTAGGGAGCTTGCTGTTAAGCAGCTCAGTAAAGGCTCTAGGAGCCTCAGCCCTGACAAGAGGGCTACTTTTCAGTAATAGGGTGTGTGTCTCCACCTTAAAGAGAGACACAGGAAGAGTACTCAAGTGGTGGAGACCGCTGTTTTCAGGTCTCAGTGCCCCCTCCCTCTGGGAGGGGGGGATGAGAATGATTCCCTGCAGATTCCTGGGGCAATCCGCTTAGTTCTGCTTGTGGAGGAAAAGCTGCCTGTTCATTCCAGTATTCATTTTGGGAGAAAAGATTTGTAAGTCGCCTGTGGGGCACCTGCAACGTAAGGGTGAGTGTCTGCTCTGGCTAAAAGGGCCTATGTTTTCACCCTGGGACTTGTGTGACAATGTGGGGATTGAACTACTAAATATTGGGAAGCCTAGAGAACTGGGCCAAGCAATGTAAAAGTAATTTCAAGTTCCTGAGTTTGTTGGGATGCAAATAATATGTAGAGGAGATGTGACAGACGTCTACCCTTAATCTACATTTAAAAGTTCAGTAAAGGAATTGTTCAGTTTTCCAGAGAAATGGTCGGATATGGGCTGTGGGAGCTGGAGGTGAGTGGCCCCCATCTTTAGTGACCAGGTCCACCTCTACGGATTTCTTCTGTGGTTTTCTACTTTGCCTCAGGCACTTGACCAGTGATGGGGGAAGTATCCAGACGTGGGATTGTAAGGAAAATTCTCTCTAGGAGCCGCAGACTCTAGTGTGGTGTGGGGAGCCACAACAGGATAATTGGTTCATTCCTCAAATGGACCGTGAACAGGATAATTGGTTAATTCGTCCAATGGACCGCAGATCAAGTGGCCAGTGGGGGAGCCGGGCCAGTGGGGAAAACCGAAGCGTGTACAAGTTGGGCTGTGTACCCAAAGCTGCATGCAAGTCCGGGCTGTGTGCCTGGTGGGTTTAGAGCCTGAGGGCTAGAAATAGTGATAAAGTGTTCTGTTGTCTCTAATCTGCATTACCAGGAAATGCAGCCCCATGGGGGGTCCGTCTGTGCTTTGTTTGTTCAGCTTGGAAGTGAATAAAAGCCACACTGAAGAATCCCATTCCTGGTTCTGGACATTATAGTTATTAGCTTCCTGTGTTCGGATTTCACTTGGGTGCCTCTTTAATCAGAGTAGCTAAACTTAGGTCCCCTTTGTGCCGAGTAACCTCATCCTCCCCGAACCTGGGTCCCCACCAGGTACTGCTGTCAGCTTCAACAGCATGCCACCTGTCGTTTTGCTAAAAAGGCAGGGGTGAGGGGTTACAAAAATGGAGGCACCACTTTAGATTTTGTTCAGGGAGGAAGGTGCTTGGGCAAGGGGGCTAGCGTTTTGGCTATCTGGCAGTAGGTAGCCCATAAAGCTGAAGCAATTTCCCTAGTGTGTTGCTGTGTGCTGTGGATCTTGTGCTGCTGTTTAAAATTGCCAACTGTTTACCAAGGAGCAGTAAAGCCAGAGTGTGCCCTTGTCCTGCATCACAAAAACTGTTTACAGCATTTTTGCCTGCTTTAAAAATTAACTGTGGTAAAAAAAAAAGTGTGGAAGACTAGGGGTAGCAATAGGAAAATTGTGCCCTGGACGTTTGAAATGCTTTTAAAAATGAACTGTGGTAAAGAAAAGTGTGGAAGACTAGGGGTAGCAACAGGAAAATTGTGCCCTGGACATTTGAAATGCTTTTAAAATGAACTGTTGTGAAGAAAAGTGTGGAAGACTAGGGGTAGCAACAGGAAAATTGTGCCCTAGACATTGGAAATGCTTTTTGAATGAAAAGAGAGACTTGCAGGTGTAATGGCTATGTTAAATGGCTAAAATGGGCTCCCGCCGTGGAGTCGGTTGAAGGAAAAAAAAAAAAAAATTGCATTCTGCAGTTTAAATTTGCCTGCTCGACGATCGCCGTGAGGAGAAGAGCCCTCGCGAGGAAGAAGAGGCTCATTTGCATGGCGTCGTGTGGTTGGTCAGGCTGCAATCAGTCCCGCCCCTCAGCCAGCTCTACAGAGACTGTCCCAGCATTCGAGAGGGAGTGTGAGTGGAGTGCGTGTACTGGCTAGTGGAGGAGCGTCACGGAGTGTTAAAATCGCTGTAAACCTTATAAAAATAGACTTTGTTGTTTAAAATCGCGCTCAACCCGCTAATCGATCGTCAGAATTGCAAGTTTGGTGGTTGAAAAGGCGATCGGTAGGACTGCCCACCCGTTTCTGTTCTGAGGCCTCCAAGAACTGGCTGCAGGCCATTTTTCCCCATCGCAACAAACTGCTACTGATAACAGTAAGTAACTACCTGTAAAACTGCTCAAACAGTGATTTTCTGCCCTATGCCATATAATTGTGTGTGCAGCAGTGTAGTCGCTTTGCAAGTAACGACTGTGTAAAGTCCTGCCAGCAAGTGCAAGTCTGTTAAGCCATTGACTGTGTGCATAGTAATGAATTTAGCCTCAGTTTAAAGTTTGCAGCCAGAGAGATACTGTGGGTTGTAGCAAAGTGCAGCACTAGAAATACAGGCAATCCTGTGCTAAAAACCTGAAGCTTTAGGGGACTGTGAAGAAAAAAAAAAAAATGTTTCCGTCATGTAAAAGTCTGTGGAAAATCCTGTAAATGTGTTTAAAGCAAGAACAGAGCAAGTTGCGCAGTTTGAGCAAAAGTTAACAGTAGTTTGTGTAAATCGGGTGCGCAGTGGCTTGACCCAGATTCTAAATGTTGATGTACAGGAGTGCTGCCACCGCCATTACAGGGTGGGGTAGTAAAGTAAACACAGCAGCAGAAGAGCCATCTTACAACTAAAGAGTGTGTTCAGTAAAGTGGGACTTTCATTTACAGTGAACTTTTGTTTATTTTTCTGCAGTTATGGCCTCAGGACCAGCTCGTTACCCGGATCATGCCCGGGTTGCAGTAACAGCAGCAGTAAATAGACTGAGGGATATTGAAAAGTGGTGCTATGGAGAGCAACTGCCTCCTCATGTGGTGATTCCTAATTTTCCAGTGCATGTATGTCAGATATGCTTGAGAGCTGGAAGGGACGTCTTCATGATTCCTCACTGTGCTGGATGCCTAGAAAAATATGGCTTGTATAAAGCGCCTCAAATTCATTTGGCTCCCACATGGACAAAGATTCAGGAATCTGCAGTTGGCAGCACACAGCACCAGGCGGAGCCTGTGGAGGAAGGCCCCTTGGGGGAGTGTGGCACAAAGCTAGAGGGTGCAGAGTTAGAGACAGAACCAGAAGTTGAAGTTTCGGATGCTGGATCCCAGAAAGAAAGTTCAGATAAAGCATCAGTCGACCCCGGGGGGCCTAGCCCAAGTCTCTTAGATGAAGATGAGATGCGGGAGGCCTTTGAGTGGGAGGTGTCGACCTTCACACCTAGGGATGAGTGGATAGTCTCAGGAGTGAGAACGACTGCTCACTTCTGGGCTCAGATCCTCAGTGAAGAGGAAGATGAGGGGGAACCTATGTGGCCTTGTGAAAAAGGAACAGGTACACAGCCTCAAGATCTTGCCTCGGAGGAATGTATGGAAGAAAGTGGTGATGCCACTGCCCTGGCTTTACAGGAGGAAGAAGTCAGGGATCCTTTTCTAATTTCTTTAAGGATGCGTAGCTGGCAGAGCCAGGACTGGCCACCCCCAAGCCAGGCCAGCGGCCTCAGATTGACCAAAGCAAATAAAGAGGAGAGACTGGTTCGTAGGAAGGCAAATGAGATCTATGGTATGACCTTTCCTACCTTTCCTCGGAAAGTCTGGGAAGAGATTGAGAACTGCAGGAAATCTTGGATCTGGGATGAAGCAATGAAAAGTGTGCATCCTGGGGCCAACAAGCATGTAAAGAACAGACTGTTCCACGAAAAGTATACCCAGTGGAAGAGAGGCAGGACACTGTTTATAGACAGAGTGAGAATAGTGGATGGAGAGGGACGTTGAAATCTCCCACTGTGTGAATTATGTGCATCCAGACGGGGTAATAATTCAATCTCCTGACCCCCGGTACTATTGGCCTCAGTGCAAGGACCTCCCAGCAAATGTGCCCGTGCCTACAAAATGGAGAGCCGAGCAGTGGTAGTCAATATTGCCACACCAGACTGTGGAGTGCCTTTATTGATCCGCCAATATGGACATCCAGGACTCGGGTGCCTCACATTCATCTGTCTACAGTGTACTGGCCTTTCCAGTATCCATCGACTGGCCCACTAGATGACTTCAGATCCAGAGAGGACACCAGCCCAGCTGTATCCTGTTCATCGCCTGGTAATCGGATGACGTCGGACCAGCTGTTTTCTTTTTGTTCCTGTTCTAAGGTTCCATCTCCAGAGATGACATCAACCCAGCTGTTCCCAGATGTGCCCTCCTGTGGTTCCCGGAAGATGTCCGCCCAGCTGTATCGGAAGAAATGCTGCCAGGGAGAATCTTTGTCAGAGGTGCAGGTCGGTGCCAAATTTCGTACTACAAGTGGCTGGTTAGTCCGATCTTTTCTATCTTTATGACATTGCAGTACAAACCCTATACTAACAGACTTCAGAATGTGTGAACTGTCCTTCAGGACTTTGGCCTGTTAGAACTGTGCTTCACCGGGCTCTGGCCCAGGAGAGGCTCTTTATTGGACTAGCCTTTGGGCATTGTGGTCACTAGTTGGGACTTTTAGGGCACTCCATCCCCCCAAATGTGTACAGTAAATAATGTTGTTGTTTTCTAATGTAAATACTGTTTTTCTACCTTTTTCTAAAAAAAAAAAAATCTTCTTGGGATTTTTCAGTGTTTTGATGGTAGGGGTTTAGGTAGACTGTGTATGCAGATTAGGAGTGTGTGTTATCTTTCTTTTTCTTACAGGTGTTACTGGGAAGACAGAAGAGAAGACAAGAAGAGGAGGAGGGGCTCATCGGAGTTCCTCATCAGTGCTTTAGTGTGTAGAAATTTAAAGTACTGTGGTGTTATGGTTGTTATTGCTGTATTAACCCTTTCCTTCCACAGGTCTGGTTGTAGGGGTAGGGAGGAGGCAGTAATGTGGTATTTTAATGGTGTGTGGTTGCAGGTTGCCCAAGGTCGGGGAGGTCCCTGGGTTGTTTTTGTTTTGGGGGTATTAGGTTAGAAGGCAGATAGGTTTTCCCTAGAGGGTTGGGGGGATAGTCAGGCTGTGGCCCTGACCTGCAGTAGGGACCGCAGTGCTGATCTATCAGGGCTGTGCTCTGGATGGTTCTACCAGAGCCACTAGGTGTCCATAGTAAGTGGATAGTGTAGAGGCTGATATGTCAGCTAAAGGTCTCTAGGCCCTTAGTGTTGCCTGCCTGTGCTTGCACGTGGTAGGAGGGGGCCTGATCACCCCCCTCCGCAGGTAGCACATAGGGTGGGATGGCCTAAGGCCGGGTAAATAATGACTGCGGACAGTCATTTTCCTGGTCAAGGGCGAGTGTAACACCCTTGTTACCCGAGGTTACTAGAATCCCAGTAAGACCTAGTGGTAGGCAGGGAAGGCAGCTTGTGAAACTCCAGTTAAATGGGTTTCACACTGTCTCTCTCTGTTCTCAGTCTCAGCTGAGACTGAGGGATGACATCACCAATAGAACTTTCGCAGCTGCATGAGCCACATTGGAATCTGCAGCAAAGAGAGTTAGGTAGAACGTTGGGAGTTGTCAGAGTCTTCAGTTTGTCTTCAATGAGTGAAGTTGGAAGTAGGGAACTTGCCGTTAAGCAGCTCAGTAAAGGCTCTAAGAGCCTCAGCCCTGACAGAGGGCTACTTTTCAGTAATAGGGGGTGTGTGTCTCCACCTTAAAGAGAGAGACAGGAAGAGTACTCAAGTGGTGGAGACCACTGTTTTCGGGTCTCAGTGCCCCTCCCTCCGGGGGGGTGGGGGTGAGAATGATTCCCTGCAGATTCCTGGGGCAATCCCCTTAGTTCTGCTTGTGGAGGAAAAGCTGCCTGTTCATTCCAGTATTCATTTTGGGAGAAACAAAGATTTGTAAGTCGCCTGTGGGGCACCTGCAACGTAAGGGTGAGTGTCTGCTCTGGCTAAAAGGGCCTATGTTTTCACCCTGGGACTTGTGTGACAATGTGGGGATTGAACTACTAAATATTGGGAAGCCTAGAGAAATGGGCCAAGCAATGTAAAAGTAGTTTCAAGTTCCTGAGTTTGTTGGGATGCAAATAAAATGTAGAGGAGATGTGACAGATGTCTACCCTTAATCCACATTTAAAAGTTCAGTAAAGGAATTGTTCAGTTTTCCAAAGAAATGGCCGGGTATGGGCTGTGGGAGCTGGAGGTGGGTGGCCCCCCATCTTTAGTGACCGGGTCCACCTCTACGGATTTCTTCTGTGGTTTTCTACTTTGCCTCAGGCACTTGGCCAGTGATGGGGGAAGTACCCAGACGTGGGATTGTAAGGAAAATTCTCTCTAGGAGTCGCAGACTCTAGTGTGGTGTGGGGAGCCACGACAGGATAATTGGTTCATTCCTCAAATGGACCGTGAACAGGATAATTGGTTCATTCATCCAGTGGACTGCAGATCAAGTGGCCAGCGGGGGAGCAGGCCCAGTGGGGAAAACCCAAGAGTGTACAAGTTGGGCTGTGTACCCAAAGCTGCATGCAAGTCCGGTCTATGTGCCTGGTGGGTTTAGAGCGTGAGGGCTGGAAATAGTGATAAAGTGTTCTGTTGTCTCTAATCTGCATTACCAGGAAATGTAGCCCCATGTGGGGTCCGTCTGTGCTTTGTTTGTTCAGCTTGGAAGTGAATAAAAGCCACACTGAAGAATCCCATTCCTGGTTCTGGACATTACAGTTATTGCTTCCTGTGTTCGGATTTACTTGGGTGCCCCTGTTCAGAGTAGCCAAACCTAGGTCCCCTTGTGCCGAGTAACCTCATCCTCCCCGAACCCGGGTCCCCACCAGGTACTACCGTCAGCTTCAACAGCATGCCACCTGTCGTTTTGCTAAAAAGGCAGGGGTGAGGGGTTACACTAGTTTGTTACATGTTTTGTTGGCTCCATGACAACACAGGTGTGCACCCAGCAATATACTTTTTTTTTCTTTCTGCCTAATTATTTCTGGTGTTGCATTTCTTTTCATCCGCTTTGAAAGGGGATCAGTCATCTATTTATAATCTGTTAGGTTATCAACTGTTGGCGAGGTGCTAGTTTTTTCTAACAAGGCATTCATTTCCTAGCAGAGTCCCTTGGGGCTCTACCCCTTCACATTCTTCTGTCATGTGGGTATGGACCGACTGGATTGTGCACATTTACTGCATTCCAAGAGTCTGGAGTCCCATTTCGATAGGGGGCAGCACCTAAACTCTCAGATTGCTTGGCACACGCAGATTACCCTGGGCACCTTTGGACTGTTGCTGTTTCTTGGGCACAGCACATTCTGTTTGAGAGAATTGAGAGGGACGCTAACAAAGTCATTGCCTTGTATTTGCCCCTCATCCTAGGTTTTGTGGGTGATTGCCTTTGCTCAGGATTTTCTACGTTTGGTTTATATACAACCTACTTTCCCTTAGAGAGTTGGTATCTTGGGGAGGAATGCTCTTCCCTTCACTTCAGTTAGGTTGTTAGTCATTTATATACTGTTTTTCTGTCTCTGTCTATATCTTGTTTTCTTCATTTTACTGCAAGCACAATGCTTGTTTTCCACCCTCCTTGCTAACTGAACTGAGGCTGGTAGGGCGTCGACGATGGTTATGGGCTGCAGCGCATGGTGTCACACATGCACCAGTGCCAACACTGTTGTCAGCTTCCCTGGCAAAAAAATCCCAATGTCTCTGGCCCTTAAGACCAAAGAGTGTGGCTGTGGTGGAGAACACATGCTTGAAGGTTAGAAGTTATGGAAAGTACTGGTAATTTTCATCTTACTTTGAGGAAGGCTCTTACAGTAGGACTAAGCCATCAGGCACCAGGACCGCACAGAAAACTTCTAGCTAGAAGTCTACCACAGGGCACCACTCACCGCCGATGTCAGTCAGCTGACATCAGCCTAGCCTACAAAGGTGGGCGGTCGCCCACACCTACCTAAGTTCTTTTCCCGCCCACGCATGTTGGACCTTTAGTGAATGCCACAGCTACAGTCAATTGCCATTACCCGTGCTTGCTGCTTTTTTATTTTTCGTTCTTTCTGAGTTTAAAACATCGAATTGTCAGTGTTTTTACCGGCAAGTTTGTTTTCTCCACCAGCCTCATCTTCCTACCGCTTCTTGAAGTGGGCCTGCGGCAAACCGATCCCTGAAAAGGACTGCCACTCTGCGTGTCTCATCTGCCTCGGTCCCAGCCATGACACTGAAGCCTACCAGTTTTGCAAGAAATTTAACCAGGACACTCGGGAGACGTCATCTAAAAACACTGGAGCACCAACTTTTGAAGCAGAGGTTGGTCACGATGGAGAAAGAGCTGCAGGCCAGGAGCTCTTCGGCCTCACTAGCACCGTCCTCCGGGGCCTCTTCATTTTCTCAAAAGGAGAAATCTGGAATGCATAAATGCCGATGTAAACATTGAGACCGGTCTGCTTCCTGCTTGTAGTCTCCCCGCAAACCATCAACCGCGGCGGTGTCGTCATCCTGCAGGGTCTCAGTCCCTGCATCCTTGCCAGCCCTTTATTCTTCTGGGATCTGGGGGGGTTCCACCACCCACCCTTATCGCTATCTCGGGTGACGGGTCTTCAGGGAAGGGGATCTCATCTCCCGCCCCTCAACTCCTGACACTCGGGCCCTTATCCTTGATGGGCTGTCAGCCAGGTGGCTTGGCCAGTGTTGGTTCCTCGGGTGTCTGCTCCATAACCGTCGTGCCCCGGAAGCCATGGAGTTGCTTTCACTGGATCCAACGTCAGTCCTGCCAGGCAATGCCCGCTGCAGGTACCGCCACTTCCTCCTCTCCGGTGTCGCCTCTGCCTTTGCCTCAGTCCCCTCAGGTGCTTGTTTTTCCAGCTGGCTGACGCCGGTGGATCCTTCACCCGAACGGCCCAGGCTGAGGGCTGCTGGGCCACCTCCAGTGTTACCGCAGCCCCAGCCTTTGGGCTAATGCTGGATCTTCAGCCAATGCTGGGCGGTACTACGCCTGGGTATCCTACGCCGGCTGCCCCTCTGTCGTACTCTTACCCGGTGCCCTCTTATCTTTTTCCACCAGTGTACAACCTACCGCCCCTGGTGGATTACACCGCCCTATCCTCGGTGTGATGGTCCTTCGTCCAGAGACAAATTCATGCCTCTCAAGGGCTGCCTCCGGTGTCTCCCCTCCATCCTACCAGGGACCCCCAGACCATACTGGTCCAAGCAACCCTCGCACGTTGGGGTGCTTTGGGGCTCGACCCGATGGCTCTGGCTCTCACAGGGATGAGCGCCGGCCTCCAGCATCCACCTCAGATAGTGAGACTACTGGGGATAAATCCAGTTCTTCGGAGTCTTCATCACCTGGGGAGTCCTCAGATGGGGATGACCCACCCAAGGAGGTACCAAAGTCCCCCAAAGATCCAACTTTTATGGATGTCGTGCACCATATCCAGTCAATTATGGGCTGAGAGATGGAGGAGCAGGACCGAGAGAAACGCTGCCTGGCCATTTATCTCGGGCAGCAGGGGAGCAGGACCCACAGAAACGACTCCTGGCCATTTATCTTGGGCAGCAGGATGCCCTTCCCATGGTAGTGCCCCCTTTGATTGACTCCTATGAGGACATCACTAGGGCAGCTTGGAATCTGCCATTTACCACCCCCTCCTCTGTCCAAGAAGGAAGACTGTCTTTACCACGTCCCGGCTGTCAAACCCTTTTTAGGGAACCACCCTAAAGTGGATTCTGTGGTGATTAATGTGACGTATGACCATACGAAAAAGCCCAAGCACCTTAGTGCTCTTCCCCCAGATCGGTAGTCTAGACAGCTGGACCACCTGGACAAACATGTTCGTTTCTACTACCCTAGCTATCCAGGCCTTGAAGAATTTGGCACCCATGGTCCAATATAAAAATGTTGTTTGGGACCAAGCCAGGGACCTGGTGCAGACCTTGCCAGAGGATCCCTCCAAGACTTAGCTTGCCCAACTCCTGAAATTGGGCTCGGATGTTGGCAGTCATGTCCTCCAGGCTCTTTATGATGCTGTGGATGCCTCCGGGCACAGGACAGCTGCTGTGGTCTGTCTCCAGTGCCATTCTTGGCTCCGAGTGTCCGGCTTGACTCGGATGTACATTCCAGCATTTTGGACGCTCCCTTCCGGGGTTTGATCCTCTTCAGGGGGGATGTCCAGGACATCATTTCCACCCTGCAGGAGTCAGGGCAGGCCCTGACGTCGGTCCATTTGCTCTATCACACTCAGCCTAGAGCAGGCCAGTGTCAGTCCTTTCACCGATCATCCCGTAAGCAATCTCGGAACCAGCCTGTCAAGTGTCAGCACAAGCGTAAGGCCACAAGGGTTCCTGCAGTCCCTCTACCTGTGCCTGACTCCTTAGCCAACCCCCCCTCCAGCTGAGGATTCAAGGGTGGTGGTCAGGGGTTGGTTCCCCCTCCACCTAGAAGGGTGGAGGTGGGTGACCACAGACAACTGGGTGCTTCAGATCATAGAGCATGGTCACACACTGGAGTTTCTAGAGTGTCCTCCAAAAAAATTCCCCGGTAAACTCCACTTACCCTCCCACCCACCTGCCTTTAGTTTGGGAGGAAATCCAGGCTCTCCTTCAAAAAAGATCCATAGAACCTGTCCCTCCGGCTCACTGGGGAAGGGGGTTTTACTACTACTTCCTTGTCCCCAAAAAGACCAGGGATCTTTGGCCCATCCTGGACTTGAGCCATCTGCATCTGTACACCGACTACAGGCGCTTCCAGGTGGTCACTTTCTAGGGGCTGTTACCCCTTTTGCACCAAGGGACTGGCTCTGCTCTCTGGACATGTAGTATGCCTATCTGCACATCCAAATCTTTCCTGCCCATCATCGCTTCCTCCATTTCCACTTTCACGGAGCCCATTTTCAATTTCCTGCCCTCCCTTTTAGCCGTTCTTCAGCACCCCCCCCGGGTATTTACCAAGTGCCTGGCAGTAGTGTTGTGTGTTTTGAGGAGGCAGGGTTTCTATGTGTTCCACTGTCTGGATGAATGGCTGCTAGCAGCCCCCTCCAGGGATCGCCTGGTACAGACTCTGGGATACATGTTCCACCTTTTTCAGGCCTTAGGGGTCACTGTCAATCTACCAAAGTCTTGCCTCTCCCCTTGTTAGCGCCTTCAATACATAGGGGCAGTCCTGGACACCAGCCAGGGCAAGACCTTTTTGCCCAAGGACCGGGTGGAGTGACTGATGGAGAATGCCCATCTGGTTTCCTCCAATTGGCAGGTCCCCTCCAGGGTTTTCCTGTGCCTTCTGGGCCACATGGCAGTGGCTGTTGCCATGATTTACCTGGCCTGCTTACATATGCAGTTTCCTCAGTGGACCTTGAGAGTCCAGTGGGACCAACACACGGACGGCCTGGACCGGTTGGTTCTGGTCTCCAACCCAGTCTGGAGAGTTCTGTCATGGTGGCTGGATCTGGCCAGTCTCCTTTGGGGAGTCTCCTTTCAGCTCTTGATCCCCTGTCAGATTTTCATGACAGACACATCCGGCCTGGGTTGGGGTGCTCATCTGGGCAATCACCAGACCCAGGGTACCTGGATGGACATAGAACAGGATCTCCATATCAGTGTCCTCGAGATGCAGGCAGTCCTTTATGCTCTGCAGGCCTTCCAGACTCCTCTCCTCCCTGGTCCACTGCTGGTGCAGACAGACAACATGTGTTTGGTGTATTACATCAACAAGGAGGGGGGGAGGACCCATTCTTACCCACTGTGTCGGGAGGCGATGAGAGTCTGATATTGGGCCATCGAGCATGGTCTGGAGCTCTTGGCCATACATGTTTCAGGCATTCAAAACATCTTGGCTGACAGTCTCAGCCGCTCCAGGTCACGGGCTCACGAGTGCGAGCTTCTAACCTCGGTAGTTAAAGATATCTTCGACAGGTGGGGTCATCCAGAGTTGGACCTCTTTGCATATCCACTCAACGCAAAACTGCCGCTTTTCTGCTCAGTCGATCCTGGGCCTGGAGTTTTCTGGTGAGACGAATTGTCCCTCTCCTGGAAGGGGAGATTTCTGTACACCTTTCTTCCCTTACTGCTCCTGCAGAGGGTTCTGCTAAAGTTGGACGGGGCAAAATCAAGCTCTTAACATCACAGTTTGTTACTGCTTTAAATTCTGGACTTAAACCTTAACCATTGCCTGAGGCGTCATTTGAGTCCTCCTTTCTGTCATTATCCAAATTAA
Source organism: Neoceratodus forsteri (assembly GCA_016271365.2). Classification (NCBI taxonomy): domain Eukaryota; kingdom Metazoa; phylum Chordata; order Ceratodontiformes; family Ceratodontidae; genus Neoceratodus; species Neoceratodus forsteri. The sequence goes on from CM057452.1 coordinate 426,784,705, forward strand.
AGTCCCAACATCATGATCTGTCTTTGCTTCAAATATTGGATTTAAACCCCAACCATTGCCTGTGGCATCTGTCGTGTTTCTCCCTTAGAACAGCCCTTCCTTCATAGGCATCATGTCCACCCTCTCCTATCTCATCTGACCTTTCTTCCCCACTCCCTATACCCCCCTCCTCTTCCCACCCCACTTGCCAGGCCATGCTACAGTACTTATCAAAGGACTCTTACATCTCAATCTTCTTCGCACTTTAACGCTAGAGGAACTGCCACTCCTTGCTCACTATGACTCCTCCAATTATGTTTACTGTATAAACTTTAGCTCATTACCTTACGTCCATATATCTGCATCTGTGCAATTGTATTTAAATGGCACTACCTCCTGTTTAAACTATTGCTATGTTCTGGTAGAAGTATCTTGTTACATGTGATGGTTATATGTTATTATGTTGTTATTACTATGCAATTGTTATGTACGTTCACTCAACCTGTTATATCTTAACCCTGTCGGCAATTGTTTTGCCCCAGGTCCATCTTGTAAATGAGCTTGTCTCAATGATGTTCTGCCTGGCAAAATAAAGATTTTGATTGATTGATTGAAAGATGATTCTCAGAGCCCCCTTCTGAACATGTCAAATTTGGTCCCACTTGCTGCAACAGCTGGCGATGGACTCTCCGGTGCCCTTGCCTCTGTGCACCAGCTTACTCTCCCAGGACCAGGGCACCCTGATCCCATCCATACCTAAAATCCCTGTATCTCCATGCATGGTTCCTGTGACCTAGCTATTGCCCGCTTCGGGATGTCTTCTAGGGTCGCAAACGTTCTAGTGGCTACTAGTAAACCCTCCACCACAGTCTCTTACGCTACGAAATAGAAGTGTTTCTCCCTTTGGCCCACTGCTCGCAATTTGGACTCTTTCACCTGCCCAGTGAATCAGGTGTTCTTTCCCTTTCAGAATCGGGCTTTCTGCCATCTCTGCGTACCATGCACCTATCGAGGGCAAAACTGTTACCCACCTCAAAGTGTCCCGCACATTCCTGTGGGGCAGTTTGCATCTGAAACCTCCCATTCAGGACCCAGTCTCTCCATAGGACCTCAACTTTATGTTGGAGAAACTCACTTTACCTCCCTTTGAACCAGCCACGAGTTGCGAGCTGCGCTTCTGTCATGGAAAGCGCTTTTTTTAGTTGGTGTTGCTTCTGCTTGAAGCATTTCTGAGCTCCAGGCTCTTATGTGTAAGGAGTCTTATTTGTTTTTTCACAAAGACAGGGTGTCTCTGTGTGTACTAATCCTAAGTTTTTACCTATGGTGGTGTCCGAGTTTACTTTGAATCCATCCATCCACCTTCCAGTTTATTTTCCTGAGTATTCTAATCAGGGGGAGGCCTTGCTCCATACTTTGGTTGCACATAGGATTTTGCAGTACTACACGAACTGCGTGAAGCCTTTCAGGAAATATGACCAGTTGTTTGTTTCATTCGCCTCGAGAGGGAGCGCTCCTGTTTCCAAACAGTGTTTGTCTAAGTGATTAGCAAATGGTATTGTTTATTGCTACCACAAGTACAACAAGCCCCTTCTGAGAGTTGTCAAGGGCCATTCCACCAGAGGTATGGTTACCTCAATGGCTTCTTTCCAGAATGTGTCTGCTGTGGGCATCTGTGCAGCTGCCACCTAGAGTTTTGTCCACACCTTCACCAAGCATTCCATTCCAGACATGACTCCTGAGCTCTTGGCTGCTGATCTGTCCTCCTCCCAGTCTTGTTCTCCTGATGATACCTGGTACTGCTTGGAACTCCGTTCTACCAGTGTGGCCTGCTGCAAGAGCCTTCATCGAAGTAAGATAGTACAGTTACGTAAGAACTTACCGTAACAGTAGATCTTCAAAAGAAACTCTTGCAGCAGGCCCTGCTTTCCTTCCCTCCTTCTGCTCTTTTTGTCTCGCACCACTACTACTGCCTTTCTTTGGCTCTCAGGAAACCGCCTCGATTTTCCATTCGCTGCCTGTATGGGATCTCCGGTGGGAGAACTGGGGTAGGTGTGGGGAACCGCCCACCTTTATAGGCTGGGCTGATGTCAGCTGGCCGATGTCGGTGGTGGGAGGTCCCCCATGGTAGACTGTTAGCTAGAAGTTTTCGCTGTGGTCCTGGCACCCGATGGCTTAGTCCTACTGGTGTGACCTTTTGCAAGAGCTTCTCTCGAAGATCTACTGTTACGGTAAGTTTTTTTGTAACTGTATTTTTCTCATAGTCACTCAACTGCTGCCTGATTGGTCACTTCTGATGTCACACTGAGTGAGGTCATGGCACTGATAAGATATGAAGAGGAATAAAAAATGGATATGTCAGCTTAGCCTTCAGGTAAAGGATTGTTCTTCCTATCACACCCAGTACTGTCAGGTAGAAAACCACCTAATTAGCAGAAGGAAAAGGGAAAGGCTTAAGTAATAAAAGGTAACAGTTTGCTGCTTTTGCAGATTAATAATGTTTTCTGTCTGCTATAATTGGTACTGCTAGTTCTGTAAGGTGGTAGTGAATCTACGACGCAAAGCCAAGGAAGCCTCTTAGATTTCCTAGAACATTTAATGGTTACTTCACACCTCAGATTTCCTAGAACATTAATGCTTGCTTCACACCTCATTAGCATAGGCCGTACTGAGTTTGCCATTAGTGTGGCAGCAGGAAAATGAATACGGAGCACTTTTTGAACATAAAATTACGGAAGTACTGTATACTGGAAAGAAAAAATGTTTTACTTTACATTAATATGTGAAAAACAAGGTTGTGGAACTGCTGGCAATGTCTAGTCATTTTTTTTTTGTTCTTCTCACATAGCAAAAAGATCATTAGGAGTTAATCTTTTAAAACCCATTGTTGCAGTACAGTATGTTCAGAATGATAAATTGAGCATCACTCAGTGGCAGAGTGCTAATAAATCATCGAACGCAGATTACCAAAATCGAAACCACTCTCACACAATCTCCCATCAAATACAAGCAGCAGGTGTTTGTAAAACATTTTAGTTAAAGCTGCCTTGTAAAATAAGCCATGGCTACTAGTCAAGGTTGAATTCATGTCTGATAAAGCACTCTTACAAAGCACTATAGGTAGAACTCTCGGATTTTTATTTCTGTAAGTATGATCAGTTTGCATTTCATTTTTAACTCATGGACTTAGTTGATTTTGTTACGCTTATTTTGCAATGAAGTAAACCAATATATTTAAATAAAATCAAGGATGTTTCATATTTTAATCTTCCAAGAATCAGTCTTCACCATTGATTCATACTCATGGGTCTTGAGCCGGAGGCACTGACTCTACAAAAGCAAATTTCTTGCAGAGAGGGAGCAAACATCATCTGCTGATGGCGTCTGCACACCTCACGTGGTTATATGCATGCCAGCCAGTACCTGTTGTCAGCTCCATCACATAATTCTGTTTTGTTCTTCCTGCCATTGAATGCACACCACAGGATGAAAAATGCGTCAGTTTGACCGTCAATCTCCCAGTCTCAACACCACTCCCGTGCTGATGGCTTCCATGACCTTATGGTTCTGGTGAAAGGAACTACACAAAACCCCATAGTAAACTCTAAACATACAAGATTACTGCAGTAACATTTGTTGCAGTGCTACTTCAAAAATTGTAATGTTTCATTTAGGATTTAGAAGAGATTAAGAAGGAGTTATCAAAGACCGGACAAGAGAAGGTCGTGGAGGAGACTAAGGCAAGCAAGAGGCTATCCAAGAGGGTGAACAGAATGATTAATCGCCTCGGGAACATTATTGATGAACTAGAGAAGGACAAAAAGGTGTTGGATAGTCAACTAGATGGCGGTGCAACACCACCAATTGGGTAAATATATAATAGCAATAGGGATAAAAGTGTCATTGAATTGAATAGTGTAGTATATTGTTATCTGTAGGAGTGATACTTTTATTTTTTAAATGCCGCTCCATCCTGCTGGTGGCATCCTTCCTCTGGCCCACAGGGTAGATGAGTGGCTGCCTTCACAGCTAACTCTCATGCCCTGCCTTGCTCAGCCAGCAGGGTGGGTGGGTGAGTGTCTGTGTCTGTGAACATTGGATTGCCAGCACCCTCATGCCCCAGGAGCCAAACACCTCACCTCCATGTCACACTTTACCACCAGCTGGCTTCTGTGTGGGATTCTACAGCTCACATGTGAACTAGTATCACCCACATGCCATTGTTATAAATGGCCACTCAACCACTGGGCATCATTTGTTTGTTTTTAATCCGGTATTGTGTTCCCATCTGGTGCGCCACATCTCAAAGCCCTTCACCTTTGACTGCTTTCCCTTTTGCCTCCCCCTTCCCCAAGTAAAAAGGTCCTTGAAGTGGGGCGTCCTCCTCCTCCAGTGTCCATCTTCTGGTTTTGGGTGGCCAAGTCCATGGTGTAGGGTACAAGTATGCTGTACTATCTTTCTGACTGCAGCAGCAGCATATTTCTCCCAGTATAGTGCCCTGTAACTCTCCTTCCCTACACTCTTCTCAGTCACACAGGACCTCCTGCACCATGACTGCACCAGGTCCTACTGCTGGAGAGGCAGCAAGCTGCTTTAGCACCTCTACCCTGGCTGAAGTGCACAACCATGCGAGTCTGACTGTGTTTTGGGGGGGGGGATCGTAAAGCAACTTATAAGCTGTTTCTGTGAAATGCACTACAAGAATTTTAGTTTGCAGTTGTGCTGATTTTTTTTCTTGTCCAAGATATAGTCTGACGACATGTTTAGTATCAGAAATATCTGTTCACTTGGTACTTGATGCATTTAAATATAACGATGATTGCATGCAATAATTTGAGTCATTCAGCATGATAATCCTTAAAAGTAAAATGGTGGTGGTGCCCATATTCCTGTCTAATCTGGCACATAGTTATGAGAATACCCTATTTTTTTTTTTTTTATAATATGTGATTTGTTATGGATGCCTGTTTTGCATTTCTTATGTGCACAAATCAAATTATTCAAGCTTCTGGCAGGACTGTGGAAAAGGTGTACTCATGGTTGAACAGATTGTATTTTCAGTGGTAGTCCACTGGGCTAGTAAGTCTTGGAGGCCAGTATGGCAAACTGGTTGCCTGCCCCAGCTTCTGTAACAAGTTACTTGTGATTCACACCAGTGGTTCTGCTGTGTGTGTGTGTGTGTGTGTGTGTGTGTGTGTGTGTGTGTTTTGGGAGGAGGGGGGTCTGGCGCTTGTTGGAGTTTCATAAGTCCAGTGTCTGGACAGTAAGTTAATGACTGTGAAGAAGGTTGAAGTGACTGGTGGTGTATCATTGAACCCCCACAAATGAGTCATGGGTCCCTTAGGATGGAGTAATAGAAGCTCTGACCACACTCTTTCTGCTTTCGCATGCCCCCACAAGGAGACAAAGCAGGGTAGTCTGTAATTTATTTATTTATTTAAAGTTGATAACTGGGAAAGGCACACTGAGCTGAGGCTTGTTTCCAGTTGTGACCCAGGGGATATAGAGAGTCTGACCTTGAACTCAGGACCCTTGGATATCCCGTTCCTGTGCCTTGTCCTCTGCACCACAGGATGACTGCAGCCAGCATGAACGCTCCAGTTCTGATTGCAACTCATTTGGAATGAACAGGTTGTTCATTTTTCGGTGTGGTCCAGTAAGAGCTGAGATCTGCTATGCATCGTTGGCAGTAGCTGAAAATCACCTACTCTTCACTCTCTCCGCGTGGTGGTGGTGGTTGGGGGGGGGGGGTACACTACTGAAGCAGAAGCATATTGGATGTTCATTTTTTCTTTTTCTCTGTCTGTCTTTCCTCTTCAACTGATGTGCCATGTTTTCTTATGGCTGTCCACAAGTTCTGGATCTGCGGTTATTGGAGCCATCACCACTGACCCCAGATACCCACTGCCAGTCCTTTGTATACCATCTTGGACTTAACCCTCTGGTTGGATGGAGCTGGTGAAGAGTCAGGCCAATCAGAATGTTCCTGACCACAGTGGTGGTGACTCAGAATTCTGGTTGCCACAACTGGATGGGAAGGGTGTAGTAGCGTAATCTAGCTGAGGGCTACCATAATTTTGACCTATTATTGCATATCTCATCCCATTAGGATGTGACAAGAGTTTTTTTCTGGTCAGTCATCTGTAGGCTGGAACCAGGCCCAGCCACTAAGCTGTGACACTTGTTGGCACAGTACTGGACATAAGATGCCTCTACATCTTATTGCTACTCCCCATCCCCCCATCTGAGGCACAGAGAATCCAAGACAGGCACTCAGCACAGCCAATGTGAACTACCTGAACTAATATAGCAGACCTGGACTGCCAGCATGGTGGACCTTTATCATATGAATGACATAGTTCTTATTCTGACATTTAAGGCCCAAGACAGATTGGGTCCTGCCAGTCTCTGCATCCTGCTAACCTGTCGTCATCCCCACCCCCCATTAGAAACCACTGCTCCTTAGAACAGTGGCTTTTGAGTATCCCCACATTCACGTTTCAAATGTACAAGGGTCAGGGTGTTTGTTTCCAGCTGTCTCTGTTCTGTTGAACTCCCTCCCTGCCAACGTCAGAATGTGGCTGGATTAGCCTGCTTCAGAGTGAAGGTTTTTAAGTGGCTTTTAAGTGCTGCATTCTGTAGCCCAATATCAGATTTTCCTCCCAATTGTAGGCCTTTCATCTTTTTCATTTTTTGTTGGTGTTAACGCTGTTTTATGAATATTTGGAATGGAGCTTATTTATGATTTCTGTTGAACTTGGGTGGTGTCTGTATTTATGTATTTAATGAATCTAAGGTTTTAAGTTAAAAATGCTTACTTGCTTGCCTTCTAGGAATGTACTTGACGTCAAGGCACAAGCCCAGTTTTCGCAGTTTGGCAGACTACCTAACGATGCACCTTTGTGTACTAACATTCTAATTCTGGTACTAAGCACCTCATTTTTCTGCTAGAATGTAGCTACCCTGTAAAATGAAGTACCCAACTTAAAAAGAGCTTTCAGTCCAGGAAATCTTTTGATCTCCACTTTTAACCATCGATATAGATAATTTGACTTATTTTAAAAATTGCCTTGCACATGCAAGTTAAAATTCATTAACAAAATTAATCTTTCTTCTCGATTGACTACAAATAAATATTACCTTGAGGGCTATCCTCTGCATGGTGCTGTCCTTTTTGTTCTGTCTTTGCCCCACCATATTACTTCATCAATCTATATTAATGGTTTCCTGTATGTAGTTTGTATTTTCACTACAGGGAAAATCTCATCAGCATCAACGAGCTGATCAGTATTATGAGGCAGATCCAGAAGATTCCGGAACCGAAATTACAGCGCATCGCTGAGGCACTGGATGATAATAAAGATGGGAAAGTTGATATAGATGATGTTATCAAGGTGAGTGTACAATAGAGGACCAAACTGGAGTTAGCTGGATCTCAAGCTGCTTGCCAAGATATCACTGAGCTTCCAAGAATCAATCTTCTCCATAGAGTCATACTTATGGGTTTGAGCTGGAAGGAAGCAGAGCCAGTCTTCTGCACTCTGTCCCAGTGGTTGCATTTTGAGGCCTGCAGGTCAGAAATGTCCATCCCTGAGTTTCGCCCTGTCCACTGGAGAGCCTTTAGGTGTGCAGTTTGGTCATTGGGCAGCTCTTATGAAGCAGTGGTTTTGGTGTACTCTGAGCGCGACAGCACTGTTGGCAGTGTCAGCTCCTGCCCTGGTGGTTCCTTTACCGTTGGGGTATGCTAGTGCTGTCTTTGGTGGCGTTGATTCTGGCTGTGGGCCAAGGCCTTCAGTGTTACTGCTTGTAATGTGTTTGACAGATCCGACGGCCTTGGTGCCATCACCGTTGTTGGTATTGCACTCAATACCGCTCATAGCTCTGGTGCCATGCACAATGCCACATATGGTGCCACCTTTGGCATCCTTCCGCTGGGACTATTGTTCGTGCCTTTGTCTCCTACACGGATGATGATGATGACTACAGTCCAGATGTAATTCTGGATACTGACTCCTGCAAAGAGGATTCCTTGGAGCTCGACCCTGTTGCAGTCAAGATTCCACAGGAAGATGGTCTTATTTCAAGCACTGCTCAAAAACGTACACAGTACTTTACAACTTGAAATAGTAGCTGTTGATCAAGGTAGGTGATTTGCAGTTGGAATTTTTGAATATATCTCCTATGCCAGTGTCCCTGGTTCTGCCAATACTGCCTGCTCTGGAGATACTCACTGAGGCAACGTGGAGCATGCTGGCTTCTATTCCAGCTCTCCCCAGACAGTCAGATAAGAAGTAGTTGTCTCCCAGGGCAAAGCTGGTGTTCTGCACCTTGTCTATAGTGGATGATTCAAACCCCAGGAATCCCTCACTGTGCTTAAACAGAGTACACCAGCCTGCTGGTTTGAGCTGCCCCGGAGGGTAGAATGTTATGCAAACTAGAGAATCTTGGAATAAAATTCAAATCTCTGCTGAGTGGTCACACTCCATTCTGCCTTCTAATGTCAGATTTATTTTTTTTGCCTAAGAAAGAATTCACCCCAAAGAGCTCTGTCCATTTCTTTTCAGCGGATTACATTTTTTTATTATTTTCTTTACTTTCTCTCAGTATTCTTTTTAGTTTCAAATCACTGCATTATTAGGTGTTGGGGTGTTTTTAAAAAAAAAAAAAAATGTTATCACTATTTTCTGGTTCCCGAGCGGTTCCCTGAAACCAGAGAAAGCTGCTTCACACGTGGTTTTCCTGCTTTGGGAACCACTTTAAAAAAAAAAAAAAAAACCCGGGGGAAGAAAAATACTACAAATTGAGGTGTTTTAATTTTTAAAATGTCTATTCAGTTCGGTTCCCCCTTTTCAAAAACATGAAGTCTTGCTGTATTCTGACATTATGCACTTAGCCCCAGCACATGAACTGCTCCGGAGTGAAAAGAGTTAACTCCATGCCAGAGCATAGAACGTTGAGCTCAAGCTTGGTTCAAACCTCTGACTGCTGCACATTCAAGTGTAACCATCAGATTCTTTACTCCGCCTAACTGAACAATCGCTCCGGAGAAATCTCCTTCACTTGTCGGTTTGGTCTCAGTAAAACGTCTGTTTTAAACCGCAAATTTTATTTTTTGGGGGGTCAAATCCCTGTATGTGGTACAGTAAGTGTTGTAGGTAGTGGACATTAGTTTTTCTGTGTGTGGAAATTGTAAAAACTTTTCAGTCGGTCCGGCTGGAACCGATTGTTTTTTCTTTCTTTATTCTGTAAAGTCTTTGGTTTATTTGGATTAGTTTGAGGTACCTATCTGTTTCAAAAACATATTTTGAAATTTTTTTCCACAGCCTGTAACACGGTTGGTAACCAATAGGGGGGGTCTTGCCTGGCTTTAAAGGGTAAGTGGATTGGATGGCTACGTCTGAGAAACCCAAAAGAAAAACCGGACCCACTGGATTTCAGCACTGTAGTGAGTGTGGGGATACCTTTGCTAAGGCAGACCCTCACGCCACCTGTGTGTATTGTCTGGGGTTTGACCACCTCGATTCAGACTGCCAAATATGTAAGAATTTCCCGAAGTCCATCCTGGACAAGAGATGGGGTAGGCTTAGGGAAAAGGAGGCCGAGAAGTCTGCTGATCCGGATGGCCAGCCTGGTTCGGTTCCGACCGAACCTGAGGGAGTGCCCACTGACCTGGGCGATACTTCCTCAGGCAAATGGAGAGCCAATGCCGAGGGGTTGGTTCTGTCTAAGAGAAAAATAAATCTGCCGGTTCGTATCCCAAACTGTCACATCCAACCACAGATGAAATTGCCAGGGTGATTAGCATTGTAGAATCACTCCATTCAGTTCCGGCTGATCCAGTGCCTCCCGGTAGGTGCTCAGTTCGGTCAGTTCCTCCAGTTCCGGAATATTTTCCAGATGACTACTATGAACCGGATTTGGAAGGGGAAGAAGGGTTTGATGATGATGATGATGATGTGGATGGCCTGGGTGAGCCCATTGAACCGGACATCTCTCCAGACAGGCCTTCCAATGTTTCCCCTCCTAGGCTTTCTCAGTCCCCTTCTCGCTATTTGTTTTACAAAAAAGTGGCAGAGACCCTCCAGCTCCCTCTGGTTGAGAAATGAGAAGAGCTTGACTATGTAGAGATGACAGACATCCCAGAGTCCAAAAGGCTGTCTGTTCCCCTCCATAAATCTTTTGGGAAACGGACACAAAAAATCCTTCAGACACCAAATTCATTACCTCCTGTGGACAAGAGAATGGACAGGAGGTATATGCTGTCAGGCTCAGGTACAGAGTACTTGTTCCAGCAATGCAGCCAGGTTGGGGTCATGCAGGCTGCAGCTTGTGACAAGACTAATATACCTTTGGCTTCACACACCCCAGTAAAGACTCTAGGAAGGTGGATGCTATGGCCAAGAAACAGTACTTGGCATCCTCCTTGGGACTCAGGCAGGCAAACTATATGGCCTACACAGCCAGATACCAAAAGTCCAGGTGGGATACTGTTCTGGAGCTGGCTAAACAGGCTTCCCCCCAGCTAGCCAAAGAGCTGGAGGGGGTGGCTGCTGATGGGACTGAGGCATCTAAAGTCCAATTTCATGCTACTGTGGACTCTAATGATGTTTCATCACGAGTCATGGCTACATCTGTGTCTCTTAGGAGATTTGCTTGGCTCAGATGTACTGACCTCTCACAGGACACCCAGGCTAAGGCCATGGATTTCCCTGTTGTGGGTAATTCTTTGTTTGGGGAGCAGACAGAGAATTAATGAAAAAGATGGACGAGTATAGGACCACCTACAGGAGTGCACAATCCAAGGAAAGGCAGGCAGTGGCTCAGAAGCAGCAATCTAGGGGGTAGGGGCAGGCCTTTTCACAGGCCTTTCTACCAGGCACAGACCTCCTCTCCTTTTCCTCAGAGGGGGTTCTTCAGAGGGAGAGGCAGAAGGGGGATAAGCAGGGCTGCATCTTCCTCTCAGTCCAAGGCTCCTGCCAAGCAGACACCCTGATGTGTCAGCCCGGGTCGACTCCCCCTTTCCAGTAGGAGGCAGACTGGCTTACTACTTCCAGGCCTGGGAGTCTGTTACCTCAGACAAGTGGGTCCTGGAGGTAGTAAGCCAGGGACTGGCTCTCCGCTTTAAAAAAATTTCCAAAGCTAAGGGTCAGGTCTTTTCCACCTGCAAACATTTCCGAAACCATTGCCCTAGAGGCAGAGGTTTCCTCTCTTCTGGCTCTCAGAGCCATAGAGAGAGTTCCTACGACACACAGGGGCAAGGGTCTGTACTCCAGATACTTCCTTACCCCAAAAAAGACAAGGAAGAGCGGCCCATCCTAGATCTAAGATACTTAAACAAGCACCTAGTCAAGCCAAAATTCAAAATGGCGACTCTGGGAATAATTCTTCCCTCTCTGAGGTCAGGGGATTGGCTAGCCTCCCTGGACCTCAAGGATGCCTATTTTCACATTCCCATCAGGTGCTCCCACAGAAAGTACCTCAGGTTCGAATTGCCCTCAGGCCATTATCAGTTCAGAACAATGCCCTTCGGACTAACATCAGCACCAAGGGTGTTCACAAAATGCCTAGCAGTAGTAGTGGCCTTTTTAAGGAGACAAAACATTTCCATATTTCCAAACCTGGATGACTGGCTCATTGTGGGGCAGTCTCCAGACCAAGTTAAGTCAAACTTGCAAGTGACCCAGCAGTTGCTCACTTCTCTGGGATTCCTTCTCAATCTTCCAAAGTCAGTTCTCAAACCAGTGCAACTTGTGATTTCCGTATGGGTAGAGTTGGACACTGTCCAAACAAGAGCTTTTCTTCCTCTGGCAAGGGTAAAGGCCCTTACAGACCTGACTTCTTCTTTTCACCTTCTGGTGTTTCAACCAGCAAGGCATTTTCTTCAACTCCTGGGCCACATGGCAGCTTCCACTGCAGTGGTACAAGGGCCAGATTTCAGATGAGGAACATCCAGTTACACTTGAGGGCTTTTTGGTCTCAGAAAAAAGATCCTTTAACCAAACTGATTCCAGTGACTCAGACTCTGATCCAGGCTCTCCAATGGTGGTTGGATCAGGACAACCTCAGACAAGGAGTCCCATTCATCACCCAGACTCATTCTGTGGTACTAACCACAGATGCTTCTTTCCTGGGGTGATGAGCTCACTTGGGAGTTCTCACAGCACAGGGAGTGTAGCCCCCCTCAGGAGTATCTACTTCATATCAATCTTCCGGAGCTCAGGGCAGTGTGCCTGGCTCTACAAGCCTTCTCGGACTCAGTACAGCACAAGGTGGTTCAGGTCAGGACAGACAACACCACCACCATGTGATACATCAGCAAGCAAGGAGCACTCGGTCTACAGCCTTGTGCACAGAAGCCATGAAATTATGGTCCCTGGCTTATTCCCTACAGACATCTCTGGTAGCAGTCCACCTCCCAGGAAGGACAATGTGCTAGCAGATGCTCTGAGCAGGATATCTCAGGGCCATCACGAATGGACTTGGATCCCGTAGTGTTAAATGTTATTTTTTCAAGATATGGCACTCCAGAGATGGATCTCTTTGCAGCCCCAGGCAATCTCCTACTTCCTCTCTTCTGTTGCAGACCCCCAGTCTTGGGCTCAGTCCCCTGGATGCTCTACTTCTGGATTGGAAGGGAAATTTCTGTATGCCTCCCCGGTTGTTCAAGGTTCTGGTCAAGATAAGGTCACAATCTTGCAAAGTGATCCTGATTGCTCCAGACTGTGCTAGACAACCTTGGTATCCTCTGTTGCTGTCCCTAGCAGTCCATCTTCCCCTGTCTCTTCCCACAAATCACAATCTGTTAACCTTCTCTCAGGGGAGGATTTTGTACCCCAACCTTCAGTCTCTCAACCTCAAGGCGTGGCTCTTAAAAAGTTAGAATATGCAAGCCTGCATCTGTCTCATGGGGTTCTGGATATTCTCAAAGCCTCTCGAAAACCTGCCACCAGAAAAACTTATAATTCCAAATGGGAAAGATTCAACATTTGGTGTTCCAATAAGTAGATACCTCCAGATACTGCTGATTTGGCTACAGTTCTGGATTATATGGTCAATCCTAATGGCTTAGGCCTCAGACCAGCTACCCTGAAAGTACGCTTTTGAGCCTTTGGCAGCTGTTTCTGCATTTCTGTTAGTGGGGAAGGCTTCCTCACTGGCATCTCATCCTGTTTTCTGTAAATTCTTTAAAGGATTGCTCCGTACCAATCCTCCTTTTAAGGATCCTGCTCCTGCTTAGGATCTTATTGTTTGCATTGCTCAGCTTACGCAACCCCCTTTTGAGCCTTTGGCCTCAGCAGAACTTAAGTACTTGACTTGGAAAGCTGTGTTCCTGGTAGCTATTACCTCTGCCAGGCGTATCAGTGAATTACAAGCTCTGTCAATGGAGCCTGATTTTCTCATTCCATAGAGATAAGATGGTCCTTAGAACTAACAGGAGGTTCTTACCCAAAGTGGTTTCAGATTTTCATCTGAACCAGTCCACGTCTCTTCCTGTCTTCTTCACTGATCATTCTTCTTCAGGAGAGAAGGTTACACAGCTTGGATGTTAAGAGGGCACTTAGTTACTACATTGAGCGCACTAAGGCACTTAGGTTTGACCGTCCTCAGTTGTTTCTCACTTATAGTGAAGTGGGAAAGGGTAAACCTGCTACCAAGAGGACTATTGCCAGGTGGATTGTCTCTTGTATGCAATTCTGCTAAGAGAAGCTAGGCAGAATACCCCCTTCAGGCCTGAGGGCTTATTCGACTAGAGGTACAGCTGCTTCTCTGGCTGCTGCCAGAGATATACCGTTATTAGAAATATGCAAAGCAGCCACCTGGAAAACAGTCCATACATTCACCAAGCATTACTCCCTGGATATCCAGGCTAGGAGTGATGCTAGGTTTGGTACAGCAGTACTGCAGAGCCTATTCCCAAAATAGGTTCGGTCCTTCTCCATGGAGGTACTGCTTGGTAGTCTGTATAATGTCAGAATACAGCACGACTTCATGTTGTTTGAAGAAAAAATTACTCACCTTAGTAATTGTGTTTCTTCTAATGGAGTCTTGCTGTATTCTGACCTCCCTGCCTCCCCTCTCAGAATCTGTTTTTTGGGAAGTGGGCTGGCAGGTACAGTGGTGCACCTCAGGGGTGCACTTGGCATTCCCGCCTCTGTATAGAGAGGGGGAGTGGGTTATATTTATGTTGTTTTTTTATAGTTATGTTGTTCACAATCTAGTTTTTGTTTTGGAGTTCTCGATTTGTCTTTTAGGACCCAAAACATTTGGTTCCATTTTGGCTAGTTAATTTACAATTTCCACCTAGCAGGTGTAGTTAGTATTAGTTCGTAAGAGTCTGACGGTTACACTTGAAAGTGCTGCAGACAGAGGTTTGAAACGAGCTCGAGCTCAACGTTCTATGCTCTGGCATAGAGTTAGCTCCTTCTTCTCCGGAGCAGTTCAAGTGCTGGGGCTAGCTGCATAATGTCAGAATACAGCAAGACTCCATTAGAAGAAACACAATTACTAACGCGAGTAATTTTTTCTTCTGGGAACTGAGATGCAGTTGGTGCTTTTCATTTAAATTTCACTTGGCAGTTTGTTGTGTTTTAGGAACTAGACTGCAAACTACTTTTCTTTCATTTTGGAGCCTATTCGAATTTGGGTTTGCCTCGATTGGCATGTCTGACAAACCCAAAAAAGAGAACAGGACCTACAGGCTTCAGAAATCTTAAAAATTGTTTTAACCTTCTGGCTAAGGCAGACTGCCATGAGTTGTGTTTGAGGTGCCTGGGTCCAGATAACCTTTTCTCTGTGAGCTTTGTATCAAGTTGTGCCCTGAAACTATTAAAAAAAGGACTAAAAAGTTAGAAGACCTTATGGCTTCTCAGTCTGCCTCCACATCACCAAAGCACTCAGAAGAGGGTCCAGCCCCTCACAGTATGTAGGACAAGTCTGCTAAAGATGGCTCGAAGTCCAGGGTGTCTGAATGAGGAAACCTGAAATCAGTAAACACAGGAAACCCTCTGAGCAGGAACCAGGAGACTGTGCATACTAAGAAAAAAAAAATATTGCTGCCCCTCCTTCTGAAGAAGGAAAGGAGCTGTCGGTGAACAAGAGTAAAGTGCCCTCAGTAGAGGACATGAATCAAGGCATGGCAGTTCTTCCAGGCCATAGCATCACTCATGGGCATGCCAGTTCCCCCATCCCCAGTTCCGATTCCTACCCCAGGTCCAGAGGAGCAAGGGGCTGAATTTTATTACAATGAAGAGGAGGAGGGGGAACCTATTGAACCTTACAGTTCCCCTGAACAAGAATTTGGTCCCCCCGAGCCCAGGATTTTTTTTTCTCACATTCCTTTGTGAGGCAAATGGAATCAACACCCTCAACCTCTCCATGCAGGAAACTGCTGAGGATGAAGGCAAAGTAGAATTTGTAGATATGATGGGGTTAACCCCAACCAAGAGGCTGCTTCTGCTGGTTTACAAGCCCCTAAAGAAGGCAACGTGCAGGCTCTTGCAGATGCCAACCTCTGCCCCTGGTATTACAAGAAAACGGAAAAACTAGGTGGACAGATGAGGTGCCAAGTACCTTTACTCCCACCCTGACCATGAGGGGGTTATACGGGCTGTGGCCTGTGACAAGGCAAGAGTCCCCCTCTCTACGCAGCCTCTGGATAAAACCCCCAGGAAGCTTGATAGCATGGGGAAAAAGGTTTACACATCAGTATGCCTCTTCCTAAGACAAGCAGCCTACATGGCTTATACTGCTCTGTGAAGCTTCACAGAAAGCATCTGGTGACCTGGCACAAGACTTAGCAGATGCTGCTAAGACGGCCATGGATGCCATTAAATATCAGTTCCATATGGCAGTGGACACCAGTGACACTGCCTTCAGACAGCCATGGATTTTCCTTGTGAAGGAAATTCCCTGTTTGGTGACAAGACCGACACAAACATGAAAAAGGTGGAGGAGTACAAAGACACCTACAAAAGCAACACTGAAAAGGAAAAGGCCCCCATTTTCAGTACGCCTTATGGAAGGGAGTTAGAGGTAGGGGATATTTTCCCTGTGGTTTCCTCGCCTATGACTTCTCTCAGCTGAGTGGTTTCTGCAGAGGCAGAACAGGGCTCTAAACGTGCTGACTCAACCCCAGCACCCAAGGCCCAGCCTAAGCAGAACCCCTGACAAGTTGGTCCAGGTCACCCACCCATTGCCAGTTGGCTGTAGGCTGGCTCACTTTTTTTAGGAGTGGAAAAACATCACCACAGACAATTGGGTTATGGAAGTAGTGAGCCAGGGGCTCACACAGCAGTTCAAACGGTTCCTAAGACTTCAGGTTTGCAAAAACTTTTCACCTTCCAACAGAAAAAAATCCTGTTGGAGTTGGAGGTAGGGAAGTTGTTGCAAACAATGGCAGCAGAAGAGGTCCCCCTATCACAGTGAGGACAGGGCCTTTACTCAAGATGCTTCAAGACCCACAAGAAAAATGGGGAGAGCCATTTTAGACCTTGGATACCTCAACAAACACCTCATAAAATAAAAGTTCAAGATGGGAACCCTGGTTTCAGTAATTCCAATCCTTCAGCAAGGGAACTGGATGAGGTCTTTGGACCTGAAGGATGCCTAGTTTCATATCCCACTCATTCCCTGTCACAGAAAATACTTCAGGTTCAGGGTAGGGAGCGGTCATTACCGGATCATAGCCCTCCCTCTTCGGACTCTCGTCAACTCCCAGAGTGTTTACAAAGTGCTTGGCCATGGTGGCAGCACATCTGAAAAGAGGAGTGGTGGTTTTCCCTTATCTCGACGACTGACTAGTCACAGGGAAATCACACCAGGAGGCCAGTCCCTCTCTCCTCTTCCTCCTCACTCAGCATACTCTGGAGAGTCTGGGCTTCATCATAAATACTCAAAAGTCCCAGTCAGAACCAGTACAAGTTCTGAAATTCTTAGGAGCGGAGTTGGATGCCTTTCGTGGGAGAGCCTTCCTCTCACAAGAGAGAGTGGGGGAAACCTGGTCAAGCTGGTGAAGTCTTTCAGACATGGCCAGACCAGACCTGCAAGAGATTTCCTCCAGTTTATTGGGCCACATGGCCTTGTCCACAGCAATAGTGGCCAGGGCCAAGTCCCAAATGAGACATCCTGTACCACCTAAAGGCCCACTGGTCCCAAAGGCAAGACCCTCTACCAAGGTTGGTGCCTGTGACAAAGTCTCTCTTAAAAGCACTGGACTGGTGGAAAGAAGAGGGCAGCCTCAAGGAGGGTGTGCCCTTACTACAGCAGTCACCCATAGTTGTACTAACAACAGATGCCTCTCTCTTGGGCTGGGGTGCCTATCTGGATGACCTGACAGTAAGCGGGGTTTGGTTTTCCCAGGAGTTCCGGGAGCATATAAACCTACTGGAGCTCAGAGCAGTGTACCTCGCTGTACAGGCTTTCACCTCCCTTGTCAGGGGTCAGTCAGTCCCGGTCTGGACAGAAAACACCACTACCATGTACTGCATCAGCAAACAGGGAGGCACAAGAGCCTCAAAGCTGTGTACAGAAGCAGTGAAGATCTGGAATTTGGCCTACTCCCTAGAAGTGCAACTGTCAGCAGATCACCTGCCAGGGAAAGACAATGCATTGGCAGACTCCCTGTGCAGGATAAGCCAGGGGCATCACAAATGGACCCTGAACAAGCAGGTCTTGACCACAGTGTTCAGGAGCTGGGGTACACTAGAGATGGACCTGTTTACATCCTGGGAGAATCTTCAGCTTTCCTTATTTTGTTGCAGGCCTCCGGCAGTACTCATCGGATGCCCTGCCTTTAGACTGGACAGGTAGGCTCCTGTATGCTTTTCCTCCCATCACACTCTTGCTGAAAGTGCCCTTGAAGTTGAGGAGCCAGTCTGCAGCCTTGATCCTAATAGCCCCAGATTGGGCCAGGCAGGTTTGGTAGTCCCTACTCTTGGTCCTCTCCATCAAGCATCGCATCTGCCTCCCAGTGAGGCAAAACCTGCTGACCGTGTCTCAGGACAGGATAGTTGTCCCAGACCTCAGGACTCTGTGACTCAAGGCATGGTTCTTGAGGAGCTAGAATTCTTGTCTTCCTGAAGAGGTTTTGCCAAGTCCTCAGG
This sequence comes from Neoceratodus forsteri, assembly GCA_016271365.2. Classification (NCBI taxonomy): domain Eukaryota; kingdom Metazoa; phylum Chordata; order Ceratodontiformes; family Ceratodontidae; genus Neoceratodus; species Neoceratodus forsteri. Next base: position 426,802,782 of record CM057452.1, read on the forward strand.
GTTTCCAGGAAACCAGCAACAAGGAAAACCTATGCTTCCAAGTGGAAAAGGTTTTCTTTGTAGTGTGCTCCTAAGCAGCTCAGTCCTTTGCAAGCATATCTACCCACAGTACTAAAAATAAAAGGAAATTAATCTGGGCAAACCAGGTTTTTAAAGTAATAAATTAATTTAAACCATTGCTTCTCTTGGAAAATTAGAGAAAACTGAACACAGATATTGTTTAAAAAAGTAGCCTTGGGGATTACAAATTGCTGAGACCAAAAAACAAACTTGGTGAGATGATCTTTCCTTCTGTGGCTATAACATTATGGAATAATATAAGTGAACAAATCAGGAGCTCTGCCAAAACATCAAAAATGTTTGTGACAGCATGAAACAAGAACTGGATGTTTGTTGCATGTGTAGTGGATGATAGTTATTAAGATAAGCCTAGCAATGACTTTGAATAGAAGTTTTGTGTTGCGTTTACTTATAAGATATGGGTCATGTGTAACTTATCTTTTACATTTATTTTTAATGTATTAAATCTATTAACAGGACCACCTTGAAAGTAGGATCTTGTTCCTAATGGTATGATTGTATACCATCTCTATTCCTGTATAAAAATAAAGATTTTTACTACTACACAATCTTGGATTACCTACTCCACCTTCAAGTCCCTGGGCGCTCAACCCTTAAGATGCACCTGGCAGCAGTGTCCGCTTATGTTTCGGCAGGTAAAGAGAAAACAGTGGCTTCACACCCCAGTTTCAAAAAGTTCTTTAAAGGTCTTCTACACCTATACCCCTTTTCAGGGACCCAGTCCCTCCATGGCATTTGAACCTGTGCATTGCTAAGCACATGGACCTTCCTCTTTCGAGCCCATGGCTCGTGCTAATTTAAAGTATGTCACTTGGAAAACAGTCTTCCTGGTGTCCATGGCTTCTGCCATAAGGCTGTGCGAGCTGCAGGCCCTTTGCACAGACACAAACTACATCATCTTCTAGAGGGACAAGATAGTCCTAAGGACAAACAGAAAATTCCTCCCTAAAATGATGTCTGAATTTCACTTGAACCTGTCCATTACCCTTCCAGTGTCCTTTACTGCACAAACCAACTCTGGGAGCAGAGGCTTCACAGTCTGGATGTCAGGTGGGCTCTCGGTTACTACTTGGACCGCACTAAGGAAGTCAGGTCCCCCCATTCACAGTTGTTTGTCACATATGGCGAAGCTGGCAAATGTAGACAAGCTTCCAAGCAAACAGTTGCTCACTGGATAGTCTTCTGCATCCAGTTCTGTTACGCAAAGCTGGCAGGCTGCCACCACAAGGTCTCAGGGCACATTCCACATGTGGCATTTCTGCCTCTGTGGCAGCTGCAAGGGATAGTCTCTTGTTGGAAATTTGTAAAGCAACTACCTGGAAAACAGTACACACCTTCACAAGGCTCTGTTGTCTGGACATACAGTCCAGAAGGATGCCAGATTTGGCACTGCTGTCTTGCAGAACCTTTCTCCTGTACAGGTTCTGTACCCAACCTCCAAAAGTACTGCTTTATAGTCTGCCCTGGTTAAACATAGTGCAGATTACATAGGGATTCAGTGTCAGTGGCTCAGCACGTAGCACACTCGCCTCTGAGGCCGGGAGATCAGAAAGCTGTGGGTTCTATACCCATACCAGGCACTTGGGTTAAATCCCAATACTGACACTGTAGTGAAGCATTGGGGGGGCTGCACTCCTGAGGTGCCGTCTTTTGGATGGGACGTTAAACCGAGGTCCCATCTGCCTGTTCTGGTGGTAGTTCAGGTGGATTTTAAAGATCTCATGGCACTTCTCAAAAAGAGTAAGGGAATTTTTTATTAAGCAGAAACTTCAAAACATATAGTATGAAAACAGTGTTACATCACACTTAATAAACCAAAGGAAGAAGCCCCCCCCCCGACATATACATTTCAAACTTATACATCTAACTTTTATTTTTCTTTAGTATCCTTCCCCTCTATTTAATCCAATATTGAATTGTTCAGTGAACCCGAAAGAAAAAAGTGTTACTTCACACCTAAATCATAATGAAAAACCTAAAAAAAATAAATCTCTGATCTAATGAAAATTACCCAGTTAACACACAGTTAAAACAACCGCTTCCCTAATTCCTTAAAAAAGTAAGATATTCAGTACACATAAACTGTTCAGACTTGAATTACTCCACTGTTACCCAAAGCCATCCATTCCCTTTACCCCCCACCCACAAGACAAAGGAGAGAGAAAGAAAGACCCCACAAAACTAAATTATATTACTATCTCTTCTATTTTCCTAAATTTTACAATCAGTGCGCCTCCTTTTTTTTCCTTCCGATTTCTTCAGTAGAGCTTTCATTTTTTTTATTAACCATATTTTTGAAAAAATGGAAAACCTCTCCACGCTGCCTGTACTTTTAATTTAGGATGTAAATGTATCCTTTTCATACACCTCTTTCAAGGCTGTTTCACATAGTCTACTGAAAGCTAGATAAGATATTCTTTTTTGTTGAACGATTAATTGGCTTCTGGTTTGCCAAAGATAAACATTTAAAATAGAAAAAAAACACATTCAATGTTGAATCCACCCTGCTTGACATGACTCGAGTAATTTCCAAAAGCAATTTGCTCATAAGTAATCATCGTTAACCATAACGATCTCCATTTTCTCACTAAATATTGTCATAACCCACATACAAATGGAAAGCTCAACAAAAAATGTTCCATAGTTTGTTTGTTGAAGACCTTCCAGATATGGACAGTTCTAGGGACATGGATATGTTGTTCATCCACACTCATTGGCAGGTATCCTTGCCGCTTTAAATCTTGCCGGAAGGTCTTCAAGCTTGCTCCTCCCACCCACCTGGGTGGTATAACTCTCGGCTCCGCCCCATGACGCCAGATCTTCCTTACCGCTTGGAAGCTCAGGTTCCCTCCTTAACACTCTGCGTTTGAGACTGGTTCCTATTTCTCCGTTTGCGGATTTAAAAAATAAATAAATAAATAAATTTTGCGAAAAAGACTTCAATCTTCTATCCCTCGCGGCTGCGATGGACAAATCGACTCCCGGATTTCGGAGATGCCCATGCGGGCAGAAGATGTCTCGGACGGATCCACACTCCACGTGTGTCTACTGCTTAGGCCTTGAGCACGACCCGCAGGCTTGCGACCTGTGCTCATCTTTCTCGGCCTACGTCCTCGAAGACCGTGCTGCCCGATTGCAACTGGGCCGTCCCGAGAAGCGTTTCCCTCCGGTGAAGTCCAAGGAGGCCCGGTTGGCGGTGTCCGCGGCGGCGTGCTCGGCGGATCAGCTCGAGCGGATGGTCGCCCTCGAAGAGGAGGCGGCGCGGGCCGTATCTTCCTCGGCCGCGGCATTTATCCCGCTCTCTCTGGGCTCTTCTTACACGGCTTCTTTTAAGGAGCTTTGTCTGTCCCTCTCCACTAAAGGAGAAGGGCCTACGTTGGCAGGACCTTATTCTCGGTCCAAAAAGAGGGACAAGGGTAAGTCCCTCCGTCGACGCTCTTGGGAGCGGGAAAGGTCCCTCTCCCCGGGCCGTCGACCGTCGGCTTCGGTCGACCGCTCGGCTTCGGCCACTGGCCTCACGGTGTCCCCGTCAGGTCAGTTGACCGAGACTCCCACCGATGAAGTCGAGATTTTTCTCGACCCATTGGATGGGCTGTCGCCTTTAGCAGCCGAGATTCCCCTCTCCCCGGTTCCCCCGGGAGGAGTTGAGGATCCCGTGGGCTCGCCTGTGCCTCCGGTTCCGGAGCCCTTGGATGCACCATCCGAGCCAAAGGGAGTGCCGGTTCCGGCCGACACCTCCCCGCACCGACCTCGGAAATTCCGGGACTCTCGGTCTCGGTCTCGGACCTCTTCGCGGTCCAGCCGATCCCACCGTCATAGGCGGTCTCGGTCTCGGCACCGCGGTAAGCGGCGTCGCGCGGCGGCTCGTCTCTCCTCCTCGGGTGGAGGGGGCTTGGCGTAAATTCGTCGACGGTATGCGAGGACCTTATGTTGCAACAGCTCCTCCTGGCGGGAGTAAGCCGACCCGTCGCCTTCCCCGCCATTAAGTGGCTGTCACCGGGCGCCGACACAACCCCTCGACTTATCCGAGGGCCTATACCCAGGCCGGTTGTTCGGCCAAACCACTGCTCCACCGATTCGGTGGAACCTCCGCCTCCACAGCCACAATTGGGGCTCCGACCAAAGATTCTCGGTCGCTAAAGGTCTACCCATCGGCTGTCAGTTACCCTCACTCCCGACCGACCTCGGCAGGTGAAGGGTGGCTCAGGCCAGAGGCAGCTTTTCGAGGACTCTTCCGAGTCCGAAGATGATTCCTCCTTTTTCTCCAGCGACTGGACTTGAGTCTTCGGAGGTCAGTCAATGGACGATAGCCCGTCGTCCTTCCTAGGACTACTTCAGCTCATCTCGGAGTCCACCGGGATGGAGCTCGAACCGGTTTCCAAACGGGCCAGGTATCCCCTCACGGAGATTCTGGACCGAGGGGATTCTCCGACGGAGGCCTTTCCGGTGGCCGAGGCCATAGTGGGTCCGGCACTGGAGCTTTGGCAGCGCCCTGCTTCCTGCCCTGCGCCTTCGGCCAGGATGGCCAGGAAGTATGCGGTCCCTACTGGTTCCTTGTCCGGTTTTTCGGAACACCCCTCTGCTGAGGGTTGGTTACCGACAGCGTTTTCCGGTAGCGCGGCTCGCGCCAGGGATGTGGACAAACCTCCTGACAAGGAGTCCAAGAAATTGGACTATGTCGGGCGAAAAGTCTCACGCCAGGCCCTCTCTCGCCTTCGTCCAGGCCAGTTCGCCGCCCTCATGGCACATTTTTTCATGCCCTGTTGGGCTCCCTGGATGAGGTCATCCTCATCTTCCCACGATCTGCAGACTACGGTTAAGCAGGTGCGGGACCAGGGCAGGGCAGTGGCCAAACAGCAGCTCCAGACTGCTTTGGATATAGGGGACTCATGTGCCAGATCGGGTGGCGGCCGCAGTGGCTATGGTCATGGCTTGGCTGAGGATATCCACCTTTACTCGGATACCCAGCACAAGTTGGCGGATGTTCCTTTTGGGACTGACCTCTTCGGCCCTGGGGTGGAAGGTCACCTGCAGAGGATCGAGAAGTCCAATGCTACCTTGGACTCGGTCTCTTCCGCTCAGAAGGACAAAGACGCAAACCACAGCCTAAGCCCTTTCGTCCTTCTGTACTCTGTTGCCTTGACCCAGCAACGTCAGGGCCAGCAGGCTCGGCCTTGGCATCCCAAACCCAAGCCGCTGGCTTCCTCTAACAGGAGGCAGGGAGGAAAAGGCCCAGGAGGTCCCTCGGCCGGTCCCTCCTCCAAGCCTGCCCAGTGACGGGCTGAGGGGTGTCGCCCCCATTCCTGTCACCTTATCCTGGGTCCCCCTGAGAGAGCGGCTCCAGCCCACTTCCGTTCCGCCTGGTCCGCTGTTTCCACGGACAGGTGGGTCTTGGAGGTGGTGGGAAGAGGTCTGCCTCTGGAATTCGAGCAGGCACCACCCTTCAGAGCCGCCACCTCGGGGCTTCGGGATCCCAGCCTCACTGGCGGCTCGTCGAGGCCGACATCGTCCTCCTCCAGAAGGAGGTGATAAGAGTGGTGGACCCTCCTTCAGACCCAGGGTTTGTGTCCAGGTACTTCCTGGTTCCAGCGGACGGGGCTGGCGCCCCATTCTACAAACCTACGGCCTAAACAAGTTCTAAGGTCTCGAACCTTCAGGATGGTCACTCTGGCTCAGATAATACCATCCTTGGAGCGCGCGTGTGGTTCTGCTCTCTGGACTTGCAGGACGTTTCCACGTCCCTATCCGTCCGTCTCACCAGAGATTCCTTCGCTTCCGAGCGGAAGGATCCCTCTTCGAGTTCCAAGCCATGCCCTTCGGCTTGTCTCCAGCTCCCAGGGTCTTCACCAAATGCATGGCAGTGGTGACAGCATTCCTGCGGCGCCGAGGGTTCCGGGTGTACCCTTACCTGGACGACTGGCTGATAGCAGCTCCTCCAGGAAGGAGGCAGAGTGGTCAGAGATCTGACCCTCCAGGTCTGCTCTCAGCTGGGCCTCCTTATCACGAGGCCAAGTGAACTCGAGCGAAGCAGGTGATTCTTTTCATCAGGCGCAGCTCGACTCTCTTGAGCCAGGCGTGGCTCCCAGGGACAGGGCCGAGGTTCTTTCCTCTTGCCCGATCATTTCTGGTTGGGCAATTGCTCCCTGCCCGGGACTTCCTGCGCCTCCTGGGTCTCATGGCGGCCTGCACCAGCGTGGTCCGTTGGGCCCGCTGGAACATGCGTCCCCTTCAGTGGGGACTGGCCAGCCAGTGGTCACAACGCTGCGATCCTTTGGACCAGCTTGTGTCGGTGACACAGGGATGTGGAGCAGCTCTCCAGTGGTGGACCGTTCCAGATCATTTGCAGGAGGGCATCCTGCTCGGTCTTCCGGGCCGACGGTCTCTCTATCGACCGATGCCTCTCTGATGGGTTGGGGTGCCCATCTGGGGGAACACCGGGCTCATGGCCTCTGGTCCCCGCGGGAGTCCCGATGCCACATCAACCTGCTGGAGCTCCGAGCGGTCCGCCTAGCTCTCACCGCCTTTGCTCCGTTCCTCCGGGGTCAAGTGGTCCGAGTCCAGACGGACAATACCACGACCATGTACTATCTAAACCGCCAGGGCGGGATGCGCTCCATGCTTCTATGCAAGGAAGCTCTCCGCATTTGGTCACTCGTGCGCAGCCTGGAGGCGGATCTCCTAGCCATTCACGTGGCAGGAGCCTCCAACACCCTGGCCGATGCCCTGAGCCGGATAGGGGCTGCATCCCACGAGTGGTCTCTCCTGCCGGAGGTAGTACAGCATCTGTTCTCCCATTGGGGCACACCTCAGGTGGACCTGTTTGCCTCCAGGAGAACGCAGTTGAGTCTGTTCCATACCCGCCCCCTCAGCAGGGCTCGCTGCAGGGGATGCCTCTCGAGGCAGTGGACCCGGGCCTCTTTTCGCCTTTCCCCATTTCCCTTGATCCACAAGGTGCTTCTCAAAGGCGAGGAGGACAAGGCAGGTGATTCTGATAGCCCCATACTGGCCTCGCAGTTCTGGTACCCAGATCTCCTCAGTCTCAGCTCCAGGACTCCGCTGCAGCTTCCAGCTCGCCCGGACCTGCTCTCAGTCAATCAGGGAAGGTGTTCCATCCGGACCTTCAACCTTGCACCTGATGGCCTGGTTCCTGAGCTGCTAGAGTTCCAGGCCTTGGGTCTTTCCGGCGAGGTCCTCAATGTAGTTGAGGCGTCCCGTAGTGAGTCGACCAGAAAATGCTATGCCTTCAAATGGAAAAGGTTTTCCATTTGGTGTCAGGGCAAGGGCTTGGACCCTTCCTCCTGTTCCTTGGCAAGCATCTTGGACTATTTATGGTCCCTTTCTAGTCAAGGGCTTAGGTCGGCGACCCTAAGGGTGCACCTGGCAGCCATCTCTGCTTACCGGGCGGGCAGGTGATCGATGGCGCCAGGAGAAGGTGGTCTGGCGCTTTTCACAGGCGTAGTCACATTTCCCTCCAGTGAGGAACCCCACCTCCGTGGGATCTACTGCTGGTACTGGCAAAGCTCATGGGCAAGCCATTCGAACCTATGCACAGGTGTGCTCTCTCTCACCTGTCGTGGAAGACCGCCTTCTTGGTGGCTATCACCGTCAGCCAGAAGGATGGGAGAGCTCCAGGCGCTTTCCATCGAGTCTCCTTACCTGGTCTTCCACAGGGACAGGTGTCCCTGCGCCCACCCGAAATTCCTTCCAAGGTGGTGTCGGAGTTTCACCTAACCAGATGTTGACTCTGCCGGTGTTCTACCCCAATCACACCTCGGAGGTCAATAGCTCCATACTTGACCCTAGAAGGCGCCGCTTATTATAAGGAGCGACGGCTGAAATTCGGGAGAGGTTCGCCAGCTGTTTGTCACCTACGCTGAAGCCGCATCTGGCAGACCTGCAGCTAAGCGGACGATAAGCAGGTGGGTAACCTCCTGCATAGATCTCTGCTATAAGTTGGCGGCATGGAGCCTCCCAGAGGATAAGAGCTCATTCTACCCGCCATACTGCTGCAACGTGGCTGCTTCCAGGGACGCCCCTATCCAGGAAATCTGCAGGGCTGCTACCTGGAAGTCAGCAAACACCTTCATTACCCATTACCACATCGACCTTGAGTCATGCCGGGATGCTGGTTTGGGGCCTCGGTTCTCAGTCTCTCTTTCCAAGTATTGAAGTTGTCGTCTTGCCTCCTCTCCCGGAGAACTGCTAGGAGTCTGCCAGTGAGTGTGGATGAACAACATATCCATGTCCCTAGAAATACAGGTTACTCACCTGTAACAGGAGTTCTAGGAATGGTATATGTTGTTCATCCACACGACCCACCCGACCTCCTCAGCTTCGACGCACAACCTGAGCTTCCAGCGGGCCAGATCTGGCGTCATGGGGCGGAGCCAAGAGTTATACCACCCGGGTGGGTGGGAGGAGCAAGCTTGAAGACCTTCCGGCAAGATTTAAAGCAGCAAGGATACCTGCCAATGAGTGTGGATGAACAACATATACCATTCCTAGAACTCCTGTTACAGGTGAGTAACCTGTATTTCCTTTCCTCCAAACTTTTGTGTTTGCTGTTTCCTTTAACCCCCAATCTCCCATGTGACACTAGCCACATTACATCCCACATTCTTGTAGGGATTCACTTGTTCATCAGTAGATTTACAATAAATCGTGTTTTATTTGTAGGGCATCCTTTAAAAACAGTCATTGCTGGACCAGTGTATTCTACCGCCTGATTATATAAAGCTTTCCTCAATTTCTCTCTTAAATGGGACCTGCAACCCCCATTTTAATAATTTTTGAAAGATTGATTTAAAACATGAAGACATTTTCCATCTGTAATTAAACCGTAATGGTTCCTCAGTCCAAATTTCTAGACCTGGACTCAGATTATTCAACAGCCATGTTTTAACCAATGTGTCCGTATCCCTGACCACCACTTTTTTTTTTTTTTTTTTAGTTTAGTTTTTGTTGACCGGGTAAGTGCACTAGACAAATCCTGCCTATTTTCAGGCACGACCCGGGGGAGGGGGATACAGATGAATGCCAACTGACCTTGAACCAGATTAAGCTGTCGGTGGTACTTTTTAGTGAATGAGGGAAATTTGGCCAGGACACTGGGGAAATTGCCCTACTCTTTTCGATAAGTGCCATGGGATCGTTAACATCCACCTGAACTACCACCAATCCAGGCAGATGGGACCTCGGTTTAACGTCTCATCCGCAAGACGGCACCTCAGAAGTGCAGCATCCCTCTCATGCTGCACTACAGTGTCAGTACCGAGATATTAACCCAAGTGCCAGATGTGGGAACTGAACCCACAGCCCTCTGATCTCCCAGCCTCAGAGGCGAGTGTGCTAGCTACTGAGCCACTGACAGGATGGGGTTTAACATATTTAGACCACCTCTGTTTTTAGGTAAATTAGTGATTTCTCTTTTTCACAGCGATAAGCAGTGATTCCCAAAGCATCTGAAAAAAATATTTTCAAAAGTCTAGTTTCCAGTTTAACAAGTAATGGGAAGACTACACTTGCATACAGTAACCACGGCACCAATAATTGTTTTATAATGAAAACCCTTTTTTGTTTTGAAAACTTCCGATTTTTCCATCTGGTTACCTTATCTTCGCAAATCTGAAGACTACGTTCCAATTTATGCAAGCCATATCCTCTCCCAAAAAAAATACCCCATGAATTTTAGCGGGATCATTTGAAAGACTAATTCCTCCTATACTCCTGGGTTCATCCTCTATCGACCCAACCCTTAGGCCCCTACATTTTTGTAAATTTAAAGTCACCCCTGACCGTTTACTATAGTCAGTCACTATTAGTAACATTTCCAAAATACTCTCCTCATTTCTAAGAAATAAACACAAATCGTCTGCATATGCCACCAATTTTATTTCCTGAGGCCTATGAGTCCCCAAAATCCCTTGTATCCTTGAATGTCGCTACAGGGGGATGCCTTCTCGAGGCCGTGGACCCCAGGCCTCTTCTATGCCTTCCCTCGATCCACAGGCTGCTTCTCAAGGTGAGGAGGGACAAGGCGCAGGTGATCCTGGTAGCCCTGGACTGGCCCCGCCAGTTCTGGTATCCAGATCTCCTCAGCTTCAGCAACAGGCTCCTGAGGTGTCTTCCAGCACGCCCGGACCTGATATCAGTCAGTCATGGGAAGGTATTTCATCTGGATCTTCAATCCCTGAACCTGACAGCCTGGTACCTGAGCGGCTAGAGTTCCAGGCTTTGAGGATGTACTCACAGTAATGAAAGCATCCGGAAAGGAGTCGACCAGAAGGTGCTATGCCTTCAAATGGAAAAGGTTTTCCATTTGGTGGCAGAGCAAGGGCTTGGACCCTCTGTCCTGTCCAAAAGCTAACATCTTAGACTACCTTTGATCTCTGTCTACAGGAGGTCTTTGGTCTACGACCCTTAAGGTGTACCTGGCAGCCATCTCTGCTTACTGGGCATGAGCCAGTCAGCAGACGGTGGCACAGGAGAAGGTGGCCTGGTGCTTTTTCAAGGGCCTAGATCACATATTCCCTCCGGTGCGTGAACCTCCACCTCCGTGGGATTTACTGCTGGTTTTGGCAAAACTCATGGGCAAGCCATTTGAACCGATGCACAAGTGTGAGATGTCACACTTGTCGTGGAAGACTGCCTTCCTGGTGGCTATCACGTCAGCCAGAAGGACTAGAGAGCACCAGGCGTTTAAGGTGGAGTGTCCTTACCTGGTCTTCCACGGGGACAAGGTTGTCCTGTGACCCCACCCAAAATTCCTCCCAAAGGTGGTGTCAGAGTTCCATCTCAACCCGGTGATGACTGCCTGTGTTCTACCCAAACTATACCTCGGATGCCAAGTACAGGCTCCATACTCTGGACCTCAGACGAGCTCTCTCCTATTACAAGGAGAGAACAGCGGAAATTCGGGGACAGGTTCGTCAGCTGTTTGTCACCTACGCTGAAGCTGCACCTGGCAGACCTGCAGCAAAGCTGTGCTATAGGTTTGCAGGTCGGGAGCCTCCCATAGGGCTATGGGCTTATTCCACCCACCATACCACTGCATTGGTGGCTGCTTCCAGGGACATCCCTATCCAGGAAATCTGTCGGGCTGCTACTTGGAAGACAGCAAACTCCTTCATCACCCTCTACCACATCGACTTTGAGTCACACTGGGATGCTAGTTTTGGGGCCTCAGTTCTCTAGTCTCTGTTCCCTAAGTAGGGGGTGTGCGCCTTGCCTCCCTCCTCCCAGAGAACTGCCAGGAGTCTGCCAAGAAGTGTGGATGAACAACATACTGTATCCATGTCCCTAGAATAACTGGTTACTTGCCTGTAACAGTAGTTCTATGAGAGGTATAGGTTGTTCATCCACACTGACCCACCCGACCTCCCTATCTGCGACACACAACCTGGCTTTCAGCGGGCTAAGATCTGGCATCATGGGGTGGAGCAGAGGGTTATACCACCCTGGTGGGTGGGAGGAGCCAGATTTAAGACCTTCTGGCAAGAATTAAAGGGGAAAGGGACATGCTAAGAAGTGTGGATGAACAACATATACCACTCCTAGAACTGCTGTTACAGGTGCGTCAGCCACATGGGCGGCACAGTTGGTGCCGACTCTCCAAAAAAAAAAAAAAAGTGTGTTGCAAGTGGCGTGTAAAGCCCGCTTACACTCTAACAGTAATGAATTAGACAACACAAGAGAAGATCAAGAATTACGGTAGGTATATAATTTTCATTTCTTGAGCACCTTTTCTTCTGAAAAATACTTCCCTCCTGTACCTTATTTACTCCTTGAGGTATTTAGAGGTACCTATCATATCTCCCCTGTCCCTTTTCTGTTCCAGGGTGTAAATTTTGAGGTCTCTCCTCATAGGGCTTTTGATGCAGACCCTGCACTATTTGTCCTTCTGGAGATGTGGTCTCCAGAACTGAACACAGTACTCTGGGTGGGATCTTACCTGCGATCTACATGGAGGCAACAACACCTTCCTTTTTCTGCTGGTGATACTCCTCCCTACTGCCTTATTGCACTGCCTGGCCACCTTTAGATCATCAGATATGATTACCTCCAGATCTCTTTCCTGCTTGGTGTTCTTCAGTACTACTACACTTATTTTATAATCTGCTTCTGGGTTCAAATCAAATCAATTTTATTTCTAAAAAAGCACAATTCCAAGGGATTGGTCAAAGCGCTTGTACAATATTAAAACATACACAAATATAATCATATTAATTAAAACACCAAAATCTAGTCATGTAATAGGTAAGCATTAATCACCGGCAGAGGAGGCGTCTACCGGGGATTAATGCCCGCTGGGGGGGCGTTGTTGCACGAGGGCGAAGCCCGAGGTTCAACCTCATGTATTAACGTAGAGCCGAGGCTGCCGGGTGATTAATGCTCTGTAATAGGGACAAGCGCGATGTCTACTAGGACGCATCACAGTAAAGGCGGGCGAGACGAGGCAATCTCCATACAGTTTACTTTATTGTACTGAAGGCTCTATGGCGGGCGCGCATAGCGCCTAACGCCGTGGTGCAGGAAGCAACACGGCATTGTGAGCCAATAATGCCGTGTTGCTGTGTGCTGAAGCCCAGCGTTCACGACTCAACACGGCATTATTTCTCATAATGCCGTGTTGGTTCTGCACGCTCCCGAGCCCAACACGGCATTATGAGAAATAATGCCGTGTTGGACTCGTGAACGCGCTTCCCAGGACAGCAACACGGCATTATCGGCTCACAATGCCGTGTTGGTCCTGCACCACGTGACGGCGTTGAGCCTATCGCGGGACTCTCTCCTAGACTTCCCAATAATGCCCTGTTACAACAGCTTATAATGACAGTTCTAAAGTGCTAAGGACATTCTGAGAAGGCCATGCTGGAAAGGTACATTTTTTAGTGCTTTATTTTGTACTTTTTCACATTCCTGAGCTGCCATACCCTTGACCTCTCCTCTGGTTTTCTCAGGTCTCTGCTCATCCTTTCCACCCCACCCCCCACTGGAGTGTCCACTCTGTTACAGATTTAGATGTCATCAGCAATGGAACAGACTTTCTCTTCCAGCTCCTCAGCAGTGTCACTTATCAAGACAGAGGACCAGTCCCAGCACTGATCCCTGAGGTACTCCGCTGATCACCCTCCCTTCGAGTGAACTTTGTTTACCACCACCCTCTGTTGCCTATTCCCTAACCAATTTCTTATCTAGTCTGCCACCCTCGGACTGTCTTCTAAACTACCAGCTTGCTTGCTAGTCTTTTACGTGGAACAGTGTTAGAAGCCTCACTAAAATCTAGGTAGGGCACGTCCAGTGCTCTACCCTCATCTAGTTCCTTGGTCACCTAATCAAAGAAATCTATCAGATTAATTTGACATGGCCTCCAATCTGTGAACCCATCCTGCCTCGGGTCTTGTAACCCACTGGATTCAAGATATTCCACAATTCTTTGCTTCAACATTGATTCCATTAACTTTCCCACTACCAATGTCAGACTGACTGGCCTATAATTGCCAGTTTCCTCGCTGCTACCACTTTTGTGTAGTAGGACTACATCCACCCTCCTCCAGCCTTCTGGAACCACTCGTTTCCACTGAGCTGTTAAATAGAACTGTCAGAGGTGTAGACAGCATTTCCCTGAGCTCCCTCAGTACCCTTGGATGCACCCCATCTGGTCCCATTGCTTTGTCTGCTTCAGATTAATAAGTCCCTTCAGGACTCTCATCTCCAAAATAGACTAGTGTCCACCATCCTCTCTGCAAAGCTTCTGTTGCGTTCTCCTTCCTCTGTGAACACTGAACAAAAGTATTTGTTCAGGATGTCTGCCTTTCTCTGGTCCTCATTTGCACAGTCCCTCCTTCCCTTCCTAACCTTACAATCCTACCTATTGTTTTCCTCTTTTCACTTGCATACCTAAAAATGTCATGTCCCCTTTCATTACCTCCTGGGCTTTTCTCTCTTTAGTTTCCCCTTTGTGCTCCTTACTGCTTTCCCTGCGTTGCCCTTAAAACACCTCCCTGTCTTCCTCCGCGTCTTTTTATACCTTCTGAATGCTACCGTTTTTGCCCATACCTTTTCAGCCACCTCTTTCGAGAACCATAGCAGTCTCATTTTTCTCTTGCTTTTGCTCACTTGTTTGACACAGAGGTTTGCCACTGATCTTATCTGCGTCAGTCTTCACCATTCATCACAGTTGGGTAGGGGGCCAGAGTTCACAACCCCACGGGAGCTTTTTTTGGATGGGCGGAGTCTGCGCCGCCCTTGAGGCCTATGCACTGCATGGTGCTGGCGGGTTGGCCGTTGGGTGTCGTCGACCCTGCCCTCCTGCCAGTTCTTCGTCTCCCACCATTGAGGTCTCACCTCGTGAGAAGCTCCTGAAGTTTTTGGCCTGTTGTCGACTCCATTTTCCTCGACATCAATCTTTCCCTTCGGTTCTATTGCCTACTTGACGCCGCTGCCTGGTAAGATTGTTCCTTTATTATTTTCAGTGACATCGAGTCTGTTTTTTCACTTTGTTTACTGTCAGTCATGTCTAGGTCGGAGGGCAAAAAGTCACTGAAAGTGGGGCGGCCTCCCATGCTTCGGTGCCCGTCTGGCCGCAAGTACTCCATTACCGACCTGCATGATCATTGTCTTGCGTGTCTTGGCCTGCTTCACGACATGGATTCGTGCGACATCTGTTTCTCTATGGATCGTCGTGTCCTGGAACAGCGCGTGTGGAAAGTTGGACAAGCTCCGCCGACTTTTGGGGGATGGGTGCACACTCGTCGGGCCAAGCTGCAGTCTCTCGGCCTTTCCTCTGGGTCCCCTCCCAGTTCTGTATGGACCACGGAGGAAGGGGCTTCCGCTTCTTGTAGCCTCACCGTGGTGGAAGCCCCTTCCACGGTGCAGGAGGCCCAGTCCATTCTCCTTGGGGGGGTGGGTGAGAGGCACCGCTCCTGCAATCGCCCTTTTGGGCTAGAAAGCCTGGTTCGGCGCCGTCTGTCTGTGCCGCTTTGGTCCTCGGCGTTGTTCATGGTGCCGTGGGCCCTGATGGTGCCATGGTCGGTGCCGGTCCACTGCTCAGTGCGATCTCTGCTGTTGACACCATTTGCGGTGCCGATGTTGCTGACAGCGCCGTGGGAAGTTCTACGGCACCATCTTCGACTGTTTCTGGTCTCAGCGCCGAGGCTGGGGATGGTGCCGTGTCTAGCTCTGGTGCCATTTGCAGTGCCATGCAGGGCCACGGCGCCGTGGAAGGTGTCACTCTCAGCGCCAAGTGGGCTGTCGGCACTGCCGTCAGCGCTGTCCCTGACCCCAGTGCTGTTTGCGGCGCCGTGGGGGGGGGCAGCGTCAACTCTGGTTCTGCTGCCACTCTCAGTGCCGTCTGTTCCTTGGGCGCCATTCATGGTGCTGTGGGGGAGTTCGGTGCTGACTCTGGTGCGGATACTCAGATTGGTGCCTCCCTCAGTCCGGACAGGAGCAGGCATCTGCGTGCGGTCTGGCACCAGACTATAGTCTCTACCTCTTCAGAGGTGGACTCTGAGTCTGCTTCAGACCCGTAGTCCAACTCTTCAGAGTTGGCAGCCCAGGTGGACACCTCAGTAGCTACTTCGGCTGACCCAAACCAGCCTCCCTCTGAGAAGCGGGCAGTAGCTCCCGAGTCTGGGGTGCTGACCAGCAGGTGGTGGTCCAGGCCACTATTGCCCTGCAGCCTAGACTTGGAGGGTTTCTGCCCCCTCAATTGGGATACCCCCTCATGTGGTGTGCCTGGATCACCCAACTTTAGGGCCAACCATGGTGCCCACAGAGGTGGAGGGTGCTACACCCTGGGTGGTCTCCTCGGGGACTGACCAAGGTTTGCCAGCTGCCCATGCTGATGTTTTTGAGGCGGAGCGCTCTCTTCGACGGTCAAGGGGCCAGGGTTTGAGGAGGCGGCCCTTCTCTGGGACCCACCCAGGTTCGGGGAGGAGTCGCAGCTCGGACCCCCGCCCTTCCTTCTCGATCTCCTCGAGAGTGCCCTGGTCTTTGGAGTGAAGGGACCATCCTTTTGGGCTTACATGGTCCCGGTCACCTCACAGGGGGGATTCTTCAGGGCATGGTCTAGGCAGTTCCAGTGTGGTTGATCAGCTGTTGGGCTCTCTGGAACTCCTCCTCCCTTGGAGGCTTCCGGTGGGCTCTCTTGCCTGGACAGAGAACGTTCCTCTTCTGTTGTGGATCTGACCCCCATTCCTCTGTCACCATCTCCTGCTCTCCCAGGCATTCGTGGACCTATGGGACCCCTCTCCTGGGAACAGTTCAGGGTGCGGCTGCTCACTTCCCTACTTATGTCAGGGTCAACGACGAGCGGGTGTTCCACCTTCCCCCTGAGCAGCCAACCTCTGGATCACCGAGGTCTTCCGCTTCCTCGTCCTCTGCTTCTGGGGGAGAGGAACCTTCCGTCCACGTCTCCCCTGCTGCTGATCTCGCCGAGTATTAGCGCTTCTTCATGAGGATGATGGAAGATCTGCGTATCACCCCACCCACTCCTCAGCACAATCCAGAGCATTCAACAAGTGCCTTTTTAAGCGACTTCAGTGCGGCCTTCCTTGTGGTGCCCGCCTGGCCTGCTCCTTCTAGGAGGCGTCATTGCGGTTCTGGCAATGACCCTTTTCCGGAGTCCCAGCCCCTAGGGATCTGAGCCAGAGGTATTGTGCCACCCCAGAGTCTCCAGGTCGTATGCCTCATCCTCAGTTAGGACTGATGCAGCAGGACACACTTGATGGGCTTCGCATCCTCCACCGTGACCGGCCCTCAGATCAAGATTCCGTGGATTTTGACTTATGGGGAAGGAGGACCTTCTACTCTGCACGGTTGTTGTCGACTTCTGCTCATCAGGCCCACTATGCTTTCTATGATAGGTTCTTGTGGTCCAGGCTGGATCTACTCCTAGCCTCCTTGCCTGATTCGGAGGTAACCAGACAAGCCATTGCACTCTACACGTGGCCTGGAGCTAGCAAGGCACCAAGCGAGGGCATCTTACAACACCAACAAGGTAGCTTCCAGGGTCGTAGGGACAACGATCTGCACTAGGCGGACAGCATGGCTGCATCCTTCCCAGTTGTCACCCTTGGCCCGGCGTAGGGTGATTTCTTCCGCCTACTGGAGAACTGACCTTTTCCCCCATAGAGTGAGGCGTCGTCTGGCGGGGCAACCTCCTGCCCCTTCCAGGGGTTCCCCGTCTCACCCTCCCCAGTCTTGGGCCTCACTGGTCCCGTAGGGGTTCTCCCTCTGTGTACTCTTCCCCCACTGGGAGCTAGGGGACTTGGTCCTTTAGGGTCTCTGGGCACCTTCGGGGGGCTCGGTACTCACCCAGCTGTGATGAATGGTGAAGATTGACACAGATAAGATATGAAAATTACGTGCCTACCATAATTCTTGATCTTTGTATGTATCTACACCATTCATCACAAAATCCCACCCTCCATCCCCCGGGACCTCAGTCTCTGGATCCCTCTCCCTCTTTGTGCCTCTTCCTTCCCCTCTTTCCTTCCCTTTGGTTAGGAGTGGTGGGGACCTTGGAGACATGCAGAGGAACCAATTTCTACAGCCTTTAGCCTTATAGCCTTGCGGCTTCCCCACCGTTTCTTAGGGATGTGGTGCTGCACTTAGAGCCCCCTCTTTTACCCCTTCTCCTTTGTCCTTCGGGACTAATTTGATTTTTAATTATTTTAGGGGAGGCTCTTCTCTTGAAGTTCCTCCACCCATGTTTTCTTGGGATGGGGGAGGACGTGCCTTGGCTTCTGGACTTCTTTAGTTGTGCTTTTCGACTAATCCTTCGGAGATAGTCATCTTCTGCCTGGAGCTGTTATTCTGTCGTTAACCTTGCTTGCCTTGCCAGGTTTTCTTCTCTCTCTCCTCTCCCCTAGGGCAGAAAGTCTGAGATTGTTCAGTCTTAATTAGGAGGTCCAGGTTGCAGGGTCAGTTGGCATTGTCCTCCCTTCTTCCAAGAAAGATGTTTGTCCTTCCCTTTTTCTTCTACTTCTTTTCCGGAGATTGGGGCCCCTCCTAATCCCTCAGATTCCTCTTCCTCCTCTTCTGTCCTCTCAGCCATTATTCCTCCTCTTGTTTTGTATATCTTTTCCTTTTATCTGTCCCTTGGACTCCCTTGTCCCACCCTCCCTATTTTCACTCTGCGGCGACTCAGAACTGGCAGGAGGGCGGGGTCGACGACACCTAACGGCCAACCCGCGAGCGCCATGCAGTGCGTCGGCCTCGAGGGTGGCACCGACTATGTGTCAACTCCTCCCATCCCAAAAAAAAAAAAAAGGCTCCCCTGGGGTCGTGACATCCGGCCACATACCCAACTGTGATGAATGGTCAAGATACACAGAAAGATCAAGAATTATGGTAGGTACGTAATTTTCATTTCCTCCACCCCATCGAGGCCCCCCCCCCCAAACCAGGCCATCTCTGAGCATTCACTAATTTTATGAAATCCACCCTCCTGAAGTCCAGGACTCTCACCCTTTTTGTGGTTCGATTCTGCAGCCGTCCTTGTATTGCACCACATTGTATGGTGATCACTGGTCCCCAAGTGGCCTCCCACCTTGAAATCGGCAACATTGTCTGGCTAGTTTATAGCTATAGTGTCTCATTCAGCCCTACCACGTGAGAACAGTTGATGACCATGGAGGACAGTAGGGAGCCTGAAGAGGGAGACTGTTCCGGAAGCGGGGCCGTGTCCAATCCACCCTGTCCTCCGGTGAGGGATTTAGAGGACGGGCGGTTTAGTACTTGGGAGGGAAGACAGTCCTCTTGTAAGTACAAAAGAAGTGGTGCCAATCCTGCACACGCTTAGCATCAGGGTCCGGTATTGCTTGATCTTAGCGTCTTCCTCTTCTTGTAAGAAGGTGAAGAAATGGCACCAATTGAGGTCACCCTCTTTGAGGTCTATCATGAGGCATTCAGTGTCCATGGGTCGGAGGTCCCCACCATCATAGCCATTAACACCGAGGACATCTAGGCTTTTGGGGTCACCATCTCAGGCTTGGCGCTCCCTTTTGTCTTTTAGTGAAGGTTCATGTGGGCAGTTCCACCATCGGATAGCTCTTATGGAGCAGTGGGTGCAGTGAGTGGCCCATGTGGCACCACTGGTAGCTGAGACCCTTCAATCCTTGGGGTTGGCTGGGCCCAGTAGTTTGTTTGCCTGCGGCAACAGCCTCCTGATTTTTGCTGCAAGTGGCACTGCCAGCGTCTGTCCCACTTGTGATGTCGCCTCTGTCGAGATAGAGACAGCCACCATGCCACCACTGGTCACCCCGGTACCAGCTGGGTCGTCGACCCCAGATCCAGTGTCGCATGTGGTACTGGGTTTGGGCCATTTGGGGCCAGACCTGGTTTAAAGTCTCAACATCACATTAGCTCACGGTGTCGTAACCCTCCCACTGTCACCCGCCGTGTCAATTCCGGCATTGCCCCTAGCACTGGTCCTTCAGCCCCTTGTCCAGTACTGGTGTCACAGGTGTTGCTGCAGCCACACACTGTGCTGTCAGCTCTGCAGACCCACTCTCTCTTCTATCCTCCTTGTGAGGAGGGTGTAGAGGCGGACAAGTCAGAGCCTGACCTTATTATTTCTGAGAGTGGGGATGATGACTCATGATCAGGAGGTTTCAGACCCGGTTCCTGTGTCTGTTCCTCAGGAAGACCTATCTTTCCAGGCTGTGATCAGAAATATGCACTTGGCATTGGATTTCAAGCCAGTAGCTACTAACCAAGCTAAACTAGGCACCTCCAGATGGAGTTTCGAAACGTAATACGAGAAAAGGGGTCACCCAGAATGTAGAGGTGTGTAAGACTATACACGGTCAATGCAGCAACAGAAAGGCCTTGCAGCTCACCCCCAACAGCCATGTGTATGTAAAAGAACAGGTACAAAGCACCTGGCATGTAAAGTATGATTACAGTTTATTAATCTTGGTAGTCACACAACGTGCAACATATTGACAAAGTGCTGGACTAAGAAGCTTTCCCTGTAGTCTATAACCAAACTCCTGAAGGCATTTTGTTCCTAAAACGGAACTTTATCAAAGGTAAAAAGTTCAATTTTTAGGAATGAAATGTCATTGGGAGTTCGGTAACAGACTGCATGTAAGCAATATGTTACACGGTGTGTGAGTACCGAGACCAAGATTATTTGTAATCAAACTTAACATGCCAGGTGCATCGTGCCTCATTTTTTACATATGCATAGATGTTGGGGGTGAACTGCAAGGCTTTTTTGTTGCAGTTTTTCTAAACATACCTAATATTCCAGTCTGTTGAATGCCTCCTATCCAGTCCACTCTGCAGACCTTGTCTGATGCGATGTGGCATAGGTCTGCTACAGGAACTACTCTGCTCCTAAATATAAGCCAGTGTATTTCACTCAGACCATAGCTGATGCTGTTGTTATTCTTGCTGAGAACGAGAAGGCCACTGTGCCAAAGGAGATCACTGCGCATCCTACTAAAAAGAAGTTATGCAAGCTTATGCTTTAGCTGCCCTGGGCAGGAGGATAGCTAGCTACCAGGGGCATTTTTCCAAGTGTGAATATTCCCTGTGGAGCACACTAAAATCTCTGGCAGAGAGACTGCCAGATTCAGAAGCTGAACAAGATATACTGCTGACTGTTAAGCAAGGTATTGAATCCAACAGTCACCAGTTCCAAGCCTCTAAGGATGCCTTTGATGCAGCATCTTACTCTGCAGCTGCAGGAATTTGCTTCAGGCGGCATTCCTGGATGCAGACTGCTGATTTCACCCAGGATGTCCAGCAACAGATAACGAATGTCTCCTTCAGTGGCACTTAACTGTTCGAACAGCAGGTGGAACAGTCTCTTAAGGTGTTTAATGAAACTAGAACAATTCTTAAAACTTCCAGACCAGTTCCTTTCAACAACCAGAGAAGAAAGGGGCTTCCCCACCAGTTTCTTTCAACAACCAGGGAAGGAAGGGGCGTATGACTTTTCACGACAAGCAGTACTTTCGTGGAAGAGGCAGGGGAGCCCATGACAGTAATGAAACCCAGCCTCCCCAACCTCAAAAGAAAGTGCAGCTGAAGATACAGGTGCCGAAAGCACTTAGTACCACTGTCAGAAGCTCTGGCCCCAGTCCTGCCACCCAGCCACCATAGATACCTCAGTTTCCTTATGTTGGATAGCATTACCAGTTCGGAGTCTTGCTCTTTGGGCTTTTGCCAGAGACATGAGTCTTTACAAAGTGCCTTCCAGTACTCGCAGCGCACCTCCGGAGATTGGGGTCACAAATCTTCCTGTATTTGGACGACTGGCTAATATCAAACCCGTATGAACAGGAGATGGAACAGATACCAGCCACTGCCTGTCAGTTTCTAACTTCCATGGGAGTTGTGCTGAACCTTAACAAGTTTCTGCTCGAACAGTCTCTGCAGCTGTTGTTCAAACTCTTCTGGACACAGCCCAGGCCTAGGTCTTTCTTCCAGCAAGCAGGCTATGAGCAGTTCTGCAGATTGCGTGCCACATCATAGAACGCAAGACTGAAAGCCAACTCCATGTCTCCTCAGTGTTCAAAGTGCCTCCCTCATCTACCCATGAGGACAATCCAGTGGATGCTCATTGCTCAGTAGTCACAAGCATCACACCCTCAGAATTACCCCATCCAGGTGACTGAACCCATGGTAAGTCCATGACATGGTGGTCAGTGGAGAAAAACCTCTGCTAGAGCTTCCCCTTCTCTTCACAGGAGCTGAAAGTGGTTATTACCACTGATGCCTAGGGTGGCTGGGACCTGGCAGAGACTCATCGCCTCATCAGTGTTTTGGAGATGTGAGCAGTTTTATATGGTCCAAAAACCTTAGTCAGCAATAAAACAGTTCTCCTCTAGACAGGCAACAAGTCTGTCATGTATTATGTTGACCAACGGAGAGGAGCACACACTCACCCTCTATGCAGGGAGGCAATAAAAGTGTGAGAATGGTGCCTTGAACAGGGAATCCTGCTCCAAGCAATCTGCAAGGAGTCCAGAACACTGGCAGACGAGCTCAATCAAACACAGGCTAATCCTCACGCGTGGTCACTAGCTTCAGACATCGTGAGATCGCTATTCAGTGAGTGGGGTACCACAGATGTGAACCTT
Source organism: Neoceratodus forsteri (assembly GCA_016271365.2). NCBI lineage: Eukaryota > Metazoa > Chordata > Ceratodontiformes > Ceratodontidae > Neoceratodus > Neoceratodus forsteri. The sequence continues at coordinate 426,824,960 of CM057452.1, forward strand.
TTTGCCTCCCCATTCAAGGCCAGACTGCCTCAATTCTGCACCAGAAGTCCAGGACATGGTGTTTTCTGTCAGGGTGCATTCAGACTGCCCTTTCTGCATGTATTCCCTCCGGTCCCTCTCATTCAGAGTGTTGCTCAAGTTGGAGGCACAGTGAGGCAAGATGATACTAATGGACCTCCTGCTGGCCTTGGCAGATATGGTTTTCTCTGTTGAACAGATTTTCAGTCAGCGAACCGAGGACTGTACCACTCAGGATGGACTTGCTGACACAGGGCTAGCTGGTCCATCCCAACCTATGCTCGCTTCACCTTCAGGCCTGGCTTCTGAAGGAATAAAAGTGAACAGGTACAAGGTATCTCAGAGGGTCTCTGAAATACTTTTGGCTGCTTGTAAGCCTTCCACTAGGAATACATACACAACCAAGTGGAAGACAGTTTCCATTTGGTGCTCCAAAACCCACGTGGACCCCTTAAGGTGTCCACTGGACCTTTATGATGCTGGCCTGCAGTGTTCCTCAGTCAGTGTCCACTTGTGTGCTATTTTAGCATACCACGAGCCCATTGGTACCCTCTACCTCGCACAGCTGCCACTGTTCGAGGTTCCTCAAGGGCAGTTTACACAAAAGGCCTCCCATCAGGAAGTCAGTAGCTTCCTGGGACATCAGCCTTTGCTGGATATGCTCACTCGCAAGCCTATTGTGATGTTTGACTTGAAGTTCCTAACTTGGAAAGCAGCTTTTCTGGTGGCCATTTCCTCTGCACACATAGTGTCTGAAATCCATGCTTTGATCACTGATACTCTCTATACTGTTTTCCATAAAGATATGATCGTTCTCCGTACGCACCTCAAGTTTCTTCCAGAAGTGGTGTTGGAGTTCCATCTTACCCAGGCCTTAGTCCTGCCTGTCTTCTTTGCCACCTTCCAGAATGAAGGAGAAAGGACTCTCCATTCACTCGATGTTAAGAATCCTTAGGTTCTGTCTGGATAGAACTAAAGACTTAAGTCAGTTCAGACAGTTCTTTGTCTCCTTCGATTTTAATCTGGAGGGACAGCCTCTTACAGTCAAATGCATTTGTGCCTGGATTGTGTGCCTTCACCACTTTTATGCTATGTCTCAAGTTAAATTGGAGGGCAGCGTACATGCCCTGTGCACCAGGATGGTTGCCACTTTCCTAGCAGAAATGCACTCTGTGCCTATTGGAGAAATTTGCAGAGCTGCAACTTGGAGTACAGTGCACACATTTACTGTCACTATGCCCTGGATGTCCATGACAGGCAACATGCCACCTTTGGCAGGACAATCCTGAATAGACTACTATCCTGAGTGAGCCATTGGCCCCAGCTGCCCTAGTTTGGGGGACTCTTTCTGAGCTTGGTACTCTGACCCACTAGTGGGAATCAGTGGTGAAGATTAATTCTTGGAAGATGGTAAAATTAGGTTCTTAACATAATTCTTGATCTTTCTGAATATCTTCACCATTGAGTCACATGCTTGCCCACCATCCACTGGACTCAGTCCAGTATGGTTGTGTAAATTTTCACCTCTTTATAAATGGTTTTGGCTATAAAGACACTGTGTTAGTAGATTTGGTGGCCCTTCTTTTACGAGTTACCAGGGCTATCAAAGTGCATAGGTATTTGTTGGGTTATGCTGCTCATCCCCTTGGTAAAAAAGGTGCTGAGGCGGTTGGGGGCTGTTGCCATAGTATGTCAGCAGGTGCGTGCATTGTTACATGAGAGCATGCGTGCTGTGCCTACTGCGTCACCAGCCCTCTGAAAAGGTCTGGCTCCTAACACCTTGGGTTAAGACCCACTGATGTGAATCACTGGTGAAGGTATTCAGGAAGATCAAATTACAATAAGAATTTAATTTTTATTAATAGTATACAGTTCTCATCCATACAACTCACCCAACCTCCCTGGGAACATGACGCATGAATCCCTGCTTCCAGCATGCAGGATCGACATTGATTGGGCAGAGCCAGAGGATGCCACCATTGGTGGTGGAAGAGGCTTAGCTTGAAGACGTTCCAGTGACTTAGTTGTCTCCAGCAGACTGCCAGAGTGTGACTGTGAACTATATACCACTAACTGAACCATTCTTACAGGTGACCAACCAGTAATCTTTCTCCGGGATATCTCCTTCCAGTAAGCCAGACTTGTGGAACCAGGAGACCAGGAGCAGACACATCTTGGATGCCCTGTAAGGAGCATGCCTCAGACAGCTACTGGAGGAGCCCACACGGGAGGGAGCAATATTAGACTTGGTTCTCACCAATGTTGACAGAATAACAGATCTATCAGTGGGCAGCCATCTAGGGTCCAGCGATCACCATGCAGTGTGGCTTAAGGTGAAGACATTAGTAGAGTCAAGCCACACAAAAGTAATGGTCCTTGATTTTAAGAGGGCCGACTTTAAAAAAAAAGGGGGTGGCAGGAAACACTTCAAGGAAATCCTGGCAGAGGTGGAGGAAGGGGAACAGAGAAACAGTAGGAGACACAAAGGAGCCATAGCAGAGGCAACAAGCCTCTGTGTAAAGCAAGTTAATAAAGCAAAAAGGAAAAAAAGCATGGTTTTCTAAAGAAGTGGCAGAGAAGGTCAAGAAAAAGAAACATGCATTCAGAAAGTATAAAGAGACGTAGAGTGAGGGAGATGGGGACCTGTATCGGGCTAAACAAAAGGAGGTGGGGAAAGCAGTCAGGAGCGCAAAGGCGCAAACCAAAGAAAGAACAGCACAATCAGTAAAGGAGACAAACTCTTTAGGTATATTGAGAGAGGAAAAAAACAGCGGAGGATTGTGAGGCTAAATGGGGGTGCGGAGGAACCCAGAAAAGCAGAAATTCTGAACAAATATTTCTGCTCAGTATTTACAAAAGAAGGGGAAGAGACCAAAATGAGTCCGTAACAAACATACATAGAGCAGAGGCGGACATCAGTCCATTCATGGAGGAGAGAGTCCTAAAGGAATTCTTGAAACTGAAAGTGGACAAGGCAATAGGTCCAGATGGGATGCATCCCAGAGTACTGAAAGAACTCAGAGAGGTACTAGGGGCACCATTGACAGCCCTTTTCAACAAATCATTGGAGGAGGGAGTGGTATCAGAAGACTGGAAGAGGGGCATTGTGGTACCACTACACAAAAGTGGGAGCAAAGTGGAAGCTGGGAATTACAGGCAGGTCAGTTTAACCTCACTGGTGGGGAAATGATGGAATCATTGCTAAAAGAAAGAATTGTAAAATTTCTTGAGGCCAGCGGGGCACAAGACCCCAAGCAACATGGATTCACAAAAGGCAGGTCTTGTCGAACAAATCTGATAGATTTTTTTAATTGGTTAACCAGGGTGATTGATCGGTGGGAGGGGCGTGGACATGGCCTACCTAGATTTTAGCAAGGTGTTTGACACCGTCCCACACAGTAGGCTAGTAGACAAGTTGCGCAGTCTGGGAGTGGGTCTCAAGGTAGCGAATTGGGTCAGAAATTGACTGAGCAGTAGGACACAGAGGGTGATGGTTAACGGAGTTCAGTCCCGGGACCGGAGGGTGACCAGCGGGGTGCCACAGGGCTCAGTACTGGGGCCAGTCCTCTTCAGTGTCTTCATTAGCGACATTGCAGAGGGTCTGGAAGGGAATGGAAGCCCCTCTGCAGATGGAACCACAATCTGCAATAGGGCAGACACTCCAGACAAGGTGGAAAGAATGAGAAGAGGCCTAGGAAAATTGAAGGAGTGGTCAAGAGTGTGGCAGCTTAAATTCGATACAAAGAAGTGCAAAGTCATGCACTTGGGGCACTAGAATCCTGAAAAGGACTACAAGATTTGGGGGGGGGGGGATATTAACACCAGCAAAACAGGAAAGGAACCTGGGGGTAATTGTAACTGACAGCCTGAAAGTAGCTAAGCAATGTGAGAAGGCAGTGGGGAGCAGTGGGGGGGATGCTGGGGTGCGTAGGAAGAAGCATCACCAGTAGAAAATAGGAGGTGGTTATGCCTCTATGTAGAGTTGGTAAGGCCGCATCTGGAGTACTGTGTTCAGTTCTGGAGACCACATCTCTGGAAGGACATAGACAGAGTGGAGGCAGTCCAGAAAAGGGCAACAAAAATGGTGAAAGGAATGCACCAGAAAACATATGAGGAATGACTGAAAGACCTCAATATGTATACCCTGGTGGAAAGGAGGGAGGGAGAGGGGGATATGATAGAGACATTCGAGTACCTCAAGGGGATAAACAGGGATCAGGAAGGCAGCATCTTCCAGAAGAAAAGAACAAGGGTCACAATATAAGGTTTTTTTTTTTTGGGGGGGGGAGACACTCGGGTAACCTGAGGAAGTATTTTTTCACAGAGAGGGTGGTGGATGCTTGGACTAGCCTCCCTGCCTGTGGAAGTCGTAGGGGCTCATACAATGGGAGAATTCAAGAATGCATGGAATAGACAGAAAGCAACCCTAGTGGTAGGAAAGAGAAGGTAAGCTGCAGATCATTTAGGATCTGGAGCTTATGTAGGTAGGGAAATGGGCAGACTAGGTGGGCCAGGAGGTCATTATCTGCCATCAGATTCTATGTTTCAGTGATGCATTTGGCTTTCAACCTATCTGGAAACTTTTGCCTAGTGGTCCACCCAGGTTGACATGTATCGTCGTTGGCCAGTATAACGTGGGTGGCCCCAAACCTTAGTTCTTTTCCTTTTCTGCCATCAACTTCACATCAATTGAAGAACTCCCTTCTTGGACTTTGTTGCTTTTTGCTTCGCCAGCCTTCATCTCCTGTTGTCAGTGATGCAGACCTATTTTTCTGTTTCCCACATGGGCCTTGTTTTCTGTGCTGCCCACGCTGCCTTGTTGTCGCTGGATGTTGTTGCTCCCTGTTGGGCTCCCACTGATTGATGTCTGGGTTCCTGCTGCAGACTCGTTGTCCCACCCTTTGTGGCATGGGTCTCCGCTGGTGGCTGCACTGCTTCATGGAGATGGTGAGTGGTGGTCATATATGTGGTCTTGCTGCCATTCCAGCCATCTTAAGACACCAAGATGGTTTCTTGCTTGATAGCCCAACCCCCAATTGCCACAGGGCTCATGGGTCCCATTGCTTCCATCGCCTGGCTTTGCCTTGACAATAACTGCTGTTTGGGCTGGGATCACCATTTTTTCAGCATTCCCCTTTATGCTGGTCATCTCCTGGCTTCGCATCATTGACATTCCCGTTCGATGTCTAGTCCTCTGCCTTGTGCATGGCTATATTCATGTTTCTGTTGTTGGCTCATTTGATTTGGCTTTATACTCGGTCCGGCTATCCCCTGGAGTGCCTTGGTCATTTCCTGGCTTCTTGCTTGCCCCCCCCCCAATTGTTTGTGGCCCGTTCCTTCCTTTGGCCATGTCGATGCTTATCTTTGCCCTGTCAGCGGTCTCAGTGTTGGGTTGGGGTTTGCTGTTGTTTGATGCTCTCCCTTTCTGTTGATCTTCACCTTGCTTTGCCTTGTTGTCATTCCCACTGTGTGTGCAGTCCTCTGTGCATGACTCGTTTTTTCATTTTTCTGTCATGAATTGTGCCTTCGACCTGGCTTTCTGGCTGGTCCGGTCGTCCTCCGTGACACTGTGGTCGATTCCTTGCCTTGTTCCCCAGCCCCTCTTTCCACAGGGCTGGTGGTTCCCTCCAGCTTTGTCTCCTGGACTTGTTCCATCAGTGTGTTTGGTGAATGGGTCGGTGTTGCCGTTTATGACTGGCCGTCTCCGGACTTTGCCTCTTTGGCATGCCCCATGCATGCCTGGTCCCCTGCTTTGGGCAGGGCTATTTGTACGTTGCTGTTGCCAAATTTGCCTTGGCTTTCATTCGCCGGTCCAGACATTTCTTTTGGAGAACTCAGTTGGTTCCTGGCGTCTTGCCCCGGCCCTGCGGGGATCATGTCTCCCTGTGACTGTATCACCTGGCTTTGCCTCATCCCCATTTTTGTGCTGTTTAGGATAGGATCATCATTTGTTGGCATCTCTCTTCTTGCAGGTCATCACTGGCTTTGCCTCTTCGATGCCCCTTTGGCCTCTTACATGGCCGTTTCCTTGGGCACCACTGCCAGCTCTCCCTCCAGCTGTGATTATTGGCCTTTCTGTGAATCCTTCAGGCTGTTGCACTTGGTCTCTGACGGGGCTCCCTACGATCATGGGAAATGTGATTTCGGGTCCAGTTGTATGGATTTGCCTTGCCACCTGTTTCTTGTTCACCTCAGTGACATTCTTTGTCAGTGAGTTTCTGTTCACGTTTTGGTTTGTTCCTGGCCTCGTCAACTTTCCTTGTTTATACTGTCTCCATGTCTTTATGCTGTCTATGGTGTGTGCCTGCCGTTAACGCTTCTTTTGCATCATCAGCTGGGGCTTTCAGGTGTTTTGTTCCTGTGCTCCTATACTCTGATTGGGTCACCCTATTGTGGCTCCCTTCTTCTTGGCCTCTGGGATATTGGCCTTTGTGTTGTTTGGCCTATATGCCTTCCTGCTAACCTCAGCCCCCAATGTTCTGGGGTACTACTTGAAATTGTTCTATAGATTTGTGGCTTACTGAAAAGAGATATCCCCGAAGAAGACAGAACAGTTACTTACCACTAACTGTAGATCTTTGATGGAATCTCCTCCATTGAGCCACAATGCACCCTCCCATCTTCCCCCTTGGTTTGACGAGGTCTAGTGTGGGTTTTAGGCATCATTGTTTTGCCCTATTTACCCTGTACTGGGTTTTCTTTGGTCATCGTCACTCCTTTTGGGGGCATTGACGTGCTTGTCTCTATCATTCATCGGTCTGACACAACACCATTTCTTTGTCTCTGGTGTACTCGCAGAACTGAGGAGGTTTGGGTCCACCCATTTCTTGTAGGAGCCAGTGATGCATGTCACCATGGGTGGCCTTCTAGACAAAAGTTTCTACAAAGATCTGATGCCGATGGCTTACTGACTAGGCATGGCTCACTGGAGGAGAGTACCTAGAAGATCTACTGTTACTGGTAAGTAACTGTCCTTTCTAACCCTGGAAATTCTTCAGTATTCTTAACTCTTGCAGTCAGCCTGTAATGTTGAACTGCCCAGAGAATGGAATATATGCAAATGATGGGACACTCATTGGCTCATGCAACCATTCAGACTGCTGCCTTTACCAACTGCTGCATTCTATAACGCTCAGATTTCATTCGCCGCCTGCTAGTCAAGGTGCCACAAAAACAAGTAACTTTTAAAATTATTTTCATATGCTGCCTTTACTTTCTGATATTTTTGTTCGCGCTAGGTTAGTTTAGTTTTTTTTTTGTTTGTTTTGTTTTTTAACATTCTATTTCTAGGGACATGGATATGTTGTTCATTCACACTTATTGGCAGGTTCCTTGTCGCTTTAAATCTTGCCGGAAGGTCTTCAAGCTGGCTCCTCCCACCCACCCGGGTGGCAAAACTCTCGGCTCCGCCCCATGACGCCGGATCTTCCTTACTGCTTGGAAGCTCAGGTTCCTCCTTAGCGCTCTGCGTTTAGACTGGATCCTAATTCTTGATTCGTCCGAAATTGGTTTTGAAGTTTTCTAAACTTGGTCTTCATCTTCCCTCGCGGCTGCGATGGACAATCTATTCCGGCTTGGAGGTGCCCTTGCGGGCAGAAAATGTCAGGGCGGACCGCACTCCACGTCGTCTACTGCCTGAGCCTAGATCCGACCGCAGGCCTGCAAGTTGTGCACGCTCTTTCTCGACCAGCGTCCTGGGTGATCCGCTGCCGATTGAGCTTCGGGCGCCCAGCGTTCCGCTGGTAAAATCAAAAGAGGCTCGTTGGGCGGTGTCGCGGTGGCTGGCTCGGCTGAGCAGCTTGAGCAGATGATCGCCCTCGAGGAGGAGGCGGCCCAGGCCGTATCTTCCTCCTCCTCGGCCGCGGCATTTATCCCGCTCTCTCTGAGTTCCTCGTATACGGCTTCCTTCAAGGAGCTTTGTCAGTCCCTTTCCATGAAGGGAGAGGGGCCATCGGGACATTCTTCTTGGCCCAAGAAGAAGGAGTCGAAGGGTAAGTCCCACCGTCAGCGTTCGTAGGAGCGGGAGAAGTCTCCTTCCCCGGACAGCCGACCGTCAACTTCAGTCGAACTTGTGGCTCAGGCCGCTGGCTTCTCGGTGTCCCCATCAGGCCAGCCTGCCGAGACTCCCGTCTACGCAGTCGAGATTTTTATCGATCCGTTAGGCGGGCTGTCGACTAGTGAAGCTGACAACCCACCTTCACGGTTCCACGGTGAGACCAAGATCTGCCTGCTTGAGGGGCCGCGGTCCCGGTTAAAGTGCCCGAGCCGAGGGAAGAGCGGGTGTCCCCCCCCTTCCCAGACCCACCCTCGGTCCCTCCGAGGGTCTCTGTCTCGGACTTCATCTTGGTCAAGCCGTTCCTGCCGACATCGGTGGTCTCGGTCTCGATACCGAAGTAAGACGGCGACACCATTCCTCCTCGTCCTCTTCCTCGGATAAGGGGAGGCTTCGGCATAAATTACGTCGGCGCTACGAGGAGCTTATGTGGCAGCAGTTGCTGTTGTCCGGGTCTAAGCCGACTCCGGCCCAGACCCCAGCCATCAAGTGGCTGTCGCCCAAACGACCGAAGCAACCACTCGCCTCAGTCGAGTTGCCCGTTCCAGGGCCGGTTGCTCTGCCAAAACCAGCTGCTCCACCGATTGTGGTGGAACCTCCACCTCCACAACCGAAGTCTGGGGCACCGACCAAGGATTCTCGGTCGGGTCACGGCCTGCCCCACAGGTTGTCGGTCACCCTCACTCCCGACCGTCCTCAGCAGGTGGAGGGTGGCTCAGGGCTGAGGCAGCTCTTCGCAGACTCTTCGGAATCCGACGACTCCTCCTCCCTGTTCTCCAGGCAGGTCAACCTGGAGTCCTCCAGGGGCCAGTCATTGGACGATAGCCCATCGTCCTTCTTGGGTCTGCTTCGACTCATCTCGGAGTCCACGGGATGCAGCTCAAGCCTGTGTCCAAGCAGGCCAAGTATCCCTGATGGAATACTGGATCGGGGATTCCCTCACGGAGGCCTTTCCGGTGGCTGAGGCCATTGTCGGCAGCGGAGCTTAGAGCAGCAGCCTGCTTCCTGTCCTCGCCTCGGCCAGGATGGCCAGGAAGTATGTGGTCCCTACTGGCTCTTTGCCCGGTTTCTCGGGACCCCTCTGCCGAGGTTAGTCACTGACAGCGTTTTCCGGCGTTCAAGTAACGCTCGGGATGTGGATAAGCCACCCGACAAAGAGTCCAAAAAGCTGGACTTTGCCGGGCGCAGGGTGTACGCTGCATCCTCCCTCGGCCTCCGACAGGCCAGCTCGGCCATGCTGATGGCACACTTCTCCCACGCCCTCTTGGGCTCCCTGGATGAGGTTGTCCCTCATCTTCCGACCAACCTGCAGACCACGTTCTGCCAGGTGCGGGACCAGGGTAGGGCGGTGGCGAAGCAGCAGCTTCAGACTGCTCTGGACATAGGTGATTCCTGTGCCAGGTCAGTAGCGGCCGCGGTGGCCATGCGCCGCAGGGCGTGGCAGAGGATATCCACCTTCACGGCGGATACCCAGCACAAGTTGGCGGATGTCCCCTTCCTGGGGACTGACCTCTTCGGCCCTGGAGTGGAGGGACACCTCCAGTGGATCAAAAAGTCCAATGCCACCCTGGACTCGGTCACCTCTGCCCAGAGGGACAAAGGCCGCCGTCAGCAAGAAGCAGAAGTCCTTTCGTCCTTCGGCCCCTGCATCTCGACTGGCCCAGCAGCACCAGCAACAGGGCCAGCAGGCTCGCGCTTGGCGTCCCAAACCCAAGCCGGCGGCTTCCTCCAACAGGAAGCAAGGAGGTAAAGGCCCAGGAGGTCCCTCGGCCGGTTCCTCCTCCAAGCCTGCCCAGTGACAGGTTGAGGGGTGCTGCCCCCAGCCTCGTCACTCCCCTCTGGGTTCCCTCCGTGGGGGACGGCTCTGCCACTTCCTTTCCGCCTGGTCCGCTATCACCATGGACCGCTGGGTGTTGGAGGTGGTAGGAAAAGGCCTACCTCTGGAGTTCAAGCAGGCTCCACCTTTTCGATACGTCACCCCTCGGGGGGCCATGGGGTCCGCAGCCTCGCTGTCGGCCCGCCGAGCCAATATTGCCCTGCTCCTCGAAAAAGAGGTGATCAGGAAGGTGGAAGATTCTCCTCCAGACCCGGGGTTTGTGTCCAGGTATTTCCTGGTCCCAAAACGGATGGGGGGCTGGGGCCCATTCTCGACCTGCACGACCTGAACAGGTTCCTAAGGTCTCGGACCTTCAGGATGGTCACTCTGGCTCAGATAATCCCATCCTTGGAACGAGGCATGTGGTTCTGTTCTCTGGACCTCAGGGCCGCGTTCTTTCATGTCCCAATCCGTCCGTCTCATCAGAGATTCCTCTGCTTCAGAGCGGAGGGATCCCTTTTCGAGTTCCGGGCCATGCCCTTCGGCCTCTCCATAGCTCCCAGGGTCTTCTCCAAATGCATGGCAGTGGTGACAGCATTCCTGCGGCGCCGAAGGGTCGGGTGTCCCTACATGGACGACTGGCTGATTGCAGCCCCTCAGAGCCGGGCGGAGCGGTCCAGAGATCTGGCCCTCAAGTTTGCTCTCAGATTCGCCTCCTCATCAGCGAGGCCAAGTCGAACTCGTGCCGAAGCAGGTGATACTCTTCGTCGGGGCAGAGCTTGACTCTCTTCGAGCCAGAGCTCGGCTCACGGCGGACAGGGCCGAGGTTCTTTCCTCCTTTGCCCAATCATTTCTGGTTGGGCAATCGCGCCCTGCCCAGGACTTCCTGCACCTCATGGCAGCCTGCACCAGTGTGGTCCATTGGGCCCGTTGGTACATGCGTCCCCTTCAATGGGGACTAGCAGCCAGTGGTCACAACGCTGCAATCCGTTGGACCAGCCCGTGACAGTGACCCAGGAGATGTGGAATGCTCTCCAATGGTGCATTGTTCCGGAACATCTGCAGGAGGGCATCCCGTTCGTCCCCCCCGAGCCGACGGCCTCTATATCGACCGATGCATCTCTGATGGGTTGGGGTGCCCATCTGGGGGAGCACCGAGCGCATGGCCTCTGGTCCCCTCGGGAGTCCCGATGCCTATCAACCTGCTGGAGCTCTGAGCGGTCCGCCTAGCTCTCACCGCCTTCACTCCATTTCTACGGAGTCAAGTGGTTCAGGTCCAGACTGACAATACCACGACCGTGTACTATCTGAATCGCCAGGGCAGGACGCGCTCTATACTGTTATGCAAAGAAGCTCTCCGCATATGGTCCCTCGTGCGCAGCCTGGAGGCGGATCTCCTAGCCATTCATGTGGCAGGGCCTCCAACACCCTGGCCGATGCCCTAAGCATTATGGGGCTGCGTCTCACGGTGGTCTCTCCTGCGAGGTAGTACAAGATCTGTTCTCCCACTGGGACACGCCTCAGGTGGACCTGTTTGCCTCAGGAAGAATGCGAGCTGAGTCTGTTCCATCCCGCCCCCCTCAGCAGGGCTCGCTGCAGGGGGATGCCTTCTCGAGGCCGTGGACCCCAGGCCTCTTCTAACCCTTTCCCCCATTTCCCTTGATCCACAAGGTGTTTCTCAAGGTGAGGAGGGACAAGGCGCAGGTGATTCTGGTAGCCCCAGACTGGCCCCGCCAGTTCTAGTATCCATATCTCCTCAGCCTCAGCGCCAGGCTCCCGAGGCGGCTTCCAGCCCGCCCAGACCTGATCTCAGTCAAGCAGGGGAAGGTATTCCATCCGGACCTTCAATCCCTGCACCTGACGGCCTGGTTCCTGAGCGGCTAGAATTCCAGGCCTTGGGTCTTTCCGACGAGGTTCTCAACATCGTTGAGGCGTCCCGTAAGGAGTCGACCAGGAAATGCTACGCCTTCAAGTGGAAGAGATTCTCAATTTGGTGTCAGGGGAAGGGCTTGGACCCTTCCGCCTGTCCCTTAGCAAGCATTCTGGACTACCTGTGGTCTCTTTCTCAGCAAGGGCTTCGGTCGACGACCCTTAAGGTGCACCTGGCAGCCATCTCTGCTTACCGGGCGCGGGCTGGGAAGCAGTCGGTGGCACAGAAGAAGGTGGTTGGGCGCTTTTTCAAAGGCCTTGACCACATTCCCCTCCGGTGCGAGAACCTCCACCTCCGTGGGATCTACTGCTGGTATTGGCCAAGCTCATGGGCAAGCCATTCGAACCGATGCACAGGTGCGATATTTCCCACCTGTCATGGAAGGCCGCCTTCTTGGTGGCTATCACGTCAGCCAGAAGGATGGGAGAGCTCCAAGCGCTTTCCATAGTCTCCCTTATCTGGTCTTCCACAGGACAAGGTTGTCCTGAGCCCCACCGAAATTCCTTCCAAGGTGGTGTGAGTTTCACCTTAACCAGGTGTTGACTCTGCCGGTGTTCTACCCCAATCACACCTCGGAGGCGAATATAGGCTCCTCCCGGACCCTAGGCGCAAAGCTATTATAAGGGCGGACGGCTGAGATTCGGGAAGAGGTTCGCCAGCTGTTTGTCACCTATGCTGAAGCCGCACCTGGCAGACCTGCAGCCAAGCGGACGATAAGCAGGTGGGTCACCTCCTGCAAAGAGTCTGCTATAGGTTGGCGGGCATGGAGCCTCCCAGAGGGATAAGAGCTCATTCTACCCTCCATACCGCTGCATCGGTAGCTGCTTCCAGGGATGTCCCTATCCAGGATATCTGCAGGGCTGCTACCTGGAAGTCTGCACATACCTTTATTACCCACTACCACATCGACCTTGAGTCACGCTGGGATGCTGGTTTTGGGGCCTCGGTTCTTCAGTCTCTATTTCCCAATTAAGTATCGGGTGTGCGCCTTGCCTCCCTCCTCCCAGAGAACTGCTAGGAGTCTGCCAATAAGTGTGGATGAACAACATATCCATGTCCCTAGAAATACAGGTTACTCACCTGTAACAGGAGTTCTAGGAATGGTATATGTTGTTCATCCACACAACTCACAACCTGGCTTCCAGTGGGCTAGATCTGGCGTCATGAGGCGGAGTCGAGAGTTTTACCACCCGGGTGGGTGGGAGGAGCCAGCCTAAAGACCTTCCGGCACGATTTAAAGCGGCAAGGAACCTGCCAATAAGTGTGGATGCACAACATATACCATTCCTAGAACTCCTGTTACAGGTGAGTAACCTGTATTTTTCCTCCTCCTCCCCTCAGCTCCGGTTTCCTCGGGAGCACCTAGGAGTCATCCCACTGCGGTTCACTCCTACCTGGTCAGTCCTCCTTTGCCCATTTAGCCTCGGTTTACCCCCCGGGCAGGGACGAGGCGGGCTCCAACACCCTGAATTCCTCTGGCAGCATCAGTCAGGAGGGTGCCAGGAGGGTGGCCGCATATTGTGGGCAAGCTCCGGTGCTCCATCTCCGCCGGAGCTGACGGTCATTTTCCCCTGTTCTGGGGAGTGGCTGGCGCTCTGACGTCAAGGTGATGCTACTGACGTCTGCCACTCCCGGCCCCTTCACTACGCTAAGCGCTTGCTGTGTCCTCGGCTTCCACCAGAGGTCAGCGAGTGCCGAACAGGGACCCCTGTCCCTCCCCGGGAGAGGAGAGCTGTCCTCAGGCAGCTGGATCCTCTCCCTCCCCTGCTGACCCCCAGCAACCCGGGATCGTTCCCGAACCTGGGTCGCCAGCATGTCGCGAGGTGTGGTGTCCAGTGCCTCAACCCTCAGCACCACCGGGCCGGGTTAGTTTAGTTTTATTTAACTGATTTTGCGGTTCCTCCATGGTTCTCAGTAACCGTGGAGGAACTGGCGTTACCATCCGGTTTATTTACTTGCCTTTCTATTTTTTTTATAGTTTTTTTCTTATTTCTAGTGTTTCTTGTGTGAACCGATACTTTTTGGTTCTTTTTGCTTTAATCACAGGTTTTTTCCTCACATAAACTAACCGTGATTTAGTTAGGTGTTTGGTGTTAACTGCTGTTTATAAAAGTATTTGCAGTTACTTTTTGGGGTTTGAATCTTGTAATTTGGGCTGAAATGTCAGATAAACCTAAAAAGAAAATTGGCCCTACCAGGATCAAAAACTACATTGTATGGTGAGATTCCATTTCACAGCTGTGTGTGAAATCTGTAAAACATTTCCACCTAAAACAATTGAAAAAAGGTTGGAAAGATACAAAAAGAAGATGGCACAGAATGATCCGGGAGATAAGTGCTCTGACCAGCCTTCTCCCTCGACTGATGCAAGTGAAACCGTGGAACCTGAACCAATTACTCCAAAAAAAGGAGAGACCCATCAAGAACCAAACGAACCAGTGAACCGGCTGACAAACCAGAAGTGGCAAAAAAGATTTTGCCCTCATTAGGTCATATCTGACAGTATTAGGCATGTATTTTAACAGGAGGGATATTTTTATTGTTATTACTACTACTACTATTACAATTTTGATAGCTTAGTTAGGGAGCCTTTCCTTGCAGGCTGCAATGAATCTGAATGTTATAGAACGCAACATTTGGTAAGGATGGCAGTTTGAATGGACGCATGAGCCAATGAGTGTTCCATCATATGCATATGTTCCATTCTCCAGGCAGTTCAACACTACAGGCTGACTGTAAGAGTTAATAATATTAAAGAATACCTTGGAAGAAACAAGATTACTAAAGTGAGTATTTTTTTCTTTCTGGTCCTCGAGGAAAACTTGTCTGCACGTAAACCTACTGCAGTCCAGGGTGTTAGCCTAGGTCTAATGGAGTTCACACCACTGATCAGGGATCATGCTTTGCATGTCAACATGGACATCACAACCACCATGTTCTATCTGAATAGGCAGTGCAGTGCACACTTCTTTCGTCTTTGTCGCAGGAGACCAACCAGCTGGCAGATACTTTCAGCTGTCTGGGAGAGGAGTCCCACAAGTGCTTGCATCTTCGCTGGTAGTGTGTCGGTTCTTCTCAGTGTGGTGAACTGGTATAGGAAAATTAATCCCCTAAGACCTGGTCTGAGACCATTTGGGTCTGTTCAGTTCCTGGGAGAACAGGAAACTGAGGCTGTTCTTTGTTTGTCCCTTTCAGCAGGGTACTCCGAGAGCAAATGCATTTAACTGGTCCTTTGCTCACCCTGCTGTGTGCTTGCTTTTGGGTCTGCAGTCCTGACCTGAAGTCCCTGTTCACTTAACTTGGGGTGCGTACATTCTTTCTCCCCTACTCCTGAGGACTGCTATGAGTAGTTAAAAATAGATATTACTTACTTGTAACCATAGATCTTACTTTGAGTGTGAGCTCTTGTAGCAGGCTACACCATTAGGGTTAAGCCGCTAGGTGCTAGAACCCCATTGAGAACTTCTAGCTAGCAGTATACAGTGGGAGACCGCCCCTGACGACAGCCGCCCCTAACGTCAGCCAGTGGTATAAAAGGGGTGGTCCCCCAGCCCCACCTCAGTTCTTTTCCTGCCGTCAACCCGCACACATAGACTCCACGGATGCCTTCAGCTCACAGTCAACCGCCATTACCGCATTTCTTCGTGTTTTATTTTCTCTTAAAATAGTGTTTTTCACACTGAATGTCTTACCCAACTTCATCCTTTGGGGCAGCGGAAATCCAAGTTAGTTTTAGCAAAAAGGGGCCTCGAAAAACGACACTCAACCTATCTTATTTGTTAAGGCCCCAACCACAAATCTGAGACCTGCCAACATTGCTTAAGCTTCAACCGCAGTACCAGGATCCATGACCTGAAGACTCTGAAGAGCTACCTGCTTGAACAACAACTAGCCACCATGCAGAAGAACCCACCAGGGCATAGCTCATCTTCCTCCATGGTACCGGGGACTTCCCCCTCTTCTTTGACCCATAAGGATAAGAAAGCCAGTGGGAAACACCATCACAAGGACAAGGATAGACCCAGATCGAACTACCGCTCCAGGTCCACTCATAAATCGCCATCTTTTTTGAGTTCCTCCTCCTGTGGAAGGTCGGATTCTGCCCCCCAACCCCCCGACACCCCTCACTCCTTCTGGGTTTCCGTTGGTAAAGCCTCCCGCCCTAGTCCTGTTGTCTGGTGGGGGGCCATTGGGGCATGGGCATGGGCCTTCGTCGGCCCTTTCTTCTGAGTCTTAGGCCTTTTCAGCCTCCCTCTGGGCCTAAGCCAGGTGGATCAGCTGGTCCCTCTTCGGGAGGTGGGTCGGAGCCCGTTCTCCCGGCTGGGGCATCCACATCGTTGGATCGGGCCTCAAGGTCCGGTGACAGAAAGTGACGCCAGGAGCTCTACGCTCCCCTCGGCATCAGATGCAGGCCGGTACCCCAGACCAACGCTGACAGACTCCAGCTTTTTGACTCTGCTTCTCTTGGATTGAACCAGGCGTGCCCCCGTTGCCGGCCCTCAGGCCCCTCTAAGCCGATGCGCGAGAATCCGTCAGCCAACTCGGCGTCCCCTCACCCGATGCCAGAGAGAACCTGATGCCAGATGCTCTGACCACAGCCAACTAACCCTGCGTCTCCAGACCTGACGCTGGAGTTGCCCACTCCAGAGGGCCCACGCTGGGGCCCTCTAATGTTTCTCTCCCAGCGCCCCTCTTGTGTCTCTTACAGATGTGGGGGCTCTATTCAGCTCATGGTGGAACACTATAAAAGGGACCTCCTGCCCACTGCCCTCCCCAGGCTTCTGAACCCACTCCTTTGGGGGGTCCCTCTGGCCCCACCTAAGCAGCCTCCTCCCTCTCTGCCCAGGGATCCCTCACCACCACCGAGAAGGGTCTCCCCCTCCTCCTGCTCACTCAGACGAAGGAACCCCAAGGTGACATGGATGAAGGCGCCATTCTTTGTCCAGGTCTTCTTCTAGACGCCTGCACCACTCTCACAAACGCCAGTCCCGGTGTTCCAACAGGTGCTCTCCTTCCTCATAGGATTCCAGCCAGGGTTTGTCCTTCTCATCTAGGTTGTCAGAAGGGTATGCCTCCCCTCCTCCTTATAAGGATTCCCCTAGGTCACCACTGGATGATCCCACATTCATGGGTGTGATGCGGCACATCCAGTTCCTCAAGCTGTGGGACACTGAGAACACGGACACGGAGAGATGCCATCTGGCTCAGTTCCTCAGGATGAACAACCCTAAGCCTCTGTTCATCCTGCCATTGATGGCCCTTGTCCAGGATGTTACTAAGCTTGCCTGGAAACATCCCTCATCGGCTTCGGCAGGTCTTAAGAAAGCAGACAGGCCCTTCAGAATCCCCAAAAATGAACTCTTTTTGGGGGAGCAACCTAGGGCCGATTCGATGGTGCTGACTGCGACACACGGCAGGACCAAACAGCCCAGACACATAGAGTTCCCAGCTTCCTGACAAGGAGTCCAAGAGACTGGACCAGTTTGGCCGCAAAGTCTATTCGTTGGCCACCTGCACCATCTGCTCACTAAATTTTTTAGCACACATGGTCCAACACCAAAAATCCTTATGGAAAAAAGCTGTGGAATTGGCACAAGCTCGACCCCACTCCTCCCCAAAATCCAAATTGCTGGACATCCTCCAGTCAGGTCTGGATGTAGGGAAGCATGTCTTCTGCTCATCCTATGACTCAGCGGGCATCGCTGCCAGGGCGGCTGCTATGGGAGTCTGTCCCCGAAGATGCTCCTGGCTCAGAGTCTCAGGCTTTCGCCAGGACCTTCAAGAGGCTATCCTGGATGCTTCTTTTCAAGGCTCTGTTCTTTACAGTGAAGACACCGAAAAGATCATTACAGGCCTCCAGGATTCCAGAAAAGCTGTCCAGTCAGTCTACAAGATGTACAAGTTAGAACCAGCTCCTTCTAGACTCGAGCCTTTTCATCCACAGCGGGCCAGCAGTCCAAAGGTCAGCAGCCCAGAGGGACCTTTAAGCATAAGGCCTCCTCTCAGCCCTTGGGGTCCTCTGGCCCTAGAACCACCAAGGCCTCCCAGGTCTCCCTGCCTGCACCCAGACCCTCTGTCTGACACCTTGCCCGACCCCCTCCCACGGCAGAGCTCCTGGGGGTGGCGGTGAGGGGTCGGTTGTCTCTCTATCTCGTGAGATGAACCAAGATCACATCAGATGCATGGGTACTCCAACTGACAAGAGAGGACATGCTCTGGAGTTTTTGGAACTGCTTCCAGACAACCCTCCGGTTCCTTCCAATTACTTCCCGCCCCATGCCGCCCTAATCCAAGCAGAGATTTGAGCACTCCTATCCAAAAAGGCCATACAGCCCGTCCCGCTGAACCCAAGAGGAAAGGCTTTTACTCCCATTTCTTCTTGGTTCCCAAGAAGATGGGAGATCTTCGCTACATACTGAACCTCAGCCACCTGAACACCTATGTGGAGTACAGTAGGTTTCAGATGGTGACTCCCCCAGACCTGCTCCCCATGCTTCGTCATGAGGACTGGCTTTGCACGCTCAACATGCAAGACGCGTTCCTCCACGTCATGGACCTCCCAGCCCACAGGAGGTTCTTGCGCGTCACCTTCCAAGGAAGTCACTATCAGTTCCAAGGTCTGCCCTTCGTCCTGTCCTCGGCTCCCCGTGTCTTCACCAAGTGCCTAGCAGAGGTGGCTGTGGCCCTCAGGAGACGGGGCCATTATGTCCGTCCCTATCTGGACTGGCTCCTGACAGCTCCTACAAGAGATCAGCTGCTAACAACCCTGGAAGACACCTTTACATTGTTCCGAGAACTGGGGATCACTCTGAATTTCCCTAAATCGTCCCCATGGCCCAGCTAAAGGCTGCAGTATATCAGGGCAGTCTTGGACACCACCCAAGGGAAAGCATTTCTCCCTCTCGACAGAGCAGATCGCCTTCGGACTTGGGCTCGGGGTATTTCCTTGTCTCACCAGGTCCCAGCCAAGGCCTTTCTTCAGCTTCTGGATCAAATGACAGCTGCCACTGCATCTGTTCCTTTGGCACAGCTTTACAAGAGTGTTCCCCAATGGACTTTTAAGTCCAGTGGGTCCAATGCACAGATGACGTCGAACAACCAGTGAAGGTCTCCAGGGCAGTATCACAGATCTTGAAATGGTGGCTAAACTCTATCAATTTAGAACAAGGAGCTCCTTTCCAGAGAGATACCCCTCAGCAGATTCTGATGACGGATGCTTCAGGTCAGGGATGGGGAGCCCATTTCCAGGACCGTGAAATGCAGGGCACGTGGTTTCCTGCAGAACAGGCTCTCCACATCAACGTCTTAGAGGGTGATCCCTTACGCTCTACAGGCATTTCAGCCAGATCTCCTTCTGGGCCCCCTGATGATATCGACGGACAATATGTCTGTGGTCTTTTATATCAGCAAGCAAGGGGGGACTCGCTCCTACCCCCTCTGCAGGGAGACCATGAGAGTTTGGTTCTGGGCAGTGGAACACAGTCTGGTTCTTACCTCAGTTCATGTTCCAGGAGTCCAAAACAACTTGGCCGACAGCCTAAGCAAGTCTCGGTCCAAGGCCCACGAGTGGGAGCTCCTACAGCCTGTAGCAGAGGATCTCTTCAAAATGTGGGGGCATCCCGAACTAGACCTCTTTGCGTCCCCATTCAACGCCAGACTGCCCAGTTTCAGCTCGTTAGATCCAGGGCCTGGTGTTTTCTGGTGAGACATGTTGTCTCTCTGCTGGTCAGGGAGGTTTCTATATGCCTTTCCTCTGCTACAGAGAGGCCTACTCAAGCTGCGGTCAGAGGGGCAGACATGATCCTGATTGCTTCCTTCTGGCCTCGGCTGATTTGGTTTACTCTACTCCAGCAATTGGCAGTGGAGCCCCCAAACCTCGCACTTGCTCTCCCAGGAGCAAGGCACCCTAGTCCATCTGGACCTCAGGTCGCTACATCTGCATGCATGGCTCCTGCAGATCTAGCTAGGGTCCGTTTTGGGGTTTCCCCTAGGGTAGCTGATGTCTTGGCGGCAGCTAGGAAACCTTCTACCAGAGCCACTTATACCATGGAGTATCCTGTCTCTCTGTCAGATTCTGGACTCGGCTACTCCTCTATCAGGGTGCATCTTTCTGCCGTTTCTGCCTATCATGTACCTATAGAGGGCAGGCCCCTTGCCCAGTTGGATCTGTCCTGTACATTCTTGCAGGGCATTCTGCACTTGAAACCTCCCTTTATGGATCGTGTCCCTCCATGGGACCTTTTGTTTTTGTTGGAAAAACTTGCCTTGCATCCCTTCAAACCACCCGCATGCTGTGAGCTTTGCTTTCTGTCGTGGAAAGCATTATTTTTAGTTGCCATTACTTCCGCTCAAAGGATTTCCAAACTTCAGGCTCTGATGTGCAAAGAGCCTTATTTGGTTTTCCACAGAGACAGGGTGTCTTTGCAGACTAATCCCAAGTTCCTACCAAAAGTGGTGTCCAAGTTTACTCTTAATCAGGACATCCATTTACCCGTTTATTATCCAGAGTACTCAAATCGAGGGGAGGCTGTGCTTCACACTCTGGACATTCACAGGGTTTACTTGGTTCCAAAGGGACAAAAGGAGGCTATTGCCCATCGTGATTGTCCCCAACCACCATGGTGGAAAAATTATGTCCTGGAGTTATTATACTCCATCCAGTTATCTAACCCTTTTTTAAAGGCTGAAATAGAACTACAGTCCACCAATCCTTGAGGAAGTAAATTCCATACTCTAGGAGTTCTTATCATAAAATAATTTAACCTTTTGTTTGTTTTAGATTTTGCAACATTAATTTGTTTATTATGGAACCGTGGGGTAGTCCTTCTACTAGAGAAGTTCAAACCACAATGATACATAAGTTCCTGGGAATTCTGAATTTTGTATAATAAAAGTAAATCTCCTCTAGTGCATCTAGTTTGAAGCGAATGTAGCCCAGTTTCCTGTAGTCTGCCCCAGCAGTCCAATTCTGATAAATATGGAACCATTTTAGTAGCTCTCCTCTGGATTTTTTCAATTCTATCAATATCTTGCCTTAAGCAGGGACTCCAAAATGGAGACCCATAATCTAAATGAGGTCTTACATATGCTCTAAACAATGGAATTATACATTCCTGAGTCCTTGATACAAAGGAACATTGGATACGAGAAAGCAATGCATTAGATTTTCTGGCTATCGTGGTACAGTGATCAGTTGAAGACAGTCTATTGTTAATAATAATTCCGAGATCATACTCTACTAGTGACACATGAAGAGGAATATTATTTAAAAAATTAATTTGTTTAGGGTTATGTTTTCCAAAATGTAATACATGACACTTATCTGGATTAAGTGTCATCTTGTTAGAGTCTGCCCATACTTCAATAGTTTTTAAATTATTACTAATAGATTCCTTATTTAGTGTTGTGTAAACAGACCCTCCTAGCTTAGTGTCGTCTGCAAATTTTGAAAGAAGATTGTCGGAGCTAACTTGCAGATCACTAATAAAAATATTAAACAGTGTTGGTCCCAACACAGAACCCTGTGGAACCCCACTGGTCACATTCTGAACGTGGGAAAGCAAGCCATTTATTTTGACTTGTTGTTGTCTGTTATTTAACCATCCTGATACCCAATTGATTATAAACTGTGAAAATCCCAGTTTTACAATTTTGTCAAGCCAGATGTCATGGGGGACTTTATCAAATGCTCTGCTGTAATCGAGAAGGATTACATCCATGGGAATACCATTATCCAGTCCTATACTTATATAATTATAAAAGGCTACTAAGTTAGTAGTACAAGAAAACCCTTGTCTGAATCCATGCTGAGTATTATCTATTATATTATTTGTTAAGGATTCATTTTGCAGTATTTTTTTTAAATAATTCTCTCCATTAGTTTGCTTATAACTGAAGTTAAACTTATCGGACGGTAGTTTTCAGGCTTAGAATGGTTGCCTTTCTTAAAAATAGGAATAACTGTGGCTGATGCCCAGTCGTGAGGGATAGCTTCTTCAAGTAAGGATTTATTAAAAATAAGGGCCAGGGGTTTGGAAATAGCTGCAGCTGTTTCAAGTAGAAATCTTGGATTAATATTATATGGTCCTGGGCTAGAGGAAGAATTTAGGAAAAGAATAGCTTGTAGGGTGTCATCCTCAGTAATAGTATAGAGGGGAGTATTGTTTACTGTTTGCTTAAAAAGTTTAGGAACTTCTTTTTTTTAGTAAAGACTGAACAAAAGTGTTTATTGAATGTATAGGCTATATCCCTGTAAGTAGCAATAATAGAGTTGTTTACAAATAGGGGTCCTATATATCTATTATTCATTTTCTTATTGTTAAGATACGAGAATAGTGATTTATAGCTGTCTTTGGAATGAGCCAAACAAAATTCCAGTTTCTTTTTGGATTGTAGGATTGCTTGTTTTAAAAGTTTTAGAATTTTCCTGTATTTGGTGATTAATAATTCTTTGACTTCTCCCTCACTCCTTTTGACACGAGAAAAAAGCCTTTGTTTATTTTTAATTAAGGATTTGATAGTTTTATTAAACCACAAGGGTATCTTCCCCTTCTTATACTTTTTTATGGTGGGGACAAATAAATCTTCTAGATAGTAAATAGAAGATTTCAAATATTCCCAGGATTCCTCCAGTGAAATAGGAGATATTACATCCCAAGAAACGGATTTTAGTTGATCATTAATAGTGCTAAAGTTAGCAATATTATAGTTTTTAAATTCTGAAAATTTCAAGATATGTTGACAAAATAACAAGAAAAAAGAAATTGAATAATGGTCACTAGATCCCAAGGGGGCGCCGACTAAAATATTAGATATGAAACTCCCTATATTAGTAATAACTAAATCCAATATATTGTCTCCACGGGTTGGTTCACTTATAATTTGTGCTTCGTTATTACATAAACCACACCCGTTCGGTCAGGAAGTCTGACCTGCTGTTTGTGTCCTTTGCCCCGAGAACTGAAGGGGCCCCCCTGCATTGTTTATTGTTATCGTAAGTACGACAAACCTTTACCGGGCCAGGTTAAAGGTCACTCTACCAGGGGTGTTGCTGGCTCCTTTGCATTGCTGAGGAACGTCTCTGCAGCGGACATTTGTGCAGCTGCTACTTGGAGTTCTGTCCATACTTTCATCAAGTAGATACAGTTTGAGCATTGCCTGTAGGCGGAGGACTGGCTTTGGCCTAGCTGTCCTCCAGGGCTTGCTCTCGTGAGAGCTTCTATTTCTGTTCTTCTCCACCTCCCGTCCAGCCTGGGCATATTCTTTGACTGCTTGGGACTCCGTCCTAATGGTGTAGCCTGCTGCAAGAGCTCACACTCGAAGTAAAATAGTGCTGTTACGTAAGAACTTTCCGTAACAAGAGATCTTACTTCGAGAGGGCTCTTGCAGTAGGTAATAACTATGAGACTGCGCCCCTGGTGTTAGGGACCACACAGAAAATTTAGCTAGCAGTGTCTAATGGGGACCACCCACCCAACGTCATGTGACCGACATTAGTGTGACACTATATAGTGGGCGGCCCCCGACGCCTGCCTTCCAGTTCTTTCCCCTGGTTGACCTGTGCATGTTGGACGTTGCGGAGATTGTCACTGCAGTTTGACCACTTATTTTAGGATGTTTCTTTTTTCTTGTTTTTCAGTAAAAAAAAAACATTTTATTTTGGTATGTTTCACCATCTTCCATCATCGCATAAGAATAATTGCGATACTGGCGGTGTGCGGTGGCCTCACCAAGACTCTCGCTTCCTCTGCCTCTTCCATTTGCATTCGGAGCGCAACGCTGAGGATTGTGAGGCCTGTTCCAACTTCAACCAGGCCGCATGGAAAAGGCGCCAACAGGCCCTCGAAGCCCATCTCCTCAAAAATGAAGATGGCATCTATGGCAAAAGTGCTGCAAAACTTGAGGAGCGCCTCTTCCTCGCCAAGTGACTCCATCATCAAAGAAGCACTAGGACTAGGTATGGTCCCCTTCGCACCCGCGGCCGGGCAGCGGTCTTCTTCCTCCAGGAACACCTCTGCTGCAACCAAGTCTGCTCTACCTTTCCAGGAGCAGCCCTTGGTTCCCGTTGCCACTGGTTTCGGTGGCCGCGGACGCCTCCCTTAGATCAACCCCTTCCTCTGGGTCTGAGCCGGGATGTCGGGGCCGATAAGTCATTCGTCAAACCCTCCGATTAATGCCTGAGTCGGTAAGTTGGGCTCCAGGGACTCCGGGGCCCACACCACCAATGTCAGTAAGCCGGTAGTCTGTTCCTTCAATGACCACCTGGCCGTTACTCTTTCGTCGGACTCCGGCGCGAGTCCTGATGATGTCCAGCCGGTTGAAAGCCAGTGGCCGATCCCTGGACTGCCTTCTTTTTCGTCTGACTCCGGCACGAGTCCTGACAGCGTCCAGGTGGTCGAAAGCCAGGGGCCGGTCCCTGGACTGCCTTCTCAGATGGGTTCTGCTCACTGAGATTCCCTCTCCCTCCCTCAATGGAGCTTCCGATGCCCTCCCCAGACTCACGGGAGCTGGAGGATGGGGACTGTCCGGGTGCCTCTGTTACTGGTTCACCCCTGGACCGGATGGCACCTACGCAGGGCCCTTCCGCTATGGTCGGGCCATCAGCACCACAGCCAGTCTTGCCTCCCACAGGCCCCAGGCTTGACTCTGCTTTTTCGGGCCTTTCCGGTCCACTTTTCAGGCATCAGTGTCTCATGTCAGCCCCCACGGTCTCCCTGTCGGGACCTCCATCAGCTACCCTCCTCCTGGTTACCCGTCCTACCATCAGGTTTTTGGGTACGCTACGCCAGGCTCTCAGACGTCAGGCTTTCCCTCATCCGGGTACACTTCTACATACCTGGATCTCAGATTTCATACATTGGGATAACCGATGACTGGGTATACTGTGGGGTTCCAGCCGCCCCATTTCAGGCGGCTTTTGGGGCTATCCTCCAGTCTGGGTGGTCCAAGGCCAAATCCCAGCTGATCTCAGAGCTGGACAACAAGCTCCAGGTGAGGGCCTCCCTTCCCCCTCCCCCCGGTTCGTCTGGATCAGGCTCACAAGTCTGTTTCCACACTGGAACCACGCCAGTCTACATCAGGTCTGATAAAATTCCCTACGTCGACCCTGACGTCGGGCGGCGTTACTCCCAAGTCTCAGGAGGTCTCTCAACCTGATGTCAGACCTCCAGACTCAGAATCTGTGTCCTCTTCCTTGATTTTGGAGTTTGAGACCCCCTTTCCAGAGGTATCTATGTTGAAAGAGTCCCCGAAGTCAACCCCAGAGGACCCTTCTTTTACAGACCTCCTGAAATAGATTGCGGAGGTCTACGAGTGGAAACCTGATGCTCAGGACCCCAGATGTCAGAGGCTTATGGAGCATTTGGATATCCAGGAGACTACTCCTGTCCTCTTACCCCCATGGTTGAAGCCTCATGTGGGTTTGGCCTCCACCATATGGATGTTGCCTTCCTCCATTCCTGCTGTGGCAAAGCAGGCCGCTAGGACTTTTGGAATTCCCAGGGATAAGGGTCACCTCAGTGTACACCCTAAGGCTGGCTCCATAATCTTTACGGTGGCCCACTATAGGTCCACCAAGCCCCTAAGAGTATGAGCGCCTCACTTCCTGACAGGGAGTCGAGGCAGCTGGATCAGTTTGGGAGAAAGTTGTATTTTTCCTCCACTCTCACTATGTTTGCCCTTAACTAGGGGACACATATGCTGGTGTATCAGTAATCACTGCTCTGCTAGTTGGAACCTGTCACTGAGGCCGTGCCGGACACGGAATCTGAGATTTCTTTGGCTGACATTATTAGCCTGACCCAAATCGCATGTTGTCACTCCCTGTGGGTCACCTAGGATGAGGTGGACTTCTCAGCCAGAGACACCGCTACCGCTCTGTGTCTCAGGAGATTCTCCTGGCTTAGGATGTGAGGCTAGGCACCCAATGTCCAGGTGGCTATCCAGGGTAACCGCTTCAGGGGTTCTGTCCTGTTCATGGAGGATGCACAGGATGTTTTTACCAGTTTCCAAGACAAGGGCAGGGCCCTAAGGTTGATCCGTTGTATGTACCGCCTTGGATACACAGCCTAACAACCTTTTCATTGCCAGGCCTAATAGCAGACGAAGCCACAACAAAACAGCCAGACTCCATTTCAAGTGTCTGGCACCTTCAGCCACGTCCACTCCTCCAGCCGATTCTCAGCAAGCCTCAGGGGCGGCTTTCACCACCCCTCCCTCCGCCTCTTGACTCGTAGCTTGTTTCCCCCTCCTCCTCTTCTTCCTTCGGGGATGCCGGTGGGCGATAGGTTTGCCAGTCACCTGCTGAGGTGAGAGGCAGTTACTTCACATTGCCGCTACCTCAGGGAGAGCATTATCTGTTCAAAGTCCTCCCCTTCGGCCTGTCTTCAGTACCTGGCAGGACTCAGGGGGGCTGTGGTCTCAGTCAGATCTCTCTCTCTCTGTATATATTCGTGTTGGAGATGAGGGCAGTGCTGGTCGCTCTTCTAGCATTTGCTTTGCCGGGCTCACTATCAGCCCAGTCAGACATTATGGGGGAAGTCTGATACCTCAACAAGCAAGGGAGTACACATTCTTATCCCCTCAGCAGGGAGGTGATGCAGGTGCAGTATTGAGCAGTTCTGCATCGGGCTCTCCTCATAGCTGTTCACGTTCTGGGCGTGCAAAACGTCCTAACGGTACAAATCAAAACAAAAGAAAAAGCCACTATGGTTCTCAAAAGAGGTGGCTGTGAAAGTCAGGAAGAAAAATATAGCATTCCGGAAGTATAAGGAAACACAGAAGGAGCAGGACAGAGAGCTGTACCAGTTAAGGCAGAAAGAAGCAGGGAGGGAAGTCAGAATAGCAAAGGCCCAAACTGAGGAAAAGATGGCCAACTCAGTTAAGAAGGGGGATAAAACCTTTTATAGGTACATCAGCGAGCGTAGAAAGACAAAGGGAGGGATAGTGAGGCTGAATAGAATGAACGGTGGGTGGGCAGAAGGGGACAGTGAAAAAGCAGGGATACTGAATGAATATTTCTGCTCAGTGTTCACAAAAGAGGAGGGGGAAGTGCCTAATCCAATTAACAGAAGCACTCTTGATAGGGGGGTCGATCCCAGTCCTTTCACAGAAGAAAGGGTTCTGCAAGAACTCCTAAAACTGAAGGTGGACAAAGCAATGGGTCCTGATGGAATTCACCCCAGAATTCTAAAAGAATTAAGGGAGGAACTAGTGAAGCCACTGGCTACTCTTTTTAATAAATCATGGGAGGATGGTGTGGTACCCGAGGACTGGAGGAAGGCGGATGTGATTCCCCTTCACAAAAGTGGGACCAAGACAGAGGCAGGAAACTACAGACCTGTCAGTCTGAACTCTGTGGTAGGGAAAGTGATGGAGTCACTTCTGAAGGAAAGAATAGTTGAGTACCTAGAGGCCAGTGGAGCACAGGACCCAAGGCAGCATGGGTTCACAGTGGGAAGGTCATGTCAGACGAATCTAATAGATTTCTTTGACTGGGTGACCAAAGTAGTAGACCAGGGAGGGGCTGTGGACATGGCCTACCTAGACTTTAGCAAGGCATTTGACACAGTCCCACACAAAGATTAATAGTCAAATTAACCAGCCTGGGAGTGGGTCCCAGGGTGGTAGCCTGGGTAAAACATTGGCTGCACAACAGGACACAGAAGGTAATTGTAAATGGAGTCCACTCTGAAGAAAGAGGGGTTACTAGTGGGGTACCGCAGGGTTCAGTATTGGGTCCAGTCCTTTTTAATGTCTTCATCAGTGACATTGCAGAGGACTGGAAGGAAAAGTATGCCTTTTTGCAGATGACACAAAGATCTGCAACAGGGTTGATACACAAGGAGGCGTGGAAAGGATGAAAAGGGACTTGGCAAGGTTGGAGGAATGGTCAGAAGTATGGCAGCTAGGATTCAATGCAAAGAAGTGCAAAATAATGTACTTGGGAAACAAGAACCCAGGGGAAGAATACACAATGGGTGGGGAGGTAGTAACAACAACAAAAAGGAAAGGGACCTGGGTAATCATATCAGATGACCTTAAGGTTAGCAAGCAATGTGAGAAGGCAGTAGGGAGGGCTGGGGGTATACTGGGATGTATGGGAGGCATCAGCAGCAGAAACAGGAAGTTGTTATCCTTCTGTAGAGACAGTTGGTGAGACCCCATCTGGAGTACTGTGTCCAGTTCTGGAGACCCCATCTCCATAAGGACATAGACAGGATAGAGGTAGTCAGAGGAGGCAACTAAAATGGTGCAGGGTCTGCAAGAGAAGCCGTATGAGGAGAGACTAAAGGAGCTTAATATGTATACCCTTGAGGAAAGAGGGAGAGAGGGACATGATAGAAACTTTTAAGTACCTCAGTGGCATCAACAAAGTCCAAGAGGTAGCATCTTTCAGAAAAAGGCGTGCAAGAACAAGGGACACAATTTAAAGATAGAAGAAGGGCAGTTCAGGGCAATGTGAGGAAGTATTATTTCACAGAGAGGGTAGTGGATGCATGGAACAGCCTTCCTGAGGAGGTTGTGGGGTCTAAAACTGTGGGAGAATTCAAGAATGCATGGGACAGACATAAGGCAATTCTTGTGGGGGGTAGGAAGAAATAGGCTGTTGGTTAACTAAGATCTGCGGCCTATCCTGTAGGTAGGCAAATAGGCAGACTAGATGGGCCAAGCGGTCCTTATCTGTCGTCAAAGTCTATGTTTCTTTGTAACGGACAGTCTTAGCTGCACCAGAGTAAGAGCCTACAAATGGGGCAACCACTGTCTCCTGCCTCAGGAGTTGGACACGGTCCATCCGGGGCTGAAGCCCATCACCTTCACGCAATGCACCTTCTGTCATAGCTGCTTCACGCTTTGGGGTTTTCCCCAGAGTGGATAGTCTCCTTGTAGAAGCTAGAAGGCCTTCCACGAGGCTGACCTTTGCTGTGAAATGGAAGTGTTTTTCCATTTGGGCCACTGCGAAGGGTTGGGACCCTTTCTTGCATCCTGTTCTTCATGTCACTGAGTGCTGGAGCATCTCTCCAACCTGGGCCTAAGTTGCTCTTCGCTGAAGATTCACCCATCTGCTGTCTTGGCCTACCAGACCTGGGCTGAGGGTCGATCTGTGGCTCAGCTGGAGGTCTCCAAACCATTTCTCAAAAGGATCCTCCACTTCACATCCCCGGTGCGCAGTCCAGCTCCACCTAGGGATCTAATTTTTCTTCTAGAGTAGCTTACCTGCCTCCTTTTGAACCGGCTGGCAGTTTTGATAGGCACTTTTTATCCTGGAAAGTGCTCCTTTTAGTGGCAGTTACTTCCGCTCAAAGGATTTCCAAGCTTCAGGCCCTGTGGTGTAGGGAGCCTTATTTGATTTTTCACAGAGCCCGGGTGGCTCTGCGTACCAGTCCTCTTTTTACCAAACGTGTTTTCTGAGTTCATGTTGAATCTGTCCATTCGAATGCCAGTGTACTACCCTGAGTATTCGAGTCAGAAGGAGGCAGTTCTCCGTACCTTAGATGTTCTCAGGATCTTGCATTACCACACTATCTGTTCTAAGGCCCTGTCCACACTATGCCTCTGTAACATTACATAGGGCTCAAACCGTTACCGTAACGGTTTGCATTTACACCTGTAACATTACAGAAGGTGTTTTCAAAACCATTGTTGAAACTGCCCAGTCTATACTACCCTTGAGACTCCCCCCTGTAACATTACAGAGGGTCCAAACCAATACTTTACCGGTTTGCATTTACACTGGTAAGGTTACAGAAAGTGTTTTCGTAACCATTACAGAAACCTGTTGTGAGGTGGTTTCAACAACGGTTTGTGTAACAGTTTAAAAACTCTGCCCATGTCCACACTACCCGAGTAAACTCTTGTAACGTTTTCAAAATGTTTTCAGTGGTAGTGTGGATGCACTGTAACGTTTTCAGTCTGTAACTGTTTCAAAACATTACAGATTTTCAGTGCAGTGTAGACTGGGCCTAAGTTTTCAACAACGGTTTTGAAAACGCTTTCTATAGCATTACCAGTGTAAACGCAATCCGTTACAGTAACAGTTTGGACCCTCTGTAACGTTACAGAGGGATTTTCTGGTGTAGTGTGGACAGGGCCAAGTCTGTCCAAAATCCGGATCAACTTTTGGTTTCTTTTGCATCCCAAAAGAGAGGGTGCAGCAGTTTCCAAACCGTGTTTACCCTAGTGGTTGACACACTGTATTGTCTTCTGTTACCTGAAGTGTGGTTAAACTCTTCGGAGGAAGTTAAGGGGCATTCTACCTGAGGCATGACTGTTTCTACTGCTTGTTTCAGGAATGTGTCCGCCGCAGCCATCTGTGCAGCGGCCACTTAGAGCTCCGTCCACACTTTCACCACGCCTTACAGTCTGGACATTGCCTCTAGGTGCAGGGTTGGCTTTGGACTAGCCGTTCTCCAAGGCCTTCTGTCTTAATTTCTCTGCTTCTCTGCAGACTTTTCATGCCTTCCGTGTTTGTTACTTCTGATTCACACTGCTTGGGACTCAGTCCTCAAGGTTATTACCTACTGCAAGAGCCTCACCATAACATTAGATCTTTGAGAGAGGCTCTTGCAGTAGGTAACCTTTTTCCCTTCCTCCTTCCCCCTACTTCTACTGCTCTTCTTCTGTGAGCTTATTTTGGCTCCAGCAGCCTCTTTCAGTTCTTCTGTTGCACCTCCTCTCAGGTCTCCGGCAGGAGAACTGGAAGGCGGGCATGGGGACCACCCACTGTATAGTGTCACACTGACGTCGGTCACATGACATCGGGTGGGCAGTCCCCCATTAGACACTATTAGCTACATTTTCCGTGTGGTTCTGACGTCAGAGGGAGTAGTCCTCAAGATTATTACCTACTGCAAGAGCCTCTCTTGAAGATCTACTGTTACAGTAAGTTCTTATGTAACTGTACTGTCTTCGAGAAGACCTCTTACAGCGGGTGCTGACTCTCCCTCCCTCCTTCCGCCTGGTCTTTTCTTCTCCTTATTTTAAGGTTTCTTGAACTTCCTTGGTTCTCCATCTATTACATGCTGGGTCTCTGGTGGGAGAAGTGAGGTGCGGCTGGGGGACTACCCCTTTTATACCATTGGCAGATGTCGGGTGCAGGCCGACATCAGGGGGCAGTTCCCTGCTGTATACTGCTAGCTAGAAGTTTTCCGTGGGGTCCTAGCACCTGGCAGCTTAGTCCTAATGATGTAGCCTGCTGCAAGAGCTCTTCTTGAAGATCTACTGTTAAGGTAAGTTCTTCAAACAACATGAAGTCTTGCTATATTATGACATATGCAGTGAGTCCCAACCTTCGAACTGCTCCGGAGGTGAAAGAGTTAACTTTCCATGCCAGGCATGGAACGCTGAGCTCGAGCTCTGTTGAAACTCTGTCTGTTGTTCTTCAAACTCAAACTGTCAGATTCTTTACTCCGCCTCACTGAACAGTCGCTCCGGAGATTTCTCCTTCTGCTCGGTTCATTTTGTCGGTTAAAGTATTATTTTTCTCGGTTTTCGACTGAATTTAAACCGCAACCGGTCGGTTCAGACTCTGTCTGTGGTATTTGTGAGTACTAGATAGGTTTTACATTAATTTCTATTCTGTATGGAACTTGTAAACGGTTTATCGGTTCAGTTTGAACCGATCAGGTTGTTTAAAATATATTAATTTGTCATTTAGAGTGTGGTTACCGGTTCTTATCGGTTCTAAAAGAAAAGTTTTATTCGTTTTTTCCAACCGTGACAGTTGGGAACCGATAAGAGGTCTTACCTGGCGGATTGCCATAAACGGGTAAGTTTGGTTAGGACTGGCACTATGTCTGAGAAACCAAAAGAAAAACTGGGTCCACTGGGTTTCAGCACTGCAGTGTGTGTGGGGAAGTCTTTGCCAAGGCTGACCCCCACACCACCTGTGTTTATTGTCTGGGGTTTGACCACCTCAATGCAGACTGCCAGATTTGTAAAAATGTTCCTGCAGCTACCCTGGAAAAGAGAGTTGGTAGGCTCAGGGAAAGGGAGGCCAAAAAGTCCACTGAACCGGATGGCCAGCCCGGTTCGGTTCCAACTGAACCGGAGGAAGTGCCCTCTGACCAGGGTGAGACTTCCTCGGGCAAAAGGAGATCTGACTCTGAGGAGTCGGTTCCAGCAAAAAGGACTAGGAAATCAGCTGGTGTGGAGCCAAAATGTTCCTCTCCAACCGCTGAAGAAATAGCCAAAGTGATTAAAATTGTCCAGTCGCTTTCCACGGTTCCGACCGAACCGGCACCTTCAGATAAGCGTCCGGTTCGGCCGGTTCCACCGGTTCAAGAGTATGATTAGAGAATATTATGAACGGAGGAGGGAAGAGGAGTATGAGGAGAGTGAATGTGGTTGAAAGTCTGGATGTGCCATTGACCCGGACATCTCCCCAGACAGACCTTCAGGAGTGTCTCCTCCTAGGCTTTCTGAGTCCCCTTCTCATTTTATGTTTTATAAAAAGTGGCTGAAACCTCCAGCTCCCTATGGAGGAAGCTGTGGATGATCAAGAGGAGCCTGACTATGTGGAAATGATGGATATCCCAGAGTCTAGGAGACTGTCTATTCCTCTGCATAAATCTTTTGGGAAACAGTTAAAATTAAAAACTCCTCACACTATACCTCCTGTGGATAAGAGAATGGACAAGAGGTACACATTGTCAGGCTCTGATACGGAGTTCCTTGCACAACAATGCAGCCATGTTGGGGTAGTGCAGGCTGCAGCCTGTGACACGCAAATATTCCCTTGGCTTCACATCCCCTGACAAGGACTCCAGGAGGATTGATGCCATGGCAAAGAAACAGTACATGGCAGCATCCTTGGGACTCAGACAGGCAAATATATGGCTTATGTTGCTAGATATCAGAAATCCAGATGGGATACTGTTATGGCTCTAGCAAAACAGGTCCCTAGGCCAGCTTGCCAAGGAGCTGGAACAGGTGGCTGCTGATGGTATTGAGGCATCAAGGTGCAATTCCATGCTGCAGTGGACTCTAATGATGTGTCATCAAGAGTCATGGCTACATCTGTGGCACTTAGCAGAATGGCTTGGCTCAGATGTACTAGCCTGTCTGAGGATACCCAGACTAAGGCCATGGATTTTCCTGTTGTGGGTAATTCTCTGTTTGGGAGCAGACAGAGAATTACATGAATAAAATGGATGAGTATAGGACCACCTATAGGGTGCACAGGCCAAGGAAGGCAGGCCACTCCTCAAAGGCAGCTTTCAGGGGCAGGGCAGGCCTTTTCATAGGCCTTTTACCATGCCCAGGCCTCCTCTTCTGCTTATGCCCAGAGGGGTTCTTTAGAGGAGAGGCAGGCCGGGGTGCAGCAGGCCTGCTTCCACCCCTCAGCCCAAGCCCTGCCAAGCAGGCACCCTGATGGGGTTGCCAGGGCCAATTCTCAGCTACCTTTAGGGGGCAGGCTGGCTTATTTTGTCCAGGACTGGAAGTCTCTGACATTAGACAAGTGGGTCCTGGAAGTAGTAAGCCAGGGACTGGTTCTCAGCTTCAAAAATTTCAAAGATGAGAACCAGATCCTTTCCACCTGCAAATCCACCAGGCACTTGCCTAGAGGCAGAGGTCTCTTCTCTCCTGGCTCTCAGAGCTGTGGAAGGGTTCCACCCCTACACCAGGGCAAGGATTGTACTCCAGGTACTTCCTTACCCCAAAAGACAGGAGAATGGCGCCCATCCTGGATCTCAGATATTAAACAAGCACCTTTTAAAACCAAAATTCAAAATGGTGACTCTGGGAATTATTCTACCCTCTCTAAGGCCAGGGGACTGGCTAGCATCCCTGGACCTCAAGGATGCCTACTTCCATATTCTCATCAGAAGCTCCCATCGAAAGTACCTCAGGTTCGAGCTGCCCTCAGGCCATTACCGGTTTAGAGCAATGCCCTTTGGCCTCACCTCTGCTCCAAAGGTATTCACAAAATGGCTGGCAGTAGCAGTTGCTTCCCTAAGAAGGCAAAAAATTGCCATCTTCCCTTATCTAGACGACTGGCTTATAGTAGGCCAGTCTCCAGACCAAGTCAAGTTACATCTACAGATAACTCAGCAACTGCTCACCTCTCTAGGTTTCCTTCTGAATCTTTCAAAGTCAGTTCTAGAGCCTGTCCAGCTCCTCACCTTCATAGGTGCAGAGCTGAACACAGAAAAGCCAGAGCCTTCCTTCCTTTGGACAGGGCAAGGACCCTGGTCTCTCTGGCCTCCTCATTCACCCTGCAGGTCTCTCGACCAGCAAGGCATTTCTACAGCTCCTGGGGCACATGGCTGCTTCTACAGCAGTAGTGCAGGGAGCAAGATTTCAGATGAGGGACATCCAGTTCCATTTGGGAGCTTTTTGGTCTCAAAGGAAAGACCCTCTAACCAAATTGATCCCAGTAACTCGAACCCTGATCCAGGCCCTACAGTGGTGGCAGGATCAGAGCAATCTGAAACAAGGGGTTCCCTTTGTCACTCAGTCTTACTCCTTAATCCTTACTACAGATGCATCCCTCTTGGGGTGGGGAGCTCACATGTGCGACCTCACTACCCAGGGATTGTGGTCCCCTCGGGAATCTCTGCTCCACATCAGTCTGTTGGAACTCAGAGCAGTTTTTCTAGCACTTCAAGTTTTTCCAAATTTGTTCAGAACAAAGTTGTACAGGTCAGAACAGACAACACCACCACAATGTGGTACATCAACAAGCAAGGGGGCACTCGGTCTACGGCCTTGTGCACCGAAGCAATGAAGTTGTGGTCTCTGGCTTACTCCCTGAACACCTCCCTTACGGCAGTTCACCTCCCAGGCAAGGACAATGTCCTGGCAGATGCTCTCAGCAGGATTTCCCAGGGCCATCACGAATGGTCACTGGACCCCCTGGTCCTGGAGGTGATATTTGCCAGATGGGGCACCCCGCAGATAGATCTTTTTGCAGCCCCAGACAATAACCAACTTCCCCTTTTTTGCTGCAGGCCCCCAGTGTTGGGCTCAGTCCCTCTGGATGCCTTACTTCTTAGTTGGGAAGGGAAGTTTCTCTATGCTTTCCCCCCCTTCCCTCTCCTGTTCAAAGTGTTAGTCAAAATCAGATCTCAATCCTGCAAGATGATCCTGATTGCTCCAGATTGGGCCAGACAACCCTGGTATCCACTCCTACTGTCCTTAGCAGTCCATCTTCCCCTGTGTCTTCCCAGGAATCACAACCTGTTAACCTGTGCTTAGGGGAGGGTTTGGTACCCGAATCTCAAGGCCTGGCTCTTGAAGAGTTAGAGTTTGTTGATCTACACCTCTCCCAAGGTGTAATGGATATACTAAAGGCTTCTAGGAAACCTTCCACCAGGGCTACCTATAATTCCAAATGGAAGAGGTTTTCCATATGGTGCTCTGGGAAGCATATTTCCCCAGAATCTGCTGATTTACCCACAGTCCTGGATTATATGGTCCATTTAAATACCTTGGGGCTGAGACCAGCTACCCTAAAAGTACATTTGGCAGCTGTGTCTGCTTTTATTTCAGCAGGTAAACCCTCTTCTCTTTCAGCTCATCCTGTATTCTCCAAGTTTTTTAAGGGATTGCTTCACACCAATCCTCCATTTAGGGACCCTGCCCCTGCCTGGGATCTTAATGTTTGCATTGCTCAGCTTATGCAACCCCCCTTTGAGCCTTTGTCTTCAGCAGAGCTTAAGTACTTGTAAGACTGTGTTTCTGGTAGCCATCACTTCTGCCAGACACATAAGTGAATTACAAGCTTTGTCAGTGGAACCTAATTTTATCTCTTTTCATAGAGATAAGGTAGTCCTCAGGACTAACAGGAAGTTCTTGCCAAAGGTGGTTTCAGATTTCCACCTTAATCAATCTATATCTCTTCCAGTGTACTTCACTGACCATTCCTCCTCTGGCGAGAGGAGGCTGCACAGCTTAGATGTGAAGAGAGCCCTTAGTTACTACATAGAGCGTACCAAGGGTCACAGGTTTGACTCCCTCCAACTGTTCCTCACTTATGGTGAGGTTGGTAAAGGGAAACCTGCCACTAAAAGATCCATTGCCAGGTGGATTGTCTCTTGTATCCAATTCTGTTATGAAAAGCTGGGTAAGGTTCCTCCCTCAGGCCTGAGGGCTCACTCTACCAGAGGTACAGCTGCTTCCCTGGCTGCTGCCAGGGACATCCCTATTCTAGAGATATGTCAAGCAGCTACCTGGAAAACAGTTCACACTTTTACCAAGCATTACTCCCTGGACATCCAGGCTAGGAGTGATGCTTGGTTTGGCACAGCTGTGCTTCAAAGCCTGTTTCCTAAGTAGGTTCTGTCCCTCCTCCATGGAGGTACTGCTGTGTAGTCTGCATATGTCATAATATAGCAAGACTTCATGTTGTTTGAAGAAAAAATTACTCACCTCAGTAATGTTGTTTCTTCTAATGGAGTCTTGCTATATTATGACCTCCCCTGCCCCTCTCAGAACCTCTGTTTTGGGATGTGGGTGGGCAGTGCAGTGTTGGCACTTAGTAGATGCCCACCTTGTTGTTTTCACCCCTCCTTTTTTGGGGTGACTTGGCATTGTGTTTTTCATGTTTTGGGTCTCCTGACTTGAGTCTTTGTTTTGGGACCAAAAAATGTGTTCTTATGTTTAGTAGCCAGTTGGCTAGTGTAGGTTTACAGCTTCCACACAGGACCTCAGTGAATTTAGCTCGTAAAGATCTGACGGTTTGAGTTTGAAGAACAACAGACAGAGTTTCAACCGAGCTCGAGCTCAGCATTCCATGCCTGGCATGGAAAGTTAACTCTTTCACCTCCGGAGCAGTTTGAAGGTTGGGACTCACTGCATATGTCATAATATAGCAAGACTCCATTAGAAGAAACAACATTACTAAGGTGAGTAATTTTTTCTTACGTAACTGTACTTTCTGCTGCTGATATTCAGTTTACATATGGGCAACAGGTCTCCCACCCCCGGGCAAAGCTTACTTCCCATTTCTGTTCCAGCATGCACATCTAAGTGCAAAGGGGGTGGATCCAGAATGAACTGAATACCAGTAGTAGAACTCTGGTTACAAGTAACCTCTATTTTCTTTTTCCTTTTTCGTGTCACTGTTGAAACCCAGTGTGAGACTTAAAGCAGCTCCATAAAACCTTTTACTAAGCAATGATCCCTTAATAGTTTTTTTAATTAAAAGAAATATACCCCTTCCCTTTCACAAGCTAAATTCAGCACAAGAAATGTAATCTGAATGGATGTTTTTTAAAACTTACAGCAATGCAGTAACATACTTTCATTGTGAGAGGATTTACGCTGTCATTTCTTGTACCTATTTTTTATGTGTGTATGAAGTTTTCATGGTGTGTCGTCCCTCTGTGCTAGGTCCTGGAGCTGATTGACAAGGAAGACATCGACATCTCAACTAATCAGGTGGCTGAGATTGTTGGATTGCTGCAGAAGGAAGAGAAACTAATGGAAAAGGAAAAGGCAAAAGAGAAAGCTGAGAAGGAGCAGGCTGTAGAAATAAAGAATTAACTGTTCAGAGTCCATAACAAAGCATGCTTTACCCTGTTGCAAAGCTGCTGCTCTGTCTGCCTAATTCATCTGTGTTTGATATTGATATATTTAGTAGTAATAAAAACCTTTGAGATATTGTATTTTTGAATAATCAAGTTAAGAAAAAAATCGGAGTTCCGTGTATACTCATAGAGAAGTAAATGAAATTCAGATGAAAGTGTTGAATCATTTGCCATTATTCCTGGAGTAGAGACCGAATTTGACCCCCTGCCATTTAAATTAAAGCTGGCTTTTGTTACCAGTGGAGCAGTTATTTATTTATAGGTTGACCATTGTGGTGTAGTGATGTGGCACATTCGGTTCTTAATTAATATTTGTAGAGTGAAATGGATATCGAAACATAACTTGAATGTTCTGAGAAAATAAAACTCTAATGGAAAGCAAGATTTACTATAAAAAAAACCTATGCACCTTTTTTTACCTTCATGGAGAAGCACAAATTCAGTTAAAGGGGTACTATCAGCTTTGCCCCTCCATTTGCTTCAAAATCACAGTGTGCCTCTTGGCACACACCTAACAAACGATTACTGTAGAATACCCCCCATATCTCAAAATTCCACTTTGTACCTGTTTTGATTATTTCTACCTTTTAAGTTGTGCGTTCGGTCCGAGTTTAAAATCATGCACCTATTGAAAGCTGGTACCAGTCGGGAACGCGCATCTGCGACGAGCGCAGTTCCAAACTGCATTTTTTTCATGAACATCGTATCAAAACAAGCCCTACCGATCCAGTACAGTAATTCAAATGCTTAGCAGGATCTCCAAAAACAAACTGAGCATTCCGAGTTGTACAAATAAAAGTTTTTGACTGGGGCCGAAATCCCACGCATGCGCAGGAGCAGACTTAGCAAAGATCCCGCGCATGCGCAAGAGTGTGCTACTCTTGTGCATGCACAGGATTTTGGCCCAGTCAAAAGGTTTTATTTGTACAACTCTGAGTGCTCGGTTTGTTTTCGGAGATCGCGCTAAGCATTTGGATTACTGTAATGGATCGGTGGAGCTTGTTTTGATACCTTGCTCATGAAAAAAATGCAGTTTAGGAACACGCTCGTGGCAGACACGTGTTCCCGACCTGTACCAGCTTCCGTAGGTGCGTGATTTAAACTCAGACCGAACACACAACTTAAAAGTAAAATAATCAAAACAGGTACAAAGTGGAATTTTTGAGATATGGGGCTTTAATGTAATCGCTTGTTAGGTATGTGCTAAGAGGCACACTCGTGTGATTTTGAAGCAAACGGAGGAGCAAAGCTGACAGTGCCCCTTTAATGTTTAAATTGAAAATGTTTAGACACCAATCCCCAAACTACAGTAATCTTGGTGAAATATTTATTTATACTTGAAGGTAACATACTGCCTATGGATTTATGTTCATTTGCACTATTGTTTGTTTTATCATTTACATTCTTTCTCAGGTGTGAAAATTATGGGAAAGGTGCTTTGATACTTACCATTTTTACTTCTCGCTTCACATTTTTTGTAACTATACTGATAGACAAGCTGTTACAGTTAACATTTCATGACTGTACTGTGCAAAGGCATAGCAACAACAGGATGAATGCATTATATACAAGCACTGTGTGAGTAATTTATTTATTTTACAATTTTTGACCAGGAAAGACGCACTAAACCAAGGCTTGCTTCCAGGTGCATCCTGGGAGCACGGGGAAGTTAAGTGACTGGTCATGGTCACACAGCAGGCAAATGGTGGCTGAGAGATTGAAACCCAGTTCTCCAGGTTTGCAGCTCTGTGCTTTTAACCACTATGCTATACTGCCTCCCTGCATATTTTTTCTATTCCCCAAATAATTAGGTATTTGGTACTGACGTCCAAATGCTAAATATTTTCTTGAGGGTGGGGGTGGGGCATTGGGAAGAAAGAAAAAATGCAGTAGTTTAAAAAAAAAAAAAAGTTTCCCCCTCCCCAGTTGGCTAGGGCTAATGCTTTCTGTCCTCTGCCTCCATTCACCCAGTACACTGGCTGCGTTATTTTTGAAAATTTAAAAAAAGGACTGGTCTCCTTGGGCTGTGCCAGTAGCGGACAGCGTGTCTTTATGCAGTAACCCCCCGCCCATCCCCCCTATTTCAAAGGGCCTTTTTTCAAAAGTGGGTTCCCCCTGCTGTCTACCTATTTTATAATTGGGGGTTGGGGGATTCCAGACTGTCGCTGTTGCCAACCCAGTCCTCAGCACACACCTTTCCATTAGTGAGGTACGGTTATTTGTAGTAGTGTACACTTGATGAGAGGGTGGGGGAGGAGCGATCTGCATCTTTGATTGAGTACTATAGTGCTGTCTGATGGAGCAGATAAAATTGGATCATTTATCCCTCTAGCTGTTTCAGTTGGATAGGGTCAGTCCACTTCCAAAACACCCCTCCTACTGCATAACTCCCCGCACTTTATCTTTACTCTTATTTCTGAAAGCCAGTGTTGGGCTCCTGGGGTCTAGCTTTACTCCTGCGGCCATGCTGATGTAAACCCCCTATGCACCCTTCCAGAGAAACAAGTCAGTTTAAAGGGATCATAAACATAAGTGACCTTTTTTTGATATAATTGCAAACTTGGGCTTGTGTGTAGCCCCTTTACTCTTCTTCATGGCTCTCTCCTCCATAGACCCACACACATTGGATTGTCCTCCAGTGGCTGGCCCTGTGAGCAGAATCTGGGTCTATCATGTCACAGTACTGTGTGCCGTCAGAAGTGGTCTACGTCATTGGTTGAGGCAGGAGACTTTTTTTTTTTTTCTCATCATCTGTATGTTGGGGAGGTGGTGGGCCACAAGATTAGCGCTGGCCACCTGGAGGCAAAATAAGTTGTTTGTCTTTCTGTCCTTTCTTTCTTTAATTTAGGGCTGAAAATGAATACAGAGCACTGGTATCTGGAATACTGTTTATAAGTATTCGAAAAGAGGTATTTGCACACCTTGTAAGCTATTCTTCTCGTCTCTTATTGTGGATCCAACCATAACTTTTAAAAAATTTGAATGGATCATCTTTAAAAAGCATCGGATTCAGAAACAGTTTGGTTATTTCACATTATTTTCACTATCTCTTTTACCAAGAATATTTGCATGAAATACAAATCTTTATCCGTGCAATGATATTGCTGGTGCTGCTTATTCCCTAGACA
The DNA here is from genome assembly GCA_016271365.2 of Neoceratodus forsteri. NCBI lineage: Eukaryota > Metazoa > Chordata > Ceratodontiformes > Ceratodontidae > Neoceratodus > Neoceratodus forsteri. Next base: position 426,865,434 of record CM057452.1, read on the forward strand.
GTCTGAAATTTACTGCTCATATAACAGCATGGTAATTTTCATAGCAGCAGCTTGTGATATAAGAGTTGGAGGATTAGGACTTCAGCTAGAGAATAAACAGCAGGAGTGATGCCTTCTGATGCATAAAGGTCTTCCTTGCATTCTGTAGGGTTATGTTAATGGTTGGAATCCCTCATGTACAATAAAATTTTAAACTATAAAACATTAATTAGAAATATTTTAATGCAGTACAATTGAAGAGAAAGAATAGCATTGCAGTGTTCCAAATTCATATTTGCTTACCCCATGTTTTCTTTTTATATTTGTTTCACTGGTCTTACAAATCCACAGTGTATGTAGCCAACCTATTGAGCCACTATAGGTTCTCAGACCATTGATATATAGTTGCAATCAGTCAGTTTCTGGTGCTTATTACACTACTTGCAGGGGCTACCACATTGGTGAAAATGGAGCAGATCTTCAGTGTGCCCAGTTTTCACTGATGTACTTGCTTATGCAAGTAGCTTTATCGGCATCAGGTGCTGCTGACTACATCCAGTGACTTGGCGCACCTACTGTGTAATGGTGCAATCGGGAGGCTTCATATAAAGCTAGTTTTTAAGAGCCCGTAACACCTCTGGGAAGACTTTGGGAATTCTACATAATTACAGATCTTACTTTGAGAGGGTTCCTGCAGTAGGTCTTCACATACAGGACTGGGCCCCCTGGCGTCAGGTTTGAACAGCAAACTTGTAGCTAGCAGTCGTCAGCGGGGACCACCCCTGATGTCGGGTGACGTGACGTCAGCCTGACTATAAAGGGGGCGGTCTCTCATCTGCCCTCCAGTTCTTACCCGCCGTCGCTTCAGTTCATTCGACAGATGTGGTAGAACAGCAATCAGTCGCCCGCGTAGTATTCAGTGATTTTCGTCTTATTCTATATATTTTTCTCCGTATTTTGCGAACGAGTGTATGTCGTCTCATCTCAAGAAGTGCTCTAAGTGCAGTGCCCAAATCGCGCACAGGGTCGACCACTGCCGCTGGCTCCTCTGCCTGGGGCCTGATCACAACTCGGCTGAGTGTGCTATTTGCCAAGGGCTCAACCAGGCCACACAGATGCGACGCAAGCAGACCCTCGAGGCCCACCTTCTGACCCAACAGCTGGCTTCTATGGAAAAGGAGCTCCAGGAGCTTAGGGAGAGTTCGTCGTCTCCAGCCCCAGAAAAAAAGAAAAAGGACAAGGAGAAGCGCCAGGAGAGAAGCCTGTCACCACAAGGGAGACCCTTCACTTCCAGAACCATGAGTACCTCTCTTACAGGCACTCCGTCCGCTTCTGCAGGCCAGACGCCTTCTCCCCCTCCTGCTGAGGTATGCGGGCAGCTGGGGGTTGCCTCTCTCGAGGTATCTGTCAGTTCTCCCACTCATAGCACCACCGATAAGTCGTCCTTCGGCCCTGCCACCAGGTGCCCGGCCCAGACCGATAAGCCTTACCATGGTCCTTCTTCCGCAACTAGCCCGGTCGCAACTAATAAGCCAGATGATGGACCCTCTGTCAACTACACAGCCACATCTACTCTCCCGTTGGGCTTCCTTGAGGACTGTGACTCCGGGACGAGTGTGCTTGTGGGGGGACACTTCATCCCCACCAGTCTCTACCCCAAGGGATTCGCCACCCGTTCCCGAACTTTCCCTTCCATTGGGATCGCTCCCAGATCTGTTGTTGGGGTCTCTTCCAGAGCTTCCCCCTTCACCTGGTTCTCTTCCGCCGCCGGATCCCCCTCCTCTGAGAGGTCCGTCGCCGGACCAGGATCTTTTGGGTATGAGCCCCCCCTTCGGGACCCTCGGGCCTTACGCCTGATCCCTTGCCACGGCCCTTCGGCGCCTCCCTCGGCTGGCCCTTCAGCTCCTCCTGTGGGACCCTCTGGCAGTTTCCCGGGGCCTGACCCCCATGTTCCGCCACCGGGTGGCCCTCCGCCGGACCCTTCTCATCCGATGCCGGGGCCTAGTGCCTCTGACGCCAGGTTACCTGATGCCGGGGTACCCAATGCCTGACGCCTGGATACCCGCCATTAGGTTATCCCTCGGGGTTTGTAGGGTACCAGTACCCCAACTGGCATCATCCTGCTTACCAGCCCTTGGCCGGGTATCCCAGGTAACAGCCTCCTCCTCCTCCATGACCTCCACCACTGCTGCCTGATCATGAATCTGTCCCAGCATGGTGGCAGGATTCTAGGACACGACTCCTTACAGAACTTAGGCAGTCACAGCCTTTCGGAGGAATTCCTCTACCCAGAGCACCACCTCCTCCTCCAGTTCCTTTGGGACGTGCTCCGGTTCTTTTCCAGTAGGCGACACCGGGATGGATCCTACCCTTACCAGTGGTTCGGAGCCCTCAGATTTGGATGAGGATTCCAACATCGACCTCTCTGAACCTCATTCACCAGTCGAGCTTCATCCAAAAGAATCCCCAAAATCCAATCCCCGCCCCCCCGGAGGACCCTTCTGTTGAAGATGTCTTGAGAACTATTCAAACAGCAGGGGGCTGGCCGTCCAAGGAGATAGATCCTCAGCAAAAAAGGCTGGCTGAAAATTTAGACTTGTCCACCACAGACCCTCTACCCATCCCCCCCCTTGGATGGGCCCACACAAGGATGTAGTTACTACAATATGGCAACAGCCCTCTTCCATCCCGGCTGTTTCCAGGAAGGCTGACAGAACCTACTTCCCCCCGGAAGGGATCTCTCATCTGACTTCACACCCAAAAGTCGACTCTATGGTCATCATGGCCACGCATGACCACTTATTTCAACCTAAACACTTGAGTTCCTCACCACCAGACAAGGACTCAAGACAACTTGACCAGTTCAGTAGGAAGATCTACTTGTCCACCTCCTGCGCCATCCGGTCGCTGAACTACGTGTCCCACATGGTGGCTTTTCAGAAGTCCTATCTCACAGAACTGGAGAGGGACCTTCAGGACATCCCTGACGAAGACCTCAGGGCTAAACTGCTGGACAAAGTTCGCATGAATAAATCTGCCGTCACGCACTCTGGGCCACTTATGATTCTGTGGACTTCGTGGCTCGGGCTGCGGCCTCGGGAATCTGCCTTTGGCACCTTGCATGGCTGCGCCTCGCAGGTTTGGCACAGGATGTTCAGTCATCCCTTTTGGACGCACCTTTCAGGGGTTCCATCCTCTTTGGTGGTGACGCGAAAGACATTATTACAGGGCTACAAGAGAGCAGTAGGTCTCTTAGAGATGTATGCTCCATGTATCTGACGGGTCAAAAGAAACAGCCCTTTCGTCACCAGAGAAGATGGAACAAGAACCAGAACAAGCGTCAAGGTAAAAGACGCACCACTGGCTCTAGAGCCCAAGCTCCTCGGGCTGAGTTCTCCAAAGCAGCCTCAGGAACCAAAGCTCTGCTCCCCTCGGCGTCCTGACTCGCTTCCCCTCCTCCCACTCCCTCTGTCCCCCCTTGGAGGAACCGATAGGAGGGAGGTTCTGTCTCCACCTGGAGGTGTGGAAGTCCGTCACCTTAGATGTATGGGTTCTTCAGCTCATACAAAGAGGTCACTCTATCAAATTCCTGGAGATTCCACCTTCAAGCCCTCAGGGAAGGTCCTTTTAACCATTGGGTCAGATCCCCATCGTCCACCAAGAGATCCAGGCCCTGCTACTAAAAGCGGCCATAGAACTCATCCCTCCAAATCAACTAGGAAGGGGATTCTACTCCAATTTTTTCCTAGTCCCAAAAAAGACAGGGGATCTGCGACCTATCCTGGATCTCGGCATGCTCAACCTCTTTGTGGAGTACAAGAAGTTCTACATGCTGAGCTGCTCCCGTCAAACACATGGCTGTGCTCCCTGGATATGCAGGATGCTTACCTTCATATCCCCATCCTCCCGGCCCACCGCCACTTCCTTCGATTTTCCTTCTGGGAGAATCACTTCCAATTCAAGGCACTTCCCTTTGGCCTGTCCTTAGCGCCCCGAGTTTTCACCAAGTGCCTAGCGGTGGTAGCGGCTTTTCTTCACCACAGGGGCATATATGTGATCTTACTTTGAGAGGGTTCCTTCAGTAGGTCATCACATATAGGACTGGCGCCACCTGGCATCAGGCTGCACGGCAGACTCTTCTAGCAATACCTGATGGGGGACTGCCCACCCGACGTCACGTGACTGACGTCAGCGTGACTGTATATAGTGGGCAGTCCCCACGCCTGCCCTCCAGTTCTTTCCCGCCGTCACCTTGTGTCAGTCGCATTGCAGACTTCCATATAGCGATCGTCGTGAAAGTGTCTTGCGTCGGAGTTTCCTTCATTAAAATTCTCAACTTTTACCCCGTTTTCATTGATGTCTTCACCTAAGAAGAAGTGCTCATCTTGTGGCATGCAGATCCTGCACAAAGATGGTCACCTCAAGTGCGTCCTCTGTTTAGGCCCGGACCATCCTGTTTCCTCCTGCCCTGAGTGCCAGACCTTCAATCAGGCCACAAAGAAAAGGAGACAGCAGGCTTTAGAGGCTCATCTTTTAAAAGCCCGCCTGGCTTCCCTTGAAAAGAAGATGGACCAGTTAAGAGAGTCCTTGGCCGAAAAATCTTCTTCTTCCAAGAAGCATAAGGAAAAATCCAAGGCCAGAGTGCTCGCAGACGGCCTTGTGACTCTCGACGAGCAAGGCCCAGCCATCGGCCAAATCGGATGGTGAGTCTGTTAAGACCGCGGCGGTCACAGCTCCTCTGACGAACACACCGCTTCAGCCAATAAGTTGGCCCCCGGCTCCTCTGGAGATCGCGCAGCGGCCAGGAAGCCGACTACCCAGGATATGCGTACTCACCCGGCACTGGTCGGTAAGCTGGCCAGGGGCTCGTCCCCTGTCCACCCAACTCCATCTGCTAAGACGGCTGTCCCTGACGATCGCACGGGTGCGGTTCCCCTGTCGGGGCCTAACGGCGCCCCACCTGATGTCCAGCAGAACCAGAGGAAGCCCCTCTCACTCCTCTTCCTTTGCCTGTACCCTCCCCTTGTCCGGTGGGTACTTCTGGCGACGATACCGGAGAACCCCTCGATGCAGTCGATGCTTCGGGGTCAGTTCCGCGTTCCCCTCTCGGGGTCAAGGAGAAGGAGGCTCCTCCTCAGCCAGCAGGCCTTACCTTGGAGGCCCTTCCTCCACCTTCAGGCGGGATTCCGGCTCCTCCTCCGACACCGGACGTCCCGACGACAGTCCCGCAGCCTGGACCGGTCGACCGGCCTCAGCCATTGGCCCCGATGCCGGATCAGGTCCCGCCGCCAGGGCCCCTTCATCCGGCCCTGATGCCAGATCGGGTAGTGCCGGTCCCGACGTCGGTTCCCCTGACATGGGCTGTCCCAACGCCGGACCCCCAGCCTATATATAAAATGGTGGTTCCGACGTGGGTACCCCCGACGCCGGATCTGATGACAGGGATTTACTCTAGACCCCGAACTGTCCCACATTATCCTCAGGGGTTTCCTGGGGACCACTACCCGGCGGGTTCCCTTCCAGACTGGAGTCATTTTGGACAGTTCTACCCTGGGTTTAATCCCTACTTACCAGGGATTCCAGGCTTACTACCCTCCACCAGTTATTCCTCCTCCCCCTCAGCCTCTGCCTACTCCACCCACCCTCCTCCTCCGGTTGCTTCGGATTTTAAGGCTCTAATTCAGTCTTGGTGGCAGGGGGCATGGTCAGAGTTGGTCTCAGACCTGGAGACTAGGCTCCCACACCCACGGTCTCCCAGGTCCTCTTTCCTGAGCAGTTCCTCTGTTGCTACTGTCCATGTCTCGGGGACGACTCATCAGGATATTTCCCTTCCCGATACTCGACACCATCCTGTCGAGGAGGTGGACATTGACAATAGCTCAGAGGGGGCTGATGACTCATCAGAGGAGGTCCTGGAGGAGCCTCAGAGTCCAAGAGGCAAGATTTCCCTGAAATCTCCACCAGAGGACCCTGCCTTTTTGGACCTTCTGAGGTCCATGAAGGATTATTTCAACTGGGAGGCTTAGGATCAGGACCCCACGAGACAGAGGCTCACGGAACATCTCGACCTAGAGTCTTTGTCCCGTTCCCCATTCCTCCTTGGATGGCACCTCACCAAGACCTCACCACTACTATCTGACAGATGCCTCATTCCCTCCCGGCTGTCCCCAAATGGGTGGACAGACTTTACTTGGCGCCGAAAGATGCCCCATTCCTGAAGGCTCATCCCAAGGCTGACTCTGTGGTCATCTCTGCGGCTCATTATCGCTTCTCAGTGCCAAAGCACATGAGCACCTCTCCTCCGGACAAAAAGTCGAGGCAGATGGACAAGTTAAGATTTATTCATCGGCCACATGCGCACTCCAGTCCCTTAACTATGTGGCCCACATGGTCTCCCACCAAAAGGCTACCTTGGCCAGGCTCGAAGCGCGAGTCCAGTCCATGGACACCTCGCCTGTAAAGGAGGAACTTGCCAAGGATCTTTGCCTCTCCAAAGTCTCGTGTAGGCATGCCTTACGCACCACTTACGGCACTGTTGATTCAGTGGCACGTACCTCGGCAACTGCCATTGCCCTTAGACGGCATTCCTGGCTTCACCTATCCAGACTCGCCAACGAGGTCCTGTCAGCGATTCAGGATGCCCCCTTTAGGGGCTTGGTGCTGTTTGGCAGGGACACCAAAGACATTATCACAGACCTACAGGACAGGGTCCTTGCCCTTAGGTCTGTGAGGTCAATGTACCGATCGGGTTCCCAGCAGCAGCCCTTTTGGAAAAGGACCTGGAGGCAGAGAAAGAATGCTCCGGCGCGCCACCAGGGGAAGCGTATGGCCACAGGTACAGCCACCCCTCCTGCCTCCAAAAATGAGAGACATTCAGGGGGTCTTGACTCCCTATCCCCACTGCCTCCTCAGTCTCGCGACGGGGAGCAGGTGGGAGGGAGGTTTGCCTGCCACGTGCAGGAGTGAAGGGCGGACACCTCCGACAAATGGGTCCTGCAACTAGTGTCCGTCGGACACACAATAAGAGTTTCTGGAAATTCCCCCAGAAACTCCACCAAAGAAGTCCTCTTACTCAAGGGATCAGGCTCTCTTCATTCACGAAGAGGTAAACTCGCTCTTACTCAAAGAAGCAATAGAGCACATTCCCCTCTGGGAAAGGGAAAAGGGGTTTTACTCCCACTTTTTCCTGGTTCCAAAAAAGACAGAGGACTTCAGACCCATACTCGACTTAAGCCAGCTAAACCAGTTTGTCGAGTACAAAAAATTTTGGATGCTGACACTCCAGAGCCTCCTGCCACTCCTCATGGAGAACCACTGTCTCTGTGCTCTGGATATGCAGGATGCCTACCTGCACATCCCCATCTTCCCCAGCCACCGCCGGTTCCTGCGCTTTCGCTTCCAGGGGGAGCACTTTCAGTTTCGAGCACTCCCTTTTGGTTGATCTTCGGCACCACGGGTCTTTACCAAGTTCCTTGCGGTGGTCGCGGCCTTTTTGCGCCGCAGGGGTATTGTGGTTTTCCCTTACTTGGACGACTGGCTGATTTCAGCCCCATCCAAGGATTCTCTACAGGAGGCTCTTACCTTCACCCTGGACCTCTTCAACAGACTAGGGATCACAGTCAGTGTTCCCAAGTCCTCCCTCATCCCTGCCCAGAGACTTCAGTTTATTGGGGCAGTCCTGGATACGGTCCAGTGCAGAGCCTTTCTTCCTCCAGACAAGGTGGAGACCCTTCTCTGTCAGGCCTCCAAAGTGGCTTCTCTCAGGACCATCCCGGCTCGGGAGGTCCTGCGCCTTCTGGGTCTGATGGCCTCTATCATGACCGTTCCCCTGGCAAGGCTTCACATGAGGGTCACTCAGTGGTCCTTGTGGGTTCAGTGGGACCAGCTCCTGGACGATTCGGTACTGGTCTCCTCAGCAGGTCAGAAAGAGTTGCATTGGTGGATGGATTCTTGCAATCTTTCCTTGGGACTTCCCTTCCGGAGCCCGGCACCCTTAGCTTACCTCACCACGGATATCTCAAATGTGGGGTGGGGAGCACATCTAGGGGAGCACCAAGCCCAGGGACTATGGTCCAGCTTGGATTCTGCTTTGCATATTAGTGTTCTGGAAATAAGGGCGGTCCTGTATGCTCTACAGGCCTTCCAGTCCCTCCTTCCCAAGGGATCACTGCTAATCCAAATGGACAACATGTCGGTAGTTTGGTATATCAATAAACAAGGGGGGACCTGGGCGTATCCCCTGTGCCGGAAGGCGACGCCGGTGTGGAACCGGGCAGTCGAGCACCATCTGGTCCTTGTGGCCATGCACATTCCGGGCATTCTAAATGTCCTGGCGGACAGTCTCAACAGGTCTCGGACCCTAGCACATGAGTGGGAACTGCATCAGGAAGTGGCGCAATCCATCTTCCGATGTTGGGAGCATCCAGAAATCGACCTCTTCGCTTCCGACTCCAATGCAAAACTTCCCAACTTTTGCTCGCTCGTTCCAGGGCATGGTGCTTTTTGGAACAACACATTGTCTTTCTCTTGGACAGAGAAATTTTGTACACCTTCCCTCCATTTCCCATTCTACAGAGGTCCTTCTCAAGCTTCAGGCGAAGAGGGCAAAGATGATCCTCGTCGTTCCTCTCTGGCCGAGACAAGTCTGGATCTTCCTGGACATAAAGTCTCCACCACTCATTCACACTAATGGGAACTGCGCTGGAGGCACTAGGAACCAGTGGGAACAAACTTTTTGCTAGAGGGTCGGCGCAAGAGATGGAGCCGAGAGGAACGGCACCGCAAGCCTCAGCTCATGCGGTAATGACTGTCTCGGCGTCGAACCTCCAACCGCCTCAGCTCCTTTTTTCCCGCCGTCGAGTGCACTTCAGTGACGACGTCGCTCGCCTGCCGGTAGTCAAACTTCAAACTAACAGCATAGTTTTCAGTTTTATTGTTTTGTAATACCATCTCGAATAAAGTACCGCTTTATTTATTCTTATTAAAGGAAGAAGTCTCAGTCTACATTGATGGAGTCAACCATGAGCGAGTCAGGTGACAGTAGGGAGACTTCGTATGAAAGCTGTTCAGTCGGCTGGGTCCGGTCCGCCGCCTTCTCCGGAGGGATCTGACGCGACAGTCCAATGCCCGAGGGGGTGGGCGGTCCCCTCGAAAGCATAAAAGTAAATGGTTGCACTCTCTGCACCGTTCGGCCTCGAGCTCTTCTTCAGCCCACAGGACAAAAAAGAGAAGGCATCACTCGAGGTCGCCCCCTGATATGTCTGCACGTAGACGGTCAGTTATTGGAGCTAGTTGCCGGTCTCCTCCTTCACAGTCGCCGGTTTCTGTTTCTGGTTGCTGATGTCTTCGACATCGGAGACCTACCCCGCCCTCTGGTAGGTCTTCAGATGAGCAGTTTCATCAGTGGGCTGCTGTTATGGAGCAATGGACTCAGAGGTTTGTCCAGCTGCCTGGCCTGGTCACTCAGGGGCCTTTGGGCTTTTCAGGAGATCAGGTAGGGTGGTTGAGCCTCCCTAGTCGTGTGGCGCCATCTTCGGTGCCGTCGACTCTGCGCTTAGGTGTTTTCCCCCCTCACATGGCTGTGGCGCAGGGGGCCACACTGATGCCTCTATCTCCTGGTATTCATCCTTCTTTCTCCTCAAATCCTGTTTTTCGGAGCCTTGGGATGTTTTTGACGCGTTTGGCGACAATGGAGCACTCAGCACCATCTTCAGCGCCGATGCGTCTGTCGGCACCATCCTCTGCGCTGTTGGGGTTGTCGACGCTGTGTGCCTCATCGGGCACCGTCCTCGGCGCCATGCGGCTTCTCAGTGCCATGTGGCTCTTCGGCGCCGTGCATTTTTTCGGCACTGTGCTCTTCCTCGGCGCCGAGGCCTGTTAGGACGTCATTCTGTCTTCAGGGCTCCTCTTGTTTAAATCCTTTCCCTTCTTCATTTCCTTCTGATATTCACTCCTTTCCTGTCCATACAGTCCCTCCTGGGCTGTCGAGACATGACATTGAGCCTGACCCAGACCTTTGTCTGGGTGATGATGTGGAAGGAATAGGATTTAATCCTGCTGCAGAGCCTGTGGTCAAGGACCTGTCATTTAAGTCTCTGCTGAAAAACTTGAATTCCACTCTTTCTCTCCAATCTACAGATATCGATCCTGGGAAACTGTTAAGACTCCAATACCTCCATGTTCCGGAGATCCCTATGGATTTGACTCCTCCGGTACAGCCCTCCTTTGAGACGCTTTCTCAAATGGTATGGAATAATCCTGCTGTCATTCCTTGTGTGGCTAAGTCCATAGATAGGAAATATGCTGCTCCCGAGGATCGACCCATTTTGGCATCCCAAGCCTTTGCGGATCCTATTGTAGTCTTGGCAGAGAATGATGAGGTCGTCCTTCCCCAGACTACTACAGCTCGACCTATAAACAAAGAATCTCATAAGATAGACACTTTAGGTAAGAGAATCTTTGCTGCTTCCACCCTAGGCATGCATATTGCCAACTACCAAGGCTATTTCTCTCAATATGAGTATATTCTTTGGCATTCACTCAAACAAATGGTTGAAGCTCTACCGGAGTCTGACACTAATTTAGAGCTTCTTCAAACCATAACCAGGGGTATCGAGTCCAACAACCAGCAGGTTAAAGCAGCTGTGGACGCCTTCGATATTGCCTCCTGAGCGGCGGTGGCAGGCATTTGTACCCACCGTCATTCCTGGCTGCGCACTTCAGGTTTCACGAATGATGCCCAGCAACAAGTCATGGCTTTTCCTTTCGATGGTGTGTATCTCTTCGGCCCTCAAGTAGAACAGGCTCTAGAGGCCACGCAAAAGACTAGCTCAGCCATTAAATTAGCTCGACCTCCTCCCGCTGCCTCTCAGGGTTGTTAACAAACGCCAGTTTCATAACCGTCAGTCTTTTAGGGGCAAAGGCAGGCGAGGTTTTAATAAAAACCAAGCCCCTCAGCCTCAAAAGAAAATGCAGCAGAAGGCGCAAGGACCCAAAGTGCCCAGCGCCATCTTCTGAGTTATTGGCCCAAGTCCCACCTCAGCTGCCTGAGGGGGACTCTTCCTCAGCGGTGGGAGGTCGTCTGACTCATTTTTACAATCGATGGAAGTCCATAACCTTGGACAAATGGGTCCTCCGGATAATCTGCGAGAGGTATCCCCTCAATCTTTTAGAGACCCCTCCGGATCATCCCCCCAGACGACAGCCCAGGCTGTCAGTACTTCAGTCAGAACTTCTCGCCTCCGAGATACAAGGCCTTCTGAACAACAAGGCAGTGGAAGTAGTTCCACTGGATCAACAGAACTCAGGGTTCTACTCCCATTACTTTCTGGTTCCAAAGAAAACCGGGGACATGCACCCCATTTTGGACCTCAGAAAATTAGACAAATTTCTGCCCAAAGAGAAATTAAAAATGATAACGCTAGGAACCCTGTTACCTTTGCTTCATCAACACGACTGGTTAGCCTCCCTGGACATGCAGGATGCTTACCAGCACATTCCTATTCACCCAAAGCATCACAAATACCTAAGGTTCGTGGCTTTGGGACAGCATTATCAGTTCAGAGTCCTGCCCTTTGGGCCATCCTCGGCGCCTCAAGTTTTTACAAAGTGTTGTGCAATTCTCACAGCGCATCTCAAAAAAATCGGAATACAGGTGTTCCCATATCTGGACGATTGGCTTTTAGCAAGTCCCTCCAGGCAGGGAACTCTAGATGCCGTAGCCACGGCTTCACACATTCTCACATCCATGGGAGTCCTGCTAAACCTCATAAAATCACAGCTGCAGCTCTCCCAGAGGCTCCTTTTAATAGGAACTCTTCTGGACACCTCCTGTGTGAAAGCATTTCTTCCAGAGGACAGGAGGAGCGATATCCTTCAGATGGCCCTTTACATCAGAGAGAGCAGCTCGGTTTCAGCTCTCTCTTGATGCAACGGATCTCATGGCATCCTTGGTGTTCACTGTACCCCTAGCACGCCTTCACATGAGAACCTCTCAGTGGATGCTCAGTACTCAGTGGTCCCCCCAGAGGTAGTCGAAGACCTGTTTCTTTGGTGGGGTCGGCCAGACCTAGATCTGTTCGCCTCCCCATTCTACGCAAAACTACCCAACTTTTTCTGGCCTGTTCCTGGGTATGGTGCTTTTTGGCAAGATGCACTCTCTCTCTCTGACAGGGAGGTTTCTATACGTGTTTCTTCCCTTTTCTCTCATTCAGAAGGTTCTGTTGAAACTCCAGGCAGAAGGGGCCCACTTGATTTTGATTGCCCCTCTGTGGCCCCAGCAGATTTGGTTCCCACTGTTACAAATAGTTCTAGAACCGGCGGTACTTTTGCCACTGTCTCATGACCTTCTGCCTCAGGAGCAGGGCACCCTGGTCCATCCGAGTCTTCAGTCTCTCCATCTTCATGCGTGGCACCTGTGGACATAGCGGTTTCTTGCTATGGAGTTTCCTCTCAGGTTGGTCAGGTCCTGGTGGATGCCAGAAAACCCTCTACCAGATCCACCTACGCCATGAAGTGAAAGAGATTTTCAGTCTGGGCCACAGCCAAATGCTTGGACCCTTTTTCTTGCTCGGCCTCCCAGGTGTTTAGAGTACCTCTTACATCTTTCTGAGTTGGGCCTTAGTTACTCCTCTATTAAGGTCCATCTTTCTGCGGTGTTGGCCTACCATCTTCCAGTGGAGGACAAAAGCCTAGCACAACTAGAGGTTTCCAAAACTTTCTGGAAGGGTGTCCTTCACATCAAACCTCCAGTCCGGAACCCCTGTCCTCCCTGGGATCTTAATTTTATGTTGGAGAAACTTACTTTGCCCCCTTTTGAACCGGCAACAAGTTGTGATATGTGTTTCCTGTCCTGGAAGACACTATTTTTGGTTGCAGTTACTTCAGCTCGAAGGGTCTCAGAGCTTCAGGCCTTTGTTTGCAGAGAGCCTTATTTGATTTTCCACAAGGACCGGGTGGTCCTGAGGACTAATCCTTCTTTTCTTCCGAAAGTAGTTTCGGAGACTACTCTCAACGAGAGTGTTGCACTGCTGGTCTGTTTTCCTCAGCATTCCAACGGGGGGGGAATATCTTTTGCACGCCTTGGATGTGCATCGGATTTTGAGGTACTATACCTCCTGGATTAAGGAGGTTCGAAAGTCGAACCAACTCTTTGTGGCCTTTGCCTCACAGTGCCAGGGCAAGGCCATTTCTAAACAGACTGTTTCTAGGTGGCTGGCTAACTGTATTCACTACACTTACCAGACATACAGAAAAACCCTTCTGGGGGTGGTTAAAGGCCACTCCACCAGAAGTGTGGCCACTTCTACCACTTTTTTCAGAAATGTGTCCACTGCGGAGATCTGTGCAGCGGCCACTTGGTCTTCCATCCACACCTCCACTAAGCACTACAGTCTGGACATTGCCTGTAGACATTGAGCTGGTTTCGGCCTTGCAGTTTTGCAAGGTCTTCTGTCTTAAGGCAGATCCTTAGTTGGCAGATATCTTCCTCCTCCCGGAAACTCGTCTCTGACTCCTTTTTGTTAGACTGCTTGGAATTCAGTCCTGTACATGAAGACTTACTGCAGGAACCCTCTCGAAGTAAGATACAGCAGTTACATAAGAACTTACCATAACAATAGATCTTCGAGAGAGGTTCCTGCAGTAAGTCTAGTTTCCCACCCACCTTCCCCTAGCTCCTGGAAATTTTCCTTTTTTATTCTGTATAGCCCCCGGGTCTAGCCAGGACACAGGGTCCCAGGAGTCGTTACTCCTTTCTTTCTTTCTGCTATCCTCTCTCTAGGTCTTTGGTGGAAAAGAACTGGAGGGCGGGTGCAAGACTGCCCCTTTTATAGTCAGGCTGACGTTGGGGGGTGGTCCCCGCTGATGATTGCTAGCTACAAGTTTGCCATTCGAACCTGATGTCAGGAGGCACAGTCCTATATGTGAAGACCTACTGCAGGAACCTCTCTCGAAGATCTACTGTTACAGTAGGTTCTTACGTAACTGCTATTTACATTTCCCATATTTCCATATCTTTCTGGAGTCAGTCTTCTCCATACAGCCACACTTTTTGGTTTTGGAGCTCTTTTGGCTGCTGGGCCAGCAACGACTACTAGCCTACATGCCACCGTGTTGTGAAGTACGCCTGCCAGTAACTTGTGGGGCCCCTCAGTTCTGTTTTTCCTCTGAGTGCTCACCGTGGGAGTGAGTCACATTGCCTATATTCACTTTTTTGCTGTCTAAAACTAAATTTATTATCTTTTTGGAATGCTTTAGTCAACTAAGAAAAAGGTCCAAGGCCCTCTTTTCCATTTTTGCACGTGTGGCTTGGAAATAAGCCATGGCATTGGGCATTTGTTGCTCTTCTCCTTCCTCGGCTCAGGCCATAAATTGAACTTCTCTGATTCCTGTTTCTTTTTCAACCGCAGCAGCCTTCAAATCAGATGCTGGTAGTGGGGCCACCTGTTCCTAACTCTCAAAGGCAGGGGTCGGGCAAGGAAGCTCAAAAGTAGGACTTTGGGCCTTTTCCTGGGGTCCCTTCCTGGTTCTTCAGTGTTGGGTGAGGTTCAAAACTCCCCCTCCCAGACTTGCTGGTTCTGTTCTGTGGTCATGTAGGTTAGAGTGCTGGCTTCTTCTGGATGGCCGGTGAAGAACCTACCACAATTCATTAGCTCTGTGCAACAGGCCACTCCGGTTTTGAGGTCAAGGCCTTGTGCCTAGTCGACAGTTGGAGAGCCATCAACGGCAACTGTCTGTTGCTCATGCTGTTCTCACCATTAATGGTGAAAGCACATAGGGCAACACAGACACCAGTGCTGACTCTGATGCTGACACCATTCAAGGTGTCAGCATGGTCGGTGTCCACTCGAATGCTAACCTAGTACTCAGTCCTGCTAGCAGCATGGAGGAATTGGGCAACATCATGCACAGTGCTGAGATCATTCTGGTACTGAGGATGTCTGAGCATCTGGTATCGGTGCTGCTAGCAGTGCCAACTCAGGCAACAATGACAGCTTCGGTGATGAATTCTCCTATGGCTCTGGCTTTGGTGTCAGCACTGGGCACGAATCAAATCCCTTTGTGGGACCTACATGACCATAGGCTTCCTCCACTCATTCTGGGGTATAACCCATGGCCATTTCTCTGTCTCCTCCATCATGGAAGTGCCAGCAGCAAAAGGTTTCAGTTGATCCTTACTGGGGTATGGGTATTGCTAGAACCTCAGGACCCTTCCTGAGGCACAGGTACCACAGCCAAGCAGGCTTTTCCATTCTCCCCACCCCCACTCTGGCAACAGCCTCAGGTGCCTTGTGAGATGGTAGACAGAATGCCTGTGTTTTCAGGCCTCCTGGGCCTCTTATGTGGGAGCAGAGCCAAGCATGGACTGGTACCATAGACTCATATAGGGAATCTGATAGGACCCAGATCAGTGTCCCTTCTCAGGTGCCTACCCAGCTGGTTTCTGTGCCTAATCTTCTTCGACATCCTCCGAGGACGAGTCATCTTTCCACCTGACCTCATCCATGGAGTACATTCTGTACCAGCAGTTCATGGTAGAGATGTTGTAGATGTTGGATCTCCCAACATGAACTAGTCTCAATCTTCTCGCCCTGCCATTGGGCCTTCTAGGAGTTGCCAGTACTGGCACCAGCATCGTTCCTCCCTGGCCCAGAGCCATGGAGGAGGGATCCAGGAAATTAATGAAGGCATCCCTTTTCCACACCTCTCACCCCCTGGGACCTTGACATCCAGTTCTGTGGTCCTACCAGGTCTGCAGGATCCATACCTCACCTTACCCCTGGGGCTTTAGGCACTGCAAACCCAGACTGGGCCACCGCACCCAAGAAAGGACTGACTTCCCAGTCAGGAGTCATCTGGATTTGATGCACTGGGCAGCACAATATGTTCCTCAGCACATTTCTTGTGTCGCTTGCTTCACATCAGGCACACATGGTGGCCTTCCAATGCTGTCTGTGGTTGCAGATGCACACTGCTTGCTGCAGTGTCTGACTGAAATCATTTGGCAGGTCATGGACTTTTCCATCAAGGGCCTGGAGGCAGCACAGCGCCAGTCGCTGCCATCGTACGATGCCAACAAGGTGGCCACTAGGATTGTCAGATCAGCAGTCTGAATCAGACTGTCATGGCCACACCTGTCCCGACTAGCAGCTGTGGCCCAATGTAGTAGGCTCAACTGACATACTAGGGGGCTAATTTTTTCTCTCAAGTCAAGTGGCAGTTGTTGGGGGAACCCTCCCACTCCTGTTCCCCAGGAGCCACGGCTTCAACCTGACCAGAGAATAGAATTATAGTCACAATTTACAAAACAAAAAATGTGCAGAGCGTTTTGATTTGTGTTGTAGTCTTAGTGCTTCCTTTCCTTTGTTTGCAATTAGGATTTTTTTCTAAATTTGCCTACTAGTTTTATGGCCCCTGGGCATCTCAATGCCTGTATCTTTATTGCCTTTCCTTTCCTTTTCCCACAGTGCCTTATGTCCTGTGTGACAGTGATGCATCAGAGACCATTGATTCATTGGCTGCTGACCTTCTGTCCTGGCTGCAGCAGCACTGTGCTATTATAAGAGCCTGTTGTGTTGGCCTCAGATAAATAACTCTTCATAATCCAGATCTTTTGTTTTCTAGGTGTATGCCTAGGTTTAGCCAGCAGGAATGAATATTTTGTTTTGAAAGCTTTTCTTTTCATCAGAAATGACAGAGATCATCCCAGGTCATCAGTCCTAGAATTAATGAAGACTCCAGCTGTTTTCTTAAAGAATAGCCCACTCAGTTATCCCTCAGGTGTTTGTCAGACTGTTAATGTAGCCTCTATTAGTGCTTGTTGGATAAGGAGAGGCACTTAAAGGAACAGTTCTCCTATTGCAGACAGGACATTTAGTCAGCACTCACTGAATCAGTGGTCTCAGATACATCACTTTCACATGGAATAGATGGCATAGTGGGAAAAGAAAGGCAATAAAAAATACAGGCATGGAGATCCCCAGGGGCCATAAAATGGGGGTGGGGTTGCTTATCGGACCTCATTCCTAGTCCATTAAATGTGCCTACTGTTCCCTTACCCTTTGAATATTATGACTTTTCAGAGTTTTCTCGGAGATGATTGTTCCTCTTAAAACTGAGTAGTAGATTTTGTAAACCT
Organism: Neoceratodus forsteri; assembly: GCA_016271365.2. Taxonomy (NCBI): domain Eukaryota; kingdom Metazoa; phylum Chordata; order Ceratodontiformes; family Ceratodontidae; genus Neoceratodus; species Neoceratodus forsteri. The sequence continues at coordinate 426,882,550 of CM057452.1, forward strand.
GTATTAATGATTTTTCTGTCTGGTAGTGTCATTCACAGGACCCAACCGTCTCTATCTTCTGTCGGAACTTCCTAGTCCGACCTCTGCCTTTGACGGTTGGTACCAAGTGGCCTCACTACCAGCATCTGATTTGAAGGGTGGTGTGGTTGAAAAAGCAAAAGGGATCTGAGGAGTTCAAATTGTGGCCTGGGCTGAGGCAGGGGAAGAGCAACGAACGCCTGTTGCCATGGCTTATTTTCAGAGATAGCTGTTAATTTTTAACAGATGTTAAAATTAAAGCTATAACCCTGAATCGGCTTTTTGTTTTATTTCAACTGTAGAAATAAAATCAGTGTAGCTGTACATACTACTACAGTTTAAGTAACATTAATACATTAGTGTTCCTTACTGTTTAAGCATGCACATTTAACAGTGAGATTTGTACATATTTTTCCGTCAGCCATTACTAAATTCTGAGTTTCTCAGGTTTATTTAAAAAATGTTTATGCATTGATAATGGATTTCAAAATTGATTTTTTTTTTTTTTTTAATTAGGGCAGTTCTGCTGTTTGTTTTGTCTCATTTAGTCATATTTTATGTTAAATTTTTATAAATACTGATTTTTTTGTCAGCTGTATTAAAAAGCTATAACATTTCACACGTATTGGTAATGTAATTTATAACCTGTATACACTCAAATGTTTAAAAAAACAAACTAAAGTTCATGGTAACTTCAGGTATGGAGACTAGTTTGATCAATAAATTATTTTCTCTGTGTTGATGTAAGTTGTTTCATTATTTTCGTAACTCGTGCTGCTTCTTTAGGGTACATTTCAATTAAAAAGTTAGGCAGTAATACACAGTAGTGTGGTAAATCATAGATTATGACTTGGTTTAATTGGTTTGGTAAGACAAAAGAAGGCCAGAGGCCCATCAAGATTGTCTCCCACTCCCAGTGGGAGTATTAGTTTCTAGTCGACAACAGATAATCCTCAAGCCCTTGTTTGAAACTGCTGAATGATGTTTTGTTTACCAAGTCATAAGGAATTTCTAGGGACATGGATATGTTTTTCATCCACACTTATTGGCAGGTTCCTTGCCGCTTTAAATCTTGCCGGAAGGTCTTCAAGCTGGCTCCTCCCACCCACCCGGGTGGTAAAACTCTCGGCTCCGCCCCATGACGTCAGATCTTCCTTACCGCTTGGAAGCTCAGGTTCCCTCCTTAGCGCGCTGCGTTTTCGACTGGTTCCTGATTTTTTCGGTCTCTCCGAATTTAGTTGAAAGTTTTCTAAACTTCGATCTTCATCCCTCGCTGCTGCGATGGATCACTCGTTTTCCGGCTCCCGGAGGCACCCGGTTAATTCCTCCAGAAAAGACCCGCACTCACGTCGTTTACCACTGGACCCGATCCACAAGTTTGCGATTTTTGCTGTGCCCTATCGACCAGCGCCCTGGATCGTGCGACCCGTTTGGGGCTTGGGCAACCTGAAACTTTTTCCGCGCCAGAAAAATCCTTGGAGACTCGTTGGGCAGTGTCCGCGTCGGCTGTCTCAGCTGAGCAGCTCGATCTCCTTTCCCCCTTGGAGGGGGCGGCGACCAAGTCTGTTTCCCCCCTCCTCCTCTGTTGCAGCGCTTATCCCGCTCTCCTTGAGTTCTCATTCGGCTCAGTCCCTTTCCTCGAAGGGAGAGGAACCTTCGAGACTTGCCTCTCGGCCCAGGTCAAAGGAGTCACAGGCTAAGTCTCATCGTCGGTGCTGGCGGGAGAGTTCCCCTTCCCCTGTCGGCTGACTTTCGACTTCGATCAGGTGCAGCTCAGGCTGCTGGCTTCAGCGGTGTCCCGTCAGGTCACCCGGCCAGGACTCCGTCGGCGTTGTCGGTCTCGACCCGTCATCTTGGTTGTCTTCTGCTGGAGCCGCCTCCCTTCGCGGTTTTCCGGCGGAGGCGAATTCTGCCTGTACCTTGAGCGACAGGCCTAGTTCTTCGTCAAGCAGGGAAGCGCCGGGCTCCGGCTCCTTCCCAGGCCCACCCTCGGTTTCCCTGAGAATTTGGGTCTTGGTCAAGCCGCTCCCGCCGACTTCGGCGATCTCGGTTGGGGCACCGAGTTAAGTGGCATTACCATTCTTCGTCTCCCTCCTCAGATGAGGAGTGGCTTCGATGCAGATGGCGTCGATGTTACGAGGAGTTCATGTGGCAGCAGTTGTTACTGTCCGGGAATCAATCGACACCGATTCATTCCCCGTCCAGCAAGCAGCTGTCGGCCGACACAACCGCTTGCTGCAGTCGAGGTGCCCACTCCAGGGCCGGTTGTTCGTCCGAGCCTTGCGGCCCCACCGTCTTCAGTGGAACCTCGGTCGGGTCACGACCTGTCCCGCAGGTTGTCTGTTCCTCTCACTCCCGCCTGCCGAGGGCGGGCAAAGAGTGACTCAGGCCTGAGGCAGCTCTTTGCAGACCCTTCGGAGTCTGATGTAGACTCCTCCATGTTCCCCAGTCGGGAGGACCCGGGGTCCTCTCCGGGACTGTCTGTGGACGACAGCCCATCGTCCTTTATGGGTCTGCTTCAGCTCATCTCGGAGTTCACCGGGATGCAGCTTGAACCCGTGTCCAAACGGGTCTCTTATCCCCTGACGGAGATTCTAGACCGAGGGGGTTCACCCTCAGAGGCCTTCCCGGTGGCCGAGGCCATTGTCAGCCCGGCCTTGGAGCTCTGGCGGCGGCCTACTTCCTGTCCTGCGCCCTCGGCCAGGATGGCCAGGAAGTACTCTGTCCCTGTCGGTTCTTTGCCCGGTTTCTCGGAGCACCCCTCGGCTGAGGGGTTGATTACCGATAATGTTTTCCAGTGTTCTGGGAACGCTCGGGACGTGGATAGGCCCCCCGACAAAGAGTCCAAAAGGATGGACTATGTCGGGTGTAAGGTTTACCCTAGGCCTCCGACATGCCAGCTCGGCTGCACTGATGGCACATTTCTCCCACGCCCTTTTGGGCTCCCTGGACAAGGTGCTCCCTCATCTCCCGGCCGACCTGCGGACCACGGTCTGGCGGGTGCAGGACCAGGGTAGGGCGGTGGCGAAGCAGCAGTTTCAGACTGCTCTGGACTTAGGTGATTCCTGTGCCAGGTCGGTGGCGGCCGCAGTGGCCATGTGCCGCAGGGTGTGGCTGAGGTTATCCTCTTTCTCAACGGAGACCCAGCACAAGTTGGCTGACATCCCCTTCTTGGGGACTGACTTCTTCGGCCCTGGAGTGGAGGGACACCTCCAGGGGTCCGAAAAGTCCGATGCCACTCCAGACTCGGTCACCCCTGCCCGGAGGGACAAGGGCCGCCGGCAGCCTTTGCATAACCCCCTTGGTCCTTAGGCCCCTGCGGCTCGATCAGCCCATCAACTCCAGCATGAGGGCCAGCAGGCTTGCGCTGGGCGTCCTGACCCCAAGCCAGCGGCTTCCCCTAAAGGGAAGCAGGGAGGTAAAGGCCCAGGAGCTCCCTCAGCCAATCCCTCTTCCAAGCCTGCTCAGTGACGGGCTGCGGGGCGCTGTCCCCGGCCCCGTCACCCCTACCCAGGTTCCCCCATGGGGAGATGGCTCCGCCCCTCCTCCGCCTGGTCTGCTTTCTCGGACCTCTGGGTGTCGGAGGTGCTAGGGGAAGGTCATGCCTCGGGATTGCGAGCAGGTCCCACCCTTTCGAGCCATTGCCCCACGGGGGTCTTGGGGTCCGCAGCCTTGTTGTCGGCCCGCTGAGCCGACTTGCCTGGCCCCTTGAAATAGAGGTGTTCAGGAAAGTTGTGGATCCTCCTCCAGACCCTGGGTTCGTGTCCAGGTATTCCTGGTCCCTAATGGCCGGGGGGCTTGCGCCCCATTCTTGATCCACACGGGATGGTCTCTCTGTCTCAGATATCCCATCCTCAGAATGAGGCGTGTGGCTCTTTCCCTGGACCTCCAGGACGTACTTACACTTCGTTCCGTCCATTTCTTGGGAGACTCCTCCATTTCTTAAGCGGGGGATCTTTTTACGAGTTCCAGGCCAGGCCTTTCGGTCTCTGCTCAGCAGCTTTCCTGCGGCACTGAGGGGTCTGGGCGTAAACCCACCTGGGTGGCGGCCTCACTGCAACCCCTCCAGGGGGACGGTCCACAGTTCTGGCCCTCTAGGTTGCTGTCAGACTGGTCTCCTTTTTATTGGAGCCACGTTGGAACTCGTGTCTTAGCGGGTGATCCTTCTTCGGGACGAGGCTCGACTCTTGAGTCCGAGCTCAGCTCCTGGCAGACAGGGCCGAGGTTCTTCCTCCCTTACCTAGTCAGGTCTGACTAGGCAATTGCGCCCTGCCCGGGACTTCCTGCACCTCCTGGACCTTCCGGCGGCCTGCACCAGCGTGGTCTGTTTGGATCCGCTGGTTCATGCGTCCCCCTAATGGGGGCTGGCCAGCCAGCAGTCACAGCGCTGCGTTCCTTTGGACCAGTCCATGACAGCTGCCCAGGGGTTGGGGAACGCTCTCCCTCAGACCGTTCCAGCTCATTTGCAGGAGAACATCCCGTTCGTCCGCCCCGAGTCGACGGTCTTCTCCGACCGATGCATCTCGGATGGGTGGGGGTGCCCATCAAGGGGAATACAGAATGCACCGCCTCTGGTCCTCTCGGGAGTCCCGATGTTTTTCCTACCTGCTGGAGCTCCAGGCGGTCCGCTTAGCTTGCACCGCTCTCTCCATCTGTGCGGGGTCTAGTGGTTTAGGTCCAGGCAGACGACACCACGACCATGTGCTTCCTATCCCGCCAGGATCGGATGAGCCCCTTGCCTATGCATAAGGAGGTTCTCCGCATTGGAGTTTAAGCGCGGCTGGGAGGCGGTTCCTAGCCATTTCAATGGCAGGAGCCTCCATCACCCTGGCCGATGCCCTAAGCGGATAAGGCTATGCCTCACAGTGGTTTCCTGCCGGAGGTAGCACAAGATCTTCTCCCTCTGGGGTCACCTCGGGTGGACCTTTGTTTTCCTCCAGGAGAACTCGGGAGCTGAGACTGTCTCATGCCGCCCCTCAGCACGCTCGCATGAGGGATGCCTTTGAGGCCGTGGACCCGGGCCTCTTCACGCCTCCCTATTTCCCTTGACCCTCAGGCAAGGCGAGGAGGGACTAGGCGAGGTGATTCTGTAGCCCCAGACTGGTTTGGCCAGCTGTGGTTTCCAGCTCTCCTCAGTCTCAGCCCCAGGCTCCGAGGCAGCTTCCAGCCCTTCCCGGTCCTGATCTCTGTTTTTGAGAAGGTACTCCATCGGACCTTCAATCCCTACACCTGACAGCACTGGTCCTATGCGGCTAGTGGCCAACCTTGGGTCTTCGGCAAGGTCCTCGACGTTTTGAGGCGTCCTGCCAGGAGATCACCAGATAAGCTCGCCTTCAAATGGAAGAGTCCTCCATTTGGCGTTGGGATAGGGCCTGGTCCCCTCTCCTGTTCCTCAGCAAGCATTCCAGACTATCTGCGGTCCGTTCTTCTTGAACAAGCGCTTCGGTCGACAACCCTCTAGGTGCCTCTGTTAGCCACTCCTGTCTTCCGGGCGTGGGTCGGAAGGTAGTCGGTGGCACAGGAAAGGTGGTCTGGCACTTTCCAAGGCCTTGATCACACCTCCCCTCGGGGGAGAGTATCCCCATTTTGGTGGGATCTTATACTGGTATGGGCTTAGCTCACGGGCAAGCCGTTCGAACCTTTGCACAGGTGTGAGTTTCCCCACCTGTTGTGGAAGAACACCTTCTTGGGGCTTCCATGCCAACCAGAAGGACGGGAGGTTCCAGGCGCTCTTTGAATCTCCCTATCTGGTCTTCCACAGGGACAGGATTGTCCTCGCCCCCACCAGGTTCCTTCCGTAGGTGGTGGCGGAGTCCTTTTTCCCTAACCGGGTATTGTCTCTGCCGAGGTTCAACCCCATTCACGCCTCGGAGGCCGTATATAGGATCCATTGGGACCCTATTTAACGCTCACCTTCCCAGGGAGCGTAGGGCTGAAGTTCGGGAGAGGTTCGCCAGCTGTTTGTCATCTACGCTGAAGCCGCACCTGGCAGACCTGCAGCCAAGCGAACGACGCGCGGATGGGTCACCTCCTGCATTGATCTCCGCTATAGGTGGGCGGGCATGGAGCCTCCCAGAGGGATAAGTGCTGATTTTACCTGCCCTTCCGCTGCATCGGTGGCTGCTTCCGAGGATACCCCTGTCCAGGATATCCGCAGGGCTCCTACCTGGAAGCAGGCATATACCAATTCCCCCTTCCACATCGACCTTGGGTCACGCCGGGATGTTGGTTGGGGCCTCGGTTCTCCAGTCTTTATACCTAAGTAGGGGGTGTGCGCCTTGCCTCCCTCCTCCTGGAGAACTGCTAGGAGTCTGCCAATAAGTGTGGATGAACAACATATCCATGTCCCTAGAAATACAGGTTACTCACCTGTAACAGGAGTTCTAGGAATGGTATATGTTGTTCATCCACATGCCCCACCCGGCCTCCCCGGCTCGACATACAACCTAGCTTCCAGCGGCTAGACCTTGGCGTCATGGGGCGGAGCCGAGAGTTTTACCACCCGGGTGGGTGGGAGGAGCCAGCTTGAAGACCTTCCGGCAAGATTTAAAGCAGCAAGGAACCTGCCAATAAGTGTGGATGAACAACATATACCATTCCTGAAACTCCTGTTACAGGTGAGTAACCTGTATTTTTTTTCCACAAATGGGCTGTAAGTGCTGTAAAGTAATTATTTATTAGCTAATACTGTACCCTACCGTGTGACAGTTAGTAGAGATCCTTCGCAATGCTCTGCTTGGATGCTAGTCTGACAGAAGATCTTTATGCATAGTCTGCTGAATCTGTGATTTTACCTTAGCATAACGTGTCATTATGACACTTTAGGGTCAGAGAGGTGCCTAATTGCTGGTAGCTGGGTCAGGTAGCTAAAGATTGGTCTATCTGTGTGCCTCATTGGCAGAAAAGCGATCTTGACTTGTTCGTTTCGTTTTGTTGTTTCTCCCCTCAGTGACTAATTTTAGGTGCCTGACTCTCTACAGAACCTGTAACAAGGGACTGCCTGGGCCAAGGACACCATGCATCCCATAGCTAGGCCAACTAATCGAGACTAAGCCCTCCTAGGCTGATCCTCCCCTGTACCTGGGCAGGATTTTTTGCCCTCACCTCTTGCAGTCATAGCACAGTCATGTTGCCACGAGTTCGGTACCCCGACCAAAGCCTGCCTATCCAGCTGCCTACTAGGCCAGGTAAGCCGTACCCTTACAATCCTAACAGAGGTTTGCTTCTTGCCACCATATACATATTTTGTCCATTCTCTGGGTGGACTGGCTCTCTTTTCTGAGACCCAGCCATTTATGGTCCACAGGGACCTGCCACCCATACCACCAATCACTACCACTGTCCCACCCCCTTAGCACAAACTCACTCCAAATTGCTTATTAATTCATTAAGAAAGGAATATGTTACAGTACACTTCTCCAGTCCAGAAGAATACTCAGAAAAGATCTGCTCCCCTCGCTCAACCCAACTATACATTGCCTGGTGACTACTGATTGCCCTCGCAGGCGATATTCAACCGAACCCAGGCCCCTAACTGCAAATCTCTCTTTATCCTCTCCTCAGGACCAGTCCTGGTTGTCCTCGAAGGGGCTGCTGATCACTCATATAAATATTTGCAGCCTTCAACCAAAGATGCAAGAAGTACAAGCATGGCTAGCCCTCTACAAACCAGATGTCCTTGCTGTCTCAGAGACCTGGCTGAAACCCCACATCCTTAGACATGAGGTAGCTGCCGTAGGGTACGACCACTATCGAAACGACAGGGTAACCAAAAGAGGGGGTGGGGTGCTCATCTATGTAAAGGACACACTAAGCTCCTCACAGATCTGCACGCAGTATAACACCTGCTCTGAGAATGAATCGATCTTTATACTCGTCACCTTTGGCCGTGCTAAGCACCTCACCATTGGGTGCATATACAGCCCCCCTAAGAATGCTCTCCAGTCCCTGGAGAAACTCACTAAAGCCCTAGCTAAAGATGTCTCGACTGAACTCCTCATCCTGGGGACTTCAACCTAAACTGGGCTCAGGAATCATATATGGCTTTCAAAGGCCTGATACAAGAAGCTAATCTTGTTCAGGTTATCACCGAATCCACCAAAATGAACCACAAAATGGGTAATCACACCATACTAGACTGGGCTCTGGTGTCAAATCCCACTAATATTCACTTAGCAGGCACTGTGGCTGATGCTCTGAGTGATCACTCACCAAACTTCTGTGTATGGAAGAACAGGGTGATTAGAATCCAACCTAGAATCCTCTCAATGCATGACTACTATAAATTCTCAGCCGAGTAAAACAATACCTTCCTCAGTAACATCAACTGGAGCCCACTAAGACACCTCTCAACTCTGGACGACGCTGTCGCCTTCTTCCAGAAATCTCTTATGAGGGCTGCTGACCTTTTTGCTCCAATGAAGACCTTTCAACCAAAAGGCAGATGTTATAAGTGGATCACTCCTCCACTAAAGGCCCTGATGATCAGCCGAGACAAAGTGTGGAAAAAGTTCAAGTGATCATCACTCCCTGCTGACCTAAAGACGTTTAAAACTCTTAGAAACCAATGCAAGTGTGCTATCAAACTTGCAAAAAGGGCATACGTCACCTCCAGAAAACTAACCTTGGCAACCCCCGAGGTTATTCTGGTCTTATATCAGTGAGCTGTTAAAGGGAAAAAGCAAGACCGCACCAGGCCCCATTGAGGCCAATGGACTGAAACTGAATGATGGGCGCCTTATTGCCTCAGCCCTCAACCATCATTTCACAAACCTAGATTCCTTCAAGGTTGGACTCCCTGCCCCAAATAGGGGGCCCAGCACAGAGGACCCACCCAACCTTGACCGTCCAACTTTTCATCTGAGGCTCATCAAGGTGAAGGAGGTCCTCACCCTCCTAAAGACCCTGAAAACCAGGGGATCAGGAGGACCTGATGGTATCCATCCCAGATCGCTGAAGGATGGTGCCCCAGCCCTCTCAAGACCTCTGACCTGGCTCATAAACTGGCCCTTTCTGGCGGGTACCATCCCAGACCAGTGGAAACAGACTCATGTGGTTACTATCCATAAGGGCGGACATCGGGAACCCATTGGCAACTACAGGCCAATTTCCTTGCTTTGTATCCTGGCAAAAATCCAGGAAAAGCTGGTTTATGGACAACTCCATAACTACTTAGAGGCTCACCGACGTATTGCCCTATCCCGACATTGCTTCACAGCCAAACATGAGACTGACACTGCCCTAACGAAGTTCTCCTTCCCCCAACTCTTGATTATATGCCCTGTTAAATTTGATTGACAGGAGCTAAACACTGGGTATAGTAAGGGGTGTGGAGTAGGAGGGGCATACCAGGAAAGGAACAGCAGCAAGTGAAGAGGTGACTGCTCTCTCAGTGGAAGGGAAGTAAATGCAAATCCAGGAGCTTATTATTACTTCTTCGCATTGATATTGCATTGGGGAAAGGAGGAGAGAGTTTGAAGAAGGTTGTGCAATGGCTACTTAAAGTCTGTTTTGAGTGGGATAGGAATATAAAAAGCAGTTGCTCAATATATCTAAACGCAGTAACAAAGGAGGTTAGGGAAATAAAGAAAATGTTTTGCACTGATAGAGGAGGAAGAGGGGAGACTTGGGGGAGTGTTTGGTATCCTGCATCTGGAAGGGTGGGGGTCACTGGTGGGCAATGACAGCAATTGGTGGGGTGGTAGGCTGCAACAACTGCGGTGCACCAATCTTTCTAAACATTGCCTGGAGTGTGGGAGGATGTTTAGTGTGCAACCACATAGAAAAACTTAGAAAAGAGATTGAGGGTCTGCAGGAGGAACTAAGACAGGCAAGGCAGATTGGGGGTGGGTTTAGCCCAATACTGGCGGGAGGAGGAAGGGGAGATGAGAGAGGGCAATTTAAGCCAACAGTGGTGAGGGTCAGAAGAAGGGAAGCAGAGACAAAGGGGCCCAGGCCAGGAAGAACAATTGCTGGGGAAACCAGGTCAGGAGACAAAAGACAAATGGAAGGAGGACATAGGAACTTGTGAGTGGAGGCAACAAAGTGGCAAAAGTCATGGAGTGGAAAGGAGAGAACAGGTTACTATGAAGAGAGAGGGAGCGGTTTGTGAAGGGCCTTCAGAAAATAGTTGTGCACTGCTAGAGAGGAAGAAGGTGGAGGAGGGAAATGATGAAATTAGAGGAGTAATTGATAATGCCTGGACCAAACTGGAGCAGGGGAAGTTCTACTGGGAGAATCGCAACAGAGTAAAGGGAAATAATGTGCAGGAGGAAGAAGAGGAACTGGAAATGAGAGAGGAGATGAATAGAAGCAAGCAGGGAGTAAGGGTGGAATCTTAGTGCTGGGGACTCACACTAAGAGGAGTTTGGGGTAGCAAGGGAGAGGCAGTCGCATTTGGGTGGAGGCCATGCCAGGAATGAACAGCAGAAAGGTGGGACAGTCTGTTCTGAAATATGCTAGATGGGTAGGGACAGCTCATTTAATTATACATCTTGGGACATATGACCTGGCTGACAAGACGGTAGATACAGTCCAGAGGAGGTTTGAGGAACTAGCACAATTATGTGAGGGGGCAGGAAGATCAGTAACTTTTTCAGAGATACTTCCGGTGCCAAAGGCAAGCACAAGGAAGTTGAGAATAGAGGAATTTAACAGATGGCTAAGAACCTGGTGTTGTGCTAAAGGGTATGGGCTGTTGGGGGTGGGGAGGGACCTGGGAGGACAGTAGTCTCTATGCCAAGGACAGACTACACTTGAGTGAGGAGGGAAAGAAAGTGTTGAAACAGAGGATGGAGGAGTACATAGAGGAAGTTGGGAATTTAAACTAGGAGTGGGGGAACTAGAACACATTTGAGGAACTGGTAACTTGGTAAAAGATAATATTGTAGGGGACTAGGAAGGTAAGCTACACTTTCTACAGAAAGTTTCATTATTTTCTTATTGGCATTAAGAATTGCAGGATTCCATTAAAGTGTAGTAATTTTATAACCAGAGGGGTTGTAATACAACTGAAGTTGCTTGATTTCTGTGCTAGACACGTAGGATTTGGAAGGATATTTGTGCAATATTTGGAAGTGTCCTGCTGGCTAAGCAGTGAGTTTATCCCTGGTTTCAGATAAAGGGTTTGTGTGTGTATTAGAAGCAGACATAGCAAATTGTCTTCACTGAAAGGCCTGCTTACATCACAGGTGTCACTAGTCAATCAATTGATTCTGGGTGGGGCTTTTATCACTGTTCTGTTTAGGCATACTACACAGAGTAAAGTCAGTCGGAAGACTTGCCTGTTCCTTTTGGAAGCTGAGAAACTGGCTATACTGCAGAGAACAAACTAGAACGCATTTGAGGAACTGGTAACTTGGTAAAACATAATATTGTAGGGGACTAGAAGGTAAGCTACATTTCTACAGAAAGTTTCATTATTTTCTTATTGGCATTAAGAATTGCAGGATTCAATTAAAGTGTAGTAATTTTATAACCAGAGGGTTGTAATACAACTGAGGTTGCTTGATTTCTGTGCTAGACACATAGGATTTGGAAGGATATTTGTGCAATATTTTGGAAGTGTCCTGCTGGCTGAACAGTGAGTTCGTTTTTATCCCTGGACTCAGTAGAGTGGTTTGTGTAGGAGCAGTGGTCTAGTACATTGTGGTGTTGGTTGACTTACTATAAAGGGCAGTACTCACCAGGGTGGTGGAGCAGTGGTGTATTTGATTGTTTCTAACAGTCACCAGTGGTTGTGGCCTACCCACCCACCCTACCCCTCACCCGCCCACCCAGGCGTGGCATTTCCTTTATAGCCAAGGTTCTGACATCACTTCCTCAACAGGTCTTGGAGCAGAACTGTCATATTCTTAATTACCCAGCACAGTGCATAAGTGTAAGTATACACACAAAAAAAAAAAAAAAAAATGTATATTACTCATTGTATATTATAAGGAAGAGGGACATGTGGGGAGTGATGCAATGCACTGGCTGTGGGGCAGCAATTTTCCAGGAAACATTCTGGAACCTGCGTTGCTGCCCTATTTGCAGGCAACTGTCAGCTCTGAGGGAGGAGGTTGCCCACCTCCAGGCTGAACTGGCAAGGACGACTCCCCCACCCAAAGAGCACCAGTTCCACAGCCACTGCCTCAGAGGTTGCCTGTGTGAAGAGCAGATGGACCACAGTAGGTTCTGGGAGGGTGAGGGTGGTGGAACAGAGGTGTAGCCCCCCGAGTTGCACCTCTACACAAATCATATGTCGGTCTGGTAAATCAAGGTTCCTCTATGATGACACCCTCATTGGAGACCAGGAAGAATGCTGGGGACATCCACAAGGGAGACCCACAAAAGAGTGGCAAGGGACAACACAAGGGAAAGAAACAGCTTCTGATAGGGGACTCAACTGTTAGGGGTGTAGACCTGGGGAAGGGAGAGGAGAGGAAGTAAGGTGCCTGCCTGGTGCCATGGCTTGGAGGACAGGAAGCTAATCCTCAGGATTGCAGAAGCAGCATCACAGGAGAGGAAACTAGATGATATTGTCCACCTGGACAAATGACCTAGCTAGGCATGAGATCAGTGCAGTGCAGGATGAATTTGTGGAGTTGGGAGAGGCCTCAGACAGGTAAAGCACGGTAACCTTCTCAGAGGTGCTGCCAGTCTATGGCAGGGGTGAGGCTAGGGTACTGCACACCATGCAGTTTAATGAATGGTTGCAAAACTGGTGCAGAGCACAGGGCTTTGGCTTCATTGGGGACTGGGGGTCCACCTGGAGAGATGAAGGTCTATACTGGCATGATGGTCTGCATCTGTCCAGGAAGGGAAACACGCTCCTAGGTGACAGGTTTAAAGGCTTCCTTGGCAAGCTTTTAAACCAGCCAAGGGGAGGTGCTGATGGAAACAGGAAAGTTCAAGCCTCCTCTGCAAACCATGGCAGGTAGTAGGGTAAACACTGAGGTACAGAGCTTGACAGAGGGCAGGACGGGGTAAATGGAAAAATGAACAAGGGCAATAAGAGCAGGGATGGGGTAAAAAAGGATAAAGCCAACATTAAATGGAGGGCAATGAGTACCAATGCCCATAGTCTGGGAAGCAAGCTTCCAGAGCTAGTAGCCCTGATGGAAGTGGAACACTTGGATATTGTGGCAGTCACAGAAACATGGTACCAGAGAACCATGACTGGGATGTCAACATACCAGATGCATAATCTACAGAAGGGACAGGGAGGGTAAAAGAGGAGGTGGAGTAGCTCTCTACATAAGGGAAGGGATCAAAGTAACAGAACTAAAAAGTAAAGGGGGAGGACAAGAGGAACTCTGGGTCACATTGGAGACAGGGAATGGCATCACAATCCGCACAGGGGTAGTATACAGAGCCCCATCTCAAGGGGAGGAAATGGACAAGAAAATGATAGAGGGCATTCTCAAAATGGCTGAAAAAGGGGAGATACTGTTGATGGGGGACCTGAATATGCCAGATGTTAACTGGGCAACATGGACTGCAGCCACATCCAAGAGCAGGGTCATTCTCGATGCCCTACAGGGAGCATGCCTTAGACAGCTAGTGGTGGAACCCACTCGGGAGGGAGCAATATTAGACCTGGTACTCTCAAATGGAGAGAGGATCACAAACTTAGAAGTCAGTAGATACCTGGGAACAAGCGACCACTGCACAGTGTGCTTCATAATAAACACAACCATGGAGACAAGCCATACAAATACAAGGATACTGGACTTTAGAAGGGCTGACTTTGGCAAAATGGGTGAATACCTGAGGAATGCATTAGCAAATGGCCAGAAAGGAGGGGTGGAAGAACAATGGAGAAAAATCAAAACTGCCATCATGGAGGCAACAAGCCTTTGTGTGAAACAAAGAAAACAAAGCGGAATAAAAAACCACTATGGCTCTCAAAAGAAGTGTCAGGGAAGATTAAGGAGAAAAAGGCTGCATTCAAAAAGTATAAGGAATCACAGACGGAGCACGACAGGGAACTGTATCAATTAAAGCAGAAAGAAGTGGGGAAGGCAGTCAGAAAAGCAAAGGCCCAAACCGAGGAAAGGATAGCCAACTCAGTTAAGAAGAGGGATAAAACCTTTATAGGTACATTAGGAACATAGAAAGGTTAAGGAGGAATAGGGAAGATTAATAAAGGAGAGGGAGGTGGGCAGAGGAGACAGTGAAAAGGCAGAGATAGTGAATGAATACTTTTGCTCAGTATTCACAAAAGAAGAGGAGGAGGAGTTACCTAAACCAAACAGTAGAAGCACTCTGGATAGTGGGGTTGATACCAGTCCATTTAAAGAAGAAAGAGTACTGAAAGAACTTCTAAAACTCAAGGTGGACAAAGCAATGGGGCCCACGGGATCACCCTAGAATCCTAAAAGAGCTAAGGAGGACCTAGTGACACCACTAACCACACTTTTAACAAATCATGGGAAGATGGGTAGTACCTGAGGACTGGAGGAGGGCAGATGTGATTCCCCTTCACAAAAGTGGAGCAAGGCAGAAGCAGGAAACTACAGACCTGTTAGTTTGACCTCAGTGGTGGGGAAATTGATGGAATCACTTGAAAGAAAGAATTGTTGAGTACCTAGAGGCCAGCGGGCACTGGACCCAAAGCAGCATGGATTCACAACAGGAAGGTCATGTCAGACAAATCTAATCGATTTCTTTGACTGGGTGACCAAAGTAATAGACCAGGGAGGGGCTGTGGATATGGCCTACCTAGACTTTAGCAAGGCATTTGACACAGTCTTGCACAAAAGATTAATAATCAAGCTAGCCAGCCTGGGAGTGGGTCCCAGGGTGGTAGCCTGGGTAGAAAACTGGCTGCACAACAGGACACAGAAGGTAATAGTGAATGGAACACATTCTGAAGAAAGGGGGGTTACTAGTGGAGTACCTCAGGGCTCAGTACTGGGTCCAGTCCTCTTTAACATCTTTATATGTGACATTGCAGAGGGTCTGGAAGGAAAGGTATGCCTCTTTGCAGATGACACAAAGATCTGTAACAGAGTTGATACACAAGGTGGGGTAGAAAGGATGAGAAGGGACTTGGCAAGGTTGGAGGAATGGTCAGACATATGGCAACTTAGATTCAATGCAAAGAAGTGCAAAGTAATGCACCTGGGAAATAAAAATCCAGGAGAAGAGTACACAATAGCAGGGGAGGTACTAACAACAACAATAATGGAAAGGGATCTGGGTGTAGTCATATCAGATGACCTAAAGGTGGGTATGCAATGTGAGAAGTCAGTAGGGAAAGCCAGGGGGATACTGGGATGCATAGGGAGGGGCATCACAAGTAGAAAAAGGGAAGTGGTTATCCCTCTATACAGACAGTTGGTGAGACCCCATCTGGAGTACTGCATGCAGTTTTGGAGACCTCATCTACGCAAGGACATAGGATGGAAGCAGTCCAGAGGAGGGCAACTAAAATGGTGCAGGATCTACATCAGAAACCATATGAAGAGAGACTGAGAGAGCTTAATATTTATACCCTTGATGAAAGGAGGGCCGGGGGACATGATAGAAACTTTTAAGTACCTCAAGGGAATCAACAAAGTCCAGGAGGGTAGCATCTTTCAGAAAAGAGAGATGTGTAAGAATAAGGGGCACAATTTAAAGTTAGAGGGGACGGCTCAGGGGTAATGTGAGGAAATTCTTTTTCACGGAGAGAGTGATGGACGCATGGAACCGCCTTCCTGGAGAGGTTGTGGGGTCTAAAACAATGGAGGAATTCAAACATGCATGGGACAGACAGGCAATTATAGTGGGGGGTTGCAGGAAATAGGCTGTTGGTTAACTAGAATCTGCAGCTTATCCAGTAGGTAAGGAAATGGGCAGACTGGGTGGGCCAAGTGGTCCTTATCTGCCGTCAAAGTCTATGTTTCTATGTAAGACAGAACACAACACCTACAACTTACCTGCAGATCTGGGAACTGTACAGAAGTGGTGGGCTCCCTAAAATACTTAGGCCTCACTCTGGACCAAGGATTCACACTAAAGAACCATGTTGACTAAGTTGCCAAAATCATACATGGGAAACTTGGAACCCTCTACTGCCTCAAGGATCAGTTGATCCCTAAAGCTAGGACTGCTATTGCCTCTAGCGTCCTCCTACCAACACTGACCTATGCCGCCCCGGTTGTTCAGGGTATGGCAAAGCTTGAGATCAGTAAACTACAGGTCTTGTACAACAAGGTGGTTCACTTCGCCACTCAGTCACACTCTAGGAGCCACCACTGTGACTCCCTAGCACTAATCAGTTGGCCTTCATTTGAAGCTCGCCTCCAGTACCCTCTGCTTTGCCTAGCATACAAGCTAATTGGCTCAATCCCTCCTCCTAGTCTCCCTGGACTCATTGCTGCTGAGCTAAATCCTCACAACCTTCGGACCTCAGGCCAAACTCTTCTAGAGGTTCCAAGAGTAAGGACCAAAGTAGGGGGCAAGTCATTTTTCTACTCCGCCCCTTCCCTGTGGAAAAAACTTCCACCTGCGGTGCAGGAAGCACCCTCAATCAAGATTTTCCGCACAAGGCTCAAGGCACATATGCTTGCTACGAGCCAATGTCAATGCCATGGTACCTGACACCTCCTCTTCTCACCCATCTCGCCCATCCAAGTACATGCCTCGCCCTACCAAAAGCTGGGCGCTCCATTTTTAAAGCACCTTTTTCCTTACCTAAGCTCTCTATTTGACAAATGCTCGATGTTGTTAACTTCACTTAACCTATGTGTGCTGCTTGTGTTCTCTGGCTTGTTTTTCCTTTTCAATTATCAAAATTTTAAATCTGAAACCTGTTACATAATATGTTATTGCTATGAGGTGTATCAACCTGCTACAACCTATTTATTGTACTCTCACTGTATATCCTATTCTCCATGTAATCCCGGGTTGCCCCTGAAAAAGGGACCTCCGGGGCTCAGTGAGCCTACCCGGTCACCAGAATTTAATAAGTAACTACAGAAATTAATTAGTCTTGACATTGGGGATGACCATTTGTCTATTATGAAACCTCAAATTTGTTGTCCTATTGTTGACTTCTAAACTACATTGGGCCATAAGGTCTAAGTTTTTAGTATGCTAAACATTAATAGGAGGTCCCCTCTTCTTCTTATTTCCTCTAAACTAAATAGTCCTGATTATGCAAGTCTCTCATCCTAACTCATGATCTTCATCCCATGTATCATTTTTGTTGCTCACCTCTGCATCCTTTTGATCAGATTGATGTCCTGGTTTAGGTATGGGTTCCAGAACGGGGAACCAAAATCTAGGTGAGAGATTACATCAATTCTGTGCAGTGGTAACGGGCACAGTTTATTTCTAGACACAAATGAACATTGTATAGATCTTATTAATCTGTGGTTTTTGACACTTGTGTACAGTGGTCAAAGGATGATAGCTTGTTGTTTACTGTAACTCCTAAATCTTTCTCCTTGTCCACAGAATGAAGTTGCACATTGTCTAAATAATACTGATGTTTAGGATTTTTTCCAAAGTGCAAAACTGTGCTACAACTCGAGTGCATTGTAAGAAATGAGAAACCACGCAGTGATCTGGGAGCGTTCCATACCTTCTGGAGACCACACCACAGCACAGGAAGGACATAGACTGGGTGGAGGCAGTCCAGAGGAGGGCAACCAAAATGGTTCAGGGGCTGTAATGGAAAGCCCTATGAGGAGAGACAGAGATCTCAACATTTACACCCGAGAGGAGAGGAGAGCCAGAAGCAACATGTTTGAGACCTGTAAGTATCTCATGGGTGAGCAGGGTGCTGGAGAGGAGCCTTTTCCAAATAAGAATGAACTCCAGGACTAGGGGGCATGTGATGAAGCCAGAAGGGGTGAAGATCAGGAGGGATATAAGGAGATATTCCTTCACTAAAAGGGTGGTAGATGCATGGAACCGAGTGCCAGCTGATGTGGTGGAAGCTAGAAAGGTGGAGGATTTCAAGCATGCGTGAGGATAAACATAGTAGTGTATTAGAACAGAGGTTGGGGGGGTCGCCAGAGACTAGAAAGGATCTGTGGAGGCAGAATAGGCAGAGAACACATGGGCAGACTGGGTGGGCCAAGCAGTCCTTTTCTGCTTCCAGTTTCTATGTTCCTTCAGAACAGCTGGCTGTTCCTTGGGAGGAAGTCGCCTATTTTGGTGTAGGGCAGTTAAGCAGACCTACGTATGCAACTGAAGAAGGGGGCTGTCAAACATCTCAGAAACCTACTTCAAAATTTTGACTGGTCCCCCCCTTGATCATTTGAAATCAGTTGATGCCGCTCTGTCCTTTTTCATAAGTTCCTTCCAATCTGCCTGTGACATCTTCGCCCCCTGTGTCACGCGGGTTGAAAAATCCAAATCATCCCCTTGGGTAACACGGGCTCTGCTAGATAAAATGAAGGCGCGTGATGACCTGTGGTGCAGAGCCCTTCAGTCTGGTCAGCCTGCTGACCGGCAATGCTATCGTGCTGCCAGAAATACTTGCACCTGGGAAATTCGGCAGGCAAAGGCAGCTTATTACCAAACAAAACTCTCTGCCACCTGGGGTGATGGGAAAAGGTTCTGGGAAAATATAAAGGAACTCAGTGGAAAGTCTCCCTCCCTTCCCCCTGACATGCTTATCCTAGATGGTATCCCTACCAAAGAACCCAGCAAAATAGCGGAAGCTTTCAACATGTCTTTCTCTGACCTAAGCACTATTCTCCCCCCAGACTTTTTCGGTACTGATGCAGGATCTTTCCTGATTCCCCCTAGTGTGCCACCATTTTGTCTCAAAACAGTCTCAGCGAGTGAAGCCCATGCATATATCTCCAGGTTCCTAGGGAAGTCCAGACTCAGTGGCGACTCACTAGATGCAAAATTACTATCAGTAACCCTTGATGATGTTCTGGTGCCTCTCACTAAAATTTTCAACATGTCCCTATGCCTAGGGAAATTCCCACCTTTATGGAAAAAGGCGAGGATTACACCAGTATATAAAAATGGTGCGCGTACCTCAACTAGTAACTACAGGCCCATCTCCATACTCCCCCCACTCTCAAAAGCCATAGAGAAAATAGTGGCTGATCAACTCACTATCTAGATGCTCGACAGCTAACCTGTATGCAACAACACGGTTTTAGGAAAGCTCACAGCACCACCACTGCTCTACTGGAGCTCACCTCCTTTGTTCATGATGCTCTTGACCATGGAGACCTCGCTGGTACAGTCTTTATTGATCTCTCCAAGGCATTTGATACCGTCAATCACACCATGCTCATAAACTCCCTCCTCTCCATTGGTGTCTCAAAAGAAACTACTAGCTGGTTCTCCAGTTCTCTCTCTGACCGCACTCAACAAGTAATGATGAGTAACATCCTCTCCCCTAGCCTTCCCGTTAGATCTGGTGTACCGCAAGGGTCTATCCTCGGACCGCTCCTTTTCTCACTCTATCTGAACTCATTACCGCAGGCCTCCTCTGGGCGTCTTCTTTATGCTGATGATGCTGTGATCTTCAGTCGGCACCCTGACCCCACTCAACTTCAAGAAGCCTTGCAGAGCTCTTTTGCTCAAATTGAAGCCTAGCTCTCCTCACACAAACTTGTTCTCAACACAAAAAAGAACGAAAGTCATGTTATTTGCCCACCCACAACACAAGCACAGCTCTGCAAAATTAACTATACGCAATGTGATGGGCTCCACTCTGGAACAAGTGCCCAACTTTAAATATCTCGGAGTTACCCTAGACTCCACCCTTACCTATCGTGAGCATATTGCGTCAACTTGCACTGAAATTAATAAAAGAATTGGTCTCCTCTACAGACTTAGACCATGTCTACCTCCTGAGGCTTTGTGCCTAGCTATCTCCAGCTCCATTCTCTCACTGGTAGACTACGACATAATCATATATGGGGCCACCTCTGACATAGCACTGTCTAGCATCAAACATGCCCTTAACAAAGCCGGCAGATTGGCCATAGGTTGTGATCATCTCACGCACACCTGTGACCTCTACCTACGCTCTTCATGGCTAAACTTCCAAGGGCGACTTGTTTATCAGACCTGCCTGATGGCAAAAAAAATTCAGTTGGGCTTAGCCCCTCCAGGCTGTCAAAAGCTCCTCCTTAAGAATATCCCGGGCTCGCTCCACAAGATACTCTGACACCACCACATTCCGTGTCCCCTTTGTTAATACCACTGCTGGCCAAAGGTCCTTTTGCTTTAGGGCCCCACTCTGGATGAACTCAATCCCTGACTCTATCTTAACAATTCCCAGGCTTGGGCCTTTTAAATATGAGCTACTTAATCACATTATGTCAAACTCCCACTGTGACTGCAGAGGTAACCTGGAATAACATTAATGCACCTTTGTTTCATAATTTATGATGGTCCTTGTCTGTGTAAATTGTAATCTTTCTTTCTGAAGGTTACTGTCATTATTTTGCTTGAGTTGTGACCAAATTGTGTATTCCATGTAATACTGTGTTCTAACCCATTTATGTATGATGTGGAGTCTTTGCAAATGAGTCCCTGACTCAAAGGGTTGTAATTCCTAGACCTTCAATAAATAAATAAATAAATAAATGCAGCTAGTCAGGGGTTTGTCTTCAGAAATACCCCATCCCAAATCTCCATATTCTAAACATGAACCCCAGCAGCAGGAATGTGTGGCTACCCGTCCACATCATTTTTGCATATTCGTGGAATGCTATTTGCAGGGAGGATTAAAATTAGCTAATTTGCTTCTGTCTCTGCTCCAGTTGAATAGGATCACTCCACCTCCACAACACCTCTCCTACTATGTACAGTAAAACCTTCCCATTATATGAAACGTCCCCTCATCTTCCCCCCCCCCCCAACAACCTTATCTGTTGTTATACTCCCGCACCCAATCGGGTCTACATTTCCAAAAGCCAGTGTTCGGGGGGGGGGGCCACTTACTTTACTCTTGGGGCCATATTAATGTAAACCCCGTGCCAATCTCCCATATAAAAAGTTCAAGGTAGCTTAAACATCTTCCAAGAAACAATCTTCTCTGTAAAGTTCTGCTTATAAGTCTGAGTCAGAAGGCGCTGGGACCCCTCGGGAGCCTGAATACTTGGGGACTGGTGGTGTGAGTGTACCCCACATGTACGCCTCCTGTACATGCCCACTGGTATACAACTGTGCCCGCCCCCAGCCAACTCCTTCCTTTTTTCCTGCTGTCAAAGAATATCATTTTCCTCGCTCTGTTTATTGGGGCCAGAACTTTGTCCACTAGTCTACATATAGCATTATGTCTAGTTTGTCATGTTCATATGTCATACAGTGCCAGTAGAGTTTCTTTTTCTGTCAGTTTAGTTAAAAAAAAAAACCTTCCCTCACAGCTCTGCCTGTCATCTGTGGTCAACAACATGGCAGATAGGGGCCTGAAAGTTCTCCCTCAGACCACATCTTCGGAGGGCAGAACTGATTGTATTTGACATTGTTTCCTTGCTAGGTGATGAAGAGCAAGGCAATAAGGACTGATTTCACTTATCTTGGTTTTTTTTTTCTTTAAGGATCTGGTTTGATTACAGGAGCCGGGTGCGGAAAGCAAAGGGGAGCGGAGAACACAGGGCACAGTTGGATTTAGCAGAGAACAAAGGGCAGTGGAATGGGGGAAAAGGTGCCGAACTGGAGCATTTTAAAAACAATCCAGTGACTCGGCAGCTCAGTTCTCCCTCAGACTGCAGCGTCAGAGGGCAGAACTGATTGTTTGTATTTGACCTTATTTGTTTCTTTGGTAGATGACTGGAGCGGATGAAGAACAAGGCAATAAGGATTGATTTTACTTATGTTTTTTTTTTTTTAAGGGTCTGTTTTGATTACAGAAGCCGGGAGTAGAGAACACAGGGCACAGTTGGATTTAGCAGAGAACAAAGGGTACAGTTGGATTTTTAGCCCTCCCACCCCCCAACCACCCAGTAACTATATAGGCTGCAAATCCAACATTTGACTGACATCACAGGCAGTGGGAAAGATGTAGCTCCAAGGGTGTGTGTGGAAAGAGCTCACTTGGGAGTTGTGTAGCCGGTGGTCTGGGGGATTAAAGATTACATAGGGAGTTTGATAACTGAGTGGTGAAAAAAGGATAGAAAGTAACCACAGCTAGTGAGAGGGGAAAGGAGAGGAGAATGGGAAAAAGAAGGGAAAAAAGGGGCCTGGGCAAATAGTGCAGCTGGGAGTTGTTAGCCTGTAGGTGGAGCTAAATTATTGTATTGGGGGAATTTTCAGGGGTAGTGGGTAAGGTCCAGAAATAAGGAGTAGCTGGGATGGGAATGGCGCAGTGCAGTGGCTGTGGGGTGGCAGTCTTCAGGGAGACCTGGAGACTGCAGTGCTGCCCCATCTGCAGGCACCTCTCTGAGCTGAGAGGAAGAGGTTGCCAGACTCTAGGCCTAGATGGCTTAGGTTAGGAAGTCCTACTCACCTACTCGGGGACCTCCAAGTTCACCTCCGCTACCTCAAAGGGTGCCGGGAAGGAGGAGCAACTGGACAACAGTGGGTTCGGTGAGGGTTAGGTTGGTGGAGCTCAGGCACATCCCAAATCCCATACTACTACAGAATTACTGTCACACTGGCAGGGTGGGCCTGTCCCACAGAGGCACCTGAAGTAGTGGCCAGGACGGCTAAGGTCCTCCATGGTGGAGACCCTAAGGGGGGGTAGCAGGGGACCCCAGATGAGGAAGTGAATCCTGGTGGGGTACTCTATAGTAAGAGGGATACAGTAGGGGACAGGCAGGGATGAGGAGAGTGTGGTAAGGTGCCTTCCTGGTGCCATGGCTCATAGGGATGGAACGAGGAGCCTAAGGATTGCTGGGGAGGCAAGGAGGGAGGGCTGGATGTCATTGTCCACTTGCGGACAAATTACCTGGCTGGGGAAAGGCCAGAATCGGGTCAGGAGGAGTTCAGGAAATTGGGAAGGGGTCTGAGGGAAGTGGCGTAATCGGTTACTTTCTCTGAGGTGCTACCTGTCCATGTCAAGGGGAACGACAGGAGTCTCTGCACCGGGGACTGCAACTTATGGTTGAGGAAATGGTGTGGGGAAGAGGGATTCGGATTCATTGGGGACTGGGGTTCCAAGATGAGGGCCTGTACAGGGGCGACGGCCTGCATCCCTCCAGGCGGGGAACTGAGATCCTCAGTGAACAGTTTTTTTTTTTTTAAACTCAATTTTATTTCGGTCATATAGCTCATACATTTGACATGATATGGGATATACAGGAAATTTTCTCAAAACAAGTTCCTCAGAATTTGAGGGGGAAATAAATTATCTTATTGCATTGGATTCCCATTTCCCCCTTCTTCCTTGACAAGGCTGCATAGTCCCTTCATTGTTTCCTCTTTGCTTTTTAATGAGGTGTACATATCCACCAGTAACCCATGTATCTTCCAAGAGTCTCAGTCTTTCCTCAGAAGACTCCTAAGCATAGCTCCTCTGGTTCAAGTTAGGTAGGTTCTGACTTGTATGTCTGTCATTTAAATGAACTTAAGGGCAGTATCCTTTCGACTAAAGACTCAACTGTAGTCTTATAACTAACCGGGGAGTCTCTGTTAGGCATATAGTCCTGTAATCACCCATAAATCTAGGGTCTGAGATTGCCCAATTCATAACTGCTTCCCAACATAGGGGCCCTAGACCCAAAAGCCCATCAGAGATCTTCCCAAGTCAACATTCACCAAGTTCCTCCCCTGCTTCCAGGTCCTGATACTATACGGAATCTTTACCTGGCCTGTTGAGGCAACTCTGCTGCATAGTGATTAGGCTTTTCTCCTGTTGTCCTCTGATCCCAGACCCCCCGCCATTGTTCTATATGTTGTTCCTCTACCAGTCTGAGCTTAGCAGTCAAGCCTTCCATTCGCCTAAGGTCTTCTACTCTATTTCTCTAGGAGCCCAGATCTGGCAGAGAGGAGGTCAGCCATCTAGTTGTGATCTCCTTTAGTGCTGCCAGGCAAAGCAATCTAAACAGGGACTGCTGCCTGTTTCCCTTAATCGTCTTGATGTCTAGGCCCAGGACAAGTGAGGCAAATAAGAAGGGAATCTGCATGCCCCACATAGAATTAAACGTTTGTTAGACCCCCTGCCAGAATCCCAATACTATTGGGCACGTCCAAAAGATGTGGGAATGTGTGCCTATCTGACCACACCCTCTCCAACACAACTCTGTACCGCCTCCTGGAAAATGTTTTGTAATTGTGGGTGTGTGGAAGAGCCTAGGTAGGCATTTCCAACGGAACTCCCTCCAAGTGGGGATGCCATTGTACGCCATCCCCTCTTCCAGGCTTCCTACCAGCATTGTTTGCTAAGTGAGGTTCCCAACTCCCTCTCCCACCTTTCTTTAAGATCCCAGAACTGGGGATTATCCTCACTCTTGAGGGCCCTGTACCCACCCGATATAATCTTCCTCTGGTCGGTCAGCTTGGCCGACCAGTAGAGAAAGTCCTCAAGGCCGGTCCGATCCCTTGCAATCCTGGGTATCAGATGATTGGATAGTAGATAATGCCAGATTTGTAGGTACCTATAAAATCTGTCCTGTCTAGGTGATATTTGTGCCGCATTTGCTCAGAGGGCACAAGGTTGTCCCCCTGCTGCAGGTTGCTGAACCTGACCAAAGTCCGGTTGTTCCAGATCCTGAAACCTGGGTCAGATCAAGCTGGGGCAAACCCCAGTTCCCCCAGGATGGATGTTAGGGGGCCAATTCCCTCTGGTGTCCAGGTAGCGCCCCAGGCCCTGATCAGAACCCTGAGCATATGTCTGGTCCAGGGGTTCTTCAGAGTCCACCATATCAAAGGGGTAATCGGGACGTGAGGCAGTGAGGTCAATGAAAATGGTCTGGAATGGTGTCCTATACCCTGCCATACTGACTCCCCTTCATGCTTCATCCAGGATATGACCAGGGCCAGTTGAGCTGCTAGGTAGTACAACTTAAGATCAGGGTAAGCAAGGCCCCCTTGCTCTTTGGGTTGAGAAAGAAGCCCCACGTTAACCCACCTCCAACCTCCCTGCCAGATAAAATTGAAAGGGCACCCAACACCTCCTTCCAGAAGCCATTCGGTATCCCTATAGGGAGGGCCTGAAACAAGAACATGAAACTGTGGAGGACATTCATTTTCACAGTCTCTATCCTTCTACCTGAGGGACAGAGAAAACAGCTTCTATCTTGCTATATCTGTGGAGATTCCCCCCATAAGTTCTTATAATTTAACTCAAACAGACTTGATGTCCGTGGGGTGATCTTGATCCCTAGATATCTCACTGTGTTAGCCTTGGCTCACTTATATGGGAAGTCCCTCAGCACCTCCCTGGAGACCATCCCCCCAAATCGTATTGCCTCAGATTTGTCCTGGTTTATCTTTTACCCTGAGACTAGACTATATTCCTCCAGCTCCTTCCTCAACGCTGGAAGTGATGTTTCTGGGGAGGTTACATAGAAAAGGGAGTCATCAGCATACAGGGAGATTTTATGATCTGTCTCCCCCACCCTAATCCCCTTGATCTCCTTCGAGGCGTTGACCCTCACTGCCAGTGGTTCAATGCACAAGGCAAATATTAAGGGGGACAAGGAGCACCCCTGCCTCATGCCCCTGAAGAGATGAAACCTCTCTGTTGTGAATTCATTGACCCATATCACTGCCTGCGGGGCGGCATAAAGGGCCTCCATACCTTCCCTGAACCTGGAGCCAAACCCCATCTCTGACAGGGTACGGTGGAGAAATGCCCAATTCACCGTTTCAAAGGCTTTTTCGGCGTCCATAAAAATAGCTAGGGTAGACTTATGGGTCATCTGCAGGTGAGAGATCAGGTTCAGCAGGCATCTTATATTGTCATGTAGGAGCCTTCCGTTGATGAAACCCATCTGGTCTGGGTGGACCAGACGTCCCATCACTCCCTGCAGCCTTCGAGCTAATATGGAGGCGTATATTTTTTGGTCTACGTTCAGCAGAGAGATTGGTCGATATGACCCACACTCAGTTGGATCCTTACCCTCCTTGTGTATCACCATGATCTGTACATATTGCCAGCTGAATGGGGTTCTCTCTTCCTGTTGTACCTCTCTACACACCTTTCCAAGCAGCAGGGCCAGCAGTTCCTTGAATGACTTGTACATTTCTGCTGCCACCCCATCTGGACCTGGGGCCTTTCAAACAACATGAAGTCTTGTTGTATTTTGACAATTTGCAGTTAGCTCCAGCTCTTGAACTGCCCCGGAGAGTGAAGGGTTAAAATTCTATGCCAGGCATAGAACGTTGGGCTCTAGCTCGGTTGAAAACTCTGTCTGTGTCCTATTGAAACTAAACCGTCAGATTCTTTACTTCGCCTCACTGAACAGTCGTTCCGGAGATTTCTCCTTCTACTCTGTTCAAACGCGGTTACAGTGTTGGTTTTAGTCCGATTTTTCATTCTGTTTTTTGGTTCGAGACTCTGTGGTACCGTAAGTACTTAGATTAGTATTGTAGACAGTTATTGTGTGGAAATTGTAAATTTGTTCGATCAGTTCAGCTGAACCGATTCTGTAGTAAAATCCTTGTAAAAAAAAGTTAGTGTGGTTACCGGTCCGTATCGGTTTTAAAAAAAAACAACGTGATTTGAACGTTTTTTTCCATCACCCGTGACACGGTGAGAAACCGATAGGGGAGTCTTGCCTGGCAGTTGCCATACAAAGGGGAAGTTAGTTAGGTTGACCATGTCTGAGAAACCCAAGGAGAAAAAAAACGTGTTTCAACACTGCAGTGTGTATGGGGAGGTCTTTGCCAAGGCCAATCCCCACATCAGCTGTGTTTACTGTCTGGGGTTTGACCACCTCGATTCAGACTGTCAAATTTGCAAAAATTTCCCTAAGTCTACCCTGGAAAAAAGGTTAGGTAGACTTAGGGATATGGAGGCAGAGAAATCCGCTGACCCAGAAGGCCAGCCCGGTTCGGTTCCTACCGAACCAGAAGGAGTGCCCTCTGACAAGGGCGATACTTCTTCGGGCAAGAGGAGAGCTGATCCTGAGGGATCGGTTCCTACAAAAAGAAAATAAAAGGATAAATTGGACGGTTCAGATCCGGAATTGCATGTTCCGACCACCGATGAAATGGTCCAAGCGATTCGGATTGTGGAATCACCTCGTCCGGTTCCGACCGATCTGGCGTCTTCTGGCAGGGGTTCAGTTTGGTCGGTTCCCCCGGTTCAGGATTATTCCCCTGAAGATTTTTACGAACCGGAGTTTGATGAGGAGGGGGATTTTGAAGAGGATGATTATGACAGTGAAATTCTGGATGTGCCTGTGGAACCAGACATCTCCCCAGATAGACCTTCTGGTGTTTCCCCTCCTAGGCTTTCTGAGTCCCCTCCCCACTTTCCGTTCTACAGAAAAGTGGCTCAAACCCTCCAGCTTCCTATTGAGGAGGCTGTAGAGGATCACGAGGAACCTGACTACATAGAGATGATGGACATCCCAGAGTCTAAGAGACTGTCTATTCCGCTTCATTAGTCATTTGGGAAACGCACACAAAAAATTCTTAGGTCTCCCAACTCTGTACCTCCTATTGACAAGAGAATGGACAAGAGGTACACCTTGTCAGGTTCAGATATGGAATTTCTTTATCAGCAATGCAGACATATTGGGGTAGTGCAGGCTGCTGCCTGTGAGAAGGCAAACATCCCCTTGGCTTCACACCTCCCAGACAAAGATTCCAGGAAGATGCCATGGCATAGAAACAGTACTTGGCATCATCTTTGAAACTTAGGCAGGCTAACTATATGGCCTGTACAGCCAGGTACCAGAAGTCCAGGTGGGACACTGTACTGGCACTGGCTAAACAGGCCTCCCCCCAGCTAGCCAAGAAGCTGGAGGAGGTGGCTGCTGATGGGATTGAGGCATCAAACGTGCAATTTCATGCTGCTGTGGACTCCAATGATGTGTCTTCAAGAGTCATGGCTACATCTGTGGCACTTCGGAGAATGGCTTGGCTCAGATGTACTAGCCTTTCGCAGGACACCCAGGCTAAGGCCATGGATTTCCCTGTAGTGGTTAATTCTCTGTTTGGGGAGCAGAGAATTACATGAAGAAAATGGATGAGTACAGGACCACTTATAGGAGTGCCCAGGCCAAGGAGATGCAGGCAACTCCTCAAAGGCAGCAAGCCTAGGAGCAGGCCTTTTCACGGGCCTTTCTACCAAGCGCAGGCCTCTTCGTCTTCCTTTTCTCAGAGGGGGTTCTTGAGAGGGAGAGGGAGAGGCAGAAGGGATGAGCAGAGCTGCATCCACCCCTCAGCCTAAGGCTCTTGCCAAGCAGACACCCTGATGTGTCAGCCCGGGTCGACTCCCCCATTCCAGTAGGAGGCAGGCTGGCTTACTTTGTCCAGGACTGGATGTCTTTTACCTCAGACAAGTGGGTCCTGGAGGTTGTAAGCCAGGGGCTGGTTCTCTGTTTCAAAAATTTTCCAAAACTGAGACCCAGATCCTTTCCACCTGCAAATACTTCAGAAACCCTTGCTGTAGAGGTAGAGGTTCTAGGGACATAGATATGTTGTTCATCCACACTGTCTGGCAGGTTCCTTGCCGCTTTAAATCTTGCCAGAAGGTCTTCAAGCTGGCTCCTCCCACCCACCCAGGTGGTAAAACTCTCGGTTCCGCCCCATGACGCCAGATCTTCCTTACCGCTTGGAAACTCAGGTTCCCTCCTTAACGCTCTGCGTATAGACTGGATCCTAATTCTTCGGTTCGCCCGAAACTTATTCTTAAATTTTCAGGACTTCGGTCAAATTACTCCCTCGCGGCTGCGATGGACAAATCGACTCCTGGATTTCGGCAGTGCCCATGTGGGCAGGAAATGTCTAGGACGGATCCGCACTCCACGTGCATCTACTGCCTCAGCCTAGACCATGACCCGCAGGCCTCCAAGTTATGCCGTTCATTTTCGTCCAACGTCCTGGAAGACCGCTCTGCCCGGTTACAGCTTGGGGGCCCCGAGAAGCGCTACCTGCCAGTGAAGTCAAAGGAGGCCCTTTGGGCGGTGACCACGGTGGCTGGCTCAGCTGAGCAACTCGAGCAGATGATCGCCCTCGAGGAGGAGGCGGCACAGGCCACATCATCCTCTACCTTGGTCGCAGCATTTATCCTGCTCTCTTTGGGTTCCTCCTACTCAGCTTCTTTTAAGGAGCTTTGCCAATCCCTTTCCACGAAGGGAGAGGGGCCATCGGGACATTCTTCTCGGTCCAAAAAGAAGGACTCGAAAGGTAAGTCCCATCATCGGCGTTCGTGGGAGTGGGAGAGGTCCCCTTCCCTGGACAGTCGACACTCTACTTCGGTCGAGGTTGCGCCTAAGGCTGCTGGCTTCACGGTGTCCCTGTTAGGTCAGCCGGCCGAGACACCCGTCGACGTGGTCGAGATTTTTCTTGACCCATCGGACGGGCTGTCGACTGGTGAAGCCGACAACCCTTCTTCACCGATTCCCCCGGTGGAGACAGAGGACTTACCTGCGCCTCCTGTGCCGGAGTCCCCGGTCAAGGCTTCCGAGCTGAGGGAAGAGCGGGTGTCCTCCGCCCCTTCCCAGACCCGTCCTCGGAAACACCGAGGATCTCGGTCTCGGTCTCGGACATCGTCTCGGTCCAGCCGATCCCGCCGACACCGGCAGTCTCGGTCTCGGCACGGAAGTAAGCGGCGCCGCCGCTCATCCTCGTCTTCCTCCTCGGAAGAGGAGAGGCATCGGCGCAAATTGCGTAGATGCTATGAGGACCTGATGTGGCAGCAGTTACTTCTGTCCGGGAACAAGCCGACGCCGTCGCCTTCCCCAGCCATCAAGTGGCTGTCACCTGAATGGCTGAAACAACCCATCACTGTAGTCGAGGTGCCCAAGCCTGGGCCAGTTGTTCGGCCGAAACCAGCTGCCCCACCGATTTTGGTGGAACCTCTGCCTCCACAACCGAAATCGGGGGCGCCAACCAAGGACTCTCGGTTGGGTCAGAGTCTGCCCCACAGGTTGTTGGTCACCCTCACTCCCGACCGTCCTTGGCAGGTGGAGGGTGGCTCAGGCCCCAGGCAGCTGTTTGTGGACTCCTCGGAGTCCGAAGATGACTCCTCCCTGTTCTCCAGGCCCATTGACCTGGAGTCCTCCAGGGGCCAGTCGATGGACGAAAGCCCATCGTCCCTCATGGGTCTGCTTCGGCTCATCTCAGAGTCCACTGGGATGCAGCTCAAGCCCTTATACAAGCGGGCCAAGTATCTCCTAACGGAGATACTGGACCGAGGGGATTCACCCACGGAAGCCTTTCCGGTGGCTGAAGCCATTGTTGTCCCAGCCCTGGAGCTCTGGCAGTGGCCTGCTTCCTGTCCTGTGCCTTCAGCCAGGAAGTATGCGGTCCCTACCGGCTCTTTGTCCAGTTTTCCGGAACACCCCTCCACCGAGGGGTTGGTCACCAATAGCATTTTCTGGTGTTCCGGGAATGCTAGGGATGTGGATAAGCACCCCAACAAGGAGTCCAAAAAGCTGGACTATGCCGGGTGCAAGGTGTACGCTGCGTCCTCCCTTGGCCTCAGCCAGGCCAGCTCGGCCGTGCTGATGGCACACTTCTACCACGCCCTCATGGGCTCCCTGGATGAGGTGATCCCTCATCTCCCGGCCGACCTGCAGACCACGGTCAAGCAGGTATGGGACCAGGGAAGGGCGGTGGTGAAACAACAGCTCCAAACAGCTCTGGACATTGGAGACTCCTGTGCCAGATCAGTTGAGGCCTCAGTGGCCATGCACCACAGAGCATGGCTGAGGATATCCACCTTCACGGCAGATACCCAGCATAAACTAGCAGATGTCTCCTTCCTGGGGACCGACCTCTTCAGCCCTGGAGTGGAAGGTCACCTCCAGCAGGTTGAGAAGTCCAATGCCACTCTGGACTCGGTCACCTCCACCCAGAAGGACAAGGGCCATTGACAACAACAACATAAGTCCTTTCGCCCTTCTGCACCTGCGGCACGTCCGGCCCAACAGCACCAACACCAGGGCCAGCAGGCTCACGCTTGGCACCCCAAAGCCAAGCCTGCGGCTTCCTATAATAGGAAGCAGGGAGGAAAAGGCCCAGGAGGTCCCTTGGCTGGTCCCTCCTCCAAGCCTGCCCAGTGACGAGTTGAGGGGTGTCGCCCCCAGCCTCGTCACTCCCCCCTGGGTTCCCCCCGTAGGGGGACAGCTCCGCCACTTCCTTTCCACCTGGTCCACTATCACCACAGACCACTGGGTGTTGGAGGTAGTAGGAAAGGGCCTGCCCTGGAGTTCGAGCAGGCCCGCCCTTCCAACCTGTATGCCTACGGGTGGCTATGGGGTCCACAGCCTCTCTGTCGGCTACTGAGCCGATATCGCCCTGCTCCTCGAAAAAGAGGTGATCAGGAAGGTGGCGGATCCTCCTCCAGACCCGGGGTTTGTGTCCAGGTACTTCCTGGTCCCAAAACGGATGGGGGGCTGGCGCCCCATTCTCGACCTGCACGACCTGAACAGGTTCCTAAGGTCTTGGACCTTCAGGATGGTCACTCTGGCTCAGATAATCCCATCCTTGGAACGAGGCATGTGGTTCTGTTCTCTGGACCTCCAGGATGTGTTCTTTCACATCCCAATCCATCCGTCCCACCAGAGATTCCTCTGCTTCAGGGCAGAGGGATCCCTCTACGAGTTCCAGGCCATGCCCTTCGGCATTTCCCTAGCTCTCAGGGTCTTCACCAAATGCATGGCAGTGGTGACAGCATTCCTGTGGCACCGAAGGGTCCGGGTGTACCCCTACCTGGAAGACTGGCTGATTACAGCCCCCTCCAGAATGGAGGTGGAGCGGTCCAGAGATCTGGCCCTCCAGGTCTGCTCTCAGGTTGGCCTCCTCATCAACAAGGCTAAGTTGGAACTCGTGCCAAAGCAGGTGATCCAATTCATCAGGGCAGAGCTCGACTGTCTACGAGCCAGAGCACGGCTCCCGGCGGACAGGGCCGAGGTTCTTTCCTCCTTTGCCCAATCATTTCAGGTTGGGCAATTGCACCCTGCCCAGGACTTTCTGCACCTCCTGGGCCTCATGGCGGCCTGCACCAGCGTGGTCCATTGGGCCCGCTGGTACATGTGTCCCCTTCAATGGGGGCTGGCCAGCCAATGGTCACAGCACTTTGATCCGCTGGATCAGCTGGTGACAGTGACCCAGGGGATGTGGAATGCTCTCCAGTGGTGGACCGTTCCAGCACATCTGCAGGAGGGCATCCCATTCATCCGCCCCGAGCCGACGGTCTCTCTATCGACCGATGCCTCTCTGATGGGTTGGGCTGCCCATCTGGGGGAGCACAGAGCGCACGGCCTCTGGTCCCCTCGGGAGTCCCGATGCCACATCAACCTGCTGGAGCTTCAAGTGGTTCATCTAGCCCTCACCACCTTCACTCCGTTTCTGTGGGGTCAAGTGGTTCAGGTCCAGATGGACAATACCACGACCATGCACTACCTAAACCATCAGGGCGGGACGTGCTCCATGCCCCTGTACAGGGAAGCTCTCCGCATTTGGTCACTCGTGCGCAGCCTGGAGGCAGATCTCCTTGCCATCCATGTGGCAGTAGCCTCCAACACTCTGGCCGATGCCCTAAGCCAGATAGGAGCTGCGTCCCATGAGTGGTCTCTCCTGCCGGCGGTAGTACAAGATCTGTTCTCCCACTGGGGCACACCTCAGGTGGACCTGTTTGCCTCCAGGGAGAATGCGAAGCTGAGACTGTTTCATGCCCGCCCCCTCAGCAGGGCTTGTTGCAGGGGGATGCCTTCTCGAGGCCGTGGACCTCGGGCCTCTTCTACACCTTTCCCCATTTCCCTTAATCCACAAGGTGCTTCTTAAGGTGAGGAGGGACAAGGCACAGGTGATTCTGGTAGCCCCAGACTGGCCCCGCCAGTTCTGGTATCCAGATCTCCTCAGTCTCAGCTCTAGGCTCCCGAGGCGGCTTCCAGCCCGGCCAGACCTGATCTCAGTCAATCAGGGGAAGGTATTCTATCCGAACCTTCAATCCCTGCACCTGACAGCCTGGTTCCTGAGTGGCTAGAGTTCCAGGCCTTGGGTCTTTCCGACGAGGTCCTCAGCGTCATTGAGGCGTTCCGTAAGGAGTCGACCAGAAAATGCTACGCCTTCAAATGGAAGAGATTCTCCATTTGGTGTCAGGGCAAGGGCCTGGACCCTTCCTCCTGTTCCTTGGCAAGCATTCTGAACTACCTGTAGCCCCTTTCTCAGCAAGGGTTTCAGTCAACGACCCTTAAGGTGCACCTGGCAGCCATCTCTGCTTCGGCGCAGGCCGGAAGCAGTCGATTAACACAGGAGAGGTGATCGGTGCTTTTTCAAAGGCCTTGATCACATATCCTCCGATCGAAAACCTCCACCTCGTGGGATCTACTGCTGGTATTGGCTATGCTCATGGGCAAGCCATTCGAACCGATGCACAGGTGTGACATCTCTCACCTGTCGTGGAAGACCGCCTTCTTGGTGGCTATCACATCAGCCAGAAGGATGGGAGAGCTCCAGGCACTCTTCCATCGAGTCTCCTTATCTGGTCTTCCACAGGGACAAGGTTGTCCTGCGCCCCACCGAAATTCCTTCCAAGGTGGTGTCAGAGTTTCACCTTAACCAGGTGTGTTGACGCTTGCGGTGTTCTACCCCAGTCACACCTCGAGGCTCAATATAGGCTCCATACTTTGGACCCTAGAAGAGCCTCGCTATTATAAGGAGCAGATGGCTGAAGTTCAGGAGAGGTCGCCAGGTGTTTGTCACCACGCTGAAGCTGCACCTGGCAGACCTGCAGCCAAGGACGATAAGCAGGTGGGTCACCTCCTGCATAGATCTCTGCTATAGGTTGGCGGGCATGGAGCCTCCCAGAGGGATAAGAGCTCATTCTACCCACCATACCGCTGCATCGGTGGCTGCTTCCAGGGATGTCCCTGTCCAGGAAATCTGCAGGGCTGCTACCTGGAAGTCAGCACACACCTTCATCACCCACTACCACATCGACCTTGAGTCACGCCGGGATGCTGGTTTTGGGGCCTCGTTCTCAGTCTTTATTTCCCAAGTAGAGGTGTGTGCTTGCCTCCCTCCTCCCGGAGAACTGCTAGGGGTTGCCAGACAGTGTGGATGAACAACATATCCATGTCCCTAAATACAGGTTACTCACCTGTAACAGGAGTTCTAGGAATGGTATGTTTGTTCATCCATCCATCCGACCTCCCGGCCTGACGCACAACCTGGCTTCCAGTGGGCTAGATCTGGCATCATGGGGCGGAGCCGAGAGTTTTACCACCCAGGTGGGTGGAAGGAGCCAGCTTGAAGACCTTCCGGCAAGATTTAAAGCAGCAAGGAATCTGCCAGACAGTGTGGATGAACAACATATACCATTCCTAGAACTCCTGTTACAGGTGAGTAACCTGTATTTTCATCTCTACTGGCCTTAAAGGCCATAGAGAGAGTTCCTACTCCATACAGGGGCAAAGGTCTGTACTCCAGGTACTTCCTTACTCCAAAAAAGACAGGGGAGTGGCGACCCATCCTAGATCTAAGATACCTAAACAAGCATCTAATAAAGCCAAAATTCAAAATGGTGTCTCTGAGAACAATTCTTCCCTCTCTGAGACCGGGGAATGGCTAGCCTCACTGGACCTCAAGGATGCCTATTTTCACATTCCCATCAGGTGCTCCCACAGAAAGTACCTCAGGTTTGAATTGCCCTCAGGCCATTATCAGTTCAGAGCAATGCCCTTCGGTCTAACCTCAGCTCCACAGGTGTTTACAAAGTGCCTAGCAGTAGTGGTGGCCTTTTTAAGAATGAAAAGGATTTCTATTTTTCCATATCTGGATGATTGGCTTCTGGTGTACCAGTCTCCAGACCAAGTCAAGTCAGATCTGCAGGTCACTCAGCAAGTTCTCACTTCCCTGGGATTCCTTCTCAGTCTTCCCAAGTCAGTTCTCGAACCAGTACAGCTCCTCACTTTTATAGGAGCAGAGCTGGACACACTCAAGGCAAGAGCCTTCCTTCCTTTGGAAAGGGCAAAAGCCATCTCTCAGCTGGCCTCTTCCTTTCTCCCTCTGGTTTCTCAACCAGCAAGGCATTTTCTGCAGCTTCTGGGCCACATGGCAGCTTCTGCAGCAGTGGTCCAAGGGGCCAGGTTTCAGATGAGGGACATTCAGTTCCATCTGAGACCCTTGAGGAAAGA
The DNA here is from genome assembly GCA_016271365.2 of Neoceratodus forsteri. Taxonomy (NCBI): domain Eukaryota; kingdom Metazoa; phylum Chordata; order Ceratodontiformes; family Ceratodontidae; genus Neoceratodus; species Neoceratodus forsteri. Next base: position 426,917,721 of record CM057452.1, read on the forward strand.
TCCACTTACCAAGCTAGTTCCTGTTACTCAGACCTTAATTCATGCCCTTCAGTGGTGGCAGGACCTGGACAATCTGAAGCAAGGTGCTCCATTTGTCTCTCAGACTCACTCTGTGGTTCTTACCACAGATACTTCCCTTTTGGGGTGGGGAGCCCATTTGGGGGATCTCACAGTCCAAGGACTGTGGTCTCCTCAGGAATCCCTTCTTCACATCAACCTCCTGGAGCTGAGGGCAGTACTTCTCACCCTACAAGCTTTCTCTCAGTCAATACAGAACAAGGTGGTTCAGGTCAGGATGGACAACACTACCGCCATGTGGTATATCAACAAGCAGGGAGGCACTTGGTCCACGGCTTGTGCACAGAGGCCGTGAAAGTATGGTCCCTGGCTTATTCCCTGCAGACCTCTCTAGTAGCGGTCCACCTCCCAGGAAAGGACAATGTGATAGCAGATGCATTGAGCAGGATTTCCCAGGGCCATCACGAATGGTGTCTGGATTCTTTGGTGTTGAAGGTGATCTTCTCAAGGTGAGGCACTCCGGAGATAGATCTCTTTGCAGCCCCAGACAATCACCAACTTCCTCTGTTTTGTTGCAGACCCCCAGTCTTGGGCTCAGTCCCTCTGGATGCTCTGATTTTGAACTGGGAAGGGAAGTTTCTTTATGCCTTCCCTCCTTTTCCTCTTATTGTTCAATGTTCTAGTCAAGGTAAGGTCACAACCATGCAAAGTAATTCTGATTGCTCCAGACTGGGCCAGGCAGCCTTGGTACCCCCTGTTGCTGTCCTTAGCAATCCATCTTCCCCTGTCTCTTTCCAGGAATTACAACCTGCTAACCTCCTCTCAAGGGAGGATTTGTTACCCCAATATCCAGTCACTCAATCTCAAGGCATGGCTCTTGAAGACTTAGAGTATGCAGATTTACATCTGTCCCAAGGGGTTCTGGATATCTTCAAGGCTTCTGGAAAGCCTGCCACAAGAAAAGCCTACAACTCCAAATGGAAAAGGTTCAGTATTTGGTGTTCCAAGAAGCACATTTCCCCAGACACTGCTGAGTTGTCTACAGTTCTGGATTACGTGGTTTACTTTAATGGCCTAGGCCTCAAACCAGCTACTCTCAAAGTTCATTTGTCAACTATTTCTGCTTTCCTGTCAGTGGGGAAATCATCCTCTCTGTCATCTCAACCTGTATTCTGTAAATTTTTCAAAGGATTGCTTCATACCAATCCCCCTTTTAGGGATCCTGCTCCTGCCTGGGATTTGAATATTTTTATTGCTCAGCTGATGCAACCCCTCTTCGAGCCTATGTCCTCAGCAGAGCTCAAGTACTTGACATGGAAAACTGTGTTTTTGGTTGCTGTTACTTCTGCCAGACGTATCAGTGAATTGCAAGCCCTATCAGTGGAGCCTGACTTCAATTCTTTCCATAGAGATAAGGTGGTCCTTAGAACCAATAGAAGGTTCCTACCTAAAGTGGTTTCTGATTTCCAATTAAACCAATCTACAGTATATCTCTTCCTGTGTTCTTCACCGATCACACCTCCTCAGGGGAATGGAGGCTACACAGTTTAGATGTTAAAAGGGCCCTTAGTTACTACATAGAACATACAAAGGGTCACAGAGTTGACTTCCTCCAGTTGTTCCTCACTTATGGGGAAGTGGGTAAGGGAAAACCTGCCACCAAGAGAACCATTGCCAGGTGGATTGTGTCCTGTATTCAATTCTGCTATGAAAAACTGCACCCTCAGGCCTGAGGGCTCATTCTACTAGAGGTACAGCTACATCTCTGGCTGCAGCTAGGGATATCCCCTTGTTAGAAATCTGTCAAGCAGCTACCTGGAAAACAGTTCATACCTTCACCAAGCATTACTCTCTGGATATCCAGTCTAGGAGTGATGCTACGTTTAGCACAGCAGTACTTCAGAGCCTATTCCCAAAGTAGGTTCTGTCCCTCCTCCTTGGAGGTACTGCTTGGTAGTCTGCAAATTGTCAGAATACAGCAAGACTTCATGTTGTTTGAAGAAAAAATTACTAACCATAGTAACTGTGTTTCTTCTAATGGAGTCTTGTGTATTCTGACCTCCCCCTGTCCCTGCCTCCCCTCTCAGAGCCTGTTTTGGGAAGTGGGTGGGCAGGTGCAGTGTTGCACCCCAGGGGTGTCTTTAGCCCACTCCTGTTGTGTTGGGTGCTTTGTATTTATTTGAGTTTTTAGTTCTTATTACCTGGTTTTTGTTCTTTGGGTTTCCTGACTTGAGTCTTTTAGGGAATCCAAAGTCTTTGTTGCCAGTTGGCTACTAGGAGTTTTACAGTTTCCACATTATATAGTCAGTGAGTTTAGCTCGTAAGAATCTGACGATTTGGTTTCAAAAGGACACAGAGTTTTCAACCAAGCTCGAGCCCAACGTTCAGGGGAATAATCCTGAACCGGGGGAACCGACCAAACTGAACCCCTGCCAGAAGGCGCCAGATCGGTCGGAACAGGACGAAGTGATTCCACAATCCGAATCACTTTGACCATTTCTTCGGTGGTCGGAGCATGCAGTTCTGGATCCGAACCGGCCAATTTATCGTTTTATTTTCTTTTTGTAGGAACCGATCCCTCAGGATCAGCTCTCCTCTTGCCCGAAGAAGTAGCGCTCTTGTCAGAGGGCACTCCTTCTGGTTCGGTAGGAACCAAACCAGGCTGGCCTTCTGGGTCAGCGGATTTCTCGGCCTCCTTATCCCTAAGTCTACCTAACCTTTTTTCCAGGGTAGACTTAGGGAAATTTTTGCAAATTTGACAGTCTGAATCGAGGTGGTCAAACCCCAGACAGTAAACACAGCTGGTGTGGGGATCAGCCTTGGCAAAGACCTCCCCATACACACTGCAGTGTTGAAACACATTTTTTTTCCTTGGGTTTCTCAGACATGGTCAACCTAACCAACTTCCCCTTTGTATGGCAACTGCCAGGCAAGACTCCCCTATCGGTTTCTCACCATGTCACGGGTGATGGAAAAAAACGTTCAAATCACGTTTTTTTTTTTTAAACCGATACGGACCGGTAACCACACTCTAACTTTTTTTTTTACAAGGATTTTACTACAGAATCGGTTCAGCCGAACCGATCGAACAAATTTACAGTTTCCACACAATAACTGTCTACAATACTAATCTAAGTACTTCCAGTACCACAGACAGAGTCTCGAACCAAAAAACAGAATGAAAAATTGGACTAAAACCAACACTTTAACCGCGTTTGAACCGAGCAGAAGGAGAAATCTCCGGAACGACTGTTCAGTGAGGCCAAGTAAAGAATCTGACGGTTTAGTTTCAATAGGACACAGACAGAGTTTTCAACCGAGCTCGAGCCCAACGTTCTATGCCTGGCATAGAATTTTAACCCTTCACTCTCCGGGGCAGTTCAAGAGCTGGAGCTAACTGCAAATTGTCAGAATACAGCAAGACTCCATTAGAAGAAACAATTACTAAGGTGAGTAATTTTTTCTTCCAGTACTCAGGGCTTGAATGCCAGCAAGGACCTCCTCGTCCCTAACCAGGGTGTCCAGAGTGTCTCTGATATCTGGGGTGAGCCTTTGTAGCTTCGTTCTCGTAAAGAAACCATCAAGCTTGCTCTGGTGATCAACTATAGGCTCCTGTGAGTACAAGGCCTTGGAAAATTCCTTAAATTATTTTGCAGTGCGCTCTGGATCAGAGCTGTACCTCGAGACCCCCATGAGGGGACTTAAGCTTGAGAACTGTTCGCAAGGCAGCCTCTTTCCTAAGTGGCCAGGCTAACAACCTGCCTGCTCTTCTGCCTGATTCATAGAATCTTTGACGGGAGTATCTAAGCTGACCCTGTATTTTCTCATCTAATAGTTTATTCAACTTCTGCCTGGTGGTGTCTAGTTCTCTCCTGACTTCCGGGTCCAAAGCTATTTTGTGCTCTACTTCCAGGTCCCAGAGTCTGGTCTCCAGGTCCAGAATCTCTCTCTGAGTTCTCCTTTTCAGTTGGGAGGCATATCGTATGATGATTTTTCCAATGACAAAGGCTTTTAGCCCATCCCACCTAATGGCCACAGAGGTGTCTCTTGCTGGGGTATTGTTAGTATAGTCCGTTACTACTCCCTGGATCATCTCCTTGAAGTCAGTTCTGTTCAATAGAGATATGTTCAGCCTCCACGAGGAGTTACTCACTCTAGAGGTCGGCCAGAGCTTTATTGAAACCATCCCATGGTCTGAGAGAGTTGTAGCCTGGATTCTTGCATCCTCAACTCAGTACACCCATTCCGTCGGGATTAGTATCTGATCAAGTCTGGAGTAGGCTTTATGGGGGCTGACCAGCAGGAGTAGTCCTGCACTCTAGGGTGTAAGTGGCGCCAAATATCCGTTAGCCCCAGGTCTTTTGTAAGCCTGATCAGGGTTCTAGCCGCACAGGATGGTGGCCCCTGTCCATTGCCCGATCTGTCTAAAGATGGGTTTGGGACACGGTTGAAATCCCCCCATTACTGTTAGTTTGCCTGGAAGGGGCATTGCCTTCAAGAGACCCTTTTTCACAAATGCATTGTTTTCCACATCTAGGTTAGTTGCATACACGTTCACTAACCCTTTACTATAATGTATCTGCCCCCTTAGTCTACCTGACTACTTTCATGCTGGAAGGGGCAGTCTTTTTTTTTTTTTTATTCTTTCTTTTCCTTGCCCATGGCTGCTGGTACATCAGCCCGATCACGGACCCTTGCACTCCCACTTCTATCAGCCATGACTCCCCCTATACCCCCGACTTTCCCCCCAGGGTGGAGTTGCGGTACTGGGCCTATGCCGCAATCTTGGGATTGGATTGGAGAGTCCCACCCAGAAGCTGATTAGAGCCAAGGGCGGGCTTCACTCGTGGTGGCCGTAGGCTATTTTTTGTTGGATTACCCCAGGGCAGGGACATGCAATGACGTCCTGCATCTGCCCCCTTCCTTAGCATTTGAGGCGGTGCTTGCGATTCCCCCAGCCTCCGCTTCTTCAGAATCGATACAGCGCTATGGCACTCACAATCCTCCCCTGGAGGAGAGAGCAGCCCTGAGGGTGCTCGATCCTTCTCCCCTCGGCCAGCCCTCTGGCACCCTGGGTCCATTCCCAAACCCAGGTCGCCAGCATTGCAAGTGGAAATGCAGCCACTGGGAAGGGGCAGTCTTTATGAATGAGAATAGCCACCCCCCTTCTGTGGGAATGGTCTAAGTATGAGGCTGAGAATACTTGTCCCACCTAGGCCTTCTTCAGTTTGGCACTTTCTTTTGGGTCTAGATGGGTATCCTGTAGGAGAGCGATCTCCGCTCGGGCTCGCTTGAGTTCATTAAGGACCCTCTTTCTTTTGACTGGGGTTCCCAGTCCCCTAACATTATATGTAATCAGTTGTCCCTCTGCCATGAAAGAAGTGAGAATCCCTCATACCCTCCTTATTTATGCCCCAGAGTCTCCCCACCTTTTTAACAACAATGCAATAAACACAATTAAAAACTAAGTACAATAAAATGAACCTTCCAATGTTTTCCAAGCACCCTGCCCACTTTTTGATGGTACTAAGCCGGCTGGGTGTGGCCCTTCAATTATGAGCCATGTGCCTTCCGTGCACTTTCAGGGTGATTGGCCTCTGCTGGTTGCCAAACCCACATCATTCTGTCGCCTCCTTCCTGTATATTCTGATTCTTGAGTAGTCATCTCACCCCGATGTACCAGTTGTGCAACCCACTTAATACCTTCCCCCCCCCCGGGATAAGTATATAATGGGGTTGTTAGGAGGCTATGCACTCTATTTATTTCTTTATCTCCCCAGGAGGCCCTAACTCCCCAGAGCCTCCGCCTCAGTACCAGGCGAGAGATGGCCACTAGGGAGAGCTGGGGGGGGCGCCCAGGAGCGGGGAAGGGAAGACGAGGGGAAGCGGAAGGGCCTCATTCCTTGGCATCACCCCCCACCAGACACCACCTACCCTGTACAGCCTCAGAAATTACTCAAATGATAGCAACTTCCCCCCTTCCTTTCCCCACCACCTCGGAAGCTACAGTAAGGAGGGGGTCACACCACAACCCCCACGTCTATCGGGAACAGAGATCTAAGGATACCAATAGCTCCAATTCACGAGATGGGCAGGAAACAGGCCCCCCAGCCTGATCTGCCCCCCCCCCATAAAGTGGTTCAGTATCCGTATTCAGCTCCTACCTCCATGTCCCGCTCTTCTACTCCGGGGATCAGAAGCAGGCCCATGCCCGGCACAACAATTTTTGGGGGAGCAGTCCAAGGAGAGATGTCCGATTTGTACCTCCAGAAGTGAGAGGCGCCATCCCCAGTGGAGTTGCTGCTTCCCACCAGCTCGGTTGAACACCACCAGATCTCCAGCTTCTCACACCTCTTCCCGTCCTCAGAGAATCCATCGAGCTCTCAGACCTTGCCGGAGGGTCCCTCCAGGACTTGCAGGGTAATGAAAGAAAAAGCAAGAAAGCTTTTTGAGTGCAGATACCAGAATAGTTACATATTCCCTGTGGTGCCCCACCCTTTGATTGCAGTGGTTCCCCCACCCTTCAGAGCAACCCCCCTCCATAATCCCACGAAGTCCCCTTGCATATTAAGTCACAGTCCCCCCTGGTTCCTCTCGGCAGAGAAGGAATGGTTTGTTGTAAATCAGTAAAGCGGCTCAACAGCATAGTCATACAGTGGCCAATTCTGGGCAAAAGACTCTTTTGTAGATTGGTATCCTCCTTAGGCTGTGGTGCGTTTTCTCTCGTGCCATCTTCCTACTGTGTCCTCCTCCATGCTGGTTGCTGTGAGCCCTCTGCACCGCTCCTCTTCCTAGGCTTGTTGACTTTCTTCCAAGGCTCTCTATTTCTCCATCTGGGTTACAGTGAGAGAGGATCTGGCCTGCTGAGTAGATCTTTAGGTACTTTCAGCTCCACCAGGGTAGGGCGGGCTTCCGCCAGTGATCTGAAGAAGACTGGGCCCTTTGGTAGGAATCATTTTAGTTGAACTGGCGCAATGAGGTGCATCTTGACATTTCTGGCCACCAGGAATTTGTAAATCTCCAGCAGAGCTCTTCTTTTTTGTTGTGTGTAAGGGGTAAAATCGTGGTTGAAGAACAAACAAGTGCCACAGAATAGCACCACTTTCTTTGCCTAGGCCGCCTGGAGAACACTTGTTTTAGTGCGATAGTCCAGGAATTTCAACACAGTTGAGCAAGGGGTCACCTTTGGGCCCGTTGTTTTTTTAGCAAGTGCTCTATGTGCCCGGATTATGTTCAGGGGTTGTTTCTTTGGTAAGTCAAGCAACTCTTTGAAAAAGCTTTCGAGGAATGGCTCCATGCGCTCCCCCTGCTCCATATCCTTGGGTATCCTGTAGATTCGGATGTTATCCCTCTGGGACTGCAGTTCTAAGTCATCCAAGTTCTCCATCCACTCTCTGTCTCTTTTTAACAGGTACCGGAGTGCTTCGTCATGATCTTGCACCACTGTGTCAGTTTCTGAGAGCCTGGCCTCGAGATCCACCATACGCTGAGTCACCTCTGTTATCTCAGCTCTAGTTTCAAGTACTGCTTGCTCCATTTTGAGCATTGTGCCATTTGTATTTTGTAGTTCTTGCCACAATTTGCGGGAAGTGATTGTGAAATTTTCTTCCGCTTCCTTGTTTGATGGCTCTGCCGAGGAGGGAGGTAGACCCTGGGCCTTTTTTTTACGGCATGCTTGACTCCGCATGAGTCCAGAGTGGGGGTCAGCTTTAAATATTCAAATAGATTTTCTTTTGCATGACATTTCGGCGGCATCTTATGCTTCATGAAGAATATGTCCAATATTTGCTATGGGGAACTCCCAATGGGCACTGGGGACCGTGGTAGCAATTAGATGTATAACCCCGGGGGTCGGAGCTCCGACGTTCAGCTGCTCATTGGGTTGGAGGTGGGACCGGAAGTCCATTGTTGGTGTTGCCTGTGGCACCAGTCCCTTTGAAGCTATTGTTTGTGCTTCCATCTCCTGACATGGATAATAAGTGCAATCCAGATTTAATTTTTTTTTTTTTTTTTTTTTTAACTTTATATTTATTGTTTTTCATTAAACAGGTTAAATACATGCCAAGCAGTGACTGGACCAATATTAATACATTGAGGACACCACCCCTCTAAAATTCCAACTTAGTACACATTCCACTGCTTTAAGATACATCTCTGGGGGTTACTTAAATAATCATACTAATTTTTAAAACAGAAATTTTGCTAGATTTAGAGCCCATGAGCAGCATGGAAACATACTATTTCAGTTTCCATATATAAAGTCCAGAAATTCTAGTGTCCCCTAACGGAACTTGACAAGGTCCATGCTTTAGCTGTAATTCAAGCACCTTAAAACTGTGCTAAATCTAATAAGGTTGTGCCACCCTAAATTAAGTTACATTTACTTATAAGAGCAACAACAAGAAGGACTTAGGTCTCAAACAAAGAACTAGCTCTAAAAAAAAAAAATTTAAAACAGAAGGCTTATGGAGCAACTATTTTGTTTAACTTCAGCACACAAAAAATAATGTCAGGAATGATAGTCCCCTAATGACCGTGAATACAGTACTCACTCACACCCCACCGGGGTTTAAAGGACTGGTATTAGAAGTTCAAATAATGTCCTTCTCTTTCCTCTTAATCTTGTTTGGAGTAATCCACTCTAGTTTTTCATGACTCGTCATCTGAAGAATTCTCACTCTGCTCTGTGGGGTGTCTTCTCGGGATGTGCTTTTGAGCCCAACGGTCAGCTTCTTTCAGATCCGAGAAAATAAAGATCTTCCCCAGATGCATGATTCTTAGTTGGGCTGGGAAAATTATGCTGTGCTGAATCCCAGCTTCACGCAGAAGTGCCCTGGTGCTGTCAAACTGTTTTCGTCATTGTCTAGTGACAAAGCTGATATCTGGGTAGAGTCGGACTATTTTCCTCCTCACAAAGGAGTGTCTTATGTTGTCTGGCTAATGCCAACAGGCAATCCCTAGTAGAAACGCCATCAGTGATAGCCAGAAGTGCCCGTGGGGCTTCGGGATTATCAGGCCTCCCTCTAGACCTGATCCTGTAGGCCTTTTGTTTGCCCTGTATGCATGGGCCTGCATCTTCCCCCAATTGTTGTCTGAGCCAGTCATGGAGGAAGAGAACCAAATGGTCTCCCTCGCAGCCCTCTGGAAGCCCTAATAGACTGATGTTTGGAGCCCTCATGTGGTTTTCCAAGTTTTCTAACCGGATTCTGAAGTGATTGCTCTCTTTTATCACCCCATTAACGGCACCCAAAGCTGCATCCGATCACTTTTTTGCCTCTGAAGATTCGTCTGAGACAGAGTCAATTGAGGTTTCCTGCGTTGCAACTCTATTAGCTATGCCATCGATTTTTTTCAGCTAGTCCAGAAACTGATGCTATTAATCTGGTTATTTTGAGGCCCAGAGATTGTAGGGTTTCCTCACCCTCGTTTCCTGCCTCAGATGTCTGTTGTTGAGAGGTGGACTGCGTGGCAGCTGAGACTGATACATTCTTTGCTTTTTCTTTGTCCTGGAGATTACGATTCTTTTGAGGATTTCCCGTGGTATTCCTTAGGTCTTTAGATTGCTGCTCCTGAGTATTTTTCCCATCAATGCAGTCTAAAAATTACTTGTTTGAGTTACAAAGGTCCAGCTCGTTGAAGAACTCTAAACTAAGGCAGCTATATTGCTCGGGCTTTCTTCTTTTAGATTTAATTCTTAATACTGACTCCATTATGAGGATCCCTGGAGTCCGAGCCTTCTCCAGTCAAGGTTCCACAGTAGGACCTCTCGTTTCAATCACTGCTCAAAAACGTACACAGTACTTTGCAGTTTGAGTCAATAGCTATTGACCAAGTTGGGGGACTGCAGCTGGAATTTTTGAATGTGCCTACTGTGCCAGTGAACATGGCTCAGCCAATCCATCCTGCTCTGGAGACCCTGACACAGACAGCCTGGAGTAGGCCGGCTTCTACTCTGTCACAAGGCAGTTGGATAAGAAGTACTTAGCTCCCAGGAGAGAGCCTGTGTACTAACCCAACCTTTAGTGGGTGCTGTTGCAGTTATGACTAATGACACAGCTGTAGCCCCAAAAGAGCTCAAGGTGCAGTGTACCAACAATGTATTGTACAAAGTGTACATTATAAGGAAACAGGTATTTGCTTCGGCCACTTCGGTCATGAGAATTTCAAGTTACCAAGCCCACATTTTGAAGTATGTGTATTAATTATGAACCAAAGCAGAAAGCTTACCTGACTCCATTTCAAGCAGAAGCTACTGGTGACTATTATGTAGGTGTTCAAGCCTAATAGTCATCAATTCAAAGCTTCCATGGATTCTTCCAGTGAAGCAGCTCGCTCTGCAGCTGCAGTGATGTGCATTCTGAGACACTCTTGGTTACATAGAGCTGGCTTTGCTCATGTTGTCTAACAACAGATAATGAATGTGTAATTCTAACAACATGTGAATACAGATCTTCTTTGAAGATATCTTCCCTTTGGCTACACCTTTGGAACATCAGCCATCGGGTACTGGGACCACACAGAACTTTTTGCTAGCTGGGGCCACCTATGTCGACTTCATTGTGTACATAACTGTGGGCAGCCTTATCTCTCCTTAGTTTTCCTACCATCGATTAACCTCATCGGACCTGCTACAGAAACAAACATCGACTACGACTGGAAGTATGTCTCTTTGCAGATGACACAAAGATCTGCAACAGAGTTGATGCACAGGGTGGGGTGAAAAGGATGAGAAGGGACTTGGCAAGGTTAGAGGAATGGTCAAATGTATGGCAGCTTAGATTCAATGCTAAGAAGTGCAAGGTAATGCACCTGGGAAACAAAAACCCAGGGGAAGAGTACACAATGGGGGGTGAGATACTAACAACAACAAAATGGAAAGGGACCTGGGGGTAGTCATATCAGATGACCTAAAGGTGGGCAAGCAATGTGAGAGGGCAGCAAGGAGGGTGGGGATACTGGGATGCATAGGAGAGGCATCACCAGTAGAAAACAGGAAGTTATTATCCCTCTGTACAGACAGCTGGTGAGACCCCATCTGGAGTACTGTGTGCAGTTCTGGAGACCCAATCTCCGCAAAGACATAGACAGGATGAAAGCTGTCCAGAGGAGGGCAACTAAAATGGTGCAGGGTCTGCACAGGAAGACACATGAAGAGAGACAAAAGGAGCTTAATATGTATAGCCTCGAGGAAATGAGAGAGAGGGGGGACATGATAGAAACGTTCAAGTACCTCAAGGGAATCAACAAAGTCCAAGAGGGTAGCATCTTTCAAAAAAAGAGGTGTGCAAGAACAAGAGGGCACAATTTGAAGACAGAGGGGTGGCTCAGAGGTAATTTAAGGAAGTATTTTTTCACAGAGAGGGTTGTGGATGCATGGAACAGCCTTCCGGAGGAGGTTGTGGAGTCAAAATCAGTGGTGGAATTCAAGCATGCATGGGACAGTCATAAGGCCATTCTAGGGGGTGGGGGTAGGAAGAAGTAGGCTGCTGGTTAACTAGGATCTGCAGCTTTTCCAGTAGGTAGGGAAATGGGCAGACTGGGTGGGCCAAGCGGTCCTTATCTGCCGTCAAATTCTATGTTTCTATGTTCTTATTTCTAAGTGTTCATTGCCACCTCTGCATGCTGCAGAAGCCTTCAACATTTTTCTGGTACTGTGAGTGCAGAGAGAAGCTTTTTTAAAACGACGCCCATGAGGTGTGTATTTGCTGCCTAGGCGCCTCTCACAATGTGTGGGCCTGTGAGATTTGCCAAACCTTTAATCAGACCACAAGGCGAAGTTGCAGAAAGGAGCTAGAGACACTTATCCTTAAGAAAACTCTAGTGGTTACCATGGGAAGATAAACCAAAATGAGAACACGGTGTTGCCCACTCTATTGACTAGTTCTTCGTCGTTGCAACCTAAAGACCATTCCTTGTCATCCAACAAGCCCAAGCATAGAGACAAGGAATCTTCGCTTGTGAGATCCTGGTCATTGGTGTGATCCTCGGGTAATCTTACTTCACCTTCATTTGCTCCAGTGACAGTGGCTACAGCCCCATCCCGACCACTGAACAGACACCAAGGTTAGGGTCTAGTATAGGTGTTACAAGGCTTTCTATGGACAGTACATTGCCATCATCGACTGGTCTCAGCCAGTCATCGACTCCAGTGATCTTGACCCCTGGCCAGGGCATCGTCAACTTGCAAGCTATGCTGGCATAGTTCTCTGACTTAATAAAATGACTGCTTGCCCTTGCAGGCTGTTCTACAGTCGATGGATATTCCTTCTACACAGGTCCTGTCGACATCTACTGGCAAATCACTGCAAATACCTGCGTCCCAACCGCTGCCGACATTACCGGTGTGGTCTTCTGTTCTTGCCATTGACAGATCTGCTGACATTGATGTGGAATATAATCCAGACCTCATAATGAAGGGGGATTATGGAGAGAACAGGAATATGGGAAGAGGCATATAATCCCTATTCCAGCTGTACACTGCCTTCCTTCAGTGAAAACTCTATGGGGTACACACCCAGATCGCCACCTGAAGACCCTGCTTTTCAGTCTCTTATGCAACAAATCCAGACTGAAATGGGTTTTGCAATGGAAGAGGAAGAGTGTGCTGAGAAAAACTTGATGGACTTTTTGAAATCCCTTGCATTCCATCCATAATAATTCCTCCTATTTACCATGCTTTGGAGGATGCTATGTTTGCTGCCTAGCACAGGCCTAATATTACTCCTGCTGTACCATGCAAGGCTGATGAGCAGTATCCTGCACCCACTGCTAAACATTGTTATGCCACTCAACCAGAAACAACCTCTGTGGCAGTCATGGCTGCAAATGACAGCTCTGCCCCCTGAAAATGAATCCAGGTGGCTGGATGCTATGGGCAAAAGAACACATGCTTCTACCTCATTGGACCTTAGATTGTTAACTATCAGTCCTATCTTGGTTCAGTCCTAAAATACTAGACAGTACTGTCACCATTCCTGGCTTCACCTTCTCATGACAAGACAGAGCAGAAAGAGGTGGAGGAGCGGCTATGTACATTTCCTTGTCTGTCCAGTATACGATCATTCTATCCACATCCCTTCCAGCAGCTCACAAGTCACTCAGTAAGGCTGTCCCTTTCATTCTCAGTCGTCATCTTTGTGTCAGGGGTCTACTGCCTCCCCACCTCCACCATCACTGATCTCATAACCACTATTGTATTCCATACTTCCACAGGAGAACTCTATATAATGGGTGACTTCAACCTAAATTGGCTGTCCACTACCCTAAATAAAACCCAGAATGACATAGCTGCTCATAACTTATCACAGCTGATTAAGAAACTTACCTGGCTAAATTCTAAAACACTAAATTATTCACTCATTGATTGGGCCATCACTTCCCATCCACACCGAATCATCTCAGCTGGCATCCTCCCAGATGCCTTACGTGACCATCATATGATATACATGGTTCGCAAAGTACACAGGCCTAAGGCCCCTCACAAAATCATATTAGCTAGATCATATATATCCCTGGACCTTACCCCCTCCTCCATTAGCTGGCCCTCATAGACTGGCCTCCCATCCCTTCAGCATCCTCAGTTGACATAGTTCTGGATTATTTCCAAGAAAAAATTCCTCCACACCTGGAACCAACATGCCCCACTTAGGCGCTCCAGAGTTTGTGGTGATCACCACCCCTGGGTAACTCCAGAATTACTGGCATGCCAACATGCTTGTGACTAGGCCTGGAAGGTTCATAAAGGCTTCAAGTTGCCTAGTGATTTCCAAATCTACCGCACACTTTAAAACTCGTACTAAGGCTATCAGACTTGCTAAAGTTGAATATTTCCATTCAACCTTTCAATCTAACATAAATCACCTTTCCAAATTCTGGAAGGCTGTATATGCTGCAAGACCTCCAACCCCTCTCCTCAATTCAAACAACTCTATAATATCTGACCCCCCCCCCAAAACAGTCGCCTCTGAATTTAATTCCTATTTTGCCTCCCATGCCTCTGCCCTTCTATCCTCACTCCCTCCTCCTCCTCCTCTCCAACTTTCCCCTATTCTCCACAGTATCCCCCTCTGCCACTCTGGAAGCTCTCCTTGCCCTCAACCCCTCCAGAGGCAGCTCACCTAATGAGCTAGATCCCAGGCTCCTCTACCTATCTGCCCCTGCAATCTCCTACCCTGTCTTCCATTCTAAATCTCTCCTTCTCTTCTGCTTCTGTCCCAACTGCCTGGAAGCATGCTATTGTTCTTCCACTACCAAAGGGTGGTGACCCCTCTTCACCTGGAAACTATAGACCTATATCTCTTTTCCCTATCCTTGCTAATCTACAGGAACAGATGGTTCTCACACAACTCTCATCTTGTCTCACTGACTCCTGCTTCTTCACACCTTTCCAGTCTGGTTTCCAGAAGTATCACTCTACCACAATCTCCCTACTTAGGCTCACCGACTACATCCTTTCAGGGATGGATCATGGCCTAATCACATCAGCTATTTTTGTTGACCTCGCTAAGGCTTTTGACATGGTCTCCAACCCCCTCCTTCTAAACAACCTCTCTTCAGCTGGGCTATCTGACTCAACAACAAACCGGTTCAGGGCCTACCTTGTAGGTAGGACACAATCAGTTAGAATTGCCGACTCTATATCCCCACCTCTCCCCATTAACACTGATGTGCCCCAGGGCTCAGTGCAAGGACCTCTCCTGTTCTCTTTATTCCCAAATGACCTTCCTTCAGTTGGTACCTCAACCTCCATCCACATGTATGCAGACAACACTTTGCCTGTATACCTCCGGCCATTCTCCCTCTGATGTAGCTTCCAGACTCCAGCATGACTTTGAAAAGATTCAGCACTGACTATGCTCACATCAACTGTTTCTAAATGCCAAGAAGACAGTCTGCAGGACCTTTGGCACAAGGCAGAGACTCTCGGCTCCTCTCCTTCCACATCCCTGATGGGACAACCCTAGAGGACACCTCCTCTTTTAGATACCTTGGGGTTTGGCTTGACCAACACCTCGACTTTTCTGGACACATGGACGCTATCCTGAAAGAACTGTGCCCCAAGCTTGGTGTCCTGTACAGAAACCGCAGTTGCATACCACTATCAGCCAGGCGTGTACTCATCCAGAAAATGATACTCCCAATTTTCGACTATGGTGATGTATTCTGCAGTGCTGCTCCCAAGACTTCCCTAACCAGATTGGATACCTTCCTCAGTTCCTCGCTTCCACCTAGACTCCCCCCATTCTGCATAGTCTGTGTAATCTCACATTTCCTCTCTTGAAAACAGATGTAGTTCCCATTCTACTAAATGTATATCTAAATTTTGGTTTGGTTCTACTCTCCTCTTACCTCTCCTCCTCTATATCCTTCCCTCTCACCTTAGATCCTGCGACATTCTGACCATGGACCATGATGGTAGTCCCTCGCCCATCAACCTCAGTTGTACAGGTTGCTTTCTCTCACCTCTTCCCTAAACTATGGAACTCCCTCCCCATCAAGTTAGATACTCCTCTTCCCTTTTCTCCATCTCTTCATCTCTACACCACTTTTTTCTCCCACTTGTTCTCGCTTTTAAACTTACTCCCACTTCCCTCTCTGTGCTAATCTAGACTATTGTCTACTGACACACTACCTGTCCTCTCACCCCAAAGTGCAGTATGGCCACCTCTGCATATAACTGTTAATCTGCATATAACTATTAATTTGCTTTAGAACTTCAAATTTAAGCTCAAATGTATGTTTATGTAATGTTATATCTAGATATGTATATTAAGTAGATGTGTCAAGTGTGGAATTATGGCAAAGTATTAAAAAAATGGTAAAGTGTTGAAAGAAAAAGGACTGAGAAATCACAGTAAAATATTAAATAAAAAGGAGCTAAGAAATGGAATGGTTATATTATACCAAATTGAAGGAGACTGAGAAAAATGAATTAAATATGTAAGAATCTGCTGGTATATGCAAGGAAATAAGGTTTGCTAAAACACTGTTTAAATGAGATACTGTTGCAAGTCACAAGTGGGGTACCTCAGGGATCAGTCCTGGGGCCAGTCAGTCATCTTCAGTATCTTCATTAGTGATATTGCAGATGGACTAGAGGGTAAGGCTTGTCTGTTTGCAGATAACACCAAGATCTGCAACAGAGTAGATGATCCAAATGGGGTGGGCAGAATGAGAAGAGATCTGGATAAACTAGCAAAATGGTCAGAAGAGTGGCAACTGGGATTTAATGCAAAGAAGTGCACGATCATGCACATAGGGAAGAGAAACCCTGAAGCCACCTATAGACTGGGAGGGGAGTTGCTGGCAGTCACAAAGGAAGAAAGAGACTTGGGCATCATCACCACTGATGACCTGAAATCATCCAAGCAGACCTCTAAAGCAGTAGATAAGGCTAGGGGGATGTTAGGGCATATTAGTAGGGGTATCACAAGTTGTAAGAGGGAGGTAATAATCCCTCTTTACAAGACATTGGTTAGGCCCCATCTGGAGTACTGCGTGCAGTACTGGAGGCCACACCTTCACAAGGACATTAACCAAATTGAGGCAATCCAGAGAAGGGCAACCAAAATGGTGCAGGGACTGCATCAGAAGACATATGAGGACAGATTAACGGAGCTCAATGTGTATTCCCTTGAGCAAAGGAGGGAGAGAGGTGATATGATCGAAACATTCAAACACCTTAAGGACATTAACACGGTGAAACAGTTTAACATGTTTAAATTTAAGAAAAATAGCAGGACAAGAGGACACAGCATGAGATTAGAGGGAGGCTGATTAAGGGGGAATGTGAGGAAATTATTTTTCACAGAAAGAGTGGTGGATGCATGGAACGGCCTACCTCAGGAAATGGTGGCTATGAATACAGTGCAGGGCTTCAAACAGTCATGGGATAGGCATAAGGGAGCAATACAGATGAGTATGAATAGATAGGCCACTGACAGAGCAAAGGCCGATTGCACATTTATAAGGTAGAAAAAGAAATGGGCAGACTGGATGGGCCTTACGGTCCTTCTCTGCCGTCAACCTCTATGTTTCTATGTAATAGCACTGTACTGCCTGTCATATCTGTTTTGGCTGTACTGTTTTAAGAGGTCCTCTGAAAATAGCCACAAAGGGCTAGTTGTACTATGTGCTTTGTGAAGGTTTGGGGTAAGACAAGCTAGTAGATTCACTACAGTCCAGCTCAAAGGTCATTTCAAGCTGACCCTGCAAACAGCTTTGTGACATCACTTATCAGGATAGCAAAATGCTGTTGTGTAAAAATAGGGCTACTTTCCAGTTCAAAGGTCAGCTTAAACTGGCCTTGCAAATAGCTAAATAACATCACTTATCAGAAGAGGTGTACTGTGTCCAAGGAAAGTGTGAGGCTCACTTTTTACCAATCTATTACTGAAGAGAAAGCCTTTTTTGATGAAGTACTTCCCTTGTCTCTGATGCTATTTTGAAAATGGCCTTATTTAATAAAGGCCTTCCCTTTTTTTTTTCTTGCTGCCATTCTAAAAACCTATCTTATTTAGCAAAGCAATGCTTTTAGCTGTGAATAAGCTCTCCTATAAATACAAGCTAGACTGCGAGCCTTACTAGTGTTCCAGAAGGAGGCTGAAGGCCACACACCATTACCATCTAGGGACGCTGGAACACTCCAGAGGACAGACAGGGTATTATCTGCTTTGATTTTCTGCATGCTTATAGCTATGACAGTGGTGGGCTGTCATCTGTCTAGTTTTACTGTATTAGGAATCTTTTTATTTTGCTACAATAAAAATATTTAATTCATAACAACTAAGTGTAGTCTTGAGTTACCTTTCTGGGCCCCTGGCCACCGGCCAAGCTGAATCTGTCCAGAGTGTAAAAACTCTACACAAGTATGTTTGTTACTTCCACTTCCCTTTCTCAAATGCAGTATGTTTAATCTTTGCCTACAGCTGTTGTTTTGTAAACACTTCAGCTGTTAACCTCATGTGTATGTTTATGCAATGTTACTAAGTATGTATGCCTATAAAGAATCTTATTATGTTTGTTACTACCACTCCTTTTCCCCCCAGGATGTACCTGGGAACAATCAATTGTTGCTCAGTGTGCCTTTCCTGGTGAAACTTTCAATAAATTAAATAGAGGATAATGTATGGTCTTTGATTAATAACCACACTGTAAACACTTCGAGAGGTTGCTATGACATCATTGTAAACCTTCAGAGCATAGCTTGAGAGGTTTTCAGATGTCATGGTAACCTCGAGAAGTGTTTTCAACGGGGTTATTAACTAAAGACCATACATTATATTTTATAGTGTGTGGGCTACCAAGATTGTGTAATTGCAAATTGAATTACATTTCTGAGTAACTCTTACCTTAAGCAGTCATAAATCATGCAGGAAGATTCCTCAACAATGTTTATTTTGTGTTCTTCGCAACACTATTCATCAGTACAGCCTGGCGCAAATCAGTTTAATACCAACATTTTAAACATTTTTCCCCAAGCGGAACATTGAATGTCGTGAGCATTCTGTTTTGTTATACTATTAATATGACATACTCAAGAAAGGTTAACAAGAGTGATGTCATAACAAGGTTGTAATCTGCTTGATTTCAGTTAGTAATAAGGGCCCCCATCCATTATAAAATAAATCAACTATCAGGCCCACATAATTAAATACCAGAACAGCCTTTGGAAAAATGCCAAGGCTGCAGCTCAGGCTTTGCCAGATGGTTCTGCCAAAACAGAATTGGCTTTAAACTTTAAATGCTGGTGCTGAAGTTGGCAAACACTTACTGTGCTCAGCATATGATGTATCTGATGCCTCTGCCAGGGCTACTGCCTTTGGCATATGTATTTTTTTTTTATTTATTTAGTTGTTTAACCAGGAATAGCACACTAAGCTGAAAGCTTTTTTACAGGAGCAACCTGGGAGCACAAGGAGGTTGTGACTTGCTCAGGGTCACACAGTATGCAAGTGGAAGCTGTGGGATTCAAACCCAGGTCTGGTATGAGGCGTTACTCTTGGATAAGGGTTGCTGGCCCATTTAAAGGCAAGAAACGTTTTAGATATGAAGTTGAAGAAACAAAATTTTCAGTCCTCCAAAATGACACGGTCAGATCCCTCTGTCCCACACCTGTTAGAGGGCATGGTAGAAGGTCCTTTCATCCACAGCTGTCAGAGGTAGTCATCCCACCTATCATCAGCAAGCCAGAGGAAAGGCTAGTGGTGCCTTGTCTGGACCCCTTCCCACAGGTGCCCATTCAAAAGCACCAAAGGCCATTGGAACCGTTGGCTCTTCCCTGTGTCAATCTTCATCATTGGTGGGTGATTGCCTGAGACGCAGCACCCCGTGGGAGCTTTTTTTTTCCCCAAGGGGGACGAGGCTGTATTGCATGGTGCTCGTGGGTTGGCCAATAACGGTTGTTGACTCCTCCTCCTGCCCCAGTTCTGCTTCCCCCGCCATCGAGACAACAGCACCTCATGCAGCGTTATCTCTACTGTGCCACAGCAGCCTACTGCTACTTGCGCCCTAGTTCGTCGGCTCCATTTTTGAGGCCATATAATTGCTGAAGTTCTCTATGATCTTTCTGGACATAAAGTCTCCACCACTCATTCACACTAATGGGATCTACACCGGAGGCACTAGGATCCAGCGGGAGCAAACTTTTTGCTAGAGGGTCGGTGCCAGAGATAGAGCCACGAGCCTCAGCTTGTGCAGTAATAACTATCTCGGCGTCAACCCTCCAACCACCTCAGTTCCTTTTTTCCCGCCATCAAGTGCACTTCAATGACAACGTCACTCGCCCTCCAGGAGTCAAACTTCAAACTAGCAGCATAGTTTTCAGTTTCACTGTTTTGTAATAATATCTCGAATAAAGTACCACTTAGTTTATTTATTCTTATTAAAGGAAGAAGTCTCAGCCTACATTGACGGAGTCGACCATGAGCGGGTCAGGTGATGGTAGGGAGACTTCGTATGAAAGCTGTTCAGTCAGCGAGGCTGGGTCCGGTCCACCACCTTCTCCAGAGGGGGAGTCTGACAACGGACAGTCTAATGCCCGAGGGGGTGGGCGGTCCCCTCGAAAGCATAAAAGTAAACAGTCGCACTCTTGGCACCATTCGGCCTCGAGCTGTTCTTCGGCCCACAGGTCAAAAAAGAGAAGGCATCACTCAAGGTCGCCCCGATATGTCTGCGTGTAGATGGTCTGTTATTGGGGCTAGTTGCCGGTCTCCTCCTTTGGAGTTACTGGTTTCTGTTTCTGGTCGCTGACGTCTTCAACATCGGAGCCCTACTCCGCCTTCTGGTAGGTCTTCAGATGAGCAGTTTCATCAGTGGGCTGCTCTTATGGAGAAATGGGTTCGGAGGTTGGTCCAGCTGCCTGGCCTGGTCATTCAGGGGCCTTCTGACTTTTCAGGAGATCAGGTAGGGTGGTTGAGCCTCCCTAGTCATGCTGCGCCATTTTTGGTGCTGTCGACTCCATGCTTAGGTGTCCCCCCCCCACATGGCTGCGGTGCAGGGGGCCACACCGATGTGTCTATCTCCTGATATTCATCCTTCTTTCTCCTCAAATCCTGTTTTTCGGAGCCTTGGGATGTTTTTGATGCCTTTGGTGTTGATGGAGCACTTGGCGCTGTCTTCGGCGCCGATACGTCTGTCGGCGCTGTTGGGGTTGTCAGCACCGTGTGCCTCGTCGGCACAGTCCTTGGCACGTGTGGCTTCTTGGCACCGTCCTCAGCACCGTCTTGGCTTCTCGCCCATGTGGCTGTTCGGGCACTATGCTTCGACGCTCATGCTCTTCTTCGCGCCGAGGCCTGTTAGGCATCATCAGTCTTCAGGGCTCCTCTTCTTGAATCCTTTCCCTTCCTCATTTCCTTCTGATTTTCACTCCTTTCCTGTCCATACAGTCCCTCCTGGACTGTCAGGAGATGACATTGAGCCTGACCCAGACCTTCATCTGGGTGATGATGTGGAAGGAACAGAATCTAATCCTGTTGCAGAGCCTGTGGTCGAGGACCTGTCATTTAAGTCTCTGCTGAAAAACTTGAATTCCACTCTTTCTCTCCAGTCTACAGATATCGATCCTGGGAAACTGCTAAGACTCCAATACCTCCATGTTCTGGAGATCCCTATGGATTTGACTCCTCCGGTACAGCCCTCCTTTGAGACGCTTTCTCAAATGGTATGGAATAATCCTGCTCTTGTTCCTTCTGTGGCTAAGTCCATAGATAGGAAATATGCTGCTCCCAAGGATCAACCCATTTTGGCATCCAAAGCCTTTGCAGATTCTATTGTAGTCTTGGAAGAGAATGACAAGGTTGTCCTTCCCCAGATTATTACAGCTCAACCTCTAAACAAAGAATCTTGCAAGATAGACACTTTAGGTAAGAGAGTCTTTGCTGCCTCCACCCTAGGTATGCGTATTGCCAGCTACCAAGGATATTTCTCTCAATATGAGTATATTCTTTGGCATTCGCTCAAACAAATGCTTGAAGCTCTACCAGAGTCGGACACTAATTCAGAGCTTCTTCAAACCATAACCAGGGGTATCGAGTCCAACAACCAGCAGGTTAAAGCAGCTATGGACGCCTTTGATACTGCCTCGCGAGCGGCGGTGGCGGGCATTTGTACCCG
Organism: Neoceratodus forsteri; assembly: GCA_016271365.2. NCBI lineage: Eukaryota > Metazoa > Chordata > Ceratodontiformes > Ceratodontidae > Neoceratodus > Neoceratodus forsteri. Next base: position 426,939,351 of record CM057452.1, read on the forward strand.
CCGTCATTCCTGGCTGCGCACTTCAGGTTTCACGAATGATGCCCAGCAGCAAGTCATGGCGTTGCCTTTCGATGGTGTGTATCTCTTCGGCCCTCAAGTAGAACAGGCTCTAGAGGCCACACAAAAGACTAGGCCAGCCATGAAATTGGCTCGACCTCCTCCCGCTCCCTTCTCGAGGGGGTGTTAACAAACACCAGTTTCATAACCATCAGTCCTTTCGGGGGAAAGGCAGGGGAGGTTTTAATAAAAACCAAGCCCCTCAGCCTCAAAAGAAAATGCAGCAGAAGGCGCAAGGACCCAAAGCGCCACCTTCTGAGTTATTGGCCCAAGTCCCACCTCAGCTGCCCGAGGGGGACTCTTCCTCAGTGGTGAGAGGTCGTCTGACTCACTTCTACAATTGATGGAAGTCCATAACCTCAAACAAATGGGTCCTCTGGATAATCCGCGAGGGGTATTCCCTCAATCTCTTAGAGACCCCTCCGGATCGTCCCCCCAGACGACAGCCCAGGCTGTCAGTACTTCAGTCAGAACTTCTCGCCTCCGAGATGCAAGGCCTTCTGAACAACAGGGCAGTGGAAGTAGTTCTGCTGGATCAACGGAACACAGGGTTCTACTCCCATTACTTTCTGGTTCCAAAGAAAACCGGGGGCATGCGCCCCATTTTGGACCTCAGAAAATTAAACAAATTTCTTCCCAAAGAGAAATGAAAAATGATATCGCTAGGAACCCTGTTACCTTTGCTTCATCAACACGACTGGTTAGCCTCCCTGTACATGCAGGATGCTTACCAGCACATTCCTATTCACCCAAAGCATCACAAATACCTAAGGTTCATGGCTTTGGGACAGCATTATCAGTGCAGAGTCCTGCCCTTTGGGCTATCCTTGGTGCTGCAAGTTTTTACAAAGTGTTGTGCAATTCTTGCAGTGCATCTCAGAAAAATCGGAATACAAGTGTTCCCATATCTGGTCGATTGGCTTCTAGCAAGTCCTTCCAGGCAGGGAACTCTAGACACCGTAGCCACGGCTTCACACTTTCTCACGTCCATGGGAGTCCTGTTAAACCTCAAAAAATTGCAGCTGCAGCCCTCCCAGAGGCTCCTTTTCATAGGAACTCTTCTGGACACCTCCTGTGCGAAAGCATTTCTTCCAGAGGACAGGAGGAGCGATATCCTTCAGATGGCCCTTTACATCGGAGAGAGCAGCTCGGTTTCAGCTCTCTCGATGCAACGGATGCTAGGTCTCATGGCATCCTCGGTGCTCACTGTACCCCTATCACGCCTTCACATGAGAACCTCTCAATGGATGCTCAGTACTCAGTGGTCCCCAACCACTCACCCTCAGTCCTTTCTCATCAAGGTGACAGAACCTCTGAAGAGGTCACTCACTTGGTGGTCTCAAGAGGACAATTTTCTGGAAGGGTATCCCTTTGCTCCTCTGGATCATCAGATTTCCATTACCACAGACGCGTCCCTGATGGGGTGGGGAGCTCACTGTCAGACTCCCCACACTCAAGGTATGTGAACTCAGCTCGAGTCCCAGCTTCACAAAAATGTCTTAGAAATGCAGTCTGGGCTTTGAGGGACATTCTCTGTCACAAGAACATTCTCCTTCAAACGGACAACAAAGCAGTGATGTATTACATCAACAAGCAAGGCAGTGCTCACTCTTACCCCTTATGCAGAAAAGCGATGAGGGTGTGTGAATGGTCCTTGGAGCACAAGGCTCTAATTCATGCGATCTACCTGCCGGGGGTGCAGAACAAATTGGCAGATCGTCTCAGCAGAACAGAGATCCTCACAAATGGTCTCTCGACTCAGCCATAGCTCAGTCACTATTCGCAGAGTGGGGAACTCCAGACCTGGACCTTTTTACATCCCCACTCAACTCAAAACTGCCTCCCTTCTACTCCAGAAATCCAGGGCCTGGCATTTTCTGTCAGGATGCGTTCAGGCTGCGGTGGACAAAACTCTTTCTATATGCCTTTCCGCCTCTTCCTCTAATTCAGAGAGTACTTCTCAAGTTCGAGTCCCAGGGGGACAAAATGATCCTCATCACTCCCTTCTGGCCTCGACAAATATGGTTTCCACTACTCAACAGTACATCGGAAACTCCTCCGAAACCGTTTCCCCTTCAGACGAACCTTCTGACTCAGGGGTCTGTGGTCCATCCCAATCTGAGATTGCTTCATCTTCACGCTTGGCTCCTGAAGAGATAGAAGTGATCAGGTTCAATGTCTCTCATAGGGTTTCAGATATTCTTCTGGCTGCGTGCAAGCCAGCCACTAGGAAAACTTACACAGCCAAATGGAAGCGTTTTTCGCTTTGGTGTGCAAAATCCTCTTTGAATCCTTTTTCCTGCCCACCAGATAAAGTTCTAGAATACCTTTTAGACCTCTCAAATTCAGGTCTGCAATACTCTACAGTTAAGGTTCACCTTTGTGCCATTTCAGCTTATCATGAGCCAGTACTTTCCTTGTCACTGGCTCAGTTACCTGTGGTTAAGAGGTTTCTTAAGGGAATTCTGCATACGAGACCTCCTGTAAGACATCCGGTCACAGCCTGGGACATTAATCTTGTGCTAGACATGCTCACTCAAAAACCTTTCAAGCCTCTAGCTACCTGTGAGTTAAAATTTCTCACTTGGAAAACGGCCTTCCTAGTGGCCATTACCTCGGCCCGCAGGGTCTCTGAGATACATGCCTTGGTCATAGACCCTCTGTACACTGTGTTTCAAAAAGACAAAGTAGTTCTTAGGACCCATCCTAAGCTTCTCCCTAAGGTTGTTTCAGAATTCCATCTAAACCAACCTTTGGTCCTTCTTACTTACTTTGCGAACTTCCAAAATGAAGGGGAGCATTCTCTTCATTCCTTGGACTTCAAAAGAGCTTTGCGTTTCTATCTAGATAGAACAAAAGACTTTTGCAAAGCTCAACAACTGTTTGTTTCCTTCAGCGAGACCCGGCTGGGTCAACCTGTCACTATCATATGTATTTCAGCATGGCTGATGGCATGCCTTCGCCACTGTTATTCCATGGTGCAGGTTAAGCTGGAGGGCAGAGTGTATGCTCACTCTACTAGAGTGGTCACGGCATCCCTAGCGGAAATCCGCAACATGCCCATTGCAGATATTTGCAATGCGGCCACCTGGAGCTCAGTGCATACTTTCATCAAACACTATGCCCTGGTTGTCCATGCCAGACGACATCTTTCTTTTGGCAGAACCATCCTTAATGGACTCCTGTCCTAAAACTGTGAGCTCTTGGTCTCTCCTGCTGCCCTCTCGGGGGATTATTAGCTCAGTACTCTCTCATTAGTGTGAATGAGTGGTGGAGACTTTATGTCCAGGAAGATATGGAAATTATGTACCTACTGTAATTGTTGATCTTCTTGGAGGATTCTCCACCACTCATTCACACTCCCATCCACCATCCCCTGAGCTCACCTCTGTTGTTGGTCTTCACTCCCTCAATCTTTAGGCTGCGAAGACTTCTTCTTGTCCCTTCTTATATGGGTTTTCCAGACTATCTTGTGTCCGGTTTTTGGTTAGGCTATCCTTCTAGGTTAGTTGTCTGCACCTCCTTGGAAAAAAAAGGTACTGAGGCGGTTGGAGGTTGATGCCGGATAGTCATTACCCTTTGTTTCTTTCAGTACCAGCTCCTCATGACTCCATCTCTGGCGCCAACCCTCTAGCAAAAAGTTTTCTCCCGCTGGGTCCTAGTGCCTCCAGCGTAGATCCCATTAGTGTGAATGAGTGGTGGAGACTCGTCCAAGAAGATCAACAATTACGGTAGGTACGTAATTTCCATTTCCAGTTCTGCTCAATAACTACTCGGTGCCATTTTCCTGCATTACCAGTAAGACCTTTCTTTTTTATTTTATGGCATCAAGTCTTTTGCTGATTTGGTTTTCTGTTACCGTGAGTCATGTTGGGTTTGTCTGGGGACAAAAAGAAGCGCTCTTGTAAGGCGGGCCAGCCTCCTATGCATCAGTGTCCCTGCGGCTGGCAGATTTCCGTCATGGACCAGCATGACCATTGCCTTTCCTGCCTGGGTCTGACTCACGACATTAGGAAGCAGTATAGCGCAGTGGCTTAAGGCTCTGAGCTGCAGACCTGGACACCTGGGTTTAAATTCCACAGCCACCTAGGTGCATACTCTGTGATCCTGAGCAAGTCACTTAACTTCCTTGTGCTCCCAGGTCGCATCTGGAAACAAGCTTTGGCTTAGTGTGCTACTCCTGGTTAAACAATGTCCCCTTTCTCATTCCTTTCCAACTAGGATGCCTGCTTTTCCCTGGACTGCCATGTTCTTTAAATCCTCACGTTTAAAGTAGGCTGCACTTCACTGACTTTTGGAGGGCAGCACTGCATGAAGGGCTACAAGTGCAGGTCCCTTCGCCCTTCCTCGAGGGTCCTCTTCCAGTTCCATACGGATTGGTGAGACGGGGGGCCTCCTCCTCCTCCAGCCTTGCCAAGGAGAAGGCCTCTACCTTGGTGCCAGAGGACCAGTCTGACCTCTCAGGGGACAGGCCGGGAGCACCGCACAAGCAGTCACCTCCTCAGAGGTGCAGGCTCCCCCGGTGTCGCGGCCCATGCCTGCTGGGCCTGGCATGGTTGGCTCCTTGGTGCCACCCATCAGCACTGTTGTGGATCCCAGCACCATTCGTGGCTCTGGTGGATCCCAGCACCATTCGTGGCTCTGGTGATCAAGATGGCACCGCGAATGGTACTGGGCCTGCCCATGGCGCCATTCACAGTGCTGAGGGTAGGAGAACCTCTGGGGTTGCTCATCTGGAGGACTTTTGGATCTACTCTCTGGAGGCAGATGATCAGGAGGCTGATCCGGACTGCCAGCCTGACTCCTTGGAGTCAGAAGGCTCCCCGGTGCCCAGTACCTCTGTGCTTTCCCGTGTTCCCCCTCCCTTGGCTCCAGTGGTTGTGGTCAGTGATGGCTCCTGCGCTGTTGGTGGCACCGGGAGTGGGGTGGTCATTAGTGACCATCTGTCTGAAGGGACGGTGGTTCTGGCCTCAATGGTGCGGGTGGCTGCCAGCGCTGGTGCTGGTGCCATTTGCACAGCCAGTACAAGGATTTCCTCTCCTGAGTCCCCCCCTTAGGGGGACTGTGGAATTGCAGCAGTCCCTGGTGCCAGGAGTGAGGAGGAGGTCAACCTTGGAGTCGACAGGGCTGAGGGAACGAGATGAGGTGTGACAACCCTCCCCGGGGACCCTTTGGGGTTCCAGGAGGACTCGGAGCACTGAGCCCTCCTTCTCTCCCTCATCTCCTCTGGGGAAGGTATCTCTGAGTGTGGTTAGTGTCCACCCTTCTGGATCCATGCGACCCCGGTCTCCTCACAGAGGAGTTTCCCCTTCAGGGCTCAGTCCTGTCCACTTTGGGCTGATTGAGTGGCCAGTCACTGCTCAGACTCCTGGCTCTTTGGGAGGTCTTGGATCACCAGTGAGGTCCCCTAGCCCTGGCACAGGTAGTTCGCACAAGGTGAAGTGCATTTCCTCCTTGCCTATGCAGATCCCCCCCTCATTTCCCAAGCCATGTGGGTTCCTCAGGGCCACTGACCTGGGAGCAGTTCAGAGCCACTGCTGCCGCCTTCCCCAGGTATGTTAGGACAGTGGACAAACAGGTTTTTCACCTGTCTCCCCTGCAGCAGATGGACTCAGCCTCTTCGGACTCATCGGCCTCCTCATCTTACTCCTTCGAGGAAGAGGATACCTCTGTCCACCTGTCCTCAGACGCTGATCATACAGAGTATCAACACTTCCTTGCGAGGCTGGTCAATGAGCTCCATCTTTCCCACATAGCAAGATGCAGTCCTGAGCAGACAATGCGAGTATTCCTCAGTGATTACAGTGCGGACAACCTCGTGGTCCCTTCCTGGCCTACACCTTTCCGGGAGTCGTCATTCCGTACCTGGCAGTGCCTGCCCACCCCAGCGCCAGCCCCAACAGACTGTCAGCGCATGTATTGCACACCTCAGGGGTCTTCAGGGGACTTGCCTCATCCCCCTTCGGGAGTAGGGTTGCTGGACACTCCTTCCGGGCATAGGCGCCTGGTGCGCGACCAACCCCCGGATGCGGACTCTGTGGAGTTCAACAGCTGGGGATGGAGAGTGTTCTCCTCGGCATGTATGATGCTGAGTATTGCATCCCATCAGGCACACCACACTGCCTACAGTAGGCATCTGTAATCATTGCTTGGTCAGGCGCTAACATTGCTGCCTGATTCAGAGGCAACTAGACAGGCCATTGCCCTCTCTGCACAGGGCCTGGAACTTGCAAGACACCAAGCAAGGGCATCTTACAACACCAATGAGGTTAGGCAGACGGCATGGCTTTGTCTCTCACAGTTGTCACCCTTGGCCCAATGTAGGGTGCTTGCCTCCGCTTTTGTGGGACTTGGTTATTCTCCCGGAGGGCGAGGTAGGATCACCCTGATCAGTCGCAGACCTAGTTGGCCTGTATGGGTCTCCTCTTCCCGTAGTTCTCCCTACAGATAACCTGTGATAATAGTGACCAAATATGGGCGACTGTCAAAACAGTGACTCGTATTCAGCGATATTATCATGGGCGACCTGCAAGGGTAGCGACTCACTGCTACCGTGATGGTAGGGAAGGGCGACCAGAAAGGGAGGATGGCGAGGGGAAGGGGAGGGATATGGAAGAGGGTTAAAACAGTGTAGCATGCCTGCTGCCACTGAGCCAACTGTGTGGTGTGGTGGTGAGGGAGGCTAGGCTCGATGCAGCAGGTGCTGGGTTCAGGGCTGGGGATGGGGAGAATTGAATTTGTGCTGCCTGTGAGTGCAGGACTTCATTTTTTTTTTTACTTGTGGACTGTGCCCTTCCTGACATGCACCCCGGAGTTAGGAATCTAAAATCAGTCACTCAGTCAATCTTTATTTTACCAAGTGAAACACCATTGAGTAGAACTCATTTGCAAGATGGACCTGGGAATGTATACATGACATAACAAGGAAATCATAATAAAATGCAGGGCGTAATACAATTAGTAAGTAAATGTGTCAGGTGGCACAAAATACATATAGGACAATTTGCAGTTAAGGAACAATAACTATATACATAGGTTTATTATGTACACATTATTAGTACAGTACCTTAAATACTCCATTATCCCTGCCTACCTAGCTATCACTCGCTTCATTGGTTTATCTCCTACTTTATTTTTCCTCCAAGCCCCCTTCTTTGCCACCCTCTAATTAAATATCCTACTTAGATACTTTATCATTATATTCTGGATATCTTAGCATCCTGTCCAGATCCCGAGGGGAAATAACAAAAAAATAAAACCAAAAAAATACATATACCACTGGGGTGAGAGCTCCCCCAGTGGAATAAACACTGATATATACATTTCACTGAAAGAAATCCTGCTGACGTCAGTAGAGTGAGGATATCACACATTTATCCACACTCTGCTTGTGTCACCGGAGTGAGAATATCAGCCATATATCCTCACTCTGCTCATGTCACCACCCATTCCCCTCCCACAGTACATCCAACACAAAACACGGAAAAATAGCAGAAGAGAACTGTTATCCTTGACAAATTACTAATCACCAGACAAAATTAAACCCACCTGTCTAGAAAGCAATAAATGTAGCCCACATAGCGCTCCTCGTCCAGGTCTGCAAGCACCTTCCCGTCTGTGCAAAATGTGCCTCACGGTAAAATCTAAAAAAGGAAAAAAGATAAAACAAATTACGACTGTGCCTAAATAATGAAAATGGAAACAGATGACAGTAACAGTCACCAAAAAACATCACAACAGCCCTGGATCAACAAAATGACACGACAAAAAAGCTCCAAAACTATCACTCTGCAAGAAGAAATCTTCGACCTATGTACATAATTTGAACTGGACAAAAACGCACAAGACCTAACAATTCCTGAGACGCAAGAAGAAAAGATGCCAAACAAAAACAAATACATTCTTGATCCACATTACATAGACAACTACATCCACAGCTCCAAAAACTCAAATACCTAAAAAAAACAAATGCCGATATAAGCCATTTGCACAGATTCCTATAAGACATGAACATCACCACTAATATTGAAGACATTTCTTCAAAGCAATTAAACGAACTGTTATGTCACTACTTCATCTCGACTAAAAAAAAAAGAATGGATCCCATTATAAACCACTTACAATCTGGTCCAGATTCCAAAGTCTGGAAAGATATCTAAAAGACAAGGCTTACACTGAGTCACTATCAACTTCACTCAAGTTTGAAAAAACAAGACAGGTAATTTCATCCAAACAGAAACACCTGAAACAACTAGGCATGGGAAACAAACCATATGCATCAGATGAAATCAATGATGAAATAATTGAACAATTATACAAGTCTCATTTACTAGGTCCAAACAACCCTCAGTCACTAATTAACACCATGTGGCTGACTATAACACTATATTTCGGAGTTCGAGGTAACACCGAGACTGAAAATATGAGATGGGGAGATATCTCTCTAAAACAGGATGCTGACAAGCGAAAAATATGAGCGACAAACAAAAACCCGAAGCGGATCTAACCCGAAAGACACCCGCATGACCAAACTACGAGCCTATGAAGTAGCTGATCCCACAACTTGCCCTGTTAAGGACTACTTAATATACACTAACAAACGACCTACAAAGAGCAACATTCCAGATGCTCCATTCTTTTTAGCCATTCTCTACCCTTTCAAACTACAATGCAACACTTGGTTTAAAAACCAACCCTTGGGAATTAACACCATAGCCAAAATTATGAAAATGATGATAGAACAAGCCGAAGTCTCCACAAATAAAAGACTTGCCAATCATTCAATATGCAAGCACTTAATTCAAAAGCTTGCTGACAATAATATTGCCCCAACCGACATCATACAGATATCGGAACACAAAAAAATAGAATCCATTAACACTTACTCCACTCTGAATGACGAAAAGAAATGAAAAATCTCCTTGATACTCAGTAATTTCAGTGATGATGACCCGAAACCCAGCACAAGCAGACACACTGAATCTGAAACCAAAAACAAATCGAATCACACAAGAAACCTGAGCCCAGTAACACGTTACCAGCTACCTGCCTGCAAAGTATACCATCCACATTTCAAAATGCGACAATAACAGCTACCAATATTACCTTCAACATCATTCAAGGTAAATACAAACTGAACCATATTTCAAAATACAGTCTGCAGTAGGTACAAAAATCCATTAACTTATCCCATTCTTTTTTCAGGAGATCAATACATCTCTACAAAAGACAGAAAACGACCACGTAAGCTATCAGACTCAGAATCCGATTAACTCACAACACCTTCACTGAAATGACTGACTGAACTTAACCGACATATCTTGAAACAGGACAAAGAAATACTCCAAACTGCAATTACCGAACTTTAGCCGACAGAACAACAGCTGCTATTATTTTTGAAACATTTATCTTTCTTTCCATATACAGTACTGTATTATTTCAGTTAAATAAATGTGAAACTTCTCAATTTATGTTCGTTTACGTACCTGAACAAAAGAACGTGTATCCAAATAAAACAAAGCGCTGTTTCAAAACATAAACTTGTCTGTAGCTCCACTCCTCACTGACTTCAGCATATACACTGCCAGTAAATGTAAAGTGCACCAAGCATTCCACACGCATTTACCCATAAGTGCAAATTGCACCAAGCATAAATACCCAAACACACCAAGTTACTCCCAGAAGTAAAGCAATTCTTCCACATCTTACCACACAAACACATCCCAAACGACATGACATCAACCAATCACAGAATAGCCACACTCACACATATCCACCAATCACATGCCTCACACATATCTCATTCATATCTACTCCTCACAACTAACACCTCAATAACCAGATAGATGAGCTCCCACCCCAGTGGTATAAACCGCACAGATGATGGGCAGTTTGTGGGATATGGAAAATATTCTCACTCCTGCATCATGAGCTGTGCATTCTCACTCGTGCCTTCGGCACTCGTGAGAATATTTTCCATATCCCACTCCTGCCATGTACACACACACACACTTACACTTTACCTCTTCCTACTCCCAATCTTTCATTTTCTGTATCGTTCTTGTGGAATTTGGCTCTTCTTACCTCTGTATCATGGATACTGGCTTATTAACATGGAGGTCATGGGCACTATTCTATCTGGCTGTGATACAGCTTTCCTCACTATCATCAAACTCTACAACTCATCCGTTTCCCACTAAGATAGGGGGAGATCATCCATGATTGGGATCTTGATGACATCCTGGGAACCATCAATTATCTCATAGGTGCATTCAGCTTCACCCCTCTCCGAGCCTGGATACATACCTTGCACAGTATGGAGGGACCCTTGCTGTGCACACCCCAAACTTCTCTTACTCATCTCCTCACTTTGCCCATCATACACTGTACCTTGCTGGCAAGGTATTGCTATATGTAGCCCTACATCAGTTAGATATTAGCCCTAGGGCTCCTCCGTGCCAAGCCCATGTTCCCCGTAAGCAGGAACGCACCAAACTTTTCAAAGTACTCTTAGGACTATCTAGGAAGCTTCTGCTCCTCCTATTACTATGCTCAGGAAATGTTGAATTGAACCCAGGCCCACATGTATCTATTGGTTCTCCGACTGACCTACCTAGCTTTAAAGGGTTAAGTTTTATGCACGTTAATGCATGCAGCTTGTTAAAAAAAATTACTGCTCTTCAGGCTTGGATATGCCACACTGCCCCTGACATTTTGGTAGTCACAGAGTCCTGGCTCAGCCTGGCGACCAGCAATAATGAATTAAATCTCCCCTCTTACTCTCTGTTTCGTACTGACAGGCACACCAGAGGTGGCGGGTGGCTATTTATGTCAAAGATAAATTTTCGGTCTCTATCATCGACTCAACCTCAGTCCCATACGAGTTTGAAAGTCTCACACTGCAGGTTGAGAGTGCACCTGGACTATCACTTTGTGTGTTAGGCTGTTATAGGCCCCTGTCCACTGGGTTACAGCTTCTTTTTCTTTTGAAGTTTAAATTTTTATTGGTATTTTCAACAGACAGACAAATACATACAAACAACAGTCGACAGAGCTTCTGTTTTACAGTGATACTATGTCCTAAAAAAAAAAATTTCAGTTGATTCAGGAGACTCAAGCTTAATTATTAACAAATTGATTGTAAAAAAAAATATTTTTTAGGAGTGCATGACATGTTACTAAACAATTAGTATGAGTATAAGTATATATTCCCCACTTTTAATACAAACATCATCAACAGGCTTATAAAATGTAACTCTGCCTGTCCCCCCTCCACCCCACCCCTCTATATAAATAGAAATCAGGACCAGAGGTATCCCCTATCTAGCTGTGCTTGAGCAGAAGAATTTTTGGCATCCCTTGTACAACCTGAGGTGCCTTAAAGATCCTCCCATTTCGGGTTACAATCTCTGTTCTACTCTAAGCAACTGCATGTCTTTATTTTCAGGTCCTCCTGAAATTGCAAGCTGATATGTGAGAAGGGGGTGTATGGGAGCAAGGGAGAAGGGAGGGAAGTCATGGGGACAAGTATCCTCCCATAGTCTCAGTGTCTCTAACAACCTTCTTTATCTGGGGGATGGGGTTGGGAGAGTCGGGTATCTTTAAGATGTTTATATAAGTTTATGTGTCTCTATTTGCCCTTTTAGGTTACCAATCAAGGGACCAAGGAAGGATCATTTGACATATAATAAAGTTGCCACTGGGTCCATCTGGTGAGGAATTCCTCCGCCCTATCATTAAGATTATAAGCTATTCGTTCCATATAGTATACTTGTTTAGTGACTGCCCACCAGTCCTGAATAGTAGGAGTTCTGTTGGTCAACCAAAATTTAGTTATTACTTTTTTTGCAGTGGTTAACAATATGTGTGAGAGGTATCGAACACTGCGACTTCTGAAGTCCCTAGGTAACAAAAGGAACAGAAATATCTCTGCAGTTAGTTGTAATTGCTCCACAAATATCTCCTGTAAGTGTATCTGCAGCTGCTGAAAGAAAGGGGCAAGGCCAGGGCACGACCACATAATATGGGTATGACCGGCCTGCATCTCTCCACACATGCGCCAGCAGGATGTGGACCTATTAAGTGTGTGGTGCCCAGTCACTACTGGGGTTCTGAAGTACCTCATGAAATTTTTCCAGGCAAATTCCCGCCACTGATGTGAGCCAGTGACACGGGAGGCATATTGACATGCCTGATACCAATCCTCAGACGACAGTGGGAGACCTCGCTCTTCTTGCCACTGGAGCCTTGTCTTTTCTGTGAGGAATTTACTTTGGGCGATCAAGGCTTGATAATAGGTGGAGACCAGATGACCCTGGTTGGGGACTTCATTTAGATGGACCTGTCTGTGCATCAGTGGAGGGTAGCACTCTGGTGTTCGTACTGTAATGGGTAGGCCCTCATAGAAATGGCATAGTTGAAAATAGTGGAACAAGTCCCTGTTTGGGAGGGCATATGTCAGGAACCCACCATTGTTTATAGCTTGGGATAAATATCGCAACCCACGTCTCTCCCAACTCCACAATCTAACCTATTTGGGGGAAATTGACTTAGGTTGGGAATTGGACAGATCAGGGGTAAGAAAGCAGTGATTTGCTGTGTTTTCCTGATGATGTGCCAGCATCTGAGGGAGTGCTACAGCTAGGGATTTGCGGTACATTTCTCACCTGGTGTGGTTCCCTGGTGGTACAAAGCTTGGAAATAAGCTTCATTGTCGAGAAGGGTTTGTTCAATCTCCAGCCAACGTGGTGCAGCTCTGGTGTTTTGTCTGGCCATCAGGAATGTCAGGGCTGCTGCCTTGTGGTATAGTTGGAGATCTGGCAGGGCCATCCCTCCACTCGACTTAGGTAGAGTGAGAATTTTGAATCTGACCCTGGGTCTTTCACCAGCCCAGATAAACCTGGAAATCAGCTGGGTCCATTCCTTAAATGTTCTCTGGGGGAGTGAGATAGGAACATTTTGAAACAGGTAGAGGGGTCTAGGGAGGGTAACCATCCTAACCAGCTCAATCCTTCTTGTGAGGCTAAGGGGAAGTGTATCCCAGCGTGCCAAGTCTGATTTAAGTTGTGCCGTAAAAGGTATATAGTTATTTTTGTAGGCCAGACTGTGGGATTGGGATAAATAGGTACCTAATTACTTTAATTTTGTTAAGCCCCAGTTACAGGGAAACCTCTCTTGTATAAGGGGGGAGGGGGAGTAATGAAAGGTGAGAATTTCCGTTTTTGTTATGTTTAACTGATATCCAGAGATTTCCTCAAAATCGTCTAGTATTTGCTTAACTACTGGGAGTGTGTTCTCTGGATCCTGCAGATAGAGCAGTACGTCATACGTATATAGTGCTATGTGATGCTCTGTATTTCCCAGGGTAACTCCCCGGAGGTCATGGGCTTCATGGATATATTGCGCCAAGGGTTCTATGAATGCCGCAAACAAAAGCGGGGACAGGGGGCATCCCTGTCTTGTTCCCTTTAGAAGTGGGAAGTACCTAGAGTGGTGTCCGTCTGTTCTCACACAGGCCCTGGGGCTAGCATAAATATTTTGTATCACTGCAAGGAGAGGCCGGGGGACCCCTAGCCTATCCAACACCCGATAGAGAAAAGGCCATGCAACTCTGTGGAACGCTTTTTCAGCGTTGAGGTAGTTAGAAGGGTTTCCCGAGGACTGCATCTGATGAACAACATGTAGGGTGCATCTGATGCTATCCATAGTAGAACGGGTTCATACAAACCCCATTTGGTCTCTCTCTATCAGTGTTGGCAGGAAGGTATCCAGTCTATGCAGACCTTGCACCATTTTGGTTGCCCTCCTCTGAACAGCCTCCACTCTGTCTATGTCTTTGCGGAGATGGAGTCTCCAGAATTGCACGCAGTACTCCAGATGGGGTCTCACTAACTGTCTGTAGAGAGGGATATCAACTTCTTTTCTACTGTTGATGCCTCTCCCTATGCATCCCAGTATCCCCCAGCCTTCCTTATTGCCTTCTCACATTGCTTGCCCACCTTTAGGTCATCTGATATAATTACTCCTAGGTCTCTTTCGATTTTTGTTGTTGTTATTAACTCACCCCCCATTGTGTACTCTTACCCTGGGTTTTTGTTTCCCAGATGCATTACCTTGCACTTCTTTGTATTGAATCTGAGCTGACACATATTTGACCATTCCTCCAACCTTGCCAAGTCCTTTTTCATTCTTTCCACCCCACCTTGTGTATCAACCCTGTTGCAGATCTTCGTGTCATCTGCAAAGAGGCATACCTTTCCTTCCAGGTGCTCTCCAATGTCACTTATAAAGATATTAAAGAGGACCGGTCCCAGTACTGAACCCTCGTGCACCCCACTAGTTACCCTCCTTTCTTCACTGTGGACTCCGATTATTACCTTTAGTCCCTGTTGTCCAGACAGTTTTATCCAGGCTACCACCTTGGGACCCACTCCAAGGCTCGGCTAACTTGTATATTAATCTTTTGTGTGAGACTGTGTCAAGGCCTTGCTAAAAATCTAGGTAGGCCATATCCACAGCCCCTCCCTGGTCTACTACTTTGGTTACCCAGTCAAAGAAATCTATTGGGTCTGCCTGACATGACCTTCCTGCTGTGAAACCATGCTGCCTTGGGTCCCGTGCCCCACTGGCCTCTAGGTACTCAACAATTCTTTCCTTCAGAAGTGATTCCATCATTTTCCCTACCACTGAAGTCAAACTAACTGGTCTGTAGTTTCCTGCTCCTGCCCTGCTCCCACTTTTGTGAAGTGGAATCACATTTGCCCTCCTCCAGTCCTCAGGTACCGCTCCATCCTCCCATGATTTGTTAAAGAGAGTAGTCAGTGGTGTTACTAGTTCTACCCTTAGTTCTTTTAGTACTCTTGGGAGAATCCCATCAGGCCCCATTGCTTTGTCCATCCTCAGTTTCAAGAGTTCTTTCAAAACCCTTTCTTCTGTGAGTGGACTGGTATCGACCCCCCTATTCAGAGTTTCTCCCTTGTTTGGTTTAGGCACCTGCCCCTCCTCATCTGTTGGTGGTCACTTGTTCCCAGATGGCTACCCACTTCCAAATCTGAGATCCTTTCTCCTTCCCCATTTGAGAGTACCAGGTCTAAGTTTGCTCCCTCCCGAGTGGGTTCCAACACTAGCTGTCTGAGGCATGCACCCTGTAGGGCATCAATAATGACCCTGCTCTTGGATGTATCTGCAGCAAAGGTACTCCAGTTAACATCCGGCATATTCGGGACCCCCATCAACAATATCTCCCCTTTTTCTGCCATTTTAAGGATGCCTTCTATCATTTCCTTGTCCATTTCCTCCTCCTGAACAATAGCTCTCTCCGTATTATTGACCCTCTTATCTGTTGCCGAAATTTGATCCTCTGTTGTTTCCCGTCTTTTCTCCATTTTGAAATATC
The DNA here is from genome assembly GCA_016271365.2 of Neoceratodus forsteri. Taxonomy (NCBI): domain Eukaryota; kingdom Metazoa; phylum Chordata; order Ceratodontiformes; family Ceratodontidae; genus Neoceratodus; species Neoceratodus forsteri. The sequence goes on from CM057452.1 coordinate 426,954,802, forward strand.
CGTACGAAGTGCTGTCATTGTAGAACGCATTTCCTTGCGGAAATCCCTTAATTTAGCCAGTACCTGAGCAATTTGTCTCTGAAGTGTAGAGTATGGGATTTGGCTACATGCAGAGCTACTACGATGTGAGGCCGACGAGGCCTGTGATCCCTCACTCTCCGAGCAATCTTCCCTCAATCGTTCAGCATCTCTAACCTGTTGCGGTCCGGTTTTGGCTCTGTCTGTCTTTCGCGGCATTCTTAAGACCTCCTCAAGCTAATTCTGTGTATAGTTTAAAGTTTTGAGGTTGTTTTCAGAGGTTTTAATCCAGTCTCGGTGGGAGCTCCCCTTTTCAGGCTGTGCACAGGGGCATGACGTCACCGGAAGTCCCGGGTTGCAGCTTCTAAATCATTTAAGCCTTATTCTGGAGCAAAGGTCGTCTGAGTCTGTATTATTAGGGGACCTCAACATAGATTGGTTGTCCAGTGCATCCTCTCCTCTAAAAACCTTCTGCGACTCTCTCAGGCTGACACAGCTCATCTGTGAACCTACATGCCCTAACAAATCAAACCCTTCTAATAGCACCTTGCTGGATATTATCCTTGTCAGCAAACCCTACTTATTCACCCATGCTGGTGTCTTTTTCTCAGATATTAGTGACCACTGCTTCATTGCCTGCATGAGGTCTAATCACACTCCCCCAGGTGCATCTAAATTCTCCCTCAAAAGGTGCCTCCGATATCTTGATCCTTGTGCATATGCATCAGAGCTATCTCACTCTGTGCTCTGGACTGACTTTTACTTAGCAAATTCAGTGTCCACTGCCTACGATATTTTCCAAGGCATAGTATTAGGTGCCATTAATAGGCACGCACCCCTTGTGAAAACTCATGTTAGGAATAAGTTCTGCTGGTGGCTCACCACTGAGTTGAAGGAGGCTATGCGCAACAGAGATATGCTGTGGAAAAAAACTTGTAATTCTAAACTTTCAAATGACTCGAACCTGATTAGGAAGGTTAGGAACCTCTGCACCACAGTGGCCAGAGAAGCAAAGGCTAAGTTTTACTGCACCTAATTTGATCAATCAGCTAAATGCTGCTCAAAATTCTGGAAATTAATTAGACATTCAAGGTCATCCCTCCAGTGCCGCCTTACCATCAAATATTTCAACTTGTGCCAATATACTCACCGACAAACCGTTAATTCTTGATGCCTTCAACAATCACTTTGCCACTGCAGGGCTTGCCTTCAACACTTCCCCAGCAAGTTCACTCCACAGCTGGGAGCCAGTAATCAAGATGTCTCCTTCCCAAATGCGTCCTTCTCACTCCAGCCCACAACCTTGAAGGAAGTCAAGGACCTTCTGCTCCAGCTGGATGTTAGGAAAAGCACTGGAGCAGACCTTATTGAACCTTACCTCCTAAAGTTGGGCTTACATGTCCTTGCAGTGTCCATCACACACTTGTTCAACTTATTCCTCTCACAGGGTGACCTTCCCACCATCTGGAAAACAACACATGTTATCTCTCTGTTTAAATCGGGAGATCCCTGGGACCTGAACAATTATAGGCCAATCTCCGTCCTACCAACTCTGTCCAAACTACTGGAAAAATTGTGAATACTCTGCTCAGAAACTACCTGGAATCAACAAACTTGCTTAATCCACTATAGTCAGGCTTTAGAGCGCAACATAGTACAATCTTGGCCCTGGCTAAGGTTACAAATGACTGGCAGTGTGAATTAGACAGGAAGAATTTTGTATGTGCAGTGTTCTTGGATCTAAGCAAAGCCTTTGATACCGTTGATCATGGCCTGCTCCTCACAGCCCTCCGGTATAGTGGATTGGACTCTCGATCTACTAGTTGGTTTGAGAACTATCTCACAGGCCGCTATCAGCAGGTAAAAGCGGAAGGTGAAGTTTCTCCTTTAAAACCACTACGGAGGGGTGTACCTCAAGGTTCCATCCTGTGGCCATTGCTATTCACTGTCTATATAAACAGGATAGACGCCACCATCAAAAAAGCCCAAATACACCTCTTTGCGGATGACACTGTGCTCTATGCCAGCGGCCCCTCTCAGATGTGGTATGTACAGCTCTCCAGGACGATTTTAACTTGTTGCAGCACCAGCTCCTTAATCAAAAATTGCTTTTGAACGCCAAGAAAACAAAAGCTATGATCTTCTCACCCTTTCCCAACATACCTAACCCAGCCTTGGCTGGGTCTCTCCCTTCAATATCCACTGCCCTGGGCGAACAGTTGGAATACGTAACTCATTTCAAATACTTGGGTGTATGGCTTGACAATAGACTCCTTCATAGAGCATATAGAACAATTGACAAAGAAACTTCATCAAAGGCTTGACCTCTTTTTTAGGATAAAAAGTCTCCTCCCCCAGATGCGAGGACGAGACTAGTCCAAACTACCTTCCTACCCCTGCTAGATTATGCAGATTTCCTTTATAGCCATGATCAGTCGGCGCACTTTCAAAACTTGACACGCTCTGTCATAGAGCTCTAAGGTTCATAACAGATCTTCCATACTCCACCCACCACTGTTTGTTGTATACCACTGTAGGTTGGTCTTCTCTTACCCTCAGACGACAAAGAAATGCCGCCATCTGGACATACAAAGCTATTATCAACAAACTGCCTGACTATATCTCTGTCTGCTTACCACTTTGCACTCTAAGCAGATATGCATTGAGAAGTGACTCCTATATTACCTTAAAGGTAACAAAGGCCAGATCCCGCTTTGGCTGGGCGTCCATTAGCCATGCGCTTCCCCAACTATGGAATAACCTGCAAAAAACTCTGAAATTAAAGTTTAAAGTCAGCATCACAGCCTTCAAAACACTTTATCTTCAGCACAATAAAGAATCCTGTGTTTGCTACTCCTGATTAAACTACTCCCCCTCTCAGGGTGTCCCCTTATCATTCTTGTCTTGGCCTCATCCTAGATTCTGATCCCAGCTGGTGCATGGCCCTCCCCCCATTCCCTCTTCTGTTGCTTCTCTCCATCTTTTCACCTAGGGGGGTGGTGTCCTTCCACCTCCTTTAATGTTCTCCAAAATTTTGCAAGACGGTTAGAGGAAGAAGCTAAACCATCTCTGAAATATCTAGCTTTCTCAGCACAGTAAGCTTGGTCAAGCGGTGAGGCAGAGCCCCCATGAGGGATGCAGTACATCACTTCAAAAACATTTCTTGTGATCGTTGTTAGTCGCTGGCAAGTGTATATCGCCAATTTGCTTTTTGGTGATATACACTCATGATAATAGTGATCACCATTTCACGTTTGCTTTTATCATATAGAACCCCCTCTACTGGAGGCCGAGGGACTTCCGTCCCTCAGGGCAGTGCTGGACCCCCTTCGGGGGGTCTCGGAACTCACCAACCAGTGATGAATGGTGAAGACTGACACAGGGAAGATATGAAAATTACGTACCTACCATAATTCTTGATCTTCCTGTGTATCTTCACCATTCATCACTGAAACACACCCGCCTTCCCCTCTTGGCCCCAGCCTCTGGGTGATGCTGCCTCTGTGCCTGTCCTCCCTCTTGAAGCCATTGGTTGCCATTTCCTTGGGTTTCACTGAGCCCTCTCTTGTCTTTATACAACGGGGGGCCTATCCTGTCAGGGAGGGCCCTTTGCCCTTTATGACTGGACTCCTTGTGGGTTCCTCCCCTCCCCGTCTGGGGAGGGGTTCCTCTTAGGACTCAGTCCGGCCTAGTGGTCAGGGCTGACCCCCCCCTTCTAGAGGGTCCTCTCTGTGATGGTAGGAGAACAAAAGGGCCCACAGGGACTCTTGTTCTTTAACTTGCTTTTCTCTTTCTCCCCTCCCTTCTTTTGGGGGAGAAATTTTTTGCTGGATGGGCCCTTCCTCTTCCACCCACCCCCCACCTGGACGCCTGGGAATCCTAGGGATTAGTGGCAATGGGGGGGAGCAGCATTACACGGTGACTTTTCACACTGATACTTAGAAATGAGAGGGGAGGGGAGTTCTCCACTCCTGTTCTAGAGCTGGGCTCCGGAATTTCCTGCTGATCGGGCTTACTTGAGACCTGGAGTCCACCTTGACTTCGAGGTGTCTCCGAGTGGGCAGCCCTCAGAAGCGGAATGATGGAACCTGCTGGTTCTGTTCTGGTGCCCTGAGAGGCAGGGGCCTAAACTTGACTTCTCATGCCTGGTGACCTTCTGGATGTCCACATTCTTCTCCACAGTTCTGTGGGATTGGGCGGAGTGGGTGTCTCTCTCTCTCTCCTCTCTCTTTCTCTCTTTCTCTCTTCCCCCTTCTCTTGGCTGCCCAAGGGTTGAGATCAAAGCTCACCCCCTTAAGTCCTCCTCCTCCTCTGTCCTGTAGATAGCATATTTCCTTTTTTATTTCATATCCTTTCCTTTTTCTGTCCCTTGGGCTCCCTTGTCTTTCTCTTTTTCTGTCTCTTCAGCTAGCAGAACTGGGGCGGAGAAGGAGTCAACGACTGATATTGGACTACCCACAAGCGCCGCACAATGCATCGACCTCATGGGTGGCGCCCCCTCCTCTCCCTTGAAGAAAAAATAAAAGTTCCTGCGGGGTGCTGCATCTCCGGCGATCACCCACCAGTGATGAATGGTGAAGATACACAGGAAGAGCAAGAATTACGGTAGGTACGTAATTTTTATTTCTGCCCCCCCCCCCATTTAGCCTGACTCCACTGCTTGTCCACCACAGCCACTTTTACCTCCAGGGTGGCTGTTGAGGTTGTAGCTCCCTTCTCCTTCCTGGAGGGAGATCACCACAGATGAATGGGTCTTAGAGATAGTTGAAAGGGACGCGTGCTCTAGAACTTTTACATATGTCACCACTGCATGCTCCGCCTCCTTCTAGCTATCCTCTTGATCATTTATCTCTCTTAAAAGATGAAATACAATCATTGATAAAAAAAAAAAAACATGCCACATAACCTGTTCCTGTTCATCACATGACAAAGGGTTTTACTCCAGCTACTTCCTGGTTCCCAAATGAACAGGAGATCTGAGGCCTGTACTTGATCTGAGAAGCCTCAACTTGTACATAGAGCACAGGAAGTTTCAAATGGTCTCTGTACAGACTCTCATTCCCCAGTTACAATATGGGGACTAGGTATGCCCCCTGGATGCTTACCTTCATATCAAAATTGGGAAAGCACACAGATAATATCTCTGATTCATGCTGCAGGGGGTGCATTATCAGTTCAAAGTATTGCCAATTGGCTTGTGCTCTGCACCATGGATCTTTACCAAGTGCTTAGCAGTAGTGGCAACAGCCCTTCACAGGAAAGCCTTTGTCTTCCTGTATGTGAACAACTGGCTTTTAAAGGCCAGTTTCAGAGACAGCTTTCTACACACCCTTTCTCAAACCAGACAACTGTTTGACGTGTTAGGGGTCACGGTGAATGTTCTAAAGTCAGTTGTCCCTCTCTTGGGGACAGAGCCATAGGAAGGCATTTTGGTGCCCTGGACAAGAGACTAATTTTGCACCCCCCTCCTTCAGAAAAGAGCCGGGGGTCTGGGGGCCACAATGATCTTTGGTGGGTTTGGGGGCTTTTCTGAAGAAAAACATACTTTTAATACAGAAAAGTAAAATCTAAAAAAATACAATCTTTGAGCATGAGCAGACAGAGACAATATTTAAGAAGTGTGTAAACAAAGGGAAAACTAAAATCAAATTCTCTTCTCAAGCCTTGGCCCTGCCTAGCTCCTCCTTCCTAGATACCCAGATCCAGTATTGCAACCCCTCTCCTCCAGCTTGTTCCAACCGCACTCTTTCTCCACATTTGTTATGCCACATTGTTCCTTCCATGTTTTTTAGCAGTTTAGTAGGTGCATTTTGTTGTCTGCATCTGCACAGCATCTCCGTCTGCTGGTTTAAAGCTGCCTAATTTTTTAAATAATTCTTTAAACTTGCTCCCTGGTATCCTAATGCCCACCTCAGAGGGTTGAGGGCCATCCAGCTTGAATAGCTTTCAATCCATCCAAGAGTGGCTCCAATATCCCAGGCACCCCCATCCCTCCTGTCTGTACCACTCCATCAGCCATAGCTGAAGTGAGCAATTGGATGAACCCTCTTCTAGTTCTCCCTTCTGCTCAAACTGGCAGAAAAAACTCAGGAAGTCAGTGGGGCAGCTGCCAGCTTGAAAGTCCACTACAAAATTTCTAAAGCTATTCTTAACCTCCTCTAAGAGTCTGCAAACCAGGTTATCGGTGCCTAGTAGGACTGCTTTCCACTCTATTGACAATTCTTTGTACCCTGTTTACATCCCATCCAACCAAAGCCCCAGAAGGCATCTAACCTTCCTGTCCCGTGCTTCTCTGAACCCACTACCCCTCTGTCCTCTTTATGATAGAATCTCCTATCACAAGCTCTTTCCTAGCACTGTCTTGCCTCTTGGACTCCGATCGCATGTAAGGTGTACTCTTAAGCACAGACCTGGTCTCTTGCATGCCTGCAGGGTACGGCCTTTTCACTTGGGGGATTAGACGAACCAAATTGCACATGAGGTATGAATCTGTTTGCTGTTGCCACCTCAGGGTCTCAGTTTGTATAGACCCTGCTTCCCCATCTACAGTAGGTGTGGCATGGTGTACAGTGGAAAGGAGTAGTGGCTGCTTGCACCAGTGTCCACTGGGACTCACTGTAAAAAGGTTAAGTTCATCCTTTACTGCACCCAGCTCCACAGTGAGTGCTGCAAACCTACTACACACCAGGCAACATCGCTGCCTCCTGAGGACTTTCCTGAAGATGACTGCACTACGGGTGCTGCGGCCTGTGATGCCTCCTTCCTACCCTGTCCCCCCATAGCTCTCCACATCCTTCTCGAATGACTCCCTTACGCCCCTGTTTTACCTATTGACATAGGGTCCCCATCCCTAGAGCTTCACTAGCACTGCTGAAGTTGTTTCATGGGCAGAGACCCTTTCATCAGGGGGTATCCCAGACAGGATTTCTGTAGCAGTCACTTAAAAACCCATAATCTTCACCCACTCTACCACTATTCTGGATATCTCCTTACCCTCCTTTAATCCCACCTTGTCCCTCAGATTATTTTGTTTGCTGGCACCAGCACACAGAAATCACAGTTTCAGTCCCTTCCTGCATTCCCACAGGATGCCCAAGCATGCATAACAAAGTTCCTTCAGTAAAAGGACCCTGTGTCTCACTTGTGTCCCTTGATCTTTTTTAAGCATAGTCCCCTTAAGATTCCCTGTAGATTAATTATTTTATTTTTAATACCGCTAATACCCCCCAGACTGACACACACAAAGAAAGGAGACTTGAGTTTCAACTGCTTTATTTAATTTTTTTTTTTACTGCTAATCCACCCCCCCCCCCACACACACACAGAATAATTTTTGTTTCTGTAAATACTGCTGCCTGCTGATTTTGTAGTAGGGTCTGGGTCAGACTCAGGACTGACTCGGGAGGCATGAGGCACCGGGCTTTTATTTTAAAGAATGCAGCCAGCCTAGGCTCCAGCCAGCAGACTTGGTTACAAAGGCAGTGAAGCCGGCTGCACTGAGCAGCACAAACTAAGTAACTACTGCTGGGACACCCGGTTGGGATTAGGAAAGCAGCAAGTGTGGGCGGGCAGCTGGCAGGGGCAGCCAGACCAAGCAGCCTTCAGGCTTAATCGGGAGTTGGCAGGAGTCTGCAAGATAGGTGGGTGGCGCAGCTGGCAGGGACCTGGGACCAGGGAATCAAGAATCATTGAATCAACTTTTGCGAGGTGGAAGTCCGGGACCGTGGATGTGGAGAACAAGATGTTTTCTGTCTTGTAAAACCAAAAAATCGCCTCAGGAGTCAGCAAGAGGGGCAGGGGACTGGGGCCCAGGGCCAGACCAGAAGGAATCTCATCATTCACAAATGATCGATCAGCCTGCCTCAGAGGGAGGACAAATGAATCAGGGGATGGGGTGAGGATGAGGGAGAACAAGGCCGCGCCGGCCAGTCAGTCAGCACAAGGGTCCACTCCAAAAGCAAAGTAAAATGGACAAGTTATACACAGCAGCCAGCCCTGAGCCAAATTATCTAAGCCTATATATCCTAGGCTAACCCTTTGCCTTCTTTGAACCAGGGACGATCAGTAAGTAGTTTTTACTTTTTTTTCAACCCCTCTCCCCGCAACAAACAGATCATCATTATTTATTTAATTAGACGGATTACGGACATGGAAGGAAGCTTTGTTCTCTTGTCTGCTACATGCTGCTACACAAAATCAATTTAAACAGTCCACGCTCTCTCTCTGTCTCTGTCTCTCTCCACTATTCTAGTCACTCTCTCGCTCTCTCCTTTACTCCAGCTCTCCTCTAACCACCTCTGCTCAACCGCTCTGCCACTCTAACAACACTCTGGAGTCTGCTGCTTATGTTACCTTATATACTTCACTTGGTGCCAGCCTGCCCCCACAGACAAACTGTCTGCTCTGTATACCACATGATTGTTCTTGCTGCAGCAACATATTATGTGACCACCGCCCCCCCCCCAACTTGCTGGTCCGCGGATGAGCCCTGCTGGCAGCAAATAGTAATTACCTAAAGAAAGTAAAAAAAAAAATTAAAGTTACAGTGCTCACTTTTTCAAGTTAATAATAGAGATGAAACTGCGCCCGGGGCGGCTGCCCCACCTGCCCCACCCTTCCTACGGTACTGCTTGGGGAGGGAAGTTTCTGTATGCATTCCCTCCAATCCCACTGATACAGAAGGTGCTACTTAGACTGAAGACGGAGGGTGCCACCCTCACCCTCAGTGCTCCTCTGTGGCTACATCAGATTTGGTTTCCACTTTTGCAACAACTTGCCATGGAACCTCCAATACACTTTCCACTTTGTTGAAACCTGCCATCACAGAAGAAGGGCTCCCTACTTCATCAGGACCTCAAGTCTTTACATTTTCATGCATGGCTCCTAAACACATAGCCAACACATGTTGTGGGGTTTCACCTGAAGTTGCTGATGTGCTATTAGCAGCCAGAAAGCCTTCCACTAGGCATGCATATTCACTAAAATGAAAGTGGCTCATTTTATGGGCTGCATCCAAACATCTGGACCCCTTCACCTGTTTGGCACAGGAGGTGTTACAATATTTGCTGTCATTGTCAGACTCTGGTCTTCAATATTATTCCCTCAAGGTGCATCTAGCAGCTACATCAGCTTAGAAAATGGGCTAAGAAAATCCTGGGCTCTGGTTGGCTGATAGCCCTGGCAAGGTGGGCATCTTATCAGACAACAGAGCCTGGGTAATAAAAGTGCCAGTCCCAACAAACCTGATTTCAAAAATCAAGGTGCCAGAATTTTTAAATTTGATCTGCCACCATTTTTTTACTGCCGCTTAGCAGACGCGTTGCAGCCGGCTAAACACCCTCCCCACCCGTCTGTTTAAGATTAACAAATTCAATTAAAATAATGTAAAAAAACTGCCTAGTGTTTTGGTAGCAGCTGTTTAAAATGGAAATTTTTACTGCCTCTTAGCAGATGCGTTGCAGCCAACTAAACACCCCCCTCCCCCGTCTGTTTAAGATTAACAAATTCAATTAAAATAATGTAAAAAAACTGCCTAGTGTTTTGGTAGCAGCTGTTTAAAATGGAAATCCCGCTGCTGACAAATGTCACTGCAACGCAAGACATGGAACCACTGTCTGAGCTACCAGCTAAGCGAGATGTCACATAACCCCCCCTTCACTCATGTTTAAAAAAAATATATACTTTCCTCCACCACACAGTGTCCCCCCACTGCCACCACCACTGTAGCAACAGTAACCATTTTTTTTAAATGAATGATGGGCAACTTCACGTAATAAAACAGTACCTTCGTTACCTTCATTTATAACTGACGGTGCCATTGCCGACCACTTCACCAACTTCGATAATTCTGTTCAGTGCTGCCGACACATGGCATTGGAGAGCCACTGTCAGCATACTTTCTGGTCGCAACAGCAAACTTATTAAAATAAAATAGCCTATTTTTTTTAACTCCTGAAAAAAAAGTAACAAAAGTGAAGCCGTCTGTCTATTCAGCCTCTTGGGAACTGCAGTGAGCAGTGCAGCGCAAGGCTGTATGTAACAGCCAAACAAACAACTTTTCTTTCATGGTGGCAGGCACTCAGGAGGAGATCTGGAGTCCATGGTTGCCACAGAAGGGGATCCCACACCTTGCCGCCTGCATTGTTCTCGTCGGCAAACAGCATGCAGTCTCCCCCTGCCCCGCCCCTTTCAGGTCAGCTGGTAAATGGAACCTCTGTCCATGATTTGCCCCTGCTCCACTCCTGCTGAAGCAAAACATTAACACATCTGTTTTTATTTACAAAAAAAAAAACTGCCAAGTTCACGAATCCGATTACTTGCTGCAACGTTAGAAATATGTTTCCTCGATCAGCCTATAGCAGTACCACTGTAGCCGACAGGCTCCCAAACTGGAAAAAAATATAAAAGTGACAGTGCGTTGAGATGATGATCTCACAAAGCAGCCCCAAAGGAAAGAAATTAAACTGGGTTGGCGCGGCGGTGGTGGTGGGGGTCGTGGTTCAAAAACAAAGGCGAAACTGTCTTCAGCAGTAAGGAAACTGCACACAAGTGATCAGTGCTGCACTGCCCTCTACTGGTAGGTTTTTTGCTAAGTGCACCAGTACAGGGACTACTTTACTAGGAAAGCAACTTTAAGCCAAGTTTTAATAATTTTTTGTACAATTATTTTCATTTCTTAAATATTAGACAAAAATCTTTACATATAGCCCATTTTCTAAACGCAATAATACCCTCCAGGGTGGGTGGTATTAGGCAATACCGGACCTTCCAGGGCTATAAGGCAGTCGGTATTGTCCCTCCACCTACCCTGTCTAATAATATTGCTTGCTTCCACGCCCCTATAGATGGGCATACGGTGGTACAAATGGGCATACGGTGGTACAAATGGAGGTCTTCTATACGTACTTCGGAGGTATTGTACGTCTCAAACCTAATAGACATACAGTGCCACCTTGGGACTTGAATTTTGTTTTGGAGTAACTCACTTTAGCTCCTTTAGAGCCAGCCACGAGTTGTGGCTTACACTTTCTGTCTTGGAAAGTGTTGATTTTCAAGGATATCTCTTTCATCAGGCCACGCTTTATAGCCTCCAGGCACTAGGCCCACATGGAAACTTTTGCAAGCAGCCAGGGTCTGTTAATGACTACGCAAGACATCAGCATATGCATAAATGTAGGCAGCCCCTCCTCTCAGTTCTTTTCCTGCCATCGATCAGACTCATAGGATCACTGTAGGAAATGTCGCTACTATTGCCACCATTGTATTTCTTTTACATACTAAAGTAATCACTTTTATATTGATTTTCAATGACCTACATGTCGTTGAAGGAGCCATCCAGACTTTTTCAGTACTGTAAATGTGGAGAAAAGATCTACACCGTAGATTCCCACAAAGTTTGTGTCTGCTGCTTAGGCCTAGCCTACAAAGTGAAAGCCTGCAAAAGCTTCCAGGGGTTTAATTCTGCAACCAGGAGATGCAGAAAGGGGGCTTTGGAGAAATGTTTACTCCAAAAGACTGTAGAGAGAGTGGAGAAGCAGCTCCAAGAGAAATCAACATCGCTGGCTCCATTGACCGAATTACGGTCATCCTACGCCAAGGAGTAAACTTCGAGGAGTCATAAGCACAAGCACAAAGACAAGCAGAAGTCTTCCTTGGCATGCATCAGGTCACCCCTGTGCTCAACAGGTACAACCTCTGCTTCAACGTCATCCACTCTGGTGGTGACACTGACTGCCCCCCTAACCCCAATCGTCAACCTGACACCCAAGGTTAGGGATTGGTGTCAGCACTGCTGGGCCTAATACAGCTGGTATGTTGCCATCAATGATGGGGACCCAGCCTCTCCGTCAACTCCAGTCATGCCCACTACCCAAAGCGGCATGAACACAGCCAGTCCTTCTCTCTTTTTCAGACATAAGGCACCTGCTGCCTGGTCTCCCTGATCCTGGGAGCCTGTCGATGTGGTCTTCAGTACCTAAACCATCGACAACACAAGGTGCTCCTTTGCCATAGAATCCTTCTCTGCCATTGCTGGCACATTCTCTCATTCTCATCCACCCAGTTGATGGCAGATGAGTATAATCTTTATCTGACATTGCAGAAAGAAGCTGAAGACTATGCTGAGAGCCAATATAAACGTGGCACCAGCTCTCCAGTCTCTGCTTATAGTGAGGACTCTATAGTGAACACATCAAGGTCCCCTCCAGAGGACCTTTTATTTTTCACCATGATGCAGCAGATGCAAACTTACATGGGATTTACTTTAGAAGAGCATGAGAATAGGCCGGCCCGCTGGCACAGTGGTAGGGCTTCTGACTGCAATGCTGATGTCCCGGGTTCAGACATGGATCCAAGGAGTCGGAAGGCCGTCCGGGGGAGGAGGATTGAGCATCCTAGGGACTCTCTCAGGGAGGGGAGAGGGTGGACTGCTGATCGTCGTGTGGTCAACACCTGGCAGAGGCTGGGGGGAGTGGCAGCCAATGCTGAGTGCTTTGGGAGCTGTTCCGGACATCACATGTAGCGCACTTATGTTATTGCATGGCCACACTGATGATGTCCCACTTTCTGGTTCTGTTGCACTCACCACAACCCTTAAGCTGCAACTGAGACTGTCTTCCATCGGGGATGACAGGACCCCACCCTGGGGGGGTAAGTCAATGGAGCCCTGCCAGCAGAAGCTGGGCCCATTGGTAATCTGGACGAGTGTCTGTTGGGGCGGGTGGGCTCAGCGGCCCCACCCATAGGAGCAAGCCCAGGTGGATAGTCAGCTGAGTTAAGTCCTGGGAGGAAGGGTGAGCTGACCAGAAATGTTGGGGGCTGAGCCACACGGGGGACAGTGGCTAAAAAAAAAAAAGCATGATAGAAGAACCTGCTTGAGTTCCTGGAGCTGCCAGAGTCTCCCTCTATTGCAGTGCCTTCTCTGCCTCCAGCCTTAGAGGATGCCACCTGTGCAGCTTGGTACAGACCAAACAATATACCAGCTGTCCCCAGAAGGGCTGACAGAATGTATTCTGCCCCTTCTAGGAAGCCTTTTTATGCTGCACAGCCTGAGGTTGACTTGGAGGCAATCAATGCTGCCCATTACAAGTCTAGGGCACGTAAACCCCTGAGCTCCCTTCCTCCTGACAAAGAATCTAGGAGGTTGGATGTCCTAGGCAAGCAGATATATTTCTCTGTTTCATTGAGCCTTTGTATTGCTAACTACCAGGCCCACATGATGAAGTATCAGAACACCCACTGGAGGAAGGCTAAGGCTGCTGCATAGGCTGCCTGAGGGGTCCTCAAAACAAGAGTTAACCGTATAGAGCCTAGGATTCTCTGACTGCTGGACCTGATGTGGGGCAATCATTTGCCCCACACAGTCTATGAAGTTTCTGATGCTTCTGCCAGGGCTGTGGACTCTGGCATCTGCCTCAGGCGATATTCTTGGGTCAGAGTAGCAGGTTTTGCCACAGATGTGCAGCAGACAATTCTTAATGCCCTATTCAGAGGACAAAAGTTGTTGGGTCATGAGGTACAAGAGGTTCTCAAAGATCTCCAACCCTTGGGCAGAACTTTGAAATCGGTGCACTCCCTCTACCATACCCAACCTAGAGAGGTAGGAGGAGGGGTGCCTTTTGCCCAGCTGGTGTTAGGGGACAGCCTCCAGACAGCAGGGTGGGCACAAAGAAGAAAGGGCTTGCCATTTCCCAGCACTTCCCCAGGTGCCCATTCAGAAGCATGCAGAGGTGGTGGAGCTAGTGGAGCTGCCCCCCGCAAGCTCAGCCTTGACTCCTTATACCCCCCCAAATGCCTTTACCTCCATGGGTGATTGTAGTGTGTTGCCTCTCCCTCCACTTTGACCAATGGCAGGAGGTGACTATAGATGCATGGGTTCTGGAGATCATAGAAAAGGGTCATGCTCTGGAACTTCTGGATAACCCTACAGATCATCCCCCAGTTGTCAATATATCCTCCAGGGCACCTGTATCTGTTGCGGGAGTAAGTTAATGACTCTGCCACAAAAACGAGCCATAGAACCAGTCCCTTTATTTTTTTTTATTTATTGAAATTTTGGATGACACCTGTGAGCGAATGCTTGTTGAGAGGTTCCACGTCAATACATTAACACAAAAAGACTCAGTAATTAGGAACAAGTTATAGAAATTATACATACAGTGTACAAAATACAAGAAATACATAGGTTGCACTGACCAGCAATTCACTAAATGTGCTGAGGCATTGAACATGGTATGCCTGTATCCTGGGGGAAGAAAGAGACAGAGGAGGATGATAGGGTGAGGTAGGGGAAGGGCAGGGAAGGCTGGCAGTGGGAGCTGGGTTTAGGAGAGGACAGAGGTAGGAGTGAATCAAGGGGTGGGGGGGTGATAGGGCGAAGTGCTGAAGTAGGACTATCCTGGCAGTGTAGAAATTGGAAGTGCTATGGCAGACTAATGCTGCAGGCGAGGGCTTAGCAGGCGCACAAACAGGTACTACTATCAGTGAGATGCTGATGGAGCTTGCGTTTAAAGGAGCCAAGCGTAGTGGTGCCGGAGATGTCCAATGGTAGTCCATTTGTCCACAGAGGGGCCCGGTGAGCAAAGGATCGCTGAGCCATAGTTGTGTGACACCTGGACACATGAAATATCTGGGTGGACGAGCTCCTGGTGTGCCTGGCCTTTACAGTTGGTGGTAGAAAGCTCTGGACACCTGGAGGAAGTAGGTTTAGAGCGACCTTTTTTTGCAAGGAGGCAGGTTTGATAATGGATTCTGTCACTCAGTTGGAGCCAAGCAGACAGAGTATAAAGCTCACAGGTGTGGGTGAGTTTTGGGGTATTAGAGAGCAGGCAGCAGGCTTTATTTAGAGCTATTGAGAGGCGTTGGAGCGCTGTGTCAGTAGCGGAGCCATAGATAGCCAGACCACAGTCAATAAAGGTTATGAGCGAGCTGTTAATTGCCAGGTTCAGAGCTTCATAGGTTAGACAGTGCCTGTGTCTGTAGAGGATACCGATCCTGGTGTTAAAGGCTTTAGCCTATTATCGATATGCTGAGTATAAAACAGGGCAGAGTCCAATATGATACCCAGGTATTTAAAGTGAGGGATTAGCTCCAGGGTGTTGGTGGTGTCATTCCAGATTGCAAGGGGGTAGCCTTTTAGCTTATTTTGTGCAGAGGAGAAGAGCACAGTCTTGGTCTTTTTATAGTTCATGACCAGTTTTGGTTTTTTGAGCCATTTTTCAGCCACTGCGAAGCTACTCTGGAGGTCGGATTTAAGAAGTGCAGGATCGGGGTTGCTTACAAAAATCACAGCATCATCTGTACCCCACACTCTTTATACACCCCCAACTGCCTTTACCTCCATGTGTGGTTGTAGGGTGTTGCCTCTCCCTCCACTTTGACCAGTGGATTTCAGAATAGAGGAATACAGGTTTTTACTCCCGGTACTTCCTTATCCCAAAGTGGATGGGAGACGTGAGGCCTGTTCTGTATCAATGGGATCTAAACTTCTTCACAGAACACAAGAAATTCAGAATGGTCACTTTGCAGGGTCTCCTTCCGTTACTGCAAACAGGGGATTGGGTATGCTTCTTGGGTATGAAGGATGTGTACTTCCGTATCAAGATTCAGAAACGTCACAGAAAATACCAGAGGTTCCTGTTTCAGGGGGAGCATTACTGATTCAGAGTGTTGCTGTTTGGCTTATCTTCTGTGCCATGAGTCTCAACCAAATGTTTGGCAGTGGTGGCAGCAGCCTTTCACAGGGAGGGCCTGTATGTTTTCCGTTACCTGGTTGACTGGCTATTGAAAGCCCACTCCAGGGACTAGCTGTGTTTTTTTTTTTGCCTAAATTGTTTATTACATTTTGTATATAACCACACAACAATACATGCCAGAACCACAACATTAGAATTATGACATACAAAAAACAAGGACAATACACCTAGAGTAGATAACCAAAAAAGAGAGAGTAGTAAAAAACCAAAAATTTAAAACAGATAAATCCAATTCTCAAATCCTAGCCTGTTAATCAGTGCTTATGTGTAATTAAATTTATCAGTCATACATAGGGACAAAAGTTCAGAAGAGTTCAAATAAGTTACAATAAAAATAAAATTATGTATGCTGGCAATATGTATAGTACAATGGAACTGATCTTCATATACTAAGATTACATTGACATATGTAGGCTAAAAGAGTTTCATATTGATACAGGCAATGATGGTACGACGTATCTTCCCCCATTTCCAACTCCCATGTCTCGTGTCTGAAAGCCTTCTCTTATTGGTACAGCCTCGCCCGGAGAGAGGGATGCTAACAATGGTTCCCAAACCAGAAGAAAGTGCTCCTCTTTGTTTCTAACAACATATGTCGGGCGCTCTAGTGCCAGAACCTGAATGGTCATAGCACTTCACTGCTGAATCGTGGGCGTAACCACTGACACCAAGGTATTGAGAATGCAATGCCTGGCCAAAACCAGTGAGACCCTGATCCACCTTGGATAGGGTATCCATTTCCCTGGATCCGAGTCATCCACCCCAAACAGGAGAGGCACAGGGATGGTTCCCACTTGCCTTCCCCATATCTTCCCGACTTCCTGTGCAATGCCCTCCCAGAAAGCTTGCAATGTTGGGCATGACCAAAAATAATGATAATAGGTACCAGGCTCAATGTTACATCTACCACATATGGGGGGAAACCGCCGGATTAAATTTATGTATCGTGGTTGGGGGACAGTATAATCTGTGGACAAATTTAAAAAAAGACTCCTGGTACTTGTTGCATATCAAAATCCCTTTGTGGAGTCTCAAGAGTAGGGCCCAATTCTGTTCTGACACTTCCTTCCCCAGGTCTCTTTCCCAAAGTCCTCTGTTTTTTAATGTATAATCTGGGAGGTGTTGTCTTCCCAGGCGAGCAGCCCTACCTATGAGTCCCCCAGCATCACTCCTGGTGTTGAGGATCAGATTTTCCACATGGACCAGAGGGGAGTCCTCACCCTTCTCCCTACCAAGTGTTTTAACATAGTCTCTGGCTTCTAAGAAATGAAACAAGTGCATCCTAGGTATTCCATGACCCTCTCTCGGATCCTCAAACGAGACCACTTGCCTGCTCCTCTATAAATCCCTCAAACCTCCTATCCTCCTGGACTCCCATACCCAGAAACCACCATTCTCCAGGCCTGCCAAACACTCCAGATTCCACGCAAAAGGGAGTAGCAGAGTCTCCTCCCACCCCACTCTCATCCATTAAAATCTGACCCCACCTCTCCAGGACAGACAGCAATAATGGATTCCCTGCCACCACCCTATTATATGTTTTCCTGCCTCCCTTCCCCATATAGGCCAAAAGCCTGACCGGCCCTTCTTCCTCCTCCTCCAAGTCCACCCAACCAGCTGCTCGGGGTCTGTTAACCCAATCCCCAACATATCTATATTGCATGGCCAGAAAGTAGTTCTGCAGGTTTGGGAGGTTTAACCCCCCCCCCCAATCCGTCTGCCTGGAGTCTACGTAGACTTACCCTAGGCCAGTTGCCCCACCACAAGAACCCTGAGAAGGCCCTCTCCACCCATCTGTCATCCCTCCTGACCAAACCTACATGTAGCTTCTGCATCAGATAGAGTATTCTTGGTGGAATATTCATCTTTAACAAGTTAATGCGATCCATCCAGGACACTGGGAGCTCTCTCCATCTACGAAAATCATCTTCCAACTTTAAGCAATGCGGTGTAATTAAGCCGGTTCAGGGAGCCCAAATCCCATCCCACCTGAATGCATAGATACCCGAGTTTGTGACTTTCTGTGGGCCCTGTGCTCCTCCCCCGCTCACCTCCTCTATATCTCCCCAGAACATAATTTCAGATTTACTGAAATTAATTTTATATTCAGAAAATGTCTCAAAAGTTTTAATGATGTCAAGCAATGGGAGAACAGACCTAGCCGGTTCCCTAACATACAAAAGCATATAATCCCCATAGAGAGTAACCTTGTGGGCCAACCCCGACCTGCCCACCACACCCCTAATTTCTGGCTTTTCCCTAATGCCCACCGCCAAGGGTTCAATAGCCAAGGTGAACAACAGTGGGGAGAGGGGGCACCCCTGCCTCGTGCTTCTATGTAATTGTATTTCTAGGAGTGTGGATATGTTGTTCATCCACACTCTTTGGCACGTCCCTTTCCCCTTTAAGGATCACCAGAAGTCTTCAAGCTGGCTCCTCCCACCCACCCGGGTAGTATATACCTCGGCTCTGCTCCATGACGCCAGATCTTCCTTTCCACTGGAAGATTCAAGTTGCCTCCCTCGTGCTCGTGCATTTTGTAGGCCCTGGCTTTCAAACTTTCGGTTTTACTGAAAATTCATATCTCTCAAGTTGGCGATCGCCTTTTCATAGCTTCTATTATGGAAGAGAATCTTCACCCGGATTTCACCGGTGCTCCTACGGCCAAAAGATGTTGCGTACCGATCCCCACTCTGCGTGCGTCTACTGCCTCAGTGTTTGCCATGACACCTCATCCTGCGGTCTCTGCTTGGCCTTCCATCCCGAAGTCCTAGATGACTGTTTTGCACGTTTTCAGCTGGGAAGACCAGAGAAGAGGAACCCTCTGGTGAAATCAAAAGAGGCTAGGTGGGCGGTTTCCGCGGCCACGAGATCTGCCAAGCAATTGGAGCTCATGCAGTCATTCAAGGAAGAAGCATCCCGCTCTTCTCGGACCTTCCTCGTTCCGCTCAACCTGGGCTCCACCTTCTTGGGTTCCTTCAGGGAATTGTGCCAGTCTCTCCCTACCAAGGGGGAGGTGCCTGCGGGCCTGCACTCTTCCCAACCCCGTAATCAGGAGAAGGATCCGAGCAAGTCTTCATCCCAATGAAGGCACTGTTGGGACCGAGAGAGGTCTCAGTCTAGAGCATGCAGCCGAGATCACTTCTTTGGCTGCTGGCTTCTCGGACCTTCCATCAGGCCAGCCGACTGAGGATGTGGTCGATGAGGTCAAGATAGTGATCAACCCAATTGATACCCTGTCACCGACTCTAGTCGATGACTCTTTAGAAAGGACTCCGGTCCTTGTCTTCCCCGATGAGGAGACCCAGCCTGCTGGAGTCCCCATCGAGGATCTGGTCCTGGACTCCGGGAAGTCACCGGCCCTGCTGGTGTCTCCAGACTGACCGAGTTGGCCTGCCTGATCTCAGTCTAGGTCAAGGACTCCCTCATCCAACAGGCAGAGGAAGGGCCACAAGCGCTCTAAGAAGAGATGACGCCATCGGTCATCCTCATCCTCCTTGGATGAGGAGAGGCTCCGGTGGAAGCTCCGGTGCTATGAGGACCTCATGGCAGCAGCTAATCCTGTCAGGGCATAAGTCTACCATGGCTTCCTCCCCGGCCATCACTTGGCTTTCACCTCCTAGGCCAAAGCTGACTCCCTTGGAGCCGATCAAACCAATTCCCCTACCTGCGGAGCCAGCAATACCACCGTTTGGCCCATAATGGTCTCCCCACCAATTGTGGTGGAACCACTGCCCAAGCAGCCCACGGGAGGGGCTCCTTCCAAACAAGATAGACTGGACACCTGACTTCCCTGGTGATTGTTGGTCATAGTCAACCCAGACCGCCCCCTGCGAGTCGAAGGTGACATGGGCAGTAGGCCGTTGTATCCAGATTTTTCAGATTCGGATGTCACCGGTCTTCAATCACATCCAGGGGATGAAGATTGGACCGCTAGCCTACAGACTGAGGAAGGTCCTTTTTCCTTCCAAGGGATCCTCTGCCTCATCTCTGAGTCTACAGGGATGCCCCTGGAACCCATCCAGAAAAAGGTGGAGTACTCTCTCACCGACATCCTCAAGAGAGGGGATACTCCAGAGGCCTTTCCTGTGGCTGAAGCCATTGTTGGACCAGCCCTAGAACTTTGGCAGCCTCCTGCCTCTTGTCCAGCTCTGTCTGCCCGAATGGCCCATAAGTATGCAGTGCCCATGGGGTCCCTTGCGGGGTTCACAGAGTGCCCTTCGGCCGAGAGCCTGGTGACTGCCTTGTGTTCAGGTGTACTGGCAGTTCTGCTGACACTGACCGACTTCCTGATAAAGAGTCCAAGCTCTTGGACCATTCAGCCAGGAAGGTCTATGCAGTTTCCTCCTTGGGTCTTCGTCAGGCAAGTTCGGCTGTCATCATGGCACATTTCTCTCACGCCTTTCTAGGATCGTTAGACGAGGACCTCCCACATCTCCCCATGGACATGCAGACCAAGGTCAAGCAAGTCCAGGACCAGGGTCGAGCTGTTGCCCAACAGCAGCTCCAGACGGCCTTGGACCTTGGGGACTCTTGTGCCCATTCGATGGCTGCCGCATTGCCTCTCGTCACAGGGCTTGGCTGAGGCTCTCCTCCTTCCCAGCAGATACCCAGCATAAGTTGGCTGATGTGCCCTTCCTTGGGACTGACTTGTTCGGCCCTGGAGTGGCCGGTCACCTTCGGTGTATCGAGCAGTCCAGTGCCACCTTGGATGCCAGCTCTGCCAATAGTTCTTTGGGCAAGAACCAGCAGAGGAAAAAGAAAAAGCAATTTCAGCATTCTGCCCCTGCGGCTCAGCAGTCCTCCTTTCAAGGTGGACAGCAGCACCAGCAGCAGGCTCAAGCTTGGTGCCCTCAGCCCAAGCAGGGTCCCCAACAGGCCCGTAAAGGAGGTCAAGGTTCAGGTCCTGGATCCTCCTCCTCCAAGCCTTCTCAGTGACGGGACGGGGGCTGCCATCCCCGCTCCCGTCACACCAGCTCTGGGTCCTCCCGTGGGGGGAGGGCTCCGTCACTTTCTTTCCACCTGGTCCGTTGTCACCACAGACAGGTGGGTTCTGGAAGTGGTCAGTCAGGGACTGCCTCTGGAATTCAAGCAGTACCCTCCAAGCTGAGCCCGCATCCCTTGGAATGAATGAGTATCCATTCAGACCCAGTCAGTTCTCAGAGCCGACATCACTCAGCTCCTCATCAAGGAGGCAGTAGCTCCAGTGGCGGATCCTCCAGCAGTTCCAAGCTTTGTCTCCAGGTACTTCCTGGTGCCCAAGTGGACGTGGGGGCTGGCGCCCCATTCTAGATCTGCATGACCTGAATCAATATCTCAGATACCGCACCTTTCAGATGGTCACTCTGTCCCAGATCATACCATCTTTGGAGCGAAACATGTGGTTCTGTTCACTGGATCTGCAGGTCACGTTCTTTCATGTTCCAATCCGTCCGTCCCATCAGTGGCTCCTCCGCTTCAGGGTTGAAGGGACCCTGTACAAGTTCTGAGCCATGCCCTTCGGCCTGTCATCGGCCCCATGGGTCTTCATCAAATGCATTGCAGTGGTGGTGGCCCATCTCCAGTGTCAGGGGGTCAGAATTTACCCCTACCTTAATGATTGGCTTCTAGCAAGTTCCACCCAACAGGACGTGGAGAGGTCTAGGGACCTGGCCCTCCAGACCTGCTCTCAACTCGGCCTCCTGATCAAATAGGCCAAGTTGGAACTCGTGCCTTCTCAAGTGATGGGCTTCATCGGGGCAGAGCTCGACTCTTGTCAAGCCAGAGCTTGGCTCCCGGTGGACAGGGTGGAGGTTCTCTCCTCCTTTGCCCAATCATTTCTGGTTGGCACTTGCGCCCTGCCTGGGACTTTCTGCTCCTTCTGGGTTACATGGTGGCGTGCACCTCAGTGGTCTGTTGGGCCCAGTTGCACATCTTCCCCCTTCAATGGGAGCTGGCTGCCCAGTGGGCTCTGCCATGGTCATTTTGACCAGCTGGTCACTGTAACCCAGAAGATGTGGGATGCTCTCCAATGGTGGACCGCCCCAGACCGGTTGCAGGAAGGGATCCCGTTTGTCTACCCCAAGCCAACAGTCGTTCTCATGATCGATGTCTCTCTCATGGGCTGGAAAGCCCACATGGGGGACGAAAGGGCCCACGGGCTCTGGATCCCCAAGGAATCCCAATGCTACATCAACCTGATGGAGCTCAGAGCAGTCAGACTGATACTGTCAACTTTCGCTCCTCAGCTCCGTGGTCGAGTGGTTCAAGTCCAGACAGACAATACCATGACCATGTACTAGCTTAACAAACAGGGTGGCACACATTCCCATTTGCTGTGCAAGGAGGCATCTGGACTCTCGTGAGCTGGTTGGAGGCAGATCTCCTAGCCATCCATGTGGCAGGAGCCTCGACCCATCTTGCGGGTGCTCTTAGTCGCTTGGGACAGACATCCCACAAATGGTCTCTCCTTCCAGAGGTAGCTTTACAGCCTGTTCTCCCATTGGGGCAAACTGATGGTGGACCTGTTTACCTCCAGGGAAAACACCAAGCTGAGGCTGTTTCATGCCCGCCCCCCTCAGCAGGGTTTGCTGAAGGGGGATGCCTTCTCAAGGCCATGGACCCGAGGCCTCCTCTATGCCTTCCCTCCATTTCCCTTGATCCACAAGATGCTTCTCAAGATGAGGAGGAACAAGGTGAAGGTGATCCTGGTAGCCCCAGACTGGCTGTGCCAGTTCTGGTATCCAGATCTCCTCAGCCTCAGCTGCAGGCACCCGGAGTGGCTTTGTACATGCCCAGACCTGATAACACTCAGTCAGGGGAAAGTATTCCATCTGGACCTTCAGTCCCTGCACCTCACAGCCTGGTACCTGAGCGGCTAGAGTTCCAGGCTTTGGGTCTTTCCAAAGATGTCTACACCTTGGTGGAGGCATCCAGAAAGGAATCAACCAGGAAATGTTTTGCCTTCAAATGGAAAAGGTTTTCCATTTGATGTCAGGGCAAGGGTCTGGATCATTTGTCCTGTCCAGTGGCTAACATTCTCGACTACATTTGGTCTCTGTCCAAAGGGGGTCTCTGGTCATTGATCATTAGGGTGCACCTGGCAGCCATCTCTGCTTACCAGGCGCAGGCCGGTCAGCCGACGTTTGTGCAGGAGACAGTGGTCTGGTGCTTTTTCAAAGGCCTGGATTACATATGCCTTCTGGTGCGTGAACCTCTACCTCTGTGGGATCTACTGCTGGTATTGACAAAGCTCATGGGCAAGCCATTTAAACCAATGCACAAGTGTGCCTTGTCACACTTGTGGAAAATGGCCTTCCTGGTGACTATCACGTCTGCCAGAAGGACAGGGGAGCTCCAGGTGCTTTCGGTGGACTCCCCTTATCTGGTCTTCCACAGGGACAAGGTTGTCCTATGCCCCCACCCGAAATTCCTTCCGAAGGTGATGTCAGAGTTTCACCTTAACCAGGTGTTAACTCTGCCAGTTTACTACCCTAATTACACCTCAGAGGCTGAGTACAGGCTCCATACTTTGGACCTGAGACGTGCTCTCTCCTATTATAAGGAGAGGACGGTGGAAATTTGAGGAGAGGTTCACCAGCTGTTTGTCACTTACGCTGAAACTGCTTCTGGCAGACCTGCAACAAAGCGGACTATTGCAAGATGGATTACATCATGCATAGGTCTGTGCTATGAGTTGGCGGGCAAGGAGCCTCCCAGAGGGATAAGAGCTCACTCTACCTGCCATACTGCTGCATTGGTGGCTGCTTCCAGGGACATCCCTATCCAGGAATTCTGTCGGGCTGCTACCTGGAAGTCAGCAAACACCTTTATCACCCACTACCACATCGACCTTGAGTCACCCCTGGATGCTGGTTTTGGGGCCTCAGTTCTCCAATCTCTGTTCCCTAAGTAGGAAGTGTGTGCCTTGCCTCCCTCTTACTGGAGAACTGCTAGGAGTTTGCCAAAGAGTGTGGATGAACCACGTATCCACGCTCCTAGAAGAATAGGTTACTCACCTGTAACAGTAGTTCTAGGAGTGGTATATGTTGTTCATCCACACGGACCCACTCGACCTCCCCAGCTACGGACACACACAACATGGCTTTCAGTGGGCTAAGATCTGGCGTCATGGGGCAGAGCCGAGGTATATACCACCCAGGTGGGTGGGAGGAGCCAGCTTGAAGACTTCCGGTGATCCTTAAAGAGGAAAGGGACATGCCAAACAGTGTGAATGAACAACATATACCACTCCTAGAACTACTGTTTCAGGTGAGTTACCTGTTCTTCCTTCATGAGGAACCCATTCACCAAGACTCTGGCTGTTGGCGCACTATATATCTTTTATATGATTCCCACAAAGCTGTCCCCCAGGCCGTACCTTCTGAGGACCTTTATCAAATATTCCCATTCAGTACGATCAGAGGCCTTCTCAGCATCAATGGACAGCACAGCCGTGCTGCCCCCATCTTGAGAGGCCCTCCACACCACATTTAGCAGCTTTCTCATGATATGAGCACCTGCCAGTCACAAATGCAGTCTGGTCCGGGTGGACAAGCTCCGGGAGAATCTGATCCATGCGGCTAGCCAGAACCTTAGCTAAAATCTTAGCATCACAATTTAACAGTGATAACGGCCTATAAGAAGAGCACTCCTGTGCGTCTTTTCCAGGTTTAGGGAATCAGACATATCACAGCCTCATTAAAGGAAGCAGGAAGTGCCCCCTCTCCCTAGCCTCATCAGACACCTTCCACAAGGCCTCAACCACCTGGTCCTGCATGACCTTATAACATTCCACAGGGAAACCATCTGAACCACTGGTCTTCCCTTTTTTAAGGCTTTGTATGACCTGTCTAATTTTCATTCTGGATATTTCCCCTCCCAGTTGCTCCCTTTGCTGTTCTGTAATCTGTGGTAGTGTGATCCCTTCTGAAAAACACATGGCTTTATCCAGTGTGCCACTGGATTCAGCTTGGTAAAGTTGCTGATAAAATTCTTTAAACCTGCTTTTGATTAGTTTCTTGTCCTGGGAGAGGATTCCTGTTTATGTTTAATCTCTGGGATATGCATATAGGTCATTCTCCCTTTTATCAGGTGAACCAACAATGGTCCAGGTCTGTTCCCTCACTCAAAAAAATCTGCTTCCCGCAAAAAAGCATGCTTGTTAATTCTTTTAAAGGACCTTCCGAGGGCTTCTCTGCCACGTCCTTCTCCAAGGCCTTCACCCTCTGCTCTATTTCATTTCATTTAGCCCTCTTCTTTGTCTTATGTTTTTATGTTTTATGTTTTGCAACAAATTTAACAAGGGCTCCCCTAATAAATGCCTTTCCTGCATCCCAATACACCCCTGCAGAGTTCACTGAGCCTTCATTTGTCGCTCAATAAAATTCCCACTGCTCTTTAAAGTATTCCACAAATTCCTTGCTACCCAGTAGGTACCTTGGGAATTTCCAGGGTAGGGGCCCTCCCTTTCTACTCCCAGGGTGCATGTTAAAATGACAATGGTGTGGTCTGATATCAAAATCAGGCTGTGATGCACCTTCTGTATCCTTCCAGTACAACTCCTGGGTACATATATGTAGTCAAGTGTGGACCAGAACTTATGGGGGTTAGAAAAAAACATAAACTCTCTTTCCCTGGGGTGCAGTGACCTCCAACTATCAATCATATCCATGTCTATCATTCCCTCCTGCCAATGCCTCAGTTCCCTCCCCAACATGTCTCCCCTTCTCCTCAGAGTGGTCCAATTTTGGATTCATGGTGGCATTGAAGTCCCCGCCCATAATTAGCCCCTTGAATTGCTTCCCGATCAGGGTGTCCAGAAGCTCCTGATAAAAAGCAGGGTCAAAGACAGCTGGAGCATAAACACTACCTACAGTGATTACTTCACCGTGGAGTGTGCCCTCTGCGAATGCATATCTCCCCCCGACCTGGTCTGTTACCACCTGAGACACAGCAAATGGTAGGTGCTTGTTAATAAGTACCGCAACGCCTCTTTTATGCGAATCAAAGGAAGAGGCATAACACTTCCCCACCCACCCCCTTACTAACTTCTGCTGCTCTTGTGGGGTTAGATGCATCTCCTGCAAAAGCGCAGCCTGCTCCACCTGTCTATGTAGGGCTGTAATTAGACTTGCTCTCTTCAAAGGAGACGAGAACCTGTGCACATTCCATGACACCACATTTATTTTCTTAGGGGACGCCATATTGATCGTCGTACATGTCTCCATTCCACTCTCCTGTACCCACAGATGTCCCATTGCTCCATAGTACACAAAATCCAAACTGATAACTTAAAACTAGCAGGCTAGATATGTGATGGCCCCCAAACCACAAGGGCCTTGCATAGAAAAGAAACGTATAACATTTGGTTTAACATCTTGAGAACAATTAACCAAACCATAAATCCCCAATTTATGTACAAATATCCCCTCCTCCTCCCTCCCACCCCTTAGTATTCTCCAACAAATCCATCACCATTCAATAGGAATAGCCTTCCCCTCATAGCAGGACGTCCCTTTCCCCCGACCCCACATTCAATTCAATTCAATTTTATTTATATGGTGCCTTTCAAATGCCAAGGTGATTCACATACATTAAAACAACTTCAGCATAAAATTACATATATTATAAATAGTATAAAATAGCAGTAGACAGTCAGCAATATCAACTTAATCCCTGAAAGCTTGGATCCATAAAACAGTTTTAAGGGCCTGTTTAAATTCCTCCATGGTCGGGCACTCACGTAACTGATGGGGTAGAGAATTCCAAAGGGTGGGGGCCACGTACAAAAATGCCCGGACCCCAGAAGATTTTAAACAAACCCTTGGAATCTCTAGCAACCCCTCGTCAGTCGAGCGGAGTGATCGCCCGGGGCAGTAAGGGACCAGAAGCCCTTTTAGGTAGGCTGGACCCTGTCCATGTAGGGCTTTATAAGTCAGAAGTCCAACTTTGAAGGTGATTCACCACTGTACCGGCAGGCAGTGCAGTTCGCGCAGCACAGGAGAAATATGACAGGACCGAGGGGTTCCTGCCAATGACCAGGCCGCTGCATTCTGCACCAGCTGCAGGTGGTGAATATCCACCCCCGGAAGCCCTAGGTAAAGGGCATTGCAATAATCCAAACGAGAGGACACAAAGGCATGGACCAACGTAGGGAGGTAACCGTACGGAACAAGATGCTTAACTCTGGAGATATTCCTCAGATGGTAAAAAGAGGATTTGATGATGGTCGACACCTGCAAATGAAGTGTCAAACCCTCACCAAAGCTTACCCCCAGGTTTCGCACCCATTCAGAGGTCAGGAGTGGTAGACCCCAAGAAAAAGTCCCAAGGGTGACCCCACCCCCAACCCCACTATCCGCCGACCCGGGTCCACCACCACCACCTCATTCTTTGCCAAGTTCAACCTCAACCAGCTCAAATTCATCCACTCCTGGATTTCTGCGAGACAGTTATTAAATGCTGAGAGAGCTCTATCCTGGTCAGGAGCAAAAGAAAGGTAGAGCTGGGTATCATCAGCATAGCAGTGAAACCTTAGCCCATACCTTCTTACAATGTCTCCGAAGAGTAGCATGTACACTGTGAACAACATGGGGGACAAAACCGATCCCTGAGGAACACCACATGACAACGGAACTGGGTCAGAGGAATAAATCCCTGACATCATCCTCTGAGTTCTTCCGGCAAGGAAAGATGAAAACCACCTGAGGACCGTACCTGACAGGCCACAGATGAACCTCAAACGATTGAGCAGGGACCCCATGGTCCACAGTGTCAAACGCTAAAGAGAGATCACGAAGGACCAAGATGGAACAGTTCTTCTGATCTCTAGCCATCAGGAGATCATTGAGCACCTAAACCAGTGCCGTCTCAGTGCTATGCCCTTTCCAAATGGTCCTTCTGTTGTATGGCAACTACTTTCTCGATCAACTTCCCCATAAAGGGGAGGTTCGAGATTGGTCTATAGTTCGCATTGCAGTCTAGGTGCAAAGAAGCTTTCTTAAGGAGAGGTGTCACCACTGCCTCCTTCAGGGTGCTAGGAAACTTGCCTGTTTCCAAGGAGCACCAGACTATCTGTGCTAGGACTGGGCCAAGAATGTCACTAAAACCCAAAATCAGGGTTGTTGGTCCCGGATCCAAACTATAGCTTGTAGGGCGCATACCCTGGACAATCCTCATGATGTCCACAGGCTCTGGCCAGTTGAAGGTACTCCAGGAAAAATGAGGGACAGTGACCAAACGCCGGTCTAGAGCAGTGCCCATAGAGTGTCCCGGTTGGAGTTCCACCCTGATGTCACCCACCTTAGCCACACATAAATCGCTCAGTGCTGCAATGAATAGGCATCCCACATTTTAGAACAGGAGGCAGAGATGTTGGCCTTACGGCTCTGCAGCAGAATCTCAAAATGATCTCAAACCTCCTTGAGGCCAGAACGTTCCCCCCCCTTCCCTTATTCAACCATGAGGGGGAGGTCCTCCAACCCCAACCAAATTTCTCTTCCCCCAGATCATCACCAGATATCTTGCATCTCTATGCATATTTGTTTCTCCTTCCCCTTCATACTGTGCAACCATCTGCCCCGCCCCCGCCACAGTGGGAAACTACTCATCGCCCCACAGGGCCTTCCTTCCAGTCCAGCCATACATCATAAGAAAATCCCAAACTGAAAGGGATCATGAGGGCAGCAGAAATGCTGGCACCGCTATCAATCACACGTGGCGTCGGTCCTCCCCACCAGCCCCAACTCACCTCCTTTATCTCATGGCTGCGAGGGGGTGTGTAGCTGCACCATTCTTCAAGAAAGCATCTCCTTCAAGGCTGTATCCACTGCTACGAGTGTCGCCGGTCCATATTATTTTAACCATAGTAATCTGAATTAAATTAGCGAGGCCCAATTCCAAAAACCTCTCCTCCTCTCTCCAGTCGGTCTTGTGGCAGTTCCAGAAATCTCGTCCTTCACAACACAACATAAAAAGGGGAAAACGTGACTCAAAGAGCTCCCTCTGACCATCACCAGACCCCGGGGACCTCACTTTAGGGTACAAATTAAAAAGTCATTCGCAGATCAAAGGTAGAAAAGTCCACGCCATCTGACCTCCATAAGGAACAATTTCCAGCAAACTTCGCCGCTCTTTGTACTTGGCCCACTTTTTTCTTTAGTTCCTCCCCAAATCCAGCGGCTCTCTACAAGTCCCAAAACAAGTAAATAGCCCCTTCATGTTTTATTTTTAAAACTGCGGGGTAGACTAGGAAGTCCTCCACTTTCAGCTCTCTGAGCTGGGCCAGCACTGGATTGAAGGCCCGGCACTTCTTCTGTAGGCGGTTGGAATAATCTTGAAAAATGAACAACTGGGATCCTTCGTAGCTCAGTTCCTTAACACTTCTATAGGTCCTCAACATTTCCTCCCTATCCTGGTAGTTGTGAAACCGGAATATGACTTGCCGAGGGGGCTGTCCCACAGGTGGCTTTGGCACGACTGCCCTATGAGCGCTTTCCAGTTATATGGCCATTTTCAGTTTTCATGCCCAAGAGAGCGGGAGCTTTGTCAAGAGAAACTGAGGATGTCTGTTCCGTCCTTGTCTCTCCGGAGGCCCCACACTTCACAAATTCAGGCGGCGAAGGATAATTTTCTTTGATAATCATGTAACACCTTAAATTCAGCCAGCCCCTTCTCGAGTGCAACTATTCGGCCTGGGAGCGGGTCCAACGTGTCCTCAATGCTGGAGATATGCTCTTCTGCTTCAGTTATTCTAGCAGCCAAGGAAGCCGACTTCTCCATAAAAGCTAGCAGTCCAGTGTCTATTTTCTGCTCCCATTTACCAAGGCGTGCCTCAAGGGCTTTCATGACCTGCGAGGTGACTTCCTTTCCCCGTGAGGCTTTCTTGGCAGCCAAGAGCGAAATTGGGCCCAAGGCCTCGGGCTGCTTTGTGGACATTTGCTTCTGTATGTTTTTAGTCACCGATCGCTGCCCTTTGCCAGAATTTGGAAGGAGATACTCATCCATTAGTGTCTCTTCTATCAGTTTTTTATATTTTCTGAGATTTTTCTGCAAGGATGCTTTAGATATTTTTATGATCGTGAAGTCGGGAGCTGCGGGGAACCATGTCTTTACTCTTTGCTGCTCATCAGCGCCCCCCCCCACCCTGGGACTAGCTGTTGAAGACCTTAGCTCTAACCAGACAGATGTTCAGTGCTCTGGGGGTGACGGTCAACTTACCAAAATCAGTGTTGACACTCTACCAGTGACTGCCATATATAGGGGAAATCCTAAATAAGGCCCAGGGCTCGACTACTGCTTCTGGACAGGGCCGACCACCTGATTGCCCAAGCACAATTAATGCATGACAGCCATTATGTCTCAGCAAGGATGTTTTTACAACTTCTGGGACTCACGGCTGTAGCCACTGTCACAGTGCCACTGGCAGGCTGCACATGGTGGATTTCCCAGTGAACCCTAAGTGTCCAGTGGGACCAGCTTACGAACTGTCTAGAATAGACAGTTGTAGTCACATCCCCTGTATGCAAAGTGCTCAGGTGGTGGATGGAACGCAACAGCTTGCTCAAGGGGGTTCCATCAGTGATCCCCTCCCTTCTTCAGATTCTCACCACAGATGCCTTGGGATTGGGCTGGGGAGCTCACATGGGCCCTCACCAGACACCGGGCATATGGACCCAAGTGGAGTGCACTTTGCACATCAATGTTCTGGAAATACAGGCAGTCCTATATGGACTCCAGGCCTTCCAAAACCACTTGTCCCCAGGTCCTCTGTGAATACAGACAAACAGTGTCAGTGTGATGTACTACATCAACAAACATGGGGGGGACACTTATTCACTGTTCAGGGAAGCAATGAGGGTTTGGTATTGGGCTCTGAAATACAGTCTAGAACTATCAGCAGTACATGTTCCAGGCATCCAAAACATCTTGGCAGACAAGCTAAGCAGGTCACGTTCCAGGATGCATGAGTGGGAACTGCTGACCTCTGTGGTAGATGACCTATTCCAAAGATGGGGTCATCCAGAGTTGAAAATCTTTGTGTCCCCACACAATGCAAAACTGCCATTTTTCTGCTCACTTGCTCCAGGGCCTGAAGTTTTCTGGTGAGACTCATCGTCCCTCTCTTAGAAAGGGAGGTTTTCCTATGCCTTCCCTCTAATTCAGCATACTACTCAAGCTGTAGATGGAGTGTGCAACTCCGATACCTGTTGTTCCCATATGATCTTGACAGATCTGGTTCCCCCTGCTGCAGCAACTGGTAGTGGAACCTCCAATACCTCTGCCCCTGTACAAGTGTCTACTGTCACAGGAACAGGGAACCCTTATCCATCCAGACCTGAAGTCTCTCTGTCTGCACCCATGGCTCCTGAAGACATAACCATAGCTCACTTTCGGGTTTCCCAAAAAGTGGTGGATGTTCTGGTGGTGTCTAGAAAACCATCCCCTGTAGTTGCTCCATAAAGTGGAAGCAGTTTATTTTATGGGCCGCTCAACATAACCTTGATCTGTTTATCTGCCCAATCAATCAGGTTCTAGAGTACCTGCTGTCCTTATAAGATTCGGGCCTGCAGCATTCCTCAATTAAAGTGCACCTGACTGCCATATCAGCTTTCCATTTGCCTATTGATGGCCATATGGTTGCTTAGCTGGAGGTAGCCCATTTGTTTCTTTTTGTATTTTTTAAACTCTCTTTATTGCCCCTGGAGCCAGAACTCTCTCAGGCCTCACCACTAGCCAGTACCGCTCTACCACCTACTGTGAGCCCCGCCATCCTCAAGGATGTTACTTTTTCTCCCCAAGCCCCCTGGGGACATAGGGCCCGAGGAGATCGAAGGGGCAGTGGAAGGGCTCCAGTGTTGGCCGTGTGGCGGCGTGGCTCATGGAGGGCCGTCACCTATCTGGACCAGAGGGGTTTTTCCGTAGCATTTACACCCCCAACGTGGGACATGCAATGCCGCCCTAGCCCGAGACGTGGGTGCTCCCACCCACATCCAGAAGACAGCCGCCCGACGTCTACCCCATTAGCTTGCTAGCAAGCCCATGTGTGTAGCAGTGCCATCGGTCTCCACCGGGGGCCACTGACACACCAGGCTACCCCTGGCTCCCTCCCTGAGAGAGGAGAGCAGTCTTACGGATGCTCTATCCTCTCTTTTCCCTGCTGACCCCCGGCGGACCAGGCTTGTTCCCGAACCGGGGTCGCCGGCATAGCATGAGGTGTAGCGTCTAGTGCCTTCAACCTCAGTGCTACTGGGTCAGCTAGCCCATATGTTTTTGAGAGGCATTTTACACACAAAGCCTTCCTTCTGCAATCCAGTCCCAGCTTGGGACTTGAAATTTGTTCTGGAGAAGTTGGCTTTGGCTCCTTTTGAGCCAGCTACAACTTGTGGCTTACTTTTTCTTTCTTGGAAAGCATTATTTTTAGTTGCAATCACTTCTGCTTGTCGGATTTAAGAGCTATAGGCTCTAATGTGTGAGCCTCCTTATTTGATTTTCCACAAAGACAGTGTGCCATAAGGGTGTATTTGTGTACTAATCCTAAGTTTCTTCCAAAGGTAGTGTCTGAATTTACTTTTAATCAAACCATCCGCCTGCCACTTTATTGTCCAGAGCATGGTAGTCCAGGGAAAGCATTGCTGCAGACTTCAGATGTGCAAAGAATACTGGGGCACTGTACGCAGCATACCAAACACTGCCCAAAGTCTTCACAGCTTTTTGTTTTGTTCACCCCAGGAAAGAGGGCACCCCCAGTTTCTAAATAGTACTTGTCCAAATGGCAAGCGCACTGCATTGCAATTTGTTACAGGAAGTGCAGTAAGAAACTTCTGGTGTGGTTCGTGGTCATTCCACAAGAGGCATGGCCACCTCTGTTGCTTGTTTCCAGAATATTTCCACTACAGAGATCTGTGCAGCTGCTACCTGGAGTACTGTCCACATCATTACTAAACACTACAGTCTGAACATTGCCCCTCATAGATGAGTCAAGGCCTACTTTCATAAACCTATAAGCTCCAGCCACCTAGACTGCTAGCTTTTGGTACTGGTTCCAAAGGTGTGGCCTGGTAAAAGAGATATCCATGGAGAAGATAGAACATAGAGGATAATGTATGGGCATCAGTTAACAACAATGCTGTATTCACTTTGAGAGGTTACCATGGCAACTGTGTAAACCTCGAGCGTAAGCTCTAGAGGTTTTCTTGCTGTCTGCAACCTCAAGAAGTGAATTCAGTGATGTTGTTAACAGATGCCCACACATTGTCTTGTATAGTGTATGGACATCAGTTTAACAGTGCTTCATCGTGGCAGTGATCACCTCACACTCTTAGTGAGGACTGTGCTGTTTCTCAACCCCCGCCCCGTTGGTGCCGCCAACATGTAGCCCCGCTCGCACCAAGTACTCCCACTGGCCCAGACTCAAGTTTATAAAATATAAATGACGCTACCTTCAACAGTGCTGCTGTATTTTTTGAATTGATCTCGCCGCTGCAGACAGTTTCCCCATGATCTGTCCTCCACACGGCTGTTTTCACGGCATTGAGCGTCACTGACTGCACATGCGCAATGATGACCGATGCTGTTATACCACCGTGGTGATGTCCTCAGGCAGGTACAACACCATCATGACGTCTCCTCGACGGTACAACAGCTGTGTGTTTGCACTGAATTTTGCCCACAATAACGTTCCACCATACACTATAGTTACATTCTTACCTTAACAATAGATACATAGAAACATAGAATTTGATGGCAGATAAGGACCGCTTGGCCCACCTAGTCTGCCCATTTCCCTGCCTGATGGATAAGCTGCAGATTCTAGTTAATCAACAGCTTACTTCCTCCTAACCACCACTAGAATTGCCTTATGTCTGTCCCATGCATTCTTGAATTCTCCCACTGTTCCTGACTTCACAACCTCCTCAGGAAGGCTGTTCCATGCATCCACAACCCTCTCTGTGAAAAAATACTTTCTAACATTACCTCTGAGCCGTCCCACCTCTGTCTTCAAATTGTACCACCTTGTTCTTGCACATCTCTTCTTTGTACTTTAATTCTCTTAAGATACTTGAACATTTCTATCATGTCCCTCCTCTCCCTCCTTTCCTCAAGGGTATACATATTAAGTTCCTTAAGTCTCTCCTCGTATGTCTTCTGGTGCAGACCCTGCACCATTTACGTTGCCCTCCTCTGAACAACCTCCACTCTGTCTATATCTTTGCGGAGACGGGGTCTCCAGAATTGTACGCAGTACTCCAGATGGGGTATCACCAACTGTCTGAACAGAGGGTAACAACTTCCTAATTTCTACTGTTGATGCCTCTCCCTGTGCATCCCAGTATCCCCCCAGCCCTCCTTACTGCCTTCTCACATTGCTTGTCTACCTTTAGGCCACCTTTAGATCTTTGACAGAATCTCATCAGGCCATGCCGTCCCACCCCCATTCCCTCTTTTTGGATCTGCAACAACGGATTCTGGTACTGCTATCTGCATTTCTACATTTTCCAGCCCTCTGACTCACCCAGTGTGTGGAGTGATGGGTTCTCTCACAGTTCCCTAGAGGGAGGTCCTCTGAGCTTGATCACTGGTGAGGGACTGAGGAGAGAAGGGGCTGCCCATGTTTATGTATGTGCTGACATCTGATGTTGTCATGGGCGACCACTGGCTGACTGCTTGCAAAAGTTTCCAAGTGGTCCTAGAGTCAGATGGCTGCTGTTTGAAAGGTGTGGCCTCAAGGAAGAGATTTCCTTGAAAATCTACTGTGATGGTAAGAATGTAACTGTTCTTTCACTAGCTACACTGTGGGAGTTCTGCTGGAGACAGCTAAGTCATTGGAAGCCTTTTTGCTAAGCTCCTCTCACCACCTAGGTGGCATATCCTTTGGCTCCGCCCCATGATGTCAGATCCTTCTTTCCCCTAGAAAGGACAGATCATCTTCTTCACGACTTTGTAGTGTTGAAGGATTCTGAGTTTTCAAAGCACTTTCTTCAAGTGCATCTTTGAATGTTTGAGTCTGTATTCAAGATTAAAGTTGCTTCTGAGTCTTCTGGCTCCACTTTGTGATCACGATGGACAGCGGAAGGCAAGAAACTGTAATTTACATTCTGCAGCTGTTGCAAACAGATGTCAGCCACGGATCTGCATGGCATGTGCTTGTACAGCCTGGGCAATCAACATGACATTGTGGAATACTGTCTTTGTTGGGCCTTGCTGCCCGCATCTATTGAAAACCTGAAGACCAGACTGGCCCTACATCACCATAAAGACTGTGAAACGGCCTCGATGGTAGCCAGGTCGGCTGCTCAGCTTGCAGTCATTTATTTATTTGCTTTTGTTGACCGGGTAAGCACACTAGACAACCAAGTGCCTATTTTCAGGTGCGACCCAGGAGATTACAAGGTACATACATGAACATCAGGCAAAACAAGTAAAGGTTACATTTAAGGGCATAAGCACATAGGGTCAATACAAGTAACAGGGGTTTACAATGCAGGCAGCAGGTAGAATAACAGTATGGTACTCTCATGGAAGGCAGTGATCATCATGCAGGGCAGCAATGCTGCAAAGATTGCAGGTAGACAGAGAAGAGACACATTGGGATAGCAGAGGACCAGAGCAAAATAAGGAAATTGTACAGACACAATGCACTCCCTGTTTGAGCAGGTGGGCCTAAGTGGTCTGATCCTACTAGTAAGCTGTGAGCTCAGGTAGTGGATAAAGTGCAGAGGGCCACCGCCTTTGACAGATTAGTTAGGTAGTGTCTCAGTCAGTCGGAGCAGCATAGGTCGAGGGGGTTCATCTAGTGCAGAGTCAGGTGGAGGCCTTTTTGAGAAAGCCCCAGAGGGAGGCTTTAAAGCAGTGGTGGAAGGGAGAGGAGTGAGTGCTTGATGGAAGGAAGTTCCACAACCTGGGCATGTATGCAACAAAGGCCCAGTCTCCCATTTGGGTGGGAGTCTTTGGAACAAGGAGGGCATGAGAGTCACTGGATCTCAGATGGCAGGAGGAGGTAGCCAGAACGAGGGATTCAGCAAGGATTAAGGGGGTGGCAGATCTGACAACACTGTCTATGAAGTTGCCCACGACATAGGAGTGGTGCATTTCCAGTGGGAGCCACTCAAGCCGGGAGTAGAGCTCACAGCAGTGGGTGAGGTGGGGAGCTGACAGCGCAAAGCGACATACGCTGTTGTACGCTGTGTCCCATTTTACTAGACTAGTTTTTGCAACGTGGGCAAAGGTGACTAGTCCATAGCAGAGCATGGGTGGGAGGACTCCCCTGGCTAAGGCGAGATGGGTAGCTGGGGTGAGAAGGCTTTTGGCTCTGTATGCAAGGCCCAACTTGCAGTTTGAGGCCTTAAATGTATTGCATATGAGCAGGTTCAGATCCAGTTGTGGGTCAAGAGTCACCCCCAGGTACTTGACAGCATCTGCAACTTGCAGTAGGGACCCATCAGCCCCTGAGATCTGTAGCGGGTCCAGGACAGCTTTTGTCTTGGCTGTTGAGCCAAAGAGCATGGCCTGCATCATCTGCAGTTTAATCATAAGCTTATGGTCCTGTAGCCAGGTTTGGATTTGGTCGAAGTCAGAGTTTAGTTTGGCATTGATGGTAGCGATGTCCCGGGAGCTGGTCATGATGACTAGGTCATCTGCATACAGTGTTGAGTGTCCATGTGCCGGAGCCGAGGGTAGCTCATTTACGACGCGGGAGAACAGGAAAGGCCCCAGGACAGAGCCCTGGGGGACCCCGCAGTTTACCTGGGCAGGCTCAGACGGGGCCTTGTTGAACTTGATGTACTGCTGCCTGCCCAAGAGGTAATTATTGATCCAGGCAAGGGCTGGGGAGGAGAAGCCAAGGGACAGGAGAGAGGAACACAGTACTGCGTGGTCAATCTAATCGAAGGCTTTCAAGAGATCTGTGAAGATGGCCCCGGCCAGTTTGCCTTGGTCAGCAGCAGACCTGATCACAGAGGGTAACGACTGCTAGGGCAGTGGAGGTGCTGTGCCCTTTTCTGAACCCGTGCTGTGCAGGAGAGAGTAGGTTGTGGGTCTGTAGGTAATGGGTGAACTGTGAGGCAACTACCTTTTCAAGAAGTTTGCTGATCGCTGACAGGATCGCTATAGGGCGGTAGTTCTTTGGGTCTTTTGGGTCACCTTGTTTGGGAACAGGGATGACTTTAGTCATCTTTCAGATGTCTGGGACTATACCCAAGGTTAGAGATGCATTGAAGATGTGGGTGATGGGTCGGGCTAGGACAGATGCCCCTAGCCTAAGTAGCTTGGGCTCGAGGCAGTCGTGCCCCGCATCAGTGTGGGGGGAGAGGCTGGCAAGGAGCTTCTGGGTCTTCATGTCAGAGATGACCTTGAGATAAAAGGATGGGTGGGGGTTGTCCCACTGGGTGGAGGGGCCTGATCCTTGGGGTCATGTGGCTGTTTGGGGAGAGATGGCAGGTTAGTGAACAGGGAGTTAAAGGCATTGGCAATTGTGAGGGGGTTGTTGCAGTTTACCCCGCCAATGTGCATATCAGTGATCTGAGCTCTGGTGGACCCCCCAACCGCGTTCTTAATGTTCTGCCAGAATCTCCTTGGGTTTGTGGCTGTGGAGAGCAGGGCAGATTGACAGAACTCACTTTTTGCAGAGTGAATGGCTCTCTTGCACGAGTTCCTCAGCTGTCTGTACTCATGGAGGTCTGTATTGGACAGGGAGTTCTTATATCTCACCCAGCATTTATCCCCCTGTTTCATGAGAGAAAAAAGGCCTCCATGGAGCCACTTTGTGACAGTGTCCCTCACTCTCCTTTTTGTGAGAGGGGCATGTTTGTTTTGCAGTGGGGTGTAGACATTTAGGAAGTTGTCAAGGGCTTTTGAGGGATCATTTGTGGCAGTGACCTGAGACTAGTCAGCGTGTCGCTGGTCAGCAAGGTAGTCTCCAACATTCAGTTTGGAGTAGTCCCTCATTTGGATCACCTTGGAGGGGATTTTGGGAAGGGAGTTGCCCCATATACAGTAGATGGGAGAGTGATCTGATATAGCATCGGGGAGAACACCACAGGAGACAATTTTCTCCGGTCTGTTGCTCAACACCCAGTTAATGAGGGAACCCTTGTCTCCACGTGAGGAGGACCTTGTGGGTTCAGAGATGAGCTGGCTGAGGGTGAGATCAGCCAACAGGGGCTCATATTGCTGGATGTTGCGGCCTACCCAGTTGAGGTTGAAGTCTCCTAGGACTACTAGCTCATTCGAGCCAACCATTGGGCTAAGGCTATCAAGGAGGGAGGAGAGCCCTGGCACTCCACCCTTAGTGGGGGTTGTAGGCACAGATCAGATGTACCTTTTTGGTGTTTCCTAGCAGAAGGAGCGCATGCAGGAACTCACAAAAATGGGAGGGGGATGGCATGTGTCTTTTAATGGAGACGTTTAAGTGCATCTTATAGTATAGGAGTACCCCACTCCCTCTCTTGTTCTCTGCTCTGTCTTGCCTAATAAGGTTGTAGCCTGGGAGGGCACATACAGAGTCTGGAGTATGTGACTTAAGCCAGGTCTCCGTGACCCCCATAATGTCAAGGTTATAATGTGCCACCCATGCTGTTAGCTCAGCAAGGTTGGGTAGCAGTCTGCATACATTTAGGTGCACCAATCTCAAGCATTTGGCAGATATCCAGGCAGGGGGAGGTTTCAGAGAGGGACTGGGACCTAGCAGACTGTGATTTTGGGCTGGGGCCCCAGCCTGACCGTGGAGCACGGGGCAGCCTCTCAGTGGCGGCATCCTGTCTGACCTCGGAGGGGGGTGTGGTAGCCGAGGCGAAATTAGTCCTGTGGGATTCACAAGGCGCAGGGGTGTTGTGTTAAGCGTCCTTGGGCAGTTTACTCAGGGTTGTGGTGCAGGCACTGGTGCCTCAGGAGGGTTAACTTAGTGGGTAGTAGGTTTCAGTACTCTGGGACAGGTATCCCTAGCAGATTGACCTAGCTACCAGCAATACAAAAGTAGGTTGCTGCTTCAGACTTCAGGGATTGCAGTGCACGCCCATGTGAAATTAATTGGCTCTAATATTGGTACCCCAGTATAGCAAGCTGCACCTAATTCTAGAAATTGCTAATCATGCACTGGTTACACCGATGGTAAATTAGTTACAAGCTATCTCAAATAAAGCTGTCTCTAGTAAGGACAGTATTCAGTTACTAGCTATCTTAGTAAAGACAGGGCATGGGCCACACATGCACAAATGTCAGGGTACTATTAGAGCACCAGCAAGCTTGGCACTGTACCAACCAGGGAGGAGAATGCCTTGTCAAGTGGGAGGAGCTAGTGGGCATTTAAGGGAAGAGGGAACGGATGGGTGGGTGGGAGAAATTTAATTTCCCTTTAGTGAGCAGCCCCACATCCCCAGCTAAGCCCCAAAAGTCAACTGTTCTTAAAAATTTTTTTTTTCTTTCGATAAAGATTCCAGTCCCATTGTGGCCAGGGGAGGTCTGCCTGACCGCAGCAACCAGCCAGCACCTTGGAACCCTGTAAGTCCCTTGCAGTTCATAGCAGGTGGGGGGACCCACTGTGGAAGGGTCTCCCTCACCTCCTTCGGTCCCTCGCAGCAGTCAGGAGTGAGCTGCGGGGCTCAGTTGCCAGCAATTTGATTTAGCTGGGTGAATGACTTGGTGGGCAGGGAGCCAGTCAGGCG
The DNA here is from genome assembly GCA_016271365.2 of Neoceratodus forsteri. Classification (NCBI taxonomy): domain Eukaryota; kingdom Metazoa; phylum Chordata; order Ceratodontiformes; family Ceratodontidae; genus Neoceratodus; species Neoceratodus forsteri. The sequence continues at coordinate 426,994,211 of CM057452.1, forward strand.
CTGGTGCAGTTTTTGAAAATTGGCACCAGAAAGCTCCTCTGCCAGAATGTTTAATTTCCCCTTTCAGCGAGCAGCCCCATGTCCCAATGTGAAGCCCCAAAAGTCAACTGTTTGTTAAAAATTGTTTTTTTCCTTTTGATAGAGATTCCAGTCTCACTGTGGCCAGGGAAGGTCCGCCCGACCGCAGCAACTAGCCAGCGCCTCGGAACCCTGTAAGTCCCTTGCAGTCCATAGCAGGAGGGGGGACCCACTGTGGAAGGGTCTCCCTCACCTCCCTCGGTCCCTCACAGAAGTCAGGGAAGGGGCACCAAAGGCTGTGGTGAGTTCATCAGTCCTGGTGCTGTCCCTGGCTGAGGACAGCATCAGAGGGTCATTCTCTGATGATTTCAGAGAAGTGTGCCTGGCTCTCCAGACCTTCGGAGAGAACCCTTCTCTCTCTGCAGCAAAAGAGCATAAAAAGCAGTGCCATCTCAGGTCATGGGACCAGGAAAGATCACACACTTCCTGCTCCTTCAAATTCCCTGACTTCGGCCATGGTCGAGCTTCATTCAGTCGAGGGCTGCCCTGTCAGACTAGGCTTCAGCCAAGCAAACAGTTGCGATTTTTCTTGAACTGGTTGGTCAGTAGTTGGAGAAGATTGACAAGGAGTTGTTCTCCCAGACCCTGCTGCTCCCTGTCCTCTCCCAGGAGGAAAAGGTGCAGTCGTACCCCCAGCTGAGTTGTCTTGGGAGCTGCCCTATCAAGGTTATCCTGCCGAAGCAGGTGGTTTACACTAACCCTCCAGAGGAATCCCCATCGACATCAGATCATGGACAACGTGCCACTTGTACTGTCGCTTTCCCCCAGGAGGCAGTGCTCCTCAACCTCCTCATCTTTGGGAGAGGAGAAGCATTAATGCAGGATGTATCACCACTATGAGAAGGTCATTTGGCAGCAGTGGGCCTTTGCTGGGAGGAGTACAGCTCTGCCCTCCTGGACCTTCAGTCCCTTGGCCTGCAGTTATTCCCATGCCAGTCCATGCTATTCAGCAGTCCACCAAATTTACTTCTCCACTTGAAGTGGAGCCACCTCCACCTCATCTCCTATTCAGGGCTCTAAGGAGTCTAGCTGTGCTGCTATCCTGCCAGACCGACTCTTGGTGGAGATCACCCAGGATTAGGATACTAGGGTGGTCCATGGTGGCAAGCAGTCGGGGGCCGTCTTCAAGGAATCTCCAACTCCAAAGGCAAGTCATTGATTACCTCTACCAGGACTTATACTTTTGAGCAGAAACCAAAGAGCTGACCACTGGCCAGTGTCCTTTGGCTCTCTGATCTAGCTTATTTCAAAGTCTATGAAGGTTTTTTACAGTCAGTCCAGAAATGGGCTAAATACCCATTATGGATATACTGCATAGGGACGAATCCCTGGGTGTTGCCTTTCCCCTTGGCTGTGGCCATTTTAACACTGGCAGTACAGCTTTGGCAGCACCCTCCACCCATATGGTCCGCAAGTATGCAGTCCCAATGGGCACCCCTTTCTGGGTTCTCTGACCACCCCTCTGCAGAGGATCTGGGTAAGGATTCTACCATGATTTCTATACCTTCCATAAATTGGGAGACCAAGGAGATGTGAGCAAACCTCCAAACAAGGAGTCCAATAAGACTGACGATGCAACTAAAAAGGTGTACATTGCCATGTCACTGGGTCTAAGGCCAGTTATTCTATTATGATGGTGAATTTTGGACATCCCCTTCTCAGGGTACAAGGGGAACTCCTCCCCTACTTCCAACTGATAAACTGCTTCCAGTGAAGTGAAGTGCATCAGAAAGCAGAGTCAGTCTCTGACTCAACACCAACTCCAGATGGCCTGGGATATGGGGGACTCCAGTGCCTATGCCACGGCTGTAGCCATTGCTATGCATCGTAAGGCCTGGCTGTGGCTTTCCAGCATTACAGTGGACATTCCACATAAGCTGGCTGATGTTCCCTTCTTGGGCACCAGCCTCTTCAGCCCTGGTGTGGAAAGACATCTCTCTGACATCAGCGATCACTGTTTCATCGCCAGCATCAGATCTGTGCATAATCCACAGTTTTTAGCAAAGTTCTCAATCAAGAGGTGTAAACACAACTTTGACTTGTTTGCCTACCTCGACGAATTGAAACATTCCCTGTGATGGCAGGATTTCTACTTAGCCAAAACGGTTAATGAGGCATATACTATCTTTCACGAAATACTAACTGCGGCCTTAAACAGGCATGCCCCTTGGTAAAGATACATGTAAGGAGCAACACTTGCCACTGGTTTTCACCAGAACTCAAAGCTTTCATGCTAGATAGGGATATACTTTGGAAAAAAGCACGCAGAAGCAAGAATGACTTGGATTGGTGTCAGTTTAGGAGGGCACGCAATAAGTGCACCAAGTTGGTCGAGCAGCCAAGGCCACTTTCTATCGCACTGAGCTAGACTCTGCCTCAAGAAATCCTTCAAAGTTTTGGAAAATAATAAAGGACATGTCTGGTCATTCACCTGGAAATCCCCTCCCATCAAAAATTATATCTGGTAGTAACACCATTTTAGACCTATTGGAGATACTGGAAGCCCTCAATAATCATTTTGCAACTGCTGGGCTAGCATTTGAGACATCCCCTGCTAATGCCATCCACACTCAGCAGGGATTATTGTTTCACAAGTCTCCTGCTACCAGAGAGGCCTTCTCTTTCCTGCCTGCCTCTCTAAAAGAGGTTGAAGATCTATTGCTGCAGTTGGATAGCAAGAAGGGTGCAGGTTCGGACTCTATAGAGCCTTACTTCCTGAAATGTGAATACCATGTGTTGGCAGTGCCAATCACGCACCTCTTCAACTTGTCACTATCCCAAGGCAGCCTCCCCTTGCGATGGAATGTAACCCATGTCATCCCTCTGCTCAAATCAGGTGACCCTTGTAACCTTAATAATTATAGACCGATCTCTCTCCTCCCCATTCTGTCTAAATTATTGGAAAAGATAGTGAGTGGTCAGCTAAGGGTGTACCTTGAATCCAGGAGTCTGTTAAACCTAGTGCAGTCTGGATTCAGAGCAAAGCACAGCACCATAACTGCCCTAGCAAAAGTGACTAATGATTGGCTCCTTGACCTTGACAATAGGAATTTTGTCTGTGCCGTTTTTTTTGGATCTAAGTAAGGCCTTCGACACAGTTAACCATAGCCTGCTTCTTTCCTCCCTATGTAACCTAGGTCTGAACCCTAACTCTATGTGCTGGTTTTCCAACTACCTTGTGGAATGGAAACAGCAGGTTAAGGCTGAAAGGTGATCTTTCGCCACTTAAACCCCTACAGAGAGGTGTGCCTCAGGGGTCTATCCTTGGTCCCCTGTTGTTTGCGGTTTGCATTAACAACATCGATGACATCAATAAAGTCAATATCCACTTGTTTGCTGATGACACAGTACTTTATTTGAGTAGTCCTACGCCGGAAGCAGCCTGTGAAGACCTCCAAGCTGAATTTAACCTATTGCAATACCAACTCATAAGCAAAATGCTTCTGCTTAATGCAAATAAAAAAACAAAAGCGATGCTCTTTTCCCCTTCCTCATATATGGCAAACCTGGCTTGCGTTGGGGCTATCCCTCAGATTACCACAGTACTTGGAGAAAATCTAGAGTATGTGCCAAAATTCAAATATCTGGGTGTATGGCTCGATCACAAACTCTCCTTCTCTGAACATCTCAAAGAACTACAGAAGAAACCAAGACAAAGACTAGGACTATTCTACAGAATTAACCACTTTCTTACTAGGGATGCCAAGCAGCGGATGGTTCAAGCCATGTTCCTTTCATTAATAGATTACGCAGACCTTCTCATAGCCATTGTACTGCCTCTGACCTTGCTAAGTTGGACACCCTATACCACAGAGCAATCAGGTTCATAATGGGCCTTCCACTTTCCACACACCATTGCTCCTTGTACACTGCGGTGGGCTGGACTTCTCTTCATTATAGGAGAAATAGAAATGCCGCTCTATGGGCTTTCAGGGTTACCAACAAGCTCCTCCTATACTTCTCTGATTGTATTCCCCTGAGTGTGATAGGTGCCTATGCTCTAAGAAGCTATTCCCAAATTGCCTTGCAATTACCTAAGGTAAAATCTCATTTCGACAGAGCTGCCATAAGTTTCTCGTTGCCTTCCTTGTGGAATAATATGCAAAAAAACTTGAAGCTGAGCTGTCCTGTTAGCCTGAATATTTTCAAGTTGCTCCATGAAGGAATCCTGCAAATGTTTCCCACATCGCTAGCTCACCTATTTTCCAGTTTCCCTCTTGCCCATCCTGCCTCCCGCCCTGCCTCTGCCCCTGCCTCTCTCCCCCAACCAAAATACCAGCTTCTCTGCCTCTCTTTAGCCATGGCCAAGTTCCACCCCTTCCCTGAAGTATGCCAGTTAACTATTCCAACCCTGTCATTTCTTACAAAGCTCTTCTTGCCTTTTTCTCTCCTTTTAAGTGAACATTATGTATCTACCCAGTTATGAGCCTATCTGTTGTAAAGGCCCTCTCACTCAAATGCTGATGTACATATGTATATTTTTCTTCTTTGTATAATATTGCATTATGTTTTACCATGTTACTGTACTATGATTTTTGTATGACCAGGTCCATCTTGCAAATGAGCCCTGCTCAATGGTGCCTGCCTGGATAAATAAAGATTTTGATTGATTGATTGATCTCTCGTGTATAGAGAAGTCCAGTGCCATCCTTTATTCTGTGGCTTCATCTCAGAAAGACCCAAAAACCTGAAAAGGTGGCCTTTTAGTTTCCATCCTTCTAGGTACAACCTCAGCAGCAGCCCCAGCAGGGGCAGTTTCAGTTCTGGTGTCTGAAACCCAAATTCAGCAGCCAGGACAGAAAAGACGGCGAGGCAGAGGTGGTGGTGGTGGTGGTGGTGGTGGTGTCTTCCTGGCCCCTGTGGCTGTAGTCTGCTCCATGGCTGCAGTGACAGGTTGTGGGGTGTTGTCACCCCTCCCATCCGGTCCCAGTTCCAGATCACAGTCGGGGGTCAGTTGTGCCACATTTTGCCACAGTGGTCCATCATTACCTTGGACAGTTTGATTCTGGAAGTGGTGGGCAGAGGGTTGCCTCTGGATTGCAAGACTCAATACCATACCAACTCCGAGTTCCTCGGATGCCCAGTGTGTTGGAGGACACATGTGGGGTCATGGCCTGTGTTCCAGATGCCCTGGCCACTCAGGGATGCATGTTGTTATACTTCTGGGTTCTGAAATGGATGGGGAGCTGGTGTCCCATACTGGACTTGTGCGATCTGAACCAGTTCATGTGGTAGCACAAATTTCGGATGCTCAGTCTGACTCTGATAACACCATCCCTGGAGCAAGGAATGTGGTTCTACTCTCTGGACCTCCAGGACGTGTTCTTCCACATCTTAGCCCATCTGTCCCATTGCCGGTACCTGTTGTTCCATGCTGAAAGGATCCTGTGCCAGTTCCAGATTATGCCCATCGGCCTCTACTCCATGCCCAGGGTCTTCATCAGGTGCATGGGAGTGGTGATGGGCTTTCTGTGGTGCAAGGGCATCAGGGTGTATCCCCTACATGGTTGACTGGCTGGTAACTGGGTCTCCCAAGGAGGCTGCGGAGGGTTCCAGGGATCTGGCCCTCCAAACCTGTCATTACTTGGGCCTTCTGGTAAACTCAGCCAAGTCAGAACTGTTCCCCTCATAGCTGATCAACTTCATCAGGGCATAGCTAGACTCCCTGCAGGCCAGGGCCCTCCTCCTGGTGAAATGTGAATCCAATCCTACCTCCCTACCTCCCTTGCCTGATCATTACAGGTTGGGTGCTTGTACCCTGCCCTGAACCTCCTGCGGCTGCTGGAGTACATGGCATCCTCCACCAGCATAATCCATTCAGCTCACTGGCGGATACACCACTTGCAGTAGGAGTTGTACCGGTAGTGGTCCCAGTGCCTAGGTTGCCTGGAGCAGCCAGTCATGGTGACCCAGCTGATGCTGGATGCCATGCAGTGATTTTTGACCCACGGCATCAGGAGGGGGGAATCCCATGTGCCTGTCCAGAAGCATCCATCACACTCATGATGGACATTTCTTTGGTAGATTGGAGAGCACACCTGGGAGACTACAGAACCCGTGGGTTCTGGTCACCTTGGGATACCAAACACCACATCAACCTGCTGGACTACTGTGCAGTGCCTCTGCTCTGATGAAATTTGCTCCACTGATTTGGGGTCAGTTCATTCAGGTACAGAGGGACAACATGGCCACCATGTTTTACCTGAACAGATAGGGCAGGACACACTACTTTCCATTGTGTCAGAAGCCTCCTCACACCTGGACACATTTACGCAGCTTGGAAGCAGTTCTCCTGACGATCCATGACACAGGAAAAAAACAGCACCTGGCAGATGCTCTCAGTCTGGTCTGAGAGACATTGTAGAATTTGTTCCTGCATCAAAAGGTGGTATGCCACCTGTTTTCCTCGTGGGGCACCACTCTTGTAGATCTGTTTGTCTCATGGGAGAACACCAAACTGAGTCTGTTCTTTACCCTTTACCCTTAGTCCAAGACACTGCTGGGTGATGCCTTCTTAAGGCCATGGATCCCGGGCCTTCTGAACGCCTTCCCGCCTTTCTCCTTGGTTCACAAGGTCATGATCAAGGCCCAGAAGGAGAAGGCTTGTATGATCCTGATAACGCCAGACTGACCATGCAGTTCTGGTATCTGGATCTCCTCAGCCTTAACAGCAGGCCTCTGTGGAGATTGTTTCTCCACCCAACCTGCTGTCCAGATAACAGGGGAAGGTCCTGTATTCAGATCTTCAATCCCTGTACCACTCAGCCTGGTTTCTGAGTGGTAAGAGTTCCAGCCTCTGGGCTTCTCAGGAGACGTCCTCCATGTGGAGACATTCATAATGAGTCGACTTGTAAATTCTATGCATTAAAGTGGAAGAGGTTCTTGATCTGGTGTCAGGGTAAGGAGTTTGATTCCCTTACTCACCCCATGGTGAGAATCCTTGACTACCTGTGGTTCTTGTCTCAGTTGGGACTGTGAGCGATGACCCTTAAGGTGCACCTGGCAGCCATCTCTGCATACCAGGTGTGGTGTGGTATGCCAACGGCCCAGAAGAAGATGGTTGAGCGTTTTTTCAAAGGCCTGGATTACTTGTCCTTTCTTATGCTCAAACCTCTTCTTCAGTGGGACCTACTGTAGGTGTTGGCAGTGCTCATGGGCAAGCTGTTCAAGCCTGAGCACAAATGTGAGGTTTTCCATTTGTCATGGGACCCTGCCTTCCTAGTGGTCATCATGTCAGCCAAAAGTATTAGTGAGCTCCAGGCACTCTCAGTGTAGTCTCCTTATCTGATCTTCCACAAGGACAAGGTCATTCTTTGCCCCCAGCTGAAGTTCCTCCCAAAGGTCATATTGGAGTTGTAGCATTGCCAGGTGATTAACTTACTGGTGTACTTTACCGATATGACCTCAGAGGACACTGGGTCAGAACAGCGCTGACAATAATAGCGTGGTCAAGAACTACATGGCAATAATGGAGTCATTTTTTTTTTTATTGTGGGGGGCTCTGACCCCCCCACTACTGAAGGATTCTCAGTCCAGGGGGGAAGCGGATCATGGGGAAAGTTAAAATTCATGGGGCCGTGGAATACTGTTTCCATGGCCCCACATAAAAAGCCTAAGTCCCGAGTGCACAAAAAAGTTGGCGACCAGGATTAGAACCCTGGTCTCCAATGCTGCTGGCTTAGCTGCTCAATGCCCTAGCCTTCCATGCCCCAGAAGCAGTTCAGCCAGCCTCCTGGATCCTGGTGCCCTTGTGTGCCATAAGCACCACGGACAGTGACCAGGGGACTGCTTACTGCAAGCACTGTAAATCCCCTCTCGCTTAAGTCTGCCAGAGTGTGAATAATGAACTGTACCCACATTGTTAGAAATATAGGTTAGCCACCTGTAGCTGTAGTCCTACTAGTGGTATACAGTTCACATGCACACAACCCATCCAGCCTCCCCTGGCAAGTGGCACCTGGATCCTTGCTTCCAACATGCAAAAGATCTGATATGATGGGGTGGAGCCAAGCATGTATCACCCTGGTGGTGGGAAGAGTTTAGCTAGCAGACTTCTGATGACTCAGCTGTCTCTGCAGAACTGCCAGAGTGTGGATGTGAACTGTACACTACTAGTAGAACTACAGTTACAGGTGAGTAGCCTTGGCTATATTTTAATGGCATTTAATGTATCCCGACAAAGGGTATAACAATGCCTTAAGGATTTTAATGAGAAGAAAATGTCCCTCAAAGGTGCCAGAGTGACTCAGTCTACGCCTAACAGAGGGAGAAACCATGGCTTTTACCATAAAAACAGTGCTTTCATGATAAAGGCTGAGGAGGCCACCTGCCTCCGCAGCAGTACAAACCTCAACCTGCTCAGTAGCAGAAGAAAGGAAGGGAGCATTGTTTAACCAGGAATGGCACACTAAGCCCAAGCTTGTTTGCAGATGCGACCTGGGAACACACGGAAGTTAAGTGACTTGCTCAGGATCACAAGAAGAAAGCACAACAGAAGATGCAGGCACTCAAGGCACTCAACACGATCCACAGACTTGCAGGCCCTGTGTTCACTTCAACTGCTCGAGGTGGATTATTCCTCTATGGTTGAGGGAGTGGAATCTAACCCAGTTCCTGTCAATGGGAATACATTACGACAGACAAATGGGTTTTAAAGATTATCTGAGGGGGATACTCCTTGGAATTGCCCACGTCATAGCTGTTAACTCTTCCAAGCAGGACAAGATGTTCTACTCCTGATACTTCCATGTACCCAAAATATTCAGGGGGCATGCGCCCCATTCTCACCCTCAGAAAACTGTACAGGTACATGACTCGATAAAAATTCATGATGGTCTCCCTGGGGCCTCTGCTTCCATACATGAAGTCCCAGGATTGGCTAGCATGGCTGGATATACAGGACACAGACCAGCACATACTGGTAAATCCCAGACACCACCAGTACCTCCAGTTCAGTGTGTGGAGGGGGACCATTACCAGTTCAGAGTGCTTCACTTTAGGGCTTTCCTCTGTGACATGATTTTAGAAAATGCTTTGCAGTGGAAGCACCTCTTGTGCTTGACACAAAATTCCCAGATGTCCCACACAACAACGGCACAATACCGACACCGATATTGTGCCATCCCAAAAGACAGTGTTGTTTGTGGGGGGTACCCCGCCCCCATTTTATTATAATCAACTCCAGGTCAGAGTTGTTCCATGGAGGGGGCAGAACACCAGGAGAAGCTGCATCAGTGAAAACAGACCATTAAAGTGATGTTCGCTGTAATGGTCTGTTTTTAGGTTTCGCTGTCGGGGTGTCATGCTAGGGTGGGCCACCACTTTGCAGTACTCACGGTGCACCTCGGAAAGCTTGGACCTAAAGCTCTTCCAAGAATCAATCGTCACCATTGATTCCCACTTATGGGTCTTGGCCAGAGGAAGTAGGACCCCGTGGGAGCAATGCTTTGGCAAGGGAGCCAGCAGTGTCTACTGGGCCGGATTTAGGAAGAAGCATAGCACCGAGACTGCACTTGTCCAGGTATTGAATGACCTCCTGATGGCTAGAGATCGAAAGGCGTGTACCATTCTGGTCCTTCTTGATCTCTCTGCAGCATTTGACACTGTAGACCATGGTGTGCTGTTGGAGCACCTGTGGCTACTTTGTGGTCTGTCTGGTACAGTCCTCAAATGGTTCCACTCTTTCTTCGCAGACAGGATTCAGAGAGTTACCACCGGAATTTATTCCTCTGATACTTACTCCCTGTCTTGCGGGGTGCCACAGGGCTCCATCCTGGCTCCCATGCTGTTTGCAGTGTATATGCTGCCAGTGCCACTGGAAGATATCATCAGGCGATACAGTTTGAGTTTTCACTGTTATGCAGATGATACTCAACTGTATATGTCCTTTCTGCCCAGGCAGAATGCTGCTTTCTCTGTGCTAAGCAACTGCCTTACCGAGATCAGAACATGGATGAGTTCTAGTTGGCTGAGACTGAATCCAGATAAGACTGAAGTGTTGGTTGTGGACCCTGGTCATCCGGGGGGCAGGTATGCAAGCTGGCCAGGCATCAGGTGTTTTGATTGATGGCATACAGCTCGCTACCTCAGACCGAGTGCGTAACCTCTGCGTTATTTTTGATGACGGTCTGACACTATGGTCTCAGGTGTCGGCTGTTGTCAAATCTTCCTTTTATCATCTGAGGAATATCGCCCGGGTGAAACACTTGGTTCCTCCGGATGACCTTCCAACATTGGTCAACGCCTTCATCACTACCCACCTTGATTACAACAATTCTCTCTCTACCTAGGGCTTCCTGGGGTTGATATCTGCCGCTTGTAGCTAGTGTAGAATGCGGCAGCCAGGCTTTTGACTGGGACCTCTAGGTCCAGTCATATTACTCCTGTGCTCTGAGAACTGCACTGGCTGCCTATTCAGTGGCGGATCACCTTTAAGGTTGGTCTGCTAACCTTTAAAGCCCTACATGATCAGGGACCCAGTTACCTGCAAGACCTCTTGATACCCTACTGCCCCTCCCGTCCTCTCCAATCCCCTGACGAGGGATTGCTAGAGATTCCCAAGGTATGATTAAAAACATCAGGTGTTCGTGCTTTTGCTTTTTTGGCTCCAACCCTATGGAATTGTCTACCTCGTCGGCTAAGAGACTGCTCGACCGTTGATAGATATAAGACTGATTTTAAAATGTATCTATTTAATTTTGCCTTCCCTAATGACTAATGCATTTTATCTTCCTGTTTTAATGTTATAATTTATAATTGATTTTATGTGCAGCGCCTTGGTTTTTGAAACGCGCTATAAAAATAAAGTTTGATTTGATTTGATGAGCATGGTGCAGGTGCACCCACTATGTGGTGCCGCACACTAGCCAATAACCATTGCTAGCTCCTGCATAATCCTCAGTTCTGTTCTTTCCACCCTTGAGAGCACACTGTGTGTGCACTCCTTGGCTTAACATCACCAAAGTCTTTTCCACATCACCATTTCTTTTTGTTTTACGTCGGTGTTCTTTTTCTTGTTTTCCACGATTCTGAAATCTGAGTAAAAAGATTTTCTTCGAAGAAGAAAGTCAGACTTCTGCCCATCATGCATGCATCGTTGCCCATTTGGAAACAAAATGGCTATGTCAGACCGGCATCAAGCTTGTGGATTCTGCTTTGGACCCAGAGCACAATATGGATGCTTGCAAAACCTGCTTCTCTGTGGACCACTGTACCATAGAGAACTGCGTGTTGAAATGGGGTCATCTGATCCCCACCTACAGAGGTAAGCCTCGCATGTGTGCAACCAATGTAAGGATCTTAGGCCTTCCCCCTGTGCCTGTTATTGGGACCTCTGGTTCCATGGAAGTACAGAGTTCTCTGACCTCACCATGCTGAGGCATCTGAGAGTCCAGTGAATGGGTCTGGTGGACAATTGACTCCTTACATTTTGTATATGCAACCTATGCAGTATGCCTCTGCAATTTAATAAAAAGTTGTTCCTCTTTACATCTGTTTAAAAGTGAGTTCTCACCTCAGGAATACTCCAGTATTCCTAACTCTATGCAGAATGCCTTTAAGCCAGATCTGCCTGGAGATGGAACATTATGCCAATGATAGGACACAATTGGCACATGCCACTTTTGAAATGCTGCCCCTATCAACTGCCTACATTCTAACTTCTCAGATTTCACTCTCTGCCTGTCAAGACTAGACGCTCGGAGATTCTCTCCTCAACATCTCGTCATGAAGACTTATAAAAAACATATATAAGTATTTCTTATTTTTTTATTTGCTGCCCTTATCTTTTGTTTTTAGCTTAACCGCTAGTTAATTTTGTTTTTCTTGGTTTCTCCCGGTTCGGGATAACTGGAGGGGAACCAGGAATTTTTTAGTTTAGAGCGGAGTTTTGTGACGGAAACACCTTTATTTTAGTTCAGATTGTTTAAATAAATTTATTTTGTGTAACTGCTAATACCGGATACTGAACTGATAACCTCGGTTCTTTTCTGCGCCTGTTCTCGGTCCAATCGTTCCCCAATTGTTCCTGAACCGTTTCAACCTCAAATTGTTTAAATCCTTAGTGTGTTTTTATGCCAAATTAAAGTGCAGTCGTCAAGTGCCTGGTGGTTCTTTTAAAACGTACTGAGTGCAGAAGTATTTGCCAAGGCAGATAAACTCACTTCTTGTGTGGTCTGCCTTGGCTCTGAACATTTAAAGTCTTTTTTTTTTTTTGACGTTATTTTTATCCTCCTTATTGCACAGTGACCCCCCTCTTCCGAGTCTCAATGTGGACCTGCCTCAGAACCTCTCCGGATCGTCCTCGCATATGGGAGCCCCACTCTCTAGACCCTAGATGCCTGGATTAACCCCCGGTGGGGTGGAGGAGCCCCAGCTCTCCCCCTGACGAGGATTCGAGTGTGCACCTTGCTCAGGACTTACCGGAGCCTCTGAGTGCCATCCCCCTGAAACCCGTCTACCAGTGCTACTGTGCAATCTTCTTTTTCCAGATTTTCTCTCCACTCCCTAGACACTGGTGTGCAATAGGGGTCAAGGAGCCAGGAGATGCACTGAGACGTGCCTCCCACTCCAGCCCTCCTGCTGGTGTCTGACGTGCGCTCCTGCTACTCCCTATATCGCACCTTCCACCCAAGCTCCCCTAGGTGGTGGTATCATGGTGGGAGCTTGCAGGTACCCCCCCAGAGAAGGACAGCAGCCATTGGGCACTTCATCCTCCTCTACCCCTGCTGACCTCCCACGACCCGTGCTCATTCCTGAACACGGGTCGCCGGCATGGAGCGAGGTAAGGCGTCCAGCCCCTCAGCACCACCGGGTCGGCAACATTTAAAGTCTGATTGTGAAATATGCAAGACTTTTCCTGAAAAAATACTTGAAAAACATTTGGAAAGGCTCAAAAAGAAGTTGCCTTGCTGGCCCAGTGGCACTGAGAGTTGAGGCGCTGGACGCCATACCTCATACTATGCTGGCAACCCGTGTTCGGGAATGATCTTGCATCATCAAAGTGCCAGCATGGGGGGAAGGCAGAGCAGGATCGAGCATGCTGAAGGGCAGCTCTCCTCTCCTGAGGGTGGCGAGGGTGGGTTGGCCCCACCATAGTTCCACTTCCACTGGGTGGAGGTCCAGTGGGTAGCGTAGGCAGAGAGGGGGTGTCAAACAGTTACAGGAGGTGGAAGGGGCTGAGCTGGTGCCATGGGGTGCATAACATGCCTCCACACACATGCTCACACGGCCATGTGCCGGGGCCTGGGGGGGACTCAGGGAGAACAACTTGTGAAATACCTATGTGTCTCTATCCCAAGTTGGCGGGAGGAGGCAACGGGGACCAAATAGCTGTATAAAAAAAAATTACCTCCACCTAAGGATCCATCAGGCTCTGAACGGCCAACACTTTCAGTGCCTGTGGGTGAAACCACAGAGACCATTACCTCTACCCCTGATGTGGGTACCAAGGTCCTTGGAGAACTGGCTAGCTTCCTGGTTCCATTAAAGAAAACTAAACACACAGAACCCCCTGCTGGACAGTGTTTGGGGACTTCTGTGGTGACTGAAAGTATGCCTTCTCCCCAGGAGACTGCACAGGCTCTCAAAGTCCTGCAGGCCTTACAGGGGATGCTGCCTGCTGCAAAGCAGCCACCATTTCAGACCCCACCTAAACAATCTTCTACCCAATCTTCCTTCCATGAAGAAATGGAGGCGTATGGGAAGTATGAGGAAGAGTGTGAAGGGGAGCCTATAGGGCATGAAGTCTCCCCTGAACAGGAGTTTGGCTCACCACCCAGGGCCTCAGAGGATTATTCATCTCACTCCACATTTGTCAGGAAGATGGTGGATGCCCTTGGCATAACCACCACTGGAATGATGGGATGAGGAGGAAGCAGAATATTTAGAAATGATGGGGTTAACACCCACCAAGAAATGACTGCTTCCTGTGAACAAGTTCTTTAAAAAGGATGTGTTTAAAATCCTCCAAACACCTGGTTCTGTCCCTCCTTTAGACAAAAGACTGGACTAGAAATATCAGCTGAACAGGGAAAGGGCTGAATTTTTGTTCTCCCACCCTGACCACCAGGGGGTGGTACAAGCTGCGGCCTGTGACAAGGCAAAAGTACCTGTGGCATCTCATCCCCCGGAGAAAGATTCCAGAAAAATTGACAGCATGGCCAAGAAGGGTTACCTGTCTGCCTCCTTGGCCATTAGACAAGCAAACTCCCAAGCTAATGCAGCGCGATATCAAAAGTCTCTGTGGCAATCTGTCATGGCTATGGCAGATAAAGCCCCATCTGGTCTCTCAGCTGACTTAGCTGAGACTGCTAGGTTTGACTTAGAAGCAGCCAAATACCAGTTTCAAATGACAGCAGACACTAATGACACTGCTGCCAGGTGGATGGCTAACACTGTTGCTCAGAGGAGGTTTGCCTGGTTAAGAGCAGGGCCCTGTATTTACTGCGGCAAACTGGACCTACATTCTGTGGCAGGACCTCATGCTTGCTGTGGTCAGACTATGAACAATTCTGCAGCGATTCTGCGGCAGTTCAGTGATGGGCTTTACATTCTCTGGCTACTCAGATGAGCCCCAAAATAAAATCTAGTTACCCAGAAAAAATGCTCAAAAAAAGGCAGCCTGGGGCAGTTTGTCACATGCACAGGCAAGGCAATGCAGATCAATTCTGGCAATATGATTTGATTGGATGTAGAGCATGGGGGAATTAAAGGATTATTTTATTATTTTTTTTTTTTTACTGCAGTCTGTTTTATTGTCCCATGGCTCCCTCCCACCTGCCCAGTGCTGGTTTACCACAGTGATGCTCCTGAGAATTTCTCCCCCTGCCTGCCCAGTTGCTTGAAGACCAGTATTGCCTGGTTGCAAAACAGTGCTGCTCCAGTGGCTCCCTCCCCACCCACTTGCTTGAAGCCTGGAGGTGATGGTTTGTGCTGTAATGCTGCTCTAGTTGCTTCCTCCTGATCACGCAGTTCAACAACGTTGGTGTCATTTGTGTCAATGCCACTTGGCTTCCATTTCTTGATCTATATAGAAACAGAATTTGGTGGCAGATAAGGACCACTTGGCCCATCCAGTCTGCCCATTTCCCTACCTAATGGATAAGTCGCAGATCCTAGTTAACCAGCAGCCTACTTCTTTCTACTCCCACCCCCTAGAATTGCCTTATGACTGACCTCTCCCACTCTGTAAGGATTTACTGTGAGGCTAGAGATTAGCGGGGCCATTCTACATTAGTCAAAGGTCCAGAAAGCCTCCCATTTTTTGTCTTCAATAATTAGTAATACTTTTCATTCCACAGTTCTGCAATTGGCAAATAGAACCACCATTATTTCTAATACAATAGACTTCTAAGTTTCCTCAGTGTTTGTAAAGCCCATATTGGTCATAAGCTTCAGGGCTGAGTTGATTACAGTTCCGACAACAAAGCATTTGATGCCTTCGAAATCAGATCAAGAGATAGGAATGATTCAGAATCCTCTTCAACCATGTCCTCTATAGGGAGAGATCCTCAGATTCAGAAGACAAACATACAGTAGCTGCAGTGATGGCTGTAAGAACAGAAAAAAGGCTCAACATTCTGAAGCTATGCCAAGGCGAAGTGCATGTATTAGTAAACATTCTGACGTTTAAAATAAAAAAAAAAAATGTGTGTGTCATGGCATGTATGACTTTTAACTCTATAAATGACAGCACAACAACAACTTGTGATTACTACTTTAAATGTGAATAGCGCTAGAAATGGGAAGCTGACTTCTCACTTTTACTGGTTTAAGAGACAATAAGATTGACATTTCTTGTTTGCAAGATTTGAGGTTCTATACAATGAGTGATATGGAGCAGGACCGAAAGTTGTGGTGTTGGGGCCCTGCTTATTTTTCTTTGACTTTAGAAAGATGTGGTGGGGTGGCATCTTATTTTCAGGGTGAGATTATTGTATAACAAAAAGTTTGATATCTGTCCTGGATGGGTTATGTTGATTGATTTTCATCGACAGAGTTTACAGTGGCAGTTAATTCATCTATATGCCCCTCAAACCAAAAAAGAAAGAGTGGATATGATTAACACCATAAAACCATTTTATATACTTCACGATCCTTGGTTTGGGCAGGTGACTTTAATTGTGTATTGGCAGCAAAGGATAAGACAAAAAACCGCTAAAACTTATTGCAGATTCAGGGGCCTTGGAGATAATGATAAAATCAGGTAGGTCTACAGTGGATGCTTACAAGACATGTGTTGTAGGAAGAGTACTTACTATAGAGCTAAATTTAGCTACCGAATAGATTATGTGTTTATTTCACCTACTTGAAGTTCAACAAGCTTTTACTATCCAATGGAAACATCAGATCACTTAATGATAAAAATTAAAATGTCCATGGACCACAGTATAAGCCAAGGAAAGGATTATGAAATTGAATAATATGATGCTTAGTGATCAACAATATGTAGATAAAGGGTGGACTTTAAAAGCTAGAAAATCTGTTTTATGTATTGCTGACAATGTCAGTAGATGGTGGATCCAATCCAAAGTGAAACTCAAGATGATGCTCAGTCTTATTCATTTAAAGAACAAATGGATAAATACATAAAATATTTGGATCTTGAGCATCAATATATGACAATTGTTTCATGTTTAAATGAGGGACTTGGTGATTATGCAGAACAGATTAAGCATCTAAAACAACAAATGATGACTGTATGCTATAATAGGGCATCTTCTTTATTATATGAACATAGAATTAGTACCCCAGGAAAAGGAATGACGGGCAACATTTTGCCAGTTGTCATACAAGAATCCAAAAGAGATCAATAGATTCGTTGAGTACAGATCAGGATCAAACTGTTTCATCTGTAACAGATATTTTGGAAGAAGTAGCAGAATATATGAACAAAATGTATTCTGCTACCCTTGTTACAAATGATATGATTTCAGAGGTATTAAACCCTGCCAGATCCCTTGGATACCGAAGAGAATCTGGATCAAATGATTGAACCGATTTTGACACAGGAAATTTTAGAGGCAGTTCACTCTCAAACTCCAATATGACCCAGGTCCTGATGGATTGACTTCAGAATTTTATAAAAGATTTTGGATACATTAGTGGATATGTTACAGTTACTATTTAACCAGATATTGAGTGACCAGGATATAGACCCACAGTTTGGGTTAACAATTCAATTGTTTATTTATAAGAAGGGAGATAGGAAAAGACTTAAAACTGGAGACCATTGAGTCTGATGAACACAGATGCTAAAATACTGATGAAAATTCTGGCAAAACGATTAGGTATAATAGCTCCTCTAGTTATTGATACTAGTCAGGTAAGTACCATAAAAGGGTGAATATAACGGATAATTTACTTTTGCTTCATGAGATGGTGTCCCTTGGACATCAGGATAAGGTACATGGTTTCCGTTCAGTTTGGACAAGGAAAAAGCATATGACAAAATTTCTCATTTATATTTACGACGTATTGATGCACATGGTATCCCTCAATTATTTATTGAGTGGATCCAGAAATTATATAGAATTGCTTTTACATTTCACATAATTAATGGACATAGTGGATGGGTGACTAAAGTTCCGTGGAGTTAGACAGGGATACCCAATGAGTCCCTTATTATATGTGTTTTGTCTAGATCCATTATTAAAGCATATTCGACAAAATGTGGCAATTTCTGGGATCGACTATCATGTGTGTGCCTGACTTAACTAAAACTCTGGTGTATGCGGATGACATATGCCTCTTGGTGGGTAATATAAGTTCAGGGAAAAGCCTTAGATACAGTACAACATTATTCAAAATTTACTGGTTCCTCATTAAATACATGAGAAATATGGGGATACAAGCTAAGTGTATCAACAGACCATTGTGATGAAATACAGGAATCTCTATAATAAGATGATAAATATTTTGGAATATCATTTGGAGAATTGGATATGGCAAAGGAAAACTGGAATGCTAGACTGGAACAATGTGATCAGAAGGTACAACTTTGGAAAAATGGTAACAAAGTAAGAAAAAGAAGGTATCACAAGTGCACACCTTTTTACCACAATTGTTATATCTAAGTGCTGTTTTCCTCCTCCGAGCTCTTGTGATGTCTCATTGTTAAGCATTGATCAATTACTATGAACTACTGGTGTGATTCAGTTTCAGACAGAAGCCCATCTTCTTGAAGTTGTGTAACAGGTGTGCTTGGAAACAACTGAGAGCTGCATGGAAACACTATATTGGACTAGAAATCTACAACAAATCTCACTCTTGCTTACATCTGAGGAGGTTTTCCTTACTTTACAGTCTTACATTGGTAATGCTGTGTGTTTAATAATTTTAGTTTTAAATCAGGAAGGGATTTTCAAACCTGCTTATCTTGTGAGTAACTTCAGAAGGGTTGAAATAGCTGCATATTTGATTTTCCTTTGTGGGTAACTGGATTGCCTACTAGTATTCTGTGACAGTTTGCATCAAAATATTTTGAAATAGTTTACTGTCTCTTTCCTTGTGCACAACTGACTTGTTTTGGGGCTGATTGCTTTCAGTGCACAAATCACAGGGCTGTGGAGGTTTACCTGTGTTTGACTCAACTGTTACGTGTTTCTGTTTGTTTGAGGTCAACACTCATCGTATTGGTGGTCAGGCTTTTAGCTAATTGTTTCAAGAGGGCACAGTTTGGGCCCTAATCCCTACCCTCACCCCACCCACCCTGGTACCATTTCCTTTGTACCAGGGTTCTGACATCATTTCCTCAAGAGGTCAAGGTGCATACCATCGTCATATCCCTTCCAGCATACTGCACTGACAATATAAGCATACACATTATATACAACTCATACATACATACAAAACAATAACTAAGGGACAAATAAAAAAACTTACACAGGATAAACAAGGAGGTAGACTAAGATGGGGAGTGGTGCAATGTACTGGCTGTGGGCAAGCAGTCTCCGGGAGTCTTCTGGAGGCTGGAATGCTGCCCTATTTGCAGGCAACTCTCTGTCCTGAGGGAGGAGGTTGCCCATCTTCAGGCCACACTGGACAGTAGTAAGGAACCTCCCTGCCCAGGGAGCACCAGGTCCACCACCACTACCTCAGAGACTGCCAAGAAAGCACAGCAGTTGGACAACAGTGGGCTCAGGAGGTGAGGGTGGTGGAACAGAGGCACACCCAGTCAGTTGTACCACTCCACAATCCATACACCGTTCTGATGGAGCATAGTTCCCCTATGAATGCACCCACAGAGGAGACTAAGGAGGTTGTGGACAACTGTCACAGGGAGCCCTACAGAAAGGAGGCAGAGGACACCACAGGAAAAGGAAGCAGCTCCTGGTGGGGACTCGACTGTTAGGGGATAGAACTGGGGATCAGGAAAATGGATGAGGTGCCTGCCTGCCTGGCACCATGGCTTGGAGGGACAGGAAGCGATCCTCACGAGAACAGCTGCACAGGGAGACTGAGCTGGACATCATTGTCCACCTAGGGATGAATGACTTGGCTCAACATGAGATTAGAGCAGTGCAGGAGGAGTTTGTGGAATTGGGAGGGGCCTAAGTCAAGTAGCACACACAGTATCCTTCTCAGAGGTGCCTGTCTACGGCTAAGGGTGAGGTGAGGTACTTCACACATGCAATTCAATGAATGGTTGAAAAGATGGTGCAGAGCACAGGAGTTTGGCTTCATTGGGGACTGGGGTTCCATCTGGAGGATACCAGCCTATACTGGCAGGATGTCTGCATCTGTCCAGGACGGAACAAGTCTACTAGGCAATCGGTTTAAATGCTTCATTGACAAGCTTTTAAACTAGTCAAGGGAGAGCACTGACGAACAGCAGGAGATTCTCAGCCTCCCCTACAAAACTGGGTACTAAATGAGGTAAAGACCAAGGTAAAAAAGCAGTAGGGAGCAGGACAGGAATAATTGAAAAGGCAAACTCAATGAGGACAGGGATGGTGCTACAAGAGGTAAAACCATAACAAAATGGAGAGCAATGAGTACCAATGCCTGTAGTCTGGGTAACAAGCTTCCTGAATTAGTGGCCTTGATGGAAAAGGAAAATCTGGATATTGTGGCAGTCACAGAAACATGGTACACACACAACCATGACTGGGATGTAAACAAACCAGGATACACCATCTACAGGAGGGACAGGGAGGGTAAAGAGGAGGTGGGTAGCTCTCTACATAAGGGATGGTATCAAAGCAACAGAACAAAGGGTAAACGGGGAGGAGAGGAAGCACTGTGGGTCAATTTGGAGACAGGCAATGGCACCACAATC
The DNA here is from genome assembly GCA_016271365.2 of Neoceratodus forsteri. Taxonomy (NCBI): domain Eukaryota; kingdom Metazoa; phylum Chordata; order Ceratodontiformes; family Ceratodontidae; genus Neoceratodus; species Neoceratodus forsteri. The sequence goes on from CM057452.1 coordinate 427,014,567, forward strand.
CGCACAGGGTTTGTATACCACCCCCATCTCAGGGGAGGAAATGGACAAGGAAATTATAGAAAGTATCCTTAGAATGGCAGAAAAGGAGAGATATTGCTAATGGGGATCTGAATATGCCAGATGTTAACTGGAGTGCATTTGCAGCAGCCACTTCTAAGAGTGGGGTCATTTTAGATGCCCTACAGGGCATGTCTTAGACAACTATTATCAGAACCCACTGGAGAGGAGCAATCTTAGACCTGGTACTTTCAAATAGAGATGGCGAAGATCACAGATTTAGAGCGGGTAGCAATCTGGAACTAGTGACCATCGAACAGTATGGTTCACGATGAACACAGAGGTAGAGCCAAGCCATACAAAGGCAAAGGTACTGGACTTCAGGAGGGCAGACTTTGCCAAAATGAGTGAGTGCCTAAGGAATGCACTAGCAAATGGGCAGGAAGGAGGGTGGAAGAACAATGGGGAATAATCAAAACTGCCATCACAGAGCAGCAAGCCTTTGTGTGAGCAAATAAACAAAACAAAACGATGTAAGAAACCACTATGGTTCTCAAAGGAGGTGGTAGGGAAGGTTAGGGAAAAAAGAAGCATTCAGGAAGTACAAGGAATCACAGAAGGAGCAGGACAGAGAATCGCATCAGTTAAAGCAAAAGGAAGCAGGAAGACAGTCAGAACAGCAAAGGCCCAAACCAAGGAAAGATAGACAACTCAGTTAAGAAGGGGATAAAACCTTTATAGGTACATCAGGAGCAAAAGGAAGACCAAGGAGGGATAGTGAGGCTTAATAAAGGGAAGGGGGTGGGCAGAGGGACTGTGAAAAGGCAGAGATACTAAACAAATACTTTTGCTCAGTATTCACAAATGAAGAGGGAGGTACATAAACTAAACAATAGAAACACGCTGGATACGGGGTTGATACCAGCCCTTTCACAGAAGAAAGGGTTCTGAAAAGAACTCTTAAAACTGAAGGTGGACAAAGCAATGGGGCCTGACAGGATTCATCCCAGAATTCTAAAAGAACTAAGGATAGAACTAGTGACACCACTGACTACCCTCTTTAATAAATCATGGTAGGATGGGGTGGTACCTGAAGACTGGAGGAGGGCAGATGTGATCATGGCCAGATTAATGGAAGTGGGGGCCCTACTCCAAGTCATATTTTGTGGCCTGGGGCCCCTAAATGCCAACATCCCACTCTTCTACGGTGCTGGGCTGGCAAGGCAGCAATGACCAGGGTACTCAAGCAGGATGTGGTTTATAATTCTGTGTTATGTCACATGACTTGACAGGTCACATGCCCTTGATTATAAACAACACAATTCAGAATGACCGATTACTGCATAAAGAAATATTTTATCGGTACATATTAACATTTTGTAAATTTTCACTTTTAGTTACCTATAACTTGTCTTGTTTTTCCCTTGTCACTACTGTACCTTGTAACTATTTTTGTTAATAATTATGGATTAATTATTAATTATGGATCCTCTTTTCATCCCTCCTCCGAGACACACCTGGACATTAGACTTGATTAGTGTGCCCTGCCTTCCCAGATATCAAATTCAAATTCCACATGAATAATTTAATAAAATGGGGATTATAGCTGCCACAATCTCCTGCTCATGCCTCCTTAAATACCTTTTCTCTCTGCCAAAGCCAAAAACTGAATCGTGTATTGAAGCAGTTAATGGGGCTCACAGTTCCCTTGCATCATTTCCCTGCTCAAGACTCCTTGAGCTCCAAACCTGAGACCTGCTCGAGCTCCTTGCCTCTGCAATGCATCTGCCACAATCACCCTCTGTGCAACTACCTTTGTCCTCAATTCTGTCTTTCTCCCACTGCCTCCTCTCCTCCATCTCCATTGTCATTTACAGTTTTGTTGTCAACTTAAAAGTTGCTTTGCTGCCACTGCTGAGTTGCCACATCCTTGCCACCACTCCAAGTCATTGATGCCAAAACAGCTAAAGAGAGTTGTGCCAAGAAGACTGAGCCTTAAGAACCCAGCAGGACCTGCAGGTGTTGACTGCAGTCACTTCAGAGATTGTTTCCTAGAGCAACCTACTGCAACTTCCCAGTAATGTATGACTCAATCAAACCAAGACAAATCTGTGCCAGCAAGAGCAAGTCCCACAAGTTAGTTCCCTCAGGTGACTTATCAGCACCCCATGGTCCACTCAGTGCCAAACTCAAATCTTATTAAAGACTCATCAGTGCACTACTCAGGTTACTGAACACTCACAGACAGACCATGACCAGAGGCAACCACAACTTAGTTTGTTTCTCCAATGCAATAAAGCGAGTTATTTCTGGAGCACAAATGGCTTGGACACTGCAGAACACAGATGACTAGTCAACACAACATACCTGGTGTGGCCTGACTGATGTGAATGTGAATGTAAGGAGTCCAGTCTGTCCTCTTGATCATTTCCTCAAGATCACGCAGGTGGCTGTGACATGACTCAGCCCTGCAGTGCGGCCCGGCATGGGAGGACTCCTCACAGTCACAGCAGGACCAAAGGCCCAACTAGCAGCAGCACTAACTGTCCTGGCTAGTGGCTACACGGAAAACACCAGCAGCATGCAACGCTGCATTGAAGCCAAATCCAACTCCAGGTGACCCCTCGGCCTGCTCAGACTCTCTCTCTCTCTCTACTTCTGTGTCTTTAGGCAGAGACTCTTCTTCTTTGATAGATGAGACCAGCCACCGGCACCAACAACTGACCACCACAGCTCTCTCTCATTCTCCTCCTCTACTCCTCATCACTGCCCGCCCACACACTGTGATGCCACGCACACAAAGCACTGATTCCAGCTCCCCAGTAGCCACACCTCCAAAGGACCTCTGATGGACATGATTGGTTGTGTGTTGTGGGGTCTGGGTGGATCAGAGGTGAAGTCAGAGCTGCCCATTGGAGAGATTGAGAGGCTTGCTTGCTCAGAGCAGGGGAGGGGTCTCCTCACCAGAGCTGACTCAGTGGGGCAGGGGGCTGACTGACTCCAAGAAGGGAGGGTGCTCTTTGGGCAATTCGGCCCGTCGGCGGTCACCTAGTCCAGCCAGGATTAAAGAAAGTAACTGTAAATAGGTTAACAGTGGGGCCCTCCTGAACCTTGGGGCCCCTACGCCATGGCGTAATTTGCATACAGGTTAATCCTGCCATGGATGTGATTCCGGCTACACAAAAGTGGGAGCAGAGCAGAAGCAGGAAACTACAGACCTGTTAATTTAACCTCAGTGATTGGGAAAATGATGGAATCACTTGAAGGAAAGAAATGTTGAGTACCTAGAGGCCAGAGGAGCGCAGGACCCAAGGCAGCATGGATTCACAGCGGAAAGGTCATGTCAGATGAATCTAATAGATTTCTTTGACTGGGTGACCAAAGTAGTAGATCAGGGAGAGGCTGTAGACGTGGCTTACCTAGACTTTAGCAAGGCATTTGACACAGTCCCACACAAAAGATTAATATACAAGTTGGCCAGCCTGGGAGTGGGTTCCAAGATGGTAGCCTGGGTAAAAATTGGCTGGAGAACAAGACACAGAAGTTAATAGTAAATGGAGTCCACTCTGAAGAAAGGGGTTGCTAGTGGGGTACCACAGGGTTCAGTATTAGGACCAGTCCTCTTTAATGTCTTTATAAGTGGCATTGCAGAGGACTGGAAGGAAAAGTATGTCTCTTTGCAGATGACACAAAGATCTGCAATAGAGTTGATACACAAGGTGGGGTGGAAAGGATGAAAAGAGACATAGCAAGGTTGGCGGAATGGTCAAATGTATGGCAGCTTAGATTCAATGCTAAGAAGTGCAAATAATGCACCTGGGAAACAAAAACCCAGGGAAGAGTACACAATGGGGGTGAGATACTAACAACAACAAAATGGAAAGGACCTGGGGTAGTCATATCAGATGACCCAAAGGTGAGCAAGCAATGTGAGAGGGCAGTAAGCAGGGCTGGTGGGATACTGGGATGCGTAGGGAGAGGCATCACCAGTAGAAAACAAGAGATTGTTATCCTCTGTACAGACAGCTGGTGAGACCCCATCTGGAGTACTAGCGTGCAGTTTGGAGACCAATCTCCATAAAGACATAGATAGGATGGAGGCAGTCCAGAGGAGGGCAACTAAAATGGTGCAGGGTCTGCACCAGAAGACATATCAAGAGAGACTTAAGGATCTTAATATGTATAGCCTCGAGGAGAGGAGGGACATGATTGAAACTTTCAAATACCTCAAGGAATCAACAAAGTCAAGAGGTAGCATCTTTCAGAAAAATTGTGCAAGAACAAGGGGCACAATCTGAAGCTGGGGGGACGGCTCAGAGGTAATGTGAGGAAGTATTTTTCAAGGAGAGGGTTGTGGATGCATGCAACAGCCTTCCTGAGGAGGTTGTGGAGTCAAAAACAGTGGTGGAATTCAAGAATGCATGGGACAGACATAAGGTAATTCTCGGGGTGGAGGGTGGAAGAAGTAGGCTGTTGGTTAGCTAGGATCTGCAGCTTATCCATTAGGTAGGAAATGGGCAGACTGGGTGGGCCAAGGGTCCTTATCTGCCATCAATTTCTATGTTTCTATACAGAGATATTAAATTTGGGTTTAAAATGAATAAATCCCATTAGTTATTGTCAAAGCATTTTCCTTTTAATACATTTCTGCTTTCATAAAGCCTGGACAGGCAGATTGGAAGAAGTGGCAGGGTTATGGATCATTCCTTCATTGGAGAAATGGGGACAGGGATCCTTCAAAGGTAAAATAAAGAACATTGGGCCTAATTTCCTGAAGTCATCTTTAGTAAAATAAGAAAATGGGCACTAACTATAACACAAGTTTCAGTTGTGGATAAGGAAAATTCTGCATAGAACTATACAAATGACAAGTTTTCAGATTCCTATAGTGTATAAAGATATTAGTCCAGTTTCTTATATAGATGTAGCAGCCTGTTTAGTGGATATTAGAACCCCTCCCAGGATGTGAGATGTGTTGTGGTTGTGCACTCATGGCAGGTTAGGGGTGAAGGGTAATTCAAAACATAAAAGAATGGAAGAGGAATGTGTCCCAAGGAAGCGTGTCAGTTACAAGTAGAGACACAGGAGCATTTTCTTATTCAATGTCCTTATGCTGGGATGTATGGAAAATCACGGCAGCCAGATGGCAAGACCCAAACTGGCAGACAGTAGCTTATGAAAATGTGATTGTTGGGAAAATGATTCTATACAATAATATGAGTCAAGTACATTACAACTTATTTTACATGTATAAAGTTTTTATGTGGCAGGTACGATGCAAGTTTGTTCTTCAACAAAAGAGAATTTCTCCATATATACAGGTTGAACTTATTGAAACTGAGATTAAATCACAAGCTAATAGCTAATTTTGACAAAGGCTGAATGTCTTGGGAACAATGGAAGAAGAGTGGAAGAATAGCATATTAACATTTTTAGGGTGACGTCAGGCATTTTATTTTTTCCCAATAGAATGTGTTTTCATTAGGGTTTACTAGTATATGTATCTCAGTCCTTTTGTAGTGTAATCACAACTGTAACCCCTCACCCCTGCCTTTTAGCAAAATGACAGGTGGCATGCTGTTGAAGCTGACAGCAGTACCTGAGTGGGACTGGGTTGGGGAGGATGAGGTTACTCGGCACAGGGGACCTAGGTTTGGCTACTCTGAACAGGGGCACCCAAGTAAATCGAACACAGGAAGCAATAACTGTAATGTCCAGAACCAGGAATGGGATTCTTCAGTGTGGCTTTTATTCACTTCAAGCTGAGCAAACAAAGCATAGACGGACCCCCATGGGCTACATTTCCTGGTAATGCAGATTAGAGACTACAGAACACTTTATCACTATTTCCAGCCCTCAGGCTCTAAACCCACCAGGCACACAGCCCGGACTTGCACGCAGCTTTGGGTACACAACCCGACTTGTACACTACTTGGGTTTTCCCCACTGGCCCGGCTCCCCTGCTGCACTTGATCTGCGGTCCATTTGAGGAATGAACCAATTATCCTGTCGTGGCTCCTAAAACCACACTAGAGTCTTCTACTCCTAGAGAGAATTTTCTCCTACAATCCCACATCTGGGTACTTCCCTCAACACTGGCCAAGTGCCTGTGGTAAAGTAGAAACCACAGAAGAAATCCGAGAGGTGGACCTGGTCACTAAAGATGGGGGCCACCCACCTCCAGCTCCCACAGCCCATACCCGGCCATTTCTCTGGAAACTGAACAATTCCTTTACTGAACTTTCAAATGTAGATTCTGGGTAGCGTCTGTCACATCTCCTCTACATATCATTTGCATCCCAACAAGCTCTGGACTTGAACCTACTTTTACTTTGCTTAGCCCATTACTCTAGGCTTCCCAATATTTAGTAGTTCAATCCCTACATTGTCACACACAAGTCCCAGGGTGAAAAACATAGGCCCTTTTAGCAGAGCAGACACTCACCCTCACGTTGCAGGTGCCCCACAGGCGACTCACAAATCTTCTTGTTCTCCCAAATAAACTCTGGAACACATAGGCAGCTTTTCCTTCACAAGCAGGAGATTAGGGGTTGCCCCAGGGAATCTGCAGGGAACCCTTTCCTGACCCCGGAGGGAGGGCACTGAGACCAAACAGCGGTCTCCACCACTTCAGTTATCTTCTGTGTCTCTCTTTAAGGTGGAGACACACACCCTTTAAACTAAAAATAGCCCTCTGTCAGGCTGAGGCTCCTAGAGCCTTCACTGAGCTGCTTTCTCAGCAAGCTCCCAACTTCACACTGAACTGACTCACACTCAACTGAAGACTGACTTCAAAACTTCCCAAAGTTCTAACCAACTCCTTGCTGCAAATTCCAATGTGGCTCATGCAGCTGCGATAGTTCTATTGGTGATGTCATCCCTCAGTCTCAGCTGAGACTGAGAACAGAGTGAGACAGTGTGAAACCCATTTAACTGGAGTTTCACAAGCTGCCTTCCCTGCCTACCACTAGGTCTAACTGGGATTCTAGTAACCCGGGTAACAAGGGGTTACACTCATGCTGACCTGGAAAATGACTGTTTGCAGTCATTGTTTACCGACCTTAGGCCATTCCACCGTATATGCTACCTGCGGAGGGGGTGATCAGGCCCCTCCTACCATGTGCAAGCACAGGCAGGCAACACTAAGGGCCTGAGGGCCTTTAGCTGACATATCAGCCTCTACACTATCCATGTACTATGGACACCTAGTGGCTCTGGTAGAACTATCCAGAGCATAGCCCTGATACAGTAGCACTGCGGTCCTTACTGCAGGTCAGGGCCACAGCCTGTCCATCCCCAACCCTCTGGGAAAACCTATCTGCCTTTAACTTACTACCCCAAAACAAAAACAACCCGGGGACCTCCCGACCTTGGGCAACCTGCAACCACACCATTAAAATACCACATTTTATACCATGTTACTGTCTCCTCCCTACCCCACAACCACACCTGTGGAAGGAAGGGTTAATACAGTAATAACAACAATAACATCACAGTACTTTAAATTTCTACACACTAAAGTACTAATGAGGAACTCCGATGAGCCCTCCTCCTCTTCTTGTCTTCTCTTCTGTCTTTCCAGGAACACCTGTAGAAAAGAAAGACAACACACACTCTCTAATCTGCATACACAGTCTAACTCAGACCCCTACCATCAAAACACTGAAAAATCCCAAAAGATTTTTTTTTTAGAAAAAGGTAGAAAAACAGTATTTACATTAGAAAACAATGACATTATTTACAATACACATTTGGGGGATGGAGTGCCTTAAAAGTCCCAACTAGTGACCACAATGCCCGAAGGCTAGTCCAATAAAGAATCTCCTGGGCAGGACCTGATGAAGCACAGTTCTAACAGACCAAAGTCCCGAGAGAAGTCTTCTTGGACAGTTCACACATTTTGAAGTCTGCTAGTGTAGGGTGTGTACTGCAATGTCATAAAGATAGAAAAGTTCGGACTTACCAGCCACTTGTAGTATGGAAAATTTTGGGACCGACCTGCACCTCTGACGAAGACTCTCCCTAGCAGCATTTCTTCCGATACAGCTGGGTGGACATCTTCCAGGAACCACAGGAGGGCACATCTGGGAACTGCTGGGTTGATGTCATCTCTAGAGATGGAACCTTAGAACAGGAACAAAAGAAAACAGCTGGTCAGACCTCATCCGATTATCAGGCGATGAACAGGATACAGCTGGGCTGGTGTCTTCTCTGGATCTGAAGTCATCTGGTGGGCCAGTCGATGGTTTCTGGAAAGGCCAGTACACTGTAGACCGATGAATGTGGGCACCTGAGTCCTGGATGTCCATATTGGCGGATCAATAAAGGCACTTACAGTCTGGTGTGGCACTATTGACTACCACTGCTCGGCTTTCCATTTTGTAGGCACAGGCACATTTGCTGGGAGGTCCTTGCACTGAGGCCAATAGTACCAGGGGTCAGGAGCTTGAATTATTGCCCGTCTGGGTGCACATAATTCATACAGTGGGAGATTTCATGTCCCTCTCCATCCACTATTTGCACTCTGTCTATAAACAGTGTCCTGCCTCTCTTCCACTGGGTATAGTTCTCGTGAAACAGTCTCTTCTTTACATGCTTGTTGGCCCCAGGATGCACACATTTTCATGGCTTCATCCCAGATCCAGGATTTCCTGCTGTTCTCAATCTCCTCCCAGACTTTCTGAGGAAAGGTAGGAAAGGTCATACCATAGATCTCATTTGCCTTCCTCACGAACCGGTCTCTCCTCTTTACTTGCTTTGGTCAATCGAGACCGCTGGCCTGGCTTGGGGTGGCCAGTCCTGGTTCTGCCAACCGCATCCTTAATAAATTAGAAGCGGATCCTGACTTCTTCCTCTTGCGAAGCCAGGGCAGTGGCATCACCATTTTCTTCCATGGATTCCTCCGAGGCAAGATCTTGAGGCTGTGTACCGTTCCTTTTCACAAGGCCACATAGGTTCCCCTCATCTTCCTCTTCACTGAGGATCTGAGCCCAGGAGTGAGCAGTCGTTCTCACTCCTGAGACTATCCACTCATCACTAGGCGCAGAGGTCGACACCTCCACTCAAGGCCTCCCACATCTCATCTTCGCCTAAGAGACTTGGGCTAGGCCCCCTCCAGGGGTCTATTGATGCTTATCTGAACTCTCCTTCTGGGATCTAACATCCAAACTTCAACTTCTGGTTCTGTCTCTAACTCTGCACCCTCTAACTTTGTCCACACTCCCCGAGGGCCTTCCTCCACAGGCTCCACCTGGTGCTGTGTGCTGCCAACTGCAGATTCCTGAACCTTTGTCCATGTGGGAGCCAAATGAATTTGAGGCGCTTATACAAGCCATATTTTCCTAGGCATCCAGCACAGTGAGGAATCATGAAGGCGTCCTTCCAGCTCTCAAGCATATTTGTACACATGCACTGGAAAACCAGGAACCTCCGCATGAGGAGGCAGTTGCCTCCATAGCACCACTTTTCAATATCCCTCAGTCTATTTACTGCTGCCGTTACTGCAACCCGGGCATGATCTGGGTAACGAGCTGGTCCTGAGGGCCATAACTGCAGAAAACAAACAAAAGTTCGCTGTAACTGAAAGTCCCACTTTATTAAACACACTCTTTAATTGTAAAATGGCTCCTCTGCTGCTGTGTTTACTTTACTACCCCACCCTGTAATGGCGTGCAGCACTCCTGTGCATCAACATTCAGAATCTGGGTCAAGCCACCGCGCATCCGATTTACACAAACTACTGATAACTTTGCTCAAACTGCACAACTTGCTCTGTTCTTGCTTTAAACACATTTACAGGATTTTCCATGGACTTTTACATGCTGGTAACATTTATTTGATTCACAGTCCCTTAAAGCTTCAGGTTTTAGCACAGGATTGCCTGTATAACTAGTGCTGCACATTGGCTACAACTCACAGTCTCTCTCTGGCTTCAAACTTTAAACTGAGGCTGAATTTATTACTATGCACACAGTCAATGGCTTAACAGACTTGCACTTGCTGGCAGGACCTGACACAGTCGTTACTTGCAAAGCGACTACACTGCTGCACACACATTTATATGGCATAGGGCAGAAAATCACTGTTTGAGCAGTTTTAAGTTGTTACTTACTGTTATCAGTAGTAGTTTGCTGCGATGGGAAAAACAGCCTGCAGCCAGTTCTTGGAGGCCTCAGAACAGAAATGGGTGGGCAGTCCTACCAATCGTCTTTTCAACCACCCTTTTGCAATTCCGATGATCGATTAGCGGGTTGAGCCCGATTTTAAACTAGAAAGTCTATTTTTACAAAGTTTACAGTGATTTAACACTCCGCAATGCTCCTCCACTAGCCAGTACCGCACTCCTCACACTCCCTCTCGAATGCTGGAGCAGTCACTGTAGAGCTGGCTGAGGGCGGACTGATTGCAGCCTGACCAATCACACGACGCCATACAAATGAGCCCTTCTTCCTCATGAGGGCTCTTTCTCCAGCGCATCGCCGAAGCAGGCAAATTTAAACTGCAGAATGCAACTTTTTCTTTACTGACTGACTCCACGGTGGGGAGCCCATTTCAGCCATTTAACATAGCCATTACACCTGCAAAGTCTCTTATTTATTCAAAAAGCATTTCCAACGTCCAGGGCACAATTTTTCTGTTGCTACCTCTAGTCTTCCACACTTTTCTTTACCACAGTTCTTTTTAAAAGCAGGCAAAAACACTGTAAACTATTTGATGCAGGACAAGGGCACACTCTTTGGCTTTACTGCTCCTTGGTAAACAGTTGGCAATTTTAAACAGCAGCACAAGATCCACAGCACACAGCAACACTAGGAAATTGCTTCAGCTTTGGGCTACCCACTGCCAGATAGCCAAAACGCTAGCCCCCTTGCCCAAGCACCTTCCTCCCAGAACAAAATCCAAGCGGTGCCTCCATTTTGTAACCCTCACCCCTGCCTTTTGCAAAATGACAGGTGGCATGCTGTTGAATCTGACAGCAGTACCTGGTGGGGACTGGGTCGGGAGGATGAGGTTACTCGGCACAAGGGGACCTAGGTTTGGCTACTCTGCACAGGGGCACCCAAGTAAATCCGAACACAGGAAGCAATAACTGTAATGTCCAGAACCAGGAATGGGATTCTTCAGTGTGGCTTTTATTCACTTCCAAGCTGAGCAAACAAAGCATAGGCGGACTCCCATGGGGCTACATTTCTTGGTAATGCAGATTAGAGACTACAGAACACTTTATCACTATTTCCAGCCCTCAGGCTCTAAACCCACCAGGCACACAGCCGGACTTGCACACAGCTTTGGAGTGCAGCCCAACTTGTACACTACTTGGGTTTTCCCCACTGGCCCGGCTCCTCTGCCAGCCACTTGATCTATGCGGTCCATTTGAGGAATGAACCAATTATCCTGTTGTGGCTCCCCAAACCACACTAAGTCTTGACTCCTGAGAAATTTTCCTTACAATCCCATGTCTGGGTACTTCCCTCATCACTGGCCAAGTGCCTGAGATAAAGTAGAAATCCATGAAGAAATCTGTAGAGGTGGACCTGGTCACTAAAAATGGGGGCCACCCACCTCCAGCTCCCACAGTCCATACCCAGCCATTTCTCTGGAAACTGAACAATTCCTTTACTGAACTTTCAAATGTAGATTCTGGGTAGACGTCTGTCACATCTCCTCTACATATCATTTGCATCCCAACAAGCTCTGGACTTGAACCTACTTTTACTTTGCTTAGCCCATTACTCTAGGCTTCCCAATATTTAGTAGTTCAATCCCACATTGTCACACAAGTCCCAGGGTGAAAACATAGGCCCTTTCAGCAAGAGCAGACACTTACCCTCACGTTGCAGGTGCCCCACAGGCGACTCACAAATCTTCTTGTTCTCCCAAGTAAACTCTGGAACACATAGGCAGCTTTTCCTTCACAAGCAGATTAGGGGGTTGCCCCAGAAATCTGCAGGAACCTTTCCTGCCCCCCAGAGGGAGGGGGCACTGAGACCAAAACAGCTGTCTCCACTACTTCAATTATCTTCTGTGTCTCTCTTAAGGTGGAGACACACACCCTTTAGCTAAAATAGCCCTCTGTCAGGGCTGAGGCTCCTAGAGCCTCTCACTGAGCTGCTTTCTTAGCAAGCTCCCAACTTCACACTGAACTGACTCACACTCAACTGCAGACTGACTTCAAAACTTCCCAACGCTCTAACTCAACTCCTTGCTGCAGATTCCAATGTGGCTCATGCAGCTGCGATATTTCTATTGGTGATGTCATCCCTTAGTCTCAGCTGAGACTGAGAACAGAGTGAGACAGTGTGAAACCCATTTAACTGGAGTTTCAAAGCTGCCTTCCCTGCCTACCACTAGGTCTGACTGGGATTCTAGTAACCCGGTAACGAGGGGTTGTACAACTTTAAATTTTTTGTCTTATCGTTAAATTAAATACAATGGATATAAGTGTATGATAATTTCTTTTATAGTTTAAGGCAACAGCTCTAATGATTGTTTTGTTGTGTGTATTGTACCAGTATCGTTTATTCTTTCTTGCAATAAAAATTCCCCTACTCTTTTCAAGAAGTGCCATGGGATCTTTAACATCCTTCTGAACTACCACAGAACTGGCAGATGGGACCTTGGTTTAACGTCTCATCCAAAGGCGGACTCTGGTCCTGACTGTCACCGAAGGAGACCCAGCCACTGGGAATCCCTTCGGAGACCTGATCCCCTAACCAGGAGGAGCCACAGACCTCCCTGGCACCTTCTCGACCTGTCGGTCCCCCGACATTCTAGGTTGAGGTCTCAGACCCCTTTGACCGATAGGCGAAGAAGGCACACAGACACTCTAAAGTGGCGCCACTGACATTCTTCTTTGTCCTCCTCAGATGAGGAGAGGAAACTTGACAGAAACTCCATCGATGCTACGAAGACTTAATGTGGCAGTAGCTGATTATGTCTGGCCAGACGTCTGTCCTGGCTTCTACTCTAGCCATTACTTGGCTGTCGCCTCCTAAACCGAAGCCGACTCCGACTCCTCCCGAGCCAGCCGCACCATTCCTCCTCCTTCAGAGCGGTCAAGACCATTCTGGTTTGGCCAAACTACCTCTCCACTGATCCTGGAGGAGCCGCCACCCAAATATCCCTTTAGGCTCCTGCCAGAGTCTCGGCCAGTTCTTGCCTCCCGCATAGACTCTCTGTCACCCTCACTCCCGACCATCCCAGGCAGGTGGAGGAGACTCCTGTGGCTGGTGAATTTATCCGAGGCCGAGGACTCGGACCTCATTCCATCCTGGGCGAGGGATGGTTGGTAGCCTCTTGACAGAGGACAGTCCCTCTTTCTTTTGAGCATCCTCTGTCTCATCTCCGAATCCACGGGATGCCTCTTGAACCCATTCAAATGGTGGATTCCCCGATGGAGGCCTTCCCAGTGGCGAGGCCATTGCTGATCCAGCCTTGGAGCTGTGGCAGCACCCTGCCTCCTGCCCTCGCTGTCTGCCTGTATGGCCCACAGATATGCAGTGCCCACGTGTCCCTTTTGGGATTCACAGAGCACCCTTCAGCTGAGGGTTTGGTGACTGAATCTGTGTTCTGGCTCGGGTAATTCAGGAGACACTGATAGACCCCGGACAAACAGTCAAAAAAATGGACCATTCTGCCTGGAAAGTCTATGCTGCCTCTTCGCTGGACCTTCATCAGGTATGCTTGGCCATCATCATGGCGAACTTCTCTCATGCCCTCCTGAGCTCCCTCAGTGAGGTTCTACTTCACTCCCGCAGACCTCCAGACCACAGTCAAGCAGGTCCAAGACCAGGGTTGGGCTGTTGCGAAACAGCAACTCCAGGCGGCTCTGGATCTCAGGATTCTTGCTCCCATTCAGTGGCGGTCGCGGTAGCCATGCGCCACAGGGATTGGTTATGGGTTACCACCTTCATGGCAGACACCCAACGCAAGCTAACGGACATTCCTTTCCTGGGTACTGACCTCTTTGGCCCAGGTGTGGATGGTCACCTCAATGCATCAAGAAGTCCAGTGTCACCTTGGACTCTCAGACTTCTGCACAGAAGGAATTCCAGGGTTTCAAAACCAGAAGCAGCCATTTCGGCATTCTATCCCTGCAGCCAAGCAGCCTCAATTCCAATCGGGCAGCAGCAGGCACAGTCTTGGTGCCCTCGGCCCCAAGTCCAAACCCCTGGCCTGTAAACCTGGAGGATGGGGCTCAGGTGGTCCCCAATCTGGATCCTCTTCCTCCAAGCCTGCTCAGTGATGGGATGGGGTGGCCACCCCATACCTGTCATGCAAGCTCTGGGTCCTCCCATGGGGGTCAGCTCTGCCACTTTCTTTCCACCTGGTCTGCTGTTACCATGGGCAAGTGGGTTCTAGAGTAGTCAGCCAGGGCCTGCTTCTGGAATTTGAGCAGTACTCTCCAAGCTGAGCCTGAGCCCACACCCCACAAGAGGAAATTGTGTCCATACGCACTCGGTCGGCTCTTGAGATGACATCAGCCCATCTCTTCCACAAGGAGGTGGTGGCCAGAGTCATGGGCCCACCGTCAACCCAGGGTTTGTTTCCAGGTACTTCCTGGTCCTGAAGCAGATGGGGGGTTGGTGCCCCATTCTAGATCTGCATGACCTGAACCAATTCCTCAGGTCATGTACATTCTGGAGGTAACTCTTTCCAGGTCATACCATCTCTCGAGCAGGACATGTGGTTTTGCTCTCTGGATCTCAAGATGCATTCTTTCACATCCTGATCCGTCCATCTCACCAGAGGTTCCTTTGTTTTCGAGCAGAAGGAGCCCTCTTTGAGTTCGAGCCATGCTGTTCAGCCTGTCATGCCCCACAGGTCTTCATCAAATGCATTGCAGTGGTGGCAGCCCATCTTTGGCATTGAGGAGTCAGAGTCTACACCTGTCTCGATGATTGGCTTTAGTGGGTTCCTGCAAACAGGAGGTAGAGAGGTCAGGGATCTGGCCCTCCAGACCTGCACCACACTTGGTCTCCTGGTCAACAAGACCAAGCTGAAACATGTACTTCGCAGGTGATATGCCTCATTGGGGAAGAGCTCAACTCTTGCCAAGCCATAGCCTAGCTCCTGATGGACAGGGTAGAGGTTCTCTCCTCCTTTGCCCAATCATTTCTGGTTGGGCACTTGCACCCTACCCCTGACTTTCTGCACCTTCTGGGGTACATGGCGGCCTGCACCACCTTAGTCCGATGGGCCTGGTGGCATATGCACCCCCTTCAATGGGAGCTGGCCAGCCAGTGGACTCAGCATCATGGTCACTTCAACCAGCTGGTCACTGTGACCCTAAAGATGTGGGACACTCTCCAATGGTGGTCCATCCTAGAACACCTGCAGGAAAGGGATCCCATTTGTCTGTCCTGAGCCAATGGCTGTTCTCACAAGTGATGCCTCTCTCACAGGCTGGGGTGCCAACATGGGGAATCACAGAGCTCATGGGTTCTGGACCCCGAGGAATCCTGCTATCATATCAACCTGCTGGAGCTCAGAGCAGTCAGACTGGCACTATCAGCATTCGCACTGCTCCTTCGAGGTCAAGTGGTGCAAGTCCAGATGGACAATACCACGACCATGCACTATCTCAACAAACAGGGCAGCACACATCCCGGCTGCTGTGCAGGAAGTGCTCCACATCTGGACCCTCATGAGCCAACTGGAGGCAGATCTCCTAGCCATCTATGTGGCAGGAGCCTCAATCCAGCTGGTAGACGCTCTCAGCCATGTGGGCAAGATATCCCATGTGTGGTCTTTCCATCCAGAGGTAGTACACAGTCTGTTATCCCACTGGGGCAAACCTCAGGTGGATCTGTTTGCCTCCATGGAGAACATGAAGCTGAGGCTGTTTCATGCCCTCCCCTCAGCAGGGCTCGCTGCAGGGGATGCCTTCTCAGGTCATGGACCCAGCCTCTTCTCTGCCTTCCCTCCACTTCCCTTGGTTCACAAGGTGATCCTCAAGGTCAAAGGGACAAGGCACAGGTGATTCTGGTATCCAGATCTCCTCAGCCTCTGCTCCAGGCCTCCAGGTGTCTTCCAGAATGCCTGGACTTGTTATCTGTCACTCAGGGAAGGTATTCCATCCAGACCTTCAATCCTCCACCTGACAGCCTGGTTCCTGAGCAGCTAGAGTACCAGACTTTGGGTCTCTCTGAGGATGTACTCACAGTAGTAGAAGCATCCAGGACGGAGTCTTGACCAGGAGGTGCTATGCCTTCAAATGGAAAAGGTTTTCCATTTGGTGTCAGAAACAAGGCCTCGGACCCTTTGTCCTGTTCAGTGGCTGGTATCTTCGACTACCTTTGGTCCTTGTCAAAGGGGTCTTGGTGATGACCCTTAAGGTGCACCTGGCAGCCATCTCTGCTTACGGGCACAGGCTGGTCAGCAGGCGGTGGCACAGGAGAAAGGTGGACTGGCTTTTCTTTAAAACTTGCCACATATCTCCTCCGTGCGTGAACCTCCTCCTCCGTGGGATCTACTGCTGGTACTTGCAAAGCTCATGAGCAAGCCATTCAAACCAATACACAGGTGTGAGGTGTCACATCTGTCATTGAAGGCCACCTTCCTGGTGGCTATCATGTCAGCCAGAAGGACTGGGGAGCTCCAGGCACTATCAGTGGAGTCTCCTCACCTGGTCTTCCACAGGGTCAAGGTTGTCCTGTGCCCCACCCAAAGTTCCTCCGGAAGGTGGCAGGAGTTTCACCTTAACCAGGTGTTAACTCTGCTTGTTTTCTATCTGAACTACACCTCAGAGGTTGAATACAGGCTCCACTCTGGACCTAAGGCAGGCTCTCTTATTATAAGGAGGCGGATGGCGGAAGTTCAGGGAGAGGTTTGCCAGCTGTTTGTCACCTACGCTGAAGCTGCACCTGGCAGACCTGTAATAAAGTGGATGATTGACAGATGGATTACATCCTGCATTGATTTCTGCTACGGGTTGATGGGCAAGGAGCCTCCCATAGGGATAAGAGCTCACTCCACCCACCATACTGTTGCGTCAGTGGCTGCTTTCAGGACATCCCTATCCAGGAAATCTGCAGGCTGCTACCTGGAAGACAACAAACACCTTCATTACCCATTACCACATCAACCTAAAGTCATGCAGGGATGCTGGTTTTGGGGCCTCAGTTCTCAATCTCTGTTCCCCAAGTAAGTGTAAAGGGGTGTGCGCCTTGCTTCCCTCCTCTTGGAGAACTGCTTGGAGTCTGCCAAACAGTGTGGATAGAATAACATATCCACGATCCTAGAAAAACAGGTTACTCACCTGTAACAGTAGTTCTAGGAGTGGTATATGCTGTTTATCCACAAACCCACTAACCTCCCGGCTTGAAGCTTACCTAGCTTCCAGCGGGCAAGATCTGGTATCATGTGGCAGAGCGAGGTTATACCACTTGGGTGGGTGGGAGGAGCCAGCTTCAAGACCTGCCGGCAAGATTCTTAAAGGGAAAGGACATGCCAAACAGTGTGGATGAACAACATATACCATTCCTAGAACTACTGTTACAGGTGAGTAACATGTTTTCCTGGGGTGAAAAGAAATAAATACTTACCATAGTAATCTTGTCTCTTCCAGGGAATACTCCAATATTCATAACTCTCCCACCCTGCCTCCCTGCTAGAATCAGTGGCCTCTGCACTCCATACTGTGTTACCAGGGGTATGAGTGCCACACTCTGGCATTTCTGTTGAAACTGTGTTCTTCACTGGTTTTACCTTCTTCAGGTGATTCTGACATTTGAGGGTGCTTTTGTGGTTTTTCCTCCTGTTGGAGGCTTTTTGGGTGTTAAGTAGTTATTATTATTATTATTATAGTGTTATATAGGTATTTTCCTCATGGGATCTGCCTTGTTAGGCATCCTGAAATCTGAAAGGTTAGCAGTTGATAGGGGCAGCATTTGAAAAGTGGCACGTGCCAATGATGTTCCGTCATTAGCATAACGTTTCATCTCCGACAGATCTGGCTTAAAGGCATACTGCATAGAGTTATGAATATTGGAGTATCCCTGGAAAAACAAGATTACTATGGTAAGTAATTTTTCTTCTGGACATTGGAGTGTTCCTACTCTTGTTTGTGGCTGTATGATTAGGGCTGGTTGCTCATAGCAGCACCCAACCTAGCATCACTTAGCACTTACTCTCAACTGCCTGTGTCTCCAGAAAGGGACTCTCTGATCTGGCGGCAGATATCTATGTCTGTTCTAGTAAAACATATGTAGTATGGGCAGAATGATGACCAGTGTACACCAGAAAAGTATATAAACTGAAATTATTATTTACTATCTGTTGCCCACCTACTTTCAGTTCTACTATAAACACCACTGATTGATATGAAAATGTACTGTGCAAATGTAAAAATGTCAATCAATTTAACTTTTAAAAATATATTTTATTTTATTTATTTATTTTTTTTTTTACTGTAAAGCTGTTGAAATACCCCTATACCCGTAAGCCTGACTGTTTAGGCTAATTGTAATACTTTTCATTTGGAGGGATCCATGTACTAAATACAGATGTCTGACATGAGATGTACTCTATATTATTGTATTTTTCTTGAAAGAAGTAAAATATGTTTTAAAAAGTCCACCCAAGGAGGCAGTGGATCAGACAGTGGTGGCTGCCTCACAGTTCCTCACTGATGGGCGTTACTCAACCTTCCCAAGGCTCAGCAAAAGGATGAGGAGACTGCTATGGTTCTCAAAGAGGTGGCAGAAAAGGTAAAGGCTAAAAGAATGGCCTTCAGAAGGTATAAGGAGACCCAGAGAGAGGAGGATAGGAAAGTATACTAGGAAAATAGAGGAAGGCAGGAAAGCAGTAAGCAGCACAAAGACACAAACTGAAGAAAGAATAGTTCAGGCAGTATCAAAGGGATAAGATATATTGGTATGTTAGTGAAAAAAGGAAATGAAGGGAGGGATTGTATGGTTGGGGTGGAGAGGCTGTATGGAGGGGATCAAGAAAACAGAAATCTTGAACAAATACTTCTGCTCAGTGTTCACAGTAGAAGGAGGGTCCAAAATAGACACCAGGAGCTTTGAGGGAAGGAAATATACACTAGTCCTTTTTCTGTGGAGAAAGTCAGGAAAGCACTCATTAACCTGAAGGTGAACAAAGCTATGGTGCCAGATGGGATGCAGCCAAGGATGCTGAGGAGCTCAGGGAGGTACTAGCTGCTCTTCTGACAGACTTATTTAACAGGTCACTGGAGACCAGCGTGGTCCTAGAGGACTGGAGAAAGGCAGATGTAGTCCCACTTCACAAAAGTGGGAGCAAGGAAGGGTGGGCAATTATAGGCCTGTCTGCCTGACCTCAGTAGTTAGTAAGTTAATGGAAACACTATTAAAGGAAAGGATTGTGGAATATCTTGAATCCAGCAGGTTGCAGGATCCGAGGCAGCATGGATTTACAGGGGAAGGTCATGCCAGACAAATCTGATAGATTTCTCTGGGTGACCATGGAGCTAGATCAAGGAGGAGCGGTGGATATGGCCTACCTGGATTTCAGCAAGGCTTTCTACATCATTCCACATAGGAGGCTGGTAAACAAGTTGCATACCTTGGGGTGGGCAATAAGGTGGTAACCTGAATAAGAAACTGGTTAGGGATAGGAGGCAGAGGCAGTGGTAAATGGTTTTCTCTCCGAGGAAGAGTGGGTGACCAGTGGGGTACCTCAGGGATCAGTGCCGGGACTGGTCCTCTTTAATGTCTTTACAAGTGATGAAGTGGAGGTGCTGGAAGGAAGGTCTGCCTCTTCATGGATGACACCAAGATCTGAAACACAGTGGGCACTCTTGTTGGGGGGTTTGGAAGGGATGGGCAGGAATCTGAAAAACTGGGGAATGTTCAAGGGTATGGCAACTGTGCTTAAATGCAAAAAAAGTGAAAATAATGCACATGGGCCATAGAATCCCAGGGTGGAGTACAAAATGGGGGGAGGGATCAGTTTCAGTTAATTTATTATACTGGAAAGGCATGTGACAAAAAATTGCCTGTTTTCACAAGCGTCAGTTTTGACCAACAAATCACAAGAATTTCAGTGCAAAACAAGAATACAAAATGGAGGACAGTCAACATAAAACCATTTGTTATAAAAACAAATACAAAAATAAGAGCAAATACAAATGCAGAACCGTATCCATAATAGAAAAACAACTGGTCAAATGATCAAAGGCAAGTGCTAAGGTCAGGTAAGGTGCTATAAAGTGCCAAAGTATGCAAGATATTCACAAACCAGGTAAACTTGCTACGAGAGTGTAGGCACTGTATTGCTGGGTTAGCAGGAGAGATGGAGGAGTACTTGGGAGGGACAATCAGGGCTGGGACCTGCATGTAACGACCATGGACAGATGCTTCTTAGGTTATACTTAAGGAGGAAGTAGAGGGACACTGGATAAGAGCAGAGGTGATTGTTAAAGAGTTTGGTGCCCTTGTAGGAGAGGATGTTTTAGCCTTTGGCGGTGTGGCACAGAGGATGGAGGACCGTGTTGTGGTCCTAGAGAGCGGGATACAATGTCCAAGCAGGAAAAAGACTTGGAGGTAATGATATCAGATGACCTAAAGTGGCCAGGCAGTGCAACAAGGCACTCAGGAGGGCTAGTGGGATATTAGGGTACATAGCTTGGGGTATCACCAGCAGGAGGAGGGATGCAGTATTGACCCTGTATAGATCACTGGTAAGACTCCAGTTTGAGTACTGTGTCCAGTTCTGGAGGTCACATCTCAGGTAAGATGTAGGAAGAGTGGATGCAGTCAATCCATTCAGTAGTAGTATGTGGAAGACTTGAGATTTTGTCCTCCACAGCCTCTATTTCACTAGCATAAACATGTTAAGGTCCTCCAGCTACCACATAATAGAAACATACAATAGTATTGCACAGAGGAGACCAGTACAGTTTATCCAGTATTGGACGATTTGATTTTCACATAATAATACTAGTGTAATATGAGCAAATCATCCCCCTCCTGAAAGTGCTAGGTATTGTAAACTTTCATGATATGTTTATTTAAATTTTAGTCCTGGAAAGGCACACAGAGCTATGACAGGGAACTCGTCCTGGAGATGGTGGGTGGGGTTGCATGTGGGATTTCAGAAGCATGTGCCTCACCTGTGCAGTCTGCTGTCACTGCACTGTGCCACATGCAATGCCATCACTGTGTTGTGCTATGTGTACTACTGTCCACAACAAGGCCTGCCATTCACAGTTTACCACCCATTCTGCAGCTGCACATCAATTCAGCCACCAAAGACCAGCTTCCACTCCCCAGCTGAACAATCTCCTTGCAGCTGGACCAGACTCTCAATTCCTCCCCACCCAACCAACTTCCCTTAACCTGCCGACCACCACCATTGTCACTCAATCAACTTTTAACATCCCTTCCCCAACCGCCACACCCAGGCAGACAAGGCTCCCAGTGAACATCTGGCTTTCTAGCAACATCACCAGACACTCATACACAGCTAAATACCCATGCAGCTGCTGTAACACTCTTCTGTGCCCACAAGAAATACTCCTCTCACCAACAGATGTCCATCCCTGTCTCTGGACCCACCATTTCAGCACACTGACTTGGCTCCACCCCCAAGTCAAAAACACTGCCTGCTGCTGCTGGACCAGTCTTCAGTATCCAAGAGCAGCCTCCTTTCTCTAACAGAACCACCGATCATGCCACTGTCCAACCTATCCAGCAATCTTACCATCCCTCATCCCCAGCTGAATGATCTCCATACGGATTGATTATTCTCATACCACCTATCCAGTCTCATCACCCCATCATAAAGACACAAGAACACCCTTACAAAGACTGGACCCCCCAGAAAGTAGCAGCTGGAGGACCATTCAATCAGCATGACCAGTCTCAGAACAGCCTCTCATCCCAGTCAAACCACACTCACTGACCTATGCTTCATCACTGGGGCAAAGCCCCATCCCTCAAGTGGGCTTACACATAAAAGCCCATATCACCCAGCGATGTAGGAGGCTGGTCAAGGTGCTGAAAGTGGTCTTCTCTCAGATAGGAAGGATGACAGCTGGTGGCTGGAGGCTGTTTTTGGATTGACGTGGTTGGTGATGAGCATTGACAGGGAATGATGGTCTTGGGTGCTGGAAGGGTTATACAGCATAGGATATAGTGTTCAGCAGGTAGATCAGTCCATTGAGTTCTTTAATAAGATATTATAGAACTCAATGGTTCAGTCTGGCCTAGGAGCTGGAAATATGGTCCAGTGAAAGGGATGATGGTCTGTTAGAGAGAGAGAGAGAGAGAGAGGCTGGTTGGGGCTGTCAGGCCAGAGTCTTCATCAACTGCAGAAACAGAGGTGGGCTGAGGTGAGTAGGCTGGTCTGGGGATGGAAAGGTTGTTTAGGTGCTAAGGGAGCAGTCAACGTGAGGATAGGTAGGCTAGCGGGGTTGAGTGGGGTCAGGAGTTTGTCAAGGTACCACAGGAAACTGTCACGTCCAGATATAAAAAAATAAGCATATACCACCATCAGATAAATCTGATCAAACATCAGAATACTCTATTAAACTATACACAAGCAATATCAAATGCATTTTTAATAAACAGTGATAGTTATGACATGATTAAAATAATAATTAGGCAGATATCAACAAAATCAATACGACTGGTTTAATTCATTTACAATGCTTATTCCAATGTTCATGCCTCACACTTTTGCCCCTGGACACAATTAATTTTCTGGATACTGTTAAACTCTCTGATCTATGTAAACCATGTATTCTCCTCCATTTGTGGATTTAGTTGGCTGTTCCACCAGTCTCTCTAACCTATTGTTGCTGTCTGTACTACCGGCTCTGTCTGAACCCTCCCAGACTCCTTTGTCCTCATAGTCTGTGCCCGCCCATGTTGATACCCTGTGTGGCTTGCCCTATTATATTAATTGGAGTCCCTCTCTCTTTCTCCTGCAGATTTCAGTCCTCAGAGGGCTCTCAAGTGCCACAGCCCTGGAGAATCACTGCTGGCTGCGGGTCCCCACAGCCAACCAGCAGAGCTTCAGGTCGAGACATTTCCCTTCTAGCCCTGGACCTCCCATGGATTGAAAGCAGCGTTTGCGATTGGGCTCTTCCTGGCAGCTTCCTGGACCCATTGGCTGCCTCAACTATTTCACTGTCCTTAATTGGGGCTTTCTGGATGCTTGAGGACTGAGCTAGCACTGTTTTTTCTACTTTTAAATCTGCTGTTAGCGGCAATGCTAGACAAGCTGATTTTGTTGCTTTTAGAAAGAAAAATAACTCTTGCCATTTTAGTTTTCCTAGCTGCTACTAATAGCAATTTTTCTTTCGCCCCCACCCTCCCTCTCCTCCTACCTTAATTAAATACTCTTACTGGGAGCCTGCTACTCCCCACCCCTTCCCATTGAGCTACATCTCTGGCTACCTCCCTCCTTAAAGAGACTCTGCTCCTCTGTCTTGGTACTCTTTCCTTAAAGGGTTTCTGCACCATTGTCTTGGCAGCTCCCTTACAGCCTGCCCCCTTGCTCTGTGCAGTCCTCCCTGTCTGATGGCTGACAGACAGCCATTACTCATTCGGATGGATCCTGCTTCTAAATAACGACTTTAAAGGAAAAATGGGTGATCATCCACAACAGGACCCACCTAGGCAGTATGTTCTGCCAAAGATAGTTTCGCAAGATTTTAGTACCACACAAAAAGCACTGACTCCTCTCTTTCCCCAGCTCAGGCCTTCTATCTACATTCGTATACCACTCCTCCTTATAGTTAGAGTGGTGCTCTATGCCCTGTCTCCCTGCCACCACCTCACCGCCCTAGCTACACTTCCCACAAAACTTCAAGTACCAAACAACAAAACAAAGCCACCTTAAAACAATTATAAACTGTCTCAGGAAGTTGCTAGTATTTCTCCTACTCTGCTCAGGGAATGTTGAACTTAACCCTGGCCCACCCTCATGCTTGGGCCCATCAGACCTCTCTAAAGTTAAGGGCCTTAGTTTCCTGCACATGAATGTTTGCAGCTTACCCAAAAAAAATTTTCTTAGTCCAGGCTTGGGTATTACACACAGTACATAGTTATGATTTCAGAGGCATGGCTCTCAGGCCATATCTCTGACAAAGCGGATATATATATATATATATATATATATATATACAGTATATATATGCACATACAACCATTTTGTCAGGGATATGGCTCAGAGTCATGTATCTGAAATCATAACTATGGCATATATATGTGTGCATATATATATATATATATATATATATATATATATATATACTAGCCACTATTAGCAAAATCAGTTTGTTCAAATCACACTTAGATCCCACCTGTCAGCCAAGAGCAATGCATCTGCCCCATCTGATCATGCCACCTGGTAGCAAATCTGACTACCCCACCAATGTGCACTTATGCAATCACTCAACCTGCTACTTCCCCTCCTCCACCAACCCCTTTCTCCTCAGCCCCAGTCCCACCCCTCTCAGTTCCCCAGGGTCCACAGCCCCCTACCAATTTCAAACTCCCTGTCCTCCCTCCCCTACCCTTTCTGACAAGGCGACCCTATACAGTGGTTCCCATAAGCTAACACCTCCTCAGTTCCCTCTTCACTCTTGAACTTCCATGCCTCCTCCTCCCACTCTCTCATTCTAATTACTGCTGTAGCACCAACTTTGCCTGTATGCAAAGTCACAAACCTATCCCATGTACTTTCAGTCATAATACTGTTGTCATTTGTTTAATGTTCTTTGCAACTATGTGTTTTACTATTGTATGTTCACATTTTCTTCCTGGATGGAACGTTTGTAAATGAGCTTGTAGCTCAAAGGTTGTATTCGAGAATTCAATAAATAAAATAAATATATGGATATAACCTGTTCAGATGTGACAGACCTGCTAGGGGAGGTGGAGTTGCTTATCTATGCCAAGATCAAATACCATGTCTCTGACATTGTTGGACCTCCTACCTAAGAATTCGAATGCCTTGCCCTTAAGTTAACCATTTTACCTGAAGTAGTCCTCTTAATATCTGCCTGTTATAGGCCACCCTCTGCAATGCTTGGCATTCTAGAACACCTCCACTCGATACTGGATAAGGTGAACCTAGAAAGAATAATAATGGAGATTTCAGTCTGAACTGGAATGATGCCTGTGCTTGCAAGATTAAAGAGTTCTGCGATGTACACAGGTTAACCCAGATGACTCCTGAGGACACCCGACCAAACAGGGAAAAACCCAGCCACAGTACCCTACGGATCTTAGGCTTGTCAGTAAGCCTCACAACATCACCCATACAGGAGTTTTCACAGTGACTTAAGTGATCACTGTGCCACTGCCTGTAATCACCAGTTCCATAACGAGTTGTCTACTTCTATCTTCAAGCTAAAAGAAGCCTAAAAACTTCTGCGGACCGCCTTCCTGACAGACCATGGTAATATCAACTGGCAGAAATTCTATCCGGCCCTTCTGCCACTGAGGCTTTTAATATTTTCCAAAACCTATTAGTGGGACTGATACACAAACATGCTCCACTTAGGAGGATCAAAACAAGGAAAAGGTCCCCTGACTGGTTCACGCCTACATTGAAGAAAGCCCTCCAAGACAGGGATGTACTGTAGAAAAGAGCCAGGAAAACAAAGCTAGAAGCCAACTGGCTTGCCTTTTGGGTGGCTAGGAATGCCTGCACTAAGTTAATAAGGCAGAAAAATCATGTTATTTCCTGACACCTTGAAGAAAATAAAATTGCTCTGCCAATTTTTGGAACATTCTTAGAGGTTGAAGGTCACTGTCAGCCTCCCCCCCGCAAGAATAATGGCAGAAAACATTTCTTACATGACCAGAGCTGACATTCTTGAACAACTCAACAATCACTTTGTCACAGCAGGCCTTGCTTTCGATGATTCCCCTCAGCAAGCTAAATGTCCACAGCAATGCCACCGATGGCTTTCCTCTGACATTGCCACAAACCTGAGACACTCCTCCTTTTGCTTTCAACCAGTTACATTCAAACAGGTGGAGGACTTCCTAATGTCTCTGTACACAAAAAGTGTGGCGGTGCTGATCTTATAGAGCTATTTTTCTTGAAAACAGGCTTTACCATCTGACTGCCCAAATCACCCATCTATTTAATAGTTCCCTGATTCAGGGAGAAATTACCTCCTCATTGGAAAAGCGGCGCATGTCATTCCCTTTTCAAGTCTGGAGATCCAACTGACCTGAACAACTACCATCCTATTTCGTGCTTCCTACCCTGTCAAAAATCCTGGAAAATAGTCGATTACCTAGAATCAAGAACCTCCTGAACCCGGCCCAATCAGGTTTTGAGACCCAAGCACAGCACTGTAACTGCCCTTGCCAAAGTCTCCAATGACTGGCAAAATTCTTTGGAAACAAAAAACACGCCTATGCCTCTTTCTGGACCTTAGTAAGGCCTTTGATACCGTGGAACATAGCCGTCTGCTTAACTCTGAACAACTTCAGCCTAGACAATACTGCCCTAAAGTGGTTTGAACGTTATCTCTCAACAGACTGCAACAGATTAAAGCTCAAGGGAACCGTCTCTGCTTAAAATCCTTCATTGGGTGTGCCACAAGGCTCCATCCTGGGCCCCATTCTGTTCACTTTATACATAAACCATATCGACTCACATATGCTCAGGCTACATACATTTATTACTGATGATACAGGTTTCTACACTATTAACTCATCCCTGGATCTCACTTATGACAAGCTACAATATGACTTTGTCACCCTCAACACACTTTACTAAAGCACAAGCTCCTACTTATTGCAAAAAAACCAAGGCAATGATCTTATCTCCACATGCCATTCATGCCAGGGCCACTATCGAACCGCCTTGATTTACACCCTACTAGGGTGAACCTCTGGAAATAGTGGATCAGTTTAAGTACCTGGGTGTCTGGTTGGATAACTGGCTTAATTTTGTGGCACATCTGAATGAGCTATCAAAAAGCTCAGACAACGTTTAGGTATCTTTTATCACATAAGATATCTCCTCACATTAGAAGCCAGAAAGAGACTAGTCCTTCGACTTTTATTCTACTGCTCGACTATGCTGACATTCTTTACAGCCACTGTTCAGATTGGGCATTATGTAAATTAGACACCCTCTATCACCATGCCTTGCGGTTTATTCTGGATATGCCCATTCATTCCATCTGCTTGCTCTACCAAAAGCTCGCTTTGGCCATCTCTTACATTGAGGAGGAAAAAATGCCTTCCTGTGGTTGTACAGGGCCTTAACCGATTAGCTACCAGATTATATCTCTGCTCTCTTTGACGCATAACAGGAGCATATGGCCTAAAAAGCACATCCCTTGTATCCTTCAAGGTGCCAAGAATAAGGTCCCATTACGGTAAGGCTTCTATCAGTTTCTCCCCACCTTCCCTTTGGAACAATATGCAAAAGACAGTAAGGTTCTCATACCTGTCGGGTCCCCATACTTTTAAGCTGTCTATCACACGCATCCTGAAGGTCATATGTACCAGCCACAAGTGATTTTCCTACTGGCCTCCTGCCCTGCTCCCCATTTACTTAGCACTTATACCTACAACTCTAGCACTCTCTGCACATCTCCCTGTGTATTCTTCTTACCCTCCGGTCTTACTATGTTCGTGTCTCTCTCCATCTAGTGTTGACATCCCCTCCTGAATTCCCCCATCTCCCATCCTTCTCCGCTAAGGGTTGACCTTCCTGGTCAGTCCGTTTGTGCCTTCTTGTTCTGTTGTTTGTATAATCCTCTTACCAAACCCTGATACTTCTATTGCCTTGTTTAGTATCCCCTCAGATGTTGGTGTTACCCTTAATTTAATTTAACAATCTGAACACTCTGTATTATCCGATGTTGTTGCTATTTTTTCACTGTATGTATCAGCCTGCACTGTGTCCAATTGTAATGTTCTTTGTTCTGTTCCTTCTGCCAGGACCATCTTGAAAATGAGCTTGCTCAAAGATGACTCTGCCTGGTTAAAGTTTTGATTGATTGATTTATGCTGCATGTATCACGTCTATTGACTTTGTATACAGAGCTTATTTTTGTACATTGATGTGTATATTTTGCTGTTATCCCTCTCCCTCTCCCCAGGACGCATCTGGAATTGAGCAGTAGCCTGCTCAGTATACCTTCCTGGTAAAACTTTTAAATAAATAAACATCATGGACAGATGTATAGTGCTTCCCAATTATTTGCCCGTTTTCATCATTCTATGGTTTCAATATTGCCTTTTAAACTCCCCACAAATCCTCAGAATGAAATAAACTGAAGTTCCTCTTCCTTCATCAAGCTCAGCATGTTGGGAAACATATTCATGACATAACTTTTTATGCATATAGCCAAAATCCCAATAAATCAACAAGAAACAGTGTAGCGAGCAAGACGACTGTCAAAACCATGTGGTTCCTGCTAACTGCCGGTAGCTGACTCCTCCCTGGTAATATGGCAGATGCATGGCTACAGCTGAGCCAATGACCAGATAGTATTAGTCCGTACTCTAATCATATTATAGAGCTCAATGCTCCATGCCACTGGGCCAGCTACCATGACCATTTCTATGGGTTACAGGTCAGATGGTGTCTCATGTGCCTACCTGAGGAAATCCTCAACAGCCACAGCACCTCTATATGGAACTGCTTTGGGGAAAGCCTTTGAAACAAGCTATCCAGTCAGAACTGCAAATAAGTTGTTACTCAACTCATGCTTTTTTCTGCTGGTGCTCAAAGGTTAAAGGGTATGAGGTAGGAATCTTTAGACATACAGTATATGTAATTGTTTCTCTGCAGATTCTAGTAAGGGTCCTAGAACCCCTGAAGTCTGCTTCAGAATTTTATCTGAAAAGCAAGGGGTCTAATGACACAGCATTATTTTTAGTCTAAACTTTATATTGCTATTCCATTACCTCTGCACAAAAAAGCTTTCTAAGCATGAGACCCTGCAGTAATTGTAAGTTAAATACCAGAAAATGTGTGGATGGGGAAATTTGTACTGGTGCCTTGTGCTCCACTGGCCCTCAGTTGATCTGCCAGAGCAATGCTATTGTAATCCACTGTTACTTTTTCATGTAGTAGGTTGGCTGCTAGTGGGTAGTTACTGTTGTTATCCAACATAAAACTGACCAGTGATGCCTTCCACTCATAAGAATTGTATGAATGTAGCGAGCTAGCTGATTTCTATGGACAAATATGAAGAAGAGATGCATGAGTTCCTCTTGTAATTGGTGATGTGTACTACTGGGTAAATAGTTATGACAAATAGAATGTGTTTGGTGTTTTTAAGTAGCTGCAGAGAGGGGAGGTGAAGATGTAGGTAGTATCCTAGATTGCACCTCCAATCTGGTGAGAATGTGCTAGGTTTCCTAGAAGGGCTCCTGTAAGTGGTGGAATGTGGATCTAGGCTCATATTGCACAAGATGAGCTCACTGCAGTACCCAGCTCTTGGCAACAGAGGAATGGAGATCTGGGTTCCAACACACCAGTAGCACGAATCCTTCCTGTGTTCCTTCTGCTGACATATCCCACTCAACCCCTTCTCCTATGTTGAAAATTACAATTTTGCTCCTGTCGTCACTTCCTCTCCAGTCTGTGTCACCTGTCAGATCTCTCACTCCAGCTGCCATATCTCACCCCATCCCTGACCCCAGTCTCCCAATATCAGGTCCAGACTGGATCGAATACCTATGGGTATGGAAGACAGAACAGCACCTCAGTAAAGTAGAGTAGGGTATAGCAATTCAATTCAATCTTTATTTATATAAGGTGCCTTTCTGAAACCAAGGCGCCTGTACAATACATGATAAAACAATAAATAATTAAAACAATATTAAATTAAGCTAAACAGCAGTATTCAACATTCATTGAATGCTTAGCTGAAAAATACGTTTTAAAAGCTTCCTTAAAGCTTCGGACAGTCGGGCAGTCTCGCACCTGATGAGGTGAGAGAATTCCACAGGTTGGGGCCATAAAACTAAAAGATCTGGCCCCTGAAGTTTTAAACGAACCCTGGGAATCTCTAGCAATCCCTCGCCAGTGGATCGGAGAGAGCGGGGGGACAGTAGGGACAAAGGAGATAAGGAGATCTTTCAGGTAAGCAGGTCCCTGATCATGTAGGGCCTTATAGGTCAGCAAACCGACCCTTGAAGGTGATTCGCTCAGCTGACTACAGCCAGGAACTCATGGAGCACAGTATGCCATATGACTGGACCTCAGAAGAACCAGTCAGCAGCCTGGCTGCCGTGATTCTGCACTAGCTGCAAGTGGTGAATCTCAACCCCGTAGCCCAAGGTAAAGGGCATTGCAGTAGTCAAGGTGGAGGTAGAAGCATGGACCAAAGTAGGAAGATCATCTGGAGGAACCAGGTGCTTCACCGGGCTATGTTCCTCAGATGGTAAAAGAGGTTTTGACAACTGCGACACCTGAGATTTAAATGTCAAACAGTCATCAAACACAGCACGAGTTCTGCACCGGTCTGAAGTAGTTAGCTGACACCCCAAGCCATAGACCCAAGGGTGATCCAACCAACAAACCCACCTCCGGTGACCCTAGTCCACAACCAACACCTCAGTTTTATCTGGGTTCAACTGCAGCCAACTCACATTCATCCAGTCCTGGATTTGGGTAAGACAGTTGTTAAAGACCGAAAGAGCAGCATCTTGGCGGGCACAAAGGACATGTACAGCTGAGCATTGTCTGCATAGCAGTGAGAAACCAGACTGTACTGCCTAATAATCACTCTAACGGCAGCATGTACACCGCAAACAACATGGGCACCAAAATGGAGCCCTGCGGTACCCCACAGGATAGGGGAATGATGCCGAGGAAAAATCCCAGACACCACTCTCTGAGTCCTACCTCGAGGAAAGATCGAAACTAACTGAGGACTGTGCCAGACAGCCCACAGATAGACCGTAAGCGTCAATAGCACACCATGGTCCACAGTGTCAATGCTGCAAAGAGATCAAGAAGGGCCAAGATGGAACGAGTCCTTCGATCTCGCTATTAGGAGGTCATTTAGTACCCGGACAAGAGCTGTCTCGGTACTATGCCTTTTCCTAAATCCGACTGGAGAGAGTCATAGACATTGTGGCTGGTCAAATGATCATCCAGCTGCGACGCCGACCACCTTCTCAATAACTTTACCCACAAAGGGTAAGTTAGAGACAGGCCTGTAATTTGCCAGACAGTCTGGGTTCAAGGAGGACTTCTTAAGAAGGGCTGAACCACAGCCTCCTTTAGAGGATTTGGAAAGATCCCTCTCTCCAAGGACCTCCAGACTATCTCAGCGAGGCCGGGTCCAATTTTATCCACACAGCCCACTAAGAGACGTGGGGCCCGGATCCAAACCACAGTTGGTCGGACGCAGTGATTGGATGATCATCACAATGTCACTGATTGTGGGAAGGCTGAAGTCAGACAACACAAACTGGGTGTCTGACATCTCCTGCCGACCATCACAACTCCCATT
This sequence comes from Neoceratodus forsteri, assembly GCA_016271365.2. Classification (NCBI taxonomy): domain Eukaryota; kingdom Metazoa; phylum Chordata; order Ceratodontiformes; family Ceratodontidae; genus Neoceratodus; species Neoceratodus forsteri. The sequence goes on from CM057452.1 coordinate 427,046,005, forward strand.
AGAGAAGGTCAAACAGATATCAGACCTGATTGTGGCAACCTTATCTGAAAAGAATAGAGCAAACTCCTCACACCATTCTTGAGAAAAGCTCTTCTGGGCTGAAGACAGATTGGATTTCACAGTCTGTCCACAGTCCAGAAGAGCTGAGCTGGTCTATTGTGCAGCAGCAATCTCTGGACAGGAATTCTGCCTTCTTATGAGAGATTGCGGATTGATAGACCACATAGTGGTCCATCAAACTAAGTTTGTCACAATCCAGACCCAACCTCGGCCAGCACCTCTCTAACCTGTCAACTCTCCTCAACTCCCCAGAGTCTCACCGAAGCAAGGAGACCTGGGGCGAAGAGTTAGAGGACGAACACGAACAGGAGTAATGGAATCCAGGGCCCCTGCCACCGCCTTATTATAGGCAAGTACCTGGTCTCCTGGATCCATGCAATCTCTTGGTAAGCCCGATAGGGTCCAGCACTGCCATCAGGCCATCCAAGAAACACCCTTAAAGGGCGATACTGGACCATCTCCATAGGGGCGGCCTACTAGGGGTGGCCTCAAAACTGAACCCAATGGAGTGATGATCAGACCACCCGACTGGTTCCACCACCAAATCGGATATCTCCATCCCCAGAAGGAACACCAAATCCAATGAATGACCACCAATATGGGTCGAGGAGGAAATAACCTGTGTGAAGCCCAGTGAAATCATTAACTGGAGGAAGTCTTGACCAAATGAGAGTTCATCGTCGACCAGGCACTGAAGTCCCCAGAACCAACCATCTGGGGACCCCAATGTCAGGTCGACAATGAAGTCTCGAGCTTCCCACAGGAAACATTCCCGCCACCTGGTGGATGGTACACGAGAAGTATCCTGCACCCACACCCTCGCCCATGATACATTCAAAGGAGTTGGTAGTTCCCACTGGCACCTCCACTAGGCCCAGTTCTGATCTAAAGCAGATAGCAACAGGAGCAAGTGACTGCCCACAGTAACGGGACAGAATCTGGTCTCATAGCCATGATGGCAGCCGGGAATATCCCTTAGTTCTGGTACCATGCAGTCCATCCCTGATGCTATCCACTCTGCTTTTCAGAGCACTGATAGACTGAATCCTTCACTCCAGTATTGCCTGGGCCACACAGAGGATAAATAGTGGCAGGGAGAACAGTGGGGACACAGGAGTTCAATACAGGCAGGTAGTCTGGGGAATGAGAGCAAAATTGGGTGCAAAAAGACAAAGGTGAAGAAAGAGAAAATTCAGAAAAAAATAAAAGCAGTGGCTCCATGGAAATTAATGGGATTTTACAGTATTCTCCCAACCTTTTACTAATCCAACTTTCATTTGTCTCTATCAGACAAGTAAGATATAACTACAACATTCATTACCAGGGTCACATCACTAGCAAACCTTCTTTCTGTTCTTTCCTATTTGCATCTAATAGAAAAAGTCGCAGTGCAAGAACCCGTAAAAATTTCAGCAGCTAATATTGATACTAATATTGCCAAACCTGTTAAACGTGCTTTTTGAGTGCTTCCTGTGCTATGCACTGTTTTATTTCCTGACTTTGGTTCTTTGACATACTCACTATGGCACTTCTAAGCTGATTGTGGAGGACTCTCTGTTCATGGATCCTGGTATGTAAGCACACCCTTTCCCAATGTAGTGGACAGTGTGTGGACTACATGGAAGCTGATGTCAAATACCTGAGATGGCAGTGCAAGTCAAACAGCAACCTGAATTAACTTTCTTGAGAAAAAATGAGCGGACAGTAAGTCTGCTCATTATTACTGAGAGCCTATGGAGAAAAGGGTAATGAATAGACATCACTTGACTGTTATAACTGTTGCCTTCAAGACACCATTGAAATGGAAGGTTTCTGCCATGGAGAGTTTCTGGTTAAAAATATGCAACAAATACAGTTACGACATTTTAGAAGTACTTAATACGGTGGCAGAATTAGAGGATTATACAAACACATTACACTGGTAAATGTCTGAAGTCTTTACAGCAAATGGAACTAGGAGGACTGCATTTTTCAAATATTTTGTTGAACTTGTTTGTAGTACCATAGTTTGACTATGATTTAAAAAGAAATGGAGTTTGTTACATCATTGTAATAAAGGGATGTATTGACTGCTACATCTGTCTAACCATTAACTTGGACTGAAGCTAAAGTTGCCCAGTGACGGATCAGGAGGTGTCATCCTTCCACCTGTACTGTGTCTGCCTGCTTCCCTGTGGGAGACTGGCTACATCACTTCTTGCCACATTGGTCCACTATCTCAATGGACAGGTGGGTGTTGGATGTAGTGGGCAGAGGATTGCCTCTGGACTTCGATATTCTCCTGTTTTACCGGCTTCCCAGTTCTCAGGAGTACAGAGTTTCGCAGGACATGCTGTCCACACCTGTGGGAGGACATTGCTCAGCTTTTGCAAAAGCAGCAATAGCCCATGTTCAGGATGCACTGGCAGTCAGAGTTATATGTCTAAGTACTTCCTGGACCCAAAACATATGGGAGGCTAGAACCCCATACTGGATCTACACAGTCTGAACTGGTTTATTCATGCATGTACATTCTGGATTGTCACTGAATCAGATTATTCCATTGCTGGAGCAGAGCATGTGGTTCTGCTCCTAGACATCCACACAACCACCTGGCCTGCCCCGCAAGTGGCACATAGATTCCTGCTTCCACTGTGCAAGATCTGATGTCAGCAGCGGAGCCAAGGGATGTACCGCACAGATGTTGGGAGGAGACATCTGGCCAGTCAGACCATTCCAGTGGAAATACCAGTGTGTGAATGTGAACTGTATACTACTCCTTGAACTATGGTTACAGGTGAGTGACCTGTTTTCTCAAGAGGTACAAAGAGACACAGATGGAGGCAAACAGGGAGGTATATCTAGAGAAACAAAAGGAGGCAGGAAGGAGGGTAGGTAGAGCAAAGGCTCAAACTGAGGAAAGGATTGCCCAAGAGGTCAAAAATAGGGATATGACTTTCTTCAGGTATGTGAAGGAAAACAGGAAGGCAAGGGTTGGTATAGTGAAGATACAGAGACCAGGGGAGGGAACTGTGCAGAGGAAGACCAAGAAAAAGCTACAATTTTTAAATGAATATCTGCTTTGCCTTACAGTGGAAAGTGGGGCAGGCCATCATGCATTAAACCAGGGGCAGTGTGTGTGTGTGTGTGTGTGTGTGTGTGTATGTGAAGAGCTGGAGCGGACATGAGCCCATTTACGGAAGAGAGAATCAGCTGGGGTTGGAAGCCCTTAAGGAAAACAAGGTGATAGGGCCAGATGAAATTCACCGGCACTTAAGGAACTGACACGGAGCTAGCCGCCCCTGGCAACACTATTTAGCACCTCATTGGTGACCGGGGCGCAAGCAGAAGAATGGAGAAGGGCTGATATGGTCCCTCTGCACAATAGCAACAGGGAGGAGGGTAGCAATTACAGACCAGTCAGTCTCACATCAGTTGTGGGAAGTTATGGAGTCCCTGCTGAAGGAGAGACTGATGGAGTACCTGAAGGCATTTGGGGTGCAGGATCACTGGCCATATGGCTTCATTGAGGGAGAGTCATGTCTAACCAGTCTTATAGATTTCTTTGACTGGTTAACTAGGGAGGTGGATCAGGGGAGGGCAGTGGATGTGGCCTATCTGGACTTCAGTAAGGCCTTTGACATTGTTCCACATGGGAGGCTGATAAAGAACCTTAGCAGCCTGGGGTGGGGGAGAAGGTGGTGTGCTGGATATCAAACTAGTTTAATGATAAGAGGTAGGGAGTAGGTTTATTCTGAGAATGGGGAAAAACCAGTGGGGTACCACAGGGATTGGTATTAGGCTCTGTCCTCTTCATTGCTTCACAATCCACAATCTCCCCTACATCCAGTTTGGGCAGTTTAAAGCTGGTCTTAAGACACCTCAACTCAGCAACCTGTGACTGTAGATAACTCTAACCAGGTTCCAGTGCCTCAAATATTGTCCCCCGCCCAATGACTTCTACACTTTCCCTAAACCAGGATCCTCTATTTACACTTTAATCATATCTTGACACAGGGCCTACTTTGTAAGACCCTCCGAAACTGAAGTACTGTCATGTGAATCAAAGTGTTGACCGGGACCTCTTTAAAGATCCCAGATGATGTAACCCTACATCTTACGTGGCACCAATTGTTTAAATCCTGTATCAGTGTTTCAAGTTTAATACTGCACTTTATGTTTTGAGTTTGTACTGATGCCAATTGTAAAATTGTTGTACCTAGTTTTAAGTTTGTGATACTTGATGTATGTTCTTACTGATGTGGAGCCTTTGCAAAGGAGTTGACTCAAAGGATTGTAATTCTGATATCTTTCAATAAATAAATAAATAAAATAAGTGACATTGCTGAGGAACTGGAGGAAAGGTCTGTCTCTGAGAGTTACATAAAAATGTGCAACAGGGTGGACACCAGGAGGGGTGGAGAGAATTCAGAGGGATCTGGGGAAACTAGAGGAGTGCTCTAGGGAGTGGCAGCTGGGTTTTAGTTCCAAAAGTTTGAAGTTGTACACCTAGGGAGGGAAATCTGGGGGCTGTGTATATGATGGGAGGGCCATACTTACAGTTACCAAGCAAGAAAGGGACTTTGGGTGATCATATCTGATGATCTCAAGGTGGCAGGGCAGTGACTAAGGCTAGTCGATGCTGGGTGCATAGGAGGGATCTCAAGAAGGGAGGTGGCGTTGCCTCTGCATTGCTCACTGTGAGACACTACCTGATTAGTATGTCCAGTTCTGGAGGGTCTGTCTCTGCAAGGACACTGACAGGGTGGAAATGGTCAGAGGAGGCTGCTAAAATGGTGCGGGGATGCAGGAGAAACCATATAAGGAAAGACTGTAGGAGTGCAACATGTACTCCCTAGGAGAGAAAAGAGTGAGAGGGGACATGACTGAAACTATAAATACCTCACAGGGTGAACAAGTTGCAGGAAGGAGTCTCTTTCAGAGGAGGAGTGGAGTTCACGAGGGCTGTGAGGAAATACTTCTTCACAGAAAGGATGGTGGATGCCTGGAGTAGCTTCCCAGAAGATGTGGTGGGGACAAAGACAGTAGGATGCTTCAAACATGTGTGGGATTGATACATGGGTATAATAAATAGAGGTAAAGAAGGGGAGGACACCTGTGACAAGGTAGAGTCCAGGGTGTAGTGTTAGGCAGGGATAATAGGGCAGACTAGATGGGCCTACCGGTCCTTTTCTGCCGACACATTCTGTGTTATGTTTCTATGTCCAAGTCTGCTGCTGTGAATTTTGGTGCTTTGCTCACTTACCTGTCTCCTTAGGCTCAATGTGGTAATTGACATGGTTGAAAGGACTTCTTCCAGAAGTGCCTATCAACTGTTCCACATTCTGTAACTGCCGGGGCAATTCCTCCTGAAAGTGGCACTTTACTGAAGGGGGCATGATTGCTAAGTGTTCATGTGTTGGGGGCCAGGTGAAAGAGAAAGTGGTGCAATGCAGTGGCAGAGGGTGACACTGGTCGCTCCTGGTGTGGGGGCAAAGAGAATGCGCTGTTTGGTGGCAGAGGATGGGGAGTGATGAAAGAAAGTGGTGCCACACTGGGGGATGAAAGACAAAGTGGTGCAGCTCAGCAGCAGAGGATGACATCGGCAATGCTGGTAGAACTGGGGACAGCCCTTACCAAAGAGAATGTACTGTTTGGGAAAGGTTGGGATTTGTAGTTGTAGGGGTGGGGTGGCCAGATTAGAGGATGACACTGTAAGTTGAATAGGTAGATGAAAGAAGTAGTGCAGTGTGGTGGCAAAGGATGACACGGCAGTGCTGGTAGTATGTGTGGGGGCCTGACCAAAGTGAATGTGCCATGGGGCAGCAAAGTATGACACCAGCAGAACCAGTAGCTGGGTGGGGAACCAGACAAAAGAGAATGTGGTGTGTAGTGGCTGAGAATGACACCAGCAGCTCTGGTAGTTGGGGGAGACAAAAGAAAGTGGTGCTGAGTGGTAGCAGAGGATGACACCAGCAATGCCAGTAGCTTTGTGTGTGGGGTGGGTCAGACAAAACAGAAAATCAAGATGGTTTCTACTGGTGACAGGCGCTGCTACTTTACTGCAGATTAATCTGTGTTGTTACTATGGTTACTGTGGAGATCACATGAACATTCTCCTCACAGTAATCATGGTAGGAACATAGGTAAATTACCTTATCTAGATTCTGATACAGTCCATATAATAATTTCAAGAAATCTGTCCTGTGTCAAGCAGCCTTAAAATGAGGGTTCCTTTATTGAGTCAAGTTGATTTAAATGAATATAGTAGATCTTCTTCGAGATATCTCTTTCATCAGGCCACACCTGTGGAACAGTAAGTCGTCAGGCACTAGGACCACAGAGAAACTTTTGCTAGCAGGCCACTAGGGGCTGCCCATGACAATATCTGATGTTGTCTCCCACATATAAGCATGGGTGGCCCCGTCCCTCCTTATTTCCTTTGCCTGCCACCGATCGAGACTCTTCAGACCATGGTGGACGAGCCACTTTTAGCCCTCATTCTTTCCTTTCTTTTAATCAAATACTATCTCTTGGCAACCTATGCATCACAGAGAGGCGTCTGCAATCTTCATATACTGTAGTAAGAGCAGGAGAGTTGATCTATGGCGCCGATTACCATGCTGCCACTGTCCATGGTCTGGGCCCTTACTGCTCCACTGTATCTCTTGGGATGTACCAGAAGCTTACTACCATGACGTGATGCAAGACAAGACTGAGTTCCCATCCTGTCTTCAGGCTTATGGGCATTTTCACCGAGGGTGGACATGGCAACAAGTGGGAGTCAGAGCAACCACACAGGAAATGTCTCTGTTGCATTCCAGGTGCCCTCCTTTTCTTAGCAGGACCATCTCATTTCTATTTCGCCTTCTCGATGACACCCACCCTGACCACTGACAGGACATCCAGGCAAGGGATTATGGGGTGGGTGTCAGCAATCCAACTACAGCTGGTACATCTTCAGCAGTGACACCTTTGCCTCTCCGTCAACCTCTCCCTCCTATTGTTTCAATAGACAGGGCATGGGCTGTACTTTGCTATGACAGTTAAGGCTGGCTTATAGCTGTGGATGGTGGCAGCTCTGCCTCCCTCTCAGCTCCTCTCCCCCATCACACCACAATGGCTGGAACACTACCGTCAATGGTGGCACCTCTGCCTCCCCATCGGCTACTTTAAATTGCCTGTCACTGGTACTGGTGTCGACACCTAGCAGCTCCGCCCACTTCTGTAAGTCCCACTCAGGTCAGATCTCACCCTTGAGGGACTGATTGATGGGCCCTACTAAACCCTCTGTCGAAGCCGCATGGCACGGCCCCATGATTTCATTCGCTAGCACTGGCGAATGTCGCCAGCCTGTTATTGGTCTGTCAAAGACATGGAAGACAACGATCTTTATTACCTTCATCCACAGAGGAAGGATGAGGAGCAAGATGGGAGGGAGAGGTCGATGGGAGAGGCAAGCGTACATAGTGGTAGCATGGGCTAGTGGTCTAAGGTGCTGGATTTAGGCTCTAGTCTCTCCTGAGGCGTGGGTTCAAATCCCACAGCTGCCAGTAAATTTATTGGGGCTGGCAGTATAGCCTAGAGGTTAGTGTAACAAACTACGAATGAGCTTGGTACATCCAGCAGACAGACCTAGGTTTGATTCCACAACCTCCACTTGCATACTGTGTGACTCTGAGCAAGTCACTTAACCTCCCTGTGCTCCTAGGTCACCCCTGAAAACAGGCACATGTGCCTAGTGGACCTTACCTGGTTATCAAAGAATAAAATGAAAAATAGAAAGATTGGGTGGAGAGCTCTATCATAAGACTACCCCTGTCACAAAGCTCTACACAATTTAGGGCTCCTGAGAGGACCCTGTTTTCCCCCACTGTGACACAACAGTTGTTTGTGATGCTTTAGCAGGGGGGCAGCAGCATTCATTCGCCAGAACTTTCCTTAGGTGATCGGGTCCTCCTCCTACCAAATTGTGAGGATGCCATATATGCTGTTTGGCACCCAGGGATTATAGGTCCTTGGCAAAAGAACCGTGGTCCTCACCTTCCTTAGGCCTGAGGCTTGCTAAATACCAAGCCCACCTAGTCTGAGGATGCCAGATATGCTGCTTAGCACCCAAGGGATTATAGGTCCTGGGCAAAAGAACCTTGGCCTTCAACTTCCACGGGACTGAGACTGGCTAAATACCAAGCTCACCTAGTCAACTACCAAAAGCCCCTTGAGAATGCAGCCTAGGAACATCTCAGACACCCTCAGCCCAGACAGCAGATTCTTAAGCATGTCTTGAGATTTATTCCTGACACAGGGTAATGCCAAAATATTCCTCTAACCTAAGAGTCATGTAGCAGAGCCTGAAGCCAGTACATTCTTCATGTTGCATCCATCCATGGGGCAGCTACAATGTGCCTTTTGTCCACTCGGTGCTAGTTACTATTCCATTGCCAGGCGACAGGATATGGGTAGAGCAGAAGAAGCCTTGTCTACCCCAGAAACCCTCTCTGGGTGCATCCCCAATACCCTAAGAGGTGGCACCACAGCAGCAACCATAGAAACAGATTCCACCTAATTTCTTCTATAGCCCCAGTCACTCTTTCCATTGGGGTTGCAGGGCATACCTTCTCCATGTCGACTAGTGGAGAGCAGTAACTACAAATGCCTGGGTCCTAGGAATACTGCCAAAGTCATGATCTCTGGAACTTTTAGAACTGCTTCCAGATCATTATCCAGGACCATTTCACTAATCTCTAGAACAACATCCATAGAAACATAGAACTTGTCAGCAGATGACTGCTAGGCCCATCTAGTTTGCCCTTAAGCCTTATACTTTGTTTGTGGCCTCTGACCTTAAGTGGTCAGTGGTTTCCCATCACTCCTTCTCTCCTCAAGGTTCCTTGTGCCCATCTCAGGCATGTTTAAACCCTCCACTGTGCTTGTCCCACCACCTCCTGTGGCAGGCTATTCCATTTGTCCACCACCCTCTCTGTGAAGAAAAACTTTCTCACATTTTCCTTAATCTGTCCCTCCAATTTCATATCATGCCTCCTTGTTTTGCACTCCTGCACTGGAAGATGTCTTCCCCATCATGTTAATACCCTTGAAGTATTTGAATGTTTCTATCATGTTTCCCAGTTCCCTCCTTTCCTCCAGTGAGTACATATTAAGGTCCTTTAATCTGTCTTCATACGTTTTATGGTGCAAGCTCATTACTATCTTGGTTGCCCTTCTCTGGACTGCTTTCCCCGTTGATGTCTTTGTGAAGGTGTGGCCTCCAGAACTGCACACAGTACTCTAAGTGAGGCCTCACTAGTGTTTTTATACAGCGCATCACCACCTCTTGCCTTCTGCTAGTGATTCCTCTGCCTATGCATCCCAGCATGCCACTGGCCCTCCTTGCAGCCTTAGTGCTCTGCTTGACACCTTTAGGTCATCTGAAATGATGACCCCAGGTCCCTTTCTTTCTTATTTAGTGATCGCCAACACCTCCTCCCTTCCTGTATGTTTCCAGGGTCCCCTCTTCCCAGGTGCATTATTTTGCACTTCTTTGCATTGAACCCCAGCTGCCACACCTCAGACCATTTTACAAGCTTCCTCAGGTCCCTCTTCATTTTCTCTACCCTTCTGGAGTATCCACCCTGTTGCAGATCTTGGTGTCATCTGCAAACAGGCAAATGTTCCCTCCAGCCCTTCCGTAATGTCACTGATGTAGACATTGAACAGGACTGGTCTGAGGACTGATCCCTGAGGTACTCCAGCTGGTCACTCCCTCTCCCTGGATTGAATCCCATTTACCACTATCCTCAGTCTCCTGTCTGCTAGCCAGCTTCTAACCCAGTCTACCACCCTGTGTCCCATGCCCCCAATTTAGTTCCTTTGTCATTCAATCAAAAATCTATAAGATTTCGTTTGACACAACCTTCCTACTGTGAATCCATGCTGCCTTGATCCTGGGTACTGTTGGCTCAGGTGTGCTGCACAGTTCTTTCTTTCAGCAGTGCCTCCATGATCTTCCCCACCACTGAGGTTAGGCTGACCGGCCTGTAGTTCCCCGACTCCTTCCTACTTCCACTTTTGTGTAAAAGAACTACATTTACCCTCTTACAGTCCTCTAGAACTACTCCTGGGTTGACTGACTGTGAACAAAGTTGACAGAGGTGCTGCTAGTTCACCACGCAGCCCCATCAATATCCTTGGGTGTATGCCATCTGACCCCATAGCTTTATCCACCTTCAGCTTCAAGAGCTCCTCCAGGACTCTCTCTACTGTGAATGGACTGGTGTCCACCTCTCCTTCCCTTTTCATCTGTTGCTCAGCTGTGGTCCCTGACCCCTCTTCAGTAAATACTGAACAAAAGTATTTGTTCAGTATTTCTGCCTCTCCTGGTCTCTCTCCTTACACTCTCCGTTATTCCCTTTGAACCTTACTATCCCTCCACTGTTTTTTGTTCTTTCACTGATGTATCCATAAGATTGTCTTGTCCCCTTTCTTCACTGTCTGCACTAGTCCCTCCTCAGTCTGTGCCTTATTGCTTCTAACAGCCTTACCCTCTTCCTTAGACTCTCAAAGTGTACCACCCTGTCTTCTTCCCTTTGGGTCCCTTATACTTCATGAAACTCACCTTTTTAGCTCTTACGCTTTATGCTACTTCTTCGAGAACCATAGTGGTTTCTTCCCTTTCTTCCATTTGGACACCAACCTGATGCATTGGGTCATCGCTTCCACTATGGTGCAATTTAGTGTCCCCACTGCTCTTCAGCCCCCTTACATCCCCCTTCTGTAGGGCTACTTGATGCACCTATTTCAGCGAAGTTGGCCCTCCTGAAATCTAATACCTTCACCTTTGGGTGACTAGCTTGTGTCTCTGTTTCCACGTTAAACCACACTATGTGGTGGTCGTTGGATCCTAGCTGATCTTCCACCTGGACATCTGTGACTCTGTCCCCATTGGTTAGTATGAGGTCCAGAATCTCTGTGCCTCTGGTGGAACAAGCACTAGCTGCCTCATGCCTGCCCCTGTAATGAATCCAGGATGTCACAGCCCTGGTTGATGTAGCTGTTGGGATTGTTCAATTCATGTCTGGGATATTGAAATCCCCAGCAGTAATACCTCACTCTTTGATGTCATCTCGTGAATCTGGTCCACTAGATCCCCATTGTCTTCCTTCTCCTGCACTAGAGGTCTGTAAATCACCCTGTGCAGATTGTTGTGCCATTGCTCTGGCTCAAGGATGACCCACAGTGCCTTGGACTCTCTGCCTACCTTGCACCTCCTGTTGCTTTTAATACCTTCCCTACATACAGGGCCACCCTCCTCCTTTTTAACCTCCCCCGATCTCTCCCTGAACAGAGCACAGCCTGGTACATTAATGTCCCACCATGATTTGACGGTGTACCATGTCTCTGTTATTGCTGCTATGTCTAGGTTTGCCTCCATTAACAAGGCCTCCACATCTGGGATTTTGTTTCCCAGGCTTCTGGCATTTGTCACCATGGCCTTCCACGTTCTGATTCCCTTCTTTCTCACACCTATTTTTTGCTGCCCTTCTGCCCACCTCCCCAATTGACCTTCTTTGTGGCCTTGATTCCTCTGCTTTTCTCTTACTTCCTGCATCTGCTGTTCTGTTCCTGTTTAAATGCTCATCAACGAAGTGTTTAAACTGTCCATTAAGATTGATTTCCTTCCTGGACAGATGTAGTCCATCGCCTGTGTACAGGGCTACATCGCTCCAAGTGGGTCCCCAGTTCCCAATGAAGCCTTATATCCTTTCTTACTGCACCAACCCTTCAACCATGCATTAAAGGTATTGATGCGGAAATTCCTATCCCCTCACTGCCTTGGACAGGCAGCACCTCAGAAAGCATCATTGGAGCTTGCTACCTTCCCCAGGCACCCTACCAGCACACTGAAGTCCTCTTTCACCTGTTCTAAGCTTGCCTTGCCACTGGATTGGTCATTTGTTCCCGGTGGACAATGACCTCCAGCCCTTCCCTTCTTGCCACCGCTTAGCGATCCCCTGGATCTGCTCACCTCCTTCAGAGCTGTGCCTCCTGGAAGACACTTGACCTCCCTTTCCTCCCTGCTGTCCTTTCCCAGATCCAATCCCCAGACAACTAAGTCCCCACCAGGAGTAACTTCTCTTCCTCTGGGGTCCTCCACCTCCCACTCTTGGGTCTCCACCTTGGAGGACCGCCACCTCCCCATGGTTGTAACTCGGGTTCCCTTGTGGTGATCTCCGCTCCTCCAGAACAGTGTAGGAGTTCTTGAGTGTGACTGGATGGGGATGTCTCTGCCCCAATCCCACTGTTATCCACCCCACCCTCTGCCTGGGTGTCCGATGAGGCAGTAGCTGGGGGCACTGTGGTCTCTGGGTGGGGACGAAGGTCCCAGCATTCCCTGCCAGCTCGGCCCAGAGTCTGGTAACCTTCACTCAATCCAGTGAGGTGCCAGCATATGGGCAGCACCACAGTTCCCAGAAAGTCTTCTGAAGACTGCAGCCCGCATCCACTGCACTGAACCACTCCCTGCATGTTTATTTACTGCCGCTCTATTGATCCCTCCTGTAATCCTTAGTAAGGCTTTCTTTTTGCTGTGTGTTTTACTCACTCACTCACTGTCTCCCTTCCACTTTTCTGCTGCTACGCTCCTTCCCTTCACTCTCTATCTCTTGCCTGTGTCTACAATGTGTGTGAGTGTGTACATATGTTTACTCCCCACACAACATGCTGGGCTGTTAAGGATTTTACAGGTGTATGTCCTTTGCCCTTTTGGGGAAGTGATGTCAGAACCCCTGGTATAAAGGAAACAACATCCTTGGGGCAGGTGGGCGGGTGGGAGGGTGGAACAAAGTCTGAGCCTCTGGAAACAATCCACTACAGCTCTGACCCACCACCCCAGTGAGTGCTTTCTTTTCTTTCAGCAAGACAACCTGCACAACACTGTAACAGAAAATATATCCTGCAAAATACAACTTCAGCTGCTGCTGTCTTGGCTTCCTTTCTTCTCCTCTCCTGTCTTCCTAGTTTGCCGCCTCTGTCAGATTTAAAGGCCAGCAGACAACAATCACTCCTGTCCAAACAAAATGGCTAGCACAGTGAATGGCAGTTAGAGAAGACTTCAATTTCAAGTCACCCTAATCCCTTGAAATATGAGATCTGCACTTACGGTAACAGACTCAGCCAACTACACACAGTTACAAACTCACCAGCAAACAAGCCTTCACTCCTCATGCAAACAATAATCACTCCTGTCCAAACAAAATGGGGACGCAAGTGAATGGCAATTAGGAAAGACTTAAATTTCAAATCACCCTAATCCCTGAAATATGAGATCTGCATTTAAGGTAACAGACTCAGCCAACTCCCAGTACTTCTGGAGGACAGTAACATCTTGCTATAGCAGACAGTTACAGAACCTGTCCCTCAAGAACAGTGGATCATAGGGTTCTAGTTTCTCCATATCTCCTAGTCCCAAAATGGATAGGAGCTCTCTGATCCACCTGGGACCTCCAAGATCTGCACTGTGGCATCACATACCATAAGTCCAGCCTGTCCATATTACAAGGCCCGCCTCCCACTGTCACAGATAGGGGACTGATTTACCCATGGGTATGCAAGATACCCACCGTCACATATACATCACAAACCTCACAGGACATCTTGAGGTTTCTGTGTCAAGGCCACATGACCTTTCAGGATATGGACTGGAGATGTTCACTGAACATGCAAGATGTTTACCTGCATATCAGAACCTGTCCCCTCACAGGAAGTACCTCAAGATCTTAGAGGAATCTCTTGCAGTAGGCCATACACTTGAGTGTCCACCAGAGGGTGCTCTTGTCATAGTAGCTTTCACAAGCAGTGCTGACCGGTGCTGCCCATGATGACATCAGTCTATGCATACGTATAAATATGTGGGTGGCCCTAGTGGACTCAGTTCTTTCTCGCTGTCTCTCAGCTCCTTTCATGTGTTACTTTCACCGCAAGTGTGTCAGTGCGATCATCAACAAGGGAAGTTCACAATTGTCTGTTTTCCATATGTCCAATTCAGATTCCCTTTCCGCAAGTGCTGATATGGAAGAAAGATCTACTGGTATGATAACCACTCTCTCTCTATGCGTCCTGTCTGGGAGCTGCCACAATGTCTGCTCCTACGTTCATTGCTAGGAATTTAACCATGCTACCCATCATTGATGACTTCAGGAATTAGAATTCTGTCTCATGGAACAGAAGGTGGCTCTCCTGAACAGGAAATGCAGTCCACTCCTTGTCGTCTCAGCTGCCATTGATGAGCTCCCAGGCATCTAAAATAAACACTACTCTTCATCAAAGTATAAGCACCAAAACAAGGATAAGGTCTCGAGTGGTAAGGTAGGGACCCTCAGTCATCAATGGCTTCTGCCACTGGTCGCTCCATTGATGGCTCAGGCCTCTCCATTCTGGTGGAAAACCCAGATGGTCCTCGCAGCATTGACCCAGAGCTATGAGGCATCCTTCAAAACCAGCAACCTCCTCCGTCGATGAGTTCCTTGCCAGTGCTTTTGTTGACTAACCCTTACCAGGGCTTTATCAATACTGGGTACACCTCAGGCCACTTTGTCGATGACGTCCCAGACTTCATTGATGACCTGTTCCTCCAGCATGGGACCCAGTCCTTCATCAATGACATCCACATTTAAACATTCATCGACATCTCCTTTTTCTGCCCCTACTAAATGGCCCTCTAGCATGGGTCAGGGTTTCCTTCCATGGACTTATCGTCCTTGCCACCACCATCACAGCCTATTTCTTACCAAGGCTCAGCAGTTCAGACATCGGAATGACTTCCCAGCCTACCGGCCCTAGGCTCTATCCACAGCCCCAGCTCAGGCTATCTGTGATCTCCCTCTTACATGGGATCCATGGGAGCTCCTCCTCTTCCTCTTCTGCCTCATCGGAGACTATTGCTATAGACGTGGCCTCTGTGGTGAAAACTGTGCTGGAGGTCATGCAGCAACCTCCACCTCCACCTCCCTCCTCTCCCACATTCCTCCTAGAAAGCAGGTTCGCAACGTGCCTACCCACCTCCCTCTTTCCTGCCCCTGGAAGAAGAGAGTTGGATTAATTTGCGGAGGAAGAGGAGGAGGATCCAGCTGATGATGATGGGGTGCACACTTCTTCCAGTGCCTCTAGTCTGTCTTCGTGGGGCAGGGTCCCAGGCTCACACTCCTGTTCATTCCAGATGACCCAACCTTCCTGGAAATTCTGACCCAGTTACGCAGGTCATGGGATTCATCACCACCATCCAAGACCAGCAACACTGCAACTTGGCTGATTATCTGGATCTACCAGAGGACCGGCAACTGTGGTTCCTCCCTCATTCAGGCCTATCAGGATGTCATTTCTGCAGCTTGGCACAGCTCCTCCATGGTACCTCCCATCTCTAAGAAGGTGGATCGCCTTTACCAGGCCCCCATGGACCACCCCATTTTTGCCATGGCTCCACAGGCAGATTCTGTGTCATCAATGCTGCAGATGATAGGACCAAGCATCCTAAACATTTGAGCTCCCTGTCTCCTGACAGGGAGTCCTTCAAACTGGACTTGATGGGGAAATGGATCTATGCCTTATCCACTCTAGTCATGCATATCCCAAACTATATGGGGCATATGCTCAAGTATCAGAAAACGCTTTGGATTGCCACTTCAGAAGTGGTAACCAGACCTCCTCAGACCACAGACACTGACCAATTGCTGGCTACCCTTAAGATGGGTACTAGTCTTTCTTGGTATTGCCTCCCTATGGCCACGATGCCATGGACGCCCTCCTGTACCTTGGCAATGGGTATTACCCTTGCCACCATTCCGGCTCTGTTTCTTGCTTTACCCCAGATGTGCAACAGACCATCTTGAATGCTTCCTTTAATGGGCACAAACTTTTGGTATGGATGCTGAAAGCATCCTTAAAGACTTCCAAGGCCTCAGACTGCACTCTGTACAGCACACACAATGTACCATACTCAGCAACCTGTCTCCCAAAGGTGCTCATATCAGTCTTTTCAGTTTAAGCATGCTCTCACCAGAAGGATGCAGCTTGTTAGTCAACTAGGAAATGCCAGCCAGACCAACCTCTTGGCAGTACCTCTGCGTCTGCCCCCAAGGCTGCCAGGGCCACCCCTGCTGCAACTGCTGCAGCCACTGCCACCCCACTTCCTTTTGACTCAAGCAGCCTCCCTGCCTCCTTGCAGGCCCTGAGGCAGTAGCCTGACTTCTCTCTCCATTTAGAGGCCTAGAAACAGATTATCTCAGGCAAATGGATACTGCAAATTATTAATACGGGCCATACTCTGTAGAGCTCCTAGCCACCCTCCTTCCCATCCACCTCGACTTCTGTCGTATCACCCGGAATACATTCCAGTTCTGCTGGAGGAGCCTTCTTTGATCCAGAAATGGGCAGTTTAGCCTGTTCCTCAGGCCAACCTGAACACATGCTTTTACTCCCATTTCTTTCTGGTGCCCAGCATGGGCGATCTCCGCCTATCCTGGATCTGAGAGACCTCAACTGGTTCATCCAGTACAAACAGTTTGAATGGTCACTTTGCCAACAGTCCTGCCTCTTCTAAACCAAGTTGACTCTGCACTCTAGACATGAAGGATGCCTCCCTTCATGTCCCGATCATGCCGCCCATTGCCAGTACCTATGGTTCCAGCTCCTTGGCAACCATTCCCAGTTCTGCACCCTGCCCTTCAGGCTGTCCTCCACCCCAAGCATCTTTAAAAAGTGCCTTGCGGTTGTGGCCGCCACCGTTTGGCACCAGGGTCACTCGTGTTCCATTACCTGGATGACTGGCTCATCAAAGCTTCCTCTTGAGATGAGTTGTTACTCTCCCTCAGCACCCTGGACCTCTTCCAATAGCTAAGCATCACAGTAAATGTTGCCAAGTTCCAAAAGAAGCCATCTCAATGCCTCCAGTACATAGGGACAATCTTAGACACAGCAACCGCTGGGCCTATCTGCTGCCAGACAGATGTCAAATGCTGTGCCACACAGCAGATCACCACATGCCAGTACATGCACCTCCTCGGTCACATAGCCATGGTCATTTCCACTGTTCCTTATGCCCGCTACACACATGCACCCAGTCCAGTGAACCTTCACCACCAAGGGCACCAAAGACCGAACTTAAAAGACTCCATTCGGAAATACTCCAACCCTGAGGCAGACCATCTCCTGGTGGCTGGATCTGATGCACCTGCAAATTGGCATGTCATTTCAGTTCATCCTCTCTACCCAAACCATTATGACAGACACCTCCTCCCTGGGTTGGGATGCCCATTTTGGGCTGCACTAAATGCAAGGCCTCTGGGATCCAGATGCCACATTTGTCCACATCAACATTCTGGAGATGTGGGTCGTCCAGCTGGTTCTTCAGGCCTTCCAGCCGTTCCTTGCCCCGGACCCCTGCTGGTCCAATCAGACAATACATGCATAGTATTCTAAATCCACAAGCAAGGGTGCATGAAGTTACAGACTCTCTGCCAAGAAACTGTGGAATCAAGCTCTAACTCTCCACCTTCTTCTGGTAGTTGTCCATGTTCCTGGAGCCCAAAACATTTGCGGATCACCTGAGTCATCATGCTCAGGGTCATGAGTGGGCCTTGGTGATGGCAGTCCTCCATGACATATTCCACCTGTGGGCACTCCAGACATCAAATCTGTTTGCCTCTCTGAACAATCACAGACTACCTCTCCACTGCTTGATCCTGCCTGATTCACTTAGCAACTCCCTGGATGTCCTGTCCCTCTCTTGCACGGACACTTCTTATGTGCCTTCCTACCCATTCCCCTCATACAGTGAGTACTTCTCAAACCCCAGCAGGAGCAGACCTCCATGATTCTTATCACCCTGTTTTGGCCATGACAGATATGGTTCCCCCTCCTCCAACAACTGTCAGTCATGGATCCTCTTCCTCTATGACCCAATCTCCTCATGCAGAACCAAAGAACCCTTCTTCACCCCAATCTCAGATCCCTTCATCTCCATGCTTGGCTTCTGAAGATGTCTTTATAGCCCAGTACATCGCCTCGGCCTCTGTGGCCATGATTCTGCTGGACTCCAGGAAAGTGTCTACCAGAAAGACATAAACTGCCAAATGGAAATGTTTTGCAATGTGGGCTACTGGCATGTACTTGGACCCATATTCCTGCCCATTGACTACTATGTTGGACTACCTTCCACCCACTCCAGTCAGGGTTTAATTTATTCTTCCATCAAAAGTCCATTTAGCTGCTATCTCCACATTCCATGAACCAATCGAGGAATGCCAGGTCACCCACATGGACCTGGTTAAGATGTTTCTCAAGGGCATTCTAAATCTCTGGACCCCTGCCCAGGATCCAGTTCCACCATGGGACCTCAACATCATTCTGGAAAACTAACCCTTGAACTGCTCAAACTGGTCGCTACCTGTGAGCTTCTGCTTCCTGGCCTGGAAGGCCTTTTCCTGGTTGCTGTCACCTCAGCCAGGCACATATCAGAACTCAGCAGGCCCTCATGTGCCATGAACCTTACCTAGTCTTTCATAAAACAGAGTCTTGCTCACACTAATCCCAAGTTCCTTCCAAAGTCATTTCGAATTCACTCTTAACCAATCCATCAATTTACCAGTCCTATACCTGGATTATACTAAACTGGGAGAAACTTTCTTCACACCCTGGATTGCACTACATTCTGTATTATTACCTTGCTTGAACTAAGTCTTCCTGTAAATCACAGCAACTATTCATAGCTTTTGCTACTGGAAGGCGGATCAGTGGTCACTAAGCAGATCTTATCCAACTGGTTGGCCACTGTATCTTACTGTGAACACTAATTACCAAAAGACTCTCACTGGTGCTGTGCACATGCACTCCATCAGGGCTCTCTACCTCTGCTGCCTGCTTCAGGACATCTCCATCACCGATATATGTGATGTCGCCACTTGTCTACCATCCATACATTTACTAAACACTATAGTCTAGACATGGCTTCAGTACGGGTCAAACAGCACATCAGGAAGATCACTGCAACAACCATGCTGTGTAATCGTGAAAGTTTTAGAGAGAGACAGGGTATAATAGTGATAGGGAATTACTGCTACCCTGTCACTCTGTGCATTACCTGTAATGGGATCAAGCTGTTTTGTGCTAGGGTGCCTGATTGAGCTGCTCCGTGGTGGAGTGGTTAGGGCACTATCACACGGGCGAGGCAAGAGACCTGGGACTGCAGTTCGTGTTCCCCGCTAGGTCTCCTCCTGATGCAACTTTTTCTTTTTTTAAAAGTGTACTTTTCCCCCTCCCAATTTTCTCCACATCCCCAAAGTCTGCAACCCCTAGAGTTGATTATCTTGTCTGGAAGTTGTGGGGCAAATAAAAAATCCCATTATTTGTAATGGGGCTGCACTGTTGTTTTCGGGTTGCTGTTTTACACAATGTTGTTTGGGACTGGCAATGTTTTGCCTATGGCATTTATTGCCATGCGTTTTGTGTGCTACTGACATGACCCCATGCCCATGGTTTCCAGGTGCCTTGCCTCCTTGGTTGCACTGTCCTCCAAGGCCTTCTCTCCTAACCACCCTTTCTCCTTGACTGCTTGGGGATCATCCCAAGTGAATGACTTGCTGCAAGAGATTCCTCAAGAAGATCTAGTATAGTTTCAGTCTAACAGTAACAGGAGATCTTTGAGGAGGATCTCTTGCAGCAGGTCATGTTCCTCCCTCCATCCCCTTTGTCTGGGACAGCCATCTTCTGCTTCTACATTCATCGTCCTAATGGGAGATGCCTCAGGTTTCCTTGGTTCCCTCAGTGTCCTGCTCCATTAAGCTGGTCACCGGCCAGGAACTGAAGCTGCTAGGGGCACTGCGTGTTTATATGTATGCATAGACTGACATCATTGTGAGCTGCCCTCAGTCAACACTGTTGGTGAAAGCTACACCATGACAAGGTGCCCTCTGGTGGACACCCAAGTGTATGACCTACTGCAAGAAATCCTCTCGAAGACCTACTGTTACAGTCAGTACGAAACTGTACTTTCTTCTTCCAGAGGAAACATTACCAGTCCAGGGTATTGCCCTTTGGTTTATTATCTGTGCCACAGGTCTTTACCAAATGCTTAGCAGTAATGGCAGCAGCATGTATTCCTTATCTGGACGACTGGCTGCTCAAAGCTCAGCCCATAGAGCAGCTTTATCAGACTCTGGTACACACCAGGCAGTCATTCGATGCCCTAGGAATCACGGTCAGTGTGCCAAAATCAGTCCTGACCCTTGTCTGCACCTACAGTACATTGGAGCAGTTCTGTATACAGCACAAGACTTAGCCATCCTGCTTCAGGTCAGGGCGAATGTCTGATTAGCAGGCCCAGATGGTAAACCGCAACAGGTATGTCACAGCCAGGACATTCCTGAGACTGTTGGGCCTGATGGCAGCAGCCATTGTTACGGTATCACTGGCCAGACTGCATATGAGGATTCCCCAGTGGACACTAAGGGTCCAATGGAATCAGCGCACCGATGACCTAAAGCAGATAGTTTTGATAACATCCCTGTCAGAAAGATGCTCTGGCGATGGATGGAACCCTGCCATTTGCTGAAAGGGGTTCCTCCTGATTACCATCCTCATCAGATTCCCACTACAAATGCTTCGGGATGGTCTGGGGGACATCTCGCTCTCATCCGACCCAGGAACATGGACAAAAGTGAAGAACACCCTCCACATAAACATCCTAGAAATGAGGGCTGTTCTGTATGGTCTGCATGCCTTCCAGACCCATCTAGCTCGGATATCTGGTGCCAACAGACAACATCAGCAAGGTGCACTACATAAACGAGCAAGGGGAACTCACCTCTACCCCCATGCAGGAAAGCAATGAGGGTGTGATATTGGCCTCTGGGACATATTTATTTATTATTTATTGTTATTTATTAGTAGATCATCGGTTTTTCCTTTGAGTCATAGACTCATTTACAAAGCCACCTCATCAAGAGAGCAATACATCAAAGCAAACAAACAGCACATTACATAATGCTTAAATTAAAAAGCAACCAGTGTTACAGGCACTCACTGGTGGTACATGCTTGGTAATAGGTAGATCACAGTAGTCATAATATAGGTACACGAGTACCACATCAGGTAGCAACTAGAGATATTTTATTACATTAGTCAGCAGATGTTGCATGAGACCCCAGGTATATACAGCAAAAGTAAACAGGGCAGACCCAGCCATGGGGTGAATGTAAGGCAGGTGGGGATTATGTGCAGTTGCAGCAGAGAGTGCTTGTCAGATAGCTTCTGAGGAGACCTCGAAGAACCAAGCTTAGTGGAGTCAGCTATATTGGTTGGGAGGAACTGAACCAGGAGGGAGCCAAGAAAGCAAAAGGATCTCTGCCTATAGGAGGTCCTTACCCTGGGGACAATAAGGGAGGTTTTGACAGTGCTGCTGGTGGAGACTGAGGGGAGGCATGCTGCAGGGAGGTGGCGACCCCAGGAGGAGAGCCCTAGCAGGGTCTTTTTACAAGAAGGCAGGTTTGGAAGTGGAGTCTTTCTTCAAGGTTGAGCAAGTTGGTGGTGGAGTACAGCAGGCATGTATGGGTGTGCCTAAGGGCTCCCAGCATTAGCCTGCAGGCTTTGTCTATAGAGACCTGGATTCTTGCAAGTGCAGTGTTGTCGGCTGCAGCATAGATGGGCAGCCCATAGTCGATTAGTGAAAGGACAGAAGAGGTGATTGCCAATCTAAGGGCTTCTTGTAGGCAGTCCCTATGGCGGTATAACAGTCCAATCCTGACATTGGTGGCAGCAGAAAGGGCATTGATATGGGAATGGAAGGAGAGTGCCAATCAAAGGTAATGCCCAGATACTTGTAGGAGGAAACCTGCTCAACGGGTTTAGTGTGCTAGGCAGTATCACCAGAGGGCACCACTGGCTTTGCTTTGCGATGCGAGAAGAGCATAGCTTTGGTCTTTTTAGGTTCAGGACTAGCCTTTGTGATGTGAACCAATGCTCAGCTCTATCAAAAGCTTGTTGGAAGGTGGCCTGGAGTGTGTTGGGGTTAGGGTCAGCAGTGAAGAGCACAGCGTCATCCACGTAGAGAAGGATCTTACTTGGGCAGGCCAAGAGGAGGGAGTTGAGGTAGAGACTGAAGAGGAGAGGGTCTAAACTGGAGCCCTGGGAACCCCAGAGCAGACAGGTCGTATGTCAGATAGGGTGCTATTGATTTTACACACTGAATTCTGGCAGAGAGGTAGCTGGTGAACCATGCAAGGAGGCATAGTCTAGAACTAGTGGCAGTTCATGTTCCAGGTGTCCAAAATGTCTTGGCAAACAGGCCAAGCAGGTCCACAATCCAGGATGCACGAGTGAGAACTGCTGACTTCAGTGGCAGAAGACCTGTTAGACAGGTGGGGTTGTCCAGAGCTAGACCCTTTGCATCCTCCACACAACATGAACTGCTGCTTTTCTGCTT
This sequence comes from Neoceratodus forsteri, assembly GCA_016271365.2. Taxonomy (NCBI): domain Eukaryota; kingdom Metazoa; phylum Chordata; order Ceratodontiformes; family Ceratodontidae; genus Neoceratodus; species Neoceratodus forsteri. Next base: position 427,068,515 of record CM057452.1, read on the forward strand.
GCTTGTTTCAGGGTCTGTAGTTTTCTGGCAGGACGTGTGAAGTTTTCTGGCAGGACGTGTTGTCCCTCTCTTGGAATGGGAGATTCCTTTATGCCTTGCCTCCCTTCCAGCTAATCTAGAGTGTGTTAAACTCCAAATGGAAGGAGCAACTCTGATACTCATTGCTCCCTTGGCTTCCACAAATCTGGTTTCCCTACTGCAGTAACTGGCTGTGGAACCACCATACCTCTGCCCCTGTGCAAGGGCTTGCTGTCACAGGAACAGGGAACCTTGGCCCATCCAAGTCCCTCAAGTCATTCCATCTCTATGAATGGCTCCTGAGGACATAGCCATTGCTAGATCTGGGGTGTCTCAAAAGATGACTGATGTTCTGGTGGCTGTCAGAAAACCCTCTATCAGAGCCACCTATTCCATGAAGTGGAAGCGGTTTGCTTTGAGAGCTGCTTCTCATCAGTGAGATCCTTTACATGTCCATTAAACTAGGTTCTAGAATATTTGCTATCCTTATCAGATGTAGGATTGCAACCTCCTCTATTCAAGTGCACTTTGCTGCTATCTCAGCCTTCCATCTGCCTATTTTTTTTAAACTTTACTTTTTATTTTGATCATTAAAAGCATACCAATATAGATCCATACAGTTCGGTTAACTTTTTCTTATCACAGATATGTTAACTTGACATTTGGTCTTTCATTTACTGAGATAAACTAAGTAATCTAAACCTCCTAAAGTTACAGAGACTGATCATCCAGATATGGATCCTGGGAAAACAAAAGTTCACTGCAGGCGGCTTTGAGCTTCAGAAGTAATGGCACAGTTTCTTGCAGCGAAACTATTGTCTCTGATCTTGCTCCTTCGGGGATATAGTCTGAGTTTCATCTCTATCATCACAACTCTCAGCTTTCCCGGACCAATGAACTCAAGTCCGTAGATTCTACAAACTACAAATATACAACATTAAAATAAACTTTTGCACAGTTACTCCACCCATTTTTCCTTTTATTTTTTATCACAATACCTCTATTTCCTTAGTTTACATATCCTTTTTCCTTCTTGCCTTTTGTGTCTCTTCCTCAGTTCTCGTATGGGCCATCTGCTTAAGTTGTTGTTCTGTATGTCTTCATGTTTCCCTTCTATCCTGTCTCCTCTTGTTCCCCCTCCACCCCTCTCCACAGCCTCCAAGGATGCCACATGTTTTGGAAGCTTTCCACTTTAGGTGCAATGTATATGTAATATTTTCCATTCTTTCTATTTCTTCTATTTTTGAGACCCACATTGTTAGGGAGGGGTTCTGGGGATAGCCATTTAGTAGTGATGCATTTCAAGGCAGCCACTCTCAATATCTGACATAGTTCCTTCTCTGGCGTCCTCCAGTCGATAAGGTGGGAGGCCTAGCACTAGGTCCTGAAATGTAAAGGAATAGAGAGAAGCACTACTGTTCCTTCACTGAATGTACTTGTCGCAGAACCTTAACAATCTGTCACACCCCAAAATATGTGGTAATGTATACCCATTTGTGTTCCACATAGGTGCCAGCATGCCAAGGGGCCTGTGGATTGTAATGTGCTGTTATCTCGGAGTTCTAAAAATCTAGTGAGTATCTTCCAGTTAAATTCTCACCACATCGTGGCCGAGGAGACTTGCCAACCCCTTTGAAGCCTGCATATCCCACTCTGTTCTAGTAATAGTTATTTTGGCATCTCTTTTCCCACCTTAATCGTATTTCTTCTAAGTTTGAGGTCCCTTTGAATCTATTAAAATTGTATATAATACGGACAGGTATCGTAATTTATCCCTAATTTTTATAGAGTCCCACCAATACATTCAAGTGAAGTAAGATCCCTGCCTATCTTTAAGAAATTTCCTTCCTCTGTAAGGAAGTGCCGTATTTGAAGGAACCTATAAAAATCCTCTTTGCAGAGAGAGGCTCCTGTAGAGAGCTAAAGGAGACAACCATTCTCGTCTATGAATTGTTTAAATGTGGTGAGGCCCTTATGTTCCCAATAAGCAAACCCAGAATCCGCCTGGAAGGGAGAAAGATCGATGTATACCTAATCAAGGAAGGGTCCCAATGTATTTGGGGTATGTGTTATCTTTTTAAATTTATAAGGATACACAAAGAATGTTTAACCCATGGATTATCTGTAGATGCCAAAACTCGGGAGATATCTCTGACGTAGGCAGGGTCCATAATTTATAGTTATGCATTGAATTCTTTTCTAATAGGTACCAGCCGAGTCTATCCTCTGTTTGGCCCATGAAACTAGTTGTGACCCCTGAGCTGCTAAGTAGTAAAAATACATATTGGGCAGTCCTAAACCACCTCTTCCTTTTGACTGTGTTAGGTCTTATATGAAACTCGTGGGTGTTTTCCTGACCAGATGAAGTTAGAAATTTCTTTATTTAGTTGTTTCCAGAAACGGGTTTTACAGGGATCGGAGAGTTTGAAAAGAAACAACCATCTCGGTAGAATATTCATCTTAATTACCTGAATCTTACCATATAGGGTCAGGGGCAACAGTTTCCAATGGGCAAAATCTACTTGCATACTTTTATACAGCTTCATGTAATTATCTGTGAATAGATGGGATATATCTGTGAAAACCTGTATCCCTAGATAACGAAAAAGTGTTATTCAGGCCCACTTGAACGGGAAATTCTCTCTGAGATCCCTCGGAGGATTCCCACTAGTACCACTGCTTCTGATTTAGTGTAATTTATTTTGTAACCAGCAGTGTGCCAAATTTGTTCAATGCATTTAGTAAGTGTGGTAGGGAGGCTTGAGGATCTCTTAAAAAGAAAAGAGAATCATCGGCATAAAGTGCCACTTTTGTTCTATTCCCCTGCTTCACCCCTTAATTTCGTGATTCTCTTATCCATCTCGCCAATGGTTCCAATGTTAGAGCGAATATTAGAGGGAGAGGGACATCCTGTCTTGTTCCTCTATTTAAAGGTATTCTATCAGATAGCAATCCATTAAGTTTGATCCTTGCCTCTGTTTTATGATAAAGTGCTCCAATGGCTGAAACAAAATTTTCCCTCAACTCCAAACTTCGACAGGTGGACAACATAAAGTGCCAGTCCACCCTGTCGAAGGCTTTCAGCGCTCCATACTAATGGCCATCTGGAAGGCTGTGCTGCTTTTCTGGGCTGTAATAATATTTAATAAGTGCCTTATATTGTCTTGGAGAAATCTCCTTCCAATAAATCCTGTCTGGTTTTGGTGCATGAGAGGGGCAATACATGTCTGAAGTTCTCCGCCAAAATCCCTGTAAATATTTTAGATCTACGGTAACAGAGAAATGGGGCGGTATGAACTGCAGTGCTCAGGGTCCTTATCTGGCTTCAAGATGACCGAAATCTGGCCAAATTCCAGGAAGGTGGCGCTGATTTGTGTTGTAATAAAATCTCATTGCATGTACCAACCAAGTAGTCCTCTATTTTAGCAAAGAACTTTTTATAGAATTGGCTGGTAGGCCGTCAAGACCTGGGGCCTTACCATTTCTGAGGTGCTTATTTGTGACCTTAGCTCTCTATAGTAACTGGGGAATTAAGATTCACCCAGGCCGAGTCCTTTAATGTAGGGATGGGCAAGGTCTCCAAAAGTCCTGTACTGCTCTATGGTGCCCAGGAGCTGTTTCCGCTGTGTAGAGGTCCGCATAAAATCTCCTAAATCTATTTAGAATCTAAATCGGGATGTAGTCGTGGGGCCTTTCATCCCCTCTTAACCAACCACTGCTCTATTAGCAGCTTCATGTCTCAGCTGCCATGCCAACAGTCTGCCCACTGGTTCCCATGTTCAAAATATTTTGCCTAGCATATCTTAACTGCCCTTCAATTTGTCTATCAAGCATCTGATTTAGTTCTTGTCTTGCTTTGTCCAGCTCTTGCTTTATTTGTGTATCCTGTCCCACCTGATGCTGAGTCTCTAACTGAATGATTTTCTGTTCCAGTAGTAATCTAGTCTGGATCCTCTCTTTCTTTAATCTGGTTGAATATTGGATTATTTCCTCCTTAAGCAGCATTTAAGTGCATCCCATCTTATCCCTTCACTTGTATCCCTTTTAGGTTGTGCTGTTCAAACTTCTTGATAACATCCCCTACCAACTCCCAAAGTCCTCCCTTAGAAGGCTTACATTTAACCTCCAGCAGGACTGCGGATGGGCGATGTGGAGACCAACGCCAGGGTAACTGGGGCATGATCTGAAATGATAATTGGTCCAATATCACATTTTTCCACCTTTTGCAGCCAGTTAGATGATAGAAGAAAGTAATCTATCCTGGAGTAACCCCATGCCTGGGGAATAATGAGTAAAATCTCTTTCCTTGGATGCATAAACCAGATCTCTGATAGGCCTAATTCTTGATTTAGTCTTTGGATTAGTTTCCGCACGCGTGGTCCCACCCTAGCCCTCCAGATCTATCTGCCCCTGGTGTATTACTTCATTAAAATCCCCTATAACTACTAAACTCTGTACATCCATGACTGCTTCTTTAATCATCCTTTTCCAAAAGGCTAATCTGGGGGCTTCTTCATTTGGGGCATAAATTTTCAAAAAGGTACACTTCTGGCCCCTGTATGATCCTTGTATCTGTACAAACCTACCCTCTGGATCTGTGTGAACCTTCTCTACCACCAGTGGGGCATCTCATTTGATCAAGATTGCTACACCTCACGGTGTGGACTCTTTTCAAAATGCGAGGCATATACCTCACCCACCCAAGACCTTTTTAACTTGAGATGTTCTGCCGCAGTTAAATGAGTTTCTTGAATAAATGCAACAGTGGTCTTTCCTTCCTGAGATCTTGTATAATCTTTGCCCTTTTTACTGGATTATTTACCCCATTTACATTGAGTGTAACTATATTTAAATCAGCCATGATCTTTTAGATGAGGAGAAGGAGTATCATCTCCTTACCAAGGGACATTGCTAGCTTTTGGAGTATTCATGAGCATCTGTGCTTTGTCAACCACAAATAAACAAAACTTTGCTAAACATATTGCATAACACTTGAGAACTTATACTACATTGCAGCGTATTGAACAGGAATGCTTTCAAGGTGGTTTCACCCTGTGTCCACCCTCTCAGAGGTGTTATTTCATGAGGTGTGGATGGATGACCTCTTAAATATAGGCTGTCTGCCTGGCTGAACATTGCTACCTAAAAGCCAGGTATTTGTTCCGCACCAGCCTTCTTAATGAACCACACGTTCAGAGCTAATCAAGCATTTTGACTAGCCTGAAAAAGGGTCGAATCCCGCCCGTTTCTTATCCTGATCATATCACTCGGCTAACTAAATTACTTAATTCAAACCATAAACCCATCAGGGAATCTGATACCTGAATGTCCAGGTTATATATCAGTTTGTGTGGGATTTGCCAGCTATCCGGTTCCCCACAGCCCAACCGCAACCTCCTCTACATTTCGGGTGGGGGCCCTGAAGGCCAAGAACTGCACTCTTTCCTTCACATCCATAAGTAATCTACTGTTAATCAGTTTAATATTTATCAAGATTTACCAGATTATTGGTAATAATGTAGACAGCCAGCTAGGGTCCGGGGAGGGAGGCGCTCTAAGTCAGAGAGAGACAGCCAGTGTTTCTTTATATATCGATTTATTCATACTTCCAGTTTTCTTTTCTTGATGTTTGTCTTATGTAACTTCAGGAGCCTTCTCTAGTGGCCCCTCGTTATAGAGGTACCAACCTAGGTTGAGATGTTAGTTTTGAAGCTTCTCATTTACCAGAAACAGCCCTTCGTCAGTGCTAACCCCATCAGGTCGCAATCTCACCTCCAGGGCTGCCTTTAAATATTGAGAGTTATTATCTTGCCAACTGATCATCATGTTGATCGGAACACCTCCACCCCAAGCCCCCGATCGCCAAGCCTCCAGATCTCAAATATATGAACCCCTTCAAGAGTGCAGCTGCCCTGTTCCTCCTCTCCCTTCAACCGGGACCTGGCTGTTGGTTACCCAAAGTGGCCTCTCCCCACAACTGTACCAATGCTTTAGTAGTAAAACAAAGAAAGGAAAGAATACATCCACCGGTCCAATTTCCTATATTAGCCTTACTATACCATCCTTTGCAAGAAGGTCAAAATACCATCTATTACTGAAGGTTCAGTGGAAAATCCACATCAACATGATCTTGCTGCCAGATTTAGAAAGGGATTTGTGAGATCAATGCAGCTATAGTTCAAGTCTGAAGGTTTTCCTCATTGTGTTCTATTGAAGGGTAATCTCGGTTCGTAGTAAATCTCCTCGGCCTGCCGTTTCCACAAACTGGAAACATCCGTGCAGTCGTGCAACTCTTTTCTTTTGTCTCACACTTTGCCATCCCCAAGTCGCATCTGTCTCCCCTGCCTGAATCACCTCCTCATGGAATCTCCACCTCCACCGATGACAAGAACTTCTTTGCCTCCAACAGGTCAGCGAACCTCCTAGGTCCATTTTCCGTTGCAACTTTAGTTTAGCGGATATTCTACAAATACTTTGATGCCTTTTTGTTGTAGAGCTCGAACCACCATTAAAACCTTTCTCGTTGGGTCAACAATTGTGGTGTATAATCTTGATCAAAAAACAATCTAGTATCCCGAATATTATCTCCTTCTTTGCCTGCTTTAATATGTCTTCCTTAGTGCGAAAAGTCCAAAAGGCTATTATTGCTGACCGTGGAGCTGACTTTGGTCTTTTAGCCCTAGGTTTGAGGAGTGATGGGCCTAATTATATTTAAAGGCTTTTCTGCCAGCCAGTCCAGTATCTCCACTAGAAAGGACTCGAAAAAGTCAGAATAGAGCCCGATTCCGTACCTTCAGGCAGTCCATGAATTCTTATGTTATTTCTTCTGTTTCTGTTTTCAAGTTCCTCCAATCTGGACTCCAGCTGCAATTCCTCCTGTGTAGGTCTATAAGGGACGGTTGTGAACATCTACCATATTTGAATAGTCTGTTAGGCCTTCTTCTACTTGCCCACTTTCCTCCAGGCTTTCTAATTTCTTTTATTTTCTTCGTCCCCCTTTCCAGTCTCTCCAAAGATTCGCTCATTTTCTGCAATGTAGGCATAGTTGTTTGGAGGTTATTGTGCATTCTCGTTCTTCTCTTTCCTCTGAGGTATCCCGACCTGCCGGAGGATTCCGTGTGTACAAGCTGATTGAGGCTGCATGGTAATCCAGTAATGTTTTAGAAGTGTATTTGTCTGGTTGACGGTCTCTTTGTTTATGTCTGAAGTCATATCGCTACAATTCCACTGAGCCCTGTCGATGGATGGGTTAGATTTCTTTATGATTTTGGTGGATTTAATCTGGATGGGGTAGAGCTACCGATTCAGGCTGCCATTATGCTGGTGCACCCACGGAAGTCCCATGTGCCTGTTAATATTAGGCATAGGGTTGCTCAGCTGGAGGCGACCATTTGTTTTGAGGCATTCTACACTTAGAAAACCCCATCACGCAATCCAGTCCAGCTTGGGGACCCAAATTTTATGTTAGAAAGCTTATTTTTTGCCTTTTGAGCTGGCCGTGACTTGTAGCCCGTGGTTCCTTTCTTGGAAAGTATTATTTTAGTTGCTATTACTTCTGCTCAAAGAATTTCAGAGCTCGGGTTCTAATGTGTGAGCTTCCTTACTTGACTTTCCACAAAGGCATATTGTCTTCACATACCAGTCCTAGGTTTTACCAAAGATGGTGTCTGTTTACTATGAATCAAACCATCCACCTGCCAGTTTATTTTCCTGAGCAGGCCAATCCAGGGAAGCATTGTTCCAAACTTTAGATGTATATGGAATACTTAGTCACAACATACACCATACGAAGGACTGCAGGAAGTCCTCACAACTTTTGTTTCATTCTGCCCCTGGGAAGAGGGTGTTCCTGTTTCTAAACAGCGCCTGTCCAGATGGTTGGCGAACTGTAATAATTTCTGTTTTGGAAGTATGGAAAGGAACATCCTGGGGTTATTTGCTGCCATTCATCTAGTAGTATGGACACGTCTGTTCCCTGTTTCAAGAATGTGTCTGCTGCTAAGATTTATGCAGCTGCCACCTGGAGTACTGTCCATACCTTCACTAAACATTAAAGTCTGGACATTGCCTCAAGGAAAAGGCAGGTATGTGCCTAGCAGTGCTTCAAGGCCTATTTTCTTAGGCCTGTAGACTCCAAACCACGCAGACTGTTTCTCTTTCAGTACTGACTGGTACTCATTCCATAGGTGTGGCCAGATGAATGAGATATCCTGGAGAAGATAGATTACTTACTTATCATAACAGTAAATCTTCAAGAGACTCTCTTTCTTCAGGCCATGCTGTCCGCCCTCCATCCCCCTCAAGACATTAGAGCTCTCTGCATTGCCTGACTGGCAGAGTCATAGTTTCTTTCCTGGTTCCCTACAGGAGGTCCTCCAAGCATGATCTCTGGTGGGGAACTGAGGGTAATGGGGCCACCCATACTTATATGTGGGAGGCAGCGTCCAGATGTCATTGTGGGCGACCCCTAGTGGACTGCTAGCAAAAAGCTTCCATGTGGTCCTAGCACCTGATGGCTTATTGATCTATAGGTGTGGCCTGATGAAAAAGATTCTCTTGAAGATCTACCGTTATGGTAGTTACGTAACTGTTCTATTCATTAGTTATCATTGGGACCCGGTCTGAAGGAGTGAAGTACTAACAGCTACAATGCTGCCAGGAAGGTGCTGCTCCTGTAGAAACACAGAAACATAATTTTTCAGTTGAAAAGGAACTCTTGGCCCACTCAGTCTGCCTAGATGGTCCCTGCCTGGTATGTCTCCACATACCCTAACTAGTCTTCAGCTACCCTTACTCCTCCATGCCTATTTACTAATATTTCCTATGTATATTCCATGTATACTTGAATCCATTACTGTTTTTGCCTCCACCACTTCTGCTGGTAGTCTGTTCCAGGCATCCACCACACTTTCAGTGAAGTAGTACTTCCTCACATCCTTCCAAAACTCAAAACTACCCGCTTCCAGTTTCATCGCATGCCCTCTGATCTTGGTTCTCTTCTCGCTTGAAAAGACTCTCCTCCTCTACTTTGTTCATCCCTATGAGGTACTTAGTGTCTTTATCATGTCCCCCTCGATCTCTTCTGGGGTGTACATGTTCAGATCCTGCAGTCTCTCCTCATCAGGCTTTGGATTCAACCCTGCACCATTTTAATTGTCCTCTCTGGACTGTCTTGACCCTGTCTATTCCCTTTCTGAGATGCGGCCTCCAGAACTAGACACATAATCAAGGTGGAATCTCACCAGCAAGTGATACAGTGGTAACACCAACCTCTCCTCCAGCTGGTGATACCTCTCCCTATGCATCCCAGCATCTCACTGACCCTACCAACTGCTTTGTCACTCTGTTCTGCCACTTTGAGGTCATCAGATATGATAACCCCAAGGTTCCTTTCCTGCACAGTGACTGTCAGTACCTCCCCTTATCCTATACTCAGCTCCTGGGTTCCTATGCCCTAGGTGCATGATTTTGCACATTTTGGCATTGGACCTCAGCTGCCTTGACTTGACCACACCTTGAGTTTCCCAAGGTTCCTACGCATTCTCTCCACCTCCTCCTGAGTATCCACCCTATTACAGATTTTGATGTCATTTAAGGTATACCTTCCTTCCCTTACAGTTCTTCTGCATTGTCAGTTATGAAGCCATTAAAGAGAACTGGTCCCAGTACTGAGCCCTGCAGCACCTCACTGGTTATTCTGCCCTCATTAGAGTAAGTGCGTACTCTGTCATCTGAAAATAGATTTGTGTCCATTTTCTCCCATTGTTCCTCTGCACCCTGGTTGTCCACCCCCATTAAGATTGAGCAAAGTTCCTGTTCACACATCTGCTCTTCTCATGAGTCTGCCTCTGTCATTCTCTCCGTATCCTCACTAACCCTTGCTTTCCTCTTCTTGTATGTACCTGAAAGAAAGTCTTATCTCTGTAGTTACCCCTTTGGCTATCCCTTCTCTATCTATACCTTTGCTCCCCTCACTGCCTTACCTGCTTCCCTCTGTACTTGGTACACCTCTCTGTCTTCTTCCCATGTGTTTCTTTGTGCCTCCTGAATGCCACCCTTTTTTCTTCACCACCATGGCCACTTCCTAGAGTAACATAACAGGCTTTTTTTCCTTGCCTTTGATCACTTCCTTCATATATGCTGGTTGCCTTAATTATACCCTCCCTTATTTTCCTACACTGTTCCTCTACCTCTCCCTGGCAATCCTTCCCTACTAGGCAGTTACAGTGGCAGTCTTCCCTTCCTTTAAAATCTGCCGTCCTAAAGTCCAGGACCCTCATCCTCGTGTAGTTTGTCTCTGCTTCGTCAATGTTGAATCACACTGCACAATGATCATGGTGCTAGGGACTGTCCACTGTATCTGCAATGCTGCCCTGTTTGTAAAGCAGCAGGCTCAGCACTTCCCCCGTCCCTAGTGGGTTCACTGACTAGCTGCCTGAGATACTCCCAGATGGCCCAACTCCATGCCAAAGCTGTAGCTGGAGGGCTCCAATCCACATTTAGCAGATTGAAGCCCCAACTAGCAGCACTTCCCTTTTTTGCCATCCTGATGATGGTTTCCTAGTGCCTAATCCAACTCTTCTCCTGAGACTGGCTACAAGAGGGTTGTTGTTTGAACTGATGTAAAAAAAAACACAACAAAAAAAAACAGTAGACACAAGCTCCTGATGCTGTTTTAAATGGTTTTCATCTGACTGAGGTCTGCAGCACCAGTGACAGACCCTCCTTATTAATGGAAGAGACTTACCTATTTTTGCTTTGTCTTAATTGTAATGCAGTAATGGGCCCAGCACTGGTGGCCAACCAGCAGTGAGGGGCAAGAGAAAAATCATCCCCGGCTCTGTGCTGAGTCAAATGCCCACTTTGTGGTTGTCTAGACTAGAACTGTATTCATGTCCCTGAAGAGATGTAACCCTTACACCTGCTTGCCATAGGCAAGCTGTTGGGTGGATGAATGGCACAGCATCCATTTCATTGATAAAAATCAGAGAGGTATATAATGCTTATTTACTGTAGTGATAATTTATTCCATAGTACCAGAGACACCATCCTGTTGTCACTGAAATGTAAAAATGTTTGTAGGACACTGGCCTCTGAATGAAGGACACTGTGACATGTGGGAAACACTGATCTAAAAATGGGACACACAAACTTGGAAATAAAAGCTCTGATCACTGGAAACCAAAGCCTTTTACTTTAGCAAGTTTAATTTTTATTTAGCATCATAGTGTGTTGTTATAAATTTGTGCTTTAAAGTCTGAATTTACAACGTTAGACAGAGCATATTTTATGTGAGCTGCACCTTTTCCATGTGAGATGGATGTGAGACAGTGTGGGGTGGAATTAGGAACATCCTTAAAATGTGGAGAGATATGACAGTTCATCAGACAGCTGTGTAGATTATTGACAGCAATATAATGTTTGAAACAGTATATTGCTGTCTCTTGAATCTCATCTTTGAAAATATTTTGTATTTATTCTCGGATTACAATACCTTTACATAACAAGCTCTTTACAAAGGTTCCACATCAGTGGGAAGGGTGACAGACATACAATGGATGGTATTACATAAAATGTTGACAAAGTATTTAAAATGAAAATATGACATTAACATTGCAACTAAAATTAAAACTATAAATTGGTAGGAAATCAAAATAACCTAATAAAGGAGGCAGCCCGGACGCCATGCCCGGTTGGTAGCTTAATCAGAGAGCTCCGTCGTGATCCACTGGATAAACCTCCTAATTTCTCCCAAATAAAGCCCAAAACTCGTAGAAAAGTTCAGCGGGAGGTTAAGTATGCCTAAAAAAATGATCGAGTGAAGAACAGAGCTACTGATCTACCTGATGCCAACTGCAAGAAGATGGATCTGAGAGTGAAGGTTCACAGGCCTCAAATGGCTCCTCCCGAGACGCTACTGAGTACAGCTAAATCCTCTTACTATCCTGCATCACAGATGTCCCTTATGCTCACTGAGCTGAGGGACTTTAGGAAAGAAATCAGATCTACAACAGCCGCCCTCACACAGATATGAATAAACTCGAGAAGCGGCAAGAAGAAATTGAGTCGCAGGCTCAGGAAACAGATTCGAGTCACGGAGACTGAAACGCCATAGTACAACTACACAGCACTATCAAGTCCCTCCAAGATAGAGCGGAAGATGCAGAAAGCAGAAATAGAAGAAACAATGCCAGGATATCTGGGATTCGGAGGGCTGAGGGAGGTGAAATGCTTGAATTTCTCCAAAAACCTTAAGAGAGCTGCTGCCACTCCCTCCAACCGTGACTCTGAAATTGAAAGGGCCCACCAACCTTAGGCCCGAGGCCTCCGCCAGGTGCTCGACCCAGAACAATACTGGTACGCTTTCTTAGATTTCAAGATAAAGAATCAGTGTTACACACCGCGTGAAAGCTGGAGCGGTTATGCTAGCTGGAAGCAGACTCTATTTCAAAATGATTACTCTCCAGAGATTATGACCAGACCTGAGCTTTATTCCTTTGATGAGAGCCTGAAGTCGAAGGTATTCGCTTAGAACCCCATACCCAGCGAAGCTCACCGTTCTTTTGAAGATGGCCCTCTGACTTTTGACAACAGCGTCACCGCTGCACAGGAGCTCTGAAAACGGGGTTTGATGTGCAACTGCAGCGAACTAATTCCGGGCCTCCATTGCTTCAAACTAGCCCTTAAAGCGTGGAACAACGGACAATGAGAGGCAAGGCGGCAGCAGGGGCAGGCGATCCAGAACATTGTAGCAGCTTTGAACAAGCAAGCCTCCTCGGGCTCTGGCGGAGCTGAAGCATCAGGAGCTGAAGGATGAAAACCGCAAGTACACTGTCTGGCAATGAAACCACACACGGGAAATGACTTGGGCAATATGAACGCTTGGCTGTATCTTGATCTTCTCAGATTCGGGCTTAGAAAGAGGGGAGAGAGGGATAGGCCCTCCCTTATGAGGGTTCACTCTGCAAATTAAGTACCAATTAATGGCGGGGGAGGGACGGAGGGTGTGGGGAGAAATCGGTGTGAGCAGTAGGAATAGGATATCCATAGTGAATTTCTTATTGTGCTGAATCATAGAAGCTGGGAAACATTAATGAGGGGGCTGCACGATATAACCACACGCTTAATTATAATGTTGAAATATGGCTGGAATGGAGGGAGGTCGCATCATGGAGGTTGCTATACCTCCTCAAGCCCTGGTTAGAACAAGGTGGTTTGGCCCAGGTGGGGTGTGGGTCGGGACAGAGTTGCACATGAGCCTGAGAACCGGGAGGTGGATGGTGGGTGGCTCTCTGGAGGTCAGAGGCTAGGCCTGACCGCCGTCATTCATACCCCAGCTAAAATTTGCAGCTGGATCTCTGATGCGGGCGGGTGGGAAGGATTATTAACTTAATGTGCCCCCTGCAGAGTTGCACTTAAATGAGTTGGTGGTCCCTCTCCTCACATCTCTTTACTACCTAATGCATTATAGAGTCGAGGTATAGAGTTTGATCGATGTAATGAGCTGACTAGAGTTGTTAAAATGTACTGTTGGAAGATGAGTGTTTGACTGGACCATGCCATGTCCCTCCTTAAAGGTACTCCTCTTACCGGACACTTGGGAGGGTCTAGTAAAGCGGGATGTTTATGACCTCTTTGTGAGGATCAGGGAGTGGATCTTGTCCCATGATATAACGTTGTCACTCGCGGAGATCACTCCTCCGGCCCCTCCCCGGCTTCCTTTACCCTCTGTTTCAGCGAACCGCTGGCCTTTTGGAGAGCCGCCTGCCCCTTTCCCTCAGCGTGGTGCCTCGGCCCTTCACCCCTCGGGCAGATCGACCTCCCTATTGACTCATCTGTTTGTGATTTGGAGGCGCTCTGGGCCGGGAAATGAGGGAGGGCTGGGTGACCTGACCCCATCGCCTCAGAGATGAAGGGGTGTGGGAGGCCTGATTGCTGTCGTGTGCTTGCTTCCCCTTCCCTCCTTGACTCTAGCCGATGGGCTCTCTTCCGGATTTAGGTGCATAATTCGCAGAGCCGCCCACTATTGTGTGGTTGGAGCCTAACCAGGAATAGTACAATGCTGATCCTCAAATAATCCTCCTGATTTCCCTCTTAATAGCTGTGTCTGGAGAGGAGAGACATGGTATGGGTGCTAATCCCGCACTGTAAATAGCTGTATGGGCAATTTCTGTCGGTTTTGTCCTCTGGGAGGGGTCGGAGAGGCCCCCTGAGCGGCATCATGGGTAATTGAGGCTCCAGACTCAGCAACTACTTTCTTTGATATATAGTAGTTTAATAGTACCATGTCGAACTAATACTGCATAAACTGTTTAAACAAAACATTCACTCTGTCACAGCTGGGTGGTGGAACCTGGAGAGCTCGGTTAGATAGCCTTTAAAATATTGGCTTTGTGACTGGATGGGATATCAGCCGAGAATAAGAGGAAAGCGAGGTTAGCAGGAGGGACATTGCTGGGGGAGGGCTCCAGGATCCCACACTCAACTTCATGGTAACGATAGGTAGGAAATAGCAGATGAGGCATCAGCTCTAGGATAGCTGTCTCGGGTGAACGTAGAGGTATTAGAACTGGGGGCTTGAGGGATTCATGTCCCCTTCCATTCTGGATCGAAGGGTGCTGAAATATAGGGTACCGTGGCCAAAGAGCTTCTGATCTATTGGGCTGACGGTTTAGCTCATGTAGCCCCTTGCAAAGTGGGAGGGAGGATAAACAGGGAGGCTCCCTAGGGCTGTCTCTGCGGGGCCGACTAAGATATATGGGCAAGGTGCAGGAAACCCCAGCATTAAATGTAGGGACAACGACTACTATAGCAATCTGAGGTCCCCCTGTTGATTGAGGGAACTGGGAAGGCCTGTGCTGATAGACCAGGGACACTATGCTCATCTCAGTCTCCCCTCGAGAGGATATGGTGGGGGGCGCGCCAGATTAAGACTACCACGACTCCTTTAGCTATGACACAGGGGATTGGGTGGGATTGATAGGTTAGAGAGAAGGAGAGCAGTATGGAAGCTCAACTCACACTGCCACCAGAGACTAGAACCCACATGGATAGGCCTTCAATCTACCACGTAGAGTTAAGAGGGCTTTTCATCACCGATCAGAGTGGACAAAAGGGATCAGACAGGCTTTACTGTCAATATAAATTATGTTTAACTCATCGTTACAATACACTATGTGAATTAGGTGGATGCGACACTCCAAATTCTGGGTGTCACCATTTTCCTTTCTCCCACACCTTAATAGACACTTTAGGTGCCAGGGGCATCACGCTAAGTGATCGAAGCCTCAAGGTATGGATATCACCATGCCAAGGGATCTGTTTCAGTTCCCCATAGTTGGAAGTACCAGTTTTCTACATTCCAGGTTAGTTGTATGGTTGTTTGTATGTTTTACATCCATGTTGGTGTGATTGTAATCAGTTAGAAATGACAGGAACAGAACCGATAGACACTGACTGTATTCAAACTGAGGATGAGGGGAAAATCTCCCTAGCCGGGGGATCACCTGTGAGTAATTATGACTAGTTCCCGGGTTATTATCCCTGAATATTAACGGATAACCTCACCAATTAACAGGTCACGAGTCCTGACATATCTCGCAGGAGTCGGGCGGACTTGATATATCTCCAGGAAACGCACCTGAATCCCGGGAGCACCTCAAGCTTGCCAGACTCAGTAGGGGAACCCTATACAGCTCATCCAGCAGATCGGGAAGACGAAGGGGAGTAGCGATAATCATACCAGCAGGCACCCCATTTCAACACCAACGCACCATGAGGGATGCAGAGGGATGGTTGATAATAGTACAAGGCACCCTGAATGGCATGCAGATTACCTTAGCGAATGCCTATTTTCCTCCTGCCACTCCCGTCCCTGCAGCTGAAAACACTGCTAGACAAAATTTTAAAATACGAAAGGCATACTCTTACCGCTGGGGACTTTAACCTGACACAAAATGCTTTATGAGACTCTACCAATCCTAGAACTTCTAAGCAAACACCGCACAAAAGTTCTTCAGGAGATTCATTAAGAAGTAGGATGGACAGATGTCTGGAGACATCTGCATCCCCGAACCAGGAACTATACGCATTATTCATCGGTACACTGGACGATCAGCCGCATAGACCAAACTTATACACAGACCGAATTCCTGGACCGACTGGTGACGCCAAATAGGTAACATCTCCTCTCGGATCACGCACCCAGATGCACGATATGGGAAATGGGGCTTCAACCCAAGAACACACGTTGGAGGCTTAACCCTACTACTTACGCTCTGAACAGTTTAGAGAGTACATTTCAGACAAAATAACCGAGATACTAGAACTCAACCCCTGCAGATACCACACCTGCAATTCATTGTGACACTATCAAAGCTGTCCTTAGGGGCCATATCATACAACACACTGCAGAGCTGAACTGGCGAAGAAAGGAACGAGAACTATCCTAGAGGAGAACCTGCATTTTCTTCAAATTGCACATAAGAGTGGAGATACTCAGGTGCTGCCCAGGCTTCAGGAAATCAAAGCAGAACTTGATCATCTGGCTCTTCAACAGACCGAGCTAGCATTAACATTCTTGAGACAGAGACACTATGAGGTGGGGCCTCGTGCACGAGACTGCTGGCATACCAGGTCCGCAGCAAAGGAAAGCCTCAACGATTACCTCGCTTTAAACACTCTATAGGTGGTCAGTCCCCAACTAAACTACCCAAGATAACAGAGGCATTTGCAAAGTATTATACTGATCTCTACACTCCAGGTGACTCACCCACAGAGCTCCAAATTACGGAGTACCTTAAGGGATAACATTACCTCGACTTAATACAGCCCAAGGCGAAAACTTGACCTCCAATATAACTGAGCAGGAGATTACAGAAGCTTATTTCCACAGCAAAATCTTTAAAACCCCAGGTTCAGATGGCTACGGAATAAATTCTATGGAGTTATGAGGCAACAAATATCTACCCATCTCCTGACTCTATATAACTCTATTCTCGAAGGTGACCCTCCACCTCCATCATGGTCACTCGCAACGATTTCGTAATCCCGAAACCTGAGAAAAACCTCAGCACTGTGGCTCATATAGACATATCTCAGTACTAAACTCGGACTACAAGATGTTCATGCACATACTAGCACACCGCTTAGATAAGATAATGCCCATATTGATAGATCAAGACCAGATAGGCTTTGTTAGAATGCGTTCTACAACGGACAACATTATGCTTACACTGCACATTGCACATAAGATGCGAATGAGCAATGTTCCATCTGTCCTCATCAGCCTTGATGCTGAGAAAGCATTTGACAGAGTAGCATGGCCCTTCCTATATAAGGTCCTAGATAAACTGGGTATCCCTGGAAGCTTAATTGGGGTCCTACAAAATATTTACTCGTCTCCTCAGGCTTGCGTCAAGGTGGGAGGCCATCACTCTAAATACTTTTCGCTTAAACGGGAACCAGACAGGGTTGTCCGTTATCGCCTCTTTTGTTTGTGCATTTATTGAACCCTTAGCCCAATACATTAGAGAAGCTGAAACATCACCGAGTGAATATGGGTGACACAGAGCATCGATATGCGTATACGGATGATGTCCTATTATATCTCTCAAACCCGAGCAAACCCTGCCAGTTATAAGGCTACTTTGGACCAATTTAGTCAGGTTTCCGTTACAAACTGAACTTATTAAAACGGAACTTCTCACATTCCACTATTTTCCCTCAGCACATATAAACTCCATCTTCCCATGCAATTGGAATCTAACAAAACTAAAGTACTTGGGGGTATCTATCTCTCAGAATTATGATGAATTCTTTAAAAATAACTATGAGCCCTTTACAACTCAACTCAAACAGACTTGGGGGCTTGGGCCACACTACCACTCACCCTAAGCCGTAGGCTAGCATTAATAAGAATGGTTACTCTACCAAGAGCCTTGTACTTATTCCAGAATGTCCCAATATTCATAGCAAAGAAAACCTTTGGAATGGAACCGCTTTATTTCTAAATTTATTTAAGGGCAGAAGACCCCCGAGTCCTGAATGAGGATATTTAACCTTCCTCGTGTGACGGAGGTCTTGCACTACCAGATTTACAATTATATTATCAGGCGGCAATGATGACTCATATTATGGCAAGACAAAATAAGATAGGTGAGCCTCACTGGCTACAAATAGAGCAAGCCCTCTTGCCAAATAAAGATCACTTTCAGAACTTATATGCTTCCTGCCCTAGGCTAGTCCCTTAGTCCCCATCAGACCCCTGGCTAAGAGCACGCTGTAGGGCATGGCAGTTAATAAAAGAACTCAATCCCTGGCCCTGTTTCTGGCACTGATTTGCCAATATCAATTTGAGTGACTTTCCCCAAACAGATTGGACCATGGCTTCCAGACTTGGGAGAGGTATGGGCTGAGATATTTCCACACAGATAATGTCTCATGGAGAATTGTGGCCTTTAACTAAGTGCAAAAGATTTAATATTCTACTAAGGATTTTATAGATTTCTGCAACTAAGACACTACAATCGAGAGCTCCCTGAGGTATCCATAACCCGGAGAGTTACCCGCTTTGTTGGAGGTTCAATCTCAGCTGAATACTGGCACAGAGAGACCATCTACTTTCCCTTTATTACAAAGCCCTTAACACTCAGGGAACGATATATAATAGGGAACATATGTGCCCAATGGCAGGAAGAACTTGGTCTCTTCACACAAGATGACTGGCGAAGAGCTCAAGTAGCATGCCTCCTCAAGTCACAAGCTCCCATCAATGGCGGAATTTGCATGGAAGAATCTAACGAGATACTTCAGAACGCCAGCAGTGACCAGTCACTACTCTCCATCAGCCTCGCAAAGTGTTGGAGACAATGTGAGAAACTAGAGCTACACACATGCACATTATGTGGACCTGTCAGGCCCTCAAACCTTTCTGGACCAACTACAGGATCACTTGAGAGAGTTATTTGACCCCCACCACAACTGACCAGGGAAATGTACCTTTTCCTAGACACCCCAAAGAAATATAAGAGCCCAAACTCTAGATACCTCCTACATTTACTGCTAACAGCAGCCAAAAAGTGGTCACTAAGCAATGGCTGACAGACAACATACCCACAATACAAGAATGGTGGGGTATTACCAAACAAATCTATCAGATGGAGCAAATTACCCACGGCTGAATGAAATGAAATAGAAATTCTCGGACAGGTGGTCCCATTGGCAATCATACTATATGTTGCATGATGACACCTTTGTACCATGAGATGGAAATCTAATAAGGGTAGAAACCACAATCCCTATTCAGAAGCAGCCACACTTGTTGGGGGAGGTTCTTGCTCAGGTAAACGGTCATTTAAATTTGCCTCAAGTTTATCCTACAGGATAACAAAAGCCAAAGGGGCTTAGAAAACTGGGGGTATGGCTGTCCCTCTTGGGGTATGCGCCTCACAGACCCAGGTGGCCTGGAAAGATGAAATATTGTTATGCTAGTAAAGAACAGACATCCTCTTATTAATTAACTGATCTGAATTATATCTGCTGTCTACCTGGTAACACACAAATCAATTTAATGTATTCCAACAAACCTGTCAATGTTTGTGTGTATGTCTGTATGTCAAAATATGTTGGAAATTTTAATAAAAAGAGATTTATAAAAAAAAAAGGAGGCAGCTCAAGGTGCTTTGTCAAATAAGTATAGGTAGATATGGGTGAACAAAAGTTCAGGTAAGTGAAGAGAAACAGGAAAAGAAGGTGGAGGTGAGAGGGTGAGGTGAAAGCTAACCAAAAAAAAAAAAAAAACAGATAAAACCAATGCTGTAAAATTTGTATCTGATGACGATGACAAAATATATGTAGGTGAAATTAATTTTCTTCGAGGATATCTCTTCTATCAGGCCACACCTATGGAACTATAGCCGCAGGCACTAGGGACCACGTGAAAACTTTTGCAAGCAATTAGCTAGGGGTCACTTCATGATGGTGTTCCTACGCCAACCTCCCATATAAAACACGGGCAGCCCCTTCAATCCTCAGTTCTTTCCTGCCATTGACCATAATTGCTGGACTCCACCACAGAGATGCTGCCACTACAGTTGACTGCTACCAGTGTTACAATGTATTTCTCTCTAGTTCACCACCACATTTTATAAGTGATCATTGTCATTGGTATGTCATCTAAAGAACCTACAAAGCTCTTTAGATATTGCAAATGCAGTAAAAGATTTACTCAGGTGACTTGCACGATGTCTACGTAGGCTGCTTTCGCACGGCCCAAAATGTTAAGGCCTGTGAGATCTGCCTAAAGTTCAATACAGCCACCTAGCAACACAAAGAACACCCTGAAACACACCTTTTAAAACAGCAGGTAGCCAGGATGGAGAAAGAGCTCCAGGAAAGAGCTCTACTGCATCGCCGGCCTGTTCCATGGGCCTCATTCTATTTATTTATTTATTGAAATGTCTCATCAGGAAGGCACACTGAACAACAAGTTGCTCGCCCCATGGTGAGACGGGAAGAATTACAACTGGATGAAGAATTAGACATACAGTTTAACATTTAAAATATACAAGAAATTAAACAATTACATTTGTAACAAGACAGTTAAAAATAGCATAAATAGTCATTTAGTCGCATTTGTAACATAACATACAATTAAATATATCATACCTGTGAAATATGCATTTAATTAAAAGTGGCATATCTGAGGAACATAGTACATAGTGGTGGTGGGGGGCATGCCGAGATGCAGGCCCAAGTCCCAGGAGAAATACTCTGGGCAACATGAACACTAGAGAGGGAGAGAAGCAAGGAAAAATACTCCCCAGTACGCCCCCCGCTGCCCCTTCACACCGCAGTGACCACCTCAGCAACATCAACTACCTCAACGATGATGCACTGCCGCCCAGACCTCTGATTTTACCACAGGTCGGGACAGGTTGGTAAACACTGCCAGGCCTATTAGGCTGGCAACGGCCATTGACGCCAGGGATTTTAATCCTCATCAACATCACAGGGCACATCTGCAGTGCAAGCACTGCTGATGTGCACGTGATGCTGTCATCCTTCGTGGACATGAATGCAACGCCTACTACCCTCATCCTCCTGCAACAGGAGCAGTGTCGACGGGCACCACAGACAAGCCCCCCAATGCTGATGATTACTAGGTTCGATATGCCAGTTGCCTTCCAAGGTGTCAACGACCCTCTGCTCCTCCTGAGGCTCAGAGCCTGTCAACGAGGATCAAGAGTATAACCCTGCCTCATAATGCAAGAGGAGGAGGAACATGTGAGATCTCTTATAAGAAATTGAGCTCCATCATCTCCGCAGGGAGTGAGGACTCCACTGTGTACACTCTGGAGGTCCCTTCTGAAAATACCTAATTCATCTCCATGATGCAGCGACTCCAATCTGCCATTGGGTTGGAAGCTGAGGAACAAGACATTACATAAAGGAATCTGATGGAGTTCTTAGAACTACCAGACTCCCACCTATTATCATTCCTCCTCTATTGCCTGCCCTAGAGGATGCCACTCTGGCTGCCTGGCACAGATCAAATATGATTCCTGCCATTCCAAGGAAGGCAGATAAAATGTACCAGGCCCCCTCAGAAAAGCTTTTTTGCAGACCAATCTGAGGCTGACTCAGTTGTGATAAATGCAGCCCATGATAGGTCTAATGCGCTAAACATCTTAGTTCTCCCTTCTGACATCCAGGAGACTAGATGTCCTGGGGAAGAGAACCTCCTTTCAGATACTTTGGGCCTGAAAAATGCAAATTATCAGGCCCATATGGTAAAATACCAGAATACTCCTGAGGAAGGCCAAGGCAGTGGCCCAAGCCCTCCCAGGGGTACCCTAATCAGGAGTTGCCTAAAGCCCTCCAGACAGGGGCAGATGTAAACATCTGTTAAGGTCTACCTATCACATTTCTGATGCTTTGCTAGAGCAGCAGCCACTGCTGTCTGCTTGAGAAAGCACTTTTGTTGAGGGTAGCAGGATTTGCCCATAATGTGCAGCAGTCCATCCTAAATGCCCCATTCAGAGGATATAGCCTGTTCAGAGCAGAAATTCAGGATATCTCTCAAACTTACAGGCTTCGGGCAGGACTTTAAAATTGGTACACCTCTACCATACACAACCAAGAAGTAGCAGAGAGTGCCTTTTCATCTAGCCAGCAACAGACACCATTCAGGAGCTAGACAACAAAGTAAAAGCAAGGAGGATCAGTTTTGCCTGCCCCAGGGCCCAACCCAGGTGCCTACTCAAAACCCTTAGAGGTGAGAGTGTGGCTGCAGCCACAGGATATGCATTTGATTGACTCATTCTTTGATCCCCATCCACCAGTATCTTCAAAGGTGGTAGTAGGGTCACCTTTCCTCCACCTGACCAGTGGAGGAAGGTCACATCGGATGCTTGGGTCCTGCAGATAGTAGAACAGGATCATACTCTAGAGCTTCTGGAGTCACCTCCAAACCATCCACCAACTGTTTCAGCATTCTCCAGAACACATACAGGTGCTGCAGAGGAAGTACACACCTTAATGTAGAAAAGGGCTATAGAACCAGTTCCTTGGGAACAAAGGAACAGGGGTTCTATTCTCACTACTACCTAGTCCCCAAATGTACAGGGATCTGAGGCCCATTCTGGACTTAAGGAATCTGAACCTCTTTATTCAGTACAATAAGATGAGAATGGTCACCCTACAAGGCCTGTTATCACTACTACAAGGAGAGGACCGATATGTTCCCTAGACATGCAGGATGCTTACCTGCATCTGAGGATTTGTCCTCCTCACAGGAAGTACCTCAGGTTTCTTTTCCATGGGGAACAGTACCAGTTAAGGATATGGCCTTTGGCTTATCATCTGTGCCATGGGTCTTTACCAAATGTTTAGCAGTAGTGGCAGCAGCCCTCAGGAGAAAAGGACTGTATACTGTACCTTCTCTTATCTGGGTGACTGGCTGCTCAAAGCTCACTACAAACAGCAGCTTTACCAGACCCAAGCACACACCAGGCAGCTGTTCAATGCCCTAGGGATCACGACCAATGTTCCAGAATCAGTCCTGATCCCTGGTCAACACCTTAATACATAGAGGCAATCTTGGACACAGCCCAAGACTAAGCCTTCCTGCCCCGGGACAGGGCCTAACACCTGATTGCACAAGCCCAGATGGCCTACAGCAACTGGTAATGTGTTGGGACTGATGGCAGCATCCATTGTTATGGTACTTCTGGTCAGACTGCATATGAGGATTCCCAGTGCATACTAACATACTAAAATGCCAGCAGTATAGGCCTAACGGTCTTCAGGTTTGCTTGTTTGGTCAGCCCTCACTGGGAACTGACCTTGCTGCCCCTTGCCTTCTCTGGCTTCTCCCTTCCCAGTTCGGATATTCTCACTGCATTGGATTTTGCTTCCAGAACCCTTCCCTGTACCTGTCCCACCCCTCTTGAACCCTCCACCGCCTCTGCCTCCACCAGCCCCCTAGGCAGCACATTCCATGGCTCCCCACCTCTCAGTGAAGTAGCACCTCCTCCTTTCTCCCCTGAATCTTCCCCTCCAGCTTCCACCCATGCCCTCTAGTGGCCCCTCCTCCTTCCTTCAAGCACCCTGACTGTTCCTCCCCTATTTACCCCCTTCATGTACCTGAAGACCTCTATCATGTCCCCCGGTCCCTTCTCTCTTCCAATGTGTACATATTTAGCTCTTGAGCCTCATAGGTCCTGTCCCCCAAGCCCCAAATCATTTTGGTTGCCCTCCTCTGGACCCTCTCCAGGAGTTTAATGTCCTCTTTAAGTGTGGCCTCCCAAACTGCACGCAGTACTCGAGGTGCGGCCTCACCAAGCAGGTTATACAGAGGGAGTATCACTTCCTCCTTCTGGAGGTGATCTCCCACGATGCATCCCAGCATCCTGTTGGCCTTGGCTGCCCTCCCAAGTCTCCGAGTTGTTCATCTTGACATCCACCACCACCCCAGGTCCCTCTCAGCCATCGAGACTTGTAGTCTCCCAGGGTGTACACTTGGCCGGGTTTCTGGCCCCAGGTGCAGTACCTGTGCATTTCCTGCATTGAACCTCAGCTTCCACTTTCTAGACCATCTTTCCAGAGCCTCCAGGTCCCCTGTAGGCCACCCTCCCTCCTCCCCATCCACCACCGCCCCCAGTTTTGAGTCATCCTAAGAAGAGACTCATCTCACCCTGATACCTGTCCTTATGTCAGAGACAGGTGCTGGAACAGGAGGGGCCCAGGACTGATCCCTGTGGGACCCCACTAATGACCCTCCTTGGGGTTGAGACTATCCCGCCAATGGGACTAACGCAGAAGGTCTTAATAACGTCCCCTGTCCAAAAGGTGCTTCAGTGGTAGATAGAAGCCAGCCATAATCCCTCCCCTATCAGATGCTCATTACAGATACCTCGGGATGGTCTGGGGCACATCTGGGACCTTATCAGACACAGAGAACATGGACAAAAGTGGAGAGCACCTCACCATAAACATCCTAGAAATGAGGGCTGTTCTGTATAGTCTAAGCCTTCCAGACCTGTCTATCCCCAGGACATCTGCTGGTGCAAACAGACAACATCAGTGCAGTGCACTACATAAACAAGCAAGGAGAAACTCATTCCTACCCCTTTGCAGGGAAGTGATGAGGGTTTGGTGTTGGGCTCTGGAACACGGTCTAGAGCTGTTGGCAGTTCATGTTCTAGACGCTTAAATGTCTTGGCAGACAGGCTAAGTCACAGTCAAGAATGTATGAGGGAACTGCTGACCTTTGTAGCAGAAGAACTGTTCAATAGGTGGGGTCATCCAGAGTTGGACCTTTTGTGTCCCCACTCAATGCAAACTGTCACTTTTCTGCTCGCTCATTCCAGGGCCTGTAGTTTTCTGGTGAGATCCGTTGTCCCTCTCTTGGAAGGGTCGGTTCCTTTATGCCTTTCCTCCTTCCCTGCAATCCAGAGGGTGTTATTGTAATCAAGCTCCAAATGGAGGGGGCCACTCTGCTACTCATTGCTTCTTTGACCTCTTCAAATCTGGTTCCACTCACTGCAACAATTGGCAGTAGAACCACCAGTGCCCTGGTGCAGGGGCTTATTGTCACAGGAACAGGGAACCCTGGCCCATTCAGACCTCAAGTCACTACATCTCCATGCATGGCTCTTGCATACATAGCCATTGCTAGGTTTGGGGTGTTTCAAAAGGTGGCTGCCAGAAAACCTTCCACCAGAGCCACTTATTCCATGAAGTGGAAATGATTTGATTTGTGGCCACTTCCCATCTACTTGATCCTTTTACATGTCCAGTGAATCAGGTTCTAGAGTATTTGTTCTTGCCAGATGCAGGACTGCAGTACTCTTCTATCAAAGTGCATTTGGCTTGCCATTTCAGCTTTCCATGTGCCTGTTGATGGTCATCGGTTGCTCAGCTGGAGGTTGCCCGATGCGTTCTTGGGAGGTATTCTGCACTTGAAGCTCCTATCTGCAATCCAGTCCTGGCTTGGGATCTGAATTTCATGTTAGAAAATCTTACTTTGGCTCCTTTTGAGCCGCCATGACTTGTGGCCTCACTTTCTTGGAAAGTATTATTTTAGTTGCTATTACTTCTGCTCAAATGATTTCAGGGCTTCAGGTCTAAAGTGTGAGTCTCCTTATTTGATTTTCCATAAAGACAGGGTGTCTTTACATACCAGTCCTAAGTTTCTTCCCAAGGTGGTGTCTGGAGTTTACTCTAAACCAGACTATCCACCTTCCAGTTTATTTTCCTGAACATGGAAATCCAGGTGAAGCATTGCCCATACTTTAGAAGTACATAGAATACTGGGTACTATATACACTGCACAATGTACTGCAGGACGCCTCATAGCTTTTGTTTCTCCACCCCTGGAAAGAGAGCGCACTCCATTACTAAACAGTGTCTGTCCAGTTGGTTGGCCAACTGTATTACTTTTGTTATAGGAGCGCGGTAAGGAACTTCCTGGTGTTGTTCATGGTCATTCTACTAGAGGTATGGCCACTTCTGTTACCTGTTTTAAAAATGTGTCAGCTGCTAAATCTTTCCAGGCTTGTCCTTTCAAACTCAGTCCCGAAGGAAAAATTTGATGTAGTCTGGCAGCACCTCTGGGCCCTGGGAGTTCTACATTCTTTTGCTACCAGCGAGGTTGAGGATTACATAGGTGGGAAATCATGGCAGTACACTGACTCACAGGACGGGTTGGTGGCTCAAAAATGGAGCAGAAGTTGCAGCTAGGACAACTGTGGAGGGCCCTGCTGGAGAAGATTCAGATTCTCATGAGGACTGAATCGGGATTACCGCCAATGTGGTCACTAACTGTTAAAGCTTGGGACCCTCTATTCGTCTTAATTTGATCTCTCCACACTTCAGAGGAGAGTGTTTTTACTATTGCTGTTTGAGATCTGCAAATGGGACTTGAGTTATTGTTTTAGACATTGTATGGACATAATGCCTATGACACGAGTAGTTTAGCTTACCTTGTGTTCTCTGAGTAGTGCACACATTTCAGAACTCTGATCCTTTATAAGCGGTGCCACAACATGTAGAGGGATCTCTAATTTGTTTGTAGCAGTTGTTTAAAATCCCTGATTTACTTGTTATTCGATTTGAGGTAAGCAGTTGTTTACGGTGCTGCATTTGCCTGGGTGGAGTTTGTGTGAGTTTACTTTTACCTTTATCTTTATTTGTATAATGGTTAACAGCAATCTAGGATTTTGTCCTAAATAGTTGTGTAAATTCTACCTTTTAGGGGCTGCCATAGCCACGAAGTAGTTAGCACAATGGACTTTTAAGTTACACACGAACATACTGAATTGCCAGCAGAAACAGGCCTTATGGTCTATCTGAGTCTGCCTCGAGTGTGCAGCTAGACCTCATCCTGCAACTGCCCTCCTTCCCCCGCCCCTTCCCAATATCCCTTCTCTTCCCCATCCCAACCCCTCTTGAAACTGCCCACCGCCTTACAGGACACTATCTCATCTGGTAAGGTGTCCATTTGTCCACCACTCTTTCCGTGAAAAATATCTCATCTCCTCTTGAATCTTCCCTCCAATCTCAGTCCATGCCCTTTTGTGTCCCTCCCCTCTCATCTGAAAAATATTTTCTGTATTGGTCTTGTTTATCCCTTTAGATACTTAAAGGTCTCATCATTTTCCCCATCCCTCCTCTCCTTCAGTGAAAACAAATTCAACTCTCCCAGCCTGTCCTCATACGGCTTGCTCTCCAATCCCTGGATCATCTTTGTGGCTCTTCATTGCATCCCTCCAACAATCTGATGTCCTTCTTCAGGAATGGGCACCAATACTGCATGCAGTACTCCAGGTGGGGCCTGACTGCATGCAATACTCCAGGTGGGGCCTGACCAATGACCTATACAGGGAAGGATAACCTCCTCCTTCTAGAGAGATCCTCTTGCAATACACCCCAGCATTTTGTTGGTTTTTGCTGCCGCTCCTGAACAGAGCACAGTTGTTCATGCTTCTGTAATGATCACTCCTAGGTCCTTCTCTGTGAAACTTCACAACTTTGCCCCATTCAAGTGATAATCCTCCCTGGTTCCTGGCTCCAAAGTGCATAACCTTGCACTTCTTGGTGCTGAACCCCAATTGCCATATTTGTGCCCACTCCTGCAACTTAGTCAGGTCCTCCTGCAACCCCTTCCACCCTCTGCATCATCAACCACAGCTCCCATCTTGGTATTATCTGCAAACAGGATGATCTTGCTCTGGATCCCGTGTGAGATATCTGCAATAAAATCCCAAACAGCACCGTCCCAGTACCAATCCCTGTGGTACCCTCGCCATCACCACTCTCGGTGACGAGGTCCCCACCACCATCACCACCACCCTTTGCTGCCTTCCCTTTTGCCAGTTTGTGATCCATTTCACCATTTTTGGTCCCCCACATATTCCAGTCCTCAGATGGCTTCTCTGCAGACCCTGTACCATTTTAGTTGCCCTCCTCTGGACTGTCTCCATCCTGTCTATGTCCTTGTGGAGATGTGGTCTCCAGAACTGGATGCAGTACTCCAGATGGGGTCTCACCAACTGTCCATACAGAGGGATAACAACTTCCTGTTTTCTGCTGGTGATGCCTCTCCCTATACATCCCAGTGTCCCCCAGCCCACCTTACTGCCTTCTCACATTGCTTGCTAACTTTAAGGTCATCTGATATGATTACCCCAGGTCCCTCTCCATTTTTGTTGTTGTTATACTCCATTGTGTAATCATCCCCGGGTTTTGTTTCCCAGGTGTATTATTTTGTACTTCTTTGCATTGAATCCAAGCTGCCATTCTTCTCACCATTCCTCCAACCTTGCCAAGTCCCTTCTCATCCTTTCCACGCCTCCTTGTGTATCGACCTGTTGCAGATCTTTGTGTCATCTTGAAAGAGGCATACTTTTCCTTCCAGTCCTCTGCAATGTCACTTATAAAGACATTAAAAGGACTGGACCCAGTACTGAACTCTACGGTACTCTCACTAGTAACCCTCTTTCTTCAGAGTGGGCTCCATTTACAATTACCTTTGTGTCCTGTTGTCCAGCCAATGTTTTATCTAGGCTACCACCCTGGGACCCACTCCCAGGCTGGTTAATTTGATTATTAATCTTCGTAGGACTGTGTCAAATGCCTTGCTAAAGTCTAGAAAGGCCATGTCCACAGCCCCTCCCTGATCTACTTTGGTCACCCCTCAAAGAACAATTAGATCCGCCTGACATGACCTTCCTGCTTGTGAACCCATGATGCCTTGGGTCCGTGCCCCACTGGCCTCTAGGTACTCAACAATTCTTTCCTTCAGAAGTGATTCCATCACTTTCCTACCACAGAGGTCAAACTGGCAGGTCTATAGTTTCCTGCCTCTGTCTTGCTCCCACTTTTGTGAAGGGAATCACATATGCCCTCCTCCAGTCCTCAAAAGAGTAGTCAGTGGTGTCACTAGTTCTCCCCTTAATTCTTAATTCTGAGGACAAAGTAGTTCACTTCACTACTGATATGTGGACCAATTGCCTATCTTTCTACTGCACACTGGGTCAGTTTTATGGCAACTAATCATCATCTCATGTACTACTAGTCTGTCTGCTACCACTTTAGACAGTACTACCACCAATATTATCTCTCAGAGCTAAAGAAAACCTGTTACATTTCAGACAAGCATTTGTCAATGCCGAATGTTGCTTGCTTGTATGTGCTGTTCAGGTATTTGAAGTGATAGTTCCATGCCTTCCTCCCAAGACATGCACTGTGTCTTTCCATTCAGTATTCACAGAAGAGTGGAGGGGCAAGGACCACAGCAGTACAGCAGTTGCCAAGGTGGTGAAGAGGTGGACAATAGTCCATTCAAAGGTAAAAGAGTCCTGCAGGAGCTCACTAAATTGAAGGTGGACAAAGCGATGGAACCAGATGGCATACCCTCAAGGATATTAAGAGAACTGCAAAGGAGATAGCAGTACCTCTGGCAACCATGTTCACAGAGTCATTTAACACTAGTGAATTGGAGGAGGGCACATGTGGTCCCTCTACACAAGTTCGGCAGCAAGGAGGAGGTGGGGAAGAATAGGCCATTCAGCCTCCTAAGTAGTGGGAAGATCATGGAAACATTGCTTAAAGAAAGGATAGTGGGCATCAAGAAGACATCGAGCCCAGGACCATAGACAACATGGATTCACAGTGGGACATCATGTTAGACAAATCTGGTTGATTTCTTTGACTGGGTGACAAAGGAAGTGAATCAGGGTGGGGCAGTGGACAACGCTACCTTGATTTCAGCAAAGCCTTTCACACCATCCCATATGGAGGCTGATAAAATAGCTGGGTAGGCTGGGCTTGGGGAAAGGGTGGTAAACTGGGTTAGAAACTGGCTAACAGACAGGAGGCAGAGAGTGGTGGTAAATGGGGTGCAGTCTAGGGAGAGGGGTGACCAGTGGGTGCTGCAGGATCGGTCCTGGGGCCACCTGTTCAATGTCTTCATTAGTAACATTGCAGAATGGCTGAAGGAATTTTTTTCACCAAATTTTCAACATAGCCATTTTAAGACTTCTGCTCATGAACAGTGTCACTGTGATTTTCTTAATCTGTCCTAAATGTTGATTGCGCACAATCGACTGGCGCCATTGTGTGCTACATGCACGGAAACACATTTTGGGCTTACGGAAAAAATGACAGCTGTATTGCTCATAAGGCAGTGTGGTAAAATGGTAATGTTGAAAATCTGAGTGCAAATATTAAAATCAAGAAATTACGAGCGCGCGCATGAACTGCACAATGCACGCCAGAAACAGTCTTTTTGGAATTTTTCACTAAATTTCAACATAGCCATTTTAAGACCTCTGCTCATGAACAGTGTCACTGTGATTTTCTTAATATGTCCCATACATTGAGTTCGCACACCCACTGCACCATTGTGTGCTATATGTGCAGAAACACATTTTGGGTGAGATGTGAGAAATGACAGCTGTACTACTCATAAGGAGGTGTGGTAAAATGGCAATGCTGAAAATCTGGAGTGAAAATATTGAAAATTCACGAAATTACGAGCATGCGTAGGAACAGCACAACGCATGCTCGTGAAACAGACATTTTAGGAATTTTTTCACTAAATTTTCAACATAGCCATTTTAAGACCTCTGCTCATGAACAGTGTCACTGTGATTTTCTTAATGTGTCCCATACATTGAGTTCGCACACCGACTGCACCATTGTGCGCCTATATGCGCGGAAACACATTTTGGGTGAGATATGAGAAATGACAGCTGTACTGCTCATAAGGAGGTGTGGTAAAATGGCAATGTTGAAAATCTGGAGTGAACTATATTGAAAATTTGCAAACTTACAAGCCGTGATGAACAGCGCAACGATGTCAGAAAAGTATATGTTAATAAATTTTCAACATAGGGTTTTGGGGCCCACCTCATGAACTGTGACACTGTCATTTCATAAATCAGTCCTCAAAGGTGGTTCCATGCAGTGACCGCAAATCACCTTACAGGGCCGATTAACGCCATGACAGTGACAGAATTCATGAGGTGGGGTCCCAAAACCCCATGTTGAAAATTTGGTGAAAAATTCTCAAATGCCCGAGATATGCAGTAAAGTTGAAAACCCTATTTATTCAATTATACAGCTCATCAGCATTTCCTCAGTTCACGGTTGGCTTTGAAGAGTGCAGACCTGTTCCCAGTCCACCAAGATCATCGTGCCGGACTCCAGAGGTAAGTATGGGGTGAGGTGGGGGTGTGGGAGGTAGATGCACAGAGGGTGGGCCCGGTGGGAGGAGGGGGTCAGGACAGTCTCAAGGGAAGGTTTTTTCATTTAGGTGTTTATTTATTTTTACTTGGACGACAATGGACTTGTGCCACGCTGGGGTGAGCTCCCAGGTGGCAGCTGGAAGGCTGTTTGGGGGTGAGGCAGTGGTGCTAATGGGGATTGGGCACCCCATCAGCCACGGACCTGTTTCCACACTGGGGTGGGCTCCTAGGCGTGGCACCCGGTAGTCTCTGGGTGTGGAACAGTAGAGCCGATAGGGATTGGGCACTCCTGTCGGCCAGACTGCTGCCATGCTGGGGTGGGGCTCTAGCATGGCACCTGGAACTCTGTTGGGGGGAGGCAGCACAGCCGATGGGGGATTGGGCCCTGCCGCGCTACAGGTGTGCTTGGGGAAGCACGTAACAGCTAATATGTGTGTGTGTGTATGGGGAGCGCTATTGAGCACGCCGATCTTAATCACTGCTCACTGAAGTGTAGCTCCTTTCAACTGTACGGCCACTGCATTTTCAACTGCTGTCATAAACAGCTGCAGCTTAATTGAGAACTGCGGCTGCACCTGCAAACACACTGACTGAATTGGAAGAGGACTGCCACACCTCTGAAAACTCGTGATAATGGTAATTATATTTCTTGCACATGCGCAACAATATAAAATGGCAGTTCTCCATGTATGTCACTTTCAAGACACACACACACAGCACAGCACATTTAACAAGAACTGGAAAAACTACTTACTGCTTGGGCCACTTCACAGGGTTTGAGAGGTTTTGTTGTTGTTGCAGACACTGGTTCAAATATTAAAAAGCTTTTCAGGATGGCAGCTATGTACATACTATATATGTTGTTTTTCCATTGTCTTAACTCAATCGCTCAAGCTTCCTGGATAATAACCAGCAAGTATCAACCACTGTGGAGAAAAGGCAAAGTGCATGGTCACCTCAATGGTTCAGTAAAAGCCCATGACATCCTTGCTGATATCCAGAAGAACAAAGGTCTTTATCATCTCCATCTTGTTCAGGATGTAGCAACAAGGTGGAATTCAACTTACTTTATGACTGAATGCATCCTTGAACAAAAGATAGCTATCATTGAGTATACCATGTACAATGATATCGAGGAGGGCATTGTACTCCATTCTACTCAATGGTCTCTGCTGTAACAGTTGTGTCACATTCTGAAACCATTTATGAGTGCTACAAAAGAGGTCAATGCAGAAAGGCAACCTTTAGCCAAGTCATTCCACTCATTCTACTTCTCAAAAAAAGGTTGGAGAAAATGAGGAATAACTTAGATATGAACCACTCTCTAGTCAATAACATGCTTATCAGACTTAGCAATGATGAGAAATTATTAGCCATGACACGGAACAATGAGTATCTTTAAGCAACATTGCTAGATCCACATTTCTAGAACAGACATCTTCCTGATGTAGTTTCTGACGATATGGAGGAGTTGAACTACAGGCAACTTTTGACTTGATGCAGTAGATGAGGTTTCATTAGAAGGATTGGCAAGCAGTACTACAATGACACCACCTCAAATTCAAAAGACTGTCTAAAACCAGTACAGAAGCAGACAATGAGGAGGATGACATTTGGGGCCAGCTGCAGGGCATTGAAATTTCAAGGAGAAATGTATGCTCAGTAGCAATTGTGGTAGATGCATATCTGTCTGAGCCCAACATTACTATTAAGAATGACCTTTAGCTTACTGACAAGAAAAAATCATGCTGGCCAAAGCTGGCAACCCTGGCTTGTAAGTATATTGGATGTCCACCCTCCAGTGTCTGTTCCAAGTATTTATTTAGCTCTGCTGGGATGTTGTGACTGATAAATGAACAAGATTAACACCGAACAATGTGGAGAAACTAACGCTCTTGAAGGTTAACTTGCCAAACTTTGGCTACATATGTGATGCTGATCTTGAAGAAGATGACTGACTGCAGTACCTGTGCAGCAGCTGTTGAGTGACACATCAGCTTTCAAGTTTGAGACTCACTGACTGATTAAAAGTAGAGATCTGGGACTTGCCTGCCTTCAACTGCATCATTGTCATCCTGGGATGGGTGGATAGCTGCACAAGTACATCACGCCACGTGCTATCATGTACTGGTAGCAACTGTGGCAGACAAGTCCCTGAGCTCACACACAGTCGCTTTCATTCTGACTGGATCATTTTTTTATTACCTAATGTACCTAAGAATAATTATTTCTTATATAACCATAGCTCTGTTTTTTCCCCTGTAGTAGTGGTAGTGCATGTTTGCAGTTCATTTGCATCACCAGGTAAGGAAAAGGTCTGTCTCCCCATACGATGCACAGAGGAAATGCCAGACCTCACCCAACAACTAACACACACGAAATCTGGCCAATGGAAAATCATGTACACAATGCTCACAGCCTGGGAAATAAGATCCCAGACCTGCAGGCAATAATGTCAGAGGCTAAACTGACATAGTAGCAATTACTGAGATATGGTTTACCAGTAACCACACTTGGGAGACTTCAGTACCCAGCATATACTGTCTAGAAGAGATCGAGGTGCAAAAGGAGAGGTGGAGGCCCTGTATGTCAATGAAAACATCAAAGCTATAGAAATTCAGAATACACATAAGGAGCCAGAAGAACTGTGGGTCACCCTGAAAACAGGAAGTGGGACAGCCATAAGAACTGGTGTTGCATACAGGCCCCCAGACCAGAGGGTGGGCATAGACACATTACTGTTAGAAGATATAGAAAACATGACAGCTAAAGGGAGGTTCTGATAATGGGAGACTTCAACATGCTGGATACAGATTGGTCAATACCAGCAGGAACATCTGCCAGATCTAGACACATGGTGGATCCCTGCAGGGAGGGCCTCAAACTACTGGTACAACAACCCACAAGACACAAGCTATCCTAGATCTAGTACTGACTAACAGGGAAGGGATCACAGATCTCCAGGTAGAAGGTCACCTGGGGGCCAGTGACCATCACATGGTATGGTTCAATTTGGCCACTACAACTAAATCATCCCATTCCAAGGCAAAATATAGGACGTCAGAGGAGCTGACTTTGATAAGATGGCCAACAGAGTTAAGCTAGCCCTGGCAAAAGAAACACAGGTGAGGGGTACAGGCAAAGTGGGCAAGCATTAAGGATGCAATACTTGAAGCAAAAATCCCATTGTGTTAGACAGAAAAGGAAGTGCAAAAGAAGAAGGAAACCACTTTGGTTCTCAAATACAGTAGCAGAAAAGATCAGAGCCAAAAGACTGGCCTTCAGGAAATATAAGGGAACACAGCGGGATGAAGATAGGGAGGCATACCAAACTGCCCTAAGGGAAGCAGGAGAGGCAGTAAGGCAGGCAAAGTCCCAAACTGAGGAAACACTAGCACAAATAGTAAAAGAAGGTGACAAGACTTTCTATAGATACATTAGTGAAAGGAAAAGTCTAGAGGGGTATTGCTAAGCTCAAAGGAGAAAAGGGGCTAGGAGGACGAGGACCCTGTAAAAGCATCTATCCTAAATAAATTCTTTTGCTCAGTATTTACTGAAGAGAAGGTAGGCAGGGCCCACAGCTCAGCACCACGGACACAGGGGAGAGAGAGAGCACTCCTCCTTTCACAAAAGAAAGCGCCCTACAAGAACTCTCGCTAAGCTCAGGGTGGACAAGGCAATGGAACCTGATGGCATACATCCCAGGGTACTAAAGGAGCTAAGGGTGGAACTAGCAGAGCCATTAGCAGAACTGTTTAGTGAGTCTCTGAGCGCAGGAGAGGTCCCAGAAGACTGGAGAAGGGCTCATGTGATCCCACCCACAAGAGTGGTAACAGGGAGGAGGCAGGGAACTACAGACCAGTCAGTCTCACCTCAGTAGTGGGCAAGATTATGGAGGCACTCCTTAAGGAAAGGATAGTGCAACACTTGGAATTCATAGGGCACAGGATCCAAGACAGCATGGGTTTACAAAAGGAAGGTCCTGTCAAACTAATCTCATAGATTTCTGCAAAGAACCAGAGGATGGACACTCTGTAACCAGAGTGGTTGACAAAGGAGCAGTTGATGTCGCCTACCTTGACTTCAGCAAAGCTTTTGACACTGTTCCACATAGAAGATTAATAAATAAGCTGGGTAGGCTCGGGTGGGTCAGAAGTTAGTCAACTGGGTGGCAAACTGGTTGACGGGCAGAAACAGAGAGTGGTGGTAAATGGTATACAGTCAGAAGAGATGCAAGTCACAAGTGGGGTACCTCAGGGATCAGTCTGGGGCCAGTCCTCTTCTATATCTTCATCAGTGACATTGCAGATGGACTAGAGGGTATGGCTTGTCTGTTTGCAGATAACACCAACATCTGCAACAGAGTAGATGATCTAGATGGGGTGGACAGAATGAGAAGAGATCTGGATAATCTAGCAAAATGGTCGGAAGAGTGGCAACTGGAATTTAATGCAAAGAAGTGCAAGATCATGCAAATAGGAAGAGAAACCCTGAAGCCACCTACAGGCTGGGAGGAGTTGCTGGCAGTCACAAAGGAAGAAAGAGACTTGGGCATCATCATCACCGATGACCTGAAATCATCCAAGCAGACCTCTAAAGCAGTAGGTAAGGCTAGGGATGTTAGGGTGTATCAGTAGGGAGTATCACAAGTCATAAGAGGGAGGTAATAATCCCTCTTTACAAGACACTGGTTAGGCTCCCATCTGGAGTACTGCATGCAGTACTGGAGGCCACACCTTCCACAAAGACAGTAAACCAAATTGAGGCAGTCCAGAGAAGGGTAACCAAATGGTGCAGAGACTGCATCAGAAGCCATAAGGAGGACAGATTAATGGAGCTCAATATTACCCTAAAGCAAAGGAGAGAGAGAGGTGATATGATCGAAACATTCAAACACCTTAAGGGCATTAACTAGGTGAAAGAGTCTAACATGTTTCAATATAAGAAAATAGCAGGACAAGAGGACACAGCATGAGATTAGAGGAGGCCGATTAAGGGTAATGTGAGGAAGTTCTTTTTACAGAAAGGGTGATGGATTCATGGAACGGCCTACCTCAGGAAGTGGTGGCTATGAATACAGTGTAGGGCTTCAAACAGGCATGGGATAGGCATAAGGCAGCAATACAGATGAGTATGAATAGGTAGGCCACTGACAGAGCAAAGGCCAATGGCACATTTTATAAGGTAGAAAAGAAATGGGCAGACTGGATGGGCCTCTATGGACCTTATCTGCCATCAACTTCTATGTTTCTATGTTTCTATGTTTCTAGTAGTAGCAGTGGTGAAGTGGTCACCTTTGACTGACTGGTGTTCTTGTTCTTTCACATTGGTTCACGCTTGTGTTCCATACTGAGACCTGTTGCTATGCTAAAAATAATTGGTGACACACCAAAAAACACACTGACCCCTTCTACAAAATGTCAGACTCAGGAGACTGTTTTTAAAAAAGAGAGATCTGGGACCTGTCTGCCTTCAACTGCATCATCATCTTCTGTGTGGGTGGGAGGTGCAGCCAGTACATCACATTCACATCATCATGTACTGGTATCAACTGTGGCAGCCAAGTCCCTGTTCTCACATACACACACAGTCGCTTGTCATTCTAAGGAGATCATTTACCTAAATACACAAAATTAAATAACCACATTGAGAATGTTGCTAGTTCTGTGTGTTTTTCCCTGGCAGTAGTGGTAATACTACTACAAAGTACAATTATTTAAACACACTATTATCCCCTTCTAAAAAATCAGAGTCAGGAGACCATTTATTTACAAACTCGGATCTGGTCTGGACTTTCTTGTCATCACAGTCACTTTCTCATTCTTTTCTAAGCAGTCATTTTTGACAAAAGTGCTTTAACTATATTGATTTCTGTGCTGGTAGACTACTTCTGGTTTTCCCTGATTGTAGTAGGTGGGTAGTAGTAGACTGCAGTCTTGAAGTGGTAGCTGGCTGACTGGCCTCTTTGACTGGCTGCCCTGTACTCTGGCCTGGTGCTGTTTTTGTGTTCCTGGCTTCTTCTTCATCACCTAACTGTCTAAAACACATCTAGTGCCTGCCTGTACCTGCTGAGAAATAGAAATCACTACTGTTAGTAATATAACTTATACACAGTATTAGTATTACTTTCTTAAATGTCAGAAACAGAAGAGTGATTAGAGAGCATTTTCTACTACTAAGCGGTGGTTTAATTATTTTTTCTACAGATATGTTGATTAAAAGCAGTTTAAAATGATTTCTTAACATACAGTTACCATAAAACAATAAAAGTCATAAAAGGTTAGGAAAGGATCCAAACCTTTTGCTTTTGCTTATCAGAACCTTTTAGAACCTCAGAACCTATTGAAGTTCTCCCATCCCTAGTTCATGAGCAGAAGGTAAGAGGTTATTCTGCTACTATTACCAAATCTTTGATGCGACTGCACCTGGAATACTGAGTGCAGTACTGGAGTACTTACCTAAGGAAGGATCTAAACAACTTGAGGCAGTGCATAGAAAGGTGATGAATATGATTCAGGGCCAGCAGGATAGTACATATGAAGACAGACTGAAGAATCATAGTATGTACTCACTCGGAGGAAGTTGGGGGGCATGATTGAAACTTATAAGTACCTTAAAGGTATAAACAACATGGATATTAGAGCCTCTTGTGCCTGAGTGAAAGCAAGCTCATGGGGGCACTGTTAAAACTGGTGGGGGAAGGTTCAAGAATGAGGTCGAAGACACTTCTTTATGGAGTGAGTGGAACAGGTGAAAAGAACTCCCATCTGAGGTCTTAAGACAGAAAACAGTGATTGGTAAAGAGGAATGGTACAGGGTGAACGGAGACTCAGGTTGTTGGGTATCTTTTTCTTATTAACAATTAGCATTTCATGAAATTTGTTTTGAATATGATGGCTGTCTCCAATGAAATTAGAGTGAGAGTTTTGTAAAAATTGTTTTACTTTTTGTCATGTGATTATGAGGTCATAAATAGGCATGGTCAGGTACTGAAATACCTGACCCTCAAAGACTACTCCACAGGTACCTTTAAATTGCCCTAGAAATACCCAGATGAAAAACAAGGAGTTGCTTCAGTTCAGGTAGTTACTACCAATTTGTTCTACTACTCCCCATTACCTGTCCCTGACCATGACAAAAATCATGTTAAAGATTTTTTTTTTACCACTACACTGTTCGGTGCCCAAAGCTGTTATACCCATGGTGGGCATTGCAGAGGCAGGTACAAGAGGCACAGCTGCTCTTAGCGAGCCTGATACTGTTTCCAAAATTATACCTATGGCAGGCATTGCTTTTTTTTTTTAACCAAATCTTTATTCATTTTCAAACCATAGACAGACATACGAATACCTGGTCAAACCAGGGTACACAGTCAAAACTGACTGTGTAACTATGTACAGCCCAACTATGTACACACACAGCAGGTGGAACCACCCTCTCAAATAATGGCATGATCCTATATCCTCTATCCATAAAACAGCGGGTCTGCAGATGCCTTTGATCCACCTAAAAATAACCCCAATACCAACACACCTGTAGCCCTACAGACAGCCACAGACCTCAAGCTCCTTTTAGGAAGCAATCCTTCCATGAGGTGGCGCCCACTGTCCCCTGAAAGAAAGAGAGTCCCCATCCCCATATGACCAGGCAGACCAATACTATCATGCTAATACCCTATCTGTAAACCATAGCATCTCAACATTAGCCACACAAACAATCATTTAGATCACACTAGTACCACAGATGATTATTTTTCACTCCAGCAAAACTTCCTTCTGCTAATCACAAATACCTATGGCAGGCATTGCTGAGGCAGGTATGAGAGATACAGCTGCTCTTCGTGAGCCTGCTGCTGTTTCAAAAGTTATACCCATGGCGAGCATTGCAGAGGCAGGTACTAGAGCACAGCTGCTCTTAGCGAAGCCTGCTGCTGTTTCAAAATTATACCCATTACGGGCATTGTTGAGGCAGGTATGAGAGGTTCAGCTGCTATGAGTGAGCCTGCTGCTGTTTCCAAAAATTATACCCATGGTGGGCATCAAAGTTACATAATATAAAACTGATGACTAACAAAAAAAAAACTAAGAGTAGTGTGGCAGATGTGGCTGGCATGGTGGCAGTGGTGATGGGTCTATTAGTTCGTACACAGCCTAGTCATCATATTTGGTATCACTGTTTGCAGGCTGTTGTTCATGCTCAGGGTCCGAATTGCATAATTCAGTGTTTGGGACAGTTGGGAAATTGTCAGCATTCATTTTGAGAAATGTAAGCTGTTCCACATTTACAGGACTTAGCAGTGTTCTTTGGTCAGTGACTTTTCTCCAGCTGCACTAAATAATGTGTTCTAAAGGTGGACAACTGAGGTACATTATCGTAAGATTT
Organism: Neoceratodus forsteri; assembly: GCA_016271365.2. Lineage (NCBI taxonomy): Eukaryota > Metazoa > Chordata > Ceratodontiformes > Ceratodontidae > Neoceratodus > Neoceratodus forsteri. The sequence goes on from CM057452.1 coordinate 427,108,168, forward strand.
GCTAGATCTGGCCATATTGTTCTCTTTTGTTTCCAGTAGAGTAATGGATCTTCCCGAGACCAATCACAGACGATCTGCAAAATACTCCAGGATCACTGTGCTGTGTGAGGGCGGTTACCAGTCTTGCAGATGAACCAGCTGCACTTTCTTTACAGGATGCTAGTCTATGTTATTGCAAGCAACTCAGAAGTGATTTGCCTTTCTGACCTTGAAAATAGGATGCCTAGAAGTAGCTGTAGATATCCTTTCCTCGCTGATGTCACTGATGATTGTGAAGAATTTATAGATGTGTTATTGTATACGCTAGAGGAGCACTCTGATGGTTTACAGGGTTTGATTGCTGTACATCAGTTAATGGTGTTGGTGGGGCAATGTCACATTTGGTTGTAGAAGATCTTCAATACTCAATGTCTTCCCCTGCAGGAAGGATGGGGATGCTTCAGTGTTCCCTTTAAGTGGGGATCTAGCAACATAGCCAACATATAGGTGCCATTCTTAAACATGGCATTTATTCTCTGATCAGTCAACCATCTGAGACACATGTCATCTGCCAGCATAACAGCAGCTGTGTCTTTTGACTGTAGTCTTTCTTTGTCATCAAGAAAAATGTGGAAATCTTATTTAAGGAAGCATTAGACTCAGAGTTGCACTGTCTGCACTGACATCATGTGTGGCAGCCGCAAATGGCTCCAGTAAGGTGACCAAAGATTCAAGTAGAGTCCAACTGCTGGAACTGAGCATGATGTCTGCTTTACCTATTTGATTCTACATGGTGCAGTCATGTACAGCTTTTTCTGCTCAAGAGCCTTTCCAACATGTAAAATGTTGAATTCCAGTGGGTTGGAACTTCCTGTTTTAATGTATGCAGTGGTAAGTTGTTTGACTTCACATCCCCTTCAGGATTAGTTTGTGCTTTCTGAGTGGCTGAAATGCCCACATACTTTCCTAGAGGACCTAACAGGTTTTCAACATTTCTGTTTCCATTTAAGAAACAATGGATGAGAAGATTTAAACAATGTGCAAAACAAGGCAAGTAAGTAAGTAAATGAGTTTTTATTTATATAGCCCAATCCCAGAGGCTCTGGTGCTAGTGTGTTGGTAGTTGCCATCTCTAACAGCTTTTTTTTTAAACTTTCTTTATTTATGTATATTTTCTTTTCCATACCCCATCCCATGGAGACCACATTACAAACAAAAGTATAAGAGTGACAAATTTTCCAGGTACATGATGGTTCTGAGAGGATACCGTGTCGCATTAATTATACATTCATCATCAATCTGTGTGAGGGTATATTTCTTCCTAAAACATACTTTTCTCCCTTTTCAGTATGACATATCTTTAATTTGCATATTCCTTTTTGTCTGCGCTCTGTCATAGTTTAAACTGTAGCCCAAGGACCTCAGCTTCCCCAAGGGTACAATCAAATCCCTCAGATGTTAAATATTTTAGATTTTAAGGAATAAAATTCAGGGTCCATTTACCATATAAAGCACCATCTTCTCAAATCAACTCAAATTTGGTGAGCTTCTTATTAAGTAAGGCTGTGAGTGCCTCTAATCTATATAGTTTGATCATTATGTCATGCCACCCTGGATGTTAATCTCCTTCTGAGAAAGCCAATTTTTGTAATTATTTTTGTGCTGCTAGGCATGCCATTTTAAGAATTTACCTGTGTTAGGATCCCCATCCCTGGGATAATCCATAAAGAAAAAAGGGAAGGGGTGAGTTGTAAATTCGGATCAATTATACTCTGTAAGGTCTGCTGTAGGTCCTTTAGAAAACTTTGGACTTTTGGACAACTCCAGAATATATGACCCATCGTTGCTGGGGAATATCCGCACTTCCTCCAACACCTTGAGGCTTCCTCCCTTGATATTTCCTTGAATCGCAGGGGTCTTAAAAATCTCACTAACATTTTCCAAGCAAACTCCTTCCAACTGACCTGAAGTCCCCACTGTGTTCTTTGTAGTGCCCATTTCCATTGCTCTCTTGTATCCTAATACCCAAATCCTCTCCCAGGTCTCTTTGGTACTCTGAATAGTATCTCCTTTCCAATTGATAAGAGCTGTGTATATAATTGAAATTATATGCTCCTTAAGCGGTTTGCCCTCTATAGCTGATTTTAATATTTCACAATCTGAGGGGAGGACCTAATCCAGGGGCAACTGTGCCTGCAGCGATCTAATATATGCTCTTATCTGGAAGTATCTGAATCTATCTTTCCATGATATATCATATCTGACAACTAAAGTCTGAAAGTCCAAAATCTGATCCCCTCCAAGAAATGCCATATTAAGTGCAATTTTCTCTTCCCTTTTTGAAACCCTTGTCCCACTTGACTGGGGTGAAGGATGTCAGGTAGGGCACCGACAGCATTAGGTACCTCCATCCTTTGGCCTTTGAGTCTAAGAGGATGTTATACCAACTGTTTAGGGTGGCTTCCGTATGCAGGGTTTCTCTCCTCCCTAGGTCTCTAGCCCTCTTTTGTGAGAGCAGGGCCAGGTTGAGATCCTCCAGGCCCTCCCATTTCTATATCCTTCCATCTAGCCTCATATGTTTGATCCAACCAATACATGACAGTTCTAAGTTGGGCTGCTTGGTGGTATAGTTTCAAATTAGGAAGGGCAAGGCCTCCCCTCCTTCGAGTCTGAAGCACCGAGAGGCTTAACTCTTGGCTTCTGCTGGCCCCACAAAAGCGAGAAATTCTCCCATGCAATGCCATAAAGAAGGAGTCTGGGACAGTGATGGGTAGTGTTTGGGTTAAATATAAGAATCTGGGAAGCAATACCATTTTAACTGCCTCCACTCTTTGCACTAAGGGGATAGGAGTCGGAGCCCATCTCTCCAGCTCTGACCTAAGCTTGTCTAAAGTTGGGTTAAAATTAAGTGCATACAAATGTCCTACCTCAGAACTAAGAAGGACCCCCAAGTACCTAATGCATATGCGGTCCCATTTAAATGGGAATGACTCCATCAAATTCACTGAGGGTGTATAATGGACCTTCAATACTTCAGTTTTAGTAGTATTTAGCTTATACCCTGCTAATTCACTAAATTCTGTTAGGCAATTCCCAGCGGTCCCATTGAACACTCGGGATCTGACAAATAGATGAGTAGGTCATCCGCATATAACGCAAGCTTATGTGTTTCATCCCTTCTCCCAACCCCTCACCTCTCTCACTCCTGGCGTATTCTCTGGGCTAGTGGTTCCAAGTAGAGGGCGAACAGAAGGGCGAGAGGGGACAACCCTGCCTCGTGCCTCTATGCAGCTGGAAGGGCGGATACCTGCCCGTTTATTTTAACATAGGCCTTTGGTTTTGTATATATGTTTTCAATAGCTTTAATCATTGAGTCCGGGAAACCAAATCTAGCAAGGGTCAGACTTAGGAACCTCCATTCTACCCGATCAAACGCCTTCTCCGCATCTAAGCTCATCAGCAGGAGCGGGAGCCTGACCTAGTAGCATGATGCAGTATGTGCAAGGTTCTTTTAATATTATCTTGTGTCTGTCTCCTAGTATGAATCCAGTTTGATCCAACGCTACCAGTTCAGGCATTACTTTTCCATACGCCTAGCTAGTATGGCTGTATATACTTATAGTCAATGTTCAGCACCGATATAGGCCTAAACGATTTACATTGTGTGATGTCTTTTCCTGGCTTTGGAATACTTGAAATGATGGCAAAATTCCAACTGTCTGGAAGAGGTTCCCCGACTGTATCTCTCGCCATCTCTAACAGCTTTGACTATGTTGTCACCATTATCTGACATGATGAACCATGGAGATAAGGAATACAGAGTAAGCCATTTCTGGAATTGTTGTTCCAGCTCCTGTATATTCACAGCAGTGCGGTTTCCTTAAAAGTGGTGACACATGATAGAGCCTGCTTCCTACTACCTACAGGTACAGTGGGATTATTACTTTCTGACTGAAAACTTGCCCAATGAGCTGTAACAGTCCACGTAATCAATTGTTTGGTAGCTGATCCATATATCTATAGTTATGTGAACCTGCTTCACCTCAGAGAGTTTCAACTGCTTAATGACTACAATACGCACCAAGTCATACAACTGTAGAACACCCTTTTTCAAGAAATATGTTTGACAGGAGCGGTGTACCATGGTTCAGTCCAGTTCACTGAACTTGATGGAAACCTTTTGGGTAGCAAAGGATTTGACAATCGCCAACAGCTTTGCAATGGCTCTATTTAACAGCTGGCATGTTGGGTGCTTGTGGATAAATTTTGATGTCCTCACAACACTTTCTTTTAATGTTAGCTGATGAGAATCACAAAATATTTTTAATTTGGGGGTGTATTTTCATGTGGAGTACTACTTTGGATTTTGCAGTACTTGATGGTGTCAGAAGAAAACAATCTGTGTTTGTCTGGGAAGACTACAAGGACACATCAAGTGATTCAATATCAGTCCCTGCTTCCAGTTCATTGTCATTATGGTCACTGCCACCACCACCTCCACAACCACCCATACCAACCACACTGCCACTTGCCCTGTCACACTCAATTAGGTGTTTTGCCTTTGTATGTTGTATCATTACTGAAGTTCAAAATTTGCTGCTTTGCCACCATGACTGATGCTCTTTTGCACAGACTGCATACAGCTCAAAAGTTGTCTGCAGGGTCAGTATAAAATAAATTGCATACTAAAAAAGTACCTTTTGCTTTGTGCCAGGGTGCCTGGCACTATTTCTAATACAGTTAAGAGACCTGGAGGAAACCCTACATTGCCATTTCTTTGTTGAGATGACTTGTTCTCATTCATGCTCATCTTCTTACTGCTACATTTATCATATGATTTTTCTCTACTTGCACCTCATGCTTTACAGCGGCATTCTCTCCCTACCCCCTCATCGAAACTACAGATCTCATTGCCACAATACTCACAAGAACTGGAAGTGCCATCATCATCTGGTGGGACATAGCCTAGGGCTGCCCCATTCCCAGTCCCCACTATCACCACCTTCTCTATCAGCATTTGCAGCCTCAGCATCTGAGCTTATATCTGAGGAGGATGCCTCCTTGCATGCTGCTTCAGCAGCTGGAAGTATCCTGGCACATGTTGCAAAACATTTAATGCCTCTATGAGTAACTCCAGTATGTTTTCTTTTTGAAACTCTACTATCATTTCACTGCTAACATGCTTTTTGGTTCAGGAGGCACCTAGTGCAAGTCCTGGTGATGTTATTATTATTGTTGCTATGTCCTTCATTAGTGGTATGATTCATATTGTCCACATCATTACAGCTGCATGTGCAGCAGCACTGTGCTTCCTTTAGTAGACTTAGACTGGAAAATACAGAGACATAGTAGATATAGCCGTGAAAGGAATGAATATTGTTTCACTATCACCCTAAGTTTGTTAGGATCTGATTGTGAAGCCTCTAGTTGTATTTTACTGTGTATCAAGCTTGTCCTGTTTCCTGCATTGTATTTACCTTATTGTTGTAATGTTCTAGCTATGTGACGTGAAACTTTTGTAAATGAGTCTTTGACTCAAAGGTATTTTCAATCCTGAATGAATAAATAAATGAATAAATAACTGTTGCAGGACACACAGTGTAGCTATGTCAAACAAATGACAGGGCTTGGGGCATCTAACAAACAGTGTGATACAGCCTAAATGGCTTTCACTATGCTGCAGAGACACTTGTAGCTGACTGTCGAGTAATACCTGTAAATGACAGGCTCAGCCAGGAGCACCTAACAAACAATGTAATACACAGCTGTACAAGGCTTTCACTATGCTGAGACACACATTGTAGCTGACTAATACAGTAATAATTTAATGACAGGGCTCATGGGCACCTAACAAACAATGATACTTTTTCAGACCACCTGCCAGTGCCCTGCCTTCTGTGTTTTAGTTCCCCCACCCACTTCTTCTTTGTTTTCTACCCAGCACTGCACCACCACCTCCTCAACTGAGGCTGATCCCCTCCTCCCTGAGATTGCTTCAGTCCTCAACCCGACCCCACTCCCTTTGCTCCTTTGTGGAGATTTTATTTTTATTTCATGACTTTTTTATTAACTTTTAGTTTAATGATCACCACGATTTAGCTGCAGAATGCAAAACAAGCGTCAACTATGGACACAGAGCTGCTTCACTCCAGACTGCTCCAGGCTGCCTATCTGTGTAACACATGCTCCAGCAGATGGAGCACAGACACCACTGACCAATCAGGTTGTCAGCCTGGTGTTATGTGCTCCTATTCTTGCAAGCTCCTGAAGGACCCCATAAACTTACCTTTAATGCCTCTTTCCATCCTGGAAGTCCTGGCAGAGTCCCAGGACACCACAGGCTGCCTCTGGATGCCCTGTAATGCCTGTTTCCAATTACTTGTTATCCGTGTCAAAATTACCAGACTTGAAGTACACTGTTATATCGGTTAGGGTAGTACATTTCCAGGCTACCCTACCAGCCAAAAATCACCAATACCGAACTACCTGATCCAGCTACCCATTGGGTAGCCCATATCTAGTCATAAGATATTTTGTATATTTATTTATTTGAATTTTGGTAACCAGGTAGGCCACTGAGACAGAATGTCCCTTTTTCAGGAGGGTAAAAGTGGAGCTACAGAGAAACAATACATAACAGCAATGGATAAGTGCACAATAGCACTTTTATAATAGTCTGGAGAACACAAAAATATACAAAATACAAGATGCATGTACAGTATTTACAAATTATACAGAATAAGCAAGTACAGAGATGAGATTTACAATAAATAATCAAGGTGCAAGGGCAGAGATTTTTATAGTTCATACAGTCAGTTTACAGATAAAACAGTAGATGCTGGTACAGAGGCAGATAATTCAATAACACTGGATCACAGTTGAAGTGCAGGTGAAACAGCTCAGAGTTGAAACACAACAGAGCAGGAATGGCATAATAGGATAGAGCAGGAGAGAGAGAGAGACAGGAAGGGATAAGGGAATAAGCTGGAAGCCAAGGTGGGATAACTTAGGCACAGGAGCAAGACTGAGGGGAGGCAAGGTAGGATTTAAGAGAACTCTTGAAGAAGTGGATGGACGGGCATGTCAGATCTGCAGCTGGTAGGGAGTTCAGAGGAGGGCCAGGAGAGAAGGCGAATGCATGTCAACTCATGGCCAGGCAGGGTTTTGGAATGGAGAGAGAAGATGAAAGGTCAGATGACCTTGGGACCTCCTCGATGAGGTTTACATTGGACAATGTCTATGAGGCAGGGAGGGCAATTTATGAACAAAGTTGTAGGTAAGGCAGAGGTGGGGTATTGTAGTCTGGCTTCAAGGAAGGCAAGCCTAGGGAGGCCAAGACTGAACAATGAGTGCATCCTAGCAGCCACCAAGTAGCAAAAGTGCACCCCCTGTGGTAGGTTTGCAAGGAGTTTGTCAAGAGGGGTAACCTGAGTGGAATGGAGTATGGGGCTTCATAGGAGATAAGCAAGAGCAATGAGAGGAAGCTATGATCAGTTGGGAGGAGTGTGTAAGGTGGGGCAAGAGGTGGTAGAGCAACCTTAGCTTTTGGTGAATAGTGTGACCACAATGGAAACATGCATGTCAAATGTGAATTGGGAGTCAGCGTGACATCCAATTATTTGAAGCACTGTATCTGATCTAAGGAGTCATGACAGGAGGAGTTTATCACCAATGGGGGTTAGTTTAGGGGTCTGATGATAGAAGAGTATCAATTTCATCTTCTTGGTGTTGAGTACCAGGAGATTAATGGAAAACCATGACTCAAGTGTAAGGAAGTCCTGCTGCAAGTCACAGTTCAGCAAGGTTGGGTCAGAGGAGGATCTGTACAGAATGACATCATCAAGCATACAGCTGGACCGATGCACCTCCACAGTGTGGTGGGAGTTCATTTATAAATAAGGAAACTAGAAGTGGGCCAAGGATAGATCCTTGAAGGACTCCATCCTTTATGGCACTAAGCGAGGAAGTGTGACCAGACTAGTATATGAATCATTCATACTGAAAACTCTACCCCCTGACGAAGGTCCCAGACCGAGGCTGGGAGTTGACTGGCTTCTGTGCAAATATCGGAGTTCTGTCACTTGGACATAATAAATGTCAAGCACCTAAAAGCAGCTTGTAAGAGCATTATTTCTCACAGTTCATTGTATGTGCTGTTTCTGGTTTTGGTCTGTGGAAAATTTGAAGGTATAGCTAGTACCTACAGCAGCATCCGGGATTTAGCAGGTGAGCTTGGATCCCAAGTATGTGATGTTTTGAACACATTGCAAGTGATCCTGTAGCTAGGCAAGCATTATGACATCTGTGAAAGATGGATAGGGACTGTGAAATGTGTAAGGCTACTTCTTTGATACTCTGATATGGCACTCTTCAACTAATTTGTACAAGAGCAATACCAGCAGTATCGCAAAATTTCATCTCATCTTGTTCTTGTTTGAATATCGATCTTACTTAAAAATTATGAATGGGGCAAGTAGTAGTGTTAATAGTGAGATTCAAACAGAGTTGATCTGTATAGAGTGACACAGCTGGTTTGAATCAAAAGAATGCAAGTCAAATTAAGATTAGATGCAATGTGTCTGAGCAGGCACTAGTATGACCAGTGGAAGACCTGATTTAAAATGTTTATTTATTATGCTGGAGAGATTCTTGTTCACTGAAATTAATATTACCTACAATGTTACAACACTAAAACTTATTTGGAGAGAGGAAATGGTACCTAGAGGTTTGAGAGTAACTATAGTCCTGTCTTGAGAATTTTAGACACAGGAAAAAAAAAATAATCAAAGCGTGCAAAGAATTTCTGGAATTGTTAGTAATAGAGGACACAGTTACACATTCTGAGCACATTTTGGAAATTGCAGCTATCAAAAAGATTTACTAAACATAAAAGCAATCCTAATGTTTCAATTTGGGACAGAAGTAAAATGAAAAATTAAAGACTATGAAGAAGCAGTGATTGAAAGGAATAAAAAACAAACAGAAAAGATGCTTCTGACTGTGCTAAAGGACAAATTTTCCTGGTCTAGATCCCCACATTCCAAAGTAGGGTCACTCTAAATTATGTCATAGGCGACAAACAAATTAAAACAAAAGAACAAAACAAAAACACAGTTACCATTGCAGTTACTGAAGCAAATCCTATTGAAGAAAAACTCAAACAACAAGTTAAATTTTTTTGTGAAGAGACAACCTTCAAACAGGCAACAAAAGAAAAACACAGAAGGAAAACCAGGAGGGGCATATGGGCTAGAAGCAAACCAATACAACCTAAGGAAGCAGGACAAGCATGCCAGAAAATAATTAACCTATCAGATGTTACATTAACTGCAGCACAAATAAATATTTTCTCAAAAGGTTATCTTTTGTCCCAAAGAGTAAACCTGATGTTTTCAAGTTACAAAAATATTTATAACAATTTTCTTGAGCTTCACTTGAAGGATTGTTTTGTGAATAAAATCAAAAACATAACAATATGGCTTCCCTATTTTGAGTGTCAATATTTGAGGAATAATTTGACTTTTGATGCTTCACCATCATCTATATTGAAACTGCTGAATTAACAATGCAAGCACTTATACAGGTGACTTGACAGAATGGACTGATTTAGGCAGGTGAATTTAAAGTCCTAGAAGATTTATTACATGTAAATTTGGACAACTTAGAAGTACAGGAGGACTTTATGAACTCTTATTTTGATTCTTACTTCTGAAATAACAGGAAGAGATTTTAGATGCTGCTAGGGCAACAGTGATTTAAACCCATTTCAGTATTCTGTCCACCATGTAGGAATACTAGTATAAGAGAATATGAGAAGGCAAATAAATAATTTGAGCAGTACAACAGTACCCCTGGCTGCAGAAATTTGTCAAAATGTGAAAAAAGCTTTAGATGAATTGTGCAAAATACAGTACAAATGGGATCATAAAGCTGCAGATAAGGGGTAGTAATATACTGATGTCCCCAGAATTCTATGAACAACAAGCAAAGAATGTGTTATCCAGTGATCATGACTACAAAAAACAGAATGTTAATCCTATACTAGGGTTTAATAAGGAATTAATGGCATTTTTGCAAGCAGCAAAATATCAAGGTTTAATTACAGAAAATGAGTTTCAATACATTTGGCAAGACAATTCTGTCATGTCTACTTAGTGTACATTATCAATTGATACATATGTCTGTAGTTAATCAATTCACCTGGGAGACCCATAGTTTCAGGGTGGGCTCCCGAACAGACAAGTTAAGTAAATTTGTCATTTCTTTCTCAAACCCTGTGTAACATTACTCGTTCTTATGTTAGGGACACTTCTGACCTGCTCCAGAAAATAGAATTAGTTGAGTGGCAGGAAGTGTTCATGTTTATTAGTATTGGATGTTGAGGTGTTATGTACATCGGTTGAATATACCCTTAGTATTAGAGGTGTATATACATCTGTTGGGTATATTCTTAGTATTAGAGGTTGTGAATACTTCCTATGAATGAGCGACTTAAGTAACAAATTTCCATTGACTTTATTTTGGGCGTTGTTATTTTAACACAGAAATATATTTACAAACCCTGTGGAACAGCAATGGGGCTTCATGGCCCTCTTTGCAAATCTATTTTTAGGTTACTGGGGAAGAGACTGTTCTGTACAATACAGTATCAAATCCCCACACAGACTACATTAAACACTGGTTTTGATTTTTGATGATGTGGTCTGTGTGGGATTGATCAAGGGCTGAAGCTGAAGGATTAACTGCATGGTTAAATGTCAATCAGTGGAACTTTAGATTCTCTCCACCATACATAGAAACATAGACAGTGACCAACTGGGCCTTGTATAAACCTGCAACCTAGTGTCAATACAAGGTTTTAACTCTGTACAGAGCTATATTTCTTGAGGTGACTTTAGGAATTGGCTGTTAAAACAGCACAAAAATTAAAACATGGAACCATCGTAAGAGTACAGCAACTGATACTATTCTTAGATTTGATAGCGCCCATCCCAGGAAATTAATTGCATCCATCCCCTACAGTCAATTTCTGAGACTCTGTAGGATTTGCTCAGAGGCAGTGTTTAATTTGTGCTGGGGCGCAGCCCAGGATCTCTCTTCATGCCAGGGCACAGCTCCAGCACATCTTCCATTTATGAAAGTACTTTAATTCTGCTGCTTTGCCCTCTAAATAATTGGGCATTGGGCAGGCAGTGGCATGCCATGAGGTTATGCACTCGGCTGCTCACGAGTCATACATGAGTCAGTTGTTGCCTTGGTAACATAGAAACATAGAAGCTGATGGCAGATAAGGACCGCAAGGCCCATCCAGTCTGCCCATTTCGTTTTCTACCTTATGAATGTGCCATCGGCATTTGCTCTATCAATGGCCTATCTATTGATACTTATCTGTGTTGCTGCCTTATGCCCTATCCATGCCTGTTTGAAGCCCTGCACTGTATTCATAGCCACCACTTCCTGAGGTAGGCCATTCCATGCATCCATCACCCTTTCTGTTAAAAGAACTTCCTCACATTACCCTTAATTGGCTTCCCTCTAATCTCATGCTGTGTCCTCTTGTCCTGCTATTTTTCTTATATTGCAACATGTTAGACACTTTCACCTTAGTAATGACCATAAGGTGTTTGAATGTTTCAATCATATCACCTCTCTCCCTTCTTTGCTCTAGGGTATACATAATGAGTTCCATTAATCTGTCCTCATATTTTTCTCTGATGCAGTCCCTGCACCATTTTGGTTGCCCTTGTCTGGACTGCCTCAGTCTGGTTAATGTCCTTGTGAAGGTGTGGCCTCAGTACTGCGCATTACTCCAGATGGGGCCTAACCAGTGTCTTGTAAAGAAGGATTATTACCTCCCTCTTATGACTTGTGATACCCTACAAACACACCCCAACATTCCCTAGCCTTACCCACTGCTTGTGGTCTGCTTGGATGATTTCAGGTTATCCGTGATGATGATGCCCAAGTCTCTTTCTTTCCTTGTGACTGCTTGCAACTCCCTCCCAACCTATAGGTGGCTTCAGGGTTTCACTTCCCTATGTGCATGATCTTGCACTTCTTGCGTTAAACCCCAGCTGCCACTCTTCCAACCATTTTGCCAGTTTATCAGATCTCTTCTCATTCTGCCCACCCCATCTGGATCACCTGCTCCGTTGCAGATCTTGGTGTCATCTGCAAACAGACAAACCTTCCCTCAGTCCATCTGCAAAATCTCAGATGAAGATATTGAAGAGGACTGGCCCTAGAACTGATCCCTGGAGGTACCCCCACTTGTGACTTGCATCTCTTCTGACTGTATACCACTTACCACCACTCTGTTTTCTGCCTGTCAACCAGTTTGCCACCCAGTTGACCAACTTCTGACCCACCCCAAGCCTACCCAGCTTATTAATCAATCTTTTATGTGGAACAGTATCAAAAGCCTTGCTGAAGTCAAGGTAGGCAACATCAACTGCTCCCCTTGGTCCACCACTTTGGTTACCCAGTCAAAGAAATTTATGAGATTAGTTTGACAGGACCTTCCTGTTGTAAACCCATGCTGTCTTGGATCCTGTGCTCCTATAGATTCCAAGTGTTGCACTATCCTTTCCTGCAAAGTGCCTCTATAATCTTGCCCACTACTGAGGTAATACTGACTGGTCTGTGGTTCCCTGCCTCCTCCCTGTTACCACTCTTGTGGGCGGGATCACATGAGCCTTCTCCAGTCTTCCGAGACCTCTCCTGTGCTCAGAGACTCACTAAACAGTTCCTATAATGGCTCTGCTAGTTCCACCGTTAGCTTCCTTAGTACCCTGGAATGTATGCAATCAGGTCCCGATACCTTGTCCACCCTGAGCTTATCGAGCTCTTGTAGGAACATTTCTTCTGTGAAGGGACTAGTGCACCTCCCCTGTGTCCATGGTGTGAGCTGTGGGCCCTGCCTACCTTCTCCTCAGTAAATACTGAGAAGTATCTATTTAGGATAGATGCTTTTACATGGTCCTTTCACACACCCTTATCCCTTTGATCTTAGCAGCCCCTCTGGACATTCTCCTTTCACTAATGTATCTATAGAAGTCTTATCACCTTCTTTTACTAATGGTGCTAGTGTTTCTCGGTTTGGCCTTTGCCTGCCTTAGTGCCTGCTTCCATTAGGAAGTTTGGTATGCCTTCCTATCTTCACCCACTCGTTCCCTTATATTTCCTGAAGGCCAGCCTTTTGGCTCTGACCTTTTCTGCTACTGTTTTTGAGAACCAAAGTGGTTTCCTTCTTCTTTGCACTTCCTTTTCTCTCTAACACAATGGGATGTTGCTTCAAGTATTGCATCCTTAATACTTGCTCACTTTGCCTGTACCCCTCACCTGTATTTCTTCTTGCCATAGAAACATAGAATTTGACGGCAGATAAGGACCGCTTGGCCCACCCAGTCTGCCCATTTCCCACCTGATGGATAGTTGCAGATCCTAGTTAACCAGCTCATTTCATCCTACCCCACCCCTAGAATGCCTTATGACTGTCCCATGCATGCTTGAATTCCACCACTGTTTTTGACTCCACAACCTCCTCTGGAAGGCCATTCCATGCATCCACAACCCTCTCTGTGAAAAATACTTCCTTAAATTACCTCTGAGCCGCCCCCCTTCTATCTTCAAATTGTGCCCCTTGTTCTTGCACACCTCTTTTTTGAAAGATGCTACCCTCTTGGACTTTGTTGATTCCCTTGGGGTGCTTAAGTTTCTATCATGTCTCCCCTCTCCCTCCTTTCCTTGAGGCTATACATATTAAGCTCCTTAAGTCTCACTTCATATGTCTTCGGTGCAGACCCTGCACCATTTAGATGCCCTCCTCTGGACAGCTTCCATCCTGTCTATGTCTTTCGGAGATTGGGTCTCCAAAACTGCACGAGTACTCAGATGTGGTCTCACCAGCTGTCTGTACAGAGGGATAATACTTCTTGTTTTCTGCTGGTGATGCCTCTCCCTATGCATCCCAGTATTCCCCAACCCTCCTTGCTGCCCTCTCACATTGCTTGCCTACCTTTAGGTCATCTGTATGAATACCCCAGGTCCCTTTCCATTTTGTTGTTGTTAGTATCTCACCCCCATTGTGTACTCTTCCCTGGGTTTTGTTTCCCAGGTGCATTACCTTGCACTTCTTAGCATTGCATCTGCCAGGGCTAGCTTAACTCTGTTGGCCATCTTATCAAAGTCAGCTCCTCTGAAGTCCCTATTTTTTGCCTTGGAATGGGATGATTTAGTTCTAGTGACCAAATTGAACCATGCCATGTGATGATCATTGACCCCCAGGTGACCTTCTACCTGGAGATCTGTGATCCTTTTCCTGTTAGTCAGTACTAGATCTAGGCTAGCCTGTCTTTTGTGGTTGTTGTACCAGTTGTTTGAGGCCTCCCCTGCAGGGAATCCACTATGTGTCTAGTTCTGGCAGATGTTCCTGCTGGTATTGACCAATCTGTATCTGGCATGTTGAAGTCTCCCATTATCAGAACCTCCCTTAGCTGTCATGTTTTGTATGTCTTCAAACAGTAATGTGTCTATGTGTGTGTGTGTCTCTCTCTCTGAGTTTGTTCCTCCTCCGGGCTGCTGCTGTCTGCTGCTGCTTCCCAACAAAGTCACAACTCAGCTGCTCTCTTTGTCAAGCCAACCAATCAACCACGCCAGAGGCCCGATTATACAAATATGCCCCCACCTCAAGTATGTAATGAGTTGCTTGGCAAGCAAGCCCTCTTCTGCGTGGGGTGTAGCCAGTCTAGAAAGGCCAATCAAATAAATTGAATCTTTCTGAGCACCAGTTGGGTTAGAAGTCTGAAGACACTGCCCAATCAGCATGAACTGAGGAGCAGGGGTGGGAGCTCAGTATTCTGGAACTGATGTCCGAAATGTTGAATGGGGACTACAGCAACATGGAAGTAATGTGGTAGCTGGAGTAGAGCTGGATCTTGAGTAGTTTTGCTTGCTTTGTGAAAGTTCTCCAGTCATTTACTTCACCTCATTTTCTTGCGTTGCTGGAGGTATGTAGCTATAGTCCACCTCGTGGATTGAATATAATGATTACTGATACTCTGACTATTCTAGTGTAAGCCTGAGCTGTGTCTGGGATACCCATGTAGTGTGCAAATAGAACTTCTTGCAGTGGCTGTTTAAAAATATACGAAAACTATTTGCAGAGTGCTCATAATGGGCCCAGCTAAAGAGGTTAATTTGGACAGTGTATACTTGTCTGAATCCAGTTCTGCCTCTGCAAGGATGATAATATGACAGACAGTAGGGGGTTGTAACAGACAGACATAAGGCAATTCTAGTGGGGGTAGGAGGAAGTAGGCTGTTGGTGCTCTAGGATCTGCAGCCTATGCATTAGATGAGAAATGGGCAGACTAGGTGGGCCAAGTGGTCTTATCTGCCATCAAATTCTATGTTTCTATGTAACAGTTCTGGAACCAGCATGTCTTGCTGGCGAAGACATACTGAACTGGTGCAGGAATCAACCCCTAGTGCACATTTTTGTATTTAAACAGCACCTGAATTGGCATGCCGGACAGTCCGGGCAGGCAGTCTGTTCTGTTCGAAGTGGCCATGGTGGGGTGGTATGCGAGTCAGGACTTGGGAGAACAGCTGATGGCTCTGCAGTGCTTGGAGGAGCAGTGTAAGAAGACTGAGTCTGAGTCCCGCTCACTGACTGACTCCCAATCCCCAGGAGGATTTACACAGAAAGCTGATGCACTCAGAAAGTGTCTTATTAAGCCACCCTCTTTACTGCTTTGCATACTGGGCTGCTTACTAGACTGATTGCCTAGTAGTAGTGATCCTCCTCCTCCTTCCATTCTATAGCCACTTTGCCAGGCTTTCTGCTTTGAAGTTGCTTCTTGGGCCATACCTTGGCTGGGGGTGGTGGTGGTTTTTAAATAGGGCAGCACTAGACCCCAAAACTCTGTGGTGTTAGACACTCTGTGGTACATTTGTTGCTTAATAAGGCCAGCCAGAGTCTACTACACCCGACTCCAGGGAAAAAAATAATTTTCCTGGAGTCCAGAAATGAGAAGATGCAACAAAGTGTGTTTTATCTTCAGTAAAGCCAAAAACTCACCACAGAGCATCTAACCCCCCAAGAGCCTCTAGAACCTAGTAGCCCCTGGTCCTCTGGCCTTTGGGCCCCGGTACCTCTTTCTTTACAAATTAAGCACTGCTCGTGGGTCTCAGAATCTGAGGCAGAAGCTAAACAACAATATATGAGGTTTGTGGTAAGGGGTGCCTCCAAACAAGTTCTAGAGTGAGCAAGGTCATTGAAAGACATAACCTTCTGAAGTCCAAGCCCAGGGAGATAGATAGGAGTCCCAACAATAGAATTTCCTCACAGGCTTTAGCTCCATAAGGGTAAAGTTGGAGTTATTATAAGAAATACTGGCCAATTGTTTTAAATGACAACAATTTTGTAGCAGGTGGGTCAATCTCCTAGGGTAACATTCAGAAGAGGAACCAGTCTGAGAGATGGATTGGTACATAGTTTCCACAAACAACCTTGCAAACCACAGGCACATCTTAACTGGCTGCCTCCGAGACCAAAGGAGATGTTTAGGGGTGGTAATTGTAACATCTGTGAGGGTGCGGCTTAGACATGAGAAGATGACCGCCTAGTTCACTAGCTCTCAGCTACCTCACTATAAATCTGTCACAATCTACCTCCTGCCACCCCTTTGATAATTTCAAAGCAAAGCTCATTAGTGTATGCGAGTTCTCCGTAACTCTTGAATTGGTTTAATTTTCTCAGTTTCTTGTTAGTTGGTGATCAGTTTGAACCTCTGCCACTCAGCCCTCTCAGTTTGTAGCAATTGCTGGTAATAATGGCATCGGCCACGGATAGTGCAAACTCTCAATCCAGCAAAGGTGGAGTCGTTGTTTGCTCACCTCCTTGCAAAAATGGCTGAAATTCAGGATGCCTGTGTACAAACTAAATGGGACTGTGACAGGAAAGTCCTTGCCACAGATTTTGGATCATTATTCACCTCTTCAAGCTCTGTTGCAACAGTTCTTTCTTTTCTGTATTCTATCACATTGTAATTTTTCTAGTCTGGAAGGTTGGCCACCTTTGAGCAAAGCCCCTCCCATCTCTTTCTAGCTATATCCCTCTGTAGTTCCTATATCCCTTAAGGGCCTAAATAAAATCAGGCAGGTCAGTGAATGATGATCCCGAGTTATGCTGGCATGCAAGATGGTAAAACATGCCACAGGTATACCACGAGAGACATGGCTATATGGCCAGAATATGTAAATATGCTAATTTACACTTATGCTGAGAAGTTCAAAGAAAAGAGGCTGGCTTGTCTTTATTTGTTGGTTATTTCCCCTTCGTTTTCTTTCATAAACTATTGAATATTACGAAATAGCCCTCTGGCCTCTCACCGGGGGTTAGGTTGCACATGGCTCACAATTGGCTGTGTTGGGGAGAAGCTGGGCTTCCATGCCACCAGCAAGCTGATGCCCAGATCTATGGCCCGTCCCAATCAGGCGATGGTGCCCCAGAGGGTCTAGCCCAGGCTTCCAGGGAGGAATGTGGCTGGGTATTTAGGGCAGGTCAGAGAGCTCTCCCTCCTCTGATCCTGCTCCTGCCCGATCGACCCGTTGGTCATGACCTGCTCCTACTCACTCCCTCTACCCAGCACCTCAACAGCATTTTCATTTACTGCATCGGAGTTTTAGCGTGTGCAGATCACCTATTATCTCAATGCACCTGTCCGCCATTTCCTAGACCTAAACAGCTGTCGACAAGTAAACTCCTCATCTCCTGGGATTTGGCGAAAATAGTGTAGGATCCTGCCCGGCTAGCTGGGGCTCTGGCTGCAAATTATTGTTGGCATTGTGGATTCATTTTCTAGGCCGTTCAGCAGAGGACACAGTTACAATTGAGGCAAAACATTTTTCTTCTGTACAGTACCGAATGGCATGCTGTTTAAGCTACTGACTTGGCCAGCCATGGAATAGGCCAGGACAGGCCTCACTAGGCCCATGCCAGTGGTTCCACTTCATGCTGGCCAAGGAAACCCAAGTGAGGGTTTTACCCTCCGGCACCTCCTGGCAGCTCCATGCCTGCTAATGCACCACTGTGCTGGGTTTAAACACTAGGGTTCTTCTTGGGAGATGGATGGTTTCGTCTCAAAAATTTTGGGCCTCACCTAGCCACGTGGCAGGCCCTATAGACAACACTGGGGAGACATCATAGTGCAGTGGGTTAAGGCTTTAAGCTACAGGCCTGGAGACCTGGGTTTGAATTCCACAGGCCCCACGGGCACACTGTGTGACCTTGAGCAAGTCATTTACTTATTTTACTGATTGCTGATAAGTATCCATCGGCATGAATTATTGCATTTCTGCAGGATAGACTTGTTGTAAGGTGCTGGTGCCCAGGTTTTGATGTGTTTGACTAGGCATTGTCTCAGTAAGCAGCCAGTGCATCACAGGGCATAGTAAAACAGTTACATCCTCGGTAAAAAGTAAATTTATATAAATCAGCATACAATGCTCTGAATAAAGCCTATTTTAAAAGTGACCAGGCCTTGAGTTAACTGTTTTAATCCTTTGAATTTGTTTACTTTCTGCAGTTTTTATAAGAGTCAATCCTGGTATATTTATAGCATAGTGTTTAGAGGGCTGCAATTGTAATGCTAATACCTTCCAGGATCAGGGTTTGAGATCTTACCAAGGCCAGTTGTAATTTTAAGAAACTTTATAGGTTTAGAAGCATTGTTAGCAGTATTCTGTCTCAACAGTAGAGGCAAACATCGGGGATTTCTAATCTTACCAGGCGCTATGTACACTTGTTGCCTGTTTCAAAAATAAATAATTAAATAAAATAACAGGGACACTCCCTTGATCACGACTTAAGATGGGAGTGGATGAGTCCCATAGTCCCTTTGGCACTCTAGAACATGAAATTCACAAGCGGCCCTGGACAAGATAGGGATGGTTGAATTTAAGATGGAGCAGCACTCCCTACGGGTGGGGGTTGCCCATTGAGAATCGAGGCAGGCATTAATAATCCTGGGGGGTGGGATGGTGCCAGCCCTTAGCCCCTAATATTAGCATATTACATGTATTGTTACCCTCCATGAGTGCGACCAGAACAAGTAGTGGTGGGAATTTTAAGTTGGTTCAGTGACAGTGCTTAAGTTATTACATCAGTGTGGCTTTTGGTCAGTTAACCTCAAGTTTGCCTGCAGGGATAATGGTTTTCCTTGTTTCTCCTCCCCATAGCTTAGGTTGGGATCAACCGTCCATAATCTTGTCCTTAATCCAATAACCATTATGGCTGCCAAGAGAATGAGGCTGGAGCTGGACTCTCAGGCCTTGACGGTCCCAGCTCACAGCAGTCTAAGGATCCCAATAGGGCCTTCATGGAAGCTCTTCAGTGGATGAAGGAACTGGGAGGACCCAATTGATGGGAGACTGTGGCCAGGCTGCACCCGGCGGTGCAGACTGAGTGGCCCTGTAACACAGACCCCACTGGTGAGCTGATGCAGGGCCTAGTACTAGCAGCGGAATCCAGCTGGTCTACAAGAGGTAGTGTCTGGCAGGAGTCCTGCTCATCAGAGACAGCCATCTAGGCGCCTTTTGGAATCAGTAGATCAATTGCCTAAAGGAGAACACGGATGAGGTAAGGAAATCTTCTACGAAGAGCCAAGCAAGAGTGACAAGGTCAAGGTTGACAAGTGTACCCCCTGCAAATGGGGTTCCCAAAAGACTTCAGGAGCTTGCTTGAATGCTCCAAGCCTGAATGGTGTTTGGCGTTTAAGCCACTTATCAGTGGTGTTTTAGAGGCCTCTGGTACTGTCTCTTTAAGAGCTGTCTGCTTGCAGACATAATTGAGTTATATGGGGGACTGTGTGTTTCTTTGATTGAGTACCACTCAAGCTGCTGCCAATTCACTTCATTTTGCAGTCACTAGGAGTGCAAAGGAACCTATCTGAAAGATGTAACTGTTTGCCAGAAATTATTTAGAGTAATAATGAAATTACAGTTTGTCTAACCTGCTTTCTTTGCAGTCAGAACTGTGTCTGCTAGTTCCCCATTCTAGTTTTGAACTGCTGAACTGGACCAATCAGTGTGGGGTAAGCTAGCTCTAAAATGGTGCCTTGGGCCGAATCAGAACTTGGACTCATAATCTGAGCCAGCCACAAGAGGATTGTATGGGCAGTGACTCTGGGAGATGTAGTTTAGACTTCAGTGCCTTTTGGACCAACAGCAGCAGTCTATTGTGAGTGACAGCCAATCCAGTCAAGAACTGGGAGGAACTCAAAGGAAGTGCCGGTTTTGTCAGTTGGAGTTTCAGTTGAGCTTTGGCAGTGAAGAAGGAAGGAGCCCTGTGCTTTTCAGTGTGCAGTTTTAGTCAAAAACGTTGTAAGGCCCAGAGTTCCGGTCTGCAGCTTGTGTAACAGCTTGTTAGGACTGAATCCGTCCTGTGAAAAGAATCAAAGGATCTCTGAAGAGTAGAAACCAGGCTCACCCTGTAGAAGACTGGAGGGATTGCTGAAAATTGACTTTCGGTCTGTCAGGAACTGAATCTGCTGTGTGTTCTCCGGGTATTGTGCAGTAATTACGATCGGGATACAGATGCAGCCTGCCTGGTATAGTGCTTTCTTTTATATGGATGTGTGAAGAGGTTTGTGTACCTCAAGTGAGCCCTGCTGACATTGAAGGACCCTATCTTATTTGGAGGTCGTGAGTACTAATTCAGGGTCGCGCTCCCTGTTGAATTGCCACATTAAATCCAAATGGAATTACTGTACTGCTGACTGTTTAATTCTCCTTTTCTCTGTGTGAAAGGGCCCTACCAGCTGCCATGGTTTGGACTAGCCACTAGGGCTTGGGTACCCAGGGACAGTAACTGATAGGATAGGCCTGTGCACAGAGCCATAGGTAGATTATTAGAGTGATAAGCTAATTAACCTGATTTCCCCTGTCCTTGTTATATCCCCTAAATAAATCAGAGCTGCTTGTTTAGCAAAGTTATACTGCCTGAGGTATTTGTCTATGTTAAAGTACTGTACTGTGATTGTTGCACTGTATCTCATTTCACAGGAGGTCCCAGTGCGGAACCAGACCTGGGGGTAAGTGTATACTGTGAAGGTAATTCTGATATATTGTGTGGGCCACTAGTGGGAAGAAAGGGGGTTGCAGTGTCCCAGAGGGCTGTGACCAAGTTAGTTTAACTATTGCAAACCCTGACCTCTGGGTGGAGGCACCCGCCATTGGATCCAGGCCCTCAACCTGTTAGTGGCAAATCAGGCAGGGTAGTAGCCCCTGGGATAGCGCCCATCTAGGGGTTACACAAGGAATGGCAGAATGTCCAGGTGGAACCAGAGCCACACCAGGCGGAACATCTTAGATGCCTAGAGGACAAGGGGGCCGATGCTCGTCGGGCGCATAACAGACAGGAACCCTCTGGGGAGTCTGGGGTTTGTTGTCAGAGGAACGCTATCCACCCAGAAGTGGAGGAGGCGGACAGGGGATGAATACCAGAGGAGGATAATACCTCCCTCATAGCGGTAGAATCACCCCTGAGGTTGCGGACATGGCAGTCCATTGCGAAGAGAGGTTTAGCTCTGGAACCTGTGCTAGAAATTAGTGCAGGGTCATGAGCTGGGCTACACAGGGGCAGCAGGGTCGAAGGGGCAGGGAGAATTGCTCTTGCCCACACATTCCAGCTGAGCTCACAGGCACCACCTCCCAATCAGCCAAACCCACTTGTCATATGTGGTTGGGGTTTTGAGGGCAGCAGCCCCGCAGCCCACCACCCCACATGAAGAGCTTAGCGGCAACTTTAGATGGCCCATACAGTCAGGACCATCATGGGGTTGGGGCACACCCATGACTCTGAGACCGGATGGGAGGTTGTGTCTCAGGTCTCAACATGGGCCCTTGATTAGACACACCCTCAAATACCGGGCCCAGTAGCCACGTTGGTCACAGCCTGGGTCAGCCCAACCCAGAAGCGGGTTTACACACATCCGTGGTCATCCTTTCTGTGGGGGCCATCATGGATGTAGTGCCCCCTTTCTGGCCTCGTTCCCTTGGGGATTGGGTGGCTCTGCAGGTCAAACCCCTGGGGTTGGTGGGGACCCCTTCATCACAACAAACGGGCCCAGTGTCCCATTTTCACAAGGGCTGGGCCAATTACAGGGACAGGGGTGCTCCCAGAACCATTGTCTAGGGCTCCTCCACACCCCATGGAAACTGTACCCACAGCTGGTTCAGGGTGGTTCCAGGGTATCACATAGCTGCAAGGAACACTGCAATGCAGGTCCGGACTGGGGGATGCCAGCGCCTCAGGTGGAACTGGAGTATCCGGGGTTGCACTGGGGGAAAAACACAGGGTACCCTTGCCCCAACCCCACCAGGGGATCTCTGGGTAAACTTTGCCAACCAGACGCCAGGGATTGGGTGTGCCAGCAGGGTCCTGCTTACATGGCAGCAGCTCAGCCTGGGGTGCACCACCCACACCTCGCCACAACACCATGGCCAATAAATGGGCATATGCAGGGTCGGAGGCTCCTTTGGGGGATCACCTATCGGATAATGTTAAGGAAAAATCTGGACGGGAGAATACATCGACATGTTTTCTCTGTTAACAGGAACTCCCAGAGGAAGAGAGCGAAAAAAGGTAAAAAGAATGGTGCGGAGGCTGAAGGTCCCTTACTTTTGAAAATTGGATGGTGACTTCGACATTTTATGTTGGCGTATGGGATGAAGTACCGGACAAGCTGCTACCCTACTTAAGTACAGGGATACAATTAAGTTTGCCCACTTGTCCTTTGATGGGTCACCTGGCTCAAATATGACTAGCAGTTTTGTCTGAAATTGGCATGACAACCCAGCCTGAAATGGGAGAATATGCACCTTGACTTGTGAGCCAGGTATATGACATGGGGCAGACCTAATTCAGTTACATACATGGATAGCGGGCATATGATACCCATCCAATTACAGGTGACAAAAAAGGTGCAAGGAATGGGACAAGAAGGCATGTTATGATTATAATAAAAGAAGTGCTTTCAGAGCCACTGTAAATTCCAGCATGTCTGTAAGACTTGTGGGAAATCACCAGGTCACAGATTGTAAAGAGCCACGGCTGGCTCCACAGGGCCATCCCATTCCACCGACAAGTCAAAGTCTGGTGCAGCTAAACTGACCAACACTGGTAGACTTGCAGAGGATGATGACATGGCTCTCCAGTACCCCAATCAATGAGCAGCAGAATTCCTGCGTGCCAGTTTTAGCACAGGTTTTGAAATCCCCTACGAGGACCCCGGATCACTGCTTCAGCTTGCAACCTCAAGTCTGCTATTGCCCAGCCTAAAATGTTTCCACTCCAAGATAGACAAAGAGGTGAAAGCAGGAAGGGTAGCTGGCCCTTTTGGGCAGCATCTTTTCCAACACTCGGGTGTCCCGCTTGGTCTGGTTCAAAAAAAGCCACTGAGGAATATCGCCTAATCCACCACCTTTCTTACCCAAAGAAGGATCGGTGAATGACCACATTGCACCTGAGGATTCGTCAGTGAACTATGCATCCCTGGATGTGGCGGTTGACCTAGTGGGTGGATTGGGCTCCGCCACCTTGATGGCCAAGAGTGACATAAAGTCAACTTTTAGCCTTCTACCAGTGCGACCAAAGGATTACGAGCTCCTGGGCTTTACTTTCCATGGGCAGTGGTATTATGACATGGCGATGCCCATGGGCTGTTTGATTAGCTGTGCTGCTTTTGAGGCATTCTCTACATTTCTGGAATGGCCTACCAAGGTATTTACAGGTAACACCGCGGAGATTCACTGTCTAGATGACTTTCTATTCACAGGTCCCAAAGATTCCTGTAAGTGTAAGGATAGTCTACAAGGTTTTCAGACCTTGATGGGCAAATTTGGGATACCACTGGCACTAGAGAAAGAGAGGTCCCATCACATGCATATCATTTTTGGGTATTGACCTGGATTCAATGGCCATGGTGTCAAGGTTACCTTTGGATAGGCAGAAAACCTATGAAGATTGTTAAGCACCATAGGCCATAGGAGCTCAAACGGCCACCCTCCTGCAATTACAGTCCCTGATAGGCCACTTCAACTTTGCATGCAGGGCAGTGAGCCCAGGTGCCCATTCCTTAGAAGACTGGAGGCGGCAATAGCGGACCCACTAAGCCCTACCACCATTCAGGTGTCAAGGGGCCTCAAGGCCAACTTTTGAGTGTGGAAAATCTTTTATGGGATTTTAACGGTGTAAGCATGTGGCAGGACAAGGCCCGCTGGTGCCATGATTTGGACATGGTGACCGATGCTTCTGGGGTTTGAATTTTGGGGCCTATTTCCAGGAGTCATGGTTCGCAGGAAAGGTGGCCACATGGCCGGGATGAGCAGGGTTAATAAAAACATCACGCTTCTGAGCTGTTCCCAATTATGGTAGCAGTGCAGGTGTGGGGACACAGGCTGAAGAACCAGTCAGTGCTGTTCTTCTTGGATAACAAGTTAGTGGTGGATATCATCAACTTGCAATCTTCCAAGTCTGAGGATGTGATGAGGGTTCTGCGAATGTTTGTGTTATGCTGTCTCTCTCTGAACATCACATTCTGGGCAAGACATGTGCCCGGCAAAGAACTGTGATCGCTGATGCCTTGTCTCGATTGTAGTTCATTCGCTTCAGACAGCTGGCACCTGCGTGGAGGCATCCCAACACTGATTCCAGACACACTCTGGCAGCTTGGGAGGCAGGAAAGCTATGACTGATTCAGCTCACTGTTGCCCTCTCAACCTGGAAGAAATACTCAGGCAGTTTGCAGCATTTTCCTGTTTCTGTGGGCAACAGGTAAGCAAGATCCTACATGAGACACAACAGCAAGTGCAAGATTATGTGCTCCACCTTATTTAATTGTCCTGGGCCCCATCTGCCATCTGGGCACAATTGTCCGGGATAGCATTTATCTCTTGAGCACTAGGCCACCCCAACCCAACCAACACTTTCACAACCCACAAAATGCTAGAAGGGTGGACCACATCCAGGTGAAAAAGGCATGACATCAGGAAGCCAATCGGCCTGGTCGAGCTCTCCAACTTACTGGTAGCCCTAGGTGTAGTCTGCAGCACACGCTATGAGGCCCAGTTATTTAGGCCCTCTTCTCATGTGCCTTTTTGCACATTCAGGATTTTGGAGCTGGTGCCTGAATCAGCAGCTTTGGCATCGGGTCTAACATCCAATTTGAGGATGTCTCCTGGATGCCCGACAGGGTGGACCTCCTGCTCCGGAGATCCAAAACAAATCAATCTGGCCTCCAACAATGACCACATTACATTGTACGGGGCAGAGAGTCTATCCATGGTCCTTGCTTCAGGCCTATGTGGTGGATAGACCAACTGGGGGAGCATTTGTTTGTGCATGGTGATGGAACTCCTGTGACCAAGCGCCAGTTAACTGCAATCATGCGTAAGGGCTTGTGGTTCACAGGTAAGGATCCCAAGATTTTGGCACTCACTCTTTTTGAATCAGGGGCAGCCACAGAGGCCTCAAGGTTGGGCTTGGGGAGGTGCAGATCAAGAGAATTGGCAGGTGGTCATATATGGCCTTTAAAGGGTACATCAGGCCCTAAGCAGTGCACATACGCTCACCAAACAAACAAAAAACTAAACATTTTTTTACAAAGACAGCAGAAGTTTTATGGAGGCAAATACAAAGTTTACATATACTGACTCTTCTTTGTTTACGATATGGCGAAGCTAGGAGAAAACGGAAGAATATGGGTCGTCGGTCATTCATATGTCTGAGAGGCACTCAGTAGAGCTGTAGCCTGCCATTATGGTGTACAGCTCGGGGTCCTTAAAGAACAAGCAAGATTTGCTGGGCCAGAAAAGGGGCATGCGTTGGGGGCAACTGATGGAAACTGTGTGCAGACTGGGCTGGAAAGCCAACCGCCACTGGCATTGGTGTTGCATTTGGGGCAATGATTTAGTGGGACTGGGGCCCCAAATTTGTACAGATATCAAATGGGTTTTGGCCCAGCTTCAAGCTCTGCTCTGACAACCAGGCTGGCCTGGTCAGGATCATCTGCCGGTGGCAGTGGAGAGAGCACCCGTATCCTCAAGGGCATCGAAAGCTCGGAGGGAGGGTAACCAGGAGGTGTCCTGGTTTGCTGCCCGTGGAATTGCCATACTATGTCACTACCTTATTCCTAGGACATGTGATGCAATGTATAGCAGGATGGGGTACACCTGTCTGGGATTGGGAATTACATTTTAATGCCACTGTTCAAGATTTCTGTGATGCAGTAATAAAGCTGGTAAGACCCATGGGCATTAAGGGAAAATGTGCAAGCATGTTGGAGTGGTGTAAATTCATGGTTGGATGGGTTAAATTAAAATGTCATGGCACTGGGTGACACAGGCCCTGGTGGCGCGATCGTGGGGTGGGTACATTACAAAGGGAAGGGTCACCCAAAACACTGTAGGCATGTCAGGGCACATGACTTGCGAACAGGGAAGGCGGCCTGGGCGGGCACCAGCCGGTTAGAGGTCATGGTGATTCCTCAGATGCAATTGGGGTGGGGAAGTCTGAGGAGGGCATGGCCCTGGGTGGGTCTCCTAACTCAAGGGCCATAGTTTTCCCACTTGAGGCACCATGCCAAATAATTTGCTGCCCAGGGGTCTTTTGCATTTGCATCTGCAACTGTTTGACAATGTATGTAAATTGTATATAGATTTTCAGTGTTGTTTTAATGTAAATCAACAATTTGCTATAAGTAAAGCTATGACCTTTTATGCCATAAAATTAAAACCTTGTGTGTGTATTGCGGGTCCAATTGGGCATGACCCCGGCCTTTCACCAGGAGGTAGCTTTGCACATGGCCCACAGTTTGCTGTGTGTGAGGGGAGCTGGGCTTCTGCTTCATTGTCGAAAGTGGTTGCCCAGATCTATGGCCGGCCCAATCAGGGCGATGGTCCTGGAGGGGCTGGCCCAGGCTTCCAGGGAGGGATTGTGGCCGGATATTTAGGGGCAGGTCAGAGGGCTCTCCCTCCTCTGATCCTGCTCCTACCCAATCGACTCCACCCACCTCTGTCCTCATGATTGGCTACGGCAGGTACAAATTACATGGTAGTGGGGCCTGATTGGCTTGCATGGGTTGCCTACTGAGTCGCTGCAAGGGTTAATGGGAGGGGCATAAATTCATGGCTGGATGGGTTAAATTAAGCTGTTGTGGCATTGGGTGACATGGGCCCTGGTGGTGTGACCCTGGGGTGGAGTGCGCTACAAGGGCAAGGGTCCTCAAAACACTGTGGGCATGTCAAGGGCACATGACTTGCGAACAGGGAAGGTGGTCCTGGGTGGGCACCAGCCCTGTTCGGTCATGGTGATTCCCTGAGATGCAACTGGGGTGAGGAACCCTCCGAGGGAGAGGCATGGCCCTGGGCGGTCTGTCCAACTCAAGGGCCATAGTTCCCCACTTGAAGCACCATGTCAAATGAATTTGCTGCCCCAGGGGTCTTTTGCATTTGCATCTGTAACTCTTTGACAATGTATGTAAATTGTATATAGATTTTCAGAGTGGTTTTAATGTAAATCAACAATTTGCTGTACGTAAAGCTACGTGCCTTTATGCCATAAAATTAAAACCTTGTGTGTGTTTTATTGTGGGTCTGATTAGGCAGCAAGTATAAACTGAAAGAAAGTAATATATTGGAAGGTTAAGGACAGGGCGGCAATCACTTTTCCTTTTTGTTTTCTGCTCCCTGTTTGCCGCTCCATGTCTAAAGAAAATACAGATTATCTAACTGAGGTAAAAGCTGGTAGAATGCTGTTCCCTGGATAGTCACCCATGAACATGTAGTGCTGCTAGAAAAGAAGGAACATTTGCAGCTGAAGCATGTGCATGGCATGTGGCACTTCCTTTCCTGCTGCTTACGGCAGTTATAGTTACTTCTGGTGGCTTTTGCCACATGACCAAAAGTTTTATTTGTTTACCACAAGCCCGAATGCCCCACACAGAATAGTGCTTTAAATGAGAGAAGCACGGAGAGGAGAGGATTTTTCTTTTCTTCAGTAAAACAGCAGTGTTACTGTCTTTAAAACCCTCTTTCTTCTGCTCTTATTTCCGTGCGCTGTGCTCCTGTACCAGGAGATTCCTCGGTCTCAAAAGAACCCTGCAATAGTTCAGAAGCACTTAGGTCTCCAAGCTCCCCGGGAGTTGTTTCTGTTACTTGTTTTCTTTTAAAAGTCCTTCTTTCCTAACAAAGGCTATTTATTAAATAAACTGACCTGTTTTGTAAAATGGAAGACCAAAATGAAATTTGAGCCGACGCGGCTTGAAATTGCAACCATCGACACATGAATATACTGTTGTAAATTCTGCTTTACATATATAAGGACCTAAAACCAACGTATAAATGTAGTCTGCTTAAATAAATATTTTCTGACTCTTTGCACATGTTAAAAAGGGTACAGTATTTAGAAATAATAATGGATAAAATAATGAGTGAAAGAAAGTGTTCTTTCTGTAAGCTCTTTGAAATTATATGTCCCCAAAGCTATCTTTTAGAGCTATAAACTTTTACAGTACTGAGTACCTAGAGGCCAGTGGGGCACAGGACCCAAGGCAGCATGGATTCATGATGGGAAGGTCATGTCAGACAGAATCTAATAGATTTCTTTGACTGGGTGACCAAAGTAGTAGACCAGGGATGGGCTGTGGACATGGCCTACCTAGATTTTAGCAAGGCATTTGATACAGTCCCACACAAAGTTAATACACAAGATAGCCAGCCTTGGAATGGGTCCCAAGGTGGTAGCCTGGATAAAAAATTGGCTAGACAACAGGACATAAGGGTAGTAGTAAATGGAGTACACAGTGAAGAAAGGAGGTTACTAGCGGGGTACCGCAGGGTTCAGTACTAGGACCGGTCCTTTTAATGTCTTTATAAGTAACATTGCAGAGGAACTGGAAGGAAAAGTATGTCTCTTTGCAGATGACACAAAGATCTGCAACAGGGTTGATACACAAGATGGAGTGGAAAGGATGAGAAGGGACTTGGCAAGGTTGGAGGAATGGTCAAATGTATGGCAGCTCAGATTCAATGCAAAGAAGTACAAGGTAATGCACATGGGAAACAAAACCCAGGAAGCGTACACAATGGGGGTGAGATACTGACAACAGTAAAATAGAAAGGGACCTGGGGGTAATTATATCAGATGACCTAAAGGTGGGCAAGCAATGTGAGAAGGCAGTAAGGAAGGCTGGGGGGATACTGGGATGCATAGGAAGAGGCATCAATAGTAGAAAACAGGAAGTTGTTATCCCTCTGTACAGACAGTTGGGAGACCCCATCTGGAGTAGTGTGTGCAGTTCTGGAGACCTCATCTCCGAAAGACATAGACAGAGTGGAGGCTGCCCAGAGGAGGGCAAGCAAAATGGTGCAGGGTCTGCACCAGAAGACATCTGAAGAAAAGACTAAAGGAGCTTAATATGTATACTCTTGAGGAAAGAAGGGAGAGAGGGACATGATAGAAACTTTCAAGTACCTCAAGGGAATTAACAAAGTCCAAGAGGTAGCATCTTCCAGAAAAAGAGATGTGCAAGAACAAGGGGCACAATTTGAAGATAGAGAGGGGACGGCTCTGGGGTAATGTGAGGAAGTATTTTTCACTGAGAGGGTTGTGGATGCATGGAACAGCCTCCTGAGGAGGTCGTGGAGTCAAGAACAGTGGGGACTTCAAGAATGCATGGGACAGGCATAAGGCAGTCCTAAGTGGGGTAAGAGGAAGTAAGCTGTTGGTTAACTAGGATCTGCAGCTTATCTGTTAGGTAGGAAAATGGGCAGACTAGGTGGGCCAAGCGGTCCTTGTCTGCCGTCAAGTCTATGTTTCTATACAGATATTTATAGGACATTGTCTGAATATATTTAGTACTGCTCAGGGCTAAAACATTGAAATCTTTACTCACCAAGGGATGTATGCCAACTGGGGTGCCTTATAGGACAGCAGCAGCCCCTAGTGGCCTCAACATCACAACAGATTTAAAAGCGTTTTATTTAAGCCCTCTTTTTAATTTATATAATACTGAAGAGTTTATTAAGAATATGCATTACCCAAAAAAGAACTTTAGAAATCAAAAGCACCTGCTAGCAGCACAAGAGGTGGAAAACTTTCCACTAAGCTGCGATTGACAGCAACCTGTGTATATAATGTGTCACCTGACCTCAAAGGCGGGTATAAAATGCCTACCTGCACACACAGGCGACAGATAGGCTCAGTTTTTGCTGACTAGTGCAGGTGCAGGACACAAGTGAGTCTATTGCTGCACAACAACTATAAGCGAAACAAAGTTAGTTTGCCACAGTTTATTCTGATTTAATTTTCTTACTTGTATTTCTGTGCAAAAGTATTGCAAGTTTATTTTGATTTTCTTTATTAAAAAAGAAGAAAAAATAAACATCACACAAAACAAAAGTGTGTTGAACCTGAATTTTGCAACAGGCTGAGGATAAGCTCACCTCCATGAACAGAGCGTGTCCATGAACATCTTCATTCAATATCTCTGGGACAGGGTGGAAGGTCTGGAGAATCAGAGCTGGAGAAATAATCTGCATTTGTTGGTTTTCCCAAAGGTGGAGGACAGGACTGCTCTGTTTTTCTTCAGTAGTCCTTCCTATACTCTAACTCACATAGGGACCGCACCATTACAGATAGATTGCATCACGCTCCTTGGCACAAAACCCACAAGGAGGGTGACCTCAGCCCATTCTGGCTTGCTTTCTTAGATATACTGATAGAGTCAATATCCTGAATCTGGCAAAAGAAAGAGGACCCCTTAGATGGCAAAGGACACCATATCCAGGTGTTAAGAGCTGTCTAGAAAATGCAGGGCATATGTTATGATGAAAGTATCTCTCCAGTCTAGGGGTTGAATATAGCCTGCTCTACCCTACTACCCTCAAAGTTAAAGTAAATTGAGTTGCTAAAGGCTTTGACACACTGAAGGCAGTTGAGTAGTTTATTGAGACACTTTGGGCTACGAAGATGAAGGTCATAGGGTTCAGCGACTCCCTGTACCAATGCAAATGGATACCTCTGAGCCTTCCCGGACACAGAGAACATGGCCCTCATACAGTCTCACGCAGAAGATGATTGAAAGTTGGTGCATTGGGGCGAAACCAGAAGTCTTGTCTGAAAGATCAATGCAAAGGTAGGAACAGAAAATTGGAGGACCAAGTCTATAGTGTCGCTTGTGTCCATAGCTGCAGCCACAGTAAGGAGTCTCAGCCCTTTTCTGATGACTCATCCCCATCTCCGGGCAAACAAATTCACTGTGCTATGATTCTAGGCTCCTTCCATGCTGGCGGATTTTCCCCGCTGTCAATCATGACTGCCTTTCTACCAGCTTCCACCTCGCCAATGGCAGAAAGTTCTTCAGGGACTGATGACACAACCTCTGGGACAAAAAGCAATCTGGTGAGAAAAACACCCATGGATCTGCTGGTTGAACTCCTTATGATGGCTCTGAGTTCTTCTCTCACTTCAGGCTGAGAGCACTGTTAGGCAAGTTGCTCGTGTGGACTCTCAATGACTAACTAACTTGGCAGCATGTGAGTCACTTTATTTCGAGGGTTATCTGCATGTTAATTATGTATTAATTGTTTCTGGGGTTTAAGTGTAGGTATTCCTGGGACTTAGCTCTATCCTGTTTGCTTTTCTGAGATCCATGGGGGTGGGTCTAAGGCCCTAAAGCATTGAAATAGGGGAACAAGTGGTGTTAGTAGGGTCCCTTTTGTTTGGTAGGTTATGCAGTGGTGGATACCTCAATGTATCAGACTTGTACTGGGGTTCCCTGCTGGCCTGCAACCTGTCTCAAAATAGTAACTGGTGGGTGATGGGTGGCCAAGGCTTCCACACTATCCTTGGTTCCCACTTGTGTTGCCCTTAGTCCTTCAGTACTATGAGCCTGCTAACAATGGTTCCAGGTAGGAGATCCTAGTTGGTATGGCTTTACTGTGGGGGTATGATCACCCATTATGAGTGGGGTTGATCAGCTCTGAACTTTCACTGCTTATGGGGGATGCATTGATCGATGGGCAATGGGGTTGTAACAAGGTCGGGGAGGTGCAGGTGGGGATGGGCCGAAATAAATATGTCTGCATTTTGCATGCTGATATCTTTTTTCCTTCTCTTTGTTTCCAGTAGAAGGGGTGGTGATGTTGTTGTGACAGTCTTGTACAGCTTATGTAGCTAGTACCAACTGTGCCTACTGCTCAAACGTTTTCTGAAGGCTTCCCTCATGAATGTGTGACTTGTTCTCCATCGCCACCTCTTAGGCTGGAAGATTTGACTTGGAGCAACATGCCCATAGGCATTCGATCACTGTAGTTTTGTGCTTTTATAACCCCAAACCAAGCCGGCAGGATACTTCCCTTGACTACTCCCCCCATCATAATCATGACACCAGCTGCCAGACTGTAAGGGGTCTTAGTGCCTGCTAGATCTCTGACCTAGATTCCCTGCAGAGGCGGAAGGGCGAATGGTAGATATGTATACAGAATCAATAACTTTTTTTCTTTTCTATCTGACAGGATTTCCTGTTTTTATTTATACTTCTACCCTTCTTCCTAGCCAGTACCTCCAATTCCTTTCCTTTGTAGCCCCTTCTGCAGTTCCTGGTGCTTATACTACACGTAATATCCCCCTCGTATGCTGCTGTACAGAACTGCTGCATCCAAGCATGTGTCTCTTCCATACTGCCTTTAATTTATCCCTCTTTTCTTTTTCTTCACCACTGCTGTTTGGCCTTTCTCGCGTTGTCCAAAGTGGATTAACTTACACTTCTTTAGGCAATGCTTTGGCTGTTTCAGACAGATTAGCCTTAATAAATACACCCCCATGCTTTTAGGGGCCTTGAACCCTCGGATATGAAAGGGTTTAGTCATAGAGGCCTTTACCCTGTCATCAAAGCATGCTTTATTGATCTGAGGAGTTATATTACTCCCCCCACACACACATACATATGCTCACCTTGTATGAGTTCAGTTGAGTTCTAGTTTCTGTTTATGTCCCACTTCAGTTCCAGGGTAAAGGAATTTGAGATTTAACTATTTTCTCCTTCTCGCCTAATGGCGTTAAATTCTGTGTGACTATCTCCTGAAGCAGAGCTGAAGTGCCCAGGAAAGACATCACATCACATCCCATGACTGGTTACCTCTCCATATTTCCCTACCAATTTCCTCCTGTCTGGCTTACCTCTATCCCTCTGTGGCTCCATATAAGTAAGTCCGTTTGTTTTTGTTCAGTTTGGCCCATTATACTTTAGTTTCTAGCTACTTACTTTTCTTCTCTTTCATCAATACTGTGCCACACTTAACCTGGGGTCTTTGAAGAGGAACCTATATGTCCATTTGCACCTCCTGTAGGGCACATTTCCCCTTTCAGGACCCCTATGTTTTTTAGTAGCTCAGACACATTAATGGGGTGCCTTTTGTATACCTCTTTACCATAGCTGCAAGGTATGCAGAGCTTAAAGTTGGGGCCTATATAGCTCCAGACTTTCTTTTCCTCCACTTGGAGACTGTTACAATCCTCTGTGGGTTTGGAAATGAAGGTCTATGGGATCCTGGTGGGGGTGGGAGTTGTTTATTTGTACCTTGTGGGCAATGGAACCATATATCACGATATCTTGTGGAATTCCCCTCCATTTGTATATAGTTCGTTGGTTCTGTGGTGATTTGCATATGCAGCCCATGATGCTTTGCATTGTGGGGGCATGTGTGATTTTGTATTTCTTGAAACTTGGCTTCCCAGCCAAATGCCCTTGTGTAACCATTGCCTCAGTGCTTGCCACACAGAGGTTATTTGTCTGTTGGTTTTATATGCTATGGTTACATGTTGATGTTGTTTGGTACAGATCGACCATCTTTAAGTATAGTGGTTCTCCAGATCTTTAACGTGGGGGTTGATTATGCAATCTGTAGAGGGAGGCATTCTGCCTCAAGGAACTGATTCTGATCACACCCACTTCCCTTCCCTCTATGTGCGTTTATTATGGAGCAATTAGCACATATGTTTGTCACATGGAATGTGAAGGGTTGAATCATCCCATGAGCGTAAGGCAATCCTCACCCATCATAAAAAATTTAAACCATCTGTAGTTATCCTGCATGAAACTCACCTTACACCAAAAGGCCATGAAACTTAAGTGAGAGTGGGTGGGTGGGCTCTGAATTATACTCTCGTTTACCTGCCTCAAACATGGGTCTCCTTGTTATTCCATAAATGGCTACCTTGGAACATCCTGAGGCACAAGTCAGACTTTGAAGGGTGCTGGTTGTTGGCCAAAGTTAGTACTCTTGACTACATTTTATTCTTGGAGGGATCTTTAGACCTAATGAAAGTGCCTCGGTTTTCTTCACCTGGCTCATAATATTGCACAATTTAATCAGAATAATCTCCCCCTTTTATTAGGGGTGATTACAATATACCTTTGGATGGCATTCTTGATCAGAGTGCCCCTCTGGTTAAACTCCCACAGCTGCTTCTACTGCAATTCAAGCTCTTCTTGATGAATACACCCTGTCTGACAGTTGGAAACTACTCCATCCCATGGATAGAGATTACTCTTTCTTTTCCCCAGCCCACTAATCATACAGGCGGATTAATTACTGGCTGCATTTGCCCACCTTCACACAATCCTTAGGTCAAGTGGATACTGGAGATGTGTTCCTATCAAATTGCACACGGTATCCATCCCTTCAAATTACCCTCCTCAGAAAAGACCTAACAGGTGGCACCTTGATCCCCTTCTAATGCATGACCCTAAGTGTGATGAGGCTCTCTCTTCTGGGCTGTAACAGCTTTCAGAGAGTTGTCTGCATCCTTTCTTTGGCTGCCACCACCTGGGTCCCTCAGGACATTACCCTGACTTGCACAGAGCTTGGAGGTCACCACAGGTCAGATCTGGTAGAGTGCTCTTCAGCTGACAGATGCCAGACAGAGAGCCCTCTTTGCCAATGAAAATAATACAGTTATCTTTGCAAAATAAGCCACAGTCACTGCTTCTATGAAAATAGATTCTTTACTACAAAACTCAGGTTTCAAAGTAACAGAATATATATATAGTACAAAAGAGAAAATGCACTTTTACAGGGAAAGCGAATGGTTTTGAATAACAGGTGTCAGAAAGGAAAACACTACAGACTAATTTAGTCTACAAAATACTTGCTTCCAACTACGCTCAGAGAGAACTGGACACCTAATCTATCTCTGTCTCCTCCACACAAGCTGGAATGCAGGTTCAGTGCTTACCATAACCATTCCTCAAGGCAAAGACATGCAAAAAGCCTAGTCTGTAATTAAACTTCTTACTTTATAACCTAAGGCTGAAACCTCCTCTGATTAGGTTATTTTCAAATCCACCAAACATTTCAAATTCTGAAACAAGTTTGTGTTCAATTGCTCAAATCAGCTTAAAACCTACGTGTGTCCAACCAGGTCAGTTCTGCAACCCAGTTTTATTCAAAAGTTCCAATCACTTAAAGTGTGTGTCGTGTGTGTGTGTGTGTGTGTGTGTGTGTGTGTGTGTGTGTGTCTGTGTGTATCCTCCTTGGACACTCTCTGAGATTTAACACCCTGTACAGAGGTGTTGCCGACTAGTGACTTAGAATCCCAATGTTTTTCCCTTTCTGCTAGCATGACAGGCAGAACCACTCTGATGAGGATAATGAAGAGTAGAAATATAGTTTCACTAACATAAGTAATTAACTAATCAGTTTCCATTCCTGTCACATCTCCTCCCAGGTCTGGCTGTAAATGGCTATATCATCCATATATGCCAGTGCAAAATCACCTGCCCCAGACAGAATATGACCCACAAGCTGCTGAAAGGTTGTAGATACATTTTCATCCCAAAGGGCATTACTTTGAACTCATATAAAGCAAATGGGGTGATGAAACTGACCTCTCCCTGGCTGCAGGGGTCAAAGGTACCTGCCAGTAGCCCATACAGCACGCACTCATTGATGGCT
Source organism: Neoceratodus forsteri (assembly GCA_016271365.2). Taxonomy (NCBI): domain Eukaryota; kingdom Metazoa; phylum Chordata; order Ceratodontiformes; family Ceratodontidae; genus Neoceratodus; species Neoceratodus forsteri. The sequence goes on from CM057452.1 coordinate 427,144,168, forward strand.
CAGTCAGCGAGCCATGGAGATGTGAGGATGGCTGTGCTGATTGCGGTTTGGGGATGGAGGGAGCAGGGTGGTGGGGCACTGCCACCTGGGGTAGCGGGTGTGGAGACCACTAGACTACCAGGGATGATTTGTCATATTTTCCATGGGGAGGGTATCGGGGCTGAGGGGACCACTAGACCACCAGGTTACCTTAATTAGTATTACCAGGGGATTGGGGCTGTTGGGGGGTACCTAGACCTACATGGCAATTTATACATACATTGTACATGGGGACTGGGGATCAGGGCTGTGAGGGCACTAGGCACCTGTCCATGGTGCTATTGCCGCTTGCAGCAAACCTTCCTATTGTACCCTTTGTGTGGCACCAGGATAAGTTTACCACATGCCGTGGGACTTGGCCGCTGGGACCCTACCTGATAGAGAATCAGGCACAGGGTCCATGGCACATTGGCAATCGATGCAAGCCACCTTGGTGGCTTGTGCCTACCTCTTTGAGAATCGGCCCCTAGTTTTGGTTTAAAAATATGGTCAAGTGAATTGCAAATACAACACATGTGTTTTCATTAGGTTTTATTTATTTTTCAGTGTTGTATGATTCAATTTCATTTTGAGACACTATCAAATGGAAATACATATATATATATATATACATATATATATATATATATATATATATAAAATACAAATCACACATGCCACACATATAAAGCGTCATGGGCTGCATATCAAATCACCACAGAATGTTATGCTGGTCCAACTTTAAGCAGAATTGCATGGTGCGAAAAGCTCTAACACAGCTCTGCAAAGGGTGCCAACAGACGTACCCTCTGCAAACTGTGCGAGAGGCCTTTCGGCACCATGTGCAATTCTGCTTAAAGTTGGACCAGCATAATATTCTGTGGTGATTTAGATATGCAGCCCACGACGCTTGCATTGTGTGGGCATGTGTGATTTTGTATTTTCTGAAACTTGGCTTCCGGCCAAATGCTCTTTAGAGCATCCTTGCCTTAGTGTTTGCAGCTGAGGTTCTTTTGTCTATATATATATATATATATATATATATATATATATATATATATATATATAAACTTGTCCTTATTGACAGCATTTAATGAAATGTTTTTTGAATATGATGGCTGTCTTTAATGAAGTTAAAGTGAGAGTTTTGTAAAAAAGAGTTTTTACTTTTTGCCGTGTGATTATGAGATCATAAGATATTTTGCATGTATGTGAGTCATTCATACTGAAAACTCCACCCCGATGAGGTCCCAGACCGAAGCACTGGGGAGTTGATGGGCTTGTGTGCAGATATCAGAGTTCTGTCATTTGGACATAATACATTTCGAGCATCTAAAAACAGCTTATAAGAGCGTTATTTCTCAGAGTTCCTTGTGTGCGTTGTCTCTGGTTTTCGATCTTTAGAGAATTTGAAGGTAATGCTAGTACCTGCAGCAGCACTACCGGGATTTACCGGGCAAGCACGGATCCCAAGAACTGGATGTTTTGTTGGGGAGGGGCAGGTCCACTGCAAACCTCTTGAACAGGAGGCTCCACAAAAAGTGGGCTTAATAGGCGTCCACGGCCTTCTTCTGCTTGCTTATTCATATGTTCATAAAGAGGTACAAACAGTACTTACAACATTACATTTAAAACACATGACTTTCCTGGTTTGAGAATTTATCAGCTAACTTTGTTATTTATTTTTCCTTTGATTAGTAAGTCAGCTTGACATTGCAGCATGCTGAAGTGTGAGCGAATCCTCTTTACTAGTGTCTTCAAAGCTAATAAAAACAATTGAAACATACTGTTGGTCTATTGTAATCTGATTTATATCGTTAGTTGTTTTCATACTTGCTATTTTATGTTTGGGATTTTAAGATAAATATGTTAGTTATTTTTATCTTTTGGTTAAAGAGCACCTTTCATGATGATCCAAAAGTTACAGCTTGTGGTCATTATATGCAGTACTAGACCTGAAAGAGTGTGAACATTTGTTATTTTGGCCAGGTTTACTCTACCTTCCATAATTTGGATTTTTGGAGCCCTGCTGCACTTGCCTTTGCTGTTCAGCTTCTGGGCTGCTGGCTTCTGATGACATCACAGTAGGGCAGAGTAGTGACTCACACTGTGCAGTATCGTGCAGTTGTAACATTGTTGTAAAGGAAAACTACCAGTACTCAGTGTACATGCTGTGTTCCCCTTCCCCAAGACACCGTTAGCAATGCATCATGCAAAATCCAAATGTCTTGACAGTATGTTTTTTTTTTGATTGTTTGTTACATTGTCTCTGCCCTATAGTGATGTCAGCAGTACAACCCCTAATTTCAGCAACTTTCAAGTTGCTATAGAAGCTCTGGTACACCTGCAGTTTTAGCAGCTCAGAATGCAAAAACTAACTGCAGCGGACAGTAATGAAATACAATTCCGAATCAATGCAAGAAGGGTAATTTATGCATGAAAGTCAAAGGACAATGAAAGGTGCTTTTAAGGCAGTCTGGATATAGCACAATAAAATTTTGGTTAGTGGGTTCAGGCTGCAATTACACAGGATACTAAAATGGTCAGTGAGACATTTTGAGTTAAACTCAGTTGGATGCATTTTTCTATGAAATAAGAGGAATACTGTACTTAAATTTACTACTCAAACTCCTATTGGGTAGATAGACTTTTGCACATTTAAAACATTTAGTTTAGTTCACGACCGAAGATATGAGAAGCAGATGTGAACTGACATTCAGGTTAATATAATAGAGACTTTCAAGGTACATTTTGGATTTCAATTCAGTTTCACGATAAGCAATATGGCACATATAAGATATTATAAAACAAGAGGCATTGGATCAGTTACCATGATAATTAAATCAATCAGAATATTGATTTGCATGAAGCCTCTAATTTAAAACATAAATACAAGGTGAATATTTCTTACAATTACATCAATAAATCTTCAGGGACATCTCTCTCCATTGAGCAACATCATGGAACTGTAAGTCATTGGTGCCAGGACCACCGGAAATTTTGTTGGCTAGGGTGGCCCATGTCAACATAGCTTGTATTAAGTGGGCATCCCCAGCATGCCTCAGTTTTTTCTACAGTCAACCTCTCTTCAGTCCACTGCTGCTGAAGAATGCCATCAAACTCTTTCAGTATTCGCTAACACTGCTACTTCCTGAAATTTTTTATTTAATTTAAAACTTTTATGCTCTCACTGAAAGATAAGGAACCATTCTTCTGATACAGTCATTGTGACTATGTGAAGGTCTAAAAGGCGATGACCACTCTGTGTACATTTGTTGCCTAGGCTTCACTCATGACGTAAAGGCCTGCAACATTTGCCAAGGATTTAACCAGGCCAGCAGGAGGCGTCACAAGAAGCTCTAGAGCTAAGCTTAAAAGTAAAAGCAATGGAGGAGAAACAAGATGCATCGAGTGACATCTTCACTGTCAACCACTCCCTCTCTTCCCAGTTCACAGTCAACCCACTGTTCTCCATGGTCAACAGTGCCTGTTGCCAATTCCACCAAAAAGAAGGATAAGTTTATAAAGTCAGTGGACAAGCACTGCCACTCTGACAAGAACAAGAGGCATAGAGAAAAGGCTGCCTCTCCTGACCATTCTAGATCTCCTGTGGAAAAGGTAAGTTGAATGAAAAGACAGATCCCAGGCAAAGGCCTCAGTCCTGCTGTTCCTTTGACCATCTCTCAGACACCAAGGTCAGGATCTGGCATAGGTTCAACTCCTCGCAGGGGACTCATAGGTGATACCACCATCGGGCACTATCCCATCACTGGTTCCACTGTTATTGACCTCCCGGACCTGTCGATGCATTGCTCCTCTACCAAGCAATGCTGAAACTCTTCGACATCTGATACTGTTACCTTCATCAACACCATCCCGTTGATGCCTTCAGATGCTGCCATCAACCTCATTGATGACACAGGTGTTCCCTGTACCTGCCATCATGCGAGACGGAGCGTCCTCCGTCAATGGTTTTGTAATTGATTGCTCCTTCTTCTGTATGTTCTTGTCCCTTGACCCTCTACCTAAGTCCATAGACACTGGTGCGAGCTGGAGTATAATCCAGAATACATGAAAGCGGAAGGACTGGAGGAAGAGCTGGATGCTCTGATGTGATGGGTTTCAGCTCCCTCTGTCCTCTTGTATTGAGGAGAGTGTAGAAACACTCCCAGATCCCCTCCTGAGGATACCTCATTTCAGACTTTCCTCAGGTTGGTTCAAGCCAAACTGGGGTTTGATATTGAGGAGGAGGATTCCTCTAAGAAGAACTTACTTGAGTTCCTAGAGGTGTCTGTGTCCCCAACAATCTTAATACCTCCAGTTCACTCAGTCCTGGAGAATGTCTCTCTGGCTGCTCGGCACAGATGCTGTGCTTTGTCTGCAGTGCCTAGGAAGGTGGATAAACAATATCCTGCCTCTACTAGCAAGCCTTATTATTCCTTTCAACCTGAAACAGATTCAGTTGTGATTATGTCTGTGCATGATAGATCAAAAGCACCAAAACACATGAGTTCTCTTCCTCCTCACAAGGAGTCGAGAAAACTGAGCGTAATGGAGAAAAGCACATTTGCTTCAGCTTCCCTAGGACTAAGAATTGTGAATTATTAGGCATACATGATCAAGTATCAAAACTGCCTGTGGAAATCAATGGCCACTGTGGCTAAAAAGCTACCTGAAGGCCCCTGACAAAATTATGGCTCAACAGACAGATGCTAATGGTTTGAAACCAGTAAGCACCTGCTAAGCTCTGCATATGATGCCTTGGACAGTGCTGCCCTTGCATCTGCTTCCAGCATCTGTCTGCACCGCCATTCCTGGCTTCATGTCGCAGGCTTTACCTCTGATGTCCAGCAGTCAGTCCTCAATACCCCTTCTGGGGAAACAGCTGTTTGGCTCAGATGTGGAGAATAGCTTTGCAGGACCTACAAACATCCAAAATGACCCTGAGGTCCCATCAGACTTTGAACCAGAAGCCCCAAGGCTGGGACAGAGGCTCTTTTGTTGGTGCTATGCCCATTTGGGCCAGGGCTACTCAAGAGTCCTGGACACAGTTCCCAACAATGTCAGCTCTCAGTCTCAAACCACTCTGCCTCCCTGTGCCCATGCCAGGCTCACAAAGGTGCAGGTATCAGTGGCACCTCGCCGCCTCTGGCACTTTCTGATTCCCTCCTCTTCCTCCAGCCTCATCATCTCAGGAAATTCTGGTGGAAGGCTGAATCTCCCTCTTCTGTCAATGTGGAAGGAGATCACTACCGATGCCTTAGCCCTGGGGTAGTTCAGCTAGGACACGCCCTAGGCTATTTTCTGTCCCTCCAGTGACCCCCTCTATCAAACTGATACCCTCTGGGACATGCTGTAGTCCTGCTGGAGAAGGTTCATACTCTCCTCAGCAAAGGGCTATAGAAGCCATCCCGGTTGCCAAACAGAACCTGGGCTATTATTCCCACTACTTCCTGGAACCAAAATGAACCAGAGATTTAAGGCCTGTCCTGGACCTTTGAGGCCAAAATCTCTTTATAGAATATGATAGGTTTTGAATGGCCTCTCTGCAGTCCCTCCTCTCCCATTACTGAAAGGAGATTTGATGGTTGCTCTGGATATGAAGGATGCATACCTCCATATCAAGATCTGCAAGTCTCACAGAAAGTACCTGTGTTTCATGCTCCAGGGCTTGCACTATCAGTTTTGCGTCTTGCCTTTGGCTTGTCCTCTGCATCAAGTGTCTTTACCAAGTGTTTTGAAGTGGTTGCTGCCACCATCCATTGGGAGGCCTGTATGTCTTCCTGTGTCTCAAAGATTGGCTTCTGAAAGCCCTGTCAAGAGATGCCATAGTCTGTACACTGTTTGGACCAGACAACTGTTCCACTAGTTGGGTATTCTGGTGAACTAGCAGAAGCCAGTTCTTACTTCATGCCAATGCCTCCAATATATAGAGGATGTTCTGGACATGGGGTGGGTCAAGCATTCCTGCCCTTGGACCATGCTATGGTGCTGGTAGCCCAGGCTCAGCTGGTTTTCTCCAACTACTACGTCTCAGCCAGATGGTCATCAGCCTCATGGCTGCTGCCATACTGACTGTCCACTGGCATGTCTGCATGTGAGAATCCCACTATGGTTCCTCCATGCTCAGTGGGCTCAGCATTCTGACAGGTTGGAGTGTCTCATAGCAGTGACCCCTCCACTCCATCAATCCCTGCTCTGGTGGTTGGACTGCTCCAACCTCGAGACAAGATCTCCGATCTCTCTTTGTTCCCTCTCCTGGGATGATGATGATGGACACCTCGGGTTCAGGCTGGGGTACCCATCTGGGCCCCTGCCAGACTCAAGGCCAATGGTCACACTTTGATATGGTTCTGCACAGCAAGAAAAGAAGCTTAGCACCACCACCACCATCAGTTATCATTGTGGTGGTGCTAAGCTCTTTTGTCACCATGTTATTTCTTGGTTTTAGCACATCATGTAATGTGGTGAGCCTCCTGTTTTTCACTCTGCAAGCAACACTCTAGAGATGAGGGCTATTCTGGCTAGCCTGCCAGGCCCTGCAACCTTCCTTCCGGGGCATTAGCTTTTGATCCATACAGACAATATTTTGGTGATGTACTACATCAACCGTCATGTGCAAGGTCTGCTCGTATCTCTCTGCAAAGAGACAATGAGAGTTTGGCACTGGGCGTAGAGCATGATGTGTTTCTGACAGCCGTGTTTCTGCTCAGCACCCTCAATGGCCTTGCAGATCATCTGTCAGTTCAGGGTGCTGTACCATGAATGGGAGCTACTGGACTCCATCGTGGACAGCCTCTTCATAAAATGGGAATGCCCAGACATAGTCATTTTGCATCTCCATACAGTCTGAAACTGCCATGTTTCTGCTTGCCTGCTCCAGTGGCTAAAGACTTCTGGTGATATGCATTGCCCTCTCCTGGAAGCGGAGGTTCATGTATGCCTTTCCTTGTTTCCTCTGATACCAAGGGTTTTGGTCAAGCTGAGGACCATGTCAGCCACCCTGATTCTGGTGGTCCTGTACTGGCCCAGACACATCTGGTTTCCTCTGCACCAACAATTGACAGTGGAACCTCCTGTCCTGCTCCCTCTGCAGGTCGACTTCTGTCACAGGAGCACAGAGCTCTGGTGCATCTGGATCTTTAATCTTTGTTCTTACATACTTGGCTTCTGATGACATAGAGCTCTCCACTTTGGGTTTACTCGGTGATTGCAGCTGTCTTATTGGTGGCACAGAAACCATCTACATAGTACACCAACTCACAAAATGAAACATTTTACAATTTGGTGTGCTACATGTACCCTGGACCCATTCCTTGTCTGGTCAATCTCATGCTGGACTATCTCTTGTCCCTTAAAGACTTGGGCCTAGTGCATTCCTCTATTAAGGTCCATTGGCGTGGTGTTGGCTTTTCATGCTTCACCAATGACAAAATGATGGCTCAGCTGAGGTTCCTGTAGGTTCCTTAGAGGTATTCTACTTCTACACCCCAAGTCCATTATCCTCTTCCAGTGTGAGACTTTAATTTGGTCCTAGAGACCCTTGCTGCACCTTCTTTTAAGCCTACTGCTACTTGTGAGCTATGCTTCCTCTTTTGAAGACACTGTTCCTAGTGGCTATGACATTTCTTGACACATATCTGAATTAAAGGCTCTGGTTGCAGATCCTCCTTTTCTTATTTTCCACAAGGATGAGTAGCATTACATTTTAATCCTTGTTTTCTACCAAAGCTTGTGTCTGAGGAACACTAAATCAGACCATTGATCTTCCTGTTTATTTCTTAACTCCATGGATAGTGGGAATGTCATTTACATATGCTGGACGTTCATAGATACTGCATTGGTGCTTGGATTATACTAAGGATTGTAGAAAATCCTTCCAACTGCTTTGGCTTTGCCTCCCAACCCCAATGATGGGCTCCCCATTTCAAAGCAAGGCCTTACCAAATGGTTGGCCTACTGCATTCTTTCTGTTACGGAAGCATGAGTAAGCAGCTTGCTGGTTCAGTCCGTGCTCACTCCACCTATGGGGTGGCTATATCAGTGGCTTGTCATCATAGTGTTCTTGCTGCTGACATATGTGCTGCTGCCACTTGAATTACTATTCATATATTTAAAAAACATTACTGTCTGGACATCATCACTCATAGATATGCTAGCTTTGGCTTTTACTGTTGCAAGGCCTTCTTACTCAGGTTCATTAGAGCCTGCCTTTCTACCACAGTGCTTTGGTACTGCTTGGGAATCATTCCATTATGTGGTTCAGTGGAGAGAGATGTCCTTGAAGAAAATAGAATAGCTACTTACTGTAACAGTAGATCTTGGAAGAATCTCCTTCATTCAGCCACAGCTCTCCTCCCTCCCTCCCTTCTTCCCTCTTTAATGGGTGATTATCCTGCCTGCTCTCCCATGTTGGTTCTCCTCTTGTGTCAAATTTGGCATGTTTACTCAGGTTTCTGTATCATCTCCCTGTGCTTGGTTTGGTCCTGGTTAGATGGCTTCCTGATGGTCCAGTGATCCTCCGAGCTTGTCTCCGACGGGGAACTGAGGCATCTCCTCCATTAGGTCACATCATGAAACTGTAAGCTGTCGGCATTAGGGACCACTTGGAATTTCTTGATTGCTGGGGCCACCCACATTGGCATGCCTCATCATTGCCTATATAATGTGGGCAGCCTATGTCAGCAAAATATCTTGGTGGTCCTGATACTGACAGCTTACATTTTCATGATGTGGCTCAATGGAGATTTTCTTGAAGAACTACTGTTGTTATCTGTTAAGGAGCCCATCGAGAGACAATCAGGTGCCCTGGAGGATCCACCTAATTCTTATGTACTTTGGGAAGTGCATAGAAAGTGGGCATAATCGGATTGTCTACCCATAGAAAATCAAACTCATCTCTAGAAAAAGAGCCCATAGTTAAAGCATCCTCCAGAATCTGAAGGAGATCTTTTTAAACTTTTCTATTTGATTATAGGGAAGTTTATGGTATCTAGTGGTGTCTGTTATGAATTTAAGTACCATATTTCTGTAATGCTCCTATCTAGTACCACTACATTGACCTCCTTGTCTGCAGGTTTTATTTCTAAGTTTTCAGCCCACAAAGTTCTTGCATCTCCTGTCTCTTTTCTGAAAGGTTATTCTTCTTCTTAGACCAAATATTATTGCCATCTAATAAATCCATATTTTTGTTTGGTAACCACTTAGTCAAAAATAAACACTCTGATGTTATTGATGGGAGGCTAGAATATAGACTTAAATCTAAAGGGTCATTTCCAGAGTTCTATGAATTCTTTTCTACTTACTGTACATTAAAGACTGTGGTTTGCAATGCTCATGTTTCATTACAATCCTAAGTACAGTATCTTCCTCTGCTTTTACAGTTCACCTGTTTACCCCTTCATTCTTCCACTCTCATTGCAGCTCCCTTCCCTTCCCTTAGTCCTGTTGTTCCAACCCCTCACCAGCTGCAGCCCAGTGCCCTGGAGAAGTGGTCAGAAGTGACCAGTACAGAACACAGCAGATGGTCATCCCTCTGAATCAGAGGAAGCAGCATATGAACCCTCTGGTAATTTGTCCATTATTTGTCCACAGTTACACAGTCAAAGTCAATAGGGCAAGAGTCCTATTGCACTCAACAGGTACTGGTTGGCCTTCAAGATACTGCTACTCTGGCTGTCACTTGGTCTGGTTTGAGATACCACCATGGTTCATCTGCTGCATGCTCAGAACCCAAAAAGGATTGAATGAGACCATAAGAAGCTAACCCAGAAAATTTGGAATTTAGGCGGCCCTGTGGCACTGAGGGTTGAGGCACTGGATGCCACACTTCATGCCAAGCTGGTGACTCGGGTTTGGGAACAAGCCCAGGCCATTGGGGGTCAGCAGGGGGAGGAGAGATTGAGCATCTGAGGACAGCTGTCCTCTCCTGGGAGGGAGGAGGGGCCCATGCTCAGCATTTGACTAGCCTCTGGTGGATGTCGGAGGCACAGCAAGTGAAGAGCTCACTCCTGGGGATGGGGAGTGGTGATGTTGGCAGTGATGCCATGATATCTGGGTACATGCCATTCCCTCAAGAAAAAGGGAAAAATGCTCTCAGGCTCCGGAAGATGGAGCACAAAGCAGACCCCTAATTGCTTGCACCTGCCTGGCCATCCGGTTCCCGATGAAACCAGAATTGTTGGGATGTAGCAGTCCCACCTCGTCCCCACCAGAGGGGAAGAACTGCGGCTCCATAGGGTGAACTGGAGGACTCAGGTAAGGTGGCAGAAGCGGAGCAGACTCCACTAGTGCTCCCAATGTTGTGGAGCCTGAAGAGGTGGGGTGGGTAAGAAGAGATTTAAAAAAAATGTTGGAATTTTATCAAGTGGTCTGGGAGAATAGTTGTGTCTCATGAGGAGATCATAACTGGTTTCCCAGGGCTCTCTCCCACCTGTGAGGTTCATCTGTCAGCCACAGGTTCAGACATTTTCAATCTGACAATGCAGACACATATTGAGAAAATGCATAGGAAGAATGGTTAGCGGGATGTTTAGGATTTCACATGCAACAAGTGCACAAACAAGGTTTTGTTGTGCCTCCCCTGTGGTGAATGGGTTACCACTGGGAAAGCTGGTACATGGGCAAAATAAGTTTGTCCTCTTCCTCTGCTGGCAAAAAGTGGGTCTGGTGAAGGGCTGGTTAGGTAGGGTGTGGGGTCCCTTCCTTCAGGGATGCATATGGAGGGGTGCAATGTAAGGGTGTCTTGCCCATTACCTAGTAGCACTGAAGTGGTGGTAGTGGTAGCTGGCCTCCTCTGGAGGTGGTGGCCTCCCTGGTTTGGGGAGTGACTCTTGTTTGGTGTGGGTATCAGACACATAGAAACATACAAACACAGAAACATAGAATTTGATGGCAGATGAGGACCACTTGGCCCATCCAGTCTGCCCATTTCTCCCTACCTACACTATTACTGCAGACTGTATCCGAGCTACAGCTTTTCTCCCTCTCCTTCCTTTCCACTATGATTCCTTTTGCTTATCCCATGCATTCTTGAGCCCCACCACTGTTTTTGCCCTCACTGCCTCCACTGGAAGGCTGTTTCATGAATCCATCACTGATTCTGTGAAGAAGTACTTCCTCGTATCTCTCCTGAATCTACCCCCTCCAGCTTCATAGCATGTCCCCTTGTTCTTGAGTACCTTCTCTTCTGAAAAATACTCTCCCCTGTACCTTATTTACCCCGTGAGGTATTTAAGGGTCTTTATCATATCTCCCCTCTCCCTCCTCTGTTCCAGGGTGTATATATTGAGATCCTTAAGTCTCTCTTCATAGGACTTTTGATGCAGACCCTGCACCATTTTAGTTGCTCTCCTCTGGACCGCCTCAACTCTGTATATGTCCTTCCAGAATGTGGTCTCCAGAACTGGACACAATACTCTAGGTGGGGTCTTACCAGCGATCTATAGAGAGCAACACCATCTCCATCTTTCTGCCAGTGATACCCTCCCTGCACCCCAGCATCCCACTTGCCATCACTACTGCCTTGTCACACTGTCTGGCCACCTTTAGGTCATCTGATATGATTACCCCCAGGTCTCTTTCCTGCTTGGTGGTCATCAATACAACTCCACCTATTTTGTACTCTGCCCCTGGGTTTATGTGCCTAAGTGCATTATTTTGTACTTTTTGCATTGAATCCAGCTGCCATACCCTTAACCACTCCGCTAGTTTTCTCTGGTCTCTGCTCATCCTTTCTACCCCTGGAGTGTCTACCCTATTGCAGATTTTGGTGTCATCAGCAAGAGGCATACCTTCCTTCCAGCTCCTCAGTGGTGTCACTTATAAAGACATTAAAGAGGACCGGTCCCAACACTGATCCCTGAGGCACCTCACTGGTCACCATCCCTCCTGGCAGTGAACTCTGCTTGCCACCACCCTTTGTCTCCCATCCCTAACCAATTTCTTATCCAGTTCACTACCTATGGACCCACTCCTAAGCTACCCAACTGGCTTACTAGTCTCCTATGTGGAACAGTGTCGAAGCATTACTGAAACCTAGGTAGCTACATCCACCACTCCATCCTGATCTAGTTCCTTGGTCACCCAGTCAAAGAAATCTATCAGATTCATTTGACATGACCTCCTTGTGAAACCATTCTGCCTTGGGTCTTGTAACCCACTGAATTCAAGATATTCCACAATCCTTGCCTTTAGCAGTGATTCCAATAACTTTCCCACCACTGAAGTCAGGCTGACTGGCCTATAATTGCCAGCCTCCTTCCTGCTACCACTTTTGTGTAGTGGGACTACATCCACCCTCCTCCAGTCCTCCAGAATCATCAAGCCTGTTTCCAGTGAGCTGTGAAATAGAGCTGTCAGAGTGCAGCCAGTATTTCCTTGAGCTCCCATAATACCCTTGGATGCACCCATCTGGTCCCATTCCTTTGTCCACCTTCAGATTATCAAATTCCTTCAGGGCTCTCACCTCCAAAAAGGACTAGTGTCCACCTCCTCCCTCCCTCTAAAGCTTTGTTATTTTTGTGGCCCTCCTTCTCCTACCTCTGTGAACACTGACTGAACCAAACTATTTATTTATGGATGTCTACCTTTTCCTGGTTCCCTCTGCAAGTCCCTACTTCCCTTTTTTTAATGCTTTTATATTTTATTGCAAATTCAATATACAATGCTTAATGACAGTACCAGAAAGCATTATCAACTTATTTAAGTATCTGTACACATAATTAATTTTACCATTTTCTTCTCTTGACTTGCAGATACAGATATTTCTGTGCACGAAGATTACTAACGAAGAACAGAGTCAGTGACCACCACTTCCAGTCCATGTGGAAAAACAGGAAACATCCATCCATCTGCAAATCTTTCAAGAGCTTGTACCGCATTCATAGTCTTAATAAATCAAATCATAGTTACAACTTTCAATTCTAACAACAGTTTCTAAATAAATATCTAAATAATAAAGTCAACTATAACTTTGAGTTGGAGTCCAGTTTCTGTTTTCTTCTCTAACTTATGCTCTATAACTACCAGTTGTACTAAAGGGTATCCACTAGCTCTGGGGTGTCCATTCATCTGTTTAAACCAAACCCGTGAAGCAGGATCTTATTCTCTTCCTCAACAAGGGAGGATGCATAATGAGCTACCAGGGGAGTAACTGTTGCTCTAGCACAGATATTCCCTCTTTATTTTCCACATAATCAGAAAAAGGTAACCATCTCGAGTTAAACTGATCTGTGGAGAGTCATAGACAAGCTGTGGCACCCTCTGTCTCTTTAATATGATCTACATTAACTCTCCACATGGTCAAGTCAAGGTGGTGGGACTTGAGCCAATGCTGAGTAATAACTTGAGGATGCAGCAATTAGAATCTGGTAGATATATCCTGGCTGCTTGTCGTATTTCTACTGGGGAAGACCCAATAACAGATTAGCTCCCATGAGGTATTCTCTATTTGGAATACTGTTTGTATTGCCTGGGAGATCTCTATTCAGAACCGGCTAATATGGGCAGTCCCAAAATATATGTGTGTGTGTATTCTTCCCACATTTTCTCCAGCACTTATTTGTGCTAGACATTGAATAATGTGCTGATACCACTGGAGTTATAAAAATCTAGATACCAATTTCCATCTGTGTTCCCTCCATACAGGTAAGCTTGTTGTTTTAGGACTCCCATCCAAATTTGTTCCACTCTTTCTCTGATAAGGTAACCATGAGCTCCCTCCTGCCATTTTGTTCTATATTTTGGGTCACCAGGGTGCCTGCCTTGTCCTGTAAAGCCTTATATACATAAGATATATATCCCTTGAATCCCCATCTTGCTTTCCTGGTATCATATTTAAAAGTTGTGCCACTGAGTCAGTCAATCCAGTCAAGCCAACCTCTTGATTTATATAGTGTCTACATTGTAAGTACTTGAAGAATTAACTTTTAGGAAGATTACATTCTTGTTGTAGGTTCCCAAAACTCTTAACAAGTTCACCTGCAGAAACTATGAAAGGTATTTAAGGCCTTTTTATCCCACCTCCTGAAACAGTGATCATTCCTACTGGCTGGAAAGTTGGGCAGATAAGTAAGGGGTATGTGGGCCCAGACCGGCGTGGGCAGCTCCCAAACCAGTCTAGCTTGGATCCATACATCTAAGGAGTGTTTCACCAGCGGTTGTGAATATCTGTAAGATCCACCTGCAAAGTCACCCAGGGAGTAAACTGAGGGGAACACACCGTGAGCATATCTTACCATTAGATACCACCCTCCTTTGTGCCCTGGATTTAACATCTTTAAAATGGGCAAGGTCTGTACCACCAGGTAATAATTATAAAAGTTTGGGTTCCATACCACCCCTCCCTCTGGGTTCCGTTAATAATGCCCTTCTTTTCCTCAGTCTCCTGCCACCCATATAAATTTACTGAGCTTCCTCTTGAGCTCTCTCCAGTCCCTTTTAGAAGGGGATGGGCAGATCCGTGAATAAAACGATATACCGAGGTAGAATATTCATTTTGATTGTATCTATTCAGTTTGTAAAGAAAGAGGTAGTGAGTTCCAATGATTTAAATCTGAAAATATTTGTTTTTTCAGAGTCCCATAATTGAGTTCATATAACTCTGAAATCCTAGTGGTGATTTGGATGCCTAAATATCTAATTTTGTGTTTAGCCCAGGCAAAAGGTACATCTGTGTATGTCCCTGGCTGCTTCTTTCCTTTTATGAATAACATTTCAAACTCGTCCTCGTTTACCCTGAAACCGGATATACTACCAAACAAATCTAGTAATTTCAAAAGGGGTGGAGCTTGGTGGGTTACTTATGTAAATCAGTGTGTCGTCTGCGTACATTGCGACTTTATTTAATGCCTCCCTATTTGAATACCTTCAGTTGTATTGTCTTTTCTAATGGCCTGTGCCAGGGTTCGATGCTAGCGCAAACAATAGTGGGGACAAAGGACATCCCTGACAGGTGCCCCTTTCTATTGTAAACTCATCTGAAATCGTGCGTTCACCTGGACCCATGCTGTGGGATTTTGGTATACTAGTAATACCCATTTGAGGATGGCTCCCCTATCCCCATCTGCACTAAAACCGGTTTCATATAAGCCCAGTTTAGGCAGTCAAATGCCTTCTCTGCATCTAAGAATATAGCAAGATGGGACGTGTCAGTGGACTCCTGATTTGTCAGAATGTTAAGCAATTGTCTAATGTTATCAGAGAAGGTGCCTATGGAGTATCAACCCCATCTGATCTGGATGCACCAGTCTTTCTCTCTGGTTTTGCAGTCTCAAGGCCATAATTTTTGTTAGTAATTTAAAATCTTGATTTAAAGGAGATATAGGCCTGTAGGACTCACAAAACATTTCAGGTTTTCTGGGTTTGGGGATCACAGTGATTGGGGCCTCAGTCCAAGAGTGTGGCAGTTTATCTTCCTCCAGTGCAGATTTCATCACCTTAACAAGAGTTGGAACTATAAGTTTCTTAAATTTTTGTAGGACTCTGCCAGGAATCTGTCTGGGCCAGGGGACTTACCACCACAAGCTGTGTTATCATGGATTTTACCTCTTGTTCCGTTATTGAGTCGAGGCGTCCTGCTGCACTTCCAGTGATAGTTTGAAAGCCCCAACCCCGTAAAAATGTCTTAGTCTTTGCTTCCACCTCTTGGGGTGATTTATCTTCTGAATATAGTTCATTGTAATATTACATGAACTGTTAGGCTATTTCCTGTGGTTTCCCCAAGTTTCACTAGGTTTATGTGTAAGCATTAATCACCGACAGAGGAGGGTGCTACAGGTGGATTAATGCCCACTGGGGAGCATTGTTGCGAGGCTGAAGCCGAGGGTTTCAACCCAGGCATTAATCACCGGTAAAGCCAACGCTGGAGGTGTTATGCTGCTCTTCTCGAGAGAAGGTCTAGGGCTCCCTACCTCTCTCTCTCCGTATGTGTGTCCTGCATTCCTGCGGCACAGTACGCTGCTCCGCTGGCTCCATCTCCCGCTTTCTCGCTAACCCCTCAACCGGCACAGTGCCACTTGCGACCCAGTGGCTGTCGTGAGCCACTGCAGGAGCAACATGGCATTATGAGGCGATAATGCCGTGTTGGGCTCATTGAGACGCACTTCCACAACAGCAACACGGCATTATCGTCTTCACACGCCGTGTTGCTCCCAACCACGTGACGCTTCCTCGCTCCTATCGCGGCGCCCTGGCACGGCTTCCATAATGCCGTGTTACAACTATTTTTAATTCATTGGACATATCTACTGGCTTGGGATTTTTGAGTCTAAGGGCTAATAATTTGAGGCCCTTGGGCCACCTTCAAAGTATTTCTGGTTGGAGTAATACAAAATTCCTCGGCTTGTCTATTCTCTAAACTGTGTACTCTACTTTAACTTTGTTAAGCTCCTTCTGAATTTTCAGTTTCCCAGATCCTTCTTATGTTGCTGCTCCAGATCAGAGATTTTAGCTTTTAATTCTATTCGCTTTTATTCGACATTCTATTTTTTGCTGCCAGAGACTGATTATGTGCCCCTAATCACTGCTTTCATCATATCCCACCATGTTAAGGGGAACAGTCAGTAATGGGAGAGTCTATTAAGAGATTCCTGAAAACCTGGGTAATCTGTTGCAAAAAGTTTTTATCGCTCAGCAGGGAGATGTTTAGTCTCCATGCAGTCCATCTTTTTCCTGACTCCAGCATAGCCTGACAGAGATAGGGCGTGATCTGATAAAGTAGAGAGCGTATGCATGCAGCCGGATATTCATGGATGGTTGTTTTATGGGTGAGTATGATTTCTGTGCGGGGGTAATAAGTATAGTCCCTTTCTTTTATTTAAAGCCATCCATGCATCACGAGTCCCACTCCTCCACCAGTGCCCTCAGTTTTTTAGTGGCCATCTTGTTAGTTGCAGCCTGTCCGGAGAGCGCCCAAGGCTGGGCACATAACAGCATTGAAGTCTCCCCACGACAAGGTGACCCTCCCCAAGGTCTGCTATCCTAAGAAAGACCTCTTGATAAAACTTTTCAGCTCCTGTGTTAGGTGCATAAATATTTACTAGATGCAGTTTTCTCCCTGCAGTATGCCCATTACTCTGATAAACCTACCCTGAAGTGCCCCTCCCTCTCCTGAATCTGGAATGAGATGTTTTTCTTAAGTATTGCTACCCCAGCTTTTTGGCTGAATCATGTGATGCCACCTCCACCTGTCCCACCCACATCTGCCTGAGCTTCATATGCTCATTATGGGTAGATGTGTTTCCTGGAAAGCAAATGGGCAGGAAGGAGGGTGGAAGAACAATGGGAATAATAAAACTGCCATCACAGAGGTAACAAGCCTTTGTGTGAAGCAAATAAACAAAATGAAACCATGTAAGAAACCACTATGGTTCTCAAAGGAAGTGGCAGTGAAGGTTCAAGAGAAAGAAAGCATTCAGGAAGTACAAGGAATTACAGAAGGAGCATGACAGAGAACTGTATCAGCTAAAGCAAAGGAAGCTGGGAAGGCAGTCAGAACAGCAAAGGCCCAAACCGAGGAAAAGATAGCCAACTCAGTTAAGAAGGGATAAAAACTTTTATAGGTACATCAGGGAGCGAAGGAAGACCAAGGGAGGGATAGTGAGGCTTAATAAAGGGAGGGAGGGAGGGTGGGCAGAGGGTGACTGTGAAAAGGCAGAGATACTAAACAAATATTTTGCTCAGTATTTACAAAGGAAGAGGGAGGTACCTAAAACAAACAGTAGAAACACTCTGGATACAGAAGTTGATACCAGCCCATTTACAGAAGAAAGGGTTCTGAAAGAACTCTTAAAACTGAAGGTGGACAAAGCAATGGGGCCTGATGGGATTCATCCTAGAATTCTAAAAGAACTAAGGGTAGAACTAGTGACACCACTGACTACCCTCTTTAAATAATCATGGTAGGATGGGGTGGTACCCGAGGGACTGGAGGAGGGCAGATGTGATTCCCTTCACAAAGTGGGAGCAAGGCAGAAGCAGGAAACTACAGACCTGTTAGTTTAACCTCAGTGGTAGGAAAATGATGGAATCACGTCTGAAGGAAAGAACTGTCGAGTATCTAGAGGCCAGAGGGGCACAGGACCCAAGGCAACATGGATTCACAGCGGAAGGTCATGCCAGACAAATCTGATAGATTTCTTTGACTGGGTGACCAAAGTAGTAGATGAGGGAGGGGCTGTGGACATGGCCTACCTAGACTTTGCAAGGCATTTGACACAGTCCCACACAAAGATTAATATACAAGTTAGCCAGCCTGGGAGTGGGTCCCAAGATGACAGCCTGGGTAAAGAATTGGCTGGAGAATAGGATACAGAGAGTAATAGTAAATGGAGTCCACTCTGAAGAAGGGGTTACTAGTGGGGTACCGCAGGGTTCAGTATTAGGACGGTCCTCTTCAATGTCTTTATAGCGACATTGCAGAGGGACTGGAAGGAAAAGTATGTCTCTTTGCAGATGACACAAAGATCTGCAACAGAGTTGATGCACAAGGTGGGGTGGAAAGGATAAGAAGGGACTTGGCAAGGTTAGAGGAATGGTCAAATGTATGGCAGCTTAGATTCAATGCTAAGAAGTGCAAGGTAATGCACCTGGGAAACAAAATCAGGGAAGAGTACACAATGGGGGTGAGATACTAACAACAACAAAAATGGAAAGGGACCTGGGGTAGTCATATCAGATGACCTAAAGGTGGGCAAGCAATGTGAGAGGGCAACAAGGAGGGCTGGGGATACTGGGATGCATAGGGAGAGGTATCACCAGTAGAAAACAGGAAGTTATTATCCCTCTGTACAGACAGCTGGTGAGACCCCATCTGAGTACAGTGTGCAGTTCTGGAGACCCAATCTCCATAAAGACATAGACAGGATGAAAGCTATCCAGAGGAGGGCAACTAAAATGGTGCAGGGTCTGCACCGGAAGACATATGAAGAGAGACTTAAGGAGCTTAATATGTATAGCCTCGAGGAAAGGAGGGAGAGGGGACATGATAGAAACTTTCAAGTACCTCAAGGGAATCAACAAAGTCCAAGAGGTAGCATCTTTCAAAAAAAGGTGTGCAGAACAAGGGGCACAATTTTTAAGATAGAGGCGGCTCAGAGGTAATTTAGGATGTATTTTTTCACAGAGAGGGTTGTATGCATGGAGCGGCCTTCGGAGGAGGTTGTGGAGTCAAAAACAGTGGTGGAATTCAAGCATGTATGGGACAGTCATAAGGCAATTCTAGGGGTGGGGGTAGGAAGAAGTAGGCTGCTGGTTAACTAGGATCTGCAGCTTATCCACTAGGTAAGGAAATGGGCAGACTGGGTGGGCCAAGCGGTCCTTATCTGCTGTCAAATTCTATGTTTTCTATGAATGCGACGCCACAGTTCAGGAGTTTTAATTTGATAAAAGTCTGGTCCGCTTGACTGGACAGTTAACTCCTTTAACATTGTATGATACAATGTTCAGTTGTGTCATTTTATATATATGTAAAAATCCACTGATTCTCAAATATTAGCCCCTTATCTAGTTTGGTTTCAGATAAGTTGAACCCTTGTACTAGAACCCTAGTATATGACTGCTTATTCTGAATTAAGGAAAGTAACAGGACTCAAAACATTCGTTCTGCAAGATAAAATCGACCCAACTATAACAAATCAACATTGCCACCAACTTGGGGTCTTTAATACAACACATTTTATAGGTAAAATATGAACTACCTATTATGCAAATATTTTGTCACTTAACTTCCTAGGAATGTCCATGCAATGTGGCTAAGTGTTTGTATTGCACACCTTTGTAAGATCTTGTAATTTGGGGCATTTGTGGTTAATTACACTCTCAATGAGTGTGTGCCACAAAGTAATAACATCACCAAGTGCAATCAGTTCCCACAGCTTCTCCACCCACCCTCCCCATTTCTAATATGTACACCACTCCTTGCCCCATTTTGTTTCTCTTAGATTCCCATGTCTTTGGTCCATACACTCTTTGACCCATACAACTAGTTCTGACCCTTTCTACTAAAATCTCTCCCAGGCATTCCCATCTGTCACTCTCTACCTTCATTTAGGAATTGCAGCTGAGCAGTAAGAGACCCCATTCTCAGTAATGATGCCTTAGGTGCCTTATTAATCATGTTGTTACCCAATAATGCTATCATTACTTTGTGCTGTGGAGAGAAGATGAGTTACATCCAGCCCCCAGAAAACAGACTGAATTACAATTCCAGGGACTGCCAGCCCCCCTTCAACTTTTGGTCTACATATAGGATAGTGCATGGGAATGGTTGACAATAGGTTATTCTTCACTGGAAGTTACTAGGACAACGGCTACCTCGAGAGCTAGCCCTTCGAGAGGTAAGCCGCTGTCATAGTGCCAACAAGGTGGAAGAAGCCCTGTTGTCAACCGCCCTCATGCACTTTTCTTTATAAGTGAATGGTGGAACCGCGCTTCTGACAAAAAAAATCACTACTTTGTATTGCGTCCACAAAAATGTTTACTTGGTTACTGGAACAACTTAAATTTACATTCTTTGCATTTTCACGCTTGAAATGTTTAGATTAACATTTAAAATTTTGAAAACTCACATACAGCACCCGGAACAGCACACAGCAATTACAGAAAGTGGCTTTGAAAGTACCGCTGTTGACATTGTTGCTAACGCTATCGGTACTGTCAAATGAATGAACCTAACTGTCAAATTGTGCTCGAGGACATGGTTTGTAGACGTGGGCAGTGCAGTGAGACTAATAGTTCTGCTGCTCTGTGATCGTCACTGCTATTATTGACTACAAGGTTGGAAAAGCGATCGATTTCAGTGGAGAGCGGCGTTCCACCATACACTATATTTCTATAGCCCAAGAATCTTGTTAAATTAAGGAGACTATAATGTAAAAGGAAAAATGTGGAGTGAGAGTCAACAACCTGCCAAACATCGCACCTTCCGTGATGCGTCGCGATGTTCACTTAGATTCTCAGACTGAGTAAAACACCAAAACTAGGATACATTCTGCCTAGATATTCAAAAGTCAACAGTACCTTAGCTGCTAGTCCGGCTTCATTCCTTTGGGTTTCAGGCGCTGGCGAACTTGAGCCCGCTCCTTTCCTCTGATCCATGCGTTGCAGCAGTCTGGTTATGTCAGGCATAGCTGTATGTGGCAATGCTCCTGGCTGAGCCCTTCCATTTATTTGAGTTTCTAGCTCTGACATTCCAGGCTCCATCCTTAACTTTTTGCTCCAGTAGTTCGGCTCCCGAGTCTGGCACAGGAATACCTAATTCTTTTAATAAGGTAGCCCTTCCACAAGTGAGGGAAAGTTTTCACCGGGTCTAGATGGATTCTCAAGCATGCGGATAAAGAAGCTGTGCCCTGATATCCTTTTTACTTTTAGCTCCTGATGATCCCCTCGATCTTAGCCTTTCTGCTTGGAGGGCATTAGAAAATCTTGGTCATAGAAAATGTGTGCGTCTGGTATTTTAAATCTTTTGCTCCAAGCCTCACACAGAATCCACTCTTTTCTTTGAAAATAGACCATGCGGATGATGAATGAGGGAGGCCTTGCTGAGGGTCTGTGGGCTTCATTGTTAAGGATCTATGTGCCCTGTCTATGTCCATGTTCAAGTCAGGTGGGATGGAAGAGTGGCCCCAGCAAGTGCTGTATAAAACTGGTGGCGGTGGCCCTTTCTGACCCTCAGGGATGCCATGAATTTGGAAATTGTTCCGATGGGATCTATTCTCTAGTTTAGTTTGGGTCTCCTGGCTTCTTTGTAAGAGAAATAGTAGTAGGCATTCTCTGGTGTCTTGTGCCTCCGATAACTCCGTTACCCTTGTGGCGTTTGCAGAGACCTTCTGGTCTAGAATATGGAGGTCCTGCTTTAGGTTGGCAAGTGCTGAGTCTATTTTATTTACAGTACTTAGTGTCTGATTTAGGTTTGTGCTGTATTGATCAGCGAATCTGGCTCTTCAGGACCCATCTCTATTGACGACCCTGACGGGTTGGCTTATGCGAGGGCAGGTTACTTCCGGCCTCCAGCACTTCCCCATATGCAGTTGCTTATGCTTGTTCTGTGGATGCAGTGGTTTTCCAGTTTTGGTTCTCGACATTTTTCCTGCCATAATAAGCAAATGGGGAACCGCCGAAATTGAACTTAGACGCTGAAATGACAAGGATTTATTTAGATTGTACTGGGGTGGTTACGGAGCTCTCCTGGTTAGGCTCTAATCATCTTGGTGACATCACCATAAGTTCCCCTTTCATATTTAACCTTACAATCTCACCCTGGTCTTCCTCTTTTGACTTACCATATCTAAAAATGTCATGTCCCTTTTTTTACCCCTAGGTTATTCTCTCTTCAGTTTGCACCTTTGCACTCCTTACTGCTTTTCCTGCTTCCTCTGTTTCCCGATACACCTCCCTGTCCTCCTCCCTTGCATCTCCTTATATCTTTGGAATACTATCCTTTTAGCTTTTATGTTTCAGCCGCCTCTTTCAGGAACCATAGTGGTCTCAGTTTCCTCTTGCTTTTGCTCACTTCTTAGGACGAGGTTTGTTTCCTTACTATACTCCCTTTTATTTTCACTGACTGTTCCTCCACCCTACCCAGGTCACCCACCCCTCCTAGGTCATCCCTGAGGCATTCACCTATCATTTTAAAATCTGCTCTACTGAAGTCCAGGACACTGCCCTTGTGGTTTGATTCAGTAGCCATCCTTATATTGAACCACACCGTCACGGTGATCATTGGTCCCCAAGTGGCCTCCCACCTTGATGTCTGCAACACTGTCTAGTACCTGGTTTAGTATTGCCCTATCATGTGTGGGTTACTGACTAGTTGCCTGAGAAATAACCCCTGCAGACAGTCCAGGATGTCTCTGCTTCTAGCTGAAGCCACTGCTGGGAGGTTCCAATCCACATCTGGTAGGTTGAAGTCCCCATCAGCAGTAACTCTCCTTTTCTGACATCTTGGCAATGACTTCTATCAGTACCTTAACTTTTGTTTATTGACAATTTTTCAGCTTCTCCAGCGGAACCGACAGGTAGCTCTGACTCTCCTTGGAGAGCTCCTTCTTCTGGCTCCGTGCGTCCTCAGCTCTGCCAATCTCCGCGATTCCACACGGATTGCCCCTGCAGTGGGGCCAGGGTGAGAGTGCTGGCTTCCTTCCCCCTCCTTGGAGCACAAATCTAGAAGTCGGGAACAGTATCATGGAGGGACACCCTGGGCCATCATTGGTCCTGTGGCCCCAGCCATTTTCCCGGGTTTTAGCCCTAAGCCCACATACATGCAATGGGTGGGCGGCTATCCCCACTTCCGCAGAGGCAGCCCTAGCGCCCTGCGTGGAGCCCTCCCGTGTGTGGCTGTGCTCCTGTGCTGACACCCAGCCACCGCTGGGTGTCACTCTACAAAGTGCACAGTGCTAGTCCCCCTCCCCAAGGAAGAAGAGCTACCTACAGGTGCTCAATCCTTACTCACCCCTGGTCGACCCCCGAGCAACCTGAGTCCGTTCCCAAACCCAGGTCGCCAGCGTGGCATGAGGTGTGTCCAGTACCTTATCTAATTCCTGCCTCTGTGCTGGAGGTCTGTATATCACTCCATTGCAAATAGTGGGCTCCATTCCCGTCTCAGGAGACCCACAGTACCTCTTCATCCCCCTGTATTCTCTGTACCTCCGTAGCTTTTATGCTTTCCTCACATAAGCACTGCATTGCCTCCTTTCTTCCCACCGGTTCTTCCTGAACAGAGTATAGTCTGATATGGCCTTGTCCCAGTCATGGTTTTCTGTGCACTGTGACTCAGTGTACACAATATCCAGGGCTGGCCTCTGCCATGATGGCCTCTAGATCAGGAATCTTATTTCCTAGACTTCTAGCATTCACACGCATGGCCTTCAAGGTTTTGATTCCACTCTGCTTCTTGCCTCCTTTTTCCTTTTTGCCCTCCCTCCTTCCCTCCTCTCTTTTAATGCTCCTGTTCCTTTCCCTTTATCTCTACCACCCTGCTCCCTTTATCAGTTTGCACCCTGAGAGTTCCTCTCCCTTGGGTCCTTCTTACTCTCTACTTCAGCCTGTGGGGAGGCAGTTTCTGACTCCTGGATTCATTCTGCCACATCCTTGGCTAGTTTAAATGTTCATCAAGTAACATTTAAACCATCCACCTAAAGGACTACGGTTTCCCTTCTGGATAGATGCAGGCCATCACCCCTGTATAAGCCCTTATCTGCCCAGGTGGATCCTCAGTCCCCAATGTAGCTGAATCCTTCCTCTGCACCATTCCTTGAGTCATTAGTTGAAGCTCCTGGTGCAGAGTTCCTCTCTATCCCTGCCATAGACAGGCAGCACCTCAGAGAAAGGCACTGGATGAGCTACCTGTACAAGACCCTTCCTCAGCTCCCTAAACTCCTCCTTCACTATCCTAGCCCCGTCTCTTGCCTGGTCTTAGTCCCCAGGTGAACAATGACATCCAGCTCTCCCTCCTGTCCTGCTGCCCGAGCGATCTGCAGGATCGCCATGCCTCTGGGATTGAGATAACCCACCAACTGCCATTCTGAAATCATTGGTGCTCTGTAAATATCTATATGATATTGTTTTGTTGTTGTAAGTTAAATTTCTTTAAGTAAAGTGTGCTGAGGCCTCTTTTTTGTAAATGTATTTTATTAAGATAAAACAGCAGTACATTACAATGCACGATGCCTGGTCCAGTGGCACTGAGGGTTGAGGTGCTGGATGCCATCTTGTGCTACGCCGGTGACCTGGGTTTGGGAATGAGCCGGGTCATCAGTGGTCAACAGGGAGGGAAGATCGAGCATCGGAGGACTGCTCTCTCTTCCCAGGAGGCTCTAAGTACAACGTTCGCTCAGGGAGGCGACCTCTGGCCCGGTGGCTGGAGGTATAAGCATAGCGACATGGCGCATGCCTGGGGTGGAGCCACAGTAGTACATTGCCTTGTCAGCCAGACTTCACAAGGGATCATGCAAAATACTACAAATAGCCCCCACTGATAGGCGATGGTGCCTTCCACCCAAGGTCCACACTCCCGGAGTTGGACTCAGCTCTCTCTGCCCGCCTCCTCCCTGTCCCAGAGCTCAGCACTATAAGAAAGAGCACCCTTAGTGGGGCAACCCTTCCCCAGAGGGCAGACTGGGGATGCCCAGTGCTGGGGATGACCGAGAACCAGTCGAAGCCATGCAGGGAGGTAGAGATCAAGGACCTGGGGGGTCGCTGGAGAGAGTTCAGTGGGTAAGGAAGGGAGCAAAAATACAGTTAAAAAAAAAATACAGTGCATGTATGCTTACCACATTCAGCTTATATTTATATAGTCCATTACTTTACCACCATACAATTGTTGATAGATATTGTCAAACTTGGGGATAATAAAAGGGTAATTACTTGACAGGTAGCTGACAAAGATGGTAAGTGGTGGGGTTGAGATATCGGATTTTTAATATGAAGTGAAGTGGGGCACCAAAGTAAATCATAGTACACCAGAAAACCTTTACCTTAGCCCATGTGACCATAGCTGGTCACTGGAGCCAGTCAAGAGAGGGGAAATACGGAACTAGGTGGGGAGAATACCCTTTTCAATGGCTTGGATGAGAGGGCTACTGATTTCCTCAGATTTCATATGCTCTGCATTAGCTGCCATTTGAAAGCATAAAAAATCAATACAACTACAAAATAACCATACAGTGAAGAAAATACAAACTAAGCGATCACACTGTGCTACTGTCTTTCTGGCATTCACCAGGGCAATACCCAAAACCTCCTGACCACTCAATAGGAATTAAGTCCCAGAAGGTACTCAAGTGGAGAGTGCCGAGGTCTTTTAACCCAAAAGCACTAACATTTTTTTAATTCTCCTGAATGGGGAAGTGGGAAGAGGTGGAGATGATATGGGGCTTCCTAAGCCAGTCAGTGGGACAAATTCAGCTGGAAGCAGATGGCCTTGTTCAAGCCAGCTTGGAGAGGACGGAAATATCAAGCTGGAAATGGTGGTGACTAGGCAGTTGATATGGCAGCACAGGCTGCTAGATATAATGTGGAAACAGTTTCAATGGGAGGTTGTGTACTAGTACTGAAGATAACCCATACACATGTTTTCAAGTACAGAATGGCTGAACTGTGTAAAGTGAAGGGGTTTGGGCAGCACTTCCTACTCTGTGCCACCAGACAGGTGGAACAGCGGGCAAGAGATTTGCAATCTGTGACTGGGGGTGAGGGGTTACATTTTATCTGAGCTGTAATATCAATGATGTGGGGTCGGAAGGTGCATCTGGGTGGGATTATGGGTAACACTCTGGTTTACAACCAGCAAGTTGAACACTGCTGAATTGTTAGAGGAAACTTTTATGTTCCAGTTTTCTGGGGAATACCAGACAGGATGGAGGACATGGTTGGAAAGGGTTCAAATCTGTTTGCCTTAAAGGTATTTAGTTCACATACTAGGTGCATGTGGTATCTACAACCCAATGCAAAAGACTGGATATCAAGAACTACGAATGTTGTTAAGGAAAGGGAGATGACCAAGGCAAATAACTACATATATCTGATAGGGATAATGACTGGAACCACTATAGTAACCTGTAATGTTATCAGGCCAACAATTTTCATACATGGGTAGTAAGGAATAGGAACAATATCTGAAGTTAATAATACCTGCGCAACGTCTAAGACAATGGTGTGGGAGGTGGGAAAGTCAACCTCGAGAGAGAGGGTTATTATTTCTAAGTTGGTGGCAGTCATAATAAGGGTAAGGCAAGATGTACTGCATGTACAAATTACGGAGCTGGACTTTAAGCACAAACAGATCCTTCAGCAGATACACATACTGTGGTAGACTTAGGGCAGCCCACACAGAGTTGATCTTCCTTGTAGGAACTAAAGCTCGGTCTTTATTGTTATATGCCAGGCAAAGGATCTTTAAGTGGGTAGTAGGCCAGGGCCCATGCTTCTGTGTCTCACTAAGGTGAGGCAGGCTAGTACCATTTGTACCAGTAAAAGGACTGGTTGGGCAGGGTACAGTAGTTTCATTTAACAAACATATAAATGACAGCTTTCTAGACTTTTATCAAGTTTTATATGTGTGGTGACTGATGTGGAGGAAAACACAGCCATTTGTGGTCAAGCTCCACCTACCTTCTTTGTCAGTGGACCAAGTTACACACCTTGGTTGCCCAGTCCCACAGGAGGTTAGTGTGGCAATTGGGGCACTCAAGAAAGGCAAAGCAGGGGACCTAGATGGCTTCCTCAAGGAATTTTTTAATTAAGCGCAGGTGAATGTTAGCCCATTTAATATACAGTACATATTGTTTTCAGTTAGCTAAGTATAAGTGCTGGGATGTTATTACTTTCATCCACATGTTGGCATGCATCTTGATCTGTAGTTTTAAGTTGGTGCCTCCATTAGTTTTGCATCCAGGACCATGGCACACACCTTGATCTGCTCCAAGGGGTTGCAAGGGGGATTCCCAGCTTACAGCCCCCTCCCACGATCACCTCAGACCTCCCAGGACTCCTGCCTGCAATCCCTTCCCTAGCCAACCTCTCAGCCAATCAGAGAGCTCATGAGGTAGTTCTTGGCTGTTGTACATCTTTCCTGGGCTTCTAGTGAGTAGACAAAGACCCACACCGCTCCTGGACTGTGGCACACACTTGGGCCTGATCCAAGGGGTCACAAGGGGCTTCCCAGCCTACATTCCCCCACTGATCACCACAGACCTCCCGGGGACTCCTGCCTGCAGTCAGTCCCTTAGCCAACCTCTAAGCCAATTGGAGGCTGAGGAGGTGGGTCTTAGCTGCTGTACTTCTTTCCTGGGCTTCCAGCCAGTAGGCAAAGACCCATGCTGCTCCTGGACCATGGCACACACCTGGATCTGCTCAAGGGGTCATGAGGGGCTTCCCAGCCTACACAACCCCTACACTCCCACCAATCACCTCACATCTCCTGGAGACTCCTGCCTGCAATCCCTCCCCTAGCCTGCTGCTAAGTCAATTCCCCTCAGTGCTGCTCTTTCTCTTTCTCTTCCTCTTTCCCTTATCTCTTGGCAATCTGCGTGAACTCCCTATATTAGGTCCCCATACTTTTCTCTTACTAGCTCCTTCCACTTTGCTCCCTCACTTCCTGGGCTAACTCCTACCACCCTGCCTGCCCTCCTCCCTGCTGTCTATCCCTGCCCCACTCTCATCTCCACTCTCCAATACCTTTCAACAACTCTGAAGCTCTTGGCATCCTCTCTTCCTACACTTTCTCCATTTCCCTCTGCCTCCACCCTCTTCTCCTCTTTCTCCATTCATTCTCCTATTTCTCCCATTTTCTCCAACCCAGAGCAGCGTTGCAATCACCCCTTACTCGATTCCCTGGTTCAATTCCTCCCACCTTCCTCTGCCTAATCTGCCACCCATAACCCTCTGCCTTCTGTCTCTGTTTAATCCACCACCCATATCCCTTTTCCCTCCCCTCCACTCATGGCCTCTACCCTCCCTTTCCTCCTTTTTGTATCCTAGCTACCATTCCTACCACCCCCTCCCTCTGCCCCCAGATGCCTGCGGTTTCCATCTCCCAGTGCTGACCCCCTCAAAACACCCACAATCTCTCCCTCACTCATCTCACCTACCTCTCCCCTTCCCCATTCCTCCCTCACACGCACTACCCTTATGTTCCACCTTGGTTTCTCTCCTCCTATACTGGGAGAGGGTGGGGTCTGTTTCATTTATTTATTTTTTCCACAAATACGTGAATAATGAGAACAGTTACAGAATTTATTTATTTATTTATTGAAATAGTTTCACCAGGAAAGGCACACTGAGCAACAAGGTGCTCGTCTCCGTGTGACCTGGGGAGGGTACAAGGGTTTGGATAACATGCAGGTTATCAACTGAGCAAATAACTGAGGCAAATAGTAGCATATGGATACAATTGCATTAAACTACAAGCAAGAATGCATGGAGTACATTGGATATTGTATGGAACATATAACAATTACCTGACATATAGCAGCAATACAAGGAAAATTTAGCACACAGTAATATGCAGGTATAAGCAACAGGAGACATAGAACACATGATGGTGCAGGACAAAAGGCATAGGACAAAAGTGCATAGCTTGGGTCTATCGCCAGCATTTATAGCAAAGCTAAGGCGCTGGTCGGGCAGTAGGGAGGGAGACAATTGGTGCATGGCCAAATCAGGTAAAGGAGCAATTAGTGGTGAGGAAGTTAGCTAGGACAGTAAAATGAGAGTGGACAGAGGAGGAATGCAATTTGAGGTGGTGAATTTGTGTATATTTGTGGCTCAGAATATGAATATGCTGCCAAATATTTGAAATAAAGTATTTATCCACCTCTTCCATAACTCCATAACAGTCTGTGGGCCTGCAGGAGAGCCTCAGGTTAGCTCAGGTGATGACAGGGTCTGGGTTGCGATGACAACCAAACACAGCAGCAGCTCATCACCTGACCATGACCCAACCCCAGGACACAGCTCACACACAGCCATGAAGGCCAGTGGCCTGACTGGAGCCTATGGCTCAGCCAATGACAGCCACTGAGGATCTAACAAATGCCACTTACCTGGGCTCCTCTGGTCTCTTTGACTGCCCTCAGGCACCTCTGCCCTATCCTCAGAGTCACTGCTCTGACCCCGGACCAATCGCCACTTCCTCAAGTCAGACCCGACCCTGAGAGGGTTGATGTTGTGTGCCCCACCTGTTTTTTCCAGCAGTAGGAGCGGGAGGTCAAAGGTCTGTTGAGGGCTGGCTGAGCATCAAAGGGCCACATGCATGATGAGACAGGGCAAGAAAATGAGATGAGGGCCAGGTCTCAAAGTGATGGTCAGAGATGAAAGAACACAGCAAGCAGCTGTAGACAGTAATTCATTGTCAGCAATACACTCCTCCCTGCATGTGCCAGCCTAGTACAGTTTGGAACACATCACATGCCTCCTTGTACCAGCCTACAGACCATCCATCCTAACAGAGACAGAGGTAAGCCTGATAACTTGCCTGTTGGCCATCTTTTGCTCCTCCCAGTCCATACTTACTCCTCTTATGTATCAGCCTGACAGGACTCAGAGGTCACCTGGGCACCAGAAGGCCAGCAAAGGGAATGTTATCAATTTCGGGGAGGAAGTGGGTGTACTGTGCCAATAGCGTGAAGCCACTAATACATGGTTACTATGTTGGACACTGGTGCAAAGGTAAAGCTTAATGTATGTGTAACGGCAAATGTTCTCACAGTTTCTAGTTCTGTTAGGTTAAGTGTTATTACTTAACCTGCCATTATTTGCTTTTCTTTAGCCTAAATCAAGCTGTGCAGATATTCTGCTGTACAGGTTATTGTTAATAGTTGTCTTACTGAATGCTGTGAAGACAAATAAAACACAATATGCAAAAAAAAAACAAAAAAAAAACTTTAGTTTGAAAAATGAATAACTGGTCTAATAAGGCCAGGCTGCCCTTTTGTAGAACTCAAAGACAATAAATACTTCATTACACTTACCCACCAATGCAAATCTTCAACAAATAAATGCAAGAATCATATGAATTTTCCACTAGGTGGCACTCTATACCTGTCAAAGTCTGAGCTTCACAAAAACTCAAGAGCTTTTTCTGTGCAATTTCTCTTCCCAAAACAAAATAGTCTGTAATATTCATGTTTTTTTCCTTTTTAACAGTTGCATCGCTGCTTCAGAGTTGACAGTTGTTTTGGTGCAGTATTAGCCACTGCTAAGCAATTTAGATAACAGATTTCTGGGGCCTTGGCTCCATTTCCAGTGGATCACATTATTTCTTTCTCACTACAGTCTGTGGCTGCTTAAGGTCATTTAAACCACACATCTCAGAATCTGCAGTTCTGTGATGCCATGCTAGTATGAAGAAAGTCCAGTACACATAGTTTTGAGAAATACCTTTTATTAGATTGCAGAAACTGAAGAATATTTACACAAGCTTTAGAGTCTTTCCATGAGGGCAACAACAAGTCAGAAAGTAACCAACTTTTTAATGTTTCTAGGTAAGAGCAGGCCCATTAGCGTTGAGTGGCATTGCTGCTTGAGATGCTGGTACTGTAACATAGGTCATGAATGCACTCGGACTCTAGGGACTGGCCAGGTGTGTGTGTGTGTGTGTGTGTGTGTGTGTAAGTGAGAAGGCTCAAGTATCCAGTGGGCATGCTCCTTCAAGGAGGGCGGGATCCAGACTCTTCTGCACTACTGACACCTGGGTGAAAAGCTTTTGAGTGTTTGTCGTTTTACTCATTTATATGATTTTGTTATTTATTGAGTTATTTTTTGTCAAAAGGAAAGGTAGGCAATTCTGCCTATTTTCAGCCTTCTCCTTAGGAGGCAGTATAGCATAGTAGTTAAGTATGACCCTGAGCAAGTCATGTAACTTCCTTGTGCTACCAGGTCACACCTGGAAACAAGCTCCACCTTAATGTGCCTTTCTGGTTTAAACAATGTCCCTTTTCCCATTTGTCCAGTGGGTGGGGTGGGGGTGGGTGGAAATACAGATGCAAACTGACATATTGAATCAGGTTAAGCTTTCGGTAGTATTTTTAGTGAATTGGGGAAATTTGGCCTTGATTCTGGGAAAATGGGGAAAATCCCAGACCCCTACTCTTTCCAGAAGTGCCATGGATCTTTAACACCCACCTGCACAACCACTAGAACAGGCAGATGGGACTTGACCATGCTACCGTAAAGAGAACATCAGTGGCACTGGAAACACCAAAAGCAGTGGGACTGATGAACTGGTCATGGAAGCCTTGGAAACACTATGGCATGAAAACAAAAATCTTTTAACTTATACCCTGATGGGGATATACTGACATTATTATGGCTGCAAATAGCAATTGATGCCGTAGGCTGCTCACAGCAGGTAACCACATCAGACAGTAAAGAAAAACACTCTTTAAGGAAAAATCAACCTTTGGTCCTAACATAATATGGCAATTAGCACATATAGAAAAAAACAATAAGTAGACTGGTGCAGAGTTTGTTGAACCATAATGTACCCCAAAAACACAAAATCTTTAAAAAATGAGTGTGTAGCACTAAATGAATTGGAATCAAATAAATCTGTGGTTATTAAACCTGCAGATAAAGAAATTACCATAGTAACAAGGACCACTACACATGTATAGTGATGTCCCTTTATGTTGCTTGCACGCATGTGCAAGAAACATAGTGCCATCATCCGAGATTTCGGAGGTGGCAGCCCTCTTCATCAGATGACCTTAAGGTTAGCAAGCAATGTGAGAAGGCAGTAGGGAGGGCTGGGGGTATACTGGGATGCATAGGAGAGGCATCAGCAGCAGAAAACAGGAAGTTGTTATCCCTCTGTACAGACAGTTGGTGAGACCCCATCTGAGTACTCGTCCAGTTCTGGAGACCCCATCTCCGCAAGGACATAGACAGGATAGAGGCAGTCCAGAGGAGGGCAACTAAAATGGTGCAGGGTCTGCAACAGAAGCCATATGAGGAGAGACTAAAGGAGCTTAATATGTATACCCTTGAGGAAAGAAGGAGAGGGGGACATGATAGAAACTTTTAAGTACCTCAGTGGAATCAACAAAGTCCAAGAGGTAGCATCTTTCAGAAAAGAGACATGCAAGAACAAGGGGACACAATTTAAAGATGGGGGGCGGTTCAGGGCAATGTGAGGAAGTATTATTTCAAGAGAGGG
Organism: Neoceratodus forsteri; assembly: GCA_016271365.2. Taxonomy (NCBI): domain Eukaryota; kingdom Metazoa; phylum Chordata; order Ceratodontiformes; family Ceratodontidae; genus Neoceratodus; species Neoceratodus forsteri. The sequence goes on from CM057452.1 coordinate 427,176,839, forward strand.
TAGTGGATGCATGGAACAGCCTTCCTGAGGAGGTTGTGGGGTCTAAAACTGTGGGAGAATTCAAGAATGTGTGGGACAGACATAAGGCAATTCTTGTGGGGGTAGGAAGAAATAGGCTGTTGGTTAACTAGGATCTACGGACTATCCTGTAGGTAGGAAATGGGCAAACTAGATGGGCCAAGCGGTCCTTATCTGCCGTCAAAGTCTATGTTTCTATGTTTCTTCCAATTCAGTCAGTGTGTTTGCAGGCATGGCGCAGTTCTCCAATCAACGCTGCAGCTGTCTATGACTGCAGTTGAAAATGCAGTGCCATACAGTTGAAAGGGAGAGCTCCGCTTCAGTGAGCAACAATAAGATTGCGTGCTCATGCACGGTCCCCCACATACACCCAAACAAATCTGCCTTATAGAACTCACTGTTGTGTGCTGTACCGAGAAACAGGTTTTTCTTCATTATTTGACCGATATGCTATTCACTGGAATACTGTACATTTGTCCATAAATTTATCATACAGTCTCTCCCAGAATTCCTATTAAATTTAATAAAAATTAAACCAGTGCAACATCATTATGTAAGATCCACGTCTCAGACATCATTATATGTTCCGAGATGTAGAACTAGTTTGGAGATAAACCCCATCAGTATTGGTACCCATAACTTGGGATAGAATATCTAAATAGCTTAAGGTATCTGCATTGTTGCCTTTAGAATGCTTCAGAGCATCTCTGGCCAGTTGTATAACAAGCATTGTGATTGTTATGGATAATTTATGTCATTACATAGTGATGCAGTGTTTTATAACTGATTATTGTATCTTTTATATATGGCAATTCATTATGTTTGTATTTGCATGTTAGTATTGTATTTATTACTGTCATGTTAATTGTTGGATGCAATTGAAAAGAGATTTTATCTCAATTTGTCATCCAATGAAGTTGAAAGTTGAAAGATGAGGGAAGAGCAGGACAGTCACTAGATCTAGTTGATGCCATGTGGCACCACCATCTTACTCATTCGCTCTTTCGGGCTCAGAGCTCTTCAAAAGAAGTACATACTGCATGCTGCGTGCCCTCCACACACACGCACTGTATAGTCGGACGGGAGTGCCCAATCCCTCGTTGGTTGTGCTACGCCTCCAACCCCCAACAGAGTCCAGGTGCCACACTGGAGCCCACCCAGCATGGCAGCAGTCTGTATGGCCAACGGGGTGCCCAATCCCTTGGCTCCACTGTTTCCCCAAGACTATCGGATGCCACACTGGGAGTCCACCCCAGCATGGCAACAAGTCCTATGGCAACGGGGTACCCAATCCCCGTTGGCTCCACTACCCACCCCAAACAGCCTTCTGGCTGCCACACTGAAAGCCCACCCAGTGTGGTACAAGTCCAGCATCACAGTCCCGCATCGTCTAAGTATTAAAAAAAAACCTAAATGAAAAAACCTTCCCTCGGAGACTGTCCTGACCCCCTCCCCCACCCAGTACACCCTCTGTGCATCTACCTCCCCTCACCCCATACTTACCTCCAGAGTCCGGTAGCGATGATCTTGGTGGACTAGGAACATATCTGCACTCTTCAAAGCCGACGCGAACTGAGGAAATACAGTAAGCTGTATAATGGAATAAATGAGTTTTTCAACTTTACTGCATATCTTGGGCATTTTGGGAATTTTTCACCAAATTTTCAACATGGGTTTTTGGGACCCACCTCATGAATTCTATCACTGTCATAGCGTTAATTGGCCCCAAAGGTGATTTCACTCACCGCGTGGAACCACCTTTGGGACTGATTTGCAAAATGACAGTATCACAGTTCATGAGGTAGGCCCTAAAAACCCTATGTTGAAAATTGGTGAAAAATTCCTAAAATGACTGTTTTATTTAGGTGCATTACGCAGTTCCTACGCACGCTCGTAATTTCGCCAATTTTTATATTTGCACTCAGATTTTCAACATTGCCATTATACCACACCTCCTTATGAGCAGTATAGCTGTCATTTTCACATGTCGCTCAAAATATGTTTCCGCATGTCGTGCACAGTGGCGCAGTCGGTGTGCGTAATCAATGTTTGGACAGATTAAGAAAATCACAGTGATGCTGTTTATGAGCACAGGTCTTAAAATGGCTATGTTGAAAATTTGGTGAAAAATTCCCTTCAGCCATTCTGCAATATTACTATGAAGACATTGAACAGGACTTCCCCAGGACCGGTCCCTGCAGCACCCCACTGGCCACCCCTCTCCCTAGACTGCACCCCATTTACCACCACTCTCTGCCTCCTGTCTGTTAGCCAGTTTCTAACCCAGTTTACCACCCTTTCCCCATGCCCAGCCTACCCAGCTACTTTATCAGCCTCCTATGTGGGATGGTGTCAAAGGCTTTGCTGAAATCAAGGTAAGCGTTGTCCACTGCCCCACCCTGATTCACTTCCTTTGTCACCCAGTCAAAGAAATCAACCAGATTTGTCTGACATGATGTCCCAGGAAAGACACAGTGCATGTCTTGGGAGGAAGGCATGGAACTATTACTTCCAAATACCTAAGCGGCACATACTAGCAAGCAACATTTGGCATTGACAAATGCTTGTTAAATGATTAAATGAACTAAAGAGGGCTAAGTGGCATCCCGCACATCAGATCCTTGCTGATGCACTACCACTAAGGCACATCTCTGAGAGTGAATACATATTCATCTGACTAAATACCCCATTATACCCGGTTTTGTATTCTGCCCCAAATTCATCAAAATCATGAAAACCCCTGGGAGACCCACTTCTCGGAATAGGTACAATTAGTGAGAATCTGAAAACGTTCATGGATTCTGTCCTCCTAAACTATGTGGTAAGTGTGGTAGCTTGGAATCACATTTAAAAGATACTGTGGATGTTTCTAGGAAATCTGAGGCCATAACTTGTAGAGATAGTTATGTATGGTTCAGAACCGATATGGAGGCATTATACACTTCCATTTGGCACAGAAGGCATTGCAGCATGCAAATACTTTCTAGAACGCTAGTCTGAGAGTTCTGAAATACCTACTGAATTCATTCATAACTCACTAGAATTTATTTTGACACACAATGCTTCTGAGTTCAAAGGCAGATATTTCTTGCAAACATGTGGTATAGCAATGGGGACATCAATAGCACCCGGCTATATGAAACTTTTCCTGGGGCTGTGTGAAAGGGCCATCATATTTGATGAGGTAATCAACCCATTTCATGAGAAAATAAAACAGTGGCTCAGGCTTAATAATGATGTCATAGGTATATGGGAGGGTGACATAGAGATCCCACATTCATTGATTGGTTGAATACCAATGAACTGAATCTAAGATGCACCTACACTACTGGTAAAGAAAGCCTAAACTTCTTGGATATGACCCTATTCAGTGACAGCTCAGGTATAAAAAATCTAGACCAGATGCTATAGGAAACCCACAGTCACCAATTCTGTGCTGAATGCAAACAGTGCTCACCTACCCATATTAACAAATTCCATACCATATAACCAATTCCTATGGTTACGCAGGAACCTGCATACACTGGACTCATCTGACAGTCAAGCAGTGAAATTGGAAACCTGATTTTAAGAACAGGGTATGACACTGACCTACTAACCAGATTCAAAGAAAGAGTCAGAAAGGTATGTAGGGATACCTCACTTAAAGAAAAAAATCCTGACAAAAACAGTAGGCAGATGGGGTTTGGGACTATTACTTTTGTTACAGTATAAAATAACTATAGTTTCATGGTTATGTACAGGTTCATAAGCCTGTGGTCCCATAACGAACCCACCACCACTGACTATGCTGGGAGAATAGGAAATACTATATCCAGGAACTGGCCAGTACTCCTTTTTTAAAACTTTATTTTCAAAACTTTACCTTAAAAACAGTACAGTTTAGTGTCCCATAGGTAGCATTATTACAATGGATTATACTCTGAAGTAATTCAGAAAATACAACATTGTTACAGTAAGCTAAAATATAATGCCCCAAACATTGGTACCACACCTGGGGTTGTCCATTATAGTATAATTTTGTATACAGCCTGAATTTTCAAAGTAACTACCATTTGTCACCATGAGCAGGAGGTCACTTGCATTAATAGATTCCATAACATCATGCACCATTAGGAACAGTAGGGCTTAGTTACCCCAGAGCCTGCATAGTGTATAAAACATAGTAGGCAGCCAGAAGTAGCTCTCCACCATCAGAAGGAATACAAACATACAGTAACCTTACGTAGTAACCTTACATGTGACCAGAAAGAGATATTAATTGAACATGAACTGACAATAGAAAGGAGAAAAAAAACATTATACAATGGGGTCCAAGAATGGTGACATCTGATTGGCTGACCGGTACCTTTCACCGTGGGTAAATCCTGACATAACTCATGGGAATAGGTGCCAGACAGCTGCATCTAAATGTCACCATTTAGAAATCACTCAATCTCTGAAGATTTATTTATTTTTATTTTATTTTGCTTTTGTTAACCAGGTAAGTACACTAGACAGCCAAGTACCTATTTTCAGGTACGACCGGAGAGTTACAAGGTAAAGACAAGCACATCAGGCAGAGTAAAGGTTAACATTCAAGAGATACAGGTATGACAAAACATGGTAGGGTAACAGTATTATACAAGCAAAGGCAACATAGTTAACAGGTATAGGATAGGGCCAGCCAAACCCTTAGTTACAAGCATCACAGGCTGAGGAAGCGGTAAGTTACAAGATCTACAGGCATTACAATAAACACAATGGTGGAGTAACAGCATTGTACAAGCAAGGCAAACAAGAGTAAGCAAGTGTGAAGTGGCCTTACCCTCAGAGGGTAAGGATAGTAGGTAACTTGGAGAGGCAGAAACATAGAAAAGGGTTGCCTGGGAATCCCACAGACATTATGGCAGGGAATGGGCCCAGGGCAAATTGAATAACATTTTGAAGCAGCTATCAGTTACAGACCACATCAAGTTGGAGGAAGAGCAGTCAGTAGTTAGGCGTCACATCCCCAAATGGTCAAACTGGGGGTAGTAGCACAGAGACAGGCGGATGCCACTTTCAGGAAGCCCATAGGGAGACTTTGAAGCTGGAAAAACTGCCAGTATGGATTCCCCACCAACTGGTGACAAAGCGGAACTTTCAGATTCAGTGGGAGGACTGCACTTTTAAAGTAAAACACCCAAACAGTCCCAAAATCAAGTGAACATACAAAGAAAACTACCTGCTATAATCTGTCCTCCGTCTATTCTGTTGTAATCTATCCTCAGATTTCTACCTCCGTTTGAGCATGATGTCTGCTCCGTTTCTGCGATTTCCTCAGTTCTTTAAATATACTTCCACAATACATGCTCCTTCAATATACTGTAAGTCCCATGCATCTGTCATCAATATTGTAGTCACCGTAACTCCCTCAATGGAAAAAAACACGGACTGGAACCATTGCTTAGCATCACTATCGCCTGACTGGAAAGCCCAGTAACCCCAGAAACCTTAGGGCTCCGCAGTTCAAATGCATGGCTGTTGCACTCCTGTGGACCCTCCATATTCTTCTGCTGCGCCTCCCCACCCAATGAACCACTGGTTGCAGTTCATCTCAGCTGTGAAGAATCGGTACCACAGTACTAAAGTAAAAAAAAGGCTTCCTATTTAGTGCCACCTGCAGCAGTAGTAAATGGGGTGGAACCAGACTGACACACTGCCTATATTGCTGTCCCAGGTGGTCGGCTTTGCCAGCATACTGTGCTGTGCATCAGAGTCTCTCTCTCAATTATAATAATAATAATAATAAAAAAGTAACAAGCTGTTGTTTGGGTTGTTCATATCAGACATCTCATTGGGCATCAAAAGTAAGATCAGTTTGTTTGCAGATGACACCAAGATGGGAGCAGTAGTGGATGACCTAGGAGGGTGGCATGGGTTGCAGGATGATCTGTCAAATGGAGACCTGGTCGGACACCTGGCAGTTGGGCATCAATGCCAAAAGTGCAAGGTGCTACATTTTGAGGCAAAACCTAAGAAGGAGCTACCAGATGGAGGGAGGGGTTCAGCTAGCCATGACAGAGGAGGAGAAGGATCTGCAGTGATTATAACAGGCTCAATGAACAACGCAGCACAATGCAGGAAGGCAGCTGCAAAGGCCAACAAAATGCTGGGTTGTATTACCAGGGTATATCTTCAAGGAGAGAGAGGTGATCCTGTCGCTGTATAGGTCACTGGTTAGGCCACACTTGGAGTACCGCATGCAGTACTGGTACCCATACCTGAAGAGGGACATTACGTTACTGGAGGGGTACAGTGCAGGGCAACAAAGATGATCCAGGGAGTAGGGGACATACCCTACATGAGAAGACTGAAGGAGCTGAACATGTACTCACTGGAAAGGAGAGAGAGGGGGATATGATTGAAACCTTCAAGTACATGAAGGCAAAAAGGGTGCCTGGACGATAGACAGCATGGATTCATCCTGGGAAATCCTGTCAGACAAACCTGGTCAGGTGCCTGGACGATAGACAGCATGGATTCATCCCAGGAAATCGTGTCAGACAAACCTGGTGGAGTTCTATGACTGGGTGACAAGTGCCTTGGACCTGGGTAGACCAGTGGATGTCCTCTTTCTGGACTTCAGCAAGGCATTTGACTCTGTTCCTCACGTGGGCCTGTTGGATAAAATAAGAAATGGGGGTGGAAACCAGATGATCCGATGGATAGCAATTGGCTCCAGGACCCGGACCCAGAGGGTCGTGGTTGGGATAATCTCTTCCCAAGGAGGGTCATTGATGGGGTCCCACAGAGATCAGTCCTTGGGCCCCTTCTGTTCAAGCCTCGTATCGACATAAGGACAGGAATCAGGAGTGAGATGAGTCTCTTTGCAGATGACTCGAAACTGGGGCAGTGGTGGATGGGGAGGAGGAGGTGGCCTGCAGGGGATCTGGAGGCTCTGGAAAGATGGTCTAGAAAGTGAAGCTGAGGTTTAATGCAGGGAAATGCAAGGTACTTCCACCTGGGGGCCAGAAACCCAGGCCAAGTGTACACCCTGGGGAATACTACAAGTCTCAATGGCTGAGAGGGACCTGGGGGTGGTGGATGTCAAGATGAACAACTCGGAGACTTGTAGGAGGGCAGCAGCCAAGGCCAACAGGATGCTGGGATGCATCGCTAGGGGATCACTCCAGAAGGGAGTGATACTCCCTCTGTATAACTGCTTGGTGAGGGCACCTGGAGTACTGCATGCAGTTTTGGAGGCCACACTTAAAGAGGGACATTAACCTCCTGGAGAGGGTCCAGAGGAGGGCAAACAAATGATTCGGGGCTTGGGGACAGGACCTATGAGGGAGAGGCTTGAAGAGCTAAATATGTACACTTTGGAAGAGAGAAGGGACGGGGGACATGATAGAGGTCTTCAGGTACATGAAGAGGGTAAATAGGGAGGAACAGTGAAGGTGCTTCGAAGGAAGGAGGAAGGGCCACTAGAGGGCATGGGTGGAAGCTGGAGGGGGAAGATTCAGGGAGAAAGGAGGGTGCTACTTCACTGAGAGGGTGGTAGAGCCATGGAATGCACTACCTAGGGGCTGGGTGGAGGCAGAGACAGTGGAGGGGTTCAAGAGGGGTGGGACAGGTACAGGGAAGGGTTCTGGAAGCAAAACTGATGCAGCAAGAATATCCGAACTGGGAAGGGAGAAGCCAGAGAAGGAGGGGGACAACAAGGTCAGCACCCAGGGTGAGGCTGACCAACAGCTGAACACGAAAGACCATTAGGCCTATTCTGCTGGCATTTTAGTATGTTAGTAATAAACAAGACAGATACAGAGGGACTATTCAAGTTAAGGGGTAGGGACACTCAAGGTCATGATCTCAGATTGGAGGGGAAGGTTGGAGGGAAATGAAAAGACACTTTTATGGAGAGAGGTGTTTGGGTGGAACACAATCCCTGCTGAAGTGGTGTCTTGCAGAAAGTGAACTGCTTCAAAGGGATGGGATAGGGTAAGAGGGAGGGTCATGGATGGAGGGAGGGCAGCTGCAGTATAAGGTTGCTAACTGCACACTCGAGCGGACTCAATAGATCATAAAGCCTTTATCTGCTGGCAAATTTGTATGTTTGTATAATGGCCTGAGTTGGGGATGTGTGTGTTGGGGGGGCTTCTTGTCAATATTTTACCTAGCAAGATTGAACTATTTTTATGGTGTAGGAGTGAGCTATAGAAAACAGATTTAAACTAGCAAAAAAAGTGTTTCTTTTCTGTCACTGCAAAAGGGAACATGTATAATCACAATAAACACTCCAGGGTGTGGTTATGCTGCTTACCCATGAGCTGAACCTGGTTTTGACCACCTGCTCATGTGCCCTCATGGCCAAACCATGCCAGCTGTGGATAAATCCCAGCATAACCTACACCCTGTTGTGGTTTATTGCTTAAACAAGCAAGTGCTCATAGCTGTAGAATGCATTACATGCACTTTTTAACAAAAGTCTCTTCCCGCCTGGAGCCTATTATATAATTCTTTTAGAATTAACATTTTCCCTTATCAAACATTCCATCCTACAGCCATATGCAAGTGATTATTCTATTTAGAAATACTAGTTTGTAAATCAAAACATTTTAAAATATTTGTAACTAATCGATAGTTTGCAAAAGTCTCATAGTATTTTCTAAAGATCTGCTCAAAAGAGCAGAAAAAGGAAAGGTTCAGTCCAGGAGTCTAGTGGTGATTGGCTTCAAACATAAAAGCAGTTCCTTCTCATACTACGCCAGATCGTAGGAAAGTGTCTAACAAAAATGTGCAAAAGAAACTCCATGTGGGTGAAAAACTCCAAATGTCAGGAAATTATTGGTTACTTCTTCTGTTACTATCAGTATTGGATTATGGAGATATTGTCTATAAGAATGCTAGGAAATGCTAGGAGCTGACTAAAGAGGAGTCAGTGCATTGGGGCAGAAGTTTGACGTCTTTGCAGAATATTTAAACTAGCAAATGGGGAGAGGGTGCAGCACCCCATACGTCGAATGGGAAGAACACCCTCCCCTCAGCTAGTGGTCAAACAGGAATTCAGCATGTTTGCCGCTCATTTGCATCACCAGGTAAGAAAAAGGTTTGTCTCCCCATGCGACGCACAGAGGTAAGGCCAAACTTCACCCAACAACTAACACACAAAAATCTGGCCAATGGAAAATCATGTACACAATGCTCACAGCCTGGGAAATAAGATCCCAGACCTGCAGGCAATAATGTCAGAAGCTAAACTGGACATAGTAGCAATTAGTGAGACGTGGTTTACCAGTACCACACTGGGAGACTTCAGTACCTGGCTATGTATTGTTCAGAAGAGACCGAGGTGCAAAAAGGGGGAGGAGTGGCCTGTATGTTAATGAAAATATCAAAGCTACAGAAATTCAGAATACATAAGGAGCCAGAAGAACTGTGGGTCACCCTGGAAACAGGAAATGGGACAGCCATAAGAACTGGGTTGTCTACAGGCCCCCAGACCAGAGGGAAGACATAGACACATTACTGTTAGAAGATATACAAAACATGACAGCTAAAGGGGAGGTTCTGATAATGGGAGACTTCAACATGCCGGATACAGATTGGTCAATACCAGCGGGAACATCTGCCAGAACTAGACTCATAGTGGATTCCTGCGGGGGAGGGCCTCAAACAACTGGTACAGCAACCCACAAGAGACAGGGCTATCCTAGATCTAGTACTGACTAACAAAGAAGGGATCACAGATCTCCAGGTAGGTCACCTGGGAGCCAGTGACCATCACATGGTATGGTTCAATTTGGCTACTACATCTAAATCATCCCATTCCAAGGCAAAAATATGGGACTTCAGAGGAGCTGACTTTGATAAGATGGCCAACAGAGTTAAGCTAGCCCTGGCAAAAAGAAACACAGGTGAAGGGGTACAGGCAAAGTGGGCAAGCATTAAGGATGCAATACTTGAAGCAACATCCCATTGTGTTAGACAAGAAAAGGAAGTGCAAAAGAAGAAGGAAACCACTTTGGTTCTCAAATACAGTAGCAGAAAAGGTCAGAGCCAAAAGGCTGGCCTTCAGGAAATATAAGGGAACACAGCGGGATGAAGATAGGGAGGCATACCAAACTGCCCTAAGGGAAGCAGGTAAGGCAGTAAGGTAGGCAAAGTCCCAAACTGAGGAAACACTAGCACTAACAGTAAAGAAGGTGACAAGACTTTCTATAGATACATTAGTGAAAGGAGAAAGTCCAGAGGGGTATTGCTAAGCTTAATGGAGAAAAGGGAGCATGTGAGGAGGAGGACCCTGTAAAGGCATCTATCCTAAATAGATACTTTGCTCAGTATTTACTGAAGAGAAGGTAGGCAGGGCCCACAGCTCAGCATCATGGACACAGGGGAGGGAGGTGAGCCTACTCCCTTCACAAAAGAAAGGGTCCACAAGAGCTTGCTAAGCTCAGGGTGGATAAGGCAATGGGACCTGATGGCATACATCCCAGGGTACTTAAGCAGCTAAAGGAGGAACTAGCAGAGCCATTAGCAGAATTGTTTAGTGAGTCTCTGAGCACAGGAGAGGTCCCAGAAGACTGGAGAAGGGCTCATGTGATCCCGCCCACAAGAGTGGTAGCAGGGAGGAGGCGGGAACTACAGACCGTCAGTCTTACCTCAGTAGTGGGCAAGATTATGGAGGCACCCTTAAGGAAAGGATAGTGCAACACCTGGAATCCATAGGGGCACAGGATCCAAGACAGCATGGGTTTACAAAGGAAGGTCCTGTCAAACTAATCTCATAGATTTCTTTGACTGGGTAACCAAGAGTGGTGGACCAAGGGGAGCAGTTGATGTCGCCTACCTTGACTTCAGCAAAGCTTTGACACTGTTCCACATAGAAGATTGATAAATAAGCTGGTAGGCTCGGGGGTCAGAAGTTGGTCAGCTGGGTGGAAAACTGGTTGACGGGCAGAAACAGAGAGTGGTGGTAAATGGTATACAGTCAGAAGAGATGCAAGTCACAAGTGGGGTACCTCAGGGATCAGTCCTGGGGCCAGTCCTCTTCAACATCTTCATTAGTGACCTTGCAGATGGACTAGAGGGTAAGGCTTGTCTGTTTGCAGATGACACCATGATCTGCAACAGAGTAGATGATCCAGATGGGGTGGGCAGAATGAGAAGAGATCTGGATAAACTAGCAGAATGGTCAGAAGAGTGGCAACTGGGATTTAATGCAAAGAAGTGCAAAATCATGCAAATAGGGAAGAGAAACCTGAAGCCACCTATAGGCTGGGAGGGAGTTGCTAGCAGTCACAAAGGAAGAAAGAGACTTGGGCATCATCATCACTGATGACCTAAAATCATCCAAGCAGAACTCTAAAGCAGTAGGTAAGGCTAGGGGGTGTTAGAGTGTATTAGTAGGGGTATCACAAGTTGTAAGAGGGAGGTATTAATCCCACTGTACAAGACACTGGTTAGGCCCCATCTGGAGTACTCTGCAGTATTGGAGGCCACACCTTCACAAGGACATTAACCAAATTGAGGCAGTCCAGAGAAGGGCAACCAAAATGGTGCAGGGACTGCATCAGAAGACATATGAGGACAGATTAACGAGCTCAATATGTATACCCTTGAGCAAAAGGAGGGAGAGAGGTGATATGATTGAGGCATTCAAACACCTTAAGGGCATAAACAAGGTGAAAGAGTCTAACATGTTTAAATATAAGAAAAATAGCAGGACAAGAGGACACAGCATGAGATTAGGGAGGCCGATTAAGGGGAATGTGAGAAATTCTTTTTCACAGAAAGGGTGGTGGATGCATGGAATGGCTTACCACAAGAAGTGGTGGCTATGAATACAGTGCAGGGCTTCAAACAGGCATGGATAGGCATAAGGGAGCAATACAAATGACTATGAATAGATAAGCCACTGACAGAGCAAAGGCCGATGGCACATTTATAAGGTAGAAAAGAAATGGGCAGACTGGATGGGCCTTGTGGTCCTTATCTGCGTCAACTTCTATGTTCTTTGTTTCTAAATCACTGCTGAGTTTATTAGATACTTTCTAGAACAGTGCTCTAAGGCTTGTAACAAATCTGCCTTATAGAACTCACTGTTGTGTGCTGTACCGAGAAACAGGTTTTTCTTCATTATTTGACCGACGTGGTATTCACTGGAATACTGTACATTTGTCTATAAATTTATTGTGCAGTCTCTCCAGAATTCCTATTGAATTTAATAAAAATTAAAACCAGTGCAACATCATTATATAAGATCCACATCTCAGACATCATTACTGTATATGTTCCGAGATGTAGAACTAGTTTTGGAGATAAACCCCATCAGTATTGGTACCCATAACTTGGGATAGAATATCTAAATAGCTAAAGGTATCTGCATTGTTGCCTTTAGAATGCTTCAGCATCTCAGGCCAGTTAATTTATTTATTTATTTAGTTTTGTTGACCGGGTAAGTCGCTGGCCAACAAGTGACTATTTTCAGGCACGACCGGAGGTACAGTTACAGAACACAGTGATACATAAGAGATTACACAAAGCAGGATACATTTGCAGGATACATAAGAAATACACAGAGCAGGATACATTTGCAAAGGACAAAGTCACACAGTGTAGTCAAGCATAGCAATAAGGATAAAATTACATGTATTCAGTTGTTGAGAACTAGGGAGGGTGGTAGGGAACAGGTGTAAGGGTAGGGCAGGAGGACGGAGACAGGGGTGGTGGGCGAATAGCAAAAAGGGAGGACAGGAGGGAGGTTAAGGCACCAAGTGCGGCATTAGCGGGAGAAGGTTACCACCTGTGGCCGGACGGTGGAACCGGAGTCGGCAAGAGAGACGGAGGGTGGGGAACAGGACAGTGAGCTATGGGTGCAAAAATAGAGGAGAGGGGTGATGTGCAGGGGAGGCGGTGGGGACTAGGTGCAAGGGTGAGGAGGGATTTGAACTAAAGGAATGGGGAGGGAAGGTAGGGTGGGAAGGGCAGGGTATAGGGAAAGGGATGAAGGGCATGGAACAGATAGGAAATGAGTGGGGGTAGGGAGATAGAGTGCACCTAGTAAGAGCGCAGGGAGCAGAAGAAGGGAGGAGGACAAGAGGCGAGGCGGTGAAAACGGCATTGGCGGGTAGAGTAGTAACCCGCGCTAGCCGGTGGAACTATGAGACGGCAGGAGAGAGAGGAGTCACGCAAAACTGGTGGGAGGCGGATAAAATAGGAGAGGGAGGGTGAGGACTGAGCATAGGGAGAGGAAGAATAAAGAAGGAGGAAAGCTGGCAGGGAGAGGGCGAGAAAGGTGAAGAAAGGTAGGAGGGTGGCAGCAAGTTACGGCATTAGCGGTACAAGGTAGCAACCTGTTACTGGGCGGTGGAACCTGAAAGATGGCAGAGAGGGAGTGGAGGGTGGTTAGAGGGGAGTGAGGCGGCAAGAGCAGGAGAGGGAGGGCAGGAAAAGGAGGGGTACTGGAGAAATGGCTAAGTGGGAAGGGAAGAGAGTGGGGCTGGGAAAGTAAGTGTTACAGGAACAGAGGGTGCAGGATAAGGAATGAAGGTGGGGAAAACAGCTCAGGAGCGAGGCAAGCTAAGTGACTAGGCAGTAATTAGAGAGCTTTACAATGGCATCAGAACAACACAATGTTATACAGTATCAACAAACATGAAACATAAAAGCAAAAAACAACCAAGAATAAAAAGCGCAAGTGCCTATAATACATAATAGGGGAGGGAGGAGAACAGGTTAGAGCATGGGATTCAAGAGGGATCAAAACAAACACATTTGTCCAGCGAGGTAAGGAAAGCTCTGAGATTGTGCTTAAATGCATCGTGAGAAGAGCATTTCTTAGTCCCTGGGCAGCAAGTTCCAAAAGTGAGGGCAGCATAACTGAAGGCTCCCCGAGCCCTTTTTGTGCGGCAGAGAGGAATATTCAATAAGGACTTGTAGAGGATCTAAGGTCCGTGAAGGTATAACCGGTTGAGAAGTTTTGAGAGCTCAGCTGGCTTTGATGCTCTGATGATGGTGTCCGAAAGGTTGCAGAGGTATTGCTGGTGGAGGGAGATAGCCAGCCCAGGTCTTTGTATAGCTGACAATGGTGCTTCAGCGGCGGTGCTTTAACCGCATACCTGCAAACATTGTTGAAGGTGGTGTCCATTGGTGCAGAGCAGTTTTGCTGGCCATGGTTAGGATGGAGCACCGAGGTGAGGGTTGGTAACAGGATTCCTCTAGCAATTGCCAGTTTAGCGCAGGGTAAGCAGGTAGTTAGTCCTGTAAGCAGCTCCAGCTTACAATTGACAGATTTACAAGTTTCCTGGATGTGCAGCTTTAGGTCAAGATTTTGGTCAAGGTGAATGCCCAAGTAGCGAAAAAGAGCTAACAGACTCCAGAGGGTTACCGTTAATGTCAGGCACAGAGAGAGAAGAAGAGCAGGTTCTTAATTTGTGTGGGGATCCAAATAGCATGGCTTTAGTTTTATTGGAGTTAAGGACAAGGCATTGGGTGTGTAGCCAGCGCTGCACCAAGTGGAAGTCTGTGGTAAGGGCAGCATTCAGGTTGGTGATATTGTCAGAGTGGGCATAGATGACCAGGTCATCAGCATAAAGTAGTGAGTGGCCAGAGGTTACTACATCAGGGAGATTGTTTACAAATAGTGAGAAGAGGAGAGGACCGAGAATGGAGCCCTGAGGGGCCCAATATTGATAACAGCACTGTCAGAGATCGCTGAGTTGAATTTCACTGCTTGAGTCCTGTTGGCAAGGTAGCTGCTGAACCAGGTAGTGACAGGGTAGGAGAAGCCCAGATTTCTGAGGGAGGCAAGTAGTAAAGGATGGTCAACAAGGTTGAGCGCTTAGTGAGGTCGATGAAAACAGCCCCTGTTAGCTTCCCTTTGTCCATGTTGGTAAGAATGTCAGAGGAGAATTTTGCTAGTGCAGTCATGGTGCTGTGGTGTTTTCTAAAGCCGTGCTGTGCTGTATTGAGTAAGTTGGAGTTTTCAATGAATTCGGTAACTTGAATAGAGACTAATTTCTCAAGGATCTTGCTAAGGACTGATAGTATAGCAATTGGTCTGTAGTTGGTCGTGTCATTTTTGCTGCCTTTTAAACACGGGAGTAATTCTGGCGGCCTTCCAGATTTCAGGGACGAGCCATTGGAGAGGGATAGGGTGAAGATTCTAGCTATAGGTCCAGATATGAGGTGAGCAGCCATCTTTAATAGACGGGGTTCCATTCCATCAGAGCCGGGCTGGTATTGTCAGAGATAGCCTTGAGCAGCTTGAAGACTTGATGCCTGGTGACCGCTTTGAAGTAGAATGGTTTAGATGAGATGGGTGAATCGCCAGAGAATGTTGAGTTCAGTTGTGTAGCAGGAGATTGAAGGGGAAGCTGTGTGTAGGCAGATGGGTGGGAGAAACTGCTGGTTAAGCGCATTTGCAATAGTGAAGGAGTCATTACAGTGGACACCTTGCAGGACCATTTCTGAGGGGTGACAGCTTGTGTAGATCCTAAAAAGTTTTAATGTGGCTCCAAAATTTTCGAGGGTCATTGGAGGAGTTAGTCAGCAGGTTTTGACAGTATATGCTTTTAGTCTGCCTGATCGCCTTTGCAATCATTTCTATACTGCTTGTACAGGATAAGATCCAGGGAGCCAGATTTTTGTATTGTTTCCATTGCTTATCTTGGACTTTTAACTTCACGTAGGAGTTCTTTATTTAGCCATCTTGACTGCTGACCTCTGACTCTTCTTTTTACCTTTGGGAGGTGTTTCTTTTGTACTTAGCCAAACTTGGTGAGAAATATGTTAAGGGCAGTGTCAACATTGGAGGTGGAGAAACGCCAGTCCAGTCTATATCAGATATGTCAGATAAGAAGGCTTGTGTATCGAGGGCAGCATAGTTCGTGAAGGTAATCAGTCGTGGTTGAGGAGCAGGCGGTGGGCAGGAGCGCCAGTGATAGAGCGTTGGTGAGTGATCTGTAAGTGAGTCAGCCAGGACGGTAGCTTTGGAAACATGATCCGGTCTATTTGTAAGGATCCAGTCCAGTAACGACCCTGATAGTGAAGACGTGGTTCTAGTGCAGATAGTTATAAGTTGGTGAAAATTGTGCTTCTGGATCAAAAGATGCAAGGAGATTGTGATGTGGGCCCAGCCAGTTCAGGTTCAAGTCACCGAGGAGGAGTGTTTCATTTGTTTTACATTTTGAGAAAGCGTACTGCAGTAGGTTCTGGAGACCATTCAGCCCACTGGTTGGCGGGTTATACACACAAACAATATGTAGGTGTTTTGACCAGTGTCAGGGAGTTGCATGCAGCGCTTCACATAGCATGGGGAATCAAGGTTGGGTAGGGCTAAGAGACAGATGACTTTTATAGTAAATAGAGACCCACCCCCTTGGACCCAGATCGATCTCGCTGAAGAATATTATACCCAGGTAGAGGGCAGGAGGTATTGGATACAGTAGGTTTCAACCAGGTTTTCGGTGAGGCATAGTATGTCAGGATCCACCAACTTAGCCCAGGCTTCAAGTTCAGCCAGGTGACTCAGGAGGCTTCTAATGTTCATATGGGCTAGTACCAGGCCTTTTTAGTGCTAGTTGAGGTTGAGAGTGGGGTGCAGAGTTTGGGACCAGGGTTAGATTCAATATCACCAGATAGCAGGAGGAGCCTCTGAGCCAGGTGTATAAACATGTCTACAGGGAACATGCCTGGCTTAATTTTAGGTATGCGACTGCCCAAGAGATAGAAGTGGAGGGATAGGTAGGTAATATAACAAGCATTGTAATTGTTATGGATAATTTATGTCATTACATAGTGATGCAGTGTTTTATAACTGATTATTGTATCTTTTTATATATGGCAATTCATTATGTTTGTATTTGTATGTTCGTATTGTATTTATTACTATGTTATGGTAATTGTTGGATGCAATTGAAAAGAGATATTTTATCTCAATTTGTTATCAATAAAGATGAAAGTTGAAAGATGAGGGAAGGCAGGACAGTCACCAGATCTAGTTGATGCCATGTGGCACCACCATCTTACTCATTAGCTCTTTCGGGCTCAGAGCTTTTCAAAAGAAAGTACATATTTTTAGCTATGCATAACAATATGTCCTAATTTCCTGGAGCCCTATCACCTCAAAGCCAACATAAGGAATTATAGTGTCAGTGGCTCAGTAGGTAGCACACTCGCCTCTGAGACTGGGAGATCAGAGGGCTGTGGGTTCAGTTCCCACGTCTGGCACTTGGGTTAATATCCAGTACTGACACTGTAGTGCAGCATGAGAGGGTGTTGTACTTTTGAGGTGTCGTCTTTCAGATGAGACGTTAAACTCTGGTCCCATCTGCCTGGATTGATGGTAGTTCAGGTGGATGTTAAAGATCCCATGGCACTTATCGAAAAGAATAGGGAATTTTTATTAAGACTGAAAAGCAAACTAAATACACAAGGTGTTACAGCACACCAAATCATAATACAAAATTAAACAAGTAATATAAAAGGTAATACAACATCCAAATGAACAAAACAAATATCAAAATTTTAAAGTCCAAAAAAAGGAAGAAGAAATAACCAAAGCTAAACAAAACTCCCTAAAACAAAAATATGAGAAAATTATATATACAAAAGTATTACTACATACTAAATTATAATACAAATAATAAAACAGAAATAAGTATTTCATCATACATGCAATGGAAAAAAGAAAAACTCTGTCATTAGAGTCCTAAAACCCAAGTAGTAAATGCGGAAAGTCCTCCCCTTACTTAAAGGAGCCAGGATTCTATGAGAGAACAAAATACCAAAATTGTATGACAACATACAAAATAAAAACAACAAAGAAAAATAAGTATACAACATACTTTTTGTCCCTTGTAAACCTAAAGGGAAAAAAATTTTGTGAAAATAAGATGAAAACACATAAACACAACATTATCCTATACATAGTAAGTTAAATAACCCCCCCGCACATACACACTATATGGCAGTATGTTTTCCCAACTCAAAGCACCTCATATAAAATTAACTAGTATCCACAACATACACTTCCATAATATATGGATTCTTCATGTTCCTATATATATATATATATATATATATATATTTTTTTTTTTAATTAAACCATACTCAAAATCAAGAATACTCCTCACCAGAAAATAATTCATTTCTACCAGAAACTGCCACTTCTCATTAATTAAGACCAGAAGAAAATAACAGTGAAATTACAAAGAAAAACACTCAGTACCACATATTACTAGTCAAGAGCAAAAGTGGAATTATGCAATGACTGAAATGTATCTCAAAATATACCCTACCAACTCATAGCCAATCTATACTGTACCACCAATTCTGGAAGATTTCATATGGCACTGACTTCCTTTCAGTATTTCTATGACTAAATTGTAGTAGTAATCATATGAAATAATTGTTCCTTTGCATATTCTGATTGTTGCAGTGTCAGCCTACACCGCACATGCTATATAGAATTTAAAGCACACCAAAAATAACCAAAGTGTAACCCTATCATGTTTAGTCCATTTGAATGGAAGAATACCCAAGTATAAAATCTCAGGGTTAAATCACAAAAGGGTGATGTAGGCCATTTACTCCGTAAAAAATTCCAAAACCGTTTTACAAAAGAACACAGAAAGAACAAATGGTCCATGGATTCCACCACCTCAACACAAGTCTCCTAGGGCAGTAACGATGTTCTACACTTTTATGTTTTAGGTTTCCTTTGACATTGAGTTTCCCATGTAGGGAAAGCCACATAACATCCACATATAAACCGGTATCAGGGTAGATGTCAACATTTTCTCAATCAATATTTTATCTGAAATAGGTTTAAAGTCAAAACAGGCTGTATCGTGAAAAAAGTAGATAGAAGATGTGCATATAGTGTTTTCCAGTCCTGTTGTAAAAATGTTCTGGTACTAGACACCAAAGTTTTATTTTCCTAAAACATACCCTTAAAGTTTCTGGAATATTATACAAAGAATGCTGTTTTGGGATGCATGAATGAGGAAGCCAGAAGGGAGTATCCCTGCCAAGGAATCCAAAACCCATGGATCCAACTACCCTCAGATTTCAATAATAATTGTCTCAAGTTTACATTAGCAAAAATTGTAAAAAGAAAACAATGGGATTAATCATTTTAATACCCCCATTTTTTTCTCTCTAAACAGTAAACACCATTTAATTGGATTCAGTCTACTACCCCAAATGCCTGAAAAAAAACAACCATACATCGGGTCTCCAGCTTAGAGGGTAGACTAAAACTGCAGTTAAATACAAAAATTGGGAGTAAGAAGGTCTTAATCATATATACTCTTTTTAATTTGGAAAATCTCCACTTATTCCACAGTAAAATTTTCCCATATGCAATGTCCAATTTGGAGGACCAATTTAAGAAGGCCAAATCCCGTACCAAAAGAAGTCCAAGAATTGTACAGGTCCCTGTCACAACAGGGATCCCAATTACTGTAGATTCTAAATAACGTTCTAATCCAAAGGGAAGGCATTTACTTTTCCTATAGTTAACTCTGGCTCCCGTAAATTCGGAAAATTCCAAGTATTTGTCCCACTAAACAGGTCAAGGTAAATCCCCACAAGAAAGCAGATGTCATCTGCATATGCAATACTTTTAATTTCTTCTGAAGTACTAGAAAAGAAACCCCCTGAATAGCAATATTATCATTAGCGACAAATTAAAGGGTTCAGTGTAAAAGATAGAGAGGGGACCCAGGGACATCCTTGTCTAACTCCCCGGTAACCGTGCATGCCTTCCCCATCCATCCATTACAGTATGCTAAAGCTTTAGCATTAGAATAACAAGATTTTATCCAAAAATGAAAGTACCGGAATCCCATAATTAGCCAAACAGTCCCAAAGATATTCATGGTTTACACTGTCGAAGGCCTTTTCCTGATCTAAACTAAGAATGAAACCAGTTAATTCTCCAGTCTCCCCGGACAAAATTTCTCTTAATAAAATTAACCCATCCGTTATATTCCGGTCAGGAATAGTACAAGTCTGAGAAGAATGTATCAGAGTAGATGCACAAAGCAACAACCTGTTATTCAACAATTTGGTATACAATTTAAAATCAGTATTTATATATAATGTGATGGAAGCCAGTTTGAAAGGTCAGTCCTGTCCCCAGATTTATACATAAAACCACCAACCCATTATCCATTGAATCAGGCAAATTCCTGAAACCATCATATCCTGAAATAACTCCAGGATTTCAGGTAACAAAACTTGCAGAATCACACTGTACAATTCATATGGAATTCCATCTGTTCCAGGTGCAGAATTCTTTTAACCATTGCAAAAGTGGTCATTATTTCAGATTGAGTAAGTGGTGACACCAGTACCCGTTGATCGGATGACAAAACTTGTGGTAAAATACATTTTCCAACCAAACCTTATGACCATCCTGGGAGGATTCCTGATGACTAAATAAAGACTGCACATGCTCCTCTATGGCTGTCATAATTTCATACCTTTGGAACAAAGACACCCTTAGCATCCTGAATTAAAGACATGCACTTTGATATTTTAGTTGAGCACAGAATTCAAATGGATTCATAAAATCCTGTGAACCCTGGGTTCCAAATTTCCATTCCTGTTCTAAAGATCTAAGTCTATTATAGAAAGAACTGGAAGGGGACAGGATCAGTTGTGTTCAGGACAGTAGCTGCTGCTGTTGTTTTCACAGGGTTCTTGTGGATTTTACTTGGTAGGTTAGTTATTTTCTTTCTTTCTTCTAAGGGGCTAGCAGGGTATTGTTTTGGGTGCTGCTGGATGTTTGTAAACTGATTTGGTGGCTGTAAGTGGGGCTCATTTTGTGGATGTTTCACTGTGTAACAGGCTGTGCTGGTAGAGGCCTATTTCTTCTGATTTAAAACCTATTTGGAGGATTTGCTTGGAGATGGTTATTTGAATTGGAGACCTATATCTGTTAATTTCAAGCCTATTTTGATGTGTTAGTGAAGCTGATTAAATTGGAGTCCTGTTTCCTTTGGCAGCAAACATATTTTGGGGGCTTTGACTTGAATTTTGATTCCTTGTGCTGACTCCATTAGCTGTAAAGGTTACTGCATAGTGGGGAAGGGGTGTTAATGGTCTGGCCAGATCTCACTCAGCCAATTGACTGGAGGCAGAGCTGAATCAGATTGAGGTGTTAGCTGCTTTGTCTTCTCAGAAAGAACTGGAAGGGACAGGATCAGTTGTGTTCCAGGACAGTAGCTGCTGCTGTTGTTTTCACAGGGTTCTTGTGGATTTTACTTGGTAGGTTAGTTATTTTCTTTCTTTCTTCTAAGGGCTAGCAGGGTATTGTTTTGGGTGCTGCTGAATGTTTGTAAACTGATTTGGTGGCTGTAAGTGGGGCTCATTTTGTGGATGTTTCACTGTGTAACAGGCTGTGCTGGTAGAGGCCTATTTCTTCTGATTTAAAACCTATTTGGTGGGATTTGCTTGGGCCTGGTTCTTTGGCTGCTGGGCTTGGAGGGAGACACAGGGCTGATATACTCTCTCTAGTCAGGTGTCTGCCCAAGACCCACCCTCCCCACCCCTCCCTCCCAGAAGTCTCGAATTTATGGGGAACACCTGCCCTGCAATTGGAGGAAAAGGCTACAGGTGCAGCTCATGTAGTTCTAGCCACTGGGGTAGGATTTAAAGGCTGGGAGAGAGGAGCTTTGGGAGTTGTTCATTTCCTTACAAGTTTAATGATTTGTACTGCACCTAGTAACAGGGTTACTGGTGTACAGTGGGACTGTCTCTAAGATTAGTGGGTGATCTGATTAGGCAGTAGGGGTATCTTGGACTAGGGGAACCTGGTGGCTCACCCAAGGAAACCTATTTGGAAGGGATGGAACCACACATCATTAGGGCCGGCATCTTTGGGAGGGTGGTGGGGTGCACAGGGTGTGGAGCAGCCATGATACTGGACTGGGCTTGGAAGTTCGGTGGTCGCCCAGTGTGCTACCAGCTAGCACAGCTAGGAGGAGGTTCGGGGATTAGGGAGAAGCTGGGGAAGGGGGTGGTATGGTTGGGAAGGGGCTGGAATCTCACAGGGTAGCACAAGCACTGGGGGTGAGGGGCATAGGGAAAGGGTGCAGGAGAATACTCAGGGTCACAAAGGAACCTGGCAGAGGGGGTCCAAAGGACACTACCAAGGAAGCAGGCAGGTAACTGGGGCCTCACAAAGGGGGACGGAGGGACAACATTCTCAGGGAAGTAGGCAGATGGCCAGGGCTGGACAGAAGAAAGCAAGGCGGGAGGTGGATCAGACCTTACACTCAGTAACACTTCAATTCTCTTCTTCTGCTCAAGGATGAGGGAGGTGATGTAGCCACGACAGGGGTAGTTAGAGATGGAAAGGAGTGGGAGTGGGAGGCAGGAGGCAGGGGCCAGATAGCAGGAAGAACAGGGGGACCTGGAATGCAGGAGAATGGGGAGCAGTGGAATCAGAGCAGGAGGGGCAGGGAAGAGGGAGGAAAGCACAAGGAGAAGGACCAGTTGGGAGGAAAGGTAAAGGAGAAGGACCAGAAGTACAAGGAGGATTCAGTAAAGGGAGCTGAGGGTTTAGGCCAGGAGAGCACGACTAGCAAGGAGGAACTAAATGGAGACAGGAAGGAAGGGAGGATGAGCCAGGCTAGTTTAGCAGATGCGGAGAAGGACCAGTTGCGAGCAGTGAGGGGAATTAGCAAGGGAACAGAAGGATACTCAGGAGGAGGAGAGGCATAGGATTGGAGGGAGGGGTGGCCATGGTAAATAAGGAGGGGTGGATGGCACCCAGAAAGGTGGAGGAACACGAGCCAGCTGGGTGGAGGGCCTGTAGAAAGGATGAGGGACATGGAAGGGGGAATGGAGGAAAAGGAGTGGTCAGAGTGCTCCTGCTGGGGATTCTATGATCAGGGGTATCAAATGGGATAGGGAGGAGAAGCCTGGCCAGTTAGAACAAGATGCTTCCCTGGACTAACGGTGCACAGGGGCTAAGCATGAGGTATATCAGCTGGCAAGGATTGTGGGGGTTCCCCAGACATACTGGTCCACCTGGGTACAAATGACATTGAGGGAAATAGCGAGCTAGAGATACAGGCAAGATTCAGGGAGCTCGCCAGGGTCTGTCATGACATAGGATGCACAGTTTCCTTCTCAGAAATCCTGCCAGTGCCAAGGGCTGAGTGGGAACACAAAGGAAAATTGGGAGATAAACCAGTGGCTCAGGGAGTGGTGTGAGGCCAGAGGGTATGGGTTGATGGGGGATTGGGGAGACCTGGGAGGATAAGGAGCTGTATGCTAGAGATAGACTACATCTCAATTTGGAGGGAGGGAATCCTTAAGTTGAAAAATAGAGGGTTCATTGGTGAAAGTGGGGTTTAAACTTGTGAAGGGGTAGGATGGGAGAAAAGGCTGTCAAGGGGTGCCGATAGGAGGGACTCTGTCTCCACCCCCTGGGGACCAGGAGGATTGCAAGAAAGGCCGACTGGCAGGGGTGCAGACCGAGGAAAACAGAATCCCCATGGGAACACGAGCAGGGAAATGGAACTATAGGAAAGGGTGGAAGGTAGTCCTGCTAAATGCCAGGAGCTTGGGCAATAAAATGCCTGAGCTCCAGGCGATGCTAACTGAGGGAGCAGTGGACGTGGCAGGGGTCACTGAGACTTGGAGCCACTGCAAGACATGACTGGGACCTGAACCTGGAGGATACACTATGTTCAGGAAGGACAGGGGGGAGGAAGGGAGGAGGGGTAGCAATGATAGTCAAAAACTGCATTGGCATGGGGGAGTAGAGGAGGCGGAGGGAATCGTGGAGGTGATTTGGGTCACCTTGATAACAAGGGGGGGCAAGAGGTAAAATAGAGTGGTGTATAGACCCCTGCCTGGCGGAGGAGCTGGAGGACAGTCTGGTGGCAGATGTTAGGAGACACTGCAGACTGGGCAGAGGAACGGTGGTGGTGTTGGGGACTTAAACATGCCAGGAACAGACTGGGAGACTATGGCATCCTCTGCGACCAGGAACAGAGGTTGTTGGATGTCTTTCAAGACGCGTTCCTAACTCAGCAGGTGAGGGAACCAACCAGGGAGGCACAGGTACTGGATGTGGTCCTGGCAGACAGTGACCAGATTGGGGCCTGGAGGTAAGGGACCCATTGACAGGGTAGACCATGCCACGGTCTGGTTCTGCCTGGACCTAGGAGGGGTAAAGCTGCACAAAGACGGAAGTAACTGACTTCAGGGAGGCGGATTTTAAGGAAATGGGAAGGATCCTAAGGAGCATTTGGATGGGATTGGGTCAGACATGGACGCTGATAGTAGGTGGGAAATCATCAGGAGAGGGTGCAGGATGCTGCCAGCACCTGTGCAAGAGTAAGACGAAAATGCGGTGAGGGCTCAAAAACCCTGTTGGTGGACCAGGGAGGTCAGGAGGTGGTGTGGGAAAAAAGCAGCCTATAAGCAATTCAAGTGCTCGAGGAGTGAAAGGATCGAGGAGTATGAGCTGATGGCTAGAAAGACCACTAGAGTGGTGAGGCGGCTAAGGCAAGGAAGGAGCAGAACCTGGCCAGGGAAATTAGGAGAGGAACAAGGGGTTCTTTAGATACATTGGGAAAAACGAAGGGTGAAGGGCAGATTAGCAGGATTAAATCAGGGAGAGATGGGCACAAGACCCAGGGAGCAGGCTGAGGTACTAAATGAGTACTTCACCTCAGTTTTCACCAGGGAAAATGGGGTGCTGCATCATACATGGGAGGAGACAGAGATACTGAGGAGGGGACCCTTACCGATCGGCAGGTCTGGGGAGAGGAGGAGGCATCACTGGCAGGTGGGGGAGGGCTAAGCAGGGAGAGGGTCACTGGAAGTGGAAATCACAGCAGAGAGAGTGAGGAAGCCCTCAGCTCCCTTAAGATGGAGAAAGCACCGGGCTGGATAAATTACATCCCAGAGTGCTGAAGGAACTTGCAGATGTCCTGGCAAAACCCCTGGCAGAGCTTTCACTATCTCTCTGAGGACAGGGTGGGTGCCCCAAGACTGGAAGGTGGCGCATATAGTGCCTATCACAAAGGGGATCAAGGGAGGTGGCAGGAACTACAGGCCTGTCAGTCTGACATTGGTGGTGGGCAAGGTGATGGAGGGCATTGTCAAGGAGGCTAGGGGGACCTGGATAAGTCAGGTGCCTGGACGATAGGCAGCATGGATTCATCCGGAAATCGTGTCAGACAAACCTGGTGGAGTTCTATGACTGGGTGACAGTGCCTTGGACCTGGGTAGACCAGTGGATGTCCTCTTTCTAGACTTCAGCGAGGCATTTGACTCTGTTCCTCACGTGGGCCTGTTGGATAAGCTGGGAGAAATGGGGTGGGAACCAGATGATCAGATGGATAGGCAATTGGCTCCAGGACCCGGACCCAGAGGTCGTAGTTGGTGGGATAGTCTCATCCCCAAGGAGGTCATTAGTGGGGTCCCAGGGATCAGTCCTTGGGCCCTTCTATTCAACCTCTCGTATCTGACATAAGGACAGGAATCAGGAGTGAGATGAGTCTCTTTGCAGATGACTCGAAACTGGGGCGGTGGTGGATGGGAGGAGGGAGGGTGGCCCTACAGGGGACCTGGAGGCTCTGGAAAGATGGTCTAGAGTGGAAGCTGAGGTTCAATGCAGGGAAATGCAAGGTACTCCACCTGGGGCCAGAAACCCAGACCAAGTGTAACACCCTGGGGGAAATGCTACAAGTCTCTCGATGGCTGAGAGGGACCTGGGGTGGTGGTGGATGTCAAGATGAACAACTCGAGACTTGTAGGAGGGCAGCAGCCAGTGCCAACAGGATGCTGGGATGCATCGCTAGGGGATCACCTCCAGAAGGAGGGAAGATACTCCCTCTGTATAATCATGCTTGGTGAGGCTGCACCTTGAGTACTGCGGCAGTTTTGAGGCCACACTTAAAGCGGGACATTAACCTCCTGGAGAGGGTCCAGAGGAGGGCAACCAAATGATTTGGGGCTTGGGGACAGAACCTGAGGAGAGGGCTCGAAGAGCTAAATATGTACACACTGGAAGAGAGAAGGGACCGGGGGACATGATAGAGGTCTTTAGGTACATGAAGAGGATAAATAGGGAGGAACAGTGGGGTGCTTTGAAGGAAGGAGGAAGGGGCCACTAGAGGGCATGGGTGGAAGCTGGAGGGAAGATTCAGGGAGAAAGGAGGAGGTGCTACTTCACTGAGAGGGTGGTGGAGCCATGGAATGCACTGCCTAGGGGCTGGTGGAGGCAGAGACAGTGGAGGGGCTCAAGAGGGGTGGGACAGGTACAGGGAAGGGTTCTGGAAGCAAAATCCAATGCAGCAAGAATATCCGGAACTGGGAAAGGAGAAGCCAGAGAAGGCGAGAGAGGACAGCAAGGTCAGCACCAGGGTGGGGACTGACCAAACGAGCAGA
This sequence comes from Neoceratodus forsteri, assembly GCA_016271365.2. Taxonomy (NCBI): domain Eukaryota; kingdom Metazoa; phylum Chordata; order Ceratodontiformes; family Ceratodontidae; genus Neoceratodus; species Neoceratodus forsteri. The sequence goes on from CM057452.1 coordinate 427,203,245, forward strand.
CACGAAAGACCATTAGCCTATTCTGCTGGCATTTTAGTATGTTAGTATATTGTAGATCATTCATTTTCGCTGGTTTCTGCTAATTCTGCAAGAATCATTTTATCTCCTTGGGAAGCTTGAAACACTAAATTCTGAAACTGTGTTTTGTAAATACAATATTGGTCCCTCTTAAATTTCCCATTTAATCTTCCTATGTGTTTGAAAGTATCTTTTAATATCTAGCTTTGTATCCTCCCACCATTCCTGTGAAGTATCATATAACATTTTAACCGATTTACGTGCTTCTAATAAGGAAATAAAACCATCCTTAACAGTTGGAAGAGACAACAGTTCCAAATTCAACCTCCAATACCCAGGCCCTTGTTGCATACCATCATAATTAGAGACCGTCAGTTCTATGATGGCGTGGTCAGATGGAGCAACAGGACGGGTCCTGGCATTTTTAATCTCCAAGGCAGGAGGTATAAACCAGAAATCGATCCTAGTAGCTAGAGTTACCTCTGAAATAGGTATTATCTGGCGGCCAAAACCACAAGCATCAACCAAACCAGTTTGTGAAATCAAAGCAGCCAGGCAATTGGTATCACAATATAATTTTTGAGTTTGAGGACCCTATTCTTTAAATACAACCCACAATTGAAATCTCCTCCCAAGAAAACATAACGAGATGTAAACAAATAAGGCTGTATAGTGTTAAAAAGCTCAATTCTAGCTGTCTTTGTTTGTGGGGCATATACATTAATAAACCGACAGTGCAATTTATTTAACGTGACATCTAATAACAAAGCATGGCCTGGGCTATGTCCACTACCTGTATGGATTGTGCCAAAGGGGCTTTTAAACAAATTCCAACCCCAACAAGATCTTCTCCAATAGACCAATAAGTCACTCCCCATTTCCATCCCACAGAGGCTCTATCCATCTCTTGTCTGCTATGTAATCGAGTGTCTTGAAAGAATACCACATCATAAAAAGGAATCAAATAAAGTATATACCAAAGTTGTTTTCTATCTGACTGAATACTGTTAGTATTTAAAGAGGCCACAGTAATACTAAATAACATATCCATTGTGTATAAAAACAAAAACAAAACCCATTAAGTGTTTAACTAAAGGAGAACTAATTAATCCTGAAAAAAATTGAAAAACATTAGGATTTCTTCCTGACCCATTTACGAGAACCCATCCTAGATTTATTTTTGGAGGATAGTCAAATTTTCTGTAGAAGCGCCAGTGTCTGATCCTCCATCCGCTTGAGAGAGTGAACCGAAACTGAGTCTGATTCTGTACCTACATCAGGTTCTTCAACCTGCAAGGTGGAAAAGGTGTTTTGCACTGGGAGATGGAAGACTTCTGAAACAGATGCTGCAGTTTTCTTCTGTAAACTCCTTCTTCGATTATTAACTACAGTGAAGGCACCTTCTGGTGGAAGGGGAGGCATAGAACCTACATCACCAGATACCTCTAGTACTAATGGTTCTGCCTCAGATGGAGGCATGTGAGAAACCAAAACAGAAGTGGATAAGGCCTCGAAGGGGATTAATAGGCCTTTCAGGAGGTGCCCTCTTAGGTAGGGGAGGGGCCCATATTGTTTCAAAGCCGATTTTAATGCCATATTCAAATAAAATCCTGAGTGGTATAATCCTTGGCTGCAGTATTATGGGCTGCCCAAGGACAATCCGTAAAGGAATGCTGTTCCTCACAAAGACTACACTTGGGAGGATGATGACAGTCAGTCATAATATGCCCCACTTCCCCACATTGAGCACATTTCATTGTATCACAGGTTCAACTCAAATGTCTACTGGAACCGCATTTATAACAATGGCGTGGCTGTCCAGGATAAAAAATAAAACCTTGTCACGACCCAGGTAAAACAACTTTGTAGATGTTGAAGTCCATCCTCCGTTTGTGGTAAAGTCACCTTATACCTCCACCCTCCATTCCAAAACCTTCAGAATCTAAAATTGGTTCCGGATTCCCTTGTATTTGACAATGTTTCTCCAGCCAGTATGAAATATCCATAATATTCACCCTTCATTTTGAATAAGACAGTGATCACTTTAAAAGTTTGTTTTGTTAAAGGTATAGCTTGAAAGTGGGTCCAAGCTGGGTTCGTTTTAAACAGGGCATACTTCACCCAGAAACGATTCAGGATGTCAGGGAACGAAACTTATGTCATATGTAGATTCTCCGTGTATGAATCAAAGCATACACTTCCGAGGAGAAACCCCAGCATCTGCTTCAATAGAACTTTCCCCACATAAAAGCGGTCTGGCATCGTATCTGCTGGTCCTAAAAACCGCACGAACTGCATTCCTGCGTTTAGCTAAAGAAACAGGTTTTGAAATAAACTAGCGAAAGTGGGAGCTGTCAGGGCTGGGGTTACTGACCCAGTGTCAGGAGGTACTATAGGAATAGATCCCAGCGCTTCTTCGACTGGGGGAATCACCAGCCACAGTAATGTTTTCCATAGGCCCTGCTGTGCTGGAGACTGTGTGGGGAGAAGGAAATGGAATCTGCTTGTGAAATGGGCAAGTCCATCATAACCATCTCTGCATCTGTATTAGCAGATAAGTGTGCCCTGAAACAGGGTCTAAGGCTAGCACATATGGTTTAGTAAACAGGACTGTATCAGGCCTGTGCATATTGTGTAGGAGGCCATCCACAGTTCCCCAGTACCCCGTGACACTCCCGAACCGGAAGTGGAATATCGGGATCCAACCCACTGACCTGTTTCTGTTTGGATCGAACCAGCTCGTTCAGTGCCCGTTCCGGAGACCATGCCGAATCATGTTGTAAGTGATTTTCCAATCCTGTGTCTTTTGCCTGATGTAGTATCCTCTATTAGAGGGCCCAGCAAAACTTTTGCTGTAGATGCCGTAGAAGGCGATGGTGAACCTGAATCTAGCGTTTCCTTTTTAATTTGGCATGCAGTTTAGCTACTCTGTAATCAGCCTCAGCCTGTAATAAGAGGTCCTGTTTCACACGGACCACTGCGTCTATATCTTCATTGCCCTCCACAGGTATGGGGCCTGCTCCGGGACTTCCCTGTAACACCTAGTGTCACCATCGTGAGGAGTGTAGCAAAACTCCATTTTGGTGGATCCTCCACCCGTTGCTATCACAGCAAGCAGCGGGGGCTGAGGAGTGCGATATGCTGGCCACCCTGAGGTGCATTCCAGCTGTACCATGTTTCCCTGAGTCTTGCTAACTCACCAGCCACAGCATGTCCTCCTCCACTGTCCTCCTCCTCCGCCATCTTGGTCCCACCAGAAAATGGGTCCCCTGCTCACAGGAAGCGTAAAGTAATGGAATTTCCTCGTGCCCTGGCCAAATTTCCCTCATTCACTAAAAATACCACCAACAGCTTAATCTGGTTCAAGGTCAGTTGGCATTCATCTGTATCCCCCCCCCGGGTCATGCCTGAAAATAGGCAGGATTTGTCTAGTGCACTTACCCAGTCAACAAAAATAAATAAAAAAATAAATAAAATTATCAAAGGCAATCATCTGCCCCTAAGCTTAAAGTCCCTTGCATTGTGCTCCTTACCGGGATCTGACCATCAGTTTACCTCCTTTTCACCCTTAGACTCCTCTTCTGTTTGCGGAACTCCTTCTCTGTTTATCTACTAGTTTCACCGTATCCTCGGGGCAGGAAAACTGGTATGACTTGCGATACTTTTAGGCTTGCTGGCATTATCAAATATGGTGTACTCAAGTTGTCTCAGTTTCTGACGGCTCACATTGAAGCCCTTCCTCCGCTGCCAAGTCTCAAAGCTGAGGTCAGGAAACAGATGCATTTTACTGTCCTGCCATTTGGAGGGACCTTTCTGCTTTGCTCTCAACAGGAGGTCATCTGGCTCCAACACAGAAGCCAGCACGATCAGCACCATCCTAAATAAGGGAACATTATTCTGGAGACGTGTGTAATGACCCCGAGTAATCCTGCAGCACTTCACAACTGTAGGTGCTGAATCAAGCTGATAATGCTCACAAACCCAGTTTTTAAACATGCAGAGAGGTTTTCACCTCCACACCTTCCACCAGCCCCAGAATATGTACATGAGTCTCTCTCATTGAGTTTTCCAAATTTTCAACTTTTTCTTTAGGGAGTATATAGTATCTTCTTTTATTAGCCTGGTGGAGACTTTTAGGGCTCTGTCTGCTGTCTGGGCAGCCTGCTGAGTTTTGGTTGTTAAAAGTCCAATTTTTGTATGTATAGTTTTCATCTGCTGCTGAAACTTCCCCATTCTTTTACCCAGAGACTGTATAGCTTTTAGCAGGGTGGCATTAGTTGGCTGTATAGGTTATCCCACATTTCCAAGTAGTGGAGTTTTCATACTGCTGCCGGGCTGCTGTTCTTTCGGATGGGGCTCCTTCAAGCTCCATTCCTGTTTTCTTGTTTGTTTGCCCCATGGTGGCCCTCTGTTCTGAAAGAGTAGGTAAATGTCATATCCTCTGATTCTGCTCAATGTCCTCTCTCTATCTATGGTAGTTTTGTACAAGCAAGGTTGCTAATTAAAAGTTTTTAATAGCCGCCCAGTTGCATGGAGGACTGAGGCATCTGTGCCTTACCTCCTGCCATGCCAGTGACCTGTGTTTGTGGTGTGAGCAGGCGCGGGGTCGGCTGGGGAGGAGAGGATTGAGCATCCAGAGGACAGCTCTCCTCTCCTAGGGAGGGAGGGAGGAAAGGCGCTCCGCTGAATGACTGCCCCAGGTGGAGGTTTGTGGGTGGTATGGGTCTGTTGGGAGCCTGGAGTGGGAGGGTGCTGCGGGACTTCGCAGATGTGTGCACACCTCCACAGACAGACATCTGGCTGTGTACCAGCAACAGGGAAAGAGAAGAAAATGGAGGAAAAACTCCAGTGGCAGGATGATGTCCGACCCTCCGCAGGCTCCACACCAGGTGACCAGGATGAAGGTAAGTCCCAGTGATACCGGGGTGACGGGGCTGGGGGCGGATGGAAGGGGCTATTCTTTATCCTCCTACTGCTGCCACTGATCCTCTCTCATAGCTCCCCTCATAGATCCCAATCTGTAGCCACCCAAGGAGTCTGCCCCAGAGTGCTAACTTAACCTTTGTACCTTCAGGGCCTTGGATTTCCTCTGGGCAGGGTGGCGGAGACCCCCATATCTCCCCTGAGCATTGTTTGGGAGCACGACAGTGGAGTCTGCTTCTCAGGTGCTGCCTCAGAACCAATGCTGAGGCTCGCCGCCTAGACCAGGGCAGGATATTTCTGATATTCTGGTGGATCCGTCCCCTAACGTTGGCGTGCAATGGGGACAAGGCTGCCAGCTGCATAGAGAAGCATGTCAAAGCCAGTCCCCTGCCAACGCTCCACTTGAGTAGAGCATCTCCCCAGCTGCATCAACCACCCTGAGGTTCCCCAACAGGTGGCGGTATCGCAGCGAGAGTACACTTTCCTCCCAGAGAAGGAGAGCAGCCATTGGGTGCTCAATCCTTCTCCTTCCCGATCAACCCCCATCGACCCGAGTTCATTCCCAAACATGGGCCACCGTGTGGTACGAGGTGTGGTGTCCATCGCTTCAACCCTCAGCGCCACTGGGACGGCTGGAAAAAAAAGTTTTAATAATTATATCCTAATGGTTGCAGAGCTCCAGAGAGTTGCTGTTCTCTGCTGTGCACCTGGTCATGCACTCACTGGGCAGAACTCTTAAGTGACAACAAAGTCAGCTTAGCTGTAGACACCAGACCTAGGGTCATATTTAGCGGGTAGAAATATATTGGATAGGCTAGTGCAAAGTAGAATGGAAAAGAAAACATGCTTGGAAATTAACATAATTGGTTGCCACAGAGACCCAAGTGTTTTTGTAAATACTCCATGTGCAACATTTGCAAATTTGCACAGAATGTGAATGTGTTCAGACATCCTGCTGTGGATGCAGACATCAAATGAGAGAATTGATAATTTGTGGTACTGCTTTTGTTGTGTATGTCTTAGGGTGTACTTGCAATCTGGTGTGAATGATTCGTCCACTCAAAACAAGGATTCAAGAGCATGTTCGCTCCATTATAAATAGCAAACACATACCCCAGTGGGCTTACACTTTTTGAAAGGCATAACTGTAAGCCAGATGGGTCCCTCATATGAAAAAGGGAGAAGACAGACTTAACTAACTTTTGAGAAATGAAAGTGGTTGGCTCTTCAAATATAAATGTGTGAAACCAATGGGACTAAATGAACAATGCGGCATTAAATCTTTTCTATAGAAATGTTGTTCCATTCACAGAGTATGTTTGATATGTAGCTCTAGTCCTCTGTAGAAACACTCTTCACTTCCCATAATGAACTACTAATATCATTATTTACTTAGACTTTTGCTAGTTAATTTTTGTAATGTAATTGTTTGTATGAACTATATGTACTAATTTGGTGTGCTCGCTTCTCTCTCTCTCTTTTCCAGGCTCTCTTTTCTGTCTTACTGGGTATAGTTACTTTGTGGATGTGCCTGCCCCAAAGACTTAGGATAAACTGACAAGGAGGCAAACACATGGAGTTGGGGCAACTGCAGTAACCTTCCAGACAGCTCTTACTTTGTATTAAGCTTTCTGTTATTGAAGTCGCTATAAGTGAAGTAGTGCATGGCTATTGAATTTTGGCATTTTTAACTCATGTAGCACAATTATTGCTGCTTGTTTTGTTGTAGCCATTAATAAGAGTTATACTATGACCCTATTTGCACTATGATAGAGACATGTTTTAATGCACACATTACACTTTTGCACTGGTATCTTTTTCAAAATGAAATGTATGATTTTATGAATATTCATGAGCTACATGTGTTTATTGATTGACTTGCTGTCCCACAAACCACACCACCTGAAGAAGACTCATGAGAGTTGAAGTGCTGGGGCAAGTGGTGAAGCAACAAAACCTGCACACGCTCCTCCTGATAGCCTGTTGATTTCACACCTGAATAAAATAATTTCACTAACTTTATGGACTGGCTTTGACTTCCATTTTCCCATGGAGTGCTACAAGTTCCTGGATTTTTAACACCCACCTGAACAACCACTAGAACAGGCAGATGGGACCTAGACTTAAAGAGCTAGTAAACGTTCAGCTGAACTTTAGCAAAACATAATATCTAGACACAGTCCAGCTTGTATTTCCCATTAGTTTTGTATTTCTCCTCCCATTGTCTATTACTGAGGTCATCTGTATGAAAACAGGATTTCTGATCCTGAAGAGTTCATCTATTTCTGCTACTTTGTCCCTACCTTAGGTCATAGAGCACTACTTAGACCTCACAGTTACTCCCATGGCAACAGACTGTGATGTCACAACAGAGGATTATGACTTGGAGTAGGGAGTAAGCTGTAGAGGCAGATGAACTCAAAATAAACTCTAAGGGACAACAATCATATATTCATACACATTCCTTAGCAATAAGTTATGGGGAGGAAATATATAAATATTGATTTATTTATTTGGTTTTGTTAACTGGTAAGTGCACTAGCCAGAAAACTATTTTCAGGCACAGCCCAGGGAGTACAGACACAATAATACAAAACTGAATATGAAACTTTTACATGAGGAAATATTCGGATAACAATGGAAATTTTGACAACAAGTTTAAAAGGAGGCAAACAGCAGACAAAAATGAAAAACAACAATAATGTTACAAAAGGCAATAAATCAGGTGATATTAAGACAATGCAGACATTTTAGGAGATAATGTAAAGTGCTAATGGTGTGAATATCGATAGGCAGAGAGAAATGAAGAGGGGCTAGAGAGATAGGTAGGAGGAGTCAGGAGGTGGCGGCATGGGCATTATGGATCATGTTGAAAGGTGGGTTTGAGAAGAGGGAGAGATTAAGAATGTACTGGAGAGGGAAGGGAGAGATAGAGGATGAGGGAGAAATTGTTAGAGAGGAGACTGAGAGGAAGTGCAACAAGGGGGTGGATCACCAACCCCTGCCAACAGGGGGGGGATTTTGGGGTAGGGACTACAGCGGTTTGAAACAGCAGATATGGGATGAGATGAGATGGTGTCTTAATTCTCTTAAAGAAGTAATAGGAAGTCTAATGATGAAGTGTTAGAGGGAGTGAGTTCCAGAATTGGGAAGATGGTGGGCATAGGCACTACTGCCTTTTGTTATCCAGTGTCTAGGGATAATGACAGGGCATTTTCTGCAGAATATAGCGATAGGTAGTTTTCGTAGCGAAAGAGACAGGTCAGATGTTTGGGTGTTTGAGATCTAATAATGTTATCAGTGACGGATCCAAGTACAAAAGACCTTAATTCTTTAGGCGGAGCCAGCCAAGATTCGAGTAAAGAAGGCAGTAATGTTTCCAGCCTTGGGGACCTGGAGCAAAACAACAGATGTTGTTAGATGTTACCTCCCACTTACAAAGACATGAGTAACTAGTTGATGCATATACAGGGACTCCATAGGTGAGACAGGGAAGTAATATGCCACGGGCAATTGCAAGTCTAGCAGAGGGAGTGAGAGCATAACTGGTCCGGAAGGCAATCCTAAGTTTAGAGTTTACCTGCTTGCAGGTAGATTGAATATGAGAGTCAAAACTCAGGCATGGGTCTAGGGTGACTCCTAGATATTTAAATGCGTAACCACACCAACCGATGCGCCATCAAGGGAGAGACAGTTAGTTGAGTTTGGACATGGTTGAGCTTGACACTAGATCCGAATAACATGGCTTGGGTCTTTGTTTTATTTAGAACAATTCTGTGCTCTGTAAGCCACAGTTGGATAAGTTGATAGTCACAGGAGAGATTAGCATTTATTTCTCAATGCTGTTAGAGCTTGAGTATAGAACAAAGTCATCTGCATAAAGTAAGGAGGAAGTCCTATGGAGATTTGCAAAATGCTATTGATAAAGATGGAGAATAGCAGAGGACCTAAGATGGATCCTTGAGGTACCTAATATTTATGGAGACCTTGTCTGAGAGGGTAGAGTTGAATTTCACGTGTTGAGACCTATCAGACAGGTAACTGTCAAACCATTTTACGACATGTGGTGAGAAGCCTAGAGAGTTCAAGGTAGAGGATAGTGGGATGGTCAACTAGATCAAGGCTTTGGTCATATCTATGAAAACAGCCCCAGTGAGCTTTCCAGAGTCCATAGCCACTAGGGTGTCAGATGAGAATTTGTGGAGGGCAGTTGTCATACTATGTACTTGTGGAAACCATGTTGAGCATCAGTGAGAAGGTCATGTTGCTGGAGAAAGGAAGTGGTTTGGTGACCACAAGCTTCTCAAGAATTTCACTGAGAACTGAGAGGATAGCAATGGGTCTGTAGTTAGATGTGTCAAGCAGATCTCCTTTTGTGACATACACAGTTTTCCAGATCTTTGGGACAGTGCTGCTACACAGCGAGGGTAAAGATCCTAGCTAGGGAATGGCAATGTAGGGGGCTGCCAGTCTTAGGAGCCTTGGTTCCAAGTTATCAGACCCAACTGCTGCATGCTCAGAGATGTTTCTTGAAGTCGGAGAACTTCACTCTTTTGTATAGCCTTGAAATGGAGAGTAGGTCCTGTGACCTTTGCAGGGAGATAGAGACATGCATGTGGACAAGGAGACAGTGTAAGAAGTGAGGTCAGCAAATTGCTTGTTGAAGAAGTTTGCAATGGTGTGAGGATTGTTGCAGTGGATGCCATCTAGAGACATGTTATTTGGGGTGGAGGCTGGCTAGATCCAAGGAAGAATTTGATATGGGACCAGAATTTTTAGGGTCACCCTGGGAGTCAGTAAGAAGGTCTCTACAGTATGAACTTTTAGCTTGTTTGATTTCCTTTACATGTATTTCTCATGGCTCTATAGGCATTAAAGTCAGATGGAGAACCAGATTTCTTATAGAGAAGCCATGTCTTATCCCTTAGCCTTAGTTTAGATAATAAGTAAGACTTTAACCAATGGATCCATTTATTTCTAACCCCCTGGTCACAAATTGACAATGGATTCTTGTAATGCAAGGAATTTTGATAAGAAGATGTTTAGAGCAGTATGAACATCGGTTGCACTATAGAGAGGGCTCCAGTCAATATAGGCCATGTCTAACAGAAAAGCCTCTGCATTAAGGTTTGCATAATTATGGGAAAGTGATGAAGCGAGGCTTCATCGGTTCTAACCTGCCTTTACCCCAGACACAATAAGTAGGGGAGTGGTCAGAGATGGTCAGCTAGGACTCCAGCGTCTACAAAATTTCCAGGGTGGTTAGACATGATCTAATCTAGCAAGCTACTTGTGTTAGAATGGGACACTATTCGAGTAGGTTCATTGATGAGCTGGTGTAGGTTAAAACTCTGTAGTTTAGTCAGGGGTAACACTTGTGTTTTCCCAGCCAGTTTATATTAATGTCCCTAATATAAGAACGCCATTATTACTGGAGTAATTAGTTGATTTGTCAAACAGCTCTTCCAAGCCTTTCAGGCCATGGTTAGGGGATTATAAGCACAGACAATATTTAATTTCTTTGAGCCAAGGGAGAGGAGGGCATGGAGTGCCTCACAGTAATTTAGGGGTGGAGCTTATTACTGAGAGCTGCAGGTGTGATTTGAAATAAATGGCTGTGCCTCCCGCTCTTTGAGGGCAGGTCTATCATTCCTCAATAGATTGTAGGGATGGCAGGGAGTAACGAGAGTCAGGAATGGAGGGCTTCAGCCAGGTTTCAGTTAGGCACAGTATATCTGGTTTGTAGAGCTCGACCCAGGGTTCAAGTTCTGAGAAGTTCCGTTATAGACTCCTGATATTATGGTGGATTATCAGTAGGCCTTTGCAGTAGAAATGGGAAAATTATTTGGGACCAGGGGCCCTGGGTTAGGTTGTACATCCCCTGATAGCAGAATAGCCAGTAGTATGAGGTACCATAGTTTATAATGTGGGTATGGAGCTAGGATAAGAGTATGCAGGAGCTGTGCTTGAGGCATAAGCAACCAGATAGATCCAGGCCTTTTTGGGAGTAAGGGTAGGATCACACTGGTAGCCAGTGCCACCAACATATTGGAGAAAGTAAAATCATTTTCTGGGGTAGGTGGGAGAACAGATTCGGATTGGGTGCTCCATAGTAGATAGGTATAGTAAAGGCAGGGAGAGTAGGAGAAGCAAGAGCAACCTCTGTATAAACATTTTACTATTCTATTATTTGAAATAAGGGATCAGAGAGGATATAGAAATAGCAGGGTGGGCAGCAAAGTGGGAAGAATAGCACAAGCCGAGATGGGTCAGTGAATAAAATAGAAGAGCAGAAATGTTTGAGCGTGAGTGCAAGAGAGAAGGAAGGTAGCAAAGGAAATCAGCATGCTATGGAACAGCACCAAAGACTACCTAACCAGGATGGGTTAGAAGAAGAATGTGAGAAAATCAGGGTAGTCAGCAGGACCAGCAAAGAACAGATGAAGTAGGGGGCAGTGAGAGACAGGAAACAGATAAGAAGGAACTATAACTTCAGGATAATGCAAGGGTTAATGATAGGAAGGAAAGCAATAAATGATTGTGAAAAAATAGGGTGGTTACTAGACACAAAATGCTACAGTGGACACCACGTGGCAGGAGGGGAGACTATGAGCGAATAGCAACATTGTAACCAGGGAGAGGCGGGTCAGCTAGTGTGTTTAATAGGTGGCCTGGGAGGGCGGGGTGGGAGGAAAACTACCTACACTGAGCAGTCAGACCCTAAAAGCACTCCTAATAGCGGGTAGCTGGCAGTCTAGAAGCAGCCAACAGGCACCCAATCAGGAGCCTAGCTGCAGCCTCTCAACCAATCAGGAGTTAATGGGAAAAAAGGTTCAATCAGAATACCTGGGTAGCAATACCTTGAGCTGAAGCGAGTTGGGGACCAGGAGGGTGGCAGGAATCCAGTCGATGAAGCGGTGGTGGTGGCAGCCACCAGGATATATTGGAGGTGCCACCTGGTCCACGGGTGCCACTCGAGGCTTAGCCATCAAGTTTGAAAAGAAAAGAACAAGAGCAGCTTAAATAAGTAGAATACACAAAGGTGAAGTGCAGGGGTGGTAAAAGTTAAATAAAACTGGCGGCAGACCGACTGTGGGGGTAGGGTCCTTAAGGAGAGACAAAGGCAGTCAAAATTAGCAAAGCAGGCGAGAGGTGGGAGGGGTTACCTAGGAACAGGGTGATAGATGTGTGGCAGACACATATTTAGATTAGAGCTAGGAGAGAGGAAGGAGTAGCTGTTAAGTCCAAGGATTAAGTTAAAGATAGAAGGAGCAGGGTTCAGTGAGAGACAAGTACAATCAGAGTTCAACAGGGGGAGAGAGTGCTAGAGAAGAGCAAATTATGGAGAAACAGTCAGCAGTATAGGGAGAAACACTTGGTCCAAGAGGAAAGAAAGGTCAGGGATAGGTAAACCATTCAGTTCTGAGGATTAGAGAGACAATTCAAGAGATGGCAAGAAATACAGTTATAAACTTTTGGGTAATAGTAGGTAGTATCTCTAGGTGCCATAAGGGCTAGTGCAGTTTCAAGACAGTTTATGAATTAATTACAAAAAGCTCTGGTTCAAGACTCATTTATATATACAGTCAGAGGAATAATTAAATAGACTCAGCACTAGTTAGAAAACCTCGGTTTGACCCAAGTATACAATTAGACTAGGAGCAGTAAAGCAGTATTGCACAAAAGCCTCACATTAAAGTTCCAAAACTACCTACACTGATCAGCCAGACCCCTAAAAAGCACGCCTAATAGCGGTAGCTGGAAGTCTAGAAGCAGCCATCAGGCACACCAATCAGGAGCCTAGCTGCAGCCTCTCAGCCAATCAGGAGGTAATGGGAAAAAGGTGCTCCAATCAGAACGCTGCCGTGGGCTAGCCAAGACTGGGTAGCAATATCTTGAGCGAAGCCAAAGTTGGGGACCAGGAGGGTGGCAGGAATCCAGTCGATGAAGGGCTGTGGCGGCAGCGGTCAGGGATACGGCAGGGAGGCACCGCTAGGGTCCACGGAGCCGCTTTGAGGCTTAGCGATCAGGTCTTGAGCCAAAGCCAAAGTTGGGGACCAGGAGGGTGGCAGAAATTCAGTTGATTTAGCAGTGGCATGCAGCGGCAGGGATATGGCCAGAGGCACCGCTGGTCCACGGGCGCCGGCCGAGGCTTAGCGATCAGGTTAGAATATAAATATAAATGAATGTAATGCAGAATTGTACCTAATTGTTATGTTTCTTAAAGTTTTCTTTGAGGCGTCAGTAGCTTTTAGCATCTCATCCAAAAGATAGCACCTTAGAGTGCAGCACCTCCTGCATGCTGCACTACAGTGTCAGTACTGGGTTTTACCCCCAACTTCCAGGTGTGGGGCCAGAACCCACAACCTTTCTGATCTTCTGCTTCTAAGTGTGCAATCTACTGAGCCCTTGACACTGCTGACAATGTTATTCCTTCAGCATTTCCTGTGACTTACAGGTTTTTGGGGACATTTACTGGATTCCATTTATTTGGTGTTGGGCCTTGTGTTAAATTGTTGTCATGATTTACACAGTTTTCATGGTGTTATTTAATACCATCACCTACTAACTTTAAATCCTGTTTTGGTTGCTGAAGTCTGGTTATATAAAGTGTCATGTGCATATTTTTAATAATAATTATTTATTTAAATTATCTAATCCAGGGAAAACATACAGAGATGAAACAGAATCTTACTTACAGTTGTGTCCTTCGAACGGAACTGGTAGATGCAATGTAACCTGTTAACAACATACAATATCCATATGTAATTACTGGTCAGCAATTTTTCTCAATGGGCTGACCTAGTTGATATTTGCTGTAGCAACTGACTGGTTATTACAGCATTCACGTGCACTGTCATTCAAAATTAGTGTCCCCTTATAGGCTCTTGTGTTGTGTGTGGGAGGATTAACACTTCAGAAACATGGCGGCTCCCTCTCTCACTTACCGAGGAGCCGCCACAACATGGCCCCCTTTCCTTATTTTATAATTTCTTTAAATGTATCTGGCTCATCCGACCTTTTACATCCTACCTTTTATCTGGTTGATCCCACTGTTCATCTGCTTTGGGATGATGCCAGCACGTGATCTCAAACAGAGCCGTGGCTTACTGCTGTAGTGCTTCAATCAGAATCAGCAAACCGTAAGTAAAAAATAAGAGACAACAAAAGAAAAATAAAGAAATCGCGTGATTCTGAGGAAGCAAAAGGATACATACAGTGTGTGTGTGTGTGTGTTTGTGTGTGTGTGTGTGTGTGCAGTGTCACTAAAGTTAGGCTGGCAAAAATGTTCACAGATCTGGTTACTGAACTCATGCTGGAGAAAATTGCTAAACAGCAAGTATAAAAATAAAAGCTGAGGAGAGTGCATATGAGAATTTAATGCACACCTTCAGTGTGGGATGCTTTAATAAACCTCAGGGGTTTATGTAACATCCCACACCTTGAGTGTGCATTCAATTCTCATATTACACGCTTCCCATTGGGAAATCAGGCATGTTTGCCATTATAAACGCCTTATAACGTGGAATTAGGCCATACGGTTTCTCTATGGGGAAAAAGGCGAACCCAGTTATAATATAGAGAATAAAGTGTGGTGGTGTGTGTAATAAGTTTACACACACCCGAGGGGTTAGATGCTCATAAACCCTAGAGCGAAGCTCGGGGATTTATGTTGGTGTAACCCCTGCAAATGGGGTTCCCAAATGTCTTCCAGGAGCTTGCCTGAATGCTCCAAGTCTGGGCGGTGTTCGTGTCTGAGCTGTTTAAATGTGGTTCCAAGTGAGAGCTATTTGAGCCTCCATGACTGTCTCTTTAAGAGCTGTCTGCCTGCAGGCATAATTAATTTGATGGGGGTCTGTGTGTTTCCTGCTTGAGTCCCACTTGAGCTACTACCAAATCACTCGTTTCTGCAGTTGCTAAGAGCGCAGAGGGAGCTCTTCTGAAAGATGTAACTGTTTACCAGAACTTTGAGTGATAATGAAAATACAGTTTGTCTGACCTGCCTTTTGTTACAGCACGAACTCTGTCTGCTTGTTACCTCGCTTGGGTCCAGAACTGCTGAATGGGACCAATCAGTATTCAGGACCTTTGAACTGGAGCCTACTTTGGGCAAATCAGAACTGGGACTCTCACTTGGAGCCAGCCACAAGGGGATTATATGAAGAGGCTTCAGGGAAATGTAGTTTGGACCTTGGCACCTTTTACACCAATAGAGAGAGCCTGTTGTGACTGACAAGGAGGATCAGCCAACTGGAACCTTTTTGGATTTGGAGGAAATGCCCTGCTCTGTTACTGGAAAGCTCAGATCAATTGTGACAGTGAAGAGAGAAGGAGCTCTGTGCTTCTGCGGTGTATAGTTTCACGTGGTGAAGCACGGTGAGGCCTCTGAGGTTTGGCCTGCAGCCGTTGTGAGTGACAGTTTGGTCTGAATCTGAGTTGTGAGGAGAAAGAAGCACCAGAAGTGTGGAAACCAGGCTCACATTGTAGAAGACTGGAGAAATTGCTGAATTCAGCTCAGTCTGTCAGGAACTGAAGCTGCTGTGTGTGCTCCTCGCTATTTTGCAGTAAGCGATCGGATCGAGGAGCAGCCTGCCTGGTATAGTACTTTCCTTTACATATGAATGTGCGTAGTGCTTGTGGGGAATCGCTATTTCAGATCCCCTGTACTGTGTGCTGTGTTGAAGCTGGAAGCAAACCCCAGCTTATCTCGGACTGAATCCGCTTGCTATCAAATGCAGTGGGGTCCAGTCACAAGGACCTTGTCTCCATGCCCTGTTGTTCTGGCAATCCAGAAGAACATCCACCATCCGGTCCTCAGCTTGGGTATTGTGAGTACAAATCAGGGTATTCCCCTGCAACCTGTTTTCAATCACAAGTGTGTCATCTAATCTTGTTGTTTCACTGTTTCATGGACTGAGCCATCTGGCTTCGGATTACAATTGGGTGTTATATATTTTCTTCTGCAGGTCCCTATCCATCTGCACCTGCCGCCAACCCCAGGCAACAGAACTGGCTAGCCTCCCCAACCTGGGTACCCAGAGTGTGACCTTTCAGACCCTGTATGTGTGCACAGTACTGTGATTTAATGTCACCAATTAACCTGATTTCCTCCTGTGTTACTGTCCCTAAATAAATCAGATTTTTGTTGTTATACTATATACTGTCTGTGGTGTTGGTACTTATGGAAACAGTATTGTATTTCGCTGTGTATGTTGTTTAACCTTATTTTCAGGGGGTCCTCAGAGACGTGCTGCAGAATCAGTCTCGAGGGTAAGTGGTACTTTATGAGTGAACAGTGTGTATACATGGGGTATTGGGACTGTAACTCTTGTGTACTGTGCGAGCCACTAGAAGGAATAGAAAGGGGTCTCAGTGTCCCAGAGGGCTGTGACCAAGCTAGTCTAACCTCTACAAACCCTGACCTCTGGGTGGAGGCACCCGCCATAGAACCTAGGCCCCTCAACCTGTTAGTAGTCAAGCAGGCAGGGGTAGTAGCCCTTGGGAAAGCACCACCTGGGGTTACATCTTGGAGGCACCACTGGGATTAGCGCTCCTCTAGTGGCCACATTTACGAATCACTGTTAAAAATAAATGGCTACCCGACAGAAGTGGCTGTACACCACTTGGTGGAGCAGTGTACTGGGCAGGAGGTCGACCCCAAAATGCTATACTTATCTTGGATATCCCACTGGGTACCAGTAAGGACACTGTAGAGGGGTACTTTCTAAGGTGAAAGGTTTACACAACCCTGTGGTGGTGAGTCGACATGCTAATCTGCTCACCCACACTTTTATGGCCCTAGTAGAGTATAAGGATCCCATAGATAGCTCCAATGTGCCACAGACTATTACCCCAGAGGGAGCCCTCGCTGCCTGGAGAGTGATAACTAAGGACAGTAAAGACCAAGGGGAATGAGCCCCCACTATCTGAAACTTTTGAGGAGAAATTTGCTAAATGGTTGCTGGAGGAAGGGAAAACTGTGGAGGAATTGAAGAAACTGTTCTTGCCACCTGGGGCATACCACCCCAACATCCATACTGCCCAACCTCTGTTCCGTTGTTAACTTCTATACTTGCCCCGAGCCAGCAAGTAGTCATGAACCTTACCACAAGCTCAAGGTATTCTCTGGTATCCACCCTACTCCAAATGGGGAAGTTGATCTGGAGACCTGGATAGATTCTGCTGCTCTTGCGGCACAAGACTGGCAATGCTCGGAGGTCGAAAAAGGGCACGCCTGGGGAAAGCCTCCAGGGACCCGCCTAACGACTTTTTCACTCCCTGAGGTCCTCTAACCCTGATGCCAAAGCCCAAGAGTCATAGTCGCTCTTGAGAATGTGTTTGGGGGTACCACTAGTGTTGAGGCCTTGAAATGGAGACTTAGAGAAGTTAGGCAACAGCTGGGGAATTGTTATATGCCTATATGGATCGATTAGAGGGATCTTACAGACAATTTTTGGAAGGGGGCTGGACCTCTCAGTGAAGTGGACTGGTAAGGCTGGATCATATAGTCTGATCTGCCCAGCACTCCAGCTGGGTGTTACTCAAATTGCAACTGTATCAAAGGGAAATCCAGTCCCTTGCCTTTCCATGTGTTGATGAGGGAAGTACAGGAAGTTGAGGGAGGAGGAAGGTTTGTCAGAACCTCGCGAGTTGTAGCTGCTACTTCCCCTGCTCCAGGTGCAGGGTCAGATGCTGATGGCCCAGAATCATCGAAATCTCATGACTCAATCTGAGGTCCCATGTTAGCCAAGGGGCCCGGTCCGAGAGGGATGGTTACAGATGTCCCGCACTGGGAGGGAGCTGCCGAGGGAGATTAGGAAAGCAACAGACAGTCTCATTATGAAGGTCACTCTCACGTAGTACGGCACTGACACTTTGCCCGACTGCTTCTGCTTTGGTGGTGGGGGTGCCTACCCAGGCACCTCATGTTGACGACAGTTCAAAAACTTGATGTCTTGGCTATGGAGGTGAGTGAATTGAAGAGATGTCTCCAAATGTCCAACCCACCACCGGCTGAGGTGGCACCAAGGTTTTTATTGATAGTACCAATACCGCAGCCCCCAATGTGATGCCTCGTCACCCCAAACTTCAGCAGGCATATTTTACCATAATTGTGGGAAGGATGGGCACATGAAGAGGGAATGCCGGTCTCGGAAAGACTTAGAGAGAGTGGTGAGCCGGCTACAAGGAGAGCTTTGAGTACCAAACAGTGGTTAAGAGGTGCATGAAATGACTGCAGTGAAGGTCCCAGAAATGCTAATTCAGGTCCCTTTGTGGCTAGATCATCTGCCCAGGCCCTTAGCACTGCCTTTCCAGACTGGTCCAGAATAGTGGGTCCCTCCATGGAGACCACTGTGAAGGTGAATGGAGTGTCTACAAGAGCAGTATTGGACAGTGGATCCCAAGTGACAATTATGTTTCAGGACTGGTATCAGAAGCACCTGTCTGATATACCCTTACAACCCGTTGGAAGGACTGCATGTCTGGGGTTTAAGTGAGAAGACCTACCCTCACTCCGCTATATCCAAATTTGGTTGTCCTTTCCCACCTCTGTGGCAGGAGTAGCAGAGCAAGTAGAGACCCTGGCATTAGTGTGTCCCCTACCGGTCAGTATGATGGGATTCCTCTACTAATTGGGACGAATGCGCATATGTTTGGGCGGTTGGCTAGTTGTGTCATGAGAAACAGGGGTCCCGGACTGGTAGAGCTTCTAAGAATTCTGGCCTTGATCAGAAAGGCCTACGATGCCCACAGAGATGCTGACAAAGTGGAACCAGAGGAACCAGTTGGAATTGTCTGGAAGAAGGATCCTGAGTCTCTGATTTTGACACCAAATGCCCAGTGTACCTTACAGGGAAGTCCTGATCAGAAAGGATGTCAAGAATACAATACTCATGCTGGATGCACCAGGCGATGGAAATTGCCAGAAGGACAGCTGGTCAAGCTAAGTATTTTGCCTGCCAGAGCCCATGCTTATGCCAGAAGGGTAATGGTTCAAATTCATAATGTGTCTGAGGAGAGATTCGAGTAAATAGAGGTTGCACCCTGGCTCATGGACATTGTGCAGATACTGCAGTGTTACCCAGTAACAAGTGTCCGGGAAGAGTGACAGAGTGACGCCTGACTTGTTTGATTTCAGTGACTCTCCGCTGCCAGCTGAATGGAAAATGAGGATCAGTGAGAAGCTTGCCCAGAGAGACCAGGTGTTTTTTCAAAGAGAATGGGATGTAGGATGTGTGCAAGGAGCTGAGCACCACATCCGCTGCATGATGAAAGGCCATTTCATGAGAGGGCTCAATGTTGGCACCTGCTGACATAGATGATGTGAGACGGCATCTGTAAGATGCTTGCTGCTGGTGTAATACAAGAATCCGAAGCCCATATGCTTCACCTATTGTGGTAGTGAGAAAAGAATGGGACAGTAAGGATGTGCGTGGATTATCCCACCTTGAACCGGCGGACTATCCCTGATCAGTATGTAATGCCCCGCATCCAGGATGCTTTAGACTGCCTGAATGGTAGCAAGTGGTTCCTCCGTGCTGGATCTTCGCAGTGGGTACTTAACAGATCCCGATGACCCCAGAAGACTGTGAGAAGACAGCCTTTATCCGCCCACTTGGTTTCTATGAGTTCATGAGGATGCCTCAAGGGATTTCGGTGCCCCAGCCACCTTTCAACGACTGATGGAGTGTGCAGTGGGGACATGAACTTATTAGAGTGCCTGGTATACCTAGATGATGTTATTGTGTTTGGTAGCTCACTAGAGGAACATGAGGGCAGATTATTCAAGGTGTTGGACCGACTGGAAGACTTTGGCCTGAAACTGTCCATCGATAAGTGTCAGTTCTTCCAAACCTCTGTAAAGTATGTGGGGATATAGTCTCTACTGAGGAATAGAGGCCGACCCAAGTAAAGTTGAGGCCTTAACCACCTGGCCACAGCCTCACAATCTGAAAGAACTGCAAAGATTCCTGGATGCTGTGGCTACTATCGCCGCTTCATCAAGGACTATTCAAGAGTGATCTGTACTTTACTTAATCTTACTCAAGGTTACCTCCTACCCGAAAATACAAGAGATCAATTCCCCAGAGACTGAGAGAGTGTAGTTCTATCCTAATGAAGTTTTGGGGCAAGATGGACACCTGAGTGTGAAGCTGCTTTTCATGAGATTATATATCAGCTTACCCACGCCCTGTTCTTGCCTATGCAGATCCTGCAAAACCCTATGTCCTACACACTGATGCTAGC
Organism: Neoceratodus forsteri; assembly: GCA_016271365.2. Lineage (NCBI taxonomy): Eukaryota > Metazoa > Chordata > Ceratodontiformes > Ceratodontidae > Neoceratodus > Neoceratodus forsteri. Next base: position 427,223,435 of record CM057452.1, read on the forward strand.
TTGCAAGGTTTGGGGGCTGTGTTGTACCAGGAGCACAAGAATGGACTGAGACCAGTGGCCTTTGCCAGTAGAAGTCTGACCCCATCCAAAAAGAACTATCCTGTACATAAGTTAGAGTTCCTAGCTTTGAAGTGGGCTATTGTTGACCAATTCCACAAGTACTTGTATGGGGCTAAGATACTAGTAAAACTGACAATAATCCTTTGACCTATGTGTCATCTAAGTTGGATGCCACTGTCCATTGCCTTTAGAGACTTGGTACTGAGGTCCCTACACAGCCACATGGGACACCTTGGCATAGACAGAACACTTGACTTGGTGAGATCCAGATTCTATTGGCTAAGATGGGGCTGATGTTGAACAACACATTAGAACGTGTAGTCGCTGCTTACAGAGGAAAGCTTTGCCCCAGAGTGCTGCCCCCTTGTTAACATCACCACCAGTGCCCCATGGAGCTGGTCTGTATTGACTTCTCTGAGTTTGGAGCCAGATCAAAGAAATATCAGCAATGTGCTGGTAGTCAGTGACCATATTACGAGATAGGCCCAAGCTTCCCCACCAAGGACCAGAAGGCATCCACTGTGGCCAAAGTACTTATAGAAAACTTTTTGTTCACTATGGGCACCACAAAGAATCCATTCTGATCAAGGGAAGGACTTTTGAGAGTCGCCTGATCAAAGAGATGCTTTCTATGTGGGGAGTGTGAAAGTCCAGAACCACCCCTTACCACCCCCAGGGAGACCCACAGCCTGAATGTTTCAACTGCACTTTGCTAGATATGCTAGGCACCCTCCTCCCAAAGGATAAGCCTAGATGGAGCTAACAAATTAGCATCCTGGTACATGCCTACAACTGCACCAAAAGTGATGCCACTGAGTTCTCCCCTATCGCCTGATGTTTGGAAGAGAAGCTCGACTACAAGTAGATGTTTGTTTTGAGTTTCTTGATGGGGTATGAGCTGATAACCATTTACAGTATGTGCAAAAGTTAAAGGACCAGCTAAATCATACGTACTCAACTGGCTCAAACCATGGCTGACAAAAAGAAATCTGGCCAACAGAGAAAGGTATGATAAAAAGGTGAAAGCACAGGAACTCAGGAGGGAAAGCGGTATTGCTAAGAAATCTGGGACTGCATGGCAAACACAAGATTGCTGATACGTGGCACCATCTCCCCACATTGTAGTGGGCAAACTAGATGATATTCCTGTGTACAAAGTAAGGCCTGAGAATAATTCAAAAATGTTAAAACAATGCATAGAAATCATTTACTCGCCCATTGGACAAGTCTTGATTGAGTCTGAGCCCCAGAAAGTGCCCTCTGGATCAGTGACCCGAGCTGCTGCTACAAAGCAAATAATGTCTGCACCTATAGATGCTGAGTTAAAGTGTTCCCTACGAGTCCCAGTTGAACATGACTGTCAGTCCATGTCAGAGGAAAGTGAGTGTGACTTTGAATACTACCCTTCTTACTAACTGAGTCAATTGTTCTCGGGCAATCCCTAGTCAATCCTGGAGAGGAAGCTGTACCTTCTGGACTGCCTAGCCCCCAGCTTTGTCCTTGGAGCCAATGCTACCAGAAAGTGAAGTGCAAAGTATCAAGTCGGATGACATGGAATCACTGTGCATGGTGGAACTGTATGAGCTCTCAGAGGAGGAAAATGATGAACTGGGACAGACTGGTGATATACCAGAGCAAGAAGAGTATTTTGAGTGCCCTGATTGGTTCACTGCCAGTGTCAGAAAACTCTCCATGTGAGCCAAGTGATGTGGACTCTGAGATTGCAAATCATGGAGCTGAAAGTGCCCCAAATTGAAATCTTCCTACCCTGATGGAAGCTCCCTGGTAAGTAAAGACAGTGCTGAAGTGAGGCCTCAAGTGCAGAGACTGTAACAGTTCCCTAGAAAGACTGGTCGAGCTGTAAAGCCTGTGGTGCACCTCAGCTATGATTCTCCTGGGAGGCCTGTAGACTTGCCTCTCAATGTGGTCCACAAAGGAGTGTATGTGTCTCCGAGCTCATTGCCCCAAACTGAGCATAAGTGCTAACTCCAGGTTACTTGTTTCACCTTCTAGGTATAGTGCCCTGCCCCATCCAGCCCCAAGATAGCCGAGTAGAGAAGGGCCCCTCTCTTCAGGTTTCATGTACAGGAGGTAGTAACCTGAGTTACGGTACAATGTGTGTATAATACTGTGTAAAAAGTGATGTACTGAAAAGTTTCAGAAATGTGTTTCTGGTAAGGTGATATGTTGACTGATGATTACATGTATGTTTAATGTGATACTGATTTAAATGTATATGGTTGTATTGAAACTTATGGGGGTACTTACTTGATGCGGATGCCAAGTTTTTCCAGACCAGGAAGGTGTAACCCCTCTGCAAATGGGGTTCCCAAAAGTCTTCCAGGAGCTTGCCTGAATGCTCCAAGTCTGGGCGGTGTTCGCGCCTGAGCTGTTTAAATGTGGTTCCAAGTGAGTGTTATTGAGTTTCCATACTGCTTCAGAGCTGCTGTACCAGGCATATTGGTTTATCGGTCTGGTTTTTCTGCTTGAGTCCGCCGGTTATCAAATCGCTCATTTCTGCAGTCGCTAAGAGCACAGAGGAGCTACATGAGCCCCTCTGCGCCTAACGACTGCAGAACTGGAGCGATTTGGCAGTAGCTCGAGGGAACTCAAGCAGAAACACACAGACCCCCATTCAAATTAATTATGCCTGCAGGCAGACAGCTCTAAAGAGACAGTACGTGGAGGCTACTTTGGGCAAATCAGAACTGGGACTCTCACTTGGAGCCAGCCACAGGGGATTATATGAAGAGAGCTTCTGGGAAATGTAGTTTGGACCTTGGCACCTTTTACACCAATAGAGGGAGCCTGTTGTGACTGACAAGGAGGATCAGCCAACTGGAACCTTTTGGATTTGGAGGAAATGCCCTGCTCTGTTACTGGAAAGCTCAGATCAGTTGTAACAGTGAAGAGAGAAGGAGCTCTGTGCTTCTGCGGTGTATAGTTTCGTCACGGGAAGCGTGTGAGGCCCTGAGGTTCGGTCTGCAGCCGTTGTGAGTGACAGTTTGGTCTGAATCTGAGTTGTGAGGAGAAAGAAGCACCAGAGGTGTGGAACCAGGCTCACCCTGTAGAAGACTGGAGAAATTGCTGAATCGCTGGCCGGTCTGTCAGGAACTGAAACTGCTGTGTGTGCTCCCGGTATTTTGCAGGTGCGATCGGATCGAGGAGCAGCCTGCCTGGTATAGTACTTTCCTTTACATATGAATGTGCGAGTGCTTGTGGGGAATCGCTATTTCAAATCCCCTGTACTGTTTGTTGTGTGTTGAAGCTGGAAGCAAACCCCAGCTTGTCTCGGACCGAATCCATTTGCTATCAACTGCAGTGGGTCCAGTCACAAGGACCTTGTCTCCATGCCCTGTTGTTCTGGCAGTCCAGAAGAACATTCACCATCCGGTCCTCAGCTTGGGTATTGTGAGTACAAATCAGGTATTCCCCTGCAGCCTGCTTTCAATCACACGTGTGTCATCTAATTCTTGTTGTTTCACTGCTTCATGGACTGAGCCATCCAGCTCCGGATTACAATTGGGTGTTGTGCATATATTTTCTTCTACAGGGCCCTCTATCCATCTGCACCTGCCGCCAACTCCAGGCAATGGACCTGGCTAGCCCTCTCCCAACCTGGGTACCCAGAGTGTGACTTTTCAGACTCCTGTATGTGTGCACAGTACTGTGATTTAATGCCACCAGTTAACCTGATTTCCTCCCGTGTTACTGTCCCCAAATAAATTAGATTTGTTGTTGTTATACTATATACTGTCTGTGGTGTTGGTACTTATGGAAACAGTATTGTATTTCGCTGTGTATGTTGTTTAAAGGTACTCAAACAAGCAGTTTTTAAAACTGCAAACCCAAAATCTGGCTTCATAATAGGGTAAGTAGAGGTTGATGTTATATTTATGCTAAACTGCATTCATGTAAATAATATAAATGCAGTTTTATAGCTTTTGAAACATGTAAACATCAGCTTTTCACTTTCAAAATAAAGCCTTGGTTTCCCTAAGATGTCTGCCAAGTGTGTTATGTAATGAGTCATGATGACATCATCAGAGCCAAAGACAGAGACCCACATATATTTCTATAGTGCTTACTAGTTCTTCTTTCCTCTTTGTTTTGAATTGTTGTACCAGAATGATCAACACCATGTATTAACTCATGAATTATTTTGATCACTACACATGTTAAGGCTATGATTTTGTTCATTTTGTTCACTTTAACTTGCAGAAAATGTTTTGCAATCCAGCTGACTTTTCCTTGGCAAACTGCATTACAGTACAACACTTCAATTACCTGATAATCTAGTGGTTATGTGATGCACTGAATTTTGTTTTGTTAACCAGGAGAGACACACTAAGCTGAAAGCTTGTTTACAGGTGTGGCCTGAGAGCTCAAGGAAGTGTAATGACTTGCTCAGGGTTACAGAGCAAAGTTCTGGTCTGGTTCAGTTCCAAAGCCCATGCTCTCTTGTTAATCCATAAATAAAGTTCTTTTTCCATGTGAACCTCTGCATCTTGCCTGCCTTCTGTTGAACACCCCACCATCCATACCCTGTCCTTAGTACTGCCTGGTGCCGCATATGTGCTTACGGTCTCATGAAGAGAATTATTATACCTCAGATTGTAATCTTGTACCTCAGAGAGTTGTGCCACCTATACCAATACACTTCATCAGCTGACACTGTTAAAAACATGCCTCCCAAATCACTCCCCAGTCCACATTCTCAGTGTTTGACTTTTGCTCCACGGTAAACATTGAGTGGGTCACCACCCTTCTGCACAGTGACGGTAGTATGTACAGTTCCCTGTTGAGTTTTTTCCCACCTCATTAACCATCAACTAGGTCTCCCTGGAGGGGCTAAGCAATACATCATGACCCACCAGAAAACTGCTGTTCATGCCTCATAAGGGCTACACTTACAATGGATAACGATATTATTAGCAGGAGAGGCAAACTAATATTTTGAGTGAATCCACCTGACTTCCAGTGTCAGTCTACTCCTATACCTGCGATCTGCAGAACCCCGAGGACAGTTCCCAGCAGTTCTTCTCCAGTACTTTTCTGTGCTCTACTCCACAATGTGAGTTGGCTGGCTACCACCCTTCCAAATCTTGAATGAGCTACACAACTCCTCAATACTGTCCTAACAAACATCAACACCCCTCCCACCCGAGGGTAATCTCTACACTGAATTCAAGTAACAATTTAGGTGCAGCTCTACCACTCTGAGTATTTGTCATTGCTGGGCTACTCTCACCCACAGTCAGGTAGTGATGATGATGTTGGCAGCCCCACATTTCAGATTGCACAGTGATCTGCTCAGCGTCCTCCTTCATATCTTCAGCTAACCTGAATATAGCTCTGGCATTCATTCTTCACCTGCTCCCCACACCAAAAACTGGTGAGTTCACTGCCTTTATGCATCATGAATGTGGTTAGTACAGTCTCCCATGTTATGTTTACATATTAATAATAAACCTGATCTTCTGTAAGCCAGGCTGATAGCTGCATTGCTAAGTGGAAAAATAGGCTTTCCTACCATGTAGATCTAAGCCACCTATGATTAGGCACTATTAAATGGTTGCATAATGATGTGCACACCCATCATTTAGCAGTGCCTAATCAAAGGTAGCCTAGATCTTTAAGGATAGGAAAGCCCATCATTCCCTTGTTCCCTGTTGCTATCGTGCCTGACTTACTGCAAAGATATGTTTATATTTGATATGTCAAAATAAAACGGGACTGTACTACTTGCATTCATGATGCAGAAGGGTGATGAGCTCACCAGTTTTCGTGTGAGGAGGAATAGTGAAGAATGAATATCAGAGGGGAACTGAGAAGGCCACTCTTGCAAGGTATTGCTATATTTAGGAAGGGGAAGACAGAGGAAAGAAATATGAGCAGATTACTGTGAGAAATAAGATATGGGCTGCCAGCACCTTGATCACTACCTGACCCCATTGTCCTGGCCAGCATTCCCTTCCCATAAAACCAGTTCATGTAATTGTCCAAGGCTGTGCGTGGATATTAATGTATGAAATGGCTGCCACTACATGTTCAGTCCTTCACTACCAGTCTAGTATTGCTTGTAAAGTACTTTGGGATACAATGTGTAATAAAACCACTACATAAATGCTGATTATTATTCTTATTATTTCCCATGGAAAGAAGACAGACAAGCATATATTTGAGTTTCATGAAAGTATGAACTCTAACATTGGACTGAGCAAGAACTTTGCTACAAAAAGCGGTGGCTCTAGGGGTGGGTGAAGGGTGTGGCTGCACCCCCATCCCACACACATAGTCATATACTTGCATGCCACTGCTGCTACATTTCACTTTGTTGAAGAAGTCTGATTTATTGATTGTACAAATGTTTACATTCAAACTATGGATTACATTTGTAGGTTCTGTCAAAAAACGTACTAGAAAAGAATAGCAGAAAATATAAAGGTTTAATGAAAATGTTAAAAGTACATATTGAGCATGCACACCACCCCAGCACCCCCACTGTAGCATCTTGGATCCACCATAACCATTGGACCACCAGGTTATTCAAGATTTGACTGCACTGTGGTTTGCCACAGAGAAAGTCCGTTGGATTAAAACACAATTTCAGCATGTTAGAATAAACAAAATGAACAGGACCATAGCCTAACATGTGTATTATACAAAATAATGCAGATGGTTTTGACCATTTGGTGAAACAATGCTATACAAAGGAAAAAGAACTAGTTAGCACTATAGAGAGCCATATATCTTTCTGACTGTGGCTCCAATGATGTCATCACATAACACATTTGGCGGCCATTTTAGGAAGCAGGTAAGACGTTTTTTGAAATTAGAAGTTGATTTTACAATATTCAAATGCTCTGGAACCACATTTAGGTAAATTATGTAAATGTAGTTTTAGCATTAATGAATACAGCAACCTTTCCTTTAATCACCTACGGAGTCAGATTTTTGAATAGTTTGTTGTCAAAATGTTGTTTAGGTATCCTTTAACCTTATTTTACAGGGGTCCTCAGAGACGGTTGCAGAATCAGTCTCGAGGGTAAGTGGTACTTTATGAGTGAACAGTGTGTATATGTGGGTATTGGGACTGTAACTCCTGTGTACTGTGTGAGCCACTAGAGGGAATAAAGGGGGTCTCAGTGTCCCAGAGGGCTGTGACCAAGGTAGTCTAACCTCTACAAACCCTGACCTCTGGTGTGGAGGCACCCGCCATAGAATCTAGGCCCCTCAACCTGTTAGTAGTCAAGCAGGCAGGGTAGTAGCCCATGGGAAAGCACCACCTGGGGTTACATTAGCATCTAACCCCGAGGGAGTGTGTAAACTCAAGTTTTAACACACCACCCATTTTTATTTTATATAATTGTTGGGTTTGACTTTTTCACCACAGGAAATATAAAATGAATGTATGTTCCGTAGTGCTCTGCAGCTTGGTTTCATTTCAGGACGTGGTCTGTGGTGCTGTTTCTCTTTATTTTAAAACATTTATTTTTCCTCGGCAGTAAAAGACAACTCCCCTTGCTGTAGCTTTTCTATTTCACATTTACTTACCGCCAAGTCCGAGTGGCGTTAAGTCTCCCGGAAGAGAAAAACATGCAGCCAGCGTCTGAAGAGAAGAGCGATCGCACAAGAGTAAGGAACCAGACGAGTTTGCTGTTTAAACGCATCCTTTATAACAGCAATTACCCACGGTTTTCTATGGGAAAAAGGTAAACCCATTTATTATTCTCTCATTTATACAGTACATGCAAGTTTGTTATGGCTCCCACATGAGGGTATATTAAAAGTGAGTCTGAAAATACCTTAGAAGTCATGGTAGTGTAGGTTACCTTGACTGATCACATAGACTGAATGGGTGAAGTAAAACCATTTCTGTTTAATGTTTTGATTGTTTTGGCACCTCCAATGGGAGGCTGTTACAAATGTGGAGTAACTGAAAGCTGATAGTAGCTTGGCCAGCCTTTCTACTTTTGGGCTTGCCTTGTGATGTGGCCAAATTGCTCCCTGGGAGCCCATGGTTCCCATGCGTGAATCTCAGATTCCTGCACTAGGGCTGAGTGCATTGTAGATCTGAGGGACTCTGTTTCAGGGAGGAAGGAAGGGTACATGCCACTTGGCAGTTGCACATCATCTGCTGACAGGCCCTTGAGAGGAATTCCAGGCCCTGGGAAAGTTCAGACTTGGGGCCCTACCAACTCACAGCCCTTCCTACCCTTTTATATGCATGAGTGCCCATACATGCAAGAAGTACATATAAGACTACCAAGTTTCTGGGAGGCTCAACTGTAACACATGAAGGTTGGGGTCTGGGGCCACTAGAACCTCTAAAGCTAAGGAGTGTTTAGATGCTCAGTGTCGAGTTTTGGGGCTTTTATTGAAGCTAATCACACACTTTGTTACATCTTCACTACCCTGAATCCAGGAGAAAAAAGGTTTTCCCCTGGAGTCAAGAGTATGTGAGACTTGGACCTGTAGCTGACTTCACAAGTGGGCCAAAGCAACTGAGTTATCATCACATTGCACTGGACCTGAGCAGCCTCCTCTACCCACTAGCACCGATGCCACCCTCCTTTCCCATACTAGTAAAACATACCTCCCATCCCCCAGTGCACTTACAGGTTTGTTGCCAATGCCCAGAATTGTCTGGGGTAGTGTCCAGAATTGTTTGGGGTTAGTGCCCAGAATTGTCTTGGGATAGTGCCCAGAATTGTCTGAGGTTAGTGCCCAGGTTTGCCAGTTTCCTGAATTGTTTGTTGTAGTGTCCAGGTTTGCTGCTGCTGCCTGTAATTGTTTGTGGTAGAACCCAGATTTAGAGTACCAGAACTGTTTGCTGCCAGTTCCTAGAACTGTTTGCGTATCAGTGACTGAAATTGTTTGCTGCCACTGCCCAAAACTGCTTGCACAATGCCCAGAACTGCTTATTGCCAGTTCCCAGAACTGTTTGGTAGCAGTGCCCAGGTTGGCTGCTAATGCCAAGACTGTTTGCAGTAATGCCCAGGTTGGCTGCTAGTGCCCAGAATTGTTTGAGGTTGCTCAGTATTGTTATGGGTGGCACCCAAAAATTTGTTTGGCCATGTCCCTATAGTAATTCTGTGAAGTACTGGCCATCCTGTAACCGGGTTGGTTGTCCCTTACCTGCAGCCCACTCTGCAGCCTCCAACCTCTCGGATATCATCACTGCAGTCACTACTGACACCTGCGTTGTCAGCTGCAGCTGAGATGCTTGCTGTCGTCTGCCACTGTGGCTGCTGCCCTCCACTCCTTTCATCCAGTTTCTCCCTAAGTGGTACTGGAGGGGCCTACCTGAGGGAGACAGGTATTTGCAGCCCTCTCTAGTCGAGTTGACTCACACCTGAACTGAAAGACTCCATCACTGCCTGAAGCCCGATGATCGCCGAACTGGAATTCCAGGTGTAGCGAGCTGGTGCCCTTCTCGGGCTTCTTCACAACTCCTCCACCATGTAATTCCAAAGGAAGTGGTGGTCCCTGAGGTCTGCACACTGTAGCGGGTAGCACTGCTGCCTATAGTGCTGCAGGCAGGGTAAGGGGGCTGGAATTCATGGTGGTGAGGCAGAACTTGTGACACTTACATGCATACAGTATTCCAGCCAGCCTGCCCTGCCCTCTCCTATGGCTCTGTCCATGGATAAGCCAAGTAGTAGAATATGTAGGCTGTTCCATGGCCAGTGGCAGCATGTTGTACTGCGGTGCAGGTGACTCAGGTTCAGAAGTGAACTCAAGTTGCCACATCAAGATGCAGGCTGAGACTGCAGCAGCTGCCACTCAGCAGTGCGCTATGGTGCGTGAGGGAAGGTGCTAGGCACCGTGCCACAGTGACTCTTTATGGTGAACCAGGGGAGCTTGCTCCTTCCACGCGCATCGCAGCATGGTGCGAGGCTGTCAGAAGGCAAACCCACATACCAAGGGAGGAAGGAAGACAAGGGAGAAAACTGGGAGAAAAATCCCATGATCATATATGATGACTGGCGTCCCTGACTCCTCTTGTCCTAGGGCCCCAACACTATATCTTGTTCACTTGGTGGACTACCTCAGGAAGGAAATGGTATTCCCCTCAGAGCCGCTACCTATGGAGGGAAGCCATGGGAGCTGTCAGGGGCATCTGGACTTGGGAGATTGGCCTGAACAGGGTATATCCTTGAGAACAGGGTATACCCCTGACAATGAGTGACCAAGGGAGACAAAGCTGTATGGAAAAAGAAATAGTAGAATCAGTGTCAGCTGTGAGCACAATGGTTTACCCCACTACAGGCTGGGAAAGGGTGCAGTTGGGACAAGCCAGTGCTCATGGTGGGGGGACGAGGGGGGCTAAGGGACAAAACAGGGGAAAAATAATAAAACAATATTGTTATCTTTCTATTGTGTGTTGCCAGTACCAGTTTGCGGCTTTCCTTTTTTCCTCACCGCCACTTTCATTTAGGGGTGCATGCTGTGGTATTGTCCTATGCACTCCAGTTTTGTAACTCTGGATATCGTCTCCTTTAGTGGTTGGGATTGAGACTTTCACACTCTCATCATCCACTTGCTATTTTCTTCTCGTTGTTTTTAGAATTTATGATGGTCCACCTGAGATGTAGCATCTTATTTTCAGTGCAGCCCTGCTTCTTCTTAATTTTACAGCTGACAGGACTAAAGCACATTGAGGTCAAGCGAGTTGCTCAGGGTCACACAGTTAGCCACTGGTGTGATGGGATTGAAACCTGAAATCTTATGATGACAAACTAGTCCCATGCAATGCAATATTTCATTTTCTTGGGGGGTCTGTGTTTCAACCAGTGGCCTGTTCTGCTTTCTCTGCTTACGCACTCCTCCTCCGCCAGGCTGAACTCCCTCAGCCACAGCATCCCTCTAACAGGCAGGCTGGACAACCAGCTGCTTGAGATGTACGACTGAACTGACACCAGTGCCACTTATTTGGTTGGCTAGCAGGAGCACTCTTGTCTCTTTCTGAACAGCTATAATCTGTCCTCCAAGACTCTGAGTACATCACCTCTGCAATGCTACTTGACCTTCGATAGCCTAAAATGTGCAATGTCATGCTGTGGGAAAGCAGGATTTTACCTCCAGTAAAGCTTGCCGCTAAGCATTCCATTTGGGTTATTTCCATGGCAACAGAATCCTAGCCAGGGACTGAGAGGATCTTGGAAAGATAACCTTGATATCTTTCCTTCAGGAACATTCCTAGTTCTGTGAATGACTTCCTCATGTCTTTGGAATCTGGTCCTCCTGATGTTGTTCATGCAAACATGGATGATGACAGTTTACTCCCTCCCCTGGATAGCATTTGTTTGACTAGCACTCTAGATTATGGGGCATTTGTTGCTACAAACGGAGGGCTCAAACCAGACTGTATGCGAACTGATGGAGGCTGAGACCATGTTTCCTTGAGGATGCGGGTATGTTAGGTGCCTTTGAGGTATAGAGAGAAAGCAAGTTCCAAGGGAGCAATTGCTCTCCATTTTGCATTGCGTTATCCTGGGCTCAATGCCAGGTGGCAGACTAAATCCATGGCTGCATCTTTATTCTGAAAGGGCACTCAGGGAAGGGTCCATCTGTGTCCATAGCCCTGTACTTCTTTTGGAGAGCAGTGAAACATTGAAGCATAGAATTTGATGGTAGATAAGGACTGCTTGGCACATCCACTCTGCCCTTCTCTCCCTACCTACATTATTACTGCAGACTGTGCCTGATCTACAGCTCTTTTCCCTCCCCTCTTCCTTTCCAGTATGATTCTCTTGTGCTTATCCCAGGCATTCTTGAACCCCACCACTGTTTTCATCCCCAACACCTCCACTGGAAGACTGTTCTAGGAATCTACCATTCTTTAAGTGAAGAAGCACTTACTTGCATCTGTCCTGAATCTACCCCACTCCAGCTTCATAGCATGTCCCCTTGTTCTTGAGCACCTTTTCTTCAGAAAATACTTCCCTCCTGTACTTTATTTGCCCCGTGAGCTATTTAAAGATGTTTATCATATCCCATCTCTCCCTCCTCTGTTCTATGGTGTACATCTTGAGGTCCTTTAGTCTCTACTTGTAGGGCTTTTGATGCAGGCCCTGCACCATTTTAGTTTTTCTCCTCTGGACTGCCTCCACTCGTCTATGTCCTTCCAGATAGGAGGTCTCCAGAACTGGACACAGTACTCAAGATGAGGTCTAACCAGCAACCTATGCAGAGGCAACACCACTCCCTCTTTTTGCTGGTGATCCCCACCACCACGTGCACCCCCAGCATCCCACTCGCCCACCCTACTGCCTTCTCGCACTGCCTGGCCACCTTTAGATTGCCTGATATGATTACCCCCAGGTCTCTTTCTTGCTTGGTGGTCATCAATATTACTCCATGCATGTTGTACTCCACCCTGGGCTTCTATGCCCTAAGTGCATTATTTTGCATTCTTTTCACACTGAAACCCTGCTGCCATACCTTTGACCACTCCACTAGTTTTCTCAGGTCTCTGCTCATCCTTTCCACCCCTGAGTGTCCACCAGTGCAGAGTTTGGTGTCATCTACAAAGAAGCAGACCTTCCTTCCAGTTCCCCTGCAATGTCACTTATAAAGACATTAAAAGGACCAGTCTTAGCACTGATCCCTGAGGCACCTCACTGGTCACCCTCCTTTCTCAGAGTGAACTCTGTTTACCACCACCCTCTGTTGCCTTTCCTTAACCAATTTCTTATCCAGTTTACCAACTTTGGACCCACTCCTAAGCTACCCAGGTTGCTTAATAGTCTCATACGTGGAATGGTGTTGAAAGCTTAACTTAAATATAGGTAGGCCACGCCCACCTCTTCACCCTGATCTAAATCCTTTGTCACCCAAAGAAATCTATCAGATTCATTTGACATGACCTCCCCGGTGAACCCATGCTGCCTTGGGTCTTGTAACCCACTGGATTCAAGACATTTCACAATCCTTTCCTTCAGCAGTGATTCAGTTAACTTTCCCACCACTGATGTCAGGATGACTGACCCATAATTGCCAGCCTCCTCCCTGCCACCACCTTTGTGTAATGGGACTACATCTGCCCTCCTCCAGTCCTCCGGAACCACTCCCATTTCCTGTGAGCTGTTAAATAGAATTGGCAGAGGTGCAGCCAGTATTTCCCTGAGCTCCCTCAATACCCTTGGAAGAACCCCATCTTGCCTCTTTTCAATCAATCAATCAAGTCTATTTATCCAGGTGAACACCATTGAGCAAGCTCATTTACGAGGTGGACCTGCATCACACAAGGTCAAAGAACAATACAATACATTTACGTACAGGCAATAAAAGGCATTATCATACATAAGGAAATACATACAGTGCCAAGGTAATTATGGTCAGGTGATGTCTTAACAAAAGATGAAGGGAAAGGAAGCAAGTGGCGGAAGCAACACAAATAGGCCAGTTATATTATCAGAAAGTTTTAGGAGCGCCAAATTCGAGGGCTTTAGAGGCGTGGGTAAAATACAGCCAAGGTGGGTGAGGTATGGGGGCAGTTGCTCTAGGAGGACTGCTAGGATAGTAGGCTGGGGACACATCTGGAGGAGGTCAGGGGTAGGAAAGGGTGAGGAAAGCAGTGTAACAGGAGAATTTAGTAAGGTAGAGAGGTCAGGGAAAAGTGGTGTTGCATAGGGCAGGGAACAGTAGGCAATCGATATTTGAAAATGAGAAAAGTAGTTGTATAACTCTAACAGTTTTTGTGTACAAGGTTTTAAAACTGCAAGACTAACAGGGGTGTTCAGTTTCATTGATTTCTGTATATTGTTCCAGAGAAGGCAGCACAAAGCCTATGGCCGCTTCTCGAACAACTGTGTGTTGGCACTGGGCACTTTCAATGAAATAAGAGAGAAACTTCTCAAAGCATAGTTGCCTATCAAACTTAGAGGCAGGCAGTCAGCAATGTATTGGGGAAGTTTGCTGGTAATGGCTCTGAATGTCCAAAGAACTGTGTTTCTATTCTGCCTATACTTAAGGGATGACCATCCCAAGGCTACATATAGGGAGCAGTGGTGGGTGGAGAGGAAGGTCAGTTATGAATCTTAGTGCTCTGTGATACAGCGTGTCCAATTTGCCAAGACAGGCAGCAGTACACTGGCTATAGATGAAGTCAGCATAGTCGATTAGGGAGAGGCATTGGATTGGACTAGCTGCATTTTAGCATCTTTGGTCAGGGCGATTTATCTAAAGAAAGACCAAGCCTCTGCCACAGTTTTTCAGTAAATCTGACGTGGTCCACAAAGGAAAGTTTGTGGTCCAGCCAGACCCCCAGGTACTTGAATTTTGTCACGAATTCCAGCTTTTCTCTAGTAAAGTGGTGATAGTGGGTACCGAACCGACCATAGAGGGTATGCCGTGATTAGCAGGTGAGTACAGCATTGCTTTTTGTTTCTTGGCATTGAGTAATAGCTTTTTGCTAAGGAGCTGACACTGCAACAGATTGAAGTCAGTTTGCAGGTCTCCACAGGCAGCTTCGGTGATGGATGGCTTAGGTAAAGCACCGTGTCATCTGCAAACAGCTGAATATTGGCCTCCTTGATACCGACGTCTATATTGTTTATATAGATAGCAACAGCAGGAGCCCCAGGATGGATCCCTGTGGTACATCTCTTTTAGCGGTTTGAGTGGGGAGCTCCCCTCGCCTTGACCTGCTGATGCCTATCTGTGAGATAGTCGTTAAACCAGCACTGGGAGGATGAGTCCATGCCTATCGTTTTATGTGTAGAAAGGAGCAGACAGTTTCATGAAACATAGACTTTGGACGGCAGATAAGGACCACTTGGCCCACCCAGTCTGCCCATTTCCTACCTACTGGATAAGCTGCAGATTCTAGTTAACCAACAGCCTACTTCTTGCAACCCCCACTATAATTGCCTTGTGTCTGTCCCATGCATGTTTGAATTCCTCCACTGTTTTAGACCCAATGACCTCCTCAGAAAGTCTGTTACTTGTATCCACCACTCTCTCCGTGAAAACAATTTCCTCACATTACCTCTGAGCCGTCCCTCTTCTATCTTTAAATTGTACCCCTTGTTCTAACACATCTCTTTTCTGAAAGATGCTACCCTCCTGGACTTTGTTGATTCCTTGAGGTACTTGAGCGTTTCTATCATGTCCCCCTCCTTCCTTTCATCAAGAGTATACATATTAAACTCTTTCAGTCTCTCTTCATATGGTTTCTGCTGCAGACCCTGCACCATTTTAGTTGCCCTCTTCGGGCTGCTTCCATCTTGTCTATGTCCTTGTGTAGATGAGGTCTCCAAAACTGCACAGTACTCCAGATGGGGTCTCACCAACTGTCTGTATAGAGGATAACCACTTCCCTTTTACGTTCACTTCGCGCATGCACAAGGAACTTTTGGGAGAGTACCACACTTTGGTGGAGTGCCTCTCTCATCCAATGCACTGCTCCCTTGAGCAGGTGTGGTGTCCTGCACCAATGGGTGCAGGAGTCTGTATGACAGCGGTGTTCCTCTGTTTCAAAGGAAAGCACTGCTGCCATACTGAGCACTGCCATCACGCTGTCCCCCCTGCATCACGTAGTTTCCCGTCGCTGGCCACGCCAAACGCTTCAATAGCACACGCTGGGAGCCCACCCCAGCTGTAATGTTGTTTGCCGACGGGTGCCCAATCTCCATCGGCCCGCTGCCCCCACCAAACCATCCTGCTGCCATGCTGGGAGCCCACCCAGCGTGGCAAACGCCCTTTGATTGCCGACGGGTGCCTAACTCTGCCGCCTCGCCCTCACAGAAGGTTTGCCGGGCGGGGTGCCCAACCTGCCGGCCTCCTTGCCCCGCCATCTTGTGCCACGCTGAGCCCACCCCAGTGTGGCAAGCGTCCATGTTGTCGTTTTTTGTTTTTATCACCTGTAAAATAAAAACTGTCCCACAGCGCGTCTCCCAGCCCTCTCTCCCACCCGCACCCACCCTCTGCGCAGCCTCCCACACCCCCCACCGCATACCTCCGGACTCGGTAGCGATGATCTTCAGTGGACGGGAACATGTCTGCACTCTTCAAAGCGACCCTTGAGCTGAGGAAATGCCGGTAAGCTGTATAATGGTCTAGATGAGGGGTTTCAACTTTTGCATATCTCAGTCATTTTTTGGAATTTTTGCACCAAATTTTCAACATGGGGTTTTGGGACCCTTCTCATGAATGATGTCACTGTCCTGGTGTTATTCAGGCCCGAAGGGGTGATTTCAGGCACTGTGCAGTCACTGTGTGAAATCACCCTTCAGGCTCCCAAAATGCCATGACAGTGACATCATTCATGAGAAGGTCCCAAAACCCTATGTTGAAAATTTGGTGCAAAAATTCCAAAATAGCGACTGTTTTATCGAGTGTGCATTGCGTAGTCTCCGCACGCCAGAAGTTCGCGAATTTTCAATATTTTCACCCCAGATTTTCAACATTGCCATTTTATCACACCTTCTTATGAGTTGTACAGCTGTCATTTTCACATCTCACCCAAAATGTGTTTCTGCCCATGTAGCGCACAATGGCAGTCGATTGTCTTGAAATCAATGTATGGAACACATTAAAATCACAGTGACACTGTTCATGAGCAGAGGTCTTAAAATGGCTATGTTGAAAATTTGGTGAAAAAATTCTAAAATGACTGTTTCTGGTGAGCGTTGCGCCAGTTCCTACGCACTTTCGTGCGTTTGCAATTTTCAATATTTGCACTCCAAATTTCAACATTGCCATTTACCACACCTCCTCATGAGCAGTACAGCTGTCATTTTCACATCCTGCCCAAAGCGTGTTTCCATATGGAGCACAATGGCGCGGTTGGTGTGCGAACTCAATGTATGGGACACATTAAGAAAATCACAGTGACACTGATCATGAGCAGAGATCTTAAAATGGCTGTGTTGAATTTGTGAAAAATTCTAGAAATGACTGTTTTACTGAGTGTTCATTGTACAGTTCCTATGCACGCTTCGTAAGTTTGCGATTTTCAATATTTTCACTCCACATTTTCAACATTGCCATTTTACCACACCTCCTTATGAGCACTGCAGCTGTCATTTTTCACATCTTGCCCAAAGCGTGTTTCCGCCCATATGGCGCACAATGTCACAGTCGCTGTGTGAACTCAATGTATGGACACATCAAGAAAATCACAGTGTCACTGTTCATGAGCAGAGATCTTAAAATGGCTATGTTGAAATTTGGTGAACAAATTCTAAAAATAACTGTTTCTGAGCGTCGTTGTGCAGTTCTATACGCGGCTGTAAGTTTGTGAATTTTCAATATTTTCACTCCAGATTTTCAACATTGCCATTTTACCACACCTCCTATGAGCAGTACAGCTGTCATTTTTCACATCCTGCCCAAAGCGTGTTTCCACCTATGTGGCGCAAATGGGGTAACAAAAGGTCATGTTGACAATTTATTGTGCAAATACCAGCAATCGCACAGGGCATTAGGGTAAAGCACCATACATGCCAAACACCACTGAAATACCTGCAAGCGAACATTCGGCATTGACAAATGCTTTTTCTACTTGTGATGCCCTTCCTATGCATCCCAGTATCCCCTGGCTCTCCTTACCGACTTTTCACATTGCTTACCCACCTTTAGGTCATCTGATATGACTACCCCAGGTCCATTTCCATTTTTGTTGTTAGTACCTCCCTGCTATTGTGTACTCTTCTCCTGGGTTTTGGTTTCCCAGGTGCATTACTTTACTTCTTTACATTGAATCTAAGTTGCCATATGTCTGACCATTCCTCCAACCTTGCCAAGTCCCTTCTCATCTTTTCTACCCCTCTTGTGTATCAACTCTGTTACAGATCTTTGTGTCATCTGCAAAGAGGCATACCTTTCCCTCAGACCCTCTGCAATGTCACCTATGAAGATGTTAAAGAGGACTGGACCAAGTACTGAGCCCTGAGGTACTCCACTAGTAACCCCTTCTTGAATGTGTTCCATTCACTATTACCTTCTGTGTCCTGTTGTGCAGCCAGTTTGCTACCCAGGCTACCACCCTGGGACCCACTCCCAGGCTGGCTAACTTGATTATTAATCTTTTGTGTGGGACTGTGTCAAATGCCTTGCTAAAGTCTAGGTAGGCCATATCCACAGCCCCTCCCTGGTCTATTACTTTGGTCACCCAGTCAAAGAAATCAATTAGATTCGTCTAACATGACCTTCCTGCTGTAAATCCATGCTGCTTTGGGTCCTGTGCCTGCTGGCCTCTAGGTACTCAACAATTCTTTCTTTCAATAGTTTCCCTACCACTGAGGTCAAACTTACAGGTCTGTAGTTTCCTGCTTCTGCCTTGCTCCCACTTTTGTGAAGGAAATCACATCTGCCCTCCTCCAGTCCTCAGGTACCTTATCCTGCCATGATTTGCTAAAAAGTGTGGTAAGTGGTGTCACTAGGTCCTCCCTTAGTTCTTTTAGGATTCTGGGGTGAATCCGTCAGGCCCCATTGCTTTGTCCACCTTTAGTTTTAGGAGTTCTTTCAGTATTCTTTCTTCTGTAAATGGACTGGTGTCAACCCCCTACCTAGAGTGCTTCTATTGTCTGGTTTAGGTAACTCCTCCTCCTCATCTTCTTTTGTGAATACTGAGCAAAGTATTCATTCAGTATCTCTGCCTTTTCACTGTCTCCCTCTGCCCACCTCCCTCTCCTTTATTAATCTTCACTATCCTCCCTTAACCTTTCCATGCTCCTAATGTACCTATAAAGGTTTTCTCCCCTTCTTAACTGAGTTGGCTATTTTTCCTCAGTTTGGGCCTTTGCTAGTCTGACTGCCATCCCACTTCTTTCTGCTTTAATTGATACAGCTCCCTGTCGTTGCTCCTTCTGTGATTCCTTAAACTTTTTGAATGTAGCCTTTTCTCCTTAACCTTCCCTGCCACCTCTTTTGAGAACCATAGTGGTTTTTTACTTGCTGTGTTTTCTTTATTTGTTTCACACAAAGGCTTGTTGCCTCTATGATGGCAGTTTGATTTTTCTCCATTGTTCTTCCACCCTCCTTTTGGTCATTTTCTAGTGCATTCTTCAGGTATTCACCCATTTGCCAAGTCAGTCCTTCTGAAGTCCAGTATCCTTGTTTTTGTATGGCTTATCTCCGTGGTTGTGCTCATTGTGAAGCACACTGTGCAGTGGTCGCTTGTTCCCAGATGTCTACTGACTTCTAAATTTGTGATCCTCTCTCCATTTGAGAGTACCAGGTCTAGTATTGCTCCTTCCGAGTGGGTTCCAACACTAGCTGTCTAAGGCCTGCCCCCTGCAGGCATCGAGAATGACCCTGCTCTTGGATGTGGCTGCAGTACATGTTATCCAGTTAACATCTGGCATATTCAGGTCCCCATCAACAGTATCTCCCTTTTTCAGCCATTTTGAGAATGTCCTCTATCATTTTGTTGTCCATTTCCTCCCTTGAGATGGGGTTTGTATAACAACCCTGTGCGGATTGTGATGCCATTTCCTGTCTCCAAGGAGACCCAGAGTGCCTCTTGTCCTCCCCTTTACTTTTTAGTTCTGTAGCTTTGATCCCTTCCTTATGTATAGAGCTACTCCACCTCCTCTTTACCTTCCCTGTCCCTTCTGTAGATTGTGTACCCTGGTATGTTGACATCCCAGTCATGGTTCTTGGTGTACCATGTTTCCGTGACTGCCACAATATCAATTGTTCATCTACCATCAGGGCTACTAGCTCAGGATGCTTGTTTCCCAGACTACGGGCATTGGTACTCATTGCCCTCCATTTAATGTTGGCTTTATCCTTTTTCCCCATCCCTGCTCTTATTGCCCTTGTTTATTTTTCCATTTACCCCTGTCCTACCCTGTGTTGAGCTCTGTGCCTCAGTGTTAACCTTACTACCTGCTATGTTTTTGTTGGGGGAGGCTTGAAATGTTCTGCCTTTATCAGTGCCTCCCCTTGGCTAGTTTAAAAGCTTGCCAAGGAAGCATTTAAACCTGTCACCTAGGAGCTTGGTTCCCTTTGTGGACAGATGCAGACCATCGTGCCAGTATAGACCTTTATCTCTCAGGTGGACCCCCAGTCCCCAATGAAGCCAAAGCCCTGTGCTCTGCATCAGTTTGCAACCATTCATTAAACTGCATGGTATTCAGTACCTAGCCTCACTCCTGCCATGGACTGGTAGCACCTCTGAGAAGGTTACTGTGCTTGCTACCCATCTGAGGCCCCTCCCCAACTCCACAAATTCATTCTGCACTGCACTGATCCCATGCCTAGCTAGGTCATTTGTCCCAAGGTGGACTATGCTATCTAGTTCCCTCTCCTGTGATGCTGCTTCTGCAATCCTGAGGATTACGCTTCCTGTCCCTCAAGCCATGGCACCAGGCAGGCAACTTACTTCCTTCTCCTCTCCCTTCCCCAGTTTTACCCCTAACAATTGAGTCCCTATCAGAAGCTGTTTCCTTCCCCTGTGGTGTCCCTTGCCACCCTTTTGTGGGTCTCCCTTGTGGATGTCCTCAGCATTCTTCTGGGTCTCCACTGAGGGTGCCATCATCGATGGTGTCGAAGGCCTTGCTAAGGTCCAGGAACATGAAGCCAATGAAATTTCTGTTCTCCAGATCTGTTGCCAGTCGTTAGTTACTTTTGCTAGAGCCGTGATAGTATTATGTTTAGCTCTGAACCGAGACTGCATTGGGTTTAGCAGGTTTGTGTTGTCTAAGAAGGTCCTCAACTGAGCATTCACAATTTTTTCCAGGAGTTTTGAGAGTATGGGGAGGAGTGATATTGGCCTGTAATTATTAGATCACAGGGGTCCCCTGATTTAAACAGGGGATAGCGTGACAGTTTTCCACAGGTGCGGAGAGACCCTGCAATAAGGACAGGTTGAAAAGGTGAGTGATCAGTACAGCTAGGATATGGCATGCATGCCTTAAGGGAAGTAGGGTGAGGGAATCAGCACCAGCACTTTTCCTAGTGTCCATCTGACGAAGAAGATTTTCAAGCTCTTTCAGTGAGGCAGGCACAAAGGAAAAGACTCTGTTATTGGTGCTAGGTTCCGAAGCTGAGCACTACTCTGGAGTACGAGCATGCATGCAGGTGAGTTATCAAATGCTAGACATGCAGTTGCTTTGTGTACCTTCAGATTAGCAGGTCCCATGGGACTCGCCTCCAAAAAGGACTAGTGTCTACCCCTCCTTCCTTCAAAGCTTCTGTTACTTTTTGTGGCCCCATCTCTTCTCCTTCCTCTGTAAACACTGAACAAAAGTATTGTGAAAATCCTCTTTTGGGACAGATTTGTCTAATATCACTGAAATTATTCATAAGGTGGGGTCCCAGAAAGGCATGTTGAAAATTTTGGGCAAAATACGCAAAATGGCCAAGTTATGTCACTAAGTTTAAATCCCCATTGAAATACATTGAATCACATACCTGTTTCCTCAGTCTGTGGTCCAGCTTTTGAAGAGTGAAGACGTGTTTGCAGTCCAGAGACAGTTATGGTATCGGACCCCAGTGGGTAAGTAAGGTTTTGGGGGGTGGGTGCTGTGTGGGAGGGTCGGGTGGTGGGACAGTAATGGCTGTGCAACCCCCTGCCAAAGCGGGGCTTACCTGAAGCCCTGTAGTTCTTGTTCCTGCTCTTCTCAGGTGCTGCTAGAAATGCCTGCATTTTCTTTTTTTTCCCCTGGTCCTTCTGTGCCCTAGCTCAGCCTCAGTACTGATCCAGCCCTCTGGGGCTCCAAGAAATAGAAAGGTGATCACCTGCTAGATGCTTGCACTCTGGTGCAGCAGGGACTGTACAGGCATGAGCTGTACCTTTTTGATCTAGAGACTGCTCGCTTGCGATCAAACTGAAAAGTGTTCCGTTGGTCCCAGGATCCCCATCAGCTAAGTGGCCTGGAGATCACCGGACAGGGCCAAGAAAGTCCGCGTTTGAAAAAATTAGAGAGATCCACTAAGGAGTAATAATCGGGCTCTTGAATATTAATGAGCCAGAGCCCCAACAAGTATTAATACTCATGAGGGTGCTTGCCCTCGGGGAAGCTGTATTTCGCTGCAGGTAAGAAAGGGAGAATAAGGGATGGAAAATATATAAACAAATGTAACTGCTGTTTGTCTGGGGAGAAATGTTCTGGAAGGAAACCAGTGTTTAAAATAAATAAATGTTTCAATCCTGGCTGCACCAGTTCTATTTGGGACTCAGATGAAACAGCCTGTCTGCTACTGCAAGGAGTCCTCAAATAATGGCAGTAGTGACAGGAAAATGGACTGAGCAATTTACAGAATCTGTACAGCTACACGCAAGTATACAACCAGAGCTAATGAACTGTGGGGCATTGGGGCAAATATATGATTTATTCTGGCTGCACCAGAATTTTAATTTGAGACTGTACCTAATCTGCTTAAGGGACTGTAGGTTAAGCAGCCATTACAAAGCAACACAGCCAATTGAATATATATATATTTTTTTTTCACCAGGAGAGACACACTAAGTTGAAAGCTTGTTTACAGGTGTCACCTGGGAGCACAAGGAAGATAAGTGACTTGCTCAGGGTCACACAGCATGCAAGTGGGGCTGTGGGATTCAAACCCATGTCTCCAGGTTTGCAGCTCAGAGCCTTAAACCATTGCACTATACTGCCACCTCAGAATAGCGAAGCCAGGGCTTGTGGGACATTAGCCAAAGTGCATAGAACAATACCAAGTACTCATGGGAACTGCAGGGACCTAATTTCAGGCACCAAAACAACATACCAACTGTGCATTGAGTGAGGTTCATGCATAATTCATTTTCGACTGACAGGCCCTCAGCCAATTGGAGGACATTTACTCAGAAGCTTCTGTCAATCAGGAGCCTTTGGAGAGCCCAATAAGTGACTGTGTTTTCCAGTGTTTTGCCAGATTCAAGTGGGAACCCCGACGGGGTGGGGACTCTGTCCCCAGCCATGCAGCCAAATCTAGAAATCCAGCTAATCCCTCTCCATCCAGGGGGGTGTTTGCCTCTTAGCAGTAAAAGGTTAAAGTTATTTAGTTATGTAGTATCTGCTAGCCTGGGGGCTGTCAGCAAAATGTCCCCAGGGCTAGTGCCAGTTTTTCCAAATTTTGGGAAAATACGGCTAGTGACCTGATCGCAAGCCAGCTGTGAGAGAGTTGAATCTGCCTCAGCAGTGAAAGTGCTAATGAATCCTGAGACCACTCAAGTGAAAACCAACTCTGTTAAGCAATCTGGTGAGTAAACCAGTGTCTGACAAGTGCAACTGTATCCGAGCTTTAAGGGGCCACCCAGCCGAGCTAAAACTTGTGACCGTGCAACAAAGATATCTGCAAGGGTCAGCGAAGCCCAAAGAGTGCCAAATAGTGACTGTGTACATGGGAAGTATTTACAAGGGCAGTGAATGCCCAGTGTAACTGGATTGTGACTGTGTGGTGTCTGCACCTGCATCTGATCGATGCCTGGAGCAGGTGGACATCTGCTAGTAACTGGAGAAAGTTTAAAGTAAAAATGTATAAATGTGTCTGAGGTGAGCTATGCCACAGGACTGAATGAAAGTTTTCTGACCACAGGAATGTTCGGATGGTGCCTTGTGGCCAGCAATGGGTTATGTGTACTGTAGGAGCTGCAAGTACCAGCAAGAGCCACAAGGGACTGCATGTTGTGTTTTGGGCTTAGACAGCTACAGAAATCAATATTGTCAAGTGCTACAGTGAGGACAAGAATGAGTTAAAGCAAGTTACAAAAGTATTGTTGAGGCCAGGGAGCTATAAGTGAATAAAGATACAGCCAGGTATCAATGTTTACATCGAAAGAGTTTGCTGCATCTTCTTTCCCAACAAGCAAAGTTTCTGCAAAGAAACAGTGATTCCTAACACAGGCTCAACCTGGAGAAAAGTATTGCAAGTGGCAGTGAGGCAAGTTTAAGCTCAGTCCAGGACAATATGGGGTCCAGTGTGAGTAGTCGAGAGTTGCTGTGTAGTTCACTAGTGTTACTGCTATCTTATTTAAGTGTTCCTCATTTTGATGCCTGTATATTATCATATGTGCTCCCTGTTCCCCACCCCTAAATTCATGGGAGGCGAGCAACTTGTTGTTCAATGTGCCCTTCCTATTAAAACATTTCCAATAAATAAATAAAAATAGTCAAGTCTTACGTATGGTCTGGTCAGTAGAAAAGGAAATTCTAGCTCCACATGTGGTAAAATGCATCACCTGACTAATGAATGTACTAAATGCAACTTCCAAATCAAAATGGTTGTGGGAGACACCTGGTGAGCGTGCCACCTGTCAAGGCACTGCCATATACGCTTCCTTGAGGGTACAGCCTAGACATGGGTTGAAGCATGCCAGCCCTGCTCCCTCCTGTTCATCCAGCAAAGTGTTCCAGCCTTAAAGAGACACTGGCTTTAAAGTTTAAAATGCAAGATTCATCTCAAAAGCTGTAAGACCCCTTGCAGTCAGTTTCAGGCCCTGGCTGTTAGCCTTTGTTCTGTGTCTTGATCTTTGGAGTCGGAGTTCCAGATTGCTGAGAGCACTAAATCCTCACTTGTCTAAACCTATGAGGACATTCACTGCAAGTACTGAAGGGCAACCCCTGCACCACTGAATCCGTCTTGTGAATAGTTCAAGGGCATAATACTCACCTTCTGCAGTTAATCCTTTTGATCTCCTTAAGGGCCCCAACCATGCCAGCCTACATACAGCTGCACTGTCCATCAGACCTGCACCATGTTTTGAACACTTTACAGTTACTGGGTACCCAGGTTGTGTGGGATTGTGGGGTCTTGCACAATATGGAATACCAGCACCAGTGTGGGCATCAGCTAAAATAATCTGTTTTATGCAGCTAGTCAGATAGCCAGGGCTCTGGTTTATCTCCAAGGTTGGTGGGAAAAATACAATACTGAAATGTGATTTAAACTGCACTAGATTTCACCAGCTAGAGGTTTCACCAGCACTTGCAAATCTTAATCATATGTAAATATAATAACTGCATAACCTCTACCCTCATGTTTTCCATTCCTAATCCCTTATGCCCCAGATGAAATATTGCTGTTACTGTTTTTGCAAATGGTGGTCTTGAGCATATTATTAGAGAGTCTTTAATTACAAAAATGTCTGAAATGCAGGGAACTATTATCGGGTCATATGTTGGAGTGGCAAATGGTATAAGTGGGTGGAATAACATCCCAGGGGTTGTACCAGGTAACAGCTAGCCCACTTAAAAGTAGACTCTGGGTGGAGGCACTATGCACAATGAAAGAGCATAGAAAAGAACCAGTTTAAAGTAAGTTTGTGAACCCAGGCCCTCAACCTTGTTTAGGCCAGACAAAGCAGGGGTAGTAGCCCTTGAGTAGTGCTGCCTAGGGTTACAGCTGCAACAGACATCGATGAGCGTTTTTCTTTTCATAGGGTTTATTTAATAAATAAAACACAAAAACAAAAACAACGAGGAAGGTTTTCTTTATTTCATATTGTGACTCTGGGATTGGCACCCCCAGTGTCAGTGTTATGTTTGTGGGGTGGTGGGTGCTGAGAGGGAGGGTCGGGTGGGTGGGACAGTTACAGGATCAGCAACAACAGAGAGACAACAGCGACACTTGGTGAATGGGCACCCCAGTGTCAGTGTAAAAAAAAATATGAAGAAAGGCTTTCTTTATTTTAGGTCATGACACTGGGGTGTTGGGCACCCCAGTGTCAGTGCTATGTTTGGGGGGTGAGGTGGTGGATGCTGCGAGGGAGGGTTGGATGGGTGGGACAATTGTGGGGCAGCAATAACAGAGAGAGTGACAGCAACACTGGGGATTGGGCACCCCAGTATCAGTGTTGCTGTTTGTGGGGTGGGGTGGTGGGTGCTGAGATGGAGGATCGAGTGGGCTAGGGAGTTATAGCAGCTGCAACAAAAGACATCGATGGACGGCTGTGAATGAGCCTTCTGGCACTTCAATGCCATTTAGAGATCTGACCGCACATTAGGAGTGATGTTTTGGTGGACTGTGAGGGCTCTCTTATGAGGTTGGGACACTAGGGATTAGGGAACCCCAGTGTCAGTGTTACGTTGTGGGGGGCTGAGAGGAGGATCAGGTGTGGGGACAGTTATGGGGTGCCAGTAATAGACATGGACGGTTTTCTGTTACCTGCTGACATAGGGCCAAGGGAAAAGCCACCCATGATTGGATCAGCTTTTCCTTTAAAGTCCACAACATCTCTGCCTAGCAAGCCAAAATTCTGTCATAATCAGCCAGCTGATGATTGGTGTGCCACTGCCATGCCCACAAAACACTACTCTGCATTGGATGGACAGTGTTGCACCTCTCAACAGCTAACTATCATAGCAAAATGTTCATTGCACTCCATATGTGCATGGAGAACATAAACATTTCTTGTCCCTTTCATTACCCTCCTGGGCTATTCTCTCTTCAGTTTGCACCTTTGCAATCCTTACTACTTCCCTGCTTCCATCTATTTCCTGATACACTTTATATCCTTCTCTCTGTGTCTCCTTATATCTTCTGAATGTTACGCTCTAAGTCTTTACCTTTTCAGCCACCTCTTTTAAGAACCATAGTGGTCTCTTTTTCCTCTTGCTTTTGCTCACTTGTTTGGTGCAGAGGTGTGTTGCCTTTACTATAATCCATTTTATCTTTTCCCACTGTTCCTCCACCCCACCCAGGCCACCACCCCCACCAGGTCATCCCTAGAGGTATTCACCCATCTTTATAAAATCCACCCTCCTGAAGTCCAGGACCCTCGTCCTTATGTGGTTCAATTCTGCAGTCATCTTATATTGAACCACATATACAGTGATCACTGGTTCCCAAGTGGCCTCCCACCTTGAGGTCTGCAACACTGTCCTGGTTAGTGAGTACCAGGTCCAGTATTGCCCCATCAAAAGTGGGTCCATTGACTAGTTGCCTGAGGAATGCCCCTGCAGAGAGTCCAGGATGTCCCTGCTTCTAGCTGAAGCCACTGCTGGGAGGCTCCAATCTACATCTGTCAGTTTGAGGTCCCCACCAGCAGCACTTCTCCCTTTCTGTCATCTTACCAGTAACTTTCACAAGCACCTTATCTAATTCCTCCCCTGTGCT
Source organism: Neoceratodus forsteri (assembly GCA_016271365.2). Classification (NCBI taxonomy): domain Eukaryota; kingdom Metazoa; phylum Chordata; order Ceratodontiformes; family Ceratodontidae; genus Neoceratodus; species Neoceratodus forsteri. The sequence goes on from CM057452.1 coordinate 427,250,516, forward strand.
GGAGGTCTGTGATCACCCAGTGGGAATAGTGACTCCATTCACCATCTCCAGGGGTGACCTGCAGTACCCCATCTCCTGCTGTATTCCTGTATCTCTGTCGCTTTTATGCTTTCCCCACATAAAGCACCACACCCTCTCCTTTTCTTCCCACCCAGTCCTTTCTGAACAGAGTATAGCCTGGTATGTTTGTGTTCCAGTCATGGTAAAGAAGAAGCTATGCATTTTGTCTGGTCTCCCTCCCCTTCCCTGGTCCAAAGTGGTATTGTGAGGTGTTCACTAGCCAGGGGTAGCTGGAGTGTATCAGAGGCAGGAGGATATTGTTCAAAATAGTAGAAAACAGGAAGTTGTTATCCTCTGTACAGACAGTCGGTGAGACCCCATCTGGAGTACTGTGTGCTGTTCTGGAGACCCCATCTCGTAAAGACATAGAGTGGAGGCTGTCCAGAGGAGGGCAACCAAATGGTGCAGGGTCTGCACCAGAAGACATACGAAGAAAGACTAAAGGAGCTTAATATGTATACCCTTGAGGAAAGAAGGAGAGGGAAATGATAGAAACTTTCAAGTACCTCAAGAGAATCAAAAGTCCGAGAGGGTAGCATCTTTCAGAAAAAGAGATGTGCAAGAACAAGGGGCACAATTTGAAGATAGAGGGGTGGCTCAGAGGTAATGTGAGGAAGTATTTTTTCATGGAGAGGGTTGTGGATGCATAGAACAGCCTCCTGAGGAGGTTGTGGAGCCAAGAACAGTGGGGAATTCAAGAATGCATGGGACAGACATAAGGCAGTCCTAGTGGGGGTAGGAGGAAGTAAGCTGTTGGTTAACTAGGATCTGCAGCTTATCTGTTAGGTAGAAAAATGGGTAGACTAGGTGGGCCAAGTGGTCCTTATCTGCCGTCAAATTCTATGTTTCTATGTTTCTGAAGTACAGGTGCGAGTCCCTCAGATGGATCATCCACAGAGAAAATGAGTGCAAGGAAAGAGCACCCTAGGAAAATTAGTGCAATGGCAGATTTTCCACCACAGAGCAAATATAGTAGGTATATACATGGGAGGACCCTTCACAAAGAGTTCATTTTGTATTTGTCATCTGTTATTAGGCATCCGGATCTGTGGGCAGACTAGATGGACCTCTGGTCTTTTATGTTGTCACTATGTTTCTGTGTTTCTATCTTAGAGGGGTTACATGGACCTGTTCTATTGACAAAGATGTTGGCCAGGATACTGGCGAAACTCCCTACTTTGCTAAGGAAGTGCTGTTTCTTCCTGCAAGATGGAGGTTGCCAGTGTGAACAGTTGGGGAGGTGGAGATACTGCTGTGGAGTGTGGGTCGAGCTCCCTCCCTTCCAGAGCTCCAATGATGTCCCTGATCAGTCTGCTATGGATATGGATACGGTTATTTCTAACAAAACTGAGCCTGGTTCAAATGTGGAAATAGAGGACCTGGATCTGAACACTGAACTGCAGGAAAATAAAAAAACACCTACTTGCACTGCTTAAAGAGGTAGATGCCATCCTGAAGAAAGAAAAGGGTAAGCTTTCTTCCATCTGACAGACTGATTTTCAAGATGCCAGCTGCTGCTATACAGTCAGTTTCCCAGTTTAGCTAAGTGGATAGTTCTGCTGAAGTGCTGTCGCAGTGGCCAGTGATGTGCATACTGTAACCCACACTCCGTAATGGTGACAGTGGCAGGAATTCTGCTGGGGCTCCAGAAAGGCAGCAATCAAGCACAAGTGCCAGGCCCCAGTAAGACAACAGCAGAATGGTCCCCAGAGGTTCTGATCGCGCGAGGATAGAAAAAGTCCCATGCTGACAGTACATGGTTGTCAAATCTATCTCAAAGTGAACTGACACCCTGGATGACAGCTCACAGAAACAAATGCTGATTGAGCTGGGTGTGGCACTTCAAGGAGACAGCTTCTTCTCACCACCTGACTGAGCAGGGGGTGGCTTTGCCCAATTACTGTGTCATGACACTGCATCTTACATCGGGAATGGCACAGTAAGTAATATAAATGGAAAGACTGCTTTATGACCTGAACTGTCCAGGAAAGAGGCTGAAATAAATACAGAGCCAGTGCATGAAGGGCAGTAGGTGATAAATCCAAATATAAATACAGTCGGTCAAAATCTGCGTATGAAATACATCGCTTCAAAGTTGCTCACAAAAATATTGACTGCAGCGACAAAGCCAACAGTAGTGGTCAGAAACATACTGCAGTCACTACCATGGCTAACAGAAACAAGTAAATTGAGTTTTGAACTGGGCTTTTACCCTCAGCACCCCCCCATTGTGGGGGTCTTTGCCCACCACATCCCATGAATTAAGAATTAACTCCATGGGGTTGCAACCTGGGAATGGGGAGAGGAACTTGGGGGGCAATTGTATTCTGGTGGGTAGGGGCAACAGTGCAAGGTGGGGGACAACTCAAAAGTAAAACGGGGAGAACAAAAGTGCAACAGATGGGAGACTGGGAACAGAACCCTGGTCTCCAGGGCGTTCCCACCACCCTAGCTGCCATGGCCTTCACCCTCTGCATCATGGGAGCAGCTCAACAAAGCCATGCAGTTCACCAGTTGTCCTCTTCCTCCCATGTGATGACAGCTACAGCTACAGGGATAGGCAAGGCAAGGCAAGGCATATTTATTTTTAGGAGCCCAATCCTGGAGGCTCTGTGCTACTGCATAATTAAAATACAGAATATGTAAAACTAAAAGACAACAAAATAGATACAAAACATACATAAGTATAAATAACAAGTGAAATATAATAAAACAGCAGGCTAGAACAGAGATAAGAACAGCTGACTGCAAGACAGATAGTGTAACTTAGAACTATCATTTAAAAGACAGTGTCTGGGAATGCCTGATTGAATGAATAGGTCTTGAGGCGGGCTTTGAATACTTTAACTGATGGGGCCTCCTTACAGCTGGAGGAAGTGAATTCCACAGGATGGAGCCGGCGACACTGAAAGCTCTGTCACTGGCAGTTCTTAATCTCTTCCTGGGAATCGTAAGGAGGCCCCTAGAGGAGGAGCAGAGGAATGGACTGATGCAGCAGGTGTTAGAAGATCAGTCAAGTAGCCAGGGTCAAGTCTGCATAGGGCCTTAAAGGTGAGCAAGCCCACCTTAAAGAGGACCCTCCACCTGACTGGCAGCCAGTGCAGTTCATGAAGTACCAGGGTGATATGATATGATATAAGGTATTTAGGCTGCCCCATCAGCAGCCTGGTGGCTGCATTCTGCACTAGCTGCAGCTGGTGCAGGGTACCCCCAGAGATCCTCACAGACCCAGAAGTAGAGCACATTACAGTAATCAAGCCTCAACATCACAAAGGTATGTACTAAGGTGGGAGGTCCTCGGCAGAACTTGGGGTTTGATCCTGGCGATATTCCTCAGATGGTAAAAACTGGAATGGATAACGTACAACACCTGAGATTCATAAGTCAGCCAGCTGTCAGGAATAATGCCCAGACTGTGCACCCTAGAGGAGGCCTTCAATGGTGTAGGTCCCAGGAATAATCCTGTTGCTGCATCAGAGGCCATCCTATCATGCCCTCTATTTGACTTCATCACCAGTACCTCCGTCTTATCAGGGTTCAGTCATAACTAGCTAGGGGCCATTCAGTTATTGATCTCAGCGAGGCATTTATTTAGCACTTCCACTGCGTTTGATGTCCCAGGGGCAAAGGAAATATACAGCTGGGTATCATATGCATAGCAATGAAAATTCAAGCTGTACTTCCTAATGAGCTCACCAGGGTAGCATGTACACAGTGAACAACGTTGGTGACAGAACTGAACCCTAGGCACCCTGACCACAAGTGGCTCGGGGGAGGAGAAATTCTCCATCACCTCCGCGTTGCCTCCTATTTGTGAGGTAGGACTTAAACCAGCAGATGACAGTGGCAGTGAGTCCACAATATTCTCTCAAGCGATCACGTAACACACAATGGCCCACCATGTCAAATGCTGAGGAGAGATTGAGGAGAACAAGAATTGACCCCTCCCCGATCTCTTGCTCTGAGGAGGTCATTATGCACCCGAACTAATGCAGTTTCCATGCTATGCCTCTCACGAAACCCATATTGCAGTGGCTCATAAAGATCAAAGGTCACAAGGTGCTGTTCAAGCTGTTGCACCACAATCTTCTCAACAACCTTACCTAAAAATGGAAGGTTGGAATAGGATAGTATTCGCCTTGATGTCAGGGTCTAAAGCGCTTTCTTCGAAGGGGTCTCACCAGTGCCTCTTTCAAGGAATCTGGAAACCCCCTCCGATAAAGAGCACTGTACAATCAGGCGAACACTAGGCATTAACTGACTTGCGCTATGCTGTCTCTGTAACTGCCATGTCAGATGCCATTTTCGGCGTGGATTTTCCTGCACTGTAATCTTGGCGATATATTCACTGGATAGGTGCATGAAAGGTGGCTGCTATGGGAAAAGATGCTGCTCAACTCTGGATACTCAGTAGATTAAAACTATATAATAGTTTCTAGTGCAGCTTCTACTACTGACTGTGCACTGAATTCAGCTCCGTAAAACCAGAGGACCCTTGTATCAGTTTTTCTTTACAAATACCAAAGTCGTTCTGATTTTCACTTGGCCCTGGGTCCCTGGAACCTCCTAAACTGACAAAGGATACAGCCCACTCTACCAAGACTGGGAGGTAGATTACCTCGTAACCAGTCCAGGTACTGTTTCTCTTCCACCTCGATATATGCCCCAAATAGGTTAAATATTCCAATGGAGAGCCTGATTGACAGCTTATCCGAACTGCTGACTGGGGGCCCAGGCCCTCGACACAGAATAGACACCGGGGTCCTTTTGGAGTAAGCCAAGAGGCCATCATCCTCCAGGGAGATTTAAAATGTTGAATCTCTTCAAAAACTAAATTTGGAGCCAGGCATTGGGTCACTGTGCCTTTAAACTTAGCTGTAAAATAGGGCTTGCTAACTCCGCCCCTGTCTCAGAGTAACAGCGAAATGTTGGAGAGTCTGATCTAGCCACTGTCCAAGGGTTTTATTTTTTTCAATTCAAGTTTATTAACATCAAGCAGGTACATCATATTTATACATTCTGTTAATATCTATACATAGCTCAAATTATGAGTTACTTCTTAGAGTATTCATTTTAATTTATCTCATTTATCTCAATACTTGATAAATACTGTATCATTGTTTCTTATAACAAGAAAACTACTTCATTTTCTTTAAGTTCTAGTGAAATTGATCACCGTCTCTCTTTAACCTAGGTCAAATCACAGCCCATCCCTCCTTTCCGTTTCATTCTTTCCCTCTCAGTTTTTGCTTTTAATAGTGAGTCTCTCCTCTCTTGCCCTAAAGCTAGCTTTTAATCAGTCAAGTACTATTTAGTTGGAGGATCGCCAATTCTCCCATCTAGTCCACCTTCTCATGTAAGTGGAGATTCGATTGTTAATTTTGTAAATGATTTCTTCCAATTCTGATATCATGTCCACTATCTTTATCCATTCTTGCATATTGGGGGAGTAGGGTCCACACCTTTTGTGATGGTTTTGTGCGCTGCTGTTATTAATATGGTCCAGAGATACATTGTATCCATGTCTTGTATGTCTTCAGGGAGAGCCCTAGAATCATTATAGGCCAGTTTAGTGGTGTCTGTATCAAAATATCTCTCTAAGTGCCCACATGATTTCCATCCCAGAAAGCTCGAACCGTACAGGACCAGAAAATGTGCAAATGTCCGCCTCTAGCAACCCACATCCTCTCAACATTGAGCTGTAACATTTGGATCTCTTTTACTTATTATAGGAGTCAAAAGTATCGGACCTTAATTACGCCATGAGAACTCCTGCCAATACGGAGATTGGGTCATTCTTTTAGTTAAGAAAAAATTCAAACCCAGTTGAGTTCTCCCAGGTCCTGGGTGCTTCCTCCCTTCATTTTGTTTTTATTTTAATAAGTCGGTCCTCTTTCAGTGCCGATAGAGCTCTATAGCGGAAGAATCAGCCCTCTTTGTTGACCAGCTCGTGGCTTTCCTGAATGGTCTAAGGATCTGCTGGGCCCTCTCGAATCTATGTCTTTTTCTTTGGCGTGTAGATGCAGTTTCTAGCCTGTAGGTACCTGAAGTGGTCTGAATTTTGCAGACCATATTTGTTTTAAGGGATTGAAGTCTAGTAAAGTCTCCCCTGCCAGAATTGAGAGAGAAATCTGAGTTTCTCCTCCCATGTATGAAATCCCTGTCTAGGGAGCCAGGTTGAACATCTAGGTCCCATGCTAGTCTTTTAAGGGCCATATGGAGTTTTTAAGTTTATATTTCTGCCATATTCTGTGGACGATCTTATTGTGTCCCTGATCGAGGTCAGCGTGAGGGTATGGGCATCTATTTATGTTGGAGACCAGCAGTCTGGATTCCAGGGTTGTAGCCCGTCCTCTCTCTCTCATCTTTTTCCATGACTTGCCAGCCCAATGTGGCATTGGGATTAGACCATATTATGGCATTTTTAATTGGGCTGCCAGAAAATAATCTTCCATATCCAGGAGGGATTGTCCACCCTTTTCTCGGTGTGCTTGGAGGATTCTTAAGTTTATTCTGGGCCTCTTGGACTCCAAATAAATTTTGGAAAACATTTTGTTCCATGTTTGAAAGATCGATTTGTGTATATAGAGGGATGCATTGAAACAAGTACAAAACCGAGGTAGTACATTCATTCGCAGTGTTTTGTATCTTGGGTATGTTGGGAGATTCAGCAGGGACCATCTTTCAAGATCTTTTGTAGGTTGTTTACTAGGAGGTCATAGTTAGCAGTAAACAGTTGGTAATATTGCTTTGTAATGTGTATACCTAGGTATTTCATTTTGCTTGCCTTCCAGTTTAATGGGAAGAGATTGCACAACTCTAAGTTAGGTTTATAGAAAAGTAGAGCACCTCTGTCTTGTTTTTATTAAGTGTGTATTCTGAGTGTCTACGAATTCCGTCAGGATTGCCCAAACTTGCTTTATGGACTGTTGAGGTTGTGTGAGGCTCAGGAGAACGTCATCTGCATAGAGCGATATTTTTATGCAGGTCTCCTACTATTACCCCTTTTACCTCCTCCCTCTACGCACTGCTTCTGCCAACGGCTCAATGTATAGAGCGAACAGCAGAGGAGACAAGGGACACCTCTAGGTGTACCTCTGCCCAGGTCAAACCTCTCTGATATTCCACCATTCACTTGGACATAGGCCTGTGGAGTGGAATAAAGCGTCCGATAACATTAATAAATGATTGGGGAAACCTCTGTGTTCTAGTACTCAAATAAGAAGCCGAGGAAACTTTGTCAAAGGCCTTTTCAGCGTCTAGGCTCATTAAGCATGCCAGTGCACGGATCTCTGAATGGTATCTATTATATTTATCACTGATCTGACACTGTCAGAGGCCTGACTGACGGTGATAAAACCCATTTGATCCATATGTATTAATCTGGGTAATACAGATTTAACCTGGAAGCTATTATAGCTGTGAAAATTTTGTAGTCTACATTTAGTTAAGATATGGGGCGGTAGGATTTGCAGAGTGTTGGATCTTTCCCCTCCATATGAATGACCGAGATGGTGGCATATTGCCAAGAGGGAGGTATAGGGTCTATCCCAGTCCACACTGCTGTGAGGCCTTCAGAAGGATGGGGAGATCTCTGTCTCAAAGGTTTTATAGAATTTAGCACTGAATCCATCTGGCCCTGGACATTTTGCTGTTTTAAATTTTTATTATATGTTTGATCTCTTGTTGGGTGATGGGTCTAGTAAGGGTTTTGCTTGACCTGGGATAAGGGAGGGAGGGGAGGAATCTAAGTATTTCTTTTTCTCCTGAGGAGGTTTCCTCCTGGATGAATATAGTTTAGTGTAATAGGCCACAAGGCCTTTGCTATTGCGAGCCTGGGTAGTTTTCTGATTGTTGCCAGGAGAAGCTATTGTAGTAATTGTCGCCTTGCTATATTTTGCCTGAGCCTATAGGCTAATACTTTGGTCCCTCTGGGTCCCCTTCATAATATTTTTACTTCAGATAAAATAGGGCTTTCTCTGTTTCTAGTTTTTGTATTTTTGCAGTCGGTCCTGCTTTCAATTAATCTTCTCTCTTTCTGGGTCCCATTTAATTTTCTGGTCCCTTTCCCAGTCTTTAATCTGGGAGGTTAGTTCTTGTTGTTTCTGGGTTATCAGCTTTTCCTATGGGTGCTAATTGTATCAGTTTCCCTCTGACAATCGCTTGAGGGTCCCATAGGATCTGTGGTTGACATAGCCAGCGTATTGTTTTCTTCTATTGCTCTTTTGAGGAATTGTTTGAGTTCTTTAACTATCTCTTCATCCTGGAGGAGAGAGGTATTCGGTCTCCAAAGAGTTTTTCTTTGGATAACCCCAGGTCTACTTCTAGAAAAAGCGGGCTGTGATCTGACAGAACATTGGTTCCCACCACATTGAAGCAAAGGAGGAGGTCCCTTGAGAAAGTAAAGAGCATATCCAACCTCGAATAGATATGGAACCTCGGGGAATGGCAAGTGAATTCTCTGCTAGTGGGGTATCTTTCCTCCATATATCCACCATTCCCAGTTGTTGCGTTAGCATTTTGAATGCTTTGCCTTATTATGTTCTGGCCTAGGTATTTGAGATGTGGTATCCATCTCTGTTGAGAATTATGTTCCAATCCCCCATTACCAGATTCTTTTGCCTTCTCAGCCACTAAGCCGTAGCAGAGCCGAGTAAAAGGAGGTCAGGGACCCGGGGAATGTATACATTGGCCAAGGTGATCAGCTGGTTCTGTACTGTCCCTATTACCGTTAGGTACCTTGCACCAGGATCCTCAATCACCTCCTGGAGCTGGAAAGATAGTGTGTCCGAAAGCAGGGTGGCTACCCTCTCCTCCTACCCCCTCTAGGGAGGAGTGGAAAAGTTAGGGCAGAGCCCTACACTTCAGTTTTGTACTTCCTTAAGTGTGAGGTGTGTTTCTTGCAGAATACTCGTCATACTTTTGGGCGTTCAGGTATCTCTGCAACCTCTTCCTCTTGACAGGGCTTGTACAACCGTTTATGTTAAAGGAGGCTATCTTTGAAAGGTGATCAGCCATTTGTGTATATTATTGTCTCAGCTGCTAACCTCAGATAACTTATGCTTTGAGATAAGAAATTTGGTCAGAATAAGTACCTTGCGATAATATGAACCATATAACTTCATAATACATCAACTTTTCAGTTAAATTTAACAATAATTGTATTAAACAAATAAACAATTGCTTTGGCCTCATCCAACATCGAGCCTTAAGCAAATTTACTGAATTAATGTCCATGGTCAAGGAAACTCAAAGCCATGAGCCCTTGTTTCCTTTGTAGAGCTTCCTAGGCGTGACTGGCTGAGGTCCTCAGTGTAGGAGGAAATGTCCTTACTGGACTTGTAAGGGGCTCAGTAGTGCAATGAGACCTCCCTTGACCTTATCAGAAAGTTTCTGGTGTGGTCATCCTCCTTCGTATCACCTTTCTGGCATAGCACCATTTCCACCACTGCCTCCCTTCCCAGCAATTATTCATCCCCGGCCTGAAGGATCGGGAGAAGGGGCGAACTACGTTACGTTCTCTGCCGTTAGAGAATATTCAAATTCCACTTTACCTATGGCAGCATGCCCCTCAGGCGTCACTTGTTTGAGTAAAGCGATCGAACTTCACATCTAAAGGTGTGCCGGATACCTTTCAAGGCGCTTCTCCTCAAGATCAACGGACTAACTTGTCTGTAAATGATCTAAATCCCCATCCCCCCTCAGCACCTTTGCGTGTCAAGTATTTTAACTTTCAGTTCTGCGGCAGGGGAAAGCACTCCTCTTTTCTGTCCTGTTTCGCTTTCTCTGCAGCCTGGGTTTATCCAGTGCCAGAGGTCAGTGCTCGGTCCCTCTGACCTCTGTCTCATTCACCGTGAGGTCCCTCCTGCTGCCCCATGTGTGCTCACCCAAGATGTTTTGCTCATGTGATTCCCTCTTCCCTCCATGAAGGCCCACCCTCCCCTCCCGGGTGGAAGAAGGCCACGAGGCACCCCAGGCAGGAGACTCCGAGCCCTAGGACCCAACCCAGCCTGCCCAGCCCCGACCCCCAGCCCCCCCTGCCCCTCCATCCCCCTAGTTGACTCCGTAGTCCCAATCTACACCCGTGGTAAGAGGATTCTGCTTCTTTCCTCTGACTCAGGGTATTAGTCTTATGTAAGCGGGGTTCCATCTAGGTGTCCCCATCAAGTAGAATCATGCCAGGGTCTGTTTACCGGCTTTTCGCCATCCTCGCTGTTTCAATTCCCGTCAAATCCCTGAAAGGTCCCTCTCCCTGAGCCGTCCCTCCTTCATTCTGCCCTTCTCCTTATCTCCTGTCCCTCGGTTTACCCCCCACCGGAACACCCATCTCTCTCCTGAACTCCATTCTTTCTCTTTGAGTTGACTGGCATCTCCTTTTCTTTTCAGGTTCACCAATAAGAAGCTCAGAGGACAGTCTCAGCATCGAGGTGTTGTTTCAAGCAAGGGCAGCCCCCTTCCCTCTTCCATTAGAGCGTGGTCTTAACATCCATTTCTCTCTATTTATTACATTTTACTCTTACTTCCACCCTGAAGTTCTAAATTATTCAGGTTTTATTTATTTATTCGGTCCAAGTGGGCTGTGTTCTGCCGCCTTGCAGTGGTTGAGCGCTGCCTGGCCCCATAGATCCCCAAACCGGTCAAACACGACGTGTGGCCTTGCAGTCCCACAGCACGCCAAGGGAAGTTCTCATTTTCATCTGAGGATCACTGAGGCCCGAGGCCCCACCCACCTGGCCAGGCCCTTCTTGTCTTTCTAAGGGCAGATCCCTCGGTTTCTCACTGTCGGGGAACTCTGCCAGGGTCCAGCGACCCCAAAGCCCCACGATTAGACTCTCAATCTGTTCCCCAGTCTCAGACCCAACCCCACAAATCAGGCCCCCACCTCAAATAGCTAGCCCGTTTGTTTTCTCTCAGGAATGGGGTCCTGCCCAGCGAGGCCAGAACAGTGCAGTCCCAGGTTCGAGGTCAACACTGCAGAGCCCATCATGCTTTGTGCCCTCAGATTGACCGACCGCCCTCCGATCTTCAAATTTGACCTTTCCCCCTTCCCTTGTCGTAATTGGGTGGGCCCTTAACTTCCCATTTACCAGATTTTTCCAAGTTTTCATATTGTAATTTTAACATAAGACTCAGTCACAGAAGTCTTTGGTAATCTGTTACCAGTTCTCCTTTGCCCAAGAGGAGGAATCTATTTCAATAGATGTCTCTCTGTGAGTAAGCCTGCGGACAGTCAGGGCTCAAAATCATCCTCCAGGCCTCTTTTTACTTCTACTTCCTTCCCCTCCACCCCCCCGGTCCCATCTTCTGGGCTTTATACTGCTTCTAGTGTATATTGTCTCTCCGGAGACTGCACCGATCAATAGAGCCTCTCAATTCCTGACATTTCAGCTCCTGAATGTACTTACTCTGTGCAGGACCGAGCAGGGGTATTCAGGAATCAATCATCGAGGCCCAGTGCAGCATCAGTCAAGGGTGTTTAAGAATCAATACCGGAGTCACAGAGTCGACACTGGGGCGTTTGTGCTGGATGTAGGCATAGTCGCAGGCCGACCAAAACTTCTGCTGTGCACATTTCATCTCGGGCTCTGTTGTTCCTCCATTGCATTTCCTCTGCTGAGGGAGATCCTCTTCCTCCTCTGGTCGCTCTGTCAGTTGAAGGTGTCCGCTGTTTTATTCACCATTGCCAGTCGCCATACCTCTGGATCATGAAGCTATGTCAGCATGAAGGGTTGTGTGTGGATTTCGTTGCATGGAGCCTTTTTGCTGTCCCTTCTGCTGATCGCCCAAGCCGAGGACAGGAGATCTTTTCCAGCTTCTCTTTTGCCATTGGTGGAGTGGTGATACCCAGGCCCTCGAGGTAAGGGTAGCTGTTAGAAGGTCCTTAAAGACCTTATTGCCTTGCTGAGTGATGATTTTAAGCCTGGCTGGATGCAGGACCTGTGCCTTGAGGCCTTTGGCTCTCAGTTGTTTGACCACTGGCCAGATAGCTTTTCTCGCCTCTTGCACCTCAGCCGTATGGTCATTATCTAAAGCTATTCTGTGGCCCTTAAAGATTAGGGTAGTTTGCTGCCATGCCTTTCTTAATATCTCTTCTTTCCTTCTGTATGATGTTAGGCCACAATAAGAGATCGAGGAGCCTGCTTCTGGGTTTCAGGTGCGGGACCAGGATGGGGGCTCGATCTATCTCGAGGTCCAGCTCTTTTGGGAGGTTGAGTGTTTCCCATAGGAGAACTTGCACAAAGGTGACAGTGTCTGCTTCTTTTCCTCTAAACCTTCCGGGACCCCATAAATGTGGATGTTCTGCTGCCTGCTTCTTCCTCAGATCATCTATCCGTCGGTGGAGCTCACGATCCCGGGCCAGTAGATAGAGGAGAAGCGGTCCTGCCTGTCGGTTTGTTCCATCATCTGTGTGAGCCCCAGTTACAGCTGCTCGGTTTTGTAGTCTATTTGATTCAGATCTGAGCGAAGATCAGTAAGGGTATGGTCCATTTTCGTTACTGTTTGGGCTGTTGCTTTATCATCTCAACGATGTCTTCTGGCGGGTGGTCCGTTGCGGCGAGGCCCTGCTGTGGAGTCGACTGTGTCCCTCGAGGCTCGAGTTGCATCGATATCTGCTTGGAGCATTTCTCTCAACTTTTTGTATAGGGTAATAATTTATTTCCACTTGTAATGGTCAAATCCACACGACCCTGTGGGACCTCCACTAGTCACCCTCGCCTCCTCCTGACTCATACCCCTGCACTCTTACTGTTTGTGTTTTTATTGTCAGCCACTGATCTATCCATTTTTACTAGAGAGTGGTCAGTACCCATTTTATAGTTTATTTATCAGTAAACTGTGGAACACAGTATCGAATGCCCTACTGAAGTCAAACATAACCACATCCACACGCTGATCCCTGATCCATGTATCTACCCACATAGTCATAGAAAACAGATTTGTTTGACAAGATCTATTCTTTGTGAAGCCATGTTGTTGCCTACCTATTAGATTGTTACCACTTAAGGTGATTTTTATTTCTTCAGAAATGATTCTGTCAAACAACTTTCCCACCACTGATGTCAGGCTAACTGGCCTGTAATTAGCCACATCTTTTCTGCTTCCCTTTTCATAAACAGGCACACTATAGCTGTTCTCCAGTCCCTTGGCACAACATTCTCTCACTGATTTATTGCCAATTATTGCTATACTGGGGCAAGTTCTTTTCCCCAGTTCCTTAGTGATCGTGGATGAATGCCTTCTAGACCAACAGCTTTATTAATTTTAAGAGTCTGTAGTCTATATACTCTTTCTTCTTCTGTAATGTCTTCTTTTCCATGGAATAGCCTGTATTTGGTATATCTTTTATTATATTAGGATCATCAATGTGGAAAACTTTACTAAATGCATTATTAAATTTTTGCCATTTGTTCTGGTTTGGATACTGTAATCCCATTAATATTCAGTGGACCTATACTTCTATTTTCTCCCTTTTTATTAACATAGGAATAGAAGCTCTTCATATCTGTTTTTTGTGGTTGCCAATCTTAATCCCAATTGTTCTTATCTGAGTTTTCAATAATCTCAAGTTACGCCTAAACTTAATTCTACTCTCACCTGTTTTCGTTCTAATAAATCTTCTAAATTGTGTTTGTTTTTCTTAATTAACTGGATAATCCTCTTAGTCATCAAAGGGTTTCTTTCCTCTCTTATTATAGATGGCTCTAACTGGAATATACTCATCTTGCAATTTATTAATGATTTCCACCAGCAGATTCCAGCTCTCGTCTGTAGACAACCCCTCTAACAGCTGTTCCCATTGTATTTTTGCTAACTCATCACTCATGACTGAATAGTTTGCTCCATGATACAATCTATGCTGTTTACCCTCATACTTTTTCTTGATCTATTAACTTTGAAGGAGCGTGTATCATGATCACTTGATCCTAATGGTGGTGTGACCACAATATTTTGTATAACATCTGGTATATTAGTAAGGATGACATCTAATAAATTGTTTCCTCTTGTTGGTTTATCCATACACTGTATTAGACCTGATGCCATTAAGTCCCTCTGCACCCTGGCTGCTACTGAGTTGTTTTCTGCTGGTGTTTCCAGTTTATAGTAGGAGGTTTAAATCTCCTATTATTATGACATCAGATGTTTCAGACTCTGTCCTAATGTATTCCATAAAGGATTCTGTGTCATTTACCATTGCATGTGGTGGTCTATAAAAGTTTACCAGTTTGATCTTTTCCTAGGATCCCAATCATATCTGTACTTACTACCTCAATACTATCAAAGTTATCTGTTCTGCTGTTTACGCACTCAATATCTTCAACCACATACATTGCAACACCTCCTCCCATCCTTTCTTCTCTATTATTCTGAATTAGACTGTAGCAAGCTATTTGTGTATTCCATTTGATTTCTGAATCCACCAAGTTTCCACTATACCTATAACATCCAACCTTTCCTTACATGCCTTCACCACCAACTCATCCATCTTGTCCTTATTTAGACTCCTAGCATTTGAAAAAATACATTTACATAATGTCTCTTCATATTTGTCTTGGCTTTATCCTCATTTTGCTCCCCAATCTTACATCTACTCCATTTCCTCGACCCCCAACCTCTTCTTTTAAACACTTGCTAATTTCATTCTTAATGCACATCCCCAATATTCTACTCCTCTGAAGTTCAGATGAAGCCCATCTCTACAGTATAAATTTCCTTTATTGAAATGCTTCCAGTGCTTAATAAAGCTACACCCATTCTCAAAGACCACTTCCTCAACCATGCATTCAACATTGCAATTTTCTTCTGTTTATATGCTGATGCCTTAGTTCTTGGAGTATTTCAGAGATCAGGATTACACTCTCCTTTTCCTTAAGTTTCTGTCCTAAATTAGTGAAATCCTTCTTAATTTCAACTATTGGTGACCTACTTAAATCATTAATTCCAACATGTACCACAGCTATTGGATTTAAGCCTGCTCCTCTAAAGATGTTGTCTGCCATACCACAGAGATCTTGGGGCCTGCTCCTGAAAAGCTGTTCACCATTATGTTTTCTTTATCATCCCTACATATATTTATCTGTATATTTAATGATAGAATCACCAGTCACTATGATCTGCCTTTGACCATTCTCTTCAATATTCTCCTGCATTTTCATAACAGTGTCTGTCTCTATCATATCACCCTGTAATTTCTGAGTCTCTGAAAACACCTGGAACCTATTTGATAACTGTACATCATGCTCACCACTCCCTGTCATGAGTGCTACCCCAGTTATTCCACCTTCTCTATTACTTAAATCATTTGTTCCTCCTCCTCCTTTCCACTTCTAATTCCCTCCTTGGTTGGATCAGTGGACTCCTTCACCTTTGTTTCCTTTTAACCTTACTTATTTTGCACCACTCATTTGTCTCATCTGCATCAGACCTAGTGCTACATGTCAAGGCCTTTCTCTTTGCCTGCCCAACTGGTACTTCCATAATTTGTTTATTAAGGCTTGTTAGTATTCTCAATTTCTCAGCCATTTTCTTCTGACTCCTTCTGCTTGTAAAGATCTCTCCAAATTTTGGTCAACATTCTTTTCTAACTCCTCAATGTAGACACATGTCCCACATTTAAAACTTTCACAGCATGTTCCCACTTCTACCATTTTATACATTTTGCACATACCGCACCTCACATACAGATCCCCATCATTAGTTAAAATTGTATCCGCCATACCTTCTGCTTCGTATTCTTGCCCTCCACAGTTACTAGCCTTTGGACAACTTTAATCTGCTGCAGAATACTTTTCTTCCCTCCATTTCCGTTCCCCATTAACATGATAACTACGGCGTGATGCACGTGTCTCTACATCATCTCCGTGCCGAGACTGTGCGCCTCTCATGCTGGCACCACTGCAGAGCTTTGTATTTGAGCTCCCCCATGACCCGAAGTGGCTTACTGGGTCACGCTTACTGCCTCAGTTTGTAAAACATAAATTAGCAGCTGTAAATGTGCTATTAAGCACCTCTAGTGCTTCTACGCTGCCTAGGATTCTAAGCCTGTTTTAAATTATAAATAAGCCCTCTGTGCTCCTCTAGTTTCTGTGGTATCTCTGAGAACTACAGCCCCAGATATCTTCCAGTGTACTGTCTCCTACAGAACCATAGCCACACTAAGCATTTAAAATCAAAACTTGCAGTAGTTTCATGTTCCACGAGCTGCACAGTTACCAGGTCTCTGCTTTGCCTGTCACACCACTTTAGTGGTCACACAGGCTAACAAAGTCCTTGAGGGTAGTGCCGTGAGGGTCTTCTTTTCAATAAAATGAAGTTGCAAAAGAAAAGGGTTTCCTTCAGGAAATGCAGGAAGACCCAGAAGGAGAGGACTGGGAAGACTACCTTGAAAAGCTAAAAACAGATAGAGAGATAAGAAGGCCAAGTTAGAGATTGAGTTGAGGATAGCAGAGGAAGGTGATAAGACCTTTTCAGTACATCTGAGAAAAAAAATGATAAGGAAGGTACTGTCAAGCTTAGAAAAGGGTCTGAGTGGGTGGAGGACAGCAGATGAAAGGCAGAAGTATTGAATGAATATTTCTGTCTCATATTCACTAAGGAGAAATTTGTATCAGTTCCAGATGGAATGACTGCAGAGAAGGGGAGTGAGGATGTATGAGGAAGTGATCATGGAAGACAGGGTCTTCAAAGAGCTTAAGGCCCTCAAGGTGGGTAAATCTCCTGTGCCAGATGGAGAACCTAGCAGTTCTAGCAGCCCCTCTGACTGACCTATTCAGTAGCTCCCTTGACACAGGCGTGGTACCTTGAGAGTGGAAGACCGCTGATGCAGTACCACTGTACAAGAGCAAAGCAGGCGACAAGTGCGGGAACCACAGACCAGTCAGCTTCACGATGAAAGCTGAAAACCTGATAGAAGTCATTCTCAATGAAAGATTGGTCAAGTTCCTGAGGTGAGCGAGGTTCCAGGATAACAGGCAACAAGGGTTTAAGACAGGGAAATCATGCCAAAGGAATTTCATCAGTTTCTTTGCTTGGGTTACAAAAGGCGGTGGACAGGGGTCAGACAGTGGACATATTGTACCTGGACTTTAGCAGTGCTTTTGACTCAGTCTCTATAAGAAACTGATCAGGAAGTTGGAGGACCTGGGGTAGGGACAAGTTGACTGGATAGGTGGCAAACTGGCTAGGGGAAAACCCAAAGGGTGGCGATTGATTGTGAGTACTCAGAAATAAGTGAGGTCCTGTGAGGGTCCACAGGGGTCAGTACTTGGTCCAGTGCTGTTCAATATGTTCATTAATGACACTGGGGGCAACATAAAGGGCAAAATGTGCCTCTTTTGGATGCAGCCAAGCTCTATGGGAAGGCGGACACAAATGAGGGAATCAGAAATCTGAGTGAGGACCTGGTGAAGTTAGAAAGATGGTCGGGGTGGGGCACGATGGTTCATGTGAGTGTGTTGCACTTCTATTCTGGTGACCTGGGTTTGGTAGCGAGCCGGGTATGTCAGAGCTTGGGTGGCCAGGCTGAGGAGTGCTCTTGAGGGGAACATGAACCAGCTGGGAATGGAGACGGCAGGGACCTGGTGCACAGTGGCCCCTTGTGGTGAGCCGAGGAGCTTGCTCCTCATGGGGTGAGTCAGACTATTGCACGCTGCTGACATCCAAGGCTGCTAAAGGTTATGTCCAACATCTCAGCTGAGGGAGACAAGGGAGAAAACATGGAAAACCCATGTACCTCGACTGGCAAGTATGATGGCCCCAGCTGTCCTTGGGGTCCGCATCATGTGGATCTCCACTGGCTAAAAAGCAGGGGATCATCAGTCAGATCTGGGGTTCACATGGGAGCCCAAAGTAAGGTGCATCAAACTAAATATATATATATATATATATGTATGTAAGAAAGATGGCCCCCTGCCACACAGCGACCCATGTTTGTGGGTGCGAGCTGGTCGCCGAGGGTCGACCAGGAAGGGAGAGGATCTGAGTGTCCAGGGACAACTCTCCTCTCCCGGGAGGGTGGGGAACAGAGACCGCACCTGCCTGACACCTAGTGGAGGCTGGGTGTTGGCACATCTGTCCTGGTACTGTGGGCTTGGGAGGTGGAGCAGCCGACTGTTGCACTGCAGGCTCCCTCCACAGAAAATGGAAAACTGGTCCTAGTTGAGCTGGATGAAGAAACATAGAAACATAGACTTTGATGGCAGATAAGGATCACTTTGCCCACCTAGTCTGCTCAATTCCCTACCTATTGGATAAGCTGCAGATCCTAGTTAACCAACAGCCTACTTCTTCCTACCCCCACCAGAATTGCCTTATGTCTGTCCCAAGCACTCTTGAATTCCCCACAGTTTTTGACCCCATCCTCCTCAGGAAAGCGCTCCACGTGTCCACCACCCTCTCTGAAAAATACTTCCTCACAGAAGAAGTGCAAGGTAATGCACCTGGGAAACAAAAACCCAGGGAAGAGTACACAATGGGGTGAGATACTAACAACAACAAAAATGGAAAGGGACCTGGGGTAGTCATATCAGATGACCTAAAGGTGGGCAAGCAATGTGAGAGGGCAGCAAGGAGGGCTGGGGGATACTGGGATGCATAGGGAGCGGCATCACCAGTAGAAAATAGGAAGTTATTATCCCTCTATACAGACAGCTAGTGAGACCCCATCTGGAGTACTGCGTGCAGTTCTGGAGACCCAATCTCCAGAAAACATAGACAGGATGGAAGCTGTCCAGAGGAGGGCAACTAAAATAGTGCAAAGGTCTGCACCAGAAGACATATAAGAAGAGACTTAAGGAGCTTAATATGTATAGCCTCGAGGAAAGGAGGAGCCGGGGGGACATCATAGAAACTTTCAAGCACTCTCAAGGGAATCAACAAAGTCCAAGAGGGCAGCAGCTTTCAAAAAGAGGGTGTGCAAGAACAAGGGGCACAATTTGTAGATGGGGGTGGCTCAGAGGTCATTTAAGGAAGTATTTTTCACAGAGAGGGTTGTGGATGCATGGAACGCCTTCCGGAGGAGGTTGTGAGTCAAAAACAGTGGTGGAATTCAAGCATGCATGGGACAGTCATAAGACAATTATAGGGGTGGGGTAGGGAGAAGTAGGCTGCTGGTTAACTAGGATCTGCAGCTTATCCATTAGGTAGGGAAATGGTCAGACTGGGTGGGCCAAGCGGTCCTTATCTGCCTTCAAATTCTATGTTTCTATGTATGTTTCTATGTTTCATTGCCCCTGAACTGTCCCTCCACTGTCTTCAAATTGTGCCCCTTTGTTCTTGCACATCTCTTTTCTGAAAGATGCTACCCTCTTGGACTTTGTTGATTCCCTTGAGGTACTTGAAAGTTTCTATCATGTCCCCATCTTCCTCCTATCCTCAAGGGTATACATATTAAGCTCCTTTAGTTTCTCTTATTGGCTTCTGTTGAAGGCCATCTTAAGCAGGTGCTGCCTCCGAAGACACCTCTGAACTGGATCCGGTCCTGACAGGTAGACAGGGGTCTCCTGCCACCCTGCCACAGAGGGTAAGCCATGGGAGAAGATGAGAGGTAGGCCTGAAGGTTGGGGACAGGGCTGGAAGATGGCAGAAATGCGGGCTGACTGAGGCAGGGAGAAAATGTATTAAAAAAAGAAAGATGGTCAGGAATCTGGCAACTTGGGTTCAATAAAAGTGCAAGGTCATGCACATTAGGGAGCAAGAACCTTAGGTCCAAGTACTCAGCTAGGAGGCGTTACCATGACAGTGTCCGAAGAAGAGATAGACTTGGGGATAGCAATCATGAGCAATCTGAAACCCTCTGTATGATGCAGAAAGGTAGTGGTGAGGGCAAATATGGTTTGAGTTGCATAAGTAGGGGGTTCACCAGCTGGAGGAAAGAAGTCATACTGGCGCTGCACAGATCAATGGTGCCACCACACACTGTGTACAGTACTGGAGTCCATACCACAAAAAGACATAAACCGACTGAAGGCTATACAGAGAAGAGTCACGAAATGATTCTGGGTCAGTAGGATTCTCATATGTGCAGAGGCTAGAGTACCACAGCAGGTATTTACTTGAGGAAACAGGAACTGAAAGTGGACAGGATAGAGATCCTTAAGTACTTCCAAGGTATAAAGACTGACCTTGGTGATCTTTTGTGCTTGGCAGAAACAAGAACAAGAGGGAACACAGTTGCAAGCTGGCAGGAGGAAGGCTCTGAAGATGCGTAGAGACATTTCTTCATGAAGAGAATGGTGGCAAGGTAAATCGGGCTACCGAAAGAGGTAGTAAACCAGAAAATGATTGGGAGATTTATGACGGGTGTGATAAAGTCAAGTAGGAGATGAAAGTGTTACAGCAGGGTGGATCGGCATGTAACACAAGATGCATAAGGTCCTCATCGAGCAAATTCGATATACTATGAAGGTCTTTTTCTGGCAATATCATATGTTCGTATTATTCTCTCAGTGTAAGATTGTGGTTGAGTTAATGTGTCAAAACCACCTTTTGACAGCTTATAACTTAGCTGTCTTAGGACCTAGGGCTTTAAAGTTGGCATGCACCCTCTCAGTCCTAGAGGCTAAGTGCATGTAAATTTTCAACATAATAGTTGTTTCAGTGCTGTGATGTGCTGAAATTAGCGAAATTCACCCATGTTAAGAGTTTTGTTTTTGCAGACAGATAATGAAAAATACACTGATTCAAAAGCTAAAACGTTCAGATTCATTAGATATAAGCCCACAATAGGACCTTTTATTTGTTGTGTGATCAAAAAGGCCAAATTAAAAGTTATATACAGTATGATCTTCTTTGGGGATATCTTCCTCAAATGAGCCACACCTTTGGAACAGAGGTGCCATCAGCATCAGACCTATCCAAAACTTTTTGCACCTAGCAGGCTGCCCACAATGATGTGCATGGTTGGTGCCTATATAATGTGGGTGGCCCCAGACCTCCTCAGTTCTTTCCTTTTCTGTCGGCTTACATCGGACTGAAAAACATCCTCCTTGGACTTTGTTTCGGTATGCTTTGCCACCCTTCATCTCCTGTATTCAGTGATGTGGGCCTGTTCTTCTGCTTCCTGCATGTGCCTTGTTTCCTGTGCTACTGTTGCTGCCTGCTGCCTTGTCGTTGCTGGATTTTGGCTTTTGATGGTCTTCCTTTCATGTCTCCCTGCTGATCTCTCGCTATTGTCTAGGTTCCTTCTGCTGGCTTGTCATTCTACCCTTTATGGCATGGGTCTCTGCTGGTGGCTACATTGATTCATGGAAATGGTGAGTGCTGGTCATATGTGGCATTTACTGCTGTTCCAAATGTCTTCATATGCCAAGGTCAGTTTCTGGCTTGATAGCTTAGTCCCCCATTACTGTGAGGCCTGTAGCTCCTTTTGTCTCTGTCGTCTGGCTTTGTCTCAGTGACAGCTTTGCAGCTTGGGCTGAACTCACCATTTTTTGGTATTTCCTTGTGCTGGTCATCTCCTGGCTCTGCTTCATCAATGTTCCCACTCCTTGTCCAGTCTCCTGCCTTGTGAATTGCTATATTCACGTTTCTGTCATTGATTCTACCTTCGACATGGGTTTATGCTCAGTTCATCCATCTCCTGAGGTACCTCGGTCAGTTCCTGGCTTCCTGCCTGGCCCGAGGTTCTGTGGAGCCAACTCTCCTTCAGCCCCATTGATGGTTGTCCTACCCCATCTACAGTTTTGCTGTTGGGTTGGGGTTTGCCATTTTCAGCACTCTCCCTTTCTGCTGGTCTTCACCTCGTTTTGCCTCATCATCATCCCTGCTATGTGTGCAGTCCTCTGCTTTGTGCATGACTGCTGTCAGGTTTTCTTTCATCAGATTTGCCTTTGACTTGTCTTTTCTGGCCAGTCTGACCATCCTCTGGGACACCTCGGTTGTTTTCGGCCTTGTTCCTAAACCCATTTCCATGGGGCCAGTGGTTCCTCTGGCTTCATCTCCTGGAATTGTTCCATTAAAGTATTCACTGACTAAGCTGGTGTTGCTGTTTACAGCATCTCTGTTTTGGCTTGGCCTCTGAAGTGTGCTGGCTGCATGCCAGTCCACTGCTTTTAGCAGGCTGTTTGCAAGTTGCTGTCATCGGCTTTGCCTTTGCTTTGTGCTGATGGACTGGCCGTACCTTTGGGGATGCCTTTGTTGGCTTTGTTGCAGGCCCCACAGGACTCGTGACTCCTCTGCTGCATCACCTGGCTTTGCCTTATCAACAATTTCGTGCTGTTTGGGATGGGGTCCCTGTTTGTCTGTGTTCTCTTCTTGCAGGTATCACCTGATTTTTCCTTGTCAACATCTCCTCAGCTTCTTACATGGCGTTTCTCTGAGTGCCTTTGCCAGCTTTCCAGTTGAATATGATTTTTGGCAATTCTACAAGTCCTTTGGGCCTCTGTGCACTTGGCTTCTTGACTCTAGTTGGGCCTCCTGTCATCCTGGGATTATGGCTTTCTGGGTCCAGTTGCATGGCTTTACCTTGCTGCCTGTTTCATGTTTGGTCACTGCCCAGCTTTTCCTCAGTGGAGTTTGTTTGTCATCAGACTCGTCCAATGTTGTTGTTTGTTCATGGGGTCTGGTCCTGTTGATACCTCTTGTTTGTACCCAGTCTCCATGTCATATACTGGTCATGGTGTCTGCTTCTGTTGTTGACACGTTTTGCACTGCCTGCTGGGCTTCTGGGTGTCTTTTTTTTTTTTTAAATTATATTTTGTTGTTTTACAGATAACACAATTACACATTTCACTCATGTCAGACATCTCTGATCACAATCCGACAATACATTCAATGTAAAGTTCAATTTAATCTAAACATTCTGGATTTCGGATTAGGGGTATTCCTAAAAAGAAAAATCCAGTATATAGTCCAAGAGATGCTGCACCCCACACGACTATGGGTGGTTCCCCCAAGGAAAATAATCATGCAAAATGCACCTCAACAACCAGTGTCATTATGACCCCCAAGACAAAAATGGTATCCTTCGTAGATTTTGTGTCCAGAACAGAAGCCTCAGCCTCCAAAGATAAGAAATACAATTAAGTACAGTATTTGTAACCCTAAATAACCTTAAATCCTAAAATGATTATGGTATCATCTTTTGTTCCCAAACCAACAAAGGTTACTCAGTGATAAGGACAGTTTACTTGTTATTTTTATATTGAAGCAACATAAGTATAGTTTCACTTATGTAGTAGCAGTACTTATCAACAACGATGTTATAATTAAAAACAAACAGAAATCTGTGGAAAACCAGAGCCCACTTAATTCCAACCATGAGTGCACTTTAAAACACCCAGAAACTTTTAGCAATAATAAATGCTTAGAGTCTAAATATAACCCTTTTAATATCAGACATAGATAAAAGTTCTAACCACTTGATCCAGCTTTCATGTAGCCTTCAGAATCCTGACGACTCTGGTGATCTTGATTGGTCAAACTCCTGTGGTATGGCTGTAGCTTTTCCGCTTCTTCTGGGTCTGAATACTGGAGCGTTTGACCTCTGTAGTAAACCCGCAGCCTAGCAGGCATGAGTAATGAGTGTATTACTCCCAAACTTCTCAGCTTGGCTCTCACCCCATCAAACTTCTTTCTCCAAATCTGTGTTGCATAGGACAAGTCTGGAAAAGATACACTCTGCTCCCCTGAAAATTGAGAGAGTGTCTGCCTCTCTGGCTGCCTGGAGGAGATGGTCTCTTGTAGCAGGATTGCTGGTGACCAGGAGAGCCGTTCTGGAAAAGGAAGCATTACTTGGGGCTGACCGAGGGAAATCTGGTAAGCTTTCAAGAATTTATCAGCAAATTGCTCTGGTTCCAAATGTAGTGCTTCTGGCAACTACCCGATAAAGAAGTCTAAGAGATTTTTCCCCTCACAGTGTTCTGGCAGGCCTACCAGGCGGGCGCTAGAGGCCCTTTGTGAGTTTCAGTGCTTTCATCCTATACTTTGGCTGTGCATTTCTTGTATAATCTTAGTGGTTGTGGCTAGCACTTTTACACTAGCGTTCTGCTGCAGCTGCCATTCTGGTGGTGGCCTCAGTTTTGCATCCTGATCCACGAAGCAGGTAAGAATGGACTCCACCTTCATATCAATGGCCTTAAGTGGATTGCTGCAAAGCCTTCCATGGTGGATCTATCTCTCTGTGAGATTTAGCTGCTCGTCTGCCAATAGAGGTATCTCCTGGAGTTGAGATTTAGAAGTGCTCTCCTGGGCTTTGTTTGTACGCCATCATTGCAAAAGTACCAAACCAATCAGCACAATGTAAAGATTAAGATACAGATCTTTAAAATTCTGTTTTCAATAGTAAATTGTTATTTTAATATTTTAAATCTCTGGATGGCAGAAGGCTCCCTCTGGGCATGTGTCTCGTTAGTAAGTGCTCACAGCACCCCTGGCTTCTGGGTTGTGTTGCTCCTGCCCCTGCCCCATACTCTGCTGGGGTAACCTTATTGTGGCTCCTTCTTCTTCTCGGATATTAGACTATGTATTGGTTGGTTCATATGCCTTCTTGCTGTCCTCCTTCCCATTGTCTGGGGTGCTGCTTGGAAATTGGTCTATAGTTGTGGTTCACTGGAGGACTATATACCGAGGAAGACAGGACAGTTACTTACCAGTAACAGCAGATCTTTGAGGAATCTCCTCTAGTGAGTCACATAGTGCACTGTCTCATCTTCCCCTTGGTTTGATGAGGTCTAGTGTGGGTTTTGGGCATTATTGTATCATCCTAATTACCCTGTACTGTGTTTTCTTTGCTGGTTGTGCATTATCTTTTGGGACTTCACAAAGCTTGTCTTTACCATTCATTGATCTGGAATGCCATTGTTTGTCCGTGGTAGACAGGCAGAACTGAGGGAGGTTTAGAGCCACCAACATTATAAAGGTGGCAACAATTTGTGCCATTGTCGGTGGCTCATTAGGCAAATGTTTCTAGACAGGTCAGATGCCATGTTCCATATAGTAGGTGTGGCTCATTGGAGAAGACTTCCTTGCTTATTTTGTGCCTTTTACACATGTGGGTAATAGGTTTTAGTCACATGTTAACTTTGAGAAACATGTCACTGTTTTAATTAATACAGGAGTGCTACTATGTAAGGAGCATTACCCTAGAAGGCATTATTCCTTTGACAAAGCCGGAAGGCGAAACAAAGTCAGAGGATTTATCTGCCCCATTGCTGTCTTATGTCTGTGAAGTTTGGCAAATTATGGTGACTTAAACACAAAATATTTTGTTTTGCTTTTGCATCTTTAATCCAAGTAGTGAGTTCTGTGATTGTGTGTACTGTCTGAATTGAACATTGTCACTGGCATCTGGTCTCTTCAGTGGCTCTGGCACTTCCCTTTGCCTTCATACACTCTTTAATTTCTTTGAGTTCCACCTAGATCAGGGAGGTACTGATCTCTTTGCAGCTGTCTACATGGGGTTGACGGTGCAGCTGTCCTGAGGGCCCCGGAGAAAGTCAGCAATGTCTTCTTCTGCTTCCTTCTCCCTCACCTCACCTCGTTCAGCAACTGTTGAAATTTTGGGGATCTGACCTCGATATCTCAGCCTATGTGACATCAAAGTCCACTGTAAAATCACTGCACCCTCAAAACCTGGTCAAGTCTCATCTGGGCAATCTGAGCAGGGTAACTTCTCTGGCCTCAGCAATTTTATGTATTATTGTCTCCTAGTAATGTAGTGTGACAACTTTTCTGCCTCTTTGGGTAGTGGCTCTTAATTGAAAGATGAGATCCTTTTCTTCTCCACTGCCCCAAATGTACTCTTCGCATAGCGAGACGGTCACTTGCGTACACGGGATGACTGGTACCTAAGGAACGAATTACATCCAAGCCATGCCCCTAAAGCTTTTCACAATTCTTTTGCATTTCTTGTCATCTGAGCACTTCCACATTTGCACTATCTGTGTGGCTTGGCTTATCCAGCTCTCATAGTCATCTTCTCCTGCAGGAGTAGAATGGCTACTGAGAAGGTCGCAATCTTTTGTATTGCTCATAGGGCCCAACCACATGAGGGGTAAATCCACTGGCAGCACTATCTGTTAAGTGCTGTTTGTTCACCTGACCAAGGCATGTCATTAGTTTATGGGCCAAGTTTTCTGCAGACAACAGTAATGGTTGACTGATGGATTAAGGTGCATTGACCAGTGGGCCAGGGAAATTTACACGGACTAAGGGCTCGAGAGAAGAAAACAATAAATGTTAATTATTAGATCCTACTTACATGGTTATTTGCTCCTCTGAGCTGAAGTGTGCTGGTGCTGTGGTCCTTTCCTGATTGTGGCCTTTGACCACCACCACTTCCTGCTCCACGAACCTCTCTCCTTCCATCTAGTCCATGTAAAAGTGTGGCAACTGTCCTGATCTGTAAATCCAAATTGGTATGTACAGATGGACAAATTCCACCTTCAGAGATGGAGTTTGTTCATAACTCCTTTGCATTTCTGCCATCTCATTTCGAGTTCACATATGAAATCTTTAAATATGAAGACCTTCTAGCCGTCCATTGGAATTGGACCTTGTACTTTTGCTGCTTTTAGTACAGCTTCTTTATCCTGATTGCAAATGTATTTAATAAAAATGTCTGGGTCTGTCTCCAGGCTTTGGTTTTCGGTCTGCTAGGTGCGCCCATGTGATCTCAAAGGTAGCTGCTTCTGGTCCCATTTTTAGGTGTTGTGCCAACCTCTTCTGTACCACTCTCTTAGGGTGAGACCTTACAACCCTTCAGAGAGACCAGAAAGTTGGAAGTTTTTTTTATCGCAACCTTATTTATGCGCCTTTACATGAGCGCCACCAAAGCGGGGCATCAGCTACCACTGGCCCTGCCTGCGGGGAGCAGCAGGCCCGCTTGCATGATGGGGGGTCCGGCACTGCCATGGCCAATCCACTGGAGGGCTCCCCATCCCTTACCAGCTGGACTGGCCCGCACCTCCCCAGCGTGATTCCATGACAGTCCTTCAGACTGCAGGGCACGGCCATCAAGTTGCTCGGCCGTGCTCCAGCCCATTTTCCCTTTTCTGCCTAGTGGGAACATGGATGTGCAATGACGTCCATGCACAAACATGCAGACATCCACTGTGTTCCCTCCTAGGCACACGCCAGTCTGCAGTGCCACCGGCATTTCAGGGACCGCTAAAGCGTGAAGTGAATCCCACCCTGTTCCCCAGGACTAGGATAGCTATCATCGGACACTCAATCCTAGTCCTCCCTGCTGACTTCTGACACTCAGGCTCATTCCTCAACCCAGGTCGCTGGCGGAGCGCAGGTGTATGCCAGCACCTCAATCCTCAGCACCACCAGGCTGGCCCAGTAAGGTGAAGGTTTGACCGCATCACCCTGTTTTCGTGATCATCGGACTTGTCATTCGAATCAGTTACAGCAGCTTTCAAGTCATTTCATTTCCACACCTAGTCAGCTATTTGGTCTTTTAGGTTGCTCACTGTCCTCTCGGCCTCATCCAGACTCACGGCATGTGGTGAGGTGGTCTCTGCCAGGCTGATAATTATTCCTTGAAAGTTGTGAGTTGAGTGAGCAGTGATGCTAATAAAGCCAAGCCTTCATTTCTTGTTGAAGGCTGACAATCATATTGGGATCACTGTTGGATTTTTTCCAGCTCTGTCATGTTGCATCCTGGAGCAGCAGTTGGTTTCTGGGATCTGGAATGAACCTCGTGCTGTAGGGAATCTGTTTTGTTTACAGACGGCTCAAATTGTGGCTGGGTTTGCATTTTTTGAGGTTTTCAGGAAGCCATCAGTAGTTTGCTCAAATCCCTCACATTATTCTTGCAGAATGGCCTTTTTTTTCTTGTTTCAGCTGATTGAGGTGGATGTTGATGGGGAGCCCAGCTAGACTGTGACCACTATGATGCCCTCGCCGGTGACTGATAGCAGTTTTGACTGTAATTTTGACCCATACAAATAATTATGGTATTTATTGATTATGACCCATTTGGAGGCAAGGGACTGCAATTTGTGTGTAGGATAATTCTCACTGGGAATCAGAACTCTGACTAACAAAACAGACTGGTCTCAATCCTTCAGGTGAGTCCTGTTATAACATAGCTCCCAATCTGTGTAGATTAGCATCCAAATGCACCAAATAAAGCATTTGTAAACTGGTGTAGGCTACAACTGAGAAGTGGTTAGGCAGCTAATGATTTTTGAAGGTTTCATTGTACATGGCATCCCATCAAGCCACAAAAGGTTCACTAGCTTTGAGGTAGGTTGGGTGTATTTTTCCTGCTTTGGTTTCAAGGTCTGGGGTTTATTTATAGTGGGATAGTCTTGGGTTAGATTTAGCAAAGGCCACACTACTCGGGCATAATCTTTGATGAACCACCAATAGTATCCACAGAAACCCAGAAATTGCTACAGATCCTTGAAGTTCCGAGGGCAGGCCAGGGGTGGTTAAGACTTATACTTCACTCATATCTGTTTGAATCCCATCAGTGGACACAGTATGCCCTACATATTTTATAGAGGGTTAAAAATTGCCGTTTGTCTAGGGATAACTTGAGTCTGAATGCTTCCAATCAATCCAGTACCTTGAATAATCATTCTTCATGCTCTTGTAGAGAAGGACTGATGGTGGAGCTGGACTAATCCATTGTGCTGGATGCCTGTGAGACAGGACCAGGGAGGTGGTGGCCTATAATGGGGCCTACCATGACCCTTGATTCTGTGGCACCAGTCTGTGTATGACCCAGACCTTCTTGTTTGAGGTTTCCATGGTTTGATGGGGCACTCAGGTAGCTGAAGACCATGGGTCAGAAGTTGGAGTGCTGCTGATGGAGGTCTCATGCTTGATGGAGACATGTTGGCTTTGAAAACTCATTATACTGCAATCTCCTGTAAAGGCAGTGTTCCTGTCCAGGGAGACTGCTGCAGCCAAGAACAGACCAGCTCAGCTCTTCCAGATGGTAGACAGATTATCCATCCTTCCTGTCTCCAGCGGTGGCATTGTCTGCTGCTAAATAGGATGAGTTTGCTTTGTTCTTTTGCACGACAGGTGTCTTCCATCAGGGGCAGATATCTCCCGGGGGGGTGCTCGTGGGCGTGTGGTGTTGGATCTGGAGTCAATTGAAGCAATCCTCATGTCTGGTATGAGTTTAGCTTTGTGGGGATGGAAGAGGTCAGAGAGATAATCTCAAAGCTGCAGCCTACATATGTTGTGATATGCATCTGGGCCCGACATGTCTCTTAATGGAATGTGTAGAGTCCTTGTGTCCAAAGTTAACAGAGATAATATGGGTCTCTCTCTTGAAGGGGGTATTCCCAGTTCTTTTAAAAAGGCATCTGTGAAACCCCATTTTGAAGAAACCATCTTTGGACCCAGATTGCCTCACGAGTTATAGACCTGTTTCTAACCTCCCTGTCTGAGGAATGTTATTGAGAAAGTAGTGACTGGGCATCTCAAGGCACATCTCACTGCCTTTGACATCTATGAGCCACTCCAGTCTGGTTTCTGCTTTAGGCACAGTACTGAGATGGCACTAGTCAGGATGCAGAATGATCTCCCCAGGGCTAGAAATAGAGGCGAATGGTCAATTCTGATTTTACTCAATCTGTCTTCAGCATTTGACACCTTGGATCATGGGGTGTTGCTGGATTGCCTGAGGGAGCTCTGTGGACTTGCCGGTACTATCATCAACTGGTTTGAGTCCTTTCTCACAGGTAGGATGCAAAGGGTGGTGATGGGAAATTATTCTTCCTGCCTGATGCCCCTGTCCTGTGGAGTTCCCCAGGGTTCGATCCTCTCCCATGTTATTCACGTGTACATGCTGCCCTGGAGATATCATTAGACATTGTACAGTGGGTTTTCACTGCTATGCAGATGACACCCAACTGTATACATCATTTGCACCAGGACACAGGTACAGTCTCTGTCCTGAACTCCTATCTGGCCAGGATTCAGGACTGGTGTCCTCAGTTGGTTGAGGTTTAGTCCAGATAAGACAGAAGTATGTGATCATGCCTGGTCACTGGTGGGAGCTCAGGTGGGAGAAGAGGAGACTGGACTAGTACTTGGTTCTTCATCTCTAGCCGCTTCAGGAAAGGTGAAGAATCTTGGTGTTATTCTGGATGATGAACTGACACTGGAGGCTCTGGTATCATCTGTGGTCCAAATGGTTTCTACCATCACAGGAATGTTCTGGTGTCATCGGTAGTCCAAAATGATTTCTACCATCACAGGAATATCACCCAAATAAAATCTCTTATCCCACCCAGTGACCTGCCTTCTATAGTACATGTTTTTGTGGCATTCTGACTCGATTACTGTAACGCCTTCTACCTCAGACTGAATGTAGGGACCCTACATCTCCTGCAGCTTTTATTTTATTTTTATTTATTTATTTATTCATGTTTACGGACAATACCTTTGAGCCAAGGCTTGTTTACAAGGTTCCACATTAGATTACAAAGGAGCAAACAGAAGTAGGGCATTTGTAGGTACACAAAACAAACATTCAAACAAGACACGCCAATGGCTTTGTCCAGTAAATAAATGGGTTAAGCTTAGAAGAGGAGGGACAATATACCAGACATTGTACAATGTATGCCTGGAGCAGAAGACAGAGTGGTGAGGGGAAAGGTAAGTGCTAATAGGGTGTTAGGTAACTTTAGGTGATCAACGGGGTAGTGGAAGGGAATGGGGAGGCTGAACAGTAGATAAGTGAAGTCAGAGTGTGATAAAGAGA
The DNA here is from genome assembly GCA_016271365.2 of Neoceratodus forsteri. Lineage (NCBI taxonomy): Eukaryota > Metazoa > Chordata > Ceratodontiformes > Ceratodontidae > Neoceratodus > Neoceratodus forsteri. Next base: position 427,281,246 of record CM057452.1, read on the forward strand.
GGGCTGCGACAGTGAGGACAGCGGGGAGATAAGAGTGAGAGAAGGAGGAGGAGGGAGGTAGATGGAGGCTAGGAGAGGGAGGAGGTGAGGGAGGGGTGTCAGGGTAGTTTTCATTGTGTGAGAGAGACCATGTAGGGTGGAAGAGTACAGAGGATTAGTAAGCTGATCCAGTGTGGATAGGTGCAGGCACAGTGTTAGAGCGGTTAAGAAGGGAAGTGAAGGGGGGTGTTGTAGAGATGTTTAAGTGTTGCAGTCACAGACAGCACAGGCCATCAAGTGTTGATGAAGTTTGTATTTAGGTGTAGCAATCACAGTGAGCACAGGCCACCAAATGTTGGCGAAGTTTGCGTGTAAAGGTGCTAAGGTTGGTGGAGCCGAGATTTCCTGGGAGTGAGGTAAACCAGATGGAAGCTCTTACTTTATAGGAGCACTGACCTTGTGTGGTCTGGCAGCTGGGAATGGAAAAGGACAGATTTTCGACACTCCTGGTTAGGCATTTGACGTGATGGGGGGTCAAAATGGACTGAAACCGAGGGGCAGTAAGCCCAGCAAGGTCTTCTTTGCAAAGATACAAATCTGGTACTTTTAGCCTGCCCGATAGCTGATGCCAGTTGACCTGTTTATATACATATCGCATGTATGGGAGAGTCAATTGGCAGATGTGAAGAGCCGACAGGCTTTGTTGAGGGCTAGAGCTATGCACCTGAGAGTAGTGATGGTGGCAGATCCATAGACAACAAGCCCATAGCCTATTATTGGGGTGACTGAGCACTATATGGCCAGATTTAATGCTTCAGCCATCAGACAGTGCCTATCCCTGTAGAGTACCCCAACTCAGGCATTGATGGATTTGTCAATGTTATGAATATGCTTGGTATATGAGAGAGAGCAATTAAGGGTCACCCCAAGGTATTTGAACTGGTCAACTTGTTCCAGCGCAGTACCTCCACTGTTGTTAATAAGAAGTGGCTGGTCTTTGTGTCTGCTGTGAGTGTCATGGAACAGCATTGTTTTAGTTTTGAGTAGTTTAGAATGAGTTTGTGCAACCTGAACCAGGTTTCTACTTCTGAGAAACTTCTCTGAAGCTGACACTGAAGGAGGGTGGGGTCTGAGTGACTTGTAAAGATGACTGCATCATCCACGTATCGAAATATTCTGTTGTGGCAGGAGGCAGGTAGGTTATTCAGGAAAATACTGAACAGTAGTGGGCCTAGGATAGACCCCTTGGGAATGCCAGAGCAGACTGGAAGGGAGGTTGAGAGGGATTCATCTAGTCTGACCTGCTGGGAATGGTCGCAGAAATAACTTTGAAACCAGAAGTTGGGAAGCATCCGGGAGAGACCTAGGTGAGATAATTGGTCGATCAGCAGGGAGTGGTTCATGGTATCAAACACCTTTGTCAAGTCTATAAAGGTGGCACTGACCAATTGATTTTGATCCAGGGCTTGGTGGATGTAGGAGGTAAAGTCAAGGACTGCAGTGTTAGTGCTGTGCCTCTTCCAAAATCTATGTTGCTGTGGACATTGCAGATTATATTTTTCCAGATATTCAGTGAGTTGGTGTGCTACTATCCGTTCCAAGGCTTTGGGGAGGGGAGGATGGAGACTGGTCTGTAGTTGCCTATCTGGTTCTTATCACCACTTTTGTGGATAGGGGTCACCATGGCTAACTTCCACATAGGGGAACTGAGAGAGCATCAGGAGTGACTGAGGATTTTGGTAAGGTTGGGTAGGACTTCATCAATGGTGAGAGCAAGGAGCTTCAGGTCCAGGGAGTCACCACTGTGCCTGGATCCCCAAGAATTTTGAGTAGATGCTTCCTGGCTACCCCTTGGGAGATCGCTTAAAGTAGAATGTTGGGTTCTGCGAGTCACTTCAGAGGTGTCTGATCTGGTTGCAGATTGGGATGGATCAAAAAGTTTGGGGGAGCACCTGACTGAGGTCAGTAAAAGGGAGTTGAATGCATTGGTAGTAGTTTCTTTATCCGTGGTGATAGAGCCATCAATGTTGAGCATTGAAGGGTAACTTATGGTTTTTCCCTGTTACCTGGGAAAAGTTGTCCCAGAACTTCCTGCTGTCCTTCCAGGTGCTAGCAAAGGTGCTCCTTTAATAATTGGCTTCTAAAGCCATATAGCTCGAGTGCAGGCATTCCTGGTAGATTTTAGGCCTGAGTGTCAGACAGAGTGCCAGAGGTTTTGGCGTGAGACCAGAGCATATGCCTGGATTTCATTTGATTTAGAAGGTCTAAGGACACCCACGGGTTATTAGTACCTTGACCTTATGCTTCTTGAAGGGGAGTTAAAGGTGTTAATAAAATATTCAAGGGCAGAGTCAACATCATGAGCAGTGTGAATGGGTGACCAGTCAAGCTCACGCAGATGCGCTTTTAGAGGACCAAAGTGCCTGGGTGCTAGTATTCTGCCAAACATGGTTCATGGTTGTGGTCTGTTGAATTTGTTAGACCAGTAAGACACTACAGTGAGTGGTCACCTATGGTATCCGGAAAGACCTCAGTTTTTAGAATGTGTTCAGGTCTATTGGTGAGAACCCAGTTGAGAGTAGTGGAGGTCCCAGTCCTGTAGTTCACCCTAGTGGGTGGTTGGACCATTTGTGAAAAGTTAGCAGCCAAACAGAGCATCCTTGTAGTTGTTGGTAGTGTGATGTAGACAGCCAGCTCTGAGTGCTGTATCATTTTTTTTAATATAAAATGTATGACTGACGTCTCTGCTAAAAAAATCAGATGCTCTTAGAATGACCTCACTCATCCTCCCTCCAGATTTCAGCTCAAAGATGAAAGCCATAAGAAAATGTTGACAGCATGTGAGTTCACACACACTCAGTTTTAGAGCTCATGGGTCACATGTAAGGCCTTAATTAAGGATCCTGTCTGTCTGAGTTAATTACAGCCATAGTTGCTATAACATATCCATTTTATGACGTTGGAAGGAAAACCCAGGTTATTACATAGAAGTGTGAAATCATAAAGATGCTTTCATGTCCTGGAAGGAGGAAGCTTATTATGAGATCAAAAGAAGTGTCATTTGAAGGACATGAATTATGCTGAAGTTGCAGAATGTAATACTTTTGTATAAGATATATATTTTTCTATACATAATCTGACAGAGGAGGAGCTAGCTGACCTCACAAAATGGATTGTCCCATACATAGAGGTGATTGGCAGATAAGGACCATAAGGCCCATCCAATCTGCCCATTTCTTTTCTACTTTATAAATGTGCCATCGGCCTTTGCTCTGTCAGTGGTCTATCTATTCATACTCATCTGTATTGCTCCCTTATGCCTATCCCATGCCTGTTTGAAGCTCTGCACTGTATTCATAGCCACCACTTCCTGAGGTAGGCCATTCCATGCATCCACCACTCTTTCTGTGAAAATAATTTCTCACAATACCCCTTAATCGGCCTCCAGTTGTTTAAGGAATATTCTGTTTTATTACACAGAGACACACTTTAACCTAGACTCTGACTGAGGAAAGATCTTTGGAGCACTTGTAAACAGATATTTAGAAAGATTTCAAATCTAAGTACTATAAGTAGGAATTTGCACTTGTTTAAACCTTGTTTCTTTTAAAAGATTTGTATATCTGGGGATATGAGTTCTGTATTTTGTCCTTTACATATTTGTAACTATTTTAGTAAAATTCTTTTTAGAACTTACTTGGTCTGTCTTTGACTTCTTTTTAGTTGTAAGAAAATACATGGTTATTGCAGATAATAAACATAAGCGTGAATGGTGGTACCAAACTGGAAAGAGAAGTGTTTTAAAATCTGAGGTCTTTATTAAAGTTTTTAAGGGTTCATCTCTGTATACCTGGTTAGGTGCCCATAGGCAAAGATATCTGTTCTCAAGACAGAACTATTTGAGCCTGTACATTATTGGGTACGCCAGCAAGAGGTGCACAGTTTGAATCCCTCCAGAACTTGAGACCACAGGTTGATCTGAACTCACAAAACACAGACAAGAGGGTTACCTTGTATGTTACACTGTCCACAAGACTGCGCTCAGAGGTTGGCACTTTGGGAGTAGAAGGTCTGACCTGCTGAGTGGGTTTGTGACAGGTAGTAAGAGACCAACCAATTGATGTTGAAATCCCAAGCATGATAACTTCTGCAGCTGGTGCAGAACACTGGGGACAGGTTGATGGGCCTACCTATGTGCTGTCATACTAAAAAAAGTTCTACCCAGCGCTTGACTCAGGTACCCCCGTGATGAAGACCTCGCACTCTGAGTCTAAGTGCTGGGGTAGAACTGCTGTTAGGATCTCTGTGCTATTTGAAATTGCAGTAAGCAGTAAGCATTAAAATTCGCATTTCAGCACTTGATCCTGTGTGCTGCCGAACTTTCTTTTTGGTTTCACTTATTGGGGCAGGCTGCCTCTGTCCAAGTCTGCACCACCCAATAGCTCCTTGCTCGAAAACAACCCTTGCTTAGGTGCTGTTATATAACCACAGTGCTGTGTGATCTGCACTGGCTGCCAGTGAGGTGGACGAATTTCCTTAATGTCGGCTTGCTGACCTATAAAGCCCTATGTGGACTGGGTCCTAGATACCTGCAGGACCTTCTGTTACCTCACCAGACCTCCCACCCTCTCCGCTCCTCTGAGGCAGGCCTTCTTGCGGTTTCCAGGGTTCAGTTGAACTCTTCAGGTGAGAGGGCCTTTGATGTTGCTGTTCCAACCCTGTCGAACTTGCTTCCCAGATCTCTGAGGAGGACAGATCACACTGGAAGCCTTTCTCAAAAGGGGTCTGAAGTCCCATCTTTTTATGGCAAGCATTTGGCCCACTCTAATTTACTGGTTGTTTAGTTTAGTTCATCTTATTACATTTGATTTATTATTATATATTTATAGTTATCCCGTTCTTATAATTATTTTGACTGAGTTTTAATATTAATCTATACTTGTTTACTTTTGTGGTTATTCATTATAAACCTGTCTTTTGCATGTAATGCTGTGGTATTGTATACTGTACTGTGTGCCTAAGCGCCACGTGAATGGGTGCTTTTATAAATAAATGTTTGCTTGCTTACTTACTTTTTCCAAACACAATAATATCATCTAAATACACAGGCACTTTAGCAAACTCATGGCTCTTTCTACTAGGTGTTGAAAAGTGTCCAATATCTCAGAAATACCCGGGCATACACAGGAACTCATAAACTCCAAAGGCGAGACGGAAATCTTTTGTGATCTGAGTTTGCCATAGCAATTTGATATTAGCCACTGTAGAGGTCCAGGCTGAGAGGGAGCAACTTCCATGGAGACAATCCAAAGCCTCTCGATATGGGGCATAGTACACTGTTCAGATATGGTGTGTTTATTAAGTGCCACATTCATACTGGCCCCATTATTCTTCCAGACTGTGACATTGGAAGAGACATAGGAACTCAATTTTTAGACACATATAAACATAGAATTTGTCAGCAGAAAAGGACTGTTTAGTCCACTCAGTATGCCCAGAAGGTCCCTGCATCACCGGTCTCTGCAGACCTTAGTGGTCTCCAGGGACCCTACCCCTTCCTGCCCATTTCCTAATTTTCTCCTATGTCTATCCCATGTATGCTTGAAGCTACCTACTGTTTTCGCATCCACCACTTCCACTGGCATTCTATTCCAGGCGTCACACTCTTTCAGTGAAGTACTACTTTCTCACATCTCTTGTAAACTTCCTCCTCTCAAGCTTCATTGTATGCCCTCTGGTTCTAGTGCTTTCTTCCTCATTTGAAAGAGACTCCTCCTGGACCCTGTTCACCCTGGTGGAGGTACTTGTAGGTCTCTAACATATGTCTACTGTCACTCTCCTGTCTTCCATGGTGTACATGTTGAGATCCCTCAGTCTCTTCTCTTAGGACGTTTGGTGCAACCCCTGCCATTTTAGTTACCCTTCTCTGGGCTGCTGCCCTGTCTATATTATTTCTGAGGTGCTGCCTTCAGAGCTGGGCACAGTACTCCAGGTGGGGTCTCACCAGTGAGCAATATAGTGGCAACACTTCATCTCTCCTCCTGCTGGAGATACCCATCCCTATGAATCCAAGCATCCCACAGGCTCACTACTTTGTCATACTTCCCTGCCACTTTGAGGTAATCAGATATGATAACCTGAAGGTCCCTTTCCTGCACAGGGACTGACAGTACCTCACCCCATCCTATACACACTTCTTTAGTTCCTATGTCCTAGATGTATGATTTTGCACCTTTACCCCAACTGCCATGCTCGACCATTCCTTGAGTTCCCAAGATCCCTACACATTTCTTCCACCCTTTCCTTATTGTCCACCCTAGTAAAGATTTTGGAATCATCTGCAACAAGCATTTGTCAATGCCGAATGTTTGCTTACTGGCATTGGCAGTGGTAGTGTAGAAGTTACAGAGCTGCGTAATAGGAATGGCAGTGAAGTATTGAACTGAAGCCAACCCCACCACCACCCTGCAGAGAGTGACAGGCATTGGGGTGTCATTTGGAGTCGTCAGGCATAAGCGCCACGCCATTTCACCACACCCCACTCTGCAGAGACTGACAAGTGTCACATGTTCATGGGTCTTTGGCCCTGCTCCACCCATTTCATTAGGAAATACGTGAGATGGGTGTAATATAGGAGAATGGGGTGAAGTTTGGGGTCAAGAGTCCAAGGCATACCTCGATGCCTCTCAGTGACTGCAGGTGTGGAATGGTATGAGCATCACAGGCAAGAATCCCAAGTCACACCCCTGATTCCTGTCATTCTCTATAGGGTTGGGCGATTTAGTTGAAAAGCCTAATACCTCAGGCATTCGTTGGTATTTTAACTCCAAATTTTCAACATGTTTGTTTTGTGACCCCACCTCATGAACAGGGGAATATCAGTTTGAGCTAAAGCTGCTTATGCACAGTGACTATGGCATTTAGCACCACACGTGCAAAATATTCGAACAGGCTGTAAAAATGACAGCTGTACTCTGTCATGGGGAGGTGTAAAATGGCTATGTTGCAAATGTGTAGTAAAAATATTTAAAAATGGTGAAGTCATGCGTACATAGAAACTGTGCAACGCACCCGTTATATAAGTAGGTTGGGGATATTTTATAGCAGATTGTCAACTCAGGCATTTGGTGCCTCCGATCATGAACAGTGTCATCGTGATTTTCTTTATCTGTGCCGAACAATGATTTCGACAGCGAAACGCATCTCTGCACTGAAAGTGTGAAACACACTCGCCATGTTGTGAAAAATGGCAGCTGTACTGTTCATAAGGAAGTGTTGAAAAATGCCACTAGTGAAAATCTGGACTGAAAATATTACAAAGTCATGAACTACTTGAGGATCGTGGAAAGTGCACAATGCTCACTCGTAACAGTCATTTTATGGACTTTTGTCACAAATTTTCAACATAGCCATTTTAAGACCTCTGCTCATGAACAGTGTAACTGTGATTTTCTTAATCTGTCCTAAACATTGCTTTCGCACACCAACAGCACCATTGTGTGCTCATATGCGATAACACATTTTGGGTGACATATGAAAATTGCAGCTGTACTGTTCATAAGGAAGTTTAATAAAATGGACATGTTGAAAATCTAGAGTGAAAATATTAAATCTGCAAACTTACGAGCACGATAGGAACTGTGCAACGATGCTTGTAAAAGTAATTTCTAGGCATTTTTCCACCAAGTTTTCAACATAGCCATTTTAAGACTGCTCATGAACAGTGTCACTGTGGTTTTGTTAATGTGTCCCATACATTGAGCTTGCACACCAACTGAGCCATTATAGCTACATGGGCGGAAACACGCTTTGGGCAGGATATGAAAAATGACAGCTGTACTGCTCATAAGGAGGTGTGGAAAATGGCAATGTTGGAAATCTGAGTGGAAATATTGTAATTAGAAAACCCATGTAAGCGCATGGGGAACTGTGCAACGACACTCAGAAACAGTCATTTTAGGAATTCTGTCACCAAATTTTCAACATTGCCATTTTAAGATCTCTGCTCATGAACAGTGACACTGTGATTTCCTTAATGTGTCCCATACACTGAGTTCGCACGATCGCGCCATTGTGTGCTACATGGCAGAAACACGCTTTGGGTGAGATGTGAAATGACAGCTGACAGCTGTACTACTCATAAGACGTGTGGTGAAATGGCAATGTTGAAGATCTGGAGTGAAAATATTGAAATTTCGCAAACTTACAAGCTTCGCGAGGAACCCGCAATGCACGCTCGTCAAACAGTCATTTTTGAATTTTGGCACAAATTTTCAACATGGGGTTTTGGGCCCCTTCTCATGAATGATGTCACTGTCATGGTGGTATTCAGTCCTGAAGGGTGATTTCACAGTCACTGTGCAGTCACCGCGTGAAATCACCCTTCAAGCCTGAATAACGCCATGACAGTGACATCATTCATGAGAAGGGGTCCCAAACTCCATGTTGAAAATTTGGTGCAAAATTTCCCAAAAATGCCTGAGATATGCACAAAGTTGAACCCCTCCTATCTAGCCCATTATACAGCTTACCGGCATTTCCTCAGTTCGCGGTCGCCTTTGAAGAGTGCAGGCGTGTTCCCGGTCCACAAGATGCCGCCGGAGTCCGGAGGTAAGTATGGGGTGAGGGGTGGGGAGGCTAAAGCGCGAGGCGTGGTGCGATGTGGAGGGGGGCTCGGAGATGCGTCATGGGACAGTTTTTGTTTTACAGGAAAAAGACGCCGTTGATTACTGCCACGCTGGGGTGGCCCCAGCGTGCAGTACAATGACTTTGAGGGGGCGTTCAGCCATGGGGGATTGGGCACCCCATCGGCAAAAACCTATTGGTATGTTTGCCACACTGGGGTGGCCCTTGCTGGCACAAGGGACCTTGGGGGCGTTTCAGCCGATGGGGATTGACACCCCGTTGGCAAAATCATTGATTGCCACACTGGGGTGGGCTCCCAGCGTGGCACCAAATACTGGGAAGGGGAGGAGACGATGCAGGCGCAGCCGACGGGATTGGGCACCCTGTCGGCTACACGCTGTGTGAGGGGCGCCGCGACGCTCAGTGTGCTGGGGAGCTGCACGTGAGCAGCTTCTTATCACTGCTCACCAAGCCGTAGCTCTTCCTTTCAACTGTATGCCACTGCATTTTGAGCGTGTCATAGACAGCTCCAAAATGCATTGGCTTACAGGGCCGTGTGTTGCCAGCTCGCTGCCTGAATTGGAGGAGGAGGTGACACCCCAATCTCCAATGATGGCACTATGTTTCTTGCACATGCGCTCAAGCAAACATAAAAGGCATAGCTTCCTTCCAGCTCATCTGCAATGTCACTTATGAAGACACTGAAAAGGACCAGTCCCAATACTGAGCCATGAGACACCATGCTGGTAATTGTCTCATCATTAGAATGAGTGCCATTAACCACCACCCTCTGTTGCCTATCCGTTAGTTGGTTTCTACCAAGTTCCCTGATTTGGATTACACCCCTAGGCTACTGAATTTTTAATCAGTCTTCTGTGCAGCACAGTGTCGAAGTTCTTGCTAATGTCCAGATAGGTCATGTCCACTGCCCTCCCTGATCTATTTCCCTGGTCACCCAACCAATGAACTCAGTCAGATTAATCTGGCATGCCCTCCCCATGTGAGTCCATGCTGCCTTTGGTCTTGCAGCCCACTGAAATCAAGATACTCTACTAACCTTTTCTTTAACAGTGTTTCCATTAATTTTCTCACCTCTGAGGTGAGGCATATCACAAACCCACTCAGCAGGTCCTCAGATAAAGACCTCAGATTTAAAACGTTTCTCTGTCCAGTTTGGTACCACCATTCAAGCTTATGTTTAGTATCTGCAATAACTATATACTTTTCTTACAACTAAAAGAAGTCAAAGACAGACCAAGTGATTTCTAAAAGAATTTTACTAAAATAGTTAAAAATAAGTAAAACGTAAAATACAGAATCACACATCCCCCACAATGCAAAGCATCATGGGCTGCATATGCAAATCACCACAGAATGTTATGCTGGTCCAACTTTAAGCAGAATGCATGGTGCCAAAGGCCTCTCACACAGTTTGCAAAGGGTGCTAACAGAAGACATAGACACGTGTTTCATCCTACCAGGACTCATCAGTATGCCTCGCCTGTTTGGCACCCCAGTGGAATGGACTAGCTACCCTTAAGGCAGTGTGCCTTGATATATTGTGGTGAACCCATTAAAATAAAAACTATTTAAAGACAAAGAACCTCTGTGCGCAAACACTGAGGCAAGGGTTACCCTAAAGGGCATTTGGCTGGGAAGCCAAGTTTCAAGAAAATACAAAATCACACATGCCCCACAATGCAAAGCATCATGGGCTGCATATGCAAATCACCACAGAATGTTATGCTGGTCCAACTTAAGCAGAATTGCATGGTGCCAAAGGCCTCACACAGTTTGCAAAGGGTGCTAACAGAAGACAGTAGACATCGTGTTTCATCCTACCAGGACTCATCAGTATGCCTCGCCTGTTTGGCACCCCAGTGGAATGAACCAGCTACCCTTAAGGCAGTGTGCCTTGGATATATTGTGGTGAACCCATTAAAATAAAAAGCTATTTGAAAGACAAAGAACCTCTGTGCACAAACACTGAGGCAAGGGTTACCGAAGGGTTTGTGGTAACCATCTCCCTGGATCACCCCTGAACTGCACATGACAAAGACTGGAAAAAGCACAAGGCCTCCCAGCTCTCCATAGATTACACAATGTACCACAAACTATGAAACTCATGTGCTAAAGCAACCAGACTAGCCAAGTCTGAGTATTTTCAATCTGCCTTCCTCACTAATATCAACACAACCTCTCAATTCTGGAAAGTGGTCCAAACACTCTTCTCCCCATCTCAGCCCCCACCCCTGTGCTAAATATTAACAACTCTCTTGTCTCTGACCTGTAAGGGTACAAAATCCTTTGTAAGGTTCTTAGTGGAACTAAACAATGGAGAAGAGATGACAGACAGTGGTACTCATGTAATAAATTAAATTTATTACAGATGGACAAGACAGATTTATTACCAGTACAGTGTAAACACTGGAGAAGCAGATTTCCTTACCTAGGTAAAAGCAGACAGTTTTTTTCTCAGAGCTATGTGTTACAAAGGGTCTTATACCCTAATAATCACTATAGCAACTACTAAGGAAGATACATAAAATGTATATAATTGGACAAAAACAGGTGGTGTGAGTAACTGTCCTAACTAGTGTAAAAGTTACATTGCTAAACAGATAACAGTACAAAGAAGGTACTCATCTCCAAGGTCAGTTGCAATGATGCACAAATACTAAAGATGGCACTGTTGCCTTACAAATAGAAATACAGTAAAATTGAAGCAAAAGCATTTCTTATGGCTGAACATCAGTGAAGCATAGTAGAACACAGATCCTGACACTTATGCTTATACGATGAGTGTCTTCACCCTAAAGTTAGTACATATACCTACATGTATTGCTGTCCATGAGGTGGGGGCACCATCAGGGTGCTGGTCCATGAATAACATTTTCCCCCAGTTGCCTTCAAAAGAAAAGGCAACAACCACAAGAAAGTAGTGGGATGGAGCTACAAAAGCTGTCGTTCACAAGCCCAATGCATGAACCTTGTACAGGAATTCAAGTTGGTTGCAATGTTGTCTAAGAGTATGTCACAGACAGCAAAGGGTTAGTATCAGAAAACAATCAAAAATGCTTGAATAATCACAAAAGCTTTAAAAGTTAATTTGAGCCAAGTGTTAGACAAAGCTGTACTTAAATCTCCATCATGAATGGGTGTATTAAGAGCATCATCCACTTTAGAAATAATATTATTGCTAATATAGATAAGATGTGTATCTTTTCTAGCTAAAAGTGTTTTCAAAGAAAGTGTCAAAGGACAATATGTACATTAAAAATAGGCAAATATTGAGACAAGGCAAGCAAATATTGTGGATCGGTATCAATAACATCTGGTTCAGGGATGGGAACAGGACTAATCACAGTGTGACCAATTACAGTTTTCTGCTGTGAGTAAAACAAAAGTTAAGAAAATTTATAGTACAGGTTTTGGCACCATAAGAAAAAGAAGCATGATTTGTCACCAGACAGTACTGCCCATCTGACATATAGGTAACTCTCACAGTTGGAACCCTCCATTTCTGTAGGCAGATAGGACATGTGAAGGACTGCTGGAAGCTGCAATACTGAACATAGGATTTGCAAGAAAGCAAGTTGTGCTCACAACAGAGGGAGGTGAACCTTACAATTGTCTTTGGTTTGTAGCAGATATTTTGCAGGTGGAGGCTACTACTAATTGAAAGATAAAATAAGGAACTTAGAATTATCAGGAAAAGACAGCTTTCAAGCAACAGAGGGAGGTGGATCTAGCTTTACTTTTGTTCCAATTCTTAAGATTTTCAGTGCAGGAAGAGTTTAAGCCCTGGGCTAAGAATTTGTCATAAGTCCTGAAATAAGTGCAGGTACATGCTGTGTATTTGACCAGACAGTGCCCTAGGGGTGGAAACTGTTTTTTGTGTTTATCTGTGTGTGCCTTAAAAGGCCAGACCAGACTGTGTCAGAAAGTGCTTACATCATAGCTACTTATCAGCCAATAGCTTTGGTAACAGACCTGAGAACAATAGTATTATAAGCAAGTGTTTTATAGTAAACTCATCAGAACAGCTAATATTCTTCAGGTGAAACTACCTCTGGCTGGAAGCTGCAATACTGAACATATGATTTGCAAGAAAGTGAGTTGTGCTCACAACAGAGGGAGGTGAACCTTACAATTGTCTTTGGTTTGTAGCAGATATTCTGCAGGTGGAGGCTACTTCTAACTGAAAGGTGAAATAAGGAACTTAGAATTATCAGGAAAAGATAGTCTTTCAATCAACAGAGGAGGTGGATCTAGCTTTACTTGTGTTCCAATTCTTAAGATTTTCAGTGCAGGAAGAGTTTAAAGCACAGCTGACTTATTTTGGGGCTGACTGCTTTCAGAGCACAAACCACCAGGCTGTTTTGGGGCTGGGAGGTTTACCAATGTGTCTGACTTGGATGTCTGGATTTTTCTCTGTTTGATTAGCAGGTTATTTTCTCTGTCAAATTGTTGTGTAGGGCATCTTGCTGACAGAAAGGCACTCATTGCAGCGGTGGGTCAGAGCTTTTAGCTGATTGTTTTGTGAGGGCACAGTTTAGCCCAACCCTTCCCACCCTCACTCTACCCACTCCACCCCTGGAAATAGTCTTTATACCTGGGGTTCTGACATCATTTCCTCAAGAGTGCAAGTGCATATCACTGTCATATCCTCTCTAGCACACTGCACTGACAATATAAGCACACATATTGTATAATATATATATTTCTATATAACAAACCAATCACACACACGCACACACACAAAAGTAGATAAACATCTGGGGAGCAGTGCAATGTAATGGCTGTGGGGCAGCAGTCTTCTGGGAGTCTTTCTGGAGGCTGAGATGCTGCCCTATTTGCAGACAACTCTCTACCCTGAAGGAGGAAGTTGTCTGCCTTCAGGCCACACTGGACAGTAGTAAGGAACCTTCCTCCAGACCACACTAGATGGTAGGAAGGAACCTCCCCATCCAGGGAGCACCACAGCCACCACCACTACCTCAGAGGTTGTGAAGAAAGCACAGCAGTTGGACCACAGTGGGCTCAGGGAGGTGGAGGGATGGAACAGAGCACACACAGTCAGTTGTTCCACCATAGTCCATACACCATTCTGGGGAGCATAGCTCCCCTATGGATGCACCCGCAAAGGAGACTAAGGAGGCTGAGGACAACTGTCACAAGGGAGGCCCACAGGAAGCAGGCAGAGGACACCACAAGGAAAGGAAGCAGCCCTGGTGGGGACTCATTATTAGGGGATAGAACTGGGGAGCAGGGAAAACTGAAGTAAGGTGCCTGCCTGGTGCCATGGCTTGGAGGACAGGAAGCACATCCTCAGGATCATGAGAACAGCTGCATGGAGTCTGAGCTGGACATCATTGTCCACCTAGGGACAAATGACTTGGCTCATAATGAGATTAGAGCAGTGCAGAAGGACTTTATAGAATTGGGGAGGGTCTAAGACAAGTAGCACACACAGTATCCTTCTCAGACGTGCTGCCTGTCAATGGCATGAGTGAGGCAAGGGTACTTTGCACCATGCAGTTTAATGAATGGTTGAAAAAATGGTGTGGAGTACAGGGTTTGGCTTCATTGGGGACTGGAGTTCCACCTGAGGAATACCAGCCTATACTGGCAGGATGGTCTGCATCTGTCCAGGAAGGGAACAAGTCTTTGAGCATCGGTTTAAACGCTTCATTGGCAAGCTTTTAAACTAGTCAAGGGGAGGCACTGATAAGCAGCAGGAAAATCCCGCCTCTCCCCTACAAAACAGGGTACTAAATAAGAAAAGACCGAGTAGAAAGGTCAGTGGGGATGCTGCAACAGAAGGTAAAGCCATCAAAAAATGGAGAGCAATGAGTACCAATGCCGTAGTCTGAGTAACAAGCTTCCTGAATTAGTGGCCTTGATGGAGGAGGAACATCTGGATATTGTGGCAGTGACAGAAACATGGTACACGTAAAACCATGACTGGGATGTAAACATACCAGGATACACTATCTACAGGAGGGACAGGGAGGGTAAAAGAGGAGGAGGAGTAGCTCTTTACATAAGGGAAGGAATCAAAGCAACAGAACAAAAGGGTAAACAGGGAGGAGAAAAGCACTGTGGGTAAATTTGGAGACTGGCAATGGCACCACAATCTGCACAGGGGTTGTATACAGTCCCTCTCAGGGGAGGAAATGGACAAGGAATGATAGAAAGTATACTTAGAATGGCAGAAAAGGGGAGATATTGTTGATGGGTGATCTGAATATGCCAGATGTTAACTGGAGTGCAGTTGCAGCAGCCACTTTGAAGAGTGGGGTTATTCTAGATGCCCTACAGGGGCATGCCTTAGACAACTAGTATTGGAGCCCACTCAAGAGGAGCAATCTTAGACCTGGTTCTCTCAAATGGAGATGAAGAGAGGATCACAGATGTAGAAGTGGGTAGCCATCTGGGAACTAGCGACCATCGAACAGTATGGTTCACAATAAACACAGCAATAGAGTCAAGCCACACAAAGGCAAAAGTACTGGACTTTAGGAGGGCTGACTTTGCCAAAATGGGTGAGTGCCTAAGGAATGCACTAGCAAATGGGCAGGAAGCAGGGTGGAAGAACAATGGGAATAATAAAACTGCCATCACAGCTGTAACAAGCCTTTGTGTGAAGCAAATAAACAAATGAAATGATGTAAGAAACCACTATGGTTCTCAAAGGAAGTGGCAGTGAAGGTTCAAGAGAAAAGAAAGCATTCAGGAAGTACAAGGAATCACAGAAGAGCAGGACAGAGAACTGTATCAGTTAAAGCAAAAGGAAGCTGGGAAGGCAGTCAGAACAGCAAAGGCCCAAACTGAGGAAAAGATAGCCAACTCAGTTAAGAAGGGGATAAAACCTTTATAGGTACATCAGGGAGCGAAGGAAGACCAAGGGAGGGATAGTGAGGCTTAATAAAGTGGAGGGAGGGTGGGCAGAGGGTGACTGTGAAAGGCAGAGATACTAAACAAATATTTTTGCTCAGTATTTACAAAGGAAGAGGGGAGGTACCTAAAACAAACAGTAGAAACACTCTGGATACAGAAGTTGATACCAGCCCATTTACAGAAGAAAGGGTTCTGAAAGAACTCTTAAAACTGAAGGTGGACAAAGCAATGGGGCCTGATGGGATTCATCTCAGAATTCAAAAGAACTAAGGGTAGAACTAGTGACACCACTGACTACCCTCTTTAAAAAATCATGGGAGGATGGGGTGGTACCCGAGGACTGGAGGAGGGCAGATGTGATTCCCCTTCACAAAAGTGGGAGCAAGGCAGAAGCAGGAAACTACAGATCTGTTAGTTTAACCTCAGTGGTAGGGGAAATGATGGAATCACTTCTGAAAGAAAGAACTGTCGAGTATCTAGAGGCCAGAGGGGCACAGGACCCAAGGCAGCATGGATTCATGCCAGACAAATCTGATAGATTTCTTTGACTGGGTGACCAAAGTAGTAGATCAGGGAGGGGCTGTGGACATGGCCTACCTAGACTTTATCAAGGCATTTGACACAGTCCCACACAAAAGATTAATATACAAGTTAGCCAGCCTGGGAATGGGTCCCAAGATGGCAGCCTGGGTAAAGAATTGGCTGGAGAATAGGACACAGAGGTAATAGTAAATGGAGTCCACTATGAAGAAAGGGTTACTAGTCAGGTACCGCTGAGGGTTCAGTATTAGGACCGGTCCTCTTCAATGTCTTTATAAGCAACATTGCAGAGAGACTGGAAGAAAGTATGTCTCTTTGCAGATGACACAAAGATCTGCAACAGAGTTGATGCACAAGGTGGGGTGGAAAGGATGAGAAGGGACTTGGCAAGGTTAGAGGAATGGTCAAATGTATGGCAGCTTAGATTCAATGCTAAGAAGTGCAAGTAATGCACCTGGGAAACAAAACCCAGGGAAGAGTACACAATGGGGGTGAGATACTAACAACAACAAAATGGAAAGGGACCTGGGGGTAGTCATCAGATGACCTAAAGGTGGGCAAGCAATGTGAGAGGGCAACAAGGAGGGCTTGGGGATACTGGGATGCATAGGGAGAGGCATCACCAGTAGAAAACAGGAAGTTATTATCCCTCTGTACAGACAGCTGGTGAGACCCCATCTGAGTACTGTGTGCAGTTCTGGAGACCCAGTCTCCGCAAAGACATAGACAGGATGGAAGCTGTCCAGAGGAGGGCAGCTAAAATGGTGCAGGGTCTGCACCGGAAGACATATGAAGAGAGACTTAAGGAGCTTAATATGTATAGCCTCGAGGAAAGGAGGAGAGGGGACATGATAGAAACTTTCAAGTACCTCAAGGAATCAACAAAGTCCAAGAGGGTAGAATCTTTCAAAAAAGAGTGTGCAAGAACAAGGGGCACAATTTGAAGATAGAGGGGGCAGCTCAGAGGTAATTTAAGGAAGTATTTTTTCACAGAGGGGTTGTGGATGCATGGAACAGCCTCGGAGGAGGTTGTGGAGTCAAAACAGTGGTGGAATTCAAGCACGCATGGGACAGTCATAAGGCAATTCTAGGGAGTGGGGTAGGAAGAAATAGGCTGTTGGTTAACTAGGATCTGCAGCTTAGCCATTAGGTAGGAAATGGGCAGACTGGATGGGCCAAGCGGTCCTTATCTGCTGTCAAATTCTATGTTTCTATGTTTCTATGGTGAGTCATGTTGTAGTTTACGTACCTCTTTCAGGTAGCATCGGATGCAGCTGTTTCAGCATCTGGTGCTGAAAATGCAGCTTGTGGAGACTGTTCAGTCAGTTTGGATGGCAGTCATCACCTAAGGTAAAGGACCAATCCTGGTTTTCTGGTGAGTATCCACATACTGGTTTCACAATGTCAAAACTTCACAACGACAGAGGTAATGGTATCTCTCTTGGTGCAGCAGTTGGTATGTGGTGCCATCAAGCTTGCAGAACAGGATGGTATACCAGCAAAGATGGCAGTTCAGTTCATTCTCGGTAAATTTTTTCATCAGAATGTCTGACGGAATGTATTGCAGCCAGTTTGTCAAAGACAGATGTTTTATGATCAAAGTGAGGTAGTGACACAGTAAATGTAACAAACATGTCATGGATTGTATAACGATTGTTAAAATAGCACAGTGCTTGATTTGATAACATGTGATGTACCCAAGATTTCTAGCAGTAAACATAAAAATATTAACAGAATTTGACATACACAGTGTGATGCAAGTTGTAGATTTACAGTGAGGACAATATCATTTAGACATTCTCCTGTCACTAATAATATCTGGATTACGCCTGATTCCAAATCCTTGAAGAGATTAACAATAACAATTACATAAGAACCATAAGCAGAACATAAGATTTCATGGGCAATATATTGCTTGTCTGCCTCCTTGTTATTTTGAAAATCAAATCATTAATCTTGTTCTTGGTTTCATTGAACCCTTTTGCAGTCTCGTGCATGTTATACATGGTAAAGCGTTCCTCCTAAAATAAAACCATTTACATCATGTGACAGTGGTGGTAATACATAATTTTTCATAGCTTGCTGAAATTTAAGTGTTTGTGCTTTAATAGCAGCTATATCTGCTCTATTCCAGATTGACATTCCAGAGCCAAAAGGCAAGAGGCGGTGCCTGCTGCACCGGTAATATCAGCAGTGGCACACCAAGTGCATGATTTACCCTTAGGATTGAGGTGGGGTTTAAAACTCCTAAGTGTTCAGTAACATGAGGTCCACTAACTTGATCCTGTGTGTGAGTTTGGTAAGCAGCTATAATATCTAGAAGCATCATGCTGAAAAATTTAGAAATGTTGGTTGTATGACAAAGACCGAACTCAGCCATATTCAGTGTGTGAGATTAAAATACAGGATGTGCATGAATTACATTGTTAATCAAAGTTCCTGGAAGGAGGTGGTGGTCAAGCCACTAGGAGGACCAGGCTCCTGAGGAGGACATTCAGTCAGTTCTTCTTTGGTGGGTGGGACTATAGAAAGGAACATAGCTCAGCAGTCATATAGTTGTGAAGACAGAAGGCTTGTGACTCCTCAGAGTGAGGCGGTACAAAAGGTAGGATCTACTAAACCAGTCAAGTTGTAGAGGCCAGAGTGTCTGGAAGTTGCTTGTTGAATGGAGAGTGTACCGCTTGTGAAAGTGTACCATGCTAACTGGGGGTGGCTTAGAGCTAGCAGTACAAAAGCAGGTGTCTCCAATTACAGCTTCCTGCTGTTTTTGATAGAGAACTTTGCTGTCAGAGCAAGTAACAGCAGTCTAGAACTACAGCTCCTTTACTGATAAATCACTTCTATCTCAGCAGTGCCTGTTTGGATTAAGCAATCAGCTACTTTATTAGAAGAAGGGGTCTCATTTAAGTAAAAAAAAAAGAAGAAGAAAGTCACTGTGTGTTTCTCTGAGGAAGGGGCTGTATCAGCTTCACTTACTGAGTCAGGAGCAGAGACTAAGGCTAATTGGGGGTGTGGCTTAGGAGCTTAGAAGTACAAAAGCAGGTGTCTGCAATTACAGCTTCCTGCTGTTTTTAACAGAGAACTTTGCTGTCAGAGCAAATAACAGCAGTCTAGAACTACAGCTCTTTTAATAATTCGTCTCCTTCCCACCCTCCACCCAAAGCCAGTTCTACTTTTATAGCCACTGGATTTGACTGACAGCAGGAACTTCCTGTTTGGCAGTAGGAAGGGAAGGATCACTGAGACACATTTAGTTTCACCAACCTTGAAGGAACCTAAAATAGCTTTGCTCCCTCCACTGCTGGAGGTCTGAATCCAAGCACAGAAGAAGGAGACTACTGAAGACTACAGGAAGTTCCTATCCCAGAACAGGAAGGGTGAGAATTGTAAGAGTACATAGGCAGTAGGAAAGAAGTGTAAAATACATGAGGGAGGAGACAGTAAGTATACAAAGCAACAGGAGAGGGACACAAAATAAGTCAAGGTGGGAGTGGTGCAGTGCAATGGCTGTGGGGAAGCAGTGTTCTGGGAGACATTCTGTTTGCAGACACCTCCCTGGTCTGAGGAGGAGGTTGCCCATCTCCAGGCTAACCTGGCTAGGATTCTGTGAAACCTCTCCCCACCCAGGGACCACCAGGGCCACCACAACTACCTCAGAGGTTGCCAAGAAAGAGGAGCGGTTGGACCAAGGTGGGCTTAGAGGAGAGGGTGGTGGAACAGAGGCATCCCTCCAGTTGTACCTCTCCACAATTCATATGCTGTTCTGGTAAAGAGGGGTTCCTCTATGGAGGCACCTGCAGTGGAGACCAAGGAAGATGCTGGGAACCTCCACAAAGGAGACCCACAATCTTAGACCTGGTACTCTCAAATGGGGAAGGAGAAAGGATTTCAGATTTAAAATGGTAGCCATCTGGGAACAAGTGACCACCAAACAGTGTAGTTCCAATAACAGCCATAGAATCAAGCCATACAAAACAAGAGTATTGGACTTTAGGAAGGCTGACTTTGGGAAAATGAGAGAGTGCCTCAGAAAAGCACTAGCAAATGGGCAAGAAGGAGGGTGGAGGAACAATGGAGAATAATCAAAACAGCCAATGCAGAGGCAACAAGCCTTGTGTGAAGCAAATCAACAAAACAAAATGAAGGAAAAAACACTATGGTTCTCAAAAGAGGTGGAAGGGAAGGTTAAGGAGAAAAGGATAGCATTCAGGAAATACAAGGAAACACAGAAGGAGCAGGACAGAGCATTTTATCAGTTAAAGCAAAAGGAGGCAGGAAGGCAGTCAGAATAGCAAAGGCACAAACTGAGGAAAAGATAGCTAACTCTGTTAAGAAGGGGATAAAACCTTTTATAGGTACATTAGGAGCCAAGAAAGACCAAGGAGCAATACAGAGACTTAATAAAGGGAGTGAATGGGCAGAGGGTGACAGTGAAAAGCAGGAATACTGAACAAATATTTCTGCTCAGTATTCACAATGGAAGAGGAGGGGAGGTACCTGAACCAAACAAGAGAAACACTCTGAATAGGGGGTCGATACCAGTCCATTCAAAGAAGAAAGGGTTTTGAACGATCTCGTGGAAACTGAGGGTGGACAAAGCAATGGGGCCTGATGGATTCACCCAAGAATTCTAAAAGAACTAAGGGTAGAAACTAGTAACACCACTGATTACCTCTTTAACAAATTATGGGAGGATAGGGTGGTACCTGAGGACTGGAGGAGGGCAATGTGATTCCACTTCACAAAAGTGGGAGCAGAGCACAGGCAGGAAACTACAGACCAGTTAGTTTGACCTCAGTGGTAGGGAAATGATGGAATCACTGAAGGAAAGAATTGTGGAGAACCTAGAGGCCAGTGGGGCACAGGACCCAAGGCAGCATGGTTTCACAGCAGGAAGGTCATGTCAGATGAACCTAATAGATTTCTTTGACTGGGTGACCAAAGTAGAAGACCAGGGAGGGGCTGTGGATATGGCCTACCTAGATTTTAGCAAGATATTTGACACAGTCTCACACAAAGGATTAATATACATGTTAGCAAGCCTTGGAGTGGGTCCCAAACTGGTAGCCTGGATAAATAACTTGCTGGACAACAGGATGTAAAAGGTAATAGTAAACAGAGTCCACAGTGAAGAAAGGAGGGTAACTAGCAGGGTACAGCAGGGTCGGTATTGGGACCGGTCCTCTTAATGTCTTTTTAAGTGACATTGGAGAGCACCTTGAAGGAAATGTATGTCTCTTTGCAGATGACACAAAGATCTGCAACAGGGTTGATACACAAGGTGGGGTGGAAAGGATGAAAAGGGACTTGGCAAGGTTGGAGGAAGCTCAGATTCAATGCAAAGAAGTGCAAGATAATGCATCTGGGAAACAAAACCCAGGGAAGAGTACACAATGGGGGTGAGTTAATAACAACAACAAAAATCGAAAGAGGCCTAGGAGGATTATATCAGATGACCTAATGGTGGGCAAGCAATGTGAGAAGGCAGTAAGGAGGGCTGGGGGATACTGGGATGCATAGGGAGAGGCATGGACAGTAAAAACAGGAAGTTGTTATCCCTCTGTACAGACAGTTGGTAAGACCCCATCTGGAGTACTGTGTGCAATTCTGAGACCCCATCTCTACAAAGACATAGACAGAGTGGAGGCTGTTCAGAGGAGGGTAACCAAAATGGTGCAGGGTCTGCACCAGAAGACATACAAGGAGAGACTAAAGCAGCTTAATATGTATACTTTTGAGGAAAGGAGGGAGGGGGACATGATAGAAACTTCGAGTATCTCAAGGGAAAGTACAAGAGGGTAGCATCTTTCAGAAGAAGAGATGTGCAAGAACAAGGAGCACAATTTGAAGATGGGGATGGCTCAGAGGTAATGTTAGAAAGTATTTTTTTCACAGAGGGTTGTGGAAGCATGGAACAGCCTTCCTGAGGAAGCTAGGAGTCAGGAACAGTGGGAGAATTCAAGAATGCATGGGACAGACATAAGGCAATTCAGTGGGGGTAGGAGGAAGTAAGCTGTTAATTAACTAGAATCTGAAGCTTATCCATCAGGTAGGAAATGGGCAGACTAGGTGGGCCAAGTGGTCCTTATCTGTCATCAAATTCTATGTTTCTATGTTAATCCCTGTGTTTGGCCGACCTTGAAAGTGCCCTTAGATAAATGTGCTACAGGAAGTGTGTATCCATTATAATCAGTTTCCCATTGTATTTGTAATGTGGACTTGCCTGGAGCTACTACCATGGCATTAAGGTAGGTGTCTATGCCTTCCTTAACAGTATTCAGTTTGCTGGGAGATCTATGTGGACTCCTTGGGGCTGAGATGGTGCATCTCTAGTTGTGTGTTCAAGGTCCTGGAGCAAATGTGATATGTGTTGTCTTTGGTCAGTCAGAAGAGGTTTGTCTTGACAGTAAGTCAAAGAAAGTGGTCCCACCATGAGAATCAGGTGCAAGATAGCCATCTTGCCAGTGTATCTGAAAGAAACAGAAAAGGTTTAAGTGTGGGTACTGTTCCACCTCAACAAGGTCAGGAAAGTAATCAGTCACCTTTATACTGCTTGAGCTGATTAGCATGGAACCACTTGTTAGTGGTCTATTTCTGATGCTTAACTCTCACCTGATAAACTGAAGGGCTGAGTTTGTTAACAATTGGGAATGGACCTTCCCATTTGTTGGCAAATGAGTGAGCCAGTGGTCTGTACTGGAGAAGCATGACTTGACCTCCAACTTGCCAGTCAACTTCTTTGACATGCTTATCAAAATGGGCTTTTGCTTGTTGTTGAGCCTTACCCATATGATCTGCAGCTAACAAGTGTGTCTTCATGATATCATCATGGAGTTGCTCTGATGTATTTGTCCACAGATACCCTATCTGCTGTAGGGGTGTGGCAGTCAATCAACAGGTGCTCAGGTAATCTCATGGCTCTACCAGTCATAACCTCATATGGTGTGCACTGAGCAGTTGCCACATGAGTGCCCCTTATTGTCATCAAAAGGAGGTAGGTACTGTATTTATTCCCACCGCCATCATCCCATCGATAGATATCCCGTGCCCACATTCCCAATTTCTGCTGTTCCCATCTCTTAAAATTCCCCATAGCAATTTCCCATATAGCTTGTTCCCAACCGCTTAACACAGCATACATTTCTTCGCTTCTATATTAAGTGTAATGTCACATCATTTTACTTAATTACTGCTATACTCACTCGCCATTTCTGTAAGGATGGTGCTTCATTTTACCTGTGTGTTACACTCATTCTCTCCTTTTCTTGCTGAAGCCCTCGATCTGTCTATCTGGACTCTCAATCTTCTGTCTGTCAGATGTAGCTAATCATTGACAGCAGTACAGTGATTGCTGTCAATCACTATACCAGGCTGGATATAAGGCACTCAGTGTAGTAGTGTAGTACCGCTGATTTCCATAGTAGCAGCGATGGCTGAAGCTATAACAGAAATGTGTCCTGTCATTCCTCACAGAAGGGAAATGATAAGATCTATGTCAATGGCTACCTTATGGTAAAAGAAAGAAATAGGGTGAGGTGTTCTATTGGTGCTGCCAGAGCCGAAGTCTTTGCACTGTCTCGGTAGGGCTTCCACTAATCTTGTCGGTGGTCAACACCACCTAAGAAGCCAGAGGAGCACAACCACAATCCAGCAGCAACAGATGTCCCTATCACATGAGTGATCGCGCGATGAAGTGCAGAGCTGTGGACACACATGACACCCTGCTGAAATCATCCAGGCAGAGATAGTAGGTCTGCTCTGAGGAGGTAAGGCACAGCCTTCCAAAAAGAAAGTGATGCAGCAGTTTGTTAAATGTGAAGACATTTTGACCTACCTGCAGAGCCACGAACCCTAGAGGACATTGTGGTCCCAGAGGAGTTGCGAACAATCAATGGCCACAACTGGTTCGGCAAGGACTCCATATGTGGGAGGATAAAATTTTAATATTTACCACCAAAGAAAACATACTTACATTTGCAGGTGCAACATACTGGTTGATGGATGGGACTTTCAGAACTATATCACATATGTTTCTTCAGCTTTATTCCATTCACGCACTAGTTGGTACAACACAGAATTCATGCATTCTGCCACTCTTATATGCTGTAATGTCCTCTAAGTCACAAGAGTGCTACATACAACTTTGTTTAGACATGCAAGATCTTGCAGATGAGGAAAACAATTTATCTCCACCTTTGATTATAACTGACTTTGAGCTAGAAGCAGTGAATGCATGCAAGTCTGAATTCCTGACTCAACTAACAAGGGCTGCCTATTCCATTTTGAGCAAATTGTATGGAGAAAAATTTGAACTTAGGGCTTGTGACACTGTACTGCCAGGATGCTAAGTTTAGCTTGCTTATGAGGTACTTGATAGCATTGGCTTTTTGCCAGCTGATGAAATAAAAAGTTTTCATGGAGCTGAGGACAGTGATGCCAGAGATAAGCAGTCAATTCAATTTCAATTTTAGTGTGTAACAGGAAGCTATTACAATCATACACATCCTAATAAATTAAACAAATTAAACACGGAATGGGAAATTATAAATATTATAGAAGTAGTAGTAGTAGTAGTAAAATGTTTATTTTTATACAGGATAGCAAACTTTAGGTCTTAAGACCTATTTTCAAAGTTGTCCTGTGTCAAGAACAAAGTTACATTCAATATAACATACAAAGATTCAAACTACATAAAACAACTAATAAATAATTTTTGACATACAAGAAAAAATCTTTAATCACACCAACAACTAACACATTTTTACACATTTTAAAACAAGTACATTGATCATAAAATACAGTGGTCAATCCTAATTTAAACTGGGATAGTTTAGTTGCTTTCCTTAATTCAGGGGAATATTATTCCAAATATTTGCAGTCTGAGCCTCAAGTGTCGTAGTACCATATCTTGTATTAGTTTTTGGAAAAGTGTAACCTCTATGCTTTACATCCCTTAAAAGATATGGATAATATTTACTAACAGAAAGCAATTCCATGTTTCCATCACTCATCCCATTTATTATTTAATAGATAAATACTGAATATTGTTTTTAAATCGTACTGATAAACTGTCCCAGTTTAGGTCTTTATACAAAATGCAATGATGAGTATTATAGCTACAGTTCAGGACAAATCTTACCAATTGATTATATGATATGACTAATTTATTTAAATGTGTTTGACCCAAAAAATTATACACCATATTTCCATATTCTAATACAGGCATTATTAATTGATTTGCAATTAATCTCGGTTTGTAGATTTAATATCCTTGATGACCTACGTAGTGCCCTTATCTTATTATTAATTTTCTTTATTGTATTATTAATATGAGCTGAGAAAGATAAAGTAGAATCAATCTCTACACCTAAATATTTATATTGATCTGTGATTGTCAATTTTTCCCATTCCTAATTAGTATTTCCTCATCTCTGATCTGTTTTTATTAACCTTTGTTTTTTACTAAAAACATAACCTGAGGTTTTTATCACTTATCCCTAATTTAGAGCTGGAAAACCAATCCTGTAGAACATCAAAATCCATCTGTAATTTAACCATCATTTCATTTTGAGATTTGGCTGATGCTAAAAGTACTGTATCATCTGCATACAACCTGATTTGTGTATTATTTTGGTAGGTAATTCATTAATATAAAACTAAAACAATAATGGCCCCAAAATTGAACCTTGAGGGACACCTCTTAGTATACTACCTACTTCAGAAAATTGACCATTTATTACTACTTACTGTTTTCTTTGACTCAAATATGATTTAAACCATAATAATGACCTAGGGGCTATACCAGTCCTCTCCATCCTCTCATACAATAAATGGTGGTCATCCAAATCAGAGGCTTTGGACAGGTCAACAAACACTGCACCCACTGACTCTCCCTTATCCAAGGCCACTGCCACTTTATCAACAAAGTCCACGAGTGCAGTGCAGGTTGAATAACCTGCCCTAAATCCATGTTGGTATTTTGTCAATTTTGAATATTGTTCTAAATAACTATACAACTGGCAACACCATTCATTCCATTAACTTAGAGAGGATGGAGAGGATTGCTATTGGTCTATAGTTTGAGGGTCATTTGAACCTCTTAAATATAGGTACTATTTTGGCTATTTTCCAGATAGAGGGAAAACATTTTCCATCAAACTCTGATTAAATAAATCAGTCAGTATTGGTGATAAGACTTCAACTGCATCTTTAATAAATTTCCTTCAATATTGTCCATACCATAGAAACATAGAAACATAGAAGTTGACGGCAGATAAGGACCGCAAGGCCCATCCAGTCTGCCCATTTCTTTTTCTACCTTATAAATGTGCCATCGGCCTTGCTCTGTCAGTGACCTATCTATTCATAGTCATTTGTATTGCTCCCTTATGCCTATCCCATGCCTGTTTGAAGCCCTGCACTGTATTCATAGCCACCACTTCTTGTGGTAAGCTATTCCATGCATCTACCACCCTTTCTGTGAAAAAGAATTTCCTCACATTCCCTTAATCGGCCTCCCTCTAATCTCATGCTGTGTCCTCTTGTCCTGCAATTTTTCTTATATTTAAACATGTTAGACTCTTTCACCTTGTTTATGCCCTTAAGGTGTTTAAATGTCTCGATCATATCACCTCTCTCCTCCTTTGCTCAGGGTATACATATTGAGCTCCGTTAATCTGTCCTCATATGTCTTCTGATGCAGTCCCTGCACCATTTTGCTGTCCTTCTCTGGACTGCCTCAATTTGGTTAATGTCCTTGTGAAGGTGTGGCTCCAATACTGCACGCAGTACTCCAGATGGGGCCTAACCAATGTCTTGTACAGAGGATTATTACCTCCTCTTACTGACTTGTGATACCCCTACTAATACACCCTAACACCCCCTAGCCTTACCTACTGCTTTTAGAGGTCTGCTTGATGATTTTAGGTCATCAGTGATGATGATGCCCAAGTCTCTTTCTTCCTTTGTGACTGCTAGCAACTCCTCCCAGCCTATAAGTGGCTTCAGGGTTTCTCTTCCTATGTGCATGATTTTGCACTTTGCATTAAATCCCAGTTGCCACTCTTCTGACCATTTTGCTAGTTTATCCAGATCTCTTCTCATTCTGCCCACCCCATCTGGATCATCTACTCTGTTGCAGATCTTGGTGTCATCTGCAAACAGACAAGCCTTACCCTCTAGTCCATCTGTGAGGTCACTAATGAAGATGTTGAATAGGACTGGCCCCAGGACTGATCCCTGAGGTACCCCACTTGTGACTTGCATCTCTTCTGACTGTATACCATTTACCACCACTCTCTGTTTTCTGCCAGTCAACCAGTTTGCCACCCAGTTGACCAACTTCTGACCCACCCCGAGCCTACCTAGCTTATTTATCAATCTTCTATGGAACAGTGTCAAAAGCTTTGCTGAAGTCAAGGTAGGCGACATCAACTGCTCCCCTTGGTCCACCACTCTGGTTACCCAGTCAAAGAAATCTATGAGATTAGTTTGACAGGACCTTCCTTTGTAAACCCATGCTGTCTTGGATCCTGTGCCCCTATGGATTCCAGGTGTTGCACTATCCTTTCCTTAAGGAGTGCCTCCATAATCTTGCCCACTACTGAGGTAAGACTGACTGGTCTGTAGTTCCCCGCCTCCTCCTGCTACCACTCTTGTGGAGCGGGATCACATGAGCCCTTCTCCAGTCTTCTGGGACCCTCCTGTGCTCAGAGACTCACTAAACAATTCTGCTAATGGCTCTGCTAGTTCCTCCTTTAGCTCCTTAAGTACCCTGGGATGTATGCCATCAGGTCCCATTGCCTTATCCATCCTGAGCTTAGCAAGCTCTTGTAGGACCCTTTCTTTTGTGAAGGGAGTAGTGCTCACCTCCCTCCCCTGTGTCCATGATGCTGAGCTGTGGGCCCTGCCTACCTTCTCTTCAGTAAATACTGAGCAAAAGTATCTATTTAGGATAGATGCCTTTACAGGGTCCTCCTCCTCACATGCTCCCTTTTCTCCATTAAGCTTAGCAATACCCCTCTGGACTTTCTCTTTTCACTAATGTATCTATAGAAAGTCTTGTCACCTTCTTTTACTGTTCGTGCTATGTTTCCTCAGTTTGGGACTTTGCCTGCCTTACTGCCTTACCTGCTTCCCTTAGGGCAGTTTGGTATGCCTCCCTATCTTCATCCGCTGTGTTCCTTATATTTTCTGAAGGCCAGCCTTTTGGCTCTGACCTTTTCTGCTACTGTATTTGAGAACCAAAGTGGTTTCCTTCTTCTTTTGCACTTCCTTTTCTGTCTAACACAATGGGATGTTGCTTCAAGTATTGTATCCTTAATGCTTGCCCACTTTGCCTGTACTCCTCACCTGTGTTTCTTTTTGCCAGGGCTAGCTTAACTCTGTTGGCCATCTTATCAAAGTCAGCTCCTCTGAAGTCCCATATTTTTGCCTTGAATGGGATGATTTAGATGTAGTAGCCAAATTGAACCATACCATGTGATGGTCACTGACCCCAGGTGACCTTCTACCTGGAGATCTGTGATCCCTTCTTTGTTAGTCAGTACTAGATCTAGGATAGCCCTGTCTCTTGTGGGTTGCTGTACCAGTTGTTTGAGGCCCTCCCCTGCAGGAATCCACTATGAGTCTAGTTCTGGCAGATGTTCCTGCTGGTATTGACCAATCTATATCTGGCATGTTGAAGTCTCCCATTATCAGAACCTCCCTTTAGCTGTCATGTTTTGTATATCTTCTAACAGTAATGTGTCTATGTCCTCCTCTGGTCTGGGGCCTGTAGACAACCCCAGTTCTTATGGCTGTCCCATTTCCTGTTTCCAGGGTGACCCAGTTCTTCTGGCTCCTTATGTGTATTCTGAATTTCTGTAGCTTGATATTTTCATTAACATACAGGGCCACTCCTCCCCCTTTTGCACTCTCGGTCTCTTCTGAACAATACATAGCCAGGTACTGAAGTCTCCCAAGTGTGGTTACTGGTAAACCACGCCTCACTAATTGCTACTATGTCCAGTTTAGCCTCTGACATTATTGCCTGCAGGTCTGGGATCTTATTTCCCAGGCTGTGAGCATTTGTGTACATGATTTTCCATTGGCCAGATTTTGGTGTGTTAGTTGTTGGGTGAAGTTTGGCATTACCCTGTGCATCGTATGGGAGACAAACCTTTTTCTTACCTGGTGATGCAAATGAATGGCAAACACGCTGAATTCCTGTTTGACCACTAGCTGAGGGGAGGGGTGTTCTTCCATTCGACGTTGGGGTGCTGCACCTCTCTCCCATTTGCTAGTTTAAATATTCTGCAAAGACGCCAAACTTCTGCCCCAATGCACTGACTCTCTTTAGTCAGATGCAGTCCATCAAATTTAAAGAACTTTCGCTCCCAGAACTGTTGCCAGTTCCCTACAAATCTGTGTCCTTTTTCCTGGCACCAGTCCTTGAGCCACGGTTTAGCTCCCTATCTCTCCTTTCTCTGACCTTCCGTCCATCTGTTCCCTTCTCCCAGACTGGCAGGATCTCAGAGAAGGAGATGCGACGAAATAGATGATAGTTTGTCACCCAGCTTAGTCAGGTGTTCCTTGGTCTCCACAACTGACCCGGCTGGCTAGATCATTAGTCCCTATGTGTACTAGGACATCAATGTTTTCTCCTGCTTTGTGAACAATTTTAGCATGCGGTCAGTGTCTCTCCATGCTGATGTACCTGGGAGACATCTGACCATCACCCTGGCTGGAGATGGTATCAACTCCCGGATCATGGAGTCTCCTATGATCAGAAGTTTTTGATTTCCTTTGTGCTTGTTTAGTTTTGGTTCCTGATTTGGGTGAGTATTGTTGTGTTAGCTCCTGTGCCGCAGTGTCCTGCTCTGCAGTGTCTTCTGCCTCTTTATTTGATTTCAGAGATAGAGGTAGATACCTGTTTGTAGCTTATATGGTTTTGGAGGTAATGTGTTGGAGAGCAGAGGTGATGGGGCACCTGATTTGCTCCTCCTAACCACCTGCCAACCTCCTGGACCAACTACCCTCTGCGGCTCGAGGTTTTTCTGTTGGATGCTGGGGAAATGGCGGTGGTTCTTATAATGTATTTCCTCTTCAATATGAAATTTGAGGCGTGCAATCTCTGCCCATGCTGCCGGAGCTGAGACCGAAGATCTCCAAAGGCCTCAGCATGTAGGACAGTGTCCTAAATCCTGTAAGACTGTCCTTCTGAAAATTGTTCCACAGTACCTGCAGTTAATGAAATCCATTCCAAATAAGTTGCTGGGTTTGTAACCTAGTCAGAGTAATTAGAAGGAAAAAAAGGAAAAAAATGCAAGTAATGGTTTAATTGTGCTTTGTTTAACTTGTTATAACAAGTTAAATTACTAGTGCCCTGTAAATGAGATCACCTTGTGGAGGCCCCACTGATCCGCCCTTCCTGCTCTGCCACAGGAAATGTCACAACTGTGGTACCCTATAAAAGGAGTGTAGCGTGGGTGGTTGGGGATGGGGTGGGTGGCTGGGCCCTTCCCTGCCTAAAAAGAAGAACCACGGACGAAAGAACAAGGAGGTAAGAGCAGAAACAATCAGTCAACAACAAATGGAGTAACCCTGAAAGCTTATCCTAATGTTAGATAAAACTGTAAAACCTGTAAAGCACCACCTGTAATAATTTCAGAGAAGATATACCCTGTAAGAAACACTTTGCTCCAGAGAAAAATAAAGCAGTAACAGAAGATATACCTTGCAAAAGACAATTTGAATCAGAAGATTACAGCAGTAATCTGTTAGCACACACCTGTAGACACACCTTGTAATAATGCAGAAGAAGGTATACCAGCAACAACAATTTGAATCAGAGAAAAATAAAGCAATGAAATGTTAGCCACAAACAGTAGCAATCCCTGTGAGTAAAAATCAAAACACCACCACACAGTAAATCTGCTTAGCCAAACTAAGTCTTAATCCTTCTCCTTGCTCTGGTAAGTTTCTCTACTCTGCCTTTCAAGCAGTCTTAGAAGGAAAGAGCTCAGGTGAAGCTAGGTGCCTTGGCCAGCAAGCAAGTCTTCTACCTACAAGATATCAACTAACCTGACTTTTTAACCCTTCTTTCTGTTGGAAATTACTGACAGTTTGCAGCTCCACTCCACATACACACCTAATCCTTTGGAAGAGCTGGTGGGAAAAGCAATTAGCTCCTTCAATGTGAGAAGGAGACTGAAACACCTCTGAGACAACAAACCTTTTCAACAAACAAGAATAAAATAAAACACAGTGTCAAACAGTAATTTTGCTTAGCCCAATGATAAAAAGTCACAAAATGTAAGCTCCACCTGTAATACAGTAATTTCAGAGAAGATATACCCTGTAAGAAACACTTTGCTCCAGAGAAAATAAAGCAGTAACAGAAGATATACCTTGCAAAAGACAATTTGAATCAGAAGATTACAGCAGTAATCTGTTAGCACACACCTGTAGGCACACCTTGTAATAATGCAGAAGAAGGTATACCAGCAACAAACAATTTGAATCAGAGAAAAATAAAGCAATGAAATGTTAGCCACAAACAGTAGCAATCCCTGTGAGTAAAAAATCAAAACACCACCACACAGTAAATCTGCTTAGCCAAACTAAGTCTTAATCCTTCTCCTTGCTCTGGTAAGTTTCTACTCTGCCTTTCAAGCAGTCTTAGAAGGAAAGAGCTCAGGTGAAGCTAGGTGCCTTGGCCAGCAAACCAAGTCTTCTACCTACAAGATATCAACTAACCTGACTTTTAACCCTTCTTTCTGTTGAAATTACTGACAGTTTGCCAGCTCCACCTCACACACACCTAATCCTTTGGAAGAGCTGTGGAGGAAGCAATTAGCTCCTTCAATGTGAGAAGGAGACTGAAACACCTCTGAGACAACAAACCTTTTCAACAAACAAGAATAAAATAAAACACAGTGTCAAACAGTAATTTTGCTTTAGCCCAATGATAAAAAAGTCACAAAATGTAAGCTCCACCTGTAATACAGTAATTTCAGAGAAGATATACCTGTAAGAAACACTTTGCTCCAGAGAAAAATAAAGCAGTAACAGAAGATATACCTTGCAAAGACAATTTGAATCAGAAGATTACAGCAGTAATCTGTTAGCACACACCTGTAGGCACACCTTGTAATAATGCAGAAGAAGGTATACCAGCAACAACAATTTGAATCAGAGAAAAAATAAAGCAATGAAATGTTAGCCACAAACAGTAGCAATCCCTGTGAGTAAAAATCAAAACACCACCACACAGTAAATCTGCTTAGCCAAACTAAGTCTTAATCCTTCTCCCTTGCTCTGGTAAGTTTCTATCTCTGCCTTTCAAGCAGTCTTAGAAGGAAAGAGCTCAGGTGAAGCTAGGTGCCTTGGCCAGCAAACCAAGTCTTCTACCTACAAGATATCAACTAACCTGACTTTTTAACCCTTCTTTCTGTTGGAAATTACTGACAGTTTGCCAGCTCCACTCCCACATACACACCTAATCCTTTGGAAGAGCTGTGGGAGGAAAGCAATTAGCTCCTTCAATGTGAGAAGGAGACTGAAACACCTCTGAGACAACAAACCTTTTCAACAAACAAGAATAAAATAAAACACAGTGTCAAACAGTAATTTTGCTTAGCCCAATGATAAAAAGTCACAAAATGTAAGCTCCACCTGTAATACAGTAATTTCAGAGAAGATATACCCTGTAAGAAACACTTTGCTCCAGAGAAAATAAAGCAGTAACAGAAGATATACCTTGCAAAAGACAATTTGAATCAGAAGATTACAGCAGTAATCTGTTAGCACACCTGTAGGCACACCTTGTAATAATGCAGAAGAAGGTATACCAGCAACAACAATTTGAATCAGAGAAAAATAAAGCAATGAAATGTTAGCCACAAACAGTAGCAATCCCTGTGAGTAAAAAATCAAAACACCACCACACAGTAAATCTGTTTAGCCAAACTAAGTCTTAATCCTTCTCCTTGCTCTGGTAAGTTTCTCTACTCTGCCTTTCAAGCAGTCTTAGAAGGAAAGAGCTCAGGTGAAGCTAGGTGCCTTGGCCAGCAAACCAAGTCTTCTACCTCAGGTATGATTTATTTTATTTAATTTTAAGATCTCCCACCTAACTTCCGAGATTTTTATTTTTTAATAAAAAAGAGGACAATTTTCATTATTAGTTTCTTTATTTACTAAATCTGTTTGTACTTAGAACCAGCTGGGATGGTAATATCAGGCAATGTTAAGAAATATTTATTCAACAACTGGGCTGTTTTCTTTGAGTCAAGGAGCTCACCCTTATTATTAGACATTTTATACAAGACTTAGCTCTCAAAGGGTTTTCCATTCTTTTATCATATTACAGTATTGTTTAGGATCATGAGTTTTCTCAATTTTAATGTTGTAAAACTGTTTTCTTGCAGATCTAATTAACCTTTTGCATTCATTTCGCTTAATTTTGAAATTAACCCAGTTTTCCTCCCTTTTTGTTTTATTTGCTCTTTTCCAGATTCTATGTCTGATACTAATTTTCTTTTTCAAATATTCATTTATCCATGGAAGATGCTTTTTATTTTTCTTTGTTTTAGTTTTTTAAATGGTGCATGTTTTTACAGGCCTCTAAATAAGTTTTTGAAAATTCTTCAACTGCCAAATTTACACTGGAATTAAATTTAATCTTCCCACTCTATACAATTTAAATCATTATCAAAATTATTTGGATGATAGTTCTTAAAGTTACTTTTAGGGTAATCTTTTCTTCCTCAATTGTTTGATTTAAATCTTTACAACACAATATACTGGATTATGATCCCCAAATTTGGAGGTAAAATCAAACATTTTTCACATGAAAGCTCCTAGAGAGAAAATCAAGTCCAAAATACTCCCTGACTTTTAACCCCACTTTTCTAGTACTTTGATTTATTATTTGTTTGACATTTAGTATCTCAAAACTTTGTTCCAATTTTAATCCCCTTGGCTTGCCCCAAGCAGCTTGAAATCACCAATTAGTATTAAATCTTTACTATCTGACTTTAATGCTAATTTAGATGCCAATAATCCAAACTTGGTAGTATTTACTTTTGGAGGGGAATATACTATACTAATTAAGAGCTGCAATCTTTCAAATTTAACACAAAGACATTCAATTCCCTCTAAATTACCTCTGAAAACAACTTCTCCCAAACCCAGTTTCTCTGTGATATATAAAAGAACCCCACCACCCCTCTTTCCTAGCTAATCTAAAAGATTATAACCATCCATTAATATTTCCTTATCCTGTATGTTTTGAGATAACCATGTTTCAGTTAATCCTATCATGTCTGGTTCATAACTTTTAGTCCATATTTGAAATTCATGCATCTTGTTTATAACACTTCTTGCATTTTCAAATGAAATTTTTAAATTTTGTTTATTGACTCCTTTGGGGCTGGGATTTATCTCCACATCACTTGCAAGCAGTATTACTATGCTACAAACAAATGGTGTAGTTAATTTTAATGGGATTTTCTAGGTGAAAACATTGGATTCTAACCTGATTAAATAGTCTCCACTGCCTAGAGAATCCATTTCTTCTGGCTTTATGAATAAGTTCTGAACCCGATGATATAAATAAATGCCACAACATATTTTTTTCTTGCTGTCTTACAGGTGATGGAGTGACCCCGATCCCAACAGTCAATCTTCTTCCATTGATTAATAAGTATCACAAGTAGGACACAGTATATTACATATTTCTGCATGGTTAATAATTAAAACAATCGAAATTCAGTATAACACTCACCAAGCTTGGACTTTTAAATCAGAGTTTGAATATTTAATTACTACAAATAGTTCTCAATCTATGAATCCAAACTTCAAGCTAAAGAACTCAGCCCTTCACTAAACCTACAAACAAATTTTTGACCTGAGTGGTGCTTGCATCACTCACACTCACGATTACCATGCTTGTGTGGTAGCTGCGAGCACCTTTATGCTGACTGCCCCTCCTCCACTGCAAAGAGCACAAGCTCCTGGTCCCACCTCTCACTGGCTGCTGGTTTATAGCTTCTACAGCTGATTCAAGTTCTTAATTGCAGGGGAAGCCTTGGCACAAAGATGTTTCAAGTCCAGCACAAAACAGCTTCTCACATAACGATGTAAAGTCCAGCAAAACAGCTTCTCTCACACACAGTAAAACTTTGTTGCAGGCAGAAAATGGTGAATGGAAAATGTCAGGTACCTTTTAAACAGTAGCTGCAAGCACCCTTTTATGCTGACTGCCCTCCTCCACTGCAAAGAGCACAAGCTTCTGGAATTATCTCAAACAGCTTCCATTTACATGTATTAAATATAGTATTACATTATTGCACAGTAAGTTCACCATCCGATTAGATACTGATCTAAATACAATATTACTGCACTAATCAGAACCAAGGAACTCTAGTATAAACTTTCTGAACACAGTACATATTTACAAACATTGGGATTGAATAGAGTCATCTCAATCAGCTTCCATATATGTATAGTAGAAATAGTTCAAAATATTAGCTCATTGCACAGAAAAAATTCCTTTAATATGCTGCAGTAAATCTTATCCATAGAAAATCTAATATATAATCTCTGACACACAAAACAAAATCATTGTTCAAATCAAATAGCTAACAAAGTCTTAAATGTTATTTAACACACTTCCAATGTTGTTTCAGTTAACTGAACTGGGTGTAACCTTGGGATATGTTATAACTTATATAAAATGTTCAATATTATAATGACCAACCCAATTTATACTATCAAAATTCTTTTCTTATTTGATTAATGACATTCAAAGATTTGGCAAGCCTTTTAACTGACCATACGTCCATGGTGTGAAAAAGAATTATTGTAAGGGTCACATTATCAATCTGATAAAGTTTAGCTTTAAAGGGTCTCAACCAATAATCTTGTATATTATTATACCAAGAACATTCCCAGATAATATGCATTAAGTTCTCTTCACTTCCTACACTACAATCACAGTCAGCTGAATTTACACCTTTTTGCTTATATCGACAAAACAGCATATTACTTGGGCATTGTTCAAACTTATAGTTTGAGACCAAGAGTGAGATAAACAGTCCTCTACTTCAGTGGTTTGGGGACAATTACATTTTGGGGCACATCGGAAGGCAGATGAGGAACAAAACTACTATTCGCTGTCCTCCAACTTTCCCACCTTCATTTTGGTCAGTTAGTGAACAGCTGGGACAAGGTCTGCCAAGGACACAGAACAGCATAGAGGGATGGCACCATAGACTTACG
The DNA here is from genome assembly GCA_016271365.2 of Neoceratodus forsteri. NCBI lineage: Eukaryota > Metazoa > Chordata > Ceratodontiformes > Ceratodontidae > Neoceratodus > Neoceratodus forsteri. Next base: position 427,317,555 of record CM057452.1, read on the forward strand.
GCTCTAATTGAGGATTGCATGTTGGATTACATATATTCATTTCAGAGCTACAAAAGGAGCAGATAAACACTGAGACCACCATTGAAAAATGAAGCATGGACTGCCTAAATCTCCCCAAAGAAACGCTATGTACTTGAGAGGAAAAAATCAGGATTGTGGTGAGCAAGTGGAGCAGATGCCACCACTGAGTACATCAGGGTATTGCACACAATTTGATTATCTGAGACATTCATTTAAGTATTCATTTTAATTCATTTTAAATTTTAAAATAGCTTTTTAAATTTTTAGTGGTTGCATTACACGGCTGCACTACAAGAAATCTGCAAACAAGAAGCAGGCAAGGAGACTGTTTGTATTATTATGCAGTTGATATCACAGCAATAAAACACTAAAGCACTGCATTTTTGTTTTTCAGGTAGTGCAATGATTAAGGTAAAGCCATATTTCTTCACTCTGTTTTCTGTTACTCAGTTACAGTACTCACTACTTTCCGTTTAATAAAACACTAAAGCACAACTGTTTTTGTTTTCAGGTAGTGGCAGGTAAAATCATGCAGTACTCAGTAAATTTGATTGGTAAAATACTTTTTGCAGTTTTCGGGAAAACGGAGGCGGGAAATTCGGTTCGGATGTACTACTGTTGGGATTGTGCAATTTTGGCATTTCGGTCTCGGATTTTTGTCTGTGGGAAAACGGGTGGTGGGAATTAGTATGGATACCATCAAAAGTAGTGGCAAGATGGAATCCCAGTCCTTGGGATTGTCATTGATAAATTTGCATAGCATCTGTTTGATTCTACTATTTGCTCTTTCCACCTGACCTGAGCATTGAGGATGGTATGGAATATGAAATTTCTGATCTACTCCAAGTAACTGGAGTGTCTCCTTCATCAGCTCAGCTGTAAAACTTGTTCCCTGGTTTGAGTCTACCTTAAGGGTAGGCCCCACCTGGAGAACAATTGATCCACCAGGATCTTGGGAGTTGTCTTTGCCATGTTATTCTGAGCAGGGAATGCCTCAACCCACTTGTTGTTCTTACTGGAATTAGTCAGTGGGCCAATAAAATTGATTTGTATCGCATTCCATGGTCCAGATTGTCTCTGTGACAATAACTTGGTTGTTTCTTTTCACTGAATTTGGGTTGTTTGGGGCACACACTATGCAGTTGTTCACATTGTGCTCCATGTTCTTGGCCATACTAGGTCGCAGGCGACAGTTATAAGTCTCTGGATGGCTGTTATCTGCTCCTTGCTGTCCACCAGTGGGAGTATCATGAACCATATGGATGAATTCAGTTTGTAAGGATTATGGTACAGCCCACAATCTGTGACCTGTATTCTCCGTCCTATACCAGATCAGCTTCTGATCATGAGAGGTGTAATTTCTCAGAGTGTCTTTTGTATGGACTACCCATAGGCAGTTCCCGTTCAATTTCTTTGTCCAGGTATTTGAACACATCCTTTAGTTCTGGGTCATATTTCTGTGCAGCAGAAAGGTCCAGTGGAAGTACTGGTTGTGTTTTCTGCCTAGTGTTAGCAGCAAGAAAAATGGCTGCCAAGGCTACTGGGTGAGTCATTGACCATGTCTCCCCTCGAGTACCCACTTTGGCAAGCAAGTCCGCTCGATCATTGAATTCATGGTAAGGGTCAGTTTTGCAATGAGCCTTTACCTTTGTGGATGTACAGTTTTTGAGTAAACTGTTTAGTCAGTGTGTGTATATACATGAACAAATCCCTGTGTTTGTCAGGTATGCCATCAGATGATGTGAAATTATTTTTCTCCCAGAATGGTAGAAATTCAGTAAGGGAGGAACAGACCCAGCTGGAGTCTGCAAAGATGACAGCATTTTTAGCACCATGGGACATAACCTATAAAGCACAGGCCACAGCTGCCAATTCAGCATACTGTGAGGAAATGATAGTGTATTTCCTAGCAATGTGGATGAAGTCACTGTCTGGATAAGACTATGAAATGCCAAACACTGCTACCTGTTCCCACCATGTAGGAGGCAGAGCCGTCTGTGAAGATGCAATACATGCTGGTGTCCTGTAAGATAGCTGGTGTAGCCAGTAAGAATTGTCCCAGCTCAGGTATGTCAGGAGGTTGGAGTGCACAGTCATGAGGCTTACCTGTGTAGAGTAGGCCATGAGCCAGGATGGATGGCATTTTTCAGGTAGTTCTTTAATGTCCCTGTCTTGCAAGAGCAAAGACCTGTGTGTAAGTCTGGTATGTGAGACTGAACCATCTTTCATTTTATTGGAAAGTAAAAGTTGGTTGTGGTGCGACAGGTATGCAAGATGGTGGGTGCATACCCAATGATGTACATGAAATGTTTTACAGTCCAATAGGCTGCCAAGAGTATTCGCTCACAGAGACTATACTTCCTCTCTACTGGAGATAACATTTGAGAAGCATAGGCAATGGGTCTGAAGTACCTATTATACTTTTGTGCCAGCATTGCAGACATGGCCACATCAGATTTGGCAGTTTCAAAATGGAAAGGAAGGTCTGGATTAGGGTTGATCATGCTGGGGCTGAGGCTAAAGCCTGTTTGAGCTGTGCCACAGCATCAGTATGAGTAGGACACCATGTCCATGGTACATCCTTTTCAGAAGTTCATACAAGGGAGCGGCCTTCAAGACAAAGTCAGGGATGAAATCCCTGGAATAGTTAAAATTCCTAGGAAATGCCTGAGTGTTGCCACGCTGGTAGGAAGTGGCAGATCTTGCAAGCCCTGGATCGTTTTGACAGCTGAGCTCCTGTCTTGGTCTGTAATGCATAGGCCAGGAAAATGACCTCCTTCTCACACAATTGTGCCTCAGAGGGGCCCATTTGAGACCTGTTCTTTTAAGAGAGACAAAGTTCATCTGAAGGGCCAAATTAACTTCTTTCATGGTGGTTGCTAAGAGCAAGTTGTCCACATACTGCAGGAGGCGCTGTGGTGTAGAAAACCACTGCAGAGCATCCATCATGTGGAGATGGAAGAGGAAGGGCTACTGTGAAACCCTGGGGAGGCATGTCCAGGTGTACTGATGTCCATTAAATGTGAAAGCAAACTTGTATTGGCTTTTCTGTGCTAATGGGAGTGACCAAAACCCATTAGAAATGTCAAGAACTGTGAACCACTTTTTGTCAGGTGTCAGAGCTTCAGTACATCAGGTGCTGATGTTACTGTTGGTGAGCAGCTAGGAGTTACCTGACTGAGTTTTCTGTAATCAATTGTAAGTCTCCAGGCCCAATTCAGCTTCTTCATAGGCCAAATGGGTGAGTTGACAGTAGAGACACAGGTCCTAATCACTCCTTGTGATTGGATGGCTTCCTAAGTGATGGCAAGGCTTTTGCAGGAAATGGATACTGCTTTCTGCCTCACAGGGTCAGACCCTGTGATTTCAGTGGTAGTGTGCATTCTACCACAGTTGTGTTTGTTGGTGGCAAATACATCAAGGTGTTTTGCAGCAGAGGTGCAAGCTCAGAAAACAAGTCATGACTCTGGAACAAGGCCATGACATCATACTCCTTGTTGTTGTGGGATATGGCTGCCACCACATGTGAGTCTGTGATAGTGATAGCATGGCAATGTCCTTTGATTTGAATGAATAACCTGTTGGCTAGATCCACTACACAGCCATGTAGTTCTAAGAAATCAATTCCCAGGATGCTGGGGAGATGACGTAAAACCATAAGGTCAAAAGAAAGTCTGTCCTGCGGTGGCCTACCAGTAACCGATGCAACATCCCTTGGCTACTCAATGACTCAACTGCTGGGGCTAGGGCAGCTATCTGTCATGTGGGGTGGTTTCTTTTCCCACACAAGCTTCCTCCAGAGGTTTTGAGGTTCTCGCTCTCCTCTCTGATTTGTTGATAGCTAGACCATTTTGATACTGGTTCTGGCTAATTTGTTGGGAGTTTTGATTTTTACAACTGCCTCTGTCATCCCTATTATTCCTGTTGTTTCTGTAATTCCAGTTCTACCCCTGTTGTGTGACTGTTTGTCATCAGAAGGGGTATCGATTTCTGGTTGTTTCCCTCCACGTGTAATTGGAAGGGGTGTCCGAGGTAGGCTGAACTGCAGCTACCTTGTTGGTCTTGCTGGTTGAATGAGCATAGAGACAGACTTGATAGACTTGTTCTGTTTTAGTGAGGATGTCCTCAAACTTGTTGGTATTTGGGAACACATTAAGCTCAACCTTTTCCTGTAAGGCCGGATACATGTTCTGGATGAATAAATCTTTGTATTCGATTTGGTCTCTGTCTGACTCCTCATCTGCGAGGGCCTTTCCAGTTCTGTACACAAGCCACAACCATTGATGGCAGGTGGCTGGGCTTTTTGCACCTTGCTTGACTTTGTAGGCCAAGCGAGTACCCACAATTCCAAGGGAATTTGCATGATGAGTGCAGCCACAATCTCTTCAAACATCACATTATAAGTGTTCTGTGCTGTCTCTGGCAGCTTGGCCCAGAGATTTGGTTCAATTGTCTGTCACAGGATTTGTACCGGAGTGGGGGCTGGAGAGAGCTTTTCACAAAGGCAGCACACTTTCTCCAAATGGCAACTGAGATTGTTAACTGGGCCCATTTGTCCGATGCTCTGTGCAATTTGCTGGACAGAGTGAGTGACCTGTTGTGGGTTGGTGATAGCTGTCGCCTGACTGAACCCAGGTTGTACCAAGGCTCTGTGGAGCATGGCCTCTGAGGCTGCACCTGCATTTGCCTTGTAAGTCTGATCCTGCATAACTGATTCTTTCAGCAGTTTGTCTATTTGGTCCCGGATGGCCTTCTTTGTTCCTCCGGACAGTGACTCCTCTGATCGCATTGTCGATCATGCCAAGGATCTCCGACTTGTCACTCCTAATGATGTGAGCAAGCAGAGCTACACTACGATATATAGGCTCTCTGTGTCATGGCAGCTGCCATCTTGGCATTGTACATGGCATCTTCCATGTTTGTGAGGATGTGGTGATGCAGTATGCATGCTGACGCCGGTGCCATCTTGGGAATGGTGAGCAGAAATTGCTTCCCATGGGGTTGGACTGGTGTGCGATGTGGCATTCTCGCTTATCAAAATCGGCATCACTGGATGATGCAATATCAATGGATGTGTACTGGAACCCATTCATGGCCTTAACATGTCCAATAAGAACCTCCCGCTCATGGCGCAACTTCGCTAGCTTTTGTCTACACATTTTGTAGCAAACTTTTGCACTGCCTTGCTCAATACCTTTCTCAATACTCCTCTGCAACACTCTATATGTGGTGCCCAATTCAACATTTCCCTAAGCTCTTTATCCAGCTCATTACTCACACACTTGTAATCCTCTCTCAACTCTGCATTCTCCTCTCTAAAGCCTCATTCATCTCTCTCAAAATATCATTCAAATCGCTGTTTCTTTTCACATTTCAGTCATTCACAATCATCTCTTAATAAGCATAACTCTCTCTCAGTGTCTTGAGCAGTACAGTGCAGAAGCCTGGAATTAGCAATCACAGAGTAACCGCATTTTCTCCAAGTTTTCTTTCCTCCTTCTGTAACTTTCAGTGTCAGTGGCTCAGTAGGTAGTACACTCGCCTCTGAGGCTGGGAGATCAGAGGGCTGTGGGTTCAGTTCCCACATCTGGCACTTGGGTTAAATTCCCATTGACACTGTAGTGCAGCATGAGAGGGATGCTGCACTTCTGAGGTGCCATCTTTTGGATGAGAAGTTAAACCTAGGTCCCATCTGCCTGGATTGGTGGTAGTTTCGTGGATGTTAAAGATCCCATGGCACTTATCAAAAAGAGTAGGGAATTTTTTATTCAAAACTGAAAACAAAATATACAGAATTGTATTGCTTCATACAAAAACATAAGGAAAGAAACAAAACAGAAAGAAGTATTACAGCATACATGTAACTACAAACAAAACAAGCTGTATCTGTACAAACCCCTCTCCATCCCCACTAAAACAGTAGGGGAGTTCAGTAAGGAAAATAAAACATACAAGATCATATTACATCATACAATCATAATAAAAGAAAATCAAACATAGAGAAGTATTACAGTATACATGAACCGAAACAGAAAATATCCACATTAGTATATAAACCCAATCCCTGACCTCCAACCCAGTCCCAGTTAAAAGGCAGAGAATATCTCAATGCAAAGAAAAGGAAACTCAGAAAAATCCAGGAGCAGAAATCCCAGTAGCGCGTGAAACCCCATATGGTAGTGAGGCCTTCTCTGAGCTATAGATAGTAATGTGAATCCTGCAAAATTTGAGTTACTATCTGAGTGGATTGCACACCTTTGTTACAGCAAAATGCACATCTGGCCTGCCATAAATAGTAGCGGCAAAAGCAAAAATCAAACAAAGTGTACTGGGGTGATATCAACTTAGACCAGAAGGATAAATGCCATAAATCAAAATATCATAGGTGAGAGTAGAAAGGGCCTTGTCCTTCCACTTGTGAAGGAGAAGGGTCCAAACAGGCTGTGTAGAGGGGCAATCAATAAAAAAATGAGCTTTATGTTTCAGATTATCCTGAACACCTAGTCTACCATGACATGAAAGCCAGGTAACATCCCAAACCCACTGTGGAATGTGAGGCTCAGTCAATTGGCGAAAAGACACAAGAAGAGTCCAAAACAGAGCCAAGGGGGTTCCATAACACAGGGAGGTCCAGAAAGGACTACCCCAAAATAGACTGATATAATTGCTTCCTTGAGGAAGAAAGAATCATCAGAGAGTCAAAACCACTGATGGATCTTTAAAAGGTTGGGATAATAAAACAAGGGAGATTATATTTCCGAAAATTCGGGGAATCTCCGTAGGTGGAAGATGCCATGCCGCACACAATGGAGCAGCATGATGATGGAGAAGGAAAACCAAAAAGTCGGCTGGGCATGCAACAAGGAAGGAAAAGTGGACTTGAGAAACAAACAGTGAAAGAACACCAAAGGGTTCAACATCCGAACGCCATGGCTATAATCAAGATATGTGTAGTTCCTTTGCACCAGGTTCAAGTGACTACCCCAGAAGCCCTGAAAAAAAATTATACAAACAAGCTTCCAATGAAAATGGAACCAGAAAACAGAAGCCAAGTGAAGAAATAAAGGAAGGACAAAAAGTTTTCAACAGCAAACCTGCTTCTGTTTAGTAATAGTATGACCCTTCCAGGAAACAACAGTGTGGAAAAACCTTGTCCAAAACAACAGTCCAGTTGGTGAGGGCATCATCAAGAGCACCAAAGGACAGCCCTAAAACCTTGATGGGGTGCAACAGACAGGTATCCCAGCAATACAATGAGCAGAAGTAGGAGAACTAGAAGTGGCAACAACGGGAGGTACACAGCAGAGCTTTTACTGAAATTCAGCCTAGAGCCAGATACTCACTCAAAGTCCCAGAGGAGATGGAGCAAGGCAGTCTCCTGAAGTTGCGGTGTGGTGAGAATACAAAGGTCATCCACATAAGCCAACACCAGAGGTACAGGGGCGAGAGAAAAAGAGAGATGAGAAATAGAGGGATGTTGTAAAATCCTGCAAAGTAAGGGATCAATATGAAAACGAGAGAAGAGGACTCAAAAGGCAACCTTGCTGAACTCCAGTCCTACTCAAAAATGAAGGACAAGGAGTGCCATTCACATAAGGCTGGATCCACGTAGTAGAATAAAGCAATTTAAGACACTGGATGAAACGATATGGAATACCATAGTGAGAAAGGACATGAAAAAGACGGTCATGGTTCACCCTGTTGAATGCCTTCTCTGATCTAGAGAAAGAAGAAGTGAAGGAGAAGAAGAAGAAGAAGAAGAGCTGAAGGCAGAGACATCCTGTAGAAGAGAAAGATTTCAAATGATAGAACGATGCGGAATAGCACAAGTCTGAACTTCAGAGATGACATGAGTTGCAACAGGAAGAAGTCGATGGAGCAAAACAGAGGAAAAAATCTTGTAGTCCACGCTCAAGAGGCTCAATGGTCTTCAATTTCGAATATACACCCTATCCCCTTGTTATACAAAAGAAACATGATGGCATCCGAGAAGTGTCGGGAGAGAGAATGAGAAGTAATAATAGCATTAAAGAGCATGGTAAGAAAAGGAGAAAAAGTGTCAGTAAACGCATGATAAGGCTCTGCTGTTAGACCATCTGATCCTGGAGAAGTGCATCGTTTTGCTTCTTGATGGCATGCTGGACCTCCAACAAGGATATTGGGGCAGTCAACGGGTGCAGAGATCTAGAGGTGGAGAAGGGAGTTGGAAATCAAGAAAAGAAAGATCCAGAGGTAAAGTCACTGTAGGGGTACCAAAGACACTATTCAGGTGTGAAAAAACCTTACCCTGAAGGGAGGCAATAGTATCGTAACAGACGCAGAGTCTGGGTCTACAAGGTGGTCAATATGCGCTGACACCCTGTCAGAACAGCACTTATAGATGTCAAATGAAGCTTTGGAAGACCCAGTGCCACAAGAGGCCTCTAAACTAAGGATGGGATCTATCATACTGATACACTTCCATCTGGATCTTCAGGGAAGCAATAAGAGGGAGAGATCGAAACTGGACTCAGATGCCTCCTCTTGAGATGGTATCCTGTAGATGTCATTGTAAAAGTAAGTACCAATGATAAGAGGAGGCCGATTTCCTCCCAGCGTCAAGAAAGAAACGCTTGAGATCCAGTTTGGTGTCTTCCCACCAAGGAAGGGGAGGTATAAGCATCCAGCACCGAGGCACGGGCCAACAAAAGTCTCAACAATCTCGAATGAGACTATCATCAGACAACAATGAGCTATTCAATTTCCAACGCGATGAAATGACCAGAGGGTGAGAAGCAGTGGAAGGAGGGCAGAGTATGGAAATGGCCATGTGATCCGAGGTTTCGCAGGAACAACTCTAGCCTGGTTTACCATGACATGCTGAGACAGAAAGAAAAAATCAATGCAGTGGCCAGAAGTCCTCTGTGATAGGTTTTAGCTCCCGTGGGTGTACCTCATAGTAGCCATCCTTAAGAGAGGCAGTCTGAAGAATGGTACTTAATGCAGCAGAGTCACAAAAGTTTCTGAGTGGAACCCCTCTATCTGCCAGGGTAAGACCACAGTTGAAATCCCCCATGTAAATATGACGGAGGTATGTAAGTAAGGTTGTAAAGACCTGAATAAGTCAGAGCGTGCAGCGATACTTTGGGGTGCATAAATATTCAGAACTGGAGCCGAGGGTGACTAAAAGTACAGTCAAGCATAAGGGCTCTACAAGGAACAATGTCAACCAGTCGTGTAACAGTGCAATCAAAACCAGAAAATAAAATACCCAGACCATCACAGGTATCCTCCCCGAGGACCAGTAAGAAGGGCCCTTGGTCCAACCCACAGAAGTCCGAGACAGTTCGTAACGGTCTTTAATCTGGTATCCTGGAGCAAATAAAAATCATGAGGGAGATCCAAAAGGTATTGTACGAGGTGAGGAGTTTTCTATGGGGTTTCATGCTGCATACATTAAGCGTGAAACAGCAAGGCTCAAACACCCCATAGGAAAAGAGCAGAAAGTGAAAACTAGGGAAAAACCTGCAAGGTCAAACAAGGAAAATCAAGTAACTGCGAGATTGCTGTCCAGTGACGGATCTTGTGGGGAGGGATCTCACTGAAATCAGAGGAGTAATCCATGTGGATAGATTTTAGAAGCTTGTGAGGACTCCAATCATTTTCTTCTTCCATTATGTCACTCCACTGCTTCCACTTCATCAAAGCCTGGTATCGGTTCCTACTCAGAATGGACTGCCTAGGAGGGGACTGGCAGCCTTCCGTTTGCCTTTAGACTTTTCCGTTTACCCTGAGAAACCTCTGTGAAGGGAATCTGGTCTGGAGGGGGGCATAGGGTCAGATGGAGTAACAATCTGTAGATCCAGTTCGAACTGGGTGGGACATGGTCCCATGGCAAAGGATCGGTCGACAAACCGCAGAAGGAGGAACAGGGATAATGACAGCGGGGGGCACTTGTCTGGTGCTCCTCCACACGCCATTAAGGGACCTGAGATTGAGTATCAGAAATAAGGGCCACCTGGTCCTGAGAGGTACGAGCCAGTCTATTGTGGTCCGCCCAAGGGCACTGGTGGTAGGTGTGGCCAGACTCATCACAGAGGTTACATTTCTGTGGGTCTGGACAGCTAAGGCTGACATGACCATAGGCCAGACAGATAGAGCAGGGTTTATGCATGATGTGGCTGAGATATGCAGACGCGTTTATATGTGATCTGAGGCTGGCCTGGGTAGAAACACAATCCCCTGTCCCACCAATGTAGAAACTGCCTGGCAAGTGGGTATACCCTGGTCAGTTTGTCTTAATTGTACCTTAACCTTCCAACCCCCAGTCCAGACGAGGTTCTCGCCAAGATAGGTCGAGGAGCCTCGAGAATGTCGCAGCGCTGCTTAAGCCAGTATTGGACATCCACTATGCTCACTCCCTCATTACGAAAAAGAAGAGTAATAATTTTAATTGTAGGCTTAGTAAGGGAATGAGCATAAAGGGGGCCCATAAAGGCTGAGATCTCACCAGTTCATATTTAGTCCAAAATCTCTCCAAGGTGTACACATTTTAAACTAAGGTCATATATAGATTCCCCTTAACATGAATAAAAGCAAACAATTCACTACTAGCAGATATGCCCAAAGAGTCCTGTAACACTGAGTGCAAGACAGTTTTACAATCAGGAGCATCAGAAAGGTCACAAAAAAATTTCAGGTGAACAGTGTTTCTATGCTGAACTGGGGCACCTAAGTTCTGAAAAAGATCGCTGAGGCAAAAGGAGCGATCTTGCAATGTCTCACCTGCAGGCAGAGAAGGCTGGGCCAGGTCTCCTTGCAACGCTGAGAGTCATCATCTGAGGAAGTGAGAACCAAGCAGAGAGCTGAGGAGCTGAGACAGGATCCTGGGCTAGGGTAACGGTCGGTGAAAGCAGAGGTGGTGGCCAACAGTGGAAACCTGGGTGGAAGTCCTGGCACGAGTCCAGTAGAGGAGATGAGGATGGTAGAGGACCAGTCGAATTGGAAAAAGTGGGAACTGAGGCATTGCAGATTATGTCCTGTTCACTGACTGCACGAGGGAACATTCACGGTGCACCAGGAAGTCGTCGGCCCAGCCTGCAGCCCGGAGAGCAGAAGCCGTGACCAGACTTGAGTCAGGTGAGGTAACAGTTCCAGGGACGCTTACAGAAGGAAATGAACCTTGTGATGGCTCAGCAGAACAGGCAGGGACTGCAGTCGTAGCAGGCAACAATGTGGAGGGTAGTGCAGTAGAAAGACCGGTCAGAGTTGAAACAAGCGGCGGGTCAGAATGTGGGGTGTCATCTTCTTGCTCAAAAACGCCGCATGAGAGAGCGATGCTGGAGGTAGAGAAGGTGTAAACGCAAGGGGGATAAGGAAACAGTACTGGGCCCAGAGCTGGAGTCTGTAGGGAGTTCTGCAGGAGACTGTGTTGAATCTGAAGCCATAGCAGCAGCAGAAGACTGAAGCACCACAGATGAGGCATCTACAGTAAGTATAGAGTCCGAGTGACCATTCCTGTAATCCATAGGAGAAAAGGTAGGCTGAATTTCAGTAGTTAGAACCTAAGACAGAGAGCAGCATCGCCACCACCTCCACCAGGGTCCGGGACGGCAGCCATCTTGGCAGGCAACCAGACGGCCTAAGGGTCCCCTGCTGTAGAATAGGGAATTTCCTGGTGTCCTGGCCAAATTTCCCACATTCACTAAAAAATACTACCAGCAGTTTCATCTAGTTCAAGGTCAGTTGACATTCATCTGTATCCCTCCCCGGTCATGCCTGAAAATAGGCAGGATTTGTCTAGTGCACTTACCGGTCAACAATAACTAAACAAATAAATAAAATAAAAATAAAAACTCTGATGCCTGCAAGCCCATCTCTTTTTAGAGATGCGTTTGCAGTTCAAGGAGGCACACCTCACTGTGAGACTCTCAACAGCGGTATGTAGAGCTGTAACCAAAAGACTTTTAGGTTGTAATTTTGGTTGTCTGTTTGGAATCTAAGTAATGATCAGAAATTAGCATCAATGGTTTGTCAGCAGATTTTGCGCCCAGCGAAATGTGTCCATCCGCCATGGGATGTGAGGTAGTTTGAGACATTGAGTCTCAGTTCTGTGCACAGGTCAGACATGACAAATAAGGGACAAACAAACAAAAAGCTGGCGCGGAAACCTGGGAAAAATGCCCTGGTGCAATCACTTACCACTTTCCAGTCCATGGCGGTTGATCGGAATGCCAGGGGTATGCTGTCACTCACAGAGGGAGTTGTAAAGGGTCTGCCACACCGAGACCAAAAATGGTGGGTCTTCCACGCCTGCTACCACTGTAAGTATGAGTAGGTCCAAGTAGGCAAAGATCGTGACTACACTACTTGACATTCAAAATAAATTGAATGCTAATCTTCCCTGTTTATTCCACCTGCACACAGTGATCAGAATGTAAGGGTACAACATCCCTTGTCAGGTTCTTGGTGGAACTAAACAACAGAGAAGAGATGATAGACAAGTGGTACTCATGTAATACAGTAAATGAAATTTATTAAATATGGATAATACAGACTTATTACCAGTACAGTGTAAACACTGGGAGAAGCAGGCTTCCTTACCTAGGTAAAAGCAGATAGTCTCTCTCTCAGAGCTACATGTTACAAAGGGTCTTATACCCTGATAATCACTATAGCAACTGCTAAAGAAGATGCATAAAATGAATATAACTGGACAAAAACAGGTGGCGTGAGTAACTGTCCTAACTACTGCAAAAATTACATTGCTAAACAGATATCAGTACTAAGAAGGTACTCATCTGAAGTTCAGTTGCCATGATGCACAAATACTAAAGATGGCACTGTTGCCTTACAAATAGAAATACAGTAAAAATGAAGCAAAAATATTTATTTTTACAATTCTTTTCTCCCCTCTAGTCCACTGACCTCTCTCCGTGAAGTCACTCAGCTGTGGCTCTACCCGCACACCTGAAGCCCGGCAGCACTCCTCGGTCACCAGACTCCTCTCTTTTCCCAGCACTGCCCTAACCCCTCCCTGGCTCTGAGTCCCCAGAGGAAGGACCGCTACTCCTCCGGGCTCTATCTAAAATGCTGGCATCGACGCTGGATCAGGGTAGGACCCAGGAGTGCTTCCTGGAGGCCCGGCATTTGGAGTGGGGCTGTCGCCCTGGACCCACCTTTGCCTGTCAGTGGGGGTTCTGCTTAGATTATGCCCGCCCTCCCTCATGGAGTTTGAACATGCAATGATGGCCAGTGTCCACCAAGCTCTGCCCCTGGTGCCATATGGCTATGATGCAAGTACCAGGCTACCTTCTGACAGTCTCCAGAGGTCATGCTGGAGTAGCGTAAAGCCCTACACCCTCCCTGGGGAGGGAGAGCTGTCCGCTTGACACTCCATCCCTCCCCGCCCCTGCCGACTCCTGATGTCCCGGGCTCGTTCCTGAACCCGGTCACCAGTGTGGTGTGAGTGAGGCATCTAATGCCTTAACCCTCAGCACAACTGGGCGGTCACAAAAGCATTTCTTATGGCTGAACATCAGTAAACAAAGTAGAACACAGATCCTGACACTTTGCCTATACGATAGTGTCTTTGCACTAAAGTTACATACTGTATACCTACTTGTATTGCTGTCCACAATGTGGGGGCACCATCAGGGATGCTAGTCCATGGATAACAGAACCCTGTCTTGTGGCTAGGAATTTAACTCCTATTACACCATATGCGCTTCAGCCCTTCTAAAGTCCCTCCTCTCTTCCCTCTCTCGCTTTCATCCCACTCTCTGGCACACAACCCCCACCCCGCCCCTTCTCCTTCTCAGCAGTCTCCCTGATGAAGCTCTAACTGCCTTGCTCTCGCTAAACCCTTTTAAAGGCTCCTCACCAGATGACATCAACTCCAAGCTCTTGTACTGCTCAGCCCTAGCCATAGCCTTTCCTCTGTCCCTCATCATCAACCTCTATTTCGCCCTCTACTGTCCCTTCTTCCTGGAAACATGCAGTGTCCTCCCTTCCCAAGTGTGGTGACCCTATTTCTCCTGCAAACATTTGCCTTATCTCTCTTGTCCCTACTCTTGCTAAGGTCCAAGAACCTTGGTCCTCTCCCAGCTCATCTCCTTCCTCACTGACTCCTCCTTTTTACTCTGTTCCAATCTGGCTTTTGGAAAAATCACTCCACCACCACCTCCCTACTCAGGCTCACTGACTCCATCCTTACGGGATGGACAATTTCTTCATCACTTCAGACATCTTTTTCACCTTTGCCAAGGCTTTCAACACCGTCTCCATGCACTCATATAGACTCCCACCACGACAGCTGGTCTGTCTGCATCTACTACAAACTGGTTTTGGACCTACCTCACAGGTAGATCCCAATCTGTCAAGATTCAAGAATCCATCTCCCCTCTCCCTATCACCACTGGAGTCCCCAGGGCTCAGTGCTTAGTCCCATTCTATTCTCCATTTTCCTAAACAACCTTCCTGTAGTCTGCTCCCCTTCTTCCACCATTCCATGTATGCCGATGATACCGTCTTCTACACCTCCGGCAAATGTCCAGCTGATGTTGCAACCACTCTGCAGCAGGACTTCCACCATGTTCAGCTCTGGTTTGCCTCCCATCAGCTCTTCCTCAATGCCAAGAAGACAGTCTCCATGACCTTTGGCACCAGGCAGAGACTCTCAAGGCTACCCAGCCTACTCTCCTTCCACACCCTGGGCGAGGACAACCTTAGAGGACACTATCTCATTCAGATACCTTGAGGTCTGGTTAGACCAACATCTCAGCTTCTCTGGACATGTTGATGCCATCCTGAAAAACTGCGCCAAGCTTGGTGCCTTATACAGGAATGTGTAGTTGCATCCCTTCTACAGCCAGGTGTGAACTTGTCCAGAAAATGATACTCCCGACATTCGACTACTGTGGCGTAGTTTATGATGCTGCTCCCAAGTCCTCCTGGGCCAGTTTGGATACTCTCTTTAACTCCTTCTGCGCTTCATCCTTGATGCTCCCTCGTGGACCCATCACGGTGAGCTATACCACACCCTGTCCTTTCCCCTCTTGATAACAGACATCTCTCCCTACTTGCCAAACTCACCTCAAAATACTGGTTGGGTGAACTCCTCCTTGCCTCCTCCTTCTCTCTCATCCACCACCACCTCTCCACTCCCTCAGATCTTCAGACACTCGCACTCTGGCATTCCCCACTGCTCCACACTCATCGGTCAGTCTGCCTTTTCCATAGCTTACCTAAACCTGGAACTCTCCTACGCCTCAAATACACCACTCCTCCTCCTCCTCCTTGGAGCAGCCCTATACAACTATCTCTCCTCCAACTGCTCCTGCTATAATTCACCTAAACATCCTCCTCTACTCTCCCTTTACTCAAATTCTATCTCCATTACCTCTACTACTTCACTACCTTTTCCCTACTCCTCTCCCTACTAATTTCTACTCTCATTACCTTAATCCTACTCTAACATACTAACATACTAAAATGCCAGCAGACTAGACCTCATGGTCTATCGAGTCTGCTCGAGAGTCAGTACCGTGACAGGCACCATTGCTGCCTCAAGCCTCCCAGGATCCCCCACTCCCTGTCCTAGATTTCCCCAGGGTTGCCATTTCTCAGCTTCGCCTCCTCTTATACCTGTCCTAGCATCTCTTGAACCCTTTTTTATTTTATGCTTGTTTTTAGCCTGATGAGCATATCTCCCCTTTTTCATATCGACAAGTTAACATACATATGAAAAATTGAAAACATTACATACTTATTACAAATGCAAACAGTCATAGTTATATCACAAATACAAACAACATCATAAAATGACAAGAAACAATTTCATTCACAGAAAAATTGCATTCACAGTAACTACCTCAACCAGCTCATCAGGCAGTGCATTAAATGGTTCCACCACCCTCTCCAGGAAGTAGCACCTCCTTCTATCTCCCTGAGTCTCCCACCTCCAGCTGTGCCCCTTGTGGCCCCTCCTCCTTTCTGAAAAACCTTATCCAGGCATACCCTATTTACCCTTTTAGATACTTGAGACTTCTATCATATCACCCGTGTCTCTCTCTCCTCCTCCAATGAGAACAGGTCGAGCTCCTCAAGTCTCTCCCCATAGGACCTATCACTCAGGCCCCATATCATTTTAGTTGCCTCCTCTGAACCCTCTCTAGGAGTGCAATGTCCCATTTCAAGCGCGGACTGCCAAAACTGCATGCAGAATTCTAGGTGCGGTCTAACCAGGCAATTATACAGTGGGAGAATCACATCCCTGCTTCTTGAGGATACTCCTGGCGATGCAACCCAGCACTTTATTAGCATTGGCCACTGCTGTCTTGCATTGCTCAGAGTAATTCATTTGGTATCCACTACCACCCCAGACCCCTCTCGCTCAGAACCTGCAATGTGTCCC
This sequence comes from Neoceratodus forsteri, assembly GCA_016271365.2. Classification (NCBI taxonomy): domain Eukaryota; kingdom Metazoa; phylum Chordata; order Ceratodontiformes; family Ceratodontidae; genus Neoceratodus; species Neoceratodus forsteri. The sequence goes on from CM057452.1 coordinate 427,333,969, forward strand.
CGGGTGTACCGTGGCCTGGGTTCCTAGGCCCCAGGTGAAGAACCCTACATTTTCCTTTGTTAGATTTCAGTTTCCAGGTATGTGACCACCTCTCCAGAGCCTCTAGGTCCTCGTGCAGGGCTACCCTACCCTCTTCCCCATCCACCACCCCCAGCTTTGGAGTCATCCACAAAGAGGCTTATTTTGCTTCTGATACTCTTTCTGATGTCGGAGGCGTAAGTGTTAAACAGGAGCAGTCCCAGAACCAGAACCCTGTGGGACCCACTAATGACTCTCCTTGGAGATGAGACCAGCCCCCAATCACCACCCTCTGAGTATGACCAGATAGCCAGTTTCCAACCCACCTGACCATCTGTATCTCCAACCCCTCTCCCCAACACTGTAGCCCAGCAGGGGTACTGAGTCAAACGCCTTGCTGAAGTGTAGAAAGAGGCACGACCAGCCTCCCTGATCCAGTGCTGTTGTCACCAAATTGTAGAACTCCACAAGATTTGTCTGACACGATCTGCCGGGACGAAGCCATGCTGGTGATCATCCAGGTGTCCCCATTCCTCCAGGAACATCCCCAGCCTCTCCTTTAAGATGGCCTCCATCAATTTGCCCATCACCGACATCAGGCTGACAGGCCTGTAGTTTCTCAGATCCTCCCTTGAGCCACCTTTGTGGATGGGCACAATGTTGCCACCCTCCAATCCTGAGGCACTCTACTCATCTGGAGGAAGTGTTAAAGACAGCCACGGGGGTATGGCTGAGACATTGGCCAATTCCGTTAGAACCCTGGGATGGATTCCATCTGGACCTGGAGCTTTTCCTTTTTCAGGGACTTAGGGTTTCACACCTTGCCAACAGAGATTTCAGTGCCTGTGCCCCCATCCCTGCAGCATAACCAGCCCGCCTTTCCCCATACTGTGCAGCTCCCTCATCCCACATAATGCCAACAGGGATATCAATATTACTGACCCCTTTACTTCTGCAGGGCAACCCTGCCTCCGCCCACACTGCCCAACCCCTGCATCCCTCCTAGTGAAGACTGATACAGTATTCATTGAGTACCTCTGCCTGTTCCCCTGCCTCCTCTGCCCACCCTCTCACTGACCTCAACCTATTTATCTGCCCCTTCACTCCTTCTTTCCTGATATACCTAAAACATTTTCCCCAATCCTGATCCCCTCACGCCAACCTCTTCTCCATCCTTGCCTTGGCCCTCACCACCCTGGTGACCCTCCCAGCCATGATATACTACTTCCCCCTGTCCATAACCCCTTGAGAATGCTTAAAACTACCATAAGCAGCCTTCTTCTCCCTCACCACCTCCTGGCCCTGGTAGCCTCCTGTGCCCTTTAATAATTCCTCACCTGCTTTCAGGGTCAATGCGTCAGGCCTTATCCTCCAAACCATCCTTGAGTATTTTGCCCACCCTTGTAAATCTGGCGCCCCTAAAGTCAATCACTACACCGCCTTGGTGTGATTTTTCCCCCTTCCCAGGTCAAGGGAAAACCAGACCGTAGCATGGTCACTCACAGCCAGTGGGTCCCGCACCTCTAGGTCTCTAACCAGGTCACAATCTGCCAGGACCACATCCAGGATATGGCCCTCCCTCATTGGGTCAACCACCTGTTGATTCAGGACTGCATCTTGGAAGGTGTCCAGCAGCCTCTGCTCCTTAGCCAATGAGGGATGTCATAGTTCCCCAATCAGCCCCTGGCATGTTTGGGTCACCCAATGCCACTACACTGCCTCCATCCCTCACAGTGATCCTTGATATTGGCCACCAGACTTTCCTATAGTTCTCCGCTGGCATGGGGGCCTGTAAACCACCCCCATTACCCTCTTACACCCACCAGCATCTGCAAGGTGACCCATAAAGCCTCACGTTACCCTCCACCCCTTCCACCCTGCTTATCCCTATGCCACTCCCTAATGATTAGGGCTACTCCACCCTCCTGCCCACTGCCCTGTCCTTTCTGAACACAGTGTATCCGCTCAGGTTTAGGTCCCAATCATGCGCCATAGTGGCCCAAGTTTCAGTGATAGCTGCCACATCCACTTCCCCTATAGTAACATTGCTTGAGTTCAGGCATCTTGTTTCCCAAGCTCCTAGCAATTATCAGGACCACCCTCCAACCCTTTTCTCCACCCCACTCAATTTCCCACCCTGCAAGCCCCGAGCAGCTGCCCGCCCGCCCACTGAATGCCGCCTGTCACTCCTATTTTGAACCTCCCCATCCCGTTAGAGAAGACCTGTTCCATCCTTGGTGGGCATGCTGGGATCATTCTCACCCACCACCCCCTTCACAAGTTTAAACCCCACCAAGTGTGAATAAATCCAGTCAGCTTCTGCATTAGTATTTCCTTCCCTCCCAGATTGAAATGGAGCCTATCCCTTGTGAACAGTCCTTCATCCTCCCAGGTTCCACCCCAGTCCCCTACAACCCACACCCCAGGCCTCACACCACTCATTGAGCCACTCGTTACCCTCTCTATTTTCTGTTTGATTTCCACATTGGCTCTCGGTGCGGAAGGATCTCTGAGAAGGATACCGAACACCCATTGGTGTGGCAAACCCTGGTTAGCTCACAAAACCTTGCCTGAATCTCAAGTACACTATTTCCCTCTATATCATTTTGTGCCTAGGTGCACTAAAATGTCAAGGAATCCTGCACATTCCTTTACCAGTGCATAGATCAGATGCTTGTGTACCATCAAGCTGGAAATACTCTTGGCCTTAACAGCACAGGGTTTTCCCTCACCCTGCCCTTCCCATTGAATACCTCTAATCATGGGTTCTCCCAACAGGAGCACCCTAACACCCTCATTGATCTTTGTCCGCCCCTTCATAGGCCTCCTCCCAATGACTACCTCTTCTGCTACCTTGCCTCACCCCCCAACCTGGAGTGGCTAGACTCCCTACCAGAGTGTCTTCCGTAGCCCCCTCCTGTCCCAGCCCTCTCCACTGCCTGACCCATCTGCCCCATTTGCTGCCCCAGCCCCTCATTTTCCTAGCAGACTCATCAGCTCCAGGCACCCCTCCCTTCTGTGTCCTCTGGACTATCCCGCCAGCTCTTCCAGGTACCACTGCCCCCGAGGACCCGTTCCTCCCTCTCCCTCACAGCGTTTATTATCATGCCTTTTCTACGATATATACCTGCTGGTCCCACTGGTCAACCACTTCCTTCTAATTGAGACCTCTTTCTCAATGTGCAGACCCCACCTGACCCAGCTTCCTCCTGCACTAGCAAAGAAACCATCTGTATCCTTGGTGCACTTGCTCTCTTCATTGTCCACCACATACGCAGCACTGAGTACTGCTGATAACAACCCCAGCACCAGCTGTGTCCCTTTGCAAGGTAACTACCTCACCCCTCCTGTCGGCCAAGGTGGCAATGCCAACTGTCCCTGGGTATTCTTTGCAGAACCCTACCCCTGCTCCTCTTGTTTACTTGGTCATCTATCGTGCTCCAACCCTCCCTTCACTCCCTTATCGTCCTCTGCTCCAGTAACATCATCCACCCTGTCTTTTAACAATAGTAGAGGTGTGAATCTGTTTTATTCTGTATGCCAACTATCTTGTTTCCCCACAGGTGCTACTCCCAGTTTGACCCCTTCGTTGCAGTGCCCAGTCCTTTGTTCCCAACCCTCTGCCTGTAGTTTTGGCTATTGTCACATTTAGACCCTCCACCAGAGCCCCTAAAGCTCCCCATGATCCCTCTTCTACATCTCCCTTCTGCCTGTGTCGTTGGTCCCCGGTGCAGATGCTGAACCCATAGGATGTACCCATTATTCCACCTCTGCCCCCCATCTCCTCCACCCCTTCCAGGGCAGCATCCTTCCTCTCCACCCCCACCTAGCTTCCTCTTCATCCACCTGACCTCCTCCTTTAGTAGTGCCAATTGGCGCACACCATGCAGCCCCCATCCTCCAAGCCAGGGCCGGAACCATGACTGACCCACCCAGTACACCCACCACCCTTCCAAAATACCAGCCCTTGTGATTTGAGGCCCCTGCCCTAGCCTCATCCTTATCCTAATTTCAGTGTACCCCAAGTCAGCTGTCCCTCCTGACTCAAGCCCTGTTGGACCTATGAGTGACTTTCTCAGCTGACCCTGGGCAAGTATAGGCTAGGAAAGCACCCTGTAATTGGCGGCGTTTGCGTTTCATACAGTGCACAACATACCACAACAAAAGCCCACAAAATAACAGTTTAGATGTATCAGAGTTTTGTCCTGGGCCAAGCGCAGAAGAAACAGCTCAGTTTGTATCAGTCTTAACAGAGCATGTGACCATGCCCAGTCCTCCCCCTCAATAGCACTGCCCCTCTAGCTCCTCCCCATTGGCTATTTAATAGACATCAGGGCCAGGAGGGTGGGTGGAAAACAATTACAGCTCCTCCACTGACTTGCGGGGAGAGTGGGTGGGTGGGAGAAACAATTACAGCTCCTCCACTGGCTTGTGCAGCTGGGCTCCCAATATATAGCCCAGCTGTAAGTTCAAGCACGCCTTTGCATGCGATTGGTCCTGGTCCTGAGCCTGCACTTCTGGCTTGCCACGCCCGATGCAGCAGAAGACTTTCCCGGCTTTGCGCTGTATCACCTTCACTGGCACCTGCTCCCACGGTGATGTCCTCTCAAGTTGGCCACCAAATGCAGTGGGTAACAGCAGCAGCAGCTCAACAATTGGCGCTCCTGCGTGGGATCCCCTCCATGTGCTACCGATAGGCAGAAAAACAATTACAGCTCCTACACTGACTTCAGCGCTGGGCTCCCAATATATAGCCTGGCCACAACAACTTACCTTCCACACTCCTTACCAACCCCTTCCCTCTTCCTGCCCCTGCCCCTACTACTCACTACCTGCTTTCTTCCCTTCTTCTGCCTAGTTCCATCCCCTGTCAGGGTTCTCGGCATTCTGGAGAGGTCAGATCTGGCAGACCTCTCTCCTCCTCTGTCTTACTTCTCCTCCACCTTTACTGACTGTCCTGACCCCTGACAGGTTCTCAGGGGTCTAAGCGAAATCCAACCTCTGCGCCGGTGGGCTGGCTTAAGGTGGTAGACTTTAAAGCAATGTCAGTGGCTCAGCTGGCTTCACACTCACCTCTGAGGCCAGAAGATCAGAAGGCTGTGGGTTCTATCCCACTCCAGGCACTTGGGTTAAATCCTAATACTGACACTACAGTGCAGCATGAGGGTGCTGCACTCCTGAGGTGCTGTCTTTCGGATAAGATGTTAAACCGAGGTCCTATCTGCCTGTTCTGGTGGATGTTAAAGATCCCATGGCACTTCTTGAAAAGAAGGGAAATTGCTTCTTTATTGAAATAAAGCATGGAAAAAAAAAAAACACATCAAGAAAAACAGCAGCAAAAGCACAAAAGCATACAAATCAACAAAGGTACTGAACAAAAAGCAAGTGATACACAGTTATCTTTAAACAAAAGCATAAAAGAAAAAGTAATCCGTCATTTAAATTTTATCATATGCGAAACCCCTTCCAACAGATTTGAACTTTTCTAGTCCCATAAATCTGAGCATCTTTTAGATATACTTTATTTAATTCACAAATAACATAGTGGCTGAAGCCTAAAAGTTGGCTTTTTGATACAAACCCACTGGCATCTAACTGCCATAAACAAAATCTAAGACATGCTAAGAAAATGTGTACAGTTGAAGTATGAAATGTAGCAAGACATGGGGGTAAAGATCCCAATACTAACAATTCATAAGAAATATGTTTCAACCATGGGAAGTGCCAGATAGTTGCCAAATACACCCATAGTTTAGAGGCAAAGAACAATGAATAAAAATGTTCCATTGTTTCTTCTTGTGCCGTACACTCTAAATAAGGACAAAACCTTTCTTCTTTCATTTTATACTTAGCTGTCCCTCTAACCTGTAACCGACCATACATTATCAACCATTCGTCTCCCACATGTAAGGGAGTAAGCGGGGTTATTATGTGCTAACACCAGATGGGTCATAGTACCTGGGCAGTTTTTAAATGCGGAGAATAGAGGATAGATTTGAGAAATAATAGTGGAATATAGTTTTGTTGGAGAATTAATAATTTGTGATTTGGACAATTGCCACATATATAATTTCGAACAATCGGTTTAAAAGAAAGGGAGTAGAAAAGGAAATATTAGGTTTTGGAGCCAATCCAATCCATTTCGATGAATACTTGGATAGTAAAATTTCAACCAGCTAAATTCTGGAATATTGGGGTTAAAGTACAGTTCCAAAAGAAAAAGCAAGAAAAAGGAAGAACAGAAAACCACAGGATCTACCATCCCGACCCCTCCCTTGACTTTATCAGGTAAGTATAATACCTTTTAATGGGATTTAACCTATTTCCCAAAAACTGAAAACTAATACTGTACAGTTTCACTTCCAGGTTAGTTGGGACAGGGTACAGAAATGCCAAATATGTAGGCAAGGTAACAGGAATTGTTTAAAATCTGAACTCTCTTCAGTTTAGAATTTATAATGTTTCCACTCTGAACTTTATTATCCATTTTATTTAAAACTGCAAGCCAATTCTGCTCAGGTAAATTTTGGAACGAACAGAACCCTAAAATGGAAATAGGTGTTGTAGTGAATGAAATAGTTCTGTGCACAAAGGGGTTAATGTATTCGCTCCTATTAACAACCCTTTAGATTTTGAAAATTAATTTTGGCGTTTGACAAGGTTGCATACCTGTGAAATAACTAAAGAAAACTTCCAGCTGGCCTTGTTGTTTAAAAATAAACAGATGTCATCCATAAAACTTGTACATTTCTAAAGGAGTCAGAAAAGGAATGTTTGGACCCTCCCAACCAGAAACCAACTGTAAATGTCTAATAAGGGGTTCTAAGAAGCAAATATATAATAAAGGGCTCAGTGGACAGCCCTGCCTGACACCAACTTTTAGCGTCCAACCTTTCCCAATTTTCCTTTAATAACTGGACAGATTATTGAATTAGAATATAAATTTTGTAAAATTGTAAGAATCTCAGGGGCATTCCTAAAAAGGCCAAGGTTTGGAAAAGGAATGAATGACTAACCCTATCAAAGGCTTTTCTAAGTCTAATGATAGTAGAATACCAGTTTGTTTGCTGTGATGTAATATTTCAATAAAATCTCTAATATAGAGAGGTGCTTGGTCCCATTCTATTCTCCATTTTCCTAAACAACCTTCCTGTAGTCTGCTCCCTTCTTCCACCATTCACATGTATGCCGATGATACCGTCTTCTACACCTCCGCAAATGTCCAGCTGATGTTGCAACCACTCTGCAGCAGGACTTCCACCATGTTCAGCTCTGGTTTGCCTCCCATCAGCTCTTCCTCAATGCCAAGAAGACAGTCTCCATGACCTTTGGCACCAGGCAGAGACTCTCAAGGCTACCCAGCCTACTCTCCTTCCACACCCTGGACGGGACAACCTTAGAGGACACTATCTCATTCAGATACCTTGAGGTCTGGTTAGACCAACATCTCAGCTTCTCTGGACATGTTGATGCCATCCTGAAAAACTACCCCAAGCTTGGTGCCTTATACAGGAATGTAGTTGCATCCCTTCTACAGCCAGGTGTGAACTTGTCCAGAAAATGATACTCCCGACATTCGACTTGTGGCGTAGTTTATGATGCTGCTCCCAAGTCCTCCTGGGCCAGTTTGGATACTCTCTTTAACTCCTTCTGCGCTTCATCCTTGATGCTCCCTCGTGGACCCATCACGGTGAGCTATACCACACCCTGTCCTTTCCCCTCTTGATAACAGACATCTCTCACTGCCAAACTCACCTCAAAATACTGGTTGGGTGAACTCCTCCTTGCCTCCTCACTTCTCTCATCACCACCCCACCTCTCCACTCCCTCAGATCTTCAGACACTTCGCACTCTGGCATTCCCCACTGCTCCACACTCATCGGTCAGTCTGCCTTTTCTAGCTTACCTAAAGCCTGGAACTCTCTCCGCCCTCAAATACACACTCCTCCTCCTCCTCCTTGGAGCAGCCCTATACAACTATCTCTCCTCCAACTGCTCCTGCTATAATTCACCTTAAACATCCTCCTCTACTCTCCCTTTACTCAAATTCTATCTCCATTACCTCTACTACTTCACTACCTTTTCCTACTCCTCTCCCTACTAATTTCTACTCTCCATTACCTTAATCCTACTCTAACATACTAACATACTAAAATGCCAGCAGACTAGACCTCATGGTCTATCGAGTCTGCTTGAAGTCAGTACCGTGACAGGCACCATTGCTGCCTCAAGCCTCCCCAGGATCCCCCACTCCCTGTCCTAGATTTCCCCAGGGTTGCCATTTCTCAGCTTCGCCCTCCTCTTATACCTGTCCTAGCATCTCTTGAACCCTTTTTTATTTTATGCTTGTTTTTAGCCTGATGAGCATATCTCCCTTTTTCATATCGACAAGTTAACATACATATGAAAATTGAAAACATTACATACTTATTACAAATGCAAACAGTCATAGTTATATCACAAATACAAACAACATCATAAAATGACAAGAAACAATTTCATTCACAGAAAAAAATTGCATTCCACAGTAACTACCTCAACCAGCTCATCAGGCAGTGCATTAAATGGTTCCACCACCCTCTCCAGGAAGTAGCACCTCCTTCTATCTCCCCTAGGTCTCCACCCTCCAGCTGTACCCCTTGTGGCCCCTCCTCCTTTCTCTGAAAAACCTTATCCAGGCATACCCTATTTACCCTTTAGATACTGAAGACTTCTATCCTTATCACCCGTGTCTCCTCTCCTCCTCCAATGAGAACAAGGTCGAGCTCCTCAAGTCTCTCCCCATAGGACCTATCACTCAGGCCCCATATCATTTTAGTTGCCCTCCTCTGAACCCTCTCTAGGAGTGCAATGTCCCATTTCAAGTCACGGACTGCCAAAACTGCATGCAGAATTCTAGGTCTGGTCTAACCAGGCAATTATACAGTGGGAGAATCACATCCCTGCTTCTTGAGGATACTCCTGGCGATGCAACCCAGCACTTATTAGCATTGGCCACTGCTGTCTTGCATTGCTCAGAGTAATTCATTTTGGTATCCACTACCACCCCCAGACCCTCTCCCCGCCGAACCTGCAATGCATCCCCCCGGTGTATTATCGTGGCCTGGGTTCCTAGGCCCCAGGTGAAGAACCCTACATTTTCCTTTGTTAGATTTCAGTTTCCAGGTATGTGACCACCTCTCCAGAGCCTCTAGGTCCTCGTGCAGGGCTACCCCTACCCTCTTCCCCATCCACCCCCCAGCTTTGGAGTCATCCACAAAGAGGCTTATTTTGCTTCTGATACTCTTTCTGATGTCGGAGACGTAAGTGTTAAACAGGAGCAGTCCCAGAACCTGAACCCTGTGGGACCCCACTAATGACTCTCCTTGGAGATGAGACCAGCCCCCAATCACCACCCTCTGAGTATGACCAGATAGCCAGTTTCCAACCCACCTGACCATCTGTATCTCCAGCCCCTCTCCCCAGCACTGTGTAGCCCAGCAGAGGTACTGAGTCAACATGCTTGCTGAAGTGTAGAAAGAGGCATCGACCAGCCTCCCTGATCCAGTGCTGTTGTCACCAAATTGTAGAACTCCACAAGATTTGTCTGACACGATCTGCCCGGGAGCCATGCTGGTGATCATCCAGGTGTCCCCATTCCTCCAGGAACATCCCCAGCCTCTCCTTTAAGATGGCCTCCATCAATTTGCCCATCACCGACATCAGGCTGACAGGCCTGTAGTTTCTCAGATCCTCCCTTGAGCCACCTTTGTGGATGAGCACAATGTGCCACCCTCCAATCCTGAGGCCTCTACTCATCTGGAGGGAAGTGTTAAAGACAGCCACGAGGGGTATAGGCTGAGACATTGGCCAATTCCGTTAGAACCCTGGGATGAGATTCCATCTGGACCTGGAGCTTTTCCTTTTCAGGGACTTAAGGGTTTCACACACCTTGCCAACAGAGATTTCAGTGCCTGTGCCCCCATCCCTGCAGCATAACCAGCCCGCCTTTCCCCATACTGTGCAGCTCCTCATCCCACATAATGCCAACAGGGATATCAATATTACTGACCCCTTTACTTCTGCAGGGCAACCCTGCCTCCGCCCACACTGCCCAACCCCTGCATCCCTCCTAGTGAAGACTGATACAAAGTATTCATTGAGTACCTCTGCCTGTTCCCCTGCCTCTCTGCCCACCCTCTCACTGACCTCAACCTATTTATCTGCCCCTTCACTCTCTTCTTTCCTGATATACCTAAAAAACATTTTCCCCAATCCTGATCCCCTCACGCCAACCTCTTCTCCATCCTTGCCTTGGCCACTCTCACCACCCTGGTGACCCTCCTGGCCATGATATCGTGACTTCCCCCTGTCCATAACCCCTGTGAATGCTTAAAACTACCATAAGCAGCCTTCTTCTCCCTCACCACCTCCTGGCCCTGGTAGCCTCCTGTATGCCTTTAATAATTCCTCACCTGCTTTCAGGGGTCAATGCGCTTGGCCTTATCCTCAAGCGATCCTTGAGTATTGCCCATACCATTAAAATCTGCGCCCCTAAGTCAACTACCACCGCCTTGGTGTGATTTTCCCCCTTCCCAGGTCAAGTGAAAACCAGACCGTAGCATGGTCACTCACAGCCAGTGGGTCCCGCACCTCTAGGTCTCTAACCAGGTCACAATCTGCCAGGACCACATCCAGGATATGGCCCTCCCTCATTGGGTCAACCACCTGTTGATTCAGGACTGCATCTTGGAAGGTGTCCAGCAGCCTCTGCTCCTTAGCCAATGAGGATGTCATAGTTCCCAATCAGCCCCTGGCATGTTTGGGTCACCCAATGCCACTACACTGCCTCCATCCCTCACAGTGATCCTTGATATTGGCCACCAGACTTTCCTATAGTTCTCCGCTGGCATGGGGGCCTGTAAACCACCCCCATTACCCTCTTACACCCACCAGCATCTGCAAGGTGACCCATAAAGCCTCACGTTACCCTCCACCCCTTCCACCCTGCTTATCCCTATGCCACTCCTAATGATTAGGGCTACTCCACCCTCCTGCCCACTGCCCTGTCCTTTCTGAACACAGTGTATCCGCTCAGGTTTGGGTCCCAATCATGCGCCATAGTGGCCCAAGTTTCAGTGATAGCTGCCACATCCACTTCCCCTATAGTAACATTGCTTGGAGTTCAGGCATCTTGTTTCCCAAGCTCCTAGCAATTATCAGGACCACCCTCAACCCTTTTCTCCACCCCACTCAATTTCCCACCCTGCAAGCCCCGAGCAGCTGCCTGCCCGCCCCACTGAATGCCGCCTGTCACTCCTATTTTGAACCTCCCCATCCCGTTAGAGAGAGAAGACCTGTTCCATCCTTGGTGGGCATGCTGGGATCATTCTCACCCACCCACCACCCCTTCACAAGTTTAACCCCACCAAGTGTGAATAAATCCAGTCAGCTTCTGCATTAGTATTTCCTTCCCTCCCAGATTGAAATGGAGCCTATCCCTTGTGAACAGTCCTTCATCCTCCCAGGTTCCACCCCAGTCCCTACAACCCCACCCCCAGGCCTCACACACTCATTGAGCCACTCGTTACCCTCTCTATTTTTCTGTTTGATTTCCCATTGGCTCTCGGTGCGGAAGGATCTCTGAGAAGGATACCGAACACCCATTGGTGTGGCAAACCCTGGTTAGCTCACAAAACCTTGCCTGAATCTCCAGTACACTATTTTCTCTATATCATTGTGCCTAGGTGCACTAAAATGTCAGGGAATCCTGCACATTCCTTTACCAGTGCATAGATCAGATGCTTGTGTACCATCAAGCTGGAAATACTCTTGGCCTTAACAGCACAGGGTTTTCCCTCACCCTGCCCTTCCCATTGAATACCTCTAATCATGGGTTCTCCCAACAGGAGCACCCTAACACCCTCATTGATCTTTGTCCGCCCTTCATAGGCCTCCTCCCAATGACTACCTCTTCTGCTACCCTTGCCTCACCCCCCAACCTGGGTGGCTAGACTCCCTACCAGAGTGTCTTCCGTAGCCCCCCTCCTGTCCCAGCCCTCTCCACTGCCTGACCCATCTGCCCCATTTGCTGCCCCAGCCCCACTCATTTTCCTAGCAGACTCATCAGCTCCAGGCACCCCCTCCCTTCTGTGTCACTCTGGACTATCCGCCAGCTCTTCCAGGTACCACTGCCCCCGAGGGACCCGTTCCTCCCTCTCCCTCCTGGCGTTTATTATCATGCCCTTTTCTGCGATATATACCTGCTGGTCCCACTGGTCAACCCACTTCCTTCTAATTGAGACCTCTTTCTCAATGTGCAGACCCCACCTGAACCCAGCTTCCTCCTGCACTAGCAAAGAAACCATCTGTATCCTTGGTGCACTGCTCTCTTCATTGTCCACCACATACGTGCACTGAGTACTGCTGATAACAACCCCAGCACCAGCTGTGTCCTTTGCAAGATCTAACTACCTCACCCCTCCTGTCGGCCAAGGTGGCAATGCCAACTGTCCCCTGGGTATTCTTTTGCAGAACCCTACCCCTCTCCTCTTGTTTACTTGGTCATCTATCGTGCCCAACCCTCCCTTCACTCCCTTATCGTCCTCTGCTCCAGTAACATCATCCACCCTGTCTTTTAACAATAGTAGAGGTGTGAATCTGTTTTATTCTGTATGCCAACTATCTTGTTTCCCCACAGGTGCTACTCCCCAGTTTGACCCTTCCGTGCAGTGCCCAGTCCTTTGTTCCCAACCCTCTGCCTGTAGTTTTGGCTATTGTCACATTTAGACCCTCCACCAGAGCCCCTAAAGCTCCCCATGATCCCTCTTCTACATCTCCCTTCTGCCTGTGTCGTTGGTCCCCGGTGCAGATGCTGAACCCATAGGATGTACCCATTATTCCCACCTCTGCCCCCATCTCCTCCACCCCTTCCAGGGCAGCATCCTTCCTCTCCACCCCCACCTAGCTTCCTCTTCATCCACCTGACCTCCTCCTTTAGTAGTGCCAATTGGCGGCACACCATGCAGCCCCCATCCTCCAAGCCAGGGCCGGAACCATGACTGACCCACACCCAGTACACCCCACCACCCTTCCAAAATACCAGCCCTTGTGATTTGAGGCCCCTGCCCTAGCCTCATCCTTATCCTAATTTCAGTGTACCCCCAAGTCAGCTGTCCTCCCCTGACTCAAGCCCTGTTGGACCTATGGTGACTTTCTCAGCTGACCCTGGGCAAGTATAGGCTAGGAAAGCACCCTGTAATTGGCGGCGTTTTGCGTTTCATACAGTGCACAACATACCACAACAAAAGCCCACAAAATAACAGTTTAGATGTATCAGAGTTTTTGTCCTGGGCCCAAGCGCAGAAGAAACAGCTCAGTTTGTATCAGTCTTAACAGAGCATGTGACCATGCCCAGTCCTCCCCCTCCAATAGCACTGCCCCTCTAGCTCCTCCCCATTGGCTATTTAATAGACATCAGGGCCAGGAGGGTGGGTGGAAAACAATTACAGCTCCTCCACTGACTTGCCGGGGAGAGTGGGTGGGTGGGGAAACAATTACAGCTCCTCCACTGGCTTGTGCAGCTGGGCTCCCAATATATAGCCCAGCTGTAAGTTCAAACACGCCTTTGCATCGATTGGTCCTGGTCCTGAGCCTGCACTTCCAGCTTGCCACGCCCGATGCAGCAGAAGACTTTTCCGGCTTTGCGCTGTATCACCTTCACTGGCACCTGCTCCCACGGTGATGTCCTCTCCGTTGGCCACCAATGCAGTGGGTAACAGCAGCAGCAGCTCAACAATTGGCGCTCCTGCGTGGGATCCCTCTGCCGCAACATGGGCAGAAAAACAATTACAGCTCCTACACTGACTTCAGCGCTGGGCTCCCAATATATAGCCTGGCCACAACAACTTACCTTCCACACTCCTTACCAACCCCTTCCTCTTCCTGCCCCTGCCCCTACCTACTACCTGCTTTCTTCACTTCTTCTGCCTAGTTCCATCCCCTGTCAGGGTTCTCGGCATTCTGGAGAGGTCAGATCTGGCAGACCTCTCTCCTCCTCTGTCTTACTTCTCCTCCACCTTTACTGACTGTCCTGACCCTGACAGGTTCTCAAGGGTCTACAGCGAAATCCAACCTCTGCGCCGGTGGGCTGGCTTAAGGTGGTAGACTTTAAAGCAATGTCAGTGGCTCAGCTGGCTTCACACTCACCTCTGAGGCCAGAAGATCAGAAGGCTGTGGGTTCTATCCCCACTCCAGGCACTTGGTTAAATCCTAATACTGACACTACAGTGCAGCATGAGGGGTGCTGCACTCCTGAGGTGCTGTCTTTCGGATAAGATGTTAAACCGAGGTCCTATCTGCCTGTTCTGGTGGATGTTAAAGATCCCATGGCACTTCTTGAAAAAGAAGGGTAAATTGCTTCTTTATTGAAATAAAGCATGGAAAAAAAAAAACACATCAAGAAAAACAGCAGCAAAAAGCACAAAAGCTTATACAAATCAACAAAGGTACTGAACAAAAGCAAGTGATACACAGTTATCTTTAAACAAAAAGCATAAAAGAAAGAAAGTAATCCGTCATTTAAATTTTATCATATGCTAAACCCCTTCCACCAGATTTGAACTTTTCTAGTCCCATAAATCTGAGCATCTTTTAGATATACTTTATTTAATTCACAAATAACATAGTGGCTGAAGCCTAAAAGTTGGCTTTTTGATACAAAACCCACTGGCATCTAACACCATAAACAAAATCTAAGACATGCTAAGAAAATGTGTACAGTTGAAGTATGAAATGTAGCAAGACATGAGGTAAAGATCCCAATACTAACAATTCATAAATATGTTTCAACCATGGGAAGTGCCAGATAGTTGCCAAATACACCCATAGTTTAGAGGCAAAAGAACAATGAATAAAAATGTTCCATTGTTTCTTCTTGTGCCGTACACTCTAAATAAGGACAAAACCTTTCTTCTTTCATTTTATACTTAGCTGTCCCTCTAACCTTAACCGACCATACATTATCAACCATTGCGTCTCCCACATGTAAGGGGTAAGCGGGGTTATTTAATTGTGCTAACACCAGATGGGTCATAGTACCTGGGCAGTTTTAAATGCGGGAATGAGGATAGATTTGAGAAATAATAGTGGAATATAGTTTTGTTGGAGAATTAATAATTTGTGATTTGGACAATTGCCACATATATAATTTCGAACAATCGGTTTAAAAGAAAAGGAGTAGAAAAGGAAATATTAGGTTTTGGAGCCAATCCAATCCATTTCGATGAATACTTGGATAGTAAGAATTTCAACCAGCTAAATTCTGGAATATTGGGGTTAAAGTACAGTTCCAAAAGAAAAAGCAAGAAAAGGGAAGAACAGAAAACCACAGGATCTACCATCCCGACCCCTCCTTGACTTTATCAGGTAAGTATAATACCTTTTAATGGGATTTAACCTATTTCCCAAAAAACTGAAAACTAATACTGTACAGTTTCACTTCCAGGTTAGTTGGGACAGGGTACAGAAATGCCAAATATTGTGGCAAGGTAACAGGAATTGTTTAAAATCTGAACTCTCTTCAGTTTAGAATTTATAATGTTTCCACCTCTGAACTTTATTATCCATTTATTTAAAACTGCAAGCCAATTCTGCTCAGGTAAATTTTGGGAACGAACAGAACCCTAAAATGGAAATAGGTGTTGTAGTGAATGAAATAGTTCTGTGCACAAAGGGGTTAATGTATTGCTCCTATTAACAACCCTTTAGATTTTTGAAAATTAATTTTGGCGTTTGACAAGGTTGCATACCTGTGAAATAACTAAAGAAAACTTCCAGCTGGCCTTGTTGTTTAAAAATAAACAGATGTCATCCATAAAAACTTGTACATTTCTAAAGAAGTCAGAAAAGGGAATGTTTGGACCCTCCCAACCAGAAACCAACTGTAAATGTCTAATAAGGGTTCTAAGGACAAATATATAATAAAGGGCTCAGTGGACAGCCCTGCCTGACACCAACTTTAGCGTCAACCTTTCCAATTTTCCTTTAATAACTGGACAGATTATTGAATTAGAATATAAATTTTGTAAAATTGTAAGAATCTCAGGGGCATTCCTAAAAGGCCAAGGTTTGGAAAAGGAATGAATGACTAACCCTATCAAAGGCTTTTCTAAGTCTAATGATAGTAGAATACCAGTTTGTTTGCTGTGATGTAATATTTCAATAAAATCTAATATAACAAAGTACCGAATGTATTCGTCTTTGAGAAACACCACAGAACTGAACTGGAGAAATCACTAGAGTAGCCCAAGATTGAAGTCTGTTATTAAGCAGCATCATAAAGATTTTATAGTCAGAATTTAACAATGTGATAGGTCTCCAGTTTTTGATCTCACTTCTATCTCCTGTTTTTTAAAGATATAAACTTGTAACCCTTTTGTGAATGCAGGATAGATCTGTCCTCCAGAAAGAAAGGAATTAAAACACCAACTAAACAGGGAACCAGCTCATTTGCAAAAGTTTTATAAAGGCATTAGATAACCCATCTACCCCAGGAGACACATTAAGCTTAAGTTTAGAAATAACATCCACAATTTCTTGTAAAGAAAAGGGTTCAGAAAGAACAGCTGCCATTGAGGCATCAATGACAGGGCCTGTAACACCTTTCAGAAAATCCTGAAAGAGCGTCAGTTTGTAAGTCTATATGAGGACCTAAATTTTGGAAATGTCAGAATATAATATGACTTATATCCGAAGGGTCAGTATAATACTGTGAATTACTGACTAAACAATCTAGTGTAGAATTATCTCGTCACGGTTTTACACAAACTATAGGGTCCCCAATCACTGTTTTGGATGTGTAGTTGTTAATTAAGGCTTGCAGGGATCTGGCTCTATCATATTGAAACTTCCTCATCTGTAATTTAACATGCTTAATTAAAGGAGATAAATCTTCTGAAGAAGTGTTAGCTCTAGTTAATAGAGACTGTAATTTTGAGACGTAATGTGAGGTAATGAAGAAAATTATCGTTCTGGGTTTTGTCCATAAGTTCTAAACCAATCCATGCAGTCTAGTTTAGTTTCTTCCACCAGATCCCTAAGTCCGAATATAAACATTGCACCGATAGGTGGCAGTTAGAATTTGAACTATAGAATGTTTGACAAAGTCATTTTGTAATGATGAGGTATTTAGTCGCCATCTACTTTTTAGGGCTTATAATTTACTAGGATTTCTATTGCAATTTTAAGTAGGAGATGGTCTGAAAATTCAAAGGCTGTCTAGAAAACTGTGAAATATATATATTTTGGAGGTGAAAAGGTAATCAATACAGGTACCAGTCTTCCCTTTACAAAATGTATTTTAGGGGGTTGGATTCTAAAGTATTGCAGACTCTGAGGTCTGCCTCTCTAATAACAGATTGTAAAAGTTAGCATCACAATACATTTTTTCCACTAGATCTCCTGTCAGTAAGAGAACAGTTGAAATCCCCACCCCACAGTACTGGCCTGGTAGTGAGCAGAAAAGGTTGTATAGTTTTCATACACTTTATTCTGGCTGTTTTTACCTGTGGATTATAAATATTAATAAGTCTATATAGGACAGATTCAAGAAAACAGTCCACAATCAAAACCCTCCCTGGAATGCAGTCTATTAATTTATGAAGTTTAAACTGGAAGGTGGAAAAAGAATACCAATGCCGTCAGCTTTATCCTGACCAAATGACCAATATGAAGGGCCCCAAGGCCAATCCTTTTTAAAGGCAGTAACATGTTCTTTAGAGAACATCCAAGTTTCTTGTAAAAAGCAAACAGTAATTCTAGAATTATGCAACATATGAAAAATAGCCTTCGTTTAGCTCCATTTAAAATGCTATGAACATTCAAAAGCCCACAGAAAACCCATATGAGTACCAAAAAAGAAGGAATTTATTTTATTTTTCTTCTTTTCTTTTTCTTTTCCTTATAAGAACCTTGGGAGGGTTCCATGGGGTCTTGGGTAGAGATTTGGGAATCCAGATCCACAACATCCATTGCTGTATCCCCCAAGAAGAAAGAAGAGAGAAAGGATTAGAAGTTTCCACTGAATCTGTAACTGCATCAGGTACTGATTTCACATTCCTCATGGACCTCTAGGAGGCAGAGAGAGGGGTTAATTTTGGGGGGTTCTACGCTCTGATCTAAAGTCTTAGCAATACAACCCGATTTCACACTTGGGACAGCAGAGGGTCCTGCAAAGCAGAACTATTAGGCTGTACAGGCCTTGACAATGATGAAGAGGGAGGGGAGAACTAAATTCATTGTCACAGGAGTTACAGGTTTTCTTACATCAAGAGGGGTTCCCAGGAAAAGTGGGAGGCGAATGAGAGAGTAGGTCTTCCTGTGCTTTCTGTAAAACTGTTCAGTACAATTCCCTGATACTTTGTTTTTGCAGCCCACGGACAGGTGTTGAATGTGTGAGAACTACCTCGCATAAATCACATTTGTTGGGTTAGAACATTGAATCCAGTGAATGCCCACTTCGCCACAATTGTCACATCTAGGACTATCACAAACACTAGACAAAGCGCCTGAGCCACATTTATAGCAGGCCCTTGGCTGACCACTATAAAACAAACACCTCTATCACGGCCTAGTAAGAAGGAGTTTGGGATATGCATAAACCATGTTCATTGTGTCGTAATTTGACCTTATATTTCCATCCGCCTGTCCAAAAGCCCTCTGAGTCTAAAATAGGCTCTGGATCCCCTGTACATCACATTTATTGGACAACCAATATGTAATATCATCCACTGACACCCCTTCATTGCGGAACATTACTGTAACAAACTTGATGGCTGGTTGAGAGAGGAATAATCACACAGGGGACCAAAGGGGAGAGAACTTTACCTGAGAATACCTAATCCAAAATAATTCTAACAGGCAGCTGATCTAAAACTGACATCATAATTATCCTCTCCTGAAATATTGATGATGGCAAACATCTCTAGGAGAAAAATGCAAGGATTCCTTAATTAAATGTCTCCCAACATAGTTTCTATTAGGCCTTTCAGCCATGCCCCTGTATATCTAATGCACCGCATTCCGCCTGGGAAGCGATTCACGTTTGTTTTTGCAAATAGTCAGATAATAAAGGTCTTTATCAGATACAGCATTATGAGACTCTACAGAAACAGGACTAACAGTATCATTAGAGACATTAAGAACCAAATCCCTAGAGTCTGAGCCCCCTTTTTAGCAGATTGAACAGGCTTTTCTGGGTTCCACTTAGGGAATGAGAGTTTATGTCAAATGAAGAATCCCAGGTTAAGTCAGCAGCCCATTCTCCTGAAGGAGTTTGTTTCCACCCTGCTGCCATTAAAGCTGAAGCAGGAGTCCAGTCACTCTCATGTGTAGAAGAGGAAGTCAAAATATCAGAGTTAGGCATAATGGGCTGAGGAACAGAACTTTTAACCTGCTGCAAAGATGTAGAAGCATTCCCCATATTTCGGTCACCAAAAGAAAAACAGTTGCTTCCTCCTGTTCATTTGGCTGTTTTGATAAATAATCTGAGCAGTGGAAGAAGAAAAACAAACCCTGCTTGTTTAGTCAGTGTTGGAGCAGTTCCACCACATACTTTTCCCTGGTTTCAGTTTCTTTGTTTATCTTGCTGCAGTCCATTTTCCCACTTCAACAAATCCCCAAACTATTGGAAACAAGTAGCACTTCAGTGCTAGGCAGGGAGACCCCAACTGACCTGTTTTTGTGCTGGAGCAGAAAGATTTTGATCTTTGGAACTGCCATTGCTCCTGCAAACAGCAGAAACACCATTCTCCAGCTGAATCCCTTCCGTGTTCAGTAGCATGACATCATCCACAGGCAGTGCAGGTCTTAAAGGGGCAACACCATCTATAGGTTTTGTACAAGAAAGTAGCTGAACAGACTTTAAAGGCAGCATTTTACTTTTCAGGCTCTGTAGGGCTTACAGGAACTTTGAATCCTCAGAAGATAAGGCATCCAGAAATAATTCTGCATCTTCTAGCTCTGCTGAAGGAAAATTAACCTTTGTAGAATCCTTGTCTATGGTCTCCTTCACATCTGCAGACTGAACTTGCTGTAGCTCCTCTACAGCGTCCATCTTGAAAGCTGACCAGCACTCCTGCTGGCGGCCATGCACCATCAGAGTAGGGGAATTTCCCTGGTGTCCTGGCCAAAGTCCCCCCACTAAAAATACCACCAACAGCTTAAAATCTGGTTCAGTTTCAGTTGGCATCCATCTGTATCCTCCTCCCTAGGATGAGGCTGAAAATAGGCAAAAATTGTCTTGTCTTCCTTCCGGTCAACACAAACTAAAATAAAAGAAGCAACAGACACAAAATGGTAATAGGTAAGGCAGCTCATCTCAAGGAGCAGCCTGCCTGAGGAGTTCATAGATGGCTGAATGAAATTTTTTATGCAGGCATTATTTAGACATTTACCTTAGTAGCTGTACAATCTCACTTCTGAGATCACGCTGAGATTTTCAGTATTTATTTATTTGAATTTTGGTAACCACGTGAGCCCACAGAGACCAAAGGTCCCTTTTTCCAGGAAAGCTGGGGAGGGTAAAGGGAGGTAGAGGATACATTGAATAACAGCAACAGATAAGTGCGAAAGACACTTTACAATAGTTTGTAGAACACAATATATATATAATATGCATGTACAGTATTTACAAATAAAAGCAGTATAAACAGGTACAGAAGTGGCAATTTACAAATATATGCAAGGTGCAGGAGCAGAACTTAACAGTTAATACAGTCAATTTTCAGATAATGCAGAAGATACAGGGATCGTGGAGGAATTCTTACAATTGACTGTATCAGAAAAAATGGATTTATGTGATAAGGGTGAATCCCTCACAGCAGCACACAAACTGCGACTCAGACATTACCTAATGCAGAAGGGCGACCGCAAAGAACACAGACCACCCCAAACAGCGATGATCCTCAGCTGTTCAATGAACAGCTATACAAATATTTCTTTTTGTGGGTTGCAAGACCCCTCACACCCTCCTGAATTAAAATAATCATCTCCGGGGAGCGGACTTAAAAGAAAAAAAATTCTTCATCCTGCTGTAGACCCAAACCCAGGTCTACTGATTCTTTAGGCAGTGTCTCTAGCCACTACACCAAACAGCCAGCTCTGCAAAGTTTGGACACACATCTGCCTATGTCCTAGTATAGCAAGTGTAGTTCACTGCTACACTCGCTATACAGGATCATTCGCTTCTTTCAACAGTCGCCCACAACACCTAGTGGTATTATTGAGTCGCTCATATTGAGTCACTCAGTAATACTCACTCATATAGGTGATACCAAGAAAATGGAGAGAGGGTAAAGGGTAGCTCAGAATCAAAATCACAGCAGAGCAGGTGATGCACTTTGGGCAGCACATGGAGAGATACAGAGAGGGGAGCAGGGATTTAAGCAAAGGGGGTGAGGAGGGAGTAAGACAGATGAGAAGGGTGGGATGTCTTAAAGCGCAAGTGCAGGGCTGAGGGAGGCAAGATGGGATTTAAGAGAACTCTTGAAGAAGTAAATAAGCAGTAACACTGCAACCCCACCCAAATCATTGTTTTGATGGCCTTGAGGCAAGGATGGGGCTGCATAGTGCTTAATGAACAGGCAATGCCTATGAGGCAGCGCTTCTCTTGCAGGCCTATTTGTAACCTTTGGGAATCAAGTGTACATGTTGGGAGGGGAATACATGTAACATTGCTTCTCTTAACATGTACACTTGCCCCCCAAAATATATACTGCAAAGAGAGGCACTGCTTCCAATACCATTGCCTTTTCATTAAGCACTACGCAGCTCAGTCCTTTATCTTGCATCATCAAAACGCTGATTTTGTATGGGGCACAGGCACTACTGTACCACTCAGCACGCTTTCAGAAGTGAGATCATACAGCTACTAGGTGACTTTCTGAATAATGCCCACATAAAAAATGTAATTTAGCCCTCTATGAACTCCTTGGGCAGGCAGCTCCTTGAAATAAGTTGCCTGTCACAAATGTGTCAGTAGCTCTTTAAGATGTACAGTACATGGCTCAGATAGATTGGAGCTACCTGAATGACACCCTGATATAGACTCCACCTGACTACGTTGTAAATGAAATCACTGTAGCATGCAATAAATGTGCCCCTCTCAAAAAGCACATGGTACAAGGTATGTCTGCTGGTTGATCATCCCAGAGCTCATAGCTCAAATGCATTAAAGGGACAACCTGTGGTACTGGGTGAGAAAAACAGGCTCACATGTGGACTTACAAAGACACAAGGAAGCTTGAAATAGGTGCACCTTTAGGATAAGGCAGGAGCAAATTGACATACTGCAAGGACTAGGAACTGCAGTAATGGGAATACAATTTGGGATAACATATCAGAGCTCGGGGTAAGGAAGAAAAACAGCCCCTAAAATGCTCAGAATCTGATGGGGCTGACATTCTGGCCCAGTTGAGATAGCCTTCACGGACCTTATCTCTGTCATCCCTCCCAATTTCGCACTGAGGTCACATGACAGTGATGACTTGGACCACCAAACAGTACTGACCAAGACTCAGGGTACCACAAATTCTATTTCAAGCCTGTTTCAACAAAAGATACCTTAAAATATGTCAAAAGAGTCCTAGAGCAAAACCTGGGTAGGCAGTGATATGCTAGATATGAAGCTGCTGGCCTAGGGCCTCAAGGAAGTTGCCCTCCCTTATCTAAATTATTCAGTTTTTCGCTGCAGTATTCCCAGTTTCCTGGGTATGGAAAACTGCACAGGTCACACTAGTTTTCAAAATGGTGCCACTCCAACCTGGCTAATTACAAACCAATTTCAATCCTCCCCATCCAAGGCTTTTGAGCAAATTGTATCGGACCAACTAGTCACCTATTTGGGAAAATGCAGTGTCAATGCACACAACAGCATAGATTCAGGAAGCTGCTCCTAGGCCAGCCAAGTCATTCTGCCAGCACAAGAACTCCAGCTTTTACTGACTACTTGAGCAGAGCAGAAATACACATGTGGTTTGCTAAATTGCTCACACCTGTTCTCTCTCTGATAACACCTTATGAAGATGGTTGCTGCAAAGTAACATGATGCCCACTGCTTGTGTGACTGTTGTCAGACAGCCCTTCCACACTGTTCATTTATAAATACTCTGAATCACATTACATCTAGCCACCGGACAGGATGGAATCTCTTGCTGACTGGATATTGTGTGTGACGGGCTGGGGAAGACCGTCTCATTTGTTATGCACAGAGAGTTAAAAGCAAGGATTTATTTTCTATTCTCCTATTCTTTCACTTGTATATCTCTTGCCTGTCTAATTGGAGAATCCATTTTTATGTTTGCTTGCATGCATGTGCAAGAAACATAGTGCCATCATCCGAGTTTTCTGAGGTGTGGCAGCCCTCATCCAATTCAGGCAGTGTGTTTGCAGGTGCGGCCGCAGTTCTCCAATGCCCGCTCGAGCTGTCTATGACCAGTCCAAAATACAGTGGCGTACTGCTGAAAGGGAGCTACGCTCAGTGAGCAGCGATAAGATATTGCCTGCCCGCGTGCCCCCACACACACACACACACACACACACACACGCATGCATACCATGTGCCTCGCCCCCACACACACTGTAGCCCATGGGGGTGTCCAATCCCCTCCGGCTGTGCTGCACCCCCAAAAACAGAGTTCTATATGCCACGCAGGGTGCCCACCCCAGGCGTGGCTACCAGCCTCCATTATAGCCGACGGGGTGCCCAATCCCCGTCGGCTCCACTCAGTTCCCGCCCCAGAGTACAGGGTGCCACGCTGAGCCCACCCCAGCATGGCAACGCATGCTATCGCCAATGGGGTGCCCAATCCCTCATCGGCTCCACGCCCCCACCAGCTATCCTTGTGCCACGCTGGGAGCCCACCCCAGCGTGGCAAATGTCCCGCTTCATCATTTAAAAAAAACACCTGAAACTCAAAATGGTCCCTCGGTGTCTCTGTCCCCAACCGCGCCCACCCACTGTGCACCCTACCTCCCCACACCCCTCACCCCATACTTACCTCCAGACTCTGGCGCGACGATCTTCGTGGACCGGGAACACGCCTGCACTCTTCAAAGCCGACCGCTGAACTGAGGAAATGCCGCTAAGCTGTATAATGGGATAGATAGGGGTTTTCAACTTTGCTGCATATCTCAGGCATTTTGGGAATTTTGCATCAAATTTTCAACATGGGGTTTTGGGACCCTTCTCATGAATGATTCACTGTCATGGTGTTACTTTCTCGAAGGGTGATTTCAGTCACTGTGCGAAATCACCTTTTGGGACCAAGTAATGAAACAACACTACCACTGTTCATAAGGTGGGCCTCAAAAAGCCTATGTTGAAAATTTGGTGGAAATTCTAAAATGACTGTTTTACTTAGCATGCTATGCTGCTCCTAGGATTCTCATAAGTTTGCGATTTTCAATATTTTCACTCCAGATTTTCAACATTGCCATTTTACCACACCTCCTTATGAGCAGTGTAGCTGTCATTCTTCACATCTTGCCCAAAATGTTTTCCACCAGGTAGCGCACAATGGCGAGTCGTGTGCGAAATCAATGTATGGGACACATTAAGAAAATTACAGTGACACTGCTAATGAGCAGAGGTCTTAAAATGGCTATGTTTAAAATTTTGTGAAAAATTCCTAAAATGACTGTTTTATAAGCGTGCTAAGCAGTTCCTCACGCACGCCGTAACTTTGTGAATTTTCAATATTTTCACTCCAGATTTTCAACATTGCCAATTTATTACACTTCCTTATGAGCAGTGCAGCTGTCATTTTCACATCTTGCCCAAAATGTGTTTCCACCAGGTAGTGCACAATGGCGCAGTCGGTGTGAAAGCAATGTTTGGGACAGATTAAGAAAATCACAGGTACATTGTTCATGAGCAGAGGTCTTAAATGGCTATGTTGAAAATTTGGTGACAAAAGTCCATAAAATAACTGTGTTATTGAGTGAGCATTGCGCAGTTTCCACGCACCATCATAAGTTCATGATTTTGTAATATTTTCAGTCCAGATTTTCACCAGTGGCATTTTTCCACACTTCCTTATGAACAGTACAGTTGTCATTTTTCACAACGTGGCGAAATGTGTTTTCACACTTTCAGCGAGATGCGGTCGCTGTGGTAAATCATTGTTCGGACAGATAAAGAAAATCACAGTGACACTGTTCATGATCGGAGGTCCCAAAATGCCTGTGTTGACAATCTGCTGTAAAAATCCCCAAACTAATTACATTACGGGCGTCGTTGCACAGTTTCTATGTACGCTTGTGACTTCACCAGTTTTTTAATATTTTACTGCAGATTTGCAACATTGCCATTTTTTACACCTCTCCACTAACAGTGTAGTTGTCATTTTTCACATCCTGTTCGAATGTGTTTTTGCACCTGTGGTGCTAAAGTCGTCGAGTCGCTGTGCATAAGCAGCTTTTGGCTCACAAACTGATATTGCCACTGTTCATGAGGTGGGGGTCACAAAACCATGTTCAAAATTTGGAGTGAAAATATTAACGACGCCTGAGGTGTTAGGTTTCCAACCATAACACCCCACCCTGTAGAGAATGACAGACATCAGGGTGTGACTTGGGATTCTTGACTGTAATGCTCATACCATTCCACACCCTGCAGCCAATGAGAGGCATCGAGATATGCCTTGGACTCTTCGGCCCCAAAGTTCACCCCATTCTCCTATACCGCACCATCTCACCATATTTCCTTGATGGAATGGGGTGCTCATAAGGGCCAGTCCCCTACACACCGTGACACTTGTCAGTGTCTGCAGGGTAGGGGTGTGTGAAATGGCTGGACAAGTATGCCTTGATCACCCAAAGGCACAACTTCCAATACCTGTCACCTCTGCAGTGTGGTGGTGGGGTTGGCTTCAGTTCAATACTTCACTGCCATTTCTGTTATACAGCTCTGTAACTTCACTCCCAATGCCAATGCCAGCAAGCAAACATTCGGCATTGACAAATGTCGTTTGTTAGAGCACCTATGAATTGTCCACTCTGGATGGTCTGACAATTCTGTTTTCTTCCTTCCTTCCTTCCTTCACTTGCTGTTTCTAGTCTTTATGTCTTCTCTGCTTCTTTATGGTTAAAAATACATATGAATCTGTATGTGAAACTGGGATCTCTTGGTTTGCAAATGTGTATAACTATACCATTGAAATGAAGGCAGAAAGTTATTTGGTTTCTTTTAAAATGTCATAGAATCATAGAAATATGATGGCAGAAAAGGACCCTCTGGCCCATTCAGTCTGCACTCACCCCCACTCATCACCTATGTTAAGGGACCTCCCTTCTCACCACTTGCCAACCCCTTATGTCTGTCCTATGCCCGCTTGAATCCCTTCACCACTTCAGCCCCCAGCACTTCCTCCATTAGCTTATTTCAGGCCTCCACCACCCTCTTCATGAAGTAACGCCTCACATTGCCTCTAAATCTTCCTCCTTCTAATCTTAAAAGGTACTTTAAACAAGCAGTTTTTAAAACTGCAAACTCCAAAATCTTTCTTCTTAGTAGATAAGTAAAGCTGCTGTTTACATTTATGCTAAAACTACATTTTTCTAAATAACATAAATGCAGTTTCATAGCTTTTGAAAAATGTAAACATCAACCATTCACTTTCAAAAACAGCCTTGCTTGCTCCCTAAAATGTCCGCCAAGTGTGTTAAGTGATGAGTCATGATGACATCATTGAGCCAGAGGCAAAGACCCACATGGCTCCCTATAGTGCTAACTAGTCCTTCTTTCCCCTTTGTTTTAAATTGTTATACCAGAATGATCAACAACACGTGTTAACATGTGGATTATTGTGATCAGTACACGTTAGGCTATGATTTTGTTAATTTTGTTTACTTTAACTTGCTGAAAATGTTTTGTAATCCAGTGACTTACTCTTTGGAAAACCACAGTACAGTATAACACTTCCAAATACCTGATGATCTAGTGGTTATGTAATGCCTTGAAATTTGTAGTGAAGTACTGATCTGGTCCAATTCCAAAGCTCATGCTTTCTTGGTAATTCAAAAATAAGTTTCTCTTACAAACTTACAAACATATGAAATTTGACAGCAGATAAAGGCCTAGTGGTCTATCAAGTCTGATCAAATGTGCAGCAAGCACCCCTTATTCTGCAGCTGCTCATTCCTTCTACCCTTCCACTCCCTTGATGCTCCCCTTGCCCTATCCCAGACCCTTTTGAAGCAGTTCACTGTTCTACTGGATACCACTTCTGCCGGTAACACATTCCACCCAGCTACCACCCTTCCATAAAAAGTGTCTCCTCATCTCCTCCTGAGCCTTCCTCCCTCCAGTCTCATATCATGGCCCCGGTGTCCCTCCTCTCCCTTACTCATGTAATTTTTTCCATGTGAACCCCTGCACCTAGCCTGCCTTCTGTTGAATCCCCTGTTGATCACACAATGATCTGCTCAACATCCCCATCCTGTCTTCTCTAACCTGAATATAGCTGTGCACTGCTGGAATGGCCTCTTCAGTCCCTCTCTGGCATTCATTCTTCTCACCTGCTTCCCACACAGACTTGGTGAGCTCTCACTACCCTTCCGCATCATGAATACGGTTAGTACAGTCTCCCATGTTATTATTACATAGTAATAATAAACATGGATCTTCTGTAAGTCAGGCTGATAGCAGCAGGGCACAAGGGGAAAAATAGGCTTTCCTGCCTATATAAGATCTAAGCCATCTATGATTAGGCACTATTAAATGGTGTGCATAATGATGCACACCTGTCATTTAATAGTGCCTAATCAAAGGTAGCCTAGATCTTTTAAAGATAGGAATGCCCATCTTTCCCTTGCTCCCTGCTGCTATCAGCCTGCCTACTGGAAAGATTTGTTTATTTTTGATATGTCAGAAAACCCGGGACTGTACTACCTGAATTCATGATGCAGAAGGGTGATAAGCTACCAGTTTTTGGTGTGGGAGAAGGAGGAAGAATGAATACCAGAGGGTGAATGAGAAGGCCACTCCTGCAAGGTACTGCTATATTCAGGGAAGGGGTCAGACAAAAGGGGAGAAATATGAGCAGATCACTGTGAGATAATAAGATGTGGGACTGCCAGCACCATGATCACTACCCGACCCCATTGTCCTGTCCAACATTCTCCTTCCCATAATACCAGTTCATGCAATTGTTCAAGGCTGTGTGTGGGTATTAATGTATGAAATGGCTGCCACTACACATTCAGCCACTTCACTACCAGTCTAGCATTGCTTGTAAAGCACTTTGGGATACAATGTGTATAAAAGCACTATATAAATGCTGATTCTTCGTCTTGTTATTATTTCTCTTTGAAAAGAAGATATGACAAGCATATTTTTGATTTCTGAGAAAGTATGAACTCTGGCACTGGACTACTCAATAACTTTGCTACAAACAAGTGGTGGATCTGGGTGGTGAAGGTGCGGCTGCACCCCCACCCATTGTAACGCATTTGCTTGCTGCAGCTGCATTTCACTTTGTTGAAGAAGTCTGATTTATTGATTGTACATATGTTTACATTCAAAACTGTGGATTACATGTGTAGGTTCCATCAAAACGTACCAGAAAAGAATAATAGCAGACAATATAAAGGTTTAATAAAAGCTAAAAGTGCATATCAAGTATGCAAACCACCCCAGCACTCCATTGTAACACCCTGGATCAGCCATAACCCTAGAGTACCAAGCATTTGAAGATTTGTACTACACTGTGGTTTGCCAAAGAGAAAGTCGGTTGGATTAAAACACAATTTCAGCATGTTAAAGTAAACAAAATGAACAGAACCATAGCCTAACGTGTATTGATCAAAACAATGCACATGGATTTGATCATTTTGGTGAAACAATTCTATACAAAGTGAAAAAGAACTAGTTAGCACTATAGATAGCCATATAGCCCTCTGACTCTGGCTCCAATGATGTCATCACTTAACACATTTGGCGCCATTTTAGGAAGCAGGTAATGCAGTTTTTGAAATTAGAAGGCTGATTTTACAATTTTCAAATGTTTTGCAACTGCATTTAGGTAAATTATATAAATGTAGTTTTAGCATTAATGTACACAGCAGCCTTTCCTTTCGCTCCCTATGAAGTCAGATTTTGAATAGCTTGTTGTCAAAATGTTGGTTAAGTATCCTTTAAAGGGTATCCTTTGAACTTCACCCTCTAGTTTTAGCCCCACTTTCCTTGTAAATAACATATGAACATATTTATTTATTCATTTAGATTTTGTTTACAGGTAAGCCCACTGAGACCGGAGGTCCCTTTTTCAGGGCGACCTTTATAAGTACACCACCAACTTTACATAAGGTACAGTATACAGCTTCAAAAATATATATACAATTTGTACAGGAGGTTAGGTAACAGTAAGGCAGAGACAGAGAGCATGTAGCAAGTAACATATTCAGAGAAAATTGCATTGCTCAGGGGAGAAACAAAAGTTCATGGGTCATTCAAAAAGAAACATAACACAGTTTGTAAAGAGGTAATAGTTAATAGAGGTTTGTTGGTACACGGGAGCCAAGGATTCGAGGTAGCCACATTACGTCATGAGGGGTAGGAGCTAATCTAATGGTTACAGCAGTGGCTCAGTTCCATGAGGTAGACTTTGAGACCGGCCTTGAAAGAGGAGAAGGAGGGTTTGTCAAGCAGGGAAGAGGGAGCGAGTTCCAGAAATGTGGGCAGTGAACTGGAAGGAGCATTTTCCTTGATTGGTGCGGATGCGGGGTATGTTCAGAAGTCAACTGGAGGTAGACCGGAGGTTGTGGAGGGGACTTTAGGGGTAAGCAGGTCGCTAAGGTGAGGTGGGTGGTGAGTGGAGAGGAGTTTGTAGGAAAGGCAGGCAGGGAAAAAGATAGTTTAAGCTTGAGTGTCGGCCAGTGTAGGTCCTTAAGAGCTTCGCAGTGATGCCGCCCTAGGGAGGAGTGGGTTGCAAGTGAGCAATGAGGTGGTATAGGTGGAGAGATTGGTTAGCTCGGTCTCTCTGAAGGACTGTAATAATGGAGAGCCGACAGTAAAGAGGGAGGAGGCTGCAGTTAGCAATGGTTCTACGTGCTTCTCCAGAGAGGGAGTTCCCGGGCGGTATAGCAGCCCAGTCTTTGGTGGATAGATTAGTGAGGACATCTATGTGGGGTTTGAAGGTTAGCTCCTGGTCAAGGGTAACCCCAAGATACTTAAACTGGTTAGTGACCTCCAACACGCATTCCTCGAGCTGATGTTAAAGGAGAAGACCACTATGGTCTTTACCCAGTCGCCGGTCCCGAAGAGGACAGCTTTTCTCTTGTCCTCATTTAGCTTGAGGTGGTTGGCAGTGAACCATGTTTCAAGTTTCGCCAGGCAGGCTTGAAGTTCAGTTGCGATAACGGAGGATTGGGGGTCACTGTGATAGATTACAGTGTCATCAGCGTAGAGCAGTGGGTTGCAGGGGTGCACACACCTCTGCTATGTCGATTCACAAACAGGGAGAACAGCAGGGGACCTAGTATGGAGCCCTGGGGTACCCCAGTGATCACTGGTTTGGGGTTTGATTGGCGCCTTGCCAGCGCACTGTCTGAGTTCTGTTAGTCAGGTAGCTAGTGGCCAGGAGAGAGAGAGCTGATCCAAGCCAAGCTTTGAAGCTTTGAGAGGAGCAGCTTATGACTGACCCATGTCAAGGGCCTTGGAGAGGTCGATGAATAGCGCCTCTGTTGGGTGCCTTGGTCCATGGCATTGAGTATGTCGGTTGTCAATCTGACTAGGGCAGTGTCTGTGCCATGACCTTTCTGAAAACCATGCTGGACCTTAGAGAGGAGTAAGTGTTGTTCCAGGTAGCCTTGCAGCTGATCGTAGACTATTCTTTCAAGGATTTTTCCCAGCGGACAGAGGAGGAGATGGACCTATAATTCTCCACCCTGTCCGGGTTCCTTTTATGGATTGGAACCATGGTGGCACCTTTCCATTTACTGGGGACTGTCCTTCCTGAAGGGATCGGTTAATGAGTAGGACTACAGGGTAGGCAATGGTTGGTGCAATATGAATTGCCAGGCAGAAACAGGCCACAAGGTCTTTCGAGTCTGCTTGATTATGCAGCTAGCCCCATAGCATGCAGCTGCCTCACTCTTCCCTCCCCTCCTCACCGACCTTCCGCCCCTCACTCTGTCCCATCCCCTCTTGAAGCAGCCCACCATCCTGCAGGAAACCACCTCCTCAAGTAGAATGTTCCACTTGCCTATCACCCTCTCCAAGAAATATTGTCTCCTGATTTCCCTCCTGAATTTACCCTCCTACCTTCTGCCCTCTAATATCCCTCCTCTTCTGATCCGGAATATCTCACTTGTATTAGCTTTGTTTATCTCCTTCAGGTACTTAAAGGTCTCAATCATATCCCCCTTGTGCCTCCTCTCCTCCAGCGAATACATGTTAAGCATGTTCAGCCTTTCTTCACATGAATTCCCTCAAGCCTTGGATCATCTTTGTCACTCTGCGCTGCACCCCTCTAACAATCTGATGTTCCGCTTCAGAAATAGATGCTAGTACCGCACGCAGTATTCATTCCAAGTGTGGTCTGACCAGGTGATCTATACAAGGGAAGGATCACCTTACTACGTCTAGAGAAGATCCCCTTGCTATACAGCCTAGTATCTTGTTGGCTTTCACTGCTGCCTGCCTTCCTACACTGGAGCTGAGTTGTTCATATTCCCTGTTATAATCACCTCCAGGTCCTTTTCTCCTCTGTGCTCCCAACTGTACCCCTCCCAGCTGATTGCTCCTCCTCTGGTTCTCAGCCCTGAAGTGCATTACCTGCACTTTGGCACTGAACTCCCAACTGCCATATTTCTGACCACTCCTGTAGTTTGGTCAGGTCCTCTGCAGTTCTTTCCACCCCTAATGTCATCCACCAGAGCTCCTATCTTGGTATCGTCTGCAAACAGACTGATCTTACTCTGGGTCCCATGCGAGATATCTGCTATGAATATCCCAAACAGCATTGGCCCCAGTATCAATCCCTGTGGCACCCCTTGTTACTGTTCTTGGTGATGAGAGTTTCCTCCACCACCACCATTTGCTGTCTGCCCTTCAGCCAATCGTGATCCTTCTGACCGTCTTGGTACCCACCCTGCATCTTCCAGCTTCACCTTCCTCCCATGTAGCACAGAATCGAAGGCCTTGCTGAAGTCCGGCAGCGGGCATCCACTGCACGGCTCTTGTCCAGCTCCTGGTCACCCAATCATAGTACTCAATCAGGTTTGTCTGGCAGGACCTGCCAGAGACAAACCTGTGTTGCTCGCAGTCTTGAGTCCATTGTCCTCAAAAGAGCCTCCAGTCTCTTCTTAAGGACTGTCTCCATGACCTTACCCACAATTGATGTGAGGTCACCAATCTGTAGTTGCCTGGATCATCTCTTGTGCCACCTTTGTGAATGGGCACCACATGGGCTAACCTCCAGTCCTGTGGTACGCATCCTGTGTGCAGAGGTATTGAACAGGTCAGCCAGTGGTCCTGCCAGGCTCCTGCCAGTTCCTTGAGTACCCTAGGGTGAATGCTGTCAGGTCCTGTGCCTTGTCCACCCACAGTGCCCTCAGCCCTTCCAGTACTCTGCCCTCCGTAATTTTCCACCTGTAACCCCTCCCTCCCAGCCCCTCCACCAACCCCATGAGGTATCTATCCCCTACCAT
Source organism: Neoceratodus forsteri (assembly GCA_016271365.2). Taxonomy (NCBI): domain Eukaryota; kingdom Metazoa; phylum Chordata; order Ceratodontiformes; family Ceratodontidae; genus Neoceratodus; species Neoceratodus forsteri. The sequence continues at coordinate 427,366,675 of CM057452.1, forward strand.
GAATACAGAGCAGAAGTACTCATTCAGTGCCTCTGCCTTCTCCTCCCTCCCTCTCTACCCACCCACATCCTTCTTAATTCTCACTATCTAGTCCCTGTTCCTCCTTCTTTCACCACTGTATCTGAAGAAGTCCTTCTCTTTGTTCTTAATGCCCTGTGCCAGCCTCAGCTCTCTGGATGCCTTGGTGGCTTTGACTAGTCTTGTAACCTCACTGGACTTCTTTGTATACTCCTCCCATCTTCCCCCTCCTGATCAGTACTCTGTCCTTTGGATCCTGAAACTGCATCCACAGGGCCTTTGTCCCGCCTTCCTCCCCTTCTCCCTTATGCACTTTATTCATTCCCTTACATAGATTGCCACCCCCACCCTTCCTTTTTGCACTGTCCTTCCTGAATAGCCTGTATCCAGGGATCATCATATCCCAGTCCTGGTACTGGGTGGCCCACGTTTCTGTTATGACGACAGTGCCCACCTGCCCCACTGTCACAAAGCTTGCAATTCAGCTGATTGTGTTTCCAAGGCTTCTTGCATTTAGTGACACTACCTCCACCCTGCTCCTATCCTTTCCCCACCTGATTTACCCCCCATTGTCCTACCCTGATGCCCTCCCTATGGCTTGGGGAATAAGCTCATCTGGCTCCCTTCTTTGGAAACCCTGCCTACCAACTTTCCACTTGCCACCCCTTTCCTAGTTTAAAGCTACCTTGTTGCTGCATGTACCCCTCCATCCCTGCTTCAATACTCCCTTCCTCTCCCTGCTCAAGTGTAGCCTGTCCCCTGAATACAGGTCATTATTGTCCCAGGTTCTGCCCCAGCCCCCTACTAACCCATACCTCTTGGTATGACACCATTCCACAGTCAGGTGCTGAACTCCCCTATCCTTCCCTTCCTTGCAGTACTTTGCACACGGGTACCGAAGCACTCCAAGAAGGCCACTGATTTCTCACCTCCTCAGTACAGGTTCCCCAGTTCCTCAAATCTCCCCATTACTACCTCCACCATCTCCCTGACAAGTCGTTCATACCACATGCACCACAACATTCAGTTTCTTCCATCCCTCCCTGTGCATTTGAGAATGACCTGCCCTGCCCAACCTGCTATCCACCCTGGGAATGAGACTTGACCCATATTAGATTGTGTCTTTCCCCTTACTGCCTCATCTGATTCCCTTGGTGTGAGTCCTCCACCACTAGCACACACCCTCCCACTGCCCCATTCCACCCTCCCCTTACCTCCTTGTCCATTACCAACATCTGCCCTTCTTTGCCCATTTATGTCACTGTGTTTCCCCTATGACCTCACACCTCCCCCAATCTGTTTTCCCCATCTCCCCTTGGTTCCATGCTATCATCCACCTTCCCCCATTCCCCTCGGCCCCTGTCCCCTTAGCTATGCATCCTTTGTCTGACCTATCAGCACTGCCCTTCCCCTTACACCTCTGCTGCTGACACTTTATTTTTCAGCTGTGCCCATCTCCCCTGCCCCTGCTACCCTACTCCAACTGCCTGACCCCTGTGCACTCCATTCCTTCCCCTGCCTCCTCTCCTGGTGCCTCCTAACTCCCCATCTTCCACTGTTGCTGCCAGCACTGCAAACTTGCTGCCTGCCACCCCTGTATTGTCCTGCATTAACTTCTTCCCCATCCCTTGACCTGCTCAACGCTTGACCCCTATCAGATATGAACCTGCACCCCTCAACCTAATGTCCTTCTCATGATGCACCCTCCTGTTAACCTCTGGGAGAGGTCCTCCTGGACCTTTTCTCTTACTCTCTGCCCGCACCCTCTCCAGCTCACTACCAAGCCACTGCAATCTTTCCTCCAGCCTCCTTAGTCTGTAGCAGATTGGAAACCTCTTAGCCTCCATAATATATTCATCCCAATAGCTGCCTCACACCCATTGCAGCTCACTGTTATAGAAACATAGAAACATAGAATTTGATGGCAGATAAGGACCACTTGGCCCACCCAGTCTGCCCATTTCCCTACCTACTGGATAAGCTGCAGATCCTAGTTAACCAGCAGCCTACTTCTTCCCACCCCCCCACCCCTAGAATTGCCTTATGACTGTTCCATGCATGCCTGAATTCAACCACTGATTTTGACTCCACAACCTCCTCCGGAAGGCTGATTCCATGCATCCTCAACCCTCTCTGTGAAAAATACTTCCTTAAATTACCTCTGAGCCGCCCCTCTATCTTCAAATTGTGCCTCTTGTTCTGCACACCTGTTTTTTTGAAAGATGCTACCCTCTTGGACTTTGTTGATTCCCTTGAGGTACTTGAACGTTTTATCATGTCCCCCTCTCCCTCCTTTCCTCGAGGCTATACATATTAAGCTCCTTTCATCTCTCTTCATATGTCTTCCGGTGCAGACCCTGCACCATTTTAGTTGCCCTCCTCTGGACAGCTTCCATCCTGTCTATGTCTTTCGGAGATTGGGTCTCCAGAACTGCACACAGTACTCCAGATGGGGTCTGACCAGCTGTCTGTACAGAGGGATAATAACTTCCTGTTTTCTACTGGTGATGCCTCTCCTTATGCATCCCAGTATCCCCCAGCCCTCCTTGCTGCCCTCTCACATTGCTTGCCCACCTTTAGGTCATCTGATATGACTACCCCAGGTCCTTTCCATTTTTGTTGTTGTTAGTATCTCACCCCCATTGTGTACTCTTCCCTGGGTTTTGTTTCCCAGGTGCATTACCTTGCACTTCTTAGCACTGAATCTAAGCTGCCATACATTTGACCATTCCTCTAACCTTGCCAAGTCCCTTCTCATCCTTTCCACCCCACCCTGTGCATCAACTCTGTTGCAGATCTTTGCGTCATCTGCAAAGAGACATACTTTTCCTTCAGTCCTTCTGCAATGTAGCATAAAGACATTGAAGAGGACTGTCCTAATACTGAACCCTGCGGTACCCCACTAGTAACCTTCCCTTTCTTCTGAGTGGGCTCCATTTACTATTACTCTGTGTCCTATTCTCCAGCCAATTCTTTACCCAGGCTGCCATCTTGGGACCCACTCCCAGGCTGGCTAACTTGTATATTAATCTTTGTGTGGACTGTGCCCCTCCCATTCCCTGCTGCCCCTGTACTGCCCTCTGCCCCATTATAGCTGTTTCCACCCCAGTGTGTCCCTCCCTGTACCACTGCATTCCAAACTTCTATGTTACTATATCTCTTGTATATCAGCAAAGGTTAATGATGCCCTTAACTGCCTCGTGAAGCATACCTCCTCCAATCTGCAGTGCACCTTCCTCTGATTAAAGGATACCCACATCCTAATGCACTCTCAGGTACTTACCATCCTGATTGCTGAGCTGGGAACTCTAGTGACTGCACCTGGTTGTGCAATCCACCAATAGTAACCCAATAGTAATGTAGCAGCCACCAATAGCAGGTCCCTACACCCCATATATCTGAAGTATCTGGGGAGGGAGGGATTAGGGCCCTGACTCTCACAAAGTCTATCACCCCTCAGCACCAAAGCCCTTGGTCCTTCCACACAGCTGCCTCCCTCAATCCTGCCTGTACTGGTGATGAAGCTGTACTCTACACGCTATTCTACTCACAACACCCCCTTCCTGCAGCCCTCACACTCCAGTCGCCTCCGCTGCTCTTCCCAATCAAACCCCATAAACCTCTCTCTCCCTGTCGGACAAAATAACTCCCACTCATCCATCAACTAAAAATAAGAAAAGAACACAAGAAATATCAGTATGCAGCAATCACTGTCCAAGCCCCCATATTTCAATCTCGCCCTGCTGGATGAAACAAGCACTCTCTCCCAGACAATGCAATCAGCACTATGCCTCCTTTCTATCTCCCTGCCAGATGAAGTAAACACCACCACCCCAGACTGTAAAAAAAAAAAAAGACAAACAATACCAGAGGATAGTGTCTTCCCTTTGGTCCTGTTTCCACTGTAGTAATCCTCCCCAGTTGCCTTCTCTTGGTCCCCTCTGTCCTTGGCAGTACAGTAGCAGCTCTTCAGACCACCACTGGAGAATGCCGCTCCCAGTGCCCTGGCTTACAACACTGCCACCCTCCCTCCTTCACTCCCAGCTCTGCTCCCTCACCTTATTAATGCCATTCACAAACTTACATGTTTCTACCATGTCCCCCCTCTCCTTCTAGTCTCCAGTGGGCACAGATCCAATTCTCTCCACCTCTCCTCATATAGCTTCCCTGCATACCATGCACCATCTTGGTTGCCCTTCTCTGAACCCTCTCAATCCCTCTATGTCCTTGGCATAGGTGTGGTCTCTAGAACTGGACCCTGTACTCCAGGTGAGGCCTCACCATGGTTTTATAAAGAGACATCAGCACCTCCATCCCTTTGCTAGTATGCCACTTCCAATGCACGCCAACATTCTATTTGCCTTTTCCACTGCTTTACTGCATTGGTTACCTACCTTAAGGTTGCTTGATATTATAATCCTCAGATCCCTCTACTGCTCAGTTGGCTTAATTATCCCCCAGAGTGTAAGCAACTTGTGAGTTTTACACCCCATGTGCATCAGTGCACACTTTTTGTCATTGAATTTCAGCTGCCAAGTTTCTGACCACCTTTCCAGAATCTTCAGGTCCTCCCTCATGGCCTCCATCCCCTGGGTGGTCACCCCATTGCAGATCTTTGTACCATCTGCAAATAGGGCACACCCTCCCTCCAGCCTATCCGCTATATCACTGATATAGATATTAAAAGGAGGGTCCCAGCACTGACTCCTGGGGCACCCCATTCATCACCCCATCCTCCTGGAATGTACACCATTAACCACTGCCCTCTGGCTTCTGGCCTTCAACCAGTTTTCCACCCACCTAGTTATTTTCTGTCCCACCCTAAGCTTTCCAGCTTATTTACCAGCCTTCTGTCAGGGATGGTGTCAAAGGCCTTATTGAAGTCCAGATAGGCCACATCCATTGCCCCTCCTGATCAACCACCTTCATCACCCAATCGAAGAACTCTATTAGGTTCATCTGACATGACCTCCCATTTGTGAAGCCATGCTGTCTGTCATGCAAGGGTTAACTGTGAGCTGTATTTTGACCCCACAAGATTGTTTGCAGAATTATCAACAGGAAACTAGCTCTGGGACAGGATGTCTTAATTGGCTGCACCTGTTAAGAAGACTAATGTACTCTTCAAGCTGGTCACAGGAAGGTCAATGAAAAGAATTGTGTTGCATTTTGTGAAAAACAGGAGATGAAACTTACAAGGACAGGATTCAGAGGTTATACTGCCAGGCAAAGACTTCTCATATAAAGAGAGCAATGTTTTGTTTGACGATAAAGGAGACTGAGATTTTAGAGAGAAACACAGAGGAATGATTTTTGTTTGTACTGCCTTTGTGAAGAACTATCCTGTACATCTTTATTTTTATTTCATTGTTATTGACACTATTAAAAACATGTGCATCAGTCAGGCAAATTTCCGATGAGGCTGGTTACTGCAATTGATAGCCATGTAATTGTAACTGAGGACAGGCTGCGTTATGGTAATGTTGCTCATTTTATGGTAAGTACTGTCTGTTGTTGCACTAGTGGTAACTCAAGACACAGGATAGTTGGCAATAGCTGCCAATAATATGTAATCACTGTTGGTATCATAATGCACATGGGTCATCTGGCAACACTGGTGTAATGCAAGCAATTATTCCTCTAGCACTGCCAGCAGATCTGCTTGCATTAGGCTGCTGATAGATGAGGAAGAGAAAGGTGATTACAAGCATTCTAGTCAGGATAATGTTAGTTAGCATTAGCATGTACATCTCTCCATTCACTGGTGCCAAATGAGTGATGAAGAGTTTGCCTTCAGATTAAAGTACGATTAATTCCTTAAAATATTAAAGGACACTGTCAACCCCTTAGGTCTCAAAATGTCCCTAGTTTAAAAACATATTTTATGATTACCAATATTCTGTAAAGATTGTTGATGTAGCTGGTAGTTTGATTTTAACTCATATTTTCTTTACAAAGTAAATAACAGACTGCCCAACACACTGGTATTATCACACTAAAACAGGTTTGTTTACATTCCTTAATCAGCTACAAATACATCTTTTCTGGACTTGGGAACACCCACAAAACATTCTAGCACCTCATGATGCTGTGGAGTTTAGGAGGCTACTTCCTATGAGTGGCTGAACTGACTGGGTATGTTTCTAATGCCAAGGAAGCATGCAGTAGGAAAAGAACTAGGATTGTAAACAAAAACAAGGTTGTTTATAAATATACATGGTCATGCATTTCAGTTCTACTAAACAAGGAGACAGACAAAATAAACAGCAACATCAGTGAATTCTAGAGTGGGCAAGCAATCATAAAATGTGAGGTTTCAGCTAGAAATAATATGATGAAAAACAGGTTGACAGTGTCCCTTTAACAACAACAATAATAAATTACTTATGTTTTATACAGAGACCAGAGAACTGTGCAGTATTCAGGAAGTACAAGGAATCACTGAAGGGCAGGACAGAGAACTGTATCAGTTAAAGCAAAAGGAAGCTGGGAAGGCAGTCAGAACAGCAAAGGCTCAAACCGAGGAAAAGATAGCCAACTCAGTTAAGAAGGGGATAAAACCTTTTATAGGTACATCAGGGAATCTAAGGAAGACTGAAGGGAGGGATAGTGAGGCTTAATAAAGGGGAGGGAGGGTGGGCAGAGGGAGACTGTGAAAGGCAGAGATACTAAACAAATATTTTTGCCAGTATTTACAAATGAAGAGGGAGGTACCTAAAACAAACAGTAGAAAAACTCTGGATACAGAAGTTGATACCAGCCCATTTACAGAAGAAAGGGTTCTGAAAGAACTCTAAAACTGAAGGTGGACAAAGCAATGGTGCCTGATGGGATTCATCCCAGAATTCTAAAAGAACTAAGGTTAGAACTACTGACACCACTGACTACCCTCTTTAACAAATCATGGGAGGATGGGGTGGTACACGAGGACTGGAGGAGGGCAGATGTGATTCCCTCACAAAAGTGGGAGCAAGGCAGAAGCAGGAAACTACAGACCTGTTAGTTTAACCTCAGTGATAGGCAAATGATGGAATCACTTCTGAAGGAAAGAATTGTCAGTATCTAGAGGCCAGAGGGCACAGGACCCAAGGCAGCATGGATTCACAGTGGGAAGGTCATGCCAGATGAATCTGATAGATTTCTTTGACTGGGTGACCAAAGTAGTAGATCAGGGAGGGGCTGTGGACATGGCCTACCTAGACTTTAGCAAGGCATTTGACACAGTCCCACACAAAATATTAATATACAAGTTAGCCAGCCTGGGGAGGGGTCCCAAGATGACAGCCTGGGTAAAGAATTGGCTGGAGAATAGGACACAGAGAGTAATAGTAAATGGAGTCCATTCTGAAGAGGGGGTTACTGGTGGGTACCGCGGGGTTCAGTATAGGACCGGTCCTCTTCAATGCCTTTATAAGTGACATTGCAGAGGGACTGAAGGAAAAGCATGTCTCTTTGTAGATGACACAAAGATCTGCAACAGAGTTGATGCACAAGGTGGGGTGGAAAGGATGAGAAGGACTTGGCAAGGTTAGAGGAATGGTCAAATGTATGGCAGCTTAAATTCAATGCTAAGAAATGCAAGGTAATGCACATGGGAAACAAAACCAGGGGAAGAGTACACAATGAGGGGTGAGATGCTAACAACAACAAAATGGAAAGGGACCTGGGGTAGTCATATCAGATGACCGAAAGGTGGGCAAGCAATGTGAGAGGCAGCAAGGAGGGCTGGGGGATACTAGGATGAATAGGGAGAGGCATTACCAGTAGAAAACAGGAAGTTATTATCCCTCTGTACAGACAGCTGGTCAGACCCCATCTGGAGTACTGCGTGCAGCTCTGGAGACCCAATCTCTACAAAGACATAGACAGGATAGAAGCTGTCCAGAGGAGGGCAACTAAAATGGTGCAGGGTCTGCACCGGAAGACATATGAAGAGAGACTAAAGGAGCTTAATATGTATAGCCTCGAGGAAAGGAGGGCGAGGGGACATGATAGAAACTTTCAAGTACCTCAAGGGAATCAACAAAGTCCAAGAGGCAGCATCTTTCAAAAAAGAAGCATGCAAGAACAAGGGGCACAATTTGAAGATGGGTGGGCGGCGAGAGGTAATTTAAGGAAGTATTTTTCACAGACAGGGTTGTAGATGCATGGAATGGCCTTCGGAGGGGATTATGGAGTCAAAAACAGTGGTGGAGTTCAAGCATGCATGGGACAGTCATAAGGCCATTCTAGGTGGTGGGGTAGGAAGAAGTAGGCTGCTGGTTAACTAGGATCTGCAGCTTATCCATTAGGTAGGGAAATGGGCAGACTGGGTGGGCAAGCGGTTCTTATCTGCTGTCAAATTCTATGTTTCTATGTAGCAGTGGCATAGAGCACTGGCAGTGACATGATGTAGCAAGGAATCAATCAGGCTCACTATGACTGATAATGCAGGCTGACCAAGCTGAATTCTCAGTCTGGATGAATTTAATATGGGCATCCAAAAACTGCAGGTACAGGAGGGGCTGGATCCTCAGGTTTCCAGCAAGGCAGCAGCATGTAATGGTGGCAGAATGGTGCTAGTCATTGGTCCTCTGTGGGCTGAGTCTTCTGCAGCATCAGCATGCACCAGCAGGCTACCCAGCAGCACATGTCTGAGGACTGTTGAAACTCCGCTTGGCTAGATGGGACACCTGGCTCAGAGGAGGAAGAGAAGTCAGTGCAGGACAGAACAAGAGAACCAAGGCAACTTACACTGATTGAAGCACCATTTTCAAGTCTAGAACAGCCAGGCTCAGCCAAGTTATTTATTTATTATTTATTTGAATTTTGGTAACTGGGTAAGTCCACTGAGACAATTACAGTCCCTTCTTCAGGGTCAACCCGGGGAGACAGCAATAAAAGACAATACAGTAAGTAACTTTAAGAAATTCAGAAAAGCAAAAGCACAAAATTCTGAGCAGGAGCCTACTTGGAGACTAGAAGACATAACAATTCAAAGCATATAACTGAATAACATATGTGCATAAAGTCACTATGCAAGACCAACCTTGTAAAACTGATAAAAACATAGGCTATATACACATTTAGGAAAGAGTACAAAACCTAAGGAAGAATTTTAATAGATGCATACATAAAAATGTAAGTAAAACAGATAAATACATTTGGTATATACATATTTATACAAAGGGTACAAAACAAAACCCATAATGAGGTCAGAGAGATTGCCTGTGGAAATGTAATAGGGTTAAGTGTTGTCTGAAGAGACTGAACGAACGAATGAGTGGAATGGGGGAGGAGAATAACTAAGTCAATCACAGAGTGGTGAAGTGAAGGGTAAGGACTAGGGTAGGGCAGATAAGAGGAGGATGGAGGGGAAGGACATGGGGTAGAGCAAAGATGAGGAGGATGAGGAGGAAGAAGTTAGTGAGCTGGGGACTGAGACAGGGTTGGGGACTGTACCATTTGGCAGCATGTTGATGCTGCACTAGCACTGTGCACAATAGTCACAACAGTGACATACCAGGGCCCTCCTCATGCTTCCTCTTACTCCATCAACTGTGGCATTGTCAACAATGAGTCCACAGCACTACAGTGATTGTCTGTAACAGAAAGAGCACAAGATGAAAAAGATATGTGGATTAGGAATGACTTAAGGTCATGTTTTGGGAATGGACTATCACAAGGAAGCCTCATTGTCCGACAGACTGATGTCAACTCGCACTTTGCAGGTCATCACAATACTCATGGAATGAGGGAGTTTTACAACAGGATGGGGCCATGTGTGTTGGTGGGTCACAGCATCCTACAACATGCACCTGTTGCATCCCTCAGGCACAGCAACATCATGAGTGTGGCAAGGCAGATACAATTAGTCAGGGCTAGGTCAGGGCAAGTGTACAAAAAACAAAAAAAAAACTAAAGTCAAGAATGTACTGCAGTGGGAGGTAATTGTTGTCATGGAACCATGACATGAACATGGGCACAGCTTTGCATTACTGGAGCACGTGCCCCGGTGTAGCACCGCCACTGGTTGGAAATGCTCATCAAATAGCAATATCGCATCATAGCAATGTTTTTGATGTCTTGCAATATTTAGAATGTCTAAGTCCCAGTACTGATGTGAATAAAGATAATTACATATATGGTTGTACATAGCAGATAGCAAGAGGCTTTTATTTGTCCCTCCTCTTATTTCTTCATTTCAAGAATATTGAGTATTTACAATAGTGTATAAAAGTTAAGTTAAAAAATATAAAAACTTGTACAAATTAAAAACAATTAACTGGCAGCATTTATGCAGGTTCATACTGACTAAGCTTGAAACTGACAAATAAGAGCATTTGGGATAAATAGAGCCATTTGATATCTGCAGTGTATCTCAAAAACATATCTATTGTTATGTTTATCCACATCAGTTCTGGGGCTTAACCATTCTAAATATTGTAGACAACAAACAAAATGAAAGAATGGCACCAGTTTGCACTGTGGCGACTGGTGGCACTTTGTCTCTGCTACAGCAGCCAGCGAAGACTGTATCCCAGAGTATATGCAACCAGTTCTTACCTCTGACCCAGTTCCACCTCAAGTGCACCAAGTCCAGTCTGGGCCACTCAGGAAAGTGGCACACCTGGCTAACAGTGGCTTTACTTTCCTGCAGAAGCCATGCTGATCTGGTCCTTCTCTGTACCATCAGCTCCCTCCAGTAGCTCTGCATTGCAGTAGATGTAGCTGCTGGGTGAGCATGCTGATTTTGACTTGTCTGTCTACTGAAGGGGACTAGAGGGAGCTGCCACTTGTTTGTAATATCACTTTTGAGAATCTGCTGGCAACCAAGGTTTGCTGGTCATGGAAGAAGCCGCTACCAATCATGGCTTGTTTGTCACACACCCCTGTACTGAGGGGGACTAGAGGAACTACCACTGATTACGGCTTGTTTGTCATGTTCCCCCATCGAGGGGACCAAAGGCAGCCACTTTCAATTGTGGCTTCTTTGTTACATTCTCTTCTATTTAAGGGCATGGCCAGAGGAAGTGCCGCCAAGTATGGCTTTCTGAGGGGAACCAGAGGAAATGCTGATTGTGACTTGCTTGTTGTGTCCCCTTTTCTACTGAGGAGAACTGGGCGAGCTGCTGATTGCAGCCTATATGTCATGTCCCTCTACCAAGGGGGAGGGGGCAAGAAATTGCTACTGATCATGGTTTGTTGGGGTGGAGGAGCCGCTGTTCCCAGCTTGTTTTCATGTACCCTTTACTGTGGTGATCTAGAGAAGCTGCTGATTGCTGCCTGTTTGTCACACCCCTTATGGAGTGCAGCAATAAACTGCTGCCAATCATGGTTTGTTTGATGAGGGGTCTGCTACACACCAGCAGTGAATACACATCCCTATCAGACTCTCTCACAGAAAATGGCTGAGGTTCAGACTGGTAAAGGTCAGCATCAGTTCACAGCCTAAACTTTGGTCTGGCCTCATCTCTAAGGGTGTTTACAAAGTACCTAGCAGCAGTGACTGTGTATATGTAAAGAAAATGGGATAGTAGTATATTCCTATCTGGACAACTGACTAGTCACAGGCAGGTCAAAGAAGTAAGCATTGCACTCCCTTGCAATGGTAAAACACCCTGGTAACCTGGGTTTCCTTCTGAATCTGGAAAAATCCAACTAGAACCCAGCCAAATACTGGTGGTCATGGGGCGGGAATTAGGTACCACACAAGGAAAAGCATTTCTACCCCAAGCAAGGGTAGAAAGCTTGCTGTCCTGTACAACGTCCTTTAAGAGGTGAACTAAGACCTGCAAGGGATTTCTTGCAGCTACTGGAGCATGTCAGCAGCAACAGCTGTCATGTCAAAGTCTTGCCTACAGAAGAAAGATGTGCAATACCACTTAAAATGGCACTGGCACCAAAAGCAAACTCACTAAATCAACCAGTACCAGTCACTAGGGTGACTACCTTTCAGAAGCTCAAAGTGGGACATTTCTTACTGAAACATGATTTTTGCAGGACAATATGTAACCTCAACAAAGGCAACAGACTTTTTCCCAACAAATAATCAGAATTAAGACAAAATGCTGTAGTAGTTTAATTGTTTCTATTGTTTCTTGTCATTTTAAGGTATTTTAGAAAAGGTATCATAGTTTTTTCAAGATTTAGAGGAAGTCAGAAAATGTTTTTTCTACTAAAATGTCAGGGCATGTAGTATTTTTCATGTTTTTTGCAGGACACAGCTGCCCAAATAAGGACTGTCCTGTGAACATCAGGACAGGTATTAACCTACCAGTCACAAACAGACTGGTCAGGGCCTTGAACTGGTGGAAAGAGTAAAGAACCTCAGAGAAGGAATCCACTTTCAGCAGCTGTCTTCTGTTCTCACACTGACAGCGGATGCCTCCCTCCTAGGATGGGCAGGGCATCTAGAAAATCAGACAGTTAGTGGGGTCTGGTCCCAGTCAGAGCAGCAGGAGCACAGAAACCCGTTAGAGCTCAGGGCACTACTGCTGTCAATGCAGTTCTTTTCAGTTCTGATGCAAGATAAGCCAGTTCTAACAAAGACAGGCACTACCAGCACATTGTACTACATAAAGAAGTCAGGTGGTACCGGTCCTCAAAACTCTGCACAGAGGCAATGCGACTCTGGAATTTGGCTTACTCTATGAATGCAAAATTACAGCAGTGCATTTGCCATGGAAGGATAGTGTCTGGCTGACTCTTTAAGCAGAATAAGCCAGGGCAACCACAAGTAGTCACTAGATTATCAGGTGGTGAGCAAACTTTCAGGAGATGGGGAACACCAGAGGTAGATTTGTTCACCTCATGGGAGAATCACAAACTACCAAGGTTTTGCTACAGGCCACCCGCAGGGAATCCTGCCTCCGTACTCACTGACTCTTGGCTGGAAGGAATGTTTCAGCGCCTCCTCCTTTCCCTCTGATACACAGATTTATGTGGAAGCTGAGAAGACAGTCAGCAACAATAATTTTAGTAGTACTAGATTAGGCAACAAAGCCATGCTACTCACTCCTGTTTGGCTTTTCTTCCCAGTTACATAACTGACAGTAATAGATACGTGCTGTTTAATGGTATCTATACTGGATGACCAAGAAGTCAAACAAAGCAAATAAGCTATCCACAGTTATGTACAAAACAGATGAATCTTGGAAATTATTGTATTAGAGTATAGATGGTCTACTAATTAAATTTCTGATAAATATTGTATGAGCTTTGTCTTGTCTTTTGGGATAATAATGTTGCAACACACATGGTGGACATGTACTTCTTCAAAGTTATCAGGTTATAACATTTTTGTCTTGAGGCTAAAAGAGCATTAAAAGGGTAGATCACAAATGGGGGTTATAACAGCAATTAAATTACAAAGGACATTCATGTTTTACATTTGAAAACACAAACTTGATAACAGTTTAACTGTAGTTCTTACAAGTAATGATTTTAAAATAATACTGGTAAATGTTTATATTCCACCAAAAATGCATGTACATATTTTGACAAGATATGACATGATTTCTCAAGTTTTATTGTAGATTAGACAAATAATTATCCAGAATATTACTTATTCTTAGCATGAGATCAAAATGCAAGATTACCTAAAGAAATTAGTGATGAAATGGAAACTACTATAGAGTGAACACAAGGAAATAGAATAACTTTAAAAAATCAGAGTCAGTGGAAGAGAAGACGACTAAGGACACCAAAATAAATCAGTCGGGATGGCTGCTAAATAATCTAATATTGAGCTGGATCTAATCTTAATAAATGGCAGAACTAAGAATGATATGATAGAGAGGGGCTTATGCATTCCATTTTTTCTAATAGAGCCTCAATGCTAGATCTGTTTTTTATTTCAATTCTCTAGATAAAATAATAGTCTTACAGTTATTCAGCATCCTGAATCCCCTCACTTCCCACTTAGTGTAACCTTACGTTATGTGACAAGCACGCCAGATTTAACAAACCATTATAGTGAGTCACATAACATAACACTAAAAGAATAAAATGATCAACACAGAAGTTGGCCAATTTAGATGAGATCTCTCAATATGCTTACCCTAGGGTGACCAAAGAAGAAATCATAACAGAAGTATCAGTAGAGCACTCATTACATAACTGGAGGAAATTATTATGCTTTCTAGTTCCATTACTGTACGTTCATACTAACAAGTTATGAAAAAGGAAACCTGGTTTAATTTAGTTTGAGATGAGCAGAACATGACCTTACAAAACTAATCAAATGGGTTAAGGGCAATAAAACAAGACCGAATTTAAAACTTCTAAATCATGAAAGAAAGAAGTACAATAATATTTTGAAAGAAGAAAGAATAAAATATCAAAACAGTCTCTGACTTTAACATCACAATATGGTCACAAAAGAAAAAAAAATTTTGGACACTGATATCTAAGGTATCACGTCAAGTCACATGACCAAGGAACATGGTCAATAAGCTTGATCAAAATGTGAAATATGGAAGATTATGGTATGTAAAATAGCGCTTGTGTGACACTGCATAGTGAGGAGGTGCCTTGACCACGAGCTGTCAATCCTGAGTCCACTGATTTGCCTTTACATTAAATTTCACTGGAGTGGTTATCCATGGTGGCATGGGTGGTAATAGTAAATCTATACTTCAAAAAAATTTCACCGAGGTGGTGATCCATGGCAGCGTGGTGTGGTAATAGAAAATCTACACTTATGGCAAAAATTTCACTGGGGTGGTGATTCACTGCAGTGTGGTGTGGTAATAGTAAATCTACTCTTAATGGAAAGGTTGTTTGTTCTATTCATGGAGTAGTGTGTGCTGTTGTATGCATGGCTAGTGTGCAACATTTTTCCTTTAAGCTGTTTTTCCATTCGCTGTTATAGACAGGCACAGTTTTGCCTTGTGGGGTTTTCGTGCTGCATTATTTTACTGGAGTTAATGTGAAACTGATAGCTAAGGGATCACAAAGTTATTCTTATTCAACTAAAAATTATATGCAACCAAGGCAATGGGAGGAACAGTTTTCAAAGTTTATTATCATAAGCAAGATGAGTCACATACAGCTATAACTAATAAACATGATATAACTAATAAACATTGACAAATACTGAATAGTTTTAAAGACCAATTTGGATTTTCTTTACATTGTCAGAAATATACCAAGCATTACTGTTAACAAAATCTAATAAAGTACTGGGACCATTGTTGCTGATGTTTACAGATAGTTTTCTGATTGGTGATTGCCCATATTATGTCATATGTTCAATTTTATGTTTCAGTCAGAGAATTTTCCTACATCTTGAGCAGGAAATATAATATTTATGATACATAAAATAGGATATTTAAATGATCCTGTAATGTACTGACCTATAGGTCTTATAGCTACATCACAAAAAATCGTTCCACATATATTGTCAAATTTGGAAAATTTGGCTGAGGAAAATATTAAGCTAAAATAGATTTAGGAAAAAACGTTTAACAATAGAACACTGTATAGTTCTTTGTCATACAATACACAAATACATCCATATAAAACAGGGAACATTGTTTTGTTGCTTTGAGAATAGCATTCAACAGTATAAGTCAATGCACTTTATGGGTAACATTCTATAATCTTGAAGTAGACCAATTTCTTTTGATATTATTAGGTTGAATGAAAATACTTAACATAAACATAGAAACATGGAAGATGTTGGCAGATAAGGACCTCTTGGCCCACCTAGTCTGCCCTATATTCCCTACTTACTGTGCTACCATACACCCTACTTGATCTCTGGTCTTCTCCCCTCCCGCCTTACTTCTAAGGTCCCCTTGTGTCTATCCCATGCATGCTTGAATCCTGTTACCATTTTAGCACCCACCACATCTGCTGGGAGGCTGTTCCAGGTGTCCACCACCTCTCCATGAAGAAATATTTCTCATATCTCCTCTGAGCTCCTCCAGCTTCAGAGCATGACCCCTTGTCTTATCCTGGGGCATATTTTTCTATGGAAAATGCTGCCTCATGTCTCTTATTAACACCTAAACACCTGTGAGGTATTTGAACATTTCTATCATATCCCCCTTTCCTCCTTTCCTCTAGAGAGTACATATTTAGTTTCTTGAGTCTTTTCTCATAGGGCTTTTGATGCAGGCCCTGCACCATTTTGTTAGCCCTCCTTTGTACTGCTTCCACCTATCTATGTCCTTCTGGAGGTGGGGCCTCCAGAACTGGACACAATACTTGGAGGGGATCTTACCAGTGATCTATACAGGGTACTACTTCCTCTCTCCTTCTGTTGGTGATGCCCCTCCCTATGCACCCGAGCATCCTGCTAGCCTTCCTCACTGCCTTATCACATTGCTTGGCTACTTTCAGGTCATCAGAAATCATTACCCCATGGTCCTTTTCCTGTTCTGTGGTTGCTAATGTCTCACTACTTAATT
Organism: Neoceratodus forsteri; assembly: GCA_016271365.2. Lineage (NCBI taxonomy): Eukaryota > Metazoa > Chordata > Ceratodontiformes > Ceratodontidae > Neoceratodus > Neoceratodus forsteri. The sequence continues at coordinate 427,383,090 of CM057452.1, forward strand.
GGTACATTGCCCGAGTTTATGTGCCCCAAGTGCATGATTTTGGACTTTTTGCATTGAAACACAACTGTCATTCCCTTGACAAATCTTCCAGCTTTTCAGATCATCCCTCATTCTTTCCACACTCCCATGTATCCACTCTGCTGCAGATTTTGTGTCATCCACAAACAGGCATACTTTCCCCTCCAGCCCTATTGTAATGTCAGTAATAAAGACATTGAAGAGGACTGGCCTAAGTATGGACCCTGTGGCATCCCACTTGTCACCTTGTCTTCTCAGAATGGACCCCATTTACCACCACCCTCTGACTCCTATTGCTTAGCTAACTTCTTACCCATTTTACTACTTTTGGACAAACTCCTTGTTACCCAGCTTGCTCATCAGTCTTCTATGTGAAACGGTGTTGAAGACCTTAGTGAAATCCCGGTAGACCACATCTACCGCCTCCTCCCTGATCCACTTCCCTGGTGACCCAGTCAAATAACTCGATCAGGTTTGTCTGGCAAGACCTCCCCTGTGAACCCATGGTGCCTTGGATCCTGTAGTCCACTGGTTGTAAAGTATTCCCCAATCCTTTCCTTCAGTAGTGATTCCATTACTTTACCTACCACTGAAGTGGGCTGACCAGGTCTGTAATTTCCTGCCTCTCCCTATTTTCACTTTTGTGAGAGTGGGACCACATCTGCCCTCCTCCAGCTAGTAGACTCCAATTCATGTCCGGTCGATTGAAATCCCTAACAGCAACACCTCCTTTGCATGTCATCCTTGGATTGCTACCATCATATCTTTATCCACCTCTTTCCCACTGTGCTGGGGGTCTGTAGATAACTCCTGTGTAAATAGCTGCCCCTCCATGTCTCCAGGGCAACCCACAGTACCCCAGCTCATCCCTGCTCTCCCCGTTTTTCCATAGCTTTTATGCTGTCCCTGACATAAATAGCCACTCCTCCCTTTACCTACCCTGTATTTTCTTAACAGAGTATATGGTGGCCTCTAGGTCTGCAATCTTATTGCCCAGACTTTGAGCATTTACATACATGGTTCTCCAGATTATCCTGCCACCCCCTCCCTTATTTCCCATTTTCTTTTCCTTATTTCCTCTACTATTTTTTTGTGCTATCGCTCTTTCCTTTTACCTCTTGGATTCCTTTGTTATTTGGTTCCTTTTGAGATTTCACTCCCTCAGGATTCCCATTGCTCACCTTGTGAACCTGGGGGGTGCAGTTATGTCTTCCTGCCTTATTCCACCTCCCTCAGCTAGTTTAAATGCTTGCCAATGTAGCATTTAAACCCTTCTCTGAGGACCATGTTTCCCTCCTGGATGGATGCAGGCCGTCTCCCCTGTCCAGGCAGTTATCCCTCCAGGTGGGGCCCCAGTCCTTAATGAAGTTGAAACCCTCCTTCTGCACCATTCCTTCAATCGTGCATTGAAGATCCTGGTGTGGAAAAATCCTGCTGTCTCCCTGTCATAGACAGGTAGCACATCCAAGAAGGTCACAGATCATGCTAATTGCCTAAGACCCCAACCCAATTCCCTAAACTCCTCCTGAACTATTGCTGGCTCATCCCTAGCCAGGTCATTTGTCCCCAGATGGACAATGACATCCAGCTCTTCCTCCTTCCTGCTTCCCCAGTGGTCCTTTGGATCCTCTTTTCATCCCTGTGAGCCATGGCACCTGAAATGCACCTAACCTCCTTCTCCTCATCCTTACTGGTCCCAACTGTATCCCTCTCCTATGGAGTCCCCACCAGGGTTAGCTTTCTCCTCCTCAGGATCCTCTGCTATCCCATGGGGTCTCCACTATGGAGGATCCCCACATCCACCCTGGACACTACTTTGGGTGCCTCTGTGGGACTTTCCCACTCAGCCAGTGCAGCATAGTGGTACCAGATGGGGATGTGCCTTTCTCCACCACCTTAACTCTCCCGAGCCCACTGTTGTCTAGCTGCTCCTCGCTGGGCAACCTCCAAGGTAGCGGTGGCAGACTAGGTGGTCCCTCGGTGGAGGAGTAGGTCCTACATGGTCAAGGTACAATATAACAACTTAGGTCAGTTGACCAATACTATCAGAACTAATGCTAGTATGTGGCAGGGCTGTATTCTAGCAGCTTTACTTTTTAATGTATACATAAATTAGGTAATTAAACAGTTATATGGTGATAACCTTCATCTTTTATTTTATGTAATTGCTGGTCAGCAGTTTTTCCAGCTCGATTTTTGTGACCATGTGTCATAGACAGACCGACACACACACACACACACACACACACACACACACACACACACACACACACACACACACCAGTCTTTATCTCCTGTCCCTCTCTCCTTTTCACATTGAGCAATTTGTTCTTTTTTTACTCATTTTTTTCTTTTTTTTTTTACTTACAGTTTGTTGTGGTGATCGTGATAGCATTTCCAGTCAAGCCACAGCCCTTTCCTGAAGCAGGAGCAACCAAATATAGTTTTTAAAATATAGAAGGTAGGATCAACCAGATAGAGTTAAAAACAAATGAAAATAATGAGAGTTGAGGCTTGTTGTGGCAACTCCTCGGTAGCTGAGAGATGGAGCCACCATGTTTATGAAAGTCTTAAGCCTACCCACACACAGAATGAGGGCCAATGAGGAGTCCACATTTTGAAGGACAGTGCATGTGAATGTTGTAATATACTGTGGGTTATTACAGTAAATATCAGCTCGGTCAACCCATAGAAAAAATTGCTGACCAGTTATTATATACATGTATCTCGAATACGTTTTTATCATAACTTAGGATTGAAAACGTTATCTTAAATTTAAAGCATAAGCTACAAACCACAATAAACAATGTTAAATGCTTTATGGGCAAACATGGAGGTCAGTAAGTGGATGGTTGTTTAATAGTTATAAACATTAAAATTAAGTTGGCAATATTATATGGATAGCAACAAAAGGACATTGTGGTGCAGGTGGTAACTACAAGTGCACAGAAAACAACACACCACACACAACTCACTCATGTCACTGGTGCCAAAGAGATGACCAGATGGTACCATTTTGTAAACCTGTGATTGGCTTTCAGAAGCGTGATGAACTGTTCTGTTCATGTTGCCTGTCTTAAATAGTTGTAGCTCCTTGTTTCTATGTTTCCTTAATAGATTGCTGCATTTTCATTTTTTATGCTTTTATTGCAGGTTTCTTTTGATGCATTTGTCCATACAGTACCATGACTTGGCATGGAAAACATGATGGGCTCTAATATTACTTTAAAACAAATTTATTTTTTAGGTGTAATGAACCCAACATCAAGTACAAATGATCAGTATTTTAATTTCCTTTCTCTCTCTTTTTTTTTTTCACAAATCACCTATGTACTAAATCACCTATGTACTTTTCTTCATTAACTTATATGTTCACTATGTGTGTGTTCACACTTTATTTGTATGCAATTTACTAGCTCAATTTGTGTATTCCGCCAATATTATAGACCCTTTAAAGAGCCACTGACGCCTTGAGAAGAACTTTGAAAAGCATATTATTTGGGCTCAAACAGCTTACATTTCTCATTAGCTCTGTGTGTCTTTTCCTCATTAGTTATTACTGGAGTCATATGCATGAAAACATGAAAGCTGTTCCTGAAGGTTCTTGGCTCCTATTGCTTCTTCCCAATCTGATGTCATGATACTCTGGTTGTGGCATCACAGTTATACCATGGCAACAGACTGATGTCACAACAGAGCATTTTGGTTTCAGGTAGGGAGTAAGCTGTAAATGCAGATGAACTGTGGGTGATGAAGATCTTGTTTTGTGGGAATTTCATCAATAATAAGTAATGGGTTGGAAAATATATGAACGATATATTAAATACAAGCTGAACTGTGTCCAACAATTATGTTTTCAAAGTTTTCCCAAGGCATCAGCTGCTATTTAAGAATCTGTTATTATAAATAAGGGACTGAAACTTACATGCAACTCCTTGACAAAGTGCACTTGTACAAAATGTTGGGAGTCTTTTCTGTACTTTGTGGTTCCTGCCACAATGCTGTTTTCACATGAATGGAATAAAGATTCTACACAGCAGTTTTTTGTGAGTTGAGTCTGGTCATCTCTGTTGACAGCAATGGCATGAGTGCTAGGGGTGTCTACTGCTTACCTGCCCACTACATCTCCACCTAACCTGGCCCCTTGATTGTCTCCACCTATACCCCCCATTTTTTCTCCTAATCCACACTACCTTTCTTACCCTCAGACTCCTAACATATATGTCCCCAGCCCATCTACCACAGCATCCTCCTAGAACAGCTGCAGTCCTATACCCTCCCTCCATATCTGCCCCTTCAGTTTGTATATGTCCTGACCAATGATATGCCGTACTGCTTGAAAATGTTTTAATATGCTGGCTGTTTCAGAATGTTTTAATTCCCCTTCTCATACCACTCTCCCTATCCTTGTTAACCCTATGCCTGAAATTTTGTTATTGCTCTGTGTATTTTTTTTCTATTTCTATATAATTATGTCTATTTATTATCTGTACATAAAAGTGTTATTCTTGACCTTATGTAATGCAGGTCCACCTTGTAAATGAGCCTGCTCAATGGTGTTCACCTGGATAAATAAAGACTTGATTGATTGATTGAGTTGTGTACAGTTTATTTTCTGTGCAATATTATACAATCTATAATATGGGCTTTTTGGATGTAACCCACTTAAGGTCATACTAAACAAACTTTATAGATTATTTCTGGGTCTTCCTAGCTCTGTTTTGGATTATATTCTTCCTGCTGAATTGAGTCAAATGTTATTAGCAACCATGATTAAAAGTCAAATAACAAGTTCCTTTTGGTTTAGTGATGTTGAAAGAACATAGACTCCCAAGAATCTGCATGGAGGAACAAATTCATTATTCAACAGAAGGATGTGAATTTCCATATCTGAATTTTATCAAAACAAGATTCATACAGTAGGTCTTGGATCACTATTCACATATTTATTCAACCAAAAGAAATTGTATATACTAAAATTAAACAAAGATTTAAGGGTCTGACTATACAAAAGGATCTGTCTAGAATACAATCATCTAAAACTCATGTCATATGTGTTTTGAAACTCATTGTATAAGACAGACATATTTAACAGTGATAGTTGATAAGAAACAAAGAAATCTACTTGTAAGATTCAGAATGAAATGTACAAATTCAAATATATCATGTACAAGCAACAAAGGGGAAATACGTATCTCCAGACTGTAATTGTGCATCAGGTGATGCAGATGATTTGCAACACGTAACAATGCAGTGTACTATTTATAATAAATACAGGAAGAAACGGTTATATGATAGACTTAAAATGTAAAAGGAACACAAAAGAAAAGCTGATTATGTTATTTTCATCCACTGATTCACTAGTGTTATATAATTTAATTTCTTATTTGCAGTGCTTACATTAACCTTAACATGGAACCCTGAATACAATATAAAATTATTTTGATAGTCCTCTGGTAACTATTCTGGTATTAATCTAAGTTTCCCAGTGTAAAATAAGATGTGAAGCTAAACATATGTTGTAAGTTGAGAGAAACTGGGAAGTGATTCTTCCTTTTTGGTCTTATTTATGGCCTTTATCCAAACTGGAATAGTGATTACAGGCTGCACTATGCCATATGGGGGTGTAGGTAAACAGACCCAAACCCAAAGGTGTCCTGTTTAAACTCAAGCTTCTTTGCTATGTTAGCTAAGGGACAAACCTTCCAAATTCTTTTGTACAAATTGCACATTGACAGTAACTGATAGTAATTACTAAATATATTCAGAAGATTAATAATAATTACTAAATATATTCAAAATATTAATATTTCATCATAAAGCTTACCCATGAAATGTCTTGACAATATTTATTTAGCATGTTCAAGGTCTGACATTTTAAAGTAAAATGTGGAAATGGCTTATTGAATGCTCACTGTATTTAAATATATGGATTTTATAAAACTATTGTTTCTGATGTATACAATTACTATGTTGTTTTACTTTGTAAAGTCAATATTGTCAGACAATAACATTTGAACTGAACATGCCTTGTTGTCCTTGTCATGCAAACCCTCCATCCGACTGCCCATGAGACACAACCTCCTGACTGTTACAGGGCTAAGTGAAGTTCCCCAACCTCAGAACACTCAGACTGAAATCATGGTTCATGAGGACTTTAAAATACTCAGATGTGAAGCTTTCAGACAAAGTGCTGCATGTCCTGAAAGGCTCATGAAAGCCATCCACCAGGAAATCTTGCACAAAAGGGAAAGGATTCCCATTATGGTGTTCAGTAAAGGGAGAACCCTCCCTGGAGTTGGGGTGCCCCTGGTTCTAGAGTACCTGGAACACCAGCACTCCAGTGGCCCTAGATCTTCATCCGTGAAAGCCCACCTGGCAGTAGTATCAGCTGTCTCTGCAGGAAACAGTAAATCTCTGGTATCTCATCCTTTGTTTGAAATAGTTTTCAAAGGCCTGCTTCACTTACATCCCACAGTGAGGGAACCAGTACATCCATGAGAGTTTAAACATCTGCCTGGCACAGTTGGTACAGGCGCCATTTGAGCCAATGACCTCTGCACGCCTGAAGTTCATAAGCTGGAAAACTATATTACTGATAGTTATGATCTCTGCAAGGAGTGTCAGCAAGTTTCAAGCACTTTGCACAGAACCAAATTACATAGTCATGCACAGGGATAAAGTGGTGCTTAGAACTAATAGAAAATTCCTCCCTAATGTGGTATCAGAATTCCACCTGAACCAGGCAGTGACTTACCTGGGTTAGTCCCAAAACTCTGGTGCAGAGCAGAAATTGCATTGCTTAGATGTCAAGAGAGCACTCAACCACTACCTTGACAGAACAAAGGGCATTAGGGAAGATATCAGCCAGCTGTTTATCACATATGGTGAGACTGATAAAGCAAACCAGCTGTAAAAAGACCACCTCTAGATGGTTGGTCTCTTGCATTCAGCGCTGTTGTGAAAAGCTGGCAAACAGCCTTCCTTAGGTCTCAGAGCACATTCCACAAGGGGCACTACAGCTTCAGTGACCACCTCCTGAAGCATTACCTTGGCAGATATCTGCAAAGCAGCATACTGTACTTAGAACACAGTTCATACATTTACTAAGCATTACTGTCTGGACATACTATTCAGAAGAGATGTAAACTCTGAGGTTGCAGTCTTAAAGAACCTTTTCCTAAACAGGTTCCAGACTTAGCTGCCAAGTACTGCTGCACAGTTTGCAGTTTTTGTATGGCATCACTATTGAACTCATGTTGTAAGAAGAAAAAAATTACTGTAGTAATAATGTTTCTTCTAATGGGTCCAACAGTGAGCCAATACAATCCATCACTAGTTCTCCTTCCAAAGCTAATCAGTAAAAGGTTCAGTGTCTAATTTGTTTCTAAATACTAATTTCTGCCTGAGCATTTGTTAATTTACACAATTCATATTTCTGAGTGGTTTTTTCATTTTGTTGGTGCAACTAAAAATTTCTAATATAAGTCTGCTCTTTTAACTATTTAGGTTTTAGTTTAATGTTCAGTAAATTAGACAAGTTGACACTGCTCCCAGCTATGTCATCACCATTCTATCTCAAAGGCAACATCTCTGGCTCAAGATGATGCAGTTTTTGTATTGGCTCACTACTGGATCCATTATAAGAAACATTACTATGGTGAATAATTGTTTCTTCTTTCCATATAGTATCCAACAGTCACTTATCTCAATAGGGTCTTTGAAGAGTTTGACCTTTGACACTTTTCTCTTTTTAAACTAGTCTTTCCTCACCTTTTCTCCAGTACTTCAATACTACCTATCAGCTGTTCCTCTTGTGGGTCCTTCACTGCTGCCACACCATCCTCCTGAGTTCTCCCCAAGCTCCCAATGGTTTACAATCCTCTGTGGTGTGCCCTCTAGGTGGGAATCTGAGGAGATATGTATTTGCTGGTACTGGAAAGATAATGGGGCACAGCACCTTTGGTGGGGTACAAGACACCAGCAACCTGAGGCAGATGTACACACATGCCACCACATGACTATGTGCAAACACTCACAGCATGCATTAGGGCAGTGCTCCTTAGGTTGATGTTGATTGCCACGGCTTCCCATTCACTTGGGCCACTAATGTGCTGTCACACCAAGGGCAGTGATGAGCGGTGTTCCACAGGGCTCGGTGTTGGGACCAGTGTTGTTTGGGATATTCATTGCAGACATATCATGGGACATCAAGAGCAAGATCAGTCTGTTTGCTGATGATACCAAGGTAGGTGCGGTGGTGGATGACCTAGGGGATGGCAGGTATTGCAGGATGATCTGGCAAAGCTTGAAACCTGGTCAGACACCTGGAAACTGGGCTTTAATGCCAAAAAGTGCAAGGTGCTGCATTTTGGGATGAAGAACCCAAGGAGGAGTTACCAGCTGGGGGAGTGCAGCTAGCCCAGACAGAGGAGGAGAAGGATCTGTGTGTGCTCATTACAGGGTCAATGAACAACTCAGCACAATGTAGGAAGGCAGCTGCAAAGGCCAACAAAATGCTGGGTTGTATTGCAAGGGTATATCTCGAGGAGGGAGGAGGTGATTCTGCCACTGTATAGGTCATTAGTTAGACCACACCTGGAGTACTGTGTGCAGTACTGGCTCCGATTCGAAGAGGGACATTAAGTTACTGGAGGGGGTGCAGCGAGGGCGACAAAGATGATCAAGGGTCTAGGGGACTTATCATACGAGAGGAGGTTGAAGGAGTTGAACATGTACTCACTGGAGGAGAGGAGGGACAGGGGTGACATGATTGAAACCTTTAAATACATGAAAGGAATAAACAAGATGGGTACAGAGGGGCTGTTCAAAGTAAGGAGGGAGGGCCACCAGGGGCCATGATATGAGACTGAAGGGAGGAAGGTTCGGGAGGAGATGAGAGACACTTTTACAGAGAGGGTGGTGGCTGGGTGGAATGCGTTACCTGCAGAAGTGGTATCCAGTAGAACAGTGTACTGCTTCAAAAGGGATGGGACAGGACAAGGGGAGGGTTAATGACGGGAAGGGTGGAAGGGAGGGGCAGCTGCAGAAAGGGGTGCTAGCTGCACATTCGAGCAGACTTGATAGACCTCTAGGCCTTTATCTGCTGGCAAATTCCTATGTTCGTGATGCGATAGAAGGCATCTCTGGCCCTCCCTGAAGGTTAGTGTGCATCTACTGAACAGTGCTTTGCCTTCATGCTAATAGATGATGTCCCTGCCCTTTGTAGTGCTCAGTTTAGCTACACTGGATGGCCCAGCTGAGATGCAGAATCCCATTTTCAGTAGGGTTCTGCTTATACACATTTCTGCAGCTGAGAGGACTGGAGCAAGACTGGATTTACTTAACCATGGACCCTCATGCACAACGTTTGTCATGATCCAATCAGCTGCTTTGGCTATCATTAGGCCATTAAGACCTGGCTGTGAAGTGTTGAAACTAAAAGAAAAGTAATAATTGTTTTGACTTATGCTGACCTAAGATTAACAGAATTGTTTAAAACTGAATATAGTAGTCAAGTTACAAGCAGATCAGGCCAGTATAGGTCTCATGCAAAGGCAGGATCCGATGCACAGGCACAGATTACGTACAGTATATGTAAAACAGACCCTGGATTGCAGCCCTAGGATGTTAAGTAACTTGGTCAAGGTCTCACAGTGAATAGCTGGCTCTTCTGAGTTTGAACCTGTGATCTTCTGGTCCAAAGTCAGTGCTCTAACCATGAGACCACCCAGTGTCTTATTTGGGCAAGAAAACACAATGTCTTGGGTGCCCATGTTTTCTCACCCTCATCTGCCAGATTAGGGGTATTCTCCTAAAGGAACTGGATGAGGGACCATTGAAGGGGTAAACTTCAAAGGTTTTAGTGGCTGAAGGTGCCATAGTGAATCTGGCCTAGAGGCTCTCCATCCAACGAGTCCCTGAGGCTTGCAGCAAGCCCTAAGAATACCATGCCCCACATGGTAGAAGCAAAAGAGAAATCCAAAGTAATGTTTTTCCACTTAAATCAGTTTGCAATCCTTTTCTGTGACAGCAGAATGTTTTTTTTACAAACTTTCAAGAAGGATATTTTTAGGAAAGAATCAATAGATCTGTAAAATGATGAGGTTTTGGCTGAAGTTTTGCAACACCCACATTCCATTACTGAGGTTACACACTGAATGAGTTAATGCTTGGATACTCTATTCATACTAGCATTGATTTGTAGCATACTGACAACCAAGCAAAAGTCAACAAAAAGCAGCCTGATTAAAGTTATTTCATGATTCCACCAAGGGTGAGCTAAAGTTTAATCTGGGACAGTCTGGATGACAAACGTCAGTGGTAAACCAGTTTGCATTCTTGGATGTCACTCAGAAATATAGACCACTGAATTATGTGGTTGGAGTGGAAAAAGGGAACCTGGAAGCTCCATACAGATCTGTTTTCCAGGGCAGAAAGCTCTGAACCGCGAGTAAAGGAATGGCTTCATGAAAGTGATTTCTGGGATATGCCTTCTCCATCTGTAAGTGATGACCATGGTCCAACTGCCACATCTGTTCCAAAGCAGAGACTTTAAAAGGAGGAAAAGTTATCTGAGTGGTTCAGTCTAAATTAAAGATGTGTGTGTGTGTTTGGAGAAATAGTACATTGGGGTGGGGGAGGAACTTGTTAACTGCATGAACATTTTGTTGTGAGAAATATCAAATTACACATATCCCCAATAATGCAAACCATTCATGAGAAGTATATGAAAACCACCATGAAAGAATTAGGCAGGCAATTAGGAAGCTAGCTGATTATAAACTTGGTGGATTTCTAAATTTAGATCTCAACCTTTTGAAAGGTGATAGTCATTGTTACTTGAATGTCCCCAAATGTGGGCCTACCTTAATGGGCTCTTGGGCACCAGCAGGCTCCCCCAGACAGTCAGCTATAGAAAAATAGAAAAATGACAGCAGAAAAGACTCAGCAACCCATGAAGTTTGCCGTCATATCTACATATTCTATGTAGGCCCTATTGGCCATCCCTCCCTTATCTCTCCCTCAACCCTCTAGCTGTGGCCATATGCCGTCCCACCTTCTTGTGAAGCCATCTACTTTCTTGGCCTTCACAACTTCTTTAGGAAGATTGCTCTATTTGGCCACCCCTCCAACTTCAGTGAGTTACCCTTGTGCGTGTATTCTTACTTAAGGTGAATAATTCCTTGGTAGCTACCTGTTAACCCCATGTAGATATTTGTATATTTCAATCATGTATCCTCTTTCTTCTGATCTCTAGGGTGTATGTGCTGAGATCTCTCAGCCTCTCCTCATACATTCTGCACCTCATTCCCTAGGTCATTTTGTTGTCCTACTTTGTACCACTTCCACTCTGTTGGTCTTTGTGAAGGTGTGGGCTCCAGAACCTTGTGTAGTACTACAGGTGCGGTTGCACCAATGATCTGTATAGTGGGAAGATCATTTCCCGCTTTCTGCTACTCGTCCTCTCCCTCTGGACTGGAGCATCTTGTTTGCTTTACCCACTGGTTTGTTGCAATGTGTTGAGGATTTAAGATTTTCTGCTGTGTTTCCAATGTACATTACCTTACATTTTTTTCATTAAAGCTTATCTGCCAGACTTTGGACCACTTTATCAACCTTTCCAGGTCCTCCTTAGTGCCCTACTCTAATCCTAAGTATGTACCCTTAAACAGATTTTGGAGTCATCTCAAAAGGTTGATTTTGCTCTGTATGCCTTTTCCTATTTCACATATGAATAAGTTAAAGAGGACAGGATCCACAACTGAACTCTGTGGAACCCCACTCATAGCTTCTTCAACAACTAATAATTCACTTTTTACCGCTACTTCCTGTGTCGTGCCTCTCTAGCCAAGTTACCACCAACAGCTTAATCTGGTTCAATGTCAGTTGGCATCCATCTGTATCCTACTCCCGGATCGAGACTGAAAATAAGCAGAATTGTCTAGTCCTCCTTTCCGGGCAACAAAACTAACTAAATAAATAAATCATACTGAGGTGAAAAAGGGAACAAGGGGCACATTTCTCATATAGGCTCCAATCTCATTACCCATCAAAGCATATCTCACCATTTCCAAACAGCCAAATGTCCAGCTTGTGCTTAAATATGGACCTTCTCTTACTAAGTATAAAGTCCAGTGGAAGAGGGTTCCACGGCTTGATGACACTATGAGAGAAATAACATTTTCTTTTAATACATGCATTACTTTACATTTCTCTAAATTAAATCTCATACCACACATTGTAGCCCAGTCAGTAATGGAGTTAAGATCTTCCTGAAATCTGGTAAAGTCTTCTGTTGTTGCACAAGTACCATCTATTTTTGTGTCATCAGCGTATTAAATAAACCAACTATTTAAACCCTGTGCAAAATCGCTATGAAAACATAGAAGATAAAAAGGCCTCCACTGGTCACCACACCCTCTTCAGAAGAGTGCCCATTTATCACTATCCTCTGGGTTCTATTAGCCAGCAAATTGGAATCCAACTGACCAGTCTGCAGTTGATATCTCTGTTAGTTTTTTTATTATAGCCTCGTGTGTAACCATGTCAAAAGCCTTACTAAAATCTAAAAGAAGAATGTCACATGGAGTTTTCTGATCCAACTGGTAGCTGATCTTTTAATAAAAGCACAATAAATTAGTGACACAGGAACTGTCCCTAATAAAACCAGATTGTTCATATACTGTATAATATTTTCCAAGGAGGATCATTGTAGCTTGCGTAATTTCCTCTAAATTTTGCAAACAATGGAGGTTAGGCTGATGGGTCTATAATTTTCAACATTTTGCCTGTCTCCTTTTTATGTTTGCGTCGCGCATGTGCATGAAACATTATGTGACAGCTTAGGAGAGAAGGGGTTTAGGAGGTGCGGCACTGTGGCCTAATGGCCCCACTGTATTTTGAGGCATGGCTGTGTTTCCCCAATGCGGTGGCACACTGCTGCTGACACTAGTTCAGCAAGCATGCCACCAAGTTGAAACAATTCGCCACTGCAATGAGGGAGTGACCCATCATTGCAGGGCAGTGCCTTGCCCGTGTAACATTTCAGTTACATAGCGTGGTTGTCGCTGTCCACCCAGAGTCCCTATAAGAGCCGATGTGGGTGGCCAATCCCCTGTCAGCATGTCCTCTCCCCAGATCATTTGCAGATGGGAGCTCACTCCCATCGGCATAATACCTCCATACATTTTGTTTGCCAAGGAGTGACCAATCCCCTTGGCATCATGTCTCCCCAAACACAGATCCTTGTTCCTTTGCTGATGGGGTCCCAATCCCCATTGTCTCCAGTCTACCACCAAAACATGCAGGTGGCAGACTGGAAGCCCACCAGCATATCAAATCTACCTGCAAAATAGGAAACCTTGCTGTGATTATTTTAATTGTTTTGTTTTTTTAACCTGAAAAGTTGAAAAAGGTCCCTCATTGTGTCAGGGCCCTCTCCCCAACCGGCACCCACCCTCTGCACACCCACATCCCCGTGCCCCCCTCACTCCATAATTACCTCTGGAGTCAGCACTATGATCTTCGGTGGACCAGGAACACATCTGCACTCTTCAAAAGCTGGCCCTGAACTGAAGAAATGCCAGTAAGCTGTATAATGGCATAAATGTTTTGTTTTAACTTAGATGGATATCTTGGCCATTTTGTGATTTGCCACCAAATTTTTAACATGGGGCTCTTGGGACCCCACCTCATGAATTCAGTCACTGTCATGTTGTTATTCAGTCCCAAAAGGTGATTTTGGGGTCACTGCACAGAATCTCCTTTTGGGACCTAGTAACAAAATGACAGTGTTACTATTCATGGTGGGGCTTCAAAAGCTATGTTGCAAATTTAGTGAAAAAGATCAAAAATGACTTATGTTCTGGCGTCGTTGCACAGTTTCTACATTAGCTCATAACTCCAAGAATTTTTAATATTTTCACTCCAGATTTTCAGCATTGCCATTTTTTCACACCTTCTTATGAACAGTATAGCTGTCATGTTTCACATCCAGCCCAAAATGTGGTTTCGCACATGTGGCTATAAAGCCAGGGTCACTGTGGGAAATCAGCATTCGGCAGAGTAACAAAATTACAGTGACACTTTCATGAGTGGAGGTCCCAAAATGCCTATGTTAAAAATTTGGTGAGAACATTTCACAAAATGACTGTATTACGAACGTGCATTGTGCAGCTTCCACTCATGCTTGTAACTTCAAGACTTTTAATATTTTCACCGAGATTTTCAACATTGACAATTTTCACATCTCTTTATGAAAAGAACAGCTGCCATTTTGACATCCTGCCTGAACTGTGTTTCGCATCTGGCTGAGAATGGCGTGATCGCTGTAGCAAATCAACATTCGAGACAGATTAACAAAATCACAGTGCCAGTGTTCATGAGCAGAGGTACCAAATTCTTTCATGAGGTAGGGTCACAAAAGGCCATGTTGAAAATTTGTAGTGCAAATACCAACAAACGCCCGGGGCATTACGGTTTCTAACCATAACATCCCACCCTGTACAGACTGACAGGCATTTGGGGTGTGCCTTTGGATTGCCTGCTGTAATGCTCATGCCATTCCAACCCATGCTTGGGTTACTCCAGGAGATGCAGACAAGCAAGGACATCAGCATGGGGTGTGCATGCTCTACATGCATCCCGCAGATATCTGCTATCATCTCTGCCCCATTAATGTGGTCCTGTGCTGGTGCTGCACTCTGAGCCTCTGCTGGGAGTCACACTTATGCAGGGCTTCACCCCACCCCATGGAGGAGGAGAGCAGTCCTACCCCTGAAGCAGGCCCTCCGATGCTCTGAGCTCATTCCTAAGCCCAGGCTGTCAACGCCATAGTGGTAGTGCTACCACTGCACCAGTGGGACAGCAACAGCCATAGTCGTCTTCATAATTTTGATAGCAGAAGGGACTTGCTCTGGTTGCTGAGCTCAGATATTATTGAAAACAAATCTGCAATTCAGTCTGTTGTTCTGTTTTTATGTTGCAACATGAGTAGGCAATCACTCAGTAAACCAAGGGCTGGAGTTATTTGGGAGCAGCTGGAAGCAGAGCTAGGTGGAAGCACTAGAATATAATGCATGCAGTAACTGCAGTAACAGGGGAAAGAGCTGGATATGAACAGCAGGCAAAATAGAGAAGAGGCTGAAAATGTATGCTGGAACCACAGGTGTTAGAGCCCAGGAAAACATAAGGAACTACAACAGCATGAAATAAGCAGACCTTGAAACACAAAAAGGCTTGCTTACTTGATAACTCTGACATAGAATGTGGAAATACACTGAATGCACACAGCAGGGAAGCACTGATTGAAGGGAGGCAAAGAGCAGCAGGGTTGACTGAGCCCTAGGGAAAGCAGGAGCATAACACCACATCCAGAGAAAGCAATACAATACTAACTTAGTAAACAGCAAAAGGCACAGACCAAACAGAAGCCAAGGGCAAGCCAAACAGAGATGTCCAAAAACAACTGAGGAAACCACAATGGGGGCTCCTCCACCAGCAAATGTTCCGAGCAAAATACCTACTGCTGGAGGGCAGAGGGCTACTGGGTATTTATAGAGTTATAGGAGTAGGGTGTGGTCGGCCGGCCTCAGAGCTACAGGCATTAGCCTATAGCCTTTCAAATATCTACTGGCTTGGGGTAGTAGCACTCTTAAATATCTGTTTAAGAAAGGGTACAATTACCTTTCAGGGAATCTCTAATTTGCTGTAGTTTTGTTTTACTATATAGTCTCTGACCTGTAGTTACTGATAAAACTCTGTCCTCTCAAGTCCATACTCCTTCGTCAGTTGGACAAATGACTACATGTTAGTCTGGTCCAGGTACTGGGAAAGAAACTACAGATCCTTATGAACCCAAAGATTATATTTAATATCCATTGTGGAAAGAAAAATAATGAATCATAAGGAAAGGACTACAATAGAGCTAAGGAACCAGAACCTTGTGTCTAATCCATTAAAGGCCCAGAACATTTATAAAGTGTATTTATCATAAGGCTGCAGCTGTTCTTTTTGTAAGCTCAATATTTTTCCAGTGAGCATGGCATTGGCCTGAGAGCCAGTGCCAGGCTATGGGAAGTTGTGCTGCATGGTAGCATTCCCTGATATTTGGTAGAGCCAGTCCACCATCAGATTTTGGGAATTGTAAACCTCTAAATTTAGTACATGGCTTTTTCCCTCCCAGATAATCATGGAAATTTGTTTCTCCCATGTTGCTAAGTCCACCTGAGTTGGGGAACTGGCATGGTTTGAAAGACATGCAACAGTCTTGGGAGAAGATTCATGCCAACTGCCGCTATGCATTGTATGCAATTCAACAGGCGTGACCATTTCTGAAAATCTGTAGTGAACTGCTGAGAGAGTGGGGCATAATTAAGTTACATAGATACTGTCAGCAGATAAGGGTCTATGGCCCACCCAGTCTGCCCATTTGAGCTTGTAAGGTCACTTTAAGTTTTCTAGAAATCTGTTGCCCCTTTGCTTCAGCTGGAGTGTAGTCCACATGAAGTCTAATCCATAAATATTTAAGCAATGCTAGGTCACAATTACACCCATAGTTCTGCTCCAATGCAAGGGCGCATAAAATTCAATCTGTTTTATTTACATAGGAACACAGACACTGTCAGCAGAAAAAAACATTGCTGCGAGGGTGGTAGAAGAATGTGGAAGGCAGAAACTGTCCCCCCACACACACACAGGCTGAAGTAGAGAGTACCAGTACCAGAAGTAGAGAGTAGGGAGAACCTGAGGGGAGAGGAACCTCCAGGGTGAAAATAATAATGGAAGCAGGGTGATAGAAATGAAGGGGATGGGAACAGGAGCATTAATAAGAGGGGGAGGAAGGGCAAAAAGGAAAAAGGGGAGTAACAAACAGAATACTAGCGAAATCTGGAAGGCCATTGTGCGAATGCTAGAAGTCTAGAAAATAAGATTACAGACCTAGAGGCCATTATGGAAGAGGCCGACCTAGATACTGTGGCCATTACAGAGTCATGGTGCACGGAAACAATGACTGGAACATGGCCATACCAGGTTATACTCTGTTCAGAAAGGACAGGGTGGGAAGGAAAGGTATGTGTGTGTGGTGCTTTATATGAGGAAAGCATAAAGCGACAGAGATACAGGAATATGGGAGGGAGGTGCAGATGTACCATGGGTCGCCCTGGAGACTTGGAATGGAGCCAGTATTCACACTGGCATGATGTACAGTCCTCCAGCACAGGAGGAGGAGTTATATAAGGTACTGGTGGAAGCCACTGGCAAAAGGTGGTGGTGGGGGTGCTGCTGGTGGGGACTTCAATCTGCTGGAAGCAGACTGAAACCTCAAGGTTTAACCGGCTAGAAGCAGAGACATCCTAGACTCCTTGCAGGGTGCATTCTTCAGGAGCGAGTCAGTGACCAACTCGTGATAGGGTCACGATGAGCAGAGACCTGAAAACTCAAGGAATGGTCAAGGGTATGACAGCTGGGTTTCAGTGCAAAAGTGCACTTAGGCACAGAACCCAGGGTGGAGTATAAAATGGTGGAGTGGTAATGATGACCACTAATCAGGAAAGAGACCTGGGATTAATCATATCGGATGACGAAAGGTAGCCAAGCAGTATGACAAGGCAGTTGGGAGGGCTAGTGGGATGCTGGGGTGCATAGGGAGGGAACTACCACCCAGTTAGTCTCACCTCAGTGGTGGGTAAGCTGATGGAATTCCTATTAAAGGAGAGGATATTAGAATTTTTAGAAGCAAGCGATCAATTAGACTCAAAGCAACATGGCTTCACAGCAGGAAGGTCCTGCCAAACAAACCTGGTTGATTTTTTCAACTGGGTCACTAGGGTGATAGACTAGGGGTGCAGTTGATGTGGAATACCTGGACTTCAGTAAGGCCTTTGACTCTGTGCCACACAGGAGGTTGGTTATTAAACTGGGGCACAAGGGAGTGGGGCATAAAATAACTTGCTGGGTGCAGAACTGGCTAAGTGGGAGGACTCAGAGGGTAATAATAAATGGCACCCTGTCAAAAGATGGCATGGTCACCAGCAGAGTGCCACAGGGATCAGTGCTGGGTCCGATCCTCATCAATGTATTCATCAGCGACCTTACAGAGGTCTGGAGGGCAAGGCGTGCCTGTTTGTGGATGACACAAAGATCTGCAACAGAGTAGATACACCAGATGGGGTACTGAGGATGGAGTCTGACTTCCAGGAAACTAGAGGAATCATCGAGAAACTGACAGTTGAAATTCAATGTGAAAAATGCAAGGTCATGTACCTTGAAGCGTAACCGGGGATTGTGTACTTCATGGGAAGGGAGCAGCTAATGTCGACAAAAATTAGCATGATTTAGAGATCATCATTTCAGATGACATGAAGGTAAGTAAGCAAACAATGCGAAAAAGTATCACTAAAGGCCAGTGGAATCCTGGGTTGCATAGGGAGGAATCAATAGTAGGAGAAGGGAGGTAATCATGTCACTGTATAGATCTCTCGTGAGGCCACATCTGAGTCCTGCAACCAGTTCTGGAGGCCACACCTCAGGAAGGACAAGGATCGATTAGAAATGGTACAGAGAAGGGCAACAAAAATGGTGCAAGGTATGCATCAGGAACCATACAAGGCAAGGCTACATAGTCTAAACATGTACTCCCTGGAGCAGCGTAGTGATTGGGGAAATGATAGAGACATTAAAATATCTGAAGGGTATCAACAAGTTTCAGACACAGAACCTTTTTCAGGTGAGCACCTGTAGCAGGACTAGAGGACACGATATGCATCTCAAGGGAGGTAGATTGGGAGTAATGGGAGAATGTACTTTTCACACAGAGGGTGGTGGACCCATGGAATGGCTTACCCCAGAAGGTTGTGGGTGCAAAGACAGTAAGGAATTTAAACTAGCATGGGACAAGCATAAGGGTACCCTCAAACATAGAATAAACAAATGGGGAGGAGGAAAAGGTAGACTAGATGGATCTTGCGGTCCCCATCTGCTGACACATTTTCTGTTTCCATGTTTCTATCACCAGCAGAAAGAGGGAGGTGGTGTTGCTCCTGTTCGATAGCTGGTAAGACCCCACCTTGAATATTGTGTCCAGTCCTGGAGACCAGGGCCCTATTTCCAAAGGACTTGCAAATGCTGCAAGCCCCAGTGCGCTGAACATATGTGCAGGGCTCGTGGCATTCACTCAGCACTGATTGTGATTTTCTGTCCTGTGTGCTAAATGCTTGCAAGTTAGACCAGATCCCCTGGTCTAACTTGTGCCATTTGGTGGACCCTTTTACAGGACTTGCCCCAAACATTTGGTGCACGCTGCTGTAAATTGTGGAACTGTTACAATTGTGCTCAATGTACTAAAATTGGGCGCAGTTGCGTCAAGGAGTTTGGCACAGTTGTGCAAACAACAGGGATGATGCAGGCCTGGACGCAATCCCTGCATCAACCTTTGAAAATTGGGCCCACATCTCCAGAAGATAGGCAGGGTGGAGGTGGTCCGGGGGCAACAGAAATGGTTCAGGGTCTGCAGCAAAAGTTCTACGATGAGAGAATAAAGGACCTCGATATGTACATCCTGAAAAGAGTGGAGGAAGAGGGGATATGATAGAAACCTTTAAATACCTCATGTGGGTGAATAAAGTACAGGAGGGACGTATTTTAAGAAAAAAGGTGCTCACAAACAAGGGACATGTTATAAAGCTGGAGGCATAGATTCAGGAGAGATATGAGGAAGTACTTCTTCACAGAAAGTGTGGTGGATTCTTGGAACAGCCTTCCTGCAGACTTAGGTGTGTGTGAAAACAGTAGTGGGGTTCAAGAATGCATGGGATAAACATAAGGGAATCTTGCTGGAAAGGAAGTAGGGAGGGAGAAAGAGCTGGAGATCAATTATGGTCTGCGGTGATACTGTTGGTAGGAAAGATATGCAGACTGGGTGGGCCAAGCAGTCCTTATCTGCTACCTGTTTCTGCTGGCCCATCCAGTCTGCCCAGTTTTGCCCCACACCATACCCTGTGACCTCTTTTTAAGAAACAGTTTTCACCCTCAGCTCCCCCTTTCACTTCCTGCCACACAGTTACTCACTGAGTAACTCTTCAACCCTTTACTCTGTCCAGCCATGGTTGAACTCATTAGTGGATTTTGCACCCACTGTCTCTATGATAGGCTGTTCAATGGCTCAGCCACTCTTTCCATAAAGCAAAGCTTTCTCACATCCCTCCTGAATCATACTCCACCAGCTTCCATTCATATCCCCTTGTTTTTAATCCACCATTCCTGCTAAATAGTTCCTTACAGTTTACCTTGTATATTCCTCTCAAGAACTTGACGGTCTCTACTATGTTGTCCCTCTTCCTTCTGGCCTCCTGCAAGACTCGTTCAGTACCCTGAGCTGATTCTCATAGGATCTGCTGTGTTGGCCCTGGATCATTCTGATTACTCACCACTGCACTGTCTCCAGCCTGTTTCTGTCTTTTCTCGGGTGAGAACTCCAGAACTGTATAGTATTCCAGATGGGGTCTCACCAGTGATCTATATGTAACCCACCCCACTGGCCCTCTCACCACATGGTGCCAAAGAGAGGGATGGGGTTGTCACTACAGTTCAGTTTACCAGTACATCTTCTTCTGAGCTTGCACACACAGACATGCAAACCAAGTGTGGCAACTACCTGGTGCACACCTGGTGGGACCATTTACCATGGCCATCATCCTCGGTCCCTGGAAGAAAACGTTTGCTCACAATTATACTAGGTTTGTACTTCTGGTCAGGGGCACCCAAGTAAATCCAGACACAGTGGAAGCAATAACAGTTCTGTCCAATCCAGTTTGGGATTCTAGAGTGTGGCTTTTATTCACATACACAGAGAATAATCACAAAGTGAAGATAGACCCCACAGGCTACTCCTACTAGTAATGCATATTACTGGGGTGCAGACATTCTTAAATTCCCATTTAGCATAGTCATACTGAACATACACAGCAAACTCTGTGGTTCTGAATTACACAGCAAACTCTCAGGTTCTGAATTAGGAGATTGGCACACACGGCCAGAACTGGTACAAGTCCTCTCGACTAGACACACATGGCCAGTACTAGGACACTTTCCCATATTTCATGAGGAATTACTGGTGGCACCCTCGACCACCAAACAGCACATACAGGCTCAAAAGAATCCAACCCACATCTGGGTAAACTATTTTCTTCAGGCACTGGCCAAATGCACTGAAAGAAAACACAGGTGCCCAAACTGAACCTGGAGAGGTAAACTGGTTGCTCGAGATGTGGGGTCTCCACCTTTGCTTCCAAATTTAAACTCGGTCATTCATCTGGTTAATAACAACCTCACAGAAAATTTGTAGATGCTATCTTGAAATGTCTTTCACACTTAACATACCACATTACACACCTCTGAGGGTGTCAGAAAGTTAAAAGTTCTGTAATTGGCACTGTCTCTTCACTAGACCCCAACTTTAGCAGACACTTTTAAATAGAAAACAGTCTAGGTGACAGGATCCCTTTGACAGAGAAAATTCACCACAAGGAATGCAGGTGCCCCAGGGCTTTTCCACACAAGGTCACAAGTACTCACAGAGCAGTTGAATCTCAGGCAGCTTCAACACAGTCCAAACTGGACCAGGGATTGCCCTGAATTCTGGAGATTTCCTCATCCCTCCTGGGATGGGGCACTGTGAGAACTACTTGGCTTGGTTTCACCACTTCACCACTAGTCTGTACTGACTCACACTAGGTGAGAAACAAAAACCAGTACTGGTAGCTCTCTGACAGAACTGAGGAGAGGAGATACACTACCTGCAACCTCCTCCACTGACTCCAACTTCAGACTCATCTCAACATTCTAAAACTAACTCCCTGCAGTTAGCGGCGAGTGTGGCTTATGCTGCTGTGACAGTTCCATGATTACATCATCCTCTAGCTCAGCTGAGACTGAAACCAGAGAATGACAGTGTGAAATCCATTTAACTGGCATTTCACTCAGCTGCCTCCCTGCCTGCCACTGATTCTAATGGGATTCTAGTATCCCTGGGAGAAGGGGGTTATATATACAAAGGTAGTATAACCTCCTTCCTCCTGCTGTTGAAACCTCTTTCAACACACCCGACAATCTAGTTCCTTGCTGCAGGCCTTGTTACATTGGCAAGTTTGTTTTAGGAAGTTGCTTATGTTGATCCGTAAGTCCCTTTCCTTTGAAGTAGTGGTCAGCTTAACCCTCCTATCCAGTATTCCGCCTGGGGTTCTTGTCTCTATATGAATCATCTTGCACTCCTTGGTGTTGAATTTCAATTGCCAAACCTTAGACTACCTCTTTAACCTTTGCAGATCCTTCTAATTCCCTTACTCCCCCACCACTGTCTACCCGCTACAGAACTTAGCATCATCTGCAAAGATACACATTTTGCCTTGTATCCTTCTCTTATGTCACTGATGAGCATATTTGTGATAGATTGATCCCTCCCCTATTGAAGGCTTTGGCAATATTTATTTTCCTACAGTCTACTGCAGTAGCAAACTCTTATGCTTTTCTATAAAACTAATTATATATGTATTCTACCATTATGGGAAGGCCACCCATAATGGTATCTTTTCTCCTTGCCTACCCCTCTTAATTTTCATTTTCTTCCTTGCCTATGCCTGAAACAAAAACATTATAGGGCTTTAGAAGAATATAATGCTATTGCCAAACATAATGAAAATAGAGATATGCTGCACCTTGGTATTGTAGAACACGACTGCCTAATGGACAACCCTGTGGGGTAATAATAATAATAATAAAGGAGCAGCCGTTTGTTTTTCATAGGCAGCTGACAATTTGTTTATAGTATATGGTTAGCCTGTATTGTGGAATGGATTTCAGTAACTGCTGAAATCTTGTAGTACAGTTCAAGGTCAAAATAGTTGTTGTACTATCGCTCTGACATCACATCGATAGTACAACAACTTTTACCTTGAACTGTTTCCATTGGCTAAAACATCGCACTTTCAAAAAAATATGAGTCAACATGGCGGCGCCACTTAGCGAGCAGCTGGGAAAGCGGGTAAAAGATTCTTCGGACACGGACTCTGCCATAATTGGCTCCGTGTTTCCAAACATTCAGTTTGTCCTTTTTAGTGTTTGTAAAACACTACCGGTTCGTGTTTGTGGTCAGCAGCACAGTGGGACAATGGTTGGTAGCAGAAGCGTTGCAGCGCGGACCGGTAGATGCGCAGTGTGACTGAAGGTATACACAAGGTATGAAATTATACCTCAACTTTGTGAATTAAACCGACCACATTTTTGGAGAACCATATACTATATAAAATAATAGATAGGGAACTGTGCCAACAAGGCCCTGTGTTTCCATCTCGGGTGGTTGATGACATCATAGGGACCTCTAGAGGGTTGGCTCTAGGGTCTATGATGTCATCAACCCCTCGATGTAAACACAGTATTGATGATACAGTTCCCTATCCATTATTCTATATATTGTCCTCTGTAAAGAAGCTGCTTGCAGCTTCAGAAGGAAATAAAATAGGCAGCCGTTTGTTTGTTGTAAGGCTGTTAGTGCTGCTAATTGTGGCGCTATGTCGCTCCCCAGAGAAGGAAAGTAAAACAGTCGGAGAACCATGCAGCACGGTGTCTGGTAAGAAAGTGAAAGTAATTTCTTTCACTGACTAGCGCCTCCGTGGACTTTTGTACCTGCATTGGGTTTTCTGAAAATAGAATAAGGAGTAGTGTCCCAGTGCGAGCTAAAATGAAATGTGATGGAAATTAATAAGAGGCAGGCTGCTATGGCGAGGCGTATGATTTCTTTTCCTCACAGCAGACTGCTTGCATGCAGAACATACTACGAAGTCCGGCTGTGTTTCAAAAAGGAATTTTTTGGACCGCATTAAGAATAGCGCTATCACTTGAAAGCAAAAGGGAGAGTTTATTAAAAAAAAACCTTTGTTTAAGGAGTGCTGAAAATGGAGATGTGGAGCAGAATTGTGATCATAGGTGGACTCTGGTCCTATATAAAAGGGGCCCAAATTAAACAAATCCCTGACGGTTTAAAATGTTCAGCCGTCTGATAGCATAGCGCTCAGTGAATACAGGTTGCCCTATTCTTGTGGTAAAAGGAAAAGAACTATGTTAAAATGAATAGTAAATAAAAAATGAATAAAGAAGGTTACCTCTGTTTCTTCTTCAGTGAAATAAACTTGTTCCTACCCGAGTGCAGCTAGCCTGCAGAATGAGCCCTTAGGAGCCAGCCCCCATATTGAGGCTGTTTTATAGTAAATGACAGGTGTCATTCAAGGTGAGATGGAGTGGAGTTTCAAGGCAGACAGATAATTAACTCATAATACTGTCTATGTAGTGCTCTAAATATTGTAAAGGAGTGAAGATATGTTTAATTGTTAGTTTATAATATTACTGTGTCTATACAGTCATGCTCATCCTCCTAAATGTTTGTATTAAAGAAGGAATGATTATTGTTTAGAAAAGGGCGGATCAGCTGACCTGATGATGCAGCAGTGCACACTATAAAAGCTCCCTGGTGCTCAGAAGAGACAGATAAGCCTGAGAGTGAGTAAGGAGAGGTTATCATAAAGCACAGGCGATTGTAGAAACAGTGATAAAAGTTATCTACTCTGTGGATGAACTACCAGGAAGGGTAGTTCTCTGAAGCTCAAGAAGATCTATTTTGTTTGTTTAAATATTTATTTTGTTGTTTAGTCTGAAGTTTAAGACTTATGCCAAATATGGTTTATATTTATTTTGTACATAAATATAATTTTCTACAAACAAATAGTCAGTTTGGACAATAAACATCACACCTAGAAAGGTGTGTTAACCATATTTTTGGAGTCTTGTCTCACTCATTTACCCTACCCACATAACCCGGTCACATTATTGAAAAAGACTAGTCCCAGGATAACAACTGTACCCTATTCATGACCTCTCTTTTCCCCAATTTGACAGCGTTTACAATCATCTTCTGTTGTCTTCCCTAAATCAACTTCCCACCCATCAAATTAGGTCCTTTGCTGCCTTCAGGTCCTCTAATTTCTTGAGTAACTTTCTGTGTGGTTCCTAGTTGAATGACTTGCTGAAGCTGAAGTAGAGTAAATCTACTGCTTGTCTCTCATCCACCACCCTTGTTACCCAGTCAAAGAATACCATCAGGTTGGTTTGACAAGACCTCTCTTCTACAAATCCATGCTGACTGCTATTCTGGAGCCCATTTCTCTCCAGGTAGTCAGGAGATCCTCTTTGACTAGTGTCTCCATTAATTTACCTACAATGGAGGTAAGACAGATGGCACTGTAATTTCCTGGTTCCTCCCTGTCCCTCCCTTGTGGTGTGGAACCTTGTTTGCTATCTTCCAGTCTATCAGAACCACCCCTGACTGTAGTGAGCTATTGAACAGACCTGCCAGGGTTCAGCCATTTCTGATGCCAGTTCCTGAGTGCTTTCATCTATTTGCAGAGCTGCAAGTCCTTTTTAACCCTTTTTTATGTAATTGACACCTGCCCCATTCCTGGGATCCCTTTGCAGTAGTCTTTATGCTACTTTCTGACAGAGGCCTGCTATCCTCCATTGTCAGTACTGAGTAGAAGTAGTAATTTTGAATGACTGCCTTCTGATTGTCCATTTCTACTATGCTGCTCCCTCTGTCTGCCTAACAATTCCATTGCTCATCTTCCTTTTTCCCTGATGCACCAGAAGAATGGTCTTTGCCCTCCCTTGACCCCTCCACAACACACAGCTCTGTGTCTTCTTTTGCGTCCTGACTGCTGTCTTGGCCTCCTACATCTTTACCTGGTATTCATTTCATTCCTGGTCCCCGTTCTGCTTGTAGCTAACGAAAGCCCTGTTTTGGCCCTTACTGCTCCCGGTATCTTGTGCTATTATCCTTGGTAACCATTCACAAGCATGATTTGGTTGCTTTAAGAATGGCCTATTTAAATTCAACCCACCTCTCCTCCGCACCCTGATTTTGTCCACTACAACCACCTTACCCTTGAGTACTTCCTTCATCTGCTTAAAGTCTGCCGTTCTGAAATCCAGAACCACACCCTTTCATTTCATTTATTTGGTATCAGGTAGGCACACTGGAATATACATTCCTTTTTCAGGTATGACCCTAGGTCAGCATAATTACATACAAAATACTATACATTTTGAGGACCATCCTCATTGTTGAATACATAAAAAACACAGAATACAGTTCTGATAATAGTGTACTGACTAAAGCAAGTCCAAACATCAAGCTTTGTAAAATATTGAGATATCGCAGAGGAAAAGGAAATATATGTAGGCAAACATTGTATATAAGTTGGTAATGTATTCCAAACTGAAGAAGCACAGTAAGTAATGTCCATTGTTCAGCTGCCGTGCGTGCTAATGGTAATGATAGCAAGTGATTGGATGAAGATCATGAATCATAATTAGGGTTATAATTGACAAGGAAATTGCTTAAGCGGCTAGGAACCCCAGAATGTTTAATTTTGTAAACAAAACGTTTTCTAGCTAACATGCTAGAGGGCAGAACAAATCACAAGTAAGACATTATTCAACAAAGGTAACATTTTGATGAGCAATGGCAAGACGTGTTTCTTTCAATAAAAAAGTCATATTTTGAATAGGGTGCCAATTTTCAAACAAATTTTCAGGGCTAACTTGTTCAGGTAAAGACCATAGTTCAGAACAGAGTGTAGAGTAACTCCATGATATTTTATAAAATCTATGTAGTCTGAAGAGAGCCATCCACCATAGGTAAGGACAAGGCAGACTCAATAGGCCTAAAGGTCCTTTTATGCTGACAAAATCTGTGTTTCTATGTTTCTATCAAAACAAGGATCTTTAAATCAGCTCTGTATTTTTTAACTTGAGGATAGTTCCAAATAACATAACCTTAATCTTTGACTTATTTAATACCAGGTCATTTAGTATCAGCCACTTCTACATTGCAGCAAATTAATTTGTGAGAGTTGTGTTAATCTCACCTACAGAAGAACTATGAAAGTACAGCACAGCATCATCTGCATAGAGAAGAAGCTCACATGCACGAGGGACACTTGTTAATAGGATCAGTGAGCGTAAAAGCAACAATGGGTGCAGTACAGGTCTTGAGGGACTCCATACTAGACTAGCCTACATAAAGAAATAGAATCTTCAATTTAACCCTTTGTAGTATTAGTAGTAGTAGTAGCAGTAGATTTTATTTATTTAAGGTGCCTTCCTCAAAGGCTCAGGGCACTCTTACAGCAAAATACATCATTTAACATCACTAAAATTATAAATATAATAAATAATTGATTCCATCTGTAATTATGTTCCCTATACCCTCAGACAATATCAATAATTAGACTCTATTTACTCTGTTAATCCCTATGGCTTGTTGAAATAAAAACATTTTTAATCCTATTTTAAATATCTCAACAGAAGGGCCTTCCTCAGGTAGCCAGTTAAGTTCAGAGGATGAGTGCTGCCACCTCAAAGACTGATTCCTTGATGAGTTCAGTCTTGCCCTGGGCACCAGAAGGCCCCCTGCTGACTGGAGAGAGTGGCTAGGGCTGTAGAGATGCAGCTCTACCACATAACCTGAACCCAGTCCGTGTAGGGACTTATAGGTCAGTAGACCTATTTTAAATGAGGTTTGCCAGTTCACCAGCAGCCAGTGCAGTTCATGCAGCACGGCAAAATATGACATGATCTCGGAAGATCCGTCAATAGTGAAACTGCCACGTTCAGCAGCTGCAGGCTACCACAGCACACCCCTCTTGACCGTGATGTACAGAGCATTACAGAATATGGTATATGTCATGTAAGTAGTCACCAAACCACACTAGAGCAGAGTTACCCACACCCAGATACTAAATATGTTTTAACAGATGAGAATGATCTATTAAATCAAATGCCTTGGTTAGGTCCATGAATTCAGCACCAGTAATGCAACCAGCTTCCATTGCACATGGGCTGTGTCTGTGAACCTAACCAAGGCAGTCTCAATTCAATGTCCCTTCTGAACCCATGCTGATTCTGGAAATCAGATCAAACTTTGTTATGTAATCATTCAATTTATCATACAGTGCCTTCAGAAAGTATCCCCCTTGGATTTTGTCACATTTTGTGATGTTGCAAACTCAAATTAAAATACATTTATATGGGATTTTTTGTCACGTATCTACACAAATTACTCTATAATGTCAAAGTGGAATGAAACTTCTGGAATTTTTGTACATGTAATTTAACATAAAACCTGAAATGTCTTGATTTGATAAGTATTCACCCCTTTGCTGTGACACTCCAAATTGAGCTCAGGTGCATCCAGTTTCCTTGTGAGATCACTCTAAAACTTGAATGGAGTCCACCTGTGGTCAGTTCAAATGGTTGACATGATTTCAGGAAATACACCTGTCTATAAGGTCCCACTGTTGACAGTGCATGTCAAAGCAGAAACTCTACCATGAAGACCAAGGAGCTGTCTGTAGAACTCTGTGATAGAATTGTGAGGAGGCATAGATCTGGGGAGGGTATAAAAACATTTCTAGGGTGTTGAAAGTTCCAAGGAGCACAGTCAAGTCCATCATTAGGAAATGGAAAGATACGGAACCACCCAGACTCTTCCTAGAGCAGGCCGTCCTCCCAAACTGAGCAACCGGGCAAGAAGGACCTTGGTCAGGAAGTGACCAAGACCAATGACCACCCTGACAGAACTACAGAGTTCCATGGCTGAGATGGGAGAACCTGTCCAGAGGACAACAATCTCTGCAGCACTTCACAGATGTAGCCTCTATGGGAGAGTGGCTAGATGGAAGCCACTCCTGAGAAAAGGCCACATAATAGCATGCCTGGAGTTTGCAAGAAGGCACGTGGCAGACTCTGAGACCATGTGGCAAAAGATTCTCTGGTCTGATGAAACAAAAATTCAACTCTTTGACCTGAATGCAAAGCGCTATGCCTGGCGCAAACCGAACACAGCTCATCACCCGTGAACACCATCCCTACCATGAAGCATGGTGGTGGCAGCGTCATGTTATGGGGATGCTTTTCAGCAGCAGGGACTGGGGCACTTGTCAGGATAGAGGGAACAATGAATGGAGCAAATACAGGCACATCAGAGAGAACCTGCATCAGTCTGCAATAGACCTTGGACTGGGGCGAAGATTTACATTCCAACAGGACAACGACCCCAAGCATACAGCCAAAGCAACACTGGAGTGGCTTCAGAACAAGAAGGTGAATGTTCTTGAGTGGCCCATCCAAAGCCCAGACTTGAATCCCATTGAGAATCTGTAAAAGACTTAAAGATTGCAGTTCACCAACGCCCCATCCAACTTGACAGAGCTTGAGCAAATCTGCAAGGAAGAATGGCGAAAATCCCCAAATCCAGATGTGCAAAGCTGATACAGACATACCCAAGAAGACTCAAAGCTGTAATTGCTGCCAAAGGTGCTTCTACAAAATATTGACTCAGGGGGTGAATACTTAAGTAAACAAGATATTTCAGTTTTAATGTTTCATAAATTTGTGTTACACAATAAAACTATTTTGCCCTTTAAATTGTTGAGTATGCTGTGTGAATCAAGGGAAAAATCATTTCAATGCATTAAAATTCTGGTAGTAATACAACAAAATGTGACAAAATCCAAGGGGTGAATACTTTCTGAAGGCACTGTAAACTATTTTTCTTGAATCTTGGACAGTACTAAAAGTATGGAAATCGACAATGATTACAAAAATCTGACAAAGAATCTGCTTTATGTACTGGAATAACATATGACTGTTTCACAGTTTTGGCACCTAAATAAAAAGAAAGACTGAATATAATACTAACTGGGTATGCTCTTTTAGACACAGCAGGCACTTGTAATTTAGGAGACAGGCCTTCACAGCCACTAGATTTATCATGTTTCAATTTTTTGGGAGTTTAAGGACTTTGATGAGGCTATACTGGTGCCCAACACCAGTTCAAACCATATGGTGTTAAATTTCACGGACCCCAGTGGTTCCCCAACCTGCAGTTTACCTGCCATTTCCAATTCTGTGTATTACATTGACACTGGCAGCCTGTCTTTTTGGTTCCCTGACCATCTGCACCAGCAACCAGCAGGCAGTCCTGCCAGGTATTTAGCAGGCCTGACTTCTAGTGCTCTTAGCTGCTGGAATGTCCCAATCTATGTTTTGAGATCCCCAACCACTACTCCCCCTTTGTGGCCACCTTCTCAATTTCTGCCCTAGTTCCCTATCGACCTTGTCCACCTGTCCCAGTGGTCTATAGACCAACTGCACAACTTATTTCCTGATGTTGTTGTGAGCTGTACCCACAACAATTCTGTCTCCCATTTCCACTCTTGATGCAACAGTACTCTACTGCCTCTATGCCTTCCCTTGACATGTAGGGCTACCCCACCTTCTTTTCCCTTACCCTGTCTCTCCCATACATGTTATACCCTAATACTACTAGGTCACTGTGGCTAGTCCCAGTGTCCCATGTTTTCCGTAATGGTTGTGAGGTTTAATCCACATCCATCACTATTGCCTGTAGCTCACTAATTTTGTTTCCTAGGCTCCTGTCACTTAGGTGGACTGCCTTCCAGCTAGAGCCTATACCCTTACCCCTCTTGTCAGCTCCTCTCCCTTTGTCATCCCCCTCCTGCTTAACTTTCTGGCTTTCCTGCTCCTTGCTGGCTTTGTGATCTCCCAGGAACCATTACCCAACTTATAGGATCCTGCTTTTGCTGCTTATCCCTACTGCTCCTAGCCCCATTTTGGGGTACCCCTTTGCTCACCATCCTCTGTGATTCCCCAGCCTTAGTCTCCCCCACTCAGTTTAAATGTCTACAGATATAGACATCAAATGTCTGCCAAGTGTATTGGCCCCTCTCTTGTGTGATGAAGGCGTCACCCATGAAAGGCCCACTGTCCCAGAAGCCTCCTCAAGTCTCTCACAAAATGATACCTCCTTCTGACACCGTCCCTTCATCCACCTGTTAAATTTCTCAGTTTTCTCCTTCCTCACTGTTTCCTTCCTATTTCTCTTACACACGTGGGGAGGACATGAGAAAAGGCAGGAAGCTGAATGTGCCTTTAATTTGTCCCCAACTTTAAAAGTCTCAATAAGCTGATTTGCCAGATTGTTGGTACCCAGGTGTACCAGCATCCCAGGCCCCACTTCCCTCTACTATTATTATATCCATACCCTGGATGACTGATGCTGCTGGAAGGCATCTGGCCAAGCCAATTTCCCATCCCCAACCACCTTTTCTCCAGTACTGTATTGGCTTAAATATAACTAAGTACTATTATGCAGGTTTTATACGCAATGCTATCAAGCTGGTATATAAAACAAATAATACTCGATTTGGAGGAAGTCAAAGGAAACATAGTGCATGCTGCAAAAATGTTCTATGACCAAATCAAATGCCTTCTCTGCATCCAGACGAAGAAGCAGAAAAGTGTCTGTATGTCTATTACATGATGCAATGTACACAAAGAACATCTAATATTATTCTAGGTCTGTCAACACATCTGTTACAAACTGTTTTTCTCAGAACTCAGTCTGCACTGCTACCAGTTCTCACAACCCTTCAGATGCCTGAATGTTCACCTTGGTATGCTGCCACTACTCAGTTTGACTCTCACTGGAGGTGTCTTTTGGTCCAAATTCCACCAGGGCCATTGCTCACATGGTACAGTGACTTTTCCTAAAGGACAAATGACCTACCCTTTTCTTCACAGCTGAAAAAATGTTTTAGATACTGTAGCTTAGAGCAGTCTGTCTCTTCTGAAATGGATCACGGACTTGCCAATTACCACAGGTTATCTCTGCCTTAAAAACACTCACAGAAAGTATAAAGTATATGAACAATAATACATGGAGTGCGTAGAGTAACCAGAAGTGTACACACCTCAGATGCAGGGATGCTGCATAAACCCCTGAAGGTGAAGCTCAAGGGATTTATAAAAGCATCACAGTACAGAACTGATAAAGCGATGCAGTGTACTGTATGTAAAATTCTGATTTACATACATTCAGTCACGTCATGTTTTATAATTACTAGTGAGCATTTTTAGTTACTGTGGTGGTAGTAGTCTGACTAGTGCTCATGCTGTCTCAGGGTGAGCTTGATTGACAGGGAGGCGATTACAATCGCCTGGTTGTAGCGTCATAATTATGACTGGGCAGTCATAACTTATTTTTACAAATAGGTTATGCAAGCATTACAAATGCTCATTAGTAATTATATAAAAATAACATTTACTATTCCAGGATATTTACATGTGATACAGGATTATACACACTAAAGCCTATGGGGAATACAGAATACTACAGAAAAGAAAAATGACACATTTGAAGACTACATCAGATCACACAGAAAACCTCACTGAAAGTGAACTAAATTTCTCAGTAGAGTCAAAGCTTACACTCAACAGGGATCTTGTGAGTTATGGCAGACTCCAACATGTGATGTTTACAAGTTCAAAGTACCAACAGAACTGACTCACTCAGAGAAACATAACACAGAAATATCCCTGACAGGCCAGCCCACTCACTTCCACCATCGGCTCTGCCTCTCTGACATCACACCGTGTACATTTATTTTGAACTATGGGGATCTCCCTTACCCCAGAACAGGTCCAAACTAGTTGTGTGTATTCTGGCTCTGCCTATTGTTATCATGCCCATCTGCAGAGCAGGAGTTGTCTTAATTTTGTCTTGGCCAAAACACAAGTCTTTTCAATGAATGGTGTTCTGTTATCCCAAAACAAAAGCCTTTAGATCAAAAGATTTCTGCTACCCACATCACTTGTTCTCCCAGTCAGCAAATTTGAAAGGCTGTAATTTCAGTTCCTACCCACCTTCCACATGAACTAAAATAGTTGATACGCAACATAACTAATAAAACTAAAAAAAAATCCTGGGTGCTACATCTGTTACAACGTCACAAACCTGGTCTGATCGAGATTAATTATCGAGGAGAAGTAACTCTAAATGGACCACTAGAACAAAGGTGAAAAGTTTATAACCAACATTTATGACTGACATAGGACAGTATGCATCAGAATGAGTCGGCTGTTTACCAGGTTCAGGGACAGTAGATGCAGTAGCACAGTACAGTCCTATTTAATCAAACTCTAGTTAACTGGAACTCCCTCTTATCCGAACCGTGATCTTGTTGCCCATTATTTTGCGTCAATTCATCAGTTCTGTACTGTACTTCATGGGCGGCAATGTTTTGAGATTTAGTGACAATAGAGAATTGGCAGGTTGATTAAATTTACATTGTCATTGCCTTAGCCAATCCTGCTGCACTGAGTGATATGCCCATGATGCTTCTTACATGCTGAATGACTGTGCAACTCTTTCTAAAATGGAGGATGTGCCCCGTGCAGAATCAAATTCATTGTCACCCAGACTGCAGCATCACTGATGATCAAAAGCAGCCGACAACACGCTGGGCCTAAATATTCCCTGTTCTTTGTTGGCAGAGCCACAGATGACCTCCTAGGTAGATGGACAAGTCCAGGCACACAGTACTTGGATTTCTGCATGAACAGGCAGCCAGTGGCTATCAGGTAGCCTAGCAAGATCTGCTATCATAAGGTGACAGATATCTGATTTGCCTTTTGACTGGAAGTCTTAAGTTGCTGTATAATGAATCTGTGATTATACCAACTGCAGCTAGGAAGTTACTACAGGTAACAGCGGTAAAGTGGCAGCTGGAGGAGTACATCTCTATTACTGAACTTGTACTGCACACACATAAATCTCTTTATTCAAATAAATGGTCTATTTGCTGTAAAATATTACTTTGCTGTTTACTGTTACCAGTGTTGTATGAGAAATTCTATTGTTAGAGGAGCATAAATGTAGAAAGATAGGGAGGATACTGTAGTATAAAGTGTGACACTCGTGATGGGTCTCAGGGTTTAAATGTGGCAAATAAAAAAAAAAAATCAAAAGAATAGGTGATAGGGAGAAGTACCAGGAGAAGCAAGGGAGGCAGGAGGTCAGTAAGGGAAGCCAAAGCTCAGACAGAAGAACACATTGCAAAATCAGTGGGTAGAGGGGACAAACCTTTACAGGTACATAAGTAAAAAAAGAAAGACAAAGGGAGGGATAGTGAGACTGAAGGAGGAGGATGGAGCTGCATGGAGGATGACAACAGTAAAGCTGACATATTGAACAGGTATTTCTGCTTAGTCTTTACTGAGGAAGAGGAGGGTAATGGGTCTGAAGGAGTACAAGGGTGAGAATGGTGCAGAAATGGACACAAGTCCCTTTACGAGAAAGGGTCCTGAAGGAACTGGAAGTAATAAGAGTTGATAAACAATGAGGGCCAGATGGGGTGCACCGAGGGTCCTTAAAGAACTAAGAAGGTGGTGGCTGGTCTGGCTATCCTGTTTAGCCGATCACTGGAAACAGAGGAGGTACCCAAAGACTGGAAGACAGCAGATGTAGTCCCTTATACAAAAGTGGGAACAAAGAGGAAGCAGGAACTACAGACCAGTCAGCCTCACCTCAGTAGTGGGGAAGATCATGGAAGCACTACTGAAGGAGAGATTAGTGGAACATCTGGTTGTCAATGGACTACAGGACCCAAGGCAGCATGGTTTCACCAGGGGAGGTCATGTCAGACCAACCTCGTTGAATTTTTGACTGGGTGACTAGGGAGGTGGATCGGGAGGGCAGTGGACATGGCCTATCTGGACTTCAGCAAGGCCTTTGACACTGTGCCACATAGAAGACTATTACACAAACTGGGGAATATGGGTGTGGGCAGGACAGTAGTGTGGTGGGTAGGTAAGTGGCTGGGTGGCAGGACACAGAGGGTGGTGGTAAATGGCTGTCACTCCACAGAGGGAAGAGTGATCAGTGAGGTACCGCAGGGATCAGTGCTGGGACTGGTCCTATTCAACATCTTCATCAGTGACATTGCTTAGGACCTAGAAGGCAAAATTTCACTGTTGCTGATGACACAAAGCTCTGTAACAGAGTAGACACACCAGAGGGTGTAGACAGAATGAGAAGGGACCTGCAGAAACTTGAAGAATGGTCAGGGGTTTGACAGTTGAAATTCAATGCAAAGAAGTGCAAGATAATGCATATGGGGCACAAAACCCTGGCACAATATATCAGTTAGGGGTGAGGATATAGCATGCACCAAGCGGAAAGGGATCTTGAGGTTATCATCTCTGATGACCTCAAGGTAGGAAACAATGTGACAAGGCAGCAGGTAAAGCAAATAGGATGCTGGGATGTATAGGCAGGGGCATCACCAGCAGGAAAAGGGAGGTCATAATTTCGCTATACAAGACACTAGTGAGGCCCCACCTGGAGTACAGTGTACAGTTCTGGAGACCATACCTACGTAAGGACAGACAGGGTAGAGAAGGTTCAGAGGAGGGCAACAAAGATGGTGCATGGATTACATCACAAGTCCCTATGAAGACAGGTTGAAGGAACTGAACATGTACTCCCTGGAGGAGAGAGGAGGAGAGAGGGGATATGATAGAGACAACAAGTATCTTACAGGGAGGAACAGGGTGCAGGAATACACTATTTTTAAGCAAAAAGATGTTCCAGGACTAGAGGGCATGGGATGAAGTTGGAGGAGGACGATTCAGAGGAAACATGAGGAAGAATTTCTTCACAGAGCGGTGGTGGACAAGTGGAACACCCTGCCAGAGGAAGTGGTGGGGCTGAAACAATCACAGGATTTAGAATGCATGAGATAGACATAAAGGAATTGGAGGTCAGGGCTAAGGGCAACAGACTTCTAGGAAAACATAAACTGAACTTACAAGCTCAAATGGGCAGACTGGGTGGGCCATAGGCCCTTATCTGCCGACACTGTCTATGTATCTATGTATCTATGAATCCCTTTTACAAACTCCCATTTCTGAACTGGAAACATGTTGCCCGACTGGTTCGGATAAATGGGACTATACTGTACTGCAAAGACAGTGGTGCTCTATTATTACAAATCTGAATAGCCTGAACAGTTTACAAAAAGGAGAAGTTCATTACATTTTTTTAAATAAAACTCTGCATCATATCTGTCTGGGCCTGAACATTTATTATTTTTTAATATCGTCAATGCTGTCTTTAATTCTATCTCAGAAATAGGAGCAGCAAAAACTCCTTAGCATCTTGTGCCAAGTGAGGAGCTGCAAGGTCCAAAATCTGAGCATGTTGCTCATCATCTGGTTCAGGGTTTTGCTGATACAGGTTAGAATGTTATTCCTGGATGATATTAATAATTTGTGACCATTGCTAAGAAATTATACCACTGATAGGATGTATTATTTTATTACTGTAGCTGTAGCTTGGTGTCTTAAGTAATCTAGGTTCAAAAGTTTTGTGACAGGAGGACCACCATCAGAATAATGATGTTTTATGTAGCATAATACTATTTCTGTTTTTATTATGGTATTCCTGCCATTCTGCAGAATTGCTCTGCAACACTGAACCATCTCCCAGCTAATATTCTTCAGGTGAAGCTACCTCTGGCTGGAAGCTGCAATACTGAACATAGGATTTGCAAGAAAGCGAGTTGTGCTCACAACAGGGAGGTGAACCTTACAATTGTCTTTGGTTTGTAGCAGATATTCTGCAGGTGGAGCTACTTCTAACTGAAAGGTGAAATAAGGAACTTAGAATTATCAGGAAGAGACAGTCTTTCAAGCAACAGAGGAGGTGGATCTAGCTTTACTTTTTTTACAATTCTTAAGATTTTCAGTGCAGGAAGAGTTTAAAGCACAGCTGACTTATTTTGGGGCTGACTGCTTTCAGAGCACAAACCACCAGGCTGTTTTGGGGCTGGGAAAGTTTACCTGTATCTGACTTGGATGTCTGGATTTTCTCTGTTTGATTAGCAGGGTATTTTCTTTGTCAAATTGTTGTGTAGAGCATCTTGCTGACAGGAAGGCACTCATCGCAGCGGTGGGTCAGAGCTTTTAGCTGATTGTTTTGAGAGGGCACAGTTTAGGCCCAACCCCTTCCCACCCTCATCCCACCCACCTTGAAATAGTTCCTTTATACCTGGGGTTCTGACATCATTTCCTCAAGAGTGCAAGGTGCATATCACTGTCATATCCTCTCTAGCACACTGCACTGACAATATAAGCATACATTGTATAATATATATATTTCTATATAACAAACCAATCATACACACACACACACACACACACACACACACACACACAAAAGTAGATAAACATGTGGGAGTAGTGCAATGTAATGGCTGTGGGGCAGTAGTCTTCTGGGAGTCTTTGTGGAGGCTGAGATGCTGCCCTATTTGCAGACAACTCTCTGCCTTGAGGGAGGAAGTTGCCCGTCTTCAGGCCACACTGGACAGTAGTAAGAGCCTTCCCCAGGCCACGATGGACAGTAGGAAGGAACCTCTCCCATCCAGGGAGCACCAGAGCCACCACCACTACCTCAGAGGTTGCAAAGAAAGCACAGCAGTTGGACAACAGTGGGCTCAGAGAGGTGAGG
Organism: Neoceratodus forsteri; assembly: GCA_016271365.2. Taxonomy (NCBI): domain Eukaryota; kingdom Metazoa; phylum Chordata; order Ceratodontiformes; family Ceratodontidae; genus Neoceratodus; species Neoceratodus forsteri. Next base: position 427,420,588 of record CM057452.1, read on the forward strand.
ATGGTGGAACAGGCGCACACCCAGTCAGTTGTTCCTCCACAATCCATACACCATTCTGGGGGAGCATAGCTCCCCTATGGATACACCTGCAGAGGAGACTAAGGAGGCTGAGGACAACTGTCACAAGGGAGGCCCACAGGAAGGAGGCAGAGGACACCACAGGAAGGAAGCAGCTCCTGGTGGGGACTCAATTATTAGGGATAGAACTGGGGGCAGGGAAAACTGAAGTAAGGTGCCTGCCTGGTGCCATGGCTTGGAGGGACAGGAAGTGCATCCTCAGGATCATGAGAACAGCTGCACGGAGTCTGAGCTGGATGTCATTGTCCACCTAGGGACAAATGACTTTGCTCATCATGAGATTAGAGCAGTGCAGGAGGACTTTGTAGAGTTGGTAGGGGCTTAAGACAAGTAGCACACACAGTATCCTTCTCAGAGGTGCTGCCTGTCAATGGCATAGGTGAGGAGGGTACTTTGCACCATGCAGTTTAATGAATGGTTGAAAAAATGGTGTGGAGCACAGGGTTTGGCTTCATTGGGGACTGGGGTTCCACCTGGAGGGACACCAGCCTATACTGGCAGGATGGTCTGCATCTGTCCAGGAAGGGAGCAAGTCTTTTGAGCAATTGGTTTAAATGCTTCATTGGCAAGCCTTTAAACTATAGTCAAGGGGAGGCACTGATAAGCAGCAGGAGAATCCCAGCCTCTCCTACAAAGCAGGGTACTAAATGAGAAAAAGATCGAGGTAGAAAGGTCAGTAGGGGATGCTGCAACAGAAGGTAAAGCCATCAAAAATGGAAAGCAATGAGTATCAATGCCCGTAGTCTGGATAACAAGCTTCCTGAATTAGTGGCCTTGATGGAGGAGGAACATCTGGATATCGTGACACTCACAGAAACATGGTACACACAAAACCATGACTGGGACGTAAACATACCAGGATACACTATCTACAGGAGGGACAGGGAGGGTAAAGGAGGAGGAGTAGCTCTTTACATAAGGGAAGGAATCAAAGCAACAGAACAAAAGGGTAAACAGGGAGGAGAAAAAGCACTGTGGGTAAATTTGTAGACAGGCAATGGCACCACAATCCGCACAGGGTTGTATACAGACCCCTTCTCAGGGGAGGAAATGGACAAGAAAATGATAGAAAGTATACTTAGAATGGCAGAAAAAGGAGATATTGCTGATGGGTGATCTGAATATGCCAGATGTTAACTGGAGTGCAGTTGCAGCAGCCACTTGAAAGTGGGGTTATTCTAGATGCCTACAGGGCATGCCTTAGACAACTAGTATTGGAGCCCACTCGAGAGGAGCAATCTTAGACCTGATTCTCTCAAATGGAGATGGAGAGAGGATCACAGATGTAGAAGTGGGTAGCCATCTGGGAACTAGCGACCATCCGAACAGTATGGTTCACAATAAACACAGCAATAGAGTCAAGCCATACAAAGGCAAAAGTACTGGACTTTAGGAGGGCTGACTTTGCAAAATGGGTGAGTGCCTAAGGAATGCACTAGCAAATGGGCAGGAAGGAGGTGGAAGAACAATGGGAATAATAAAACTGCCATTACAGAGGTAACAAGCCTTTGTGTGAAGCAAATAAACAAAACAAAACAATGTAAGAAACCACTATGGTTCTCAAAGGAAGTGGCAGTGAGAGGTTCAGTACAAAGAAAGCATTCAGGAAGTACAAGAAATCACAGAAGGAGCAGGACAGAGAACTGTATCAGTTAAAGCAAAGGAAGCTGGGAAGGCAGTCAGAACAGCAAGGCCCAAACTGAGGAAAAGATAGCCAACTCAGTTAAGAAGGGATAAAACCTTTTATAGGTACATCAGGGGCAAAGGAAGACCGAGGGAGGGATAGTGAGGCTTAATAAAGGGAGGAGGGTGGGCAGAAGGTGACTGTGAAAGGTAGAGATACTAAACAAATATTTTGCTCAGTATTTACAAATGAAGAGGGGAGGTACCTAAAACAAACAGTAGAAACACTCTGGATACAGAAGTTGATACCAGCCCATTTACAGAAGAAAGGGGTTCTGAAAGAACTCTTAAAACTGAAGGTGGACAAAGCAATGGGCCCTGATGGGATTCATCCTAGAATTCTAAAAGAACTAAGGGTAGAACTAGTGACACCACTGACTACCCTTTAACAAATCATGGAGGATGGGGTGGTACCCGAGGACTGGAGGAGGCAGATGTGATTCTCCTTCACAAAAGTGGGAGCAAGGCAGAAGCAGGAAACTACAGACCTGTTAGTTTAACCTCAGTGATAGGGAAAATGATGGAATCACTTCTGAAGGAAAGAATTGTAGAGTATCTAGAGGCCAGAGGGCACAGGACCCAAGGCAGCATGGATTCACAGTGGAAGGTCATGCCAGATGAATCTGATAGATTTCTTTGACTGGGTGACAAAAGTAGTAGATCAGGGAGGGCTGTGGACATGGCCTACCTAGACTTTAACAAGGCATTTGACACAGTCCCACACAAAAGATTAATATAAAGTTAGCCAGCCTGGGAGTGGGTCCAAGATGACAGCCTGGGTAAAGAATTGGCTGAAGAATAGGACACAGAGGTAATAGTAAATGGAGTCCACTCTGAAGAAAGGGGGTTACTAGTGGGGTACCGCAGGGTTCAGTATAGGACTGGTCCTCTTCAATGTCTTTATAGCTGACATTGCAGAGGGACTGGAAGAAAAGTATGTCTCTTTGCAGATGACACAAAGATCTGCAACAGAGTTGATGCACAAGGTGGGGTGGAAAGGATGAGAAGGGACTTGGCAAGGTTAGAGGAATGGTCAAATGTATGGCAGCTTAGATTCAATGCTAAGAAGTGCAAGGTAATGCACCTGGGAAACAAAACCCGGGAAGAGTACACAGTGGGGGTGAGATACTAACAACAACAAAATGGAAAGGGACCTGAGGGTAGTCATATCAGATGACCTAAAGGTGGGCAAGCAATGTGAGAGGGCAGCAAGGAGGGCTGGGGGTACTGGGATGCATAGGAGAGGCATCACCAGTAGAAAACAGGAAGTTATTATCCTTCTGTACAGACAGCTGGTGAGACCCCATCTGGAGTACTGCGTGCAGTTCTGGAGACCCAATCTCTGCAAAGACATAGATAGGATGGAAGCTGTCCAGAGGAGGGCAACTAAAATGGTGCAGGGTCTACGGAAGACATATGAAGAGAGACTTAAGGAGCTTAATATGTATAGCCTTGAGGAAAGGAAGAAGAAGAAGAAGAAGAAGAAATCAGCATTTATATAGCGCTTTTCATACACCAAGCGCTTTACAAGCAATGCTAGACTGGTAGTGAAGTGACTGAGTGTGCGGTGGTGGCCATATAGCACATCATCATCCACACACAGCCTGGATAATTGCATGAACCGGTTTTATAGGAAGGGAATGTTGGCCAGGACACGGAATGTTCCCTACTCTTTGCAAAGAGTGCCTGGTTCTTTACTTCCACCTGGACACCCACCAGGACAACCAGGATGGGCAGAAGAGACCTCAGTTTAACGTCTCATCCGAAGGACGCACACCCCAGCAGTACAGCACCCCCAATACTGCACTCAGATGCCAGCGATTTTTGGTGCAAGTCCAATCCCAGTGTGGGATGAGAACCCATGACCTTCTGGTCCAGAGGCGGATGTGCTACCAACTGAGCCACGCCAAGGAGGAGGAGAGGGACATGATAGAAACTTTCAAGTACCTCAAGGGAATCAATAAAGTCCAAGAGGGTAGCATCTTTCAAAAAGAGGTGTGCAAGAACAAGGGGCACAATTTGAAGATAGAGGAGGGTGGCTCAGAGGTAACAGGAAGTATTTTTTCACAGAGAGGGTTGTGGATTCCTGGAACAGCCTTCCGGAGGAAGGAGGTTGTGAGTCAAAAACAGTGGTGGAATTCAAGCATGCATGGGACAGTCATAAGGCAATTTTAGGGGTGGGGTAGGAAGAAGTAGGCTGCTGGTTAACTAGGATCTGCAGCTTATCCATTAGAGTAGGGAAATGGCAGACTGGGTGGGCCAAGCGGTCCTTATCTGCCGTCAAATTCTATGTTTCTATGTTTATATGTTATGTGCATGTTGGAGAAATTGGATTTGTCTGTAGCTCCCTCATTCAAACCTCTTTGTGCTTCTTCTTTCAACTACTATATTGAATTATACCCCTTGACCTTATCCCACAGTATAGAAGTAGGCATCTCTTAAGAAGAGATAAATTAAAGCACCAGCAGGTTTTTGTTTAGTAAGTACAACACTGGCACATTCCTAAGGAGCATGGTCAGAAGTAGTAATGGGTAAAATCTTTCGCCCACTACCTTACCAATATCCTCATCATGGGCAGAAAAATAGTCAAGGCATGCATACGATCCATGGGGATGAGAAAAATGTATATAATCTCTGCAGTAGATTCAATGTGCATCACACATCTTCCCAACCCTACAGTTACATCTGCTTTCTACTGAACTTTGTAGCTAAATTTTGCCTAGGTGGATTGGAACATTATGTATCTAAATGAGGTTGGAATGTCATATTTAAATCTCCTCCTAAGATGAGCAATCTTCATGTGTTATCTGAACTGTTATCCAATAGGCATTTTTTTTATTGAAGAAATCACTTTCTGGAGATAAATATATTCTAGCTACAATTAATTCATGTCCATCCACAATTCCACTAAGGATCATCAATCTCCCTTGTGTACAGTATCACTATAAGTAAAAAGAACCAAAATATCTACTCTTCTTCTGCCTACACTTTGTTAGGAAGATAAAACCATTGTGAGAAACCAAAGATTTGTAACTCAGAGTGTTCCAAATAAAGAGTGGGTTTTCTGAAGGAGAACAATATCAGGTTTACAATGTTTTCTATAAAGTTAACACTTTATAGTATTTAACTACATTGCCCAAACCATTAATGTTATTAGACTACATCTTAGCCTCCATGGTTAGGAACATCCATGAAAGAGCAATTTCCTCTTCAGACCTACCAAGTGAAAGCTCTCATTCCTTCTCCATCACTGTGCCTCCCATCCTCCGCCTCCCAGGCAGAAACAATTATCAGGTATAGGACGATGAAGGCAAACAAATCAGACACCCAGCAGAGGCCACATACCAAGCAAACTTGTCCAACTTGACCAAATTTGTTAAACCAAACGACACAGTGTCAATGTCTCAGCAGGTTGTACACTTGCCTCTGAGGACAGAGGATTGGAAGGTTGTGGGTCTATCCTTGGGAGACATCTGGGAACTATGTTAAAATCAAGCACTATATGAACAAAGAGGTAAGAAAGCATCTAGTGCATACTATGATTTCACCTATTTTGGTTATGGGGATCTGATGTTTGCTGGGGCATTGGGTATGGAATTGGCAAAACTGGACATATGCATAACATGTTTGCCTGCCTCATCCTTATGTCCCTCATGAGACTCACAGATGTGAGTTATATAAAGAATTAGAATGGATGAATTTAGTGGAACTGAGGAGGACTCACTTATTTCCTTTATGCACAAGTGTCTTAGAAAACAAGTACCTGAATATTTATTGGAAAATCTGCATGAGAGAAGTATTAAATTTAGTCTCAGATCAGCAAGTGAGATAGAGTTCAAACCAGCAAAAGAAACCTAGAAGCCAGAAGGTCATATTTTTATATTATGGGCCCCATTCACTGGAGTAATCTTTCATCTGTTTTTAAATTGTACATGAAAAAAAAAAAAAAAAAAGAAATGAGCCCAGGACCAAACAACAGGGAAAACTGCATGTTGCCAAAATCTAGATTTTGGTTGACAACTGGATATAAGATGAACCTAAATTTGATCTTGTTGATCATGCTATAATAAATTAATAGACTTACTACACATTATAAAATGGGCACAAAAATTCTATATCATGATTGGCTAATCAGCAGTCTTACCCGTGTCCTTATACAGCCATATCATGCCAACCTACTACATACCAACTGATAGCCTGCCACACCTAGAAATCACTGAGCCGCACTGCCCAAACCACTTTCTAAACATTGAACTATACATAAGCGGCAGTTACAGCAGCGGCATTTCAAGCGCTACCAATACCTCAGAAAATGCCACAAGCGAAATCGCCTTGGTCTGGCGTGCTGCCGAAGCGTCCTCAAACTGAATCCTCAGACTTGTCCTTCCATAGACTGTTTCACCTACCAGTTAGTCACATTTAAAGCGTATGGACAAACTTTTCGTTACTACAGCAGAGCCGGCGGTCCGGACGATTTTCAAACAAGTCTAACAGCATCCACGGTGGCTAGCAAGGACACGTCATTCTTAATGAGCAGCGTGGTTCTCAAACGGCTTTTCTGTCCACCCAAGGCACCCTTCAGGAAATGGGCATGTGGTTGCAATAATTGTAAATATACTGGCCATCAAAATCAAACACTGACTGTCAAAAACTGGCACATTGTTAAGCACCAGAGACACCCTATTATGACAGACAAAATCAAATGACATGTGGAAGAGAACCTCAGCAGTCTCCGTGTGTGTGTGTGTGTGTGTGTGTGTGTGTGTGTGTGTGTGTGTGTGTTTCTGTATGTGTGGGGGGACACCACCCTAAACGCCCTATAGTCCCTATCAAATGATTCAGAGATGCCCTCAATATAGGGACTATTTTACTCCTTCAGACATTAAAACCTCAAGTTTTAAAAGTGTTTGCATTTTTACTTTTTTTTCTTAAATACTACCTTAATAGGGCCCATTTTATAAGCGGAATAAGACACTCCGAGGTGTGGTTTAAGGCCTGATAAGAGCACTTCCAGGTGCTAAAGGCACTGGGCGCAGCGCCTGCGTTACCTCATTACTTCAGGCGTGCTCTTATCAAAACCATAAACCCTCGTAGTCTTATTCGCCTACTTTCTATGGTCAAATTGCTAGATGTATGTGGCATATGTAAATATTTACAGTGTGTGCCCTTTTGGTTCTTTTAGACTGAAATACATTATTTATATTTGTCGCATCATAAGTGATTTTTTACGATTGTGTTTTAGACCTATGGAACTGTCTGTTTAATTAAGTGTTATAAGGACCTCACTGGTGTCTTTGAATCCGTGTAACTTTCTATTCCTTTAACTGTAATGAGGACCTCGTTGGAAATTAGCTTAGCTCAATTGAGTCTCTTCTTCCTGCTATGTGAATACATTTTTACTATACTACTTTCCCCACACCAGGAACTGGGGTACATTCCAATACTGATGCTGTAATGCAGTGTGTGGGGGTGGCGCTGTTCTCCTGAGGTGCCATCTTTTGAATGAGACATTAAACTGAGGTGCCATCTGCCTGTTCTGGTGGTTGCTCAGGTGAGCGTTAAAGATTTTTGTTTATTTAGTTAGTTAGTTTTACTTATTTATTTTACCAGGAAAGCTCCACTAAGCAATGCTCATTTACAAGGATACATAGATACATAGACAGTGTCAGCAGATAAGGGTCTCTGACCCACCCAGTCTGCCATTTAAGCTTTTAAGTTTACTTTATGTTTTCCTAGAAGTCTGTTGCCCCTTGACCCTGACCTCCAGAATTCCTTTATGTCTATCCATGCATTCTTAAATCCCGTCATTGTTTCCAGCCCCCACCACATCCTCTGGCAGGGTGTTCCACTTGTCCACCACCTATTCTGTGAAGAATTCTTCCTCATGTTTCCTCTGAATTGTCCTCCTCCAACTTCATCCCATGTCCTCTAGTCCTGGAACATCTTTTTACGCTAACAATAGTGTATTCCTGCACCCTGTTCCTCCCTGTAAGATACTTATGCGTCTCATCATATCCCTCTCTCCTCCCTCCTCTCCTCCAGGGGTACAAATTCAGCATCCCCTCCTAATACTGCACTCAGGTGTCAGGATTTTAGTACAAGTCAATCCCGGTGTGGGAAAGAACCCATGACCTTCGGTTGAAAGGCGGATGTGCTACCTACTGAGCCACGCTGACACCAGTGGATATGGTATACTTATCCACACATTCTGGCAGTGTTCTTCCTTTAAATCCTGCCAGAAAGTCTTGCTTTGGCTCTTTATCACCCACTCTGGGTGGTAACTCCCTAGCACCACCACCCATGATGCCAGTTCTTCCTTTCCACTTGGAAGGATAGGTTTCCTCCTTTTCACGCTGCTTTACTGAGGCCCTACAACCTCCTAAAAACCCTTTTGAGAGTTTTTCAACTAAAATTGTCTTCCCTATTTCTCACTGCTCCGAGGATGATGCAAACTCCACTATGGGTTTCCAGTTCTGCAGTTGCAGGCAGAAGATGTCGCAATCCGACCCATACTCTGCATGCATTTACTGTCTGGGCCATGAGCATGATGTCCAGGTCTGTGATTTTTGTCGCACTTTTTTTGGCATCGATTCTAGAGGATCACCTCGCCTGCTTACTCCTTGGACAATAAAGCGAACGGTATCTGCCCATCTGCTCAAAGGAGACATGGGAGGCAGTTTTCATGACTGCTGGTTCCATAGAGCAGTTGACAGCCATGGAGGAGGAGGAGGAGGAGGCTCGGACCACAGCACAGTTCTCCTCAGCTTAGGCTTTCATGCCACTTCACCTGGGTGCATCGTTTTCCGGTGCATTCCAGGAACTGTGTCCGATCTTTGCCTACTTTTGGAAGGGTCCCCGGGCTCTAAGATATCAAAAAATCAAAGGATTCCAAGGAGAAAGAGACCAAGAAAAGGTCTAATTGACATTTGTGGGATCAGGAGCACTCTTGGGCCTCTGATTCCCATGTTCTTGGAGCTCCCAGCTTTGGCCAAGACTTGATTTTGACCACCGGCTCCACGGTACCCCATCGGGCCAGTTGGCTGAGGATCAGACTGATTACCCAGCTGAGATTTTGTCAAGCCAATCCTTTCTTCAGAGGAGGTTGACACCTCTCTCAAGGACCCAGTTCTCTAGGGGATGGAGCAGGCCACTGTCCTGCCGCCTCCCACTCCAGGCACGTTCCGACCAAGGGTGGGTCGGATCGCCGACTCCCTCTGATCGACCATGCTGGTCTCCCGGCATCGGCTGAGGTCCTGCTCTGGTAGCCTGGACTTGGGCAGCCACGCCATTATCAGTGTTTGCCCTCTAGGCGCTTGGGCAGAGTGGCAATGTTGCCATTCCTCCTTGGGTGGAAGCGAGGCACTGGCACAAGCTGGTTGGCTCTACTAGGAGTTCATGTGGCAGTAGCTCCTGTTTTCCCTAGGTAAAGCCACCCTTGGTGGCCGACCCGAACATAACTGCGCTGCTGTCACTGGAGCCACAGCAGACCCGCCCAGCAGGTGCTGGTTTGGCCGGTCCTGGCATTGGCCACTGCAGCTTCTCCACCGATAGTGGTGGATCCACCCCCTGTGCTGAAGGACGGCATTCTGACCAAGGATGCTCGGCCCTAGAAAGGGTTTCCCCATCGACTCATGGTTACTCTCACCCTGACCGCTCCTGGCAGGTGAGCAGTGACATTGGAGGTGAGCCTCTGTTTCATGAATCCTCAGAATCAGAGGGTTCCTCTCTTCACTGCCACCTGGTGGACATGGAGTCAGCTGAAGATCTATCTATGGAGCAGGGCCCAACTTGGTTCATGGGCCATATCTGCTTGCTGAGTCCACAGGCCTTCAGCTGGAGTCCTTTCAGAAGAGGTTAAAGTACCCTTGGCCGAGATCTTGGACTGGGGTGACTCTCCAATGGAGGCCTTCCTAGTCCAGGATACGGTCCTGGTCCTGATCTGGCCCTGTAGCAACACCTGGCTTCTTGCTCGCTGCCTTGGCCTGGTTGGCCGAAGTATAAGGTTCCTACGGTTCCTCTCAGGATTTACCAAGCACCCTCCTGCCGAGGGACTGGTGTCTGGCTGTTTTCAGTGCACGAGCAATATGGGGAAATGTACAAGCCCCTGATAAGGAGTCAAAAATTGGCCCTCAGCCAAGAAGGTGTATGCGCCTTTCACTCGGCCTCAGGCAAGCCAGTTCGCCTTCTGATAACTCACATTACACACGCCTCTTCTGGGGTCCTTGGAAGAGGTGCTTCCCCACCTCCCTGCAGACGTGCAAACTACTGTAACAAGTCCAGGACCAAGGCCATGCCATTGCGAAGCAACAGTTCCAAACAGCCTTGGACATTGGCGATTCAAACAACATGAAGTCTTGCTGTATTCTGACATTATGCAGTTAGCCCCAGCACTTGAACTGCTTCGGAGGAATCGTTAACTCTGTGCCAGAGCATAGAAAGTTGGGCTCAAGCTCGGTTCAAACCTCTGTCTGCTGCACTTCAAAGTGTAACCATCAGATTCTTTACTCTGCTTAACTGAACAGTCGCTCTGGAAAATCTCCTTCGCATGCGGTTCGGTCTCCGTAAAACGTCAGTTTTAAACCGTAATTTTCTTTTCTTTTTTTTTTCAGTTCATATCCCTGTATGTGGTACAGTAAGTGTTGTAGGTAGTGGACACTTGTTTATTTTCTGTATTGTGTGAAAATTGTAAACCTTTTAATCGGTCTGTTTGGAACCTATTGTTTTGATTCAATCCTTCTTTAAGTTTTTTTCTTTATTTGTATTAGCGTCAGGTACCGGTCCCTATCGGTTTCAAAAAACTTATTTTTAGATGCTTTTCCACAGCTCATAACACAGCTGGTAACCGATAGGGGGTCTTGCCTGGCTTAAAGCTGCTAAAGGGTAAGTGGTTAGGATGACTACGCCTGAGAAACCCAAAAGAAAAACCGGTCCACTGGGTTTCCATGGAGGGAGGGAGGTGTGCACTAGTCCCTTCACAAAGAAAGGGTCCTACAAGAGCTCGATAAGCTCAGGGTGGACAAGGCAATGGGATCTGATGGCATACATCCCAGGGTACTAAAGGAGCTAAGAGTGGAACAAGCAGAGCCATTATCAAAACTGTTTAGTGAGTCTCTGAGCACAGGAGAGGTCACAGAAGACTGAAGAAGGGCTCATATGTGATCCTGCTCCACAAGAGTGGTAACAGGAAGGAGGCAGGGAACTACAGATGAGTCAGTCTTACCTCAGTAGTGGGCAAGATTATGGAGACACTCCTTAAGGAAAGGATAGTTCAACACGTGGAATCCATAGGAGCACAGGATCCAAGACTGCATGGGTTTACAAAAGGAAGGTCCTGTCAAACTAATCTCATAGATTTCTTTGACTGGGTAACCAGAGTGGTGGACCAAGGGAGCAGTTGATGTTGCCTACCTTGACTTCAGCAAAGCTTTCATACTGTTCCACATAGAGATTGATTAATACGCTGGGTAGGCTCTGGTTGGGCCAGGCGTTGATCAACTGGGTGGCAAACTGGTTGTGGGCAGAAAGAGAGAGTGGTGGTAAATGGTATACAGTCAGAAGAGATGCAAGTCACAAGTGGGTACCTCAGGGATCAGTCCTGGGGCCAGTTCTCTTCAATATCTTCATCAGTGACATTGCAGATGGAGTGGAGGGTAAGGTTTGTCTGTTTGCAGATGACACCAAGATCTGCAACAGAGTAGATGATCCAGATGAGATGGGCAGAATGAGAAGAGATCTGGATAAACTATCAAAATGGTCAGAAGAGTGGCAACTGGGGTTTAATGCAAGAAGTGCAAGATCATGCACATAGGGAAGAGAAAACCTGAAGCCACCTATAGGCTGGGAGGGAGTTGCTGGCAGTCACAAGGGAAGAAAGAGACTTGGGCGTTATCGCCACCGATGACCTGAAATCATCCAAGCAGACCACTAAAGCAGTAGGTAAGACTAGAGGGATGTTGAGTGTATTAGTAGGGTATTACAAGTCATAAGAGGGAGGTAATAATCCATCTTTACAAGACACTGGTTAGGCCCAATCTGAGTACTATGTGCAGTACTGGAGGTCACACCTTCACAAGGACATTAACCAAATTGAGGCAGTCCAGAGAAGGGCAACCAAAATGGTGCAGGGACTGCATCAGAAAACATATGAGGACAGATTAACTGAGCTCAATATGTATACCCTAGAGCAAAGGAGGGAGAGAGGTGATATGATTGAAACATTCAAACACCTTAAGGGCATTAACAAGGTGAAAAGAGAGTCTAACATGTTTCAATATAAGAAAAATAGCAGGACAAGAGGACACAGCATGAGATTAGAGGCCGATTAAGTTGTAATGTGAGGAAGTTCTTTTTCACAGAAGGGTGGTGGATGCATGGAATGGCCTACCACAGGAAGAGGTGGATATGAATACAGTGCAGGCTTCAAACAGGCATGGGATAGGCATAAGGAGCAATACAGATGAGTATGAATAGATAGGCCATTGACAGAGCAAAGGCCAATGGCACATTCTAAGGTAGAAAAGAATGGGCAGACTGGATGGGCCTTGCGGTCCCTTATCTGCCGTCAGCCTCTATGTTTCTATGTTTCTGTCCTCATAGGACTTGTGATGCAATCCATGTACCATCTTTGTTGCCCTCCTCTGAACCTTCTCTACCCTGTCTATGTCCTTACATAAGTAAGGTCTCCAGAACCGTACACTGTACTCCAGGTGGGGCCTCACTAGTGTCTTTTATAGTGGAATTATGACCTCCCTTTTCCTGCTGGTGATGCCCCTGCCTATACATCCCAGCATCCTGTTTGCTTTACCTGCTGCCTTGTCACACTGTTTCCCTACCTTGAGGTCATCAGAGATGATAACCCAAGATCCCTTTCCTGCTTGGTGCATGCTATATCCTCACCCCCAACTGATATATTGTGCCAGGGTTTTTGTGCCCCATATGCATTATCTTGCACTTCTTTGCATTGAATTTCAACTGTCAAACCCCTGACCGTTCTTCAAGTTTCTGCAGGTCCCTTCTCATTCTGTCTACACCCTCTGGTGTGTCTACTCTGTTACAAAACTTTGTGTCATCAGCAAGCAGGGAAATTCTGCCTTCTAGGTCCTGCACAATGTCACTGATGAAGATGTTGAATAGGAGGTTCTGGTTAGGACAGATAACATTATGGAAGGTAAAAAGTCAGTTCACATAATACAGGAAATTAAACCAATTGCTTTAACACAGACAAAAAGATATAATCTAATAACGAAGACTAGAAAAAAGCAGTATTTGTACTCAGGACTAACAGCAGAGTTGATGCTTACAGAGAGCTACTTACAGTGCAGTATTGATCATGCAGTAAAATGTTATTTACATGTTGTTTTTAATAACGTTCACATGTATCCACACAAGTCTGACTAAGCAGAACCTTAAAACAAAAAGGACTGATGAACAAACTCTGTTTAAGCCATTCTTGCAATGCATTCCAAAAATGTGGGAGCAGCCCAGCTAAAGGCCATTTACAAATTTCGAGCAATGTCTTGGGACATAAAGGATGACAGCATTATGCTTTCTTGGGTTGTATAATCCAATAGATCTTTGAAGAAGATTTGATGTAAATTATGGAAGGAGTTTCACATAACTTTACAGGGCCATGTATGAAGGTTTCTGAGCCTTCTGGTTATAAGTGGGGTCCATCCCAAGGCTGTACGGAGGAAACAATTATGTGTTCTAGCCTGCAAACCAGAGATACACCATAGTGCCCTGTGGTAAAGCGCATCTAGTTTGGATCGCTTAGAATCTCAGGCAGCTTCTGCATATTATGTCACCATAATCTAATGGGGAAGAAAGGTCTCCTGAACTAGTCTTTTTGCATCAGATCTAAAACAGAAGTTGCTCTGATAATAAAACCCGAGTCTCAGATACGATTTTATGCATACTGAAGGATAACTTGCTATCCAACCACACTCCCAGGTACCTGAAGCAGTCTACCAGTTACAACTTATTACCATTTGGCATTGTAATGCCCACCAAGGAAGTGTGGCAGAACATTGTTTGTGGCATTTAAATGAAGCTTTGAGGCACACAAATTAATTTGGAATTGATCAAATGTCGTTTGAAGTACATTCATAGCCATATCTGGGAAGGGACTAGAGATGTACAGAACCATGCCATCTGCGCGTAAGTTTAGCTTAGTATTTATAATGTTAGAACTCAGATCATCAGTATAAATCATAAATAAAAGCAGTCCTAGTATGGATCCTTGCGGCACTCCCTTACAAATGCTGGCACAAGAGGAAAGTCTTCCATCTTTAGCTACTGTTGTCTCCCAACAAGATACTAAACCAAGCTACTACCTTTGGACCTATGCCAGTATTCATGAGGTTTACTCAAGAGATTATTGTGGTCCATTGTACGAAAACTTTACTAAGGTCTAGGGCCCACATTTTCATACCACACATCCTGAAAATGTGTGAAGAGCAATATTCAACTGGGGGAGATGCACGCCCAAAACCAAATGCTCGATCATGCAGAAATAAGGACAGTGGCACAGATGGGGCATTCCATTAATGTGCCATGCATCCAATATTCAGCCAAAATGAGTGGCACAAGTCCAGCGCATCCCAAAATGAACAGCCCAAAGATAGATATATAAGGAGATAGCCTGACTTTGCAAGCCACCCATAGGCAGAGCACAGAACTACAGCCATGGACAGCTCAGCCTTCATCATGGCAGCTGTGACAGAAGATGTCAGGTGACAGGAACAATAGCAACATGGCCAGAGAAGGGTCCATAGGCAGTACGCCCACCAGAGATGGTACTGGAACCATGTCGCAGTTGAACAGCTGACCATCACAGAAATCGTGGCCAGTACCATCTCAACAGGGCATTTCTGCTCCTTAATGGACTGCAGGCAACAACACACAGAGGTCACGCCATGACGGTGGAGACAAAGATGACAGAAGCACTGTGCCTGCTCACCATGGGCACCTTCAGATACCAGTGGGTGACACCACTGGTATCACCCAATCTGCCATGTCCTGTTTCCTCACAGTTACTCACTGCACTACTGCCCCATGCTATGGAATTCATCACATTCCCTAGCACAGCAGCAGAGTGTACAGAAACAATCCAGCACTTCTACTGGGTTGCACACATGCCAGGCATGCTAGGGAAATTGACTGCATCTATGTGACAATCAGAGCACCACCTGGTGTTGACAAGGACACATACATAAACAGGAAGGGTACTACTCCATCAACTGCCAAGTGGTGTGCAATGCCACAGGGTGCATCAGCAATGTCTTTGCCAGTTACCCAGAGAGTGCTCATGATGCCTACATCTGGCATCAGCCGCCCGGTGCTGTGGATTTGAGTCTGGGGAGATACCCAGTGGCCACCTAGAGGGTTAGTGGCACAGAACCCCATCCACATGGTGCCCACATGTCCCAGAAACCACTGCAAGTGGCTGTGCAGGGGTGGATCAGTGTAACACAGCCGACTCAATGTCTAACAGACATGTGGCAAACTGGATGCTGTGCGGCTGCCAGAGTGGAGCCAGAAACGACAGAAACTAGAAAGATGGTTGGAGCAATGAGTGTGCCAGTAAATATAATGGTATACAGCAGGCTGAGGCAACGGGGGGGCAGCCGTCCCCCGATGGTGTCACTGTATATGGGGCAGGGTAGTGTGACACTGTGTGAAAACACAGTGACATGGGTAGCAACAGGCCATGCCAGGCAGTGCACCACAGAGCAGATGCCAGTCATGCTGTGGTGGTAGTGACAGTGGGCAATCAATGGTGGGGTGGATGCTATGGAGGCATGTGAATGGACATGCAGGTGAGAACCATGAACAGGTAAACAGTATGGACAGACACAAACAGCATACATGAGGCATGTTGGGAGGCAGCTGGACATGAATGGAAGTGTCACGTGAGACTAATATATCACCCTCCCCCACACAGGTGACAGCGCTTACCCCTCCACCCATGGCTGCTCACCCCATACTGCGGACCTCATCCAGTACAGAGAAAAGGTACAGTGAGGCACACATTGCTACAAGGAACATCACTGAGCATGTGTTCAGCATGCTTAAGATGCGGGTTAGATGCCTGGACAGGTCCGTGGTGCCCTACAGTACAGCCCAGACAAGGTATGTGGCATATTTCTGGTCAGTTACATGCTACACAACATGGCCATTGACCATGGAATGGTTGTCCAGGTGCCTGAGAGTAACAGTGCAGAGGATGAGGTTCACTGGAAGAGGATGAGCAGCCACCACTGGCTTGGAGGGATCCCATACTGGCCCTGAGGGCACGGCAGCACAGGGCCACCATTGTGCAGCATTTTGGACCCGAAGGTGAGTACTGGAGGCAGCTGTGACAGTGCAGGCAAATAGCACATGCACAGGTAAGTCCAGCCCATGGTGCCCCAAGGTGTGGCAGCCAGACACAGTCATGGAGGCATGACATGCACACACGCAGCACAATACATATTCACACTTGACCACAGCAGGGCCAACAATGAAAAGGATACACACAGGTGGACATGTAGCAATGGCATGGGTCAGTGATAGGCCACTGGCACAGACGCACAGCATCAGGTCACAGATGCACTCATTATTCCCATGCCCACCACCATGACACCATGGTCCGTATCCGGCCGGATGCCACATTGATGGGACAAACATGCCACAGGCATGCATGCATGGGCACAATGACAGTGCACAGCCCTGAGCAGTGCTGGGATGATGTCAGACCAGCAACAGCCACAGGGCAACATGGAGCAGGCCAGCCGCGTAGCCAGGACACCTAAGTGTCTACCTGTGTAGCCACCATGGACACGTGGGTGGCCACGCACACAGGCAAGTATGTTTCACCTGGGAGACCACCTGCCCAAGTGGTGAGTCCTCCACCGCTGAGGGGTTGAACCATGTGACTGTGACTGGCTGCGTGTGGATATCAGTGTCCTGAAAAGCACATTGTTCCCAGGGGTGTTGGGGATACCAAGGGCAGGGGATAGCATCTGGAGCACACTGGCTGCACACCGTCTCTGGTGGGAGTGCTGGTGTTGCTGCATGGCAGGCAGCGGGTGCTTTGCAGGACTGTGAGGCCCTGTATGCACAGCCCACTGCAATGGCCTGTGCAGTCCAATCAAGACCACAGGAGGTGCAGCGCTGTGGTCATATCCGCATGCTGAGCAGCTGCCCACTTATCCAGGAGAGCCACCTGCATGTGCAACCATGCACAGCCTCCTTAGTGACACCTGGCACTCCACGGAGTTCTGCAGGAGCTGTGTGTACTTTTGGGCTTGTCAACAAGGGACATGTGTTGGGGCAGTGGCTGATGAGCAGGGGTCCCAGCCTGCTGTGTTGCAACCACCTGTGGCCACCGTATAGTAGGCCACTGTTGGGCTAGGACTGTGCGTGCAGACACACTGGGTACTGGGTTAGCCTTCCCAAGTGCCCCTGAAGGCTGTTGCTGGATGACATCACCCTGGCGGACACGCTGCACCCAGGTTGCACAGCAGTGCCCTGGTGGCCACCAGCATGTGGCATGGCAATGGCCACTCCTGTGATGGCCCAGGATGGCTGGTGCTGTCAGAAGCTGCCTGTGTGGTATCTGGCATGCCAGGGTAACCAAGATGTTGGGGATGGTGCTACCAACTGGATGGCGTCATCATCATCATCATCAGCAGCAGCAGTAGCAGCAGCTGTGACAAGCACTGCAAGATCATTCAGGAGATCAATCCCAGACAGGGGGTTGAGATCAGAAAGGCAATGAACCTGCCCCACCTCCAGTGTGCCTGCCAGAACAGCAGTGGCCACAGTAGCTGTTCATGTGCTGGTAGTGGGTATGTCTGGCTGCTGTTCCCAGACTGTATCTAGGATGCTGTCACATCCCTGAGGTGTGATGGAGCTGTGAAAGCAGAAGAGGAGAGCATGGTCAGGGCTGCATGCCTATGGTGAGGTAACAGTGGCATTTACATGGAGGTGCACATGTGTGTCACAGGTGCGCAGGTGGTGGCACCATGGCTAGAACTACTATTGTAGGGCAATGGCACACATGCCATACTGACAGGTGGGGTTGTGTTTCAGTCATGTGTGTGGCCACATACTGACCCATGTGAGGTACAGCCTAAACGGCAGACTCCCCACCAACTGGCCTGCACCCCTGCGCAGCAGCCAGCATGTGGTTCACAAGCCCTATGAACATACCAGATGCACACCACTGACCACAGCCACAGGGGTGTTCTCCCACACAATATCTATGGCCCACACCCTGGACCCTGATATGGTTGTTGGGGTATTCCCAGCAGGAAATTCACCCAAGAACTGGAGGTTTCAGTGGGAAGGGTGGTGCAGTGGGGCCCCTAGAAGTAAGAAGCCCGACAGATTTAATAATTTCAACACTTTATTTTTTAAGTGTAATACAACTGAAATCATTGGCTGGATTTCATTCTGGCACGACTACAATCAAAATCCATACTCTTTGCATCACATTCCTTGGCAAGTCTTTGGTTTGACTAGACGGGGAAGGCACCCAGGAGGAGGTGTCAGTCTGCAGCATGCGCCTAACATCAGCTGTCTTGATCTGGCCTTGTGTAAGGTGGCTTGTGAATGTAGATTTGATTGCCAGTTGCTGTTGTTCAGTAAAGGATTGCTGGCAATGTGGGGACCTTATAGGTGGAGTATGTGTCCCCATCATCTCTTGGCTTCTGCAGATGTCCTGTGAGCTAAGTCCCTTCTTGTTCTTGTTGCAATACAGGTACCTGGTGAAAGAGATGGCCCTTTCCTGGTTCATCCATGGTGATTGAACTGCTCTCCAGAGTCTGTGATGGAGCACCTGCATGGGGGCTGATGGTGGTGCATGGGACCTTTGTGGTTAACTGGCATATCTGTCAGCTCACTCTGATGCTCTCCTCTTTGCTGCCTATCAGGCGATAAATGCGCATCTGCTGTTGTTGCTCAGTGGCTCATGTATGACTAAGCTCATGTCTACCCTCAAGATGAATGCTGTGAAACTGTGGAAAGAAAGAAAGAAAGAATTAAGAAAGAAAGAAAGAAAGAAAGATAGATACATACATTGGGCCCATGGATAACAACTAAGACAATGGAAGTCTCCAACTTGGGGGCATCAGGGAGGTCAGTGCCATCACCCTGTGTGTTTGGGACTGCTAGCCCATAGAGAAATGGCCAAAGCAGGCCCTGGAAGTTTTAGGGGAGATGCCAGCAGGTGTCTCCAGGCTTGGAAGCACCTTCCTGGGTAAGACATATGCTTTGGTACCCTGGGTAACAAACTAAGCCTGTGAAGTCCCTGCCCTGGCAGGCATCAGGGAGGTGAGGGCCATTACCCTGGGTGTCTGGAGATGTTAGACCCAAGGAAGTGTTAACAGCAGGCCCTGGGAAGTTTTAGAGGGAGATGCCAGCAGGTGTCCCCAGGCTTGGAATCACCTTCCCTGCATCAGACATATGCTTTGGTACCCTGGGTAAAAACTAAGCCTGTGGAAGTCCCTGCCCTGTCAGGGCATCAGGGAGGGAGGCCATAACCCCTGGGTTTCTGGGAGTGTAGACCCAAGGAAGTGTTAACAGCAGGACCTGGAAGTTTTAGGGGTTGGTGTACCAGACCACCCAAACCAGAAAGCACTTTCCTGGGTAAGATATATGCTTTGGTACCCTTGGTAAAAACTAAGCCTGTGGAAGTCCCTGCCTGACAGGGCATCAGGAGGTGAAAGCCATTACCCTGGGTGTTTGAGAGTGCTAACAGCAGGTCCTGGAGTTTCAGGATGCAAGCCAGCAGGTGTCCCCAGGCTGAGAGCACTGAGTACTGGGAATCCTGGTGGGAGCTGAAGTCCCTGGGAGAAAGTGTGACCAGATATCCCTGAGTCCTGGTAGGATGAGATGTCCCTGAGAGATGGTAGACTAGATGGCCCCAATGGCTAGTGGGACCAGATGTCGCTGAGGGCTAGTAGGACTAGATGGCCCTGAGATCTAGTGGGACCAGATAGCACTGGAAGCAAGTGTGACCAGATGGCCCGCCTGCTGCCAGCTGGGATTTCTCTACATAACTGCAGTGGGCTTAATAATCACTCTAGGGGAGTTTCTGAAGGCCTAGCCAGGCTGTAATGCAGGTTACTGGGCATGGCTTGATGCTGAGCCTGGCAGGCTGATTCTGGAAGTCACCAGGATACATGCCAGCAGTTCTCCCCAGTCAGAGAGCACTGTTCCTGGGTAAGAGATATGCTTTGGTACCCTGGGTAACAACCAAGCCTGTGGAAGTCCCTGACCTGGCAGGGCATCAGGGAGGTGAGGGCCATTACCCTGGGTGTCTGGGAATGCTAGATCCAAGGGAAGTGTTAACTGCAGGACCTGGAAGTTTTAGGGGTTGGGGTACCAGGCTACCCCAGTCAGATAACACCTTCCTGGTAAGACATATGCTTTGATACCTGGGTAAAAACTAAATCTGTGGAAGTTCCTGCCCTGGCAGGGCATCAAGGAGGAGAGGCCATTACCCTTGGGAGTCTGGGTGCGCTAGGCCCAAGGGAAGAGTTAACAGCTGGCCCTGGAAATTTTAGGGGACATGCCAGCAGGTGTCCCCAGGCTTGGAAAGCACATTCCCTGGGTAAGGCATATGCTTTGAGACTCTTGGTAAAACCTAATATTTTGAAGTCCCTATCCTGGGAGGCATCATAGAGGTCATGGCACTTAGCCTTATGAGTATTGACTCCTAGCCCTTAGGAAAGTGGCAAAAAGCAGTTCCTGGAAGTTTGAGGGGTGAGGGTACCAGGTCTCTCAGACTGATGCACTTTCTCTGGGTAAGGTATATGCTTTGGGACCTGGGGAATAACCAAGCCTGTGGAAGTATGTATCCTGGGAGAGCATCAGGGAAGTCAGGGTCATCACCCCTGTGAGTTTGGGACTTCTAGCCCTGAGGGAAGTGGTTGAATCTGGGCTGAAGCTTTTAGGGGACAGGCTATCAATTCTACCCAGGCTGAGTGTAGAGTCGGGGCATACTTACATTTGTTATGGTACTCTTCTGCCACAGGGTCATGGAGAAGTGTTTGATTCCAGTATGGCTGCCTGCCTTATCACTGCTTTGCGATGGCAGAACATGTCAGGTGTGATCCGTCTGTCTCGATGAGCACAGGGGCATTAAGTCCAGTAGCTGATGGTCTCTCAGTTTGGGGAGCAGCCGCCTTGTGTGGTGTGCATAGAGCTGAAGTAACTTGAATAGCTCTTCTTCTAGCACCAGTCTAGCTGGTCCATGTGTTGCAATGGTTTTGTGAAGAAAAATGGTAAAGACATCAATCAATCAATCAATCAATCAAAATCTTTATTTATTCAAGGAACATCATTGAGCAGAGCTCATTTACAAGATGGACCTGGTGGTCATACAAATGAGGATACAAGTATTATTACATAGACAAGAATAGAATAAATAGCAATACAATGGCATGAAATGATTATATACAACAATTTACATATATACAAGTAACAATAGAACCATTTAGCCTGTAGGAAAAAAAGAGGACAAAGGTATAGCAGTCCTAAAATATAAGTTATATGGTCTAAACTAGTTTTTAAGTGAATATAATAGGTGATTCGGAAGAAAAGAAATTGAGTTAATATAATGGATAGAAAAGGGAGGTTTAGTTGGGTCAGATTGGTGGGGATTATGTTTTATAAAAGCAATTGCAGAGCTCTGGAAAAGGGCGGAGAACAATCTTTGAAGGATGCCAGAGGTAGTAGGCTATCTAGCTTCATGGATTTTTGGAGAGAGTTCCATGCAGCTGCTAAGGAATAGCTGAAGCAGCCCTCCCATACCGGGTGCAGGCATTGGGGACCTTTAATGTGATGAGTTTACTGATCCTTAAGGTGTATGGCCTGGTTGTAATTTGAGTAAAGCAATCAGTGATATAGGTCGGTAGTTTGCCTGTTAGCGCTTTGAGTATCCAGATAACAGCATTCCTATTTCTTCTGTGTTGCAATGATGTCCAGTTGACTGCCATATAAAGGAGCAATGATGGGTGTTGGAGGGAAGGTCAGTAATAAATCTTATGGACCTGTGATAGGGTGTCCAGCTTATGTAAGAGATGACTTGAACAATGGCAGTAGAAAATCAGCATAATCAATGAGGGATAGGAATGAGGCCTGAATTAACCTTTTTGGAATCACTGTTTAGGTAATGTTTTATTCAAAAAATAGTCCGAGACCTCTGTCTTAGCTTTTAAGTAACTCTTCAATATGGACAGAATAGTCAAGCCTGTTATCTATCCAGACTCAAGGTATTTGAAGTTATCAACAAATTCAAGTTTCTCCAAGTAAGGTGGATATATGTAGGTGTTGGATGCTGGGGTAGTGGTAGTACAGCTCTTTGTGGTAAAGAACATAGCTTTTGTTTTTTGCATTTAGAAGTAGTTTTTGTCAAGTAGATTGTGCTGCAGAATGGAGAATTCTGGATTGTAGAAGTTCACAGGCTTTGGAAGGTGAGGATTGCTGACATACAATACAGTATCATCAGCAAACAGATGAATGTTAGATTGAGTGAGGTTGGCATCAATATTGTTTATATAAATAGCAAAGAGGATAGGGCCAAGAATAGAGCCTTGTGGTACACCTTAGCAGAGGTTTTGAGGTGGATAGGTAATTTCCATTTCTAACCAGTTGCGACCTATCTGAAAGGTAATCCTTAAACCAGTTGAGTGATAGGGAATCCAGGCCTAATGAGTTAAGGGAGGTGAGTAATAAGTCATGATCCACTGTGTCAAAGGCTTTACTCAAATCCAGAAACACAGCACAGGTAAAATTTTTTTGTCCAAATTAGTCTGCCAATCGTTGGTTACCTTGGCTAAGGCAGTAATGGATGCTATGCTTTGATCTAAATCCAGATTGTGCAGAATTTAGAAGGTTATTGTTATCCAGATAGTCCCTTAACTGAGAGTTTACTAGTTTTTCGAACATCTTAGATAGTACTGGTAGGATGGAGATAGGTCTGTAATTGTTGAGATCCCTAGTATCACCAGATTTGAGTAATGGAACTACTTGAGCTGTTTTCCAAGTAGATGGAATGGATCCAGTAGTTAGGAAAGATTGAAGAGATGAGTAAGGGGCAGATAAGACATGTGAAGCAATTTTCAGGAAATAGGGATCCAGGAGTCTCACCTGCACTTTTGGTTGTGTCTAAATTAGAGAGGAGATCTTCCACTTCTTTCACGGATATTGGGATGAAGGAAAAGTTGAAGTGGCCATTTGTCCCACAGTAGTTTGCAGGTTCAAGGAAGATCTCAGGATATTTGCAGGTGATGAGTCAAATGCTAGGCAGCAGTGGTGAAGTGAACATTGAAGGTATTTAAGATTTCTTGTTTACCTGTAATTTCTGTGTCATTTAGTAGCAATTTGGTGGTTAAGGCAGGAGTAGAATTCTGGCCCAGAAGTCCTTTATTGTACCCCAGAGTCTGGATGGGTTATTGTAGGAGCATCAATTCAGCTGTATAGTAGGCAGTTTTGGCAGTTCTTATTTTTGTACATGAATTCCTTGCTTTTCTGAAATTTAGCCAATCACTGGTGTCCTTTGTTTTCTTGCCTTTTCCACAGCTTGTCTCTGGTTCTCAAGGCTGCTTTAAGCTCAGAGGTGAACCAAGGGCAGGATTTTACCTTAGTTCTGATACTGGTGATAGGTGCATGAATATTGAGAACATTGGTGATAATATCCTTTAAAGTCTGGAGTGCTGTTTCAACAGAGGTTGTAAGATAGAAATCTTGCCAATATATTGTAGTACTCAGGTCATGGAGGTAACCTGAGATATTGAAATTTTTTTGACCTTTTGAGGATAAATTCTGCAGGATTTGGTGGTTTGAGTGTGGATCTTATGCCAGCTATAGGGTAATGGTCACTCACATCACTTGGCAGTACTCCTGCATGTGAGTATAAGTGAGGCTTGTTTACCAACATAATATCCAGGAGTGAGCTGTTGCTGGAATTTCTTCGGTTAATCCTAGTTGGGTCTTTAATCAGCTGTGTGAATCCATAGGTGTCACAAAGGTTATCAAAGGTGCAGATACATTAGACAACCAGTTTAAATTCAAATCACCAAGGATGACGGTATCTTCAGGGCCTTGGTTGAGAATTGACCCTAGGTGGAAAGCAGTTTAAGGCCTGCAGAGGGGCCTATAGCATCCAATCAGTTTAAATGGAGGCAATTAGGAAGGCAAATTTTGATTGATAAACATTCAAATTCATTTGGCTCAGATGTGTTGATAGAGGCAGGTTGCAGAGATGGTGTCCTTAATGTATATGGCCACCCCACCACCCCTGGAAGGGCGATCTGCTCTGAAGAGCTGGTAATTGGGAAGGTTTACAACACTGTCTTTTGTTGTAGGCCTGAGCCAAGATTCAGAGATGACCAGGAAGTCTGGAAGAGTATGTGCCACCCAAGCCTGTATTAAGATGAACTTTTTAGGAGGCTGCAAGCATTGAAGTGTATGAGCTTAGTCCTTTTATGGTAGTCAGCTCAGAAGGGAAGATAAATTGACAATGGGGCCAGGATTAATCTCAATGAAGCCAATGCATAAAAGGAGGTAGAAGATTAATTTGACTAGGGCTCCAAGGGATAGGGATAGAGAGTGATCAGAGCATTTCCTCTAATCCTAGATGCACACTGTGTAGTGGGAGATGGTGCTGTTATATAGGTGTGTCTTTTATCATAACATAGGAGTCTGATGGACAGGCATAGAGGGTTTTTATAGATCCAGGATACATGTAAAGGGCTAGGGAGAGCTGGATTGTTAGAGAGGCTTTATGTGGATACCCAGGGTTGCAGTGTAATAGTGGTTCAAAGTGAATAAGGAATAGATGGTTGTACATTGTGGATGGCAGTGGAGAGCAGAACATACTCATTAACTTATTCGTCATGACAGGGGTATAATATGATTATCATAATGGAATGGGGAGATGAGAGGTTAAGGAGCAAAAGGAAACAAGTTAGCATTGTGCGGGGTAGGTATGGGTTAACAGGAAGGAATTAGATATGGGCGGATGAGAGAAATGGCGGAAAGAGTGTATAAATACAATTAACCAAGAGGGGAGGGGCGGGCAAAAATTTTGCGGTTGCCGTACCTTTCAACTTCTTCCCGGCCTCCTGGAACTTCTTAGTCGGCTGGAGGTCACCGGCGTCCGCTGGCGGCTCGAGCCCTTCTGCGGCTGGAGCTGGAGGGCAATGCCGGCTGCAAGTCAGGGGACAGAGGAGAAGGCAGTGAGAAGGCAATTTTATTGCAGGCAATCTGCAATTAGGTGCAAGAAACAAGAATCTGCACAACAAAGACTGGGAGGGTTTGGGGGGTTAGGCGCCAAGCGTCTAGCACAGATCCCAGAAAGGCTGAATCACTAGCAAACATCACATCAAAACATGTTTAAATACCCACAATTTTAAGTAAAAACAGCTCTTTAAGAAATTAACACAAGTTACAGCTAATCAGAAAATCCCATCCAGAAAAGTGTTGCAGAGTCCAGCTAAAGTCAATGGGAAAGGCGCACCAATCGGAGCAAGGCAGAGACAGCAGTCGCTTCCCGATTGGTTGCGGCTTTGCCCGTACCTTTCACTGCTTCTCCGGCCTCCTGGAACTCTTGGTCGGCTGGAGGTCACCTGACCCGCTGGCGGCTCGGAGCCCTTCTGCGGCTGGAGCTGGAGGCAATGCGGCTGCAAGTCAGGGGACAGAGGAGAAGGCAGTGAGAAGGCAATTTTATTGCAGGCAATCTGCAATAGGTGCAGAAACAAGAATCTGCACAACAAAAGACTGGGAGGGTTTGGGGAGTTAGGCCCTAGCCGCCTAGCCCACACAGATCCCAGAAAAGGCTGAATCACTAGCAAACATCACATCAAACATGTTTAAATTACCCACAATTTTAAGTAAAACAGCTCTTTAGGAAATTAACACAAGTTACAGCTAATCAGAAAATCCCATCCAGAAAAGTGTTGCAGAGTCCAGCTAAAGTCAATGGGAAAGGCGCACCAATCGGAAGCAAGGCAGAGACAGCGGTCGCTTCCCGATTAGTTGCGGCTTTGCCCAGCTCCTTCACACTGCTTCTCCGGCCTCCTGGAACTCTTGGTGGCTGGAGGTCACGCGGCCCGCTGGCGGCTCGGAGCCCTTCTGCGGCTGGAGCTGAGGCAATGCCGGCTGCAAGTCAGGGGACAGAGGAGAAGGCAGTAGAAGGCAATTTTATTGCAGGCAATCTGCAATTAGGTGCAGAAACAAGAATCTGCACAACAAAAGACTGGGAGGGTTTGGGGGGGGGGTTAGGCGCCCTAAGCCGCTCCAGCCCACACAGATCCCCAGAAAAGGCTGAATCACTAGCAAACATCACATCAAAACATGTTTAAATTACCCACAATTTTAAGTAAAACAGCTCTTTTAAGGAAATTAACACAAGTTACAGCTAATCAGAAAAATCCCATCCAGAAAAGTGTTGCAGAGTCCAGCTAAAGTCAATGGGAAAGGCGCGACAATCGGAAGCAAGGCAGAGACAGCGGTCTTCCCGATTGGTTGCGGCTTTGCCGTGCAACTTTCACACTGCTTCTCCCGGCCTCCTGGAACTCTTGGTCGGCTGGAGGTCACCGCCCGCCTGCTGGCGGGCTCGGAGCCCCTCTGCGGCTGGAGCTGGAGGGCAATGCCGGGCAAGTCAGGGACAGAGGAGAAGGCAGTGAGAAGGCAATTTTATTGCAGGCAATCTGCAATTAGGTGCAAGAAACAAGAATCTGCACAACAAAAGACTGGGAGGGTTTGGGGGGTTAGGCCCTAGCGTCTAGCCCACAGATCCCAGAAAAGGCTGAATCACTAGCAAACATCACATCAAAACATGTTTAAATTACCCACAATTTTAGTAAAAACAGCTCTTTTAAGAAATTAACACAAGTTACAGCTAATCAGAAAAATCCCATCCAGAAAAGTGTTGCAGAGTCCAGCTAAAGTCAATGGGAAAGGCGCACCAATCGGAAGCAAGGCAGAGACAGCGGTCGCTTCCGATTGGTTGCGGCTTTGCCCGTACTTTCACACTGCTTCTCCCAGCCTCCTGGAACTCTTGGTCGGCTGAGGTCACCACTGCCCGCTGGCGGCTCGGAGCCCTTCTGCGGCTGGAGCTGGAGGCAATGCCGGCTTTCACACTGCTTCTCCGGCCTCCTGGAACTCTTGGTCGGCTGGAGGTCACCGCCCGGCCCGCTGGCTCGGAGCCCCTTCTGCGGCTGGAGCTGGAGGCAATGCCGGCTTTCACACTGCTTCTCCCGGCCTCCTGGAACTCTTGGTCGGCTGGAGGTCACCGCCCGGCCCGCTGGCGGCTCGGAGCCCTTCTGCGGCTGGAGCTGGAGGGCAATGCGGCTTCACACTGCTTCTCCCGGCCTCCTGGAACTCTTGGTCGGCTGGAGGTCACCGCGGCCCGCTGGCGGCTCGGAGCCCCTTCTGCGGCTGGAGCTGGAGGGCAAAAGACATAGCTGTCTTCACTATCAACGACCAGTATCTCTACATTCTTCAAGTCACCCAGGGACATTTTTCGGATGGCAGCAGAGTGCTGGGCATTGTGGAAGAGTCAAGCTGAAGATGAGGTGCTTTCTAGCCAGGCAGTGATCTTGGTTTCTAAGTGTCTTGGCTCTGGGTAAACTGTTAATTATCCTGACTGCCTCCTTGGCAGCAGAGGTGTCTTTATACAGAGATGCTGTCTCTAGTGGTATCCGCATTTGTGAGTCCCTTAGCTGGATTTTGTGGCACCTCTTCATGGCAGAGGTACAGAGGCCAGCTCTCCAGAAAGGAATTACCTTGATGAGCATGTCAAGTTCAGCCTGATGGGTCCTGGCAAACCCATTCAAATCTAAGAATTTCAGGAAGTGAAGGAGGCTGTTTATATAACACTTGATAGTGCCTGGCTTAAAACCTGAGGCTTCAGCCCTGGAATCTCAAGTATCTCTTACGAATATCCTGGAGCCCAACAGGGATGTGTGCGAAAGGCTGGGTCAATGGAGTTCCACAGGCGGGTCAGCATCTGCTGGTGAGCGGTTGCTGTTTCTTGGTCTTTCTTTCCTCCCTCCAAGGTCTGGAACCAAGCTCTATAGAGACTCAGCAGTTGAGGACTCTCTATCTCTGACTCTGTAGGCTGGTGAGGCAGCTGAGTATGTGGCAAATCTAGAGATGGAGAATACTGAGTCTGGGTGTCTCTGATATTTGGTTGGGTTTTAAAGCTGGTCAGAGTGCATTTGTGTACCTTCCGAAGGTGCTGACTTAGATCTCTTACAATGGAAAACAGTCTGGCTGCTGGCATTTGTAAAAGCATTTTCCTGCAGGAGGTTGGGTCAGGAGTGACTGCCTCCCAAAGTATTGTGCCTTTCCTTGTGTCATGCAGTGTACTTCGTGGAGGTGCCTCTGTAGATGTAATTCTCTTACGATTGTGCAGGTACACAAAGGGTCTCACTGTCTTGCTTGGTATCCCCAGAGAAGCATCTGTAAAAGAGGGACACAATTTTAGTAGTGCTGAACATTAACCCGGGAGTGTGGGACTGTTAGACCCAAGAGAAGTGTTACCAGCAGGCCCTGGAAGTTTAAGGGAGCATGCTGCTGGTGTCCCCAGGCTTGAAGCACATTTCCTGGGGAAGGCATATGCTTCGGGGCCCTGGGTAAAACTAATCCTGTGGCAGTCCCCACTGGAAGGCCATCAGTGAGGTGAGGCCATTACCTCTGGGAGTCTGGGAGTGCTAGGCCCAAGGGGAGTGTTACCAGCAGGCCCTGGACGTTTTAGGAGGCTGCCAGCAGGTGTCCCCATGCTGAGAGCACTGAGTCCTGGGTGAAAGTGTGAGCAGTTGTCCCTGAGTCCTGGTGGGATGAGATGTCCCTGAGAGATGGTATGACTAGATGGCCCTGATGGCTAGTGGGACCAGATAGCCCTGGGAGCAAGTGGGACCAGATAGCCCCACCTGTTGCCGACTGGAATTTCTCTAAATAACTGTGGTCGGGCTTAATAGTCACTGTAGAGGAGTTTGTTGAAGGCCTATTCAGGCTGTGATGCCAGTTGCTGGGCATGGCTTGATGCTAACCTGGTAGGTTGCATCTCCGAAGTCACCAGGGGCATGCCTGCTGGTGTCCCCAGGCTTGGAAGCACATTCCCTGGGGAGGCATATGCTTTGGGACCCTGGGTAAAAACAAATTCTGTGGCAGTCCCTACCCTGGCAAGCCATCAGTGAGGTGAGGGCCATTACCCCTGTGTCTGAGAGTGTTAGACCCAAGGAAGTGTTACAATGGCCCTGGAAGTTTTTGGGAGCATGCCTGCTGGTGTCCCCAGGCTTGGAAGCACATTCCCTAGGGAAGGCATATGCTTTGGGACCCTGGGTAAAAACTAATTCTGTGGCAGTCCTACCCTGGCAGACAATCAGTGAGGTGAGGGCCATTACCCCTGGTGGTCTGGGAGTGCTAGACCCAAGAAAGTGTTATCAGCAGGCCCTCAACATTTTAGAGGGTGAGCGTGCCAGGTCTCCCTAGGCTAAGAGCACTTTTCCTGGGTGTGGTACATGCTTTGGGATCCTGGGTTATAAGCTAAGCCTGTGGAAGTCCCTTCCTGTGAGATCATCTTGGGGTCAGAGCCATCACTCCTTTGATGTTGAGATTCCTAGCCCTTAGGACAATTTTAAAAAGCAGGCCATGGAAATTTTAGGGGATGGGGTTGCAGGTCTTTCCAGGCTCAGTGCATTGGTGCTGCATAAGGTATATGCTTTAGGACCCTGCATAACTACTTAACCTGTGGAAATCTCTACCCTGGGATAGCATCATGCAAGTTAAAACTGCCTTACCTGTTGGGGCTTGCCATGTACATAATATTTCATGTTCTGATTCCATGGCGACTATGTAGCAAGTTGAGTGCTCGGTTCCCAGAAAAACCTCCAGTGTCTGTGTTACTGTGCTGCTTTACTGCTAGTGCAGAGAATGTCAGCTGCTGTTCCTGAACCCCTAGTCTTGTAGCTTCTGATTCTGTGGCCGTTTATACCTGGGGTGGGGTGGAAGGGAAGGGGCTGTCCAGCATCTCTTCCAGGCTCAGTGCACTGAAAACTGGGTAAACATAGAAACATAGAAACATAGAAGTTGACGGCAGATAAGAACACTAAGACCCATCCATTCTGCCCATTTCTTTTCTACCTTATAAATGTGCCATCGGCCTTTGCTCTGTCAGTGGCCTATCTATTCATACTCATTTGTATTGCTCCCTTATGCCTATCCCATGCCTGTTTGAAGCCCTGCACTGTATTCATAGCCACCACTTCTTGAGGTAGGCCATTCCATGCATCCACCACCCTTTCTGTGAAAAGAATTTCCTCACATTCCCCTTAATTGGCCCCCTCTAATCTCATGCTGTGTCCTCTTGTCCTGCTATTTTTCTTATATTTAAACATGTTAGACTCTTTCACCTTGTTAATGCCCTTAAGGTGTTTGAATGCCTCGATCATATCACCTCTCTCCCTCCTTTGCTCAAGGGTATGCATATTGAGCTCTGTTAATCTGTCCTCATATGTCTTCTGATGCAGTCCCTGCACCATTTTGGTTGCCCTTCTCTGGACTGCCTCAATTTGGTTAATGTCCTTGTGAAGGTGTGGCCTCCAATACTGCCGCAGTACTCCAGATGGGGCCTAACCAGTGTCTTGTAAGAGGGATTATTACCTCCCTCTTACGATTTGTGGTACCCTACTAATACACCATAACACTTCCCTAGCCTTACCTACTGCTTTGGGGTCTGCTTGGATGATTTCAGGTCATCAGTGATGATGATGCCCAAGTCTCTTTCTTCCTTTGTGACTGCTAGCAACTCCCTCCCAGCCTATAGGTGGCTTCGGGTTTCTCTTCCCTATGTGCATGATGTTGCACTTCTTTGCATTAAATCCCAGTTGCCACTCTTCTGACCATTTTGATAGTTTATCCAGATCTCTTCTCATTCTGCCCACCCCATCTGGATCATCTACTCTGTTGCAGATCTTGGTGTCATCTGCAAACAGACAAGCCTTACCCTCTAGTCCATCTGCAAGGTCACTAATGAAGATGTTGAAGAGGACTGGCCCCAGGACTGATCCTGAGGTACCCCACTTGTGACTTGCATCTCTTCTGACTGTATACCATTTACCACCTCTCTCTTTTCTGCCCGTCAACCAGTTTGCCACCCAGTTGACCAACTTCTGACCCACCCAGGCCTACCCAGCTTATTTATCAATCTTCTATGTGGAATAGTGTCAAAAGCTCTTGGAAGTCAGGTAGGCGTACATCAACTGCCCCCTTGGTCCACACCACTCTGGTTACCCAGTCAAAGAAATCTATGAGATTAGTTTGACAGGACCTTCCTTTGTAAACCCATGCTGTCTTGGATCCTGTGCCCCTATGGATTCCAGGTGTTGCACTATCCTTTCCTTGAGTGCCTCCATAATCTTGCCCACTACTGAGCTAAGACTGACTGGTCTGTAGTTCCTCCTCCTCCTGCTACCACTCTTGTGGGGCGGGATCACATAAAGCCCTTCTCCAGTCTTCTGGGACCTCTCCTGTGCTCAGAGACTCACTAAACAGTTCTGCTAATGGCTCTGCTAGTTCCACCCTTAGCTTCTTAAGTACCCTGGGATGTATGCCATCAGGTCCCATTCGCCTATCCACCTGAGCTTAGCAAGCTCTTGTAGGACCCTTTCTTTTGTGAAGGAGTAGTGCTCACCTCCCTCCCCTGTGTCCATGGTGCTGAGCTGTGGGCCCTCCCTACCTTCTCTTCAGTAAATGCTGAGGCAAAAGTATCTATTTAGGATAGATGCTTTACGAGATCCTCCTCCTCACATGCTCCCTTTTCTCCATTAAGCTTAGCAATACCCCCTCTGGACTTTCTCCTTTCACTAATGTATCTATGAAAAGTCTTGTCACCTTCTTTTACTGTTAGTGCTAGTGTTTCCTCAATTTGGGACTTTCCTGCCTTACTGCCTTCCCTGCTTCCCTTAGGGCAGTTTGGTATGCCTCCCTATCTTCATCCTGCTGTGTTCCCTTATATTTACTGAAGGCCAGTCTTTTGGCTGTCACCTTTTCTGCTACTGTATTTGAGAACCAAAGTGGTTTCCTTCTTCTTTTGCACTTCCTTTTCTGTCTAACACAATGGGATGATGCTTCAAGTATTGCATCCTAATGCTTGCCCACTTTGCCTGTACCCTCTTACCTGTGTTCTTTTTGCCAGTGAACGCTCATCCTCCAGGGAAGTATCATTGAAGTTAGGGCTGTCATCCCTGTGAGAATGTTACTACTAGCCCCCTAGGAAGTGGTTTAACCCAGAGCCTGGAAGTCAGAGGGGCTGTGGACAAAATGGTTCCAATAGTGGTGACCTAGATGGTGGGTGCCAGTGTCTTTGAATCAGGTACCCAGAGACCAGCCTTATTGGGACCCCAAGTCCTTGTATCATAGTCTATGCACCAGTGGCAAAGAACATCTATCCAAGTTTTTCACTTTAAAACAGGCGCCAAGTACTTTTTTTGTGTCCAGACCTTTAGGACCCTGGCCCAGTGGCATGGTC
This sequence comes from Neoceratodus forsteri, assembly GCA_016271365.2. Taxonomy (NCBI): domain Eukaryota; kingdom Metazoa; phylum Chordata; order Ceratodontiformes; family Ceratodontidae; genus Neoceratodus; species Neoceratodus forsteri. The sequence goes on from CM057452.1 coordinate 427,452,875, forward strand.
CACTGATGGACAAAAGTAACTGCAGACATGCAGGGTGTGCGTGTATCTGTCCCACAACATGAGCAGAGGCACCCATGTACTGTATGGAGACGTTGCTGGCCCACCCAGGGCCATGCACAAGTACACTGCGGTCGCATCTCTGTGCTTGCACAGTGCTACAATGCCTGTATGCCATGCCAGACAACTCCTGTGAACACCACATGCAGACCTTTACAATACCTGTGCAATGCATACTCACAATGCAGTGATGGTGCACCTCTTGTGTCGAATCCAGCACCAGAGACACCCTCAGCAGAGGCACTTCTCAGGGTGGTGGTGACCAAGGCCTCCTGTGCCATTATGGCGGGCATTGTTGATGGCCCCCAGTGGCACTGAGGGCTGCCGGATCTGGGCCAGACATTCCCTGGCTTGTATCCATTCATTATTAATCCTCTTGATACATTCTTGGGTGTACAGTTGAATGTACCATGGGCATTCACTGCCTTGGCCACCTCTGCCCACCCCTTCACCCGTTCTTGCTGGGTTCCCGGCTTCCTGATCAGGAGGTCCTCCCTAAGAATGGAGGCCTCAATGAGAGTCATAAGCTCATCTTTCATGAAGTTCAGCCATCTTCTCTTCTTTCCCTCCTTGGGTTCCATACTGGTGCCTGTGGAAATGACAGAAAATCTCAGGGATGGGTACAGCTTCAGTGCCATGCAGTGAGAGACATGTAGAGTTAAGGTGAAACCAATACAGAAAATGCCACAAAGTACACAAACTTACCTCAAAGGCTGCAGTACCTCTCAGTCACCTGTGTGGTGGGGTGGTGCATGTCAACTCAATTTATAGCTCATCACATGCAAATGAGGGCAGAGCAACCTGTAATGAGATGCAGGTGTCTGAGATTGGCCAGAATTGAGCAATGAGCTCATTACCATATCCTGGCTGAATATTGCAAAGATGGGTCTGGCGCATCTCATAGTGCATCACACATGTATTTGTGACACAGCACAAACACATCCCACATTTCTGATGTATGCGACAGGCATATACGTCACAGCTGGCGTGGTTGTGGACAAAGAATGTCAGTAGTGACGCGTCGCACAGTGCACGGTGGATGTGTGTGGTGCATATCCACAGACATGGATGGCTGTGGTGGTGGCATCAGCCAGCCTCTCCAACATGTTATCGCCCGCTTTGGCCATTACAGCGTGTTTGTGGAGGGTGCAACCTCTGTCTCCCACATGGCCCGTCACTACCAGCATGTATGGTATTTTGCCATGGTACACCAATCGCGCAGAACCCTATAGTGCAAGTGCATGCCATGTGGGGATGAGACTGTGTGGTCAATCATGCAACTGATGCAGCCTGGGCGCTTGCAGTTACTGACAGCACAACAGCACAGTGCAGCAAAATGGTAGAAACTGAGTGATGGCACATGCCTCTGCTACAATGTCCATCAGGCCCCTACCATAACTGGGGGAGACAGAGCTGGCAAATTTGGTGGCCTTTATTTGTCCCCCTGGAGGGGGCAGCTGTTTGAAACAGAGGGAGCTCCAGGAGGCATGGGCCCAGGTGTGGGCCAGGATTGCCATGTGCCTCACCAGGCACACAGCCATCCCTGAATGGGAGAACAGTGCTGCCACTGCTTTGGTGACCTTGGCGATGGGATAGGGCCAGGCTGGAGCAGCTACAAGATGAGATGCAGAGGGGAGCAGTGCCATGCCCCGGTAGTGTATGCAGTGTGACTGTGCACCACTCATGGTACTGGAAGATGGCAGGTGTGTGGCTGTGGCAGGCACTGTCTGTTGTTGACCGTGGCATGTCACCAGTGGAGTCTGGCAGGTGTTACTGGTGTGCTGGTGTGCGGTATGCAGTGTGCCACTGTCTGGCCCCAGTGCCCCTATAGGGTGTGTGGCTCTCAATGTGGGTCCAGGGCCATGCCACAGTGATTGCCACTGTGTGGTTGTAGGGGTCATGGTGGCCTACACTGGTGACACATTGGCCATTGTGGGCCCCATGTGTATGGCACCTTGCCACTGTGTGTTACCACTGTAAGCTGCGCCATGATGCAGAATGGGTAACATGTCCAGCCCTCATATGGTATCCCATGGCAATGTCTGATGTTTGTACAGCGTGGTGGTGGCAACACGTGTTGCCCATCCACATGCGCCATTGTCTAGGGTACAGGTGCCATGTGCATGTCACACAAGGCATGAGCCTGTTGGCACACCTCAGTGTCACACCTCAGTGTCACACAGGTCACCATGCTGCACCATCATCACATGCTCAGTGTCACGTGGCAATGTACTCTGTGGGCACGGTGACAGATGTGTACTCTTACAGGCCTGCATTGTGTAACACTGCATGTACACTGTAGACTGCACCTGCAGAGCTGCATTGTGGCATGTGTATTTGTTGGTGCTTCACATAACTGGCTTGCACATCATTGTTTGGGGGCAGTGTGCTGTAAGCTAATGCTAACTTTGCCCTTCTCATTGTGTTTCCATTGCAGGCGGGAGGAGATCCACCAGGCCCAGAGGGATGCTTGCAGTCAGGGAGATGAGGTCGACTGGGGCAGAAAATTGACTGTGGCACTACCAGGTGGTTGCCATGCCATGCAGCAGGTAAGTGGGCATGTTGTGTTACAAGTTGCATGGATACATGAGGGTATGCATTACCCATTGTGGTCCATGTCTTGTGGGTTGGGCAAGCCATGGGGCGCTGGTCGTGCACACATGTGGTGACAGTGTTGTGCCATGTGACAACTCTGCATTGCTCTTGGCCCCTGTGTAACAGGCACTGTCCAGTGTGTCTGTACATGGCCATGGTCATTCTCCACTGACCACACGGGGACAGCACTGGGCTGTCACTCATGGTGCATACACTTGTCAGGTCCACATGTTGTGTGGTACATGGCATGTGTGGTGCCATGTACCACACGCCCTGACCCACACTGTACATTGCAGTGCAGACATCCCTGAACCCACATCCACCTTCGACACATATCCCCATTGGTGTGGTGCACCCCACTGCCACTGTTGCTCCCATGTGTCCTGTATGGCAGTATGTACTGTCAGACACCACCACAGCAGTCTGTTGTTGTTGCCATGGCCATGCTGTGTCTGTAATACCTGCACAGTGCAGACGATGGCATACTACAAGTGTTGTGGGTCAGTCTACTGTTCCCTGTATGGGCAGCAGTTGTGTACATTCACCGTCACACAACACCTGCCCTGTGTCATGTCCACTGTTGTCCATGGCTGTATGTTGCCATTGTACACTGTTCATATGTAGCTGTTGTCTGTCTTGCAGTCATGACAGTCAACAACACCATGTTACAGTGCACCATGTGTGTGCTGCACAGCTGTGGGCATTCAGACCATGGCCATCCACAGAGACATGCCACATGGGGCTTTCTGTGTTGGTGCCACCTGCCTTTGTGTGATGTTTTGCCAGTGTCATCTGTGCCCACAGTGTTGCTGAGCCATTTGCTTGTGTGTCCCCTTGCTGGCCATCTGAATGGCACTTTGATGGTCTGCCTGTCGACCTGCATGGTACCTGTTTCACCAATCCTATTTCATCTGTGTGTCCCTTGTCATTGCTGTGTTCAGCCAGGGATGTACTAATTTGTTCTGGTGCTGGTGCACATAGGTGCGCAGTGCGTGTGTGTGTGTGTGTGTGTGTGTGTGTGTGTGTGGCATGGTGCCCTGTGCCATCGGGACTGTGATGACCACTGCCTTCCAGTGCATGTGGTGCCCCATGTGCACTGGTACAGCCCAGGCATTGTCCCAATGTGTAGGCATGTCCCATGCCATTGACTGTTCCCCTGCAGTGGCTACCACCATCCACAGTGTGTGGCACATGTTCCAGGCTCTGTGTGCGTGTGGTGGGTGGTGACGGCTGTCAGCCGCGCACACACCCTATGGTAGGGTCCTTGTCTTGGTCCCAGGTCACCTGTGGGACACTCTGCCCCATTGGGCTGTGCATGTGTGTTGCCATGTGTTTCTGCATGTGTTGCCTTTTTGGCAGTCTGTGGTTGTGGCATGGCTCATTGGCATGTCTGGGACGGTGTTTGGGGACATGCCTGTCTGGATGCCCCTGGCATGACCCTGCTGGTATGCTCCATGGGTATTCCCCTGGCATCTGCCTGTCCAGTGGTCATGTGTGTGTCCATATCCCCATGGCATTGCAACACTCACCTATTGTCTGCCAGCTTGCTGTTGCTATTGCCTTTCCTTGTGTGGCCACCTACATGGCCCGTGCACAGGCCGGCTTCTCTCTGTGTGTCCAGCAGGTATGTGGCACTAATGGTTGGGCTAGGTGGGTAGGCACACAGCATGCCATCCATAAATGCCTGCATGTGTGACCTTCTGTGGATGGTTGCGTGCATCTGAGCCCCTGCCTTTGCTACATCAGTGGCAGGGGTTGCCTAACATCGCCATCACATACATGTACCACTGTGTGTGGCCAGTGTGCTTCTGCAGGAACACTGGACCTGTGTCACACAGCCATGTGGTACTTAGCCATATCTCTATTTGCCATATACTGTGCATGTCCTGCCTACTCATTGCCTGTTCATGACCCACATACCATGCAGTGCGCTATGTGTAGCACTGTTCCACAGCATATTGCCTGTCAATCGTGGGTTTGGTGGTGTGGAAGTCTGTGCAGTGGCCTGCACATCTGTGCAGGCATGTATATCACTCATTGTTGCATGGGGGGGATCTGGTCAGGACTGGGTGACTTTTGGCACCAAGCCATGTTTTGTTTGTCTTTTTCCTCCCATACGACACCAGGCCACAGCAGGACATCAGCACTGTGGGAGATGGACACACGGATGCCTGCTACTGGGTGGGAGAGCAATGTCAAGCCTGGAAGTGCTTCTGGCCATGTATTGGAGTATGGGGTGATGGTGCGGGCCATCTGCATGGTGACCTCGTGGTTGCCAGATGCGGGCTGCAACAGGCTCAAGACACCCATGCCATGCACGGTGCCAGGCCAATGTGGCCCAATAGACTTGTAGATAGTGTGTACATAGCCCATATTGACCACCAAACCTGTGCCTTCATCCATCCCATGTAAATAGTCCCCCGCATCCCGTGTTCCTCTGACCTCAGCCCCCGTGGGATTGTAAATGATTATTTTGCATATTGCTATCTTTGCTGTTGTGTTTTACTGCTTTGTGTTTGCTTATTCCTAGTCATGCTTCCTGTTGTTGTTGTTGTGATTACAATTTTCTTCTATTTATTTATTTAGGAACTTGGAATTGCAACCCTTTCAGTCATAGACTCGTTTCCAAAGGCTCCACTAAACTAAGCTAAACTAAGCTAGTTGATTGTTTTTGACATGGTTTTGTGTGTGTGCCTTTATTCTATGGTTGTTGCTGACTGCTGTGTGGCACATATGGGCCACATACCTGTGAGATACTGCTGCACAGGTGTGCGACTGCCATCACCTCACTCGACACCCCTATCCCAAGGTGTGGCCCCATTGTGTCTGTCACAGACATCTCTGCACTGGCTGCATAGGCTTCCTGTCAGTGCTCCTTGTGTCCCTTCATGCTAGTTTCTTGTGTTGGCCCTGTACCCTCTCTGTTGTTGTCATCATAGACCATGTTGTTGTATGCTGCACTGTCAGTGGCCCCTTAGGCCCCCTGCCACCAGCCATTGTGGTGCTGTGCCAGTGGCGCACTGTGCCATGGCTCTGTTTGGAATATCTGCACTGTTGTCACTCTGTTGTGCATCTGGCCTGTCCATTGGCATGCCATTGCTGTGGACCCTATCCATGCCCATGTGTGTCTACACTGCCCCATGTGCATGGCATTCCTATGGTTGGGTGTCATTTGTGTGGTGCTTTTGTACTGGCAGTCAGGGCTCTACTTATGGCCATTTTGGCCACTGTGACATGCCACTGTCCTCTCCTGTCCCCTGAATTTTAGCCCTGTTGTGGCGACAGCCATCCAACTTGCACCAGTGCATTGGAATACTTTCACTGTTTGTGCCTCCAGTCTCTGCCTATCTTGTGTGGTTCCCATATTCAAAGGTGCCCTGTTGTGCCGCATATTTCCAGTTGCGTGATCATGCAACTTGGAATATTCAACGGACATGTGTGATCGCATCTGGTGCATCTTCTGAATATTGATTATTTGTGCCAGTGCATTTCAGATGCATGGCACAGCACTTCATGATTCAGCCAGCCATTTTGAATATGGGGCCCTAGGAAGATTGCCACATTGGTACATGTTTGATCAAGGGCAGTGAACCAGTCACTGGTAACTTTAACTAAAGCAGTAGCAGTACTGTGTTGAGCTGAAAGCCTGATTGCATTGAGGTGATGATATTGAATTTGTCAAAATATTCTCTGATCTGCTCATTCACCAGTTTTCAAGTATTTTTCCTAAGACTGGGAGGATGGGGATAAGTTGATAGTTATTTAGTGAAGTGTTATCCCCAGACTTAAATGACAGAATTATCTTCGAAGCATCAACAATTTGTCCAGATCGGAGATGCTAAGTCCTCTCTTGCTCCTACTTGGATCAGAGTGACCAGGTTTCGATTCTTGGTCCTCTCTCGTTTACAGTTTTCATAAATGACATCCCACCGCCTCACTGGTGCTTGCTCAGGTCTGCTCTATGCCAACGACCTTGTTCTTACTCATCCTCCTCAAACCTCTCAGATATCAACCTGAATCTCAATAGTAACTTCAATACCTTTCAGAGCTTTCTATTGCAAAACAAGCTTGTCTTAAATAAAATATAAAACAGTGACTATGCTCTTCAGTTCAGGTTCAAAATTTGGTCCTGCACCCAACAATTAAGTATCAGAGGCTGATGGCTCTCCCTTAACACAGTTACCTCCTTTAAATACCTGGAGTAACCCTTGATCCTGCCTTGGATTTTGACCAGTACCTAGCCTCAGTCATTAAATCTGTCAATATTCAACTTGGACTGGCATATAAGATGAGACATAGCCTAACATCTACGGTGAGGATGGCCATTGCACAGGATCCTGAGACCCAAATTGGCATATGGGTTAATAGTCTTTCCGGCAACTACTGGGGCTCCTCCAAAAGTGAGATGTCTGCTACAACAGCATTTGCTGTTTTGCTCTGTCTTTACCCAGACTTGCTCACCGATGCACTCTCCAGTTTGGTATGGTTTACCTCCTCAGCCTTCCGTCAGTTTACTTCCTACTGTTTTATAAAGAATATAATCTTCTCCCAGATATCTGACAAATTGGCTCTACTGCTCAAACCTGTGCCTCTGCCTACCCACTGAGATTAGCTGACAAATCCTTCTTGTCCAACCAAGACGTAAAACCAAAATGGGAAGAATGTTTTCTTTAGCTGGGCCCCTAAACTATGGAACTCCTTTCCACTGAATCTAAGATTAATCTCCTTTCTCCATGCAGCTTCAAACAGGAGCTTCAGATGGTTCTTCTAAGTTCTGAACCCTGCTCCTGTTCTCTATCCACCTACTCCTGTACTGGTTCCTCCTAGTTGCCTACCGGCTCCAACTTTACTACTCTCAAACTTACCTGGAAATCTTGCTATTTCCTCTCTTCTAGCACTTTCTCACCAGTTGTATGACTTATGACTATTAGTTATTTGTACTTGTATTCCTGTTTTGTTACTACGTATAGATTCCTGCAAACATGCTGTCATTGCTGAGAATTTTGTATAAGTGTACTATGTCTGATTTCTACTTGTTCCCATGATGTTTTCTTGTATCTGCTATTGTCTATATACCCTTCGTTGTAATCTCCGGGTTGTACCTGAAAATAGGCAGCTATGCTGTCTAGTGTACCTACCAGTTAACAAAAACTAAATAAATAAGGGTAGTTTTGCAAAGCAGAGGGATGTCACAAGTTTTCTCGACAGGCTGAAGAGATGGGTTATAGGAACAGTTAAGTTAGGATCAAGGGTGTAGGCAGACATACTCACTGTACACATTTGTGTACAGTTTTGTTGAGTGCCTGTCACAAACCATATGCCTTTCTGTTAACATTTTCATTCTAATCTGTAGTATTTGGGTTAGTGTAGGCCACTGAGGAGTGTCTCTGTTTAAACTTCTGTTGTTTAGGAGACAGATGCATATATAACCTCTTTGGAGGTGAGGAGTCATCTGACAACAGTCTGACTTGCTTGGAAGTGGGTACCACTTGGAAAGGATTGTACATTTTTAATGGGGGTGTAACTGTTGAGATTGTGTGTACAAAATGGAAATTTCTGGCTATACCCCTGGTTAGGATAACCATTTTTAGGAACAATGGCTCAATATTATTGACACCAGTGCTTTTTAGTATCTAGGATCTGAAGTAGTTGTTCCACCTGTAGAAAGGAGAATGGCTGAATTGGAAGGTCTGAGCTGAGGATTGTAAAAGTAGCTGATTTTTGGATGGGTAAAGGAACATTGGCTATAGCTGAGTTTTCAAAAGGCCATCCCAGCAGAAACAAAATTATCCTTCGGCACTTCTCAATAAAAGAGCAGAGAAATTTCCTGAGTGCCCTGGCCAAATGTCCCCCATCTACTAAAAGTACCACCAATAGCTTAACCCGATTCAATATGTCAGTTTGCATTTGCATCTCCATCTCCACCCCACAGGACAAGGTGACAATGAATAGAATTGTCTAGCATCCTTTCCCTGTAAATAATCAATCAAACAATCAATCAATCAATCAATCAATAACTTTGCAACAAAATTACTTGCAAACTGTCCTTCCAAGGAGGGCATTTATAAGCAATGCCCCTATAATGTCAGGAGAAACAAAATTAGATGAAATACAGTATCCCTGACTAGGGTTGAAATGAAACAATATTGAAGGAGCTCAGGGTTGTACTGGCTGCACCTCTGACAGTCCAATTTAACAGTTCACTGGACATGGGAATGGTTCCAGAGGACTGGAGGAGGGTAGATGTAGTCCCACTTCACAAAAGTGGCAGCAGGGAGGAGGCTGGCAACTATAGACCAGTCAGCCTGACATCAGTTATGGGAAAGTTATTGGAATTACTGTTGAAGAAAAGGATTGTGGAACATTTTGGATCCGTGGATTACAAGATCCAAGGCAGCATGAATTCGTGTGGGGGGTTGCATGACAAATGAATCTGATAGATTTCTTTGACAGGGTGACCAAGAAATTAGATCAGAGTGGAGTGGTGGACATGGCTTACCTAGATTTCAGTAAGGTTTTCAACACTGTTCCCCATAAGAGACTAGTAAGTAAGATGGGTAGCTTAGGAGTGGGTCCAGAGGTGGTAAGAAATTGATTAGGGATAGGCGACAGAAGCTGTTGGTAAACACAGTTCACACCAAGGAAGGGATGGTGACCAGCAGCGGTACCTCAGGGATTAGTACTGGGACTGGTCCTATTTAATGTCTTCATAAGTGACATTGCAGAAGAGCTGGAAGTGAAGGTCTGCCACTTTGCAGGTGACACTAAAATCTGCAATAAGGTGGACACTCTTGGGGTGGAAAGGATGTGCAGAGACCTGGAAAACTCAAGGAATTTTCAAGGGTATGGCAGCTGGTTTCAGTGTGAAAAAGTGCAAAATAGTGCATAGAGCACAGAAACCTGGGGCAGAGTACATAATGGATGGAGTGGTATTGGCAACCACCAAGCAGGAAAGAGATCTGGGGTAATCATATCAGATGACCAGAAAGAGGCTAGGCAGTGTGACAAGGCAGTTGGGATGGCTAGTGAGATGCTGGGGTGCATAGGGAGGGATATCACCATCAGAATGTGGTAGAGTTGCCTCCAAATTGATCACTGGTAAGACCCCATCTAGAGTACTGTGTCATAGTTCTGGAGACCACATCTGTAGAAGGACATAGACAAAGCAGAAGCAGTCCAGAGAAGGGCAGCTAAAATGGTGCATGGCTTGCACAAAAACCATATGAGGAGAAACTAAAGACCTCATTATGTACATCCTGGAAGACAGGAGGGTTAGGGGGATGTGACAGATCCCTTTAAATACCTCACAGGGGTAAATAAGGTATAGAAGGAAGTATTTCTCAGAAAAATGGGAGCTCAAGAACAAGGGGACATGCTATGAAGCTGGAGGCGGGTAGATTCAGGAGAGATGTGTGAATTTTCTTCATCGAAGAGTAGTGGATTCCTGGAACAGCCTTCTGGTGGAGGTGGTGGGGGTGAAAACAGTGGTAGGTTCAGAATGCATGGGATAGGCATACAGGAATCTTAGGGAAAGGAAGAGGGGAGGAGGAAGTGCTGGAGATCAAGTAGGGTCAGCGATGATATGGTAGGTGGGGAAAAATGTGCAGACTGGGTGGGCCAAATTGTCCTTTTCTGCCATCAAATTCTATTTTCTATGTTTTATCCACAATCCGAGTAATTAAAACAAAAGAGAAAAATCAGTGCACCTGCCTCTCAGCCATCCTTGTCCAGTACTATGTACTCTGCACAAAGGAAATGACAGTACCACTACTTCACATTGCTGCAAGTGACTTATTGCAAATGCTTGAGCATATCCTCCAAATACTTTCCCAATATCTTGGGTGGCTCTATTAGTATACAATCTGATGTGACTGTAGGCCTCTGTTATGCAGTAGCATGATCAGTTGTTAGACAACAAGTATCAGTGCATGGACTCTGCAGTAGTCTATCCCACTGTGGAAGGCAGACGATACAGAAGATTAAATCCCCACACACTCTTTATTATTACAAATACACCATATTGGTTCAGAGGCAGTCACATATTACCTACATAAGGTTATAGGTACCTCATTGTAATGTAACTAATAATAAAAGTCTCCTGAGAAGGTCAGCCAAGTAGCACAGCATTGGCACTACTACTTACTATGTTAGCACCTGTGTTCATTAACAAGCTCAGATTGTCATAGGCTGGCTGGGGAGAAGACTTGAGTATCCCAGGGACTACTCTCCTTTCTCAAGGAGAGGGGCAAGCCTCCTGCTGCAATCCTGCCACCCGTGGAAACCAGGTTGCAGCACAGATGAGAGCAAACATAGAAACATAGAAATTGTCGGCAGATAAGGACTGCTAGGCTCATCTAGTCTACCCATAATCCCTACACTTGTTTGCAGCCTCTGACTCTATCTGGACATGCATAAGAGTGCGGCTGCTGCAGGATGTCTGGCATGATGCACCACGGCACGCATGCATTCTGGCACCACTACGCACAGTGAACCTGGGCAGAAAATTGAAATAGTCCAGGCTGCTTCATGCTGACAGCCCCTGCAGGATTATCACATGGCTGACACAGCTTGCCATTTACCACACTGTGGTCCTGGATATATGCTGGATAATTGATAAGTCTGTGAGAAGGTTGGTGACAGGACTCAGGGGTGCCGTCAGGCAGAATCAGTGAGCTTATCTGAAAAAAGTAGTTTCCCAAAGGGTACAACAACACAAGTACAATAATAACTATAAAAGAATGTGTTTATTCTTAGAGTAACCACTAGTATCTTCCAACTAGTTTTAAAATGATATTTTTATGACGTTTTATAATGCTTGAAATAGAATTTTTAAAACTGTTAACATTCGAACTGTTAGACATACAAACATGTTTTGTTAAATGAAAGCTTGGAGTTCGTTCAACATAGATAGATCCTAACAATACAGTTCTCATGTGTCACTACATGTCTATACATGCTGATGCAATAGGATGCTAAAAATCAGGGGTCTGATATTCAAAATGGGCAAAGTGGAGTGCAAAGTTTAGCACTGTGTTTTGCCCTTGCCCAGAGTGTGAGGATACTATAGGGCATGTCCATGCAGTGCTAAGTCAAGTAGCGCTGCCCCGACATGGATGCCTGCTGTGTTGGGAATAGCAGCACCCAACCCGATAGTGCTAGGCATGATATTCAAAGAGACCATACAAATGAGCCGTCTGGGCATGCAAGGTGATAAGGGGTCATTTGCATACCCATTATCAGCCCACTTGCATGGGAAGCATGGCAGGTTAGTGTGGCTGTCCCCATCAGATCGCCTGGACCCATAGATGTCTATAAGTCCCTGGCACCTAGTCATCCCTGCAACCCTCTAATTGCCGACCCTGCATGTAAGTAATGCATCTCTGGTGTCCAGTGGTTCCCACCTCCTCGATCACTGACCTGGTAAATGAAGACAGTGTCTCTAGTGCCCAGTGGTTCCCACCTCCTCCGATCACTGGACTGGTAAATGAAGACAGTGTCCCTGGTGCCCAGTGGTTCCTGCCTCCCTCCGATCACTGGCCCGGTAAATGAAGACAGTGTCCCTGGTGCCCAGTGGTTCCCACCTCCTTCCGATCACTGGCCGGTAAATGAAGACAGTGTCCCTGGTGCCCAGTGCTTCCACCTCCCGCCGATCACTGGCCTGGTAAATGAAGACAGTGTCCCTGGTGCCCAGTGGTCCCCCACCCTGTTCACTGGTCTGACAGAAGAATAAAGTCCCCCTGGTGCCTAGTGGCCCCCGACTGCCATCCCCATGCCCAAGTAAGGTATTCCAAGTGCCTACTGGTTCACCCTCCCTCCACTTGCCATCCCCATGCTCAAGTTAGTTATCCCTGGTACCTAGTGCCCCCACTGATTGCTGGTTGGCTAAAAAATATAGTCCCCTGGTGCTCAGTGTCCCAACCCCCTTCCAGTACCAGTTCATTAAGGATAAGAGATGTCCTGGCATCCTGTAGCCTCCCAGTCACCAATCCCCAGCCCCATTGGGTAAACATATTCCATGATGTCCAGTGGTCCCCAGAATCAAAAGCAAAAAGACTGCCTCATGGCTGGGTGTGCTATGAGAACACATAACAATCAAAACCCAAAACTCAAGCACTATCCACTGCTGAATCAACACTGCTGACCACAGAAATATTGTCACATAATGGCTTGTTTTCAAAAAGTGTGCAAGAAGCCTTTTACCAAATTTGGGTAGGATACCAGTAGGATCCCACAAACTCCGACCGGTTTCACCTAAAGTGCCATCAGGAAGTCACTCTGGTCAGATTTGGATTTTGTCTTGCACACTTTTGAAATAAATAAGCTATTGTGTGACACTATTTTTGTGGTCAGCGGTGTTGATTCAGCAGTGGGCAGTGCTTGAGTTTTTGGTTTTGACTGTCCAGTGGTTCCTCCCGGCTCACTGATCCCCGGCCCCATAACACAAACACCATCTGGTCCTGTGTTATGCTCTTAGTATACTATAAAGTGCAGGAAAAAATAGTCCCTGGTGTGTCTGGTAACCCTCAATTGCCTGTACCACCTGTGTCAATGAAGTAATCCTGATGTCTAGCACCCACCCCACCATGGCACTGACCACCCACCCCACTAATCCCTACCTTACATGAAGTGTCGGTGCTGCAGGAGCCCATGCAGTGACTGGCACAGCCCTCCTCACACCTCCTTGCCTGGCTACTGAATGCAAATCCACAGACAGTGCACAACCTATGTACTGTACAGGCCTGTGACCTCTGCACTGTACAGAGAATGCGTGCCCTGTACATAGGACATGGGCCTCTGTGGATTTGCATACAGCGGTTGGGCCAAGGAGGTATAAGGAGGGCTGTGTTGAGGTCATATGGGCTCCTGTGGCACTGACAATTCAAGTAAGGGGGTTTTAGCAGGGTGGGTGATCAGTACCATGGTGGGAGGGCTGCTAGAATGCAGGGATTACTCATTGACGCAGGCAGTACTGGTGATCGGTGGGGTACCAGGACACACCAAGGACTAGTTTTTTCCCCTTACCGCATAGCATACTAAGAGTATAAGCACAGGACTGATGGTGTTGGTGTTATGGGGCCAGGATCAGTGACGACAAGGGACCACTGTATGCCAGGGACATCTCTCAATCCTTAACTCAGACTCAGAGTGCCTGTACATTATTGCACCATATTGTGTATTATTGTATTTATCATTATCTCTTACCTCCCCCATAGACACAAATGGAAATGAGCCATACAGCTCAGCATGTCGTTCCTGGTAAACATATTTTAAATAAATAAATAAACAACTTAATGGGTCAGGATCGAAGGGTGAGTTAGGACACTGGGTACCAGGGGACTATATTTGTTTAGGTGACCTGTGATCGGTGGGCGGAGGTACCACTAGGAACCAGGGATAACTGACTTGAGCAGGAGGACAGCAGTTGGTGGGAGGGGGCCACTGGGCTACAGGGATGTGTCTGCTTGCAGGCCAGGGCTGTCATCTGTAGTACCATTGGCCACTGCCAGGGGCTTCTTGTGCACCATTATGAGGGGTCTGCAGCAGCACTAATTTGCCACCGTTTGAGTGGGAATTACCCTGGTGCAAACCTCTGAATATACTGCTGTGCCCAGTGTTGAAGCAGTAATGGGGTTGGCTGTCACTATGGGGGTGTCTGAACATAGACCACACCCACACACTGGACGTAAACCTGGTTTGTGTGAGTAAACACCTGTTTATACCAGTGCAAACTTTGAATATCAGGCCCCAGCACCTTAAAATTATTGAACCTTTCCAGAATCTGAGAGTCGAGTAAGATGAAGCTACTTGACCCACTGTAGTGGAGCACCTATGCTCACAAAGTAAGGGACATCATAATGAAGACAATGTTGTACCACGGACAAAAAGAAAGCCCAAATCCTGTACTGTGATTGGCTGGCTGGCATGTTTCTGCCGTGGTAAGTCTTATGATATATCCACGGCAAAGGTGCCAGTCAGCCACAGTATGAGAATTCATCTGACCCCAAAGAATCAGCTCTGAAATCCGATACACTGGCTACTGCTAAACTGCAGTAGTAAAGTGGGAGTTACCATGATGGTAAGCGGGAGTTAAAAAATGCAGTACTGAATGAACACCTAAAAGACTACCCCTGTGGCTACTGTGCATACAAACAACCTTTTTAAGGACTGCTTGTCCCAATAATTTCCACCTCAATGTTACCCGAGTCCTCTGTGCTACCGACTCCTTGGTGCTCTTCCTGGTGGCAACCTTAACAGAAATGTGCAGCTGTTGCTGCTCCACATAATCTGACCTTGCGCCATCTCAAGGAGCTGAAAACAGACCGCAGGAAAAAAAATGTTGTCTCTCTGCCCCAAGAGCAGAAGGGGCCAGGAAATGAGTGTTTTACAGTGCAGCGACTGCGTATGCTGCCACGCATGCTCACAATGCACAGAAATGGACACTGCTCCGTAGCTTAAAGATCTCTAAAAAAAAAAAAGTTCTTTTAGGTTTCTGAAATGATTCCTTGTATGTGTTATTCATGTATCCTATTTACCATGATGCCGTACCTGAACTGATGAACATAGTTGTATGCTTTCTTTAATGTTGTATGCCCTTGTTTAACATGTTTAACATGTATGTACTCTCCTGACGTGGAACCTTTGTAAAAGAGCCTTGGCTCAAAGGTAATTGTAATCCTAGATCTAAATAAACAAAATAAACAAAAAGATCTCCTAGCAACAAGGAACTAATTGTTTTCTGACAGAGCAATAAAATTAGTTTAAATAACTAAAACTACAAAAAAAAGTTTTTATTTTGTTTCTTTTTACCTAAAAAGGGGGCCATAGTATAATTGCAATAAACCACTCAAGGCTTTGGGTTATGGGTGGATTTACCATGTCTTACCAGATTTGACCACTCGGTCTGCGATCTAGTGACCAACCCACAACAGCCGTGGTAAATCCCTATAACCCACACCTTTGAGTGGTTTATTGCTTAAATATGCTCTAGCTGTGTGTGGATATGATACTAAGTAAACACATTCTTTGAATGGGGAGGGGAGATATCTGAACACATTGCAGTATGTTGGCGGCCAGGTGGCGCTGAGGTTTGAGATGCTGAACACCACACCTTGCGCCACACCGGCAACCTGGTTCAGGAATGAGCTTGGGTCATTGGGGTCGGCAGGGGAGGGCAGGATTGAGTGTCCTGTCCTGGGAGGGAGGGAGGTCCAGATCCCAGGCTTCAGGTGACTCCTGGTGGTGACTGGGGAACAACAAGCCTGTGGATCCTCTGAAGAGGGATTGACTGAGGCAGCGATTCTGCATGCGTGTGCGTGAGTGTACATGCACATGCCAGGTGCATTGCATGTCTGAGCCAATCAGGGAGGGATGGAAGGTAAGGATGAAACTTCAGGTGGGGTGAGAAAGGTTGGAATGGGTGCCCCTCCAGAGACAGTCCAGGGATCAGTGAGGGAGCATAAATAAAATTGACAAAAACAAACAAAAAAAAATTGCAGTATGTTAGATTGCTAGTAGCAGTAGAAGGGTTTATTTTATGCTGTGAAAATAACTAATATGTTACACTGTGACAAGAGTCTACCAAAATTAATTCTATGTAAGACTGTTATTGTATGACGGTACTGTTGTATCTTAATGAAAACTTTATTAAAAATATTAAGTTTATAAAAAAAAACACTTGAAACTGGCAGTGGCAGTGTTAGGCACATGCAACCCATGCAATTGCATAGGGCCTGAGGCAGCGAGAGAGCCCTCTGCTGTCATGAGTGTGACTTATTTACTATGGAGGTTGTGTTTGTGTTTGAATTGACAGGCTGTCAAGATAATGAGACACTGCCCACTGATGACAAGCCAAGCCGAGTCACACTCAGAGTGCCTCCCGCTGCAATTGCTATAACTCTACATTGCTATAACCCTACTCGTCTGTGATGAGTTTGCTTGGAAAGAGCACTTAAGCTGACAAAACATGGTTCTGTTAGGTCTCAGGACTGGCACAGCTCTCCTGGAGCATTTCATTTTCTTGTTTTTTTTTGAGTGTTTCTCTAAATGCCTTGTAAAGTCTGCACCATATCTTCCAGGATATCCAGGCTTTTACTGTTTTTTAAGTTTTTAAGTTTTAATCCCACCTTCTGTCTATGCCTGTGTTATCAGTTGGACGTTGGGTAAGGCTGTCATGGTGGTAGAGACAGTGGAGAGTGAGTTCCCTGAAGAAGTTGGCAGATTCTGTCTCTGTGGGCACATGATCTCGTGTGTATAGTTAAGTTTAGTATAGTAAGTTTTCAGGATGTGCCTTGTGGAGTAATTCTGCACTCTTGATGTGAGTTCATCCGGAGGATACAGGATCCTAACTGGTGCAGCCAATTTGCTACCATCTTAGCCACCCCAGAGCCACCCTCATAATAGGACTGCCTGAGCTGCAGAAGAGCTTGTTCGGTTTTATAGTTTAGTATGTACTGGATCTGGCTTTTTGTCGGTGTACTTTTAATGGCTTATGGAGTCGCCCTCTGCAGGGCTAATTCATAGATTTTCAGGTGTCCTGCAATTGCAGAGTTTCTGTTCCTGCTTTTAACATGTGTGCTGAATGCCATTATCTTGCTTCTTAAGACCTTCTTAGTGGTGTCCCATGGATTGAGGGCCATAATATTTAGTAAGGTACTTTCCACTATGATGCAGTATAGCTGGGTGTCGATCATGTCCTTAAACTCTGGGTCCCATAGTAAAGATGTATTAATGGTAGAGTGTGTCTCTTTATACTCCAGTGGGACCAGTGAGGTATAGTCTAAGGCCCTGTCCACACTTGTGTTCTTGTAACATTACCGACAGTCTGTAACATTACAAGAAGCGGCAAACACGTGTTCACATCCACACTGCAGCACGGTAAAACCGCATACAAACCGTGTTTAAAACCGTGCTAGAAACCTGATTGGAGCAGGTTTATGTCATTGTTTCAGACCAAAACTGTTGCCATAACTGTGTTATTTTTATTTTTTAATTAGTTATTTGAAAAATCTTTGAGCACAAGCTCTTTTACAAAGATTCCACGTCATAGATTGTAAACAAAGTACAGTAGGAGAAAGCAAAGGTACATCACAATGAACGATACAGCTGGATTCAGAACTTACAGAATAACTCAAAAACATAGGTACAAGTTAAATAACAAGAAAAACATTTTATGAGTGGGGGATAAGCAGCCACAAAGTGCCTTGTCAGTAGTTCAGAGGACAGGGATAGCAGGCAGAGGGTGAAGAAGGAGGTATGAGAGAGAGAGAGAGAGAGAGAGAGAGAGAGAGAAGAAGGGCACTGCAGTGGAGGTGAGAGGGTGGGGAAGAGGAACGATAAGGTAGAGGCAGAAATGGTGGAGTGAGGGAGGCTGAGCAGAGACGACATGCTAGAGTAAAATGGTAGGGTGTGAGGGGCATGGTCAGTCAGCCAGCATTGGTAGTGACTGTTTGGGAAACTCTTGGGACTGTGAATTGGGGGAGGGAGGGTAGCAGGTGCCAAAGGGCATGGCCGAAACTGATTTCTGGGGCAAGTCATTAGATTGGACAGAGGGAGGGGTACCTGAGCCTTGTCTAGTGCTTGCTGGGGGCAGAGAGGTAGATAAGCTGGACTCAGGGGCAAGTGCACTTAGAGAGTGTTATTAGGTGCTGTTTGAGGTCAGTTTTGAATTGTGCCAGACAACTGGTGGCCAAGAGGTTCCAGGAAGTTCATTCATTCATAGGGGGCCCAGTAAGCAGATGCATGTTGGCCAAGTGAGGGTGTGACAGAGGGGATCGCCAAGGCCTCTAGTCCTTCCTCTGGTGACCTGTAACGAGTTGGCGCCTTGATCAAATTGCCTACACAAGGTGTTATACCCAATAGAGCCTTCTTTCCTAGGATGCAAGTCTGGAATTTGACCCTGTTTCTTAATGACAGCCAATTTGCATGTCCATACAGAGTACAGGTGCGAGTGCCATGCTCAGCATCCAGGGTGAGTCTGCAGGCTTTGTTGAGCGCAGTCTGAACCCTCTTGAGCGCTGCATCTGTTGCCACCCATAGACTACTAGTCCATAGTCAATAGTAGATATAATTGAGTTGTGGACTGAGAGGGGAGGGCCCCTGGAGAGGTACTGCCTGTGCCTGTACAGGACACCAATCTTGGTACTGACTGTCTTGACCAGAGAGTCAATATGGTGCATAAGCGTGAGGGTATCATCTATTATGACCCCAGATACTTGAACAAGTGAACTTGTTCCAGTGGCTCACTGCATGAGTTGGAGATGGTGAGGGGTGGTGCTTATTTTTGTTGTGGGGGCTGGATATAAGCAAGGCCTTGGTCTTCTTGTAGTTTAGTAGAAACTTATGACTACTGAATCCGTCTTGAGTTTGGAGAAGAGTTCTGCAGCTCAGATTGTAGGGCAGCCTGAGATGTGCTGCTGCTCAGGAGCACAGCATCATCTGCATACAGTAGGAGTTTGGTGTGTATAGTTAAGTTTAGTATAGTAAGTTTTCAGGATGTGCCTTGTGGAGTAATTCTGCACTCTTGATGTGAGTTCATCCAGGAGCTCATTTAAGAAGAGGCTGAAGAGTAGGGGCCCCGTATGTGACCCTAGGGTACCCCTAATGATACCTCTCTTGCGCTGGATACTGTTTGCCCAATTTTGACACATTGATTTCTCCATATCAGGTAGTCTTGGAACCAGCAAAGGGCATTGGGCGCCACACCCATGTTTCACAGTTGGGTCAGCAACAGGGGTGGTTGACTGTATCGGAAGCTTTGGTGAGGTCAATAAGACAGACCCACCAATTTACCTTCATCCAGGGCCTTATGTGCATAGCTTGTGTAGTCCAACAGGGCAGTGGTGGTACTGTGATTTTGTCTGAAGCCATGCTGGTTAGGGCATAGTAGATTACACTTATTGAGGTAGTCGACGAGTTGAC
This sequence comes from Neoceratodus forsteri, assembly GCA_016271365.2. NCBI lineage: Eukaryota > Metazoa > Chordata > Ceratodontiformes > Ceratodontidae > Neoceratodus > Neoceratodus forsteri. Next base: position 427,472,444 of record CM057452.1, read on the forward strand.
CCACCACAATATTTTCCAGTACCTTGGACAAGGGAGAGGATCGAGATGGGTCTGTAGTTGGCTACAGAGACTTGTCACCTCCTTTATGCACTGGCGTAACTATGGCTTGCTTCCAAACCACTGTGAATTGGGCCAGCAGCAGGGACTTATTGTACAGTGTGGTAATGGGCACTATAAGAGCGTCCAGGGTGAGGATAGAAGTTTCATATCTATCCGTCACTGCCCAGTTTGGTCTTACCTAGTATTTTCTTGACCACAGTAAGGGCCTCCTTCACCATCACCCTTTTAAAGTAGAAGTTCGGTGAGAACACTGGGTAGATATGTTGCTGGATTGGTTCAAGCCAGGCTGAAAATAAGCAGGTGGTAGCACTGGCATAAGATCGGTGAAGGCCTTATTGAAGGCTTCTGCAATAGCTAGAGGGTCTCAAGTGGGGTGTTACTGATACTGAGCAGCTGAGGTGTTTCTTGTCCTGCTTTCCAAGGATGCTTTAATGTTATCGCAGAATCTTTTCCCATCACCCAAGAATTGCAAAGCTGGGCCTTGTAATAGTTGGCTTTGGCGAGCGGATTAGTTTGGTGCAGTGGTTCCTAGCTGTCCTGTAGCACTGGTAGTCGTGCTTGCTACCTGTGTTTCTGGCTTTCTTCCAGAGTGTCCCTTTCTTTCAAGTGGGAGAGGAGCTCCCATTAATCCAGCCATTTGCCTGCCCCTGAATTTTTCTTTTCGTGAGCGGGCATAGTTGTGAGATGGAGCCAAAGCCCTTAATGAAGTAACTGAAGGCCTGATCAAGGATAGGTGCCAGGTATGGATGCAAACTGTGCTGTAATACAGTTTAAGGCAAGCTCCACCAGCTTCTGTGGCTTTTTAATGCTGCCCAAAAGAAAGGGGATAATTTACTTACATCCCGACCTCACAATGTTATTTTTAATAAGATCCATTACCATGCCCGTTCAAGAGTATGCCGGCAGGCATTGTGGTGTCCACAATGCTTTGTGGCATTGCCACAAGCATGCCTGGGAACTCAAGTGGCAAGCATGGTGTTGGATCACAGTGTGATGCACCGACAACCGTGCTGTAACATAGAACACAAAATGTTTTGAAAAAAGAAAAGCAGTGTGGACAGGACCTAATGGTAGCATGATCTGACAGCACCATTGTTGAAATTACAGAACTGGTCAACTATGTCACTATAAATGCAAAATATAATCGTCACCATTCGGCCTTGTTTAGTACCAACATAATAATTTTCCAACACTTAGTTGGTTTATTTTTGGAAAAGGTACTAGCACAGGCAGAGGCAGTCATATTTAATATCCCCAAATATTAAGCATTCTGTATAGTATCTGTTTACTGCCCACTTCATACGTACTCACACGCCGCCAGCCCACATGCTAATATTACTAGCAAAACCTGCTAAGCAAACAAGTTTTGGGAGGTTCGGGTGGGCATGTGAGTGGTGGTGGTAGTCAGTGAAGTGCCAGTAGAGCAGAACCTCATGCATCATGGTTGATACATCACTGACACACGCATGCCAACACAACTGTTATTCAAAACTGGTTTATAAACAATAGGGGCTACATTTTTATAAGAGGTGGATGCAAGCATAGCGACTGTATAATGAACATGCCTTGGTGTCTGCATGCATCTGATATGAGAATGCCTTATTTTTGGAAGTTATGTAATTTTCTGACAGAAAGACACAAACTGAGGTAGTCTGCATCTAAAATCAAATATAATTTGCGTAATCTGTATCTTTTAGACACAAGTTCTGCTTGACAGATGCAAGCACTAGAAACAATACAGGATTGTCTGGTGTCTGCAACAGACACAGAAGCATAGTTTACTGTGAAAAATAGGGACAGAGGGACGAGTTCTGTGGTGCCAGGCAACATGCAGCCATCTTGCAAGCTGGAGACCCAGGTTTGCACCTAAAGCCTAAGACATCAGGAGTGGTCCAGCAGAGGAAGACTGAGCATCCGCTCACCTCCTCTGGGAAAGGATGGAAGATGGTCATCCTGCCACCTGATGGTGGCCCAGTGTGCAGAAGCTGTAAGTGCAAAGTGAGACACATGGGCGGGTGTGATGCCAGGAGTTATGTGGTCAATGTGACTATCCATTCGCACTTTGGGAAAGGAGTGAACAGGAGGAAAGCAGTGGCAGGACTCTAGAATAGGATGGAGTCCACCTCCCCTGTCCCAGTGAGCTGGTCCTCTGCCTCCTTCCTTGTTGTCTTCACTTCTGGTGGTAGACAGCAACAGATGTAATGGGGCCGACTGGTCAGGGGCATTAACATTTGAACTGAAAAAGAAATCACATTGTCTGTTAACAACATTGTACCCTGCAAACCACGTGGAGATCTGGGTTTGAGAATGACCATGGGTTTTGCTTAATGCGCTAGTATGGGACGGACACATCACAGAGGTTATGCACTCACTCTTCAGCACTCCCTGGAGCCAGACATTGAACATGATTTTGAAGGGCCATGGCAGCTGCTGCCCATGCTCTAGCAGTCAAGCAATGGATGGCATTTTCTGGGTTCATGGCAGTGATGGCTATCCACATAATGACCTAAAGAACAGAACTTTGTGAGCTCAGTACAGTGAGTGCTGCCAGTGTAACCAGCAGCCAAGCAAAGATTGGGATTTGGTGGGAGCATGGCAATGGCTGCTGCTTGCACTCCACACAGCCAAGCAAAGCAAAGAATGGGAATTGATGGGGTTGTGGTGGTGACTGCTACTATGGCCCTTGCAGTCAAACAAATGTAGGATTTATCAGGGTTTTGAAAGAAGATTGCTGCCTGTGCCCTTTCAATAAAGCATCAAGTGGGATTTGGAGGGCCATTGCAGAGACTGCTTCCTGCTCCCTTCTCCAGAAAGCAATGACCGGAATTTGACAGGGTCTTGGAGAAGATCTGTTCTTGCCCTGCAGTCAAGCAGTGAGTGGAATTTGGTGGATTTATGGCATAAACTGCTACCTGCAACACCCCTATAGCCAAATGATGAATGGGATAATGCAAGGTTATACTGGACGTTGCTGTCTGCTTCCTGTGACCAACCAATGACTGGGATTTGGTGAGGTTATGATATGGACTGCTACCTGCTTACTTACAGCCAAGCAACTAGTGGTATTGGTGGGGTCATCATGGAGACTGCTGCCCATGACCCTTGCAGCCCAGTAATGAGGGGATTTGGTGGGATCTTGAGGAGACCATTGTCTTACTACCCTATCAGAATACCTGGAAAGTGGGTCCCTCTACACCTTGACAAAACATTGTTTCACGTAATATGAACTTTCTAATTAAATGGGCATTTTCTGATTACATATAGTGTAGCTGGTGTACTTCTTTCTTCACTGTGGTATGCTGATATGAGTGTCTCACAACCCTAGGACCCCATTTCCCATATTCTAAGTTCGCCTCTAGAACCAACTTTCTAGATGGACCCACCCCCATGCATCAGTTTCTTCTTGAGAAGACATCTGCACATGTCTCTTGCAGCCAAGATTGGGTTATTCTATTCACTGGGAGCACCAGAAAGGGAGACATAAGGGGAATAGGGGGACTATAAAGTGGGGTTCAGTCACTGACAAAACAATAAATATGTATATTCTTGCTTTGCTGATGTTCAGCTGACAGCACAGAAACCACTAGGAGATAACATTACCGAAGTGCTGCCATTACAAGAAGGTGCCACACTCTGTCTGTAGTATTCAGTTACTAGAAGCCAGTGTCGCCCTGTGATGATTGATGCTATGATACCATAACCAGTGATCCGTGTAGCAGGAAAATGAATGGTCAGGAAGTAAAACTTAACGCAGCTCGAGTTTCTCTCTTGACCATATGCCTGTGGATCCTGCATTAGTAACACAGTCATGGTCAATTTTTCACATAGAGTAAGGAGGTGCAGAAAGCCAGAAGTAATGCTCTAGGGATTAATTTGGGGCATTTGCAGGAAGAAACAGAGACTTGGGTCAGCGAAGGATCATGTTGTCAGCTTCAGTTTTAATAAAGGGTTTAGGGATCAGTCCAGAGAGCAAATGGAGGCTCACAGGGACTGTAATTTCTCACTTGTGAAACTGAGAGGAATCCTCTGGAGAGGAATGTCGCACTCATCTGTTGCATTCATAAAACCATTTCCTCTTCTCCAGCAACTTGCAGCTTGCAAAAGGAATTAAAGAACAGCAAACCCTCATTAGTTACTGTTACAAACCTGCTTCAGGTGTAACTTTACTACATCATTCTGTTAAATCCTGCTGCAATCTTTCTTGCACTTAAATCAAGCCAAATGATTTGATCCACTGTGGCTTTGTATGTAGAGTTCATATTAGTATAATGAAACAATAACTGTTCTTTAGCTTGGGCCACCCCAGTGGTTCAGTGGGAGAAGTTCAGAGTGGACTCGGGTCACTAGCAGTGGGAGACTGGGCAGGGCTAGAGCAGCTGTTGATGGCAGTGTGCCTCAGGTAGAGGAGGGAGGCACTGGGTTTCTGCATCACAGTGATCCCAACAGGTGACCCAGGAAACTTCCTACAGTACAGGAGTATGCTGTGCATGCTTTAGGCTGCTAGAAGGTCATGCCTACACCATATGGGAGGGACAAATTAGAGAAAAGAGTGAAGTACCACACCACTGTCAAGATAACAACTAACAGCTTTCTCAGGCCCACACTGTGCCCCCAAGTGATGGTGGGGTTCATAGCAACAGGGCTGGAAGAGGTATGCCCTCAGGCCTGAGGTTTCTTTGCACAGTGCAGGAAGAAAAGCTTTATGAATTGCATTGTGTTGGGTTGACCATCCATGGCACTCTAGACCTTACATCAAGGGTTTTAGCTGATAGGCTAATGATGCACATGACCTAGGATCAAATTTCTAGACCACAGGACCCAGAAGCCCCTGTTCTCCAGTTCAAATTGTGCATCTGATCAGGCTCAAGCACCCCAGGAGTTCCTGTATTGTGCCAGGAAAGGTAGGCCTGTGGTTCCCACAGAAGATTTGATTTATTATTAGAATTAATCTGAGCCTGCCTAAAGTAGTTCTGAGTAATCTGAGTCACTGCAGTGTTTTATTCAAACATTTTAATGCCCGTTTATAAGATCATCCAAATGTTGTGGCTGGTTGTGATTACCAAGGTAGAGCAGATGGTGCTGCTACATTGTGTTTATTTAAATAGCTATTTTTCCACTGTTTGGCATGCATTTTGACTGTTCTAAATGTTTGAGATGAGGCCAGTAGAAGGATTGTTGAGGCACTGGTCTGCCAATGACCATCCCTTGCTAATCCAGCGAGGGGGCAGCTGTCGTTCCTTTCTACATTAGTTTGTTTGCTAGTCCTGCATTTGTGGGTTCTTTCTTGGTGTGTGCAGCTCACTTGGCAAACAGAACTGGCTCCCACACTGCTCTGAGATTGCAGAGCATGCCGAGGACCGCATGGTCATTGCAACCCATCCCCCTCCCACCCCAACCATGGCTTCAGGCTCGGCCCATCTCCATCTTAGCTGCTCAGGGCTGCTTCTATGAAGTGGTCGCCACCCTGAAAGGTGACATTTCTCCATCTAGCTCCATGCCTTTTCTTGTGATGCAGGTGCATTTGTCGGTGGCCTCTGATGCAGCGTGCAGGCGGATGGGGCTCAACCTTTGCCTTCCGACCATCTCACTCTCTCTCTGACAGTCACTTAAACACCTGTAGCAGCATTGGCGGGTTTCTCCTCTAAGTAAGAGAGAGAGTTGAGAGAGGGTCAGACTCCTACAAGGGGATGTTTTCCCAGCCGTTGGACTAAAGGGAAAAGCTGAAATCCAGGGCGGCTCCAGGAGCCGAGGCGGGGGACCACTCACCTGGAATCTTACTCTTCCTGGAAGTGGAGACCAGGAAAAACAGTTTACAGCTCCACAGCTAAGCACACACAATGGAAGTGCAAGGTTTCTACCCTTAAGGGCATGTTTGCTCCACGGGGCTCAGCGGTTTCCCTCCCAAGCGGAGACCGCTGCACCGTGGGTGAAGAAAAGAGCAGTCATTTTGGTTGGAGTCACCAGGCCTCGGCCTCTCCTTCAGCAGCCCACCTGGTCGGGCCTTCTGTCTCTCTCTCTCTCTTCCTTCCTCTCCCCTTCCTCCGAGTATCTTCTCACCCTTCCCACTTCGCCTAGGGGCACCTCTCCAAGCAGCCCTCTGGTGGGAAGGGGGAACTAACTGGGCGGATGCTATCCACCATTTTATGCACTTGGGCCACCATCTTGCTAAGAAGTGAGCATCCCTTCTGCCCAACACCACAGGTTGTGCGTGGGGGGCAGAATCAGGGTATCCTCTAAAACCCTCACTGTGAGTATGTTGGTTAAGAGGGCACTGTACCACTTTCTAAGGTATAAGTTTAGTCCATGTGAGCATATCAGTGGATATTATCAGTTCTCTTGGTCTACAGTATAAATCGGCAGATGCCGTACTTGCCACTTTCAGGGCATCCAGTTTCTCCTCTGGAGGCCCACCATTACTCCACCCCAACATCACCTCTTTTCTCTTCTTTTCTCCGCAGATGGTGAAAGCAAGGAAGTGCTTTACATGTAGTACCACCCTGATGCCCCACAACACGGGACCTCAGTGCCCCATGTGCCTCCATGATGAGGATGAATTGTCTCTGGAGCAATCTCCAGTGATGGGATCTGAAGTGCCAGGGCCCAGCGGAACTACTTGGATGGACCCAGGGTCATCCTCCTACAAAACCAGAAAGCAATGGTGGCCAAGATGGAGAGTCAGCAGAATTTTATGTTAAAGATCATGGAGAGGTTGGAGGCTATGATGCAGCCTAAGTTGTCATCAACCCCAGAGACCACAACCAGAACCCGAGAACCCAGGGAGGGTGTAGGGACCCATTCAGACCTAGTCAAACCACCCCCAAGCACCCCAGCACCTGACACAGGGATGACACTGGGATAAGGAGCCCCTGAGGATGAGGAGGCTATACCATCCGATGAAGAGGAGATGAAACACAGTCCATGCCATCTCTCACATCTAAACTGTGCTCCTTTGATATGATCCCAGGTCTTATGAGGATAATTAAGACCACTATGGAGTTCGAGCTCGAGGAGGCCTGCCTGAGTTGAAGCTCTATCCCATGATTCAGCAGAGGAAGGCACCAAAGAGACCTTTCCAGTCTGTCTGACCATTGATGACATCTTCATTAAAGAGTAGGAGTCTACAGAACCTGGTAGAATATTAGACAATAGAAACCTAGACAGTATGCACTTGGTCCAAGAGGACAAGGCTAGTGACTACATACATAGAAACATAGAATGTGACGTCAGATAAGTGGCCCACCCAGTCTGCCCATTTCCTACCTGATGGATAAGCTGCAGATTCTAGTTAATCAACAGTTTACTTCCTCCTGCCTCCCACTAGAATTGCCTTATGCCTGTCCCATGCATTCTTGAATTCTCCCACTGTTCCTGACTCCACAACCTCCTCAGGAAGGCTGTTCCATGCATCCACAACTCTCTGTGAAAAATACTTTCTAACATTACCTCTGAGCCGTCCCCCTCTATTTTCAAATTGTGCCCCCTTGTTCTTGCACATCTCTTCTTCTGAAAGATACTACCTCTTGTACCTTGTTAATTCCCTTGAGATACTTGAAAGTTTCTATCATTCCCCCTCCTTTTCTCAAGGGTATACATATTAAGCTGCTTTAGTCGCTCTCGTATGTCTTCAGTTGCAGACCTTGCACCACCATTTGGTGCCCTCCTCTGAACAGCCTCCACTCTGTCTATGTCTTTCATGGAGATGGAGTTTCCAGAGTGCACACAGTACTCAGATGGGGTCTCACTAACTGTCTGTAGAGAGGTATAACAACTTCCTGTTTTCTACTGTTGATGCCTCTCCCTATGCATCCCAGTATCCCCAACCTTCCTTACTGCCTTCTCGCATTGCTTGCTCACCTTTAGGTCATCTGATATAATTGCTCCTAGGTCTCTTTCGATTTTTGTTGTTGCTATTAACTCACCCCCCACTGTGTACTCTTCCCTGGGTTTTGTTTCCCAGATGCATTACCTTGCACTTCTTTGCATTGAATCTGAGCTGCCACATATTTGACCATTCCTCCCACCTTGCCAAGTCCCTTTTCATTCTTTCCACCCCACCTTGTATATAAACCCTGTTGCAGATCTTTGTGTCATCTGCAAAGAGGCTTCCCTTCCTTCCAGGTGCTCTCCAATGTCATTTATAAAGATACTAAAGAGGACCGGTCCCAGTACTGAACCCTCACGGTACCCGCTAGTTACCCTCCTTTCTTCACTGTGGACTCCATTTACTATTACCTTTTGTCCTGCTGTCCAGCCAGTTTTTATCCAGGCTACCACCTTGAGACCCACTCCAAGGCTGGCTAACCTGTATATTAATCTTTGTGTGAGACTGTGTTGAACGCCTTCTAAAATCTAGGTAGGCCATATCCACGGCCCCTCTGTGGTCTACTACTTTGGTCACCCAGTCAAAGAAATCTATTAGGTTCATCTGACATGATCTTCCTGCTGTGAAACCATGCTGCCTTGGGTCCTGTACCACACTGGCCTCTAGGTGCATAACAATTCTTTGTTGACTCTCATGTGGCTGCGCTCAGCAAGAAAATGGTCCTACCATGTGGTGCCATATATTTGAAGGACCCCACAGATAAAAGGTGGAGGACATGTTGAAGAAGCTATTTGAGATAGAGGCACAGCGGCCAAAGGCTTGACTACTACTGTCTACACTGCATGTGCCCAAATATGCTGGCTTGAGAAGCTCCTTGACAAAGCAGCTCCCAAGACCAGGGAGGCTGAGCTGTTAGAATGCACGCTGGATGCTGTTAAATACTTGGTGGATATGGCAGTGGACACTCTAAAAGTAAAGCCAGAGCCACGGCCCTAATGAACCGGTCCAGAAGAGTATTGTGGCTAAAGCTGTGGGAAGCAGGCAATGAGTCAAGGCACTGTTACAAAACCTACCCATGAAGGGCAAGCATGTCTTCGGGAAGGACTACAGGACTACCTAAAGCAGAAGGAAGAGGAAGGACCTACTCAAGAACAAGAACAGACCAACCTACCTGCCATCAGGAAGATGGAGATTTTGAGGAGGAAGAAAGCCACAATAAGCACGTGAGACAACTACTACCAGAAAATTCCTTTTGAGGCAGAGGAAATCAAGGAGGACCCGTAATTCCTTCAACTCCAGTTACCAGTCCTTCAAATTCTGAGGCACATCTCCAAGTTTGAAGGCAGAGGAAGAGGCAACAGGAACAGACAGCAATGAATACAGACTCTCTCCTTCCAAGATTCTGCCTGTGCAGGGCCCTTGCCCACCCGTGGGCAGAGACTTCATGCTGTTTCACCACGGTGGCACAGCACAACCTCAGACAGATGGGTGCTAGAGGTAGTGTCCAGGGGTACTTTATAGAACTGCTAAACTCTCAGGTATCACACAGGTTTGTACGCTCCCCATCTCAAAGAAAGAGTGTTGGCTCATCAGGTTCAACAAATACTGCAGGACCTGATGCAGAACAGGCAAGCCAGTTGGTACCCCACACGAGCAAGAACAAGAGTGTACTCAATTTTTCTTACTCATTCCCAAAAGACAGGGAACTTCACCCCATCCCAGATCTCAAGCACCTCAACAGATTCATAGTTACTCAAGATTCAAAATGGAGATGTTGAAATCAACCCTCCGCAGCATTCAGATAGGTGACTACCTCACTTTTATAGATCTGAAGGACGCGTGCCTTCACATCTCTGTCCGGCCATGTCAAAGGCAGTAGCTCCTTTCCACATCCTCAGCCAGTATTTCCAGTATTAAGCTCTACCCTTCGATCTTACCTCAGCACCAAGGGTATTCACCAAGGTGTCTGTAGTTCTCGTTGCCAGGCTGAGAGAGCAGGGTGGATGTTATTCCGTACCTGGACGACTGGCTGATCGAGCTCATTCAAGGAACAATACGAGGGCCACCATGGTGGCATTATGAGCACTCGAGGAACACGGCTGGGTAGTGAACCAAGCCATGAATTATCTGGTACTCATACAGCAACTGGAACATCTGAGAGCAGAGGTAAACATGTTCCAGGGGTAGGCCAGGCCGTCCCAAAAGTGGGTGGAAACAGTGATAGCCTTAGCTCATCAGCTGATGGCCAATAACTTGCTGACCATTGAGAAATAGCTCAGATGCTAGGCTGCATGGCATCATGCATGACCTGGTCCCATGGGTGAGGTGGCACATGAGACCACTACAGAACTACATGGTGACCCAGGGATCCCCGAACGAGAGGAACCTGAAGGTCAGGATACTGCTACCCCCACTGTGTTGCAGTCCCTAGTCTGGTGGACTGTGAGGTACTCCCTCACACAAGGGGTTCTGCTAGAGGTGACCTACAATGTCACTATCAAGACAGATGCAAGCCTCCTAGGGTGGGGGAGCATGTTTGGGCTCTCAGTCAGCTCAGGGCCGCTGGACAACTCCAGAGGCCAGGCTGTCCATCAACGTGTTGGAGATGAGGGCAGTCTACCATGCCCTTAGATCATTCAGATGACCATTTCTGGTCAGTCGGTGCTAATTCGTCCAACAATCAGGTCATGGTGGCCTACATCACCAAGCAAGGGAACCAGAAGCAAAGCCATGCAGAGAGAATTGACGAGGGTGTTGAACTGGGCTCAGGCCAACCTTGTACACATTAGTGCGGTCCATCTAGCAGGCAAACTCAACATTCGAGTGGACTGGCTCAGCTGCCAACAGGTGCACCCAGGAGAGTGGCACCTATACACCGACCTGTTGCAGCTGATACAGGAGACATGGGGTCCCATTCCATAGATTTCATGGCAACAGCGGACAACACCCAGGTAAAATGGTTCTTTTCAAGATACAGGAACACCGCTCTCAGGGATTGACCTGGTTCGGGATCAGGCATCGTCTTTCCACCCCATTCCCCTTTTGCCATAAGTCCTAGCCAAAATTTGACAGTCTCAAAGGACCATTGTCCTGGTGGCACCATACTGGCCTTGGAGAGCCTGGTTCTCAGCAGTGGTAGCCATGGCACTGGACAAGCACAGACTCCCGTATAGACTGGACATGCTAATGCAGCGACCCATGGTCCACCCACGGGAACCCTGAAGCTAATGGCTTGGCTCCTGAGAGGCAGAGGCGGCTGAGAGCCTGATACCACGCATTGGTCATATCCATGTTGCTGCAGTCCAGGCCCTCAACCACCACTACCTGCAGCAGGCAGTGGTCTATCTTTGCAGCATGGTGCAGAGACAAGGGCAAAGAACCAGAACAAGCAGACATGTCCACCATACTGCTGTATCTACAGCAGAGGGTGGATAAAGGTCTATCCATTCATCTCTCTCTGAGTGTAGCTGTTCACCATTGGTGCCGCCATTGGCCCCATAGGCCAACATAGCTCGAGGACTCACCCAGGCGCAATATGCTTCCTCAGAGCAGTAGAGGTGCATTGCCCCAGGGTTAGGACCCTAATCGCCCTTGGGATCTGACTTTAGTCCTAGACTCTCTCAGCATGATGCCTTTTGAGGCGTTGCATGAAGTGGACCTATATTGGGTGGGTCTACAAACCTATTTTCTCATGGCTGTCACAAACCCACTCAGCAGGTCAGCCCTCTACTCCCAAAGTGCCAACCTCTGGCGTAGAATTGTGAACAGCTTAACAGAACAAGGTAACCCTCTTGTCTGTTTTGTGGGATCAGTCACCATTGTCCCAAGTTCTGGAGGATTCAAACTGATAACCTCTTGCTAGCATACCCAATTGTCAGGCTCAGATAATTCTGTCTTCGGAGGGGGCTAGATATCTTTGCCTATGGGCACCTAATCAGGCATTATAAAATGTACCCTAGAACTCTATGCAAGACCTAGAGAACTCTTATCTGTTTCCCAATTTGGTACCACAATAAGCTCATGCAGCGCCAACTATAACCATCTAAACTTCACTTATAAAAAAAAGTCTCAAGGCACACCAGGCAGTTTCTGTTTTTAAAATATATCTTTACTTTAAAATAGGTAAAATAGAAAAACAGGAAATACAGAACAAGATATTCCAATACGTACAGTCTTAAAAACAAAATAGGTTTTAAAGTGCAAATTCCTCGATACATACACTCAGACTGGTCTTATTTAAGGTATCCTTACTTCTTAATCTTTCAGTGCTTTGTTGTTCCTCTTTTCTCAGTCAGAAAATAAATGTGTCTCTGTGAGGTCTGCTCAGTATCTTAAAAGTAGTCTTGGGCCAGCCTTCTCTGAGGTCATCTAACTCTGTCTTGGTGTATTAAAGTTATATTTTATAACACAGGATGTCATAATAAGATATTTTAACAAAACAGATGACCAATGAATCTCCTGTCTCCATGTGACCTGTCAAAACCGGTCTGTGATCTGCTTCACTGACATCAAAGCCTCTTTGATGTAATTCTGAATTCCTTAGATGACACCCCCAACACATGCATATTGGACTTCTTGAACCAGTCTGCGATCTGTTTTCCACAGACATCAAAGACTCCTTGATGTAATTACTGGCTATCTTGGGAGACACCACAACACATGCATTTTCTCCTTCCTTCATGACACCTAGTGCAAATCAAAGGATTTCCCTGAGGATGTCATGAATGGATCTTTATTTCCTGGGCTTCAAGAAAACTTAACAAAGTAATTGCAGTTCAGATATCTGCAGTTTAAGCTACCTCCTGTCCTTTGAGCGTATCCCTGGGGTTTGATGTGTCAATTTTAGCAAGACAGTTATTTTCTCCTGACAGACACTCCTTACATATTTTATATTGCAGAAAAATATAATGTTGAAATCAGAACCAGCTGCCCACATGCCAATTGGGTATGCTAATAAGAGGTTATCAGTTTGAATCCCTCCAGAACTTGGGATGAAGGTGACTCGAACCCACAAAACAGAGAAGAGGGTTACCTTGTTCTGTTAAACTGTTCACAATTCTAAGCTCAGAGGTTTGCACTTCGGGAGTAGAGGGCTGACCTGCTGAGTGGGTTTGTGACAGGGACACTATCATGCAGGAAGCCCTACACTGTGTTCACCCTCAAGGGTACATCTACGGTCAGTTCCAGCCTTTCAGCCAAAAGTCACATCCATTTTCCATAGGGAACAGCTCATTCAGTTGCCAATGATCCCCAATAGATCACAGACGGGGACATAAGGATACCCCATCATCTGGATGTGGGGGCACACTAGCCATGTATATATCTAGAACTCAGCCCATACGTAAGACTGAGAGACTGTTCATTGTGTCAAAAGGGCAACGACAGAGTAGGACAGCTTCCAAAACCATGATAGCGGGCTGGCTCAAGAGAACCATTCAGGAGGCCTACAAGGTGAAAAATCTAACACCCCCAGAGGTATTAGGACTCACTCTACCAGGGCAGTGTCCACCTCTTGGGCAGAGAAGGCTAGCATGTCTATGGAGGACATTTGCAAGGCAGCTACTTGGACTTCCATCCATATCTTTGCCAGGCACTATAGGTTGGATTACCTGTACAAACTACAGACCCTATTTGCCACTCAAGTTCTCTCGGCAACCAGCTCTTCCTCTTCTCACTCTTAGATCACTCTGTCCCACCCAAAATTAGGATAAAGTACTGCCGCTTATCAACCCATGATGTAGGTCTGGAGTGCCATGGATGGTCAACCCAACACAATGGGTGTTTACTCACCTGGTAAAGGTGATTGTGATGGTTGACATCCATGGCACTCCATGGCCCACCCTACAGAGTGATCAGAGTGACTAGAGTGTGCCTAAACAATACCAAGAGAGTAGGGGACATTGCAAGAGAAACTTAAGGCATCCAGGATGTCTCTTGTCGGCCATTTAGGGCGAGTATTAGATATATCAATAGGTGAATAAAAATGGGCCCTGCAGCCATGTTCAGAAGCGTCTCAATATGTGTGTTTAGCAGGCGTATTGTGGTATTACTAACCTTACTTTTCAGCTATGTAAGATTCGAACTGGAGAACAGGGGCTTCTGGGACCTGGGGTCTAGAAATTTGATCCTGGGGCTATGCATCATTCGCTTATCAGGTGGGCTAAAACCCATGATGTAAGGTCTGGAGTGCCATGGATGTCAACCAACACAGTCACCTTTACCAGGTGAGTAAACACTCATTACTTGTCTTTAAAAGGAAGTGACTGTCAGAAATTGAATGGCACCCACAGACTCATTTGTCTGTCTTTCTGTCTGTCTCAACTTAGCAGCCTAAATTTCTTCATGATGATTTGTATATACAGTATTACCTATAATACCTTGCAACATGGAGGAAATGTGTAATTCTGTGTTTCTTTAACACTTGGTTTCAAGCATAAAGTGCTTCTAGTGTAGCTCTTACTTTATCACTTCATTTGCATTGAGGTTCTTGCCCTTTAAATTATCTCCATCTGTGTGTCTCCTACACAGCTGTAACCCCTTGGAATCAGTACTGGTGACCTCTAAGCCACGTCAGTCATGATGCAGCTTCTTTGTGTAATATAACCCCCAACCAGCCACTTCTACTGCCATGCCCAGTGAAGAGAAGGAGAGGGCAATCACTTCAGAGGCAAACTCCATTGCCCAAGGATAATCAGATGGTTTGTCTAACAAGGAGCTACCCCAGTGCTACTATACATAGAAACATAGAAGTTGACGGCAGATAAGGACCACAAGGCCCATCCAGTCTGCCCATTCTCAAGCTTGGCCTTTTCTCCTCAACCTAGAACCAGAGCCCACTGAGGCACCATTTATATCAGTCTCTGTGCCACCCTGGTGGAACTCCTCCAGCTGCACTACATGTACCCTTCTAAGGAGACCACTTACTGTCCTTCTCTTCCTTCATTTGGTCTCCAGTGCACTCTGCCTTTGACAATGTGTGGGGCTCCGCCAGATCTGATGTTCATTTCTTCACAGATTTCTTCTTTCTTGGCTCTGGGGAATCACCCAGAGTCACCCTTAGTTAGTCAAAAATAGAATTCATTGTCACACCACATTGTACACTTTTATTCCGCACGGCAACTTGGGATACAGATTATGTTTTAACTTTAAACTGTTAACTTCATTTGCAGTTTGCATTAGAAGTTGCAGTTTCTAACTCTCTTCCCTTTTTAGTAACACTCAGACACAAAGCATGATATTTGAGGCTTTAATATTGCTTGCAAAACACCAACATTTACTTATAGGAGGCACACACACACACATACACACACACACATATTGCTTTGCTGACATGGGTTTATATGACCGGAGTCCTGACCGATACCCTGCCTAGGGTCCCATTATGATCAACATTACAATCGGTATGAAATCGGCAATCCTCTCGATACTGTAAAGTCCCAGACTAGACAGCCTTGGGTAAACACTTAATAACATCTAGCTAAACATATTTATAGGTTGCAACTCAGTGACACAGGTCTTACTTCAGAGATGTCCCTTGCAGCTGTGAGGTAAAAAAAAAAGCCAGAGATTGTACCCAGCCCATTAAAACACAGCTTTTACTCAGCCCTGGCAGAGCTTAACATGGGAGGAATACCCAAGGAGTAGGCGGGAATACTCAATGTACACATTTGTATACAATTTTTTAGTACCGTCTCAAACAATGTGCCTTTTTGTTACCACTGTCATTCTTATCTGGAAGTATTTAAGTTAGTGTAGACATAGAAACATAGAAACATAGACTTTGCTGACAGATAAGGACCACTTGGCCCACCCAGTCTGCCCATTTCCCTACCTACTGGATAAGCTGCAGATTCTAGTTAACCAACAGCCTACCTCCTGCCACCCCCACTACAATTGCCTTGTGTCTGTCCCATGCATGTTTGAATTTCCACTGTTTTAGCCCCAACAACCTCCCCAGGAAGGCAGTTCCACGATCCACCACTCTCTCTGTGAAAAAGATTTCTCGCTACCCTGAGCCGTCCCCTCTGTCTTTAAATTGTGTCCCTTGTTCTTACACATCTCTTTTTCTGAAAGATGCTACCCTCCTGGACTTTGTTGATTCCTTGAGGTACTTGAACATTTCTATCATGTCCCCTGTCCCTCCTTTCATCAAGGGTATACATATTAAGCTCTCTCAGTCTCTCTTCATATGATTTCTGATGCAGACCCTGCACCATTTTAGTTGCCCTCCTCTGGACTGCTTGCATCCTGTCTATGTCCTTACTGTAGATGAGGTCTCCAAAACTGCACACAGTACTCCAGATGGGGTCTCACCAACTGTACAGAGGATAACCACTTCCCTTTTTCTACTTGTGATGCCCTTTCCTGACCATCCCAGTATTCCCCTAGCTCTCCTCATTGACTTCTCACATTGCTTGCCCACCTTTAGATCTTCCGATATGACTACCCCAAGTCCCGTTCCATTTTGTTGTTGTTAGTACCTCCCTGCTATTGTGTACCCTTCTCCTGGGTTTTGTTTCCCAGGTGCAATACTGCACTTCTTTGCATTGAATCTAAGTTGCCATATGTCTGACCATTCCTCCAACCTTGCCAAGTCCCTTCTCATCCTTTCTACCCCCTTGTGTATCAACTCTGTTACAGATCCTTGTATCATCTGCAGACCACTGAGTAGTTTCTGTATGTTGAAACGTCCATTATTTAGGACATAGATATATGTACAACCTGTTTAGGGATTAGATGAGACATATGACAGCAATCTGCTCTGTTTTGTTTGGGGGGCAGCAGTTGGAGATAATGTGTACTTTTTATGTTTGCTTGCGCACATGTGCAAGAAACATTATGTGACAACAGGAGAAAGCGGGTTTGGGAGGCGCAGCAGTGTGGCATCAACACAAGCATTGCATTTGGGGGTTGGCCATGGTGCATCAATGGAGGCACAGTGTGCTGATGACACTGGCTTCAAGTTGCACCAAGTTGTATCATTTTGCTGCAGCAGTCATGGGCCGCCTACGTCATTGCAGGCGTCAGCGATTCGGCTGCAATGAGGGCGAACCCACCATTGCTGGGCAGAACGTTGCCAGTGTAATCTTGTTTCTGAACATGGCGCCTTGCTGCTGTGTTCTACAAGCAATATCAAACCACCCCAGTACCGAGGGGTGCCCAATCCCCTCGGCAGCATATTTCCTGCCCACAGAAGTGTGTTTTTGCGACGGGGGACCCAATCCCATCGGCATGCATCCCGGTACTATGTGAGCTGCTGACAGGGGAGCCTCCCCATCGGCAGTATGATCCGCCCTGTTTGATGTTTGATCGCCAACTGGGAGCCACTCCCTGTTGGCATCAGCCCTCAAAAGTAGCAGGAGAGTCCAGGTGCCTAATCTGCCTCGGCTCTTGCGCTTCCCCCAGCTTTTATATCGACAAGGGTGCCCAATCTCCTGTCGACTACACCCCATCCCAACAAAATATTCAGGTGGCATGCTGGGAGCTCACCCCAGCATGCCCAATGCCCCTGCAAAGGAAAAACTGTCCCAATAGCTTTTATTTTTAAACCTGTAAAACAAAACGGTCCCTCATGTCTCCCTGACTCCCACACAACCCGCACCAACCCACTGCGGACCCTGCCTCCTCACACACCTCCTCATCACATACTTACTCTCTGGAGTCCAGCACATGATCTTCGTGACCGGGAACACGCCTGCACTTTTCAGTCGACTGCTAACAGAGGAAATGCTGGTAAGCTGTATAATGGAATGAATAGGGTTTTCCAACTTTGTTGCATATCTCAGGCATTTTTGGAATTTTGCACCAAATTTTAACATGGGGTTTTTGGGACCCTCCTCCATGAATTCAGTAACTGTCATGGCATAAATCTGCCCCAAAGGTGATTTTGCGGTCACTGCATGGAATCACCTTTGGGACTGATTAATGAAACAACAGTGCCAGTGTTCATGAGGTGGGCTGTCAAGAGGTGTATGTTGCAAATTTAGTGGGCATCCAAAAAATTAATGTTTTCCTGGCGTGCATTGCGCTGTTGCTACGCCGCTCATTAACTTCATAATTTGCAGTATTTTCAGTCCAGATTTTCAACATTGCCATTTTCCACACCTCCTTATGAACAGTACAGCTGTCATTTTTCACATCATGGCCAAAATGTGTTTCTGCACTTCCGCAGAATAGCACGGTCGCTGTGGAAATCAGTGTTCGAGATTCAGGAAGAAAATCACAGAGCCACCGTTCATTAGCAGAGGTCCTTAAATGCCTATGTTGAAATTTGGTAGCAAAATCCATAAAATGACTGTGTTGGCGCGTGCATTGCGCGAGTGTCACGCACTTGGAACTTCACACATTTACAATAGTTTCATTCCAGATTTTCAACATTGCCATTTTCTGCACCTCCTTATGATCAGTACAGCTGTCATTTTTTGCATTCTGGCGAAATATGTGTTTGCACTTCCGGCGCAGAATAAGCGCAGTTGCTGTGGGATTTCAGTGTTCAGGACACATTACGAAACTCACAGTGACACTGTTGACTAGCAGAGGCCCTAAAATGCCTATGTTGGAAATTTTGTGATGAAAGCCCATAAAATGACTGTGTTATGGCGTGCATTGCACAGTTTCCATGCATGCTCATAACGTCACACATTTGTAATATGTTCCTCCAGATTTTCAACATTGCCATTTCTCCGGCCCTCCTTATGAACAGTACAGCTGTCATTTTCACATCCTGGCCAAAACGTGTTTTTTGCACTTGCAGCGCAGAGCAGCACGTCGCTGTGGGAAATCAGTGTTGGGAGCACATTAAGAAAAATCACACTTTTACTGTTTATTAGCAGAGGCTGTAAAATACTTATGTTGAAAATTTGGTGATGAAACTCCATCAAATGACTGTTACAGCGTCGTTGCACAGTTTCAGTCGCTCATAACCGCACATTCATAATATGTTCACTCCAGCCTTTCAATATTGCCATTTTCTACACCTCCTTATGAACAGTGCAGCTGTCATTTTCACATCCTGGCTGAAATGTGTTTTGCACTTCTGGCGATAATAGCATGGTTGCAGTGGGAAACCAGTGTTCAAAACACATCAAGAAAATCACAGGAACACTGTTCATCAGCAGAGGACCTACAATGCCTATGTTGAAAATTTGGTGATGAACGACATAAATAAGTATGCGCATGCGCTGCACAGTTCCCAAGTACTGTATGCTCAGATGTGCGAGTATTTTTGTATTCCCAGTACAGCTGTTCAACATTGCCATCTCTTTACACCCCCTGTGGATGGTACAGATGTCATTCTTCACATCCTGCCCGATCTCTGTTTTTGTTCATGTGGCAGAATGGCACTGTCGCTGTTCGGGACACATACACATAATCACACTGCCACTCTTCATAGGTAGGGTCACAAAAGGCCATGTTGAAAATTTGCAGTATAAATACCAACAAACACCTGAGGCATTAGGGTTTCTAACCATAACGTCCTACCCTGTACAGACTGACAGGCATTGGGTGTGCCTTGCATTGCTGACTGTACTGCTCATGCCATCCCACCCCACCTCCAGCCACTGACAGGCATCGGGTGTACTTTGAGTCTTCATTTGAACTTCACCCCATTCTCCTATGCTGCACCCATTTCAGCTTATGTCCTTATGGAATCTTGGTGACTGTAAGTACCCTAAGGCACCCTCAACACATGTCGCTGTCTGCAGAATAGGGTGACGGACATGGCATGACTGTCATGGTCGACGACCCAAACACTTATCTCAATGCCTGTCCGTCTCTACAGGATGGAGGTGGGGTTGGCATGAACTTCAATACTTCACTGTCATTCCTATTCTGCATCTGTCTAACTCCTGCATTTCCATTGCTAATACCAGCAAGCAAACATTCGGCATTGACAAATGCTTGTTTAATAAGGGCAGCAGTTGGATGTAGTGTGCAGAAAACAGAAATTTCTGGCTACACCATTGGGTATACTCTCCTAAGTGGATAGTGTGCCCACTAGGATAAAACAGATTTGAGGTAGGCACATACAGCCGATGCTCCTATCCCATTGTTCCCTGGGGTTTGGTGAACAGCACCTTGTAGTAACATAGAAACACAGAATTTGTTGGCAGAATAGGGCCAATTGTCCCTCCCAGAATACTCAGATGTACCCTGTCTAATATGTCTCTGCAGACCCTAACTGGTATTTGGTGACCCTCCCTCCTCACTGCCTATTTACTAATATTCCTCTGTGTCTAACCCCTTCTGTTGTCGCCTCCACCACTTCTGCTGGCAGTCTGATCTAGGCATCCGCCACTCTTCCAGTGAAGAAGTACTTCTCACATCTCTTAAACTTCCCTCCCAGCTTCCATAAGCCCTATGATCCAAGTGCTCTTTCTGATTTGAAATAGACTCCCTCCTGCACCCTGTTTAACCCTGTGAGGTAGATCTCTATCATGTCCTCTCTTGCTCTCCTCTCTTCCATGGTGTACATGTTGAGATCCCTCAGTTTCTCCTCATAGAGCTTTTGATTCAACCCCTGCACCATTTTCATTTCCCTCTTCTGGACTGCTCCACCCTGTCTACGTTCTTTCTGAGGTACGGCCTCCAGAACTGGACAGAGTACTCCAGTGAGGTCTCACCATCAAACAATACAGTGACAACCACCTCCTCCTCCTGCTGGAAATACTGCTCCCTATGCATCCCAGCATCTTAATGGCCCTACCACTGCTTTGTCACAATGCCCTGGCACTTTATTTCATTTTATTTATTTATCTTTTGATGACCGGGTAGGTGCACTAGACACAAAAAGTGACTATTTTCAGGCACGCACCGGAGGTCAACAAGACAGAGATAAACAGGTACATAGAATACAGTGTAAAGAAATGTACAATACATCACAATCAGAAGCGAAACAAAATTAAGACACTAATGGTAATTTAGGCACATAAGGGTAACTTATACAATGAAAGGTAAGTGCCATATATAAATAAATAATAGTAATATCACTTTGACTATGCAAAAGTGCCATAGGGTATCTTCACGACCAGCTGAAACTGAGAGAAACTGCTAAAGGGAGGAGGCAGGAGAGAGGTAGAGCTGAGAAGACCTAACAAGAGAGAGGAGGAGGAAGAAGGGAAAGGACGGGGATGGGGGAGGGAGGAGAGAACATGAGGGTAGACTGAGAAGCAGGGTGCCCATTCATATTACAAAGGGTGGGAGGTAAACTTTGTGGATGAGGCACAAGGCCAGGATCTATGGTGGTTGAAACAGGTGCAATAAGCACATGTGGTAAGATGGGAGTCGTGTCTCTTCTTAAAGGTATCATGATTAGGGGCAAGGCATACATCTAAAGGCAGAGAATTCCAGTACAAGGGACCAATGATGAGAAGCCAGATTTCCTTTGGTAGTTCTGCATCTAGGAATGGTAAGCAAGGAAAGGTCTGAAGATCAGAGACAGATAAGATGGGCTGAGGGGTCAGCAAGGAGGCGAGGTGGGAAGGCATCATGGTCCATAGTATACTGTCCAGAAGGTTGCCAAGAGAGAGAGCCTGTAAACAGTAGGGAGGGCCAATTTAGATCTGAGTATAATAGGCAGCAATGTCTAAGTCTGGAGGATGCAGAAGCGTATCGGCATATACTATTATAAGTTGTATCCCACCTGTGGAGAGCAGTCATTGATGCGTTAGTATAGATTACGGATCCATACGAGGTGATGGAAGCAGGATTCCTCTAACAATGGCTGTCTAGCAGAAGGGTTAGAATGTGGCTATTTTTGTAGGCTAAACCCAATTTGGCATTGACCACCTTACATGTAGAGGTTATATGGGTGTCGTAAGTAAAGGATTCATCTAGTAGACACCCAGATACTTAAAGAATGTTACCATCTCCAGTGGGGAACCATCACCCCAGGAGACCTGGAAAGATTCACGGCCCTGCTTTTAGTTTGATTGAAGATCCAAAGAGCATAGCCTGGGTATTTCCAATATTGAGAACGAGCTTGTTACTAAAGATCCAGGACTGAATATTATGTAGGTCCATAGAGAGCTTGTGATTAATAGCATGGACATTATTAGAGCTAGTGTAAAGAACAAGGTCATGACATAGCAGCGAAGAACAAGAGGATATATTTTGAGCTATGTTTTTAATAAAGATCGAGAAGAGGAGGGGTCCGAGGATAGATCCCTGTGGTACACCAGCATTGATGACTGCTTTGTCAGAAATGGCCGAGTTAATTTGACAGCTTGGGTTCTGTTTGATAGGTAGCTGTGGAACAGGTTACTACTCCAGTAGAAACCCAGGGTTTGGAGATCTGCAAGCAGAAGAGGGTGGTTAACGAGATCAAAAGCCTTGGTCAGATCAATAAACACTGCACCTATTAGATGACCCTGATCCATGGCATGAAGAACATCATTTGTCAGCTGTAAGAGAGCAGTCTGAGTACTACGGCCTTTCTGAAACCATATTGGTTAGTGTGGAGAAGGTTACACTTGGTAAGGTGTTCTGAGATCTGTGCTGAGATGAGCTTTTCAAGCACTTTATTTAGTATTAATAGTATGGCTATAGTTCTATAGTTGATTATATTTTTCTTGTCGTCTTTTTTGAACACTGGTGTGACTCTAACCAATTTCCATATATCAGGCTACGCCCTCACTCAGGGACAAGTTGAGTATTTTGGTTAGCGGTCCTGCAATGAGCAGTGCCACAAGCTGTAGAGTTTGGGTTCAATGCAGTCAGATCCAACTGCGGTGCTGTCTGATATGGAATTTAGATGTTTAAGGACAGCCTTCTTGAGATAGCTTTGAAATAGAAAGGGCGTCTTTGTGGCATCCTTGGGTGGAGGATCCAGACAGCGGGTTAACGGAAGAAAGCAGTTGTGAATTTGAGAGGTCAGAGAAATGAGAATTGAATGCATTGGCAGTTGTGCCTGGGTCATTACAATGAACACCATTCAGTATCATGTCATTTTTAGAAGAGTTTGCTTTGATCCGAGGAAAGTTTTAATATGGGGCCAAAATTTTTAGGGTCACCAGCTACATCCATCAGAAGGCCCTTACAGTAGTGGCTTTTGGCATGCCTTATTAGTGTTTTGCACTTTGATCGCTGTTCTCTACATATGTTCTCTACATCTGGATATCGTGGCAGTCACAGAAACATGGTACACACAAAACCATGACTGGGACATAAACATACCAGGATACACTGTCTACAGGAGGGACAGGGAGGGTAAAAGAGGAGGAGGAGGTAGTTCTTTACATAAGGGAAGGAAGAAAAGCAACAGAACAAAAGGGTAAACAGGGAGGAGAAGAAGCACTGTGGGTAAATTTGGAGACAGGCAATGGCACCACAATACGCACAGGGGTTGATACAGACCCTTCTCAGGGGAGAAATGGACAGGAAATGATAGAAAGTATACTTAGAATGGCAGAAAAGGGAGATATTGCTGATGGGTGATCTGAATATGCCAGATGTTAACTGGAGTGCAGTTGCAGCTGCCACTTGAAGAGTGCAGTTATTCTAGATGCCCTACAGGGGGCATGCCTTAGACAACTAGTACTGGAGCCCACTCGAGAGGGAGCAATATTAGACTTGATTCTCTCAAATGGAGTTGAGAGAGGATCACAGATGTAGAAGTGGGTAGCCATCTGGGAACTAGCGACCATCGAACAGTATGGTTCACAATAAACACAGCAATAGAGTCAAGCCATACAAAGACAAAAGTACTGGACTTTAGGAGGCTGACTTTGCCAAAATGGGTGAGTTCTAAAGAATGCACTAGCAAATGGGCAGGAAGGAGGGTGGAAGAACAATGGGGAATAATAAAACTGCCATCACAGAGTAACGAGCCTTTGTGTGAAGCAAATAAACAAAACAAGACGATGTAAGAAACCACTATGGTTCTCAAAGGAAGTGGCAGTGAAGGTTCAAGAGAAAAAGCATTCAGGAAGTACAAGGAATCGCAGAAGGAGCAGGACAGAGAACTGTATCAGTTAAAGCAAACGGAGGCTGGGAAGGCAGTCAGAACAGCAAAGGCCCAAACCAAGGAAAAGATAGCCAACTCAGTTAAGAAGGGGATAAAACCTTTTATAGGTACATCCAGGAGCAAAGGAAGACCAAGGGAGGGATAGTGAGGCTTAATAAAGGGAAGGAGGGTGGGCAGAGGGAGACTGTGAAAAGGCAGAGATACTAAACAAATATTTTTGCTCAGTATTTACAAATGAAGAGGGGAGGTACATAAAATAAACAGTAGTAACACTCTGGATACAGAAGTTGATACCAGCCATTTGCAGAAGAAAGGGTTCTGCAAGAACTCTTAAAACTGAAAGGTGGACAAAGCAATGGTGCCTGATGGGATTCATCCCAGAATTCTAAAAGAGCTAAAGGGTAGAACTAGTGACACCACTGACTACCCTTTTAACAAATCATGGGAGGGTGGGGTGGTACCCGAGGACTGGAGGAGGGCAGATGTGATTCCCTTCACAAAAGTGGGAGCAGGGCAGAAGCAGGAAACTACAGACCTGTTAGTTTAACCTCAGTGATAGGAAAATGATGGAATCACTTCTGAAGGAAAGAATTGCCGGTATCTAGAGGCCAGAGGGCATAGGAGCCAAGGCAGCATGGATTCACAGCGGGAAGGTCATGCCAGACAAATCTGATAGATTTCTTTGACTGGGTGACCAAAGTAGTAGATCAGGGAGGGCTGTGGACATGGCCTACCTAGACTTTAGCAAGGCATTTGACACAGTCCCACACAAAGATTAATATACAAGTTAGCCAGCCTAGAGTGGGTCCCAAGATGACAGCCTGGGTAAAGAATTGGCTGGAGAATAGGACACAGAGGTAATAGTAAATGGAGTCCTCAGAAGAAAGGAGGGTTACTAGTGGGGTACCACGGGGTTCAGTATTAGGACGGTCTCTTCAATGTCTTTATAGCGACATTGCAGAAGGACTGAAGGAAAAATATGTCTCTTTGCAGATGACACTAAGATCTGCAACAGAGTTGATACGGGGTGGGGTGGAAAGGATGAGTAGGGACTTGGCAAGGTTAGAGGAATGGTCAAATGTATGGCAGCTTAGATTCAATGCTAAGAAGTGCAAGGTAATGCACCTGGAAACAAAACCCAGGGAAGAGTACACAATGGGGTGAGATACTAACAACAAAATGGAAAGGGACCTGGGGTAGTCATATCAGATGACCTAAAGGTGGGCAAGCAATGTGAGAGGGCAGCAAGGAGGGCTGGGGGATACTGGGATGCATAGGGAGGCATCACCAGTAGAAAACAGGAAGTTATTATCCCTCTGTACAGACAGCTGGTCATACCTCATCTGGAGTACTGTGTGCAGTTCTGGAGACCCAATCTCCATAAAGACATAGACAGGATGGAAGCTGTCCAGAGGGCAACTAAAATGGTGCAGGGTCTGCACCGGAAGACATATGAAGAGAGACTTAAGGAGCTTAATATGTATAGCCTCGAGGAAAGGAGGGAGAGGGGGACATGATAGAAACGTTCAAGTACCTCAAGGGAATCAACAAAGTCCAAGAGGGTAGCATCTTTCAAAAAAGGTGTGCAAGAACAAGAGGGCACAATATGAAGATGGGGGGCTCAGAGGTAATTTGAGAAGTATTTTTTCACAGAGGGGTTGTGGATGCATGGAATGGCCTTCCGGAGGTTGTGGAGTCAAAATCAGTGGTGGAATTCAAGCATGCATGGGACAGTCATAAGGCAATTCTGGGGGTGGGGGTAAAAGAAGTAGGCTGCTGGTTAACTAGGATCTGCAGCTTATCCAGTAGGTAGGGAAATGGGCAGACTGGGTGGGCCAAGCGGTACTTATCTGCCGTCAGATTCTATGTTTCTATGTTTCTTTGTTGAAGTCCGCTATGAGACGGAGATTTTAACCTGTCTCCAGCATTTGTCTCTATTTTTGAGGGCTGTAAGGAGGTCTTTATGCAGCCATCTTTTATTTACCACAAACACGCCAAGTGATGACTGGAGTGTGTTTATCTTGTAGGAGCATGAACCTGCTCAGGAAAGCATTGTGGGCGGTCTCCGTGCTTGTTGATGTGTAGACAGGGAACAAATCCATATGTGACACGTCATATAGGAAATGATCCTGGTTTAAGTTAGCATAGTTTCTGAAGCATATACATTGTTGGGGGTATGTGGAAGCTGTGGATAGGCTCCATATGCAGAAGACAGGGGAATGATCACTGATATTGTGTGGTAGTGTTCCTGTTGCTGCAGTTCTGTCAACACGATTAGTTAGAACCCAGTCAATAAGGGTGCCGGAGTCAGTGGTGACAGACACTCTTGTAGGTCAGTGATAATTTGGTGTAAGCTGTAACTCTGTACCAGTGATTGTAGGGTATCTCGAGATTTACTAAGCCAGTTTAAGTTTAAGTCTCCAAGAATAATGTGTTCACTTTTCCTGCATATGCAGCGTATGATCCAGCAAGTCTACTAGGCCATTAAGGCCACTATTTGGGGATTATAGTCACAGACAATGTGGAGTTTCTTTGCCCTAGTCTGAGTATGACATGGATGTATTCACACAGGAGTTTTTCCTGTCAGTTAGCATGGTAAGGTTTAGGTTGCTTTTGTAATATATTGTGACACCCTCACCATGCTTTGGAGGTGGCCTATCATACCTAAGAAGGTTGTACTTTGGGAGTGGACAATAGGTATCTGGGATGGAGGGCCTTGAGCCAAGTCTTAGATAGACAGAGCTCATCAGGATGGTGGATTGCCACCCAGGCTTCAAGCTCTGTATGATTGCAAAGAAGACTCCTAACATTTAGATGGGCCAGGTGAAGACCTTTCGTATCATAGCCAGCGTAATGTAGAGGTAATTTACCTGGCATTGGTCCAGCGTTTAACTCAGTGTCCCAAGAGAGCCAACAATGAGACATATCCTAACTTAAGCAGGACAAATTGAGGGCTGTTACAGCTAAAATGCGACACCATTTAGCGACAAATGCAATAGCATAGTAGATAGGTAGCTTAAGGAGCAGGGCAGGAGTCACATCAAGGCCTCTTGCTGGTAGGATTAGCAAGTTAGAGTAAAAGAAATCATTTAGATTCATGTCACTGTCTTTGCTGTGATTTTTGGAATCGGGCACTGTAAGGATACTAAGTGACACCAAAGACAGAATAACAGAGGGTACCAGTACAGACAACCAAGCCATTCTGCAGAATTTGATAGTAAGCATGGAGGGACAGCCTGGATAGAGGGTTGGGGATGCAGCAGAGGCAAAAATGTAACTGCCACCTCTGGAGTTTCTATAGTCCACCTAATATTGGGAGATCCTGTGATCCGTCAGTTTACTGAGACCCCTATAGCTGTAGGAAAGGACTGTAAACTGTCGGAAGAGTATGTGAGTAACAATCTGAAAAAGGGCAGCTGATAAGTACAGCATATAAAAGGGGACTGCAAGAAGTGAAGAAAAGCTGCACGGAGGTGAGGCTAGTTAGTAGAACCAGACAAGCAGATAGTGTAATGACAGAAAATAAGGATACAAATTTCTGTCTAGAGAAGGCTGGGGAGAAAAGACCAGAGCAGACTTGAGATAAAGATTCAACTGAACATTTAGGATAGTGAGTGAAAGAGCAGAAAAGGGAAATAATAGCTAAAGTTCCCCAGTGGCTAGTTGGTATAACGAGCCAATGGAAAAATGAAGAGATAGTTTTTATTCTCATTGGTCACAGCACACTATAAATTTAAAAGCCCAGATAGGGCAGGAGGGTGGGGTGGGTGGGGAGACACCGAAGGCATCGGGCTAGCAGCTATCAGATATGATAACCCCAAAGTCCCTTACCTGCTTAGTGACTGTCAGTGACCCCATCCTATACATCCCATGGGTTCCTATGCCCTAGGTGCATGATTTTGAACTTTTGGCATTACACTCCAACTGCCATGCTCTTGACCACTCCTCACGTTTCCAAAGGTCCCTATGCATTTTCTCACCCTTCCTGAGAATCTGCCCTATTACAGATTTTGGTGACATCTGCAAAAGGCACATTTTCCTTCAGTTCTTCTGCTGTCACTTATGAAGATATTGAAAAGGACCAGTCCCAGTCGTGACCCCTGTGGCACCCGCTGGTTATTCTTTTTGTTGCTGTTTTTAACCAGGAGAGACACACTAAGCTGAAGGCTGTTTACAGGTATGACCAGGAGCACAAGAAAGTTAAATGACTTACTCAGGGTCAAACATTATGCAAGTGTGGGCTGTGGGATTCAAACCCAGGTCTCCAGGTCTGCAGCTCAGAGCCTTAAACCACTGTGCTATACTGCCTCCTAAAATTCTTTCCTCTATAGAGTAAGTACTGTTAACCACCACCCTTTGTTGCCTATCTATTAACCAGTTTCTTACCCAATTCACTAGTTTGGATCCCACCCTAGGCTGCTCCATTTCTTTATCAGTCTCTGTACAGTGCAGTGTCTTTTTTGTAAATACTTTTGAACATACAGTAGACAAGTTCCAACTTTGCAGTTGTTTTATCACTACATTCATGGTACATAGGTAATATCTAGCAGAGAGGAGCTCCATTACTCATGTTTGTGTCTTGCTTAGGAGCTGAGTGTTCATCAATTAATGCCATCTTCACCTTAGTTACAGTGCGGGAGGTGGCTGCTTCTTTATTAAGTAGCTATTTCATGGAATATCCTAGTCCCTACTCACTGAGTCTAGGGTTTTGTGTAGCTCCAATCCAAGGTGGGGGCCTAGCCTGGTTGCACTCCTTACGGTATCCCTCTGCCTACTCCCTAGAACCCACATTTCCAGACCCTAGACTCTAAGGCTCAACAGCCTTCTGCTGCTGTTAATTAGTAAGGGTGGTGTGGTACAATATATCAGTTGTTGGTTAGGAGGGGTCGGTGGCGTCAAGGCACAAAATCTTTATCTTTGAGCATATAGTGTAATACCCAGTCTGTCCATCTAGAGGTGCACTTCTCCTGTTGGTCATTGAGCATATATGTAATTTATTCCATATGATAAATTTGAAGAGTTATTGCCCAACAATCCTTCAGAGTGGGTATTCTAGGGGTGAGCCAGGCTTTAGTAACCTTGTTGGCCACAGCGATAGGATGCCCAGCAAGTAACGGTAATTGGGGTTTTGAGATCTCTTGGGTACTGCAGTCAAATGTGAAGATTCACTGTTAATTGGCATTACCTACAGAATAGCTCCTGAAGTTCTGATTGAATTTGTTGCAGGAAAGGTTGTAGCCCAGGGCATGACCACATTATGTGTATAGTGAGCCTGAGCTTCACCACATCTCCTCCAGCAACTTGTGTCTTTACTAGGGTGAAAATATTTAGTAATGGCTGGGGTTCTAAAGTACCTAATCAGCTGCTTCCAGGCATATTCTTGCCACTGGTGTGAGCTGGTAACTCTGG
The DNA here is from genome assembly GCA_016271365.2 of Neoceratodus forsteri. NCBI lineage: Eukaryota > Metazoa > Chordata > Ceratodontiformes > Ceratodontidae > Neoceratodus > Neoceratodus forsteri. The sequence goes on from CM057452.1 coordinate 427,501,699, forward strand.
CGGAGCTCTGGCAGGCAAAGTACCAGTCTTGTTTTGGGATTGGAATCCCAACTCCTCCTGCCTTTGTGTTTGTATACTCATGGCAAGTCCCTCATATGTAGGTAAAATAGGCTGGTATATGGTTGAGATGATGTGCCCTGGTCTGGGCAACGTATTTTATTAACCAATTCAGATATCAGTACAGGGTGCATCTTTATGTTCAGGACCCCTGAGGCAAGGTGGCATAGTAATGTCTGAGCTGCAGGTATCTGTAGAAGTCTATTCTTGGGAGGCTGAATTTCCACTGTATCTCCTCAAAAGTCATAAATGTGCTTCACAATACAATCTGGGGTAAGTATTTAAGGAGTATCATTCCTGCTTTTGAAATTTATGGTCCAGTTGGGAGGGTTGAAATTCTGGCAATACTGAGATTGGGGATATCAGTGCTAGGAATGGTGTGAGATGGAGGACCTTTCTGATAGAGGCCCACACCTCCGCAGAAGCTGATCCATGGGTTAGTGACATTTATGTCACTAGAATTAAATGAGGGGTTGTATAGTGATTGACAGTAGAATGAGTTAGGGACCAGGGCCAGTTCAGTTTCCATCTAATGGGGGACAGATGTCCCGAGCTGCCTGGATAGCAAGTGGGTTATTTGTGCTGCCCAGTGGTAAAACTGGAAATTTGGTAGGGAGAGCCCTTGGATTTGAGGAGGTAAGAACCTTCAAGCACACCCTTGACCTCTGTCCTGCCCTGATGAATCTAGAGATCACCTGGTTCCATCTCTGGAAGATGGACTGTGGTAGGGGAGAGGGAATATTTTGGAACAGATATAATGCCCTAGGTAAGGTTACCATCTAAATTAATTCTATTCATCTGGTAAGGCTTACGGGTAAAGTATTCGAGCTGCTAAGTCTCGTATTAGCTGGGCTGTAAGGGGGGCATAATTATTATGATTGGCCGATATTGGTTTCCTAGCTATTTAGATCCCTAAATATTTTAGTTTTGCAGGTCCCATTTGTATAGAAATAGGTTTCTGATTACTGGAGACGGCTGGTAGTTAAAGGTGAGGGACTCTGTTTTGGTCGTGTTGAGCCTATAGCCCGATGACACTGCCTATACTCCTCCAAGATGCATTTGGCCTCTGGTAGGGATGTTTAAGAGTCCTTCAAGTAAAGCAGAACATCATCTGCATTTAGCTCTATGCAGTGTTCAGTTCCCCAGAGCCGTGAGACTTTCAGTCTCCCTCACTTGCTGCTAATGGTTCCATGTAAACTGCAAAAGGAGTGGAGACAGTGTGCACCCCTGGTGGGTGCTCTCAATACTGGGAAATTCTGAGAGTGGTGTTCACTGATCTTCACGGAGACTTTGGGTGCATTATATCTATCTATCTATCTATCTATATATCTATATATAGATATATAGATATATATATATATATACAGTACTTAAAGAAATGTTCGTGGGAACCCCAGCACTCTGAGTACTGTTTACTGTACAAGAACATGAGACATAGAAACATAGAAACATAGAATTTGATGGCAGATAAGGACCGCTTGGCCCACCCAGTCTGCCCATTTCCCTACCTAATGGATAAGCTGCAGATCCTAGTTAACCAGCAGCCTACTTCTTCCTACCCCACCCCTAGAATTGCCTTATGACTGTCCCATGCATGCTTGAATTCCACCACTATTTTTGACTCCACAACCTCCTCCGGAAGGCCGCTCCATGCATCCACAACCCTCTCTATGAAAAATACTTCCTTAAATCATCTCTGAGCCGCCCGCCTCTATCTTCAAATTGTGCCCCCTTGTTCTTGCACACCTCTTTTTTGAAAGATGCTACCCTCTTGGACTTTGTTGATTCCTTGAGGTACTTGAAAGTTTCTATCATGTCCCCTCTCCTCCTTTCCTCGAGGCTATACATATTAAGCTCCTTAAGTCTTTCTTCATATGTCTTCCAGTGCAGACCCTGCACCATTTTAGTTGCCCTCCTCTGGACAGCTTCCATCCTGTCTATGTCTTTGGAGACTGGGTCTCCAGAACTGCACGCAGTACTCCAGATGGGGTCTGACCAGCTGTCTGTACAGAGGAATAATAACTTCCTGTTTTCTACTGGTGATGCCTCTCCTGTGCATCCCAGTATCCCCCAACCCTCCTTGCTGCCCTCTCACATTGCTTGCCCACCTTAGGTCATCTGATATGACTACCCCAGGTCCCTTCCATTTTTATTGTTGTTAGTATCTCACCCCCATTGTGTACTCTTCCCTGGGTTTTGTTTCCCAGGTGCATTACCTTGCACTTCTTAGCATTGAACCTAAGCTGCCATACATTTGACCATTCTTCTAACCTTGCCAAGTCCCTACTCATCCTTTCCACCGCACCTTGTGCATCAACTCTGTTGCAGATCTTGTGTCATCTGCAAAGAGACATACTTTTTCTTCCAGGCCCTCTGCAATGTCGCTTATAAAGACATTGAAGAGGACCGTCCTAATACTGAACCCCGCGGTCCCCGCTAGTAACCCCCTTTCTTCAGAGTGGACTCCATTTACTATTACCTCTGTGTCCTATTCTCCAGCCAATTCATTCTTTACCCAGGCTGTCATCTTGGGACCCACTCCCAGGCTGGCTAACTTGTACATTAATCTTTGTGTGGGACTGTGTCAAATGCCTTGCTAAAATCTAGGTAGGCCATGTCCACAGCCCTCCCTGATCTACTACTTTGGTCACCCAGTCAAAGAAATCTATCAGATTTGTCTGGCATGACCTTCCCGCGTGAATCCTTGCTGCCTTGGGTCCTGTGCCCTCTGGCCTCTAGATACTCGACAATTCTTTCCTTCAAAAGTGATTCCATCATTTTCCCTACCACTGAGGTTAAACTAACAGGTCTGTAGTTTCTTCTTCTGCCTTGCTCCTCTTTTGTGAAGGGAATCACATCTGCTCTCCTCCAGTCCTCGGGTACCACCCATCCTCCCATGATTTGTTAAAGAGGGTAGTCAGTGGTATCACTAGTTCTACCCTTAGTTCTTTTAGAATTCTGGGATGAGTCCCATCAGGCCCCATTGCTTTGTTCACCTTCAGTTTTAAGAGTTCTTTCAGAACCCTCTTCTGTAAACGGGCTGGTATCAACTTCTGTATCCAGAATGTTTCTACTGTTTGTTTTATGTACCTCCCTCTTCCTTTGTAAATACTGAGCAAAATATTTGTTTAGTATCTCTGCATTTTCACAGTCACCCTCTGCCCACCCTCCCTCCCTTTATTAAGCCTCACTATCCCTCCCTTGGTCTTCCTTCGCTCCCAGATGTACCTATAAAGGTTTTATCCCCCTTCTTAACTGAGTTGGCTATCGTTTCCTCGGTTTGGGCCTTTCCGTTCTGACTGCCTTCCCAGCTTCCTTTGCTTTAACTGATACAGTTCTCTGTCCTGCTCCTTCTGTGATTCCTTGTACTTCCTGAAAGCATTCTTTTCTCTTGAACCTTCACTGCCACTTCCTTTGAGAACCATAGTGGTTTCTTAGATCGTTTCATTTGTTTATTTGCTTCACACAAAGGCTTGTTACTTATGTGATGGCAGTTTTAATATTCCCATTGTTCTTCCACCCTCCTTCCTGCCCATTTGCTAGTGCATTCCTTAGACACTTACCCATTTTGGCAAAGTCAGCCCTCCTAAAGTCCAGTACTTTTGCCTTTGTATGGCTTGACTCTATTGCTGTGTTTATTGTGAACCATACTGTTCGATGGTCGCTAGTTCCCAGATGGCTACCCACTTCTACATCTGTGATCCTCTCTTCATCTCCATTTGAGAGAACCATGTCTAAGATTGCTCCCTCTCTCAGTGGGCTCCAATACTAGTTGTCTAAGGCATGCCCCTGTAGGGCATCTAGAATAACCCAATTCTTCGAAGTGGCAGCTGCAACTGCACTTCAGTTAACATCTGGCATATTCAGATCACTCATCAGCAATATCTCCCCTTTTCTGCCATTCTAAGTATACTTTCTATCATTTCCTTGTCCATTTCCTCCCCTGAGAAGGGGGTCTGTATACAACCCCTGTGGATTATGGTGCCATTGCCGGTCTCCAAATTTACCCACAGTGCTTCTTCTCCTCCCTGTTTACCCTTTTGTTCTGTTGCTTTGATTCCTTCCCTATGTAAAGAGCTACTCCTCCTCCTCTTTACCCTCCCTGTTCCTCCTGCAGATAGCGATCCTGATATGTTTATGTCCCAGTCATGGTTCTGTGTGTACCATGTTTCTGTGACTGCCACGATATCCAGATGTTCCTCCTCCATCAAGGCCACTAATTCAGGAAGCTTGTTACTCAGACTACGGGCATTTGTACTCATTGCTCTCCATTTTTTGATGGCTTTACCTTCTGTTGCAGCATCCCCCACCGACCTTTCTACCTTAGTCTTTTCTCATTTAGTATCCTGTTTTGTAGGAGAGGCTGGAATTTTCCTGTTATTATAGTGCCTCCCCTGACTAGTTTAGTCAAGAGGGGCGCTTGGTTGAATGCTTTCTCTGCATCCAGGCTAATTAGGGCTGATGGGCAATTCTCCAACTCCATTTTGTGTGTGACATGAAATGTTCTTTTAATGTTGTCTGTTGTTTTACAGGAGCTTACAAAGCCAGTCTGGTCCATCCTTATTAAATGCAGTATTAAGGAATTAAGTCTTTGAGCGAATATGCTCCTAAACATTTATAATCCATATTCAGGACTGAGATTGGATGGCATGACCTGCACTTTTGTGGGTTCTTGTCTGGCTTTAGAAGAACTGAAATGGATGCATAGGACCAGGATGGAGTGGCTGGGTCCCCTTCAATGACGGAGTTAAAGGCTGCCAGCATACCAGGGATCAGCTGGTCTCTAGCTGTTCTGTAGAACTCTGAACCATTTCTGTCCAGACCTGGGGCTTTTAAAGTTTTGGATCACTGAATCTCTGCTGCCACCTTCATCACTGTTATAGGATATATGAGCAGTTCATCCTGCTCTGGGAGTAAGTGCAGGTGGGTTAGGGAGCCGAGATAGGTATTTATATCTGCCTAGGACACCATACCATCAGGTATGTATAGGCTCTAATAATACGCCTTAAATCCATTCGTCACATCATACAGCTTGGTTAGCAGTCTCAGTCATTGGTGGATCAGTGAAGTGATTGTAGAGTGTTTCCTCTGCCCTACGTATTTGCTACACAAGTAGTTGTGTTGCTTTTGGGCCCACCTCATAATACTTCTGTCTCAAAAAGTTATGGCTATCTCTGTTTGCTGTCTACAGATGTACTGAAGGTCAGATTTAGTTTGCTTTAATAATGGGAGTATGGAGCTGTTCCCTTAAATGCTGTTGCCTCTCCGCTTTTTGGGTTGAGCTGAGTGTATTGCACGATGTGGCCTCTAGTAATTGTTTTCCTGGTGTCCCACCAGATAGATGGGATCATGCCTGCCTGGAGATTGTTATTCCTTATTTCCTCAAATTTTTCATTAAGGAATTCCTTAAATTGTTGGGGCTTCAGATAGTATGGATTTAGGCGCCATATTGGATTCATTTTCTAGCCCCTGTCCAAAAACTAGTTACTGGTGAGTGATCAGAGTGAACTATATACCCCAGTCGGGCATCTTCCAGCCACTGTAAGTTTTTGACCTGAGTATAGCAATGGTCTATCCTAGAGTAAGACTGGTGTACTGCCAAATAGTGGAAGTGCTGTAGTCTGACCTCTGTGGCAGGGAAAGTGATGGAGTCACTTCTGAAGGAAAGAATAGTTGAGTACCTATAGGTCAGTGGAGCACAGGATCCAAGGCAGCATGGGTTCACAGTGGGAAGGTCATGTCAGACAGAATCTAATAGATTTCTTTGACTGGGTGATCAAAGTAGTAGACCAGGGAGGGGTTGTGGACATAGGCCTACCTAGATTTAGCAAGGCATTTGACACAGTCCCACACAAAAGATTATTAGTCAAATTAACCAGCCTGGGGAGCAGGTCCCAGGGTGGTAGCCTGGTAAAACATTGGCTGGACAACAGGACACAGAAGGCAATTGTAAATGGAGTCCACTCTGAAGAAAGGGCGGTTACTAGTGGGGTACCGTGGGGTTCAGTATTGGGTCCAGTCCTTTAATGTCTTCATCAGTGACATTGCAGAGGGACTGGAAGGAAAAGTATGCTTTTTGCAGATGACGAAAGATCTGCAACAGGGTCAATACACAAGGAGGCGTGGAAAGGATGAAAAGGGACTTGGCAAGGTTGGAGGAATGGTCAGACGGATGGCAGCTAGAATTCAATGCAAAAAGTGCAAAATAATGCACCTGGGAAACAAGAACCCAGGGACGAATACACAATGGGTGGGAGGTAGTAACAACAACAAAACAGGAAAGGGACCTGGGGTAATCATATCAGATGACCTTAAGGTTAGCAAGCAATGTGAGAAGGCAGTAGGGAGGCCGGGGGTATACTGGGATGTATAGGAGAGGCATCAGCAGCAGAAAACAGGAAGTTGTTATCTCTCTGTACAGACAGTTGGTGAGACCCCATCTGGAATACTGTGTCCAGTTATGGAGACCCCATCTCCATAAGGACATAGACAGGAGAGAGGCAGTCCAGAGGAGGGCAACTAAAATGGTGCAGGGTCTGCAAGAGAAGCCGAGATGAGGAGAGACTAAAGAAGCTTAATATGTATACCCTTGAGGAAAGAAGGAGAGGGGACATGATAGAAACTTTCAAGTACCTCAAGGAATCAACAAAGTCCAAGAGGGTAGCATCTTTCAGAAAAAGAGACTTGCAAGAACAAGGGATACAATTTAAAGATAGAAGGAGGGGCGGTTCAGGGGCAATGTGAGGAAGTATTATTTCACAGAGAGGTAGTGGATGCATGGAACAGCCTTCCTGAGGAAGTGTGGGGTCTAAAACTGTGGGAGAATTCAAGAATGCATGTGACAGACATAAGGCAATTCTTGTGGGGGCAGGAAGATATAGGCTGTTGGTTAACTAGGATCTGCGGCCTATCCTGTAGGTAGGAAATGGGCAGACTAGATGGGCCTAGCGTCCTTATCTGCCGTCAAAGTCTATGTTTCTATGTTTCTATGTTTCCTTGCCCTGGGGTGGAGGTACGCAGGTGTCTCCCACCCCACCTCCTTGATGAAATGTACAGCACAGTGTTAAAAGTTCAGGTAGGCCACATCCACTATCCACCTCGATATATTTTTCTGATCACGCAGTTGAAGAAATCAATTAGATTAATCTGGCATGACAATCCCTCCTCTGCCAAGGAATCCATGCTGCCTTTGGTCTTGTAGCCCATTGATTCAAGATACTCTACCAACCCTTCCTTAAACAGGATTTCCATTAATTTTCTTACACTGATGTGAGATTAACTGGCCTCCTCCTCTCAACTGCTGCTATCATAGAGAGGAACCACATCTGCTCTCCTCCAGTCTTTGGAAGCATGCCTTTTCCAGTGATCTGTTGAATAAGGCCACCAGTGGGGCAGCTAGCACCTCCCTGAGTTCCTTTAGCACTGTTAGGTGTATACCTTCTGGTCTCATAGCCTTGTGCTTTTTCAGAGCTGTAAATCCTTTAAAACTCCTTCCTCTGAAAAGACTTATGTCCACCCTTTCCCACTGTTCCTGCTGATCCATGGTGGTCCTCCTCCCACTGTTCCTGCTGATCCCTGGTGGTCCACCCCCACTGTGAATAGAGAGCAGAAGTACCTGTTCAGGATGTCTACTTTTCTTGATACTCTTATGCACAGTCTCCCTTCTGCCTTCCTTATCCTTACTATCCATCCCTTGCTTTCTCTTCTCACTTATGTATCTGAAGAAAATATTATACCCTTTGACTACTCCTTTAGATCCTTTCCTCTGTCTGGGCCTTTGCTCCTCATACTGCCTTTCCTGCTTCCCTCTTTTTACTTGGTACACCTCCCTGTCTTCCTCCCCTGTGTTTCCTTATACCTCCTGAATGCCACCTCCCCCACCACCACCTTGGCCACCTCCCTAGAGAATCATAATGAGCTCTTTTCCTTCTATTTTTTTATTTATTTATTGGGAGATCAGAATTACCACCTTTGAGCTAAGAGCTCATTTGCAAAGGATCCTCATCAAACAGTTTAGACAGAAACTGAGTTGCGACTGCATACTTACAAACAGACAATTTTACACATTAGCAATGGAAATTTACACATTTCAAATTGCATAGGAAGAGCAACACATTTCAGGTTTCAATTCACAGGAGGGCAAATATATTTCGAGATTCACTTCACATAAATTAAACACAACTGCAACATAATCCACGTTACAAATTCCTATAGCAGGTACAGAAACAGCAACTGGAAGCATTACCAATCACATTAGAGGCCACAATGAACAACTAGAGAATAGGTTAAGTGTAGGGATCATGGGGGTTTTGATCAAGGCTGGTGGATGATGGGGGGTGTAGAGGTTGGTTGAGTGGGTAGTGAGGGGTACAAGGGAAATTAGGAATGAGCCAAGGGGAAGGAGATAGGGTTAAAGCAGGAGGGTGAGGTGGGGGAGGAGGGATAAGCACACTCATCCAAGGCCGAGATGGGGTCAATTGGATGTCCAGCTTGCATCCAGTGGGTAATTAATATTTACAGAAACAGCAGTCTGGTGGGGAGAGCACTTCTGCAGTCTGGATTTGAAGAGCCCTAATCGTGGGAGCCAGTGGTGGAGTAACGCAGCTCATTTAGCCAGGTGGGTGTCCTAACCATAAAGGCACATCTTCCCAGGGCTGTTTTCCTGGAGGGTACAGCAAGGCATGCCTAGTGGTGCTTCTTGTGGCACGCTCAAGTTCCAGTTCAGGTTTATTGCAGGAAAACTCCATTGAGCAAGCTCATTCACAAGGAGGTCCTGGTACATGTATACAGACAAGGAAATCAATACATAGGATACAAAAAGAGCATCACAGTAGATAGAAAATATAAAATACAATTTAGGTTCATATGGTACAACCCGCTCGACTTAGGGCATAACATGGTAGATGTAAACTACATTTTCTTGTGTAACATTAATAGTCAAGGGTTAGATTCAAGGGGAGAGTAAAAAGCAGCCAGTTGAATAGAAAAGGGATAGAATGGTGTAGGGGAGGTAAGATATGGCTCAATAGGATCATGGCAGATACCAGTACATAGGAGGGCATAGAGAGACATATAGATAAAGGAAGAGTCTCGATAGCAGTTACAACTATCTCTAAATTTAGATGTAGTTAGCTTTTAAAAAGCTAACAGAGACAGTACTAGATCATTTCAGAGTAGCTTGAAGCTGGTTCCAAATGGATGGAGAACATATGATATCGCCTTTGCCAAAGGTAGTGCGAGTCCTAGGCACATCAAGGGCAATATAATCGGATTTCCTAAGTGAGTACACACTGTGGGAGATGCGACAAAAGATGTAATATAGCATGAGAGCTTGTTCAGAAGTATTTTCAGCATCCAGACACCAGCATGCACCTGGGGCTGACCTGAGCAGCCCCTGCAGTGAGGTGGGCGCAAGTCCCAGTAGGGCCTTCTTCCTCAGTAGACAGGTCTGGGTCTTAATGCTATCCATTAGGGGAGCCATTTCATCCTTATGTAGAATTCACATATGTGTGAGATGATCTGCATCCAAAATGAATTTGCAGGCTTTGTTGAGGGTCAGGTGGACTTTGAGGTAGGCTGTGTCTGTACGCACTCCATACACTAGAATTCCATAATCCAAGATTGGCAGATTGTGCCGCTGACTGCCAGGAGTCTCGCCTCAGGTGTGAGACAGAAACATTGTCTATAGAGCGCCCCAACTTCCTGTTTGCTGCCGTGGTGATATTACCTATGTGTTCATCAAAGGAAAGGACTCATCTATAGTGACTCCCAGGTACTGAAATGAGTGGACCTGTTCGAGGTGAAGCCCAAATTGAGGGCAATTATAAAAGGTGTGGTAGATCTCTCTTCTGGTGACCTGCAAAGAGCATTGTCTTTGTCCTTTTGCCATTATGGACTAGTAGGTTGGAGTTAAACCATTCCTGTAGTAGACTGAAATTAGTCTGTAGGTTCCTGGTCAGGGTTTCTTGGTCGGGCCTTGTAGGAAGAGTACATGTCATCTGCTTAGAGCAGAACTTTGGAGGAGAAGCACGCATCTGGAAGGTTATTTATAAAGAGGTTGAACAGTAGCGGCCCAGTATGGACTTGCAGAACCCAACTGTGACTTTCTTGGCCTCGGATATGGCTCCATTGATCTTTACCAGTTGTGAGCACCCTGACAGGTAGCTATGCAACCACATGACTGTGTCTGAGAACAACCCAAGGTAAGTTAGCCTCGTAAGTAGCAGATGGTGGTCAACGAGGTTGAAAGGTCAATAAAGATAGCCTCGACTAATTGACCTTGGTCGAGTGCCTCTGTGTACATAGTCTGTGAAGTCAATGAGTGATGAGTTTGTAGTGTGAAATTTTCAGAATCCATGTTGTTGAGGGCTGAGGAGGTTTTATTTATGTAGGTGGTCAGTGAGCTCATCAGCGATGATTCTTTCCAGCACCTTGAGAGAGGACAGGATGGAGATGGGTGTATAATTGGATGCCAGTGAGTGGTATCCCTTTTAGCACTGGAGTGACTAGGGCAGTTTACCAGGAAGATGGAGGATTGACATTTAGAGTGACATATTGAAAATCTTGGTGATAGGTATGATCACTTCAGGGAGGGCAATTGAGATAAGCTTCATATCAACCCCATCCCTCCCATCCTTGTTTTGCCCAGAACTCTGATGAGATATTTGGATGTTTCCTTGGTGGTCACCTCCCTTATGTTTCCCCTCTGTGCCTCTAGCCTCCCTGGAAATCTCCCTATGAGGCAGTGTATGAGGCATAATCCCATTTCTTTAAAAGCCACCCTCCTGAAGTCCAGGACCCTCATCCTTCTTCTCATGTGGTTTGCCTCTGTTCCCATCTGAATGTTAAAAACACTATATGGTGATCACTGCTACCTAGAGGCTATACATTGTGAAGTCTGCAATACCATCCCTCTTTATAAGCAACAGATCCAGCGCTGTCCCATCCCCAGTGGGTTTCTTGACTAACTGCCTGAGAAAAGCCCATTGTAAATAGTAAAGGATGGTCCTGCTCTTGCTGAAGCTGCAGGTGGAAGACTTCAATCCACAACTGGCAGATTAATGTCCTCAACTAGTAGCACCTTCCCACTACTTGCCATCCTGAGGATGGCATCCCAAGTGCCTTATCTAACTCCACAGTCCCAAGCAAAGATTAATAAACAGTTAGCAAGCCTGGGAGTGGGTCCCAGGGTGGCAGCCTAGGTAAAGAAATTGGCTGGACAACAGAATGCAGAGGGTAGTAGTAAACAGAGCCCACTTCAAGATAAGGGGGTTACTAGCAGGGTACCACAGGGTTCAGTATGGAACTGGTCCTCTTTAATGTCTTTATAGGTGACATTCATGGAAGGACTGGGAGGAAAAGTATGCCTCTTTGCAGATGACACAAAGATCTGCAACAGTATCGATACACAAGGGGACTGGAAAGGGTGAGAAGGGACTTGGCAAAAGTTGGAGGAATGGTCAAAAGTATGGCAGCTTCTATTCAATGCAAAGAAGTACAAAGTAATGCACCTGGAAACAAAAACCCAGGGAAGAGTACACAATGGGGGTACTAACAACAACAAAAATGGAAAGGGACCTGGGGTAGTCATATCAGATGACCTAAAGGTAGACATGCAATGTTAAAAGGCAGTAAGGAGGGCTGGGGGATACTGGGATGTATAGGGAGAGGCATCACCAGTAGAAAAAGGAAGTTGTTATAACTCTGTACAGATAGTTGGTGAGACCCCATCTGGAGTACTGCATGCAGTTCTGGACATAGACAGGAAGGAGGCAGTCCAGAGGAGGGCAACTAAAATGATGCAGGGTCTGCACTAGAAGCCATATGAAGAGAGACTAAAGGAGCTTAATATGTATACCTTCAAGGAAAGGAGATGATAGGAAACTTATGCACCTCAAGGGAATCAACAAAGTCCAAGAGGGTAGCATCTTTCAGAAAAGAGATGAGCAAGAACAAGTGGGCACAATTTGAAGATAGAAGGGGGATAGCTCAGGGGCAACGTGAAGAAGTATTTTATCATGGAGAGGGTGGTGGACGCATGGAATGGCCTTCCTGAGGAGGTCATGGGGTTAAAAACAGTGGTGGAATTCAAGAATGCATTGGACAGACATAAGGTAATTCTAGTGGGGGTAGGAGGAAGTAGGCTGTTGGCTAACTAAGATCTGCAACTTATCCAATAGGTAGGGAAATGAGCAGACTGGGAGGGCCAAGTGGTTCTTATCTGCCGTCAAAGTCTATGTTTCCTTGCCTTGTGCTGGAGATCTGTATACCACCCTGTATGTATAGTGGCCCCAGTACCTGTCTTTGGGATGATCCAAGCACTTCCAGCCCTTCTTTTCCTCCAGGTGCCCTGTACTTCTGTGACCTTGATTCCCTCCCTCGCATATAGTACAACCCATCCTCCCCATCTCCCTTCCAAGTCTCTCCTGAACAGAAAGTAGCTTTATATGGCTATGTACCAGTCATGACTGTCAGTGCATCATGACTGTTATGGCTAAAATCCAGGCTAGACTCTGCCATAATAGCCTCCTGGTCTGGAATGTTATTTCCCAGGCTCCTTGCATTGGTGCGCATGGCTCTCCATACCTTTCTTCCTCCTTGCCTGCTTCCGTGCTCTTCCTAGCCAGTGCTGTTCCCTGAAGCTCCCTCTAACCCCCAAAAGATACAAGGCTTCCCATGGCTCACAGCATCCTTCCCTTGCCCTAGGTTACAGATACTTGGCACCCTCCAGCTGCACTGATTCTTCTGTGAACCATTCATTCTTTCTCCATTCATTCAGGTATCAGTTCCTCCTCCAGAAACTATTTAAATGTCTACTAGTTTGCTGGAAACCAGGATAGTAATACAGAAACCATCAGCCATCCCTTTTGAGAGTGAGCCATCAACAGGTCCTCACTGTCCTTAACTCTGGACCCTGAGAGGGACCTGAGCCACCAGAGACCCACACTAGAGGAGCCAGTGTCACCCATACCATTGACCCTGCCACAATCCTGAGCCTGCAGGCGCCCTCCAGCTGGTTGTAGCTGGAGATGTGCACCCGTAGATGCCAGGAACCCAGAGGGCTCAGCTGCTGGAACTTCTCTCTGCAACTCTTAAGACCTCAGAACTGCTTTTGAGGATCAGGATCCCTTATATATGCCCTTGCAGGGAGGCCCCTGAGAAAAGGCTGAATCAATGGGCTCTGGCCATGCATTGCACGGGAAACATTTTCATCAAGCAAAAACATTTCAGTAAACAGGAAATACATTTCTTTACATTCTGAACCATTGCGCTAAAACATTAACCCTTTAGTGCAAACAGAAGAACCTATCCACCTCCTCTTAAAACCCTCAACTAGTTATTGGTTTACTACATCCACTGGTGGTCTGTTCCACCCTGCAACCACTCTCTCTGTAAAGAAGTGTGTCTTGGCCTCCTTCCTGAAACTGCTTCCCACTAACTTACAACTGTTAACGTGTTCTGATCTCACTCAACCTGAAAATATTCACATGGTCCACCTTCTCAACACCCTTAATGTACCTGGAGGCCTCTATATGTTCCATTATTCCCTTCTCTTCTTGAGCAAGTACATGTTTAGGTTCTTCAGCCACTGTTGATATTAGAGCCCTTGCTGGCCCTGAATCATCTTTGTAGCTCTTCTTTAAATTGCCTAGCAGGTTGATGTCCTTTTATGTAGGGGCTCCAGTATTGCACACACACTCACCAGGTCAGCCACACCTTGACCTGCACAGTGGTAGTATGACTTCTTCCTCCTTTGGTGAAGCTACTTATGCAGCTCAGCATCAAATTTGCCCTCACTGCTGCCTCGTGAATTGCATGGAGGGTTTCAGATTGCTTGTGATTACAATCCCTAGGTCTTTCCCTTCCTCAGACACTGTGACCATCATGCCTCCCAATTTGTACTTGGCATTGTGGTTCTTACTCTGCTGCTTATGCATGAAAGCATATAAATTGCACCCAGAAGCATTGTAATGATGTGCAGCTACTCGCCCTGAATGCCAGAACAATTATGGGTTATGCACAAATGCATGTGCAGTTTGTGCTGAGGTGTGGGCATGGTCAATGGATGCATGCAGTGCTGCACAGAGGGACTGCTGGGTGGTCTGAGCATACGTGTTCTGCCACTGACACTACCATATGTGGGCAGGGATGCCACCCGATGTGTAAACAGGGAAGTGAATATTATAATGACTCGAGGGAGAACAGGCAGTAGCAGTGGATGGTGGTGCTGCAGTCATGGTACTCAGCCCACCACCAGGGACTGACAACACAAGATGGGAATGCTCTGAGAGGCATGCAGGTCACTGGGCATGCTGTGGTGCCGGTCATGGACCACAAACTTCACAGACGGGCAAGTGGCAGCCATGGTGGCGGATATTTGGGCAAACAGTGCCATGCTATATGGTGCAAAAGTTCCTCAGGGCACCTACCAAGACCAAAGCCCATATGTGGCTCGATATCCAGGTTGCCATTAATACAGCCGGGTCTAAAAGGCACAGACACTGTCGGGTATTAAACAAGCTTGGACCTCCAGTCAGCTGTCAAACAGAAGCAGTAGCTGTAAAACAGGCACAGCAAGGCACAGAATGTGGTCCTCCCACACAGGGCTCAGCCTAACCTCTAACAAGAGGATGGTGGCTGACACCCTGTCTGACGCCACCCCTGCATGGGAAGAAGGAGGGCATAAGCACAGTGCCGGGTATGGTGTACACAGCAGGACAAAGGCTGGGACATCCTGGACACCACAGGAATACTAACCACATTTTGCACCCTGTAGAGCCTAAGACAGCGCCCAGACCCAAGATGGGCTACGCCCACTGTGGAGGATGACATGCAGGCTGAGATATGTACAGACAGTGCAAATATGTACCAAGACGGTGCCAACAGCACACATGACAGCCCATGGCAGTGCAGCTGCAAGTAACAATGCCCATTTCTGTCACCCCAGGTACAACATAGGAGACAGTGGTCATGGGAGAGGAGAGCATGTCAGTTCGCTATGAGCAATTCACCCCATGACAGTTTGCTCCTTTTGCCTGCCAAAACAAAATACTGCAGCACAATTTTATTTATATTTTTGAACCCGTAAATTAATAACTTACTTTACACTGGGAAATTCTCACTTTCTATAACTGTTCCTAGATCTGGAGGGATCAAACTGTCACAGGCTAATAGCCTGTAATGGATTGCCATGCAGCCTGGCAGAGGAGGTGTCCTCACCCAAGGACACATACCTGGAGACTGTGGTGGAGACACTGAAGAACGTTCATGACACTGACACAGCACCCACAGACAGCCAACCCCAGCCACCCCCAGCCTTGCACCACCTCCACTAGCACAACACAGTTGGCCCCCAAGTGGCGGCACACAGGGTACAGATGGCACTGCGACACAGCCACACATGCATGGCCATTGTGTACACCCTACTGCTACATGCACACAGCCAGGGGACACAGGGTTGCCTGGGCCACTGCACAATGGCCATGAGACAGTGGACGAGGGCCCTCAAACTGCCTGCCCAGCCTGCCACAGAGGGCATCCACATGTGGCATACTGCACATGTACTACCCAGAGGTGCACCAGCTGGAATGTGATCATCTGTAGGCATAATGGGAGAACACAGATGCCCTGAAGGACCTGACCATAGGGGTGAGGAGGGTGTGATGCAGCATGGACTACATCAACAACTTACTGGAGCAGCTGACCAAAACACCTGCTAGCCATGCCTGTCACATTGGCCCAGCTGTTCTTGTGCCACATCCAGATGCCATCAGCCAGCTGGTACTCAACAGCTCCTCAGGACCACTGCCACACGTGGATGCCCCCACCCAGTCGGCCACCACTGGTCCCCCTGACTTCATGGCACACATGGCTGACCCTCTCCAGCCAGCACCCACCAGCCCCCAGGACCTATGCCACACATGGAAGGCAGCGGCCATCCAGCACCCTCCACTCCAGGTGTGCCAGTGGTGTTGGTGTTAGGCTAACTATAGGAGGGTCTGGATGCACAGCCTGATAAATGGCTGTGGGGGGAGGCAAGGTGACAGCCAAGACCAGGTATTTGGGCACACAGTCATGTACATGCCTAAGAAAGCAGCAGGCCATCAGGAAGTAAGCCATGTCTGCAGCACCACACCAAGATGAACATCATAAACATAATGTACAAAGTCAAGCACAGCACTACACAACCACACGCTCCCTGTACACAGCCACAAACACCCTGTCCCACTGTTTCATACCCCATGTACACAGCCACAAACACCCCTGAACATGGACACATATATATATATATATATATATATACAGTACACACACACAACAGGCACAGGAATGGTCATGTATCGTTCCCGAACACAGGCACTCGGTCATACCAAAACTCATCACAGTGCCACTATGGTATTCCATGATCTTTGGAATGCACCTGGACAGGTGCATGATGTGCTGCCCAGCCAGTGTCTTGGGATCACGACACTGGTGGATGCCCCTCCTCATCGTCCGTGGGATATCTCCCTGTCTGTCCTGAAGCATGGGTAGCTTTTGCACATGGCCATGTTGTACAGCATGGTCCATGCAGTTATCACTCTGCATGCCTTCCCAGGGCAAGTATAATCATGCCACTGGTGTGATCCAGGCACCAGAGTCTCATGTTCAGAAACCCTATAGTCCTCTTGATCATAGTTTGGTCTTCCTGTGGGTCTCGTTGTATGCCTCCTTCTCTGCACCATTTGCCACCAGAAATGGAATCATCAGATATGGTCGTAGTGGGTATCTGCTGTCACCTATGAAGTGGGTAAGGAACATCTGTGTTAGAGTGCTGCAGCACTGTTCCCACTGGTGTTGCATCTGCTGCGTATCCATATTCATCAAGCAGTCATCCATTGTCACCACTGTGTGAAGACACACAGCCTGGAATCATCGAAGATGTAGGAGTCAGGACATGATCCAGAGAACCTGGCACACATGCTGGTGATGATATGCCCACATCACATACTATCTGGCAGTTTATGATGTGAAATCCTTTGTGGTTCCTGTATGCCTCCTCGTCCAAGGTCAGTGCTTGGATTACCACATGTGTACAACCTATTGCCCTAGTTCATTGGCCATGCCATACATGGCATGAAATGCCTCCTTTCTGGTATGTACTGCATGTCGCCCATGTAGTGGGGAATTATATGTGCTTATGCAGCTGCAGAATAGATGTACAAAATATGCCTCCTCTTTGTGTTTGTACTTTTATAGCCCAGAGTGTTGGCACATTAATTAATGTACCTCAGCATGGCACCTGATGTTCATTGTGGACATACTGCCTGCAGTAGTATGAACCAAAGTTGGTAGGCCCCTTAAGGCCAAGAAAGACACAGATGCTAAATCAGGTTACAAATTCTTCTTCTTCTTCTTTGTCAGTCTCCCAATCTGGTAGCTTACCTGATGCCTCCTTCAGCTTCAGGACACTTACCTTTGCCCTCTGGCCCCTTGGACTGCAGAGTGGGACTGGTATGGCAACCTCCACAGATTCCAGGAGCCATGGTGGGTGTTGTGCCAAGGCTCCACTCGAATGATCTTCATGGCTGGAACCGCCCTGTGCTCCCATGTTCTTGTCCCCTGAACCGGGATAGAGGTTGAGGCCAAGTGCAGAAGCATCATCAGGTGCAGCTAGAATCTGTCCCCAACCCATTACCACCAGTGAGTCAGGCAACACAGAGCATGGCAGCCATGTCAGGCTGCCGCATGCCAGAGTAAGTGCATTTCAGATCCGTGCTCCGATTTCAATGTCAGGCCATGTGCCCACTCTAGTAAAATATCCTGGCTCAAGGGTAGGCAGCGGAGCCAGGATCAGAGAGTCAGCAGGACATTGGACACAGCAACATAGTGTTTCCTGGCACAGGGAAGGTCAAGGGCAAAGAACAAGAAAAGCTCAGAGTGCGTGTGCACCAGCACTCGGGGAGCAGTTCTAAGTCTGCCTCCCACATCAGAGCCCTCTACTCAGCAACCGGCTAAGCACTTAGCTAAACAAGTATCTCCTGGCCCCAGGGCAGGCAGTGAGGCCAGGGCATCAGTCAAGCAGTACTGAGGGATTTGAATGGAACTGCAGCAAGCTGCTGAAAACTGGCTAAGCCACTGCATAGCTATGTAAACAAAGATGGAGCCCCATGTTACCCCAGCACTGCAAAGACTTCTCGGAGGGGTCAGGGGTTGGTCCAGGATTTTCCCATGAATTCTTGCCAATCAGGATCCTGCAAAGCAAGAAAGCCTTTATGCAAGCCCTGCATGGTTGGGTGCATGTTCCAAAGACTGTTTGCCTAGGAACAAGCCTGACCAATCAGGCAATGAGTTTCACACCAGATAAAATGGGCTATAACTTCCCAGGGATCGAGACCAGTTCATTCAGACTGCCAGAGTGAGTGACTGTGCATCTGAGCATGGGCGGTGTGCCAATGTCTGTCCAGGCACTGCAGGCTTGGCAGACCTAAAGAGTCTGGGATCCCAGTGAAAGCGTTTGTGTGATGAAAAGCAGCAGTTTTAAACAAAACTACAGAGTGAAGGCAAGTTTGGAGCTGCGGGGTTTCTTAGCTACAGACCTTCCATCTGGAGGATGAGCTCCTGCAGTTCAGGAGGGCCACTGCCAGGTCCCAAGCCTTGGGAAGAAAGAAAGAGAGACATGTGAAACTGGTGACAGACTGCCAGTGAGTCTGGGGAAGCTCAGCGCGCAGCAGGGGCAACTACCTTCATCCTGTCTCTCCCAACAACCGACATCAGAAGTATTGTTTGAGGCATTGAACTGTGAGTAGACACTGGGGTGTTGGCCCTGCAACTGAGGAGAATGTGTACTGTGCCCGGACTGAAGGAAAAGTCCTGAGTGATACTTAGCCAATGTGAGAGGCCCAGTCAGAAGATCTGTGGAGGCCACCCGACCACCCATCCTCTGGATTACAACTAGGGCCCTTTTTCTTTTTTTTTTTAAACTTTATTTATAGTTTTTTCGAACAGACAGGACATACAGGAAACAGACATTTCTTTCACAGAACTTGGTTAAACTAATTTCCTCTTCTTTTATGATTTCACAGGAATTTCATCTATCATGTTACAAGAATAGGGCTAATAGTCAAGAATTTATACAGAGGATAGCATATAACATCCACATAATCTTACTGGATACTGATTATCAGATTCACCCAAGTCAATTTCCAGGATGTACCTTTTAAAGATAAACTTTTAAATGCAAGGAAAAGGAGGAAGGTAGGGACAGCGGATCACTTTGCCATTCCTCAATCATAATTGGAACACAGGGACTCCATTTATGGAATACAGGACTTTGTGTTATGAAATCGTCCTGCCCATTGAGTCCTTTCTCATAGTAAATCCACCAAACCTTTATCCAGGCAAGAAGTCAGGTCTCACCCTGCCATATATAGAACCCATCTTTCCACAGAATCTCAAAGCTGGGAACCCTTTTATTAATAGTGGCAGTTAGAGCCCATTCTATATAAGTTTATCATGCGGTCTTGCCACATATTCAGGGTGATAACTTGGGAGGCGCCAGTTACTAGTGATTGCTTTTGGGCAGCTAGGAATGAGATTTTCAGGAACTTAATTGTTAGGGGATCCCAAATTCCTTAGGTAATTCCAAAAAAAATAACAAAGGGTGAGATTTCCAAATTAGGAACCAAGATTGTCTGTAATGCCTGTTGAAGATTTTGTATGAAGGGGTTAATATAGGACAATCCCACATTATATGAGATAATGATGCGGGTGAATGTCCACAATTTCTCCAATAAAAGCGAAGACAAAGAGTCTCGATATTTCATCTGGCTCACTGGGGTTGAAAGTATCGAATAAAAATCTTCACGAGAACTCCTGCCAGCTAACTGCCGCTATGCCCCAGTGGATCCTCGTTTGTGTCCACGCCCAGAATTCTCGGGATCCAGTTCCAGGTCCCGCTCCCAAGCTATCCTTATATAAGAGGAGAATCCCTTTCCAGGACAGGAGCACCTGGTATAGTTTAGAGATAATATGAGATCTGATCGGGTCCCCTCTATTGCTTTCTTAAGAATGTATGCAATCTGTGGAGAGATGAGCCCTCAATCTTGCGTTGTATTACTAGACTATTAATATAATTTCTAATTTGGAAGTATTTAAATCTGTCCTTCCATGCAATTCCATATCTATGTACCAATGAATCAAACAGCAGAATCTCACTATCTTTTAGAAAATGCCAAACCAGGTGTAAGCCCTTCTCCTCCATCCCTTAAATCCTGCATCCCACTTGTTAGGTGTGAATGACTCTAGGTATGGAACTGAAGTCAACAGATTCTCCAACTCTTAGCCTTTTGTCTCCCAAGATTCCATACCATACAGTTAGAGTGGGGGCTGTGTAAGGATTATCTTCCTGCCCTGTGTTTAACCTACCTCTTGCCCAAGGAGCATAGCATTCAGGTTTTTCGTGGATTAGTCTCCCTAACTGCAGAGATTTCCACCTGGCCAAATAAGTCTGATCCAACCAATAAAAGGCTGTTTGTAACTGAGCTGCATAGTGATATAATCTAAAGTTTGGCAATGCTAACCCCATTCTGCCTTCGATTTGGAGGGTCGAAGGCGGATTCTAGGTTTTTGTGAGCCCCAGATAAAGCGAGAGATTTTTCTATTTAAAGTTTGGAAGTATGTATCCGGGATCTGAATAGGGATTGTCTGTACCAAATATAAGAACTTAGGAAGCATTACCATTTTATTGCTTCCACCCTTTGTATCAATGGTATAGGATAGGGGCCCACTGATCTAATTCCAATTTAATTCTTTCCAACACTGGATAAAATTAGAGAGAACATCCGTTCTGGTTGAGAGCTCAATTGTACCCCAAGGTATTTAATCTGGGATACATTCCATTTAAATGGGAATTTCTTTTGAATTTGTTCCGATGGTTCATAGTGTGTTCTTAAGATTTCTGTCTTGCTCATATTTATTTTGTACCCCAGGAGACTAAATTCAGACAGCTGAGCCCACAAGGGTTCCAATGATTGCTCTGGGTTTCTGAGGTAGATTAACAAGTCATCCGCATAAAGCGCCAGTTTATGTGTATCCCCACCCAAATCCCAACCCTGTATTAACTCATCTTGTCTTAATGCCTGGCCAAAGGCTCTAGATACAAGGCAAAAGAGGAGGGGAAAAGGGGCACCCTGCCTAGTGCCCTGATAAAGAGCAATGGGGAAACTCTACCATTAATCTTTATATATGCCTTGGGGCTAGTGTATATATTATTTATAATTTTAGTGAAGGATTGGAGAATCCAATGCACCATAGTTAGGTTCAGGAAACACCATGCCACTCGGTCAAAGGCTTTTCTGCATCCAAGCTTAGCAGCATGAAGGGTGCCCCTAACCGAGCCACCAGGTACAGGACCTGCAGGGATCTTTTAATATTATCCTGAGTCTGTCTACCAAGGATAAAGCCCATCTGGTCATAATTGATCAAATCGGGCAATACCACTTCCAGACCTTCACCAAAATGGGTGCATATAATTTATAATCAATGTTTAAAACTGATATAGGGCTAAAAGCATTACACTGAGTGGTATCTTTACCCAGCTTAGGAACACTAGATATAACGCATAGTTCCAGGAGTCTGGGAGCACCTCCCCGATTGTGCTTCCTACAAGCCTCAATAGGGGCTCTTAATTTCCTGTACAAAGATCTTAAAGAACTCAGGGTGTATCCATCATGACCTGGGGATTTTTTGTTTTCAGCCTTTTAATCGCTGCAGCCAATTCTGTAGAGGACGAGGAGAGTCAAGAGAGCCTCTAATCTCCTCCGTCAACCTTGGTAATTTTAAATTCACCAAATATGATTTAATTTGTTCTTTATCCAGGATTTGTTCCAATGTGTATAGATTAGAATAGAAGTCCCGAAACTATTAAAATTTTTTCCGGGAAGTTAATACCTGACCTGTCTTGGAGTCCTCTAATCTGAGTAATCGTAGACCTAGCAGTATGTTGTCTCAGATGGTGGACTAGGAGGCGAGAGGCTCTGGGGCCAATTTCATGGTATCTTGTCGAGACACTGCAAAGCTTGTTCCGTCTTTATATCAATTAGCTTTTGGATCCTTTGTTTAATGTTTTGTATGTCTGATTTTACCGTGTTGTCCCCTGCCTGACGTCCCTGTAAGCAAGTAATTGATTCTGAAGTTCTTCCATCTGCCGGTTTTGTTGCCTTCTAAAGTGGGCAGCGAACTTGATACAATCCCCTCTAAAACTGCTTTCACTGTATCCCATAATACAGTGCCCGGCACCCTAGGGTACTTATTATCTTGTTATATTTGTGTTAGCCTCACAGTGGCCATGTCTGTAAACTCTTTTACATTAAGAAAGTAATTGTTAAACTTCCAAAGAGACTGGCCCTTTGGACTTTCCAATTCAGTCGCAGCAACAGCTGAGAATGATCGAGAGTACCGAAGGGATATGTTTACAGTCCAAAACCTGGTCTTGGTGCTCTCCAGAGATCAACAAGTAGTCAATCCTGGCAAAGGAGCCATGGGGAATGAGTAGTGTGTGTACTCTGCTTATTCTTGTTATGCCTTCTCCAGGCATCTACCCAGAAAGCCCCTTTAGATGTTTCTTAATAAATTTACTAGCTGATTCTGTCGGAATGCCTTAGTTTTGGGCGTGTCAATTTGCTCCCACACTGGTTTAGGTCCCCCCACTATTAATAATCCCTTTGCTGCTCCGTTATTTTATGAAGTAAGGACCGAAAACATCCTTAGTAGAGCGGCACACATAAGGAGACCAATGTGATGGGGTACCTCTAAGTTCCCTGAGACAATGACCATATGGCCCTCAGGGTCTGCATAACTGGCCAGCCTCTGAATTGTGTTCCTTTGGAGACCAGAACTGCAGAGCCTCTTCTTTCCCTTCCATATGAGGCAGATCACCTGGTCATACCCATACTTCCCTAGTTTCTGGTGTTCAGATTTATTTAAATGGGTTTCTTGCAATAAAACAAACGTGGGCTTCTGTCCTTTTATAGCTGACATGACTTTATGCCTTTTCACGAAGTCATTTAGCCCATTAACATTGTGAGAAACAATTCTTATATTGGTATTATCCTCCATTTACTGGCCAGAAACCTTAGTCCCATCTGCATAGGGGTCCCCTTTCTCCTCCCTCCTCTTCTCCCGTCTCCTCCACAATGTATTCCAGTGCTCCTCTCTCCCCGTTTCCAATCCTCCCCAAAATTGTAACATTCTTTGCATTCCTCTATATTGATCTAATGTGCCATGCCATTGAAGTCCTCCATTTAACTTTGTAACTCTCACCACCACGTAAACACAGGCAAAACAAAAATTTCAAACCTCCTGTGGGCCGGTGCTAACAGGCGATCCCTCCCAGGAAGAAAAACTATTTACAAGATTACTCCCAAGGTAGGAGAACAGTAAATACCGTTCTCTAATCATTCGAGCTAGTAGGACTCGAATAGGAGGTAAGGAGCCAATAAAATGACACGCTCCTCCTGGACCTTAACCTTATCAGGTCCTTGCCAGATGTCTTGGCATATCATCACCAACAGTGTACCCATAAAAACATAGGGTATACCTGGCAGCGGACCTCCCAGTATAATTAATCTGGGTAGTCAGCTCTTTTCCCCTCAGCCCTCCCTCTCTATTGAGGCTGTAAAATGCAATCCCGTATTTCTCTGTCCTTGAATTTACCCCACGATACCCTCACCGCAATATAAATAATGAGGGATTTATAAAGTTTCCGATTTCACATTAGTGTCCCATTACAAATGAAAATAGCCCTTCAGTTGCAGACCGCAGCCATTAATAAGTATTTCTTTAACAGATAATCGGAACAAAATAGAGAGTGTGTATCCAAAGCTCTACCTTCAACTTAGACTGAAGCAGTCTGCGCCAAAGGGTGACGAAAGATGTGATCCTCTCATCTTTACAGAATGGGCATGTAAACCCAACCCGTTCCAAGGGATGTCCCTGGCATCTCACGTCATAAGATATAGAGGCCCAAAAATTTACAGCCCCCACATGGTTTCCTTAAATTGAGCGAACCTGCATCTGCTTCAAGTTATGCCACATCTCTTGTCGAAATGTGCTCCCTTATTTTGCTTGGCTAGTACAGACCCGTGTTATTTACATTCGCTTCAACGATGTTCCGCTGAGAATAAAAACATAGTAGTGGCGCTATAGCTTCTACAGCATCTCCCCCAGTGGAGCTACTCAGCCGTGTTCTGCATTTATCCATCGTGTCCTTCAAGGGAAAAACTTAATAACTGCAATATCTGCTAATGTGGCTCAAAAGCATCTCTGCTCGAGAGGAGCCCTCTAAACAACACCCCCAGTCCTCTCAGAACCATATGGGAATTTGTACTGTTACCAGGCTTCAGCCTCCCAACCCCTATTTTTCCCTCCCAGTGGATAAAAGATTTGATATCTATGGAATCGACATCAGTAGTGTAGAATTTACTGGGTGATGTCGCTGCCTGTCAAAACCATATCAATTATTCCATGTCTCCCATAACAAAATAAAGTTTACAGGCGACCCAACACTTCCTCGTCCCCCACCCTAGGCTCATATTACCAGCAAGGCCTCGTCAGAGGCCTCGGAGTGAATTTCCACAAGTCCCTCTTGCTTAGACAGAGAGATTGATACCGATCAGCGGAGATAGACACAGGGAGAAGGGCTCTCCTAACCCAGTCACCAGCTCATTGTATAGGGATCAACCTCAAGTGTCCTCCATCCTCTCGGTTGATGTCTCCTCGGACGCCTGGGGGTGAGTGAGTTTCTGCAGCATTTTTCTGATGTCTTGGGCGTGGTAGCCGCTGCTTTCCTTCCTGGTCGAGTGGATGGCGGAGCCCGGCGGACGCCAGGGATTCTGCAAACGGCGGAGGATCCTTATGAATGGGGGCCTCTGTGATTTCATGCCCCTTGTCTCTCATTGCTTGAGCGCTTCTTCACATGAATAATATAGTTCTGTACCAGCCTCCCAAAACTACGTAAGCGAAGGGTAAGGAGTTTGAAATCTAATGTTTAGGGCTTTCAGTTTCTGGAGTATCGGGATGTATGCCATCCGTTGTTGCTGGATCACCGGGGGTAATCTTGATCAAATGACAGGCAGGCTTCATTGTATTTGACTCGCCCTTGTTTCCAGGCTGCTCAGAGAATTTGCTCTTTCTCCGGAAACTTGAGAATTTTGCTATTATTGACCGAGGTCTGGCAGACGCTGATGTCGGTTTAGGCACCAACGCTCTGTGCGCTCTTTCAATTCTGAATTGGAAGGCTGGAGGTAAATCCAGGACATGTCGTAGCAGATCCTCCCAAAAATCAGTCATCTCCCCAGCCTCCATAGCTCGGGTAAACCATATATTCTTAGATTGTCTCTACAGGAGCAAACTTCCAAATCTATGCATTTAGCAGTGGTGAGTTCTTGTTGGTGCACTATGAATTCCATGGCTCGTGAGATTTGGATTAAGTCGTCTTCGTGGTCGATATGCATTCCTCCGCGGAGGTCATTCTAGTTTCCAGACCCTTTAAGTCAGAGTGCAGCTTGTTGAATTCCTGCTTTGTTTCTGACCGAAACTGCTTGATTTCAGAGAGAAGGATTTCAAATCTAGACCGGGACAGAGTTTCCAGTTCTGTCTCCGTGTCTCCTCCCATCATGCTTGAAGGTGACTCTCTCCGCTATTCACCGAACTTGCTGAGCTCAATCCTCTTTGATCTGCCTTCGTTTTCTGATTTTTGAACAGGATCTTTTCCCAGCTGAGTTTCCACTATGCAGACTTTGCATTTTACTCCAAATTGCTTACGCTGAGCTACGTGGAAACGTTTTTATTGTTGGTGAGGGGGTTGTCGTCTAAGCTTCCATGATGTTGGTGACGCCACCGAAGTCTAGGGGCCCCTTTTCAACAGTTACAGTTTTATGTTCAACAACAGTTGTGTTTAAAATGTGTTTTATCTGCAACATTTTAAAGCGCACCACCGAACTCCACCCTGCTAGCAGCATCTGCATTCCCAGTGTGGTACCTCACTGCAGCCCAAAAATACAGAAAGCTCTCACCCATAGCCTTTGGGGAATTAATACGGTCTAATTTGCACTGGGGTTTAAAGAACTCATTGGGGGCAGATTGTGGGCTAGTTATAATAATGTTGCGACTGTAAAGAGTTTAGTGCTACTCCATTGCTTCCATTTTCCCTTATGTCCCCTTGTTCTCTCTGTACCCTCCTGTTAAATAAATTATTTATTTGAATTGCATCTCTTGGTTTGGGGTAGTAACTGCTTTACTGTGTCATTTGTTTTGAGGGGTAGGACTGTGGGCAGATTATGCACTATTTTCTGGGGTATTAGCTTGTGTGCAGAATCCAGATGCCCTATATTGTCACCCCAGGTGGAGGCACCATGCCACGTTGTCCACGTACCCAGTGTAGCACATCTTTAGGTAACCCAGGCTGACCCCTTCAGGATGTTGTGAGAAGCAAGGGCCTGGGTGATCTCCTGCATTGGAGGCACCACTGGGATATCTGTGTAAGATGTGTGGCCCTGAAAATTGACTTTGTGGAAAAAATATTTAGTGCCCTACCAAATTTTTGTATGTTGTCATGGCACTTCAGGCACTTTTAAATTGAGTTTGTTTTATAATTTAAGCACACAGAAATACAAACACAAATCTGAACGCATTTATAGATATCCCCAACTACATACATGGAATGAGCAACAATGTCAAGTCAGTACATAAGTGAGCACAATATTACAATAGAGAGCAATATCATAAGCATGTCACTAAACAAGGCAAAGGGGTTTACAGAATAAAGGGAAGCATAGCATGGGAAAACAGGGCCAAAGCCTTAATGTCAATCAGTATCTGGGAGAATGTATAGAGTGTGGAGTTTGCTCCATCGTTTGTCATAACAAAATAGCTTATTATGAATACCTGCAATCATTTTTCAAGTCTAAGATTGAACAAAAGTTCATTTAACCATTCATTGTTGGAAAGAACATCTTGATCCCACAAATGCTGAAGGATCAACTGTTTTACGGACAATAGGACCTATGCACTAAAGTGCATAAAGGATGTACTAAAGTGTTGGAGAAGCAGCGCAGAGCTATCAGGCATGCAAGGAAACCATGGAACGTGGTATGCATGAATGGGCACGAAGACCCATATACCCAGGTGGTGGAACCACAGGGGACACTTAATGGACTGTGCAGTGCACACCAGGCAGGCCAAGGATACGCGGACCCTCCTCTTGAGCTCACCATATAAAGGCATGTGAAGTGCCCTATGCAGAGTTGTGAAGTGAATAGCATGTAGAAATTGAATGTGGAGACCTTGGCAGAGAGGAACAGAAAACACGGAGGTGCCCACACCACAACCGGCATTGCTCGACAGGGCAGCCCATGGAGGTGAACACCACCTTGATGTGTCCACATCCGAGGTGGAGCACATCACTGTGCAACCAATGGCACTGGTGGCCAGGTGGTGTCAGTGGTCTCTGACGTACATGCACGCCACCAAACTGTACAGGCCCAATCCTGTCCATGGCCTCGGAGGTCAAGGAATGCCTGTAGCTTGACATAAAGGCCAGCATGAACACTGCTGATTCAGAGGCATGGACCCTGTGGCCATAAACATAAGTGGCAGGACCTAAGTGCAGCGGTAAAGAAAAAACTTGATGCAGGCTCACAGGCACGCCTGGGTGAGAGAGGCGGGCCACTGAGCATTGACGCAACACTGACCCAAATTGAGAGGATGGTGGTAGACACCCTCACAGATGTCAGTCTCCATGGGGAGCTGGAAGGTGTAGACACCCTGGAAGGTATGTAGGCACAGGCAGGGTATGGGGACCATAGGGATGTATCCGTGCATGGTTTAACAGCTGTGTGTTCCACCCCACAGACCCCGCACAGATGGATGCACAACCACAGGAGGAACACCCCATGGCCAGGACAACATGGCACAGCATGTGGGATGCATCAATGACTGGCAGAATGATGAAAGCACAGGTGGGTCACCGTTCACCCGCATTACAGCAACTAAAGCAACTGCAAGGTCTATGGCACAGCTAGCATAACATCTCCATGTCCCTCACTGGTACCGAGCAGGAGACTGAGACACAGCAGGAGTCAGAGACAGACCTCAAAAGCACACAAGCAAGTCAGGATGAGGGATACAGGTGTCGTTAAAGTGGTGGAAGGGAGGAGCAGTAGCCAAGTGAGACAGCACACCCCAGGACAACAGGCATGGACATCCAAGGACAGGCGGTGGGCATGACTGACATGTGGCACAGAACAGGCACACCTAGATGCCACAGCCAGAGGAAGGATGACACTAACAATCCCTGTGGACAGTGGGGATGAAGGCCCATCAACACAGGCCATGGGCCAGCCATGGACAGCGGCACCCAGAGTATCATTGATGCACATTACAGAAAGTTGCAGCTGCTGGAGCAGGACAGACTGGAGGTACAGAATCACAACACAGAAGCACTGCTGGTGCTGACTGGAGAGGTGCAGGCCATGCAGCACAGGACAGGCTGGCTGACCTCCATGAGTGGCTTGAGGAGCAGCACCACCATATGCCCAGGCTGCTACCACCCCATGCTGCGTGGCCCATGCCCACATTGGAAGTTGCAACCGGCATGGTGCCCACCGACTAGGAACAGAACAGCCAACCGTGGGACATGGAAAGCACCCTGGTGGAAGGGTCCCAGGGTGCATGCATGGACCACATGCACACACAAGTGGAACACAGGGCATGGCACACAGGGGCATGATATGGCCCCCCACAACAGGACATGCACGAACACCTGACACGCAGCATAGCACCCAATGACACAATGGAGAACAGAGGATGGTGCCCACATCCCCAGTCATCCAACAATGTGGCAAAGCCCATCCACATGCACCAGTCAGGAGACTAGGCACACAGTCATCTGCTTGCCTAATGGCAAAGCTCTGTAACAGACAAGGGCAGAGAACATGCACAACCACACAACACATGACATGTATGGTCTAAGCACATAGTAAATACCTTGCACACAACATGTGCCACACTGCCATACGTGCAAACCCACTGTACAGCTACCCCAGAAAACACATGAGCCTACTGCACCTCATTCCATCACACACTGATGCCCACACACACACACACACACACACACACACACACACACAGATGAGACCACAATGCCAATCTGCACCACCCACACACATAGCAGGACTAAAACCACTCAGTGACACAGTGTGACACTCCCACCACATGAACATGTTGCTATACCATGCCACACTAGCACTGACCACCCCCAATAGCAATACCCCAGCATGCGCCCCACAGCATGTTCACCCACCATAGCATACTGCATCATGTTCCACTCCCCCAAACCTAGCTGCCCACCACCCGCCAATGCGAACCACCGGACGGTGCACTCAGTGTGTGATGTTACCATTGTGCAACCACCACCCACAATGACCAGCGCCCACACACACCCTGACACAATGCTGTCCACACCTCCCATACACACATATGCCCCAAGCTGTGGTTCTGCTCATGATGGATGCTGCTGCACATCACACGGCTGTCTGTCCGGACACTGTAGATGTACAACACTACTGGCGGAAGGTGCCCTGTACCAGGGTGTCATGTGTCGCACACCCGCTCAGTATCTCTTGACCCCTGCCCAGCCACCCCTTGTCCACCTCAGCTGGTGTGTCCAGCTGTTGGTCTGCCAGCATGGGACATGGTATCGATGGCGATATTAATGAGTATGGCACATGCGGTGAACACCTTGCATGCCCTTCCGTGACAGCAACATCGTTCCACCAGTATGGTCCAAACACCAGAACTGCATTTTCAGTAGGCTGATAGTCCTCTCAATGATGGTCCATGTCTTCTTGTGGGCATGGTTGTATGCTTCCTTCACTGTGCTTTGTGGCTCTAGGATAGGTGTCATTGGGTGCGGTCAAGTGGGTATCCACTGTCACTTATGCAGGGGCGGAAACATCAGACAATTAGGTGCAATGTTGCAGGTGTCGCCACAGTGCCACATGCGTTGTCCTGTATACTCACCTAACAGCCATCCATCCTGCCGACTGGACCGTAGCAGGGCTCTGAGTTGTGATACATCCAGTATGTATGCATCATGGCATGAGCCAGGATACTTGGCACACACGATTGTGAATATACCACCCACATCACACACGACCCGACAGTTCACACTGTGGAACCCTTTCTGTTCCTTCATGCCTCTTCATGCACAGGCAGTGCCACGATTCCTAAATGGGTGCAGTCTATGGTGCCGTATACTTTGGCATGCCATGCATGGCATTGAATGCCTGTTTAGTGCCACGGACATCGGCTTCAGACATAGGGAACCTAATGCGGTCCTGTACATGGGCCAGCAGGGCATCCGTCAGCTAGAAACATAGAAATTGATGGTGCAGATAAGGACATCATAGGCCCATCCAGTCTGCTTATTTTCCCACCCCTGTAAAACCACAGACCCTACTTGATCTCTGACTTTATTTTCTTTCCTGTTGCTAGGGTTCTCCTATGCCTATCACATGCATTTTTAATTCCCCTACTGAGTTAGCCACCACCACCTCCACTGGGAGGTTGTTCCATGCATCCACCACCCTTTCCGTGGAAGAAATATCTCCTCACGGTACCGCTTAGTATACCCCCTTCCAGCCTCAAGTCATGACTCCTTGTTTTGAACATCTGTTTTCTGAAAGATGCTACCCTCCTGTACCTTATTTATGTCCTTGAGATATTTTAAGGTCTCTATCATATCCCTCTCTACTCACCTCTCCACTAGTGTATACCTATTGGGTCCTCCAGTCTCTCCTCATATGACTTTTGGTGCAGGCCCTGCACCATTTTTGTTCCCTGCACCATTTTTGTTGCCATTTTCTGAACTGCCTCTACTCTGTCTATGTCCCACGAGATGCAGCCTCCGAACTGGACACAGTACTCCAGATGGGGTCTCACCAATGATTTGTACAGTGGCATTACCACCTCATTTCTTCTGCTGGTGATACCTCTCCCTATGCACCCAAGTACCCCACTAGCTCTTCCCACAGCTTTAGCACATTGTTTGTCCACCTTTAGGTCATCTGATATGATAACCCCCCCCGATTCTTTACCTGTTTGGTTGCCGCCAGTATCTCACCCCATCATGTAAACCTCCCTGGGTTCCTGTGCCCCAAATGCTTGATTTTACTCTTCTTTGCATTGAATCTCAGCTGCCACACTCTTGACCATTAATCTAGTTTACCTAGTGTCTACCCTGTTGCAGATCTTAGTGTCATCTGCAGAGAGGCATACCTTCCTTTCAGCCTTCTCAATGTCACTTATGAAGACATTAAACAGAACTGGCCCCAGAACTGATCCTGTGGCACCCTGCTAGTCACCCTCCTTTACTTAGATTGAACTCCATTTACCACCATCCTCTGTGTTTTATCCTCAACCAATTTCTAACCAAGTTACCACCTTGGGACCCATTCCCAGGCTGCCTAGCTTGTCAAGCTTCTTATGTGGAACGGTGTTGAAGGACTTGCTGAAGTCCAGGTAGGCCACATCAACCGCCTCCCCCGATCCACTGCCCTGTCACCCAGTCAAAGAAATGTATCAGATTTGTTTGACATGACATTCCGCGAGAATCCATGCTGCCTCGGATCCTGTGCTCTGCTGGATCAAGATGTTCCACAATCCTTTCTTTTAGCAGTGATTCCATTATTTTCCCCACCGAGGTCAGGCTGACTGGTCTCCAGTTTCCAGCCTCCTCCCTGCTTCCACTTTTGTGTAGAGGACTACATCTGCTCTCCTCCAGTCCTCTGGAACCACTTCCATTTCTAGTGAGTCATTGACCAGGGCTGCTAGTGATGCTGCCGGCACCTCACTAAGCTCCTTTAATATTCTAGGATGCATCCCATCTGGTACCATTGCCTTGTCCACTTTCAGTTTGTGAGTTCCTTAGAACTCTCTCCTCCGTAAATGGACTGGTGTCCACCTCCTCCCTTATTGCTCCTGTCACTTAATTGTGGTCCCTCACCTTCCCCTCTTACATATGAACATATGAAATTGCCAGCAGAAACAGGCTATGATGGTTCATCTAGTCTGCTCAAGTGTGCAGCTCAGTTTAGAACCCTGGAGCTGCCTCCTCCTCTACTCCTCCCGGAGTCATCCACCTCCCCATCATACACTAACTCCTCCCTTCCCAGAACTGATTCCTCCTGTTATGATTTTCTTTTACCCATCTCACCCCTTGAAGTTGTCTACTGTATTCACTGCTACCACCTCCTCTGTCAACTCATTCTACCCTTTACCACTTTCTGTGAAACGTGCCTCATTTCCTTCTTAAATTTAACACCAACAGCTTCAGGCTATGCCCTCTTGCAATACCTTCCTTCTCAGGTTGAATATACACCCAAATAAACCCTGTTTATGACTTTGAGATACTTGAAGGTTTCTACCATGTTCCTCTCTCTTCTGTCCTCCAGGAGTACATGTTGAACTCCTCAGCCTCCCTTTATATGTTTTGTCCCCATGCCCTGGATCATCTTGTTTGCCCTCTACTGGATCTCCTCCAGTAGACCCACATCCTTCTTTAGATAAGAGCACCAGAACTGTAAACAGTACTCAACTATGGTCTCACCAGAGACCTGTACAGGGTCAGAATAACTTCTCTAGAGGTGATTCCTCTGGTGATGCAGCCCAGCATTTTATTTCCTTTGGCTGCTGCCTTGTGGCATTGCAGAGTGTTTCATGTCACTCCTGGCCAACACACCAAGGTCCTTTTCTTTCGTTGGCCACCTGAACCCCCCAGCCAGTAGCCGCCCTGGGTTCCTGACTCTCAGGTGCATGACCTTTCACTTCTTGGCATTTAATCCTAACTACCAGATGCCCACCATTTCTCCAGCCTTGCCAGATCTTCCTTTAATTCTTGTCTCCCTCCACCATGTCATCCCTCCTTCAGAGCTCGTATCATCTGCAACAGGAAGATCTTATTTTTGTTGCCTCTGCTATGTCTTCTATAAAGATGTTCAACAGTACCTGACTGAGTACTGAGCTCTGGGGACCCCACTGTTACAGGCCTAGGTTTAGATAGTTCCTCCCATCACCACTTTCTGGTTTCTGCCCCGCAGTCAGCTCTCAGCTCACCCTAGTAGTTTGTCTCCTTTACTCAGGTCTCTCAGCTTGCTGATCAGCCTGCCATGAGGCACTGAATTGAACACCTTGCTGAAGTCCAGGTACAGGATGTCCACCACCTGCCCCTAGCTAGTGATTTTGTAACCCAGTTGAAGAAGTCAATCATGTTTGTTTGACAGTATCTCCTCTGACAAACCCATGCTGCTCAGTCATCCTGGAGATCATTCACCTCAAGGAAGGACACCAGCCTTTCCTTAAAATGATCTCCATCATCTTGCCCCACTATAGAGGTTAGGCTGACCAGCCTGTAGTTGCCTGGCTTGTCCCTGGGACCACTCTTGTGAAGTGGCACCACATGTGCTATCCTCCAGTCCTGTGTTACGCTCCCTTTTCCAGCAAGGTGTTAAACAGGTCCATCAGGGGTACAGCTAGTACCTCCGCCATCTCTCTCAGGACCCTCAGGTGCACTCCATCTGGGCCAGGAACCTTGTCCTCTAGCTCTCCAGACCTCTTAAGACCCTCTCAACCCCAATTGCTCCATTAAATTCCTGCTTGCCCCTAGGGCAACCCCAACCATCCCCTGTGGCATGGGCCCACCTGTTCCCTGGTGAAGACTGAGCAGTAGTACTCATTCAGTGCCTCCGCCTGCTCCTCACCCTTTTCTGCCCACCCTCCCTCCTTCTTTATCCTTACAATCCTGTCCCTTCTCGATTTCCTCTCCTTAATGTAATGGAAGAAGTCCTTCTCCCATACTTAATGTCCTGCACCAGTCTCAGTTCTTTCACAGCCTTGGCTGCCCTGACCACTTTCCTGCCTCCCTAGCTTTCACTATGTAAACCTCTCTGTCTTACTCCCTCAGGGTCTGCTTGTACTTCAGGAAGGCAGTCCTCTTTCCTTCACCTTACCTGCCACCTTTCTGCAAAACCAGCTTGGTCTCTTGGCCTTAGCGCTTCTTTTATGAGCCTTCAAGTGTGTCTGTAGCCTCAATTAGGCCCTCTTGATGACGGACCATTTTGATCCACATCCATCTCCAGTCTGAGCATGACCAGGTGCCCTCTAGTATGTTTCCCATTTTACTGAAGTCTGCTTTCCTGAAGTCCACTACTCTAGTTTTGGTCTTGGCTGTTTCCTGCCCCATGCTGATGTAAAACCACACTGTGCGATGGTTACTGCCTGCAAGTGGACCTTGTATCTCTACCTCCCGGCTGCTTCTCATTTGATAGCACTAGGTCTAGTATGGCCCTTTCCCTAGTTGGCTCTGTTACACCCTGTGTCATGAAACACTCCTGGATAGCACCCAGGAGGAGCTGCTCTGTGACAGGAGTGTAGGGGGTGCTCAGTCTATTCCAGTTAGATTGAAGTCTCCAACTATTACAGTGTTCCCCTCCTCCTACCTCCTTGATTTGGTCCAAGCTAGCTGGTTGTCCAATTCTATGCCATGTGAGGTGGTCTGTACACCACCATAAAATTAATCCTTCCCCACTGGAGTTTTGTAGCATTACCCACAGGGCTTCCACGAGCCCTCCTCCCCTCTTCCCCGGTCCACAGTATCCATTCCCTTAAGTACAATGCAGCTCCACCTCTCTCCCTTTTCCTCTGTCCTTCCTTAGTAGTTGGTACCCTGGGATCTCGAGGCCCCAGTCATGGTACTGGGTTGCCCATGTTTCCGTGATGGCAGCTATGTTCACCTCCCCTTCTGCCATCACCGCCTGCAGGTCTGCTGCCTTGTTGCAAGACTCTAGCATTTAGGGAAACTACCTTCCAGCATGCCTCCTTTCCTCTCTGCTTCCTGTCATCCCTTGATATCCCTCCTCCTCCCTACCCCTACTATCCTCTCCATGCCCCCCTCCTTCTGCTTGAATTTCCACTATGGGAGAGGCCTGGAGACCCCTCTGTTGGTGTTGAGTGTCTTGCCTCCTGCTGCCCCTTCTTCAGTTTAAATTCAGCTCTTCTGTCAAGTATCTCTAATTTGTCTTTCAGGACCCATGTGCTTTCCCTGCTCCCTACTCTTCTAGGAATACTGAACAAAAATATTTGTTCAGGATTTTTCCAAGTCCCTCTGCACACTTCCCTTTCTCCCCTTAAGCCTTACAATCCCACCCTTGTATTTCTCCTTTCACTAACATACCTATAAAAATCTTGTCCCCTTTCTTTTACTGCCTAGGCAAGTTGTTCCTCCATTTGCACCTTTGCGCTCCTCACTGCCTTCCCTGCCTCTCTCTGCTTATTCAGATGTAACCCCTTGGTGGCTCTATCCCAAGGGCTACCAGCCCTACCTGTGTGGCTAGTAGCAGGATAAGGGGCCTGAGTTCTGAAACAGGTGCCTCCACCTGCAGGTCAGGGTTGGTAGTGGTCAAACTAACCTGGGCACAGCCCTCCGAACACTGTAACCCCCTTTTCCCTTCTACTGGCCTGAGCAATATCTGATAATCACTTTTGCAGTACCCTTGTACACCATACCAGTACCCACACTGTTTGCACTTACCACCAGGGCTGGTTCCTCTGGCTTGACCCTGGGAACCCCTGTAAAACAAGGTTATGCACAGTAAATAGCAACAGTACTGTACTCTGGCACAAACTGGAACCACAGTCAGGTTAAATGCAGTAAAAAGTCAGATCTGATTTATTCAGGGACTTGAACAAGGAAGGGGTATAATCAGGTTGATTGGCTTAAAGGCTATATTAATCAACAGTTATGCATGCTTTAAGTCCCCACACAGTCCACCTCTGGGTACCCAGGTAGGGAGATGATGGGCTAGCCAGGAATGTTGCAGCTGACTGGGGCCCTGTGATGGAAGAAAGCAACATGCACAACACACACTATTGGTGATCCAGAGACGGAGGGTCAGTTTGTGAAAGAAAAGCAACCAGACAATCAGATGACAACACTTTTGATTTAGCTGTTGTTGCAGGGAGCTACCCTGATGTTTTCTCACAATACCCAATATTGGACACAGGCAGGACGAACTGAGACTGCAGGTTGTTGAGCTGGAGTGCCCGAGAAGCGGCCCACATGAATCACCGAGGCCATTCCTGTTTAAGTGTTGAGCAGGGGCTGATCTCAGGCAGGTCTCTTGTCAATAGCTTTCTCTGTGCAGCAGGTAGTCAGGCTGGGCCAATGTGGCAAGGCCCAGGCTCAATGGAGATGATTTTGGATTCAGTCCGTGGGGCTGGATGCAGCTTCCTGCAAGCAGAATACAGTTCAAACCACAGTGGGGAACCAAATCGCACCCACTAGCAGCACACAGCACATTTACATGTAAGGAAATTCTAATGCTGCTTCCAGCAAGCAGAACACAACTAAAACCACAGTGGGGAACCAAATCCACGACCCACTATAAGCACACAACACATTCACATGTAAGGAAATTCCACTGTACCAGGCAAAGGCTCTACGGTCGTAATTACAGAGTCTCTGCACAATCTGGAGTTCAGAGGTGGCTGGAAGTCCAGAGAGGTCAATCTTCAGGTAGGAGCCTGGTCACATTCAGTGGCTAACTTTGCTCTTCAAGTTCGGATTCAGTCCGAGAAAGGCCCAAGTTCCCTTTCAGACAGACAGGCAGGCATGCCGCCAAAACTCAAACCTTTCCACAGTTCTCCCATCGCGAATCTATGCCGGGCTGCTGCTTGAATCATTCAAGTTGTTATCTCTTCACTTCCAACCCAGAACTGAAACTAGCTGCAAGCAGCTTGGTAATTTCCCAAGATCCAAAAGGTTCAGTTGTGATCTGTCTTCAGTCACAACAAGGGCTCCTCGTCGAGGTTATTTTAGGCACCAAAATGCAAAAATACATTCCTACAAGTTTTGACTCCAAGCTCGTCCCTGCTGGCAGGCTCCATTTTAGAGTCCTAATAGTACTGATTGGCCCATTCTGACAGTCCCGGCCAAGTTGGTGGAGATAAACAGAACAGTCCTTGCTGCAAAGAAGGCAGGTTAGAACAAACTGCAATATTATTACTACTCTAACAAATGATCAGCAAACAAGCACATCTTCTAACAGAGCTCCTTTTAGATTAATTAAGACTGCAATCCAGGCAGCTCTAAAGACACAGTACACAGAGGCTACACAGGCACTCTTCTGGCAATACATTTAATCTACTAAAACGCAGAACACCAGCCTGGCAGTGAGCATTTAGGGCAAGCTCAAGGAAGATTTTTTGGGAACCCCCATTTGTAGGGGGTTACACTGATACACTACCTTGCCTTCCTTCTGTGTTTTCTTTGTATACTTCCTGAAAACCAACTATATCACTCTTACCTTCCTGGCCACTTCCTTTGAGAACCATAGTGGGTTTCTTTCTTTCTTGCCTTTGTTTATTTGCCTAACCCAAAGGTTTTTTGCTTCCACTATGACTCCTCTCAGATGGGCCCACTGTTCCTCAACTGCCCCCCCATCTGGTCCTCCCTCACTCCTAGGACTTTCCTGAGACATACACCAACTTTGTGAAGTCTCGTCTCCTGAAGTTCAGGACCTCACTTTCATGTGGCTTGACTCTGTCACTATACTCATATCAAACCACACCATGCGATGATCACTGGACCCCAGGTGTCCATTCACCATGACATCTGCAATTCTGTCCCCGCCTTCGGACGAGACGTTAAACCGAGGTCCCATCTGCCTGGATTGGTGGTAGTTCAGGTGGATGTTAAAAGATCCCATGGCACTTATCAAAAAGAGTAGGGGAATTTCCCTGGTGTCCTGACCAAATTTCCCTCATGCACTGGAAAAATACCACCAACAGCTTAATCTGGTTCTGGGTCAGTTGGCATTCATCTGTATCCCCTCCCTCCGGGCTGGTCGTGCCTGAAAATAGGCAGGATTTGTCTAGTGCACTTACCCGGTCAACAAAACTAAATAAATAAATAAATAAAAGTACCAGGTCCAAAACTGCACCTACATGAGTGGGTCTAACACTAGCTGCCTGAGGCATGCCCCTGCAGGAGTCCAGTATGTTCCAGATCCTGGCTGAGGCCGCAGCTGGGATGCTCCAATCTACATCTGGCAGACTGAAGTCACCTACCAGCAGCACTTCCTCTTTAGTCACCATCTTATGGATGGCTTCCACTAGAACCTTGTCCAACTCTTCCCTTGTGCTGGAGGTCTGTAGACCAAGCCCATGCAAACAGCGGTGCCACTGTCCATCTCCAGGGTTACCTACAGGGCCTCCACCTCCCTCTGCAATCCCTGTACCTCAGTTGCTTTTTACCCTCCCTGACATAAAGAGCTACCCCTTCTCCCTGTTTACCCTCCCTTTCTTTCCTGAATAGAGTATAACCTGGTATAGCTATATCCTAGTCATTTTTACCATTATACCATGTCTTGGTAATAGTGACAATGTCCAGGTCAGCCTCTTCCATCAAGGCCACCAGATCCAGGATTTTATTTCCCAGGCTGCGAGCATTTGCACTAGGGTTGTCAGAACTAGTTCAGAAAGATTCAAACCCATCACGAACCCTGGTGTTGAGGAGTTCTAATCGAACTCGAACACTAGTGGGTCATAAGCGAGTTCGGATCTTTATGCCTAAGAAGCATAATCCAGCATAGCTTGCCTAGCCCTATAGTCAGTGTCGGCCCAAAGGGATGGGATGGAGAGGTTGAAGGAGCAGGATGGGATTGGGAGGCAGCACAGTGCCACAGGAGGCAGAAAGGAGGTGGAATGAAGGAAGGGTGCATGATGGCAGCATGCACAAACTTGTGGGGGCTGAATGGTGGACTGCACTGGAGTCAGACTGCTATGCTGCCATGACTCATCCCCACAGTCCAGGAAAGACACTCTGACCATCTGCTCATGTGGTCAGCTGGTGGATGGTAGATGTAAACTCAAAAGCGTGGTTGCAGCTCCGCTCATTTACCCAGCCAGTGCCATAAAGGAGTTGCAGGCTGCAGCAGCTTGTGCTACTCGCTTAGCTCCCTCTGTCTGGGCTAGCCTTTGCTCTCTGGCTCTGGCAATTGCTTGCTAATTAAAATCGTCGTGTGTGTATTGTGCAAACTAAAAAATAAATAAAAAGCTAAGGGGTGGGGTGAAAACTAAAGGTAGGGCCAGGGGACTCAGGGTTTGGAGTGGAACCGGGAAAAGAAAGGGCCTGAACTTAGGAACAGTTGGTGAGAGGCTCAGCCTCAGGATGAGACGGACAGAGCAAGGGAAGTTAAGTTGCTAAGCATTTGAGTGAAACTGAGAGAATTTTATACGTGGTCTCAAACAACAGTTCAAAACTTTATTTTCTGCATGGCATAGTTGTTTCACACTGGGAAGAAGGAGCGAGCATCAGATGGCTGTGGGAGGGTGAAGAAATTAAAACAAACAGATTGTGACTCGAGGAAAATTAAGTTTAACTTAAATGTGTGAGTCTTTGAGAAGTTGAAAAATTTGAATTTGATGGCATTTTTTATTTTTTACTTACTACTTTATACCCTACTCCACAAAAAACAAAGTAAAATAATCAGGAGGACAGGGAGGGAGGGATTCTGTGATACTGTGCTGCTGAGCTGCCTTCTATTCCACCCTATAAAATTCCTGATAGAACAACACCAGGCTGTTTTTAGTTTTTTTTACACAGTACTCCCTACTTGTGTGTTGTGTGTGTGACTCCACTACACTGTATCTCTCTCTCTCCTGTGGTGTTCCCATCACCCTGCTGTGGCTGCTGACTGTGTACCCTACCCATTATGTGTTACTGCAAGAAGCCCATTGTTGGCAGTCGTGTGGTGGCATTATCCTTAAATACATGACAGAAGCCTAGAAATATAATTCCCTGTTGGGAGAAGAGACAGAAAAATCTCTTTCCTTGGGTTGTATATGTGTGTGTGGCTCTGTCTAATGCGGTCAGCCCATCTGCTGTGCGCCTTTGACTGCACTGTACCCTACCCAGTGTGTGTTACCGAGAGAGGCCCAGTGGCCAGTTGTCGGGTGGTGGCATTATCCTTAAATACATGACAGAAGCCCAGAAATATATTTCCTGTTGGGAGGAGAGACAGAAAAATCTCTTTCCTTGGGTTGTATATGTGTGTGACTCCATCTCCTGTGGTCAGCCCATCTGCTGTGTGCCTTTTGACTGCACTGTACCCTACCCAGTGTGTGTTATGAGACAGGCCCAGTGGCCAGTTGTCATGTGGTGGCATTATCCTTAATACGTGACAGAAGCCTGAAATATATTTCCTGTTGGGAGGAGAGACAGAAAATCTCTTTCCTCGGTTTGTGTGTGTAACTCTGCCTCTTGTGGTCAGCCCATCACCCTGCAGCTGTGCGCCTTCACTGCTATGCGATGCCATGCCCAGCAGCCCAATCATTCTGTAAGCCTTGAAGCTGGGATCCTTTAGTTGCAAAACCGTCATATTCTTCAATTACTTTCAGTCCACTGCATCACAGTGTCACATAGCCAAAATAAAATTTTGAGTTGTAGCCAGTGATCATAGATCAGCGCTTTCTTTCACAGGAATAGTGTGGTGTATTCTCTGCAGTATACCGGTTCTAGAGGGTGACACCAACATAGATGAAGCATCTAGTGCTGGTGTTGGAGCAGGTGTTGGTGGTAGTGGTAATCCTGGTGCTAGCAGAAATAACTAAAATGTTTCACGTGATAAAAATTCAACAAACAGCAAAAGAGCAACAGTGAAGTGTGGTAAAGGGAACCTTTAAGAAAACCTGTACAGCTGCTGGGGTCACACGGAGAGGCACCATAAGGTGTGCCATTCATGCTGTTAAGATCCCTGTGACTAGCAGCAATAATGCAAGTGACAGTGAGTCCCTCTGACTCAGACAGTAGCTCTTTGTCTCAGTCCGACACTGTTGTGTCTCGTGACAAATCATTACTTCCTCAACAAAGTGAAATGAGCAAGTCTGCTGACAATGAATCAGGTAGTGCACTTGCAAATACATCCAGCACTGTTGGCAAATGAAAAGGACATATCCTTTGAATCCACCACTTCTGTGTTGGCCAGCAATGGAAATCCATCAGAGTCTTCTGCCCACTCTTCCAGCACCAAGGAGCATGTCCCGGTTCTGTTAGGACAGGTGAAAGACACAAACAGTCTTTAGCTATCTTCCTAGCACTCGAACAAAATCTGTTACATCTGAGGTGTGGAATTATTTCTCTGTCAGTAAAACTGATCCATGAAGAGCAATTTGTTCCTGTGTAAACAGAGTGTAAGCCGTGGTAAAGTTGTGTCATGCCTTGGCACTACAGCTCTTAAAAGCCATCTGAAAAGCATTCAGTTTTGCTTGATCATCCAAAACCCATGTCCTCCATCTTCCAGACCACACGAGAAGGGTCAGAAATCTGAAATGGATACTGAATTGCCTGAACTTGATGCGGCAGAACCACTGCCAGCCCTAGGATCACTGTTACCACCAATGCCAGCACCATTAGTACTAGATTGCACATCCAGTGATGGCACTGAATGTATAAGTCCTAGTCCACCATCTCCACGTCCATCTGCCCATCAGCACGTGTATAATAAACCAGCAGGGACATGTTGTAAACAGCTAACACTGTCTCAGGCATTTGAAAGGAAGAATACCTTTACTAGAAATCATCCAAAGACCCTTCAACTTAATCACAGAACTGGTGAACTGTTAGCGAGCCCTTCTCCCATACTCTTTGGTAGATCATGAGGATTTTAGGAGCTCATGACATTAGCAGAGCCTTGTTACAATGTTCCTCATCGAGGTACTTTTCCTATGTTGAAATATCAAACATTTATCAGGCTTTAAAAGTGACAGTGATGCTTGCACTTAAAACTGCAGAGGATGGGGTTATTCATGTCACAACAGATATGTGGACCAGCACTCAAAACATAGATTACATGTCTCTTACCACTCATTGGGTCACGTTTTTGTGCTTCTTCAAAACAAAGACACCCCAAAAGATGGCGCTGCTGCATATAAAGAAGTTTGGGCAAAGTCATACTGCTGCAAACACCTTGCAGGAACTAAATGACCTCCTTGATGAATGGGTTTATTCTCATGGTCTAAAATGTGGCTTCATAGTAAGTCACAATGGAGCCAACATCTTGAAAGCAGTACAGGATGGAGGATTTCTGCATGCTTCTTGCTTTGCACATTGCTTACATTTAATTGTCACGGAGTTTCTCAGCAATGAAACACAAGTGGATGGTATGATTGCTGTTTGCAAAAAAATTGTGACACACTTTTCACATTCAACCAAGGCTATCTGGACATTGTCTGAATTGCAAAAAAACACAAGCTCGCGCAGCAAAAGCTGATTCAAATGTTTCCACTCGTTGGAACTCAACGCTTTATATGCTGCAGCGCCTTCTTGGAGCAAAAGCAAGCTGTACATGAGTATTGCTCCAGTTACATTATTGGAGATGGCATTATGCTGTCTGTGCTGCAGTGGAAATTAATGGAGACAGTGCTGCATCCTAGCTCCTTTTGAGACAGCTACAAGGATATGTCTTCTGAAGGCGCATCTGTGAGTCAGGTTATCCCACTCATAATGCTCATTTCACATCATCTTAGTGTTCTAAATCTACAAATAGAAAAGACAGATCTGAAGCGCAGACAACATGTCGCCTGTATCATGGGAATCTTGAAGAGAATAAGCGAGCGCTAAAACCAATGACAAATTAAGTGC
This sequence comes from Neoceratodus forsteri, assembly GCA_016271365.2. Classification (NCBI taxonomy): domain Eukaryota; kingdom Metazoa; phylum Chordata; order Ceratodontiformes; family Ceratodontidae; genus Neoceratodus; species Neoceratodus forsteri. The sequence goes on from CM057452.1 coordinate 427,544,492, forward strand.
AATGGACTAAATCAAAACACTACATCCTTGCAACTCTCTTAGATCCCAGGTTCAAGGCTATACATCTTCCAAAACAGATGATATAGAGCAGTACAAATGTCTGTTGCTAGATGAGCTGCAGCACTCACAGGAGTCAAACACAGACACGCATAGTACCTCAGGTTGTCATCACCACAACATGCAGGTTCATCTTCACAAAGGATACAGAACTGGAAAAGTCACCAAACATTAACAGTAGTTGTTCCACAACTGCCACTTCTTCAACCCTTAGTAGCAAGCTAAATCTGTGGCAGAACCTTTCCCAAATTGCTGCCATACCAGCTTCTGCTGATTCCTCTTCTGAGCGGTCTCTGTCCATCATGGTAGACAGTTACCTGCAAGAATTGCCTATTCCTATTGATGCATGCCCTTTTGAATACTGGAGATCAAAAAGTCAATTTGGACAGAGCTGTATAATGAAGCCTGTAAATATCTTGATTGTCCTGCAACAAGTGTCTCTTCAGAATGCATATTTAGTACAGCTGGCAATATTGTGACAAACACCAGAAATAGGTTGCTGCCAGAAAATGTACACGTCTAACTTTATTAAAGTTAATAAGTCAAGATTTTCGTATCCCTACAAGAGTATACAAACTGATCCTGAAGTGATTGATGTTGTGGATGTTGATGGTGATGACAACTCAGATGGTGGTGGCTGGTAAATACTGTGTGGGACAGAGTCCTCTGCACCATAAAGGAAACTTTTACAGACTGTGATGACTTTGGTTGTCTCTCTCCTTTCTTGATCTGCTACCTTGGACTATATACCCCAAAACTTTCATTATTTCATGGCAAACTGCTTTGTAGCTAGGGTCTAAACTAAAGTCAACAAGTTTTATATACAAGGCAATTTTAACATCAGTGGGAACAGGCCCAAATTTGGCATAAAAGGACACTGTCATCGTCAATCCTTTCTGTATCATATTATTTATAGTTAAAGTGAAAACATGTATTTTGGATTTACCTTCTGTGACTTTGTGGGCATCAGTATGGGCTGGGACCGGGTCGGTCTATTTTTCAATTTTAAAGAGGACAAAACAATGAGTTCTAACTGGTAGCTGTTTATTATTTTTTCAATTACAGAAATGTTAGCCATAAACCAAAATGGATGCTAGTACATGGGTGAGGGTTGTGGGTTGGTTTTAACATGGGTGTAAGGGTGCTATGGGCGCTACTGCACAGATGAGGGTGGTGGAAGAAAAGTGGAATGGGTCATAGGGTGAAAGGTGGGTGTTGTTTTAGTCCTTTCATTTACAGATCTGCGGATCGGCTGGGGATGGTGAGGAAAAATGATGACAGACCGAACCTACTGTGCATATAATATATATATATATATATATATATATATATATATATATATATATATATATATATATATATATATTTTCTTATTAAATACATTGCAAACTGCTGCCACCTAGCACAATTGTCCTGTCCCTTTAAAAAGAATAAAGGAATCAGAAATAAAAGAAAATCTGCATCAGCAGTTTTCACAGAATGTGACCTATCATAAAGTGTTTTGCTTTAAAAGTAGTGATAATTTGATACATAATGGGGTTGACAGATGCTGTCCCTTAAACATCACATGCCAACTGCTGCAGCTACATTAAATGTTCCTTAAGTTAGTATGTGGGAAACCACTTTTTATTTATGTGACTGAAATACAGATTTTATTGAAGTATCAGCTGTAAAATGCATCATCTTAGAAAGTTGTATGTATTACTTCAATTTGCCAACAAAATGTTGGTATATGTATGCATTATCTTAGAAAATTGCATGCATTTTTGCCAGCAACAATGACTGGCATTTTTTTATTCAAATGTCTTGACTGACTACGTTATGACATAATATGTTTTACAACAGTTCCACATGCTGCTGCTGTAGTACTTGGCTTGACTTTGTTATAAAAGTCTTTTAAACATAGCAACTTTGATTTACTCATTTAAAACAGAAAGCAGCAAATAGCTGAGATTAAGTAATATCAGTTATTTTTCTCATAATTCATGACGATGAGTATATATAACTGAGTACATAAATGGCTAATGTTCCTCTTCTTTCACTAAGGAACTATGATGCAGCTGCAGCAGGAAAACTTTTAATATATGGGTGGGTGGGTGGGCCTGTTACGTATTAAGTTGCTGGCTTTAGTAAACAGAAGAAACCATAAATAAACCTAGTTGTATTCCTATCAATGTCACACATGATAATTCTCCCCTTATATTGAACAGCTTTCCTTTACATGTATTTTATTACTATCTTCATTACTGGCAGCATAAAAAATAGGGTTCAAGTTCTAAAAGTTCTAAAAAGATTAGAACCCTAGAACTTTTTCAAAGTTCTAAACTAGAACTAGAACCCAGAACTTCAGAGGGTTCTGACAACCTGATTTGCACACATGGCCTTCCATATTTTGCTACCTTGTCCAATGCCCAGGACATGGAGGACTGACTCATGCCGATGGCGACACCCAGACACCACTGGAATGACCCTGTTGCATAGTATGACAGGGTACATAACACCTTGGTCTCACAGTCATTGCCCTGGGCCACCTTGTCCATGGTGCAGTGTCATACGTGGACCATGTCGCATAACTCGTCTGATTGTGCCCTAGTTGAACCTGGAACGCTCGATGCAGTGTGTGTTCAGTATTGTGACTGTGTCCAGCCATGGTCTGAAGACCTTTGCCATGGTCCACCACATCTCCGCTGCTCCTGTTTCACCTCAAGTAGGAGTATGTTCATTAGAAGTCACGACACATCCTCTCCCACTGCTATGGATACCTGTCTGCATGTTTGTGTACCACTTCTGCCCCATTCGTGGGCCAGTACACCTATGTTAACCTTCAAGAGGTGTGGGATCATGCACTGATGTTACCTGTTCATGTGTCTCATGCATAACGCATCACTGAGAGGTGATGGAGATGGCCGCAGCTGAGGGAATCTTGCTATGTCCGTGCTACAGGTCGGGTGTCTGGGGATGTACCACAAGAAAGTCTGGTGGATCCAAGACATCACCTGGACCGCCCCAGTGAGGGCAACCTCTGGAGACTAGATGTAACGATACAGGTATGTACATGGCCTGCAGGATGTGCTGTGGAGCATTGGGGTGGGTGTGTTCTTCATTGTGCTGATGGTTGTTTCTTCTTCTCGTTTTCACAGGACCATCTAGGCTTCCCTGACAGGATGGTCCTCACATGGTTGAAGCAGCCAGATGGGGCCCCCTGCCTGTGTGGATACCCACCATGTCAGAGAAGATGGTAGCTGGCAAAACTATACTTCCTTGCCCTGAGGGTGGGCAACAGAAGATGTGTGGTACAAGTCAGATTAAGGGGAGAAGTGTCAGGTGGAGGAGCTTATTCAAGGTAGGTTCAGCATCCTGTGGCATAGCCGTGGTGTATTCTGTTGCCCTTTGTCCATAATATGTCCTGCCATGCCTATTCTCACTGTGGGTGTTCTTTGCAGCGTTACAGGCACCCTCCAATGATTCATGCTGATCCCTTGGCCATGGTCACCACCACACTGCCCTGTGACAGTGTAGACTCCTGGAAAGAGGAAGAGAGTTAGGGTATAAACAGTTGGATGGACTATACCGTGAGGTGCACTGTGACTGCAATGCAATGACTGTTGTGTAGGCTATTCCCTTGCCTTTGTTTTATGAGTATTCTGCTTTTTGTTTTACTCAGCTTTTGTTAGCTGCACTGTACCTGTGCTGCTGTCTCCTCCATTATACTGTAATACTACTGCTGTGTGTTTGAACACATCTTTTATGTACATTTACCTTGTGGTCATTGTCTCCTGCCCAGTGGGTAGTATGCTAGGTAGTTGGTTGGGGCACCGTGGAGGGTGGGCTCTGGACTTGGGGTGCCCTCTGGGGCTACTGGAGACTCCTGTGCCACTACATGGGGCCATGTGGGTGGTGTGGTATGTGTGCATACACGGGGGCTGTGGTTGTTCTGTATGTGTGCCATGTGTGGGCTGGCTGGTGTTCCCATGCCAGTTCCTCCACTGGTAGGGGTTCAGCATTGCTCAGGGGCTGACTCTGCCGGCTGGGTGCTGTGCTGTACACATCATTCACACACCTGTGTGATTGTGCACCATCTGGATGTTACCCCTCAAGGCCATCGTCCTGGTCCCTTGTGTGCACTAATGGCGGTGCATGACACAGGCATGCCCTCATCCATGCCATTCCATGGTGTACCGGGTCTCATCTAGGAGGCACTGCCCCAGGTCACCCAGTTCTACAGAAATGCCTGTGATCTGCAGAGTTTACTTCCTTCTACAAGGTGTGCATCACAACGCCTTGTGTGGGATATGTGGGTACCACGACACATACAGTAGGTTCCCATCGGTGGTGGCTGCATCACCTGTGCCTCTGGGGATTGCCATCATACCTCTACACCACCCTGAAATTTGGGTTGTCCCTGATTGGCCTCATACATGTCCTCTGTCCATGGCACACATGTGACTGGGCAATGGGGATAGTATGCACGGAGTATAGTCACATCTTATTGTTACATCACTCCTGGTAATCATGGATTGCAGCTTGCACTACTCCCCATCTGCAGTGGCTTTCCTGTCACCTATTATTATGGTGTATCACCATAGGTATGTTGCCCTGTGTTTTAGGTTCCCATCCCTGTTTCTGAGGCAGACGGCTGTGTGGTTATATTGCCCTGGGGTTATTGGGTACAGCCACGCCGCCCTGCATGCATGGCTACCTTCCATGATGCGCAGACATCTACAGCAGCTCCTTCCATCTGCAGTACATGTGTGCCTAATGCCACACCTGGCTGTCATACCTGGCACCGTGCATGTGAATTTGGGGATGCTGTCATAATGCTACATGGCCACGCACCCATGTAAATGCCTTACGCCACTGTGCATGGCTACCTACACGCATACATCACATGTGTGCACTTCATGCATGCCCCTCTGGCTGCTGTATGCACAGAATGCGCTATGCATTTAGTGCGCGCGTATGCCCAGCGATGCCGCGTAGCATTTGTGAATAGGGCCCATTGATATCATCAAGTTATTGTATTTCTTTTCCTTCACTGAGATGCCATGAAAATCATCAATTAAATAAATTTCTGGCATAAACAGCTCATCAAGACTGAGAAGCGGGTCAACCGTCCTTTATTATTTGTCATAAGGTTTGAACTTTGCTACAATGCCAAAATATATGTAAAAGTACCTTTGGATGACCCACAATGGGCACAAGTATTAGTTTGCAGATTACCCATTTTAGCTAATTTGTCCCTGAAGTACTAAACAGCCATCATAGATTCTTACTTGATGACATTGATCACTTGGGAGTTAATCACACTCTGGACTTGATGTGGGTCCATTTCTGTTGGTCCAAATGGCAACAGAGGTGGAATTGTATTGCAAGAACTGTCTCAGGAGCATCAAGAGAAAACATTGCCAAAAAGAGCAGCACCATTAGTCAACATCAAATCCAGTGGGCCACTGGAATTAGTCTACATGGACTTTCTCTCACTGAAACCTGACAACAAGAATTATTGGCAACATTCTAGTCTTTACCGATCATTACATTAAGATATGCTTAGTGTACTTAATGAAAGATCAAAGTCCACCACTGTTGTCAAAGCATTGCAGCAATATGTCACCATTATGGCATACCTCAAAGAACTCACTCTGACCAATTCAATTGGTGAAAGAGTTTCTGCAACCTTTGGCATCAGGAAATCAAGAATCACTCCTTACCACCCACAAGGGGACCCTCAGGCTGAATGCTTAAGCAGAACCCTGCTTTACTTGTTGGCACCCTTGAGCCAGCCCAGCCAGAAACCAATGTGGAGTCAGAAATAAGTTCACTGGTACATGCTTAACGTAATTCCATAATGATATCATCCAAAGGTCCCTGTTCTACTAAACGTTTGGCAGAGAAGCTCATCTACCAGTTGACCTCTGTTTCAGAGTCTCAGTCAATGGTGCATCAGAACAGACATACTTAGAATACACCAGGCGATTGTGTCTACAGTTGCAAAGCCTACTAACTTGCCGCTGAGGCTGCTGCCAAGAACAGCCTTGCTAAAAAAATCATCATGAAAACAAGTTTGACACTAGGGCTCGATTCTCATAGATCAGCACAAGCTGATGACAATGGCAGCTTGCACTAATCCCCAGTATGCCAGGGACCCTGCACCGATATTAGAACAGGATACCAAAGTCCCGCAGCTCATCAAAGGAAAGTGCACAGAAGAGGAATACTGCAAGCTGTGGGATAGTCATGCAGCAATGACAGCACCAGCAGATGTGTTGCCACGGGTGGGCCTAATGTCTGCTGCAGTAGTCTGCCCACTACTGGCACCGATGCAGTCTGCCAGAACTGGGACCCTGGCTGGCATACTGCACGCTCTGCCCTCTGCAGCAAAGCAGGCAGGCGCTACATATGCTCTGCATGCCCCTCACATGACGGAAGGCACATACCCTGACAGCACACCATGCCACCAGCAGTGCAGTTGGCCCATGGTCTATGCCCAGGAGTAGTCCACCACCATTGCTGGTGGGCAGCACTGCAGGTGGCGGGCCCTGGGGCCCAGTGAGACTTCCGACGTCACCTGTGAGGACTATGGTGCAGTACTCTACACACAGCCATGGGGTTCCTGTGCATTGCCAGACCAGCTGGATCACCACTGGCACAGCACTAGTGCCCCTACATGGCTATATGGGGTAGTGCCACTGCTGCCCCTGCACCCTGGGGGTGGCAGATGAGATCCCTTTGGTGTAACGGGCATTAGACCAGTTCAGAGCTGGTCTAACTTTGGGCTGGCACTGACAACATTACTGCCTTCTAGAATTCCACCTTAGGGAGATATGGCAGCCACCTACTGGCGCACACCCCTCAGTGCCATGGCACTGCCTGTGATATACTGCAAGCTGCGCACTGGGTCCCGTCATTGCTGCTGCAAGCTCCTTTTGAGAATTGGGAATGACACAAGGTGTGCATTGAGCCCTTGCATCATATTTCTGTGATGCAAGCACTTTGTGTCATTCCTGACCCTTTGAAAATTGAGCCTCAGGTGTTGCAGGCTGTAGATTGTGTGCTACTGAGAACCATGGGCCTACAGGGAAACACAAAATTCAGGATCAATGGATGCCAGAATCATAGCTGAACAGATGCCTGACTATCCAGTCTACAAAATTTGGCAAGAACAAGGTAGGAGCCTGGAAAAGTACATACACAGGAACCACTCTTCTACACTGCTCAGAAACTGTTCCTGAGCCTGCACCCAAATTGAATGCCTAGTGGCCAGGAGACCACAAACTTTGAGTCACACCAACCAGCAGAAAATGGGATGCCTGTACCTGATACAACTATCTCGAATGCAGCACCTGTTCAAAAGCCAGCTGAAAACAGTTCTGGCAAAAGTGATAATGGCATTGTGTGCTGCATCAGAGTACCCAGCAGACCCCAGAATGAGCAATTTCAACCAATGGAATGGAGAAGCTCAGAGCCACCAACTAGTGCCTCTTCAACTGGAGAATCATCAAGCAATAAACTTTCACACAGTTTGAACCCAGATGCAGCACTCTTTGAGCTGCATGAATTGAGTTGATCCTCCAGAGATACCAATTATCGACAGTGATATGGAGTTTGATTTGGAGGAACAAATCCAGACACTGACAGTATCCCTGTTTTTCTTGACATAGCCCCTGTGGTAGACACAGAGCTGGAAGAGGAAAGCATGTGCCTTATTCATGAGGAGGAAACTATGTAGCACAGAAATTTAGGCAACCAAGCAAGCCCCTCAGAAAGTTTGGAGAGGTGGGTCCCCAGGGTCCTGAGTGGTCTGCTACAGTACTGTAACAGGATTTATTTTAATGTAGCAAGGTGTTCAGTTTACCTGTTTTAAGCAACATGAATACTGGGCTGAGGTCAAATTACATCATGCAGCTTCCCATGGAATGCTGCAGCTCTGAGAAGCTAAGAGCTGAGACTGCAGTGAGAAAACATCATTTTGTTTCACTTAATGGATAGGAAGCAACTTTTCATACTTCTAGATGCCCTCAAGATTTTCTTAGAGGAATCTCTTGCAGCAGGTTATAACATGTAGGAATGTCCAGCTGCAGGGTAATTTCCTCCAGATGATTTCTCAGCAGCCCACATGGGACCACCCCGATGGCATAGGTTCATAGGTTATTACGAATTGGAGGGACAGGCCCATTTTGAATTCGCCACCACTAACCTGGGTGGAATTTAAACTTAAGATCCCCATATATAAATCCAAGTTTATTTTAAATGTCATAATATTATCACTGTTTACCACATCTTTAGGCAGGAATTCCAAATAGGAACTATTCTTTGTGTGAAAAACACTTCTTTCATTTGTCCTATTAATATTAGCATTTAGTCTAAGATTATGCGATCATGTATTATTCACTGAAGGATGCCAATTAAGGCAGATGGTTTCAAATAACTCCTCATCCTTTACTGCTTTATAAATTAGGCACAGGTCTCCTCTTAGTGAGGGATATTCAAGAGAGTATAGGCCCAAATGTTCCAGTCTATATCCATATGAACAAGTTTTCAGATTTGTAATATTTTTAGTTAATCTCCTCTGAGCCTTTTCAATCAGAGTTTGTCCATGATTAACGTTGGTGCACAGAATGATGAACAGTAATCAAAATTTGACCTAACAATGCTACTATAGCGGAATTAATATAGCCGTCTCCTGCATTTCACATTTTTAATATACAGCTTATTAAACTATGACATTTTTGACTGTTTTCTTATGTGTTCAGAAAATTTCAGATTATTGGTTATATAAACTCCTAAGTCCTTCTCTGATGTTACTTTGGTATCATTTATAAAGTAGTCTGTCAGACTGTTATTTTTCCCAAAGTGCATCACTTTACATTTAGGGAGATTAAAAGTCAATTTATTGTGATTGGCTCAAATTGAAATCTTATTCAAATTATCCTGAGATTCGTGCAGATCCATTGTTATAAATAATGCTTCCCAATTTAGCATCATCTGCATATTTGTTGAGCCAAACATCTTGAGATGTAGTCATGCTAGAGATTAGAATATTAAATAAGATGGGACCCAGCACTGAGCCCTGTGGTATCCCACTAGTGACTACTCTCCATGACGACTTAAATCCCCTAATGCAAACTAATTGCTGCCTATCTGTTAACCAGGATGATATCCATATTATAATATTTATTGGGATATTCATAACCAGAAGACATTTAATCAACATTTTATGCGAGGCAGAGTCGAAGGCTTTCTCATAGTCCAGAAATATGACGTTCACGGAAAGACCAGCGTCCAAAGCTTCACTGACCGGTTCAAAGAAATTTATAAAATTATAATGGCATGATCTACCAGAAGAAAATCCATATTGACTGATGTCAGCCAAAGTGTTAATCTTTATATGTAAACTTATTTTTGTGAGAGAAGTTTTTCCATCACTTTACATATGCAGGATGTCAGACTGATTGGTCTATAATGTTTCACATTCTCTTTAGTCCCTCCCTTATGAATTGGAATCACCACTGCTTCTTTCCATTCCCTCACAACTACCCTGATGACAATGATTTATTAAATAATAAGGTTAGTGCTCCTGTTATCTCATAGGAGATTGCTTTCAAGAGGACAGATGGAATGTTATCTGGACCTAATGTCGGGAAGATTTAAAAGAATCAATAGCTGAGTATATCTCTGCTTCAGTGAATTCTGTAACTGAATCTACCTGGCCAAGAATTGTATCATCTATTAGTTCTTTGGTTTTAAATATACTCAAAAATACTTGTTGAATTCTTGTGCCATAGATTGCTCGTCTGCTACCATACTGTTATTTATTTGGAATGGACCAACTTTTCCAATATTATTCTTTAAAGACCCAATATAATTAAAAAACGTTTTTATTATCTTTTGTACAGTCGCCAGGTTATATTCTAGGTCTTTCTTAGCCCTCCTAATTGCAGTTTTGTTTTATTAGCTTTCTGTTTAAACTTTGACCAATTCAGCTCTGTCCTGTATTTTCTATATTTGTTAAAGGCTTATTTTCTTACTTCTAATAAGTCTGCTAATAGCTGATGAATACCATATTAGTAATCTCCTTTTGTTTTATATTTGCTTGGTCAGGGATCCATGTTTTTATACAGAAATCAATTTTATTCTTAATTAGTAGCACATCCTATCCACTGTAAGATTATTTAAAGCATCTTTCCAATTCCAGTCATTCAGATAAATTCTTATTTCTTAATAATTTGCTTTATCAAAATTATACAATTTGTAATCCATAATATCTTGTATATAATAATTAATAGACCACTGGACCATACAGTGATCACCATTGCCCAGTGGCTCTATTACTTTTGAGAGTTCACTCTGATCTATGATGTTGGTAAGGATTAAATCCAAGATGTTATCCTTCCTAGTTGGCTCATGAACAATTTGATCCAGTCCCAAATATAGAATTGTCTCCAGAAACTTAGCTTCCTGTTGGTTAGATCCTCCAATATATCTCATTTAATACCTGGGTAGTTGAAATCACCCATTATTATAATATTTTGCAAATGATTAATATTTTGCAGATGATTCAAAAGGAGGCATTCGTGTTGGAATCTAATGAAGGTGACGAAAGCATATTCTAATAACACCTTGTTTGAGTCTAAATTTACATTAAGCCACAGAATTTCTATGCCATCAGAAACTGGAGTAACATCATTCACCTCTATGCACTCTATGTTATTTTTATGTAAACTGCTACTCACCTCCTCTTGAATTAGCACGATTTTTTGTAAATAATGTGTACCCTTGAATATCTTGACCCCATTGTTCATCAGTAGACCATGTTTCTGTTATGTCACATGTATCAATATTTTTGTGTTTAGAACAACCTGTAGTTCATTAACTTTATTGGAAAGACTTCTGGCATTTATTAATAATAATTTTAATTTTGATTTGATTGTCTTTAAATGTTTTTTATTAGAATTGGAAAGAATATTCTTCTCTGTGGTTATATTTACATTAACCAAAGGGTCGATACATGTCAGGACATTGTTATTAAGCCCTCCCTCCCTTATTAGTTTAAAAGCATCTATTTGTGCATTGATGCTTTTTCCTAATAGTTCAGAACCCTTCTGTTTAGGTGCAAACCATCCCTAGAATAATATTGCCAGTTATGATCAAACTGCTCCCAATGCATCAAGCACTTAACAATTTGTTTTAGGCACCATCTCTGTAGCCAATTATTTACCAGTTTTATTTTGGCTACTGTATTCTCATCATATCTTGGAACTGGAAGTATCTCAGATAGGACTATGTGGACACCAATGGCATCAAGTATTGTGTCCTGGCATGTATAAAAGGGAGTTGTCCCAGAAGCTCCTCAGTTCTTTTCCAACCACAACCTGCATTTCTACATTTCTCCATCTGGAGTATAGCTTCAACCGATGATGAGGAGTTCTAGTGACCGTTCTTTAGTGATATTCCCAGTTTTGTCACATTCCTTTATCGATGTCTTTGGATCCTCTGTTCCATAAGTGTTCCTATAGGCAGCTAATCGTGACTGTGGACCTCCACTACACGTGTGTCAAGTGCTTAAGTCCTGCACATGATACCCATGATTGTGTCCTGTGTAAGCGGTTTAACAAGGCCAGTAAACTTTGACAGCTCCAACAACTTTGAGAATACCTAATGGAGCAAAAGTTGCCCTCCTGGAACAAGAAAAACACTCAAAGTTCATTCAGTCCTCGGCATCTTCCTCAGGGTGCCATCACTCCAGGTAGTGAACCCTCATTGACAGCTGCTCAAGAGAAGTCAAAGAAACACACCATCAAAAGTAAGCATGTTACTCCTGCCGCTTCTCCCACCGACAACAGGCTTGACTTCCTCCTCCTTCTTCTCATTCACAGGAGCAGGAGCCTTAAAACTAAGAAATATTGGCTACCCTTTCAGAGGTGGTAGCCATGTCATCTTTGTTCCATCAATAACCTCTGGCACTTTGCCTTCCCACCCGTTGATGGTTCCTCTGCCAATGGCCTCTTGGTGTGTAAGTTGCTAGCTCTCACCACTGCCTCCCCGTCGCGGGATCTACCACCGTCCATCGACAATTCTTCCAGGTTCGTGATGGCCCTTTCTGTGAAATCAGGTCAAGACATTTTAGCCCTACAATGGTTCTGTCATCAGTGGTTTTGGGGACCTTTGTCCACCATCATCAACGCATAATTGGTGCTCAGCCGACTCCAGTCTCATCTATACTGCCCATCCAGTCAATCCGTTCAGTTCTGACCATATTCTCTTCTCCACAGCTTGCTATGGTGGATGTCCAGGCTTTGGTGCACACTATTCTTGACCTCACTAAGTCTACACCTCATCCTCAGGAGGTGGCACTTCTGTTCCTGTGTCTGCACCTTTTAGCGTTCCTCCCAGCTTCTCTGGGTCCCTTAAATAGGGACATTGATATGGAGAACCCTTTTCTGCAGGAATGGAACTGGAAGGTCTAGGTCACGATATGGACCAAGACCCTGTGTCCTCCCATCCATCTTTTCAGCCTCCTCCATACAGGAGGAACCCACCACTGCTCTGCCTTTGTTCCCTCCTGACTATCCCAGTTTTCTGATACAATGATTCATCTTCAGAAAACTTTTGGCATCCAGGAAATGAAGCAAAATGCCAATTATTTGGGTCTCCTGGACTGTCCTTTCTTGGTCATCCCTCCCTTAATGGATGTCTTTGAGGATGCTATGTGGGCAGCTTGCACAACCTTTTTCTATCCCTTGGCTCCTCGTAAGGTTGACAGGACTTACCAGGTTCCACTGGATCACCCTTATTTCACTTTCCTCCCAAGGCTCACTCAGTTGCCATTAATACAGTTCATGATTGGTCTGCTAGACCTAAGCATTTGAGTGCCCAGCCTCTGGATAAGGAACCGGACACTGGTTGTGATGGAAAGAGGGTGCATTCATCTTCCACGTTGACTCTCAGAATTCTGAACTATATGAGTCATTTACTAAAATATCAAGAAGAAATCTTGAAGGCCACGTAATCCTCCTTTCGGTCTCTCCCAGAGGCTGCCCCTAAGGAAGACCTTATGGTTAACTTGAAAACTGCTTCAGTGGTCTGCTGTCACTTCCTGAGGGCTACATATGATGCCATTGATTCTCTGGCTCAGGCCTCCTCAGCTGGTATTTGTCTTACAAGACATGCTTAGCTCAGGGTCTCGGGTTTGCCCGGATATCCAAAATCCATACTTAATTCACCTTTTAAAGGTGACAAGCTTTTGGGCCTCAAACCCAGGAAATATTGACCTCATTAGAGAATTCAAGTCATACCTTACAGTCTGTTGGTACTTTGTACCATTCCAGGTCAAGCCCTCATACAAAGGAATTTTTGCAGACCTGCCAACAGACAGTGGGATGCTCCCAGACACCAACCCAATAATAAAAGAAAGGCTCAGGTCTTCTTACTGGGTCCCCATGCCAAGCCTAAGGCAACTCACTATGTCTCTGCTGCCCTCAGCAGGGTCAGCCATCTTGTCCATGGATAGTGACGCTGGTGGTCATGAGGGCTCAGGAGCGCCCTCCCCTGAGCAAAGCAACAAAGAAATAAACAAGCTCTCCTCTGGTGGTCGCGAGGGCATACAGAGCAGCCCTCCCCTCAAAAGCCAAAATGAAGGTACGAAAAGAGGCAGTGAGGCATCAGTTTGACTCCACTGTGTCTCTGAGGACAGTGTTTCTCCCGCTGACGTGTTGCATCAGCTGCCCCACTGCCCTCACCACCACCCTTGGTGAGCAACTGACTATATAGACTGTATCAGGTGACATTTTTAACCACCCTTGGTGAGCAACTCTTGGTGAGCAACTGACTATATAGACTGTATCAGGTGACATTTTAACCAATCACCCTACTTTCCCATTTGCAGCTTATCAGTTCTCTCCACTAGCGGCCACTACAGCTAATTGTTGCACTAAATCCCCTTCTAGAAACACCATGCTGCACATAGCCTATAAATCTATTTTAGGTATAGCCCTCCTTGCCACATTAGCATCCCTCCCACCCTCGCTTCTCCTAAATCACAGCTTGGTCCCCAGTAATCACTTCACAAAACACCTACCCTAGTCCCTGCTCCTCCTCCATGATTGGACAGTACCCTTCAGGCCTCACTGTTCCTGGATTCCTGGTCCATCCATCCTCCCCCATCTTTTCATGCCGGGCTGTCAGTGCTGAAACTCCCCATGTTGAGTTATTTCACAGCCCCCAGACTCCTCTGCCCACCGTAGGCCCAAAATATTCTGTCAAACTCAAAACTGGTACTAACCTTAGTACTTCTCCTCACAGGTGACATCAGGCTAAACCCAGGACCAGCCACCTGCACTAGCCACAACCCCTCCCCACTGGCCAACTACCCAGAGGCCTAAAATAGCCCCCTAAATATCGCAGCCTCCTACAAAACTGCCCTTACTACAACTACTAGTATTATCACTATGTCCTGACATCCTGATTATCACAGAGACCTGGCTGAAACCACAAACCTGGATGCAGAAGTAGCTATTCCTGGTTATTCCATCACTTGTCATGACCCTGGGCACCAAGAGAGTGGCAGTATAGCCATTTACATATCATCCTGGTAAATTTCTCACTGGTCTGCTATCCACTCTCCCGGAAACCATGACGCCTCACTAGTAAAAATCTTTACCCCACTCAATCCCCATATTTATAGCAGGCTCCTATTGCTCCCCAGGTTCCAAATTAAACTCCGGTCACAGCACACCTGGACACCCTAAAACCATTACTTCAGGAGGGCTCCACATCCTTGGTGATTTTAACCTGAACTGGATCTCTAGTACCAGCACCAAGCTCCGAAACCATGTGGCAACATTAAATCTGTCACAACTGATCACTGAGCCCATGCGTCTAAACCACAAAACTCAGAACCACTCCCTGCTGGATTGGACCCTCACTTCTCACCCACACAGGATAATAGCCTCTGGCCTCCTACCAGACTCCCTAAGTGATCACCACATGATATCGTAGTAGAAAAATATTTAAGCCAAGTCCCCCTACCAAAAACTCTCCTTATTAGGTCATATAAATCCCTTAACCTTGATGGACTCCTAAATGCCTTAGCAAACTAGGACTGGTCTTACATCCCCAGGGCCACCTGCATGGATTCCGCCTAGACTTCTTTAAGTCAAAATTTCTTGCCATCTGGGACCACTATGCCCCACTCAAAAGGCTTGACTAAGGGGAGCACATCTGCCATGGATCACTGCAGGCCTCATGGACCACCTCCCTCCAGGGACCAGGTGTGGAAAGCCTATAAGTCATTGGGGATGCGCCAATCACCTATACTATCAAATGCTCAGAAATGCCTGCACCAGGCTTATCTGTCAGCAAAAGCCACTACTTCACATCATCCTTCAAAAAATCTAAATCATCCAGCCAAGTTTTGGAGGTCTATCAAATCACATTTCTCCTCCACCAAGTCTCCCACCCCGCCCTAGATGTAGGTGGCTCCACCATAGCAGAACCATGTGCAGTTGCCAGGGTTTTCAACACAGTGTTCACTAGCAGTGGGTCCCCTCACTACTCTAACCCACCTCCCACTACACACCACCTGACATCCACATCCCAACCCACTCAAACCCCATATCCAACTTTCTCCTTCTCCCTTGTTACTCCATCTGAAGTACTCAAAGCCCTGCTTGCCTCAATCCCTTCAAGGGTAAATGCCCCTCAGGTTTGGATGCCAAAATGCTCTACCTTTCTGCCCCAGCAATCACCATGCCTCTAGCATCCCTTTTCAACCTCTCCTTCACTACAGCCTCTATACCCTCATACTGGAAGCATGCTGCAGTCATCCCCCTCCCTAAAGGTGGCAACCCGTCCTCCCAGTAACTACTGCCACATCTCCTCCTACCCATTCTAGCCAAAATCCAGGAACATCTAGTCCTCTGCAACTTACCACCTTCCTTGACTCCTCCTCCTCCTTCTTTACTCCAAACCAGTCGGGTTTAGAAAATCCTACTCCACTGTCACTTCCTCCTCAGACTCATGGATTCCATCCTGACAGGCATGGACAAAGTCACATCACATCTGCCATTTTCATTGACCTAGCTGAGGCTTTCAACACAGTCTCACATACCCTTCTCCTGTCGAAACTCTCCATCGCAGGTCTCTCCAGTGCGCCACCAACTGGTTCAAATCATACCTGGCAAACAGGTCCCAATCAGTAAGAATTGGTGCCTCCACCTCCAACTCCCTCCCTGTCACCATTGGTGTCCCCCAAGGCTCTGTCCTTGGCCCAATCTTATTCTCCATTTTTCTCAACAACCTGCCATCAACCTGCCCGCATACAGCCATTCACTATGCATGAGCGATACATACCTCAGGCCACTCCCCACTGAAGTAGCATCCAGACTCCAGCAAGGTTTCACCAAAGTTAAGCTCTGGTTTCACAAATCAACTTATTCTAAATGCCAAAACGGTCTCCTTAACCTTCAACATGAGACAGAGACTCTCCCACCTCCCTTTCTCCCCACCTTCAAAACCCTTGATGGGACCCCTCTAGAAGTTTGTTCCTCCTTCAGATACTTGGAGGTCTGGCTGGACGCACACCTCGACTTGTCTATTCACGTGACAACCCCACAAAAACTGCACCCAGGCTGGGCGCATTATACGGAACGAGCTGCATTCTTCTGCCAGCCCACAAAGAGATACTGCAGAAAATGATCCTCCCTATCTTTGACTACGGGGACGTAGTACACATTGCTGCCCTAAATGCACCCTGGCTAGACTGGATTCTTTTAACTCCTTCTGTTGTTTTGCACTGGACTGTCCACCTCCACCCACCACTGTGATCTCTACCGGTCCCTTAACCTACCCTCACTTTTCAACAGGTGCCAATACCACTGTAATAGACTCACAGCCAAATTCTGGGCCCAGTTACTGCCCTCCTACCGCCTCTGCCCTAACTGCTCAAACACCATCTACATACTCACTCAGGAATTTCGACTCCCGGCTCCTACAAATCCCATACATGGCGACCTCTGCTGGCCAGTTGGCTTTAGACCCTGACTACCAAAACTATGGAACTCCCTGCCTGCTGACATCCAGCACTCCCCTCCTCTCGGCAACAAATCTCCCTACTTAAAGGGCAAGTCCCCACAAACTGCTCATGCTGCCTAGACTCACACTAGATTGGCCAGTTCGCCAGCTGCACAACTATGCTTTCACTCAAAATGCTTAACTCTGTCCCAGTTAGTTGTCACTGCTCTTTCTACTAATTACTGCTGTTGCTTGCTGTGTACATACTGTTTATATTCCTGTATATATTTTAGTATTTTAGTATCTTTTGTATATAACCTATGAAATTCAATATTCTGTATTTTATACCTCTGTATTTCATTTGTATGTATCATCCATCCCCAACAACCCCAGGACGCATCTGGCATGGCGGTAGTCTGCTCAGTATGCCTTTCCTACTAAAACATTTAAATGAATAAATAAATTAGAGGCCCATCCTATGGCTGTCAGGGCAGGTTCTCCTTGCACCTCCAGGGTTGGCAAGAGATAACCTAGGATGTGTGGGTCCCTCAACTGATTCCTCAGGTCACACCCTGGATTTAATGGAGGTTCCATCCAATATGCCCCCAAGGGCCTCTCATTACCCCTGACCAGGAATCAGTACTAGTAGAAGAAATCCAAGCCCTTCTGTCTAAAACATAATAGAACCTGTTCCCCTTCCCCAAAGGGGCCAGGGCTTCTACTATCATTTTTTCTGGTTCCAAAGTGGATAGGGCTTTACATCCCATTCTGGATCTCAGGCTCCTCAATCTCTATATAGAGTACAAATAGTTCAGGATGGTAATGGTTCCAACTCTATTGCCTGTTATAAACAGAGGATTGGCTCTTCTCTGGACATGAAAGATGTCTATTTTCACATCCTGATGAACCTTACTCATAGGCAGTTCCTTTGTTTCTGTTTTCTGGGTCATCACTATCAGTTCAGAGCCCTCACTTTGAGTTTGTCCTCGGCACTCTGGGTCTTCATGAGTGTCTTCAGTGAGTACGCAGCAGCTCTCCTCAGGGAAAGCCTATACGTCTTTCCATACCTGGATGATTGGTTTGCCAAAGCTCACGCCAGTCCTCAGTTGCTGGACACATTATCACACACATGCTTAAGATGTTTTCCTCTGTTGGAGTCACAGTCAACATCCCAAAATCCAAGATGGATCATACCCAATGTCTCCAATAGATTGGCATGGTCCTGAATACCTCCAAGGGATGGCATATCTCCCCAGTGACCAAGCAGACAAACTCATCACCCTGGCATCTCAACTGTGTGACGGTCAGTATGTCTCAGCTTGGGACTACCTCCACCTCCTGGGTCATATGGCAGTGACCATTTCCACAGTTCCTCATGCTCGGTTACATGAAGGTCCTCCAGTGGACTCTGGGGTCCAAAGGGACCAGAGAGAAAATTATTTGAAAGCTCAGGTTCTAGTCTCATTCCCAGTTCTCCATGAACTCAGTGGTGGATGTTCTGGACAACCTTCTGTGCGTGTCCTTTCCAGTCCCCATCCCTTGTCTGATTGTGACAACTGATGCTTGCTCCAGAGGACTTGGACAATCGAAGAAGCAAGCCCCAACATCAACATCCTAGAGATGAAAGTGGTCCTGTATGCCTTACAGGCTTTCGAGACCCTTCTTCCTCGGGGCTGTTTACAAATCCATTCGGACAGCTCACGGTAGTTCATTATCTGAACAAACAAGTGGGAACCCATTCCTATTCCCTGTGCAGGGAATCAATGTGATATGGTATTGGACAATCCAAAAGGAACTTACCTCCTTGCAGTACATGTCCCAGGAGTAACCAATACTCTAACGGATGCTCTAAGCAGATCCACATCTCAAAAACATGAATGGGAACTCCTCCAGAAGTTCTGGAAAACACCTTCCTGCATTGGAGCCACCCAGAGTTGGATCTGTTCACCTCTCTGCAAAACACCAAATGGCCTCACAATTACTCACTCAAGCCAGGTCCTGGAATTTTATGGCTGGATGCCTTATCTCATTCCTGGACAGGAAGATTTCTTTATGCATTCCCCCTTCCCTCTCAGACAAATGGTTCTACTCAGACTTTTCAGGGACAAGGCTGCCATGATCTCATTGTACCTCTGTGGCTCAGATAGGTCTGGTTCCCAATCTTACTACAAATGACTGTCCAGGACCCTTTACCTCTTCCCATTTGCCTAGCTCTTCTGTCTCAGGCTGGGAGCTCCCTCCTTCACCCCGACCTTTGCTCCCTGCCTCTGCATGCCTGGCTCCTGAGGACATAACCCTCTCCAGATTCCAGGTCTCCCAGCAAGTTGCAGAGGTCCTAAGGGCTGCCTGTAAGCCATCTACCTGATCTTCATACTCTATGAAGTGGAAACAGTTTTCCTTGTGGGCTGCAAATCACAATTTGGGCCCCTATGCTTGTCCTGCACTGCCATTCTGGACTATTTGCACTCCCTGTCTATTGGTGGTCTCAAATATTCCTCCGTGAAAGTCCATCTGTCAGCTATTTCCATTTTTATTTGCCTGTGGATGACAAACCATTTTCATTTGCCTGTGGATGACAAACTGGTAGTACTACCTGTTAGAGGCATGGGAGAGTGTAGGGTGCATGCAGCAACTTTAACACATGGTTGAAGAACTGGTGCTGCAAGGAAAGGAGTTCAGATTCATTGGTGACTTAGGACCCACCTGGAGGATGGGGCTTGTTCAAGCCTGATGGCCTGCATCCATCCTAGAGGAAAATCCAAGCACTCATTGAAAGTGTAAATGCTACATGGACAAGCATTTAAACTAGCTGGGGGCAGGTCAGCAAGGAGGGTACCTAATTGCCCACCCCTGTAGATAGCAATGGAACCAAAGAACATGAGGAGGAGATATCACTACAAAGCAGTGTGCAAAAGATAGAGTAGGCACCCAAGGGTAGATAGGCAGAAAAAGGACAAAATGCAACATGAGAGCAGACAACAGGGAGAACCAGGGATAAAGGACAACCAGGGAGGAGCTTGGGTAGAATAGCAAAACAGACCAGGAGATCACATCATGGAAAGCCAAAATGCCAGAACCCTTAGCAACAAGGTGGAGGATCTGGAGGCTGCCATGGCACAGTTGGACCTGGACATTGTGCCATCACAGAGACCTGGTGTAATGATAACCATGACTGGGAGATGACCATACCCAGCTACAAAATATTCAGAAGAAACAGGGCAGAAAGGAAGGAGGAGAAGTGGCACTTTGTGGGTTAAGCTGGAAAGGAAAACGGGTCAGCCATCCACACTGTGGTGGTCTACAGAACACCAGCCCAGGAGGAAGAGACAGATAGGAGTTAATGCTAGCCATCCAAAGGATGGCAGACAAGGGGAGGAGGTGCTGGTTGGAGACTTCAATATTCCAGATGTGGACTGGAGCCTTCCAGCAGCAGCATCAACTAGAGCAGATTTATCTTGGACTTCCTTCAGAGTGCCTTCCTTAAGCTACTGATCATGGAACCGACTCAGCAGAAGACAATACTGGATCCCTTGCTCACAAATGGGGACAGTGTGATAGGGGTAACAGTGGGGAGCACCTGGGGAACAGTGATCACCAATCACTGGGGTTTGAAATCACAGAAGGAGCAGAACCAAACTGCACAAAAACATGTATACTGAATTGTAGGAGGGTAGATTTGGGAAAATGGGAACATGCTTGAAAGAGGCACTAATAGGAATGTGGAGGAATCGGGGATGGAGGAACAGTGGGCAATATTTAAAACAGGGATTACAAGAGCAACACATATGTGTTATGCAGGTTAGCCTTGGGAAAAGAAGAGGAGGCCATTATGTTTATCCAAGGAGGTAGCAGAGAAAGTGAAAGCCAAAAGATCCCATTCAGGCAATATAAAAGAGACACAGGCAGAAGGGATAGTGAGAAGTATCAGGAGAAGGAAAGGGAGGCAGAGAAATCTGTTAGGAAGCCAAAGCTCAGACAGAAGAGTGCATCACAAAATCAGTGGTTAGAGGGACAAACCTTTACAAGTACATAAGTGAAAAAGATGGCGAAGGGAGGGAGGATAGTGAGACTGAAGGGGAGGATGGGGCAGCATGGAGGATGACAACAGTAAAGCTGACATACTGAGCGGATAATTCTGATCAGTCTTTACTGAGGAAGGGAGGGTAATGGGCCTGGAGGATTACAAAGGGTGGGAAGGGCACAGAAATGGACACAGAGTCCCTTTACATGGGAAAGGGTCCTAAAAGGAACTGGAAGGAATAAGTCGATAAAGCAATGGGGCTGGATGGAGTGCACCCAGGGTCCTAAAGAACTAAGAGGTGGTAGCTGAACCTCTGGCAATCCTGTTTAGCCAATCACTGGAAACAGGGAGGTACCCAAGACTGGAGGACAGCAGATGTAGTCCCCTTGTACAAAAGTGGGTACAAAGAGGAAGCAAGGAACTACAGACCAGTCAGCATGACCTCGGTAGTGGGTAAGATCATGGAAGCACTACTGAAGGATAGATTGGAGGACCATCTGGTTGCTAACAGACTATAGGACCCAAGACAGCATGGTTTCATTGGGAGAGTCATGCCAGACCAACCTCATTGAATTTTTGACTGGGTGACAAAGCAAGTGGATCAAGGGAGGGCAGAGGACATGGCCTATCTGGACTTCAGCAAGACCTTTGACACTGTGTCACACAGAAGGCTGTTAAACAAACTAGGGAATATGGAGTGAGCAGGACAGTAGTGCAGTGGGTGGGTAATTGGCTGGGTGGCAGGACACAGAGGGTGGTGGTAAATGGCTGTCACTCCACAGAGGAAATGTGACCAGTGGGGTGCCACAGGGATCAGTGCTGGGACCAGTCCCATTCAACATCTTCATTGGTGACATTCTAGGGCCTGAAGGCAGAATTTTCCTGTTTGCTGATTACATGAAGCTCTGTAACAGAGTGGACATGCCAGAGGGTGTAGACAGAATGAGGAGGGACCTGAAGAAGCTTGAAGAATGGTCAAGGGTTTGGCAGTTGAAATTTAATGCAAAAGTGCAAAATAATGCATATGGGGCACAAAACCCTGAAGCAACATATCTGTTTGGGGGTGAGGATATAGCATGCACCAAGCAGGAAAGGGACCTTGGGGTTATCATCTCTGATGACCTCAAGGTAGGGAACAGCGTGCCAAGGAGGCAGGTAAAGCAAATAGGATGTTGAGATGCATAGACAGGGCATCAACAACAGGAAAGGGAGGTCATAATTCCATTATACAAGTCACTAGTGAGGCCCCACCTGGAGTGCAGTGTCCAGTTATGAAGACCTTACCACGTAAGGACATAGGGTGGAGAAGGTTCAGAGGAGGGCAACAAAGATGGTATAGGGATTGCATCACAAGTCCTATGAGGCTTGAATATGTACTCCCTGGAGGAGAGAAGAGGGAGGGGATATGATGAAGACATAAAGTACCTTATGGGAGGAACAGGGTGCAGGAAACACTTTTCCAGCAAAAAGATGTTTCAGGACTAGGGGCATGGGATGAAGTTGGAGGAAGGTGATTCAGAGGGAAATGTGAGAAGAATTTCTTCACAGAAAAGGTGGTGGACAAATGGACACCCTACCTGAGGAAGTGGTGGGGGCTGAAACAATCACAATATTTAGGAATGCATGGTATAGAAATAAGGAATCCTGTGAGGTCTGGGGTAAGGGCAACAGACTTCTAGACAAACTTACGGTGATCTTACAAGCTTAAATGGGCAGACTGGGTGGGTCATAGGCCCTTATCTGCTGACAGTATCTATGTATCTATGTATTGTCCCAACTTCAAGATATGAGGACCTTCTTAAAGGGAATTCTTCATCTTAAACCTCCCATTCGGGACCAAGCTCCTTCTTGGAACTTAGAATTTTGTGCTTGAAAAACTGGCGTTAAGTCCTTTCGAGTCTGCAGCCGCTTGCAAGCTGTGTATCTCTTCTGGAAAACTCTATTTTGTTGCTATTACGTCAGGTTGACGTATTTCAGAGTTACATACACTGATGTGCAAGGAGCCCTACCTGAATTTCCACAAAGATAGGGCATCTTTACATACCAATCCAACATTTCTCCCAAAGGTGGTATCTGAATTTACTTTAAATCAAATCATACACTTACCTATATATTTTAAGACCTGCTAATCCAGGAGAATCCTACTCACACATTAGATGTACATAGAATCTTACAATATTATCTTCTTACAACAAATTTGCGTAAATCAGAGCAACTTTTGTTTCCTTCACCCCTGGTTAAGAGGCATTCCTGTTTCCAAGTAGTGTTTGTCCACTTAGTTGGCCAACTGCATTACTTTTGTTATAACAAGTATGCTAAGCCACTTCCCGGGTGATACAGCCTCACTCCACAAGAGGTATGGCTGCCTCAGTGGCATGCTTTAGAGGCATTTCAGCAACTGAAATTTGTGAAGCTGCTGCTTGGTCTATTGTACATACCTTTACTAAGCATTACAGCCTGGACATTGCCTCCAAAAACAAACCAATTTTGAGCAGCCCATTCTCCAAGACCTATTGTCCTAAGTGATTATTTTCGCTCCTCCTCCCGATGCATCCCAGCTGCTGGGGACTCATTCCTACATGTTATGATCCGCTGCAAGAGATTTCCTTGAAGAGGATAGTACAGTTGCATAAGAACTTACCGTAACAGTAGATCTTGAGAGACTCTCTTGCAGCAGGCCATGCTGCCCCTCCCTCCATCCCCCTGCTTCCTGCTTTAGGAGGGTGACACACTTCTATTCTCTCCATAGAAATTAGGCTTCTCCTTTTCCTCCTCAGTTCCCCTAGGAGGCTGGGCTAGATCACATTCTCATTTCAGTCACTGAGGTGTAAAGAACAAAGGGTTTTGAAACCACCCCTTTTATACGTGCCAGGGCACAACATGTGGTGTCATTAGGGCAGTCCCAGGTTGACTGCCAAGAAATCATCCAGAGGAAATTATGCCTGTGGCTGGACATTCCTACATGTTATGACCTGCTGCAAGAGATTCTCTTGAAGATCTACTGTTACGGTAAGTTCTTACTAACTGTACTTTTCCTTTTAGTGTCTATTCAATATTTTGATATGTTTTGTTTTCCCCTGGTAACTACTCTGAATCCTTTTCTCCTCAGCAGTTGCTGCTCGTTTCATATTGCCTGAACATTCTATGACATCAGAAACTCCCATTCCAGGCCATTCAGATGACTAGCATAAAATGGTATAACTGATGTCTTGGAGTGTCTTAGAAATGTGAAAAGAAAGCAGTTACTTCTGAGGAGAGTGTCTCTATGTAGATCTGAAGGCATCCCAAAGCTAGATTATTTATGAAAAATTGATCAAAGAATATTAAAATACATAACTGGTATGGAAAGGAAAACAGGAGGGCAGTTAACTTTAAAAAATAATTTCATATCACCACTGTTGGCAGAACGGTCTGAAAAGTGGTAGGGACAAGGATGTAAGGGTAAATTCTCCCCTCTCCCGTTGAATGGATCCACCCACAGAATAAGTTTATTTCATCTGTGAAGTAACCCCCCACTACTGATGGCAGCTTCCAGTGCCTAATTACTTGATACCCACCTGAAGGCCTGGCTCTTCATTTTCATTTTTTAAGTTTGACCACTGTGCTTTAACTCAGCAGGCCATGAACCCAGCCCACCCACATCAACACTGCTCAGGCCTTCACTTTTCAAAATTCTGCTGAACCCTGCAGGTCACAAAGATAGTGATTACAGTAGAAAGTAACACTGCTTACTAAACATGCTGAATTTTAAAGGCACAGTCCTCCCATAAAAACTGATAGGGCTAGGACAGGCCCTACCACTTATGAAAGTGGTACTGTGGGACCATGGCCATAGTGGCCCCCCTCCCGTTCCGGCACCTATGCATATCACCTTTAAAACTCTACTTTTAAAATAAAGAATACTGTGTTACATATATACATCAGCAGTGAAAATAACACAACGTTCATTTTAGATCCATTTGATATTTAATACCAAGATCTGATGTGTGCTAGTCTTCCACTGGAGCTCCATTGCACCGTGTCAACCTATTTGCTGAGTAAGTTCTTTTTTTATTAGAACTGTATTCTCCAGGGCCACAGAAAGTGGAAAGAAATACAGACACTGCTTGTGTATGGGTCACCATTGCAAATGTGCTCTGCTCAGGAGCAAGCCAGACTGGAGCTGAGCTGGTAGCTGAGCCGCGCATTGCTATAAGCAGCTTTACTTGATTTAGAGAAAGGTATGCCATTGCTGTCATAGTAAATATCCTTTTCTACTTGGAAGGAATTATTTTCTTGCATAGCCCTTCTTGTATTTGTTCTCTTTGTCCTTAAGAGTTCCTAGGAGGCCTGTTGACCTTGCGGTCTGAGTGGGACCCGGCAGAGCATGGGATTTGGAGTTGGAGTTGGGAGCTGGGCTCTAAGCGTATAGAGCTGAAAGTTGTGGTGGTGTTGCTGAATTTATGCCTTGAGGCGGGGTTTAACTTGCTTTCTACTCAAGGAGTACAAGGAATATCGAGGGAGAAGAGAGGTGATTGAGAAGAGTGAGAGGAAACTGAATCAGGGATTTGGACATCGGAGGAGGCTTTGGTTCCCTACTGCATGATTAAAAGACATTTTTTAAGGGATGTATAAAAAAAATTAAAACATTTATGTAAGGCATATACCCATTTTTGTAACATGGATATACATATGTCTCTGAGGTTAGGGGAAGGATGAGGTTACCTGGCACAAGAGACCTAGGTTTGACTACTCTGCACGGGGCACCCAAGTAAATCCAACTACAGGAAGCAATAACTGTAATGTCAGAACCAGAATTGGGATTTTTCAGTGTGGCTTTATTTATTAACTCACTGAACATAAACAAAGCTCTGTATGGTCCCCCAAAGGACTCGTAACTGTAATGCAGATTAGAGGTTAAACACAGCGGTCCATTTGGTGAATAAACACAATACAACAGTTGTCTGGCTTTGGACCCACCAGGCACTCAGCCCGGACTTTGCATGTGCATTGGATACACAGCCCGACTGGCCCAGCTCCCCTGCCGCCACTCGACTGACGGTCCACTTGGCGAATGAACCAAACTTTACTTGGAAAGACATCCCATCAAACAAGGAGGCTCCCAAACTGTGGCTCCCACACCACTTGAAGTCTGCGACTCCTAGAGATTTTGTTTTCGTACTTCCAATTGAAACTCCCATCAAACAGGGAGACTCCCATCCAACAAGGAGTAATGTTCCCATCCTGTGGCTCCCACACCACTTAGAGTCTGTGACTCCTAGAGAATTTTCAAATTGCGATCACGTCTGGGTACCCACCCCATCACTGGCCAAGTGCATGAGGCAAGTAGCAAAAACACAGAAGAAATCTGTAGAGGTGGACCTGGTTACTAAAGATGGGGGTTTTCCACCTATAGCTCCCACAGCCCATACCGGCCATTTCTCTGGACACACAGAACTTTAGACTTTAAAATGTAGATTGACGGTGGATGACCTGAAGCACCCCCTCTACAATGAACTTTAACACTTTAAACAGATGACTGATCTATTTGTTTGTTTCTAGTTGACATAGTCCTCCCAAATAGCAGTCCCAATACTTGAAATCCAACTGAAGAAAGAAGTTGTTTGCCCCTTCCGATGGGGCCAAACACTCACCATTCGTTGCAGGTGCCCCACAGGCGAGAACTGTAACCTTTGCTGTTATACATGAACAGACTGAACTTAAATTAAAACAGGCAGCTTTCTTCCCAAGGTGGGAGAAGGGGATTGCCTCTGAAACCCACAAAGAACTTTCCTCACCCCCAGAGGGAGGGGGTAAACAGACAACTACTGGTGTCCTTCTTGTTTGTAAGGACAAACTGAAGACTCACTTTGAATTCCCAAGATTCTAAACTTACTCTGAGCTGAAGATTCCAAATGCGGCTCATGCAGCTCACGACAGTTCTATTATGATGTCATCCCTCTAGTCTCAGCTGTGACTGAGGACAGAGTGAGACAGTGTGAAACTCATTTAACTGGAGTTTCACAAGCTGCCTTCCCTGCCTACCACTAGGTCTTACTGGGATTCTAGTAACCCAGGTAACAAAGGGGTTACATTTAAAAACAGTCCTTTATCATATTTTAAATAGCTAAGGCATAGAAATAAAGATAAACTAAGGATGCTAAATCGTATCTAGCTGACACATATTGCATTTTATGTCTTCATTATATTACTATACTATTAATGCTGTTGAGTTGTAATTGAGTTTAAAATGTATAACTATAATTTTAAATAAGCTTTTGTGTTTTGAAAAATTTGCTTTGGGCTTGTCACATGACAGATTAGCCTCTAAAAGCACAGCCGTGAAACTGGCATTCAGATCCACACAGAGGCCATCTTCAGAGGCTGCAGCAGAGCACTGCATGGTGCACCTCAGGTTTAGTGTGAGACATTACTTTTATTTTTGTCCTTTTATCAGACCCTAATATTTTTAGTACCCTTTGCTGTGGGGTTTAAGTAATTCATTCAGACTATTTTTGAAGATTGGGAAGACTGATATCTCAAAGCCAATCTTTGTGTGCTGTTGAGTTTGAGTTCGAGCTTTATAGAGAGCAATTTGTTTTATACAGACTTCAGCTCAGGTGTCTCCTTAAAACTTACTGGCATATTGTAAACCTTTAATATTCCAAGAGTAAGTCTCTGGTTTATTCTATTTATTTCCTTCATTTTACCTGGCAAAACGTTTTACTTGCTCTGCATTTAACTTGTATTTTACTTGGCAAAGCATCCTTAGAGCCAGGTTCTATTCTATTTTATTCTAAATAGGGAATGTTGTTGTGTTGTGCTGTGCTTAATTGTTTTGATCTTTTACCTGCATATTTTTCACGTTTTTAAATTCTATATAATCATTCAGGATTTATTGAAATGTAAATAATAAATAACAATAATAGCTGATTTCTATATGTGGTAACGCTAGTTTAGGAGACTCAAAGCAGGTATTAATATTTCCTTGATTTTAAACATAATAAGTAATCAGGATTAACTCTCCCGACAGTGTTGTCAAGAAGTGAACCTGAATTTGATGGATCTGGTGGCTTCTTATATAGAAGCATTTAACCAGAGTGGACTTTGGAGCAAATTAATCCTTATTGAGAATGCTCAGGAGACTGCTGAATTCACATTGAATAATCCGGAAAAAGCCAGAAAACATAAGAATATTCCTAAGAGGCCTTGAGGTCCAAGATTCAAAATATTTGACATTAGAATACAAGGTACTTGCTACAAAGGACTGCACTAAGGACTGAGCCTATTGCACACTTGTTGCCGTCTTGTACACTTTTCATCCATTTAAGTCTCTTTTCCCCTTGCAAGGATATTTTTGTGATCTGTATTTTATGTGCTATTGTGCTATGGTGTGAGATTGTGTGCAGATATGCTACTGTGCCATTATACCTTTGTGTAATTGGAAATATTTTTAATTCATTTAGAATTATTCATAGTATATTGCACTTCTGTATCTCTGACAATTATGGTAACTACTAGGCAGCAAAGGAAGCTCAGGTGGCTTGTTCTTCCCTTTAGTAACTCCATGCTGGATATAAAAAAAAAAAGAAAAAGCAGTAAAAGTTACTAAACAATCTAAAATTGAAAGAACTTAGGGCAGATGATAAGACCTCAGCATTGAAATGGAGGTCCTCTAGATTGCTGCCTGTATTACCTGTAGTGCATGCTACTAATGGTAGTCTAGAAAAATCACCTGAACCTATTTTGTATGATACTAATGAAACAAATAATCTTTCCAATGGTGAAGTAATTGACCCTTTTGAGGAAAATAGTTATTTAAGTTTACCAAACTAGAACACACAGAGAGTACATAGAAAACCTCACCAGTTCCATTGTTAATGGGACACAAATTGACAAGATAGTTGTATCAAGGGGAATTTAGAAATGTGACTACTAAGCTCCAACAAACCATTGAAGATATTAAAGTTATCGAAACAAAATATGAAGCAATTCTTAGTGGCACTGCAAAGAGCCCTATAACTAATAAAGGGACTAGTGTGTCTGCACACAAATTTTCTTGTGAACAAGCTCTTTATGCTCTTACATGTCTGAGTGATGACATAATTCAGTCATTAAAACAAAACATACTGTATAGCAAATATATTAATTATGGAGCAAATGATTGTTCTGAAAAATGAAATTGAAGCAGCTAGGTACAATGTAGCCATAAATGCAACAAAATTAGATAACATTATGGCGAAATGGATGCAATGGATCCCCTAAGCAATCTAATGCTATACCTTTAGAGTTAAATTTAACTCAGTCTGATAATTGCAAACCAGAGTTTAGTCCAGTGATTATTCCAGACTTGCCAATAAACCATAAAAGAAGAAAGTTAAGATAAGGAAGGGAAAAGCAATGTCCAAAAAGATAACTGATGTAAGTGATGTAAGTGTATCTGAGACTAATAAATTAATAGAGTCTATAATAGACACCCCAGAAGAAACACTGCAAATTCAAATGTTATAGAAAAAGATACCCTGAAGTAACAACTTTTAAATCTAATGATGCTGGAACAGAAGGAAAATTGATTATTCAATCACTGTTAATGAACATATGGCTAAGTGTGATGGGGGTGCTCAATTGTTATTATTGAAAAATGAAATCAGGAATCTAGGGAAGCAACTGGGCACTTTGCCACTGGATGACCCTATGCATCAAATAGTGTTGGATCAGACTGGAAACTGCAGTCATATTGATTGGACTTATATACATGCAATCATTTTCAACAGGCAATTGTACATACTGGGATGGTTCAGAAAAATGCAACAAGTCTGGGAAAAACTAATTTAAGCTCAAATGAAGTTCCTTCTTTGAGACTTACCACTGAAAATGATTGGCCAACTGTATCAGGAGAGAATTTAAAATATTCATGGTTGATATGCTTAATAAGGATTTGGATTTAGAAATTATGGAAAGTGACATACTTGAAGTTAAAAACTGTAGATGGCAGCTTAAATACTACTGAGCTTAAATTAGAATCTCCAACTGTGGCAAATTACCTATGGTATAATAGAGAGCGATTTGTTAAAAAAGGCACTCTTGTCCTTTCTGAATAGGCAAATTTTAAATGCTCAAAAGGAATTGGCTGAAGAACCCAATGAGACTCCAATTATTTTGACTTTGGTCTAGAGACTTTACCAAGGAAAATAATTACAAATTGCTAGTTCACTCTGTAATTTGTTTAGAAATTTCTTACAGGTGCATTTTGGGGTAAATGGAATTATTAAGGTAGAAAGAAAAGTTGACAGTTCACAGATTAATATATGGTAAAACATAATGAGATTGCCCAGGCACTGTTGGGAAAGTACTACACTTGATGCCATGAGTTTCTATCTAGTGAAGGATACTGCTATTTTTAGTAGAAATGAGGAGAAATGTCAATGGGACTTTCAGCGGAGACAAGACCTTTGTTCTAGTGAAATTCTAAAGACTCAGCACACAGGTATATTTAGAAAATAGATTTGCGGCATTAATTGAATGAAATAATTGACTGACTTCTGACCTCTTTGAAACAGAGTCTATACATGGAAATTTGAAACATGAGCCTGGTCAAGATCTTGTCTTAACTGAAGGCCCTCTTCCTCTGATGAAGCAAGTAATATACGTGTGGATAACATAAGTGTTATAAATATACTTACATGTACTATATCAGGTTTTATGACTAAACTAGTGGATACCCAATTTATGGATTTTCTTACTAAATACAATATGATTAACATACAGGAGACGTGGTATACACTGAACATGGTTGAAAACATTACTATTAATGGGTACCTTCTCCTTCATTATTCAGCATTGAAAAAGTCTAGGATGGAGTCGGCCTTCTGAGGGACCTCCTTACATTTATTAAAGTTCATGATCAGATAAACATTAAGAATAGTATTTTAACCCGAATTACTTATTATTGACCCTGGAATTATGGAAGGAAATGGTACTTATTGTGAATATTCATAATTCTCCAAAAAATCACCAGTTTATGATTCTAGTTTATTTTCTAAACTCATAGTAGATACTGAAGAGGTTAATAACATATATGATGATCTTGAACTAATGATTACAGGAGATTTTAATACTAGGTTTGGTCAAGATTCTTTGATGGACACTTCATTTAGACAGTCACTAGCTGAAGTGTATGGAATAGAAACTAGGATTTCATCAGATATAAAAACTCGGATATGGATGGCTATTTGAGTTTACTTTTGCATACTTTAAATTTGTTAATACTTAATGGAGATTTCCCTCAGATAAGCTCGGGGCCCCTACTTGTATCCATAACAGACAATCAATAATTGATTATATATTAGCTTTACCCTTTTATTTTTACAGATGCTTAGATTTTTATAATAACCAGTCCTGAGGTGATAATTTCCTCTTTTATTAAAGAGGAAAATAAAAGGAAAGTTGCATAGAAACCCCATGAACAAGTTGAACTTTTAATAACAAGAAAATAGATGGAACCAGATTCCTAAAACCAAATTAGATAATATTAAGAAATTTTGTCAGATTATTGATCAGTTGTTAGCTACAGAGATAGATCCTGTTATGAGCTCTAATGTGATCATAAAACAATATGAAAATATTTTATTACACTATAAAACAGTTAATAAAATAGATCAACTTAAATATTGCAATTGGTTTTATAAAACTGTAGACCTCAGAAAACACAGATATCAAAATGGGTAAGATATACAAACCAATATCCTGCTAGGAGTAATTTGAGAATCTTGAATAAACGTAGGAAGCAATTATAGAGAACATGTACATCAGCAAAAGTATTCATCAATGACAACTTTAGGAAAAAATTTACATACAGTACAAAAAAGGATGCTAAAACATTTGGGAGATTAGTTGCAATAGACACAAATAATTTTAAAAACCAATATGAGGCAAGCATTACTCACAGTGGATGGATTATTATAGAAACATTTTTATAAAGATTACAAAACTCCCATCTATTATCCTAAACTGAATGATACAGAAAATACTTGGTTTACTGCACAGGAAACTATCACAGCTATCAGTAGTTATAAATCTAATAAAACACCTGGGCGCATTCAATCCTGATAGATTTCTATAAAGCGGAAATGGAATGGTGGGCAGTTTTGTTACAGATTTATTCAAAACATTTTACATTTAATGATTACACCCCTGATTCATGGAAAGGTAGTAATATTATCCATCCAAAAAAACGTGATAAAAGAACCCAGCCAACTACTGCCCAATTAGCCTAATTGATAACATGGCAAAACTTTATTGTAAAGTACTGCTGAACAGATTTACAGGACTGGATCAAAGTAAATGAAAAAATATCTCCACTTCAGCGGGTTTTTTAAAAATATAATGGAATTTCTAAACAGATATTTATGCTTTCGCATATTATTGAAAATACTGTAAGATAAAAAACTCTTTTCATTCTCTTCATCGACTTCTCTGCTTTCAACTCTATCTCTAGAGAAATTTTATGGTTTAAATGAGCAGAAATAGGAGTTGATTCAAATCTCTTAAATCTGATCAGGAGAATTTACAGTGATACTTGGATTAAAGTTAAATATGGTAACAATGGAGAATTCACGGATACAATATTGACAAATACAGGCATCTGACAAGGATGTATTCTAGCATCAACACTTTTCAATCTATATATAAATGAAATCTTGATTGAGCTTAATGATCCAACTCATCATATGCCAAAATATTACAACACTCAGTTCCAGTTCTAACAAACGCAGATGACCAGGCTCTTATTTCTACCTCCAGGCTTGGGTTACAAAGGAGTCTTAATAAGCTATGGAAGCTCTGCAAGCTATTACAACTGAGTCCTAATATTCAAAAACAAAAGCAATGGTAATAAGTTCTCAAAAGAAATATAGAAATGTATATCTGGATTCACAACCACTGAAATATTGGAGACATTTTATGTATCTAGGTGTTAATATCAAACATTTTGTCTTGGGCTAATCAGATTAATAATGTGGCTACAAAATGAGACTCATGGCCTCTGTTCTGTTAAGTTTTAACAGACTATATGAGTGGTATGACCATTGAACCAATGCTGAGGGTAATAAATGGCAAGTTGATAAGTCAAGGTTTGTATGCTATTGATAACTGGGGAAATAATAATTTCCAAACATTGGAATCTATAATTAACACAATTTATAAAAAAATTTTAGGCCTCCCTAGATCTACATAAAATGCTCTGGTAAAGGCCAATCTAGGTTAAATCACCTTTAAATACCTTGGAATCTCATTTGACCCTTGCTCTATCTTATGGGACTCACATTGATAGTGTTGTCAGAGTGGTAAACTCACACATTGGAATTCTCTACCAAAATAGACAGGCAGCACCGAAGATTGCTATCCAGAGCTCTGTGGTCTCCATCATAGACTACGGCTTCATAATCTATGTCTCTGCCTCTACTACCACCCTCAGGCACATAACAACCTCCTAAACAAGGCCTGTCAACTGCTTACTGGATCCCACTGACTCACACATACATGTGAGTTTGCTCTCAGATGGGATGGCTTCAACTCGCTAACGCATAAAGTACCTTACCTGCTTGATAGTGAAAAAACTACTATGAGCCTTACTCCACCTAGTGTCCAAGCCCTCCTGCACCCAAACACTAATCCTCGTGAACACCAGAGGTCTGAATGTCAGCTTCAACAGGTCCCCAATGCCGCACCACTCTGGGCCAAAGATCCTTTGCACACCGTGCACCCAGCTAGATGAATGCCCTCAGCACTCACATCACTTCTACCTCCTCACTGGGCATAGTCAAATCAAGCCTCCATCATCATCTCATGGCCTCCAGCTCATGTGACTGCCACCTAACTTCCCCTTCCCCATTGAGATCAACCACCCCCTCTGATGTTCTTTGACAATGCCGTGAGCTGCTGTAGTCTCTTTTTCTCTTTTGAGCCGCCACCCCTATCCTCTCACCCTTCCTCCCTGATTTCTTCTAGGTTTCTAAAATGATTCCTTGTATGTGCTTTTCATGTATCCTATTTACTGTGATGCCATACCTGAACTGATGTATACTGTTGTATACTCTCTTTAATGTTGTATGCCCTTGTTTAACATGTTTAACATGTATGTACTCTTCTGACATGGAACCTTTGTAAAAAGCCTTGGCTCAAAGGTAATTGTAATCCTAGATCGAAATAAAAAAATAAAAATAAAGCAAGAGCACATATAAGGCTAATTAATTTTGGCTCAAGATCACAGCCGATGCCATGGGGTGCATATTGTTTCCTGCCTTGAAGAAAAGGCTAACTATAATATACTAAGGGAAGATAGGTGGCTGTCTAATGTTTATTTACTATTAAAATTATGGATTATTACATTTAAAAATTGAGCAGAACAGTCTATAAAATTTACGTAAATTATACAAAAATAGTCACAAAAATTGTTAATAAAAGGCAAAATAATGTGACATAATGAAAATTAAACAGTTAAAGTTCTCAAATTGGCTAACAAAAATGTCCAGGAACACTCGCTAAAGGAATATTTACTCTTAATCGAGAGATCCCAAACTTAGACAGATATTAACATTGTATCGGTTTGAATTATTCCTAGTAAAAGCTAAATATCATAGATCTCAATCTATTTCGGATAGCTGCCATTGCTGCTTGAAGGAATTGAAATCTTCATCATGTCATAATGAGGGTTTCCATGGTACAATCAATAAGAAAAACATTTTTGGCTGAACATATTGTGTCATATATTATTATAACTCAGTATTTTCTGAATCTTTTGTTTAACTCAGAAAATAAGCAAATTTTGTTAGATTTGGTAAGGCTTTTTATTTATTTATTTAGTTTATATTTGCCGGATAAGTGCACTAGACAGATCCTGCCTATTTTCAGGCATGACACGGGGAGGGGATACAGATGAATGCCAACTGACCTTGAACCAGATTAAGCTGTTGGTAGTATTGTTTTAGTGAATGAGGGAAATTTGGCCAGGACACAGGGAAATTCCCTACTCGGTCTGCAGGGGAGCCTTTGTCCCTCTGTCCAACATGGCCGACAGTCCTGCTGTGGATGATGGAGGTGGTGGTTCTGCTCTGCCTCAGGTCGCTCTTCTCCTTTGGATCCATTGAGCTTTTTCTGATTCTGGGGCTTGTTTGCTGAACATGGAATGCCTACTTCTTCACCTTCTCCTGACTCTGCTTGTACCTCTGCTGTTGATGTTCCTCCTCCTGAGAATGCTGCTACATAGGTCAGCCAGACAGAAGCTGATATTCCTGAAGCTCAACTTAGACAGCTATTTTCTCAGAATAAATGCTTTATTTTACAACTGGTTCATGATGACTTGGCTTTCCCAACTGATGTTCCTGCGGCTGATTGCTCTATGTCTCTTAGCCTCCTGGACCCTTTCTTACCCAACTCTGAGTTAGTAACTGCTTTGCAACCTGCTTTGTTGCCTTCTACCCTGCATTTGAGACCCACTACTCGATTTCTTGGTCCTTTGGATGTTACCTGGTCTCCTGAGGCTGCTCTGAGTGCTGTGGGCTGGAGCCGTTCTGAGGAAGAGCAACCCTGGTCTTCTCCTGGTCCTGTTTCTGCTTCTTCTATTATTGATGTGGCTGCTGCAGTCAATTCTGCTGCTTCTAGATCTGTTTCCTCCTGTTTTTCTCCCATTATGGAGCCTGTTATGGAGTGTTCAGCTCCACCACTCCCTGATGAGGATCTTACCAAGTCTCCTGGACACTCCCCAATCCAAGGGCCCCACAGGCAGTGCACTCCACCACGTAAGCCTTCTCTTTCAGCTCCAGGAACTGATACTACTGATTCTACTTTTAAAATGACTGACTTGTTTTAAGTCTGTGGGGGAGCCTGCTTAGTGGCAAAGCTATGGCTTCAAGTTTTTAGGTGACACTTCTCACATTTGCTTGGCAAATGGTTCTTCACTCTTATGTTACGGGACACTATGGGCTTTAGCCCTCTGATTTATTTACACTTATCCATATCAAGGGTGGGACTGTATATGATGTTAGTTTTAAGAATGTTCATATGCTGGAGAAATTCTGGGCTCAATATCAGCTTGTGAAATTAACCCTATTTGGTCCTCTTTTCTCATAATCCCCTTACTATACCCTTGGTTAAGGTCCTTACTCTTTTGTTTCAGAGTGAAGCAGCTAATATCCATGATGTCAATACTGGCTTCAGCAGCGTTGTGACTTGTTGGATTCCCTCGTCCTATTTTGGACGATGATTTTGTTTGGACTGGGGGTTGGAAGATTAAGTTCAGCTTCAACAAACTGAACAAGGGTTTTGCACATCCCTGGTAGTTTTCATATTGGCGTGACAGGGTATCTGTTTTATCCTGGTCAACCCGTACTTGCCACAAGTGTGGTTCTAAAATGCTTTTGAGCTACACTTGTGACCAACCCAGATGTCGCTATGTCTTCAGTATGGACATGTGAGCTTGGGTTGCCCTAACTCTGATATTGCAATGTGTGTGATGATCGTGGACACAATTATTCCCAGTGTCCCAGGGCTGAACATAACCGGCTTGATAGGGTTCCTCGGGACCACTCCCACCTTATTGCTGAATCTCAGGCTCAGGCACAACAAAGGAAGGAGGAGGTCTCTCTTGTTGTCCCAGACCCTCTTTCTGGTCTTGGTGTGGTTACCACTGCTGTGCCCTGCCAGTTTCTTCTGAACCTTGTGCCTCTCCTCCCCTGTGCCTGGAGTTTTCCCTGTTTTGGATTCAGGACCTAGGATGCCTGTCTCACAGACTGCTCTCCCGCCTGCCGAGTCCCATTTTGCTGGGTTGTATCCCCCATGGAAGTCTCTTTTGTTGTTGTCCCTCCTTCTAAGAGGAGAAAGGTAAATGTAAAACTGAGTCCCGTCCACCCACTAATTCCATTCTCACTGCACAAAATTGCAGATGCTGGCTAAAGAGCGACAATGGGGTGATACAGAAGGTGAGGAGGAGGACTCTGATTCCTCTTGAGCTTCCTCATCTCATATGAATTACTCCTCTGACTCCTGTAAAGATGTTCCTTGTCCTGGTAAACTACAGAAGGCTCAGTTTCCTCATAGGTGATGGTGTGGTTATGCTCTTGGGGCTTGTTGGTCTAATTTTTCCCTATCTCCTGGGTGTTGTTCGCCCTTTTTAGTGGCTTTTTTTATGGCAGCTTAACTACTATTAAATGCTGCACCTTGAATGTGCGAGTGTTAAATTAAGCCAGTAAGCAGCTTTCCACTTTTGGTTTTCTGCTTTCACTAGGCAGGACTTTATTTTCTCCAAGACACCCGGATTAAAACTAGGCAGGAAGTTTTGCAGGTTACTACTCGATGGTCTGTTGGTCCTTCCTATTGGTCACAGGAGAGGATACCTGTGATGGGGTGGGTATTTTGTTTTTGTTCAAAATTGCTAGGGTTCCTGATGTGGTCCCTGGGAGGTTCTCCTTGTTGATGGGACTTATGGCTTGTGCGTTTCGCCTTATTAATATATATGCCCTCAAAGTATTGCAGCCAGATCTGCCTTATTTCTCAAAATTCATCCCTTTTGTTTACTACTCGGCAGTTTTTGGGGGATTTTAATTGTGGCTTTCTGCTTTAGACCGGCCTAGTAATGCCCATAAGATGTATAGTGATTCTGCCACTTTATCTAAGGTTATTTCTTCTGCCCGTCTTATTGATGGGTATCTGTCTCTCCATAATTCTGCGGCTAAGACTTACTATAGGGGTACCCTGGCCACTCGTATTGATTTTTTTTATTTCTAAATACCTCACCATTTCCCAGGCTTCTGTGATTCCTTGTGAAACGTCTGATCACTTGGCTGTGGTTTTGGTTTGTTCTCCTGCTGATGGTCCCTTTCGGCTGCTCCTTGTATTCATTGGAAGTTGAATTGTTCTCTACTTACTGATGTTTATGTTTCTAAGGTTGTTTGACTTTACTGGAGGCTAGGATTTCTGTGATGGATGCTTACCACTATCCTTTTGTTTGGTGGGAAGATATGAACGCTGATTTGAGGAAATATTTCCTCAAGGTTGCTGGATTTTGGACCTGATCCAATTTTTTGCCTATTCAAGTTGCGGAAACAGCTCTTAGATCTGATTTCTAGGGCTTATGAATCCCGTATAGATCTTTCCTTCAAATTAAGGAAGTGAAATGCCAAATGGAGAAATTTCAGTATGATCGAGCTATTTCTTGAGGCTTGAGGCTCAGTGTGGTACTCAGGCTTTTAAGGCTTCTATTGATCCTTTTAAGAATGTCTTAGCCTTTATGTCTGCACCATGGAGTGATGCTCATTGGCTCATTTGTGCACAGGTGTACTTTGTGCTGTGTTTCATTTGAATGGACTGTATAAGTCATACATTGGCACTGGTCACATCACAGTGCATCAGAGGTAAACACTGGTCTGGCGTTATGAGCACAAGGACTAAACAAGTGGTTGTGGAGTCATTGAACTTGAACAGAACATTACAGTGCATCTGAGGGTAGTGTTGGAATGAATCCTGATGTGTACAATGGACTCACCATGGTGACTGAGGAGGAATCCATATCAGTAATGCACATCACAGAGTGTCAGACATAAAGGCTGGACTGAAGAGTGATGAACAGATGGACTACATCAGTGACTCTGGTGGGATTTGAACCTGAACAGCACGTTACAGTGCAATAGAAGTTGGGGCTGGACTGACACCAGATGAGTCGATAGACAACACCATTGGCTGTGAAAGGATCTGAACCTGAAATGCACTTTACTGTTCACTGCAGTTTGGGGCTTGACTGATGCATGATAAGGAGATAGATCTTACAAGTGGCTGTAGAGGATTTGAACCTGAAGAATACTTTACAGTGCATCAAAGACTGGGGCTGAACTGATGTCATATGAATTGATGGACTACACCAGTAGATGTGGAGGGTTTGAACATGAAATGCACTTCACAGTGCATTATGGGATTGGTCTGGACTGATACCTGGTAAGTCGATGGACAACACCATCAACTGTGGTGGGATCTGAACCTGAAATGCACTTCACTGTTCACTACAGTTTGGGGCTCGACTGATGCATGGTAAGGAGCTAGATCTTACCAGTGGCTGTGGAGGTTTTAACCTGAAGAGCACTTTACAGTGCATGAGAGGTTGGGTCTGGACTGATGTCATAAGTCGATGGACAACACCAGTGACTGTGGAGGGATTCAAAATGAATTGGCCTTTACAGCACGTCAGAGGATGGGCTGGACTGATGCCAGAAATGTTGAAGGCAACACCATTATTTTTTCAGTTTAAACAATCAGCAACTATATTAGGAGAAAACTCAAGTGAAGAGCATGAGACAAACATGCTACAGACCCTAACCGCTTATCATCCATACGCAGGAGCAACATGCCCCATAGATTTTAACATAGCCATAAAATGAACATAAACTCTTTCAAAAATAACAGAAGGTGCTGAATTCATGTGACCTCATCTAGTACATGCACAAGAACCCTCTCTCCCATCAGGAATGCCAGCCGGATCCATAAGATGTGATAACACAGGATGACCAGAAATTATCCCAAAATGAAAAAAGTGATGACTATGAAAATTCTGTCATAAATAAAATAAAACAAATAAGGTAAATACAGATTACAAAATCGAGGTTTTGGCACCAAAATGAGGTGAGTATTTTAGGATGAGAGCAGCACCTCCATCGTGAAACTAAATTTCCAGTCACCATGCTCTTCCTGCACCAGTGTAGCTCTGACTGGTTAATGGAAATAGTGATGTACAATAAGCATAGAGGAAGCATGGCAACAGTGAGGATCAATATGACCAAATGGTGCTGCACTACAGAGCTAGGAGGTGCAGGTGAAGGCTGTGAATCCTAACTTAAACATCAAAAAAAAATCACTGTACACTCCAGAGCCTGAGAGCCACTTTCTCTCCAGTGACGGTTGTAAAAATACCAGAGTCCTTGCTTGAATGCTAAGTAGGATTTATTCCAACGCTTCAGGCACACATTGAATAGAATAGTGGAAGGCACAACAAAAGATCTGCATGCAGGTTCCTGGTGCTTGACAATTAAGGCTTCATCAGGGGATGGTGCTGCATCTAAGAACAATCCTTTATACCAATTAAATTCAGAACTGATAATGTCAGAAAATCCGACCAATCACAGAGCTCGATTTTTAAATGCAGAAATATTCAGCTCACTTAGTAGTATAAATGGACTAATAGTTATAATGATCATGATATCAGTGGCAACATGTTATTGTAAAAAATACCCCAAAAGACATAAAAAATATATACAAAGTGGTGACAGCCAATCAGATTGCTCAAATAACAAAAAATAAGTTCTGAAATTAATTATAGTGTCAACCTGATCAGCTTAACATGTTACACTAAGATAAGATGATTTGTTGTTACAAGACAAACTAATGGCAGAATGAGCATAATAAACATTTTTTCACAACACATGCAAAAATAGTAAATGTATTTATTTATTTATTTATTAAGGTGTGTTTTCTCAAAAACAGCCAATGGGAGCATATTATATTAGGTAAAAATCAGTAAAGGTACGATGTCCCTATTGGCTGATACAACTCAATAAATCAAATGTAAACAAATGCTTGAGCTGCACCAAGAGAAGACATGGGCATAAATCAAGCGTCATTAGGCAATACAGCACATAATTTAAGGCATACATCTGGCGTCATCAGAAATCAAGAGGTATGTTTTATGATGCCATATGGCGTCATCAGGACGTAATGAGTTTTTAAAGACACTCTAAGTTAGTAGAAAAGTAATTTGGGACAACTGAGCTGTTTTACGACTGACCCATTTTAAAAGAAGCCACTGCACAATTGCCAAGGATGGTATACAAAAGGGTACACAACTTGGGGACAGGCGGGTACACAGTTACCTCCCAGGGAGAAACAACCAGCCAGGATTAGTGAATGGTAGCTAACATGTCCTTGTGGTACACACCTTGTTTGAACTGTAAATTCTGACCTCTATTTTGAAAACCAAAACATTTTCAACAGTCAGTGTTACTAAAACTTATGAATCCAGGAGCTTTTTAATTGTGTTACTAACAATTTGGTTTACCTGGCAGTTTGTGAATGTTGAACCTTTACGTGAAGCCAAGACCACGAGCCCTTTCAAAATACGTATAGGTGAACATTTGTGGTGCATATTAGGGGAGGACATTAGAATGCTCTGGCAAACCGCTGTAGGACAAAACAAAACAGGGAATGTATGTGTATTTAAATTCTGTGGCATTGAAAAAGTGTGAGTGTTACCTCGGGGGGTTATCTGGACCTCAAGTTGATTCAGAGAGAATCCTGGATGTTTACACTGGGAGCACTTCAACCTCAGGGTTTGAATGATAGAACTGATATTTCACCATTTGTTAGAAAGTAATGTAGCTGTGTGATGTATTACTGTAGTTATGTATGCATTCTAACCTTGTCATGTGTTTCTTCTTCTTTTCAGGGTGCAGTCTTGCAGAGGATTCTAGATTGAGATACCTCAAGCACCGGAAGATTAATAAATTTTGGCGTATGACTTATTGACAAATTAAATTACATTAGCAGTTAAAAATTGATTATTTATGTATATGTATGTACTTCACATACTGCCTGCTGATAAGTTTTTCATAAAGTATAGATGGTGTATGTCTATGTGTCTATTAGGAAAACATAAAGGCCGGATATTCAAACTATGCCATTCTGAGGCGCAAGCCCTTGCGCTGCTCAAAATAGTTGCGCGGGGTGTGGCGGGGTGATATTCAAAGGAGTTGCGCTGTTGAGCAGCTCCTTTGAATATCACCCAACCACAGCCACTGTGCATGGTGCAGTGGAACTTGCACCACCGCAAGTTGTCAGAGTTGAGCATTAAACTGGCGATTAGGCAAGTACCATTAAGCCATCGCATAAATTTCTGATATTCAAAGGTGACATGCAAATGGGGCCATAATTCATGCAAAGGCGAGGGGGCCATTTGCATCTGATTATGGCCCCATTTGCATGCCATTAGCATGTAGGTCGCCGATCCCGAGGACTTCTGCATCAACGCCCCTGCCAGGCAGCAGCGTTGAGGACCGACGCACCTACTGCAATCGTGGGCACAACGTGAAAAACAACCCCGCCCACATCTCCCAATGCCCGATCGCGGGCAGAGCGTATCTTGACAACACCCTCCCGCCCAAACAGCTCCCAATGCCCGATCGTGGGCAGGCATAAAAACAACCCCCAAACAGCTCCCAATGCCCGATCATGGGCAGAACATGAAACAACCCCCAGTGCCTGATCGCGGGCAGAATGTAAAAGACCCCCAACCGAATATCTCCCTGGTGGTCCAGTGGACCGTAATGCCCGATCTCGGGCAGAATGTCCAGTGACAACCCCCCAAACATCTCCCTGGTGTCTATGTCCCCCCACCCCACCACACGACAGCCCCACCACCCGCTCCCCGGCGGCGGCGGCGGCAGCATCCACCCGCCTGCCCCACCCCCCGCCGACTGACTGTCCAGTAGGGCTGCATGCCCATTGGTGCAGAGCTAGAGCCAATGGCGTGCAGCCCATACCGTATATGACAGTCCAGATTTGTGAATGAACCCATTCTGCCCGCTGATCGGGCATTACGGTCCACTGGACCACCAGGGAGATATTCGGGTTGGGGGGTCTTTTTATTCTGCCGCGATCGGGCACTGGGGAAGTTGTTTTCACGTTCTGCCAGCGATCGGGCATTGGGAGCTGTTTGGGAGGGGTTGTTTTACGTTCTGCCAGCGATTGGGCATTGGGAGATGTTTAGCGGGGGAGGGGTTGTTTTACGCTCTGCCCATGTCCGGGCTGGTGGGGAGCACAGGGACTGAGTTGGGGCCAGCCACAGGTGGCAGCTGCTGTGTTGCGCCCTGCAATGCCCTGATGGGGACGTGCTGTGTTATTTTTATTATTGAGCACTTTACAACTCACTATACATGTGTATGCACTGTCACGTTAAGAGAAATACTATTCAAAACCACTATGGATCACTAGCTATACTCTCCCCCGATGCACTGATTGCAAAACTAGTTGGGACACAGTAGTGACCCTATATCTATGTGAGTATATTGAATTTTATGTAATAAAGCTGTTTTAATGCAGCTTGAGCTTGTGCTGGTACTTGTTTTTCATTTCCATTCCCATGAGATACTAGCACTTCAGCCATTTAGCTAGCAATATTGTGATGACAGAAGGGTCTTTGGGTCCATCTTGTCCAACCCTCCTGTCACATGGTAGTGACTGTACTTAGCATGGGCACATCCAAGCTTAACAGCTAGAATATTATCCCCACTCAAGCTGTGCAAACGTCCATGCCATTCTCTGTCAGAAATCTGTCCAGTCCTGCTGTGAATACTTGAACAGTGCTTGTTTCCACAGCTTCACTGGGCAGGCTATTCCACATATTAACCACCCTCTGTGTTAAGTAATGCTTCTTAAAGTTTCTCTTACTCTGCCCCCTCAGATTGTGTACATGCCCATTACTTCTGATTGGACTTACCAGCTGAAGCTTCAGTATACACTCCACCATGTCTGTTCCCACTAGCATTCAGAAAACCATGATCATAGCTGGCCCGCTGGTGCAGTGGTTGGATTCCATCTGCAATGCCGATACCCTGGGTTCAGATGTGGACTAGAGGCATCAGAGGGCCAGCGAGGAGGAGACTTGAACATCCTAGAGACTGCTCTCCTCTTCTGGAGGGTGGAGTTAGTGTGACCGATGCGTGAACGACTCCTGGTGGCAGCAGGAAATATTTTATTTATTTATTTATTACTTTGATAACCGGGTAGGTGGGGCTGCAGGATTTGGGCTTCCAGATGGTGATTCAGGCAGGTGTACCACACGGACAGGCAAGGGTACGCCATCAGATGACCCTGAGGCCCTGTTACCTTAAACAGACACAGGCTCCAGTGATCTGCTACAAGCAGGCAAACCTGTTATGCCTCCATCAGATGCAAAATACTCATTTCCACCCTTCCTCACAGTGTGGGTCCATATGGGCACCGTAAGTCAGTGCTCCTTCAAGCCAACTCGGGGTTACCAGAGGCCGGCATGAACAGGGTATACCTCTCAACCTTTTGTCCCCAAATGTGGAACATTGCCTCTCAAAATGTGGAACAAATGAGCAAAATGTGGAACACTTAATCAAATCTTTACCTAAGAAGCTCAGAACACTGTTAAAATGTTTGCATTTATGTTCAGAAAGTGTTTTATTAATTGAAAAATATAGTTTTGCATCATTTAGTAATGATTTTGCTTTAAAATGTTGACACTGAGTGTGGGACAAGTCTTCACAATGTAGAACAGGGAGCTTTTGTGAAGTAAAATGAGAAACGTTCCTCATAATGTGGTACAGTTGAGGTATAGAACTGGGGTTGATTTTAACATTGTTTTACTCACCCAGAACCTAATGCAAATTGACCAGGGCTAGTGCAGCTAACCCTGTACTTTTCCGTCTTGACTAGTGCAGGTTTTCCATGGCTGTTAATGAAGTTAAAAAGTCCCTCTCTTAGCAGGCTCTAGACCTCATGCTAATCTCCCTCAGTGTCCCAGATGGTTTGTTGTGATTAACAGCTCATTAACAGCTGCAATTATCTGGCAGTTCAAGAGGCGGATCCCAGGGAAGGCAAGCTCCTGGTGGGGACTCAATTATTAGGGGTATAGAACTGGGGGAGCTGGGAAAACTGAAGTAAGGTGCCTGCCTGGTGCCATGGCTTGGAGGGACAGGAAGT
This sequence comes from Neoceratodus forsteri, assembly GCA_016271365.2. NCBI lineage: Eukaryota > Metazoa > Chordata > Ceratodontiformes > Ceratodontidae > Neoceratodus > Neoceratodus forsteri. The sequence goes on from CM057452.1 coordinate 427,589,319, forward strand.
GCATCCTCAGGATCACGAGAACAGCTGCAAGGGATTCTGAGCTGGACGTAATTGTCCACCTAGGGACAAACGACTTGGCTCATCATGAGATTAGAGCAGTGCAGGAGGACATTGCAGAGTTGGGGAGGGACCTAAGACAAGTATCACACACAGTATCCTTCTCAGAGGTGCTGCCTGTCAAAGGCATGGGGAGGCGAGGGTAGTGGTACCATGCAGTTTAATGAATGGTTGAAAAATGGTGTGGAGCACAGGGGTTTGGCTTCATTGGGGACTGGGGTTCCACCTGGAGGACACCAGCCTATACTGGCAGGATGGTCTGCATCTGTCCAGGAAGGAACAAGTCTTTTGAGCAATCGGTTTAAATGCTTCATTTGCAAGCTTTTAAACTAGTCAAAGGGAGAGCACTGATAAGCAACAGGAAAATCCCAGCCTCCCTACAAAACAGGGTACTAAATGAGAAAAGACCGAGGTAGAACGGTCAGTGGGGGGATGCTGCAACAGAAGGTAAAGCTATCAAAAATGGAGAGCAATGAGTACCAATGCCCGTAGTCTGGGTAACAAGCTTCCTGAATTAGTGGCCTTGATGGAGGAGGAACATCTGGATATCATGGCAGTCACAGAAACATGGTACACAAAACCATGACTGGGACATAAACATACCAGGATACACTGTCTACAGGAGGGACAGGAGGGTAAAGAGGAGGAGGAGTAGTTCTTTACATAAGGAAGGAATAAAAGCAACAGAACAAAAGGATAAACAGGCAGGAGAAGAAGCACTGTGGGTAAATTTGGAGACAGTCAATGGCACCACAATACGCACAGGGTTTGACTCTGAACCCCTTCTCAGGGGAGGAAATGGACAGGGAAATGATAGAGAGTATACTTAGAATAGCAGAAAAGGGAGATATTGCTGATGGGTGATCTGAATATGCCAGATGTTCACTGGAGTGCAGTTGCAGCTGCCACTTGAAAAGTGCAGTTATTCTAGATGCCCTACAGGGGGCATGCCTTAGACAACTAGTACTGGAGCCCACTCAAGAGGAGCAATATTAGACTTGATTCTCTCAAATGGAGAGGGAGAGAGGATCACAGATGTAGAAGTGGGTAGCCATCTGGGAACTAGAGACCATCGAACAGTATGGTTCACAATAAACACAGCAATAGAGTCAAGCCATGCAAAGACAAAAGTACTGGACTTTAGGAGGGCTGACTTTGCAAAATGGGTGAGTGCCTAAGGAATGCACTAGCAAATGGGCAGGAAGGAGAGGTGGAAGAACAATGGGGAATAATAAAACTGCCATCACAGAGGTAACGAGCCTTTGTGTGAAGCAAATAAACAAAACAAGATGATGTAAGAAACCACTATGGTTCTCAAAGGAAGTGGCAGTGAAGGTTCAAGAGAAAAGCATTCAGGAAGTACAAGGAATCACAGAAGGAGCAGGACAGAGAACTGTCAGTTAAAGCAAAAGGAGGCTGGGAAGGCAGTCAGAACAGCAAAGGCCCAAACCGAGAAAAGATAGCCAACTCAGTTAAGAAGGGGATAAAACCTTTTATAGGTACATCAGAGAGCAAAGGAAGACCAAGGGAGGGATAGTGAGGCTTAATAAAGGGAGGGAGGGTGGGCAGAGGGAGACTGTGAAAGGCAGAGATACTAAACAAATATTTTTCTCAGTATTTACAAATGAAGAGGGGAGGTACATAAAACAAACAGTAGAAACACTCTGGATACAGAAGTTGATACCAGCCCATTTACAGAAGAAAGGGTTCTGAAAGAACTCTTAAAACTGAAGGTGGACAAAGCAATGGGGCCTGATGGATTCATCCCAGAATTCTAAAAGAGCTAAGGGTAGAACTAGTGACACCACTGACTACCCTTTTAACAAATCATGGGAGGATGGGGTGGTACCCGAGGACTGGAGGAGGGCAGATGTGATTCCCCTTCACAAAAGTGGGAGCAAGGCAGAAGCAGGAAACTACAGACCTGTTAGTTTAACCTCAGTGATAGGGAAAATGATGGAATCACTTCTGAAGGAAAGAATTGTCGAGTATCTAGAGGCCAGAGGGCACAGGGACCCTAGGCAGCATGGATTCACAGCGGAAGGTCATGCCAGACAAATCTGATAGATTTCTTTGACTAGGTGACCAAAGTAGTAGATCAGGAGGGCTGTGGACACGGTCTACCTAGACTTTAGCAAGGCATTTGACACAGTCCCACACAAAAGATTAATATACAAGTTAGCCAGCCTGGGAGTGGGTCCCAAGATGACAGCCTGGTAAAATGGCTGAAGAATAGGACACAGAGGTAATAGTAAATGGAGTCCCTCAGAAGAAAGGAGGGTTACTAGTGGGGTACCGCAGGGGTTCAGTATTAGGACCGGTCCTCTTCAATGTCTTTATAAGCGACATTCTTAGGAAGGACTGGAAGGAAAAGTATGTCTCTTTGCAGATGACACTAAGAAGAAGAATCTGTATTTATATACGCTTTTCATACAACCAAAGCACTTTACAAGCAATGCTAGACTGGTAGTGAAGTGACTGAATGTGTGGTGGCGGCCATATACATCATCACCCACACACAGCCTGGGTAATTGCATGAACGGTTTTATGGGAAGGGAATGTTGGCCAGGACACGGAATGTTCCTACTCTTTTGCGAAGAGTGCCTGGGTTCTTTACTTCCACCTGGACACCCACCAGGACAACACCAGGATGGGCAGAGGGACCTCGGTTTAACGTCTCATCCGAAGGGCGGCACACCTGCAGTACAGCACCCCCAATACTGCACTCAGATGCCAGCGATTTTTAGGTGCAAGTCCAATCCCGGTGTGGGGCGAGAACCCCGACCTTCTGGTCCAGAGGCGGATGTGCTACAACTGAGCCACGCTGACACCTAAGATCTACAACAGAGTTGATGCACAGGGTGGGGTGGAAAGGATGAGAAGGGACTTGGCAAGGTTAGAGGAATTGTCAAATGTATGGCAGCTTAGATTCAATACTAAGAAGTGCAAGGTAATGCACCTGGGAAACAAAACCCAGGGAAGAGTACACGATGAGGGGTGAGATACTAACAGCAACAAAATGGAAAGGGACCTGGGGTAGTCATATCAGATGACCTAAAGGTGGGCAAGCAATGTGAGAGGGCAGCAAGGAGGTCTGGGGGATTCTGGATGCATAGGGAGAGGCATCACCAGTAGAAAACAGCAGTTATTATCCCTCTGTACAGACAGCTGGTCAGACCCCATCTGGAGTACTGTGTGCAGTTCTGAGACCCAATCTCGCAAAGACATAGACAGGATGGAAGCTGTCCAGAGGAGGGCACTAAAATGGTGCAGTGTCTGCACCGAAGACATATGAAGAGAGACTTAAGGAGCTTAATATGTTTAGCCTCGAGGAAAGGAGGAGAGGGTGACATGATAGAAACTTTCAAGTACCTCAAGGAATCAACAAAGTCCAAGAGGGTAGCATCTTTCAAAAAGAGGTGCGCAAGAACAAGAGGGCACAATTTGAAGATAGAGGGGTGGCTCAGAGGTAATTTAAGGAAGTATTTTTCACAGAGGGGTTGTGGATGCATGGAGCAGCCTTCGGAGGAATTGTGGAGTCAAAATCAGTGGTGGAATTCAAGCATGCATGGGACAGTCATAAGGCAATTCTGACGGTGGGGTAAGAAGAAGTAGGCTGCTGGTTAACTAGGATCTGCAGCTTATCCAGTAGGTAGGGAAATGGGCAGACTGGGTGGGCCAAGCGGTCCTTATCTGCCGTCAAATTCTATGTCTCTATGTTTCTATGAAGGACTCAATATGAGTCATTATCACTCCATTGTTAAGATTTTCAGCGAGTATACACACTGTGATCAAGGGTAGGGTGCTGTTAAATCACTAGCTTCAGTTGTCAGAACTTGTCATTATTTGATGACTTGTCTTACATTATTAAGAACAATTTCCCTAAATTTTGAGTGTCTGTATCCAACATTTCAGTGATAAAATGCTAAGAGGTATAGAGGCCTGCCCTGCAGGTGGTGGGTTTTATCTCAGTCTCATAGAAACATAGACTCTGTTGGCAGATAAGGACCTGATGACCCACCTAGTCTGCCCTATTTTCCTACCTATAATGTATCACAGACCCTACTTGGTCTCCCCACTGCTAGGATTCCTCTGTGTCTATCCCATGTGTTCTTGACCCATTACCCGCCACCATTTCCACCCCACCACCTCCACTGGTAAGCTGTTCCATCGTCCACCACTTTCTCCGTGAAGAGTACTTCCTCACATTTCTTCTGAGCCTCCCCCTTCTAACTTCATAGCATAGCCTCTTGTCCTTGAGCATCTTTTTCTGTGGAAAATGCTTTCCTCCTGTAAAGGTAAATGTAAGGTCTTGCATTTGGGTAAAAATAACAACAGGGAAGTTACACATTGAACAATATACAATTGCAGGTGACATCAAGGAAAAAGATCTTGGTGTTGTAATTTCTGATAACTTTAAATTTGAAATACACACTAAAAGATTGCTAAAAAGTGTTATGGAATCCTGGGATGCATCTTAAAACATATTAAAGTAGGAAGTCTGAGGTTATTATTCCATTTACTCAAGTCTTGTGAGACCTCATTTGGAATACTGCACCCTTTCTGTGCACCCACCTCAATTGGTGGGAAGGTAATGGTTGAAAAGTACAGTGAAATGTCACTAGAAAATCAAAAGCATGACTAAAATGAATTATGAAGACTCTCTTAGAAATCTTGGCTTATATACTATGGAATATAGAGCACTAAGAGGAGACTTGATTTTGGTTTATAAAGCCTTCCAAGAAGCTTCTACACTAGAAACAATCTGTCTTGAAAAACTTAGTAAACAATATTACCAGATTGCATAATTTTAAATTGAAAAATTCAGTAAATAAAACAACTAAATGCTGTAACTTTTCACACAGAGAATCCCTTCTATCTGGAACTCCCTACCACATAACATCGTCACAAGTGATAATGTTAAACAATTAAAAAATCTTGATCATCAATATATGAGGATAGAAGTACTCTTCCGCTGTTAGAATCTTGAACGGTGGCAAGTTCATTATGGGCTTTAGCCTTTAGAGCTTGTATTAAACTATGACACTATGAAACCTTGTTTCTGCCTGTGAGATATTTGAATGTCTCTGTCATAGCCCTTCTTTTCCTCTAGGGTGTACATGTTTGTACATGGTTAGTTCCTTGAGCCTTATCCATACTGCTTTTGATGCAGCCATGCACCATTTTCGTTGTCTTCCTTTGTACTGCCTCCACCATCTCCATGTCTTTAAGAGGCGGGCTCAGAACTGTACACAGTACTTGAGGTGTGGCCTAACCAGTGATCTGTAGGGTATTATTACCTTCCTCCTTCTGCTGTTGATTCCCCTTCCTATGCATCCTTCCAGCCTCCCCACTGCTTTGTCACACTGCTTTACTACCTTCAGGTCATCAGAAATTATCATCCCCAGGTCCCTTTTCTGCTTTGTAACTGTTAATACCTCTCCTCCCAGTTGGTATGTTGCCCCGGTTCTTATTCCCCAAGTGTATTATTTTGTACTTCTTTGCCTCGTCATAGATGCTCCTCCCCTCTCCCTCCCTCTCCCTCCAATTTCAAAACCATGTACTTTCCCTGGACACCACTGTAGACCAGTCTCTGAAATGACTATCCATAGACTCATAGCTGCCATTACTGGCAGGTGTAGAGTGTCCCCAACTCTTCGTAATGTACCACACCAGTCAATACCATGCGCAGTCCCACCCTTATCCCACCCGGCATGTCCTTTCATCCTAAAAGCAATGCTTTAGAGAATGTATGGTACAAAACTAAAACTTAACAAAGTATACACTTTGAAAGGTTAAAATAGGCATTCCAGGGGTGTATAGATCCTTTAAATAGAAATAGAGGTGGTGTAGCAGTATGCCTGTGCACTGTCTCCAGTAGCACATGAGGTGGGCGCTTGAAAGATGGCACCATCTGAAATGGCAACGATGTGGAAGCCCAAAAGGTGACGGGGCAGGGAAGGCGACCGGATGTGGGGTTGAGGGTGACCCTAGCGACAGGATGTTGCTACATGTACACGCGGGAGGGGGGAGGCACAATGAGCATGGCATGGGAGGGCAGAGGTATGTAGGGGTGGCGCTGTGGTTGACTGCGAGCTGTGCTGTGGCATCGGGGTTGGCCTCCACTTGCTGTGCGTGGGGGTTCCGGGTTTGAGTCTGGGTGAGGACGCTACTGCATTTTGTTGCACCTGGCCCAAAGCTTCTATTTATTTTGCTTTGCACCCCCGACATGCACCCCATGGATTTGAGAATCTTTATGGGGGTGGGTGGTGGCACAGCCCCCAAAGGAAGCAAAGTATTCAAATCCCCGCACCGTTCTTCTGAGTCAAGGATGTCAGGGTGGTAAAATTGTTTTCGCCGCCTGACATCACGAGCACGAAAGCTCGCCATTCGGGCGCTTGTAATTATCACATGGAACCCTGTGTCCCCTGGGCTGAGGAAAGGACAAGGTTAAAAATATGTTATTGTTGGGCAGCATGTTAAAATCAATACTTTTGTGCCTAGTATATATAAATAAAAATGTCTTAACATTTTCTATTTCTCAAGCTATTCCGGAAGGATTGAGAAGGTAAAAGGGAGGTGGGATAGCATTGTATGTAAAAGGACATCAATGCAACAGAAATCCAAAGGAAGCAAAGTAAGGCAGAGGCACTTGGATTATCCTGGGCTGGAAAGAAGGCCCCAATCCGGATTGGAGTTTACTACAGACCCCATCCGGAAGCTGATATAGATAAAGAGCTCATGGAGACCATCTTGAAGATGGCAGATGGGAGAGTTGCTGCCGGTAGAGGACTTCAATCTGCCAGATGTGGACTGGTTCTCATACACAGGATCCTCCGAACGAAGCAAAGATTTCCTGTTGCACTGCAAGGAGCAGGTTTACAACAGCTGGTGAATTCCTCACCACAGACCAAGTAATACTGGACTTAGTGCTCACAAAGAGCACAAAAGTCTTAGATGTGCAAGTAGGGTCAGTCCGGGGACCAGTGACCACAGGACAATCCAGCTAACTGTGAACAAGGTAGAGGATACTAGTTACACCAAGGTCCTAGATTTCAGGAGAACTAACTTTCCTGAAATGAAGCATATAGTCAGATCCATGCTAGATGGCAGAAACTCGGAAGATGTAGAAGACTGTTGGGAGGCCTTGAAAACTGCTTTAAATACAGCTACATGCACTAGGTAGATCACCAAATCCAAAAGAAAGAAAAATCTGCTCTGGTTCACCAAGGAAGTTTCAACCAAAATCAAGGAAATAAGGAGGACTTTTGCAAAATATAAATAAACTAAAAGTGAATTAGATACAGAATACAAAAACAAGCTGAGTGAGGCAGGAAAGGCAGTGAGGAGATCAAAAGCACAGACGGAGGAGAAAATAGCACAGAGAGTCAAGAAGGAGACAAATCTTCTTCAGATATATGGGAACAAGGAAAGAGTAAGGGGGGATAGTCGGGTTAGCAACAAAGGAAGATGGCAGAGACAGCGAAGACAAAGCAGATTTACTAAATGATTTCCTTTCCTTAGTCTTCACCATAGAAGACAGCAGAAAGCTTCCTACACTAAGTAGGTCAGTACACAACACCACAGGAGCAGACACAAGACCCTTTTAAGGGAATGGGTCCTAGAAGAACTGAATAGGCTCAAGGTAGATAAAGCAATGGGGCCCGATGGCATCCACCTAGGGTACTGAAGGAGCTTGGAAGAACTCCTCACACCACTGACTGAGCTCTTCAACAAGTCACTGGAAAATGGAATAACATCTCAGGATTGGAAAAGGGCAACAGTAGTACCGTACACAAGAGCGGAAGCAGGAAGAGGCAGGAAACTACCGACTGGTCAGTTTGACTCGGTAGTGAGGAAAAATTATGAGTCATTAGCAAGGAGCGGATAGCTAAGTACCTGGAGGATGGCAGAAAGATTGACCCCAGGCAACATGGCTTCACAGCAGGATGCTCCTGTCAAACCAATATGATTGACTTTTTGACTGGGTCACCAGAGTTGTTGACCAGGAGGAGCAGTGGACGTTGTGTACCTGGGCTTCAGCAAAGCCTTCAACACTGTCCCCACAGAAGGCTAGCTAACAAATTAGAGCATATAGAGTCAGTCATAAGATAGTGAACTGGATCAACAACTGGCAGCAAGAGATAGGATGCAGAGAGTGCTTGTCAATGGATCACTATCAAGGAAGACAAAGATTACAGTGGCGTTCCACAGGGGTCTGTGCTGGGACCTATCCTCTTTAGCATATTTATCGAGGCTATTGCAAACAGTTTTACCATGCTGAAGCGACAGCGTCGGAGACATCCCCGACAGCGACAGCTGCCTTGCCAACTATCGGCAATGCAGCATCGTGGATGCCTCCTGTTTCATCGGGGCTGTGCCCCCAAACTGCCATGTGGGGCTCCGCCTTCCACAGACCCGGTCTCTAGGATTCCGACTCTGAGTCGGAGTTGGACCGGGGGGTGAAACACCTGCAAGGCATTCTCATGGATGTGGAGGACCATCACAGCAACAGGTGGATTTAGCTGATTCCTGTGCTGTAGTGGTCTTCGCCATGGGGGAGTCGCTGGCATTGTTATATGATTGCAAACTTGAAGGGAAGGTTTGCCTGTTTATAGGTGACACAAAACTCTGCAACCGAGTAGACACACATAAAGGAGAGAAAGGTATGGAAGCAGACCTGAAAAACTCGAGGAATGGTCCAGGGATTGGCAGTTGAAATTTAATGCCAAGAAGTGCAAGGTTATGCATATAGGAAAAAAAACCAGGGATAAAGTACACACTGGGAGGGTATCAGTTAAAGAAGACAAAGACAGAAAGAGACCTCGGAGTAGTCGCTCGCTGATGACGTAAGAGTTAGAAAACAGTGTGAAAAGGCAGCACAGAGCAGGTGGCATCCTCGGATGCATTGCTAGTGGAATTACAAGTAGGAAGCGAGGTTATCATTACTCTCTACAGGTCCTTGCTGAGGCCACATTTAGAGTACTGCAGTCAGTTTTGGAGGCCCCACCTCAAAAGGACATGGACCGTCTGGAGACAGTACAGATAAAGGCTACAAAGATGGTGCATGGATGGGCAAGACTCAAGGAATTAAATCTGTACACCACTGAGCAGAGAAGAAACAGAGGGACATGATTGAAACTTTTAAGTACATTAAGGAATCAACACAACACAAGCAGGAAACCTCTTCCAGCAATACAGAGATGCGCTACAAGGGGCACAACTTGCATCTGGTGGGAGGCACGTTCAAAAGCAACCTCAGGAAGTGCTCTTTACAGAAAGGGTCATAGACCCATGGAACAGCCTACCTCAGGAGGTGGTGGAATCCAAGACAGTACATGAGTTCAAACTCGCATGGGACAGACACTGTGGACACATCAGCATGCAGTCTAGATAGGGAGGGACAGAAACATGGGCAGACTAGATGGATCTTGCGGTCCCCATCTGCCGACACAATTCCTGTTTTGCTAAGCCCCTAGGTTTGTGTTGTGCCCTCCAAAAAAGAAAATTTTAGATCTGCCTGTAGCTCACTTGACACTGTATAAAAACCTCCAGAAGAGCAGGTTTCCGGTTGACCACAGGAGGGGGCTGAGAGTGTTTTTCTGCCTGACTCTGTTCATTGCCCTGTGGGTAGGGGTGAGAGTGGGTGAGAGGCATGACGATGACGGATATTGTATGTGCAGAGCTAGGGTTCTTTACAGAACATTTGCTGTTGTGGTATCCTCTGGTTTCAGTGGGCGGGGCGGGGGAGGTGCAGAAAGATGGGGACCATGGTGCAAAACCCAGAAACATAGAACCTGTCGGCAGATAAGGACTGCTAGGCCCATCCAGTCTGCCTGTAGGCCCTATACATTGTAAGTGGCCACTGACCCTATGTGATCAATGGCTTTTCATCACTCTCTTCCTCTCAAGATTCCCCTTGTGCCTGTCCCAGGCATGCTTAAACCCTCCACTGTGCTTGCCCCACTACCTCATGTGGCAGATTATTCCAAGCATCAACTACCCTTTCTGTGTAGAAAAACTTCCTCACATTACCTCTTAATCTACCTCTTCCAATTTCATATTGTACTTCTTGTTCTAGTACTTTTCTACATTGGAAAAGGTCCCCACCTGCACGCTGTTTATGCCCTTTAGGTACTTGAAAGTTTCAATCAAGTCCCCTGCTCTCTCCTCTTCTCCAGTGAGTACATATTGAGGTCCCTTGGGGGACACAGTCTGTGATTGCATTGCAGTCTTTTTTTGTTTACAGGGCTGGAAGCAGTGTGGAAGTAGGATAAATGTGCAATAATCAGGGTATTTCTTGACTCGCATTTTTTCAGTATAACTGATCAAAATTTACCATTATAATTGTGAGCTAGTGCAACCATCTACGGCTAATGCAATTTTGAAACAACTTGTCCTGCTGGCTAGTGCAAAAATGGTTAAGGTTGACCCCTGGTCATGAACTCCCTTTACCTCCTACCACCTCATTCCTTTCAACTCAGTGCTAGCTTCAGGCCTGCAAAGGTCTATCCAGAAACCTCCTTCAGAGAGCCCTCCTTCCTGTTGCGGCAGGTCAGTGTGTGTAGGCAGAGATGAAGAAAGGAGCTGCTGATCTGAGGGAAGAACATCTTCCCTCAGATCAGTTGCCTTCACATTGAACTGCTGCAACAGCTCTGCTTTTAGAAACATAGAAACATAGAAACATAGACATTGATGGCAGATGAGGACCGCTTGGCCCACCCAGTCTGCCTATTTCCTACCTATCGGAAAAGCTGCAGATCCTAGTTAACCAACAGCCTACTTCCTCCTACCTCCCACTAGAATTGCCTTATATCTGTCCTATGCATTCTTAAATTCCCCACTGTTTTTGACTCCACGACCTCCTCAGGAAGGCGTTCCTTGTAGTCCACCACCCTCTCCGTGAAAAAATACTTCCTCACATTGCCCTGAGTCGTTTCCCCTCTATCTTCAAATTGTGCCCCTTGTTCTTGCATCTCATTTCTGACAGATGCTACCCTCTTGGACTTTGTTGATTCTCTTGAGGTTCTTGAAAGTTTCTATCATGTCCTCACTCTCCTCCTTTCCTCGAGGGTATGCATATTTAGAGTAGCTCATGGATACAGGAAAAGTGCCCCTGACTTAGTTCAGCTATTCTGTAGAACATTAAAGAGCAGCTGATGCTTTTGGGAAAACGTTGGAAAACATGACATTTAGATACAGTTCAGCTTGTATTTCATTATCCTCTCCATTATTTATTACTAAAGAAATTCTACAAAACAAGCTATTTTACCTTAGAGTTCATCTGACTCCATAGTTTATTCCTACTGTACTTGAAATTATAATGCACTGTTGGCATCACAGCCTGTTGCCATGATACTCAGTGTGATGTCACAAGCAGTACTATGACATCAGGTTGGGAAGAAGCAATAAGAGCTGATGAACTGTCAAGGAACAACTAACTATTCTATTTTCATACGACCATATGAAGAAGCCAGCAGAAGAAGGTCATTTGGTCTATCAAGTCTGCTCGTGTTGCAGGGTCCACAGCTTGAGCTAATGTCCCTGCCCTCCCTCCCCTCCTCCCATCCTCCCTACCCATGATCCTTACCTTCCCCCTATACCTATCCCAGCCTCTCTTAAAGCTTCCCACTATCTTCCAGCAGAGATAACCTCTTCCAGCAGCATTCCAAATGTCCACCACCCTCTTTGTCAAGAAGTGCTTCCTGACCTCCCTACTAAACCTCCAACCCTCCAGCTTAAGACTGTGTCCCCTCATGTTGTGGTTGCCACTCAGCTTAAAGAGACTCTCCTTATCAATCTTATTTATTCCTTTCAGGTACTTGAAGGTCCCAATCATGTCCCCTCTCTGTCTCCTGTCTTCCAGAGAGTACATGTTCAGCCCTCAATCTCTCTCATATGCCTTACCCTGTTGAGCAGCTAACATCTTTGTAGCCCTCCTCTGGACTTTCTTTGAGGTGTGGGCACTAGTACTGAACTCCATACTCTGTTTTCATCGTGTCACCTTAGTAATTCATAAAATGGATAGTAAATACAGAGCTAAAGAAAAATATAAGCTGTTTAGTGTATATATATTTTATTTTACAGTTATTCTAGATGTGCCAGTGGCTCCTTAACTCCTTGCTTTCTCCAGAACATTAACTCCCAAGCACTGAATCCTATAAGGAGGATTGTCATGCCCAAGACTCTGGGAGTAGGGGGCACATCCCACAAGAAGTGATGGCGGGCAGCAGAAGGCTGTAAAATGTAATTTAATGTTGCCTGTAGACTAATTTTCAATTATGTGCCCTCCAGAAATTCTCTTGGCATCACATCACTGCCTATAAAGACACATAGATGCACTAACCACCCACCACTGGTGTGGGGGTTACAACTAGGCTAAATTATTTGAGTATACAATCTCTCTGCATAGCTCTTGCCTCCTAAGTCACATGTCAGCCATTGGTCCTATACTGGACCCTCTTGATGTCTTCCATGTCCTTTCTGTACTCGGCGATCAGAACTGCTTACACAGTACTCCAGGTGTGGATGGCAACTGATATTGAAGCAGATTAAGCTGTTAGTGGTATTTTTTAGTGAATGGGGAAAATGAAAGACAGTACCCCTCATGCTGCACCACAGTGTCAGTATTTAACCCAAGTACCCAGTGTGGGGATAGAACCCACAGCCTCTGATCTTCTGGCCTCCGAGGTAGTGTGCAAGCTGCTGAGCCACTGACACTTACCCTCATCTGTTACATCCCAGCATTGCATTCACTTCCTTGATCATGACAGCACACTGCTTGTCTTGCCTTTGTTCTTGTTTTGAAACATGGGCATTGCAGCATTTTCCTGCCCATGTACATCCATGTTTTCACTGGTGAAGTCAAGCATCTCTAGAACTGAAGTTTTTAAAGCTCTGCTCGAGTTTTGAAAGATCTACACATATTGTGACTGTCAAGTTAAATGTCTCAAAGGAGAAGTTTGGTGCCCATTTTTTTAACCTCCAACCGAGGTTCAAATTCTGTATCCCATCGCATTCTTGGCAGTAACTGGACATCACAAATAACAGCTGTCCATTAGTGAGAAGATTCAGTTGTGTGAATGAATCAATGCAAATTCTCCAGATTATCAAGATTACAAACCTGTTCATATCACATTACATAATGAGCCACAGAAACTCAAAGTTCTTCCTCAGTGCTTTATGAGCAGCTGTGACCTGTCGGAAATAGTAAATGTCTAACATTCCCTGGAAGAGTGAAAGCACATGAGATCCCATTTATAAAGGAGTCTTTGGATTCCAGAAGGCTTATTTATGGTTTGGTATGAATGAAACTGAGTGGACCAATAAAGTTGAGGGCAAGTCAAGCACCCTGGTTTCCACTGTTGTGTCAACACTTTTTACAACGTAACATAAGTTTTGAGGCATCTTTACCAGTTTAAATAAAGCCTTCCCAGTCCTACAGGAGCCTTGTACTCTAAGTAACATTGTAACATCCTGACTCCTAAACACAATGTATTGTGAAAAACAAATCCCTTCTTGGATGCCTATGTAAGATGGCTGTCATAACAGGGGTTACCAGGATGCACACATGTTTCAATAATATTCCGTGATACACTGGGGCTATGTTATATGGCCTGAAGAATAAAAAATAATGTGGCTGTGATTCAAGTGCACTTAAAGGGTTAATGCTAGCCTAAATATGAAGATTTTGAAATGTGTTCTTATCTGTTAATGATCTGCATCCTCTCACTGCAATGTATTTTCTGCTTAGTAACTGTACAGTATGTCTTGGTGTTAGTTTGCACCTGCAATTGCACACTGGATGGGAGGGTTCAGGGCAAGGTTCCAGCCCACTAGAGGCAGATAAGTAGGGCTATGTCCCTCAAAAAGCAGTTCAAGTTCTAGTATGGTGTTCTAGTCTAGAGAACCAGCGTGCAGCGTTCAAATTTAGCATCTCTGGGTGTGCTTCTCCTAAAAACTGTTGCTAAACCACACAAAAACCTAAGAGCATGCTGCTTACTGTCCCACAGAACAAAAGAAGTTCCATCCTATGCTGATACGGAATCTTAATGGAGATGCTCTAGTTACTCATTTAAATACCTAGGCATTCACATTGATGACACACTCAATTTCTCTGGTCATACTGACCATGTTGTCAAAACTGCCAATATGAAACTTGGAGTGCTATACCACCACAGGCACTCTATGACACCTGATGCACTAAAAACTAGCCACGAGCAGTTTGGTCCTTGAATCTATTGACTCTGACCTACCAATATATGGGGCAGGCACGAAACTGCCTTCCGTCCAATAAAACCCTATTAAACAAGGCTTGCGGCTGACCCTAGAGCGATTCTTCAACCCACACCTGTGCCTCTACTCAGATACTGGCTGGCTTTCTCTCCATCTCAGAGCCGGTATCATACTTGCCTACTTGTCAAGAAAGCCCAATTAAGACTAGCACCTCCATCTCTAGGTGGACTCTTCCAGCAGGCTAGATCATCAAAGCCAACCAGGAGTGCAGAGAAGGTGGGCTCCTGGTACCATTTAAACACACCACCCTGGCACAGAAATCCATTTCGTATCAAGGAACAAATGCTGTAATGGCTACCTGCATCACTCATTGAAATCAATAAGGTTAGCCTCTTCAAAACAGGACTTAGGACACTACTGCATCATGAACTGGCCTGTGCTTGCTTGACTAATAACTACAGAACTCTTTAACCCACATCCTCTTCCCACCCCATCCCTCCTACACCACCATCCCCTCCACCTCCCAACCCCCACCTTCTCCTTCCCCTAATATTCCCACCCTATTCCTCTTCTGCACACCCCCTCCATTACCACACCACCTCCCTCCCTTGCTTTTTATATTCAACTTCCGTTCACACCTCTCCCCACTCCAGTATCCCTCCCTTAGTTTCGCCCCACACCTGTCCCCCTCCACTTGCCTCTTACTGAGCTCCAGCTTGCCCCTCCTCTTGCTGCTGGCATCACTGCAGCAACTCCCCTCCCACAGAATGACAATGTTGTCCTTAGGCTACTTCCCCACCCACTCCCCTCTGTATAGCTAGTCCCCATCTGTATGGCCAGTACTTTCAGGGCCTGATGACCCTAAATTGACAGACTAAAGCACTTCCTTTAAAACGGTTTCCTTTGTTTGAGCTGAATCCTGAATGTTCTGTCACTGAAATGCTTTATACCCTTGAAGCCAAGTTCCTCCTATTGTATTTGTAACCTGACTGAAACAAACTGTTCCTTCAATGTATTCCAACTCATATCGTTTCAAATGTATGCAACAGATATGCTATACCTAACTGTTTTGTAATCTCTGCAACCTGTATGTTTGACTAATTGTTTTGTGTATGACCTGGAACCTTTGTAAAGCAGTCCCATGACTCAAAGGTATTAATCCTAAACTGCTATCAATTAATCAATCAATCAATAAACAAATACTTGCGACCAACTGGAGGTCTGCTGACCAGGGATAGTAGTAGGTGGCACTGGCTCCTCCAGTGTACATCTCCAAAGGTTTGGGCTCCAACTGGGGTTCAGAATTTAGGACGGGGGCTGTAGAGGTCCACCCTCAAGAGTGCCCTCTGATGGCTTCTGCTCCACCTATCCCAGTTATCTGAAATGATGGAGAAGTTGCAGACAAGATTCCAGAACTGGCGGGTCCTGTGGCTTAAAGAGCCTGCGTTCATGGGAAGATAAGCACAGTGTCACTGAGGATCTGAACCCCAAGGGCAAGGAATGGACCCTGTATCAGGAAAGGGTAAGCCACTGTTGTCTGTGACCTAATGGTGCCGACTCCAACCCCTGTGGAGGAACAAGGCAAGGGCAGGCCAACCGAGGCAGGCATATACCTCATTTTTAGTTAGTGTGTGTGGTCTGGAAGTACACCCCTTGCTTGACCTCTAGACACTGTATTACACTCTTCTGTGCCATTCAGGCCAGGTATACCCCATCCTGCTAGCAGCCATGAGGAGACCGCAGCTGTTCAAGGAATCCTTCTAGTGTCACCTTGAAATAATCGGAAATATAAGACTGACGCTTAACTGAAATCGATAGGCAGAAGTGTAACAGGGTATGGAGCTGTAAAGATGTTGAGACATAATGATGCTGCTAGAATCGAGCCATTGACTGGATGGTCAAAGGACCTGTGCAGTAGCAGTGATTATTGTCAAATGTCATTATGCCAAATTTATGACTGTTACTGCTGATTTGAACTGGGCCCAAAATGGGAGCTATAGACTCACCACTACCTCATGCTGTGTGTGCACCAGCCTATAAGTAAATGTTGGAGTTTTTCATGAAGCTTATGCCTAAGTGTAATACCCTGTGTTCCTGCATTTACTGAAAAGGGTACAATGTTTGATTCCAGTTGCAACACCTAATGCAAATGGGTATAACGTTATAGGATTTACAGTTAAAATGAGCTGGGGTCTACCCTAGTTGTCATGCAGGAGACAATAACAGTGTACAGCGTAAAATGCAACCAGGTTCTGTTTTTGGATCAACAAAGGTGCTCCGTTTGCCCCTAGAGCCAAGGGATGAAGGTGTGTCAAGGAAGAACAGTAGAGGCTTTCTTGACCAGCAGTACCAACAGCGTTAGGAAGAGTAGATACACAATAGGACTCAGCACTCTGTATCAAAGAATCTATCCTCAAAGTCATTCCATATTATTTGATTTATTGTGCAAAAGGACAAAAAGACAGGTAGTCGTTGTAGCCCAGGGAGGTCAGTGGTAGCCTCCTTGGTTACAGTGGCTATCTGTCTTTTTGTCCTTTTGCAATAAATCAAGTAATATGAATGACTTTGTCTGGAGGATATATCTTTTGATATAGAGTGCTGAGTCCTTATTGTGTATCTACTTCTATTGGGACATTCAAGTACCAACCCTGTTGAGCAACCCTTGCTGTTTCCTGAGCGCCAAGAAGAGCCCGGGATGCAGCAAAGAGAGGCCACCTAGTAGAAAAAGTAAGCCGTCTCTCAAGAAGGGGCACAGATAGTGTGGACAAGGCAAGGACTGCAGGGCATGCAGAGACATTTAAAATGGTGTCTCAATGAGTCATGCCTCAAGGGTGTGGGACAGTGTCTGGGTCTGTACAATACACAGGGAGTGGCTGCTGGTGAGATGTTCTATCTAAATACCCCAAGACATGGGAGTTGCTCTGAGGATATTATCTGCCAGCTCCTCACCAAGGAACAGTATGGTAGGGAATGTCTAAAGTGAAGGCTGTGTTATACCACATTTTTATATTTCCTCCACTTCTGGTATTGCTCCCCTGCCTCATCCCCACTGATCAGGGTCACTGTGACTGCACCCTTCTTCCAGCAGAGAGTAGGCAAGCAGCAGCTTTCACAGCCAACACCATTGCTGCGCCTTTGTTGCCCAGCAGAGGGGCAAGCAGCAGCTTTCACAGCCAGCATCAATGCTGCTCATTTGTTGCCCATCCGGGTTGGGGGATATCCGAGTCAGCCTCCACTGTCAGCACTAAAGCTGCTCCATTGTTGTCCAGCAGGGTGATGATGGTGGTGGTAAGTAAGTGGCAGCCTTCACAACCAACATCAAAGCTGCTCCTTTGTTTCCCACTGGGGTTTTAGGTGAACAGCAGCTTTTATGGCCAACATTGATGCTGCTCCTTTGCTGCCCAGGAGTGGGGTAGGTGAGCAGCAGCGTCCACAGCCAACACCAATTTTGCTCCTTTGTTGCCTAGTAGAGATGCATGAATGTTGGGTGGCCTGTATGCTCCCTTTCTCCTTGAGAGTCAGATGTAAACAGCAGTGCCTGGTGGTGGGGTAGCAGGCAAACTATGGTGTCATACTGGGACCATTGGGGTACCAACATCAACCTGTTCAAGGGGCCAGCCTAGCTTTTTTCACAGGAAACAGATAAAAGAATACACTTAACACATTGCCTCCACTTGGGGTAATTAGAGAGTGCCAGTGGGCAGTCCAAGCTCTGGGGCAACTAAGACAGACACTGACAGATGTGGCTGGGTGATTCTCCAGTGCTGACTACTTACTGAGGAGTTGTGCCAATGACTGATGGGGACCAATGGTGTATTCAAGGGCTGGCAACATGCAATGCTGACTGACTTATCATTATGCATCATCTATTCCCTGTAAGTAACTCCATCTGTGACCACAATAAGCGAATGTAACCCCCATGAAAGGATGGGGGTTAATATGCAGTCTGTTCTATCCTTTTGTTATCACTACAATATTTCTTACTCCTGCAGCTTGGTCTGCATGTCATCCATCCACCGTCCTCTCTCCCTTGACTCGCGGCTCACTCGCATCTGGCTAGTACACAGTATTACCCGCAGTGTGGTCCCCACTTCCCTGCCAGGCCCAGGCAGATCCCTGGGTGAAAGAGGCATGGCCATCAAGCCACCACAACCCGACCCCGTCATTTTCCTCCTGAGGTTTCTAATCTGGACAACAATGACATCAGACATTGCATGCCACCGTCATATACTTCCCTGTTCACACTGCCTGCGATGTCCCGACTTCCATCAGGGGCCACTACAGAAGCGATGTAAGCCCTGAACCCACCCAGGGAGAGAGAGCAGTCTGTCGGACGCTCATTCTCTCCCTCCCGGCTGACCCCCAAAGACTGGGTGTGTTCCGGAACCCAGGTGCGCCAGCGTAGTGTGAGTGTTGAGTCAGCGCTAAACCCTCAGCACCAGCGAAATGGGTTGTTCTGTCCATTTTGATGTACTAAAAGGTTAATGTTTCTAATCCCTGTAAAAATTTAAATATGTGTAACTCCCAGGTGGCGCTATCCCAGGGCTACTACCTCTGTCTGTGTAACTGCTAGCAGGTTAAGGGCCTAGGTCCAATGGTGGGTGCCTCCACCCAGAGGTCGGAGTTAAGACAGTCTAGTATGACTTGGTCACAGCCCTCTGGGTCACTGCAACCCTCCTTTCTTCCCACTAGTGGCCCACACAAGTTAATAACAGTACCTTAGCAGTATACACTTACCCCAGGATTGGTTTGATCAGCTTGACTCTGGGGACCCCTGTAAAGTATGATGCAGTAATACAATAGCCACTGTACAGTATTTCAACACAGACACATAGTTCAGGCAGTGTAACTTTTGCAAACAACCAAATCTGATTTATTTTAGGGAGAGTAACAAGGACAGGGAAATCAAGTTAATTAATTCAATCACACTAATATTCAGAGCACTGTGCACAGGGCTAAAGTCCCTACAAGTCACTGCAGCTGGGTACCCAGGAAAGAGGGCTAGCCAAGATCGATTGCAGCTGGTTGGGGCCCCTGAGGGATGAAAACACTTGCACAACACCCAATTTGTAATCCAGAGCGGTAGGCTCAGTTCGTGTAAGAGAGGAAACAGATGAAACACTTGCAACTCAATGGATCAGCTTGCAGGAGCTACCCTGATTTTTACTCACGACTGTTGTGGCAGAACACCTTTCACACTGCAGGGGGGCACAGGTCTGTGATCAGAACACTCCCCACACATCTATATGTAAAGAAGGTTACCATACCAGGCAGCTGCTTTCATATCCTGGCCGCACTTACTGCCAACCTGGGAAGTCACAGTGCAGCTTCACTTCTCGGGACAGACCCGGTAGCGATGAAGAGATTCTCCAGTCCTCTACAGGGTGAGCTTGGTTGCTGGCTGCTAGCTGCACAGCCTCTTCTGTTCCTTGTACACAGCAGTTCCTCTGAATCACCACGGTAATAAGCCGCCCAACTTTTGGCCTCCACACGCTTCCGTGCAAAACTCAGCAAACGAGAAGCCTGGGCTCCTTCCTCACTCACGGCCAACGACTCTGCCTTCTCAGCCATTGGGCAGAGAATCACACTCGGCGCCACCCGACTGAATTGGAGGGCTTCAGATGCCAGTCACTCACACCTTCCCCTATTGGTGCGAAAAGGCCACACTCCAGAACTTCACTTCCCAGAATCACTGGCCATACTCCCCATTGGCAGCCGGCTCCCAAGAGAGTCCTAATCCTGGTTGGCTGCTCAATACTCCATTTAAACACCCCTCCCTCCTGATTGGATCCAAGCGGCAGTTCCGATTAAAAATGGAGGGCAAAGCATAAAGTCCCAGCTGCAAGAAAAGCAGGTTAGACAAAGTACATTTCTATTACCACTCTAACATATTTGAGCCAACAATTATAGCCCTGGGAAGTACTTGTAGCGGCAGCAAAAGCGAAGCACCTTGTCAGCCGGCTTGAGTGGGACTCGAGCAGGAGAACTACGGTCCCCCATGCAAACTAATTAGGTCTGCAAGCTGACAACTCTTAAAGAGACAGTACTAGAGGCTTTAAAAGCACTCACTTATAAATGGCTCTAATGGCCGAACACTATCCAGTCTGGGGTCATTAGACAAGTTACTAGGGGACTTTTAGGAACCCCCATTTGTGTGAGGTTACACCCTTCCTGCCCTGAAAAGCTTGACGTCGGCGTCAAGTAAATACCCCAAGTCAGTTTTAAGTAACACATTTAAACTGTCTTGCATTTACTCTTTCAAACAGCAATCAGCATATTGATCTTGGGTAAAACATGTGCATTATACTGTGCATGACACTACTAATCGTTTAATGTTACATACGGATATATATATATATATACATGTATATA
This sequence comes from Neoceratodus forsteri, assembly GCA_016271365.2. Taxonomy (NCBI): domain Eukaryota; kingdom Metazoa; phylum Chordata; order Ceratodontiformes; family Ceratodontidae; genus Neoceratodus; species Neoceratodus forsteri. The sequence goes on from CM057452.1 coordinate 427,609,983, forward strand.
TATATATATATATATATATACTACACACAACTAGTATAACTCAGGGCACCATTTCTGCATCTGAACCTGTGATAAAGGGCTCTCATCCTATTGTGTATGGGACTAGAAATAGTAGGGGCACCATACTCAGAGAGTAGAACAAGTAATCTGGTTATCTCCCAGGCTTAGTTTGGGCAGAGAGCTGGGGTGACCTCCCTTATGGACCACATTCAGGGGCAGATCCACGGGTCTGCCCAGAGACTCGTAACTCAACCTCACTACAGGCCTCACTTCTCGGGCAGTCCTTCTGAGAGTAAGGGCACAGTTTCTGAATGATTAGACTCATTTCAGCCCTGTTTGTGGTTGCCGAGGGGCTTCTATTGGGCCGAGGAGCTAGAGTCCAGGTAATTTCAGTGCCTTGGTTTACCATTTCTGAACTCACAACATTTGGTTCAGCTGTGAAGACTTCTGATACTGGCAGGGAACTATCATGGCACTCAAAATACTCTTCTTGTTCTGGTATATCACCAGCTTGCTCCCTACATCACTTCCTCCTTCTGAAAGGTCAGGCAGTTCAACCATGCACAATGAACCCACATCTTCTGATTTGATGCTATATACTTCATCTTCCGGGAGCATTGGCTCCAAGGACAAAGCAGGGCTCAGACAGTCCAGAAGGCCCAGCTTCATCCCCGGGTTAACTGAGGGATTGCCCAAACAACTGACTCTGTTCATAAGAAGGGTGATATTCAGGATTACACTCACTGTCCTCTGACACAGACTGGCAATCAGGGTCAATTGGAAGGGGTGGAGAGGAGCCCTTTAACTCAACTTCTATAGGGGCAGTCTGTCTTGGGTTTTTCTTGGCAGTGGCTCTGATTCACAGGTCCAGAGGGGTGTCATCTGGAGGTTCAGCTTCTATCAGGATCTGTCCGATTGGCAGCAAATGATTTCTGTGTATAGTTTTCTCATCTTTGAATAATTCTCAGGCCGTACCTTGAATACCGTAGATCATCTAGTTTATCTACTACAATATGAGGAGGTGATGCCATCAGGTCAACAATCTTATGTTTGCCATGCAGCCCTAGATTCCTCAACAACACTCAATCCCCTTCCCTGAGTTCCAGTGCCTTCACTTTCTTGTCATACATTTCCTTATTGGCTAGATTTCTTTTGGCAGCCATGGTCTGAGCCAGCTGGTATACATGGTTTAATTGGGCCTTTAGTTTCTGCACATACTGTAGATGAGTGGCTGCTTGAACCCCATCAGGAGAAACTCTGAAACAAACATCTACTGGCAATCTGGCTTCTCTTCCAAACATTAGTCTATAAGGGAAAATCCAGTGGTATCACTTTTGGTGCAGTTGTAAGCATATACCAGGGTGCTAATCTGTTGGCTCCATCCGGGCTTGTCTTTTGGTTGAAGGGTGCCCAGCATGTCAAGCAAAGTGAGATTAAACCGTTCAGGCTGGGGATCCCCTAGGGATGATGGGGGGTAGTTCTTGACTTCTGTACCCCCCACAAGGAAAGCATCTCTTTAATCAAGCTCTCAAAATCCGCCCTTGATCAGAATGGATTCTTTGAGGGGCCCCATAGTGAACAAATAAATTTTCAATAAGTACTTTAGCCACAGTAGTTGCTTTCTGGTCTTTGGTGGGGAATGCTTGAGCATAACGAGTGAAGTGATCGGTGACTACCAATGTATTACTGATATTTCTTTGATCTGGTTCTAGACTCAGAAAATCAATACAGACCAATTCCATGGGTGCACTAGTGGTGATGTTAACAAGGGGCAGCCTTCTGGGGCAGAGTTTTTCGCTGTAAGCATCAATTACAAGTTTTAATGTGTTGTTCCACATCAGCCCCCATCTTAGGCCAATAAAACCTAGATCTCACTAAATCAAGGGTTCTGTCTGTGCCGAGGTGCCCCATGTGATTATGTAGAGACCTCAACACCAGTTCTTGGAAAGCAGTGGGCAAAACTAACTGTTGCTTGTCCAGTTGGCCCCTTTGTTCATTGTCTCTCTATATAACAACCCATTCCTCAATTTCAATTTAGGGCCCTCTTTATATAGCAAAGGCGGTTCTCAAGTCAGGGAGCATAACTTGGTCACATCTTTTCCTGCTTGAAGGGATTCTAGAGCAGTTTTTATCATGGAGTCTTGGGACTGAGCCGCTGAAGATTATCATTACTGAGTTGAGGCAAGGCACCAGTGTCTAATGCAGAAAAATGGCAATAGCGGCAGGTATACAGTTCTCAGAGGGCCCCAAACAATCCACCATGCAATCCACTGCATCAGGAGACATCTGTTCCTCCTTGTCAAACTTTTGGCAGAGTGCTCAAATATCCGGTTCTGACAGCTGGACCCAATTATTTGGGGACTGGTCTCCGGAAGGCGCCAGCATCGATATGGTTCAGGCCTGCTCTGTACTCAACGGCATAGTCGTAGGTAGATAAGCAGAGAGCCATCTATGGCCGTGGCATCCACTTTAGCTGAGGTTTGCACATAGGTCAGAGGATTATTGTCAGTTTTACCAGTATTTTAGCACCATATAGATACTCATGAAATTGATCAACAATGGCCCACTTCAGGGCCAGGAACTCTAATTGTGCACTGGGTAGTTCTTTTGTGAGGGTTGAGACTCCTGCTGGCAAAGGCCACTGGTCTCAGGCCATTCTCATACTCCTGATACAACACAGCCCCCAACCCTTGCAAGCTAGCATCAGTGTGCAGGACATAAGGTTTTGTTGGATCAGCGTGAAGCTAACTACTGGGCGTGGGTAGTTGATATATGATCTCATGAAAAGCAGTCTCACAATCAGGTGTCCATCTGGCTCCAAACACTTCATTGGGACAGAAATATTTTCTTTCAGTCTCGGTGGGCACTGTTTTCTTGTACCTTTTGTGGGCTGGGGATACCCTTGAGTAAGGTTGAGTAATGGGCGGATCACTTGAGAATAGTCCTTGATAAAGCACCTATAATAACCACAGAAACCCAGAAATCTCTGCAGTTTCTTCAAATTTTTGGCTGGGGCCAGGTGGTCAATGTCTCAACTTTACTGGGATCAGTCTCTATGCCCTCGGTGGACACTATATGTCCCATATACTTTACTGACGCGTTTGAAAGAATTGACATTTATCAATGGACAACTTGAGACCAAAATCTTCCAGTCGGTCCAACACCTTGAACAACCTGCTTTCATGTTCTTCCAGGGAGCTGCCAAACACAATGACATCATCCAGGTATACTAGGCACTCTAACAAGTTCATATCTCCACCCACACTCCCTTTAAGTGCTGAAAAGTGGCTGGAGCACCGAAATCCCTTGGGGCATTCTCATGAACTCATAGAAACCAAGTGGGCAAATAAAAGCAGTCTTTTCACGGTCTTGAGGGCCATTGGGATCTGATAGTACCCCTGCGAAGGTCCAGTACTGAGAACCACTTATTACCATTCAGGCAGTCCAACGCATCTTGAATGCGCGGCATGGTGTACTGATCTGGTATAGTCCGCCAGTTCAAAGTGTGATAATCACACACATTCTGACTGTTCCATTCTTTTCCTCACCACCACAATAGGTGAAGTATAGGGACTCCTGGACTCCTGTATTACCCCAGCTGCAAGCATCTCTTGCAGATGTGGTCTCACATCATCAATATCAGCAGGTGCCAGGCGCTGGGACCTCTCCGAAATGGCCTCTCATCATGTGGCGGATCGATGTTCAGCTCCTTGCACATCCTACCTCCCATTCCTTCAAGAAACACCTGGTCTCTCTGGGCAAGCTTCTCACCAATCCTCTTCCTCCATTCTGCAGGCAATGGGAGTCACCGAAATCAAACAAGTCAGGGGTCACTTTGTCACTCTTCCCCTCACTCTTATTACAGGGCAGGACGGCAGTATCCACACAGTGCACAGTGGCCAGGGTGCAGCCTCGATTTACTCGAATCTCTCTATCAGACACATTGTGAACTTGAACCATTACTCTTCTGGCAAAGCATGAGCTCTAGCAGGCAGGATACTGGGTTTGACTAGCAGCCCCTCGGGCAGTTCCCATCCCTGATCGTCCAGCATTAATATTTTGTTCTTTACATCCTTCTTGATATGGACTTCCCTTGTAGAACACATTGGGCATTGGGTGCTAGCAGCAAGACTCTGGGTCCTTCTTCCAGATGACCCCCACTGGATCCTCAGGTTCCATTCTACCAGCTTTTTCTGTGCTTCATAGGCCTGTTTAATTAAAGCCAGAATCTTGAGAGCCCTGGTAGTCTTGGACTTTTGTTTTCAGAACACAGCCTGCCAGTCACCCAAACATATGAGCATTTGTTCCAATCAACAAGGGACCCCATCATATAGTCCAGTGGGGGACACACTAAGGCTAGTGTCTCTACTTGTTCGGCCACTCCAGCCACAGAAGTAGGGAAAAACAACCAAATACGGATATATCCAAAGTAAGGATAGGCATTCTCCTCAGACCCCATACATGTAGTCCTTCCAAAGGTTGCAGGGGCAAATCAGACAAATGTTTCTGATACCAGTCCTGAAACATGATGGTCACTTAGGAGCCACTGCCTAACACAGCCCTGGTGGACACCCCATTCACTTTCACTGTAGTTTCCATGGAGGGCCACCACTTCAGACCATTCAGGGGCATTGCTTGAGAAGTCGCTTGGGCATTGGCCCTGGTGGCAAAACTCTTCGGTTAGGCCCCTCCTGGTGACTGGGTACAGGACTTGCGATGCCAGGCCACTAACTTGCTGGTGACTTTCCTCAAATTTTCTGATAACCGCACTCAGTCTGAAAATGTCTATCTTCCCCACAACGGTAACAGAACTTACTACCTTGGTGGTCTTTGGAGGAGGATCTCTCATCTGGCAGGACACTTCAGGGACTCTACATGGCTCTTCCTGAATAGGTCGTTTACCGGGATAGCTCAGGTTCACCAACTCTGGGGGGTGATAGCAGCCTGTTGCAGCTCCGTCACCATCTCCTGTAAATCTCTAATCTCTGCTCTCAAATTACTCTCAACCCAGGGGTCAGAAGAACAGCATACACTCCCACCTCCACTGTTGGGCTCGGGAAACTTGATACAGATCTGGCTCCCAATAAGTCTCTGTCATCCCCTTGATCAACCCTCTCAATTGATGGGTCTCATCTGGTTCACTTTGTTCAGGAGTCTGGCACAGATTCACAGCCCCCGCATGGGCTCCCACCCTCTGCATCAGTTTCAATTTCACAGATCTCTCTCATTAATTGACAGTATTCAGGAGGGTCAACCCGTAGGTCTTGCAATTTGAGTTTCAGCAGTATCACACTGGAAAATCTGGCTGACTTCAATATATGGTCTAATCGGACCTGGTTCAATGTTCGAGCAGTTACTCCCCCTTTTGGTGAGCCTTTTGCAGGGCCTTTCCATTCTGGTAACAAAGGCAGACAATTTCTCATTTCTCCACTGTTTTGCTGACTTGAATTTCCTAACAGGTCTTCCCTGTCTCAGTGCTTCCAAACACCCCTCTAAGGTGGAAAGGTATTCTGCTGCAGTGGCCTTGGGACTAGTGGCCCTCAGGAACTGAATGGCTTCCAGGCGGGACCCTCGAACTTTCCATCGGCCTCTTTCTCTTCTCCCCTCAGAGCACTGCCACTCTTGCACTAGAGGTGTAACATAGTCCATCAAGTCTCCAAATCATGTTCCCCAAAGGCACGCCAAGGTACCAGAGAAGAGTCTCAATCTCCGATAGGAGTCTAAATGTATCGGAGGGACAACCGTAGGAGGTGGGGCCAGGATGGAACTCTTAGATGACCTGGGAGATGTACCTGGGGAGGGAGGGAGGGGGTGGGGGTCACTCGAGATGTCTAACACCTGTATTAATTCATGGGCAGTTTTCCCTCTGCAGCCAACAGTTTGAGTAACTTGTCTTTAAAACTACTGGTGTTAGGGGATCTCCTGGGGTGACCAAACCGCTTTGGGCATGAATAACCTCCATCCTTTCTGAGCACCTTTGGGAAAATCACTGGGGCACCTCTCAGGGTCTATCATGAAACTGCAGGAGAGCAGCACCTGCAGGGTCTGATCGAGCAAAGTCAGCACATCACCCTTTTACTTTCACCTTACCCAAACATTTAACACGCCCGACAGCCAGAAACAATGTCAGCGCTTTTAATCCCATGGGACATCTAACAGTAACACAGTCTTCTGGAGTCCAATTCCTCAACCACCCCCACCCCATCAATTTATGCACCATCATCTTACTGGGATCGAGTTTAAGCTTGGACGTAACATCCTCCTCCAGTTTTTCCTTCAGTTTGGAAATAATGTGGTATTTCTTCCACTTGGCCACTAGAGGACGCTAATCCCAGTGGTGCCTCCAAGATGTAACCCCCAGGTGGCGCTATCCCAAGGGCTACTACCCTGCCTGCGTAACTGCTAACAGGTTAAGGGGCCTAGGTTCAATGGTGGGTGCCTCCGCCCAGAAGTCGAGGTTAAAACAGTCTAGTATAGAAACATAGAAACATATAGAAACATAGACTTTGAGTCAGATAGGACCACTTGGCCCACCCAGTCTGCCCATTTTCCTACCTATTGGATAAGCTGCAGATTCTAGTTAACCAACAGCCTACTTCCTGCAACCCCCACTATAATGCCTTATGTCTGTCCCATGCATGTTTAAATTCTTCCACTGTTTTAGACCCCACAACCTCTCCAGAAAGGCGGTTCCATCGTCCAGCACTCTCTGCATGAAAAATAATTTCCTCACATTACCCTGAGCTGTCCCTCCTCTAACTTTAAATTGTGCCCCTTGTTCTTACACATCTCTTTTCTGAAAGATGCTACCCTCCTGGACTTTGTTGATACCCTTGAGGTACTTAAAAGTTTCGATCATGCCCCCGTCCTTCCTTTCATCAAGGGTATACATATTAAGCTCTGTCAGTCTCTCTTCATATGGTTTCTGATGTAGATCCGCACCATTTTAGTTGCCCTCCTCTGGACTGCTTCCATCCTGTCTATGTCCTTGCGTAGATGAGGTCTCCAAAACTGCCAGTACTCCAGATGAGGTCTCACCAACTGTCTGTATAAAGGGATAACCGCTTCCCTTTTTCTATTTGTGATGCCTCCTCGCATCCCAGTATCCCCTGGCTCTCCTTACTGACTTCTCACATTGCTTACCGCCTTTAGGTCATCTGATATGACTACACCCAGATCCTTTCCATTTCCTGCCCAATCTGGCTTCAGGTCGAAGCACAGTACTATCTCAGCCTTGGCTAAAGTCTTTAATGACTGGATCCTTGCTATGGACACCAAGAAGGTTACTGGTGCAGTCTTTCTAGACCTCAGTAAGGCCTTCGACACTGTAGACCATCACCTCCTAATCACCTGTCTTTCCTACATAGGTGCCACTCCACTTACTTTACAGTGGTTTAACAGTTATCTCACAGGAAGGATACAAAAGTCAAAGCTGATGGCTATCTGCCCCCTTCCAATTGCCAGAGGTCCCTCAAGGCTCCATCCTAGGACCAATCCTTTTTCCTGTACATCAACAACCTTGACTCCCACATAAGAACTCTAGCATACATTTCTTTGTGGACGATACGGTTTTATACGTATCAGGCTAGTCCTTAACTGAAGTCAGGAAAGCACTCCAAGCTGACTTTATCCAGTTAGAAAGCAACCATATCAATGTCAAGCTTCTCTTAAATGCCAAAAACCAAGACAATGATTTTCTCGAGACTTGCCTTGTCAGTTGCCTACCTACCCCACCTAAAAACTTCATGGTTACCTCCTAGGTGAACCCTTGGAAGTCGTACCTAAATTTAAATATCTAGGTATGTGGATAGACAACAAGCTTTCCTTCAATGACCACATCGGGATCTATCAAAGAGGCTTAAAGACACGCGGTTTCTTCTTTAGAAATAGGACCTCTTTTCTCTAGCGACCCAAAAGACTTGTCAAGCAACATTCCTTCCTTTGCTTGACTACAGAGACATTATCTTTATCTCCTCCCCAACCTTGAGCCTATCTAAACTGGACATACTCTATCACAGTGCTCTTAGCTTCATTACTAACTCTCGTACAGGACCCACCACTGTGATCTTTATGCAGCAGTTGGGTGGACCTCTCTGCCACCAGACGCCTCCTGCATGCTGGCATTTGGACCCTCAAATTACTACTCCACAAACTGCCTGTCTATTTAATGTCTGTCACACACATCTCGCATAGCACCTGCTCACTAAGGAATCCGACCTTATCCTACTAGATGTTCCCAGGACCACGTACCACAGCTGGCCAAGAGCTGTCTCATATGCCCTCCCAAACATTTGGAACCAACCACAAGCCATGCTGAAGCTAACCAGCATCGTGCCAATTAACTCTACAAAACACTAGCTATCTCTAAATTAAAAGACATATGTAGGTGCTACTAGGCCCTAACGTCAAGTCAACTTCCTAGGTACCAGCTGGCCTCTACTTATTAAGCTGAAATGTTTTGCATAATTTAGGCAAGGTTAAAGCTGGAATATACTGCATCTATAGCATAAGGACTTCTATTGTGTATACCTCTTGTATTATATATTTTTTTTTTCTTTGTTGTTCTACATTTTATATCTCCTGTCTATGTAATTGCGAACTGTATGTGTATGTGCCTCAGGACCTCCTTGTGAATGAGCTTGCTCAATGGAGTCTTTCCTGTGTAACCCCTCACCCCTGCCTTTTTACTAAAATGACAGGTGGCATGCTGTTGGCGTTGGCAGCAATACCTGGTGGGGACTTGGGTTCGGGGATGATGAGGTTACCTGGCACAAGGGGACCTAGGTTTGGCTACTCTGCACAGGGGCACCCAAGTAAATCCGACTACAGGAAGCAATAACTGTAATGTCCAGAACCAGGACTGGGATTTTTCAGTGTGGCTTTTATTCATAACTAGCTGAACATAACAAAGCATAGATGGACCCCCAGGGGCTCATTATACTGATAATGCAGATTGGAGACTACAAGGCGGTCCATAAAGAATGAACCCATTTCTATTGTTTTCTGGCTCTGGACCCACCAGGCACTCATGCAAGTGACTTGCATTCACTTTGGATACACAGCCGAATGCCGGCTCCCCTGCTGGCCACTTGACTGATGGTCCATTTAAAGAATGAACCAATTTACTTGTTGTGGCTCCCATCAAACAAGGAGAATTATTTTCCACGTTGTGGCTCCCACACCACTAGAGTCTGCGACTCCTAGAGATTTGTTTTCTTACTTCCTTCTGACTCCCATCAAACAAGGAGAATTATTTCCCCGTTGTGGCTCCCACACCACTTAGAGTCTGCACTCCTAGAGATTTTCCAATTGCGACCCGTCTGGTACCTACCTCATCACTGGCCAGGCGCATGGGGCAACTAGCAATCACAGTAAAATCCGTAGAGGTGGACCTGGTTACTAAAGATGGGGTGTTCCACCTCCAGCTCCCACAGCCCATACCCGGCCATTTCTCTGGACAAACAGAAAACTAAAACTTCGAAATGTAGACTAAGCGGTGGATGACCTGGAGCACCCCTCTACAACATTACTTGAATCCATAAATACTTTAGATTTTTAACCTACTCCATTTGTTTGTCCTAGTACAATAGGCCTCCCAAATAGTAGTTTACATCCCAGCGTTCTTCACATTTTCCAAACTGAAGAAACATATTGTTTGCCCTCTCAAATTAAAGCAAAACACTCACCCTTTCGTTGCAGGTGCCCCACAGGAACGTACAACTTCTTTCACTTTTATCAGACCAAAACAGAAACTGTAGAAAAAAGGCAGCTTTCTTCTTGTAGTAGAAATTGGGGATTGTCCTGGAATCCACAGAGTGACACTTACTCCCCCACCCCCGGAGGGGGCACTGAGACCTGGACAGCGGTCTCCACCACTGAAACTGGACACTGATCTTCTCACACTGAAGGTAAACAAAGACACTTCCTTCCTGCTTGAAAACAAACAGAAGACTGCCTTTGAAAACTCCCAAAGTTCTATCTCACTCCCTGTGCTGCAGATTCCAATGCGACTATGTAGCTGCAACAGTTCTATGGTGATGTCATCTCTCAGTCTCAGCTGTGACTGAGACCAAGAGTGAGACAGTGTGAAACCCATTTAACTGGAGTTTCACACGCTGCCTTCCTGCCTACCACTAGGTCTTACTGGGATTCTAGTAACCCGGGTAACAGGGGGTTACACTGGCCCTTGACCAGGAAAATGACTGTCCCCCGTCATTATGCACCCGCCCTGGGCCATCCCACCCTATGTGCTACAGGAGGGGGGTGATCAGGGTCCCCTCCCACCATGTGCAAGCACAGGCAGGCAACACTAAGGGTCTAGAGGCCTGTAGCTGACATCTCAGCCTCTACTCTATCCACTTACTATGGACACCTAGTGGCTCTGGTAGAACCGTCCAGAGCATAGCCCTGATAGATCAGTACTGCAGTCCGTATGGCCACTGAGGACCACAGCCTGTCTATCCCCCTAACCCTCTAGGAAATCTATCTGCCGCTAACATAACATTCCCAAACAAAAAGAAAACCGGGGACCTCCCGACTTTGGGCAACCTGCAACTTCACCATTAAAATACCAATTACTGCCTCCTCCCTCCCCCACAACCACACCTGTGGAAGGAAAAGGGTTAATACAGTAACAACCATAACAATAACAACACAGTACTTTAAATTCTACACAATAAAGCACTGACGAGGAACTCCGATGAGCCCATCTCTCTTCTTGTCTTCTCTTCTGTTTTCCCAGGAACACCTGTAAAAAAAGACAAAACAAAACACACTCTAATCTGCATACACAGTCTACCTAAAACAACCCCTACCATACAAAAACACTGAACAATCCCAAAAGATTTTTTAGAAAAGGTAGAAAAACAGTATTTACATTAGAATACAATAATGACATTATTTACAATACACATTTGGGGGATGGAGTGCCTAAAGTCCCAACTAGTGACCACAAGGCCCGAAGGCTAGTAGAATAAAGAGTCTCTCCTGGGCGGGCCCGTGAAACACAGTTCTAAAGGCCAAAGTCCGAGAGAGAGTCTTTATGGACAGTTCACACATTTTTGAAGTCTGTAGTGTAGGGTGTGTACTGCAATGTCATAAAGATAGAAAAGGGTTCGGACTTACCAGCCATTTGTAGTATCTGAACTGCAAAAACCTGGTCCATGACCAAAGACTCTCTAGCAACATTTCTTCTGATACAGCTGGCGGACATCTTCCTGGAACCACAGGAGGGCACATCTGGAAACAGCTGGGCTGATGTCATCTATGGAGAAGGAACTTTAGAACAGGAACAAAGCGAAAAACAGCTGGTCCGGCGTCATCGATTACCAGGCGATGAACAGGAAACAGCTGGGCTGGTGTCCTCTCTGGATCTGAAGTCATCTGGTGGGCCAGTAGATGGTTGCTGAACAGGACAGTACACTGTAGACTGATGAATGTGGAGCACCTGAGTCCTTGGTTATTCATATTGGCGGATCAATAAGGGCACTTCACAGTCCAGTGTGGCAGTATTGACTACCACTGCTCAGCTCTCCATTTTGTAGGCACGGGCTTAATTACTGGGAGGTCCTTGCACTGAGGCCAATAGTACCGGGGTCAGGGGCTTGAATTGTTACCCATCTGGGCGGACATAACTCACACAGTGGGAGATTTCACGTCCCTCTCGCCCACTATTCTCACTCTGTCCATAAACAGTGTCCTGCCTTTCTTCCACTGTGTCACTTTTCGTGGAACAGTCTATTTTACATGCTGGTTGGCCCAGGATGCACAAGTTTCATTGCTTCATCCCAGATCCAGGATTTCCTGCAGTCCTCAGTCTCATCCCAGATTCTCCGAGGAAAGGTAGGAAAGGTCATACCATAGATTTCATTGGCCTTTCTACGAACCAGTCTCTCCTCTTTACTTGCTTTGGTCAATCTGAGACCGCTGGCCTGGCTTGGGGTGGCCAGTCCTGGTTCTGCCAGCTCGCATTCTCAAAGAAGTTAAAACGGATCCCTGACTTCTTCCTCTTGTAAAGCCAGGGCAGTGGCATCACCACCTTCTTCAACACATTCCTCCAAGGCAAGATCTTGAGGCTGTGTGCCATTCCTTTCTCACAAGGCCACATAGGTTCCCCTCATCTTGCTCTTCCTGAGGATCTGAGCCCAGGGTGTGCAGTCGTTCTCACCCGAGACTATCCATTCATCAATAGGAGCAGAGGTCGACACCTCCCATTCAAAGGCTTCCCGCATCTCATCTTCACCTAAGAGACTTGGGCTAGGCCCCCACCCAGGGTCTATTGATGCTTTACTTTCTTTCTGAGATCCAGCATCAAAACTTCAACTTCAGGTTCAGTCTCTAATTCTGCACCCTCTAGCTTTGTGCCACACTCCCCCAAGGGTCCTTCTTCCACAGGCTCCGCCTGATGCTGTAATGCTGTCAACTGCAGATTCCTGAATTTTTGTCCATGTGGGAGCCAAAGCAGATTGGAGGCGCTTTATACAAGCCATATTTTGAAGGCATCCAGCACAGGGAGGAATCATGAAGACATCCTTCCAGCACTTAAGCATATTTGGCATACACGCACTATATAATTAGGAATTGCCACATCAGGAGAGAGTTGCCCTCCATAACGCCACTTTTCAATATCTCTCAGTCTATTTACTGCTGCTGTTACTGCAACCGGGCATGATCCGGTAATGAGCTGTCCTGAGGCCATAACTGCAGAAAATAAACAAAGTTCACTATAACTGAAAGTCCCACTTTAATGAACACACTCTGTAGCTTTAAAATGGCTCCTCTGCTGCTGTGTTTACTTTACTACCCCACCCTGTAATGGCGGCATCACTCCTGTGCATCAACATTTAGAATCTGGGTCAAGCCACTGCGCACCTGATTTACACCAGCTACTGATAACTTTTACTCAAACTGCACAACTTGCTCTGTTTTGACTTTACACACATTTACAGGATTTTCCTTGAACTTTTCACATGCTGGCAACATTCATTTAATTCACAGTCCCTTAAAACTTCAGGTTTCGGCTCAGGATTGCCTGCTTCTACTAGTGTTGCATTTGCTACAACCACATCTCTCTCTGGCTGCAAACTTTAAACTGAGGCTAATTTTCACTTCCATGCACACATTCAATGGTTTTACAGACTTGCACTTGCTGGCAGGACATCACACAGTCGTTACTTGCAAAGCGACTATACTGCTGCACACATTTTATATGGCATTACTGAAAATCACTGATTGAGCAGTTTTTGAATTGTTTACTCACTGTTATTGTAGCAACTTGCTGCGATGGGGTAAACGGCCTGCAGCCAGATTTTGAAAGCCTCTGAATGCAGGCAGGCGGGCAGTCTCCGCGATCGTCGTTTTCAACACTAAATTCACTATTTCCCGATCAATTTGCGGGTTGAGCCGATTTTAAACTAAAAAGTCAATTTTTAATGTTTACAGTGCTTTGAATCCTTGCGACGCCTCCTCCACTGCCAGTACACGCACTACTCTCGTCTCCCTCTCGAATGCTGAGGCAGTCTCAGAAGAGCTGGCTGAGGGACGGGACTAATGGCAAACTGACCAACCACCACGGCGCCATGCAATGAGCCTCTTCTTCCTCGCGAGCTCCTCTCCTCACGGCGATCGTCGAGGCAGTCAAATTCAAACTGTAAATGCACTTTTTTTTTCTTTCAACTGACTCCACGGTGGGAGCCCATTTCAACCACGTAACATTGCCATTAACTCTGCAGTCTCTCCATTTACACAGAAAGCATTTCCAACGTCCAGGGCATAATTTCTCTGTTGCTACCCTAGTTTTCCACACTTTCCTTCACAGAATTCACTTTAAAAGCATTTCAAACGTCCAGGGCATAATTTCTCTGTTGCTACCCTAGTTTTCCACACTTTCCTTCACAGAATTCCTTTTAAAAACTGACAAAATGCTGTAAACGTTTTGATGCAGGAAAAGAGCACACTCTTTGGCTTTACAGCTCCTTGGTAAACAGTTGGCATTTTTAAACAGCAGCACAAGATTCACAGCACACAGCAACACACTAGGAAATTGCTTCAGCTTTTGGGCTACCTACTGCCAGATAGCCAAAGCGCTAGCCACCTTGCCCAAGCACCTTCCTTCCCAAACAAATCCAAAGTGGTGCCTCATTTTGTAACCCCTCACCCCTGCCTTTTACTAAAACGACAGGTGGCATGCTGTTGGCGTTGGCAGCAATACCTGGTGGGGACCTGGGTTGGGAGGATGAGGTTACCTGGCACAAGGGGACCTAGATTTGGCTACTCTGCACAGGGGCACCCAAGTAAATCCGACTACAGGAAGCAATAACTGTAATGTCCAGAACCAGGATTGGGATTTTTCAGTGTGGCTTTTATTCATAACTAGCTGAACATAACAAAGCATAAATGGACCCCAAGAGACTCATTATACTGATAATGCAGATTGGAGACTACAAGGCGGTCCACTTAAAGAATGAACCCATTTCTACTGTTTTCTGGCTCTGGACCCACCAGGCAGTCAGCCCGGACTTGCATGCGCTTTGAATACACAGCCCGAATGGCCCGGCTCCCCTGCCGTCCACTTGACTGATGGTCCATTTAAAGAATGAACCCAATTTACTTGTTGTGGCTCCCATCAAACAAGGAGAATTATTTTCCCATGTTGTGGCTCCCACACCACTTAGAGTCTGCGACTCCTAGAGATGTGTTTTCTTACTTCCTTCTGACTCCCATCAAACAAGGAGAATTATTTTCCCCGTTGTGGCTCTCCACACCACTTAGAGTCTCGACTCCTAGCTGAGATTTTCAATTTAGGCCCACGTCTGGGTACCTACCTCATCACTGGCCAGGTGCATGAGGCAACTAGCAATCACAGTAGAAATCCGTGAGGTGGACCTGGTTACTAAAGATGGGGGTGTTCCCACCTCCAGCTCCCACAGCCCATACCCGGCCATTTCTCTGGACAAACAGAAAACTAAAACTTGAAATGTAGATTAAGCGGTGGATGACCTGGAGCACCTCCTCTACAACATTACTTGAATCCATAAAGACTTTAGATTTTTAACCTACTCCATTTGTTTGTCCTAGTACAAGGCCTCCCAAATAGTAGTTTACATCCAGCTTTCTTCACATTTTCCAAACTGAAGAAACATTGTTTGCCCTCTCAAATTAGAGCAAAACACTCACTTTCATTGCAGGTGCCCCACAGGCTAGTACAACTTCTTTCACTTTTATCAGACCAAAACAGAAACTGTAGAAAAAAGGCAGCTTTCTTCTTGTAGTAGAAATTAGGGATTGCCCTGGAATCCACAGAGGACACTTTACTTTCTCCCGGAGGAGGGGGCACTGAGACCTGGACAGTGGTCTCCACCACTTGAAACTGGACACTGATCTTCTCACACAGAAGGTAAACAAAACACACTTCCTTCCTGCTTGAAAACAAACAGAAGACTGCCTTTAAAACTCCCAAAGTTCTATCTCACTCCCTGTGCTGCAGATTCCAATGTGGCTTATGCAGCTCGACAGTTCTATGGTGATATCTCTCAGTCTCAGCTGTGACTGAGAACAGAGTGAGACAGTGTGAAACCCATTTAACTGGAGTTTCACAAGCTGCCTTCCCTGCCTACCACTAGGTCTTACTGGGATTCTAGTAACCCCGGGTAACAAGGGGTTACACCTGCAATAAACTTGAACTTGAACTTGAACATTATTGTTCGTTAGTACCTCCCCTGCTATTGTGTACTCTTCTCCTGGATTTTATTTCCCAGGTGCATTACTTTGCACTTCTTTGCATTGAATCTAAGTTGCCATATGTCTGACTATTCCTCCAACCTTGCCAAGTCCCTTCTCATCCTTTCTACCCCTCCTTGTGTATCAACTCTGTTACAGATTTTGTGTCATCTGCAAAGAGGCATACCTTTCCTTCCAGACCCTCTGCAATGTCACCTATAAAGTCGTTTAGAGGACTGGACCCAGTACTGAGCCCTGAGGTACTCCACTAGTAATCCCCTTTCTTGAATGTGTTCCATTCACTATTACCTTCTGTGTCCTGTTGTACAGTCAGTTTGCTACCCAGGCTACCACCCTGGAACCCACTCCCAGGCTGGCTAACTTGATTATTAATCTTTTGTGCGGACTGTGTCAAATGCCTTGCTAAAGTCTAGGTAGGCCATATCCACAGCCCCTCCCTGGTCTATTACTTTGGTCACCCAGTCAAATAAATCGATTAGATTCGTCTGACATGACCTTCCTGCTGTGAATCCATGCTGCTTTGGGTCCTGTGCCCGCTGGCCTCTAGGTACTCAACAATTCTTTCTTTCAGAAGTGAGTCCATCATTTTCCCCACCACTGAGGTCAAACTAACAGGTCTGTAGTTTTCTGCTTCTGCCTTGCTCTCACTTTGTGAAGGGAATCACATCTGCCCTCCTCCAGTCCTCAGGTACCACCCGTCTTCCCATGATTTGTTAAAAGTGTGGTTAGTGGTGTCATTAGGTCCTCCCTTAGCTCTTTTAGGATTCTAGGGTGAATCCCGTCAGGCCCCATTGCTTTGTCCACCTTGAGTTTTAGGAGTTCTTTCAGGACTCTTTCTTCTGTAAATGGACTGGCGTCAACCCCTACCCAGAGTGCTTCTACTGTTTGGTTTAGGTAACTCCTCCTCTTCTTCTTCTTTGTGAATACTGAGCAAATATTCATTCAAGTATCTCTGCCTTTTCACTGTCTCCCTCTGCCCACCTCTCCTCTCCTTTATTAATCTTCACTATCCCTCCCTTAACCTTTCTATGCTTCCTAATGTACCTATAAAGGTTTTATCCCCTTCTTAACCGAGGTTGGCTATCTTTTCCTTGGTTTGGGCCTTTGCTTTTCTAACTGCCTTCCCACTTCTTTCTGCTTTTAATTGATACAGTTCCCTGTCGTGCTCCTTCTGTGATGCCTTATACATTTTGAATGCAGCCTTTTTCTCTTAACCTTCCCTGACACCTCTTTTGAGAACCATAGTATGACTTGGTCACAGCCCTCTGGGTCACTGCAACCCCTTTCTTCCCACTAGTGGCCCACACAAGTTAATAACAGTACCTTCAGAGTATACACTTACTTCCAGGATTGGTTCGATCAGCTTGACTCTGGGGACCCCTGTAAAGTAAGATGCAGTAATACAATAGCCACCATACAGTATTTCAACACAGACACGCAGTTCAGGCAGTGTAACTTTGCAAAACAACCAAATTTGATTTATTTAGGGAGAGTAACAAGGACAGGGGAAATCAAGTTAATTAATTTAGTTCATTGATTCAATCACACTAATATTCAGAGCACTGTGCATAGGGCTAAAGTCCCTACAAGTCACTGTAGCTGGGTACCCAGGAAGAGGGCTAGCCAAGATCAATGCAGCTGGTTGGGGCCCTGAGGATGAAAACACTTGCACAATACCTAATTTGTAATCCAGAGCCGGTAGGCTCAGTTCGATGTAACAAGAGGAAACAGATGAAACACTTGCAACTCAATGGATCAGCTTGCAGGAGCTACCCTGATTTTTACTCACGGTTGTTGTGGCAGAACACCTTTCACACTGCAGGGGCACAGGCCTGTGATCAGAACACTCTCCACACATCTATATGTAAAGAAGGTTACCATACCAGGCAGCTGCTTTCATATCCCGACCGCACTTACTGCCAACCCGGAAGTCACAGTGCAGCTTCATTCTCCAGACAGACCGAGCGTGATGAAGCAGATTCTACAGTCCTCTACAGGCGTGGCGTGGTTGCTGGCTGCTAGCTACACAGCCTCTTCTGTTCCTTGTACACAGCGATTCAGTCCGAATCACCACGGCGAATAAGCCGCCTCAACTTTGGCCTCCACACACGCTTCTCACGCTAAACCTAGCAGCGAGAAACCCGAGCTCCTTCCTCACTCATGGCTACAATGACTCTGCCTTCTCAGCCATTGGGCAGGGAATCACACTGGGTGCCACCGACTGAATTGGAGGCTTCAGATGCCAGTCACTCACACCTTCCCCTATTGGTGCGAAGCCTACACTCCAGAACTTCACTTCCCAGAATCACTGGCCATACTCCCCATTGGCAGCGGCTCCCAAGAGAGTCCTAATCCTGGTTGGCTGCTTCGATACTCCATTTTAACACCCCTCCTCCTGATTGGATCAGCGGCAGTTCCGATCCAAAATGGGGCAAAGCACCAAAGTCCCAGCTGCAAGAAAAGCAGGTTAGACAAAGTACATTTCCATTACCACTCTACTATATTTGAGCCAACAATTATAGCCTTAGGGAAGTACTTGCTTAGCGACGGCAAAAACGAAGCACCTTGTCAGGTGGCTTGAGTGGGACTCGAGTAGGAGAACACACGGTCCCCCATGCAAACTAATTAGGTCTCTGAGCTGACAACTCTTAAAGAGACAGTACTAAAAAGCACTCACTTATAAATGACAATGGCGAACACCATCAGTATGGGTTCATTAGACAAGTTACTAGGGACTTTTAGGAACCCCCATTTGCAGGGGGTTACATATGTATTTTCTGTTTACTGTGTTTCAGCCCCAGCAACAGGGAGCTGTCATGTGTGCGTACAATCTGTACTTGTTGGATTCTGTAATTTCCTGAGATTTCTGATTGAACATCCCTGGGTTATAAAGTATGGGGAGCTCAGGCACCCACACCATGCAAAGTGGATTAGGCTATGACTGGCTGGAGCTGGTTCTCAGGCTTAGGATAGTGGTAGGGACCCAGGTCTGGTGTGGCACTGACTCTCTAATGGTTGAGTCTCTGGAGGGTTGCATAGTCCTGAGGGTTTGAGATGGGACCTCGAAGGCCTCTGGGTGGCCCATCCTCAGAAAGGTTTGTCTTATGACAATCATGTCAAGTGTCCTGTGGGTCCAGAAATTAGATCAATAGCCCGCACAGTGTGATCCAAGCTCCCATGAGGGGTGAGTGCTGAGTCAAATGATGAGGATCAGGGTGTGGTGTAGCTGGGCTTTGAGGCGAAGGTAGGGTAGGTAAGATGCAGTGAGCCGTTATAGTTCCTGCTGCCTTGTGCCCATGCATGGTGCTGCACTGTGCTTAGCTAGGAGGATATATATCCCTCAACCTGCTGTTAGAGAGGCTGAGTTACAGTATATCACTATGCTGTCTGGGGCGTGGGTAAATCCTGTGTTGTTTGCAGTTCCCTTGTGACTGCGATGAAGACAATATGAAATGTAAATAAGTATTATGTTGATGTTGTAAGAATGTAATTCCCACTGCTCTTAGTTTCGGGATGTGTAAATAATGAATTATGGGTCCACGATGAGGTGGCATTTGGGGCTCTGGCTGTGTAATTCCCTTCTTGTTCAGAACTGCACATGGGCAATGTACTGTAACTAAGAGTGATGGACTTTAAGAAGCAGAAAAACAACTGTATATAGTGTGATGCCCTGTGTTCTGTGTCACTGATGAAAATATAAGAAGGGCCACAGAGTGATAACTGCAATACACCTGAATCCTTAACCGCTACCTGTGTCCTGTGTGAGAGCCTGGAGCAGCTAAGGGCTGAAATAAGGCTGCTCAGATGTGAGCTGGGGAGGATGGGATGGGAAGTCAGAGGAGCAGAGCAGTGGAGGAAAGGAAGAGGTGATGCTCAGGGAGTGAGGCATCAGGCAGGGATGGGGTGGAGAGGATCACCCAGTATACAGGAGTATCTCTTCCTCAGAGGACTAGGAGCCCAGGATGGAGGAATAGCAAGTGCTAAGGGAAGTGGTGGGAATGAGAGAGTAGCATCGGGGTGGGAAATTCTAAAGGGTGCCTTTATTGAATTGATTTTCACCACTGTCTGGAAGGAGGGAGGGGCAGCCGGAGGTGATGTAGGAGGTCAGATTGAGCCAGGGCTGAGAGTAGGAGTACAGGGAGGGAGAGGGAACTAATCAGGGTGGGCAGGGAAGGAGGCAGGCAAACAGAGTGGAGAATGGGGGAGAAAAGGAAAGGAAGAGGGAGGAGGAGGGAAACAAGCAGATATAGATATTCAGAAGGGAGGGTAGAGTGGAGATGGAAAAACAGTTAAGGGATAAATTGTGGATGTGGAGATAAGTTCACCAGGGTGCAGAGGAGCAGTTAGGTGGAAACAGCTAGTACCAAGAGTAAGAAAGGAAGGACAAGGAGCAAGGTGCAGGAGATGGAAGGTAGCAATCATAGGGGACTCCATAATTAGGGGTATTCACTGGGGAAGGAAGGGGACGTAAATGCAAGCAGGAGGGTGGTTTGTATGCCAGGGATGACAGAAAGGAAGGTGGGCACAAGAATAAGGGAAATGGAGGGAGGTTGAGGAAAACCTAATTTAGTTATACATTTGAGAACCAATGACCTAGCTGGGAGGAGGTTAGGTGATAGTGCAAAGTAGGTTCGGGAGTTAGGAAGATCTGCAGGGAGGAAGGAAGTTCGCTGGCCTTCCCAGAGGTGATACTGGTTCCAAGTTCCAGCACAGCCAGGAAAAGAAGAATAGAGGATTTTAATGACTGGCTGAGGAAATGGTGCAGGAGGAGATATTTTTCTGTATTGAGGACTGGGAGGAGACCTGGTCAAACAAAACATTCTTTACCAGACAGGCTATACCTCAGTAGGGAGGGTTTGAGGATACTCAAGGACAAACTGGGGAAATACATAACCACTTCACTTAATTTAAACTACTGAAGTGGGGGGCAGTGGGCATGCAGGCACACAGACTCTGAGAAGAAGGGTCAGTGAGCCCCACAGTGATGGAAGAGGTCTGGAGGGAGGAGGTGGAAGGGCAAGAACACAATTAGCAAAGGGTGGAAGGGGAATGGAACACATAACATGAGTACATTGACGGGTGCACAGGAGAGAATAAATGTGAATAGAAGAATAGAGGAAGAGAAGGACAGTAAGATTCTAGGTGCAGGGTGGTGTCTCTGAATCGTGGAATATTGGAATCAAGATGGATGACCACAGAGCACTATTAGCAGAGAGGAGGGTGGACACAGCTGCAGTAACTGAGATTTGGGCTACATCACACTATGACTGGGACCTGCATCCCTGGATATAAACTATACAGGAGGGACAGGGTAGTTGGGAAGGGAGGGTGGCAGTTTATATCAGGGAGGAATAACTTGCATGAGGAGGAGTCAGAGGGAAGGGAGGTGGCGGCATTATGCGGGTTCAGTTAAGGTCCAATAGAGGAGAAAGGTGAGGTTGGGGGTGGTTTCAGACCACCCAATCAGGATGAGAAGAGGGACAGGGAACAGTGCTCACAAATATTGGAAGCTGCAGGAAAGGAGAGGTGGTAATTGTGGAGGACTTCAACCTGCCCAAGGTGGACTGGAGCATACCCTCCACAACATTTACTAGGAGTCAGGTGATCCTGGAAGGACTGTAGAGTGGGTTTCTGACTCAGGCGTCATTGAACCAACAAGAGCTGAGGTAATTCTTGATCTGGTGCTCACAAATGGGGAGCATGTACAGGAAATAATGCTCAGGAGCTACTGGGTGGAAGTGACCATTGCACAGTGTGGTTCCAGTTGGATATGGGCAGGGAAAGCATCCTGACTAATACCAAAATCTTGGATTTCAGAAGGGCAGACTTCAGGAAATTGGGCGAAGTGCTAAGTAGCCATCTGGCGGGCATCAAAACAGATATGGGGGTGGACCAAGGTGGTCCATCATTAGGAAGGAATACTGGTTGCCACAGATGAGTGGTTAAGCTCAGGGGTAGAACACAAGGGCCAAGCCCAGCTGGTTCAGTTCTGGGGTTACCCTAGGCAGTAAGGGAAAAAGGTTGGCTTATAGAAAATTCAGGAAGACCAAAGAGGTGGATAGGAAAATTAGCTAAGGTTGGCTAGTGAGGCAAGTAAGGAAGGAAGTCCGGACAGCAAAGGGACAGAAGGAACTGCAGATAGCTGAAGGAATTAAGAAGGGGAGAAGGCTTTCTTTCACTATGTAAGTGAGAAAAGGGACAAGAAGGAAGGGCTTGTTAGGCTTAAGAAAGGGTGGAGTGGGTGGAGGATAATGGGAAAAAGCAGAGATACTAAATGAACACTTCTGTTCAGTATTCAACAGGGAGAAGGATGGACCAGTGCCTTCACGAGGAAAAGAGGAGCAGGGAGGAGGGAACACAGATGTAGTGATAGAGGAGGCTGGAGTGAGGGAGGGCTACAGGCATTGAAGGTGAACAAATCACCAGGCCCGGACAAAATGCATCCAAGGATGCTAAAGGAACTGGCTGAGGGCTGGCAGGGCCACTGGAAGACCTATTTAATAGTTCACTAGAGTCAGGCATGGTACCGCAGGACTGGAGAACAGCACATGTAGTGCCCCTCCAAAAGCGGTCCTAAGGATGACCCAGGAAATACAGACCTCTCAGTCTATTGTGGGCAAGCTCATGGAGACCATACTAAAGGAAAGGTTGGTGGAATATCTAGAGAGCATGGTCTCCTGGATGCGAGGCAGCATGGGCTCATGGAGGTGGGGGAGATTGTGTCAAAGAATCTGATTGACTTCTTTGTGTCACTAAGACAGTAGACAGGGCCAAGCGGTAGACATCCTCTATCTTGATTTCAGTAAGGCTTTTGACTCTGTGCCCCACAAAAGGTTGATCAAGAAATTGGTGGATCTTGGGGCTGGGAAAAGATGGCCAGATGGGTAGAAAACTGGCTGAGGGACAGAACCCAGATGGTGGTTGTGGGGGAGAGTTATCTGGTACCAGAGAGGTAACCAGTGGGGTCCCACAGGGCTCTGTGTTAGGGCTGGTGTTGTCAATGTCTTCATCAATAACACTGGGAATGGCATTAAGTGCAAAATGTGCCTATTAGTGGATGACACCAAGCTCTGTGGGTGAGTGGACACAGCTGAAGGGATACAGGACCTACAAGAAGATCTGGAAAAGCTGGCGAGGTGGTCCAGGATATGGCAGTTGGCTTCAATGCCAAGAAATGCAAAGTTATGCATATTGGAGCCAAGAATCCCAGGACAGAGTACTATCTGCGTGAGAGTCAGTATCTGCATCAGAGGAGGAGAAGGACCTGGGAGTGATGATCACTGGTGAACTGAAGCATTCACACAGTGCAAGAAAGCAGCAGCAAAGACAAACAAGATGCTGGGATGTATACCTGGGGATCAGCAGTCAGTGAGTGGAGGTTATACTGTCCTTGTACAGGTCACTGGTAAGGCCACATCTAGAGTATGGAGTTCAGTACTGGTGCCCACACCTCAAAAGGACATTAATCTGCTGGAGAAGGTCCAGAGGAGGGCTACAAAGATGATAGTGGGTCAGCAGGGTAAGGCATATGAGGAGAGGCTGAGGGAACTGAACATATACTCCCTGGAAGACAGGAGAGAGAGAGGACATGATTGGGACCTTCAAGTACCTGAAAGGAATAAATATGGTTGATAAGGAGAGTCTCTTTAAGCTGGTGGCAACCATAACTCTAGAGGCACAGTCTTAAGCTGGAGGTGGAAGGTTTTGGAGGGAGGTCAGGAAGCACTTCTTCACAGAGAGGGTGGTGGACACTTGGAATACATTGCCGGAAGAGATCATCTCATTGAAGACAGTGAGCAGCTTTAAGAGAGGCTGGGATAGGCATAGGAAAAGTAAGGATCATGGGTTGGGAGGATGGGTGGAGTGGGGAGGAAGAGGGGTAGCAAGTGGTACTCAAGGAGGATGGATTTTCCCCATGAGGGCTTAGCAAAAATAAGTGGCGAGCTGCTCCACTGGGGTGGCACATGGACTATTATAGGTACAGTGCAGAATGTCCAGGACCTTGACAAAGCACAGATGACCTACTCAAAACGATAGTCTGCTCTCTGCTCTGTCTGTGTGCCTGCACCTTGAATAAACCTTTTGCACCTGAACTCCAAGGCAGCATTCATCTTTGGTATGTGACTGGACTTTCTGCATTGCTCTAAGTTTATTCTGCCTGTATGCACTACAGCCTGAGTGTGATTTTTTAGCTTCTGACTATTATAGGTGGCATCCTGGTATTCATGTCACTGGAGAAAGTCAGCTGGAACCAGGATGTTTGCAAAGGTAGCTTCCAGTGAAATGTTACCATCCTCTCTACCCCTAGACATGGAAGGCCCCCTAGAACTGGCTCATCCCCAAGGCACTGCGGTAAAAGTAGGAAGGTAGAAAGGGGTTGTTACAATGTAGGAGGTCGTCCAGGAAACATAGAAACACAGGAGTTGTTGGCAGATAAGGGCCTCCAGGCCTACCTAGTCTGCCCAATTTTCCTTATCTACAGTGACACTGCAGGCCCTAATCAGCTTAGGGTTCCCCCACTCCTTAGCTTCAAGATCCCTTTGTGTCTATCCCATGTGTACTTCAATCCTATAACTACTTCACTCCCATCACCTCTGCCAGTAGGCTATTCAGTTGTCCACCACCCTCTCCATGAAGAAGTACTTCCTCACATTTCCTCTGAACCTCTCTCCTCCACTTTCATATTGTGTCCCTTTTCCTTGAGCATCTTTTCTTTGGAAATGATACCCTCCTGTACCTTATTCTTCCCTGTGAGGCATTTGAATGTTTCAATCATATCCGCCTTCCTTTCTTTCTTCCAGGAGTACATGTTTAATTTCTTAAGCCGTTCCTCATAGGGTTTTGATGCAGGCCCTGCTCCTTTGCTTGCCCTCCTCTGAACCTCATCCACCCTGTTTATGTCCTTTCGAAGATGAGGTCTCCAAAACTGGACACAGTACTTGAGGTGCGACCTCACTAATGAGCTATGTAGCGGATTATTACCTCCTTTCTTCTGCTGGTGATTCCCTGCCTGTGCCTCCCAACATCCTGCTAGCCTTCCCTGCTGCCTTGTCACACTGCTTAGTTACCTTTAGGTCATCAGAGATGACTACCCCCAGATCCCTTTCCTGTTTTGAGACTGCTATTGCCTCCCCTCCCAGGTGGTATATTTGCCCTCCGGTTTCTGTGCCCCATGTGCATTATTTAGCTTTGAAACCCAGCTGCCAGTCCCTTGACTACTCCTCCAGCTTTTTAGGTCTCCTCTCATTCTATCCACCCCGTTGTGTACACTCTGTTGCAGAGCTTTGTGTGGTTCACGAACAGGCATACTTTCCTTCTAGACCTTCTGCTATGTCATTGATAAAGACATTGAAGAGGACTGGGCCCAACACTGATCCCTGGGGCACCCACTGGTCACTCTGCCCACTCCTGATTGCATGCCATTTACCACCACCCTCTGAGTCCTATTGTCCAGCCAACTCTCCACCCATTTCACTACCCGCCCCTCATGTGTCTTGCCCTCCTCTCCTCTCTCTGTCCTCCACTGTGTCTTTGCCATCCTCTACTCCCTCTGTTCTCCACTGTCTCTAACCAATATATGATAAATTGCCTGTATATGCATATAGCCCTCGTTATCCAAGTCTTGCTCCAGTTACCTAATGATCTCATACTTAAGAATAGTCTGTTTCAGTGTCTGCTGTGTTATGAAATGATGTTGAACACTGTAAATGAATTTGTCCTCTGTGCCCAGGACCATCTTGCAGATGAGCTTGCTCAACAATGTAACTGCCTGGTTAAATAAAGTTTGATTGATTGATTGACTTTAGAATCTACTCCTAGGTTCCCCAGCTTGTTTATTAGCCTTCTATGTGGAACAGTGTCAAAGGCCTTACTAAAAACAGGCATGCCACATCCACTGCCCCGATCCACTTCCCTGGTTACAGTAGAAGAACTCTATGAGGTTAGACTGGCACGACCTCCCCTATGAAACCATGCTGCCTCAGGTCTTGCAGACTGTTGGCAGCCAAGTGTTCCACTGTCCTTTCCTTCAGTAGTGTTTCCATTGCCTTGTCCACCACTGAGGTCAGGCTGACTGGCCTGTAGTTTCCTGCCACCTCCTTATTTCCACTTTGTATAGTGGGACTACATCTGCCCTCCTCCAGTCTCCTGGTACCTCCCATTTCCACTGACAGGTTAAACAGGGCTGTCAGAGGTGCAAACCACCTCCTTTAGTTCCCTCAGTATCCTGGTGTACCTCCTTCTGGTTCCATTGTGTTATCAACTTTTAATGTTGTAAGTTCCCTAAGGACCCTCTCCTCAGAAAAAGGACTTGTGTCACCTCCCACCCTTTAGGTCTTTGTCCTTTATTATTGACCCATTACCTGCCCCTCCTCTGTGAATACTGAACAGAAGTATTCTTTCAATATGACTGCTTTTTGGTGGTCTTCCTCCACACAACCCCCTTCTTTATCCTTCAGCCTTACTAGCCCTCCCTTGCCTTTCTCTTTTCACTTATGTACCTATTTATTTATTTTATTTTATTTATTGAAATATTTCACCAGGAAGGCATACTGAACAACAAGTTGCTCGTCTCCTGGTGCGACCTAGGGGAGGAGAACAAGAGAAAATACATAACATCATACAAACATACAACAGATCATATTCAGAACAATCTTACATAGGGATCAGTTAATACATATGGACAAATACATGAAGTACAGCAAAGGCAGGAATACAGGGTCCAATCATTTGACAGGAAGGCAGATAAAAATTAATTGAGCAAAAGAAGTTCAGATTTGTTGTGCACAAGTGGTATTGGGATGAAAAACTTTTGATGCAGTCCAGGCTAGAGGCAAGGTGAGAGAGGGGCAGGTTATGGTTAATGGTAGCAAGTGCAGTTAGAGGAGAGGTAGTTATGCAGGGCAGAGGAGAGAAATGAGGGAAGAGGAGTGTCGGATTTGTTCGGAAGGGCATGCCAGATTTTCAGGAAGCAATATATGAAAGCAGACTGACCAGCAAGAGTAGAACAGTGGGAGATCAGAAAGGTATGTGAGTCTGAGGAGCTTAAGAAGTGAGCTGAAGTGGAGGGGTAGTGAGGAGGAGGAGAAAGTATGGAGGAAGAGAGCCTAGCCAGTATTTAGAGATGAGTTTGGCACAGTGGGAGAGGCACCTATTAGTAAGCGAAGGAAAGACAATGAGTGATAAAGATCACAGTGGTGAGTACGTATGGAGAGCCCAGGGCAAGCAGCAGAAAGAGTTGAAAAGGGGTCCAATCTGGATAAGGTGGCTTTGGGAGTGGCACTGTAAACTACATCACAATAGTCAAAAATAGGAGAATCATCTTTGGACAATCTCACACCTGGCCATAAGTGGAATATAATTACGGTTCCTGTATAATGTGCCAAGCTTGGGGTGCAGCTTTTCAGGATGGCATCGATGTGACCAGAGAAGGTGAGATGTTCATCTAGCCAAACCCCCAGGTATCTGAAAGAGGAGATGTCCTCAAGCAGTGTCCCATCCAGGGTGTGGAAGGTGGGCAGAATGGGGAGCAAAGCAAGTCTTTGCCTTGTGCCAAACGTCATGGAGACTGTCTTCTTGGCGTTTAGGAAGAGCTGATGTGATGCAAGCCAGTGCTGGATCTTATTAAAGTTGAGCTGTAGGCTGGCTTGCACATCAAAGGGTGATTAGCCAGAGGTGAATAAAACGGTATCAGAGTACATATGGATGGATGAGGAGGAGCTGGCTGATGGTAGGTCATTTAAAAGATGGAGAAGAGTAGAGGACCCAACACTGAGCCCTGAGGTACCCCAGTGCTGATTTGGTGAGGAGGAGCTGGACTCAGTTATCTTAACTGTTTGTGTTCAACCTGTGAGATAGACCCTAAACCAGTTAGTAGCAGAAGGTGAGAGTCCAGCTGAGGAGAGTGCTTGTAGAAGCAGGGAGTAGGAAACCATGTTGAAAGCCTTTTCTAGGTCGAGAAAGATGGCGGAGGTGATCAGGCCCTTATCCATTCGGTGAGGCCTGAATCAGTAAGCCTGAGTAGGGAGGTAGTGGTGGAATGATTTTAAAGAAATCCAGATTGGAAAGTGGTGAAGAAATTAAGAGTCAGAGAGAAAGGAGGAAATCTGAGAGAGAATTAGATGCTCCTGGAGTTTAGTGAGGATGGGGAGCAGGAAATGGGGCAATTGTTGGCTGTGGAAGTGGAGTCGGCTCTTAGGAGAGGAGGACAATTGCATGCTTTCAGGGCATGGGACCGTGGCAGTCTATAAAAGTGTTATTCTCTTTTTCACTGAATTTGCAATGCTTTCCTCTGTTTGTGCATTAGCACTCCTAACTGTCTTCCCTGCCTCCCTTTGCTTTTCCTGGTAACTTCCTATCTCCCTTATTTATTTATTTCAATTTTGTTAACGGGTAGGCCCACTGGGCCCAAAGGTCCCTTTTCAGGGGTGACCTGAATTAGTTACATACACTCCTATTGGATATTTGACAATTACAGAGAAGCAAGGCAATTACAGGAACAAAGCTTTTCAAAGTGCATTACATTTCAGTGTTACATACCATTTATAGAGACATATTATTACACTAGACAGGAGTTGATTACAGACAATGACAGACTGTTAACACAAGCAACTATGATTTAAGGAAACTAGCAGTTGGCCTTAATGGGGCATTTTGGCACCATCCACCTTACAATGTGGTGCATTTGGGCAGAGGCATTTCAGTCCAGGTAGGATAGACTGCTTAGTATCTCTTGTCTATTGTCTAAACACATGCAGAAGCTATTTTCTAGCTGGTACACGTTGAGCCCTTTTCTGAATGCCGTAATGTGTTTGTTTGTATTTTCTAAATGCACCTTCTTTGCTCTTACTTTTCCGCTACCTCCTTAGAGAACCATAGTGGTCTCTTTTTCCTCTTGACCTTTCTGTGCTGTGATTGACCGAAGAAGCATCTGCACAAGAGCAATGTGATCAGCACATAAACAAGTGCTGCTCTCAAAAGACTGGCATCAGTCCTGTGACTGAAGAACTGACTTTTGGACAATTAGACACATGGCAGGCCCAAGAGATTCAGACCCCTCTGAGATAGGGTCCACAGATCCTCGGTCTAAAACTGAAGCCAATGTAACCCTCAGGGGGCGCTCCCCAGGGCTACTACCCCTGCCTGCCTCGCCTGAGACAGGGTGAGGGGCCCAGATCCGTTGAGGTGCCTCCACCCAGAGGTCGGGGGTAAGATAATCAAGATTGACTTGGTCACAGCCCTCTGGGTTACTAACCCCTTTGGTCCCACTAGCGGCTCCCAAGAGGTAGCGACAATACTTCTCCCTAGCACACTTACCCCCTGCTTGGATCTCTCAGTTAACTCCAGGGACCCCCTGTAAAGTAAGGTACCATTATTACACTTTCACTGTACAGTGTATCTTCAGCAAAACACAATCCAGCCAGGGGTGTAGTTGCAAAACAAACAATCTGATTTATTTAAGGGGTGAAATAACAAGGCTAGGGGAAATCAAGGTGATTGGCTTATCACTATACTTATCTACCTAGGGCTCTGTGCACAGGCCTAAACCTATTAGTTACTGTCCCTGGGTACCCAAGCCCTAATGGCTAGTCCTTCATGGCAGCTGGTTGGGGCCCTGACACAAATGAAACATTTACTGTCCCAAGCAGATCAGAATGAGCAGAAGGCTCAGTTAATGCAGGGAGTAGTAGAACAAGAAGGACCTTGACCACAGCTTGTAAGCAACAGGTAGCTACCCTGATCCAATACTCACGACTCCAGCAGATAGCCTTCCTTTACCACTGGCAGGGCTGAACCAGGAGCTTCACAGCCTTCTCACACATTTATATGACAAAACACAGAGGGTTACCATACCAGGCAGCGGCTGTCAGGACCCGAGCGAACTCACGACCACTTCAGGCAGTAGCAGCCACTCCAACCGTCCCAATGAACCGGGCGCAATTCAGCAGATTCTCCAGTCCCCTTCAGGTAAAGCCTGGTAGATAGCTGTGTCCCACGCACCTCCTCCGACTGCATGCCGGCAGATTTAATCCGAAGCACTAGACAAGGACAAGCGGCCGACTCAGGCCTTTCACGCGCTTCCTGTGCAAACACTCAAATGGCCAGAGCTGGAGCTCCTTCTCCTTCACAGCCACAGCGAATCTGACCCATAGCATGAGGGCACTCTTACAGTTCGGTGCTACCCGATCATTGGCTGGCGCCACCTGCCAGTCAATTACTCTGGCCCTCAGTGGCCCAAAGCGCCATAGCCCATAATGCCTTCTCCAATGTTACAAGCAGTCCTCTATTGGTCAGATGGCTCCACAAGAGTCCCGAGGTACTGATTGGTCCATATCTGCAGTTTGGGACCAACATGGAGGAGATAATCAAAACAGTCTTTGCTGCAAAGGACAGGTTAGAACGACTACAATATTATTACCACTCTAAGCAATTATCAGTAAACAGTTACATCTTTTCCAGGAAATCCCTCTGCACAAGTATCGACGGCAGAATGGGCGCTTACTGGCAGCCAGTGAGGACTAGGCATACAACCACACACCCCTCCCCATTTCAACTAATTATGACTGTAACAGGCAGCCCTTAAAGAGACAGTATCACGGAGGCTTCAAAAGCGCTCACTAGCTACAACATTTAAACGGCTTAGCATGAACACCAGACAGGTATGGAGCACTCAAGCAATCTCCGGAAAGCTTTCAGGAACCCCCATTTGTAGGGGTTACACCCTTCCTAGCCTGGAAGAACTTGGCGTCCGTGTCAAGTGGTTACCCTTAAATCACTTTAAGGCAAACAGCTCAATAACAGTATATCACACTTTACAATACATATATGAGTACTGGATTCACAGGTCACTACGATTCATGGAACTGCATATACACACAGCTCCTGTTCCCTTCTAAATCAAATCATTAGTTCCTGCCCATGACACCTGGGCAGAGGAGACCCTCCTATCAGTTACTGGTGGGTTACCTAAAGCAGGGCACCACACTCGACGGGCAAGACTAACAGACTAGAGTTATCCCCAAGGCTAGCTTAGGCAAGGAGCTCAGGGACACATACACCCCTTTGAGGACCACATGTAGAGGCAAGTCCACAGGCTGACCCAGAGACTCATAGCTCAACTTTACCAACCGACTGTACTTCTCGGCTGGAGCATCTAGGGGTCTCGGAAAACCCAGTTACAGACCCGATTCCAATTCAGCCTCATTGGGATTAGCAGGGAAACCCCACAGGGAAAGGGACCCAGTGCTCATGGTACTCCCAGGGCATGACCCTCTATAACAGGACCCACACTACTTAGCTCAGCTGAGGATTGCTCAGGCACTAGTAAGGAACCATCAGGGCATTCAAAATATTCTTCAGGTTCCGCATATCACTGGCTGGTTCCCCATATCACTGTCTTCTTCTGAAAAGTCAGATAGTTCAGCCAGGCCAGACAGTTCAGCCAGGCTCAAGGATCCCACCCTTGGGTTTTATGGCTACCCAGCTCCATCTTCTAGAAGCCTTGGTTCTGGGGACAAAGTAGGGGGCTTAAACAGTCCAGAAGGCCCAACCTCATCTCCAGAGTTAACAAGGGATTGCCCCGAAACAGTTGGCTCAGTTCGTAAGAGGGATAGTATTCAACATCATTTTCATTGTCTTCAGACACAGATTGGCATTCATCTTCATCAGAGGGATTTGGACAAGACCCTCTTAGTTGGCTTGCTGAAGAATCAATTGGTCCGGTTCTTTCCTGGCAGCCGATCTAGTCATAGGCCTGGAGGGGAGGGCAGTTGGAGGTTCAACTTCAATTAGGATTTGCCCGATTGGCAGCAGATGATTTCTGTGTATAGTTTTCACATCTTTGGAATTGTTTTCAGGCGCACTTTATATAGAGAATAATGGATAGCAAGTGTGTGTTATGATATTTTTTCACACCAAGGTGTGCGATGACCCATAAACCTCGAGGCGGCTCGAGAGGTTACTCATATCACGCACCGAGTGTAAAAAATAATCCTCTTCTATCTGTTATTTTATAATTACTGGGGCATGGACTTCCTACCTAAAACAACTTGGGTGAGAGAGAGCCTGGGCGATCCGTGTTCCTTTCAGTAAATTATATGCCCCAACATACACACACAGAAGTGCCTTGTATAAAAATTGTCACCTGTGGTGCTGCGCTAATTTTTATTAGTTTTGAGATACAGAAGCTGGCAAGTGTAGACTGATGAGGCGGTGACTCGGCGGCTTCAGAAGGCGAATTCAAGTGAGAATGGCGTTGCTATAGTAACACTCATTCACGCTTCAATCTTGCCTTCTGAAGCCGCCAATCTACGCTTTCGTCAATCTACACTGCCAGCTCTCTAAACAATAAAAATTAGCTCCAACATCAGACAATGGTCACAACAAACTACTAATCTGTGCCACTTAAGACATATGATTACAAGAAAGTTACCACTCAACAAATGCAGATCAGAACAATATACTTTATAGGCAGGAATGATGATGCTCTGAAACTGGTGACTTTAATTGATTTGCGGTTTACATTTATTGCTTCACTGCTCAGAATGTCTCGTGCTCAGACACGCTCGAGAACTGTGAATGAATGGTGTTTTGAAAATGCTGTAATAACTCGATTTCGAGTTATTACGGCATTTCAACAGAAGTCTGAAAACAGGGTATTAAAGGGTCGCCAGTAATTATACACAGGTAAATCTGCCAGTTTTTCCACAACAATGTGAGGGAGGTGATACCATCTGTCAGCAATTTTATGTTTGCCATGCAGTCCCAGATTTCTCAGTAACACTCTATCCCCTTCTCTCAGTTCCATTGTCTTCACTTTCTTATCATACCTCTCTTTGTTGGCCAGGTTTCGTTTAGCCACCATGGTCTGGGCCAGCTGATAGGCATGGTTTAACTGGGCCTTCAGCTTCTGTATGTATTGTAGATTATTTTCTGCTTGCACCCCATCAGGAAACTCCAAAACACACATCCACGGGCAATCTAGCTTTCTCCCAAACATTAGTCTATGCAGGGAAAACCCAGTGGCATCACTTTTGGTGCAGTTATAAGCATGAAACAGGGTGCTAATCTGCTGGCTCCATCTCAGCTTGTCCTTGGGTTGCAGTGTGCCCAACATATCAAGCAATGTGTGGTTAAATCTTTCAGGCTGGGGATCTCCCTGAGGGTGATATGGGGTGGTTCTTGATTTTGCACTCTCCACAAAGACAACATTTCTTTAATCAGGGAGCTCTCAAAGTCCCTCCCTTGGTCGGAATGGATCCGCTGCGGGGCCCCATAGTGGACAAAAAGTTTTCAACAAGTATTTTAGCCACCGTGGTTGCTTTCTGATCTTTAGCAGGGAAAGCCTGTGCATACGGGTAAAATGATCAGTGACCACCAGTATGTTACTGATATTTTTCAGATCTGGTTCTAGACTCAAGAAATCAATGCAGACCAGTTCCGTAGGGGCACTAGTGGTAATATTGACCATGAGGGCAGCTCTCTGGGGTAAGGCTTTTCTCTGTAAACACGGCTACAGGTCTTGACATAATGCTCTACATTAGTACTCATTTTGGCCAGTAAAATCGGGTCTGTACCAGATCAAGAGTTCAGTCTATGCCAAGATGCCCCATGTGATTATGCAAGGACCTCAAGACCAGTTCCTAAATTCTACAGGCAACACCAGTTGTTGTTTGACTACCGGTCCTCCTTATCCACAGTCGCTCTGCATAGTAGTTGGTTGATCAGCCTTAATTTGGGCCCTTCTTTGTATAACAACGCAGTTCTCAAATTGGTGGGCATAACTTGGACACGTCCTGCCTGGCCTGAAAAGCTTCCACAACTGTTTTTATCATAGAGTCTCGGGATTGAGCCGTTGAAGACTAATATTGTTAAGCTGGGGCAGTGAACTGGTGTCAATGCAGAAAAATGACAGTAGGCAGCAGGTATGCAGTTCTTGGATGGCCCCAAGCAATCCACTATACAGTCCACAGCATCAGGAGACAACTGTTCCTCCTTGTCAAATTTCTGGCAAAGGGCTCTTATGTCAGGCTCCGACAATCTGACCCAATCGGATGGGGGCATAGGTCTCCGAGAGAGGGCATCCGCATCTATATGGTTTAGGCCTGCTCTGTACTCAACAGCATAGTTGTAGGTGGCCAATGCAGAGAGCCACCTGTGGCCAGTGGCATCCAACTTGGTTGAGGTCTGTACATAAGTCAGAGGATTGTTATCAGTCTTTACCAATATCTTGGCACCACACAAATAGTCATGAAACTGATCAACAATGGCCCACTTCAGGGCCAGGAACTCTAGTTTGTGCACTGGATAATTTTTTCTAAAGGGCCAGACTTCAGCTTGCAAAGGCTACAGGTCTCAGACCATTCGAGTGCTCCTGATATAACACAGTTCCCAGTCCTTGTAGACTGGCATCCGTATGGAGAATGTATGGCTTGGCGGGTCAGCACAGAGCCAACACCGGGCATGGGTAAGTTGATATATGATGTCATGAAAGCTTTCTCACACTCAGCAGTCCAACGATCCCCAAACACATCATTTGGCCAGAAATACTCTTCTGTGTCTCAGAGCGCACAACCTTCTTATACTTTTGTGCATAGGAGGGTACCCTGAGTGAGGTTGAGGAGGGGCGAATCACCCGAGAATAATCCTTAACAAACCGCCTGTAATATCCACAAAACCCAGAAACCGTTGCAGCTCTTTTAAATTCCTGGGCTGAGGACAAGTAGTCAAAGCCTCCACTTTGCTAGGGTCAGTCTCTATGCCCTCAGTGGACACTATGTGGCCATATTTCACAGAAGTCTGGAAGAATTGACACTTGTCTATATGTAACCCCTGCAAATGGGGTTCCCAAAAGACTTCCAGGAGCTTGCTTGAATGCTCCAAGCCTGAATGGTGTTTGGCATTTAAGCCATTTATCAGTGAGTGTTTTAGAACCTCTGGTACTGTCTCTTTAAGAGCTGTCTGCTTGCAGACATAATTAGTTGTGTGGGGACTGTGTGTTTCTTTGATTGAGTACCACTCAAGCTGCTGCCAATTCACTTCATTTTTGCAGTCACTAGGAGTGCAAAGGAACCTATCTGAAAGATGTAACTGTTTGCCAGAAATTATTTAGAGTAATAATGAAATTACAGTTTGTCTAACCTGCTTTCTTTGCAGTCAGAACTGTGTCTGCTAGTTCCCCATTCTAGTTTTGAACTGCTGAACTGGACCAATCAGTGTGGGGTAAGCTAGCTCTAAAATGGTGCCTAGACGAATCAGAACTTGGACTCATAATCTGAGCCAGCCACAAGAGGATTGTATGGGCAGTGACTCTGGGAGATGTAGTTTAGACTTCAGTGCCTTTTTGGACCAACAGCAGCAGTCTATTGTGAGTGACAGCCAATCCAGTCAAGAACTGGGAGGAACTCAAAGGAAGTGCCCGGTTTTGTCGGTTGGAGTTTCAGTTGAGCTTTGGCAGTGAAGAAGGAAGGAGCCCTGTGCTTTTCAGTGTGCAGTTTTAGTCAAAAACGTGTGTAAGGCCCAGAGTTCCGGTCTGCAGCTTGTGTAACAGCTTGTTAGGACTGAATCCGTCCTGTGAAAAGAATCAAAGGATCTCTGAAGAGTAGAAACCAGGCTCACCCTGTAGAAGACTGGAGAAATTGTTGAATTACACTCGGTCTGTCAGGAACTGAATCTGCTGTGTGTTCTCGGGTATTGTGCAGTAATGCGATCGGGATACAGATGCAGCCTGCCTGGTATAGTGCTTTCTTTTATACGGATGTGTGAAGAGGTTTGTGTACCTCAAGTGAGCCCTGCTGACATTGAAGGACCCTATCTTATTTGGAGGTCGTGAGTACTAATTCAGGGTCGCTCCCTGTTGAATTGCCACATTAAATCCAAATGGAATTACTGTACTGCTGACTGTTTAATTCTCCTTTTCTCTGTGTGAAAGGGCCCCTACCAGCTGCCACGGTTTGGACTAGCCACTAGGGCTTGGGTACCCAGGGACAGTAAATGATAAGGGATAGGCCTGTGCACAGAGCCATAGATAGAATTATTAGAGTGATAAGCTAATTAACCTGATTTCCTCCTGTCCTTGTTATATCCCCTAAATAAATCAGAGCTGCTTGTTTCAGCAAAGTTATACTGCCTGAGGTATTTGTCTATGTTAAAGTACTGTACTGTGATTGTTGCACTGTATCTTATTTTACAGGAGGTCCCAGTGCCAGAAATAGTCCTGGGGGTAAGTGTATACTGTGAAGGTAATTCTGATATATTGTGTGGGCCACTAGTGGGAAGAAAGGGATTGCAGTGTCCCAGAGGGCTGTGACCAAGTAAGTTTAACTATTGCAAACCCTGACCTTTGGGTGGAGGCACCCGCCATTGGATCCAGGCCCCTCAACCTGTTAGTGGCAAATCAGGCAGGGGTAGTAGCCTGGGATAGCGCCATCTAAGGGTTACATCTTGGAGGCACCGCTGGGATTGTGTGTCCTCTAGTGGCCATATTTACGAACCACTGTTAAGAAAAAATGGGTACCCCGACAGAAGTGGCTGTGCACCGGCTGGTGGAGTGGTGTACTAGGGAGGAGATCGACCCCAAAATGCTATGCTTATCCTGGACATCCCCTGGGTATCAATACGGACACTGTACAGGAGTACTTTCCAAGGTGGAAGGTTTACAAAACCCTGTGGTGGTGGGTCGGCATGCTAATCTGCTCACCCACACTTTCCTGGCCCTAGTAGAGTTTAAGGATCCCATAGATAGCTCCAAAGTGCCACAGACCATTACCCCAGAGGAGCCCTCACTGCTTGGAGAGTGATAACTAAGGACAGTAAAGACCGGGGGAATCAGCCCCACCACTATCTGAAACTTTTGAGGAGAAATTTGCTGAATGGTTGCTGGGTGAGGAAAACTGTGGAGGACTTGAAGAAACTATTCTTGCCACCTGGGGTGTTCTTCCCCAACACCCTCTCCTGCTCCAGTGCCCGTAATGGTGGCTGAACCAATGCAGACTCCTATTTCTGCACCTGCCATTAGTCACGACTCTTACGAAGGTTGAGGATCTTCTCTGGCACCTCCCCACCCCCAAGGGGAGGATGACTGGGAGACCTGGATAGACTATGTTGCCCCAAGTGCTAGAATGGCAGTGCTCGGAAGCGAGCGAAGAGGGTTAGTGAGAGCCTCAAGGTCCGCCCTGGCTACCATCCGTGCTAAGCGGGCCAGTAACCCTGAAGCGACTGCACAGGCCTATCTTGAGGCCTTGGAGAATGTGTATGGAGCCCAGATTCTGATGAGGACCTATGGTGGAGAGTAAGAGATGCACAACAGTACCAAGGGAGTTGTTGTCTGTGTATGTATCTCGGCTGGAAAAATTGTTGCAAGAATGCCTCAGAAAAGGTAGTTTGCCAGCGATTGAACTGGACCGAACCAGGCTGGACAGGATCCTTAAGTCTGCCCCTTCTCAGAACTGCTGTTGCTTCAGTTACGCCTGGCAGATCGACTGGAATCCCCACCCTCCTATGATGAGTTAATGAGAGAAATTCGAGGAGTTGAGAAAAGACGACCTCGGGAGGGACCTGCACCAATAGCTGCGGCTACGACCCGGTGACTGAGGGTGACCCATCAAGTGAAGTTCAGGGCAGAGGTTGGCAGTCAATGAGTGCTCTGACAAGGAAAAGATATGTCACAATGGGGTGAACTGTTGAGAGAGATCCGGGAATTCAAAACAGTCCCTTTATGAAGGCCACGCCTGCAAGTACAGGCCCTGACCTATATTCGACTGCATCTGCTATGGGGGGGGGGTACCCACCATGTATCTCCTGCTGATAACAGCTCGAACTCGATTCCTTGACCATGGAAGTGGAGAAACTGACGAGATGTCTCCAAATGCTTATCACGCTGCAAGACAGAGATGGCACCAAGGTTTCCAGTTAGTAACACCCCCGCCCTGGCTCCCAGTGTGGCGCCTCGGCCAGCTCAAACTCCAGAAAGTATGTTTTGCTATAATTGTGGGAAAGATGGGCACATGAAAGGGAATGCCAGTCCCAAAAGACACTGACAAAGTTGCATATAGGCTACAAGGAGAGCTTGGAGAAGAAATCAGTGGTTAAGAGGTGCCGACATGATCCCAGTGAGGGCACCAAAATGCTAATTCACGTCCTTTTGTGGCAAGGTCAGTTGCCCAGGCCCCCTACTGCCTCTCAGACTGGTCCAGAATAGTGGGTCCCTCCATGGAGACCACTGTAAAGGTGAATGGAGTGTCTACAAGAGCTGTATTAGACAGTGGTTCCCAAGTGACAATTATGTTCCAGGATTGGTATCAAGCATTTGTCAGGCGTACCCTTACAACCATTAGAAGGACTGCATGTATGGGGGTTAAGTGAGAAGGCCTACCCCTATTCGGGGTATATCGAATTGGCTGTCTTTCCCCACCTCCGTGCTGAGTGGCCGAACAAGTAGAGACCCTAGCCTTAGTGTGTCCCCCCACTGGACTGTATGATGGTGTCCCTTTGTTGATTGGAACAAATGCTCATATGTTCGGAAGGCTGGCACAGTTGTGTTATGAAAAACAGGGGTCAAAGACTAGTAGAGCTTTAAGAGTTCGGCTTTAATTAAGAAGGCCTATGAGGCACAGAGATGCTGAAAAACAGAGAACCAGAGGAACGTCGAATTGTATGGAAGAAGGATCCTGAGTCTCTGATCCTGGCCAAATGCCCAGTGTACCTTACAGGAGAGGTCCGTATCAGAAAGGATGTTAAGAATAAAATATTAATGTTGGATGCACCAGGCGATGGAAAATTGCCAGAGGGACTGCTGGTCAAGCCTAGTATTTTGCCCGCTAGAGCCCATGCTTATGCCAGAAGGGTAATGGTCCAAGTTCATAATGTGTCTGAAAGAGACATTCGAGTAAACAGAGGTTGCATCCTGGCTAATGTGCATTGTGCAGACACTGCAGTGCTACCCAGCAGCAAGAGTTCAAGGAAGAATGACAGAGTAACGCCTGACTTGTTTGATTTGGCGACTCCGCTGCCAGCTGAATGGAAAGTGAGGATCAGTGAGAAGCTTGCCCAGAGAGACCAGGTGTTTTCTTTAAAGGAATGGGATGTAGGATGCGTGCAAGGAGCTGAGCACAATATCCGGCTGCATGACGAAAGACCATTTCGTGAGAGGTCTCGACGCCTGGCACCTGCTGACATAGATGATGTGAGAGGCATCTGCAAGAGATGTTAGCTGCTGGTGTAATACAAGAATCCAGAAGCCTTATGCTTCCCCATTGTGGTAGTGAGGAAAAGAATGGAACAGTAAGGATGTGTGTGGATTATCGCACCTTAAACCGCGGACTATCCCTGATCAGTACACAATGCCCGCATTCAGGATGCTTTGGACTGCCTAAGCAGGGAGCAAGTGGTTCTCTGTGCTGGATCTCCGGATGGGTACTACCAGATCGATGGCCCCAGAGGACCGTGAGAAGACGGCCTTTATCTGTCC
Organism: Neoceratodus forsteri; assembly: GCA_016271365.2. Classification (NCBI taxonomy): domain Eukaryota; kingdom Metazoa; phylum Chordata; order Ceratodontiformes; family Ceratodontidae; genus Neoceratodus; species Neoceratodus forsteri. Next base: position 427,649,185 of record CM057452.1, read on the forward strand.
GCTTGGCTTCTATGAATTCATGAGGATGCCTCAAGGATTTCAGGTGCCCCAGCCACTTTTCAACGATTGATGGGCGTGCAGTGGGGACATGAACTTACTAGAGTGCCTGGTATACCTAGATGATGTCATTGTGTTTGGCAGCTCACTGGAGGAACATGAGAGCAGATTATTTAAGGTATTGGACCGACTGGAGGACTTTGGCCTTAAACTGTCCATTGATAAGTGTCAATTCTTTCAAACATCAGTAAAGTATGTGGGACACATAGTATCCACCGAGGAACAGAGACCGACCCAAGTAAAGTTGAGGCCTTGACCACCTGGCCACAGCCCAAAATCTAAAAGAACTGCAAAGATTCCTGGATTCTGTGGTTATTATCGACGCTTCATCAAGGACTATTCAAGAGTGATCCGCCTTTACTTAACCTTACTCAAGGGTATCCCCAACCCACAAAAATACCAAAGTCAGCATCCTCAAGACTGAAAGAGTGTATTTTCATCCGAGTGAAGTATTTGGGGCCCGCTGGACTCCTGATTGTGAGACTGCTTTTCATGAGATCATATATCAACTTACCCATGCTCCAGTGCTGGCCTATGCCGATCCAAGAAAACCTTCGTCCTGCACACTGATGCTAGCTTGCAAGGGTTGGGGGCTGTGTTGTACCAAGAGCACGAGAATGGCCTGAGACCAGTGGCCTTTGCCAGTAGAAGCCTGACCCCATCCGAAAAGAACTATCCTGTACATAAGTTAGAGTTCCTAGCTTTGAAGTGGGCTATTGTTGACCAATTCCATGAGTACTTGTATGGGGCTAAAATACTAGTAAAACTGACAATAATCCTTTGACCTATGTGCAGACCTCAGCTAAGTTGGATGCCACTGGCCATAGGTGGCTTTCTGCATTATCTACATATGACTATGCTCTCGAATACCGAGCAGGTCTGAACCACATAGATGCTGATGCTCTCTCCGGAGGCCTGTTCCCCAGAATGATTGGGTCCGATTGGCAGAACCTGACATTGGGCACTCTGCCGGAAGTTTGACAGGGAGGAACAAATGTCCACGGACGCAGTGGACTGCATGGTGGATTGCTTGGGAGCCTCTGAGAATTGCATACCTGCTGCTTATTGCCACTTTTCTGCAATAGACATTGGTGCACTGCCTCAGCTGGACAATGACAGTATTCGCGGGCTCAATCCTCGATCCCATGATCAAAGCAGCTTTAGAAGCCCTCTATGCAGGAAAAGATGTGTCCAAATTACGCCCACTGATTTGAGAACTGCACTGTTATACAAAGAGGTCCTAAGTTGAAACTGATCAATAAACTGTTATACAGAGAAACAGTAGACAGAGGGGACAAGTAGACAAACAACAACTAATGCTGCCCACTGCCTTCGAGACTCAGTACTGAGGTCCTTGCACAACCACATGGGGCACCTTGGTATAGACAGAACACTTGACTTGGTGAGATCCAGATTCTATTGGCCTAAGATGGGGACTGATGTGGAGCAACACATTCGAACTTTGTAGCGCACACAGAGAAAGCTTTGCCCAGAGGGCTGCCCCTTGTTAACATCACCACCAGTGCACCCATGGAGCTGGTCTGTATTGATTTTCTAAGTTTGGAGTCAGATCAAAGAAATATCAGTAATGTGCTGGTGGTCACTGACCATTTCACGAGATATGTCCAAGCTTTCCCCACCAAAGACCAGAAAGCATCCACTGTAGCCAAAGTACTTGTAGAAAACTTTTGTTCACTATGGGGCCCACAAAGAGTCCATTCTGATCAAGGGAGAGACTTGAGAGTCGTCTGATCAAAGAGATGCTTTCCTGTGGGAGTCGAAAGTCCAGAACCACTCCTTACCACCCCAGGGGACCCACAGCCTGAACGTTTCAACCGCACTTTGCTAGATATGCTAGGCACCCTGCACCCAAGGACAAGCCTAGATGGAGCCAACAAATTAGCACCCTGGTACATGCTTATAACTGCACCAAAAGTGATGCCACTGGATTCTCCCCTACCGCCTGATGTTTGGAAGAGAGCTCGACTACCAGTAGATGTGTGTTTTGGGGTCTCTCCTGATGGGGTTCAGCTGACAACTATTTACAGTATGTGCAAAGTTAAAGGCCCAGCTAACTCATGCGTACCAACTGGCTCAAACCATGGCTGCCAAAGAAATCTGGCCAACAAAGAAAGGTATGATAAAAGGTGAAAGCACAGGAACTCCAGGAGGGAGATCGGGTATGCTAAGAAATCTGGGACTGCATGGCAAGCACAAGATTGCTGACAGATGGCACCATCTCCCTCACATTGTAGTGGGCAAACTAGATGATCTGCCAGTGTACAAAGTAAGGCCTGAGAATAATTCAAAGATGTAAAACAATGCATAGAAATCATTTACTGCCCATTGGACAAATCTTAATTGAGTCTGAGCCCTAGAAGATGCCCTCTGGACCAGTGACTAGAGCTGCTGCTAAGAAAAGATCAAGAAAGTCTGCACCTACAGAAGCAAAGTTAAAGTGTTCCCTCCACAAGTCCCAGTTGAGCATGACTGTCAGTCCATATCGGAAGAAAGTGAGAGTGACTTTGAATACTATCCTTCTTGAACTGAGTCAATTGTTTCGGGGCAATCCCTAGTCAATACTGGAGATGAAGCTGGGCCTTCTGGACTGTCTAAGCCCCAGCTTCGTCCCTGGAGCCAATGCTCCCAGAAAGTGAGGTGCAAAGCATCAGATCAGATGAAATGGAATCATTGTGCATGGTTGAACTGTTTGAGCTTTCAGGGGAGGAAAATGATAGATTGGGGCAGACTGGTGATACACCGAACAAGAAGAGTATTTTGAGTGCCCTGACAGTCCACTGCCAGTGTCCGAAAGCTCTCCATGCAAGCCAAATGTTGTGGACTCAGAAACTGTAACTCCTGGAGCTGAAAGTGCCCCAAGTTCTAGCCTCTCTACCCCATGGAGACTCCCTGACAAGTGAGGACAATGCTGAAAATGAGGCTCAGAGTGCAGAGACTATAACAGTTCCCCTAGAAAGACTGGTCGAGCTGTAAAGCCTGTGGTGCACCTCAGTTATGATTCACTTGGGAGGCCTGTGGACTTGCCTCTCAATGTTGTCCATAAAGAGTGTATGTGTCCCGAGCTCATTGCCCAAACTGAGCATCAGTGCTAACTCAAGTTACTTGTGTTGCCCTCTAAGTATGGTGCCCTTGCCCCATCCAGCCCCAAGGTAACTGATAGGAAGGGCCCCTCTCTTCAGATTTCATGTACAAGAGGTAATAACTTGAGTTATGGTACAATGTATATGTAATACGTGTAAAGTGACGTACTGCAATGTTTCAGAAATGTGTTCTTGATAAAATGATATATTGACTGATGATTACATGTCGAGCCTAATGCAAATGTATATGGTTGCAGTTGAAACTTATGTGGGTACTTGCTTGACGCTGACGTCAAGCTTTCCCAAGGCCAGGAAGGGTGTAACCCCCTGCAAATGGGGTTCCCAAAAGACTTCCAGGAGCTTGCTTGAATGCTCCAAGCCTGAATGGTGTTTGGCATTTAAGCCATTTATCAGTGAGTGTTTTAGAACCTCTGGTACTGTTCTTTAAAGCTGTCTGCTTGCAGACATAATTAGTTTGTGGGGGACTGTGTGTTTCTTTGATTGAGTACCACTCAAGCTGCTGCCAATTCACTTCATTTTTGCAGTCACTAGGAGTGCAAAGGAACCTATCTGAAAGATGTAACTGTTTGCCAGAAATTATTTAGAGTAATAATGAAATTACAGTTTGTCTAACCTGCTTTCTTTGCAGTCAGAACTGTGTCTGCTAGTTCCCATTCTAGTTTTGAACTGCTGAACTGGACCAATCAGTGTGGGGTAAGCTAGCTCTAAAATGGTGCCTTGGACGAATCAGAACTTGGACTCATAATCTGAGCCAGCCACAAGAGGATTGTATGGGCAGTGACTCTGGGAGATGTAGTTTAGACTTCAGTGCCTTTTGGACCAACAGCAGCAGTCTATTGTGAGTGACAGCCAATCCAGTCAAGAACTGGGAGGAACTCAAAGGAAGTGCCCGGTTTTGTCGGTTGGAGTTTCAGTTGAGCTTTGGCAGTGAAGAAGGAAGGAGCCCTGTGCTTTTCAGTGTGCAGTTTTAGTCAAAAACGTGTGTAAGGCCCAGAGTTCCGGTCTGCAGCTTGTAACAGCTTGTTAGGACTGAATCCGTCCTGTGAAAAGAATCAAAGGATCTCTGAAGAGTAGAAACCAGGCTCACCCTGTAGAAGACTGGAGAAATTGTTGAATTACACTCGGTCTGTCAGGAACTGAATCTGCTGTGTGTTCTCCGGGTATTGTGCAGTAATTGCGATCGGGATACAGATGCAGCCTGCCTGGTATAGTGCTTTCTTTATACGGATGTGTGAAGAGGTTTGTGTACCTCAAGTGAGCCCTGCTGACATTGAAGGACCCTATCTTATTTGGAGGTCGTGAGTACTAATTCAGGGTCGCTCCTGTTGAATTGCCACATTAAATCCAAATGGAATTACTGTACTGCTGACTGTTTAATTCTCCTTTTCTCTGTGTGAAAGGGCCCCTACCAGCTGCCACAGGTTGGACTAGCCACTAGGGCTTGGGTACCCAGGACAGTAAATGATAGAGATAGGCCTGTGCACAGAGCCATAGGTAGATTATTAGAGTGATAAGCTAATTAACCTGATTCCCCCTGTCCTTGTTATATCCCCTAAATAAATCAGAGCTGCTTGTTTCAGCAAAGTTATACTGCCTGAGGTATTTGTCTATGTTAAAGTACTGTACTGTGATTGTTGCACTGTATCTTATTTTACAGGAGGTCCCAGTGCCAGAAATAGTCCTGGGGGTAAGTGTATACTGTGAAGGTAATTCTGATATATTGTGGGCCACTAGTGGGAAGAAAGGGGTTGCAGTGTCCCAGAGGGCTGTGACCAAGTAAGTTTAACTATTGCAAACCCTGACCTTTGGGTGGAGGCACCGCCATTGGATCCAGGCCCCTCAACCTGTTAGTGGCAAATCAGGCAGGGGTAGTAGCCCCTGGGATAGCGCCATCTAAGGGTTACATATAGACAACTTGAGGCTGAAATCCTCCAACCAATCCAAAACCTTGAATAATCATTGCTCGTGCTCTTCCAATGAGCGGCCAAACACTATGACATCATCTAGGTAGACCAAACACTTGAGCAAATTCATGTCCCCACAGCCCACTCTATCAGGTGCTGAAAGGTGGCTGGAGCACCTGAAATCCCTTGAGGCATTTGAATAAACTCACTAGAAACCTAGGGGCAGATGAATGCAGTCTTCTCTCGGTCTTCTGAGGCCATCGGATCTGGTAGTACCCACTGTGAAGGTCCAACACAGAGAACACTTACTACCATTTAAACAATCCAAGGCGTCCTTATATGCGGCATGGTATACTGGTTTGGGATGGTCCGCCCGATTCAAGGTGCGATAGTCTCGCACATCGAACCGCCCATTCTTTCCTTACTACTACAATGGGGAGGCATAGGGCTCCTGGACTCTTGTATCACACCAGCAGCCAACATCTCTTGCAGATGCTGCCGCACGTCATCGATGTCAGCCGGGCCAGGCGCGGATCTCTCTCTCGGAAGGCCTTTCATCATGCAGCGAATGTGATGCTCAGCCCTTGCACACATCCCACATCCCATTCTTTCAGGAGAAAACCTGGTCCCTCTTGGCAAGCCTCTCACTGATCCCTGTTTCCATTCAGCCAGCAGTGGGGAGTCACGAAATCAAACAAGTCAGGAGTAACTCTGTCAGCTGCTCTGGAACCCTTACTATTTGGCAGCACTGCAGTTTCTGCACAATGTACACTTGCCAATGTGCACCCTTTTCTTATTCAAATCTCTCTGTCGGACACATTATGCACTTGAACCATCACCCTCTTGACATAAGCATGAGCCCTAGCTGGCAAGATACTGGGTTTGACCAACAGTCCCTCAGGTAATCTTCCTCCACAGGCGCATCCAACATGAACAACTTATTCTTAACATCTGTTTTTAGTCGGACTTCTCCATGCAGAACACATTGGCGTTGGGGCAAGTATCACTGGAGCGGATCCTTTTCCACACTACACCCACTGGACCCTCGGGTTCCTCCCGACTACCCTCTCCTGGATTGCAACTGCCTTTTGGATCACAGCGGTATGCTTAAAGCTCGCTCGTCTGAATGCTTGTTTTTCTGAACACAATTGGGCCAGTCATCCAAACATATGACCATTCGTCCCAATCAACAAGGCACTCCATCATACAGTCCAGTGGGTGGGCAAACTAAAGCTAAGGTTTCCACCAGCTCATCCATTCCAGCCACAGCGCATGAGAATGACACCTGATCCGGATATACCCCAAATAATGGATAAGCCTTGTTGCTTAATCTCACACATGTGAAGCCATCCAAGGGTTGTAGGGGCACCTCAGGTAAGTGTGTCTGATACCAGTCCTGAAACATGATGGTTACCTGAGAGCCACTGTCCAATACAGCTCAGTAGGAATCCCATTTACTCGCACTGGGGTCTCCATTGAAGGCCCGACCACATCAGACCATTCGGGGGCACAGTATTGACAGTTGATTGAGCATGGGCCGGGTCACAAAGCTTTCCCTGGGGGCCGAGTGTGGGCCCTGTGATGCCAAGTGATTAGTCTGCTATTGACTTTCCTTAAATTCTCTGGCATCTGGCATTCAGGCTGAAAATGCCCATCCTCCCACAATGACAACAGAACTTGGGGTCAGGAATCTCTATTGGGCAGTGGACACCTTATCTGTTGGGGACCCTGAGGGGAAAAGGGGCTCCCAGGCCAGGGTTCTGGTTTCTGGATAGCTCAGGCTCTCCTGACCTAACAGGGTACATGGTAGATGGCTTCAAGTCCCTCACCAGTTCCCGAGATTTCTGACCTCGACCCTCAACTCACTCTCTATGTGAGGGTCGGAGGAAATAGCCGCATTCCACATCACCTGGAAAATCCGGAGACCCATTAGTCCTTCCTGACAGGTGGGTCTCTTCGAGGGAGCTAGGCTCAGGGTCCCACTAAGGTTCACCGCCCCACATAGGGTTCCACCCCTCTTCATCGGTCTCCACCTCTTTAATTTCTCATCAATTGACAATATTCTGGCGGGTAGTCCGTCGGTCATGTAACTAAGTTTTAACAGTATTACACTAGAGAGTCTAGCAGACTTTAAAACATGCTCCAACCTGACTTGCTTCAGGGCCGTGGCTGTGATTCCCACTTTCTATGGGCCTTTGCAAAGCCCGCTCCACCCTAGTGACAAAGGGAGAGCTTCTCATTTCTCCACTGCTTGGCAGACCTGAATTTCGTAATAAATCTTCCCCAGTCTCTGTGCTCCCAAACACCCTCTAAAGCAGAAAGGTACTCTGTGGCAGTGGTTTCCAGGTTGGTGGCCCTCAAAAACCTAATGGCTTCTAGCGGGGCCCGCAGGCTCTCCATCAACCTCTTCCTCTCTCCCCTCAGAGCATTGCCACTCCTGAACTAAGGAGGTGGCATAGTCCATCCAAGCTTCCAGATCATCCTCCCGGTGGGCACTGGCACAGTGCCAGAAAAAGTTTCAGCCTACGGTAGGAATCGAGCTGTATAGGAGGGACTACTAGGGGCAGTGGAGCCAAAATAGAACTCTTTGGGGGACAGGGGAGGTACCTTGGGGAAACCTGAGGGGTAGCATCACTAGACAAATCTAATGCTTGCAGCAGTTCCTGGGTGGTCCTCCCTCCACAGCCAGCAATTTAAGCAGTTTATCTTTAAAACTATTCATCTGGGGGACCCCTGGAGTGACTGACCCACTTGAATATGAACTAGCCTCCATCCCTGTGAGGCACCCTCCGAGTAAATCACTGGAGGTACCTTCTGGGTCGATGGCCACACTGTACAGGAATAGCACCTGCAACGTCTGGTCGAGCAGGTCAGCCATCGCCCTTTACCTCCACTTTGCCTAAACATTTAAATTGCTCTGCTGGGAAATTATATCAACAGTTGGGGTTCCCAGAGGCACATCTAACAGTAACACAGTTTTCTGGGAGTCCAGCTCTTGGCTTCACCCCACCCCATCAGTTTGTGTACCATTGTCTTAATAGGACCCAACTTAATTTTCGCCAACATATCCCCCTCCAGTTTTTCCATCTCTTATGCACTTCACTCACTTGGCCACTAGGGGACGCTAATCCCAGTGGTGCCTCCAATTGTAACCCCAGGGGTGCTCCCTAGGCTACTACCCCTGTCTGCCTTGCCTGAGACAGGGTGAGGGGCCAGATCCGTGACGGTGTCTCCACCCAGAGGTTGGGGGTAAAACAGTCAAGATTGACTCGGTCACAGCCCTCTGGTTATTGTGACCCCCTTTGGTCCCACTAGTGGCTCCAAGAGGTAGCGACAATACTTCTCCTAGCACACTTACCCCTGGCCTGGATCTCAGTTCACTCCTGGGACCCCTGTAAAGTAAGGTACCATTATTACACTTTCACTGTACAGTATATCTTCAGCAAAACACAATCCAGCCAGGTGTAGTTGCAAAACAAACAATCTGGCCGCCCACTGGTGCAGCGGTGGGATTTCTGCTTCTTGACGCTGGTGACCGGGTTGGAATGCACCGGATGGGTAGATGCCCGGCGGGGAGAAGGATAGGCGTCCCACAGACTGCTCTCCTTCTCCAGGGAGGAGTGGGGGCAGCGATCGGTGCCTGAGGACTCCTGGCGGAGGCGGGAGCTCAAGTGTCCGGCAGCGTACAGTTCTGGGGCGGGGGGGCGAGACTCTGGCATCATTGCACGTCCTGCCTCCCGTAGAGAAAAATAGGCGGAGAAAAAAGTGATGCGGGCAAGGACCACCGTGCATATGAAGCCTTCCCGGAGGACCTCACCGCACCACCATTGCTGCGGGTCCCCGACCAGATACTAGTTCAGGGTCACCAAGAAGGTGGCGTGGCCCCGCCCTCAGGGGTAAGCTGGGGGTGACTGAGGGACCTCGGCAGCCATAGGCGATGGTGGAGGTCTCTGGGGCCCGTGACCAGGGCTGAAGAGGAAGACGGGGTCCTGCCAGGAGGTAAAAAACACAAAAAAAAGAATCTGATTTATTTAAGGGGTGAAATAACAAGGCTGAGGGAAATCAAGGTGATTGGCTTATCACTATACTTATCTACCTAGGGCTCTGTGCACAGGCCTAAACCTATTAGTTACTGTCCCTGGGTACCCAAGCCTAATGGCTAGTCCCTAGTGGCAGCTGGTTGAGGCCCTGACACAAATGAAACATTTACTGTCCCGAGCAGATCAGAATGAGCAGAAGGCTCAGTTAATGCAGGCAGTAGTAGAACAAGAAGGACCTTGACCACTGCTTGTAAGCTTAACAGGTAGCTACCCTGATCCAATACTCACGACTCCAGCAGATAGCCTTCCTTTACCACTGGCAGGGCTGAACCAGGAGCTTCACCAGCCTTCTCACATTTATATGGCAAAACACAGAGGGTACCATACCAGGCAGCGGCTTTCAGGACCTGAGCGAACTCACGACCACTTGGGCAGTAGCAGCCACTCCAACCATCCCAATGGACTGAGTGCGATTCAGCAGATTCTCCAGTCCCCTTCAGGTAAAGTCTGGTAGGTAGCTGTGTCCCTACACAGCCTCCTCCGACCCGCCGCGCCGGTGGATTTAATCAAAGCACTAGACAAGAACAAGCGGCTGACTCAGGCCTTTCACGCTTCCCGTGCGAACACTCAAACAGCCAGAAGCTCAGAGCTCCCTTCTCCTTCACAGCCACAGCGAATCTGCCCCTAGCAGCATGGGGCACTCCTTACAGTTCAGCGCTACCAATCTCATTGGCTGGCGTCACCTGCCAGTCAATTACTCTGGCCTTCAGTGGCCCAAAAAGTGCCATAGCCCATAATGCCTTCTCCAACGTTACAAGCAGTCCCTCTATTGGTCAGACGGCTCCACGAGAGTCCGAGTACTGACTGGTCCATATCTGCAGTTTGGGACAAAATGGAGGAGATAATCAAAACAGTCTTTGCTGCAAAGGAAGCAGGTTAGAACGACTACAATATTATTACCACTCTAAGCAATTATCAGTAGTTACATCTTATCAGAGAAATCCCTCTGCACAAGTAGCGACGGCAGAATGGAGCGCTTACTCGCAGCCGGTGGGACCTGGGCATACAACCACATAACCCCCACATTTCAACTAATTATGACTGCAACAGGCAGCCCTTAAAGCGACAGTATATGGAGGCTTCAAAAGCGCCACTAGCTACAACATTTAAACGGCTTAAATGCTGTACACTCAGACAGGCACGGAGCACTCCAAACAAGCTCCGAAAGCTTTCAGGAACACCCATTTGTAGAGGGTTACACCAATATAACTGAACCTCCTTTGATACCATCTGGATGTAATCCAAATGATCTGTTGTACCACAGGTACATTTCTTTTTACCCTTTATTTGCAGTTTTTGACATCTGTTCACCCAACAGCCCCTATCCGACTGGTCCCCCAACCACATCACCTGTTTTTCCAAGTAATTTTTTCATTCACCTTCACTGTAGCACCTTTCTGGAAGTGCCTGGTCACCAGTGCTGGGCCTGTGGGGACTGGGCTTTATCCTGCGGTCAGGAGGATTTCCTTGATTCCCACCATCCCAGGCCCACCATGGATGGATGTGATGTATTCACGCGCCACCTCCGTCAGGGCATTCCGGGCATCCTGCATGTGGGGTTTCGCCCCTTTGTGTGGTCTTACTGCATGGGAGAAGAGATGTCCTAGTATCAGTGTTAGCATCAATACAGGTGGAACATCCGGGACTGGGGAATGATATAACCCAAGGGGGGACACTAAAATCAGCCCTCAGTGCGGGTGCTGAAAATCGAACAGACTCGAGAGACCATTAGGCCTATTCTGCTGGCATTTTAGCATTTTAGTATGTTAGGTTCAGTCCTCCCTCCCTCAGCCAGCCCCCAAACAACTCTGCTCTGTTTCTGAACCAGGGATGCGATGTGGCAAGAGGTGATGTGTCCAATGCCTCAGCTCTCCATGCCACTGAGCCAGCTCATGGAGACATGTCTGATCCGATTGGTTTGGTCTGTGTAGATAGGGTTTTTGGGGCAATAGGTTCTGCTGTTTTTGTGCACTCACTTGCTGATGTGCAAAACATGAGATGGATTGGAGGGATCAGTGACATTTATACCTGTTGGGGTTCTGGCTGTCACCCGTATGTTTTAGCCTTTTGGATCAAAGGCCTCGCTAGTGACAACTTATGAATCTGTGTCAGTTACCTGCTGGCACTTGTGTGCCATTGATGTTTCAGCCTCCTGTTTAGAGATGGCCCTTTTGTGTTAAGATGCCCAAATTGCATAGGACTTATATATGGGTAGCAGAGACAATGTTTCGTAGCAGAGAACTGCGTAGGTTCCTGGGAAACTGGGTTGAGGGTAGACCAGGAGCCCTGCTAGCACATCGGGTGCTGCTAGACCTGCCTCTGTGGCAGTTTGCTACACCACTCATAATGATCCTTAGGTCATTATGGATGTGCCAGTCAAACCTAATGAGGAATCCAGTCCCACCAGAGAGAGAGAAGTTGGGGTGGCATCTGGTGGCTTTGCTGTGCCCACTCATCCTCTACCTAGCAGTCACTACCATCAGCATTCCAGAAGTGGAGCTACTGCATCTTAGGATATAAAAGGCAGCCTACAGTTCAAGGGGCAGAGGGCAATACTTGCCACTCCCACATTTGCAGTTAAAACCGCACATGTCCAGGCATTCCCTGGATGCCTGGAATTTTTGTCACAGTCACAAGCTTTTTCCGCCCTTCCCACCCTCTTGTAAATCCTCTGCCATGCGGCATCTCTCCAGCATCCCTCTTTGCCACCCTTTTGTACAGGCCCACTTGCTGCTTCTATCTGCCTCACTGCCTGTGGGCTCTTCCCTTTGGTTCTTGCCTGTTTGTGCAGCCCTGTCAGAGGTCAGGCTTCTCTGCCATGCTTCCAGTGGCTTTTGGGCTGCTGTTCTGGGTTTCTGCTGCCCCTCACTCACTTGGCAGTGGCTGCTGGTGCTCACTAATTTCTTTCCAGCAGCTCTCTTCAGGTTTGGGATCAGTTTATTCTGACTGCGTGCCTTGTGCTATGTTCTGTTCTGTGTCTGCAGCTAAATGACAGCTGCAGCTACCTGCTACCCCTGATCCTAGCACCTTTCAACTTAACAACAGCTGACCTGCCTTTTCCGTGTTCCACTCTGACTGTGCCATGCCTGCTCAGTCTACATTTGTACGCCATTACCCTCTGTTCCATAGCTCCTTGAGCCCAGTCATTTGCTTTAATTGCTCATCCTCATCAATCTTAGCAACTTAGCAGCTGCCCTGCGTCTGTGTTTATTGGAGGATGTCACTAGCTCACGTTTCCTTGTAGTACAGTGCTTTATTTTTACTGTCAAGCCTACCTATTTACTCCATAAGAGTCTGGCTGGTGTGTGTCCAACATTTTTGCTTATTTCCTATCATTCAGTCTCAGTCTTCCTCAGTCAGCATAACATGCCTTAGTTATCAGCCTTGCATGTTCATGTCTACATGTGTGCGCTCCACAGCCATCAGGCTCACCCATCAGCCTCCTAATCAGTCTCAGGCATGAATCATCAGTCTCATTCCATGTTTACTCTTCTTCACTCGGACACATGATCCAGCCATGATCATAGCATGGATTCCATAGCTTCACTGCACTGTAAGCCGATGGTCTCGCTCTGCTCCAAAAGTCTGCATCTTGAGGTTGGGTCTCTGGACTAGGGGGGTCCTTCTTTCTGCCCTTCATGTGAGAATGTCCTATGCTCCAGAGGAAATTAGCTATACAGATCGTCTTGGCAACACCTCTTGATTTAGCATTTTCAGACTTCAGCCACCAGAGGGTGGGGCCTCCTAAATCCTTGGGCTCCTTTAGCTGTGCAAACCATGTTGGCAGCACCTTCAAGAGCTATTCCTCCTTACGGATGCCTGAGATTCACCTGGTCTCCACCTACTTCCTTCTTCTGCCCCTCAGGGTGACGCTCATACAACTCCTTAATTCTCTGCCCCTCAAGGGCTCAACTCCTATGATGTGTCCCTCAAGGGCTTAGCGTCCTTTCTAAGCCTCCCTAGTTGGAGACCAGGTGGTGAGTGCCTTCAGTGGTCTTAGTCTCTTCTTCCCACCTTGGGGTGTGGGCCTCCTTTGTGGGAGCATCCTATAGCTACAGAGACCGGCTCTTGGCACCCTCATGGCATTTCCATTGGGGGTAGGAGAGCCCTTCCTCTAAAATTCTTCACCTGATTTGGGTTTTCTAAACTGCAGTAGCTGAGCCATCACTAATTCTTATCACAGCCTGGAGGAAGGTGACCAAGGCCTTGGATCCCAGAGGTTTCCTCCTTTTATGTTTGCTTGCACACATGTGCAAGAAACATAGTGCCATCATCTGAGTTTTCTAGAGGTGTGTCAGCTTCTTCCAATTCAGTCAGTGTATTTGCAGGCGCGGTTGCAGAGCACCAATCACTGCTCCAGCTGTCTATGACAGCTGAAAAATGCATGGCATACAGTTGAAAGGAGAGCTCCACTTGAGTGAGCAGGCTCTCCCCCACTAAACAGGCCATGCACACTGTGTGCTCATGCGCATTCCTCCCCTCCACACTGTACGGCCGACGGGGTGCCCAATCCCATCGGCTCCATGCCCCCTCCAAAGAGTCCAGGTGCCACACTGGGAGCCCCACCCAGTGTGGCAAATGATAATGGCCAACGGGGTGCCCAATCCCCTGTTGGCTCCACTGTCTCTCCCCCCATGCTGTCACCGAGGGGTGCCCAATCCCGTCGACTACAGTCTCCTCCCCCGGGTACAGGGTTGCCACACTGGGAGCCCACCCACGTGGCAACAGATGCCATGGCCGAGAGGTGTCCAATCCCAAGTCGGCTCCACACCCCCATAGTCGGTCCTTCTGCCATGCTGGAAGCCACCCCAGCTTGGCAAACGTCCCCGATCGCCTTTTTCTAAAAAAATAAAACCTGTAAAGAAAACGTCCTCGCAGTCTCCCTGCCCCCCACAACCTGCACTCCACCCACTGCACACCCTGCCTCCCCACCCCCTCACCCCATACTTACCTCCGAGTCTGGAGCGACGATCTTCGTGGACCGGAACCGCCTGCACTCTTCAAAGCCGACGCGAACTGAGGAAATGCCGTAAGCTGTATAATGGGATAGAGAGGGTTTTCAACTTTGTTGCATATCTCAGGCATTTTTGGAATTTTGCACCAGATTTTCAACATGGGGTTTTGGGACCTCCCGCGAATTCTTGCACTGTCATGGCGTACTGGGCCAGGGGTGATTCTCAGCCACTGTGCAAAATCACCTTCCGGAATGATTAATGAAATGCCGCTGCCAGTGTTCATAAATTGGGCTCTCAAAAACCTATTTTGAAAATTTGGTGGAAAATTCCTAAAATGACTGCTACTGACGTGCATTGTGCGGTTCCTCATGGCGCCGTAAGTTCACCGAATTTTCAATATTTTCACTCCAGATTTTTAACATTGCCATTTTACCACACCTTCTTATGAGCAGTACAGCTGTCATTTTCACATCTCACCCAAAGCGTGTTTCTGCCCATGTAGTGCACAATGGCGCAGTCAGTGTCTGGAAATCAATGCTGGGACACATTAAGAAAATCACAGTGATACTGTTCATGAGCAGAGGTCTTAAAATGGCTATTTTGAAAATTTGGTGAAAAAATTCCTAAAATAGACTGTTTCTGGGCGTGTTGCAGAGTTCCTATGCGCGCTGAGTTATGAACTTTTCAATATTTCACTCCAGATTTTCAACACTGCCATTTTACCACACCTCCTATGAGCAGTACAGTTGTCATTTTCACATCCTAGCCCACAACGATGTTTCTACCCGTATGCGCACAATAGCGCACAATCGGTGTGCGAAATCAATGTATGGGACATGTTAGAAAATCACAGTGACACTGGTCATGAGCAGAGGTGTTAATATGGCTATGTTGAAAATTTGGTGAAAAATTCCCAAAATGACTGTTTTAGGAGTGCACGCTGCGCAGTTCCTCACGCGCTGGCAAGTTTGCGAATTTGTAATATTTGCACACAGATTTTCAACAGTGCCATTTTACTGCACTTCCTTATGCATGTGCAGCTACCATTTTCACATCGCGCCTAAAATGTGTTTCCGCATGTAGTGCACAATGGTACAGTCGGTTTGCGAAAACAATGTTTGGGACAGATTAAGAAAATCACAGTGGCACTGGTCATGAGCAGAGGTCTTAAATGGCTATGTTGAAAATTTGGTGACAAAACTCCATAAAATGACCGTGTTATGAGTGAGCATTGGCAGTTTCCACGCACCCTTGTAGGTTCATGAATTTGTAATATTTTCAGTCCAGATTTTCACCAGTGGCATTTTCCACACCTCCTTATGAACAGTACAGCTGTCATTTTCCACAATATGGCTGAAATGTGTTTTCACACTTTCAGTGCAGAGATGCGTGGTCGCTGTGGGAAATCATTGTTGGGACAGATAAAGAAAATCACACTGACACTGTTCATGATCGGAGGTCCCAAAATGCCTGTGTTAACAATCTACTGTAAAAAAATTCCCAAAGTAGTTACATTACGGTTGTCGTTGCACAGTTTCTATGCCTCATGACTTCACCAGTTTTTTTAAGATTTTCACAGCAGATTTTCAACATTGCCATTTTTACACCTCCCATGAACAGTACCGCTGTCATTTTCACATCCTGTTCGAATGTGTTTTGCACCTGTGGTGCCAAATGCCATAGTCGCTGTACAAAAGCAGTTTTCGCTAACAAACTGATATTGCCACTGTTCATGAGGTGGGGTCACAAAAAGCCATGTTGAAAATTTGGAGTGAAAATACCAACGAAAGCCTGAGGCGTTAGGGTTTCCACCATAACGCCCCACCCTGTAGAGTATGACAGGCATCAGGGGTGTGACTTGGGATTCTTGCCTGCCATGCTCATACCATTCCACCCCACCCACACCCTGCAGCCAGTGAGAGCATCAAGGTGTGCCTCGACTCTTCGGGCCCAAACTCACCCCATTCTCTATACCACACCCATCTCACAGTATTTCCTGATGGAATGAGGTGCGCATAGACCAAAAGACCCCAAGAACACCGTGACACTTGTCAGTGTCTGCAGGGTAGGGTGTGGTGAAATGGGATGGTCATTATGCCTGACGACCCAAAGGCACACCCCAATGCCTGCCACTCTCTGCAGGGTGGTGGTGGGTTGGCTTTACTCAATATACTGCCATTCTATTATGCAGCTCTGTAACTTCTACACTACCAATGCCAGTGCCAGCAAGCAAACAGTCGGCATTGACAAATGCTTGTTAGTTTTGTTTTCTCTTGTCCATGCTGAAGATCATAAATGTTAAGTAGTTTCTGCTGGAGTTGGAGTTGGTTGGTAACTTGTCAGGTCCGGTCTCAATCTGGCTATATATGTCACTGTGGGAAGACTGTACTTGTCTTCTTTTCTAAGGTGTCTTTGGTTCTGGGACCCCATCCCTGTGACACCTAGAGGGGTTGGAACCCTTCAGGGTTCTGCATCCTTGTGACACCCCAACAGAGTGATAGTTCCTGTAGCAGGACAGAGAGAGAGAGAGAGTATACCAAATTTCACAGTTGCACAAGCAGCACATGCTACTCAGTTTTAGTCAATCCTAAACCTACTCAAGAGCCTGATGACCCCATGAATTAAAATGCTTAGCCTGTGTAAGCCCCTCCCTTCCCGTCTAGGGGTATTTGAGATGATAGTAATGTTTGTGGGGAATGGGGCATTACAGTTAGAAACACAGTCCAAAACTAGAGTCCACATACCTGGTCAGCCTGGTATACCAGAGCTGATGGAACTGGGGTGCCCCCGGACCTTCAGGGTGCAGAGCTGGTACACTGGAGGGGTGAAGAACACTGATCTTCACCTGCCTGGCCTTGCCAACTTCACCCGGAGATCTTTGTAGACTGTCTACACCAGGCAGGCCTCTCAATGTCTTCCTCGAGGGTCTCTGGTTCCCAGTCCTCTGGATGCTACCTTGGAACACACTGGAAACATGGCTGTGGAGGCAAATTCTTCTAGCAGCAACACAGTTCTCTTCAAAAACAAGTGGTAAACACCAAAATTGCAGAAAACAAGGGATCCCATTTAATGAACAGTTAATTATAACAGGAACAGTCACTCCATGGAGCAGCAAAACACAGACAGGTTACTCAGGACATTGTGGTCACATCAGAAGTTCATAATGTCATTTTGGACCGAAATAGGTTCACATCAGAAGACCAACAGTCACTATGGGACTGTGTGTCCAATCAGCAGCTGATCAATACTCAGGACTGAGGGGTCACATTAGATGCTTGTATCCAGTCACCCACCCTAAAATCTGGGCAGCAGCAGTTCAAACACAAGCAGCAAAACTCAAGGCCAAATTAGGCCTTCAGCAGCCCCAGTCAGCAGCTAGCAGCATCATCTCGGTCTTCCATCTTATCCTTCATATGAGGAACAATGACCTCCAAGGAATGGCCAGCCCAAAACACCCCCATCTGCTCCTCCTCCTTTTGGGACTTACAAGGTACATACTCCTTGAGGGATGGCTGCCTGCATCTTCAGCCTCCTCAAAGCATGGTCTGCAATTGGGGTGCAGAGCTCAGAGCTCCACAATCCAGGCACAGGGGCATGCCAGACCCAAGGTTGCCCACTCCCCAGGCTCCCCAGCTAGGACCCCTCACCTCATGTCTGTTCTTTGGCAGCAGCTTCTTCTGTCCCTCACAGAGACAACTTTTGATTCTGGCCCCACATTAACAAGAGCTCAAAAGAACCTGGTAGCCACCACATCCTTTTCTCTGACTGTTGCACTATCAATTTCAGCAAAACAAAAATGGCCGAGTGGGTGAATATCCTACTACAACTGTACCCTCCTCAATCTCCTTCACAAACCCATGGACGTCCTTGCTGTACTCTTTTATCCCTCACATCCATAGGTGCCCAAACACTGATGTCCAATCAAGGACCATTTCCCTGGTTCCAAACTAACTGTCCCCTGAGAGCCCTAAGACACTTGTAGTCCCATTTCAGCTATTTACAACTGTCTCCTGCGTTGTCAGCCGGCACAAAACTACTTGCCTAAAAGCAGATGCTGCTCCTTTAAATTTTGCTCAGTTGGTGGCCCGCATAAGTGCATCACACGTGGTCCGCCATCTCGATTTACAATTGTTTTAAATTTATTGAAAACTATTATTTTTCCTTGTAAGGGTCCTGAGTCTGACTGAATCAGGAGACTGGATACAGACTTCGGAGCAGCTGCTGCATTAAAATGCCCCTTAGCCAGCAGCCGTGATGCACACAGTAGTAGCGGTCCGCCATTTCTATTTATAATTATTTATTATAAAATGGCAAGAATGGGTTCTCACTGCTGATTAGCTAATACCACTCAAGCTGGGCATTTATTTTTCAATAAATGCCCAGCAGAAATTAGTACCAGCCTGAGTGCCACCTTACCACATACTCTTGTGCAGAATTGCTCCCGTCATGTTTTTATCTTCCTTAGCGAAGCAACTGGATCCCCTCCCACACACACACTCGCTCCTTCAGTATAAGTTCGTGCCTGTTCAAAAAAAAGACACTCCACTTATTCTGCGGTCGGAAACGGCACAAATCTTTTTTTCTCACAGCTGCACTCTCCAACTGCACTATCGCAGCACCAGCGCTTAACCTAAAGTGAAAGAATCCATTGCTCAAGCTTGTTACAAGGAAACACCATTTTAAAATCATATCATTCTTCTGCCACAAACGCCAGAACTGCCTCAAACTACAATGCTCCCACACTCTCCATCTACCAATGTAAATTAAATACATCATTTACCTTGGAGCTGTTAAATCAACACATTCTCATCTACAGTTCCAGCTTAACAGGTATAGCATGCAACTGTAGCCCAATTAAAAAAAAAAAATGTTAAACAAACATGACACGACTTAAAACAATGCCACAGACTGCTTCTGCATATTTA
Organism: Neoceratodus forsteri; assembly: GCA_016271365.2. Lineage (NCBI taxonomy): Eukaryota > Metazoa > Chordata > Ceratodontiformes > Ceratodontidae > Neoceratodus > Neoceratodus forsteri. The sequence continues at coordinate 427,668,248 of CM057452.1, forward strand.
CTACTCGTCAGGTGGATGTCTCTGTCTCGGGAAGCGGGGTGGGGTGATAGCTGTGGGAGGAGCAACAGAACCCGGAACAGCCTTAAAGAAACATGGACTATTTTTTTTAAATACTTTTGTTTCTGCTAATACTATTAATTTTTTGTAATAATTTCCTCTCTTCATTTAAACTTACTAAGAAAAACATTTATAAAGCAATAATACCCTCCAGGGTGGGCATTATTGGAAATATCGGACCTTCCAGGGGCTATAACGCCTCCGCTTGCAGTGTTGGGCCTCATTATGCCCCTGGGTGGTCCGCATTTCTAATAATGCCCACCCTGTTGGGTATTATTGTTACTTATTCAACCCCACAGAGCAGTTCTGAGCCGGCCACCCTAAAACAAAGCCCAAGACCACCACCACACCCCAGAGGCACAGACAAGCACCCCACTGTTCAGGCTGAAGCTGAAATGGCCGAGACAGTAGGGAGCCAGCAGCTGCAGCTGCAAGCTGCACCACAGGGTTGCAATGTGTGACTCCCACCTGGAGCCACAGGAATGACCAGTGCCATGGGGGAGACCAGAGATCGCCATCTGGAGGTAAGCCCACTTTGGAGGGCTTACACCTACAATATGCAGGGACAGTGGGCGACACACAACATGCCCCTTGCATGGTTAAACTGTAGATGTCCAAGCATCCCTGGATGCTCAGAATTTTTTGTTGACAACTTCCTTCCACCTCCATCTGCAGCACCTTTCTCACCTTGGGGTTGTGTCTTCTTCCCTAAGGTGCCTTTGGTCCTGGGACCTCATATCTGCAACACCATGGGGGTTAGAACCCTTCTGGGTTCAACATCCTTGACACCTGAAGGGTGCTAGTCCCTGTAGCAGGTACAGAGAGAACGTAAGTCAAAGTTCACAGCTGCACAAGCACCGCATACTACTCAGTCTCTGTCAGTCCTAAAACCTACTCAAGAACCTGATAATAACACTATGCACTCAAAAGAGGAGCTACTTTGTTTTGCATCCCAGAAGAGGAGCGACCTGTTTTGCATTTATGGCCTGAGAGTGACACTTAAGAACCTGTCCATTCAGAATTGATATTGTGATACTAACATTTTTCTTTTGCAGGTTGAAGCTTTGTCACATTATAGATTGAGGGAATGCTGTGACCAATCAGAGTGCACCTTTCCTCCACACGTGAGACACTCTAGTTCTGTGAAAAGCATCTCACACGCAGGTGCCTTGAAATAGGCACGCTCAGGGAACGGTTTTTAAAAATTATATTATTGATCCTGACCGATCAATAATATATTAATATTTCCTTGTTGTTGTATTGAGTTAGTTTGACTTTGCCTTCAGCTTGAGGCAGAACAGCTCAGCTTCATTTCACTGTTTTTGCTCAAGCTGAATGCATGTGGAAACCACGCTTATACAGCAAAGAGTGGCTCTGGGGAGAATATTAACATACAAAATAACTGTTTCTTTAACAAGACCACTCCAGAGTGGCCATAGCGATGGAGTACAGTTTCTGAACTCTTGACTGCTCCTGGTACAGCAAATCATTCATAAACTGAGATCCCATGTTTTGGCATTTGTGAGCTGTCTGTAATAAGAGACTCTGGTTTTGGTGCTAAGTAACTTTGGGCTCTCTCGGGGACTTAAAGGTGGACACTTCATTGCTCCAGACCCTTCTGAAATGTTGTTGACTGATGTACCTGTTACTGTGTTGTCTGCTTTGTTTGCTACTATTAAGTTTGTACTTCACACAAGAGCTTGCCTACGTTGGTGTCTAGAACTCTGGGTTCCAGCATGTAAAGAGCTTGAGGAGGTCAGGCATCCATAGGTGGGAAGTAGCTCTGGGTACAACTGGCCAGAGGGGTCCGCTGGCTCAGGAATGTGGCAGGTCCTGGTCTGAATGGTACTGGCCCCTCTGGTTGGTCCGAGAGACTTCAGTCCTGGCCGAGATTGGAAGGTGGGACAGTGAGGGCCTGTTGGCAGCCCACTATCAAGAAGGACTGTCTGATTGTGGTCATGATAATTGTCCCAAGGGGCCCAGATATGAAACTTCAGACAGTACTGTGTGATCTAGACTCCTAAGAGGAGAGTGAGTGCTGACTCCAAATATTAAGGATCAGAGCATTGTGTAGCTGGGCATCAAGGCCAAAGGCAGGATATGATGCAGTGAGCCATTATAGCTCATATTGCTTGGTGCCCATGTTTGGGTGCATTACTGTGCTAGTATGGAGAGTATACCTCACCAAAAAGGAGCCAAGTTACTGTGTATCACTGTGCTGTCTGGGGCATGGCTAAATCCTATGTTGACCCCAGTTCTCTATGGCTGTGATGGAAACAATATGAAATTTAAATAAGTATTATGCTGATAAAATGTAGTTTTCATTGCCCTCAGGCTTGGGATGTATAAATTTGGCCTTGGCAAGGGGTGGCGGCCAGAGCTTTGTCTGTGTAATTTCTTACTTGGAGGATAAAGTAGGGCAGAGAGGACAAAGGGAATGGAAAGCCACATGTGACAATGCAAGGAACGAGGAAACAAAATTCCTGACCTTGAGGATACCATTATAGAGGTGGACCTGTAACCGGTTTCCACAACAGTCATGGTAGCACTGACAACCAAGCTGGAAGTGGCCATACATTGGATAACAAGTTATGTAGAAAGGATAGGACGGGGGTGGCCTGATACCGAATCAAGATGGAGGCTTAACTCCAGAGCTCTTCACTGACAGACTGAATCTAACATCATCCTCTGTTATCCAAGGTCATGAATATCATCCAATGCAAGAGAACAAAGTAAGGAGTGATATTATTGCTATCTAGGAATATTTTTGTCAAGATATTTCACAATTCTATATAATTTTGGAGAGCTCACTGAGATCCTGCAAGACCTAATAATGGCCTACTCTGACAAGCAACTAGATCCGTTGGAGAAAATAGAAGGAATGTTTAATAAACTATCTATGGATATGCAGGACCTAAAAACTGCTACACAATATAACACACAAATGATGGAAGGTATTGATTCCAGACTGGCCTTCACAGAAAATAAAGTTCGCTCAACGAAAAAATATACAAGAAATGCAAGCAACTATCAGATCTCAAGATCGGATAATTAAAGAACTGCATATGAAAATTGAAGACCTAGAAAACAGAACCCGAAGAAACAATTTGTGTATATTTGGTTTTCCTGAAGGAGTGGAAGACAAAATACTACCACTTTCCACAACAAGAACTACCGCGATATGTTGCATCTCCAACCCGACAAAGATCTAACTATAGAGCGCAGTCACCGCTCACTAGGCCCAAAGCCCTCTGCAGATCAAAACCAAGACCTATAATTGTGAAATTTCTTAATTATACCAGCGTTGAGCTAATTTTGAGAAAAGCACGTGAAATGGGTCAACTTAAATGGCAGGATCACAAAATATACATATATCGAGATTTCTCAAAGGAACTGTCTTTGAAACGTAAGGCGTACACTAATGCTAGACGCCTAATGCATCAGATGGGAATCCACTTAATTTAAGATATTCAGCAAACATGGACTATACTTAGAGAACTCAACAAAAGATTTTTATGACCCTGATTCTCTTATGTCATTTCTGAGTAATTATTCATCAGCAGCTAAGAAGGAAATTAAGAATCAACAAAACACATCTGCAGTTTCTGCCTCTGAAAATATGGTTTTAGAGAAACAAATGAAACGGATCCCCGAATGTAAAGAATCATTTGTTAGTTCCAACCGATAACTCATCAAAGGAGAAATCTAATTATGAACAAATACTACCTAAATCGCGAACGAACCACAACATCAGCGAGTGAGTGCAACCATAAATCCATAAATAAGGTCACTTCTAAATCTATTTCAAAACCTATTACCTTTGCTGGTGTTACTGTGCAGAATAAATGTGCCGTGTTGCAGCATCTGTCCTCCCAATGCGACGACACAGAGACAGAGTTCGGCACATCGATGGGAGAGGAGGCCGATTGTGGTCATGTTGAAACTTCGTGGGCAAGCAGTGAAGAGAAATCCCTGCTAAAACTAATGAGCCACCAAAGAAGAAATGCCGAGGCAAAAGCAAATATAAAAGTGACATCTCTCCGATTAAGCACCTAAAGTGATCATCACGAGTGAATTTAATTTATTATTTGCATTTAGCTGTTGCTGTGGGTATTATAACTGGGAGCTCTGATTTAAAGTAATGTATCAGCTTTAATACTTCAAAAGTATGAAAGTTAAACAGAGCTGTGAGATAACTCGAAACTTCAAGAGGCAACAGCAATTGTAAGTGGCTGTGGCAGGACTAGAAATTAGCACTGCTTGACATAAATTAAAAGTTCAATATAGCATAAAGGAATCTTTTCAAGAGAGACCTGTAATTAATCTTTGCTAGTAACAACATTACAATCAATAGATCATAAATCATGACGAGTATGATGTCATTCCCTATATTTGGATCGAGATGAGACAGTTACATTAACACATTCTCACATTTCATAACTGAACTCTGAGTAATTATTCATCAGCCACTAATAAGGAAATCAAGAATCAACAAAACACATCTGCAGTCATTGTCTCTGAAAATATGGTTTTAGAGGAAACAAATGAAACAGATTCCGCAATGAAAAGAATCATTTGTTGGTTCCAACTGATAACTCACCAAAGGGGAAATCTAATTATGAACAAATAGTACCTAAACCAACGAACCACAACATCAGAGAGTGAGTGAAACCACAAATCCATAAATAAGGATACTTCTAAATTTATTTCAAAATTCATTTCCCTTGCTAGCGTTACTGTACATAATAAATATGCTGCGTTGCAGCATCTGCCCTCCCATTACGGCGACTCAGAGATGGAGTTCGGCACATCGATGGGAGAGGAGGCTGATTGTGGTCATGTTAGCTTCGTGGGCAGGCAGTGGGGAAAAGTCCCCTGTTGAAACTGATGAACCACCAAGAAGGAGCGCGAGATAGGCGGGTGTGGAGGTGGCATCTCTCCAATTGGGCACCTGGGGTGATCATCGCGAAGTGAATTTAATTTATTAATCGCATCTAGCTGTTGCTATGGGTATTGTAGCTGAGAGCTTTGACTTAAGTAATGTACCAGCTTTAATACTCAAAATGCGAAAGTTAAACAGAGCTATGAGATAACTCAAACTTCAATGAGGTAACAGCAATCGTAAGTGGCTGTGCGGGACTAGAATTTAGGCACTGTTTGACATAAATTAAAAGCCCATTATAGCATAAAGGAATCTTTTCAAGAGAGACCTGTAATTAATCTTTCTTAATAACAACATTACAATCAATGGATAATAAATCATGACAGTATGACATCTTTCTCTATATTTTGATCGAGATGAGACAGCTATATTAATACAATCTCACAGCATTTCATAACTGAACTAGAAAATGTACGAATAACATAGCACCTTGATACATAAGTTGGTTTAATCTGCCTTGACTCTATAGAACATATATATAGAGTGTCTGCATATATTTAATTGATAACTATATAATTAATAAGAAGGCTGGTATAAAATCTTCAGTACATAATATCTTTTAATACAAGACACCTATATAATGTTTCCTTATTGCTTGCCAAGTCTTAGGCATTAGATTTATTGAATTATTGTTTACGCAGGATCCCTTTGATCTGGTAGTTTTTTTTTTTTTTTTTTTTTTTTTTTTAGCATATTGGTATTTATTTCTGCCCGTGACACAGGAGAATTAATGAATCATAATGTAGCATCAACATTTAATACACATGGGCAGAAGGAATTTTCAGATTTTATTGATCATATGATGCAAATACAATATACCCTATCGGTATATATTTGAATTCTTTTTTTTTTTCTTCCCTCCTTACCAGAGATGATGATAGATTCAGTTAGGTTAGTGAATTAATATCGCCAACCTTAATAGAGTTAATCATATAACCTTTACAATCCTAATTAAATGATTACGTTAAATAATATAATACAGACATTGTTTGATCATATTAATTTGATTATTATACTTAGGAAGATTGGATAAGACCCTTTCTTCTTTTTTTAATTGGGATCTCCTTTCTTCCAGACAGATAAGCTGCATCCTGGTATACAGGGAGGTGGTCTTGGCCTCTTTGTATTTGGCCTTTTCTTCTTTTCTCCCTACTAAGACCGACCTTTCCCACTCTGTATATCTGAGATGATAATTTTATTTTATGCTTACATGTTGTGGATGTTTAATATTGGTAGAATTACAAATGTTAGAGAGAGCTACACAGATAATCTTCAGAAAGAGAAGTTAAAATTTGTTAATTTAATAATAGTTAAAGTACCTGCCAGCATGATGACAAGTTACAGTACATATTATAATTTGTTTCACAGGTCATTGCTGTATATTAGTCTGCATAAGGGTCCCTTGATATATACTTACTATTCAAACTGGTTAATAACTTAAGTACATAATGACCAATTTAGCACTTTGTACATGGAATGTCAAGGGACTTAATGCACTAAATAAGCATAAACAAATTCTAAATTATCTTAAAACACACAAAATACAAATTGCGTTATTACAAGAAACTAAACTATTACATGCAGACAATGACAGACTAAAAATGATTGGGTCAGTCAGGTGTATGCAGCATGACTACTACAAAAAAAGGCGTGGCCATACTGTTACATAAAAATCTGAGATGGACACCTCTAACATCCAGAAAGATACGGATGGTAGATGGCTTATCATAACATTTAATACCCCATCAGGGCCATTAACTATAGTCAATATTTATGCACCAAATTCAGATGATCCTCAATTCTTTCAGAGTTTAACCCAAATATTAATTACATCGAATATATACAATTCCCGATACTAATTGGAGGGACTTTAACTTACCTTAGAAGCATATATGGATAGAAGCAATGGCTCATTAGATAACACCTAAAAGTTTATCTATTATTACTCAATTTATGCAGGATTTGGGTTTATCCGATATATGGAGAACTTTCCACCCTAGAGACAGAGAATATACATTTTATTCTTACGACATCAGACATATAGTAGAATAGACTACTTGTTAACCTCACCTATAATAACTGCGAATACAATTGATGTTAATATCCTCCCATTAATTATATCAGATCATGCTCCAGTTAAACTTCTATTTACTTGGGCCTTCCCTAAAAAATCTTTTGCATGGAGACTAAATCCTTTATTATTGAAAGATCCTGAATTTATTCCTTGGATTAAAACACAAATAGAAGAATTTATACATATTAATGACCCAAAAGATACGTCCATGAGTACTATATGGGAAGCACTTAAAGTTACATTAGGTAAAATAATCAGCTATGTGGCCCATAGACGGAAGCTCAGGGAACAGCAAATTAATAATCTTGAAAAATTACTGGAAACAAAGCAAAAACTATATTCTAGAACCCTCATCCGATCCTTCCTTGAATCTGCATTATGAAATTTTACAATTAAGAATGCAAATCAACAAGTTAATATCTAGGAAAACAGAGATTGCTTTACTTAGAATAAAACAAAATTTTGGGAAGGGGTGAGAAAGGAAGTAAAATTCTTGCTTACAGGCTTAAGATGCAACAGACAGAAGTTACATAGCGCCTTAAAGATGATAAAGGGAAGATTCAAACTAATGAATCTGCTATTAATCGAGATAATGACATCTTTTATAAAAACTTTATTCTTCATCTCATACATCATTAATTCTGGACATTTCTTCCTTTCTGGATAAGATAGCACTCCCAAGTCTCTGCGGGAGATAACACAATCTTTAGATACACCATTTACATTAGAGGAGATAAAAGGCAGTTCATTCTCTCAAAATGGACTATCCCCAGGAGGAGATGGCTTCCCTGTTGAAATTTACAAACTTTGTGAAGAACAATTGTGTCCTTTATTATGCAAAGTATTTCATGCATCATCTTTACTAGGCCAACTACCATACACTATGACAGATGCAATAATTACGATCCTTCCAAAAGATAAAGATGAATAATCCAGCTAATTATCGCCCAATATCCTTACTCAATACAGATGGAAAGATTTTTGCTAAGAGTTTAGCAAACCGTATAGAACCATATATCCGAAATTAATTCATAAATCTCAAGTGGGCTTTGTTAAAGGAAGGATGGGTTCTGATAACTTACGCTCATTAATGAATCTTATTTACAAAGCCAAATCTCTTAATTCTCCTGCAGCAGCGATAGCAATAGATTTAGAAAAGCTTTGATTCTTTAAGCTGAAATTTTCTTTTCAGGTACTGTCTCGCTTTGGCTTTAGTAACCAATTTTGTTCCTGGATTAAGCTACTTTATACTAAACCTCATGCAAGAGTACTTACTAACTCTACTTTATCACAGACATTCAGACTAGAAAGGGTACTGAACAAGGATGCCCTCTCTCACCTTCTCTTTTTATTTTAGCCTTGGAAACTTTCGCTGCCTTTCTCAGACAGAACAATGAAATTAAGGGTATTAATATCGGTCACACACAATATACAACCCTGTCATATGCGGATGATATGCTAATTTTGTTAAAAAATTTAAGTATATCTGGAAAACCACTTAAAAACATTTTAGCTTTGTTCTCGAGACTGTCTGGACTAACAATTAACTACCAAAATCAGAAATATTGCCATTGAATAAATACTGTATACCGATTATGAACACACATTTAGGCTTTCACTGGGCCCATATTATATCACCTATTTGGGGATTAAAGTGTCAACGATTTTGACAAGATGGGAAAACAATCTTGCCATTACTCATTAAAATTAAAGCAGATTTGGATAGATGGAAAAATTTGAAATTATCTTTACTTGGCAAGATATCTGTAATTAAAATGAATATTACTCCTAAAATCTTATATCTATTAGCCTGCATCCCTCTCAAGATATCTTCTTCCCTGTTGGAAAACATTGACAAAACTATAGGAAACTTCTTATGGGATGGTAATATTCCAAGGTTTAATCGTATCAAATTCATTACATTGGTCACAAAGGTGGATTTGGCCTACCACGATTATGTAAACATATGTGGGCTTTTAGAGCATCACAAACTATTAAGTGGCTTATGAAACCTAATCATAATGTTCCATTATGGTATGATATGGAAACCTCTCTATCTACAGATTATACACCTAATAGTAACATCTACTTCCGCTATCTCCCAAACTAAAAAATCCCATAATTAATGCATCAGTTCATTACTGGTTTAAAATGCACAAATGGCTTAAATCTGATCCTTCCCTTTACCTTTTACACCTATATGGGGCAACCCAAAATTTATATAAGAAAACAAACCAATATACTGTAAATCTTGGAGGTACAAGAATATCCTATTTTTATATGATATTGTAACAAATAATGATAACTCACTAAACTCCTTTAATAATATTCAAACAAAATGGAATATTCCTAAAGAAGAATTTGGAAATACTTACAAATACGTCTGGCCATATCCTCTAATCTTCAACAACTTAATAAAACAGAAATATCAACCTCATATATGAATACATGGATCAACATCTCTCATGGCTTGACCAGCAAAATATATAAACAGATTAGAGACATATTGCCAAATCAATCACTTTCAGCCAGAGATAAATGGAATCAAATATTAAATATAAATATTACAGATTCTCAGTGGAGTAGCTGTTGGAGAAGTTGTCATGATTCCTTTAAAGACATACGTAGTAGGTTGATTCAATCTAAAATTTTACATTTATGGTACAAAACACCAGCTCATCTATATAAAATAGGTTTAGCTCTTAATAACAAGTGCTGGAGATGTGATACATAGATACATACATAGATACATAGACAGTGTCGGCAGATAAGGGCCTATGGCCCACCCAGTCTGCCATTTGAGCTTGTAAGTTCAGTTTGTTTTCCTAGAAGTCTATTTCCCTTACCCTGTCCTCTAGAATTCCTTTATGTCTATCCCATGCATTCTTAAATCCTGTGATTGTTTCAGCCCCACCACTTCCTCTGGCAAGGTGTTCCACTTGTCCACCACCCGTTCTGTGAAGAAATTCTTTCTCATGTTTCCTCTCAGATCGTCCTCCTCCAACTTCATCCCATGCCCTCTAGTCCTGAAACATCTTTTCACTAAAAATAGTGTTTTCCTGCACCCTGTTCCTCCCTGTAAGATACTTGTATGTCTCTATCCTTATCCCTCTCTCCTCCTCTCCTCCAGGAGTACATGTTCAGTTCCTTCAACCTGTCTTCATAGGACTTGTGATGCAATCCATGCACCATCTTTGTTGCCCTCCTCTGAACCTTCTCTACCCTGTCTATGTCCTTACGTAGGTATGGTCTCCAGAACTGTACACTGTGCTCCGGTGGGGCCTCACTAGTGTCTTGTATAGGAGAATTATGACCTCCCTTTTCCTGCTGGTGATGCCCCTGCCTATACATCCAGCATCCTATTTGCTTTACCTGCTGCCTTGTCACACTGTTTCCCTGCCTTGAGGTCATCAGAGATGATAACTCCAAGATCCCTTTCCTGCTTGGTGCATGCTATATCCTCACCCCCAACTGATATATTGTGCCAGGGTTTTTGGCCCCATATGCATTATCTTGCACTTCTTTGCATTAATTTCAACTGCCAAACCCTGCGCCAAATGGAGATCTTTACATATATTATGGACTTGTAAACCTATATCTGATCTATGGCATACTGTTCATATATAGCCACCCAAATTTTAGGCACGATATTATCTTTGATCCTAAATTTTGCCTGTTAGGAATCAGGAATAATAATACAAATTTAGCAAAATACCAACATAGATGGCTTCAGATTTTATTTATGCAAATTAAGAGACTGATCTTAATTCAATGGAAAACTTAGCTTATACCTACCCTTAAAGACATTTTTAACAATTTAACTTACATCGCATCTCTGGAAAGAATCTCATACTTGAGAATAGACCGACTTAATGAGTTTAATTTGTGCTGGCAGGACTATTTAAATTTTCTTCAAACTCAGAAGATATAACTGATATCACATTATACACATTTTTTTCTTCTCTTCAGATATATTTTAATACGGATGTAGAGTTACAATTAACTTTCTATGCAGCTCTAAAGTTTAGTGTAGATTATGTTATTCTTTGTATCTCTTTCTACTACTAACTGCAATATAGTGTGAACAGAAAAGAAAAAAGAAAATAATTTCGAATGTATAATTATACAACCCTTCTAGGATATCATTTATGTGTATTAGTATACTGGTATTTTGGTAACTCATTATATTTTATACATTATCATCTGTAGTACCTAGTATACAAAATGTAACACTATTCATATTTGATTTTGTATTATGTACTATTTGTAAATGACAATATCTATTAATAAATAAACTAACTGCAAGAAAAGGATAGGACAGGGAGAAAAATAGGTGGTTTTATATGTAAAGGAAAGTATGAAGGCCATGGAAATACAAGGTTACAGTGGGGAGAAGGAGGGCTGGAGGTTCTTTAGGTTGGCCTAGGGGCGGGGTCATGGACCTTTGTATGTGTAGGGGTGGTGTACAGGCCACTAGCACAAGGGAGGATATGGACAGAGGTTTGGGGGAGGCCATAGGCAAAATGGCAAAGAGGAAGTAATAAAATTATGGATGACTTTAATCTACCGGATGTGGACTGGAACATACAGGCTACAGCTACAACTAGGAGCAGTGTCATCCTAGACTCCCTGAAAGTGGTATTTCTCAGGCAGCTGGATACAGATCCCACTAGGAATGGACAGTGCTGGATCTGGTATTCTGAACAGGGACAGCATTGCAGATGTCACAGTGGATAGCCAGCCCCTTGGTTCAAATGACAATCAGACATTGTGGTTTGACATATGGATTGGGAAGAAGAAAAGACACACTAAGACAAGGGTTCTGGGCTTTAGGAGTAGATTTCAAAGAAATGGGAGACTGCCTCAGGAATTACCTTGGGGTAGTGGGGATGGAAGTACAGTGGAATAGAATAAAGGAGGGCATAACTAGGGCAACAGCAAGCTGTTTAAAGATAAAAAGCAAGGTAAAAGTGTCAGTGGCTCAGTAGGTAGCACACTCGCCTCTGAGGCGGAGATCAGGCGCTGTGGTTCAGTTCCCATCTGGCATGAGTTAATATCCAATACTGACACTGTAGTGCAGCATGAGAGGGTGCTGCACTTCTGAGGTGCCGTCTTTCGGATGAGGCGTTAAACCGAGGTCCCATCTGCCTGGATTGGTGGTAGTTCAGGTGGATGTTAAAGATCCCATGGCACTTATCGAAAAGAGTAGGGCATTTCCTCGGTGTCCTGGCCAAATTTCCTCATTCACTAAAAATACCACCAACAGCTTAATCTGGTTCAAATTCAATTGCCCACCATCTGTCCCCAGGTCGCCCCTGAAAAAGGGACTCCTAGGCCCAGTGGGCTTACCGGGTCAACAAATCAACACAAACAAAAGAGAAAGAGGCCACTATGGCTCTCGAAGGAGGTAGCTAAGGTGTAAGGAAAAAAAAAAAGCTTTCAGGAAATACAAGGAGACCCAAATGGAGATGGACAGGAGGTATATCTAGTGAAACAAAGGGAGGCAGGAAGGATGGTAAGGGCAGCAAAGGCTCAAACCAAGGAAAGGATCACCCAGGAGGTCAAAAATAGGGATAAGAGTTTCTTCAGGTATGTGAGTGAAAAGAGGAAGGCAAGTGGTGATATAGTGAAGATCTGGAAACGGGGGGATGTGAAGAAGACCAAGAAAAAGCTAAATTTTAAACAAATACTTCTGCTCTGTCTTCACAGTGGAAGTGTGGGGACCGGCTGCCATGCATTATCAAAGACAAGGGGAGGGGAGTGGACACAAGTCCATTTACAAAACAGAGCATTTCTTGGGAGTTGGAAGCCCTTAAGGAAAACAAGGCAAAGGGCTACATGGGATTCACTCAAGGGTACTAAGGAACGGAACATAGTGCTAGCTGGCCCTCTGGCAATGCTATTTAGCACCTCATTGGAGATGGGGTGGTTCCAGAGAAATGGAGGAGGCCAGTGTGGTTCCTCTGCACAAGAGGGCAGCAGGAGGAGGTCAGTAATTACAGACCAGTCAGTTTCACATCAGTGGTGGGGAAAAAGTTCCTGCTGAAGGAGAGACTGATGGAGTACCTGAAGACACATGGGCTGCGGGACCACTGGCAGCACGGCTTCACATGGGAGGTCATGTCAAACAAATCTCAGAATTTGTTTGACTGGATAACAAGGAGGTGGGTCAGGGGAGGGCAGTGGATATGGCCTATTTGGACTTCAGTAAGGACTTTGACACTGTTCAACATGGGAAGCTGATAAAGAAACTTAGTAGCCTAGGGGTGGGGAGAAGGTGGTGTGCTGGGTATCAAACTGGTTGAAAGAAAGGAGGCAGAGGGTAGTGGTAAATGGCAGTTACTTAGTGGATGGGAGGTGTCAGTGGAGTACTATAGGGTACTACTGGGCCCTGTCCTCTTCAATGTCTTCATAAGTGAGATTGCAGAGGCACTGGATGTGATGGTGTATCTCTTTGCGGGTGACCAAAAATCTCAACAGGATAGACACCCAGGAGGGATTGAGTAAATGCAAAGAGATTGGGGAAACTAAAGAAGTGGTCTAGAGAGTGGCAGCTGGTTTCAGTGCAAAAGTGCAAAGTCTTGCACCTAGGCTGGGGAAACCTGAGGCTGCGTGTAAGATGGGAAGGGAGGTACTCACAGTTACCAAGCAAGAAAAGGACTTTGTAGTGATCATAGCTGATGATCTCAGGGTGGCAGGACAGTGTAACAGGGCAGCAGGCTAGCTGAGCAGGATGTTGGGGTTGAGTGGTAGAGGAACTCTAGCAGAAGGGAGGTGGTGTTGCCCTGTATCGCACATTTATCTCATTTGTGAAACACCACCTGGAGTGCTGTGTCCAGTTCTGGAGGCTGCACCTCTGCAAAGACATTGACAGGGTGGAAGCAGTTCAGAGGAAGGTTACTAAAATGGTGAGGGGTTGCACAAGAAACCAGATGAGGAGAGGTTGCAGGAGCTCAACATATACTCCCTAAGAGGAGAGGAGAGCAAGAGGGACAGGATTGAGACCAACAAGTGCAGTGCCCAGGAGCTGGGGGCCCTACAGAAACAGTTTAGGGCCCAGCAGGGAGCTCAGGGAGGGGTGGCTTTAGGCTGCATGTCAGGATCCCTGGGGATACAGTGTGAGGGACAAACAAGTGTTCATTTGGGTGTCTTGCCCATTGTGGATCACCCCAGCAACCGCTTAGTTCACCCATGTCTGTCCTCTGCTAGTCCCCCACTATTCCAGCCAGAACCTTTCCCAACAGCCCAAGCAGGGCTGTTTGAACATTTTTTCCTCTCTCTCTCTGTCCTCACTGCAGGACCCCCACACTCAGACAGACAGCACGAAGAGGGAGGCCACACACCCTGGACTGCTGTCCCAGCCCAGCGTGTAAGCATTTAAAAAAAAAGAAAGAAAGAAAATGCTGTTAGTGCTTGAGCTCAGGGTTCAAATGCTAGAACCCCAGGCAATCAACAAAAGTGTCCCAGATTGACCATTGGTCAGTCAGTCGAGAAGTCAAGTCTGGTCCTCACCTTGGAGGAGGCCAGGAAAAAGGTCTGAGGCACTGTCAGGTGCTGGTGCAGCTGGAGAAGTAAGGGATCGAGAGGGCACAGAGGATCCTGTAAGAATAGTGAAGGGTTTACCTAACCTTGGTCTCTGTGGTCCTTGTCTTTGTGTGGCGGTCTCCTCAGGTGTCGTGTTCAGTCCCCCTGAGCAACAGCACAGTCAATGGCCATACAATGTGGGCTTAGTTTTGGCTCATTTTGGTTTTTGTGTACATTAGTTTAGAAGCTGTCCCTCATCGGCAGCGTCAGTGGCCATGGCACATGAGTGGGAAGAGCAGAGTGAGCAAGTCGCACCAGATCAAGAATGCAGCAGTCAGAGGAACATCAGGTGGAACAGCAAGTCCTACCTTTTGGACCACCCACAGCTTCACCCCGGCTGGGGCAGTAAGCTAGCAGCAGCACTACTGGACAGGTGCTGACCATCAAAACAGTTTATTTAAAAAGTGCTAGATGGTGCAAGGGTGGCAGAGCTCCAGTAAAGGAACCTTCCAGAAGGCAGAGCAGGGCAGCAGCCCTCAGTGTAATCAGGAGCTCCTGGAGGGCAGAGGAAGGGCAGGATAGCCCCATAGAGCAAACCTCATTAATTTTTTAACTAAATAAATTTCACTACTGGGGCTAAGTGAAGCAGCTGAGGCCACGTGGATGAGTGGGTGCTCCCACTCTCAGGACCATCCATACAGGTGGCGTAGGGTCAAGCTCCACAGGAGTCAGTACTAGAGAGTTCAGAATCACAGGAGAACCACCCACAGGGCAAAGTAATTCAGGCTCCTAGGACTTACATTGAGCTACAGTATGCTAACAGACACCACCAGGATACATTTAATAAGGCTCCATAGGAGGACTGGGGCAAGTAAGCACTATAGGAGTTCATGAATACTACTGAATCTTTTCACACTGCCTTTGACTGCATTGTGCCCCATTTGCCCTAATGAACTACCTGAACTGGTGAATTGCCTGTCTGTCTAGCGAGCTGTTTTTGACTTTGTGTGGTGCCTCTTTTGCCCTGACGAACTACCTGAACTGGTAAATTGCCCTGTTTGCCTAACGAACTACCTAAACTGGTGAATTGCTCTGGTTGCTTAACAAACTGCCTTTTATTTATTTAGCTTTTGTTTACTGGGTAAATGCACTACATAAAACTTGCCTATTTTCAGGCATGACCCAGGAGATTACAAATCAGGGAACAATAAGAATACAATGATTGAAACAGTAGAAAAAATGCACAATTACAAATGTGAGGTAAAAACAAGGCAGTGACATGGTACAGGTTTAATTAATAAAGATGGGAACAAATAAGCCAATAACTGACAGTGACAGGATAAAACAACAGTTATTAGTCCATGAGAATAAATTGGCAAGGTTTCACACAACAGTCAAGGAAGAGCAAAAATACGGTACAAAGTCAGTTAAGGTAATAGCATGTAATCAAGCATGTCCAGTACATAAGCAACAAATATGGATACTTGAAAATTAAATAGACAGTGCGGAGTCAGGTGTAGTAACTAGGAGGAAGGGGGCAATGAAACTAGGAAAAGTCAGGATCAGGAGCGTTTATCAGTGGATCTAAAGTAATGGAATACATTTCTTTTGAAAACTGAGTGAGACTTACAGACCCTGAGGTGAGAGGGCAAGTAATTACTAACATACGAAATTTGCCAGCAGATAAGGCCTAGGGTCTATAAGTCTGCTCGAATGTCAGCTAGCACCCTTATCTGCAGCTGCCCCCCCTTCCACCCTTCCCTTCATTAACCCTCCCCTTGTCCTGTCCCATCCTCGTTTGAAGCAGTCCACTGTTCTACTGCATACCACTTCAGCAGGTAACGCATTCCACCCAGCCACCACCCTCTCTGTAAAAAGTGTCTCCTCATCTCCCTCCTGAACCTTCCTCGCTCCAGTCTCATATCATGGCCCTGTTGTCCCTCCCTCCTTACTTTGAAAGCCCCCTGTACCTGTCTTGTTTATTCCTTTCATGTATTTAAAGGTTTCAACCATGTCCCCCTGTCTCTCCTCTCCTCCAGTGAGTACATGTTCAACTCCTTCAACCTCCTCTGTGTGATAAATTCCCAGCCCTTGATCATCTTTGTCACTCTGCTGCCCACTCCAGTAACTTAATGTCCCTCTTCAGATACTGGACGCCAGTACTGCACGAGTACTCCAGGTGTGGTCTAACTAATGACCTATACAGTGGCAGAATCACCTCCTCCCTCCTCGAGGATATACCCCTTGCAATACAACCCAGCATTTTGTTGGCCTTTGCAGCTGCCTTCCTACATTGTGCTGAGTTGTTCATTGACCCTGTAATGAGCACACCCAGATCCTTCTCCTCCTCTGTCTGGGCTAGCTGCCTCCCCTAGCTGGTAACTCCTCCTTGGGTTCTTCATCCCAAAATGCAGCACCTTGCACTTTTGGCATTAAAGCCCAGTTGCCAGGTGTCTGACCAGGTTTCAAGCTTTGCCAGATCATCCTGCAACCCTGCCATCCCACTAGGTCATCCACCCGCGCCTACCTTGGTATCATCAGCAAACAGACTGATCTTGCTCTTGATGTCCCATGATATGTCTGCAATGAGTATCCCAAACAACACTGGTCCCAACACTAGCCCTGTGGGAACACCGCTTGTCACTGCCCTTGGGTGTGAGGCTCCCACCCACCACCACCCTCTGTTGCCTTCCCCTGCAGCCAGTTTCCTACCCATCTCACCAGCTTTGCACCCGCCCCTGTGCCTACTAACCTTCCCAGCCTTCCATGTGGCACTGAGTCGAATGCCTTACTGAAGTCCAGATACAGGACATCCACTGCATGGCCCCTGTCCAGTTGCCTAGTTACCCAGTCATAGAACTCTTGACCAGGTTGGTTGGCAGGATCTGCCACGTGATGAAGCCATGCTGTCTGCTGTTCTGTAGTCCTTGGCCTCTAGAGGGCCACCAGCCTCTCCTTCAGGATAGTCTCCATTAGCTTACCCATGATGGATGTGAGGCTCACTGGTCTGTAGTTTCCGGTTCATTCTTGGGCTCACTCTTGTGGAGGGGCACCATAAGACCATCCTCCAGTCCTGAGGTACACACCCCAATGTAGTGAGGCATTAAATAGGTCTGCCAAGGTCCTGCAAGGACCTCTGCCAGCCCTTCAATATTCTGGGGTGGATGCTCATCTGGCCTGGCACCTTTGTCCACCTCAGGGCCTTCAAACCCTCTCGGAACTCTGCTCTCCATGATTTCCCATCTGTCACCACTTCCCCCTCTGCTTCTGCCATTTCTTCCACCTTGGGTGTCACCCCTCTTCTCTTTAGTAAATACTGAGCAGAAGTACTCATTTAGTGCTTCCTCCTTATAGCACCTACTTCCACCCAACCCCCCTCCTAATCCTTACTATGTGGTTCTTACAGCTCCTTTTCTCCTGATGTACTTAAAGTCCTTCTCCCCTTCTTAATGCCTTGTGCCAGCCTGAGTTCAGTAGATGCTTGGCTCCCTTACTGCCCTTGTCACCTCCTTCGATTCTGTCAAGTACTCCTCCCTGTCCCCCTCCCTGTTTTCTTGTACTTCCTAAAGGCAGCTCTTTCCTCCTAACCTTTTCCATGACCTCCTTGCTCCAACCAGATTGGTTTCTTAGCCTAGCCTTCTTGCTCTTGGCTTTGCAGCAGGTTTTGGTTGCCTCCACTATCCCCAGCTTTATGAGCTCCCACCTCTGGTTAGTGTCCATACTAGATTGAATTCTGGCCAGGTACCCTTTAACCACTTCCCATCCTCCCAAAGTCGGCCCTCCTGAAGTCCAGCACTATTGTGCCAGATTCCACTCCTTCCTGCCCATATCCAATGTGAGCCATACTGAGTGGTGGTCACTCCTGACAGCGGTTCCTCCACTGTAAGTTTTCTCACAAAGTCCCCATTTGCCAGCACAAGGTCAAGGGTATTCCCTAACCTGGTTGGTTCACTGACCATTTGCAGCAGGAAGCTGTCCTGGAAGGCATCCAGCAGTACCTACCTTCTGTTCCTGGTTGTTGGGGTGCTCCAGTCCACTCCTGGCATGTTGAAGTCCCTCACAATCACCACATTACCCTTCTTGCAGGTCCTCCTGATCTGTCCCGCTAGTTCCCTGTCTAACTCCTCCATCTGAGATGGTGGCCTGTACACCACTCCCATTCTAAGAATCCTATTCTTGGAATCCTGGATTTGCATCCAAAGTGACTCCGTGCTAACCCCCTCCCCTTCCTCCCTTACACAGTTCAGTCCTTCCTTCACATATAGTGCCACCCCCTCCTTTCCCAATCACCCTGTCCTCACGAAATAGCCTGTACCCTGGTACAGACAGGTCCCAGTCATTGTATTGGGTGGCCCATGTTTCCGTGATGGCTGCAATGTCCACCTCTCCTCTGCCATGAGAACCTGTAACTCTGCAGTTTTCCTCCCAAGGCTCCTAGCATTAAGGGTAACCACCTTCCACCCTTTTCCCCCTCCCATCCTGCCCTCCTTTCCTAGCATCACCAACAGTACTTGCCATTTGTCCTTTGTCAGTGTTATGGGGGTAAGCTCATATGGTTTCCCAACCTGTGGTCTCTGTATATCTCTTCCCCAACTGCCACCCCTACTCCTAGTTTAAATTCCCAACTTCTCTATGTACTCCTCCATCCTCTGTTTCCAACACTTTATTTCCTCCTCACTCAAGTGTAGTCTGTCCTTGGCATAGAGACTACTGTCCTCCCAGGTCCCTCCCCACCCCCCAACAGCCCATACCCTTTAGCACAACACCAGGTTCTTAGCCATCCATTAAATTCCTCTATTCTCAGCTTTCTTGTTGTGCTTGCCTTTGGCAATCGAAGTATCTCTGAAAAAGTTACTGATCTTCCTGCCCCCTCACATAATTGTGCTAGTTCCTCAACCTCCTCTGGACTATATCTACTGTCTTGTCAGCCAGGTCATTCATCCCAAGATGTATAATTAAATGAGGCTTGTCCCTACCCCTTCTAGCATATTTCAGAACAGACTGTCTCACCCTTTCCGCTGTCCATTCTGGCATGGCCTCCACCCAAAATCGACTATACCTCTCCCCTTGCTACCCCACCTAACTCCTCTTGTATTGAGTCCCCCAGCACTAAGATTCCACCACTCTGACTCCTGCTTGCTTCCATTCATCTCCTCTCTCATTTCCAGCACCTATTCTTCCGCGCTGCACATTATTTCCCCCTTTTACCCCTGTTGCAATTCTCCCAGCAGAACTTCCCCCAGCTCCAGTTTGGTCCAGGCATTTATCAATTATTCCTCTAATTTCATCATTTCCTCCCCACCTTCTTCCTCTCTAGCAGTGCACAACTATTTTCTGAGGCCCTTTACAAATGCCGCTCCTCTCTCTTTCTTAGTAACCTGTTCTCTCCTTTCCACTCCATGACTTTTGCCACTTCTTGCCTCCCTCACAAGTCTCTATCTCCCTCCTTCCATTTGTCTTTTGTCTCCTGACCTGGTTTCCCCGGCAATTGTTCTTCCTGGCCTGGGCCCCTTTGTCTCTACTTCCTTCTTCTGACCCTCTCCTCACCACTGTTGGCTTAAGTGGCCTCCCTCATCTCCCCTTCTTCCTCCCTCAGTATTGGGCTAAACCCACCCCCAATCTGCCTTGCCTGTCTTAGTTCCTCCTGCAGACCCTCAATCTCCTTTCTAAGGTTTTCTATGTGGTTGCACACTAAACATCCTCCCAGAATTCCTATATTTGGGCAAAGTGAGCAAAGGCCTGTTCACCCATATCAGAGGAGCATTTGGGAATGGCCTGGAGGGCCCTGAGTTGTGGACTGCAGTTGATAGGCATGGTCAGCTGGAGTAAACATAGAGGCCAATGACAATGAGGCTGGTTGGGAGGATCTGGTGATGTCAGTTGAGGGAGCTGAGGATGTAAGGATTGTAGACAGGAGCTCGGCTTCACAAACACCAATAAAACATATGCAGCAACAAGATGCTCAGGGATAAAATCAGTTTTATTTCCACCATGGACACCAGCAGCCTGATGCAGGTGCACCTCCCATAGCCAAACATTTTCACACATAGTGAGGTGCTTTCTCAAGGCATAAGGTGGTATCAGGTACTGCACCCTTAAAGAAATCCATTAAAGGAACAGTGCAAATGCCATAGTAAGTGCAGTAACCATAATTATACTCATACCACCACTAAGTAGCAGGACTGTAGTTCACAATAACAAAACACTTTAATGTGCAAAAACATACATGCAATTTATCATAATAGCAATAAAAAGTGTCTTGTGCCAAATAAATACTTTAAGGACCTCAAAACCTTGTTATTAGTCTATAATATAAATTCTAACTATAATTAAGAAGATCTAGATCTATACAAAAAGATAAAAAGTGCAATACAGTGCCAAAATTGTAATAATAACAGACATAAGCCTAAGCCCAGTATGTACTCTAAAGAACACAATTGTATTAAATGTATTAATTTAAAAAGTTTTAAATATATACTTTATTTTAAAGCTTAAATATATGGGAGATTGATAATTTTCAGTCCATAAACTCATAATAGTTTTAATAGTTTTAAATTTGATATTTACATTTTATATTCTTACAAAACATCAACAGAGTCCTAAAGCATGAAAATATACATGCATGATTATGCTGAGCTGTTCTAAGCAGTTCCTGCACTAACAATAAATGTGTAAATATGTTATTAAATATTTTCTACATCTGTCAATCAGTATAATGCCTTTCAACAATATGTTCTCAGTGAGGCAGAATAATATAACAAAAAAAATAATAAAAAACAGAAATAGACACAAGGAGCGTGGGGGCTAATAAAAAACTGAAGAACTGTGTATTATTAGTTACAAATATAGGGTCAATTGAAAAAGTCATTTAGTCCTGGAAAATTGTATGATTTAAATTTGTATTGCCAGTAAGTCTCTCTCTCTCTCTGGCATAGTTTTTCATTAGGGTCCCCACCTCTGACATTTTTCTTACTTTTTCCATCATCTGAAACAAAAATTATGTTCAGAACCTTTTGTTTTTAATGTTGAGCCACAGCACTAATGTCATCTAATTTGTTAATGCTCCTCAGATGCTGTGCAATTCTTTCTTTAAATTTTTGGGTAGTCTTTCCTATGTAGAAAGCTGAGCAGTGGGTGCATTTAGCCAGATACACAATGTTAGTCATACTGCAATTACAAAAGTCCAGGATATTAAAGGTTACATACATAAATTTGTGTTTCAGGAGATGGAAAAGTAAGAAAAATGCCAGAGGGGGACATTGATGAAAAACTATGCCAGAGAGAGACTTACTGGCAATGCAAATTTAAATCATACACTTTCCAGGACTAAATGTCTTTTTTCAATTGACCTTATATTTGTAACTAACAAAAAAAGTTTTTCAGTTTTTTATTATAGCCCCTATGCTCCTTGTATCTATTTCTGTTTTTTATTATTATTTTTGTTTCATTATTCTGCATCACTGAGAACATATTGTTGAAAGGCATTATTGATTGACAGAAGCAGAAAATATTTAAAACAAATTTACACATTTCTAATTAGTGCAGGAACTGCTTAGAACTAATCCAGCATAATCATGCATGTATATTTTCATGCTTTAGGACTCTATTGATGTTTTCTAAGAATACAATATTTAAATATCTAAGTTAAAACTATTAAAACTATTATGAGTATATGATTGAACATTATCAATCTCCCATATATTTAAGCTTTAAAATAAAGAATATATTTTAAATGCATTTAAAACTTTTAAATTAATAAATTTGATACAATTGTGTTCTTTGGAGTAAATATTGGACTTAGGCTTATGTCTGTTAATATTACAATTCATAGCACTGTATTGCACTTTTCATCTTTTTGTATAGATCTAGATGTTTTACTTTTAAATTATAGTTAGAATTTATAGTATAGACTAATAACAAGGTTTTAAGGTCCTTAAAGTATTTCTTTGGCACAATACACTTTCTATTGCTATTATGATAAATTGCATGTATGTTTTTGCACATTAAGGTGTTTTGTTATTGTGTACTACAGTCCTGCTACATAGTGGTGGTATGAGTATACTTATGGTTACTGCACTTTACTATGGCATTTGCACTGTTCATTTAATGGATTTCTTTAAGGGTGCAGTACCTGATACCATCTTATGCCTTGAGAAATCACTGATTACGCATGAAAATGTTTGGCTAAGTGGGAGGGGTACCTGCATCAGGCTGCTGGCGTCCATGGTGAAAATAAAACTGGATTTTATCCCTGAGCATCTTGTTGCTGCATATGTTTTATGTGGTGTTTATAAGGCAGCGCTCCTGTCTATATTGGAGTATTTTTTGCTTGGTCCTTTACCTTCTTACTGTAGCCACCTGTTTGCACAAGGAGGAGGGGAGAGCCAGTTTAAATTGGAGTAGAGTGAGCAGTGGTGGGTGCAACGAGGAACAGGCAAGGCAAACCTGCACACATTGTTATAGGTGATGTCCCATTTGAGAAAACAGCTAGAGTTTATTTATTTTATTTATTTATTTAGTTTTTGATTACGGGTAAGTGCTCTAGACAAAGAAGTTGCCTATTGTCAGTCACGACCCTGGAGAGTTACAGACATAGGTAAATGCACATCATATCACAATGGTTACTATTACATAATACAGACTTGGGTCAAACACATTACAGTATAGACAGGCACGGTGATACCTATTGTACAGGAGAAATTAGACATTACTCTAGGCTATCCATAGATACAGGAGAATACACAATACAGTTTCAAGGAGATAGACCATACAGTATCAGTAAATACAGAAACTATTCCTGACAGATTCGTGGTGGGAGACCTCACAGCACTGGCCTGATAAAAGGCGGTGAGTGTAGCATAGCCTAGGAGTAAGACACCCTGGGCAATTGTGACTCTTGCTGCAGGGGTAGGGGCATGGTGGATGTGGTATGCAATTTGAAGCTTGGAATTCATGGATTTGCAGATATCAGTTGTATCTTGTGAGAAATCCAGGGCAGGGTCGAGTGTGATGCTGAGATATTTGAAAGAATGGATCACAGAGACAAGGAGCCATCAAGACACAAGATAACTACAAAGAACCAGAGCAAATGCCCTGAGGCATGGGTTATCCCAGAGGATATTGGCCTTACAGCCAAATTTTAAAGAAAACACAATTGCACATACCCCAATCATGCAAAGCATCATGGGAAACATATGCGAATCCCCATGAGAGAATTTGGACTGGCTCACCTTTAAGCAGAATTGCATGGTGCCAGAAGGCCTCACAGTGTAATCAGCAAGGCTAAGGCTAATTGCGTTTTCTTTAAGAATTTGGCTGTAAGGCCAATATCCTCGGGACAACCCATGCCTCAGGGCATTTGCTCTGAAGTTCTTTGCAGTTCTTTTCCTGCTCCATTTTGGGGTCCCCATGGCCTAAACAAATAACATCCCCTTAAGGGGTGGCTGTCTCTCTCTCCCTGGGCTGAGACACAGATATGGCACACTGATGAGTTCAAATGAGGATGAAACACGTGTGTGTGTCTACTGTTCTTAGCCTTTGCTGATTGCACAGTGAGGCCTTCTGGCACCATACAATTCTTAAAGTTGAGCCAGTCCAAATTCTCTCACAAGATAACTAGATCAGAAGCAGGTGTGCAAGTCTCTTGGGGGACCCAAGAGCGTGACTTGGTCTTGCCAACTTTAAGGATGAGGCGATTTAGGGTAAACCAGGTCTGGATACTGTGGAAGCTTAAGGTGAGCTTGGAATTGATATCAGACAGTGATTCTGTGCCAGTGTACAGCACACAAGGTTATCAGCATACAGAAGGGAACAGCAGTTAGAGGGGAGTTGGGAATGTCATTGATGAAATTAGAATAGAGCAGTGGCCCAGGATGTAGCTTTGAGGGACACCTAAGGTTATAGAGGCAGGGGTAGGAAGGGTCTTGTTGAATGAGACAAACTGAGACCAGCTGTGGAGGTAGCTCGAGAACCACTGTATGGCAGAGTTAGAGACTCCTAGCCACTCAAGTTTGTGTAATAAGAGGAGTGTTAACAAGTTGAAGGCTTTGGTAAGGTCAATGAAGATAGCACCGGTGAGCAGACCTTTATCCATACTGGATTTAACATCACTGGTGAACTATAAGAGGGCAGTGGAGGTACTGTGAGCAGGCCTAAGGTCATGCTAGGCGGGGGATTGTAGATTATGTTTTAGCAGGTAGTCTGAGATGTGAGTGAACACATTTTTGAGAAGCTTACTAAAGATAGGTAGAATAGCAATAGGGTGGTAATTAGTAGTTGATTTGGCATCACCCTTTTAAACACAGGAATGATCTTGGCAGACTTCAAAATGCTAGGCAAGGTGGAGGTGGTGAAAGAGGTTAAACAGTTGTGTAACAGGGGTAGTGAGGAGAGGGCAGCCAGTTTGAGTAATTTGGGTTCAGTCCCATCCAGGCTAGCACTATCATAGGGAGAGATGGTGTTGAGGAGACGGGACCTTGTGGCGTGAGACAGTATGAAAGTACAGTGGAGGAACAGAAGGAGAGGAGTAGAGGGGAGGTAAAGTGGGTAAGACATAGGAGATTCAAAGCAAGAGATCAGAGAAGACAGAATTGAAAGTGTTAACAAAGGGTGGTAGGGTTTTTGCAGCTGACATTGTCAGTAACCATATCGGGGATTTGGCTTTGATTATTACCCAATAGGCCGTTGATTTGAGACCAGAAGCTCTTAGGTTCTCTAGCTGTGGCAAAGGTCCCTGCAATACTTGCTTCTGGCAGACTAGATTTTCCTTTTGCAAGCATTTTGCACAGTGTGATATGCAAGCCAGTCAGAGTGCAAAGAGAGGATTTGAAATTGGCCCGACATTTGTCTCTAGTTTTAAGCATAGAGAGTAGGGGTGTAGCAGCCATCTAGTGGGCGACCTCCAACCCTGCACCTGGTAGTTGGTATGTGCTTCTGTTGTAGAGAGGTGAGGGTGGAGGAGAAATATTCAACAGCACAGTCAATGTCACTGGTGGAAAAAGAGACCGGTCGATGCATCTCAGGTTGGCAAGAAAGGCATCAGGATTAAAGGCAGAAAAGTCTCTAATGGTACTACCTTAGGGGGCAGAAGGAGGGCTAGCATTCCAAACACAGAAGACCAGTGAGTGGTCACTGGACAAGTCACCAAGAGTCCCAGCAGGAGTGATCCTGTCCTTCCTATTAGTTAGGATCCGGTTAATGAGACTGTGATGAGACCCATTGTTGGAGTGCCTAGTAGGGTCAGTTATAAGTTGGGAGAGGTGGGCCTTACTAACAAGGGCTCAAGGCTTTGGAGTTGGATCCAAGCCAGTCTAGATTAAAGTCACCAATGAGGATGGTCTCATTTTTCTGTATGGCAGAGGGAAGGTAGTCAATGAGTTCTGTTAGACCTGGTTTATCACTTTCAGGAGGAATACAAACACAGACAATATACAACTTTTAGTCCCACTAGAAGCAATAGAGGGAGTGTAGGATTTCACAGGACTGGAAACAGGGGTGGGCAAAAAGGATTGAGATTAAGTTGAGGCTTAAAAATAGAACAAGGCCACCTCCCTTTTCGATGAGGGGCAGTCAGCAAGTATGTAGTACATGGTAAGAGAACACATAGCATCTGGGATGGAGGGTTTTAACTAGGATTTGGAGACACCCAGAATGTCAGGGTCATAGAGTAAGGCCCATGCTTCAGGCTCTGAGTGGTTGGCCATTAGGCTCCTAACATTAAGATGTGCAAGTTTTAGGCCATGTGCATGTGTCCACAAATGTAAGCTAGCAAGGTTAGTTACGTTCTGAGTAGACAGAGGGCCAGGGTTTGGTTCAGCATCACCAGACAGGGATAGGGGAGGACAATAAGCCAGATGGGAGCTTACGTGACAGCTAGGGGTGTTTGGGTGTGGGAGATGCATCTCTTCTTAGTTAGGCATCTAAACAGGAAGCCTAGCAACTTAGGACTGTGACTCAGCCCAGGGGTGGGGAGTAGGACAGTCTCAGATAGCATGTTGGAGAAAGTAAAGTCAGAGGTGGCTTTTCTCAGTGGAGGTAGAGGGGACTAGTAGAGGGATCAGAAAGTCAGAGCCATGAATAACACAGATAAAAACAAGACAGGATAGGAAGTATAGTAGGGGATGTAGTCTAAAAAGGTATACCTGTAAAAAGAATGTAAAAGCTAGAAGATTTAATAGAGGGAAGGATTGAGGTGAGAGAGATAAAGGAGAGGAAGCTAGGAAGCAAGGCAGGCAAACAAACTAGTTTAAGGAGGTAGTTCAGACCTGTATTATAAAGACAAAAACTAAGTACAATCATACAGGCAAAGGTATCTCCTAATGGGGCAAAGGTAACAGCAATGAAATGTTGCTATGTAGTCCTACCCTAATTTACTGTTTGGTTAATTTGTTTTATCAAACAAGATCAGCTTCACTATAAGCACTTTAATGCTAATTTTCTAATTTAGGTGTCAGCGTGGCTCAGTTGGTAGCACATCCGCCTCTGGACCAGAAGGTCATGGGTTCTCGTCCCACATTGGGATTGGACTTGCACCTAAAATTGCTGGCATCTGAGTGCAGTATTGAGGGTGCTGTACTGCTGGGGTGTGCCGTCCTTCGGAGGAGCGTTAAACTGAGGTCTTTTCTGCCCATCCTGGTGTTGTCCTGGTGGGTGTCCAGGTGGAAGTAAAATAACCCAGGGCACTCTTTGCAAAGAGTAGGGAACATTCCCAGTGTCCTGGCCAATATTCTCCTTCCCATAAACCGGTTCATGCAATTATCCAGGCTGTGTGTGGGTGATGATATGCGATATGGCCGCCACCACACATTCAGTCACTTCACTACCATCTAGCATTGCTTATAAAGCACTTTGGGATACATTGTATATGAAAAGCACTATATAAATGCTGATTTTTCTTCTTTTACTGCAGTAGTGGAAGAAAATCCAAAAGCATTATATGCTTACCCTGGATAGAGACTTAGATGAATTTTGGCTAATTTGTAGCAACAAATAAGATCAGTTACTTCACAAGCACTTAACTGCTGCTTTCTTACTGATACAGGGACACAGAAATCAAAATATATGGGATAGTGTATGGGTAACCACTTTACTGAAAACTATTCTGCCGCAATTGGATACAGTGCTAACTGATGACCTCAAAGCGAAGCTCAAGAGGTCCCAGTACAGCATTGTATCCACGCCGTGAAAGAATAGCTGAGTAGTGTAGGGCAACCATACACTGTTCTATATAGTATGGTGACTGCAAAATTAAAAAAAACACTTTTCCACATTTTACAACAGCTCTGCCAACAGCCCTTGATTAACAACTGCTGGCCAGTACACAGGTGTGCCACTCTCACACAAATAAG
Source organism: Neoceratodus forsteri (assembly GCA_016271365.2). Lineage (NCBI taxonomy): Eukaryota > Metazoa > Chordata > Ceratodontiformes > Ceratodontidae > Neoceratodus > Neoceratodus forsteri. The sequence goes on from CM057452.1 coordinate 427,696,191, forward strand.
GATGACTAATCACAACGGCTACTGTAGTCCCTTGTATTATGGATGTCCTCACTAACGAAGAACAAAAGTCATTCTGCATTAGTGAGGATGTCACTACTGCAGCAGAACAACTTTTATGTGTGTATGGATTTCCATACACAACCACATCCACCACACACTATAGCATTATAGGCAGCCCCTGAATGGAAGCTTAGCTAACCTCTGTAAATATAGCAATAAGCAGGGCAGTTCTACGTTCCACCTAAGGCAGTATCATAGACGTGAAACCTGCCTATCCTTGTTGACTATTAGCACTGCACAATACTATAGACACTTTTCTTGGTAACCTTAGAGTTATTCGTTTTACAGACACAACCTGAGAACCTGAAATTTATGGTCTAAAGAGGTCAGGCTGCTGCAGCGATCCTTAGAACTTAAAGACACTTAGTACTAGTCTCTGTCTGCATACCAACTTACATAAACCTTATTTGACATTCAGTATAGGCAGCATGTTCACCACTTCAAGTAACAGATTCTATTTTGCATTGTCCCAGCACAGTTCCTTGTTCATCTGCAGATTGCAGGCTTCTGTCAACATATGTCAGCTACAGTCCAGGGTGTCAAGGGTTATCCATGGAGCAGAGTGGCTGGCCAATGGCCGACCCACAGCTGACACCCACAGTGTGACAACCTTGTCAGTCCAGCCCTTAGCACTCTGGACGCAAGCAACGGAGGACCGCTAGGAGGGTGACCGTTTATCTGTGGAGGGTGAAGTTGTTTGGTCTGTGGATGGGAGGTGGCTGCGGCTACCCTATGGTAAATGCATCTCCTGCTCTGGAGGTGTCCAGTGGCCATTTCACACAGTGGGAAAGTCACGGGGAAGAAAGTGGCTCTTTCAACCCCCTCAGCTGCAGCACTGAAGATTGAGCAGTGGAGCTCTGGGTTTGAGCAAGTCAAAGGCTCAAATTTAAAAAGGGTTCGCTTCTGGCCACAAGTTGGTTGGTCTGTGGATGGGAGGTGGGCACGGCTACCGTCTGGTAAATGCAGCTCCCGCTCTGGAGGTGTCCAGTGGTTGTTTCACATGGCGATTGCTTGGGGAAAGTCATGGTGAGGAAAGTGGTTCTCTCCGACTCCTCAGCTGCAGCTATGAAGATTGGGTGGTAGGGCTCTGAGTTTGAGCCAAACAGTCAAAGTTCAAATTAAAAAAACAAAGAACACGCTTCTGTCCACAGGCTGGTTGGTCCATGGATGGGAGGTGGCGGGGCTACCATCTAGTAATGCAGCTCCTTTGTGTGGTGTCCCTTTGCCCTCACGAACTACCTGGAAATGGTGTACTATTACCCTTTTGCCTTACTTAACTGCCATAAACCTGTGGTGCCTTCACAGGAACTGCCTAAATTTGAAACCCCTTTTGAGAGTCTGCTTAGCCTTGCTCACTACCTTGCATTGAATCAACTCACTGATTGGCAATCCTGCCTCAGCTGTAGCGTTATCTGGTACTCTGCAACCTACAGACTGTCTAAGCTGTCACCTCCACCAAAGACTGTTCCTGCATCTTACCTGTGACACCACCTCTTTGGATAACAATGTAGGGTGGTTGACCCAGCTAGCGATGGGGTAATAGTCAAGACAGGCCCCATTAGCTACTCTGCAAAGCTACATTCCTACCCTGGTAAGAAGTTATAGCTTAGGAGCCATCCTGGCTCACTAGAGAGCATTGCTAGACAGTGGGGTGGGATTTTCTCTTTCAGGACCAGCATCCAGAGCCATCATCCAAGACCTGTATCCAGAACCATTCTCTGAAGATCAACAACCTGGACCGTCATCAAGGGCCAGTTTCTTCTTTCCACAATTTCTGTTTTTCTTATCCGGCTGCCCAAGGGAGGATTAGTGCCAAAATTTGCTTCAAGTTCCACTTTTTTTCTTCCCATCCTGACATCCCAAGAAAGAGTTTGTGCCAAACATTCTGTCTCCAGTTGCAACCTTATTTTCTTGTCCGGCAGCCTGCGAGAGGTTCTTTTACCAATGAACCCATGGCCTGTTTACAAATCCTCTACTAATGGTCCCTGAATCAGTGCACTTCCCTGGTTACCAAAGACTAAATAAATAAATAAGTCCGTGGCGTAATTGAGGGCTCCTCACTGGAGTATCAGTTTTCTGTTGTAACCAATGCCCTTTCTTAGTACAGGTGCCTTTCAGCTCCCTTTCTCTGCAAAGTTCCTCTCCATGTCCTCACTAAAGTGACTTGATTCTTATTTTGAAATTAATACATTGAAAGTAACACATTTATGTATAAAAGCATAGGCTAGCACTGGCTGTCCAGGTAGTACAGTACCATAGGTAATCACAGCTGTAGCAGAATAAAAATAGTTACTGTATGTGTGGTTCATAGCTCAGTGCTTCATACTGCAGTTTAATGTAAGTTGTGCTTGGATGCAGAGGCCAACAGAAGTAGGACAATGTTGTCTACAGTATTGGTTGTAGGAATTGATAAGTGCTTAGGTACTTCCATTAGAGCTGAGTAAGTCAATGGTTATAGTATCTGTAAAATGGATAGTATAGGTATGGTGCTTAACTGTTTAAGCTGGTGAGTAAGTTGATAAGACTTGATGTTTTGGCTTTCTCTGTATCCCACGGTAGGCTGCTTAGTCAGTAGGAAGGTATTCCCCAGTGGGATAAGAGTGCGGAGAAGATGGAAGTGTAAGGGGAGGATGGAGGGTGAGTGCGACTCGCTCCAAGCAGAGCAACTGTGAGTGTTAGCTTAAGTAGTGTGTGGGGAGGGCTCTTACCCCACATAACTACAGGCAAGCCTTTGAATTATGTGTGATTCATAGCTCAGTGCTTATGCTTCATACTGCAGTTTAATATAAGATGTGCTTGGATACAGAGACCAACAGAAGTAGGACAATGTTGTCACAGTATTGGTTGTAGGAACTGATGAGTGCTTAGGTACTTCTATAGATATGAGTAAGTCAATGGTTACAATATCTGTAAACTGGGTAGTATATGTATGGTGCTTAACTTTTTAAGCTGGTGAATAAGTTGATAAGACTTGATGTTTCTCTGTATCCCACTGTAGGTAGGCTGCTTAGTCAAGTAGGAAGGTATTCCCCCAAAATAATAAGTATCAAGCAATTATAGAATGATTACCTCCTCCAACTCTGGAGAGCATCTCCAGTAGCATGCAGGAGAGGAAAAACCCCCTTGAGGAAACCTCTGAGGACCCATGGGTACTGACCTGCCCGTCCTGGGCATGCTAAGAAGAGTAATCTTAATTAAACATTTAGGTTGTCGGCTAATCTGAAGTCCATTTTAATACGAATTCGATAAAACAGAGAAGCTGGAATGGAAACCTTAATGATGAGTTAAGCTGAGAGATGGCAGCACATCCTTCTAGTGAAGTCAGAGTCTAATAGATATCCAAGTGCTGGTAAATCTGTTACATATAGGTTCAAATCCACAGGTAAGCATAAGTAAACTAAAGGGTTCGAGTTCTATTGGTCAAAGCAATCCAGCAGGTGGAGAATTCTTTTGAGGAGGATTGAGCTTGAGCGAATGACTCGTGATCCAGCTTGACCTCACAGCCCTCTTAAATGACCTGGCAAATATAAACTGGTCCTTCATCCCCAGGGCAGTCACCATTGGCGCCGCCCTAGAAATCTTCAAATCTAGAGTTCTTGCTGTCTGGGACAACTGTGCGCCAATCAGAAGGGCTTGAGCTAGGGACCCACTTGCCCTGGATCATGGCCAATCTCATAAGACATCTCTGTGACAGGGACCGGGCCTGGAAAACTCACAAGGCAGCAGGCACCCACATGGCACTCCAACATTACCGTTCACTTCAGAGCAGCTTGCACTAGAGCTCACACGACAAGCCAAAGTGAACTACTTTAAAGCCTCCTTCCACTCCAACATAAACTACCCAGCAAAGTTTTGGAAGACAATCAAATCACTCCTCACCCCTGCTCAGCCCCCTACTCCAGCCCTGGAGGTAAAGGGCACTATCGTCACGGAATCAAATGCAATGGTATCAGTTTTCAACACCTTTTCACAAGCTATCCATCCTCCCTCTTGTCCACTCTCCCGTCCCCCATGTACCCACCCCTTCCGCCCCACAACACCCTCATACTTTTCCTTTTGCCCGGCTACTCCATCTGAAGTACTAAAAGCACTGAGGTCTCTCAACCCTACCAAAGGTAATTGCTCATCAGGACTGGACAGCAAAATGCTCCACCTACCTGCACCTGCCATCACCAGCCCTCTGGCCGATCTGTTTAACCTCTCTTTCTAGCTAGCATCAATCCCCTCTGACTGGAAACATGCCACAATCATCCCCTTCCTAAGGGAGCGATCCCTCCTCCCTGAGCACTACGCCCCATCTCTCTTCTCCCCATACTAGCCCAAATTCAGGAGTGCCTCGTTCTCTCCCAACTCTCCTCCTTTTCAACTCCTCCTCCTCCTTCTTCTCACTCTACCAGTCTGGATTTAGAAATCACACTCCACCATCACCTCCCTTCTACAACTCACTGGCGCCATCCTCACAGGTATGGATAATGGGCACACCACTTCAGCCATCTTTGTTGACCTAGCAAAAGCCTTTGACTCTGTCTCACATGCCCTCCTACTATCCAAGCTTTCTGTCGCTGGACTCTTAGGAGCTGCCAACAGCTGTTCTACTCCTACCTGGTGGGTAGGTCTCAATCAGTAAATTGGCTCTCACACTTGGTCCCCTCCAGGTCACCACAGGGGTCCCCAAGGCTCGGTCCTTGGCCCGATTCTGTTTTCTATCTTCCTAAATGATCTGCCTCGGCCTGTCCACACACATCCATTCACATGTATGCAGGCGACACAGTACTATACGCATCAGGTCCCAACTCCTCTGAAGTGACTTCTAGACTACAGCAGGACTTCAATCATGCCCAGCTCTGGTTTAGGTCAAATCAACTTTTCTTAATCCCAAGAAAATGGTCTCCTAACCTTTGGCAGAGGCAGAGACTCTCCCGTCTCCCTGCCATCCCTCCTTCCACACCATTGATAGGATTCCCTGGAGGCTTGCACCTCATTCAGATACCTTGAGGTCTGGCTTGACAAGCACCTTGATTTTCTGCTCTTATAGGCGCAATCCACGAAACTGCACTCCAGCTCGGCATCCTATACCGTAACAAGGACTGCATCCCTCTGCCAACTCCAAGTCAATTGTACAGAAAATGATACTCCCAATAATCGATTATGAGGGATGCCATCTACAGCGCTGCTCCTAAGTCCTCCTAGCCAGACTGGATCCTCTCTTCCCTCCTTCTGCTGGTTCGCCCTGGACTGCCCCCAACAACCCATCACTCGTCCTCTACAGATCATTGGACCTCCATCGCTTCATGACAGGAGACAGGCCCACTGTGCTAGGATGACAGCAAAATTCTGGGACCAGTCCCTTCCTCCTTACCTCACAGCAGCCCTAACAATTCAACCCCCACCTGTGTACTCACTCAGGAACACTGACTCCCAGCTCATCTATGTCCCACATATGCCACCTCTTCTGGCCAGGCTGCCTTCTTATACCGCATGTCCTAAACTATGGAACTCCTTGCCAGCGGACATTCAACACACCACCAATACCCAGCACCTCCTCTCTCCTCAAGGAACATTTCTCTACCTCCTGCACTTGCCCTAGCACCACTGAGGGCTATCGTCTTGCATTTCTACTAATTCATGACCACCTGTTAAGTTGCACACTGGCTCCACTCCAAGCGTTCACTGTCCTCTACCCTCAGCTGTTTAATATGTAATAAATTCCTCTGATGGCTGTGCTTAGCTGCTGTACCTGTATGTGTTCTGTATAAATCTCTATTGTATACTTCTCCACTGCCCCCTTCCCCTGGGCGCATCTGGAATCGAGCGTTATTCCGCTAAGTATACCGTTATGTTAAAACTTTTAAATAAATAAATAAAAGAATTTGAGATTCTGGATTCGATGGCAGCTAGGCATAGGTAGGTCCTTGGTGCAGTAAGGAAGCTAGACTCAGGCTATAAGCTGGGGCAAGCTGTTGAAACTTCAGGTTCTAAGCAGAGCAAGTAGATAGAGTAGATATTGCAATAGAACTCAATATGAGTAGATGGAGAGCTGAAAAACCTCCAGGCCCAAGGGGAGAAGCAGGTTGTAAAATAGTTGAGATAGTCTTTGAGGAACCTCTAGGCCTTGACAGGGCAAAGCAGGTTAATATGAGCAGAAAGTGTACATAAGTAAACCTGCATGTAGGTTGGCAATAGTTGTAGTAGAATTGGACCTGCATGATGCAGGCGTAGTAGCAGAGTGTAGTATTGAATAGATTACATATGGTATACAGCACAAGTATTGAGAATATACATAACTATGTACATCGAAGAGCTTTCATTTGGTGAGCAATATAGTTCTAGGGAGCAATGTATATACACATTCAGGGAAGCCAGAGTGGTACATCAGCTAAGATTCATGAGAATGATCTGACAAGTTCTGAATCGGCGTGCTCCATTAGTCATAGATAATGATAACGATGGAGAGGCCAAGACAATGAAGTAGTGTCATAACAGGATCCAATAGCTTTGAGCACTGGAGTAGATAATGTAGGGACCTAAATCATGATTGAAATTCTGCCAGATAGGCTCAAGTAAGTTTCCTGGTAGGAGTGGAGTGGAGTGGTAAGAATTCCAGTAACTAACCAGCAAGGCAGAAGCAGCCAAAGGAATTAAGGGCGAATGTCTAGTTAATTCAATTGGAAATTCACAGCAGGACAAGGGCTCCTCTAAGCATAACAACTGTAAATGTTCATGGATAGCAAGGAGCTTAAAGTGATACCAGGTGGAAGCAGTCGGCGTGGCCAGTGTGAATACAGCTGGACCCCATTAGGCCAGGTGAAGGAAAAATGAGTCCAAGTTAGACCCCATGTAGGCTAGATGACTGAGGCGCCACCATGGAGAGGGCTTGGAGTGAGCTGATGGTGCATAACTGAATAAGCTATGTAATAGCCCTGAGTGAAAATGAGGTAGATCGACATCCAGAAGGCAATTCAAGCGTTTGATTAGATGGGAAGCTGGAGGGTGAATGAGCGAGCGTGCTGATATCATAATGAGCATTGAGAGCTGAGACCTTACAAGGTCGATACAGAGTTGAGTACAGCAGAATCCCAGAGGCTGAAGCCGAGGAATTGGCAGTAGTCGTGGAGCAATGGTTTGCGTAGTAAGGAGTGATGTATGCATAAGCAAGTGCGGACCTACATGTAGGTCAGTAAGAGAGAGAAGTAATGAGTGGACCAGCATAGGCTGCATAAATTAGACATGAAAGCGAGGTGAATCTGACATCTTCAATATGGGAGCACTGGTAACATGAGGCATTGACACAGCAGTAAGAGTCAGATGAAGAATAAAATATATAGCTAGTTGAGGTAGTCATACAAGGTTAGAGATGAGCCATGTAGCAATATGGTTGGAAGAAGGACTATGGTCTCAGGCTGGAAGCTTGTTGATACATAAGTTGTTAGTCATTCTGTCCCATATTCATCCTTTAAGTAGCCATGGAGAAGCTGGCTTGAGGAGCTAAGAACCAGTAGCTTGATCGAAGTATCCGAGTTGGAAAACTGGATTTCAAGGGATAGAGCAGGAATACCTGAATAACTTAGAACTGGAGTTGGGTTGCTGACAGCTTACGATGCAGACATGAGGTGGCGGACAAGGAGGGAAGCGTGGCTTACAAGTGCTTCCTAGACTGTATAAGGGATACATGATAGCTTGACGGTAGTTTAGTTACATAAAGAATCCTGATTGCCTGGCTAAATGTTTACTTGAATGATGAATAAGGTGTACAGCCTAATACAAGTTAGATCCGTCTCTGTCAGGGAATGACGCACTGCATTAGAGTATAGTAAGCTACAAAATGTGTAAGTACCTTGATGCCAGTAATAGGTCAGGCAGATAAGAGTTAACAAGCATAATACAAATGCTTTTAAGGAGACAGTGTCTTTAAGCCCATGCGTTACAAACAGCGGCTGCAGTGATATGCATCAATACAGACTTGAAACGTGGCTCCAAACATTTTGCTATCCTGTGCCCATTAATCTGATAGATGTAAGAGGTCTTCTGAATGACTGCCCAGTAGTCTGGTAATTCTTGCAGAATGATGCTGATAACGAATGTTTAATACACCCATAGTTACGTACATAATGGGCTAACAATTGGCAGTAACTAGCACTGGTAAGAAGCGAAGATCATATACGTAGCAGTTGATAACCTATCTGAGAAGCTAACTGAAGCCAGACTTTACTTGGTTGAAGCAATGAATGAATAACATACTGAACAGGCGTTGGTAGTTAGATTCTGCCGGAGGTTGCCTCGGTCCTTAACCTAGATAGGTAACTGGTCATAGAATGCCGGAGTAAAATCAAATTAGAAACTTGAAAGTAATTAGAAACTTTACATTAGTTGTGTGTGAAGGGGCCTCAAGTGCGTTAGATTACTAAAAGTTGCAGGAGTGATACCAGCCCAGAGAGTTGCTAAGGTAGCGATCCAATAGCCCATAATGTAATAATGAGGAATATACTATGCATTGTACCTCAGCCAGGAGGGAATCCAAGGGAGACATGGAAGCACATGAGTTGGAATGAATGGGATGGAGATTTCAGTACTCTTAGGAATTCCCTGGCAGTGTAATTGCCACAAGCAGCAGTCTTCTGCTGGGAAAGCATTTCTTGTAAGGCTGGAAGTTAGGAGCCCGCTGCATGCATATAGTGCGCCATTCTCCATGCCATGAGGTGGAAGCCACCCTGAGTTATGCAGCAGCCCTGATTCCCCAGTCGGTTCCTTGGATGTGCACCAGATGTTTATTACATTAAGGTAAGCAGACCGCAAGTCTGTACCAACAATGCTGTAATTTAAAGCAAGGCAGCAGGTTGAAATGTGGCTGCAAGGTTTAAAAGCAAGGGAGACAGTGAGGGTTCTCAGGCAGACAATTGCAGCTGATCCCATTAATCAGTGCCAAGCGGTATGATGTAGGTCCTGACATAGTGGAGCAGTAATCAGCTGGAGAAGTGCAGGGCATGGGTAAAGGAGGTTCAGGGAGTGGACAGCAAGCAAAAGGCAGGTGGCATTAACTGTGGCGCTGAAGAGTTGAAGCAAGCAGAACCCCCAAAGAAAAGAAACTGCAATAACGAGCGGACAGGGAGGAAGGAGGAACAATGAAGCAGAGGCAAGAGAGGATGCACAGACAAGGGTAGGATGGAGGTACAAAATGGAGAAAGGAGCCAGCCCAGCATGCAGCAAGGAGCGGCGCAGTGAGTGCAACTCGCTCAAGCAGAGCACCTGTAGAAAGTTAGCTTAAGTACTGTGTGGGGAGAGCTCTTCCCTCACATAACTACAAACACGCCTTTGAATTAACTCAGTCACAGTGCACCTTTTAGCTTATTTATTGATTATTTATCTATCTATTTATTGAACAGCATTTATTGCCTTGCATGCCCTTGTTGTTGTTGTTAAATAACTGCCTCTGTGACCACTGCCATCTTTTCTGGTGAATAAATTCCTTGCTTCATTGGACCTCTAAGTATGGCTTCAGCCTCCCTTGCTGGATGCCTCCATTCACCCATCTAAGAACATACAGTGTCCCTCAGCACAACACCTGCTTGAGGTAGCACTCATGCCCTTGAGAAGACTTAGTTCCCTCTTGTTGACCCAACTCACCTGGGTGCATGTAAGTACCTCATGAGAGTGAACAAGTTGCAGGAGGGAGCCTCTTAAATGAGGAGGAGCACCAGAACATGGGGCATGCCACAAAACTTGAAGGGGTAAATCTAAGAGATGTGAGAATACTTCCCTCATAGAAAAGTGGTGGACACCTGCAACAGCCTGCCAGAGGAGATGGTGGGGGCCAAGACAATGGGGCGTCCAACATGTGTGAAATATGCATGGGCATAACAGAGAGAGGTAAAGGAGGAGGGAGGACACCTGTGACCAAATAGAGCCAGGGTGTAGTCTTAGGCAAGGAGATGGGGAGACTAGATGGGCTGGAAGCATCATGTTTTGGCGACAGTAAATCCACGACATCAAGTATAGTGACAGCACAATGCCAACACTTGGTATTGTGCCATCAATAACTAATGTTTTTTGCAAGGGAGCTGTGCCACTGCACCCCATGCAGAGGGCTTGCCCTACACCTCCCACATTTAAATATAATCAACTCCAGGTTGGAATTATTTTGGGAGGGGCACAACACTGGGAGAAGCTGTGTCGGGGGACTGCAGACCATTACAACAACTTTTGCTGTAATGATTGTTTTCATCTTTCAGGATTTTGGTGTCACGCTACTGTGGGTCACTGAGATGGGACTCCAGTCCTCTTCTGCTGACACATTCTGTGTTTCTATGTTGTTCTAAACTGTATACAGCTAGTGTAAATAAAAGTGTTGGATGTTAACACAGAATAACTAACACCAAAGTGTGAAGAACAAGCTTGTTCACACACCTAGTGGGTGCTGTGATATCATTTGGAATGGGAGTAAAACTCGAGTGTCTTAGTGGTGTCACAGCACTGACAAAGTGGATGAACCTGCACGTTCTTTACATGTTGGTGTTTTATTATAATGCAAAAGTAAGCATGACTTTAAATGAGGGGTAAACAAAGCCATCACATTTGTTCTCTGCGTTACTGTGTTGTTTATTAGAGCTGTGTTGGTGAAAGACAGGTTTCAAAGTGAAAATACAGTTTGTCTGAAGTTCTAATTAGAACAGCTGCAATCGCAGCTGAGCTTGTACTGAAGGTTTGAAGTTGTTCTTAACATTTATAAAAGTTGTTCTTGACATACAGTATGTTAAGAACTTTTCGATTCACAGGTAAAACATGCCAACTGATCTACAGGCCAAACCTGAAAATAGGCATTTATCTGGCTGGTTTACCCACCTGATTGACACAAGCTAAACGAATGAATAACTAAATAAAACAATTCACTGTGTATTACAAGCAGAAAACAAATGGTCTCAAGGGTGATGCCCTGTGTTGTTGCTGTAAATATATATAGGGCCAGAAATAGATAACCACAGTATGCTTGAAATCTTTGCCGCTAAGACAAGTCTAAAACTGCTAGTGCCTTGTTTGCTTTGTCAGGGACCCATGTGCAGTGTTGTGTAAATAATTATATTTTGGACCAGGACTGGTGTGGCTTCATGAAGCCACTGCTGCAGAAACCCTGGCAATGGATTAAGAATAAAAATGAATCAGACAGGGAGTAAGGGGTGCAGGAGGGTGGATTCTCCCTGTGAGGGGCTCAGTGCAGAAATTGAGAGCGGCTCCACTGGGTTGGCACAGGGACTTTGTAGGTGGCACCCGGCAGTCACATGACTGGAGAAAGACAGTCAGAATCAGGATGTTTGCAGATGGTGTCCTTCCAGTGAAATGTTACCAGCCTCTGTATTCTAGACATGGGAGCAAACCCTGGGCTAGTGTCTGCCCCACCCCTTTCCATTGGCACCATGGTAAGTCTGAATGAAGAAAGGGGTGTTGTCACAGGAATAAACAGGGCATAACACTTCACTTCAGTTTTAACAGACTGCTTTCTTTACATTGTGTACAGACATTATATATGATGTGCATTAATCTGAAACAATATGTAGTCATTTCCTAAAGCAGCCATTCTCAATAGCTGTTACAGTTCTGCATGTCCACTGATGTGAAAGGACTATTGACCTCACAGAGGCCACTTATGTTTTTGGGATGAACTAGTGGGCACTAGCCCAGTTACTAGGACCTTGGGAACTAATGTTAAATAGAATAGAACAGGAGTATCTAATCTCCGTCTGTCAACCCTGACACATTTTTACTGATTTGGGGTATCTTACTAGCATACTTGTGAGCACATAACTACAGTTCATTGATGCAGCGGACCACTATATATGTAGCAAAGTAATGCAGCTGGTTATTTTGAGACTTGTGCTTGTGTACAACGTATGGCATGCAAGCCAGTAGCTTGTGCTTTACATGGCCTTTTGTGCTTTCTGTACCTAACAAACTACCACCCTATTCAGGGTAATAGAGGCACATAGAAACATAGAAATGTAGACAATGATGTAACAGAGGCACATAGAAACATAGAAATGTAGACAATGATGTAACAGATGCATATAGAAACATAGAAATGTAGACGATGATGGCAGAAAAGACCAGAGGTCCATCCAGTCTGTCAAGTTCCCAATAATCCCTGGAACCTACTATGCCTCCAGGGTACTAACCCTCCTTGTCATCTCTCTCTGTTCTCCTCCCTGGTCTTGTCGCTCCGGTAACCACTATTGCCTTCACTGTGTCCCAGCCCTGCTTGAATCCCTGAATGTTTTTGCACCTACCAGCTGACAGACTGTTCCAAGGTTCCACCACCCTTTCCATAAAGTAATACTTCCTCATCCCTCCTGAACCTACCTCCTGTTATTCATGTCCATGTGATCAGGAATTGGTATTCGGGCTAAATTGTTCCCCACAGTTCACTTTGTTAATTCCTTTAAGAACTTAAAGGTCTGTCATATCTCCCTCTCCTTCTGGTCTCCAGCGAGTACATATTTAGTGCCTTGAGGAGCTCCTCACAGGATCTGCCCGCTGGCCTGAATCCTTTTGGTTACTCAGTGCTGCACTGTCTCCTGCCTAGCCTTATCCTTTTCAGGGTCAGAACTCCATACTGGTTGCAGTACTCCAGGTGAGGCCTCACCAGTGATTTATGAGCGGAAGTATTACCTCTTTTCTTCTGCTATCAATATCCCTCCCGATACATTCTGTTGAGAAGGGTTCCACTTGTAGAGGTGCCACAGGATGCAGTCCTTTGACTAAGGGTACCTTACAGAAGAAGCAAAAAAGTAATCGGGGCTGACCAAGCGAGCAGACATGAAAGACCATTATGCCTATTCTGCTGGCATTTTAGTATGTTAGTATGTAAAGCCAAAGCTGTGTAATAGAACTGTCAGAATATTAACTTCCACTAAGGAAAGAGGCAAGGCCGTGAGATGAAGTGACCAGTAAAGGAAGGAAGTAGATCAAGAAACAAGAAACTGAAGACTCTACTCCATAAAACAAAATCTTCTTTATTTATTATCTTCCACCAATGTGATGACATTTCGTGTTAAGTAATACCACTGCTTCAGGCACAGTGGTTACAATCTATCAAAAATATAAGCACATGCTTACAAAACAACTTTCCTGTCTCAATATTAAAGTTAAAAATCTAATCATACACAGTTTATACAGTAGGTGCCACCCCTCACCACAGTACCATCAAACATAGTGATAAGTGCATTTAGAGTAAATATTCTCTCATTCATTAAGTTATCCATTCATGGTGTATCTCCATGATTATACAAAGGTGATGCTCACAGCACTCTGTTTTTCTTTTACAGGTCTCATATTCCCAGTCTGACTAGCAAAGCTTCCCTATGTTTTATCAATAATACAAGGATTCTCAGCATCAGAAAACCTAAAAATAGTGTATACACATAAACTACTGTAGGAAGTAGGTTGAGCCACCATGCAAGTCCCAAGCTTTCCAGTAGAAGAAACCTAACTACACCCTAAGATACTTTCTTATTTTATGATCATCAGCTTGGAGAGGAAACCCCCATGTGGAGAAACCTCTGGGGATCAAAGGTTCAGGATGCCATCCTTCCTGAAACAAACAAAACTATTAATGACCCAGACATCAGTTGGGCCTACCATACACCTAGCTATTGTGACTGCCTTGATGCCCAGCTACACCATGCTCTGATCCTCAACATTTAGATTTAGCACTCTCCCCTCTTGGGAGCTTGGATCACACTATTCAGGCTGCAGATTTCATTTCTGGACCCACAGGACACTTGTCACAATTTCTATCAGGATGGATGGGCCCAGAGGAAGACAGCTCAGTGGGCAGCCTAAGGCAAACAGCGACCCCAGCATGCAGCACCTGAGAACAGGCAGGCAGGGTGAAGGCTGACAGTAAGGAGGGAGCGAGGACAAGGAAGAACACCCCCAAACAGCAGGAATGGGGGATCAATGAGTGCTAGCAGGGCCAGAATGATCAAGGAAGAGAAGGAGTCAGCCTCGAAACTCTTCGGTGCAGGCAGGAGCTGGGGGGTAGAGACAACAAGGAAGGTCCAGTTGCTATAGTCAGTAGCACAGACCACAAGAGAGCAAAAACCAAGCTAGGGGTGGCATGGCCTCAAAGAAGGGTGGAAGAATGCCAGGAAGACAGCAGGCAGAGGACTAGAAGGAACCCAGGATGGCTCAGACAGTGATAAGGCGGGCAGCCAGTGAGTGTCCAAGAGCAAAATGAAGTAGCAGACCCAGAAGGTGAGACAAAGAGCCCAGAGGGTGGGCAGGAGGTGAGCCAAAGAACTGGCTGGTACATGGGACAGGGACTGCTGAAGCAGGAGGCCAGAAGCCTCGGCTGCCGGCAAAGGTAGGAGGAGAACAGCAAGCAGAAAGCCAGCAGCCGCTGACTGCGGACAGGCAAACAAGCATCTGGAGGATGCTTGGGGCATCAATACTTTGTAGCTCTCGGCGGGGAGGCAGAGCGTGGTGCTTGTCTCCAGCTGCTCCACCGAACCCCAGGATGTGACCTGCCAGTGTGTTTCCTAGTCATTCACTATAGGCTTTAAAAGCCCTGGTTGGATTACTGCTGCAATTTAAGTGAGAATAGAACTCGCTGGCACTCACAACTAAACCTCTGAAACCCTTTGTACCATCTTCACACTTTGGCAGTGAGAATATACCCCTGGGATGGTTATTCTGATCTCTCTCCGGTGAACTCTATATTATAGAGTTTTAATCACAACTGGCCTTCTCCCTCTTTAAACAAAGCTCGTTCAGAGGTGACAGCCTTAAATCTTACCCAGGTCATCTTGGAGCCAACACGTACTAACCACAAGACTGGCAATCACTCCCTTATTGACTGAGCGCTCACCTCCCACCCTCACCGAGTCATCAAAGCCAGCCTACTACCCGACTCTGTGGCGACCATCACATTACCTACCTAGTCCATAAAATCCATCTTCTTAAACCCCTCCCAAATTTCTGGTACAACGCTCCTATAAATTATTAAATATTACCCCTTACTGGAAGAACTAACTCACACCAACTGGGGTCATAACTTTATTAATTATAATGTTGATGATTCTCTTACACATTTCCGAAACACATTCCTTAACATCTGGGAAAAACATGCCCCTCTGAGATGCATCAGGTCCGGGAACCACCTACCTTGGTTTCCCTGAAATAATAGCATGCCAAAATGCCCAGGACAAGGTGTGGAAAATTTACAAATCCTCACTCCTCCCAAGTGATAACAACACCTACCGCATGCTCCATAACAAGTGCACTAAGGCCACCCGACTAGCCAAAACTGAGTACTCTAGCTCCACCTTCAACGCCAATCTAAGTAGGCCATCCAAATTCTGGAAAGTTATTCCTCCCTTTTCTCCCTCCATCGTCAAATCCCACCCCTACTGGTCTCAAATGGTACCCTTTTCTCTGACCCACTGCGTGTTGCCTCAGAGTTCAATTCCTACTTCACCACATGTGCTACCTCTCTCCTTGCCCCCTACCAACTGTTGCTCCACCCATCCCCATGTTGAATCTACTAAACCCCTTGGACTGGACACCTTCTACCTCAGAAACATCTCTCCTACTGAGGCTCTAGATGCTTACTTACCCTCAACCCATCCAAGGGTAAATCCCTTGATGGGCTGGACCCAGACTCCTCTACCTATCTGCCTCTGCCATTGCATCTCCACTAGCTGACCTTCTAAACCTACCATTTGCCTCTGCAACTGTTCCTATGGATTGGAAATATGCTACTGTCCTACCCCTGCCAAAGGGGTGACCCCCACCACGGCTAACTACCACCCTATCTCTCTCCTCCCTGTCCTTGTGAAACTCCAGGAGCACCTCGTGCTCTCTCAACTTTCAACTTTCTCTCTGAATCCAACTTCTTACTCCCTACCAGTCTGGATTTAGGAAGAATCACTCAACCGCCACTTCCCTATTAAGAATCTCTGATACCATTCTCCCTGGGATGGACAGGTCTAATCACCTAAGCAATCTTTGTCGACTTAGCCAAAATATTTGACACCGTTTCCCATCCTCAGTTGATAACCTGCCTCTCTGCAGCTGGTTTATCAGGGTGTGCCACTAACTGGTTCAGAGCCTACCTGTTAGGCAGAACTCAATCTGTAAAATTGCTGATTCCATCTCCCCTCCGCGCCCTATAGATACTGGTGTACCTCAGGGATCAGTGCTCGACCCTATGCTTTTCCATCCTTCTCAATGACCTGCCACAAATCTGTTCATCTTCCTCCATTCACATGTATGCAGATGACACAGTCCTATTTACCTCTGGCCGGACCCCTGAGGAGGTTGCTACCAGCCTTCAGGCTGATTTCAACAAAGTTCAGCTCTTGTTTAGCTCCCACCAACTCTCCTAAATGCCAAAAGACAGTCTTCATGACATTCGGCACCAGGCAGAGACTATCCAGGCTCACCACCCTGCAAAATTCCACACCCTTGACGGACAGGCCTTGAGGACATGACTACTTTTAAGTACCTAGTGGTCTGGCTTGACCAACACCTATCCTTCTCTGCCCATGTGGATGCTATTACAGAAAAAACTGCTTCAAGCTCGGTGCTCTTTACAGGAACCACAGTAGCCTCCCACTACCTGTGAGGAGGCGGAATTGTGCAGAAAATGATCTTACCTACTTTCAGCTACTGTGATGTAGTCTACAGTGCTGCTCCCAAATCTACCCTGTCCAGACTGGATCCCCTCTTTAATGCTTTCTGTCGCTTTTCCTCGATGCCCCCCTCACACCCATCACTGCAAGCTTTATCATTCGCTGGCCTTCCCTCCCTTGACAGCCGGCGGCTATCCCATAGTGCTAAATTTGCTTTGAACTTCTGGCTCGGGTCTCTTCCACACTACCTTGCCTCCTCTCCATCGTCTGCACCAACCCCCACTCATGCTCTTAGGTCAACCGACTCTGGCTGCTGTTAATCCCTCACTGACGGACCTCAGAGGGCCAAGCTGCCTTCTCCTACCACCTCCCAAAACTCTGGTATGACCTACCAGTCCAAATCCATCACTCCTCCTCTAGGCATTCTCTAGCCTCTGCCATGTTTAACTTCTACGTGGTAAATTGCTTGTGTATCTGACTCCTTTACCCTACACCTCCCTTGCCCAATTCCCTTCCCTCCACTATCCCTGACTCCCTTCCCACTGAGTTACCTCCTCCTACTCCTCACCCGATCCCATGGAGGCCTGCCCAGCGGCGTTAGCTACTGCTATGAATGCTGGCATATACATTCACATCCGCACTTGTCTCTATATTGCACTTCTAGCCTTGTTCTCTCTGTCTAATGTGTTCACCATAGAGTACTGTGGCTGTCAAACACAGTATTAACATACTAACATACTAAGAATGCCAGCAGAATAGGCCCAATGGTCTATCGAGTCTGCTCGAGAGTCAGTACCCTGAGTGGGCACTGCAACCATCCTCTTGATTATTTTGTGCTAACCTAATCCATGTTGAACCATTTTGTTGAAGATAACCTTATGTATGCAACCTAATTCACTTATGTCGTAATTCCTTGTTCACTGTAACTCCTATTCCATGTATCAATGTGTGCAACTGCTGTACATCTGTACCCCCAAGTCGCACTGTGAGACAGGCACCTTGTTGCTCAGTGTGCCTTTCCTTATGAAACATTTCAATAAATAAATAAAAAGTAAATAAATAACTTGCCACAATTGGTTGCAACCATCAAGGCCTTCCATGAGCAACTCTACATGTATTAGTATTTGCTCAGAATGGCAGTTGGAACTGCCACCTCCAGTGCTCTGGAACTCTCATTCCCAGTTGCAGAATGTGGGCTTTCTTGACACACACCATTCCCCAGTGGGGCTGCTCACAGAAAATTAAAACACTGCTGAGTGAATCAGGCAATGGGGCTTCATCTCAGATCCCTAGGGCCACCTTCACATCATCCCATAGTCACCCTCCCTACATCCTATACCTGTCTGTGAGAGGAGAGCATCTTTGTCTGCTGCAGCTACTGCTCTCTCTCCTGCACCTGAGGACACATGCCATGAAGGTGCTCAGTCAATGGAGCCTCTGTTTCGGCTCCCATTGTTTCATAAGCACAAGCTCATTCTGCCAGTTGGGCAGAAAAATGTCTCTGCTGGGGCCAGAGCTGACAGAGACCACTGGAATTTAAAGTTTAAAATTCTGCCACCACTGTCTATTGAGCAGATCACCACTGGACTACTAGAGGGTGAGAGGAGAGTGTCTTTGCTACAGGTACTTCTTTCTCCCTGCATCTGCAGACCCATGCCATGAAGCTGCTCAGCTGATTGGATCCTTTTTTAGCTCCTGTTGTTACCATCAGTACAAATTCATTTCACCAATTGGGCAGACAGACAACTTGGCCAGGGGTGGAGCTGAGATAGCCTGTCACCTCCTCTAAAGTTCCCTGCAGCCAAGTGGCCCTGGCGCTTCTGACCTTCGCACTAAGGATAATCTCAAAGGACGGAGTCTGCTTGGAGTCAGCCCGATGTCTGCTGTCTGCTAGCTACACTGTCTCTGCATTTCACACAGACAGACAACTCATCTGGGAAGGGAGATAGAAAGCCCGTGGATTAAACTCTTCAATAATATTCATGCCAGTGTGTGGTTTTCCAGATTGCACATGCACGATGTTGTATGCTGCCTGAATGTTTTGAACTTGGCTGTTGCCTTGGGTGAGGATGGATTGAGTAATGCCTGGTGTTCCATAATATATGTGTAATCAGTGGCCTGGCCACTTAAAGTTATCCACATGTCTTTTGTTATGTGTACTTTGGCCACTGCACCCTGGCTCAGTGCCTTCTTCACTGAGGCACAAATGGTGTTGAACAATTCTGGCATGACTACTGTTGAAAATAAAGGCACTTGCAACTTGTGACAATCTATTTGAATAAAATGCCTGAATCCCTTGCCTTCCATAAAAGAATATGGCAACAGATCTTGTGCTAACATTACTGCCATATCTGCATTAGGAGCATACATGCGTCACTGGGTGGTTTTCATGGTACACTGTATGGCTTTGAAAAAGGTCAGGCAATGTGGCATGATGTGAGAATCAAATGTTGTTTTCTGGCTGAGTTTCTTTATTAAAGGTTGTGTCACTTTGCTCATAGGAGGAAATGATGAAAGCAATGGGAAAAGTGATGATGATTCTGTGGAGTGACTGGGAAGCTCAGGATCAGAATTGTTGTTAATTACACAGGAATTTGGTCTGCTTGTTGAAAGGAATTGCTTGATGTTGGCTGCTGGCACATTGCTTGAAACTCTGATTGACTGAGCCGCAGTTGACATCGTCGGCAGCAAGTGCTCATTTTCTAACTGCGACAATTCTGCTTGATCCTCTTTATTGGAATCAAAAACACTAGTTTGATTTTGTCCCTCTGTATGTTGCTCCTTGTTTTTCAGGCATGCAAAACAAGCACTGCGGTAATGTGTTAACAGATGACTTATCTGCCCTCTACTTCCCAAATGCATTTCTCGTTTGCTCCTTACATGTTGACTACAAGGTGAGCACATATCTGAATGTGTAGTACGGTATGGGCTGCGCCCATTGGCTCACGCTGTGGACCAGTGGGCATACAGCCCTACAGATGGTGTCAGTCGGCGGGTGGTGGGGCGGCAGGCGGGTGGGGTGCTGCCGCCCACCACTGGCGGGGAGGCGGGCAGTGGGGATCAGTAGGCAGGTGGGGAGGGGTCCAACTGGACCACCAGGGATGATGGGTTTCTTCTAATTCTACTTCAGCGCGATTGGGCAGACAGGTCCACTGGACCACCAGGGATAATAGAATTTTCTTTTATTCACTGAAGCCCGCGATCAGGCGGGCAGTGGTCCACTGGACCACCAGGGATATTGGAATTATCATTTATTCACTGAAGCTCATATCGGGTGGGCAGCGGTCCACTGGACCACCAGAGATATTGGAATTATCATTTATTCACTGAAGCCCACTATCGAGTGGGCAGCGGTCCACTGGACCACCAGGAATATTGGAATGATCATTTATTCACTGAAGCTCGTGATCGGGCGGGCAGACAGGTCCACTGAACCACCAGGGATATTGGAATTATCATTTATTCACTGAAGCCCGCGATCGGGTGGGCAGACAGGTCCACTGGATCACCAGGGATTTTGGATTACTCTTTTTACTGATGCCTCAACGGGCATGGGGGTAGCCACCACCATGGAGGTGCAGCCAGAGCTCGGGTGGCCACCCACGGGTGGCAGCTGCCGTGTTGCGCCTGCAATGTGGCAGCTCACCTGTGGTGGCCATCCGTTTTCCTTTTTCGGATCAGCTTTGTGCTGGTGCAGGTAGGGAGTTAAGCATTCATGGCTCCGCACATCCCGGCTGAATATCGGGCTGTGCAGAGTATGCATGGGCATGCCCTCACCTGCACCTGCATACATTACTGATGCACTCCAGCACATCGGGATTTGTGCGCACACTTTCCCCCTTTGAATATTGCACGGGGCATCAGTGGGTTGTGCATGGTGCAACACTATTGGCACCATGCCCAACCCTTTTGAATATCTGGGTCTAGGTGTGATGCTACCATGTTGTGCTTGTCTACTGTGTGTGTATTCCTGCTAGATGTATACCTACATGCATGAACAGCAAACAGCAGAAGTTAAGCACTGCACACACCTCACACAAGTGCAATATAAACAAGCATTTGTCAATGTCGAATGTTGGCTTGATGGCATTGGCATTGGTAGTGGAGGAGTTAGAGAGATGCATAATAGGAATGGCAGTGAAGTATTAAACTAACGCCACCCCCTGCAGAGACAGAAAGGCGTTGTGGGTGTGCCTTTGGCTTGTCGACATAACACTGAAGCCATTCCACCTCACCCCACCCTGCAGATAGCAACAACTGTTGTGGTATGCCTTGGGGTCTTGACCCTTATGCTCACCCATTCCATAAGGCAATAACCTGAGATGGGTGCAGTATAGGAGAATGGGATAAACATTGGGCCAAAGACCCCAAGGTACACCTGATGCCTGTCATTGGCTGGGTGGGGTAGAATGCTGTGAGCATTGTGGCGACGAACTCAAGTCACACCCTGACACCTGTCCAGATCTCTACAAGGTGAGGTTGTGAAACATAACGCCCGGGCATTTGTCTGTATTTTCCTCCAAATTTTCAAAATGGGCTTTTGGGACCCCACCTCATGAACAGCGGCACTATCATTCGTTACTCAATCCTGAAAGATGATTTTGCATAGCAACTACACCATTCACGTCACAGGTGAGGAAGCACATTTTGGGCAGGATGTGAAAAGTGACAGCTGTACTGTTCATGAGGCGGTGTGAAATAATGGCAATGTTGAAAATCTGGAGTGAAAATATAAAAAATTTGTGAAGTTACAAACTTGTGTAGAAACTGCTCAACTCATGCCTGTAATGTGGTCATTTTGGAATCTTTTCACCAAATGTTTAACATGGGCTTTTGGGACCTCCCTCATGAAGAGTGGCACTGTGATTTTGTTAATCCATCCCAAAAGTTGATTTTGCACAGCGATCAGCCATTTCTGCACCACAGGTGCGAAACACATTTTGGGCAGGATGTGAAAATGACAGCTGTACTGTTTGTTCATAAGGAAGTGTGAAAAAAATGGCAATGTTGAAAATGTGGAGTGAAAATATTAAAAATTGGAAAAGTTATGGCGTGCATAGAAAATGCACAATGCATGCTTGTAACACAGTCATTTTGGAAATTTTTTCACAAGTTTTCAACATGGGCTTTGGGACCCACCTCATGAACATGGTACTGTCATTTTGTTAATTGGTCCCAAAAGGTCATTCCACGCAGTGACCACTAAATCACCTTTCGGGACCCAGAAATGAAATGACAGTGACATGTTCATGAGGTGCGGTCCCAAGAACCCCATGTTGAAAATTTGGGGCCAAAATTCATAAAAATGGCTGAGATACCAACCTAAGTTGAAACCCTCCCATTGAGTCCCATCATACAGTGCTTACCCGATTCCTCAGTTCGTAGTTCGGCTTTGAAGAGCGCAGATGCATCCTGGTCCAAAGAAGATCACTGCTCCTGACCTCCAGAAGGTAAGTACGGGTGAGTGGGGTGCAGAGGAAGTGTTGGGGTGGGGAGGAGGACTGGGGAGATGCGCTGGACGGTTTTCTTTTTCACAGTTTAACAAACAAAAAGACTCCTGGGGCGTTTTCTTTATTTATAGGTTAAAACAAAAACAACTTTGAGGCACACTGGGGTGGGCTCCCAGGTGCCACATTAGTTTAGAGGGACATGATGCCGGCCAGAGTTAGGCACCCCTGTCGGCAAGCTTGGGAGTGGAGGGAAACATGATGCTGATAGGATTTGACACCCCGCTGTCAAAGAAATTGAGCTTGGGGGGGCATCTGACACTGGGTGGGCATCTAACGTTGGGAAAATTAAAAAATGTCTGGGCACACTCGGGTGGGCTCCCAGTGTGCCACAATGTGGCTGGGGGATACATGCCAATATGGGGATTGGGCACCCCGATGTTGGCTTTGAGGGAGTGTGTGGCCGACAGCAGAAGCTGCCATTGTGGAAAGCCATTCTGGCAGCTGTTTTATTTATTTATTGAAATGCTTCACCAGGAACGGCACACAGAGCAACTGTTAATACCTCTGGCCATGTGCATTACTGTGCACCGTAATGCGATGGCCAGAGTCTTGTCATCTGCTGCTGCAATGAGGAAATGGTACCTCATTGGAGAGGCAGGTTTCTTTCAAGGTTTGGCTCTCTTTGAAGTTTGCTGTCATCGCCAGCATGCTCACTGATTAGCGGCTGAGGAGGCACCCACTAAAGCATCCCATATTGGCCAGAACACTAACACACCTCTGAAATGTGCTACTACCACAAGATGTTGCTTGTGCATGCATAAGCCAACATAAAAAGTCGTAATTTTTTTAAATAATTAAAATATAGTTTTAAATAATAGACCAATGCACTACTCTTTCCTGCTAGTTTTCAGCTCCTAAAAACTGAAATTCCAAAAACAAAACAATAGAAAAACTCCACAAAAGCAATGTTTGTTTAAAAATAAGTTCCCAGCAACTACATTCAACTTGTATGTATTTAGCATGATTTTTGCAAAGTTTTGTCTAACTTTTTTATGTTGTATAAATTCAATCTGAGACACACACCTCTCTGTCTGAGATTCAAGCTGCATCTGAACAGACACTCAGGAACTGTGTGGTAAGCAGGGGTTGAAGTGATCAAAGAAGAGCGGTGACACTCTGCATGAGATCAGCATAAATTCACATAATAAATGTATGGCTTGATTTTAGAAAGTGACAATACGCCACTCCGAGTACCCCTACTTTCACCCTCCTGTAATGGCTCAATTGTAAGTTGAGCTTTAGGCAAACAAGGCAATGCAATATTTATTTAAAAGGCATGCCGTTCCTGGAGGCTCTGGGCGCCGTACAAATCAGATTACAAATATACAGAAATAAGACCATCATTAATAAAAAGAAACTAAAATATATAAACAATTCAAACACACAAAATCAGAGTTTATATAAAAGATAAAGTAAGCTAAAACTGAAACTTAAAACAGAGTGCTGAGAGACTATATTTATGCCAATGAACTAAATAACTGAATCAGGGAAGGCCTGGGCGAATAGAAGGCCTTGAAAACCTCCAAAGTTGGGCCCCCCAACCCCGAAAAGTAGCAATTCACAAGGCGGGGGCAATGACACTAAAGCCCTGTCGCCAGCAATTTCAACCTCATCCTGGGAATAGCCAGGGGCCCCCACAGGAAGAGTGGAGGGGCGGACTGAGAGAGCTGGTGCAAGGAGGTCGAGCAGGTAACCAGGGCCCTGGCCATGTAAGGCCTTATAGGTGAGAAGACCCACCTTAAAGAGGATCCTTCACTTGACCGGTAGCTAGTGCAGATCACGCAGTACCCGTGTAATGTGGCAAAATGTTGGCTGCCCAGTAAGTAACCGGGCAACTCGTTCTGCACCAGCTGCAGCCTACGAGAGATCCTCCTGCAACTCTGAGGTAGAGTACATTACAGTAGTCAAGCCTTAATGTAACTAAGGCATGCATCAAAGTGGGAGGTCCAGAGGAGGCACAAGGGCTTAATCCTGGCAACATTTCTGAGATGGAAAAATCTGGAGGCGGGTAGTGGAAGATACCTCGCCTCATTGTCAGACCCCTGTCCAGAATGACACCAACATTTCACACTCTTAGGGAGGCCTTCAATGGAACAGATCCCAGAACAAGTCCAGTCTCTGATCCAGAGGCCATCCTATCCCACACTCTGTTCGACCCCACCACCAATACCTCTGTCTTATCGGGGTTCAGTCGCAACCAGCTGGAGGCCATCCAGTCGTTGATCTCAGCAAGGCAGCTGTTTAGCACATCCACCGCATTGGATGTTCCTGAGGCAAAGGATAAGTATAGCTGGGTATCATCAGTATAGCAATGAAACCCAAGCCATACTTCCTAATTCCTGCCCATTTCCTGTTAGAAGGTAAGGAAACAATCCACAAATGACTATTTACCCATGTTGCAGGACTGTTTTGTCATCTCATAAAGTTTAATGTGGATGTTTTAGGACCATCTTCACCTTGTCAAACACTGCAGAACACAGAATTTCCTGGTATTTTTCTCCGTGTTAAGCAAAGATGGGTGCAGTTTCGCCCACCCCTAATTATAATATGCTTATACAGAGCCTTGATCTGGTCCCATCTTGGGCACTGTGTGCAGCTTGTGTCCTCACATCTGAAGAAGGATATTGACTAGTCAGAAAGGGTGCAGAAGAGCAACCAAGCTGGTTGATGGCTTGCAGAACATGGGCTACGAGGACCAACTGGCAGAATTGGGACTGTGTTTCATGGAAAGAAAAGACTCAATGGAGACATGACAGCAGCAAAGTATCTGAAAGGAATAACACCATCAGACCAAGCTGAGCTCTTCAACATGCTCAAGGATGGAAGAACAAGGGGATGCTGAGTGTCCATGAATGGAGAAGTTTCAAGGAAACATCAGAAAGAATTACTTCACAGAAAGAATGGTGAACATTTGAAACAGACTATCAGAGCATGAAGTATCAGCTGATACTGTTGAAACCTTCCAGCTCAGACTAGACAAGTACAGTGCCACCTCCCAGGATGAAGTGCAGTATCACAGTTTCAGCCAGTGATATCTTGTAGAATACTGCAGGAATCAGCGTATTCCAATGGTAATTACTCCAATTTGTCACACACAAAACCGTGACATCTAATTACAGAGTACTTCCTGCTGGTGTGTGGCACTGTAGCTTGAATTGAAGGGGGTAGCAGGGCATTCCAATGAGCTAGTGGGAGGGAGCACCCGCTGGATCACTGATCCTCTTTCCTCTCTAAATATGTATATATCGTCGAAATGGCAGTAACCATTTTCAATAAGAATGTTATTACTACCGTCCTCCTCCTCCTCCTGGCATGGAAGATGGGAGTCTCCACAGTGGGGTTAGCCCCTAGTGTTCCAGAGAATGCGGTGCTGGTAAACACTACAGTGTTTAAAAGTTGTCTGGGTGAGTGAGGATTGTGGACCACACTTGTGGAGCAGTTCTTGGCGAGGGGAGGAATAAGCATGTCATATGCAAAGGGTGTGACCGCAGTCCAAGTGGATGGTATGGCTACAACTCCCATGTCCATGGAAGCAGTTTCACCACTTCCTGGATGGGCTTCTACCGCCTCTTCCTTGTCCCACAACAGATTCTGTGTCTCAGCCAAGAGCCTGAGACTGGCTGAGCCCGACAAGGAGGTGCAGGAGGTAGACAAGCCTGTGAAGGCTTAGTGGAGGCACACATTGGCCATCAACATGGCAGAAATTTTTTGGATTGAAGAAGACTAGTAGCAAACTCAAGAAGGATTTGCAACCTCTGGTGGCATAAATAAAAAGAAAAAAAAAGAACAAGTATGTAAGTAGTTATGTAAGCATAGCAAAATATACATTCCTAAACAAATCATGCATGTGAGGACTAGTGAAAGCATCAATCCAAGCAAAATATTTAAAGAAAACATTCTACAGTGTACTTGCAAATTAACACTCCTGAGTTTCTTATTACAATCAAACATTGTTCTAGTGTTTTCTTTTCTAAATCAGATGGTCATGCTTAGCTCTGCAGCAAAATGCTCTTTCCACAATTCCCTTTTTGTTCCATCGCTTAATGTATAAAAAAAATCCACTAAGCACATTTATGAAGCCATTTATAACATAAGCAAAGCTATTTGTTTTCTTTTCCAATGCCTAATTAAAACAGACAGTCGAGAAGTTATGAATTCCTGTAAATGTATAGTAATTAAGCATCAATAGCCTGAATTCAAACTCAAAATAAAACAGAGCCACCCCTGCCAGTAATAGGTTATAGGTTTTCTAAAAAGAAACTACTGTATGAATGTTCCTTTTGGTTGTTAGTTTTTCATTTCATGGGGCTGTAAATGCTCAGTGCTAAATGCTGAACTGGGTTTGTTACCATGTGCTTGTTATTGTGACCCCGGCTTGACCCTGAAAAACGGACTGTTATTGTCTCAGTGGACTTACCTGGTTACCAAAATTCAAATAAATAAATAATAAATAAAATGTATTATAAAATAATGATGGTCTTTCCAAATAAGAAGCAGTACACGCCCATGTGGTTGATTCTGGGTTTGCTGTGCAAACCTGTAGACCAACTTTGGGCCAATGAAACCACAGGAGTACTGCAGAGCAATGCTCTCAGGCTCTTGGAAGGAGGGTGGTGACATTCTTGCTGCCAGAGCACCTCCAACAGAGGATTTGGCGGTATGGGATATTGTGTTGATGACCAGACATGCCCCCCCCTCCAGGTCAGGTGCCATGAGGATTCTTCAAGCTGGCAGGGAAGATTCTAAATGTGAAGAAAAGCACAGCTGCTTGTATAGATGATTTTTCCATATGCCTCCACGTCACAGTCTCCAGGACCATCTCTACCTCCTCCCAAACTTGGAGCTAAACAAGCATGTTAGCCTGGGGGGGCTCCTATTCTTCTGGTGCTAGTAAGGGTATTGGGGGATTTCACCCTGGGTGCCTGTAGTTGCTTAGTGTTGTCCTGGAGGTGGTGGGATGTCCTGTGAGACTGACGGGCAGTATGCAGAAAGGTAACCAGTGCTGGAATCCCAGTAGGAAAGCAAGTGGCAGAAGGGAGAAAAGGTAAATTCAGTAACAAAAATAAAAATAAATACTAACATACTATTTGCCAGCAGATTAGGCCTTATGGTCTATCAAGTCTGCTCGAACCTAGATCCTTAGTTGGGTAAAATAAATAAATAAATAAATAATGTTTTCTTTATTTATGTAGGCGCCTGTGTCTAGGGGTATATGGTGGCCTTTCTCATTAGAGAGTGCCTGCCTCACACAGAAACTTGTGCCACTATACTCTTTGTGCCACCATGGGTTTGTGAATACGGAACCAGGGACAGCAACCACAAACAGGGCACCATTAAACAAGTGACCACTCACAAAACCACTGCCCATGCCAGGAGCTGGAATCACACAGGCTCACGTTTACTGTTGCTGTAAACAGAAACATAGAAACATAGACTTTGACGGCAGATAAGGACCACTTGGCCCACCTAGTCTACCCTTTTCCTTCCTAATGGATAAGCTGCAGATTCTAGTTAACCATCAGCCTACTTCCTTCTAACCTCACTATAATGCCTTATGTCTGTCCCATGCATTCTTGAATTCCCCCACTGATTTTGACCCACGACCTCCTAAGGAAGGCGGTTCCTTCGTCCACCACCCTCTCTGTGAAAAATACTTCCTCACGTTGCCTCTGAGCTGCCCTCTATCTTCAAATTGTGCCCTCTGTTCTTGCACATCTCTTTTTCTGAAAGATGCTTCCCTCTTGGACTTTCTTGATTCCCTTGAGGTGCCAGAAAGTTTTATCATGCCCCCGTCCTTTCCTCAAGGGTATACATATTAAGCTCTTTTAGTCTCTCTTCGTATGGCTTCTGTTGCAGACCCTGCACCATTTTAGTTGCCCTCCTCTGGACTGCCTCCATCCTGTCTATGTCCTTGCAGAGATGGGGTCTCCAGAACTGCATGCAGTACTCCAGATGGCATCTCACCAACTGTCTGTATGGAGAGATAACAACTTCCTGTTTTCTTACTGATGATGCCTCTCCTATGCATCCCAGTATCCCCCAGCCCTCCTTACTGCCTTCTCACATTGCTTGCCTAACGTAAGGTTGTCTGATGTGACTACCCCAGGTTCCTTTCCATTTTGTTGTTGTTAGTACCCCTCCCCGCATTGTGTACTCTTCCCTGGGTTTTTGTTTCCCAGGTGCATTACTTTGCACTTCTTTGCATTGAATCTAAGCTGCCATACATTTGACCATTCCTCTAACCTTGCCAAGTCCCTTCTCATCCTTTCCACCCCACCTTGCATATCAACCCTGTTGCAGATCTTTGTGTCATCTGCAAAGAGGCATACTTTCCTTCCAGCCTCTCGCAATGTCTCCTATAAAGACATTAAAGAGGTCCAGTCCCAGTACTAAACCTCACGGTACCCACTAGTAACCACCCTTTCTTGAGGTGGACTCTGTTTACTATTACCCTCTGCGTCCTGTTGTCCAGCTAGTTTGTTACCTAGGCTACCACCGGGACCTCCCCAGGCTGTCTAACTTGTTTATTAATCTTTGCATGGGACTGTGTCAAATGCCTTGCTAAAGTCTAGGTAGGCCATATTCACATCCCTCCCTGGTCTACTACTTTGGTCACCCAGTCAAAGAAATCTATTAGATTCATCTCATATGACTTTCGCGCTGTGAATCCATGCTGCCTTGGGTCCTGTGCCTCGCTGGCCTCTAGGCACTCAACAATTCTTTCTTTCAGAAGCGATTCCATTATTTTCCCTACCACTGAGGTCAAACTAACAGGTCTGTAGTTTCCTGCCTCTGCCTTGCTCCACTTTTGTGAAGGGAATCACATCCATTCTCCTCCAGTCCTCAGGTACCACACCATCCTCCCATGAGTTGTTAAAATGGTAGTCAGTGGTGTCACTAGGTCTCCATTAGTTCTTTTAGAATTCTGGGGTGAATCCCATCAGGCCCCATTACTTTGTCCACCTTGAGTTTTAGGAGTTCTTTCAGGACCCTTTCTTCTGAGAATGGACTGGTATTGACCCCCCGCCCAGTGTGCTTCTATTGTTTGGTTTAGGTGCCACCCCTCTTCTTCTTTTGTGAATACTGAGCAAGGTATTCGTTCTGTATCTCTGCCTTTCACTGTCACCCTCTGCCCACCTCGCCTTCCTTTATTAAGCCTCCTTAGCCCTCCCTTGGTCTTTCTTCGCTCCCTGATGTACCTATAAAAGGTTTATCCCCTTCTTAACCAAGTTGGCTATCTTTTCCTTGGTTTGAGCCTTCGTTATTCTGACTGCCTTCCCTGCTTCCTTCTGCTTTAACTGATACAGGTCTCTGTCTGCTCCTTCTGTGATTCCTTATACTTTCTGAATGCTATCTTTTCTCCCTAACCTTCCCTGCCACCTGTTTTGAGAACCATAGTGTTTTTTAATTTGTTTTGTTTTGTTTATTTGCTTCACACAAAGGCTTGTTGCCTCTGTGATGGCAGTTTTGAATTTTCACCATTGTTCTTCCACCCCTCCTTCCTGCCCATTTGATAGTGCATTAGTTAGGCACTCACCCATTTTACCATTTTACCAAGTCAGCCCTTCTAAAGTTCAATACCTTGGCTTTTGTATGGCTTGACTCTCGACTGTGTTACCGTGAACCACACTGTTTGTGGTTGCTTGTTCTCAGATGGCTACCACTTCTAAATCTGTGATCCTCTCTCCATCTGTGCAGTAACAGTCATAAATAAGTTACCCCAAAAGAGATTTGAGGGGTGAATGGTACACAGCCCCAAAGGGCATTCCTTGGCCATTCATCCCCAAATCTCTTTTGGGGTAACAGCTCAAAGATAGTTATAACTTATTAAAGGCCTATCTCCCATTCGTTGTCCTGTAGTTGCTACTCCCACAAGATGGGTGCGCAGTGGCACTCTCTCCCACGTGGGGTGACATACTGTACTGGGAATCAATACATGACTATGCTTAGCTTCATGCCAGTATATGCCTTCACTGTTATTCCAGCAACCAGAGTATGGTACACTTACAAACTGTAGCACCTAGTCAGTTCACTCTCTTCGTCATCACACTGATTAATGACCCCAAACCCAATAGGCTCCTTTACCTGGCTAATCTAAGGGGAAACAACCAACACCAACTCTCGCTAGGCCCCATATCCTGGTGATCACCTTTACCATTTACAGTTTAGACACTTTACCTAGGGGTTCACAACACTCAGACACATATTCACATTTAGTAGAGCTTCTGGTGGAGGTGTGCTCACACATTCTCTTTTCCTTGTGTTTTCTGCATGGGAATGGATCCTCAAGGACCCATGATAACCTCCTTAGAGGAGGTCCACCACTACTCCTTGGTGCTTGACAGTTTGGGGATGGTCTAACCCCTCGGGCGAGGTTACTGTCCTCCCTCCTGCTGCTGTTTTCCAAGGGCCTCTTCTCAGCCCAGGAAAGTGTGAGAATTAACAAGTCTCCCTCTAAAGCTTCTTTCTCCTCTGTCTACTGCTAGTCTTGACCCTCTGGAATCTGGGCACCTCTGCTCTGAGCTTACAGCTAGTCTCCCTCCTTAAAGAGCAAAGGGAGAGGCAGGAAGTCATGAATATTTATGCCTGGGCTTCTAGCTGGCTAAGCCAAGAAGCACAGAGCACCAACATCCAGACACCTTGGGCTCAGTTTTCCAAAGTGTGATGGGGCTTGTGTCAAGCCCTCGTCATGTTTTTTTGGCTCAGCTGTGCCAAACACCTTTGATGCAACTGCCCCCAATTTTAGTACATTAGGTGCAGTTGTGACAGCTTCCTCAGTTTATGGTGGTTTACTCCAAAGAGTTGATGCAGGCCCGTAAAAGGGTCCCCAAAATGGCACAAGTTAGACAAGGGAAAAACTGGTCTAACTTGCAGCATTCAACTTGGGATTGAAAATTCTGATGGCTGGTGGGAAGAATGTTGCAAAGCCCGTGTGCTAAACGATGTGCACCAGGGGCTGCAGCATTCTTGTGGCTTTAAAATTGAACCCCATCAGGGTCAGGCTTAACCCTTGAGAACTCTCTTGTAACCTGCCTTAAGCTGAGAAGAAGACAGAGGCTAGTTACAATTATCTTTTTTAATTAGTTCTTTTTCTTCTCCCAGTATGGCTTCCTTTGGCCTGGCTACCATCCAGGCCTGTTACCTACCCAGACCCTAGAGAGTCCTGATTACATGCCCTGTGGGGTGACCCTCCCACAGTAGGTCTTTCTGAAGGGTACAGAGCCCAACAATCCAGTGGAAGTGGTGGGCCATTGTATCAGGCAGGTGGTTGGTGCAGGGCCCAAATGTGCAGGGAGGTCTTTTCTCAATAAAGTAATTCCCTGAGCTGCTGGGCTGTACATACATAGCTAGGCATGCAATGGTATGTGCCACAGGGCCCCTGTAACTCCTCTGACTGCCACATATGCAGAGCTTACCATCTGTGTTCCCCAGCTGGTGCTCAAGCAGCAGGGATCGGACTGCAACCCACCGAGGAAGAAAAAGCATCTTCTTGGCTGCTCAGTCCTCCTCCCTCGGCCAGTCCCCAGTGACTCAAGCTTGTACCTGAGCCTTCATCACTGGCATTGCAAGTGGCAAACGTACCACTGTAGCAGTGGGCCTGCCCAATGAACAAGTAAGATACATTTTCAGAGCACCTTGTTTGGAGAGCTGGTAATCTCAAGATTTCCCACCTTGAGCCCCAGGAGAACACCAGCTCCAAGGCATGGCTGTGTTGATGGGTTCGGAGTAATCACTTGTGCAAGGCCCAGAGCTTCCATACTCTGGAGGAAATCTTGGCCAAATTGCAATGTTTGTTGTCCACTCAAGCATTGAAATCACCAAGAATGAGCCATCTTGGAATTCCAAAACCAGGTCAGTGACAAAGGATGTGATTTCCTACAGAAACTCCCTTGCAACCTTGAGGCGGTACACAAGGAGGATCCTGCAACCTGCACCTGGACCCCACACATGACCCACGCATCCAAATGACTCTGCATACCCCACTGGGTGTGCCACCAGATTCATATGGATCTAAAACAGATGCCCCACCATGGTATTTCCTCAGGCAGTGCACAACCAAGAACCCCACTGGGACTGACATCTCCAGAACTGGGCCAGTCACCCCTAGCCAGGTCTCTCGTTAATGTAAGCCAGGTCGACAGGAAACAAGATCCACTATAATTGCAGTCTTGTTCCAGACTGATCTAGCATTACATAGCACTGCCCAATGGAATTGAAAGAGTCAGCCAGCCCTCAGCTGCCTGCCCACTCTGTCTGGTGGGAACCCTGGATATAGATACTAAACACATCTGGCCTCTCTCAGTCCCTGTGTAACCCCAGAATGTCTCCTGGTCCTTAGTACACTATCAGTACCACTCCTCCAGTCCTCCTAACTTCCCTTGCTCTCTTCCTCATGTTACCAACCTCCTGCAGAGCTGATATACATCAGCTGATGGAGGGAGGATCAAAAGGTGTAGGTCTTTCAGCAGGAAACTCTTCTTTAGTAGAGTGTCTCTCACGAAGTTTCCTGGAAATAGCAGGCTCAGAGCATTTAATTTTAATTTAAAAATGGCAGTAATCCTTGGCCTCTAATAATACATCTCACAGGAACACACTCACTGCAGTATAAGTGGTGTACTTGCATTTGCTGGGTGACAGAATAGCTGCGTTGCCCTTCGCTGCTCTTTTGCCCAAAGAATGCATGTGGAACCACACTAATGGTGAAACAAGTGGCTCTGCAGGATGTACTTTATTAATGCACATTATTTTCCCTACATAGAAACATAGAAGTTGACGGCAGATAAGGAACTCAAGGCCCATCCAGTCTGCCCATTTCTTTTCTACCTTATAAATGTGCCATCGGCCTTTGCTCTGTCAATGGCCTATCTATTCATACTCATCTGTATTGCTCCCTTATGCCTATTCCATGCCTGTTTGAAGCCCTGCACTGTATTCATAGCCACCACTTCCTGGGGTAGACCATTCCATGCATCCACCACCCTTTCTGTGAAAAAATTTCTTCACATTCTCCCTTAATCGGCCTCCCTCTAATCTCATGCTGTGTCCTCTTGTCCTGCTATTTTCTTATAATTAAACATGTTGACTCTTTCACCTTGTTAATGCCCTTAAGGTGTTTGAATGTTTCGATCATATCACCTCTCTCCCTCCTTTGCTCAAGGGTACACATATTGAGCTCTGTTAATCTGTCCTCATATGTCTTCTGATGCAGTCCCTGCACCATTTAGTTGCCCTTCTCTGGACTGCCTCAATTTGGTTAATGTCCTTGTGAAGGTGTGGCCTCCAGTACTGCATGCAGTACTCCAGATGGGGCCCAACCAGTGTCTTGCAAAGATGGATTATTACCTCCCTCTTACGACTTGTGATACCCCTACTAACACACCCTAACATCCCCTAGCCTTACCTACTGCTTTAGAGGTCTGCTTGGATGATTTCAGGTCATCAGTGATGATGATGCCCAAGTCTCTTTCTTCCTTTGTGACTGCCAACAACTCCTCCAGCCTATAGGTGGCTTCAGGGTTTCTCTTCCCTATGTGCATGATCTTGCACTTCTTTGCATTAAATCCCAGTTGCCACTCTTCTGACCATTTGCTAGTTTATCCAGATCTCTTCTCATTCTGCCCACCCCTCTGGATCATCTACTCTGTTGCAGATCTTGGTGTCATCTGCAAACAGACAAGCCTTACCCTCTAGTCCATCTGCAATGTCACTAATGAAGATATTGAAGAGGACTGGCCCCAGGACTGATCCCTGAGGGTATCCCACTTGTGACTTGCATCTCTTCTGACTGTACACCATTTACCGCCACTCTCTGTGTTCTGCCTGTCAACCAGTTTGCCACCCAGTTGACCAACTTCTGACCCTCCCTGGGCCTACCCAGGTTATTTATCAATCTTCTATGTGGAACAGTGTCAAGCTTTACTGAAGTCAAGGTGGGCGACATCAACTGCTCCCCTTGGTCCACCACTCTGGTTACCCAGTCAAAGAAATCTATGAGATTAGTTTGACAGGACCTTCCTTTTAAACCCATGCTGTCTTGGATCCTGTGCCCTATGGATTCCAGGTGTTGCACTATCCTTTCCTTAAGGGTGCCTCCATAATCTTGCCCACTACTGAGGAAGACTGACTGGTCTGTAGTTCCCTGCCTCCTCCTGCTACCACTCTTGTGGGCGGGATCACATGAGCCCTTCTTCAGTCTTCTGGGACCTCTCCTGTGCTCAGGGCGCACTAAACAGTTCTGCTAATGGCTCTGTTAGTTCCACTTTAATCATAGAGTTACCATTGTATAGTAGTCATAGGACACCATTTCTGTACCCTAGGATCACTACCTCCACACCCACAGTTATGGTCTTCTAAAATCTATGATTTCTACTATTCACAACCAGTAAATGGTTACCTTTACAAAGCTGATTATGTGAGCTATCAAGACAGAGTAATAAACAAATTATTCCTTTTAATGAAACCATGACACCACAGGGATTAAGGTATTGTATCTGCACAAAATGCCTGTTTTTTAATTGGTGGCCACAAGATGGAGTGCCATCTGTAACATCAACAGTTTGTCCATAGCATAGCAATTTTTTATACAGTGATAGAAACATAAAAACATAACAGTTGTTGGCAGACTAGGACCACTTGGCCTACCTAGTCTGCACTAAATTCTCTACCTTTAGTGCCACCAAAGACCCTTCTGGATTCCTTCTTACACCCCTCTCTTGCTTCTAAGATTCCCTTGTGTCTATCCCGTGCATTCTTTAATCCTGTGACCATTCTAGCTCCCACCACTTCCTTTGGGAGGCTGTTCCAAGCATCCACCACTCTCTCCATGAAGAAGTACTTCCTCACATTTCCTCTGAGCCTCCCCACCTCCAGCTTCATATCGTGATCCCTTGTCCTTGAGTATCTTTTTCTTTGGAAAATTCTCCCTTCTTGTACCTTGCTTATTCCTGTGAGGTATTTGCATGTCTCTATCATATCACCCCGCTCCTCCTGTCTTCTTGGGAGTACATATTTAAATCCTTAAGCTTTTCTTGTAGGGCTTCTGATACAGGCCCTGCACTGTTTTAGTTGCCCTCATTTGCACTGCCTCCACCCGATCCATGTCCTTTTGGAGATGGGGCCTCCAGAACTGTACACAGTACTGAAGGTGGGGTCTCAACAGTGATCTATATGGGGTATTATTACCTCCTCTTTTGCTGTTGATACCCTCCCTATGCATCTGAGCATTCTGCTAGCCTTTCCCATTGCCTTGTCACACTGTTTAGCTACCTTCAGGTTATCAGAAATGATGACCCCAGGTCTCTTTCCTGTTTTGTGACTTCTAATACCCCCCGAGTTGGAATGTTGCCCTGGGTTTTTGTGTCTCTTTAAGTGATGTTAATTCATCTTTATTTTGTTTACAAAAGAAAGACGTTACGTGTTTCCATTACATACACAACAAATCAGCATGTCATTTATTTTGTATACAGAATGATTTTTTGGCTGTTCCATTTGCTGGCAGAATGATATGAGTAAAATAACATATAGTTGACAAAGTATGATCAATACATTTTGTTCACAGGCTGAAATGAAGAGTTTGATTGATTGCATGTTGTCACTAGGATGAAGTAACATGTCTGACAAAAAGCTTTACTGTCCTCACCCAGTGGAGCCCATTATTTCAGTTCAGATAACACAGTTAAGGTGCTGTTAGACATGGGTTGGAGTGAAATAGCAGCTGTGAGCATTCCAGCAGCTCTGGAACAGCATGGGGACTGCTACTGTGGTGAACTGGAAGTAATATGTTGTGACTGATGGTCATCTGGAAACAACAGCTGAGAGTGGAGAATTATTTTATTTTTGTTACCCTGTAATCTGGGGACTGGAATTAAAGCATCAGAGGGAGGAAAATGGTAGGGTACCCTATGTGGCAGATGGTGGTTTCAGAAGAAAGGCAGGAATGGAGATTATGTGTTGGAGAGCATCTGGTAGGAGAAGGACAGGACAGAGTAGATCATGTTGAGGGAAAGAACTCGGGTGAGGTCAGGATAAACAGCAAGACTGGCAGTCCTGCTCAGGCTAAACATAGCAGTTTGGAACAGCATCCTTTTTTGCTTCCACTCTGAGAAGACTTCAAGATTTGACTGGGCAAAACAGTGTTAACCACATGGGCACAATTATTTGGGAGACATATTTGCAAGAAGAGGTAGGATATCAAGTATGTACAACCTGTACATTATGTTCCACATTGGCTAATTTAGACTTTGAGAGGCATAAGGACAGTGGCAAGGTAATAAGTTCCATAAAATTGTAATTTAAATGTTAAAACTCTTGTAAACCTCCCCCAAAGTGGTGGGGCTTACCTTAATTTAATAATAATAATAAAATGTATTTGTATTAAGCGCCTTTCAAATTTCAAGGTGCTTACAATTCACATAAAAACAAAACACAGTACATACAATATAAAATCAAGAAAGTACCGAAAATGCTTTCCCCATAAAAGTCTTAAGTGCCTGCTTAAAACTCCCACCGTCCTGCACTCCTGAAGCGGGGCAGAGAATTCAAAGGGTAGGTGCCACAAACCCAAAGGCAAACGCACCAGATGACTTTAGGTTAACCTCGGAATCTCTAGCAACCCCTCATCAGCCGAGCACAGTTGTTGCAAAGGTGTAAGGAACCAGGAGCTCTTTCAAGTAATCGGAGCCTGATCCATGTAGGGCTTTGTAAGTCAAAATACCTACTTTAAGGTGATCTGCCACTGTATAGGTAGCCAGTGCAGATTGTGCAGCACAGGGGTCATATGAGATCTTCTAGATGCCCCAGTCAACAAATGTGCTGCCGCATTCTGCACTAGCTGCAGCGGATATCAACCCCAGAAAGCCCTAGGTAAAAGGTTACAATAATCAAGGCGTGATGTCACAAAGGCAGGGACCAAGACAAGTGGGTCGCTGGGCGGAACAAGTTGCCTAATCCTAGCAATGTTCCTAAGATGAGTAAAAGCCAGCAGTGACTGCCGATACCTGATGATGAAGAGTCAGGTCAGCCGTCAGCACCACTCCCAGATTACGCACCCATTCAGAGGTGAGAATCTGGGCTTTCTCAGGACTAAGCCAGAAGGGAGCCCAGTCCTCAACCTCTCTGCCCTATGACCCGGGTCTACAACCAAAACCTCAGTCTTTCCTGGTTCAACTTTAGACCACTGGTATTCATCCAATCTTGGATTTCTACGAGGCAGCTGTTCAGTACTGAGATAGCACTAACCTGGTCAGGAGCAAAAGACAGGTAGAGCTGGGTATCATCAGCATAGCAATGAAACCTTAGCCCATACCATCTTACAATGTCTCTGAGGGGTAGCACATATATTGCGAATAACGGGAGACAGCACCGAACCCTGAGGTACCCGCAAGGCAGTGAGAAGCCCGGATGAAAATAAATCCAAGACAACTCTCTGTGCTCTACCAGTGAGGAAAGATGAAAACCATCTGAGGACTGTACCAGACAGCCTGCAGATAAACCTCAGACGTTCAAGCAGAACCCCATGATCCACAGCATCAAAAGTTGATGATAAATCCAGGAGAACCAAGATAGAACGGTGTCTCAATCTCTCGCCATCAGGAGAACATTGAGCACCCGAATCAGAGCAGTCTCAGTACTATGCCTCTAACGAAAACCCGATTGGAGGTTTGTATAAATTATGGATGGTTAAATGGTTATCCAGTTGAGCAGCCACACACTCTCAATAACCTTCCCCACAAAGGGAGGTTAGAGATAGGCCTGTAGTTTGCTAGGTTCTCCAGGTCAAAGAAGCTTTCTTCAGAAGGGGTCACCACCCCTCCTTCAGGAGCTAGGAACTCACCCGAATCCAGAGAGCACCGGACAATCCGAGCTAAGACCGGGACAATAATATCACTACAACCCAAGATCAGGAAGTAGGGCCTGGGTCTAAACTACAGCACGTGGGATGCATCTCCTGGACAATCCTCATAATATCTATGAAATCCAGTAGGTCAAAGGTACTCCAGGAAACTCTGGGCTCTGCGACAAAGCACCGATCAGCAACCCCTTAGAGTGAAGTTGGTGGCACTCCGCCTGATGTCAGCCACCTTATTCACAAAGGCGGCGATCTCATCACAATCAATTTGTGAAAAACTCAGCGGAACTACTGACAGGCTGGGTTGCACAGCCTGTCAACAGTCTGAAAGAGTTGAGCGGTCGATTCCGTGTGACAGAAATTTCCCTGGACAGGAATTCTGCCTTCTTACGGGAAATTTCTGTTTGGTAAGTTTATAATGCTCTAACAAAATAAGTTATCTCCATAGGCACTGCTGTTGCCCTTTGCCTGGCCATGTCCAGCCTTGTGTTCTGCCTTTGAATCAGGCTAATATCCAGTAAGAGTGTAAATCCAAAGTAAGGTAGTGCTGTATCCTTGGATCCTGTGCAAATGTCACGAATGAATGCCATTGTGCTGTAGCTTTAGAGGCTCAGCCCTGTATATACTGTCGTAGCCTGTACTGGGTCCGAGTGAAACAAAGCTTGCAACCGCCAGAGAATGCTCCTTCAGACTCCACTCTGCAGTTGTTTAACAGTGCAGAGGGCCCTTTCAAATGTTACAAATATTAATTTCTAAAGCTAAACTGTTGTTTTAAAATTAACTTAAAATGTTGGACTCATTATCTTCTGCATAGCAGCAATGTTTGGTAC
The DNA here is from genome assembly GCA_016271365.2 of Neoceratodus forsteri. Taxonomy (NCBI): domain Eukaryota; kingdom Metazoa; phylum Chordata; order Ceratodontiformes; family Ceratodontidae; genus Neoceratodus; species Neoceratodus forsteri. The sequence goes on from CM057452.1 coordinate 427,735,057, forward strand.
TTTGACCCTGCTCGTTAGCCAATGGGAACCCAAAGGGTCCTAAAGTGATCCTTCTGCTATGGCTGTTGGGAGAAATAGTGAATTGTGTGCTTGCACCCATTTTGCCAATCGAATGCTAGAATTGTGATGGACAGCTCCAACATCCAATCAGATTACAGGATTCTGTTTTCTTGCATTAAAGGGACCATACCTCTCGACCTTTCTTCACCAAAATGTGTGACAAGATGTGTGACAAATAAGTAAAATGTGTGACATTTCATCTAACATGGCACTGCAATCTCAGAACACTATAATTGTCAGTGCACTAATGTTCATAATGTTTGTTGATAACTGAGTATAATAGATTATTATGAATTTCTGCTTTAAAGTCTCAGTGGGGAATCTGAGAGGTATGAAAGGACTGTTTAATGGGGCAGTTGCTAGAGGTCTTCCAACAGGGAAGTAGGCTCTGTGTTTGGCTCTGAGGAGAAAGTGAGAGTCATGCTTGCCTCCTCACCGCCTAATAGCCCAAAGTGCATTGTTTTGAATTGCTAAATCTGCAGATTGGATTCTTTCAGCTCCCAAGCTGACAAGGAGTTGTGATTTCTGCCAAAACTGCCAAGTCTGCCTTTAAACTGCATCAGAGCCTGCCTGTGAGAAGGAAAGCTAAACTAAAAAGCTGAACCACTGCAAAGTAAGAATTCTGCCTCAGAGACTGCTGTTTGAAATTAAAGACTGTTGCTGCAGAGTTGTCTCCTGCCTAATAGCCAAAGGAGGAGACTGAAAGATAATTGAGCCAGCTTACGCCAGAAGTCCTCCCTCCTTCTCTTTCTGCCTCCCTAACCCCTTGCAGGATTCTAAACATCCTGGAGGGGCCTCAGGTTTCAGTTCCCCATCCCTCCCTCCTGTATCCCAATCAGGGCCCCTGAGCCCTCTCTTCCTTCCACTTCCAGCCCCACCTCCTCTCCCTCCCACCCATTGCACTTGCTTACCTTCCTGCGGTATCTCTTCCCTCAGTGCTGGGGCCTAATTCCCTAGCCTGCATTGAGGGCTTTACCTATGCTGCGTTCTAATCACCCTGTTGGGATCTGGACCAGACTATCAGTTCACTTCTTTCAACTCGCCTCCCCTTGCTCTTCCCTTTGCTCTAAAAGCCCAACCTCCCCTCCCCTCTCCCAAGGCACTTATAAACAAATATTCAGGTATCTCACATGCATATGGGTTTACTAACCATCTTTCTTTTATGCCACCTCTACTGGAAACTATCCTTTTCATCCTTACTATAGCTATTCCTACTACTATAACCATTCTAGTATGAGTATGAGTTAAATGCCTTGGCTGCACTTTTGCTCCCTCCTTATACCTAACTAGCCTCTGTAAATTAACAGCTACGTTCTTTGTATGGAAATGGTTGTCGTTTGTACCATAGATGTATCCCAATTACCAACTGTATGTTCACTGATTGTTACTGATGCCTTGAGCACCTTGTATGTTATTCTGTTCATCCTCTTTACCTCTCCCCAGGACACACTGGGAGATGAGCAACCTGTTGCTCAGTGTGCTTTCCTGGTGAAACATTTCAATAAATAGATAAGACTTGCATTCTGCCATTTGGGTAAGCGGTTACTCTACTGGAAAGTGCATCAGAGACTGAATTGCTTATGCAGAGCCCATATCTTAGGAGGCTCAAGAGACTGTTGCTGCACTGTAAATTTGAATTGCTACAGCCAGAAGATCAGATTGGGGAGTCAGTCCCCACTGCAACATTCAGAGTCGCTTGCAGCCACCTCTGTGAGGAAGCCTTGATGTGGGGGTGAGTCATGTGAGCCCTGGTCCCAGTATGCTGGACCTGTTTCCAGACGGACAGAAGATTGCGTCCTGCAGCCGAGATCAGCGGATCGAATACCGCTAGCACATCAGTCTGACAACCTTGGCAACTTGAGAAGCCACGGTACCATGAGTAAAAATCAGGCCTGTCCTGCAACCAAAGTTAAAGTTGTTTTGCCAAGCTTGTTTTGTTCTTCAATTGCCAGCTTGCTGTTTAACTGTTGTGCAGGCCATTGGGTCTTGGAATTACAGTTTCTTGTAGTTTAAAAATAAGATCTGTTTCTGAATCTATCTTAAAGGGATAAAAGAATTAAATAATCATTTATTTGTTTAGAGACTAGCGCCGCCAACCAGCTGCAATGTGCCAGGCCTGCACCTGTTAACTTCTGGGTACCCAGTGACTTTAACTGGACTTTCCAGGGGGACTACTGTGTTATTTGAATGCTTTGCCAAACCAAAGTGTGCATTTAAATCAGTTTCTGACTCATCCCTTACCCGTTGTTCAACCCCCAAATAATTAAGATTTATTGTTTGAATGTTGACACTGCCCATGATCATATTAATACCAAGTGCCATTTTATTGTGGGAAGCTAAAAGATGCATTGTTGTTGTTGAAAACTGTTCCTTTCAGGTACACAGGGTGTTCCAGAAGTCTGAACCCTGTTGGTAAGTGTGGTTACTGTAAGCATATTAGCATTCACCAATAATTGTACTATTGAATGTAAAGTAAGGTGTTTTATGTTAATACATGTGTAGGACCACTGGTTGGGGTAGTGAGTAGGTACAACATCCCAGAGGGTTGTACTAGCTTGTCATCAGGCCCCCTAAAGTTACCCTGGGGGTACTCTTCTCAGACCTGCACTCTGTCCTCTGCCAGCACCTGCACCCTTGCCTGTGCCAGCACCTGTACCTGTGCCTGTTTATTTACCTCTGGTCAGTCATGACTCTTACCGCAGATTGCAGTGTTTTCTGGCACCCTTCCCACACCTAATGGGAGGATGATCTGGAAATGTGGATGGACTATGCCTCACCTCTCATGCAGGAGTGGCAGTGTACAGAGGCAGAGAATAGAAAAAAGTTAAGTGAAAGCCTTGAGGTCCAACTCTGGATACTAATCGCTCAGTGCAAACTGAACCCTAGAGGCATCTACTAAGACTATTTAGCCACATTGGAGAATGTATTTGGGAGTCCTGAATCAGGCGAGGACCTTCTGTGAAGGGTTTAAACCAGCTCAACAATGTAGTGGACAGCTGTTGTCTGTGTATTTACCTCGGCTTGAGAAACCCTGCAGAAATGCTTTAGGAAAGGAGATGTGGCCCGGGTGGACTGAACCAAATCAGGTTGGATCAGATACTTAAGTCTGCCCATATTCTGATTTAATGTTGCTCAATTTGTGACTGCCAGACTGAAGGAATTCATGCCCTCCTATAGCTTGTTGATGAAGGAAGTATAGGAGGTCGAAGAAAGAGGGGCACAATAGGGGTCCCCTCATGCATCTGTGGCTGTCACACAAGTCACCGATAGTACACCATCAGTTGAAACTCAAGAGCTGAAAATGGGTGCAACCACTAAGACCCACTGGGTAAAGGTCAAGATATCCGTCAGAACCTGTCTGCCACGGAGTGGGAATACACATCCAGGCACCACCTGTGTATGGTGGTTTAGAGATCCGAATCAATGAGCTGTCTGACCTGGTGAAGGAATTGATGGAGTGTAGTATGCAGCCTCAGGCTTGGCCAGGAGGGAGGGAGACAAACAAGGACCCTCTGCTGTTAGTGCCCCTGCCTGAGTTTCAAGCACGTATTCTTTGCAATCTCCTAGCTATGAATAGAGGCCCACCCCGATGTATCCTCACAGCCAAAGTGGACTACAGAAGGTGTGTTCTGTTACAAGTGTGGGAAGGATGGTCATGTTAAGAGGGAGTGCCTATCACAAGAGGACCCTGCCCAGGTGAGAGATAGACTGCTGGCAGAGAAGCACCCAAGCAAGGAAATTCCAGCGGGTCTCCAGCCCAGTCCCGCTCCAACTTATTTGTAGCAAAGTCATCTGTTAAAGTTCCTGAAAATACCTCTCTGGACTGGTCAGAATCGGTAGGCCCTCCATGGAGACTACTGTGCATATAGAAGGAATTCTTGTTACAACAGTGCTCGACAGTAGTTTACAAGTAACCATGATTTTCAAAGACTGGTATGATTAGCATTTATCTAACTACCCATTGCAACCTCTTGATGACCTACATGTGTGGGGTTGAGGACAAATTTACCCATATGTTGGTTACCTTAAGGTGTGGCTTTCTTTCCATCCTCTGTTACAGGTGTGGAGATCCTGTAGAGACAAACACATGGCACTGGCAAGAGCTAGGATGGGTGTCTAGGAAGACAGAACTCCAGTGCACAATAGGTCCCAGGATACCTTGCTTGGCAGACTCGATGGACCACAGGTCCCCTTCTGCTGTCATCTTCTATGTTTCTGTGTTTCTATAAGGCTCTAGCTTTAGTGTGTCCTCCCTCTGGAATGTATGATGGCATATCCATGTTGACTGGCACAAATACCACGTGTTTGGTTGCCTAGCCCAGTTGTGCCAAGAAAGACAGCAAAAAGGGTGGTAGAGCACTGCACATTCAGGCCATGGTAAAGAAAGCTTATGAGCCTCAAATGCAACCCAAAGAGGAAGAAAAGGATGAACCTGTCAGAGTTGTGTGAAGAAAGACCCTTCTGCTATTGTACTTCCCGAATGCTGAGTGTAGTATCAGTGGAGAAGTTCAGCTGAGAAAGATGTGACTAACCAGATACTTATGTTGGATGCTCCTGACAAAGGTAAACTGGGGGGTTACTAGTCAAGCTTAGCATACTCCTGTACATGCTCATGCTTATGCCCGGCAGGTGGTAGTCCAAGTACAGAATGTCACTTACAGAGACATAGAAGTCCACAGAGGATGCACCCTGGCCAAAGTCTACTGTGCTGACACTACTGTGCTGCCTTCTGGGAAAAGAAAGGAGAAGATGGTGAAGTATCTGCAGATATGTTTGATTTTGGTGATTATCCCATTGCAGATGGCTGGAGAGCCTTAATCAGCAGGAAGCTGGCTCAAAGAACTAAGGTGTTCTCCCTTAAAAGTGGGATGCAGGATGTGTTACTGATGCTGAGCATCTCATCTGCCTGCATCGGACGGCCGCCATTTGGCTAAAGATCTCGAAAACTAGCACCTGCTGACATAGACGCACGGGAGGCGCCACCCACAAGAGATGCTGGCTGCAGGGCTAATTCAAGGAGTCTCGAAGTCCTTATGCGCCTCCAATTGTAGAGGTATGGAAGAAAATTGGAGCAGAAAGAATGGTGGTGACTACAGAACAGTAAATACAAGAACCATTCCAGACCAGTACACTATGCCTTGCATACGTGTTGCATTGACTGTTTGAATGGGAGTAAGTGGTTTTCTGTTCTAGATTTACACAGTGGGTACTATCAAATCTCAATGGCTCTCAGAAGATAGGAAAAGACTGCTTGTATTTTCCCTTGGGATTTTTGTGTTTCTTAGCAAGCCACAAGGAATATCAGGTGCTCCTTCAACATTTCAAAGACTCATGGAACGAGCAGTGGGGACATGAATCTCCTTGAATGCCTTGTATACCTTGATGATGTCATAGTCTTTGGCAAGACACTAGAGCAGCTTGAAACTCACCTATTAAAAGTGCTTGACATACTGGAAGAATTCAGCCTTAAACTGTCCATAGACAAATGTCAGTTTTCCAGAGTTCAGTAAAGTATGTGGGTCACATTGTGTCTTCACAAGGCATCCAGATGGGCCTAGCAAAGTAGAGGCCTTAACTGACTGGCCAAAGCCAAACAATCTTAAAGACCTGCAAAGATTTCTGGGATTTTATGTAGCTAGTTCCAGATTTGTTAAGGGCTACACTAAAGTAGGGCACTGTCTTCTAAATCCGACTCAAGGATACCCACTCATTCATAAGAAGTTTAAGAAAGGCACTGATAAAGAGACTGGCAAAATCTACTTCAAACCTCATGAACCTTCGGCCATAGATGGTCTGCTGACTGTGATGCTGCCTTTGAAGAAATGATTTACCAGTTGCCCATGTTCCTACGTTGGTGTATGCTGATCCTTCCAAACCATATGTGCTTCAAACAGATGCCATCCTAAGTGGCCTGGGGCTGTGCTTTATCATGAGTGCCCTGAGGGTTGTGCCCAGTTGCATTTGCCAGCAGAAGTCTGTCAGTTTCAGAAAAGAAATACCCAGTACATAAACTAGAATTTCTAGCACTCAAGTGGGCCATAATACAACAATTCCATGAATATTTATATGGAGCCAAAATCCTAGTAAAACTGATAATAACCCATTAACATATGTCCAAACTTCAGCTAAGTTAGATGCCACAGGATACAGATGGCTTTCGGCTCTATCTACCTACAACAAGCGGTAGAATATCACCCAGATTTGAACCATATTGACGCTGATGCCCTTTCTCATAGACCTGCTTCAGATCCAAAATGGGTATGCATTCCTGGACAAAATCAGTAAAAGCTTTGTGCCAAAAGTTTGAAGATGAGCCTTCACCTGTAGAGAAAGTTTACCACCTGGTGGATTGTCTTGGACCACTTGACACCTGTGTACTAATAGCCTACTGCAACCAAGGTGCTCTAGATCCAAGTTTGTTGCCTCAGTTGACTAAAGCTGACATACAAAGAAAACAAAGTTGTGATCCAATGGTAAAAAGAATCATTACTGCTCTGAAGAGGGGCGATGATGTCTCTAAACTATGGTTTACCGACCCTGCTACTGCCTTATTGTTGTGAGAATGGACTAAACTCAAGTTGTGTGAATAACTGTTGTATAGGGAACTAACTCATAACCAGGAGAACTTGTCAAATGACAACTAGTGCTGCTGAATCTACCTAAAAGGGTTAAAATAATTAAATAATCATTGTTTGTTTAAGGGCTCCAACACTGGCCAACCAGCTGCAACGCTGGCCAACCAGCTGTAACACACCAGACCTGCAATTGTTAGCCTCAGGATACCAGTGACTTTCACTGGACTGTCCAGGGGCTACTACATAGAAACATAGAATTCGATGGCAGATAAGGACCGCTTGGCCCACCCAGTCTGCCCATTTCCTACCTACTGGATAAGCTGCAGATCCTAGTTAACCAGCAACCTACTTCTTCCTACCCCCACCCCTAGAATTGCCTTATGACTGTCCCATGCATGCTTGAATTCCACCACTGTTTTTGACTCCACAACCTCTTCCGAAGGCCGCTCCATGCATCCACAACCCTCTCTGTGAAAAACTACTTCCTTAAATTACCTCTGAGCCGCCCTCTATCTTCAAATGTGCCCCTTGTTTTTGCACCTCTTTTTGAAAGATGCTACCCTCTTGGACTTTGTTGATTCCTTGAGGTACTTGAAAGTTTTTATCATGTCCCCTTCTCCCTTCTTTCCTCGAGGCTATACATATGAAGCTCCTCAAGTCTCTCTTCATATGCCTTCCAGTGCAGACCCTGCACCATTTTAGTTGCCCTCCTCTGGACAGCTTCCACTGTGTTATTTGAATGCTTTGACAAACCAAAAGAGTGCCATTAAAACTCATTTGTTCCCATAGACACCATATGATGTCAGAACCATCCATTGCTGGAGCCAACCCAAAATGGCCACTGGGAGCAAGTGAGATAAATTATCTGTTTCTGACTTACATCCCTTACCCCTTTGTTCAACTCCCAAATAAATAAGATTTGTTGTTTGAATGTTAACACTGTTCATGAGCATATTATAGTCTGAACCTTGTTGGTAAGTGTGGTTATGGTGAGCATATTATTAGCACTCACCAATAATGTGTACTACTAAATGCAAAGTAAGGTGTTTTATGTTAATACAAGTGTGGGACCACTTGGTTTGGAAAGTGGGTAGGTACAACATTCCAAAGAGTTGTACTAGCTTGTCATCAGGCCCACTTAAAAGTTCCTCTGGGTGGAGGCACTGTGCAAATAGTTCTACTGTTGATACTGAGCCCTTTTAACATCTAAACCAGAACCCAGGCCTCAACCTGCATTCTGGGCAGCAGGCAGGGTAGTAGCCCTCTGGGATATGGCACCTGGGTTATACTCTTTTAATGACATGTTATATAATTAAGATATTACATAGGGAGGTATAACATACTCTTTTGTTACACTCAATAGAAGATGTGAATCAATTGACCATTCTTTAAGAAACATATCCCCATTACTAGGGCAAATGTAAAAATGGCACTTTCCATGTAATCTGTCTGTCTGTCTGTCTGTCTGTCTATCTATCTATCTATCTATCTATCTATCTATCTATCTATCTATCTATCTATCTGTCAGTCTATATCAATGTATTTATGCATGTTCAGGGATGGTGAGAGATAATACACCAAATGATAGAGCTGATAACAAAATCTAACAAAAGTTGTATGCATTTTGTCCAACCATGAGTGTACCTGAGATATAAATGGAACCATCTGATACATATTTACAAACTTGGTTCTTAGAAGTTATTATACTCTTTCATCCATGCAAACCATACGTGACCAATGGAGAGAGTTCACATACCATGAAACCCATTTCTAACTTAAACACATGCTACCCACTTTAAAGAAGCAAGATATAACAATTAGAGACCAACATGCAACTGGCTTATTGTAAATACTTGAAGAACAAGTTAATGGTTCACACCCATCATCAAATACTTTAGATGCAATCAAGAGGAATGTGCTTAGTAAATTACAAAGTGGCCCATATATAAGGCAAAAGGTTTTCTATAAAGATGTGTACAGTATAGTATGTAATAACTAATAACATAAGATGTGCAATATATTATATCTGGAGATATATATATATATATATATATATACATATATATATACTGTATATATATATATATATATATATATATATATATATATATATCTATCTTAATGCATCCGTAGGTTGAAACACAAAGCATAACATCAGGGAAATACAACATTAAGGAAAAAGACCCATAATCCTTGGAGAATCCAGTGGTGTGTCGATCCTTGGGGTTGAATGATCACACCTTGCAGCCTTAACGTTACCAAAACTTTGGTATCCTTTATCTAAGCATTACTGTGTCAGTATATTACTTTTGTCTGACAAGACAGTATTGAAGCTAATGCAATGTGAATGCTATGTCACATGATAGTTCGAGGAGCAACACATTACATGACAGATTTGCCAAGGCTTGAGGAACTTTTAGAAACATAGAAACATAGAATTTGACGCGCAGATAAGGACCGCTTGGCCCACCCAGTCTGCCCATTTCTCTGCCTACTGGATAAGCTGCAGATCCTAGTTAACCAGCAGCCTACTTTTTCCTACCCCATCCCCTAGAATTGCCTTATGACTGTCCCATGCATGCTTGAATTCCACCAGTTTTTGACTCCACGACCTCCTCCAGAAGGCCGTTTCATGCATCCACAACCCTCTCTGTGAAAAAATACTTCCTTAAATTACCTCTGAGCTGCCTCCCTCTATCTTCAAATTGTGCCCCCTTGTTCTTGCACACCTCTTTTTGAAAGATACTACCCTCTTGGACTTTGTTGATTCCCTGAGGTACTTGAAAGTTTCTATCATGTCCCCCTCTCCCTCCTTTCCTCGAGGCTATACATATTAAGCTTCTTTAGTCTCTCTTCATATGTCTTCTGGTGCAGACCCCACCATTTTAGTGCCCTCCTCTGGACAGCTTCCATCCTGTCTATGTCTTTATGGAAGACTGGGTCTCCAGAACTGCACGCAGTACTCCAGATGGGGTCTGACCAGCTGTCTGTACAGAGGGATAATAACTTCCTGTTTTCTACTGGTGATGCCTCTCCCTATGCATCCAATATCACCCCAGCCCTCATTGCTGCCCTCTCACATTGCTTGCCCTATCTTTTATTTCCTACTTTTTATATTTTGTGCTTCCTCACTAACAGTTGCATAATGCAGTTTCTTTCCAATTTATTGCCTTACTAAAAAGATATATACCAACAGACCTATTTAGCTCCCATAAAGCATGGCACTGGACTTGTAGCTTGCTTTGTACAGGGCATGCAGGACCTACCAAAGCAGCAGACCCACTGGACATGGGGTCAGACCTGCAACTTAATTCATGCAGGACCCTATGGCTCTTACAAGAAACAGCAGACCCGCTAGGCACCTGTAGCTTGCTTTGGCGCAAGGCCTTGCATTTTTTTTCAGACTAGTTTTATTTTTGCATTATTTTCTTAGGTTCATGACTGGTTGCATGGCCCAAAGCAGAATATGGTGAGTGGCTGAAGTAGAGGAGGCTGTGCTTGTTGCCCATCATGGGACCGGAACTAATGTACAGTATGTACCAGGGTGGCCATAGGGGGATGGGTGTCATAGGTGCTGCAGGGTGGGGAGTTGTTTAGATTGTATAGGCAGGGTGGGGAGGACTTCCTGGACAGTGGGTGGGTGGGTGGGAGAAGGGTGTTTGTGTTGGGGATGGGTGGTTAGGGAGTACTGGTGGCAGGTTTGGGCACCTGTATGCCAGTCTGTTTAGTGACAGTAATGGGGGATAGGGGTGCCAGCAGCAGGCTGGGTATTCAACTGCCAGTATCAATATTGTTGGGGGATAGCAGGAATACACTTTTGTTTCGTTCATGATTGACTTGTACATCATTCACGAATGAAAATGTTTTTGAAGTCAATCACAAATAAGTTGTAGGAATCAGAAGAAATCCAGCTGGTGGAGGCAGTTTGTAGCTTGTATATCTGCAAATGAGAGAAAGGAGACACCAGACATCAGCTGGCACAGTATATATGTTGGAGGGAGTACCATTCCCAGTTACCAAAAGTTGGATCCAGTCATGCCAGATGAAACTTTTCCAGAAGGGCTAGTGGACAGAACAGAACAGAAACATGGAAACATAGAATTTGCTGGCAGAAAAGGTCATGGCCCACAGTCTGCCCAAATGGTCCCTGCCTAGCCTGTCTCTGCAGACCCTAACTGATCTCCAATGAATCTCCTCCTCCCTGCCATTTAATAATATTCCCTATGCCTATTCCATGAATGCTTGAAGCCTCCTACTGCTTTCACCTCCACCACTTCTGCTGACAGTCTGTTCCAGGTGTCCACCACTTTTTCAGTGAAGTAGTACCTCTTCACATCCTCTTAAACTTCCCTCCAGCGCTTCATCTCAAGCCCCTGATCCTGGTGGACCTGGAGGACAGAGAGAAAGGAATGAGATGGAGTGCCTATTTTATGGAAAGCCAGGAGTGAACATGAAATTGAAACTAAGGATTAAGTCCCGCCATGTCTCATGGGGCGATCCACATGATACATTGCTGTGACAAACTTTCTGTTGGGAAATAACTCTTTCAATTCCCAGCCAACATGGATGTTCCTCTGAGGTGTCTGAGTAAGACATAATGGATGTGCTGCCCATTGATACAGTTTCAAATGCAGTGAGCTAAACCGCCCTACAGGTATGGAAAGCAAGGTATCATTAATTTAAATTTATGGGTGCAGCCCAGCTCACATGAAGCAGGAAATATTTGTTTATGTATGTATGTATGTCTTTGATAACCGGGTGAGCAAACTGACCCAAGGACCATTTTCAGTTGCGACCTGGGATACCAGGGTGGCACACACAGCAAACATCAATACAATACAGAGATACAGTTAGAACAAAACAGGACTGCCGAATACCCTTGGTATGAGGTCAAATTATAGTACAAATATTTCACAGAAATCGTTACATACTTATGTAGTGACATGCATTAAGTGGCTATGCAGTATAAAAGGCTTAACATGGTGATTATGGTAAAGCATTACATGCAGTGTACATACAGTCACTGGGAGCCAAGGAAATAAATACAGTGAAAATGAAGGTTCAGTCTATCACCAGGAGTGGTATAGGCACAAGTCATAGGCAGAAATGTAACTTACATTAAGTTGCAGAACCTAACAGTTCAGAATGAAACAGGCAGTCATATCCAGATTGAACAGAGGAGCAGAAAAGAGCAATGGGTAGGGGCACTGGAGGTAGGGTGAGGGTACGAATGGGTGTTATGCCAGTGTACAGGCCCTGGTACTGTCTGGGGAACAGCTGCAGGTACAAGTGGCTCTGCCAGAGCCACGCCTTAAGTTTGCCTTGAAAGACTGATGGGAGGGGATGATCAGATGGGCAAAGGAAGTCTATTCCAGCGGGAAGGGGCAGAGACAGAAAAGCTTTACTACCCATGGTAGTAGTAGTAGTGTGAGGGACTTCCAGTGGGGGAATGGAGGAGGCCCAGAGACTCCAAGAGACCACTCTGTCAGTGAGGGGAGGAGTAGGGGACAGCTGATTGTTCTTCAGTGCACTGTCAATGAGGCTGCCAGAGCAAATTCAAAACGACCCTGCAGAGAGAGAAACCCTAGGGACTGGTATAGCAAGCAGTGGTGGGTGGTAAGGCAAAAGGACAAAGCAGCAGATGGAGTTGTATGTGATATGTAAGAGGGTCCATAGGGAAGAGGACACAGTAGAGTATACAGGGAGCAGTAGTCAAGGAGGGGCAGAAGGTTTCCTTGAGCAATGGCTAGGCAAGCTTCAGGGACAGAAACTGATGTTGGTGGTAGGCAGCACCTAATTTTGGTGGATTTCATCACAATGTTGCTGATGTGTTCATTGAAAGTAAGAGAGGGTCTAGGGTGACACCTAGATATTTAAAGGCAGGGACGGTTTCAAGTGGAGTGCTTGCAGGGTAGCAATCAAGAATGGGGTTTTTGACCTGGCTTCCTTTGTTAGAATGGCTTAGAGCCAAAGAGCATGGCCTTTGTCTTTTCTCATTAACGAGAAGTTTTGTGGAGAGGATCCAGCTCTGTGCTGCCCCAGAGTTTGCTGTAAGGGTGCTGGAAAAGAACTCTATGGGATTATCGCTGTGGTACATGACTAGGTCATTTGCATAGTGGAGGGCCTTGCAAGTGATGCTTTCAGCAGGGAGATCATTATTAGAAAAAGTAGAGGCCCCAGTACTGAGCCCTGAGGTACACTGGTGTGGCTAGGTAGTGGTGCAGAGAAATTTTAAGACGGACTGGGACCTGACTGAGAGGTAACTATGGAACCACATGAATGTGTCTGGTGAGCAGCCAAAGTTTAGCAGGGCAGAATAGAGGAGATGGTGGTCTATGAGTTCGAAAGCCTTCGACAGATCTACAAACACTGCACCTGTGGCCCTGCCCTTGTCCATATTTCTAAGGATATGGTTCGGCAGCCAAGGCAGAAGAGGTATTATGGTGTTTGTGGAAGCTGTGCTGGAGAGGACACAGGAGGTGATATTTTTCTAGATGATCAGATAGTTGGTGGTAATCATTTTCTCAAGTCATTTACTCAGGTGAGGAAGTAGGAGATGTGTCTATAATTTTTGGGCGAGGGATCCCAAGCCTTAAATATGGGTATAACATGACATGCTTCCAAGAGTCAGGAACTGTTGCAGATGACAGGGCAAGGCTGTAAATGTAGGTTAGGGGCTTTACAATAACTGGGGAGAGCAGTTTCAGGAAGGTGGGGTGTAGCCCATCACTACATGGGCTATCTCAGGTAGGAAGTGTCTTTAAGAGTTTGGCAGTGTTTTTACACCAATGACCCTAAAGTAAAATGGAGGAGCACATGCAGTACTAGGGAAGGGCTGTGAGCATTGAGGTTTGCCTGTAGGTCAGAGGGAGACTGAGTAGGGAGCTTGCTAAGATAGGGAGAGGTCCATAAACATTCTGTTGAAAGTGTCTGCAGTTGCACGAGGTTCAGTGATGGGACCTGAGGGTGAGGTTAGTTGTGTTGTCTGCTTGTTAGACTTAGGATTTAGGAGGGACCCTATTGAGGCCCAGAAACTGCACGGGTTACCAAGCGTGTCTTTTGCAAGTTGGTATAGTATTTGTGCTTTAGCAATTTAACAGCCTGCTTCCAGGAATTAGCAGTTGTCTGTATGCATTCCAGAGTTGAGGGAGGAAGATGACTTATAGGCTTTCCAAGTCATCCCAATTTCATTGTCTCATGGTGGCCTGGCTTAGATATAGTGGGATGTTCTGAAATAAATACAGAGCCTGAGGTAGAGTCATCATAGTACAGTTTCAATTCACCGCAAGAAACTAAGTAGGAGAGCTCCCCTCTTTCAAAGTCCTGCTGCATCTGGACCATAAAAGACCTATAATTTTCATTGTTTGCTGTCCTTGAAGTCTTAGCAACAAATATGCCTAAATATTTCAGCTCTTAAGCTCCCATTGAAAAGAAAATCTTTCCTGGGTCTGTGGGGATGGGGAGTAGTGAAACGTGAGGGACCTAGTTGTTGCCGTGTTCTGTTTATAGCCTGTGACAGGGCCAGAGGTCTGAAGGATGTTGAATACAGCCAGAAAGGAGTTTTCTGGGTCACCTAAATATAAACGGACAAACAGTGCATAGGGGGCTATGCAGTACTCCCGCCTCCCTCCTGCATTATGCTGTTGCACCAGACTCTCTAATGGTTTGTGCGAGAGGTTCAGTGTACATTGTAAAAACAAGAGGGTTGGGGCACCTGTTGGGTACAGCAAAGTAGAGGACACTTTTCTGAGTGATGACCATTTACCCTTGACACATGTAGGAAGAGAACCCAGATGTTCTGTAGCAGGTAGATAAAGGTGACTGTGAATCACAACTGCCCCAGCACTGTGTGCAGGAATGGCCAGGAGGCCTGGTCAAAGGCCTGTTCGGTGTCAAGGCTACTAAGGATGGAAGGGGAGTGGTGCATTGCATTTCATCAACAGTGTGTAAAATGCACCTCGTGCTGTCCACTGTAGTGTGTGAATGGATGAAACCTGTCTGATCTAGGTTGATAAGTGAGGGAGGAGTTTGTTAAGTCTCCTGCAAGTACAGATATTAACTACTTACAATCTGTGCTTAGCACTGATATTGGTTGGTAGGTGGTCTGATGTAGAGGATTTTATTTCTGGGTTTAGTATGATAGAGATAGCTGCATACACCCATGTGGGCAGGGGCACCACTCTGCATAGTCTCATTCATTGCTCGTAGTAGTAAAGGAGGGATGTTCCTTATTTTATAATATTTCACCCCATAACCATCTGGGCCAGGGGCTGTCATAGATTTCAAGTTTTGGACTAACTTGCCTAGTTCTTCAAAGCTAATGGGTACCATTAATTGTTCTAGTTGCACTTGTGGGAGAGTCAGGAGAGACAAGGATGAGAAAAACATTTCGGTTTCCTAAGCTCGGGGTGTAGAAGGATTGATGCTAAGTTAATGCCTGGTTATATTGTGCAGTTTATTGTGGTGCTTTGTGGCAGTGTAACAGTGTAGCGATAGTCACAGCTCGGCTCTCTCAGTGGAGCTGGTATGCCAGAAAGTGACTTGTGCATGCACCTACTTCATAATAGTGTTGTTGGAGAAGTGTCAGTGTGATTTCTGTTTGTTGGAAACACAAAGCATTCAGATCTGCTTTGATCTGAGCTATTGTGGGGCCGCCAAGGTGTCCCCTCTTGATGGGCCATTTGTAAAAATGAAGTGTATCTTTCAGTTGCTGTTGGTGCTGTCTGTGTTTCTATTTTTTGAGGATGTGTATTGTACAATATATTCTCAGAGAACCACCTTTACTGTATCCCAGTGTATAGAATATGAAATGTCCATGTCTCAGAGGATTTCTGCAAAATATCTTGTAGGAAACCACAAAACTCCTGAGATTTTAGGTAGTAGGTGTTAGGGCACACGAGGGTGTCCCATCTCTCCAGTCCTAAATCCTGAAGACTGGGATGACTTTAAACAAGCTAGAAATAAGCTGAAACAAAATTTGAGGGATACTAAGTGACAAATCTATAAAATAAAAAAAACAAAAACAGATTAATGGCAATATTGGATACTGATTAAATCCTTTGAGTCACTTGCTAATAATAGACCGTGATTCAGATAGTGAATAAAGGCATGCTCAGTCTCCTAAAGCATCGGATGATCAGTTAAATAATTATTTTATTATGCTATCTGATGTGGAGGTACCAAGAGAAACCCATGAGGAACCAACATCTCTGAATGAAATCAACCTGAACAGACAGGCTTTCAGGTTTAGGATGGTCACATGTAGGCAAGAGAAAACACATTCACAAACTAAAGGTTAAAAAGCGTGTGTACCAGATGGGCTAGAATGTAGATTCCTGAAGGATGCTATTAAAATCATTTCTCCTGCATTAACAAAACTATTTAATTGGAGCCTAACTGAAAACAGGCTTCCTGAAAGTTGGAGGCTAGCAAGAATAATTCTGATCCACAAGGGGAACTAAAACAGATCCAGCCAGCTATCGTCCTATAGCTCTCTTGCCCATGTTCTCCAACATTTTGGAAAGTGTGGCTCAGGAACAATTAGTTAATTATTTAGATCAAAATTCCATTTTGACAAAGTAGCAATCAGGGTTTAGATGGGGATGCTCCATGGACACTGCACTCACCGACCTGGTGGATTTGATTTCAACACATTTGAATGAAAGGAGAGAGGCAGGTGCAGTGTTCGTGGATCTCTCAAGGACCTTTGACACCATAGACCATGCAAAATTGCTTGGGAAAATGATGGATTTGGGAATAGATAGTGAAACCCTTCCCTGGTTTGAATCATATTTGAGAGGTAGAGTTCAACAAGTGTTTAGTGAAATTTCATTAAAACCAGCCCCAGTAAGAAGAGGAGTTCCTCAGGGCTCGATTTTGGGTCCTTTAATATTTTTAATGTATGTAAATGAACTTCCAATAGTGGTACAGAACTCAGTTTTGAGTATGCATGCAGATAACACTGTACTGCTGGCTAGTGGTGACTCAATCCAGGAAATGGAGACAATTCTCCAGAATGATTTTAGCAGGATGGAAACATGGTTATACCAGTCAGGGCTGGTTTTAAATAGTAAAAAAACAGCTCCATGGTTTCCAGAGTAAAGGAAGAAATTTTAGTAATTCTCCCAAAATTTAAATTAAACAGCTAAAAATGAATTCTTAAATCAGGTTGAATCATATAGGTATCTAGGATTATTGTGGACTATAATTTGAAATTTAATTCCCATATAAAAATCTTGTTCATAAACAAATAATAAACTAGGGGTATATCGTAGATCTAAATATTGCCTAGATCTAAAATGAGAAAAGATATGATTAATCAACTGATTATTCCATGCATCGAATATGGAGTCCATATATATGGTATGGCCAGTAAATCAAACCTGAGAGCTATACAAGTCCTTCATAATAACTTAGCTAGATTTATATTAAACTGTGATTACCATACTCATCATTGTGAAATGTTTAAAACTCTAAAATGGGATCAAATAGAATATAAAGGGAACAAAAATGGTTAAAACAAACCCTTGTAGTCCATCCCTGTCGAGGTGGTCTGGTTCCACCATTTGAGAGGGCTTTGTCCTGAGGACTTTTGGTAACACTGGACACCTCAGAGTGTTGAAGACATGTACTGGAGGTTTGAAGGTAGCAGTGGTAGCTCTAATATGGCCATCGCTGAGCCTTTGACCTTCTAGTGCCAGTCTGTGTACACCTAGTGATGTCATGCCTTTGCTCACCTGGGTTTGATAGGGAATTGAGGAGATGAAGACAAAGGGGTGAAGGTTGGAGTGCTGTTGGAGAAAGTCCGGTGCCCAGGAAGATAAACTGCTCTGATGTCTCATTATGATGAGTATCAGAAAGCAAGAAAGGTGTAGCTGTAAGAAGGTGGTTCTTCTATAGAGAGAGATCACTGCCTGGAAGAACTGACTGGCTCAGCTGTTCTGGATGGTGAACAGACTCTTACATCCAGCCTGTCTAGAGCATGTTAGAGCCTTTTCACTCACAAAGTGAGATGAGTTTGCTCAGTTCTTCCCAGTTAGGGTGTCCTCCATTAGGGCGGGATCTCTCCAAGTGGGTTGGTCCAGTTGAGCAGGGTGGAGCTTGGGAGTCAGGGTCAGGCTCAGTGTTCCTGGGGAGAGTTTTGATTGGTGACAGCAAGCGAGGTATGATGAGTCGTGGCCAACTTTCTGTAGTGTGGATCCAGGCCCAACGAGACTACTAGTGAGTTGTGTGGGGCAGTTGGGTCCAGTATTCACTAAGATTGTCTGGTGTTCCTTATCGAGGATGTTTTTCTGAAGGCATTGAAAAGTGCCTTGGTAAAACCTCTGCTGAAAAGCCATCTTTGGACTTGGACATCTTGGTGAACAACTGTCCTGTCTGTAACCTTCCTTTTTGGGAAAGGTTATTGAGAAGGTGGTTGCACTGCAGCTCGAGGCACGCCTTACTGCTTTAACATCTGTGAGCCCCTCCAGTCTGGGTTTATGGCAATGCACAGCACAGAGACAGAGCTGGTTTGGGTGCTTAATGACTTGCTCAGAATGAGGGTCAGTTCTCGTTCTCGATCACTAGTAAGCATTTGATATGGTGGACCATGGGTTGCTGCTGGACTGATTCAGGGTATATAGGACTTACCAGCAAGGTCACCAGCTGGTTTGAGCCCTAGCTAAGGACAGGACTCAGAGTGTCATGATGTGGGGAATACTCCTTGTGCCTGGTGGCTCTGTTCTGTGTGGTTCACCAGAGTTCAGTCTTGTCACCTATGTGTTCGCAGTATATATGCTGCCCGGTGAGATCAATAGAATGTATTGGCTTGGGTTTCATTGTTATTTATTTATTTAGTTTTGTTGACTGGGTAAGGTGCACTAGGCAGACATTTGCCTATTTTCAGGCACGACCTGGGAGGTTACAAAGGCAGGTTTGTGCATGATTCATCGAGGATAGCAACAAAAAGGCAGGATTGTACAAGACTCATAGAGGATAACAGCAAACAGCAACATTAACAATAGTGGATAGATTCTAGTGAATAACATTCGATACAAGGATACAAGTAGATTATACAAGACTCTAGTGGATAGCAACTTACTGTGGAAGCAGCAAGTGTACAACAGTGGATAAATTCTGGTGGATAAGAACTGACAAAGGGATACATTTAGGTGTTACAACAGAGTGCAAGAACAAGTTATTTTGTAGCATTGTGTAACAACTAAAGACACTAGAGTCAGACTAAAGACTCTTGAGTCAGAGACTTGAGGCAGGTACAAGTAAGTGCATCCAGTTTTCAAGGTGGGAAGAGGGTATGACAGGGTGTGACAGGTTAGGGGCAGACACATTGGGAGCATTGAAGCAGATAGGAGTGGTGCTAACTTCTAAAGGTGTTGGCTACTTGGTACTGCGCATGGGTGGAGGTATGCTGTTACAAAGTTTTGGGGCCACAGAGGAGAAGACCATTTCACCATATTTTGTTTGTGACCTAGAGATGGACAGTTGTTCATTGCCTAAAGATCTAAGAGTATAGTGGTTAGTGCAGGGCACCAGATAAGACGCGAAAGGGTAGGGCATTTGGTTCTGTAATATACTGTGGATAGCTCTCTCTAGAGTTAGGTCCATTAGAGCTGACGGGGAGAGCCAGCCTAATTTGCTATAGAGTAGGCAGTGATGGGTGAGTCGATTGCATGCCAGAGCAAAGCTGCAGATGTTGTTGTATCCCACTGTCCATTTGCCCAATGAGGTCTTAGGAGCATTGGCAAATACTGGAAAGCCGCAGGTTAGTTTAGGAAGTAGCAGAGTATGCTCTATATTTATCTGAACTCCAGGGGAGAGGTTAGTGCTGGCCCGATATGTTATTCCAAGGCTGGAGTTAGTGGCCTTACAGACATAGGAAATGTGGAGGGTGAAATCCAGGGAGGGATTGAGGGTGATCCCTAAGTACTTGATGGATGTGACGATGTTGAAAGAAGAGCCATTGACACAGACCACTGTAAGAGGAATGATTATGTTTTTAGCTGAGAAGGTATACCAAAGAGCATTGCATGGGAATTGGTGTGGTTCATTAAGAGTTTGTTTTCGTTAAGCCAGAATTGTACTACCTGGAGATCAGTGGTTAGAGCATTATTGATGTTGGCTACAGCATGGACATGACTAAGAAACACTAGGTCATCAGCATAGAAGAGTAGAGTGCTATGCTTGAAACAGTGACAGATGGAGTTAATGTGCAGGGAGAATAGTTGCAGTCCAAGAACAGAGCCTTGAGGGATGCCAAGAGTGGTAGGGAGATAATCAGAGTAGGAGGAGCTAAACTTAACCCACTGTGCCCTATTAGAAAGGTAGCTGGCTAACCAGGGTAAAGCATGTTCAGAGACCTCTAGGGTGCTTAACTTGTTAAGGAGAATAGGGTGATTGACCATGTTGAAGGCCTTTGCTAGGTCAATAAATACTGCACCGGCGTATTCGCCATTTTTAAGGGAGGTGCATATGGTGTTTGTTAGTGTCAGTAATGCAATGGAAATACTGTGGTATTTGGTAAGCCATGCTGGCAGGGCAGAGAAGGTTGTAGCTATCCAAGTATGTATTGAGTTGGGTGGCAACAATTTTCTAGAGTACTTTGCTTAGAGCTGGTAAAATGGCAATGGGCCTATAGTTAGACATGATTTTATTGCTTCCTTTTATACCCAGCTCTACCTGTCTGTTGCACCTGGGGCACAGGGTTCAGTCAATATGCTAAATAAGTGCTTGTCTGAGACCCAGTCTTGAATGTCATCGAGCTGGTTGAGATTGAACCCTGAGAAGACTGAGGTACTGGTGTTGGGGCTGGGCCAGTCTAGGGCAAGAGTGGAGGCTTTCAGAGGGGGAGACTGGAGTTTTGCTCAGCCTGGTCTAGGCTATTAGCCTCCACCAAGGTGAAAAACCTGGGAATCATCCTGGACAATAACTAACATGGAGGTTCAGGTGGCAGCAGGTGTCTGGAGTGGCTTTATCATTTACAAAATATCAGCCGGATTAAGCCTTGTCCCACCTGATGACCTGGTCATGCTGGTACATTCATTTATGACCTTGAGGATTGACTCTGCAATATTCTTTATCTTGGGGTGAAGGGGAGTGCTGTGGCACCTGCAGCTGCTGCAGAACATGGTGGCCTGGCTACTGATGGGCCTTTGAGATCCTGTCATGTGTCACTAGTGCTGCGTGAACTGCACTGGCTGCCGGTGAAGTGGTGCATCTTCTTTAAATTGAGTCTTCTGACCTATAAGGCCCTACATGGCTGGGCCGAGGCTACCTGTCAGAGGTTCTGTATCCTCACATTCTCAGTCGTCATCTCTGCTTTGCCGAGAAGTCCCAAGGGCAAGATTAAAACCATCCGGTATCGGGCATTTGAGGTCGCAGCCTGATCCTGTGGAATTCCTTGCCTAGGACTTTGAGGGAGGCCCCTTGGCTGAGGCCTTGAAACGGGTCTGAAAACTGTTCATACAAGTATTTGGGGATTAAGGTAGGTATATTAGCTATAAGTATTTAAAGAGTCAGTAAAGCAATGGGGCCAGATGGGTGCACCCTAGGGTCCTAAAGGAACTAAGAGTTGATGGTCGATCTCTGGCAATCCTGTTTAGCCGATCACTGGAAACAGGGAGGTACCCAAAGACTGGTGGACAGCAGATGTTCCCTATAAATGCTGGAACAAAGAGGAAGCAGGGAACTACAGACCAGTCAGCCTGACCTCAGTAGTGGGGAAGATCATGACAGCACTACTGAAGGAGAGATTGGTGGAACATCTGGTTGCCAACAGACTACAAGACCCAAGGCAGCATGGTTTCACCGGGAGGTCATGCCAGTCCAACCTAATTGAACTTTTCAACTGGGTGACAAATTATGTGGATCGGGAGGGCAGTGGACATGGCCTATCTGGACTTCAGCAAGGCCTTTGATACTGCCACATAGAAAGCTATTAAACAAACTGGGGAATATGGGAGTGGCAGGACAGTAGTGTGCTGGGTGGGTAATTGGCTGGGTGGTAGGACACAGAGGGTGGTGGTAAATGGCTGTCACTCCACAGAGGAAGAGTGATCAATGGGGTACTCACAGGGATCAGTGCTTGAATCGGTTCTATTCAATGTCTTCATGAGTTACATTTTGCACAGGACTAGAAGGCAGAATTTCCCTGTTAGCTGATGACACAAAGCTCTGTAACAGAGTGGATGCACCAGAGGTGTAGACCGACACGGAGGGACCTGCAGAAGCCTGAAGAATGGTTAAGGGGTTGGCAGTTGAAATTCAATGCAAAGAAGTGCAAGATAATGCATCATGGGGTACAAAATCCTGGAACAGCATATCAGTTTGGGGTGAGGATACAGCATGCACCAAGTAGGAAAGGGACCTTGTGGTTATCATCTCTGATGACCTCAAGGTAGGGAAACAGTGTCACAAGGCAGCAGATAAAGCAAATAAGATGCTGGGATGCATAGGCAGGGGCATCACCAGCAGGAAAAGGGAAGTCATAATTCCACTATACAAAACACTAGTGAGGCCCCACCTGGAGTACAGTGTACAGGTCTGGAGACCTTACCTACGTAAAGAGATAGACAGGGTAGAGAAGGTTCAGAGGAGGGCAAGAAAGATGGTACAGGGATTGCATCACAAGTCCTGTGAGGACAGGCTGAAGGACTTGAATATGTACTCCCTGGAGGAGAGGAGGAGAGAGGTGATATGATAGAGACATACAAGTAACTTACAGGGAGGAACAGAATGCAGGAATACACTGTTTTTCCACAAAAAGATGTTCCAGGACTAGAGAGCATGGGATGACGTTGGAGGGAGGGCAATTCAGAGGAAATGTGAGGAAGAATTTCTTCACAGAAAGGGTGGTGGACAAGTGGAACACCCTGACAGAGGAAGTGGTGGGGGCTGAAACAATTACGGGATTTAAGAATGCATGGGATAGACATAAGGGAATTCTGGAGGTCAGGGGCAGGCAACAGACTTCTAGAAAATGTAAAGGAACTTACAAGCTCAGATGGGCAGACTGGGTGGGCTAAACCACCTCACTTGCTTACTAGTCTCCTATGTGGAAGAGTGTCAAATGCCCTACTGAAATCTAGGTAGACCACATCTACTGCTCCATCTGATCTAAATTCTTTGTCACCCAGTCAAAGAAATCTATCAGATTTGTTTGACATGACCTACCCTGTGATACCATGTTGCCCTTGTTCTTGTAACCCACTGGATTCAAGATATTCCACAATCCTTTCCTTCAGCAGTCATTCCATTTACTTCCCCTCCACTCATGTCAGGCTGACTGGCCTATAACTGCCAGCTTCCTCCCTGCTATCACTTTTATATAGTGGGACTACTTCTGCCCTCCTGCAGTTCTCTGGACCACTCCTGTTTCCAGTGAGCTGTTAAACACAACTGTCAGAGGTGCAGCCAGTATTTTCCCAAGCTCCCTCAATACCCTTGGATGCACCCCATCAGGCCCCATTTCTTTATCCACCTTCAGATTAGCAAGTCCCTTCAGGACTCTCATCTCCAAAAAGGACTAGTGTCCACCTCCCTTCCTCCAAAGCTTTTGTTACTTTTTGTGGCCCTCCCTTCTTCCTTTGTGAACACTGAATAAAAGCATTTGTTCAGGATGTCTGACTTTTCCTGGTACTCCTCTGCACAGTTCCCTTTCCCTTTTTAACCTTACAATCCTACCTCTGGTCTTCCTCTTTTCACTTATATTCCTAAAAATGTCTTGTCCTCTTTCATTACCTCCTAGGCTATTGTCTCTTCAATTTGTACCTTTGTGCTCCTTACTGCTTTTCCTGCTTCCCTCTGTTTCCCTTGATACATCGCCTATCCTCCTCCCACTGTGCCTCATTATACCTTCTGAATGCTACCCTTTTAGCCTTTACCTTTTCATCTACCTCTTTAGAAACATAGCAGTCTCTTTTTCCTCTTCCTTTTGCTTACTTGTTTGACCAGAGGTGTGTTGCTTTTACTACGCCCCTTTTATCTTCACTCACTGTTCCTCCACACCACCCAGGCCATACCCCTGGCCAGGTCATCCCTGAGACATTCACCCATCTTTATAAAATCTGCCTTTCTGAAGTTCAGGACCCTCACCTCATGTAGTTCGACTGCAGACATCTTTATATTGAACCACACTGTACGGTGATCACTGGCCCCAGGTAGCCTTTCTACCCTTTTGATTTAAATGAAGGTTATCATGACTATAAAGATCATGCATGTTTACAAACATGTTCCATTGTCTGATGAAGGTAAAATCATTTTCATTTGCCCAGCTTACCACCTGAGGCATGTATTCATTTCTTATAGCATAGCTTCTGTCACTCCTGCTTGAGGTACTGGTAATAATGTCAAAGACCACATCACATCCTTTTCTTTTAGAATTTCCCCAAGGTTTAGGAACTCTGCTTTTATAGCTAAATCTATATCTAATTTGTGTACTATATTGTTTTTCCACGTGAATTACATCTGCAGGTTTATTATCAAGATTGTGTATTATAGCATCAGTTCTTAAACTTGTGTCATGTATTTTAGCTCATGGGAAACAGCTGGTAGTCTTGTTTACCCTGTCTGCTTTGCAGAGGTACCTGTTGCAATATTTAATAAAGGAGTCTCCTGTTAACAATAACTATTTAGATGTGTTTTTTTTCATTGGTTTTATTTGTGATACTATTTGTTATAGGCATTATGTAACATTGTTGATGGGTGGTTCTGTCTCATTTAAGATCCTAGATCTGTTGTTAGTATCAATTTCAAACAAGTGTAAGACATGAACACCAACTTCTGGCTCCAGAAGGGCAGTCCCTGTGAGGCTGGCAGTTACACAAACAGAAGTCATGTTGCAATGTGGATCATGGTTTCAGCAGCAGATCTAGAAACTGTTCAAGGGGGTAGCAAGGAAGGAGGGGCAGGGAAGAAAATCCAAAACATGCAATTAAAAAATTAAATAATACACATAACACAAACAAAACACTAAAATGCATGTTGACTAAATTTTGAAGTCTGAATAATAAATTTACAGAATTGAGGTAACTTTAAAAACACTTAATATAGACATGGCCATGTTAACAGAAATGTGGCTTGATGATAAAGACTCATGGAATAAAGAGATTTCTGGTTATCATATGATTAGATCTGATTGCATAAATAAAAGGGGGATTGCAATTTACTTGTCCAATAACATAAAATACAGTAATATTACAATAAAAATAAAGAGGAAACATGCAAAACAGAGACACTTTGGATGAAAATAAACTTAGTAAATAATAAAACGTTCATATTAGGTATATGTCATGGAGCTCCTGATTCAACTAATAAACTTAATGATGAAATACATCAAAACATACTAAAGGCTATTGAATATGGTGATCTAACACTTGTGGGTGACTTTAACTACCCAGATATTGACTGGAAAGACAATAATTGCAGTCCCAAAGCACGTAGACAGTTCCTAGAGTTATGTCTAGAGAAATAATTTAATTCAACATGTTCAATCTCCTACTAGACAAAACAATACATTAAATCTGGTTCTAACAAATGAAGACATCATCATTAAGAATTGTGAATTTGAGCCCCTAGTCGGAACAGCGATCATTTTACAGTATTTTTCACACTGGAAAATAAAATCACTAACATACATGGCTGCACAGAAATATATTTATATAAAACTGCCAATGTTAAAGTAATTAACAAAGAACTTTCAGAAATTGACTGGCAATATGTATTAGAACACCAATCAGTTAATGATGCCTGGGAATATATTAAAACCACTATAGAAGAAGTAATGCATAAACATGTAAAAAGATTAAGAAATATAACAATAAAAGAAAATCACCAAAATGGTTAACAAAAATATATATCTATACTTTAATAAAAAGGCATATGGATTATATAAAAATTTAATACAGAGGCATCTTGGGAATCATTCAAAGACTTACAAAAGAAAGTGCAAAAATAAAAGAAATAAAGCAAAGAAAAACTTTGAAATAAAACTTGCAAAGGAAGCAAAAAATCAACAGTAAACAATTTTTAGTTATATAAATTCCATGAAAAATGAAAGGGAATTAACCACAATAATAAATAAAGATGAAATTATTACAGACCCAGCTCAGATAGCAAACTTATTTAACTCATATTTTGGTTCTGTCTATAACATAAAAAGGAAGTGAAGAAATAAACAATGACGTGGATACAGAGAGACAAACTTATGACAAACATAGATGAAATAAAGGATTTAATATCAAATTTGAAAAGCATAGCTCTCAGGCTCAGCCAATATAACAACAGACATCTTAAAGATTATGAAAAACTACATATGTATCCCCTTAAAAATATTATATGAAAAATCATTAAACACAGGTGAAATCCAACAGACTGGAAAAAATCAACTATCATACCTATCTATATAAGGGTTCAAAAATTGACACAGCCAATTACAGATCAATCAGTTTGACTTCAGTCCCATGTAAAATGCTAGAAACATTAATCAAAAACAAAATCCCTTTAAAATTAAATAGTTCAAAACATTTGATCAGAACCAGCATGGATTCAGCAAAGGTCAATCATGTATCACAAACTTAGTTAGTTGTTACGAAAATATGCGATAATTTTGAAAAATAGATCTATGGACGTAATAATGTTCAACTTCAGCAAAGCATTTGTTCTGGTTCCACACTGGGCAATTAACAATAAATTGAGTAAATTTAATGTTGACATAGGAATTAATGGATAAATAATTGGCTGACAGACAGGAAACATAACGTGTCTATAAGAGGTCATCAATTGAGGAGGGAGAGATGTACAGTGGGGTACCGAGGGTTCTGTCCTGGGTCCAATAATTTTAGAACATTTATAGCTGACTTAGAAGACATGGTGTATAATAATATCATTAAGTATGCAAATGATATGAAACTAAGTGGACCATGTGACACATTAGAAGATATATTATCATTACAAAAGACATAGATACTACAACACAATGCGGTATGCAACTAAATATAGATAAATGTGTACTACACATGGGGAAAAATCAACTACATAATTACACTTTAGGAGATAAGTATATCCAGAATAAATAAACGGAAAATGATTTAGGCATCTTAGTAGATGATAAATTAGAGTTTAAACATCACCGCATTAATGCCATAGCTAAAGCTAGTAGAACTATCTTAGCAATAAAAGAAATATCAAAAGCAAATCAAAAGATATACTGTTACCACTTTGTTTATCATATGTTATGCCTTATTTGGATTATGGGAGTCAAATATGGAGTCCATATACAAAGATAGAAATCACCAGCATGGAGAAAGTTCAACATCGATTCACTAAAATAATAAAAAAATGTGAGAGAAAAACCTACGATGAAGGCTCTATGTGTTAGGACTGCATAGTTTAGAACTATGTAGAAAGAGGGAAGACATGTTGTTTTATTTTGAAATAAGGAATGACCCTGCACTTATGACAGAATTAAAACTGGAATATAACCAAGATAAATTTGAAATAACAGGACATCCCTGCAGGTTAAAATAAATAAGTATAAATCTAATAAAAGAAAATATTTTTATACAGTTAGGTCAGCTAACCTTTGGAACCATTTACCGAATGGGTAATTATAATTTTGAACAAAGTGAATTTAAAAGAATGTAGACAATCATATTAATAAAGGGGAAATATGAATTATTTTCTTATGTCATAATGGAGCGAACTCTTGGGCCTAGGCCTTTATAGCTCTAATTTCCAAGTGATTCAAGTGGTAGCAGTTTTCAGTTACACAGCTACATATGGAAAACCATGCACTAGTGGATCATTCTATCTAGTGAGGTACCTCACAATGTGCATGAGTACCTCCAGCTGTAGAGGTGCAGGATGGGGCCTTTTGTCTTCAGAAGTGCAGGCCCCCCGTGTTCGTGCCACACATACATATGCACACTGTAGGACATACAAACAGAGGTGTAGCTGCTGCAGGCAGCTGTGGGTCTGTGCTTACACAGATGCAGATACAAATCCATGAAGGTAGGACATCACTGCTACTGCATTTGTGTAATCTGGAAACAGTTGTATGTTGTTTGTCTCACCTGATAATGGCTGCCTGTGGATGCTTGTGTGGTCTTGTCCTTTTTGCTGTTGGGGCGAGGTTTATGTTGTAAACCCTAACACCACATTTCCCTACTTTTGCGTGTTAAGTTGAACCCTAATTGGTGCATTAATGCAGTTTTTTTAAAGAATTTCCTTTCCTTTTGAGATAGTGGAATTGTATCCTCATTCACACAGGTCCCTTCAGGACCAATGTGATTAGATACAGATTGCATGGCCCTCTGGGCCCTGAACCAAGGGAAGAGTCCATTCACCTATAGAAGTGCAGCTTCTGAGCAGCAACAGATGTTAAGAATTCATGGAGCTGTCTGGTGGGCTGCTGAAGTGCAAGGCCCTCTGGGGCTTGTGGTTCCATGTGGCCACAGATACAGATGCAGATGCACAGGGCAAACAGTTCATGTCTCAATCAAAGTTCAGGGCCCTCTGGCACCCACAGGTGCAGAGGTGCAAGGTCTAATGCCAAGAGAATAGTTCTCTTCCTTAGATGGTACTTGGGCCTGTGCAAGCAACCCTGCATATTCCCTTCAAAGGCTGAGGGTGGTTTCGCATAACAGTGCTTCCTCCCCAGCCTCAACCCATCCAACTGGCTCACTGAGCTCACCTCTGAACTCAGCTCACTGGCACGGGATCACAAATCGCTACCTACTGAGGTAAAGACTGGCACTACACTCAACATTTCTTAATAATAACTTTTTCTTATTCAAATTTTCAAGATAGTCTTTTATGACCCCTTGTAAACATGACATGTGGCATTTATAGGATGCTGGCTGAAAACATCACTTTGCACCACAAGTGAAAAACATCTTGTCCAGGATTTTAAAATGTCATTTGTCACATTTTTGAGGTGGTGTGAAAAGATGACTATGTTAAAAGTTTGGAGTAAAAATTTTGAAAATTAGTGAGGTTATGAGTGAACATTGAAATATTTCATATGATATTTTACTCCAGATTTTCAATCTAGCTTTCTTATGAGCCCCTTCATGAACCCAGTAGGTGAACATTTTCAAATCCCACCGAAACAAGATTTCATACAGTGACTGCAAAATCATCTTGTGGGGCAGATTTGAAAAATTCCACCTACCTGGAGGTTCATAAGGTAGGGTCCCAAAAACCAAGTTGAAAATTTGGTGTAAAATATTTAAAAATGACAAAGTTATGACTGAAAGTTAAAAATGCATTAAAATACTTAAAGGACTTACCTTGTTTTTATGCTTGCCACTAGGCAAAGCATTTTGGTATGATACAGGGCTCTGAGAGGTGTGTCACAGTGATCCAATGCAGGAGACTCTACAAGGGCTTGACCAATAATCAGCCAGTCTGATAATGACACTGCTGAGGCATGAAATGCTTGGACTTCAAAACATTGTGCTGATAGACACATTCATAAATCAGCTCCCTCAGCAAACACAGCTGATCTCATTCTTCCTGTGTCAGAGCAGGGAAGGATAATGTCTGTGTCATACAATGGCTTATCTTTTACCATGCACATTCTTTTCATAAAGTTCCAGCTTTCTTCCAGCTAGGCTGTTTGAACTCAAGCACTACAGGCTTTTTAGAATGAGGATTTTAAACAACAAGTAAAGGCTTAATAAAGTACCCTCTGCACTTTATTTATATCAACAGCCAGCAAACATGTTTGGCACTTTATGATTGCTAAAGCACTATAAGCACTTTTGTAAGCAGTTTTCTTATTCATATATATATCAAGCATTTTATTCAGCACAGCAGGCACTTTAGCACCACAGCAAACAATGTGAGAGAATATGAGAAAGGTGACTACCTAGGTTGGTGGCCAATCTACCAAGACATAAACTGGGAAATAAATAGGCTAGGAAAATGGCACTGCTGCAGACTAAGACAGAAAGGGGAGGTTAGAAAATATGTCCCTGGGTGCACCAATTATTCCTAATGTAGAGCACAGCTTTACCACATCCAGTAGTTCAGTTTTATGATGTTCTCATACTAGACTGGTGGGAATAGAAGCCACATTCCTTTCTGAAGTCACCCATGTACACCAGGCTACAGCAGCACTGCTGCAGAGGAACCTCTACACTGACAGACCAGCCCCCACTCCAAGCAGAGAATGGTGAAAATGTATTTTTTATTCTTTAAATTCCTTTCAGTTTATCAGTTGTTGCCCCACCATAACTCCCCCGTCCAACCCTTAGTCTTCGGCATGGCCCGGGATCTGCACCTTGACCTGGTACAATATTAATATCAGTGGCAAGCATCTGGCATTGACAAATGCTTGTTTAATATTGCATTCATTGGTTCCAGCAACAAGACATAGTTTTGATGGGAGAGTGGATCTACTACATGGGACAGTTTTGGTGAGTCAGGGTGTGATGTGGAGGGGCGAGTGGTTGGTGCTGAGTAGGGGGTTGGAGTGGAGTGGATGGGTGGTGGTATGGGGAGGTCAGATTGTCGAGGGACCATTTCTTATTTACAGGTTTCATTTAAAAAAAACTTGAGGGATGATTTTCTTTTTTAACAGGGGACCTAGTTGACACTTGGGGATTGGGCACCTCAGTGTCAGAATATTCTTACCCTGTCAGCCCACAGGTGCAGCAGTAGTGCTACCACCTATGGCCCAATGACTGGGGTTTGGTAGGAGACCTTGGACATCAGAGGGTCAGCTGGGTGGGGATGGGGAGGCAGAGCATCCAGGGACTGCTCGCCTTCTCCAGGGAGGGAGGGTGGGACCTGGCACCCAGTGCCAACCAACCCTAGCATTGACTGGGGTACAGCAGTCTGGGATGATGCTGCCTGGCCTTGTTGAACAGAGCTGGTGAACCTCTGCATGTTGTGGCAGAAACATGCCTGACTGTGTGCCAAGGTCATTGCATGACTGACTCCATTCCAGCAGGTCACAGGGGGATGCACAAGGGAAAAATACCTTGGCATGAGCCTCATAATCCTCCAGATCCCAGTGAGAACTGGAAAACCCATACAACAAGCTCCCTGGGCAACAAGCTCCCTGAATTGGTGGCCTTTATGGAAGAGGATGCCTGGATATCATAGCAGTCACAGAAACATGGCACACAGAGAATCATGACTGGGATGCTAACATGCAGGGTACACAACTTACAGGAGAGACAGGGAGGGTAGAAGGGGAGTAGCTCTCTATTGAAAGGAAGGGATAAAAGCAATGGGGCAAAAGAGTAAACAGGGAGGAGAGAGGCACTGTGGGTCACCTTAGAGACTGGAAATGACACCACAATCGTACAGGATTTGTATACAGACCCCATGTCAGGGAGGGAATGGACAAGGATATGATAGAAGGCATCCTTAGGATGGCAGAGAAAGGAAATACTGTTGATGGGGACCTGAATATGCCAGATGTTGACTGGAGCACCTTTGCTGCAGCCACATCCAAGAGAAGGGTCATTCTTGATGCCCTACAGGTGGCATGCCTCAGACAGCTAGTTTTGAATCCACTCGTGAGGAGCAATCTTAGACCTCATACTCTCAAATGGGAATGGTGAGAGGATCTCAGATCTAGAAGTGTGTAGCCATCTTGGAACAAGTGACCACCAAACAGTGTGGTTCACAATAAACTCAGCTACAGAGTCAAGCCACAGAAAATGAGGGTACTGGACTTCAGGAAGGCTGACTTTGGCAAGATGGGAAAGTGCCTTAGAAAAGCACTAGAAAACAGGCTAGAAGGAGGGTGGAGCAACAATGGAAACCTCAAACTGCCATCACAGAGGCAACAAACCTTTGTGTGAAGCAAATAAACAAATCAAAATGAAAGAAAAATACCATTATGGTTCTCAAAAGAGGTGGCGGGAAGGTTAGGGAGAAAAAGATAGCATTTAGGAAGTATAAGGAAACTCAGAAGGAGCAGGACAGAGAACTGTACCAGTTAAGGCAGAAGGAAGCAGGGATGGAAGTCAGAATAGCAAGGCCCAAACTGAGGAAAAGATAGCCAACTCAGTTAAGAAGGGATAAAACCTTTTATAGGTACATCAGGGAGTGTAGAAAGACAAAGGGAGGATAGTGAGGCTGAAAAGAATGGACGGTGGGTGGGCAGAAGGACAGAGAAAAAGCAGGGATGCTGAACAAATACTTCTGCTCAGTATTACAAAAGAGGAGGAGGTGCTAATCCAATTAACAGAAGCACTCTGGATAGAGAGTCGATCCTAGTTCTTTCACAGATAAAAGGGTTCTGAAAGAACTCCTAAAACTGAAGGTGGACAAAGCAATGGGGCCTGACGGAATTCACTCCAGAATTCTAAAAGAATTAAGGGAGAACTAGTGACACCACTGACTACCCTTTTAACAAATCATGGGAGGATGGTGTGGTTCCTGAGGACTGGAGGAAGGTGGATGTGATTCCCCTTCACAAAGTGGGAGCAAGACAGAGGCAGGAAACTACAGACCAGCTAGTTTGACCTCTGTGGTAGGGAAAGTGATGGAATCAGTTCTGAAGGAAAGAATTGTTGAGTACCTAGAGGCCAGTGGGGCACAGGACCCAAGGCAGCATGGATTCACAGTGGGAAGGTCATGTCAGATGAATCTAATTTATTTCTTTGACTGGGTGACCAAAGTAGTAGACCAGGGAGGGCTGTGGACATGGCCTACCTAGACTTTAGCAAGGCATTTGACACAGTCTCACACAAACATTAATAGTCAAATTAACCAGCCTGGGAGTGGGTCTCAGGGTGGTAGCCTGGGTAAAACATTGGCTGGACAACAGGACACAGAAGGTATTTGTAAATGGAGTCCACTCAGAAGAAAGAGGGGTTACTAGTGGGGTACTGCAGGGTCCAGTACTGGGTCCAGTCCTCTTTAATGTCTTTATAAGTGACATTGCAGAGGACTGGAAGGAAAATATCTTCTTTGCAGATGACACAAAGATCTGCAACAGGGTTGTTACACAAGGAGGGTGGAAAGGATGAGAAGGGACTTGGCAAGGTTGGAGGAATGGTCAGAAGTATGGCAGCTTGGATTTAATACAAAGACGTGCAAAATAATGCACCTAGGAAACAAAACCCAGGAGAAGATTACACAATGGGGGGTAGTAACAACAAAGATGAAAAGGGACCTGTGAGTAATCTTATTAGATGATCTTAAGCTTAGCAAGCAATGTGAGAAGGCAGCTGGAAGGGCTGGGGATACTGAGATGTGTAGAAAGAGGCATCACCAGCAGAAAACAGGAAGTTGTTATCCCTCTGTACAGACAGTTGGTGAGACCCCATCTGAGTACTGCGTCAGTTCTGGAGACCCCAACTCTGCAAGGGCATAGACAGGATGGAGGCAGTCCAGAGGAGGGCAACTAAAATGGTGCAGGGTCTGCAAGAGAAGCCATACGAGGAGAGCTAAAGGAGCTTAATATGTATACCTTGAGGAAAGGAGGGAGAGGTAGGGCGTGATAAAAACTTTTAAGTACCTCAGTGGAATCATCAAAATTCAAGAGGTACCATCTTTCAGAAAAAGAGATGTTCAAGAACAAAGGGACACAATTTTGAAGATAATGGGGGGACGGCTCAGGGTAATTTGAGGAAGTATTTTTTCACAGAGAGGTGGTGGATGCATGGAACAGTCTTCCTAAAGGCGGTTGTGGGGTCTAAAACTGTGGGAGAATTCAAGAATGCATGGGACAGACATAAGACAATTCTTGTGGGGGCTAGGGAGAAATAGGCTGTTGGATAACTAAAGCTCTGCAGCTTATCCTGTAGGTTGGGAAATGGGCAGACTAGGTGCGTTGGCGGTCTTATCTGCTGTAAAGTCTATGTTGTATTATGTTCATGGGGGTTCCCCTGGCCATCGACTGAGGGTAAAAATAGAAGCATAAATTTTAAAAAGAATACTCTTACCCTGGTGCCACCATCTATATCATTGTAAGGGAGGATGGGCGATCTGGAGGCGAGGGGTAGACTCAAGTGGGCTGGACACTCTGTCCTACTTTTTATATGAATATAAATATAGGCTAGGATGGATAGATAGACAGACAGACAGACACACTCAAAGACTGCTGGTTCACTACACCACTAGCTCACTTCTCCCATTCTAGGCCACTCTTGCTTAGCTGGGCACCCACAATTTTGGGTGCCAAGAAACCTTACTTCAGGCATATTTTCAGAGAACTAATGCAGAATCTAGCTAAACAGGTCCTATTTACTTAGGTTCCAGTGTTTGTGTTTTGAAAATACATAATTTTTAAGTAGCTTCAAGGTTTTTTAGTATACAAAAAAACAACAAAGATGGCAACCGTCACAAACAATATTTTTTCTCACAAACAATAAATCATGAATCATGAACCCTCATGATCGATGTTTTTAAATCATGAACAATTAACCCTCACGACCAATGTTTTTATTATTCATATCAGATGATTATCAAAAAAAATCTACTGAGCATGCGAAAAAACATTACATTTTATAACTCTGGAACTGTTTCATCTTTTTCACTAAACCTTGGGAAAGTACTACCTTGACACAGGTTCTTCTACCTGAAAGTTTCATGAAAAATTCTGTACCTATGAGAGGGAAAAAGTGTGTTAAGCACAGGAATATATATATATTATAGTGGCATTGTCGTCGCCACTATAGTTAGGGTTGAGCTGCCACTTATACTAAAGTCAAAAGTTTGGACATTAATAACTTTGGACCCGTCAATGGATTTGCCTGAAATTTGGTACACGCGTTAGGGCACACTAGATCTCTTGATTTGCCAAATTGCGTTTGTGTTGGAGTGCTGGTCTTGTGTACGAAAGCACTGAAAAATGAAAAATTATCCATTTTTGAAAGGCACTTTTGGCATTCTTAATGTGGTTCTGCAAGACAGTCATGTGGTGTGCCACTCTGCAAGATGGCTTGTTTGAAAGAGCTTTGGTGGCTGAACATGCCGCTTTTTGTTTGGTGATATATATATATATATATATCTATATATAGATATATATATTTCATTAAGAATCGATGCTTCATATTGTGGAAACTGTACAAGATGCCATCATGAAACTTTTCAAATCTTGAGACCCTGCCAGTCAGACGCACATGAATATTTTCAGGCTATTTCATCAAATGCCACCAAAGTTATTAAGGTGCAAAAACTGGGTTTAATATTAAACACCTTACTCAGTCCTTACTATGCTGGTGCTACTGTGCCAGTATAATATATATATATATTATAGGGCACAGTAGTGCCCTATAGTTAAGGTTGTACAGCCAATTCTATGTTAAACTCAAAATGTTGCTCTTTAATAATAATTTTGCAACCATTCATCTGATTTGCCTGTAATTTTGCATGCTCTGTTTGGTATCATAGATCTCTGAACTGGCAAGTTTTGTTCCGTTGGATGAGTGGTTGTGGAGTTATGGAGTGCCAAAATGTGAAAATCCTCACTTTTGGCAAATTCTTTGCTCTGGGCTATGAGCCCAAATGGTTTGGTGGTCTGGTTTAAAATGTTCAGGCTATACTGGGTCTGGGTGACTGATGTGCCTTTTGAAGGTTTGGTGAAAACATATTAATCTGTTCAAAAGTTATTAAAGTTTAAAGTTTCCCATTATTGCCTATGGGGAAAAAAATATGTCTGCCACGAAAGTACTTTTTGCTTTCGTGAAAAGACTTTGGCTGCCATAAATGAGGTTGTGCACTTTGTGCTGCCATCTTGTTTTCAGTTAGCGATGGCAAAAAAAAACACTGTAATTTAAAAAATGCTGCCTTGGAAACACCAACAGTTGTGTTTACCTAATCGGGCCCGAGAAACACAATCCTGACATTAGCTTTTACAAATAATGGCTGGAAATATGTTTTATAATTTTCCCTTGAAAGTTTCCAAATCTGTGGCACTATGTTTGTGAAAGTGCCGCAATTGTGGCAATTTTCACGAAAGTAATGGCACAGTAGCATGAAAACTGCCGAGATTGTGACACTATTTCATAGAAATTGCCGCAATTTGCAGCACTACCTTAATGGGACAAAACCATTTGCCCCAGTAAAAATCCAAAACCTTTCCTGGCCACTGTTTTGCCAAATAACATCAGAATCGTGTTCTTCGGCCCCTGTTTAGGTAAACATCTGTTGGTGTTTGCCAAATAAAGGAATTTTTCTTCTTTACTGCCTCTTTTAATTTTTTCTGCCAACATCGGGTGCCCAAGCCTGTTTCGCACCCCACCACCCCGACAGTGTGGGACACTGGGAAGCCCACCCCAGTGTCCCCAGTTATAGTCCTCCACTACCTAGTACTGTGGGACACTTGGAGCCCACCCCCAGTGTCCCAAAATATTGTTAATTTGTTTCTGTGAAAAAGAAAATAGTCCCGATGTCTTTTTAAAACAACCTAAAGAAGAAAATGGTCCCTTATCAGCTCCCTGTCCTCTCCCCAAACTGACCCTCCCACTGAGCAACCCACCACCCCACAACACCTTGCCCTATACTTAACACCAGAGACCATCGGCTGCAATCTTCTGTGGACTGGGACATGCCTGCAGTCTTCAAAGCTGAAGCACGAACTGAAGAATCAAGGTAAGTGCCGTATTAATGGCTGTCTACGCATTGTGAACTTATGTTGATATCTCAGCTATTTTTTTGAATTTTTACACTACATTTCAACATGAGCTTTTGGGACCTCTCCTTATGATCACTGTCATTGTTGTCTCATTAATTGGACCTTTAAGGTGATTTTGTGGTCATTGTGTGAAATCACCTTTCAGGACTGAGTAATGAAATGACAGTGCCAGTGCTCATGAGATAGGGTCCCAAAAACCCATGTTGAAAATTTGGTGTAAAATTCCAAAAACACAAGAGTTATGATGCTTTTGAAATTTTAATATTTTCACTCCAAATTTTCAAAATTCCAATTGTTTCACACCACCTCATCAACAGTACAGCTATCATTTTTCACATCCTGCCCAAAACATGTTTTCAAACCTGTGTGCAGCATGGTGTGGTTACTGTGTGAAATCACCTTTCAGGACCAATAAATGAAATTACAGTGCCATTATTCATGAGGTGGGTTCCAAAAGGCCATGTTGAAAATCTGGTGAAAAATACCTAAAATGCCCAAGTTACTAGCGTCCCTTGAATCTATTCCACACATGTGCATAACTTTGGTACTTTTCAATATTTTGCTGCCAAATTCTATGGTTGTTATCTTAAAACATAGGTTGTATAAATAAGGGATATGTGATACCTGATTTATCTAAGAGCTGTTTGACTTTGGGCAACCCTCACGAGTGGCGTAAGCCATGGTGAGGTGTCTAAGGTCAAACAGCAATGAAAGAAATAAATATCATGCCAAGGTCCCTGTACTGCAAATGTCATTTATGTACTAGGAGAGGACCTTGTGTGTTAGTTCATTTTGTTTTACTCATAGTCTTTTTAAAATTTTGTTAGTGTTATGGTTCATTTTTAAGAAGTTGCTCTGCTTCCTGAAGGGAAGTTGTCATGGCTGTTGCCATGTAGGTGGTGTTGTGGCATTTTGATTCAGCTGGAGCATAACAGTTCATTGGTGGTTGCAGTGGCTGAGCGAAAACATCTCAGACAATATGGTGTACGAGTTTAGTGAGGATTTGGAGAAGAGGTTGTGCCAGAGACACAAACTGCACTATTTATTGTTTTTAAGTTGTTACTTGTGGATGGAGATTGGGACCAGAGGAGCAAGAGGAAAGCATCCAGAGGAGTGGGAAGAAGATAGCAACCGGAGGAGAGGAGGGCATCAGAGTACAGAGGTGCCTTTTGGAAAAAATATGGGAGCAGAGTAGCAGTTGTTTAAGGTGGGTGCTGCCAGAGGTAGTCACTGAAAGGGCATTTTTTTTGCTGCACAAAATTAAGGACTGTGTTTGCTGTATATGTTCTTTTGTGCTATGTAAAGTGCAGCATGACAAATGAGAGGAGAAAGTGATCATGGATGGAACTAGTACCGACCGCTATGGGGGTGGAGGATGAATTTTCTACTATGTGTATAAATCCATGATGATGTGTCTACTATGTGTATAAATCTATGATGATGTGTCTACTATGTGTACAAATGTGAGATTTCACACTTATACACATACCATAGTAGCTCAGATACACATATTTATCACGCAGCAGATATGGCTATGCCTATTGCATAAACATACTGTATATATGTTTATATATAATATATGTTCATAGTAACGTGTTTCTTATGGTTATAAAAGTGCATTCTTGAGTGCTTTGTGTGAGAGAACTGTGAAGTGAAGTCAAACAGTTTTGGCACACAAAGGACTTAAGAAACTCATAACTATAAGAAACACAGTAACTCTACATAGAATTACACAATGGCAAAAAATGCTGACCTTTGATTGGTCAGTCTGAGACTGGACCTGTGATGTTATCCCAGTACAAGATCATGGGTCTAGTCCCACACACACATGGCGCATCAAATGTCAAAAATCACTCTGATGGCCATTTACAAGTTGCCCACACTTGGCATGTCAGAAGTGAAGTTTGCCAGTACTGTACTTCATCATTTTATTTTAAATCCAACCTTCTCAAAAGCTTACAAACTCACAAAACCCTAACAAATGGCACAAGATAAAGTCCCACAAAACCTAACACAATTATTCCGTGATCTCTTCAACAAACAAAAACAAAACAATGTCACATGAAGCAGCCAGTGCGATCGGCTTCACTGTTTGCAGTCAGTGCTCGTGTACTCGCCTATTACTCCATTCACTCGCTTTTTCTGAAATTTTCTCTCACTATAAACTCACCATCCAGGAAACAGATGAACAGGATACGGGGCTCAATGTGGACTGATTTAATCAAACTTAAAATGAAAACTGCCTTCAACAGCATTCGACGCCCGCTGAACTTTAAATCCAAACTGCCTTCAACAGCATTGCCTACACTTCACCTCAAAAGAGCTGAGCGCTGATACATTATTAAAAAGCATACTGTGCTTCACTTGCTTACTCAATTGCCATTTTCAGTTGCTTTTTCTATTAAAACCCTGTACCAGGAGAAGAATTGACACAGCAGCAGGATGAGAACAGGGTGGGGTGGGGTGGGGAACGCTGCAATTCTGAGACCATTTTGTGTGTGTGTGTGGGCAATCTACAACTCAAGGGGACAAAAGCGGAAACAGAGATAAACAACAGAGACACTAATATAACTACAAACCGAAGTGCACAGTCCTAATGAGTGTGTCTCTGTGTGTGTGTGGTGTATGCTAAAAGAAGTCAAGATTCAAATGCAGCACCACCACCTAATGATAAAACAATAGAACTGACTACTTTTTCCATTATGTATTCCTACTCAATGGAAAAATCAGTAATAAAACACATTTTAAACATATTTTCAATCTATTTTTTATTAAATTTTACAAACGAGCCATTATATATTATTGCACTCGGGTGTTGTGTTAGCAGTTACTTCTGGTGATTGTCGACTCGCCTGCGGCCTCGCCTAATCACCCCAGGTTGATGCTATCCCAGCACAACACACACCCTGTCGTGGCATTATTGGTTAAATATATTATAAATAATGTTACATAAGAAACATAGAATTTGACAGCAGATAAGGACTGCTTGGCTCACCCTGTTTGCCCATTTTTCCCTGCCTATACTGTCAATGCAGAGCCAATTGATCTCTGGCTTCCTCTCCACCCTTGTTTACCACTAAGATTCCCTTGTGCCTATCCCATGCATTCTTAAATCCCACTACTGTTTTCATACCTCAGCACTACCACTGGAAGACTGTTCTAGGTATCTACCACTCTTTCAGTGAAGAAGTACTTCCTAATATCTTTCTTAAATGTACCATCTTCCAGCTTTGTAGCATGTCTCCTTGTTCTCGTGCCTGTTTTCCTCTGGAAAATACTCCCATCATGTACCTTATTAACCCCTGTGAGGTATTTATAGGCCTCTATCATATCCCCCTCTTCCTCCTCTCTTTTCTTGTGGTCCTCAGTCTCTCTCCTCTTAGGGCTTCTGATATAGCATCTGCACCAGAGGAGGGCAACTAAATGGTAAAACCATTGTTAAAATAAATAAAATTTGAGTTGCAAATCTAAATGTTTTACTTTGAGAATATTAGAGAATCCCTTTGTGGAAAATAGACTGTGCCAACTGAACTTAGAACATCAGAATTTTTGGAACTATGTGCAAGAGACACTCTGTTATGGTTCTAAGCGCATTTGGAATGTTCAGAAATGAAGACCTGATTGACTAAGAACAATGTCATGATATAATTTTAGGGAACATCTACATAACATGCACTCTCAATTATGTCTTAAATTATTATAGTGTATGGTAGAATGTTATTATTACAAAATTCAGTAGAAACAGTCTTGTTATAGTATCGTTTGACATTCTCTTTCTGTTAACCACCGTAGAATGATACCATAACAAGAAGGAATGCGGCCAAGATTCAACATTCCACCACACCTGTGCTTAACACATGGCAGCATTCAAAGGGAAATGGCGGTTCTTCAAGCGCGGTGATTTTAGAAATAAAATAAACGAGCATTCACGATGGTGGCAGCAGTCAGCTATAAAGACAAACGCCTCCACATATGTACTTATTTTTTGTTTGTTTCTCCTGTGAGGTACCTGAAGCATTTTCCAGTAGTGCCTCCTCCTCGAATGAACTTTCCCACAGCACTTCCGAAGACGCAAAGTTCACATCGATCCATCCTTGACCTCTGCATTCAGGCATTTAGTCACTTCGAATCAGTTGGGATTTCCTTTTGTTCTGGGGTAAAAGCACATATCGTACTGGTTCCCATACACTATATAAGACAGTGTATGGAAGCAGTTAACTACTTAGGTGAATTTGCATCTCAAGGTTACCATGGTGGCTGTAAACCTCTCGAGCTGCACTCTCGAGGTTTACAAAACATGTTAATCTCTCGATGCAAATACACCTTTGTTGTTAACTGCTTTCATACATTATTCTCATTTATGCAGGGGTTTTAGAGAAAAAAAAACAGAAGAAGAACATGGTTTCAGGTAGAGCTGGGCAAGCCCTTGAAAATGTGAGTCAGCTCAATTCCAATCAGTGCTGGTGGGCTTGGCTCAGATCAAAGGAATGTATACGTCAAAGACAAATCAAAACTTTTATTCTCATCAGATAACCCTGCTCTCCTTGCTCACATTGTACAACAGAACTCATGGGTTCAGTTAATTTATTGTTAGTGGAAGTTTAATGTTTCCATGACTCAAACTCTAGAAGTTATTCCAATGTTTTGAAGTCAAGATTCTTCCCAGATCCCACAATTTGAAGCCAGTATTCTAGGAAGGATTAATTAATGTATGTGAATATAAACATTATTGGTAAATACAATTTCTTTTAGAAATAAAACATAATTTCTTGGCTTCTATGCCTTCAGTTTTGGAAGTCATCCAATTTTGATTTTACATTTTGAAGTCAGTGACTTCCTTCCCTTCATTCTGGAAGTTTTGGCTTATTTTGGAAGTCAAATACTCCCCAAATGGAGTTAACTAAAGCCCTGGCAGGACTGTATGTCCAGCCCACTCCATAAGTCAGCTATAAGAGATGATGATGTTGAATACTGTTAGAGCCATCATTCGCTCTAGGTTTGCCAGTTGTATTATTCTTGTTTTGCAATCCATCCCATTGACTGCCAATAATAAGTTTAATACTTTGCTTTTAATCTACTGTCCAGCGTCTTTCATGGCCTTGGATCTGCCAGCTTTGCCATGCTTTGCTTCAGATTGGAGAACCAGGCCATTTTCCTTTTCTGACCTAGGCTCTGGAATTTATTAAAATTTTTTACACTATTTATGCTAGCATGTGCAAGCCAATGTATTGTGGCAATAGGAATGTTGGGGTGTGTCACTGCTGAGCCCGCTGTAAATACACAAAACTAAGGGTTTGGCAGGCTACACCAGTGACCACTTGGTGCAGTCCTGACGCAAATCTCTGCTGGGTGTGTGAATGGTCATGCACTTCAAAGGACCAAAGCCACTCCAATCAGAGAGGGCTTCTGTCCTTTGATTTGCAAGATGAAGTATGAAACCAAGCCTTACTCACCATCCCAGCAGCAAGCCAGCCATGAGCTGCACAGTTTGTCATCCAGACCATCAGATGCTCAAGCCCTGATAAGGTAAAAGATAAGACAATGCCGGGCATGTTGATGTCTCTTCGCTGTGTGGGTCTTTTGGTTACCAATGCCAGCTCTGCAGCCAGAAAGACTTGTGGGCAGTCCACTCAGGAGCATCAGACCCCCCGCTGATGCACAGTGTTTATACCGAGGAGGACTTGTTGGTTTGGAGAGCAGTTTGCCGTGTGATCAGGACCGCCATCATGGGAGAACAACCGGGGCTATGGGGAGCCCGCTTGAGGAGCTGGGTTTTTTGTTAGTGTTTAAGGCACAGCTATCTCCATGGCAGCCATGGGGTATGGGTTGTGAAATCACTGTGCTAGTGAGATGGAGCAGGTGGGCCAGTCATGAAAGACTCAAGAATTAAAGCCCCCAGGACAAGCCAGCTCAGACCGAGCTTTCATGACTTGCTCACCACAGCACTCCACCTCGGAATATCGCTAGCGGTCCCTTGAAATCTGTGGAGGACCACCACGTGGGTGGAGGATCAAGAGACTTCCCACCAGCCATCAGTGAACTGAGCAGTTCATCTGTGCTATACCTCTCACTCTGCACTCTCACAGTCGCAGTGGCATTCCACATAAATAATTCAAAATAATTAGCAAATGGCAATTATGGCACGTTTCATTTGCTCCAGCCACTACAGTCACAGAGAGGAGAGTACACACATTTTTATTTTACATACAGTGAGTTAGCGGAGTGGGGGAGGAAAAGCTGTTCATTTTTCAGGAAAGTCACATACTGTGATACTCGATGTAATGTCCCTAAAACTTTTGTTTTCTCTTTAAAGATGCCAGTAGCATGGATTTGTTCATTAACCTCCTGACAGGGTGGACCAAACCAGAACTGTTCTTTATCAAGAAGGCTAAAATCTCTAGCAATAATGACTTCCCAGGCATGGGTGACTTAACACTAACTGATAGAAATGCACCGCTGGACTCAAACCCATTTTGGAGAGCTGATGGTGACAGGCTGTAGACTTCTTCAGAAACTCCTCCACCCAGAGCGATAGATCAGCTTCCAGTTATGAATACAGTTGGCAACAGAGGCAACCTGTCTGTAGCAACCTGGGCCCACCCTTTCCTTGCCATACCTACCTCCACTCCCTATCCATCCCTTGTACTCCCACTAGTAGGACCTCACATTGGTACCTGGCTAAAGGGCCTAGTCGCTACAGACCACTCATCTGATTAATTGCTCTACTCCTTCTGCTCTCCGGAAACATACACCCCAACTCCGGGCCGTTGTCAACTAGCCACCCCACACCCACTCTGGTACTGGCCTCAGCATTGCATCCATGAATATTTGCAGCCTCCTAAAAAATCCACCGCTCTCCAGTGCTGGGCTGTACAACACCATCCTGATGTTATAGCACTAGTAGAGACCTGGCTCTCGAGAAAAACTCCGACTCAGTTATCTCCTCCTGGCTACACTCTGTTCATGGAAGACTGTATAGGCAAACACGGCGGCGGGTGTGCAGTCTTTATGCATGACACACTTTTGAGCCATGCTCTCCTGCCCTCAAGCTCAGTTTCAGTACCCAAGCCCTCACCCTTAAGGTTACCCTGACCAGCCAGGGGCCCTCTTTTCTCACAGTCTCTTACATACCCTTGAGGGACCAGGGACCAGCTGTCCACCCTCATTGATTACCCCACCACACTCCCACACAAGGCAGAGCAGCTCATCCTAGGTGACCTTAATGTCAATTGGCTGAGTACCACTGCCCCCATATCAGGGACTCCTTCGCTGCCCTAGCTATGACCCAACTAGTTACCTCACCCACTAGATTTAACCAG
This sequence comes from Neoceratodus forsteri, assembly GCA_016271365.2. Lineage (NCBI taxonomy): Eukaryota > Metazoa > Chordata > Ceratodontiformes > Ceratodontidae > Neoceratodus > Neoceratodus forsteri. The sequence continues at coordinate 427,778,610 of CM057452.1, forward strand.
TCAGGTGGCTCCAGCACTCTCCTAGATGTAATTCTGTCGAACCGCCCCCATAAAATCAGGGATATTAATGTACTACCAGACTGTCTTAGTGACCACTCTCCTGTCCTCTGTCACTGGTCATCCCCACACCAAAACCAGTGTCCCAGGTCACCGTGCTGGTGCTTTCACCCTGGGGGTCTCAGAAGCTAAAATGCACCTAGCCCAGCTTGACTGGTCCCCAACCTACTCGACGGATATTGACTCTGCCTAGCCTATTTCTCCAGTGCCTTCAGCAAGGCCTGCGACCTTTTGCCCCCTGACCACAATCTGTTCCAAGAAACACACACCTCATGGATCTCCCATCCATCATCCAAACACTGAAACAAAAAGATAATCACTGGCATATTGCTGTCAAGACAGGCAAACTGGCTGACAGACAAGCCTATAATGCTGCATGTAACAAGTGCACCTGGGCTATAAGGAGGCTAGGCCAAATATTATCAAGCCACCCTTGAATCCACTTGGGGCTCATCCCATGCTTTCTGGGACAATATGAAAGAGCTCAATGGAAAGACCCACTTCCCCACAATCACTACTCCCATAGATGGTACCGTCACTATTGATCCTCCCTGCATAGCTGAGTGCCTCAATATGGCTTTCTCAGATCTAAGTTCTGTCCTCCCCAACTACTTTTTGACCCTATCCTACCTCCACCCCCACCTTTGATCACCCTCCTTTCTACCTGCATGCCATATCACCCCTTGAAGCCAGGCCTCATCTGCAAAAAGCCTTAGCTAGCAACAACCCCAGCTGTGATCCCTGGACTCCAGGTTTCTACGATTAGTCCTAGATACTGTACAAGCCCCTCTCACCAACCTTTTAAACTGGTTACTATGTCTTGGTCAATTTCCCAGTGCCTGGAAAATTGCAGAAACCACTCTATCCATAAGAGTGGAGATAGAACCTCCTTAAAATTTCAGGCTCATCTCCATTCTCTCCCCTCTCTCAAAGTACTAGAAAAATAGTGGCCATTCCAGCTCTCCAAGTATCTGGCCAATCGACCTGCTGTGTCCGGAACAACATGGATTCTGCCCTGGACACAGCACCACTTCAGCCTCCTGGAGTTCTCCAGCATCTCCACTCTGCTCTTGACTCTGGTCATGTTGCGGGTGCAGTGTTCATTGACCTCTCCAAGGCCTTTGACACTGTCTGTCACCCTCCTATTTGACTCCCTCCACCAACTTGGCTTCTCCCTGGCCCATTGGCTTGGTTCACCAGTTACCTCTCTACCAGATCACAGCGCATGAAGGTAAACAGTACCCTGTCCAATACCCTGCTCATTTGCTCAGGGGTCCCCAGGGTTCTATCCTGGGCCCGTTCTGTTCAGCCTATTTCTCAACACCCTCCCAAGCTCCTGCTCGGGTAATATGCTACTCTATGCTGATGATGTGGTTCTCCATGCCTCCCACCCTGACCCCATCTCTACAGGAATCCCTGCAGCAGACATTCAACCAAGCTAAAAGTGGTTCCTTGACGCAGGCTGGTCATTAACCTAAAAAAAACACAAATCTATGCTTTTTCATCACCGGAATAAGGCAAAAATGCCCCCTGCATTCTCCTCAGTAATGCTCACTCTTTTGAGCAGGTGTCATTCTACAAGTACCTGGGCATCACCTTCACTCAGCTCTTACATTCAACATCCACATCAATACCCCATCCTCAGCCATAACTCTCAGATTGGCCTTCTCTATTGCTACAGAGACTGCCTCCCCAAACCGCCTCCAACTAGCCGTCAACTCTTCTGTCCTGTCCCTAGTGGACTCACGGCCTACCTATCTATGCTGTGGCTGACAATACCACCCTCACCAGAATCCAGACCTCAATAGACAAGGCCTGCAGACTCCTGACCGACACATCCCTCTGCACCCATACTTGCCTGCTCTATTCCACTGCCAACCTGCTCACATAGAAACATAGAAACATAGAAACATAGACTTTGATGGCAGATAAGGACCGCTTGGCCCATCTAGTCTGCCCATTTCCTACCTACAGGATAGGCCGCAGATCCTAGTTAACCAACAGCCTATTTCTTCCTACCCCCCCACAAGAATTGCCTTATGTCTGTCCCATGCTTTCTTTGAATTCTCCCACAGTTTTAGACCCCACAACCTCCTCAGGAAGGCTGTTCCATGCATCCACTACCCTCTCTGTGAAATAATACTTCCTCACATTGCCCCTGAACTGCCCCCCATCTTTAAATTGTGTCCCCTTGTTCTTGCACATCTCTTTTCTGAAAGATGCTACCTCTTGGACTTTGTTGATTCCACTGAGGTACTTAAAGTTTCTATCATGTCCCCTCTCCCTTCTTTCCTCAAGGGTATACATATTAAGCTCCTTTAGTCTCTCTCCTCATACGGCTTCTTGCAGACCCTGTACCATTTTAGTTGCCCTCCTCTGGACTGCCTCTATCTTGTCTATGTCCTTGCGGAGATGGGGTCTCCAGAACTGGACACAGTACTCCAGATGGGGTCTCACCAACTGTCTGTACAGAGGGATAACAACTTCCTGTTTTCTGCTGCTGATGCCTCTCCCTATGCATCCCAGTATACCCCAGCCCTCCGTACTGCCTTCTCACATTGCTTGCTAACCTTAAGGTCATCTGATATGATTACCCCAGGTCCCTTTCCTTTTTGTTGTTGTTACCACTCCCACCTTGGAGGAGTGCCTGTGCTACCAAACCTGCTTACTTGCTAAAAAATTCCTGCTAGGACTCTCCCCAGGGGTCACCACATCCCTGTGGCTTGCATCCACATGTGTTGCCACCCATAGCTCAGTTAAGGCCACCTTTCTGGTGCCCCATACAAGACCTCTCCTAACCCAAGGTCCTTCCACTACCACACCCCACATGGTTCAACTCCATCCCACCCTCTGTCACTAAGTCTACCAAAATTGGTCCCTTTAAAGTCACTCTTCATAACCACCTCTTTGGTGCCCAAAGCTGTAGTTGCCCTTAATAAACCTAATGTTGTTGTCCCTCCCCATTTCTGGCCCATAGCTCTTGACAATGTCCGTTGGACTTCTGCCCCCCTTTTTTTCCTTTTCCTCACCCTGTCCCCCCAACCCTTCCACATAGGTATATCCCCAGTATAACCAGGGTTGTGACTTCTACTATTGTTATTCTTTATACGATTGCTATTTACTGCATGTAACTTTATTCCGTAAACCACTGTTGCATTGTGTTCTTTTTATCTGTATTGCACCTGTATGTTACCACTGTTGTATCTCACACTGTAACCATGTCTACCATCCTCTGAGACGAGGTGCCTTTGTAAATGAGTCCCTGACTCAAAGGTTGTAAATCTGACTTTCAAAAAATAAACAAAATAAATAAATAAATAGAAGAGATGATTCAAGGCACCAATACTAAACTGGCTCAGTAGTCTTAATCTTATTTATTTATTTATTTATTATTGAACATTTCGAATTACAACCTTTGAGTCAAGGACTCCTTTGCAAAGGCTCCACGTCATTCAGGACAGGACATAACAACAACAGGGTGTTAAGAATTCCACAAAAACCAGTGACATTACAATACACAGAGATAAACATCATAGCATATGTTAATGCTATTCATCAGAATGGAAACGAGGGTTACACAGTAGAGGTCGTCGGTTAGAGGCTTCCAACAGGACAATACCATGTTCAACAATACAGGATATGGTTAGCGCCAGGGCTCAGTTAAAAGAAATCTGGGGTTGAGAAGATCAAGTCGGAGAGGTGGCCCTGTGTTCAGCCAGTCCAGGGATAGAGGGGAATATTTGCAGGTCACAGAGTTGAGGAGAAAAACTTGGTCCCTGATTTGAATTGACTTAGGGTGGGGTGAATAGGATGGAAGACGGTATGTTGTTAGCCAGAGGGGGCACGATACCGGAAGGATCTTTGTCCTAGCGAGGTCCTACAGATGGGGACTTTGAAGGTGGTCCCGCCAGCCGTCTCGGTGTGCTCCTATTGGGGCCAGTTGGATTAGGTGGTGTAATTCGGCTGGTGTGAGTTTCATAAGGATCTTTTTGGCTTGGAGACAGGTGTGATATTTAAGCCTCCTTCAAAGCTAAGCCATCCCACTTTGAGAGTAGAGCAAGCAGGTATGTGTCTGTCTAGAGCTGCTAGTGACCAAGCGGCAGGTTTTATTGAGTGCTGTTCTGATGCTGTTAATGCCGCTTGGTCAGCGCGCTATAAAATAGTTATACCATAGTCAATTAATGAAAGGACAGAGCTAGTAACCGCAAGCCTTAGGGCCTGTGGGGAGGCAATGTCTATGTCTGTAGAGGATGCCAAGACGGGTATTGACAGAGGTGGAGAGAGTCTTAATATGTTGATGGTATGAAAGGATGTGTCAAGGGTGATGCCAAGATATTTAAAGCAGGAGACCTGTTCAATGTGGGTGCCCAGTATGTTTGTTAGGGAGAGCTGTGCGTATTGAGGGGTTTTGTCGATGGGCAAACATCATGGATTTTGTTTTATCATAGTTAAGTAAGAGCCGGTGTTCAGTGAACCAGCCTCCAGCCCCTAAAGCAGCCTTGAAGAGTATTTTGAGGTGGGTGAGGTTGGTATGCTTCCAGTAAAGCACCTCATCATCGGCATAAAGCAGTAGCTTTCCACTACAGGCTTGAGGGAGTGAGTTTAGAAGAGAGGAACAATAGGGGGCCAAGTATCGACCCTTGAGGGACACCAGCAAGGACCGGTTTTTGGGGAGAGTGTTTCATTTTTACCTGTTGCGATCTGTCAGTCAGATAGTTTTTAAACCAGGCTATAGTATCGGGTGCAATATTGAGGGATGCAAGGGCATGCAGAAGTAGCTCATGATTGACAGTGTCAAATGCCTTAGTCAAATCAACGAGATTGCTCCAACGCAGCCCCTGATCGAGTGTTTCATGAATGTAGGACGGGAAATCTAGTAGTGCTGTGGTAGTACTGTGCCTTTTCTGAAACCATGTTGCTCATGGCAGAGGAGTCCATATCTGTCAAGGTATTCTGTGAGTTGATCGGATACAATTCTTTCTAGTGCTTTTGAGAGGGAGGGAGGATCGTAATGGGTCTATAGTTGCTAGGGTTTGTTGGATCACCTTTTTAGGATAGGTGGATAATACCCTCTTCCATAGAGTAGGGATTTGGCCACGGCAAAGAGAGAGGTTGAGGAGTTTGGTGAGATGCGGAAGCCTCAGTAAGCGTAAGTCTAAGGATTTTAAGATCAAGGAGTCACTACTAAACGCACGCTTTGCAGGGCTTTGAGAGATAGCTTTAGCCTCATTGCAGGAGATTAGGCGCAGCCTGAAAGGAGGTGTGTATGAGAACAAGGTGTGTTGGTAGCTGTGGGAAATGGGGTCAAAGAAATTTGGAGGAAGGACATCACTAAGGTCAGTGAAGGTGTTGTTCAGGGTATCGCTATGGTGGTGGGGTCTTGTGAGAGGGTGCCCTGAGCTAGGAGCTGGTAGGGTCGGGTTAGTTTTTCCACACAGTTCCTTAACATTGCTCCAGAAGGATTTCCCAGAGCTCCATGTGGTAGTGAAGGCTTGTTGATAGTATGTGGCCTTGGCTTGCCGTGATAGCCTTGTACATTTATTTCGTGCTTTTCTGTAGAGCTGTCTATCATGTGGCAGCTGTGATGATAGTGCCCTGTGCCAGAGGTTATCCCTATGGTGCATCATATGAAGGAGGGACTGGGTAATCCAAGGTGTGTTCCAGGATTTTGATACTGACTTTGAGAAGGGGGCAAATAAGTCACAGGCCACATTGAAAATGGTAATAAATGCCGTGAGCGCTGTGTCCAAGGATTGGGCAGTATGAACAGACCCCAATTACAGGTGGAGAGGTACACCTTACAGGGAGAGGGCACCTTGAGGTGCCTTTGCAGTGATTTTAGGTTTACTGGGAGTGGTTTTATTTGACCACCAACATGCGACTCGGGAGTGGTCACTAAGTACATCAGGGAGCACGCTAACTTTGGTAAGGTGGTTAGGTGGTTAGTAAAGATAAGGTCTATAAGAGAGGAGGATCCTGACCGAGGGTCCAGCCTAGTGGGTGCTGTTACTACTTGGGTCAGGTCATATGCACATGTTGTGTCTTTGAAAACAGCCGACTAGAGGATAGCCAGTTCACATTAAAGTCACCCATTATAATTAGTTCACTTTTAGGGGAAGATATGTGATTGCAGAAAGAATAGAATCAAATGCTGGTTTCTGGTTGGTTGGTGGAATGTAAACTGCCATAATGTAAAGGGGTTTAACAGGGGCACCAAGGGCTACTTTGATGGTAATGGCTTGGGCACCGTGGTCAGGCAAGGGAAGTGGGACTAATAGAGGCTTGAGGGATGTTTTAGCATATATGGCACAACCCCACCCCTTTGCCTACCCTATCAGTTCTGAAAATGGTATAGTCTCTGAGTGAGACTGCATCATCTGGGACATTTTAGAGAGCCAGGTTTCTGATAAGGTAAGAATATCCACTTGATGTTGAGCTAGCCATCCTTGCAGCAGGGTAAATTTTTTGGCAGGCTGCAGATATTGAGGGAGGCCAGAAATAGGCCACCATGTGTGTCTTTTATTGCCACTGGACCCTGGTGGGCCTGGGTTTGATGGACATTCCCGGATAAAAGTAGAAGGAGAAGGAGTGTTTGCCTGAGGGCGAAATTCTCATTAGATTAGTTGCTTTACAAGAAGGACCTGGGTTAGATGGCTGTTTGGTGGGGCTAGTAGGTATGTGGAGGGTGGATACAAATTGGGCTAGGATAGCTAGGGAAACTAGGCGGTATGGGGTAGAAAAGGGGTGCGCTGGTGGGGAGGCTACCGGGGCAATCCAGCTGCCATTTGTGGTGCTGCTAAAGTTAGGTACAGATTCTGCTGTTAAGGATTGGATAGGGGGTTGTTGGTGATCTGACTCGGCTGCATTATCAGTGGGATGCGTAGTGGGGCACTTCATAGGATCCCAGTTGGTTCTTAGCACCATAGGGGCAGTAAGGGTATATGAAAAATATAGATAAGTTGTAGGATACAGGAGGTGGAGTTCATTGTGTTGGAAAGATGAGCCTGCTAAATGGAAGTCAGAGGAGAGAGCCCTCTGGTGGTGCAGTAGTATAAGCTGCAAATGGTAAAGTGGGCTGATTGGTTTCGCACTTCACGTGGTCTATCGCTATATAATTAGATGCCGACCAAGGGTGGTGGTGGGGGGCGGGGAGCGGCGCATAGCAGCCGGGGGTTCAAACTGTGCAGCACTCTTCCCTTCCAGAGGCGAGGCAGGCTGGAACCGGGCGCTGTAATTACCTGGGCGAAAACTGGCAGTAGTAACTGGATCGGCTACATGAGGAGGGCAGCTGGAGGGTCCTCGCGACCTCGCAATCCTTCGGCTGTGGACAAGGGAGAGAGAGAGGTCTAGTTATACAGGTAGGCGGGGAGTTACAAAAGCTAAAGGTAATCACTCTGCTATTACAATACTGCTCCCGAACAACACAACTGGAGCTACAGTTCAGTCTAAAATCAGTTTTTAGTGCTAGCTGTTTCTGGTATGACTGTGGAAATTAAATGCTTTTACAATTTAACCAGAGTTTATGAAGTTCTTCAGCAATTAATAAAGTAAGGTATCAAAGTGCAGCATACTCTGCGGTGGTTATGAAACCAAAAAGCAATTCAAAATGCTCCTTTGTACGGTTAGACCAGGAAACCGGAAAAGTAGGAGCTACAGTTTTAAAGTCCTCTAATTGTATAGGGACAATTCCAGTACATTAAGCTAAAATGCAGAGATTCCAGGACTTGCAGTAAGACTGTGCAGCACTCTTTCCTTCCAGAGGTGAGGCAGGCTGGAACTCCATGGCTGTAATTACCTGGGCGAGGGAAAATGGCAGCAGTGGTAACCGGACGGGCTACCAGGAGGGAGGGGCAGCTGGAGGGTCCTCGCGACCTGTAATCCTTCGGCTGTGGACAAGGGAGAGAGAGGGTCTAGTTATACAGGTAGGCGGGGAGTTACAAAAGCTAAAGGTAATCACTCTGCTATTACAATACTGCTCCCAACAACACAACTGGAGCTACAGTTCAGTCTAAAATCAGTTTTTAGTGCTAGCTGTTTCTGGTATGACTGTGGAAATTAAATGCTTTTTACAATTTAACCAGAGTTTAACAGGCGTTCTTCAGCAATTAATCAAGTAAGGTATCAAGAGTAAAACGCCTCTGCGTGTGGTTATGGCGCCAAAAGCAATTCAAAATGCTCCTTTATAGCACGGTTAGACCAGGAAACCCGAAAAGTAGGAGCTACAGTTTTAAAGTCCTCTAATTGTGATAGGACAATTCCAGTACATTAAGCTAAAAATGCAGAGATTCCAGGACTTGCAGTAAGACTGTGCAGCACTCTTTCCCTTCCAGAGGTGAGGCAGGCTGAATCCAGGCTGTAATTACCTGGGCGAGGAAAACGGCAGCAGTGGTAACCGGACGGGCTACCGGGAGGAGGGCAGCTGGAGGGTCCTTGCGACCTCGCAATCCTTGCTGGGCGGGGAAAGCGGCAGCAGTAGTAGCGGACGGGCTACGGGAGGAGGGCAGCTGGAGGGTCCCTCGCGACCTGCAATCCTTGGCTGGGCGGGGAAAGCGGCAGCAGTGGTAACGGACGGGCTACCGGGAGGGAGGGCAGCTGAGGGTCCTCGCGACCTCGCAATCCTTCGGCTGTCTTGTTAGTATCTTACCTTTGAGACCAAACTAAGTCCTCAGTATATCACCCTTTGTGCAAATTCCAGGGTATAATATATTGCACTTTAGTTGAGGAGAATGTTAACCACTTTTAAGTAAAACTGTTGAATAATACAATACTTTATTTTTTAGGTGGCTGTCTACTTTTCTTCTGTTTGGTTCTTGGGATCACAGTACTAGTATAAGAAATGTGTCCGTGATAGTTCATTAAAATTCCACTTCTGTGACCAATTCTGTCTGCCCTGACATTTAAAGAGGACTCAAAACATGAGCACCAAATTATATTCTATATTACTTTGTTCATTTATGGCACTCTTGTCATTTTAAAGAGCAAGCATCTACGTAAGTGTTCACTCTTCAGGCTGAGTGCTACTTGATGTTGTCAGTGTGGGCTGTTTAAATATTATTTTTTTTCTTGAAAAGGCCAGTACTTAAGCACTCTCAACCTTTAACAAAACCAGGATATACCCAGCAGAAATGCACTCCAACTGCCAGATGCATTCAATATTTATTTATTATAATATAGTATAAAAAGAAGAAGTAACATCACATGAGCATTGCACAAGAGGTGGTTAGGGCTAACAATGCTTTCCACACCTAACATTTTGTGTTGGGGCACTTCCTCAGAGGGTTGGGTAGCATTACAGAAACTGCATAAATATATATATATATATATATATATATATATATATATATACAGTATATATATATATATATATATAGTGCAAAAATACAGTATAACACATCAAAGTGCACGTGGTTTCTTTAAAATAGTGTATCCCAAAAAGCACACATACACAGTCAATAATACAAAACACCTGTATAACATTTAAAAATAATTAGAATTCATAACATTATTCAAAATAACACTGCCATTAGAAGCACAGTCTTTATGTCAAGCAGGAGCTTATCTTGACTTTTAATCTCACTGCTGATTGTATGTCTGCTGTTGCTCAGTTAGGCAATATATTTTCTTATCCGATAGCAAGAAAAGAGTGAGTGTAATCCATCATGCCAAAAATATGTTATACAATCATTTTTCTAACAAAATATTCTGCCTCAAGATTCAAACCTCCCAAACGTGAGGTACACTCATGCATGGGGAGAAAGCTTCTTCTAGATGCGTGTTGGCTTTTACTTTTCTTAATGAGCATGCCATTGTCACTTCCTTCTATTTTGTGACTTCCATGTCATAGCAGTATATCTTCCTGTAACAGGAGGCGATGTCCTCTACTATTTAGAGCTCAGTCTGTGGTAACTGATACTGCAATCATTTATCTGGTATACCATCATATGGGTGATTGAGATTGAACAACTTAAATATGAGCGACTCAATCTCAGTGCCTGTGTTTTGAGCTACCCTGAAAAGGTAGCGCGGGTGAAAGAGAAGGTGACCGGAACAACTGTGGGGAATGGAAGAGGAGGGAAGGTATGTGGGAGACAGTGCAGTTGAAGGCTGCTGAGCTGGCCATGTGTGTGGTGGTGAGGGTGGCTGACTATGGTTGGGGGTACAGGGTTCGGTCTGGGGAGTGTGTAATTTTTTGTGGTCAGTGGGAATTTATTTTTTACAAGTTTTACCTCCTCCTGACATGCACCCCTGGGTTGAGAATCTGTAGTTAGAGGGGTGCGGGGGCACAGCCACCCGCATACATAGAAGATGTGTGTCGCGCTTGTCTTCGCCCGCTGGTGTGTACGGGCCTATTTTATTTTTGCTAATGTACACTCGCTAACAGCGATCACCACTTGTTGAACAATCGTTATGACATATAACCATTTATCTTTTTAACTACAGCACACAGGTAGAAAAGACACACTATCGCTTTCACATTATGGAAATGAACACACATTTTGTTTTCACTTCACATACATATGCAAGGAACACAAAATTAATGCCTTTCCCAACACTATCATTTGTTTTATGTATCTTCTGATACTTTGTTTCTTTAGTTACATTGTCTCTAGTGATGTAATACTTTAGTGAGACGTCTAACCACATCAATGTAACAAAATTGTTCACAATATCTACAAGCAACAATCATGCAAAAATGACTGCCAAGAAATACATTGTCCCTCTGCAGCAACATCATTTCATCCCAGGGACCATGTCTAAAGATAACACAGATAGCCCTACTACTGCTTTTAAAGCTGACCAAGTGACTAGAGTTGCCTTTAAGTGAGGGTCAACTTGTGGTGGGTTCAACTAAAATATATAAACAGTTTATCTTGTGCTATATTCTGGGATACTGGGAGATCAAAATCTGAGGTTTCCAATTACTAATACCTAAATCATGATAGCAGTACCAAAAACTCTAATAAACAACCACTTAAAAATGCTCAAGTTCCATTTTATTATTAAATCCTGCCAAATACCTGGTGCCAGTACTAAAAATCCAAACTTCTTTCTTCCAGTTTACTCCAGTTACCTCCTCTGATGGCTCATGTACAGAAATACATGGGGCTATCCTTTGGCTGAGATGTTAAACCGAGGTCCCAGCTGCCTTTTCTGGTGGTAGTTCAGGTGAATGTTAAAGATCCCATGGCACTTCTCAAAAACAGTAGGGAATTGTTTATTAATCATCAAACAAATAAATTCACAGCATGTTCATATCACAGCATACAGAACATACAAAACAAAAGGAAATAACAAACATATCAATCAACGTTCAGTAGTCTTTATAATAATGCAGAAAACAAACTTTCCTGATACCCCTCCCATGCAAGAAAGAAAATTAAATTAAATAAAAAACAAACAAACAAAAAAAAAAACAGGTTCCATATTACAGAAATCAATGCACACCTCACTATGAATAATTACATAAAGAACCCACATTTCATGCAATACTCAACGTAGTTATTTAAAGGCATCCCAGTGGGTATGCCACAGCTGTCCATTTACCTGCTTATATTCGGTCTGTTTAATAGCCAGTAATTCACTCGAATCATATGAATTAATTTTAACTGTGTAATATGCTGTTGCTGGAGTACAAACCTGCAGTGAGTTTACCAAATCCAATATACTATATACGCCATCAATACTCTTAGGAGCTAGTATCATATTCTACCCATCCTGAGGGAAACAATCCTTAAATAATATAGCTGGAGAAAGATACAAGACATTAACCAAACCCCAGTGATTAGACAGAGTTTCCAGAATGCACTGGTACATGGCAAAGAAAATATAATGGGCCATAGTCTCTATCTCATTACAACAGTGTTTCTAGGACAGTAACACGCTGCCATTTCTTCATGTTTCTGATTGCCCTTGACATTGATCCTCCCATGGACTCCCACCCATACCACATCCCACACTGTTAACGGACTCCTTGCCTCAGTGAGGAGCACTTCAATGCCTTTTGTTTAGCAAGTTGCAAGGAGAAAATGGTTGTTCCAAAAATGATTCCCCAAGATCAATTTATATAAAAGTTTCCTAGTGGTAGTCAGTAACATGGACTGGGAGATATTCCATTGTTTTATATTATCAAAACAATCCATCCAGAACATGGTTAATTTCTGGACTCTCCTATTTTTATGGTGAAACGCCATCCCTTGCCAGTCCTGCATAACTTCCTTCAAGAAAGGAGTCACCAAACAACCCACTGGGCCATAGAATTCGCAACACAGGCAGTAAATTAGCATAGAAAAATACTCCAAAAGAAACCACAGGATTCAACATTCCTACTCCCCTTCTTTTTCTCTACATAAGTAATGGCCCTTTTAATAGGATTCAAGCTACTCCCCCACAGACATGAAAAAACAGTAATACAACCTGGTTTCCAACTGTTTAGGGACAGGATAAACATAACTTTAAAAAGAAAAACTGGAACCAAAAGGTTTTAGTAAGATAAACCTCTTCATCTTACTCATATGCCACTTATTCCAATGTGTCGCCATCTGCTGCCCTTTTCCAATTTGAAGAACCCAATTATGGCATGCTATGTCCCCTGTTCAAAACAAACATCCAAAATATTACAAGGCTCTGAACGACTTTAACCTCCACAACAGTCTTTTTTCAATTCTATTTGTAGCCCTCCAGCCTGGAACTCTCTCAGGCCATCGTGCTCACTCAGCTTTGTTTCCCACCGCTTGCTGTGTTCCCCTGCCATCTTCAAGTTCAGTATGGTTTCCCGGGTGGGGGAGGACAACCCAGGAAGACCATGGGGGCAGTGGCGGGGAACCAGCACTGGATGTGTGGCAGTGGCACTGGCAGGGCCGTCGCCTATCTAGGACTGGAGGGTATTTCTTGTGGTTAGCCTGAGATCCCCCTCCCCTGGGTGGTGCATGTCTAATTCCAAGGTGCATGGCAACCCTGCCTCCATCAGCCATGCTTTACATGCAGCCTGGCGGCTCGATGGTATCCGGTCTCCACCAGGGGTCACCAGAGCACCGGGCATCCTTAGCACTCCTACACGGAGAGGAGAGCTGCCCGAGGTGCTCAGTCCATCTCCCTCCCTGCTGAGCCCTGACTCCCAAGCTCGCTCCTGAACTCGGGTCATTGGTATGGCACGAGTTGTGGCATCAACACCTCAACCTCAGCGCCACCGGGCAGCAGTCCCAACAGTCTCTGGGGGCTAGGGAGATGCTTTAATAAAATACATTGACTCTTTAATGTATAAATCGCACTCCAAAATGGCAGACAATGACTTAACAAGATTAGTCACCACAGTGCCCGATAATGCATTAGCCACAGTAAGAACTGGATAATCAGGCATACAGAATGTGTGTGTGTATATATATATATATATATATATATATATATATATATATATCAAACAGGCTTAAAGGACAGCCCTGCCTGACCCTTTAATGATCTCACACTCATGTCCCATCCATTTATTATTATAAGGTCTAACAAAGGCATCTTGGTAACACAGTTGAATCAGTTGCCTGTGAGTTTAGTGGCTGCAATTGGGTGCCTACGAAATGGTGACTCAATTGCAGTGCTTTTCCCCATGGTGAGGAGGGAGGGATGGCGACCGGAAGGGTGTGTCGTGACTATAACAACAGGATGTTGCTACATGTATACATGCATGGGGAGCAAGCACTGTGCATGGGGTGGGACAGGAGGGAAGGATTGTGAGGGTGGCACTGTGGTAAGCTGCCAAGCTGCTCCCGTGGCATGGTGGGTGGGTTCAGGGCTAGGAAGTGTCTGGTGCTGGGTTTGGGTCCATGCGTGGGTATCTTTTGTTGCACCCAGCTGGAAATTCTTCCCCAGTTTGCACCCCGATATGCACCCCTGGAGTTGACAATCCTTAAGTAGGGTGTGTGGCGGGTGAAGCCCCAGGGGATGCTGAGTGCAGCCCCACATTGAAATTTAAAATGTAAGTCCCTGGCATCCTTGTGCTGTGCACCAGGGAGTCAGAGTGCTGAAGTTGATTTTGCACTCTGGCTTCGCAATAACGTCGATCGCCTTTTGGGTTTTCACTGTTATTACATAAACCCATTGAATCCAATCAATAAACTGTTGTGGAAACCCATAAGCCAGTAAGCAGTTCCACAAAATGCATAGGAAACACTATCAAAGGCTTTGGACTGGTCCAAATTTATCACAAACCCTTCAATGTTCCTTGTGCTTTTCCATAATTTCCCTGAGTAAAATAGGGCATCCATAATTCTCTGCCCGGGACTGCACAAAACTGAGAAGGATGGATAATAGAATGCAATACTTTTGAAAGTCTAGTGCTAAGAATTTTGCAAAATCTTAAAATCTGTATTTAATAAAGTGATTTGTCTCCAATTCTGCAAATCCATTTTCTCGCCTTTTTTATATAAAAGATTAATAATCCTTCAAACATCTGGTCATTCAATCTTACTTCAATCAAAAAGGCTTGACAAATAGATAACAGTTCTTGAGAATTAATTCCAATAAAGTGTGTATAGTTCACCGATAATCCATGAGACCACGGTGCTGTCCCGTTCTTTAATGATTCTGTAACCACTGATAACCCTGACAATGTCAATGGAGCTAAAAGCTGAGCAGACTGTTCAGCACTAAGGGTTAGTACAGTAGCAGCTTGCAACACCTGCTCAAAATGTGCAGAAGTGGAAACGGTGTACCTGCTGTTCGCTGATTTGCCGTCCCATCTCTTCCAAGATTCCTTATTCCTGTAATTAAGTTACCTACCTTATTGTAAATACCTGAAATCTGGTGCCTATGAAACCCTAGTACAACAATCATCCAGGGAGGTTGTCTGATATTTAAACCCTGAGTTCCAAATTGCTGTTCTAGTACTAAAGACTTTGCCTACTGTATTGCATCTGAAACATTTCTTGTTTAATGAGGTCAATATGTTCCTTAAATTTCCTGTTCTGTTTGTTTAGTGACCAATTCCTGAAACTGTTTTTGAAGCTGGAGATATTTTGAATGCTGACTAATATCTCTTTGTTTTGCTAAATTTTGTAAGAAAGCTATTATCAAAGTTTTGTATCAGCCCACCAATCTAAAGTAGAGTCATATAAAGGGCTACTGTGCTCTATATTCCAACAAAGATTGCAGGTCCTGTCGAACCACAGGGTCTGCCATTAAACTACGCTCATACACCAACACCTCGACCCCCACTCTAGGGGTGCAGGAAAATATAGATCCCTATCAGAGCATGGTCTGATGTTTCAATAAGGACAGTTTCTGAAAAGAAATGGGTATAATATTTGATATTAACCAAAAATCGTGTGGAAAACTGACCTTTAAAAAAGTAAGGTTGGTTTTTGTGATATTGAGGTCTGCGCATCTTTAAACCCAATTTGTTTAATTAAAGCACTTAGAAAAGCAGTGTCACAGAATGTTTTAACTTTCCTTGCCTGGATATCTGAATCCAACAAACTAACATTAAAATCACCTCTCAATAAAACTTGTTTATTGGTATATAGATAGGGTTGCACCAATCTCAGAATTGTCAAAACAGTGGGGAATTCAAGAATGCACAGGATAGACATAAGGCAATTCTTGTGGGGGTAGGAAGAAGTAGGCTGTTGGTTAACTAGGATCTGCAGCTTATCCAATAGATAGGAAATGGGCAGACTAGGTGGGCCAAGCCAGTATATCTGCCGTCAAAGTCTATGTTTCTACTGTAGTGTACGTTTCTATGTTCTATGTTACCCTCAGTGCTTTGGTCTGTGGGGCATACACATTAATTAACCTGTACATTTGTTTTTCAAATTCCACACCCAATATTAAGGCCTCCCATGAAAAACACCAACCAATTGATGTACAGACAGTCCTGGGTTAGTGAAACAGACCTCCAGTACACTGCACAAATCCTCTCCTTTGGAACAATGAGAATCACCCACATACCAGGCATCATGTGCCTCCAATGTCCCTTGTAGTCCGAGTTGTGTATCCGTAAAAAAAACATCATAATTCATCTGTTGTAAAACAGCAAATGTAGTATCTCTTTTGATATCAGATTTGATACTGTTTAAATTAAGGCTTGCTAGCCTTAACAGTGGTGACTGATTATGTTTAAGAAAGTCCTTTTTCTTCAGGCTTACTCTAGTCATTCTTTTCTGTATGCCTGAGGGTCTCTGAACTGCAGGTTGCCCCTTCCTCCTTTGGGAGGTTCACTTGAGAAGAATGAGAAGAAGCTTCAGAATCTGCTTCCTCTTTTGCTCACTCCAGCTTTGGAGAACATTATAGGTGTTACTAATAGGTACAATGTTTTTGGCAATGGTTGTTTAACCTTCTATCCTGTGCTTTTGGCCCTTTAGATACCTCTTGAAAACCATCCATAGGTGTAGTTGCCAGTGCTGTAACTTGTGCAGGTGGGAGTTGTACCGGGTGAACTGGGGTGGAGGCATACTATTTTCCTGGTCAGAAATCACTATTGGAGTTTGTTCCAAAGGATATATGGCATTCTGTCTCTGCTCCAAAGCCATGTCCGAATGCTTGAAAGCACATACCTGGCCTCCATTCATCACAATAGTGCTTCTTTTCCAGTCAGGAGAACCCAGAATGGATATTGCTGGGTCTGGGATCCACTGGCTGTTTACGAACCACCAACCTGCATGTTGCAAAGCCGTTTCAGGAGTCCAGTCCATAGAAGATGGAACTCACATGTGGAAGTCCTAGGACTCATCTCCACTGATGCCTCTGCCACTGCTGGACTCTAGCTGTCATGCTCTAAATCACTCACTGGCTGTAACGTAACTCTTTGGTTTGATACAATGTTAGGGCTGGCTGCTGATTGTTTTTACTTACTTCTCCTCAAGCTTAGATTTATGTGCCTGGAATTCTTTCTCAGCATCAGCCATCATATCTAACAACTGTATTTTTCTTATTTTCAAGTTCAAGCTTCAGTTTAAACTCTTCTTCAGCCATGTCATAAGAAATATCCATACTGGGTGTATCAGCTGCTGTCTCACTCAGGGCATGGTCATGCACAGGTTCCATTTTTCTGTTGCAACATTTCATCCTCTGAATAAAATCGAAATTCAGAGGATGAAATGGTTTGCACAAATATCTGCTTCCCTTGTGCCTTAGCAAAGCACCTCCTGCCTGGTCAGAAGTTCGTCCTGACAGGACAAACTGGCTTGCTGGAAGAGTAGGGAATTTCCAGTCTCCTGGCCATATTTCCCCATTCACCAAAAATACCACCAATAGCTTAAAATCTGGTTCAGTTTCAGTTGGCATCCACTTATATCCTCCTCCCCAGGACAGGGCTGAAAATAGGCAAAAATTGTCTAGTCCTCCTTTCTGGTCAACAAAATAAATAAGTAAATTAAAACAGACTTCAGACATGCCCGAATATACAATTATTTTAAAATGTAAACAAAACTGTTTGTGTTCCTTCAAGATATGAATTTTGTACAGCTCTGCCCCTCTGATTTCTGCAGAATTGGGCTGGCAACTATAAGGGATGTCAAAATAGCTAACCATGAAATTCAAGAATGATAAAGATTGTGGGCAGATTTTCAAACAACTGGATGTGCTCATTCCTGTTTCAGGAACATGCTGCATATCATAATGTGTCGAGATGCTTGCAGTTTATCCACAAACATCTCGAACTTTTAATAATAATAATAATAATAATAAAATGTATTTGTTATAGCCTTTCATATACCAAAGCACTGTACATTCAAGATAAAACAAGATACAATAAAATCAAGAAAATCCAGAGTAGCTTCCCCACAAAAAGTCTTAAGAGCCTGCTTGAAACACCCCACTGTCCTGCACTCCCGAAGCTGATGTGGCAGAGAATTCAGAGGGTAGGTGCCGTGAAACCAAAAGCACGTGCACCAGATGACTTTAAACTTACCCTTGAATTTCCAGCAGCCCCTCATCAGCTGCTGAAGCTGTCGCAGAAGGGTGTAAGGACCAGGAGCTCTTTCTGTAATCAGGATCTTGTCTGTGTAGGGCTTTGTAAGTCTTGATGCCTTTTCCAGCAGAAAAATGACCTATGTGTTCTTTTAGATACCTGCATCATATTCTGCAGGCAAACAGAGCAATCATGCTCAAAAGTCGGACCACTTTGTAGGTGGTCTAACTGTTTCAGTGGATCATGGGCGGCCGCGATCTGTGAAATGGATGCAACCATTTGACAATCCTGCCAATGTGTACTGCAAGGAGGATGTCAGCTCCATCTGTACAGCTGGAATCTTTAGGCATTAAACTGTTTTGGTTTTGGTATACACTGCACAATGATGAGGATTAAATGTTACTTCCCCCATTAATGAGGTATGGCTTCTCCCATCGATACCAGATTGACTCCGGGCTTTGCGGCACTACAGCCCCACTGGAAGTGGGTGGTGGGTTGGTCTGATCTGGTGCCCTGATCCTGGCATGGGCATCGGGCTGTTGCCATCAAGGAGCTGATCGTGGTGTTCGGAGGAGGTAACGAGGGTATTGTGGACCAACTGCATGTCTATAACACCGTAAGATTCAGACTGTTATTAAAAGTACATATGTATGTGTAATCTATTGTACTGACAGCCACAGTACTGTGCAGGTGTTTTGGGTAGGGGTGCAAGAATGCAATGCTCTGATTGATTAAATATTGCCAGCTGTTATTGGGAACTTAATGCAGTGTGCCACAAATCTTTAGTACAGCATACAAGAGCTGAGGCTCAGGACCAGAAGTTGAGGTTGTATTTGTTTCAGTGGCACCTGATACACAAGGAAGATGAACTGTTGAAAATGAATAGAGATCCATCATTTTATGTGACAGTATTTGGCAGTGAACCTCATGCATTTTGTCATCTCCAATCTTCAAGCATTGGCACATGTCTGGTTTCAGGTGTTGCCACAGCAACCAGCAGTCACTTCTGTTGAGTGAAATTCACAAAGAAAAATGGTGGGTTCCAGGAGGCAGGTCTCTGCTGGGTGGGAGTGGGTCACTAATGCTAGTGATTGTTGTGTGAATTCACTGTATCAGGACCCGAGTTGCACTGAAGCAGCGAGAGTGGGCTGCTGTTGCGACATGCACAGCTATGCATACTGTTGGCATCCAGATACAGGGTATTGTCATCTTGGAATTGTAAAGGGGTGTTGGGGGTGTTGGTGCATCACGGTCCCACTCAGATGTCTTTTTTCTGTGATATAGGGCTCTTTCTCTTCTACAACTGTTGTGCTCATGAAATGGGTATTTTTGTTTGCACTGTACCAGTCGCACCTGGAAATGAGGTTCAGTGTAATGGACTTGCAAAGAACATAATAAAAAAGTGCTGAGTAGCAGAGTCTCATGTTGTTGGGATTCGGGAGGATGCCATATCTGGGTTCACACCCTGCCTAGTGTTTATACAAGGCCCACTTGGTCAAGGTGGTTAGGGTTGTGCTCTCCTGGGGGCTGTCCCAGAACAAATAATAACTAGCCCAGTGCCTCCACCTAAGAGAATAGGTGGGCTACATACCGTGTGCAGCACCACCCCTTGGAATGCAGTACCTTTTCACCTCCTTCACTGGACTGGACAATCCCCTGGGACCGCTTAATGCGGTAGTTGCAATTACCAATAAACACTTCAATCAGATTGTACAAACTGGGCATTCAACCAGTTGACAATGCCTTTATTTAAGAACGCACCCTGGCAGCTGGGGAAAAGAAGGGCTTAAGTAGTTGCAATTAACCTTAGCAGCGATCCTGAGAGCCACCCGTACTGTGGGTCATTACCACCCTCTCAGATGCCACACAGTTTGAGGAAGCACACACCCAATCAAGGGGCACAGAAAGATGAATTGTACTATACAGGATGTGGTAAACATCTTTAACTGGTACCAGTAGTAAAATAATATTGTTCAAGTATGTCTCAATAACCAATGAACAATGACTCTGGGTACCAATTGAATTACAGTAGAGTTCCAGTGCAGGCCTGGTAGATATGTTGCTGTTGCCCAGGTTCCTTCAGTGGTGCACCTGATGAAAGTCAGCAAGCTTTCAATTTAATCCTCAGCAATCACAGTGGAGGATTTAAACATGCATGGGATAGGCATAAGGGAACCCGAGAAGGGAGGAGGGGGTGCAGCTGATGACCAAGTAGGGTCAGTGGCAGCTCATTAAAAGTAGGGTATACAGGCAGACAAGATGGGCCTGGCAGTCCTTATTTGCTGTCAGTTTTCTATGTTTCTATTTTTCATGTCGGTGCCCTGACATTTTGTCAGTGATCGGGTTGTGATGTGTAAGTTGCTGTTCTCATCGGGAGCTGAGCTATGTGTGTGTGTGAGTATGTCATGATGGGCATCTGGGTGGGGATTGCTGACCAGGGTTTTCTAGTTTTCACTGGGAGCGGAGTCAGAGTCCTCATAAAGGAGGAGTCCTCATAAAGCTAGCTCTGTTTCTGTTGAGGTTTGAGCCAGTGTGTGTGTGTGTGTGTGTGTGTGTGTGTGTGTGGTGGTGGGGGGTATGGCAGTACCCTATATGTCATCAGACAGTCGGCTGTGAATATCTGATGTGTGATTACATAAGAAGATATACTCTTGCAGTTTCTGCCAGACTGTCATTAAAATACCAGTGTGTGGAAATGTAAGGGAACCAATAAAAGCCAGGTACTTGACACTATTATGTCAAAGAAATAAAAGGCAGCCACATACAGGAGAGCCCAGTATCAGTACTATAATCAGCTGCCCCACCCAGTATATAGAGAATACTGGCTGGGCACTGTGCACAACCAGCCTGTGCTGCCACCGAGGGGTTCTGATTCTGTTAGACCTTGAGAGCAAAGCCTCTAGAGGTCACATAGAATGAGAACCCCAAAGGTGCTAGCTCAAGGTGGTTGGGAACAGTTTATAGTAGCCTGCAAGTTCTGCAAGAAAACAATAAAATAAAAATAAAAATTTAAAATGCATTCCAATTTAATGCACTCCTCTGCCCTTTTCAGAAAAAAACGCCACCGACATCCTGTGAGAAAATGTACTGTTCAATTCTGAGATGTGCACGTGGCAGATTTTCCTTTAGTTAAACTGCTGGTTCATGCGCTCTCAAAACAGCCAAGATGTTGTTGTACCACATTATGGTACTATCACATTCAGTGAACTTTGAACTGTGGTACAACAACATTTTGACTGATGGATTTCTATATGTAACAAGGGGTCAATATATAGTATAATAGCAATACTGACGGTGAACTTTCGGCATTGACAAATGCTTGTGCTAAATGTCTTCATAATCCCTTGATAGCATAACACCCTTATTTTATTGATTTTCAACAATAAAGACATCAGCATCACTAACTTGATGGATTTAACATTAACAGAAATACATTAGCCAGTTGAATGAGCATATAACACTTCTTGCAGCTGAGTTACAGCATGGGGTAAAATAAAGGGTTAGAAAGAAACCATACTGTTTACATTTTCTAAAGTAATTGACAGTTTGGGCACATGTGAAATCTGTTTAATAACCTAGTGGGTTGTTTTGTGTGCTTATTTTGAAATCCTATTTTCCTTATTTCAGGACCCCTTAATGCCATTATTTACCACACAATATTCATTTTAAACTACTTAGCAGTTCGGAACTTACTGACATCAGTTGGTGGAAGCACTGCATGGAAAGCTTCAGAGTACAGTAGGTGTCAGCTCAACTGAGGTCACTGGCTTCTGGAAGGAATGCATAAATAATTAAACAAGCATTTGTCAATGCCAAATGTTGTCTTGCTGGCATTAGCATTGGTAGTGCAGGAGTTAGAGATGCATAATAGGAATAGCGGGGAAGTATGGAACTGGCGTCAACCCCACCCTGTAGAGACTGACAGGCATTGATGTGTGCCTTTGGGTCACTGGCCATAATGTCTTCATATTTCACCTCACCCTACCTGCAGACTCTTACAAGCATTGCGTTGTGCCTTGGGATCATTGGGCCTTCGCTCACCCCATTCCATAAGAAAGTATGTTGAGATGGCTGCAGTATGGAGAATGGGAGAACTTTGGGGCCAAACATCCGAGGCACACTTTGATGCCTCTTAGTGGCTGCAGGGTGGGTGGTGGGGTGTAATAGCTTGGGCATTACAGCCGACAATCCAAAGGCATGCCCTGACACCTGTCAGTCTGTACAGGGTGGAACATTATGGTTAGAAACCCTAACGCCCGGACGTTTGTTGGTATTTGCACTCCAAAGTTTCAACATGGACTTTTGTGACCCCACCTCATGAAAGCATTTGGGACCTGTACTAATGAACAGTGGCACTATGATTTTGTTAGTCTGTCGAGTGTTGATTTCCACAGCGACCGGCGCTATTATGCGCCAGATGTGCGAAAACACAGTTTGGGCAGGACATGAAAAGTGATACCTGCACCATTCATAAGGAGGTGTGAAGAGATGGCAATGTTGAAAGTCTGAGTGAAAATATAAAAAATCTTGAAGTTACGAGTTTATGGAAAACTGTAGCACGATGCTCGTGAATACAGTCATTTTTGAATTCTTTACCAAATTTTCAACACAGGCATTTTGGGACTTCTGCTCATGAACAGTGTCACTATGATTTTCTTAATCTGTCCCGAACATTGATTTCCCACAGCGACCACGCCATTGCATGGCAGATGTGCAAAACCACATTTTGGGCAGGTTGTGAAAATAACAGCTGTACTGTTTATAAGGAGGTGTGCGAAAATGGCAATGTTGAAAATCTAGAGTGAAAATATAAAATTCTCGCAGTTATGAGTGTGGGTGGAAACTGCACAACATACGTCTCGTAGTATACTCATTTTGTGGAATTTTGTCACCAAATTTTCAACATAGTCATTTTGGGGCCTCTGCTCATGAACAGTGTCACTGTGATTTTCTTAATCTGTCCTGAACATTGATTTCCCACAGCGACTGCACCATTGTGTGCTGGATGTGCAAAACACATTTCAGGCAGGATATGAAAATGACAGCTGCATACTGTTCATAAGGAGGTGTCTAAAAATGGCAATGTTGAAATCTGGAAATAAAATATGAAACATTTTGAAGTTTCGGCGTGCATGTAAACTGCGTAATGTATGCTCATAACACAGTCATTTTTTGCAATTTCTTCACTAAGTTTGCAACATGGGCTTTTTGGGAGCCCACCTCATGAACAGTGGCATTGTCATTTTGTTAATCAGTCCCGAAGGCGATTCTATGCAGTGACCGTAAATTACCCTTTGGGGCTGAATAACGACATGACAGTGACTAAATTCATGAGGTGGGGTCCCAAGAACCCCATGTTGAAAATTTGGTGCCAAAATTCACACAAATGGCCGATAGCCACCTAAGTTGAAAACCCATTTATGCCGTTATACAGCTTACCGGCATTTCTTCAGTTCACGGTCAACTTTGAAGAGTGCAGATGTGTTCCCCAGTCCACGAAGATCATCGTGGCGGGCTCTGGAGTGAAAGTATGGGGTGAGGGTGTGTGGGGAGGGGTGCAGAGAGTGGTGTAGGTTGGGGAGGGTTCACTGGACACAATAAAGGACCATTTTACTTTTCAGGAAAACAAAGAAATTTAAAAACATCATAGGAAGATTTCCTTATTTTGCAGATAAGCTCCCAGAGTGCCACCGGGTGTTTTAGGGGTGACTGGAGCTGGTGGGGATTGGGGCCCTGTCGGCAAAGTAAAAAGGTCTGTGTTGGGGGCATGATGCTGAGGAGGATTGGGCACCCCCTCCAGCAGACAAAAGGATTTTAGGGGGCATTATGCCAAAATCTGCGGTATTTGGGGCCTCCCATGGCCACGGGTTTTGGATGCCTAACGCCGGCCCTGGTAGGCACACCTCCTAAGTTGACTTGCTGCAGACTTTGAAAGGTGGATTTCGACCGCTGCCACCATGTTTCCTGAAATGTTACACCACAAGGCAAGTTGCTATTTGCTGCTGCAATCAGGAACACCAGCAGCAAAAACAGCTGATTCTCCAAATAAGGGCACTCCCTGATTGCAGCAGAGAATTTCTTTCAACTTGGTGGCAGGCTTCTCAACTGCTGTCATAGACAGCTTGCTGTTTCATTGGTGCAACAGACCCTGGCCTGAAAAGCAGTGGCGCCATTGGTCTAGCACCACCGCACCTCCTAAACCTGCTTCTCCACTCTAGTTGCCATAATATGTTGCCTGCGCTGCATGCACAAGACAACATAAAATGAACAGTTGATGGGAAAAGGCTGCATGGAACTGGAGCCCTAAAAGAGAAAAAGGACAATTTCAAAACAAAACACAAAACAATACACTGGGGCTGTTAAACAAACTTCAATCCTCAATTTAAAGTGATTTATGGAGTTTACCATAGCAAATGGGAGTAGGAACCTGTAGGAGTTGTGAATCTGTCTCCTACCATTCAAACTGCCAGAAAGTGCTGTTTCCCATGAAAAAGAAACCGAAAACTTTTATTTCTGTGCTCTGCTTCATCTTTGTAACCATGCCCTTTTAATATTGGTTGCACACATGCACAAGCCAACTTATTGTCACAATAGGGATTTGGGGTATGTGTGCTGCTAAGCTCATTGCAATACACAAAACTAGGGGCTCAGAATAGGCTAGGCAACAGTATCCTGCAGCTCCCTTCCTGCAAAGTTTGAAAGAAGTTGTTGGTAAGAGTTTCCTCACAGGATGGCACTGCTTGAGTTTGGACAAAAGGTAAACTTTCTGATTGTTGTGGTGGTGGTGGTGTTGCATTAATTAAACTGGAATGTCTTGATTTTAGAAAGGGAAAAGGGCAAAACAGCTTCCTGGGTGAGGGTTCTTATTGTTCATCTGCAGCCTAAACGTCCGAGGCTCTGTCCGGAAACATGGTTGGAACCATTTTAAGGGAATGGCTTACAGTTTTTAATGGATCTTTAAGTCCTCCTCCTTACTCTTTTGTCTCACATTTGGATATCTGAGAGGGTACCATCACCCCTCCATGCATTATAACTCTCCTTCTTATATTTAAGGGCATTTGGAACGCATCATGACCACATTAACAAGTAGATCTTCTGTCACTTTCAGTTTTTTAAATTCTGTTTGTTCGTTTGGGGTGGGTGGGGTTGAATTTCTAAACAAAGTTTGACAGTGCTGAGCCTTGTTGTCATCTGCTTTGACTTATTCTGGGGTGAGTGGGGAGCTTGGAGGAGGTGTGAAATGCAACAATTTTTCTGAAGTGTTTGAGAGGGGCCCTGAGCTCAGAAGTCTTTTCTCCAAAAGGAGCTATCATGGTAGATTGGTTGGAAAGTGCTTCCCTTCTCAGATTTGGGGTAAACAGTGGAATCTTGCAGAGATTTTCTTGGCTTGTATTTGGGGTGTATTAGTAGGGGTATCACTGAGTCGGAAGAGGGAGGCAATAATCCCTCTTTACAAGACACTGGTTAGGCCCCATCTGGAGTACTGTGTGTAGTACTGAGGCCACACCTTCATAAGGAAATTATCCAAATTGAGGCAGTCCAGAGAAGGGCAACTAAAATGGTGCAGGGACTGCATCAGAAAACATATGAGGACAGATTAACGAGCTCAGTAAATACCCTAGAGCAAAGGAGGAGAGAGGTGATATGATTGAAACATTCAAACACCTTAAGGGCATTAACATGGTGAAAGAGTCTAACATGTTTCAATATAAGAAAAATAGCAGGACAAGAGGACACAGCATGAGATTAGAGGAGGCGATTAAGGGGTAATGTGAGGAAGTTCTTTTCACAGAAAGGGTGGCAGATGCATGGAACGGCCTACCTCAGGAAGTGGTGGATATGAATACAGTTCAGGGCTTCAAACAGGCATGGAGAGGCATAAGGGAGCAATACAGATGAGTATGAATAGATAGGCCATTGACAGAGCAAAGGCCTATGGCACATTCATAAGGTAGAAAAGAGATGGGCAGACTGGATGGGCCTTGCGGTCCTTATCTGCGTCAACTACTATGTTTCTATGTTCTGTGTTGGCTGGGAACCAAGAGGTGAAGCTTTTTCTGTTGGACGTCATTTCAGTTTTAGTAATCACCATCCTCCAGTGGGGTACTGAGTGTAATATTAAACAGGTAATCCTCCAGCTAGAAAAGTGTTTAAGTTGTTTACTAGACACCATGTTCCAGACTAAGTGTTTTTAGAAACATTGATTTGTTTGCCTGAAAATATATATATTTACTTCATCCAAGGAATTGGACCATGTTTGTGAGTTGCCTTGTAATTTGTGAAAAGTTGTGATGGGCTGTTGATTATTGTAAGGGACAGACAGCGTTTGCAGGACTCCTCTACTTATTTTTGTTAGTTCTTCAAGAATCCTGTATTGCAAACGTTCCTGTTGACATAGTGTATATTTGGGTGTGAGTGGCGTGGGGTGCTGTTGATATTGGCAAAGAAATGGATCCCAAAGCAATTGCCCTCTGGTGTTAAATGTATCAAATCTGGGATGTTTCCTTTTACATTGGTTGCGTGCATGAGCAAGCCAATGTATTGTGGCACTAGGAGATTTTGGGGTGGGGGTGTCGCTGCTGGGCCCACTGCAGTACACAAAACTAGGGTCTCAGAATGGGCTCAGCAGTCTACACCAATGACCACTGGTGTGATCCTGGACGCAACTCTCTGCTTGGTGGGCTGAATGGTCATGCACTTCAAAGGACTGAAGCTGCTCCAATCACAGAGGCTTCGTTCCTTTGACTTGCATAAAGCAGAGGGCTACTGGACAGATAGGGAAATGAGCACCCAGCAGAGCACCCACCAGCACTGTTGCTTCGAGACTGAGAGTAAGTGCTGCAAGCAAGTCGGCAGTCCATGCTGCCAGTTCGGCCCGATCGCCACTCTACAGCCCCTTCCTTTCATTCATCCAGGGCCAGACGCCAGTGAGTGTAGACAGTTGCATTGCTAACAGTCCATGGACTGCACTGAGGCCCTTCCTGACCATTTGTTGTTGAAAGCTGCTGTGGCACTGCCACCCAATATGCCTATCCGTGCTATGTCACCCATGGCCTGGGCCACTGAGCAGGCTGAGAATGAAGGAAGGAGAAGGAGACGGGACATGGTGCCACAAGAAGAACCAGGCCAGAAGCAGAGGAGGATGGCGCCCAGGCCAGGCAGCAGTGAGGCAGGCCCAGCCCAGTCCAGCCCAGGCGTGACGGTTGCCTGGAGAGAGAGGAGGACTTTACTGCCTGCCTGGAGTGAAGGAATAGTTGTCGGACCGGTCACAGTCTTCACCTGGTACAACAGCCGAGCCTGAGCCAGCCAGTGCCCCATTGTTGCCAGTCTAGGCTGCCTGCAGTCTGCCAGCCCAGTGAGTGACCCACCAGAGGAGAAGAACCAGCAGAGGCCCAGCAAGGCCAGACCCAGTCGAGGTAAATTTATCTCACTGACTGACTGTAGCAGCATCTTTAACCCAGTCACTGCCCTCAAGGTCTATTCCCAAGTCCCAAAAATTAATATTGATTCTTTACTCCTTTCTAGAAAAACATCAAATTGTTTAACAAGCAACCAGCATTCGGCATTGACAAATGTTTGTTTTATTTTAGAATTTTGGCCAGGGAAAGATCACTGAGTTGAAACTCATTTTCATGTGCTTCTGGGAGCACAGGGAGGGTAAGTGACTTCTTCAGGGTTATAGAGTATGCATGTGGAGGCTGTGGATTCAAACACATCTGTTGATTTTCCAGGTTTACAGCTTAGTGATGTACCTCTAGGCTATTGTGCCTCCCAATTAATGCTTTTTCCGGCAGAGGCCACTTAATGAGTCTGTTTTTCAAAAGTAAACTGAAAAATTTTATTATGTTAAGCCTATAATCAGTCATGTAAGACTTACTGCAAAGTACTTTGGAATGGTTCTTTTAATAAGTGTGATATTTGCAAAATGTATTTAGGATCTCGTACCCCAGGATGGTTTTCCAGTTATGTTATGCAGTTGTTGGGCCCAGCACCTTCCCTGTGCTTAGGGGCATATGATGGTACTTTGTGTCCAGGCAAGGCCTGCTCACACCAGAAACCATACCTTGACTGACCATCACTGACCTGGGAAATGGGGACCGGGGCACCGGAACCCACAGGGCATCAACAACAAGATACCACACACAAATTGGCATGTCCATGCTGGGAGCTGGGGTCAAGCAGGTCAGTGTTGATTTCTACATTAGATGTTACACACAGTCTTCCAAGGACAACTTTTCATTTACCAGCCCACTCCTCCTTCAGTTCATCAGGGAGGGCTCATACAGTTTCTCTAGGCCCTCTGCTTAGCATGGGAACTACTGCATCTCACATAAGTTATATTTCATTACAGACCTGTCTCACATTTTAGGTCCCAGGGTGCTACTTCCACAAGACAGTGTGAGGCGCACCTCCCAGACAGGGTGAGACACTGCCCTTGAAGCTACTTATGTTTGCACATAGCTACTTGCCAGCTGTTGACACCAAGATAAGTTCTGGAACCAGCTTATGGTTTCCTGATCTTTCACACCAATCGATCCAGCCCACGTACAGTACATTTTCCTTTGTTATGCTTATTAGGTCCTAGTGAGCTTTTCTCGAATGGGGTCCATCACCTGGTCTAACCTCAATGTAGGTATTGCAGAATTCTCTGAAAACCATTGTCTTTCACATGTGAAAATGGCTGAATCCTTGGTGGTGCAGCTGGTAGTGCAATGAAATGGTATTGTAGGCAGCCTGGGTTCAAATCTCAGCTAAGGCACTTATTTTCTCTCTCTCTGTTTGTTTGGGATCCATATATATGAACACATCACACCCTTGTGAATAAAAATGTAAATATTTGTGTAGCACCAGGCTCTGCCT
This sequence comes from Neoceratodus forsteri, assembly GCA_016271365.2. Classification (NCBI taxonomy): domain Eukaryota; kingdom Metazoa; phylum Chordata; order Ceratodontiformes; family Ceratodontidae; genus Neoceratodus; species Neoceratodus forsteri. The sequence continues at coordinate 427,807,423 of CM057452.1, forward strand.
TAAAAAAGAGTAAGGTACTTCTGGGAGTCTAAGGTTTACAGTTGACTTGATGGCACAGCTGGTAGTGCAACAAAATGGTATTTCAGGCAGCCTGGGTTCAAATCCCTGTTAAGGCTCTAATTTCTCTCTTCAGTTTGTGTGTCTGTCTTGGCCACAACTTCTCTGAATGCTGGGTCACATAGATGGTTTCAGTGAGCTTCCAAAGTGGGCTCTTACTAGTCTGGAAGTTTCGTGAGATCTTGAACTCTTGCGGATAGTAAAACACTGAATAGTGCCAATTATAAATTTTCTTCTTGAGTAACAAATATGCTATTATTCATGGTATTTGGGGAACACTGTTCATTACTCACACACCCCTTCTAACTAAGCAGATACAGTGCAGCAGTAACATTATACATGGAATGAGAATGAGTACCAATTTGGATAGGCAGGTGATACCAGTGTTCAGACACAAATGATTTAGTAAGCAGGAACACATCACAAGATTAACCAAGATCTCAATACATAAAAAAAAAATAAAATAAAAACATTACAAGATATAGCAGGGACTTTGGAGATTTTGGTTGAGGACTGTAGTTGACAGAGCAAGAGACAGCATGAGTCATTGGAGTGGCTAGAAGTTAAGTTGGCTACAGTCCCAGTGAAGTGGAGTCCTGCAGGTCAGTGACTACTAGTTGCTGATCCCCAAATCAGAATGCTAGAGACTTGTAGGGAAAGCTTATAGTCTTGGTGGGGGGGCACAGACAAGGGTCCTGGGAGGGGTCCAGCACGTCAGTGTCTTGCTGACATAGTCCACAAATTGGAGTATTTAAATCAGGCAGGGTCCTGGTGGAGCTCACAGATCTAAGTTTTATTGCTGCAAACAAATGAACTGCTTGGTTGGAGTCCCATATGCAAACAGAGAATCCACATATCAATGTCCCAGTTGCAAGCAAAGCTCCATCACATGTGATTGATAAGTAGACCAGTGCATCCCAACCAGCTGCGTTCCATAGAAACATGGACTTTGATGGCAGAGACCAATGAACTGTTAAGTATGCCCATATTAAAACTATTCCCACAGTCCTGTGCTACGCCACCAAGTAAACCTCAGCACTGCAATAGCTTCCCAATACCAGATGAGAATGGGGGTCCCAGCCCAGACTAAAAGGGTCAGCTGGAGGACAGCACCATACAAACAAAGCTGGATAAAGCTGTCACAAGCAGGAATCAGATTCCTGAAACCTAGCAGCAGATATTAATTGAAAGGTTTGCCTGTAGTTTGGTGACCAAGCAGCCAGCCACTCCCACTTCCTGAGCTATATAAGCAGTTCCTCTCAGCCTAACTGTGAAGCATTTTGTCTTTGCAGTTGGGGCTATGTTGGTTTATTCTCTGAGCTAGCTGGAGCTTAAACCCCCGCCGTTTCTCTGCTGGACTTCAGTGTTTGTTTTCCTGCCTCTGGTTTGTATCTTTCCTCCAGCTGTGTGCTTCCCTGTGTTTTGTTTCTTTTCTTTTTTGTTTTTTTTTTTGGGGGGCCTTTCCTGTTTTCTGTTTTGCTGTGTTTTGGTTTCGTCTTTGGGTGGGCTTTTATTTTAAAACTCCTAGCATACTGCTACTACAGAGCTCATTCTGATTGCTTTCAGTTACAACTCTCAATTTACTGAACTGCAACTGCAAACCTACTCAGAGCTCATGCTACTGCTTTCAGTTACCTGCAACTTCAGCCACTGCTGCTGACTGTTTACTTTAATTACTATTGTACCCAGTGCCTGTGTTTTAACACTGTACTCATTTAACTACTACTGCACAGGCCCACTTGCTTCCTGCTGCTGCCTTGTTACCATTCCTATTCTACCTTGTTTACTCTGAGGCTAGCTGAAGCTCCTGCTGAGGCTATTAAACTAACTTTATATCTGCATGTGGTTCTTGGCCTTTATTGCTTCCTTGTTTGTCCTACGAGGGACTGAGGTGTCTGGGGTCGTGCCTATGTGGTTATTTAATTTGGTTCTAAATCCTGTCTTCGCGCTGAAAATCCTCAGTTTGTTACCTTGATTTGGCTATTCATGTCTGGCTGGCTTGCCCTAACTCAGTGCTGTTTACTTGCTATACAGTTGTTATGCAGGTCCAACTATTGCTACTGCTACTGCTTACTGACCTATCAGGTCCCCACTTGCTTACGCAACCGTGTTCTGTTATCCTAGTGCCATCCCTCTGCTTCACCTGGGATTCTACTGTTCTCAATCTGCATCTGACCTTGCAAGGTCTCAGCACTCAATGCTCATTACTATCTCAGCACGCCGTGCTCATTCAGCTCACCAGCTTTACAGCTCTCAATCAATTCTGGGGCATGCCAGCCATTCTAATCTGGTGCAGGTTCCTGCAGCAGCGGTCTCGCTCTGCATTTAGTCTGCATCATCAAACGTGTCCAACTTAGGGAGCGAGATCCTTCTCACCTGGCCCATAGCTGGGAATGTCCTCGCCCTGGGCTTGGCTTTAGCTGCCTGCTCTCGACAGCAGCTCCTGGGCGTAGATTTAAGACTAATGGTGAAGAGTTAGTTCACGACAATCTCCTTTGGCTCTAGTATTCCACTATAATGGCTGCCCATTGGCTTTAGTGGTTTCCTAGCAAGGCACCGTCACCATTCTCCCCACCACTGCCTCTGGTTCACCTGGTTTGATTTAGGGCAGGTAGGCCAGGTGAGTGCCTCAGCAGTTGTTGCTGTCCTCCTGCACCTTGGATGCTCATATTGTTGCAGAGTTTTCGCAACCTTCCAACGTTCCCTAGAGGGTTTGAGTGAGAGTCTTCCTCCAAATTGGAATATTTGCATCTCCCTTTAATTGGGTTTTCCAAATTGCAGCTGCAGGAGCGTCCTAAATAAATTTTGCCAAGCCTGGAGAAGGCGACCTGAGCCTTGGATCCCAGATTTCCTCCTCATAGGGGTTTTTCTCTCCTCCGTTGCCTCAGGTCATAACACTTAGTTAGCATAGTTGTTTCCCTAGTTTCTTTAGGTAGGTTCCTTGTTGGATGGAGGTGGAGGATGTCCTGCCATTCCCTCTCTCCTTAGGGATCTCCTTCTCATACAAACCATCACTATTCTTCTCTACTACTATGTTGCAGTTACTGCTTCTACATCACTGTTACTGCTTGCTCATACGCATCATGTTGCCTCCTTTTGGGATGATACTACATTTCTTTTGGGGTTCCTAAGGTACCTTAACCCACAGGGAACTGTCCGTGGCACCTCTATGGTGGAACCCTCTCTGAGAGTTCTTGCTTTCGTACCCTACAGGGTGGTAATTCCTCTGGAATAGAGAGTGCGAATGGCCACAAACTAATACAGTTACATAAGCATAACACTATACTGGCTGCGTGGGTCAGTGAATTGAAGGCTTTGCCTGTGGTTCGGTGACCAAACAGCCAGCCACTCCACTTCCTGAGCTATATAAGCAGTTCCTCTCAGCCTCACTGTGAAGCATTTTGTCTTTGCCCCACCATCCTCCTCCTCCAGCGGCACTGCTCTCTCCTTAAGGGGATTCCTAAGGTATCTTTAGCCACGGGAACGTCCATGGCACCTGTGGGGCAGAACCCTCTCGAGGGTTCCTTGCTGCGTGCCCCTACAGGGTGGTAATTCTCTGAATAGAGAGTGCGAATGGCCACAACCAAACTAATACAGTTACATAAGCATGACACTATACTGGCTATGTAGGTCAGTGAACACCATGTTGGAGACAGAGTACAGCAACTGGTTAAAGTCAATTTTGTGGAAAATTCATATACTGTATGGTGCTAAATTGAAACTTCTGTCTGGAACTCACATGCCTCCCCAATTAGAGGATTCAGGTGAAAGGCTTACACCTACCATGGGTCCCAGATAAGCTGTTAGACTAACCCAAGGCCCGGGATACTGCCTGGCATCTGTGTGAAACCCCAGGTTCAAATGAAGATCTTATCAGGAACAGGCAGCTTCAAAATGCCTGAGAACAAGGCCATCCACTTGGCCAAAATAGACTTCTTTGTTTCCATCTTGCCTTTCTCTTATCTTTCCTCCTCCCTCCTCCTCCTTCCTCCTTCCTCCTACTCCTTCGCAACTCTGGCCCCTGCCCCCCCAGTAAAATTCTGCTGCTTTCTCCTTCTTTTCTCCAAACATTGGGTCTCTTTCCCCTACCATTTGTACTGACCCTTCCTCCCTCAAATATCTCCTCCATGAACATACTGCTCACTCCTGCAGATGCCTCTGATCCTGTCTGGGCTATATTTTTGCCTCAATTCCACAGTCCCCTCTGCCAGTGGGTACAGTTCCCTGTCCTCTCCTTTGGTTTCCACCATTCTTCTGTGGAAACCAGCAGTACCTATTCACCTTACATTTTGCTACCATCTGCATTTTTATTGCACTGATGATCTTCAGATGCTCTGTCTAGCACAACGTGTTCATTTTGTTACAACTTAATTGTTTAACTTGTATTTTTTGATTTTTGTAATCTATTGTTGTAACTTACTGTCCCCAGGGTGCATCAGGAAATGAGCTGTTCCAGCTCAGTGTGTCTTCCCTGGTAAAACTTTTGAAATAAATAACTAATAAATAAATAAAACAACTGCCACTGCCCTAATACATTCTGAAAGGTTATTTCCTTTTAACCCCTTCTCAGTCTGCACCCCACTCTGTGCCTAGGTTGGCAGCTGTCTGGTTTCTGAACCCTGAAGGTTTCTATTGCTTTCAATGACTTACTTCTACTCATGTGATCTCCATCACTGTGCCGTCTCTACCATCTCCCCATCACCCTCTTGCTGATCCTCAACCTCCCTTTCTCCTTCTCCCTATCTCATGAACTGCTGCTCAAGCCCGCTCTGCTCACCTCAACCTGGCCAAAGTTAACATCCCCGATGGCTTGGATCGTAACCATCTCTGACTGGCTGCTCCTACTATTGCAGTCCGTATCTCCAACCTTCTAAACCCATTTTTCCCATGCAGGTCCCAACCACACATTTCCAGGCAACAACCACTTCATCTGTCTTCTCCTGCCCAGTCTGAGCTTGAGGAGAAAAAGTCCTTTCCCAGCTAGGCTCCTTCCCATAGCTCTTAATTGCTATAAATTTTGCATAGTACTGTGAATTTTACACCCAAATATTCCCTTGCTCTGTGAAGATTTACTGATTTTCCTCACAATGTTAAAGCTATTTCTGGGCATACAAACTACTGAAAATTTAAATTAACTTAATAGAAACAGTTCTTAACTCACTATATGGTGCGTGCTATTCTTAAACTTGTTATTCTTTCAAATAAGGACATATGACAATGCCAGCAAAATTAGGCCTCAAGGTCTATCTCGCCTGCTCAAAAACACAGCTAACTGTTCAGACAACTGCTGCAGCTCCCCCCAATCTCCTTTCCATCCATCCTGCCAAATTTTCCTCCCTAAGTTGACCACCCTGGTCAATTCTCTCCCTACTTGTACCTTGCCAATGAACCTATCCCATCCCTTCTTAAAACTCCCACTGAGTCCAGCGAGATCATCTCCCCAGGCAGTGCTTTCCAAGCCACCACTATCCTCTCCCTGAAGTAATGCTTCCTCAGCTCCTCCTGAACCTACCCTCACCAGTTTCAGTCTATGTCTCCTTGTGGTCCCTTTCCTTCAATCTGAACATACCTCAGTACTAACATTGTTTATGCCCTTCAAGTACTTAAATGTCTCAATCATATCTCCTCTGTCCCTTCTATCCTTCAGGGAGCACATATTGAGCTCTCTTAGTCTCTCTCTCTCTCTCTCCATAGGATTTCTCCCATTCCCTGGATCATCTTGGACACCATCCTCTGGGCTCCCTCCAGGATCCTGATGTCTCTCTTTAGTATGGGATCCAGAACTGCACAAAGTACATAAAAATGTGTTATGCATTCTGGCCATTTGCTCTTCATTTGTAAAGTCAATGCTACACATTTTAATGCCAAGAGGTTGAGAGGTATGCACCTTACTTCTGCCTCCTTTCTTAAACCCTTCCAATTGGTCTTCCCAAAAAACCACTCAGCTGTCCCCTTCATCCTCAGGCTCACCAACTACCTTGCTCTCCACTCTACCTCCCTCCTCTTCACTACCCTCACTGCCTGAAACCTCATATTCTAGTTGCCAATCACCCCATCCTTCACTCCTATCTCCCCTCTAATGTTCTCAAAGCCCTTCTTGCTCTTAACCCTGCTAATGGTAAGTGCCCTTCTGGACTTGACTCAAAATCCTATACCTGTTAGCTCCAGCTATTGCTATCCCTCTTGCCTCTCTCTAAATCCCTGTTCCTCCACTTGCCTCTGTCCCATCTGACTGGAAACATGCTACTGTAATCCCTTTTATAAAAGGTGGTGATCCCACTTCCTCTGGAAACTACTGTCTTATCTCCTGCTTCTCTCTTGACAAGCTACAGGAGCGCTTGATACTATCCCAACTCTTCCTACCTTGACTCTTCCTCCTTCTTCTTCACTTCTCACCAGTCTGGTTTCCAGAAATTCCACTCCACCACCTCCTCCTCCTTCCTTAGGCTCACTGACTCTATACTAACCAGCATGGATCAGGGACTTATTACCTCTGCAATCTTTGTCAGCCTAGCCAAGGCTTTTGACACTGTCTCCCATCCCTCCTGCTTGCCAAACTCTCTGCTACTGGGCTTTCTTAATGCAGCTACCAGCTGGTTCCAATCTTACCTTGTGGGTCAAATGCAGTCTGTTCATATCTCCAACAAAACATCCCTCTTCTTCCCATAAATACTGGAGGTCCCTCAAGACTCTGTGCTGGCCTGCTGTTATTCTCCATGTTCCTAAATGACCTCACCTCCACCTGTCTTTTCATCTATTCACATGTATGCTGGCGACACTGTCCTGTTTACATCTGGCACCTCCCCTGCTGATGTTGCAGCCAGACTTCAGGCTGATTTCAACTACATTCAGCACTGGTTTCCACTCAAATCAGTTATTCCTAAATGCCAAGAAGACAGTCTCCATGACCTTTGGCACTAGGGAGACTGTCTCGGCTCTCATCCCCTCCTTCCACACCCTTTGATGGGACTTTGCTCGAGGAAAATTCCTCCTTTCGATAACTAGGGTCTGGCTTGACCAAAACCTCAACTTTCTGGTCACATTGATGCCATCCACAAAAGTTGCATCCCAAACTGGGTGCCCTATACAGAAATCATGGATGCATCCATTGCTGATTCACTGTGCTCTGATCCGAGAAAATGGTCCTCCCTATATTTGACTACACTGACAGTGCCGCCCCAAATCTTCCCTGACCAGGCGGGACTCTTTTCCATTCCTTCTTCCATTTCGCTCTTTGACAGTCCTTCCTGCACCCATCACTGTAACCTCTACCTGTCTCTCTCACTCCCCTCCCAGCAACAGGCGCCATATACACTGGCCTCCTTTCTAGCTAAATTCTGGTTTCACTCTCTCCCTCATATCTCTCATCCTCAGTTTACCCCAAACCACCTCCCTCCCACTCCCTCAGAAACTTTGACTCCAACCTTAACGCTTCCTCTCAGGTCCTCCACAGCAGGCCAGTCAGCTTTCTCCTAGCACTTCCCAAAATATGGAACTCCTCCCTCAGCCTGTATGGTATGCTTTCTTGCCAAAATCCTCTCCTCCTAAGGGACCTTTTCTCTCCTGCCTGCACTTGTACTTAATAAAATAACTCCTCCTGTCCCTATTATCTGTGCTCCCTGGTCTCATAAATCCGATTAGCACTTATTCAATGTTTCAGTGTTTGACCCATGATTTTCTCTAATTTGATAAATGTTTATCCAGCTCACAAACTGTCTTGTTCTGTATTGCAATATCTGCCTGTAGCTTAACTTTTTTCTTGCCAATCAATTTATGCTGTATGCACGATTTTATGTTATATGTGCTATTTTATGCTGTATGTGGAATTTTATTACTGTTGTTGGACATTGTACCTGCTTGGATCCTTACCACTGTCCCTGTCCCTCTTCCCAGGACACATCTGAAACAAGCATTTTCTGCACAGTATGCCTTTCCTGGAAAAAACATTTAAATAAATAAAAATAAGGTCACAGAAGGAGGTGATGCTGCCACTTACAGAGGGTGCTGGTGTGCCCCATCTGAGTGCGTGTATAGTTCTGGGAGGCCGCACCTTTGGAGAGACATCGATAGGATTGAGGCGGTGGAGAGGAGAACCACAAAAATGATTCAGGGTCTGCATCAAATGGCATATGAGGATAGGCTGAGGAGCTCAACATGTACTCTCTGGAGCAGAGGAGGAGAGGGGGACATGATTGAGACATTCAAGTACTGTATATCAAGGGGTATAAATAAGGTAGGGGCACAGGGCTCCATCAGGAGATGAAAAGTGTCAGAACTAGAGGACACAATATGAGGCTCAAGGGTGGGTAATTCAGGAGCAATGTTAGGAAGTTCTTCTTCACTTAGAGGATGGTCGTCCCATGGAATTGCCTGCCCTGGGAAGTGGTGGAGGCCAAAATGGTAAACGGTTCAAAAACACCTGGAGCAGGCACAAGATATAATTTCACAGAAAGGATGGGGGGTTAGTTACCCATATTGGGTGGACTAGTTGGATCTTGTGGTCTCCTTCTGCCATCAATTTCTGTTTCTAAATAAATAAATAAACTACGTCCTGGAGGATGAATTAGGAAACTTTCAAGCAAACCCTAATCTTTATGAATCTGGCAAATGCCTTTGGCGCTGTGGCCACCCCCTTCTTCTGTCCGATTAGTAGGTTTTGACCTTGCAGTCAGCTGCTTTCACTTCTGTCAAACTAACAGAGCCCAGTCAGTTAGTATCGTGGTTCCTTCCCGACCCTTACAGTAGCCTCAGTTGTCCCAAGGATTCTGTGCTAGGTGCCCTTTAGTCTCCATTTTCTAAATGACCTCAGCTCTCACAAGTCTGTTCATCTGTACACACCTACACATACACAAATGGTAAAATTATCTTCCTCAGTGGACCCTCTGCTCCAGAGATGGAAACTGAACGCAGTGTGACTTTAACAAAGTCCAACATTTTGGTTCTGATCTAGCCAGCTCTTTCTGAATGCTAAAGACTGTCTCAATGACCTGTGATAGCAGATGGAGGATTGCAAGGATCCAATTCATCGCTGTATACAAGACTCTGGATTGTTCTTCACTGGAGGTAGTCTCTTCCTTCAAGTACCTGGGTGTCCGATAGATACTTACATTAACTTCAACATTCACATAGAAACATAGAAGTTGATGGCAGATAAGGACCATAGGCCCATCCAGTCTGCCCATTTCTTTTCTACCTTATAAATGTGCCGCCGGCCTTTGCTTTGTCAGTGGCCTATCTATTCATAGTCGTTGTATTGCTCCCTTATGCCTATCCCATGCCTGTTTGAAGCCCTGCACTGTATTCATAGCCACCATTCTTGTGGTAAGCCATTCCATGCATCCACCACCCTTTCTGTGAAAGAAATTTCTCACATTCCCCTTAATCGGCCCCTCTAATCTCATGCTGTGTCCTCTTGTCCTGCTATTTTTCTTATATTTAAACATTTTGTTAGACTCTTTCACCTTGTTAATGCCCTTAAGGTGTTTGAATGCCTCAATCATATCACCTCTCTCCTTCTTTGCTCAAGGGTATACATATTGAGCTCTGTTAATCTGTCCTCATATATCTTCTGATGCAGTCCCTGCACCATTTTGGTTGCCCTTCTCTGGACTGCCTCAATTTGGTTAATGTCCTTGTGAAGGTGTGGCCTCCAATACTGCCTCAGTACTCCAGATGGGGCCTAACCAGTGTCTTGTAAAGAGGATTATTACCTCCCTCTTACGACTTGTGATACCCCTACTAGCACACCTAACACCCCCCTAGCCTTACGTACTGCTTTAGAGGTCTGCTTGGATGATTTCAGGTCATCAGTGATGATGATGCCCAAGTCTCTTTCTTCTTTGTGACTGCTAGCAACTCCTTCCCAGCCTATAGGTGGCTTCGGGGTTTCTCTTCCCTATGTGCATGATTTTGCACTTCTTTGCATTAAATCCTAGTTGCCACTCTTCTGACCATTTTGCTAGTTTATCAGATCTCTTCTCATTCTGCCCACCCCATCTGGATCATCTACTCTGTTGCAGATCTTGGTGTCATCTGCAAACAGACAAGCCTTACCCTCTAGTCCATCTGCAAGGTCACTAATGAAGATGTTGAAGAGGACTGGCCCCAGGACTGATCCCTGAGGGTACCCCATTTGTGACTTGCATCTCTTCTGACTGTATACCATTTACCACCACTCTCTGTTTTCTGCCCGTCAACCAGTTTGCCACCCAGTTGACCAACTTCTGACCCACCCTGAGCCTACCCAGCTTATTTATCAATCTTCTATGTGGAACAGTGTCGAAAGCTTTGCTGAAGTCAAGGTAGGCGACATCAACTGCTCCCCTTGGTCCACCACTCTGGTTACCCAGTCAAAGAAATCTATGAGATTAGTTTGACAGTACCTTCCTTTGTAAACCCATGCTGTCTTGGATCCTGTGCCCTATGGATTCCAGGTGTTGCACTATCCTTTCCTTAAGGAGCCTCCATAATCTTGCCCACTACTGAGGTAAGACTGACTGGTCTGTAGTTCCGCCTCCTCCTTGCTACCACTCTTGTGGAGCGGGATCACATGAGCCCTTCTCCAGTCTTCTGGGACCTCTCCTGTGCTCAGAGACTCACTAAACAGTTCTGCTAATGGCTCTGCTAGTTCCACCTTTAGCTCCTTAGCTTAGCAAGCTCTTGTAGGACCCTTTCTTTTGTGAAGGGAGTAGTGCCCACCTCCCTCCCCTGTGTCCATGATGCTGAACTGTGGGCCCTGCCCTACCTTCTCTTCAGTAAATAATGAGCAAAGTATCTATTTAGGATAGATGCCTTTACAGGGTCCTCCTCCTCACATGCTCCCTTTTCTCCATTAAGCTTAGCAATAACCCCTCTGGACTTTCTCCTTTCACTAATGTATCTATAGAAAGTCTTGTTACCTTCTTTACTGTTCGTGCTAGTGTTTCCTCAGTTTGGGACTTTGCCTGCCTTACTGCCTTCCCTGCTTCCCTTAGGGCAGTTTGGTATGCCTCCCTATCTTCATCCGCTGTGTTCCCTTATATTTCCTGAAGGCCAGCCTTTTGGCTCTGACCTTTTCTGCTACTGTATTTGAGAACCAAAGTGGTTTCCTTCTTCTTTTGCACTTCCTTTTCTGTCTAACACAATGGGATGTTGCTTCAAGTTTTGCATCCTTAATGCTTGCCCACTTGCCTGTACCCCCTCACCAGTGTTTTTGCCAGTGCTAGCTTAACTCTGTTGGCCATCTTATCAAAGTCAGCTCCTCTGAAGTCCCATATTTTTGCCTTGGAGTGGGATGATTTAGATGTAGTAGCCAAATTGAACCATACCATGTGATGGTCACTGTCCCCAGGTGACCTTCTACCTGGAGATCTGTGATCCTTCCCTGTTAGTCAGTACTAGATCTAGGATAGCCCTGTCTCTTGTGGGTTGCTGTACCAGTTGTTTGAGGCCCTCCCTGCAGGGAATCCACTATGTGTCTAGTTCTGCAGATGTTCCTGCTGGTGTTGACCAATCTGTATCCGGCATGTTGAAGTCTCCCATTATCAGAACCTCCCTTTAGCTGTCATGTTTTGTATATCTTCTAACAGTAACATGTCTATGTCTCCCCTGGTCTGGGGTCTGTAGACAACCCCAGTTCTTATGGTTGTCCCATTTCCTGCTTCAGGGTGACCCACAGTTCTTCTGGCTCCTATGTATATTCTGAATTCCTGTAGCTTTGATATTTTCATTGACATACAGCCACTCCTCCCCACCTTTTGCACCTCAGTCTCTTCTGAACAGTACAAGCCAGGTACTGAAGTCTCCCAAGTGTGGTTACTGGTAAACCACGTCTCACTAATTGCTACTATGTCCAGTTTAGCCTCTGACATTATTGTCTGCAGGTCTGAGATCTTATTTCCCAGGGTGTGAGCATTTGTGTACATGATTTTCTATTGGCCAGATTTTGGTGTGTTAGTTGTTGGGTGAGGTTTGGCATTACCCGTGCATCATATGGGGAGACAAACCTTTTTCTTACCTGGTGATGCAAATGAACTGCAAACATGCTGAATCCCTGTTTGACCACTAGCTGAGGGAGGTGTTCTTCCCATTGGACATATGGGGTGCCGCATTGGCAGCAACCACCTAAAACTCCTTCCCAAACTGGGTGCATTGTCCAGGAACAAATCCTGTGTCTCCTCCCAGCTTGTTGTGAGATTTTTCTCAAAATTCACAGGCTTCCCAGGTCATACCTATAAATAAGCATTTGTCTTGTGTACTTATCTGATTAACAAAAAACCCCACAGAAAACAAAAAAATATGATTCTTCCGACGTTCTGACTGTGGTGATGTAATCTACAGTATGTGCTTCCCTCAATCCAGCCTGGTTCAACTGGACCCATTCTTCCATTATTTCTGTCATTTTACCCTAAGTGCCCACCCTATCCCACAACTGTTCTCTTTATTTAGAACTTTAATTTCCTTCCTTGCTGGCTCTTACCGCTATCCTCTACTGCCATCATAGCTAAGTTCTGGTTCTCTGCCCCACTCCCCTTGCTATCTCTCCTCCCTCCTCTCCCATCTCCACTTCAGTCCTGTTCCCTCAGGAACTCTGACACTTGCTCCTTGCTTCTCCCTCCCTTCAGTACTTTTGCTGGATTGGCCTCTTTCTCCCTACAGACTCCACTCTCTCTCGAACCTTCCACTCTCACTGCTTGGTGTCCTCTGTTCTCTCTAAAAACCCATTCTTGCTCCTGCCCCACAGCATCTCTCTCTCTCTCTCTCTCTCTCTCTCTCATAAATTATGGTTCTTTAGCTGATTTTGTTTCTGGTGGCACTCAGTGTTTTTTTTTTTTTTTTTATCATGGGCCAGGAAAATAGGACAGACTAGATGGTCCTTTTCTGTCAACAGTTCTATGTTTCTATGCTGTTCTGGCTATCACAAGCATATTTCCTCTTGTGAACCTATGCTGCATATTTATGTATTTATTTAGTAGTTTTTTGATTACCAGATGGGTGCATTAGGCAAACAGATGCTTATTTTAGGCACGACCCAGGAGATTATCTACATAACTTAGGAAAGTTACACAGCAAGTAGGCAAGGCAATATATAGTGACTAACAGGATTACAAGTAATCAGCAAACAATTTGCTGCGGCATGTAAACAGAGCAGGTCAACAAACAAACAGCACAGTACTGTCTCATGCACATTTGCACCTTGTGTAATATTTGTAGACATAATTGCTGGGTTTTACTATTTGTTTTACTTTTATTTATTTATTTGTACATTAGGAGTTACACCTTTGAGCACAAGTGTTCATTTACAAAGGTTCCATGTCATAGGCAGGATACAAATTATTCAGGAAGAAGCACAACAATCAAGACATAAACTAGATAGCACAGGAATTCAGGATAAGGCAAAACAATCAAGACATAATTTTAAGCAGCATAATCAGGAGCATTGTCAAGATAATAACTCAAAGCAGTAGCAAAATACATAAAAGGCAACAACTAGCAGCACACATATTCAAGTTAAGGAAAACAATCATGAGATAATTATAGGCAGCACAAAGGAGCATTGTCAAGATAAAGTATAGCAGCAGCAAATTACAGAAAAGGCACCAGCTAGGGCAGGCTAGGCAGCAATTGTCTAGTAAGGAGTGGTAGGCAGGTGGAGTAATAAGGGATCAGTTATGGCAGATGCAGTGCGGGCAAGGCGTGAGTGCTTTCTTAACTCTCTTTTAAATAGCAGCAGTTTGGGGAGACCAGCAAGGTGTCAGGCAACTCATTAAGCCTGCAGGGCCCTGACGAAAAGGGACAGAGCGAGCATTTTGGGACATGCTTCTACTAGTATATTAATTATTAACAGGATTTAACAAGTATCTGATTGAGGGCAGAGTGAGACCTAGGAGTGTCTTTTTTCCCCAGTAGGCATTTTGATATTTAAGCCTATCTTGGAGGGAGAGTCAACTGGATTGTGCACAAAGGGAGCAGGTGTGGGTAAGTCTATCAGCACCAAGTATGAAGTGACATGTCTTATTGAGGACTAACTTGATCCTTTTAGGAATAGTGTCAGTGGCTGCTCTGTACACTGTGAGGCCATAGTAGATTATGGGTAGGATAGTGCTGGTTATGGCTAAGCACTTGGCATCGAGAGTGAGGTTATGCCTATTTCCGTATAGAGCACCCAGTTTTCTATTAACAGAGTTGATGGTGATGTCTACATGAGGTATGAAGGAGAGTGTATCATCAATGGTGCCCCTAAATATTTAAAGGAGCCAACCTGTTCAAGAGTGGTCCCTTTTTCATTAACAATGGTGAAGGAGCGAATTTTTCCTAGCCTGAGCACTAGCAAACAGCATAGTTTAGTCTTTTTGTAGTTCAAGACCAGTTTATTTAGCTTAGCCACACCTCCAGTGATCCAAAACTGCATTGTAGATCCCTAGTGAGCGAATCCTGGCAAGGCTTATCGGTATGGATGACAGTGTCATCTACGTAAAGAAGTACCTTCATGTTCGGCAAGCTTCTAATAGATTATTAATAAAGAGACCAAAGAGAAGGGGCTCAGTATTGAACTTTGAGGGACTCCGTGTCACCACATGTTTGGTATCAGATAGGGCACCACTAATCTGAATGCGCTGAGAGTGTTCAGTGAGGCAATTTTGGAACCAAGTCACTGTATCAGCGGAGAGGCCTATCGAGTAGAGTTTGACTAGCAGTAGTGAGTGGTTGACCAAATCAAGGCTTTGGTAAGGTCAATATATGGAGACCACCAGTTGATCTTTGTCCAAAGCTTCGTAGAGGAAGTTTGTGTACTCAATCAGGGCAGTGTTAGTATTATGGTGCTTTCTGAAACCATGCTGCTGTTGGTATTGGATGTTGTATTTGCTGAGGTGAGTAACTAATTGGTCCGGCACAATCCTCTCAAGCGCCTTGTTCCTTGTTTACAGTTGTTTTATTCATCATGCTATCTCATCAGCTGCATCTGCACCTTGTATAATTGTTTGCTGTTATTATATATGATTGTTATTTTTGTAACTCTCCCTCTTCTCGGAATGCACCTGGAAATCAGCTTGGGCTCAAGTTTGTCTTTTCCAGTCACCACATTTATTTTTATCTTATTTCTATTTTTGTCTTACTGCGTGTGTAACCAGTGGGGAACCAGCCACCAGCTCTGCCTGCCCAGAGCAGCAGGCTCACTTGCATGATGGGGATCTGGTGCGGCCGCAGCAATCTGCCAAGAGCATCCCATGCCCGCCGAGCAAGGCTGGGCCCGGACCCCCCAGAATGATTCACGACAGTACTCCTGGCAGGGCAGAGTGCAGCCATCAAGCTGTATGGTTGCACCCAGCCATTTCCTCCTTAGACTCCTGGAATGTAGACATGCAATAATGTCTGAGGCACAATGTGCCGACATCCGCGGCACTCCACCCCCAATGGCACCAGCTCTGGTAGTGCCCCAGTCATCACCAGGGGCTACTGCAGGCGGTGGAACCTCAACCCTCCACGGGATGAGAGGCAGTCCTCCAGATGCTCGATCCTATCCCTCCTGCTGACTCCAGACAACCCAGGTGCATTTACAAACCGGGTCACCAACCGTGAACACGAGGTGTGGCGCCCAGCCAACCTCAGCGCCACCGGGCCGCTAAGTCACCACATTTTAAATATATAAATTATTCAAGATGATGATTCAGGAGGAATTCATTGGTGATGTCATCAAAGCTAGTATAGATACTCAAAGTCTGAAATATAAAACAGACAGATGTACCAGTTTCAGTCTTTTCCTATTGTCTGTGCCTTTATGGATGTTACGTTCTCTTAAAGGTGCTAGGGTTTGCACTGGTAGGAAATGGATGAAGGTATCCAATGTCAGTGTTGAAATGTTGAAAGGGATTCCCGTGACCATTTTACCCCTCCAACACAATATTCCATAATTGAGATGTATCTGGAGCTCTGGCACCCGCTCTCTCACCCTTCCATCCTAAAATCCTCTGCTGGTCTAACTGTTCTCTCCTTCCACTCAGTATTGGAATTACACTTAGATACATAGATACATAGACACTGTCAGCAGATGAGGCCTATGGCCCACCCCATCTGCCATTTGAGCTTGTAAGTTCCTTTAAGTTTTCTAGAGTCTGTTGCCCTTACCTTCTGACCTTCAGAATTCCCTTATGTCTATCCATACATTCTTAAATCCTGTGATTGTTTCAGTCAACCACTTCCTCTGGTAGGGTGTTCCACTTGTACACCACCCTTTCTGTGAAAAAATGTTCTCACTTTTCCTCTGAATCGCCCTCCTCACAACTTCAACCCATGCCCTCTAGTCCTGGAACATCTTTTTTGCTGGAAACCTGTATTCCTTCACCCTGTTCCTCCTGCAAGGTACTTGTATGTCTCTATCATATCCCTCTCTCTCCTCCTCTCCTCCAGGAGTACATATTCAAGTCCTTCAGCCTGTCCTCATCACGACTTGTGGTGCAATCCAGTACCATCTTTGTTGCCCTCCTCTGAACCTTCTACCTGTCTATATCCTTATGTGGTGGGTCTCCAGAAATGTACACTGTACTCCAGGTGAGGCCCCTCACTAGTGTCTTGTATAGTGGAATTATGACCTCCCTTTTCCTGTTGATGATGCCCTGCCCTGCCATCCCAGCATCCTATTTGCTTTACCTGCTGCCTTTTGCACTGTTCCCCTACCTTGGGGTCGCCAGAGATAATAACCCCATAGTCCCTTTTCTGCTTGGTGCTTGCTATATCCTCACCCCCAACTGATATGTCGTTCCAGGGTTTTGTGTCCCATATGCATTACCTTGCACTTCTTTGCATTGAATTTCAACTGCCAAACCCTTGACCATTCTTTAGCTACAGGTCCCTCCTCATTCTGTCTACATGCTCTGGCATGTCCACTCTATTACAAAGCTTTGTGTTGTCAGCCAACAGGAAATTCTGCCTTCTGGGTCCTGCGCAATGCCACTGATGAAGATGTTGAATAGGACCGGTCCAGCACTGATCCTTGTGGTACCCCACTGGTCACTCTTCCCTCTGTGTCATGACAGCCATTTACCACCACCCTCTGTGTCTTACTGCCCAGCCAATTGCCGCCCGCACTTTCTGTCCTGCCCACTCCCATATTCCCCAGTTTGTTTAATAGCCTTTTATGTGGCACAGTGTCAAAGGCCTTGCTGAAGTTCAGATAGGCCAAGTCAATGCCCTCCCCTGATCTATCTCCCTTGCCACCAGTCAAAAATTCAATGAGGTTGGTCTGGCATGACCTCTCCCCAGTGAAACCATGCTGCCTTGGGTCCTGTAGTCTGTTGACAACCAGATGTTCCACCAA
The DNA here is from genome assembly GCA_016271365.2 of Neoceratodus forsteri. NCBI lineage: Eukaryota > Metazoa > Chordata > Ceratodontiformes > Ceratodontidae > Neoceratodus > Neoceratodus forsteri. The sequence goes on from CM057452.1 coordinate 427,824,773, forward strand.
TTCTCCTTCAGTAGTGCTTCCATGATCTTCCCCACTACCGAGGTCAGGCTGACTGGTCTGTAGTTCCCTGCTTCCTCTTTGTTCCCACTTTTGTATAAGGGGACTACAACTGCTGTCCTCAATCTTTGGGTACCTTCCTGTTTCAAGTGATCAGCTAAACAGGATTGCCAGAGTCCAGCCACCACCTCTCTTAGTTCCTTTAGGACCCTGGGGTGCATCCCATCTGGCCCCATTGCTTTACTGTCTCTTATTCCTTCCAGTTCTTTTATGACCCTTTCCCATGTAAAAGGACTTGTGTCCATTTCTGTGCTGTTCCCACCCCATGTACTTCCTTCAGGCCCATTACCCTCATCTTCCTCAGTAAAGAGACTGAGCAGAAATATCTGTTCAATATGTCAGCTTGAATGTTGTCATCCTGCATGAGCCCCGTCCTCCCCTTCAGTCCTCACTGTCCCTCCTTTGCCCTTCTTTTTCCTTATGTACCTGTAAAAGGTTTTGTCCCTCTGCCCACTGATTTTGTGATGCTCTTCTGTATGAGCTTTGGCTTCCCTTACTGACCTCCCTGCCTCCTTTGCTTCTCCTGGTACTTCTCCCTGTCCCCTTCTGCCTGTGTCTTTTTGTATTGCCTGAATCGATCTTTTGGCTTTCACTTTCTCCTCTACCTCCTTGGAAACCATAATGGCCTCCTCCTCCTTTTCCCTTGCTAACCTGCTTAATGCATTATTCTGTCGCTCTTGTAATCCCTGTTTAAAAATACTGTCCACTGTTCTTCCACCCTGATTCTTTCCCCATTCTCATTAGTGCCTCTTTCAAGCATCTTCCCATTTTCCCACAGTCCGCTCTCCTAAAATCCAGGATCGTAAGTTTGTGTGGTTTGTTTCTGCTCTTTCTGTGATTTCAAACCACAGTGACTGGTAGTCACTGTTCCCCAGGTGCTCCCCACTGTTACCCCTATCACACTGTCCCTGTTTGTGAGCATGAGGTTGAGTATTGCTTTCTGCCAAGTTGGTTCCATGACCTGCTGCTTAAGGAAGACACCTTGAAGGGAGTCAGGATAGATCTGCTCCTGGTTGATGTCACTGCTGGAAGGCTCCAGTCCACATCTGGAATATTGAAGTCTCCAACCAGCACCACCTTCCCTTGTCTGCCATCCTTTGGATGGCTATCATCAACTCCTGTCTGTTTTTCCTCCTGGGCTGGTGGTCTGTAGATCACCCCTGTGCTGATGGCTGACCCCATTTTCTTTCCAGCTTAACCCACACTATCTCTCCCCCATCTTGTTCCTCCTGGATCTCTGTGGTCTTTATGCCATCTTTCACATAAAGTGCCACTCCTTCTCCCTTCCTGCTTGCCCTTTCTCTTCTGAATATGTTGTAGCCTGTTATGGTCATCTCAGTCATAGTTATCATTACACCAGGTCTCTGTGATGGCCACAGTGTCCAGGTCCGACTGCATCATGGCAGCCCTCTAGATCCTCCATCTTGTTGCTAAGGCTCCTGGCATTGCACACATGGCTTTCCATGATGTGAACTCCCTGGACTGTTTAGCTGTTCTACTCCAGCCCCTCCTGATTGTCCATTATTCCTGGTTCTCCCTGCTGTCTGCCCTTCTTGTTGAATTATGCCCCTTTCTGCCTATCCACCCCTTGGGTGCTTATCTCCATCTTTTGCACACTGCTTTGCAGAGATATCCTCCTCCTCTGTTCACTGGTTCCACTGCTAGCTGTGGGGATGGGCAATTAGTACCCTCCTTGCTGGCCTGCCACCCCCGGCTAGTTTAAATGCTTGTTTATGTAACATTTAAACTTATCATTGAGTGCTTGATTCCCTCCAGGACAGATGCAGGCCATCAGGCTTGAACAAGCCCCCATCCCTCCAGGTGGGTCCCCAGTCACCAATGAGTCCAAACCCTTCCTCACAACACCAGTTCTTCAACCATGAATTAAAGTTCCTGGTGCATGCACCTACACTCTCCCATGCTCTCACAGGTAGTACTTCTGAGAAGGTGACAGAAGTAGCTACTTGCTTAAGACCCCTCCCCAATTTGCCCATTGCAGAACCTCCCAATTCCAAAGATCCTTCAGCTACAGGACCCCCTTCCTGGGTGACTTGTCTGCCCAGTGCACCCTCAAGGAAAACAGAATTGGCCCTTTCAAAACCTTTCTCAAGGACCATCTCAGTCTTCTAACCTCTGGACTGCCATTGACCCTTCCCATGCCCCCCCTCTCCTGACAAGGGCCTTTGGCAGGCTTCCCACCCCTCCCACCTCCTGCCCCTACCTGAGTTGCCCATTTAGCTCGATATCTAGAGCCTATATACTAAGCTGATTTAGACCTGTACTAATACACCTTAGGATCTGACTGTTAGCCTTTACTGTATTCACTGTAACAAGTCTGTCTGAGTCCTGCTTTGAATTGTGATTACTGTTGTAATGTTCTACATTATGTGACGTGGAGCCTTTGTAAATGAGTCTTTGACTCAAAAGGTACTTTCTGAATTCTCAATAAATAAAATAAAAATTTCCTAAACTCTTCTTGAACTTCCTTAGGCTCCCCGTTTGCCAGGTCATTAGTACCTAGGTGGATAATGACATCAGCTCACCCTCCTGTCTTGCCTTCCGGTGATTCCCAGGCTCTTCCTCCCATCCCTTCATGCCGTGGCACCTGGTAGAGCACCTCACCTCCCTATCCTCCCCTCCTGTGTTGCCAGCTGGATCCCTCTTATGACAGAGTCCCCACCAGGTTTGATTCCTCCTCCTCCTGGGGTCCACTGCTCTACCCACCGAGGTCACCTCCTCGGTTGACCTTCTCACCTTCCCTTCTACTTCTCTGGGTACCTCTGTTTGGCTGTCCCCATTTGCCAGTGCAGCATATGAGTTCTGAGTGGAACAGGATTTGGGATGTGCCTTTGCCTGACCACCCTTACCCTCCCAAAGCCCACTGACATCCAAGTGCTCCTCATTCTTGGCATCCTTTGAAGCAGCGGCAATGGACTGGGTGGTCTATGGATAGGGCAAAGGTACTCCTGACCCAGTTTACTTCCACTCTGAGTCTGGTTACCTCATTGTGCAGTCCAGAGAGATGCCTACAGATGAGGGCAGCACCTCAGTGTCCAGAAGGTCTGCCTGAATCGGACTGCCCAGATCCACTGCATTGCACCTCTCCCCACATTATACTACACTTATACTGTTATTCCAGTAGTTGTCTGTTATTGAAGCTCTCCTTGTAGTTCCCTCTTTATTAATTTTACTGTCCTGAAAATCCTGCTATCGATCCTTAGATACTTTTTTAAAGAAGGAAAACAACAATAACAACAACAAAAATTAGTCAAAACACTTGTGCGGCAGGCTTCCTCCACTTATACCTTTCCTACTCCACAACTCCTGCTATTCTCTGTGCTTGGCTCCTGTCAATCATATTTAACAGGGCATATAATTAAGAGGGTCAGGGGAGGAAGGGTGGGTGAAAATTGCAGCAAGTAGAGATAGCAAGGAAAACAGCACCACTAAAGCACACCAAACTAGGTTTCAAATGTTCAACAACCCCAAAACAATTCTAAGTAAAGATAGCAAAGAAATAACAGTACCACTAAAAGCCACACATCTAGGTTTAAAACAAAACAGCAAGTAAAGACAGCAAGGAAAACAGCACCACTAAAAGCACACCTAATTAGGTTTCAAGTTTTCAACAGTCCCATAACGATTCTAAGTAAAGACAGCAAAGAAATAACAGTACCACTAAAAGCCCACAAATTTAGGTTTAAGACAAAAACAGCAATGAGCAGTTACTGCACTGCACTAAAATGAATCTGGATCCTTCCCTTCTGACCTCTTTTCCTTCTGGCCACTGTATGAACTTTGGGAGACAGGGGCCCATAAGGTCCTATCTTTAAATTGAGCCCCCTTCCAATTATAAGTCAATGGCAGAGATGTGTGAGCTACCAGGGCTCACTTCAGAGCTACTGGGGCGAGCCCTGGCAAGCCCCTGTAATTCCAACACTGCTTCCACTTCCCAAAGTTTGGACAGCCTCCCCATTGCTGTTTACAATGGTCCCTCTTCCCTATCCCTGAAATTCCTCCTCTGTGACTATTCACTATTGCAGTTACTGCTGATCCTAGGCTAACCTTACTGTTCCTCACCATATTTTTCCCCTACTACCCCTAATTTACTGGGCGCCTATCCCCTTGGACTTGTCCCATTGTATGCACTATCTCTTCCCTCCTCATTTTTCTGCCAGGTGCATTTTGCTGAACTGTTACTATTGATATGCTGTGTTTGCATTACGTGAACACTGCTTATTTTTTATTGTCTACTGTGTACTTTTTATTATTTTATTATAAATGAAATATTAATGATTTAACTTATTACTACATGTCCTCATTCCCTTCCCCAGGTCATGTGTGGAAATGGCCTATTTAGCTCAGTATGTTTTCCTAGTAAAACTCATGACAAAAATTAAATAAAATAATATATATATGCATGCATGCATACATACATGCATACATACATACAGAGACCCCAATAAAGTATGCTAGCCATGTCAAGGACTATAATCCTTTCCCATCAAGTTAGTGGGGTGCATTACTGGTTGGCTACTGTTGTTTCTGTGCGCGGATGGTGGAAAGAAATGCACCTACTTTATTCCGTGCCTCAGGTTGTTTTTCTGGTCATGGAATTTCCATTTTCTTTCAAGTGTCAAGATACATTACCATGCATCAGTGGGGTCCATTAAAATGTAGGTTTGTCCCCACCATCACTCTCAGCATAACCAGCACCATTAGGGATGATGAGATGCCCAATACAGCCGCCTCTGTAAATGCCATTATAGGCTTTATGCTTGTGCTTTATGTAAAATAATAGATCTATAAGTAGTCAAAAGAAGTAGTTGCCTCGAGACCAGTACCCTGCTCTTTATTTTTCTTTATTTTAGAATTTATTAACCCAGGATAGCCCAGCTGAGATGCAACATATTGTTTCCTGCTTCTACCCATTTTTGCAGCTAGGCAGGACAGGTACAATGAAAGCCTCAAGTGATTTCCCAAGGTCACACAGTGAGTATTTTCCTTTATTGGGTTTGAACCTATGACCTCTTTTTTTTTAAAGCTGTTGCACAAACCACTAGACTACACTGTCTCTGATTAAAAAAATGCAGCTACCAGGCTCTTATCTAGCTCCTTGACTCCAGATGACATAAGTAACAATGTGCATTGTGAAGGATCAGACCTTACATAAATAAAATGGAGAAAATTCTGTAGGATTTCCCAAGCCTAACCACACCTCCAGGGCCCCTGTCCCAAGACCTTGAATTTACTCCATCCACCCTGCAACAAAGGTAGGCTGGTCCTACCCTTGGATCCTTCTGATAAACAAGGCCTTTTTTAAATTTATACTTTTGGCCAGCTTTGGCATCAGCACTGCTCTCATCCACTGGGGAACCTTCCAGTTCCAGCCTCCTACTTTTCCAGCACTTACCCTGGAACCCCATGGCTCTCATCCATGGTAGGGCTTTCAAGCTTGGAGTAGAGCCTTTCCAGACATTTCTCAATGCTGATGGATTCCTTGTTGGGAAGCTGGTCATTGTGGTGGAGACAGAGAATTCCCAGCTTCAGCCTGCAATGCACTAAGATGTTTTTCCCCTATTACACCCATCCACAGGGTGCCGGCAGGCTAGGAGTGCCAAGCGGGTGTTTGCAGAGCCTTCTCCTCCTGTGATACATCCACTACACTGCCACCCATGGTCACCTGGCTGGCAGTGTTGCAGCGGAGGCCATGACCTCCTCTCTCCAAAGAAGAAGAGCATCCACTGGGATGTCTGAGTCTCCTTTCTCCACTGGTCACCATTGTCACATGTGGCAGTCCTGCCACTGCTCTGACAGGCCAGCTAAACCAGTCATTGTAAAGTGAGAGATTTCCTCTGATTTTTGTTCCACATGCAGTTATAGTAGTGCAATTTCTGACTAAAGATGTGTCTGCTTTGTGCACCTAGGGTACCATTTTTTGTTGCCCGTGTGGCTGCTGATTGAGCTGCACTTTCGTTTCACCACTGATATTCTGAGGCCAAAAGAATCTAATGTCATGTCAGTGTCTATCTAGTCTGCTCTGCTGTGCAGATCCCTATGTATTTACAAAGGAACTGGCCCTCCCATTTCCATTTTGACCCCCTCAACTTCCTTCTCTCCCACCCACTTGCCCCCTTCTACATGTAACATTTCTCCTCACCCTGTCCCCCATGTTGTTGAAGCTGTCTATCATTTTAGAGATATCACTTCCTCTGGCAGCTCATTACTCTTGGCCACCACTCTCTTCATGAAAAGTGCTTCTCATCTCCCCTCCTGGGCGTTCCCCACCGGCTTTGGCTGTACCCACTCTGTTAATTTATGTTCCCGCTAAGGCTGAAGAGGCCCTCAGTTCTCACTCTGTTAATACCCTTAAGGAACTTGAAGATCTCAATCATGTCTTCTTTCTGCCTTTTTCCTCAAAGAGTTTGATATTTGTCTCCCTCAGCCTCTCCTCATAGGTGTTGCCCTACTGGCCCTCGATCATCTTGGTTGCACTTTTCTGGACTGTCTCCAGCAAGCTGATATCCTTCTTAAGATATGGGCACCAATACTGCACACTTTATTCAAGGTGTGGTCTTATCAGTGAGCTGTACAATGGCAGAATGACCCCACCTTCATGATGGTAATTACCCTGGCTGTGCACAGCACAGCATCTGATTTGCTTTGGGTGCTGCTCTGTTGCAGTCGCGTGGAATGGTTCAGGTCACTTGGGATTATTGCTCCTTGTTCCTTTTCTTTCTCTGACCTGGTTACCTGCATGCTGCTCAACCAGTATTTGGTCCCTAGTTCTTCACCCCAAGTGATAACTTTACACTTTTTACATTGAACCCCAGCTGCCAAATGCTAGACCACTTTTCTACCCTAGCCAAGTCTTACCTGAGTTCCTGATCCACAGAGCTTGGTGTCATCCATAAACAGGCAGATTATACCCTTGATCCTGTCTGTGATGTCACTTATGGAGATGTTAAACAACAACAGATGAAGCATCCAAGCCCTGTGGCACCTCATTGGTCACAGGCCTTGCTCCAAAGAACTCTCCCTTACTACCACGCTTTGGTTTCTATCCTGCAACCAGCTTCTGACCCATCTCATGGTTTAGCCCCACCCCCAGGTTCCTGAACAATCTCCTATGAGACACTGAGTCAAAGGCCTTTCTGAAGTCTGGATACTGGACATCAACCACCTAGCCCTTGTCCACTATCCTAGTGACCCAGTCGAAGAAGTCAATTAGGTTAGCTTGGCGGACCTCCTTGACCACAAACCCATACTGCTTCTTATCCTGAGCCCTTTTTCTTCAGAAAGCCTGTCTTCTTTCCAGGATGTTCTCCATCATCTTACTCACTATTGAAGTTAGGCTGATTGGTCTGTAGTTCCCTGGTTCATCCCTCAGTCCACTTTTATGGAGAGGCCACATGTGCCATTCTCCAGTCCTGGAGCATCTTTCTGGACTCCAGAGAGCTGTTAAACAGGTCTGCCAGGGATCCACCAGAACCTCTGCTAGTTTTCTAAGGACCCTCGGGTGCATGACATCTGACACAGGAGGAAGCCCCTGACGGCGACCCATCCCAAATGATCCGCCTTCTGTGATGCGGTGCCTACTCCAGCCATCACCCTCCTTAAGAATTCTGAACCCCACCATCACTCAAGGAGGAAGTTCCCATATCAGGCGACCCAGCCCGAATCGATCCTGCCTTCTGGGTTGTGGCACCTATTCCAGCCGCCATCCCCTTCGACAATTCCAGACTGCTGCCATCACTCAAGGAGGAAGCCCTGACTGAATGACCTGGCCGAACTATCCTGCCTTCTGGGACACAGTGTCTACTCCAGCCACCATCCCTCTTGAGAATTCTGGACAACCCACCATCACTCAAGGAGGCCCTGACCAGGTGACCCAGCCTGAACAATTCTGCCTTCTGGGATGCAGCACCTACTCTAGCCGCATTTCCCTCGAGAATTCGGACTGCCAGCCATCACTCAAGGAGGAAACCCCTGACTGGGTGACCCAGCCTGAACAATCCTGCCTTCTTGGACACAGGCGCCTACTCAGCCGCCATTCCCTTGAGAATTCTGGACCGCCCACCATTATTCAAGGAGGAAGCCCTGACCAAGTGACCCGGCCAGAATGATCCTGCCTTCTGGGACACGCCTACCCAGCGCCATCCTCTCAAGAATTCTGGACTGCCCGCCATCATTAAAAGTATGGCTGTGGTGGCAGCTTTCACCACTCCTCCATCGGTGTGCAGCACAGGCTGTAGATTGGCCAGCACCGTTGTTCCTGCTCCTCACTGGCTTGCCCTCTGAGCCACTGCTGCCCTCTAGCTTGGCTAAAACTTTAGCTTTGCAGTAGTTACAGTAGTTATTTTAAACTGTAATTTTAGTTAGTTTAAACCAAAAATCCTAAACTAGATGCATTGCTGTATTGCTTTGCCTAATTCTAACCCAGGGTTTCCTACCTCTGCTGTCTGTTACCTGAACATGCTAGATATTTGTAGTGTCACAGCCCATGTGAAACTGGTTATTTTGCTTGAGTATTGTAAAGTGTTACAGCCCTTATGAAATGGGTTATTTTTTCTTCTCCTCTCCTTCTCACTACATAATCTCTTTCCGCCTCTCCATTGTGCCAATCTACCTACCCCCCTGCCTCAGGGACCTGCTGTTGTTACAGTACGTGTGCTAGATTTTTGTAAAGTGTTACAGCCCTTTTTGAAATGGGTTGTTTTTGTTTTCTCTCCTCTCACTACTTATCTCTTTCTCTCTCCCTGCACCAACTACCTAGCCCCTCACCCTGGCCTCAGGGACCTTGCCCTGTTTCACACTCCATTGTATTAAATTGCTGATCCTCTTTCCTGTCTCACTGTGCTGTCTGCGCCTAGCCCACTGATGTAGTCCCTCTTAACCTCTGCTCTCTTCTCCCCTCTCTCTCTCTCCCCACAGGAGGAACTCTGACCAGGCAACCCAACATGAATGATCCTGCCTTCTGGGACACAGTGCCTACTCCAGCCGCCATCCCTTCTATAATTCCAGACCACCGCCCGTCACTCAAGGTTGACTGTAGCTGTGGTTTCACCACTCCATCAGTGTGCAACATGAACTGCTGATTGGCCAGCACCGCTGTTCCTCAGCTTCCATTGGCTTGCCCTCTGAGCCACTGCTGCCCTCTAGCTCAGCTAAAACCTTAGCATTGCATTACTTTTCAGTAGTTACAGTAGTTATTTAAAAACAGTAATTTTTTTTCCACCCACCCTCCTCAGCCCTGACCTTTATTAAATACAGGTAAACTCCACCCATCTTCCCCTCAACTACTCATTGGTCCTATTCCTTTGGACTGCAGCCTCAAACACTAATAGCTCTCACTCTCACCCTTCCCATTTCTTGCTACCAGTCTACCCTATCGTAGCACTGTAGTACTCAACCAGTTTAACACTGTCCCACTATAAAACTAATGCCTCCTGCCGGCTCCAGTTTCTCTAGTATACTGTGTGCTCTGTTTTCCCCCTCTGCCCGATGTGCCTATAGTGATTCTCCACCTACTCTTTCCCCGGCTCAACTCCCCTTGTCACTGTGATCATCTCCTCATATTCCTCCTCCTCCTCTGCGATAGCTCGGTCCACCTGACTGCTTTACCACCCCCTGAAACTTCCCACAGCACCACCCTGTTGTCACCCTCTCCCACCCCTGGGTCTCTAAACTCCCATTGCACCCACTGATTGCACCCATAACAACAATTCAGGCTCACTCACATTACTATTTTACTATGAGAATCACCAGTACTGTATTGTCAATGCCTTTTCATGCTTGTGGCCTCAAACCCCAGCGTGCATCAAGATGCCCCATTCCCACTCTTCCCCATGGCTCTAGCCTCTCTGCTACCATGCCTGCTTGAGGTGCAAGTGGGAACCTCTGTGGCAGAGGCTCCACCATGTTGCACAATTGTTACTTATTACGCGGAGATCCCAAACCCCGACTCCACACTCAGGTTTAATGTAGCATACTTGTCGCCACCTGCTCCCTCAAAAAATGCTGCCCCACCTTAGCAAACCCAAGACCCACAAGAGAAAGTCCAAAAACCATCATCATCACATAAGAAAAAACTATACTACTGTTGCTTCTCCTATCCGGCAATGTGCACCCAATCCAGGACCACCTAAATACCAGGAAGCCAAGTGGGGTGAAAAACAGGGCCTAAAATTGCAGCTATGAACATTGGAAGCTTGCTCACCAGATTTGCACAATCCAGGCCTGGATGACCCTGCATGACCAGACATCATTTGCCTACAGAGACTTGGCTAACTGGCAAGACAAAGACAACAAAATTTCACATAGCAACTATCAAGCCCTCAGGAGAGACAGGAAAGGCAAAAGGTGGTGGCTGTCTTATCTATGTCAGGGACACTCTGCAAGAGATAGTACTCCCCATAACTGGCACAGCTGATGACCATGAACTACTCATAGTTAAACTCTTGCACGCCCAGCATAACAAATCCCTTATCATCCGTCAGTACCTCCCACCCAGAAAGACCAACGAGGGCCTTACAAAAGTCATGGATGCCTTGACCAACCTCAAAAATGACAGTGAAGTCATCATCACAGGGGACTTCAATATAAACTGGCTCAGCAAGGGTTGACCCTCCAGAAGAACATAGTGGCGGATCCTACCTCACACAGTTAGTAAAGGAACCCACCAGGATAAACTATAAAACAGGTAACAATATACTCATAGACTGGCTCTTGCTAGTTCCCTCTCTAGGATATCCGAGGTCACGTGCAACCAGACACCCTGAGTGACCACTCCTGATTACTTGCAGGTGGTCAATAAATATGAAAAAGCACCACAAATTAGTATCACTAGCAGGGTTCTGAGGAAAGGGCAGCTTGGGTCACTCAAAGCAGCACTATCACAAATTAATTGATCGGCAATAGATGTGCAGCCTGACTTTGATCTTGCTGTAAAGTACTTTGTTGATAGTTCCATACAGTCTCTGATAGATTTGCCCCTGTTAAGAAAGGAAATCCTATGGCAGCACCAATGGATGGATAACTGGGAGCTCCTTACACTTATGAAGGAAAGGGATAACCTCTGGGTAAGGCCAGGTCTACTGGGCTACAAATGACTACCAGACCTGCAGGGCCACCAGAATAGATGTATGTAGCTAATTAGGCAGGCCAAAGCAAATTACCACAGTGACCAGGTGAATAAGAGCTGGGGCGACTGCGGAGGTTCTGGGAGAACATAAAAATCTCCTCAGGAAGGATGACAAGAAGCACCCAGCTATGCTCAATATCAACAGGTCCACTGCCATGGATCCCTACACTAGAACTGAGGCATTCAATAACTCCTTCACTGATCTAAGCTCGTTCTACCACCCGACTACTTGAAATCCATGGAATTGTCCCACATCTGCAACCCAGTCGAGAATAAACATCCAAATTTCTATTTCAAACGTGTAACAGTTAAAGAGACTATGTAAAAAAAAAAAAGTACTGGGAACTACCAGGATGGGTAGTGATGGTGTTGATATGAAGTTGGTGGCACTTACCCTAAATGAGCTTATTGTCCCCATTTCTAAACTTTTAACAAATCCTCACCCTGGCCAAATTCCTCAGTTTGGAACAAGCACTAGTGATCCCTGTTCTCAAGAACAGTGACAGATCCTGCATTGCCAATTATAGGCCCATTTCATTCCTCTCCTCTATCCAAATCATTGGAGAAATTGTGGTGGACCAAATCACCACCTACCTCCAGAAATACCAACTGCAATGTTCTCAACAACATGGTTTTAGGAAAGAACATAGCACTGCCATAGCCCTTGTAGAGTACATTGACTTTTTCACAAGGCCCTGGATGATGGTAAGCTGGTGGGGCCTGTGTTCATTGATCTAACAAAGGCCTTTGACATGGTCAACCACCCTCCTCTTAGCTCAACTTCAGGCCCTGGGGTGGCCACCAATACACTACACTACACTGTTTCCAGGACTGACACACAGATCACAAAGAGTTAAAATCGGCCAAGCTGTTTTGGGGTCTAGAGAAGTATCCCTAGGGGTTCCTCAAGGGTCAATTCTTGGACCACTGTTATTTAGCCTTTTTAAATGCTCTACCCCAGGCCTGCAAAAGCAAAATTATTTTGTATGCTGAAAATGCAGTCATCCTCAGCAGCAACCCTCACACTGACCCTCTGTAGATGAGCTGCACTTCACCTTCCATCAGCTTGAGGCTGGTTCAGTGTGCATAAGCTCTTAATTATAAAAATGCTGGCCCAGTGACACTGAGGGTTGAGCACTGGACACCACACCTCACACCACACCAATGACCCAGGGTTTGGGAAAGGACTCAGGGAGCAGAAGATCAGCAGGGGAAGGAGAGGACTGAGCATCCAGAGGACTGCTCCCCTTCTTGCCTCGCTCTAGCGGCCCCTGGTGGAGACCAGGACCACTACAGAGAGGAGCTACATGGGCCAAGAAAAGAGAGAAACGGCATCTCAAGCAACCAGATGATGGCTGCCCAGACCCTCACTGCCACGTAGCCCCAGACAGCTGGGACTGACCACAGCAGCACCCAGGGCCAAGAAGGTAAGCTGTAAGGCACTTTTTCTCTGGAAGGAGAGAACCTGTCCGATGAAGGGATACGCCGGGTTACCCTGAGACCAGCTGCGATATGAGGTGGGAGTTGGTGATGGGAGTTCCCAGGAGGTGAGCTCAGTCCTTGGCAGCTCAAAGGAGGCCCACTCAAAGACACAGTGGGGAGTAAAACAGATACTACAAAAAATAAAAATTAAAAATTAAAAACAAAGACACTGCTTCTCTCCAGCCCACAGCTCAAGAGGAGATATCCACCATACATATTTTCTACAATGTGAAGTCCCCTTTGGAACAGGTCCACTCTTTCAAATATACCTGGGGGTCACCATCGATGACATCCTCTCTTTGTACAGCACATAGACCTAGAGGTGAAGGCCGTCAACACCAAGCTCGGAATGCTTTATCGACACAGGAAAAACCTTACACGATCGCTCTCCGCCTCCCGTATCAAGTTCAGTTCTGTCCACTATAGATTATGGGCTTGTGGTCTATGGAGCAGCTACTGACATAGCACTTAAGTGGGTAGCCATTGTCCTTAACAAGGCATGTAGGCTTACCCTTGCTGCTGACCGATTTATGCACACCTGCATGTTGGATGAGTTAACAAACTGCCTGTCCCTTGGGAACAGAATCAAGTTCAGACCTGCCTCCTTGGTAAGAAAGCTTTGCTTGGCAAGTCTCCACGCAGCATCATGGAAATTTTTCACCAGCCAGTACAATGTATGATACCAGAGGGAGAGTGCAGAGCCCACTCTCTGTCCCATTCAGAAGAACAGCACTGGCCAACGGTCGTTCTCCCACAGGGCCCCACTTTGGCTTAACTGAGGTCCCAGCGGAATCACTCAAAATGGCTAGTCTCCATGCTTTTAAATCTGAGCTCAAACAGCACCTCATCAGCAGCAGTGTGTGTGACTGTCTGATTGCCACCTGACACCCACCCTTGTTGCTCCTTACCATCCGTATTGGTGTTTCCACTGGTTTCCGTACTCGCCCCCTCCCTTATCCCTGACCCTCTGCCAAGCCACCCTGGTTAGACCCACCCTTTTTAGCCCCCTCCACACAATGGTGTTTTGTACTAAACCACCCTGGTTAGACCTCCTTCTTCAGCTCCCCACCCTACTGCATGAGCTATCCTTTTCCCTCCTCGACCCACTCTATACCCTTATCCTCTCTACACCAAGCCACCCCTCAATGGCACACCTTCATCTCCTGTCTCACTGAACTGTGTTCCCACCTCTCTCTCCTCTCTCACCTGTAGGTCCCCCTTGCCCCCTTCTTATGATAAGGCCTCTGTTGTGAGGCTGCTCCTTGTTTTTATTTATATATTGAATTTTGTTGACTAGGTAGGCCCACTGAGACTAGAAGTCCCTTTTAAGGGGTGACCTGGTGGAGGGGATACAGATGGTAACCAACTGAAATTGAACCAGATTAAGCTGTTGGTATTTTTAGTGAATGGAAATTTGGCCGGGACACTGGGAGATTCCCCTACTCTTTGAGGCGTGCCATTGGGATCTTTACGTCCACCTGAGCAACCACTAGAACAGGCAGACAGGACCCCGGTTTAACGTCTCATCTGAAGGCGGCACCTCAGGGTGCAGCACCCCTCATGCTGCACTACAGTGTCAATATTAGAATTTAACCCAAGTGCCTGGTATTACCATCTTGGCCACCATAGTCATGATTAAGCTAAAAGAAACACTCAACTGTACAAAATCTGCTTTAACCTATTGCTTACTGCATTTGAAGCTGCTTTCTGTAAATATGTTTGCTTTTTTGTGTTACTATATGTCTGTACCAATTGTATTGTGTTTCATTGACATGAAACCTTTGTAAATGAGCTTATGCTCAAAGGTTGATTTCAGAATATATAAATAAATAAAAATAAAATAAAAAATAAATTTGTCCTTATTTAGGGCCCTTAGACCCTTAAGTACCTTGTCAGCTTGAATTGCTTCATCTATGACTTCCCTCCTCCCAGTCTCCACCCCCTACTCCCTTGTGTTACTGATCCGTCCTTCTCCCAAGTGAAGACTGAACAGAAGTACCTGTTATGCACCTCTGCCTTATCTTCACTACCCTCTGCCCAATCCTCCTTTTTAGCCCAACAGTCTTGTTTTTATCTTTGTTTTCTTCCTTTTATACCAGAAAAGGCATCCTCACCTGGTTTTACCCACTGGGCTAGCTGTACTCTCTCATGGCCTTTGCCTCCTTACCACCCTGCTTTCCTGTCTTGACTTAGCAGCATAGTACACCATGTCCTCCTCCTTCTGAGTATGCTTGTACTTTCTCTAAAGGCTGCCCTCTTGTCCTCCACCACTTTTGCTACCTCTTTACTGAACCAGCTGAGCTTTTTGGCCTTAGCTTTCTTACTTTTGATTTTGGCACTCACTAGTGGCCTTCATCAATCCCTTCCTTATTATGGCCCATTTCTGTTTCCTCATCAGTCCTCACTCTGATCCCAGCAGGGTGTCCTTTCAGAACTTCTCTAATCCTACCAAAGTCAGCCCTCTGAAAGTCCAAGATTCTGCCTTGGTCCTGGCCATTCCTGTGCCATTGTTCAAGTGGAACCACATCGTGTGGTGGTCCCTTTCTGCAAACAGCGCATCTACCTTCACATCATGGACCTGTGCACAGATGGACAAGACTGGATCCAGGATGACCTTCTCCCTAGAGGCTCTATGACACCTTGAGTCATGAAAGCACTCTAGAAAGCATCCAGCAGTACTTGTTCCTAGTGCAAGAGGAAGCAGGGATTTTCCAGTCCACCCTAAGTAGATTGAAATCCCCTTATTACTACTCCCCTGGTGGACATATCCATGATCTGGGATCCCAATACTCTGTTCAATTCCTCATCCTGGGAAGGCAGTCTGTAGACCACCCCATCCTTAGTTTCCTCTCTTTAGTGGATTGGACCACAAAGTTTCAGGCTTGCCCTCTGCCTCTTCTGCTCTGGTGCAAGTTCTCCTCTCTTTCACATACAGTGCTACTCCGCCCTCTTCTCATCCCCGTATCCTTTCTGTTTATTTTATACCCAGGAACTGCTGAGTCCCAGTAGTGGGTTTGTTGGCCCAAGTCTCTGTGGTGGCTGCTATGCCCCACCTCTCCCTCAGCCAACAGTGACTGAATTCTACCATTTTGTAGCTCAGACTTCTGGTGTATGAGACATCACCCTCCACCACAACTCTGGTCCCCTTATTCATGACTTGCCCCTTTTCATCCCTCCTACCCCTCTTCCTTTGGTCCCTCCTTCTTCAGCCACCCTTCCCATCCCTCCTCTGCTGTCCTAACTGGGGGGCCTTTGGCTTCCTCCACCCAGGTGACTATGGGTGCTGTGCATTCTGCTGCCCACATCAGTTTTAATGTAACCCTAGATGGCGCTATCCCAGGGGCTACTACCCCTGCCTGATTTGCCACTAACAGGTTGAGGGGCCTGGATCCAATGGCGGTGCCTCCACCCAGAGGTCAGGGTTGCAATAGTTAAACTAACTTGGTCACAGCCCTCTGGGACACTGCAACCCCCTTTCTTCCCACTAGTGGCCCACACAATATATCAGAATTACCTTCACAGTATACACTTACCCCCAGGTCTGGTTCCGGCACTGGGACCTCCTGTGAAATGAGATACAGTGCAACAATCACAGTACAGTACTTTAACATAGACAAATACCTCAGGCAGTATAACTTTGCTGAAACAAGCAGCTCTGATTTATTAGGGGGATATAACAAGGACAGGAAATCAGGTTAATTAGCTTATCACTCTAATAATCTACATATGGCTCTGTGCACAGGCCTATCCCTATCAGTTACTGTCCCTTGGTACCCAAGCCCTAGTGGCTAGTCCAAACCGTGGCAGCTGGTAGGGCCCTTTCACACAGAGAAAAGGAGAATTAAACAGTCAGCAGTACAGTAATTCCATTTGGATTTAATGTGGCAATTCAACAGGGAGCGACCCTGAATTAGTACTCACGACCTCCAAATAAGATAGGGTCCTTCAAGTCAGCAGGGCTCACTTGAGGTACACAAACCTCTTC
Organism: Neoceratodus forsteri; assembly: GCA_016271365.2. Classification (NCBI taxonomy): domain Eukaryota; kingdom Metazoa; phylum Chordata; order Ceratodontiformes; family Ceratodontidae; genus Neoceratodus; species Neoceratodus forsteri. The sequence goes on from CM057452.1 coordinate 427,841,440, forward strand.
ACATCCATATAAAAGAGCACTATACCAGGCAGGCTGCATCTGTATCCCAATCAGCATTACTGCACAATACCCGGGAGAACACACAGCGGATTCAGTTCCTGACAGACCGAGTGCAATTTTCAGCAATTCCTCCAGTCTTCTACAGGGTGAGCCTGGTTTCTACTCTTCAGAGATCCTTTGATTCTTTTCACAGGACGGATTCCAGTCCCTAACAAGCTGTTACACAAGCTTTACGGGCCGAACTCTGGGCCTTACACACGTTTTTGACTAAAACTGCACACTGAAAAAGCACAGGGCTCCTTCCTTCTTCACTGCCAAAGCTCAACTGAAACTCCAACCGACAAAACCGGCACTTCCTTTGAGTTCCTCCCAGTTCTGACTGGATTGGCTGTCACTCACAATAGACTGCTGCTGTTGGTCCAAATAGGCACTGAAGTCTAAACCATCTCCCAGAGTCACTGCCCATACAATCCTCTTGTGGCTGGCTCAGATTATGAGTCCAAGTTCTGATTCGTCCAAGGCACCATTTTAGAGCTAGCTTACCCCACACTGATTGGTCCAGTTCAGCAGTTCAAAACCAGAATGGAACTAGGCAAACACAGTTCTGACTGTAAAGAAAGCAGGTTAGACAAACTGTATTTTCATTATTACTCTAAATTATTTCTGGCAAACAGTTACATCTTTCAGATGGGTTCCCTTTGCACTCTAGTGACTGCAAAATGAAGTGAATTGGCAGCAGCTCGAGTGGTACTCAGAGAAGCACACAGTCCCCCATACAAACTAATTATGTCTGCAAGCAGACAGCTCTTAAGAGACAGTACCAGAGGCTCTAAAAACCTCACTGATAAATAGGCTTAAATGCCAAACACCATTCAGGCTTGAGCATTCAAGCAAGCTCCTGGAAGTCTTTTAGAACCCCCATTTGCAGGGGTTACATTAAGTTTAGACTTTTAATCATAAAATCCTCCAGCTTACCCTTCAGAGCCCTTGTACCCTTTTCTACTTAAGTGCAATCTGTTCAGTGCATGCAGGTCTTTGTTATCCCATGTGCCCCCAACCACCAATGCACCTGTACTATTCCAATCTCACACCACCCTCAACCCATTTGTTAAATTCAGCAATCTTACTGTCCTTGCTGTACTAGCCTTCAGGACCAGAAGCACCTCTGAGCTGGCTATCATATCTGGCTATCTTGCAGATTCTGCCCACCTCCCTTCCACCCTGCAGATTCTGCCCACCTCTTGAACCTCTCTTGCACTGCCCCACCTCATATCCTGCAAGGTCATTCATGGTCAGGTGCACTATAGTGTGTGGTTTCCTCCTTCCTGTCCCACATGCACTGTGTTACTAAAGGTCCCACACTCCTGGTGTCATCCTTGGCATGCCTTCCACCAGCTTTTGGTTTGGCCTTCCCCATCTCACCACCTTCTCAGTTGAATTACCCAAGATCACCACCCTCCTTCATCCTGGGCCTCCTCCCTTCTGTCCATACTGCTGCCCATTTCTACCTGCTCCTCCTTTCCCTCCTATTCTTCTTGTTTCTCCCGAGCCTCAACAACCTTTACCCCTGCCCTCTTCCTGAACCTCTCCCCCACTGGCATGGCCACATATCTTTCCCTTCTGTTCCTCTGGCCTGCCCTCTACCTTTCCCTTCTGCTCCCTTCTTGTCTATCCTCTCATTCTCCCATCCCCACCACCCCTCCCTGCACCACCTTCCTCCTTCCTCTCTCACCTGGACACATATCCTTCAGCCCCTTTTCCTTGCACCCTGACATCCCACCACCTTCTCCAACCCTACCCTCTTGCTGCTGCTTTCCTTATCTCCCTTTCCCCTTCTCCCCTGGTACAGTGGTAGAATCTGTTCTGCAACGGCAATCCTGGAGAAACAGCCACAGGACCCTCCGCTTCCTACCTTACCCTTCCCTCTTACTCGTTTCATTCCCCTCCCTGGTCCTCCTCTTCTGTTGGTGGAGGGGACCCAGAGAACCTGCCTAATCTTGTGTTCCTTCCTATCCCTTGCTTGGCCCCCCTCCCCACCTTGGCTTCATGCCCACTCTGCCCACTCCCCTTACCTGCCTCAAGCCAGTGCTGGACAATCTAAGATAATCAGAGGCCACAGGTGCGGCCCTCAACCCCTCCCCAAGGCCGCATGACCACGCGAATAACCTCTTTACCTCAGCCACAAGCCAAAATTATACATTCAAAATTAATAAATGACTGGAACACAAATACAAAATAAACAGCATTAAATGTAATAAATACAGTATTTACTATTAATGTGACTTCTGGGTGACCATATTTTCCATCAGCTTTTTAAAGTTAGGATTAAGGCTGGTGCAGGCACATCTCAACTCAGCAGAGGTTTCCATCAGTCAGTCTGTTGTGTTTATTATTTTGATATGTCCCATGGCTGAGGAATAATGCGTTCACATGTGTAGGTTTGAACCAAAATGGACGTAGTTTGCAGCACAAGGTGGAGAATTTGGGCCTGGAAAAGTTTCCATAGTTGAGAATGCCCTCCTTCTTGATCTGGTTAATAACGTCTTCATCAGTGCATGCGTCAAGGAGTACCTCCTTGAATTTTCTTGTCAAGCCCAAACCTCTGGCACACAGTACCACTGTTAGCAAAGGCAAGCTGAAAGCGGGTTTGTGAGCAATGAAATGAATGGCTTCAGGTCATTCAGTGAAGAAAACACTTTTCAAAATGCTCTGACAGTATAGTAAGCATGCCTGAGTGAACTGATGCATCATACTCTGTCCTGCAGGCATCAGAGCTGTTGTTCGTGCTTCTTTTATTTTTTTTTCAAAATATTTTATTGAGATGGTTGGATATCACAGATAGTTACAATGTGCACATTTCATACAGCATACAGTATCATACAGTATGATCCCATGCATTACTTTCCCATATCAACGTTCTATAAGCCAAGCCTTCATTTAGCATATGTGTCATCAAAAAAGGAAATACATATCAACAGAGAAAAAAACATCATCAGAAAAAAAATATACATGACAAGGTGAGGCCCCAACCCAAAGCAGGTAGCCACCTATCTTATTAAGGGTGAGGATCACCAGCTGACATTCAGTCCCTTGTTGGCCTTCCCCAATGTGGCCCTATATAGGGAGTCTGTCCTCTTCAATGGCACATTGTAGCAGCTTCCAGGTTAGTTCAAAACTCTCTCCTTACCCATGGCATTCCACTGCACCTTTACAACTTCATACTTAAGCAAAAATTATTAGACCAGTGTTGGATCGTAGGAGGAGAAGAGGACATCAGGACTGAGCAATGGTTTTCTAGCATTGATTAATGCCTGAGACCATAATGCTTCAGTGATCTTATCTTTGGGCGCTGTGGACCTGCACCAGCAGCAATTCCAGAGGGCTAGCTGAGGTGAACAGCCCATCACTCCCTCCATTATCGATGCATTTCTATCCAAAAGGGAGCGACTTTAGGGCAGGTTAACACCAGATGAAGGAAGTCCCTGAAGTGACTAAGCACGTAGGGCAAACATCCGACTTGAGACGGGTCCATAGCATGCAAAGCGTAGGGGTATAGTATGACCGGTGCATAAAAGTTATATTGGACCTGCCTCAATTTATTGCTTCTTGAACAGGTAATACAGTGGAGGCCCACTCCTCCACACTTCTCCACACTTCACTGCAATCCAAATTGAGATTGGATTGCCAGGCCTTCAGATCTTATCCAATCGCTCCTCTCCACCAGCCGATATAAGTTTATAAAATATAGTTAAGGGCTTGGATAGCGGTTGGGAACAAAAAAAGTTCTGCCTCAAATGGGAAGCAACCCGCCATCCATGCTCAGCATCTAGTGTGGTACCCAGCCTATTCCTGATTCTTAGGTATATGAAAAAGTCAGCTGGTGGGATACCCCATCTCTTACACACAAAGGGAAAGTTAAAATGCACCACCCTCATAGAGCTGACTTACCACCCTCAGCCCCAGTTTCCTTCACGCCAGCAGCCTCTGAATTAAAGATATTGTGCATGGACCTCTGAGTTTCAGTGCTTCTACCAAATCTGTACTAGGGGAGGAGTAGCCCCAAATCCACCCAATTCGTGTGCCCTGACCCAAGCCCTAAGGGTTGATTCTGTAAATGGGTTATGCATTGAGCTCTCTAGATGGCCACAATGTGCCAACAAGCAGTCCCTCCACCATAGGGGTGCAGCTGCTCCTCCTCCGGGCCAACCCATGATGGAGTCTCTGATCCCCTGCAACCTTTACAAAAGCAACTTGAGCTAGCAAATAATACCAATAGAAATTTGAAAGACCCAACCCACCCTAGTGAGTGGCATTGACAGAGTCGCTCTCTTAATACGGACTGGTTTGCCTCTCCACAGGAACTTATGTAAGATCGCATTGATCTATTTGAAGTGAAATTTGGGAGGAGATGGGCAGGACCTGATACAAGTATAAGCACCTCGGAAGAATCATCATTTTCACCACCCTACCCGCCCAATTAGTGAGAGTGGCAAACTGATCCATCTATCACAGTCCCCGAGATTTTTGCAACAGTGGTTTATAGTTTAGCACATAGAGTTTATGGGAATGTATTGAGATCTGGATGCCAATATATTTCAGCCTTTCCACCATTTGAAGTCTGTCCAGGCTGGCAATCAAGTCAGCTCTATTCAATCGCCCCACCGGAGAATTTCACTCTTGCTCCAGTTAACTTTGTGACCCGACAAAGTTCCATATTCTGACATAACACGGAGCACTTGGGTAGGTCACTAGATGGGGATTGCGAGAATAACAGGAGATTGGAGGCATATAGAGCATTTGTGCCCTCTCCGAAACCCCTAATTCCAGTGTTCACCCTGATCCTAGATGCCAAAGGCTCCAGGGATAATACATACTGGAGTGGTGAGAGGGGTCATCCTGCTGCATACCCGTTCCAGCTCAAAGCTTGGGAAAGAGCTCCATTGACAGCTATCTGTGCACATGGCTGGCTATATAGCGTTCATATTCAGGATCTAAATCGGGACCAAACCCAAAACTGCTGAGCGTGTCGAAGAGGTACCCCCACTCACATGGTTGAACACCTTTTCAGCATCTATGGCAAGCACGGCAGCACCATGAGTGTTAGCTCCGGACCACTACCTGTGAATGATGTCAATGGTACATCTAATGTTATGTTTCCTTGCTGCCCTTTTATAAAACCCGATTGATCTGGGTGTATTAAATGGGGAGGAATCCCTCCAGTCTGGTTGCCAAAGTTTTGGCCAAAATCTTATAGCCACGTGTTAGCAGAGAGATAGACCTATAGGAGGCACAACAGGTGGGGTCCTTGCCAGGTTTTGGAAGCACAGCTATGATAGCAGACCACATAGAGGGGCAGCTCGCCCTTTCAGACCCTCTGCCAGCATATTATACATTGGGTCGATAAGCATATCATGGAAAGATTTAAAAAGTCTATGGGAAGCCCATCCAGACCTGGAGCCTTACCTCCCCTTAATTCCCTAATGGCTCTATGTAACTCCGACCACGTGAGGGGCCCTCCAGATCCTCCTTCTGCTCCGCAGATAGCACTTTCAGGAGCAAGAGAAAAAACCTATCCAGGGCTTGTTGATCTGGTGAACCCTGTGATGTATAAAGCTGCTTATAAAATGACCCAAATGCTTGCCCGATACTGGAAGTATCCCCTAGATACTCTCCCTTCATCCCTAATACTCTCCATATTCCTATCCCCTCCTTCTTGTAAGCTGCCAAGCAAGGTATTTCTCCCCCATCACCATCAAAATATGCACCAGCCTGAGTGAGCAGGATGGTTCTCTCCAATTTGGCACCACTTAAGGTGTTATATTGCCATTTGAGTTTTGCAGGACCCATATACACTGGCTGATGGTCTATTTTTGTGTGCCTGCTCACAGGCCTCAATTTTGGTCCTCAGCATCTGCAAGTTTCAAGAGGATCCCTGGATTTGTGTATTGCATACGATATCGAGTATCCCATTATGGAGGCCTTCAGGGCTTCCCATCAAGACGCATAGGATGTTTCCCAGTTTTGTTAAATACCAAAAATTTTTTATCATTGCAGAGACCTTGTTGCAGTACTCTGCATCCTTAAGCAACAGAGGATCTAATTTCCGGAGTGTCTCCCACACAAAGCTCCAGGGTCAGAGGGTATGGTTGGATAATAGCATGGGGGAGTAGACTGCGTTTTGGAGGACAGAATCAGGGAGTGGGACACAGAATGCTATCCAACTGGACATAAGAACCATGGGCATGTGAATAAAACTATAATCCTCTCCGTGGGGTACATGTGTCGCCAAATGTCAACCAGACCCAAATTCTTCTCCAATACACTCAGGGTAAGGGCATTTTTGACTTAGTGATGGGGTGATGTTTGAGCAGTCCAACACACCATCTAGTACACAGTTATAGTCCCCACCTATAATCCATGGTCCCAGCCATCTCGCAATCTCCAAGGCCAACTGCTGAAAAACTCAGGCTACTCCACATTGGGAGCATAAACTGATCCAAGGAGACCGCACCACCCCAGGCAAACACACTCTAGCCAAAGCGAATCTCCCATATTGGTCAATGTGCTGCTCCAGAATTTTAATCCCAGACCCTTGGGAAGCCAGATCGCTATCTCTCGACTTAGTTGAAAATGTCAAGGACACCCAGGACCCTCCAGAGCTGACGCTGTTTTTACAGCTTCACCTGTAGACAGATGGGTCTCCTGGAGCATAATAATTTGTCACTTAGCCCTCCTAGCCTCTGTTTGTAACTTTTCCTCTTGATAACCGATTTCAGGCCATTGATATTCAGGAAGTAATTTTTATAGAGTCAGCCATGATCCCATTGCTGACATAGGCATTTACGACATGTTGTGCAGATGGAGAGCAAACCCCCATTCGACTGCTCCATTCAACCTGTTTTGTTTATCACCCTCTCTACCTGTAACCCAAGGTCATCCCTGACTCCTGCACAGCTTAGAAGTGGAGCCTGGGGTTTGCCCTCCCCCATTCCACCCCCGACTATCCCCAACAGTAACAACAGTAAGCCCCCAACACGGATCCAAAATATTTGCACTCTTATTTGTAAATTGTTTCTTAGTGAGGTCCCCATGTGGCTCTGGGAGAACTCACACGAGCACCCACTGCCACCATTCACCCTAAACTGATTTCCCAAACCAGAAAATTATGACGTGGTCGTGAGGGAAATATCAAATTGGAGAACAAATAGTAAATCCTCCTCACAACTCTCAGCCAATGGGCTCAGCTTCCAAACCAAGCATTTAAACACTTAAACAAAATGCAACCAAGGTCTGGGAGCAGCCTTGCAGGAGGACATTAAACACTCGTAGGCATAATGAATTTCTCCTACTTGGGGATAAAAGACCCCACAGAAAGAGTAACTATGTAAGTCTGAGACCAGGTCCAGGGCTAAAAGTAGATGAGCTAGTCCAGAGAATATATATCCACAGCCCTGCTGTTACCCTGGTCCCTAGACCAGATCAGGAGCTCATTAGGGCAGACTGCCATAAGTCACGATAACGTAGGTGCATATCGCTACAGCCGCAATATCGAGGCATAAGACCCTTACAAGATTTTTATACAGCTGATTATAAGTAAGGGTTAGCAAGGTGTAAGCATACTTCCCATGGCCTAGTTGCACCTCCAAATAAAGTAAAAATCATGTAAACGGATAGGGACCCAGGTCACTGCAGCCCAATGCTGCAACTAAAACCGAGCATAGACCAGGAGTAAAATGATCACTTATCTGGATCTGGATTCTTGCCTGGGCCTTCTCTCCTACATTTTTCACCTTTTCATCAACCCAGCGTGAGGCCTCTCTGGGACAGGAAAACAATCTAGGGCACACCCTGGGCGGTTAATCTGAAGCTTGGCTGGATACAGGAAAGTAAATCTCCATCCCATTTTGAACAGCTTTGTCTTGATCTCATTGAACTGCTGAACATTTGGTCTGAAGCTCCGCTGTAATCCTGAAAAATCATGATTGTGCTGTTTTGTACCTTTATCGGCTCTTTTGCCTTGGCCTGCCTGAGGATACTTCTTTTCTGTAAATCTCAAATAATTTATCAAGCAGTGGCGAGGATGGTCACCTGGTTTAGGTGGAGGCCCCACAATGTCGCCTGCTCTATTTCACACTCCAGGTCTTGGGGTAGCTCAAGGTGTTCCACGTGCCAGTTATGTAGGCTGGATTCTGGATCAGGCCTCTCCAGGCCCTCCGGGAGCCCATGATCCTGAGGTTCGATCTCCGGAATGGTTATCTTGATCATCCACTTATGCCATCAGTTCCTTAACTGTACTCTGAATTGAGGCCTTATCCTTAGTCACTGCTGCTAGGGCATCCTGTAATGCCCCAACTCGTTGTTCTAGCAGGGCGATCTGTTCAGTGTCTTGTGGCTGTGGTTTCAGACAAGCCTGTGACCACTGACTGCGTATGTGTATTCTGGGCAGCAATGTTGGTAAATCCAGCCTTCATGTCGTGCTGGATCTGGAATAGCATAGCTGGTACTGCCCTGAGGATCTCTGCAGGTCAGCCATTGCCCCAGAGCTATCATCAGGCTCCTGCCTCCTCTTGCTTGCTCAGGCCCAGATTTAGAACTGTCGTGCGGCTCTGCTGACCCAAATTGTAGCTTAGCCTGTTTTTTTTCTTTCTGTTTTACCAGTGCATGTGGGCTACCCTGTGCTAGCCTACCGCTAAGCGGAACACCAAATAAAGTGCGGGGTCTCACAATTCATCTATAGAGGACAGTGCCATGTGGAGCTTGGCTAAACTGTGTCTGCCATGTTACAGCATCGGCCACGCCCTCCAGTGCTTCTTTTAGATGTGGGAAATGGACAAAATCATCAGACTGTAGCTGAGCAGACATTACCTGTAACTGAATCATGAATTTCCTGACACTGGTAATTAGGGTAGGTAGGAGGTGATTTTTCCTTGCATAGTCATGTTAAGCATATTGAGATGAATGGTGATAGCAGTGAGAAAAGCTGAATCCAACACCCACTGTTCATCATCAAGTTCAGCCTGTACATGGGAACACTGAAGAAGAAACTAGAGGATAGTTGGGAGAAGTGCAATGAAACATTCCAATGCCTTTCCTGCTTAGCCAGCATACTTTGGTGTGTAAGATGAGGTCCCCTATTCAGTATCCAGTTGATCCAAAATTTCAATAAACTGGTGGTGGTGCAGTGGTGTGAACAGGTACCACTTTGTCAAAGACAGCCTTCAGCCTATCTACCGTATCTAGCTTGGTACAGAGGCGTCCTGGTGGATTATGCAATGCACCCCAAATAAGTTAGGTACCTGAGATCTCAGCAAAGTGACAAATCATTGATTGACTCCTACTATAGAAGGGCAGCCATCGGCCAGACAGAAATAATTTTCCTGTGGCAAAGCATGAGTTTTGAAAACATTCATAAATGCTTAGAAAGTCAGTCCGTTGTATATGCCTGTGTAATCTGACAAGCTCCAGGAATTCTTCTGTTAGGCTGAAATTACTGTCAACACATCTAATCTAGATGTAAAGCTGAGCTACTTCTCTGTTATTAGTGGACTCCTCCACAGCTACACTAAACGACCTCACTTGAATGAATTGTGTTAAAGTTGGCTTGGCCAACTCGTTGGCAATGTTACTGGACTCAGTGACAAACTGTGTGCCTGCTGAGCTGCAGTCTTCTAATACATCTGAGAATCTCATCTTTGTTTTGGACTTTGCAAACAAAATAAGTGCAGATTCCATAAATCACTCTTTCATTAATTCTCCTCAGAAAAAGACGAATTTTTGCAAGCAACCAAGCAATGAAATAGCTTGCCAAAGTCACCACATCACCTTCTGACTTAGCGCTTTGGAAGCACATGCTGTTGTTAAGCAAGTCCATTCTGGAAGAAAGGGGTTACTAGTGGGGTACCGCGGGGTTCAGTATTGGGTCCAGTCCTTTTAATGTCTTCATCAGTGACATTGCAGAGGGACTGGAAGGAAAAGTATGCCTTTTGCAGGTGACACAAAAATCTGCAACAGGGTTGATACACAAGGAGGCATGGAAAGGATGAATAGGGACTTGGCAAGGTTGGAGGAATGGTCGAAGTATGGCAGCTAGGTTCAATGCAAAGAAGTGCAAAATAATGCACCTGGGAAACAAGAACCCAGGGAAGAATACACAATGGGTGGGGAGGTAGTAACAACAAAAAAGGAAAGGGACCTGGGGTAATCATATCAGATGACCTTAAGGTTAGCAAGCAATGGAGAAGGCAGTAGGGAGGGCTGGGGTATACTGGGATGTATAGGAGAGGCATCAGCAGCAGAAAACAGGAAGTTGTTATCCCTCTGTACAGACAGTTGGCGAGACCCCATCTGGAGTACTGTGTCCAGTTCTGGAGACCCCATCTCCGCAGGACATAGACAGGATAGAGGCAGTCCAGAGGAGGCAACTAAAATGGTGCAGGGTCTGCAAGAGAAGCTGTATGAGGAGAGACTAAAGGAGCTTAATATGTATACCCTTGAGGAAAGAAGGAGAGGTGGGACATGATAGAAACTTTTAAGTACCTCAGTGGAATCAACAAAGTCCAAGAGGGTAGCATTTTTCAGAAAAGAGACTTGCAAGAACAAGGGGACACAATTTAAAAGATAGAAGGAGGCGGTTTAGGGGCAATGTGAGGAAGTATTATTTCACAGAGAGGGCAGTGGATGCATGGAACAGCCTTCCTGAGGAGGTGTGGGGTCTAAAACTATGGGAGAATTCAAGAATGCATGGGACAGACATAAGGCAATTCTTGTGGGGGTGGGAAGAAATAGGCTGTTGGTTAACTAGGATCTGCGGCCTATCCTGTAGGTAGGGAAATGGGCAGACTAGATGGGCCTAGCGGTCCTTATCTGCCGCAAAGTCTATGTTTCTATGTTTAAGCACTGTAAGCTGCCGATCACGTATAGTAGATCCCAAAGGAAACTTTGTTCCATAGGCAGAATGGCGAGTCTTGTAATGTCTCTATACATTGAACCTTTTGGAACTGACAATGCTTACTTGCAAATTAGACAAAATGATTTCCCTGGTGGTCAGTAACAGAAAAATCCAGCTCCCAACTGTCTTGAACTGTCTTGCCTTCGTCCCAAGCTTTCTTTTTACTGCACTTCCTTCACCACTTGTAGAAGCAAAGGTGAACTTGTCTCTCCAATATTCTTATCACTGACCTTGTCATAAACATACCCATTTTTTTCTTTCACCTTCTTTAGTCTTCTTTTATGACAGTGCAATCTGTGACTATACAGGTGGAGTACGCCTGGTAGATACAAAACTCTCGCATGAACTGAAACGTTACTTATGGAAAACACACACCTGCAAGAAATTGTCATTACTGAAATGTCATTTTTTGGTGGAAGGTAATTTTACTACCATGTGGTTCAAACCCCACTGAGCCAAAATGCTCCCGTGTGATCTTGATAAGACACTTAACCTCCAGTCTAACCCAGCCCAATATCCTAAAACAGTAGCACACACTCAGGAGGTGAATGGCAGTTTATATTAAAAAAATTGTCATTTGATCATCGACATCCAGTTATGTGTTACTTTTATTACTTTTTGCATGTTGGAGAGGAGCGGCGGTGCCAGTATCCCATTGATGGTCTGGACCAGTCTAAAGCCAAGATGCCCTGTAGTGCAAGGAAAGCTGTAGCAATGTGTACTGGAGGCTTCCAAAAATCAAAAGAAGTAAGGGAGCTGCCATTCCAGCAGACCGGACTGGCCTGACCTGACTGCATTGCTTGTGGGAGTGCTAGTGCATGAAATAAATCATCATTTTTATTTGTGATGTTTTGTTTGGGAGGATGGATGTAGGGGCCACAGGTGCTGGGGCCACATGCAGCCCACTGGCCATGGGTTGCCTCACCACTGCTCCAAACCCTGTGACTCTCTGCCTCTCCCATTGTTACTGTACGAATCCCCCACCACCATTGCATCTATCTCATGCCTCTGCTGCCAAACCTCCACCCTCTGCTGCCTAATATGACAACAAACCAGGCATCCCCACCTCCCAAAGAGTTCCCAGAAACACCACTGCCCCACACACCTGTACTCCACCACTCTATCCGCTTCATCCTGCCCCCACTGCATGCCCTCTCTCCATATATTACCATTTTAGCCCTCCTCTATTTCTTTACTGTCCCCTTCATTCTGGTTCAGCATATTTACAAATTCAAGGGCTGTAGTAGTGTCTCCTCCCATATAACCAGCACATCATCAATGCTTCTGCCCTAAAATGTAATATGGGGCAAAAATGAATTGTGTGTGGGTATAAATCTCATGGTCTCCTCCCCAAAAGCTCAAAATAGGTTAGTGTAAAGGGGCCAGGTAATACCTATAGCAGTACTTCACATCGGCAGATAAAAGTTTCTATCAAAAGAAAGTAGTGGACGCTGGAATAAGCCTAGTAGCATCTAATATGAAATTTGAGGAAATCTGCCATATCAAGGTTCCTAAGATGGTATTCTAAGGCATTTAACCCCTAATCATGCTGGATGGCTGTATATAAAGAGTAGACATCAATGGAGATCCAAACATATTTGCACACCAGACAACGCCACTGAACCTTTGCTAGTATGTAAACAGTAGGTACAACCGAATACAGTACCAACATGAATTCTGTTTTGCGATAGTCCCCATTTGGTACGACTCATGTAGAAATCCATGAATACGATGTTTAAGTTCTTTAGTTGGATCCTCAGGAGGAAATCTGTAGCTTCATTCATCTTGAAGCTATCTGCACTTCAGAACTTTCTAAAATAACCTTTTCAGGATTAAGTCAGCCAACAAAGGTAACCTTATTGTAGTTTTAGATAAACAATACTACAAGAATGAGATATACAGTACTTCAGTTCATGTCGGTACAGTATCCAGGTGTACCATTTACCTACTATCACAGGTACTAAAGAACAGACAAAGTCCCCAGACCGTCCAATCATCTCTGGCCAGGGTTCTTTGACTGAGAAGACGTCTGTCTTCATTTATTTTTTCTACAGAAAATGGTGGCAACTTTGCACACATATCAAGGACACCATGCATGTCTGGACAGGCTTGGTGGCTTTGTCTGGTCTGAAAAATGTGTTTAGTATCTCCATTGACGCCTACTCTGTCTGCTATACATTGACTTCAGTTTGTACGTACTTGTGATCAGAGCTTCTGTGGATCTTTCTTACTGTTATTATTTTATTTTTATCATAGAATCAATTTGTATGCTTTAGTTTTGAGACTCACATATTTTCATACTTGGGGTCATGCCACACTGTATGAGATGTTTTCAGACAGCTTGTGCTAATGGGTTTATCATGAGACAAGGCGTTAATACCAAATACTACTTTGTCTTTTAAATACAAACTCTATAAAATGAGCAAGCTAATGTAAAACATGCCCCTGACAAAAAGTCACGAGGCCGAAGTGTTCAGGTTTCCTTGCCACTTTTCAAATAAATGGGAGTTTTGAATGGATTTAATTTACCTGAATTTATTTTCTATCAAAAGGAGTGCCTTTTTGTGTGTTTGCTGTTTGATTTGGAGTGCACTGACTGCAAAGACTTGAGCTCAGACACCTTGTTTGTTTCCTTTGCTACTGTGAGGGCATTGTCACTTTTAGTTCTTTGGCTCCATGGGACTAAGGAAGGTCTTTGATTTGGGATCAAGCAAACAGAAAGGGAACACACACTAATGTGTGTGCCAACTTTTCTGTTTGCTTGCTTGCTCTATCTCTCTCTCTCTCTCCAGTAAACTATATTTCCGCTTCTCTGGATGATGTCAACTGCAGATCTGGAGTGGTGCATTTTTGTTTTCTTTGATTCAGACCAAAACAGCTAGTTGGTAAAGTTGAATGGATTAGTTCATGTATCTGGCCATTGAGAAGGGATCCCTGTCTTACACCACTGCAGGGCTGCTGTAGATGTTAACTATGGCTTCTGAGGTCTTTCCTTGCTAACAGTAAAAGGGGTTCATATCCAAAGTAAATAGTATTGCACTGCTCCTCCACCAGAGAAAGGTTGCAGTGCACTAGATGATGAGATAGTACAACCACCTGGGTTTGCTGCTGTACCTACCCACCTCCCTACCATGGCCACATATCTCATTAACCCTGGAAACATGCTGCAAGTACAACAGCAATTGCATGCACAGCCGAATGGCAGTCAATAATGATAACAGATTTTAACAGTAGGACACAGTTTTATTTATTACCAGTACCCTGCAAAGTAAAATAGATCAAATTAGCATGGACACTCCACACTTTGGGCACCAATTAGTTGCCCTACAAGTCAGGATCTGAACTACCACTCAGTGTTCAATCCACTAGTTAGTTAAGCCCTGAGATGGCACAGGTGGTCTTAACCTGGAGGACGAGGTTTGCTGCTGGAAGAAATATATATTCAGCTATATAATCCTACTGTACTGGGGTCCACTACCTTGTCTACCTGATACAAGATACCCATGCAGTTAAACTCCTATGGTAGTCAAGGGTACCCAGTGTTTAAACATTACAAGCTCATAAATGTTGTGGATTGGTTGGCATTTGTGCACTTAAGAGTTGTTCGAGACAACTGGCTCCCTAACAATTCCCCAAAAGACCGTTCAATTGCTAAATGGCAGTTGAATCTCTGCAAATAAGGTATTTGTAATCCAGCCTAATGGCCAACTTGCAGGAAACCCCATCCTTACACAGTTCTTTGGAAACAGGAAAATCCCATTTCTAATCATGGTAACCAGTTTGTAACTTCAGAATTGCTGCAGGCGCGAGTTGCTTTGGCCTTTCTGCTGTACCGCTGGATCCAGCTGTGCTTAATAACTAAATCAATCAATCAAATATTTATTTATAAAAAGCGCAATTCCAAATGTTACAAGCACTTGTACAACTTAAGACATCAAACTTAAATACAAACAAATAAAATTAAAAACTATACAATTATTTAAAACCCATATCATCAGATCTAAAAAAAAATTTAAAATCTAAAAATAATCAGAGAAGGCAAAACCAAATAAATACATCTTAAGAGTGATCTTAAAGCTCTGGACAGTCAGGTACTCTCTTACCCAATGAGGTGAAAGTTCCACAGGGTAGAGGGCCATAAAAGCAAGGAAAGGCGTGCCCCAGGTCTTGAGTCAAACCCTGGGAACCTCTCTAGCAATCCTCATTGAGGAGCGGAGCTGGCGGGGTGGTAGGGACAAAGGAGATCTGGTAAGTACAGGGGTCCCTGATGCCTGATCATCAGCCTGGTGCCAGTTGATTCAATCTTTCTCTTTTCTCTCTCTCTCTCTCTCAGAAAAAGCCCAGTGGAGCTAATGGGCAGAACTCACCAGGTCTTGTTGCCTGTGCTTCAGATTTCACTTACTCCCTTGATACTCCATGGAATTTCTGTGAAGAAATCTTCCTGGAGTAACAAACCTTTTAATAGTATTTGTAGTTGTATAATCAATGTAATCTCTGTGCCTGTGGGTTTATTTATGCATTGCTCCACATACGTTTGTGGTGGAACATCTCAGCAGAAGACACACTTCCATAACTTTTTTACAGTACTCCATATTCTTTATGAATTTCCATGAAATTCCATGCTCTCCATAGAGCCTTATGGAAACCTTACATACTTGCTACTTGCTGAAATCCTTAGCTATCATCTCTCCTGCAGGCTGGCACACAGATGTTGCTCAATCTCTTCCTTGTAGACCTCTTTCCACACCCAGGCATGAGGTCAGGGTGATGACACTATGTGCAGTGGGCAGGACAAAACAGTGTACTCTCCTTGGGATTTTCACAGATCTGGCTGTTCCCAACCAGCCTGATCATACCACCATGGCAGCAAGCACAGACTGACCCCACTACATGTCACTCACAGTCTCCAGTACATAAGCGTTGTTAGAAAAGGCACCATCCCACCTTTTCCAAGAAACCTGCAGAGAATCTTAAACCAGGAACTCCATTGATTGGCCATCCAGAGGTTGGCATCTTATGAGATGGCAGCCCATATGTACCCTGATAAACAATTACTCCAGCAGGCTTCTTCAGCTGCCTATTCCCACTTCACACTAGGAGTCCTGAGGGTTATTGGGATCTTCCAGTACTCCCAATTCTGGAAAAAGGGGGGTTACACATGCATGCATTTGTAGATCAGAATATCTCATATCTGATGGGAGTACCTCTGGCTGTCTGTACAGAGTTCATTTGTGATTGAGCTTGTCACAACCGAAAGCAATTCAACACATTTTGTACAATTGTAGCATTCCCTAGTGCTATGTGGCTGATTTCTCTGTACACCTTGCTTGCATACATAAGAGCTGGTAGAAAGAGTCTGCAAGAGGAAGAGTAGGCATCGCGTTTGGAAGTGAAGATGTTTCTGTTGCTGTTGAGCAGTACCAGTTTTGAGTTGGAAATCCTGATTATTTTGGTGATGCTGTCATAAAGGAAATGTGTGACTAGCCAAAGTCCAGGGTATTTGATGAGATGTATATTTTGAAGGAGGGCTCCAGTGAGAGATATAATTTACAGAACATTAGGTAGGTGTGGTGAAGGTGAAAAACATGATTTTCTGTTGGGTAGGTGTGGTTTGCAGGTAAAACACTTGGTTTTTAATTGAGAAGCAGTGGTCTGCAAGTGAAACATATAGTTTAGGTGTATAGGTGTGGTTTGCAGGTGAAATACATGGTTTTAGATGGATAGATGGACTTTGCAGGTGAAACACAGTTTTAATTGTGTAGTATAATTTGCAGGTGAAACACTTGGTTTAGTTGGGTAGATACCATTTGTAGGTGAAACAGATGGTTTTAGGTGGGTAGCTGGTTTACAGGTGAACACATGGTGTTGGCTGGGTAGGAGTGGGTTGCATGTTAAACAGATTGTTTTAGATGAATGATGTGATTTGGAGGTGAAATATATGGTTTTAGTTGAGTGGTTGTGGTTTACAGGTGAGCACATGGTGTTAGTTGGGTAGGAGTGAGTTGGTTGCATGTTAAACACATTGTTTTAGATAGATGGTGTGGTTTGCAGGTGAAACACATGGTTTAGCTGAGTAGCTGTGGTTTACAAGTGAACACATGGTGTTAGTTTGGTAGTAGTGGGTTGCATGTGAAACATCTGGTTTTAGTTGGGTAGGTGCCATTTGTAGGTGAAACAGATGGTTTTACATGGGTAGCTGTGGTTTACAGGTAAACACATGGTGTTGGCTGGGTAGGAGTGGGTTACATGTTAAACAGATTGTTTTAGATGAATGATGTGATTTGGAGGTGAAATATATGGTTTTAGTTGAGTGGTTGTGGTTTACAGGTGAGCACATGGTGTTAGTTGGGTAGGAGTGAGTTGGTTGCATGTTAAACACATTGTTTTAGATAGATGGTGTGGTTTGCAGGTGAAACACATGGTTTTAGCTGAGTAGCTGTGGTTTACAAGTGAACACATGGTGTTAGTTTGGTAGTAGTGGGTTGCATGTGAAACATCTGGTTTTAGTTGGGTAGGTGCCATTTGTAGGTGAAACAGATGGTTTTACATGGGTAGCTGTGGTTTACAGGTAAACACATGGTGTTGGCTGGGTAGGAGTGAGTTACATGTTAAACAGATTGTTTTAGATGAATGGTGTGGTTTGTAGGTGAAACTCATGGCTTTAGGTGAGTAGCTGTGGTTTACAGGTGAACACATGGTGTTGGCTGGGTAGGTGTGGGTTGCATCTTGAAACACATGGTTTTAGTTGAGGTAGGCATGGGTTGCAGGTGAAACACATAGTTTTAGCTGTGTGGAGTGGACTGCAGTGAAACAGCTGGCTTTCATTTTGGAACTATTGAGGAGTCCATTTGCTGTCATCAAGGTTTGCAGTTTATTGAATACAAATTAGATGGCCCATTGAGGCCATTGTCAGTATAGTTCTAGTGTAGTTGTTGGAATTGGGGTTAGTGTTAGTTGGGGGTAAGGTCATTCACAAACAAGCTGAAAGAAGCACCTAAGAAGGAGACTTGTAGTGCAAGATGAGGGCAGAGGACACTGACATTGAACCATTGGCATTAAAGAGCTGTGTAACCAAAAATAACAGACAGGAAATGTTACACATTTTAAGAGGTAGTCAGTTGTACCATTTTATTTCTCAAGTATTTTCTTTTCCTTTTGCTGATTAGAAAGTTTTCTGTATAATAGTATGATATTAGATGTGTAGAATAACACTTTGCCTTGCAACTGACATATCTAGTTCTTTTAATTCCACTACATCATCAGCACTGTGATCTCACTGGCGAGGTGACATCACAGGTGACCTAGCAGCTACTAGTGGCTCTTACTGAGCAGCTGGAATGTCAAAGTCAGAGAGGTCACAATACTGATGACATAATGAGAGGAACAGAGCTAGATATGTCAGCTGTCAGGCAAAGTGCTACTTTCACATCACACCTACCAATATCAGTATCAAATTCTTCTAATTAATCAAAGGGAAAAGAAAAAGTACCCCAGATGTAAAAGGTAATAGATGACTGTGTTTAAAATTCATACTAGTTTTAGGCAGTATGCTAGCTCTTTAACCATCTGTAACACATAGTTAACAGCATATCCCCTACCTCACCACATTAGTCAACATTATCCCATTCAGTGCAGGGTTCCCTCATCCTAGGAGAACCAATTTATTGTATTCTTGGTAGGGACCGGGTGTGACATATATTCCCCAGTGAACAACATGAAGGGGAATATCAGGAGAGCAATGGTGGCACCATAAGTGAGTTTCAGTACTGGTTTCACAGAGTGGGTAAGTGTCACATAGCTCCCCTTGGAGTCAGAGACCTCATTCTCTGTGGGTCTGGATTCCTGTCTGGGTACACTAGTTCAAGATCCTCTTAAGGCTCCTGAGCCTGAACATCTAGTTCAATTTCTACACTCCCTGTCACAACAGCTTCCTGTATGGAGCTTGCTCTTTACCACATGTGAACAGAGCTGCCAGAGATTCAAATGGTTCTCATCAAGACGGGCATCCATGTTGGGTGCATGTGCTACAAACAGATTAGGGATGTCCAGTAGGGCATGATAATGAGTTGGAAACTCATCTTCATCTGTTGATTCATTTTCATCCAGGGCCAGCTGTGTGGGTCAGCCTGCTGCTTTTGGGCATAAGCCCTGGTGGCAGGTCCCAAGGAGGCTTTTGGCTATAAGTCAGACAATGAAAAATATTTCTGCCCAACTGGCAGTGGGTGCTTCTTGTGCATAATTTTACTTTCTCCCATTTCTTCCTCTGGATGCATAGGATACACAGGTAAATTAAGTAACTGTTCCTTGAGAAATGGTGTGCTTCCCCACTAGTTGACCAGGCATGTTTCCCAGGAAAGGCCAAATTTTACACCAAGACTCAATCTCCAGGTTGAAGGTCATTGACTTTCACTTTTTATCATACTGTGCTTTATTGACCAGATTCTTCTTCCCAGCCATCTTAGCTGCTAAACGGTAAGCAGTGCCCCTTGATATTTTGGTGTGTTCATGTACTGCAGGTATGTCTTGGAGCAAGCACCATCAGTGGACACTCCAGAACACAGATCGATCAGTAGCCTGGCTTCCCTGCTGAACATTAGATAGTAGGAAATAACCCAGTGACATCTCTTTTAGTACAGTTGTAATCATGCACCAAATCACTGACCTGTTGGCTCCACTTGGATTTATCCTTGGGATCCAGGATACCCAGCATATTCAGCAAAGTCTGATTGGATCGCTCAGTGGGTATCACCTTCAGGATGATATGGGTCAGGGGTCAACAAATCCTATAGCCCCAAATCCAGGGCTATCGTTACATTACTAAGGACAAGCACAAACTAAGCAGCCACTTGTTCTGTAGACCACCATCATAAAATCATTTTTTCACCTTCCTCCCCAATTGTTTAACCAGGTAAGACGCACTAAGCTGAAAGTATGTTTACAGGTGCAACCTGGGAGCACACGGAAGTTAAGTGACTTGCTCAGGGTCATACAGTATGCAAGTGGGGGCTGTGGATTCAAACCCAGGTCTCCAGAATTTCAGCTCAGAGCCTTAAACCACTGCACTATACTGCCTCCACTTTGTCAGTCAGTAGGGGTCAGGATAGAGGACTGTAATCAGGAGTTGAATTTGTTTCTTTTCAGGAAGTGGAGCAGCATTGTCAGCAGGGGACATCACATCATGCAGACAAAATGTTTTTTGTTTTTGTTTTAGGAGGAAGAGCAGCTGAGTGGCAGTCACTGCATTGCTGGCAGATAGAGGCAACTTATGATAATGTGGACTTCCTGTTTCCGTGCCATGGACCTGAAGTGGAGGATGGGTCAGCTGAAAGAAACGGAACAGCTGAGGTGGAGCAGGAGCTATGACAATTGTGGGGGAATAAGCACACAGCCAGTAGGCTGATGGACAACAACAACATTTGTCCCTAAGAGTCATTGGCAGTGCTGTGAGTAGGGTGGGGGAATGCACATAGGACTGGCAAAATGGCATGTGAATTGGAACAGTGTGTGTGTGATTTGTAGAGGAGGAAGGCAACTTAAGCTAACAGAGTACTAGTCATAGCCTGGGAAAGTAGTGCCTGAGCAAGGTCAGTAAATGGGGACTGAAAAAAAGACAGACTAAAGGAAGCATGATGCTACTTGTGGCTTACACTATCATTAATAACTGGACAACCTTTTGAGCACTAGGACTACTAATTTTAATCCAGCCACTTGTCCATGGGCAAGTACTTAATCTTAAGATTTGTCAACCCCTGATATGGGGTAGTTCAGGATTTTCTGATGCCCCATAGTGACAGCATTTCTTTTGTTAAGTGGCTCTCAAAGTCTTTGCTTGACTCAATGGATTTGTCTTGGGGCTCCATAGTGAATAATGTATGTGTCCTTTAGTATATGAATAACAATAGTGGATTTCTGATTCCTTGTCAGGTAAGCTTGTCAGGAGGGGATGATTTTGTGTTTAAGAACTTTTGAGAGAATTGCAGAACAAAGGCTGGAAGGAAAGTATGCCTGTTTGTGGATGACACAAAATCTCTAGGGAGTGGTAAATGAGGGATGATTTGAAAAAGGTGGAAGAATGGTCAAGGGAAAGGCAGCTGGGTTTCAATGCAAAAAGTGCTAAATCATGCACTTGGGGCACAGATACTCAGGGGCAATGCACCAATTGAGCAGGGAGGGTACAGTATTAGCAACCACAAAACAGGAAAGGGACCCAGGGGTAATCAATCATTTCTGATAACCTGTGGTAGTCAAGCAGTGGGATAAGACAGTTAGGAAGGCTAGCAGGATGCTTGGGTGTGCAGGGAGGGCATAACCAGCAGAAAGGGAGATAGTATTATCCTTGTATAGATCTCTGGTAAGACCCCACCTCGAGTACTGTGTCCAGTTCTGGAGGCCCCACCTCTGGAAGGACATAAATAGGGTGGAGGCAGTACAAAGGAGGGCTAACAAAATGGTGGAGGCCCTGCATCAAAAACCCTACAAGGAAAACTCAAGGAACTAAATATGTACTCTCTAGAGAAAAGAAAGAAAGGGGGATATGATAGAAATGTTCAAATACCTCACAGGTATTAATAAGGTACAGGAAGGAAGCATGTTCCATAGGAAAAGATGCTCCAGGACAAGGGATCATGCTATGAAAGCGGGGGATCAGAGGAGATGTGAGGAAATACTTCTTTACAGAGAGGGCAGTGGACACCTGGAACAACCTCCAGCAGAGGTGGTGGGTGCCAAAGAGGACCTTAGAAGTAAGACAAAGGGGAAGGGAAGACCAAAGATCAAGTAGGGTCTGCGGTGCACAGTATGTAAGGAATGTAGGGCTGACTAGGTGGGCCATGAGGTCCTTATCTGCCGACAACTTCTAAACTTGAGCATAACCAGAAAAGTGGTATTTGACCACCAAGCTATTGGCAATATTTTTAGAGTCAGGCTCTAAGCTTTAAAACCAATACAAATCAAATCCATGAGGGCACTAGTTTTGATATATACCTACGGGCTGCCTTCTATGGCAATGTCTTTTGTTACAGGCAGCAAATGCACTGGGCACAGTGGTCCTCAATCTTTCTCCCAGATATTGTGCCATTCTAATTGTTATTTGTTTATCTGACCTATTAGTATCATCTGAAAACATCATAGCTATGCCCCTCCATGCAATTCATGTCTGTAATTATGACCCAGCTAGTGCTGTGCTCAAAGTCTTTAACCCCAAAGAAAATGCCACAATGTGCACATTAACCTGTAACAGGAAAAAATGTGAACTTGCAGTTCGAGTGCCTCATGGCAGCACACACTTTATCTAGTAGCACCCACCCACCCTGTGGAGTCATAAAAGTACCGCTGCATTAAAATAAACTTGTAATTCATATTAACTTCCCAAATCATTATACAATAAATCCCCACACACACACACAGTCCAAGTACTTTACCAGGCCATCTTTTTTTTTTTACTTTATCAGATTTTACTGAAATTATTCAAGGAGTATAAACATAGGACTTTATAATACTAGCAAAAGTTATTGCTCTGCCCAGTGATCAATCCTGGGGCCCATTCTCTTTTCCCTTTATGCTAACTCACTTCCCCAGGACTGCCACTCCCTACTATATGCAGATGATTTAATCCTCTAGCATAGCGACACATCTTTGACCATCCTCTCTCTACACTCACCACCAGCTACTGTGATGTTCACAAGTGCCAGTTTGGGTAAGGCAGTATAACGCAGTGGTTTAAGGCTCTGAGCTGCAAATCTGGTGACATCCAGCAGACCAGACCTGGGTTTGAATCCCACAGCTTCCACTTGCATACTGTGTGACCCTGAGCAAGTCACAACTTCCTGTGCTCCCAGGTCACACCTGTAAAAAGCTTTCAGCTTAGTGTGCTACTCCTGGTTAAACAACTAAAATAAAACAAAAAAAAAAAAAAAAAAGTGGTTCATCACAAACAGACTGCTGGTTAATGCCAAGAAGATCAAAACAATGCTATTTGGCTGCAAACCCAAATTAGCCCTAGCCAATAACGCTCTCAACATCCAGTCCCTGAAGACTCACTATTTGAGAATGTCAGCTTCTTTAAATAGCAGCTCATTACCCTTGACCCACCCTCTCCTCCTCTGACTATATTGAGAGTTTAATACGTCGCATAAATCAAAACTGAGGACCTGCTAGCTACCGACTTATCAACTACCTCACTCTTGAACCTTCCTCACCATTGCTCAGAGCAACCTCTTCTCTCTCCTGGAATATGACTTCCCTGTCTACTCACCGACCTCCTCCACTAACCTATCAAGATTAAACACCACCTACAACAATATCTGCTGTTTTGCTGTTCAGGCTCCCTACTCCTCCCATCATTGCACCCTACATCAGACACTTGGCTGGCTCCCTCCTCAAGCCAGATGGAACTACCTCCTGGCTTGCACTGTGAACATAGTGATCTGAACTCTACAACATCCACTCTCTCCCCCTTCTTTGACTGAAGACGTTTAGCCATTACCTCTGCACACTGCAAGCCTCGTGATATACCCAAAGTCGCCACTTACATGGGACAGAGAGCTTTCTCCTCTGCCATCTCTACCCTCAGGAAAAGTCTGCCACCCTCCTGAGAGCCCTTGACTCCCCAAGGCACTTCTCCAGTCTCCTCAGGTCGCACCTACTGACCACTACTACCTGTTCTTGCTCTCCTGGGTGATCTTGTGATGCAGCCCCTTCCAGGTTACACTTTCCAAGTATAGGTTAAATTAGGAAATTTACAATTTAAACTCATTTTACATGCAGTTTTTTATTTTTCAATTCTCAGTGTATTATTTTGTACTCTTTGGGTGTTATGCCCTATCCCCCCTTACATAACCTCTGTATAATTTTTGCCACTTACTTCTGCTTACCTAGTGCATTGTTTTAACGTTGATGCCTTTGTTCCTGGCGTATTGTATCTCTATTTGTTCTGATGTATCTCTATATTCTTGTGCCATCTCAGTGGCCTGGGTCGTACCGAAAATGGTCCATGAGATCAGTGTACCTACCTGGTCAACAAATGAAGAAAGATAGGCAAATTCTACCTATTTTCAGGCACGACCCAACAGAGGATATAGATGAATCGTCTGACCTTGAACCAGATTAAGTTGTTGGTGGTATTTTAGTACCTTATAAAATGCCTGCTCACATACATTGTGTGCAAAAAACTTTTTATTTCATAGTTCCCAGTTAAATCACTTAGTGCACACTACTCATAGGCATAGAACAATATACAAAGCATTTAAAGCTATATACAGTAGGAATAGAGCAGCACTTAGCTGACTTGGAGCAGTAGCTAACAACGGGTGGACAGGAATTAATGTTTCACTCCTGTTAGAAGGAGCTTCATCAGAGTTAGTAACATACATTTACATTATACATTACAATATCTTAAATATCAAATGGGATGCTTAGGAAGCTAATTCATCAGGTCAGCAATACACTATGAGGGACAATACATACATTACAAATGAATATTACAGAAGAATACTGAATTAACTATATTTTAACTAGTATTTGTTGCTTGCACTTTAGCATTACTCAATCTAGTAAGGAAAGACTCCCATATAAAGCGAAACTGAGAAGTTATTAAATCCTGTATCTCAGTTTTCATTTGTAGCCAAATTTCTCAAATAAGTCAACATTTCACTGAAGGAAGTTATAGCCTTTGATAACGTTTAGATAGTAAAAGATATTTTGGTCCTAAGGCTGTTGAAAGTATCCAAACCTGTTTGTAATGTAGGAGATTTGATCGATCCCTGCAATCCCCAAGTATAAATAGTAGGAGGAAGCAACCTATGCTAGGTCCTCCAGCTATTCACAAAAAGTAAGAATGGTGTTCCAAATATTTCCTTTTCTAAGACATGACTATAAAATATATGAAAGATTGCATTAACAGATTTGCACTGCTAACATTCATCTGTAGAAGATTTGTCAGTTTTGGAAAAAAACTCAGGTGCATGACAGGTGTAGTGTAGAATCTTATTCTACCTTGACATTCCTTGCTGGAGACACATCGTGTTTTCATAAATGTTGTTAGGACAGTGAATCAGTTGGCAGACTTAATCCTTCTCCCATCTTACATGAGATGAGTCTGTTAAATTAGATTATGGACTTTTTAACATTTTTATAAGTTCTCCCTGCCCCACCCTTACTTTCTGCAACTTTATTCAATTCAGACCATAGGGATGAGGAAGAAGTGAAGACAGCATTCAGATCAGATGCTTGCAATGCCTGTCTTATTTTTAAGTCACAGTAACAATCTCATTGCTTAACTCCTTATTTCTGCCTAATATATTGAAATTACATAAGATTACTACTTCTCCAATCAATTATAGCTTCTATTTTTCCTATTCTAATTTATCCTAACCTCTACTTTAAAAAAAAATCCTTCACATTTCATGCCTTGATTATTCTGCAAGGGAGACAACCTTAAAGAGAACTATTCCATTTCAACAACTTTTTAATAGTCTTGCAAACCCTTATAGAACTTACAATCATGGATGAAAACAGACTTCTTTTGGGATGCTTATGAATAAAAAAATCTGTGAATTGGGAGGAATACATAAGACTTTTCATAGCTAATCTATAATGGATTATTTGCAGCATTTACAGAAGATGCACAGTATTTGTCAACCAGGATGCTTGCTTAAAAATATAGACCCAGTGGTATTTTGAAAACCTGGCAGTTGAAACCTCCCAATTATTTCCTAAGCTTTTCAAACTGATTTTAGGCCTCATGCCCGCTCATAAATAATTTTCTATCAATTTGTTAATATTTTCAAACCAGCTATTGGCTAAGAAGATATGTAAAGAACTCAGAACATAAAACTGTTCTGGTATTAAAATGATTTGACTGCATTCGTTTCTCCCACAGCGAGATGATATTTCTTCCATTAATAAAAGGACCAAGTTGAGTGCACCTAACAAGGAAATGTAGTAAGGAATTAAGATTCCCAAACTATTTTGTAACATATACCTTAATCTTGATAGGTACACTGTTTTGTAAATAATCTGCTAACTTCCCTTTCTTATTTAATTGAAGGTATTTAGATTTGGAACAGTGGACACCTAGACCACAGAATGATTTGAATTTTCTATTATCTCAAAAGGTCAGCAAGGCTGAATTTGAATTTTAATAGGAATTAAAGGTTATCTGCAAATGTGGAATTAAAAGGTTGTCTGCAAAAGCTAGTATTTTACACTTACAGTATATTTCTTAAAAGGAATCCTCAATGTTTCTTGTTAACAGAATTTCCCTAATCAAGGGTTCAGTGGTTAAAACAAATGTGCTGGGAGACAGTTGACAACCCTGCCTATTTCCCCTCTTCAGGTTAACCTTACTTAATTTAAAACTATTTGTATGTACAGTACATATACCAAAATTAGAATATAATTTTTCCATTCAACTTTTTTTTTAAATATGATTTTTATGAAAAAGCAAGGTGAGGCAACACACACAACAGGTTACAGTTTTGCATTCAGGAGTGGCATACATAGAGTAAAGTCAAAATTTACAAAGTGAAGTAAATCTGTTTACGTAGAATAAATACTCCCACAGTACACCCTGTTCATTCCAGTTTCTTAATAAAGGCCCACCAAACCATTAAGGAACGAACCTCGGATCCATGTCTATCATGTAATGGATCTATCTTTGCCATTTGGTCTGGCAAGTTATTGCTTTATCATGGATGGCTGCTGTTAGGCTCTCCATTTGATATATCTCTGTAACTTTTAGTCTCCAGTCAGCCACCGTTGGGATAACTTTAGTCATCCATTTGTGGGTGATAGCTTTCTTAGCTGCTAATAGAAATATGGGCAAGAGAGTTTTATGCCAGGGAAGGAGAGTGGTCAGGGTAGATGGGTATATGGTTGTTTCTGCTGTAAGTTCTATTTTCATGCAGCAATCCCTAGTTCTGATTGAAGAGGCACCAAAATGACATTAACAGTGGGCAATTCCAGAAAATGTGTCCCAGATCCACCAATTTGCATTTGCAATCTCTCCAACAATAGCCAAAACTATCAGGAGATATTTCACCAGAATTACAGGAGCGGAAGAATCTGTTTCAACATTTCCAGGTGTATTCTCACCATAGATTAGAAAGTGAGTCTAATGGCAGGCAAGGTCGCCTTTGTCCAGAAAGCAGCTTGATTTTTCCATCTCTAAATCTTTGTTCCAAACCTCTAGTGTGGAAAGAGTGGTATCCCCAGGACCTCCAGTAGGATTTTATACAGAGAACCAATCAGATGACCCACTGATTCCCCAGAGGAAATACAAGAGAAGTTTCATGAAAGTGGGAAGCGTTGAGGGCAGTGTTGGGGTAATGGAATGCTGGTGAAGAATGTAATTTCTGACTTGGAGGTACTGGAAAAAATCGTCCTGTCTAGTCCATATTCTGTCTGTATGGACTCAAAAAAAGGATCACTACTGTCCCAGGAACTGATATATATATATGGTTTAAAACCAGCCTCCACCATCTGGTGAACACCAAATCTGTTTGACCTGGTATGAAGTATTCATCCTCAGAAAACATCCTGCAATATAAGAAGACCTGCATGAACTTTGGGTGCCTCCTCAATGAGTACCAGACCCTCAGGACACCAGCTGTGATTTGGGTAAAGTTCCTCAAGGAAAGACCACTCCTGAGAAGCAAATAAGAATTTTTCTACATCATATAAATCATTAATAATGAATTCTATGGTTTTCCATGGAACCCGTAGGGTGATGACAACCAAAGGAAGAACACCCTCAGAACGCAGCCTGTCATAATTTTCCCCATCCATCCAACTTTAAAGTTTTTACCAAAGCCAAATTCGAACAGGACACATTTTAACATTTCCAGTTGATAGAATACAAACAAATAGTGTAGTTGCCATATTGGTCCTTGTAAGAACAGATCCAGAAGCAAATGATTTGATACCTTTTATTGGACCAACATAGATGTTACACAAAAAGAACAAAGTACTCTAGCTTTCGGACCAACCATGTCCTTCTTCAGAGTTGAATGCTTTTTCTGTGTCATGGGTAATTAAGGGCATTGGTCCATCTTTTACTTATTTCCCCAAAATTAATATCACCTTTCTAATAATATCTACCTCTAATGCCAGGTTAAAACCTCCCTAGTCATTTACTTGTAAGATTCAGAAGCACATTTCGAATATGAACATTATGGTGAAATATTCAGACTGTGCCAGATGAGTCTGCGCAAGCCTGGGTGCAGCGCACCTGGGCTACACCAGGGTATGGACCAGGCGATATTCAACAGTGCTGTGCCATGGCTCAGCACCGTGAAATATTGCACTGAGATACCTGCACTGTGCGTGGTGCAGTGGCGTTGCACCAGCGCGAAGTGGCAGAAGGGGAGTGAGATGCACCAGTGCAAGTGCAGTTGCACGAGCACATCAACTCACGATATTCAGCGCTGGGCATGCAAATGAGGCCATTATGCATGCAAGGCACCAATGGGGCCATTGCATGTCATTATGGAACCATTTGCATGTGGTGCACCGATCCTGGTGACTTGTGCCTGGTGTCCTGCCAGGCTGCAGCTGTCAGGATCGATGCCCTGTAGCCTTGGCAGACCCTGCACTTGGATGCCCGATCATGGGCATATGTTACAAAAATCCCTGGTGGTCCAGTGGACTGCTCTCAATGCCTGATTGAGGGCATAAGTGTAAATATCCTTGTGGTCCAGTGGACCGCTCTCAACACCAGTCCCCCACCACCTAGCACCCTCCCCAGTCAGCGGTGGGAGGTGGCACCACCCGCATGGCCTTGACCGCCCACCGACTGACAGCATTCATTCCATATAGGGCCTGTGTAGTACAGTATGGTCTGCATGCCCATTGGTCCATGCTGTGGGCCAATAGGTGACAGACAGTACTATACACTGTCAGTTGGTGGGCGGCCGGGTGGCATGTGGGTGGGATGCCGCCTCCCACCACCTACTGGGTGGGTGCTGGGTGGTGGGGACCGCAGTGGAGGGTGGGAGGAGGTCCTCTAGACCACCAGGAGTCTATTCACTATATCCACCCATGATCAGGCGCTGGGGTGGGGATTCCACTGGACCACCAGGGATAGGTAACAGTATTTGCCCACGATCGAGCGTTGGATAGCGGTCCACTGGACCACCAGGGAGTTAGTTCATTTATGCCTGCGATCGAGTGTCGGAGAGCAGTCCACTGGACCACCAGGGATATATACACTTATGCCTGCGATCGGGCGATGGGGGACATCGCTCCGGGGCAGGGAGCTTGTGGACAGTGGTCTAGGTGGGTGGGTGGCCACCTATGGCTGGTGGCTGCAGCTCGCCTGTGGGTGGCCTGGACTTGTTCCTGGTTTTACCAGGCACATCTTTACCCCCGAGTGGTGCAAGGTGGTTTTGTGCCAGCATGTCGCCGCACATCCTGGGCTGAACTCGGGATGTGCGCGCCTGTATGCATGGCACGTTCCCGCGCCGTGCGCATACATTACTGTTGCGCCACGGTGCATCGGGAGTTGGGCAGCACAACCTGCCCCATTGAATATCACACCAGGGCGCATTGGTGGAATGCGCATGGTGCAGTCCTTTGAATATCCGCCCTTAGTATTTTTGCTAGGATATTATAATCTATATTTAGTAAAGTGATACTGTATGATGAAAATTAAAGAACTCCATCAAATCCTTGTCTTTTTGGGCAAAAGAACAATAAGTGCCTCACACAAAGATAAAGGAAAGCTACCTTTCTCTTGTGACTCAAGAAACATAGGTCTCAGTGGCCCTACAAAATCTTCATCAAACCTTTTGTAGAATTCTATAGGAATTCCACTGGTGCCTGAGGTTTTACCATTTGGGAAGTATTTAACAAGTACTTCTTACTTCCTCAATAGAAACTAGCCAACCCACATTTTTAATTTAATCTTTGACAACCCAAATTCTTCAGGTACAGGTATTTACAGACAACATCACTGTCAGATGCTTTTTAATCTTATTTAGATCTTCATAGTATTTATGGAAGCAAAGTTTTATATCTTTTAAGGAAGTTACTAGTTGTCCTTTTTCATTTCTGTGTTTCATTATGGTATTTTGGGGCCTGCTTCCTTTTTTATGTTGCTTGCACGCATGTGCAGAAACATAATACCATCATCAGAGATTTCGAGGTGTGTCACTTCCTCCTCCAATTCAGGCAGTGTGCTGGCAGGCGCGGCCCTGTAAAGCAATGCATTTGGAGCTGTCTATGACACGCTCAAAATGCAGTAACGCTCAGTTGAAAGGGGAAACTCTACGCTTGAGTGAGCAGCGATAAGAAGCTGCTCACGTGCAGCTCCCCACCCGCAGGTGTCCGTGCCCCCCATACGCACTGTATAACCGACGGGTGCCCAATCCCGTCGGCTGAGCTACGTCGTCTCCCCAGTAGTTGGTGCCTATGAGGGGCCCACCAGCGTGGCAATCCGATCACTTTGCTTGTGACGGGTGCCCAATCCCCGTCGGTAGAACGCCAACGTCCTTGTGCCACGCTGGGAGCCCACCCCAGTGTGGTAAATGAGTCCCACAACATCTTTTTTTTTTACCTGTAAGACAAAAGCGGTCGCGGTGTGTCTCCCGACCCCCTCCCACAACCTGCACCCACCCTGCGCACCCAGCCTCTCCCCACCCCCTCATCCCATACTTACCTCGGACTCCGGCGGACGATCTTGGTGGACCCGGGAACACGTCTGCACTTTTCAAAGCCGGCAGCGAACTGAGGAAATGCCGGTAAGCTGTATAATGGGCTAGATTGGGGTTTTCAACTTGTGCATATCTCAGCCATTTTGGAATTTTTGCCAAATTTTCAACATGGGGTTTTGGGACCCCTTCTCATGAAAGATGTTACTGTCATGGCGTTGCGGGCCCGAAGGGTGATTTCGCGCAGTGACTGCGCAGTGACTGTGAAATCACCCTTCAGGCCTGAATACCACCATGACAGTGACATCACTCATGAGAAGGGGCCCAAACCCCCATGTTGAAAATTTAGTGCCAAAATTCAAAAATGACTGTTTTATCAGCGTCGTTGCTATGCAGTTCCTAACAGGCTCGTAAGTTCGCGAATTTCAATATTTTCACTCCAGATTTTCAACATTGCCATTTTATCACACCTTCTTATGAGTAGTATAGCTGTCATTTTCACATCTCACCCAAAATGGGTTTCCGCCCATGTAAGCGCAGAATGGCGCAGTCAGCATGCAAATCAATGTACGGACAAATTAGAAAATCACAGTGACACTGTTCATGAGCAGAGGTCTTAAAATGGCTATGTTGAAAATTTGGTGAAAAAATTCCTAAAATGACTGTTTATTTAGAAGCGTGGCGTTATGCAGTTCCTACGTATATCGTCAGAGGGTTTGTGAATTTTCAATATTTCCACTCCAGATTTTAACATTGCCATTTTTCCACACCTTCTTATGAGTAGGTACAGCTGTCATTTTTCACTTCCTCACCCAAAATGTGTTTCCGGCCATGTAGCGCAGAATGGCGCGATCAATTATGTATGAAATCAATGTCTGCAGGACACATTAAGAAAATCACAGTGTCACTGTTCATGAGCAGAGATCTTAAAATGGCAATGTTGAAAATTTGGTGAAAAATTCCTAAAAATGACTGTTTTACAGTGTCGTTACAGTTCCATGCCTTTCGTAGGTTTGAATTTTCAATATTTCCACTCAGATTTTCAACATTGCCATTGTCACACCTCCTTATGAGCAGTACAGCTGTCATTTTCACATCCTGCCCAAAGCTGTTTCCGCCATGTAGCGCACAAAGGCGCGAGTCGGTGTTGCAAACTCAATGTATGGGACACATTAACAAAATCACAGTGACACTGTTCATGACCAGAGGTCTTAAAATGGCTATGTTGAAAATTTGTGAAAAATCCAAAATGACTGTTTTAGTGCATTGCAGTTGCACGCCACGCACAGAAGTTCCGCAAATTTCAATATTTATACCCAATGACTTCCAAATACCTAAACAGCACATAGAAGCAAGCAACATTCGGCATTGACAAATGCTTGTTAGTCTGTATGTTAGTAATGTAGATGGTTTCTCACCAGCTTCCTAGAATTGTTGTCTTAATCTAAACAGAGTGTGTTCCACTCAAGAATTATAAATTGAATTAATATCATATTTAAGTTTTGGTGATAGAGTACATTCAATACTTTTTTGTGTTTTTAACAAATCCTGCACTAGAGTCTTTTTAACTTCTTTTACAGCCTTTTATTTTTCCTTATTGCACCAGTCTGCCAATAACAACAACAACAAAAAAAGAGTAAGAAAGTCAGTGTGACTGCCTCATGGTGCCCTGTAGATAGAAAAAAGAATTGGGAGGAGTCTGTTTTAATAAGATCAAATCCTAAGCAGAAAACTATTGGACAGTAGACTCACTCACCAGCTGTACAAAATATTTTTTATTTTGAAAACAATTATTTTAATGGACTAACATCATACCACAATGGTAGCAGTACCCAAATTCACCAATGTTTCAAGGTGATACCTTTTCCCTGGGGCTGCAGTTACCGTTCTGAGCCACGAAGGATTCACCAGGTGATAATGCTCCTACTACTTGGCATACAGGAGGCTGTGGTCAGCATTCTTTACTTGTCAGGCTAGATTTCAGTGTATTATAGCACATGGTAAGCTAAGCGGCACAGTTACTTCTTACAAAAGAATTGATAATTGAGAAATATAATTTTGGGCCACCCTGATGGGTCAGCATTGCACTGCCATGCAGACAACTTGGGTTCAGAAATTAATCCCAGTGGTCACATCAGGAGGCAGGCCAGGCTGAAGATGCTACTGTGCGGCAGCTTGTCTCATCTGGGAAGGTGGATGGGGAACTCTGACACTGCAGCAACCCCTGCAGCTGAGGCAGAGAGGCTGGTCTTGCCATAATGGATGTATTGCATGCATGCAAGGCCAACAGAAAAGTGGGAGGAACCAGAAAATGGGAGAAAAACCCATGGCCATCTAGATGTGGCCTGGGCTCCTGGGCCCCAGTACCTTATGACACTGGGTCCTCGCCACATGGTGGATTGCCTCGGGGTGGCAGGAAGCTGGGGACGGAGGACAGAGACAGCACAGCCCTCCCCACAGGGCCCCTGCCATGGGAGGTCAGATCTGTGGAGGTAGCTGATGGGCTGTCAGGTGCTGGGGCCAGGAGACACAGGCCAAAGAGGGTATATCCTTGGGGAACAAGGTATATCATTGACCAATGAACATGGCTGGGGAAAGAAAAATCTCTGTGGCAAAAGAGAAATATACTTCTCGAGCATTATCACCAGTGTGAATCCACTGTGGATCAGAACAGTAACTGAAGCCCTAAGAAAGAGGTATGTCCTTGAAACGTTGCAAATATAGGGCAGTACTATTATCAGGGTGGTGTGTTGTTACTCCAATAATTATTTTCCAAAACAACAAAAAAAACACTTTGTATATCTGGTGAGTAAGTCTACTATCCAATATAGCCATTAAAAATCATCAAAATATCATATGCAGTGCCAAGTGTAAATCTCATTTTATTTATTTATTTATTTATCTAATTCAAAATTTTGGTAACTTGGAAGGCACACTGAGCTGGAGCTTGTTTCAGGTGCAACCAGGGGGCGACAATGCAATAAGAATACAGAGGTGACTGCATAGCAATCGGTACAATAAAATACAGGATGATTACAAAATATTGACATTAATGTACAAGAATATTAACAATATAAATCAAATATACAATAAATACAAATGAGTAGGTACAGTGTTTTATCTTAAAACAGTACATAATCCATGTCTCTTCAGTCATGTCTAGTTCACCCTCTGCTTTGGCTAAATGGAACTCCGCAGCCTGTTAAGTCTTTCCAGCATGTGAAATTCAACATTGGGCTGGAAACAGCAAAGAATGGATCAACCCAGGGTTATGCAGTTATTGCATAATTGCACCGAGTTGCTTTCTTTGACTTTGAATCAGACAAGAAACGTCTGGGAAGAAATCAAAGTCTCTACCATGATGTTGACTCAGGTGAGATGATCTGACTGCCAAAGGATGCTTCTAGAAGTAAAGCTACCACTTATTAACATGATGTATGGGGTATCTGTGAAATACCCAATTTGTAGGTGGTGATTCTGCACACCTTTTTCAGTCTAACCCCAAGTCTTCCAAATTTAGATTTAATGTTGGTTGCAGCAGCATTCACATGAAAATCACAAGCTCTTTTCCCTACTGTTCTTCAATGACTCCTCTGAGCCTAATATTCATGGTTCTCTGTGAATTTTCTAGGGACTTAACCAGATATTCCAACTGGGGGTTTCTTGGATTAGCTTAGTGGTTGTGCCCAGTGTTTAGGAGGATCTATTCTGCTGCTCATGAGAGGTCTGTGACTACAGTAATCTTCGCCTCTTGTGTTCCAAGGTGCTGTTGCATGACCTCAAATTTTATATCCATGGAGTGCATGGTTGTTAAACTATGTGCCAGTTCGGCTCTGAGACTGGGTCTCCCACAGTCCTTGGACTTGTGGTTCTTACTCCTCCTTCTGGCTCAAATTTTGTTTGGCTCCTGCCATGCCTTCCATTTTGTTGCCTCTCACCATTTTCAGACCACCAATACTTCTGAATATAAGGAACAAGGCAATGTCTGAATCCTAGTTCTGTAAAGTTTAAAAATGTTTCGATTCCATTTGTATAGTGAGGTAGTGAGGAGCTGTAAGAAATGCATCTGCTCAGGATGTAGCTCTCTGGTGCCCCCTCAGTACAACTCTGGTGGTATCTTCTCTGCAGCATGGGCAGTCTAAACATATTTTTACTGCCCCGTAAATACTGTTTAGATAGTAAATGTTTGTATAGACATGAGTGGCTATTGTTCATATTTGCTTTGCTGATGGATTTGGTTGATTTAGCCTTGGCACGGATGTTATGCATTTAGCTGGTGGAGAGTGTTACCCCCAGTGTGTGTGGAGCTTACCTGGCTAGACAGATCCTAGAATACAGGATCCATGTGCACAATGCATAACAGTGGGTGCTAAGGCAATACTGAAAAGCTTAGTGTGGCACATACTAATAGACACATAAGGGCAAAAATGACAAAATAGTTGCAAAACTCACGGTTTATTTATTAGAAAGCATGGCACATAAACCTGGATCATCAGGTCTGAGCAGGATCCTTCATCAGGGAGTTATCTGGCTTATGTGTCCTTGCCTGATGTTGCTCCTTCCTGGCCCCCAGGAATGGACCAGGGACCCGGAGAGTGGCCTTCTTTGGCACAGTCAGTGGTCTTTATCATGCAGCTCCATGCCATACTGCAGAGTGTCTTCATTACAGTCAGTGAAGTGGAGCACAACTGGCTCTTCTGATAACTGGAGAAATCTTCTGATGACTGCCAGACACATGCATACACACACACACACACACACACACACACACACACACACACACACACACAGTTTGGGGCACAGATAAAATGTTTAAGGGCTGAGTCTAGCAAAATAAAGACTTTAGGAGGCAGGGCCCCAGGGATTACAAGTTGTCAGTATTCTTACTGAGGCTCTGACAGGAAATATGGCAGTGGGGCCAGAAGATGAGGAACAGTCAGTAAATGCTCCAAAGCATGCAGAAGAACCCACAGAGAGTCTTGGGACACAGAGGGTTTTATCAGTGTACCCAGGATAAAGGCAACCACTCAGCCATCAATGATCAGTCAGCTAGACTCTCCTCTGTGATTGACAGATGGTCTCAACCAGTGAAAGAGCAGGATCCACCAGTGAACAGCAGAGGCTGATCCAGAACATTTTCAGTCTATGTCAGAGACAGACTGGAGGCAGAGCTACTGCCTGAGTATGTCAGAGCTTGGAGGCTTGCCTCGGGCTTTCACAATCCAAAACCAGAAGGTGTTTGCTGGGCACACAACCCTGAAGGAGGAGACTGCTACCTGCAGAACACAGTGAGACAGAGACCCTGCCTTCAGCAGCTGAAGGGACAGTCTGCAGTGAAGTTGCCCTGGAGCTGAGGGGTGCCCCAGAGGTTTCCACAGACAGACCTGACCAGTTTGAGCAGTGATGGAACCAGCTAGACCTAAAGCCACTGTGCTGATCACTACAGTCAGCTAAGAGCAGAAAGGGTGCCTGTGATTTAAGGAGCTGAGCTGTTGAGTTCTGAAATCTTCAAGAAACCCTGAAAGACCTATGAAACAAGAGCTCAACTGACCTGCTAGGTTCGAGGGAGACCAGCAGAGGAGAACCAAAGGGTGCCATAAATGGGGACTGAATCTATATATGACAGTCAGTGGATTCAGCCAGGACTGCAGCAAGTGGCAGCTGTTATCACTGAGGGTAAATAGTGAGGCTTTTAGGTCCTGCACAACACCATCATAGAATAGCTTAGATAGGGTCACAGAGGTAGCTAAAATTTCTGAACTTACTGGGCCACCTGGCTAGGATTATGATTTTATGTTTGTTATCGATAGTGTAGTTGTTTGTTGTAGTGTACCAATGCTGGCAAACCACATGCAGCTATCATAGGGCCTACAATGTTCCTATATTTGGGCACCCAGGCTTCCCTGGGAGCTTCCTAGGAGTAGGGGTAATTAATAATGTACCAGTGGGTGTCGGTAGTACCCAACAGTACAACTGGGCAGAGGTACTGTGTTGGTAGTGGTGGGATGGGTAGCATTATAGTCTAGGCTATGCCTAGAAGGGCATCAGAAGACAGCTATGCCAGGGACAACTGCAGTTTTATTTATTTGTTCTAACCTTTTCCTTCCCAGAACCCTGATCCTGCCTACCCCAATTAACCCCTTGTTGTTTGTTTGCATATCTGTGTCAGGAACATATTAGTCGTATTGTGAAAAGTATTATATTTGGAGTAAACTATTACTGCATTGTGTGAGGTGTGCCGCTGGGACAATATTGAGTTGGTACTGTTTCCAAGGGAGTCGTTCTAGTTTGTAACCTACCCACTTAATCTTTCCATGTGGGGGCATCACAAGATTTATTTCATCTTAACAGCTTTGGGTAATAAATCCCCACAGGAGTTAATGATCCAGGCTTCTCCGCCTTATTTAAGCATAAGCGTAGTTTTTTTTGGGGAGGGATGTGTGGGGGCAATGCTCCCAAAATTTGTCCTCACTGACATGTTTTTTCAGTAATTTTAAATTATTTACACAAAATCCTGCCCCTCCAAATGTCAAAGTCAAACTACACCTATCTTAAACCCATAAGATAAGTGAAGACACAGAACATTAATGGCGATCTGGTACACACACAAAGAAACAGAGAAGTCCCACACTACAGGATCATGGCTTGACCTGCACCACATTTTTTTATTTATTTACAAACTGGTGTTCAGGACAGGCAAACTGAGTTAAAGCCTTCCTAATATGATCCTAGGAAGGGGTATTATAGGGTGGGGAGCACAATGAAAACTGTAAGCACTAAATACAGTAATAGTCAGTACACATTGATAGGCAGTTTGAATTAGTGGTTAGAGCACTAGTTTGGTAATAGGCAGATTGAAGGTTCAAACCCTGCTGGAGATAAATATTTCCTGTGTGATCTTGGATGGCTCATTTAACCCTTTGTTCTCCTTTCTACAAAGCTGCAGAAATGAGTAGAAGCAGGACCTCACTGGAAATGAGATTCTAAAACCCCTCTTAAAACATTAGAACAAGTCAATTCAAAATAGATTCAATGGGATGGCAACAGTAGGTCTATGTCCCCATGCTCCAAGTGCTACTTTAGTAGTAGTGGTGGTGGTAGTAGTAGTAGTATATTTTATTCAAGATCATGAAAGGGAAATCACGCCATTGAACGGTGCTCATTTTCACGGGGTCCCATATACATACATGCCGCTATCATTCATACATTTGATCAATAACCATACAGTAAAAATTCTGTACAGTTCATAAAAAGCAGCTTAAAGGGCAGATACATAAAAATATTAAACATAAATACAAAATGATAACATTTTAGGACCTATATCAATTTTATCTGAGATTAATACAGTCAAATTACTGTAGAAATACAACATGGCTGGGGGCTGTTAGCCAATTCTCTATACCATTGTTTTATGTGGCCTGTCTTTGTCTTATTATTGGAGCAGCTGAGGTCCACAGGAATCCCATGCTCACGGCACCGCTGTACACAACTGATGACCTCCCAATTTCTAAGTGACACTTTTTGACATAAAATTCAATGCCTTCCGATTGCAGACATTGTTTAATTGGTCTAATCCTGAAGAAATCTTGAATATATTTGGGAACGTTGCTTTTCGAGACTTTAAGCATAAATAATGAAATATGCAGTTCTCTCCTTAGTTGGAGTCTGGGCCAGTTTAATGCCTGGTAACAATGACAATGCTGGACCCTAAAGGGCATCCAAAACATATCGTGCTAGTCTATTACAGAGCACATCCAACTTATCAAGCCACATTTTAGTAGTCCCAGAGTATAATATGTCCCCATAATCTAAAAATAACAGTAGAGTTTAACATTCTTAATCTTACTTCCTGAGACATGTATTTTTTACTCAATACAGGGCATCTAATTTATTGTTCGTTTACTTAAAATCTTATTTATGTGTTCATCCCATTTTAATGAGCTATCTAGCCACATTCCAAGATATTTATAACTGGTGACCAGACAATATTTTATTATTTATTTTATGTAGTTTTGTTGACCGGGTAAGTGCAGTAGACAAATCCTGCCTATTTTCAGGCCACGACCCAGGGAGGGATACTGATGAATATCAACTGACCTTGAACCAGATTAAAGCTGTTGGTGGTATTTTTAGTGAATGAGGAAATTTGGCCAGGACACAGGAAATTCCTCTACTGTTTTCGATAAGTGCCATGGGATCTTTAACATCCACCTGAACTACCACCAATCCAGGCAGATGGGACCTCGGTTCAATGTCTCATCCGAAAAGCGGCACCTCAGAATACAGCACCCTCTCATGCTGCACTACAGTGTCAGTACTGAGATATTAATCCAAGTGCTAGATGTGGGAACTGAACCTACAGCCCTCTGATCGCCAGTCTCGACACGAGTGTGCTATCTACTGAGCCACTGACACTGCTAATAGATATCCCTCACTCAACCATGGCTGGCTGATACTTGGTTGTGAATTAGGAGGAGCTGAAAGACAGCACCACATCTCCTGGGGTAAATGGAATGAGGGAGGGCAATGCAGCACAAGCCAAGACTGAGCATGCCTCAAGAACCTGCAGCACATCAATGGCCTCCAAAGACTGAAGTGGAACTAGTAGTAGCTGAAGGCGGTAATGCCCAGGTACAGACAAACTGGTGAAAAAAAGACAGTAAAAAATAAGATGTCCTTCACTGAACTATTTTTCTTCAATCTGTTTTTTTTATTTTGTCAGTCAAATTCATTTCAGTGGCCTAATTTAGTACACTTGTGTTCTTTCAATACATAGTGACACATATCCGTCATGTCACAATCTTTAATACCATTTTAGTACACATTCTTTGCTTGCATGAATCTACAATCAGACTGCATACATCTTGCCTCCCTCTATGAACCATCTTGAGAGGAGAATGTTTATATCCCAGGATCCTTTCCTGTAGCTAGAAATGTTGATAAATAACTAAATAAATGAATAAACAAATATAAAGGTTCCTCCCGTGCCTCTACATAACAGTATGGGACTGTAATAACAAACCAAGTTAATTCCTGCAAGGTCAAATGATCAAGTGTCCCGTTTATCCTCCTTAGCAGGTGTCGGATGTTTGTTAAGCTGGACAGCATTGTAGGAGTAATGAGTGCCAGATGTAGTAATTATTCACAGCTGGAAAACTGCTGGGCTTCCCAAGCCCCAGCCTTGGGCAGGAAGCTTGCAGAGGCAGGCAGGAGGAGGGACTGTATCAGTGGCTCCAGTTATCAGGACGTAATGGTTGAATGGATCCTATTCACTAGGAACTGCTGGATCATTTCAACTGAACAACAGTGCACAAGGAGGATCCTGTCCTTCATCTGTGCCTCCAGTGCAGTGTTGGCAGTACATGTGGCTATGGATAGCAGCCCCAGCCCATGGGTCAGCTGCTTCAGCTACCTGCCATGGGGGGGTCAGAACACTGGCAGCTCCACAAATAAAAATGTATTAGAACATACCTGGTTGGGCTTCTCCTGCCGGGCAGGTTGGGGCAGTAGACATTGGTGCAGGTGCTATGCTGGGACATGCTGGCGACTGGTGCAGGGCTGCTACCATGGGAAATGGCTGCTGTGGTATCTGTACAGCAGGAGAGAAGGATTTAGTCTTGGCCATACCACGGGAGTTCTGAAGTGGGCACAGTACCCCAAATAGCGTATTTCCCCAAAACACTGTTCACTGGGGTGTCTGTTCTTACAAAATGGGCCCTAAGGGGTTCCCATATACCCCAATGTAACCTATTCCATAGATAGTGTGATGCAGGGATGTCCTACCTGTAAGAAGAATGGTTGGCTGTGGGGTGGGTGACTGGTCAGTGGGCAGAAAAGGTGGTGGGGTTGGTCCAGCTACAGGGTGAGTGGTTGTCTAGGGGTTATGCAGTCTTGGGGTTGTGGAGTGGTCCAGGAGGGGCTCAGTATGGGTATCATCGTTATTATGACATTTTGACCTTCTCTCTTCCACCACCCTCCTACAGGATTTCCATTCTTTATGGTAATGGGGAGGGTGTAAGGCCCTCCATGGGAACAGGGTGCCCCTGCATGTGGTGGGTGTGCAGCCCCTGGGCTGCAGGCCAATAGGGAAGAGTGCTTGCAGGCCCCTGCACAGGAAGGAGATGCAAGGCCCCGCATGGGTAGAGGGTGAATGGCTCTGATGGGAGGGGGCACCCAAATTCCTCACCCTCTACAGCCTCCACCTCCATGATCCTAACCCATCCTCCTTGACCACAGACACACCTTCCTCCACAGCCACCTTGTCATCCTTCTACTTCTCAGTCACCACTTCTTCCATGGTCATTTGAGACCACTCCCAGACCCTTGACATACTCCCTCCTGCATGTCCCCCTCCATCCAAACCTATGACATACATCCACCCTATATGGGTCCAGATGCTGTCCCTTCATAGGTCCTGACACTAACTCCTCCTTCCCAGCCCCAGAAACGAGCTCCCTACCTTCATGGCCCTGACACTAGTTACTCCTCCTTCCATAGCCCCAGGTACTAGCCCCACCTCTTGCATGATCCCTGTAACTAGCCCCATCAGCTATGGCCCAGGCCTTCCCTTTACCATCCACAGTCCACCTCGACAGTACCCACCACCGTCCACAGCCCTGATGTTACCCCAGCCTACACAGCCCCTGACACTGCCCCACCCTCCACAGGCCTCAACATTACCTCCCTCCACATACGCCAACACTACTCCTTCCTCCACAGCCCGGACACTTACCATCCCACATTACTCCCTTCCTCCATGCCTCCTTCGCTTCCTGCAGTCTCCTCACACCCTCACTCCATCCACAGTCTCCTCCAACACCCAAACTCCTCCACAGCCCTCGCCACCACCACTCTTGATACATCTACAACACCCTGTTCACCTACCTCCTTACCATTCCACCAGACAACTCCCTCCTGATCCACTGGAAACATCTGTCCCTCCTGGCCCACAGAACTCTTCTTTCTTCCTTTCTAGATACCCCTCCCTGGAGTTTTGCAGTTGCCTTGCGGCATTTCCATGAGGGGTGACCACATCTATGGACTTGTTGGCATGTTTTTTGACTATATTAATAAATGTCTATTTGAAATAGCATTTTGGTGACCAGTTTTTTCAGCCTGACAGTGGTGGTGCTGCTTTTCCTTGTTGTGTGCCTACCCTCCTTCCCCAGACACACTCGCTCCTGGGTCACCTTGGACATCTCCCTCACTCCTCCTTGCCCAGCACCCTGGATGCCCCCCATGGCTCCAGACACTCCTCTATCCCTCCTAGGCACACACCTCCCTAGGCCCAGGACACCGTCCCTCTCAGGCTTCCTGGACCACCTTCATTCTTGGCCCTCACTGGGCGCCCTTCTCCCCGTGCCCACTTTACAACACTCTGCACTACCCCCACTCACTGAGCAGCAGCATGTCCGCGCTTGCTTGGTGCTTGACACAGTTCAACCTGGCAGCTAAGAAAGAGAGAAAGGAGACTAAGAGAGAATGCTGACACAGAAGATCAAGCCCTGGACCCTTACATCCACACTCTTGAGTGAGCCACACTCTGCCACCAGCAATGCCAACCAAGAGAGGGTCCAGAACACCCACAGTACTGATGGCATGTTAAACTCTCCATAGCCCTGTGTTTATGCTCAGAACACCGCACCACCATCTCCAAATCCTGGTCTTGGGCTCCTAATCCTCCCCATCCCTGTCCTCAGTTTCCTGACCTCCCCACAATGGTAACATGCTACTGGGTGTGCAACATGGATGAGTGACCTACTGACACAGCAGCGGCAGCACGCTTAGCAAAGGTCCTGGGTGGTTGCTGTTGATGGCACAGCTCTGGTCTTCCTGTACAACTCAAGTTTACTTGGCTTTCCAGCAGGACTGTGGACTATTCCCATGGCAGGAAACACCCTGTCCAGGCAGTCCGGCAGCAGTGAATGCAGCTGTGACAAGGACAATTCCTGTAATCACCGCCATAATGGGGTCCTCCCTGCTGTCACACTCTTCCTTCTGGGACTTGACAGGGTGCTAGACAAGGACAAAAGGTGAGAGGGTAATAATATTTACCTCCTATTCTGCTAGGTAATGAACTTTACTTTCAGCAGTGCATTCTGAGGATCATGGTGTGAAGGGGTAATAATAGGTGTTGTGAGGGTCTGTGGAGGCGAGCGATGAGGATTATGGAAGGAGAGTAGCATGGTGAAATGAGGTGGTGTGTGGGGGTAGTAGAGGGAGAGGGTAGTGTCGAAGCTGTGTTGGGTGGGGAGTACTGTCGGGCTGTGGAGGGGAGCCATTGCCAGGACTGTGGAAGGAGGTGGGGCTAGTATCTGGGGCTTTGGAAAGGATCAACTAGTGTCAGGGGTAGCAAAGGCTGGAGGTGCAGAAATTATCACAGAAAAGGAGTCCATTGATTGCTGGTGTTTTCATTGTGTGTTGCTGCTGGACAAGAAAAGTGAAGGGTAGCAACAGGATGTGAGTTAGGAGCTGGGAATGGCAGTGGGATGTGGGCAGAGAGTGGATCAAGCAGTTTGGTAGGAGCAAGTGGAGAGAGGAAGTGGAACAAGCAAGAGGGAGTTGAGTAGGAACTCCTGGGAAAGGGAGTGGGGAATGCAATAGGGACTGGGGCAGGGAGAGGCAATGAGGCTGGAACAGGTAATGGGAGTTGGGCATGCATGAGATGACAAGCCATATAATCCCATCTATTCCCAGTGTGGTAAGGGCAGGAAAGAGAATGGAGCAATAATGGACATGAGCAGGAAGAGCTGGGGCGGGGAAAAGGCAGAAGAGAGGGGCATGACCTGGGGGGCTGGATGAGGCCGTTTATCATCCTTTGCTACCTTCATGGAGCAAGTCAGAGGATGTGCAACTGATAGATGGGGTAGTGTGACTGCTACAGTAGGACTCCTCTCCAGACTAGCCCCTCCTTTTCTGGCTGTGTGCTCCTGGCACAGTTCAGGATAGGGGCTGGGAGTGGAAGATACACAGAGCATTGCTGCGGTGGTACTGCCTGGGTCTGGGTAGTATTACTGCCTGTCAGATAGGAAACCACCCTCCCTCCCACTCTCTGTCCCTGACTCATAGACTTCAAAATGCTGGAGCAGGTTTGCTCTGCTTTATAGTCACTGACTTTGAAACTGTATTTATTTAATTAATCTATAAAACACTGCAGAGACTAAGTGTGCCACCAAAAACATGGATGTCAGCGGGCTGCTTCCTTGTCTTGACATCCACAATACAGCAGCAAACCTTACATGCTCTGCGATGATGCATTGCTATTTTAGTCTTTTCTGTTCTAGTTCTGTGATCTGCAAAGAGTTGATGCCACTGAACTACTCAGGAAAAACTAGAATGACAATGTCACTCAGTATTGCCAAGCGTGAGTACATAAAGCGGTGCATGATGCACTATGTTGTGGATGTAAGATTCCT
This sequence comes from Neoceratodus forsteri, assembly GCA_016271365.2. Taxonomy (NCBI): domain Eukaryota; kingdom Metazoa; phylum Chordata; order Ceratodontiformes; family Ceratodontidae; genus Neoceratodus; species Neoceratodus forsteri. The sequence continues at coordinate 427,885,449 of CM057452.1, forward strand.
TAGTTGCCCACTGATATCACATTTTTCTGGCAGCGCTCAGTCTCTGTGGCATTTCCAGCTAAAAAAAAAATGTTCTTGTCATTGTCTGACCCCATCGGCTATGAAGTGCCATGGCAATAACAGGAGATTCACTGTGTAGCATTTACTGTGTACAGTAACATCTGGGGTGAGGTGTGCAGCAAGACTTCACATACAGCAAATTTCAGCCCTTTTCTGCAAAACAGTGATGCAGCTTAATAAAAACAGGGGCTGTTTGGACAAATAAACACGCTTCAGGGACACTTCTTAAAACCACATTTCTGTGTTACGTGTAGTTCCACCATAGCAGAGGCCATGAAAGGAGAGCAGGATACCAAAGTAAGAGGATTCCATCACACGACAGACCCATTGGTGTGGATAAAGAGCCAACATCCAACATTAGGAAAGTAGAGTGTCCATGTTCCCATGTGAGATGCTGAGCCACAAGCATCACTTCTGATGGACCTCCCCAGCCATATTATACCATCTATTCCCATCCATAGCTCCTAGTGTCCCACTTAGTGCTTGTGGAGAGGAATCTGCTGCCATGGCTGTGAGGGCTCTGGAGCCTGCTGCCACAGCTGGGAGTGGTGTCACAGGAACCTGAACCCATGGCTGGGGACTCAGAAGCATACTGCGAGGGCTTTTGGGCTTGGGTGCATTGAGCATGCTGCTATGGTTTGGAGGGCTCTAGAGACTGAGGCCATGGATGAGGTGCAGCACAGGAGCCAGAGGCTTGTGATTGGTGGTGGGCTCAGGAGCTAAATGCCAGGGCTGGCAGGTGGTTGGGAGCCTGAGGCAAGGGCTGGAGGGGTCTTGTGAGCATGAATACTTGGCCATGGGTGGTGGAAACATGTTGCAATGACTGGAAGATAGTTCTGGAGTCTACCACCAGGGCGAGGGGGCGCTCTGGAGCATGCTGGTGGTGTGGCCATGGGAACCTGCAGCCATGGCTTGTGGGCTTGGAGCATGCCACCAGGGGTGTATGGGGGTGTTGGGCTGTGAGCATGCTGCAGTGAATTTCTTTGGGTTTGAGTAATGTTTCCCAGGCTGCATTTACACCTCAAAGTGTGAGCTGAAACATTTCAAATTAATCAGAAATAAATATTGTCAAACCTTGCTGAAAGTCTATCACTAACATCAGCAGTGACATCTAACAATTTCTGTCATGCTACATAAATTGTAGTGAAAAGATCCACTCTTGGGATCAAACCCAGGCCCCTAGTGTCTATGGATTGGTAGGCAGTAGCCCTACCATTGTACTAAACATTTTAACAGGAACTCCATCCCATGGCAAGGGACATCTAGCAATGAATGCAGGCCCCTTCCTACACAGCTGCAGTGGATTTTCATAATGAACAGTCTGCTTATTTGAAGTAATGTTTCCTAAGTTGCAGTTAAGCCTCTAAGTCTGAGCTGGAACTTTTCAAGTTATCAACAGTACAGAACTGCAAACCATGCTGAAAGTCTATTACTAACATCAGCAATGACTTCTAACTATTTCTCTCATACTACATAAACTGTAGTCAGGAAGAAAAATGTTCCACTGTAAGGGTCAAATCTTCTACCTTCTACTGCTTCATAACCTGAAGCACTACCACTCTTCTAAGATTCCTATACAGAAGATGCATACTGTGGCAAAGGACTTCCAGCAGTGAGTGCAGACACCACCTACACAGCTGTAGTGGATGTCTATTTGAAGCAGTGTTTTCACAGAATCAAACAGAATCACAGAATTTGATGGCATTAAAGACCCTACCAGCCCATCCTGCCTGCCCTTCTCCCTCTCCTGTACACATCTTTGCTTTTGCTGTCCCACCCTTACCCCCACTTAACCCATATGTCTGTCCCATGCCCTCTTGAATCCCTCCACCATTTCAGCCCCTTCACCTCCTCTGGCAGCCTGTTCAATGCCTCCACCACCCTCTCTGTGAAGAACTGTCTCCTCACATACCTCTGTATCTTCCTCCTGGAGTCTTAAACTGTGCCATCTAGTTTTAAGCCCTTACTTCCTTTTAAGTAGACACTCTTCCTTTACTTTGATGATCCCTTTGACATACTTAAAGTCTCAATCATGTCCCTCTCCCTTCTAGTTTCCAGCATGTACAGATCCAATTTCTTACATTTCTGTTCTGTGTCTTCCCTGCATACCTGCACCATCATGGTTACCTTCTCTGAACCCTCTCCATCCGTCTATGTCTTTTCATAGATGTGGCCTCCAGAATTGAACTCTGTACTCCAGCTGTGGTTTTACCATGGCTTTGTAGAGGGCATCAGTACCTCTCCTTCTGCTGCTGATGCCCCTGCTAATGCATGCCAACATCCCATTTGCCTTCCCCATCACCCTGCTACATTGTCTTCCCACCTTAAGGTTACATGATACTATAATCCCCAGATCCCTATCCTGCTCTCTATCCTTGATGTCCCCCCAAGGGTGTATCCTGCTTCAGGTTCCTGTGCACCAAGTGCATCATGGCACAGTTTTGGCATTGAATTTCAGTTGCCAAGTCTCAGCCCATCTCTCAGAGTCATCAGGTCCTCCCTCCCTCATGTCCTCCACCCCACTTGCTGTGTCCAGCCTATTACAGATTTTCATATAATCTGCAAATAGGCACACCCTTCCAATCAGTCCTTCTGTTATATCGCTTATGTAGATATTAAAAGGAGGGTCCCAGCACTGACCTCTGGGGCACCCTGCTTGTCACCTCCCCATCCTGGAGTACACCCTGTTTACCACCACTGTCTGGTTCCTTCCCTCCAGCCAGTTTTCCACCCACCTGGATATTTTCCCACCTATCTCTATAATTTCCAGCTTGCTATCCAACCTTCTGTGGTGAGCAATTTTGATAATTTGATATTATATCTGTGTATATCTGTTATGTATTTTTCTCATTCTATCTCTTTTCTAGGTATTCTCTATCTGCCTCTTTGTCCCCTTTGGAGATTGGTAATTGCAGATGCAGCTGTTCTGGATCTTGGCAGCCTCTCCTGTTTCTATCTATTTAAAGCTGGTTTTGCTCTCTTATCCTGTCATGCTTATTGTTTTCCAAGTTGCATTTTAAATCACAAAGGGCCACTAACATTCATGACAGAGTGGTACACTGTCATTTTGCTGAGTGTTCCCTCAGCTATTAGAAATAGTGACTGGATTCACAGAAACTTAAAGGCTTTCAAAAGTGCCTTGGGTGTAATGTGTGCAAATATGCACAAAATGGCAACCAGTTTATACATCCTGTATATTGTAAAGTAAGTGTAGAGGTTAGAGAATGTATTACTTGTGATACACCATTTACTGTGTATGTACTATGGTGCCCATGCAATCTTATTTATGTAGAGCAAACTGTTTGACCTTTAAAACAAAGAATTCAAAAAGCATGTGAGGTCCACTGCCAACAACTGACAGGGCATCCCTGTTGGCATGCACTTTTGAGTGCCGTAATTCCAGTCCAGATCTGATTAGATTCATGGGTATTGAACATGTTGGATCTTTGAGTAAGGTGGTAACATAACTAATAGCCTACTGAGATGTGAAAGCTTTTGGATTTTCACATTGAGAAGCATCAAACCCCTTTTTCTTAGAGACCAGAGGATTTAAAACCATATTTGACAGATTAATATGCCAATTGAATTGTACAGTTTTAATGTGCTAGCTCCCAGACTAGGAATTATTGTGGATTTGATCTAAAGACAACCTATGTATAATTGAACATTTCTGATTGTCCCCATAAAATAAGGGTTTGATATTTATAGAATCTGGTGATGTCCAGCAGACCAGACCTGGGTTTGAAGACCACAGCTTCCACTTGCATACTGTGTGACCCTGAGCAAGTCATTTAACTTCCTATGCTCCCAGGTCGCTACTGTAAAAAGCTTTCAACTTAGTGTGCTACTCCTGGTTAATCAACAAAAAAAAAAAAGAATGTTAAATATGTTTTGCTGCTTCTTAGCCTTTTCTCACATTCTGTTTGTAATTTGATATTATATCTGTATACATATGTTTCTCCTTCTTTCTCCTTTCTAGCTATTCTCTGTATCCCCTTTGGAGATTGGTAATTGTAGATCACAGCTGTTCGTGGATTGCAGCAGCCTCTCCTGTTTCTATCTATTAGAGCTGGTTTTACTCCTTATCCAGTCATGCTTATTATTTTGCATGAAGCATCTACATTTCACATTGCCTTAGCAGAGCTCATTAGTTGCGGCTCTCAGATTTACTTGTAATAATCTAATGCATGATTGGGTTCCTTTTGTCATGTTTATTTGTGTTAAAGGATACCTAAACCATTTTTTACACATTTATTTTTAAAAATTTCTCCATAGGCTTGTAAAGAAGAGGCTGTTGTTTACATTTATACTGAAACTACATTTATTAAAGCAGGATAAATGCAGTTTCATGGCATTTGAAAACTGCAAACACAGCCTCTCTTGATTCAAAATTCTGCTCTAAGAATCCTAAAATGGCTGCCTTGATGATGTAATTGAAGAGAGATGCCCAGCTGTGCAGATGTATTCTAACTGTGATAACAGTGTTCAAATGCCAAATGTTTGCTTGCTGATATTAGCATTGGAAGTGCAGAAGTTAGACAGATGCAGAATGGGAATGGCAGTGAAGTACTGAACTCATGCCAACCCCACCTCCAACCTGCAGAGATGGACAGGCATGGGGTGTGCCTTTGGGTCATCGCCCATAACGCTCACGGCATTTCACCTCACCCTATCCTGCAGACACCGACAAGTGTTGAGGTGTGCCTTGCTGTGTTCAGCTTTATAGTCACCCATTTCATAAGGATATATGCTGAAATGGGTGCAGTATAGGAGAATGGGGTGAACTCTGGGGCCGAAGAGTCCAAGGCGCATCTCGATGCCTGTCACTGGCTTCAGGTGGGGTGGGGGTGGAATGGTGTGAGCATTACAGCCGAAATCTAAAGGCACCCCTGACACCTGTCAGGCTGTACAGGGTGGGACATTATGGCTAGAAACCATAACGTCCTGGGACTGTTTGTTGGTATTTGCACTACAAATTTTCAACATGGCCTTTTTGTTAAACAGACCCAGTGCCCTTATTACTCAGAACCCGGTGTCAGCCATTTTTAGACCATGGATTAGGAATGCCTTTACCTATTTTAGTGAGGGATCTGTATGGGCAGATCTAATGCCATGGTTAGAGACTGTCTGCTGAATCCCTTTCTATCCTGCCACTGCCTCTCACCTTGGACATCATCAGGAGAGAGAAACAAGAGACTAGATCCTCTTCCTGCTGCGTCCTGTCTCCTGGGACATGGGGTGTGAAGCAATGGAAAGCCCCCATGAGATTGGGCTTGTATCATCCTTGTCCTGCTGCTTCCAGCAGATATCTGTTAGTATCAACCAAGTCATGCAGAAGGCAGGACCAGGGAGGGAGGCATTTGAAATGGGACACAAAAAACGAAGATAACGTTAATGTGCAAAACTGATTTTTGATTTGTTTTCAACAGTCTGGAAAAAGTTGATCAATATTTGTATATCAAAAAAAACTTTCATTACCAGTTTATTTCTCCTCACCTCCCGGGGAGGCATCAAGAGGGCTTTGATGTTTCCTCCTAGCAACTGCCCTCACTACAGGTGGTTTCACTATAGGTTAATCTGTTCAGGTCTCAGAGGTCTGGCCGTGCCTTAATTCTCGCCTCGGTCAGGTTGATCCACACTGCTATTTCCTCCATGGCACTCAAGTCTGGATAGCAATTTCTCTGAATCGCCCCCAGTTCCTGCAGCTGCTGGCTGGTGAAGTGCGCCCTTGTCTGCGGGTCTTCCTCCTGCATACAGAGCTTGTCTCCTCATGGCTGGAATCCACAGGTTTACACCTGGAGGCCTCTTCCCTGTCACCTGAAAACAAACCCCAAAAGCAAATGAAAAATAAAAACATTGGAAAGGGTTTGAAAAGGCCCTACATTCTGTGAACATTGATTTGCAAACGAGGGGCTAAAATCGTCAGATCTGTGAAATGTATTTTCATAGGAAGAAAAAACAAAATAATTATAGGAGACAGAATGATTGACATTATTGTAGTAACAGTGTCTCATTCCATGAGCAGCAGTACTATTAGAGGAAACATTGTAAATCATGCCAGGCTTAATGATTTATCCAAATAAAATGTAATTTAATTGTAATGCAATAATCTCTGAGAATCTAAAAATGGGGTTGAGGGTGCAGCACAGATTTAAACGTTCTCTGGAAATGAAATATTATTACTTAATACATGGCAACGTTTGCCCTGGGGATCTGTAGCGCTAAGCAAAGCACGAAGATTGGAGGATTTGGAGGACTCGGAAACTGTATGAATTTTATTTTTACTGTCTGACACATTGTTTTACTGGGAGGTCTACTGTGGTTATACAGAATCCATCAGACAGGGACTAAAGAACCTGGAAAGTATGGGTGACCAGCCTCTGGGTCGGCTTCTACCCAGGAGGCTGGGTCTAGTGGAGTGCCAGGAGGCGGTTTGGGACCGGGTTTCTCCTAGGCCTTGCTGGCAAGCCGGAGGCTGGCATAAGTAGGGGTGAGGTGGTGGGGCTGACGTTCCGGGTGTTTGGGCTGCACAAAGGGTTTAAAAGAATCCAGTTGCTTCTCAGAACTAGACTGTCACGAGTCTTGAACTTTTTAAGAAGATTCGTTTGGACGTTTCTTACCACTGGATACTGTCTTCTGGGAATTAAAACTGTTGTTTTGTAGTCCGAGCAGTGAGAGTGCCGGTTTGTGAGCACCCTGGGAGTGAGAGGTCCTGGTTGCCTACTAATTTGTATTGTTTATTTAGTCTATGTTGGAAGTTTTTGTATTCCGTGCAGTGAGGTGCCGGTTAGGTTGGGCATCCAGGAAGTGAGAGGACTTGTGAGCCCAACTTATTATATTGTTTATTCAGTTTATTGTTTGACCATTTATTTCCTGAAAGCAATTCCTGATGGTGACTTAACATCCTGTTTAGTTTTTTATTTTAGTTTATTATATTATTTATTTAGATTTTTGTTTGTATAGATCTGTGTTCTCAAGCTAGATTGGAAGTGTTCTGGCTCTTCCCATGCCATGTTTGGGGTTTGGGATATGCATCACTGTTCTGCCCCCAGGTCATGTGCTATTCACCCTCAGCGCTTCATGCCCTCTGTCCTTTTTCCCCACCATTGCTTTTTCCACCTATTAACACTGCTGGGCCTTGGGTGTGCCCACAGGAGGGTGGGGAGGGCGGGGTGTGAACAGTGGAGGGTGGAAGAGCAGAACTCGCATCGGGCAGTTAAGCCCAGAAGATGAACTGGGGTGAAATGGAGACTAGACGTGGATCTCCTTGTTTGGTCCCCATACCCAAGGGCACCTCCGTTGATGGTGGGCAGGTGGCTGGGGCAACCCAGGAGTTCTGTCCAACTCGGGCGGTGTTATGCAACGCCAGATCTGTTGTGAACAAGACTGCCATTGTCGCGAACTTGGTGGGTACAGCGGATCTGGCGTATCACTGAAACCTGGCTTGATAGTAATGTTGGCCCGTGCTTGAGGCAGCAGTTCGGCTGGGTATTCGGGGATACACTGACCGAGATTGGACCGCGGGGAGGGGGTTGTGGTCTCTTTCAAGACCGAATTGGATCTCACAAGTGCCCCAGTTGAGGAGACCAGATCATTTGAATGTGTCCTAATGGCAGGTGGGGCTATTGGTTGGCTCTCATCTACCCTCCACCCAGGGACGAAGTTATTCCTTAAAGTGGCAGACTTTGTGGTGACCTCGTGTTTGAGTCAACCAGGCTGATGGTCCTGGGTGACTTCAATGCCTGGATCAATGACAAACTTTGCAATTTGGACAACACTTTCTCCAATTGATGAATTCATTGGGTCTCACACAGGTGGTTACCTCTGCCACTCATAAACATGGCCATTCCCTTGACCTAGTTTTCCTCCTGGGGATGGGCCTCTGATGTGGGGTGGAACCCGTCGGACGTCGGACCATTACACTGTGCGATTCAATTTTGCACCTCTTCGTAGGCCAGCCCCTGTGGAGATGGTCAAGTACTGCCCTTTATGGGATTTGACTCCTGAAGGTCTAACTCAGGTACTTGATCTAACAGAATCTCCTGTGGCAAGCAGGGATACGGAGGTTTTGGTTCTGGCATATAATAATGCCATTACCTCAGCACTGGATTCCATTGCTCCAGTCCGTGTGCATCCTCTCTCCCTTACGCCCTCGGTCCCTGTGGTTTGATGGGGACCTGAGGAAATTCGGCAACTAGGATGCAGGTTAGAGCGGTGCTGGAGGAGATCCATCAGATGCTGACCATCTTAGACTGCTAGAGCATTATAGACTCTATCAGTCAGCAATTTCCTATAAGAAGGCAAAATTCCTGTCTGGAGAAATTGCTGCTGCTCAGAACTCGACCAGCTCAGCTCTTTTGAACTGTGGACAGGCTGTGCAACCCAGCCTGTCTACAAGTTCATAAAGCTTCCTGATGCAGTGTAATGAGCTTGCTGGGTTCTTTGCGGATAAGGTGGCTGACATCAGGATGGAGACCATGCAGCGCACTCTATGGGAGTTGCTGTGGATCAGCGCTGGTCACTATCCCCTTCTTTCCTGGAGTTCCTTTGAATGGCAGGAAATCGTAGATGTTATGAGGATTGTCCAGGGTATGTGTACTACAAGTTGTATTTTAGATCTGGGTCCTACAACCTTGATAATGGGCTGTGGTGATGTCACTGGCCCAGCTCGTGAATAGTCTGGTGCTCCCTTGGCTGGTGGTACCCCTGGTCCTTGAAGGAGGCAGTGGTGACACCTTTGTTGAAGAAGGCTTCTTGGACCCAGACTCTCTCGCTAACTACAGGCCAATCTCTAACCTTCCTTTGTGGGAAGGTGATCAAGAAAGTAGTGGCTGCTCAGTTGGAGAACCATGTGACCATCCATAGCATCTCGAACCTCTCCAATCTGGTTTCGAAAGAGGCACAGTACCGAGACTGTTCTGGTTCGGTGCTCAATGATCTCCTGATGGCGAGATACCAGAAAAACAGTCCATTTGGTTCTGCTTGATCTGTCATCAGCGTTTGACACCGTGGACCATGGGTTCTGCTTGAGCACCTGATATTCATCCGTGGGCTCTCTGGTTTGGTCCACAGATGGTTTACTTCATTCCTCACTGGTAGAACTCAGAGGGTAGTGTCGGGGGTTTTCCTCGGACCCTATCTCCCTGTCTTGTGGGGCACCTCAGGGCTCAGTGCTGTCCCCCATGTTGTTTGCAGTGTACATGCTTCCCTCGGAGACATTGTAAGATGGTGTGGGCTGAAGTTTCATTGCTATGCCGATGATACTCAGCTGTACCTGTCTTTGCACCAGACCAGGATGGAGCACTCTCGGTATTTAATAATTGCCTCTTGAAATGCAAGGTTGGATGAAGTCTAACTGGTTGAGTTGAACCCAGAGAAGACAGAGGTGATGGTTGTGGATTCAGATCGCGGATGGGGGCAGGAGCAAATCATTCTACAGGTTTATTCCTTGGGGCGTAAGCTCCCTAACTCTGAACAGATCTTGAGACCTTGGGTGATTCTTGACAATGGGCTGACACTATGTTTGCAGGTGTCAGCCGTCATTAAGTTATCCTTTTGCCATCTGAGGAACATCGCTAGAATCAAGCACCTTGTTCCATCGGTGACCTGCCTCGTTGATCCACACCTTTGTGACCTCGCATTTAGTTACTGCAATTCCCTTTACTTTGGGCTTCCGGGGTTGATATCCACGCTTGTAGCTAGTGCAGAATTCTGCAGCCCGTTGTTGATGGGTACTCTCGATCTTCCCACCACACCAGTGCTGCAGGAGCTGCACTGGCTGCCAGTCCAGTGGCGGATCACCTTCAAAGTTGGATTACTGACTTACAAAGCCCTACATGGACTGGGCCCTGACTACCTGAAAGAGCTCCTGGTTCCTTACACCCGGACTGACAACTCCACTCAGCCAATGACGGGTTGCTAGAGATTCCAAGGGTGTTTTAAAATCTTCTGGTGCCTGGGCTTTTATGTTTGTGGCACCTACCCCATTGGATTAGGGAGTGCATGACTGTGGGGGCTTTAAACCAGCACTAAAAACTTATTTATGGAATAAGGCTTATGGTGATGGTGCCAAAGATGACAGACCATAATTGTTTTATGTTTTATAATGATGTAGTACTGTTTTAACCGTTTTAGCTGTGCACTGCACCTTGATATTGGAAAGGCGCATTAAAAATAAAGTTTATTATTATTATTAAGCATACATAGGAGAGAAAATACACAGCGTGTGCCCAATTAGTAGCAAAGGAATAATTCAGATCAAGATCCTCTCGGAGTAAAATGTTTTCATAAAATAAAATCTGCCAGTTCTCAGTACCTGAAATCATTTCTAATGGAGGAGGAACAAAAGGTAATTGTGAACTAATGCAAATACCGGTGAGACCGGGCCCTGAGAATAGGCCAGAGTCCAGGTCAGGACTGGACTGAACTCTGGATCCAGGGAGGTATTCTGCTCTCTAGCTGTGGGTTCAGGGTCTCAGAGATACAATGTGTGCGGGGTAAGGGACTTGAAACCAGTTAGCAACACTGTACTTGGCCTCATAGTATCCCTTCCTGAAATGTTTCTTTCTTCTTATATTCCAATTATATTAATTTTCTTTGAAACTTAAATGGTTCCACTTCATGTATCAGATGGATTTGTTCGGTTTCTTTTTATTTCCATAGACAGCTGACCATTTGTAATTTTGTATCTACAGTTGTCAAATTCTGGACACGATTCACTACAAAGTGCTATGTGAATAGTCAGCGGAGACCCTATATGGGACCTAAGAGAGCCTGAGCAGGGCCCCACAGAGGACTCAGTTGTTCTGATCTGGTGTCAGTTTTATTTTCTGTATTTGTTTAATTATTTGTTTTACTTTGTATTACTCTGCAGTGTAAGTGCAGCAGTGTCAGCTATGGCTAGCTTTCTGGATCAGTTACCTGCGCACTCTCTGTTCCTAAAACCATTGGGAGGATACCACTGGAACTGAGTTTATAAAAATATAAAGTTATTAACCACAACGACCTGTATTATGAACCACGACAACCTGTATTATATCACAGTACTTGTATTTATTAACCACAAAGCCCTGTATTTATTAACTTCGATGCCCTGTATTATTTACCACAGTGCATTGTATTAATTGACAGGTTTACAACTAGACAGAATACGGCGGGCAGTGGAATTCGAACAGGGTCAAGGACAGTAGGAAAGTTTTGCAATATTTACTGATTACAACAAGTAATACTTGGGGGGTTTGTATAAATTTATTGAGATTTACTGTTTGAAATCCCATTACCCTCTTGCAATCCAGAAGGCATCCCTCCTATCCTTTACATCATCCCATTTCAGCTTTACTGGCAGCAAGGCCGGAAAAGTGAAGCTACAGTAAATCACAAATTGCAGTGAGAAATACATAATGTGACCTTCTGAGAACTGAACCCAGGTCCCTGAACACACAGTCTATAAATCGTCTATAAGACTCTATAAATAGTCGGAATATGCATAGGGATGTAAGTGCGACCATGCAGGAGACATGTCACGGAATACTGCTGCTGTGCTCTGCTCATCTCGGAGCCAAGTCACATTTGAACTTTGCATTTTGGACCAAGACCAACACAAGAAGGACGGCTAGTCGGACTCTGAGCTTAGGGCTACACAGAGTACTGACAAAAAGGCTGATAATTGCCGCAGACCTCCCTCCCGCCCCCTTTCTTACCTCTGTTTTCACTACTGTGGTGCCTTAGAAGTCTGCCAGCTGCCGGCCAGTGGTACCAGCCTGTTCAACTGCCATGCCTTCCTGCTACTACCTGGTCTGGCCCGATGAATCGTTGTTGGGTGCCAGTGCATGGGATGTGAAGGTCAGTCAGTGACTGTGCACGAGGTGTGGTATGTTGCCTGCTGGGTGTAGTACAGGGTGTGGGATGGCTCTCGGTCCCTGGTGCACGGGTGTGGTATATCGGCAGCTGGGTGTAGTATGGGGTGTGGGATGGCTCTTGGTTCCTGGTGCAGGGTGTGGTATGTCGGCAGCTGGGTGTAGTACAGGATGTGGGATGGCTCTCAGTGCCTGGCGTGGGATGTCTCTTGGTGCACAGGGTGTGTATGGTCTCTTGGTGCCCGCTGCATGGGTGTGTGATGTCTCTCAGTTCTGCAGGTGTGGAGATGCACGAATGTGGAATATCTCCCAGTACTCGATGAGCTCTGGATCTCACCAAGTTCTCTCGCTGGTCCTTTGGCAGTTCTGGGCCTTTCTGTCAGCTGGACATAAATACCTAAGATACCAATTCTGGGCAGGTAGGAGATTCTGTGGGGACTCAGTAGTCATTTAAGACATGGGGTGACAGAGGCTGCAAATCACACTTTCTGATTGTTGGGGAGGGACCAAGATCCCTGCTGCACCTTAATTAATAACATAATATATTTGTTTGTTGAGATTACCCCTTGAGATGCAGGAGTGACAACAAAGTCCCACAGTGTGCAAACAAAGTAAAAATGGGCACAGATCGAAGGAATTAAACCAGTGGGAAGGGCAGAGAAATGGAGCCAGACTGTCCTGAAAAAATGCACCCAGCACTGTTATCTGTCTGTCAAGCACTGCAGATGGTAACATTTCTTAAAAATAAAATAGTGGCCCAGAACTCATTTCCTGTCATATACAATATATAGCATAAAATTAAATCAGAAGACCTAAGTTCGAATCCCAGTTGAGTCACTTGCTCTGTGACCCAAACTAAGCCAGTCAACCTTCACTGCTTCGCTTCAAGCCAGCTGTAAAATGGGAAGAGCAGAACCCTTAGCTGAAACATGGCCACGGGCTGGGTGAGTCGTCAGTTGCTCCTACAGCTTAGAGAGTTTAGAATGTGTTTACTACGTTTTTGAAGTTTTAAAACATTTTCTTCGTTTGATGCTCTCAAATTGTTTTACACTTGAATGGTTTCAAGGTGTTACGACGGTTTAATGGTTTGTGCACAGGGCTGTCTCCCTGGCCCGTTACACCCCAGCACTACTAGTTTGCCAGACCACCGCTTCTTGCTTTGCCTACTCTGTGAGGACTGGTTTTCTCTCGTTTGTCTGAGACTTTTGGAGACCGTGCTATGGCAGTCTGTAGTCGTTTCACTCACCATGCATCTGACAGCGGCGCAGATGCTGGAACATTGTGTGCTATCAAGAGTGGGAAGACTCGAGCGGGGATACCAGCGTCCTGAGGAAGGACTGAACTGATGTGGTGTGTAGCCTGTTCTGCTGAGAATTTTTCTGGCAAACGATTGGGAGGAACTAGTCAAGTTTGACTTTTGTGCTATGGGGTGTGTTTTCCCCACTCTGACTGTTAGTGTAGAGTGCTCGTAGGGATTCTGGACTGTTTTGCTGGGTCGGCTGTTGGCAGCATGGGTAGCCTGGTTCTACTGGTGTCTGATACTTGATTTGTTGTGGACAGAGGTGACAGGGCTTTAGAGCAGCCAGGAAACTGTGTGCGAGCCTACTGTTCCCCAAGACTCTCGAGGTTTGGCTATGGCCTAGTCATTCCCTGGGTATTGAGGTGCCCCAGTAATATTTCTGGTTGTAACATGGCAAAAATATTAGGAGTCTAGGAACAAAGCTGATAGGTGTAAGGCGTCAGGTGGTACAAGAGCAACACACGGCATTATGAGGACGATAATGCCGTGTTGCTTGTTATATAACATCAAGTAGCCATGGGAGGAAAAGGAGCAGTGAATGAAAAAGGAAAAGGTAAAAATGTAACAGAGCAAGTTCTGAAACAGCAAGTAGATACGTTACAGCAGGAGTAGGACAAATGTGAGAGAGACACCGGGAAAAATATAGGGCGAGGGAAGTGGAAGGAGGTAGAGTTGGAGGATATGTGTTTTAACTAGATCCATCACTGTAATAATGAGATGCATGCTATAACAAGGTTTGTAACATGGGAAAAATACTAGGAGTGCAGGAGAAAGGTGATAGCTGTAACAGCATGCAGATGAGACAGACACAATTGAGGAACCTGGTGCAGAAGTAGCGAGGCAGGGTGGAACCGAGGCAGACACACAGTAAGAGTGAGAAGAACCAAGCGCATTTAATTTCAAGAACTTCACGATGTATGGCACGGTAAACTGTAATTATAGAGCAGCAAGCAGAGAGAGGAAGACACAACACACAGTCGGAAATGTGAGCAGTGGAACTGAGCGACTAGTACAGATTCTGACCAGGTAAACAATAAAAAGTACAGGGAGTAAATGAGCATGCCTCTATGCAAATGAGACAGAGACCTACATGGAGAAGCAGTAACAGAACAAGCTTGGGCCCTCCACGAACAATAGTAAATGTACAGCCGTTAGAAATAGTAAAAATCTATACTAATCATTAAGAAATACATGATGGTACTACTATGCAAAAACCCAACATATATGTATGTAAGAGAGGTTCGTCCGCATTTTGCAAAGTAACAGTAAATACAACTGAATAACGTGATTTATCTCATGGCCTATTCAATAACAGCCCTACAAACATTTCTCTGAGATATACACTGATGTCACACCATGTTACAAGCGCATCAATCCTCTCCGAAGGTGGCATCTAATGGTGAATTAATGCATGGTTGGTCCGTTGTAGGCACTCGGCTGCTGTGGTCCCAACCATGCATTAATTCCCTATTAGATGCCACCTTGGCCGTGGATTAATGCTTACTTGTGGCAGTTGGAGGAAGCCTGGCCCTTGCCATTTTAGCTGACTGGATCCTTTGGCTGTTTTCTGGTGAAATCTTTGGATTACTCTTTGGATTACCTACACTCCTGGATTGCTTATTTGATTCAGCCTTGAATCCATTGACAATTTCTGTGCTCGGACAGTGAGAGTGTCCTTCTGTGGTTCCCAGTGGTGAGAGGACCTGGATGTCCACATTTTATTTATTTTCTGTTTTTAAAAGAAGACTTTTTTCTTTTTGTTGTTTTGGATTACTATTTGCACACTGACCTGCTCTGGGCAGACTTTGGATTTTAACTCTGGGCAGCCAGAGTGCTTTGCCTTTCTCATTTCCAGGTTATGAGAGGGACCTGGGGTGGGGTTATATTCTCTTCTGCATTCCAGTGAGAGGGGTCTGCAGTGGTTTTTCTGTCATTATTTGGTTTTAGTTTACTGTTTATTATCTGGTTATGTTTTCCATGTGCTGAGTTTGGGTTAGAGTATCCATGCTGTGTAGGGTAGGATATATAAAAATTAATGTTGATCTGTTTGTATTAAATACTTACAGTAGTTAGTGGGATAGGTAGAATGTGTTGGAATCTTGTTGTAGTAGTCGGTGCTATTTTCTGTCCAGGTTGAGGGATCTTCACCCTTTGATAGTCCCCATTACAACCTGGGTGTATAGGTGTTGTCGAGCCTTGGGTATTGCATGGAGGGGCTGAAGGGCAGAATCCCTGGTCTGGGGAGAAGCGTGGTGGGCGGATAGGGTAGTGAGATCAAGGAGGCACCCTTGGGCAAAATGGGTCCAGGAAAGGGTCCTCCATGCCTGGTTCCCATACCAAGGGCTCCAATGATACTGAGCAAGTCACCCGTTCTTCCGTGGCTTCTCATCCAACTCAGTGGTGTTGTGCAATGCCAGATCTATAAAAAACAAGACAGCAATTATTGCTGATCTTGTTCAATCATCTGACCTGATTTGCATCACGAGACCTGGTTAGGCGAAAATGCCGGTCCAGTATTGGAGTCTGCAGTCCCAGCCAGGTACTCAGTGTTACATTGTCTGAGATTGGATTGAAGGGGCTGGGGTGTAGCCATCTGTTTTAAGACAAAACTGGATCATGTGTAGGTTCCAGTGGGGATCACCAGATCCTTTGAGTGCATCTTGGGGGCAGGTGTGGGCAGCAGGATTCTTCTCGTCTGCTGTCCACCAGGTGACAGAAAGTTTTCTAGCAGGAAGTTGCAGACTTCATGGTCGACATAGTGTTGGAATCCTCCAGGTGGTTGGTCCTGGGGATTTCAGTGCCTGGGTCGACGATGAACTCTGCTTTTGGCCAAAATTTCCTCCAACCGATGACCTCGTTGGGCTTTCCACAGGTAGTTATCACTGCAACCCATTGTCAGGGCCACTCCTTGGACCTGGTGTTGCTCCTGGGGATGGAGGCTGTTGACTTGGTGGTGGAACCAGTTGGATGGTCTAACCATCACTCTATCAGATTCAATTTCATGGCTCCCCTATGAGATCAGCCCCTTTGGAGATGGTCCAGTACCCCACTTTGAGGGTGTTACCCCAGAGGGTCTGTCGGTGGTGCTGGACCTGATCGAGTTGGCCATTGAAATGCTTGGATCCAGGGGATCTAGTAGTGCACTATAATAGTGTGGTGCTGGAGGCCCTAGATTCCATAGCTCCTGTCCGTGTTTGTCCCCTCCCTCTGTCCTCAGTCCCCTTGGTTTGATGGGACATTGAGGAGTTGAGGAAAGTGAGGCGAAGGTTGGAGCGATATTGGTGGAAATCCAGCCTGGAGAAGGGCAGACTTAGGTTGATGCGCCCATTACTCGGACTATCAATCAGAAATCTCCTGTAAGAAGGCAGAGTTCCTGTCAAGGAGATTACTGCAGTAAAGTTGACCTGCTCAACTCTTTCGGACCATGGACAGACTGTGCAATCCAGCCTGTCTATGGGGCTGGAAACCTTTTCACAAATTAAGTGTGAGAGTTTGCTCAATTTTTGCAGATAAGGTGTTGTCCATCAGGTTGGAGATCCACTCAACTCGTTCAAATGAGTACTGCAGAGGTCTATGCGAGGGCACAGACACCTGGTCTGTCTGGACAGATTCGACTGGCCAGCGATCATGGATATCATGAAGATTGTTCTGGGCTTGTGACTGACTTACTGTAGTTTGGATCCTGGTCAATATGCCTCCTTGTGGGGAGTATAGATGTCATCGGACTGATCCTTGTGGAGATAGTCTGGTGTTTGCTGGATCAAGGGTGTTTCCTGACCCACTGAAGGAGGTGGTGGTGACTTCCTGTTAAAGAAACCATCCAGCTACCCAGACTGTCTTGCAAACAACAGACCAGTCTCTTGCCTACCGTTTTGGGTAAGGTTATTGAGAAGGTAATTGGCGTTGCAGCTAGAACTTTTACCACCCATGAAGTCTATGATCCTCTCCAATCTGGTTTCAGGAAGAGGCATAATACCAAGACAGCATTAGTACAGGTGATGAATGATCTGCTGATAGCGAGGATCGGAGCAGTCATTTGATCTTGGTCCTCATTGATCTCTCTGCAGTATTTGACACCGTGGATCATGGGGTGATGTTGGAACTCCTGCGGTTAATCTGTGGACTGTCGGGGACAGTCCTCAGATGGTTCCATTCTTTTCTCATGGGCAGGTCTTAGAGGGTGGTGTCGGAATTTTTTCCTAGACCTCTTTGCCCTGCCTGGGGTCCCGCAGGGTTCTATGCTGTTCCCATGTTGTTCACGGTGTATATGCTGCCATTGGGAGACATTATAAACTGGTATGGGCTGAGTTTTCACTGCTATTCAGATGATACTCAGCTCTACATGTCCTTTGAACCTGAACAGAGTAGTGATGTCTCTATATTTAACAACTGCCTCGCTGAGATTCAAGATTGGATGAGTGCTAATTGGTTGAAGCTAAATCCGGATAAGACTGAGGTGTTGGTGGTGGACTCAGGTCACTGGGTAGAGAGTTGACTCCTGGGCAACCATTCAGCTTGGTGCTGGGGGTGACCAGTTGAGACCTTCTGAACAGGTGCGGAATCTGGGGATTGTGCTTGACAATGAACTGACACTTAAAGCACAGGTGTCAGAAGTTGTTAAGTCCTCATTTTCCATCTGAGGAATATCGCCCAGATAAAGCACCTTGTTCTGCCCGATGGCATTCCTGTTTAGTTCACGCCTTTGTGTCCTCAGCGTCTTGACTACTGCAATGCTCTATACCTAGGGTTACCAGGGGTGGATCTCCGTTGCCTACAGCTAGTGCAAAATGCAGCAGCAGGGCTGTTGACCGGGCAGTCGAGATCTTGCCATATCACGCCTGTGCTGTGTGAATTGCACTGGCTGCTGGTGCAGTGGAGGATCACCTTCCAGGTCCGTTGTTGACCTATAAGACCCTACATGGACAGGGACCGGGTTACTTGCAAAACCTCCTTTGGCCTTACTGCCCCCTCTGTCCTCTTTCTCCACCGCGAGGGTTTGCTAGAGGTTCCCAGGGTTCGTTTACAGACGCCGGGTACTAAGCGTTTGCTTTTGTAGCCCCAACCCTGTGGAATTTTCTACCTCGTCGGATGAGAGACTGCCTGTCCACCGAGAACTTTAAATCCTCTTTGAAAACTTATCTATTTTGTTTAGCATTTGGAGAGGATCCTAGTTTTATATTTGCTGTTTTAATATTGTGTATTTAATTGTTACTTGTTGTTTTAATATTGTACAAGTGCTTTGATTTTGAAAAGTGCTTTATAAATAAATATGATTTGATTTGATCTCACGTGGCTACCATTGCTAAATAAATTCAGAAAGAATTGCGCGTCAGCCTGATGTGGTTTGTGAAACTCTTGACGGACACAGAAATCCGTCTCTGCTAATGGATATATCTATTGTTGAACTGTTAGACTGAGAGAGTTACACCAGAAAGTTATCTAATATCATTCATCTTCCAATAACTGATAGGAACTTTATAAACAAACATAACAAGCTTCAGTCGGTCCACTGAAGATCGTCATGCTGGGCTCGGAGGAGTAAGTATGGGGTGGGGAAGGAGGTGGGTGTGCAGAGGGTGGCGCGGGTTGGGGAGGGGCAAACAGTCAACAAGGGATTTTTTTTCCACAGGTTTTTAGAAAACGACGCTGGACGTTTGCCACACTGGGGTGGGCTACCAGTGTGGCAGCTGGATATTTATTTTTGGGGTAGTAAGAGTCGATGGGGATTGGGCACCCTCGTCAGCCATAAGGGACATTTGCCATGCTGGGGTGGGCTCCCAGCGTGGTACCTGGAAGTAGTTTTTGCTGGGGGTTCAGTGGAGCTGGCCAGAGTTAGGCACCCCTGTCGCCATATGGACTTTTGCCATGCTGGGGTGGCCTCCCAGCATGGTGCTTAAATCTGTCTGGGGGCAGTGGAGCTGACAGGGAATGAGCACCCTGTCAGATATACCGGTGTGCAGGTGGGGAAGCCACGAGCACACTGGGGTGGGCTCCCAGCATGCTACGTAGGTGTTTGGGGGAGAACTATTTATGACAGTTCAGATGCAGTGTGATGTGTAGGCAATCTGCATACTGCTGACAGCAATATACAGAATTGCCTACATGTTACCACCGCTGACTGCAGCGTTTTCACTTTCAACTGTACACCACTGCATCTGAACTGCTGTCATAGACAGCTCCACATTTATTGGTGCAGTGAGACAGCACCTGCAAAAGGGAGCAGGGCATTGGATGCTGAGTGGCACACCTATGATAATTCGTATGGTGGCACTATGTTTCTTCCACATGTTTGCAAGCAAACATAAAAAGGATAACATGGTACTGTGAGCATAAAAGTTGTTCAGCAAAAAATATCTATAATTCATTTATAGATACTGTTTATTTTTAAAATTTGCAAAAAGGCAGCAGAAATTTAATTATTTTTCACTTTTTCAACAAACAAATGTAAATAATATTAAAACAAAAATGATAGCATGGTACTGTGAGCACAACATTTGTTCAGCACAAAAATATCTACAAAATGAGTAGTGTTTCATTTATATGTGCTTTTTAGTTTTTATTAGCAAAAACCAGCAGAAAGTTCAATTATTTTTCCCTTTTGCAACAAACAAATGCAAATAGCTTTAAACTGAAAAACGATAGCATGGTGCTTTGAGCATAAAAGTTGTTTAGCACAAAAATATCTACAAAATGAGTGGTGTTTCATTTATAGATACCTTTTAGGTTTTTATAATCAGCAAAAGATGGCTAGAAATTTGAATTTTCACTTTATTGGAGGTACATCATAAATGGAATATGCTACCTCCCTACTGGAAATATTGTTGATATTTTTTGTTCTTGTATTGACTAACCTGATGACATTACTGTTGGCTTCACCACTCGTGATGTCTTCAGGTCAGTCGACACTCAAACAAAAATATGAACAATATTTCCAATACAGGTAGCATATCTCTTATATATTCTTTACAAAAACTACATTAATACATCAGTTTATGTTGCTATTAAAGCAGCTAAAGTATGGAAATGCAATGTTAGGGTTTCAACACTAACTCTGCACCACCTCCCCCAAGCAGCCAAAGGGAACAAGGCAAAACAACCATAAACATTGATCATCGGGTAAGACAAACAACATACAACTGTTCACAAATGACATAAGCGATATCCATCATCATGGTCCAGCACTTCTGTAGCCACGGATACTCATGTACACTTGCACACCACCTGGGAAGTGCAGTAAAAATCCATAGAATCACATTGTAAATTGTAAGTACTGTAAGTAATAACACATGGCAGGGGTGTGTGGCAGCTAAATTACTGCACCCCCAATGTGGGTTGTAAGGCATGAGTAAGTAAAAAGTAAGTAGTAAGTAAGTAGTAAGTAAGTAAAATTTATTTTTAAGCCGCTTTCAAAACCCAAAGTGCTGTACAGGTGAACAAACATTTAACTACAGAGTATAACAATAACAATAATAATAACAATAAATCACAGTAAAATCATCTCCATACACCCTCAAAAATAAATAAGTTTTAACTCAGACTTAAAACTCTCGATGGTCAGGCAGCCGTATCCGGCCAGGTAGAAATTCCACAGGGTGGGGGCGCGTGAAAAATGCACGTGCCTAGATGTTTTAAACGAACCCTGGTAATCTCTAGCAATCCCTTGTCGGTGGATCGGAGTAAACAGAGGGACAGTAGGAAGTAAGGAGATCTTGTAGGTACTGCGGTCCCTGTTCATGTAGGGCTTTGTGGGCCAGTAACCCGACCTTGAAGGTGATCCGCCACTGACCGCAACAGCCAGTGCAGTCCGCACTAGCACAGGCATAATATGACTGTTTCTGGATGTCCCAGTCAAAAGCCTGGCTGCTGCGTTCTGCACCAGCTGCAAGTGGTGGATATCAACCCCGGTAGCCCTAGGTACAGGGCATTGCAGTAATCAAGGCGAGAGGTCACAAAGGCATGGACCAATGTAGGAAGGTCATCCGGAGGAACTAGGTGTTTCTCCGGGCGATATTCCTAAGATGGTAAAGAGGTGCAGCTGAATGCCTTCAACCACTTGGGAAGTGTGGTATATGATTCCCATAAGAGCACATTGTAAATTGCAAGTAGTAACAACACACAGCAGGGTGTGTGACAATGCTAATTTGCTGTATGGCCCAGGTGGATTGTGAGGTATGAGGTACAGCTGAGTGCCTTCAACTTCCTGGGAAGTGTGGTGATGATTCCCATAGGATCACACTGTAAATTGAAAATAAGCAATAACACATGGCAGGGTGTGCAGCAAGCCTAAATTGCTGCAAGCCCCATGTGTGTTTTAAGGCATGAGGCACAGCTGGGTGCCTTCAACCACCTGAGAAGTGTGGTATATAATTTGAAAAAGATTATATTACAAATTTTAAGAGATCAGTACCACACATCAGTGTGTGCAGCAAGCTAAATTTCTGGATGCTCCAGGTGGGTTGTGAGGCACAAGGCGCGCCAAGTGTCTTCACCCACCTGGAAGTACAATATAAAATTCCCAAAGGATCACATTATAAATTGTAAGTAACAACAATACACATAGAAACATAGAAGTTGACAGCAGATAAGGACTGCAGGCCCATCCAGTCTGCCCATATGTTTTTCAACCTTATGAATGTGCTATCGCCTTTGCTCTGTCAATGGCCTATCTATTCATACTCATCTGTATTGCTCCTTATGCCTATCCCATGCCTGTTTGAAGCCCTGTACTGTATTCATATCCACCACTTCCTGAGGTAGGCCATTCCATGCATCCACCACCCTTTCTGTGAAAAAGAACTTCCTCACATTACCTATTAATCATTCTCCTCTAATCTCATGTTGTGTCCTTTTGTCCTGCTATTTTTCTTATATTGAAACATGTTAGACTCTTTCACCTTGTTAATGCCCTTAAGATGTTTGAATGTTTCAATCATATCACCTCTCTCCCTCCTTTGCTCTAGGTTATACATATTGAGTTCAGTTAATCTGTCCTCATATGTTTTCTGATGCAGTCCCTGCACCATTTTGGTTGCTCTTTCTGGACTGCCTCAATTTGTTAATGTCCTTGTGAAGGTCGGCCTCCAGTACTGCACGGGACTCAGATAGACCTAAACAGTGTCTTGTAAAGAGGGATCATTACCTCCCTCTTCCGATTTGTGATACCCCTACTAACACACCCCAACATCCCTCTAGCCTTACCTACTGCTTTAGGGGTCTGCTTGGATGAATTCAGGTCATCAGTGATGATGCGCCCAAGTCTCTTTCTTCCCTTGTGACCCCAGTATCTCCTCTCTAGCCTATAGGTGGCTTCAGGTTTCTCTTCCCTATGTGCATGATCTTGCACTTTGCATTAAACCCCAGTTGCCACTCTTCTGACCATTTGCTAGTTTATCCAGATCTCTTCTCATTCTGCCCACACCATCTGGATTATCTACTGTGTTGCAGATCTTGGTGTCATCTGCAAACAGACAGACCTTACCCTTCAGGCCATCTGCAATGCCACTGATGAAGATATTGAAGGGACTGGCCCCAGGACTGATCCCTGAGGTACCCCACTTGTGACTTGCATCTCTTCTGACTGTATTCCGTTTACCACCACACTCCATTTTCTCTCCATCAACCAGTTTGCCACCCAGTTGACCAATGTCTGACCACCCCAAGCCTACCCAGCTTATTAATCAATCTTCTATGTGGAACAGTATCGAAAGCTTTGCTGAAGTCAAGGTAGGCAACATCAACTGCTCCCCTTGGTCCACCACTCTGGTTACCCAGTCAAAGAAATCTATGAGATTAGTTTGACAGGACCTTCCATTTGTAAACCCATGCTGTCTTGGATCCTGTGCTCCTATGGATTCCAGGTGTTGCACTATCCTTTCCTTAAGGAGTGTCTCCATAATCTTGCCCACTACTGAGGTAAGACTGACAGGCTTGTAGTTTCTACCTCCTCCCTGCTACCACTCTTGTTAAGCAGGATCACATGAGCCCTTCTCCAGTCTTCTGGGACCTCTCCTGTGCTCAGAGACTCACTAAACAGTTCTGATAATGGCTCTGCTAGTTCCACCCTTAGCTCCTTTAGTACCCTGGGATGTATGCCATCAAGTCCCATTGCCTCTTCCACCCTGAGCTTATTGAGCTCTTATAGGACCCTTTCTTTTGTGAAGGGACTAGTGCACCTCCCTCCCCTTGTCTTCATGGTGCAGAGCTGTGGGCCTGCCCTACCTTCTCTTCAGTAAACACTGAGCAAAGTATCTATTTCAGATGGATGCTTTCACATGGTCTTCCTCCTCACATGCCCCGTATCCCTTTGATCTTAGCAATACCCTCTCTGGACTTTCTCCTTTCACTAATGTATCTACAGAAAGTCTTGTCACCTACTTTTACTGTTTGTGCTAGTGTTTCCTCAGTTTGGGCCTTTGCCAGCCTTACTGCCTTCCTGCTTCCCTTAGGAAGTTTGGTATCACCCTATCTTCATTCTGCTGCATTCCTTATATTTCCTGAAGGACAGCCTTTTGGCTCTGACCTTTTCTGTTACTGTGTTTGAGAACCAAAGTGGTGTCCTTCTTCTTTTGCACTTCCTTTTCTCACTTAACACAATAGGATGTTGCTTCAAGTATTGCATCTTTAATGCTTGCCCACTTTGCCTGCCCCCCTCACCTGTATTTCTTTTTGCCACGGCTAGCTTAACAGGGGTGTGTGTGTACTAAATTACCACAGGTCCCAGGTGGGTTGTGAGGTGGGTTCTGAGGCACGAGGTGCAGCTGAGTACCATAAATCACCTGAGAAGTGTGGATGTCTTTGCCTAGGTGTCAAAGGCACCTATGCTGCTATTGAAGCATATGGTAAGGATGTGGGAGAGTAAGCAGGAGGCTGCTCTGAGGAGGACCATGCCCTGGCTTCTTTGACTGGAAAAGAGGTAACATTCCAACTTAAATGGCACACAGCTGAGTGACACAAAATGAAACCAAAAATGGGAAATGGCATGAGAGCAAGATGTAGCTCTGGGTAGTATGGCAAAGACAGTTTTCATGTGCACTGACTAAATGCAAAGAAGACAAGGAAGTGTCGATGGGTGGCTGCATGAGAAATGCAGTGTGCCCTAGAGCACTTTGCCTGATAACGTAAAGTGGGAATACATGAATCAGTGGCTCAGCTTGTCACAGCAAGGCAGCATTGACAGAGGAGGGAAATAGAAATGGAAACATTAAGCGTATAACAGTTTTGCACCCCTCACCCCATTTAGAAGACAGGAAGTGGGAGCTATTTGAAAAGCAAATTGCAGTTTGGTTAATTGGAGGAGGACATGAGAACAAAAATATTAACAATATTCCAGTACGGAAGTAGCTTATTCCATGTATGTCATACCTTCACTAAAAGTGAAAAATATTGAATTTCCTGCCATTTTTGCTGATTATAAAAATCTAAATGGTATCTATAAATGAAACACCACTCATGTGATAGATACTTTTGTGCTGAACAACGTTTGTGCTCAAAGTACCATGCTATCATTTTCAGTTTAAAGCTATTTTCATTTGTCTGTTGCAAAAGTGAAAACTAATTGAACTTTCTGCTGTTTTTGCTAAATATAAAAAAAAACTAAAAGGCACATATAAATGAAACACTACCCATTCTGTAGATATTTTTATGCTGAACAAATATTGTGCTCACAGTACCATGCTATCATTTTTTTGTTTTAATATTAGCTGCATTTGTTTGTTGAAAAGATGAAAAATAATTGAATTTTCTGCTGGTTTTATTACTAATTTTTAAAAACTAACGGTATCTATAAATGAAACACCAATCATTTTGTAGATATTTTTGTGCTTAACTACTTTTGAGCTCACAGTACCATGCTATAATTTTTAATTTTAAAGTTATTCACGTTTGAATACCATTAGCACAGCTAGAATACATCTGCACAGCTGGGCATCTCTCTTTAATTACATCATCAAGGCGAGCCATTTAGGGTTCTTATAGTGGGTTTTGAATTAGGAGAGGCTGTGTTTACAATTTTAAAATGCCATGAAACTGCATTTATCCTGCTTTAATAAATGCAGTTTCAGTATAAATGCAAACAACAGCCTCTCCTTGACAAGACGATGGAGTCATTTAAAAAAAAAAGTAAAAGATGGTTTAGGTATCCTTTAACTTTGTTTTCAGTTTAACATTTATTCAATGTTTTGGTGAATAGAGTATGTGGTTAGTACTGCTTATGTAACTGTAGTTAACTTTTTGGCTTTTCTCTATTCCCACCCTTGGTAGGTAAGCTGGGTAGTGAGTAGGGACTAGAAAGCCTAGCACCAAGGGTGAGCAGAGTGCTGGAGAAGGAGGAGGCAGGTTTGGATGGTGGGTGTGTTGCAACACACTAAGTGGGAACTGTCGTGGGAGGCTGGCCTTATTAGGGATGTGGGAGGAGCTATTCCCACATTGAACCTTGGGCTTAGCCATCCCATACTTCACTAGAGTTATGTTTATTCATGAATTGGTGTATTTAAATATGACACTTGCCTCCTGTAACTACGCCCGCAGACAAAGAGTTTGTAATCGTCGCCAGGGCAGTCAAGTGGAATTGTCTGTTCACCTTCACTTTGAAAGCATTTAACATTTACTTTTTGTGACGTGTGATGCTTTTGGTCTTTAAGTGCAGGTTTTGCTTTTGTGCATTTAAACCTCAAAGTGTGAGCTGAAACTTTTAAGTTATCGGTAATATAGAACTTTAAACCTTGCTGAAAGTATATCTCTATCATTAGCAATGATCACTAACAATTTCTCTCATACTACATAAATTGTAATGAGAAAGATAAAATTGTTCTGCACTGGGAATAGAACTCCAGCTTGTGTAGGTCTGAAACCCTATGGCAAGACCTAAAAGCCTCTATCGCTGGCATCATGCAGCTGAATCACTCACACTGAATGTACCTTTGAACTTAATTTAATGCAAACAATAGTATGCACAACCTCAATAGGTGCTTAAAGCTAACTGCTGGTGCCTAAAAGGGGAGGGGGAGCAAGTACTGAAATATATGGAAGTGACTGTATGCTGAGCTTCTTAGATCTCTTACTAGTTTGTATTTCATCTTTATCTAATATAGTTTAATTTAATTTTGTGCATGATACAAATGTAAAGACTTTGCAGGGCCCTTTTCTTTTGTTAACTCTTTAATTGTCCACCTAGGAGATGCTTCTTTATATCTTTGGTACTTTTTCTGTTCACAATACTAAGCTGCTTGTTAGGTGCCATCAGCATAGCTGTTAGCACCTATTGTGGTTATCGTATTCTTTTGTACATTTAGTCATGTTTAAGGTTACATTCAATGTGAGGATTCAACTGCATGATGATATTGATTCTATCAGTGATAGGGCTTTTAGGGCTTGATGTAGGGTTCAGACCTGCACAAGCCTTGGTTTGATCCTTGCATTGCACAAGCCTTGGTGTAAACCCCTGCATTGCACATTTTTCTTTCTCACTACAATTTTTGTTCTGTGAGAGAAATTGTTTGATGCCATTGCTGCTGTAGTGAAGAGTTTCAGCACAGCTAAATAGCATACTTTCAAATAATTGAACTTAAGTATTCAGTATGTTTTAGTCAATTAAACTAGTCCTGTCCTGGCTGAGGGTTGTTTAGGTTTGAAAAGAATTCAAGTCACAGGTTTTGCAGATTGTGACATAACTTCTCCACCATAGCAACTGCAACTCACTTACCTGTAGCTCAGTGGCACACTGAATATGTGTTTGCTTAACAGGCAAAGATCAATAGGTCATACCCTGGTAGGGACTTAAACATTGTTTTTGTAAGATGGAAACTCTCTTGAATGGAAATTCATGGAAGTGTGGAGTTGAAACAGTAAATGATATCAAAAGTAAATTTAGCTAATAACATCTGTTTATGAAGGTAAATCACCTGCTTTGATTAGATCCCAGTCACTTGTTTTGCAGGTGCATAACCTCTATACCACAGGAAATACAGTTCACTTACCTGAGCTCAGTGATACACTGAATGTGTGTTTACATAGCAGGCAAAGGATCAGTGGTTTAAATTAAAGTAGACATATTTTGACTCCTGGCAGGGACTTAAACATTGTTTTCAACTTTTTGTAAGATGGAAACACACATGAGAAATTATTTGTGGTGGTGTGGCACTGGAATATACTGTTATATGAGTAAATTCAGTTAAGATCAGCAGTTTGTGAAGGTAAATCACCTCCTAGGATTAGATCCCTACTCACCTGTTTTGCAGGTTGTGACATAAACCTCTATGCCACAGGAAATGCGTTTCACTTACCCACAGCCCAGTGGTACACTAAATGTATGTTCACTTAGCAGGCAAGGATCAGGGGTCAAATTCTGGCAGAGTCTTATACCTTTGTTTCAGTTTTTTTTAAATCACCTGCTGGGACTAGACTCCCACTCATCTGTTTTGCAGATTGTGACATAACCTCTGCACCATAGGAAACACAGTTCACTTACCCACAGGCCAGTGGCACACTGAATGTATATTCACTTAGCAGGCAGGGATAAGTGGTTCAAATCCTGGTGACTTATACATTTGTTACAACTTTTTGTAAGATGGAAGCTCACTTGAGGGAGGATTCATGGTGGTGTGGAACTGGAATAGTATATTATATGGCCTGTCTAGGTCACATTGTGTGGCCCCAGTCCTGCAGCTCTGCACTGGCTGTCTGTCAGGTGGAGGATTCTCTTCAAGGTGGGCTTGCTGACCTGCAAGGTCCTATATGGACTGGGCCCTGGCTACCTGGCTGACCTACTGACACCTGCAACCTCAGTCCGCTTCTTCCGTTCCTTCACCAGGGCCTCCTTGCAGTTCTGAGGCCAGGCTAAAAACATCTGCTAATTGAGCTTCTGAAGTCGCTGGCCCAGCCCTCTGGAATTCACTTCCCATCTCTGTTAGGAAGGCCCCGACGGTGGAAGAATTCAAGAGGGTCTTAAGACTCATCTTTCAAGCTGGCTTTCCCAAACTAACCAGAGTTGTTTTATATTTATAAGACTGTATTTATTGATTATTTATTACTACACTACAAAGTGTTTTAATGTATTTATGATATACAGTCTGTATTATTATTTTGTATTACCCTGCCTATTGTGTAAGGTGCCCAAAGCCTCTGGGATTAGGTGCCATATAAATAAATGTTACCTTACCTATAAGAAGTAAATTTAGCTAAGAACAGTTTGTGAAGATAAATTACCTGCTGGTATTAGATCCCTTATCACTTGTTTTGCTGATTGTGACATAACTGTTATATCATATGAATTTAGCTCATTAACCTGTAGATCTGTGGCACACTGAATGTGTGTTTGCTCAGCAGGAAAAGCATTAGAGGTTCAAACATGGCAGGATTTAAGTATTTTTACAAATTTGTTCTGTAAGATGGAAACTCGAGTGGTGATTCATAGTGGTGTAAAATTGAAATAGTAAATTATATGAGAAGTAATTTAGCTAAGAATAACAATTTGTGAAGGTAAATCACCTGCTGGGATTAGATCTCCAGTCCCTGTTTTCTCTGTTTTGTAGGATGTGACATAACCTCTACATCATAGGAACTGCAACACATTTTCTAGCAGTTCAGTGGCATGCTGAATGTGAGTTCACTTAACAGGCAAAGGACCAGCAGTTCAAATCCTGGTAGGAACTTAAACATTTCTCGGTAAGATGAAAACTCACTTGAGTGGTGATTCATGGTAGTGTGGAGTTGGAATAGTAAATTATATGAGAAGGAAATTTAGTGAAGAATGACAATTTGTGAAGGTAAATCACCTGCAGGGATTACATATCAATCCCTATTTTGCTACAAGTGACATATCACTACACCATAGGAATGCAACTCACTTCCTGCAGCTCAGTGGCACATTGAATGTATATTAACTTAACAAACAAAGGCTCAGTGGTTCAACTCTTGGCAGGGACTTATACATTTGTTTCAATTTTTTCCAAGATGGAAACTCACTTGAGTGTGATTTATTGTGTTGAGGAGTAAGAATAGTAAATTATATGATAAGTAAATTTAGTTAAAACAATTTGTGAAGGTCTGTTGTCTGCTGGGATTAGAACCCCAGTTACTTGTTTTGCAGGCTGCTACATACCTTTAAACCACAGGAACTGCAACTTGCTTACCTGCAGCTCAGTGGCAAACTGCATATGACTTTGCTTAGCAGACAAAGGATCAGAGGTTCAACTCCTGGCGGGTACTTATACATGTGTTTCAATCTTTCCTATAAGATGGAAACTCACTTAACTGGCAACATATCGTGGTGTGGAGTTGAATAGTAAATTATATGACAGGTAAATTTAGCTAAGAACAACAATTTGTGAAGGTAAATTACCTGCTAGGATTAGATCCCCACCCGCTTTGTAGGATGTGACATACCTCTACACCACAGAAACTTCAACTCACTTACTGTACCTGTAGCTCAGTGGGCCCACTATGTGTGTTTGCTTAGCAGACAAAGGATCAGTGGTTCAAATCCTGGCAGGAACATATATATTTGTTTCAATTTTTTCTAAGATGGAAACTCACTTGAGTGGTGATTCATGGTGGTGTGGAGTTGAAATGGTGAATTATATGACAAGTAAATTTGGCTAAAACAACAATTTGTGAAGGTCTGTCACCTGTTGGGATTAGATTCCCTGTTGCCTGTTTTGCAGGTTGCTACATACCTCTACACTATAGGAATTATAACTCACAAATGCAGCTCACTGGCATACTGAATGTGTGTTGGCTTAGCAGGCAAAGGATAAGTGGTTTGAATTCAGGCAAGCACACAACATGTTGTATTTTAACACATAATTATTTCACACTTTATAGACCCTATTTGTCACCTTTAGTACTATTGGAATTTGATTGTAATATTGCTAATATTATTTTCAACCTGCTTGTAAGTTGCGTCTGCAGCGAATTACAGCACAACTCCTTTCTGTTTTTATTAATCTGTGCTTAGGACATGCTTTGAAATGAGTGGTTGCATCTGCTCATTGCTTTTTCCAAAATCACTCACTCACTCAGAAATGTGAGAGGAGGACAGTGATCTACACCAGCCCTAGTGGTGATGAGAAGGTCTGCATCTAGTGAGTGACTTTGCCAGATGGCAGGAGGGTGAGTAAACCTGATCCTATTCAATGCAATTTGACTGCCTCATATGGTGTTGTAGCATTTTTATTTATCTCTGTGAAACCATCAGGAAATTGTCACAAAAACATTTCACAAAAACATTTCTGCATGGGCCTGTTGCCTGAAGGGATTCAATTGTGCTCACAAAGAATTTGCCTACAGCCTCACAGAATTCTAAAAGAACTAAGGGTAGAACTAGTGACACCACTGACTACCCTTTTAACAAATCATGGGAGGATGGGGTGGTACCCGAGGACTGGAGGATGGCAGATGTGATTCCCCTTCACAAAAGTGGGAGCAAGGCAGAAGCAGGAAACTACAGACCTGTTAGTTTAACCTCAGTGATAGGGAAATGATGGAATCACTTCTGAAGGAAAGAATTGTTGAGTATCTAGAGGCCAGAGGGCACAGGACTCTAGGCAGCATGGATTCATAGCGGAAGGTCATGCCAGACAAATCTGATAGATTTCTTTGACTGGGTGACCAAAGTAGTAGATCAGGGAGGGCTGTGGACATGGCCTACCTAGACTTTAGCAAGGCATTTGACACAGTCCACACAAAAGATTAATATACAAGTTAGCCAGCCTGGGAGTGGGTCCCAAGATGACAGCCTGGGTAAAGAATTGGCTGGAGAATAGGACACAGAGAGTAATAGTAAATGGAGTCCACTCAGAAGAAAAGAAGGTTACTAGTGGGGTACCGCAGGGTTCAGTATTAGGACGGTCCTCTTCAATGTCTTTATAAGCGACATTGCAGAAGGACTGGAAGGAAAAGTATGTCTCTTTGTAGATGACACAAAGATCTGCAACAGAGTTGATGCACAGGGTGGGGTGGAAAGGATGAGAAGGGACTTGGCAAGGTTAGAGGAATGGTCAAATGTATGGCAGCTTAGATTCAATGCTAAGAAGTGCAAGGTAATGCACCTGGGAACCAAAACCCAGGGAAGAGTACACAATGGGGGTGAGATACTAACAACAACAAAAATGGAAAGGACCTGGGGGTAGTCATATCAGATGACCTAAAGGTGGGCAAGCAATGTGAGAGGCGCAAGGAGGGCTGTGGGGATACTGGGATGCATAGGAGAGGCATCACCAGTAGAAAACAGGAAGTTATTATCCCTCTGTACAGACAGCTGGTAAGACCCCATCTGGAGTACTGTGTGCAGTTCTGAGACCCAATCTCTCAGAAAGACATAGACAGGATGGAAGCTGTCCAGAGGAGGGCAACTAAAATGGTGCAGGGTCTGCACGGAAGACATATGAAGAGAGACTAAAGGAGCTTAATATGTATAGCCTCGAGGAAAGGAGGGAGAGGGGGACATGATAGAAACGTTCAAGTACCTCAAGGGAATCAACAAAGTCCAAGAGGGTAGCATCTTTCAAAAAAGAGGTGTGCAAGAACAAGAGGCACAATTTGAAGATGGGGGCAGCTCAGAGGTAATTTAAGGAAGTATTTTTTCACAGAGAGGTTGTGGATGCATGGAGCGGCCTTCGGAGGAGGTTGTGGAGTCAAAATCAGTGGTGGAATTCAAGCATGCATGGGACAGTCATAAGGAATTCTAGGGGTGGGGGTAGGAAGAAGTAGGCTGCTGGTTAACTAGGATCTGCAGCTTATCCAGTAGGTAGGGAAATGGGCAGACTGGGTGGGCCAAGCAGTCCTTATCTGCCGTCAAAGTCTATGTTTCTATGTTTCTAGCACTGAAAATAAGTGTACTAGCATATGTCTTTAGTTTTATGAACTTATAGTGTAACAACCTATATAACATAATGCAAATAGAAGAAAAAAAACAGTCCTTGTTTAAGTGTTTACATAGTTGTTAGTGTACTATATTTGAGCTTGCCTGTGTTTCCAGTCTTTCTGTCAAATCTCACCTACATGGGGAGGGAGTTGCCTGCACTGTAACAGGACAGAACAGCAAAATGCAGTGCGATAGCGTGGTGGAGAAAATGTGAGTACCCTGGGTAAGTGTAGAAAGTGTAGCTGCTAGGGAAAGTACCCAGACTAAGATTTGCTGTAGGCACCATGGGGCTGGTGAAGTGCCTTCTAATAGACAGAAGAGAATGTGTTAGTGAGGAAAACGCATCACAGTGTTGCAGCATTTCAGAAAATACCCAAATGAAGAAAAATTATATTGTAAATATTTGTTGCAGCTACATTAATGTAAATGTTAATGTAGCCCTGACACTGTCCCAGAGAGGCTACTACCCATGCCGTGCAGGCCTGAACAAGGTTAAGGGGCCTGGGTTCCCATTTTGTTCTTATCGGGGTTCTTTCCCAAGATAGTACAATAAAGAGTGCAATGCCTCCACCCAGAGAACATTTCAAGTGGGTACGATTTCCAGTACAACCCCAGTGGTGCAGTACCAACCCACCTCCCACACAGTCACCCCAACACATGGATTACCAAAACCAAAACCCCAATTTTAACGCTTGCAATTTTTTAACTTCAGCTAATAATATGGTCCCCAAACAAAATATGCTCTCAAGTCAAATTTTTTCCAAAACAGTAAACCATTCTTTTATTTACATGGGAGGGTTAGGAAAGGGTAGCTAGGATGGAAGGATGGCTACAGAAAAACATTTTGTAATCCACATTTAGATATTGGCATTTAAATCAATCATTTCCCTTTTCATTTACACCTTATTTCAAATGCTTGTAGCACCAGCCCTCTAACTATCTAACTGCCACAGAGTGTTACGCTAACAAGCCCCAACTGGTACCATTTAACCCCCTTTGTCCTCTGACTGGGTACTCGAGTATTTGTGCAGGCATGAGGTGCAACTGGTCGGCCAACATTGGTGCCCTTACCTAAATCAAAATTACATTTTCATTTCGCTTTGATTATTTTAAACTGCCCTACACCATTGGACATGACAGCAGCTATGTACATCTCCAGGTGCAGGAAAATTCCTGCTGTTACTCACAGTTCTGCAGACAGTCTCTGTTGGAATTGACTGAAGCTCTGGGTGGATGGAACAAAAGAACCTTGGAATCATTTGGATTAGAGACTGAAGACGTGGAGCAGGTACTCTGCAGCTTGGATATTCCGACTTGATTGAAGGTCTTGCAGCTTGTCCCTTCAGCCTGTTTCCAGGCCCGATACCAGTGCAAATGGAAAGCTTTCCAAACCACAAGAAGCGAGACCCAGGAGTGGCCCCACAGTCCCGCCTCCGTAAGGATCAGAGTGTCCTAGCACTTGGGCATGTGCCTGTGGCTCCCTGAGGCCCAGTCAGCCCCACTTGGGAGGGTTGGCTGGTTCCCTACCTGGCTCCAGGTTGACAAATGAGCAGAATTCTGTCGCTTTTAGCTCAGCTCAGTTTGGCAAATGTTCAGCTTTAGAAGTTTAAGAAAACATCCTTCAGCCACGCTACCATCATGGCAGCCATGACCCTTGCAATCAGAACTGTCTCTAGCTTCCCACTGAGCACATGGCCTCAGTGAGACATTGGACAAATTCAAATGCACCTTTTCTCAGTCAGTCCTTGACTCTGAAAATACTTTTTCCACTGTGCAGGTGGTCATGATCTGGGACTATCCAGAAGAGACCCTCTTGTTCTCCTTACAGAACCTTTTTCCTTTTGCAGACTACTTGGTTTTACTGGCCAAGCCTCCTCATGCAGGGAGACTCCCATACCAGGTGTTCCATAACCAGATCGGTTTTCCAAAACCTGAAGCAGACATTTCTGTTACCTTAGACCATGAGTTCTCAGACCTTGTGATAGTGAGCCTCCACCAAGCCATGGAAAAGGTCTTGAGCCTCCCCTAATTATTGAAATAATCTTAGGCCTCCCAATAGAAAGTAACATACTTTGCAGAGTGCATCTGGAATAAAGTGAAACTCCTTTGAGTAGTTTGCTCTCATTTTGTTCACCTTATTGTAACCCTCCCCAAGGTCACCCTACTTACTCCGCTGTTTTGATTCTTGAACCATTGTTACCTCTTTTGCAGTACCTTGATGTGTCAGACTGCATTCTCTATCTGTTTCCTCTATCAATAATAACCTTCCTACCCACCTCTGCCTCTCCTACTCTGCTCTTAAACAACTTCTGAGGAATCATTTTGCTCCCTCCTGCTCTCGCTCCTAAAACCTGTCTGCTGAACCCTTGTATTTGGGCAGTTCGCTACTAGTATGATTAGTTAATTATTAACTCTTGTTATTTGTTTACTGTTTCTATGTGTTTGCACTACTGTTTATTTTGTATTACTTTACTATTTTGCAGTTGCCTTTTGAATTGTATGCACTCCCACTTCCCCAGGTGCACCTGAAATGATAATAAATTCATCAACTATTTTCCTAATTTCTTCATACAAAATATGTAAAATTCTAAATTTAAATACAGTACTTTTCAGACTTGCTTGATCCTCCCCTGAAACAGGTTCCCAGGGAGGATGGCTTCACCATTTGAGAAACCCTGCCTTAGACTAGTGTCCTTCCCTGTTCCTTGTGATGTTGAGTCCACCCAGGGTACAGACAGAATCTTTTTCCCTCACTTGAACATTGATCCTTTTCCTTCTGTCCTGGCTTCTCACTGTTTAGGTGCAGAAATAGATTGCTGTTTATCTCCAGAACCTCAGATCAAAACCTCCACCACTGTGATGTAGCTCCTTTCCCACAGCGCCTTTTGCAGAAACCTGCAGCTTTCTGCTAACCACACTTTTTTTTTTTTTTTTTTTGCTGCCCATAGCTGACCCCATTGGCTGATCGCTAGGTCCATTCTGCCGCCATGGAGCACCCCTCCAGCCACCTACCCCAAGCAACCCTGGATTACCCCAGGGGCAGAGCTTCGGTAAATATTCAACAGTACTAGGAGAGGAGGGTTTCCCATACCCTGGATTTCCCTCAGGGTGGGGCGCTGGCTTCCCAGTGGTGCTACAACAGTCTGGGTGGAGAGAGGCCCAATCTGTGATGCGTAACCAGTGCCGATGTCATTAATTGGCGGACATATATAATATATATATATATATATATATATATTTTTTTTTCAAATGTGGACCCCTGGGGTGGAGCGGCAAATTGCAATGACATCCAGTGTCCTCCCACCCCCTAAGGTTATGGTGCAGGCTGCTATGGTACCCCAGACTTCACCAGGGGTCCACAAAGCACCAGACACTCTGCCTCTCCCCTCCCTCCAGGAGAAGGAGAGCAGTCCCTGAGATGCTCGATCCTTCTCCCCAGCTGGCCCTCTGACTCCTGAGTCTGTTACCAAACCTGGCATGCCGGCACCTGCAAGTGGATGCCTTGCTGCGCCAGTGAGCTGGCTAACCACACTTCTTTAACACATTCCTCCACCATGGGAAAAGGCATATTCAGGCCGGGGGACAAGTAGCTGGCAACCCCCTAAACAGACCTTTCCCGGCTTTGCAGCACCATTTTCTGCATAGGGACTGGAGCCCGCTCCCTCTGGAGGGCTTCCACCGAACTGACTCCAGAACCAAAAATTATTTTCCATTTGGGAGCTCTTGCAGCTCCTTATTGGCTGACATCACTGTTCTTCACAACAAGTAATATGTATGAAGCTCCCTCAATGCCTGATTGGTTGTGAGAAAGGATGCCAAGTATTTCCACAGCTTTTTCCCCATCACTTTGTGCAGTCCCACAGTCCTTTGCCAATATTCTAGCAGTCCACTTGACTGAATGGTGGTCAGAAGGCAGCAAATATGGCTATCTCAGAAACAGTCCCACTGCAATTGACACAAGGTCCCAACTTCCAAATGTCCCTTCAGCCAAACAGCAGACTTTTATCTTACAGTAGCCCCACCATTCTGTAGCAGCTTCTGTGTCCTGTCAAGTCACTGCTCCATTTAAACATATAATGTGTCTCTAGCCTGTTGCTGCTGTACTTTAAGACTGTCCCTAGGCAGCCCATACATACTCCACTACAGTCCACATAAGCCCCAACGTCTGAGCTTTAGTGCAGCCATACTAAACCTTTTATTTAGTCATATCTACTCAGTTCCTTAGCAGTTCCTTGCCCACCATTACATTGATTTTTATTTTCATTCGTCTCCTGTCTGTCACTAGCACCATTTTCCATAGCCCCCAGGTGCTAGGCAGGCTCTGCTTATAAACATTCAGTGCCGCCTTATTAATATTTGTGAGGCAGCTCCCGTTCTAGAGTGCTATTGGTGTTCTGAAACAAAACACATCCTCTGCCTCACATGCACCTCCTCTTCCATGTCACCGGTCCACGTAATAGCTTTAGAGGAGGACTGGGACCATGGAGAGGCATCCGAGCAGCCATGAGAATGGCCAAGAACAACAATCAATCAATTAATTAATCAATCATTCTTTATTTTACCAGGAGAAAACGCTATTGAGAGGACTCTTTTACAAGGTGGTCCAGGAGTACATAGACACACAAAAGTACAACATGGCAATATTAGGAGAAGACAAAAAATAAGTAATACAATATATGCAAAATACACAATATACAGTGTATGGACAGTATAACATAGGTATAAGGGTTGCAGAACACAATGGTTAAGGACAGTACACAATATCTACTACATGTGACCAACCAGATAGCTAGCTAAATGCTTAATGTGCTATAAACATGCACAAAACCGACTGACATATGCACTACAGGGCAAACAGGTCGTGACTTCTACTACTCCTCCGGCTCCCTTCTGATTAAAAAAAAAACATAACACGGGGCTAGATGGAGGATCCAGGGACAAAACAGGGGCCAAGCCAGGATCGCAGGGACACTAGGAGAAACAGACAACCTACAGGGGGCAAACAGGTAAGCCCCGACCGGGTGGGTTACATTAATATTTGCACAGCTATTTCCCTTAGTGTATTCTGTTCTGAGTGTAGCACCCAAGAGGAGGGTTCTTGGTCTCCTCACTTGCTTTCTTTAGATGCTGTAAGGCTCAATGTAGTATTGGGCATTTTGATGGTGGTGGAGGAAGATATAACCCCTTCCCATTTCATAGTAATGAGGCTTAATTATGTAAGGGTCATGCACCCCGGTATATGGTGGAATTTCTCCTCCAGAGGAGCACCCACCCTATGCCATACAACACTGTACCTTTACCTTTATTTTTGCCACCACTGGTCAGGGAAAATGGGGCCCAGGGCAACTAATGCACACTTTGGGGTACCACTAACTGGAGGCTACATACAAACAGATATCCATGCTGGAAGCTGGGATCAAGCAGAATGCATGTTTATTCATAGAAACATAGACATTGTTGGAGATAACGGTCTTCAGCCCACCTAGTCTGCCCTATTACCACTAACAATTGTGCTCTATCATGCACTGCTGGCATTAGGTTGTACCCTGACTGCCAAATACCAGCTATCCTCTATGTCTATCTGAAACATATTTAAAACCTGTAATAATTTCTGCCCCTACCATCTCTGCTGGCAGGGTCTTCCACTTGTCCACCATCCTCTCTGTGAAGAAGTCATTCTTGCAAATCCATTCCCATCACCAGTACACAAGGGAGAGAGCAGACAGGAAGTTCACCTTCTTTGAGTTGTTCTGTGGAAGGCATAAGCCAAGGAAGTTTATTAGGCATATTCCCTCTGAACCTCATTACTTTTGATAAAGGACTGGGATCAGTCCAAAACATGTCAGGAAATTTGTCTTGTTTTATGTCTTTTAAATAAATAGTTTTTTTATGCGTTCTCTTATGAGTTGTATGTGCCCAAACCTTTGTGCTACAAGTGATTCGTTTGGTTTGGAGCACCACGTCCCAGAGCGACTTCATTTGGAACAAAACAACTGTATGCTATTACAATTCCAGGATTCTCACCTGCTGCTGTGTTACTCACAGTTACCTTGTTTCCATTTTTGGGGTCCTTGGAGCCCAGATGCTCTGAAGACCACTTAGACTATGGCACAGTTTCAGGTAGGGTGAGCACTACCCTGGTGACAGTTGTGCCAGTTCATGTCATCCCAGCTGGTGGACTCCACATAAATTACTACACTGGCATTATGATGTACTCATAAATACATTGTAGTTGGTCCATCTGTGTGCCTCCTTCTAGCATCACATTTACAGTTCATGTGGCACAGAGAAATGGACTTACATCCCAACTCTTGCTGGATACCCATCCAGACAAAAGTACCATTACTCTTAATTTCTAGAGGGTTACATCATAATAAACTGCCTTGGCTTATGTCTTCCACAGAACAACTCAATGATGGTGAACTTTCCTATCTGTTATCTCCCTTGTGTACTGGTGATGGGAGTGGATTTGTAAGAATCCCAGCAACCTTCCTTGAGGGTGGATCTCCACTAGCTCCTTATATTCTTATTCTCTTGAGGCAGGACTCCTTATCTGGTCCTCCTTCCACCAGCTAGTATTCTTGGTTTTCTCTGCTCCTGGACCCTGGCTGGGTCC
The DNA here is from genome assembly GCA_016271365.2 of Neoceratodus forsteri. Lineage (NCBI taxonomy): Eukaryota > Metazoa > Chordata > Ceratodontiformes > Ceratodontidae > Neoceratodus > Neoceratodus forsteri. The sequence goes on from CM057452.1 coordinate 427,924,139, forward strand.
TTTGGAGACCTTAACAGAGGGAACCAGTTCTAGCTGGACCCAGGGACCCTGACACCATCTCTGGGGCAGCAGGCCACCTTGGCTTGGTCATAGCCAAAAAGACTGGACTCTCCTGCTGACTTGCTGGTCATTTTTCCCTTCTCTCCCCTGGGGATCAGCTGGCCTCCTCTCATAGGGTAAAGGGAAAGGTAGGGCTATGAATATTCATGTCCAAGTTTCCCACTTCTGGCTGAATAAGGTAACTCAGGACACAAACTCCAGACACCCTGGCTCCAAGCGGAGGCAGACTAAAGAACATCTTACAGGGTGAGGCTTAACGCTTTGAGTACTGTCTAGTAACCAGCCTCAAGCTGGATGAGAGCTGGTTTAAATTATTTCCCCAGCAGGGAATGGCTAGTGAAAGGAGTATAAGAGAGGAAACCAGAGAAATGCTCGTAGTTGGTATTAGAACTAAAGTGGTGCTGGTGCTGAAGCACCTGGCTGCAACCATAAGTTGCCAGTGGGGCATGCTGAATCTGGGAAAGAAGCTTCAACCAGGGTCTTCGAATAGCTTTCTCCCACTAAACACCATTCTCTATGGGTGTCATCAAATGCAGTGCACCATCAATCTGTTGGAATCTACCTGTCACCCACTGGTAGTTTCCAAGACCAAGCCCTTCTAGGCCTAAACTAGTCAATCCCTGTCTGGGACATTAGAGCAGAAGTGAGGAAGGAAGGAAGGCACACTGGGATCCAGAACAGCATTTGCACCTTTGAGGAGACGGCAACCATAATAATCATGGTAAGAGAAGAAACTGACCCTTAGCAAAGCCCAGAAAATACTACGCCAGCAAAGTAGCCATGACTGCAAAATGATCACTCAGCTGATTAAAATAAGAGGATGGAATGGCAGAAATATTTATTTATATATAATTAATAATATTAATATATAACATACATTCTTTGGTTACAAAATTTCTGCCTGAACACTGAAATGTCAGTTCTTCTGTGCTTCATGAACCTGTACGTCCCTGCCTAGGAGTCTGTCAGTTATGAAAGTAATCCCACATCTGAGTTACAGAACCATGCTTGAAAGGAGCTGCTTACAGCTGAATAAATGGGCAGCATTGCTGTTTTGTACAGGGCCTCTGTATCTGGTGCCTGTTTAATACCATCATTGCCTGGTGATCCAAAAGGTGGGGTAAGTTGTCACGGTAATGAATTAAGATCATGGACAACATCGTGGTCGCTTCTAACAGAAGACTGGATGCCTTGTATAGGAACTGCCAGAACCACACACTGGGAGCCAGACGCCTTTGTTGTCTCTAGCACCATCATGTTCTCATTGACTATGGCCTCCCGTATGTTGCTGCTTGTGACACTTTATTTAATAGGATCAAAGTGATCTGCAATAAAGCTTGTTGAATCATTCTAGGAGCTGATAAGCTCACCTACACCTGCACCTTATACTTACTGACCAACTGACTACCCCTGCATGGCAGAATAAAATGCCAGTCCTGTCTGCTTGACAAAAAGGCACTATGGGGTCTCATCCCGCTGGCCATACAAAGCTGCTTCAAACATATTAACAATCAACATGGCACTAAAAGCATGTCAAGATCTGCCCTAGAACTTCCTCGCTGGAGAACCAACCTAGGAATCGCTCCTTTGTTGTGTGTGCAGCAATCTGGATAAATGAACTACATGTATCCATTCTTAGCCTACCAAATATTACCCAATTTAAAAAGCTTTGCATGCAGCTCTCCCCAACTCCAATTGCACTTGTCACAAAGTACCCATAATCATGCATTGATGGTCCTAAAACCCACACAGTAGTGTAACTGTTGGCTTAATCGTACCTAATCATCCTAGTACATGTGTTTGTATTGACTACATTAAATTGGAATTGCTGTAATTGTTTTTGTTCTGCTTGTAACTATGCTTGGATGTGGAACCTTTGTAAATGAGCACCTGTTCTCAAAGGTACTCCCTAATATATTAAAATAAAATAAATACTTAGGCTACTTAGGATGTTTAAAGACAAAGCAGGCCATAAGCCCATTTAATTGTCTCCCACAACTTAGATGGTAAATTGATTAAAATTATTCATAAAAAGGTGTCTAGTCTATTTTGTAAAGGAGGCAAAAGTTGAGGCTGACACTATATTATCAGGGAGCATGTTCCAAACTCTTGGACCCCTAACTGTAAAGAAATTATAATGCTTAACAGTACTGAATCTTGGTGACATTAATTGTCTGTTATGAGATCTAAGATTAATATTAGCTGTTTTGTAATTTAAACCACATTGAGTCATTAGGTCACTATTTTTTTAAATTTTATACAGTAGTAGCACATCACCCTTAAATATCAAATATGAAGTGGAAAAAGATTGAGATAATTTAATCTATCTTGATAAGCCAGTGTTGATAAGCATTGAATAGATTTAGTTATTTTTCTCTGGGACTTTTTCCAATAGGTTAATATCTGCTTAAGAGAAGGGTTCCAGACAGGTGAGCCATAGTCCAAATGTGGGATAACACAGGTTTTGTAGAGTCTCATAAGGCATTGGCTATTTATAGATAAAAATGTTATTTTAATTGTATGCATCAATCTACTGTATTTACAGTAAAAGATACATGCCTACAGTGATTTATTGAGGTTAGTTCATTATTTATCAATATCCCTAAATCTCTTTCATTAGTAACGCTTTTATAGTCTGACAATCAAGTGTATATACAAATTGTTGATTTTTTGACCCAAAGTGCAAAATAAAAAGCTTTGCCCTTTGAGCTACAGAGTGACGTCTGATACTGCAAGGCCCCTGTTTAAGACAAACAATAGCCCCTCCAAATTTGTATTAAAGTTTTGTGACTGTGAGAAACTTGGCTGGTATCCCACCTTAAAAGTGCACTATCATAAGTTGCTTTACCACCTTAAACTACCCCGAAATGAGAGACTCTTACTCCTAGTGTAATACAACTAGCCTTGGCACGCATATCATCTCCTTTAACCCTAGTAGTGCCTGTGTTTTTTCTTCTCATGGTAATGCTCATCAGATACCCAGTCACAAGTCTATGCTGTTTTTGTGTTTCTGCATGCCCTTTACCCTATACTTACCACCAGAGGTCATAGGATGTCATCTTCTGTGAATTAGTACATGTCTGCACTCTTCAAAGCCGAACTGCAAAGTGAGGAATAAAGGTAAGTCTGGTATAATGTATTTCAATTGTGTTTTTAACTTATGTTGATATCTTTGGCATTTTTTGAAATTTTTCACCAAATTTTCGACATGGCCTTTTTGGGATCCCACTCATGAACACTGTCACTGTTGTTTTATTAATCAAGCCCGGAAGGTGATTTCATTGTCGCTGCACAAAATAATCTTTTGGGACTGAATAATGAACTTTCACCACCAATGTTCATGAGGTGGGGTCCCAAAAGGCCATGTTGAGAATTCCTTGAAATCTTTCTATGCACACGATAACTTTGGTAATTGTCAATATTTTGACTCCAAATTTCAACATAGCTATTTTATCACACCAGCTCATGAACAGTACAGCTGTTATTGTTCATATCCTGTCCGAACATGTTTTTGCACCTGTGGTGCAGAATGGCATTTTGCATGGATTTGAAAATTTTTACCTATGGGGTTTATGAGGTGGGTCATAAGAAGATTATGTTGAAAATTTGGGTCAAAATATAAAGAAAATGCCAAAGTTATGGCCATCTGTTGTAATTTCACTACACCTGCTCATAACTTCTGAAATGTTAAATATTTTGATCCCAGATAAATTTAAATATTAAAGTATGGCAAAATGCAGTTTCACTATGTTCTGCCCACTTTACATCAAATTTGAGGTGCAGTGAAATGGGTTTGGGTGAAACAGGACTGCCAGAATCAGGCTGGACAATTGGTAAATGGGGATTCGAGCGCAAGTTGCATGAATTTTGCTGGTCTGGCTAGTACAGATTTCACCAGTATATTTCTGAACAGTGTGACTGTGAGACTCTCTAATATCCTTTGAAAGGGAGCAAACCCCAGACCAGCCTCCTACACTGTCCGACCACCCTGCATCTTCCACATCCACCCAGCTTCTGACAACCCCTGCCAACTTCCTCATTGAAGTTGGACCATCCTTCCAGCCCCTTGACTAGCCTCAAGCCCCACCTCCACCAACACCCTCCCTGCTGCTTGACTCCAGCCACTGAGCCAGAGCATTTATTGAAAATGACATTTTTTGTTTTGTTTTTGCTATTGCTATGCTGTCATGCCTATTACTGTCCAGTGGAAAATTTTCTAATTAGTTAAATGGAAAAGAAAAAAATCCACAGGTAACAAGTAGCAGATGAGTACTTAACAAAAAAATAAAATAGAGATAATACTACCCTTTAAATATATTTACCTCTTTGCAGTCTGTAAAAGTGATCCAGCTAATGGGAGGTGGTTGGCTGGGATTGGGAGACTGGTTCAAAGTGGTGGTTCTACTATAGGAAGGGTAAATCAGTGGAGGTTGGGGAGCTAGTCTGGGGATGGAAGGATGATCCAGCTGAAGGGAGGGTATTTGGCTGTGGTGGTGGCGGTGGGGTGGTGGTGAGGCTGGTCTGATGGCTGTCTAGGTGCTGGGTGGTTGGCTGGTTTGGGGGGTCTGCCTTAGAGGTGTGGTCCAGCAGTAGGGAGTGTGGTCCACTGGGTGCAGGGAGGGTGGTCTGCTGGGGGCCTGGTTTGGGTGCTGGGTCAGTGTGTAAGGGCATAGTGGGTGGCAGGAAGGGGTGAGGCTGCTCGGTGGTCAGGCACGTAAAGGTGCAACTTATTGGACATGGGGAGGGAGTAACAGGATAGCAAATTTTGTTTGAAATTCTTCAAAATGTGCCCAAATGCACCAAATGTTAACAATTTTCTGGGGACCCCCAGCCTACAATTTACAATATTCACACCAACATCAACACCTCATCTATTTCATGAGGGACCCAAACAACATTGTTGCCCAGGGCTCCAAATGGGTCTCAGTCCACCACTGTCTAATCCATGAGAATGTAAAGGAAGGAGAACAGAGAACATAAACCCAGAAATGAATAAAGAGGATATAAGTGCAAGCCCCCACTGTCTAGGGGTATGAAGGTGGAAAATATCCTGGGGAGGGGCACTGTACAACCACGAACACACAGTGCAGAAAATAGAAATGCTCATTACCTGGTTCTTGCTTGTTGTGAGATGGCTTCGCATTGCTGGGTAGCAGGCACATCACATTGTCATGTAGGGAGGCGCTGCAGGGGCAATGATTGTTAGAGCACATGCCATAAAACAGTTCTTATACGCTTAAGACCAATGTCCACTCCAGAATCAAAATTGCAAAACTGATTTAATGTAAATATTAATTTGATAAACCACTCCATGGAGCATGGAGGTTACATGATAATGATGAGAGTATCTGCAGGCCCAGGACCTGATCATAAATTCTGCATGCAATCTCTTGTTCCAACAGATTGACTTAAAGAGCTAGTGTACTGCTTGGAAACTGCCCGCAGTTAATTGTAACTTTCAGATGTAGTCAGCCATCACTTCTTATATTTCAAGTATTTATTCTTTTCTGTTTGCTAATTCAAGATTTTACATCTGACTGTACTGGGGTGATGTGTGGGCAGCACTCTGTCTGGAGGAAAAAAGTCAGTTCTGTTCCTCCCACTACATCAACACTGAAACCACAATAACTTTGACATCACTAGTAACCAATGAGAACCATTTCTTACTGCCAGATTTCACTTTCACATGAAGCAGCAGGGACTGGCTCCTTGGTTCGCTAGTGATGTCACAATTCCAGCATTTTGATTGGTAGCTTGTGAAAGTCACTGCTCAGGATGCAAGGATTGTGCCTCAAGGTGTTTGGCCTCAGTTCTGATGATGTAGTGGGAGGAACAGAACTGACTTTTTCTTCCAGAGTGCTGCTCCCACATCACCCCAGTACTGCCAGGTGGAAAAGTTCTAATACTTCAGATACTGGAAGTGATAGCTGACTGCATCTGAAAATTACTATTAATTTCAAGCAGTATGCTAGCTCTTTAAATCTATGCAGAAATGCCCTTGAACCAAAATGACTTCATTTCCTGACAGCAGCACATACCTGAGGGCCAAGAAAGGCCTCCCAAAAGATACTAGAACTATTAGCAGCACTTCCATTTCAGATTCCTTCCTTCAGTTCTATCCAATAAAACAGGCTTAATTTTATTGTATCTGTTATTCCCAATCACATTTGGACTGAGGTAGCACTGAGACAGCACAAGACATTTCTGTCACAAACGCACTCAGCAGGTCAGGCCTCTACTCCTCACAGTGCCAACCTCCAAGCGCGCAGTAGTGTGAATGGGTAACAGACAGGATAACCCTCTGTCTGCTTTTGGGTCCGATTACTTTAGTCTCAAATTCTGGGGATTCAAACTGTGAACCTTATGCTAGCATACCCAAATGTACAGGCTCAGATACATACCTCTTCTGGGATTGTGGTACAATCTTTCACTAGTACCAAGCCAGGCTTCCAAAATGAACCCTTAAAACTCATATAAAGACCTTTGGTAAATTCTTACCTTTCCCAGTTTAGTAACACCATCAAGCTGTTGAACAGTTGTCAAACTTAACCATCTATATGTCACGTGCAAAAGAACTTGCAGACTCCAGGCAGTCTTTTAAATAAAAGGTTTACTAAAATGGATAAAAATATGTAAATGTAAACACAGAACACTATATAAAAAGAATGCAATCACTTAAAAGAAAACAAAGAAACTACAGACAAACTCCTACCTATATACAGTTAGATACTTTTATATCTATTGTATTACCTCTAAGTGCTAATCGGGAGCTCTGTCTTTCTAGTGTCCCAAGATGGTATATGACCCAAATCCAGACACAGTATTCAGTTTAAAACTCTATGTCTCCACACCCTTCTATGAGTCATCTAGCTCCTCCTTTTAGAACCAAAAAATACAAATGTGATTTCCTGTCAGGAGATATTTTAAATAATGTGACTTCAGCAAAAACTCATTTACCAAATTATGAAAGTTTTTAATCAACCTTTCCTTTGAACTGGTGGCTGGTTACTTATTTTCCCAAGGAACATCAAAGTTTTTTCGGCACTGCCATACATCACTTAAGTGCGATATAGCCAACAGGAATCCGCTAAGTTATGTTCTGTCCTGTAATAAAATGCATATTTAGCTTCCCAACTTCAGAGGCAGCAACAGGTCATAAAAAGGCCTTAAAATGCAATTTCTCAAGGATTTTAATTACATTACAGAGATCTCCTGGTCAGTTACATCTTGTAACTGAAACCTGGGGAGGGGCACCATGGCACAGGCTGCCTTATGTGAGACAATCACATACTATATTTTAAATTACAAATATCATAGAACAATCATAACCAGCTGGCCATGCGTCACAGTCCTCCCCACCTAGAATTAATTTGAAGGCTCTATCCCTGCATGGGATGAGCTTCCCAAGTCCGCTCACTCCTCATACAGACGCCAAAAGCTATCTGCGTTCTGATTGGTCGCCCAGCCCTATGTAAGATCTTCATGTCATACCTTGCAAGACAAGACTCCATCTTAATAGTCTACCATTAGTTTTTCCCATTTGGGTCTGTCAAACCAGGGGTTGTGGTCAGTTTGTACCTCAAAATGCTGCCCATATAAGTATAGCTCTAACTTCTAGGGCCCACACTATAGCAAGACACTCTTTTCCACAGTAGAGTAAGCCTGCTCCCTGGGAAGTAACTTTTTACTCAGGTACACTACAGGGTGATTTTTTCTTGGTTGATGTCTGACTCAGTACTGCCCCAATACTCATGTCTGAGGCATCATTCTGGACTATAAAGGTCTGCTATAGTTAGGACTTGTCAATACAGGAGCACTGCACAGTGCCTCCTTCAGTCTGACAAAGGCTTTTTCACAGGCTGGTTCCAGGTAATTTTCTTAGGCATCTTTTTCTTTACCAGGTCAGATAGGGAGCAGCCAGGGCACTGTAATTGGGTACAAATTTCCAATAGTACCCTGCTGTCCCTAGAAAACTCCTGACCTGCTTCTGTGTTTCTGGTCTGGGCCATGCCTTGATCACCTCTATTTGCACTTGGTTAGGATGGAGCTGTCCCGGCCTACAACATGCCCGAGGTACCTGGCACTTCTCAGCTCTGACAGTGAGTCCAGCCCTCTGCATCTTGTCCAGCACTTCCCTAAGATGGAACAGGTGTTCCTCTCAGCTGGCACTAAAGATGACAATGTCATCCAGGTATGTCACGGTGTAATCCTCAGCACCATTTCACACCTGGTTCACCAACCTTTGGAAAGTGGCTGGGGCATTCTTCATTCTGAAAGGCATTACATTGAATTCAAATAAGCCTATCGGGGTGATGAAGGCTGACCTCTCCTAGCTCTGTCAGTTAACTCTACTTGCCAATACCCTTTGTCAGGTCAATAGTCGTAGGTATGTCACCCTCCCAACTTGTCCAGGAGTTCATCCATCTGGGGCATCGGGTGGGCATCTGACTTTGTGACTGCATTCAGTCTACGATAGTCCACATAGAAAAGAGTAGAGCCATCTGTCTTGGGCACAAGGACGACGGGTGAGGCCCAGGGGCTGTGGGATCTCTGGATTACCCCAAAATCTATAATTTCCTCCACCTCCCATCTAATGTCCTTTTGGACAGCCTCCGACACTGATATGCTGTCCACCTTATGGGTGTCTGTGTCTCTGTCTCTACATCGTGCATCGCTAAGGGGTTAGTACAGGCTTGTTGCTAAACAGTAGGGCAAAGTCTGCTAAAACCTCCCTTACTTCCTGGATCTTGTCCAGGGCCAGCTGGGGTGACAATTTAACTGCCTCCACATAGGACTCCCACTTGCTTTCTTCCAGCAAGTCCAGAAAGGGTCTCCTTCATCCATTCCTCCCAGGACTACATACTGCAAACACCCATGTCATCCCTATTAGCATATGGCTTCATCATGTTGATATGGTACATTCTTTCTGTATGTCTTCTGTCAGGTAACTCTATGATATAGTTCACGCCATTTACCTTTCTGACTACTTGGTACAGTCCTGATAACTCAGCCTGCAGCTTGTCTTTCCGGACTGGAATAAGGACCATGACTTCCTGACCCACCGTGTACGAGCGAGCACTGGCTCTGCAGTCATGCCACACTTTTTGTTTCTGTTGGACAGCTGCCAGGTTGTTCAGGGTTGGCCCCATAAGCCCTCTTCAGCCTTTCTGTAAACCTAAGGACATAATCCACTATGGGAGTTCCCTGGGTGGCATGCTTGCCTTCCCAGTCCTTTCTGGATCAAGTCTAGGGGCTCATGTACCTGGTGTCCATATAAGAGCTCAAGGGGAAACCCCATTGACTCTTCAGGTACCTCCTGTATGCAAACAACAGATGGGGAAGGTATTTCTCCCAGTCCCTCCCATGCTGTTCAGCAAACGCTTGGAGCATTGACTTTAGGGTACCATTAAATCTTTCCACAAGCCCATTGGCTTGTTGGTGATAAGGCGCCTTGTGCCTCTGCACCACCCCACACTTCTCCCACAAACATTTCATCAGGTCTGACATGAAGGAACCCCTCGATCAGTGATAACCCTCTATGGAAATCCAACACAGGAGAAAATCCCAGAGGCATCTGCCACTTTGTCTGTCCTCAGTGTGGATAGGGCAACTGCTCAGGATACCGGTGGCATAATCCACTATAGTGAGGATGAACCCTTCCTAGAGGAGCTGGGGTATTTAAAGGCCCCACAATATCCATTCCCACCCTCTGGAATGGCTCCTCCACTATGGGCAATGGAATTAGGGCAGCTTGTTTTTTTACCCACCTTTCCTGTTTCTTGGCACTAGTGACAAGACCTGCAATAATCCTTCACCTGCTGGGCTAATAGAAATTCTGGGCCAACCCGCTGCATAGGGCATGTGATTCCCAGATGGAGAGACAAGGAATATCATATGCAATCTTGAGCAACTGCTCACAGTACTCTGGGAATGACAAGCTGCCTGCCAATCACCCCTCCCTCTATCTTCACAGCCTATGTATATATCAGTCCATTTTCCCAATAAACCTTATGTTTACCGTCACCTCCCTGTGCTCCGCAGAGTCTGCCCAAGCCTCAGCTTCTCTAGACTAGAGTCACTTTTCTGAGCAGCTGCAAACTCCTTACACATTCCCAAGGCATGGGACAGGTCCCTTCAGTCTCTAAACTAGGGTCCCTAGCACTAGCATCAGGGCACCAGGATCACTGTCATCCCTAACCCTCTGACAATGGGTCACCCCTCCCTCTTCAGAGTAGCCTCCATAGCTGTGTGGTTAACTGCTACTGGGAAATTTCTACCACTTTTCATTAGTCTCCATATCAGGAGACACAGGCTGAGGAACCAGCCTCCCAGTGGTTTCCACCATGGCTTCTGTGTGGTCCAGAGAACTACAATTTTCCCTTGCTGCTTGGCTATGGGTAACTGCACACCATCCCATTTAGATTGTTGCCAAGGGTGATGTCAACTGCTAAAGTTTTGGCTACAGCCACCTGTTGCACAGTTCCCCAGTTTAACCCGAGTCTAGGAGAACCCTAGCAAGTGGCAATGTGGTCTCCTCACCAGTGAACCCTTGCACAGTTACAAATTCATTGGGTATAAGCTGACCAGGCTCTACCAGATCCCCTTTACCAATGTCAGAGATGCCCTGTGTCTCTTGTGTCTGTACACCATTCACCGTGACTTGGTGCATGTGTTCCCTCATGTTCACAGGCATGCTTCCAGGGACACATAAACAATCCACTTCTTTCCTAGCCCCATGCTGTGTATTGCTCATCCTTTTGGGACACTGTCTGGCAATATGCCCAGTTTCTCTACAAACCCAACATTTGTTTCTTTTCTCAGAGCTCTTTTCTTTGAAACCTGGGGCTAACTGTTTTTGTGGAGGCAGTGAGGGTTTTAGCTGCCCTGAAGGCGTGCTTTTCCCTTTCTGCTGTGCCATGCTGCCCCATTCACTCTCAGAGCAGGTCTGCTCTTGGCATAGCGGTCTGAGAGTTCAGCAGCCTCTTGCACTGTTGTGGGATCTCAGTCCTCCGGCCAGGTTTTCAGCTCTGCTGGGCATGCTCAGAAATTCTGGTCTAACAAAATAGCATTTTCAGTTTTATCTACAGAGTTTGCTTCAATTCCTCCCACCAACATTTTAATCATTGATGTTGTTTCATAGCTAGCTCCTCATAGCTCCTGTCAGGGCTTCTCCTGAGCTTACAGAATTTAGCTCTGTATGCTTCTGCAGTTAAATCAAACTTTTTAAAAGTGCAGCTTTAAGTTTGTTGTAATCATTACTGTCCTCATTGTCCATTTGACCTAATGCATCCTGAGCGTTGCCTGTAAGAAGGGAATAGCTGGAAGCTCCAGGACCCTCTAGGAATTTTGCCTGAATACAAACTTTTTCAAATGAATTTAAAAGGCATTCATATCCTCCCCTCTTAAATTCAGCTATCAATTTGAATTCAATTTGTAACCCAGTCCTGTAGTTCCAGTTACACCAAGCCACTTACTTGTTCTGGTGCTGGTGGTTGGAGTTGTTGCTTCTCCAGTTCATGTTGCCTCTGGCTCTCATGCTCCTCATGGTCAGCCTCCTGCTGTTCCCGGTCAGCCTCTCACTGTTCTCACACCCTCTTCTCCTCTGCGGCTTGTTTCTCTCACTCAGCATCTCTATGAAACTCAGCTCCATTCTGTGCAACTCAGTCTGCAGCTTGATTGATTCTGGCTCCAGAATGCTGGTGACCTTCCCTGCTGCTGTGGCCCTTTGCTTGCATTGGCCCTGCTGCCCTCCTCACTGGATCTAGACACTGCACTGGCCGCTAGCCCTCTACACCCAAGATTTGGTCCTTTACAGTCATAGTCTGTGACTCAATGCTCTGGGCATCTGCTGCCATCAGGGCATCCACAAGGTTCTGCTTGGTGGCTCTCACCTCATACAGGACTCCTCTGTCCTGGCACAACTGCCTCACATAGTCTGCAGTGTACCCGCTGTAGTTGGAAGCCATCTTCTTCCCTAACTACGGCTATTCTAACTTGCACTTTAGAAAAAAATGAAACAGGTAGGAACTTGACTGTAAGCCAAATGATATAGTTTTGTTTCCTTTTTAAAGTAAATCACTGCTTTATTTTGTAAGTGAGCTGTACAGTATTAAGCTGACACACTGAACAGTTAAAGCTTGTTTATCTTTAAAATGTATCCCACTGCTGCTAACCAAATCTGTCACAAATGCACTCAGCAGGTCAGGCCCTCTGCTCCCACAGTGCCAAGCTCCGAGCACAGTAGAGTGAACAGGTAACAGACAGAGTAACCCTCCTGTCTGCTTTTGGGTCTGAATCACCTTTAATCACAAGTTCTGGGGATTCAAACTTAGAACCTTGTGCTAGTGTACCCAAATGTACAGGCTCAGATATGTACCCTCTTCAGGGATTGTGGTACAATCTTTCACCAGGGGCACCAAGCCAGGCTTCCAAATGAACCCTTAAAACTCTATAAAAGACCTTAGGTGTATTCTTACTTTTTCCCAGTTTAGTAACACCATTAAACTGTTGAACAGTTGTCAAACTTAACCATCTATATGTCACATGCAAAAAAGAACTTGAGACACCCAGGCAGTCTTTTAAATAAAAGGTTTACTAAAATGGATAAAATATGTAAATGTAAACACAGAACACAATATCAAAAGCATACAAAGAAACTGCAGACAAACTCTTACCAACATACAGTTAGTTACTTTTCTATCTAATGTATTACCTCTAAGTGCTTATCAGGAGCTCTGTCTTCTAGTGTGCCAAGATGATATATGACCCCAAGTCCAGACACAGTATTCAGTTTAAAACTCTGTGTCTCCACACCCTTCTATGAGTCATCTAGCTCCTCCTTTTAGAACCAAATAAATACAAACATGATTTCCTGTCAGGAGATATTTTAAATAATGTGACTTCAGCAAAGACTTATTTCCCAAATTATGACAGTTTTTAATCAAGCCTTTCCTTTGAACTGGTGGCTGGTTTCTTATTTTCCCAAAGAACATTGAAGTTTTGTTTCAACTCTGCCATATGTCACTTAAGTGCGATATAGCCAACAGGAATCAGCTAAGTTATTTCCTGTCCTGTAATAAATGCATATTTAGCTTCCCAACTTCAGAGGCAGCAACAGGTCATAAAAAGGCCATAAATGCAATTTCACAAGGCAGTTAATTACATTACAGAGATCTCCTGGTCAGTTGCATCCTGTAACTGAAACCTGAGGGGGGCACCCATGGCACAGGCTGCCTTATGTGAGACAATCACATACTATATTTTTATATTACAAATATCATAGAACAATTATAACCAGCTGGCCAAGCATCACAGTTTCTACTGTCCCAATCCCATTCTTCATTTGCCTTTTAAAACTTGGGCTTACTTCCATACAGGGGAGACACTTTAAAGCTGAGACGTTCTTCATTTCTGTTACAGATGTTCCTTTAGCATGAAAGGTACTACCGAAAACCCTTCTGCCGCTCAATTGCTGATGCCTGATGCTCGAGTCTGCCCCCACAGGCTGTTCAGTTCAATTCAATTCAAACTTTATTTGTAAAAGCACCTTTCTGAACTCAAGGCACTTGTACATAATTAAGACAAATCAATAAATAAACAAATACAGCCAGCTAAAACCCATAAATACAGCAAGTTAAAACCCATGAATACAGCAAGTTAAAACTCATAAATACAGCAAGTTAAAACCCATGGTCTTCAGGGGCAATGTGAGGAAGTATTTTTCACAGAGAGGGTAGTGGATGCATGGAACAGCCTTCCTGAGGAGGTTGTGGGTTCTAAAACTGTGGGAGAATTCATGAACAGGCATAAGGCAATTCTTGTGGGGATAGGAAGAAATAGGCTGTTGGTTAACTAGGATCTGCAGGTTATCCTGTAGGTAGGGAAATGGAAAGACTAGGTGGGCCAAGCGGTCCTTATCTGCATCAAAGTCTATGTTTCTATGTTTCTATAAATACAACAGCGGCATTAAAAATCAGAATACGCTGGGCTAAATAAGGCGTGGTTTCAAGGCCACTTTAAAACTTTGGATGGTCAGGCAATCTAGCACCCGGCAGGTAGAGAATTCCACAGGGTTGGGGCCATAAAACTAAATGACCTAGCCCCAGATGTCTTTAAATGGACCCAGGGAATTCTAGCAATCCTCGCCGGTGGATCAAGAGGACGGAGGGGACAGTGGGCAGGAAGGAGATCTTTCAGGTAAGCAGGTCACTGGTTGTAGGCCTTATAGGTCAGCAATGACTTTGAAGGTGATCCGCCACTGTACTGGCAGCTAGTGTAGTCCGTAGAGCACAGGCGTTATATGACTGGTCCTAGAAGCACCAGTCAATAGCCTGGCTGCGCCATTCTGCACCAGCTGCAAGTGGCGGATATCAAACCCTGGTGGCCCCAGGTAGAGAGCATTGCAGTAGTCAAGGCAGGAGGTAATGAAGACGTGGACCAAAGTTGGAAGATCGGAACCAGGTGCTTCACCTGGGTGATATTCCTCAGATGGTAAAAGAGGTTTTGACAACTGCCGACACCTGAGATTTAAGGGTCAGGCAGTCATCAGACATAACGCCAGGTTCTGCACCTGATCTGAGGTAGTTAGCTGAACACCTCCAAGCAATAGGCTCAAGGTATTCTATCAACAAACCTGCCTCCCAATGACCTGGGTCCATGACCAACACCTCAGTTTCTTCTGGGTTTAAGTGCAGCCAGTTCACATTCATCCAATCCTGGATCTCGGCAGCAAGACAGTTGTTAAAACCGAAACAGCATCATCCTGGCCAGGCACAAAGGACATGTGCAGCTGAGTATCATCTGCATAACAGTGAAAACTCAAGTCGCATTCACCTAATTATCACCCCAATGGCAGCATGTACACTGCAAACAACATGGGTGCCAAGATGGAGCTCCTGCACCTCACAGGATAGGGGAGTGGTGCTGAGGAGAAACCCCAGACACCACCCTCTGAGTCCTATCCTCGAGGAAAGATCGAAACCATCTGAGGACCATACCAGACAGTCCACTGATGAACCACAGGTGCTCCAACAGCACACCATGGTCTACAGCATCAAATGCCACTGAGAGATCAAGAAGGACCAAGATGGAATGGATCTTTCAATCTCTCACTATTAGGAGGTCATTTAGTACCCGGACAAAGGCTGTCTCGGTACTATGTGTCTTTTGAATCCAGACTGGAGAGAATCATAGAAATTGTGGCTGGTCAAATGATCATCCAGCTGCGATGCAGCCACCTTCTCAGTAAACTTACTCACAAAGGGTAGGTGACAGAGACAGGCTTGTAGTTAGCCAGACAGTCCGGGTCCAAGGAGGGCTTTTAAGGAGGGTCTGAACCATGGCCTCCTTCAGAGGATCCAGAAATATCCCCTCCAAAGACATCCAGACTATCTCAACAAGGACCGGCTGATTTTATCTACACAGCCTACTAAGAGGCGTGGGCCTGGTCCAAAACTACAGTTGGTCAGACGCAACAACTGGATGACCATCACAATGTCATTGATTGTGGGCAGGCTGAAGTCACACCACAAAACTGGGTGTCCGACATCTCCCGCCGACAATCACAACTTCCATTAGAAAGGGCGAGCAGACGCTGGATCTGATTGTGGCAACCTTTATCTGCAAAGAATCGAGCAAACTCCTTACATTGTTCTTGAGAAAAACATTTCCAGGCTGAAGACAGACCGGATTGCACAATCTGTCCACAGTCCGAAAAGCTGAGCTGGTCGATTCTGCGCAGCAGTAATTTCCCTGAGAGGAATTCTGCATTCTTACGGGTAATTGCTGATTGACAGATCCCATAGTGGTCCATCAAACTAAGTCTGTCACACTCAGGTCTGACTTCTGCCAACACCTCTCTAGCCTTCATCCCACTCTCCTCTACTCCCTCATGGTCTCATCAAACCAAGGAGATCTGGGGTGAAAAGTGAGGGACAAACACAAACAGGAGCAATGGAATCCAGGGCCCCTATCATTGCCTTTATTATAGGCAAGTACCAGGTCCCTGGATCAGTGCATTCACTTGAAAACCAATAGGTCCAGTACCGCCATCAGGCCATTTGGGAAAACACCCTCAAGGGCAGTACTGGTCCATCTCCATAGGGGCTGGCCTACTGGGGGCCCATGAAACTGTACCCAAAGGTATGATGGTCAGACCACCCAACTGATTCCACCACCAAGTCGGATATCTCCATCCCCAGGAGAAACACCAAGTCCAGTGAATGACCACCAGTATGGGTCGAGGAGGAAATAACCTGTGTGAAGCCCAGCTGAATTCATTAGCTGGAGGAAGTCCTGTTATGCAAACCCCTGTTCATTCCAGAACTTCAGCACTTTCCAGAGTCACGTGATGCAGTCTACCTTGTAGCAGCACTTGTCTAGAGCTCCACCTCACCGTCCTCTGCAAACCTCCTAAATTGAATTTTGCGAGTCTTCAAGTGGATCGCAAGTGGCCTGTAAAACTATTGTTTCCTACCTACCAGAGGGCCAGTTAAAGCTGTTTGTCTGAAAGCCTTTTAGCGATGGAGGCCGAGATGAAGCAGGCTGCAATTTGGCACACCCTGCCGACTACTCCAGAGAAGACTTCTAAAAATCGAAAAGTCAAGGAGTGGGAAGTTTGAGCAAAGCAGCAGCCCTAGCCCTTCTGTAACTCTTCTGTCTGAAGAGAGTTTCTGCAGGAGCTGCTACCGCTTCGAGAATCCCTGGTGGATATTGCTACGGAGTTAAAATCAATTAAGGGCGACCTTGCCTGCCTCAAGAGGAGAATGGCCGATTTGAAGCCAGAGTTTCCTCCCAGGAAAATGGAGGGAGAGAATTGACCCCAAATCGTCCTGCTCAGGCAATAAATACAAAGCTTCAGCTCAAAACTAAAGATTTAGAGGGAGAAGCAGGAGAAATAACCTCCTGATCATTGGGCTGCCAAGCGGAAGAGGGTGCCGACACTATCGCCTTTATGCAGAAATTTCTTCACAAGGTCAGGGGCCCTCCCTTGAACCCCAATATCATATAGAAAGAGCTCATTGCTCCTCAGACCGAAGCCTCCAGTGCGATCTCCTCCTCGACCCTTCATCATAAGATTTCTCAGCTTCATTGAGAAGCAACATGTCACAGCCAAAGTCAAAGATCTGCAGTCTGTAACCTGGTGGGCCTCAAAATCAAATTACGTAAGATCTCCCCTGTGAAACAAGACAAAAGGCAGGCAGCTTTTCACCCAGTGTTAGCAAGCTAATTGCCGCTAGCATTCGTTCAAGATGCTATACCGGCCAGATTACAAGTGGCGATTGATAGTACTTGGTACTCCTATGATTCTCCAGAGCAGGCTACCAAGGATCTTACTTCCTGACTACCTGATCTCTTCAAAACAGGCTGAGCTTATAGAAACTAATGGGGATTATTTATATATTTTGTTATGTGTTTTCTATGCTTATTATCATAAATGTGGTTGATTACCTGCTGTGTTTCCAGTTGATGGAGGATGGCGAGGTTAGGCCTCATTGGCGGGTGATGGGCCTGACTTCTCCTTTGCTAGGCCATGCACTCGTCCCTCAGGCTGGGGGACTGGAACCTTAGGGCTGGTAAATGTTTACGGGTAGCAGTTTTATGGGGCAGACTGGGTTCGGTCCCACTAACACTTTGGTCCTCTATCAGATCCAGCGTCATTTAGGCGATCCAGACCTGTTAAATGGCCGATTCTAACTGATGAGCGATGCTGCATCCCTGGGAGAAGGGGTGATGCCCTTCCCTTCTATCTGTTGGTCCTGGGCCAATTTGGGGGACGCTGACCTAAGTACTAAGATTACTAGTCTCAACATGGTAAGTCAGCTGCACCTTATTAAGATTAAATTTTAAAGCAGAATGTTTGTGCTTATGGGGAACAATTCTAGGCAGAATACTGTTATGACAAGCTTGTGCCCAGGGACAAGTAAGGGTCATTTTCTCTGGGTACATTCAGTTGGATATCATTCTCAATGTGAATATCTCCGTGAATGATGGTTGGATGGGGGTCGAGGGTCGGGGAAGCTCGGGATTGAGGTACGCTCCTGGAGATCTGAATTGGGGCTGATATATTGGGGGTATGGGGTCTCGAGGAATCTAGTACTGTGAGGATATATTGGGTTTGGTTAAGCCCCTCTCCACCTACAAAGTAGATTCCTCTCTATCTCACAATTAGACATTTCGGATTATGGTATGATCGCTGATCATGCCATGAGGGCTCTGGCTCCAAGTACTCATGCATGCCTTTTCGGGTTACTGTCTGGATATACTTGGGGTCACTATGTAAATAGTTGTGTTAGCTTTTTGGCGGAGGGGAGGAGGGGGATTGTGAGTCTGAGACGAGTTCATTGGACTTGATATATGGTAGTGGGGATCAGTTCGGCATAGTTTATTGGGTGGGTTTCTATGGGTTTCTTTTCTGGGGAAGGGACAGAAGGGGATCGGGCTGGAGTGTGCCCTCCAGAATGGTTACCTTGGTTAACTAACTGTGACTGTGTTTTCCGCTTAATTGTTCAAGATGTTTACTGCACCACTTAAAATTGCCACGTGGAATATAAGAGGTCTCAGAGACATGACTAAGAGATATCAGGTTTTTAAAAATTGTGATCTACTAAATGTAAATATCCTCTTGCTTCAAGAAACCCATTTATTAGATACAGAAACAAACAGGTTAAGGCCGACAAGGCTTCTCCCAAGTCTTTGCACGAGTGGGTCGGCATCAAGCAGAGGAGTTGCTATTTTAATAAAGAATCATGTAGCGTTTTGGAGGAGAATGTAGCAGACCCAGAGGGAAGATTTATATTAGTTAAGGGTTCTCTTAGCAGCAAGTTAGTGGTGCTGGGCTCTATCTACAGACCAGTAGGAGGAGACGCTGAATTCCTTATGGGCCTGGCTGATAAGATAGGTGGTATACTGCCTGCTCAGCTAATTCTGGGCGGTGACTGGAATATCCCATTATCCCAGGATTTAGATAGAACGTATCTACCACTAAAACTGCTATCCCTGCTCAAAAGGCCCTAGCAGATTTTATGGAACTTTGGGATTGTGTGATCCTTGCGTATTTTTAACCCTTCGTGCCGAGTGTTCTCCTTTATTCCCATGTTCACCGATCTTGGTCTAGAATAGATTATATTCTAATTAGTATCTCTCCTATCTGGTCTCTGTCAGACAGATATTGAACCAATTGTCCTATCAGACCACTCGGTCGCATGGCTGAGGATTTCTCCAGACCTTAATCTCCAAAAGAGACACTGCCTGGAGACTAAATCACAACTCCTGAAAGAGGAACAAACAGTTTCCCATATTAAAACTCTAATTTCTTCCTTTATAGAGACTAACAAGGGCTCTATACCTAGGAGGACTTAATATGGTGCTCCCTTAAGTGTTATCTTTAAGGGAATTAATTAAACTAGCATCCAGGAGGAAGAAAAGTAGGGATGCAAGAACAACCTTCCTGCTAACTCGTATAAAGAGGCAGAAAGTTCCTCATCTTTACCTCATCCCCAAACTCTTGGAAACCCTGCTAGCATTAAGGAATGAATATGCAGATTTATTAAAGGAAAAGGCAGAGTATGCTATCTTAAAACCCAAGCTAGATACATCGACCAAGGGAAAGGCTGGTAGAATGCTGGCCCTTCGATTACGGAAACGGAAAGTTGAGGCTAATCCCAGCTCTGCAGGTGCTGGACGGCACTATTAAAACTTCACCAAGGGATATTACCAAGGTTTTGAAACCTTTATGGTGCACTTTACAGTAAGTGTTCCTCCCCAGCATTTCTATCGAGCATCTAAGTTATCTGGAAGGCCTGAACCTGCCCTGTTTGCAGGATCACCATAGGTCGGCTCTGTCTCTCCTATTTCCATATCGGAATTGGAAGAGACAATTACAGGGTTAGCATTAGACAAATCACCGGGCCTGTCGGCTTCCCTCTCCAATTTCTACAAAACTTTCTATAAAGAGCTAGCCCTCTTCTTCTTAATTTATATGAATACATGTTCGCCACCGACACTTTGGATCCCACATTATTAGAAGCCACAATAGTATTGCTTTTAAACTGGATAAACCACCAAAGGACCCTGCCAGCTATTGTCCAATCTCCCTTTAAATTGGGATATTAAAATATTAACAAAAATTCTAGCCAATAGGATTAAGAAGATCTGGATCACCTGCTGAGCCTCGAGCAAGTGGGTTTTGTGCAAGGCCGTTCCTCGGCTGATCATCTTAGAACTCTCTCACATATCTTTCACTGCAGCTCAAACTTCTCAGATCCCCATGGCTCTAATTTCGTTAGATGCTGAAAAGGCCTTCGACAGAGTCATTGGGATTTTCTCTGCCACACTTAAGATAATGGGTTTTCTTGCTACTTTCATTAGATGGATCCAGACGGTATATAAGTCCCTCTGTGAAAATCTACTGCAATGGGGTCTTTTCCTCTCGGTTCTCTCTATTCACTGGCATCAGACAAGGTGCCCATTATCTCCTTTCTCTTTAATTTATATCTGGAACCTCTCCTTCTCAACATTAAATGGTCTCCATACGCAAGGGTTGTCCAGTGTTTCAGCAGTCATTGACTCTTTCAGTATACGCTGATGATATTTTGCTTCATTTGGCATACCCTGATACATCATTAGCTCACGCTTACAAATTATCACACAGTATGGTCGGTTATCCAATTACAAGTTAAATCTAGTGAAAACAGAAATATTTCCTTAAATGCCTTTACCTACAAAGCCAGCTTCACCTAATTCGGGATGAAATGGGCTCCACATTCAATTAAATATCTAGGGATACACCTTACTAAAGACCCTGGGTAGCTCAGGAAACTTAACCTGGATGATCTAATGAAAATATTCAACAGGATCTTCAAAGATGGTCTAAACTTCCTCTCTCCTTATGGGGTCAGATTAGTCTTATTAAGATGAACGTTCTGCCCGCCTTTTTTATCCTTTAAATTTACTAAATCTATGGCTCTCTATCTTATTTGCAGCATTTTCACTCCACCCTTTCTAAATTTATCTGGCAGGGTAAGTGTCCCAGATGTTCCTTCCTTAAGCTTAGTCTTCCTAAAGATATGGGAGGACTCCGCCTTCCAATTTTGTTTTATTATTGGGTTAGTCATTTGTCAAAGTTGGGGAGATAGTTGTCGGTTAGGGACAATGATTTTCCTCCTATTTGGCTTCAACTCAAAAGACAGATTTTAGAATCGAATAACCTTAATTCGCCCACTATTTTCTTCCTTTCTAACTCGGCACTGCCAACTTCAATACCGGATTCGGTCATTGGCATTTCACTTAAAGTTCCTTCAATGCTGGCACTTTTTCAGAATCTCTTCCAAGGAGATATGGCACAACCCTTGTCCCAAAACCCTAATATTAGAATTGGTGGATCACTGATCCCATCAGGATGGCTTCCTCAGTTACAAGGAGCCTTGATAGAAAGTTTATTCTCAAAGGCTCTTCTTTCTTTCCGGAATCATGACAAGTTTTAATATACCTCAGAAGGATATATTTTTAAAGTCTTCCAATTGAGACATCTGGTAATGGGTAGTTTGGTACTGATTTTAGGAATCTCAGGTTAGGCCTTTTCTACTTCAGATACAGGAACATCTAAACAGATCCCATGGGATATCAAGGATCTATTCTACCTATTAGGCCTTAAATTCTGATACCCTGTCGGGTTCCGTAGTTTGGACCTCTTCTGCACAATACTACTTTTAACTGGTCCCAAATTGAAAGATCTGCACAGATACCACACTCAGGATAGACTTAGGGCTTACTCAATATCATATTCTAAACAACATGTACTATACACTGGTTAAATTAGCTAAATTGGGTAAGCTTCTTATCTCTAATTGTACTAGATGTGGTCAAGTCAAGGAAACCTGTTACATATTTTCTGGTACTGTGAGAAGGTAGCCCTTTATGGCATACTATTCAATCAAACTAGATCCATTATTAGGTTTGGATGGGCTGTTTTACTATAGAGATATGTATTTTGGGTATGTATTCCAGTATTGAAATCCAGGAGCTAAATTCCACATGGCATTAATTTCAATGGTGGTCAAGAAATTGGTACTTAAGCATTGGATGGATCAATTGACCATAACTTATGCTGAATGGTTAAAGGATTTATCAGCTTGTTTCAAGACTGAAAGACTGGTTGCAAGTGCTCACAACTGTATTGGTTCCTTTAATAAAAATGGGGTAAACTATACGCTTTATACTTGCATAAATAACGCTTTTAGGTATGTCTCGTATGCACCTCTGTATTTTATTGGTATGCTGTATCTATTTTGCTCATGGGCCTCTATCATGTTCCTGTAAGAAGGAGAGAGGGGTACGCCCAGGGAGGGGTGGGTTAAGGGTATGAGATTGGGTTTAGGTTTGTAAATGGGGGTACTGGGGGTTTCTGCTCGTTTGCTTCTTTCTTTCTCCCACTTTTTACTCTGTAGACAATATGCTATTGTGGTGGGTTGTTTACCCCGGTCATGACTTAACTGAATATGTATATTGATGTGTTTGTACTTTTAAAATCAATAAAGTGTTGGAATTTCAAAAAAGAACTTCAGCACTTTCCGCTCATGCAGTGATTCCAGTTACAGGACTGCTTTCACCCAGGGGACCCAGCTGACATGCCACAGAGCACCCAGGCGGACTGCCACCCCACCTGAGGTCCCAACTAGCCACTCCCACACAGGACTCCTCATGCCTCCACAGGCTGCACAACTAGGGAACCCCAACACTGCAGCAGCCACTGTCCAGGGAATAGGAGTAGTATGCCACACTACACCTCCAACGATCCAGGCTGCCACCCTGGACTACTCCCAGGCCCTGTCTGCCAGCTGGCCCAACTACAGACAACCCAATGGCTCCTAGATTGCACTCGCCCACTGGTGAGAAATGTTTTAGTCAAGGACCTCCATCAGCACTTACCCACACCAAGGTGCTGAAGATCACTTGGTGGGCTCCAAAACTGCCGTCTTTGTGGGCTGCAGCCCTCAAGCAGCACCAGTGGGTCCAGATGCAAGTGCTCTACTGCTCGCCTGCCTTCTACTGCCTGAACCACTGCATAGCTATTGTGAGTATTGTGGGAGGAGGGCTGGGTGGCAAGCAGCCTACCCCAGCCCTGCTGTGACTGCCTCCGCCTCCTAGCTCTCTTCCCCAGGCTCACCCCGACCTCACTTGGTGCCAAACCACCCTTCTTATACCCACAGGTTGGTCCCCTGCTGGCCACAGGCAGTCCCAACATCCAGACCTACAGGCACCAATTTTCCCTGCCTGACTACAGGAATTTAACTAGTAAGTTCCCAAAGGAGTGCTTATATAAGTCTTACAGACTGTGATACTGATGACAGAGAGAATTAAAGGGGAACTGTCATCTTCAGGATTTCCTAATGTCTGGAAACCCATAAAAGCTAATCTGAGTGAGCATTGTGTTTATCTCTGAGTCTTGAAGTCCAGAGTTATTCAGGGGCAGCCATATGTTTTAGGCTCCTAACAGGAAATGATGTCACCGAGTGTCCTGGCCCTGCTTTCACTGTAGATAATCCAACTGGTTAAATAGGAAATCTGTTTTATTGTGTTTTGTGGGTGTTATTACAACACTTTCTACGTTTATAATAATTGTTTTGTATGTGCATTGAAACTAGTGAGTTATCACCTTTATATTTCAAACTGTTAGTAAAATAATCCAATAGAATTCTGGCATTGTTACAGTAATAAAATCCCATTCCATCCAAAATATTTCGTAAGAAACTGTTACACTTTTAACGCCATCAAAAGAAGTAAAATGCTCTTTAATAATGCATTTCAGGTTATGCAATTTTAACAATGTTGTCCATCTATGTGTTTCTGCAATTAATAAACAAGTAATTGTGTCCTATTTTTTCTTTTCAAGTCAAATCTGGATAGAAAGACATAATATTTTCAGAATCATAACACGTGCTCAGATTGTTTTACTATCATTGTCCAGGAAAGGCACACTGAGCTACAACTTGTTCCGGGTGTGTTTTGGGAGCACAGGAGTTTAAGTGACTTGCTCTGTCACACAATATACTAAGCAGAGCATTTTGGAATCAAACCCCATTCTGCTGGATGAACCAAGCTTGTTCACAGGTGTTTGCTTTAAAGAGGACATGATATTTGTGCTAATTGGTAGCTGTTTATAAAGTTCTTATTCTCAGAAATGATATGCAGTCTCCTAAAGTATTCACATTTAACTGTAAATACTGTGATAGGTAAAGCTGTAGTTTGCATTGTTGTGTTGTCATGGGCAACATTCTTCTACAGTTCACTTCATGGAATCACTTATGTGGAGTTTTCATTATGTCATGATTTGTGCACAGAATGCTAATTATGAGCTGCTGACCTATCAGAACCCTGTTTAGAGTTCTGTGCACAAACTATGACATAGTTAAAACTCCAAATTATTGGTTCCATGAGGAGAATAAAAATACCACGAACAGCTTAATCTGGTTCAATTTCAGCTGGTTACATCTGTATCCCTCCCCCGCCATCCCTGAAAAGGGACTTCTAGTCTCAGTGGGCCTACCAGGTCAACAAATTCAATAATAAATAAATAAATAAATAGAACTGTAACAGAATGCTGCCTATAAAACATGACAATGCAAAATGCAGCTTTTATATCACTTTTATTCAGGCAGTTAAATATGGATAATTTAGGTGAATGCATATCATTTCTGAGAATAAGAACTTTATAAACAGCTGCCAGTTAGAAATTATTTCCCATCTTCTTTAACCTCTAGGCTATACTGCCAGCTGATAATCAAAAACTACATATTTCAAGGCTGGCCTTGTGCTGCCAGGCCAGTAGGTACGAACCACTTGGCATCTTGTAGACCTGAATTCACACCCCAAATTGTAAGAGAAAAGGTTGTAAGAGAGGGAATGGAAAGACAGAAGTTGGTGCTATGGCAGCCCCAGAAATCTGTACTGATAGCCAGGGTTTAGAGATCCTGATATGGGGTCTCACTACCTGTTGGCACCATGGAGCCAGCCTTGAGATTTGTAGTTTTGATGATCAGCAGGCAGTATAGCTTAGAGGTTAAAGCAATCCTGAAGATGGATTATTTTACTAACAGTTTGAAATACAAAGGTAAGAACTCACTAGTTTCAATGCACATACAAAACAATTATTATAAATGTAGAAAGTGTTGTAATAACACCTTAAAACACACTTAATAAAACACAATTTCCTATTTAACCTATTGGATTCTCTACAGTGAAAGCAGGGCCTAGACAATCGGTGACATCATTTCCTGTCAGGAGTCTAAAACACTGTCTGTCCCAGCCCTTAATTGCAGGCTGAGTTGCATATTTATTTATTTATTTATTTATTTTTAATTGTTGACCAGGAAAGGCACATTGAGCCGAGGTTCGTTTCCAGGTGTGTCCCGGTACAAGGTGTATCAGTAGAAGCAGAGAAGTACAAACAATATCTTGTTTCAGACAAATAGTACAGTATAAGGACATTTCATAGTAGTAAGCAGTAAAGTAACAATTGTTGCTAGAACAGACGATTAGAAGAACATCAGGACATTTCATTACTGGTGTAACCCCTGCAAATGGGGGTTCCCAAAAGTCTTCCAGGAGCTTGCCTGAATGCTCTAAGTCTGGGCGGTGTTCAGCATTTAAGCTGTTTAAATGTAGTTTCAAGTGAGTGCTATTTGAGCCTCCAAGTACTGTCTCTCTAAGAGCTGTCTGCTTGCAGACTTAATTAGTTTGTATGGGGACTGTGTATTTAATGCTCGAATCCTGCCCGAGCTGCTGTCAAGTCACTCCATTTCTGCCGCATTCGCAGAGGGAGCCTTGTTGAAAGATATAATTACTTGCCAGAAATCATTTGGAGTGACTGAGAAATGTAGTTTGTCTAACCTGTCTTCATTCCACACGAACTGTTTCAGTGTAGTCTTTCATTTTGGTCCTGAACTGCTGAAAAGGACCAATCAATGGGAGGGTTCCTTAAAATGGAGCCTGTGATGAATCTGAACCCGACTCTTAATTTTGAGCCAGCCACAAGGGGCTTGTATGGGCAGTAACTCTGGGAAACGTAGTTTTGACCTTGGCGCCTTTTTTCACCAACAGAGGCAGTCTCATTGTGAGTGACAGCTGAACCAGCCAACAGAATGGTGTGGAGCTAAAGAAAATGTCCTGCTCTGTGACTGGAAAGATCAGATCAGTTGTGGCAGTGAAGAGAGAGGAGCTCTGTGCTTTAGCGGTGTATAGTTTCTCACGTAGGAAGCGCATGTGAGGCCCCTGAGGTCCGGGTCTGCAGCCGCTAGGTACCAGTTCGGACTGAACTGATTTGTGAGGAGAAAGAAGGAAGTCTGAAGAGGAAACCAGGCTCACCCTGTAGATGACTGGAGAAATTGCTGAATTGCGCTGTCTGTCAGGAACTGAAGCTACTGTGTTAGCTTCCGGTATTTTGCAGTAATTGTGATCGGGATCTAGGAGCAGCCTGCTTGGTATAGTATTTTCCTTTTACATATGAATGTGCATAGTGCTTGTGGGGAATAGCTATTTCCAATCCCCTTGCTGTGTGCTGTGTGTTGAAGCTGAAGCAAACCCCAGCTTGTCTCGGACTAAACTGCTTGCTATCTACTGCAGTGGGTCCAGTCACAAGGACCTTGTCTCCATGCCCTGTTGTTGTGGCAACCCAGAAGAACATCCACCATCCAGTTCTCAACTTGGGTATTGTGAGTACAAATCAGGGTATTCCCCTGCAGCCTGTTTTCAATCACAAGTGTGTCATCTAATTATTGTTGTTTCACTTCTTCAAGGACTGAGCCATCCGGCTCCGGATTACAATTGGGTGTTGTGCATGTATTTTCTTCTATAGGGCCCTGTCCATCTGCACCTGCCGGCCAACCCGGCAACAGACCTGGCTAGTCCCCCAACCTGGTACCCAGAGTGATTTTTCAGACCCTGTATGTGTGCACAGTATTGTGATTTAATTCTGCCAGTTAACCTGATTGCCCCTCCCATGTTACTGTCCCTAAATAAATCAGATTTGTTATTGTTATACTATATACTGTCTGTGGTGTTGGTACTTATGGAAACAGTATTGTGTTTTGCTGTGTATGTTGTTTAACCTTATTTTATGGGGTCCTCAGAGACATGCTGCAGAATCAGTCTCAAGGGTAAGTGGTACTTTATGAGTGAACAGTGTGTATACATGGGGTATTGGGGCTGTAACTCCTGTGTACTGTGTGAGCCACTAGAGGGAATAAGGGGTCTCAGTGTCCCAGAAGGCTGTGACCAAGCTTGTCTCAACTACTACAAACCCTGACTTCTGAGTAGAGGCACCACCATAGAACCTAGGCCCCTCAACCTGTCAGTAGTCAAGCAGGCAGGGTAGTAGCCCTTGGGACAGTGCCACCTGGGGTTACACTAACAATTTGTATTTACAGTTTATTACAAGTGCATATATAGACATATTTACAAGTAGTAATAATTCTGGACTGCAAAGACTCACAGATAAACACAGTGCTCACTCAAATTAGCTTTTTGTGGGCTTTCAGACATTAAGAAATCCTGAAGATGACAGTTCCCTTTAAAGCAATCAATTCAAACAGTCAGCAGTGCTGTCCACAAAACACAGCAATCCTGTAAGTAGCCAGGAACAGAACAATCAAGGAAACTGATGGGGAGCTCCAGAATTCATAGATAAGGAAAATAGTGGGTTTTAAGGAGGAATTTGAAAAGGAATGGGGAATCAATGAGATGGATGAGAGAGAGGCTGTTCTAGACAGTAGGACAGATATGCTGATGGGTCTCCACTGATAGTTGAGATGGGGACAGAAAAAGTCTACAGTAGGAGAAATCAAGAGTATAGGATTGAGAGTAGGCTTAATGAGGTCAGAGAGATAGGAAGGGCAAGGCCATGAACTATTCTGAACAAGCAGAGCAGAGCAGTTTTTACATCCCTACTTAAACTATCTCTGTTTAATTTTTAACCCTCCCAACCTGTTCATTTCTCTTTTGTTTTCTGACTGCCTCCCTCCAAGCCTGCTATTTAATTTCATCCTCTCACCTTCTCTCTCCAGGGGACTACTGTGCCCTTCGGCTGTTTCTTCAAGCAAACTGCATTCTGCAGTTTGATAACCTGCCTAAGGCTTAAGCTGCCCAAAGCTCACCCTCCAAGCAAGGTACAGGTTGGATCTTTGAATTTTGGCATCTATGCCTGGAGGAATCTCACTTGCTCCTGTTTGCCAGTGTTTCTAACACTATGTGTAGCAATCCAGAAGTCCTCTAGGAACTGCTGCCAAGAAATTAATGCTAGGACTGATCTCTGCTTGAAATGTTTTGATTTCTCACTTTAAGTAATGTTTAGTCTGATGTAGAGATTTCTTAGAGTTGATTTAAGTTTTGAGAGAGTTTTTCTCCCTCCATTTGCAGTTTATACTGATCTGCCACTAGAGGCATCTTATGTTTCCTAGTAATCCTCCAACCCACTTGTCCAACTTGTCTCTGCCTTTTTCTGTTCTAATCATCGTTATCTCCTCCCTTGTTTCTCACTTTTAGCATATTGTACTCTGAAGAAAAAAAACACACCAGTATAATTAACCTTGCACTGTGCTTGGCACCCTGCGTGAGCCCTTACTGCTGCACTCCTTGGTATCATAATGTCTCTTATAACAGCTCTATTTCCTAGATGCATTATATTGCTCTCTGTTGACCCTATCTGACCTTGCCTGTGATAAGTTTCTAACATCTACCTCGCCAACATTGGATAGTAATCATTTATATGTTTATAGTACTATCACCTTATCCCAATGCTGTGACTCTCTTACTGTGCCATGGGACCTGCCTTCCCTGGTGACTGGGGTTGCCATTTCATTGCCCTAGCTGTCTACCCCTTGGCACTCCTCCTGGGATCTTCATCTTACAAGCCAACTGTAAAGCACGCTCAACTCAGAGGAAGCTTCACAAACTCAGCAACAAGCAGTTAAAGGAATATCTGTGTGGACTGGCCTTACTGTTGCTGCTGCTCTCTGGCAATGTTCACCCAACCCTGGCCCTCCACAACTTATGGCACACACACAGTAATCTACTGGGTTACTTACAATTGCCTCACTTAATATATGCAGCCTCCTCCCAAAATGAACATACTGAATGCATGGATCTTACAACATAACCCAGACATCCCCTCAGTTGTAGAAACATGGCTTTCTCCAAAAGTAGCGGATGATTCAATTTCCATTCCAGGCTACACAGTCTTTAGACAGGATCATCTCTTCAAGCATGGGGTGGTTCTACGATCTACTTCTGACACAACCTTCAAGGTCTCATTCAACTCTGCCCAAAACTGATGACCATATGCAAGCTCCTTGCCATAAAAGTGCTTCTAGGTGCACACAATAAACCCTTACTGTATTTTCAATTTATATTCCTCCCAGACAGACGGCCTCCTGCTTTGATTCACTCCTGGAGTGTTTTGGTTCTCTGAGTCTTAGTTCAGAAATTATCATGTTAGAGATTTCAATATCAATTGGTTCTCCTGGCACAAGCCCTTTCAAAGATGCAGTTTTAGCAGTTCACCTCTCCCAGCTAGTCGAGTCCCCACTAGAATCAACTATAAAACTGGGACAGGTATCTTAATGGACTGGGTGCTCTTTAACCACCCTGACCATATATTGGACACAACTGTACTCCCAGGTGCCTTCAGTGACCACTCCCAGTCTTGTTTCATTGGGCTAACAAATTCTCTAAACCACCCGCTAGAACAATTACCACCAGGTTACTCATCTGTGGGCATCTTGAATCACTAAAAGCTGACCTGTGTAATCAGGACTGGTCAATGGTTTACACAACTAACAATGCTGACATTGCCCTTGATCAATTCATTCTTCAGTTCAACGCTATATGATAGGCACGCCCATAAAAAGCGTAAAATGAAAGGCAGCTGTAATCCCTGGTTTTCCAGACTTCTTGAGCTTGAATGCCAGAAGCTATCTTTGGCACAGGTCTAGGTCCCTGTGTAACCAGGCCGATATCCAGAGGCACAAAGCAGCTAGAAACAACTGCATGAGGGCCATTCGTGCAGCTAAAATCAACATTATAAGGAAGTGCTCTTTGACCTGGAATGATGGCAGAAAATTTTGACTAACCTTAAAGAGGTCACTGGAGAGACCTCAGATCTGCCCTACCATGCTTAGCATTGATGGTGTACACTCACTTGACCCCAAACTTATTGCTAACACTTTTAGTAATGCCTTCACGGACCTGAGTGGTGTCCTGCCACCTGGCTACTTTTCTCACCCCTCACAAGTGACTACTCTGGGAAAGAGACTCAGCACCCTTCTCATCCTCCTTTCTACTTCAAAAATCTCTCAGTCCATGAAGCCAGGAATTACCAACTGAAGGTATTGGGAAATCACGATTTAGTGGTGACACCCTGGATCTTAAGTTTGTAGCCCTCACGCTGGATGAAATTCTGTCACCTCTAACATATATTATTAACATGTCACTTAGTTACCTCAATTCCCTCAAAAATGGAAATCTGCCACTGTGACACCAGTTCATAAGTCTGGGGATCGCACAATTACTGGGAACTACAGGTCTATCTCTATCCTGCCCCCACTCTCAAAAGCTCTTGAGCGTATAGTGGCTGACCAAGTGGTTGAATACTTAGAAAATATCAGCTACAATGCCTGCAACAACACTGGTTCAGAAATGGTCATAGTACCGCCACGGAGTTCACAGGCTTTATTCACCACTCCTTAGATCAAGGACACCTGGTCGGTGCTGCTTTCATTGATTTAACCAAAGCTTTAGACACAGTGAATCATGCCTCCTGGTCGAACAGCTTACCACCATTGGTCTAGCTCGTGACAGCATAGCCTGGTTTGAAAGTTACCTGCACTACCATACACAGCAGGTGAAGTTTGGTAACACTGTCTTGGAGGGTCCATCTTGCCCCTTTTGTCTAGCATTTTTCTTAACAACCTTCCTTACTCCTGTCAGGGTCACATCCTTTTATATGCTGACGATGTGTCCTGTTTACCAGTGATCCAGACCTTAAGGTTCTTGAATCCAGGCTACAGAGTAATTTTGCAGTTGTAGAAAGATGGTTCCATAGCACAAGTTAGTTATGAATTACAACAAGACTAAAACTATGCTGTTCTCCAGCTCCAAAATAGGCACAGAACTTACCCTCTTTCCATCACCAACAAAGAGGACTCTCCCTGGAGCTAGTTCAGCTCTTTAAATATCCAGGGATTACTATTGACAGTATGATGACCTATGCCTATCACATTGACAACATTGCTAAGGCTGTTAACACCCACATTGGGCTACTTTATAGGCATAAGCAATGTTTGACCCCAGAGGCTCTTAACCTGGCTGCTCAAAGCTCTTCTTGTCTAGCTTATTGATTACAGCTTACCAATCTATGGATCAGCTACTGAAACAACTCTTCACCGCATCATAGTTGCACTGAATAAAGCATACCAGCTCCTACCAGCTCAGCCCGCTTGTCCCATACCTGCACATGTACGCTAGGCTAACTGGCTCCAATTCAAAGGTAGACACATGTAGCAAACATGTTTGCTGTCCAAAAAGTAAACTTATGCTAAATGCCCCAGGAGTGCAAAAGCTTATTACCCCACTATCAACCATTGTTGCACCAGAAGCTCTACTAGCCAGATTTTTAATATACCATATTGTTGCACTTCTCTGGGACAAAGGTCCTTGCTTTTGTGTCAGGGCCACGGATGAACTCGCTGCACCATAACATCACTTCAGCATCTACCTTGGGCTCCTTCAAGGTTAAACTTAAGCAACAGCTAGTTGCTGATACCAGTTGTGACTGCTTCCAATAACCTTCCTTCTTGTGACCAGCACTTATTCTAACCTTATGCTATCCTGACCTTATGCATAACTGTTCTCAGCATGTAAATAACTGTTCTAAATTGCTAGTCATTCTCCTTCACATTTCCTCTTGATCCCTTCCACTCTTTCCCTCACCCTCTATGGCTTCCTATCCCCCTGCTATATCTCCTGAGGGTATCCCGTGATAACAGCGACTCAATAAAAGTGACTAATAAACAGCGTACTTCAAATGGTATTAAAACCAAATGAGCGACTCATTACATTTAAACGACTCTGCAGAAATTGCTACTTCATTTTCAATAAAAGCGACTCATAAACAGCGACTTCATTTTCAGAAATAGCGATAGTTTTTTGTGTTTACCTTTCCTCTGTGAGTTCTGACATTACATGTGCTCCCTTGAATTCGTTCCGCTTCTGGTTCCTTCATAAACCTCCACCTCCACCCCAAGCAGCAAAACTATGCAACACATCCAAATTGCTATGGCAGTCGATTTCTCACCAGCCAAAAAGTGTTTCACTTGCACTATATGGGGCTACCTTTATCGTAGAGATAAGGAGAAGTCTGAAAAAGTATACTGAGATGTGCAGATGCTCAAAATATACTTGCCTAGCGGACTACACACCTCAGGGGAAACTGTTGTTGCTGTTGTCAGCAACATACCCACGTCCCTGATGCTGCAGAAATTGGTGTTAGTATGCGATGGGTAACATTAGGACAAGAGCATGCTCTACAGTTGAGACAACTGCTCAGGTTGTGGTCGAGAGTACTGCATCTGCACCTGAGGCAGTGACTGGTAGGCTACCAGGTATTAGTTTAATGAAACGCATTGTGTAGCTGTGATTCGCAGCAGGAGCGTGGTTGCCCCTGCGACTCCTACTACGGTGGAGGACTTACTTATCCCTCCTGACTTCTGTATTCTAAGCTCTGGAGAAAAGTTTCACTTTATGACAGTGGTCCTGAGAAAGACTCGAGTTCTATTGTTTTCTACAGAAAACAATCTCAGATTTTGAAGGAATGTGGGGACTGGATGCTTGATGGTACATTCAAGTCGTGTCCTGCTTTATTCGATCAATTGTACTCTGTGCATGGCATTCATTCTGGTATGCTTTTAACTTCAGTCTATGTATTGATGAGCTCCCACAAAACAGCTTCCTATGAGAGAGTCTTTACGAGATTCGAACACTCATTACGTAACTGTAGCCCAGCAAATTCAATTATGGATTTCGAGAGGGCTTCATGGAAAGCATTTACCACAGTTTTCCTGAAACACAACTTCGTGGTTGCTTTTCCATTTTGCCCAAGCTGTGTGGAGGAAAATCCAGCAGCACCCCGAGGTGGAAACCAGGTACTGCAATGGCCCAGACTTTGCCCTTCACTTACAAATGCTGTTGTCGTGGTTTGTTGCCCTTATTGATGTTATAAAGAAATTGAGGAAATAAAAGAAAATAAATTTTGTTAAGCATGATGACTTGTTACAGCCAGTGCTTGACTACTTTGAAGACACCTGGCTTGGACGTCCAAGAGGTGGAACGTGCACGAGAACAGCACATTTTCCTATAGCAATGGAACTGCTACACAACAACACATATGGGCCTAGCAAGAGCTAACAACAGCGTTGAGGATGGCACAGGGATTTAACTGTAGGCTAGGCTTATGTCATCCTAGTATTTGGAAACTGATCGATGGGCTCAGAGAAGAACAAAAGCTTTGTGAAATTAAAATGCAGCAGCTAATTTCTGGAGCTGCATCTAGTGGCACTAAACGGAAATATAAGGACCAAAATATCCGTGATAGCTGCTATTGTGGGCAATACAAGTCTCGTACTACATATGAGTATTTAAAAGGACTAGCATACAATTTTCAGTTTAAACAGTAAGAAGCATGAAAGAAACAAACCAATTACAGTGGGCAGCGTGAAGAAGCCTTGAAGAAGTAAAGGAATAAAGTGCAGCGCAGTGCTGTGAAGACTTGCAAGACAGCAATAAAGATTTCTGGCTTGCCAGTTTTTTAAGTTTAGCAGTCGCTGTTTTGACGCTTCTCATCCATGACAGTTGATTGTTAACTGGGCAGGCTTATATTCAGACTGAGCACAAGTTCTGTCAGTGCGAATGTGATGCTAATGCTTAGGATACTACCATTGTTATTGGGATGGCAGTAGCATTGATAACATGTGCTTTTAGCAGGTTTGCTTCTGATCCTACTGATCACTGCCGATTTGTGTAGGAGTGTTGTTGGGAATATCAGTAGCATTTAAATCTACGCTTATGGCTGGTTTGTTGGAAGTTGTGTTTTGGAAGGGTTTTAGTTATTGTGAAATTAGAAGCCAGAATGAACTCAATCGCCATTGATGACTTAGCTCGGCAGAACACATTTCAATGCGCCATTTTTCCAATCGCGATTTTGTAATGTCGCCTAAACTGTGGTCGCTGTTCTGTAGTTGCCCACATTAACGCCGCAATTTTTCAGTCACGATTTTAAGATAGAACCTCCTGAGCTCCTTGCTCACTTTAAAATGCTTTGTCCCATACCTTCTCACCTCTGATGAGGCCCTGGCTGATGCCATCCCTTACCTTGTTGATTATTAGATATTAGGCTGAGTCTGTTCTCATTTTCCTGTAAAGGGTCATTTCATAAGATCCCACCCTCTAATATGACCCTTTGAATTCCATGCTTTAATTAAATATGCACCATGGCATACATTGTACAATGCCACATGTATTGAATTTCTAGTTATACACTCTTGTAATGTCTTGCATAATTTCTTGTTTTGTTTGTTCTCTGTCTCATACTTTTCCAATATGTATTGTTCGTCTGACGTGGAACCTATGAAATGAGCTTGTTCTCAAAGGTGTGATCCGAAATTTTAATAAATAAATAAAACAAATATTAGATGCCATATATGATACCTGATTTAAAAAATAAAACTTTGTATAGATACATAGAATTTGACAGCAGATAAAGACCCAGTGGTCTGTTTAATCTGCCATTTCCTACTTGACCCCATGACCACCTAGCATCAGAGCAGGGTTACTGAGCCAACTGCCCTTTTGGGCTTCATTGCCCTGTTCCTGATTGTCTATCATTCTCTTGTTCTTTTTTTCATTATTTGTTTTGCCAGAGCCTGGTGGGTGGCTATGGCCTCCTTGGAGGGACTCATTCTCCGGTCCCACTGTCCCCACTCAGCCAACTCTGGTGGATCCCCGTGGCTTACCCCCTGTGGTGGGGCCAGGGAGAGCACTGGCTTTCTCCCCCACAACACAAATCCAGAAGCCGGGGAGGCATAGGGATGCAGGGCCATCATTGCCTGCCAGCTCCCTTTTCTTTTTTTTCTCCCATCCCTCCTCCCTTACCGACGAGGGACGCCGGCACGTGCCTCCTGACCCATACTGGCTACCACCAGAGGGCAGTCAATGAGAGGGATGACAGGCCTCCTCCACCCGAGAGAGGAGAGCAACCCTCTGGATGCTTGATCCTCTCTCACTCCTGCTGACCCCTGGTGAACTGGGCTCATTCCCGAACCCGGTTGCTGGCCTGGCGCCAAGTGGAAGCGACTCAGCGACTCAACCTCCAGTGTCACCGGGCTGGCTTCTCCTCTTGTTCTTTAGGTCATATTATTCCGTCATGCCTATCTTACCCATTCTTGATACCAGTCACTCATTTGGCTTACATAACCTGTTTGGGTGAACTATTTCATCCACCCACCCAGGGCATCATTCAAAGAGAATTTTAGAGAGATACAAAATCCAAAGCTCTCTAGGGGGCCTGGGGGCATCCCCAGAAAACAATTAGAAAAACTGAAGCCACGAGGTGCATTTTGGTGGCTTTAGCAGACTGTGAAGAAGCCTCATGGCAGCCTAATAAATGACAGCAGAATGCTGAGATACAAAATAGCAATGTTTGCATTACGTAATTAATCATAAAAGTCACACCATCAACTACACATTTGTGTCCTGTAAGAAAATAAAAAAAAATGTAAAATTAAATGGTGCATTCTGGTGACTTAGCAGGCTGTGAAACAGTTCCACAGCCTGCTAAACTGCACAGAATGGTAAGGCAATGGTGCATTTTGATGTCTTTGTTCAGGCTGTGTGAGTGATTGCACAGTGTGCTAAAAGACAACAGAATGCTGAGGCCCACACTGCAATGATCGTACAGAATAGTTAAGAACATGTCACACAGATTTTGCTGGTGCGTTCTACTGGTTTTTAACAGGCAGTGTATACTGGATTTCTAAATATGACTGCTTGACACCTGTGGCTTTGTAGCACCATGGAGATAGAGGCATAAAGAGTGAAAACACACATCCTGACTGCCCTGTCATTCAGAGAAACTGGACTTCGGGTGAGCCGCAAACACAGCAGCACATACAATCACCCAACCCACAACCTGACTAGTCTGATCAGATGCAGACCTCTCCTGACTATTTTTAGTTATGTGACTTTAAAGGGATATATTAAAATAAATGGGAGATAAAGGTTATTTATGAGGAATTTATAGGCAGAGTGTGTCTAATGCTGATTTATGCTAAAGCTGGTGAAGTTGTAGATATCAATCTGCAACAAATTATTTCAGAAACATGGTAACAACTGTTAGGATAATAGTTACTGTGAGATCTACTGTATTTTTATCAAAAAATAAAAACAATACTGAGAGCAGCTCCTTCTGCTGCACTTGATATATCCACAGCTTGCTTTTTGTAATTTATCTGAATTTGTGCACATCTTCATCTCTTTTGACTACACAGTTTCACCCCTACCAAATACCAACCTACCTAGTGACTGACTTTCTGGGCTTTTGTCTCCATTAGACTGTCCGTGTCATGACTGACTCTCCTCCAACCTAGTCTGTCTCACCGATTGTGGCACCTCACCCTCCAATGATCAGGCAGTACTACAAATCCTTTTCCCCACTCTGAGTTTTGATTTATCAGACTTAGTTTTTTTCTCTCTGTAACCATCCATAAACAAACAAACAAAATCCTAGCAGTAACAGCCCCAGTAATGTGCTACCATTGCTGCTGAACATCTCCGGTCTGTTTCTACTGCACTGTACACTTAACACTTGGTTGACCTAACTAAACATGTGAGCTTGCTGATTCAATGCAAGTGACTACTTGGCATTGTGGTGGCAAAGTTAAGGGCACACAGCATTGCAAACTTTGTAGGGTATCGCAAGAGAAATAATGACTGCAAGGAGCACGACTCCCAGTTTTCCTCCGCCGCCTCCTCGTCACAAAAAAACAATTAATAAAAACAAGGCACTTAAGAAAAACTAATGACTTTTTTTCTTTAAAGGCATGATTTGGTGGGGGTGTACACGCCACACCAGGCCCTATTGGCATGACACCACTCACCACCTGCTCAGTGGTGAAGTACTTCCTAACCTCCCTTCTAAAACTTCCCTCATCAACTTCCATCCATGCCCCTAGTTTCAGTGTTTTTTTTTCCTTCCTTATGAATAGATCCCTGAGCTCACCCTATTGAGTCCCTCCAGAACATGTCTCAGTCATGCACCTCTTTTCCTGGCCTTTGTGACTTCCTGTTGAGACTCTCTAGCATCCCCTTGTACATCTACCCCTGTAGCCTCTGTGTAATTTTTGTAGCCCAACTATGGACCCTCTCCTAGTGGTCCCTATCCTTCTTTAAATGGCGACTCCCTAACTGTGCTCAATACTCCTGGTGTGGTCTCATCATAGACCTGTACTGGGCAGTATTACTTCCTTGCTTCTGCTAATGAACACCCTTCCCATACACGCCAGCATTTTCTTGGCTTCCTGTATACTTTATTAAACTGGGATGAAGATTTTTCACTGATAATTACTCCCAGGTCCCTTTCCTCCATGATCTAAGCCTCCTTACTGCCCCATCCAGTAGACAGTTCTAGGTTTTTCCTACCAATGGCCCTTATGCATTATCAGACAGACAGCAGTATATGATTGCAGCAGCACTGCATAGGGGCTTATGTCTGTAATCCATGCAGTCCATGGTCTGGCTGCAATGCATGCACAAACATATCACCCAGGCCCATACAGCCCACACATGCATATGTGCATAGCAGAGGGATATGCATGGCTGTGTGGTGGGACTAGGAACCATAACACATACCCTGCTCAACGTGGATGTAGGAAATGGGTTACGCTGCCAAACAACATACAGAACCATGTGCAAAAATACACCACAGGACACCCTGTCATAAAATCTGCACAAGTCCATAGCACCAACCCATACATGCAGCCACTAGAGCCGTGTCATAGGAAGGGATTGATGATGGTGGAGCAGTGCAGGCCCACAGGAACCCATGTCCACCACCCTGTAAAGTAGTGTACGACAGTATGATGAATGCATCCATCCTACCCCAATGACTACTGCCCCCAGTGTCAGTACCACAGCCTATAAAGTGAGATGCAAGAGGACCACACTGAAACAGTTCCAAAACACTTCCACCACAGTACAGCAGCCCACACTTGAAGCATCCTACATGATCTTGGCCAGTGCCCCCGCAATGTCCCCCTCCTGCCAAAGTACTGCCCCATCAATGCCAGCGACCTGAATTACCATGCGGACACAGAATGCCAGTCATGCATTTACTGGCCTTTTCACCATGCCGGGCATGGTGCAGTGCCAACATAGTACAGAACAATAACAATACACCTCATTGTATGGGTGCCTTTACAGTGTACAGTATGTCAAACATCATGATGTACAATATGGTAGAAAATGGCATATAACAAAATTGGGGCTAGAATGGGAGATCACCCACCCCATGACAACCTCTTGCCATCAGCCTCCTCAACCCCTAGGCCACTGTACACACCCCACTTCAATATGGCTCTGGCTCATCCTGCAAGTCACCACTGGACTCTGGTGGTGTCATCCGGCTGTAGTCCCTCTTCTACAGAACAGTCCTATAGAATGGTCCATGGTAGGCCTGCAATGACAGGAACAGAGGAGATGGGTATCAGCAGGTGGACTGAACACAGAAAGGACACAGTCACCCAATGTATACATACCCAGTCTCCCCTCAGCATCCGCACAGCACACATGTACTCACCTCTAAGGGCCCCAGCACAGCCCAGAACACGCTCACATAATTTTGTACTTTGTTCTGCTCTGCAGCAGCCACTCAGGGATTCAGAAGTCAGTTTTGGATGGACATGCCACCACCACCTGTACAGCACTGTCCAGGCTCTCGTAATGGACTAGGACAATGCAGTGCAGCCTGCCATGGTAGCCCTGTGGAGACACACACACCAGGAGTGACATTGCTCATGTGTCAGACCATGAATTCCCACTAATATTAGTACAGAACACACTCACTGCTGCAAGCACTGTCATGTTCCACAAGGCTGCCATGGTCATCCATGTAGGAGTGAAGACACCCTCCTAAGCCTCCCAGGTATAGCCTACACACACAGCACCTGACAGGCCAGATGAATCTGTCTCTGCCATTGCTCTACAGGGTCTGTAAGAGTCACTCGACCACACCCATGGGTCCCTCGCATATTGCCTATGCACCCTTAAAGGGCCAATGCACCCACATGGCCACACACGGCCAAGCAGGCCAGTGCAAATAGTAGTGAGCATCATCCCTATCTAAAACATTGCAGGGGCCTGTCAAGTCCAGACTTATTGCCTACATGGACCAGGGCGGGTGCATACAGCAAAAATGTGACCACTTTTGCATGGACAGAAGGCCCTTGAGGTTAAGTGTCCCTCCATATTCATGCATGGCCTCCTGATGGATAACAAGCATGAGGAGGAACAAGCAAGTATACCCTCCACAGCCACGGGTGTTCCATCCCAGGTTGAATGCCAATGACCTTAAGGACACACGCTATCTAGAGTGTTTCTGCATAGATCAGGTCACAGTACAACAGCTGTGTGACATGGTCCATGCCTATGTGGTCCCTACCACATGTCGCCTGTACCATGTCAGTGGAGATGAAGGTGCTGTGCACCCTGGCATATTATACCACAGGCTTGTTCCAGGTTGTGTTGGGGATGTAACTGGGGTCAGTCATTCATCTGTATCCAGGACCCTGAAGCATGACATGGGATGCCCCTGCTCCTGCATGTGTGAGAACACATCACATTCATGACCACAGTGCAGAAAGTAGAGACAACTAAGGAGGCATGCTATGCCATACATAGTATGCCAGACTTTCTGGGTGCAATGCTCTGTACACAAGTTGCAATTTTGACACTGTCACATGCACAGGAGGCATACCAC
Organism: Neoceratodus forsteri; assembly: GCA_016271365.2. Lineage (NCBI taxonomy): Eukaryota > Metazoa > Chordata > Ceratodontiformes > Ceratodontidae > Neoceratodus > Neoceratodus forsteri. The sequence goes on from CM057452.1 coordinate 427,964,274, forward strand.
AGTCACAAGGGATATCACAGTATCAACTGTCAGGTGTTATGTGTGTTGTCGCAGACATCATCATGCATGTGTGTGCTAAATACCCTGGGTCATGCCATGATGCCTACCTCTTTGATAGGTCATGTTTCAGCACACACCTCAGAGCACCTGAGGTCAGTGACAGATGGCTTGTAGGTGGGTGATGTACACCATAAAGGTTTGGTAATCACTTAAAGTTATGTGCACACAAAAGCAAGCACATATACCCCTTACAAATGGGTGACAATGGATATCTCTTACTGCCATACCTGATGACACCATACCTGGCACCACATGACAGACATGAAGAGGTGTACAACGAAGCACACAGGAAGACACGTTCTGATCATGCAGACAATAAAGCTCCTGAAGATAAGGTTTTAGTGTCTGATATGACAGGCAGCATGATGATGCTTGCCCCAGGGGAAGCATCCAGAGTGTTCACTGCATGTGCAATGCTGCACAACATTGCCATACAGAGGTGTATCCTACTGCCCTGTGATGCTGAGGATGGCAGGGATATTGATGGTGACCAGGCCAACCCTGTGGGGTCTGCCAGACCCTCCAAGGGACATAATGTTGAGGGCAGTATGCCACTGCTCTGTACAGGGTCATTCACTGCATAGCAAGGCAGTGCTGAGTTGTAGGGAATGCAGGAGTGGTGGTGGAAAAGTGTTTTATGGCACCATAAAGAGACACCCTCTGAGTGCCATACACACCTGTTCATCTCTGTGGTGGCAGTGGCAATGTATGCACCATGTGATGGCAGGGCAACAGGGCTATAGGTTAGAGTAATGAGCTCTGAATGAGCTTGGTACATCCAGCAGACCACACCTGGGTTTGATTCTCACAACCTCCACTTGCATACTGTGTGACTCTGAGCAAGTCACTTAACCGCCCAGTGCTCCCAGGTTGCCCCTGAAAACAGGCACTTGTGCCTAGTGAGCCTTACCCGGTTACCAAAGATATAAATACAAAAACCCAGTGCACTGGTGCTGTGTACAGGGGGCATTGTATGCGTGTGCTGTAGAGTGGTGGCATGGTATGTGGTTGTGCTGTATAGGGAGCATTGATGTTGTGCGGTGTTTCATGTGGTGTATTCATCGGTGTTCTGCTGACCACTCTCACTTCTTGTCATGTTGCCTTTGCATGTGGTGACACATGTACCTAGGTGGCTTGTCTTCACCGCAGCCTTCTTTCCCACTGTGCCTCAGTGCTTGTCTTCAGGTTTGGTTATACATGCATGCCTGTCAAACTCTGCCATGTATCTGCCTATGGCTGTGGCTGTCTGCTGCACATACCCATCACCAAGTGGCTAGCTGCTGTTTCAGGGTGCCATGCACCATAACCATGGGGCCACAGCAGCAGATGCTGTCTACAATCTCTTTAGTATGTCCCCTGTGTAGCCTATGTCTCACATGCCCCTCACATTGTCCGTCAGCTCCTTCAGCTACTGCGTGGTCTCTGCTGTGCCTTGATCCTATCTTTTGAGGTGCAGCATCTCAGGGTAGTACGCCTGCATTACACCTCTATAGGTGGTTCTCCACCCATATATCCACACATCCCTGATTAGCCCTCATCCCCACTCCCATTGCCCAGCTGTGTGGTGCCCTGATGTTTGCCTGGTCTGTGGGTGGCACTTTCGTGTGCCTCCATCTGGTACCTCCCTGTCGGTAGTCATTGCATCCATCCTGTTCCTCCTTGTGCCCCAGTCCTATTTGTGCAGGTGCACCCTGTGTGTCTGGAGTTGTGTTTGTCACCTGGGTTAGTGGTGTCCGAGGCTTTGGCAGCTTTAGGTCTGCCGGATGCATGTCCCACAGGGTGGCATCTGCGGCATTGTCATGAGCTGTGGGCATGATAGCATAATGCCCATGTGGCCTACTGTGGTGCACCAAACTGGATTCTTCCCATCTGGTGTCCTCCATCTCTGGCTCATTGTCCGTTGGTGGGGGACCTGAGTGTGGCTAGAAGTGGACATGTCACAAGGACCTGGCCATGGCATCACCGAGCAATACTGTGGCAGCAGTTCTTGCCCTGTAGGACTGTGCTATGTATCGGAGATGTCACAGTCAGACCATACAGTGCTGTCTCCAAGGTCAGTGTAGTTCTCTGGCTCCACATCAAGTTTCACATCCATGCCAGGTGTGGTTTTGACTGCAGGTCCTGTGAAAAGAGTGCATGTATGGTTATCCTGTCTGAGGGCATTGGGTTTTCACCATGTGCATCACAATATCTACCTGAAAGGTATCCATGCCCTCCTTCTCACCATGCATGGCTGCCTGACTGATGGTGTCCATCACTGTATGCTCTATTGGCATGAGAGTCAGTTCTTGTGAGGAGGACCACCACCGCGGCTGTAGTGGACTGATTGCTGCCACCAGCTTCTTCTTTACAGCAGTCCAAAGGTCTTACCATTTGTGTTTGATGGCTGATAGGGTTCGCCCTCCTGTCCAACAGCATTGACAGCTGCATGGATATCTAGCCAAATCTGGGAATTGGTCTCCACAGAGGCCTTCAGTGCATTATTGCTATACTGGGTGCATAATGCTCCTGTATATTGGGCACCATGGAAGCTACTTGTTTGGTGGTGATGTTGAGGAGAGGGAATGGCAGGTGCCCTAGATTCATGTTTGGCCATGTTCTGCCGGATAGCCATGATCTGTGATGTCCTTGTGCTGCCCAGTTGGCTGTGTCACTGGTTTTGTTGAAATCCTGGTGTGCACAGTGTTCTCCCTGATGGCACTTGGTACTTGCTGTTGCCTAGTGTGCACTGCACTGTGAATGTGCATGGGATGCCAAGGTTGCCCTTTTATGGCAAGATCACGAGGTGTGAATTTGGTCTATGGCAACTCCCTATCAGCACTTGCAGGCACCTGAGTGAGTCTATGTGGCCCACACCTTGCTTCCCCACTGCAGCTGGATCATGCATACCACTAGGTACTGCCTGTTTGTGCACTGTGCATTAATGTGCTGCATTTATGTTGCTTTCTGGAGCTGAGCACACACCATGATGTATTGAGCCCATATGCATTATCTTGTACTTCTTGGCATTAAATTTATATTTCCACACCTTGGACTACCTTTCCTGTATCAATGACACACACCAGTGACTGTACAAATATAGTGCCAGTGTAAGGTTTCTCACCACAGTGAGTGTGGCAATGCCTGAAAGGACCCAGTTGCTCAAGGTCTGAATCTGCCCAGTTTTGCTACAGTGGTTCATGAATTGCTGTTCTCTTTGTTTCTTTTCTGCAAAGGAGCAATCCTTGGCAACACTGTGGTAGACTCAGTGGCACTGTTTCGAGCTAGTCTGAGTCCTAAATAGCTGAGACTGCAACTTATGGACATTGGAAATGTTGGGTATTCGAGCCAGTGATGGAAGAAGGATGCCTGGATATCGTAGCAGTCACAGAAACATGGTACACAGAGAACCATGACTGGGATGTTAACATACCAGGGTACATAACCTACAGGAGAGACAGGCAGGAGAGATAAGGGGAGGTAGCTCTCTATGTAAGGAAGAGATAACAGCAACTGAACAAAAGAGTAAACAGGGAGAGAGGAGGCACTGTGGGTCAACTTGGAGACTGGAAAGGCACCACAATCCACACAGGGTGTGTACAGACCCCATGTCAAGGGAGGGAATGGACAAAGATATGATAGAAGGCATTCTTAGGATGGCAGAGAAAGGAGATACTGTTGATGGGAGACCTGAATATGCCAGATGTTAACTGGAGCACATTTGTTGCAGCCACATCCAAGAGCAGGGCCATTCTTGATGCCCTATAGGTGGCAGGCCTCAGACAGCTAGTTTCAGAACCCACTCGTGAGGGAGCAATCTTAGACCTCTTACTCTCAAGTGGGGGCAGTGAGAGGATCTCAGATCTAGAAGTGGGTTGCCATCTGGGAACAAGTGACCATCAAACAGTGTGGTTCACGTTAAACTCAGCTACAGAGTCAAGCTATACAAAAGTGAGGGTACTGGACTTCAGGAGGGCTGACTTTGGCAAGATGGAAAAGTGCCTCAGAAAAGCACTAGCAAACAGGCTAGAAGGAGAATTGGAGCAACAATGGGGAATCATCAAAACTGCCATCACACAGGCAACAAGCCTTTGTGTGAAGCAAATAAACAAATCAAAATGAAAGAAAAAGCAGCTATGGTTCTCAAAAGGGTGGCTAGGAAAGTCAAGGAGAAAAGATAGCATTCAGGAAGTATAAGCAAACAAAGAAGAAGCAGGACAGAGAGCTGTACCAGTTAAGACAGAAGGAAGCAGGAGGAAGTCAGAATAGCAAAGGCCCAAACTGAGGAAAAGATAGCCAACTCGGTTAAGAAGAGGATAAAACCTTTTATAGGTATATCAGAGAGTAGAAATATAAAGAGGATAGTGAGGCTGAATAGAATGAATGGTGGTTGGGCAGAGGGGAAAGTGAAAAAGCAGGGATACTGAAAGAATATTTCTGCTCAGTATTCCAAAAGAGGAGGAAATGCCTAATCCAATTAACAGAAGCACTCTTGATAGGGGGTGATCCCAGTCCTTTCACAGAAGAAAGGGTTCTGCAAGAACTCCTAAAACTGAAGGTGGACAAAGCAATGGGGCCTGATGGAATTCACCCAGAATTCTAAAAAAATTAAGGGGAACTAGTGAAACCACTGACTACTCTTTTAATAAATCATGGGAGGATGGTGTGGTACCAGAGGACTGGAGGAAGGCGGATGTGATTCCCTTCACAAAAGTGGGACCAAGACAGAGACAGGAAACTACAGACCTGTCAGTTTGACCTCTGTGGTAGGGAAAGTGATGGAGTCACTTCTGAAGGAAAGAACTGTTGTAGCACCGAGGCCAGTGGGGCTGGGACCTAAGGAAGCATGGGTTCACAGCGGGGAAAGGTCATGTCAGACAGATCTAATAGATTTCTTTGACTGGGTGACCAAGTAGTAGACCAGGGAGGGACTGTGGACATGGCCTACCTAGACTTTAGCAAGGCATTTGACACAGTCCCACACAAGATTAATAGTCAAATTAACCAGCGTGGGAGTGGGTCCCAGGGTGGTAGCCTGGGTAAAACATTGGCTGGACAACAGGACACAGAAGGTAATTGTAAATGGAGTCCACTCTGAAGAAAGAGGGTGACTAGTGGGGTACCGCAGGGTTCAGTACTAGGTCCAGTCCTTTTTAATGTCTTTATAAGTGACATTGCAGAGGGACTGGAAGGAAAAGTATGCCTCTTTGCAGATGACACAAAGATCTGCAACAGGGTTGATACACAAGGAGGCGTGGAAAGGATGAGAAGGGATTTGGCAAGGTTGGAGGAATGGTCAGAAGTATGGCAGCTAAGATTCAATGCAAAGAAGTGCAAAATAATGCTGGGAAGCAAGATCCAGGGAAGATTACACAATGGGGGTGAGATACTAACAACAACAAAAAGGAAAGGGACCTGGGGGTAATCATATCAGATGACCTTAAGGTTAGGAAAGCAATGTGAGAAGGCAGTAGGAGGGCTGGGGGATGCTGGGATGCATAGGGAGAGGCATCACCAGCAGAAAACAGGAAGTTATTATCCCTCTGTACAGACAGTTGGTGAGACCCCATATGGAGTACTGCATCCAGTTCTGGAGACCCCATCTCCGCATGGACATAGACAGGATAGAGGCAGTCCAGAGGAGGGCAACTAAAATGGTGCAGGGTCTGCAAGAGAAGCCACGAGGAGAGACTAAATGAGCTTAATATGAATAATCTTGAGGAAAGAAGGAGGGGGGACATGATAGAAACTTTCAAGTACCTCAGTGGAATCAACAAAGTCCTAGAGGTAGAATCTTTCAGAAAAGAGATGTGCAAGAACAAGGGACACAATTTAAAGATAGAGGGGGCAGTTCAGGGGCAATGTGAGGAAGTATTTTTCACAGAGAGGGTAGTGGATGCATGGAACAGCCTTTCTGAAGAGGTTGTGGGTCTAAAACTGTGGGAGAGTTCAAGAATCATGGGACAGACATAAAGGCAGTTCTTGTGGGGGGGAAGAAATAGGCTGTTGGCTAACTAGGATCTCCGCCTATCCTGTAGGGAAATGGGCCGACTAGGGTGGGCCAAGCGGTCCTTATCTGCCATCAAAGTCTATGTTTCTATGTTTCTATGATTACACTGGAAGCGGAATTGCACCACAAAGCAAGGTTTTATTGACTAACACAATATGCTGCATTAGTCCCTGCAGCCCAGCTTACAAGGTATCAGTAATGGCCAATTCGTACCCTTGGGAGGACGAACCAGACAGATATGATAGCTTCAGCTCTTCATTTCAGGATTTGTAGTTCCTCACCCTCAGCCTGTTCAATCTAGCTTATATATAGTACACTTTCCACAAGCTGTTATCTTACAGACTCAGCATATGTCCATACAAGGTACTCTTTTGCGGGGTATATTACTGTAATTTTCAGTCTGAGACCTGTACCTACTCCTACTGTAAGACCCTAAATTCAGAGACCTAATTCTGAAGGAGACCATCCTACTTTCAACTTAACATCTCTTCAGAGGTCACACCAGCAACCATCTTGGAGGCCTAGAGGCCTATATAAGTGGAGTAATTGTAGGTTTTGTGGCCCACAGAAGGAAGAGCAGGGAACAGGAGGAGAAATAGCTCACCAAGAAACTGGTGGCCAAAGAGGCAATTTCAAAGCAACACTTCAGAGCAGAACGTCTGCAATAACTCTCCTCAAAATCTTATGAACACGCTGCTTTCCAGGAAAGCCAAACTGGCATGGGCCTGACTGAGACATTGATACTGGGTGGGAGGTGAGAGGAAGGAAACTGCTGGCATACCAACTTTGGGTAGAACAAGCTGGCAAACACATCTGCTCCCTCCACTCTTCACAAGTACACTGCAACATGTGCAGAAATCAACCAGATTATGACTGATTTTATGTTTGCTTGCACCCATGTGCAAGAAACATAGTGCCATCATCGGAGATTTGGAGGTGTGTCACCTCCTCCTCCAATTCAGGCAGTGTGCTTGCAGGCTGACCTGTAAGCCAATGCATTTTGGAACTGTCTATGACACGCTCCAAAATGCAGTGGCATACTGATTGAAAGGGGAGCTATGCTTGAGTGGCAGCGATAGAAGCTGCTCACGCGCAGCCCAGCCGCAGGCGTGCGCGCCCCCTGCACGCAGTGTATAGCCGACGGGTGCCCAATCCCTGTCGGCTGAACTGCGTCTGTCTCCTCCTCCCCATAGTTGATGCCATGCTGGGGCCCACCTCGGCGTGGCAATCCATCATGTTGCCGGCGGGGTGCCCAATCCCTGTTGGCTGAATACCCCCTCCCAAAGTGCTTGTGTGCCACGCTGGGAGCCCACTCAGCGTGGCAAACTGTCCTCGTTTTTGTTTTTTTTGCCGATGGGGTGCCCAATCCCCGTCTGCTGAATGCCCCCAAGTCCTTGTGCCGCTGGAGCCCACCCCAGTGTGGCAAGCGATCCCACAATGTCTTTTTTTTTTTTAACTGTCAAGAAAAACAGTCAGCGCTCGTCTCCTGCCCCCTTCCCACAACGCACCCACCACTGACGCACCCAGCCTCCCCACCCCCCACCCCATGCCTTACCTCCGGACTCCGGCGCGGCGATCTCCGGTGGACGGGGTGCGATCTGCACTCTTCAAAGCTGACGCGAACTGAGGAAATGCGGTAAGCTGTATAATGGGCTAGATAGGGGGTTTCAACTTTATGCATATCTCAGCCATTTTTGGAATGTTTGCACCAAATTTTCAACATGGGGTTTTGGGACCCCTTCTCATGAATGATGTCACTGCCATGGCGTTATTCGGGCCGAATGGTGATTTCGGCGCAGTGACTGCGAGTGACTTCAAAATCACCCTTTGGGCCTAAATACCACCATGACAGTGACATCATTCATGAGAAGGGGCCCAAAACCCCATGTTGAAAATGTGGTGCCAAAATTCCAAAATGACTGTTTAACGCGTTGCGCAGTTCCTACACAGGCTCGTAAGTTCGCGAAATTTCAATATTTTCACTCCAGATTTTCAACATTGCCATTTCACCACACCTTCTTATCAGTAGTACAGCTGTCATTTTCACATCTCACCCAAAATATGTTTCCGCCCATGTAGCGCAGAATGGCACAGTCAGTGTAGAAATCAATGTCGGGACAAATTAAGAAAATCACAGTGACACTGTTCATGAGCAGAGGTCTTGAAATGGCTATGTTGAAAATTTGGTGAAAAAATCCTAAAATGACTGTTTTATGGCGTGCATTGCACAGTTCCTCATGCGCTCATAGGTTTTGCAATTTTCAATATTTCCTCCAAATTTTCAACATTGCCATTTTTCCACACCTTCTTATAGGTAGTACAGCTGTCATTTTCACATCTCACCCAAAATGTGTTTCTGCCCATGTAGCGCACAATGGTGCAGTCGTTGTCTTGAACTCAGTGTATGGGACACATTAAGAAAATCACAGTGTCACTGTTCATGAGCAGAGATCTTAAAATGGCAATGTTGAAAATTTGGTGACAGAATTCCTAAAATGACTGTTTCGGTGTCGTTGCACAGTTCCCACTGCAGCTCGTGAGTTTGCGAATTTTCAATATTTCCACTCCAGATTTCCAACATTGTCTTTTTCCACACCTCCTTATGAGCAGTACAGCTGTCATTTTCACATCCTGCCCAAAACATGTTTCCACCCATGTGGCGCCGCGATGGTGCTGTTGGTGTCGCAGCAATGTTTAGGACAGATTAAGAAAATCACAGTTACACTGTTCATGAGCAGAGGTCTTAAAATGGCTATGTTGAAAATTTGGTGACAAAAGTCCATAAAATGACTGTAGTGCAGTGAGCATTGTGCATTTCCCGCATCCTCGTTAGTTCATGACTTTGTAATATTTTCAGTCCAGATTTTCACTAGTGGCATTTTTTAACACTTCCTTATGAACAGTACAGCTGCCATTTTCACAATATGGCTGAAGTGTGTTTTCACACTTTCAGTGCAGAGATCGTGGTCGCTGTGGGAAATCATTGTTCGGCACAGATAAAGAAAATCACAGTGACACTGTTTCATGATTGGAGGCACCAAAATGCCTGAGTTGACAATCTGCTATAAAAATCCTCAACCTAATTATATAACGGTGTCGTGCACAGTTTCTATGTGCGCCGTGACTTCACCATTTTTTAAATATTTTTACTACACAATTGCAACATAGCCATTTTACACCTCCCCATGAAAGAGTACAGCTGTCATTTTTACATCCTGTTCAGAATATTTTTGCACCTGTGGTGCTAAATGCCATAGTCACTGTGCATAAGCAGCTTTTGGCTACTAAACTGATATTCCCCTGTTCATGAGGCGGGGTCACAAAACAAACATGTTGAAAATTTGGAGTTAACATACCAGCGAATGCCTGGGGTATATAGGCTTTTCAGCTAAATCGCCCAACCCTATAGAGAATGACAGGAATCAGGGTGTGACTTGGGATTCTTGCCTGTGATGCTCATACCATTCCACACCTGCAGTCACTGAGAGGCATCGAGGTATGTCTTGGACTGTTGACCCCAAACTTCACCCCATTCTCCTATATCACACCCATCTCACCGTATTTCCTAATGAAATGGGTGCGATAAGGGCCAAAGACCCCAAGGAACACGTGACACTTGTCAGTCTCTGCAGAGTGGGGTGTGGTGAAATGGCGTGGCCGTTATGCTAACGATAACGCACACCCCAATGCCTGTCACTCTCTGCAGGGTGGTGGTGGGGTTGGCTTCAGGTCAATACTTCACTGCCATTCCTATTACGCAGCTCTGTAACTTCTACACTACCACTGCCAATGCCAGCAAGCAAACATTCGGCATTGACAAATGCTATAAGGAGCTGTATAATGCATCCAAACCCCTCAATGAAATGGACATTGACCAATTCCTGGCTCGTTTAAACCTTCATAGTCTCCTCCCAACTGAATGGGCATCACTGGGAGCTACCATTTCCCTATCTGAAGTGGTACAAGGAATTAGGCCTCTCTCCCTCTAAAGCCCTAGGCGATAATGGGATTCTGGGCGATCTTTACCAGCTCATGCTGGACTTTATTGAACCACATCTTAAACCCCTGTTTGAACAGGCACATAGCATGGGTGAGCTACTACCTACCTTATGAGGGCCATCATCACAGTCATACTGAAAAAGACAAAGATAACACCCTCTTTGCAAACTACCATCCCATCTTGCTAATTAATATGGACTGCAAGGTACTAACCAAGCTGCTAGCTACTTGCCTGGAAGCAGTCCTGCCAAGGCTGTTACATCCAGCACAGGTAAGATTTGTAAATGGGAGGCAAAGTTCCGACCATTTGCACTCCCTGCTTCACTACGTCGGCTGCTCAAGTAGCAAGCACCCCAGCAGCAGCAGCTGTCACCATCAATTTTAAAAGGCATTCGACTAGGAGAGCTGGTCTTATCTGCATGCAGCCCTGAATCGTTTGGCTGCAGCCCACAATTTCTGAAATGGGTCCAGCTCCTATACAACTTTCCAGTAGCCAGGGTCTCTACTAATGGTCTGCAATCAGCCCATTTCCTCTCCACAAGGCACAAGGCAGGGTTGCCCCTTATCTCTTACTATTTCTATTGGCGGTGCACCACTAGTCATAGCTATCAGAGCACAACCAGAAATCCAAGGTATCTCTCTTGGTTCTGACTGTTACTCTATGTTATGTAGGCAATAAGACACAAGGGGTGTGTATTAGAAATGTATGATATACACCCCTGGAGTGTCTTATTGTGCTTATAAAATGGGCTCTGCATTTTATATGGATGAAGAAATTAAAATTTATAAGTTGTAATGCTAAAAATAATATATTTACTTACTGTTGATGTTAAATAGTTCCTTTGCCTGGATTAGGTAAAGTTTGTATTTGGTTGTCATGGTTACCCCCAGCGCATGCAAGCAGACACACACACACACACACACACACTCAATAAATTGCCACTACCTCAAACCCTTCATTTCTAAATTAATCACTCTCTCGGACTGTTTTAGTTAAATGGGTTTTTAATTCATGTGGCATCTGGTTAAGTGTGCTCGGACACAGTTTCTACAACATGATAGAAAGAAAGAGCAAGCTCATAGCTGTCCCTCCTGTTTCTGAGTCCGATTTATAAAAATAAAGTGCTCTCTATCCTCCCTTGTAAATGTTTAGTACTTGTAAGAGGATAAGAGGTTGGCCCAGACAGATCACAAACCATACAAATGGATTTATGGGGGATAGCGGCAGGTTGTCTTCCTCACTTCTGCTCTCTCTCTTTCACAACACAGCATGTCTCTCCTTTCGTACTGGAGCCTGGAGGAAATCATAGCTGTTGGTTGTCAGTTGCATCACAGATATAAAAAAAGAAAGAAAAGAATTTCAGTTGGAGCACCTCTCATGCTCTTCGTGAGTTAATTATTTAGAACTTGAGGTGGTGGTATTTATTAAAAGGTAAAGTGAGTGGCGGGGGTAGGCAGGATGGGATGAGAACCATAGTTTCAAAATAACTGGCATGGTTTCACTGTCTATCAGCGGCTCAGTAAGGGGTGATTGAGGTTCCTTAATGAGCTTGCAGTTTATATCAGATGTAGGTATGTACTGCATGAAAAATTATTGTTAGCTTACAGGCGTTGGGTAACTTCGTGGCTAACGGAAAAAAATGGTGGTGATTCAAAACATGAACATTCTATTCGGCTTCTCATTATATTATATTTTTAAATGCAGCTGTGTTTATTTGAACTTGTTGCTAGCCGCATTAGAGACTTCTAGTGCACGGCTACCAACCAGTCAAAATACAGGATTTTCCCTACCCATTTTATAATATACCCTATTATACACAGATGACGTTTAGTCCTGTTAACTACCACAAGTAAGTCAGTACCTGCCCTTATGCAGACACTGCAGTGCTTTGCTTCCTTGTTGGTCTTAAGGTAAACAAGGGCAACAAGGGCAAGACTTAGCGTTCCTCTCACTTCTATCGCCCACATGAATCCTTTACACAAACTGGCTTATTGTGGGTGGAGGAAGTATTCTTACCTGGGAGTCAAGATCACCATGGACATTTCTGCCACCCCAGATCTAATTTGGGGCCTTTGCTCTAAAGACTGCAGTCAGAATGTGGTCTCTTGAAAGTACTCAGTCTCTCTGGCAGACAAGACAGAAGCCCTAAGGATGGTTATCTACTGTAAACTACTCTGTCTGATCAGTAACCTCCACTACCCATTCCTGACTAATGGTTTTCAGAGATTGACAAGATGATGGGCTCTTTTTCTGGGAAGGAAACCTTCACGTTACAGCAGAGGTAAGCTTTGAGCCTACTGGTCATTAAGGGTTGGGCCTTCCATGGATCCATGCATACCACCTAGGCTTTTTAGGAGCCCAAATTCTAAGATGATTTGGCAATGATCTTACACACTCTCTTCTGTGGGTTAGGAATGGGCGGCGTGTTATGAACATTTCCTCAGCCAGTGTCTCCCTATGGTAGACTAGAAGAAAAAGTGCACACAGTTAAGGTCGGGTGCTGTAAAATGAATAACTCAGTAAATAAAGTACACAGCACTCCACGCTAGCATTCAAAAATTATTTATGTATTAATTGTATAGAAGCATAAATAAACAAAAAGTATTATATATTAAATACATATTGTAATGGTTCACATAATCAATAAAGTGCAAACAGCCCTATACGGTATGCCACACAAATCAGAGGCTATACATTTTACCCTTAGGGTTTGAACCTCCAGCTGGGACTCCTGAGTAAACTTCTGAAGCTAAATCTCTGCCCTGTGAAACTTATACCCTCTGAGATAACCCCAAGTTACAGCTGACTAAAAGACAATCACCTGGAAGGATTGAAAATCTTGTGATATCCACGGATGCAAGACCTGCTGATTCCCAATACCAGAACAATCCAATCCTTTGACTATTTATGTACTATCAAGGGCATCCCAAGAAAATGCCACTGGAAATTCCTCCAGATCCAAAGTGCACTCCTTCACTTCATTAGGAATGCTTTGGTTCAGGCCCCTCCTCTACCAACTCCCTTTACCAGTGGCCATCCATCCAACTCCCTTACCTTACCAGTGGCCCAGTCATGGCTCAAGAATATCTCTTGAAGAGCAGGAGCTTTATATGGAGCCATTAGGGATGCCCAGCTAGACTATACCTAAGTGGCCAAGCGACATTAGGAATGTGACCTTTCAATGTCACTTACCTCAGAGGACTGGCCTGGTTGCTGGAGGATGGCTCACATAGCACATGGAACCTAGGAGTCACTTGATTCAAAACAAAGTCCTGCATTACTGGTACCACCCCCAGCCTTTGTCTAACTTGGATTTCCTACCTACAGATCTTTGCTGGAGATGACAGTCACTGGGAGGTACTTTGCTACATATCCTCTGGTCATGCTCGGCTATCCAGGACTTCTAGAAAGAAGTCCATGCTTGTTGCCAGCAGTGCTCCAGAATATACAGTAAATACCCTTTCACTCCAGGTACTCATTTTAGGGCTGCAGCATTGACTCCCTAAATGGCTTGGGGCAGTGCTATGAAACCTAAACACCTCTCTGCAGCATTGGAAGTCATCAGATATCCACTGTAATTCTCTGGAAGCAAGCGGTCGGTACTTTGACAAACAATGAAAGACTTAGTCACATGGCAGCTAATAAAGACCATGACTACATCTGTATTTGGACTCCTTTTAAACTATCTCTTGGGGGCCATAACCTGAGCTCCACACACTTTCAACATTGCAGCCGCATCACCCTCATGAATTTCTAATCTTATTGCTCCCAGTTCCGCTGCAGAATTAGGATGGTCATACTGGGAAGCCATCATCCTTTCTGGGCTCAGTAGATGGTTCTCAAGATCAGTGTTTCCTATGTGACATTTTCTGTTGTGTTATATATTCAGTTTTTTTAAGGTTTATCAACATACAGTCAAAATTGTAATTACATGTGGTTCTACTGTAATAGAGTGCCCAATAGCCACCGTGTTGTTCTTTATTCGTGCACACCATACCTTTTTGTCCTGAACATAATTTGTACACGGTATACTGTTTCTAAGTAGTTTGAACCTCTGTACGACACTGAACTGTGTAAATTAGAATTTTTAATAATTTTAACCACAAGGAAGGGAGATGGAAAGGGCTGTGGTTATAGGAGTCAAATCAGAAGAGAGGAGGTCACGGTGGGATGCCACAAGAATTGGCCCTGGGTCTAGTTCTTTCTTTTTCTTCATAGGTAATTTGTATGTTTTTCATTTTTCTCCCTGGTCCCTGAGCCTTTGCATCCCCAGCGTGACACAGCGTGTGGAGGCTGCGTGCACATCATGCCCTACCCCACCCTACTAATCGCTCTGTTCCCACCTATGCCTACCACGGACCTCCATCCGGTGACAGCAGGACTACAGGCAGATGACTCACCCACTGAGAAGGAGAGCAAATGCTTGCTCCTGCCCCCCATGCCAGCACCCTGACGACCGGTAATCCCTGAACCCAGGTCGCTGGTAAAGGCGAGGTAAGGAGTCCAGCGCCTCAGCCCTCAGCTCCACCAGGCTGGCTCAAGGGTCTAGTTCTTTTCAATATGTTCCATCAGGAACATGGGAGAAGAATCCAGGGCAAGATGTGTCTCTTCACAGACACCACTAAGCTCTGTGCCAGGAAAGGCGGAGAGGAGAGGAGAGGTTAGGAGATGCAGACAGAGACTTGCAAAGTCAGAGAAGTGATCAAAGGTTTGACAGTTGAAATTCAATGCCAAAAGAGCAAGGTGGTGCATGTAGGGAACAAGAATCCCAGGACAGAGTACTGGATGGAGAGTAAAGCCAGGCATGACCTCTGAGGAAAGAGACCTAAGGGTCATCATCAGTGACTACCTAAAACAATCAAGCCAGTTAACAAGGCTTCCAGTAAGGAAAACAGGATGCTGGATATAAAGAAAGGGGTACTGACAGCAGAGGAAGGAGGTATTACTACCTTTCTATAGATCAATGGTGAGGCCCTACCTGAAGTACTATGCCCCATTCTGGAGTCCTCACCTGGGAAAGATAAGGACATGCTAGAGACAGTGCAACATAGGGTGATCAAATTGATTCAGGTCCAGAAAGGCAGATCTTATGAAGAGTGGCTCAGGACACTGAACATGTACTCTCTGAGGCTAAATGAGAGAGGAGCTATGATAGGGGCCTTCAGGTTCCAAGGAATGTACAAAATAAATTGAGAGGAACTACTTAGCATGAATAGTGGATCAGAACAGGGGTAATGAGGGAAATTGTTGGGGGTTCAAGAGGACATGAGAATGTTTTATTATACAGACAGGGTGTTGGAGCCATGGAACAACCTGACAGCCGATCGACAGGTGACAAAAGCATCATTGGTTTCAAACATGATTGGGACAGAGTGAAGGGTTTAGTGGTTCCTGAGGGCGGTAGTGGTAGGGTGAGGAGCATAGGATGGCTAGTGTGGGTTAGAACCCTGTATGGACTATAGGTCCTGGGTTTGTTAGAATTTTATGGACAGGCTCAATGCACCAGTTGTCTTTTCTCCCATCACTGTCTATGTTTCTACACAACCTAACTACTCTTCACTGGCTGTAGTGGCCATCTTGATTCTTACCTTCTGCCTCCCCCTCTGAATAAGTCCATATGTCTGTCCCATCCCTGCTTGAAATTGCTTACTGATTTGGCCTTTACTACTTCTTAGTGCAGCTTGTCCCACTTGTCTACTCCTCTTTCCATGAAAGTATTTGCAGACATCTTTCTTCAACCTCCCGCTGCTAGTTTAAGTGGTTTCCCCTCATCCCCATATCTGATTAAAAAAATTTAATTGGCATCCACTCTGTTTATCTTGTGATCGTGCCTGGATGTTTCTACCATGTCCCCTTTCCTTCTCTTCTCAAAGGTGTACATGTCCAAGTTCTGCAGCCTCTCCTTGTGTGACTTGCCACCTAGTCCCTGTACCATCTTGGTTGTCCTGTGCTGTACCGCTTCCACCTTGTCACAGTCTTTCCTCAGGTGTGGACTCCAGTACATTGTGCAATACTCAGATTTGAACTCACTAACCACATGCACAGTGGGATGATTACATAATGATTACAAACTGACCTCTACTGTTTATCTCCTCCCTATACATCCCAACATCCTGTCTGCATTTCTCATAGCTCTGTTACAGTGTGCTGTAGATTTTAGGCTCACTGAAATCATAATCTTTAAGTCCTTTTACTCTTTAGTGATTCCATCACCACTCCCATTTCGTACTGCAGTCTTGGGCTCCTTTACCAATGTGCATCACCTCACATTTTTGGCATTGAAGCACAGCTTCCAGATATTTGACCAGTTCTCAGCCCACCCGTGTCAACCTTTGTGCAGATCTTTTTGCTGTGTATGAAGAGGCAAGCTTTGACTTTATGCTTTCCTTTATGTTGTAAATGAACACACTGAAAGGATCGGGCCACACCGGTCCCTGCAGTACTCCACCATAACTCCTTACCACTTTGAACTCTTATTTACTACTAATTCTCGTGTCATTCCCCTCAGCCAGCTTTTCCTCAAGTGCTAATTTTTCTTCCATCCCAAGAGTCCTTAGCTTCTTGACCAGTCTCCTAATGGGGACTGAGTCAAAAGCCTTGCTAAAACTTAACTACACTGTATCGACTGCTTGTCCCATGTCAGCTGCCCTGGTCAGCCAGCTGAAGAAGTCAATTAGATTTGTCTGGAAAGATCTCCCCTCACAAACCCATGCTGCTGGGTCCTGTAGACCATTTCCTTCAAGGAAATCTACTAGTTCCTCCTTCATTATGAGCTCCATTTCCTTCCCCACTGCAGATGCCAGACTGACTGATCTGTACTTTCCTGGCTCATCTATCTTTCTTTCACCCTTATGCAGAGGTATCACATCTGCTGTCCTCAGTCCCTATAGACCATCCTTTGAGCAGCTGAATATGTGTGCAAGTGAAGCCACTATTACTACCACAGCCTCCTTGAGCATTCTAAGGTGTAGCTATCAGGTCCAGGTGGCACTGTGGCTAAGTCATTTTGAACTAAATTTCTTTCCCACTATAGATGAAAGGCTAACTGGTCTGTAGATTCCTGGTTCAGCTTTCCTTCCACTCTTGTGTAGAGGTGTTACATCTGCTGTGCTCAGTCCCTAGACCCCTCCCCATGCAAAGCAAGCAGCTGAATATGTCTGCAAGTGAAGCCACCATTACTTCCACAGCCTCACTGGGCATCCTAAGGTGTAAGCCACAGGTCTAGGTGGTGCTATAGTAAGCCTGCCTACTTGTTTTTTATGTGCCCTCTAGAAGGAACTACTCAGAGAACGTCCTGTTAAAAGTAATCCATCTTACCTTTGACCTGTGTGCAGATGTTTCTAACAGCACACACAAAACATGTATTTATTTGCTTTCAACCCTTACAGTTTTCCAACCCCATTCTCATGTTATTCTGCTCCTGCTGCTTGTGCACCCACCCTCTCTTTCCCTCCTCACCCCACGTTTGGTGAGTGGACCCTCTTTTCCCTAGTAAATACTGAATAACTGCAAACCCAACTCATTGGAGACACTTTAATGTGATTTGTATTTTAGCTCAACCCAGATGAACTTGAACTCTGTTTGCCTCCTTGATGTTCTCCACAGTGACTCCTCCCTAACAAAGAGAGCCATCCCACCCCAGGCCCTTGCTGTCAAACCTATCCCATTGGAATAGTCTGTATCCCTTATACTGGCGTCACAATCATTTTGATCCCCATCAAGTCTTCCTTCAGGCCACTAAGTCCTGGCTTTTGAAGTGCAATAGCCCATCATGCACATCCATTTTGCTGGGTGCACTCCTCATGTTGGCTTGTATGCAAATGAGGATTGTTACTCCTGCTCTGCTGTTCATCCTGCAATGATCCCTGTATTACTCTAATAGAAAAGATACCTTTATCTGAAAGGAATATGGGAACATAGGAATAATCCAACAAGAGGAGGCATAAAAAGCCCATCTACGTAGCTTATTCACATTACATCAACATGAGTAACCACGTATGTCCATTTTAGTAGATAGTTGTCTAGTCCTAACTTAAAATTATTGACAGTTCCACATTCCACCACTTCTGTAGGTAATCCATTCCATATTCTCACCACTCTCTGCGAGAACCATGTTCTCCTCCTTTCAGCCTTAAATTGTCTACCCTTTAATTGTAATTCATGACGTCTTGTTACTTCCTTACTGTCTAAAAAATCAATATTTAGATCTGATCTCAAGTCTTTGTTAGTGATGGATTTGAAAGCTAATATCATGTCACCCTTAATCTCCTTGTCTCCAGCTTGTAGATGCCCAGTTCATTTAACCTTTGCTCATAACCCGATCCGTTCATTCATTTTATGATCTTTGTAGTTTTCCTCTGTACCCTTTCTAACTACGTATATTTGCTGTGTTTGATGGGTTGCATGGTCTCTCTCAGTTTGTTTGTGGATGCACATTTTGACTGCATCATTCATCCTTTGTGCTTTATGGGTAATCTTAATCAAGCATTCATTATATTACTCAAACCCTGCATTTTACTTGCTGCCAAGGTCCCAGTTCTCTGAAGAAATCTGGCAAAACCGATGTGGGTATCTGACAAGAGTCTCAGTTTCAGATGCCAGCTGTCGTTTGCTGTTGTTTAGTGGAGTTCAAGATAGTTTCAAGGAGGCAGCGGCAGGGGCTGAGAAACTCCATTTAGCTGAAACTGTTCCTTCAAGGACCAAGTAAATCAGCTTGTCAGAAAGTTTGTCTCTTCGGAGCTGAATAAATCTGTTTGTAAAGTGACATCCTGTGCAAGAGGCCTGCATCCATCCTGGCAATGTTTTGTTTTAATAGTGCTGAAAACATTCTAAATCACATTTTTGATCTCACAGTCAGACGCACAATATCTCCTTTCTTCCCAGGAATTCATGTGCTTATCCCATGTCAAATGAACTTGCAGCATGAAGGAAATGGTCATTCCTAATTAAAGTGATGCAGAAAATGACTAGGGAAAACAAAAACTGTTTTCTCTGATGGCAGATTGAGTTTTGTAATTCATAGCTTATGTAAAAGGAGACTAAATTAATTAGCTGCTCCTGGAATGTTCCTAATTTATCTGGGAAATTATTTAAATCCAGGTTTAAAACCCAATGAATTACATGATCTTACCTGATGAACTAGAGTTGGCTGCAGTCATTGTGCTTGCCCAGCAGTTGCATGTGTATTTTAAAACTACAGTGGACTATTTCACTGATTACCATAGCAAGACTGTTATAATTTGAAGCCTGTCAGTGTTTTAGATGTGACCACAAACTGCATGCAGATTAATGTAGCTTCTGCCCAGGGTACTGAAGTCCTCCTCTCTCCCAACTCTCCTGGGAGGCAGGGTTCCTGATGTTTTGGGGCACTGGGTACTCAAATCTTTTATTGATATAGTGCCTAGAGATGCTTGGACTGGATGCACCGCTTGTGATCCAGTTTTAGGACTTCATCTTTTGGTATTGATGGTTGAAACCCAAAATCCTAAAAAGCGTTTCATTGGATTTTGGATTCCAGAACCTGAAATCTGAAATCTAATTTGCATCATGGTGCTGGAAACAGAAGCTTGCACCCTGTATGTCAGGTTTACGGTTCTGAGCAACTTCACAGTTCTCAGTGGTTCCTTGCTGCACAGAGTGTGAGATAATTGTCCCCTTTGCTGTTGATCTTCTGAGAATTTCGCCCAGTAAATTTTTAGCTGTTGTTTTATCTGCTGCTTGCAGGTATTTTGTTTTATATAAATTAATTGCTGCCTCTGCCGAATAATAGTTTTGTTGTCTGTTGTGCTGCTACATTATAGTCAGTGGTGGGACTGTGCAGTGCCGTGTTAGGCCCCTGCCATGCTGCTACATTATAGTCAGCGGTGGGACTGTGCAGTGCAGTGTTGAGGCCCTGCTGTGCTGCTATATCATAGTCAGTGGTGGGACTGTGCAGTGCCGTGTTGGGGCCCCTGCTGTGCTGCTACATTATAGTCAGCGGTGGGACTGTGCAGTGCCGTGTTAGGCCCCTGCTGTGCTGCTATATCATAGTCAGTGGTGGGACTGTGTAGTGCCGTGTTGGGCCCCTGCCATGCTGCTACATTATAGTCAGCAGTGGGACTGTGCAGTGCTGTGTTAGGCCCCTGCTGTGCTGCTATATCATAGTCAGTGGTGGGACTGTGTAGTGCCGTGTTGGGCCCTGCCGTGCTGCTACATTATAGTCAGCGGTGGGACTGTGCAGTGCCATGTTAGGCCCTGCTGTGCTGCTATATCATAGTCAGCGGTGGGACTGTGCAGTGCGTGTTAGGCCCCTGACGTGCTGCTACATTATAGTCAGCGGTGGGACTGTGCAGTGCCATGTTGGGCCCTGCTGTGCTGCTATATCATAGTCAGTGGTGGGACTGTGCAGTGCCGTGTTAGGCCCTGCTGTGCTGCTACATTATAGTCAGTGGTGGGACTGTGCGGTGCGTGTTAGGCCCTGCTGTGCTGCTACATTACAGGCAGTGGTGGGACTGTGCAGTGCCGTGTTAGGCCCCTGCCGTGCTGCTACATCATAGTCAGCGGTGGGACTGTGCAGTGCTGTGTTAGGCCTCTGCTGTGCTGCTACATCATAGTCAGTGGTGGGACTGTGCAGTGCCGTGTTAGGCCTCTGCTGTGCTGCTACATCATAGTCAGTGGTGGGACTGTGCAGTGCCGTGTTAGGCCCTGCTGTGCTGCTACATTATAGTCAGTGGGAGGGACTGTGCAGTGCCGTGTTAGGCCCTGCTGTGCTGCTATATCATAGTCAGCGGTGGGACTGTGCAGTGCCGTGTTAGGCCCCTGCTGTGCTGCTATATCATAGTCAGTGGTGGGACTGTGAGTGCCGTGTTAGGCCCTGCCATGCTGCTACATTATAGTCAGTGGTGGGACTGTGCAGTGCTGTGTTAGGCCCCTGCTGTGCTGCTATATCATAGTCAGTGGAGGGACTGTGTAGTGCCGTGTTAGGCCCCTGCTGTGCTGCTACATCATAGTCAGTGGTGGGACTGTGCAGTACCGTGTTAGGCCCTGCTGTGCTGCTACATCATAGTCAGCGGTGGGACTGTGCAGTGCCGTGTTAGGCCCCTGCTGTGCTGCTACATTATAGTCAGCGGTGGGACTCTGCCAGTGCGTGTTAGGCCCCTGCTGTGCTGCTATATCATAGTCAGTGGTGGGACTGTGCAGTGCCATGTTAGGCCCCTGCTGTGCTGCTATATCATAGTCAGTGGGTGGGACTGTGTAGTGCCGTGTTAGGCCCCTGCCATGCTGCTACATTATAGTCAGTGATGGGACTGTGCAGTGCCGTGTTAGGCCCCTGCTGTGCTGCTACATTATAGTCAGCAGTGGGACTGTGCAGTGCCGTGTTGAAGCCCCTGCTGTGCTGCTACATTATAGTCAGCGGTGGGACTGTGCAGTGCCATGTTAGGCCCCTGCTGTGCTGCTACATTATAGTCAGTGATGGGACTGTGCGGTGCCATATTAGGCCCCTGTTGTGCTGCTACATTATGGTCAGTGGTGGGACTGTGCAGTGCCGTGTTAGGCCCCTGCTGTGCTCATTGTGCTGCTGTGTGCATGCGGTGTGAGCACACAGTGTGAGTCTGTAATACAGTGTAATTTGTTTTGTAGACAGAGTATAGTGTGCTGTGTCTCTCCCTCAGGAATTTTTGTCTTTTCAATTTCTTTCTGTCATCATCAGCCAGGACAAAGACAAATGTAATATAATATTTTCTCCTGCTCCTTTTTCTTGTTTGTCTCTCTCTGAGTCTTGTTGGTCCGTGCTTGCCCCCTCCCCAAGTACAGTCCCTAAATCTGTGTCTGACTGTACTCTAGTCAATGTGACACTACTCCTGGTGGCAGCTGTTCCCAAAATAATCCCTAATCTTCCTGCTGCTACCTTTAATGTTTTGAGTGGTTAATAAAGTGAACTGTGTCCAGTCAGGTCACTTTACTGTAGTAAATTGTGGTGTAGGAAAAATTGTATTTCAGTAATCAATAACTATTAATGTAAAAGAATTATTGATCAAAAACTTTGGCCATGCTTGGTGGTGGTAACGGTGTTAGTACATGAAATGTAAATAAATCAGTTCTGGGTCAAAAGTAATTTTTGTCTTTGAAAATCTCTCAAAGAATATTTATTGTGTACAGTCCGTTATTTTCCAGCCATTTAACATCACTTCTTTTTATATATCCAGCATTTCAAGGTTTGCATCAGGGAATAATGGCTCTAAATCAAACAGATAATTCCATTATAAATGTCACATTCTTTGATATTTTTATTTTATGTCTATTGCATGAATATTTAATCTTTTTTAAGATTTACTATTTGGAATTTGGAGTGAATAAGTCACCAAATTACCTGTATTAGCTGAACCAAATGCACACAAATCTTAATAATCCAGCATTTGTTTTCCTTTTGTCATCTAATATATTCTTCTTTCTTTATGAGGAAGTGGGAGAAAGAAAATTCCCAAATTAATTGCTTTTACTCTCTGAACTATTATCAATTTTGTTTATGCTCATTCATAATATACTTCCACTATGTTCCCTTCATATTTATTTATAGTATTTATAGTGTAGTATTTATTTATAGACCTCCTCAGGAAGGCTGTTCCATGTGTCCACACCCTCTCTGTGAAAAAATATTTCCTCACATTGCCCTGAGTCATCCCCCTCTATCTTCAAATTGTGCCCCTTGATCTTGCACATCTCTTTTCTGAAAGATGCTACCCTCTTGGACTTTGCTTGATTCCTTGAGGTACTTGAAAGTTTCTATCATGTCCCCTCTGCCTCCTTTCCTCAAGGGTATACATATTAAGCTCTTTTAGTCTCTTCATATGGCTTCTGGTGCAGAACCTGCATCATTTAGTTGCCCTCCTCTGTACTGCCTCCATCCTGTCTATGTCCTTGTGGAGATGGGGTCTCCAGAACTGCACGAGTACTCCAGATGGGGTCTCACCAACTGTCTGTACAGAGGGATGACAACTTCCTGTTTTCTACTGGTGATGCCTTTCCCTACGTATCCCAGTATCCCCCAGCCCTCCTACTGCCTTCTCACATTACTTGCCTACCTTTAGGTCATCTGATATGACTACCCCAGGTCCCTTTCCAATTTTGTTGTCGTTAATCTCCTCCCAATTGTGTACTCTTCCCTTGGGTTTTGTTTCCCAGGTGCATTACTTGCACTTCTTTGCATTCAATCTAAGCTGCCATACTTTTGACCATTCCTCCCACCTTGCCAAGTCCCTTCTCATCCTTTTCACCCCCATGTATCAACCCTGTTGCAGATCTTTGTGTCATCTGCAAAGAGACATACTTTTCCTTCCAGTCCCTCCACAATGTCACCTATAAAGACATTAAAGAGGACCGGTCCCAGTACTGAACCCTGTGGTACCCAGCTAGTAACCCCTCAAGGATCAGTGCTGTCTCCCATGCTGTTAGCAGTGTACATGCTACCCTTGGAGACATTGTAAGAAGGTATGGGCTGAGGTTTTACTGCTATGCTGATGATACCCAGCTCCCACTCTTTCTTTGCGCCTGACCAGGATAGTGCTCTCTCAGTATTTAATAACTGCCTCGAGAAATCCAGGAGTGATGAGTTTGAGCTGGTTGAAGTTGAACTCAGAAAAGACTGAGGTGCTGGTGGTGGACCCAGGTCACCGGATAGGGGTTGGGGTAGGGTCACCCTCTTGACTTTTCTTGGGGGTCTGCCACTCCCAACCTCCAAGCGGTGCAAAACCTGGGAGTAATTTTGATGACGTACTGACACTGCATTCACAGGTGTCGGCGTCATCAAATCCTCTTTCTACCATCTGAGGAACATCTCCAGAGTTAAGTATCTTGTTCTGTTCAGTGACCTTCCTATGTTGGTCCATGCCTTTGTGTCCTCATGCTTGGATTACTGCAATGCCCTATATCTAGGGCTCCCGGGGTGGATATTCGCCACTTGCAGCTGGTGCAGAACGCAGCGGCCCGGTGATTGACAAGAACCTCCTGGTCCTGTCATATTTCTCCGGTGCTGTGCAAACTGCACTGACTGCATGCAGTGGCAAATCACCTTCAAAGTCGGACTTGACTTATAAAGGCCTAACACAGACAGGGTCCGACTACCTGAAAGAGCTCCTGGTCCTTACTGCCCTGGGCAATCACTCCGCTTGACTGATGAGGGGTTGCTAGAGATTGCAAGGGTTTGTTTAAAATCTTCTGGAGTCGTGCATTTATGCATGTGGCCCCTACCCTTGGAATTCTCTACCCTGTCAGTTACGTGAGTGCATGACTGTAGAGGGATTTAAACAGGCCCTAAAATCTTTTTAGGTTTCAAGCATTTGGGGAATAACTGTGTAACTCCGTGCAAATGGGGTTCCCAAAAGTCTTCCAGGAGCTTGCCTGGATGCTCCAAGTCTGGGCGGTGTTCGCATCTGAGCTGTTTAAATGTGGTTCCAAGTGAGTGCTATTTGAGCCTCCACATACTGTCTCTTTAAGAGCTGTCTGCTTGCAGACCTAATTAGTTTTCTGGGGGACTGTGTATTTAATGCTTGAATCCCGCCTGAGCTGCTGTCAATTCATCCGTCTCTGCCATGCTACATGTGCAGAGGGAGCCTTGTTGAAAAGATATAACTGTTTGCCAGAAATCATTTAGAGTGACTGAGAAAATGTAGTTTGTCTAACCTGTCTTCATTTCATACGAACTGTTTCAGTGTAGCTCTTTCATTTTGGTCCTGAATTGCTGACTTGGACCAATCAGGATGATAGGAGACCCTAAAATGGAGTCTGTGGATGAATCGGAACTTGGACTCTCAATTTTGGAGCCAGCCACAAGGGATTGTATGGGCAGTGGCTCTGGAAAATGTAGTTTGACCTTGGTGCCTTTTTCACCAACAGAGAATCTTATTGTGGTGACAGCCGAATCAACCAACAGAATGGCATGGAGCTAAAGAATGCCTGCTCTGTGACTGGAAGCTCAGATCAGTTGTGACAGTGAAGAGAAGGAGCTCTGTGCTTCTGCGATTGCATAGTTTAGCCTTGGAAAGTGCGTGTGAGGCCCTGAGGTTTGGCCATTAGCGTTGTAAGTGCCATTTTGGACTGAATCCAATTTGTGAGGAGAAAGAAGGAAGTCTGAAGAGTGGGAACTAGGCTCACCCTGTAGAAGACTGGAGAAATTGCTGAATTGCATGGTCTGTCAGGAACTGAAGCTGCTGTGAGTGCTCCGGGTATTTTGCAGTAAGTCGATCAGGATTGAGGAGCAGCCTGCCTGGTATAGTACTTTCCTTTTACATATGAATGTGCGTAGTGTTTGTGGGAAATTGCTATTTCCAATCACCTGTACTATGTGCTGTGTTGAAGCTGGAAGCAAACCCCAGATTGTCTCGGACTAAACTGCTTGCTATCAACTGCAGTGGGTCCAGTCACAAGGACCTTGTCTCCATGCCCTGTTGTTCTGGCAATCCAGAAGAACATCCACCATCCGGTCCTCAGCTTGGGTATTGTGAGTACAAATCAGGTATTCCCCTGCAGCCTGTTTTCAATCACAAGTGTGTCATCTAATTCTTGTTGTTTCAGTGCTTCATGGACTGAGCCATCCGGCTCCAGATTACAATTAGGTGTTGTGCATATATTTCTTCTACAGGGTCCTATCCATCTGCACCTGCCCGGCCAACCTCGGGCAACGGACCTGGCTAGCCCCCAACCTGGGTATCCAGAGTATGACTTTTCAGACCCTGTATGTGTGCACAGTACTGTAATTTAATGCCACCAATTAACCTGATTTCCTCCTCCCGTGTTACTGTCCCTAAATAAATCAGATTTGTTGTTGTTATACTATATACTGTCTGTGGTGTTGGTACTTATGGAAACAGTATTATATTTTGCTGTGTATGTTATTTAACCTTATTTTACAGGGGTCCTCAGAGACGTGCTGCAGAATCAGTCTCGAGGGTAAGTGGCACTTATGAGGAACAGTGTATACGTGGGGTATTGGGGCTGTAACTCCTGTGTACTGTGTGAGCTACCAGAGGGAACCAAAGGGGTCATGGTGTCCCAGAGGGCTGTGATCAAGCTAGTCTAACCACTACAAACCCTGACCTCTGGGTGGAGGCACCCGCCATAGAACCTAGGCCCCTCAACCTGTCACTAGTCAAGCAGGCAGAGGTGGTAGCCCTTGGGATAGCGCCCACCTGGGGGTTAGTAAATTGGAATACTGTTTTATTGTTTTTCCCATTTTATACTATTTATAATATATGTGATTATACGTTGTAGCTGTTTTAACTGTTTTGTGAGGTGCCTTGGCAATTGAAAGCGCCATATAAATACAAAATTGATTTGATTTGATTTCTTCAGAGTGGACTCTGTTTGCTATTACCCTCTGCGTCCTGTTGTCCAGCCAATTTTTCACCCAGGTTACCATCCTGGGTGCCAGCAGACATCAGGCTCCCAGGCTGGCTAACTTGTTTATTAATCTTTGTGTGGAACTGCGCCAAATGCCTTGCTAAAGTCTATATCCAGAAGCAAATGGTTTGATACCTTCTGGATCTGTTCTTACAAAGGACCAATATGGCAAATACTAAATCTTGCTAAAAGTCTAGGTAGGCCACGTCCACAGCCTCTCCCTGGTCTACCATTTGGTCACTCAGTCAAAGAAATCTATTAGATTCCTCTGACATGACTTTCCCACTGTGAAACAATGCTGCCTTTGGTCCTGTGCCCTGCTGGCCTCTAGGTGTCAGCGTGGCTCAGTTAGTAGCACATCCGCCTCTGGACCAAAGTTCGTGGTTCTCGTCCCACACCGGGATTGGACTTGCACCTAAAATCGCTGGCATCCGAGTGCAGTATTGAGAGGTGCTGTACTGCTGGAGTGTACCGTCCTTCGGATGAGACGTTAAACCGAGGTCCCTTCTACCCATCCTGGTGTTGTCCTGGTGGGTGTCCAGGTGGAAGTAAAAGAACCCAGGGCACCTTCAAAGAGAGTAGGAACATTCCCAGTGTCCTGGCCAACATTCCCTTCCCATAAACCAGTTCATGCAATTATCCAGGCTGTGTGTGGGTGATGATGTGATATGGCTGCCACCACACATTCAGTCACTTCACTACCAGTCTAGCATTGCTTGTAAAAGCGCTTTGGATGTATAAAAGCGCTATATAAATACTGATTCTTCTAGGTACTCAGCAATTCTTTCTTTCAGAAGTGATTCCATCATTTTCCCTATCACTGAGGTCAAACTAACAGGTCTGTAGTTTTCTGCGTGTCTTGCTCCCACTTTTGTGAAGGGAATCACATCTGCCCTCCTCCAGTCCTCAGGTACCACACCATCCTCCCATGATTTGTTAAAAGGGTAGTCAGTGGTGCCACTAGTTTTCCCATTAGTTCTTTTAGAATCCTGGGGTGAATCCCGTCAGGCCCCATTGCTTTGTCCGCCTTCAGTTTTAGGAGTTCTTTCAGGACATTTCTTCTTTCTTTCCATCTTGAGGACACGTATGTTTTCT
The DNA here is from genome assembly GCA_016271365.2 of Neoceratodus forsteri. Classification (NCBI taxonomy): domain Eukaryota; kingdom Metazoa; phylum Chordata; order Ceratodontiformes; family Ceratodontidae; genus Neoceratodus; species Neoceratodus forsteri. The sequence continues at coordinate 427,991,792 of CM057452.1, forward strand.
CCATGCTCGATCCCTGTTTTAAAGACCAAGAAACAGATATTGAAAGCTTTTCACTTGGTGCAAAGTGTTTGCATGCCCACTGTGCATGTAATTTTGCAGGAATCCCATATTTAGAGGGCACTGCTGCATGTGCTATTACAGCTAGTGCACTAGTGCAGAAGTAATGTATGCTATGCTGCGCCAAACTGGGAAGTGGTAACCTGCATAACTTGTGTAGCATGATATTGCCTTGTGATAGCACTGTGCAGCAGGGATTGTGCAGGTCATATGGTGCTGCACAATACCACCAACAAAAGGCCATCTTAAGCTGGGGCAAACCCTAGAAGTGGAGGAGCCGCTGTCGCCACACATCAAGATGGCTCACAATGGTGGCACATGTAGGCACACATTGTTTATCTGATGCAAGAGGTCATGGAGGATGAAGAGAGGCCAGTGCCCACCCTGGGCCCAGTTAAAGGCCACGGAGGCACTATGCTGCAAACAGACAGTACCATCGATGAGCCACATTTGAAGCCCTCAATGATAACCAGATCATTAACTGGTACAGGCTCAATAGGGCCCATGCTCATGGAGCTGTGTGAGCTGCTGCATCACTAGCTTTGGACAGGCATTAGGCAGCCATGTGATGTCTGTAGCTCTCAAGAGGATGGCTGTACTGTGCATCTTGGCCACTGAAACATTCCAGACACTGGAGGGAACACCACTGGCATCTCTCACTCAGCCACCGTAGCTGCTGGGCCAGTTCCTAGATGCCCTGTTGGACCATGCTAGGGAGTTCATTATACCCCAGAATGGCAGCCATGGAACAGCAATCATGAAGCAGTTCTGTCGAGTTGTACACCTTCCATCTGTACTCAGTGCCATTAATTGCACCCACAGGCATATGGGTGAATGCCTATGTGAATAGGAAGAGTGTACCACTCCATCAATTTGCCAGGTTGCGTATGATGCAGCAGGTCACATCATCAGTGTCCGGTATGGTATCCTGACAGTGCCCATGTCTTCATCTGGCACAACTCCATTCTATGCCAGAGGTTTCAAAGCGGGACATCCTAGTGGCCACCTTGTTGGTGAGTATACCCCAAGGCTTCCCCCCATGTTGCAGACAGATGACACTAACCAATACCCTTTACCTACATAGGGACAGTGCATATCCTCTGTCTCTGGCTCCTCACACCTGTTCTATGACCTACATCTATTGCAGAGGATCGGGTACAGTGCAGCACACACAGCACCGCATGCAATGTCATCGAGGTGTCTTTGGAATGCTCAAGATGCAGTTTTCATGCGTTTTGATCATTCTGGTTGTGCCCTACAACACACCCCTTAGAAGGCCTATACCATATTCCTCACCTCTTGTATACTACACAATATGGTGCTCAACCTTTGATATGCATGCCAGCCCCATAGGAACAATCTCAGTGGATTCTGAGCCAGGGCACCAGGGATACAGGAGCAGCTCACCAGGCATGACCCCAGGATAGCCAGAGGCCCAAGAGTATGGAGCCCACCTCACAACAGATCTCTTCAGACACAGGGTGAGTACAGACCACACAGGAGACTGTAATGTGTTTAGTCAATGTATTATCACATAACAATAGCAGTACATACATAGAGAGCAATCCAGGTGGGAGGAGAGTTAACAGAGATAGTCTATCCTGGCAGGGGGAGCAAATAGGGTGTACACACAGATACAGTGCATTCTGGCAGAGGGATTCTAAAGGGTGTAAACATATATACATGCCTGCTAGGTGGGGGGTTCTGGAGAGTTAAATGGAAATATAGGCCATCCAGGCAAGGGAGGATGGACAAGATAGGCCACAGGGCAGGAGCAGTGACACATGGGTAATGTTGGGGAGGAACTGAGGGTGGACATGTTGGAGAGGCTTGGTGAGTTGAACCCTACATGCATCTCCTACTATCTCTCCAAGCACAGACACTATGTGAGCATGACACCGGGATGGTTGAGGGTCATCATTCCTGTTATGGAGATGAGCATGGGGATGGTGTTAGCTGCCTCTGGCCATGGCCCCCTGGGATACTGACTCCGGCTAGAAGCAGACTGTGTCTTACTGTGTAAGGGGTCCTTTGTGTCCTGAGTGTACTGGGTGTTCATATTCCGGTGTGCGTAGCATGGGTGTACACCATGTTGTCTGCGTGGGGAGACACTACTCCCACTGGACAGGCCAGGGCTATGGCTAGCTCCCTGATGCCTGCCACCATGTCTGCAACCTCCAGCACAGTGACACACAGGTAATCCATGCTGGTGACAATATCCTGATGCAAGTTGTGGATGGCTGCCATGTGCTCCACATGATGTGCCTCCACCACTCCTCAGTACTCTGCATGTTGTCATGCAACATGTAGTGGATGCATGTCGGTTCCTGCTGTGCAGCACTCTGTGCTTCCATGGTCCATGTAGCAGCCGCATCCCACTGTTGGTGGGGACTGTCCATTGGGACAGGGTCAGGCTGCATGCTTAGCCATTGTACAGTGAGGCTGCACCACATTTGGTGCTGTGGTATGTTGTGGGTATTACAAGCTGGCTGTGGCCGGGCTGGTGGGATGGGCTTGGGGTGGCAGGGCTGTGGCTGTGCGGTGGAAGGATCATGGGGAGGCACAGTGATGGGTGGCCCTGTGGGATCTGCAAGGGCATCAGGGTGATGGCCGTGCTGGAGGCAGGGTCATGGGGTGTTAAAGCAGTGACTGTGTGATGGGATATTGGGTGGCTGCACCGCTGTGACTGCAGAGCCATGTGAAGGCAACAGTTGGGCCATATTGTTATGGGGGCTGGCAGGGGTTGACAGCCCTCCTGGTCTTGAGTGGGCCCCTCTTGTCCCCAGCTCCACTGAAGGTCTTGTCATCATCATCCACACCACTATCCTCACTGGTGTCATTTAGCAGGTGCCCGTGTTTGGCCAGCAGGCGCCTCCTACTGAGATGGACCTGGAGCATCTTACACCATGTCTGGTATAATGGCGTGAGCTGTTGAAAGAGGAGAGAGAGATATATAGCCATGTACTGCACAGAGCTGTGTGATGGGCAGGCAGTATGCATGCCTGGCATTGGTGACACAACATCCATGCTGTTTGTGCAGTGCACCATCCATACCCCGTGGTCATACACACCACACAGCTTTACACCAGTGTGGACACACCCCATCACCAGGGTACACATCCCAACATTAGTGAGAACACACCCCAGCACTAGTAGTAGTAGTAAAATTTTATTCATTTCATACAAAAGATGAATGAATTGGATAGCTCAACTGAGACTAGCTCATTTTCAGTGAGGTCCTGTTGTACAAATGTGCAAAAGATAAAATGAAATAAAATAAAATACAAAATTGTAGAAAGAAAACAATACATATTCAGTAATACATAGATAGTACATACAAATGACTTATACATTTTAAATACAATACTTCTATTGCACCCTGATACATACCACATTCAGACTAACACCCCTAGTCCCTCATTTAATTATTCTTGAAAACATATTACACTGTAATTCCAGCAGAGTACATGCTATTGCCTCTTTAATGAACCATTTTTATGTTTCCTTGCATGAGAAACATAATGCCATCATCCGAGTTTTCAGAGGTGTGGCACCAATCTTCAATTTAGTCAGTGTGTTTGCAGGTGGGGCGCAGTTCTCCAATGAACCCTGCAGCTGTCTATGGCAGCAGTTGAAAATGCAGTGCCATACAGTTGAAAGGAGAGCTCCGCTTCAGTGAGCAGTTCACCCCCTCCACACGCATGCACGACGCATATTGCGTGCTCGCGCATCCCACTGTATGGCAGATGGGCACGGTGTCCAGATCATGAAGTCATACCTGTAATCGCCAGTGTCACTGTGTCCCATGTTATCCAGCCGAACGCCTGCTGGGGGCAGCGGCCTGCCCAGGTAATTTGAACTATATATGAGGTTAGACCCCGAGACGAGACTGGCAATTGCCCATTCCCTGAATTGCCAGATCAGCTGGTAAGTTGCAAGATAAGAAACATTCACCAACAGGTAGGCAGATTGTCCCTGTGTCCCGTTAATGAGGCCCTCGATCACTGTTATAGGGTTTGTAGGAACAGCACCTAAAAGAGAGAGAGAAAAGCAGTAGCGTTTTAGTATAGATTCATGAAACTATAAATAAATGTTTATTAATTTAATCCAGAACACAGACCAGCTCCATTCACCCTCATTCACAGGGTCACCCACACGCTTACTTAGTGAGGTTAGTCCCAGTTGTGTAACATTGTTCGCAGTGTTGTCATACGCAAACCCCTCCGATAACTAACTGTAGGCAAGGCAAATATATTTTTCTCATTGTGCAACCTGAAATACTTACTGTGAACAGTGAGAGTGACGGTGGCTTCTGGCTGTGTTGGAAGTACCCGATCTACTACAGTCACTCTGTAGGTCCCGTATCAGCCAGTCTGAGTCCATTGAGCCATAAGGTCCCATTACTGCGGAACACCTCCGCTCTCCCCAGATAAGTGCGGATCATATGTGGGGTTGCCAGCTGGTAATAGCAAGACAATTTGAGCTGCTCTGAAATGCCATATCAGCTGGTAGTTTGTTGGAAAAGTGACCTCCACAAGCAGGTAAACAGATTGCCCTTCTGTCCGTTAACGGGTTCTCAGTAACGGTTATAGTTATGGAACAGACACCACCTAAAATAGAGAACAAGAAATTAAAAATCCGATCTTTAAAAGGTCTAAATATCATGATCCATCAACCTACTGGCGAATATACCGTGCCTTACCTACAAGGGAAAGGAGGAAGACTAAATCCATGAAACTAACATTTTCTCACATTTAAAGGATGATCACGTAAACGTAAAAGTAAAGGCATTCATCACTTTTTCTTCCTGAGGTTCATCAAACATTGGACTGTTTTGCCTCCACCTTTCCTTTTAGTGTTGCAATGAATGCTTATCTTTCACAGTGTTTTATCACCTGTGCAATAAATATTGTTTAACTTGACAGGGAGAAATGAAGAAACATTATTACCTAACTTTCACCGTTCAGTCTACTTAGTTCAGCATTGCTGTATTGGTATACATGTAAGTACTTCTATTATCAAATGTATTAAATAAGGTATGAAACAACAATAATACTTGTATGGGTGTATAGGGGCCTAGATACAAGAGCATAACTTAAATCAGTCGGCACTTAGGAGATCGCTCTCGTTATAGTCCTGTTTCAACCTTCCACAGTAATTATTGCCAGGTAATGAATGAAACAGGCCTTAGTTTTGTTAAAACTCACAGTTTGAGTACTATTTGTGTTTTATAGAATGCAGTAGCAGTTGTGGGCGGTTATTTGTGTTTAGCGTTTTAGAAGCATAACTGGAGAAGGAATGTGCAAATGGTTTAGTTGTATTTAATCGGCTGTTGGACCGGAGTTCTCTACTAATTATTAGACCGTGGCACTTCAGTGACAAATGCGCTCTAGCACTAGCGTGCTTTTGTTAATGAGCTTGTTTGCCCATTTTTGGTCTGTTTCAAACCAAAACATTGTAATCAGCTGGACTCTGAGAGATGCTGAGAGAGACCTTTGGTCTTTATGGGTAAAAAACAGACTTAAGTTGTCCTGAGGCATTTTTGTCTAATTCTCTTTGTCCTGGGTGAACCTTTCTGCATTTTGTAAAGGGATTTAAATGACCTGCCAGATAGCTGAAAAGCCCGAGCTGTCAGTTAATTGGCTTTTGGGTTTCTTTACACGCTAGTCTGTAATATTGGCTTTCCCAGAGTGGCAGCAAGAAATCCAAAAGAAACTAGTTAAAATATCTTATTAGCCAAGCCAAAGCCCATGTAATTATAAGCATGTTTGAAGAACTAGTTGACCAACAAAACAAGTCTGAGAAGACGGTCTTATTACAAAAAATATTGCGGACAAAGGCGCCAGGACTAGTGATGCTCCAGATCAAGATGGGATACTCAGTGCCTTAAAGGAAGAAATCGCAGTTAAGGTGCATGATATGCACTGATATGTTTAAATCTTATTTTTAACAGAGCTCATGATCAGGAATTGATAAGTGAGGACTCAAAAGAAAGCGTCAGAAACTACCAAGAGCCAATAACTGGGACTCTCTTTAGTGGAAACAGCGATGGTATTGTTTGAGCCATAAGTTTAATTTGTTTGCAGTGGGACGTCTTGCTGTGTTGATGACTGCTGGGTTCATTGGGTAGTTTCCTTATCAGGTACTTTCTATATTTTCTATATTCCATATTGAAACTCAGTTTTGCACTCCGCGGATTATTTTCATAACTTCCAAAGGTTCCAAATCTCAAATCAGGGGCGACTTTGCTGAGCTCCTATCAAGGCATTTTGAAATGGCTCGGGGCTAAATGGTCAAGTTGTGGAAGTAATGACAGAGAAAGGCTGTTTAATGGCATTTGCTGGCTCTTACATTTTATGTGGACCCCAGAAAGCTGCCAAAGCTTATATATCAAATAAGGACTCCTGAGTTAAAGGAGCCTGTTACACTGGATTTTAAGAATATATGGTCTCCTATAAGTGGAGCTATGATATGGCCTTTCTGACTTCTGACTTGGAGCAGACTCTTTGTTTACTGGCAAATTTCTATATGTGTAGGCTTGTACAGCGTTTTACACAAACTACTTTTAAATTATGTTTGAAATGTTTAGAAATGTTCAGGAATTGATTAAATGTTTAAGTGCTTAGGATCACCTGTATAGTATTTTTCTTTGGCTATCTGGCATAACCTAACCTTGAAACTGCAAAATTGAGACTGGAATATTATCTGGGAACTCACACTGTATGAAAGGGGTTGCTGTCTATCTTAATTGAAACCCTAAATTGATGGAATTGACAGACAAAGGTGAACTGTTGGTAATTGGCAATTGAATACTGGTTTCTGGTTTTAACATTCAAGAAACTGGTAAACAATAATGAGTACGATAGAACTTGGGTGGATTATATAATTGTCTCATGTTAGGACGACTAGGACATGATCATGAGACTATCAGTATTGGTATGGTAATTGAATAACGAGTTTAAGTCTCTTAATCATCTTTTGGGCATAATGAGACCCAATTGGCCTTGTAGCCTAAGAGAAAGGCTTTCCTCCAGAAAGGAGCTAATATATAGTCTAAATTGCTAATAGGTGAGGAATTGGATACACCCTTTTGTTGTTTTTTGGCATCCTTTAGGCTGAGAGTGTGGATGGATGAGTCCCTGAGTGGTTCTGTGGATGGCTATCATGTCCGGAATCCTTCTGAGTATAATTAGAAATTTATCTGTTTTCTAGTAATGATGTTTTTAACTGAGAACCATTTGGATATTGCTATTTCCTTATGCAGTTTTGCCTTTGGATGTTGTTGTTCTATAAGATGGGAGGCTAATTTAAAGGATGGACTACAAATTTGCTACCAGATTTTAAACTCATAGAAACATAGATTTTGAGGCAGATAAGGACCGCTTGGCCACCCAGTCTGCCCATTTCCTACCTATTGATAGCTGCAGATCCTATTAACCAGCAGCCTACTTCTTCCACCCTACCCTAGAATTGCCTTATGACTGTCCCATGCATGCTTGAATTCCACCACTGTTTTTGACTCCACAACCTCCCCTCCGAAGTCCGCTCCATGCATCCACAACCTCTTTGTGAAAAATACTTCTTAAATTACCTCTGAGCCACCCTTCTATCTTCAAATTGTGCCCTTGTTCTTGCACACTCTTTTTTTGAAAGATGCTACCCTCTTGGACTTTGTTGATTCCCTGAGATACTTGAAAGTTTCTATCATGTCTCCCTCTCCTCCTTTCCTCGAGGCTATACATATTCAGCTCCTAAGTCTCTCTTCATATGTCTTCCAGTGCAGACCCTGCACCATTTTAGTTGCCCTCCTGACAGCCTCCATCCTGTCTATGTCCTTATGGAGACTGGGTCTCCAGAACTGCACGAGTACTCCAGATGGGGTCTCACCAACTGTCTGTACAGAGGGATAATAACTTCATGTTTTCTACTGGTGATGCCTTCCCTATGCATCCCAGTATCCACCCAGCCCTCCTGCTGCCCTCTCACATTGCTTGCCCACCTTTAGGTCATCTGATATGACTACCCCAGGTCCCTTTCCATTTTGTTGTTGTTAGTATCTCACCCCCATTGTGTACTCTTCCCCTGGGTTTTGTTTCCAGGTGCATTACCTTGCACTTAGCATTGAATCTAAGCTGCCATACATTTGACCATTCCTCTAACCTTGCCAAGTCCTTCTCATCCTTTCCACCCCACCCTTGTGCATCAACTCTGTTGCAGATCTTTGTGTCATCTGCAAAGAGACATACTTTTCCTTCCAGTCCCTCTGCAATGTCAGCTTATAAAGACATTGAAGAGGACCGTCCTAATACTGAACCCTAGTACCTCACTAGTAACCTCCTTTTTCAGAGTGGACTCCATTTACTATTACCTCTGTGTCCTATTCTCCAGCCAATTCTTTACCTAGGCTGTCATCTTGGGACCCACTCCCAGGCTGGCTAACTTGTATATTAATCTTTGTGTGGACTGTGTCAAATGCCTTGCTAAAGTCTAGGTAGGCCATGTCCTCAGCCCTCCTGATCTACTACTTTGGTCACCCAGTCAAAGAAATCTATCAGATTTGTCTGGCATGACCTTCCCGCTGTGAATGCATGCTGCCTTGGGTCCTGAGCCCTCTGGCCTCTAGATACTCAACAATTCTTTCCTTCAGAAGTGTTTCCATCATTTTCCCTACCACTGAGGTTAAACTAACAGGTCTGTAGTTTTCTGCTTCTGCCTTGCTCCCACTTTTGTGAAGGGAATCACATCTGCCCCTCCAGTCCCTCGGGTACCACCCCATCCTTCCATGACTTGTTAAAGAGGGTAGTCAGTGGTGTCACTAGTTCTACCTTAGTTCTTTAGAATTCTGGGATGAATCCCATCAGGCCCCATTGTTTTGTCTACCTTCAGTTTTAAGAGTTCTTTCAGAACCCTTTCTTCTGTAAATGGGCTGGTATCAACTTCTGTATCCAGAGTGTTTCTACTGTTTGTTTTAGGTACCTCCCTCTTCCTTTGTAAATACTGAGCAAAAATATTTGTTTAGTATCTCTGCCTTTCACAGTCACCTCTGCCCACCCTCCCTCCTCTTTATTAAGCCTCCACTAGCCTCCCTTGGTCTTCCTTCGGCTCCTGATGTACCCTATAAAAGGTTTTATCTCCCTTCTTAACTGAGTTGGCTATCTTTTCTCGGTTTGGGCCTTTGCTGTTCTGACTGCCTTCCCAGCTTCTTTTGCTTTAACTGATACAGTTCCCTGTCCTGCTCCTTCTGTGATTCCTTGTACTTCTTGAATGTTCTTTTTCTCTTGAACCTTCACTGCCACTTCCTTTGAGAACCATAGTGGTTTCTTACATTGTTTCTGTTTTGTTAATTTGCTTCACACAAAGGCTTGTTACCTCTGTGATGGCAGTTTTTATTATTCCCATTGTTCTTCCACCCTCCTTCCTGCCCATTTGCTAGTGCATTCCTTAGGCACTCACCCATTTTGGCAAAGTCAGCCCTCCTAAAGTCCAGTACTTTTTGCCTTTGTGTGACTTGACTCTATTGTTGTGTTTATTGTGAACCATACTGTTCGATGGTTTCTAGTTCCCAGATGGTTACCCACTTCTACATATGTGATCCTCTCTTCATCTCCATTTGAGAGAACCAGGTCTAAGATTGCTCCTCTCGAGTGGGCTCCAATACTAGTTGTCTAAGGCATGCCCTTGTAGGGCATCTAGAATAACCCACTCTTTGAGTGGCTGCTGCAACTGCATTCCAGTTAATATCTGGCATATTCAGATCACCCATCAGCAATATCTCCCTTTTCTGCCATTCTAAGTTTTCTGTCTATCATTTCCTTGTCCATTTCCTCCCCTGAGAAGGGTCTGTATACAACCCTGTGCGGATTGTGGTGCCATTGCCAGTCTCCAAATTTACCCACAGTGCTTCTTCTCTCCCTGTTTTCCATTTTGTTCTGTTGCTTTGATTCCTTCCCTTATGTAAAGAGCTACTCCTCCTCCTCCTCTTTACCCTCCCTGTCCCTCCTGTAGATAGTGTATCCTGGTATGTTTATGTCCCAGTCATGGTTTTGTGTGTACCATGTTTCTGTGACTGCCACGATATCCAGATGTTCCTCCACCATCAAGGCCACTAATTCAGGAAGCTTGTAACTCAGACTACGGGCATTGGTACTTATTGCTCTCCATTTTTGATGGCTTTACCTTCTTTGCAGCATCCCCCACTGACCTGTCTACCTCGGTCTTTTTTCTCATTTAGTACCCTGTTTTGTAGGGAGAGGCTGGGATTTTCCTGCTGCTTATCAGTGCTTATAACTCGTCCCAGATTCAGGGGCTAGATCTATTAAGTGTTAATATTTTTGTAACTCCGCTTTCTAATCCTAATTCTAATAACTATTTGATCTAATGGTCAGTTTCAGTTTCATATGTATTAAATTTTATATGTAGATTTATTGTATTTTATGATCTGTTGGATGATTGTAAATGTATTTTGTTGACTTTTCGTAATGACTTTGTGTCGAACGAATAAACTAATTGATTGATTAAAAAAAACTTAAATCAGTCACTTTTATTTCAAATAAACAGACAAGCTGCCCACTGGGCATACAGGAACTCTACATGGACTTCCAGTCTTCTGTACATAGGAGGCAGTATAGCACAGTGGGTTAAAGCTCTGAGCTGCAAATCAGGAGACCTGGGTTTGAATACCACAGCTGCCTAGGTACATACTATGTGATCCTGAGCAAGTCACTTAACTTCCTTGTGCTTCCAGGTTGCATCTGGAAACAAGTTTCAGCTCAGTGTGTTACTCCTGGTTAAACAATGTTCCCTTTCCTTTGTTGTGGAACTACAGCCTACACCCTGTCAGTATGTACTTAACATAAGAAACATAGAAGTGTGACAGCAGAAAAGGATCGACAGGCCCACCTAGTCTGCCCATTTGTCTAGGATCTTATCTATTTTTGACTGGGTAACTAGGAAGGTGGATCAGGGAGGGCAGTGGACATGGCCTATCTGGACTTCAGCAAGGCCTTTGACACTGTGCCACATGAAAGACTATTACACAAACTGGGGAATATGGGTGTGGGCAGGACAGTAGATGCGTTGGGTAGTAACTGGCTGGGCAGCAGGACACAGAGGTGGGTGGTAAATGGCTGTCACTCCACAGAGGAAGAGTGACCAGTGGGGTACCACAGGATCAGTGCTGGGACCGGTTCTATTCAACATCTTCATCAGTGACATTGCACAGGCCCTAGAAGGCAGAATGTCACTGTTTGCTGATGACACAAACCTCTGTAATAGAGTAGACACACCAGAGGGTGTAGACAGAATGAGAAGGGACCTGCAGAAACTTGAAGAATGGTCAGGGGTTTGGCAGTTGAAATTCAATGCAAAGAAATGCAAGATAATGCATATGGGGCACAAAACCCTGGCACAATATATCAGTTGGGGTGAGGATATAACATGCACCAAGCAGGAAAGAGATCTTGGGGTTATCATCTCTGATGACCTCAAGGTAGGGGAAACAGTGTGACAAGGCAGCAGGTAAAGCAGATCAGATGCTGGGATGCATAGGCAGGCATCATCAGCAGGAAAAGGAGGTCATAATTCCACTTTTCAAGACACTAGTGAGGCCCCACCTGGAGTACAGTGTACAGTTCTGGAGACCTTACCTATGTAAGGACATAGACAGGGTAGAGAAGGTTCAGAGGAGGGCAACAAAGATGGTACATGGATTGCATCACAAGTCCTATGAGGACAGGTTGAAGGAATTGAATATGTACTCCTGAGAGGAGAGAGAGGGGACATGATAGAGACATACAAGTATCTTACAGGGAGGAACAGGGTGCAGGAATACACTATTTTATGTGAAAAAGATGTTCCAGGACTTGAGGGCATGGGATGAAGTTGGAGGAGGATGATTCAGAGGAAACGTGAGGAAGAATTTTTCACAGAACGGGTGGTGAACAAGTGGAACACCCTGCCAGAGGAAGTGGTGGGGGCCGAAACAATTATGGGATTTAAGAATGCATGGGATAGACATAAAGGAATTCTGGAGGACTGGGGCAAGGGGCAACAGACTTCTAGGAAAACATAAACTGAGCATGACAGGCTCAAATGGAGCAGACTGGGTGGGCCATAGGCCCTTATCTGCCGACACTGTCTATGTATCTATGTATCTGCTAGTACATACCCCTCAACAATTCCCTGTGTCTGTCCAATGCGCTTTTGAAGCCTTCCACTGTTGCTTCTCCAACCAACTCCTCTGGGAGCCTATTCCACTTATCCAACACCCTATCTGTGAAACAGTACTCCTAATGTTACCCTTGAACTGCCCTCCAATCTGTAACCCATGCCCCTCATCCTCAGATTCCCCTTCAGCTGGGAGATGCTTCACACTGGCACCTGGTTTATACCTTTAAGGTACTTGAAGGCTCTAATCACATCTCCCTTTTCCCTCCTCTGTTCCAGGAGTACATGTTCAATTCTTCCAACTTTCCTCATAGGACAGGTATTGAATGATTTCCTGATGGCAAGAGATTGGAGGACCTGTTCCATCTTGGTTCTCCTGGATCTCTCAGCAGCATTTGACACCATGGGTCATGGCGCATTAGTTGACCGCCTGTGGTTTTTCTGTTGTCTGAGGGGAGCAGTCCACAGCTGGTTTCGATCTTTTCTGGAGGGCAGATCTCAGAGAGTGGTGTCTGGAATTTACACCTGGCCCTCATTGGCTGCCCTGTGGGTACCGCAGTGGTCGGTGCTGTCCCTAAGCTATTTGTGGTGTATATGCTTCCATTGGGGACATTATAAGACGGTACGGGCTGAGTTTTCATTGTTATGCTGATGATTCTCAGCTCTACCTGTCTTTATGCCTGATCGGAGTCTGATTCCACCACGATGTTTAACTGCCTCCTGGAGATTCAGGATTGGATGAATGCTAGTTGACTTAGGTTGAATTCAGGGAAAACTGAGGTGTTGGTTGTGGACCCTGGAGGGAGGACAACAGGGGCTTGACTGGGAAACCCTCGGTTTATATCTTGGGGCCCCGCTTCTTGCCTCTGGCCAAGTGACTAACTTTGGCATGATTTTTGGTGAAAGCCTGATCATGAAGATTCAGGTGTCGGCCATAGTCAAATCTGCCTTTTTTCATCTGAGGAACATTGTTCGGGTGAAACACTTGGTTCCACAGGAAGATTTTCCCATCTTGGTCCACGCCTTTGTCACCAGTCGCTTTTGATTACTGCAATGCTCTCTATCTAGGGCTGCCAGGGTGGATATCCGCCACTTGCAGCTTATGCAGAAAGCGACAACCAGGCTGTTGATGGGAGTTTCAAGATCTAGCCATATGACACTTGTGCTGTGTGATCTGCACTGGCTGCCAATACAGTGGTGCATCACCTTCAAGGTTGCATTATTGACCTTTAGGGCCCTACATGATTTGGGACCTCACTACCTGAAAGAGCTCTTGGTGCCCTACTGTCCTGCCCATTCTCTTTGCTCCTCTGACGAGGGATTGCTAGAGATTCCCAGGGTACGTCTAAAGATGTCTGAGGTAGAACTTTGCCTATATGGCACCAACCCTGTGGAATTCTCTAACTCAGTCAGATACAAGAATGCCTAACTGTTGAAAGTTTTAAAAACAACTAAAGACTTTCCTTGTTGCCCTGGCATTTGACAGAACATAATAAGTAAGTGTATTGTGTGATTGTTTGATTTATTGTTTTGAAATGTGATTTTAAGTGATTTGAATTATTGTAAAAGCACCCTGAGCTTGGGAAGGGCGCTTGATATAAATAAAATTTTACTTACTTACTTTACTTACTTCACAGTGGAAGCTGCGTCATGAATTTCCTACATAAACATTGACCTGCTGGACTGAGGCAACCCTGACAGACATCCCCTCTGCCACTACCCTGAGACAGGAGCATATGGATTCTGCTCCTCCACAGACTGCTAAAGGTGAACAGGGAGTCGAATGAAAGACTCTGAAGCATTGTGCCTCCTGTCCAGGCAATGTTCCCAGATGATTTCTTTGACTGGGTGACCAAAGTAATAGACCAGGGGGCTATGGATGTGGCCTACCTAGACTTTAGAAAGGCATTTGACACAGTCCTGCACAAAGATTAATAATCAGGTTAGCCTGCCTGGGAGTGGGTCCCAGGGTGGTAGCCTGGGTAGCAAACTGGCTGCACAACAGGACACAGAAGGTAATAGTGAATGGAACACATTCCAAAGAAAGGGGTTACTAGTGGAGTACCTCTGGACTCAGTACTGGGTCCAGTCCTCTTTAACATCTTTATAGGTGACATTGCAGAGGGTCTGAGGGAAAGGTATGCCTTTTGCAGATGACACAAAGATCTGTAACAGAGTTGATACACAAGGGGGTAGAAAGGATGAGAAGGGACTTGGCAAGGTTGGAGGAATGGTAGACATATGGCAACTTAGATTCAATGCAAAGAAGTGCAAAGTAATGCCCTGGGAAACAAAACCCAGAAGAAGAGTACACAATAGCAGGAGGTACTAACAACAACAAAATGGAAAGGGACCTGGGAGTAGTCATATTAGATGACCTAAAGGTGGGTAAGCAATGTGAAAAGTAGGCAAGGAGAGCCAGGGGATACTGGGATGCATAGGAAGGGCATCACAAGTAGAACAAGCATTTGTCAATGCTGAATGTTTGCTTGCTGGCACTGACATTGGTAGTGTAGAAGTTACAGAGCTGCATAATAGGAATGGCAGCGAGTATTGAACTGAAGCCAACCCACCACCCTGCAGAGAGTGGCAGGCATTGGGTGTGCCTTTGGGTCGTGGGCCCTAACGACCACGCCATTTCACCACACCCTACCCTACAGACACTGACAAGTGTCACGGTGTGCCTTGGGGTCTTTTGGCTCCTTATGCGCACCCCCATTCCATCAGGAAATAAGGTGAGACGGGTGTGGTATAGGAGAATGGGGTGAAGTTTGGGGCCCGAAGAGTCCGAAGCACATCCTGATGCCTCTCACTGGCTGCAGGGTGTGGGTGGGGTGGAATGGTATGAGCATGACAGGCAAGAATCCCAAGTCACACCCCTGATGCCAGTCATAATTTACAGGGTGGGGCATTATGGTCGGAAACCCTAACGCCTCAGGCATTCGCTGGTATTTTCACCCAGATTTTCAACATGGTTTTTTTGTGACCCCCACCACCTCATGAACAGTGGCAGTATCAGTTTGTTAGCAGAAAACTGCTTTTGCACAGCGACTATGGCATTTGGCACCAAGGTGCAAAACACATTCCTAACAGGATGTGAAAAATGACAGCGTACTGTTCATGGGGAGGTGTAAAAATGGCAATGTTGAAAATCTGCTGTGAAATCTTAAAAAAATGGTGAAGTCACAAGCGTGCGAGAAACTGTGCAATGCACACCCGTAATGTAACTAGTTTGGGTTTTTACAGTAGATTGTTAACACAGGCATTTTGGGACCTCGATCATGAACAGTGTCAGTGTGATTTTATTTATCTGTCCCAACAATGATTTCCACAGCGACCACGCATGTCTGCACTGAAAGTGTGAAAACACATTTCAGCCATGTTGTGGAAATGACAGCTGTACTGTTCTATATGAGGTGTGGAAAATGCCACTGGTGAAAATCTGACTGAAAATATTACAAATTCATGAACTTACAGGGTGCGTGGAAACTGCTAATGCTCACTCGGAATACAGTCATTTTATGGAGTTTTGTCACCAAATTTTCAACATAGCCATTTTATTTATTTATTTTTATTTTAGTTGTTTAACCAGGTGTAGCACACTAAGCTGAAAGCTTTTTACAGGAGCAACCTGGGAGCAACCTGGGAATTTTAAGACCTCTGCTCATGACCAGTGTCACTGTGATTTTCTTAATCTGTCCCAAACATTGTTTTCGCAAACTGACTGTACCATTGTGCTAAGCATGCGCGGAAACACATTTTGGGCGTAGATGTAAAATGGTAAGCTGCACTGCTCATAAGGAAGTGCGTAAATGGCACTGTTGAAAATCTGGTGCAAATATTACAAATTCGAAAACTTGCTAGTCGTATGAGGAACTGCACAATGTGCGCTCCTAAAACAGTAATTTTGGGGAATTTTTCACCAAATTTTCAACATAGCCATTTTAACACCTCTGTTCATGACCAGTGTCACTGTGATTTTCTTAACATGTCCCATACATTGATTTCTACACCAACCGCGCCATTGTGCGCCATATGGGCAGAAACACGCTAGGGCAAGATGTGAAAATGACAACTGTACTGCTCATAAGGAGGTGTGGTAAATGGCAATGTTGAAAATCTGGAGTGAAAATATTGAAAATTCACGAACTTACGAGCGCAAGTATTAGGAATTTGCAACGCACGCTCAGAAACGGTCATTTTTAGGAATTTTTCACCAAATTTTAAAATAGCCATTTTAAGACCTCTGCTTATGAACAGTGTTACTGTGATTTTCTTAATGGGTCCCATACATTGATTTCACATTAATCGCATCGCCCATTGTGCGCTACATGGGCGGAAACACATTTTGGGTGAGCTGTGAAAATGACAGCTGTACTGCTCTATAAGAAGGTGTGGTAAAATGGCAATGTTGAAAATCTGGAGTGAAAATATTGAAAATTCATCGAACTTACGAAGCGCATGAGAACGCGCAACGCACGCTAGTAAAACAGTCCTTTTAGGAATTTTACCACCAAAAAATAGGCTTTTTGAGAGCTCCACCTATGAACACTGGCAGTATCATTTCATTAATCAGTCCCAAAAGGTGATTTTGCAGTGACTGCAAAATCACCTTCGGGCCCAAGTAATGCCATGACAGTGCAAGAATTCATGAGGAGGGGTCCCAAAACCCCATGTTGAAAATTTGTGCAAAATTCCAAAAATGCCTGAGATATGCAAACAAAGTTGAAAACCCTATCTATCCAATTATACAGCTTACCGGCATTTCCTCAGTTCGCGTCAACTTTGAAGAGTGCAGACGTGTTCCTGGTCCACCAAGATCATCGCAGACTCGGAGGTATGGGGTGAGGGGGTGGGAAGTGGTGGGTGGTGGTGGGAAGTTGTGGGGGTAAGGAGATCAAGTAGGGACAGTTTTTCTTTACAGGGTTTTTTTTTTTTTAAAAGATGACGCTGGATATTTGCCACGCTGGGGTGGGCTCTCAGCGCGGCAGAAGGATGACTGGGGCGGAAGCCGACGGGGATTGGGCACCTCGCCAGCCATGTAGCGTTGCCACGCTGGGGTGGGCTCTCAGCATGGCACCCTGTACTGGGGAGACAGTGAAGCTGACGGGATTGGGCACCCCATCGCGACAGCATGGGTTGGGGTGGGAAGATACAGTGGAGCCGGCGGGGATTGGGACCCTCGCCATATTATCATTTTGCCACGCTGGGGTGGGCTCCCAGCGTGGCACCTGGATGCTTCTGGAGCCGACGGGGATTGGGCACCCCGCCGGCCGTGACAGTGGAGGGGGAGGGGAAGCGCATGAGCACGCAGGCGTGAGGCAGCGTGCTGTGTGTGGGGGGAGAGCCTGTCACCAAGCGGAGCTCTCCTTTTCAACTGTATGCCACTGCATTTTCCTGCTGTCATAGACAGCTGGAGCAGTGATTGGCACTCTGCAACCGCTGCCTGCAAATACTGAATTGGAAGAGGCTGACACACCTCTGGAAAACTCGGATGATGGCACTATGTTTCTTGCACATGCATGCAAGCAATCATAAAAAGGAAGTGGTTATCCCTCTGTACAGACAGTTGGTGAGACCCCATCTAGAGTACTGTGTGCAGTTTTGGAGACCTCATCTACGCAAGGACATAGACAGGATGGAAGCAGTCCAGAGGAGGGCAACTAAAATGGTGCAGCAGAAGCCATATGAAGAGAGACTGAGAGAGCTTAATATGTATACTCTTGATGAAAGGAGGCAGGGGTACATGATAGAAACATTCAAGTACCTCAAGGAATCAACAAAGTCCAGGAGGGTAGCATCTTTCAGAAAAAGAGATGTAAGAACAAGGTGGCACAATTTAAAGATAGAGGGGTGGCTCAGGGTAATGTGAGGAAATTTTTTCACAGAGAGAGTGGTGGATACATGGAACAGCCTTCCTGAGGAGGTCGTTGGGTCTAAAACAGTGGGGACTTCAAACATGCATGGGACAGACACAAGGCAATTATAGTGGGGGTTGCAGGAAGTAGGCTGTTGGTTAACTACAATCTGCAGCTTATCCAGTAGGTAGGAAATGGGCAGACTGGGTGGGCCAAGTAGTCCTTATCTGCCGTCAAAGTCTATGTTTCTATGTCCAGGAGCCACATGTGACCACTGAACTGACAAAGACAAAAAATTATTCCCAACTACAGCCCCGAGGTCTCTTAGCAACAGTCAGGATGAGTCAGAGCTGTTCAGACGGCATAAGAACACTAACGGAGAAAAACTGTTATGCACCTCTACGACCGCATCACCACTCATAACCAGACCCAGAACTCACAGCACTGTATGGGACACAGCTAGACCCACTGGCTCACATCCTCCCTGAGCCAGAACAGCAAAGCACCAAAGAAACACTGCCTGGATAATTCCAGGGTGCAGTGGTCACAGCCCTGATCCCTCTACTTACCTCTGAATCATTGGGCCCAGACGAATCCTGACAAGACATGCTCTCTCAAACCACAGCCTCCTGCACAGTCCCCTTTGCCTCTGGGAGACTGATTGCACCAAAGTATGATTTGTGAGTACTCATAACTGATTTCTTTCTGTATGAGGGTGGGAGGTTATTAAGGTGTGTAGTCACTGTAGCGAGGGGACAACATGGATGGTTGTTTGGGCTCAGGGACTGCCCTGATGACCCTGAGATGGCTTGTCTCTTGTACCTCTACACTGGCACCTTTATCCTCCCCTGAAATGCTATATTGTGCCCCCCATTGACTCCTCTTTGATCCTGGTTTCAGCCTACAAACTGTGAACTTTGTTCTGCCTGGCTGAGACTGCACTGAGAATTGCCCGGATCTGTGCCACTCAGAGGCTGAATCTTGGCATTCAGCTACAGAAATTCTCAGACTGTTACTTAAACTTCTGCACATCGAATGCCATAGTGCACTCATTCCTCCCATTGAGTCTGGTCTCCCTCCACCCCGCTATATACCCAGACAACCTCCTCCACAGGATGGCCACTAATGGCTAATGGACAGCAATGGGGAACTTGGTGGGGAGCCCGGATGACTCGGGGCAGTATGACATAGTGTTTTTACTATTGCCACTGATTATTTAGGCACTACCTAGACAGAACCTGACACCATACTCTGCTCCAAGCCATCATAATTTACAGAGGCAGTCAGCTTACTGGTACATCCCCTGGCATAAGCCCTATTCTGAATACGTTTAGTATCCTCCCCCCACCCACAGGCACCGACTACCCGGGGTTCTCTGGGGATGGATGAGTGGAACAAGTGCTCGCCATAGCACAGGATATGCCCTAAGCTATTTTTTTATTTACTTCTCCCTTATCTGCCCCTTCCTAGAGGGAGGCCCACAACAAGGCAATCTTGGGGTGAAGATCTTAGTGTAACCACCTACCATTTCTTGGGCATTCTCACCGAAGACATATCCAAAAGCATTTAGTTGGATGTGTCTATGTTCAGCCTCCGTGGGGCATCTATCTCCCCTCATTTTGTTACTAGCCTAGAGGTAACATATGTTTTGGCTAGCTGCAAGACAGGATGAGTCTCTATCTTCTGTCATCATTTTGGTAGAGCTGAAACGTAAGTACTAATAATAATTTTATGTTTGCTTGCACGCATGTGCAAGAAACATAGTGCCATCATCCGAGTTTTCATAGGTATGGCAGCCTGTCTTCCAATGCAGTCAGTGTGTTTGCAGGCATGGCCACAGTTCGCCAATGAATGCAGCAGCTGTCTGTGACAGCAGTTGAAAATGCAGTGCCATACAGTTGAAAGGCAGAGCTCTGCTTCAGTGAGCAGCGAGAAGCTACTGCATGCACATGCACTCCCCCACCCCACCACACGCGGGCACGCACACATATTGCATGCTAATGCGCTCCCCATGCACACACTGTATGGCCGATGGGGTGTCCAATCCCCAATTGGCTCTGCTGTGCTCCCTCCCCAACAGAGTTCCAGGTGCCACGCCGGAGCCCACCCCAGCATGGCAACAGTTAGTATTGCCGACAGGTGCCCCAATCCCGTCCGCTCCAATGTTTCTCCCTTCCCCAACAGACAACCAGGTGCCATGCTATGAGCCCATCCCAGCGTGGCAACAGTCCATATGGCCGACGGGGATGCCCAATCCCCATCGGCTCCACTTCCCCCAAACAGCCTTCCAGCTGCCACGCTGGGAGCCCACACCAGTGTGGCACAAGTACCGGTGGTCAATCAAAAAAAAACTGCAAGAAAAAACCTTCCCTCGCTGACTGTCCTGATCCCGCTTCCCTCACCGCACCCACCCTCTGCGCACCTGCCTCCTCACAACCCCCCTCACCCCATACTTACCTCCAGAGTCCGGTGCGGCGATCTTTGGTGGACCGGAACACATCTGCAGTCTTCAAAGCTGACCATGAACTGAGAAATGGCGGTAAGCTGTATAATGTAATAAATAGGGTTTTTTAACTTTGATGCATATTCAGGCATTTTTGAATTTTCACCAAATTTTAACATGGGGTTTTGGGACCCCAACTCATGATTCTTTCACTGTCATTTTGTTAATCGCCCCTGAAAGGTGATTTAGTGGTCACTGAGTAGAACCACCTTTCAGGACCAATTTAAGAAATGACAGTGTCACAGTTCATGAGGTAGGCCTCCAAAAACCCTATGTTAAAATTTGGTGATGAAATTCCAAAATGACTGTTTTACAAGCATCGTTGCACTGTTCCTACACTCGTAAGTTCACGAATTTTCAATATTTTCACTCCAGATTTTCAACATTGCAATTTTACCACACCTCCTTATGAGCAGTACAGCTGCCATTTTCACATTTCACCCAAACTGTGTTTCACGCATGTAGCACACAATGGTGCAGTCGGTGTGCAAAATCAATGTTGGGGACAGATTAAGAAAATCACAGTGACACTGTTCATGAGCAGAGGTGTACAATGGCTATGTTAACAATTTGGTGAAAAGTCCATTAAATAACTGTGCTCTGAGCAACCATTGCAGTTTCCATCCCTCGTAAATTCATGGATTTCTGATATTTTCAGTCCAGATTGTCACCACTGGCATTTGTCCACACTTTCTTATGAACGGTACAGCTGTCATTTTTCCACCATGGCCAACATGTGTTTTAGCACTTCTAGCACAAGAGTGCTTGATAGCTGTGGAAAATCACTGTTTGGGACAGATTAAGAAAATCACAGTGACACTGTTCATGAGCGGAGGTTCAAAATGCCTGTGTGACAATCTGCTGTAAAAATCCCCAAACTAATTGCATTATGAGTGTGTGTTGTGCAGTTTCTATGCATGCTCGTGACTTCACCAGTTTTCAATATTTTCACTGCAGATTTTTAACATTGCCATTTTTGCACTTCCTCATGAACAGTACAGCTGTCACTTTTCACATCTCGTTCAAATGTGTTTTCGCACCTGTGGTGCCAAATGGCGAGTCTCTGTGCAAAATCAGCTTTGGCTAACGAACTGATCTTGCCACTGTTCATGAGGTGGAGGTCACAAAAACCCATGTTGAAAATTTGGAGTGAAATGCCAATGAACGCCTGAGATGTTAGGTTTCCGACCATAACACCCCACCCTGTAGAGAATGACAGGATCGAGGGTGTGACTTGGGATCTGCCTGTAATGCTCATACCATTCCCATACCCTGCAGCCAGTGAGAGGCATCGAGGTATGCCTTGACCTTCGGCCCCAAACTTCAACCCATTCTCCTGTACCACACCATCTCACCGTATTTCCTGATGGAATAGGGTGCACATAAGGAGCCAAAACCCCAAGGCACACGTGACACTTGTCAGTGTCTGCAGAGTAGGTTAGTAGGAAATGGCGGGTCATATGCCTGACGACCCAAAGCACACCCCAATGCCTGTCACTCTGCAGGTGGTGGTGGGGTTGGCTTTAGTTCAACTTCACTGCCATTTCTATTATGCAGCTCTGTAACTTCTACACTACCAATGCCAGCAAGCAAACATTCGGCATTGACAAATGCTTGTTTTCTATTAATTCTAGGTGTAGATTCCATTTCGGAGTTGAATCCAAAGAACTCCCAAGTATTTGTAACTGTGCACTGATCTAAAAAGTGTTTTCAAGCATTTTAATCTGTAAATTAGATTTAAGGATCTCTTGATATCTAGAAAAAATCATTACCTGTGATTTTTAGGATTCAGAATCAAACCAGACTTCAGCAGGTAATCCTGTACTTTGTCAAAAGCCTGCTGAAGTGTAGGTTGAATATCCTCAACTGAAACTCCTTCTATATATATCACAGTGTCATCTGTGTATAAATACATTTTAACCCTGGGGTCTGACACAGATATATTATTCATGTAAATATTGTAAAAAGCAGGGCCTAATATTGAGCCCTGTGGTACTCCAGACTTAATACAGTAGTTCT
The DNA here is from genome assembly GCA_016271365.2 of Neoceratodus forsteri. NCBI lineage: Eukaryota > Metazoa > Chordata > Ceratodontiformes > Ceratodontidae > Neoceratodus > Neoceratodus forsteri. The sequence goes on from CM057452.1 coordinate 428,014,394, forward strand.
TATACCAGACATCCATTCTCCTATGGCCACCATTTGCTTTCTCTGTACTAAATACTGCTGAGACCAATTCAGTTCCTGTTTGGACATTCCAATAATTCTAAGATTGGACAGGAGGATGTCAGTTTAAATGCTTCATTCAAGCTTTTAAACTAGTCAAGGAGGAGGCACTGATAAGCAGCAGGAAAATCCCAGCCTCTCCTACAAACAGGGTACTAAATGAGAAAAGACTGAGGTAGAAAGGTCAGTGGGGATGCTGCAAAAGAAGGTAAAGCCATCAAAAATGGAGAGCAATGAGTACCAATGTAGTCTGAGTAACAAGCTTCCTGAATTAGTGGCCTTGATGGAGGAGGAACATCTGGATATCGTGGCAGTCACAGAAACATGGTACACACAAAACCATGACTGGACGTAAACATACCAGGATACACTATCTACAGGAGGGACGGGAGGGTAAAAGAGGAGGAGGAGGAGTAGCTCTTTACATAAGGGAAGGAATCAAAGCAACAGAACAAAAGGGTAAACAGGGAGGAGAAGAAGCACTATGGGTCAATTTGGAGGCAGGCAATGGCACGACAATCCGCACTGGGTAGGACAGACCCTTCTCAGGGAGGAATGGACAAGGAAATGAAAGAAAGACTACTTAGAATGGCAGAAAAGGGCGATATTGCTGATGGGTGATCTGAATATGCCAGTTGTTAACTGGAGTGCAGTTGCAGCAGCCACTTCAAGAATGGGTTATTCTAGATGCCCTACAGGGGCATGCCTTAGACAACTAGTATTGGAGCCCACTCGAGTGGGAGCAATCTTAGACCTGGTTCTCTCAAATCGAGATGAAGAGAGGATCACAGATGTAGAAGTAGGTAGCCATCTGGGAACTAGCAACCACTCTAACAGTACGGTTCACAATAAACACAGCAATAGAGTCAAGCCATACAAAGGCAAAAGTACTGGACTTTAGGAGGGCTGACTTTGTCAAAATGGGTGAGTGCCTAGGAATGCACTAGCAAATGGGCAGGAAGGAGGGTGGAAGAACAATGGAGAATAATAAAACTGCCATCACAGAGGTAACGAGCCTTTGTGTGAAGCAAATAAACAAAACAAAATGATGTAAGAAACCACTGTGGTTCTCAAAGGAAGTGGCAGTGAAGGTTCAAGAGAAAAGAAAGCATTCAGAAAGTACAAGGAATCACAGAAGGAGCAGAACAGAGAACTGTATCAGTTAAAGCAAAAGGATGCTGGGAAGGCAGTCAGAACAGCAAAGGCCCAAACGAGGAAAAGATAGCCAACTCAGTTAAGAAGGGGATAAAACCTTTTATAGGTGCATCAGGAGCGAAGGAAGACCAAGGGAGGGTTAGTGAGGCTTAATAAAGGGAGGAGGGTGGGCAGAGGGTGACTGTGAAAAGGCAGAGATACTAAACAAATATTTTTGCTCAGTATTTACAAAGGAAGAGGGAGGTACCTAAAACAAACATCAGAAACACTCTGGATACAGAAGTTGATACCTGCCCATTAACAGAAGAAAGGGTTCTGAAAGAACTCTTAAACTGAAGGTGGACAAAGCAATGGTGCCTGATGGGATTCATCCCAGAATTCTAAAAGAACTAAGGGTAGAACTAGTGACACCACTAACTACCCTCTTTAGCAAATCATGGAGGATGGGGTGGTACCCGAGGACTGGAGGAGGGCAGATGTGATTCCTTTCACAAAAGTGGAGCAAGGCAGAAGCAGGAAACTACAGACCTGTTAGTTTAACCTCAGTGGTAGGGAAAATGATGGAATCACTTCTGAAGGAAAGAATTGTTGAGTATCTAGAGGCCAGAGGGCACAGGACCCAAGGCAGCATGGATTCACAGCGGAAGGTCATGCCAGACAAATCTGATAGATTTCTTTGACTGGGTGACCAAAGTAGTAGATCAGGGAGGGGCTGTGGACATGGTCTACCTAGACTTTAGCAAGGCATTTGACACAGTCCCACACAAAAGATTAATATACAAGTTAGCCAGCCTGGGAGTGGGTCCCAAGATGACAGCCTAGGTAAAGAATTGGCTGGAGAATAGGACACAGAGAGTAATAGTAAATGGAGTCCACTCTGAAGGAAATGGGGGTTACTAGTGGGGTACCGCAGGGTTCAGTATTAGGACCGGTCCCTCGCCAATGTCTTTATAAGCGACATTGCAGAGGGACTGGAAGGAAAAGTATGTCTCTTTGCAGATGACACAAAGATCTGCAACAGAGTTGATGTACAAGGTGGGGTGGAAAGGATGAGAAGGGACTTGGCAAGGTTAGAGGAATGGTCAAATGTATGGCAGCTTAGATTCAGTGCTAAGAAGTGCAAGGTAATGCACCTGGGAAACAAAAACCTAGGGGAAGAGTACACAATGAGGGGTGAGATACTAACAACAACTAAAATGGAAAGGGACCTGGGGTAGTCATATCAGATGACCTAAAGGTGGGCAAGCAATGTGAGAGGGCAAAGGAGGGTTGGGGGATACTGGAATGCATAGGGAGAGGCATCACCAGTAGAAAACAGGGAAGTTATTATCCCTCTGTACAGACAGTTGGTTAGATCCCATCTGGAGTACTGCATGTTCTGAGACCCAATCTCCGCATGAGACATAGAACAGGATGGAAGCTGTCCAGAGGAGGCAACTAAAATGGTGCAGGGTCTGCACCGGAAGACATATGAAGAGACTTAAGGAGCTAAATTTGCCTAGCCTCAGGAAAGGAGGAGAGGGGGACATGATAGAAACTTTCAAGTACCTCAAGGGAATCAACAAAGTCAAGAGGTAGCATCTTTCAAAAAGAGGTGTGCAAGAACAAGAGGCACAATTTCAAAGATAGAAGGAGGCGGCTCAGAGGTAACTTAAGGAAGTATTTTTGACAGAGAGGGTTGTGGATGCATGGAGCGGCCTTCTGGAGGAGGTTGTGGAGTCAAAAACAGTGGTGGAATTCAAGCATGCATGGGACAGTCATAAGGCAATTCTAGGGGTGGGGGTAGGAAGAAGTAGGCTGCTGGTTAACTAGGATCTGCAGCTTATCCATTAGGTAGGAAATGGGCAGACTGGGTGGGACAGCGGTCCTTATCTGCCGTCAAAATCTATGTTCTATGCTTCTATGTGCGTGGTTCAAGGTGTCAAAAGCTTTGGACAAGTCTATAAAGACTGCCCCACTGACACCCCCTGTCCAATCCCTTGAAATGTCCCCACAACACTCACTAAAGCTGTAGATGTACTAAGTAAAAGCCTAAAGCCTGACTGAAATTTGTTTAATATTTTCTTATCCTCCAAAAATGTTAAAGTTGATTATTCAACAAACTTTCAAACACTTTTGCTACAACAGGAAAAGGGATATGGGCAGTAATTTTCAATTAATGTTTTTGACCTTTTATAAATTGGTGTTATTCTTGCTGTTTTCCTTTGGATCGGAAATCGGAATGTGTAAGGGACAAGTTTTCAGTGTTTGTTAATGGATGGGCTATAAAAGGAACTGCATATTTTAGGAGTACTGATGGAATTTCATCTGGACCACTAGCTTTTTGTGTACATTTTGAGTAATGCATCTCTTACTTCCTGAACATTAAGTAACCAAAAGACAAATACCTTATGTCCATTTGTAGTTTTATCTGAACTCTTATTCATGTTACCCTGACAGTTTATGCCATCAGTTGAAATTACTTGCTGTGTTTCTATAGATGTGAAATACTTATTAAATTTGTCTGCAACCAAAGGTCCCAGTGGTGTTTTATGGTTATTGATTTGAAAATGTTCTGATATTTTAGGTTTTGATTACTTTGTAATTTTCTAATTTTCTTCCAAACTCCCTTGGTTACCCACTGTAGTTCCTGTCAATTCTCTATTAAAATACTCCTCTGGCCACTCAGATTCTTTTTGTATATTTTCTGCAGGTCCTATAGTGAGCCCAGTCTTTGTCTAGATTTGTACTTTTTTCAGTATTCCACACTTTATCCTTGATTCTTTTTGTTTTCTATAATTCTAAATGATACCATGGTGAATTATGTATTTTGACTCTTCTTTTTTTACTAGGGGCATGCCTATCACACAATGTCATAAAATCCTCATGGAAAAGGGCCCAAGCCTCCTCAGCTGTTGGAACCAGATCCACAAATCCCACCCATGATTTTCCACATCCAACATGAACTGGATTTAATCAAAATCTTTGTAGGATCTAAAATGTTTGGTTGTTACATACTTCCTCCAGACTGCTTACCTTTCTGTAGGTCTCTTACACAAAACATCATTTGGTGGTCTGACAGGGAATCAGGCAGTACCCATGATTGAATCCTATTTGGGTGGGAAGTGACGATTAGGTCCAACACAGATAAGGCCTCAGGAGCACACACCCCATCACCAGGGAGCACAAATGTGACAACACATGGGACAGAGTAGTGGAGTGCTACACAGATGCCTACACACCAGAAGACATGGAAACAGTCATCGGCCTACACCCAATGTGTCATACAGCACTGGTGTATGCATGCACCATACATATATACGCACATGCCCGACTAGACAGAGCACGCTAGTCACTCACATGGCTGGACTGGCCCCACTGGCTCTCATAGCCACCTCTCGGCACTCCACCACCTCCTTGGGCTGTAGGGTAGAGCATATTGCCAGTATCCAGTTAGAATAGCACTACACGAATAGCGCCAGTCTACAGGCGCTAGTTTGTAGGCTTCATACGGACAGTGAGAGGGATCTACAGCACTTTCAGTAAGCACTCCCCAGGTCGCTGTCTGTGGTGCTCACCACAAACAAGAGCACCAGGATTCAGGAGGTTGGCCGAGCTGCTCCCATGGCATGGAGGGCTAGGGAAGAGAGCAGCTCGGCCAAGCGGCAGTGGAGACCAGGGTTCAAATCCTGGTCTCCAACATTTTGTGCACTTGGGACTTTGTTTCTTTGACACGGGCCAAGGGAACAGTATTCTATGGCCCCACATATTTTAACTTTCAGGATTTGCTCCCTCCACTGGAGTGAGAATCCTTTAGTCCGGGTGAGCGGAGTAGGCAGAGCTCCCATAAAATAAAAGTAACGGCATAATTGCCAGGTACTATTGTTGCCGACGGCATTGTGGTCAGCACTATTCTCACCCGGTGCCACTATTGACTCCTCTGCAGGGTCAAGGATACATACAGTCATTGATGGACCTGGACCCCCACCTGTCGATGCATCTCACTGCATGTCATCAAAAATCTCCTTTGTCTGTCACCTCATGTCCTTGAAGTGCTGAAGTACTGCCTTCATAGGCCTCTTCTGACCACCGATGGAATTGACCACGCCTGTGATTTCTACTGAGGCCTGTCACTGTCACACCCAGGCACTTGTGCTCTGCCTTCTGGGACAGGACCTCCTCCTTGGCCATGTAGGCCTGTGTCAGTGCCTGCAACTCCTCCTCAGAGAAGTGGTGGGCCCATAATCTGTCTGTGTCATCCATATTACCTGCCAGACATAGGAGTGGAATACAGGTGAACAGGGAAACACACAGCACAACAGAGATGACAGGTACATTGGGCTGGAAGCTCTCATGGCTCCTGTCAGGGACATGAATATGCCCCAGCAATGTATGTCCTAACACAGCCGGTAGTCTGCCTGACACAGGCCTGCCCATGTGCAGATACAGCCATGGACAAGAGCACGTGCAGGCTGGGGTGAAATGTGCTGGGGCCCAAATGAGGATAATTTCACTACCTCCTAAGAAGTATGTGCGAGTACCACAGCCTCTGTCATCATTCTCATTGACTGCTATAGAAGAGAACCTCTACCTAGACATGGCACCACCACCACGAATAGATCTACATGTGAGAGTTCCGCTGCCTCAGTATTTCCTATATACCTCTGCATACAGCACACACACTGTTCAGTGATCACCCATGTCTCTTTCTAGGCCAGGGTTCTCAAATGGTGAGGCCAGCCTCCATGGGGAGGCCCCAACCTGTTCCAGGGGAGGCTCAAGCAAGTCTGAAAAGTACTGTATTTAAATTTTGGGTTTTATATATTTTGTGTGACGAGATGAAGCAAACTGAAAGAGGATAATAGTAGGTGAATTTTATGTATTTATTTACTAATAGGTGACAAGGGAAGGTGAATGAGCCAAGGCTAATTTCAGGTGTACCCAGGGAAGGGTAGGGAGTGAATACATTTCAAAAGGTAACTGCAAAACAATCAATAAATACACAGTGAACAATAGTGCACACAAATATGAACAATAAACTAATAATGAGTGATGGTAATTGATCAAGTTTGTAGACTGATGGTAGAAAAGCCCAAATACAAGGGTTGAGCATAGAAGTACCAAGAGCTGTAGCAGGAAGGAGCAAAGTAATCCCAGAGAAGTTGTTTAGGAACAGGGAAGGAGGTGGAGAGGCAAAGTATGTAGGAAGGTTATTTCATATAGAGAAACAGAGAAAGTAGTCTGACCCATGAAGGTACTGCAACAAGAGGTAACAATGGTTCAAGAATGAAAATAGTGGAGCAAGTAGGCTGGCCTGTTGGGAGGAGGTTACAATAACCTGAATAATAATATTTGTTTATTTATATATTTGTTATTCAGATAACACCTTTGAGCACAGGAGCTCTTTTCAAAGGTTCCATGAAATTCATGGTGCACTGGGGTACCATGGAGTTCAGTACTGGGTCCAGTCCTTTTAGTATCTTTATAAGTGACATTGCAGAGGGACTGGAAGGAAAAGTATGCCTCTTTGCAGAAGACACAAAGATCTGCAACAGGGTTGATACACAAGGAGGTGTGGAAAGGATGAGAAGGGACTTGGCAAGGTTGGAGGAATGGTCAGAAGTATGTCAGCTTGGATTCAATGCAAAGAAGTGCAAAATAATGCACCTGGAAACAAAAACCAGGGAAGATTACACAATGGGGCAGGGGGTAGTAACAACAACAAAAATGAAAAGGGACCTGGGGTAATCATATCAGATGACTTTAAGGTTGGCAGCAATGTGAGAAGGCAGTAGGGAGGGCTGGGGACACTGGGATGTATAGGGAGAGGCATCACCAGCAGAAAACAGAAAGTTGTTATCCCCTGTACAGACAGTTGGTGAGAGCCCCATCTGAGTACTGCATCCAGTTCTGGAGACCCCATCTCCAAAGGACATAAACAGGATGGAGGCAGTTCAGAGGAGGGCAACTAAATGGTGCAGGGTCTGCAAGAGAAGCCATATGAGGAGAGACTAAAGGAGCTTAATATGTATACCCTTGAGGAAAGGAGGGAGAGGGGGCATGATAGAAATGTTTAAGTACCTCAGTGGAATCAAAAAGTCCAAGAGGGTAGCATCTTTCAGAAAAGAGATGTGCAAGAACAAGGGGACACAATTTGAAGATAGAGGGGGATGGCTAGGGCAATGTGAGGAAGTATTTTTCACAGAGAGGGTGGTGGATGCATGGAACAGCCTTCCTGAGGAGGTTGTGGGGTCTAAAACTGTGGGAATTCAAGAATGCATGGGACAGACATAAGGCAATTTTGTGGGGGTAGGAAGAAATAGGCTGTTGGTTAAATAGGATCTGCAGCTTATCCTCTAGGTAGGGAAATGGACAGACTAGGTAGGCCAAGCTGTCCTTATCTGCCATCAAAGTCTATGTTTCTATGTTTCTCTGTTACTGCACAAAGTACGGTATGTTATTTTTCTTTGGGTGACCCAAGATTATTTCAGTTTTGGGGAGGCTCAAAATCTTTTCCATGGATTTGGGGAGGCTCACTGCGACAAAATCTAAGAACTATTGTTCTAGGCCATTCCACAAGACACCTACTCTAGCCACCTGCAGTTCCGGCGGTGGAATCTAGGTGGTGTGCATTGCTCTTTATATGCACCAGGCACAATTAGGAAAGCTAATGTATGCATACCTTCCAGTAATGACATGCTAATGTGGGTGTTTGTCCTTGGGATGTGAAATTGGCTCATTGGTTGAATGTTGCAGATTTGCACTACATGCTAGTGCTGTTGCACCAGAGCATGCACTTGCATGATGCCTGCACTTGCGTAACAATAGTGTGTGGTGCAGACAGGCATCACGTGCTGTAGATGCTATCATCACACAGCGTGGACCTCACGGGCCATGTTGTGGTGCAATGTGTGTGCGCAACCCGTTGCAAGGCTGTGCCCATGCTGACACCTGCGCCACTGGATGTACGTGTGCTGCGCAACATGACATTAGCGGTACTATCATGGAAATGTGTTGCACAAATGGACAGGACACACCCATGTAGACCTGAAATTTACAAGAGCTTGGTGTGAGGGTTAGATCTAGGCAAGAATACAAATCGTCAGGCCCGATGGAGCAGGGCTATGCTGCAAAGGACCTGGAGGTGGTCCACCACAGAGGTGGACAATCTGGTTGGCCTAGTGGTGGCCAGGGGACTAGTTACTGGATGGGGGTGGGGTCTGACAGGTCACAGTGCAAGGTGTGGGCATCTGTTGGGTGATGCATCACAGATGTACAGGGGTTACATGCACCGCTACTAATGTTGGCACCGGTATGATGACTCACAGAGGAGGGAAGTACACCACCGCAACAACTCCGGATGATGGTGGACAGTGGCACTTTGCCAAGGCCAGGTGAGTACAGATGCCACTGTGTATGGTTTGGGTAGTGTCTTGTGTGCAGTACTGTTTTCATAATAATATACCTGAAGGGTACTGTGCCTGAAGAACTGTGCACTATACATGTGCATGCCTGTTGTTCCCATTTGTTCTACGGGACCTACCCAACTGTATAACCTGATGATACGATGCAGGTGTATGGACCCATTGCTCTAATTGCCATCTTCATACCCTGTACAGGACAGGACCTGCTGTAGCTTCCCTGAGCCATGCACCTGCCATGGCGTGGGTTGTTTGCTACCAATGACATGGCAGCAATGTTAGGTGGATGACAGGAAATGTATAGTTTCACTGAATGTTATTCAAGGTTTGGTTACCGGGTATGGTGAACAGGATATGTTAGTGCCTGTTGTCAGGTACAACAAGAAGGATGTCAAATGTGTTTTACATATAGTTGTGTTAGTAGATGTACCCAACAGCATGTGGATGTGACCACCGTGTGTCATGCACCTTTCATAATAATAATAATAATAATTTTTATTTTATAGGCGCCTTTCAAGTGTCAGGCGCCGTACGTAATAATAATTAAACAAGCATCATAAACACATACAAGCATACCAAACAATTAAAATGACAATATTCAGGGAATGCTGTTTCCATAAAAAGGACTTTAGACCCTCTAAAACCTCCACAGAAGTGCACTACCGAACCGACAGGGTAGAGAGTTCCAGAGGGTGGGGCAAATATAGAGAATGCCCGAGCACCAGAAGATTTTAAATTCACCTTGAACCTCGGTAGCAATTGCTGGCCAAGCGGAGAGATCGAACAGGCTTATAGGAACCGAAGTTCTTTCAGATAGGCTGGGCCCAGATCATGTAGGGCTTTAAAAGTCAACAAGCCAACTTTAAAGGTGATCCGCCACGATTGGCAGCCAGTGCAGTTCGCAAGAGCACCAGGGTAATATGACAGGATCTTCTAGAACCCATCAAAAGCCGGGCTGCAGCATTCTGCACTAGCTACAGATGACGGATTTCAACCCCAGAAAGCCCTAGATAAAGGGAGTTGCAATAATCCAGGCGCAAGGACACAAAAAGCATGGACTAAAGTAGGCAGGTCGGCAGACGGAACAAGATGTCGAATTCATGCATATTCCTAAGATAATAAAAGGAAGTTTTGATGACTGCTGACACCTGTGAATGCAGTGTCAACCTATCGTCAAGAACTACCCCAGGTTCCGCACCTGCTCAGAGGTTGGGAGAGAAATGCCACCAAGAAAATTCCAGAGGAAGCAACACTACCCTAATCTATCTGTCGGGCCTGGGTCCACAACCAGTACCCTCAGTCTTATCCGAGTTCAACCTCAGCCAGCTGGAATTCATCCACTTCTGGATTTCTCTTAGACAGCTATTAAAGACCGAGAGGTCCTCCTGGTCGGGGCAAAGAAAGATAGAGCTAGGTATCATCTGCATAACAGTGAAACCTCAGCCCATACTTCCTTACAATGTCTCCAAACGTAGCATATACACCATAAATAACATGGGTGACAATACTGAACCCTGAGGCACTTTACATGACAAAGCCGCTGAACCGAGGAAAACCCGGACACAACCCTTGTGATCTGCCAGTGAGGAATGAAGTGAACCATCTTAAGACGGTTCCAGATATTCCACAAAGCAGCCTAAAATGTTCTATCAACACCATGTGATCTATGGTGTCAAACGCTGAAGAAAGGTCAAGGAGAACCAAGATGGAACAGCTCTTTGCTCTCTAGTCATCAAGAGATCATTAAGCACCCGAACCAGCACTATCTCGTACTATGTCTTTACTGAATCCGGACTGGAGGGGTTCATAGATGTCATGGATGGTCAAATGGTCCTCCAGTTGTGCAGCCACTACTTTCTCAATCACCTTGCCAACAAAGGGAAGGTTAGAGATAGGTCTGTAGTTTTCAGACAGTCAGGGTCCAAGGTAGCTTTCTTCAAGAGGGGTGTTGTCACCGCCTCTTTCAGGGAGCTAGGAACTCACCAGATTCCAAGGAGCACCTGACTATCTGCACAAGGACAGGACTGATGGTATCAGTACAACCCAGAATTAGGAGGTCGGTCCAGGATCCAAACTACAGCACGTGGGGTGCATATACTGGATGATCCTCGGGACATCCATGAACAGTATGCCGTATGGAAGTTGGTATGTATATGTCAGGTAATGCAATACTATTCTATTGCACAGGGTGTGCTGGGCATGTACCAGCCAATGTGGAGGGCTATGCCTTCAGTGCCCAGCCCTCCTCACTGCTGCACAGGTATGTCTGTTCTGCCCTGTTGTATGTGACCTGGTGCTCCATGCATACAAAAATACACTATAAGATGTACAGGGCCTGTAGCTGACATGAATGAGTATGTTGTATGGGGTGGGGAGGATGGCAGGATATGGGTCTATACAGGCCAGCGTACATTGTACCAGGCCATAGTTACCACAGTGGGATGTATGTGCTGTGCCTGGGCCATGGCATGCCTGTGTATGGTGCCACAATTGTTCACAGTAGTACGACATGGCCCTGCTCAGCTTCAGACCTGTTCATTCACATCATGTATATGTGGCAGCTGTGCACAGTATCACCAAGCAAAGAATAAACCTGCGCCAGCAAATGTCTAGGGATGCTCAATCTGTGAGGGTTTTGGTTAAACCACTCACTTAAATATTACATTTATCCACGGCCAAGTGAGCATTCACGGGTAGGTGAGTGTAGCAAAATAATTTTCCAACAAATACTGTAAAGCTTTTTGTTCCTTGGCACGGTGTACAGATTTTATTTTTCACCTCTGTACACAATCAAGTGCCTGACAACACATAAAGTGCAGATAAAGTGCATTCGATTATGTTAACTTGATGGCTACCTAGTACAAAAATATAAATACAGAACACCTACCTTAGTCCAGTGCACCAGTTACCACTTACCCTGTGCTTCACCAGTAAGGCTTCCTGAGGGTACAGTATCTGTATAGGGGTGTATAGACTGTGTAGGTGTGTATAGCACAGTGCAAAGAGTTCCACTGCATAATATTGATCACACCTCCGCTTTCCTACTCTACAGACCTCAACGGATGGCACTGCCAGACCAGGGCACAGGAACATCAGGGGTGCAGGGCAGTCTGGCCCAAGGACTCACCAGGCCGTGCTAGGGCCCAGTGGAGCCATTCAACACAAGAGATATCCATGTAAATACCCTGTGTTGTCTGCACTTTCAGAATTCCATGTCTATACTATGCTGCATGCTTCAGGTTGGAGCTGGATGTCTATGTGTGACTTGCCATGCTGCACCTATGCCTGTGGGAGCTTCACTTATGCAGTTGTGGTAGGGATACTCACCCTGCACTTGGGGCATTGTCCTACCAGTGGAACTGTGGTGCATTATGGTCTATGCAGACTACTCTTGTGCACCTACATGTTGACAGGCATGGTGTCCTGTGTCTGTCTACTGTGCCATGGGATGCCTTACATTGGGCAGTGTTGTGTCCCTGTGTCACTGACCTAGTGCACCAGGGTGGTGGTGGTGTTGATGCTCACAGCCCTGGTTGTTAACCCTTTCAGTGTTGGTCGGTATTGTGCCACATGCTTGGGACTATGTATGCATATCTGTCTTCTGGAACTAGATATGGACCAATGTAGTACCAGTACACTACTGTGCCATGCCATATGCATCATATGGTAGCCATGGTAGTCTATCTTCAGCAGTACTATCTCTAGTGCCATATGCACTGTGTGTCACTTCATTGCATCTCAACAGAGCCAGGCATGTGTGGCATGGGGTCAGCAGAAGGGGGCATTAGTTGGTGTTGCACATAGTTTACTCTATGTGATCAACACTGTAATGCATAATTGGTAGTGTCTAACCAACACAGTAATGACCAGGCTATAATTATTCTACTGCACATGGGCAGGGCCATGCATACATTCAGATACAGCTGGTCTTTGCAGGGCCAATGTAATACACTGGCTCTGTATGAGTGGCAACCTTGTACATAGGGTGGTGATGACATCTTCTGGATGGGATGGGGTGCCTCCAGGCAGGTCTGCATCTATTATCAGTGTTGTGCCGACAAGGTTAAGTGTGTCTGGCACCTCCTGCATACAGCACCACTGCATCTGCATGTTAACATAGAAACATAGAACTTGATGGTAGATAAGGACTGCTAGGCCCATCTAGTGTGCCCATTTGCCTGCCTACTGTAAAAGCCGCAGATCCTACTTGAACGCCATCTTTACCTATTCATTCCTATTGCTAGGGTTCCCCTATGCCTGTCCCATGCATGCTTGAACTCCCCACTGTGTTCTCCCCCACCTCTGCTGGGAGTCTATTCCATGCATCCACCACCCTTTCTGTGAAGAAATACCTCATCACGCTACCCTTTCCAACATCATGTCATGCGCCCTCATTCCTGGACATCTCCTTTTCTGAAAAACCTCATCCTAGATGATTTCACCAAAATATTTAATGTCATCTGCAAGTCCCACATTCCCTTAAAGAAGATCAGAGTCCATGAGGCGATCCAATGAGTGGATCATACCAGACCTTCTAAAACTTATGCGTGCTAGAGACAAGGCATGGGCTAGGTGCAGGAAATCTCCCTCCCTGGTTTCCTCCAAGAGTATAAAACACTCCACAACAGATGCAAGTCAGCGAGCCATACTGCAAAAATCAACTGCCTCAAGAACAGCCAACTATACAACAGAGCAAATTAGGGCCCTCAATGGCTTAACGAAATCCCTGTGCCCATTCAAACCTCCAAATGCCTATCACACTTCAAAACTGGACTAAGGCAATGCCTTAAATCAATCACAGAGTGTGACTGCCTCTGCAGGCTAGTCCCTCGCCCTCCTTAGCCTCCCGAGTTGCTCATATGGCAGCCTTGCTGCACCCCCTCCACCGTACAGCAAGTGTCTGCTCTCCATAGTGGCCACTCTTCCCTCCTTTGGTACTCTCCTCCACTAACCTACACCTTGCCCCTGAACTGACACTAGGCATACACTCTGTTTCCCCCACCCGCTTGGTCCCTCCTGCCCCGCCTCTTCTGACATGCCTAGGGTCGACCCCACCCCCATGTGGCTTTCAGCATGCCACCCCTGCTGTTCCCCTGAGTACCTCCCTTTATCATAACTCCATCTCCGTACCATTTCCCTCCCCATTTCCCCTGTATGACCATTTACTCAAGCACTTTTCCCTCTGGTGCCACCTTCACCTTCCCCTCCCTCCTGGCACCCCCAGCCACTATTTCACCTCCTATTTTTGACAAAGCCCCAACACGAGGCTGCTTACGCTTCCTAAGTCTCCCATCAACTCAAAGGGGTCCTCCCTGCTTTCCCAAGTAGCTCACCATTGCTTTCCTATATCCTTTACTGACGCTGTACTAATTCCATGGTACTAGTGATAACAATGTAATATTGTAACCTATGTATGTTCTATACCTGCTTGATGTAATATGTCTATTGTCTGTCAACCTGACGTGGAACCTTTGTAAAAGAGCTTGTGCTCAAAGGTCTTCTACGAATCTATAAATAAATAAAATAAATAAAAATAAAAAACAACTCTGGGGACTTTAAACTCCCTACTGGGGAAAGACAATTTAGCCCGTTCTGCACTACACACGGTTGCAAAATTTGTTTTCAAAAACAGTTGTGCCTACCGTGCTGTTGCATTCGCACTGAAACTCACTTCTCTGTCCATTTCAGGAGCGTGGTCTCTGGCATTTACATTATGGCCATAATCCGTGTGCAGTACAAGTCGGTTCAGCAGCTGCTAGAAGCTTATCATCATGCGCTGCTCCACCAGCAACATGGATCAAAGCGGACTGGACCGTTTGCACTGTAAGTAAACCTATTAATTTTCAAAACTATTTACAGAACTGTGCTCAAACCCTAGTCTTATCAGGGTTTGAGCACTGTCTCATCGGATCTGGAAGTGGGTTAAATGCAGGCAGCGATACAAGGCCAGCCGCATTTGAAAGCGGTTCAAGCGCTGAGAACGCTTTCAAATGCCCGAGTGTGAACGGGGTCAAAAAGTGTGAGCAGATTACACTTCTGGCAGAAGGAAATTAACAATTGACCCCACAAGTGTGGCTAACTTGTTCAGTTCCTTCAGGGACCTTGAAGTACAAAACCCCCCTTTCCTCAGCCATGCCCAAACAGCCTCTTAAACCTCCTTTCCCCGAAGCATCCTACCCCACTTCTACTACAAAGCTCTCTTGCCCTCTGATACTAGAAAATTTATAAGAAAAACAACCCTAGACCCAACACTGGACCTGATTGTCTTGACTATCGCATCCTAAAACTCATTATAAAGGAAATTGCCACCCTCTCAAAAATATTCTGAATTTCTCCTCAGTTCTGGTACCCTCCCGCAGCCTGGAAAACTGCTTCCATTAAGCCATTGCAAAGCTGGTTCTAAACAAGAAATAAGCAATTACAGTCCCATCCTCTCCCTCTCCTTTTCAAAATCTTGGAAAAAATAGTTCATTCACAAATCTCAAAGCACTTAAACAAATACGACAACCTGACCAAGGCTCAACATGGTTTTAGGGCTAATCACAACACCGAAACTGCACTCGTTAGGTTCACGTAGGACATTGACAAGGCCATGGATGATGGTCTGTACACAGAGTGCGGTCTTTGTGGACCTCACAAACGCTTTGATTTGGTGGATCACAACCTTCTACAAACTACCTTACCCACCTGAATTTCTACTAACGCAGTCAACTGGTTTGGCAACTGTCTGCACTCGAGGACCCACAAAACAGTTATTGAGGATCATCCTTCCCGCATGCTTCGCGACGGCACAAGGGCTGTTTTCTTCAGCATTGGTGGTATCAACAGAGCGGAGGAGCAGGCGGTGGTTGCATCAGTAGCTGCCAGGAAGAAGAAGAAGGCCCACAATCGGCGGCGCCTGTGAGGGAGCAGCGGAGGTGCAGGCGGAAGTTGCATCGGCAGCCATCAGGAGGCAGAAGGGTTCTGCAAATCTGGAGGTGCCTGAGAGGGAGTAACTGCACTGGCGGCCGAAGAGCTTATCCACCACCAATTGAGGCTGGCAGCAGCAGAAGGAGAAAGGAGTTTTTGCCAATCAGGGCCAGTGGCATGAGTTTGGAGTTGCAGCCAGGCTTTAAAAGCCAATCAGCCGGGCCACAACTCCAGGGCTCACAGCAGCGCAAGGGAGCTGTTTTCCTGCCTCATCAGCAGCACTCAGCAGCATGGAGGAGCAGGCAGGTGGTTGCATCGGTGACCACAGGAAGTAGAAGGTGGCCACAATCGGTGGTGCCTGTGAGGGAGCAGCTGCATCGGCGTCGAAGAGCTTGTCCACAGCCAATCGGGGCTGGCAGCAGCAGAAGGAGAGAGGAGACTTGGCTCACCCACCTCCCAACCCTGACTGCTGTTAAATGCAGGTTGAGGAGGAGCTTACAGCGAGGAAACTTTTGTGGATTGACCCAAAGGGTCTGTGCTATACTTCCACAAAGGGCAATCACTTATGGCTTCAGAGGACTGTGCTGCTTGGCCACAATAGGGTGGCACTCTAACAAAACCTTTAGACTTTTAAACAACTTTTAAACTATTAACTCTTAACTTTAAAGTTACCTGCTGCAAGTTGCCAGGCAGCACAGGGATGGGGCTTGTAGCTGCTAGGGCTATTGTCATATTGTTTGCTTCCTGTTGTTGCTGGAGAGGATTTGAAACTTTTAAACAACTTTTAGGACAATTTGCTCTGGTCTGCTTCCTAGGAGCAGGTGACCTGCTGGATAGTAGGTGGTACCCAGTGGAGGCAAGGAATGATGGCTGGAGGAAGTTGGGATAGACCAGGGGAAATTGGCATAGGGAGGGAGGTGTATTATGGGGCACCTGACAGAAGCGGTTGAGCTGTGCAGGGTCATAATTGGATGGGGGACTTCTGGTTGCAGGTTTGGGAAAACAGGTTGGGTGGATTGCAGTGGCTGTGGAGCAGCAATGGGCATAGTACCCTGTAGAGACTAGGGCGCTGACCCTTATGTGCTACATTAATGGGCTTGGAGGCTGAGTTGCAGACTCAGGTGTGACCTGGACAGGTAGGTGAAGAGCATGAATGCAAGGAAGGGAGGCAGGAATCTTGGGGAGGGAGGGTGTCGGCAAATGTGGGTGTCCAAGGATGAGGGGCCAACAGAACTCAAGCTAGGGCTGACAGGCTCTGGGGCAGACACGGGGTGGGGGTCCATGGGACCAAGCGAGAGGCAAAGGAGGGCAGAGGGTGGGAGTACAAGCAGCCATGCAAGGGACCTCAAAGGACCATGGCAAGGCAACTCTCCTCAAAGGAGAGGATCTTTGTATGCAGCCAACTGGGGAATTTCAGTCTCAAATAGGTACTTGTCATTGGCGGACACCAGGGAGGAGAGGTCCTCAGAGGTCACGGGGTAGCAGTCAGCATTGGGAGGATGGATTAACAAGGTGGAAGAGAGGAAGGAGTAGGGGAGGGCCCGAGACTATTGCAGGAGCGGAGTTAGCACAGGAAGAGGAACTGGCAGCAGGGAGTACCAGGGAAGGGTGGGTGGGGTGGTATGGAGGGAGCATGGTTCCTAGTGGGAAAGGGCCAGCAAGGATCCAGCGCAGCAGGGAATAGAGAATAGGGCAAGAGGGAGAAGTAGCAGGGGCCCCTGAAGTTCAGGAGGGGCCACAGGTGCAGGGAGGAGGCTGGAGAAGGCACAAGTGTAGCCTGGAGAAGGCACGGGGAAGGGTGAGGTCGGGACCATCCGTGGTACAGGGGGACAAAAGGATAGTGGGAGTAGGGGTGGAGGAGGAGGGTGACTGGAGGAGGTCAAGAAAAATGCGGGAGAAAGCCAGGTAAGGGCGGCGAAGGCACCTCGAGAAAAATCGGTAATAGTGTATGGGGACTCTATTATTAAAGGGATCCACTGGCTAAGAAAGGAGTAGCTTTCAAGGGGAGGTCATTTTCTTGTGAGCCAGGGATGGAGGCGAGCAGGCACACCCAAAAATTAAGGAGTGCATTAGGCTGATTGAGGAAACCTAACCTGGTTCTGCACCTAGGAACAAATGATCTGGCCAGGGAGGAGGTGGAGGAGGTGAAGAGATTTATGGAACTAGCTAGAGGGTGCAAAGGGATGGTGGATTCCATAGCTTTTTCAGAAGTTCTGCTAGTACACTGTGCTGGTACAGCTAGACAATTGAGAATCAAGACTTTAACCACTGGCTAAGGCAGTGGTGTAATAAGGAGGGCTATGAATGTATAGATGATAGGGGGACACATGGGTGGACCAGCATCTGTATCTGAGGCCAGGTTGCATATAAACTGACGAGAGGGCTAGAATTTTGAGGGAAGCTGCAGAGATACATAGATAAAATACTAGGGAGTGCCTTAAACTAGGAGATGGAGAGGGTGAAGCTAGGTGTAGTTCAGTGGGAATGGCAGGAGGACCTGATCCTAACTCCTCTCCTCCACAGATGGGGCGAGAGAAGCCGAAAGAGGGGGAAGGGAGAGAAACAGGGCTGGTGGAGGAGCTTGCTAACAAACTTGGTAATAAGATGGGAGATCTTCTGGCGGCGGTGGCGGAGGATGACCTGGACCTAATTGCAGTTGCAGGGACCTGGTGGACTGAAAACCATAGTTGGGAGGTGGAAATACCTGAGTACGTACTCTACAGGAGGGGCAGGACAGGAAAGGAGTTGCCTTATGTAAAAGATGGGTATGGGGTGATGTGCAGGGGAGGGTGGACCAGCAGAGACCCTATGGGTCACTTTAAGCAAAACAGGATGAAGGCAGTGAAGGTAGGGTGGTCTACAACCACCAAATCAGGGGAGAAGTAGATAGGCAGATGGTAAGGGAGATACAAGGATGGCTAGCAAGAGTAAGTCATGGTGGTGGGAAATCTAAATTTACCAGATATGGATTGGGACATCCTGGCAGCATCCACAGAAAGCAGTAGGGAGTTGCTGGAAACTTTGCAAGGAGCGCTCATCAGCCAACTGGTAATGGAATCTACTAGGGGAGTGCCATACTGACCTGGTTTGACAAATGGGGACAGTGTTGAGGGGTGGAGGTTGGGGAAAATTTGAAGCACAGTAACCATAAGATAGTAAACTTTAGAATCAGAAAAGGTCAGGATAAGAGCAGTTCCAACACTAGAGTGTTAGACTTTAGCAAGGCAGATTTTAGGAGGATGAGGGCAATGGTTCAGGAGGAACTAGAGGGAAGGAAGACTTGGAAGACGTGGAGGAGCTCTGGGGAATAAAGAGAGGAATACTGAAGGTGACAGAAGTGCGCATTAGGATGGTTAGCAAGAAAGGAGGGAGGAAACCACTTTGGTTCAACTGAAGTGAGGGAGTGCAGTTAGAGAAAAAGGAGGGAGTTCAAGGTATATAAAGCATTGCAGAGGAAGGCTGACAGGGAGGTATATAAAGAAAAACTGCGGGGAGCGGGGAGGTGATCAGACAGGCAAAAGCTGAAACAGAAGAGCATATAGCAAGGGAGGCAAAAGGGGGAGACAAGAGGTTTTCAGATACGAGTGGCAGAAGGAAGGGGAAGCATGGGATTATGAAGCTCAAGGGGGGTGATGGAAGGAGATATAGAAAAGCCAAGGTGCTGAATAAATACTTCGCATTTGTCTTCATGGTGGAGGAGGGAAGGGGCCAAAGTTGGAAAGTAGGGAAGAATGGGTAGTGCAATGGACCCAAGTCCCTTCATGGAGACTAGGGTACTGGAAGAATTAGGAAAGCTGCAGATGGATAAGGTGATGGTCCGGATGGGATTCACGGAGGGTACTCAAAGAATTAAGACAGGAATTAGCAGCACCACTCACGAGGTTATTTTTTTTCCCCATATGAATTTTTTCTTTGGTTTTACCCCTTCCTCCCGGGGCCATGAATACATGCATGCACACAAGGTGGAGGCACACACATGCCAGGATATGGTGGCCCCTTCCACCCCTCCCCTGACTTTCTTTCTCTGCCCATGCCACCTCACGTGCCCACTGACCTCCACCCAGTGGGAGTGGGACTCATGGATGGACAGGCATCCACCCTTGGAGGAAAGCCATGGCTCAATCCTGCTCCAGCCCACCCCCGAGCTGGCACCCCGGTGACCTGAGGTCATTCCCAAACCCAGGTTGCCGTGTAACGTGAGGTAAGGCACCAGCGCCTCAGCCCTCTACAATACTGGGCCAGCACATCTACAAGGTTATTTAACCTGTCACTGCAGAAGGAGGCCCCTGGGGACTGGAAGAGGGCTAAGGTAGTACCCCTACATAAGGGGGGAGAAAGGAAGGAGCTGGGAAACTACTGCTCAGCTAGCCTAACTTCTGTGGTCAGAAAACTAATGGAGGCGCTTATTAAGGAAAGGCTGATTAAATATCTAGAGGGGGAAGGCCTCCAAATGACAATCAACATGGATTCACTGGGTGGTAGGTCATGCCAGATCAACCTGATTGAATTATTTGACGGAGGACAGAGATGTGGGACCAAGGGGGCTGGACATAGCCTACCTGGACTTCAGGAAGGCATTTGACACCATCCCCACAGGAGGCTGATAGGCAAGGTAGATAGCTTAGGAGTGGGGAGCAAGCTCACAGCCAGTTAGAACACTGGTTGGAGGGAAGGACATAGAGGGTTGTGGTGAATGGGCTGCACTCAAAGGAAGGAAGGGTGATGAGTGGGGTTCCCCAGGGGCCTGTGTTGGGACCCATACTTTCAACATATACATTGGGGACATCACGGAGGGTCTTCGGGGAAAGTGTGCCTGTTTGCTTATGACATGAAGATATGCAGCAGTAGGGTTGATATGGAGGGGGTGGAGGATATGAGGGAGGATTTGGTTAGCTGGTGGAGTGGCTAGAAAGGTGGCAGCTGCAGTTCAATATAAAAAGTGCAAAATTATGCACATAGGGTGAAATAACCCAAAGGCGAAGTACCGGCTTGGGGAGGAGCTGGAGGTAACAGAACAGGAAAGAGACCTGGGGATCACTAGAGTTAGTGTGACAGAACTGCAGGAAAGGCACTCAGAATGCTGGCATGCATAGGGAGGATTTACAAGTAGGAAGAGGGAGGTGATCCTGGCACTATACAAAACCATGGTCAGATCACACATGGAATATGGGGATACAGTTTTGGAGACCACCTACAAGGGACAAGGACAGGCTGGAAAGGGTCTAGAGAACAGCAGCCAAGATGGTGAAGGGCTGCAGGGAAATCTTATGAGGAGAGGCTGGAAGAGCTGGGCCTGTACACACTGGAGAAGAGGAGGGAGAGGGGATATGGTGGAGACATTCAAGTATTTGAAGGGAATGAACAAGGTGAGGATTGACAGCATCTTCAGAATGAGTAAGAACAGTTCCACTAGAAGGCATACCTACAATCTGGAGGGGAAGATTCAGAGGGACATCAAGGGAGGTTCTTTACGAGAGGGTGGTAAGGCCATGGAACAGTTGGTGAATGGGTAGTAGGGGATGGATATGTAGATGGCTTCAAAAGAGCCTGGGATAGGTACATGGGCCTAACGGCAGGGGGTATTGGTGTAGGAGGGAGGGGTCTTTGGGGGGTTACGACAGACTGCATGGGCTATGGGGTCCTTTTCTGCCGACAGTTTTTTGATTCATGATTCTATGATTCTATGAAGTATGGAGTTCCACAAGGGTCTGTTCTTTGGTCACCCTTTTTTCCTGTTTATTAACAGCATTCCTTCCATCTGTTTGCATACGAACATCATCCTGTATGGACAATGTCGCTTTATACTGTAAGGATGTAAATCCTCCACCCTTCTCACCATACTTCAAACAGATTTCCACAGCCTTCACTCCTGGTTCACCACTCAGGGAATGGTTCTAAACTCCAAAAACTAAATGAATGGTATTCCGGTATATATAAACCATCTAATTTCAATTTCACCTTCATAGATAATGATGGCACTGTCAATGAGTGGTGTGAGAATTTAAATACCTTGGCCTTATGTTGACTAGCACCTCTTTCGCCCACACATAATACAATTAATAAATAAAATTCACCAGAGACAGGTTTCTATACAGGATCAGTCAATTCCTCTTCCCTGAATCAAGAAGTAGGCTAGCTTCCAGCTTACTCTTACCTCTCCTAGACTACGGATCCATCATCTACTCACCACAAGGTACTTCCGTCAAGTTCCATGAACTTAAAACAGCTTACACATTATCAGATTTGCGACTGGGCTCCCCGTCATACCCACAGCTGTGCTCTCTATGAGTCAGTACACTGGTTCTCTTTTAGAGGACAGATTCACTTGGAAGGCTTCCACGTTCCTCTATAACACTTATTCTCACATTTTGTGATAGTGAGGCTCCCCAAGCCATGGAAAATATTTTGAGCCTCCTCAAATTTGAAAAAGTCATGGGCCTCCCATAGAAAAAATATCATACTTTGCACCTACACCAGGAGTAAACCGAGACTAATAAAGTTGACTGTGTATATATATATATTCTCTTTTACTCAACTTATTGTTCTCTATCCCCAACCCCACACCCCAGGTTATTCTCGTCATTCCACTTTTCTGACTCTTGGGACCTTGGTTACTCTGTTTCCTTTCTAGCTGGAACAACTAACCTAGTCACTTCATCTCTCCCTCTTACCCTGTTGTTAAGCAGCTTCTAGTACCCTTTCCTGGTCACAAATCCAGATAAAGAAATTCACCTACCATTATCCATATTTAGTCTGCTTCATCTCTTCACACAAAACATTGAAAACTCAAATTGAAATACTCTACCTCAACTGCCACACATTACGAGGTATGTCACCTATTTTATCTCTAAGAAACCTCTGTCCCACAATGAGAAGGTGACATCATCCACTGACCACTGAGACTTTTAAGCAGACATTTATAATAGTATAAGATGCTACATTATCAGCAGGCATTATAAACATTACTATACGTATTTCCACAGTGTTCTGAGCTTGCAGTGCCATGTTTGATAATTGTCACACATCTTGTCACCATTTGGTTGAAGAAAGGTTGAAGAAAGGTTGGAGGTATATACCTTCTCAGACTTAACTGGGCCTCCCTGGAACAGTCTGGGGCCTCCCTTGGGAGGCTAGCCTCACCATTTGAGAACCACTGCTCTATAAAAATCCTACTCAACCACCTAGCCCTTAGTGTCTCTCTCTGTTCAAGAAGCTTGCCCACTTGGCTCTCTAGGAGTGCTACCACATCCCTTTTGGGTCCCTTACTGCAACATCTGTCTGGGGCAGAGATCACTTACCTACAGAGGTCCCAAACTTTTGAACACCCTTCCTCCCTAACCTTGCAAGGCCTCTCTCTCAGTACTATTAAGGTTAAACTGAAGGAACAACTGCTCAATAAACCTGCCTGCAACAGTCCTCGTGGTATATTCACAGTTTCTTTACTACTTCCCAGGTAAACCTAAAGGACTCCTGCACAAATGACTCGTTCAATTTCTGTTAGTGTGTTCCTATCTTCTTTCAACTCTTGGCTACCTGACTGCTTCCTGGTCTCCCTCCCTTCTAAGTGTTCTCTGGACTATTTTCCTGACCCTTCCTTTAGCTCACCTGAGTAAATAACGTACATTTTGTATTAGTATTGATATTAATTTTATGGTTGCTGTACATAATCCAGTGCTGCATTTTTCCAACATTGTATGTAATTGTATTCATTCATTGTATATGATTTACCCTGTGCTTATGCCTAATTTGTCCTGCTTCATACATTTGTCCCTCATTGTATATAATAATGTGTTTGTTACTAATTGTAGTTATCCAACTCTGTTACAATCTGGACAACTGGACGCTTTGTAAACTGGTAATTTGCCCACATGCCTTTCCAATATAAAATAACAATGAAATGAAAGATGCTACTGCACTTATTTATGCCTTTTAGATATTTGTAGGCATCTATCATATCTCTCCTGTCTCTCCTCCAGGGTATACATATTGAGGTCTCCCAGTCTCTCCACATATGACTTTTGGTGCAGGCTCTTCACCATCTTTGTTGCCCTTCTGTAGAACTTCCTCCATCCTGTCTACGTTCTTAGAGATCGGCTGCCAGAACTGGACACCATATTTCAAATGAGGCCTTACCAATGATCTGTACAGTTGCATCACCACCTCCTTCCTTCTGCTGGTGATACCTCTCCTATGCACCCCAACATCCCACTGGCCCTCCCACAGCCTTGGCACATTGTTTGGCCACCTTGAGTGATCAGTTGATTACCCCAAATCCCTTTCCTGTTTGGTGACCATCAGTTTGCCCCCACCCCATCATGTAATCCTCTCACGGGTTCTTGTGCCCCAAATGCATGATTTTGCACTTTTGTGCATTAAATCTCAATGCCATCTGGCCCATTCCTCCAGTTTACCTGGGTCCCTCCTCATTTTTCCACCCTTACTGGAGCGTCCACCCTGTTGCAGATCTTAGTGTCATCCACAAAGAGGCACACCTTTCCCTCCAGCCCCTCTGCAATGTCACTTATGAAGACATTAAACAGAACTGGGCCCAGGACTGATCCTTGTGGCACCCGCTGGTCACTGTCCTTTCATCAGATTGAGCACCATTTATCATGACCCTCTGTCTTCTATCACTCAACCAGTTCCTAACCCAGTTTGCCACCTTGTGATCCACTCCCAGGCTACCCAGGTTGTTACCCTGGTTTCTGCATACAGTGCTGCATAATTGTGCCATCCATATACAGCTGTACTATGTGTAACACATGTGTGTCTAGCCATGATCCTGCAGCAGACAGGGTGGCTCATAGGTGTCTGTTGTTCTACACGGTATTAGCCTGTGTGCTGCATGGCTGGTGTACAGGGCACAGGGCGTGTGTGCAACTCCAAGCACCTCAGGCTGTTCCACAGTCTGTTGCCCCCTGGCTTAGTGCTGCTGTTTTTGTACTGCAGTTCCATATCTGGCATGCATGCCTGCATTTTTGTCTCTTCCACAGCTCTCCCTGTATGTGCTGCAGCACAGTAGACTCATTATATGTGCAGTCTTCTACTGTTGGTTCACAGTGCTGTCTCTGGCATGCCACGCACATTCTATTATAACTGATTGCCTCCCTCCACCCATGTGTGATATGAAGGCCCATGTGTTGGTCGGGTTGTCGTCTATTATGCAGGTTATGCCACTTTTGTATCCCTTGTGTTCTGTGTCCAGCTGGCTGAGTTCAGTGTATTTCTTTCCATAGGTGCCTGGAGAACTGCAGGTTACCATCCAGATGTCATCAACTGTGAGGACAAGAGCGAGCTACTCCATGAATTTCTCCTCCAGCTGGTGGTGAGGCATGTAGAGGAAAATACAGCTGCAATCAGTGACCTCCCAGCTGAACTACAATGCCAACAACAGCAACCACCACTACCACCACCACCTGAGGAGCCATAATTAAAGATGTTAATGTTGTTGAGGGTCAGGTGCCTCTTTCTGTCTGTTTTATTTAATGGATGGGTGCCCTTTTTAGTTTTTGTGGACCTTCCTTTTTCCAGGCGGTTGCTCTTCTTGGTTTTGGTGTCCACCCACCCCCCACACACTTTCTGGGCAGTTGCCCTTTTTTTTGTCCCCATTTTATGGGCAGTTGCCCATTTTGGTTTTGTGACACCTCTTTTTACAGGCGGTTGTTTCTTTTTTGTTGTTGTTCTTCCACCCCATTATTCGGATGGTTACCATTTTGTTTTTGTTGTCCCCCTTTATGAGTTATTGCCCTTTTTCCTTTGTTTCTTCCCCCTCCCTGTTGGTGTTCTTGTTAATCTTTCTGCTGTTGCTATTGCTATTGTTTCTGTTTTTTGGATATGGTCTGTTGCTATATTTGCATAGCAAAGTTTATTTTTGATACCTGTGCTGCTGTGTCATGTGTCTTTAACTGGGGCAATCCTCACCATACAGACATACACTGAGTTCAGCGTTATACTCAGTGCTGCATTCAGAGCTGCGTGACTGCATTGCCTCCTGTGTTCAGCACTGTCCCCAGTGCTGCATTCAGAGCTGCTAACTGCATTGCACTGTGCCAGTGCATGTCATTTGTGTGGCATGCAATTGGCCCTATATTCATAGGATATTGTATTGGTGCAGTGCCTTTGAATACATCACGGTAGGGAACTGGCACAAGTGTTATTGCAGGTGTAGCGCAATCACAGTTCTAGCTAGTATGCTTCTCTGAATATCAGGCCCCAGATGTCTGAGATACTGCCACCCGATGCAGATGTTGAGTTCTGAAAGGATGTGCTTCAGGACAAACTGCTGCAGTTGTCAACTGTGCCAAAAACACAGACCAAAAGGAGGCGTCAGTAGAGGATGTTAAGGAGGAACAGTCTGTTGTTGAAGGAGATCAAGATCTTTCAGAATCTGGTGCATCATTGCTGGATCAGATGACAATGATGGAGCTCATGGCATCAACACAAGCAGCGGCATCTGATATTGTTGGATAGTGACACACAAATCACAGAATACTTTCATAACCGTTTAGTGTTTGCCAAAGGTTCTGACCTGCTAAAGTACTGGTAATCAAAGATGAAAGCATGGCCTGAACTTTGTAGTTTAGCACTTTACTATCTGTCGTGCCCATGCCGAAACATCTAATCAGAGCATGTATTCAATGCTGCTGGTGCAATTGTGAGCAAATGTAGGACACACCTCAGCATGGGAATGTTGAAATGCTCACGTTTCTGAAGATGGATATGCACGACTTTCACAACTGACCATCAATGATCAGCCTGGTGTATAATAGTTCAGCACTGAGAAGTAGGCATTGCCACAGGATGAAATGACGAAGAAGATGAGATAGCTTCGTAAGTACTAATTTAACAGTAAGGCTATAACTACTACTAGTCTTATCTTCAATTAAATACAGTGCCATTACATTCTGTTTTATATATCATCAATGTCTACATGTCTGTCTTCTCCCATGGACACTCATCCCACATTCTGTGTCTTACCATAACTGGGCCCCAAAACATGGATGGTTGCATAAAGTTAGTGAACCTCTTCTGTTGTATCTTCCCTACTGTTTTCTTTACTATTATTGTACAGTACGTCACTGTGCTCAACTCAATTGTGGCAGCACTGTGGCTACCTGTGGGTATTGCATGCATGCAATTGTGCTGCATTGTCAAAATTGGTGGACATTTTTTTCATTTGAAGTTTACCACATTGCTTTTCAAGTATGGCCATAAAGGCCATAATGCTAAGCTAGTATCTACCAAACTGTCCCATCTTCTTTGTCTTCATCCTGTGCCAATGCCTACCTCAGTGAAATACCTCTGCACACTTCTGATGACACACAACTATTTCTTTATGTAGATGACACTATACTATACTCACACAATAAGGACATCACCACTGCAATGAACATAATCCAAAGCAATTTTTCTAATTTCTCTAAAATTCAGAAAATACTAATGGAGTTGAGGCTACTGCTCAATGTAAAGAAAATGTAATGGGATGCTGTTCAGCAAGAAGAGTACATACTCTACCCAACTGTCACTAAAATTCATGGAGGGTAAGACAATTTTGAGAGTGCCTACCTATAAATACCTGGGTATTTACCTAGATGAGCAGCTAACATTTAGCGCCACATTCAAAACCTGTCTAACAAACTGAAAGGTCTACTAGCGTCTTCTATAGAAACAAGGCACTATTTAGTCTTACTGTCAGAAAGACCCTGGTCATCTCATCATTCTTACCCAAACTGGACTATGGAGATTGCATATACAGAAAGGCCTCAGAAAGGTTCCTAGGAGGGCTGGCCCAGTGGTGCAGAGTGCTGAGGTGCTATGCCTTACCTCATGTCACGCCAGTCACCGGGTTCAGTAACGACCTCGGGTCATCGGGGAGCCAGCATGGGGGAGGGAGGAGCAGGGTTGACTCACCTAATGGGCAGCTCTCATCTCCTGGGGAGGTCACCCCCTGGTAGTTCTGCTGCCACTGAGTGGAGGTCTGATGGCAATGTAGGTGGGAGGGCAGCAAGTAGTGAGAGAGTGCCCCAGAACATGGCATGTGTGTGCCTCCACATGCATGCATGCACATCCAGTGAAGGGCAGGGAGAAAAGTGGGGAAAAATTGGGGCATAAAACATAATAAAAAGAAAAAGAAATGCTCCTAGGGACACTTGACCTACTCTATCACAGCACTTTGACATTGCAATTGACCTCCGTTATTCCAATCTGCCAGTTAAAGGCTTGCTTACTTAGATTGCTTCACTGCCGGTGTAACTGCTGTGGTTAACTTGTAGAACAACTTTGAGCACTTTCCAAAACTGTTACTGAACATCTGCAACCATGTTTAATGTCTGTAACTTTATATCGATGCAGCTGTGTGCAATACCAAGTATTTTATGCTGCTGTTGTTCTTTGTGTACTGGACACTATTGTAAAAGAGTGCCCCTGCTCTCAGTTTGCCTTCCAATAAACATTGATTGATTGATTGATTGATTGATGTTAATACTCAACCAGATGTATGATTTCTGTCATTGCTGTATGATGCAAATACAGAGACTGCAAACTGTGTTGAAATTGTTGATGATCAATGTGTGTACTGATAGCATATAATAATGTAGTAATCATGAGAACAGCAGCAGCAGCAGCAGCAGCAGTCACTCAGTGTTACGCAGCCATCTGTCGACCACTGAAAACAATTCTGAATTGTCGGATAGTGCAAACAGAGTAACTAAACTAACTGTGTAGTTAATTGTGAGATTTCTGTTAAAAACACAAACACCCAGAAAAAAGGAAATAAAAGGAAAACTAAAAAGTGTTGTAAATGTATAAGTGCTGTATTTTTATTAATCATTGTTTAAAGAGCAACAATTCAGTTTTAACTACATTAATAAAAATTCACAAAGCAAGCAACCCCTCGGAGGTGCAGTGCTAATTTCATGATTTATTCCTGCATACTTACTGTAGGGTAATGGATCAAAATCCTGCAGCAGTGCATTGCGCTGCTGTGCTGATGATCTGGACTTGAAAGCAAGACCAGAACGTCATGTCGGGAGGGAGGGAGGAGGGAGGTCATGGCCAAGACAGCTGCCACTCAGCAATGTGTCTTGGTCATGGAGGATGACAGCAGACTCTACCACCACAGTGATCCCTGCAGCTAGGCCGGGAAGCATGGTCCTGCTGCTTGGGGGACACCTGCGCCTGTGCAGAGTCGACGTGGGCAATCATTCCTGCCAGAGGAGGAGTAGAATAAATGGAAGGGAGAAAAACTCACTAGTCGTCTGAATGATGACTGTTCAGCCTGACCAGGGTATATCCCGTGTGACGAGTTAATGCCTGGTAAGAAAACCTCTGTTGAAATCAAGAAAATCCTTGTATTGAGGATTTGCCTGTCACATCACTTGCTGTTCATGGTACCCTTACTTCCAGCCCTGCAGATTGTATACTCATTCTGTCCCTGCTGTCACACGTGTTGTGATGTATGACTTCTGGATAGCATGGTGGAGCACTATATTGTTTTCAAATTTTTCAATTGGTTGACACTGTAACATGTATTTAACAAGCATTTGTCAATGCTGAATGTTTACTTGCTGGTATTAGCATTGGAAATGCAGGAGTTAGACAGATGCAGAACAGGAATGGCAGTGAAGTATTGAACTTCACGCAACCCCACCTCCATCCTGTAGAGATGGATAGGCATTGGGTAAGTGTTTGGGCTGTCGCCCATAACGGTCATGCCATGTCACCTCACCTTATTCTGCAGACACTGACGTGTTGAGGTGTGCCTTGGGGTGTTGGCTTACAGTCACCCCATTCCATAAGGACATATGCTGAAATGGGTGCAGCATAGGAGTATGGGGTGAAGTCTGGGGCCGAAGAGTCCAAAGTACACCTCGATGCCTGTCAGTGGCTGGGGGTGGGGTGGGATGGCATGAGCAGTACAGTCGGCAATCCAAAGGCTCACCCCGATGCCTGTCAGTCTGTACAGGCTGAGACATTATGGTTAGAAACCCTAACACCCTGGGTGTTTGTTGGTATTTGCACTACAAATTTTCAATATGGCCTTTTGTGACCCCACCTCATGAAAGCATTTGAGACCTCTTCTTGTGAAGAGTGACAGTATGTTATTGCCAATGTATCCCTAACATTGAGTTCCAACAGCGACAGTGTGATTCTGAGCCACATGTACGAAAACACAGATCAGGCAGGATGCGAAGAATGACAGCTGTACCATCCATAGGGAGGTGTGAAGAGATGACAATGCTGAAAATCTGTAGTGGAATATTAAAATGCTCACACTTCCGAGCATACGTGGAAACCTGCACGACACTCATAACACAGTCATGTTATGGACTTGTCATCAAATTTTCAACATAGGCATTCTAGGACCTCTGCTCATGAACACTGTCACTGTGATTGTCTTAATGTGTCCCAAACACTGATTTCCCACAGCATGCTATTCTGCAACCGGAAGTGCAAAATCACATTTCGCCAGGATGTGAAAAATGACAGCTGTACTGTTCATATGGAGGTGCAGAAAAATGGCAATGTTGAAAATCTGGAGTGAAAATATTGCAAATTAGCAAAGTTACGAGCGTGTGTACCAACTGCAGAACACATGCTCGTAAAACAGTCATTTCTTGATTTTTCCACAAATTTGCAACATAGGCTTTTGAGAGTCCACCTCATGAATACTGGCACTGTCATTTCATTAATCAGTCCCTAAAGGTGATTCTGCACAGTGACCGCGAAATCACCTTCGGACCGACAACGCCATGACAGTGGCTGAATTCATGAGGAGGGGTCCCAAAACCCCATGTTGAAATTCTGGTGCCAAATTTCCCAAAATGCCTGAGATATGCACCAAAGTTGAAAAACTCTATTTATGCCATTATACAGCTTACCGATATTTCCTCAGTTTACGGTGGGCTTTGAAGAGTGCAGACGTGTTCCCGTCCACAATATTGTTGCGCTGGGCCCAGAGGTAAGTATGGGGTGAGGGGTGGGGAGCCAGGGTGCACAGAGGGTGGATGCAGGTTTGGGGCGGGTCCACCGGACTCAACGAGGGAATGTTTTCTCATTTACAGGAAAAACAAAAGAAAAAACATTGCAGGACTTTTTATTTTTTACTAGGGACATTTGCACGCTGGGGAGCCTGAGTGTTTTTAGGGGGGCTGTAGCTGACGGGGATTCGGCACTCTGCCGGCACATATTGGGGAGGGCAAGAGCGAAGGGGATTGGGCACCCCTCGGCACAAACCTTTTTGGGGACATTATGCAGACGGGACGGGCCCCCATCGGCAAACTACACTGGAAGGGAGGACTGAAGCCGACGGAGATTGGGCTTCTCATCAACAAACAAAACTGTTTTGGGGTGGCACATGATGCCGAGGGGATTGGGCACCCTCTCAGTATTGGGGTTCTCTAATATTGTTTGTGAACATGGTGGAGGCTTGCCGCCACGTTCACAAACAATATGACACTAGGCAATGTTCCGCTTCTGCAATGACAGGTCGCTTCCTCATCGCAGCAGAATGGCTGATGCTGCAAATGACGAGGTGGCCCCTGATTGCTGCGTGTGAAAACGTTACAACTTGGTGGCACTTTGGAAGCCAGTGTCATCAGCACACTGTGCCTCCATTGGTTCACTAGTGCCAAGCCCCAAATGCAGTACCTCCATTGGCTGCCACAGTGTCATGTCTCCACAACCCGCTTCTCCTAGGTCTCCACATAATGTTTCTTGCGCAGGCGCTCAAGCAAACATAAAATTGTAATAATGTGATGTGCATTAAACAATAATGCTGTACCTACTAAGTCATACATCACCAAACATCAGACTGCGGGGGAGAGACAGAGGAGGAGTTGTGAGAAAAGTGGATCTTGATAAAGGGAAGTGATCTGGAGGTCAACCCACTATACAAGGAGATGTGCGGTCACTTCCTCTACATGAACCATGCTGCAAAAATGTTTGTTAAAATAGTCATTTGAACTTGTTTGTTTGTTTTATTTTGTTAACCAGGTATGACATTGGGACAAGCCCTTTTTCAAGTCTTACCCATACATAACAAATAGAACAAAACCCAGTTATACTACAAAATGAACAATTACAAATATATTTGAAACATTTACATTCATTCAAAGCTTTCAACCAGTCTTTCAACTTTCTTTTAAAACAATCCAAAGAACAGACATTTCTCAAGTCCTCAGGCAAACTATTCCATAGAGGAGGGGCTGAGAAGCCGAGCACCAACTTTAGTTGCAGAAGGTTTAGTTAAGAGGAGAGTACCCTTATGGGATATAAGATTCAGGGTAGCTTACCGGATACTCAACAAATTAGTTAATGGATACAAATCTAAACAAAAAGGGATTTATAAACTAAACAACAAAATAATAAATAGAAGGAGCACAAGGTGAGAGCCAGCCAAGGGAAGAATAAAGCAAGCAGTGATGCATGCGAAATGTAGCATCCAACACAAAACGACAAATATTATTATACACTGTTGATAAAGCCTGAGTTTCTCTTACAGACAGTTTTGTGAGCTGCTAACAGTGGTGTGCATGGGGATGGTAACTGCAAATAAAAGGTGCTCTTGAATTATTGATGTTGTGTTTGTGACTGATACTTTTTCGATACCGATCTTTCTTTCATATTTAAGCATATTGAAGTTTGTCCGTCTACTTGCTTATTTTGGTAACTGGTTGCCAAGGCCACAGTCAACAGACATTAACAAACATCGATCCAGTCCTTTGATGGAGACAAATTTCATGAGCAATATTCACTTTATCAGTCAGTCACTGGTAGGCTAATGCCTCCCACCTCACCTGACACACATTTCATCAGCCACCCTGTTTCATATGTTTGGCAGTTGTGGCTGGCTGCTTGTTGACAGGGAGCACCCACAAATGTAGAACTCGATCCTGTTAAATAACTTTTGCTTTGCCTAACCAGCTGCTATCTGGCTGCAACTATCATCAGTGCTACTGCCTAAGGTAATGGTGCCTGAATGTTTGATGACCACATGCCAATCCCTGACATTAGGAGCTCGATAAAAATCAAATGTTAATGTGGTTTGCTCAATTGCTACCCGGTTTATGCGCTTGCACTTGAGGCCCAGATATCGTACTCTAAACACACAGCTGCACCCAGGCACTAAAATAACACAGCACCCATGCAAATGAGAAGGTCCCCTCCTGCATATAGGCACAGCGACATGTTTAAAGGTTTGCAACAATGGTAAATGGCCCCAAAGTGGCACTAATTATCACCACCAAAACCATGACTTAACTGAGTGCTAAGCCCATGCTCCCACTCACTAATGGCAGGGTGGCTATACTGAGCTGCCTCCCCAATCACCCATGGTGCCTGTGAAAATTCAGTTCCTTGTGCTAGTAGCATTCCCCAACCCTGATCACCCATTCCTTTGGATGTAGCATCATCCCTAGTGTCCAGTGGCACCCCAACCCCAATCACTCATTCCTTCTGATGTAGCATTTTCCTGGTGCCCAGTGGCACCCCTTATTGCCCGATCACCCATCTGTGTAAGGTCTGATATCCCTGGTGTCCAGTGGAATCCCACCCCAGATCACCCATTCCTCTGCGATGTAATGTTATCCCTGGTGTCCAGTGGCAGCCCCATTGCCCGACCACCCATCCGTGTAATGTCTGATATCCCTGGTGTTCAATGGAACCTCATCCCCTGATCTCCCATTCCTCCTGATGTAGTGTTATCCCTGGTGTCCAGTGGCACCACACCCCATCACCCATCCATGTAATGTCTGATATGCCAGGTGTCCAGTGGCACCCCATCCACCCGTCACCTGTCCATGTAATGTCTGTTATCCCTCATGTCCAGTGGCACGCCACGCCCACTGATCACCTCTCCATGTAATGTTTGATATCTCTGGTATCCGGTGGCACCCTCACTACCAATCACCCACTCCTTCCAATGTAGCATTATCCCTGGTATCCGAGTGGCATCCTCCACCCCTGAGCACCGTCCGTTATAATGTACAGTGATATCCCTGGTGGTCAGTGACAACCCCACCCCCACCAGTCCCTGTCTGGGTAATGTCTGATATCCCTCATGTTCAGTGGCACACCCCACCCCTGGTCACCATGCACAGCGATATAGAATGCTGGTGGCCAGTGGTTCTTCCCTCAAATGCCTGCTGACATATGAGGTCATCATTGGAGGTCCAGCATACCACCATCTGCCCTGCCTGCTTACAGAACACCACCCGTCACACTCCCCTTCTCAGGGTGTCCATGGATGTCCACAGAATCCTGATATGGTGTCTGGCATAGCCATCCTCTCACCTCCTCGCCCAGCCACTGTAGAACTGTCAGTGAGCACATGTACAATATTTATACTGTACACGTACTCACTGACAACCTGTATGGCGGCCGGCTGAGGAGGTGAGGGCAGGGCCATGCCAGTCACTGTATCAGGATTCCTTGGACATCCATGGACACCCTGGTAAGGGATTTGTGATAGGTGGCATTCTGTGAGCAGGCAGGGTGGGTGAGGGGATGCTGGACCACCAATGATGAACTTACATATGTCAATGGGCATTTGGGGTGGCAGAACCACTGCTCACCAGCATTCTATATCACTGTACACAGGTGACTGGGGATGGAGGGTGACACCAGGGATATCAGATGGGTGATCAGGGGAGGATGCCACTGGACAGCAGGGATAATGCTACGATGGAAGGAATGGGTAGGGGCTATGAAGGGTGCTGCAGGACACCCGGGGATACTCATACATCACATGGGTGGGTGATGGGAGGTGAGGGGCGCCACTGAATGCCAGGGAAAATGCTACATTGGAAGGAATGGGTGATTGGGGGTGGGGTGCTAATGGACAGCAGGGATAATGCTACAGTAGAAGGAACTGGTGCTCGGAAGTGGGGGTATGTGTCAACACCCTGTCAAGATGGGCACTACTGGGCTGCTGCACACCTGTAAATGAGCCCATAATGGGCATGCAAATGGCCACTTAGTGCCTTGCATACACCAATGGGCCCATTTGTTGTTGTTGTGGTATATAGCCACAGGGGTTCTGGCACTATCTGTTTCAGGAGCACTATTCCTGTGGGCTACATACAGCCCAGGTGCATATCAGGGTAGCACAGTTTCACTTAGCACTATACTGACTCATACTAATATTCAGTCAGATAGTGCCAGTCCACTATCTGACTGAATATAGCAGCCTTAAAGTCAGACACAAGCGCAAGCACAGCGAATGCCTTTGTGCCACACTTGTGCATTCCGTTGAATATTTGACCCAGGTGTATTATTTGGCTATAATGTATGGTCTTCCCTTATTATTATTTGAAATCAAACAAATTACAGCCTTGTTATGCCATCAATATGATGTCAGGCAGTTGTTAACCCTTCTTGATGCGTCATAATGATGGCATAACAACAGGAATGTGTTTGTGCATGCGCATCTCTGTACCACGAACAGCCGCATCAGTGAGAGCTGGCCTGATGGAAAGCGCAATGGGGACAAAAGATCGCACATCTGTATGAGATCCATCCTGTAGTGTTTTATATGGTCTCCATTCCTGTCGTGTCAATCGTGTAATGGAATCATGCCCATGGCAGAGATCCAATGGCTCACAGTTCATTTAAAATTGCTGTGGGTATGTGCAATCAATGAGTATGGGAGAGAAGCCCTGAAAAATTCAGTAGGTAAACATTGTTTTAAAATGACTGGCGGAGCCGGCCTGGTGGCACTGAGGGTTGGGCGCTGGATGCCACACCTCGTGCTGTGCCGGCGTCCCGTGTTCGGGGAATGAGCACGGGCCACCATGGAGTCGTCAGGAGAGGAGATGGATTGAGTGTCTGATGGACTGCTCTCCCTCTCCGTGGGGGGCCAGTGGCAGTGCATGCCTAAACCCTAGTGGAGTCTAGGGCTCGGCGACATGGAGCTGCAACAGTGTGGGCGGGACATGGCAGGCGCAACATGAACACACATGGGATCATGTATGACCCCATCGTGGCATCATTGCATGCTGCACACTCAAGGGTGCATGGAAAACAAGGAGAAAGAGTAGTGCGGCAGGATGAAGGAGGATGCCTTGCAGGCCCGCTTCTGGCTAGCTACAGCAATGTCCACACTTATCCGGTCTCCAGCGGGGTTGAGGAACCCCACTGGCCCTTGGTGAGCATGCTCTAGGGGGTAAGTGCCAGGCGCTGGTGGTGTATGCCGGAGACAGAGTTGGGGTGCCCTCCAGATGGGGGACCACACTGTAGGAGTAGAAACATAATAGCAAAAAATAAATAAATAAAGTGACTAGCGGTCATACACTATAAAAGATAATGGATGGCCATTGGACAATAACTGTGCAATCACTTCTGAGGTTTCCATGACAACGGTAAACCTCTCGAGCATTGCTCTTAAGGTTTACCCATGTTGTCATGGAAACCTCTCAAAGTGATTACAGTGTGGTTATTGTTCGATGGCCATCCCTTATCCTCTATGTTATGTGTAGTCTGCAGAAATTTGTATCCTTGTGGTGCACTGGTGGTGAGTGACTCATGTAAATAAAGTGCTAACTGCAGTTGTGGATGTGCTTATTTGAGTGTATAGTTAGGATAATCAGTAGGTTTCTCTTCTTGTCTTTATTTCTCCCCAATATGGCATTAAGCAGTGGTTGTACAGAGGATAATGTATGGGCATCGATGAACAACCACTCTATTATAGAAACATAGAAACATAGAAGTTGACGGCAGATAAGGACCTAAGGCCCATCCAGTCTGCCCATTTATTTTTCTACCTTATAAATGTGCCATCGGCTTTTGCTCTGTCAGCAGCCTATCTATTCATACTCATCTGTATTGCTCCCTATGCCTATCCCATGCCTGTTTGAAGCCCTGCACTGTATTCATAGCCACCACTTCCTGAGGTGGGCCATTTCATGCATCCACCACCCTTTCTGTGAAAAATAATTTCCTCACATTCCCCTTAATTGGCCTCCTCTAATCTCATGCTGTGTCCTCTTGTCCTGCTATTTTTCTTATATTTAAACATGTTAGACTCTTTCACCTTGTTAATGCCCTTAAGGTGTTTGAATGTCTCGATCATATCACCTCTCTCCCTCCTTTGCTCAAGGGTATACATATTGAGCTCCGTTAATCTGTCCTATATGTCTTCTGATGCAGTCCCTGCACCATTTTGGTTGCCCTTCTCTGGACTGCCTCAATTTGGTTAATGTCCTTGTGAAGGTGTGGCCTCCAGTACTGCACACAGTACTCCAGATGGGAACCAAACCTGTGTCTTGTAAAGGGATTATTACCTCCTCTTATGACTTGTGATACCCCTACTAATACACCCTAACATCCCCTAGCCTTACCTACTGCTTTAGAGGTCTGCTTGATGATTTCAGGTCATCAGCGATGATGATGCCCAAGTCTCTTTCTTCCTTTGTGACTGCCAGAAACCCTCCCAGCCTATAGGTGGCTTCAGGGTTCTCTTCCCTATGTGCATGCTTTTGCACTTCTTTGCATTAAATCCCAGTTGCCACTCTTCTGACCATTTTGCTAGTTTATCCAGAACTCTTCTCATTCTGCCCACCCCATCTGGATCATCTACTCTGTTGCAGATCTTGGTGTCATCTGCAAACAGACAAAGCCTTACCTCTAGTCCATCTGCAAGGTCACTAATGAAGATATTGAAGAGGACTGGTCCCTAGGATCTCTGAGGTACCCACTTGTGACTTGCAACTCTTCTGACTGTATACCATTTACCACCACTGTCTGTTTTCTGCCCGCAACCAGTTTGCCACCCAGTTGACCAACTTCTGACCCACCCCAAGCCTACCCAGCTTATTTATCAATCTTCTATGTGGAACAATGTCAAAAGCTTTGCTGAAGTCAAGGTAGGCGACATCAACTGGCGCCCTTGGTCCACCACTCTGGTTACCCAGTCAAAGAAATCTATGAGATTAGTTTGACAGGACCTTCCTTTGTAAACCCATGCTGTCTTGGATCCTGTGCCCTATGGAGTCCAGGTGTTGCACTATCCTTTCCTTAAGGAGTGCCCATAATCTTGCCCACTACTGAGGTAAGACTGACTGGTCTGTAGTTCCCTGCCTCCTCCCTGCTACCACTCTTGTGGAGCGGGATCACATGAACCCTTCTCCAGTCTTCTGAGACTCTCCTGTGCTCAGAGACTCACTAAACAGTTCTGCTAATGGCTCTGCTAGTTCCACCTTAGCTCCTTAAGTACCCTGGGATGTATGCCATCAGGTCCCATTGCCTTATCCACCCTGAACCTAGCGAGCTCTTGTCGGACCTTTTTTGTGAAGGGAGTAGTGCTCACCTCCTCCCCTGTGTTCATGGTGCTGAGCTGTGGGCCCTGCCCTACTTTCTCTTCAGTAAATACTGAGCAAATGTATCTATCTAGGATATATGCTTTACAGGGTCCTCCTCCTCACATGCCCCTTTTCTCCATTGAACTTAGTAATACCCTCTGGACTTTCTTCTTTCACTAATGTATCTATAGAAAGTCTTGTCACCTTCTTTTACTGTTCGTGCTAGTGTTTCTTCAGTTTGGGACTTTGCCTGCCTTACTGCCTTCCCTGCTTCCCTTAGGGCAGTTTGGTATGCCTCCCTATCTTCATCTCGCTGTGTTCCCTTATATTTCCTGAAGGCCAGCCTTTTGGCTCTGACCTTTTCTGCTACTGTATTTGAGAACCAAAGTGGTTTCCTTCCTCTTTGCACTTCCTTTTTGTCTAACACAATGGGATGTTGTTTCAAGTATTGCATCCTTAATGCTTGCCCACTTTGCCTGTACCTCTCTCCTGTGTTTCTTTTTTCCAGGGCTAGCTTAACTCTGTTGGCCATCTTATCAAAGTCAGCTCCTCTGAAGTCCCATATTTTGCCTTGAATGGGATGATTTAGATGTAGTGGCCAAATTGAACTATACCATGTGATGGTCACTGGCCCCCAGGTGACCTTCTACCTGGAGATCTGTGATCCCTTCCCTGTTAGTCAGTACTAGATCTAGGATAGCCCTGTCTCTTGTGGGTTGTTGTACCAGTTGTTTGAGGCCCTCCCCTGCAGGAGGGCCTCAAACTACACACAGTGAGTTGCCATGACAACTTAGACAAAACCTCGGAGCACAGCTCAAGAGGTTTTCTTAGTTGTCATGGCAACCCACGAGAAGGGATAATAGAGTGGTTGATTGATGCCCTACATTATTCTCTCGTACAACCACTGCTTAATGCCATATTGGGGAGAAATAAAGACAAGAAGAGGAACACAGAAGGAGCAGGACAGAGAACTTTATCAGTTAAAGCAGAAAGAGGCTGGGAAGGCAGTCAGAATAGCAAAGGCCCAAACCGAGGAAAGGATAGCCAACTCTGTTATGAAGGGGGATAAGACCTTTATAGGTACATTAGGGAGCAAGAAAGACCAAAGGAGTGATACTGAGGCTTAATAAAAGGAGGGAATGTGGGTAGAGGGTGACAGTGAAAAGCAGGGATACTGAACTAATATTTCTGCTCAGTATTCACAAAGGAAGAGGAGGGGAGGTACCTAAACCAAACAAGAGAAACACTCTGAGGTCGATACCCGTCCATTTACAGAAGAAAGGGTTCTGAAAGCAATAATAAAATTGAAGGTGGACAAAGCAATGGGCCTGATGGGATTCACCCAAGAATTCTAAAAGAACTAAGGGTAGAACGAGTGACACCGCTACTACTCTCTTTAACAAATCATGGGAGGATGGGGTGGTACCTGAGAACTGGAGGAGGGCAGATGTGATTCCTCTTCACAAAAGTGGGAGCAGGACAAAGGCAGGAAACTACAGACCAGTTAGTTTGACCTCAGTGGTAGGGAAAATGAAGGAATCACTTCTGAAGGAAAGAATTGTTGAGTACCTAGAGGCCAGTGGGGCTGGGACCCAAGGCAGCATGGATTCACGATGGAAGGTCATGTCAGACGAATCTAAATAGATTTCTTTGACTGGGTGACCAAAGTAGTAGACCAGGGAGGGCTGTGGACATGGCCTATCTAGATTTTAGCAAGGCATTTGATACAGTCTCACATAAAGATTAATACATAAGTTAGCCAGCCTTGGAGTGGGTCCCAAGGTGGTAGCCTGGATAAAAATTGGCTAGACAACAGGATGCAAAGGGTAGTAGTAAATGGAGTCCACAGTGAAGAAAGAAGGGTTACTAGTGGGGTACTGCAGGGTTCAGTACTGGGACCGTCCTTTTTAATGTCTTTATACGTGACATTGTAGAGGAACTGAAGGAAAAGTATGTCTCTTTGCAGACTACACAAAGATCTGCAACAGGGTTGATACACCAGATGGAGTGGAAATGATGAGAAGGACTTGGCAAGGTTGAGGAATGGTCAAATGTATGGCAGCTCAGATTCAATGCAAAGAAGTGCAAGGTAATGCACCTGGGAAACAAAACCCAGGGAAGAGTACACAATGGGGGTGAGATACTGATAACAGTAAAATGGAAAGGGACCTGGGGTAATTATATCAGATGACCTAAAGGTGGGCAAGCAATGTGAGAAGGCAGTAAGGAAGGCTGGGGATACTGGGATGCACAGGAGAGGCATCAATAGTAGAAAACAGAAGTTGTTATCCTCTGTACAGACAGTTGGTGAGACCCCATCTTGAGTACTGTGTGCAGTTCTGCAGACCCCATCTCTGCAAAGACATAGACAGAGTGGGCTGCCATCAGGAGGGAGCAACCAAAATGGTGCAGGGTCTGCACCAGAAGACATACACAGAAAGACTAAAGGAGCTTAATATGTATACCCTTGAGGAAAGGAGGGAGAGAGGACATGATAGAAACTTTCAAATACCTCAAGGGAATCAACAAAGTCCAAGAGGGTGGCATCTTTCAGAAAAGAGATGTGCAAGAACAAGGGGCATAATTTGAAGATAGAGGGGACGGCTCAGACGTAATGTGAGGAAGTATTTTTCACAGAGAGGGTTGTGGATGCATGGAACAGCCTCCTGAGGAGACCATGGAGTCAAGAACAGTGGGGATTCAGAATGCATGGGACAGACATAAGGCAGTCCTAGTGGGGGTAGGAGGAAGTAAGCTGTTGGTTAACTAGGATCTGCAGCTTATCTGTTAGGTAGGAAAATGGGCAGACTAGGTGGGCTAAGCAGTCCTTATCTGCTGTCAGATTCTATGTTTCTATGTTTCTATACATCTTTATAGTGCATGGCATCAGTCCGATCAGTTTAAAAAAAAAGCATATCCTGATCTTGCTCCTTACTTTTGAATTATCACTGCTGCTGTCTCAGGTCCAGCTGTAACTGCCAAGGCTCTCAAGTAAGGCTGTCGGTTCGGGAATCATGCAAGCACAGATTGTGTATCATTGTTGTACCATCGATGTGACATACCATCAATGGCTTAACAACATCCTGACTCACATTAGTGGTACAATAACCCTATTAAACAATGGATTTTTGAAGATAACAACGTTCGACCATACATTATACCTGTGTTACAAATCCAAGCATTTTTTGGGATGCGTCATCTGGTCAATTTTAATTCTGTGATGATAATAATAATAAACTTATAAAAGTACATTATTTAATCTTTTCTATTGTGTTACAGTACATTGCAGTCTTCACTGATTCACCTTTGGCTGAGACCATGTGGTCTTATCTCTGCTGTAGCCTTGTTTCATTGGTTATGTGTCAGTCACAAATGAAATCCACATGAATCTGCCTGAATTCTGAAGGGCTGTGTGCTGTGATGATGAATTCTTGCCTGGTTCTTGTACAGGAACTTCATGTTAGTTTGGCCCCATTTCCAGTTGTGTCTGTGCTATAACTGTGCAGCGCTTTTGCTTTCCATGTTTTTTCTTGTGGTCACTCTTGATACTATTAGACTACAGCCACTGACCTTCTCTAACTCCCATTACAGGTGATGATACGTTTGTTGCCAATGTCATTATTAAATATCCACTCGTCTTGCTTCCACTTCTCCCATCACACCTTTCCAAGGCAGTCGGAAAAAGTGTGCTGGCTCATTCGTGAACATGCATGCATGATGTACTGTTTTCTTGCTGTAGCTGAATAATGATTTTCCCAATGAATCCCTGCATGTGTTGTAAAGTACACTGGAGAAATGCTCAGGTGACTGATGTGGGGTTGATTGGGTGAGGAGGCTGGAATGAGGGGATACATTAGACTATCAGTGACGATGATGAGATAAATGTTGACTAATTTCTTTCACTGTGTCACTGAGACACATTTGTGTTTGCCATTATATAGTTGATCCAAAATTCACATTCAGAATTCTCGAATTTCAACTGTGGTTTATTCTGCAAGGTGGCTGGTTATCACATCATGCCATAAGCATGTTGGTGCTTATCAGGGATCGAAAAATCCAGTAGTCCCTTGTCCCGGCTACCAGTCTGCTGGACAGGGACAAGCATCAACTGAGCCAGAGACTGTCCCACGGACAACCAGATTAATTCGGCTGTCTGTTGTTTTGTTTTTTTGTTTATCTACAGGTACTGCATTGTTCAGTTGAGGCCACTAGGTGTTGTCAGGTTGCCTGCTGCCATGGAGTTCTCATGAGAGAGCAAGATGGAGAAGAGATGCACCACATGTTTTTCAGAGAGCTGTCATTTGGAGCAGCACTGGGAGCGAGCGCAGTTTAAACAGTGTCGCAGCTATCCCAGTACCTCCCACTCCAGCCATTGCAGTGGCTGGGCCACTTAAGAGTGACAGATCAGTCTGCATGTTGTAAATTGTAGGCTGCCTATCACTCAAGGGTAGTTCACCAATTCCCTCACAGCAGTTGATTGTGGCGTAACTGTCGACGGGTAGAACCGCACCTGTGCGAGTGGCACACAAGAAGGCAGCTTGTCGGGTGGGTGGTCATGTAGAGAGCAGACATGTCTCACACAGTGCTGCTGAACTGACTAAATTTTGAAGCCAGAAAGGTGCATTTGGGGAGCAGATCTCTGCCTTAATTTCAGTCTGTCCTCAGTGACACCCTAGTAGCAGAACTTAAAAAGATGCAAAATCAAGCAGACAGATTTAATGTAAAAGGAAAAGAAAAGTGACTGCAAGAGGAAGGGGATGAGAGATCTTTGGGGGTCAGGCGCTAAAGGCCACGTTGGATCAATTCACCATATAGAATGCAGCAAAGTTGATAAAAAAAAATTGAAAATAAATATATACTATATAAAACCTATTTACTTTACTGCTGTCTCTGGAAAAGGGTGGGATGGTTGTGCATTATGGTAAGTAAGAAGGAAACAAGAGAAAAGAATATATTAAACATTTCATTCATAAATTATTTTTCCTGTTTCCTAATGTTCTATACCTACCTAGTATTATTAATAATACAATCCCCACAGCAA
The DNA here is from genome assembly GCA_016271365.2 of Neoceratodus forsteri. Classification (NCBI taxonomy): domain Eukaryota; kingdom Metazoa; phylum Chordata; order Ceratodontiformes; family Ceratodontidae; genus Neoceratodus; species Neoceratodus forsteri. Next base: position 428,057,251 of record CM057452.1, read on the forward strand.
GTCTTTTTGTTACATTAAGTCTTTCTAATTTCCCTCAAAATATAGCCTTCCAACCATGGACTACCACTCCCAACAATGGGACTACCATTTTGGTAAGACCAGTTGTCCTGGACAAGTACCTTATTTTGAAATTTATCGATCCCCGTGCTTATGCACAAATGGGTGGAAAGAACGCGAAAGCTGTCGATCCGCAGTGCACAGTTACGCAGTGTGCATGGCACTGCCGAGATGCACATTCATGAATCCCCATGTGGGACACGCGCCTCGGGGCAGGATGACAGGGTATGTGTAGTGGAATGTGCATCACAAAGAGGCATGCCAAGGATACACAGACCCTCCCTTGACACTGTCATATATGGACATGGCCACTGCCCTGTGCAACACCGTGTAGGTGAATATCGAGTAGTGGATGAAACTGCACAGAATGGCTGAGAGTGAGACAGGTGTGAAGGTACCCCTGCCACAGGTGCAGGCCAAACAGGCCAGCCAATGCTGGTGGACACCACATTGCATACGTGTCCAGGCACAGGATGGTGCAGTGCCCCCATGTGCCTAACTTCACTGGTGGCCAGGTTGTGTCCATGGTGAGTGACATCCATGCACACTACAGCAGGTTGTATGGGGCCCAGTTCCTGAACACTGTCCCTGAGGTAAAGGCATCGGCTGTGGCTGGACATTCAGTCCAGCGTTAATGCCACCGGTCCAGAGGCCAGGACACTGTTGGCCATAAACACAAATGGTGAAACCTGCATGCCACGGTGAAGAAGAAGGTTGCCACAGGTGCACAGACATGCCAGAGAACAGGAGGCAGCCCAACCAGCATCGACAGCTAGCTGACACTGTTAGAGAGGATGGTGGCAGATGCCCTCACTGACGCCAGTGTCCACAGTGAGGTGGAAGGAGTAGACACCATGGAAGGTAAGCATGCAGTGGCAGGGCTTGAGAACTCCCAGGGATGGTGCATCATGCATGTACTAACAGACATGTGTTGCACCCACAGACACAGCCACCAATGGACACCCGCCCACCAAGCCAGTACACACAGCCTGACACACGGCAGGCCAGGAGGCATGCAGTGACACCAGGCAGGAGGAGGAAAGCACAAGTGGGTAAATATGACACAAGTACCTCTGCAACTGTTCACAGCAAGTGACATCAATTGGTGTACTAACAAACCCATATCCCCCACAAGTACTGAGCTGGAGCCTGAGACAGACACAGAAAGCACAGTGGCAGCACTGGATGATGGGACAGGAGTCCAGTGAGGTGCTGACAGATACCACGCCAGCTATGTGCACAGGCTAACCCCAGTACTACAGGCACATACCAATGCTGAGGGGCTGTGTGCCAGCACTGCATCTAATGAACCAGAAAGGATGAGCTTGGAAGGCAAAGCCAGGAGTGGAATGGCACTGCCATGCTCAGTGGATAGTGGGGACCAAGGTCCCTCGTCATGGCCACCTGGATGCACACAGTCTGCACACAGCCATGCATACATGAGGGCACAGTATAGGAGCTGTGACAGCTGGATCTGACAGGCTTGAGGCACAGGGCAAACACAAAGGTACTAGTGGCCCTGACCAGCGAGGTGTGGGATATGAGGTGCAGTATCGACCGGCTGGCCGATGCACATGCCATCCTTGTGGAGAACCTAGTAGGACACCATGCACCACATGGACGGGCTGCCCACACACCACCATGCATGGCACATGCCCACACACAGGTGTCCCCAGCATGACATTCCCGACCAGGAAGTGGAAACACAGCTGTGTGACTAAGGCATCTGTAACCTGTGCACTGCCCGACACGGAAGACTGGCATATACCATAGTATCACCAGTCACATGCTGAAATGAGCATGTGGCATAGCAAGACTGGGGCATAACACCTTGATCTCCACCATCACTGCTTTGGACCGCTGTGTCCATGGGGCAATGTCATCGAGGACCATGTCACACAACCAAAATGGTACAGGATCTGCACCAGAAGTATGGGGAAATACTAATCTAAAAGAACTTGAATCTATTGTTAAGAAACATAGAAACATAGGCTTTGATGGCAGATAAGGACACTTGGCCCACCTAGTCTGCTCATATCCCTACCTACTGGATAAGCTGCAGATCCTAGTTAACCAACAGCCTATTTCTTCCTACACCCCACAAGAATTGCCTTATGTCTGTCCCATGCTTTCTTGAATTCTCCCACAGTTTTAGACCTCACAACCTTCTCAGGAAGGTGGTTCCATGCATCCACCAACCTCTCTGTGAAAAAATACTTCCTCACATTGCCCATTGAGCCATCCCCTCTACCTTCAAATTGTGTCCCCATGTTCTGCACATCTCTTTTCTGAAAGATGCTACCCTCTTGGACTTTGTTGATTCCACTGAGGTACTTGAAAGTTTCCATCATGTCCCCCTCTCCTCCTTTCCTCGAGGGTATACATATTAATCTTTTTAGTCTCTTCATATGTCTTCTGGTGCAGACCCTGCACCATTTTGTTGCCTCCCATGGACAGCCTCCACCCTGTGAATACATGCTGCCTTGGATCCTGTGCCCCACTGGCTTCTAGGTACTCAACAATTCAGAAGTGATTCCATCATTTTCCTACCACTGAGGTCAAACCGACAGGTCTGTAGTTTCCTGCCTCTGTCTTGGTCCCACTTTGTGAAGGGACTCACATTCACCCTCCTCCAGTCCTCAGGTACCACACGATCCTCCCATGATTTGTTAAAAGGGTAGTCAGTGGTATCACTAGTTCTCCCCTAATTCTTTTAGAATTCTGAGGTGAATCTCGTCAGGCCCCATTGCTTTGTCCACCTTCAGTTTTAGGAGTTCTTTCAGAACCTTTCTTCTATGAAAGGACTGGGATCGACACCCTATCCAGAGTGCTTCTGTTAACTGGATTAGGTACCTCCCCGCCTGCTCTTTTGTGAATACTGAGTAGAAGTATTCATTCAGGATCCCTGCTTTTCACTGTCCTCTCTGCCCACCCACTGTCCATTCTATTCAGCCTCACTATCCCTCCCTTTGTCTTTCTACGCTCCCTAATGTACCTATAAAAGGTTTTATCCCTTTCTTAACCAAATTGGCTGTTTTTCCACAGTTCGGGCCTTTGCTATTCTGACTGCCTTTCCTGCTTCCTTCTGCCTTAACTGGTACAGTTCTCTGTCCTGCTCCTTCTGTGTTTCCTTATACTTCCTAAATGCTATCTTCTTCTCCCTAACCTTCCCTGCCTCATCTTTTGAGAACCATAGTGGCTTTTTTTTAATTTTGATTTGTTTATTTGCTTCACACAAAGGCTTATTGCCTCTGTGATGGCAGTTCTGATGTTTCCCACTGTTGTCCCACCCTCCTTCTTGCCTGTTTGCTAGTGCTTTTCTACAGTTAATCTTTTATTGTAATTATTGTGATTGTACATACATTCTCCAATATACACTTACATAAATTCCTAATAGGAGAAGGAAAAACATGCTGTCTGAAGTATTATACAATGATATTAAAGGGGAAAACAGACGCTCAGAAAACAATATGTAGCAGTACAATCCGTATGATAGAGAGAAAATATGGCAATTTGTGGTTCAAGGGTAAAAGGAGTAGGTACAAACAAGAAATATGAGCAGTCATGATTGTACTCTATTATGCTGTAATTTAATACAAGTATGTGTAAGACTGTATAAAGGAAGAACATAAAAAGAGAAAATATCCAAGAAAGTGAACAAGAATGAAGAGGAAAGGAAGAAGAAAAGGAGATAAAAAGATAGAAAGAGAGGAGATGAAAAAGGAATGAAAGAGCTAGAAGCTTAGATTCCAGTGTGAACATGTAACAACCCATGGATTAGGTGATGATATGTGTAGATTTGTTTAAATATTTAAAATAGTCCTGCCAGCATTTATTATATAAATTAAGTCAGTCAGAGGCTAAGTGTGACATACGATCAAGGATGGCGTATTGAGATAGTTGTTTGAGAATATCCGGAGGATGGAATGATGTTGGATCTCCAATACATTAGTATAAGGCATTTAACTTGAAGGAATAGTAGGGATAACCACCTATTCTGAGAATGGGATTTTTATGCATGAGCATTGAAAATACCAAGTATGCAATGTTTTGATCTAATGCAAAGGATAGACCAATCACTTTCATTGCAAAGAAATGAATATGACGCCAAAGATTGTGTATGGGAGGACAATGCCATAAAATATGTAGCAAATTGCCATTGGGAGTTACAGCGCAACATTTATTGTTGTTCATTAGCCCATTTTTGCAAAATCTCAGGAGTCCTGTATCATAGATGCAGAATTTTGGTTTGTATGAGTGAACTGCAATTATCCTTGAAAGATTTATGGCAGGATAGCCAGCAGTTATGTCATTGTGAATTGGTTATGTTATAATTTAAAAGGGTACTATATTTATTTTTTGCAATGATAGATTGATCTGAATTGTATTTGATATGTTTGTAAATGATACTATTTAATTTAGAGTTTGTTTTGATCCATTTAGAAATAAAAGTATCATATATAGATTGATGAGGAATAGTAGGAAAATAAAAGTACCATGCTGTGTGTAACTGTAAATATTTCCAGAAATCGGCTGGGGAAGATTCCATTGTTTCATGCAGGTCAGAAAAGGATTTTAATTTGAGAGTCTGAGGTATAAGTATATCCTCCAAGAAAATGCCTGCTTTCCAATTACAACAAAAAATTGGGTGATTATCAAGAGTGATGTTATGTTCCCCAAATGGGGGCATTTATGAGAGGGTTGGGTTGGATTTAAGGCATTTATTAATTATTTTCCAGTAGTTTATGGATGATGCTATTGTAGGGTGAGATTTTAAATTTGGGGAGAGGGTTATAAATGAAGGAAGTGGTGACATTGCCCAGACATAGAGATGTTTCCATATTGACCACAACGGTGATTTATTGCTGGTTTATTAAACCATTTTACAGTTTGGGCAGTAAGGAAGGCCCAAAAATATGCTTGGAACCAGGGAGCCCAAGCCCCTTTGGACCAGTGGGAATGCAGTTTGTTACGACTAAATCTGGGAATTTTGCCTTCCTACAAAATTGCCAATTATATCATCAATTCTGAAAAAAGTAGGAGGGTTAAAGAGATATTAGAAAATAGATACAGTATTATGGGAGCTATTGACATCTTGATAGCGGTGATTTTCCCATTAAAGAGAGGTTAAGCAGTTTCTATCTGTTGAGAGTGTTTTTAATATTTGTTAATAACGGGAAAGATTGGCGCCCCATATCTTGTCTAATTTAGAGGTGATCTGTATTCCAAGGTAAGAGATACCTTGAGGGGCCCAACAAAACCTAAAATTTTATTCATAGAAGGGCTACAAAAATTGTTCAATGGCATGGTTTCTGATTTGTTTAAATTCAGAGTGAGCCCAGAAAGTGAAGTAAAGTTGCTAAGTAACTAATTAAGGGTGGTCCCAAAATTTCAAGATTTTCGAGTAGAATGAGGTCATCAGCATAGGATCGTGAAGTATTGCGGAATTACTGATAGGGATACCTTGGATCATGGAGGATTGATGAAGAGCAGCTGATAGTGGCTCCATAGTTAGAATAAAAGAGTGGGGATAAGGGCACCCTTGCCTGGTACCTCTGGCCAGATGAAAGGATGAGGACAGAGTACAGTTAGTAAGAACCCGGCAGAGGGAAGGAGTATAGTAATTGAATCAATGTACAAAATTTATTAGTGACACCAAAGTGGGACAGAGCACGATACAAATAAGTCCAGTTGAGAGAATCAAATGCCTTTTCAAAGTCAATGGCTATAGCTGTGCAGGTGATTTAAGAGATTTAGCTTTGTAGATTAAATTAAATAATGAGTGGAGATGATCAGAACCAGTTTTATTTTTGATAAACCCAGCTTGGGAGGTGTGACAAGTTTCAAAATTATTGATTCTAAACAAGCATTTAATATTTTGGCAAAATGTTCCCGTCCATATTAAGTAATGATATCGGTCTGTAACTGGAAGGGAGAGAATGGTCTTTATCTTTCTTTGGTAGGATGGTTATAATGGCTTCTGTCATAGAATAGGAAGTTTACCTTGTGAAGATGCCTCTTTGAAGACCTTAAACAGTAAGGGCATAAGATGTCAGCTAGGGGTTTATAAAGTCTACAGAAAAACCATCACTCCCAGGAGCTTTACCAGATTTAAGGGACTTTAGCGCTGCTTGTATCTCTTTTAGGGAAAAGGGTTCATCTAGCAAAGCCATATCTTGTTGGGAGAGGTGTGGTAACTGTAAATTGTCCAGAAATTGTTGTATATATTCAGGTTGTGGGGGAGTAAGAGAGTATAATTGTTGGTAGAAGGATGGCATAATATAGTTAATTGAGGGATTATCTGTATGGATTTTGCCTGAAGGATCTTTCAAACTGGCAATATGTCTCTCCATCTGTTGATTCTTGAGTTGATAAGCAGGCAGCTTCCTGCATTTATCCCTTGTTCCCAATAACGGTGTTTAAGTCTAAGGAGGTGAGTTCAGCTTTCCTGGATATTAATTCATTGATTTTAATTCTAAGCTGAAGAATTTCAAGTGAAGTTGTGAGTTATTATCTGGATTTTTGTTTTATAATATTGGGTTTCTTTTTCTTTAAGAGATTTCTAAATCGCCAATTGCTGTTCCTTTAGTTTTTCTTGTGTGCTGCATAGCTTATAATTTTCCTCTAATTGTTGCTTTAAGTGATTTCCAGAAGGTACCTTTGAGATACATCAGGAGTGTTGTTAAGGAAAGAAGTTCTTGGATTTGGGCTCTAATCCAAGGTAAGAAATCAGGGTCTTTCAATAAGAGTGGGTCTAGACACCAGGAGGGGATTTAGATGGGGAAAGGGCTAGTGCTTTCTAAGGCACTCCCATTTTGCCAAAGTCAGCCCTCCTGAAGTCCAGTACCCCTCACTTTTGTATGGCTTGACTCTGCAGCTGTGTTTATCATGAACCACACTGTTTGGTAGTCACTTGTTTCCAGATGGTTACCCACTTCTAGATCTGAGATCCTCTCAGTGACCCCATTTGAGGTACAAGGTCTAAGATTGCTCCCTCCCAAGTGGGTTCCAACACTAGCTGTCTGAAGCATGCCCCTGTAGGGCATCGAGAATGGCTCCTGCTTTTGATGTGGCTGCAGCAAAGGTGCTCCAGTTAACATCTGGCATATTTAGGTCCGCCATCAACAGTATCTCCCCTTTCTCTGCCATCTGAAGGATGCCTTCTATCATATCCTTGTCCATTCCCTCCCTGAGATGTGGGTCTGTACACAACCTGTGTGGACTGTGGTGCCATTTCTAGTTTCTAAGGTGACCCTCAGTGCCTCCTCTCCTCCCTGTTTACTCTTTTGTTCCATTGCTTTATCCTTCCTCACATAGAGAGCTACTCCTCCCCTTCTACCCTCCCTGTCCCTCCTGTAGGTTGTGTACCCTGGTATGTTAACATCCCAGTCATGGCTCTCTGTGTACCATGTTTCTGTGACTGCCACGATATCCAGGCATCCCTCTTCCATCAAGGCCACCAGTTCAGGGAGCTTGTTGCACAGACTATGAGCATTGGTACTCATTACCCTCCATTTCTTGATGGCCATACCCTTTTGCCCCATCTCTGTCCTTATTGCCTTTGTCATTTCTCCATTTACCCCTGCCCTTCTCCCTATTGGCGTCTCTGTCTTGGTGTTTACCTCACTAACTACTTTGATTTTTTGGGGGCTAGGAATTCCTGCTCCTTTCCAGTGCCTCCCACTTGACTAGTTTAAATGCTTGCCAATGAAGCATTTAAACCTATCACCTGAATCCAGGTTCCCTCCTGGACAGATGCAGACCATCATGCCAGTATAGGCCTGCATCACTCCAGGTGGACCCCAGTCCCCAATGAAGCCAAATCCCTGAGCTCTGCACCAGTTTTTCAACCACTGATTGAATCCCATGGTGTGGGCACCCCCTAGCCTCACCCAATGCCATAGACAGGCAGCACCTCTGAGAAGGTTACCATGCATGCTACTTGTTCAAGGCCCTTCACCAATGCCACAAACTCTTCTGCACTGCTCTGATCCCTTTTCCCAGCCAGGTCATTCGTCTCCCTAGGTGGACAATGACATCTAACTCCCTCCCCGTGCAACTGTTCCCAAATCCTGGTGATTCGCTCCTGTCCCTCAAGCCATGGCACCAGGCAGGCACCTTATCTCCCTCTCCCTTCCTCCCCAGTTCTACCCTCCTAACAATAGAGTCCCCACCAGCAGTTGTTTCCTTCCCTGTGGGGTCCCATGCCACCCTCCTGTGGGTCTCCTTTGTGGAGGTTCCCAGCATCCTCCTTGGTCTCCACTGTAGGTGCCTCCATAGAGGAACCACACTTTGCCAGAATGGCATATGAATTGTGGAGAGGTACAACTGGAGGATGCCTCGGTTACACCACCTCACCCTTCCTGAGCCCACTGTGGTCTAACCATGCCTCTTTTGACAACCTCTGAGGCAACAGTGGTGGCCCTGATGGTCCCTGGTGGGAGAGGAGGTCCCCAAATCCTGGCCAACTCAGCCTGGAGATAAGCAACCTCCTCCCTCAGCCCAGAGAGGTGCCTGCAGATGGTACAACACTGCATCCTCCAGAATGTCTCCTGGAAGACTGCTGCTCCACAGCCACTACACTGCACCACTCCCATCATGTCTTATTTCTGGCCCCTTAGCTGTTGTTTTGAATACTTACTCTTTCCTCTCTTTATTTATTTAATATTTTTTTATTTTTTCTCCCTACTTACTTACTGCCTCTGTGCCCTTTAAGCTCCTGATCTTCCTGTTCTGAGAGAAGAAGTTCATATTTTCAGTAGTCTCCTTACCTGAACAGAGTCAGACCTCCAGCAGCGTGGGGGTGGGGTGGGGTGAAGAGCTACTCTTTTCCTTCTATGATGGTGAGTCTTTGTGACTCTCTGATCACTCCCTTCCTGCTCCCAAACAGGAAGTTCCTGTTGTCAGTCAAATCCTGTGTCTATAAAAGTAGAACTAGCTAAGGTGGGGTGGAGGGGAGGAAGGAGGGCAATATAGTCTTAGTAGAGAAGCATAGTTATAACAGCAGCTCCTTCCTCTTGCTGTTCTCTGCCTGTTCTCTGCTAGAAGCTACCTAGGTCAGTTTTAAATCCAACACACTTGGCTTTCTTCTAGATAAGCCACTCCCCTATTGCAGCTCCTTCTACACCTAGATAATTGCAGATAACAATTCTCTTCATCCAACTCAGACAAACACCTAGATAACTGCAAAGATAACAATTCACTTCAGCCAATTCAGACAAACACACTAACTCTTTTTTTTGTTTTACCCTAAATTGAAGGTCCCAGTAGTAGAGTTCTAGTTATTTAGTCCCAGTAGAGTATAGATATAACAGCAGCTCCTTCCTCTTGCTGTTCTCGCCTGTTCTCAAATTGCTGTTCTCTGCCTGTTAGCAAATTATATCGCTATAACTTGATGGTTCCACAATCCAATTCCTGCTGCAGTACTGAGGATGGAACTGGGACAGTTCACATTGGAAACAATGATGTTGGAAAGACAGATATTATTCATCCTAGGACTTTTCTGTTTCCTGAAACTAGGATTCCTCGTTGGTGCTAGAGGAAGAAATTGCTTATACAAATCTTGGTTTCTTTTCTCCAAATATTAATTTTATGCAAAGAAACTTTACCCTGTGGGTCTGGGATATTTGTTGTATGAAATTTATCTTAGACCCAAAGGAGATATAATTATGACAATTAAAACTAGGACTTGGGATCTGGCAATAGCGAAGGATTTAAAATCAATTCAGGATTTGAAAATTACAGATTGTTCAAAGAAATTAAACAGGGTCATCAACTGGAACCATATCTTAACAAAATTTCAAACCCTTATCATAGATGGCCGATTACAACATTTTGTTTAGAACTCTGTAAAGCTAACTACTGTATATATATATATATATATATATATTTATATATATACTGTATATATATATATTTTAGACAGAAGAGGATGACGCCAAAGATCCCTATTGTAGTTGTGGGAATGGGGTGGTAGATGACTTGAAACGGATCATTTTATTATGCCCACTCCAAAAGCCAGGGAAAATGGCTTGGGGAAATTCTTGGAGAGCTTGGCCTTCCTTGCAGCCTCATGATAAATGTTTTGTTTTCTAATGTAGATACTAGGAAACTGAACAAGCTTGCAGGTTATTTATCTATGATCCACTTGTAAATTATGAAATCGAACTCATAAATTTAGTCTCAATTTCTCCTTGTAATGCCAAATCTAATTGTATTTAACAAGAATTTATTAATGGGAATTATTTTAATCTAGTGATGAATTTTCTAAAGTGGAACCTTTAAAAGTTCTATATTTGATTGTAAATATTTGCTTATGTATGTTGTCTGTTTTGTAAAGGCTCTTTGCCAATCACATAATAAACTTTGAACTATATTCATCTTAAGCTTCAACTTGTATGCATTGTATGCAAGTATTAGTGCAGTTATGTTGATTTCTTTCAAGTGTTGTTTGTGGTTTTTCATAATTGATAGCATGCTACTATCAATTTTAACAGGGTGGATATAGCATTAATGGCACAGACACATATTGAGACTAGTGAATTAAACTGCACTGTTGAAACATTAGTGTACTGTTGTATGTGCAGATAATGTGTGTTGATCAACATAGTATGCATCTTCCTGTGAATTTTGGAAATAGTCCTTGATCAATTTAAAATTTAATGCACCTGAAATGCAAGACACAGTGTATGACCAAGATCTTATAGTGGGTGTGTACATTAAGACTCACCACCACTGTGACACCTCAAGCCATTTTAATTAATGCTGAAGACAAAAACCTTCTCTTACTAGACAGGCATTTCTTCTTCCTACCAGCTTCAACGTTCATAGTCCTGCATGTTACTAAGTCCATTGACCCATTGGTTGCAACGAGCAAACAATGTGCTGATATCATTATCTGGGTACATATGCCTCTATGATTATTTTACATATATACAATTTTCCTTTTTATAAGTGAGGTTGATTGATTTACAGTCTTTTTCCCACTGTGTTCACTTTCAGGCACTATTAAAACATAAGTTTCTATTCCTCATCGCAGCTCAATCTAGCACAGCACAAATTCAGCCTGTAACCCAGACTCTTGTGCCAGCATAGCATCCGTGAAAGCTGATCATCAGATAAAGCTGCCAGCCAACAGCCAAATTCAGCCTATAACCCAGACTCTTTAAAGCAAGCGTAGCAGCTGGTGGAAGTCAGTCATCAGATAAAATCACCAGCTACCAGCCATCCAGCCACTATTCACTAGCCAAATTCAGCCTGTAATCCAGACTCGTGTGCCAGCATAAGAACTGTTTCCAATAGTCAGCCAAAAGAGATCTTCACTCAGTCAGCTTGATGTCTTGTGCCAGCATAACACCAGCTAACAACAGGCTGACAACAGCCAAGCATCCAGTGACTACCAACAAGCTTTCTCCTCCAGTGCCAAGCCTCCTCATCCAGCTCCAAGGCCTGCTCCAGCAAAAAGAAGCCACCTGCAGCACCAAGCCTCCATGTCCAGCACCAAAGCCTCCTCCCAGCCCCTAGTGAGTATCCAAGAGAGTGAGTCTGCATACTTACCTAGTAATAATGTTCATTTCCTTCCAAAGGTTCATCATGGAAGTACTCCAGGCTGCTAGTACACCTTGACTAAAGCAGTCTTTGTTTGTCCCCTTGTGTCTCCATGGCCTGCAGGTATAGAAACAGAAACATAGAATTTGACCGCAGATAAGGACCGTGGCCACCTAGTCTGCCCATTTTACTACCTAACAGATAAGTTGCAGATCCTAGTTAACCAACAGCTTACTTCTCCTACCTCCCACTAGGACTGCCTTATGCCTGTCCCATGAATTCTTGAAGTCCCCACTGTTCTTGACTCCACGGTCTCCTCAGGAGGCTGTTCCATGCATCCACAACCCTCTCAGTGAAAAAATACTTCCTCACATTACCTCTGAGCCATCCCCTCTATCTTCAAATTGTGCCCCCTTGTTCTTGCATATCTCTTTTCTGCAAGATGCTACCCTCTTGGACTTTGTTAATTCCTTGAGGTACTTGAAAGTTTCTATCATGTCCCCTCTCCCTTCTTTCCTCAAGGATATACATATTAAGCTCCTTTAGTCTTTCTTTGTATGTCTTCTGGTGCAGACCCTGCACCATTTTGGTTGCCCTCCTCTGGACAGCCTCCACTCTGTCTATATCTTTGCGGAGATGGGGTCTCCAGAACTGCACACAGTACTCCAGATGGGGTCTCACCAACTGTCTGTACAGAGGATAACAACTTCCTGTTTTCTACTATTGATGCCTCTTCCTATGCATCCCAGTATCCCCCAGCCTTCCTTACTGCCTTCTCACATTGCTTGCCCACCTTTAGGTCATCTGATATAATTACCCCCAGGTCCCTTTCTATTTTACTGTTGTCAGTATCTCACCCCCATTGTGTACGTTTCACCTGGGTTTTTGTTTCCCATGTGCATTACCTTGCACTTTACATTGAATCTGAGCTGCCATACATTTGACCATTCCTCCAACCTTGCCAAGTCCTTCTTATCCTTTCCACTCCATCTTGTGTATCAACCCTGTTGCAGATCTTTGTGTCATCTGCAAAGAGATATACTTTTCCTTCCAGTTCCTCTGCAATGTCACTTATAAAGACATTAAAAAGGACCGGTCCAGTACTGAACTCCTGCGGTACCCCACTAGTAACCCTCCTTTCTTCACTGTGTACTCCATTTACTACTACCCTTTAAGGCCCTGTTGTCTAGCCAATTTTTATCCAGGCTACCACCTTGGGACCCACTCCAAGGCTGGCTATCTTGTGTATTAATCTTTTGTGGGACTGTATCAAATGCCTTGCTAAAATCTAGGTAGGCCATGTCCACAGCCCTCCCTGGTCTACTACTTTGGTCACCCAGTCAAAGAAATCTATTAGATTCATCTGACATGACCGTCCCATCATGAATCCATGCTGCCTTGGGTCCCAGTCTCACTGGCCTCGGCACTCAACAATTCTTTCCTTCAGAAGTGATTCCATCATTTTCCCTACCACTGAGGTCAAACTAGCTGGTCTGTAGTTTCCTGCCTCAGTCCTGCTCCCCACCTTTGTGAAGAGGAATCATATCTGCCCTCCTCCAGTCCTCGGATACCACCCCATCCTCCCATGATTTGTTAAAGAGAGCAGTCAGCGTGTCACTAGCTCTACCCTTAGTTCTTTAGAATTCTTGAGTGAATCCCATCAGGCCCCATTGCTTTGTCCACCTTCAATTTTATTAGTTCTTTCAGAACCCTTTCTTCTGTAAATGGACTGGTATCGACCCCGTCCTCAGAGTGTTTCTCTTGTTTGGTTTAGGTAACTCTCCCTCCTCTTCCTTTGTGAATACTGAGCTGAAATATTCGCTCAGTATCCCTGCTTTTCACTGTCACCCTCTACCCATTTCCTCCCTTTATTAAGCTTCAGTATCCCTCCTTTGGTCTTTCTTCGCTCCTAATGTACCTATAAAAGGCCTTATCCCCTTCTTAACAGAATTGGCTATCCTTTCCTCGGTTTGGGCCTTTGCTATCCTTCTATCATTTTCTTGTCCATTCCTCCCCTGAGATGGGGGTCTGTATACAACCCCATGCAGATTGTGGTGCTATTTCCTGTCTCCAGGGTGACCCAAAGTGCCTCATCTGCTCCTCGCTTACTCTTTAGTTCTGTTGCTTTGATCCCTTCCTTACATAGAGAGCTACCTCCTCCTCTTTACCCTCCCTGTCCCTCCTGTAGATTGTGTATCCTGGTATGTTGACATCCCAGTCATGGTTCTCTGTGTACCATGTTTCTGTGACTGCTACAATATCCAGGCAACCCTCTTCCATCAAGGCCACTAGTTCAGGGAGCTTGTTACACAGACTATGGGCATTGGTACTCATCACCCTCCACTTTTGATAGCCTTACCCTTTTAGCCCCATTTCTGTCCTTACTGCCTTTGCCTTTTTTACATTTAAATCTGTTCTGCTCCCTAATAACTTCTGTACTTTGGTGTTTACCTCACTAATCACCATGTTTGTGGGGAGGCTCAGATTTCCTGTTCCTTTCAGTGCCTCCCCTTGGCTAGTTTAAATGCTTGCCAATGAAACCTTCTCACCTAGGATCCTGGTTCCCCGGACAGATGCAGACCATCACACCAGTATAGGTCTGCATCCTCCAGGTGGCTCCCAGTCCCCAATGAAGCCAAAAACCCGAGCTCCACACCAGTTTTTCAACCACTCATTGAATTCCTGGTGAGAAGTGCCCTAGCATCTCCCTTGCCATAGACAGGCAGCACTCTGAGAAGGTTACCGATGCGCACTTGTCTAAGGTCCCTTCCCAACTCTACAAACCTCTTTGCACTGCTCTGATCCCATTCCTAGCCAGGTCATTTGTCCCTAGGTGGACAATGACATCCAGCTCCCTCTGCAGCTCCTCCCTGATCCTGAGGATTCGCTCTGTCCCTCCAAGCTGCAGTGCCAGGAAGGCACCTACCTCCTCTCTCCTTCCTCACCCATTTCTACCCCCTAATGATTGAGTCCCCACCAGGAGTTGTTTCTTCCCTGTGGGGTCCCATACCACCCTCCTGTGGGTCTCCTTTGAAGGTTCCCAGCATCCTCCTTGGTCTCCACTGCAGGTGTTCCATAGAGGAACCACTATCCACCAGAAGAGCGAATGAATTGTGAGAGGTACAGCTGGAGGATGCAACTCTGTTCCACCACCCTCTCCTCCTTGAGCCCACCCTGGTCCAGCCACTCCTCTTTCTTGGCAACCTCTGAGGTAGTGGCATTGGCCCTGGTGGTCCCTGGATGGGGAGGAGGTTTCATGAATCCTAACCAGGTCAGCCTGGAGACAGGAACTCTCTCTCAGACCAGAGAGGTGCCTGCAAATAGGCAGCATCGCAGCCTCCAGAATGTCTCCTGGAACACAGTCATTGCACTGCACCACTCCTATCATGTCTTATTTTGTATCCTCTCTACTGTTTCTCTGGATGCTTATTCTCCTCTCCTTACAACTCTCACCCTTCCTGTTCTGGGACAGCAACTTCCTATCTTCTTCAGTAGCCTCCTTCTTCCTTGCTCAATATCAAACCACCAGCAGCTAGGGGAAGAGTGAGCTACTTTTTTCTTTAGGGTTGACAAAACCAATGTTTCTATGATCCTTTCCTTCCTACTGCCAAACAGGAAGTTCCTGTTGACAGTCAAATCCAGTGGCTATAAAAGTAGAACTGGCTTTGGGTGGGATGGAGGGCAATTAGTAAGAAAAAGGCTAGCCACAGGAAGTTGTAATTTGACTCACCTGCTTTTATAGTGTCTAAACCACACCCCAGGTAAGCTCCTTTCCTCCTACTGGTTTAGCAAAGTCAGCTGATACAGTACCCTTCCCTGCACAGAACACACACTGACTTTCTTTCTTTCTTTAACCCTAAATAAGACCCTTCTACTTAATAAAGTTATCTGTCTACTTAATCTTAACAGACACTGACTCCTGCTGAGATATAAGTTTTAAATTAATAAGAAAATGTAGCTTCTTTTGTTAGCTGCTTTCTGCTCTACAAGCAAGGCTAGCAACAGGAAGTTGTAATTTGACTCACCTGCTTTTATATGTCTAAACCACACCCCCAGGTAAGCTCTCTTTCCTCCTACTGGTTTAGCAAAGTCAGCTGATACAGTAACCTTCCCTGCACAGAACACACACTGACTTTCTTTCTTTTCTTTCTTTTTAACCCTAAATAAGACCCCTTGTACTTCTAATAAAGTTATCTGTCTACTTAATCTTAACAGACACTGACTTCTGCTGAGATATAGGTTTTAAATTAATAAGAAAATGTAGCTTCTTTTAGTTAGCTGATTTCTGCTCTTCAAGCAAGGCTAGCAACAGGAAGTTGTAATTTGACTCACCTGATTTTATAGTGTCTAAACCACACCCCAGGTAAGCTCTCTTCCTCCTACTGGTTTAGCAAAGTCAGCTGATACAGTACCCTTCCCTGCACAGAACACACACTGACTTTCTTTCTTTTCTTTTTAACCCTAAATAAGACCCCTTCTACTTCTAATAAAGTTATCTGTCTACTTAATCTTAACAGACACTGACTCTGCTGAGATATAAGTTTTAAATTAATAAGAAAATGTAGCTTCTTTTAGTTAGCTGCTTTCTGCTCTACAAGCAAGGCTAGCAACAAGAAGTTGTAATTTGACTCACCTGCTTTATAGTGTCTAAACCACACCCCCAGGTAAGCTCTCTTTTCTCCTACTGGTTTAGCAAAGTCAGCTGATACAGTACCTTCCTGCACAGAACACACACTGACTTTCTTTCTTTTCTTTTCTTTCTTTTTAACCCTAAATAAGACCCCTTCTACTTCCAATAAAGTTATCTGTCTACTTAATCTTAACAGACACTGACTCCTGCTGAGATATAAGTTTTAAATTAATAAGCAAATGTAGCTTCTTTTAGTTAGCTGCTTTCTGCTCTTCAAGCAAGCTAGCAAACAGAAAGTTGTAATTTGACTCACCTATAATCTAGGTATAATCTAGTATATTAAAGAGCAGGTTTCGAGTATAAATATTTCTCCCCTCCAACATATACTATATCTTACCCTCTGGTTTAGACTGCACTTCAAAAAGTTCCATTTGTTTCATGCTATATTTCTTACAAAACATCTCATAAAACAGCTCCATGGAGCTGGTATCTAAAACGCAAACAATTTCCAAACTGGAGCCATGCCCCATTTCGTGATGTCAGCACAAGAATGGTGTGGAGGTGCTCCATAGACCTAATGGGGCCAATTGTTACACATTGTTTTATATTTTCAAGTAGCTAATTTGAAGGAAAGTTAATTATTCAACTAACAAAGTCCTTGTTAGCTGAAGGGTATCTTCCTTTCTGAAATTTCAGGTTGTTAAGGCTGTCATTAAGTACATTGAACAGTTACAGACAGTTTCTTGTCTTGTTCATGCACCGGGAGGGGCACAAACCTTCCCTGCATGGTCGGGAAGTAGCTGAAGGGCACAGTCATGTTACAGACAGGTGGTATGGGGGTTGCAAACCCATGCTGCAGAGTTTTGGGACACTCCTGCCTGTAGATCTGTTACAGACTGGTAGTAGGGGTAGCAAATCCTACTGTAGAGTTTTGGGACACCACCACCCCACCTGTAGAACTGTTACAGATGGACAGTGGTGGGGTGCAAAGCCTGCTGCAGAGTTTTGGAATACTCCTTGCCTGTAGAACTGTTACAGACAGGTGGAGAGGGGATGCAAACCTTGTTGCAGAGTTCTGAGACATCCCTGTCTGTAGAACTGTTGCAAACAGGCAGTAGGGTGTCAAAACCTGTTGCAGAGACACCCACCGCCTGTAGAACTGTTACACATTGGCAGTGGGGGGCTTGCAAACCCTGCTGCAGAGCTTTTGGGACACTCCTGGCCTGTAGAACTGTTACACACAGGCAGTAGAGGGCTTAAAACCCTGCTGCAGAGTTCTGAGATATATCCTACCAGTAGAACTGTTACAGACAGGTAGGAGGGTTGTAAACCCTGCTGCAGAGTTTTGGGAAACCCTATGTGTGTAGAACTGTTAGAGACAGCTGGTGGGGTTGTAAACCTTGCTGCAGAGTTTTAGGACACCCCTGCCTGTAGAACGTTTAGGAACAGGTGGTAGGAGTGTCAAAAATCCTGCTGCTGAGTTTTAGGACACCCCGGCCTGTAGAACAGTTACAGACCAGTAGTAGGGGTTGCAAACCCTACTGTAGAGTTTTGGGACACTCCATGCCTATAGAACTGGTACAGACAGGCAGTAGTGGGTTGTAAATCTGTGACAGGGTACAGGAGAGCTAGCAATAGATGTTGAGTGCCATTCATAGGTGCCAGGTTATATGGGCCTGTGGGACCTGGGCTTCAGGAATGTTCTGCAAAGCAAGCCCAGCCCCTCCAATATTGGCTCTGAGCATGTTTCAAAATGGCAGCAGGCCAGCAGTATTTTTTCCCTGAACTTTCTAATTTTGTCCCCAAATCTTCCTGTGACCTGCACCCCATGAAGTGAGCAAGCATTGTGCAGAAGCACTGAAAAA
Organism: Neoceratodus forsteri; assembly: GCA_016271365.2. NCBI lineage: Eukaryota > Metazoa > Chordata > Ceratodontiformes > Ceratodontidae > Neoceratodus > Neoceratodus forsteri. Next base: position 428,075,350 of record CM057452.1, read on the forward strand.
CTTGCACCTCCTTTCCACTACACCTGTTGGTTGGTGGCCTTTTGGCACCTGTTTGAACGTGAGTTGCAGAGAGAGGGTGAACCAGATTGGGCAGGAGGCCAAGCAGCAAGGACTGGCATGACAGAGTGAGTTGGGTGAGCTGAGGTGACAGCCAGAGCACCGAGCAGTCAGTCAAGAGTGTGGCAGCCTGGCAGGCACCATCATCTTGCAGCCAGTGGACCAGTGTGAGTGAGGGTTGGTGTCCAGGTGGGGACAGGATCAGCTGCACCATGTAATTCTGCTTTGGAGCTGGAGACCTAGAGTAGGTCCAAACAGCCCAGAAGAGAAGAGAACCAAGCAGAGCCTAGCTTTGCCAGCAGTGAAGTAAGTAGCCACGCCTGTCTGAGTCATCCAAGCATGTGTTCCATGGAGATGGGTAAAGGTTGTGAAGGGGTTCTGTTTCTTATGTGAATGTAACGCTCCTGATCCCAGAGCAGGAGGTATGGAGGCTACTGGTCCAGGCTGTACTGTGATGCTAATTGCATGGGGGCGTCAAGTAGCCCTACACAACTTACATGCCGTCTCGAACCCTATCCACTTTGACTTGTTCTACTGCTGTATTCTTCGCTAACACCCACTTCAAAAGCCATTGGGCTTTGAATGGGAAAGTTACTTTTTAGAGGCTTCACATAATTCAGAGGGCAAGGTTAGCTAGCAAGTCGAGTCCAACACCTCAGTGGTGGGAATCATTGTGCAAGTATCCCTGACACACCTGCATTAACCTGGTAGAGAAGATTTTGCTTTGGGATGTGTGTGTGTACAACTACTTTCCATCTTGGATTTTCCAACTGGCTGTAAATGTCTTGTCTGCCTGGATTTCCTGATTGGAAACTGTTCTGTCACACCCTATTTCTCTCTTTATATGGACCAATGAGGAGACACCTGGCTGGAGTTGTTTGGAAACCAATCTGATACTAGTATGCAAACAAAGAGGTCCATGATCATACCTCTCAACTGCTATGAATTTTGCATAGCGGTATGATTTTCACACTCAAATTTATCCTTGCTCTGCATAGGTTTACTGATGTTCTTAATAATGTTATAGCTATCTCTGCACACGCAAACTATTAAATCATTGAACTAAGTTGATAGAAATGTTCGTTAACAGTAACTCTAAGGGACCCACCATTTGTAGACATACTGTTGTTTAAAATAAGAAAGTGCTACTCATTCTGCTCATTTGTTATGATTTTGAAGGCCAGTGCTATGACTTTTAATGCTGTGAGGTTGAGATATATGTCCATGATTACATAAAATGCATCACCCCAACATTCTCAGAAAAGAAACCAATCTTTACTACTAGTATGCTAGCATCATGTTATCATGTGCATGATTACATAAAATGCACCCTCCGCCCAACATTCTCATGAGACCATCCAGACTCACACTTCTGTGCATAGGTTAGTACTGCTGCCTCCTTTGCTACGATAAAAGCCCAAAGTGTGATTAACTACCACATGTAACCAGTTCCAGGTCACCTCTGAAAAAGGACCCTGGTTCCAGTGGGCCTACCCAGTTACCAAAATGAAATAAATAAATAAATGTGATAAACACTAAAAAATGCTACCAGAAAGCTTTAAAACAGAGTAGACTTTTCAGTTCTTTATTTATTACCCATTACACCAGTCTTGGCTGTCCCCAGATTCCTTCCACCACTGACCACCTCCCATCTTACCTGGACTCCGCATGCCCCACTGAACCTATTAGTCCCCAGGCAAGGTACGAGGTGGGGTTATGTACCCTGTGCAGTCCGTGTGGTAGGATCAGGAAGGCAGAACTGGCAACAATAATTTTACTAGCTAAGTGGTTATTTCACTGTGAGAATTATGCCAGCTCTGTGGAGTTGCATTATTTTATGGGTCTAATTATTGCATATAGCATTTATGTTTTCTTGTTTGTAATCCTAGTTGGTCAATGGTTCCTTGGTGATGCAGCACTAAATCTGAAGGTGCAGTCTCTCCTTAAAATGCAGAGTGATAAGAATGTGTACACACATCAAGGGCACACATCTCTGTATCTTCACATTACTCTTTAGTCAGCTGTAATGCAGAGGCAGCAGCAGCATTACTACAAGACATAAAGTACATTTTAACCACATAAAGCATACCATAGTGGGCTGTTCAGCCTATAGACAGGTGTGGTTTGTTGACTGACTGCCCTGATGTCAATGGGAGGAGAGGCAGGGGCAATGATTCCTCCAGCATATATTAATCAGGTATTAAAACTCCTAATACTGGGAGTTTTTAATGTCTTATGTGTGGATTAATAAAGGAATAGACATTTGCATCATATTTCAGAGTCAAGTACTTCCTTTTTATGTTGGTTGTGCTTGTGCAAACCAATGTATTGTGGCAATATGGGTTTCGGTGGGGTGTCACTGCTGAGCCCATTGCAGTTCACAGAACTAGGGGAAGTAGAGTTCTCAATGACCACTAGGTGTGGTCATGACACAACTCTCTGCTGGGTGGGCTGAATGGTCATGCACTTTGAAGGACCAAAGCTGATCTAATCTGAGATTGCTTGGGCCCTTTGATTTGCATGACCTTTCAGCCTACCCAGGATGTCCAATCCCCATGTCAGTGATCCCCTCCCCATAGTGTCCTACAATGGGTGCCCAATCCCTGTGTCGGTGATCCCCAGTACTGTTGAACATCAAGGTGCCCAACTCCTGTGTCGGCTATCCCTCCCGCACTGTCCAACATCAGGGTACTCAATCCCCATGTCAGCAGTCCCCCAGCACTGTCCAACATTGGGGTGCCCAATCCCCATGTCCATGATCCCCTGTACTATGGGACACTGGGGAGCCCATCCCCAGTGTTCCCAGTTACATTATTCCTCCCACCACTCTGGAACACTGGGAAGCCCACCCCAGTGTCCCCAAACATTTTTTGTCCCTGAAAAAGAAAACAGTCCCCAACATCTTTTTAATTAAACCTGTAAAGAAGAAAATGGTTTCTCATTCTCCCCATCACCCTCCCCCATCCCAACCCTCCTCTATGTTGGTTGCACTTATGCAAACCAATGTATTGTGGCAAAATGGGATTGGTGTGTCACTGCCAAGCCCATTGCAGTTCATAGAACCAGGGGCTCAGCAGTCTACCCCAATGACCACTAGGTGTGATCCTGATGCAACTTTCTGCTGGGTGGGCTGAACAGTCATGCACGCCAAAGGACTGAAGTCACTCTAATCTGAGAGGGCTTTGGCCTTTGATTTGCATGACCATTCAACCCACCCGGGTGCCCAATCCTCATGTCAGTGATCCCCTAGTACTGTCCTAGATCAGGATGCCCAATCCCCATGTTGGCCATCCCCTGCACTGTCTGAATCAGGGTGCCCAATTCCCATGTCGGCGATTCCCCAGCACTGTCCCACATCAGGGTGCCCATTCCCCATATCTGTGATCCCTCCTAATGCTGTCTGATATCAGGGTGCCTGATCCCCATGTCCATGATCCCCAGTGCTATCCGACATCAGGGTGCCCAATCCCCATGTCGGCAATCCCCAGCACTGTCCAACATTGTGGTGCCCAATTCCCATGTCTGTGATCCCCTAGCACTCTCTGACATCAGGGTGCCCAATCCCCATGTCCATGATCCCCTGTACTATGGGACACTGGGGAGCCCACCCTCAGTGTCCCCCAAATTTTTATCCCTGAAAAAGAAAAGTCCCTGACATCTTTTAAATTAAGCCTGTAAAGAAGAAAATGGTCCCTCATTATCTCCCCATCCTCCCCAACCCAAGACTCTATCTTCACTCTGTGCACCCACTCCCTGCATGCCCCTTCACTCCATACTTACTCCGGAGGTCAGCGGCTGGCATCTTCTCTAGGGGCCAGAAAAAGACATGATGGGAGTGGTAGTGCAGTGGCTGTGGAGCAGCAGTCTCCGGGAGATGTTTTGGAGGATGCAGTGTTGTCCCATCTGCAGACACCTCTCTGGGCTGAGGGAGGAGGTTGCTCATCCCAGGCTGAGTTGTCCAGGATTTGGGACCACCTCTCCCACCCAGGGACCCCAGGGTCACTGCTGCTGCCTCAGAGGTTGCCAAGAAAGAGGAGTGGTTGGACCACAGTGGGCTCAGGAGGGTGAGGGTGGTGGAACAGAGGCTCATCCCTCCAGATATACCTCTCCACAATTTCTATGCCGCTCTGAAAAGTGTGGTTCCTCTATGGAGGCACCCACAGTGGAGACCAAGGAGGATGCTGGGAACCCACAATGGAGACCCAAAGGAGGGTGGCATGGGACCCCACAGGAAGGAAACAACCCTGGTGGAGACTCCATTGTTAGGAAGGTAGAACTGGGGAGGAAGGGAAAGGGAGGGCAGTGCCTGCCTGGCGCCATGGCTTGAGAGACAGGGAGCGAACTCAGGATCGCAGGAGCAGCTGCACAGGGAGGGAGCTGGATGTCATTGTCCACCTAGAGACAAATGACCTGGCTAAGAAAGGATCAGAGCAGTGCAAAGAAGTGTTTGTGGAGATGGGGAGGGCCTTAGACAAATAGCACACACGGTAACCTTCTTGGAGGTGCTGCCTGTCTATGGCACTGGTGAGGCTAGGGTGCTCCACACCATGGGATTCAATCAGTGGTTGAAAAACTGGTGCAGAACTCAGGGATTTGGCTTCATTGGAGTCTGGGGTCCACCTGAGGGATGCAGGCCTATACTGGCATGATGGTCTGCATCTGTCCAGGAGGAACCAGGATCCTAGGTGATAGGTTTAAATACTTCATTGACAAGTATTTAAACTAGCCAAGGGGAGGCACTGGAAAGGAGCAGGGAAATCTAGCCCCAAAATATCAGGGTATAAGTGAGGTAGATACCAACATAGAGATGTCAATTGGGAGAAGCACAGGGGTAAATGGAGAAAGTGACAAATGCAATAAGGAGGGATGGGGCAAAAAGGGTAAGACCATCAAGAAATGGAGGGTAATGAGTACCAACACCCGTAGTCTGGGCAACAAGCTCCCTGAACTGGTGGTCTTGATGGAAGAGGGCTGCCTGGATATTGTAGCAGTCACAGAAACATGGTACACAGAGAACCATGACTGGGATGTTAACATACCAGGGTATACAACCTAGAGGAGAGACAGGGAGGGCAGAAGAGGGGAGTAGCTCTCATGTAAGGGAAGGGATAAAAGCAACTGAACAAAAGAGTAAACAGGGAGGAGAGGAGGCACTGTGGGTCACCTTAGAGACTGGAAATGGCACCACAATCCACACAGGGGTTGTATATAGACCCCATGTCAGGGGAGGGAATGGACAAGGATATGATAGAAGGCATACTTAGGATGGCAGAGAAAGGAGATACTGTTGATGGAGGACCTTAACATGCCAGATGTTAACTGGAGCACCTTTGTGGCAGCCACATCCAAAAGCAGGGCCATTCTTGATGCCCTTCAGGTGGCATGCCTCAAACAGCTAGTTTTGGAACCCACTCATGAGGGAGCAATCTTAGACCTCAGTCTCAAATGGGGACAGTGAGAGGTTCTGAGATCTAGAAGTGGTAGCCATTTGGGAACAAGTGACCACCAAACAGTGTAGTTCATGATAAACTCTGCTACAGAGTCAAGCCATACAAAAGTGAGGGTTCTGGACTTCAGGAGGGCTGACTTTGGCAAGATGGGAGAGTGCCTTAGAAAGCACTAGCAAACAGGCTAGAAGGAAGGGTGGAGCAACAATGGGCAATATCAAACTGCCATCACAGAGGCAACAAGCCTTTGTGTGAAGCAAATAAACAAATCAAATGAAAGAAAAGCCCTATGGTTCTCGAAGAGGTGGCGTGAAGGTTAGGAGAAAAGAGATAGCATTTAGAAAGTATAAGGAAACAAGAAGGAGCAGGACAGAGAACTGTACCAGTTAAGGCAGAAGGAAGCAGGAGGGTAGTCAGAATAGCAAAGGCACAAACTGAGGAAAAGATAGCTAACTCGGTTAAGAAGGGGATAAAACCTTTATAGGTATATCAGGAGCGAAAGACAACGGGAGGGATAGTGAGGCTGAATAGAATGGATGGTGGGTGGGTAAAGAGTGACAGTGATAAAGCAGGATACTGAATGAATACTTCTGTTCAGTATTCACAAAAGAGGAAGTGGGAGGTGCCTAATCCAATTAACAGAAGCACTCTGAGAGGGGGTTGATCCTAGTCCTTTCACAGAAGAAACGGTTCTGAAAGAACCCCAAAACTGAAGGTGGACAGAATAGGTAGATGGAATTCACCCAGAATTTAAAAGAATTAAGCAGCGAACTAGTGACACCACTGACTACGCTTTTTAACAAATCATGGGAGGATGGTGTGGTACCTGAGGACTGGAAGAAGGTGGATTTGATTCCCTTCACAAAGTGGGAGCAAGACAGAGGCAGGAAACTACAGACCTGTCAGTTTGACCTCTCAGGATAGGAAAAGATGGAATCACTTCGAAGGAAAGAATTGTTGAGTACCTAGAGGCCAGCGTGGGGCACAGGACCCAAGGCAGCATGGGTTCACAGTGGGAAGGTCATGTCAGCCAAATCTAATTGATTTTTTGACTGGTGACCAAAGTAGTAGACCAGGGAGGGGCTGTGGACATGGCCTACCTAGACTTTAGCAAGGCATTTGACACAGTCCCACACAAAAGATTAGTAGTCAAATTAACCAACCTGGGAGGGGTCCCAAGTGGTAGCCTGGGTAAAACACTGGCTGAACAACAGAACACAGAAGGTAATTGTAAATGGAGTTCACTCTGAGGAAAGAGGGGTTACTAGTGGGCACCGCAGGGTTCAGTACTGGGTCCAGTCCTTTTAATGTCTTTATAAGTGACATTGCAGAGGGACTGGAAGGAAAAGTATGCCTCTTTGCAGATGACACAAAGATCTGCAACAAGGTTCATACACAAGGAGGCATGGAAAGGATGAGAAGGGACTTGGCAAGGTTGGAGGAATGATCAGAAGTATGGCAGCTTGATTCAATGCAAAGAAGTGCAAAGTAATTCACCTGGGAAACAAAACCCAGAGGAAGATTACACAATGGGGGAGGTAGTAACAACAACAAAATGGAAAGAGACCTAGGGGTAATAATATCAGATGACCTTAAGGTTGGCAAGCAATGCAAGAAGGTGGTAGGGAGGGCTGGGGGATACTGGGATGTATAGGGAGAGGTATCACCAGCAGAAAACAGGAAGTTGTTATCCCCTGCACAGACAGTTGGTGAGACCCCATCTGGAGTACTGCGTCCAGTTCTGGAGACCCCATCTCCGCAACGACATAGACAGGATGGAGGCAGTTCAGAGGAGGGCAACTAAAATGGTACAGGGTCTGCAAGAGAAGCTATACGAGGAGAGACTAAAGGAGCTTAATATGTATACCCTGAGGAAAGGAGGGAGAGGGGGGACATGATAGAAATGTTTAAGTACCTCAGTGGAATCAACAAAGTCCAAGAGGGTAGCATCTTTCAGAAAAGAGATATGCAAGAACAAGGGTACACAATTTGAAGATAGAGGGGATGGCTCAGGGGCAATGTGAGGAAGTATTTTTCACAGAGAGGGTGGTGGACACATGGAACAGCCTTCCTGAGGAGGTTGTGGGGTCTAAAACTGTGGGAGAATTCAAGAATGCATGGGACAGACATAAGGCAATTTTTGTGGGGGTAGGAAGAAATAGGCTGTTGGTTAAATAGGATCTGCAGCTTATCCTCAGGTAGGGAAATGGGCAGACTAGGTGGGCCAAGAGGTCCTTATCAGCTGTCAAAGTCTATGTTTCTATGACTGGGACACATCTGCACTCTTCCAAGCCAAACGGTGAACTGAAGAATCAAGGTAAGTGCCGTATAATGGCAGTCAATGGTGTTTTGAATATATGTTGATATCGCTGTCATTTTAGGGTATTTACACCAATTTTCAATATGGTTTTTGGGACCCCACCGAACACTGGCACTGTTATTTCATTACTCAGTCCCAAAAGGTGATTTTGTGGTCCCATGCTGAATCACCTTCGGCCAAGTAACAAAATGTTAGTGCCACTTTTCATGAGGTGGGGTCCCAAAAAGCCCATGTTGAAAATCTGGTGAGAAAATCCCAAAATGGCCATGTTATGAGCATCCGTGTGCAGTTTTATGCAGGTGCAAAATCTCTCATGAATTTTAATATTTTCACCCAACTTGTCAACATACAGATTTTTTCACACCACCTCGAAGAGTACAGATGTTATTTCTCTCATCCTACCTCAAATGTGTTTGCACACCTGTGATGCAGAATGGTGTGATCCTTGCACAAAATCACCCTTCATGGCAGAGTAATGAAATGGCAGTACCACTGTTCATGAGGGGGTGCCAAAAAGGCTATGTTGAAAATTTGGAGCAAAAATACCAAAACGCCTGAGTTACGTACACATGTCAACATTTCCTACACATGCATGTAATTTGCCAATTTCTCATATTTTGATTTGATTTGTTTATTTAATCTGGTAAGTCCATAGCCAAAGACCCATTTTCATGGGCTCACCAGAGTATACATATAAAACATAGTTGAACAATACAGCATATAAAACACTGGGTACAACTAATAACACAGATATTAAAATAGTATATACAGCACATTCTAGGCAAAGTTTTACACAAAACATGCACATTCACTATCTAATAGCAGATAATCTTTCTGTACCTTTTATATCTACCCATTGCATTTTCTAAAGAATCAATTTTTGTCATAAGTGAGTTGAAAATTAATGGGAGGTTATAAATGAATGATTTCTGACTTAATGCACTTTTCATTTTTGGAACTGAGAAATGACTAGAAACAGAAGAGCGAGTAAGTTTTGGATTTGAATATTTTTAAAATAGTATGAAAGATGACAGGAACTTTGTACATGGTTGTCTTCTTGGCCAAAATTCCAATCTGAAGTTTAAATCTTTGTTCAAGAGGAAGCATTCCTGCCTCTTTGAGAAGTGCACAATGATGTATGTGTATTGGTAGCTGAGTGGCAAATCTTACCACCTGGTTTATTAAAAAGTTTTAATTTTAGCACGAATCCATCATTAGCAGTGTAATAAAAAATCAAGCCATAATCATAGTAGAAAGAAGAAAACTTTGTGATAATAATACTCTGGTTGATGGTATTAATAGTGAGTTTAGTTTATAAAGAGCTCTAATCTTTGGTGAACTGTTTTAACCACATTATTTATATGGTGCTCATAGCTCATACCAGAGTTCACAGCCAGCCCTAGATATTGAAAGCAGTTTCCTGCTCAATAGCAGCCCAGAGGAAGACTATAATGAGAGAATGGGTTGTACATCTAATTTTTGTTGGGACTGTAGAAAACCATAGCTTTCATTTTTTTCATTTAGTATTATATAATGGCAAGAAAGAATCTTGGACTGTGATTGGTCATTCTGGGCTGGACCCGTGGCGTTATCCCAGCATAACACCACAGCTCTAGTGTCAGGCTCTTATTTCTTTTATTTTTCCATCTCCTGTTAAGAAACAAAAATATTTTCCACACAAATAAAAACATTCTTTAAAATTAATTTGTTATTCTATATATAACAACAAGCCATTCTATAATAGAATAATGCACTCCAGGGTGTGTGTTGTGCTGGAACACCTGCCTGGGGCATTGGACACACCTGCCTGTGGCCTTGTGCCCACCCCCAGGCGTGACAGTATCCCAGCATGACACACACCCTGTCATGCATTATTCCTTTACTAATCTATAGTCACAGAACCAGGTTTGAATTTCAGAAAATCAAAAGCCAAATCAGCGTGTAGGATGTCTAAACTGGGACCACTCATGAGGATCACTGCATCATCTGCATATAAAAAATGTGGTATTTATTACAAACTAAAGGTAAAGTGTTTAAAAATAAACTAAACAAAAGGGACCCAATACCGAACCTTTTGGCACACCCATAGTAATCAGGGCAGGGAAGAAAAGCAACCATTAATCCTTGTATATTGAGTAAGTTTAGTTAAGTAGCTTTTACACTACCAGCTACTTTTGGGACACTTCAAGTCCAACAAGAGCAGTATTAAGAAGGGCATGGTCAACTAATTTGAAGACCTTGGTGAAGTCCATGAACACTGCCTCAGCAAAGTGCCCTTATCAAGGCCTCATGCTGCTCTCATGAACCCCACCAAGGCCACCATAGTACTGTGACCAGGGCAGAACCCGTGTTGTGCTGGTGTCAGCACATTGTATTTATTTAGGTATCCCACCAGCTGATCAAATACTATACATTCCAATATTTTGAAAGGGGTGCTAGTGAAGAAATAGGCCTATAGTTTTGTATATTTGATGTGACCAGTTTTTGGAATAGGAACTACAGTAACTCCTTCCATGAGGAAGGGAATACCAACAGTCTTAAGGATAAATTAAATATAATAGATAAAGGATAACATAAGATGTCCACGGTGGTCCTTACAAGCCTATAGTCCACTTCATCCCTTCCCACAGATGGTTGTGGATTATACTTTTAGAGATACTTAAAACATCCTCAGGGGTAAGATATCTAAAATAGAATTTAGGATGAGCCAATTCTGTGATTCCTCTAATTTGATTTAATGGTACACTGCCATCACTTAAAGTGTGACATGAAGTGTATTTAGTTAAAAATCTGTAAAACAAATATTGAATTCCTGGGAAATCGAGGATGGTTCAGTCAAGACTCTTTAGTAGTATTTAAGCATTGCACCATAGAAGATATCTTTTTACCCATTAGTTTGTTAACTAAATCCCATGTAGCTGTTATATTTTGCCCATAAACTGTTTTTCTTTTTATATAGAAGTTTCTTTTAACTTCCTGACCAGCATTTTGCATTTGTTCCATAATATTTTATAGGCAATTTGAATATTAGAATCTTGAGTCCTTCTAAACATTTTCCATTTTCTATCTCTGTCTCTCATTTGCTCAAGTAATTCAGACGTGACCCATTGCTGTTTGCTCCTCTTATTTTCAGCTTTTAATTGAACAAACTTGTTGCAGATGTTTTGAAAGGTAGAGCAAAAAGCTCTAATGCCTTATTCACATCTGTTGTCAGTTCTAGGCCAGACCAGTCAATAGAGGACACTGCAGAGCCAAATTTATCCGTATCCAATTTTTTTCAAATTTCTCGCCCTGTATATATAAAAGTTGGTGGAACGCTTTTGTTTTAGTACTCCAACAGCAATAGACCAGGCTGTGATCATGAACACAATCAGCCAGGACTCCAGATTGCACAGTCCTGGTGGTGTCAGAGACCATTATCCAGTCTATTAGTGAGGAGTAACCTGTTTTATGATGTATTCTAGTTGGAGCATCAATTATTTGTGTAAGTCTGGAATTGACAATTACTTCCTTATACTTTACAACATCTTTTCCCAGCCAATTAATATACATATCTCCCATTATTATCAATTCCTGTTATTTGGTAAGGATTCTACATGACTGGATTACTTTTAAGCCTTCCTCATGGTACCCCCAGTAGTACATATATTACTACAATACTGAGAGTTTTTATCACCTAAAATAATAAAAAGAGACAAAAAGTCACATGATGAGGCATTCTGTATAGGTATATCACCTAAAATAATAGAAATACAAAAGTTACATGATGAGGTGTTTCTATAGGTACATCCTGAATCACATTTAGATGGTTCATGATGTAAAACAAGCAGGCCTCTCTCTTAGTTGTTCTATCACTTCTATAAATATTATATCCCTCTAATCTAATCATATCATCTGAATGTTCTCTGACAACCATGTTTCGACAGAGCAGTTACCCCAAATTTATTGTGCACTGTCCAAGCAACAAAGTTGTCTCACTTAGTTAATAGACTTTGCACATTCAAATGGGTAAAATTAATAGAATGCCCGGGAAATCATTAGTCAGAAAATTATCTAATTCAGGAACTGGATTTGATGTACTGTAAAGCAGAAGCAAGATTATGTTTCTACGTGAAAGCATATTGCAATAGGTTATTTTAGTTAATTTATTTAAAACCAAATTAGAAGATACGGAAAATTGTCTAAATCTTGAAAAATATTAAATAATGTAGACCAATGAGTTTGAGTTACTAAATATTAAAAGATTTTACCCCAAGGTACTGCCTATCATAGAGGTAGTTAATAGTATCTGCGAATGTCCATGTTCATTTAAGCAATAAAAGACAGTACCTAAAGTTAGAAATATTCTGCCATTACTAAAGATAGGGTCTGTCAAAGTTTTACTTTCTAATTTACTTGAAATTCCTAGCAGTACAAGGATTCAAAACAAAGTCCACAGGAACATCATATTTCTCAATTAAAAGGAAACTGTTAGTACTAAGAACAGTAATACAATATAAAAGAGCAACAACATTACTAGACTCCAAAGCTGGAGCCACCCAGAACAGATAAAATAGAACTGCCACCTCTATTGTCAAAAATCTAGTGGTATCCAGCAGGTTCCAGTTGTGTGATAGTACAGTAAATAAAATAACTCAAAACAATGTACAGTGGAGCGTGCCACACTTCCACTTATGACTAATTGTGTTCGATAAACCCTCCTCTTCCTCCTCTGCCACAGGTAGAGTACATCAACAATGAAATCAGTCACTAACTGTAATGAGTACAACAGTAGTTCCTGATGAAAAGGATTAGTTTGTTCCTAATATGACACAATTGTATCAGTAGTACCCAATGATTTAAAATTTGTTATGACTATGTCCCCTTTTAAACCCTCTCTGGTCCTCATAGATTAAACCTGCATCTATATAACCACCATTTTCAGTTACAGTCTAGTATAGCATTTTATCTGACATATAACAACCACACATTCATATGGGCTATATACTTAAAAAATGTATATGCAGACTCCCACTGTAGACTCACACCACTCCTGTGTGAGCCACTAATGTGTGCAGCTGCTTCTGTGGGCAGCCGCCAGCGTGGCTGTGCTTTTAAGTCCAAAGTCTCCACCCCAGTTTGAACACCTAAGCTTCCCCACTATCCTGTAGCCCCTCGCCTACCAGATCCTTGTGGGCAGAATGTTACTAGTTCACACAGGCAAATGTAGAAGCAGTTGAATAGAGGCACAGCAAAGCTGAAGGCAAGATAAAAACTGCTGCTGGAGAGCTGAAGCTGTTGCAGATATTGGCAGGTGCCTTCCTAATTCACTCCCAATTTTCAGCATAGCTATTTTCACACCACCTCATAAACACTACAGCTGTCATTTCTCACATTCTGCCCAAAATGACTTTCCGCATCTGTGGGAGAATGGCAAGGATTAAGAAATTTTCACCTATGGAGTTCATGAGGAAAGGTGATAAGAAGACTATATTGAACATTTGGGGTTAATATGCCAAAAATTACAAAGTTATCATGGCAACATACAAGCATCTGCTTGCTGCGCCTACATCCTGGGTTCAGAGACAGACTGGAATTGAGGGTCGGCTGGAGGCAATAGGATTGAGTGTCCAGGGACTGCTATCCCTCTCTGGGGGAGAAGGGAAGAGTGTCTGGTGCACTGTGCACCTCTGGTGGAGGCTGGGGTACCACTGCTGCAGGTGCTTCATGCAAGGGGGCAAGGCAGATGCTGGTGTCATTGCACATCCCTGCCCCAGGGATCTTCAAAAATTAGCATACATAAAATTCTGGCCCCATTCCTGATGCCCCACCTCCACCGCCACTCCTACAGCAACTAATAAAAGAGAGAGAGAGAGACTATTAGGGCCAAAGAGAAATGTTATAGTCATAGAAATCACAAATAAAGCTTATTCTTGTCCCTAGTGTGGCTGTGGAGTGTACAAGGGCAAGAGCAGACAGGCAAAATAAGTCTTTGACTTGTGTCACCATCCAGAGGAGAAGAGAGAGAGAGAGAGAGAGAGAGAGAGAGAGAGAGAGAGAGAGAGACTATTGGGGCCAAAGAGAAATGTTATAGTTACAGAAATCACAAATAATTTATTCTTGGCCCTAGTGTGGCTGTGTGCATGCACAGGACAAGAGCAGGCTGGCAAAATAAATATTTGACTTGTACCACCATCCAGAGGAGAAAAAGAGAGAGAGACTATTGGAGGCTAAAGAGAAATGGTATACTCACAGAAATCACATATAAATTTTATTCTTGGCCACAGTGTGGTTGTGTGTGTGCACAGGGCAAGAGCAGGCTGTAAAATAAATCACAAAGTTATGAGCCTGCATTGAAATTTGCGAGCATGAGCTCGTAACTTTGGCAATTTTCAATATGTTGACCCCACATTTTCAACACAGCCATTTCTTCACGCACCTCATGAATTGACAGCTGTCATTTTCAGATCCTGGCCAAAATGTTTTTTTTTGTTTTTTTAGATTCAGAAAGGTGATTTTGCAGTTGCTGCATGAAATCACCTTTTGGGCAAGAGTTGAAAATTTTCTCTGCATTTCTTTATGAGGTGGGGTCATAAGAAAGTTATGTTGAAAATTTGGAGCAAAAATATTCACAAACAACAAAGTTATGAGCCTGCATTGAAATTTGTGATTGAAGGCTCAGAATTTTATCAATTTTCAATATTTTGACCCCAAATTTTCAACATAGCCATTTTTTCACAACACCTCATGAATTTCACAGCTGTCATTTTTCAGATTCTGGCCAAAATGTTTTTTGCATCCTGAAAAGGTAATTTCACAGTTACAGCATAAAAATCATCTTTTGGCAGGAGTTGAATTCTCCACAATTTTGGCTCAGAATTGCAAAACAAAATGTTTAACAAGCAATCAGTGTTCGACATTGACAAATGCTTGTTAATTAATTAATTTATTTAGTTTTTGTTGTCTGGATAAGTGCACTAGACAAATTCTGCCTATTTTCAGGCATGGCCTGGGAGGGGATACAGATGAATGCCAACTGACCTTGAACCAGATTAAGCTGTTGGTGGTATTTTTAGTGAATGGGGGGAATTTGGCCAGGGCACTGGGGAAATTCCTGCTGTTCAGTAGGGGGCACTGCTAGCATGTGGATGGCCACTTTCAGTGCTGCTGATGGATAGGACGACAGAGGCAGAGGAGATGGTCTCCTTTTGCCCCCACGGGTCGAGACTGATAATGTTTTTGATGCCCCTGACATTTGAAGCTGGTAAAGGACCGAAAGAAATATTGATGCAATCCTCTCAGCTGTAGCTGAGATGGAGCAAGGCAGGAATATGAATCAAGGATTGGTGATTGCAGAAGACACTGCAGCCCTAGAGCAACAACTTAGGCATGAAGAAGTATCCTTCGAAATGACAGGGCGGAGTTGAAAGCCACAATTGCTAAACACAAAACTACTGTCACAACTCCCTATAGTCAGGAGCAACATCAGGAGGAGGATGTAACATCAAAGGCCCAGTGGCAGACAGCTGATGCAGCTATAACTGTAACTCTACAGAGCCATCAATACCAGATGGTTGCACCTTGAAACTTTCCGCTGGGACAAACAAGGACTTTACAGTTATGGCAAGTACAACGGCAGCACCACTGTTTATATTTCAAGGGTAAACGAATGCAAAACTGTAGTTGGGGCCACACCATGAATGGCAAGCACAGAGGGAAATCCTCTGGCCTGAGCCGTGACCCCACACTGCCTGATAATAGTGTTGCAGACTGATCAGTGGAGTCAGCAGCTGTGGGAGCAGAGGAATGAAGCTTGGATGGACAATGGATATCTGGCTCATCGACACTTTCAGAGTCGAGTAGAGAAGAGTTAAAAATACATTGGGGCCCCACTGAAAGGTGCAAATACTAGACTTAAAACGAATTGATGAAAACCCAGTACAAATCTCCCTGCATCTCCGGAGGGACTGCAACTTACTCAAAACCCTCAAATGAATTTGACTGTCACTACTGAACAAATACCAACTCCACAATCAAACAACCTGGAGGAAGGCCCCTGCCCCACTGGAGCAAGTTGCACCCAACTACTGTGGCCTACTGGCCCAGACAGGCTACCTGAACTACAACCAAGGCCCACAAATAGAAACAGTAGCAGGTCCCATGCTTCTTTCTTCAGGAACCAACCTATCCAGCCAAATGCCATACTGCAGTATGGTTGATCTACAAAGGTGGCATGGATGTCTTCCCAGACCTCTTGTTTCTAGCCAAAACCCTACTTAAAGGTTCCATGGGATTCACAGCAGCTGAGATATATGCCTTAATCCATGTCTCAGGAGAACAGACTTTGATGTCAGTTTTAAATTCACCAGTGGGCTACAAAAATTCTGGAACTGTTTCAGACTCTTAAATCGCTCCTCTGTGGGCCCCATTCAAGCTGTGCCACTAACTAAACCAGCTACCAGAACAATGACTGTCCTCTTTCGTAATGAAGGTCAGCATAATAGATCTCCTGTACTGATGAAACAGTAGTGTTCAGTCTTAGGACATACAGAAGCATAGTTGATGAAGAAAAATATGGACTGAGGGATGGAAGATACGAGTAATGTTACAGTCAATGGCCACAGAACTACAACATCTGCCAAATTGTTTTTTCTGGGTGGATAAGGGGTCCTGTTTTATGCAGGACAACCTAAGGCATGTTATATAGATGGAGAAACAGGTCACATAAGCAGCTTATGTGATAAACTGAAGTGTGCTATGTGGGGAATTGCCACAAGCGACATTGCAAGAATGACCTAATATGTAATCTGTGTGACACAAAAGACACTCTTACCACAGTTGCCCTTGGATGACCCACAATCAGCCCAACCAATCAGATAGTGAGGAACAAAGATTGTTAATTGCAGTGGCACAATGCACTAGAGGTAGATCTTTCCCTCCATTACTAACACCGCCCCTCAAGCTCTGATCCAGTGCACAGGCTTCTGACATTGAAGAAGAAATTTTTCAACCCCCCAGTGAAGACTGAACCCCGCCAGTACCTGTTACACCATCTGAGGAACAACCACACCCTGAGGTCAATGTTATGACAGACTCTGTCATGCAGGTAGACATGCCCCTCCTCCCAGACTCACAAGGACCAAGGTAAACCCAAAACGCCTACTAGATGCAGGCAAACCTGGACACAGCCAAGCTCCAAAATACTGAAAACAACAGGGATGCCTTTGGTGAACAGGTTTGAGGCCTTAACGGACAACTCTGATGCTTCAAGGAATGAGTCAGATGATTCCTCCAGATGGTCTTCCCTCCCAGAAGTCGTATCTGATAGAGAGGACCCTCTCCTTCGGACACCCTTTAAGCCTGCTGACAGCCAAGTACCCTCCAAAGCAAAAGCTAAACTCAAGCATGCCAGATTAACCAGAAGCTCCACAAAACAGCCACCTTGAGTGGGCAGACTTAGCACCCTTACACACCATGGAGCCACACATCCCATCTATACCCTCAATGTGAAAAGCATAAAAATCATAGGAAGAAAATAGCAGTCTTTTCTTACTTAACATCTTTTAATGAAGGTATCTTCTTTTCACAGGACACCAGGCTACACACACTGGCTAACCTTAAGACAGCCATTTCACAGTGGTACGTGGGCCCCTCCTACTGGTTCCTAGGTCAGGATCCCTCCTCAGGTGTTGCTGTTTTATTTTAAATATTTTCATCTCATTAAACTTATTGATTTGGTGCCGTAGGGCTGTTCTGCTGGAACTGAAAATCCCAAACACCTTGTACAGACTAATCAACATTTATGCTGCACAAACTAAGGCTGAAAGGGTTGAATTATTTAAAACAGTACAACCTTATTTATATTCCTCACAGAATGTGATATTGGGGGACTTTAACTGTGGACTGTCATTGTCTGACAGGGTAAAACCACCAAAACAACAAAAGTGTTTTGTGACATGGCGTATTAAAACAAATGATAATGTCAACCAATTTAAAGGATGTTTGTTTGTCTCATACAGGTACAATGGAACCGACCTTCCAGAAAGGCCATTTGGCCACAAGAATTTGCTATTTCTTTATTACTACCTCCATACATATTCACACAGCACAGGTTCTTGTAAGTGAATTCTCAGACCATCGAATCGTACAACTGCACATAAGAAAAACAACCATAACTCATTTTGGCCCAGGAGTATGGAAGCTTAATTACTCCCTGCTTTTAACCACAGGCTTACAACAAGAATTAGGCTCCTATATAACAGCAAGGAAATCAGTGTACATTCTATACAATAACCTAATGATCTGGTGGAAGACATGAGCTATGATTTGCAAGCCTTACTAAACGGTATAGTAAGACTTCTAGGTCTACAGCCTACACACAATACTTGCAGAACAGGCAACAACTGCAAAAGCTATTTTCCCTAGCCTGCACGACAGGTCATGATTTAGCACAAATCAGGAACATTAAGCACCAGATGGTACAATTCCATCAAACCCAAGCACAGAACTTACATAACCAACATAGGTTTGGAACCACTGGCTAAAGAATACATATGTCCATATGAATCATGTTATAAATCTAGCACACAGAAACAAAGGAGGTTTAATAGATGATACAGAACAGTACATACTGGTGTACAAGCTATGATCTATATTGTCTCACAACATGCACAACAATTATTTAGTAGAGGACAGACAGAGGCTGATACTGTACTTTGAATACTTACCAGTCATCCACCCTCACCCAACATGCACTACAGAACACAAGGACATGCTTACAGGCCTATCCACTTGACTGAGATAGAGGCTACTATAGCCTCGCTCTCTAATAATAAATCTCCTGGCAATGATGGTCTTACTAGTGAGCTCTATAAACTCATAGGACCAGAAATATCCCAGGAACTAGCTTTAGTATATACCCACATCCTAGACAGCCAGATACCTTCCCTTAGAATGACCAGTGGCCAGCTAATTTTTATTTACAAAAGGGATAAACAGAACATACAAGATTGAGACCCATATGTTTACTTAGCATAGATTTTAAGATACTGCAAAATGCTAAATTCAGATTGTTGAAAACAGCACAGTACCTTATTAGTCTAGCACAGACCTCTTCGGTGCCTAACAGGAAAATCTCAGACCACCTGATCCTCTTAAGGGAATTTTTGAACTTGGACAGAGAGAGGTCTTACAAGGGGTAGTTCTGTCTCTGGACCAATGGAGAGCCTTTGACTCCATAGATCATGATTTTTTATGATCTGTCTTGGCCTCCCATGACATACCCTCCCAGTTTGTGGGTTGGATCAAAAGTTTGTAGCACCATGCTACAGTTATGCCCATCATACAGGGATGGAAAGGACCAATGATTCCAGTCCATAGGGGTGTCAGGCAAGGATGCCCTATGAGCCCATTGCTCTATGCCTTTTCATAGACCCATTATAGTGTAAATTAAATGAGGCATCCACAATACACAACATATCCCCGAGACTGACATACCATGGCCTGCTATAGCATATGCAGATGATCTGTGTCTGTTAACTAGAGATAAATCATTAGCTGAACAGGCATTAAAGATTTGTGCAGATTATGTAGAACCTCTGGTACATCCTTAAACCTTGACAAATGTATTGGCACATGCCTGCATGCCTAGGAGGCATATGCCCTAGACATATCCAGCGTTGCAGGTATCAGAATTACTAATGAACCTATTAAAATACTAGGTATTATACATGGTACAGATCAGGCTGACAGACTGAACTGGGAACCCCATTTACAAAAGGGACAACTATTGGTCTCAGGATGGAATAGATGGAAACATAGCAAAAGAAGAGAATATACCTAATTAAAACCTTTTGATGCCCCTTTTCTTTATATCAATACTGTAACCCCCAAGAGATTAGAAACCCATATTTTAAGTATCTTCTTCCAGGCAGTCTGGGGCAGTAGGCTCAACCCACTGAAAAGAAACATTATATATCTTTCAATATACTCAGGAGGGCTAGGATGATAAATCCCATTACCTTTCTGCATAGCCTCTTTATGACAACCAACCTGAAACCCTTCTAGTATACACAGGACGATGCTGGACCGCTTTAGTCTAAGCTTGTTGTACCCCATGTTTTCACCAATGGGAACAAGGGAATTTGAGGATCTTATGGAAATCCAGTGCAGTTCCAGAATATATAAGAGAAACCTTCTTAAAATTAAAACAGTGGAGAATACCTAGCTTAATGATAGCAACTAAACACAGGAAAGAACTCTATACATGGATACAGACAACACATTTCCAAGAGGCTGTCACCTCCTCTCTGCCCTGCTACTTATCTTCAATCTTTACTATACTTGTCCAAAGAAAAAAGACTACTAGCTAAACTGTGGGACCTACACTGGCTTAGCTGTCAATGTTAAAAGTAATCACACACACAAGCAGATGGAGGAAAGATATTGTAGTAGGCATGAGTGTGACCAACAGTTGGAAACAATAGACCATCTTTTCTTTATCTGCTCCTATATTAATGGTTTCTGGAACCCTTTATCACAAACATGGAATGAACCATGGTTTACTTTCCTAAGCTATGAGGCTTTAATATATGACCATTATACAGGTAGAGCATCCCAATGGAATAAAAGCACCTTACATATCGTACTTCTAGTCATTAAATGGTATATTTGGAACAGTAGGAGTTATTCACACTACAACAGAAACATATAGATCATCTAGAGCTTATTCTTAAAATTGAAAATGAATTGCAGATAATCTACCATGCTGAAGCTAGGCAGTTGACGAAAAAGAATCTTAATGCACACTGGAAGAATATGCCTTGGGTGACCACTTTGATGCACCCATAACTTGAATTTGTATATAAGTGGTCATTATGGCCAATCAAGTTATTTCTAGATATTATGAATTGCAGAAAGGCACATGATGTTACTTGTGATATGAAAACAAATGATCAAGATTTATTTTCTATTACTGCTTTATGACTGTTTTAGTTTACTTAATGCTGACGTAAGCATTTTGTTTCTGTTTTTCTCCTCCAGTTCCTTTCTTCTGTCATCTCAGTTTAGATTTACAGTATAACTATAGAATATCATTTGACGCCTTGCCTTTTTCCTTTTTTTCTGTACAAGATGTATGTATGAAAATTTGTTGGTGAAGTATTTTGTTTGATTCATATTCCTTCAATAAACTCCCTTACTCTTTTGAGAAGTGCCATGGGATCTTTAACATCCACCTGAACTACCACCAGAATAGGCAGATGGGACCTCGGTTTAACATCTCATCCAAAGACGGCACCTCAGGAGTGCAGCACCCTCATGCTGCACTGGTGTCAGTACTGGGATTTAACCCAAGTGCCTGGTGTGGGATAGAACCCACAGTTATCTGATCTCCTGGCCTCAGAGGAGAGTGTGCTACCTGCTGAGCCACTGACACTGACAGCCATTGGTGAGTGGAGCCTTTACTTTTGGGATTTTCAATTTCTTCTCATATCTGAGTGGCATAACCCCAAGTATAGGGGCTCTGCTCGCTATACACCCCCACTGGGGCTTTGACCCCTGACCCTTGGGCCCCATCAACAATTTTATAAACCTGGCACCTATGGTGCTATTGGGAAACAGTTACAATAATATTGTGCAAAGCAGTGGACCAGGGAGTAGGGGCCCCACTGGACATTATGAAGAGGTTTGTGGAGGGAGGAGCAGTGGTGGTGGTGGTGGGGATCACTGGACTACCAGGAAGGACCACAGGACACAAGGGAAAATTTGAAGGATAGTGGCCCAGAAGCCTAATGGGTGGACAGGTGTAGAGGAAATGTCTGGTATAGTGCTATTACCCCACATGAGCTCCACATGTCATAGTGCTATGACATGCAAAGACCTTTGTGGGTGTCACTGTTCAGCATGTTAATGGGTACAAACTGCAAATTCTGTTTGCTTTACTAACATCTGGCCTATTAATTTGCATTGTGACTTAGCTGAATGGGGGCCAACCTCCTTTATTTATTTATTTATTTATTTAGCTTTGTTTACCTGGTAAGTACACTAGACAAGTAGTATGCCTATTTTCAGGAACGCACCGAGAGCACAAACATACAGTATACATACATGGCAACATTGGAGAAACAGCATGATACAGTAAAAACAGCTATAACAACGCTTGTGTAAGGGCAGAGATACTGCCACACATAGTACAAATTGTTACAGGACATAGATAGACATTAGACTCACTGAATACATATTTCATAGACCATTATGGACTCAGAGTGGACGATAGTGGACTGCAGAGTATTACATTACAGAGACTAGAGCAGTCACATCTTCTCGCTTGTTTTAGGTGGGACCACAAGGAGGAGTGAAAGGTCCCATGGGCCTTTGACTGAGTGTAGTTTGTCCACAGCAACAATCTGTTTTCACGCTATGTTTTGCACTGCCACTAGTTGCAATTTTGAATGGGGACACAGGATTTCAATCTATTTTTAAAACAATTTATAGTGGGAGCTACAGAAATTCATTTAGAGAGCTCATTTTACAGAGTGAGATGGGCGCTCATGGGAAAGAGTAACCCCCAACACACCAATTTCAGTCTTTGATTTGGGAACTTAAGCATGCAGTACCTCTCAGAGCACAAATCCCTAGAGCTCTTCAAATGTTCTTCTTCCAGAAATAAAGGGCCAACCTCACAATGCCTGTGACAAAGGCTTCACAATAGACCTGACGCTTTTCCTCTTCTGTCTACACCATGTTGCCGCTTCCAGATGTCTGCATATAACAGTGCAGAAGTATTGCAGATGCCTGGAAGGAAGTAAAACTAAGAGAAGCTTCTCACTGTTTCAGAAAACCAGTTTCAAATGAGCAGGGATAAATGTTGAAAAGGCACTGGGCCAGACAGTGCAAGCCAAATGGGTAAGTGAGAATAAACATCCCGCAGTTTTCCTGTAAGAGAGCAGACATTCTGTAATTTACATAATTTCTCCCAAACTTTTAAACTTTATTCAGTTTTCATTAAAATAATAACACTATTGTATCTCATATAACACAGTATTTAGAGAAGATCCAAATAAAACATCATGCTTCCTATTACGAAATGCAAATGAGTGACTTCTAATAGGGTTACTAAGATAAAAGAATGCAGTGGAGGACCAAAGGAAGTATTGCTCTCACTCAAACATTTTAAGACCACGTCCTTGAAGGAGATGGGAAACTCACCAACTGCAGTTTACACTTTTATGTTTTACGTTGTCTAATTTTATTACACGCTACCATGTTACTTTGGTTATTTATTTTTGTAATATTGTACAGCACCCAGAGCCTCTGGGACTGGGCAATAAATAAATAAAACTACTACCACTAATTTAATACAGTAACCTCCCTAAGTTTATAGTAACAGAACATATTACTTACTAAAAGTTAACAATAAAAACAGGTACAACACACCACAGAATGACACCATGTGCCCTCAGTCCAACAATGCTTTGGGGACACTAAAGATTGATAATTCATACCAAAGACTCTACGTAAATAGTGTATTTTATTATAGTGACTTCAGATGTACTGGGTTGGAAAGAGAACCACCATCAGATATATCATAGAAACTTACTGCCCTGTATATAACAAACAAAACAAAAAGAGGAATGAACTCCACCTCCATGTTATAAAGATTTCAACTCAAAATGCAAATTTTATATAGCCAGGGCTCCATACTCTATATATTGACCTGGGCTGGCAGTATAGCCTAGAGGTTAGAGTAATGAGCTGTGAATGAGCCTGGTACATCCAGCAGAACTTGGTTTGGTTCCACAACCTCCACTTTCATACTGTGTGACCCTGAGCAAGTCACTTATTTATTTATTTAAAAGTTTTACCAGGAAGGCATACTGAGCAGATGACAGCTTGAGTCCAGATGTGTCCGGGGTGGGGGGCATGGGGAAAGTACAAAATATTACAGTGACATAAAGGAGACAATACATTATTTTAAACAGAGATACAACAAGATATTCTGTTACACAGTATATTGTTATAAACAGAGATACAACAGATATTGAGTTACAAGCAGTAGGAAAATCACTATGCTATAGTAAAATCCCAGATCTTAGATGATTACAGCAGGTCCGAGTATATCACAGCCAGAGTTTCAATGCAACACTCAGGACTGAGACAGGGAGAAAAGAGAGTTAGGTGCATTCACATGTGGAGAAGAAGTGGGCTTTGAGGAGGGAGCTGAGGTGGCGCACAGAGGAGGCATGGTGAATGTCCGGTGGAGCAAATTCACAATTTAGGCATGTGGTAAGAGAAGGCTGCTTGGCCTGCAGTGGTGGACTTATGTGGAGATGGTGAAAGGGCAGATGTCAAAATGTCTAAGGGAGTGTGGGGGTGGGGGTGAGGTGAGACAAGTGTCAAGAGGTATGGGGCAGGGCCTGGGTCCAGAACTTGGCTGTAAGTTGAGCACAGTGGGACAGTCTTCTGTCCTTAAGTGAGGGAGGCACAGGATTTGTAAAGAACACAGTGGTGGGTGTGGGAGGGCAGTCAAGAGTTAAATGGCAGAATGAGTGGAAGAGGGTATCCAGCCAGTTAGAGAAGTCCTGGAGTAGCACTGCAGACTATGTTGCCATAGTCAAAGATTGGGAGAATCATTTTCTGTACAATTGCATGGCGTGCCTGTAGCAGGATACATCCACTGTTGCAGTACAGGGCACCCAGCTTGGGATGTAGCTTCTGTGGATGGCCTCGATATGTATGGAAAAGTTGAGGTGCTGGTCAATCCAGACCCGGGTATCTAAAGGAGGTACAGTCCTCCAGCACAGTCCCATCCAGAGTGTGAAGCTGGGGTGGAGGTGAGCTGAGAGAGTCTCGCCTTGTGCTGAAGGTCATGGAGACAGTCTTCATGGCATTCAGGAAGAGCTGATTGAGCAAAACCAGAGTTGGACATCATTGAAGTCACGCTGAAGTCTGGCTGCACATCAGATGTTGGGGGTGGCTGGATGCATACAAGGCAGTGTCATCCGATACATGTGAATGGATGTGGGGATAGGCTGAGAGCAGATAATTTAGGAAGATGGAGAACAGCAGAGGGACAATGACTGAGCCTTGGGGAACACCAGTTGAGATAGGGAGGGAGAAGGAGATGGCATTTCCAATACTGACAGACTGTGTCCTGCCTATGAGATAGAAGTGGAACTAACTGGTGGCCTCCTAGAGAGCCCAGTGAGGAAAGCTTGTAAAGGAGGTGAGAGTGAGATACAGTGTCAAATGCCTTTGCTAGGTTGACAAAGATGGCGGAGGTGATGTATCCTTAATCCATACTAGTGAGGATGGAGTTGGTGAGCCTCAGGAGGGATGTGAGGCAAGCCTGTGGGACACTTGCCCTTGCAGGATTTAGGGCAAGTAGTGCTTTGTAAACATTGGCTGGGATCACATGGAGGAAGGAGAAAGCAGGGAGGGAGGCTTGTCGGGCGTGATGAGGTGAGGTGGCTACTGGAAGCAGGTGGGAGAGAGGACAGGAGTGATGATGCACAGTTTGTGAAGAAGGAATTAAACTCCCCAATGCTCCTGGGAATTTACCCCTGAAAACAAGGGCACTTGTGCCAAGTGGGCCTTCCCACTTGCAAAATTAAAAACAAAAATTCTATGATCAAGCTTTGCCACTTTAAAGTCCCTTCCTGAGGGCTACGTTGCACAATGCAGAAAAGCGTGGTACATACTGTATCTGTATCGAGCCCAGAGCACACTAGGAGTGTACAAAGCATGAATGGATATATCCCCAGAACACAACACAACACAAAGCAAGGCACTAAAAGGGTTGCTCAGTCACAAAGCACAACACCCTGCTGACCATAGAAGGGTATGGCAGTGAATACCTATTATATGGCCAAGGAACAAAGGGTCATTTAGAGAGTCCCAAACATATTTATTAGCACTGTTGGACTAGGTTGCTTCAGTATAGTCCAACATTTCTTGCAGTGCCACTTATTTCTCATTCAAGGCCCAAAAGAGCAATTTCCAGCTCATTATGTCAGTGTCATTATATTAGTGTCAGTGGCTCAGTGGGTAGCACACTGCCTCGAGGCCGAGAGATCAGAGGGCTGTGGGCTCAGTTCCCACATTGGGCACTAATGTTAATATCCCATACTGACACTGTAGTGCAGCATGAGGGGGTGCTGCACTTCTGAGGTGCCGTCTTCGGATGAGACATTAAACCGAGGTCCCATCTGCCTGGATTGGTGGTAGTTCAGGTGGATGCTAAAGATCCCATGGCACTTATCAAAAAGAGAGAATTTCCCGGTGTCCTGCTAAATTTCTCCCATTCACTAAACAAAAATACCATCAACAGCTTAATCTGGTTCAATTTCAGTTGCTTACCATCTGTATCCGCCCTCCCCCGTGCGCCACTGAAAAGGGACTTCTAGGCCCAGTGGGCTTACCGGTCAACACAATTAAATAAATAAATGAATTATGTGGATATTTAAAATATCATTATTTGAACCATGCAATGGAGCAGCACATCCTGGAAAAACAGGTGGTATGAGTTTAGAGAGCTAGCCCGAAACATGTAATAGGCTCCAATACTCTTGACCTCAGAAACCAAGCAGCTGTTTCTATGGTATGTCCACACTTGCTCCCTGTCATTCAGAAGGCTGTCAGATGAGAGGTTGAGCAAAGAGTCTGTGTCAGTCATCATGTTAGGACTTGTCAGTGGCTCTTCAGTGTTCAGATGAGTTAGTCAGGGGCCAATGGGGAATGGGGGTTGGTGGGTGCTGAGTGAGTGGGCCAGGGAGGAGAGTGGGGGCTATGTATGTTTCTACAGGAATTGAGTGTAGAGGGTACCACAAGTCCACCAGGGATGGTGTTATGCATTAATGCACACATTTACATGGAGATTAGATGGAGAGAGTCCACTAGACCACCAGGTATTGAAGATAGGACATCAAACAGTGACATCGAGGCCAGACTGGTGGCACTGAGGGTTGAGGTGCTGGATGCCACACCTCGTGCCATGCGGCGACCTGTGTTCAGGAAATGAGCACGGGTCACCGGGGTCGATGGGGATGAGGAAGGATCAAGCGTCCCATGGACTGCTCTCCTTCCTTGTGGAGGGGTTAGCACTCACCAGTGCAGTAGCAGCCCCTGGTGGTGACTGGGTTTTACACTGCCCGGCTGGGAGATGCAGAGGATTGGGGCTGTGGCGGATGCCTTTCAAGTGTGCACGGAGCATGCGTATGTCAAGCAGGTTGTCATTGTACATCAAATCCTTGGGGCAACATAAGGAAAAAAAACTTGGCTGTGGATAGGCAAAGGCGCCCACTGTGTCAGTCCACACTCCGCCGTCTGACTTGCCTGAGCCTCCCCTCGACGCCAATGCATTGGATTATTAGATAGAGCACCAGGGTGGGTGGCCTGACCCGGGGCTCAGAGTCAGGGGATCCATTGGATCGAGTGCCTGTAAGGTAGGTTTCAGACTGGGAGGTAGAGACTGGCACGGAGTAGCTGGGAGAGTTCCACAGCTGGAAGCATAAAACAGTGTACAAAAAACCCCAAAACAGTGACATTTGGAATTGAACAGGATGGCCCACTAGACTATCAGGGAGTGCATAGGTGGGGCTTGGATGAGGGTGGGGAGCACAGGATGAGGACTCTTGTCTGTGGACGCATTGTGCGGAGCTGCTAATGGACACATGATGACATGCAAATGGTCCTTAAAGCCATGTAAGCTGTATAGTGGTCTTCTGCATGCCAAATGCTGAATATGGCTCCCCATAGCAATGGCACAGTCCCAACTGGGATGTACTATCTCCTTCGCTCCTGGGAGTCTGTTGCTGGCAGGTGGTCTGTGGTAGTGCCGTACATATGTATTTTGTGTATCTCTGTAATTGCATGATATTCATACAGGTAGTGCATGCTGGGCAGGGTGTGTTGTCCATGAAGATTGTTCCCTGATAGCTGGGTGCTATATTGTGCATGGCATGCCTTAGCATGAGTCAAATGGCCCCAGCTGAATATGGGCTCAATTTTGTGCTAGAAGAGTGAAGCATAATATCACTAGCTGTATGAATGATTTTATTTAATACCAGGCTAAGTGGACCTCTAACATCAAAGTGATTCAAGTCAAGGGTGCAAAAACTTTCTGCCCAACCCAGAGGCCACCAAGTCTACCACTTCCCCAGAGGATGCCTAGGCAGAATCAGAGCAGTTGGACCCTGGTGGGTTCGAGGACAGGGGGTAGAGGAAGGAAGTTCACAAAGGAGATATGAGGAGCAAGGGAGCACAGGGCCCATAAAAGTTCCTATATTAACTCAGTAGATAGTAGGTCAAGTTGTACCCTGTTGCTGTTAGGGTTATCTAATCATTTTTTTAAATTCTTTTTGTTTTTGCTGATACTGTAGTTACATACAGGGTAGGTTATTCCACGGATGTATTACTCGTTGGGTAAAGAAATATTTTCTTCAAGTAGGTAAACTTTTACATTTTAGTTGGAGCAGGTAACCTCTAATGTCATAGAAGTCATCCTTGAATCTGAGATTTAGTTCTGTCATAATTAGAGGATCTTGTATGATGTCAAACAAAAACATTAGATCGCTTCCCTTATACCGTGAGTGGCTAGATCCATAAGGCCCAGTGAATGTAGTCTGATATCATAGGATTCATTTTGTAATCCCTCAATGTGTTTGGTATATTTTCTTTGTATTTTTTCTAATAGATTGCACTCATATTTTTAAACGGATACCATAGCTGGGAGGTGTATTCAAGATGTGGTCAAATGTATGCTCTAAATAAGGGCATCATAACTTTTGGGTCTCTTGATTTAATGTTACATCTAATGGGCCATATTACTCTATCAGTTTTGTTAATAACATCATTAAAGTGATTAGTGTGTGTGAGACTGTGGGACATGTTACACCCAGGTCTTTTTCATCAGTAGATGTGGCCAGCAAGGAGCCCCCAAGCATGTAATTAGCATTGGTTGTTTTTCCCCAAATGCATAACTTTGCATTTTACTGGGTTTAACCTCATGCCCCAAATGTTGATCCATTGTGTTATTCTATCCAGGTCATTTTGAATAATCATTATATCATCTAGTGAAGTACAAGGGCCCCCAATTTTAATGTCATCAGCATTAGTTATGCCCTCACCCCATCAGCTAGACTTGCTGTGCTCAGGCATTCTGCTCCCAGCACTAGCCTATGGCACAGTCACCTGCCTAGGAGCATCAAAACTACTCTTCACAAGAGGGATACCACCTATAACAACATCTGCTGCTATGCCTCCGCATCCCCTCGATTACAAGCCCCACTGCCAACTTTATGCTGATCTAAAATGGCTGTCCCCTACTGCCTATTGGCTCAAGTCCCTTGTATCTCTCATTGATGGTACTGCCAGATCAGGTCTCCTCAATCCCTTGCCTGTCTGCTGGGCACTCAAACCATCACCTATGGGCTTAGATCCACTGACCTAGCTTCCTCTACATTCCAAGATGTAAACTACCATGGGAGGGCAGGCTTCTCGTGTGTGCACCCAAATATTAGAACTCCTTCCCCAAAATATTCATTTAGCTCTGACCCATGCCTGTTTTAAGAGGCTGCAACACAATCATCTACTTGTCTCAAACTTTCGCACATTCTTTCACTCACCTTAGACCCTCCAGCCTCTAACTGCTGGCCGCCATATCTCTACCTACTGCTGCCTTTCTCCTCCATCTTTCCTCTCAACCTGGCTTTCTGCCTTCTTTCTTTCTAGCCTTGCTTGCCTTTTCTAGGCTCACACCCCTCCCATCTCCTCCTCTCTCTAATTTCCTACTTCTTCCTCCTCTATATCCACGCCTCTGTGATCAACAGTATAGCACATATACACCCTGGTCTCGATTATGGATCTTTTCTCTAAACTAGCACTCTTGTACTCTTAGGATCTTTAGTCCTGTGGTTGCTCACACTTGATTCTATTGTGTTCCTACTAAGGCAATGTTTAAATGCACTTTTACTGTATTTTTTAAAATGTTTGTAATGATATCTCTCATATTTTTGTATCCTGAATATTGTTGAACTTACACTTGCATCTCTCTTGCTTTTGTCCCAGCTGTATTTCTATCTCACTGGTAATTGTATTTGTACCTGTACCCTCTGTATTACCAATTGTTGTACTGCTTCAAACTGTTTGTTATTTGTACCCTCCCAGGTCGTGCCTGAAAATAAGTATTACTATGCCTAATGCACTTACCCGGTTACCAAAAGCAAATAAATAATTATACCATGTACTTCAGACACCGACCAATCAGATAGGCAGGCTGCGCCTTACCTGCGTTGATTATCTACTGATAATCACCGCAAAAGTGTACCAGCCAGTCAGATTTTCAAAAAGCAACCGACGGCAAAATTACGGAACTGTCAAAGTTATCTGCTTTCCTCAGCTAACGGAGACTGTGAAACAGCAGCTCCGCATATCAGGGAAACAAAACAAACCAAACACACTGCTCTACTACCAAGTGGCTTATTTAAGATTATACAAGTACTGCTTTTTAAAATAATTAAAAAAAAACAGTACTTGGTATAATCATAATGAGCGCACTTGGGGGATCTGGGTTATTGGGAGATTTACCACGGCTTGGTGCAGATTTAACCACTCCAGCTGTGGTAAACTCTGATAACCCACACCCTCATGGCTTATTGCTTAAATATTTTATCTAATTAGTAATACAATTATGAGTTAAATCTGAAATAAAAGCCTGAAATAAACAAGGTCCCAAACGGATCCCAGGTACCCCGCTAGTAATATGTCCAAGCTCAGACCTATATCCGGACATGAGGACCTGTTGAGATCTGTTGGAAAGCCAATTGCTAATCCAATTAATTATGTTTGTATTAATTCTGAGTTTATGCAATTTTGTAATCAGTGCCCAATGTGCCATTACATCAAACGCTTTACTAAAGTCAACATATATGATGTCACAGGGTGTTTTCTTATCCAAATGTGAACTGATTACTTCATAAAACAACATTAGATTGGTAAGAGAACTTTATCCTTTTGTAAACCATGCTGGTTAGAATCTTGAGATTCCAGTATTGGAGTGATTTCATCTTTAATAAGACTCTCTCAAGTGTCTTGCATATAGCTGATGTAAGGCTAACTGGCCTATAGTTACCACAACAATTTTAGGGTCCTTTTTGTATATGGGCACTATGTTGGCTAATTTCCATTCTTTGGGGACACAATTATTAGACAGGCATCTTTCAAATAATAATCGAAAGGGTAAGCTAAATACTTTGCCAGCAGATATAAAAGATGATTGGCTAGATTATTGGGCCTTGTGCTAGTTTTTCCTTTTGGGAAAGTAATTTATTATAAATAACCTCTTCAGAAAAGAGAATATGGTTATCACAACTATTTGATGGATATGATGTATTTATTTGTTGAGGAAAAGTTTAAAAATGATCATTAAACACGCCAGCCATTAACCAGGGCTCTAGTATTAAATTATCATCCTGCAGAAGAGGCCCACTTGACAAGTAGGTGTTTTAAGTGAATTTATGTAGGAATAAAAGAACTTACTGTTGGACTTATTTGCACCCGCTGCAAATTATACTCCCATCTGCTTTTTGATTTCCTAATGATAGTTTTATATTTTTATGGATATTGAGAAAGGAATCCCAATTTTCCTTAGTTTTGCCTTAAGGTAGCTTATATTTTTATCTTTTGTTTCAGTAATCTTTGTATTGATGTATTCATCCATTTTGGCTGCTGTCTAGAATTATTGTATTTCTTTTTAGATGGAAGAATATAAGTATCTCTTAAATCAACCAACATCTCTTGAAGGATATGCCAGCTATCTTGAATATTGTGTGTATTAAAGAGAGTGTCCTGATCAATTTTATTAAGCAATGATTTCACTGTAAAATGTCACCTTTATCATATAGATAGATATTAGTTGAATTAGAGTTGTGAATATAGTACCTTGGTGCAGTAAATGAAATAGAATTATGGTCGCTATTACCTATAGGTGGGCGACAGTTAGTTATTCAAGACAATATTGTCATTACAGATTACCAAGTCTAGTAAGTGATCCCCGTGTTGGCATTGTAACACATTGTTTTAGGTGTGATTGGGCATAGGTGGACAAGAATTTTTCCTAAGCAGGTTGGGGCTGAAAGATTGGTCCATGTAATCTCTGGAAGATTAAAATCACCTAATATGATGGTTTCGCCTAATTCTACTATAGCTTCAAACTCAGAGGAGATTGCATCAAAGATGTCGGTTGAAAAATTGGGCAGGCGATAACATGTCCCAATTATTAATGGTGATGCGTCTTGAAATGTAGTTTAACCCATAGTGTTTCTGTAGCGATATTATGAGTTTTATAGTACCCGTAATGTCCAAGGTAATTATACTACTAGAAATAAATATGGCTATGCCTCCACCTCTACGAGTTGAGCGATTAAGTTTATACGCTGTATAACCTGTCAAGATAAAGTCCCAGCTGGCTTTGTCATCTCCCAAGTTTCTGTAATGGAAATAATATCCAAATTATTCTGATTTGCCTTTATTATTCAGGCACCTTGCATTAAAACTCAAACATTTTAACTCAGTACCCAAACACGATTTATTGGGTGATGAAGTTTTTATTTAGAGAGGCGGACAAATTACACCTCTCCCCTGAGTGCTTAGTTTAAATGGTCATTAATTGTAGTCAGGAACTGTTTCCCAGGAGGGTAATACCTCTTCTACTCAAGTGCAACCCATTCCAAAAAGTTCAAATTTGTTATTAAATTCTTCCCAATGTGTGATACAAGTTAAATGTTGTTTAAGACACCATTTAGTAACCATTCATTGAAACATTTAATCTTCTGGCTGACATAACTTGTTGCTCTGAGGATGGGGAGAATTTCAGAAAAACAGACTTCACAACCAAGATTCACCAGAATATTTGAGAGGCCACGATGTCCTGTTTGGTGTGAAGAATGGGGTCGTGATGCATTTTGTTGGTACCTATATGTAAAATCACAAGTGGGTTTCCTCCACAATCTTTTAATATATTTCTAACCATAAATATTACATCTGATATTCTTGCACCTCTAAAACTGGAATAAGTACTGCTCTCTTTGTTGTTATTACATATGGCACGATCCGAATGAACACACTTCTTAGCCTATACCACTGCACCATTCATTCACTGTACTAATTGGACAGAGTAGCTGGAAGGAGGCACTCACAGCAGTGGGAATGGAGGAAGTTGGTCCTCAGAAGGGAGGCCTCAAGAAAGGAGGAAGAGGCCTGGTGGGAGACATTTTCATTAGGGGATAGATTTGGGAGTGGAGAGTGGGGGAGGAAGGGAGAGGAAGGTGAAGTGCCTCCCTGGTGCATTGACTTGATGGGATGGAGAGTGGATCCAGAGGATCGCTAGGGTAGTGGGAGATGGAGGAGCTAGATGTCATTGTCCACCAAGGGACTAGTGATCTGGCAAAGGATAAGGTAGCAGTTGTGCAGGGTAATTTCAAGGAGCTGGGAGGGGCTGAAGCAGGTGGCATGCATGATGCCATTTGCTGAGGTGTTACCTGTGTATGGCTGAGGAGAAGAAAGGGTACTCTGTACCACAGATTTTATTAACAGTTGGTTGAAGGCATGGTGCATAGAGGAGGGCTTCAGCTATATTGGGGACTGAGGAACAGCCTGGGAAGATACGGCCTCTATGGGGAGATGGCCTGCATCTTCCCAGGAGGGATCACAGTCCTTAGTGGAAGGTTTAAATGCTACCTGGATGAGCATTTAAACCAGCTGGTGGGCTCAAAACCAAAGGAAGAAAAGATTACTTCCCTCCAGATGATGAAGCAACAAGGAAGGAGGGCCTGAGGGGAGGAAGTTCCTCCAGGGCAGGGATGCAGAAAAGCAGAGATGGAGACAAGGTGGAGAACAAGGGAGTATAAATCAGGATAGCGAGAAGAGTAGTAAATGAGACAGGTAACTGAGAAGGTAACAAGGAAAAGGGAGTTAGGGGAGCTCCAGGAAATGGCACAGGCAGGGAGGGGAGAAAGCAGGGAAGCAGGCGAGGGGAGTAAGGTATGGACAGCCTTAGAAAATGGGCTTTTATTTCCTGGTCGCTGATTGGCTGATACCCTGACAGGGGTACACTAACTTTCAATAGACAACCAGTAAATAAAAGTTCCAGCCTCCCATGCCCCAATGTCAAACCGATATCCTTGTGCCAGTTCGAAATTCAAAAGTCAGCAGTGGCTATTTTTCCTCTCACTTAGTGAGAGAGCTAGCGGACTTCCACACACACACTCAGTGCTTAGACCAGACACTATACCCAGTAATGTAAAACAAATCACAGCGGTATAAACAGAAAACAAATAAAAGCAACTTTTTTGTAACTTTCTTCCACTCGCTTACTGAGCAC
Organism: Neoceratodus forsteri; assembly: GCA_016271365.2. Lineage (NCBI taxonomy): Eukaryota > Metazoa > Chordata > Ceratodontiformes > Ceratodontidae > Neoceratodus > Neoceratodus forsteri. Next base: position 428,109,530 of record CM057452.1, read on the forward strand.
TGATCAAGCATGTTAGTTCCTGGTACAGTCCTTTCAGACTGTACTATGCCCTGATCTCCCCGCCTGTTAAAGAAAAAAAAAGCAAAGAACATTCTCTTCCATAAATTGGCCCCAGCATACAGATTCCCTTCTAGATATATCCCGAACAACAGTACCCCATGTTGCTATACCCCCCTGTACAGCGATACATTTCTACAGCAACATACGTTGTTACCGACAACAGCGACATGTCACTGTAGAAGTCTGCCCAGGACCCGCAACACTTTCCCTGTCCTGCACCCCTCCTGAACCACCTCCGACTCGGGGCTGGAATCTAAAAGTATTGGGGTGTAGGGCAGAGCCCCCACATAGGAGGGTTCAGGGGCTTAAAAAAAAAACAGTCCGATGTGCATTTGCTTCTGCCGACTGCAAATCGCAGTCGACATGGAGCCCAGCGCAGGATGCCAGTCGATGAATTAGTTGTTGAACTGGCATCATAGAGTCCCTAATGTTCCACATCCGTTGGCAGGTCTGTTTTTGTGGCTCCTCTGGTTCTGTACCTGCATGGACAGGCTAACTTGCTCTACTGAATGGGGCTGCTCTTCACACTCCCAGTCCTCAGGGCAGGCAGCAAGGACCAGGAACCCATAAAACAACAATAACAAACAAAACAAACAGTAAGGACTCAATCCTTGTCCTCAGCGCAGGCAGCATGGATCAGAATGCACTTGCTGGTTTTAAATGTCACGGTTAAATAAGGCCACGCCCTAACTGTAGCAAGTTCTGAGGGTGGAAAAAAAGACTCTTTAAAGTATGGCAGAAAACTGTTGGCTTTTTGTTCTTTTCTGTAGTACAACAAGAATGACAGCAGACTACTGGGTGGGAAAACTTTACAAAAACTCCAAATCTTGTTCCAAAGGTGGTGGTGGTAGGGGGAGGGATAAGTACAAGAAAATGGCTCTGTGGAGAGGGAGGCAACAGGAGATGGAATAGCACAGAAACAGGGGCTACTTTAAAGCCAAAAGAATTAAACTTTATTGTTTTAATTTTAAAATCCCACACAAAACTACCACAGGTAATCCATTTTCTAGCACAGTATTACCCACCAGGGTGGGTGGTATTGACAATACCATACCTTCTAGGGGCTATAAGGCCCTCCACCCAAGTGCATCAGACCCCATTACACCCTGGGCAGTCCGATATTATCTAATACTGCCCACCCTGTTGGGCATTATTGTTTGCATGTGCACCAATACAGGAGACTGGAAAATAAAATTTCAGACCTGAGGCCATCATGAAGGAAGCTAGACTGGATTTGGTGGTTATAATGGAGTCATGGTGCACTGACAGCCATGACTTGATGTGGACATACCAGGCTACTCTCTGTTCTGGAGAGCTAGGAAAGGAAAGAGGGAGATGGGGTTGTACTAAATGGCCCCTATGCACTGAACAGGTGGGTTGCCTATGCATCATGGATCACGGCACATAGGCAACCCTATGTCCGAGTGCTGTGAACTGGTGGACCAAGTGGACACCCGTGTACATTCACGGAAGGGACAGCATCACGGATCATGTCTGCTGGCATGCCTGCACTCCACATCATTCATGGAGATGAAGAATGCTAGGCAGGGAATGCAGGATATGGCAGCAGGGACCCTGCCATATCTTTGCATGCCCCTCAGTTTACATCCCCTGGCTGTGGTGGGATGATGAGGAATCCCCACCATGCTACCTCAGCCCTTTGGGCTGACTGGGAAGGCTGGGGCAGCTGTTCAGGCAATCGCTCATCTTTTAAAAAAGAATGTACTGCACAGTCCAAGAATTTTCCACTCTATGTGGAGAGGGATCCACCAGGGGACCAGGATGGGCACCTGTCTGGATGCCTGCCTGTGACCTGCATTCCCCCTCTCAGCAGCTGCGTTAGGGACGAGGAAGCAGGACCATGGACAGGCATGTGGCAGTGAACAGTGATCGGTAATGCTGGCCACCTTGCACTGTGTGGAGCTACCTGGGTGAGTATGCATGAATCATGTGTACCTGGCCCAGCATTGATGCATAGTCCCCTATGTGAGGGAAGGAATCAAGGCTGTGGAAGTTAGGGCACCTGGAGGAAAAGAAAGGACTGGATGTGGTGTGGGCTATCCTGGAGACAGTCACTGGGGTCATTATCCATACAGGGTAGTAAACAAACCTCCAGCACAGTGAGAGGAGTTGGATTAGGTACTTGGGGAGGACATTATCAGGATGGCAGATAAGGGGAGGTGCTGCTAGTTGGTGACTTCAATATGCCAGATGTGGATTGCAGCCTTCCAGCTGCAGCTTCAGCAAGGAGCAGGGCCACCCTTGACTTCATACAAGGGACCTTTCTCTGGCAGCTAGTTAACAAACCCACTAGGGATGGGGCAGTGCTGGACCTGGTGCTTACAAACAGGGACAGCATTGCAGAGGTCACAGTGGCAATCCTTTAGATACCACTGATCACCGTGACAATGTGGTTTAACATTAAGATGGGAGCAGAGGCAAACCACACAAGGATGAAGGTTCTGGACTTTAAGAGGGTGGATTTTAATAAAACGAGAGACTGCCTCAGAAACTGCCTAATAGGGTGGAATGCCAGGTAGGCATAAAGGAACAGGTGCTATTGCTTTCTGGTGACATGTATTTTATGGACTGGATATATTCAATAAAAACTTTATATGGGAAATGTTCCTGTCAAGTTTGTCTGTTTCAAGTGAGGAGAGTGCTTCTGCTTGTGCCTTAGAGCACAATTAAGGCAAATCAGCCTCTTTAAGAAGGAAGTGAGTAAAAGCAAAAGGAAAGACACCATTATGGTACTTTAGGGAAGTGGCAATTGGGTGAAGAAAAAATTATGGCATTCGGAGGTATAATTATATGCAGAGGGAGAAATGGAGTTGTAACAGGTAAAATAGGGAAAGCAGATAAGGCAGTGAGAGGAGCAAAGGTGCAGACAGATGAAAAGATAGCCATAGGGGTAGCAAATGGAAAAATACTTTTTTCATGTACATACAGTAAGTGAGTAGAGGAAAGCAAAGGGAGGGATAGTAAGGATAATGAGGGCTGCAAAGGGAGACTGCACAGAAGAGGACCAAGAAAAGCAGACAGTCACAGTTGGGGTGGGTGGCCCCAGTGATCAGCAGGAACAAAGAGTGAGGGAGGTGGAATGAAATTAATTTTCAGAGGAAAGAGTCCTAACAGGGCTTTCTGCTCTGAAAGTGGACAAGGCTATGGGATGAGACGGGATATGCCCAAGGGTATTAAATAAACTCAGAGAGGTGCTGGATGCCCTGCTGACAGCCTTATTCAACAGCTCACTATAATCAGCTTGGTTCCAGAGGACTGGCGGAGAGTAGACATGCTCCATTTACATAAGGGTGACAGCAGGGAAGAGGCTAGTAACTATAGGCAAGTGGACCTCACCTCAGTGGTATGCAAATTAATGGAAAACTGTTAAAGGAAAGACTGGTGGGTTGCAAGACCCCAGGCAAGATCAAAGGCAGCGTGGATTCACAGTGGGTGGGGGTGGGGAGAGGTAATGCCTACTAATCTGAGTTCTTTGACTGAATGACCAGGGAAATAGATCAGGGGAGGGCAGTGGATGTGTATCCAACTTTAGCAAGGTGTTTGTCACTGTGTGACACAGGAGGCTGATTAAGAAATTGAGCAGCCTAGGGTGGGATCCAAAATGGTGAATTGGCTTAGAAACTGGTTAATGGATAGGTGACGGAGGGAGGTGGTTAACGCTTTCACTCTAATGGTAGGATATTGACCAGCGGGTACCACAGGGCTCAGTACTGAGACCGGTCCTACTCAATGTCTTCGTGAGTGACATTGAAAAAGAACTGGAAGGGAAGAAATGCCTTTTGCAGATGATAACAAATTCTTGTAATGGTGTGGACAATAAGGAAGGGGTCGAAAGAATGTGTAGAGATCTTGGGAAATTCAAGGAATGGTCAAGAGCAAGGCAGTTAAGGTTGAGTGCCAAAAGTGCAAAATCATGCACCTAGGTCATAGAATCCCAAGGAATGAACATAGGATGGGGGTACTGTCAGGCACCGAAGCAAGAAAGCGACCTTGAGATTATTTCTTTTTAAACTTCTTTATTTCTTTTAAACAGCATTGAACGAGGTCACTTTCAGTTTTATACATACATAATTCATTTTACAACATCTTAGCAAATTGCAATCTTTCCAGCTGTTATACTTTACTCTGTAGGCCTTGTGTATCGTAATTGATTTGTTACTTACACTAGCCTAAACTAAACAAAAAAAAGGAGAATCCATTATTCACTGTTAGTTAACACAGATTCACTTCCCACTCCTCAGTCTCTTTTTTCGTCCATATTTTTATTTGCATTCTACTCGTATATCAATTGTTCTAGCACTGGGATTCCATCCATTTCTTCTACTATGTGGGCAAAGAGGAGCCACCTAGTGTTGAATTTGTCTGCTCCCAGGTTCAACCTTGCTGACGGTTCTTCCATACTCTTAATTTTTTACAGTTCTGCAGCCAGTGATTTGTTTCTGGTATTTGTGGCATCAGCCACCTTTGTGTAATGGCCTTGAAGGCTGCTGCTAAAAATATTATATAGATATTGTTTGGCCTTCCCTTTCAAAGCCTGAGGTATAATCCACACAGTTTATTGATATCTTTAGGTCTTGGGGAGCTCTAGACTTTCTTTGATCTTTCCTTGATTCCTGCCCAGTAACCCGTGTGACCTGACAGGCCCAAAAGACATGTATTGGGATCCCTTTTCCCCCACAACTCCTCTAGCACCTGTCTGTATTGGATGAGCCTATGTGTTTAGTTTTATCCAGAGTCATGAAGAACCTTGTCATTAGCTTCCACCTAAATTCTCTCCAACTTCCTGACATTGTTGTTCTATGCACACCCTGCCAGATTTGTAGCCAGTCTTTTTCCTCTAATGCTATCTCTGTTTCACTCTCCCATTGTGTTTGGATAGCCTTTATTCCATGTTCCCCTGTATCTCTGTTGAGACCTGTGTATACCTATGAGATTCAGTGTTGTGCCTCCTGGGTCAGTGTAAGTAGTCTGACCTGCTAAATTATGTGGTGCTCCTGCGTCTAGCTCCTTTGACCCAGGCTCAGGATACAAGACCTTCCCTGAAGATAATGAAAGTAGTCTTTGTTCATGATGTCGAATTCTATCTGAAGCTGTCTGAATGTTTTAAATATAGTCCCCACCTTAAATTGAGCTGTAGACTGTAATCTCAATCTAGCCCATTGCTTGAATGCCAGATCATGTCTGGCTGGTGTGAAGTGTTTGTGTTTCCATAATGGCATCCAGTGATTTTGTGTGTGGTTGATTTTACATTTTTTTTTTATTTGTAGCCAATTATCGAATGTGTGCTTGATCCATTGGTTCATGAGTGTACTCAATCGGTTGCAGAACCCACCCCCACAGCAGAGCCTCAAGATGTGACTACAAGTTCATGTTGATCTCTATGTTTTCCAGACTGGGTCCTGTTCTGTATTGATTAAGTCTAATCATGGTATCAGTTGTGCTGCCCTGTAGTAGGCCTTGAAGTTTGGCACCCCAAACCCTCCTGTCTGTTTCTGTCTGGGATTATCGCCAAGACACCTAGGTTTATGGTTCGCCCAAATAAATAGTTTCAGTACTCTCTCTAATTCTTTCCATTCTACGTTTGGTATAGGAATTAGGAAACAGTGATATAAAATAAGAATCTGGGCAATACATTCATCTTAACTGAATCTACTCTGTCACTGAAGGACAAGGGAGTATCGACCAGAGCTTTATGTCTGTGAATATTTCAGCTTTCAGTTTCCCATAATTTAATGCATATAGTTTGCTCATATGACACAGTATGTGAATCCTCAAATATCTGACCACCTCTGGGTTCCATTTGCCTGGTAGAATCACTCTCAGTTCCCCTATAATTCCCCACTAACCCTTATAATCTCTGTTTTTGTTATGTTAATTTTGAAGCCTGAAATTGCTCTGTAGTCATCTGCCAGTGTTAATAATTTCTTGATGTTTTCTTTTGAGTGTTTCATGTAAATTACTGAATCATCTGCATACATTGAGATTCTACTCTCCACCCTCCCATCATAATACCCTGTATGTTTTCTTCTCTCACCGCTTCTGCAAAAGGTTCCACTCTGATTGCAAACAGCAGTAGGGACAGTGGACATCCCTGTCTAATCCCCTTCTATAAGTAGCAAATTTGACAGAGTTCCGTTTGTCTTGACTGGCCACAGGATTGTTATACAATAGCTGTATCACTTTGATAAAATCTGCACTGAAGCCTATGTGTTCCAATGTTTTGAGAAGAAATGTCCAATTAAGCCTATCAAACGCCTTCTCTGCATCTATTAAAATTGCTATTTGGGGATCTTTACTTTTCTTACCCTCCTCAAGAATGTTTAGCATTCATCTAATGTTGCCTGTCAAATGACTCCCTAGAATGAACCCAGTCTGGTCGGGTGAATAATTGTTAGGATTACCTTCTGTAATCTAGTGGCTATGATTTTAGAGAAGATTTTTAAGTCTTGGTTTAAAAGGGAAACAGACCTATAGGATTCAACATCTCCCTGTCCTTCCCTGGTTTGGGTATCACTGAGATAGTAGCCTCTCTCCATGTCTGTGGACCACTTCCTCTGTCTGACAGATCCTAAATAGCTTGCCCAAAAGTGGGGATAGTTGTTTGTTGTCTGTTTTGTAAAAATCCATGCTAAATCTGTCGGTCCCGGGCTTGTTGGATTTCAGGTCTTTGACAACCCAAACACCTCCCCATCCCTTATTGGGGTGTCCAGACTAACTTCACCTCCTCAGTAATTTTGGATAAATTGAGTGTGGCCAGGAAATGTTTAGATTTCTTCTCCACCCTCCTGAGTTTTGTCCTCTTTATAAAGTGATTTGCAGAATTCCTGCAGAATTAGTTGGGGTCCGTCAGGTATCCTACTTGTCTGTTAGAGTCTTTAATTTTAGTTATTGTTCTGTCAGCTTCCTGTTTTCGTAGTCTGTATGGAAGCAAGGCAGCTGCCTTCCCCTGTTTCATAATACCTGTGGGCTGTATATCTCAGTTGCTCCTCCACCTTTCTATCTATGAGCTCTTGTAGTTCTATTCCAGTATTTTGTAAGGCTTTAAATGATTCTGTTGAGGATGTGTGTTTGTTGGCCTGCTCTAACGTTTTAAATGTTTTTCTAGGTGTTCCTGCTTTTCCTTTCCTGCCTCTGCCTCTTCATTCTAGAAGACCAACTGATGATCTGACCTCTTAGAACTGTCTTTGTTGCATTCCACACCACCTCCCTGCACCTCCCATTCAGCATTATTTTCCCTGTAATCCTTGATTTTCTCTTTAATTTTGCTTTCAAACATCTTATCATGATTCCAAGATGGCTCACTGAGGTATAGATGTGTAGATGTGGGCTCCGCACTCTCCAATTAAAACAGAATTACCTTTTAATGTGAGCAGCCCTCCTGTATATGCTCAGAGTTTAAAACTATAAGGAGATGCTGACATGTCGAAAATATCAAGAAGGGTAAATTGTTAACTGAAGCACCTGAAAGAAAAAAATACTAGGACCTTATCTAAAAAAATCCCAAACAACTTGAACCAGGGAATAGAACTCTATCCAACTGCGATGTGGCATCAGGCTCATCTGGTTCTACTACACCTCTTGTGGGGTGAACAAGGTTTCAGCAAAAACACTTCAATTCTTACCAGTGTCAGATCAAAGTCTGTTAAAATACCAAACATGTTATCTCCACTTGATACAACTCCGATGCATTCCCAGTTTAATATGCCTAAGGAAAAGGTGAACCCTAGGGATGGTCAACTGGACATAACAATTTTCTTTGAAGAAGAAGAAAGGATTTCTCAACCTTGACTTCCATGACATCTGCGACACAGGATGGTGGCCCTTATTGATGGAGACTTCTAACATGCCTTCTCATTCTGAATCTGAAGCGGCAAGACAACCTATTCTTCCACCTAATGTTACACTGATACAACAGCCTAAGCGGCAGCAATAACTTACCAAATACCATCATTGCACCTATTACAGCGGGAAAAATACAGGTGAGAAAGGCTTGCTTTCACAGCAGAAATTTGCCAAGTGCAATGAAAGGAAAGGCTATAATGAAAGGGTGTAAACTCTGCAATGAATATAGCTGAAGCTTTGCAAAATCCCTATGAATGTGATGCTGTTGACAAACTTAAAAGAAATTAAAGCAGACATTAAATGGGGTTTGACCAGATAACTGCAGCACTATCAGGGCTCACCTTATCTATTAAGGACCTCAGCACAAAAATGGACTCTATCTAAATGAACTACTGAAGCAGAAAGTAGAATTGGCTTACTGGAAGATACAGTGTCCCCACTACAACAACAACTAATAGATTGTAAATCTCAGATAGAATCTCTCCAACAAAAATAGTGAATCAAGAAGATAGGTCTAGGCATAATGACCTCAGATTAATCAACATTACAGAGGGCACTGAAGGCAAGGGGACCCTACTCAATTTTTGAAAAACTTTTAATCAGTGCTCCAGGACTAAAATATCCAGATGAGAAAATTGTGCTAGATAGGGCTCACAGAGTGAGGCCCCAATCTAAAACTTCAGAATGTTTCATCTCAGGACAACTGACTAGGCCTATATATGTTAGGATTCATAATTATCAGGATCGAGAGACTCCTTCAAAAAGCAAGAATTGATAAGGGTTTAATGGCAGAAGGAATGCAATTCTCTGCCTTTCCTGGCTTTAGTTCTGAAACTGTCTCTTCAAGAAAAGTTTTGATAAAGCAAAAGCAATTTTGACAGAAATGGGGATCCGGTTTTCAATCCTACCACCAGCCAAGCTCAGATTCTTTTGGCATGGAAAATGCACTATTTCACAGATCATAAATCTTTTTGAAATCCCATTTTGATAATAAAATGATGATGCAGTAACAGTCCTTGTCTGTAGAAAAGCCTAATGTCAAATTTCTAAGTCTAAAATATTTCATAAAAAGCATTGAATATGTTAAATAACAAAGTTATGATTATATAAATATATAATTTCGATATTCTTCTAAAGGTTTTTATACTTCCCGGCCCATGCCCCTTTTCCCCTGAGCTTTTTTTTATTGTTTTGGATTTTGATTGCTATGGGGAATATGTAACTTCTAAGAAAGTACAGGGCGAATATGTTGATAATTCAATTTAACATTATTAGTAAGGAGGGTTTGGTCTTAGAGGAAGTCTGATGGATGCTCACATGATTAAAAGTTTAATTACAAAGGGAAATAGAGGAGGGCTTCACTCTCTTCCAATGCACATAACGTTATGTCTTACTCATGGCTATCAAGATAGGTGTACAAGGGGGATACCGAGGTCTTTTTGTCTGCTTACTATCATGAAAATAATATGTAATTTATGGTTTGGACCAATGGTAAGGGTTAGGATAGAAGGGGAGGGAGGGGACAGGGTATGGTACACACGGGGTGAAGGGCAAAAAAAATGTGCAAAGTAAACAGGACTTAGTACTAAGGGTAATAGAATGGAAAACAGTAATATTATTGGTACAGAATAAGATGGTTATTAAACATGTAGCTATCTGCAAGCTCAGAGGCTTCTTTGTTTAGGTTGTCATGACTAATCAATTAAAAATAGTAACATGGAATGTTAAGAGGATGAGGGAAAGAGTGAAAGGTAGAAAAATATTTAATTACATTAATAATGTGTCAGCCAATGTTTTAATGGTGCTGGAATCACACCTCCTACCAGCGGACTTCCAATTTTATGCTAATAAATGTAGACTAGGAATCAATACCTCATATCGGGCCATGCTAGAGGGGTGGCAATTTTCTATAGGAAGGATTTAGATATTTCTATTTTAAGGGAAAATATTGATCCCAATGGTCGATTCATATTCTGTGAAGTTCTGGTGAAGGGTGTGACCTCACATTACTTAATGTTTATGGACCTAATGAGAATGTACCTGATTTTTCACCCAGATATTTTTGACTGCAGCAACATTTAATTCACCACTCATTATTGGAGGAGATTCTAATCTGGTTCTCAGTCCAGCTTTAGATAAATCTAATATGATGGTTCCCCAATACAAATGGCTGCCAAAAATCTTGCAGTTTATGGATCATTTTAAATTGCTTGATCCCTGGTGCCATACTTTCCTTTATTAAAACAATATTCATTCTTCTTCTCAGTGCATCAGTCCTATTCTAGAATAGATTTTTCTTAATATCAGAAACCATATTCTATTTAGCTACAAAAATGAATACAGAACTATACATATATCAGATCATACTCCAGTCATTTTGACACTGCAGCTTTAAGCACCTAAACAATACAATCATTTTAGATTCAATAACCTTCTTCTTAAGGATACACAATTTATTTCAAAAATAACACAAGAGATAGAGGCATTTTCTCCTGAATAAATATGAAGAGAAGCAGCAACAATAATATGGGATTCATTTAAGGCTTCTATTAGAGGGTAACCATTTTATACAATGCTAAAAACATAAGGATAAAAACAAAACCTATTATATTTAGTGAAAACATATCCCAGAAAGAAAACCTATTCAATATTAATAAAAATTCATCAGTGTTACAAGAAATTTTGGAACTAAAAAATCAATATAATAAAATAGCAACCCTTGAAGCAGAATGTCAACTTTAAATACTAGAATAAAATATTACGCTTTGGCGATAAACCAGATAAAATCTTAAGCTGGCAATTAAAAAAAAGAAAGCAAATAATACTATAACTAGAATAAGGGATGAAAAGGGGATATTAATATCAGACCCTGAACAAATTAATAAAACATTTGAACTCTGTTATAAGAAGCTTTACACTCTGAACTTTGCACAGAGACTATTGATACTGAACAAATTGACATACCTCCTATCAGCGACATTTACCGGGACATACTTGACCAACATATAACCCTGGTAGAAATTGAGGCAGCAATCAAATCATTATTCTCAGGCAAATCACCTGGCCCAGAGGGATAGCAATCAATTTCTATAAATCATTCTGCAACCTAATTAGTCCTCATTTAAAAATTCTCTATGATTATATGATTCTTAGTCAAACAATAAACCCATCGGCATGTGAGGCAACAGTACTCCTATTCAAAAAAAGGACAAAGGTCCTACCCTTACTGCCTCATATCATCCTATTGCTTTAATTAATACAGACTCTAAGATATTAACAAAAATTTTAGCAAACAGACAATAACATTTTGCCTCAAATCATACATACTGATCAAAATGGGTTCATACAAAATCGACAGCTTAAAACCAATGTTAGAAGAACTCTTCATTTAATTGACAAATTTAAAGAAAACGATTATTCAATATTATCCTTAGATGCTAAAAAGCTTTTGACTGGGTAGAATGGAGATATATTAAAATACTTATTAAAATTATGAATTTTGGACCAAGATTTCAGTCATGGATAGAAGTACTTTACAATAATATTTCAGCCAGAGTCAAAACCAACAATGATATATCAAATATTATCTTTTACAGAGGGGCATTAGATAGGTGCCCCTTTCTCCTTTAATATTTGCATTAGTCATAGAACCACTAGCAATATCAATTAAGAAAAATGATAAAATTAAAGGATTACAAGTGGGCTAAGTAGACCATAAGATTAGCTTGTATGCAGATGATGCTTTGATCTATTTAGGTATTTAAACAATGCATATGAAGAGCTTAACTATACATTAGACACATTTGATAAACATTCTGGCTATAAAATTAATTGGGAAAAGACTGAGCTAATTGAATCAAGAAATCATTCAGATCCATTTAATGACACTATTAATCCAAACATCAAAAGGTTTCTGAACTAAAATATTTAGGTGTACAGTTGGATAACTATAATGATCACATCTTTCAGAATAACTTTGAACCACTTTTAAGTAAACACAACAACTTAAATGGGAATCATTACCCTTGACACTGATAGGAAGGTCAATGTTATTAAAATGAATACACTCCTAAATTCTTATTCTTATTTCAGTCACTCTATTCTTATCAATAATATTTAAAAAAAATGAAAAAATAATAAAAATGTTTTTATGGAAAGGCAAAAGGCCAAGGCTTAAGTTAGATAAACTTTATACAGGAAGTTGTTATCCTCTGTACAGCCAGTTGGTGAGACCCCATCTGAGTACTGTGTGCAGTTCTGAGACCCAATCTCTGCAAGGACATAGACAAGATGGAAGCTGTCCAGAGGAGTGCAGCTAAAATGGTGCAGGGTCTGCACTGGAAGACATATGAGGAGAGACTAAAGGAGCTTAATATGTATACCCATGAGGAAAGGAGGGAGAGGGGACATGATAGAAACTTTCAAGTACCTCAAGGAATCAACAAAGTCCAAGAGGGTAGCATCTTTTAAAAAAGAGGTGTGCAAGAACAAGGGGCACAATTTGAAGATGAAGCTCAGAGGTAATGTAAGGAAGTATTTTTCACAGAGAGGGTTGTGGATGCATGGAACAGCCTTCCGGAGGAGGTTGTGGAGTCAAAAACAGTGATTGAATTCAAGCATGCATGGGACAGCCATAAGGCAATTCTAGGGTGTGGGGGTAGAAAGAAGTAGGCTGCTGGTTAACTAGGATCTGCAGCTTATCCATTAGGTAGGAAATGGGCAGACTGGGTGGACCAAGCAGTCCTTATCTGCCATCAAATTCTATGTTTCTATGTTTCTATATCTTTCTAAAATGGAGGGTGGTTTGTCCTTACCAATTTTTACTATTATTACTTAGCAGCAAACATTTCAATAATATCACGAATGGTGTCAGCAAGCAATAATACCTGACAGAATTAGGCATTGGGCAATACCGGACATCCCAGAGATAATGAGGCCCGACACCGCAGGCGGAGGGCCTGATAGCTCCTGGACGGTCTGGTATTGCCCATACCACCCACCCTGGAGGGTATTATTGCGCTTAAAAAATGGCTAAACCTTTTTACATAAATACACTGAGCCATATGTTTAATTTTAAACATTTAAAACAATTTTATTAGATTAAAATATTACAACAAGAAAAAAGTAGTCTCTTTATGGGATCAATCAGAAAATACAATTTACTTTTGTTTTATTCAGTGCATTATTTGTTATAGGTTATAAAGTTGATAGGACAATTGAAAGTGCAGGATGTTGGACTAAAGAAATTATATGTTCCTAAGCCACTCTGACCTGACAGGCTGTTAGTTTCAAGGTGTCTATTATCTAAGTACATAACTTTAACTCACAATGCAGACACAAAAACACAAAAACCGACTGAGGAAGACCCAGAGAACGAATGTTGTCCAGTGAAATGTTTTCTAAAATATTTAGCTAAAGTTCCACTGAATGCAAAAGCATTCCATGTACACCCTTAGGTGTACCCAGGACATCTTAGACACCCAGTCCTACTGGTATACTACTGAGCCCATGGGCAAAAACTACCTTGGTTCCCTGATGAGCAAAATTAGCAATGAAGCACATCTGTCTCAGAAATATACTGAACCATAGCATCAGAGTGACAGCAGTCCAACTCCTCTCTGATGCTGGTCTGTCAAACCGAGAAATCACATCAGTGACTGGCCACTGATGTGAGACAAATCTGTCTACTTATTGGAGACCCTCAGCAACTGATCGTAAACAGTGGAGCTCCATACTAGAAGTAGCAACACCATGACATCAGGTAAGTTACTATATCTTAACATGTAACTCCCTTAGTAAATACCATTGCAAATATGTAAATATTTTCTTTTGTTTTATGTTTAGAGATCCGAGAAAGTAGAAACAAGAAAGAAGACCAGCAAGAAAAGAAGACAGAAAACCAAGAAAACACAGCTGTACAGAGGAAAACCAGACTGAAGATAATAGACACCTTGAAACTAACAGCCTGTCAGGTCAGAGTGTCTTAGGAACACATAATTTCTTTAGTCCAACATCCTGCACTTTCAATTGTCCTATCAACTTTATAACCTTTAACAAATAATGCACTGAATAAAATAAAAAGTAAATTGTATTTTCTGATTGATCACATAAAGGGACTACTTTTTCTCTTGTTGTAATAGTTTAATCTATTAAAATTGTTTTAAATATTTCAAATTTTAAACATATGGCTCAGTGTGTTATGTAAAAGGTTTATACCGAGGCATAATAATACCCTCAGGGTGGTCGGTATTAGGCAATACCCGGACCAGTCCAGGAGCTATAAGACCCTCCGCCTGTGGCGTCGGGCCTCACTACACCCCTGGGCAGTCCGGTATTGCCCAATACCGCCCACCCTGTCGGGTATTATTGCTTGTGTACTTAGTACCAGTGTCATCTGTTTTAACTCAAAGGAATCCAGCTTTAAGTCCCGTAATCCTCTCGCCGCGTCTTGCCATATGGAGTTGGGTATCGAACCATACCCTTCTTACAAGCCAGGTGCAGTGTTGGGTGATAGCGCAGCACTTGCTCTTAGTTTCTGAAGGTCTGATGATGAGATGGCAGGGTAGTGACTGGATGTGTCTTTCTGTGACTTCCTCAGTTTTTTAACACAGATTGCAATACATTGTTTGAAGACTTAAACTGGGGGTAACTTATCATGTTTATGTTTCTTGCTAGTTCGGCGCTATTCAGGTGACGGTTTATGCCAGCTCTTAATGCACAATACCCAGCGACAGAGTACTGCTGCCCCTGGCTAGTCCTGGCTTCTGCATAAAACTTGCACAGATGGCTATTAAGCTGTTCCATGTAGCATTATGCCAGTCTATGTTTATTCTACTCTGTAGTGCCCATTCTTCAAATACAGACTAACCACTTTGTGTTCTTTTTGTATTTATTTCTAACCTATCACTTTCAATTTTGTCTAACTGAGTGTCACTGATGGAACAAACGCTCACTTACATTTCTTTCTTGCTGTTTGTGTTTTGTAGGTGGTTCCTCTGTTATGTTGGAGAACATTTCATCTACTGTTGTCATTGCTGTCATGTTAAACTGAATTGCTAAATAATCTGACATTTTTCTTTACTTTTTACTGACTTTTGGTGCCCGTTTCTGTTTAAAACTGTGTGCTTCTATTTTTAGAATGTTATTTCTCACTGCACAGTGAAGCCTTTAATTGGTTCCTGTTGGTTGCTAAGGGTTACAGTATACACAGCGTGAAGGAGCGCTGCTGCTATGAGACTACCGGTATTTTCTTGGTTCACTCTGCACTTAGATGGACTCCCATCTCGCGGTGGTAAAATATCAGGAAAATACCGGAGATTTGTACCAGTTCTGACCTCTCTTGCTTTGTTTTCTGTATGCATGATTACATCCTTTCATAATAGGAATATTGTTTTATTTACTAACAAACCACGACTTGGTGGCATTGCTGCTAATTGTTTTTATTTTTTGTAGTGCGGGCAGTATGGTGCTTGCTGTATTATGTTGTTATGCTGAGCCTTCCGGTCAGATGGTCTGGGTACAGTAGTTGTACGTCCCCCACCACCGGATTTACAATGGCTTTTTTTGGGCTGTGGAGGACCTGACATGTTGAAACTGGCTGGAGGGCTGCTAGCGACTTTGAGGCTACAAAAGCGTAAGGCTTTTTTTTTACACAGAAAGAGTCGGGTGCGGTGGGGGAGGCAGCAGTGGAGCTGGTGAACTACGGAATTCTGGAGGTCTATGGCACTATTATGTGCAGAGATAGGGAACCAGGTACAACCAAAACATTTCTTTTCTTATGCTCTGCTGCCTGTTTTATGCTTGAGGCAAGTGCCGTTGTGTTTACGTCTTTCCCTGCATTGAAACTGCTCATATTCCAGCTGGCACCCTGGGTCAGACTACAATTTCGTGAGACAGAGACAGATTGCAGGAGATAGGGAGCTATGTGGCAAGTAGCTGCCTGCAGCTTGCCACCATTCAGGACCAATCATCCATGCCAGGTGCGGGGACTCAGAGGGAAAGACTTTCTGTATGGGTATTGGGGACCTATGGGAGGTGTGTGTTTGTGCACTGAAGGGACCCCAGCTGATGCATGCTGTTTACGGGCACAGAATGTGAAGGAGATGACTCGTTAGGTACACTGCTGTTATTTTTCTTTACATGCGATCTGCTGTGCCAACGGATTACTTTAGTTTCTGATTTTCGACTTTAAGTGGAATTCTTTGTATTGGGACCGCTGGTAAAACCAATAGATTTTTATTTGTTTACAGCAACTGTTGGGTGTGCTGAGTACTGGTTTAAATCACTCGCTAAGTTGGCTAGAAAATGGTGCTGAGTTTGAAATTATTTTTAGACAGATTGTCCAATTGGAAACAGAGTGGGTAAAGGGCACTGTTGGCTGGCTCTCGTTTTTAGGTGGGCATCCATTTGTCTGATAGGCGCCCACCTAAACACGTGTCTCAGCCAATCAGGGGATGATTTTCTTTAACCATTTTCTAAACAAGAATATTATCTGGCAAATTGCCAACTTGAATTATCCCAAGCTCCATTTAAATGTCTAAAACATGTTTTATATTCTGAAAACCCACATCTTAGGGTAATCAGATCCTATCCACCTACGCAAATCACCTGTAAACTATGGGATATCTCTATGGTGAAATTGTTTAGTCAATATGATATCACCCAATATCCCAATAATTCTAAATGGAGAGTTCATACCTTCTGTGGAGGATAATGGTTATAGAATATGGTGTACACATGAATTATGTGATATTAACTGTTTATATAACAGTGAGGGTTTGATGTCCTTTATGGAAATCAAACAACTCTATAATATTCAGATCAGCACTTTTTCAGATATCTTCAAATAAAAACTATTTAGAAAAAAAGGACTCCTCTATAATAAACCAATCTTTAACAATCTAGAAATTCAGCTCATGCTGAAAAATAATACCAAAATGATATCAAAGTGTACTCTCTATTTCAAAACAATATGGAAACCTATTGAATACATTAAAACAAAAATGGAAGGCAAATTTAAGACCCAAATAATGGATACTAAATGGGCACAAATTATACATTTCAAAAACATGGGATTGTTATCTACAAAATTGATCAAAATCTACTTTAACATCATACATAGGATCCATTACACCCCATAGGTTAAATTTGATGAATCCTCAGTATCCAAATCAATGCCCTCAATGTAAAAAACCTACATGCTACTCTAGAGCACATGCTTACTGATTGTGAAATTTGTAATTCTTTTTGGCAAAAGTCTTAGAATTCATCTTGAAGATGACAGCTGTGAAAGTTAATAAGAACATTGAAGGTTTGTTTTTGACTCTAGGTTAATTATTTGAACAAATGAATCACAGTCAAAGTTTAATAATGCTGGCTATTGATAATGCTCATAAATGCCTATTAATGAAGTGGAAGGATCCTCTTCCATGAGATTATCAAATGTGGTTAAACCTCATGGTTGATTTTTATAAGACTGAAAAATACATTACTGTGTACAAGAAAACTATATGAAATTTGACAAAATCTACAACCATTTGAAAATGTTATATCATCTAGAAATTATATATAAGATATCTATTAGAATTTATAAAAGTGAACAGTGTGGCTAAACTGTATAGCTAAGGTATACAAGTGGAATTATTTTCATAAACAAAACTTTATGTATATATCTGATATATTGTAATTACTGTACTAACCTTGTCTGTTGGAAACTACTATGTGTATTTATAATTCAATAAAAAAAGTCTTGTCATTTAATAACGAGTTACTGAACCTCCACGTTGTGTGTTTTGAGTCTGTTGGGTTGTGAGTGTAAGTGAGGTGGGTGCATGATCCGAGAGAACCATTCTATGTATTTCACCAGAATTAATTCTGTGTAAATCATTTTTGTGGGTGAGAACATGTCTATTCTGAAATATTCTTTGTGTGGTTATGAGAAAAAGTAAAATCTTGTCCCCTTGTGTTGCTCCTCCCAAACATCTACGAGCCCCACTCCTCCATGCACTGTTTCAACCTCTTACTAGCTTCCCTGTTCATGTTGCTATTCTTGGATGATCTGTCCCATTGGGGTTTAATACACAATTAAAGTCTCCACCACCACCACCGTCCTCTGTTCTAACTCGTTATTTTCTGAAACAGGGTCTTGCAGAACCCGCTGCACTGCTGTTTGGTGTGTATACATTTACCAAAAGCAGGATTTGTATATGTAATCTGCCTGATATAATTACCCGTCTCCTTTCCTGATCTGTGTCCACCTTCATTACCTGCAGTCCTAAGCCTTTTTAATCATAATAGCCACCCCATTTCTTTTAGCTGACTGGTGTGATGATGGGTACACCTCTCCCACCTAGTTTCTTTTCAGTTTCCCATGCTCTAGACTATCTGTGATAGATGTGTTTCTTGTACCATTGCCACATCGCTCTTCAGTTTAAGTTCTGACAGTATTTTTGTTCACTTTACCACTGAGTTAATGCTTAACAGTCAGGGACACTATTCTCCAGTTACCCATTTTCAAGTAGAAATCTTTCTGAGGTCATATCTTTCAAAAGAAGAGTGTGCAAGAACAAGGGGCACAATTTGAAGATAGAGGCGGCTCAGAGGTAATTTAAGGAAGTATTTTTCACAGAGAGGTTGTGGATGCATGGAACAGCCTTCGGAGGAGGTTATGGAGTCAAAAACAGTGGTGGAATTCAAGCATGCATGGGACAGTCATAAGGCAATTCTAGGGGTGGGGTAGGAAGAAGTAGGCTGCTGATTAACTAGGATCTGCAGCTTATCCATTAGGTAGAGGAAATGGGCAGACTGGGTGGGCCAACGGTCCTTATCTGCCATCAAAATTCAAATTCTATGACTCTGCTTTCGTCTTCACCAACCTTCTGAACTTTAACTTTAACAGAACTTGTATAACTTTCTGAACCATTTTCTTTCCTACGGAGAACATTCCGACCTGAAAGGAAAAGTTGAAGTAGCTGCTGACTCTTAGTTGCTGCTTCAAGGTGGTTAAGGAATTGTTTGAACCAATCTATGTTTTGGTTCATCTGTACACTCTGGTCCCTGCCGAGGCTAAGTTAGGCTCACGTTGTTCAAGTGAGTTTGACCCTTTCCTTAGAAAGATGTTCAATTATTCCTCAAAAGCTATGAGAAACATCAGATCCAGTCCGGCTCCGGGATTCCCCCGCTGCATTACTTCCATAACTTCTGCTTGTTTTGACAAGGATCTCTTCTTTGCTTATTGTCTGATCCATCAGTAATACCTCTAGTGTCATTACTCCCCCCTTACCCTCTTCCCCTCTTTTAACCGATTGCCTATTCAGTGTGCTATCCTTCATTTACTGTGATTAGCACTCACTGCCCTCTTTTCTCTCCCAATGCCTTAATATGTCGACCTACATATTAGGTTCCAACAATTCTATACTTACTCCGCACTCACCACTTCCCGCCATCCAGGAGTTGGGTGGGGAAAAGCAGCAACAACCTTTCCCCATTCAATCCTATGCTCATCCCAGGTTCTACTTCATCCACCCGTACTCTGGTCATGGCATCCACTCCAGTTGGGGCCTGCTATGAGGAGAGAGAGAGACATTCCATGAATTTAGGCAGCCAAGTACTCTCCTATGCATTGTATAATTAATTTGACTCCCCAGATTATCCCCCCATTACGTAATCATTTATTTCGGGTAAACACATACATCCACAGCCCTCCATTGTTGCTTGGGCCATTTTTATGGCAACCCAGTAGAAAAGGCTGTCAGGGGAACATTTGTTGCAGATGCGAGCAGCCACTTCCAAGAACAGGAGATAATTGTACCCTACCATCATTTTCTTGCATACTTTATGAAGTCCGTGCTCACATGTATCCATGAGTGTGTGCCTCATGTCAGCCATTCCAGAGTCCTGCCAATTATAAAGGGGGTCCAGGTTGAACCACCCCAGCATGGTGCCAGCACGGAGACATCCCAGAAGGGCACCCATCCACAGTGAACATCAACTGGAGCCCTCCTTGCATGTCCCTGCTGCTGCCCATCCCCAACACTCCCCATGTGCTGCCAGTCAGGCACCACTGCTGTGTCACCCATTGCCATGCATGTCCCCATGGGTCATCTGTGCTCTGGAGTCTCCTGGCCAAGACCTGCCCAGTGACCCTGCTAAGGCACCCATTCTTCCTCATGCCCATGCTCCTACAGTGACCCTGGTCTGAGCTTCAGTCCACTGCCTGAGGTCCAGACAGTGAACCTATCATCTGGGAGGGTACTGTATGCTTGTGGGATGCCAAGCCCTTCAAACTCTGGAATGTCCCAGGCACAACTCCATCCTACCCACCTCATTTATTAAATTGCTATGATCCCAATCTTCTGTTAAAACCATAAAATACTCTTCTGTGTTGAATTATTGTGGCCACCCAACTGTGTCAGTATTTCCTTCTGTTCTCAGTTGACTTTCATCTCCTATATTCTAGACTCCCTGGTTCAATCCGTTGTGACCTCTCCCCCTTAGGATATTCTCCGCTCCTTATTTGTTATCCACTCAGTTGCTGGTCCCAGAAATACTCAGTCCTTCCCCCTCACTACCTTTGATTTGTATTTTCACTGGAAGCCACTTACCACCCAACCACCACACCCACTGCCAAGGCACATGAAACAGACCCTCAACCACTATGATCATCGGGCAGAGTCCTCCACAACACCCCGCAGTCACCTCTGTGGTCGGGAGGAAAGCTCACCCTCCCATTCAGTGCTAGTAGATGAGCACCGCTGCTGCATTCCCTGTTACCCTGCCCTCCCTCTGTAGTTGTCTGCGCATGTAAGTCCCTCGGTTGTACACGCACCTTCAGAGAGCTCTGCTGCTCCTTTATGTCTTCAGGCCTCTTTCACCCCACTCCTCCAAGCCCAGGTTACAGAACCACATCTAAGCACAGGATTCATGATCCAGCTGCCAGAAGGGACTGCCCTTGATCCGCTCTAAGCCCCCAAGGTCATTCCAGGTGCTCATGGTCTCAGCTTCTATTTAAACCTCCCCAATCCCCAAAACTTCATCATCTACCCTGTGGAGACCTTTTGTTGGAGGTAAAGCAGCTTGGCTGCTTCAGCACTCACCCCAGGTACATCTTCAGAACTCTGCCCCTGCTTCTGGGGCTCAACAGCTCAAGCACTGGAACCCCACTTCCCCACAGAGCCTTCTCTGATTCCTGTCTTGTCTTAAGTTCACTTGCCTGTCTCAGATGTGCTCCCCCAGCCTGTCAGTCTTCCTCCACAGCTTCCCTCCCCTTTCTCTCTTTGGGAGTCCCCTGTCTTTCCCCTCCCCCTTCGTGCCCCCGACCTCATTCCTCGTTCCCCCTTTGGACCTTTGTCTTATTTTATAACTTTGTTTTCTATCCTTAAGATTTCTAAGATCTCTGCCATCCATCCCGCTACCTCTGTTTTTGTTCCCACCCTTTACCAACCGTCATCTCACCATGGTGAAATGTATAGTGTGCAAAATAAATGTTCTGTGCTGCTTCATTTCTTCTGTGCTTGTTCCATGGAACCACTTCCAGTATCCTCACCCTTGATGCTGTAACCAGGCATCTAATGTCCTGCTTTAGGTGTCGGGAAATTCCGCCTCCAGCCTCGGTCTCTTTCTACCCTGTCCAGCCTTTTGCCAAGCTGCTCACTGCAAGTCATTGGCCAGTGTCTCCATGGTTGCATCTGGGTACTCGATTCCCCAGTTAAGGAGCTGAGGAGTTGCTGCTGTTACAGAATCATACACTTGAATACCTTTATCCAAGAATAACTTCAGTTTGGCGGAAGAGCACCTGTGCTTTTATATTCCTTTTGTCACGCAGTTGTTTGACAGTGTTCCTTGCCTGTTTTCTCTTACTTTGGAGACTCGGAGAAAAGTCGTGTTGAAATAAATCAGTTTGCTCTCCATCAGTACTTTCCCTTTCTTCCATGCTGTGGTTAATATGGATTCTTTAGTTTAGTAGTACAACACTTTGACAATTATTATGCGAGGTCTAGCATTAACCTCAGTCGGTCCAGGGCCCAGCGACCTATGCGCCCTCTCAATGGTTAGATTCAGGTCCCCAGGCACTTGAAAACATCCTTTAAAATATGTGTAACAAAGACAATCATATTGGGGAAGGACTCTTCAGCCCTTCCTGATTACGTGTAAGTTATTTCTATATGCTCGGTTTTCTGCATCCTCCATTCTGGCTTGGTGGTCCTGATCTCTCTGGAGCAAGTACAACAGTAATCTTGAATGAACACTCTGTTCATCTATGAGATCCACCACCTGTTTTTGCGTGGTATTTATTTTTTATTCAGTGTTTTGAGGTGCATCTTGAGGTCTGCTCATGCTGATTCAAGAGTTTGGACCATTGAAATAATCTTCCTTATAATGGTGCCGTCAGCGACATAGCTTCCCTGTAATTATCTAGCTCTCCTTCCTGGTCCATGGAAGAAATTGAGACTGGTGAGTGTGGCCATGAGTTCTTGCGCCCTGGCGACCACATGGCGATTTTCTCTTCATGCATTAACTGTTTTAATTTTGCCATAGGAGTCACCGAATCACCCTTATTCTACTTATAAGCCATTCCAATGTTGATTTTATTTGCGACTGACGTTAGTGAGTAGCGGGTTGACAGAGAAATAATTGATTTTATTGGAGTAGGCCCCAGAGCCATTTCTAAGTGCCCTCTCTTAGCTCATGATGTCACCAGAGTCCTGGGTCATTATTTCTGATGACTTCAGAGTGGCAGGGCAGTGAGACAAAGTAGGGGAGGGCCAGTGGGATGTGGGATGCACAAGGAGAGGTATCTCTAGCAGGAAGAGGGAGGTAGCATTGCCACTATATCACCCACTGGTGAGAACCTGGAGAATGGTGTCAAGTTCTGAATATCACACCTCAGAAAGACATAGATGGTGGAGCCTGTCTAGAAAAAGTAACTAAAATAGTGCAGGGTTACTTCCAGTGACGTCATGGAGTGAGCAGCAGCCTAGGGTGAGAGCTCCCCTACCCTCATCTGCTTAAAACCTAACTAAACATTTCAAAATGTCAAAAATTCAGGAGGTAAAGGCCAGAATGTGAGTAAAGATCACCAGGGGCTGAGAGAGCTCGACAAACAAGGATGGCATGGGATTCTATGAAGCCTCATCGAGCAGATCGTCCTCCCCTGTGAGTTCCTGATGCCTTGAATATGACACCGATGGCGAGACGGAACAGCTCTTGCAGAGCCGATTTGAAATCCTCCTTAAAGAAATCAAGCAATCTCATCAAGAGAACAAAAGATTTTAAAACAGTACAGCAGCAAGTTTCTACCCTTGAAAACCCTACTGGAAAAAATGGAGCAGCGGATTTCTTCTGCTGAAGACAACACATGCAGCTCTCCCACATTGTCCAGTCCCTGTTAGCTCACACCGGGGACCTTCAGTTGAAATGCCTGGACTTGGAAGGAGATAACGGAGAGAGAACCTCTGACTATATGGCCTTCCGAGGGGATGGAAATTGCCCCAATGTCATCTTTCCTAGAAGACTTACCAAAGTTGTTTTAGAGCTCCCCACTGGCTACGAGCTCAATATTGAAAGGTGCACACCTTTTACAGCTGAAGCCGTCTGACCCTCTGCCCACCCAAGATCCATAGTTTTCAAATTAAGCACCTACTGAACAAAAGAAGGCCTTCTACGTAGAGCATGGGCTAAGAAGGAGGTCAACTATTTGACACACAGACTCCATTTCAATCACAACTACCCACAAGAAATGTAAATACTGACCAGCTATGCCCTCTGCTGAAGATTTTAAAAGAGAAGGCAATAAGATTCCATACCCTTATCCGCAAAACTTCAGATCTTCTGGGTGGAGGGGTAAAGCTTTACTCCTTGGTTGAAGGCGGTGACAGCATTCAAAGAAAAGGCTCTCCCTACTCCAGAAATCAGGAACCAAAAGCAAGGCAGTTGGATCCGGAGTGGCACGAGTGTTGCACAGAAACAGTCTGGACAGCATTTTCTGACCCCAGCAGAGCCCTCCAGCAACTGCAACAGATTGTGAACAGACCAACATCACACTCAGACAAGCCTGCTTGAAGGTTGCTTTTCTGCAGTAAGTTAGTTTTCACCTCTTCTTGGGAAACTTTACACAGGTGGGGCTCCTCTGTGTAATAGCCCCCTGCGACTGATCAGTCAAGCTGTTTGGCCCTTTCGGTGTACTGTAAGAGCCTGCAGATAGTCGTTCTCGTTGTTGGAGCAATACTCTTTCCTCAAAGGGATCTTTTATGAAATCTGAATCCCAGAACGATCTGCACAGCCATAATATGGTCAGCAACACTTACAGCAAGGTTACTCTATGTATGACTTTTCTTTGAATGCCAAAGAACTGCCTTTGAGTTATGCCTAAGATTTAAGTGACACTGCACCTTTGTTTCCCAGAGCTTGTTTTGGGTTCAACATTCAGGTTTCAAAGATGTATGTCATTTCTGAGCCCTGAGGGGTATGAGAAGTTTATATTTTCCCTTGCAGAAAAACAATTTGACTATTCTAAAGAAACTTTTGGAGCGTTCCACTTGACTCTTTCACAGTAGTTAGCGGGGAGAGACTGAGATTTGATGGCTGACATATCTACCTTTTTGGCATTTTCTTGGGAGCCTACTTGCTATCTGGCTCCAGAAGAGGTCTCCAGCGATGGGGTCACCTATACCTCTTCAATCTGGCCCTTTTAGGGCAGATACAGAGGCCCTTTTCCTTTTAGCCTCCTACCTTGGAAGCAGCTGAGTTCATCTGTATATAGTTTTGTGTTTGCCATGTTGGCACAGTTACAAAGTTTTGTGTTGGGCCAAGTAGGTATAATGTTAAGGGTCTGGGGAGGGGAGAGGATATGGAGGATTTTAGAAGGGAATTTATTCAGGAAAACCAAAGTAATAAGCAGGACAAGTATTACTGTTTTGATAGGCTACCCTTTGGCCATAGCGTTGACCTATAAAATCTGCTGCCATAATGTTCATGGTTTCCAACCCTATTAAGAAGTAAGATCTTATCCTATATGAGGCGTTTGGGAGGGCATTCTTCTGTTCCAGGAAACCCATCTCAGGGTTAGAACATAAGAAATTTGAGAGGCTGGGATTTTCATGCATGGTGGAATCTTCCTATAAAGGGAGGAGGAGAAGAAGAGAGGAGCAGTGAGACTTATCCCCACAGAGTCCCCTTGAAGTAAATGATAAATTGACAGATAAAGAGGAAGATACACCATGACCAAGGGATATCTTAATGGGCATTTGCTGACATTTGTTTCTGTATATCTCCTCTGAATACAGATCTGGAAGTTTACAAATCTTTTTTGCAGCTGTCAACGTGGGGAAGGACAAATTATTTGTGGTGGGGACATTAATTTGAGCTTATTAGGGGTGAATCCTGCTAGGAATGCAAGGGGTAGGCTTAAAAGACTACCAGAGAAGTAACCAAGCTATTGAGTGAACTGGGTTTAGAAGATACCTGGCGCTTCCTTAATGGAGCTCCCCACGATACACTTTCTTTTCTCAGGTACACTCTACTTACTTCTGTCTGGATTATATTTTTACCACATGGGAGCATTTAGGACTACCCTTAAGTCATGGTTTGGGGAAATGGTGTTATCTGACCATGAACCAGTTTTTCTAGAAGTTAACTTAGGAGGGAAGGAAACACGTTTTGGAGGCTCAACCTCCCAGTACTTAATAATCGAGAGGACATTGTTATGATTGTTCTGATCTAATTGTATTTTTAATGATTTGTACTGTTTGATTTGTTATTTATGTACGGTGCCTTGGCAATTGAAAGGCGCCTTTATAAATAAAATTATTATTATTATTATTATTGAACAGATAGAAGAGGTAATTCTACAGGGCCTAGCAGACAATGATACCCCGGATAGATCCCCATCTATTCTATGGGACACCCTAAAGCCCAGATTAAAGGTAAACTAATAGTAATGTCAGTACAAAAGAAAAAAGTTAAGGATACCCAGAGGATTCACTCACTAGGCATAAGTAGAACTAGAGGAATTGCACACACATAAGGTCTGCAAGATAAGAACTAGGAATTTAGCTGCCTTAAAAAGGAGTTGAATGATTTGCTGGACTACTATGTTGAAAAAAGCTGGTGTTTCTTAGGCAAAAATATTATGATAGGGGACGAGATCTTTAAAACTTCTAGTGAGTCACCTGCAAATCCAAAGGGCCAGAGCCACTGTCACTTGGATTAAAACCCTCTCTTTAACACCCCACAGCAGACTATGTTAGGTATCTCTAAGGCTTTTTAGACTACTACACACAACTATACTCTGTCCTCCCCGGAGACCCCACAGAGGATATTTCCTCATTTCTTGCAAAGCTCCGACTCCCCACCCTGTCTGAAACTCAGAAATTATCCCATTAGCCCCATATCTAGCCAAGAAATAGAAAGACAGATAGGCCTCTTAAAGTCTGGGAAGTGCCCAGGCTCAGACAGGTTACAGGGGAATTTTATAAATGATATAAGAAAACTTTAGCCCTCATAATGCAGAGAGTTTTAGTTTTGTTTCTTCCAGGAGGGACTATCTCACCATCCTGGAATGATGCTATTATTTTGGTGATCTCAAAGGTAGACAAGGACCCCACAGAATGCCCCTCTTATAGGTCAATCTCAGTTCTAAATACAGATTACAAATTGTTAACATCTATAATTGCACAGCGCCTAAAAATTTAGTCCCCATCTGGTGAATTTAGACGAAAGCAGATTTATAGCAGGAGACAGGCTCAAGACAACATATAGAGAATCATCTATCTTTTGGACCATATCCAAAAACAAAATATTCCAGCACTTTTTCTAAGTCTTGATGCAGAAAAGCATTTGATAAAGTGGCTTGGTCCTTTTACATGAGGTTCTTGTCTCTTTTGGTTTTCCCTGACAGTTTATTGATTTAACTTTTAAATGTTATGATTCTCCACAGGGTTATATCCATACAAATGGTCATATCTGCATAGTTTCCCTCTTAGCAGGGTACAAGGCAGGGCCACCCCTTTCACCCTTCTTTTGTGCTTTATATCGAGCCCTGGCCCAGTACATCCGATTAACACCGAATTGAAAGTACTCCCCTAGCTGGAGTGGAGCATAAACTTGCTGTGTTCGCTGATGATGTGCTTATTTACCTCACTAATCCAGAAAAGTCCCTTCCAAACCTCTTTTGAGGATTGTCCCAGTACTCCTCTCTGTCTGGGTATACTTTAAACACTCATAAAACAGAGGTGCTAACAGTTAATTTCAGGCCTTCTGGTACACTAAGAGCGAACTTTAACATGAAATGGGACCTTTTGTCCCACAAGTACCTGGGTATCAGGATTCCTAAAGATTTAACACAGCTTAGTGTCAACAACTACTCCCCATTGGTAGACAAAATGGGGCAGGATATGAGATGGTTGGGCATACTTGCCACTATCCTTTTATACACAAAGTCTATCTTTAAAAATGAATGTGCTGCTGGCCTGGTGGTGCTGAGGTTGAGGCACTGGACACCACACCTTGAGCAGACTGGCGACCGGGATGAGGAACGGACTCAGGTCTTGAGGGTCGGTTGAGGAGGGAGGAGGATGAAGCCTCCCAATGGATGCTCTTCTCCCTCAGGATGGGATACCAGGGGCACTATAAAGCACCTGACATCCTGAGAGAGCCGGTGGGTACACGGCTTTCAAAGGCATGGTGGCCTAAACACCAGAGTGCTGGGGATGCTGTTAGGCGCTTGAGGAGCATGCATCAGCATGTTGACTCTCTGGACTTATGTCCTACATGCCAGCATCTCAGGGAGTTGGGCAACAAAGGGATCGGAGAAGGAAAATCCTTCACCTCTCCTAGGTGACGACCTCTCCAGCAGCATGCCCACCACCACCGACAACATCAGGGCAGACTCCGTTGTGCAGGCCCTCTCCCTGAAATATTCAGGGGAAGGTAAGGGGACCTTTCCCTCACCCTGCCTGGGGAAATCGGCCATCAAGGACTTAGGAGAGTTGAGCTAGGGCACTCTCAGCAGGCCCTGAGTTGGGTAGGTTGGCAGCTTGAGGCATTGAGGCTCTGATTGAGTGGAGAGCTGAGGGTAGACAAGGTGGTGGGGATAAAAAGTTAAAAAATTAATATGCTCCCCAGGTTTTTATATTTGTTTCAATGTGTCCCTTGTCAAATCCCAGCCAAAGAGTGGCTTAGTTGGCAGAAAATGCTGAACTCATTTCTTTGTAATGGCAGTAAGCGAAGAATTAGATGACAACTCCTTCACTTACCTATAACTCAGGATGGATTAGCTCTACTTTCCCTAAATCTATATTGGATAACGTTTGAATAAGACTGGTCCTCTTATGGGGACACAGAAAATATCAGACCCACTGGAAGATGATAAACCTATCATGGAAGCTTCCATTTCCTAGAGGTCCACATTGTTCCATCCTTCATATCTTAAGCAGGCAATGGAGGTACTCTCAAAAGGCTGTGCAGCCATTTTAGAGGGTTGGAGAAGGGGTACACTAAATAAATCTTTACAGCCCCATCAGTGGAAATACACCTGGTTTTCATGTAACCCCTTTTTCCTCCCTCTCACCACGATTCTTGGTACTCTATCCAGGCTGACCGTGGTCTACTCACCCGCTGGCAACTTCTTAACAAGGGTTCTGTAGTCTCTTTTGAAGAGGCCCAAAGGGCTTTCTCTTTAGGGAGGGTGACAGATTACATTATTACCAGCTAAGGATTATTTAAATAAACAGCTTAGGATGGAATCACAACACTCCCAGCAGTTCATAGATAATACCCATATATTACAATATGGAAGTCAGAAGCTGGGGAGAAAGCTATTTCAATAGTTTATAAATCACTAATATAGCTCTCTTCCCATGTGGTAGATAGCCTAAAGGTCATATGGGAGACAGACTTCTCTACACAAATAAATGAACCCACCTGGGCCAGAGTTTGGCAGGAGGCCTGGGCAACCACCTCCTCTCCTACCTGGAGGAATTTGTATGGAAGGTTTATTTATTTATTTATTTACAAGTTTTACCAGGAAGGCATACTGAGCAATAATGCTCAATTCCAGATGCGACCTGAGGGCCAAGACCAATACAAAACACAGTGTTTGAGACAGAGACATTCAACAGTGAGAGGTACGGCTAACTGCCTTACAGACATATAGCAGAATAGCTACAGGTAGGCAGATAGATACAGCAGAGGAAACGTTTGAGATAATGAATCAACTTTAGAAGAAGCGTCTTTACAACAGAAACAGCATAGTACATTGGTAGTTAAAAACAGGTGCAGTTGGAGGAGAAATGCATGCTGAGTAGCTGGTTTCATGACTAGGATTAGGTGCGTGTCTTATGGTAGCTGGCAGGGCATTCCGGATCTGAGGAATCCGGTAGGAAAAAGTGGCCTGACCTTTAGTTGTGTGCATGAAGGGACGTGGAGTAGTCTGGGGTCAGTCGCCTGAGGAGTAAGCTGGAGGAGGTTGTTGGGGTAGGGAGAGGGACCAGAATTTGGCTGCGAACCTGGCGCAATGGATTAGTCTGCAATCCTGGAGGGACGACAGGGCTAGGAGCTGTAAAGTGAGCAGTGGTGGGTGGATTGTGGGCAGTTGAGGATGAAGTGACAGAATGAGTGGAATAGGGTGTTGAGGCTGGCCAGGGCGGATGAGGGGCGATAGAGTACACTATGTCACCGTAGTCAAGTACAGGTAGTATCATTTTTGGACTATAGCCTGCCTTGTAGGAGAGGGAGGCAGCTTTTGTTTCTGTATAGTGCTCCAAGTTTGGGGAGTAGCCTCTTATGTAGGGAGTCGATATGAATGGCAAAATCAAGGTGCTGGTCGAGCCAGATGCCTAGGTACCTAAAGCTGGAGCATTGGTCCAGAGGGGTCCCGTCCATGGTTTTGAAAGGAGGGCAGGGGCTTGGCGGGAGAGTCTTTGATGGGAGCGAAGTTAGCAACACAGTTTTCCTAGGGTTTAGAAATAACTGGTTTGACCAGAACCATTCCTGGATGGTGTTGAAATCCTCCTGAAGGAGAGTTGCCACGCTGCTTGTTGTTGGGCCAGAAGCATACAGGACTGTGTCATCCACATACATCTGGATGGAGGGTGGCGGCAAGCTGATGGGAGGTCGTTTAGAAATATGAAGAAAAGCAGTGGGCCAGGACTGAACCTTGGGGGCATGAGTGGTAGCGGGCAGTGGGTTTGAGGTGTATGAGGCGATTTTGACTGCTTGGAGTCTACCACTTGGTAGTCATGGAACCAGGCAGTGGCTGGTATGGAGAGCCCGGCTTCAGAGGTTTGGAGAGGAGCAGGGAGTGGGAGACGGTGTTGAAGGCTTTGGCTAGGTCAATAAAGATGTCAGAGGTGATGTGTCCATTTTCCATACCAGAGTATGTTTCCAGTGACTCGTAGAAGGAGGTGATGGTAGAGTGAGATTTGCAAAGCCTGATTGGAAAGGGGTGAAAGAATGAGGAGGCGTCCAGGTAGTGGGTGAGTTGGGAGAGGACAAGGCATTCCTGCAATTTGGCCAGAATCAGGAGTAGGGAGATGGGGCAATAGTTGCCTGGGAGGAGGGTCTCCCCTTAGGAGGGGTATGATGGTGGCCTTTTTCCAATCTGTGGGTAACTTGCCTAGAGTGAAAGAGAGGTTGAAAAGTGCGGCAAGAGGCGGCAATGGCTGGGATGGAAAAAGAAAAGCATCTTAGCATCCAGGGACGTAAGGCATTTGCCTTTGTTGGGGTTTAGGGCTCTTAGGGATCTGAAGACTTCAGCTTGGGTTACAGGGTGGAAGGAGAACTGTTGGACTGGTGGGTGTCTGCTGGTTTTCTGGGGGCAGTTTGGGCCGGGCATGGGAGGATGATAGGAGCATGTCGGCACAGCTGGAGAAGTGGGTGTTGAAGGCCTCATCTACCCACAGGGGTCAGTGATGAGGTGCCTTGAACTGATAATGTATCGGGGTGGGGGTTGAGTTGGGAGAGCAGGGATTTGGGCGATTTCCAGAAGTCTGTGGGGTGGTTAACATTTGCACCAAAAGCTGATAGAAAATAATTCTTTTTGCCTGGCGGATGATGTGTGTGCATGAGTTGTGAAGGGCTCTATAGGTAAGGAGGAAGCTGGGAGCCCTGTTTCTTATGGGCTTTCCAGGCGTGGTCTCTTGACTGACAGGTCCTGATTATTTCAGCTGTGATCCAAGGAAGGTGCCCCTTCTGACTCTTTTAGTGCTCAGGGGCATGTTTATCCCAGACACTTAGAAAATTGGTCTTGAACTCGCCAGTGCTGCATCAATGGTTGAGGCCAAGGAGATGAAAGACCAGTTTATGCACCTAGGTCCGACAGGAGAGATGCTAGGTCCGGGAGTTATAAGACCTGGTGTGCAACGTCTTGGGGGAGGGGCAGTGGGCCTGTGCACCTTCCTGATCAGAAAAATCATGTGGTGATCACTTAGGGAGTCAGAGAGCAGGGCTGCACATAGAACCCTGTGTGGGTGGAGGTGAGAGCCCAGTCCAGCAGTGTGTGGCTTTGTGTCTTGTGATTTAGCCTGGTGGGGTCGGCTATGAGTTGAATGAGGTTCAGGGCCTTGATTTTGTCTTGAGGTGAGCTTTATCACTGGCTAGTCAATTGGTGTTAAAGTCACCGGTGGCGTGGAGCTCGCCCTCCTGTGGCTAGGGACTGTAAGGTGACCAGGTGAGTAAGGATGTCCATAGGGGTGTGCTGGGGACAGTGGTACCAGCCACAAAAACAGGGTGGTGCATGGAAGGAAGAGTTTAATTAGTAGGGAATCGATGTGGGCTGGGAGTGAGGAATTTGCACTATTGAGAACTGCCGCCTGTTGGCGATATACATAGCAGTTCCTCCTCCTCTCTTTTTACCTGGGCGGTCATGCCTGATGATGGTGTATCCAGGTATGGATGCTTCCGCATCAGTATGCTGGGGTTTAGCCAGGTTTCAGAAATAACCAGGATATCAGGGCACTGTGTTAGGACAATAGGCTAGCAGAGATATTTTGGATAGTAAACTGCAGGTGTTAAGGTGCAGGATCCTGAGTCCTTTAGGGAAGAGAATGGGGTATTGGTGTACGAGGTGTTTGGACCAGGGTTTGCCTCTATGTTCCTGGACATAAGCAGAAGTAGGGAGATAAGGTGTTTTATTTTTAGCCAGGTGTGTTTTGGGCAGGAGGTTTGGGTGTGGGCAACAAACTGTGGGTAGCGTCTGGCTGGGGTGTGAACAGAGAGCATCCCGGGCGGAAGGAAGAAGGCAGGATGGTGGCACTAATGTGCCAGTGGTGAATGTAAGCCTGGGCATGGGCAGTAAGGAGGTGAGAGTCGTCATGGTAGGGCTCTGTTGTAAGACGTGGGGGCAGGTGCGGGGAGGTTTCTGCTTGGAAGATCAGCTGGGGCAGGGATGACAGTGTGGCCATTGCGAGGAGGAGGAGCAGGAGTGTAGAGGCAGCATCTTGGCTAAGTGAAAGGTGGAGAGCAGCTATTTAGGTTGTGCACCCTTCTGGTGGAGGCAGCTGATTAGCTGCAAATGGGAAAATAGGCTGATAGGGTTATTGAGACCACGTGACACAGCCTATAAAGGTAGGAGCTCACCAAGGGCAGTGGTGGGTGTGGTGGGAGCCAGCACATAGTGCCGGCGGGCAGAAGCACAGAGGCGAGGTCTCTGTAGCAGTCTTTGCGGTTGATTTGTTCAGTTCAGTTTGAAAATGGCACCCAAACCGTGCTCTGCTGCTTTAGGTTGTGCGGTCATACCAGGAACTTCGGGGGTGGGGTCCTTTGGGCAGTGTCTCCTGGGAGGGCTGGGCTTCTGTGAGGTGCCCTCATGACCCAATCCAGTAAACTGTGGAGAGAGAGAGAATTTATAGCAAAAGCACTGGGAGGAACAACTAGCTTTCAGGTAAGTGTGGCGCTTATTGGACGGGTACAGCTGCAGTCTTGAGGATTTTAATTGAACTGGTGAGGACTATTCCTGGTTCCTAATTTAGATGCAATGGGGCAGGGAGTCAGTTTCCAGCACAGTTTGCCTGGAAATAGCATATACCTTGTGGGAATTGAAATGACAGACAGGAATGGGGCTGCATGTACCAGGTACTTTTCAGGCTCAGCAACTGCACACACAACTTAATGGCTGCTTGTAACTTAGCTGCAAGAGCTGTAAAAAATCTAGTGAGTGCAGTCTGTATTAGCTGTAAAATCTAGCGCCTGGGGACTGTGCAGGAAACGAGCTGCTTGTACCTTGCTGATTTTACTCTGCAATGTGCTCTCTTTTGACTACACGCTGTTCAGTACCAAAAACATTTGTGCCCAACACTTTATACAGAATTATACTGCTCCAAATTACCTTTAAGAGTAAACACTAGGGCAACACCAGTAAAAGAGCTGGAGGTAAAGCATATTAGAATCAGCTACTTATTCAAATACATTAACAAATTAAATTGAGGTACACTGTACATTTATCTTTTAAAGTCCCATGGGACAACCCAGAAAATGAGCAGCAGCGAGAGTAGCTGGGGTCTTAAGGAGCCACTTAAAAGCAAAAATTGTAGTGCACAACACAAAGTTTTTTAACAGTGGAAAACTATCAGCAGGCGTCTGCCGACAGCACAGAGACTGAGGAGTCTCTGTAGCAGTCTTTCGCGGTTGCTTTGTTCAGTTCAGTTTGAGGTGGAACCAAAACCATGCTCTGCTGCTTTAGGTGGTGCGGTCATACCTGGGAGCTTGGGGGGTCCTTCGGTGGTGTCTCCTGGGAGGCTGGGCTTCTGTGGGGTGCCCTCATGACCCGATCGGTAAACTGGGAGCTTCGGGGGTGAGGGTCCTTCGGCGGGTGTCTCCTGGGAGGGCTGGGATTCTGTGAGGGTGCCCTCACAACCCGATCTCAGGCTTTTCCTAGTACCTGCCTTTGTTGCTTGTAAATCTCCAGGAATATCAGCCTCCTGCTGGATGGGCTGTGGAGCTCGGGTAGCAAACCAGGTCCCCATTTTCTTCAGTGCTGATCACGCACCAATTTTGGGCTGACCTATCATTATTCTATCTCACAGCTATTTGACTGCCCTGAACCCTGGCCCATTACACTTACTTCTGGGAACTTTACCAAGGATTACAAGAAAAGACTCAACATATCTATGGCCAATATGTTTGGGAGCAGCATATAAAGTAATTATGAGAAAATGGCTCCAGAGAGCTTCACCTACTGTGGACGACTGGGCCTCCACTATAAAGTATATACAACAATTTGAACAAATTACCTTTTCTCTACAGAATAGAACAGATATATTTGTTCAGAGATGGACAAGATGGAACTACTACACCTACCCCCAGTGAGGCTTGATTTCTCTGAGAGACTGACTGTAGGGATAACTGTGTACGGTACCAGAAATAGTCTCACATTAAAACAGGCAGGGCAGTGACCCTGGGTGGAATGGGGTCCCTCCACCACCCTTCCCCTTATAGCTTAGCCCCAATTTTTAGTATTAAATATATTTATGATAATCCCCATGCTCTATAATATACCCCTTAACAGACTCTTTGATAGAATACTGACCATAGAAATCGGATACCATATATATATGTAATAACTGGCCCTAGTTTGATGTTTGTGGATTTTCTTTTCTTTTAGAATCCAGTTGTGATTATACATTGGTATAATGCTTACTTCACAACTGTTATATAAGTATTAACTTATCACTCTGGAAGTTGTAGTGATGCTGGATTATCTGTATTAACTGCTGAACAGTTGTACTTCTGATATTTGATCTGTGCTATTGGCATGTAAATGTAACCTATCTGTTCAATATAAAATTTCAATAAACTAAGTATAAAAAAATAAAATAGTGCAGGGTTTGCATCAAAAGCCCTCGAGGAGAGACTGAGGGATTTCAGCATGTACACCGGAAGACAGGAGAGTGAGGGGACATGATACAAACCTACAAGTACCTAACAGGCTGAACAGGGTGCAACAGGGTATTTCTTTTAAATGAGGAAGAGCAGCAGAACCAGAGGGCAAGTGGCAGAAGCTGGAGGGGACAGTTTAGGAGGAATATTAGGGTAAAGAGTGTTGGATGCCTGGAATAGATTGCCAGAGGAAGTGGTGGGGGCAAGAACAGTGAGGGGCATTAAGAATGCATGGGATAGACATAGGGAATATAAGAAAATGGGCAGTTAGGAGGAAAGGTTGCCAGAGACCAGCTAGGATCTGCAGAGACATACTAGGCAGGGACCATCTGAGCAGACTGGATGGGCCAAGGGGTACTTTTCTGCAGACAAATTCTATGTTCCATATTTCTATGTCCCTAGCAGTAGTCTGTTACAGAGGAATTATGTTCGGTTACAGTAACAGAGGCCCAACACAGCGTGAACTGGAACAGCAGCTGTTTAGATTGAGCAAACATTAAGAAATCATCAATCAAGTAAAATAAATGTTTTATGTACTGTTCTTTTTGAGAAGGAAGAATTAACCTTAAATTAAGCCCTCATAAGTTTGCTTTCTTGTGCAGTAAAGTTAATTTCCCATAAGACACATTTAAGAGGTCTTGGGCAGGCAGATGTCATCTGCATGTAGGAAACATCTGTAACTTAACAACAAGAATTCTAACAAAAACAGAACAACTTTTGTTATTTCAGTTTGTGATATGAGGTCTTAAGTTGCCTAACAGAAATGTAATAATGTACTCAAAAAGCACCACTCATAATGCAATAAATGAGTGTTCTGCAGTGAACATTACAGTTTAAGGAAAATTCCCACTCGATAAGAAAATGATGGAAGATGCAGCAACCCTTTTGGGAGGCTTGTGTTAGGCTCAGTTTTAGTAAGTCCTATTTATATTTTGCACTAGAAGCACTGATAGTTTTAGAATCTGGTGCATTTTGTCTACATACATACAGCATGAACATATGAAATGCTAGCAGAAGAAGATCCCAAGCGGTCTATCAAGCCTCTTTGTTGTGTAACTCATTCACTTTTGCTACATACTACTCCACCCCCTCCCTGTTAGCCTACCCTTCCCGTGACTTTATGCCACTTACTTTTAAAAACCCCAACAGTTTTGTGATTGACTACCCGCTCTGGTAGTGCATTTCACACGGACACCACTGCCTCTGTGAAGAAATGCTTCCTGGCCTCCTTCTTGTACTTGCCATTACAACTTATAGCCCTGCCCTCTGGTGTTCCAATTTTGCTGATGCTGAAGAGATCCCAAAGGTCGACCTCATTTATACCTTTGAGGTATCTGAAGGTCTATTATGTCACCTCCCTCTCTCCCTCTCTCTCTCTCTCTCTCTCTCTCTTTCCTCAAGTGAGTATATATTCAGGTTCACTAGTCTCTTGTCATATGTGATGCCCTGTTGTCTTTGGGTCATCTTTGTAACCTTTCTCTGCACCACAAAGCTAATTTATATCCTTCTTGAGGTGGGGTTCCACTAGTACTGCACACAGTACTTCAGATGTAACTGCACCATGGATCTGTATAGGGGCAGAAAACCTCCTTCCTCTTACTGGAGAACCACCTCAAAATGCTGCCTAGCATCCTGTTTGTCTTCACCACCACCTTTGTGCCTTTTACGAAAGGTTTCATGTTGCTTGTGATGATCACTATTTCCAGATCCTGCTCCTTCTCTGAAACTGTGACCATCACACCCAAGTCTGCACCTGACTCTGGGGTTCTTGCAACCTCTGTTCATTACTTTACACTTTTTGCATTGAAACCAAGTTGCCAGATTCCAGACCACCTCTCCAACTTGACCAGATCCTCTCTCAGGTCTCTGACCCCTTCTTCTGTGTCCACCCTCCCAAGAGCTTGGTTTCATCCATGAAGAGGCATATTTTGCCTTTGGTGCTGTCCCAAGTGTCATTAATGAACACACTGAGTAAGATCTGACTAGTACTGACCCCTGCAGAACCCCACTGGTAACATGTCTCATCTTTGAGTGCACCACCCTGACACCACCCATTGAGTTCTCTTCCTTAGCTACTTTGACACCCACCTGGTCAATTTCTCCCCTGCCCCATGACCTCCAGTTTTTTGATCAAACTATTATGGGAATTGGTCAAGGCCTTGCTGAAATCCAAATACAGTGTATCTGCCACCTGCCCGTCCATGGCTGTAGTGATCCAATCAAAGAAATTGATCAGATTTGTTTGGTAAGACCTTCCTGCCAGAAATCCATGCTGCCTGTCATCCTGTGGCCCATTTATCTCAAGGAACTTGACCAACCTTTCCATTAGAATGGTTTCCATCAGCTTGCCAACAATTGATGCCAGTCTGACTAATTTATAGTTCCCTAGGCGTATCCTTTGGCCTGCTGTTGTACATGGGTGCAAAATCAGCTGTCTTCCACTTGCACAGCACAACTCCAGTGACCAAAGACCAGCTGGTCATTTATGCTGGCCAGCCAGAGATGCTGCAACAACTGTCACCAGCTCTCTCTTTCTCTTGGCGTGTCTACTTTAAATGAAGATTTAAAATCCTACAGGTCTCCAACCCTACTACTGCAAGCTCTGATTCCTCTTTTCCTGTCCCTCTCATTTAGAAAAATGAGAACTGGTGAATAAAAACTGTAAAAAAAAAAAAGAAGTGAATAACAAAGCAATATTACTAAAGGTGGCAAGACTCATACTTTTTCTTGCTACACTTTGTAGCTCCCTTATTGCCACTGAGCAATAGCTTTAATCTCCTACTTTGATTGAAAGGTTTTGCCTGTGGTTCGATGGGCTGGAGCCACTAGCCATGCCCCTGCCTGAGCTATTTAAGGTAGGCCTTCCAACTCCTTTCAGAAGCATTTTGTCTTTGTAGTTGGAGGCTCCATCAGGTTCTGCTTTCCGTTGGTACTGGACTTCTACTCATTTATGCTGGCCTTCTGCCTGGTTTGTACTTTCCCTTGTTTTGCTTTCCTCTGGCTGCAGTCTATGCTTCTCTCTCTCTCTCTCTTTCATTCCCATTTTCCCCTCCGCTTCATCCATTTGTGCTGCCGCTCCATGGCTTGTGTTCCATGACCCCCTTGTACCTTGTTTGTCTACAGTCCTTTGGGGTGTCCTCATTTTCATTGTTCTTGCTTGCTTGTTGCCTTGCCATTACTCATTTTAATTGCTCAATGCTACAGGAAGCTGAAAGAACTTGCAATTAACTCCTTAACAAGCATGACTTCACGAAGTCATGAGCTGCTTCCCACTTCTGGGTTCATCACCACATTGCCCTCCATGCTTAACTCTCACTACCGGGTGAAGCAGAAGTTGGTTTGCCGGGGAGGGCAGGACTGGGAGATGGAGTAACAGAGGCAGAGACAGATAGAGGCTATGGTACCCAGTCAGGGTGCTGAAGCACGAGCAGACTTGATAGTCCAATAGGCCTACTCTGCTGGCGTTTAGTATGTTATGTTAGTATGTTACTCCACTGCCTGGTTTAAACGAGTTTAGTCTTCAGTGTTTGTGCTTGTTCCATGTCAAGTGGTTATCGTAGCCCTCATGACCACTATTATCTCAATGTTACTGTACTTGAAGAAGCAGACTTTGATGTAACTTTATGCCTTTCAGACTTGCTCCTGTGTGATTTGGTACTTTGCCTTTAGAAATGAACAGTCATTTTGTTTCAAAAATACTTTATTTTACCTTCACTAAAAACTAGTATATTAATTCACAAAAGTATAAACATCACAGGTGTATGTTAAATACATAGAACAATATAATAATTTGATAAGGACCCAGTAGCTAAAATAATAAACAATGTGGTTAATAGTCAAATTAACCAGCCTGGAGTGGGTCCCAGGGTGATAGCCTGGGTAAAACATTGGCTGGACAACAGGACACAGAAGGTAATTGTAAATGGAGTCCACTCTGAAGAAAGAGGTTATTAGTGGGTACGCGGGGGTTCGGTACTGGGTCCAATCCTTTTAATGGCTTTACAAGTGATATTGCAGAGGGACTAGAAGGAAAAGTATGCCTCTTTGCAGATGACACAAAGATCTGCAACAGGGTTGATACACAAGGAGGTGTGGAAAGGATGAGAAGGGACTTGGCAAGGTTGGAGGAATGGTCAAAGTATGGCAGCTTGGATTGAATGCAAAAGTGCAAATAATGTACCTGGGAAACAAAACCAGGGAAGATTACACAATGAGGGTAGAAACAACAACAAAATGGAAAGGGACCGGGGTAATCATATCAGATGACCTTAAGGTTAACAAGCAATGTGAGAAGGCAGCAGGGAGGGGATACTGGGATGTATAGGGAGAGACATCACCAGTAGAAAACAGGAAGTTGTTATCCCCTCTACAGACAATTGGTGAGACCCCATCTGAGTACTGCATCCAGTTCTGAGAGCCCAGCTCTGCAAGGACATAGACCGGATGGAGGCAGTCCAGGGAGGGCAACTAAAATGGTGCAGGGTCTGCAAGAAAAGCCATACAAGGAGAGACTAAAGGAGCTTAATATGTATACCCTTGAGGAAAGGAGGGGCGGGGGGGCATGACAGAAACTTTAAGTACCTCAGTGGAATCAACAAAGTCCAAGAGGGTAGCATCTTCCAGAAAAGAGATGTGCAAGAACAAGGGGACACAATTTGAAGATAGAGGGAGCGGCTCCAGGGGCAATATGAGGAAGTATTTTTCACAGAGAGGGTGGTGGGCCATGTGGAACAGCCTTCCTGAGGAGGTTGTGGGGTCCAAAACTGTGAGAGAATTCAAGAATACATGGGACAGACATAAGGCAATTCTTGTGGGGGGTAGGAAGAAATAGGCTGTTGGTTAACTAGGATCTGCAGCTTATCCTGTAGGTAGGGAAATGGGCAGACTAGGGAGGCCAAGCAGTCCTTATCTGCTGTCAAAGTCTATGCTTCTATGTTTGTACAATTTGGAAATCATAAAGAGATAACAACCAAAAAATCTTAAATCAAAAATGAATTAATATATTGCTCTAAGGATTCGATATTGAGGTCACAGAATGTTATGCATAATTTCATGGAGTTTCCAGTGCCTATCAAATGACCAAGATCTTTTAGTTCTATGAGTTTCATTTTGTTTGCCCCCATTGGATCACTCAGTATTCACTGCCTCCCTGTCCTGTACAGTTTGTGGTCTGTTATTTAGAAAATCCTCAAAAGCAAGCCGTCTTTCCATCTTTTATCATATGTGGCAGTTCTGCCTCTGGATTTATATACAACTTTTCTAGTATGGCACATTCATCCAACTGCTTTAACCATTCCTGATGTGATAGGGTGCAGGTATTCGTGGACATAATAGGTAGCATGACACCATATCAATTTTCTTTATAGTCCAGAATTTATTTTAGGAATCAATATTTCTTCAGAAACAGGGCACATTACATACAGCGAACATCACTTCAAAAGACTGGAAGACTTCATTAGATCATGTCTAACACATTTTCTTTAGCAACTGGCATTGCTCCTGGAGTTCTCTCCAGACCTTGATCCTCTCTTCTCTCTGGATTGCATCTGACATCTCTAGCTGCTGTCTTACTTTTTATACAATTCAGTGCAAATGTGACAGAAACTCCACCCACCAATACATTTTAAATATAATATCTTTATATACAAAGTAACTTATTTATTTCACAGTTCCTAAACACTCACAATACAATTTAAATCAATATTGGGACTTTCATGTAATCTCTACAATGGATTTCTATAATTCTAAACATTTGAAACAGCCTCCTAGCATCAAAGCTCCACCCATCTCTAACTACAGCATAAAAGAAATCAGTAGATGGTCGAAGGCTCTTAGAAGAGAGCTGGGGCTAACAGAAGTTGGACCTGGGCTCTAACGTCAGCAGAAGCAACAATACCCTTGCTCCACCAAAGACCCCAAAACAGTCTAGAAATGCCTGCACTCAGCTCAGGAGGCATGTAACCTCCATTCTCTTTATTTCATCTGCAAAATGTTATGCTAGACAGAACAAGAAGGCTAAATGTCTTTGCGATGCCGATCAAGCGGGTAACAAGTTACAGCACTCGAATTGCACTGTCGCGCAGGAGCTCAGCGGCATAACTTAACAAAGAAAAGCCACATTTGAAAAGCTCTTTCTAAAAGAACACTACAGGGAACAAGAAAGAGAACCAAGAGGTTCTCAACATCATTTCATAGCCTACACAGTGCAAGCAAACCCACAGAGACTCAGCAGGGCAAAACAAGGCTTATATTAGGGTGTATTAAAGCATGCCTTCCTTTATTTTATTATTCCTTTCAACGTACTAAGATGCCTTAATTTGATACAAGAAAAGAAAAAGTAGTTATACTAACCTGCCTTCTAAAATGTGCTTACAATCTACTGCTTAAACCCCAAACTGTAGCACCCTGACAGCGTGCCTACGGCTGAAAATCAACACGCAGGGAGCATAGCAAATCGATGCAAAGCCTGAAGATGAACACATAATGTGTTACTTTAATCTCCATGCGGTGTCAGTTATTCAGCTTTTTAATTCCTGCCCATATCACACAACTAACTCAAACTAAAACCCAAGGGTCAATTTCAACACACTTAAGGGCCACAGCTCTAAAATGCTCACAACCACAGTATCATTCTGAAACCACAACACCCAGAAGCATTGGGGTATATAAAGTATCTTGTCCCTATGTTTTTTTACCCCTCTATAATACACCAAATGGCATGTGAAGAACCCATTACTATACTGACCTTCTGTTTCTACAAACATGCCAAACCTCTGGCTGGGAAAAGTTATAGAAGCCATGGGCATTCCAAGACCACCTTCCTGCCACGCCACAAACCCCTGCTTTGACTGAAAGGTTCAAGAGAAATCACCTTTCCAGTCTAACCATAATTCCTTCTTGTGCTAGTGGCTGCATTTTCTCATGCTGCTTCACCAAAAAGCTCTATTCACTTTCCATCTGCTGCAAAGCAGCACATCGATACTGAGGCTGTTCAACTAGCACCCATAAATGAAAACAGCTACTGAAATGATTCCTCACTGCCTTTCAGCAATGTATTCATTTCCCTCTCAAAGCACTTGTAAACAGTAGCACTTAAATGCAATAGCTAAGATTTAGCAAACTGAAAAGGACAGGGGATGGGTTATTTTCTTATAACAGAACACAGGAACACCGTCCATTTATTTTACCTATCTATCTTAAAGTAAATCTCTTTCTTTCAAACCAGTGCCATCTTTGTTAACTGAATTTATTTAAATCCTTCATTCATTTATTTCATTTTAATGGTTACCCATGACTTCTCTTAACATAAGGGTGATTAAGTAATGCATCAAGCACAAAACCACAAGGCCCCAATCCGTCCACAGAGCCAATCTGTGACACTTGACTAGTTAGGAGGTGTCTCACTTTACAAGGCACAAGTATGCCCAGTTTGGCCCAAATAATAGCTATGTAAATAAATTTCCTATGCCCCTCACTAATTTCCACTATTTTTGTAGGTCCCCTATCATTAACATTTGTTTTTCTAGCATCACCCATTAGTTATCACCCATTAGTTATCACCAATGTGAGGACTATCCTCTATATCCTGCCAATACTGTTGCCATTTGGGGCAGGCAGACATCATGGAGCCAAATCCCCTTTTATAATTTACATCAAGGACATAGGCCTGAATGTGTAGAAAAATTTAGATAGTCTGGTGTAAAAGTAAGCTTGCTGCACTGTAAGGAACATTAAATAGAATTAGCCTATACATCTTCAATTGTATCTTCCAATCCTCCTCAGAAATAACTCTCCCCAGAACTGTCTGCCGCTTCCTCCTTGTATCGATCCATTTACCTCTGACCCCTCTTAAAAAGGCGTCAG
The DNA here is from genome assembly GCA_016271365.2 of Neoceratodus forsteri. Classification (NCBI taxonomy): domain Eukaryota; kingdom Metazoa; phylum Chordata; order Ceratodontiformes; family Ceratodontidae; genus Neoceratodus; species Neoceratodus forsteri. Next base: position 428,152,187 of record CM057452.1, read on the forward strand.
GACAGTTTGGAAACCAGCCCACGGTGCCCTGGGCACTATGAAGAAGTGAAGCAATACTCAGGGCTCCTGCTGCTGGTGTGCTGAACCCAGTACAGATGTGAGGTAATGTCTGAGTTGTACATATTTAAAAGTGTTGTTCAGGGAAATTATACAGTATGTTGAGGCCAGATCTCTAAATGACTTCAACTGCCCACCCTAGTAAAGATGTCCTTGCTAATGTTATACTGTCTGGATCCAAAAGAAATCGGGGTGAAGTGGATTCCCCATTGGGGGTTGAAGTTGTGTATTGTGAATTAACTCCATAAACTTATGTACTTAAGTCCATATTTTGAGCAAGTGAATTATGATGGGATTATCTCTAGCCATATTATAATTTGTATCACTTGAAGCTTACCAGTAAATCAGTTAGTTGCATTTTCCCCAATATAGTTTTTCTCTTATTTCTACAGTCCATGTTGTACCATCCTCACAGCCCTGCTATCTGTGCAGCCCAGTTATATTTCTCAAAGTAGGGACCCTAGACCTCCCTTCCCCAGGGGCAGGGTAAGTTGATCATAGTTTATCTGAGGCATATTGTTAGCCCATAACCAATCAGTACAAGATTTTAGTTCTTAAAACATTTTGCTGGCACTGGCAGCACCTGAAAGAGGTGTAATAGTCTAGCAGGACTATCATTTTCAAGACATTAGCTCTACCAATTAAAGACAGAGGGAGATCCATCCTTCCTTCCTTCCTTCCTTCCTTCCTCCCTCCCTCCTCCCTTTCCAAAAGTTTCACCAGGAAAGACATACTGAGCTGGTAACAGCTCATTTCCAGATGCATCCTGGGGAAGGGATGGGAACATCATTTAAAGCATTTAAAATATATAGAAGAACATACAGTAATACAATTTAAATGTAACCCCTTATCAATTTGGGGTTTACCTTAAGTGTCTTTCTGGCTCCATCCATGCCCACTGCCAGGCAGACGTCCTGCATAGATACTAAATTCATGGTAATTTGTTTAACTCTGTTGATTTGGGTGAGAGTGCCATGATGTGCCTCCATGCCTGTTCCTTTAAGGCATTAGCCATTGTGTGTATAGTAAATGGTCTGGGCTGGGTCCGAGCATATCAAGGCACGTGATTGGCCAGACATCACATCGGTTAAAGGAATGCCTGCCTGACCATCTCGAGTTTTAAAATAGAGTTTAAAACCTATTTATTTAATCAGGCTTTTTCTGAATGTTTATAAATACTTTCACTGTTATTATTATTTGTTTATAATTTATGTGTATTTTATTGTACAGCGCTTTGATATATGAAGGCGCTTAGAAATAAATTTTACTTACTTTAATTTGCACCACTCTGCTGTCGATAGTAAAGCAGAGGAACTAACTGTTATTGTAAATATTTACTTCTGACTTGCTATTCTATTTGATTTACAGTGTTTGTTGTAACCTGCCTTCTTGCAGTTTTGTTAATCCAAATAGGAGCAACCATGTTTGGTCCAGGACTTCCAGAATTTGAACTAATAGGACACAGGGGACCTTGAGGGTCCTTAGTTCTAGTGCCTCGTGGGAAGGAAAACTGTAGTTCTTGTAGTTTTAAAGGCTGACACCTAAACTAATTAATGGGAGCACCAGAACTGTGACTGACAGCTCCCTAGCCAACCGGATTGTAGGAAAACTGAACAAGTCTCAGAACTATTAGAGAAGTGGGTCAGTTAGAGTTAGAGTTTGGAGAGTGAGCAGTTTGAGCTTTAGAGGCTGCTCCAAGGAAGGAGCCTAGGAGAGTTGGCAGCAAAGGCCTGACTTGCCTTCCTGCTGTAATTCTTCTTCTTGGGACTGCCTTATTGCAGTAATTGGACTAATCTGAAAAGCAACTTTCAACTGCAGCAGAAAGCTCTAAGACGTTTGGAAGTACAGCTTCAGATTTTGGACTGAAATGAAACTCTTGTGAAGTGTTCAGCCCAAGAGTTGTGAGGGACTGTTTTTGATGATTGAGAGGTTTGCTCATTGAACTGACTGCAATAGCAACTGTCCTGATACCGAACAGTGAGGTAGAAAAGTTAATGCTGTTCCTGTTAAATGTGCTGAATGTTTATCGTGAGCCAAGGCTTGTTTTGGCAGTGACTGAACTGTTAGCCAGCTGGAGCTTTCACCAGTAAACAAACTGAACTTTGCCAGAAGTGTTATTCAGTCTTGGGCCTATGCCAACCTTGGCCCAAGTTGACTATTTCTGCACCAGCAACTGCTTTTTCAGTGAGATACCAGCTTGGGGATCCAGTCCCTGCACAGCAAGAAATCGCAGATTGCAACCACCTGGAGGGAAAGACTGTGAAGCGGAGGTGTGTCATGCCAGCCTAACTTCCCCATGCTCTTTGATGATCAGCAGCAGGTCATCATATTGCCAGGTCCATTCCAACTAACTGGTGTCATGAGTAAACTCAGGGTAGCTCCATGCAGCCTTTCTCTAATCATTTTATGGTACCATCTGATTGCTTCAGTGTTTCACAGGGTTACAAAGGACTGGGACAACGAGCCAGGATTACAAATAACCACAGTATTGTTTGTGAATGTTAACTGCCTTTTTCTTTCCATCAAGGGCCCCAACAACAGCTGCAATGCCGGTCACCCCAGGGCACCGTTTCTGGCCAGCCTGCATAACATTCTGGGTACCCAGTGTTGTCAGACTGTTTATTTTGGGACTAAAGTGCATATATAGTAATCTGAATCAAATCAGTATAGTAATCATTCATCTAAATTCATGCCCTTCCTTGTTCATGACCCTTAATAAATCTGATTTGTTGTTTCACATTTAACCTGGCTTGTGAACATATTCTTAGTAGGTTTATAGTAGTGAAGGTGTATGCTTGCCTGCTAACACTGCCGTTACAGGGGTCCCAGGAATTTGCTGAAGGCCAGACCTTAGTGGTAAGTGCAAAGGGTGTGTGCATATTATTAATGTTCATTGCTGACTGTGTGTCAACCACTGCAAAGGGTTATTTTTATTACAAGGTATTGGGTCACTAGGTGGGCTTGTTGGTGGTTATAGCTTCCAGAGTGCTATATCCGGTTAGGTAAACACTCCACTATTGTTACTCTGGGTGGAGGCACCATAATATCGATCCAGGTCCCTCAACTTGTGGTCAGAAACACAGGCAGGGGTAGTAACCCTAGAGATAGTGCCACCTAGGGTTACATATATGAAGAAATATTAAACTTTAAATACAAATCAGAATAACATAGGTCTAGGTAAGGAAAACAGATTGCCAGGGCAAAGTTAGTGGGAGGGCGCAGGAAGGGTTCAGGACAGGTTCAGGCGGTAGAAAAAAGTCATGAAGGAGAGAATTTAAGGAGAACATCGAGGAGGCAGAGTGAACAGACAAGGTAAGTGAGGACCAAAGTTTAGGAAAGCGACATGAGAGGGCAGATTGACCAGCTGTAGATTTCCTAGTAGGAATAATGAGGGAATGAGAAGCAATATTACGTAAAGGATAGCAGGAAGCTGAGGGAGAGAATAAGAGAGAAGTAAGGTAGAAGAAGGAACCAAACTAGAATTTAGATATAAAAAGGAACAGTTGGAAAAGTGCCTGGCATCAAGAGGAGGAGTGAAAGAGCAGAGTAGAGTAAACAGTAGAGTACATAGGGAACAATCTAAAGCAAAACGACAAATTGAAAGAGGGTCCAGTCTGGCAAGGGCAGATTTGGGAGCTCCACTGTAGAGTATATCACCATAATCAAAAATAGGGAGGATCATTTTAAAACAATCTGATATAGGAAGGACATATAGGACATATAGGAAGCGGTATACTTGCTCTGGTCCTATAAAATGCACTAAGCTTGGGTTGAAGCTTTTGGTGAATGGTATCACTATGAAGAAGAAGCCAAATGTGGTCAAGCCAGACACCAAGGTACTTAAAAGGAAACATCCTCAATAATAATTTACTAAACAGTTCCTTAATCTTAGCTAGCATTGGAGGCTTATAGCTGCATACAAGACTTGCACTGTTTTAGTGATATACCCTTAAATACCTGAACCCCTCTACCATTGGAATGGGAGAGAGGATTTGTGCTCTGGATGGTCACAGGTGCACAACTGCATAACCTAAGATTTTGTAAGATTAACTTTGTATCCCACCTAACCCCAAAAGCCTCAATCACCTCCCTCAGTTCTGGTAGGGATAGTTCTGGGTGGGTGACACTGACCAGAAGGTCATCTACATATAAGGTTATAGGGGCAGTAATCAGTGGCAGACCAATATCCATAATGTAAAGATGTGTTTGGATCATCAAGGGCAAAGGCTCCAGCACAATATCAAATGAGAGACGTGACAGAAGGCATCCTTGTTGTGTAACCCTGCCAAGTGGGACCTCTCCAGATACCCAGCTATTTGTCTGGATTACCACTGTGTGGTTATGATTTAAGCTTTAACTAACTTAGTGCATTTAGGTCTAAAATTCATACTCTCCATTGTCCACCAAATATGGTCCAACGATCTGATCAAAAGCTTTCTTGGCATTGGCGAGACCATCATCAGGCACTCCAAATCATCTTGCTGTCCTCTGACCAAGATCTGAGTCAGGGTCCTGAGGTTCACGTGTGCATTCTACTCTTTACCAAACCAGATTGGTGTGGTGTAATTGTCTTTGAGAGAATACCCTCCAATCTGGTGGCCAGCTAATCAACATATATTTTAAAGTCTGTGTTGAGCAGGGAAATAGGGCGAAATGAAGCCACCTGGTCTCCAGGTTTAGAGGACTTAACCAGAATTGTGACTCTTGCCTCTGTAAATGTTTTGGAAGTTTCTCAGCCATAAAGACTTCTTATGGCATGCTAAACAAAGGTTCTATTATATCTGCCGCTATTTTCTTATACAGTTCGATGGGTAGACCATCAGGGCCTGGCACCTTCCCAGAATTTAATCGTCAGTCGCTGAGAGTACTTCTTGATTTGTAATTGTGTTCTCCAGGCTTTCCTGGTCCGGTTATCTAACTGGGGGAGTGAGCTGTAAAATCTTATTCAGAAGTGATGGAGTTGGTCAAAGGGTTTCTGTCCCCTGAGGTATATTAGAGTAGAATTTCAAAACTCTTGGCAAATGTCTTTGTTTTGTTATTAACTCACCTGTGCCTGTCTTCAAGGAGGCTACACATCTGACTACCTCTTCTTTTTTAAGTTAGTAAGCCCACAGTTTACCACATTCATTACTAGCCTCATAACACTTTGCTCTCTGGAAGGTAAATGCATGTTCAATCTGATTAGAGGTGATCTTGTAATGTCTCATTCTAAGTTTGGTCAGGGCATAATATTTCTCCACATAATGTTCTTTTTAGGGCTGCAGTGGGTGGAGCCCTGCAGACCTACTGCTTTCAAAAGGGACTCCACATTCCTTGCATTCTTTGCAACTGAACAACATGTTGGAGTTCCACCACAGTTCCTCCATGTCTGTGGAGCACTCTGGTCACACTGCACTATTTTAACTTGAGAAAAAAATTGGGCCATTTTGATCGAGGACACTGGAGGATTAGGCACCCCAGTGTTACTCTTATGCTTTGGGGAGTGATGAGAGAGAGAGAGAGAGAGAGAGAGAGAGAGAGAGTCGGGTGGGGTGATATCTGTAATAAAAAACAGTGGTCACAGAAGAACACGCTCAGCTCACTCCTCCTTGTCCAAGATGTTCGTATGTGCCTGCATCAATCACTGGTGCCTAGTGGTCCCCTCTCTTTCCAACTGTCAGTCCAGCAATCCAGCAATGTGTCCCTGGTGTCCAGTGGCTCCTCCCATCCTTTGACTGCCAGACCGATAAGCCTTGTACAGTTCCCTGGTGTCTAGTGTCCCTCTACCGATCACCAGCTCTGTTACGGCAAAGACCCATGCCCAGAAATCCCCTCTGCTCTGATCCCTTGTCCTGTTCAATCATGCTGACAGATGGTGGACCATGGCCCTCCCCTGGTGTCCGATTCCTGACCCTAGTACACATACAAAAGTCCAAGCGTTGCATGCACTGGTGTCTAGAGACCCACCCCCATGAACAGTGGGCACTGTTACATTAGCCTGCTCAACCCCTCCCCCTGGAAGGAATGCACCAGTGCCATGAATGGATATGGTGACCAGCACAGCTCTCTCACACCTCCTCAGCCAGCTGCCATATGACAGGGCTGGGCCTGAGCATCCTATGTATAGCATGAGTCCACTATACTTTATACAGTACAACAAACACGCATCCTGTGCTATTCATAGGAAGTGCAAGCCCAACCTTATCATATGGCAGCCAGCTGATGAGGTGTGATGAAGGCTGTGCAGGTTGCCTTATCTGTCCACTGCACTGGTGCTTTCCATCAGGAGAGGGGTCAAGCAGGCCAGGGTGCTAGTGCTCACTGTGCATTAGGGGGTTGCTAGACACCAGAGACTATTGTAGGGGTATTACTACAGGACATCAGGGTATTTTGTACATTCTTTCACTTACATTATAACTGAGTCAACTTTGGACAGCAGTGTATGCAACATTAGGACTTTTGTAGGTAATCTGTGACAATGGCGACTGCAATTGAGCACTTCAAAAGGTGACTCAATCATGGCACCTGTGCATAGGGCTACCAGGCAGGAGGGCGACCAGATCAGGGGGTCCACGAATATAGTGACAGGATGTTGCTGTATGCGTACATGGGTGGAGGCGAGCACACTGTGCGATGGGTGGAAGGAGGGAGGGTTTGTGGGGTGCAGTGTGGTGGTGGGTGCTGAATTGGCCATGTGGCGTGGTGGGTGGTGGCAGGCTAGGGTTCAGAGGTACCAGGTTTGGACCTAAGTGTGGTCGCTTTTTTCTGCGTCGTCAGGGAATTTTTTTATTTCGCTCCCCAACATGCACCCCCTGGAGTTGAGAATCCTTAAGTAGGGGTGTGGGGACAACCTGCATAAATTAAAAAAGTAAGTCTCTGGCACCCTTTTGCTTTGCGCTGGTAGTGTACATCGCTGAAATTGATTTTCGACGATGTATACTACTCTAACGGCAATCGCTTTCATGATCACTGTTATTACATGGAACCCTTTTGTATGTGTACCAGGGTCAGGAATTGAACACTGGGGAGGAGCCACTGTACACCAGGAACACACTGTTGGATTACGAGGCCTGCAGTAGGAAGGAGGGAGACCACTAGGCACAAAGGATTGATGCAGGCACTTACAGAATGGTGATTTGAGGGAGGGGAAAAGTCGGCACAATGGATTTCTTCTTGTAGTGCCAGGCCAGGGACCAGGGCGAGGAGGAACACTATGCACCAGGGATTGTTGATGGCACATAAGGGACAGTGATCAGGGTATGGTGGGATTGCTGGATGCCAGGGACTCTGCTTGGTTGTACAGGTATGAGGATCGGGGACCATGGGGACCACTGGATACTGGGCAAGACTTGTCATAGTAATGGACTGGTGATTGGAAGGTGGGGTGACCACTGGATAACAGAGAATAGCTTTTAGGCGTGAGGGCTGGCGATCAGTGGAGGCGGATCACCTGCCACCTGTTGTGCACATGGGGACAGAGATCGGTGGGTGGAGGGACCACCAGCCACCGAGGATGAGTCTTGCACCCATGACATGGTCTTCGGAGGGGCCACTGGGTTCCAGGGATTATTTATTGATGTGCCAGGCTGGGGATCACAGTGGGGACCACTAAGTACCAGGAATTGACAACGGACACATGGGATGGCGATCGAGATGGGGGGTTTGACTGCACACCAATAATAAATGCCTGCTGTGCTGGGCTGGTAATGGAAGATGGGGACCACAAAGCATCAGGGGCCTCTTCACCCAATGGGACTGAGCAATTGAGATGGGGTGATGCCACAAACCTGCCGCTGCTATCCATAGAGATGTGCCCATAATAGGCATGCAAATAGCCCCTTAGCACCTTGCTTGCCCAATGGGCTAATTTGCATGGGTCCCCTGAAAATCACTGCTGGCGTTCTGGCACTATCCCTCTGATGGCACTATTCCCTGCACAGCAGGGATCTATATCAGAGGCTGGGTTAATTGTCTTAGCAACAAAACAAATGCAAAGGCTGGGCACACACCAAAGAACTAAATATGGAAACTTAATTTATTTCAGCATTAAAGCAATACAAAAACTGAAGACATAACCCTATGTATCGACTCAGTAAAATTAGTCTTCCTCAGGGGACACCACTGCTCTGGTCATATACAAGCAAAACGCCATCCTCACTTCCTCAGAACCAAACTAAATTGAACTGAGGAGTCCTGCACCTGTAGACACTTCATGTGCAACATGCATTATGTCAGATTTTTTAATGTTTTATTGTGGAGGCCGATGAACTTCAGCATCCCCACCAAAAAAAAAAACACCAACAAGAACACTCCACCCCCACCCTGCACTTAAAAAGAAGAAGAAAAACATAATCCACAAAGCATTGCCCTTTACAAGTTTATAACATGACATTGTCCACAAATTTGACTGCTAGAATCTTGCAAATCGCTCTTCTCCCTTTGCCAAGCACCCATTATGTCAGTCCAGTATGCCTGTAAACAGCAGGCTCACATGTTCGAGAAGTATGTGCTAGGAGGTAGCTAGAAAGAACAGCTAGGAGGCAATATAACACAGTGGTTTAAGGCTCTGAGCTGCAAACCTGGAGACCGAGGTTGAATCCACGGCCTCCACTTGCATACTGTGTGACCCTGAGCAAGTCACTTAACTTCCTTGTGCTCCCAGGCTGCACCTGTAAACAAGCTTTCAGCAGTGTGTCTCTCCTGGTTTAAAAAAAAAAAAAGTAAAGTTGAGAGGCACAGCTCACTGTGTCCATGACCAGACATAACTCCAAATAGGCGAGTGGCTGGATGAAACCAGAGTCTATTATTTTCCCCAAAGCAACCTAAACATTCAACCACCCTCACTTCACACATGTTCTTGGGCTCTCCATGGCTAACTACTCAGCCATACAGGCAGAAAGCAGCTCTAGCCAATATAGCACCGTTCACAAGTTGCAAGGTAATGGCGGAAAGCTTGAATGGCAAGGAGCTGAAGTTGAAGAAACTATTTCCTCACATTTGCACTGCATTATGATGGGAGTCCCAGCTCAGCTATTGCCAGTACAGAGCTTGCCAAGCATGTTGTACCATGCAGTGCTGGCCGGCTGTAGCCTCTTTCACCTATCAGAGCTGTGTCACTGTTAAAGACTGCAAGCTGCAAGTGGGCGGAGAATTGATGGGAGGAGAACATGAGGCACTGTGCCTCCATCTTAACTCTGTGTACAATTAAACAGTTCAAAGAGTTCAAAATTACAGCTTATTCCCTGGACTACTAGAAGAGCCATATTAACATCAGACTGCCACAGTACAAGTCTCTCTTTGCACCTACAAGTGTTAGATCCTATTTACATTCATTTAGTTTAGGAAGAGTAAAACTATTTATAAACAATAAAATCAGCAGCCTAGTTGAGTACGTTAAGCCTCCTTGTCCTCGTGGCTACCAGTTGACTCCAGAAAGTCTTTAGCCCTCTTCAGATCTAAGGATATCAAGGATCTAGAGGTAGTGACTATGAGTGACCTGAAACATACCTCTCAGTGTAAAAGGCAGTGGCGAAGGCTAACAGGATGCTGGGGTGTATTGCAAGGGATTCAGTAGTAGGTGGAGCGAGGTTATTTTACCATCGTACAGGTCACTGGTGAGACCACATTTAGAATATTGGGTGAGGTACAGGCATCATTACTTTAAGAAGGACATCAGCCTGCTGGAGGGAGTCCTGAGTAGAGCAACCAAGATGATCAAGGGGCTACAGGATAGATCCTATGAGGAAAGGCTAGGAGCCCTGGGGATGTACTCCCTGGAAGAGAGGAGGTAGAGGGTGATATGATAGAGACCTTCAAGTACATGAAGAGAATTAGAGTGAAAGGAGGGTCTCTTTAAAATGAGTGACAACAGCTCCACTAGGGGCACAGCCTAAAATTGATGGGAGGCGATTCAGAAGGGACGTAAGGAAGCATTTCTATACAGAGAGGGTGGTGTGTGCCTGGAATGAGCTGCCAGTGGAGGTGGTATCAGCAAGAATGGTGGGAGCATTCAAGAGAGCCTGGGACAAGTACAAAGGGAACCCTTGGGACCAAGGCAGGAAAAAGGAGAGGAGAGACAGTTGGGAGGCAGGGTTATTGACGTAATTGTAAGGCCAGACCTTGCATCACTTACCAAGCAGACTTGATAGACTGGGTGGTCTTCTTTGCTGGCTCTTTTCATATGTTTGTATTCGTATGTTCAGATCCATGAAAAAGTGGCTTACCATTCATGATGATGCAAAGCTTAGCCAGCATGAGGAGGGTGAATGATATATTCTTTTTCTTAAAGAGCTCTTTAAATAGTGCAAACTCTTTCCATGTGTTCAAATGCTCAGCACAAATGTCTGGAAATAATTGCACAACATGTGACTTATATGTAATACTCCACCTTCCTCACTTTACAAAGAACCCATTCTTTGTAAGAATACCTATGGAATTTAATAAGCAGGTATCTTGCTTTCTCATTCGGTGCCAGAGCGCACTCTGAATGGCCAGTGAAGCCTATCAAATTCCATTTTATCCTTATAGCCTTTGGTTTTAAGAAAATCTGTGAACAACTTGGAAAATAAGTTCTCTAGATGGTCTCCCTCCAACCTCTGGGAGACCACGAGTTTAATATTTTACATCATCTGTGGTTTTCGAGGTGATCTAGCTTCGACTGTGGGCTGCTGTGGTTTTCTTGTGCCTCATCACCAGCACTTCTAGTGGGACAATGCAATCTTCATTGTGCTCAATTTGTGTTTGATCTACTCAACCCTGCTGCCAGATCAGTAAGTTTCTTTGATAATTGTCCACAGATTGCTGAATATTAGTTAATTTATCATTGATCGAAGCAAAGCCCAGCTGCATTTCTTGTAGATTCAAGTTGGACTGAATGTCCGAGCTGCTTTGCCTTGCTTGGTCATCTTAGCAGTTGCTCCTCTTGCTGTAACTTGAGGAGCTGCAGTCTGAACCACAGCTGGCTTTGGTGGGAAATCTTCTTTTGGTGACAGTAATTATCTATACTCTGCATGCCGCCTATTGCTGCTTTTTGCTTCCTTGTCATTTTCCTGATGCTTTTCTTGGGTTTGTTGGCCAGGATGGCTACTGATAAGCAGGCTATGTGGATACATAAACATAGAAACATAAAAGTTGATGGCAGATAAGGACATAAAGGCCATCCAGTCTCCCATTTTTCTACCTTATGAAATGTGTCATAGGTCTTTACTCTGTCAATGGTCTATCTATTCATATTCATCTGTATTGCTCCCTTATACCTAGCCTATGCCCATTTGAAGCCCTGCACTGTATTCATATCTACCACTTCCTGAGGTAGGCCGTTCCATGCATCCACCACCTTTTGTGTGAAAAAGAACTTCCTCACATTACCCCTTAATTGGCCTCCCTCTAATCTCATGCTGTGTCCTCTTGCCCTGCTATTTTTCTTATATTGAAACATGTTAGACTCTTTCACCTTGTTAATGCCCTTAAGATGTTTGAATGTTTCGATCATATCACCTCTCTCCCTCCTTTGTGCTAGGGTATACATATTGAGCTCCGTTAATCTGTCCTCATATGTTTTCTGATGCAGTCCCTGCACCATTTTAGTTGCCCTTCTCTGGACTGCCTCCATTTTGTCAATGTCCTTGTGCAGGTGCAGCCTCCTGTACTGCACGCAGTACTCAGATGGGGCCTAACCAGTGTCTTGTAAAGAGGTTATTACCTCCCTCTTACTACTTGTGATACCCCTATTAATACACCCCATAAAGTGCCACAGATTTGAGCTAAAGCCAATACATGTTTACTGGTCGATGGCCATCTTGGACTTCTTGAACAGTTCTTCTTCATTTACTCATATGTCAGCAGTCCTAGCTCATGGGGTCTCTGAGGCATGGGGTTCTTGTTAATTCACTTCAGTAAAAGATCCTAGCGGTGGTAAGAGGAGTGCTGTGTTTTCAAAAATGCATTTCTATGTAATCCACATTTGCATCTTGTGAGTCTTTAATATGTGGCATTGAAAATTGCTTGAGGTTACATCTTGCTTGTAACATTAGGAATGCAGCCATTTATGATAGTTTGGCTAGTGCTAGCTGTTGTAAGTATAGGAACAAATAATGTGTGTGGGGGAGGTGGTTGGGAGGCTGCTGTATCAGCATGTGGGCTGCAAATGGAATTGAAGGATTATTTTAACTGCGCTAAAAATGGAAAACATAGCTACACATGATGTTTGATTACAAGACATTATCAGGAATGATGTCCAAACTGAAGAATCAAGCCTTGGTCAATGCTAATAATATTTGCTTGCAAGTTTTCTAGTGAAATAGTTATGCATAATTTAAAACAAGCATTTGTCAATGCGAATGTTGTCTTGCTGGCATTGGCATTGGCAGTCTGAGCGTTAGAGATGCATAATAGGAATGGCAGTGAAGTATGGAACCAACACACCCTGCAGAGAGTGACAGGCATTGGGGTGTGCCTTTGGGTCGTTAGCGCCAACGCTCATGCCATTTCACTAACCCTACCCTGCAGACTCTGACAAATGTCACGTTGTGCCTTGGGGTCATCGCCTTCGCTCACCCCATTTCATAAGGAAGTATATTGAGATGGGTGCGGCATAGGAGAATGGGGTGAACTTTGGGGCCAAAGAATCCAAGGCACACCTGGATGGCTGTCAGTGGCTGCAGGGTGGAGTGGGGGTGCAATGACATGAGTATTACAGCTGACATAGAAACATAGAATTTGTGACAGATAAGGACGCTTGGTCTACCCAGTCTGCCCATTTCCTACCTAATGGATAAGCTGCAGATCCTAGTTAACCAGCAGCCTACTTCTTCCTACCCCCACCCCTAGAATTGCCTTATGACTGTCCCATGCATGCTTGAATTCCACCACTGTTTTAGATTCCACAACCTCCTCCGAAGGCCATTCCATGCATCCACAACCCTCTCTGTGAAAAATACTTCTTTAAATTACCTCTGAGCGCCCCCCTTATCTTCAAATTGTGCCCCTTGTTCTTGCACACCTCTTTTTGAAAGATGCTACCCTCTTGGACTTTGTTGAGTCCTTGAGGTAGTTGAAAGTTTCTATCATGTCCCCCCTCTCCTCCTTTCCTCGAGGCTATACATATTAAGCTCCTTTAGTCTCTCTTCATATGTCTTCTGGTGCAGACCCTGCACCATTTGAATTGCCCTATTCTGGACAGCTTCCATCCTGTCTATGTCTTTGCAGAGATTGGGTCTCCAGAACTGCACGCAGTACTCCAGATGGGGTCTCACCAGCTGTCTGTACAGAGGGATAATAACTGCTTGTTTTCTACTGGTGATGCCTCTCCCTGTGTATCCCAGTAACCCTCCAGCCCTCCTTGCTGCCCTCTCACATTGCTTGCCCACCTTTAGGTCATCTGATATGACTACCCCAGGTCCCTTTCCATTTTGTTGTTGTTAGTATCTCACCCCCATTGTGTACTCTTTCCCTGGGTTTTGTTTCCCAGGTGAATTACCTGCACTTCTTAGCATTGAATCTAAGCTGCCAAACATTTGACCATTCCTCTAACCTTGCCAAGTCCCTTCTCATCCTTTCCACCCCACCTTGTGCATCAACTCTGTTGCAGATCTTTGTGTCATCTGCAAACAGACATACTTTCCTTCAATCCCTCTGCAATGTTAAACGCATAAAGACATTGAGAGGTGATCTAATACTGAACCCTGCGGTACCCCACTAGTAACCCCTTTCTTCAGAGTGGACTCCATTTACTATTACTCTCTGTGTCCTATTCTCCAGCCAATTTTTACCAGGCTGTCATCCTGGGACCCACTCCCAGGCTGGCTAACCTATATTAATCTTTTGTGTGGGACTGTGTCAAATGCCTTGCTAAAGTCTAGGTAGGCGATGTCCACAGCCCTCCTGATCTACTACTTTGGTCACCCAGTCAAAGAAATCTATCAAATTCATCTGGCATGACCTTCCTGCTGTGAATCCATGCTGCCTTGGCTCCTGTGCCTTTCTGGCCTCTAGATACTCAACAATTCTTTTCCTTCAGAAGTGATTCCATTATTTTCCCTATCACTGAGGTTAAACTAACAGGTCTGTAGTTTCCTGCTTCTGCCTTGCTCTACTTTTGTGAAGGAGAATCACATCTGCCCTCTTCCAGTCCTCAGTACCACCCCATCCTCCCATGATTTGTTAAAGAGGGTAGTCAGTGGTGTCACTAGTTCTACCATAGTTCTTTTAGAATTCTGGGATGAATCCCATCAGGCCCCATTGCTTTGTCCACCTTCAGTTTTAAGAGTTCTTTCAGAACCCTTTCTTCTGTAAATGGGCTGGTATCAACTTCTGTATCCAGAGTGTTTCTATTGTTTGTTTTAGGTACCTCCCCTCTTCATTTGTAAATACTGAGCAAAAATATTTGTTTAGTATCTCTGCCTCTGCCCACCCCCTCCCTTTATTAAGCCTCACTATCCTCCTTGGTCTTCCTTCGCTCCATGATGTACCTATAAAGGTTTTATCCCCTTCTTAACTGAGTTGGCTATCTTTTCCTCGGTTTGGGCCTTTGCTGTTCTGACTGCCTTCCCAGCTTCCTTTGCTTTAACTGATACAGTTCTCTGTCCTGCTCCTTCTGTGATTCCTTGTACTTCCTGAATGCTTTCTTTTGTCTTGAACCTTCACTGCTACTTCCTTTGAGAACCATAGTGGTTTCTTACATCGTTTTGTTTTGTTTATTTGCTCCACACAAAGGCTTGTTACTTCTGTGATGGCAGTTTTATTATTCCCATTGTTCTTCACCCCTCCTTCCTGCCCATTTGCTAGTGCATTCCTTAGGCACTCACCCATTTTAGCAAAGTCAGCCCTCCTAAAGTCCAGTACTTTTGCCTTTGTATGGCTTGACTCTATTGCTGTGTTTATTGTGAACCATATTGTTCGATGGTCGCTAGTTCCCAGATGGCTACCCACTTCTACATCTGTGATCCTCTCTCCATCTCCATTTGAGAGAACCAGGTCTAAGATTGCTCCCTCTCGAGTGGGTTCCAATACTAGTTGTCTAAGGCATGCCCCTGTAGGGCATCTAGAATAACCCCACTCTTGAAGTGGCTGCTGCAACTGCACTCCAGTTAACATCTGGCACATTCAGATCACCCATCAGCAATATCTACCCTTTTCTGCCATTCTAAGTATACTTTCTATCATTTCCCTGTCCATTTCCTCCCCTGAGAGAGGTCTGTAGAACAACCCCTGTGCGGATTGTGGTGCCATTGCCTGCCTCCAAATTGACCCACAGTGCTTCTTCTCCTCCTTGTTTACCCTTTTGTTCTGTTGCTTTGATTCCTTCCCTTATGTAAGAGCTACTCCTCCTCCTCTTTTACCTCCCTGTCCCTCCTGTAGATAGTGTATCCTGATATGTTTACGCCCCAGTCATGGTTTGTGTGTACCATGTTTCTGTGACTGCCACGATATCCAGATGTTCCTCCTCCATCAAGGCCACTAATTCAGGAAGCTTGTTACCCAGACTACGGGCATTGGTACTCATTGCTCTCCATTTTTGATGGCTTTACCTTCTGTTGCAGCATCTCCCATGACCTTTCTACCTCGGTCTTTTCTCATTCAGTACCCTGTTTTGTAGGGAGAGGCTGGGATTTTCCTGCTGCTTATCAGTGACTCCCCTTGACTAGTTAAAAGCTTGTCAATGAAGCATTTAAACTGATTGCTCAAAGACTTTTCCATTCCTGGACAGATGCAGACCATCCTGCCAGTATAGGCTGATGTCCCTCCAGGTGGAACCCCAGTCCCCAATGAAGCCAAACCTGTGCTCCACACTATTTTTTCAACCATTCATTAAACTGCATGGTGCAAAGTACCTCGCCTCACCCATGCCATTGACAGGCAGCACCTCTGAGAAGGATACTGTGTGTGCTACTTGTCTTAGGCTCCTCCCAACTCTACAAAGTCCTTCTGCACTGCTCTAATTTCATGATGAGCCAAGTCATTTGTCCCTAGGTGGACAATGATGTCCAGCTCAGACTCCGTGCAGCTGTTCTTGTGATCCTGAGGATGCGCTTCCTGTCCATCCAAGCCATGGCACCAGGCAGGCACCTTTTCAGTTTTCCCTGCTCCCCAGTTCTATCCCCCTAATAATTGAGTCCCCACCAGGAGCTGCTTCCTTTCCTGTGGTGTCCTCTGCCTCCTTCCTGTGGGCCTCCCTTGTGACAGTTGTCCTCAGCCTCCTTAGTCTCCTCTGGGGTGCATCCATAGGGGAACTATGCTTCCCAGAATGGTGTATGGATTGTGGAGTGGAACAACTGACTGGGTGTGCCTCTGTTCCACCATTCTCACCTTCTCTGAGCCCACTGTGGTCCAACTGCTGTGCTTTCTTCACAACCTCTGAGGCAGTGGTGGTGGCTCTGGTGCTCCCTGGATGGGGAGGTTCCTTCCTACTGTCCAGTGTGGCCTGGGAGAAGGTTCCCTTACTATGGTACAGTGTGGCCTGAAGATGGGCAACTTCCTCCCTCAGGGCAGAGTTGTCTGCAAATAGGGCAGCATCTCAGCCTCCAGAAAGACTCCCAGAAGACTGCTGCCCCAGAGCCATTACATTGCAGTACTCCCACATGTTTATCTACTTTTTGTGTGTGTGTGTGTGTGTTTGGTTTGTTATATAGAAATATATATATATTATACAATGTGTATGCTTATATTGTCAGTGCAGTGTGCTAGAGAGGATATGACAGTGATATGCCTTGCACTCTTGAGAGAAATGATGTCTGAACCCCAGGTATAAATGAACTATTTCCAGGGGTGGGTGGGGTGAGGGTGGCAGGGGGTTGGGCCTAAACTGTGCCCTCATGAGGACAATCAGCTAAAAGTTCTGACCCATCTCTGCAATGAGTGCCTTCCTGTCAGCAAGATGCCCTACACTACAATTAGACAGAGAAAATACCCTGCTAATCAAACAGAGAAAAATCCAGACATCCAAGTCAGACACAGGTAAACCTCCCCAGCCCCAAAACAGCCTGGTGATTTGTGCTCTGAAAGCAGTCAGCCCCAAAATAAGTCAGCTGTGCACCAGGACAGACACAGTAAACAGTATGCCGTCCCTCAGGGTTTAAACTCTTCCTGCACTGAAAATCTAAACAATTGTAACAAAAGTAAAGCAAGATCCACTTCCTCTGTTGCTTGAAAGACTGTCTTTCCTGATAATTCTAAGTTCCTTATTTCACCTTTCAGTTAGAAGTAGCCTCCACCTGCAGAATATCTGCTACAAACCAAAGACAATTGTAAGGTCAATTTCCTCTGTTGTGAGCACAACTCGCTTTCTTGCAAATCCTATGTTCAGTATTGCAGCTTCCAGACAGAGGTATTTTCACCTGAAGAATATTAGCTGTTCTGATGAGTTAGTTATAAAACACTTGCTTATAATACTGTTGTTCAGGTCTGTAAGACTCTTCCAAAGCTATTGGCTGATAAGTAGCTATGATGTAAGCACTTCCTGACACAGTCTGGACTGGCCTTTAAGGCACACAGATAAACACAAAAACAGTTTCCACCCCTGGGGCACTGCCTGGGTCAAATACACAGCCTGTACCTGCACTTACTTCAGGACTTATCACATTCTTAGCCCAGGGTTTAAACTCTTCCCTGCACTGAAAATCTTCACAATTGTAACAAAAGTAAAGCAAGATCCACCTCCTCTGTTGCTTGAAAGACTGTCTTTCCTGATAATTCTAAGTTCCTTATTTCACCTTTCAGTTAGAAGTAGCCTCCACCTGCAGAATATCTGCTACAAACCAAAGACAATTGTAAGGTTCACCTCCTCTGTTGTGAGCACAACTTGCTTTCTTGCAACTCCTATATTCAGTATTGCAGATTCCAGCCAGAGGTAGCTTCACCTGAAGAATATTAGCCAAAGGCACACCCTGACGCCTGTCAATCTGTACAGGGTGGGGACGTTATGGTTAGAAACCCTATTGCCCTGGATGTTTATTGGTATTTGCACTCCAAATTTTCAACTTGGCCTTTTGTGACCCCACCTCATGAAAGCATGTGGGACCTCTGCTCATGAACAGTGTCGCTGTGATTTTGTTAATGTGTCCAGAACGTTGATTTCCCACAGTGACCACGCCATTCTGCACCACATAAAATGTCAGCTGCACCATTCATAAGAGCTGTGAAGAGATGGCAATGTTGAAAATAAAGAGTGAAAATATTAAAATTATCGGTTACTGACGTGCGTGAAAACTGTGCAACACATGCTCATAACAGTCTTTTCTTGGCATTCTTTCACCAGATTTTTAACATAGGCATTTTGGGACCTCTGCTCATGAACAGTGGCAGTATGATTTTCTTAATCTGTCCCAAACGCTGATTTCCACAGTGACTGCGCCATTGTGCGCCAGATGTGAAAACCACATTTTGGGCAGGATGTGAAAATGACAGCTGTACTGTTCATAAGAAGGTGTGCAAAAATGACAATGTTGAACATCTGGAATGAAAATATAAAAATTCTTAAACTTATGACTGTACATGGACACTGCGCCACACATGCTTGTAACATAGTCATTTTGTGGAATTTTCTCACCAACCATTTAACGTAGGCATTTTGGGGCCTCTGCTTATGAACAGTGTTACTGTGATTTTCTTACTCTATCCGAACATTGTTTTCCTACAGCTACTGTGTCACTGTCGCCAGATGTGCTAAAACACATTTTGGGCAGAATGTGGAAATTGACAGCTGTGCTGTTCATAAGGAGGTGTGAAAAATAATATGTTGAAAATCTGGAGTAAAAATATAAAACATTCTCGAAGTTACAAGCGTGCGTGAAAACTGTGCAACGCGCACGCTTTGTAACAGTCATTTTTGGAATTTTTCATCAAATTTTCAACATAGGGATTCTGGGACATCTGCTCATGACCAGTATTACTGTGATTTTTCTTACTCTGTGCGAACATTGATTTCCTACAGTGCCTAGCGCCACTGTGTGCCAGATGCGAAAACACATTTCGGCAGAATGTGAAAATGACAGCTGTACTGTTCATAATGAGAGGCGAAACAAGCATTTGTCAATGCCGAATGTTGCTTGCTGGCATTACCAGTGGAAGTGCAGGAGTTAGACAGATGCAGTATAGAATGGCAGTGAACTGATGCCAACTCCACCCCCACCCTGCAGAGATGGACAGGCATTGGGGTGTACCTTTTGGTTGTCGCCATAATGGTCATGACATTTCACCTCACCCTACCCTGCAGACACTTCAAGTGTTGAGGTGTGCTTTGGGGTGTTGAGGCTTTACACTTACCTCATTCCATAAGAAATACACTGAAATGGGTGCAGTATAGAGAATGGGGTGAACTCTGGGGCCAATGGGGCCAAGGTGCACCTCGATGCACCGTGGAGTGGGTAACAAGCCCATAGTCTGGGAACAAGCTTCCTGAATTAGTGGCCTTGATGGAGGAGGAACATCTGGATATCATGGCAGTCACAGAAACATGGTACACACAGAACCATGACTGGGACATAAACATACCAGGATACACTATCTACAGGAGGGACAGGGAGGGTAAAAGAGGAGGAGGAGTAGTTCTTTACATAGGGAAGGAATAAAAGCAACAGAACAAAAGGGTAAACAGGGAGGAGAAGAAGTACTGTGGGTAAATTTGGAGACAGGCAATGGCACCACAATCCGCACAGGGTTAGATACAGACCCCTTCTCAGGGGGAAATGGACAAGGAAATGATAGAAAGTATACTTAGAATGGCAGATAAAGGGGAGATATTGCTGATGGGTGATCTGAATATGCCAGATGTTAACTGGAGTGCAGTTGCAGCAACCACTTGAAGAGTGGAGTTGTTCTAGATGCCCTGGGGGCATGCCTTGAACAACTAGTATTGGAGCCCACTCAAGAGGGAGCAATCTTAGACCTGGTTCTCTCAAATGGAGATGGAGAGAGGATCACAGATGTAGAAGTGGGTAGCCATCTGGGAACTAGCGACCATTGAAACAGTATAGTTCACAATAAACACAGCAATAGAGTCAAGCCATACAAAGGCAAAAAGTACTGGACTTTAGGAGGCTGACTTTGCAAAATGGGTGAGTGCCTAAGGAATGCACTAGTAAATGGGCAGGAAGGAGGGTGGAAGAACAATGGGGAATAATAAAACTGCCATCACAGAAGTAACAAGCCTTTGTGTGAAGCAAATAAACAAAACAAAACGATATAAGAAACCACTATGGTTCACAAAGAGGTGGCAGTGAAGGTTCAAGACAAAAAGAAAGCATTCAGAAAGTACAAGGAATCACAGAAGGAGCAGGACAGAGAATTGTATCAGTTAAAGCAAAAAGGAAGCTGGGAAGGCAGTCAGAACAGCAAAGGCCCTAACTGAGGAAAAGATAGCCAACTCAGTTAAGAAGGGGATAAAACCCTTTTTAGGTACATCAGGGAGCGAAAGAAGACTAAGGAAGGGATAGTGAGGCTTAATAAAGGAGAGGGGTGGGCAGAGGGTGACTGTGAAAAGGCAGAGATACTAAACAAATATTTTTGTTCAGTATTTACAAATGAAGAGGGAGGTACCTAAAACAAACAATAGAAACACTCTGGATCAGAAGTTGATACCAGCCCATTTACAGAAGAAAGGGTTCTGAAAGAACCTTAAAACTGAAGGTGGACAAAGCAATGGGACCTGATGGGATCCATCCCAGAATTCTAATAGAACTAAGGGTAGAACTAGTGACACCACTGACTACCCTCTTTAACAAATCATGGGAGGATGGGGTGGTACCTGAGGACTGGAGGAGGGCAGATGTGATTCCTTCACAAAAGTGGAAGCAGGGCAGAAGCGGGAAACTACGGACCAGTTAGTTTAACCTCAGTGGTAGGGAAATGATGGAAGCACTTCTGAAGGAAAGAATTGTCGAGTACCTAGAGGCCAGAGGGCACAGGACCCAAGGCAGCATGGATTCACAGCAGGAAGGTCATGCCAGACGAATCTAATAGATTTCTTTGACTGGGTGACCAAATTAGTAGATCAGGGAGGGCTGTGGACATGGCCTACCTAGTCTTTAGCAAGGCATTTGACTCAGTCCCACACAAAAGATTAATATACAAGTTAGCCAGACTGGGAGTGGGTCCCAAGGTGATAGCCTGGGTAAGAGAATTGGCTGGAGAATAGGACACAGAGGGTAATAGTAAAGGGAGTCCACTCTTGAAGAAAGGGGGTTACTAGTGGGGTGCCGCGAGTTCAGTATTAGACCGGTCTCTTCAATGTCTTTGTAAGCGACATTGCAGAGGGACTGAAGGAAAGTATGTCTCTTTGCAGATGACACAAAGATCTGCAACAGAGTTGATGCACAAGGTGGGTTGGAAAGGATGAGAAGGGACTTGGCAAGGTTAGAGGAATGGTCAAATGTATGGCAGCTTAGATTTAATGCTAAGAAGTGCAAGGTAATGCACCTGGGAAACAAAAGGGAAGAAGAGTACACAATGGGGGAGATACTAACAACAACAAAATGGAAAGGGACCTGGGGTAGTCATTTCAGATGACCTAAAGGTGGGCAAGCAATGTGACAGGGCAGCAGGGGCTGGGGGATACTGGGATGGCGAGAGAGGCATCACCAGTAGAAAACAGTAAGTTGTTATCCCTCTGTACAGATAGCTGGTGAGACCCCATCT
The DNA here is from genome assembly GCA_016271365.2 of Neoceratodus forsteri. NCBI lineage: Eukaryota > Metazoa > Chordata > Ceratodontiformes > Ceratodontidae > Neoceratodus > Neoceratodus forsteri. The sequence goes on from CM057452.1 coordinate 428,173,853, forward strand.
GGAGTACAGTGTGCAGTTCTGGAGACCCAATCTCCGTAAGGACATAGACAAGATGGAAGCTGTCCAGAGGAGGGCAACTAAAATGGTGCAGGGTCTGCACAGGAAGACATGTCAGAGAGACTAAAGGAGCTTAATATGTATAGCCTCGAGGAAAGGAGGAGGAGGGGACATGATAGAAACGTTCAAGTACCTCAGGGAATCAACAAAGTCCAAGAGGCTGCATCTTTCAAAAAACAGGTGTGCAAGAACAAGGGAGCACAATTTGAAGATGGGGGCTCCAGAGGTAATGTAAGGAAGTATTTTTCACAGAGAGGTTGTAGATGCATGGAATGGCCTTCCGGAGGTTGTGGAGTCAAAAACAGTGACTGAATTCAAGCATGCATGGGACAGCCATAAGGCAATTCTAGGGGTGGGGTAGAAAGAAGTAGGCTGCTGGTTAACTAGGATCTGCAGCTTATCCATTAGGTAGGAAAATGGGCAGACTGGGTGGGCCAAGTGGTCCTTATCTGCCGTCAAATTCTATGTTTCTATGTTTCTATGATGCCTGTCACTGGCTGCATGGTGGGGGTGGAATGGCATGAACATTACTGCCGACAATCCCAACTCACACCCCTGATGCCTGTCAGTCCCTTACAGGTTATGGTCGAAAACCCTAATGCCCTGGGGATTTCTTGGTATTTTACTCAAGTTTTCAACATGGGCTTTCTGTGCCCCCCCTCATGAACAGTGACACTATCAATTCGTTATCTGAAAGGTGATTTTGCACAGCGACTACGCCATTTGGCGCCACAGATGTGAAAACACATTTTGAACAGGATGTGAAAATGACAACTGTACTGTTCATGAGGAGGTGTAAAATGGCAATGTTGAAAATCTGCAGTGAAAATATAAAAACTGATGAAGTCACGAGCCTGCATAGAAACTGCACAATGCATACCCATAGTGTAATTAGTTTGGGGATTTTTACTGCAGATTTTCAACATAGGCATTTTGGGATCTCCGCTCATGAACAGTGTCACTGTGATTTTCTTAATCTGTCCAGAACACTGATTTCCTACAGCGACCACGCTATTCTGCAGCGGAAGGCGAAACACATTTTGGCCAGGGTTGAAACATGACAGCTATACTGTTCATAAGGAGCTGTGGAAAAATGCCAGTGTTGAAAATCTGGACTGAAAATATTATGAATTCGTGAACTTAAGAGGGTGCGTGGAAATTGTGCAATGCGCGCACAACACAGTCATTTGTGGACTTTTGTCACCAAATTTCAACATAGCCAGTTTAAGACCTCTGCTCATGAGCAGTGTCACTGTGATTTTCTTAATCTGTCCCTGAAAATTGATTTGCACACCGACCGTGCTATTACATGCTACATGTGCGAAAACACGACTTCAAGTGAGATGTGAAATGACAGCTGTACTGTTCATAAGGAGGTGTGGTAAAATGGCAACTTTGAAAATCTGGAGTGAAAATATTACAAATTTGTGAAGTTATGAGGGTGCATGGAAATTAGCATGCACGCTCGTAGCACAGTCATTTAATGGACTTTCATCACCAAATTTTCAACATAGGCATTTTGGGACCCCTGTTCATGAACAGTGTCACTGTGATTTTCTTAATCTGTCGAATACTGATTTCCCACAGCGACCGCCTATTCTGCGCCGGAAGTGCAAATCACATTTCATCAGGACGTGAAAATGACAGCTGTACTGTTCATAAGGGAGGTGTGGAAAAATGCCAATGTTGAAAATCTTGAGTGAAAATATTACAGATTCACGATGTTACGAAAGGCATGGGAAACTGAGCAATGCACGCCATAAAACAGTTATTTTTGATTTTTGCCAACTTTGCAACATAGGCTTTTGAGAGCCCACCTCATGGACAGTGGCACTGTCATTTCATTAATCAGGCCCAAAGGGTGATTCCACACAGTGACCACGAAATCACCTTCAGGGACGAATAACGCCATGACAGTGGCTAAATTCATGAGAGGGTCCAATAACCCCATGTTGAAAATGTGGCTGCAAAATTCCTAAAATGCCTGAGATATGCACCAAAGTTTAAAAACCCTGTCTGGTGCAAAGGGCCATAAAATGAGGATTGTTAAATGATTTTATTGTTAAATGATGTTATTGTTAAATGATTTTATTAAAATATTTTGATGACTGCCTTACATAGCATCAATACCGTAAGGTGGGAAGTCAAGTTACTACATATACAGGATCACTGTGTACTCTTAATATAAGTTTCTAGTTCAAGTTTACAGTTTATTTTCAGGAAAACACAATTGAACACACTCATTTACAAGGAGGTCTCTCCTAATATAAATATAATAAGGTGATATAAGCCCTTATGTGATTTATTTTGACATCTGAAATCTCAAGATGTAGCTAATATGTGATTGTGTCAGATGTAGTATTAACAGGGTTAACTCTTCTGCCTATGTTTCTAAGAAACAATTACTTAAAAGCATTGCATACTACAACAAATTTACATTTTCACAGTTCCAGTAGGGCAGTACCTGTACTGACCAATGCCTCATAGGACTTTTCCAGTTTGTAGAGGATCATTTTCAGTTTCCCATGACAGAGGTAATAGTAAAAAGAAATCCAGACTCCTGTTAACACCAGTTGACTGCGTATAGAGCTGTCTTTTGAGTATAACTTCTCTGTCAAGTCACTGGGTGGGAATCAAAAAAAAAAAGTCCTGAAGCCATAATGATCTGTACTGATTGGTCCAGCTGATCAACTGTCCACACTTCCTACATGTGAGAATTTGGAACATGTAAGTGGAGTGCTGGACCATAGTAATTAAATGAGAATTGTAAATCTCTGGCTCTATCAGTTCAGAGCTGATCCCACTGTAAAGAATGCAGCTGTCCTCTATGCATAGGTGTGTGTGTGTGTGTGTGTGTGAGAGAGAGAGAGAGAGAGAGACAGAATGTGAGGGGAGGCAGTAGGAGATAATAGCTGCAGGCTAATGTGTTTACAGAACACAGCTGATTGTGACGTGAGTTTCTTTGAACATAAAGGCATCTCATTAACTGGCCCCACTGAAGCAATGCATTTCTTGCACATGCATGCAAGCAACACAAAAATGGCAATGTTGAAACTCTGGAGTAAAATATTAAAAATTCTTGAAGTTATAAGCATGCATGGAAACTCGCAACACTACAGCTCATAACACGGTAATTTTTGGAATTTTTCACCAGATTTGCAACATAGGCTTTTGGGAGCCTACCTCATGAACAGTCACACTTATCGTTTCATTAATCAGTCCTGAAGATGATTCTGCACAGTGACCATGAAATCACCTTCGGGACTGAATAACAATATGGCAGTGACTTAATTCATGAGGTGGGGTCCCAAGAACCCCATATTGAAAATTTGTGCCAAAATTTGCAAAATGGCTGAGATAAGCACCAAAGTTGAAAAAACCTATTTATGCCATTATACAGCTTACTGGCATTTCTTCAGTTTGCGGTCAGCTTTAAAGAGTGCAGATGTGTTCCTGGTCAACTGAAGATCGTCGTGTCAGGTCCAGAGGTATGTATGAGGGTGAGGGTGTGGGAGGTGGGTGTGCAGAGGGTGGCTGCGGGCTGGGGAGAGGACAGGATGGCGAGGACCATTTCTTTGTTTCAGGTAACAAAAATAAAAAAATTCACGTGGACTGTTTTCTTTTTTAACAGGTTTGGCCACACTGGGATGGGCTCCCAGTGGCACATTCTTTGGGGGGCATGTTAGCCACACTGGGTGGGCTCCCAGTATGGCACACAATTGGGGTGGGACAGTAGCAGGAAAATGGGGAGGGGTTAACATGCTGACACGGGGATTGGGCACCCCGTTGGTAAGCATATCTGTGTTCGGAGGCATGATGCCAAAGGATTACGGCACCCCCTTGGCAGAACACATCAGTAAAGGGTCACACATGCTGACAGGGGTTGGACACCTCCACATTGGCTTCCTAGGGACTGTGATTGGCGGGTGGCGAGACGCCACCATGTATGTTTAATGAAATGTTACACCAGGCAAGGCATGCCTTGCAATGAGAAGTCGCTCGCTCATTGCAGCGGCTAAAATGTTTCAAAATGTTTCATGGACAGCATGCAATCTAATTCGTGCCATGGGAGCCCAGCCCTCAAAAAGCAGTGGCGCCACAGTACAACACAACCGCACCTCAAAACCTGCTCTTCCACTTCAAGCAACCCCATATGTTGTCTGCACTGCATGCAAGACAACATAAAAATGACTTACCTGCTCCAATGTAGTTGGGAATTCAGAGGACATGAGGAACATAGGGAGACAATCACACACACACACATGTTAAGATAAAGGCAAGTCTGAGGAAGAAGTGAACTGAAGATTTGCAGGGTGGCACTGAACTGTCATTGAAACCCTCAGATAGTCACTGGCATCCAGCAGCTCACTGCCATTACTGTGTTGCTCTCTGTGGTAGTTAGAGATGCCACTTCTGTGGACAAATATGGACTCCCATTACAAGCACATGGTAACCTCATAGGTGACATAGGTGGGCACTGCTGGGTCAGAAACCGTTGCATGCAAACCTGCCTTAGTTTACAGGAATTGAATTCTCTCGTGATAAATAAAAATGCTTTTTATGTGCAAACTAGCCCAGTGACCCTCTACTCCTGGTGCGGAGTAGCCAAATTTGACATGGTTTAGAATCCCCCAAATTAGTAAGCTGAAGTTAGAAAATGGTAAAGTAAAACTGTCACCAATTGCTCCTCTATACATGCAGGCTGGGTGTTAGACAGGCCTGGAGGTGTGAGGTGGGTTAGGTGTGAGGTCAGCCCACAAGCTCCAGGAAAAGGAGCACTCACGGGTGTGAAAGAGGCTAATGGATTACAGCGGGCTCACACATGCTATGGAACAGGGCTCATAGTGTGTAGCAGAGCTTGTGGGATGTGGAACAGGTTTTGTGAGATGTGGAACAGGGCTTGCAGGGTGTGAAGCAGGCAGGGGTGGAGGTGCAGGTTGGGTATGAGTAGGGCTCACAGGACTCCATGGTGCTCTGAGACTGAGACAGCTCCCAAGCATGCATGTCACAAATTAGGGAAGCAGACAGATTTTTGAGGAGGGCATCTCAGATGATGAGTCCCAGATTTTGGGTTCTATGCATTTACCTCGGTCTGTAGCTGTACCTAAGGTACTAGTGTCCCTTTTCTACAAGTATTGCACTTTAATCATTCTGACTGGTTTCCTTCCTGAGCCCAGCTTGAGTTCTTAACCTGACTGTTACATTGATGTTGTTTTAATGCTGTTATGTGATGTTCTTGCTTGCCTCTTCCTACAATTGTTTGTATTTTTTTCTCTCGGTCCTGAAAATCCTTGTCTTGCCTGTATAGTCCTTGTAATCTCTGGGTGGCACCTGAAAATAGGCATTTGTTTGTCTTATGTGCTTACCTGGTAAGCAAAAGCTAAATAACTAACTAAATTATTGTTTGATATAGTAAAAGCAATGCACCAGATAGAATTAGGAATTCATACACATTTCAAATAGAGGCAAGCTATAGTCAAAAATCCCATCATGCCGTGGCCTACTGTCACCTGAACTATTTATGCAAATGACAGAGGTCTTAGGCAAACTTTTAAAAAATTGTGATCCATAGCCTGTGAAACTGCAGCAGCAGCAGTCTAGCCACTGAAACAAAGTGATTTGTGTTAAAATACAGAAATCCTGCTTAGCAAATTGCTATGTGGGTATTGGCATCATATTCACTAATACAGATCCCTAATGTTCCAGTCCCACTGAAGAATTAAAAGGCATAAAACCCACTAACCTGAATGGAGCTGACAGCTTCTGCTGCCTTCAATACATACCAATTTAACATGCAAAAACTCACAAAAGCTTTTTAGGATACAAGAGGGTGCATTACTTTCTGTAAGGACTGGCTTGCAAGTTGCCCAAATGAAACAATCCCTTCGTCTAGGAGCACGGTTCACAAAAAGTGTGTTGTTGCACTGAATAGCCGAGGAGGTGGTATGTTCCCAGAAAGTGAACACACACACATTGACAGCACACGGTGAACTGCTGCCAGGGTGCAGTGTGAATGACCACCACAGAGTCCCCACTCCTCATGGCAACTCCAGTATCCACTGTTCCCCATCCCTCCCACTGTGAGACACAGACAGTATCTGACCAATCCCCATGCTGTACCTGACTGGTCCACTGCTCCCAGTTATTGCAAATGTAGGGATAGCTGTACTGCAGCCAGCCTGTCAGTCCCTACTGCCCACATGCAATCTTCTGCAACCCTGTGGCTGGATCCATGATGCTGTCTGGGCTAGGAAATGGGTCAGGTGGGTGCATCTGTCACCCTGTCACAGCAGGAGAGAGTTTAGTGCCCCAGCTGGGTGGTGGGTAGGTCTGTTTGCCTTGCCACAGAGGAGGTGTTTGTTGTCCTGGTTTGGTGACAGGTGGGTCTGACTTCCACAGTGGTAGGAAGTTGGTGGTCAGTCTGGTCAGTGCCGGTTGTTTGTGGGGAGGCGGTGACAGGTGGCACCAAGTGGCTCAAGATGGCACGTTTTCCTGTATTAAAAAAAGGCTTACCATGCCATCATATGTGGTCACATCTCCAAAGGAAGACGGAAGAGAACATTTGAGCTGTGGTGGCTTTTGCTGTGTGTTCCCCTCTTCAGAGGAGGACAGCTGATGAACTGCAGCAGCAATTGTCTGAATCTACTCTGTGGAGATGGAGGAAGAACAGTTTCGAGTGCAGCAGACTTTGGTGTGTGTGTCCCTCTCTCTAGAGGGTAATGGAAGTACAACTGCTGTGATGCAGTAGATTTGTCTAGGCTTGAAGGGAGACAGGTTAACAGCTTCTAAGCTACAGTGACATTTGATGTGTGTCCTTTCTCTGGAGGGGTCAGAAAGGAGCTGCTGAGCTGTGTTTGCCTTTGCTGTCTCCCACTCCTGGAGGAAGATGGGAGGACAGCTCAGAGCCATGGCTGGCTTTGGTTCCCAGAGGGGATGGCAGAACAGTCACTGAGATGCAGCAACATTTGTCTGGATACCCCTCTCTGGAGGGATGGGTACAGACCTGCTGAGCCACAATTCCAAGATGGTGCTGGACTAAAAACTAATTGGGCTGTAGATTGACAGCAAAAGCTGTGAACTGGCAGTAATAGGAAGACATTGGTAAGCAGCAACGTGGATGATTCTGGGATGTGATCGGCTACAGCTGTGTGCAGAACAGTCACCTGTGTGCATGCAGATAAGAGACAGGCCCACAACAGAAGTGCCACCATGGGGAGAGGCTGGTTTCTGAAAGCCTGACTGGCTCACCTCTACTGCAACACTACAGAACAGATCCCTGTATATCCCCGACATGTTTGCTGTGGAGATTTTAAGTAAATACAAACAAACTTTTTCCTCAGTGTGCTTTTCCTGCACTTACATTTATGTGAATAAACTAAACTGTTCATCAAGATTCTAGTCATAAACAGTACACTTTAAAATTGCTCCATGGGACACAAGCTGTGATGCCATTTACTGAGACAGTTTACTTTCCTAGACTGCTCCTCCAGAATATGAGCTTTGGACCCACTCAGTTAATTTTCAAATGACTCTAATTTAAAAAAAATTGGCATCAGTCTGAGCTTTTAAAGTTCACTGCTTATAGAAACAACAAGGCTGTTTCTTTCAAGCTCTCAGCCCAACTGGTAGTGCCTCTCTTTCCATAGCCACTCTCCCTATGCAAGCATGGAAGCAACGTATTCTAGTGGTTAGAACACTGGCTTGGGAACTGGAAGATAAAAGTTCAAACCACAAAGAGCTAAATACTCACTGTGTGACCTTGGGCAAATCCTTAACCTCCAATGCTCCAGTACACCCAGTTGTTAAAATGGGTAGCAGCGGGACCCACTGGAAAAACATGTTGCATCTCATCTGGGCTATCTTGGGTAAACAAACTGTAAAATTAGAATTAAAATTAAGAAAAGTGTAAAGGTCCACTTAATACACATACAAATGAAAACCGTTATCCTGTCCTGAGGGATTTCAAAGTAATAATAGTCACAGTCAACATTTCCACCACAGGTGACTGAAAATTTTAAGTTCCAGTTGAACTACGTTGCTGTTACATTACAGTGAAGAAGCCTTAGACTGTTAAATACTTCCATACCTGCCACAGAACTACTAGGTGCTTCACCCAGCAAGCTTCCTCAATGGGCAGTTAGTACTTAATACACAGAAGTTCGTAAACTGTGTCCTCCCTAGAGAGGTTGCAGCAAGCATTGCTGCCTTGTTGCATAGTAGAAAGAAACTAAAATGGCTCCCAAGTACAGTATATAGACTGCAGTAAAGGCTGTCTGTTGTTCCCCTAACAGAGTCAGTGTATTACAATGACCAGATCTGGATAATTTTTAATCCATCCTGGTCAGTTGTAAGTCAGAATTCTCAGAAGCTGATGTTTTGGCTGTAGGGTTTTTTTGCAGTCAGTCCATACTTTCCCATGTAGCAACAGCCTTTGTGCATGGCCCAGTCTCATCCTCCAGCTTTTCCCAGGACTTATGGTCTACAAAGGCAGTGTGGCCTGGGTGGTGCAGAGCCTGTCATTCTTCCACCAGTGCACCATTTTTCTGTGTTCTCCCTACCATGCGGGGTAGCAGCATGCAGTGATGCCAATGGTAGTATGATGTGTACTCCCACATGTCGCACTCAAGCATCTGCCCCTCTTCTGCATACCTCTTGAAATCTTGGCATTCTGTCCTCCTGCCACTGCTAGAGGACACTCAATTCTTGACCTCTGTGCCATCTTCCACCCCAGAAGAGGAGAGCAGTCAATGAATGCTAAATCCTCCTCTTTGCAGCTAACTCTCCGACACATAGCAGTTACATAAGAACTTACTGTAACAGTAGATCTTCAAGAGAGGTTCCTGCAGTAGGTCTTCACATATGGGACTGCACCCCCTGGTGTCAGGTCTGCACCGACAAACTTGTAGCTAGCAATCGTCAGTGGGGACTGCCTCTCCGTTGTCAAGTGACACTTCGTGAGCTCGACTATAAAGAGGCTCCTCACACACCCTCCAGTTCTTTTCCACTGGAGACCTATGGATAGGAAGCAGAAAGAAGGAGTAACATCTCCTGGGACCCTGTGCCTGGCTAAGCCAGAGGACTAGACAGGAGAAAGAATAAACCCAGGAGCTGGGGGATAGGTGGGAGGAAACAAGACCTACTGCAGGAACCTCTCTCAAAGATCTACTGTTACAGTAAGTTCTTATATAACTGCTATATCTGACTTCGAGAGGGTTCCAGCAGTAGGTCTTCACATATAAGACTGAATACCAAGCAGTCTAACAAAAGGAGTCAGAGATGAGGTTCCAAGAGGAGGAAAATGTCTGCCAACTAAGGGTCTGTCTTAAGACAGAAGACCTTGCAAAACTGCAAGGCCAAAACCAGCTTGATGCCTAAGGCAACATCCAGACTATAATGCTTAGTGAAGGTGTGGGCGGAAGATCAAGTGGCCTGTGCACATCGAGTGTGCAGAAGATATTCTCCCTGTTGGAATGACCTGGGAAGAAAACCGGCAGTTAAACACTCTGATTGAGGTCAACTCAAACAACTTTTGGAAGAAAAAGAGGATTAGTCCATGGGACCACCTGAGTCCTGTGGAAAATTAAATAAGGCTCTCTACAAACTAGAGCCTGAAGCTCTGAAACCCTTCAAGCTGAAGTAACTGCAATCAAAACAGCGTCTTCCAAGCCAGGAAGCACATTTCACAATTTGCTGCTGGTTCAAAAGGGGTACAAAGTAAGTTTTTCAACATAAAATTAAGATCCCAGGAGGACTGGAAGTTTGATGTGAAGGATCCCTTCAAGAAAGTCTTGGAAACCTTTAGCTGGGCTAGGGTTTTGCTCTCCACAGGATGGTGGTAGGTCGACACATGAGAGAGATGGACCTTAGTGAGTAGTAACTAAGGCCCAACTCTGAAAGATGTAAGAGGTACTCTAGCACCTGGGAGGCTGAGCAAGAAAAAGGGTCCAAGCGCTTAGCTGTGGCCTAAACAGAAAATCTCTTCCACTTCATGGCATAAGTGGATCTGGTAGAGGGTTTTCTGGCCTCCACCAAGACCTGAGTGACCTGAGGAAACTCCATAGCGAAAATCGCTATGTCCACAGGTGCCACTCATGAAGATGGAGAGACTTGAGACTCAGATGTACCAGAGTACCCTGCTCCTGAGACAGAAGGTCATGAGATAGAGGCATAGGAACCAGAACTAGTTGTTGCAACAGTGGGAACCAGATCTGCCGGGCCACAGAGAAGCAATCAAGATCATGTGTGCCCCTCCATCTGCAGTTTCAGAAGAACCTTCTGGATGACAGGAAAGGGAGGAAAGGCGTACAGAAACCTCCTGTCCAGGATAGAGACAGTGTGTCTCACCAAGAAGCACCATGCCGGGGAGCGAGAGGCGAAAGCTGGGCAGTTTTCGTTGGATGGGGATGCGAACAGATCTAGTTCTGGTCAACCCCACAGAAGAAACAGGTCTTCTACTACCTCCTGCTTTAGTTCCACTCGTGAGCCTGGCTACTGATCAGCTGAGACTGTCTGCCAGGGGTACTGTGAACCCTACCGTGGACTGCTGTCAGAGTCAAGCCGTGCTGAATCACCCAATACCATACTCTCACTGCTTCTCTGCAAAGAGGATATGATCGGTACCTCCCTGTTTGTTCAGATACCAGACAGTGGCCATGTTGTCTGTCTGGATGAGAAGTGTTCCTAGATGAAGTAATGACTGGAAGGTCTGGAGAGCATAGAGGACTGCTCTTGTCTTCAGGATGTTGATGTGAAGATTCTCCTCCATGGAAGACCAGGAACCTTGCATTTGTGATCCCTAGATGAGCTCTCAACCCATATTGGAAGCATCTGAGATAAGGGTTTGGGAAGGAGCCTGAAAGTGGAAGGGCCCCACCAACATGTTGGTGAGATCCTGCCACCAGAGGAGATCTTTCTGAAGACTGTTGGAGATCATGACCAATTGATCCATGTCATCCAACCATTGGTCCCATTGGACTCAAAGAGACCACTGAGTAACCCCATGTGCAGCCTGGCCGAGGAACTATTGGAATGGCAGCTGCTATTAGACCCAAAAGGTGAAATAATGAGCAGGCCGGGTCTACAAGATTTAGTCACCAAGGTGGCTTGAGAGACAGCGTCTTCACTTGGTCTAGGGTTAGGAAAGCCTTGCTCTGGACCATATCCAGCACCACTCCAATGAATTGGAGGTGCTGGGAGGTTAGTATCTGGGATTTGTTTAGGTTGACGAAATTTCCAGGTGGGAGAACAGAGGGACTCCTTCAGGCTGTCCAGCAATGGGTCTGAAAAAAGCCAGTCATCCAGGTATGGGAACATGTATATGGCTATGCGGTGGGAAACACGCTACCACCACTAAGCACTTGGTGAAGACGAGGCACAGAGGACAGGCCAAGGAAGTGCTTTGAAATGAAAATGGTTCTGCAGGAAAGAACATGAGGAAGTGGCGGTGGGCCTGGAGTTAGGGATATGAGGTAAGCATCCTATATATCAGGGAGCACAGCCAAGTGCTGGACAGGAGCAGGGCAGGATTCTCTGGAGTCTCAGCATGCGGAACCTTTTGTATTCCACAAAAGGTTGAGCATGCTGAGATCCAGAATAGGTCTTAGGTCCCCAGTTTTCTTTGGGACTAGGAAGAACTGTGAGTAAAATCCCGTCCTAGTTGTTCTGATGGAATGGGCTCTATGGCTGCCTTCCACAGCAGAGCCTGTATTTCCTATTGAATGATGGGGATCTGTCCTGATGGGTAGAAAGACCTTCCCAGAGGATTTGCTGGAGGTGTCTCCAGGAACTCGAATAGGTGACCTCTTTGTATGAGCTGTAAGACCCATCGTCTGTGGTGACAGCCTTCCACCCTTGAGGTGGAGGCTGAACTTCCTCCTACTGGTTTCTCCAAGGGGATGGAGGGAGTGGGAAGAGGGAAATGAGTCAGGATGCAGAGAGGATGGAGCCTTAGCTCTGAGGCAGCTTTGGTGAACTTGGCCTGAGGAGTTTGGGCTCCTGAACCAGTGGCACGTTGTTTATTTTGGCGTTTGCCCTGGTTCTTGTTCCACTTCCTTTGGTGATGAAAAAGCTGCTTATTTTGGCCTGTACAGTACATAGACCTACTGCTCTCCTGCAGCCTCATAATTATGTCTTTTGCATCACCGCAAAGAGAACTGGACCCTTAAATGGTGCATCCAGCAGGGACGACTGAGCGTCCTGTGCCAAACCTGCCAGGCGTAGCCAGGCTAGGTGCCTAAGGCAGATTCCTGAGGCCACAGCCCGAGCCACAGAGTACACAGAATCATAAGAGGTTCGGGTATGTGACAGCAGGATGATTTATTCATCCGTACTTTTTCAGGAGCTTAGCCCTGAGCTGTTCATCTGGGATATCTTGGAGATCCTTCTCGAGTTCCGGTGAGGACTTTGAAGGCCACCATTCTGTGAAGCGTAGTTTAGGGAACTGATGGCACAGGTGGATGAGGCATAGATTTTCCTGCCATACTGATCGAGTTGCTTGGAGTCCTTGTCCGGAGAGAGGAACTTAAGTGCTTTGGTTGTGCCGATTGGTCATGGGCTGCAGTAATGACCATAGAGTCAGCTTTGGCCTGGGTGGTAAGGGGAGAGATCCCTTCTGGGGAGGTAGGTTCTGTCAGCTTTCGGAAACAGCTGGTGTAAGGGAGGGCTGTTGCCATATGGTGGACGTGAGATCCTCATGTGGACCCATCCAAGGGGAAGGGAGGGATCCACATTGGCAAGGTCCAAATGTTCAGCAAGCCTCTTGCACTGAAGATCTAACTCCTTGGATGGCCAGCCACAAGCTTTTGGATGGTTCTCAAGAGCTCCCCAAAGGAAGGGTCCTCCAGTGGTGATTGGGGACTCCTTAGGTAAGGATTGACCCGGTAAACAGGGTTCAGATTGGTCAATATCTGAGTCTTCATCAGACTCAGAAGAGTCAGGCCTGCTAGGCAGGGAGGGTTCAGTGCCAGTGTCCCCACAAGGAGAGAACCCGAGGCTTGCCAGGAGGGACGGACTAGGGGTGGTGCCCTTGCAAGAGGGATACCCCTACCGGCTGAGATTGTTTTAGTTCAAAAGAAGCTGCATCCTGGCATCCTGCCACCATGCCAGGATGGCCTCATGGTCAGGCCGTGGTGGTGGTGGTGGGGGGCAGAGGCTGGTACCCAGGATACCCGGAGGAAGAAAGGTAACTAGGTGGGTGATGCCAGTAAGGAAACTGGTATAGACTCTGCCCTGAAAAGCCCTGCGAAGGATATCCTGGCATCAGGTATCTGTGGTGGACAGCCTGGTGTGGAGTAGCCCAGTGGCGGGTAGCCTGGCGTAGGGTAACCTGGTGTTGGCGGGTAACCCGGTGCATGTGGGCCACCTGGTGGTGGAAAATGAGGTCAGGCCTGGAAACCACCAGAGGGACTAGCAGGATAAGCAGGGTTGCTAGGCAAGCGGCCACAGATTGAGCATAGGGCCCATGGGTCCCATGGGAGGAGGTCCATGCCTAAAGTACCTAAGTCCTACGATGGATCCCTGGGAGGAAGGGTTCTGGTGGAGAATAGAACCTGGTGATGGGGGAGATCAGGTGAGGGACCCAACAACAGGTCGATAACGTGCCCGATGGGAGAGATAAGTTGGGAGCAAGTGGCGAGTCCTGAGTAGAGACCAGCAGGGATGAAGGTTCCTCATGAGCACACTCATCGAGGTCAGGGTCCTCAAGGGGCCCAACAGGAGAGGAGATGCATTTGCGTGGCCGACTGAGGGCCTGTCAGCTGACTTATCAAGCATAGCTGGCTGACTGCGGTAGTAAGGCCAGGTCAGGCTTATCAGCCAATACCAGGTGCCCGGCGTAGCTGGAGGGAGTGACATATTAGCGGTGCTGCTGGTGGAGACCTAACGAACACCTCTACAGAGGCGACCTCCAGCTGCCCGCTCACCTCGGCGGGGGAAAGGCGTTCAGTCACGGGGAGTGGACAAAGGCCCATGCGTGTATTCATGGTTGTTGAGGACCACCTGGTCGTCGACTGATGTTTGGCTGGTTTTGCCATGTGGAGAAGGGCTTCTCTCCTGGCGTTTCTCCTTGTCCTTCTTTTTCTTTTCTGAGGGGCGGTGACGACCTCTCTTGCAGCTCCTGAAACATAGAAACATAGAAACATAGAATTTGATGGCAGATAAGGACCGCTTGGCCCACCTAGTCTGCCCATTTCCTACCTACTGGATAAGCTGCAGATCCTAGTTAACCAGCAGCCTACTTCTTCCTACCCCACCCCCAGAATTACCTTATGACTATCCCATGCATGCTTGAATTCCACCACTGAATTTGACTCCACAACCTCCTCCGGAAGGCCATTCCATGCATCCACAACCCTCTCTGTGAAAAATACTTCCTAATTATTCTGAACCCCCCATCTTCAAATTGTGCCCCTTGTTCTTGCACACTCTTTTTTGAAAGATGCTACCCTCTTGGACTTTGTTGATTCCTTGAGGTGCTTGAAAGTTTCTATCATGTCCCCCTCCCTCCTTTCCTCGAGGCTATACATATTAAGCTCCTTAAGTCTCTCTTCATATGTCTTCCGGTGCAGACCCTGCACCATTTTAGTTGCCCTCCTCTGGACAGTTTCCATCCTGTCTATATCTTTGCGGAGATTGGGTCTCCAGAACTGCACACAGTACTCCAGATGGGGTCTCACCAGCTGTCTGTACAGAGGAATAATAACTACTGTTTTCTACTGGTGATGCCTCTCCCTATGCATCCAGTATCCCCAACCCTCCTTGCTGCCCTCTCACATTGCTTGCCCACCTTTGGGTCATCTGATATGACTAGCCCCAAGTTCCTTTCCATTTTGTTGTTGTTAGTATCTCACCCCCATTGTGTACTCTTCCCTTGGTTTTGTTTCCCAGGTGCATTACCTTACACTTCTTAGCATTGAATCTAAGCTGCCATACATTTGACCATTCCTCTAACCTTGCCAAGTCCCTTTCGTCCTTTCCACTTCACCCTGTGCATCAACTCTGTTGCAGATCTTAGTGTCATCTGCAAAGAGACATACTTTTCCTTCCAGTCCTTCTGCAATGACGCATAAAAGACATTGAAGAGGACCGTCCTAATGCTGAACCTCATGTACCCCACTAGTAACCCTGCTTTCTTCTGAGTGACCCATTTACTATTACTCTGTGTCCTATTCTCCAGCCAATTTTTACCTAGGCTGTCATCCTGGGACCCACTCCCAGGCTGGCTAACTGTATATTAATCTTTTGTGTGGGACTGTGTCAAATGCCTGCTAAAGTCTAGGTAGGCCATGTCCACAGCCCTCCTGATCTACTACTTTGGTCACCCAGTCAAAGAAATCTATCAGATTCGTCTGGCATGACCTTCCGCTGTGAATCCATGCTGCCTAGTGTCCTGTGCCCCTCAGGCCTCTAGATACTCGACAATTCTTTCCTTCAAGTGATTCCATCATTTTCCCTATCACTGAGGTTAAACTAACAGGTCTGTAGTTTCCTGCTTCTGCCTTGCTCCCACTTTTGTGAGGAATCACATCTGCCCTCCTCCAGTCCTCGGGTACCACCCCATCCTCTCATGATTTGTTAAAAGGGTAGTCAGTGGTGTCACTAGTTCTACCCTTAGCTCTTTTAAATTTTGGATGAATCCCATCAGACCCCATTGCTTTGTCCACCTTCAGTTTTAAGAGTTCTTTCAGAACCCTTTCTTCTGTAAATGGGCTGGTATCAACTTCTGTATCCAGAGTGTTACTACTGTTTGTTTTATGTACCTCCCCTCTTCATTTGTAAATACTGAGCAAAATATTTGTTTAGTATCTCTGCCTTTTCACAGTCTCCCTCTGCCCACCTCCTCCCCTATATTAAGCCTCACTATCCCTCCTTGGTCTTCCTTTGCTCCTGATGTACCTATAAAAGGTTTATCCTCCTTCTTAATTGAGTTGGATATCTTTTCCTCGGTTTGGGCCTTTGCTGTTCTGACTGCCTTCCCAGCCTCCTTTGCTTTAACTGATACAGTTCTCTATCCTGCTCCTTCTGCGATTCCTTGTACTTCCTGAATGCTTTCTTTTGTCTTGAACCTTCCTGCCACTTCCTTTGAGAACCATAGTGGTTTCTTACATCGTCTTGTTTTGTTTATTTGCTTCACACAAAGGCTCGTTACCTCTGTGATGGCAGTTTTATTATTCCCATTGTTCTTCCACCCTCCTTCCTGCCCATTTGCCAGTGCATTCCTTAGGCTATCACCCATTTTGGCAAAGTCAGCCTCCTAAAGTCCAGTACTTTTGTCTTTGTATGGCTTGACTCTATTGCTGTGTTTATTGTGAACCATACTGTTCGATGGTCGCTAGTTCCCAGATGGCTACCCACTTCTCATCTGTGATCCTCTCTCCATCTCCATTTGAGAGAATCAAGTCTAATATTGCTCCCTCTCGAGTGGGCTCCAGTACTAGTTGTCTAAGGCATGCCCCTGTAGGGCATCTAGAATAACTGCACTCTTGAGTGGCAGCTGCAACTCCGCTCCAGTTAACATCTGGCATATTCAGATCACCCATCAGCAATATCTCCCTTTTCTGCCATTCTAAGTATACTTTCTATCATTTCCTTGTCCATTTCCTCCCCTGAGAAGGTCTGTATACAACCCGTGTCGGTTGTGGTGCCATTGCCTGTCTCCAAATTGACCCACAGTGCTTCTTCTCCTCCTCCCTGTTTACCCTTTTGTTCTGTTGCTTTTATTCCTTCCCTTATGTAAAGAACTCCTCCTCCTCCTCTTTACCCTCCTGTCCCTCCTGTAGATAGTGTGTCCTGGTATGTTTATGTCCCAGTCATGGTTTTGTGTGTACCATGTTTCTGTGACTGCCACGATATCCCGATGTTCCTCCTCCATCAAGGCCACTAATTCAGGAAGCTTGTTACCTAGACTATGGGCATTGGTACTCATTGCTCTCCATTTTGATGGCTTTACCTTCTGTTGCAGCATCCCACACTGACCGTTCTACCTCGGTCTTTTTCTTCATTAGTACCCTGTTTTGTAGGGAGGCTGGGATTTTCCCTGCTGCTTGTCAGTGCTCCCCTTTGACTAGTTTAAAAGCTTGCCAATGAAGCATTTAAACTGATTGCTCAAAAGACTTGTTCCTTCCTGGACAGATGCAGACCATCCTGCCAGTATAGGCTGATGTCCCTCAGGTGGAACCCCAGTTCCCAATGAAGCCAAACCCTTGTGCTCCGCACCATTTTTCAACCATTCATTAAACTGCATGGTGCCAATACCTCGCCTCCCCATGCCTTTGACAGGCAGCACCTCTGAGAAGGATACTGTGTGCTACTTGTCTTAGGCCCCTCCCCAACCCTGCAATGTCATCCTGCACTGCTCTAATCTCATGATGAGTCAAGTCATTTGTCCCTAGGTGGACAATTACATCCAGTTCAGAATCCCTTGCAGCTGTTGTCGTGATCCTGAGGATGCGCTTCCTGTCCCTCAAGCCATGGCACCAGGCAGGCACCTTACTTCAGTTTTCCCAGCTTCCCCAGTTCTATACCCCTAATAATTGGGTCCCCACCAGGGCTGCTTCCTTTCCCTGTGGTGTGGTGGAAGCTCCTTTTCCATGGAAGCTAACCTCATGGACAGAAGGTGGGCCTTGAGGTCCACTTGCATCAGGTTCGGGTGGCCTGGTTGGACCCTTGCAGATAGCACACTCAGCCGAGACATGCTTAGGCCCCAGGCAGAGACAGCAGGAGTGGTCATCTCCATGTGGAATTTGGGCACCGCAGTTGCAGTACTTTTCTTTGGATGAGGACGACATACACTAGTGGGTGTTTTTAATAATGTTTTATGCAAAGAATAGATGAAAACATTGAATAAAGAGCGTGACTGATCGCTGTTCTACCACGTCTGTCGGACGAACTGGCGCGATGGCAGGAAAGAACTGGAGGGTGGGCATGGGACTGCCCTTTTACAGTCGAGCTGACGTCATGTCACCTGACAGCGAGGTGGTCCCTGCTGGCCGGTTGCTAGCTACAAGTTTGCCGTGTGGACCTGACACCAGGGGCGCAATCCTATATGTGAAGACCTACTGCAGGAATCCTCTTGAAGTAAGATCTCAAGTTCATTCCTGAACACAGGTCACTGCACCACAAATGCTGACTGGCTGGCAAAGCATGGGGACTTAAAGCATGAATTGTAAATTTTAATCTGCTATAAGATGTGGATCTTAAAGGTACAACAGTCAAAATTTGCAAAAACATATGTTGTGCAGAGTGTTTTGATTTGTGTGTGTAGTCCTAGTGTGTCCATCCCTTAGTTTGCTATTAGGAGTTTTTTCTAATTTGCCATCTAGTTTTACAGCCCTAAGGGTCTCCATGTTAGAATTTTTATTGCTCTTCTTTTCCTATGGTGCCTCCTGTCCTGTATGACAGTAATGCCTCCAGGACCACGGTGCCTCCTATCCCATGTGACAGTAATGCCTCCAGGACCACTAATTCAAGGGAAACTGCTACAGCAGCAGCAATCTGCTGTTATAATAATAATAATAAATAATAATAATAAATCTTTATTTATAATCGCCTTTCAATATACCAAGGTGCCATTACAAGACAATTAAATAAACAGCAATGCAATAAATACATACTTTATAAATACAATAAAATGCCGGTAGAAACACAGTTTAGTCACTCAGAGTATGCCTGATTCCACAAAAGGTTTTAAAGGGCCTGTTTAAATCCCTCCATGGTGGGTACTTCCGTAACTGGCCGGAGTGAGAATTCGAAGGGTTGGGGCCGCTTGCATAAAATGCACAGGCCCCTGAGGACTTAAACAAACCCATGGAATCTCTAGCAACCCCTTGTCAGCTGAGTGGAGTGATCACCCAGGGTGCTAAGGAACCAGAAGCTCTTTCAGGTAGTCTGGGCCCTGTCTGTGTAGGGCTTTATAAGTCAGAAGTCCGACCTTGAAGGTGATCCGCCACTGTACAGGCAGCCAGTGCAGCTCACACAGCACCACAGAAATATGACAGGATGAGGGGTCCCCATCAATAACCGGCTGCAGCGTTCTGCACTAGCTGCAAGTAGCAGATATCCACCCCAGTAGCCCTAGGTACAGGGAGTTACAATAATCAAGATGCAAGGACACAAAGGCATGGACCAACATGGGGATCACCAGGCGGAACAAGGAGCTTAATCCTGGAGATGTTCCTCAGATGGTAAAAGAGGATTTGGCGATTGCCGACACCTGCAATCACAGTGTCAGCCCTCGTCAAGATCACCCCAGGTTACGCACCCATTCAAAGATAGAGGTGGAAGGTCCCAAGAAAAAGTCCGAGGAACCCACCCCAACCCTCTATCTGCCGCCCCTGGCCCACAACCAACACCTCTGTCTTTCTGAGTTCAACCTCAACCAGCTCGAATTCATCCAGTCTTGGATTTCAGCGAGGCAGTTGTTAAATACTGAGAGATCTCTATCCTGGTAGGTGCAAAAGAAAGAAAGAGCTGGGTATCATCAGCAGAGCAGTGAAACATCAGCCTGTACCTTCTTACAGTGTCTCCAAGGGAAGCATATACACTGAACAACATGGGGACAACACTGAACCTTGAGAAGCCCCAGAAGACAGAGGAACTGGGTCAGAGGAATGAATCCGACACCACCCTCTGAGATCTTCCAGTGAGGAAAGATGTAAACCATCTGAGGACAGTACCAGACAGGCCACAGATGAACCTCAAGCGATCGAGAAGGACCCCATGGTCCACAGTGTCAAATGCCGATGAGAGATCGAGAAGAACCAAGATGGAATGTTTTTCTGATCCCTTGCCATCAGGAGATCACTACGCACCAACCATCGCCATCTCCATATTATGCCTCTTACAAAACCAGATTGGAGAGGTTCGTAGATGTCATGGATGGTCAAATGGCTCTCCAGTTGTAGGCTGCTACTTTCTCAATCACCTTCCCTATAAAAGAAGGTTTGAGATTGGTCTGTAGTTTGCATGGCAATATGGGTCCAAAGAAGCTTTTTTTCAGGAGGGGTGTCACCACCGCCTCCTTCAGGCACTAGGAAACTCACCTGTTTCAAGGAGCACCAGATTATCCATGCTAGGACCGGACCAATGATGTCACTACAGCCCATGATCAAGGCTGTTGGTCCTGGGGCAAACTACAGCACATAGAGTGCAGTTGGGGAGGGGTCTCAGACAGGTAGCAAGCACGGTAACCTCTCAGAGGTGCTGCCAGTCTATGGCAGGGGTGAGGCTAGGTACTGCACACCATGCAGTTTAATGAATGATTGCAAAACTGGTACAGAGCACAGGGCTTTGGCTTCATTGGGGACTAGGGGTCCACCTGGAGAGATGAAGGTCTATACTGGCATGATGGTCTGCATCTGTCCAGGAAGGGAAACACACTCCTAGGTGACAGGTTTAAAGGCTTCCTTGGCAAGCTTTTAAACTAGCCAAGGGGAGGTGCTGATAGGAAGCAGGAAAGTTCAAGCCTCCCCACAAAACATGGCAGGTAGTAGGGTAAACACTGAGGTACAGAGCTTGACAGAGGGCAGGACAGGGGTAAATGGAAAAATAAACAAGGGCAATAAGAGCAGGGATGGAGTAAAAAGTATAAAGCCAACATTAAATGGAGGGCAGTGAGTACAAATGCCCGTAGTCTGGGAAACAAGCTTCCTGAGCTAGTAGCCCTGATGGAAGAGGAACAATTGGATATTGTGGCAGACACAGAAACATGGTACAGGAGAACCATGACTGGGATGTCAACATACCAGGGTACACAATCTACAGGAGGGACAGGGAAGGTAAAATAGGAGGTGGAGTAGCTCTCTACATAAGGGAAGGGATCAAAGCTACAGAACTAAAAAGTAAAGGGGAGGACAAGAGGCACTCTGGGTCACCTTGGAGACAGGGAATGGCATCACAATCCGCACAGGGTTGTATACAGACCCTTGTCTCAAGGGAGGAAATGGACAAGAAAATGATAGAGGACATTCTCAAAATGGCTAAAAAAGGGGAGATACTGTTGATGGGGACCTGAATATGCCAGATGTTAACTGGATGACATGGACTGCAGCCACATCCAAGAGCAGGGTCATTCTCGATGCCCTACAGGGGCATGCCTTAGACAGCTAGTGGTGGAACCCACTCAGGAGAGCAGTATTAGACCTGGTACTCTCAAATGGAGAGAGGATCACAAATTTAGAAGTCAGTAGACATCTGGGAACAAGCGACCACTGCACAGTGTGCTTCACAATAAACACAACCATGGAGACAAGCCATACAAAGACAAGGATACTGGACTTTAGAAGGGCTGACTTTGGCATAATGGGTGAATACCTGAGGAATGCATTAGCAAATGGCCAGAAAGGAGGGGTGGAAGAACAATGGAGAAAAATCAAAACTGCCATCATGGAGGCAACAAGCCTTTGTGAAACAAATAAAAAAAACAAAGCAGAATAAAAACCACTATGATTCTCAAAAGAAGTGTCAGGGAAGGTTAAGGAGAACAAGGCTGCATTCAAAAAGTATAAGGACTCACAGAAGAAGCAAGACAGGGAACTGTGTCAATTAAAGCAGAAAGAAGTGGGAAGGCAGTCAGAAAAGCAAAGGCCCAAACCAAGGAAAAGGTAGCCAACTCAGTTAAGAAGGGGATGAAACCTTTATAGGTACATTAGGGAGCATAGAAAGGTTAAGGGAGGGATAGTGAAGATTAATAAAAGAGAGGAGGTGGGCAGAGGGAGACGGTGAAAAGGCAGAGATACTGAATGAATACTTTTGCTCAGTGTTCACAAAAGAAGAAGAGGAGGATTACCTAAACCAAACAATAGAAGCACTCTGGGTAGTGGGTTATTACCAGTCCATTTGCAGAAGAAAGAGCCCTGAAAGAACTCCTAAAACTCAAGGTGGACAAAGCAATGGGGCCTGACGGGATTCACCCTAGAATCCTAAAAGAACTAAGGGAGGACCTAGTGACACCACTGACCACACTTTTTATTTTTATTTATTGAAATATTCAGAAAGACCTTTGAGTCAGCAACTCATTTACAAAGGTTCCACGTCATACATAAAAGTATACATGGACAGAACTTGGAATACAGATTACAGTACAATTACAAATAACAGTCAGTGAGGTTACATAGTTGTGCAGTTGTTGAATAACAGCAAGTTTCATTTCTTAGTACAGCCATAATAGTTACAGAGGTTCTGTAGAGGCTGATGGTCATAGGGTTTCATAGTTACAATTTGGTACGGGAGTCCGACAATAGTTAGTTTGATAGCTGCAATGTCAGTCTGGTGTCAAGGACAGTCACATTGGCTAGAGGCATGAAGGTATTTCCGTAGCTTGATTTATAAGGGCCAAGCCTTAATTCGTTTGTTATATGGCTTGGGAGGGCATTAGTCCAGGAGGGGCCCTGTAAGTGAAGGTTCACTGGAATTGGGAAGTCCGCCACGGGTACCCCTTAGCAGCTGCTTGTTTGAGCTGACGGGTTGTTTTGATTGGGGAGTTGGGTGGATGATTTGGTTTAGGGTAGGTGGGGTGAGGCCTAATAGTACCTCTTTGGTCATAAGGTAGGTGTGGTACCTGATTCTGCTATCTAGGTTTAGCCAGTTTGTGCTGCTGTAAAGGGAGCAGGAGTGTGTAAAACGATCACATCCAAGGATGAGACAGCAAGCTTTGTTTAAAATGAGTCGGAGTCTGCTTAGGGTGGTGGATGGAGTGGCACTGTAGATTAGGATGCCGTAGTCTAGCAAGGAGAGGATCGAGGAGTTTATGGTAAGTTGTAATGCTTCAGGGGTGAGGCAGTGTTTGTACCAGCATAGTACCCCTAGTCTGAAGCTAAGGGCTGTTGATAGGTGTAGGATATGTTGATTAAAGCTGAGGGCAGGGTCTAGAGTGATCCCTAAGTATTTAAAGCTGCTTACTTGTTCTAATGGGGTCTGATTGGCAGTGAGGAATGGGGGCAAAAGGTTCTTGAGTGGGTTCTGGGGTGGGCGAAGAGCATGACTTTGTCTTATTGTAGTTGATAATAAGATGTTGGGTGGTGAGCCAGTCCTCGACTTCACGGAACAGTGTTGGAAAGTTTGATGGAGCTTGAGGGGTGACGGGTCAGAGGCGAACAAGGCCGCATCATCTGCATATAGGAGTAGATTTCCAGGGCATGACGCTGGGAGGGAGTTGAGGTATAGGCTGAAAAGTAAGGGCCAAGTATGGAGCCCTGTGGGACACCAGAGCAGATAGGGAGGTGGGGGAGAGGACAGGGCCTACCTTGACTATCTGCATTCTATCGAGAGATAGCTGGTGAACCAGTTTAGGGTGTCATTGGAGAAACCCCGTGAAAGCCAGGGTGTTAAGCAAGAGGGCATGGTTCACGGTATCGAATGCCTTAGATAGGTCCATGAAGATGATGCCTGTGAGGTGGCCGTGGTCCAGGGCTGAAGGGACATGAGAGGTAAATTCAAGGAGGGCGGTGGTGGTACTGTGGCCCTTATGGAAACCGTGCTGCTGTCCAGATAGAAGGTTATGTTTGTTAAGGTTGTCAGTAAGTTGGGTGGCGACTATCGGCTTCCTAGTGCCTCACAGAGGGGTAGGATAGAGATGGGGCAATAGTTGTTTGTGATGCGGTCACCACTTTTATGGATGGGTGCGATGTAGGCCGATTTCCAGTGGGTAGGGAATTTCCTTGACAGATGGAGTGGTTTAGAATGTGGGTGAGTGGGGGCTAAGACTTCCTGAGGTGAGACGGAGAAGTCTGAGGTCCAGGGAGTCGTGACTATTGTGATTTTGTCTAATAGCTTTGGTTAGGTAGGGTTTGGCAGTCTCTGGGGTAAGAACTCACAGGTAGAAGGGTGGAGCAAGGGAGGATGTGGGACATTATGGGCAGGTGGGGAATCGAAGAAATTGGGGCAGCACATGGGAGAGATCAGTGAAAGCAGTGTTAAGGGCCGAGGTTATTCTGAGGGGGTCTGAGGAGAGGCAGCCATCTATTAGAATTTAGTCCGGGTGGCAGGTTTGGGGCTTTGCCACAGAGTTCCTTAATGTTTTCCCCAGAACTTGCAACCAGAGCCCCAGGTGGAGGTTAAGGTGGCTTTGTAATAGTTCGCTTGGCAGTGCGAGTGGCCCAGGTACACTTGTTTCGGGACTCTGATAATGTTGCCTGTCCAGAGGCAATTGGTCTCATTGGCAAAGTGCCATAGTGCATCACGCTGATGAAGTAGGCCTTGAGGTGGTCCGAGAACCATGGTGCATGATTCCTTTGGTCATTGTTTTGGTGAGGGCAAACTTGTCAGAGGCTGCATTAAAGGTGTTGTAAATAGTTCAAGGGCATGGTCCAGGTCAAGGGTGTTAGTTAGGGTGTCCAGTCCCATTCTCTGAGGTGGGCCTTGAGTGGGCTAGTTTACCAGGCCCTAGTTTGCTTTTTGCAATAATTTTAGGTGAGGTTTGGGGTACCAGACCAGTTGCAGAGAACTGGAGAGTGGTCATTTAGGGTGTTGGGGAGGACTTGGGTGCTGGTTATTTTGTGGGGGCAGTTTGTGAAAACTAGGTCTAGTAGGAGGATGACCCTTGCGTGCATGTAGCCGGGTGAGGGTTTTGATGACCTGAGTGAGATCGAGGGCTGACACCTCGTTGATGTATGGGGTGGCTGTTTTGGCCAGCCAATTTATGTTGAATTCCCCAGTAGTATTTTTTCATGCTTTGGGGTAGGGTGGCGAGGTAGGACATGATGGCTTGGAAGGCTGGCTTGGTCCTTGGGAGGGATATAGGATGTGGTGAGGAGGAGAGGGATGTTGACTTACCTAGGGTTAATTTTAGGGTGAGGGCTTGAGCCCTGGACGTTAGTATGGGCAGAGGGAGTAGGTGGCCAGAGAGCGAGTCCATGAGGTAGACAGCACAGCCACCCCATCGCTTGCCCACTCGGTCGGTGCGGTAGAGGCGGTAACCAGGGAGGTTGACTGCTGAGTCAGGGACAGATGGGGAGAGCCAGGTTTCACCAGTGCAATGATATCAGGGTGATTCTGGAGCGCAACCCTGAAAGGAGTCCCATTTTTTTGAAGACTGCAAATGTTTAGTGAGGCGCATGCGCAGGCCATTTCCTGGAGATTGGTGGGATGGTGGGGAATTTAGAGGGCCAGGGTTGGGGTGGACATTGCCTGTCAGAAGAAGGAGGAGAATGAGTGACCTGAGGTGGTTTCTATTAGCTCAGTAGTAGGTCTTTGGCATTTATGCTGTGCATGGCTGATGGTGGGTATTGGTAGTTTCAGGGTAAGGGGCAGATAGGAGGAGTAAGTGGGGAAGCGGGGGATTTGTTGTGTTGCAGATGTGGAAAGAGGTTGGCCAGGGACGGGGACTCCAGTGGGTTACTTGGCTGAGGAGATGGTATCCAGGGGTGGGGTGGAGGTGTCTATGTATGTGTTGTAGAGGGACGGGGTGGATGATGGTTTATCAGTCTGGGTTTGTAAAGGCTGGGAGTTCAGGTGCAGTGGGGGTGGGGTGCAGGGCTGGGAGCGCCAGGCTGTGTGCTGACAAGAGGTTTCATTTTGCATCTCATTTTGCATTGTGAGTGGTTACGAAAGTGCCTGAGGAAATTGCATGAGGAGAGTGATGAGGGTAAGTGGGAGCATGGTAGGATAGAGAGTTAGGCAGTGAGTGAAAGCACTGGAGAAAGAAGAAAAAAATGCAAGGAGGCCTTTAGTGGTAGGAAAAGATAAGCTGCATATGGGAAAGTGGACTGATAGGTTATTTCGTGTCATGTGACTAGAAATCAAGCTATATATTTGAATGCCGACCAAGGTGGTGGTGGGGGCGAAGGGGCAAAGTCAGTATTCCAACAAACAAACAGTCGCGATCAGGTGCGCAGCTCCTTAGTACCTGGGGCAATCTTTAACCTGGGCTCCATTTTCAGAGTGGGGAGAGCTTGGCGAGCAACCCTCTCGACCGCTGGTATGCTGTGGAAGAGGGAGAAAGACACAGTGAATTAATAAAGGTCAGAGAAGGGAGGTTTCACTGTGGGGTGGGCAGGGACTGTATCAGGAGTGCCTTTGTCTGAATACAGCTAGCAAGTTAATTTACAAAGACACTGGCTATGCAGAGGTTTAAGAATTATTTAGCAACTAAACAAACTATGCAATTCATTTTCAGTAAAAGCTGCAGTAATTTCTTAAAGGAGTTCATGTAAAAGCAACAGTCGGAAAGCAGAGGTAAAATAAGGCTACATTTTTTATAGAAAATAGACTATCTCTACTGCTGGGCCAATGTAATTTAGCAATATTTGAAAAAGGCACCAAGAATTCAAAGTCTGTGCTCAACAAACAAACAGTCATGATCAAGCTCAGCTCCTTTAGTACCTGGGGCAATCTTTAACCTGGGCTCCGTTTTCAGAGTGGGGAGAGCTTAGCAGGCAGCCCTCTCGACCACCGGCATGCTGGGGCAATCCTTAACCTGGGCTCTGTTTTCAGAGCGGGGAGAGCTTAGCTGAGCAGCCCTCTCCGGAATTTTAACAAATCATGGGAGGATGGGGTGGTACCTGAGGACTAGAGGAGGAAGATGTGATTCCCTTCACAAAAGTGGGAGCAAGGCAGAAGAAGGAAACTACAGACCTGTTAGTTTGACCTCAGTGGTGGGAAAATGATGCAATCACTCTGAAAGAAAGAATTGTTCAGTACCTAGAGGCCAGCGGGGCACAGGACCCAAAGCAGCATGGATTCACAGCAGGAAGGTCATGTCAGATGAATCTAATCAATTTCTTTGACTGGGTGACCAAAGTAATAGAACTAGGGAGGGCTGTGGATATGGCCTACCTAGACTTTACAAGGCATTTGACACAGTCCCACAAAGATTAAGAATCAAGTTAGCCAGCCTGGGCGTGGGTCCCAGGGTGGTAGCCTGGGTAGCAAACTGGCTGCACAACAGGACACAGAAGGTAATAGTGAATGGAACACATTTCGAAGAAAGGGGGTTACTAGTGGAGTACCTCAGGGCTCAGTACTGGCTTCGAGTCCTCTTTAACGTCTTTATAGGTGACATTGCAGAGGGTCTGAAGGAAAGGTATGCCTCTTTGCAGATGACACAAAGATCTGTAACAGAGTTGATACACATGGGGAGTAGAAAGGATGAGAAGCGACTTGGAGGTTGGAGGAATGGTCAGACATATGGCAACTTAGATTCAATGTAAAGAAGTGCAAAGTAATGCACCTGGGATATAAAAATCCAGGAGAAGAGTACACAATAGCAGGGAGGTACCAACAACAACAATAATGGAAAGGGACCTGGGGGTAGTCATATCAGATGACCTAAAGATGGGTAAGCAATGTGAGAAGTTGGTAAGGAGAGCCAGGAGGATACTGAGATGCATAGGGAGGGCATCACAAGTAGAAAAGGGAAGTGGTTATCCCACTGTACAGACAGTTGGTGAGACCCCATCTGGAGTACTGTGTGCAGTTTGGAGACCTCATCTCACGCAAGGACGAGAGGATGGAAGCAGTCCAGAGGAGGGCAACTAAAATGGTGCAGGGTCTACATCAGAAACCACATGAAGAGAGACTGAGAGAGCTTAATATGTATACCCTTGATGAAAGGAGGGACAGGGGGACATGATAGAAACTTTAAGTACCTCAAGGAACCAACAAAGTCCAGGAGGGTAGCATCTTTCAGAAAAGAGATGTGTAAGAACAAGGGGAAAAATTTAAAGATAGAGGGGCGGCTCAGTGGTAATGTGAGGAACTTTTTCACAGAGAGAGTGGTGGATGCATGGAACCACCTTTCTGGAGAGGTTGTGGAGTCTAAAACAGTGGGGACTTCAAACATGCATGGGACAGACATAAGGCAATTATAGTGGGGCTGCAGGAAGTAGGCTGTTGATTAACTGGAATCTGCAGCTTATCCAATAGGTAGGAAATGGGCAGACTGGGTGGGCCAAGTGGTCCTTATCTGCCATCAAAGTCTATGTTTCTATACCCTGGACAATCCACATGACATCCATGAACTCTGGCTGGTTGAAGGAATTCCAGGAGAATTGAGGACTGTGACCAAGTGCCATTCAAAAGCAACGCCCATAGAGTGTGCGGTTGGGCTCCACCCTGATGTCAGCCACCAGAGCTGCAAAGAATCGAAACTAGCTCGTTGCACTCAACTTGCAAAAAGCTCTTGAATCTGTAGACAGGCTGGGTTGCACAGTCTGTCCACAGTTCGAAAGAGCTGAGCTGGTCGGTTCTGAGCAGCCACAATCTCCCAGACAGGAACTCTGCCTTCTTGTGGGTGATAGCAGATTGATAGACTTGGTAATGTTCCATTAATCTAAGGTGGTCGGCATCAAGGGTGGATTTCCGCCGGCAGCGCCTAACCTTCGTCTAATTGTCGCATCTCCTTCAAAGTCCCATCAAACCAAAGTGAAGGAGAGGACAAACTCAGACAGGAACAATGAGATCAGGGCCACATAAATGGTCTATTATGGGCTGTCACTAAGGTCTCTGGGTCATTGGTACCACTGGAAAGCCCGATGGGTCAAGCACTTCTGCCAGGCCTTCGGAGCTTACATCTCGTAAAGTGTGGTACCTGACTATCTCTACAAGGGTAGGCCTATGAAGAGGGGTGCAGAAACTGACCCCACGGTGCAGTGATCAGACCATCTAACAGGTTCCACCCACAAATCAGAGGCATCAATTCCCAGGAGGAAGGTTAAGTCAGAGAGTGACCGTGTTTATGAGTAGCAGTGGTAACAATCTGTGTGAGCCCAGAGATGTCATCAACTGGAGGAAGTGCTGTCCCAACTGCGAGGATTGCGTCATTGACCCAGGCATTAAAAGTCGCTTAGGACCATCAGCCTGGGCGACTCAAACACCATGTTGATTACTGAACCACCACATCCTGAAGGAAGCACTTCTCATCCCTGGATGGAAGATAAATGAGGGTGATCCAGCAACCTACACCTGTTACTACAGTACGCACAAAGGACTCAGTCTCCTCAACTAGTTAGGAGCCTGTTACTCTGGCCTTAATTAAATAATTCTTTCTAATTCAATCTTTTTGTTTTCTAAGTATGTGTCTATGCCTAGCCAGCAGGAGTAAAGTTTATTTTAAAGCTTTCTATTTCATCAAACTACACACAGCCATAACCACTCTTGGCTATCAGTGCAATAATCAGTGAATACTTTAGCCGTTTCATTACATAACAGCCCACTCAGTTATTCCTCTGGTTTTTGCAGAGCTGTAAATGTAGCCTGTATTAGTGCTCAGTGGATCAGAAAAGTTGCTTAAAATCATAGTTCTACAGCTGTAAAATTGACTCTAAACCAGTACTTGCTGAATTTATGGTCCCAGATGCTTCACTGTCAGATGAGGCAGAAGTCATTGAAGGAAAAAGAAGAGCAATAAAAATGCTAACGTAGATTCCTGGGGCAATAAAACTAGTAGGCAAATTTAGAAAAAATTCTAATAGCAAACAAAGGGAATCATGCACTAGGACTCATTAGACACAAAAGTCACAATACTGGCACCATACGATTTTACCAATTTGACTGTAGTATTCCTTTAATTTTATGAACAGCAAGGCAAGTTTATTTATATAGTACTCAATCCAACATGGGCTCTGAGTGCTTTACAGAGTTAGATCCTAGTCATGACAATGCATTAAAACAGTTAAAACAGTAACTGGCAGCCAGCTTCCGGTGGCGTCATCGAGGACATGGCAGCTTAGGCAAGGAGCTCTCCAACCTACGATCCAGAAGAACATTTCACAAGAGTAGATCTGATAATAGTAGTGGAAATACAACGAGAAGGAGATCCGCTCCAGAAATAAGAAGGAAGCAGGATTGCCCAGGATTGAGCCCTACTAGTTCGGCGGCGAAGGAGGATTCCTCAAAGTATAGTGGGATGTGACACCAGACCGAAATGGACAGTCTTTCGAGATCACGTTTTGAAACGTTGTTATCTGAAATTAAACAATTCAGGTCTGAAACAAAACTAGAATTCAACAAATTACACTCGGATTTAAGCAAACTTGACTCCAGAGTAACTCAAGCAGAGAAAAGAGTATCGACGGCAGAAGATGACCCACATCAGATTTCTAAAGCGCTGGAATATATTACACACCAATGGAATCTATTTCAGCCAAATGCCTTGACTTGGAAGCCTGTTCCCGGAGAGACAACATGAGGATACATGGCTTACCAGAAGCAGCAGTGGTCGTTGACATGTGCGAATTTGTAGAGGACTTGTCCTCACATCCTGGACTTGCCTGGCGTTAAGCTTTAAAATTGAACGCACTTACAGGGCATTAGTGCTGAAGCCAACCTCGCCATAGCTAGACCTTCCTTGTTCGAGCAATTGTGAAATTCTCAAGCTATCGAGACAAGGAACAAATAATAAAAACAGCGTGAGACAGGGCCGAGTAGAATATAATGGGGCCAGGCTTATTTTCGATCAAGACTACCCCAAATAATCCAACAGCAATGTCAGGCCTATGCTCCGTTTTAAAAAATTAAGAGAGATAAAGGTGAAATTCAGACCCCTTATCCAGCTAGATTTCGAGTATGCTGGGATTCAGGCACTGAAACATACACTCGTGGAGGAGGCCTTAGAGGCCTTTAAGGATCGTGGACATGAAATCATAATGCCCATAAGCGTAGGAGCTGCACCAGCTACTACAGAATCCATGGCACGTGAGTAGCCCTACAAGGATAATCGGATGGAAGAAGGGCAGCGGACAATACCCTTAAGGATATTAAGAGGATGCGGGCCAACTAACGAAAGACAGAGTCCCCTGACCTCGATGCATCATATAGACTTAAATACATGAAAGTGAAAGCGGAAGTTGTGAGAACTTTTTAACGGGACTCATAGTCTGCTGCACTAACATCCCCCTTTTCCTGACTCAGGGGTGTTGGAACGGACTGCTGCATGTCTAGATGTGTCGACTTATTTCTATATTGTCTGGTACAGTAATCAATGTGGCCCGAGAATTTCACAGTTAGGAGGTGGTAGCTGGGGAGACAGATTTTGCAACTAGAAGGGGAGATGGGAGGAAGGGAAGCTGATGGGGTATTTGATGGGCTAAAGGATAAATGGGTGGGTGGAGGTAGGAGATTGGTTGCTCCTCCTCTGGAATAAGGAGATGGGGAAGGAGGTGGGCTGGATACAGAGAGAGGATTGAGGGATGATGGGGCGAGTGCCTGGGGAAGGGAGGCAGTGGGGTGGCAGATGGAGGATAAGTCAGAGAATGGGAGTTCAGATTGCTCATGGGGGGTACTAAGATGGGCTTGTGACAGGTTCATTGATAGCTTAGCGTATGGATCACTTTCCCATAGGCCCATGGGTAAGATAGAGAGCTGTTATTTAGTGGCATGAAACTCGATATCTAGAGAGGGGCAGGTGGGGCTTAATAAAGACAGGGGTGTTTGGGGAGTTTGAAAAGATAGGCAGGGATCGGGTCTCCTTTATATAGTGCGGATTCAGAGGGTTTATGAGGGTATTGGATTTGGAGGCGAGCCGGGCATGGCAGGGCAGGAGCAGCTGTGTCTAGCTAAGGAACTGCAGCTCATGAAAAGGAAATTACAATGTAGATCAATGGAGGGTTTTCCCACTGCGACAGAAGCAGGAACCGGTGCTTAAATCATAAGCTACGAGGTGGGATGTGGGGGCGCCTCCTTAATTTAACATGGAGAATGCTGTCAATACTGAGCAGGAACACCTAAAGGAAAAATGACATATTTTGCTCAGTAAGCTCACCCTTTGGACCGGGGGTGGAATCCACTGCCGGACTATATTGGTGTTAGAGTGAGGTGAATGGCTGACCTTCCTCAAATGAAGGAAGACATGAGCTTTCTCTCGATATGGCACTGTCAGGAGATGAGAAATGGGCCCGCAAGCTATATGGTCAAATCTAAATTACTTTAGATACTGGGGATCTCTACCTGCAAATTCAGTAGTTAGAAAGTCTGGATCTGAG
The DNA here is from genome assembly GCA_016271365.2 of Neoceratodus forsteri. Classification (NCBI taxonomy): domain Eukaryota; kingdom Metazoa; phylum Chordata; order Ceratodontiformes; family Ceratodontidae; genus Neoceratodus; species Neoceratodus forsteri. The sequence goes on from CM057452.1 coordinate 428,205,820, forward strand.
GCAGGAGGCAGATAGATGGATGGGTAAGTCTAACACTAGACATAGTAGGCGGGAGTGGTATACACACCCATACTGTGGTTACTGTCAGCCTACTTGTCAGCCTATGTGCTGATGACGATTTGCCATGACAACTGGCAAGGACTCAACCATCATGGAGTCCAGGAGGAACGGCTACTTTTGTGGTCCTTCCTCCTAATCAAGTGAATCCTACTTGATTGTACAGAGAGCAGAGTACTCTGCCCCCTACCTTGGGAGTCATAATGTAAATAATGTTCTACAGAAGGTACTAGTTGTTCAGTTAAAGGTACCTTCTGAGTTAGGTTATATGTGTGTATGTTATGTTACTGTGGTTGTTTGGATGTCTGATTTAACATATATTGGATGGTTGCAGAGACAAAATTGCTGTAGTCATCATGTAAATCCCAGGCCTGTTGCGTTCAGTATTATACCAGAGAGGAAAGGTGGAGGTGAAGGATGGGGAGTAATTCAGTGGAAAGCAACTGAAAAGGGGCTCGGAGAAGACTGTCCTCCCCATACTTAGGACTTAATATCTTAATGTATATAAATGGCAGATAGCAAAAAGATTAAAATCATCTCACATAATGTAAACAGGCTAAATAATCCGGTGAAGCGATATAAAGTCATGTCGGTCCTGAAAAGAGACACCCACCTTTATTCTACTGCAAGAATTGCATCTCAATAAAACAGAACATCTGAAATTGGCAAAATTTGGCTTTGGCACAGTAGCTGCAGCCTCCTATAAAGGAGGTAAGAGAAGGGGGTGTGATACTGGTGACTAAGGGAACTGCATTTCAGAAAACTAATAGTTATATGGACCCAGAGAGGCGATTAGTAATCTTAGTGGGTAACTGGTGGTACCCTATCACCTTTGTCTCTCTGTATGCCCCACCGGCTCCATGAAGGAGATCTTTAGTTCCCTACTCCACAAAATTTCTGACTACCAGGTGGGAACACTGGTAGTGGGTGGAGACCTGAACCAGATATGGGACCCCAGGGATACCTCCAAAAACAGAAGTGTAGCCTGACACCAGCAGGTAAGCTGGTCAAGAGATATCTGAAAGGTGCATTTGGATAGATGCTTGGAGACACCAAAATGACAGCAAAAGGGTACCACTACTCATTCTCACACGGTTCTTTTGCCAGGATTGACTATGTTCTGATTTGGGTGAACACGAGACGGATCATGAATGCAGACACACTCCTTGGTGCTATCTGATCATGCACAGGTATCTATGGTGATGAAATGGGGCTAAGAGGGGATCACTTTGGAAGTTTAATAACTATCTGCTAAATCTGAAAGACTTCTACGGACATGGCCAAGCCCAGACTAATGCAAATTCTGAAAGACAATGAGTCCACAGAAATTCCTGATTCTATAATATGGGACACTATTAAGACAGTGTTCAGAGAGATTGCATTAAATATGCTGCATATTTTAAAAAACAGCAAAATAAAAAATGGAACATCTTCAAACACAGCTCCACAATCTGTTGGAGCAGGCGGTGGCTGGGGGACCGTAGTACAATCAGAAATACTAAAGGTCAGACAACAAATACAAGGAATTATTGACATTAAAGCGGAACAGGCACTACAACGACTGAGGCAGAGATATTATGAATCAGAGCCCAGAGCCTCACGCCTATTAGCCTATAGACTCAGAAGGCAGACTGCAGAGGCGCAGTCATGCAAATTAGAGACCCCAAATCGGGTAAAATTGTGAAGTCAGGGAAGAAATCCTCTTAGGCTTTAGAGATTTTTATAGGAACTTATACAGCTCGGAACATGCGGTGGGATGATCCGATTAATACCTATTTAAAGAAATTGAAACTTCCAGAGCTAACACAAGAACACAAAGCTATTCTGGACAGACCCATTTCTTCATTGGAATTAGAGGCTGCCATCAAAAGACTGAAAACAAGAAAACACCTGGCCCAGATGGGTACACCCTGAATTCTTTAAATACTTTAAAAGGAGATGGAAGTCCCTTACTGAAAGCCTGTAAATGGGCACAAGCGAGGAGACATACCAGATACCTGGAATTACGCAGTAATTTCAAATATTCATAAGCCCAGGAAAGACGCAACAAACTGTGGGTCTTATCGTCCGATATCAGTGCTGATATAGATTACAAATTATATTCTTCAATTTTAGCAAAGCGACTAGAAGAGATCTTGCCGTACTGATCAATAATGATCAGTCAGGGTTCATACTAGGTGAGCAGACACAAGACAACATTAAAAGACCCTACATGTAATGAGTCATGCCGCTCGGTGGGGTCCCCTGCATGATTTTAAGTCTAGATGCTGGGAAGGCCTTCGACGGGTGGCATGGGACTTTCTGAAATTGATGTTGAGCAGATTTGGGTTCTCAGAGGCGTTTGTGAAGATCATATCCAACATATATACAAAACCAAAGGCACATATAAAATTAATGGTGCTGTCTCCCAACCAATAACATTACAAAGAGGAACAAGACAGGGATGCTCCTCTCTCCTCTTCTTTTGCACTATATCTTGAACCGTTAGCACAATCGCTGAGACAGGAGGAGGAAATCCGGGGGTGGGAGTTAGGGGAGGTTACATAAATTAGCTATAACGCTGATGACCTCTAATTTACCTCAGAGACCCAGAACAGTCCCTAGAAAGGCTATGGAGCGCTTTATCAGAATTTAGCAATCTAGCTGGGTACAAGCTGAACTTGTCTAAGACTGAAGTTTTAACTAATCAATATGCCCTAACGAGCATATTAAACAGAAGTTCCATTCAGTGGAATTTGACCAGTATTAAATACTTAGGAGTAAGATTGGGATTCCAGTTTGACAATTTGTTCTCGCTTAATTTCTCCCTGTCCTAGCAAATATCAAGATTGATTTAGACTTATGGGTATCAGTTCCTATTTCCTTAACCCAGAGGGTGGAGGCCATAAAATGATAATTCTCCTAAATTTCTATATCTGGTGCAAACCATCCCGATTAGGGTCCCAAATTCATATTTCAATCTCTTAGACAGAGTAGTCTCGATTCCTTTGGGGCCCACTTAGACCAAGGTCCGTCTTTCAGTACTCAGATACGAAGAGAGGAGGGCTTTGCTACCTAACTTTAAACTTTATTATTATGCATCACATTTGAGAACAGCCTTATTGTGGTTGGATAAGTCCTATATGGCCAAGTGGAAAGAGGCGGAGCTCAAGGAGACACCCATGTAACCTAAATAACCTTCTGCTTGGAACAAGGGAGATCTCTCCTGGATCAACAAGAAAACCCTTTACAGCACTTACAATAGAGATCTGGCATAATATACTGAGTGATAAAAGGCCAAGAATTGAAATTCTTATTTTTCTATTCCATATCTGGACTCCTTTGCACCGGGAGTTGGGACAGTGGATTTAGGAAATGGGAGATGAGAGGCCTACACCTAATTTGGCATTTTGTGGAAGAAGAAGGATTGTCTCCTTTGAAGGGCTTGTCCACAAGTATGACATTTCCTGGCAGGATAGATTTAGATTCTTTCAAGTCAGGAACTTGGTAAAGAAGCTGTTACTGAGTCAATCAGAGATGGATGGACCTCCCCAAATTGCCTTTCTCTGAAACAGGCTATAGAGGAACACCTATTAAGGCCCATATGATAACTGTTCTGTATAGGAATTGATGGCTTGGAAGGGACACCACGGACTATATAAAAGAGCATGGGAAAGGATTTGGGAAGGCAAATCCAGGAAGAAGTCTGGAATAGGGCCCGTTCTACAATACACTGGGGATTAGCAGCAATTGGTTGGCAAGATTTTGCCTGGAAAAATTTTCATCAGTACTTTTCGCTCTCCGAAATATTCGATTCGGCCCTCAACTGAGGGAGAGGTAGAATGTTGGAGGGGTGTGGGCAAGGAGGGCAACTTACCTCCATATGCTCTGGAGCTGTCCTCTGGTGTCCACTTTCATCCAGGAGTTGCAACAGGCCCTGGGATTAATTCTTTCAATAGACATAACAATTTCACCTACATGCTTCTTGTTTATAGAAATGCCAGAAGGGTGCGGGGACCTATCCACAACCAGATTTTTAAAATCGTTTTCTAGCAGCTCAGAAACCAATAACTAGAAGTTGAAGTCACATTTCCCCATCACCATAAACCAATGGCAGGAGATTATGATAAGCTTATACAGAATGGAGGCCTTGACAGCTTCTCTGAATAAAGGGTGCCCCAATTTGAATTGTTTTGGAGACGCTGGGTCCTTTACATGGCAGGGAAAGGCCTGATTTTATGCCATAGCCTCTGATATCTCCGCTTGTCTGAGAGCTAAAAAAGGGTGAAGTAAAGAGAGTGAGTTAATAAAACCTAAACCCATATACAGATAATTAATCTAGACTACACCAAATTTTAAGTCTGATATTAGCTTAGAATACCACTACCTGTAATGATATGTACTAACAGGCAAGGAAATATAGGATCCTGCATATGAAATTGCCTCTGTTATGAGATACATGTGATGTATAAATGTGTCCTGAATGTATTTCGGTTACAAAAAGGCATAAATAAAGAAAGTTTAAAAAAAAAACAGTAACTGGCAGAAAAATCAAATATATCATACTAAAAGCTTGATCAAACAGAAAGGTTTTCAGCAAGACTTTAAAGGCCTCCACCATGCTAGCTGAGCAGATATGGAGAGAGAATTCAAAGAATAGGAGCTGCCACTCAAAGGCTCTGTCATCAGAGGATGTAAGCCTGGCAGGAAGGACAGCCAACAAACCAGTGGAGTGGAAGGCGGTCTGGATGGTATGGAATGGGAGCTCTTTTAAGTAGTCCTGTCCCAGACCACATAGGACCTTGTATGGTAACAAGCAGCTCTTGAAGGTTATGCACAAGCATAAAAGCAGCCAGTGCAGAGCACACAAGACTGGCATAATGTGGTCACACAGCGAGAGCCCACCAACATCCAGGCTGCAGCATTCTGCACTAGCTGCAGTCGACACATCAAATTTCCAGATAGCCCTGGATAAGAGTGTTGCAGTAGTCCAACCTAGAGATGATGAAAGCATGGATAATTTTGCTAGGCCATTTTGAGGCTAAGTACAGCCCGATCCCAATGACATTCCATAGATGAAAAACCCAGATTGGACAACAAAAGACATCTAGGGCCCGATTCTCAAAGCTCCTAGAATGGCGCAAGGGTCTTACACCCCAGGGAATGGTGTAAGTGACCCTTGCACCACAAAATCTACAGGAGAAATTCTCAAATGCAGCCTGCGTCAACTGCAGGTTATGTGCACCAAATGGGGCTGGGGGCTACCCCAGCTCAGTGCTATTCCTCCAGTCCCAGCATCACCCACCAGGTCCTCTGCAAGACCAGGGATACCGTAGCTTGCCCCTTATGGCAGGGCTCCCCAGTGGGCTATGGGGAGAAAGACCGAGATCTGCAAACCCCAGTCAAAGGAGGCCTGGGGCATCATTCAGCAGAGGTTGGGTGTCGTGCTGCTTGTCTCAGAGAAGGTTTTCTGCATGAGTTCCTCCCTGGAGGTGTGGACATGTAATGATGTACATTGCAAGACCAGCCCACTCCGCACCAGTTCCATAGTCATCCACCGTCACCTCCACCCCTTCCTTGGTGGTCCCTGGTGTTGCTCCCCATCTCCACTGGGAGTCACTGATGGCAGGAAACCACATGCCACCTGTTCGAGGAGGAGAAAAGTCCTCCAGATGCTCAATCCTCTCTCCTAGGCTAACCCGATGGCCTGAGCTTGCTCCCGACCCGGGTTGCTGGCGTGGTATGAGGTGTGGCATCTGGCCCTCAACCCTCAGTGCCACCAGGCTGGTTCCCACCAAATGGGGCTTGCATCCTCCTCGGCACAAAATAAGCTGCAGCATGTGCTGGGGACATGCTTCAGCAGCAAACTACCATATCCTGTAATTCAGTATTCTCTAAACCCTCCCAGAGGTTGAAATTCTAAGTATCCTTAGACCAGCCAGGTCCAGTCTATGGGTATTTAGAATTTCACCCTCTGAGCTGACCACTGTGCCACTCTCGGAGCCCTCCCTCAACATGTGCAGCAGTCCCCATCCCAGATCCCTTTTAATAGTATTAATCACAGCTCTGGTGGTCTAGCAACCCCCAGCCCTGATCTGCCCATATAATGAAATAAATTTATTATTCCCTGGTGGTCTAGTGGCCCTCCAATCTATCCATAAAGTAAAATAATAAAGTATCAGTCCCTGGCGGTCTAGCAGACCCAACCCTGATCTGCCCATAGAATGTAATAATAAAGTATCAGTCCCTGGTGGTCTAGCAGAGCTCCTCCTTAGCCCTGATGTGCCTATTTAACATGCAGATATATTTCCCTGGTTGTCTAGTGGACCCCACCCCACTCAGACAGGTGGTGCCCATCACCCCACTTCCCCATCCCAAAAACCGAGCCAGTGACCGACACAGCCCTCTTCACACCACCATGGCTGGCCACCAGCTGGGCCGTCAAGGGCACATGCTATAACAGTATGCACTTCTTGACAGCTCAGTGGTGGCCAGTCATGGAGGTGTGAGAAGGAACTGTGCCAATCGCCAGTTCGGTTTCAGGATGGGGAAGTGGAGGTGGTACCACCTGCCTGGTTGAGGTCCACTAGACCACCAGGGACTGTATCTTTATTATTACATTCTATGGGAAGATTGGGGCTGGGTCCACTAGACCAGCAAGGACTGATACTTTATTATTTTATTTTACGGGCAGATGGGGGGCACTAGATCTCAGGGAATGATACTTTCATTTCAGTATGTGGGCAGATCAGGGCTGGGTACACTTGACCACCAGGGAATGATGCTTTATTATGTTATTTTATGGGCTGGTGGGGGGCACTAGATCATCAGAGACTGATACTTCATCATGTTATTTTATGGGTAGATGAGGGTGGGTGCTAGACCACCAGGGAATGATGCTTTATTATGTTGTTCTACTGGCTGATTGGGGGCACTAGACCACCAGGGGCTGATACTTTACTATGTTATTTTGTGAGCAGATGGAGGGCACTAGACCACCAGGGACTGAATTTATTTCACGGGAAGATGAGGGCACTAGACCACCAGGGGATGATCTTGATTATATTATTTTATGGGTTGAAGAAGCGGTCCACTAGACCACGGGAACTGATACTTTATTATGTTATTTTACAGGCAGATGGGGGGCCACTAGTTCTCAAGGGACTGATACTTTATTATTTTATTGTATGGGCAGATGGGGGCCACTAGCTCTCAAGGACTGATACTTTATTATGTTGTTTCACGGGCAGATGGGGCCACTAGCTCTCCAGGGACTGATACTTTATTATTTTATTGTATGGGCAGATGGGGGCCACTAGCTCTCAAGGACTGATACTTTATTATGTTATTTTACAGGCAGATGGGGAAGTGCTAGCCACCAGGGAATGATGCTTTATTATGTTATTTGATAGGCTGATGGGGGGTCACTAGACCACGGGGACTGACACTTTATTATTTTATTTTATGGGCAGATGGGGCTGCCAGACCACCAGGAAATGATACTTTATTATGTTATTTTACGGGCTGATGGGAGGGGTGCTAGACCACCAGGGACTGGTGCAGCCACCCACAGCTTGCGGTACACTATCCAGATGGGTACACCGGTTGAAGAAGCTACCAGAATAGCACCACAATTCACAGCACTAGTCTAGTAAGCACTACACAGGACAGCGAGAGGTTACAGCACTTGCTGTAAGCACTCCCTGGTCACTGTCAGTGGTCTTGGGACAGAGACAAGGGCATCAGGATCAGGAGGTTGGCGAGCTACTCCTGTGGCATGGAGGCTGGTGCATAGAGCAGCTTGGCCAGCAGTAGTGGAGACAAGGGTTCTAATCCTGGTCTCCAACTTTTTGCATTGGGACTTAGTATTGTTTTACATGGGGCCATAGAAACAGTATTCCATGGTCCCACAAATCTTAGCTTTCCTCATGATCTGCCCCCTGGGGTGAGAATCCTTCAGTCCAGGGGTGCGGGAGGGCAGAGCCACTCCGTTGGGGGTGCTGAGGGGAGCCACCCATAAACAAAAATTGGTGCTATTTTACTGCAGGTTGTTGACCGCTATCCAGATGCTCCGTCTGTTTGGCACACAGCCATGATTGCCACCAGCTGCTGGACTTTGCTGCTGGGACCCTACCCAATAGAGGTTGAGTACAGGATCCCTGGCACACTGGCAATCGGTGCAAGCCACCATTGGCACAGCTTGTGCCAAGTTTTGAGAACTAGGCCCCTGATATTCAAATGTCAGTCTGTCATCCAAAATGACCCCCAGGTTCTTAACCTGCCAGCTGCAGTGAGTGAATGGCTGCCCAATACTGGGAGAGCCCTACCCACTGCAGAAGAAAACTCCAGCAACCAGGTTCAAAATCATGACCTCTGTTTTGCCTGGATTAAGACATAGTTGGTAATCTCAGCCAGACAATGACTCTGCATCAAAGTATCCAATGTATCATCAGGGGCACAAGACAGATAAAACTGGGTATCATTTGCATAGCAGTGAAATCCCATATTGTACCATCTAATGATCTCCCCTTGTGGCAGCATACATAGAGAATAAAATGGGGTGAGGATCAAGCCTTGTGGAACACTAGAGCACAACACAAATGGCTCTGAGGTAAGACTCCCGAGACACCTGCTGTTCTCCCAACTAAGTATGAGTCAAACCAGCATTAAATAGCACCAGTGAGACCCACATATTTCCTCAGGTGATCCAACATCGCCTTAATCTGTTGAGTTGAATGCTGATGACAGGTCCAAGAACACCAAGATTGAATATTGTCCTCCGTCACTCACAGGGATGAGATCATGAGTCACACTAACAGGGCCATCTCAGTGCTGTGCCAAGGCCAAAATCCAAGACTGGAAAGGTTCATAGATGGAAAGAGACTCAGGCAATCTGTCAGTTGCTCAGGCACCACCTTCTCAATAATCTTTCTTAGAAAGTGTAGGTTAGAGGCAGGCCTGTAATTCATTAGAACATCAGGGTCCAGTGATGGCTTTTTAGAAGGGGCCTGACCAAGACCCTTTCAAGGCTGAAGGAAAGACACTCTCCTCAAGGACCCATTCACGATCTCTGCTAAAAACTGGACCCAGGAGATCACCACAACTGAAAATCAGCCACATTGAACCCGAGTCCAGTAAACTGTTGGTGAAGCACAAACTGAAGCTCACCCACAGAACCTCAACCTCAGAAACCAGTTGAAACTCATCCTAGGCTGGCAGATCTATGTCACTATATGTGAGCACCCTGGTCAGGTCAGGCACTAAAAGAAATACCCAATCTAATAGCTGGCACCTAGCCAGTGAAAAAGCGTCAAACTCCTTGCACTTTTCTGCAGAAATAGCTCCAATGAACTGCATACAGAAAGATTTAACAGTTTGTCCACAGTGTGAAAGAGCTGGGCTGGGTGATTTTTCACTGCAGTAATCGACTGTGACAGGAACTCTATCTTTTCAGGTCGATTGTCCATTGATATTCAGAATAGTAAATCCTCAAAGCCAGTCTGTCCTCCATAGTTCCTGATCTTCTCCAGGAACACTCCAGCTTATGTCCCTTAGTCTTCAACTGCCACAGCTCAGCACTATACCATGGTGAGCTGTGGTGGAAATCAAGGGGTGAACATGGAAAGGTGCCATAGAGTCCAGGGCAGTCATAAGCATCATATTATAGTGCTCCATGGTTGCCTCTGGGCCTTGTGCACAAGCTAGCAACATACCTGAGACATTCAGGTACCTCCTGGGTTTGCAAGGTTCCAATTTATGTTTAGGATGACATAGGATGGTCTTCACAGAAGGCGTAATTGTACAGCGGACCCCACAATGGAATATGACTGTGTGGTGATTTGCCCAAAAGACTGTCAACCTTTACAGTACCAATGTCAAGCCTCAGCCAAAAATGTTAATGCATATGGGTTAACGTTAATAAAATATATGAGAGTGTGACTTGATTCACTTAAATAGTAGGATTAAGGGGATAAGAGAGGAGATCCTACATTCCATAGTTACATAGCAGCCACAATGATAGAGTATGCTCTCATTTCCTTTCAAGATATTACACAATATAAATATTTAAAGATAGCAAGAAGAACCAAAAGTAATCACTTTACATAGAAAATGATTGGATTAAGAGACAGTAGGCATTCTTAGACTGCATTCTGTTACCTAATATACAGTAAATCCACAGTTACATATTATAAGGCATAAGAGGTAGTATGGACAACACATCTGAAATTAAGGCAGAAGAGGTTTCAAACTGAATGGCTGGTGGCAGATTATGAATCAAATGAATCGGGTGGCTATTGCACAGGAAAGTATTCATTGTTCACAGAACTGTCTGAATTACCGTATCCAATCCTGTATATGAAAGTGTTGAAATCAGGAGAAATTTGACTTGGTATGATGAAAATGCATAGAAACAAACAGGAACTTAACTACTGTATTTAATAAGCCCAACAAAATTATATCCAAATAAAGAAAACTTACTGTTTGTTAAATAAACCTAGGAAAGAATGCATGAAATTGTTAGATGAACAAAAAGTCTTCATTAAAAGCATCAAAAAGCTCTTTGGGCTAAGTTATTGAAAACTACAGAGAAAAATTATATTTCTTACTTTTGGAATTTGTTAGGAGTACAGAAATTTTTATGAAAAACAAAAAATTACGTGACACAGCAAGGCTGGGTAAACACTATCAGAACCTCTTTTATGATTAAGCGGAACCCACCTGCTGGAGACAGCTTTCACTAAGTAACAAACTCTGGCAGAGCCACTACAACTGTGAATGCATTAACTAGATAAGGGTGTTTCATGGGCTTAAACATAAACATTTATTTATTTAAAAATATCAGATTTACAAACTTTTGAGTCAGAGACTCATTTACAAAAGGCACCTCGTTGAAACTAATACAAAGACAGCAGTTAACAAGTCAAAAACAATGGCTCGGAGAGCAGATAGTTATAACAATCATTCACTGGAGATACATGGGTAGCAGTAGATAAACAGATTACATAGTTTAGGCACACAGGCACCACATCAAGAAGACCAAAGCAGTTCAAACAATATACAATAGCTAAAGCAAATAGACATCAGGGCGGGATATTCAGACTGCACCAGAAAGATGCTAATATTGGGAGAAGGTGCATGCCCATTGCACCATGGTGCAACAGGCGCGATATTCAAACCATGCAGAGGACAAGGTGCGCCTGCACAATGTGGCTGAATATCACTCTTGATGTGCCATAGCGCAACGAGGGATGCACCATGGAGCAGGGTAAATGCACAATAGCACCCCTAGGGATGCGCATGGACAAAGACAGGAATCAGCTGAGCAGCAGCCATGGATGTGCCATGTGCTGAGGACCATGCATCAGGACAGACAAATCATCTCCCACCCCCAGCCCCCACCCGACCAGGGCAAGGTCCCCATGAGCAGCACAACCAGATGGGTGCAAGAAGGACCACTGACCCATGAACCCCAGTGCTGAACCACCAGCAGATGTGACCCAGTAGTCTCCACCCACTGGGCACGGTGCCCTGCACCAGCCACTGGCCAACAGAGACCAGGACACAATGATGGCCATGCCCCACCTATGCCATGGCACCATGCCAATGCACCCCCAGTACAGAGTGCCCGAGACACCTAGCCCAGAAGCATGACCAAACAGTGCATGGCACTGAAGGCAGTCTGCCACCACCATGCCCAGGCTTCCAGTTGCCCCAGAGCACAAAGCACATGTACCACAACCCCACCATGACCACCCAACACAGGCAGTGAAACCATCCACCAATGCTACCACAACCCACACAAGGCCCTCCAGCATGGCCCCCATGGAGGCACAGCAAGGTGGGTGACCTGGCACCAGTACCTGAGGGACCCCGCACATCTCAAGGTCCGCCTGGACACCACCACAAGCAGGTAGGCACTCCAAACACAGAACCAGAGCAAGGTCTGCCATCCATGCACCCACTGTGCCACAGCACCGACCCGACAGGCAACACAGCTCCTCCCATGGTGCATGGGCATGCACCACAAGGAGGCAACACAGGGCACATACGATGCCCTCCTGTCCCAGTCCCATTGGTACTCCGGCAAATAGCCACACAAGCAGTGCAACAGGCTCTGCCATTGTGAAGCCCATGGTGCCGTGTAACCTGTGGTCTGCCCACCACCAGGTAGCTGGTGAGCCTGCCATATGGCGGTCACCCATAAGCCTGGCCACCCTGATGGTAGGCGCATGGGCCTGTGACCAGACCACCACCAGCATGCAGCAGGACCCCATGTGACAGCCACCAGCCCACAGGCACCACTCCAGTCACCATGGACTGCTTGGAGGGGCAACCAATGGCACCGCCCACAGTGGCAACAGGGACAGATGCGATAGTCCAGGGGCGGTGCCAGCTGCAAGGGCACTGTGCTTGCAAGTGACAGGTATGGCCTGCCCCTGAAGGCATGCCCGCAGATGAGCATGTAGTGGCGGGGCCACGACCGTGTGTACCACAGTCACACATGGTGGTGGTGTAACAGCAATGGCCACAGCCGCACAGGCAAAGCCCACACTGACCGGGGTAATTGGAAAATGGCATATGCACCACAGCCTACTGTACACAGGTGAACAGTGCACAGAGCACACCACACATGCCCTAGACATAGCCCATGGCCCCCACACCAGTGGAGGAGCACCACCAGGCACACCACACCCAATCCAGCCCCACCCACAGTAGCCATGCACACCACTGCAGCAAAGCTCCATGCCTGCTGCAAATCAGAGACAGACACAGAAGTAAACATAAATGTCGTAATAAATATAACAACAACAACAACTAATTACATGTATGTACAGCAGAGGAGGAAAGGGTGAGGGCGCTACAAGGGGAGGAAAAGGGCAGGGGACAATGGGAAAGAGCAAGGTAGGGGACATGGGGGTGTGGGGGTACAGACTCAGGAGGAGTACTTCCACATGCAGAAGGCCCTACTGGTGGCCCCAGTCCTCTTCTGCCCCTGCGGTGCCTGTGGTGCCTCTGCCAGTCCCCTGTCCAGTCGCTGAGCATCTCATGTGTCACCCGGGTGACGTGCCTGATCTCCCTGAGAGGGTCCGCTCAATGACCTCCCAACAACGTCCACCTAGGACAAGGGAGTGGAAACAGGATGAGTGACTGGCCAGACTAACGAGCCCATCCAACTTGCATGGTGTGCATCAGTGACCGGCACCCTTGGGATGGCATGCAACCACCCTCAGTGAGTGCGCCCACATGAGCTGCCTACCCGGCAACGCAGCCATGCAGACCACTGCACACCATCACTGCCCATGCACCACACACAGCACCATCCTGGCCATCTGGCATCATGGCTATGCAGTGGGAAGGCAGTGGCACAGCTAGGCACTGAGTGCACCCACAGCCCACCTGCGCACACCCACCCACATGTGCCTGCCGACAGGATGGTGCAGAGGACATCACGGAAAGTGCACAGCTGGAGGGGCCATGTGCAGAGGGCCATGCCACACCACCACCCCTGCAACCCACCCTGTACAGGTGTATAGGAAAACACAGTACTCACCTGTGTCCTGGTCAGCAGAGTGCTGCTGACCCCGCACCACCACTGTGGCCTGCCGCATGCCCTCTCCCCAGTGTGGACATGGCCCCATTGTTCCCTAGCCATCTGGGCCCCTACGGTTCTCCGGTCCTGGGGGAACATGGAGAGAAGCACATCAGTACACATCTGAACCATAGGCCCCTGACCAGTGTGACATCCTGCACAGCATGTCTGGGCTGCAGTGGTGTAGGGTGGACATGGTGCACCCCCACCCCGACACAGGTGCTGGTCCCCCTGGTGGCCTGGCCTGCCGACCCCTGTACCCGAGGACAGTCAGAGATGACTAGTGATGGTCAAGGAGCACCTACCTGGCCGTGGCACAGCTCCCCGCTGGACATGTGCCTGCAAGCACCTCAGACAGTCAGGGTCATGCTGCTGGAGGTCACCGTAGCAGTGGTGACACTTCTTCCCTGAACGCTGGCTCCCAGTGGCCTCCTCCAGTCCGTCTGCAACATCCTGCCACACCGCGTGCAAGGCCACTGGGGGCACCTGCCCAAACAGGGCACCTGCATGGGTCTCTACAACAGCCACCAGGTTGGCCAGCTCAATGTCACTTCACATGGGGGCTCCAATGTATGGCATATTCCTCGCTGTCCACAGTGCGAAATGACACCCGGTAGCAATTTGCAATGGTGCTGGCACTGGACTGTGCAATAGGTGGGCAGCCATGTGGCCACATGGTGCCTAGAGGGCAAAGGGCAGCCATGGGGTCAAGGGTCTGACTGAGCACAGAGTGCCACTGCACTACTGGGAGATCCCAGTATGGTGCACAGTAGGGAGCATGTGTGTGGCCATGCAGTGGCCTGCTGCGCAGAGGCACCATACACGGTGCAGTGGCTGTCTGAGGGCATGATGGCACTGTACCAACCCGCACTATGGCATGTGTGCCCCATAGGACGTACAGTGCATGAGTGCCACAGGCACAAGTAGTGGCTGTGCGCTGTACTGCCTCCCAGCGCAATTTGTGTATGCTGTGCCGCTAAGCGTACGTGTCAGCACCATGTGCATGCATGGTGTGGGTCCGACTGTGCATATCACAGTGGTGCAACGACTTGAGCATGCTCAGCTCCATTGCATAAGGTGCATCCACGCGATATTCAGCCAGGTTATGCAGATTGGCTCATGAGCCATTCCAGCACATCCACTGCATTTGCATACCATTACAGTTCACGCATACCCTCATTTGCATGCGATGCACTATAAAGGCTGACTAACAAAGCGGGATCACAGATCTCCAGGTAGAAGGTCACCTGGGGGCCAGTGACCATCACATGGTATGGTTCAATTTGGCTACATCTAAATCATCCCATTCCAAGGCAAAATATGGGACTTCAGAGGAGCTGACTTTGATAAGATGGCCAACAGAGTTAAGCTAGCCCTGGCAAAAAGAAACACAGGTGAGGAGGTACAGGCAAAGTGGGCAAGCATTAAGGATACAATACTTGAAGAAACATCCCATTGTGTTAGACAGAAAAGGAAGTGCAAAAGAAGAAGGAAACCACTTTGGTTCTCAAATATAGTAGCAGAAAAGGTCAGGAGCCAAAAGGCTGGCCTTCAGAAAAATATAAGGGAACACAGCGGATGAAGATAGGAGGCATACCAAACTGCCCTAAGGGAAGCAGGTAAGGCAGTAAGGCAGGCAAAGTCCCAAACTGAGGAAACACTAGCACGAACAGTAAAGAAGGTGACAAGACTTTCTATAGATACATTAGTGAAAGGAGAAAGTCCAGAGGGGTATTGCTAAGCTTAATGGAGAAAAAGGGAGCATGTGAGGAGGAGGACCCTGTAAAGGCATCTATCCTAAATAGATACTTTTGCTCAGTATTTACTGAAGAGAAGGTAGGGCAGGGCCCACAGCTCAGCATCATGGACACAGGGGAGGAGGTGAGCACTACTCCCTTCACAAAAGAAAGGGTCCTACAAGAGCTTGCTAAGCTCAGGGTGGATAAGGCAATGGGACCTGATAGCATACATCCCAGGGTACTTAAGGAGCTAAAGGAGGAACTAGCAGAGCCATTAGCAGAATTGTTTAGTGAGTCTCTGAGCACAGGAGAGGTCCCAGAAGACTGGAGAAAGGCTCATGTGATCCCACTCCACAAGAGTGGTAGCAGGGAGGAGGCGGGGAACTACAGACCGGTCAGTCTTACCTCAGTAGTGGGCAAGATTATGGAGGCACTCCTTAAGGAAAGGATAGTGCAACACCTGGAATCCATAGGGGCACAGGATCCAAGACAGCATGGGTTTACAAAGGAAGGTCCTGTCAAACTAATCTCATAGATTTCTTTGACTGGGTAACCAGAGTGGTGGACCAAGGGGAGCAGTTGATGTGCTACCTTGACTTCAGCAAAGCTTTTGACACTGTTCCACATAGAAGATTGATAAATAAGCTAGGTAGGCTCGGGTGGGTCAGAAGTTGGTCAACTGGGTGGCAAACTGGTTGACTGGCAGAAAACAGAGAGTGGTGGTAAATGGTATACAGTCAGAAGAGATGCAAGTCACAAGTGGGGTACCTCGGGATCAGTCCTGGGGCCAGTCCTATTCAACATCTTCATTAGTGACCTCGCAGATGGACTAGAGGTAAGGCTTGTCTGTTTGCAGATGACACCAAGATCTGCAACAGAGTAGATGATCCAGATGGGTGGGCAGAATGAGAAGAGATCTGGATAAACTAGCAGAATGGTCAGAAGAGTGGCAACTGGGATTTAATGCAAAGAAGTGCAAAATCATGCACATAGGGAAGAGAAACCCTAAGCCACTTATAGGCTGGGAGGGAGTTGCTAGCAGTCACAAAGGAAGAAAGAGACTTGGGCATCATCATCACTGATGACCTAAAATCATCCAAGCAGACCTCTAAAGCAGTAGGTAGAGCTGGGGGTGTTAGGGTGTATTAGTAGGGGTATCACAAGTCGTAAGAGGGAGGTAATAATCCTCTGTACAAGACATTGGTTAGGCCCCATCTGGAGTACTGCGCAGTACTGGAGGCCACACCTTCACAAGGACATTAATCCAAATTGAGGCAGTCCAGAGAAGGGCAACCAAATGGTGCAGGGACTGCATCAGAAGACATATAGGACAGATTAACGGAGCTCAATATGTATACCCTTGAGCAAAGGAGGGAGAGAGGTGATAGATCGAGACATTTAAACACCTTAAGGGCATAAACAAGGTGAAAGAGTCTAACATGTTTAAATATAAGAAAATAGCAGGACAAGAGGACACAGCATGAGATTAGAGGAGGCCGATTAAGGGGAATGTGAGGAAATTCTTTTTCACAGAAAGGGTGGTAGATGCATGGAATGGCTTACCACAAGAAGTGGTGGCTATGAATACAGTGCAGGGCTTCAAACAGGCATGGATAGGCATAAGGAGCAATACAAATGACTATGAATAGATAGGTCACTGACAGAGCAAAGGCCGATGGCACATTTATAAGGTAGAAAAGAAATGGGCAGACTGGATGGGCCTTACGGTCCTTATCTGCCTCAACTTCTATGTTTCTATGTTTCTAAGGCACCATGGAATTGCACAGGCCATGGATCAGTATTGCAGCCTTTGGAGGTATGTGCCATGCTGTGGGGACATTGGGACAGTGGTCTGGGAGGGCAGACTGGGACTGAACAGTCCATGGTAACACTGGCCATCTACCCAGGTACAAGCATGACCGAATGTGAGGAGGATGAGGAGCAGGGAGGTGTGGGAAGCGGAGCCCAACTTCACCAGAGCAGAATCAGATGCCTTGTTCAAGGCCTACCACAACAGGGGAGCCACTCCTCAGTGGACAGAGAGGCACACCACAGGCCCATGCAGCGGCATGGGTGAGGTGGCACGCGTAGTCAACCAGCAGGGCAGCCACCAGCTGCCCGCAGGAGTGCAAAAGAAGGTTGGCACGACAGGAGGAGGATAAAGGACAAGGTGGCTGCCATCCAGGCAGTGTGTGCCACCACTGGTGGGGTCAGCAGACGTGCCACGCCTGATGCCGTGGAGGAGCAGGTGGCTGGCAGCATGCAGCATTGTACCATTGAGGTGTGCCCGCAGAGGCTTCCAGATGGGTGGCAGCCCATCACTACATGGTAGGACTGGTGCTGGCAGTGTGAGGATGGCGGGGGCCAGCTCCAGGAGTGAGGTGGCACCACTAACGGTACTGTGTTCCTTTACAGCTCCTGAGCATCTGCATTGGGCAGCGGTGGTGGTGTGTCCACTGAGGGGCAGCCTTGGAACCAGTGGAGCACCCATCCACCTCCACTGGTGTCTGAGGGACCAACCGCCTGCAGCCCTGCACAGCTGTCTGGACTGATGCCTGTGGTGTGGTGCAGATGAGTCCTGGCTGTGTTCCAGCAGGACACCAGGCACGGTGTCCTGTGTGTTGAGACACAGATCGGGCCGACTCCAGTACTGATGATGACGTGGACGCACGTCCCGGACAGTGATGTTGGTGGGTCACAGGGGATCCCACGACTGGCATCCACCTAGGCGGCAGTGCAGACAGCACTGGTGTGGTTGCCTGCCCACCAGCCATTGTTTCTGTTGTGTCTGCAGCATCCAGTGGGGCAGCATTGGCATGCAGACACGGCAGTGGTGTTGGTGGTGCCGATGCAGCCATGCTGGTGGTGCCTAGTGCTCAGCAGCCAGAGGGGCAGTGGCAGCAGCTGGACAGTGTTGATGGGGATGGGGTAGGGGGCAGCAACAGTGCACCATGTGAGGATGTACCCCAGGAAGGCACCACGCAGCACCCACTCTGCGGGTGCTGTGCCACAGGGTCAGAAACCACACAGGAGTCAGCATGATGGCCATGCAGATGACCCCTTGGATGCCCACAGCCATCTGCTCCAGACCTCTGTGGATCAGCAGGTATGGCTCATGGTAGTGGTGGATGCACTCCATGCGCAGCTGCGCCAGGCAGAGGAGTGGCGCAGCAGGGACCATGCCCTGCTCCTGGCAGAGCTGGCTCAACAGCAGGTGAATGCAACCACAGCCATTGATAGGCATGCACTGCGATGGCAACTGTCATGGCAACACTGGCTGACTGGCTGTGCCCATCCACCACACACCCCACGGAGTGCAATGTCCACCCTCAGTCTGGCGTCGGCGACCCCTGCCATGTCGACACCAGGATCGGCTGTGGTCATACCAAGCACACCGGTGCGGGCATGTTTGGTGGCCTGCAGACACCTGCACAGACATGGTCATGTTCTCACAGCATCACCCTGGGGAGCCATCGTGCCACCCCATGAGGGCCACTGATCAGCCTGTTACAGCTGGCAGGTCTTGGTGGGGCCACCCACATGTCCGTGGTGACTGTGCTACTGTGCAGTGTGACTGACCCTTCCCTCCATGACTGCTGTCTGCCACTGCCCAGTGTGTACTGTGGTGTTCCATGTGCGATGCATGGGTGTGGTACCTGACCTGCACTCACACAGGCCCTGTGCACACCCGCCTGGCTGCTGGCCACTGTGGCATCCGGCGTGATGATGCCAGCATGGCGCTGTATGCCACTGTGCAATGGTGCTCAGTGTCTGAGACATGCACAGTGCCTGCCACTGGGTGTGGTTCTGTTGGGTCCTGTGTGGTTATGAATTTTCAGATTCGACGTGTAACCTACAGTAAGTCAAACAGAAATTAGACACAAATGCCTACCTATTTGCAAGTGAAGCAAATGTGGTTATTATCATTCAGTTGTAAACACCTATAGTCACAGCCAGGATTCACATTGCTAGACTCAGGTTAAGTATGAGAAGTTTCTAAATACTGGTACCTTATCCAGCTGTGTTCTGCTTGGGTGTGTGTGTGTGTGTGTGTGTGTGTGTGTGTGTGTGTATATGTGTTTAAACATGTAACTTTCTATAGTATATTGTATACGCTGTGAATCCTGGCTGCAGTGTTCTTTCTCTGCTGCGGCTAAGCAACACACTGTAACAAGACACTGGCCTGCTGTAGGGGCTATTAGACATCAAACCAAAGGGTACTCTGTGAAGACTAACTTGGAGAAGATGCAATAAAACAAACTTGAATTACAGCCCCAGACGTCATAAAACACCCATGGAAAATTGAAAAAATCCTCTCACAGCCTAGGTAGAAACAAAACACTCGATTGAGTGAGAACTCAAAACTGATAGTAATACATATATTCCTGATTTTAACATGCAGTTTCCTTTAAGAAGATTCAGTAGAATATAAACAGTAGCCCAGAACTGCCTGCCTGAGAATGAAGTTGGTATATTATTTGGAAAAAGGCAAGGCTGGCTGTCTTCTATGCAATGTTCTGCAAAGTAACACACTGACTGCTCTTAGGATGGTGGTGTCAAATGCTGTGAGGTCCCTAGGGGAACTTGTTATGCAGAAAGTTCCAGGAAGTGTTTAACCCATTCTACTTCTAATAGCTTTCTATGATGTCTGTACTATCCATTTGTGCAAGTCAACTCCACTTCTCAAACTTAAAAAGAAAAATACACTTCATCACAGAGTATGTTTACCAAGTACTGTGCCCATGATTAAAATAATTTGAACCTCATCCCCCCAAAGGTGCCCTCACATGAACATGCATGATTTTTCTGTAAAGACAATAAAACAAATGTATTTCTAAATGCATTACTAACATCAATGCTTTTAAGATTTTGAAACTCCTAAAAGACAAACTATATATATACATAGATAGAATATGGTAAACAAATATTGTTAATCCCAAAAGCTGAACTTTGTTGTTAGTATATAAATGTTTAAGAAATACCTGAAAGCTGTCTATTTTCCTTAGTTTTAGACACTTCTTAGTCTTTCCTTTTGAGACACCAGGTGACTCTGATAATCATTTGTTCAAGGGTTTTAAGTCAGTTTGAAGGCATTTTAAGTCTCTTCCGTTCTCCTAGTCCTTAACAAAATGCAAGGACTCCATAGACTTGTTGTTCCTTGATCCACACCCCAAACTAGTGAGTCTTCTTTCAGCATGATAGATCCACCTCATGCCCCTCCACATGAATAAAAAGGATGGACCTTTTGGAGTTTCTTGGGTGGAGGTGGGATGAACCTTACTTCCCAAAACAATGCTGCCTCCCACTACTCAGGTTCCAGTTCTTGTACCACCCATTTAAGAAAGAAAATAGTACCCTGCAACCATTGACTAACATGAAAGCGTATTTATTTTTTAGAGCAAAACATTTCTTGGAGGAGGGTAAGGCAGAGGAGACTATTTACACCTTCAGTCAGTTCCACGGACAGAAAACATGACATCACTCCTTTTGTACATGCAATACTCCTGTTGGCTCCACCCACAGTAGTAATAATGAATTATTTACAACTGTAGATGAGGTAAAGGCTGCAACCGTGGCATTGAAACCTACAAAAGCATGAGGATTAGACAAAATCCCAGCAGATATATATATATATATATAGAACAAATCCCCAAAATAGTCCTAGTTTGGGGCTGCTTTATTAATTCATGTATTGAAAAAATATATTTCCAGAAAGCTAGAGGAAACATAAAGTTCCACTATATAAAAGGAAGATCAGATTACCTAAAGATGTGCAGACCAATAAGTCTGACACACAATATAGCAAGACCATTGCCAGAATAATTCTGAGTAGATTACATGCTTTTATTACAAAAGCCTGATTTTGGAATACCAGACAGGCTTTAGAAAAGAACATATGTAGAATAAATCACTGTTATGTTCTGGATCATTTAATTAAGCAAAAAGGCACAACAGGTGTGGGTTATTAGGGATTTACCACGCCTTGTGGTGTGTCATGAGGCACAGCTGAGTGATCTAACTACACAGAAGTGGGTAAATCACCCAATAACTCACACCCTGGAAGCTTATTATGATATATAATGGACCCACGTGTAAAATAAATTTAAAATGTGTTTAATTCTGTTTTTTATAAATGCCATTCCTCAGCTGTGGGTTATGCAGGATTTATCCACAGTCATGTGACATGTTTTCACCAATGAGGTTACAGGATTTTCACACACCATTGTATAATTAATAAATCTGTCAAAGTTAGGTGCCAACATTTTATTATCTTTATTGACTTCTCCACAGCTTTTGATACAATAACAAGATTAATACTGTGAAAAACATTACTTGATTTAGAAATAGACACTTACGTATTAATCTTTATTCAAACAATAGGTCTCAGATGAGGTATAACAAGAATGGCAGTCCACCAAAATGTTAAAAGTAAATAAGGGAGTAAAGTAGGGTCGCATCCTTGCCACTGTACTCTTTAGAAAATGAGATAATTGAGGCTATGTCTGACTTGGAGCGTCATCCACCTGCAATAGAAAAAAATGACTGTTCTTGCCTATATAAACAATGTGGTACTACTATCCTCATTGGCTCTGGGGTTACAAAGACACTGGATAAGATGAATGCATTGGTTGATAACCTTCAGTTGAAGATAAATATCAATGAAAAACAAATTATGTTCTTTGGAAAATGATTCAAAACAGTGCTTAGTTTCAGAATAGAATATAGGGCAAGTTAAAAGTTATGTTTGGGTCTACAATTTGAGAACTCTCTCCTGGAAAAGTTATATGTCACTGGTGGAAACTAAAACTGAATCAAGCATTATTGGAAATCCTTTGATTCATTAAAACCTATAGGGGTGATAGTATTAATGTGACCTTAATAGCAGCTAAAGCTAAAATAAATGTGCAGGCACTATTTTCATTAGAAATCTGGTAACTAGAAAACATAACTGAAACTGAAAAGTCTTTTTCCAATTTTATAGGTCTGTTTTAAAACATCCTTTGCAATGTTTTCTGCCATTTTGCTACAAATTCCTCTCCTCATACTCATTACTGCTTACTCTACTCTTCCCTTTCCATCCTCCCTCTCCCCTCATGTTGCCAATTCCACTGTGCTTCCTTCATATCTAAATTCTGGTTTGAGTCCCTCCCTTCTATCTCTCCTGCACCTCTCTCCCATCCCCTCTTCCCTCACTCTCTGCTCCAGGGATCCACAAACCTTCTCCATCTCACACCCTCACACTGCTGCTGGGCAAGTGGCCTTTTCCTACCATTTTCCTTCCCTCTGGAACCTGTTCCTTCTGCCATCCACTTTTTCTCCTCTGTCTTGGCCCCTAAATACTACCTAGGCACCTTCCCAGTCCAAACTGTCACTGTCAACCCCTCTTGACTTGCCTGTACTTGGCTGCAACAGAGCTGGACTTCTGTCAGGCCATGGCACTACAACTGCATCCTTTGGCAATTCGCACTTTTCTTCATACTCAAGTGATTATACTTGTATTTACTATGCCCATGTGTAATCTAAGCTGTCCAACACAGAGTCCAGCACTCCCCAAGTCTTCTGGTAGAAGTTCAAATGCACAGCACAGCAAATAATGAGAGAATGCTTCAGGTATAAAGCTACTATGGTTTAATATATTCCATCACACCTTGTGTAGATACAAATACCATTTCAAAGCTTCCCAGAACTGACCAGGTTGTCCATTACCCAGTATTAAACCACACTAGCTTTACACCTGGAGTGTGTCTTTCATTATTTGCTGTGCATTTGAACTTCCACCAGAAGGCTTGGGAAGTGCTGGACTCTGTGTTGGTTTGTATATGTGGAAATGTATTCTCAGTCCAGCAGCCCTCCTTTTTACCGGTGGCGCTGCACCATTTTGTTTTTACTGTAAACTGTCACTGATGATTTGATCACTGATGTGTCATTGGTGTTATGCTCTGCTTGCACTCACCCCCCGGTTGCACCTGGACATGAGCCTCAGCTCAGTGTGCCTTACCAGTTACCAATTTTCAATAACTAAATAAATAAATACTGTGCCTTGGGAATTCCAGCTTTGACTGTATGAGTTGAACTGGGTGAAACTCCATTAAAAGTTAATACATTAGTTAAAATAGTAGGGTATTGGTAGAGATAACAAAAATGGCTCACAAAGGTTAGCAGAACTGACATTTAAGGAGCAAACTACATTGAAAGAGAACCATATTAAGGATCATTGACTGGCAAACTTTCTAAATCCTCTGAAGGACACAAATCTAATCCATTTCAAAATTCAAATTCTATATTTATGAAATTTCTGTCAGGAAGGATAATAACTAACACCACTTACAACAAAATCTAATCAGAGCCGATGCAGCTGCACAGAGGCTTTTCGGAGCACCACCAAGTACGTCATTCACAGGATGGTGGCTGACAGAACTAAGGCGTGTGTGATATTCATCGTCATGATCTGGTCGGCGGATATCTTGTGCATGCGCCCATCATTTCGAAATTGTGGAAGAAAAGAAGTGCCAGCAGAGGGAAGAGCTGCATAAACACAACCACTGGAAACTGTGCCACAGCATTGCGGAAGCACACCAGGCAGCGGTCCGGTCATGTGCTTCCACAGTGCTATTCTGAGATGATGGTAGCATAATGCCTGTGGAGCTCCATCCACGCAGCTGCAAAAGGTAATCAAATTGAGACTAAGTGTAAAGTTGCTCAGGTTGATCTGAATCTTATTAAGTCCTATAAGTTCAGTCAGTTATGTAGTAAAAACACAGCACTGTTTTGAACCATATTTTGGAGATTTTAATTGCTCTGTATCCTAGGGTAAACAGTCAGTTCTATTGTCAAACTCTTCTAATTTGGTTCATGAAAGATATAGAACATGAAAGGGCCTAGTTCTGACACCTGTAGTTGATCCCGTGGAGCAAAAGGTGACAATCCTGATTTGTCCAAAATTTAAGCAACAAAGGAATAACCGACTTGATAAAACTACTAGACTGAATGTGATTCCATACAGCTCCGATAACAACTGCTTGTATTTGCTTCTCAATATATGTTTTTATCGATTAGCAACATTTCTTCTTGAAATAGAGAAAGTAATAAATCCAAATATGTTTAAACAGAGCTACATCAAAAAATTTAACAACACAACTGTTGTATCCTGGTATGGAAAACTGATGCCTTGATAGAATTTATTTAATCAGCCATAGATCATGTAATAGATATTGACTTGACCTCATACTAGGATTAGATTTGAGTGGAGCACATTATACTGTGTATATATGATAGATGATTTTATCTGGGTATGTATATTTGGTATATGATGTCCTATGTGCCTGTTTTAACTTTTGGATTCTAATAGCTTGAAAAGAGTTGATCAAATAAAGATTTACCTATCTACAAATAAAATGCTGTTTATGGCATGTTTAAGACAGAAGCATAGAATTTATCATCAGATAAGGACGCTTGGCTCACCCAGTCTGTGCAGTTTGCCTGCCTAAATTACCACCACAGAACCTACCTGGTCTCCAGCTACTCCCCAACCCCACACACACACTAAGATTCATTTGTATCAATCCAATGCATGTTTGAAACCTACCACTGTTTTCACTCCTACTACTTTTGTTGGTAGACTGTTCCAGGTATCCACCACTCTTTCGTGTAGACTTACTTTTCACATCCATCCTAAACTTCCCCTTTCCAGTTTCATTGCATGCCTTCTTGTCCTGGTGCACCTTCTTTTCTGAAAATACTCCTCTCCTGTACCTTGTGCATCCTGTGAGGTACATATAAGTCTCTATCATATTCCCTCTCCTTCCTCTCTTCCAGGTTGAACATATTGAGATTCCTCAGTCACTCCTCATAGGGCTTTTGATGCAACCCCTGCACCATTTCTTTGCCTTCCTCTGTACAGCCTTCACCCTATGTCCTTTCTGAAATGTGGTTTCAAGAACTAGACATAGCATTCCAGGTGGGGTCTCACTAACGATGGATATAGTGGTAACACAACCTCTGTCTGTCTGCTGATGATTTCCCTCCCCATGCACCCCAGCATTCCACTGGCCCTGCCTTGCTGCACTGCCCCACCACCTTGAGATCATCAGATATGATAACCCCTAGGTCTCTTTCCTGCTTTGTGATCATCAAACCCCAACCATTTTATACAAGATCCTAGGTGTGTGTGCCCTATATGCACGATATTGCACTTTTGCATTAAAATCCGGCTGCCATACCCTCAACCACTCTTCGAGTTTTCTCAGGTCTCTAGTCATTCTTTCTACACCCTCCAGATTATCTGTCCTATTGCAGATGTTGCTGTCATCTGCAAAGAGGCATACTTTCCTTCCAGCTTTTCTGCAATGTTGTTTATGAAGGTATTGAAGAGGACTTGTCCCAGCACTGAGCCCTCAGGTACCATATTGGTCACTCTCCTCTCATTAGAGTGAGTGCTGTTTACCACCACCTCTGTTGCTTATCCATCAACCAGTTCCTTACCCAGTTTACCACATTGGGCCACACCCTTAAATTGACCAGTTTCCTTATAAGCCTCCTATGTGGTATAGTGTTGAATACCTTTGCTGAAGTGTGAGTAAGCCACATCCACTGCCTCACCCTGATCTAGTCCCCTGTTCACTCACTCGAAGAAATCAGTCAGTTCATCTGACATGACCTCCCCATGAACACATGCTACCTTTGGTCTTGTAACTCACTGGAGTCAAGATACTCCACTGGCCTTTCTTTTAATAGTGTTTCCATTAACTTCCCCACCACTGATGTTACACTGACCAGCGTATAGTTGCCAGCCTTCTCCCTGCTCTTGGTCATATGGGTGGAACTACATTACATTTACTTAAATAATTACCATTTTTCTAAAAAAGCAAACAAAAAGCATTGCTTCATGGGCTGTTTTCTCCCAGTCTGTAAGTTTTAGAAACAAATAAAAATCAAGCAATCACCCTCATTAGAGAACAGACACTGGCTCATTTGCTTGTTTTATTCAGTGCCATAATGCTCTGAGCAGCTCAATTTGTTTGATTGTGATTTTTGACTGAGTTTATCATGACCTCCCAGTAAGAGTAGTATGGTCTCTTTGCTGTTTTCACAGTTAGAAACACATATTTAATACTAGTGTAATGCTGAGACTAGGCTCAGCTTCCTACCAGTATCAAGCTTTGTTTCTCAAACTCACAAAAGGAGAAAATAAAAGCCAATAGGGCAACACTGTTTTATAGAAAAAAATGCAATCAGTTTTTTTTTTTTTTAACACATTACCTTATGGTCCATTTTCTCCCATTATGTAACCATGTGGCTAAATACTGTACAGCAGGGGAAACTTCAAGCACAGGATCACAATGGTACAGCACGCTGCAGGAAATGAACTGCTGCAGCAACAGAGAACAACAGGAAATCACAAAGATTGCTGCACTCAAGGAGTGTGTGAATCAATCATGTAAAACGCCAAATATCAGGAGTCAAAAGTCAGTGCCATGAAAGCCTTTTAGTTGGCTAGACATCAGAGGCACTATACCCTGCTGCTTCAAGTCTGTAACAAGTCTTCTTCGGGGCTGTCACTATGAGCACACTGGAAGCAAGGGAGGTGGGCCTTCCATTACTTAAGGGTTGCCATCTAGCCTTTTTAGGAGCTCAGACCCTTCAATGGTTTGACAACAGTACAGAATACTCTCGCTATAGGTTAACATGGAAAAATGTCTCATGGCTAATACCTCTCTTAGTGTATCACTCTGTGGACCACTGCTTCCCCAGGTTAAGTGATACCTTAGATTCATGGCCAGGTGGCAGGGTTGGAAAACTCTAGGAAAGCTTTGAAAGACCAAACTAAGCAGTATCATCTTAATGTTCTTGTGGGAAACTGCCAAATCCTAGTTGACACAAAGCCCTACCATGGCACTGTGGTAAGGCACAGGGTATCCTCCACATTGTGATCTCCTGGTGCCTCACTCTTACCAGTTACACTCATTTAAATATCTTTGTACCAATACATGTATTCAGCAAAAGATTATTGGAAGTTCCTACAAATATGCAGTGCACTGTAGGTGCTCCTTCAGGCGTCAACACCTAAAGATGCTGCATTCCCATATACTCCCCTTATTGGCTGAGACTACCCAAAGGCAGAGTAAACAGAGGATTGGTGGTGTGCACTCTGTGAAGGGGAAAGGTGGTGCTCAGTAAGGCAGCTAGCCTAGGAGTGCATATGTATAGGAAACCAAGCATTTGCAAACACACACTGGATAAGTTTCTTGTTGCAAATTTAATTTGGCAGCAGTGCTCAGAGGTGCTCTACCTCAGCCCCAGCACTTCAACCCAAAATAGGGTCTTCATCGGGGTGGGTCTGAAAACCAACAGACATACCCCACTTTTAATATAGTGCTTAAGTGACAATCACCAATTTCAAACAGTATTGCAAAAAGTAATCTGTTACAAAGAACTGAAATAGTTGTGACAATGTAAATACATTTCAGACATGACTTTTTCATTTAGAAATGTAATACTCATTATTTAAATACATTTTGATTTCAGTAAAAAGAGGTCATGGTTAATATTAACACTGTTCAGGAATTGACTGTATGGGAGGTCATCGACTTGAGCATCCTTTCAGATATATATTACATTTCTTAATATATTCTCTTAAGTTTAATACTAGTTATTCTCCAAATAGTTAAAAGTCTTAGAGACAGTGACAATGTCAGAAAAGGAGAAACACTTTTGGGTAATACATAGTTTTTGTATATAAACAAGTGAATGGGAGGAGGAACAAAAACAAAAAGAGGTCCAAGGGATTGATAAACTTGTTGTATAAGTAACTTAATATGGTCAAAGTCAATAATAAAGTTTAGAAAACATTTGAAAAATTAAGAAATAAATAAAAGGCTTTTGATATATAAATCTGTGTAAAGGGGCACACCATGTACTATCTCTGGTATAGTGGTGGTGGCCTAGTAATGGGGTGGGGTTTCCTGGTATTTCCAGATCAATCTAAAGTAAACTAATAAACTATAAATAGTAAAAAATCAACTAAGATTAATATTAATCCTGAGTTTGGTTTACAGAATGGGACAATGTCTCCCCAAGCACAATAAGTAATGGGTTAAATCTGTGTTGAGTGTCATAAATTGTAACATTACATGCAACTTTTCAGATATACGGGGTTCCTAAGGCAAATCTGCTAGTCTGTTTCAGTTAGGCTCAAATTCATCTGTAGGTAGAAAAAATAAATGTTATTAATGAGTCAAAAGTAGAGATTCTAAAGAGAAGTTACAGGTATGGAGAGAAGTCTACGACTTCATTTGATTATGTACAGTAGTTTCCAATATCAAAATCCATTTTGTTTCTTTTAAATAGCTTCCCCAGTCCATTACCTCCCTGGGGTGCCTTGTTGCATGTTCCAACACTGTAAAATGTAGGCCCCAGACGCTGGGCTTCCCTTTATGTATTACAGCAACATGTGCCCCAGACGTGCCTCTCAGCCTTTTGTCACTGAAATAGAGACATGGACATTTTGGACACTCAAAATGAGGGACAATGAGGACACACACTCTTAGAATAAGGGACACATCCTCAAACATGAAGATACAAGCTCAGAACTCTGTGAAAACCATTATATTTACTTGTAAAAGGTTATTTTGACTCATCATCTTAAAATACTTTGTATTTCTGCTTTAAAGCCTGAATTTATAGCAGATTTTCTGTATGGGCAGCACCTATTCCATGAGGACGGATGAGGACAGAGCAATTTTAAGGGGTAAAATGGGGATGTCCCTTGTAATCAGGGACAGTTGAGAGGTATGCTCCCAGAGCATTGTACATGTTGTCATTAATAATGTTCCTCATATGCTCTTGGGCATGTTCTTTTGCTGGTCTCATTGTTCTTCCTACTGTACATAGTAACAATGGTGACTACACCAGCATATGTATACCACAGGTGGTGGTGTCGTGTGTAGAAATCATTTAGTTCCACAGACAAATACCCTTTTCGAATTTCCTGCTTGTCTGGGCATATTTGCAAATATTGTATCTGCCACATTTGTAAAACCCTTTCGGTTTGTTAGGAAGCCATGTCTTGCTGTCTTTCATTTTTCTTTTTGGTTAAAAGTTTTTTTATTATTTCAGTTTGAACACTCATTACATGTAAAAGGGTGCATTGACAATCACTCAATGGTTACAGATTGTACATACATGCAGTGTTTGCTTACCACAGTTTACTGTAATCATGAAAATATTTATTTTTTTATTTATTGAGATATTCAGAAAGACCTTTGAGTCAAAGACTCATTTACAAAGGTTCCATGTCATACATAGAGGAGAGAAGGGAAAAAATGTTTTACAGGTTGTTTGCACAATTACATAATCTTACAATTATTTTTTAACATGGTTATACATTTGTTCAGTGGGTGAAGCTACCCTTCCAGAGTAACATGATTTACAGGAGATTCGCACAGCCATAGAGTAGCAGAGAGGTTCGGAAGGGCTATTTGTCCAAGATAAGTTAGCTCGTAAGGACCATTGGCATGGAGGACTCAAAGATGTTCAGGGTCATCGGGGAGGGGTCAGTTGCAGTAACAAAGGTTGGAGTCTTGTAGGTGATTCCTTAGTCTGGTTTTGAAAGGACCAAGCCTAGTTTCATCCGTTATTAGGCTGGGGAGTGCGTTCGGCCAGTATGGGGCTTTGTAACTGAAAGTTCGCTGGAATTGGGAAGTCCAGCCACGAGGTACCATAGCAATAGTTTGTTTGAGCTATGGGTTGTTCTGCCTGGTGGTGATGGGAGGATAAATTGGTCCAGGGCAGGGGGTGAGGCCTAGGATAATCTTTTTGGTCATTAGGCAGGTGTGATACCTGATTCTGTTGTCTAAGTTTAGTCAATTTGTGGTACTGTAGAGGCGCATGTGTGTGTGAGGTGATCACAACCTAGGATGAGAGCGACAGGTTTGTTAAGCACAAGTCGGAGTCGGTTTAGGGCTATGGAGTTGCTACACTGTAGACTAGAATGCCGTAGTCCAGCAGGGAGAGGATAGTGGAGTTTATGGTGAGTTGTAGTGCTTCAGGGTGAGGCAGTGTTTGTACCAGTAGAGTACTCCTAGTCTGGAGCTAAGGGCAGTTGATAGGTGCAGGATATGTTGATTAAAGTTGAGGGCAGGGTCTAGTGTGATCCCACAATATTTAAAGCTGCTCACTTGTTCTAGGGGTCTGATTAGCAGTGATAAATTGGAGGCAGAGGTTTTAAGGGGTTCTGGGGTTGGGAGAAAATCATGACTTTTGTCTTATTGTAGTTTATTATAAGATGCTGGGTGGCAAGCCATAGTTCAATTTCATGGAAAGAGTGTTGGAGAGTTTGGTGGAGTTTGAGGGTGCTGGGTCAGAGGCATACAGGACAGCATCGTCTGCATACAGGAGCAGGTTGCGGGGCAGGCCGATGGGAGGAGTTTAGGTATAGACTGAAAAGTAAGGGACCAAGTATGGAACCGTGTGGGACACTGGAGGCGGATAGGGAGGCGGGGGACAGGACAGTGCCAACCCTGACCATCTGCGTTCTGCCAGAGAGATAGCTGGTGAACCAGTTCATGGCATCATTGGAGAAGCCAGTGTAGGCCAGAGTGCTTAGAAAGAGGGCATGGTTGATGGTATCAAATGCCTTAGATACAGTAGGTCCATGAAGATGGCGCCTGTGAGGTGGCCAGCAGGTCCAAGGCTGAGTGGACATGGGAGGTAAATTCAAGGAGGGCGTAGTGGTACTATGACCCTTTCGGAAGCCATTTTGCTGGTTGGTTAGAAGGTTATATTTACTTAGGTGGTCAGTAAGTTGGTCAGCAACTATGTGTTCTAGTGCTTTAGATGGGAGGGTAGAATGGAGATGGGGTGGTAGTTGTTTGTGGCTGTGCGGTCCCCACTTTTATGGATGGGTGTGATGTAGGCCGATTTCCAGTGGGTGGGAATTTCCCTTGACAGAGGGAGCAGTTGAGAATGTAGGTGAGTGGGGCTAGGACTTCCAGGAGGGTGAGGCGGAGAGTTTCAGGTCCAGGGAATCGTGACTATAGTGATGGTGGCTAATGGCCTTGGTTAGGTAGGGCTTTGCTGTCTCTGGGGTGAGGACACGTAGATAGAAGGGTGGAGCAAGGCGGGGATGGGGGAGATTTGGGCAGGTGGGGGTTCAAAAGTTAGGGGAGCACATGGGTGAGATCAGCGAGAGAGCAGAGTTTAGGGCCGAGGCTATACTGAGGGGTCGGTGAGAGAGGCTTTCATCAATTTGCATTTGGTCAGGTGGCAGATTAGGGGTTTTGCCACAGAGCTCTAAATATTATCCCAGAATTTGCGCCCAGTGCCCCAGGTGGAGGTTAAGGTAGCTTTGTAATAGTCTGCTTTGGCAGTGCGTATGGCCCAGGTGCACTTGTTTGGGCCTCCTCATACCGTTGTCTGTCCGGAGGCCGTTGAGTCTCATTTGCTAGGTGAGATAGGTCATCACGTTGTCATAGTATGCCTAGGAGGTGGTCCGAGAACCAGGGGCATGGTTTCCTTGGACATAGTTTTAGTGAGGCGAACTTGTCACAGGCCGTATTGAAAGTGGTGATAAATAGGTCAAGGGCATGGTCTGGGTCGAGAGTGTTTGCTAGGGTGTCCAGTCCCACTCTCTGAGGTGGGCCTTGAGTTGAGCTAGTTTGCCAGGCCCAAGTTTGTGTTGTGAAGTAATTTTAGGAGAGGGATTTTGAGGAGTGCCAGACCAGTTGCAGAGTACCGGTGAGTGGTCACTTAGAGCGTCACTGTGTGCACTTGTCCTGTCCCCTTAGTCTTTCTAAGTGTTATCTATGGGGTAGGTGATAAAATAACTAAAATAGAAGGCCAAACCAAACAGTAGAAGGTCTTCAATATATGCCAACATGACAGACTAAGCTCTGCTAGTTAGTGCTTACCTGGTTTGTTTAAGACATAGAAACATAGAAACGTAGAAACATAGAATTTGATGGAAGATAAGGACCGCTTGGCCCACCCAGTCTGCCCATTTCCTATCTGATGGATAAGCTGCAGATTCTAGTTAATCAACAGCTTACTTCCTCCTGCCCCACTAAATTGCCTTATCCTGTCCCATGCATTCTTCAATTCTCCCACTGTTCCTGAGTCCACAACCTCTTCAGGAAGGCTGTTCCATGCATCCACAACTCTCTCTGTGAAAAATACTTTCTAACATTACCTCTGAGCCGTCCCCCTCTCTATCTTCAAATTGTGCCCCTTGTTCTTGCACATCTCTTCTTCTGAAAGATACTACCTCTTCTACCTTGTTAATTCCCTTGAGATACTTGAAAGTTTCTATCATGTCCCCCTCTCCTCCTTTCCTCAAGGGTATACATATTAAGCTGCTTTAGTCTCTCCTCATACACAGTATTTTCTGGTGCAGACCTTGCACCATTTTGGTTGCCTCCTCTGAACAGCCTCCACTCTGTCTATGTCTTTGAGGAGATGGGGTCTCCAGAATTGCACGCAGTACTCCAGATGGGGTCTCACTAACTGTCTGTAGAGAGGGATAACAATTTCCTGTTTTCTACTGTTGATGCCTCTCCCTATGCATCCCAGTATCCCCCAGCCCTACTTACTGCCTTCTCACATTGCTTGCCCACCTTTAGGTCATCTGATATAATTACTCCTAGGTCTCTTTCGATTTTTGTTGTTATTAACTCACCCCCATTGTGTACTCTTCCCTGGGTTTTATTTCCCAGATGCATTACCTTGCACTTCATTGCATTGAATCTGAGCTGCCACGTATTTGACCATTCCTCCAACCTTGCCAAGTCCCTTTTCATTCTTTCCACCCCACCTTGTGTATCAACCCTGTTGCAGATCTTTGTGTCATCTGCAAAGAGGCATACCTTTCCTTCCAGGTGCTCTCAATGTCACTTATAAAGATATTAAAGAGGACCGGTCCCAGTACCGAACCCTCGCGGTACCCCACTAGTTACCCTCCTTTCTTCACTGTGGACTCTGTTTACTATTACCTTTTGCGTCCTGTTGTCCAGCCAGTTTTTATCCAGGTTACCACCTTGGGACCCACTCCAAGGCTGGCTAACTTGTATATTAATCTTTGTGTGAGACTGTGTCAAATGCCTTGCTAAAATCTAGGTAGGCCATATCCACAGCCCTCCCTGGTCTACTACTTTGGTCACCCAGTCAAAGAAATCTATTAGGTTCGTCTGACATAACCTTCCTGCTGAGAAACCATGCTGCCTTGGGTCCTGTGCCCCACTGGCCTCTAGGTACTCAACAATTCTTTCCTTCAGAAGTGATTCCATCATTTTCCTACCACTGAAGTCAAACCTAACTGGTCTGTAGTTTCCTGCTTCTGCCCTGCTCCCATTTTTGTGAAGTGGAATCACATTTGCCCTCCTCCAGTCCTCAGGTACCCTCCATCCTCCCATGATTTGTTAAGAGAGTTGTCAGTGGTGTTACTAGTTCTACCCTTAGTTCTTTAGTATTCTGGGTGAATCCCATCAGGCCCCATTGCTTTGTCCACCCTCAGTTTCAAGAGTTCTTTCAAAACCCTTTCTTCTGTGAATGGACTGGTTTTGATACCCTATTCAGAGTTTCTCCCTTGTTTGGTTTAGGCACCTCCCCTCCTCATCTGTTGTGAATACTGAGCAGAAATATTCATTCAGTATCCCTGCTTTTCACTGTCACCCTCTGCCCACATTCCTCCCTTTATTAAGTCTCTGTATCCCTCCCTTGGTCTTCCTTCGTTCCCTAATGTACCTATAAAAGTTTTATCCCCCTTCTTAATAGAGTTGGCTATCTTTTCCTCAGTTTGTGCCTTTGCTATTCTGACTGTCTTCCCTGCCTCCTTCTGCTTTAACTGATAAAGTTCTCTGTCCTGCTCCTTCTGTGTTTCTTTATATTTCCTGAATGCTATCCTTTTCTCCTTAACCGTCCCTGCCACCTCTTTTGAGAACCATAGTATTTTTTCCTTCATTTTGTTTTATTGATTTGCTTCACAAAAGGCTTGTTGCCTCTCGATGGCTGTTTGATTATTCCCATTGTTCCACCCCTCCTTCTTGCCCATTTGCTAGTGCTTTTCTAAGGCACTCTCTCATTTTCCCAAAGTCAGCCTTCCTAAAGTCCAATACTCTTGTTTTGTATGGCTTGACTCTATGGCTGTGTTTATTGTGAACCACACTGTTTGGTGGTCACTTGTTCCCAGATGGCTACCCACTTCTAAATCTGAGATCCTTTCTCCTTCCCCATTTGAGAGCACCAGGTTTAAGATCGCCCCTCCCAAGTGGGTTCCAACACTAGCTGTCTGAGGCATGCCCCTTGTAGGGCATCAAGAATGACCCTGCTCTTGGATGTGGCTGCATCAAAGGTACTCCAGTTAACATCTGGCATGTTCAGGTCCCCATCAACAATATCTCCTTTTTCTGCCATTTTAAGGATGCCTTCTATTATTTTTCTTGTCCATTTCCTCCACCTGAGATAGGGATCTGTACACAACTCCCATGCGGATTGTGGTGCCATTTCCTGTCTCCAGGGTGACCCATAGTGACTCATCAACTTCCTGTTTACTCTTTAGTTCTGTTGCTTTAATCCCTTCCCTTATATAGAGAGCTACTCCTCCTCTTCTTTTACCCACCCTGTCCCTCCTGTAGACTGTGTATCCTGGTATGTTGACTTCCCACTCATGGTTCTCTGTGTGCCATGTTTCAGTGACTGCCACAATATCCAGGCATCCCTCTTCCATTAAGGCCACTAGTTCAGGGAGCTTGTTGCACAGGCTATGGGCATTGGTACTCATCACCTTCCATTTATTTTTATGGCCTTACCCCTTTTAGCCCCATCCCTGTCCTAACACCTTTTTCTGCATTTATCCCTGTCCTGCTCCCTACTGACTTCTCTGCCTTGGTGTTTACATCTCTAACTACTGCGCTTTGTGGGGAGGCTGGGATTTCCTGCTCCTTTTCAGTGCCTCCCCTTGGCTAGTTTAAATGCTTGCCATCTCCCATTACTGAGCCTTTTGCCGTGCTACCAACTTGTTCACTAGAGCCAGGACAGGACCAATAACAAAAGAAAAGGACACACACCAGCCACTTCTTGATACAAAGAGGGATTATTTAACATTTTAACCAAGTCAAGAATATACTACTACAAAATTAAGACTCCTGAGTTATTAGGGACTACAGGGGAAGGACGGGAAATGGTACCCTTGTATGGATTGGTGCAGAGTTCGGGCCAGATGTAGACCTCACTGATCAGCCGATGCCTTCTCTGAGCTTCAGATACACAACAAGGGCTGCCAGAGAGAGGTGTATTGTGAAAGGGAATCAGTCACTGTGCATGACATTCTGGAGAAATTAGCAGTATGCACTAGGGAGTTAAACACCTCTATGATTGAGGGAACCTCCTGCATTCTCCATTTGCATAGTAGAGTCTTTAACTTGCATACTGAGGATGCCCAGAAGCTAAGGTCTCCTAGACGGAGATGGGAGGCTGTGGAATTGAGCCCCAGGATCCACAGCTCAGGGGTCCTGGGGAGTGTTTTGAGTAGGATTTTGCTCCCCAACTCATGCCATGGACCACAGAGGTTGGACCATGGTGCAATGCCATAGAATATGTATCAGGTCCCCTGGGGCCTTCTGACATCTCTAGCAGAGATCATCTTGTGTCAGTTTAGCCTTCCTTAGGACCACAGGAGTTTTGTACCATGAATGTATTATCTTATTTTGTATCAGCTGGCTTCTGTTGTCAGGGAAGGCAGTGTGGGCCATTCTCAGGCAGGATTTCCATTCCTGGGCAGTGATACTAATGCAGAGAGCCTGCTCCCATTTAACCTAAAAGCCAGGGACTCAGAAGGAAGAGCCTTCCTGAGAGATGCGTAAATGCAACTAGACTGACCTCTTTCCATACGGAGCCATGTCTCCAATGAGGAGGGAGGCTGGCTTGGAATGTTTCTGAATATAGCTAGTAACTGCACTCCTAAGCTGGTGGAATCTCCAGAAATCTTTAGTGGGTATCCCATATACATGGCATACTTCCAAAGAGGAGATTAGGGTGCTGGTGTTTGGGCGTATAGGTCCTGCAGGGTAACTAGACCAACTGCAGCCAAGAGGTCCAGACTATTGGTTCCTTGCTTATAAGAATCTCCTTATTTCCCCACAGTGGGGTGCATCCCAGAGGGGCCAGGTTAGTACACAATTTAGTGAATTTTGTCCCAGTATTCCAGCCAAGGTCCTATGGTAGGATGATTTTCAATGCTCCCTCTCGGGCGTTATAAATCAACAGAGGTAAATAGGCCAGGTTACATGTCTCTCTCTCCATGGCTAGCCATTGAGGGCTCCTGACCCAGGGGTGCAAACCATCTCAACATCTGAGTAGCTGAGGAAGGTCCATATATAGCCTTCAAACCAAGGGAGGCCCCACCCTCCCTCTGTCCAATGGGTCTGCATTTTATTTCTGCTATACCTGGGTTTCTTCCTTCCCAAAGGAAGCCTCCCACCAGAGTGTCTAAGTTGGAAAACCAGATCTTGGGGATCTGCAGGGAATATGGGATAAGAAGTACATAATTTTAGGAGTTGTAACCATTTTTATGGTGGAGATTTTACCTGCCAGAGACAGGTGGAGAGCTGTCCATCTACCCAGCTCTGTGTGGATATCGGATATTACTGGTTTCAAATTCGTGTCCCAAATTCTGGTAAGGTTGGTGGAGATGCATATGCCCAGGTATGTGAGGCCATCTGGGGACCAGCAGAGACCATACTGGGTTGCCATAGGCTGAGTGCAGTGATTGTTGAAGGGAGGGCTTCTGTTTTGGTCTAGTTAAACTGGAGCCAGGAGAAGGTAGCAAATTGTGAAAGGGTGCACAGAAGAGGTGGAATAGCAGTGGGAGATCAGCAAGGAGGAGAAGGAGAAGATCTTCTGCATACATAAGGGTGGGGTATTCCTCCCCTCAGGCGATCCGTGTATCTGTGGGGTGTTGTCTGATGGCAGTGGCCAGTGGTTCCACTGCAAGGACAAAAAGTAATGGGGATAATGGGCATCCCTGTCGGGCACCCTACCAAGTGGAGGGGGCAGCATTGAATTGGTGAGTACTTTTGCCGTAAGGGAGAAGTATATAGCTTGGATCCAGGCCTGAAAGTCCACTCCAAATCCCATTGTGCTCAAAAACTTGTTGGACATAGTCCTCCAGGAATCAAAGGCTTTTTCAAAGTTTAGGCTGCTGCAGCTGCTGGAGTGGGGATAG
Source organism: Neoceratodus forsteri (assembly GCA_016271365.2). Classification (NCBI taxonomy): domain Eukaryota; kingdom Metazoa; phylum Chordata; order Ceratodontiformes; family Ceratodontidae; genus Neoceratodus; species Neoceratodus forsteri. The sequence continues at coordinate 428,243,399 of CM057452.1, forward strand.
ATTTGGCTTGTTGGATTAAGTTCACTAACGATCTGATGTGGTCTGTGCTGTATTGGCCTTTGATGAATCCTGCCTGGGAGGAGTGTATCAGACCAGGTAGAAGAGGATTAAGTCTGTTGACCAAAATTTTGGCCAGCACTTTGTTGTCCACATTCAGTAAGGATATGGGCCTGTAGATGGAAGCCTTCTGGGGGTCTTTCCCTTTATTGGGCAGGAAAGTGATAATTGCCTCCCTGAAGAAGGGGAGAGATCTGGCCTGCTGCACCTCAACATACACCTGCTGGAGGATAGGGAGGTGATGGGACTCAGCATCTGTCAGATTTCAAAGGGGAAACCAGCCCACCTGGGGCTTTGCCCTTTTCAAGGAAGCAATCATGGAGGACACCTCTTGAACTGTAATAGGGACATCCAGGTCCTGGGCCTGATGTAGTAAGAGTTGGAAGTCCTAAGGATGCCAGGATGTGAGTCACCCCTCAGGGTTGGGTTTCCTGGAGGACTTCTATAACGAGGAATAGAAGTCAGCCATTGTCTGATTAACCACCTCAGCAGAGGTGTGAGTAACTCCCTTGTCCACCAGAGTTGCAATATGGCACTCCACTTGCATTTTATTTAACCTATAGGCCAGAACTTTACCCCTTTTCCCCACCCTCCCAGTATTTGTGTCTCAGCCTTATAATGGAGATCTCAGCCTTCCTAGAAAGGACTTGTTCACCTGCATCCTTAAGGCTGCAACCTGGCGTCCCTCCTTGGTGTGAAGGGATGGGTGGCCCAGAGCCTTGAAAGCCTCCTCTGCCTCCTTGAGCTGGTTCTCCAGGAGCATAGTTTTGCTCCCAGGCCTTCCGCATTTGTGAGCATACCCCATAATAGCCCCTCTTACAGTGGCCTTAAATGCCTCCCACATGTTGCCTGCAGAAGTGTCCGCTACAGGGTTATTAGCAAAGAAATCTTTAGCCTCACCCTGAAGCAAGGAAAGAAAATCTGGGTCATGAAGGAGCAGGGGTCCAGTCTCCAGGAGGGGAAGTAAGGGAGGGGTTCCCCAGGTGACAGTCACCTTTACTGGGGCATGATCCGAGATGACCAGGGGTTGGATGTCTATGTTGATAGTGTTATTGATGATGGTAGACGATGTGAGCCAAAATCTAATCGACAATCGAACTGTGCACTGGGGTGAAAAGTATAATCCCGTAAGGAAGGGTGAAAGATTCTCCATAGGTCCGTGATAGCCAAATCCTGCTGCATCAGTGCTAAAGCCAACAATGCCCTAGAGTGAGGTTCTGTGTTAGAGGAGATCTGTCTAGGAAGGGGTCTAATGTTAAACTGAAATCCCCCCTGTTATTATGGGAGTGTTGGCAGAGGCCTGAGCACTCAGCTGTTGAGCCAGCCTATGGAAGAAGAGAGTCCTCATTGGGGGCATACATATTCCCCAAGTAGAGGCCCTCTGGTGTGTCAAGGAGTGCGATTATCCATCTCCCTCGGGGTCACTCACCTTACTTCTCAGGTTCCAGTGAAGGGCTTTATGGAGGAGTATCGCCACCCCCTTTTCCTAGTTGGAGTGGCTGCATGTAGGACCTGACCCACCCAGTCCCTTTTAATCTGTCATGATCATCTCTTGTGAGCTTAGTCTCCTGTAGAAATGCCACATCCTCATCCAGCCTCCAAAGATGGTGCAATACCTGCTTCCATTTATGGGGGTATTGAACCCCTTACATTCCACGTCATGACGTTTTATCATCTTTTAGTCAATAGGCAGGTATGCATGCAGGAGTGTATCAAAATCTGAGCTGAGGGCTAGGGGCAGGGTGGCAACCTGACCGGAGAGCAAAACTCAAATGTCACTTGGAGAGAGAGAGTAACCTGGCCCCTCCCATGAGTCACCATCTAACATTTTCTTGGCTACTCGGCTGGAGTCTGTGTGTGTCCCTTGTACTACTTCAAACATAAAACAAAAACGAAACAGCATTTCAAACTATATACACATTTTACAACTAGTGATATACACTGGGGAAGTAGAGGCTTACCCCTGGCCATGCCAACCTGTTGCAGGCCAGGCTCTGAATCCCAGGCAAGTACGCACATCTGAGACCCCCCACATTTGGGTAGGGGCTGGGGTAGGACCCCATGGAAGGGTAGGAAAGTCACCTGGTGAGACTACGGGTGATGTCTCATCCCGACATAAATCCAAAGGGTGTACTGTAGCTATGCATGTGCATAAAGGTTAAGCCCACCAGTTGGGGAGGTATTTCCACTCTGATGTACAGGGGTGGGCATGGTAATCTGAAGGCCTGGTAATCTGAAGGCCTTTAGGAGGGTCATATAGAGGAAAGAATCCCCATACCATCAGTGTCCTAGTGGCTCGATTCAGGGCTGAAACTGTCCAACTGGGCCATAGCCCAACCGCCCAATAATGAGATTGGGATGCAGCTGGGGGGTTCTGGCCTGTGCAGTGGTCTGGATGTAGCTTGTTTAACCTGCATCTGGGAGGCAGGCTCTTAAGAGGATCCTCTTGCCCCTGCCACACAGGGAGTTTGGAGTTAACATACCCTCCCTATAACTGGGTGCTAGCCCCTGATTTGTCAGACACCCCTGTGCTTAATGAAAATCTAAGAGGCCAAGGCCATGTATGACCCTATGCCCCCAACAAACTCCAAGACCTCCCTCATACTTCCACATTAATGGCCACCCAGTCCTGCTTCATGCAGTATTAATAAGACACAACATTTCAACAGGGTCCTCTATCACCGTGTGGAAGTCCTGGGTATAGAGACCTGAAAGAGCTATCAGGCTCAGCTGCTGTGGATTGCTCAGAGCCCCATGAATCCTTCCCAGTAAAGGAGCGGGCTTGAGGCAGGAAAAGGCATTTTCTGGGAAATAAAAGAAACACAAGACCTGGCCGGGGATGGGGAAGAGAGGCAGTCCCAAAATCGACCAGTGTGGATTGGGCCCAGCAGATGAAAGCTTGGGCCTGGTGCTGCAGCCTGGTTGGGCCCCCTTTCAACCTCCAGCCTAGCCTTGGTAGCCAAATGGTAGCAACAAAGAGAAAACACAGAGAGTTGGTACTTATCTGGTCACGGAGCAGTTTCCTCAGCCGTGGATTTCCAGGAGAGAAGGCTCAGGCTGGCCTGCTCTGGTCACTAGCTGGATCCCTGGAGTGCATATGGCCAAGTCAGAGATCATCCATGGGTGTGTCGGGGACTGCCGTAGGTCTCCTTTTACTGTCTGTGGCTGGGCCGTGGAGTGAGGTGCATAGCCTGGTTGAAGCTGGGATGGAGAAAGGCCCACAGTACAGACATTGGAGGTCTTTGGATGCAGCTCTGGGAAGACAGGTCATAGTGACTTGAATTTGTTGTATGTGTGGAAGCCTTACAACGAGTCAGGGTTTGACATGTCCATCGGTACTCTCCGGTAGTCGCATAAGCCCCCTTTCGGAAGGGTCTCGCCTCCCATGCTTCCTGGATGTATGTCACTTTCTGTTGGCCTTGGGGGTCCACCTTGGTTCCCCAGAGCGATGCTTCTCCTGTGGGTTAGTGGCCTGCTTGGGAGAATGGTGGTCTGGGTCCTCTGATGAAGCTTTGAGGAGGCGGGTGGTGTCAGGTGAGGATTGTATTCATAAGGCCAATTCCTCCTCAGAAAATCCATGAACCTTTTGGGAGTTTCGAGCACACTGGCACATCGTTATGTGTGACCCGCATCATCCCAGGGTATCTCAAGGAGAAACCAGGCCTATCCTGTGCATTATAAGCAGGCCCTGCAGCGGTCGGACAGGTCCTTGGAGAAATCTTGAAAGATACTTATTTTGATTGTTCACCAGGCTACCTGTTGCATTTCCCTCACCTTATTCAGTACTTTCTTCTTGTCTCTAAAATCCATGAATCTGGTGATAATAGGCCTGGGCCTCTCCTGGGGTTTGGGCATGGGAGCTAGTGAGCGGTGTGCCCTCTCTATTTGGAGAGGCCATGGGGGTTTAAGTTTAGCATCTCCGCCAGTGCCAGTTGCAGGAAGCTTCCGTATCTCTCTCCCCTCTTCCCACTCAGGAAACCCCAGAATACGGAGGTGGTTGTTGCGCCGGCCCCAGTTCTCTAAATTGTCCATTTTACCTTTCATAAGATTCAGAGCGTGCTGCTGTTCCCTTAGGGTTGCCTCAAGATCCTGTATTTTCTGCTTGGTCCCAGTAATCCTTTGTTCGGAGTGCAGCATTCTAGACTCCAGATTTTGCATCACTTGCGTGTTGTGGTTTGTCGCCATTGTAACCTGGGACATTTGGGCAATTAACTGACCGAACATTGCCTCAATGGAGGGCTGTTCCCACGTTGGTGTTGCTGTGGGCTAGCAATGCTGACAGGCTGGAGTGCTCCCTGAGGTCTCTGAGATAGAAACTTGGATTCCTTGGGATTTACAATGCAGCCAGAAAATAAAGTGGTTGTTTCAGTCTCTGGCATAAGAAGCACCAATTTTTGCCTTTGTTTGCTGAAGATCTCAGTGCTGGAAGACAGATTTAACAATTAGTACCTCTGGGAGGTTGAGCTGGTGACTAAGCTGCCATCTTGATTAATGCCCTAGTGGCAGTCCCCTTTCATTTTTGCAGTTGTAGTAAAGTGGCTATATGTGATGCGGTCTCCTATTCTCCTGCCCTTACTGAATGACATCCTAGGTTTGGGTACAGTATGCCTTTGTAAGACTGGGTCTGTTAACAAATGGGCCAAAGTTTGTGCTATTCCCCACCCTATCTGCAACATCATGAAATTAGTTACAAATGTAACTACATTATTGTAGTCACATTACTGCTTTAAAATGTATCTATTTGGGCTTGCCTTTGTAGATATTTCTTAATCTATGTTGGATTACTGTAGCTGTGTTTTAAACATATTGATTGGCTGATTGATTTTAGAATTTTATTGTTTTAATTGTTATTTTATGGCTTGTACAGTGCTTTGATACTCTGTGAATAGCACTTTATAAATAAAGATATTATTGTTATTATTATAGTCTGGGGAAACAAGTCTTTCTCACTTTCTTTACTTGATTTTAAAATTAAGAGATTCTGTTTAGCTGCTCAACTTTCTCAAATGCCTCTTCAAAGATTTGTTCTGTGACCGGCCCGGTGGCTCTGAGGGTTGAGGCGCTGGACACCACACCTAACACTGCGGTGACCTGGGTTCAGGAGCGGACTTGGGCACCAGGGGTCAGTAGGGAGGGTTGAGGACAGAGCGCCCATGTGAGCTCTCCTCCCGGACTAAGGGGATGGGTTGGTCCGGCGAGCCAGGGACTCCCGGTGGAGACCGGAGGCACTGCAGCAAGCCAGGCAGCACATACTAGCATGGCTGACACAGGCAGGGTTGCCGTGCGCTAAGCGTTGTGGCGTGCCCATGCATGAGGGGTAACATGAAATACGGAAAAACCCAGTCCTGGGGGCAGGCGATGGCACCAACCCCCATGCCCACTACCAGGTCTGACCTGGCCGACCTTCAGGATTCCTCCACCAGGGGCCCACCCCGCAGCTGGGTTGTGTCAAGTGCACCCGATGTGGATGGGCAGCCCACCCTGAAGAGGTCAAGCCAGGGGTGCCAGCTGTGAGGGGGGGCGGAGGAGAGAGGTAGGTTCAGTCGGGGGACTTCAGGCAGGGCAGTACTCGGTCGGTTGCCTGAGAGAGGCTCCCAGGACCACGACCAGGAGGGAAAAAGAATTGAAAAAAAAAAAAAAGATTTGTTCTGTGTAGCCTCTTTTCCTAATTGTTGTTTTAAGGATTGTGCTTGTTCAAAAATGTCTCTTCATTGGAGCAATTTCTTTTTGGTATTAGTTCACCATATGGTATGGATCTAATTAATTTAGTTGGATGGGAGCTATTTGCATGAAAAGTTGTATTTGCTGCTGTGTCTTTTACAATACTAGGTACAATACTAGGTAAGTAGGACTACCAGAAGGCTCAAGGCCCATATGGCAAGTCCCACACTAGTGGGCATCAATACCCTTTGCCTTCCAATAGATGTTTGTCTAATCTTTTTTAGAAAATGTGCAAACCTATTTGAGGCATCTGATTAGCTTAGACACTTCTCTAGCTGGGCGTCTATCAGACAATAGATGCCCCTATTAAAAGGTCCAGCCTAGCTTTCCCCATCACCAGGATGTAGGTGCCCAGCCTGCTCTCCAATTGGATAAAACCCCTCACTTGCATTCCAAATGTCCGCCATTTGTTTCTGTCGTTTAGCGGTCGACAAACTGAGCGACTGAACAGTCATAAAGTAAAAGTTGTAAAATGCAGTGTAAAGAAAACACGACGTTCTCCACACAAAATTCACTTTACCCCAAAAAACAGACTGATCTGTACAATAGCACAGTGCCCTTACCGTGATACCTCCCTTCCAAGACAAGAGTGGTTAAAAAAAAAACAGCTCAGTACAACACATACCTCCCACTTCCAACTGTCCCATCAGCGATGTCGAGGACTGAACCACACACTGTGGCAACTCCCAAAAAGCAAATAATTATTTTTCTGCAGCCTATTCCTTTTGTTGAGCTGAATTCAAACTGTTCTACCATAGGCAGTGTGGTGCTTTAGAGGGACGGAGGGCTAAGCTAGTGCTGAAGACACCGTAAGTCTGTAGCTTAGGTACCTTTCACAGTACCGCACTCTTCCTTTATCAGGCTAATATCGCTATCATCATTTGACTTTCACATGGCTTGCCGGCGGTACAAATCAGCGGCGGAAAAATTTTTCTCTTTCTTTGCCAGTTTATTTACTCATTTTAGGAATCCAAAAGTTTATGTTTGATCTAAAGGTATCAACTGGGGATGTGGGATGCAGATTTATGTATGTCACATACTGCTTGGCATAACCCAGTTCATTTTTTTTTGCTTCTGCCAGGTAGAACCCTCTTAAACACCATTTAAATATTTAGTAGCTAAGAAATTTTGAACAGAAGGGAGGTATAAGGTCAAGCATGTGCGTTCAATAGATGAAAGTGAGTTTAGTGTTTTTTAACTCGGCAGGAATGTTGTTGCTCAGTGTAGTAAGGACGCTTGTAAGACAAGGTTCCACTTTATAACACACTCCACAAATAACCGTCTCTCCTAAAAAAAAAAAAAAGTAAAGCAAAGATTTTGAAAACTGCGTGTGTGTTGGGGTTAAACCATGAAAACCAGCTCTAATTGTAATGCAGGTGGAGGAAGTATTTTACTACAAAATGCATGAAACAGCTTAGAGTTTTATAACTTCAAATTATATTAATTTTTTTCCAACATATGTGTCGGTGGCCCATTTTCTAAGTAATAATACCCTCCAGGGTGGCGGTATGGCAATACGGACCTTCCAGGGGCTATAAGGCCCTTCCGCCACCCCTCATGGTCCAGTATTGCTCAATACTGCCCAATTCTGGGTATTATTGCTTGCTTAAAAGTCTGAAAATGTTCTGTTTCTACTACATTCCTAGGAAGGTTATTTCAAACTGGAATAATCCTTTGCATATAAAAACCCTTCTCAGTTTAGTTCTCGGTATTTGTAAGGTTAGTCATTTTCTAGTCCCTTCTGTTGTTACCACTTTCCCAAGTTTACCTTTAGCAATAAATCTAATGCAATGTTTGACAGTTTCATAGAAATTGTGTATGAGCAGTCATACATATCAAGGATACTCTTGTATCTAGAGGTTTCCTTAAGTAACCGATGACCTCAAGAGTGCAGCTCGAGAGGTACTCTGTTACCAAGGGAACCTCAAATACAAGAATGTCCTTGTTGTGCATGACTGCTCATACACAATCTTTATAGTGTATGGGCAGTCACAGCATAGAAAATCACACAAAATCAGCTGAAGAAGACAACAGAGAATAGAAATTTTAACATTTTCTGTTTTTAACTGACACAGTATGCTGCAGATGTTTTGCAAATTCAAGTTCAAAAAACCCGCAACTTCCAGCTTAATGGATTGAGGAAAGCAACTCTGTAGCAGCATTCCAAGTTGTTATGCTGCAGTAGTGACATAGCTAGTGCAGCATAACAGCTGTGATGACATAGCTACTGCAGCATAACAGCTCCATTCTAGTTATGGGTTTTTATCCATAACAACATTCTACCATACACTATAAGTAAATGCTATGTTCCTGTTACTGTTTAGATATTGGATGAAATCTGGTATTCTAGTAGTGTCACCTGCCGGACTACAATAATATCTATATGGGCAGACTGGGTGGGCCAAGAGGTCCTTATCGCCGTCAAATTCTATGTTTCAAATTCTATATCTGTTCCATTCAATTATCTGGTTCAGGTAGACATTTGCATTAGCATCATAGATCATTTGATTTTCAAAATGACTCAAGAACAGATGGCATATGAGGGTGCAAATGCAGCCCCCATAGCTGTCCACGTGTTTGCAAGTAATTCTTGTTTTAAAAGTTAAGTAGTTATGGGTCAAGGTGAATTTTAAAGCCTCAATTAAAATTTCTTTGAGATGACACCCTCCTCTGGCAGTAATGCATTAATTGCTTGTAAACCTAAACATGTTGTCTGGATGTATAGAGGCTACAAGCATCAATTGTAATCCAGCTAAATGTTGTATCCCAAATTCTACCTCCCAACTTACCCATCAGGTCCATGGTATCCTATATATATGAATTCTGTTTGACCATATACTGTTGCAGGTAACTATCTATAAAAATGATGAGGTTCTGTATTAGGGATCCTGTACCTGCTATTATTGGCCTGCGGGGTGGGTTCAATAGGTTTTATGTTTCATAGTTTCGTAGTTTTTACAAGTTCAGGCGGCATAGCCTATTATTGAACTTGCCATCCAAGGATGGTTTTAATTATCTATGTATTCAAATTTTATATTACCCATGAATTTGTCTAGTGTGCCCTTGAACATATCCATAGTTTTGCTCTCTACAATTGAGGCTGGTAATGTATTCCATGAGTTAACTATCCTCTCGTGAACCATTGATGTCTTTTTGGTTCTACAATGTACACCTTTAATTTCATGTTATGAGATCTTGTATGTGATGTACATTGTTTCCTTTCAATACCTAGATTTTCTAGAAGTCCTGGTTCATTAGAAGCTTTATAGAACAAACAAAGGTCTCCCCTGAGCTGTCTGTATTGTATAGAAAATAGGCCAAGTGATCTCAATCTGTCCCGTATGATTTATTAGTCATACCATAAATTTTTAGTCATTCTCCTTTGAACCCCTTCTAGTTGTTTTTTACCTCGAATTGTTAAGGGTGCATAATGGGACACAATATTCCAGGTGAGATCTCACCAGACTAGTATACAGTGGAAGAATAACCTGAGGTTGTCTGCTTTTGATGTTTTCAGATACAGCCCATGATTCTCTGACATTTCTTCACTTTGAAAGTAATATTATTCTCAAAATTTAGCTTATTGTCTATATTTATCCCTAGATCTTTTCATTTTCTGTTACTTGAATTTTTACTCTATTTAATGTGTAGTCATTTTAAATTATTATAACCCAAGTCCATTACTTTACACTTTTTTCGTTGAATTTCATTTTATTATTTCTTGCCCAGGTTTCTAAATTTTCTAATTCTTCTTGCAATAAACTGGTTGATTCGATAGTGTTGACAATGCGCCTATTCTGCAGTCGTCTGCATATTTTGATATCCATATATTATCTGCTGTCTGCATAGAGGATATCAAAATGTTGAATAAAACAGAGGCCCAACACAGAGCCCTGGGGTACCCACTTGTGACATCTGCCCATGAGGACATGGCTCCTTTAACTGATGCTCGTTGTCTACGATTCGTAACCATGAATCAATCTATTTAATTAGTTTGTATGGGAATTTTAGTATGGCTAAGTATTCGAGCAAAACTCTATGAGAAACCTGTTCAAATACCTTGGCCAGGTCCAAATGTATCACGTCACAGGTAGTCCCTTGTCCAATGCCGCACCCACATTTCAAAGAAATTAAGTTGGTTAGTTAAGCATGACCGTCCTTTTTAAAACCATGCTGTGTACTGTCTTGTAGTTTATTATGAATGATATGTTCTTCCATTCTACGTAAAATTAATCTTTCTAAGATTTTCTCAATGACAGAGGTCAGGCTTATAGGCCAATAGTTAGACACTGCAGATTTTACACCTGCTTTATAAATGGAATTACCACAGCTTCTGTCCATGCTAAGATGCATTCTCCTGACTCAAGCGATAAATTGAATAATTTTCTAAGTGGTCCTGTAATTTGCAAAGCAATTTCTTTTAAGAAATTGGGGTGTATTCCATCTGGTCCTGCTGATGATGTGACTTTTAAATTCTGTAATTCTTTTAGAATTTCTTCATCCGTGATAGGTTCAACTGTAACTTGGTTAGGATTTATTATTGAATTATTAAAATGTTCCTTATTAGAAAATATATTGTGGAAATATTTATTGAATTCTTCTGCTATTTGAGTTTCATTTTCTATAATCCTGAATCTGTTAGTAATGGGCCTATTGTTACTTTAGATCCTCTTAAAGAGCCAATATAGTTATAGAACTTTTTCCTGTTATCTAATGTTTCAGTTGGCAATTTATTTTCCATGTTTTTTTTGCTTTCCTATTTCCAATTTTACTTTATTTGCACATTGTTTATACTGTTGCCATTTTCTTTCAATGGTTGAGTTTATATTTTTATAACTTCTTTGTTTTTAGCAATCAATCTCTTAATTTTATTGTTCCACCATACTGGGTTTCTATATCCTTTATTGTATTTTTCTGTTTGGTACCCAGGTATCTAAGCAGTGTTTAAGTTTGGAGAACATACAGTTCCAAACTTGATGTGCGTTAAGGCCCTCCCATTCTGAGTTCTAGTCCCATGAATTCAAATATTGTTTTATTTTAATATAGTTAGCTCGTGTGTAGTCCTTGGTTATGGTATTCCTTTAGTCTCTATAACCCTAGTCTGTATATGGAATAAGATCATATTGTGATCACTATTTCCAAGTGGTTCTAATATTCTGGAATCGTGTACCAAGGTCCCCATGTTAGTCAGTACAATATCAATGTTGTTATTGTTTCTTGTACCGTGCTGTATTATTTGTTCTAAGTTTTGATTAATTGTTATATCAAGAAAATCTTTCTCAGTATTACCCTTTCAAGTATGTTTTTCCAATCAATATTAGGAAAATTGAAATCACCCATTAGTATATAATTTGTTTTTGGATCAAAACTGTTAATCAGTTTTAGAAGTCAGTATTCTGTTCCTTGTTCAGATTAGGAGATCTATATGCCAAACCAATACACACTTTTAATGATGGTAAGAGAATCTCTGCCCATATTATTTCGCTATCAATATCTGTCCGCATGTTGGTGTGGTTACAGTGAAATGAATAATTTTTGAAAATATAGTACAATCCCTCGATCGGGTGTAGAAAGTGGGTATAACTGGATATTCCACTTTAAGAAAGTCAGATTCTGTTTTTGTGACCCATCCACACCTTACTGCCAAATCTACATATTTGTACAGTTCACTTTGATATTTCTCTGTTGGATCCTCTTGAGAATGGCATAGTTATTGGTATCATTTAGCAATTCTAGACATTTGTCCAAATACATTACCTCTTTCATCAAAACCACATTGCCACCCTTGTCTGACTTTTTATAATGACCCCTCTAGCTCCTCCAATTCATTTAATGCCATTATTTCTGCATGACTTAAATTTTGTCTTTAATTAGTGCTCTGATTTTTAAACCATGATTCTACTTCATTAATTAACATATTTTCTAATGGTGTTATTGCTGCTCTGATTACTGTGGGCAGAAAACTGACTTAGGTTTAAAAGTATGTCTGTGTCCAAACATGTTTTCCCCAGCATCCACAGTAGTAGTTTTTCTGCTCTATGGAGTAATGCTGCAATGTCGCTGTTATCAGTTATGTTTGGGTCCCAGTCTCGAGAGTCCCAATTGCTGGTTAGGTATTCTTCCTCTCCTGTAACAGGTGTTGGCGTCTCTGAAAGACTCAACAATAATTTTAGGTCGGTGTTCTCAACTGTGTCTGTGTCCACACCCATTTTTCCTTGCTCATTTATCTCACTCCTTTGTCTTTTATCAAAAAGTGCTTCAACTTTACTTTTATTAATTTGAAAATATCAACTCGTAGCTGGAAAAGGTCAGGTCTTGGGGTAGGGAAAATGTAAATCCTTTGCTTAGAATTGAACGCTGTGCCTCTGTCAGTACAATATCTGTTAGATTGATAATATCTACTGCTTGTTCATTCTGCTCCTCTGTGTGCTAGTTCTGTTTCCCTCATCTGCCTCTTTTTTTTTTGTTGTAGCATTTTTTTTCCTTTGTTTTCCTAAGGTTCTAGCCTAGATCTTTCTACTTAAAAAACTTCTGAGCTAGTGGAGGATTTTTGATTTGTTCTACTATGGCAGATTCAGGATCATCTGGTAACACTATGGTAACCTGCTTTTGTTACCTGGTTGGTTTCTGTTCTGTAGTCTACCTCTCGAGCAAGTGTCCCCTACTTCTGCAGTGGTCTTTTCTATTCCAATTGTAAATATCTTTCTTTTTGTAATCTGTTATGTCTATAATTTTGTTCTCTTCCTGGCAATCAAATCACACTCAACTTGTTAACAATTCAAAAGTACTCTTTACTGAGTGCTTTGCAATCTAACTTACCTTTGTATACTGCAAGATGTATCTGAATATTTTGATTTTCACATTTGATGCTGTTAGTAACTTTTTGTCCCTTTTAATCAAGGCAACCATGGATCTGTTGGTACATTTCGGCTGCAGTGGCTTCTCAATCAGTTCTCAGCTCATCATCATCGTAACCAAGGAAGGTGTTCTGTCAATCGTAAGCCTCTGGGTGAAATTCAAGTTCCAGGTACTTTTCCAAAGTTGTCTATGTGTAATAGTGGTTTAGATCCACTATCCTCTGTCTTTGAGTGTCACAAAGAGTTCCTTTAATGTGGCCCTTTCTGAATCTTGTTCTCTGTCCTTAAAACTTTTATCTTTTTCAGTTCCCCACATCTGTTGAGTTCTTCTGGATCCTCCAAGCAGTCCAAATTATCCTCCTTTTCAGAACTCCCATCTATTAGTAATACGGTAGTAGGCTCAAGTTGGTCATATTCTCAAGAGGTTATGTTAATAAAGTCTACAAACCTCAACATGAAGAGGAGTCAGTAAGCACGCCACCTAATATTTGAGTTTGCTGTCTCTGTTGGTTCTCCTTTTCCCACCTCCAGATGCCAACACCTAAAGATGTTGCATTCCATATACACCCCACCCCTTATTGGCTGAGATTGCCCAAAGGCAGAGCAGAAGCCATTTACAGGGCCGTAAAGGATGCCCAACCACTACAAATGCTGGCAAAAAGGCCAGTGGGAATGGGAAAGGACCTTGTGAAGACCTCTCACCAGAAGACTGGGCAAAATGCTGGTATGGGGCCAACACATTGTGCAGGGGTCAGATAAATTGCCTAATCAAAATAAGGTGCTCCATTATTCATATAGGAGCCCGTCAGATTCTTAACAAGTTGAGATTATTTCCATGGATAAATGTTGACAATACCAGGCATCTGGCAAATCCCTGTTCCATGTCCTATGGTCTTGCCCTGCTATACAGGGCTTCTGAAACAACACTCATGACACCTCCCAGTGCATCCTTACATCCTGCCCTTCTCCCCTCTGATTTATATCTTACAATTACGTGAGAATCTTCTCATTTAACTACTTACCAGGGCCAGTGGTTGGGGCCTGTCTCCATTGAAGCTAAGCATTTCATCCTACAAAGGAGAACAATGGATCTCTCATCTGTACTTAATTGGAAGCAGGCTGTAGGGGTTCTAGCTCACTATAAAAAGCAACCATTTTGCAATAGGTAATCACCATGATTACGCCCATATATGGATCCATACTTAAAATATCTACTAGGTGCATTCCCTGAAGTGGTTTAATATGGTTCATCCAAGGTGTAATTTTGTTGTTCCTTATGTGGCTGAGACACCAACTGTTCCACTGTCACTCTTTAACCCTATCAAGAGCGACATATTTTCTAAGACATACCTTAATAGTATTACCTGCTGTTTAGTGGCTAAATTTTTAGTAATTCTTTGTCAGGTCAGTCAATGTTCACATAGTCGGTCCCATGAGGGCTGCAGATCCATCAAGGTATATCTCAGGGTGAGGCCTGCTGCCATTTTCCAACACTGATCCAATATTAGCTACCTGTACTATGCCTTGTCTGCATTATGTACTGTACCTTTCACTGTATCTAAAAGTGAAAAGTCAATAAAGCTTTTAACGTCAAAACATTGCCTATGTACTTGAAAAAAGACCATCATAGAAAAGCTAAAAGAAAACCAAAGTAAAATGAGGTGTATTTCTACTTATAAAACATGTCTGAAACTACCATGATGAGGAGAGAAACAGAAAAAAAGGCTTCAGGACAGACAGGGAGATTTAGTTACCAGGATAGCAAATCTCAGGCACATACATACGATTACCTCCAACTGCCAGTGTCGAAAATATTGTTCTATACGACACAATGCCTCCATGCTGCTTGCCTCATTTTTCTGAATCGTATCCATTTGATCCTTCTGTTGTTGACATGGACATTAGCAAAAAGCAGTCATATACAGAGCCACCTACTGTAGCTGTTGTAGTAGATTAACATAACTAAAAACACCTTTTGTAAATCATTTGCAAGGATTTTAAACAGATATACCAACATTTGCAAAGATTTTGCACCAACCCCAAATAAGATACTGTCGTCCTTGCTGCATAGCCTTAAACTATGTCACTATTTGTAAGATGTTTTGCAAATATTCCTGAACAATATTTTCAAATTCCAATAGACCAAACTCTGTAATCTGACTGCTGCTTGATAGGCTCCCAGATCTGCAGCGATTCCTGTATTTACAGAATTTGGAACCATCTAAAGGAAATTGTTCCCATAGACTTGCATTGGTTATACAGGAAAACGGAGCTATTAAGCTTCCATATGAAATAATGTAATCTACAGGAAAACTGCCCTGGAGTTACAGGAAAATGCCAAATCAGTCTGGGAGCTTGATGCAAATTATTTGCAGATAGTTACAGCAATGTTTTGTAACCACACTGCAATCATGCCATAAACAACTGCATCATGTAAATATACAGCAACGTTACTTTTATGTTTGTCTTATGTGTGATGAGTGAGTTATTTATTTATTTTAAGTCATACTGTGCTGGTATCAGCTCATTTCCAGATGTATTTTTTGTGGGGGGCAGATATGCAGCGCAATGGGAAAAATAATACAATAATGTGGAAATATGTATAACAAAATGAACAATTACAAGAATGCTTAAGAATAAAAATCACCATATAGCAAACTGCAGAACAAGCAAAAGAATATTAAACAGTGATCAACAAAAGAATAATATGGGAGCAGGAAGTAATAAGTGATGAACTGGGGAGAGGCAGTACTAGTGACAGTGCATGGTGGAAGGCAAATGACAAGGGTCCACCCCAATATCAGAAGCAACTGCAGAAGTGAATAGAGAAATCAGATGTAGATTTCAGAAATATTTATTTATTTATTTGTAAACCGGTACATACACTAGACAATTAAATACCTATTTTCAGGTATGACCCTGGAGGTTATGTAGAGTCAAGAGTCAGTGAGCAACAACAAGTACAAACAGCATGTGTTGCAGATTACACAGTAAGGTAGTATACAGACAATTGAGAGTAAGGCAAAAATGAAATAGTCATAGAAGAAGCAGGCCAACTACTTTTTTTTTTTTTTCCTATTTCTTTATCCCCAGGGGCCACCAGTCTGCCTTACCTTTTCCATGTCCTGGCATCTCCCCAGGTTCATCCGGCCGCCATCTCCTTGGGCTACCTCGGTGTCCACATTCGGGCTTTATAGCGACCCCGCTGCCTCCCACGGCGGAGTGATGGGGAGCACTTCTCCGAGGCTCAACCCACCCCAGTCAGGATCCGGTACTGCCGCGCACCCTCGGGCGCGAGAGAGTCCTCACGGGATACGGCCATCATGCCGCCACAACTAGTGCCCCAGTTTTCCGTTTTCCTTCCCTGAGCTGGCAGGCATGCAAAGTGGCGCCAATGGCCATGAGCGTGCTCGCGTCTGCCCGCGTTCTGCAGCGTCAGCCTCCGGCTCTGTGCTTTGTGCTCCCAGCAGCAGTAGTAACTCCGGTCTCCACCGGGGTCCCCACTGCACGGGATGCCCTGGATCCCCAGGAGAGGGAGAGCTGTCCTTTGGACGCTGATCCTACTCCCTCCCTGCCAACCCCAGCAGCTGGGCTCATTCCCGAACCCGGTCGCTGCCAACTACTTGTTAATAATAACTGGGTTCTCTTTTTTCTCCATAGGGAAACCTGTGGGTGTAATTTGCCATTATAAAGGAGTGTTTATAATGGCAAACATGCACTGGGTTTCTTCACTCCATGCATGCACCAGCCACAGCTCTTCCATTTAGATCGCTTGCCATCTTGTCTTGCTATTGGAGACCAACTGCCACTTGGACTCGCAGTAAGTTATTTTGAAAACAAAATCAAACTTCCAGGAAAAAAACAACAGTGTAACTTTTGGCAGGTGACCAAAATAAATGAACTTTTAAATAAATAAATAAAGGTGACCCTGGATCACGTTGAAACCTAACGGACCGTGGTCGCTTTGGGAACATCTTTTATTTTATATAACAGCTGTTGCAAAAGGAAACCCAGCAATTACATAAAATAAATACGAGGTGGTGCAGAAACTCGAATGTTACACACACTCCTTGGTGTTGATGTCTAGATAAACCCCCTTGAGCTTCACTTTCAGGGTTTATCTGGCATTCAACTATCTTGGGTATTGTAAAATTCTTTACATACACCACCCATATATTATTCTCTATATAATGACAGTATAAATAAACTACAGATTGAGTCTCACAAACAGGGATACAGTGGCAACCCCACCTCCCTCCCTCCTCCTGCTAGAGATACCTCTCCCAAAGCATGCATCCTGACATCCTACTGTCCCTACATACTGCTTTGTCACACTGCTCTACCACTTTGAGGTCACAAATATGATAGTTGATCCTCTCCTGCTTAATGACTGGCCTAGTTTCCCATCCTATACTTGTCTCCTTTGGTTTCCATGCCCTGGGTGCATGATTTTGCACTTTGGCATTAACTCCAACTGCCATGCTCTTGACCACTCCTCATGTTTCCCAAGGTCCCTGTGTATTTTCTCCATCCCTTCTGAGTGTCTACCCTATTTCAGATTTGGTTGTCATCTGAAAAGATATACTATCTCATCCAGTTTTCTGGAATGTCACTTATGAAGACAGATCCAGAAACAAATGATTTGATACCTTTTATTGGACCAACATGGATGTTACAGAAAAGAACAAAATGCTTTAGCTTTCGAACCAACCAGGTCCTTCTTCAGAAGCTTTGTGGCAGATTTTTCAAATATCCCATACTATTAACACCAGATTATATAGAAAAGCAGAAATAATTCTCATTGGTTTAACATATACATTTAAAACATAATAGAAGATTACGTCAGAGAAGCTAATTAACACCAGTATGCCTTAAACTGAAGAGCCCCAAGGTCCCAAGAGAACAGCTACTGCAATATAAAGGAATGGATGACTACCAACAGAATACCTTAGTAGTCACATACCATCCTGACCTTGAACTCCTCATGTAAGATTACTATGGATCTCCATCCAATAATTAGTGAGGATGAAACCCTTAACTGTATTTTTCAAGAACTACCACTACTGTCTTTAAACAACCACCTAATTTAACCAACCTGATTATTAGGAGTCAACTTGAACTGGAACAGAATACCATGACATCATATGGTACACGACCTGTCATCAACGCACATGTAAGACATGTAACCTCATTTCCACTTCAGACTGTGTGGTTACATCACAAAACAGACTATTCAGGATACAGGGAATTATACATGTACATCAAGTAATGTGGTCTATTTTATCCAATGCAAGAAATGTCCTCGCATGGGTTATGTGGGGAGACAAGCCAACAACTCCGCACTAGAATGAATTCACACAGACATTCTATTAATCACAAGATGATTGAGAAACCAGTAGCCCAGCACTTCTCCCAGGATGACCACTCAATCTCAGATATGTCTGTGATGGTCTTAAAGGACATTTCAACAGTACACAACAGAGACGGGCTTCTGAAATTAGACTTATTTTACTTCTCAATATGGTGGCGGATGGATTGAACATTGATGTTGGGTACATGACACATTATTCCACTAAACTTACATAGACCTTTACTTTAAAAGATGGACATAAACAGTTTAGTTCTTCAGCGGGCCTTTGATTTTGTAAGTTTATGGTTATCTACATTGTTGACTTTTCACCTTAACACTGTGGTGAGTGCGTTTGAGTGTGTGTGTGTGTGTGTGTATACTGATGTATGTATGTATGTATGTATGTGTGTGTGTTTGGTGTGTGTTGTGTTTTTGTGTGTTGTGGGTATGGTGTGTATGTGTGTTTTGTTTGTTGTGCGTGGTGTGGTGTGGGTGTATGGAATGTGTTTGCTATATTTGTTGTGTGTTGTGGTTGTGTGGGGTGTGCAGGTGTGTGTGTGTGTGTGTGTATGGGGTGTGGTATAGTGTATGTACACACATATGTGGGTGGAGCGTGGCATGGGGCAGTTGTTATGTGGCTAGAACACTTAGTTTTCACATATAGTGTGCATTTATTTCCTTCTATTAGTTGTCAGTGGGTGGATTTCACACTGTCACATTTTAACTGCTCATATTAAGATGCATATCTCATTTACTTGGGGGTTCATTAAAGGTGTAATTCCTTTGGGTTTTCATTTAGATTGCTTAGACTGATTCTGTGCATTTTGTTATACACAGACTCTGTGTTGAAATCCAATTTATCAGGCTCATGGTCTCGTTTTCTTGGGGGTCCTTGACAAGAAATTTTTATTTTATTTTTGCACTTACACTTACAAGTGATACTTTCATGCATCATGTTTATATGTGTAGGTTAATTTGAGGCTTGATTTCAACTTGCAGTTATACCTAATTTCAGGATTTTGTCTCTCATTATCTGTCCTTTAATATACCAGGACAATTGGAATGAAGTTGTAGCTCATCTTACATGTATTAGAAGAATGCCACTCCAAGGTTTTTTATCACTAGAATGCTTTCTTGGCATACTGAGACATTTTAAAATTTATGTGACAAGAACTCTCTGGCTGTAGAGAATTTTGATAACCTTTGCCCTTCTGAGGCTCTTCAGTTTAAGGCATACTGGTGTTAATTAGCTTCTCTGACGTAATCTTCTATTATGTTTTAAATGTATATGTTAAACCAATGAGAATTATTTCTGCTTTTTCTATATAATCTGGTGTTAATAGTATGGGATATTTGAAAATCTGCCATAAAGCTTCTGAAGAAGGACCTGGTTGGTTCGAAGCTAAAGCACTTTGTTCTTTTCTGTAACATCCATGTTGGTCCAATAAAAGGTATCAAATCATTTGTTTCTGGATCTGTTTTTTTAAAAGGACCAATCACGGCACCTACAACATTTTTTGCACTTATGAAGACATTGAGGAGGACCGGCCCCAGTACTGAGCCCTGCAACACCCCACTGGTCACTCTCCCATCATTAGAGTGAATGCTATTAACCACTGCCCTCTGTTGCCTATCCATTAACTAGTTCCTTACCCAATTCATTACTTTGGATCCTACCATAGGCTGCTCAATTTTTGATCAGTCTCCTGTGCGCACAGTGTTGAAGGCCTTGCTGAAGTCCAGGTAGGCCACATCTACAGGCCTACCCTGATATAGTTCCCTGGTCACTCAGTCAAAGAATTCAATCAGATTTGTCTGGCATGACTTCTCCCCATAAATGTATGCCTGTGGTTTTGTAGCCTATTGGATTCAACATACTCCACCAACCTTTCCTTTAACAGAGGTTCCATTAATTTCCCACCACTGAGGTGAGATTGTCTGATCTATAGTTGCTAGCCTCCTCCGTGCTGCTGCTATGTAGAGACCCATGTCTGCTCTCTTTCAGTCCTCTGGAACCATACTTGTTTCAGACAGCTATTGAATAAGGCCATCAGTGGGGCACCTAGCACCTACCGGAGTTCCTTTGGTACTCTTAGGTGTATCCCATCCAGTCCCATAATCTTACCTACTTTCAGAACTGCAAGTTCTTTCAGGGCTCTTTCACCGAAAAATGGACCTATGCCCCCCCACACACACACACTTTGTTCCTGCTGCTCTGTGGTGGTGTGTCCCCATCTTTCCAATGTGATGACTAAGCAAACGTACCTGTTCAGGATGTCTGCTTTTCATTGTCCTCTTCTGTGCCGTCCTCCTGCCACCATCCTTATCCTCACTGCCCCTCCCTCCCCTTACCTTCTTCTTCTTCTCACTTCTGTACCTGAAGAAAGTCTTGCCTCTTTTAGTTACTCCTTAGTTATCATTTCCTCTGTCTGTACCTTTGTTGCCCTCACTGCCTTTCCTGCTTCCCTCTGTTTTACTTGGTACACCTCCTTGTCTTCCTCCTTTGTGATTCCTTATACTTCCTGAATGCCACCCTTTTCCTTCACCACCTTGGCCACTTCCTAGAGAATCATAACTGTCTTTTTCCTTCTTCTTTACTCACTTCCTTCACACAGAGGCTGGTTGCCTCAATTATGCCTCGCTTATTTTTCCCCACTGTTGCTTTACCCCTACCTGGCAATCCCCCATGTGGCAGTTTCTTAAAATCTACCCTCCCAAAGTCCAGGACCTTCATCCTTGTGTGGTTTGCCTCTGTTCACACTATACAGTGATCACCAGTACCTAGGGACTGCCCACTGTGATGTCTGCAATGCTGTCCCTGTTTGTAAGTACCAGATCCAGCACTGCCCTGTACCTAGTGGGTTCATTGACTAGCTGCCTGAGAAAAGCCTTTCATAGAGAGTCAAGGATGGCTCTGCTGCTTGCATAAGCTGCTGTTGGAAGGCTCCAATCCACATCTGGCAGGCTGAAGTCACCAACTAGCAGCACCTCCTAATTCCCATCCTGATGATGGCCTCTCAAAGTGCCTTATCCAGCTCTTCTCCCTATGCTAGCCTGTTGCCTCTCCTCCTTTTAGAATTGTTTGCTTCCTTTTCCTTTAAAGGGAAATGTCCATGTCCCATCTGGCCCCACCTCCGTGTGCAGTGGGGCTTAATTACTGATTGCATAAGTAGAACATAATTTTGTACTTACTTGTTGTTCTTTATTTGAGAAAGTATCTGGTTGATTCTGCACCCTCCACACTAGTATTTTAGCAGCAGAGACCACTCCCTCATGTACCACAAGCACCCATGAATGTCCCCGTGATGGCCGTGTCAGGTTGGAGCAGCCAGGGCACCTCCATATACTTAGTATGGTGCTGTATATTCAAACAGCTCTGGTGTGGCGCCTCATACTCGTGGAACACTGATACCAGACAGACTGCCATGGTGCCTGTCAGTCTGTACCTGGTATCAGTGTTTCACGGACACCTAGACTCCAAACTGGAGCTATTTGAATCTATCGCAATACAGCTTATATATTGGGTAGATTCAAATAGCTCTGGTTTGGAGTCTATGTGTGTCCATGTTATACCGAGATTAGGTACAGACCGACAGGCACCCTGGCAGTCTGTATCTGGTATCAGTGTTTCATGGGGCATGTAGGCTCCAGACAGGAGCTGTTTGAAAATACAGCACTATAGTAAGCATATGACGGTGTTTCTGGCTGCTCCCTGCCTGACATGTCATCACGGGACAGCCGTGAGTGCTTGTGGGTGCGCCTAGGAGGACTTTTGCTGCTAAAATGCCAGCAGGGAGGGAAACAGGATCAACCAGATACTTTTTCAAATAAAATAACAACAAGTAAGTAAAATTATGTTCTACTTATGCAACTGCTAATCGGACCCACTGCATATGGAGGTGGGGCCAGACGGACGTGGATGTTTTCTTTTAACAACTTCTGACCATCTTCCTTTGAAACTCTTTGAACTCTTTGGGGAAGTAGTATATTATTACTCACCTGAACTGGTCCCCACTCTGCCTGTACCTTGCACATACTGAGTTATGCTTTCAGCTGCAATAGCTCATCAGTTAGTGCTGCAGGTCTGTTGAACACTGGGCAGGAACAAAGCTTCCAAAATGTCTTCTTTAAAATTGCTGACCCACAATTAAAACATTCAGTTTCACCCCACTCCCATATCCTCATGCACCCAATACAATCTACTCATTTCTCTTTAGGCTTTATATTATGCATTTGTTCCCTTCCGATTCATTTCCTTTAACTTCTTGTTGCAGTAGTTATTGTTGTTTCCTTTTGATGTGCCAAAGCACACTGCAAAGGCACAATATAATCAGGTACCCTGACTGAAATGTTATTAGGACCCCAGTTTACACAATATATTGTATCTTATTAAGATTACCTTGCTTCATTTAATTTTACACCAGCACATGGTACATGTACTTAATACCCTACATGTACAGTATACCACTAGAAACAGTTAAGAAATAGAGAGCAAGGTAAGCCTCATCCACAGAGTCCAGCAGCCTCCTCACTGAAGTTTGTTACAGGCAGCACTAACAACAAAAGAAGGTCTACAGCACTTCCACCACATATTGTAGTTACTACTAACTGCTTTCCAAGCCTTTACCCACAAAGACACCACTTCCAGTGTTGTAGTTGGATGAAAACAAGAGTTAATCAAAATTACCGTCATTTGAATTTGGATCATAGATGGTAAAATCAAGCATGCAAGACAACTGCTTATTGAAACTCATCTTTGCTGTGGTTGAAATCATCCACTCTGACTCTTCTCTCACTCTCTATCTCTAGTCTCTCTCTCTCTCTCTCTCTGTTTTTCTCTCTGCCTCAGCAGTTTTGGTGTACTGGGCAGATCTCTTGCAGTATGTTATCAATTTAAAGCCACAATCTGGAGCTGCATTGCTGTCAGCCAACAAAGTTCAAGCAAGTTCCATGGCCATGGGTTCTCTTTTTATTTTATTATTTTTTTTTGTGACTCTCTTGGGCTTGTGAAAGGTGTTGGATTGAGGCGCTGGAAAAAATTGAAGCCCTCTGTTTAAACATATAACCCATACCACACAGGTGATCACAGTGCAAGCTTTCCCACACTGCCCCGCCTATGTGCCTCAACCCTGTCATGGAGGGACCACCTAGTGAAGTGAGATTAGTTCACACTTCACAACCACTCAGCCCTTGGCCTCTTATGTTAGATTGCAAACAAGAGTGCCGGTTAATGCCAGTTGTGTTAGTGTTTTGTGTGTGTGGATACCTGCCCACCGGAAATTGGGCTCAGACCCACAACTCATTCCACATAGCAAACAGATAATTTTAAATGAATGTTGAAAATAATAGAGTTATAATCCAGCATTTTGACCATAGATCTTCTTTGTTAATTATCTATAAACAGAAAATAGGAAAGTTAGTTGAGAGGTAAGGAAATGACAAATGTATATTATACAGGCATGGTAACACAGAAACACAGACTCTGCAGGCAGATAAGGAACACCTGCCCACCTACTGCAGTCTGCCCATTCTGCCCTACCTACAGTATCACCTGTATGTTAGCATCTGTATATTAGGGTTGAGTAAGCATTTTCATGTTAAATCCTGATTTTGTACTTTACTAACTCAGCCCTGGTTTAACCAGTTTGTGTGAAATTCAGCAGGCTGGAGTTGGTGCCAGCATTTCTGGATCCTGAACATTTTGTTACAATCGATTTGGGGAGGGTCAAAGTTATAGAGGTGCATAAAATGTAAATTGGCCAAAATTAGAATTTTTGTTTGCTCACCTATAACTCAAGAGTGATTTTGTTTTGAAACCTGAAATTTACAAGTTTGTTATAGTTTGGCCAAGGAACACACATTTGTATGTTTTATGAGTTTTGGTAACTTACTTTTTGAATTATTAGATCAAAACTGTCTGTGTTTCATGCATGCTCAGTTCCTCAAATTAACATTCTGAGATTAACTGTATTTTTGCGACTGTGGCACAATCCGCTTTTATTTGGCAAAACTTGCTTTCATTTGTGAGGTGTGGCTTGGCTGCCGAGAAAATGATTGCCTAATCCCTGTTACTCTTACTCCCCTGAACTTATCCTTCACCATCCACACAGTTAACCATGCCAATGACCTGCTAAACCCTGTAGATTAACTGCCTGCTACTCGACCACTAACCTGCC
Source organism: Neoceratodus forsteri (assembly GCA_016271365.2). Lineage (NCBI taxonomy): Eukaryota > Metazoa > Chordata > Ceratodontiformes > Ceratodontidae > Neoceratodus > Neoceratodus forsteri. The sequence goes on from CM057452.1 coordinate 428,267,560, forward strand.
ATCCTCAGTTTGATTGCTGCTGCTACTCTGAGATTACTCCATCAGCCTATCATCAGCTCTCCTCTACTGCGTAGCTTTTTGCAATGGTACTTCCCACCTCAGTCTCCTCAGCATCTCCCTCAAAAATGGATGACTTGCAAGAAACAAGAAGTTTGTTTAGCCAGCTGCTAACTGAAATCAGAGAGTTAAAAATATCCAGCCGACAAGACAATTGAGGATGTTATATCACTTTCCCAATGTCTATCCCACACTGAACAGCAAACTGACTCCCAGGATCTTTCTGTTCACCATCTGAGCCCACATCCATGAACAAGACTGGCTGATCATGTTGGGACCAGGTAGAGGACCTTGAAAATCAGGGAGATACAACAACCTCAGATCTGTGGGCTTCCACGAAGGAGTTGAGGGTGAGACACTGCAGCTTTTCTTCAGAATGTGCTCCCTATAATTTTGAAGCAACACTGGCCTAGCCCCCTCAAGACTGAGTGGGCACATCAGTCCTTAGCTCTCTCCACCCAAACCCGGCCAGTGACCCCATTCCATTCTTCTTAAATTTCTCCAGTTTCCTACCAAAGAGCAAATAATGGCATTGGCCCATGAACATGGACTCCTTACTTGGCAAGGCCACAGGATACACATTTACCCGGACTTCTCATCAGCTTTGACCGAAAGTGCTGCCAGACCTATACCAGAGCAAGATATGCTTTACTGGAGCTCAATGTACCATACAGTCTCTGGTATCCCGCCACACTGAAAATCACTTGTAATGGAGTCTCCCACTCATTTTTTACCCCAGAGTCTGCTGAAGATTTGGTCATTCCTGACCTGCTGCTAAACTTCAAGCCCTTGGTGAGCCCCACGACATGGATACTTCACAACCCCTGCCTTCACAGCACTCTGAGACTTTGGCCAGCCTAGCTTGGACTTTGCTGATCTGCCAGTGATGATTCCTGGAGCGTACCTACTGTAGGAGGGGCAGAGGTACTGCTAAAAAGAAGCACAAAACAACCTTAAAACTCATCATCCCCTTCTCAACACTGAAGTTACAGTCAAAGTAAAGACTGTGATGCTCCTCTATCAGCTCAGGGATGAATTGGCTGGTAACAGGTTTGCCCCTCTCTGTTGACTCTCTACTTCACATTTCTGTTATATACCCTGCTCTGTTTGTGTTCCTCTCCTTTTCCTCTTGCACCATTGTATCTGCATCAGTGTACATATACCAGCATACTCACTCCTTGCTCCAGTAAGTTCCCTGGCTCTTAGTGTTCATGAGCTCATTTCATTGTCTGCCTATACCTCTGAAAGGAATGCCTGCCCTCTCCAGACTATAGGAGCCCTTCCGACTCTCAGGGGTGCAAAGGTTTATGGCCATGTGCTGCGGCTCTGCATATATCTCCTTAGTTCATAACACTCTGCAGCCAGCCATGCATTGCCGCCATGAACCATTACTATTGGACACCCAGATCTGCTTATGTGAGGGGAAGGGGACATGCACATCCCTCCTAGCAACACATACTACTCCTTCTACTTAACTGTCTTGCACCGAGATATTACAGCTCCTGTCAGTTAGCTCTTTTCCCTGTAGAGGATCTCAGTGGTCTTTAGTACACTGTTCTGTCTTCTACAGTTTTATTGTTATGAATCAGTTTTATGCACTGGTATGTATTTCACTGAACTATTAGTCATTAACTGTTTCAATGTTTTTGCATAGCTGGGGAGGGGAAGCACATCCTGGACCTATCCCTGCTGCTTACCCGTCTGTGGCTTTAGGGGTGACAGCCCCACAGGACAGGCATTCTGCAGGGGTCGGATCATTGACTTTGCTGCCCACAGATGCAAATCCAGAGAACACAAGGCCTAAGCCCTGGAGGCAAAACTCAGAACCCTTGAGACAAACAGAAACAGAACCTCTGATGGTGATCTCTCAGAGTTACTAAGCATCTGCCTCACTCTGAATATCTTATACACAAGGAAAGCTGAGCTAGTCTTAACATGCACTAACCACAGATGTTGGGAAGGAGAAGAAGGAGTTGGCAAGCTCTTGACCTACAGGCTTTGCAAACAATAGGATGAACACCACATTGCTGGTTTCCTGCAGTTCAGCTCGCCAAACATGTACAGACCCTACTTAAATTAATGACATCATGAGGAACTTCTGTAATGAGCTCTACTCCTCCCAGGTTCAACCTTCCTCGGCACAGATGTCCTCTTTCTTGATCCTCTAGCCTTTCTACACCTTTCTACCTCCCATAACCAACAACTTGAACAGCTCATCACCAAGGAGGAAGTTATGACTTCAGTCTTGGCTCTTAAAAAAATAAATCCCAGGCGGAGATGGATTCCTATTGACTTCTATCAATCCTTCCATGACATCCTCTCACCCCTGCTCTTAGGTCTTTCACCCATGCTCTTACCCATCTTTGTTTACTGTCCACTTCTCGGAAGTTACCACCACCATACTTCCCAAGAAAGGCAAAGATCTTCTGTCCCCAGCAGGTACAAACCAATATCCCTTATCAATGCCGATGCCAAGATTTTGGTTAAAATCTTAGCCACCCACCTAGAGAAGATTCTCCCTCCCTCATATATCCCTCCCAAGCCAGTTCTGTTAAAGGTTTCCTTAGCTTAGATCATCTCTGTACCCTCATTAACATCCAGCATATGGCCAAATCCTCACATACCCTTGCAGCTGCACTTACTATAGACTTTGAAAAGCATTCAATTCTATTGAATGGACCTTTTCTTTGAGGTTTTACAATGATTCGGCTTTGGCCCCTACTTCATATCTGCTGTACAAACACTATATCACAATCCTACTGCTTGCATCCTTACCAGTAGCCTGTTATCCCACCAGTCTCCACTGTATAGGGGCACCAGACAAGGCTGCCTGCTTTCCCACTTACTCTTCCTACTGGCCATCAAACCCCTATACATCACCCTCAGATCCTCCCCATTGATTACTGGCTTCCAGACACCACAAGCAGAATACAAAGGCCTCCTTTACACTGATGGTCTCTTAGTCTTACTAGCAGATGGCTCAAATGCCATTGCACCATTAAAACATCACTGCCATGACACGGTTTCAATGTTCACTATCATGAGGCTATAATAACAAACAAACCCATTCCACTTACATGACATGGAAACCACTGTCATGAGGTGAGACCAGGTATCTTTTCACAGACAACAACACACTATTGCTTTTGTGAGATGAAGCTCACTTTTGTGAAGACAGAGCTGCTTTCTTTTGCAATAAACAGCATCTCCTGTACTAATCCAAAAATATTCTACTAACAATCACTACATTTTTAACCGCACTCACAGAATATGTTTAATAAAAATTCAGATACGTGAAGCAACTATCCACACGTTAACATACATATTAACAGTCATTCTGGCTCTTACTTGACATGCTCTACTAGTTATGTACACCACCCAAATAAAATTAAAAATTGCAGTCAATGAACGTGTTAACCCTCCCAAAAAACAAAGACTAAAATGGGACATTCATATTATCTATCCTTTTACAATTGCATTTGAACCTCAAATATAACAATTTTGTACTGTTGAAGTACATGATAACAGAATTTTGCTTAAGCTATGTTCATCACTCTCAACACTGTTGTACTTACTGTATCCAGAAATTGTCACAGTTACACTAGGATCTGTAATACCATAAATTACACAGTGTTCAAAAGTTAAGAAGAAATGTGATGTTATCACTGTTTCTAACAGATATCTTGATAATTAGTCCCTGTACAATAAAAAGTGACTTAATGCCTAGGTTCTGGTGTCAAAAGGAAACTGAGAAAACAGCATGAGAGACCGACTCTTCTAACCAGGCAAATGAAGTCAGTGCTGTTGCTGTCCTTTTCATCATGAAATCATATCATATTGAGATAAATGTCATCATACTAACTTATGATACTATAAACCATTTCTGCTGGTACACATGACAACTACCAGTGACACAGTCAGATAGCATTAATTTGTTTATGTGCTCATAAGCCAATCAGAAGTCATATGTTAATGTTAGGAGAGGAAATCATGCTTTGGTACTAATTTGTGAGTACCAAACTGTAAGATTAAGTGGCTTAGTAAAGGAGTTATGAGGTGGCCAGAAATTACTACCTACTTTACACAGACTGAAGGCATCATTCTCTCCTCCTGATGTACTCATCATACATGTTGGAGGAAATATAACCTAAGTTACCAGAAAGGGATAGATCTGACTCTACAGGCAAAGACAGATCTCTCACATCATGACTATGTTCCCAACCTGCAATATAAGCTATTCTTATATTGTGCAGTGCACGATTTGGAACAAGAATTCATACACACCAGGCTTGGAAAATTCAGGAGAAAGTTAACATACAAATTTCAACCTTTCTTAAGGACAATGGCATGGGTGTGATTAGACATGCTTTAATCAGTCAACCTACCATTCCCATAATTGGCATTTCCTGAAAGACAGCATGCATTTTCTGATAAAGAAAATGTAATTTTCCTATCCAGCTTTCAGCATGCCATCAACAATTTATAAGTTAATGAAGCCACTCACATATTGTCAAAACAGGTGAAATAACAGAAAAATGCTCTTTTCAGAGTCACACAATTACTGTCAAAAACAGAATTGATTGATGTTTACTATTAGTATGTAGGAGCAGTGTTTACATTCCCAACTACTGAAATAGGAACTTTGTTTATTTCATTAAAGACAACCTTTACCAGGGTGAGGACAAGGACAGAGAGCTGTGTTCTCAGTTGAGGATCACAGTCGGAAAAGGGAGGTGGTAGTGGTGGTGGATTTAACCTGCCTCATGTGGACTGGGCTACTCCTGCCACATCCTGTGCCAAGTCAGAAATCCTAAATGCAATCCAGGACAGCTTCATGACTCAGTGTGACTGATGCCACCGGGGGCAATCCTGGACCTAGTGGTCACCAATGGAGCACATACAGGAGATCGAGTTAGGGAACCCCTGGGTGGAAGTGACCACAGTACAGTGTGGTTCAGTTTGGACATGGGCAAGGATGACATCCCACTAAGACCAGAACATTAGATTTTAGGAGGGCAAATTTTAAAAGATGAGAGAAGTGCTAAGGGAACACCTGGAGGGCATGGAGAAGGGCATGGGGTGGACCAATTATGGGCCACCATTAGTGGGGTCATTCAGAAGGCCACAAGCAGTTGTATCAAAATGAGGAGGAAGAAATCGAAAGCCAGACCAGAGCCAGCTTGATTTAATAAGGAGGTGGCCAGAGTGGTAAGGAAAAGAGGGCAGTCTACAGAAGATTCAAAAGAACAGCAAAGGAAAAGGATGAGGAAGAATACAGGAGGCTAGCTAAAGGCGGCAAGAAGAGAGGTGCAGCAGGCAAAAGGCACAGAAAGAGCTCCAAATAGCAAAGAAAAAAGAATGGGGAAAAGGCCTTTTTCACTACATAAGCAAAAGGAGGGATGAGAAGGACAGCATTGTTAGGCTGAGGAAGGGGATGGTTGGGTTGATGAAGACAGAAGCAAAGCAGAGGTATTAAACAAATACTTCTGCTCCATTTTACAAAGGAAAAGGATGGACAAGTGCCATGGGCAGGAAGAAGGAGGAAGGAATTGGGAGGGAAGCCGAGAAGTAATCAGGATTGAAAGAGTGAGGGAGGGGCTGATGGCCCTAAGGGTGGACAAATCCCCAGGGCCAGATGAAATACACCCAGGGTACTGAAAGAGTTAGCTGGGAGGATCTGGCGGGCCCACAGAAGCCATTCTTTTCAGTAGATCTCTGAGTCAGGACTGGTGCTGATGGAGTGGAGAACAACACATGTGATGCCACTCACATAAGCAGACCAAGGATGACCCAGGTAATAACAGGCCAGTCAGCCTGACCTCGATAGTATGTAAACTCATGGATACCATACTAAAAGAAAGGCCGCTGAGGTACATAGAGAAGAATGGTATACAGGATGAAAGACATCATCGGTTTGTGGCAGGCAGATCATGTCAAATGAACCTGATCGAGTTCTTCAATTGGATCATGAGGGCAGTGGACAAAGGCCAGGTGACGGACATCATATACCTAGACTTTAGCAAGGTTTTCTATTCTGTATCACACAAAGGTTGATAATGAAGCTGAGGGATCTAGGAGTGGGGAGAATTGGTAAGATGGGTTGAAAACTGGTTGAGTGGTAGAACCCAGAGAGTAGTGGTTGGGGGTATCCGTCATATGGGTGAGTCAAAATGCACGAGTGCAATAAGAGCCAGGGTACTTCAACAAAATCAAATACAGTGATGGTAATTTTGGTGAGCATTATAATGGCAATAATTATTCCCCGAGGTGCCACAACCTCGGAGTTGGTTATATTAGTAAGGGTGCGGGGGTGAAGCCCCCTGCATAAAAGCAATTGTCGCTATAGTGCTCACCACAATTACCACAGCTGTATTTGATTTCACTGAAGGCACTTGCCCTTATTGCACTTGCACTTTTGATCTGCCCATTTGACATGGAGCCAGTTGGGGAGTTCTCCAGCACCAAGGAGGTTACCAGTGGGGTCCTGGAGGATCAGTGCTGGGGCCTGTGTTGTTCAATGTCTTCATAAGTGACATCGGGAAGGCATTAAAGGCAAAAATGTGCCTGTAAGCTGCCGACACCAAACTCTGTGGGAGAGTGGATACCAAGGAGGGGTGCAGGACCTGAGGGAGGACCACCTGAACTAGAGAGATGGTCAGGAATCTGGCAACTTAGTTTCAATGCCAAAAGTGCAAAATGATGCACACAGGGTCAAGAACCCTAGGACAGAGTATTACATAGGAGGGCTCAGGTAACTACTTCTGAATAGGAAAAGGATCTAGGGTAGTGACTACGAGTGACCTGAAACACACCTCTCAGTATAAAAAGGCAGTGGCAAAGGCTAACAGGATGCTGGGCTGTATTGCAAGAGGATTCAGCAGTAGGCAGAACAAGGTTATTTTACCATTGTACAGGTCATTGGTGAGGCCACATTTAGAATATGGGGTGAGGTACTGGCATCCTTACCTTAAGAAGGACATCAGCATGCTGGAGATGGTCCAGAGGAGAGCAACCAAGATGATAGAGGGGTTACAGGGTAGGTCCCATGAGGAGAGGCTGGGAGATCTGGGGATGTACTCCCTGGAAGACAGGAGGCAGAGGGTGATATGATAGAGACCTTCAAGTACATGAAGGAAATTAACAGAGTGAAAAGAGAAGGTCTCTTTAAAATGAGTGACAACAGCACCACTAGGGGCATAGCCTAAAATTGATGGGGGGAGGGATTCAGAAGGGATGCAAGGAAGCATTTCTATACAGAGAGGGTGGTGTCCACCTGGAATGTGCTGCCAGCAGAGGTGGTATCAGCAAGGACAGTGGGAGCATTCAAGAGAACCTGGGATGAGCACAAAGGGAAGCTTGGGACCAAGGAAGGGAAGGGGAGGAGGGACAGTTGGGGGCAGGGTCATTGGCATAAATTGTAAGGCCAGACCCTGCATCACTTACCAAGCAGACATGAGAGACAGGATGATCTTCTTCTGCTGACTCTTCTCATATATTTTTAAGTTGCCACAACTAATACTGCACCTAATTGATGTCAGTTATGACATATCAGACTCCAGTCCTCATGTTTGGATAGCGTGATCACAAAGTGAAGCTGAGTGATCTTGTCTGTCCAAACCTCGGGAGGGAGTGTCTTTTATAATAACAGACATGGATCCGATGCTGTATTATCTTATTATAAATCTCTCAAGTTTACAATGAGTGATTTACAATAAATTTCATCATTCTAATCAAAGTACAAACACACTTTAGGTTTAATCTTGAAATGTCCAACATTTTAACATATATAACTAAACAGTTAACCCTTCAATAAAAATCTAGAGATATACAGGGCCCAGATATTCAAAAGGGTTGCATGGCGCAACAGTGTTACCTATGCACAACCCACTGTCGCCCTGGCGCGATATTCAAAGGAAAATAAAGCTGCAAATCATACAATCCCGGGCGCATCATAATGTATGCAGGCACAGGTGGAGGGGGCATGCCCATGCATAACCTGCACAGCCCGATATTCAGCCCGAATGTGCAGAGTCATGTAATGCAACCCTACCTGCGCCTGCACAAAGTTAAGCCAAAAAAAAGGAACAAGTGATGGCCACCCACAGGTGAGCTGCGCATTGCAGTGCGCAACCGAGCGCCTGCCACTGTGGTGTGCCCGAGTTCCTGCTGCACCTGGCGGCGCCCCCATGCCCATCGTGGGCATCCGTGTACTAATCCCTCCTATCCCTGGTGGTCCAGTGAACAACTATGTGCCGATCGTGGGCATCGGTTTATTACTCTCACGTCCAACATCCCTGGCGGTCCAGTGGACTGATCGCTGCCGATTGCGGGCATCTGTAAATCATGAAATATTCCTACTACCCTGGTGGTCTAGTGTACCCACTCCCACCCGCCCACTGGCCCACTTCCTGCTCCCCGGTCAGCCAGCGGGCTGCAACACCCCACCCACCTGCTGCTCTGCCACCCGCCCGATTGACAGCTTGGTAGGGCTGCTGCGCATTGGTTCACAGCATGAGCCAATGGACGTGCAACCATCCATCTACTCAGTCCAGATATGTGAATGATTCATTCACATATCTGGACTAATAATCTGCAATATAGCTGCATGCCCATTGGCTCACGCTGTGAACCAATGGGCGTGCAGTACTCGAGCTGTCGGTCGGCGGGTAGCGGCGGCGGAGTGGTGCTCCCGCCCGCTGACGGGGACGGGAAGTGGGGCTCAGTGGTGGGTGGGAGGGGGTACACTAGACCACCAGGGTAATAGGAATATTTTATGATTTACAGATGCCCGCGATCGGGCAGCTATCAGTCCACTGGACCACCAGGGATATTGGACAGGGGTTATTCTTTAGACAAATGTCCGTGATCGGGCACATAGTGGTCCACTGGCCACCAGGGATGTTGGAGGAGATTATTCTTGTAGACAAATGCCTGTGATTGGGCACACAGTGGTCCACTGGACCACCAGGGATGTTGGAGGGATTATTCTTGTAGACAAATGCCACAATCGGGCTGCAGGGGTGTCGGTCCTCGGCGGCTGCTGCCTGGCAGGCGCCAGGCGCAGAGTCGTCGGGATCGGCGCACTCTGATGCTAATGGTCATGCAAATGGAGCCATAATGACATGCAAATGGCCCCATGTGCGCTTTGTATAAATTATGGCCCATTTGCATGTCCCTTTGAATATCGCAGGTGCAGTGCATGGCGCAATGGCACTTGCACTAGCGCATCTCCATGCTCCACTCTGGCCACTTGCGCTGCTCAGTGCCACTGCGCCATGCACAGTGGGGGTGACCGGGGTGCGATACTCAAAGCTGCTGCACCATAGCACAGCTCCGTTGAATATCGCCCAGGCCACACCCTGCACAACAAAGTTGAGCTGCGCCCAGGCTTGCACCACAGCCTGGTGCAGTTTGAATATCGGCCAGTATCCCTAACCTTACACTTTTATCTCCTCACACAGATGTAGAGCAACCAAAACAAATTTACAGTGTCACACTTGGTAACCCAGCTGCTGTTCTTACCTTCAAATCCCATGCAAAATAAAACATCATCCCCACCTCACCACACATGCACACTACCCACACACCAACTAGCACACCCCTACTGATTGCATTTAGAAATGAATACACTTACAACAATAAGTAGTTTCAAAAATATATTTGCAGGAGACAATGGTAAAATATAACATAATAAAATTATTGTACAAATATAACAGTTAATCACTGTTCGATATTGCAAATAAAATATATGAATAATATATATGTAGAAATTAAATGTTATGCTGGTACTGCAATTGTAAACCCCAAAAAGAAATAAATAACAAAATATTGCATTGGGTAGGCATATCCTGGGAAGGCTGGGGGTCTAAACTGTGTCAAACAAGCATTTGTCAATGCCGAATGTTTGCTTGCTGGCATTGGCAGTGGCAGTGTAGAGTTACAGAGCTGCATAATAGGAATGGCAGTGAAGTATTGAACTGAAGCCAACCCCACCACCACCCTGCAGAGGTGACAGGCATTGGGGTGTGCGTTTGGGTCACCAGGCATATGACCCGCGCCATTTCACCACACCACTCTGCAGAGACTGACAAGTGGCACGTGTTCCTTGGAGTCTTTGGCCTGTCGCACCCCATCTCATTAGGAAATACGGTGAGATGGGCGCGATACAGGAAGAATGGGTGAAGTTTGGGCCAAGATTCCAAGGCATACCTCGATGCCTGTCAGTGACTGCAGGGTGTGGAATGGTATGAGCATCACAGGCAAGAATCCCAAGTCACACCCTGATTCCTGTCATTCTCTAGAGGGTTAGGCGATTTAGTTGAAAAGCCTAATACCTCAGGCATTCGTTGGTATTTTCAGTCCAAATTTTGAACATGTTTGTTTTGTGACCCCACCTCATGAACAGGGGAATATCAGTTTGGTGGCAAAGCTGCCTATGCACAGTGACTCGGCATTTAGCACCACAGGTGCAAAAATATTCGAACAGGATGTAAAAATGACAGCTGTACTCTGTCATGGGGAGCTGTAAAAATGGCTATATTTGCAATGTGTAGTAAATGTTTAAAAAATGGTGAAATCACGGCGTGCAGCAGAAACTGTACAGCAGCACACCGTAATATATAATTAGGTTGGGGATTTTTATAGCAGATTGTCAACTCAGGCATTTTGGTGCCTCCGATCATGAACAGTGTCACTGTGATTTTCTTTATCTGTGCCGAACAATGATTTCCTACAGCGACCATCTCTGCACTGAAAGTATGAAAACACCTTCGACCATGTTGTGAAAAGCAGCCTGTACTGTTCATAAGGAAGTGTGGAAAAATGCCACTAGTGAAAATCTGGACTGAAAATATTACAAAGTCATGAACTAACGAGGATGCGTGGAAACTGCACAATGCTCACTCATAACAGTCATTTTATGGACTTTTGTCACCAAGTTTTCAACATAGCCATTTTAAGACCTCTGCTCATGAACAGTGTAACTGTGATTTTCTTAATCTGCCCTAAACATTGCTTTCGCACACCAACAGCACCATTATGCGCTACATGTCTGCGATAACACATTTGGGTGACATATGGAAAATTGCAGCTGTACTGTTCATAAGGAGGTGTGGAAAATGGCAATGTTGAAAATCTTGAGGAAATATTGAAAACTCGCAAACCACAATGGCATGTGTGGACCCAGCAACGACACTGAAAAACAGTCATTTTAGGAATTCTTTCACCAAATTTTCAACATTGCCATTTTAAGATCTCTGCTCATAAACAGTGACACTGTGATTTTCTTAATGTGTCCCATACACTGAGTTCACAGCGACTGCGCCATTAATGCGCTACATGGCAGAAACACATTTTGGGTGAGATGCAAAAATGACAGCTGTAATACTCATAAGAAGGTGTGGAAAAATGGCAATGTTGAAAATCTGGAGTGGAAATATTGAAAATTTGCAAACCTATGGGTGCGTGGGAACTGCATAGCACACTAAATAAAACAGTCATTTTAGGAATTTTTCACCAAATTTTCAACATAGCCATTTCAAGACCTCTGCTCATGAACAGTATCACTGTGATTTTCTTAATTTATCCCAGTACATTGATTTCGCACACTGACTGCGCCATTCTGCGCTACAAGGTGGAAACACATTTGGGTGAGATATGAAAAATGACAGCTGTACTACTCATTAGAAGGTGTGGTGAAATGGCAATATTGAAAATCTGGAGTGAAAATATTGAAATTTCGCGAACTACAAAGCCTCGCTAGGAACTGCACAACCTGCCTTTCGTTAACCAGTCATTTTAGATTGTGGCACCAAATTTTCAACATGGGGGTTTTGGGCCCCTTCTCATGAATAATGTCACTGTCATGGTGGTATTCAGACCCAAGGGTGATTTCGCAGTCACTCGCGGTCACTAGCGAAATCACCCTTTGGGCCCCGAATAACACCATGACAGTGATATCATTCATGAGAAGGGGTCCCAAAAACCCATGTTGAAAAGTGGTGCAAAATTCTAAAATGGCTTGAGATATGCAACAAAGTTGAAACCCCCTATCTAGCCCATTATACAGCTTACGGCATTTCCTCAGTTAGCGGTCGGCTTTGAAGAGTGCAGGCGTGTTCCAGTCCACCGAAGATCGTCGCGCCAGTCGAGGTAAGTATGGGGTGAGGGGTGTGGGGAGGTTGGGTGCACAGTGGGTGGAGTGCGGGTTGTGGGAGGGGTCGGGTGGCGCACCGCTGGACCGTTTTTGTCTTACAGGTTAAACAAATGAAAAAAGATGTCGTGGGACGTTTGCCATGCTGGGGTGGGCTCCCAGCGTGGCACAAGTTTGGGGCGTTCAGTCGGCGAGAGTTGGGCATCCCGTGGCAAAATCACCGATTGCCACGCTGGGGTGGGCTCCCAGCATGGCACCAAGTACTGGGGGAGGGCGATGCAGCTCAGCCCGTGAGGGATTGGGCACCCCGTCGGCTATACTACATGCAGGAGCGCATGCCTGCGGCTGGGGGAGCTGTGTGTGAGCAGCTTCTTATGGTTTGCTCACTCCAAGCATAACTCCCCTTTCAACTGTATGCCACTGCATTTGGAGCGTGTCATGAACGCTCCAAAATGCATTGGCTGAGGGAGCCGCCCTGCCAGGACACTGCCTGAATTAGAGGAGGAGGTGACACACCTCCAAAATCTCTGATGATGGCACTACGTTTCTTGCACATGCGTGCAAGCAAACATAAAATGAACTGGCTTGTTGGCTTTTATATGACCTAGAGTAGCACACTCTGTAGCAACAGAACTACTGTGTTTTAGGTGATATTAAGAGCTAGTAGTCCAATTCTGACATTTTAAGAATTTGTAACGTAAACAGTAGTGTCCCGTACTGGAAGTTGCTCCAGGCATTTTGGCTGAGACACTAGAGTGAACGTCGCTGTCTCTGGGCTGCAAAATTTATATTGGCACGAATGCTGTGGGTGTATTCTTTGTCTTACCACTCTTTGCCTTCATAAAACAAAAACAGAAAACAAATTACCCCATGCCTGATCCTTCTCTAACAATGTGTGTGTGTCTGTGGTGGGCAAGTGAATCATGGGAAGGCTGGAGGTCTAAACTGTGCCCCAAAAAATGTATATTAGTGCTGTGTAGCAAACAAAATGCTGTGTTTTAGGTGACACTAAGGGCTAGCAAACTAATTCTAGCCTTTTAAGAATGTTTAAATGTAAACAGTATTGTCAGTGAACTGGAAGTTTGGACACTATATCAGAGGATGACAGGGGCCAGGAATGTTGTATCACAACCTATGTAGGACTGCATAGAAATTAAGAATGGATAAGGAAATGGAGTTTATTACACTGGCAAGTGGCAAAATTTGGGTCTTATGCATCGCATGTAATATATCCAGCCTCAAGTCAACAACAGTTTTGAGATCTTTACATGCATCAGTGCAAGGAGATTAAAAATTACGGTTGAAAATTATTGAATTAGAAGTGGGACTGGGAAAAATACAAAGCATAAACCTGCTTGAAGCAATAACAGCGTAGACTACAAGTGATATTATAAATAACATAAACACACCCCTACCTGATGACAAAGATGAAATAGGACAGCCCAATCAAAATAACAGAAAGGGCAAAGACAAGAGGAGGAAGAAATTGACTGAGCTGTAGTGAGTAACAAAATAAAAATAAAAATCGAAGGACGCAGTGTGGTTTGAAGTATAACTATCCAACAGGCTTAACCCACTGCTGCAAATTGTTGGTAAAGAAACATCTAATGATCCCATAATGGAAGATATCCAATCACAAAAAACTGGATAATATATCTATATACCAAATCTAACCTCCAAAATTACAGAAAGGCTAGAAATGATTGCACCAGGACAATCCGACTGGCCAAAAGTCAATATTTCAAAGATGCCCTCACTAACAGTTGGAATAACAGCAGGTCTTTCTGGAAAAATATTCAGAACATCACAGGAAAGACCCCAAGAGTACCCCTAACATGATATAGCTTGATGGAACTCCAACTATGGAGTCAAAAGTCATCATGAGCGTATTCAATAGGGCATTCTCAGACCTAAGCAGTGTCCAGCCACTGGGCTATTTCAACCATATCCAAACAAGTAGTAGCCAGGAAACCAGCCCTACAACCTAACTACCCACCATTCTACTTCAAGGCTGTCTCTGAAAGTGAAGCCAGATGTTACCTCAAGAAAGTACTTGGGAAATCGAGGCTCAGCGGGGATACCCTAGACCTCAACTTGCATTGGAAGAAGTCCTTGTGTCCATCACCAATATAATCAACCTGCCCTCAAACACCCTGCACCTCGCCATTCACAGTTCAGTTATCTCCCTAGCTGATTATGGTATTGCCATCTATGGCTCAGCCACTGACACTGCCCTACAGTGCATCAAATCATTCTTGAATAAATCCTGCCGCCTATTCACCAGTGCTGATCAACTTACCCACAGTGCACTCTCTCTATGCCCAGACCAACTGGCTACAATTTGACAGCAGGCTTAGATACCAAACCTGCCTGATTGCTAAAAAGTTAGCCTTGATGATGCCACCCGGTGTCCATGCTCTCCTAACTCTGCCACTGAACCAGCGTACTACCAGGAAATCCAGCAACCAGGTGTTTAGAACCCCACATTGCTGTACAGCACTTGGGCAGCGAGCCTTTACCTATAGAGCCACACTCTGGATAAATTTGCTGCCTCCCAAGATAACCAATGCAACATCCCTGGGCTCCTTCAAACATCAGCTCAGGCAACACTTTGTCACCGAGGCAACCTCGACTGCTACCACCTAGGCCCTCCCTCCCCTCCCCTCACCTATTCATAATTTTTGTCGGCATATCTTAAGCACTTCCCTCCCCACCTCAGCTTTCTCTATTTGCACTTACTCATCCCTCCCTCTTCTCTTTACCAACCGCCCTTGCCCCATACCTTTCCCTCCTTTAATATAGCCTCCCCTCTCACCCTTCACCCTCTCCACCCTCCCTACCCATTTTGTCCTTAGCAAGCTAGAAATGTCTTGACTCAGGTATGCTTTGTACATTACCTCCGACTTTTCTATGAAATGTTTCCAGTGTCTCTGTCATTGTTTTCCCAATTGTTCTGTACCCACTGTTATTGCCTCCACTACAATCTGTACTTGTTCCTGTTGAACCCATGCTGTCCGATCCTTAACTCACATGATGTAGTTTACCTGTTATCGTGTATGAAATGTAAGCACAGTGTTCCCAGATGCACATAGTGACCATTTGCCAGTTCTAGTTCACTGGGCTAATAACTTCTCCAAACCACCACGAAAACAATTATCCAAAGGGTCCTTAAACATGGTCACCTTGAATTATTAGAGACCGACCTTCACCAGAAAAACTGGTCAACCATCTTCTCTTCCAGTTCTGTTGATGCAGCCTTAAACCAATTCATCCTGCTGTTTAATAGTGTGTGTGACCAGCGTGCTCCGCTAAAAAGTGCAAAATCAAAAGCTACAACAACCCCTGGTTCACACCTGAACTTTTGAATGGATGGAATCACAGAATCATCTGTGGCATATCGCCAGAGCTATGGATAAACAAGCATTTGTCAATGCCAAATGTTTGCTTGTTGTATTAGCATTGGAAATGCAGGAGTTAGACAGATGCAGAATAGGAATGGCAGTGAAGTATTGAACTTCATGTGAACCCACCTCCATCCTGTAGAGACGGACAGGATTTGGGAGGTAGAAATGTTTGGGTGATAAGCCGCCCATGACGGTCCAAACCATGTCACCTCACCCTATTCTGCAGACATCGACACGCATTGAGATGTGCCTTAGAGTGTTTGGCTTTACAGTCACCCCATTCCATAAGGACATACGGTGAAATGGGTGCAGCATAGGAGAGTAGAGTGAAGTCTTGGGCCTAAGAGTGCAAGGTACACCTCGATGCCTGTCAGTGGCTGGGGGTGGGGTGGGATGGCAAGAGCAGTACATCTGGCAATCTAAAGGCACACCCGAGGCCTGTCTGTCTGTAAAGGGTAGGTCGTTATGGTTAGAAACCATAATGCCTCAGGCGCTTGTTGGTATTTACAGTACAAATTGTCAACATGGCCTTTTGTGACCCCACCTCAGGAAAGCATTTGGGACCTCTTCTCGTGAAAAGTGGCAGTGTGATTTTGTCAATGTGTCCCGAAACTGACTTCCAACAGCAACAGTGCCATTCTGCACCACATGTACGAAAACACAGATTGGGCAGGATGTGAAGAATGACAGTTGTACCATTCATAAGGAGGTATGAAGAGATGGCAATGTTGAAAATCTGTAGTGGGAATATTAAAAATGCTCGCACTTCGAGCATATGTGGAAACTTGCGTAATGTATCGCATAACACAGTCATTTTATGGACTTTCATCACCAGATTTTCAACATAGGCATTTTAGGATCTCTGCTAATGAACAGTGTCACTGTGATTTTTGTTATGTGTCCCAAACAGTGATTTCCCTCAGCAACCGCGCTATTCTGTGCGGAAGTGCGAAAACACATTTCAGCTGGGATGTGAAAATTACAGCTGTACTATTCATAAGGAGGTGTGGACAAATGTCAGTGTTGACAATCTGGGTGAAAATATTGCAAATGTGCAAAGTTACATGCATGCATGGAAACTGCACAACGCGCGCTTGTAACAGTCATTTTGTGGACTTTTCTCACCAGATTTTCAACATAGACATTTTAGGACCTCTGCTAATGAACAGTGTCACTGTGATTTTTTATAATGTGTCCCAAACATGGATTTCCCACAACAACAGCGCTATTCTGCATTGGAACTGCGAAAACACATTTTGGCCAGGTTGTTAGAAAATGACAGCTGCACTGTTCATAAGGAGATACATAAAAATACCAATGTTGACAATCTGGAGTGAAAATATTGCAAATGTGAGAAGTTATGTGAATGCATGGAAACTGCATAGCATACGCTTGTAACAGTCATTTTGTGGACTTTTCTCACCAGATTTTCAACATAGGCATTTTAGGATCTCTGCTAATGAACAGTGTCACTGTGATTTTTATGTGTCCCAAACAGTGATTTCCTAGCAACCGGCGCTATTCTGTGCCGGAGTGCGAAAACACATTTCGGCTGGGATGTGAAAAATTACAGCTGTACTATTCATAAGGAGGTGTGGACAAATGTCAGTGTTGACAATCTGGAGTGAAAATATTGCAAATGTGAGAAGTTACGTGCATGCATGGAAACTGCATAGCGCTGCGCTTGTAACAGTCATTTGTGGACTTTTCTCACCAAATTTTCAACATAGGCATTTAGGACCTCTGCTAATGAACAGTGTCACTGTGATTTTGTAATGTGTCCCAAACATGGATTTCCCACAGCGACCGCTATTCTGCACTGGAACAGCGAAAACACATTTTGGCCAGGTTGTGAAAATGACAGCTGCACTGTTCATAAGGAGATACATAAAAATACCAATGTTGACAATCTGGGTGAAAATATTGCAAATTCATGAAGTTATGAGCATGCGTAGCAACTCGCAATGCATGCTTGTAAAACAGTAATTTTGGATTTTCCCCCAAATTTGTAACATAGACTTTTGAAGCCCACCTCATTAACCTTGACACTGTCGTTTTGTTACTCGGTCCGAAAAGTGATTCCACGCGGTGACTGTGAAATCACCTTTCGGGCCGATTAACACCATGACAGTGAAAGAATTCATGAGGAGGGTCCTAAAAACCCATGTTGAAAATTTGGCGCCAAAATCCAAAAATGCCTGAGAATATGCATCAAAGTTGAGAAAATCCTATTTATTCCATTATACAGTTTACGGCATTTCCTCAGTTCGCGGTCGGCTTTGAATAGTGCAGATGTGTTCCCGGTCCACTGAAGATGGTCGCGCCGGACTCGGAGGTAAGTATGTGGTGGGGGGGTGTGGGGAGGCAGGGTGTGCAGTGGTTGGAGTGCGGTTGTGGGGGGCAGGGGAGACCGCCGGGACTGTTTCCTTCTTTACAGGAAAAAAAAAAAAAACATCACGAGATGGTTTTGTTTTACAGGGACATTTAACTGGACATTTGGCACACTGGGGTGGGCTCCCAAGTGTGCCAACCTAGTCGATATTTTGTTGGGGGCAACTGTAGCCGATGGGGATTGGGCACCCACGTTGGCATATGTTGTGGCCGAGGATTAGGCACCCTAGGCACAAACATAGGTTTTGTGTGTGTGTGTGTATGTGGGGGAATTATGCCGAAGGAGTGGGCTCCCCGTCAGCACATTAATTGTGGCTGGGGACACTATGCCAATGGGGAGTGGGCTCCCCATCAGCACATCAAAAACTTGGATGGACTGAAGCGGCGGGATTGCGGCCCATTGGCAAACAAAGACTGTTTCCAGGGAGGGCACATGCTGCCGAGGAGATTGGGCACCCCCCTCGGCGCAGTGGCTACATAATACTGTTTTGTGACGTGGCGGCAAACTGCCCGCCATGTTCTACAAACAGTAAAACTAACTAACGTTCTGCCCTGCAATGATGGGTGGCTCCCTCATTGCAGCAGAAGACTGTCGCTGCAATGACAAGGCGGCCCCTGATTGCTGCGGCAAAAACGTTTGTACATGGTACACTTTTGGAGACCACTGTCATCGGTACACTGTGCCTCCATTGGTCCACCACTGCCAAGCCCCCAAATGCAGTGCTTCCCTTGGCTGTAACGGTGCTGCGCCTCCACAACCACTTCTCTCCTAAGCTGTCACATAATGTTTCTTGTGCATGCATGCAAGCAAACATAACAAGGGGACATCCATACCTACAAAAAGCCCGGCACTAGGGTCATATGCACAGCAAAAATCTATATTACAAGGAAGCCCTCACTCACACTTAGAGTGACGGTAGAAAATTCTGAACAAACCTTAAAGAAGTCACTGGCAAGGACACAAAGTCAACCCCATTATACTGAACATTGATGGTGTACCAACTACAGACATCAATTCCATTGCAAATTCTCTCAATGAAGCCTTCTCAGACCTCAGCAGCATCCTCCTCCAGATTTCTTCCTCCAAACAACTTCTAAACTAAGCCCGTAATCCAACCAATCTCTTACCTCCCACTTCACTTTAGAATCATCTCTTGTGGTGAGGCGGAAAATATCTCAAAAGGTCCTGGGTAAGTCCGATTCAGTGGCGACTCCCTTGACCTCAAATTTATGGCTCTTTCCTAGAAGACATTTTGGCTCCACTTACACACATAATCAACACCTCACTCAGATTTTCCCAGTTCCCACAGATATGGAAAGTGGCCCTGGTGACACCTGTCTTCAAGAGTGGTGATTGAACCTCACTAGGTAACTATCGCCCATCTCAATACCCTCACCATTATATCTGATTTTGAAAAATAGTTGCTGACCAATTAACTGAATACATAGATAAGTACACTATACAGTGCCTGCAGCAGCATGGGTTTTGCAAAGGTCACAGTGCCACTACTGCATTGCTAAAGCTTACCGACTATATTCACAGTTCGCTGGATCATGGCTCACTAGTCGGCTCCACATTCATTGATCTGTCAAAATCCTTTGACGCAGTTAATTGACCTTCTTGTTGATCAGCTTGCATCTATTGGTCTGTCTACTGATACAGTCACCTGGTTTAAGAGCTACCTCACGAATCGCTCTCAACAAGTTCGGATTGATAATGTTCTATCTGACAGTCGGCCCTGTTCACTCTGGTGTACCCCAGGGCTCCTCCTGGGCCCCATTTTATTTATTTTGTTCCTAAACAGGCTCCCTCTCAATAGTAGCTGTCCAGTTCTCTATGTGGATGATGCAGTCCTGTACACTTCTGTCCCTAACCCCTTTAACTTGAAACACAAGCTCCAAGACAGCTTTACTACAGTGGAAAGATGGTTCAGAGAACAAAAACTCGTTATGAACTATAAAAAAAAAACAAGACCTTGTTGTTTTCCAGTCCCCAGAACAGGCATCGTTCACACCCACTCAATATAGCAAGTGAGTCTGGGTCTACTTTGGAACTTGTCCAGCATTTTAAATACTTAGGGGTCACAATAAACAGCACTATGTCATATGCCTTCCACATTGAAAATGTTGCAAAAGCTGTGAACATCCTTACTGGTCTGCTTCATAACCATAAGCAAAGTCTTACCCGGAGGCCCTAAACCTCATTATCCAGAGTTCAGTGGTCTCTCTTGTTGATTACAGCATAGTAGTCTATGGCTCAGCTATGGACACAGCCCTCCACCATATAAAAGTTGCTCTAAATAATGCTTGTCAACTTAACAGGCTCCACATGGCTTACACATATGTGTGACCTATATGACCAGGCTAACTGGCTCCAGTTCACAGGCAGGCTCAGGTTTCAAACGTGCCTCCTATCCAAGAAAGTGTGTCTGGACCTCATACCTATGGGTGTTCAGAAGCTCCTTACTCCTTATGAAAACTTCCATTCCACCAGAAGCTCAGATAGGTATGTCTTTAAAATTCCTAGGCGTCGACTTCCCTTGGTTAAAGAGCTTTTGCCTATTATGCTCCCAAATGGATTAATAATCTTCCACCTGCCATCTCCTCTATAACAGCATTAGGCCCCTTCAACATGAGTTCCAAAACATCTCATTGCTAATGCCAGCTGTAACTGCCTTCTGTAGCCCCTCAAAGCTGCTTTAGCTCATGCATAGGCAGCACTACCTCGAGACCTCATGGCCCTAGTATCCTGCACTTGTTATTTCTCTTCGTTCTGTGTCCTAATGTAACCTAGCCCTTCCCTTCCTTCCTCCTTGAACCCCCTCACCCACCACCCCTCTTCCCTCCTACTTTCCTCTCCCCATCTGCCTTCAGCCCCAACTCCCAACAAACTTTGACAAGGCCTCCTGGGCTGATGCTTCTCTGCTGCTTGAGTGGGTTTATTTGCTGCCCTTGGCTGCTATATTCCCATACAACACCCTCCATCCTGACAATCAGTCTGTTGCAGTACCTCTCTGCCTTTCATGAACCCCCCAGTCTGACTTATCCTCTCTCCTTTAAACTGCCTTAATCCCTACAGATACTCCTTGTGCATATATTTGCCTGTTGACTTAGTCCACTGTCTGTCTTCTTGTTTCTACTTATGTTCTTATTTAGACTCATTTGTTATTAGCCAGAACTTACAGCTCTACTGTAAACCTAAGTGTCTTTTTATGTTGCGCAGCTTGCACAGCCAACATCGTGGGACAGATGCAGCTTTGGAGGCGGGGTCGCTGTTGAGGCGAATGCAGGGCACGCACCAGTAGGTGCATCCTGCATTCCCAATCAGCCTGCATGCTAATAAGCCACACTGTGTACATACATAATGTGGCGAGCACATCTGAAAGGTCCGCTGCAATCCGAGGCAAACTCGTCATAACAGCGGTGCTTTTCTTGCCGTGCTCGCCACCATTATGTGCATGGTCGGCGACAGGCATGCCGCCTAACTACTGCCGGCTTTGGGGTGCCCAGTCCCCTGTCGGTTAACCCCCACTTTCTTTGTGTGCGATGGAGAGCCCATTCCTGTAGGCACAACCCCAATTGTTGAATGCCGAGGGGTGCCCAATCCTGGCTCGCCCCTTTCTTTGTGTGCCGACGGGGTGCCCAATCCCTGTCAGCTACAGACCCCCAAACAGTTAGGTGGCACAGGAAGCCCACCCCAGCGTGCAACCAACATGCAAAAAAACTGTCCCGATGGGTTTTTTCATTTTTTCTGTAAATGAAAATGGCCCTCATAGTCTCGATGCCCCTCCCCACCTGCACCCACCCACCCACTGAGCACCCCTGCTTCCCCTCACCCTCCCCACTCCATACTTACCTGTGGAGTCCGCGCGACCTTCTGTGGACCGGGAACATGTCTGCACTCTTCAAAGCCGACGCTGAACTGAAGAAATGGCAGTAAGCTATATATAATGGAATGAATAGGAGTTTTCAACTTTAATGCATATCTCGGCATTTTTTGTGAATTTTGCCCCAAATTTTCAACATGGGGTTTTGGGACCCCTTCTCATGAATTCTTGCACTTCATGGTGTTATTTGGTCCCAAAGGTGATTTTGCAGTCACTGCGTGGGAAATCACCTTTCGGGACAGTAACGAAAATGACAGTGCCACTGTTCGAGAGAGGCTCTCAAAAAGCCTATGTTGCAAGTTTGTGGAAAAATCAAAAAATTACTGTTTTACGGGCGTGAGTAGCAACTGGCGCAACACACGCCGTAGTTAGCGGATTCACACTATTTTATTGCCAGATTCTCAACATTGGCATTTTACCACACCTTCTTGTGAACCATACAGCTGTCATTTTCACATCCTGCCCGAATGTGTTTTGCACTTCTGGTGCAGAATAGTGCAGTTGCTGTCTGAAATCAGTGTTTGGGACACCTTACGAAAATGACAGTGACACTGTTCATGAGCAGCGGTCCTAAAATGCCTACGTTGAAAATTTGGTGACAATACTCCATAAAATGATTGTTTTTACGTGGTAGCAACTGCATAGCGCATGCTCGTAAGTTGAATACATTGCAATATTTTCATGCCACATTCTCAGCATTGGCATTTTACTACACCTTCTTGTGAACCATACAGCTGCTATTTTTCACATCCTTGCGGAAATGTGTTTTCGACTTCCGCGTAGAAGCCATGGTCACTGAGCGAAATCACTGTTTGGGACACATTACAAAATGACAGTGACACTGTTCATGAGCAGAGGTCCTAAAAATCCTGTGTGTTGAAAATTTGGTGACAATACTCCATAAAATGACTGTGTTATGAGCGTCGTTGCGCGGTTTACCTGCGCTCGTGGTCGCAAACTTACACTTTCACTCCACATTTTCAACAGTGCCATTGTTCTACACCTCTAATGAACAGTACAGCTGTCATTTTTCACATCCTGACCAAAATCTGTTTTCGCAGTTCCGCGCACAATAGTACGGCTGCTGTGGAAAGCCCGTGTTCGAGACACATTATGAAAATGGCAGTGACACTGTTCATTAGCAGATGCCTAAAATGCCTATGTTGAAAATTTAGGGACGAAAGTCAATAAAATGAGTGTTCACGAACATGCGTTGCGCAGTTTGCAAGCACGCTCATGACTTTGTGAATTTGTAATACTTTCACTCCAGCTGTTCATCGCTGCCATTTTCCATACCTCCTATGAACAGTACAGCTGGCTGAAATGTGTTTTCGCCGTCCGGTGCAGAATTGCATGGTCACTGTGTGAAATCACTTTTGGGACACTTTCAGGAAATGACGGTGACACTATTCATCAGCAGAGGTCCTAAAATGCCTATGTTAAAAGTTGGTGGCGAAAGTCCAGACAATGACTGTGTTGCAAGCATGCACTGCGCAGTTTTCACACACACCTTGTAACTTTGTCAATCTGCAATATTTTCATGCCACATTTTCACCACTGGCATTTGTGCACACCTCATTATCAACAGTCCAGCTGCCATTTTCCACAGCCTGCCCAAAGCAGCATTTCACAGCTCTGCTGCACAGTTGCATACTGCTGTGCAAAATCACCTTTTGGGACACATTAACAAACTCACAGCACTATGCCTCTCCACCTCCACCACTACCAATGCCAGCACGACAACATTCAGCATTGACAAATGCTTGTTTAAATCACTGCTAATGTAATTTGATGTGGAACCAATGTAATGAGCTTGTTCTCAAAGGTGTTAATCCGAGATCGCAATAAATAAATAAACAAAACCCTATGGTTTGTAATTGTTACTCTGACTGGGTTATCCCCAACGTGGTGCCTATGTAAAAGCTTCTGCTCACAGGTTTTACAAAATGTTAATAAATAAAATAAATAAATATATATATCCGCCAAACTGTGGTGCTGGGAGATTCCATACTTAATTTACTGATAAATACATCTGAAATCCCTACATACAGAACAGAACCTGCAGTAGCTTTTCAGGAGTTAAAATCATGGCTATTGAAAAATGTTACCAAAGATACTGAAAAAATGCAGGTGAGAGGCCATCAGTGGTAGTGCACGCTGGTACAAATAACGTGAGAAAGTGCAACACTGAGGAAATTAAAAAGACTATGTACAACTAGGCAATACATTAGAAAAGGGGATATGAGATCTTTTTCTGAAATTCTTCCAGTACCATGGGCCAGTAGAAGGAAACAAAACATCATTAAGAAAATAAATGAATGGTTAAGAAATGGACACTAAACAAGGGATGTATTTGTTTAACCAACTGGGAATTGTTTAATGACAACTATGGTCATTCAGTTGAGACAGCTTGCAACTGAGCAGGAGAGGGAGTATAGTACTTGGGAAATTAACTGAACAATTCATAGTAAATGTTTTACACTGAATCAGAAGGGCGAGGAACAATATGTAGAATCCAGCAGTAAGTGTCTTGAAAGAAAACGTCACAAGAAAATAAAATAGCACAACTACAAGTTGTTGCTGGCAAATTCTAGGAATCTGAACATACCAAAGAAAACTTAGCTAGAACTTATCATGAACAGAGATCACATAGATATCATTGTATTAAGTGAGACTTGGGATGAAACCAGAGATTGGTCAAGAGAAATGTGAGGATATAAATTATGTTATAAGGATAGAATAGGAAGTAGAGGAGGGATGTTGTATTTACATAAAAGGCTACGTAGAGTGTATCAAAATAAGTGGCATCAAAGACCAAAGTAAAAATACTGAAACTATATGGTTGCAATTAAATATAAGTAAAGGAAAAAAGCAGTAACTGGAGTATGTTACAGACCACCATCAAACAATACAGAGTATAACAGGGCCTTAATAGAGGCAGTAGCAAAAGCATTAACTATGGGAGGCATTCTGATGTTAAGAGATTTTAATCTCCCAGGTATCAACTAGGAACAGTTTACTGGTACAACAATATTTGAAGTGGAAATTATAGGGGCACTGTTAATGCATGGACAAGAACAAAATGTAATGCAACAAACCAGGGAAGCAACACTTTAGATTTAATCATAACAAATCTTACTCTTAAATAGCAAACAAAAGTGTTGGGGAATCTAGGCACAAGCAACCACAGGATGTTGGAATTTAGATTGCAAATGGGATTACAGAGGAACTATGGAACAACTGAATCAAGGAATTATTCAAAGGAATTTTTATTTATTTATTTATTTATGTCTTTGATAACTGGGTAAGTGAGCAGATCCAAAGGACCGATTTCAGTCACAACCTGGGCCACAAAGTGGCACAACGTGACAGCAGCAGTTTTTACATGGAACATAACCAAACAGTAATACAAGTACATGTAAAACAACTTCAACAAAATGGTCATGACACAGCAAAAGAGCCATTAGGTGGTACATACAGCTAATAAAAAACAGGATACAGAAAGGCAAATCTTGATAACAATGTGGTAGTACTAATTATACAGGGATACCAGAGCAAACAAAGTATTTACAAACACAAGCCGTGGTTATATAAGTGGAACTCGGCTGTAGTTTCAACATAACTTAGTATGATGTGGTTTAACTTAATTTGTAACAAGGCAAAAGAACAGTAGCTGAAACAAGGAAAACAATTTGTGCAATAGCATCAGGTGGTATACGAGCAACACGGCATTATGGCGCGATAATGCCGTGTTGCTTGTGTAATACAAAAGCAGCCAGAGTGGGAAAACAAGCAGTGCAGAGAAAGAAAGGTAACAAACGGGAGATCAAGTTTTGTAAGAGCAAGTAGGTAGGCTAGAGAAGCAGTAGGAGAAGTGCAAGGACACACAGGAGACAGCATTCAACCAAGGGGAACACAGTGAGAGAGTGAGGAAGCAGAAGCGGATTGAATTGGAAGCCGCTGACGTACATTGCAGAAGTCAACTGCAATCATGGTATAGCAGTGATAGAGACAGAACACGTAAAACAGACCGAGAATGCAGGCGCCGTGAATCGATCGAGTAGTGTAAACAGCAGCGTGTCAGGAAAGAAACTAGTATTATCATGGTAAGAGGTGAATGCTGTATGCAAATGAGACACACAGCTTGAAGGGGAAAGTAATAGTAGGAAGTTGGGGTCCTCTAAGAGGCATAAAAAATGAACAGCCAGCAGAAATAGAAAAAATGTACAGCAATGGTTAAGTAATACACCTATATACTTACGTGCAAAAGTTTTGAAGAGACATATAGGTACATAAGAGAAGTTGAGGAAAAGTTCTGAAAGTAACACTAAAGTTTACTTAATAACTGAAATGGTATCATTGTGTAATGAATCACAGCAGTACAAACACATCTCTAACATGGAAAGTGATGTGCACACCATGTTACAAGTACATTAACTTCTCTGAAGGTGGCATCTACGGGAGTTAATGCATGGTTGGACCGTTTCATGACTCGACCTGTGGCCTCATGCCACAACGATCTCAACAATGCATTAACTCCCCATTAGATGCCACCTTCATTGGTGATTAATGCTTACATAAGTGCCCATCATAAAGAGATACATTAATTAAAAAACACAGCAGTCTTACTTCATGGACTACTCTGATCTACCATGAGATAAGGAGAGGCTAGGACAACAGAATACACAGTGCAATCAGGACTAGGGAGTGAGGATGTAAGCTGATCAGAGATAGAGGCAGGGCAGCAGCAGTAAGAGTGACATACTATCAGGGGCTAGGGCAGATCATGGGCCCTAGTATGGTCTAGGGAACAGTTGCAGGAAGTTTCAGTCAGAAGTCAGGCTCATAGGATATTTTTAAAGGACATATGTAGGGGAAGAGTGGATTGATGATGGGAGCCTGTTCCAGAAGGAGGGGCAAGATACAGAGAAGGCTTTATTACCCATGACAAAATAAAAGCATGGGACTTCAAGAGAAGGAATGGAGGAAGCCCTAAGGACTTATGGACTTGATAAATGAAACACTAAAGATTTGGAATTGGAAACAAGAATTTATGGATACATTTGTGGAGGAATACTGCAATCTGATAAAAATAAATTGCTAGATAAGGAACATATATACCGATCAGGAAAAATATAATGGCACGGTAAGATACCAATTTAGTTAACAAATAAGGTTAAAAACAAATCAATAAAATAGAAAGGACATATATGAAAGTTTAAATAGATCCCACCAAACAAATTTTATGTGCCTGCAAATGGGAGTTAAAGCAACCAAAATACATAATCAGGAATTAAAGGAGGCAGACTGAGTTTAAAATCGCACACAAAAGATAACCAGAAATCTTTTTCTCATATATGAACAGTGTTAGGGGATGCAACAGATCATTCAGACTGATAACACGTGGTGGGACTGTGATAAAGGACCCCCAGAAATGATTGATACCTTTAATGAGTACTTCTGCTCTGTTTACAGAAAGAAAAGTAATAATCAAATGATAAATACGGATATGCCTAATACCAAGGTGGAGAAAATATTTACAAAAGATGAGTCCTGGTGGTCCTAAATTCAATTAAGGCTATCAAATCCCTGGGTCCAGATGGGTTACATCTCAGACTCCTTAAAGAAACCTCATCCCTTTTAGCAGACCCACTAACATACCTGTTTAACAAATCATATAATCCGGGAAGGTCCCTCATATTGCAAAAAGGGCTGTAGTTCTCCCAATTTATAAAAAGGGTTCAAAACAAACTGCAGGGAATTATCAGCCAACTAACCTAACTGCCATTCTAGGAAAGGTGATGGAGAGACTGCTAAAGGAAAGGCTAAAGAAAATATCTGACAAGAAGTTAAGGACAAATCACAACACGCTTTATACCAGGCAGATCATGCACCACCAATCTCATTTCCTTTACAATAAAATAAGCATCAGTTTGGACACTAACACATCGGTCAACATTATATTCCTGGATTTTACCAAAGGTTTTGATAAAGTACAGTCCCACCACTTCTATCATCCTTGGATATACCAAGTGAATCATTTATGCAGGCATTTTCCTAATTTCACTTGCCACTTCAATTAGACAGATATAGTGGACTATGCATGCCACCTATTTCAGCCAAATTGGGAACCCTAGTTCATGCAATCACCAGCTCACAGCCTCAAACAAGTAAACTTACTCTGTTGTTGCGATCTCATAATTGCTTGGAATGCTTAAAATGACCTTTTTCTTTTCAACAGGAACTAAGCAGCTTTAAAGTTGGCATCAGGTTTACATAGCCTTTAGTTTAAATGGCTTGTCACAAGTGGTGAGTGTGCTGTCATTTCTTTCATAACTATTGCTTATGAATATAGCAACCTTCACGTGTGCTCAGATTGTTGCACTGACTTCAGATGAATGGAGCCACTACAGTTTTTAGATCACTGTATTTTTATTTTATATACAGTTGTTTTCCAAATTTACAATTGTGAGTAGGGCTTTTTTTTTTTTTTTTACTTTTGGCCATACAGCATCCACTCTCCATACTGGGCAAACACTGAAAGCACAGATTAGCCTGCTATAAGCGATGGGGACTGTACCACATCCTGAATTGATCCTAAAATGAAGAATATGGGTATTAACACTAAATTAATTCATTGTGTGGATTCATGGTTGACTGACATAACCCAGAATAAAGGGATAAATTTAGATGAGGATGGGTGTTTGGCGGTGTCGTCAGGGTGCATTTAGGACCAACAGTTTTTAGGTTGTATAAGGGACTTGCACTTAAATATAACAAATAATATAATATATAATTACATTTGCAGACAAGATCAAACTTTGATGGGATGTAGATACTGCAGACAAATACAACTCTCTGGTGAAGGACTTAATGGAGATGAAATTATGGGCACACACACAAAAAATTAATAAATAAATAGTGCTTCATCTGGGCCTCAAAAATCCTAGGAATAAATATAAATGACATATGTCTATGACAAGTAGAAACAGAGAGAGAGAGAGAGAGAGAGAGAGAGAGAGACTTAAGGATCATTAACAACCTGACACATAAAAACCACTGTAAGAAAGTGACTCAGACAGCTAAGAGAGTAATAGGATGCATTAAAAAGCTTTTGTTTCAAGGATAGAACTCTGTATATTACCATTATGTAATACGTACATTAGACCACATCTGGATAATGGTACACAGTTCTGGAGCCCCACCTTAAAAGGGATATTAAATTACTAGAGGTATACAGAGGAGGACAACTAAACTAATACCCAGATTGAGGAACATGTCATACTGATGAGAGAATGAAGTAGTTGAACATGTTTAGTGAGGAGTGCCTCTTTGCAGATGACACAAAGATCTACAATAGGGTAGACACACCGGAAGTGGAAAGAATGAGAAGGGACCTGGGCAAGCTGGAGGATTGGTCAAATGTATGGCAGTTGAGATTCAATGCAAAGAAGTGCAGAATTATGCACTTAGTTACGGGAACCCAAGAGAGGAGTACTCAATGGGGGTGGGGAGGTACTGTCCACCACCAAACAGGAGAGGGATCTAGAAATAATTATATCTGAGGATCTAAAGGTCGCCGGACCATGTGAGAAGGTGGTTAGAAGGGCCAGTGGGATGTTGGGGTGCAGAGGAGAAGCATCACAAGCAGAAAAAGGAGGTGGTGATGCCACTATACATATCATTAGTGAGACCTCATCTGTAGTACAGTGTCCAGTTTTGAAGGCCGCATCTCAGGAAGGACATAGATAGAGTGGAGGCAGTCCACAGAAAGGCTATAAAAATGGTACAAGGGCTGCACTAGAAGTCATATGAAGAGAGGCTGAAAGACTCAATATGTATTCTCTAGAGATATGAAGAGAGGGAGGACATGATAGAGATGTATAAATACCTTAAAGGGATCAATAAGGTACAGGAAGGTAGCATCTTTCTGAAAATAAAATGGACAAGAACTAGGGGACATGCGATGTAGTTGGAGGAGGAAGAATCAGGGATAATGTGAGGAAGTATTTCTTTACAGATAGGGTGATGGATGCTTGGAATAAACTCCCACAGTGGTCATAGGGGCAAACATGGTGGAGGAATTAAAAAATGCATGGGGCCACCTAGGAACCCTAGAAAAGAGAAGAGTAGGAGAGCCGTAGATCAACTACAGTCTGCAGCGTAAGTTAAAGGTAAAAAATGGGCAGACCAGATGGGCCAGGTGGTCCTTATCTGGCAACAAATTATATGTATCTGTGTATCTAAGTGGCATCTCCCAGGATGAAGCCCACTTTTAAAGCACTCTGTAGTATGCTGCAGCAGACCTACTGAATAAAACAATGTAATTTCAATGGCAATTAGTCCCTTTTGTCATGCAGGAAACTGTGGCATTTACTTTATCCTGTCAGTGTCACATTTCCTGAATAACAAAGGACTAGGTAGTCAAACCAGCCAGGTCTTTCTGACTCAACAAGAAACCTGCAAAATGCTGCAGGATTGGGTTTCACCTGGGGACGCCACTGTATGTATGTTCACTCTGGAAGAGAGAAGACATGGGAACACCTATTACAGCTACATAAGGTTTTAGGGATGAGGAACTTATGAAGGATTTGTGGTTAGAATATGCCAATAGTGGTATATGACTAAGATCTCACACTAGACAGTTAACTCTGCATAGGCGAAACGGTAAACTGGGAAGAGTTTATTACAGCAAAGGGCAGTTAGAAAATGGAATGTGTTACTAAAAGAAGTAGTTGAGATACCATCATTTATTAGGTTCAAGGTAGAACTAGATAAACATCTGATAAAACACGAGGCATGGCAATGTAAACCCACTGGAAGTGGGAAGCAGTCTAGATCGACAATTTGCCTACTTCTGTCTAAACTACCAAGTAAAACAAGTAGCCCTTTCTATGTCACCCCATATATAGGCACAAAATCGACTGCAATAGTCCAAAATAGGTCTTATATATGAATAATATTACAACTTTACCCTACAACTCTTGATTTTTGCTTTATTGCTCCTAATACTCTCTTTGCCTTTGATACTGTTGCTGTGCAGTGATCTTTGGAGGTTAGGGAGTTATTTACTAGAATTCCTAAATCTTTTTCCTTATTGTTTGCCTTTAGTACTGTGTTGCATAAGGTGTATCTATGTTGGATTAATGTTTTCCCTAGCTGAAATACACAGCATTTATTTAAATTGAATGTCATACCTCACTGATAGCCCATAATGAGATTTTATTTAAATCAGATTGAATACTTTGTATCTGTTTGATGGTGTCACTTGGTCCCAAGTTTTGTATCATCTACATATTTGGTTACAAAACATATTACATTTTATTTAAACCATAAATTAATGTTTGGAATATGGTGGGACCAGTTGTTACTTGTCCCTCCTGACAAGTAGCAATTCACTGATACAATTTGTGTTCTATCTGACAACCAATTTGCTACCCATCTCACTAAGCTGCTGTTTAGCTTGAATCTGGAATGTTTTTTCAACTACTGCCTGATGGGGAATGGCGTCAAAGGCCTTACTGAAGTTTAATAATGCCACATCTGCTGCTCCTCCGTCTAATATTTCACTAATCTTATCATAAATGCATATGAGATTAATTATGCATGATCACTCATATGTGACCCTGTGTTGATCATAGTCAAGGTTACCATTCATTTTAATATGATTAACAATCATGTTTTTAATCAGGATTCCGGAGTTTTCCCTGGAGCCAATGTTAAGCTTCAAGGGCAAAACTGGCTACATGCTGTCTCACTTGTAAATAGGTGTAACTTTGCCATTCTCTAGTTCTTGGGGATACACCTTCTTTCAGTGATGTATCATATATTAACTTCAATGGTAATGCTATACTGTTCTCCATTATTTAAGCATTAGGTAGCCATGGTTTCTTCTGGTCCAGGGACACTATGCTGTTTGAGCTCATTTATTTTGCTGATGATGTCCATACTATTAATTTCAATGTTTTCACAAAGGAGGGGTTTTGTGATGTTGACTTCCTTTGGGTTTTGAAAAAAGAGCAAATACTTGTTAAATGAGTTGGCGGTATCTTGTGGTTCTGAAATCACTTTTTCATTTTCCATTATTGTTGTTAGTTTATTGTCTGATTTTTGAGTGAGTTAATATATCCTTAAAACAACTTGCTATTATGCTTACTTGCATTTGAAGTCAGTTTAAGTTCGTTTTATGTTTGGCTTTATTTATAGAGTGTTTGCAATCTTTTGTGTTTTCATGAATAATTCCCAAGATTCAACTGTATTTGTTTATGCTTAGTGTATAGTTTATTTTTCTTATCAGTTTTATTATTCCTTTATTCATTCATTTTGGTTTTATTCCTTTACTGTTGTATTTGCTGTGTGTTTGATATATTTATTACTAGCCTCCATTGTGATTTTCTCTGTTGTTTTGTACTTTAGTAATGAGTCCCAGTCAATTGACATAATAGTGCTGTTGATTACTTCCTCATTTGCTGTTTTATATTAAGTATATCTCCATACATCCCTTTACTTTTCATGTCTACCATGTATGTTGAATGTTACATTTAAATTATAGCTATTGTAAGCAGCTGAGTTACTATACAGTTAGTTAGTCTTGTGAATTCTGTACTCAAAACTAAATCTAACATGTTGCTACCTTGTGTTGATTGCATTACATATTGTTATAGATTTTGTTCTCTGCAGACTGTCAGAAACGATGTACTTTGCCCAGAAGTATCAGTCTTGCTTTGACCAACCTACACCACTATAGTTTAGATCTCCAACAAATAATACTTCACCCTTGTGGCATGCAATTGTTAGTTCATTTATTATTTCCTGGTTATCCATGTCACATGTGTTTGAGGGTCTGTAACATAGACCTCAGATTTTATTATCAGACTTTTGTATGTTAGTTTTGGCCAGATGGTCTTAGTACTTCTTTGTGTTTTACTTCACTAGAGATATCTGTTACAGTGATGTCATTTGAAATATATACAGCTATTCCACTTCCTTTTTCCTTTCCTACCCAGTCTCATTACATAGAAACATAGGCCCATCCAGTCTGCCCAAGACCCTATACATTGTATGTGGCCACTGACCCTATGTGATCAATGGCTTTCATCACTCCCTCCCTCTCAAGCTTCCCTTGTGCCTGTTCCAGGCATGCTTAACTCCCTTCTGCTGTGCTTGCCCACTACCTCCTGCGGCAGACTATTCCAACGTTGACTACCCTTTCTGTGGAGAAAAAACTTCCTCACATTACCTTTACTCTACCCCTTCCAATTTCATATTGTGCCCCCTTGTTCTAGTACTTTTCTACATTGGAAAAGGTCTCCCACCTGCACCTTCTTTATGCCCTTGAGGTACCTGAAAGTTTCAATCATGTCCTCCACTCTCTCTCCTCTCATCTCTTCTCCTCTCCTCTCTTCTCCGCCAGTGAGTACATATTGAGGTCCTTAGTCTCTCCTCATATGTTTTGTGGTGCAAGCTCTGCACCATCTTTGTTGCCCTTCTCTGGATAGTCTTTACCTCATCTATGTCCTTGTGCAGCTGTGGCCTCTAGAACTGCATGTAGTACTCCAGGTGAGGCCTTACCAATGTTTTATACAATGGCATCACATCCTTCCACCTCCTGCTAGTGATAACCTGCCTATGCACTCAGCATGCCACTGGCCCTCCCTGCCGCCTTTGTGCACTGCTTTGATCTCTTAAGGTCATCAAAGATGATAACCCCTAGGTCCCTTTCCTCTTTGGCGACAGTCAGTCCCCCTCCAACCTGTAGCTCTCCCCAGGGCTCCATTTACCCAGGTGCATTATTTTGCACTTATTTGCATTGAACCTCAGTTGCTATATCTCTGACCATCTTTCAAGCTTCTCAGTTGAATAATACTACATAGAAACATAGAAACATAGAAACATAGAAGTTGTGGCAGATAAGGACACAGGCCCATCCAGTCTGCCCATTTCTTTTCTACCTTATAAATGTGCCATCGGCTTTGCTCTGTCAGTGGCCTATCTATTCATAGTCATTTGTATTGCTCCTTATGCCTATCCCATGCCTGTTTGAAGCCCTGCACTGTATTCATAGCCACCACTTCTTGTGGTAAGCCATTCCATGCATCCACCACCCTTTCTGTGAAAAAGAATTTCCCACATTCCCCTTAATCGGCCTCCCTCTAATCTCATGCTGTGTCCTCTTGTCCTGCTATTTTCTTATATTTAAACATGTTAGACTCTTTCACCTTGTTTATGCCCTTAAGGTGTTTGAATGCCTCGATCATATCACCTCTCTCCCTCCTTTGCTCAAGGGTATACATATTGAGCTCCGTTAATCTGTCCTCATATGTCTTCTGATGCAGTCCCTGCACCATTTTGGTTGCCCTTCTCTGGACTGCCTCAATTTGGTTAATGTCCTTGTGGAGGTGTGGCCTCCAATACTGCATGAGTACTCCAGATGGGGCCTAACCAGTGTTTTGTACAGAGGGATTATTACCTCCTCTTTCACGACTTGTGATACCCCTACTAATACACCCCTACTCCCATAGCCTTACCTCTGCTTTAGAGGTCTGCTTGAATGATTTTAGGTCATCAGTGATGATGATGCCCAAGTCTCTTTCTTCCTTTGTGACTGCTAGCAACTCCTCCCAGCCTATAGGTGGCTTCAGGGTTTCTCTTCCCTATGTGCATGATTTTGCACTTCTTTGCATTAAATCCCAGTTGCCACTCTTCTGACCATTCTGCTAGTTTATCCAGATCTCTTCTCATTCTGCCCACCCCATCTGGATCATCTACTCTGTTGCAGATCTTGGTGTCATCTGCAAACAGACAAACCTTACCCTCTAGTCCATCTGCAAGGTCACTAATGAAGATGTTGAAGAGGACTGGCCCCAGATCTGATCCCTGAGGTACCCCACTTGTGACTTGCATCTCTTCTGACTGTATACCATTTACCACCACTCTCTGTTTTCTGCCCATCAACCAGTTTGCCACCCAGTTGACCAACTTCTGACCACCCCGAGCCTACCCAGCTTATTTATCAATCTTCTATCATGGAACAGTGTCAAAGCTTTGCTGAAGTCAAGGTAGGCGACATCAACTGCTCCCCCTTGGTCCACCACTCTGGTTACCAGTCAAAGAAATCTATGAGATTAGTTTGACAGGACCTTCCTTTGTAAACCCATGCTGTCTTGGATCCTGTGCCCCTATGGATTTCAGGTGTTGCACTATCCTTTCCTTAAGGAGTGCCTCCATAATCTTGCCCACTACTGAGTAAGACTGACGGTCTGTAGTTCCCGCCTCCTCCTGCTACCACTCTTGTGGAGGCGGGATCACATAAACCGTTCTCCAGTCTTCTGGGACCTCTCCTGTGCTCAGAGACTCACTAAATATTCTGCTAATGGCTCTGCTAGTTCCTCCTTTAGCTCCTTAAGTACCTGGGATGTATGCCATCAGGTCCCATTGCTTATCCACCCTGAGCTTAGCAAGCTCTTGTAGGACCCTTTCTTTTGTGAAGGGAGTAGTGCTCACCTCCCCTCCCCTGTGTCCATGATGCTGAGCTGTGGGCCCTGCCCTACCTTCTCTTCAGTAAATACTGAGCAAAGTATCTATTTAGGATAGATGCCTTTACAGGGTCCTCCTCCACATGCTCCCTTTTCTCCATTAAGCTTAGCAATACCCCTCTGGACTTTCTCCTTTCACTAATGTATCTATAGAAAGTCTTGTCACCTTCTTTACTGTTCATTGCTAGTGTTTCCTCAGTTTGGGACTTTGCCTGCCTTACTGCCTTACCTGCTTCCCTTAGGGCAGTTTGGTATGCCTCCTATCTTCATCCGCTGTGTTCCCTTATATTTCCTGAAGGCCAGCCTTTTGGCTCTGACCTTTTCTGCTACTGTATTTGAGAACCAAAGTGGTTTCCTTCTTCTTTTGCACTTCCTTTTCTGTCTAACACAATGGGATGTTGCTTCAAGTATTGCATCCTTAATGCTTGCCCAATTTGCCTGTACCCCTCACCTGTGTTTCTTTTTGCCAGGGCTAGCTTAACTCTGTTGGCCATCTTATCAAAGTCAGCTCCTCTGAAGTCCCATATTTTGCCTTGGAATGGGATGATTTAGATGTAGTAGCCAAATTGAACCATACCATGTGATGGTCACTGGCCCCAGGTGACCTTCTACCTGGAGATCTGTGATCCCTTCTTTGTTAGTCAGTACTAGATCTAGGATAGCCCTGTCTCTTGTGGGTTGCTGTACCAGTTGTTTGAGGCCCTCCCTGCAGGGAATCCACTATGAGTCTAGTTCTGGCAGATGTTCCTGCTGGTATTGACCAATCTGTATCTGGCATGTTGAAGTCTCCCATTATCAGAACCTCCTTAGCTGTCATGTTTTGTATATCTTCTAACAGTAATGTGTCTATGTCCTCCCTCTGGTCTGGGGCCTGTAGACAACCCCAGTTCTTATGGCTGTCCCATTTCCTGTTTCAGGGTGACCCACAGTTCTTCTGGCTCCTTATGTGTATTCTGAATTTCTGTAGCTTTGATATTTTCATTAACATACAGGGCCCTCCTCCCCCCTTTTGCACCTCGGTCTCTTCTGAACAATACATAGCCAGGTACTGAAGTCTCCCAAGTGTGGTTACTGGTAAACCACGTCTCACTAATTGCTACTATGTCCAGTTTAGCCTCTGTTATTGCCTGCAGGTCTGGGATCTTATTTCCAAGGCTGTGAGCATTTGTGTACATGATTTTCCATTGGCCAGATTTTGGTGTGTTAGTTGTTGGGTGAAGTTTGGCATTACCCCTGCTGTCGTATGGGGGACAAACCTTTTCTTACCTGGTGATGCAAATGAACAACAAACATGCTGAATTCCTGTTTGACCACTAGCTGAGGGGGAGGGTGTTCTTCCCATTCGACGTATGGGGTGCTGCACCCTCTCCCCATTTGCTAGTTTAAATATTCTGCAAAGACGTCAAACTTCTGCCCCAATGCACTGACTCCCTCTTTAGTCAGATGCAGTCCATCAAATTTAAGAACTTTCGCTCCCAGAACTGTTGCCAGTTCCCTACAGATCTGTGTCCTTTTCCTGGCACCAGCCCTTGAGCCTCGTGTTTAGCTCCCTATCTCCCCTTCTCTGACCTTCCGTCCATCTACTCCCTCTCCCAGACTGGCAGAATCTCAGAGAAGGAGATGCCGGACGAAATAGATGATAGTTTGTCACCCAGCCTAGTCAGGTGTTCCTTGGTCTCCACAACTGGCCAGCTGGCAGGATCATTAGTCCCTATGTGTACTAGGACATCAATGTTTTCTCCTGCTTTGTGAACAATTTAGCAATGCGGTCAGTGTCTCTCCATGCTGATGTACCTGGGAGACATCTGACCATCACCCTGGCTGGAGATGGGTATCAACTCCCGAATCATGGAGTCTCCTATGATCAAGTTTTTGATTTCCTTTGTGCTTGTTTTGTTTGGTTCCTGATTTGGGTGAGTTTTGTTGTGCTAGCTCCTGTGCCGCGGTGTCCTGCTCTGCAGTGTCTTCTGCCTCTTTAATTGATTTCAGAGATAGAGGCAGATACCTGTTTGTAGTGTTTATATGGTTTTGGAGGTAATGTGTTGGAGAGCAGAGTGATGGGGCACCTGATTTGCTCCTCCTAACCACCTGCCAACCTCCTGGACCAACTACCCTCTCGCGGTCGAGGTTTTTCTGTTGGATGCTGGGGAAATGGCGGGTGGTTCTTATAATGTATTTCCTCTTCAATATGAAATTTGAGGCGTGCAATCTCTGCCCATGCTGCCCGAGCTGAGCCTTAAGATCTCCAAAGGCCCAGCATGCAGGACAGTGTCCTAAATCCTGTAAGACTGTCCTTCTGAAAATTGCTCCACAGTACCTGCAGTTAATGAAATCCATTCCAAATAAGTTGCTGGGTTTGTAACCTAGTCAGAGTAATTAGAAGGAGAAAAAAAGGAAAAAAAATGCAAGTAATGGTTTAATTGTGCTTTGTTTAACTTGTTATAACAAGTTAAATTACTAGTGCCCTGTAAATGAGCTCACCTTGTGGAGGCCCCACTGATCCGCCCCTTCCTGCTCTGCCACAGGAAATGTCACAACTGTGGTACCCTATAAAAGGAGTGTAGCGTGGGGTGGTTGGGGATGGGGTGGGTGGCTGGGCCCTTCCCTGCCTAAAAAGAAGAACCATGGACAAAAGAACAAGGAGGTAAGAGCAGAAACAATCAGTCAACAACAAATGCAGTAACCCTGAAAGCTTATCCTAATGTTAGATAAAACTGTAAAACCTGTAAAGCACCACCTGTAATAATTTCAGGAAGATATACGCTGTAAGAAACACTTTGCTCCAGAGAAAATAAAGCAGTAACAGAAGATATACCTTGCAAAAGACAATTTGAATCAGAAGATTACAGGAGAAATCTGTTAGCACACACCTGTAGGCACACCTTGTAATAATGCAGAAGAAGGTATACCAGCAACAACAATTTGAATCAGAGAAAAATAAAGCAATGAAATGTTAGCAACAAACAGTAGCAATCCCTCTGAGTAAAAAATAAAAACACCACTACAGTAAATCTGCTTAGCCAAACTAAGTCTTAATCCTTTTCCCTTGCTCTGGTAAGTTTCTCTACTCTGCCTTTCAAGCAGTCTTAGAAGGAAAGAGCTCAGGTGAAGCTAGGTGCCTTGGCCAGCAAACCAAGTCTTCTACCTCCAAGATATCAACTAACCTGACTTTTTAACCCTTCTTTCTGTTGGAAATTACTGACAGTTTGCCAGCTCCACCCCCACATACACACCTAATCCTTTGGAAGAGCTGTGGGAGGAAAAGCAATTAGCTCCTTCAATGTGAGAAGGAGACTGAAACACCTCTGAGACAACAAACCTTTTCAACAAACAAGAATAAAATAAAACACAGTGTCAAACAGTAATTTTGCTTAGCCCAATGATAAAAGTCACAAAATGTAAGCTCCACCTGTAATACAGTAATTTCAGAGAAGATATACCCTGTAAAAACACTTTGCTCCAGAGAAAAATAAAGCAGTAACAGAAGATATACCTTGCAAAAGACAATTTGAATCAAAAGATTACAGGAGTAATCTTTGCTTACACCTGTAGGCACACCTTGTAATAATGCAGAAGAAGGTATACCAGCAACAACAATTTGAATCAGAGAAAAATAAAAGCAATGAAATGTTAACAACAAACAGTAGCAATCCCTGTGAGTAAAAAATAAAAACACCACCACACAGTAAATCTGCTTAGCCAAACTAAGTCTTAATCCTTTTCCTTGCTCTGGTAAGTTTCTCTACTCTGCCTTTCAAGCAGTCTTAGAAGGAAAGAGCTCAGGTGAAGCTAGATGCCTTGGCCAGCAAACCAAGTCTTCTACCTCCAAGATATCAACTCCAGGATATCCTTTCCCCATTTGTCCTCTGGAGTCCACCAAGGTTCTGTGGTCAAAACTATATCAATTTTATGTTCTGTAGTTAATAGTACTTGCAATTCTCCCTGTTTATTTAAGTTTCTGGTATTATTTATTAAACATTTAATATTGTTACTTGTAGATGCCCATTTGTTCTTTTTTATTTCCAATATTTTTCTTGCTGTATATGTATTTTCTTTCTTTGTTCCCTCATCCCCTTCCTTATCAGTTTAAAGGCACTCTTGCTTTTTGTTCTTTCAGAGATGGTGCTGTAGATCAAGTTGGGTTTGCAGCAAAAGCGAGCTAAAAAAAAAATGGCCCGATTGGGTGGGCCCAGCGTCATATCTGCCATCACATTCTATGTTTCTATGTTTCTGTATGTTTCCCAATGTTTGTGCCCAAGATTAAGGTGTAAACTGTTCTTGCTATACAGGTGATTTTTGTTGTAAAAGTAATTCCACGATTCAATAAATGCTATTCCTTCAGTTAGGCACCATTTTTTAGTCTAGTGTTTACTCTGAAGATAGTTTTATTTTTTCAGCATTACGGGGATAGGCAGAAAGCCAGATATGAGCACAGTTCCTTCATTTCTTTTGAAGGCCATTCCCATAATTTAGCTATAACATATGTCTTTCT
Source organism: Neoceratodus forsteri (assembly GCA_016271365.2). Lineage (NCBI taxonomy): Eukaryota > Metazoa > Chordata > Ceratodontiformes > Ceratodontidae > Neoceratodus > Neoceratodus forsteri. Next base: position 428,307,477 of record CM057452.1, read on the forward strand.
TGTGATCAATGCCTATATTATTTGTTCCGACATGTATGGTGACAATAGTTTAAGTTTAAATTTATTTGATCAACTGTGGCACAGTTTGACACAATCATTACAAAGAATAAAAATACACATACATATGAAACATGCATGCAAAATGTAAAATGGTTACAATGACATTTTACATTGTATAACATTATACAAATAAATAAATTCGCACACTGTTACATTTTGACTTATGTACATTTTAATAATATGAAAAGCTGATCATGCCAATCTAAATGCAGTTAAGTTGCTTCTTATTTAAGCAATAAGGCATGATAGAGGCGTTATGGTGGGATAACAGCTACCCTCGGGTGGGTTGTCACTTAAAGGTGAAACCGAGTGCTTCCACCACCTGAGAAGGGCCGTTAGCCCACCATAATACCTCCCAGGGTGCCTTATTGCGATTATGAAATGGGTCCCTATTAGTGTACTGAATTTATTTTTTAATACTTTTACTATTCATATTATTTTAAACTTTTTTACTATTTTAAATAAGGTTTCAGAGACAAAATAGTACAAGTTGAAGCAATATTTCAATTTTACATGTCAATAGGTGGCACTAATGCTGCATATAAGTAACAGTTTAGTGAGGACAAGCGAGGGCAGGCAGTGGCTTCACACACAGCATCAGGAGAGAGGCTGATAGCGGGCTGTCGGAGAGAGACTGTATCTCAGATGGGAGGCGCTAATTTAATGTTGGGCATTGTGGTTGATAATGCCATGGAAATGTTGTTCACTATCCAGGCTGCTGGTGAGATTATAGGGAGCACAGTGTCCTAGAGTCACAAGGAGATGCCAGCCTGTTGTTTTTTGTTTACATTTAAAAATTGTTTTTTCTTTTAGGTCCATCTTGCATGTGGTCTAGGAGACAGAGCCAATCGCAATGAAAAAGCAGTGCTGAGAGATTAAAAATAAAAGCAGTTCAGAGAGGAGGTGTTACAGTGGAACCAGAAGATGTTTGTGATAGCGAGATGGGACTTACTGTTAAGAGGTACCTGTTGTGGCAAGCAATTATGCTCTGCTCTGTGTAGGAAGTTGAGCATAGGGTATTTCTAGGTGCAGAGTCCTTATTGCAACGAGATACTTTCACCCAGGTTGTTGTGCTGGGATATCGGCCCAGCAGAAAGTACCCTCAGCCAATCAGGATTCAGCATTCTTAGTGCCTGTTTCATAATTATGTGCAATACCCTTGAACTATCAATGCTGTGGCATGTTAGGCCCAGGACACACTGGGGAACTTAAAATGGTTTAAGTGCCTTAAAACAGTTTAAATCCCCTAGCACTGTTTCAGACAGACTACAACCCCTTAAAATGTTTTAACAAAAGTGTTTTAAACCCTGCTAGATACCTAGTCTTAAAACCATTTTAAAAATGTTTTGGCTAGCATGGTTTTACTTACAGGTCTGTTCAGGAGTAAAAGTGTTTTAAGCTGTAATGGTTTAACTAAAACAGTTCTAGCTGCAGTGTGTCCAGGCAAGCACAGTTCTTTGTATTGGACTTAACACAAAATAGTTACAAGGAGAGCGGGTTTAACACTAGCAATGTGGCCACACTAAACTGTTATCAGAAATGGTTCCTGAGTTGTGGGGCTGCACTGAAATGGTATAGCTAAACTGGTTTTAAAACGGCTTTCAAAAACAGTTCTGTAGTGTGTCCAGGGCCTTAAAGTTTCATCCTTCCATTTAGTGTTTCTTAGAAAGTTTATTTTACGTTTTATTACTGAAAGGATGACATTGGCTATAAATTCTGCATCCTTGACAGTAAATGGATGCAAAAGTGTACAAATTACATCATAATCAAGATTTGCATACTGTTTTAATATTGTTTAAAATATTTTCCCTATGTCTGCATACAATGGGCATTGAAATATCACTTGAGAATTGATTCTGTAAACCCAGAGTTACATGGGCAGTTATGTTCTCGAGATACTGGGTCTGATAATAGTTTTTATTAAAATAAATGTATCTCGGATTATTATTTCAAACCTTGCCCATGTTATTGCTTTTCTGTAAATCTGGGAAAGTGGTAGGATTAAATAATCTTCAATGATATGGTCTATTTTCTTTGTTCTGTACTTTAGGGCACATTTTGTTGTCTTATACTTTCCATGTCCATTTTCTGTACTAATTCACATAGTCTCTTTTATTAACTGCTTTGTAGCATATGGATATGGTGATGTTCTTGAAGGAGCCAGCCCATAGATGAACAAGATATGCTTTTAAAATGGCTATTAATGATCTGAGCCATTTAGCTTTGTCCATTTAATTTTCTCTTGAAGACACAAATCAGGTGTGAGATTTTGTCTAGCGTTTATAATTTTCAGCCAGTAGGAGACAGCCTAAGTTCTGTAAGTGTATTTATAGAGATCCTGCCTAATTCAGCTCTGACCATTGCTGAGAAAGTGGCCAGAGGAACTTTGAGTAAAGATTTGTAATAGTAAAGTAAAGGAGTTTCTAGAAGCTTGAATATTCAGTACCCCAAACCTCTGCACCGTATGTTAATAATGAGTTGATCATCATCTCCCTGCTTGAAGGGTGCACTTGTTGTATTCCTCCTTGATTACAATTAAATTTCAAAGGGCCTTAGCTAAGTATTTTGCTTTTAACATTTGAGCTTTATGTTGGGTCCACTTTGTATTGGCAGTTACTTTAATCCCTAAATTTGTATACTCTTTTACAGTTTCAATTTTGTCTTTATTAAGATAAAAGGATATATTTGCACAGTTGGATCCAAAATTTAGTTGTTTTTCAAGTTAATTTTAACTCTAATTTATCACGCCCTCTTTAAATGTATCTATTTTCTTTTGTAGCCCTTTTCTGTTTAGGAAAATAAGACAATAATGTCCACATAGGCCAATAAATAGGAAGGGGTGCTTTGGATTTTGATGGATCATAACAGGCTTCGTCATTAAAATGTAATATTTCGCTAATGTAAATAATGAACAGTAATGATGCCAATAGGCATCCTTGCTTTACACCATGAGTTGTGGGAAATGGGTCTGTCAAATTGCCATTTAAGTCATTTAATCCTTGTTGTGGTTCCAGAATAAAGTTGGCAAATAGGAACCAGAAGTGAATAGTCAATCCTTTTGAATCATGATTCAGTTGATAGAATCGCAAGCAGCTGAAATGAATAAATAAAAGCATACAATTTCATTTTTATATGCACATATTCTCAATTAAATGAGTGAGGAAAATATGTTATCAAGGGTGGAGAATCAGGCCTAAACCCTGCTTGAAATGGAGAGAGCAATGCCTAGTGGCTAACCCATGTGTAAGTCTGTTCAATAAGATTCTGGTAAATATTTTAGAAACAATGTCAATAAACTAATTGGATGATAATTCTGAGGAGCATAAGTTGAGTCTTTTTGTGCTCACGTGACTGTTATATTGGTCTTCCATGATACAGCAATGTACCTCTTTGTTAGGCATACATTAAAATAGTTAGTAAGAAAGGGACCCAGAAATAAATATTTCCTTTATAAATTTCACCAGGTATAATATCTGGACCTGGTGCTTTACTGAGTGCCAAATTATGAATATCAGAGCCTTGTCCCAAATCATGCTGATCTCATCATTTGAGGTAACCACTTCACCCTAATATACTTGGGGTCACAGAAACATGGCTGAAACCTTCCATTCCTGACCATTTATATGCTCTGCCTGGATATAGCTGTATCAGAAATGATTGTCCTGGATCAGTGGGGGGCATGTGTGCTAAATCCCACCTTAATCTCAATGTTTCAGGCACCCCTGTCTCCACTGATAAAGACTTTGAACTTTCTTGTACTGTTCTCTTGCTAGGTGGAACAAAATTACATCTTTTTGTACCTATATTTCCCCAGCTGGTAGTAGACAGGCACTCCGACTTCTCCTGTATGCTATAGGCTCCATAGTTAAAAATAATGAGTTTTTACTATTTGGTGACTTTAATATTGATTGGCTCAGTGCCAAAAGTAAAGCTGTTGAGCTGCATCTCAGTAAGTTGCACGTTGCCTTACTCAGGTCGTATCTGAACCCACTAGAACTGTATTAAATGGGAGCAAAGCCTCACTACTGGACTGGATCCTAACACCCAGGGCCAATAAGTTCATCTCCTCTGGTGTTACCAGATGTAATCAGTGACCATTCACCAGTGTTCTGTGTGTGAGAGCTAAATCTCCAAAAGTCCCCTTGAGACTTCTCCACTTTTGTGATTCCGCACAATTTAACTCAACCCTGTTCAAGCAAGATGTCAGAGGTACTGACTTGTCATACCTCTGGAACACAAATGATGTAACTCTGGCTGTGTGTCTCACTTCAATTATATTTTCTCTGGATTACAGGACAAACATGCCCACTTACTACCAGGAGGTTTGGGGCCCTGTAACCAAATGTCTTGACTGTCCACTCCTTACCCTAATCAAGGCTGAGATAAATCCTGGTCTGTTTACAAGGCTACTAGGCTTACGTCTGACTGGTTGAAATATCATACACTTAGAAATGAATGTAAAAAAGCCATTAGCCAAAATAAGACTACTTACTATAGGTCACTCCTCGATTCCTCTGTAGGTAACCCAGAACATTTCTGGAAGTATATTAAACTGACTGGCTATAGATATATCTACTAACCCTCCTCTTCTTGACATGTGTATAAATAATGTCAATTGTAACAAACCAGTGTAAACACTTTCAATAGCTACTTCTCAGACCTATCATCCAATACAGGAGCCTCCCCTTGCCACAGACAGCACTACATATCAAAGATCAATGCTCTGACACCCTGAACAACCCTCAGTTTTACTTACTTTGTCATTAAAGTGTCTGAAGTGTGTATACCACTACAGAGACTCCTACAGACAAATCTACAGGCTCTGATGGCATCGATTCTAAGCTACTAAAAGTTGCTGTTATGGAATTGTCTTCACCTGTCACTAGAATCATCAACCTGTCCCTTGTATCTGGGCCTGTACCTGAGCTATGGAAACTCTAGCATATAATCCCAGTTTTTAAGAAACATGACAAAAACTGGCCACAAACTACTAAACCGATTGCCATACTTCCTATCCTCAACAAAACACAGGAGAAGCTTGTTGCCTCACAGTTATCTGAGTTCCTAACCAAGCATAACCTTTTGTCTCGGGCACAACACAGTTTTCATAAAACTCATAGCACTACCACTGCTCTCCTTCACCTCCCAGGTCACAAATGCTATGGATAGGATGTGTACACAGGGCAATATTCACTGACCTTACTAAAGCATTTGATCTGGTAAACCACCATCTGCTTTGTATCAAACTAAGCAACCTGGGGATATCCTCCTTTGCCCTGCCCTGGTTTAGGAACTATCTTGATAGAAGGAGACAACAGGTAAAGCTGGAACTACATTCTCTGTTTCTGCACCTGTCATGGTGGGAGTGCCACAAGGTTCAATACTTGGACCCTTCCTGTTCTCCCTTTATATTAATGACACTCACCAGATCCTCACCCCTGCACTCTTATATGCAGATGACCTTGTCCTGTACCTAAACTCGGCAGCATGTTTGACATTAACATGAATTTATTCACTGAACTTCATAGAGTACAGAATTGGCTCCTATCTAACAAACTCCTCTTAAATATGGCCAAGTCACACTCCATGCTGTTTGGCTCTGCTCCCAAAATTAAAAGCTGCACTATCTTTCTAATGGTACTGTGTAGTGATGGAATCCCTCTTGTAACAGTACCTACATTCAATTACCTTGTGTCACACTCAACACATTCCTTGATTTCTCCCTGCATATAATGGGCATCTGCAAATCGGTAAACACTACAAATTGGGTCTTTTGCATAAGCTGAAACAAAACCTTAACCCACTAGCCTGCCAATCCATGCCGTGGTGTCCTGCTTCCTAAGCTCAGTTATGGGGTATCTGTAGTCAATGCATCTTTCAAAACCAATTTACATAAATGAGACGTTACATATAATAACATCGGTCAATCGCCATGTCCCTAAGCTGCCATACCCATCATTGCTCTTTATGTACTAAACTGGGATGCTTCCTCCTCACAGCCCTGTGTGACCTAGCACTTGTAGAGTTAATTTACAATGTCTTGCAAAACCAGTTCCTTTTTCACTGTCTAGTCTTTTCCATCCTCCAACTGATACCTACCTACAAAGAGAAAAAGCGGCAACTGACGAACAACACTAAACCACAACAAAAGGGGTAAAACATCAAACAACAAAGTAGGGCATCTCAGTAAGCACCAAAAGACCTGTAAGCTAGGTCTCCTTAAAAGCTATTTATTGTAACATACAAAAAGCCATACAACAGCCAGTACTCCTGAAGCAACCGCATGAGCGTACATTTCATGTCAGAAAGCGCTTTTTCAATGCATTGAAAAGCGTCTTCTGATAACTTCATGTCTGCGTGTTACTCAAAATGCTAACTGTTGATAATATTTTGTATGTTACAATAAATAACTTTAGAAACCTAACTAAATCTTTAATTGCCCTGAGATGCACTATTGATTGATAATCTACTAAGGTCTGCCATTCATGAAGAATTACCTATTCCAGAACCAGGACACAGCTGGGAGACATTTCTTTCTCTGTTGTTGTTCCAAGGTTATGGAATTCTATACCTTCTAGTCTACACCAGTACTAGACTGCTACTACCTTCAAAGGGATATCACAGCCACCTCCTTAAATCTCATGTATGCTCTTGTGACTACAGGTTTTTTTTTGCATATTGGTTGCTTTACCTTCGTCCCTAATGTTAGTCTGCCCATTCTAACAAGACTTGCCTTGAGGGCTCAATAGACTATATTTGTCTGGTCTCATTAAACAGTAGTTGGCCTGCTCCTCCAGTGCCTTATAATTTTGACCTTCTTTGCTTATCTATGTACTGCCTTTGCTATGTAATCTGTTACATATGCTGTTGTGAATGTCACTTACTGTTACTGTACTGTAACTTGTCACCTGACCCTATGTAACCTCTCGGGTCATGCCTGAAAATAGGCATTCAGTTGTCTAGTGCACTTACCTGGTCAGCAAAAACTAACTAAATAAATATCAGACCTTCCTTGGGCACTAACTAACCTGAAGGTGGACAAAGCTATGGGGCCAGATGGCGTGCATCCAAAGTGCTGCGGAGCTCAGGGAGGTACTGGCTGCACCTCTGACAGACCTGTTTAACAGATCACTGGAGACCGGATGGTCTTGGAGCACTGGAGAAGGAAAATGTAGTCCCACTTCACAAAAGTGGTAGCAAGGAAGAGGCAGGCAATTATAGGCCTGTCAGCCTGACCTCAATGGTGGTTAAGTTAGGAAATACTACTAAAGGAAAGAATTGTGTAATATCTTGAATCCAACAGGTTACAGGATCCGAGACAGCATGGATTCACAGGCAGAATGTCATGCCTAACAAATCCAATAGATTTATTTGATTGGGTGACCAAACAGTTAGATCATGGAGGAGCAGTGGACATGGCCTACCTGGATTTCAGCAAGGTTTTCAACACTGTTCCACATAGAAGATTGGTAAGCAAGTTGGGTATCTTGGGGTGGGCAATAAGGTGGTAACCAGGGTAAGAAACTGGTTAAGGAATAGAAGACAGAGGGCAGTGGTAAACAGAGTTCCCTCTGAGGAAGGGAGGGTGACCAGCAGGGTACCTCAGGGGTCAGTGCTGGGACTGGTCCTCTCTACTGTCTTTACAAGTGACATAGCAGAGGAGCTGGAATGGAAGGTCTGCCTCTTTGCAGATAAGACCAAGATCTGCAAAAGTGGACACTCCCGAGGGTGAAAAGGATGAACAGTGATCTGAAAAAACTGGAGAAGTGGTCAAGGTATGGCAGCTGGGTTTTAATGCAGAAAAGTGCACAATATGCACTGGCCATAGAAACCCAAGGGCAGAGTACAAAATGGGGTGATACTGACAACAACCAAGCAGGAAAGAGACCTGGGGTAATCATAGCAGATGACCTAAAGGTGGCCAGGCAGTGTGACAAGGCAGTTGGGAGGGCTAGTGGGATGCTAGGGTTCATAGATACAGGTATCACCAGTAGGAAGAGGATGTAGGGCTGCCCCATATAAATCACTGGTAAGACTCCATCTTGAGTACTGTGTCCAGTTCTGCAGACCACATCTCAGGAAAGACAGATAGAGTGGAGGCAGTCAAAGAAGGCTACAAAGTGGTAAAGGGTCTGCATCAAAAGCTCTATGAGGAGAGGATAAAGATTTCAATATGTACACTCTGTAGAGAGGGGATATAAAGACCTTAAAATACCTCACAGGGGTTAATAAAGTACAGGTGGGGTATTTAACAGAAAAATGTGCTCTAGAACATGGGGACATGCGATGAAGCTGGAGGTTGGTAGATTCAGGAGAGATGTGAGGAAGTACTTTTCACAGAAGGGTAGTAGATTCCTGGAACAGCCAAGGAATTGTTGGAGTAAGGAAGGGAGGGTGAGACAGCGTCATAGATCAAGTAGAGTCTGCAGCAAAAATGAAGATCATAAAAATGGGCAGACTGGGTGGGCACAGTGGCCCTTATCTGTCGTTAGTGTCTATGTTGCTATGTTTCTATGTTTCCAGGTGGTATAAGGCCTGATGCTGCTTACACCCTGGGTGGTCAAAGGGAATAGCCCATCACTGCCCTCTTGTCCTGTATTATTGCTTGCATAAGTGGCAGCCCATTTTGTCCTTAAATGAACCTTAGCAGTTTATTCAATCCATCCTTATTTTATAAAATTTTGCACTGCAGCAACAATGCTAAAGTTATGTTTTTTTATTATTTTACTGCATTGTATTTAACTGCATGCCTGCTGTACTCCACTGCCTTTGTATTCCCCTCCCCAGAGTAGCACCCAAAATGAGCTCCACCTCAGCGTGCCTTTCCAGGTCAATAACATGCCACAAAATCATTCTCTCTCTCTACCACCAGGGCTATCTTGTTCCACATGTCCCAGTGCGCTACTTGATTCCTTGGAACTGGACTTGCTAAATGTGCCATGGTACCATCTAAAATCCTCTAGGACAGAGTTTATACTGTAGTCACCACTGCCTGATGGAACAGGATACCAGTCTTGCTCTGACTCTCTCCATTCCATGTGTGATTTAAAGAGATATTCATAGGCACCTGTCTAAGATGGCATACCCAGGATTTTAAATAGAATACTGTTGTTTTTGGATATTAACCTGTGATATACTGCTGTTGGCTGCTGTTGAAGTTTAGTCTGTTAAATACTTTGATTGTTGTATGTGGTTTAATGTATGGGTTTAAATGTATGTTTAACCCCACCCTCTGTGGATGGGACACTATAGACATAAAATTGACTTGCCTACTTGAGTGCTCTGGTTAAGCAGTCTTAGCAATATTTCCATATCCATATCTTTTCACAAAATCTGCTACATATAACTGTTGTTTCCATATGAAAATACTAGCAACATTTTCTAAGACTTTTTGTCCTAGAAGTGAAGAAAGAGATAAACTCCTCACCTCTAGTTGGCACAGTTTTTTCACACTGACTTTTGCACACATATAGCAGTATTTTGGCAACCCTGTCTTTCTCACTACATTTGTGTCTCAAATGACTGATGATGGATAATGCTCTACAAACAACTTCCTTCCATAAAAATGTTGCACAATCAATAATAAAATGCAGTACTGGACTTTTTCTCCAAAAGGTGGCATTAGTGAACCACTACAGTTTCAGAATGCTGAGAAGTTCAGTCTCCTGAATAACCTTAACCTTCAGATAAATTCTGAAAGGTTATTCACTCTTTTCAACCCCTGCCCAGTCTGGTCCCCAATCCTTGTGACTAATGGCTCACCTGTGTCTGATCCTACTTCTGCTGCTGCTCACTTCAATGAGTTCTTCACAACCCAGAGCCCTCCTTTCTTCTCCCATTCCAGGCTTCTTTCCTTCCCTCCTGCTTCTCCCAACTTCTCACTGGGCTTGCATTTCCCCCTGGTCACCATTCAGGAAATTTGACCATTTGCTCCATTAATCCATCAAGTCCAAACCTGGGGTCTGGACCCCAAGCTCCTCCATTTCTCAGCTCCTACCATTACAGCTCCCTATACTCACCTACTTAACATTTACTTCTCCTTCAGTGCTGTTCCTTAATCCCGGAAGTCGGTCAGAGTTATTCCACTTCATAATGGGTTACCCTTCCTCCTCTGGCAACTTCCATCCCTGCTCCTCCCTCTCTAAACAGCAAGACAAACTGGTCTGCTCCAGACTCCTTGACTTCCTTTCATCCTCCATATTCCTCATATCCTTCCAGTCTGGGCTCCAGAAGCACCACTTCACCATCTCCTAACTGCTGTGTGTCACTAATTCATCTTCACCAGGATGGCTCAGGGGCTCATTACAGCTGCTATTCATTGATCTGACCAAAGCCTTCAAATCGGTGTCCCATTCACTCCTCCTGGACAAGTTGAGCTCTGCTGTCCTCTCAGCTCCCACTGTTGCTTGGTTCTGTGCCTGCCTAATGGGCCAGCAATAATCGGTACAGGTTGGAGGCATCCTGTCACCTCCTCTTTCCTAGCCAGACTGGAGGGCTCCATCCTGGGTCCCATCCTTTTCTCCATCTTCTTGAACAGCCTCCTCTGCCTGAGCCAACTAACATATATGCATGTATTCAGGTGATACAGTCATCGTCACCTGTGAGCCTTCCACTGCAGCTGTGGAAAACCTTCTTTAGCAGGATTTCACCAACATTCTGCACTGGTTCCACTCCAACCAACTCAGAATCAGTGATAGAAAAATGATGTCCATGACCTTTGGTACCAGTCAGAAACTGGACAGACTCACTGCCTCTCCTGTTTCTGCCACTCTGGATAGCACACCTCTTGAAACAGTTTAGGCTTTCAAGTACAGTACCTTGGTGTATGGCTAGACAGCAAGCTTGGCTTCTCAGCCCACATCAAAGCCATTCTGGTGAAGCTCTATCCCAAGTTTGGTGTACTGTACTGCACTATAACAAAGAGTGTTTATATCCGTATGTCCACAGTCAGCTTGTTACCAAAATGGTGCTCTCTGTCTTTGACTGCACAGATATCGTCTATGGCACTGCCCTTCCACTTCCCTCACCAGACTGAACACCTCTGTAACTCCTTGGGCTGCTTTGCTGCAAACCACCCCCGCACATAACATTGTTCACTGTATTCATCTCTATCTGTCCTCCTCTGCCCTCACAATACCAGACTCACTGTACCTCCTTCATATCCAAATACTGGTTTGGGTCTCTTCCTTCTCATCTCTTCTGTCTCCTCTCCCAACTGCTCAATGCTTCCTGTTCCCTTTGTTTTAGTGACTGTTGTACTTTGCAGTTTCTCACCCTGCACCTCTGTTGCCAATCTACTTTCTCCTATCTTCCCTCGCTCTGGAATCAACTCCTCTTCTCTTTCCGACTCTCCCCTCCCCAAGCTCTCTCAGGCACCAGTTAAACTCAACCCCTACCCACCTGTTCACGTTACCCTTCCTCCTGATGCCCCAGGCCAAGCCTTAACCATCCTGGTAAACAGCTGATTGGTTCCCGATCCTGCTTTATTTCACTACCACACTGCTTCAATCTCCTCCCTCTAGTATGAGGTCAGACATCGAGCCACCCTTCAGGGCAATCACATGCTGTCAACAGTGTGTTCATCATTGAATATTGCTGCCACTTCTGAATGTACACATGTTAGGCGTTCTTTTGAACTGCACCACACTTTATTCTCTGTTCATACATATTCTATATTTATTCAAAGTTTGTACAAATTTTATGTAATGTTTGCATCAGTTTTTACACTGATGCATTTATGCCTGTTTTAGTATGCCCCAACAACCAGGTTCCTCTTGGAAACAAGCTTATGGCCTCTCTTGGTTACAAATAAATAAACAAACAAATAAATCATATTCAGAAATCTTTTGGCCATCAGTAAGGGCTTTGCAGAAATTAATTGCTAGTTTGGGTCACAATACTTCATAATAATTGCAGTTATTGCCAAAATAAAGGAATGGTGGCGTTTTTTTTTATTTCGCCACTCCCTGTTTAAACAATATATATTCTTATTTATGTTTCTTGTCATGGGATTTTATAACAATTAAACTTCCAAAACAGCAAACATTCTTCCCTCTTAAAGCTTTTAAAACTCCTCCTGAAACTAGAGTGGCACTTTCAGTGCATTTCTGTTCTGTGCTGGAATGTACCCTTGATTACACACGTTTAAATAGAAAACTCTTTCCATCTCAAAATTGGTAATGAAATTTAAAAAGTAAAGAAAAAATGTTGATGCCTTTCAAGGCTCCTCAATAACATAAATTCTGAGCTAATGTTTTACAAAATTCTGCTCAGCAATGCATGCCAGCATTATTGAGCAGTCTGTATATAAATGCAGCTTGCTGTAAATGTACAAGCTGAGGAACCTTAGTCAGTGAAAACCAAATTACTAAATGTCGCTGTCACATTGAGATTTTTTTTTTATTCTTACCCTGTTTATTTAAAGAAGGGCAGAGGCTGTTTGCCCAGTGCATGTGGAAACATTTTACACGTAATGGTGCATAATTTCAGAGCAAATGGAGAAATAATGTCTATAAATTACGTGTCATTTGAAGAGAGCAATTTCACATCAAATTGCTGGAAAGAGTTCACTCAGAGGTTTATCTTCATAGTCATCTGTGCATTTTATCGTGGTTTAAAAGCATGTGACTGTATTGCTAGAAATTATCTACTTATTTTTTACTACCGTAAATGTCTAAAAATAGTCCTTTTCACATAGTACTTAAACTCAAATTATCATTTTTACGTTAAATTTTGCAGTATTGAATATGAAAAGCTACTTTTGTACATAGTCAAACCTTTGTAACAGTGAGAAATTGACATAAAAGCAAAATATAGTTTTAAACTAATGTAGGATTAATAATGTATGGCCTGTGATCCTTGATTTATGCGGGGCACCCTCCACTACTAAGGGTGGTTTATGGCTTGGTTCAAGAGGAGGACACAACACTAATATTTATAATTTTCCCCAAATCCAGGATAAATGATCAGGTGCTCACTGGTCTAGGTACCAAACCCACTGTCTCCTTCTCTGAGTTAATGAAATACACTGGACAAAGCTGTTGGTGCTGACTCACTGGTTTACTGTCATGCCTGGTATGAGGGTTTGTACAGTCAAATATATGTTGCATGGGCGAGAGAAGTAGAAAGTACAATGGAGGAAAATGACTTATGGTAGTAATTAAGACTTAAAACATCAGCGCAATGTGGTAAGGTGGTGAATAAAGCAAACAGGATGTTCATCCCTGGCTGACCCCTATCTAGGTGCGACCTGTATCCTCATTGCTAGCTGCTGTTGGCTTCTTGGCTCACTCCCTATCTGGGTGCTACTGTTTGTTGTCCCTACCACTGCTTCTGTCTTTTGCTAGTTTTCTGTCTGTTTGTTATCATTAATATTTGCTTGCTACCTCCATATTCTGGCATCATCTTCTGCCCAGGGTATATTGCCTCTGTACTCTCTCTGGCATCCCTTGCCCTCTCCCTCGCAATGCTATTCTTAACTCTGTATCTCCTCCCACTCCCTTTGTCATCTCTTTCTCACTTCCCTCCAGCCTTTGCTTAGTGTCTGCCCTTTCCTACTCCCTTCCAACCTCACCTTCTCCCTCTACCCTCCTCCTCCTTCCTACCCTGTCTTCTTCCCTCTGGTGTCCTGGTTGCAGCCCCTACTGTTTCCTCACCTGCAAAGGAAAAGGGCTACTCAAACACATTCTCGCAGAAAAAAAAAAGCTCCCTTTTTTGTGTGTGATATATTTTACTCCCTCCCAAACTCCGGCGTCCGCCTCTCCTTGGTCTCCTACTGCTCCATCCCCGGCGAGTCCTCTTCTAGAGCACCTCCTCACACAGATTGCAGCCAGCCCGAGTTGTCCCTAGCTTATCCCATTGCTGGGCAGGTCCCCTCCTCGGAGGGGAAGGCACTGGGTGGCAGGGACCCCAGCACACTATTCTTTCCACGGTCCGGGTGCTGTTGTAGTGAAGGAGGCTCCAGGAGGTTCCGGGGAACATGGAGAGCAGAGGCCATCATCTGGCGGGCGCGAAGCTGGTTTTCAGTTTTCTTGGTCCCTCCTGCGCTGCTATGTGTACCCTAGTCTCCACTGGGGGCCACTACAGAGGAGCTATCCCTCATCCCTCCTCAGGAGAGGAGAGCAGTCCTCCGGATGCTCGATCCTCTCCTTCCCCTGCCAGCCCCTGGTGCCGAGTCCATTTCGATCCGGGTGCGCGGCATGGTTAAAGGTGTGGCATCCAGTGCCTCAGCCCTCTGCGTCACCGGGCCAGCCTCAGCTTGTTTTAAAGTTAATATAAAATGTTTTTATTGTTCAAAAACAGTAATCAGACATCTCCCAAGGTGTCCACTGCCAATGTTTCATGCACCACCATGTGTCTTTCTCAAAGCATAATGCCTTGAGAAGTGCACGTAGTGTGTGGTGGATGCTGGTGGGGTGAGTGATTGCTGCTTTTTTTTGCATTATCTTTTACCCTCCTACTTGCTACCACATCTGCCACTCCTTCAGGCTGCCAAGGCCTCCTCGACCCACCTGTCCCCTGAGCCCCTGACCTCACATAGCAGCCACCCCCAGGGTAACCTGGCATAACCCTTCACTGGGTGGGTCCCCTCCTACAAGGGTGAAGGCGCCAGGAGGGAGACCAGTGCAACACTTGGCCCCGGGGTGCTGCTGAGGTGGGCATAGCTCACTAGGGGCATCAGTGGTGTCAGAGAGCCGGGCAGATGTCATCTGGCTGAGCATGTAGCGTTTTCTGTTTTCTAGCGTGCTCCTCAGTGCACTGCTTGCAGTGCTCCTGGTCTCCACCAGAGGCCACTGCACAGTGATGCCATCCCATCCCACCCAGGAGAGAGAACTGTCCCACGGACACTCAATCCTCTCCTTCCCTGCCAGCCCCAGTGTCCAAAGTCTGTTCTGAACCCGGGTCACGGCATGGTTTGAGATAAGGTGCCAGCGCCTTAGCCCTCTGCACCACTGGGCTGGCAATTGCTGCTTTTAACAGTAAAAACATTTTGTATTAACTTAAAAAACAAGCTATATTTTTTCTGTGAGACCAGTGCCTCAGCCCCTTTCCTTTGCAAAATGAGGTTTGACTTGTTTACATGTGCACCGAACATGGATACCCTAGCTGCTCTCTGTTGCCCTAATATTTTCCCAGCTCCTCCATGAAGCACTCTGATGTTCTCTCTCCTATTTACCCACATCCCCATCCCTCGCCTTCCTCCAGGCAACTTGAGGCTCACTCAAGCTATTTGTCTCCATGCTGCTCAGAATTGCAGGTGATTTTAAGCTAAATCCTAGTCCCCTCTCCACCACCCACACCCGTCTCCCTAAGGGACTGCAAATGGCACACCTAAACATCTGTACCCTTATCTCCAAGTTGGATCAGCTGCAACCCTTGATGTTACCCTCCAACCCAATGTCCTAGTGTTTTAGAATCTTGCCTTGTCTGAAAGACCTCTGATGCCTCTGTTACTCTCATAGAAACATAGAAGCTAATAGCAGAATAAGACTGCTAGGTCCATCTAGTCTGCCCATTTGTTTTAGACCTATTTTGACACTGTAATTGCCCTTTGTTGTCAGGGCTCCCTTGTGTCTATCCCATGCGTTCTTGAATCCCCCACAGTGTTGACCCCCACAATCTCTTGGAGCAGGCTGTTCCAGGCGTCCACCACTCTTTCTGTGAAGAAAACTTTTGGAGTTGGTACAGAACCTCTCCTTGCAGCCTGAGGTCATGCCCCTTGTCCTGGAGCCCTTCTTTAAGTGGAAAAGTTCCTGAGCCTGTACCTTGTTAATGCGTTTTATGTACTTGAATGTTTCAATCATGTCCCCTCTCTCTGTTCTCTGCTCCAGGAGTACATATTCAGTTCCCTAAGTCTTTCTTTGTAGGACATGTACTGCAGACCCTGAATCATTTTGTAGTCTTTCTCTGTACTGTTTCCACCCTGTCAATGTCCTTCCTGAGGTGAGGCCTCCAGAATTTGACTCCATATTCCAGGTGAGGCCTGACCAGTGATCAATACAATGGTAGTTCCACCTCTCCTCCTGCTTGTGATTTCCTCCAAATGCCGCCCAGCATTCTGTTGACCTTCAATGTTGCCTTTTCACCTGCTTACTAACCTTCAAGTCATCTGAGATTATGATTCCCAGATTTGTTCCTGGTTTGAGGCCTCCAGTCTTTCGCCTCCTAGGTAATACTCCTTTCTTGGATTTTTCTTTCCTATGTGCATGACCTTGCACTTTTGGCTTTAAATCTCAGCTGCCACACTCCAGGCCCTTCTTCTAATTTCTTGAGATCAGCTTCCATCTTGCTCACTCCTTCTGAGGTGTCCACCCTGTTACATATCTTGGTGTCATCTGCGAACAGACACAACTTCCCTTCCAGTCTGTCACTGATGTCTGCTATAAAAACATTGAAGAGCAGAGGCCCCAGCACTGAGCCCTGGGGCACCCTGCTGGTCACCCTGCCTTCCGTTGATTGCATTCCATTAACCTGTACCCTCTGAGTTCTGCCTTGTAACCAGTTTTATACCCATCTGACTACTTCTGGACCAACCCTGTGTGGTTAAGCTTCTTTACCAGCCTTCTGTGTGGAACTGAGTCAAAGGCCTTACTAAAGTCTAGGTAGACCACATCTACTGCCCCACCGTCATCCATAATTTTTGTAGCGCGTCAAAAAACTCTAGCAGATTTGTCTGGCATGACCAACCTGCTGTAAAACCATGCTGTTTAGGATCTTGTTGGCCACTAGTTTGAGAATGCTATGATCCTCTGTTTGAGTAGTTTCTCCATTAGTTTCCCTACTAAAGACATCGGCTCACTGGTCTATAATTACTAGCCTCTTAGCAACTGCCTGATTTGAAGTGGAACCACTATTGCCTTTTGGTCTTTGGGTACCACACTGGGCTTCAAGGATTTCATGAATAGGAGTGTCAGAGGGCTGTTAATTCTGCTCCAAGTTCCTTTAAGAATTCTGGGGTGCATCTCATCTGGTCCCATGGCTTTGTCTGCTTTTAGTTTATTTAGCACCTCCCGTACCTTGGCTTCTGTAAAGGGACTCATGTCTACCCTGGTCTTGGGGTGTTGTGTGTTTTTCAGGGCTGGGCCATCCCTGGGTCTATGGCTACTCAATTGCAGGCAGGACTGAAGGGCAGAGGACAAGCTATCTATCGCTCCTCCTACATCCAATATGAGCCAGTGTGCTCTCTGTCTCCTCCACCCACTAACAGCTGCTCCTTTTAAACTCTCCCTCCCATTCTCCATTCCTATCTTTATTGCTAGGGTCTACAGCTGCCCATGTCTACCCCTGCCCACGATCATCAAGCCTGTCTTTACTGACTCTTCTCCCTCCCACTGCGCAAGCTGCTGATACTTGGTGACATTAATGTCAGCGGGCTCTCCCTGTCTTTTATAAGCTCTTTCACATAAATTCTACAACTCTCTCAGCTGATCTCTGACCCAGCTCATCTCAAACTTAAAACTCTAAATCACTCCTTCTTTAACTGGGTTCTCTCTCCCACCCCATCATATCATGGATTCTGGCACCCTCCGGTACTCTCAGTGACCACCATATGGTCTATTGGTTGCACAAAGTTCACCATCCAAAAGCCATCCAAAATTCATTCACATTTGTTCTTTCAGGTCAGTGGACTTTCCTACTCTCCACACTGACCCACTTTCCACTGTTTGGTCCCCTTCCTGCAGCTGACAACATTAAAACAGCAGTGCAACGAAAAATGATTTTCAAAGAAGCTAGTTTCAGCTACAGAAAAATATTAGCATACCAGTCAAATGTACCTGTCTGGATACTTCTTATGCTGTGCACCATGAGTCTTTTAATTTTTTCGATTCCAGCACTTGCCAGGTCTATAATGCTATTTATATGGAAAATGTGGCGGTCATCTTTTTCCTTGAGAAAAACTCAAAACATTTATAAAATACTCAAGTTTTGATGGAATTAGAAAACTGTACCACCAAATTAAATTGGAAGATGCCTGGAATCTTTGTAGTGAAAAAAGGTAGGGTCAAATTTTACTTAATTTCATTGTACTGCTGCTTTAACTCTTTGCAAAATATTCCCATTTAAATTTATGGCTGTCTCTTATTCCCACACACCCTTAGGAAAACTAGGGTTCTACGGTCCCACCTTCTGCAGATTTTAACTGAACTTCTTGCCTTTCTCCACATGAGGTACCTGATTTGGTGGGCTCATATGACCTCTGGCTCCTCTGCTGACTTGATTAAATATCAGACTCTTTGTAACACCTGCACCACAATTACCAGGCTTGCAAAATCTGAATATTTTCATCCACATTCCAAAGCAATCTAAGCCACCCCTCAAAGTTCTGGAAGGTCATTCTCTTTATTCTCCCCTCCTACTCAGTCCCCTTCCCCAATCCTCAAGCTTTACAACTCTCTGTCTCTGACCCTGCTGAAGTGACATTTTCCTTCAATTCTTTTTATCTCCTGTGCATGTTTACTTATTTAAAGTTGATAACCGGAATGGCACACTGAACCGAGGCTCATTTCCAGGTGCAGCCCGGGAGGGGGATGAGACAAATACAGGGTGAGTAACACAGAAGAACATTACATATCAAAACAGTTTGTCAAATGAAATTCAGTAGGTCAAATAAATACAAGTATATACATAGCAACATACAGCAGGTAAATTAAATAGAAATGAAATTCAGTAGGCAGAATAAATACACGTGATATACATAGCAACATGATTGAACTGTATTACCACAATATAAAGTTGAGCACTGCACTATATACGTGATGGATGCACGACTGCACAGAATTTGTATGAAGCAAAGTGGGTAGAGAGGATTAATTCTGGGTAGGCAAACACAAGGGATAGAATGTGAATAAAAGAAGGATAGGAGGAAGATAAAAGAAATGGGGAAGGGGTGACGATGGCAGATTAGGAGGCTGAGCCTGAAAGGTTGGGGATGGGAAGCAGAAAAGGAGGGTGACTGGGAACAAGTGTATGGAGCTGAGTAATGGAACGGAGGCAGGATCTCAGGCCGGAGAAGGTAGTAACGTGACAGGTGTCCCAAGGAAGTTGGTTCCAGAGGTGAGGGGCCAGCAAGAGAAAGCTGCCTGACCTGAGCAGGAGCGGGGATGAGGGAGGAAGAACTTACGGGCATCCCTAGAGTGAAGGAGTACAAGGAGGAGCTAACTGGGGAAAGATGAGAGTTGAGGGGGGGGGAGACCCAGTCCAGAATTTTCCAGTGAATGTGAGGCTGAGTATCTGGCACCTGGTCTTTAGAGGAATGAGGGAGAGAGAGATGAGGAGAGGGTACAGTGGTGAGTGAGAGGGGGAGGAGGTGGCAAATGGCAGAATGAGTTGAGTAGGGTGTCAAGTCTAGCTAATGAGGTTGCAGGAGTGGAGGCATAAACAATATCAGCATAGTCAAATATGGGAAGAATAGTCTTGTTGATTAATTCATGACGAGTAGACATAGGGAGACAGTCTTTATGTCAGTAAAGGGCACTGAGGTTAGGCGTAACTTAGAACAAAGATAGTCTATGTGGGTGGAGAAGTCAAGGCTGCTGTCCAGCCAGACCCTAGATATTTGAAAGAGTTGACAGATTGGAGGGTGAACTGTTGAGGGTGGTAAAAGTAGGGTGGCATTGAGTTTTGGACAGTTTTGTTTTGTGCCAAAAACATGGAAACTGGTGTTTTGGAATTAAGTTTCAGCTGATTATGGTGGAACCATTTTGAACTTTGTTGAAGTCACTTTGAAGGAGGCTGTTACATTGACAGCAGAAGGGCCAGAAAAGTATAATGCGGTGTTGTTCACGTACAAATGGATTTTGGAGGGAGCAGATGGAAGGAGGTCATTTATGAATATGGAAAACAGACTGGGGCCCAATATAGAGCCTTGGGGACACCAGCTAGAATGGGAGGGAGAGGGTGATTCTACCAGCACAGATGGCTGCCTTTGATGTAGGTATGATCTGAACCAATTGGTGGGGGCAAGATCAAAGGGAAGAAGTTTTGGGTGAGGAGAGCATGAGAAACAGAGTCAAAGGCTTTGGCCAGGTCAATAAAGATGGCTGCTGTGACAAGGCCTTTGCCCATGGCAGATTGGATAGTGTCAGTGACCCAGAGCAGGGAGGAGACAGTGGAATTCTGCTTCCAGAAGCCGGACTGGATGGGAGAAAGACTGTTAGTGGCTGTTATATGTTCCAGGAGCCTTGAGTAGATAAGAGACCCTTGGAGCTTGGCAAGGGCTGGAAGGAGAGTTATGGGTCGATAACTGCCAGAGAGGTAGTATCCCCATCTTTATGTAGGGAGGACTCTGGCCAGCTTCTAAGCTAGGGGACAGAGCTGGTAGAGAGGGAGGGTTTAGGAGATGAGCGAAGGGGCTGCAATGGCTGGGGCAGAGATACAGAGCAGCTTGGGATGGAGACCATCCAGGCTGGTTTTGCTGGGTTAAGTGCCATTAGAGCCATGTAAACCTCTATTGGGGAGATGGAAGTGAAACCAGCCCTGTCGGGCAGGAGAGTCAGAGGAGGGTGACAGGGTGGTCAGGAGGGCACAGGTGGTAAAAAGTTGTTGAAAGTCTCTGTGATAGTGGCAGAGTCACAGACAGTTACTCCATCAATTTTTAGGATATGTGGGGAGGTGAGCGTGGGAGGGTTTAAGAGGTTTCAGAGGGCTTTCCAGACATTAGCTGGGGACCTGGATCTGGTCTGAAGCTGACTCTTGAAATAGATGGATTTGGCTTTTCTGATGGCCTGGTACAGGTATTTCTAAGGATCTATATTGCTGGTAGCCCAAAACTAGATGGGAGGCATTAAATGTTGCCCAGAATTTGTCTCGTGATTTATAGAGGAAAGGCAGTCCAGGGTTATCCAGGGTAGGAGGCGACATTTTACTCGTGCTTTTTACATGAGGATGCATGTTCCAAATTCAGGTGAAGGTGTCATAGAAGAGTTTGAGAGCAATCATCATTTGGGGCAGAGTATATAGGAGACCAGTCTGCACAATTTAAGTCCTGGAGAAGGGAGTTAGAGTCCAGGGTGTGGAGGACAATACCAAATATATTCGGGTCTGAATTGGGATTGTGATTTTTCTCATGCAGTATGTGATGCAGTGGTTACTCAGGGCATCATGGAGTACACCAGCACCAGAAATGCGGTGAGGGTGAGATGAGAGCACCAGTCAAGGAGTGTGTGTTTTGAGGATTTGGGGTTCAGACGAGTTGGCTCAGAGATCATCTGCAAGAGGCTAAACAATTAAATTTTAAGAATGGAGGGTATAGCAATTGGGGATAGCTAGGCCACATTAAAGTCTCAAGCAGGTTGAACTCCCTCCTCTTGTGCGTGAGGAGATAGTGAAGATGCAATTAACCAGGGTGTTGTGCTGTACTTTGGGAGGGCAGTATAGTGCTGCTATGTAGATGGGGAGGGTGGAGAGGAGGGATAGGTGGACAATGAGAAGCTCGTGAGAGGAGGGCTGGGCATCTTGGAAGGAGATGTGCCCTCCTCCTCCTCCTCCCTCCTCCTCCCATCCCCTTCCCTTTCCCCACCTCACCACCACCTTTCCTTCTCACCCAACATTTGATCTGTCTCTCTCTCAAGGCCCTGTTAGCTCTAAATCCCTCAATGGTCCAAGTCATGAATGCCTTAACCCTACACTCCGCACCAGTCTGCTTTTATCTTTCCTGCTCATATCACATCTATTTTCAACCTCCCTTTCTTCCTGGCTGTTGTCCCAGATACTTGGAAGAGTGCTACAGTCACCCCTTCCCAAAGGGGACCCTCTCTCCTGGGTACTATTGTTCAATTCTATTCTTCCTCCCGGCAAAGCTCCATGAATACCTAGTTTTCTCAATGCTCTCCCATCCTTGACTCCTCCTCCTTCTTTTCTCTCTCCCATCTGGCTTTCACAAGTCCCATGGTTACCTTCACCTCCCTCCTCTGGCTCACTGACTGCATCCTGATTGAAACTGACCATGCCTACTCACCTCTCAATCTTTGTGGACCTGGCCAAAACATTTGACTCAGTTGTGTACCCTCTTCTACTGGACAAGCTGAAAAGACAAGACTCTCTGATCATTCAGTCAGCTGGTTCCATACTTACCACAATGGCAGGTCCCATGTTGTCTGCATCAGAAACACACTCATCCCTCTCCTTATCCGTTCAGGCATCCCAAGAGGCTCAGTCCTTGGCCTGTTCCTTTCTGTTTTCCTGTGTAACCCCTGAAATGCTTGTACCTCCATGGCCATCCACATTACGCAGATGATGCAGTGCTTTTCATCTCATGCATCTGCCCCTAACCTGGCTGCTTGGCTCCATTCAGATTTCTCCAACATCCAATGCTGGTGCTGAGCTAATCAACTGCTCCTCAGTGCCAAGAAGATGTTCTCAATGACATTTGACAACAGCAGCTGGTCATACCCTCACCATTTCTCATCTTCCAAACCCTTGATGGTGCTATAACTGAGGATGTTGCCTCCTTTAAAACCTTGGACTTTGCTGGACCCTCACCTCAATTTCTCTCTCCATGTGGATGCCATCCACCAGAAGATCTATCTAAAGGTGGGACTCTCTACAGGAACACAGTATGCATCCTCTTTCTGCTTGCAGAGAAATCATCTCAAAGATGATCCTCCCTATCTTTGATTATGGTGACATTGTATACAGTGTTCTCCCAAATCCATCCTGGCAAGACTAGATCATTTTGATTTTTGGTTGCATACATTCACAAAGGGGAACATATTGGTGGTGCTCAGTCAGTGTGGGGGCTGTGGAGGTGTGTTCTGTATAAACCAATGGATCTAGAAATGCAGGAGGCAAAGCTGAGAAGGCTGAAGATGAAAGTTTTCATCTGTGTGACGGGCGCACACTTTGTGTAGTTCAAAAGATGCAGCTCTACCAATCACACTGGTTTTATGTCCATTAGCCTGTTAACAGACAGCATCATCAGGCTTTGAAGATGAACATCAAGCCTTAAAGTCTCTGGCTGTGTATATTTTCTCTCACTGTTAGTGGTTTCCCTAGTTACTGACAGGAGTCTGGAGAGCATCTCTATGAAAGCACTTAGCAAAGTGGAAAAAAACACTCAGAATGCAGAATGCAAATACAATAGCATCATAAATGTTAAGGCAAGGCAAGGCAACTTTATTTATATGGTGCCCAATCCCTGGGCTCTGGGTTCCTTACAGTCTAAACAACAGAATCATGAATATAAAATAATAGATTATGAACTATAGAATACTATAAGGATGATTAAAAGACTGCACCAGACCCAAAGCATAAGTAAACAGATGAGTTTTAGGATACAATTTAAAAAGACAAGTGAAGGAGCTCCTTTATATTCAGGAAAAGGTGTTCCACAAAACTGGAGCAGCAAAACTGAATGCCTGATCTCTCAAAGACTTCAGACTAGATCTGGGTATCATATGGAGACTGACCCTCTGACTGAAGTAAGCAGCTAGGAGTGTATGGAATCAGGAGGACTTTTAGGTAGCCTGGACCTAGACCATGCAGGGCCTTGTAGGTTAACAAGCATATCTTGGAGGTGATGTGCCTCCACCCAGCAACCAGTGGGGACCATGGAGAACCAGCCTGATATGCTTGAATCAGGAAGTTCCAGAGACCAGCCTGGCTGCTACATTTTGAACCAACTGCAGGCAGTGCATCAACTTTGTGGATAACCCTAGGTACAGAGCATTTACAGTACTCTAGTCTAGATGTAACAGCATATCAATAATGGAAAAGACACCAGAGATACTGTAGTTGATTTAAATTACATATTGTTTGCATCCCCTTTAACGCTATTACATTGCAAGCAAGATTTGGCATTGACAAATGCTTGTTCACTACTTCTGTCACTTCATCCTAGACTATCCTCCTTACAGCACTACTGTTTGCTCTATTCCTCCCATTCTGTTCCCTCAGTTGAAGCCAGGCATCTCTCCCACTGTGCCTCCTTTATTTCAAAATGGGCTTGGCTTCTTCCTCCCTCCTTCTTACCTTAGTTCCTTCTCTTAAGTCCATCTGCCCCATGCACTCCATTCATAACTCTGACTCTTGCACTCTCCTTCCCCTGTGAAATCCTCTGTAGGTCAAGTTGCTTTCTCCTTCAGATTACCTAAGATCTGGTCTTCTAGCCCTTGCTATTCAATCTGCTTCTACTCCTTTTTCTCAAAACCCTCCTTTCTGACTGCTCATCTCTGGATTAGTCCAAATTTAATCAAACAGTGTATGAATTTAAAAGTGGGTAGCAAGGGAGACAGTGAACATCTACCATGGAGCTAAGTTTTGGGGAAGAAATCTTGAGATTGAACATGACAAAACATAGATACAACAGCTCAGATAAATAAAATAAAGAAAGGAATTGGATGGGATTTAATAAATAGCAAAAGGTATGTAGCAGTCCTGAAAGAAAGAGGTTTAATACAAAAATGATAGATTTTCTTGATCTCACAGATAACAATGATTGTATAATCCACTATGAAAACTTAGTTATACAGATAGATATAGTAAAAAGGAAACAAAGCTAGTGTATATGAAAAAAGGTGCTCATTGGTTTAATTGGAAATGTGTCCTGGCAAAGAAAAATTAAATAAACAACTTAGAACAGTAAAAAAAAAGGCCCTAACAAGGAGTATGGGAAAGAATTAAATAAGTTAAGAGAAGAGTATAATAAGACCATAATGAAACAAAAGGAGGAACACAGGAAATCTCTCTGGGCTAAAATGGAAAAGCGATATATGGTAGAATAATAAAAGTTTTAGAGAATTGTGACCAAATGGTTGGGGAATCTGGCAGAGAACTTAAAAGCCTATATAGAACATGCAACATGGATTTATCACTTTAAAACTTCTTCAAAAAGGTTGAACCAGATAACTACTTACAAGCCACAAATGGTTGGATACCACTAGAGAAAGAAATTGGTATTGATGAGATTGTCAATTCCATTTATTCATTTTCTAAACTCAGAGCTAGAGCCTGATGGCATCCCTATAGATGCCATCATTAATCAAATAAATAGATGGATTCCAGTTCTACATAAATTATTTAATTACATCACAAAAATAGGAAATATACAAAAATCATGGAGAAGTGAAATTATCCCAGTTTTCAAGAAAGGAGATAAACAAAGCCCAATATGCTAAAGGCCCATTAGCCTGATAGATTCCACATAAAAATATTGACAAGAATTTTAAACAACAGAATATTAGAGTGGGTGCACATGCACAAACTAATTGACGAGGCATAGCAGGCTTATACCTAAAAACTCAACGACTGACTCAGTGTTTTGTGCTATCGCATTTAATACATAAATACACAATGGTTAAAAGACAAAACTTTTTAGTGTATTCATGGATTTAAAATCTGCTTTTGATAGCATTGATAGAAATCTGTTGTTGAATGTTCTAAATAATATGGCATGGATAAAGCGATGCTACGACTTGATGGCACTATATAAAACAAGCATTTGTCAATGCCGAATGTTGCTTGCTTCTATGTGCTGTTTAGGTATTTGGAAGTCATTGGAGTGCAAATATTGAAAATTTGCGAACTTACGCGTGGTAGGAACCGCGCAATGCACGTCACAGAAACAGTCATTTTTAGGAATTTTTTCACCAAATTTTCAACATAGCCATTTTAAGACCTCTGCTCATGAACAGTGTCACTGTGATTTTGTTAATGTGGCCATACATTGAGTTTGACAATCACTGCGCCCATTGTGCGCTACATGGGCAGAAACACGTTTTGGGCAGGATGTGAAAATGACAGCTGTACTGCTCATAAGGAGGTGTGGTAAAATGGCAATGTTGAAAATCTGGAGTGAAAATATTGAAAATTTGCGAACTTACAACCCTCGTAAGAACTGCATAGCATGCGCTCGTAAAACAGTCATTTTTTGGAATTTTGGCACCAAATTTTCAACATGGGGTTTGGGACCCTTCTCATGAATGATGTCACTGTCATGGCAGCTATTCAGGCCTAAAGGGTGATTTCGCAGTCACTGCACAGTCACTCGCAAAATCACCGCCTAGGCCGCCATGACAGTGATTTATCGTCGAGAAGGTCCCAAAATCCTATGTTGAAATTTGGTCGCAAAATTCTCAAAATGCCTGAGATATGCAACAAAGTTGAAACCCCTCCATCTAGCCCATTATACAACTTACCGGCATTTCATCAGTTCGCGGTTGGCTTTGAAGAGTGCAGACGTGTTCCCGGTCCACCGAAGATCATCGCGCCAGAGTCGGGAGGTAAGTATGGGGTGGGGGTGTGGGGAGGCTAGATGCGCAGTGGGTGGAGTGCGGGTTGTGGGGGGTCAGGAGGCGCCACGGGACTGCCGTTTTCAGGTAAAAAAAAAAAGGCGATCGTGAGACGTTTGCCACGCTGGGGTGGGCTCCAGCATGGCACAAGGATGTTGGGGGTCGTTCAGCCAGCGGGATTGGGCACCCCGTCGGCCAAGGACTGATTGCCGCGCTGGGGTGGGCTCCCAGCGTGGCACCTTCAACTGGGGGAGGGAGAGGCGCTGGCTCAGCCGACGGGACTTGGCACCCCATCAACTACACAGTACATGCGGGAAGGCCGACGCCTGCATGTGGAGGGGAGCTCACGCTTCTTATCACTGCTCACTGAAGCATAGCTCCCCTTTCAACTGTATGCCACTGCATTTTGGAGCGTGTCATAGACGCGCTCCAAAATGCATTAGCTACAGGGCGCGTCTGCCAGCTCACTGACTGAATTGGAAGAGGAGGTGACACACCTCCGAAATCTCCGATGATGGCACTATGTTTCTTGCACATGCGTGCAAGCAACATACCAAATCAAAATAAGATATATCAATGGAGATACAACACAAAATGTAGAGAAAATAGGATGTGGTTTGTCCCCATACTTTTCAATTTATTCTTAAATCAAATTTTAACCAAACTATACAAAACCGACTTTCACGTGCCCAAGATAGGAGATAATGGTTGCCCATACCTGGCATTCACAGATGACGTTGTGCTTATATCTACAAGTTTTTGGGAATAAAGAGATTATTAAACAAATTTAAGCAAGAGGTGATACAGCTGCCCTCCAAATTAATTATGACAAACTAAATTATTGATCTTTGGAAATAAAAGAAAAAAGGGTTTCATATTAAAAATTGAAGAATTTAGAACTAAACAGGTTAAGAAATTTAAATATTTAGGGATAATAGATTTCTATGCTCATACAAATAGTTGCCTATGTGCCACACAACCAAAGAGTGTAGGCAACCTTACGTGTGAATGTTACAGGCAGGGGTCCCATGGACCCCTGCAGCATTCACCAAGGGTGTGTGCAAGATAATTTGTGCACCTGCCGGCCCTAGCCCCTCGGGAGTACCATGCTGTGGACATATGGGGTGTGCCTGCATTACTCAGCATTCACTAAGCTGCATAGTGCCAGGCACAGGGGGCACCGGTTCACCATCTGGAACCAGGCATAACCCAGTACACGCTCCAAAGTTCTATGGCTGCCAAGTCTGCGGACCAACACAACTGATCTCCGGGCTGCCACAGCCCACTAGGCTGTAGGGGAGGGCTGGGACAGCATCCCAGGAGGTGCCCAGTGGAAGTCCATCTGGTGCCGCTTTATGCAGTGTGCTCTGATGCTGTGCACCAGCTGTATGGGTGCAAGGGATCCACTGAGGAACCCGGTATGGGCATCTGATTGGATGCCCACCTGGGTCAGTGGCTCCCACCCCTACCATCTTCATGACCCTGCATGCTGAGGGGCATGACCTTGGACAGAGCTCCCTGTGGGTGCTAAGCGGTAGTGCCTGCCGTTTTACCCTGTGCCTGTCCAGGGCGAATGGGTTCATGGTAGGGTCGTGCCTCAGGTGCATATTACCCACCTCCTTTGTGCATAGGGACAATATTCTCAGAAAACCCCTAATGAACCCAACATATAAAGGAACTGGAATCCCAAACAAAAAAAAGTTTTTGCCAGCTTTAATAGCTTTGCATATAAATGCGGAGGAGTTTAATCAAAGGCTCCCTGAAAGTAATTAATGCAAAATCAGAGCACAAATCCTAGATGGTGCAGAAGTGTGGAAACTGATCAAAAACATTGTAGAGAAATTAATTAATCCAGATTATAAAAATGAATGGGTATACCGAATGTAAAGACAAAGAACCTCTGTGTGCAAACACTGAGGCAAGGGTTACCCAAAGGGCATTTGGCTGGGAAGCCAAGTTTCAAGAAAATACAAATCACACATGCCCCACAATGCAAAGCATCATGGGCTGCATATGCAAATCACCACAGAATGTTATGCTGGTCCAACTTTAAGCAGAATTGCATGGTGCCGAAAGGCCTCACACAGTTTGTAAAGGGTGCTAACAGAAGACATAGACACGTGTTTCGTCCTACCAGGACTCATCAGTATGCCTCATCTGTTTGACACCCCAGTGGAATGGACCAGCTACCCTTAAGGCAGTGTGCCTTGGATATATTGTGGTGAACCCATTAAAATAAAAACTATTTAAAGACAAAGAACCTCTGTGCACAAACACTGAGGCAAGGTTACCCAAGGGCATTTGGCTGGAATCAATTTCAGAAAATACAAAATCACACATGCCCCCAATGCAAAGCATCATGGGCTGCATATGCAAATCACCACAGAATGTTATGCTGGTCCAACTTTAAGCAGAATTGCATGGTGCGAAGAGCCTCTCACACAGTTTGCAAAGGGTGCCATTCCACTGGGGTGTCAAACAGGCGAGGCATACTGATGAGTCCTGGTAGAGACGAAACACGTGTCTATGTTTTCTGTTAGCACTCTTTGCAAACTGTTGAGAGGCCTTCAGCAACACTGCATTCAATTAATATGACCAGCATAACATTCTGTGGTGATTTGCATATGCAGCCCATGATGCTTTGAATGGATGTGATTTGTATATACCGCAATGTGCCCCTCTGTATTATCCCAGGCAGAACTGGGTCAACTGCCAAGAAAGGAAAATATTATATTGGTTGAAGGTATACAGTATGCAGTAACATAGGCTACCAAGGAAATGTCTTGAGGAAGTGGGAAATATCAGGAAAATAAAATTATTTTTCCTATGATCAGGGTTGCAGAGAACCTAATTAAACCATATGAATTATTACAATGTATCCCTGATATATTAAGAAGACCTATATAGAAGTACAATCACAAAATTAAAAATAGAATAAGGGACATTTTCTGCCAGAAGGATCTAAAAATATGTGCCAGTTACAGAATAAGCCAATGGCTGGCAAAAACAAAAACACTTGGTTTAGAGAAATACCTTTTATTACTAAAAACATCCTTATTGTAGAAAGCTTTTTCAAAATACCAATTTGAGTATTATAAGAGTGACTGTTTTGATTTTATAATTGATAGGAATGGATCAAGATCCAGTGGCAGATGTCGCTGTAATATGGGAGAAGATGCGGTCATACATCTATTAATCCTTTGTCCATTATAAAATAAAAACAGGAGAAAATTACTAGGAGGTATTCTGGGACAATTAAATGTAAAACCCACAAGAAGCAACTGAACTGTTATTGAACTCCAATTCTCGACAGTACTAGAAAGCAGTCTCATCATTTAAAGTGATAGACACAAGGGCTGGGATATTCAAAGGGGTTGCGCCTAGTGCAACCCTGCATTGTCTTAGCGGGATACTGAAGGCTACCTGGCGCCTTTAAATCTTGATGCGGCTGGGGTGCAATGCTAACGTATACAGCACAAATGCAGGGGCATGCCCATGCATATGCAGCACATCCCGATATTCAGCCGGGATGTGCGGTGCATATGCTGGCACAACCCTGCAGTGAGTCGCATGGGGGCTCAAGGTTGAGCCCCAGAAAGATGTCACAACTCCTAGCCACCCACAGGTGGGCTGCAGTACTGCAGGGTGCAACACAGCAGCTCAGCTGTGGGTGGCTACCACCCACCCACAACACTGTTGCAAGCACACACACACACCCTGGTGGCCAAGTGGGACTCTCCCACCCGAGTCCCCAGTAACGCCAAATGATCGTTCCTGGTGCTCTAGTGGAACCCCTGCCCTAGCCATGATCGTGGTAATCCTATGTAAGGAAAAGCCCTGGTGATCCAGTGGCACCTCCACCCCTCAACCCACACCAAGCCCTTGCCCTCCGCTCCCCCATCATTGACAGGTGGCTGCAACCCTCCCACATACGCCTGGCCACCCTCTGAATGACAGGTACAGTATGGGCTGTAAGTCCATTGGTCCCCAATGTGGACCACTAGGCTTACAGTGCATACTATACTAGACAGTCCCAATTATGTGAGTGACTTCATTCACATATTTGGGACTGTCTAGTCAGTATGCTGTGCAAGCCTACTGGTCCACACTGGGGCCAATGGGCTTACAGACCATATTGTACCTGTCATTCAGTGGGCGGCTGGATGGTATGCGGTGGGGTTGCAGCCGCCCACCAATGATGGGGGAGCAGGCTGGGCAGGGGGTTCAGTGTGGTAGGAGGGATGGGGACCACTTAACCACCAGGGATGATAGTTCATTACATTATTCGGGAATCAGGGACTCGGGGGCACTAGACTACCAGGGCTTGTTTGGTATACAGTGAAGCAATGCAGCTCCAGGGTGGATGTCCCAGGATACTCTCTGCACACATCATGCTTTCAGGGCGCTGGGCGCTAGTCGCCAGGCTGCCCTGCGCAAGGCTTATGCAAATGGGGCCATAATAACATGCAAATGGCCCCATTTGTGCCTTTCATATCTTTATAGCCTCATTTGCATGCCCTCTGCTGAATATCGTGGGTGATGCACCTAGCACAACTGCACTTGCGTTGGCGCATCCCTGTGCTCCTTATCTGTGGCTTAAGCGCCCCGGCGCGGTGTACTGCACCATGCTCAGTTTGTGTGCCAACCTTGTCATATTCAATGGTGCTGTGCTATGGCACATCACCGCTGAATATTGCCTGTCCTGGCCCTGGTGCAGCCCAGTTGTGCTGTGCCCAGGCTTGCGCCACTGCCGGTGCAGTCTGAATATCTGGGTGAGAAACTTCATCTGAGACAGAAACAAGTAATATAATAAAATGTATGGCAGTTTTAGAATAAATCGTATTGTATGTACAGTAGATATATATTAAATTAATACTGTTTATGAAATTATATCATATAGTGATCATTTTGAATTGGTGCAATAATATTTAATGTGGCTATTTCTATGTATGATATGATGTATGTTGTTAAATGAAAATTTTATAACGACACAACTTGTCATGCAATAAACTAAACTTGACTTGACTTATCATCTCACTCCTGCCAAAGCCCGTGACCACTCCTAGCCCCACTGCTGCTCCAGATGCTAGTTTTGGTTCAATGTCCCTGTGATCACTGCCTCAAGATTAGCTATTGTTTTGTGATGCTTGTGCTGATTCCAGTGAAGTTGCTCCTTTCAACATGGTGCAGTTCGAACTAATATCTTAAGTTTGACTTGTGTAGTTACTGTCTTTGCTTTTATTTATTTTGAAGGCATCTTATTGTATTTACTGTTTTGCACTGTTACTCTCTTCACTCCCTGTCTCCAGGATGGATCTGAAATGAGCTGCTACCAAATCAGTATGTCTTTCTTGGTAAAACTTTTTAAATAAAAATAAATAAATAGGGAGGAATCACCAGCAGGAGACAAGAGGTGCTGCTACCACTGTTTAGGTCACTGTTTCATCCTCATCTGGAGTACTATGTCAGTTCTAGAGACCACATCTAAAGAATGACAGGGGTCAAAGTGAAGGCAGTGCAGTGGAGGATAACCAAGATGCCACAGGAACAGCAGGATAGGATGCATGAAGAGAGGTTGGCAGATCTGAACTTGCACATGCTTGAGGTGAGAAGAGAGAGATGACATGATTGAAACATACAATACCAATGTGGTGCCTAAATTGGATAGCAGGGAATTATTCAGATTGTGTGGGAACACAAAGACCAGAGGTAATTCCATGAAGCTGTTGGGGGTAGAGAGAGTCAAGTTTAAGGGGAGATGCCAGGAAGTACCATTTCATGGAAAAGGGTGGTCGAGGGTAGAATAAGTTACTGGAGGGGTGGTCGTGTGAAATCAGTGGGGGTATTCAGATCAGGGTGGAACAGATACAAGGTTTTGTAGAGACCCCACTAGAAAGGGAGGAGGAAGGAAGAGTGATGAGCCTCTGGGATCTCTCATTCAACATTAGTTAGGCAGTAATGGACAGATACGATGGTCCGATTGGCCTTTTTCTGCCAACAAATTCTATGTTTCTATGATTTTTTGTTTTGTTTTGGAAGAGCCACATGTACAGAATACAGAAACTGCTGTGGACATCAACCCCTGATGAAGTGTCATGTATTAGGACGTGACATGCTGGGTTTAGCTCCACTGCTCTCCTGTTTGCATGCTATAGCTGTTAATTAAATAACTTTGCAGTTACTGGTGTTACTTTTGATTTTTGAATTCGGTGCTACCTCCAGCATTAGTACCTCGAGTGCAAGGACTCAGATTTATTGCTTTGTACCCATCTCAGAGTCAACGATGTGCAGCTTCTGTGTTCCTGCTGTGAACATGGGCTACAGTTTAACTGTGCAACTATCTAGACAAAACAATTTTGCTTTCAATATTATTTTAAGTAATGTGCTGGAAGCATTGTACTTGGAATCAATATCCAGTCTCAGTGATGACCTATATGATTTGCTGTGTACATTGCAAATCATTAACAACTCTATGATTCTTTGGCATCAGCTGTGAATGCAGAAAATGTCCAATTCAGAGAGCCCCTGTATGTGCCCCATTGTGGAGTGCACAGGATCCCAGTCAATGGTTTCTACGGCATGCATATACCATCCCTTACACATAGTACCCCTATAGAATTGACCTGCACTGGCCTACATTTTATTTATTTTATTAATTTATTTATTTGCAAAATTGAAAAACCTTTGAACGTGAACTCTTTTACAAAGGTTCCACGTCAATGAAACACAATGCAATTGGTACATACATAGAAAACACAAGATACAGCAAACTCAGTTATAGAAAACAGCTTCAAATGGCAGCAAACAAAACATTTAAGCAGACTGAGTACAGTTGAAGTTGTATCTTTCAGTGAAATCAAGACAAGGGTGACCAACTAGGCATTCAAGGAGCCCTCGACCCAGAGGCCTTGTCTTTAAATTGGGCCCTCTGTGATTTGACTGGGACAGGGAAGAGGTAGGGCTGTATATGGGCATTCTGGCATGACTGTGTGCAATATTGGCAGGCCCAGGAATGCATAAGTCGTAAGACTGGGGGATTT
Organism: Neoceratodus forsteri; assembly: GCA_016271365.2. NCBI lineage: Eukaryota > Metazoa > Chordata > Ceratodontiformes > Ceratodontidae > Neoceratodus > Neoceratodus forsteri. The sequence goes on from CM057452.1 coordinate 428,340,802, forward strand.
AGAAGTTGCTGTGTATCCTCCAAATCCAGTAAAGAGACATATTTCCTAGCATGCAGCCATGCACAGATCCCTACTAGGGCAAGAGTACCAGCATTCAGGCCCACCAGCAGTTCACAGATGATGATGATTATTCACCAAATTGAACTCAATTAAGCTTTATTACCTAAGTGCAATAAAATGGCTTGGGGTGTCTTTAAGGTTTGGGTGGAAGAGTGGAAGGGTACAGATGGGTGTGGGGATTCATTAAATTGCTGAACACTTAAGATACCAGCTGACAGAACTGACACAGAGCAGGTAAAAGGCCATTAACCTAAAAGAGAAAAGTATTTTATTTGGTACAGTACTTCAAGTGGCCGTGTGGGTATGTAGAGATAAGTTCTTTTCAGTGTTTCTAAGGCAGTTCTTTTACTTTAGTAGACAGTTTGAGGAGACTATCTGGGTGGAATATTATAGCCTGTATTGTAGGCTGAGTGGTTACTATTGAACCCATGAAGCAGGTGACTGTTTGGGGAGGAGCTGAACAGGCTAAGGGCCTGATCTGCAAATGATCCACATCCATGGAGAGGTGTTGCACAAGCTTGTGGAGTGCAGAGATCACATTCTGCAAAAGCGGAGACCTCCATACATCAAAAGCCCTGGATGCATGCACCCTCCACACCTGATCCCAGTCACATGCAACATTTCCAGCCATGATGGGGTGAGGCAAGGGGTACTGCATGTGCCCCATCCACTGAACAGTTTCTATACTGTGGATGCTTGGGGTGGAAGATGTTATGTGACCATATGGGCTGCGGTAGCACTTATGTGCTCCTTTCCACATGGCCACTGGTCCTCCACAGAGCCGATTTGTAGTCGGACCTCATGCCCCAGCTCTCAGAGCCTATATGGAGGTCAGGGGCCATACTAGCACCAGTCAGAGCAGAAGGTAAATGTATGTGTTTGCAGATGGAGATATAGATGTTATTGGAGGACTACTGTATCCCACAGACCCCTGCTCCATGTGGAGACTGGAATCCACTAGTGAGTAAGCCTGGGCAGCCAACTGCATGCTTAGTGTCCAGCACAGCTTCACTCCCTTGCAGCCCTCTGCCCTGTGCAAAGCACTGCAGGCAGGGGCTCTGGATTTCATCCACTGTGGAGTACATTGGGTGCTCCTCGGCCTGGATATGCTTGAATTGCACATATCCCATGCTGCTTTGTGGATTGGGTCCTTAGTGCATTCCAGCAGGAGCCAGGATATTAAAGTTGCTAGTTAGCTGGTGGCCATTTGCTAGGAGAACCTTCTAACACTTATATCTCTATAATCAGAGCTTGCCCTTTATCACAGGATACAGTCAGAGGCTCTGCATACAATGTGAACAGAGGTACCAGGTTCTAAACTGTGGACTAGGAAGTCTTACCATTTATAAGCACTCAGTAACACAAAATGTGAGAGTCTGATTCTGGTCAAATGGTAGAAAGTCAGTACAAAAGTAGTTTCCTCACGATAGAGGTGAATCATGCAGAGGTGAGTCATGCCACTTACTTATGGCGGCCACAAATATAAGTGCAGGTAGCTAGAACTTGTATGAGGGGACTTGGGATAGAAGTGGGAAGGGAAGAAACTCTGTGTAACCAAAGGAATAAGTGCACACTAACATACCTACTTTATAGCTTATTGTAGTCCAAAAATGCCCAGGCAGTTCAGGGCTGGGGCTACATAGAAGTTGAAAGAGCCATTGGACCATTTTCTTCCTGAAGGAGTTTAGGAAGACAGATGGTTGCCCAATCTGCTGGAAACTGATTAGCCTCTGTGCTGAGCTGGCTGCCACACCTGCTGCATGGATGGGCCTGAGGAGCACCACACCAAGGCAAGTTTATTTTAAAGCGCCCTTTCCCAGAAGCTCAGGGGACAGGATGCTGTACAGGATAAGAAACCCACACTCTTTAAATAAAAAATAATCAATAAATACATCAAATCATTTATTTAGTTGTAATGTTTGAGCTGGGAAGGTACACTATGCTGCGACAGCTTGTTTCCAGGTGTGTCGGGGGTCATGGACCTGGTTTATTGACACAGGGAATGTTGGCCATGACACCAGAAACTACCCTTTTTGTCAGTAGGGATCCTCTGTCCATTTTGCTGTCTGGCAAGATGGCGAACCCTGGTGGTGGGTGGAGATGGACATACTGTTGCTGCATATCCTGCTTGCTCTATAACTTTTGTTAGCTCTATGAAGATCCCTGCCAGACAAGGGGCTATTCCTCTCAGTATGGAGGTTGAAGTGACAAGTTCAGAACCAGTGGCACATATTGAGTAAGTGCCAGATGGCATAGCAACAGTGGATAAAACTGAAGTAGGGAAGGGAAATTGTTTAACCAGGAAAGGCACACTAAACCAGAGCTTTTTCAGGTGCCACCTGGGAGCACAAAGAATTTAAGTGACTTGCTCAAGGTCACACAATATGCAAGTAGGGGCCGATGGTATTCAAACCCAGGTCTCCAGGTTTGCTGCTCAGTGCCCTTAACCACTATGCTATAGTGCTTCCTAAGTAAGAGAGCCAGTACTAGAGTTATTTGGTCCAAATCCAGCCCAGCAGGTGAAGCTCAATGAACTGGCAGATGATGGCTTGATAGCCAGTATCCAGGAAAGGAGTGCTGTCCTTCTAGAAATATTGCCTGAAGAAGATGTGACTTAAATGGTGGCAACATAAATATTAAAGGAGTCTGCCTGTCAGTTGAGGAGCAGCTCAGCTGTGAAGGGCATACTGTCAGTTCCTGTTCTGACAGCATCAAACTCTGGGACTGGGTAGAATTTGAGCGGCCCTGTGGCGGGTGCAGTACACGCATTCAGAAGAAGGTGACCCACCCCAACTCCACCAGTACCAGGAGGAAGTTCATGGTCCCCTAAAAAGCCCTTTAGCTGCTGGCTGGTGGCACTCAGTTGTTGAATGGGTTGGGAAGCCATTCTGGCCACGAGTGCCTCTGAGATTATGGCCCTGATGAGAGGTGGAGTTTGAAAGGTCCAGATGTCTCCCAGAAGCCAGAATGAAATGACGAATGTCTGCTCCCATACTGTCTGTCAGTAAACTTGCTACCACACCTGCCCAGTATGCGAGTTGGGTCCTGCTCCAGCGGTGCCTCCTGCAACATCAGCATCACCCAGTATGGTGGGGACAATGAATAAGTAATTCTAAATTGGTCTCCACATCTGCATCCTTGCCAGAGACTGTAAGTACTGGGCTACAGTTTTTGAAAATACCAAGCTGAGTAAACAGGAGCATGAGACTGTCACAATTAGTGAAAAACTGAAGCTGGCTTCTGAGGGTGGGGATGTGCCAGTAATGGGGATACAAGTCCTTGGTGTGAACACCTCTCAGTCCTCTGTAATACATGGTTTGCCTCAAACCTCTGCACACCTCCTGCAGTGAATGCTACACCACCTGAAGGAGAAGGAATGTCTTTGAACAAGCTGCTCCATGTGTTCTCCTTGGGTGTCCCTGATTATTAAACTTCCTGAGAGCATGTCTGGTAGCACTGATACAGAAGAAGGCCAGAGGACATGCATACAGCTATGTTTACTCTGAATCAAGATCTTGTGGGGAGATGACAAACTGATTTTCGAATCAACCAGGGGCTAAAGAGGGGGTCCAGCAGTAGGCAACTCCCAGAGAGAGAATGTGGGATACTCTGATGATGGTGAGGACTCTCAGCAACTGAGACCTAGGTTCACTATAGCCGACCTGTCTGAAAATTGCTTTGAGCCAGCCAGATGGTGAAATGCTGTACAGCTAGAATTTGGGGCAGCCTGAATACACAGAAACATAGAAGTTGACAGCAGATAAGGACCACAAGGCCCTTCCAGTTGACCCATTTTTTCTACCTTATGAATGTGCCATAGGCCTTTAATCTGTCAACTGCCTATTTATTCATACTCATCTTTATTGCTCCCTTATGCCTATCCCATGCCTGTTTGAAGCCCTGCCTGTATTCATATCTACCACTTCCTGAGGTAGGCCATTCTATGCATCCACTACTCTTTCTGTGAAAAGAACTTCCTCCATCACCCCTTAATCGGCCTCCCTCTAATCTCATGCTGTGTCCTCTTGTCCTGCTATTTTTCTTGTATACTGAAACATGCTAGACTCTTTGACCTTGTTAATGCCTTACAATATTTGGATGTTTGATCATATCACCTCTCCCTCCTTTGCTCTAGGGTATACATATTGAGTTCAGTTAATCTGTTCTCATATGTTTTCTGATGCAGTCCCTGCACCATTTTGGTTGCCCTTCTCTGGAATGCCTGCATTTTGTTAAAGTCTTTGTGTAGGTGTGGCATTCAGCACTGCATGCAGTACTCCAGATGGCTAACCAGTGTCTTGTAAAGAGTTATTACCTCCCTCTTATGACTTGTGATACCCCTACTAATACACGCCAACATCTCTTTAGCCTTACCTACTGCTTTAGTGGTCTGCTTGGATGATTTCAGGCCTGAAAAAGGGACCTTCGGCTCAGTGGTCCTACCCGTCACCAAAATTTAATAAATAAATAAATCTATGATGATGATGCCCAAGTCTCTTTCTTCCCTAGTGATTGCCAGCAACTCCCATCCCAACCTATAGGTAGCTTCAGGGTTTCTCTTCCTGTGTGCATGATCTTGCACTTCTTGCGTAAACCCCAGTTGCCACTCTTCAGACCATTTTACCAGTTTTCCCAGATCTCTTCTCATTCTGCCCACCCCATCTGGATCATTTACTCTGCTGCAGATCTTGGTGTCATCTGCAAACAGGCAAACCTTACCCTCCAGTCCATCTGTAATGTCACTGATGAAGATATTGAAGAGGACTGGCCCAGGACTGATCCCTGAGGTACCCCACTTGTGACTTGCATCTCTTCTGACTGTATACCGCTTAACACCACTCTCTGTTTTCTGCCCTCCAACCAGTTTGCCACCTGATTGACCAACTTCTGACCCACCCTGAGCTTATTTAACTTATTAATCAATCTTCTATTTGGAACAGTATCAAAAGCTTTGCTGAAGTCAAGGTAGGTGACATCAACCACACCCCTGGTCTACCACTCTGGTTACCCAATCAAAGAAATCTATGAAATTAGTCTGACAGAACCTTCCTGTTGTAAACCCATGCTGTCTTGGATCCTGTGCTCCTATGGATTGCAGGTGTTGCACTACCCTTTCCTTAAGAAGTGCCTTCATAATCTTGCCCACTACTGAGGTAAGTGACTGGTCTATAGTTCCTGCCTCCTCCCTGCTGCCACTCTTGGGGAGCAGGATCACATGACCCTTCTCCAGTCTTCTGGGACCCCATCCTGTGCTCAGAGACTCACTAAACAGTTCTTGTAATGGCTCTACTTATTCCATCCTTAGCTCTTTCAGTACCCTGGGGTGTATGCCATCAGGTCCCATTGCCTTGTCCTCCCTAAGCTTAGTGAGCACTTGCAGGACCCTTTCTTTTGTGAAGGGACCTGTGCACATCTCCTTCCCCTGTGTCCATGGTGCTGGCTGTGGGCCCCATCCTACCTTCTCCTCAGAAAATACTGAGTAATAATACCTATTTAGGATCAATGTTTTTCTTGGTCCTCCTCCACACAGAGCCTGTGTCTGCAGTGGAGGAGGGGCAGTCAACTATAAAGGTGCTCGTGGTTCAAAGTGAACACAGGTGCATTATCTATCTACATTTCTATCTGCCACAAACTGTCTTGTGTGTGTCACAGAAAATGGCTTTTGGACTATTGCCTGCTTGAAACACCTTTGTGCTGAAGTCTCCCTGCAAATGAGACATTCCATAACATCTAATGCAGAACCGCAGCGGTGAGAGGGGCGTGGACCTGGATCCTGCATCTGCAGTGGAGGAGGGAAAGTCAGCTATAAAAGGCGCCATGGTTCAAAGTGAACACAGGTACTGCATTATCCATCTACAGTAGTAGCCACAGACATTGCCAGCTATTTCTTGAAATTTCTGTGATATTTCTAGAGAAATCTTGTGCTTTCTGCATCACCACAGTAGGGGCAGAGAGAAACTCTTTAGAAATTTTGAAAAATATCTGGAAATAGTTGGCAATGTCTGTGGCTACTGTGTATCACACCTGGACAGCTGGTTCTGATCCCTGTATAATTTTTGTTGTAAATATAAAAAAGTATGATGGACTGTGGCAAAAGGAAATGCTGGTTGCTGTAACTTGACACTTCAACCCCAGGGATAAGTTCAAAGGACAGGACATAGCTAAACTGCAGGTATCTAGAGTGCAATTATCTGGTCAATTTGCTTTGATTCCAGGAAATGAAATTAGCTATTCATGACTTCCTCAGGGAAACCTTTGATCTGCACTAGATGTCTTAAGGAAAGGGACACTGGCGGTGTTATGAATAACCTCCCAGGAAACCAGCTCATTTCATCAAAGAGACTTTGATGTGTAGATACCAGTCGGTGACGGAATTAAGGAGTCAAATACACTTTTGCTTTGAATACAGTGACTTTTATCAAAGAGACTTTTAATGTGTGTGTGTGAAGCAAAGTACAGACTGGTTCTGACTAGTCAAACATAAGAAGAGGAAATCATTATGACATCTCTTATTTTTTAAATATCTTAGTAGGCCATCTTGGTGTTATAAATATAGATTTTGTTACACCAAGGCGGAGTTTGGTGACCCTCAGAGAGAAGGCCGGCTTAGGACTGTTTTTAACATACTGAGAAGACCTTGACAGACACACTTTCATATTTCTGACTGAGAGAAGAGGAACATCAGAGCACTGATAGATTAAGAAGTAAGGACCTTAGATAAGATTAGTCTGAATGTTATTATTTGTAGGAATCTGCACTTTTACCTGTTTGTTTTAAGGCAGTATGTGTTGGGATATTTTGTTTTGTAATATTTTCTGTTTTCCTATTTTAAAGTAAAGATATATATTTTAAAACAGAAACTGCCTGGAGTGCCTTGACATTTCTTTTATTTAAGTGATGTTTTGAAGGTTCTAGTTAACACTGTGTAGGAGCTATTGTTATACCAAACTGGGAATCAGATAGAGTTCTCAAAGTCTTGTATAGAGTTCAAAGGGTTCATTTTGTAGACCTGGTTAGGTGCCTGTAGACAAAGATATCCGGCCCCCAAAGACAGAATTATCTGAACCTGATAATTGGGAATGCTAACAAGAGGTTATCAGTTTGAATCCCTCAAGAACTTGAGACTAAGGTGACTTGAACCCACAAAACAGACAAGAGGGTTACCTTGTACTGTTAACTGTCCATAAATCCTATGCTCAGAGGTTGGCTCTTTGGAGTACAGGACTGACCAGCTGAGTGAATTTGTGACAGATTGATGGCAGTGGTGATAAAAAGCTTGGTGGTATAAGCTTCATTGTTCAGTGTGTCAGCTTGAGACCGCTCAGCTCACTTGGAAAAAAGAAAGGCAGTGTTTTATTTCAAAAGGAAACAGAACTATATCCCTTGCCTACAGTCAAGTTCCTACCCATTTTATTTTTTTCTAAAGTGCCAGTCAGATTAACGAGTCAGGAAAGATGGTTTCACTACAGCAGGCAGCACACTGTAGATCACTTGAAACAGTTGTGTAAGGAAAGAGGAGTCCTGTTCAAGGTGACAGCTAAAAAGCAGAACCTCATAGAGGCCCTGATGGTAGCAGATACGTGAGAGCAGAGAGTCACAGATTGTGACTGAAAGGAACCTGACCTCAAGTGTGGCAGGACTAGAGGTCAATGAGGGGTCCCGAGCTGATGAGGAGGACAGCAGGGCCACTGTCAGTGAAGGGCCACAGCAGCAGGGAAGATCACCAGTACCCTGAATCCAGAGGTACTCAGGCTGCAAATTGAGTTGCGAGGATGGAAATGGAAGCAGAGCGACAACAGAGGGAGGCGACCATGAGGCAGAGTGACAACAGAGGGAGGCAGACTGTGATGAGCATGAGTGCCAGTGAGTTGCAGAGGAGAAGAAAGAGGAGCACCAGTGGCAACACGAACTGGAGAAGCTACGACTCCAACCAGCGGCACCAGGGCAGGAAAGTGGCTTAGGTTTAATTGGGACTGCAGGACTGGGTTACAAATTGAACTCCAAATTAATAGCTGAGTTTAAGGAAGGAGGACATGGATGCCTTTTAAATTCTTTTGAAAAAGTTTGTATTCAGGCTAAAATTCTAGAGAGTCCTGAGCTTCCAGCTATCCCTGCTACTTACTGGGAAAGTTCGGGATGCATTGGGTCAAATGAACAATGAGGACAGTGATGATTACTGCAAGTTAAAAGCTGCCCTGTTAAAAGTTTGAATTAACTGCTGAATCGTTACAGAGCTAAATTTTATAAGCTCAGGAGGAGCCCTGATATGAGCTATGGGAGCTAGCCACAAAACAACGTCAGTTTTAAAACATTTGGTGGGAAGGAATTGAGGCAAACTCTGTTGATAAAATTGAAAATTTGATTTTATTACAACAGTTTTATTGGGCATGCCCAGCAGAGCTAAAACCTGGCTAGAGGACAGAGATCCAAAACAGTGCAAGAGCCTGCTGAACTCCTCGGATCGTATGCCAAGAGCAGACCTGCTCTGAGAGTGAATGGGCAAGTGTGGAAGCACAGAAAGGGAAAAGTATGCCTTCAGGGCAGCTAAAACCCTTATCGCTTCTACCAAACCAGTTAGCCCCAGGTTTCAATAAAAAGATTTATCTGAAGTAAGAAATGCATGTTGGCTGTGCAAGAAAACTGGGCATATTGCCAGACAGTGCCCTAAAAAGGTGAGCCATAACACACAAGTGGGTGCTAGAAAATAAGTGGGTTGTTTGTGTGTCCCTGGGAGGATGCCAGTGAACATGAGGAACATATGCACCCAGTCATAGTAAATGGTGTACAGATGCAGGGGTTAAGGGACACAGGGGCATCCCTGGCATTGTTAAGGATCTGGTAAAGTCTGATCAACTTTACCCAATAAATATGTAACTGTACAAGAGTTTACTGGTGAAGAGAAACAATGCCACTCGCTAATGTTCTCCTGGACTTGGGTGAAACAGGGGACTGTGTAACAGGTGGCTGTAGCCAACACATTAGCAGTGGATGTGATCCTGGGTAACAATCTCCAGCAGGGGTGGTATGTGCAGTTACCCGTGAGCCAAGCGGCAAGGGAAATTGTGGTTCCCTGAACCCCACAGAAACCAGTGTGGAACCACACTGAGAGGCTGGTTCCCAGCCAATGTCTCCAGATCAGAGACTGATAAAAGGGTAGAAATTCTCCAGTAGCAAATAACCACACAGCTACAGAGGTTACTCCAAAGAGGGAGGGGTGACCCCTGACAGAGGGTTGGGAATGACAGTGATCCTGAGGGCCCTGATGCTAGTGCTAGGGACCCTAGTTTAGTGACTGAAGGGACTTGTCCCATGCCTTGGGACTGTGTGTGAGGGGTTGCAGCTGCTCAGAGGAGGACCCTAGTTTAGAGAAGCTGAGGGCTTGGGCAGACTCAGAGGCACACAGGAGGTGACGCAGACATAAGGGTTTATTGGGAAAATGGACTTATGTATACACAGGCAGAACAGACAGAGGGAGGATGCTAGGCAGGCAGCTTGTCATTCCCCAGGGATATCGTGAGCAGTCGCTCAAGATTGCACATGCTATTCCCTTGTCTGGTCATCTGGGAATCATGCAAACTATGCAGTGGTTAGCCCAGAATTTCTACTGGCTTAACTTCACCCAGCAGGTGAAGGAATATTGCAGGTCTTGTCACCGTGCCAAGAAATAGGGAAGGTGGGCAAGGAAACCCAAGCCACCCTGATCCCCTTGCCCATAGTGGAGGAGCCATTCCAGAGGGTGGGAATTGATATTGTGGGGCCTTTAAATACCCCCAGCTCCTCAGGGAAGAAATTCATCCTGACTGTGGTGGATTATGCCACCCTGTACCTGAGGCAGTCGCCTATCCTCAATGAGGACAGAAGGACAGAAAAAGTGGCAGATGCCTTACTTGGGATTTTCTCCAGTGTTGGGTTTCCACAGGAGGTAATCACCAATTGAGGGGTTCCTTCATGTCGGACCTGATGAAATGTTTATGGGAGAAGTGTGGGGTGGTGCAGAGATGCACGACACCATATCACCCAAAGCCAATGGACTTGTGGAACAATTTAATGGTACCCTAAAGTCAATGCTCCGGGCATTTGTTGAACAGCATGGGAGGGACGAGAAATACCTTCCTCACCTGTTGTTTGCATACAGGGAGGTGCCCCAAGAGTTGACAGGATTTTCCATTCGAATCCTTGTATGGACGCCGGGTACGGGGCCCTAGACTTGATCCAGGAGGACTGGGAAGGCAAGCACGCCACCCAGGGAACTCCCCTTGTGGATTACATCCTTAGGTTTAAGGAAAGGCTGAAGGAGCTCATGGGGACAGCCCAGAGTAACCTGACAGCTGCCCAACAGAAACAAAAGGTATGGAACGACTGCAGAGCCAGAGCTCGCTCATACATGGTGGGTCAGGAAGTCATGGTCCTTATTCCAGTCGGAAAGACAAGCTGCAAGCTAAGTGGGCAGAACTGTACAAAGTGGTTAGGAGGTAAATGATGTGAACTACATTGTGGAGTTACCTGACCATAGACAGACCAACAGGATGTCCCATGTCAACATGATAAGCCATATGCAAACAGGGCTGACATGGTGTTCGTGAGTGTGTAGTCATGGGAGGGCACGGATGAAGGAGACACCCTTCTAGACTTGCTGGAAGAGAGTAAGCAGGAATCCTCTGTAGAGGTAGTAAAATTGTCTCCCCAGCTGACCCCAGGCCAGATCCAGAAAGTAAGGGAGGTTTTAGCAGACTTTGCCTTCTTGTTTAGCGCCATGCCTGGACTAACACCCTAGCGACACATGATGTGGAGACAGGGATACAGACGCCCATAAGGCAGACAGCATATCGGGTGTCAGAGGTGGTCCAAAAGGACATTAGGAGGGAAGTGGAAGAGATGCTGGATTTAGGGGTAATTCAGAGATCCCACAGTCCCTGGGCCTCACCCGTTGTCCTTGTACCCAAGCCAGATGGCTCGACTTGTTTCTGTGTAGACTATCATGGACTGAATGCAGTCATGAAGTCAGATGCTCACCCGATGCCCCGGACAGATGAACTCCTGGACAAGTTTGGAGGGGTGACCTACCCACGACCATTGACCTGACAAAGGGATATTGGCAGGTACAGTTGATGGACAGAGCTGAGAAAGGTCGGCCTTCATCACTCCGATAGGCTTATTTGAGTTCAAAGTAATGCCTTTCGAATGAAGAACGCCCAGCCACTTTCCAAAGTTTGGTGAACCAGGTGTTAAATGATGCTGAAGAGTATGCCGTGGCGTGCCTGGATGATATTGCCATCTTTAGTACCAGCTGAGAGGAACACCTTCACACCTAAGGGAAGTGCTGGACAGGATACAGAGGGCCAGGCTCACTGTCAAAGCCAAGAAGTGCCAGGTGGCAATGGGAGAAGTGGCATACTCAGGCATGTGGTAGGCCAGGCACAGCTCTGTTATAACCAAATAAGAATAGAGGTATCCAGGCATGGCCCAGACTAGAAAACTCAGAAGCAGGTCAGGAGTTTTCTTGGAATAGCAGGGTATTATAGAAAATCTGTAACCAATTATAGTGCCCTGGCTTCACCCCATCTGACCTGACAAAGAAAAGGATGCCCAAGAAAATTACCTTGTTGCCCAGCCTGTGAGGAAGCCTTTTCCAAACTAAAGGAGGCACTGTGCAGTGCTCCTGTTTTGACAAGTCCTGACTATAGTAAAACCTTTATATTCAGACTGATGCCTCAGGCGTGGGAATGAGGCAGTACTGAGCCAGGCATCTAGCGAAGGAGGGACCACCCAATAGCCTACCTGAGTAAACGTTGCTTCCCAGGGAGCAGACATACTCCATGGTGGAAAAGGAGTGTCTTGCCATAGTGTGGGCCCTAAAGAAATTGGAGCCATACTTGTGTGGGCAGCATTTTGTGATGCAGACTGACCACAACCCCTAGTTTGGCTGAAGCAGATGAGGAAGAACAATGGTCGATTACTAAGATGGAGTCTTGCTTTGCAAGGATATGATATGACCATTCTACATAGGGCTGGAACAACCAATCAGACCTCAGATGTGTTGCCCAGTGTGTATGAGGAGGAACTGATTTGGGAAGCTCATCCCATGCATGGGATAGACCCCCAAATTCATTCTAGGTGGGAGGAATTGTCACACCTGGACAGCTGATTCTGATTCCTTAATAATTTTTGTTGTAATATAAAAAAATGTATGATGGACTGTGGCAAAAGGAAATGCTGGTTGCTGTAACTGACACTTTTAACCCCCAGGGATAAGTTCAAAGGACAGGACATAGCTAAACTGCAGGTATCTAGTGTGCAATTATCTGGTCAATTTGCTTTGATCCCAGGAAATGAAATTAGCCATTCATGACGTCCTCAGGGAAATCCTTTGATCTGCACTAGATGTCCTGAGAAAAGGACACTGGCCGGTGTTTTGAATAATCTCCCAGGAAACCAGCTAATTTCATCAAAGAGACCTTTGATGTGTAGATACAAGGCCCAGATGGAATTAAGGAGTCAAATACACTTTGCTTTGAATACAGTGACTTATTTCAAAGAGACTTTTGATGTGTGTGTGAAGTAAAGCACAGACTGGTTCTGACCAGTCAAACATAAGAAGAGGAAATTCAGTATGTCATGTCTTAATTTTTAAATACCTTAGTAGGCCATCTTGGTGTTATAAAATATAGATTTTGTTACACTACAGGAGTTTGGTGGCCTCAGAGAGAAGGCCAGCTCAGAACAGTTTTTAACATACTGAGAAGACCTTGACAGACACACTTTCATATATCTGACTAAGGGAAGAGGAAACATCAGAGCACTGATAGATTAAGAAGTAAGGACCTTAGAAAAGATTAGTCTGAATGTTATTATTTGTAGGAATCTGCACTTTTACCTGTTTGTTTTAAGGCTGTATGTGTTGGGATATTTTGTTCTGTAATATTTTCTTTTTCTATTTTAAGTAAAGATATATATTTTAAAATGGAAACCGCCTGGAGTGCCTTGACATTTCTTTTTATTTAAGTGAAGCTTTTGAAGGTTAGAGTTAACACTGTGTAGGAGCTTATTGTTATACCAAACTGGGAAATGGATAGGGTTCTCTAAGTCTTGCATAGAGTTCTAAGGGTTCATTTGTAGACCTGGTTAGGTGCCCATAGGCAAAGATATCTGGCCCCTGAAGAAAGAATTATCTGAGCCTGATAATTGGGTACGTTAACAAGAGGTTATCAGTTTGAATTCCTCCAGAACTTGAGACTAAGGTGACTCGAACCCACAAAACAGACAAGAGGGTTACCTTGTACCATTAACTGTCCACAAATCCTATGCTCAGAGGTTAGCACTTTGGGAGTAGAGGGCTGACCGGCTGAGCAACTTTGACACTGTACATTTCTGTCTGCCAGAAACTGTCTTGTTGTGTGTGTCACAGAAAACAGCCTTTTGACTTTTGCCTGCTTGAAACACCTTTGTGCCAAAGCTCCCCTGCAAGTGAAACATTTGTAACATCTAACGAGAACCAGCAGCCGGTGAGAGGGCGTGGACCCGAGCCTACATCTGCAGTGGAGAGAGGCAGTCAGCTATAAAAGGCAGTCACGGCTACAGCGCAAGTGTAAGTGGTGTGAGCACCACTCAGCACTAAAACTGTGTTTATATTTTTAATGAAAGACTGATTTTTAGCTTGAATTGTGGTATTAGCACCTAGAAACTGTGAAATGCACATAGTGATTAACTATTTCATTTTTCAGCTAGACTTAAAAGTCTTATATTGGAAAACTTTATTTGAAATTTGTTCATTAACAATTAATTATGCAGAAATAGTTAATGTATTGTGTTTTGTATAGTACTTGTTAATCAATTGAAGAATATTGATTTTTGGGACTGAGGGATCGCTCGTCACCTGTGAAACAGCAAGAAAAGATTGTACTATGGCATTTGTCTATTTCTTTGGGCCCAGTGTTTATTCACAGGACTAGAAGAAATGTGTTTTCTAAACAGTGGAGACTATGTAATCAGGCCAGAACTCAGTGTTTTTATTTAAAGAACCACATCTTAAATTAACCAAATCATGTATTTGTAAGCGAACGATACTGCTTGCAGGTGATGTAGAGATGAATCCTGGTCCCAAAGAAAACAATAAACAAAGTTTAAAAATTACACTTGAAAATGCAAGAAGCATCATAAACAAAATGCATGATTTTCGAATATGGACAAAAAGTTATGAACCAGATGTGATAGGTGTAACTGAATCACGGTTATTTCAAGCCATACAGAATAGTGGAATATCGATGGAAGGTTATAATCTTTTAGATCAGATAGGTGAAAGAGGAGTGGTGGGGTTCTTTTATATATCACAGAAAAACTGGGATTAGGAGAAGTTGTCTTCCAGGGAACTTTAGGCGGGATTGAATGCCTCTGTGTTAAATTTGAAAGATTGCAGCTTTTAAGTAGTATAGTATATTCTCCAAAGATAAATACTATTAAGTTTCAGATATTGGCATCAAAACTAGTATCTTTGTCAGACGGTAAAGACTTAATATTGATTGGTGATTTCAATGCAAACCCAGGGATTGAAACTGGAACAAAGTTTTGAGGTACTAAACAGTAATCAAATAATAAATCAAAGTACTAGAAAAGTGGCGCTAATAGTCAGGGGAGTATTCTGATTTTATGTTTCTCTCTAAGGGTTTTTGTTGAAAAGTGGCAAATTTTACCTCCAAATCTGGGTGATCATAATCCAGTATATTGTGTTATAACAGATTTAAATCAAATAAATGAGGAAGAAAAGATTACCCAAAAAGAAACTTCAAAAACTATCACCCCAATAATTTTGTTTATGATTTAAACTGTGTAAAGTGGGAAGACTAAATTTAATTCCAGATGTTAACCTAGAGGTTGAAGAATTTTCTAAAACTTTTTGGAGACCTGTAATAGGCTTGCACCATTCAAAAATAACAAAAAAAAGCATCTCCCTGGAAAATGAATATTTGAAAAATAAAATTCATACTAAAGACAGAATCTGGAAAAAAGTAAATAAAACAAAAGAGAGGAAGATTGGGTTAATTTTAAAACTAGTGGAATAACTGTAGAAGATTAATTAGATCCACAAGAAAAAAAATTATAATACAAAAATCGAGACCACCAAGACCTGAAACAATATTGGAATATAATAAAAGAACTGGAAAACCCCTGAGAGTTAAGCCTCACATATAAAATGTCTACTTTCTAACATTGCTGGATATCGCCATCCTAGCTGGTTCACCAGTACAAACTGACTCAACAAATAAATCAATTAATCATGGAAATTGTCCTCTTATTTTAAAAAATAAAAACTTCAGAAGTTAGGAATGAGATCTTAAAACTAAATAAAACAAATCATATGATATGGATAAAATCAAAGGTAAATTATTAAAGATGCAGTAGAAGTTTTATCACCAATATTGACTGCTTTATTTAACCAAAGTCTGATGGAAAATGTTTTCCTCTATCTGGAAAGTAGCAAAAATTGTACCCATATTTAAGGGGTGACTCTAACGATCCCTCAAACTATAGACCAATAGCATCCTCTCCATCCTCTCTAAGTTGATGGAACAGATGGTGTTTGGCCAACTGTACAACTACTTAGAAAAATACTAAAATTGACAAAATACCAACATGGTTTTAGGGCAGGCTATTCGACTTGCACTGCGCTCATGGACTTCGTGGATAAAGTGGCAGTGGTCCTGGACAGGTGGAGTCCATGGGCACAGTGTTTGTCGACCTGTCCGAAGCCTTTGATTTGGTCAACACCATCTACTATATGAGAGGATGAGAGGACCGTATAGCCCCTAGGTCATTGCAATGGTTGAAATCATATTTGAGCCAAAGGAAACAGCAAGTAGTAATAAATAGATATTTTTCAGAAGTGGCAGTCTTTCAAGAGGTGTTCCCTAAGGTTAAATTTTGGGGCCATTACTGTTTCTGTTATATATCAATGAATTACCTACTAAAACAAACAATACACAAATTAGGCTTTATGTTGATGATACAGTACTTTTAGCATCAGCAGAATCTCAAAGTGAAATGATGACAAAACTACAATTGGACTTTGACATTTTGCAGGACTGATTTTCCAGTTCTAAACTTGTGTTAAGTGTCAAAAACTCAGGTTATGTTTTTTAAAAAAAACAACAAAGTCTATTAAACAACAGATTGGAGATAGGGATATAAAAATGAGGAATGGGAAAAAAACTGGTAGTTACAAATCAGTATAAATACTTGGGTGTAGAGATTGACCATACTTTATCTTTTGTCAACTCATATTAATAATACAATAAAGAAAGTTAAAATAAAATAGGGCACTATATAGGTCATCTGGGATATTAAATCAACAAACCCAAAGGTTAATTGCAAATCAATTAATAATGCCTGTACTAGAATATGGAAATCTGGTGCATAAATTTGCAGATCAAAACATTTAAACAGATTCATCATATCATATAATCAATTGGCAAGATTTGTCTTAAACTGTAGTCTAAATACCCATCATTGCACTTTTGTATAAAGATCTGAACTGGGACAATTTACCAGTACAGTTGAAAAACAATATTCAGTATTTATCTACAAAATAAAAATGGGATGATAGATGGAAACATGGATTTGTCCTCTGCCAGTAAAGTTATCCTATGTTCTAAGGGACATAAAGTACAGGTTATACTTTCTCAAAAATAAGACAACTTATGGAATTATGACATTTGAAGCACAGGTTGCGAACATTTGGAATCAAATCCCCACAATTAAGAAATGCAATGAAATTACCACAGTTTAAAACAGGTCTGAGTGTTGCATTCTTTAATGAATGTACTTGTTTTTAAATAAGGTTTTAAACAAACTGAGAAATATGATAATGAGCTTGTTGAATGAAGAATTTTATTTTGTTTTGCATAATGTTAGGTATTGTCTATTATGTGTTCATTCAGTTTAGAGTACTTTGTTTGTACAGTTGTATGTTTTGAGTATTTGATAATTTATTATAAACTGAACACCTTTACACAGGACAACTTGGAAAATAGGTCTTTTGACCTAAAGTTTTGTAAATCCTGTATAAAAATAAGATTTTACGATAACAACACACGCTCCCTTATCCCTTTGATCTTAGCAATACCCCCTCTGGACTTTCTCCTTTCACTAGTATATCTATTGAAAGTTTAATTGGGTCCATGTGTCATATACAGTAATATGCTGAAGGACTCTCTGAATTTTTTTTAAATGAAACCTATGTTCTAATACATATTTCAGGTGAGCCAGTCTTCAATGTCAGTTTAAAGACCCCAAAGCTTTGGATAGGTTTGGAAGAAATAGGCAGAGGTTAAACGCTCTGTGGTAGCCCTTCACTGTTTCCTCTGACTAAACCCACTTTTAAGAACATAGCAGTAGTATTCAGAAAACAGGGGTTTATGTACATCTGATATACTATAGTGGCTCAGAAAAGACCACAGTACCATACCCACGCTTGCTAAGTCTCAAATGTCTGGCAATTAGCATTGGAAGCTAAGAACTACGCTTGCGCCTTGTTCCTCAACTTGAGCAAAGCCTTCAATACTGTGGACCATGACCTGCTCTGACTGGGCTGGATAACATTGGGGTGGGTGTCTCAGCATTAAAGTGGTTTCATAACTACCTTACAGATTGTAAACAACTGATCAAGGCTAATGGGGTCTTCTCCTGCCAAAAATACCTGCTGAGAGGAGTACCCAAGGATCTATATTAGGCCCATTATTATTCACCATATATATCAATAACATTAACAAGTGCCTAGAGTCTGCAAACATCCACCTATTTGCAGATGATACAATTCTGTACATTGATAGACCCACTCCTGAACTAGCCTGCAGGGACCTGCAACATAACTTTGATCAACTACAAGTAAATGTGACACCAGAAGATAAAGAAATGCAGTCTACTGGACTTATAGGTCAATCATTAATTTGCTTCCCAGTGCAATGTGGATTGCTTGCCTGTCTGCAGGGCTGACATCTATCCATTGAGAAGCCTCTCAACATCTCTCTGGTCCCAAAGGTCAGAACATGTTTTGGTAATTCAGCTGTAAGCCACGCACTCCCAGCCCTATGGAACTCCATGCAGAAAGCACTGAAGCTTACAACCCTGTGAAGCTGACCCAGTTCAAAGCCTTGTATTTTGCATCAAAGAGACATGTGATTGTTTCATTGATGGCGCTCACTCCGATTACTACTATCATCTTCTGAGTCTGCTGCTTCTCAATGGCTTTGTACTCCTCCACCCTTCTCTATATCCCATTTCAGTCTGGTATGACCTCTTGTGATACTCTCGTTAGGAGGTGAGGCTATTCTTGGATAGTCGTGGCTTTCCTCTCTCACGAAGCCCTGAGAACTGTGATTGCACTAGGATGATTGCTATTTGTTCTGAGAGTTGTAATATTATTGTTTCAGTATATGATAGTCTACCTTGTAACCAGGTTGCAATACTTACTCTGTACACCCTTCTGTACATATTGGTGCTGTATTTCCTGGCATTCATATATCTCTCCAATATGTTGTCTACTATGTGTTAAAGTATGCAATATTTACCCTGCATGCATTTTCTGTACATATACTATCACTGTATTTTCTTTTTTTTTTTGCATGATATGTTTATACCCTCTCGCCATACTTCACTGGCCCCCTCCTTCAGGCCCAGGATTCCCCCCCTGAAGCCCATGACCTTTGGCCAGCCCTCCTCAGGTCCTCAGATCACAGACAATCCTCGATATTCCCGCGCATTCTCTCATCGGGCGGGTCCTCCTCTGAGGGGGCGCGCACCGGGCGGAAGGGAGAAGACCCAGGCACACACTTCATTAGGGGCCCGGAATGCTGCTGAGGAACAGGAGGCCCTGGACAGGTACTGAGGTGCTCAAGGAATGGGGAGCCATCATCTAGGTGGCCAGCGAGCAGTTTTCCAGTTTTCTGCTGGGGAGCAGCGCAGGACGCCAAGGCATACGCCGATGTCCGCCTCCTCCCCAGTCAACTCGGCCAGACACCCTGTGATGCTCCCAGCCACCGCTAGGAGCCAGCAGGTACTGGACCTATCTCCTGCCCTGCCCCAGAGAAGGAGAGCTGTCGTGGGACACTCGTTCCTTCTCCCCCGGCCGGCTCCAGTGACCCGGGCCATTCCCGGGCTCGGTCGCTGGCATCGCGGGAAATCCAGCCACTGCGCCCGACGCGGCCGGCATATCACTGTATTTTCTAGTGTATTGATGTAACTCGTTTATATGACTTCCCAGGTCCACCTTGCAAATTAGTTTTTTCTCAATGGTGTATCGCTGGTAAAATAAAGAAATTGATTGACTGATTAATTGAAAGGTAGGAAGTCCAAAGTAGACCAGAATCCACTTTTGACTGCATGCAAATTTGGAAAGGGGCTGGCAATTCAAAGTTCAGCTGCACCAGTTCAACACTGGAAATCTCATCTCTCCAACTTTTTTTTTTTTTTATTGGTCATGACCTGGGAATTATTTTCTACCCAGGCCAGCTCTAGGCCTGCTACAAGTGTGGCCTCGAGTACATGACCGCACATGTGATCAATTAAAACTATGTTTGGCCTTTGGTCATGCCTAGTTTGGCATGTGGCAACATCTTGCACTGTACTGATGCAATGAAAGGGGAACACCTACCACTCCTGCCTGAGAGCTGCTCACAATGGGAGGGAACAGGTGGATCAGAATAGCCTGTTAAACTAAGCACAGAAATCCGATATCCTTAAGCTGACTATTCCAGGGAGCCTTCCTTAGTACCCTTGCCTCTGAGCCCCCAGTGCCCAGCATTTCTAAGCAGACATTAAACCCGTGGAAACCAAGTGGAATAAACTCAATGGACACTGTGTCTAGCATGCCTCAGGAAGAACCTGCACAGCTCTCTGTGGGACTCTCAGCTGAGGTACACTGATCCGCAGCACAAAAGAGGTTTAAAGTGATCATACCGATATGAAAGGCTTACCTGTAGAGACTGAATCTCAGCCTTCCACTTCCTTAGATAGTGAAACCCCCCCACCTCCCCATGACTGGCTTAAACAGGGATGACTAAGGTGCAGAGAAAACCGAGGAAAGGGAGTCAATAGCCCAAGTCTAAACTGCCAAAGGAAAACACTCATTAGGTTGCCAAATAAATATGAATTACTAGCTCTGAAACAGAACAGGGATGACTCTGAGGACTGGCAGGATTGGGATGGCTCGGATGACTCCTCCATAGCTTCCTCACAAAAGACTGTATCTTCTAAAACTGAAGAAGGCAATCAGGGTATTTCCTCCTCCAAAAAAAAAAAAGACAGAACAGATTCTAAAACCGTACATGATCCAGTAAAATCTGCACATGATGCTTGCCTTTTGATCTAGGACTATCTTCCTTTCTCCATAATTTTTATGGCTGAGATATTTGTAGCCTGTGCATCACTTAATGCTAATAGTATAAAGAATGTCAAAAGACAGTTAACAGTGTTTTCCTCTTTTCTTACTCTGTCCTTTGACAACACCAGATTAAGGACAATTTCAGATGTCCAGTATTCACAGATACTATTGGGGGTAGATCTTTTGGCCAACTGGAGAAGAGTCCTGGTCAGCAGTGAGCATCTGCTTCCAGAATTTTCAGAGCTAAGTGTCTAAACTTACTGATGCCATCCCGGTCAAATGTTAATATTAGGTGCTAACTTGACTGACCAGCAGTTTTGGTTTACATTTATGCTCCAATTGTTTAACCAGGAGAGATAAACTAAGCTGAAAGCTTGTTTACAGGTGCAACCTGGAGCACAGGGAGGTTAAGTGACTTGCTCAGGGTCACACACAGTATGCAAGTGGGGGCTGTGGGACTCAAACCCAGGTCTCCAGATTTGCAGCTCAGAGCTTTAAACCACTGTGCTGCTGCCTCCTATTGCTCCTGCTTCATCTAAAGTGAAAATGGTGGATTTCTTTAGGGTACTACAACCTTTTTATGTACGTCTAGAAAATTGGTTATTATAGGTGATTTCAGTGGCTCTTTAGATACTGTATGGGTAGTAACAGGGGAAGAAATCTTATTGGGCCCTATACACTAATGGGATCACCGCTACCCCACCGTAGCAGTGCACCTGCAGACAGGTGCACACGGTGGCAGCCACGACCGCTGGCCACTCTGTCCATGGCCCTGCCCCCTCAGCATGCAGGTCTGTGCAGGGCAGGTGCAGGCAGAGTTGCAGACCAGCCAGGCATCCAACTGGATGCCCGGCATGGTTCCAACAGTTGATTCCTTCACAGCAGGGCACGATTGGCAGCGCACCTGTGGATGTCTCGTGGATGTCTGAGGGTTGACGGCTGTGGTGAGTGGTAGGAGGGCATGCCACTGACCCTCTTTGATAGCACCAAGGTGGTGTAGTAGGACGGGACATGTCTGTTGGTGGGGTGGGTATTACCCCATGCACCCCCATGGCCACCACTATGTGCCTTAGTTCATGGCTGTAGTGCCAGCCTGCCCCTCACCCACCCCTGGCACAGCTGAAGGATCAGGCACATATGTGCTGCATGCCCCTGTTTGAGTATCCTGCATGGGAGACACAAGGGGTGCGGAGTGGTTGAGTGCCCCAGACACACGCCCATAGTCACTCTGCCCCATTAGTGCATAGGGCCCAATGTGAGTCAAATTTCCTCTCAGGCGTGCTCCGCTGTGTGGGCCTAGTGGACTCTTACAGAGCTCTACATAAATCCAGGGACAGACTTTTAAAGGTTCTCTTGCCTCAAGGAGTGAGCAGGCCACTATCATACCCTCAGAGACCTTGGGCCATGCCTTGGTGGGCTGTTCTCTAGAGCAGTGATGACAGGGTTATGGGGGGCACAGGTCTTTGTAAATAAACAATGAATTGTTACAACATGCAGAAATTCAGGAAGCAATCTGTGAATTTTATACAGATCACAGTACTATCAGGTGCACAAATAATTCAGTTTCGCCTGGTGGAAGGACATACAGCATGATCGTAAAAATAAAATAATCCAGGAATTAAGGAAACAGGTGGCAAGAGAAGGATGCAAACAGTGTTTGGATTGGACCCTCACAGCCTGCTGCATAAAAGTGTTAACTTATGCCCATGAGAATAAAGTTAACTTGACAGTACAGGCAGATAAAGGTTAAGGAAGATATGAAGAAATATCAGTATGATAGGGTAGTATCCTTGTTGGCAGAAAGATGTCATAGAACACAGGGTTAATAGTAATTTAGCTCCCTTTTTAATGCTGTATATCTAGGGTCTGGAATAGGGTGATGTCCTGATTATACAGTGTCATAAATACCCTACAGGAGGACACAGAAGTTACTCCAGGTACTGAAGATTTTTGGGGTAGAGTATGATGTCCTCAGGTAGGAACCATGCAAAAGGAAGCATTATTACACCGTATTACAGTGAGGAGGTTTTGGTGGCTGTCAAAGGCTGAAATTCTGGCACAGCTCTGGGCAAGAATGGTCTCACAGTGAAATTGTTTAAACTTCTGCAGGGTCATCTCAGTTCTGACATAGCAGATTAATTTAATTATTGTTGATCTACGGTACATTTCCTGCCAGCATGAAGGAATCAATACTTATTTTCCTGTACAAAAAGGGATAAGAGGGATATCCATAGTTAGAGACAAATTAGTCTATTGAATGTAGATTTCAACATTTTAATGAAAATGCTTGGGAAACAGCTTAGTATGATATTGGATTCCATTACACATCCAAATGAAACTTGTACAGTTCCAGGCAGAAAATCATACAGCAGCATCTTATTCTACTGTACTACAGGAATTTTTGTTTTCATAAAAGGACAACAGTTATCTGGCATGTGATATGTTATCACACAGACTCTGCTATTCTTTATGGAAAAGTATGGTTCCCCTGACTTTGTACAATGGATACAATTCTGCTATAAGGGGCTCAAGAATCTCCTAATATAAATGGCTGGCTGGGGGACAATATTCCAATAAGGCAAGGCGTCAGAAAATGTTGCCCTTTTAGTCCATTGTTGTATAACTCTGGTACTGACCCATAATCAGGAAATTAAATCAGAATCTGGGGATTAGAGGAATCACTTATTCAGGAGGTATGGTGGCACAGAAGGTCTTAGTATGTGCTGGAGATCTTTGCCCCTAATTAATGGTAGGGAGGACATGGGTGAAGCACACTCTGATATCAGTACTTTTGCCTAGGCCTCCAGTTCACAGCATCATAGAATCACAGAATCATAGAAGCTCGACGGTAGAAAAGGACTATACTGGCCTATCTAGTCTGCCTTTTTATGTTGATTATGCTGCATGCACAAGAAACATGTTGGGTCAGCTTTTCCACAAGCAGATTGTGGAGGCGTGGCACTGTTGTGCACAATGCCCCCACAGCCTGCAAAGGCTCTGTCCCCCTTCTCTCAAATGCTGTGGCACACTGCTGCTGACACTAGTTCAGCCAGAGTGCCACAACCTTCTAAAAGTAGCCTCTGCAATCAGGGGCCATCTGCTCATTGCAGCATCAGCCATCTGCTGCAATGAGGGAGCAACCCGTCATTGCAGGGTGGGATGTGAAAACCCTGATATTGTTTGTGAACATGGTGGTGGCTTCGCCGTGTTCTAACCAATCTAACCCCTCCCCACTGTGTTTGCCACTGACTCTCCCGTTGGCATTCTGTAACCCCCGCGGTTTGTTCCTGCCGGCGGGTGCCCAATCCCGTCAGCATAATGAAACCCCCTCCGCTTTGTTCCTGACGACAGGTGCCCAATCCCTGTCGGCATAATGAACCCCCATTTTGTTCCTGCCGATGGGGGTGCTCAATCCCCATCGGCTACTGCTGGCCCCCAAACCAAAGCCTCTGCTGGCATGCTGGAAGCCCACCCCAGTGTGCCACATACCCCTGTGAAGGAAAAAACGGTCCTGCAACATCTTTTTTTCTTAAAAAAAAAAAAAGGAAACTATCCTCGGCGCCTGTCCCCCACCCACAACCCGCATCCACCCACTGCACACCCTGCCTCCCCACATACACTCTCACTCCATACTTACCTCGGAGCTCGGTGCGGCCGATCTTCAGTGGACCCGGGAACACGTCTGCACTTTTCAAAGCTGACTGCGAACTGAGGAAATGCGGTAAGCTGTATAATGTAATAATAGTTTTTTTAACTTCAGTGCATATCTCTGGCATTTTGAGAATTTTTCACCAAATGTTCAACATGGGGTTTTGGGACCCCTTCTCATGAATTCTTGAACTGTCATGGCGTATCGGCCCGAAGGTGGTTTCAGTGACTGTGCGGAATCACCCTTCGGGCCCATTAATGAAATGACAGTGCCAGTGTTCATGAGGTGGGCTCTCAAAAAGCCTATGTTGCAATGGTAGCAAAATCCCAAAAATGACTGTTTTACAAGAGTGTTGCGTAGTTACACGTATGCTCATAACTTCACTAATTTACAATATTTTCATGCCAGATTTTCAACATTGACATTTTGTCACACCTCCTTGTGAGCAGTATAGCTGTCATTATTCACATCCTGGCCAAAATGTGTTTTTGCACTTCGCAGCAGAATAAGCTCAGTTGCTGTGGGAAATCAGTGTTCAGGACAGATTAAGAAAATGACAGTGATACCGTTCATGAGTAGAGGTCCTAAAATGCATATGTTGACAATTTGGTAATGACACCCATAAAATGACTGTGCTACGAGCATGCATTGCGAGTTGGCACGCACGCTCATAAGTTCGACCATATTATATTTTCATCAGATTTTCAACATTGCCATTTTCCCAGACCTACTTATGAACAGTACAGCTGTCATTTTCCCATCCTGGCTGAAATGTGTTTTCGCACTTCTGCCACAGAATAGAGCGGTTGCTGTGGGAAATCACTGTTCGGACTGATTAAGAAAATGACAATGATACTGTTCATGAGCAGAGGTCCTAAAATGCCTGTGTTGAAAATTTGGTGATGATAGCCCATCAATTGACTGTGTTACAAGTGTGTGTGCGCACTTTCCACGCACCCTTGTAACCTTCGAGATTTGTAATATTGTCACACCAGATTTTCATCAGTGCCATTTTTCACACCTCTTTAAAGCAGTACAGCTGTCATTTTTCACATCCTGATTAAATGTGTTTTCACTGTTCCGGCGCACAATAACGTGGTCACTGTGGGAAATCAGTGTTCGGGACAGATTAAGAAAATGACAGTGGCACCGTTAGAGCAGAGGTCCTAAAATCCCTATGTTGAAAATTTGGTACGAAACTCCATAACGTGGACTCATGTTACAAGTGTGCATTGAACTGTTTCCATGCACCCTGTAATTTCGCAAATTTGACACGGTTGCGCCACATTTTCAACTTGAGGCATTTTTTCATAACTCTTTATGAACACTACTGCTGTCATTTTTCACATCCTGGCTAAAATATGTTTTTGTACTCCTGCCAGACAGTAGCACGGTCACTCTAGGAAATCAGTGTTTGGGACAGATTAAGATCAACCGAGTCGGGGGAGGACCTAGCTAACTGAGCTTCCGTCGGACTGAAGCGATTTCTTTGTGTTCAGACAAAGGCCCCAACACAAGAGCCCAGTACAAAAGGGCAGCCTGCAGCATTGGGAGAAACAGAATGAGAGAGTGAGTGAGGGAAGGGGAGTGAGCTAACTCACTGAACCGCTGTCAGGACTGCGGTGGATTTCTTTGTGGGCAGAAAAAGGCGTCAATACAGGCAGGGGCGCAGTACAAAAGGCCAGCCTGCAGCGGTGGGAGAAACAGTACGAGCGAGTGAGACAAAGGGAGTTAGTGAGCTCAACGGAGCTTTATCAGGACTGCTGGGATTTCTTTTGTGGACAGAAAAAGGCGTCACTGCAGGCAGGAGCCCTGTACAAAAGGGCAGCTTGCAGCGCCAGGGCAAACAGAATGAGTGATGAGAGGGAGACTGAGCGACCTCAACAGAGCTCTGTCAGGACAGCTGCAGATTTCTTTGTGGACAGACAAAGGTGCCAATGCAGCCAGGAGCCCCATCAAGAGCGCAGTCTGCGGGCGCTAAGAGAAACAGAAATGAGCGTGACAGAGCGGTAGTGAGCGAGCTCAACGGGCTCTAGTGTGATTGCTGCAGATTTCTTCATGGGCAGAAAATGTGACAATGCAGGCAGGAGCCCAGTACAAAAGGCCAGCTTGCAGCGCCAGCACAAATGGAATCCGAGAGTGACAGAGGGGAGTGAGCGAGCTCAGTGGAGCTGTGTCGGGACTGCTTCATATTTCTTTCTGGCCAGAAGAAGCCACATGCAGGCAGGAGCCCAGTACAAAGGGCAGCCTGCAGTGCCAGGAGACACAGAACGACAGAGTGAGGGAGGGGAGTCAGTGAGCTCAACGGGCTCTGTTGGGACTGCTGCAGATTTGTTTGTGGGCAGAAAGGCAGCAATGCATGCAGGGGCCCAGTACAAAGGGCAGCCTGCAGTAGCAGGAAAACCAGAATGAGCGAGTGAGTGAGCTCAACAGAGTTGTATTGTAACTGCTGCAAATTTCTTTGTGGGCATAAGAAGGCAGCAATGCATGCAGGAGCCCAGTAGAAGAGGGCAGCCTGCAGCGCTAGCAGAAGCAGAATGAGCGAGTGAGAGAAGGGGAGTGAGAGCTCAGCGAGCTTTGTCGGGACTGCTGCAGATTTCTTTGTGGGCAGAAAAGGTGCAAAGCAGAGGCAGGAGCCCAGTACAAAAGGGCAGTCTGCAGCTCCAGGAGAACCAGAATGACTGAGTGAGACGGGGAGTGAGCAACCTCAACCCGAGCTCTGTCGGGACAGCTGTGGATTTCTTTGTGGGTAGAAAAGCCACCAACACAGGCAGGAGCCCAGTACAAAGGGCAGCCTGCAGTGCCAGGAGAAACAGAATGAGTGAGTTAGGGGGAGAGTGAGCAACCTGGTGGAGTTCTGTCGGGACAGCTGTGGATTTCTTCCTCAGCAGAACAAGGTGCCAACGCAGGCAGCAGCCCAGTACAAACAGACTGAGCCAGTGACAGAGGGCCACTGAGCAAGCTCAACAGACCTACGTAATCAACATTCGGCATTGACAAATGCTTGTTTGCTTTGGTAGTGGGTCTAGCAATCTGCAACTGTGACAGTTTTGTGTTGGAAAAACTGCAGAAATTTAGAATTAGAATCTGTGAACACTTGAGAAGTATTACACTTGGACATTTGGAAAATAATTTAGCATAGCATGTCCTAATTGTGGACTTGTGCACAAATTTTGTTTTAAGAGATTAGAAAAGTGTCTTTGAGGGAAAGAGGGGAGATTTAAACAATAAACTAATGTGACATGAGGCATTCTGGCAGCATGTATTTGCATATAATTAACTGATCACATAAGAGTGTGACACAAGAATGTGTCATTACATCTTAATAAAGCATCAGAGCAATGTGAAACATTGATGGTTGTTAGGTAGGGTGCTACTGTTTTTCTTTTAAATAACGTTTTATCGACTCCTAGGTTTAGGAGTGCTCTTATGTCTGGACCAGCAACCAGAGTTTTTAGGAGTTTGCGGTTTCTTTTTCTTGGCTCCATTCCTGGTGTCCTTAGTCACCAGTTGTATGCTTTTCTTTCAAAGGTTTTAGAAGCATATCATTATAGTGCATGGAGAGCATTATTGAGGATGGAATTCTGTGAGTGGAATCAGCTTGTTGTGTTGCAGTAGTGACATCACGATGTTGTTGTGTTGCACTAGCTACGCCACTGCTGCAGCACAACAAGATGGAATGCCACCACTGGCCACTGATCTCTAACGGCGCCAGTGATTATGGAGAAGATGTGTTCCACCTCCCCCGACAGTATCATTTTCAAACAGTTTCTGACAGCACTAACAAAAGGGAGAGATGTCAGCCACTGAACGGAACATGGAAAAAGTAAGACCCCCCACTTAGTACATAAAAAAGTGCTGTTTTGTGGATGACCAGTAGAGTGGCTGACAGAGTTACACATAATTAATAGAAAGGACCGACAACAAAAGAATGTGTCCTGGGTTATTCTTTTCTGAAATAACTCAGTATGCTTGCCCAGTCACTATAAAAGATTGTGTATGAGCAGGCATAACAGACAAGGCTGCATTTGAATCGCGAGGTGTTCTTAGTCAATCAATCAATCAATCAATCACTTTATTTAACCAGGCATAAACACCGTTGAGCAAGCTCATTTTCAAGGTGGTCCTGGGCATAAATACAATACAATACACTTCATAAGATTACAATTACGGTGGACAACGGTGCAAACTCTCAATTTCTCCTGTCACAAAGAAACCTCTCGATTCAAGCACAGCCTTGTTGTATGCCTGCTCATACACAATCCTCTATATATGCATACAGTGACTCTAACTACCTATGTGCATCGGTCAGGTGCAGAGTCGCAAGGTGGGAGGGGTGGTTTATATGACACTCAAACTTGCACAGCATAGAGTATGTCTTTAAAATTGCATGTCTAGAATTTGTACTGAGTCTTTGAAGACAAACTGTCAAGTGCCCCCACCTGTCCCTGCACTTGACCACTGAAATCCTCTGTGACTGAATGACATCAACCAGTGCAGTACTGTTGGAATCAGACAGATCTCTCAGTGTTCTGGCTCTGAAGCCAGCCTTGGACCTGCACCACCCTGATCCCATCCACACTTTCTGTCCCTGGTTTATTTTATTTTTTCTTTGATATTATGCTGAACTGTTGAAAGGTGAGGAAGCTGGGAGCTTGCTGAATTGTCAGTTTGACATATGTGCCGATCACTTTACCATTAGAGACAAACCAGTAAATAGCAATCTCCTCTCAAATTGGTCAATGAAATCATTGGAGATTGACTAGCATAAAACCCATTGACACTCCATCCTTTGAGCAGAACAGCGAATCACATCTGTATACACGTTATGTTGAAGAAGCTGATTATGGTATTGCATACTGTGTCCCTCGCTCAACTTGTATGGGGTGAGTCAGCTGCAGAGCTGATGTGTGTGTGTGGGGGAGTCTTAATCACTCAGACTTAAAAAGCATTCATGGTGTTATGAAAATTAAACATGTCTATAATTCTATTCTGGGCATTTGGAACAAACCCATAAATAGTTTCTCCCCACCCTATTTGTTGACTGAAAACATCTGTGACTGTCAACAACCTGTGCAGCTGGTAGAATCCTGCTCTCTCAATGTACAGGCTGCTGTAGCCAGGCTTGAACCTGCATCATATCAACACCCATCCACATTCTCCGCCCTTGTTTTTTTTTTATTATGCTGAACTATGGGAAAGGTGAGGAGGTTAGGAGCTAGTTGTTTTGAAAATCTAATAACTTTTCAATCACTTTGTCATTAGAGACAAACCAGTGATTAGCAAACTGCCCACCCTTAACATTGAAATCATCGCTACTACTGGCATCAAATGCACTCACACTCACACCCTGAGCAGAACAGAGCATCACAGATGTACACAGGGTTATGTTGAAGTTGAGCATGGCACTGCATACAGTGACCCTTGTTCAACTAGTGTAGAGGGTCGTGAGCCTGAGTTGGCATGTATGTGTGGGGGCTCCAAGTCACTGCAACCTACAAACCTTACGAGGTGTCATGCAAAATGAGATGTGTTCTGCTAATCTGGGACGGACTGTTTGAAAACAAACAGCAAGTCCTCCCCTGCCCCCGTGCACTTGATCACTGAATTCCTCTCAGACTGAATGTCATCAGCCTGTGCAGTACTGAAGAAATCAAACAGATCTCTCAATGTAAATGCTACTTTAGCCAGGCTTGAAACTGCGCCACCCCAGCATCTTCCACACTCTCTAGCAATGTTTTTATTTGTTTGATATTATGATGAATGAAGGAAATGCAAGGAGATTCACAGCTTGCTGTTTTATGGATTTGACACTTTGTTGCTCCCTTTACCATTAGGATAAACCAACAGGCCCGCCTCCAGGATTACATGCTGATCACAATACATGGTGGCGTCCCACGTTAACAAGAATATCAGCAAGTAGAAACTGTTTATTTTATAATGTGCTTATAAACACTGAGCAGCCTGCCAAGGTAATTGGAATAATCAGATGCAAAGCGGGTTGGGGGACAGGTGGACACCAGTCCATTCACAGTGGAGAGAGTCCTGGAAGAGGTCACAAAACTGAAGGTGGACAAAGCAATGGGGTCAGATGGCATACACCTGAGGATAGACATAGACTTTGACAGCAGACAAGGACCGCTTGGCCCACCCAGTCTGCCCATTTCCTACCTATTGATAAGCTGCAGATCCTAGTTAACCAACAGCCTACTTCCTCCTATGCCCCACTAGAATTGCTTTATGTCTATCCCATGCATTTTTGAACTCCTCCACTGTGTGTGACGCCACAGTCTCCTCAGAAAGGCCGTTCCATGCATCCACCACCCTCTCCGTGAAAATATACTACTTCACATTGCCCTGAGCCATCCTCCCTCTATCTTCAAATTGTGCCCCTTGTTCTTTCACATCTCTTTTCTGAAAATGTTACCTTCTTGGACTTTGTTGATTCCCTTGAGGTACTTAAATGTATATTAAGGGAACTGTGAATGGAGCTAGCAGCGCTTGCAGTCATGTTCACTGAATCATTAAACACAGAAGTGGTTCCAGAGGATTAGAAGAGAGCACATAGTCCCTCTCACAAAAGTGGTAGTAGGGAGGAGGCAGAGAACTATAGACTGGTCAGCCTCACCTCAGTAGTGGGGAAGATTATGGAGGCACTGCTGAAAGAAAGAATTATGGCACACCTGGAATCCAATGGTGCCCAGGATCCGAGGCAACATGGATTCACAGCAGAAAGGAAGCATTCACAACCCCACTCGCGTCACATATTAAATCTGGTCTCCTCCGAAGCCCTTAGTAGAACACAACCCATTTTCATTGTAACGTAAGGTTCATCGCCCCAAACCTCCCCTTAAATCATACAGCCCGGTCCTTTAAACTTAGACCTTACCCCAATCAGCTCTGCACTGCTCTCCTGACTGGGTCCCCTCCACTGCCATTTGCTTCACTCAAGCACTTGACTATTTTAGATAAATTCATTGCCACCTGGAATGCCTTTACTCCTTTCAGAAGGACCAGGTTCATGGGCTTCACCTCCCCTGGATCACCCCCAGGCTACTGGCTTGCTTCAGGGCATGACCGGGCCTGGAGAAAACCTGAATCTACTAAACATCCAAACAACTATGCCAAGTACAGAACGCTATTGACAATTCATGTACTAAAGCTACTAGACTGGCTAAGTCCGATTATTTCAACTCCTCATTCCCACATAACATTAATGCTCCATCTAAATTCTGGAGGGTAGTTCATGCCTATTCTCTCTCCCTCCCCAGTTCTCAAAATAAATAACTCCCTTGTTTCCGACCCTGGCTCCGCGGGCTAATGAATTTAATGCCTACTACACCTTGTGCACCACGCCTCTTCTAAATTCACTCTCCCATTGCCACCTACCAATTTCAGCCCTTCAACCCAGCCAGTGACTACCCCGCCCCCATTTTCCTTTTCTACTATCTCCTCTGACGAAGCTCTTAATGCTCTCCTATTCCTCAACCCCTCTAAAGGCTCTTCACGAGATGAGCTCGATCCTAAACGTCTCCATATTTCTGCTCCTGCAATAGCTTATCCTATCTCCCTAATCCTTAACCTGTCCTTTATTTTTGCCCAAGTACCCTCATCCTGAAACCACGCTGTAGTCCTTCCTCTCCCCAAGGGTGGTGACACTCCACTCCTGGCAACTATCGCTCATTTCCTCCTTCCTACCCTTGCCAAACTACAAGAACATTTAGTTCTCTCTCAACTATCACCTTCTCTCTGATTCCTCCTTCTTCACCCCCTTCCAATCTGGTTTTTGGAAGTACCACTTAACCACCACCTCCCACCTCAGGCTTACTGACTCCATCCTTTCAGGGATGGATGATAGCCTGATCACCCGGCCATCTTTGTTGACCTAGCCAAAGCTTTTGACACTGTTTCCCACCCCTGCTTCTTGATTCACCCTGTTCAGCTGGCCTTGCTCCTTCAGCCACCCACTGGTTTAAATCCTACCTTATTGACAGGACCCAATCAGTGAGAATCCTTGATTCCATCTCTCCTCCACTCCCATCAACACTGGTGTCAGGGCTCAGTGCTTGGTCCTCTATTCTTCTCCATTTTCCTTAATGATCTTCCCACAACCTGCTCATCCTCTTCTATCCACATGTACACTGACAATACTGTTTTGTACAGTTCCGCAAAACCCTGCTGCTGTGCAGACCAGCTTACAGCATGACTTCAACCAAGTTCAGCTCTGGTTTGCTTCTCACCAGTTTTTCTAAACGCCAAGAAGACAGTCTCAATGACCTTTGGCACCAGGCAGAGACCTCTCTAGGCTCCCGGCCCCACTCACTTCCACACCCTTGATGGGACCATCTTGGAGATACCTCCTCATTTAGATATCTGGGGGTTTGGCTGGACCAGCACCTCAACTTCTCTGTGCATATCAGTGCAATCCTAAAGAAACTGCACCCCAAGCTTGGTGCTCTGTATAGAATTGTGAGTTGCATCCTGCTGACTGCGAGGCGCGAATGTCCAGAAGATGATAACTCCTTCTTTGACTACTGTGACGTAGTTTATGGTGCTGCTCCCAAATCTTCCTCGACCAAGTTGGACACTCTCTTAACTCCATCTGCCACTTTGCTATCGACTCCCTTCCGCCTCCCACCACTGTGAACTCTATCACTCTCTAACCTTCCTTCCACTATCTCACAGACGCATCTCTCACAGTGCCAAACTAACCACCAAATTCTGGTTCGGGGCTCCTCTCCTATCTCTCATCCTGTCTTTCCACTCCGCCTTCCCCATCCACTCTCTCAGATCAAAAGACACCCGCACCTTGATAGTCCCTCGCCGCTCCACCCTCATCGGTCAGACTGGTTTAGCCCATCGTTTCCCTAAAATCTGGATTCCCTTCCCCATGAAATACGACCTCCTCCTCCTCCAACTACTCCCTTACCTCTGCCCTACACAATTACCATTCTCTCAGCTGTTCTTGCTTTAACCCATCCCCAGTTTCTACCTTCCTCTGCAGCCCTCCGGGCAGGTTCTCAACATCCTGAAGGGAAATCAGGAAATAGCTACCCTTTCCTCATATTCAGTTCTTGCCTCTCCCCTCTCTTCTCCACCTGCCCTTCTGGGTCACCAGTGTGCACAACCTAACTCATCCTTTTGCTCCAACAGCACTTTATGTACTACCTCGAGCCTGCTCCTGGTACACTCATGCACTATAAATGGATATTTTGCATTATTACTGTTTTGTACATTTATATGTTCTTTTGTATGATTTTGGACATGTATTGTAATTTACCCAATGTTCCACTACTGTTTATTGTGCAATACTTTGTGTTCCAACTGTTGCACAATCTTACAATGTTGTATTGTTTGTACTACCCACATACTATTGTGACTAATCATCCTTCACAACCCTATGTAACCCCTCCCCAGGCACCGTGAGGCGAGCAACTTGTTGTTCAGTGTGCACTCTAGTGAAACATTCGATAAATAAATAAATAAGTGTTGTGTCAAATTAACCAGATCGATTTTTTGATTGGGTGACGAAGGAAGTAAATTGGGGGTTGGACGTCACCTACCTCAATTTCATCAAGGCCTTCAACACCATCAAACATAAAAGGTTGGTTAACAAGATGGGTAGTCTGGGAATGGGGAATAAGATAGTAAACTGGGTAAGGAACTGGCTAACAGACAGGAGGCAGAGGGTGGTGGTAAATGTGATCCAATCCGGGAGAGGAGGATGACAAGCGGGGACATCAGGGATTGGTCCTTGGGCCAGTCCTGTTCAATGTCTTCATTAGCAACACTCTGGAAGGGCTGGAAGAAAAGATCTGCATGTTTGCAGATGACATCAAGATCTGCAACAGGGTGGCTACTCCAGAAGGGTGGAGAGAATGAGGAGGGACCTGAGGAAGCTTGAAAAATGATCTGAGGTGTGACACCTGAGGTTCAATGCAAAGAAGTGCAAAATAATGCACCTGGAAAGGAAACCCTGGTGAGAGCTACAGGATGTGGGGAGGTACTGATGATCACCAAGGAAGAAAGGGACCTAGGGTTATCATTTCAAATGACCTAAAGGTGCCAAAGCAGAGTACAAAGGCTGCGAGGAGTTCCAGTGACATGCTGGGGTGCATAAGCAGAGGTATCACAAGCAGAAGGCAGCGGTAGTGATGCAATTGTATAAAACACTGGTGAGGCCTCACACTAGGTACAGTGTGCAGTTCTGTAGACCACACCTTCGCAAGGACATTGACAGGGTGGAGGCAGTTCAGAGAAGGAGCACAAGATGGTACAAAGTTGCACCACAAAATATATGAGGAGATTAAAGGACCTCAATACATTACTCGCTGAAGGAGAGGAGGATGGGGGCATGATAGAAACATTCACTACCTCAAGGGCATAAACAAGGTGTAGGGGGAGACATCTTCCAATTAAGAAGGAGTACAAAACGAGGGATATGATATGAAATTGAGGGGGACAGGTTAAAATGAAATAAGAGAACGCTTTTTATTCACAGAGAGGGTGGTGGACACATGGAATAGTCTGCCACAGGAGTTGATGGGAGGCAAGCGTGGAGGGATTTAAGCATGCCTGGGACAGGCATAAGAGAATCTTGGGGCAGGAGGATGAAAAGCCACTGACCAGATAGGATCAGAGGCCATAAACAAGTGTAGGGCTTACAGGCAGACTGGATGGGCCTAGCAGTCCTTATCTGCTGACGATTTCTGTTTCTATGTTTCTATGAATACCATGAAACACCAGTTGGTGTATAAACATTGGTTTTAACACAATGTGACAAGATAGCAAGCAATATCAAAACAGTGTATGCAAAGAAAAAATATGATTTTACAATCAAACGTTTAATCTTTGCATCCAGGATAGTAGCATCCAGTATGGTATACAAGGTCATTGGGGTCTTTAACATGCAACTACCCCCACCCCAATCCACACACACTCTTGACTTACTGCTTTCATAGTATCCCTTCCAGGATCTCATATCTGAGAAAGCGCCATTCATTCAATCAACATATGAGAAATCAGAAAAATTTAAAGGGACACTGTCAACCCTTAGGCCTCAAGGTATCCCTTGTTTATAAAACACATGTTATGTTTCTAACATTCTGTAGAGACTGCTGATGTAGCTAGTAGTTTGATTCTGAATCTTTTTCTTTTAAAAGCGAAAATCAGACTGCCCACCAAACTGATGTTACCGCACCAAAACAGGTTTGTTTACATTCCTTGATCAACTCCACTGCATCTTTCCTGAACTTGGGAACACCTCCAATACAGTCTAGCCACTCATGATGCAGTGGGAATTTAGGTATGGCTTGAGTGACTGCACTGCTTGAGGGTGTTTCTAATGTTCAGGAAGTATGCGTAAGAACAGATCCAGGACTGTAAACAAAACAAGGTTGTTTGTAAATATAGATTATCATGCATTTCAGTTCTACTAAACAAGGAGACAGGCAAAACAAACAGCAACATTAATGAATTTTAGAGAATTTTAGAAAGGTAAGCAATCATATGATGCATGTTTTAGCTAGAAATAATATGATGCCAAACAGGTTGACAGTGTCCCTTTAATTCTACTTGGAGTACCAACAACGGGGTGGGGGGAACTATAGTTTGGACATTTGACAGCAGCAGCAGCAGCAGCAGCAGTGTGATTTGTTTCTACTTGTCAATAAGAATGCCAGTTAAAAGTAGGGCTGCAAGTTCAGTTCGACCAGCCTATGCAATATGGTTGAACCTGCTGTTTGTACTAGTCTCGCCACGTGTGAATATTTTGTGAAAACGGCAAACTTTGGTTCACCCCAGGCATTGTGAAGAAAATGAATATTACTCCATGGCACTGCCATTTCTGTCCTCTGTGCATGCTCTTCCATTCTGACACAGAGCTGATCATATGGGTGATGCTGCTGCCACCTGGTACTGAGCCAAGACACCCCCTCACTGCGTCTGGAGGAGTGGGATTGGGGCTTCTCAACTGGATCTCTGTGTCCTTTCCTCAGTAAGAGAAGTAATGATTGGGTAGTCTGCTAAAACACACAGGTGGCATGCATCTTTACTAGCTGCACACTGTTAGAGTTTGCCAGAGCGCTGTGAGTACTGGAAGAGAGCGAAGCAGTTGTTTGTCACAGTGGCAGCTCCCTATGTCACCAAAGTCAAATCTTGATTCTTGATTGACAGCTGTTGCAGTTGTTCTAAGCACTGCAGCATATATATCTATATATATATATACACACACATATACATATACATACACACACACACACACACACACACACATATATATACATATATGTGCAGCAGACAGCATGGCTTCATGCGTGGCAGATCCTGCCAATCCAACCTGGTAGAGTTCTATGACTGGGTAACTAGGCAACTGGACAGGGCAATGCAGTGGATGTCCTGTATCTGGACTTCAGTAAGGCATTCAACTTGGTGCCACATGGAGAGGCTGGGAAGTAAGTTAGAAGGCACAGGGGCAGTTAAGCTGGTGAGATGGTTAGGGAATAGGCTTCAGGAAGGCACAGAGGGTGGTGGTGGTGGGAGCCTCATACCCAAGGGTAGTGACGAGTGGTGTTCCACAGGGCTTGGTGTTCGGACTAGTGTTGTTTGGGATATTCATTGCAGACATATCATTGGACATCAAGAGCAAGATCAGTCTATTTGCTGATGATACCAAGGTAGGAGCGGTGGTGGATGACCTAGTGGGTTGGCAGGGTTGCAAGATGATCTGACAAAGCTTGAAACCTGGTCAGACACCTGGCAACTGGGGTTTAATGCCAAAAGTGCAAGGTGCTGCATTTTGGGATGAAGAACCCAAGGAGGAGTTACCAGCTGGGGGGGTGCAGCTAGCCCAGACAGAGGGGAGAAGGATCTGGGGTGCTCATTACAGGGTCAATGAGCAACTCAGCACAATGCAGGAAGGCAGCTGCAAAGGCCAACAAAATGCTGGGTTGTATTGCAAGGGCATATTCTCGAGGAGGAGGAGGTGATTCTGCCACTGTATAGGTCATTGGTTAGACTGCGCCTGAGTACTGCATGCAGTACTGACGCCCATATCTGAAGAGGGACATTGTTACTGGAGGGGTGCAGCGAGGGTGACAAAAGATGATCAAGGGGCTGGGGACTTATCATATGAGAAGAGGCTGAGGAGTTGAACATGTTCTCGTTGTAGGAGAGGAGGGACGGGGGACATGATTGAAACCTTTAAGTACATGAAAGGAATAAACAAGACAGGTACAGAGGGGCTGTTCAAAGTAAGAGAGAAGAGGGACACCAGGGCCATGATATGAGACTTGAGGGAGGAAGGTTCAGGAAGGAGATGAGGAGACACTTTTTACAGAGAGGGTGGTGGCTGGGTGGAATGCGTTACCTGCAGAAGTGGTATCCAGTAGAACAGTGGACTGCTTCAAAGGAGATGGACAGGACAAGGGGAGGGTCAATGAAGGGAAGGGTGGAAGGAGGGGCAGCTGCAGAATAAGGGTGCTAGCTGTACATTCGAGCAGACTTGATAGACCTCTAGGCCTTTATCTGCTGGCAAATTTTGCATGTTCGTATGTTCGTATATATACACACATATGCACTATTCTGGGACAAGTAGATAGAGAGACCCAGCAAAAGAAAAAATTAACCAGTGTGACTGTGCAGTGAATGGCCTGTTCGGACTGAATCATACGGTTCAGCCATCACACAGACTGAGGCATTGTGTCTGCTGCTGTGCTGCTGTCTGAATAAGTATATACAGCACAAGCCACAAACGAAAGTCTGTGGGAAAAATAGCACAAGCAACATATTTTAGTTAGTGCTGTGCTGTTTGACTGTACAGCACAAATGAGAGCCGTGGGAAGAATTAGTTCTTGCTGTCTGACTGTACAGTGTACAGCATGAACGAGAACCTGGGGAGAAAAAGTTTCAGTGACTGAGATACACAGACTGCTGATAATGACAGTACTGTAAAATACCAACTGAGACATTTTTTTCCTATTAGCTACTGCCTGCCTGCCTATTACTGTGTAGAATTCCTCCCATTCAGCCCTCACTGATTTGTATACCCGCCCAGATCTGGTTTCATCTGTTGACCCACTTGGGATTAATTTATATTATCCTGTGTTCTTAATCTTCATACTTGAAATACCCACTAACTTAGCAGTAATTGCTTTATTGACCTGTTTGGGAAGACATTTCCTGTATTAGCAGCACAGTACTCTACTTAATTCTCCTGTTTGTGTGATTATTCGGATATTCTCCAGTGTTGTTCACAGCTGACACACTCCGTAAATTCTTTATTGATCTATCTGAGAATAAATATTCCTGAATTTGCACCTAGAAATGCACCCACCATTAGCTATAAAAAATTAGAAATAATTAGCATTCTATGGAAAGGCAGGAAGCAAATGTTTTGTAGCCTTTAGGCAAAGCCATGGTGGTAAAACCCAAAACAAAACAGCAGCAGCACTTCTCAGGCAATCCATGAAACAGTAACAATAGTGCAGAAAATTCAGGACAATGCAGGAGTAACTCGTTATGCTACCCAAAGGATGACACCAAGGGCAATAATAGTGCAGCAGACCAGCTTAGTAAGCAGAGGAACAGATGCTGAGGAGGAGGAGACAGATGAGACTGAGGAGGAAATCAGTGGAACAGATCCGAGTCTAGATTTTCAAAGCCCACAGGGACTAAGTCCTACTCTGAAGCTGATGCTGCAGGACAAAATCTTTGCACCTGTAGAGTTTCTAGATTTTCAGTCAGCAAAGCTATGTGGGATGTTACACCTCGTCCCACCAGACGTAACTTTTTCCCTGCTGCTGGGCTGAAAGATTGGCTGCAAGTTGCTGTATATTGTGCAGCCAGTCATAAACTACCTCCATCTTTGAAAATACTACAGCTGCAGGAGAAAGTGCGATTCTGCAAGTGGAGAGCCACGTCAACCAGTTTTTCCCCAGCCAGGGAATTTCAGGGGCTTTGAAAATGAAGCCCCTGAGTTTGTAGTAGATAAGTAGCAGTCAGTCTGTCAAGTAGCAGTAGATCTTACTTTGACTGGGAACTCTTGGCAGGTTACACCATAAGGACTGAAGCCAGCAGGTACCAGCACCCCGGAAAACATCTAGCTAGCAGACTTCAGTGGGAACTTCCCCTGATGTTGGCCTGCCTCTGTCAGCCATTGGTAAAAAGGCGGTCCCCAGCCCTACCCCAATTCTTTTTCCACCGTGACCCAGCACATCGGCTCCGTGGACATCTTCTGCTCCAGTCGACTGCCACTGCTCATGCGTTTACAATGCTTTATTATTTTCAAATTTACTTAGTTCTTAGTGCTTTATTCCTCTGTATGTCTTCTTCTCTGTTTTCCTCCTTCGAGCGGCACCAGTACAAGTGTGTCCTGTAGCAAGCAAATTCCATCTAAGGATGGCCATTCGCCTACCTCTTCTGTCTGGGCCCAGACCACAACACCAAGACCTGCCAGCATTGCTTGAAGTTCAACAGCAGGACCAAGATTTGCCACCTGAAAACCCTTAAATCCTTCTTGCTAGAAAACAGCTTGCTGCCATGCAAAGGAGATCCAGGATAAAAGTTCTTCATCTTCCCTGTTTCAGGGGTCTCGACTTCTTTGGTTCACCATAAGGAGAAGTCATCATCTGGGAAGCACCACCATAAGGAGAAGCACAAGGACAAGCCCAGCGAGGACTCCTGTTCCCGGTCCCCACATAAGTTGGGCACGGTTCTGGGTCCTCCTCCCATAGAAGGTCAGACTTGGCCCCCCAGGCAGCCCTCCTCCTTCCGGGCTCCCGTGGTTAGGCTTCCCACTCTTATCCTGATGTGGGCGGAGCTCTTCTGGGTCTGAGGCTTCGCCTGGCCCTTCAGCTCCCCTGGAAGTTCAGGACCTTCTTCCAATTTTGGGTCCTCAACCAGGTGGCTCGGCCTGTTCTTTCATCTGGTGGCTGGTCTTACCCATCATCCGACCAGCCACGGCATCCACCAAGTCAGCCTCAAACTCCAGAGCTGACTCCACTGAGCGACACCAGGGCATGCGCCACCCTCCCCCAGGAGAGTGACACCTCTGCTCTTGGGACTTATCTCCCTCAGCGGCCTCCCTAAGTC
The DNA here is from genome assembly GCA_016271365.2 of Neoceratodus forsteri. Classification (NCBI taxonomy): domain Eukaryota; kingdom Metazoa; phylum Chordata; order Ceratodontiformes; family Ceratodontidae; genus Neoceratodus; species Neoceratodus forsteri. Next base: position 428,380,971 of record CM057452.1, read on the forward strand.
AACGCCGCAACTTTGGACCGGTGCCAACGCACACCTGTTTCCTCAGACTCTGGCCTCCCCAGCATCCATTTCAGCTGGCATCACCAGACCCTCGTATGTCACCAGTGAACAACAATGCATCTCCTAAGCCCGATGCCTGAGGGCCCGTCGTCCGCCCAGCGGACGGTACCAGACAACAGTACTCCAGAAGATCCAATGCCAGCTATCCCTACTCCACAAGGGTTACTGCTACCTCAGGGCCGATGCCTGGTCAGTCTCCCCTCCGACACCGGTGCTCTCCCTGAGCCTAGGATCCCACTATCGGATGTCAAAGAGCTTTTTCGTCCTGATGGAACACTATTAAGGCGCATCTTCTCCCAGAGAGCCTTCCTTGCCCACCACTAAAGGAGCCTATGACTTCAGAGGTTCCCCAAATGGCCTTCTCCTAAACCCAGGGAGCCTATGCCCAGCCTATGGAAATGATGCCACAGCCAGATGGCTCAGATAGAGTTGTTCGGACCGTAACGGTAGAGACACCATTCCTGCTTTAGGTCTTCGGATAGGCACAGACACTGCTCTAAAGGACACCGGTCCTGGCATTCCTCCTCCAAGTCTTCTTCTTCTTCGGAGGATCCTAGCCACAGCTCTTCTCCTCTTCTAGATCTTCCTTTAGCGGGTGCTCCTTCCTCCGGATACTAAGGACTCCCCAGGTCCCCATCTGACGATCCATCTTTTATGGACATCATGAGCCATATCCAAGCCAATATGGGATGGGATACAGAAGATCTGGATCCAGAAAGACGTTGTCTGGCTAAATACCTCTGTCAGAAGGATCTTAAGCCCATTGTGGTGTCTCCTTTGGTCAATACCTTTCAGGATGTGACCAGGATTGCCTGGAAGCACCCTTCCACTTCCTCAGCTGTGCCTGAGAGGTCTGAATGCCTTTGCAGGGCTCCAGGGACGAATTTTTTGGGGAACAATCTCGGCAGATTCCATGGTGATCACAGCTGTCCACAATAGGTCTAAACAGCCCAGGCACCTGAGCACCTAACCTCCTGACAGGGAATCAAAGCAGCTGGACCAGCTTGGCAAAAGGTGTACGCCTCTGCCACTTGTACTATATTCGCTCTGAATTTTCTAACTCATATGGTCCAATATCAGAGTGCCCTCTGGGAGCAGGGCATGGAGCTTGTTTAGACCCTGCCTGATGTTTCCCAGAAGGCTGTGCTGCTGAACCTTTAAAGTCTGGCATGGACGTTGGCACCTATGTCCCATGTCTTCTTATGTTTCTGCCAACACTGCCACTAGAGCTGCGGCAACAGGTGTCTGCATAAGAAGACATTCCTGGCTCCAGGTCTCAGGTTTCTCTCCGGATGTCAGGCAAGCATTATGGACACCCTTTCAAAGGCCCGGTCCTTTTAGTGAGGAATCTGAGAAAATTATTACCCGCCTTCAGGACTCAGGCAAGCTATCCAGTCGGTGCACACCATGTACTGGTCTAACCAAAAGCAATTCAGGCATAAATCCTTTCACTGCTCCTATGGACAACAGCCCATGAGGACAGCAGCAGCAGCGAGGTGCCTTCAAACAAAGGCCACCTCTCAGACCCCAAGAAGAGCAGCTCCCAGAGCTGCCAAGTCCTCCCAGGCTGCTCTGCCTAACCCAAGCGCTTCTGCCTGACTCCTTGCCCGATCCCCAGCCAAATTTCTGGGGGAGGATGTGGGGTCATTTCTCCTCTATCTAGAGGGATGGAGCAGGATAATGTCAGATCGTTGGGTCCTGCACTTGAATGAGAAGGTACACTCAAGAATTTCTAGAGTTGCCATCAGACAACCCTCCCTGCCCTCCCACTATTCTCCATCGCACGCCTTCATCCAGGAGGAAATCCAGGCACTTCTACACAAGCAGGCCATAGAACCAGTTCCTGCGGCCCAAAGAGGGAAGGGCTTCTATTTCCACTTTTTCTTCTGCTCCCAAGAAAACAGGGATTTGTGCCCCATCCTGGATCTCAGCAATCTGAACAAACGTGGAATACAAACATTTCAGGATGGTTACCCTTCCAGGCCTGATTCCCCTTCTCCATTAAGGGATTGGCTTTTGCTTTCTGGACATGCAGGATGCATGCCTCCACATCCTGATCTCCCAGCCCCACAGAAGGTTTTCGTAGTTCTTTTTCAAGGAAACCATTACCAGTTCTGAGCTCTGCCATTCAGCTTGTTAGCTCCTCTGGTCTTTACAAAGTGCCTCGAGTGGTGACAACAGCCTTAAGGAGGAAAGGTCACTATGTCTTCCCTACCTGGATGATTGGCTTCTCACAGTTCCTACCAGGGAACAGTGGTTAAGCACCATGGCAGACACCTTTACTCAGTTCTGCGATCTGGGGATCACCTTAAACCTCCCAAAGTCCTCCTTGGCCAAGCCAACAGCTGCAGTTCATCGGGCAGTCCTGGACACCGTTCAGGCAAGCCTTTCTGCCCTCAGACGGGCAGAATGCCTCCAGGCTAACGCTTGGTGGTATCCTCATCTCACCTGGTTCCAGCCAGGTCATCCTTCGACTTTTAGAACACATGGCGGCAGCCATCACAACTATTCCATTGGCATGGCTGCACATGAGGGTGACCCAATAGATCTTGCATGTCCAGTGGGATCAACACACAGATGATTTGGACCAGCCTGTGAGAGTCTTGGAGCATGTTCAGCAGACTCTCCAGTTATGGCTAAATCCCCAACATTTCGGGGGAATGCCCTTCCGAAGGATGCCTCCTCTCCAGTCTCTGACTATGGAATGCTTCAGGCAGGGCTGGGGAACCCAACTTGCAGGCTGCCAGACTCGGGGAACATGGTCTGCTCTGGAGAAAACCCTCCACATCAATGTGTTGGAGATGAGGGCGATCCTCTATGACCAACAGGCTTTTCAGTCAGATCTAGTCCTGGGCCACCTTCTCATCCAGACAGACAACATGTTGGTGGTCTTTACATAAACAAGCAGGGGAACTCATTTGTATCCTCTGCTGGGAAGCCATGAGGGTATGGTACTGGGCCATTGAGCACCAGCTGGAACTCTCTGCCTTGCATGTTCCAGGTGTCCAAACACCTTGGCTGACAGCCAAAGCCAGTCACAGTCCAAGGCTCATGAGTGGGAGCTTCTGTAATCAGTAAAGGAAGATCTGTTTGAAAGATGGGGTCATCCCGAGTCGGACCTCTTCGATCCCCACTCAACGCCAGACTTCCCAGTTTCTGCCTGCTAGATCCAGGGCCTGGTGTTTTCTGTTGAGATGCATTTTCCCTTGTTAGACAGAGAGATTCCTATAAATGTTCCCTCCCTTCCACTAATCCAGAGAGTTCTCCTCCAATTGCAGTCAGAGGAGTGGGCATGATCTTGATAGCTCCTGCTGGCCTCAACAGATTTGGTTCCTACTCCAACAGCTGGTAGTGGAACCTCCGCTCTCTGCCCCTGAGCTCACACTTGCTGTCCCAGGAGAAAGGGACTCTAGTTCATTCGAACCTCAAGTCTGCACCTGCATGCATGGCTCCTGCAGACTTAGCTGTCTCCTGGTTCAGGGTTTCCCAGAGTAGCGGATGTCCTTGTATCCACCAAGAAGCCTCTACTAGGGCCACCTATGCTATGAAGTGGAAGCGGTTTTGCATCTGGGCCTCTACTTGCCACCTTGATCCCTTTACCTGTCTGGTAAACTCTGTTCTCGAAACGCCTTTCTCTGTCGGACTTGGGCCTGTGCTATTCTTCCATTAAGGTGCATCTGTCTGCTGTTTCGCATATACCATGCACCGTACAGAGCAAGGCTCTTTCCTGATTGTATTTATTCCCACTTTCTTGCATGGTATTCTACACTTGAAACCTCCCATTCGGGATCCTGTTCCTCCAGGGATCTTTTGTTTATTTTGGAGAAACTTACTATGCCTCCCTTCGAGCCAGCCATGGATCTGGCTGCGCTTCTGTCATGGAAAGTGTTATTTTTAGTTGCTGTTACTTCTGCTCAGAGGATTTACTTAACTCAAGGCTCTGATGTGCAAAGAACCTTATTTAGTTTTCCACAAGAACAGGGTGTCCTTTGGACCAATCCTAAATTTTTGCCAAAGGTGGTACCCAAGTTTACCTTTAATCAGGACATCCATCTTCCAATTTACTATCCAGAGCATTCTAACCAAGGGAGGCTCTGCTTTATACTCTGGATGGTCACTGGGTTTTCATTATTATTTGACCCTTACCCGGTTATCATTAAATCAGATCAGTTTGTTTGTTTCATTTGCCCAAGACTCTAGGGGCTCCTGTCTTCAAGCAGACTTTGTCTAAGTGGTTAGTTCACTGCATTGTTTATTGTTATCAGCATGACAAGCCTTTACCGGATCGGTTAAAGGCCATTATACCTGGGGAGTCGCTGCCTCTTTTCGCTTCCTTACATAATGTGTCAGCAGTATATCTGTGCAGCTGTCACCTGGAGTTCAGTCCACACTTTATTAAGTACTATAGTTTGGACATTGCTTCAAAGGCGCAGGACAGGCTTTTGCTTGCTGTCCTCCAGGGCCTGCTTTCATAAGGATTCCGATTACCTGTTTCATCCACCCATCCATCAGGATTTGTCCTTGTACTGATTGGGACTCAGTCCTATGAGTAATCCTGCTGCAAGAGCTCCCACTGAAGTAAGATAGTACAGTTATGTAAGAACTTACCATAACAGTAGATCTTCAAGAAGAGCCCTGCAGCAGGTGCTGCTTTCCTCCTCCTTCCCCCAGTATCTGCGTCTCCATGCTCAGCTACCTTCTTTTCATCAGTTTGAGGAACCGCCTCAGTTCTCCGATTTTTATCTGCACTGGGGTCTCCGTGGGAGAACTAGGGTAGGGGCTGGGAACCGCCCTTTTATACCATTGGCGAGCGTGAGGAGGTGGGCAGGCGTCAGGGGCGGTCCCTGCTGAAGACTGCTGGCTAGAAGTTTTCCGTGGGATCCTGGCACCTGCTGACTCAGTCCATGGTGGTGTAACCCATGTAAAGCCCCTCCTCAAAGATCTACTGTTACAGTAAGTTCTTATGTAACTGTACTTTCTGGGGAGTGGGATGAACAGGGGAATCCAAGGCCAAAAAGGAACAAAAAGACTTATAGGAAGGATGGTGGTGGTGGTAAAAATGGTGGTGGTCGGGTAAAAAAAAAATAGATAGTGGGCCATAAGGAGACACCCACACATGCGAGGGAAGAACAGAGGACAGAAGATGGACAGGCTCCCAGAGGAGTAGAAACTGAAGCAGTTGAGCTAGTCAGAGAGGCTAGGTGTCAGAAAGGCATGCAGATGAACACTGAAAGACCTCAAAGAGATACTAGCAGTACTAATGGCAGCGGTGGTGGTAGTGGTGGCGTGCACATACCTCTAACCATAAGCAGCAGTGCAACAAAATCTGCAAAACCAGCGTGTGATTTTTTTTCACACAAGATAAATCATCTTGAAGCCATGTAGTTTGCAAATTATGCAAAACAAAATTAAGTCACAGTACAGCAGGTACTGAATGGGAACATGAATAGTGATAAGACATATGAAGAAGTCTCACATTTATCAGTATCAAAAGCACAAAGGTGCACCCAGAAGTTGTTGCATTGCTGCACTCAAATGAGGAGGAGGAGGATATGGATGTTAATAAAGGTGAGGAAGTAATTACACAGAAACATAGAAGCTGTTAGTAGAAAAGGACCTGTTGGCCCACCTAATCTGGACCAAAGTCTCTACCAACTGTGTTACCATAGACCCTAACTGATCTCCGCCTTACCCCTCCCCAACCCTGTTTCTAAGGTCCTCCTGTGTCTATCCCATGCATGCTTGAAACTGTTATCATTTCGTAGCCACCACCCCTGCAGGGAGGCTGTTTCAGGCATCCACCACCCTTTCCATGCAGAAATATTTCCTCATATCCCCTCATCTCCCTTCCAGCTTCATATCATGCCCTCATCTTTGAACATCTCTTTCTGTGCAATATGCCACTCTTCTGTACCTCATTGATACCCTTGAGATATTTAAATGTTTCTATCTTGTCTCCCCTTATCTCCTTTAATCCAGTGAGTACATATTTAATTCCTGAGTCATTCCTTGTAGGGCTTCTGATGCAGGCCATGCATCATTTTGTTGCTCTTCTCTGCCCGCTCCACCCAGTCTATGTCCTGTCTGAGACAGGGCCTCCAGAACTGGACACAGTATTCCAGGTGTGGCCTCACCATTGATCTATATAGGGGTAACATGACCTCCTTTTTCTGCTGGTGATACCCTCCCTATGCACCCCAGCATCCTACTAACCTTTCCTACTGCCTTATTACACTGTCTCATACTTCAGGTCATCAGATATGATGACCCCAGATCCCTTTTCTGTTTTGTTGTTGTTAACACATCTCCACCCAAATGATACATTGCCCTTTGGTTTTGTGCCCCATGTGCAAAATTTTACATTTCTTTGGCGCTGAAGCCCAGTTTCCAAACCCTTGACCAGTCTTCCAGTTTTCTATATGCTTGCTTGTGTGAGCAGTGCATAAGAAACATATTGAGCTAGTAAAGCATTGCAAAGGTGTGACAGTTGTGGCCAATGCAGTGGACACTTTAATGGGTGCATCCTCAGCCACCAATTAATGCTGAAGCTGCAGATGACAGCAGTTTCAGGGCAAACACCGTACTTGAAAAAATCTGCTGCTGCAATCAGGGCAGTTCATCATTTGCAGCAACAGTCCCCACCAGGCACACAGCATGACAACAAATTTAAATATTAGCTCCCTCCCGCTAATGCTGCCTGCCCCAGCCCTCCATTTTCCCACCCATCCCACATTGGGGTGCTCCATCCCCATGTCAGCATATATCCCCACTTCCCATTGATGTGGCACATTGGGAGCCCACCCCAGTGTGCCAAAAATACTTCTTTGATGTTTCTGACACAGGGATGCCCACTCCCGTGTTGGATGTGCCACACTCCATGCCCCTATGTTCTCAGCTGACCTTGGGGTGCCCAACTCTCAGGTCGGCTGATCCTACCCCCAGTACCTGGCACACCCCAGAGTGTCAAATCCATTTTGTTAATATCTCACCTGTAAAACAGAAAACTATCCACAACATCTTTTTTTTTAACCTGAAAGAAAGCAGTCCTCGCATTCCCGCCGCCTCCTCACCCAACCCGCACCCTTTCTCTGTGCACCCTACCTCCCTGCACCCCTCACCATACCTAACTCTGGAGGTCAGCAGCAGTGATCTTCTGTAGACTGGGAACACGTCTATACTCTTCAAAGACTGAAGAAATGACTTTAAGCCCTATAATGGCAGTCAATGGGGTTTTCATCTTAGGTTGATATCTCAGCCAATATTTAGAGTTTGGTCCCAAATTTTCAATATGGGGTTCTTGGGATCCCACCTCATGAACACGGGCACTGTCATTTCATTTCTGCTCCCAAAGGTGATAAAACTCAAAAATGACTGCATTATGAGCGTCCATTGCAGAGTTTCTCGCCACTCATAACTTTATCAATTTTTTATATTTTCACTCCAAATTTCCAACACTGCCATTTTCTCACACCCTTATGAATAGTACAGCTGTCATTTTTACATCCTTCCCAAAATGTGTTTTGCACCTGTGGTGTAGAATGGCGTGGTCGCTGTGCAAAATCAACTTTCGGACAGATTAATGCAATAACAGTGCCATTGTTCATGACGGAGGTCCCAAAAGGCCGTATTGACATTTTGCTGAAAATATTCCCAAAAATTACTTTGTTACGAGCTGCAGGTTGCATAGTTTCTATGCACATCATAACATCGTTAGGTCTTCTCATATTTTCACCCAGTTTTTCAACACTGCTATTTCTTCTCACACCTCCTCGCGAGCAGTACAGCTGTTATTTTTCACGTCCAGCCCAAAATGTGTTTTCACACCTGTGGCCCCGAATGGTACACTCTGTTCAAAATCACCTTTGGGATTGAGTAACGAAATCATACTGCTCCTGTTCATGAGGTGGGTCCCAAAAGACCATGTTGAAAATTTGGAGTAAAATACTAACAAGCGCCTGAGGCATTAGGGTTTCAACCATAATGCTCACCTGTACAGACTGACAGGCATCGGGTGTGACTTAGGTTGTCAGCCATAATGCTCATGCCATTCCACCCCCACCCTGCAGTCACTGACAGGCATCGAGGTGTGCCTTTGGGGTCTCTGGCCTTAATGTTCACCCTTCTCCTATACTGCACCCATCTCAGCTTATTTCCTTATGGAATGGGGTGGCGAAGGGCCGAGACCTCAAGGCACTGCGACACCTGTCGGTGTTTGCAGGGTGGGTGAGGTGGAATGGCGTGAGTGCTTGGTCCACTACCCAAAGGCACACCCCAATGCCTGTCAGTTGCTGCAGGGTAGGGTGGGGTTGGTTTCAGCCAGTACTGCACTGCCATTCCTATTATGCATCTCTCAATTCCTGCACTACCAATGCCAATACGAGCAAGCAAACATTCAGCATTGACAAATGCTTGTTATATCTTCCTATGTTCTCCCCCAAGTGTCCACTCTGCTGCAGATTTTTGTGTCATTCATGAACAAGCATACATTTCCTTCCAGACCCTCTGCAATGTCGCTAATAAAGACACTGAAGAGGACCAGTGGCACCCTGCTGGTTACCTTACCTTCCTCCGAGTGAACTCCATTTATCACCACCTCTGAGTTGTGTTACCTAGCCAACTTTGTACCCATTTTACTTTTTTGCACCTACTCCCATGCCACCTAGCTTGTTTACAGTCTTCAGTGTGGAGTGGTGTCAAGGCCTTCCTGAAATCCAGGTAGGCCACATCCACCGCTCCTCCATGGTCCACCTCCTGGTAACCCAGTCAAAAACTCTATCAGGTTTGTCTGTCAAGATCTACCTGCTGTGAAACCATGCTGCCTCAGATCCTGCAATCCACTGGTGTTAAGGTATTTCCCAATCCTTTCTTTAAGTAGAGTTTCCATAACCTAATCAAATAATTGATGAGGAGGGGAGGATGATGAAAATCTGCCTTCCAGTCAAAGCACAACATCTTCAGTTTCTCATTTTTACCCTTTGCGTGTACCACCACCACAGCCTAACAGGAGTCATATACTATCGATGACCACAACATCCATTCCACATAGGAGTAAAGGTCAAGGAAAGCAGCCCAAAATCTGGTGATGTCAGCCAGTGTAGTGGCCATCAACTTTCTTTGAAAGATTCATTTGAGTAGTCACAGAAATATAAGCCCAACAGGCCTCAGGCAAAGTGATTAACAAGGGTAACTGGGGAGATAATAGCCACTGACTTGCTCCCATTTTTCTTTGTTGGCTAACTCAGGTTTTAAGGGCACTTATGGAAACTGCAGTGCAAAGTACCAGGTCCTCAGCTGGACCTATTTCTCAACTGTCGCTATCCCAGATTTATATGACATAGGAACATAGACTTTGATGGCAGATTAGAACCGCTTGACTCACCCAGTCTGCCCATTTCCCTACCTACTGGATAAGCTGCAGATTCTAGTTAACCAACAGCCTACTTCCTCCTACCTCCACCAGAATTGCCTTATGTCTGTCCCATGCAGTCTTGAATTCCTCACTGTTTGTGACTCCACAACCTCCTCAGGAAGGCTGCTCCATGCGCTCACCACTCTCCATGAAAAAATACTTTCTTACATTGCCCCCGAGTCACCCCCATCTTCAAATTGTACCCCTGTTCTTGCACATCTCTTTTCTAAAATATGCTACCCTCTTGAACTTTGTTGATTCCCTTGAGGTACTTGAAAGTTTCTATCATGTCCCCTCTCCCTCTTTCCATGAGGGTGTACATGTTAAGTTCTTTAGTCTTTCTTCATATGGCTTCTGGTGCAGACCCTGCACCATTTTAGTTGCCCTCGCCTGAACTGCCTCCACCCTGTCTATGTCCTTGTGGAGATAGGGTCTCCAGAACTGCACGCAGTACTTCAGATGGGGTCTCACCAACTATCTGTAAAGAGGGATAACAACCTCCTGTTTTCTAGTGGTGATGCCTCTCCCTATGCTTCCCAGTATCCCCCAGCCCTCCTTACTGCCTTCTCACATTGCTTGCCTACCTTTAGGTCATCTCAAATCAAGTCAAGTGCAAATTTATTGATTAGCCAAAATGTCATTACAATATACTACAAAAACAATAATAAATACAATCTAAAATGAAAATACTTAAAACAGCCTACAATTTTGTTCACCTAATTACAAAGTAATTATTTACAAATAACGTCAGAAGGTGCAAGTAGAGCAAAAGCTTAGGTTTCCTGTCCACAGATGACTTGTAAGCCTACAAATGGGTAGTCAAGAGAAACCTTACAATCATTTCTAGGGTTGGTCTATCCCATGAAGAATAATTTTATGGAGGGAGACTGAGCCCACCCAGCAACCCACCCAACCATTTCTTCCTGCTACACTTGTAAAGTGGACAAATCAATACCAGCTACAAATGGATAATCAAGAGAAACTTGCAGTCATTTCCAGGGTTGGTCTATCCTTGAAGTAAAGAGATACTAATAACTTTTTGGAGGGAAACTGAGCCCACCCAGCAACCCACCCAGCCATTTCTTCCTGCTATGCTCATACAGTAGTGGATCTAGGTTTTAAGCGGTGCAGGTGCACCCCAATTGTAACTTACTTGCTTGCTATATCTGCATTTCACTTTGCTTGAGAGTCTAATATATTGATTGTAAGGAAATCCTCAATTAAAACAATAGATTATATTTATATGTTTAGTCAAAAATTTAATGGAAAAGATAATATAAAGGATTAAAAATTTCAAAAGTTGCAAGTCAAGTAGCACACCAGCACAGCACCCCCATTGTAAAATCCTGGATCCGCTTACGTGCTCATAAAGTGGACAAATCAATACCACATGTTTAATATGCCGCTCTTCGGATGAGACGTTAAACCCGAGGTCCCACCTGCCTGGATTGGTGGTAGTTCAGGTGGATGTTAAAGATCCCATGGCACTTATCGAAGAGCAGGGGAATTTCCCAGTGTCCTGGCCAAATTTCCTCATTCACTAAAAATACCACCAACAGCTTAATCTGGTTCAAGGTCAGTTGGCATTCATCTGTATCCCTTCCCGGTCGTGCCTGAAAATGGGCAGGATTTGTCTAGTGCACTTACCGGTCAACAAAAACTAAATAAATAAATAAAATATCATCATATACAGGGCTCCACATTTACAATATTGTGTCATAATTCCTTTTCTTTTTGCCTATACATAATATACTGAGGTGGGATATTCAAAGGAGTTGCACATGGCACAACAGAGTTACGTCATCGCCAATCCTGTCACGCCCTGGTGTAATATTCAAATGGACAGGTTGCACTGAGCAACCCCTGATGCACCAGGCGTACCTGTAATGTATCTTGGCGCAAGTGCGGGGTGTGCCCATGCATATGTGGCACATCCCGATATTCAGCCTGGGATGTGCTCAGATATGTCGGCACAGGACTCCACCTTGCACCGCATAGGGTGCAAGTTGTGCCCGACAAAACCAGGAGTGTTCTGCCACCCACAGGTGAGCTGCCAATTGCAAGGCGCAACACGGTAGTCACTGCTGGGTGGCCACCGACTCACAGGACACGGTCCGTGGGAGCCCCTGCCCAGGGGGCGCCATGCCCGAGGAAACCCCTGGGTCCAGTGGACCGCTATCCCTGCCTGATCATGGGAATGTATTGAAATAATCCCTGGTGGTCCAGTGGACAGCCATGTACTGATCATGGACATGTATTGATATGATCCCTGGTGGTCCAGTGGACCAATCTCTGTCGCCCGTTTGCGGGCATATGTCAAACCCCTGGTGGTCCAGTAGTATCCCCACCCATCCACTGGAGTCCCCTGCCACCCTGCACACCCCAGTCAGCAACGGGTGGCAGCTCTCTGCCCACAAGCTGCCCGGCTGCCCGCCGACTGACAGCATACAGTGATGTACATCTATTGGTCCACTATGGGACCATGGGCATGCAGACATACGTATACACAAGTCCCAAATTGTGAATGAACGCCATTCACACCGGGACTGTGTAGTACTGTATGGTCTGCATGCCCATTGGCCCATGCAGTGACCAATAGGTGTAAAGCCCTACTGTATGCTGTCAGTCCATGGTAGCTGGGTGACTTATGGTGTGGAGCAGCCATCCGCTGCTGACTGGGGGTTGCATGGTGGCAGGAACCCAGTGGGTGGGTGGGGGAGGGGGTACCACTGGACCACCATGACATATGCCCGCAAACAGGCAGCGGGATTGGTCCACTGACCACCTGTGGATCATATCAATACATGTCTGTGATTGGGTAGGGATAGTGGTCCACTGGACCACCAGGGATCATTTCAATACATGCATGTGATCGGGCAAGGGATAGTGGTTCACTGGACCACCAGGGATTATTTCAACACATACCTGTGATCAGGCGATGGGGGTGGTCCACTGGGTCACAGGGCTTCTACTTTCACATGCCCATGATTGGGCAAAGGGAGTGGAGTCTGCCGAGGTAGGGGGCATCGGTCCCCGGCGGCTGCAGCCTGGCAGGGCGCCAGGTGCAAGGCACCGAGGATCGGGCACCGCATGCAAATGGGGCCATAATTGACATGCAAGTGGCCCCATTTGCGCCTTTTGCATGCATAATGGCCTCATTTGCATGCCAAGTGCTGAATATTGCGGTAGATGCGCCTAGCGCAACCGCACTTAGTGCTGGCGCATCCCCTGCTCCCTTCTGCAACTTGTGCTGATGCAGCCTGCTTTTCCTGAATTTAACATATTTCCAAATTAAATGTTGTAAAACAAAGCAGTGTTGCACTGTTGAACTATCTCTCGGAACCCATTCTGGGATTCATGGAGGATGGAATTCTCTTCAGCCCTGTCCAGCAGTCTACCTAGGATGATTCTTAAAAATGTTATGAGAAATGTCAGTAAGGCTAATATAGGCCTATACATCCTAGGATTATTTGGATCTTCTTTTTAATATTGGGAATATGACGCTACCTGACCAGCTAGAGGGAATACCATGTTTTGGATGAAATCATTAAATGTGAGAGTCAGAAGAGATACCCACCAATTTTGGAAGGCTTTATAAATATCACCTATAATTTCGTCTGGTCCTGGAGCCTTATGCAACTTCAATAAATTTAGGGCCAGATAGATTTCCTCCTCTGTAATTCTAATAGGCCTAGGATAAATTGTCCTGTCCTTTGTTTCATGACCTTCCTCCGAATCCATAGCTTCTTCATCCTGAGAGTAATAAAGCTCAGAAAACGAAGAAATCCAAACTTCTGGTGTAATATGACTCTATCTTAGTGGAGTATTTGTTGAATCCCTGAGCAACAATTCTCCAAAACTGTCTGTCATCCTTGTCAGCAACTGTTTGTCTAAGTTTTTCCCATAGACTAATGAAATGCTTATATCTTTCATCTTCCAGAATTTTCTTATATCTTTCTCTTTCTTTTTCAGACAGGTATAATCTGAAGGTTTTTTGTTCTTTATTTTCCTGTACTGCCAAAGAACTTTACCAAATGTACTTTTAGCATTCTTGCATCTGTTATTAAACCATGATTTTAAGTGAAAATTTTGATTAGTATTCACTATCATATTAGATTTGCATAGTGGCCTCAGTATTGAAAACATACTATCTCAGATTTCATAGATATTGAAAATCTGTGTATTTGCAAGGATGGAATTATGTACTTCTAACAATTCTCGGAACCATGTATTATTTCAAATTGAGTTTTATATGACAGTCCCGTTTGATTCTTTTTCATTAATTATTTCTAAATTCACTTCTAAAAGCACCTCTTCATGGCCAAAACAGCCAAAAGGATTTTCTAAGATTAGTGCCAGTGGCAAAGGAGTAGATTTTAGCCGTTCAAGTACTTGTAGTTTTAAAACCAATTTGACAGCTTCCAAGTTACCCCGAATGAGGTCAGGAGTAGAAGCTCCAAGGACCCTAATGAATGTAAATTCCCGGAATATCACCCTCTGTTCTCCCACTCAAGATGCAAACATTTCTCTTAGCAAGCCCTGCAAGTAGATCTTTACCTCTTTTGTTGGTTTTTGATCTTTAGTTTCCCTTATAGTCCGCATTTTAGGGTTAATATCAGGTAGAAAAAGAAAAAAGATCAGAGTAGGGTTCTTCAGAGAACCTGGAGGCAAACCTTGAATTAAAGTCTCATAAGAGGATTATAGGGTAGTTTATTTCACCTTCAGCCAAGCTATCTAGGAGAAAATTCAAGTGCGAGATCTCCGAGGACTTGGTGCCTGGAAGAAAGCAGATGTTGCACAAAATAATTATTTACCCCATCTGAAATTATCACAGTCTGTATGTTATCAGATTTGAGTGGATATTCTTGAAACTTCAGATTTAGTTTAGTTTTAGTAAAAAGAAAGACCTCCCTTATATCTGACATATCTCTTGTCGAAAATTGTGATTGTCGTGACAAAGCCAGTCATACCTTTGTTTTGATCATGCTTTTCTATTACTCTTAACATTTCTGATGGTTCATTCCTTTTGACCCGGCTCTCATCCCCTGTTTTGTCGTTTTGCCGTTTTAAAAGCACTTTTGCCATTTTAAGAGCAGGATTTAAAGTTTTTGTTTGTGCTCCTGCTGTTTGTTTCTGAGCACGCACTTGCCAGAATTGAATTGTGGGCACTGTAAAGCGGCTGAGTGCTTAAATGATAAGCGTTGTCTTTAAGTTTCCGCATTTTGTTTTATTGTTACTGCGCGGTACTGTGATTTGAGGACACTTGGCTGGATGCACTCAGTCGAGTTTTCAGTACTGTTCAACATTGATCTGCATTTTGGGGCTCTGTTTGGCTGTTTGGTTTGGTGTTTTGGACTGCTGCAAGAACTTGGGTGGTCCTGTGGCCTGATGGCTGCCTTTCAGTGTGGGATTTGGTCGGCATTTTATTCCCTGAGCGTGCTCTCTCCCAGCACTTCGGAGGACTAGTATGCATCTAATGGGATCAGAAGGAGTAGAGATTCGCTGGGGATAAGCTATCAAGGAGTCTGAATGTACTACCCTTGGGATTTAATAAGACTGTGAAGACAGTAAAAGGATCCTGCAGTTTTTTTTTGGAGTCGGGCTAAAGTTATGTATTAGTGACCCGCTTTAACCGAGGAGTTGGATCTGTATAGTTGGGACCTACTGGTTTCTTGAGGTGTCTGAGGGTTAGCGACCTACACAGAGGTTGGGAGGCGGGCCTTGCTGGAGAGCTAGCCCATTGACCCTATTCTCTAGACTCCTGGTGTAGTCAGCTAGCGGGTTGATTTAACCTGGACTCGAGGTAGTGGGCTGCTAGTATAGCCTGGGTAGTCACCTCTTGAATTTCTGGCAGGAACCTGCGGCCTAGTGGATGGCTCTTCTGGGATCTGGGTCAGAACTTTGATACTGGAATCCTTTTGGAACTTTTTGGCCTATTGGAGGTTTCCAATGATATCGGGGCCAGTACTATGAAGCTTGGAACTTAAGTGTGTAAAGGTCACCTGTTGATGAGCCTACGGCCGGGCTTGACTTTTTCTGACTGCAAGTACTCTGTGATTTTATTCTAATTTTTGGAAATTGTGTCGGCAGTGAGTGCTTTTAACAGCTGAGAATCTGCCAATCTCAGACATATGTGAGAGATATTGTCTGGGGGGGTTTCTCTACATTATTTCCTCAGGTTCCCTCTTAGTTTTATTATTTTATTAATATGTATTCATTGTTTGTGTTAAGCAGTGAGAGTGCTTAGATTAAATGGCACCAGATAGTGAAAGGACCTGTGTGCTGTTTAAATGCTTTAGAGTTTTAGTTAAATTAGTTAGCTTAGGCTTTGTTGGGCCATAGGTAGCAAGAAGACCTGGGCTAATAAATGTTCTAAGGTTTGTTTTGTATTTAGTTAATTAAATTAGTTATTTAATTTAGTTTCGTATTATTGTAAGTTTTGAGTGGGAATTGATGATGGGGAACTTTAGGAAAGGGGAAGATTTGTGGGGTTGTATCCGTTTGCACTGTTGTGAATTTGTGTACAGTTTTTATTTGAATTGCATTAGTTTTCTGCTCCATGTCTTGGGCCTGGGATTTATGTTATTGTCCTACCCACCCAAGTCATGCACTACTCAGCCTCTGCACTTCTCGCCTCTGCCCTTTCCCCCACTGTTGTCCTTTTCCATCTATCAGCGCTGTCGGGCTTTGGGTATTGCTCATGGAGGGTGGGGTGGGGGTGAACAGTGGAGGCTGAAAGAGCGGGGCACTCACATTGGAGTGGTTAAGCCCAGAAGGCAGCCTGGGGGCGAAATGGAGTCTAGAGCGTGGCCATTTGCCTAGTCCCCATACCAAGGGCACCTCCATTAGTGGGCGGAAGGAGGTCAGGGCAGCCCAGGAGTCCTGTCCAACTCGGGCGGTATTATGCAATGCCAGATCTGTCAAGAACACGACTGCAATTATTGCAGATCTTGTCAGGACAACAGATCTGGCGGCATCACCGAAACCTGGCTGGATGGTGTCGCGGCCCCATATTTGAGGCTGCAATTCTGACTGGATATTCGGTGATACACCACCCGAGATTGGACCACAGAGGAGGAGGGTTGCAGTCTGTTTCAAGACCGAATTGAATCTCACAAGTGTACCAGTTGAGGAAGCCAGATCATTTGAGTGTGCTGTAGTAGCAGGTGTGGGTTATAGGATGGCTTTCATCTACTGTGCACCTGGAGATGAGAATCTATTCCTTAAGGAAGTGGAGGACTTCATGGTCGACCTGGCATTTGAGTCACCTAGGATGATGGTCCTGGGTGACTTCAATACCTGGATCGATGCCAAACTCTTGCAATTTGGACAACACTTCCTCCAGCTGATGATCTCACTGGGCCTTACACAGGTGGTTACCTCTGCTACTCATAAACACAGACATTCTCTTGACCTGGTCTGCCTCCTGGGGATCGAGGGCCTCTGATGTGGGGAGGAACCTGTTGGATGGTCCGACCACTACACTGTCGCGATTCAATTTTTGCACCCTCCTCAAGGCCAACCCCTGTGGAGATGGTCAGTACCGCCCTTTACGGGATGTGACTCCTGATGGTCTAGCAGCGTACTTGATCTATCAGAGTTTCCTATGGCAAGCATGGATCCGGAGGTTTGGCCTATAATCAGGCCATTGTCAATGCGCTGGATTCCATTGCTCCAGTCCGTGTACATCCTCTCTCCCTCCCTCGCTCTCCATGGTTTGATGGGACTTTGAGGGAGTTGCGGAGACTAGGGCGAGGTTAGAGTGATGCTGGCAGAAATCCAACTTAGATGCCAACCATCTTAGACTACTAGAGCATTATCAACTCTATCAGTCAGCAATCTCCAGTAAGAAGGCAGAGTTCCAGTCCGGGGAGATTGCTGCCACCAAAACCAACCAGTTCAGCTTTTCGACTGTGGACAGGCTGTACAACCCAGCCTGTCTGCAAGTTCAAGAGCATTTTCACAATTGCAGTGTGAAGAGCTTGCTCGATTCTTTGCTGATAAGATGGCCAACATCAGGTTGGAGACCCGTTCAGCACACTCTGTGGAGTTGCTGATGATCGATGCATGGCCACCTTCCTCCTTTTCCTGGAGTTCCTTGACCGGCTGGAAATCGTGGATGTTATGCGGATTGTCCAGGGTATGTACCCTACATGCTGTAGTTTAGATCGGGCCCAACAGCCCTGGTTATGGGCTGTTGGGATGTTATCGACCCGGTTCTGGCACAGATAGTCTGGTGCTCCTTGATTCTGGTGAGAATCCCTGCTCCTTGAAGGAGGCAGTGGTGACACCTTTGTTGAAGAAAGCTTCATTGGACCCAGACTCTCTTGCAAGCTACAGACTCAATCTCTAACCTTCCCTTTGTGGGAAGGTTATTGAGAAAGCAGTGGCTGTACACCTGGAGAACCATTTGACCATCCATAGCATCTACGAACCTCTCCAGTCTGGTTTCTGAAAGAGGCACAGTGACGAGACTGCGCTGGTTTGGGTGCTCAATGATCTCCTGATGGTGAGAGATCAGAAAAATGGTCCATTTTGTACTTCTTGATCTGTCTCAGCTTTTGACACCGTGGACCATGGGTACTGTCTCAGCACCTGAGATTCATCTGTGGGCTCTCTGGTTTTGCCACAGATAGTTTACATCATTCCTCACTGGTAGAATTCAGAGGGTGGTGTCAGGGTTTTTCCTCTGAACCAATCTCTCTGTCATGTGGGTTCCCAGGGCTCGGTGCTGTCCCCATGTTGTTTATGTGTACATGCTGCCCTTGGAGACATTGTAAGATGGTATGGGATGAGGTTTCACTGCTATGTTGATGATACCCAGCTCTACCTGTCTTTTGCGCTCAACCAGGATGGAGCACTCTCAGTATTTAATGACTGCCTCATTGAAATCCAAGATTGGATGAAGTCCAGCTGGCTGAAGTTGAACCCTGGGAAGACTGAGGTGATGGTTGTGGATCCAGGTCACTGGATAGGGGTTGGGGGCAGGTCAACCCTTGGGAATATTAGTGGGGATTCCAAGCTCCATACCTCTAAATGGATCGAGACCTTGGGATGATACTGGACGAAGGGCTGCACTTGATCTCAGGTGTCAGCTGTCATTAAATTATCCTTTTACCATCTGAGGAACATCATTAGGATCAAGCACCTGGTTCCATCCAGTGACCTTCCTACATTGATCCACGCCTTTGTGACCTGCATCTGGATTATTGCAACTCCCTCTACTTTGGGCTACAGGGGTTGTTATCCGTCGCCTGCAGCTGGTGAAGAATTCCGCAGCTCGGTTGTTGATGGGACTTCGGTCCTACCATATCACACCAGTGCTGCGGAACTGCACTGGCTGCCAGTTCAGTGGCGGATCACCTTCAAGATCAGTTTACTGACATATAAAGCCCTACACGGACTGGGCCCTGACTACCTGAAAGAGCTTTTGGTTCCTTACCGCCTGTTTATCCGCCTCGCTATGCGATGTGGGGTTGCTGGAGATTCTGAGGGTTTCTTTAAAATCTTCGGGGCACGGGCATTTATGTTCATGGCCCCAACCCTCTAGAACTCTCTACCCCATTGGATAAGGAGTGCATGGCTGTGGAGGGATTTAAACAGGCATTTAAGACGCATTTATGGAGCATGGCATAGGTGATGTGGAAAATAGTTTTTAATTGTATAGTATTGTATATTTATTACTGTGGTGCAGCATTGTTTTAAACTATTTTAACTTGTACTGGCCTTGAAATTTGAAAGGCACATTAAAAATAAAGAATATTATTATTATATTATTATTATCCCTGTTTGAATCAGGTACAGTGAAAGGGGAAAGAGTGCCCCCTCCTTAGTCCAACAATCTTCTGAAGTGGTGCTTCCTGGTACAAAACGGGAAGCTAACCTCATATCCTTTTTGTTTAGTTGTACAATTTTGCCAAGGTTATGTTCAGCAGTATCCTTGAGAGAGCAGTATAGCAGCACCGTCTCAGGGTAGTCCAGATTAGGTGAGCTCAGAGAACAGAATTTTCTTTGGCACTATTCTGCTTAATTTCAAAGAGCTTTAACAACCATACAAGCAAATTCTTCTGATCCATTTTCTAACCGTTGGACTCCTTTATCTCAGTCACATAGTCCACTTCTTGAACAACATCAGGAACCTCTTCTAATACCCTGTATCTAAGTTTTAGGTGGGTTGCTAGTGGTCTCAGTCTCCCTCATGCTCACTACCTGAGAATCCCCACTTGTTATTTCCTCATAGGAAAGAGATATTGCCCTATTAGAATCTGTACAGGATAGTCCCCGAACTATCTTCTGATTCATCTTGGGGTCCTTGTTCCTGCAACGCCATTAGTTGATGTATTTAGTTCTTCTGAAATTACTCTAGGGACTTTTTTTTTTTTTTTTTTTTTTTTTAGATTTAGTCCTACAACCAGAAACTTTTGTTGCTGATTCTGGTTACTATAAACTACAGAGTTCTTAGACACCCCTATGTCTGAATTTAACATGTAACATGAACAGACATTGTTTTTATCAAACAATGGGGAGTTGCACCTGTATGCCTCTATTCTGCTTTCCTTTGGGTGCGACCCCCAACTCAAAACAGAATGTTGTATTTTTCTGGATTCGATAATATTTTCCAGAAGCACTTTATTGTAAACAACATACGATCTGAGATTAGAAAGTTCATCTTTCAGAACTGTGATATTTTCAAGTATTACTATGTCTGCATAGTATCCATTTTAATTATTTCTAACATTTGTTTAGAGATTGAAGAACTTACAGCAAAATCCCCTTGTCTGAAAAATGTTCCCGTCATAAGAAATTACGTTAATTTTTGGATCCTTGACTGTGACTTTAGAATTAGTATTATCACCCCTCTGTGTTTCTCTGTGGCTTAATTCCACATTTTTTAGGCCCTCAATTGTTAAACTCATTTCCTTTATTATTTGGTAAACTCTTGATTTTCTTCATTCATCTGTACTAAGACTGGAGAATGTAATGGGGGCTTCCGTTTCCTCGTGGATAGGCCTGTTTAGGAAGTAAGCCAGGGATAGTTACATTATCCAAATATAAATAATTAAAATAGGGGTCTGGTGAAAATTCTGGAATCCAGATTCCTCCAAATTACTTTCCCTGAATTAGTGTTTCCCAATCATGTTGGTCAGAAGAATTCACTTCTATGATTTCCTGAAATCTCTGAGCCAAAGGCCCCAGTATTAGGTCCCTATAGTCCTCTGATTGATATAAAGGCTTGTTTATAGGAGGTAGGGATGTAGAAAGGTGTTTAGGAGTAATCCCATTACCTGCCCACAGGTCTGTTATTTTAAGTTGTCTACCTTCTTTAGGTCTTTTGATCATTACCAGAATTATTAGCATATAATTTATCTCACTGTTACTGCTTTTTAATTGTGTTATTTTTCTTGTGCTTGTTTTACAAGTCCTTTTAGGCTTTGGATTAGTGCTCCCTTGAAATTCTTCCTGGGTATCTGGTATAATTATGGCATGCATACAATTCTCCTTGAGGTGTTCCCGTTTGGGGAGTTCCCTTACCACTTCTGGTTATTACCATGCTAGTGTCCAGGTGGGACTGCTAAACTAAATTGCACACCAGCAAACCTAGAAACACAAGCAGTTGATCAGATTTAACAATGCTATACAATACAATACAATGCAAGTAAGTTACAAAATCAACCTAAATGTAATCGGGACTTAAATTTTAAAAGATGCTCAGTCCAACCAATAACAGTCTCAGATCTTCTCAAATCTTCCCAATTTAAAATATATATATCGAGTAAGTAAGAATAAATAGCTCTTTTCCGTGTCTCAGAATCTTACTATTAGGCCATCTTCATTAGACTTTCTGAAGTCCAAACTCTTTGCAGATTGTAGCCGTAATGTCAGGTTAATAAATAAGACAGATGAAGGTCAGTTTGAGAAAGAAAAGAAGCACAACAGTCTCCAATGGCCAAGAATATCAAGCAACCAACTCCATAAGATGGAATTCAGTGATGTCCAAAATATTGTATAAACTCCAATAACCAGAGGGCTTTAACACAGTTCCTGGTATATATGGCCTCAATAAATGGTGTCCCTAAAAAATAAAAAGAAGAGACTAGACCAATAGGGGACCAAACCAAGGAGACCAACTCAATAATTTAAAGGTATATAAAAGTGTAAATATCCCAAAATTAAAATATATATGTAGACTTAACTAATCTATAGCTAACAGAAATTTTTAAAACAGACAAAGTCTTTTACTCAGTCAAGGAAAAATATTTGAACACATTTAAATAAATTAAAAAGTAAAATAAGATTCTGCAAAGAATTTAGGACTTACTCTGTGCTCTGGGAAGGCAAGCAAGGTAAACAAGTAGACCAAACTTTCTGACAGCTGCTTATATATCAAATTGCTGTAAACACTTGTAGTTCCGCCATACAATGGATGTGGGCAAAAACCCGAGACTCAGATCAAACTTTTGTCAAAGTTTTTGCCATGAGGAAATATCAACAACAGTGTCCAAACACTTAAAAGACCGAAAATAAGCTTTAGAATACAAAGCTGCTTTTTTTAATACTCGCACCAGTGTTTTATCAGCGCTTTTATCAGCCAAGGCAGCAGAAGTAACAACGCTCTGTTCTTACACCATTGAGACACCAAGTGAATATACACAGTTCTCTAGTAAGCTGTTAAGAGGTGGTGCCACTAATATAACTCTCGATGTGCCCAATTTAACTAACACCTGATGATTACAAATAATTAAATTGTTCAATTAATTATCGGTTCTGTCGTGGTTAACCAATCAATCAGTCAGCTGTAGACTGGATCACCTGTTCCAAACACCACCCAATCTAAATTAAATTAAGAAGCAAAGCAGGATATCCAATTTAAAGTTCAAGATTATCCAGTGATCACAGATAATCACAAATTTCACAGGCTAGCAGAACGTTGTTATCAAATCGGCAGTTCACACGTTTAAACAAGCCCACCTTCTAAATCCTTCAACAAAGCGCAGAAACAGAAAGAAAAACATAAAACACAAACGCTGTTCCAGAGCTTGTTTGGTTGCTAATTTGATCGAAAAATAGTCACTCTGTCACTGGAAAACTGTCCAAGCAGTACCAACAACAGTGGTGACACCAGACAAGAGGCTGAGCATCAAAATACTGCAGATAACAGAAGTCAGAAATCAACCCCTTGATTTCAAGTATAATGTAAAAATAAAATAAAAATAATAGTGGCATGCAACCCACACACATTACTGAACTTGAATATAACTTTAACTTAAAACTAAACTGAAATTGGAGCAGTTAAAATACAAGAAAAACAATTGTAGGCTAAGGGATGTAGGCTATAGATGCCCAATTTTATCAGATCGAGCCTACAGCACACAAAAATAGCATCAAAAGGAACATGAGAAACTGAAAAATAACCTCCTGATAACCACAAGAAATAAAACAAAAGTGCTTGTGTCCTCAATATCACAGCATATATGTAGGAGGTTAAAAATGTTTGATACAGGTCACTTCCTTGAGGTTTACAGCCTCCATGAGAGCCACTCCATTGTTCACCCCCAGTGCAGGCTCCCACCAGACTCCAGGCACCACAGAGGGAACAAATGGAAACTTAAGGTGCTTGTGAAGAAAACTCAGCAGCACAAGTCTTTCTGGAAAGGCAAGAAGAGATGTAAGTCGCTATCTCCGACACTCTTTCTTCTTGAATTCGGTTCTTTCTGTCACTCTCTATTGCAATCAATCTCTTGGTAATGCAGTAAAAATATAGCAGAGTCATCAACAGCAACACCCAGGCAGCGGTGGCATACCTGTTCAAGAAAAAGGCAACTTCTCAAAACGCCTGCTGAGACCTTCTCCACAGAATCTCTAGCGTGCAGTTGCAGTCTCTCCCTCTTTAGGTCATCTGACATGACTACCCCAGGTCCCTTTCCATTTTGGTTGATGTTAGTACCTCACCCTCCATTGTGTACTCTTCCCTGGGTTTTTGTTTCCCAGGTGCATTACTTGCACTTCTTTGCATTGAATCTAAGCTGCCATACTTTTGACCATTCCTCCAACTTTTGCCAAGCCCCTTTCATCCTTTCCACCCCTTGTGTATCAACTCTGTTGCAGATCTTTGTGTCATCTGCAAAGAATCATACTTTTCCTTCTAGTCCCCCACAATGTCACTTACAAAGACATTAAAGAGGACCAGTCCAGTACCGATCCCTGTGGTACCCTGCTAGTAACCCCCTTTCTTCAGAGTGGACTCCGTTTACTATTACCCTCTGTGTCCTGTTGTCCAGCCAATTTTTCACCCAGGCTGCCACCCTGTGACCCACTTCCAGGCTGACTAATTTGTTTATTAATCCTTTGTCTGGGACTGTGTCAAATGCCTGTTTGGAAAAGCATGTCTAATGATCTGAAAGGTTCAGTCGGCAAAAGGTTCATGTCACCACAGTTATGTGGGCCATTCACCAGATGACTGACTATATGGCTGTGACTGGCCATTGATAAACCTTTCTCCCTCCTTATTGTCCTCCTCCACATCATCTAGTGGCACTCTCAGCAGCAAGATGCAAGGGTCTTTCACTGTTCAAAGGCAGGCAGTATATGTATTTATGAATTTGAATCTCAAAGTAGAACATCTTCTAGAAGGCTTTCAAGAAATGTTTGGTGAGTGGCTGACTCCAAAGTCATTGTAACTTGGGTTTATAGTGTCTGACAACACTTCAAATATCCTGAAGGCAGTAAGGATTGTTAACTTTACACATGTTAACTTTACACTTTGCAACATACTATAAAACTGGTGGAGAAACACTTCTTTGATAAAGATAGAAATGTTCAGAATTTGATTACTGCTGCCCACACTATGCGCATCCACTTTAGCCATTCTGTGAAAGCCCAAAAGTGGCTGTGGCAGATTCAAGTTGAACTTAGCCAACACTCCCCCACAAATACTGAATAACTCCACACAATTGGCGAACAAGCATAGGAAGCATAAGAGATCTTGGAGAGGAAGCAAGGGGATCAAGCAACCAAACATATGAAGAAAGAACCAAGGAAGGGAAAAAAGAGCATCTGCTGAAACTTGGAAGGGTGTGCCTCAACGAAAGAAGCATCAGAAATGAAATGAGCGCTACAGGCAGTAATAGCAGAGTCCCAACTGGACCTGGTAGTAATAACAGAAACATGGGCTATGGAGAATAATGACTGGAATCTCTCAGTTTCAGGCTATTCACTCTACAGACAGAACAGAAAGGGAGCCAGGGGACAGGGTAGCACTACATGTACAGGAGGGGATGATAGCCACCACACTCAACATCACCAAAGATGAAGGTGTAGAATCACTGTGGGCACAACTCAGCTCAGCATCTGGAAAAATCTGTGCCTCACAGTAGTATACAGGCCACCAGGACAGGCAAAAGAAAGGGCTGAAATGCTTTTCGAAGAGATCAGGATTGCAACACAGAAAGGGGATACAGTAATGGTCGGTGATCTCAACTTTCCTGATGTTGACTGGAGTATCCGATGGCCAGATCCTTGAGGAGCCAGAAGGTGGTGGAAGCCTTACAGGACTGCCTACTCACCCAACTGGTTAACACTCCAACTAGGCTTGGGGCCATCCTAGATGTGGTTCTCACCAACTCGGAAGTGGCTGGTGCGTTAGAGTTGAGGAGCCAATGATTAATAGTGACCACAACTCTATCTGGTTTGTGCTGTCCCTCAAGGAAGTTAAATCTCAATCCAGGGCTGTGGTCTTGAACTTCAGAGGAGCAAATGTTGATAAGATGAAACTGCTAGCCAAGGAAAACAGTCAGGAATCTACAAAAAGCAAGGGTAGAAGTCATTGGGGCAGATTAAATAAGTCATCCTAGAAGCTACAAAGCTGTGCATAAGGTCAGAAATGAAACAGAACAAACACAAGAGACCCATTTGGTTCACCACCCAGGTCAGGGAAGCAATCAGAAGCAAAGGAGACTTTCAGCATATATAAAACGGACTGAGGGTATAATGAATAGGAGGACTATGCACAGAAAAGCAAGGAAGCAAAGAGAGCAGTGAGAACAGCGAAAGCATCAGCTAAGCTAAGGATTGCCTCAGGGATTAAAAGGGGACAAACAATTCTTCCATTACATACAGGAGAAAAGGAAGAAGGAGGGAATAGTTTGGCTACAAGATGGTGAGAGGATCATTGAAGACAATGAACAGAGCGGTTGCACTCAACAGTGTCTTCTGTTCAGTATTTACCAAAGAACTTGACGGACCAATTCCAGATAGTGGCATCAAGGCTGCTGACAGGGGCATCCCACAAATGAGCATGCCATTGTTTAACACAGACAGGTTCAGGGAGGCACTGGATGCACTTAAAGATGGACAAGGCACCGGGCCTGATGGACTGCACCCTAGGTACTGCAGGAACTTGCTGAGAAATTAGGAACCCTTGGCACATTTATTCAACCCTCATTGCAAACAGGAACTGTGCCATGCGACTGGAGAAGTGCAGATATGGCATTCCTCCACAAGGGAGGGAGAGAGGAGGTCGGCAACTACAGACCGGTAAGTCTCACATCAATAGTCAGGAAAGTAATGGAAACATTAATAAAGCAGGACCTAGTGGAATATCTGGAGGAACAGTCTCCAGGACATGAGGCAGTATGGGTTTGTTGCGGGAGGTCATGCCAGACAAACCTCATTTCATTTTACAACTGGGTGACTAGGAAAGTGGACAAGGCCACCCAGCAGATCTCCTCTACTTTAATTATAGTAAATCCTTTGATTCAGTACTGCACAGGTACCTGCTTAAGATATTGGAGGACCTAGGTACTGCAAAATGCATAGTTTGGTGGGTGGGCAACTGGCTATGGAACAGACATCAGAGAGTGGTAGTAAATAGGGTGAAATCCATGGAGGAGAAGATCACTAGTGGGGTGCTCCAGGGCTCGGTCTTGGGTCCAGTCTTTTTAATATATTCATTAGTGACATCAGTGAAGGCATTCAGAACAAGATTGCCCTCTTTGCAGGTGACACTAAGCTAGGGGAAGGGTTGACAGTGCAGCAGTAGTGAAGGACCTGCAGAAAGACTTCTAGAGATTGGAAAGATGGTCCAATATCTGGTAGCTGAAGTTTAATGCAAAGAAATGCAAGATAATGCATAAATGCATTTAGGAAAGGAACCCAAGGGCAGAATATCGGCCTAATTGGATCCAACTAGATGTCTCTCATTTATTTATTTTATTTATTTATTTAGTTTTTGTTGACCGGGTAAGTGCACTAGACAAATCCTGCCTATTTTCAGGCACAACCCGGGAGGGATACAGATGAATGCCAACTGACATTGAACCAGATTAAGCTGTTGGTGGTATTTTTCATGAATGGAGGAAATTTGGCCATAGCACGGGAAATTCCCTGCTCTTTTCGAGAAGTGCCATGGGATCTTTAACATCTACCTGAACTACCACCAGAACAGGCAGATGGAACCTCGGTTTAACGTCTCATCTGAAAGTTGGCACCTCGGAGTGCAGCACCCCTCTCATGCTGCACTACAGTGTCAGTGTGGGACATTAACTCAAGTGCCTGGTGTGGGGATAGAACCTACAGCCTACTGATCTCCCTGCCTCAGAGGTGAGTGTGCTACCTGCTGAGCCACTGACACTGCGATGAAGAAAGGGATCTAGGGGTCATCATAAGTGATGCCCTAAAGCAATCAAGTCAATGTAACAAAGCTTACAGTAAGGCAAATAAAATGCTAGGGTGTATAGGTAGAGGATTTGACAGCAGGATAGCCTCCGCTGTATAGGTCACTGGTGAGGCCTCATTTGGAGTACTGTGTCCAGTTCTGAGGCCTCACCTGAAGAAGAGTATGTGATAGTCTGGAGACAGTGCAGAGGAGGACTACTAAGATGGTACAGGGCCTATAGGGGCTCTTGTACTAGGCGACTAAAGTCACTGAACTTGTATTCTCTGGAGACTAGGAGGAGAGAGGGACATGATTAAGACATTTAAGTCCCCAAAAGGCATCAATAAAATGCCCTACTCTGAACTTTTAACAGGGTCAATGGGTTAACCACTAGAGGACACGAATGGAAACTTCAGGGTGGTAGCTTCAAGAGGGATCTAAGGAAGCACTACTTCACCAAAAGGTAATTGAGCCATGGAATAGGCTGCTGGCCAAAGTGGTGGGATCAAAGACTGTGGCTGCTTTCAAGAGGGATGGGAAAGGGCTGAGGCCCACATAAGCAGAGGGTACTGGAAGTGGGTTGGGGCTAGGTCCTAGGACCCATAGAAGGTCTGGGAACCCATGGGCAAACTTGATGGATCTATGGTCTTCTTCTGCCATCGTTTTCTATATTTCTATGTTTCTAAATAGCCTCCTCTCCACCAGATGATACAGAAAGTTCCAAACCAGTGGAATTCCACTTACTGTATGATGCCGAGAATCGTGAACAACAGACAGACATCTATCAATATGAAGTCCAACATAACACTGGGAAAGGAGATGTGAATATCAGCCCCAATCAGTGACGTCTGATGGAGAATCTTTGTTGTGTCCTTAAACCCTTTGAGGAGGCTGCCAGAGTGGTAAGCACCAATGATGCTGGGCTAAGCTGGATACTACCCTTAATTTCACAGATCAAGCTGAGACTGGAGCATCTGGAGTCACAGTTTCTTGACAATGATGATGTCAATGCTGCATCACTTGTGAGAAAAATGTTAAACACCTTTCTAAGTGATGAGTGCATTATAAGTATGTGCAAAGTTGAACATTACATTTGGCCATACTTCTGGATCCTTGGTTAAAGAGTTCAGTTGAAACATTCTTCAAACCTCATGACTTTAATGACCTGGAATATTATTGTGAACTATTAATTGAGAAAATGTCAGCACATATATAGTTGAGAAAGGTAGTAAATCATCAGTGCCCATTTGGCCACATTCAAAATCTGCACAGAATCTGGTAGGGAAGGAGGAGCACAATCTGCCGCCACTACTGCTGGTGCTGGTACCATCACTACTGATGTGTTTGTACCAAACACCAACCAGAACTGCTACTACTGCTGGGGTGACTACTACTACACACCAAAAGACAAACCACTGTGGGACGTGTTGTCAGACTTTGGGCTGATAAAGACAGCTGGAAAGGCTCAGGTGGCCATTGCAGTGCCGGAAATCCCTGCTGCAGAAATGTTGAAAGATTATATGGAGGAGACTGCATCTCACTGCAGGTGATGAACCATTACAGTATTGGCAACAGAAGAAATCAATGTGACCTTCTTTAACTGAGATTGCAATCAAATACCACAGTTGCCCACTCTCCAGCACATACTTAGAGAACATTTTCAGTACTGCTGAGCAATAGTGAATGACAAAAGAACACGCCTTTTCACAAAAATGTGAAGGATCACGTTTCTAAAAATGAACCTGCCAAAATTCAAAACATATACTGTCCAAAACTTATGCAGGCTGACAACACCCAGATGGCACAACACACAGATGGTGATGATGATGATGGTGAGGATTCTGTTGCCACTAGCCTTTTCACCTGTCTTTCCTCCACTGGCAGGTCCTCCTCTTCCTTAAGTTCAATTCATTTCTCAAACAAGCGTCTGCTACTGGTTCTCTCCTGTGCTACTGAGGCCCAACCTAGCACCAGCAGTTGAAGAGCCATTACAAACTGTTCAGCTAAAACCACCATAAATGACTACACATTAGTGTCACACAGTTTTTCAACCATTTAGTTTTATTGCCATTTCTGTTGACTGCAGATTCAAAATTTAACAGGCTGCTTAAAATAACTAATTAACTAACTAGCTATCTATCTAACTAACTAGTCTTTCTTCAGGTCATGATGGGGATTTTTATTTTAATTTTTGCTGCAATGTCCACTTTCCTTCTCTATCTCAATGCTGCACCAAGAACACATCTGAGGCTTTGATCCGAACTGAGTCATCCTCCAAATATAAACTGTTTTATCCTAACCTGGAAAATGAAAATAGAAGGCTAGAATTATAAAAAATGATGTTCCCATGTACTGATTGACCATCATGAGAATAAAAATAATAAATCCTTGATCTTACTCCAACCCCCAACTCCAAGTCCAGACCCATGGGCCACTCCTCTTATAAATACAGGCCACCCTCCACTGTTAGATCCTGAACACCATACCTGGCACCATAAAGAAATTGCTGATGATAGGCTGTTATGTTTTTACATTATTTTGAATAAAGATGATGAATATATCTGGGATCCCCTTTTCACCTTTCCATCAAAGCGCACCTTAACTCTACTGACTTCCACCCTCCTTCAATCAGATACCCAGTATGCAATACCTCCCTTCACCTAGCCTTATACAAATATCACTCTGACACCCTTCTCCTTAGCAATGTCACATAGATAATTTTCCCAAACTCTTTGGCTTTTAGGAAACCTCTACAACCCTTCTTCACTATTCAATGAATGCTACCAAAAAGTGAAAAATCAATTGGCTCCTTTTCATCCTCCATCCATTCCTCCTCCTACTTCATTAGACAGTATCCCACCTTTCTTGAGTGCACTTGCACCTGACCAGTTTGTCAGAAACAGCTTTCTCTCTCTCTCTCTCTCTCTCTCTCTCTCTCTCTCTCTCTCATATATGAAAGTAGTACTTGCTGCCTATCACTACTACCATATATGATATAAGCTGAGAAGTTCTGTGGTTAGAGAGAGGTGGGGGAAGGGTGTTAGTGAGGGTGGTACAAATGCAGTAATATTGACACAGTTAACTTATGGTGGGTATGGGAGCAGGACAGGAGAGTGTACTAGAGGGACAGGAGAGAACAGGAGGTGTATAGTGATATTTACTCAAAACAACAGAAAACCCAAAACTGATAGCAGATGCCAGCCATCCATGCATTTCTTTATAGCCCATGGCCATAGTCATTGGAGAGCTATCTGTACCTGGGTCCAACAATGAGGGAATAATTTAAATTACTGTAACAGGGAGTAGCTCAGGGGTTAACACTTTGGCTGCAAACCAGATTTAGAAAGCAATAGATGTCATGGATGATACACTGGAGCATTATTTGTTTAAGTCAAAAGCCTTGTGGAAGCAATTTGGGGCTATCTTTCAGCCCTGTGTTTGATATATGCACTGACTGCAGCTGAGACTGCCTGCATTACCTAGGTCTTTGACCCCACTGTGAGTGAGGACAGCTGCTATATTGTTTGATATAGTGAAGGGCAAGTTCTGAGCACTTCTAGGGCCCTGGTCTGTCCTTTTCAGGATAGATTTACAACCATGCAGCTGGTATTTTATTAATTTTAACAAACGCCACTTACTCCAAGCACTGGGAGGAGAGTGATGTCACTTCCAGGAGGGCACAGTTTCTGCCTCTGAAAGTGGATGCAGTGCTGAGTGAAGGAATTGCACTGGCAGAGGCAAGCGTGACTGCCAGTGTCAGTTAGTTCAGCTGCTAGCCAGGAGATTCAGTCTTTTGTCCATTCAAGATTAAAGGTGTTTATATTTTGTTTGAACATCTCCAAATTGTAAAATGAACTTTAACATTTTGACACTTGACAGTGGAAAAATCAGAACTAAATGCATTGATTGCAAAAGTTCAACATTGAAACTAGCATAGGATCATGCATTTTACATGCAGTCAATTCTTAGAACTCAAAGAACTTAGAATCAAAGTTTTGGGGCTCAAATTAGAGGTAAAATCCTTGGAAAATCAAGCAAATAAGCAATGAGATGGAAACTGAGAGGAGCTTATGTGTGATAGACCAGGAATTGAAGCAAAGAAGGGACAACAAAAAGGAAAGAGAACATGATGTGGGAGATGACTGGTGCATTATGGAAACAAGTAAAACAGGAAGAAAGGTAGGATGGCCATGGAATTTGAAATGTCAGTGAATAACAAGTACTATCCCTCCTAAATTTAATTGAGACTACAGGAGACCATTCCCAAGCATTGTTAGATATTATAAATGATATAGACACTCAGAGGAAAACCAATAAAGGTGAGGAACTTGTACGTAACAACAGGATGGATTGTGAAAATAACGAATCAATACCAAAACAAGTTCACATTCTAGGAGACACTATAATCAAATATACTGAGTACACTACTAAAGATAATAAAGAAGATGTAACTAATAGTAGTTTTTCTGGAGCAGGTTTAAACAATATCAGAAACTCTCTTGCCTAGTATAATAAAACAAACTGTAAATTACAAGTCGTAATTCATGCAAGAACCAATGACATTACAAAGAAAATTGAAGATGAAATCTTTAATGAGATTAAATCCGTATATACAGTACATATCTGAAAGAAAATAACTGTGAGATGATACTATCAGAAATCTTACCAGTCCCAGGGTGAATTATAGACAGACCAGGAAGACTATGAAATTAAACAACTGGTTTAGACAATGGAGTCTGACCAAAGGCATTAAATGTATAAGAACGTGGAAATGTTTGATGGGAGATGAGATTTATACTGCAGGGCTGTTCTTCATTTAAATAGAAAAGGCAGTAGGCTTATAAGCAGTATTATTTATTCATACATTAACAAGAAACCTTAAACGAGATGGGGAGGTATTCAACAATCAACAGACAATGGTAGACTACATGATGTTAGAAGTAAAGAAACAATTAGTAAATTAATCAGCACTACAGAACTATATAACAGAAACATTAACAAGTCTCATAGCCATCCTACAGATTTAAAAGTGTTACTAATTAATGCAAGAAGTTTAGAAACAAAAAACAAACAAAAAAAAATCTGAAGTACTACTGATAAGGAAGGAATCCATACATGTGCAGTCATGGAAACATGGTGGAAGGCTGGAGATTGGGGAAAGAGATAATAGGTTACAAACTCTTCTACAAAGCCTGCTTAGATAAAATGGGTGCGATGTGGCCCTTTATATTTCAGATGAAATAGATGCAAAAGAAATTGTAATCCCTACTCATTTTAAGGGTGAAGTCAAACAGACTTGGGCCAAAATTTCCTATAATAACAATAAAATAATTACTGTGGCGTGTGTTGTAGATCTCCCAATTTAAAGAACGATGGTAATCTTTTTATGGAGATAATTGATAACATGGACCTTGAAGGATGATATTGCTTATGGGAGATGTTAATCTCCCACAGATTAATTGGAAAACCCTCACAGGACACACTGTACCAGAGAAAAACGATTAGACATAGCATTGAACTGCAACCTAGAATAGTTTGTCCAGCAGAATACTAGGGCAACAATATACTAGATTTAGTATTACACAATATTGAAGATGATATAACCAGCTGTGTGGTTAGGGAACCGCTAGGCAACAGTGACCACAAAATGGACCAAGTGACCATAAAAGGAACTGGAGTTCACATAAGGAGTCACCAACATCAAATGCTACAATAAAGCAAAATATAGTGCAATGAAAATGTGTTTAGCAAACTGGTACTGGAAATTGAACTTACAAGGACTGCCACTAGAACAAAATGTAGTTAAAAAAGACCACCTTGATTTTTGTACCAAAACATATCTATTTGGTTTAACTCTAGCATCAAAAGATCTCTTAGAAGGAAAGCAAAGGCTTACAAAAGTATAGAGGAACCCCAATTACAGATAATTGGGTGAAATATAAAGACAAGACAAGACTAGGATTTGCAAAAAAATGATAAAAGCAGCTGAAAGGGATGAAAAATTCAAACTAGCTAGTTCAACTAATGATAACAAAAAAGCATTTTTTAATTACATCAGCGGTCTGAAAGGAGGTCAACAAGCGGTAGAGCCCTCAGCTCAGGGATACACCAACTGAAATGAATTAGACATGGGCAACATTTTAACGACTATTTTGTTGTGTGTATGCCAGCAAAAACAAAACAAATAATGAGTGTAATATGACCACAACAGGTAACCCAAAAGAACTCAATTAGTTATAATTGAAGAAAATATAAGAACAAAATAAAGGAAAGGGAAAGGGAAATTGTTTAACCAGGAAAGGCATACTAATCCAAACCTTGTTTCCAGGCGCGACCTGGGAGCACAAGGAAGTTAAATGACTTGCTACTTGCTCAGGGTCACACAGTATGCAAATGGGAGCTGTGGGATTCAAACCCAGGTCTCCAGGTTTGCAGCTCATTGCCCTAAACGACAGCACTATACTGCCTCAAAAAATCAAGATTAATAAATCACCAGAGCCTGATAATATCCACTCAACAATATCAGCTGCACCTGGTGCTAGCCAAAAGGAACATCAAATTAATAAAAAGCCAGCACTCAGAAGGTCAGTGGCTACAAAGATTTTTACTGTGTCACACCCCTGACGAAGAGATCGTGTTGCCTCAAAGCACCAGGCTGGTCAGACACCATATTGGATCTGTCTGTAATTTGTATTTCCATGCACTAAGGTATTCACTGATTATGCATGATGTATCTTAAATATTTAAAGCACAGTAAAAATCTTTATATCCACTGACATTCTGAGTGCTTGCTTTTATTAATTTCCTGATAATATCCATCCCAGATTATTGAGGGAACTATAGTAGCTAAAGAGCTGGATGGACCTATTGCATCACTCTTTAACTCCTCATTTGATGAGGGACATGTTATACCAGGATGGAGAGAAGCAAATATAACACCTATTTACAAAAAGGATCAAAACATGATTTAAAAATTACAGACCGATCAGTCTAACATCGACCTTAAGTAAATTTATGGAAGAATATATAGCAGATGAAGTTGAAAAACATATGCATAACAAAGGATTAACTGATAAAACACAACACTGGTTTACACCACGTAGGTGTTGCTTAACCAACCTGTTAACAGTTTTTTGAACCAATCATTAAAGCACTGGACAAAGGTTTGCCAGTGGATGTCATCTGTCTAGATTATGCCAAAGCCTTTGATTTAGTTCCACATAAGGAATTAGTCCAGAGACTAACTGAACTAAATTTCAACACAAATTTAGTCAGGTGGATTGACTCCTGGTTAAATCACAAAAGGCAGAGAGTTTGTATCAGAGGCTATGATTCAGACTGTGGAAATGTGATGAGTGGTGTACCTCAGGGATTGATGCTGGGACCAACTCTTTTAATGTTTTATAGCTTCAGTGTAAACTTCTCCAACATCAACAATCTGCAAACTTGTAGAAAATACATAATTAGGTGCCATTGTTAATAATGACTTTGCTATAATACAATTTCAGAGTGATTTATGTAAATATTGGAGAACTGGGCAAAAACAACAAACTAAGGTTCAGTGAAGAAAATGTAAGGTGATGCATTTTGGTCTTAAAATCAGACTGGCCAAACACATTTTAAATAGAAAGGAGACAGAGGTTACTGACAAAGAGAGGATCTTGGAATCTTAATAATGAATAATCTGACATTTACTGACCATACAAGGGAGGTGGTGAAAAGGTGTAACAAACTACTGTATACTTAAACACATAAGGAGCAGAGAGGCTAAGGTTTTAATGCAATTGTATTGTACATTGGTTAGACCCCACCTCAAGTACTGTGTGCCTTATCGGCTCTGTATAATAAAGGTAATATTAATCTACTGGAGCGGGTCCAGAGAAAAGCCACCAAATGAGTAAAACCCTAACTAACCTGTCATATGTTGACAGGTTAAACAAATAAATCTATACTCACTTGAATACAGGCAACAAAGAAATGATTTATGCTTGGTGTACAGAGCATTCATAGAACAAGTTCTACAGGAGTGTTTAGGGTTACAAAAGAAAACAATTAAAAGGCATTAGACGCATAAATTACAGTTTAAGGGTGATCTATGCAGATCTAACAAAAGAGGGATGGATAAATCAGAGGTAGTGACAACATGAAATACTCTCCCAAAAGCAGTAATGAATAATGCAACCATGAATACATTTCCGAAATCTTTAGATGATTACTTAGGAGATAAGTGTATTAGACAACTCCATTGATAAATGATGAGTCAGCTTTGACTAGTGCTATCTGACTCATAAAACTCTATGAAAACCCTGACCTCTATTGCTTTCTAAATCTGTTTTGATAGTATTTTACAGCATCTACCAAAGCATAGCCTGGTTCCACTACAGTAAATAACAACGTTCTACCTGGCTCTGCTTGAGTAAAATATCCACATTTTTTTTATTTTTGGGAAAGTCCATGTAGTACTAAGATTCTAAGAGTGGTAAGTTTTACAAAGTTTTGGTGCAGTGAGACAGAATCCTATGCAGCAAAACTCTGCAATACATACCATTCTTAGTACTACATGTACTTTCCCAAACATTCACAAAAAAATAGTTCTGAGGGTTTCTTAATCAAGTAGAACCAGGTATAACTTGTTATATTTTGTAGAATCAGGTTATACCTGGTAGTACCTGGTTTTACTTGGTAGAAACTGGTTATATCTGGTAGAGTCTGGTTCTAACTGATAGAACCAGATAGAACCTGGCAGAACATTTTTTGGTTCTACTCAGTGTCACAAACCCACTCAGCAGGTCAGGCCCTCTACTGCCAAAATGCCAACCTCTGAGAGCAGTCTTGTGAACAGTGTAACAGACAAGGTAGCCCTCTTGTCTGTTTTTGTGAGTTCGGATCAACCTTTGGTCTCAGTTCTGGAGGGATTCGAACTGTTAACCTCTAGTTAGCATACCCAATGCACAGGCTCAGATATATCTGTCTTTGGGGGCCAGATATCTTTGCCTATAGGCACCTAACCAGGTATTCAGAGATGAACCCTTAAAACTTTAATAAAGACCTCAGATTTAACACTTTTCCTTCCAGTTAGATAACCACCATTCAAGCTTATGTCTATTGTCTGCTATAACCATGGACTTTTCTTACAAAATAAAAGAAGTCAAAGACAGACCAAGTAAGTTCTAAAAGAATTTTACTAAAATAGTTAAAATATGTGAAACACAAAATACAGAACTCATATCAAAAGACATACAAATATTTTAAAAGAAACAAGGTTTAAACAGTGCAAATTGCTACTTCAGTACTTAGTCTCCAAATACTTGCTTAAGTGCTCCTCAAGATATTTCATGGTCAGAGTCCAGGTCAAAATGTGTCTGCAAAGCAGAATTATTCTTAAACAACTGTATTGGCCAACCCCTTTTTGGTGAGGTCAACTAGCTCCTCCTCTGTCAGATTATATTTAAAAATATATATCTTTTACAACCACAGGATGTATTTTCAAAGTATTACATTCTGCAATCCTTAGCTATAACTCATGTGTGTCAAATGACATCTCTTTGATCCATGTTGCATTCTCCTCACACAGGCTTCATATGAGCATTTACAACCTCGCACTAATACATCACAACCTGCTTTTCTTCCTCTGGAAGTGTCATAAATTGGATATGCTGAACTCAAGCTTCTTAACCCTATAACTAGCTTCAGGCTTTTCTACATAACACATTGTCTCTAAAATCTGTTTGTGTATAATCTCACATGCTGTCTCAGCATTTTTCTTATAGCATCCATCCTTCAGCTGAAACCATGTGGGAGGCAGTGAGGTTATACCAAGGGCACTTGATTTTCTACAGGAGACATTTAGTAATACATTTTATTAAAAGAAATGATACAGCACTCAGAACATGGTTGTCTACATCAAACTCCTCCCCACCTAGTCTGAATTTGGGGATCTATCCCTACATGGGATGAGCTTCCCAAATCAGTTCACTCCTCATAGACCCTAGACAGTCCATCTGGTTTTTATTATTCACTCCAGCCCTATGTACAATTTTAGATCATACCCTTGTAAAGCAAGACTCCATCTTAGCAGTCTCCCATTGTTCTTCCCCATCTGCGTCAGCCAAACCAGGGGTTGTGGTCAGTCTGCCCCACAAAATGCTGGCCATACAAGTATGGCTCTAATTTCTTTAAAGGCCCACACTATGGCATGACATTCTTTTCCACTGTAGAGTATGCTTGCTCCCTGGAAAGCAACTTCCAGCTTAGTTACACTACTGGGTGATCTGTCCCTTGGCTGGACATCTGGCTCAGTACTTCCCCAATACCCATGTCTGAGCGTCCGTCCTGAACTATAAATGTTTTGCTATAGTCCGGACTTGTCAAAACAGGAGCACTGCACAGTGCCTCCTTCAGTCTAGTAAAGGCTTCCTCACAGGCTGGGCCCCAGGTAATTTTCTTTGGCATTTTTTCTTTGTCAGGTCAGATAGGGAGTAGCCAGGGCACTGTAATCGGGTACAAATTTCCTAGAAAGCTCCTGACCTGATTCTGGGTTTCTGGTCTGGGCCATGCCTGGATCACCTCTATCTTTATTTGGTTAGGATGGAGCTGTCCCAGCCTACCACATGCCTGAGGTATGCCACTCTCCCCATGGCCACCTGGCACTTCGGCTTTGACAGTGAGCCCGCCCTCTGTATCCTGCCCAGCACTTCCCTAAGGTGGGATAGGTGATCCTCCCTGCTGGTACTAAAGATGGCAATGTCATCCAGGTATGCCACAGTACTCCTCAGCACCATTTAACACCTGGTTCATCAACCTTTGGAAAGTGGCCAGGCGTTCTTCATTCAAAAGGCATTACTTTGAACTCAAATAAGCCTAGCAGAGTGATGAAGGCGAACTCTCCCTAGCTCTGTGTGTCAATTCTACCTGCCAATACCCATAGTCAGGTCAATAGTCATAAGGTGATGCGCCTCCCAACTTGTCCAGGAGTTCGTCCGTCCGGGGCATCGGGTGGGTGTCAGACTTCATGACTGCATTCAGTCCATGATAGTCCACACAGAAATGAGTTGAGCCATCTGGCTTAGGTACAAGGACTACGGGTGAGGCCCAGGGCTGTGGGATCTCTGGATTACCCCTAAATCCAGCATCTCCTCCACTTCCCTCCTGATGTCCTTTTGGACAGCCTCTGACACCAATATGCTGTCTGCCAAATGGGGTCTGTGTCCCTGTCTCCACATCATGTGTTGCTAAGGGGTTAGTCAGGCTTGGGGCTAAACAAGGGGCAAAGTCTGCTAAAACCTCCCTTACTTTCTGGACCTGGTGCAGGGCCAGCTGGGAGACAATTCTACTGCCTCTACAGAGGACTCCTGCTTACTCTCTTCCAGCAAATCCAGAAGGGTCTCCTTCGTCCATCCTCTCCCCATGACTACACACTGCGAACACCATGTCAGCCCTATTTGCATATGGCTTCATCATGTTGACATGGTACATCCTTTCTGTCTGTCTACGCCAGGTAACTCCACAATGTAGTTCATATTATTTACCTTCCTAACCACTTTGTAGGTCCTGCCCACTCAGCTTGCAGCTTGTCTTTCTGGGCTGGAATAAGTACCATGACTTCCTGACCCACCATGTACAGCCGGCTCTGGCTCTGTGGTCATACCATACCTTTTGTTTCTGTTGGGCAGCTGTCAGGTTGCTCTGGGCTGTCCCCATAAGTGCCTTCAGCCTTTCCCTAAACCTAAGGACGTAATCCACAGGGAGTTCCCTGGGTGGCGTGCTTGCCTTCCCAGTCCTCCCGGATCAAGTCTAGGGGCCCATGTACCCGCATTCATACAAGAGTTCGAAGGAGGAAAATCCTGTTGCCTCTTGGGGCACCTCCTGTATGCAAACAACAGGTGGGGAAGGTATTTCTCCCAGTCCCTCTCATGCTGTTCAGCAAACACCCAGAGCATTGACTTTAGGGTACCATTGAATCGTTCCACAAGCCCTATTGGCTTGTGGGTGATACAGTGTTGCATCTCTGCACCACCCCACACTCTCCCATAAACATTTCATCAGGTCCAACATGAAGGAACCCCATCAATCGGTGATTACCTCCTGTGGAAACCCAACACAGGAGAAAATCTCAAGTAAGGCATCTGCCACTTTGTCTGTTCTCAGAGAGGATAGGGTGACTGTCTCTGGGTACCGGGTGGCATAATCCACCATGCTCAGGATGAATCTCTTTCCTGAGAAGCTGGGGTATTTAAGGCCCACAATATCCATTCCCACCCTCTGGAATGGCTCCTCCACTATGGGCAAGGGATCCAGGGCAGCTTGGGTTTTCTTGCCTGCCTTCCCTATTTCTTGGCACTGGTGGCAAGACCTGCTAATACTTCTTCACCTGCTGGGTGAAGTTAGGCCAGTAGAAATTTTGGGCTAACTGCTGTGTAGTTTGTGTGATTCCCAGATGACCAGATAATGGAATATCATGGGAAACCTTGAGCAACTGCTCACGATATCCCTGGGGAATGACAAGCTGCCTCCTAGCATCCCTCCCTCCCTCTGTCTGTACTACCTCCAAGTCTGCCCAAGCCCTCAGCTTCTAAACTAGGGTCACTCCTCTGAGCAGCTGCAACCCTTCACACTGTCCCAAGGCATGGGACAGGTCCCCTTCCATTGCTAAACAAGGGTCCCTAGCACTAGCTTCAGGGCCCTCAGGATCACCCAATCCCAACCCTCTGATAATTGGTCACCCTCCCCTTCGGAGTAACCTCCTGTAGCTGTGTGGTCACTCGCCACCGGGAAATTTCTACCCCTTTTATTAGTCTTCCCATCTGGAGACACAGGCTGGGAACCAGCCTCTCAGTGGTTTCCACACTGGTTTCTGTGGGGTTCAGGGAACTACTATTTTCCCTTGCCGCTTGGCTACATGTAATGGCACATACCATCCCTGCTGGAGATTGTTACGAAAACACATCCACTGCTATGATGTTGGCTACAGCCACCTGTTGCACAGTTCCCCTGTTTCACCCCAGTCCAGGAGAACACTAGTGAGTGGCAATGTTTTCTCTTCACCAGTAAACCCTTGTACAGTTACGCATTATTGGGTATAAGCGATTCAGGCTGTACCAGATCCCCTTTCCAATGTCAGGGATGCCTCTGTGTCCCTTAACCCCTGCATCTGTACCCCATTTACTATGATAGGTGCATGTGTTCCTCATGTTCACTGGCATGCTCTCAGGGACACAAACAACCCACTTCTTTCTAGCACCCTGTTGTGTACTATGGGTTGCCTTTTGGGGCACTGTCTGGGCAATATGCCCAGTTTCCTTACACAACCAACAGGCATTTCTTACTTCAGAGAAATATTTTCATTGAAAGCTGGGGCTAACTGGTTTCGGTGGAGGCAGTGAGGTTTTAGCTGCCCTGAAGGTGTGTTTTTCCTTTCTGCACTGTGACACCCACCCCATTCACTCTCAGAGCAGGTCTGCTCTTGGCATAGCCGGTCTGAGAGTTCAGCAGCCTCTTGCACTGTTTTTGGATCTCGGTCCTCTAGCCAGGTTTTTGCTTTGTTGGGCATGCCCAATGAAACTGCTCTAATAAAATCACATTTTCAATTTTATCAACAGAATTTGCCTCAATTCCTTCCCACCAACGTTTTAAAACTGATGTTGTTTCATGGCTAGCTCCCATAGCTCATATCAGGGCCTCTCCTGAGCTTACGGAATTTAGCTCTGTATGTTTCAGCAGTTAATTCAAACTTTTTAACAGTGCAGTTTTAGCTTTCTGTAATCATTGCTGTCTTCATTGTCCATTTGACCCAATGCATCCTGAGATCTCCGGTAAGTAGCGGGATAGCTGGAAGCTCCAGGACTCTCTAGGAATTTTAGTCCTAATACAAACTTTTTCAAAAGAATTTAAAAGCGTCCATATCTTCCCCTTCCTTAAACTCAGCTATTAATTTGGAGTTCAATTTGTAACCCAGTCCTGCAGTCCCAGTTAAACCCAAGCCACGTACCTGCTCTGGTGCTGCTGGTCAGAGTCGATCTTCTCCAGTTCGTGTTGCCACTCGGCGCTTCTCCTCTGCAGCTCTGCATTCTCACTCTGCCTCTCCATCTGCCTCTCTGCATTCTCGCTCTGCCTTCTCTTCTGCTCTCTGCATTCTCACTCTGCCTTCTTCTTCTGCAGCCTCGCTGGTGCTCACGCTCCTCATGGTCTGTCTCCTCTGTTGCCACTCTGCCTCCCGGTCTGCCTCTCTGTGTTCTCCTCTGCCTCCAGTTCCATCCTCATGTAACTCAGTTTGCAGTTTGAATACCTCTGGATTCAGGATACTGGTGACCATCCCCTGCTGCTGTGGCCTTCACTGACAGTGGCCTGCTGTCCTTTCAGTCACAGTCAGTAACTCACTGCTCTGGGTATCTGCTACCATCAGGACCTCTATGAGGTTCTGCTTTTGGCTGTCACCTCGAATGGGACTCCCTGTCCCCACACAACTACTTCAAGTAATCACAGTGTGCCTGCTGTAGTTGGAAGCCATCTTCTTCCCTGACTATGGCTACTCTGACTGCACTTTAGAGAAAATAAATAAATGGGTATGAATTGACTGTACGCCAAGTGATATATAGTTCTGTTTCCTTTTAAAATAAAACTCTGTCTTTTTCCTTTCTTTGTAAGAGAGCTTACGGTCTCAGCTGACACAGAACAATAAAGCTTGTGGTACCAAATTTATGCCATTGTTGCCAACCAATCTGTCACAAACCCACTCAGCAGGTCAGGCTCTCTACTCCCAAAGTGCCAACCTGAGCGCAGTCTTGTGAACAGTGTAACAGACAAGATAACCCTCTTGTCTGTTTTTGTGAGTTCGGATCAACCTTTGGTCCTCAGTTCTGGAGGGATTCAAACTGTTAACCTCTTGCTAGCATACTCAATGCACAGGCTCAGATATATCTGTCTTGGGGCCAGATTTCTTTGCCTATGGGCACCTAACCAGGTATTCAGAGATGAACCCTTTAAAACTTTAATAAAGACCTCAGATTTAACACTTCTCCTTCCAGTTTGATACCACCATTCAAGCTTATGTCTATTGTCTGCTATAACCATGGACTTTTCTTACAAAATCAAAAGAAGTCAAAGACAGACCAAGTAAGTTCTAAAAAGAATTTTACTAAAATAGTTAAAATATGTGAAACATAAAATACAGAACTCTTATATCAAAAGACAAACATATCTTTTAGAAAGAAACAAGGTTTTAACAGTGCAAATTCCTACTTCAGTACTTAGTCTCCAAATACTTGCTTAAGTGCTCCCAAAATGTTTCATGGTCAGAGTCCAGGTCAAAATGTGTCTGTAAACAGAATTATTCCTTAAACAACTGTATTAGCTAACCCCTTTTTGGTGAGGTCAGCTAGCTCCTCCTCTGTCAGATTATATTTAAAAATATATATCTTATACAACCACAGGATGTATTTTCAAAGTATTACATTCTGCAATCCTCAGCCTAACTCATGTGTGTCAAATGACATCTCTTTGATCCATGTTGCATTCTCCTCACACAGGCTTTATATGAGCATTTACAACCTCGCACTAATACATCACAACCTGCTTTTCTTCCTCTGGAAGCGTCATAAATTGGATATGCTGAACTCAAGCTTTTAACCCTATAATTAGCTTCAGGCTTTTCCACATAACACATTGTCTCTAAAATCTGTTTGTGTATAATCTCACATGCTGTCTCAGCATTTTCTCATGGCATCCATCCTTCAGCTGAAACAGGGGTGCAAGTGAGGTTATACCAAGGGCACTTGATGTTCTACAGGAGACATTCAGTAATACATTTTATTAAAAGAAATGATACAGCATTCAGAACATGGCTGTCTATGTCACACTCAGCACATTTGCAAGGTAGAACTTTTAGAGGTTCACAGCAGCCCTAGTTTAGAGAACATGCATAAATGCTAATTATAAAATGGGTAGAGTACCTGGCATCCTGATTATTGTTACCTGTGCATCAGATCTGTCTGATGTACAGGTAATAACAAGTTTCTAAAGCAAGATGCAGAACAGAAATCACTGTGAGACTCAAATGCTCAATTTTAAAAATGTCACCATTTTTTTTCTTGCAGACGTGGCTCATCTTAGAGTTGCCAGATGATCAGGGAATCTCTGGTGCACTTGTTTTCACTTCTTTCCCCTTTCTGCTAGAAAGCAGTCAAGTGTATAAAAAAGTCAGCCTGCTGTGTCAGTTTATTTTGATTAACTGCCTCTTACCAGACCCATCTCCGTAGTCAGTGCTCTGTCAGCCACTCTGTCTTACTCTCCCCGATACCATTCCCCATCTGCAGAAAAACTTGCTGTCCTGCCTCTCTTCAATACACATTAAGAAATGACAAAATGTTCACAGCCACACTCAAAAAAAAAAAAACAGAAAACAAGAGTCACATTTAAATGTTGTAGGTTTCTCTGCTACCACTGCCCTATAAAAGGAAAGTCACATTAAAATGTACATTTGTATGCTACCACAGCCCTATGTGTATGGTGGGTGTGGGTGCTCAGTCACATTCTCAGTAAAAAAAAGCTTCAACTACGGTTCTGCAAAAGAACCAAAGTTCCATAGCAAAGAAAAAAAAAAAGAAATTTTATAACAGGCAGAAGGACTATTTTACCAAATGTTAAGCTAATTATCTTGGTTTTACATATCTGAACATATTTATTTAATGTCATAAAAATATTTAAAAAGGAATCACATTTTATAAGTGCAATAATACACTCTGTGGTGGGCACTGAACAGATCTGACTGCACTTCCAGGGCTGAAGGCACTCAGCTTGAGGCCTCATGTCTTACTACATCCCTGGGAGTGCAGTCAGATTTGTTCAATGCACACCTCAGTGTGTCTTACTGCTTATATAAAAAAGACAGTGTGTATTGGGGCTGAATGAGGAAAACCATGAAAAGTGTTATGAAAGATTAAACATTCCGAGGGACATAAATTAATGAGGGAAATTAGTCATGAAATATTTTACTGATAATAGGACAGCAGTATTTATTCTTTTGCTAAGAGAGCATTTTCCTCTGTTCTGAAATAATGACTGACAGTAGTAGAGATGGCATTTATAGCGGTGGGACAGTTAATCAAGAATATGCATTCAGTGAAAAGAGACACGCATAACTGCTGTTCGTGGATGGACCCATCACTGCTATGAGGAGAATCCAGCCTGTCGAGGGAATGTAAGCACCAGGATGCCATTCAGCTTAGTATGGTAACACTAATATGGCATGTGGGCATGTTTTGCTAAAATTTGAACTTAATACACCTTGTTTTAGAAAACAAAACAAGAGACAGTGTCTACAACTTTTATTTCATATAAATTATGTAGAATAATTACATTAGATTTTGAGCAAAATGATGTTGACAGTTTCCCTTTACAGCTCTATCAACAATTACAGAGTGTTCTGAGACATAGGATGGTACTGGACAGTGTGCTGAACAACTTCATCATTTAAAGTTTGAAATGCAGCACTACCAATATGGTGGAGGGCATTCTGGAGGCTGAGTTAAAATATGGTATTCAAAGTCACCCTATGAGGATCCCTTTGTGA
Organism: Neoceratodus forsteri; assembly: GCA_016271365.2. NCBI lineage: Eukaryota > Metazoa > Chordata > Ceratodontiformes > Ceratodontidae > Neoceratodus > Neoceratodus forsteri. Next base: position 428,425,659 of record CM057452.1, read on the forward strand.
CTTGCAGAAACCGGACAGATGCTTCAAACTTTGCAGCCCTATTTATTTATTTATTAGGTCATCGGTTTAAAGTTCTTGAGTCAAAGGCACCTCATCAAGAGAGCAATACATCACAGCAAACTAAACAGTACAGTACGTAACGCTTAGATTAAAAAGCAACCAGTGCTACAGGCATTCACTGGTGGAACACGCTTGGTAATAGGTAGATCATAGTAGTCATAATATAGGTACATGAGTACCATGTCAGGTAGCAACCAGAGATATTTTATTACATTAGTCAGCAGATGCTGCCGGAGACCCCAGGCATATACAGCAAAAGTAGACAGGGCAGACCCAGCCTAGGGGAGGATAAGGGGCAGGTGGGGATTATGTGCAGTTGCAGCAGCAAGTGCTTGTCAGATGGCTTCTGAGGGAGACCTTGAAAGAACCAAGCTTAGTGGAGTCAGCTATGTTGGCTGGGAGGGAACTGAACCAGGAGGGGCCCAATAACAAAAGGATCTCTGGGCCATAGAGGTCCTTACCCTGGGGACAATAAGGGAGGTTTTGACAGTGCTGCGGGTGGAGACTGAGGAGGAGGCATGCTGCAGGAGGTGGCGACACCAGGGCGGGAGAGCCCTAGCAGGTCTCTTTACAAGAAGGCAGGTTTGGAAGTGGAGTCTTTCTTCAAGGTTGAGCAAGTTGGTGGTGGAGTACAGCAGGACATATGGGTGCGCTTAGGTGCTCCCAGCATTAGCCTGCAGGCCTTGTTTGTAGAGAGCTGGATTCTTGCAAGTGCAGTGTTGTTGGCTGCAGCACAGATGGGCAGCCCATAGTCAACTAGCGACAGGACAGAGGAGGTGATTGCCAATCTAAGGGCCTCTTGTGGTAGGCAGTCCCTATGGTGGTATAACAGTCCAATCCTGACATTGCTGGCAGCAGAAAGGGCATTGATATGGAATGGAAGAAGAGTGCCGAATCAAAGGTAATGCCCAGATACTTGTAGGAGAACCTGCTCAATAGGGTTTAGTGCGCTAGACAGTATCACAAGAGGGCACCACTGGCTTTGTTTTGGCGATGTGAGAAGAGCATAGCTTTGTTCTTTAGGGTCAGGACTAGCCATCGTGATGTGAACCAATGTTCAGCTCTATCAAAAGCTTGTCAGAGGGTGGCCTGGAGTGTGTTGGGGTTGTGGTCAGAGGCAAAGAGCACAGCGCCATCCGGGTAGAGGAGGATCTTACTTGGGCAGGCCGAGGGAGGGAGTTGAGGTGGAGACTGAAGAGGAGAGGGCCTAAATGGAGCCCTGGGGAACCCCAGAGTGGACAGGTCGTGTGTCAGATAGGTGCTATTGATTTTTACACACTGAGTTCTGGCAGAGAGGTAGCTGATGAACCATGCAAGGGGCCGGGGAGAACCAAGGCATCTGAGGAGTCAAGCAGAAGGGGATGGCAAACCATGTCAAAGGCCTTGGAGAGGTCAATGAACACAGTACTGACAGGACTTCCGCATCAAGAGCAGAGTGCAGGAAGTTGGAGAATTCAAGGTGCAGGGTATTGTGCATGGCCAGATATTCACAAGCTGGTTGGCAACTACTTTTCAAGGGCCTTAGAGAGTGGGGGAGGATAGAGATAGGGTCGTTAGTTACCCAGAATTAGCTCGATGGCCACTCTTTAGGATGGGAGTGATGATGGTGGTTTCCATGTGCTGGAGAACTGCCCCAGGCACAGAGAGCGTTAAGCAGCTTGGTAAGTGGGACCAGGATAGCATCCAATGTCAGACGAAGTAGCCTAGTGTCCATTAGGTCGGTGCGGGTTGTTACTACTAACGGCTTTTTGCAGAAGGGGTCTAGCCTCCAGTGGGAGATGGTACATAGATAGAAAGGAGGTCTCTGGAGAGTGGGTAGGAATGCTACTGGGATGGGGTCAAAGAACTTACTGGGCAGGACTGAACTCAGGTCTGAGAAAGTGTAGCTTAGGCAGTCTACAATGCCAGTGGGGTCAGAGCAGACAGTTCGATTAAAGGAGAGTTGGGGGGGTGAGGAGCAGGATTTCCCATTCAGCTCCTTTACATTATCCCAAAAGTTTCTAGCCGACCCCAGGAGGAGACAAGAGCGGATTGGTAGTGCTGGGCTTTGGCCTGTCGATGGCCCAAGTTCACTTATTGCGCCGGTGTTGTACACTTGCCTATCAGCTGGCTTGCCAGATTCCATGGCAATGTGCCATAGATTGTCTCTCATTTTAAGTTTGTGAAGGAGGGAGGGTAACCCAGGGTGTGCTTTGCTTTTTAGTGCGATTTACTAGCGGGACATAGAGGTCAGCAATGCTAAAGGTGCAAGTGAAAAATCCAATGCCCGTCTATGGATGGTGCAAGCCTGATTGGGGACCGATCCAGTTGTGAGAGGTATAGTTTAAGGTGACACAGGCCACCTGGGAGTATTCATGTCGCTGGGTGGTTTGTGGTGCAGGTTTGCTGTTGGCAGCGGACCAAGAGAATACACTCGAGAGTGGTCACTAAGTGAGTTGGGAAGTACACTGATATCGAGCACCCTTCGGGTGGTTGGTAATGGTGATATCCAGGAGGGTGCTGGAACCAGTAGAGGGGTTGAATCTAGTTGGGGTGGTGACAAGCTGAGACATGTCATGGGTGGCAAAGATATCTCTGGTTTGGGAGGCCATGGCAGAGAGCCAGTTGATATTCAGTTCACCAACAATTATCTGGGCCATTTTGGGTGGTAGGCCAGAGAGGTAGTCAGCCAGCACCTGAATGGTGAGGTCTTGCTTTCTGGGGGAATATAGGCAATGGTGAAAAGAGTGAGCCCTTACCAGGGTTGGGGAGATTCTTAGTGTGAGGGCTTGTGCCCGTTATCAAGCTTGGGTGGTGGAAGTGCATGTCTAAGGAAGGAGTCACGAGCGTAGACAGCACAACCACCTCCATGCTTACCTACTCGATCTTCCCTGAAAAGGGTGTAACCAGGGAGGGAACGAGCAGAGAGTCAGGGTGGATTTGGATAACCAGGTTTCGACGAGTGCGATAATGTCCGGTTGGTGCTGAGTCACCCGGCACTGGAATGCAACAGCCTTCTTAAGGAGGCTGCAAATATTCATAGAAGCTATGCGAATCCTTGAGTCTGGGCAGGCTTGTTCATAAGGTTGAGCACGGGGCCAGGGTTTGGATGAATGTTACCTGATATAAGCAACATGAGGGTGATTAGGCACCAAAGCGTGGTAGTGATTGTAGCATCTCCCTTGCGACTGGACACGGGGCGGGTGCTGTGGTGCAAAGGGGTAAAGAATCGAAGGGTGGGAAAGGCATTGAGGAGAAGAGACCAAGGTATGAATGGGAAGTAAGAGGTAGCAGAGGTGGAGTGTGGGAGGTACCAGGGGTGGTCAAACATCGGGGGTCTGGTAGAGATGTTGTAGATAAAAGAGGGGTACTATGGGTAGAGGGTGACGGTCCTATGAGGTGGGAGCAGGTGTAGGAAGTAGAGGACCATAATCAGTGTCAATGAACTTGATCCTGGATGCACTGAGGATGATAAGTTATTTGAGCATGAAAGAGGATCACCCCTTTAAGAAGTTGCAGAAAGGATAGCCCTTTAAGGAGTTGTTGTAATTGACTAGTGGAGGCCTCAGGAGGGGGATCACTTGGGAAGTGTAATTAATAAAGGAGGGGAGGAGGGGGCAGGGTGGGCTAAAAAAACTCTCCAGAGAGCAGTACAGCAAGGTTGTGGTTGAGCTGTGTTTTGAAAAAGGTGCCCTGGGTTCTTTCTTTCTCAATGGAGATCTGCAGCATCCAATCAGGAAGCAGACACAGTCCTCAGGAGCCAGTCCAATTATGGGATTGAAGCCTGACAGCTCCGAGGCTAGAGCTGACCAAACGTACTCTGCTTTCCCTTGGTCAGGGGTGGCAGGCTGGATGCAGAGGTCTGGCTGCCAGCAGGTAGCAGTGCCAGGGCCACTCAGCTGAAGTGGAGAGCCTGATTTGGGCTTCATGGCTGCTTTCCTTGGTCAGGGGTGGTGGGCGGATACAGAGGTCTGGCCGCCAGCATGTAGCAGCGCCAGGCCACTGGGGCTAGCGGGATCATATGGGGTCAATAGTCACCTAACACAGGACATACTACACTTTGTGAACCTACATGTTCATAAGACCTTTGGGTGGCCTTCTGCATCTGCAAATTTGCCACATTTTCTTGATTCCCCTCCTCCCCATCAGAATCAGATAGACAGGTACTTACTGCCCTGATTACAAGTCAAGAAATCATGAGGTTATCTCAGCTGTAAATTATGCACATCTCCAGGGTAGGATGGTATCCCAATTAATTTTATAAAATATTTTCTTCCAAATTGGCTTATTTGTAACTAAATTTAATTACCTCTTACAAACAGTTAAATTTCCAACTGTCTTTAGCAGAGAGTTTTGATTTTCTGTTCAAATCTGGAGTAGAACTAATTTATGAAACTGAAGGCTGATCTGTCTCCTGAACTCAAATTTTAAAATGTTAACAAAATTACTACGTCTGAGATAATTACAGTCTGCAAGCCTGTTAATCAACTGAGGCCAGACATGCTCTGTGCCCTTTGAATATTCATGAGAATCTACATACAATCTGAGATGTGATCGAACATTGAAACATTTATCAGCAGTCAGGCTATCTGTTATCTTTAAATCAACGTAAAGCCTTTGATAGGGTGAATCATGCTTATCTATTTAAGATGCTAAAATTTTATGTAATCCCCATATTCATTTTCTGGTTACATGCCCTGAATTATTCAGCCTCTCTTGCTCCTTTTATACATAGGCATCTAGGAATTCCCAAGTATTAAAGTTGAGTGCGCGAAGAATGCCTGTTTAGTCTCCTTCTTTACATTTTTGTACCACATCACCTAATAAAATGCATTACTTCTAACTAACAGATACAGGAAATTACCCCACCAACTTGGGAGGCCCCTTAAAATTACTGTGTACATGCATGATGTTTGCCTGTATGTAGCAGACAAGACTTCTGCACAGGAAGCCCTTCAAGATATCACCCTTCTCTCAGAGATGTCAGGATCCCAGCTAAATTTGGATAAAAGTGTAGGCGCTGGTCTTGGTGCCACTCCTTGGCTATTAATAGTCTCATGAGAATTAAGATTTCAGAGGAGCCTATAAAACTTTAGGGGTCAAATTTGGATTTGGAGTTATGGTGCAATTGAACTTGATGATAGGATGGCCTTATGTGCCCAAAAGTTAACAGATGGAAATCCTGTAGGTTACCTAAACAGAAAGGAGTATTTATTAATTGTCAGACATACAAAATCACACATGCCCCATAATGCAAAGCATCATAGGCTGTATATGCTAATCACCACAAAATATTATGCTAGTTCAACTTTAGCAGAAATGCATAGTGCGAAGGCCTCTACATAGTCTACAAAGGGTGCTAACAGAATTTATTATTTGTCCCTTTGGTACCTATTTTACTGCATATAAGTTATATTTTTCTCCCACCTAAATGTTTAAACCCAGCTCCTCGGTGTATTTTTGAGATGCTCTGGGGTAGTCAGCTTAATCTAGTTAGAAGAGATTTTACATCTTCACCCCACAACAAGGGAGGACTTAATATGATCAATCCAGTGGTGTTTTTCAGGAACTGTCCTACAAACCTCACATTGACTCTCTAACTAAGATCATCCACCAGAGGATTGGGCTCCTTTACCACCTGGGACACTCCTCTCTGATGAGGCTCAGCGAGCTATCACTAATTGCACTCTACTCCCCATCTTCCCTATGGGGCCTCCCTCCAGTCCCTTAGAGAAGGGAACTAATCTCTCTGTGCTTTACCACCGCGGTGGCATGTTGTGCCACCAATGACCCCCCATGGAGGCACCATCATAGGTCCTAGCAGACCTCCATTGACCCACCTTATGGCACAAACTGGCCTACTCCTCTCTCTGCCTGACCTATAGATTCTCCACCACAGGCCCCTCCTCACTTGCGTGGCCTGCTCAACCCTAGAGTGCATTGCTGTGATACAAGATCCTCACCTGGCTGTCCCTGGACATCCCACGGGCACGCACCAACTCAAGCAAGTTCCTTTAAATACTCTGCCCCTCATTTATGGGACACTCCCAGCAAACCTGGTCAACAGGCCTACTCTCCATAGTTTCAAACTGAGCCTCAAGGTTTATCTCCTTGAACTCAGTCTCTGTGGCTGTAATTCTAGCACTCACTCATACACTCGCTCCCCTTCCTACATAGGTCTCAATTGTGACTACGTGTATTCCATGCTCATTCCTATGAATGTGACTACTGTGACTACTGCTACCCAATGCATTGTGCCAAATGTATAAATCATAATGTCAATTGTAATTACTGTCTCTCAATGTAATGAATAATCATAACCACTGTATCTTGTCCAATGTATGTAACCTTGCTTTATGTAACTAATCCCGGTCGCCCTGAAAAGGGACCCCTGGTCTCAGTGGGTTTACCCGTTACCAACATTTAAATAAAATAAAATACAATTTGTCCACACTTTATTTTGGTATGGGACCCTCAGAACAGCTTTGGCGCAAGTACCTCTTGGCACATCATTGGGTCTAGATTAATTAATCTGACTATTTCAAGGTCTGGCAGAGGGATCTCCTGAAAATTACCCATAGCATGAAACATCCATATTATATACTTCCTTCTTTAAAGAAACTTTTTAAATGAAAATGAGTAAATTGCAATTATTGTCTCTATTGAGGAAACAATTATACTGTGAAGTAATTTCCAATGCCTGCCTACAGGAACCAGAGCTCAGACATTGTGACCCTTCTCATATTTCATTGGTAGTGGAACAATTGATAGACAAATGCATATCACAAAATATTTTGATGTCTTGTGGCTATATTCTCATGGCAGGATAGACGTAGGGATAGCAATGAAAATACCCTATAGAAGAATGATCCTGTCCACACCCAGAATGCTTAGCACACATCGAAACAATGGACCATTTTATCTTAGTATGTACGTGGATTTGGGCACTACTTAGCCATTAGACAGAAACTTCCTTGGTTGAAGAAGCTCATTCTATGCGTGTTCAATTCTAGGTGATTTTTCATGACAGTTGCAAAAGTATAATAATGGCACTTTGATAATCATTTGCATCTGCCTCAAGTTCTATTTGTGACACTATCAATGTGAACTGGTACTACAAGTTCAGGATGCCTTATTTATCCCTATCTTGCCTGAGTGAATCTGCCTTGAAAGATGTGTGTAGAGAAGAATATCAGTTATTCTAACAGCATGGATACAGTTCACTATCCACACTCTGGCAGTCTTTCTGGAGACGGATTAGTCATTGGAGGTCTTCAACCTAAGCTCCACCCACCATCTGGGTGGCATATCCTCTGGCTGTGCCACGTGACAGTAGATATTTATTTCTCTGAAGGACAGGTCTCTTTGCAGGTCTGTGGTGTTGAAAGAATTTGAGTTGTTCACAAGCTTTCTCAGTGAATCTTCGACTTTGTTAAAGTTGCTCCAAGTCTTCCAGCTGCACTTTAGCAATTGAAATGAGAGCAAGAAATGGGGTTTAAGTTCTGTACCCAGTGTAGGCAGAAGTGTCAGCCAAAGACCTGCATGACATGTGCTTGTACTACTTGGGCAATGAACACGACATTGAGGGATGCAATCTATGTCAGGCCATGCTGCCTCCTCCATCAAAGACTGAAGACTTGACTGGCCTTCATTGGCTGGAAGGCTGCAAAAACAACCCCAGCAGCTGCTGGGTCTGCTACTCAGCTTGTGGTCATGGAAGAAAAGGACACAATGTCTGTGGTGAGTTCCTCATCGATCCTGGGCTGTTCCTTGCAGGGGCCACAGTTGGAGGGTCATTCTCTGATGAGTTTGGAGAAATGTGTCTGGCCCTCCAGACCTTCAGGGACAGTGCTTCTCACCATAGCAGAAAACATAAGAAATGTTATTGCAAGTCATGGGATCAGGAATGATCACACTCTTCCCACTCCTTTCGACTCCCCACCTGCTTGGCCCTGGTCAAACTCCCTGTGATAGAGGGAAGGTCAACAGCTCCACAGTAATTCCACTGGGCCTGTCAACCTCAACTCCAGTTAAACAAGTGGTCAAGATCTTTCTCGAGCCTGTAGACCGGCTGTCAGAATAGATCGACAAGGAGTTATCTCCTAGACCCTGATTCTCCAGTCCTCACTCTGAAAAATGTGGCCCAGTCAGTGTCCTTGACTAGATTGTCATGGGAGTGACCTGGTGCTACAAGCCTTGAAAGCCACTATACTGTAGTTACACCTGTCCTAAAAGGTGGGGATTGCTCTCAAAAGTGAACAACTATAGGCCAATATCTATCCTTCCCCTGTCTAAGGTAGTGGAAAAATTGCTTGACCAACTAGTCTCACATCTAAACAAATATAACCTGATGTGTAAACAGCATTATGGCTTTAGGAAACTATATAGCACCAGAATAATTTTAATTTTCAATTAAATTTTATTTTACCAGGAAAAGACATCATTACAGGTTCATTTACAAGGTGGTCCTGGGAGGATGCAACATAAGGATGATACAAAACAGCATTTCATACAAGGACAATACATTTTAACAATGCATTAATAATACAGGTATAATTGTACTTGAAAAAGCTAACATCCAGATTCTAGTATTCACAATGAAGAAACAATACAGGGTGATTATACATTTGATAAGACTAACATCAAAGTTCTTTATTCATAGTAAGGGAACAGTACAGTTAGGATATGATAGTCTCCCTGGATTCGGGAGAGCAGTTTGTGAAAAACAAGAGGGAGGGTGGGGAAAAGGTGTTCAAAAGGGATTTGGAAACTGGGTGAAGAAATGGTGTTCAGAAGGATTACAGCTATAAGGAAAATTAAGAAGTAGCAGGACAGGTATGATAAGATAGATTATTAGGCTGTGAATAAACAGTGCATGTACAATTAGGAAAGTCTATAAGGGTTAAGCAAGTCAATGACTAAATAGCATGGGTAAGCTAGCAATATAGGGAGGGTGGGAGGGAGGGAGGAGGGAAGCTCATTGGGATTGTAGAACTGAGGACAGTTGGTGGAGACAACTACAGTAGTGTCTACAAACAGTGAAGGAGTACAACAAGTGCTAATAGGTAGTGCAAGGGTTTGTAAAATTAAGGTGGAGGCTAGGCATAACAGCTACAACTTTCCTTCAGTGATTGTCTAGCGTGGTTTTGAAGGCATTCATCCTAACAATAATGCGTTAGTTTTAAGGATATTTGCAATGTATTCCAGAGGGTGAGTAGGGGATGGCTTGAGAATGAGGAGCCAGCGAGTAAGGATTCTGGGTATATCTAGCATAATATATGAGTATCTTCTGAGCAGGTAAACTCCTGAGGTGTATTTAAAAGGTCAGCGATGTAGGAGGGCAGCTTGTTAGTAAAGGCTCTGTAGACCCAGAGAGAGGCATTTTTATTCTTCTAGTGCTAAGTAAAGTCCAACCTACAGCAATTTTGCATAGAGGGAGCAGTGGTGAGTATTAAATGGAGCTCCAGTGATGAATTTTAAAGCTCTGGGGTACAGAGTATCCAGCTTTGCTAGGCAGTGGTGAACAATGGCTATAAATAAAACCAGTTTAGTCAACAAGGGGAGAAATGTGTCTGTACCAGTTTTATTTTGGCCTCAGAGTTAAGCAGATGCCTAATTCTGAAGAAGAGGCCTAGCCTTTGTCATAGCTTTTTGAGAGTTCTCTATATGTGTAGTGAATGATAGCCTACAATTGAGCCAGAAGCCCAGGTGTTTGAATTTCTCCACTACCTCTAGTGGTTCCCCAAGAGGGTCTCAATCTGAAGTTTAGTATTAATGGAACTAGTACTATTAGGTTTGGCTTGAGGAGATATGAACTTAATTTTGTTTTTTTTTAGCATTGAGCAACAACTTTAGTTGCAAGAGGTTTTGTTGCAGCAGGTTGAACTCCTGATACAGCTCTATATATGCAAGCTGAAGGTTAGGCCTAGCAATGTAGAGAAGTGTGTCATCTGCAAAAGATGAACATTTGCTGAACTGATTTTGGTGTCAATGTCATTGATATAGATTGAGAATAATAATGGTCTCAGTATTGACCCCTGAGGAATGCCTCTTTGTAATGTTTTTAAAGGAGGAGAGAACGCCTTGGGCTTTTACCTGCTGTTTTCTACCTATCAGATAGCAAGCGACCCATTTCAGAGCCATATGTCATCACAGACCAATATCTCACAACATAAGTAATAATAACTCATGGTTTACGATATCAAACACCTTGCTCAAGTACAAAAAGAGTGCACTGATGTGTTTTTAGAATCTAATGCAACTTGCCAGTCATTTGTTACCTTTGCAGTGCCAATACTGTACTATGTTTAGGTCTAGATCAGGATTGGAAGGGTTTAATATATTTGTGGTTTCTAGCTCTTAATTGCACATTTTCAAGCAATTCAGAAAGGATAGGTAGTAAGGATATAGGCCAGTAGTTGTTAAGATCACTTGAATTACCAGACTTAAAAAGTGGAATAACATGTTTAATTTTCCATTCAGTGGGGAATAGTCCCTTGGGAAAGAGCAGTTAAATAGATGGACAATGGGCGATGTCAAAGATTGGCGACTTATCTTTAGGAACAAAGGTTGAATTAGATCTGCTCCTGCACTTTTCTTTGTGTCCAGTTATTAAGAGGTCCTTGACCTGCTTAAAGTTATTGGTCTAAAACTAAACTTGGCTGATTGTTTGGTAGTTTTGGCAAGGCATAGCAAGTCTTTTTGCTGCATTGAGGAGACGTTTGCTTGTTGGACAGGTATCAAAAGCTAACCCAGCAGTGGCAAATGGTTATTTAGTTGCTCTAAGATGTATTGTTTACTAGTATAGGTATTGCCACTGGAGATAATCTTGAAGTTAGTGGTGAAAGGTGCTGTGCCCTTATTATCTCTTAGGATTTGCCAAAATTTGGCTGCATCCTTTTGGATGATTCTAGTGCAGATTGAAAGCATTTGTGTTTTCTGTCCCTTATAAGCATTATGCATTGGTTCCTAGTGGTTCTAAAAGCCGCCAGACTGTTATGAGTTTTGTTTTATAGCCCTTTCCATAGGGTATCTCTGCCATGTAAGGCTGACTTTAATTCACTAGTAAACCAGGGACATGTCCTTTTCCTTGTTCTGATTTTCACTAGAGGTGCATGTTAGCCAATCATCTTCAGAACAAGGCTGTGGAACAGGTTGTAGGCCTCTGTGATTGTGGCTGATAGGTAGAAATCTTGCCATTGAATTTACTTGGGTCTGTGAGGAAGTTGTGCAATTGAATTTGTGGTGGCTCTTTTAATTTTGAAACTGGGGGTAGATATGGGCTTGGTAAGGACCTGACATGGCTATTGCCCTATGATCACTTACATCATTGTGGAAGCTATGTCCTCTGCTCAACAAAACTTTTACAGTGAACACATCAATGCCGACAACATCGACAGTTTGCTGTAAAGTCCACCCAGGACCCCGCTCTTCCCCGGTCCTGCACCCCTTCCCAAATCAACTCTGACTCAGAATTGATAATGACCTAGTTCAGGGGTGGGGCAGAGCCCCCCACATGGGGGTTGGGGAGCTCGGCTCTTGATGAACAGCAAATAGTTTTCTGATGGATTTATGTCAACCACAAATTGCGGTCAACATAAATCCGCTGTTGTAATGTCGGGCGACAAAAATTTGTCTAACTGGTATCATAGAGCCATTGTGGAATACACCAGTGTGTGATTTTGTGGGGTTTATTTACCAGGATTAGGCCAAGAATGGTACTGTGCGCAGGAGTTTTAATGTCAGGAGAGTGATGTCAGTAATAATTTGTGTAAGGCCATAGCAGTCACAAAGATCTTTAAGGGTTTTGAGCAAGGGAATGCCAGTTAAGATTAATGTCTCCTATTATACAGTGGAGCCCACTTATAAGAACATTTTGGACAGTGGAACATCCCGGTTATAAGAACATTTGCTCCATGTGCCGATTTTTCCCATGTATTCCTATGGGCATAAAGCCTGTTTACAATCACTATCAGCCCGGTTACAAGAACATTCAATCGGCATCTTCTGTGCTACTTACTTGCTGCTGTCAGTGATGTCAGTGAAGCTGTCAGCCAAAGTCATTGGCTAAGCTCTCACACCTCCGGCTCTGCCGTTTAACCTCTTCTGCAGTATCGCGCTAGGTGTTAATGGCACTGAATAAGTTAAGCACTCCAATGTTGAAGCAACAGTTAAATGTTACTCTAGTTATTGCTTGTGCGCATTCATCTTTTCAACCACGAAGTCGCAGTTTCAGTATCTGCCATGGAGAAAAAAGGAACAAACAGCGCTTAGCCTTTCACAAACGCTTACCATCATCGAGAGACTCAGCGATCCTTTGGCAAAACGGAGTGACATTGCCAGGGAGTTTGATGTTAATGTCTGCACGATTTCCAAGATTATGAGCAACAAGGAGCAGATCATTGATGATTGTGGACGTGATCTGAACAAAGACTGCAAACAAAAATGCACCGGCAAGGACGAACTTGTTGAGAACGCACTGTTAAGGTGTTTTAGTGCCTGTAGAATAGTCGTGCACCCATGAGCAGCCCCATTCTGCTCAGCAAGGCACAGAAATTAGCCGACGGCATAGGTGTCAACTTCACTGTAATAAATGGCTGGCTGTGCCAGCATAAAGAACACCATGGCATACAATTTAAAAGATGCCATGATGAGAAACAAGAGGCAGACTCAAATGGTACAGTGTCATGGAAGGACCCTGACTGCCAATGATCTTAAATGATTTTAGTGAGAATTACATTTTAACATGGTTGAAACTGGGATTTACTTTAGAGTGATTCCTGATGGTGCCTTTTGTTTCACACTGTCAATGCAGCTGGTGTAAAAAGAGTAAAGAAAGGATTCTGGCTCTCATCTGTGCTAACATGAGTGGGGAGAAAATCTACCACTCTCATAATCGGAAAATCTAAGAAGCCCCATTGTTTCCGTGGAATCAAAATCACTTCCCTGCATGTAGAATACAAAGCCAACAAAATGCCTGGATGACAGGAAGATTTTATTGAATGGGCACCCACTTGAATGCATAAATGAGGCATAAAAGAATAAAAATCTGCCTCAACCTCGATAACTGTAGCGCCCACCCCAGTCTAACAATGAGTAACATTTGTTTTGTTTTTCTTCCCTAACATGACAGCTCTGATCCAGCTAATGGATCAAGGGGTGATCAAAAATCTGAAGCAGCACTATAGAAAAATGTGGTTGAAAAATTGCTGCTGGCAATTGATGCGGGGTGCTGCTAGGGCTTCAGATCTTGCCTAAGAAATCAACATCCCCGACTGCATTCAGATGCTAGATGCAGCTTGGAGGATGGTGAAACAAGAGACAGTAAACAATTGCTTTGCTAAAGTCAGTTTCACTGCGTGTACTGACCTGCCACTTACACCAGAGCAAGATGCTGTGGAGACTGTGAAGGCTCCAGTGCTCACATGAGAGGAGTTTGCAAATTGTGTCATATGCACGATAATGTGGAAACAACTGGTGCTATCACAGAGCAGAAAAGAACAAGAGACATTATAACCCCAAAAGAAGAGCTGTCAGATGATAAGGACGTGAAGAGTCAGACGATGTGGTGACTGAATTACCATCTGCAAATGACATAAAACCTGCATGTCAAAATCCATCAGTATATTCTCAGTAAGCCGCCTGCTGAACTGGCAACATTTTATGCCCTAGATTCATAATTGGATGAGCTGTCACTAAAAAGTGTAAGACAGCAGAAGACAACTGATTTTATTAGTAACTAGCACTGTAAATGCACATTGTCTACTTTCCTACAGTGCCATTTTTTAACTGTTTTTAATTCTGTTTTATACACTGTATTCATTCTTTGAAGTAAATTACTCTTTGCACAACTTAACATTGCTTATAGTGTATGGTGGAATGCTGTTCCTCATGGAAATCCCTGCCTGGCACAGCGTTGTTGTGCTGCACTCGAACGTCTATGATCTTGTTATGCTGCACTGAGTATGTCACCGTGCAGCACAACAAGATCGAACTGATTCACAAGATGCGCAATTGAGCGCCTCCATGCAACGCGGAAGCAAGCATGTGGCGGCAGACACTGGAAGTAAGCCTTTTTGGGCCTTAGACTTGTTCTGGGGTTCACGGAGTACTCGCTTATGGTTGCCATACACTATAAAATATTGTGTATGAGCAAGCATACACAACAAGGCAGTTGTGATCGAGGTTTCCCGTGCTAACCAGAGGGCTGGTTGCTATGTGGATTTATGCTCTTGTTTAACTGAATATGTAAGAACAAAACTGATTTTAATCTGGGGACTTTGATATACAGAATCAATAATGCTTTTGAAATTATGAGAGAGAATCTAAAATATGTCCCTAATTCATTATAATGATGTGCTCATGACCCGTTTAACCCCCGTCTGAGGAGGGAACATTTAATGTGGGCCCCCAGTTTTTCAAGTATAAGGAGGGAGAAACGTAACCAATAATGATTTGAAAATACATAGATTTGCACTTAAATTTCTAAAAGTTTAACAAACAGGTTAAAAACATGCAACTAGATATGGAAATGCCTGGCTTTGCAACTTTGTTGTCTGTTGCCAGGTGCTGCTTAGTAGCAGGTCAGGCATGCAGGGTATGAGTGAGGTGGCCACATGACCAGATTCACCTATCCTAGTACCGCTTCTCCAGTGAGTCATCATTTCACCTTTGAAATAAGAAGTGCGAGAAAACTAAAATGCATCTCTGTGCCCAGAGGAGAAAATGCATTCCCAAACAATGAACAGAGAAAAAGAGTAAAGTAAGCTTGAATTTAAACTACTTTGTATATGATATTCAACAAAGGGAGAGTTTTAAAATAGTACCCAGAAAAGACACCATGGACTAATACAAACATTTGTTATTCGCTTGAAACAGATATGCACTTGGAGAGAAGTAACTGCAAGGGAACAGGTAGAGGCCACAATACTTTATAACATTTATAAATTTTAAACACATGAAGATTAGGGTGTGTGGAGGAATGCAGTGGCACATTTAAACCAATGTAGAATAAAAATAAAGCATTGGATAATAGGAAACAGTGACAAGGATGTTAAAGACTCATAGGGCTGGATATTCAAACTGTGCCATTCTGTGGCAAGCCCTTGCGCTGTTCAAAAAGTTGCACAGGGTGTGGCCGGGAGATATTCAACAGAGTTGTGCTATTGAGCAACCTTGAATATCGCCTCTCGCACAGCCACTGTGCATGGCGAGTGGAACTTGCGCCACCGCAAGTGGTCAGAGTGGAGCATTCAGATGCAGTGGCACAAGTTCCATTGCGCCATGTGCAAATTTCTGATATTCAAAGGTGACATGCAAATGGGGCTATAATTTGGCAAGATGCACGGGGGGCATTTGCATCTAATTACAACCCTATTTGCATGCCATTAGCATGTAGGTGTGCTGATCCCTCGACGACTTGCGCCTGGTGCCCTGCCAGGCAGCAGCCATCAGGACCGATGCCCCTGCAGCCCGATCGTGGCATGAAGTAAATCCTCCCACTAGCCCGATCGCTGGGCAGAACTCACTCTCAGTAGCCCGATCACGGGCAGAACACATTCCACTGGCCCCATCGTGGGCAGAACGTAATGAACTCCCCGACTGGCCCGATCGGGCAGAATGCAATGAACCCACCCCGACTCGGCCCGATCGTAAGGGTATGGAGTTCGCAACCCCCAAAGACCAATATCCCTGGTGGTCCAGTGGACCATGGCCCGATCATGGGCATAAGGTCAAACCCACCCCAAAGTCCAATTTCCCTGGTGATCTAGTGGCCCCCACCCCACCCACCCACGGAGCCCCACCACCGCACTCCCCCATCAGCCGGCAGCACCCCACCCGCTCTGCCGCCGCCGCCGCCTGGGACTGACAGCCGGTAGGGCTGCATGCCTATTGTTCAGAGCAAGAGCACGGGTAAGTTTATAATCAGTTAGTAGAGTCCAGATATGTGGAATGAATTCACTATCTGGACTGCTTTTGTACGGTATCGGTTGCACGACCATTGGCTCTTGCTCTGAACCAATGCGTGCAGCCCTTACAGAGCTGTCAGTCGGCGGGCGCGGGTGGCAGGCGGGTGGTGCTGCCGCCCGCCGCTGACGGGGAGTGGAGTGGTGGGCTCCATGGGTGGGTGGGGAGGGGGGCCACTAGATTACCAGGGAAATTGGACTTTGGGGGTGGGTTTGTCCTTATGCTCTGCAATCAGGCTTCGCAGTCCACTGGACCACCAGGGATATTGGTCTTTGGGGGTTGAACTCCATTCTGCCTGCGATCGGGCCAGTCGGGGGGTCATTACATTCTACTCATGATCGGGCCAGTCGGGGGTTTATTACGCTCTGCCCGCAATCGGCCAGTGGGGGTTCATTTACATTCTGCCCGCGATCGGGCTAGTGGGGGTGGGGAGTGTGTTCTGCCCTGCGATCGGGCTGTGGGGTTACTATTATGCCCCGATCGGGCTGCAGGGGGCACAGGGAACAGGGAGGGCCACCCACAGGTGGCAGCTGCTGTGTTGCGCCTGCAATGCGGCAGCTCACCTGTGGGTGGCCCTGACTTACTTTTTTTTTTGGCTCAAAGTTGCAGGCACAGGTAGGGGTTGCGCTCGTACAACTCTGCATGGCCAGCTGAATATCGGCTGTACAGTTTATGCATGGTTCCTCCTCTCCGTTGAGATGCCTTCATTAGCATTGCGCTGTTGCTCAGCATGACTTGGGGCGCAACTGCCTCCTGCTGAATATCGCAGAATGGCACACTTTCAGACTTGTGCAGGCGCAACCCTATTGCACATGGCACAACCCTTTGAATATCCAGCCCATTGTGTTTATGTAGTAAATAAAAGAGAAAATCATGTTTTTCTACTGTCTTTTCAAAGCAATATAACACAGAGTAATTTAAACAAGTTTTCTCTGTGGTAGGTCTACACTTTGTGGTGAACTGAGTAAAATGAATACAAATCCCTGTAAGATTTTGCATTTTTATATATAAGGAGAAATGATGTTTATGAGTTTTGTAAACGATATGCATACAGCATGCAAGTTATAATGAATAGTTCTATAGGAATGTAATATTGTGATATTTGAGTACCGAATACACATTTCTAACATTGTATGCTTGAGAATATATAAAGACTGCCTTAAGAACTTTTTATAGAATAATGAGATAAAGGAGAAAATGGTGATGCTTGATTAATTGTGGTTACTTGGTCTCCCTTTAAATAATTACAGATGTCAGAAGTTTATACTGAATTTACTGTATATGCCAAAGACAAATTTTAGAAAGGCAACTGGTGAGGATGTGTGACTCATTTTCTCAAAATTATTTTTATTTTAAGTGTAAAACAAACTAACAAAGAATGATGAATTTAGATTCTTTTTATATTTCTTTATATTTTATTTATAGATACAGTGTGCCTCACTGATGAAGGGCATCTGTCCAAAATGTTTGAGAATTATTTCAGTACACTGTATGCTCATGAAATTAAGCCTTTGAAAAGAAAATAAATATCACAAAAATATATATATGGAGAAATAAAAGCAATATAAAAACTTTAATAAACTGGTTGAATGGGCTTCTTATCTACCAATTTGTCTTGTGATGTTCTATGCCTTAATTGGTAGTTAGCCCTCCCCTTAATTAATATATTTTTATTTTACCGAGGTTAGCTGAACTGGACCCTGCAATTGTTTGATCCAGAAGGACCAGAAACCTAAGAAGAAGACCTTCCAGTATTGGCCCTTTCACCATGATAGCCCCAGCAGCGGCAGTTTCAGCACTGGCTCAAATTAGAGGGCCAGGGAAAGAAATGGTGGACAGAGGTGGTGGTAGCTTCATGGTCCCTGCAGTCAGAGCCCTCCAAGGCTGCACAGTGACAGGTAGTGGTGTCATCACCCCATCCAGGCCTTGTCCCAGCTCCTGGAAGGGGTCAGTTGCATCACTTATTGAGGCAGTGGTTCACCACTACCTCAGATAAGTGGGTTTTAGAAGCGGTGGGCAGAGGGTTGCCTCTGGATTTTGAGGATCTCCCACAGTGCTGGCTCCTCTGGAGTTCAGGGTGTCCAAGGACATGTTTTCTGTGCTAAGAGCCAACACTGCTCGACTCCTAGAGCATGGGGTGATAGACCATGTTCTTGATGCCCTGCCCATTCAGGGATATTTGTCCAGGAAATTTTTGTTCCAAATGGATGTGGGTGGTGCACCATACTGGATCTACACAATCTGAACAAGCTCATGTGGAATTGCAAGTTCCAGACGGTCACTCTGAAGCATATAATACCATAATTTAAGCAGAGAATGTGGTTCTGTTCCCTTAACCTCCTGGGCACATTCTTTCAAATCCCACTGCTTGTACCTTTGGTTCCTTGCAGAAAGGGTACTGTACCAGTTCTAGGTCATGCCCTTTGGCCTCTCCTACACATGCAGGGTCTTTCCCAAGTGCATGCCAGTGGCAGTAGCCTTCTTACAGCACAAGGGCTAAGAGAGTTTCTTACCTGGATGACTGGTTGACAGCTGGATCATCCAAAGAGACGGTGGAGAAGTCCAGCCCTCCAGTCCTGTGGGGACTCTGGCTTGTCAACCCAGCCAAGTCCAAGCTGGTCCCCAGAGGTGATAAAGTTCATCAGGGAAGAACTAGACTCACTGCATATCAAGGCCTGCCTCTCTGTGAACCAGGCACTGGATCATACATCCTTTGCCCAATCATTCTAGGTAGGGCTTTCATGCCCTGCCCATGACTTCTTGTTGCTGCTGTGGTACATGGCATCCTCCACTAGTGTGATCCATTAGGCTTACTGGCCAAAACAACATCTGCAGTGGGAGTCGGGTCGAGTGGTCCCAGCATCTGGGACACTTGGGCCAGTCAGCCATAGTGACCCAGACAATGTGGGTGCCATCCAGTTGTGGCTACACCCACAAGATCTGGAGGATGTAATCCTGTTTATCTGCCCAGAACCATTCATCATGTTCACATCAGATGTGTCTCTGGCATGGTGTCCAGCACACCTGAGAGACCACAGAGCCTACTGTTCACCCCAGGAGTCCCATCACCACATCAGCCTGCTGGAGCTCCATGGAGGCATCAGGCTCTGACAGAGTTTTCTTCACTGATGCAGGGTCAGGTCATGCAGATCCAGATAGAAAACACCACAACCATGTTCTACCTTAACAGGCAAGTTGGGATGCACTCTCTTCCATTGTGTTGAGAAGCTCTCAATAACTGGACACTCATGCACAGCCTGGCTACAGATATTCTGGCTATCCATGTGGGCGGGTTGAACAAACTCTGGTGGAACCATTTGCTTCTTGGTAGAACAGAAAATTGAGGCTGTTTGTGCTGACCTCACAGTCTGGGCCACCGCTAGGGGCCACGCTCATGAGGCCCTGGACCCCAGAACTCCTGTATGCCTTCCTCCTTTTCCCTTGGTCCACATCATCCTGGCCAATGCCAGGAAGGATAAGGCACGGATAATACTGATAGCCCTAGACTGCCAAAGGGAGTTCAGGTTTCTGCATCTTCTCTGCCTCAGCAGCAGGCCTCCATGGAGGTTGCCACTCCACCCAGACCTAATGACCAGACAACAGGGAGGACCTGCACCCCAGACCTTCAGTTCCTGCACCTCTCAACTTGACTCCTGAGTGGCTAGAGTTCCAGGTTTTGGGACCTTCACATTGTGGAGGCATCCCAAAGGGAGTTGACTCATATGCTATACATTTAAGTGGAAGAGATTCTCAATCTGGTGCCAGGGTAAGGAGCTTGATCACCTTCCCTGTCCCATGGTGAGCATCCTCTACCACCTGCAGTCCCTCTCTCAGTTAGGCCTGCAAGCAACAACCCTGAAGGTGCACCTAGCTGCCATCTCTGCTTACTAGACATGAGCTGGTATGCTGACAGTGGCCCAGGAGAAGGTGGTTGAGCACTTTTCAAAGGCTTGGATCACTTGTTTCAGTGCACATACCTTGCCACTATATGACATGCTGCTGGTGTTGCTCATGGGCAAGCCATTTGAGCCAATGCACAGGTGAGAGATGTCACACTTGTCATGGAAAACTGCCTACTTGGCAGCCACTGCATCAGCCAGAAGGATTAATGAGGTGCTATTGCTTTTGGTGGCATCTCCTTACCTGGCCTTCCACAAGGACAAGGTAATTCTTTCCCCACCAAAGTTCCTTCGAAGGTTGTATCAGAGTTTCACCTTAACCAGGTGATCAACCTTCTGGCATACTTTACCAACCCAATATTGAGGCCGATCATAGGCTCCATACCCTGGACCTCTGGATGGTGCTTTTGTATTACAAAGAGTGCACTGCTGAAGTTCGTTGGGCTCCCAGCTGTTTGTAACATATGCTGAAGCTGCACCTGGCAGACTGGCAGCAAAGAAGATGATTGCCAGGTGGATTACATGCTGAGTCGACCTCTGCTTTAGGTTGGTTGGTAGGAGCTCTGAGGGCTTAGGGCTCATTCCACCAGATGTGCTGTTGCTCAATTGCTGCTTCAAGGGACATTTGCATTGCAGAGATTTACAGGGCTACAACCTGGAGTAAAGCATACACCTTCACCTCCCATTTCAGCATCAGCATAATGAATCATCAAGATACTACTTTTAGGTCCTCGCCCTGCAGTCTCTGTTTGCCAAATGCGAGGCACCTCTCCTCCCAGAAGACTGCCTGGAGTCTGCCAGAGTGTGGATAGTGATCTGTATCTACATTATAGTAAATGGGTCTCCTTTTTCCCATAGGGAAACCGTATGAATTTGTCATTATAAAGGAGTGTTTATAATGGCAAACACGCGCACGATTTCCCTTGCTCTGTGCATGCTCAGCCAGCAGCGTGACCGGTCGAGACCGCTCACTGCTTCCGTGTCGCTCAAACAGAACTGCCACAAGAAATCGGCAGTAAGTCTTTTCTTTTGTTTTTCCCCATATACCCTGGAAACACACAAAGACCTGCAGAAAGGGAAAAACACTTTAAAAGATGAAAATCTCGAACCGGACTGAAAAGAAACCGACCATAGGATACACTGGGAGCTGTTTACTTTATATAATTGCTGAGGTGAAAAGGGAAACCCAGCAATATTATAAAATAAAGACGGGTTAGGGTGTCAAACTCTATTTTACACACACCCTCATTGTGGAATGTTTCACAAACCCCAAGTTTATGTAGCATCCCACAACTTGGTGTGTGTAAAATCTACACACCCTGACCCATACTTTATTCTATATATAATGCATGGGGAGCCCTTATTATTAACTGAAATCAAGCAGATTACAGCCTTGTTATGCCATTGTTATGACATCACCTTTGTTAACATTTCTTGAGTATGCCATATTAATAGTATAACAAAACGGAATGCTCACAACAATGTTCTGCAAAGTAATTCAATAAAGTAATTCAATCTATGATTACACAATCTTGGTAGCCCATGCACTACAAAATATAATGTATGGTTTTATTTATTTATTTATTTATACATCAGTTTACAACCTTTGAGCCAAGGGCTCATTTTCAAAGTACCTCGTCACAAAGAGGACAATACAATGCAGACATTCATGTTACAGAATGTAGGTTACAAGGAATTAACATACAGGTTTGTGAGGAACATGATAGATACAGCAGTACATACAAAACTCACTTAAGGTTACAGGATATGGGTACATCAGTAAATAGGTGATTGGCTGATATTACAGAGAGGCCAGATTGGTCATTGTGGCAACATAGAGACTGGAAATGGAGCAGTCAGTGGAGCAGTGGTAATTTAACAGGTTACAGCAGTATATAATGGTAAGAGCAGTCAGGAGCAGTGGCAAATTAACCAGGTTACAGCAGCACATAGTAACACTGCCAGGGTGAAATCAACAGAGCAATTTAAGCCAAGTTACAGTAACATATTGCAATACTGCAGGTTGAGCAGTCGGCAGAACAGTGGTAATTTTGCCAGAGGAGATACGTGGTGTGGTTTGGATGCTGCCCAGTGGGCATTGTCAGGTAGACAGTGGTAGCACCTCAGATTATACAGGTGCACTGCATGTGAACAGTTCACTGAGTGCGGTTTTGAATTTGGAGATCATAGGGGCATCTGTGATGTGGAGGGGAGTGAGTTGAACCAGGAAGGGGCTCTATGGGGGAAGGACCTTGACCATGGGAGGTCCTGGCTCTAGGTGTCTGGAAGGTAGTCCTGCAGGAAGTCCGTGTACAGACCAGGGGTTTGGCTATGGGGAGGGGAGGTCAGTCCTGGGGGACAGTCCTAGGAGTTTTCTTTGCTATTAGGCATGTTTGATAATGTAGCCTGCTCATCTAGGTTCAGCATTGTTGCCAGCACAAGAGCTGGCATGAATGTGTAAGTCTAGGGCCCCAGTGATTAGTCTACAGGCCTTGTTAAGTAACAGGCGGACTTTGTTGAGTGCAGTTGTGCTCAGCAGCCCGTGAGCCGGAAGTCCATAGTCTACTAGGGATAATATCAAGGATGTTACCCAAGCTGGAGGGCAGCGGGGTGGAAAGGCCTTTTGAGCAGTATAAGATACCTAGCCTCATATTGGCTGCTGGAGGCAAGCGTGTCAATGTGGGTATGGTGTTGAGGCTGAGTCAAGGTGACCCCAAGGTACCTGAACGAGTGTACTTGTCTAGCGGTTTTTTGGAACCAGGGAGGATGTGGAGTGAAAATTGCTGGTTTTGTTTTGGGGTGGGCAAAGAGCATTGTTTTCGCTTTTTGAGATTTATGATCAATCTATGCTTTGTGAACCAGGTTTCTGCCTCAGTATACGAGAGCTGCAGGAGTCCTGAAGGGAGGTAGGGTTATGGTGAGGCAAAGATGATAGCGCATCTGCATACAGCAGCATATTTCCGTGCATTCTTGGCAGGGTGTTAAGGTAGAGCGAGAAGAGTAGGGTCCAAGGATGGAGCCCTGAGGAACCCCTGATCGGATGGGACATGATTTTGATAGTGCTCCATTAATTTTGACACATTGGGAGCGGGCCGAGAGATAGCTGGTGCACCATGTGAGTGGTCCAGTAGCTAGTTAGCCTGGTGGAGTGCACCCAGTAGGAGGGGTGGGAGACAGTGCCGAACGTCTTGAAAGGTCGATGAACACTGCCCCAGCTAGGGAGCCAGAGTCCAGGATTTATGTAGGAATGTTGAGAACTCCACTAGTGCTGTGCCTGTGCATGTCCTGCCCGAAACCGTGCTGTTAAAGGATGTTATATTTAGTCAGGTACTCAGTAATCTGTATAGCGACTCAGTTTTTTCAAGGGTTTGGAGAGGGAGGAGTATAGAGATAGGCCGGTAGTTCCCAGTTGAGGACCCATCACCCCTTTGTGGATGGGAGTGACAATGGCCATTTTCCATGCTGTGGGAACTGCCCCAGGCAGAGGGATTTATTGAGAAGGCTGGTAAGGGACAAGGACCTGGTCCAGCACGCTACTGGAGAATGGTAGGGGTCCACGGTGGTGCTGCTGACTATTGCTCTTTAGCGCACGGATCAGGGTGGGGTCTAGCTTCGAGGGTAGTTACTCTACGAGGTAGTAGCTAGGTGCCGTGACCTGGGGTCGGTGGGAGGGTGGTGGGTCGAAAAGTTACTGGGGAGGATGGGGCTGAGGTCCGTGAAGGAGGAGTTGAGGTGATTTGTATGCCTATCGTGGTCAGTAATGTTGGTGCCGCCAATATTGAGATGGATGGGGAGGGGAGCATGTGTCCCATTCAGTTGTTTGATATTGTCCTAGGTCCTCGGGCACACCCCAAGAGGAGGTGAGGGTGGCTTGATAGTAGTCGGCCTTGGCTTCTCGGACTGCCCAGGTGCACTTATTCCAGTGTGCTAGGCCTGTCTATCAGCCATCCAGCCTGTTTCTGTTGCGAGGTGCCACAGGTTATCCCTTATGTCTAAGTAACTATAATAGGCAGGGGTAATCCAGGGCACTTTATGTTTTTGGTTTTGGTAGCTGTGAGGGGTGCGAAGAGGTCGAGGCTGTATTAAATGTATGAGAGAAGAAGGCGAGGGCAGTGTCTATATCTGGAGCATGGTGAATGGGCGACCAGTTTGTTTGGGCCAGAAATTGCCTGAGGTTCTTCAGCCCGCCAGGTTTGAGACACCGTGAGGGGTGTGCCAGGTGGGTTTTGCAGGTGGTCACCCAATGGAATATGGTTGGGGAATGGTCACTGAGTGAGTCAGAGAGGATTTGGATGTCCAGGATTTTTTGAAGGTTGATGATGACGACATCAAGGAGGGAGCTGGTACCTCCCTTAGGGTTTACTCTTGTGGGTTTGGAGACTAGCTGCGCCATATCAATGGCAGAAAAGGAGTCCCAGATGGCGGTGGAGGTGGGCTGAGCCAGTTAATATTGAGGTCACCACAAGGACTTGATCAGCCCTATGTGGGATGGTGGTAAGATAGTCAGTTAAGGATGATGTAGCTGAGTTTTGGTTTTAGGTGGAATGTAGGCAGAGGTGAGATACAGGGGCCCTAGAGGGTCTGGAGTGAGTTTAAGGTGAGGGCTCTGCCCCACCTGCCAGGGTCGGGGCAGGGAGTGCTTGACCAGTGAGAGAATCCCTTATATAGATCGCACAGCCACCCCGCTTGCTCTACACGATTGTCCCGTGTAGGGTGTAGCCAGGAGGCAACGGGCGAGCCAGGAGTGGACTTTGATAGCCAGGTTTCTACCAGTGCAATGATGTCAGGTTTGTGCAGCATGACCCAGCACTGGAGTGTGTCAAGTTTTTTCAAGATGCTGCATATATTCATGGAGGCAATACTCAGACCAGGGGTCCACCTGATGGGCAGGTCCGGGAGGGGCCTGGGATAGGATGTATGTTGCCTGTTAGGAGTAGAAGGAGGATCACAGTTCTGGGCAGGATGTGGTGTGATGTGTTTCCTACGTGTATGGGGGGCTGAGGGGGGACCTTGGGGAGCAGAGAATGGGTAGGGATTGGCAGGTGGTAGGCGAGGGCGATAAGCTGCCAGGGGTGGTCTTGAGAGGCGTGTGGTGGAGCATGGAGAATGGGTGTTTTTGACCAGTAGGCAAGGTAATTGTGGGGTTCTATGAGCCATGTCTAGGGAATTGCCAGTGCTGGAACCCTGCGATCCAGGGGGATGGCTGGCTGGAGGCATGAGGGTATTAGAAGGTAAATGAGGGGAGGCATTTTAGGAGGTGGTCTAACATGGCAACTTTGGCAGTAGCTGAGATTAAGTAGAAGTTACTGAATGGACTTCTAAGAACGAGTTACCACTTTGGATTAGTGGTAGTGACATGGACTCGGTGGGTAGGGTGCAAGGTTCAAGTCTTAGCAAAGACAGCTGGTGAGGTGCCTGGGTGAGAGCAGTAAGTCCATGTTCTAGGGCCTAGAACAGGTTGGGTTTGAGTTGAGAATTGGTGTGAAATAGTGACCCTAGTGGTCACTGGGGTCAGTTCAGCCAAGCAGTCCCGAATCAGAGAATGGGCTAGTTTGTGGGGCTGGGTGGGTGGGTGTGGATTGCAGAAAGGTGTGAGTTGGGGTGGATTGGAGTGGCTCAGGAGGTTTGGAGGGTCTAGGAAATAGTGGGATGGGGATAGATAGTGGGTGCAGGGTGGGTAGTAAGGGTCCCTCTAGTGGTTGGCAGGTATAACCTGCTAATGGCAAAGTGGGGACTTAGGTTAAGGAGAACAGGAAGTGATGTCATAAGGGAGTACCTATAAAGGAAATGTCGAGCCAGGGTGGGTGGGTGGGGCAGTCGACGTGTGTAGCGTCGACGGACAACCTCACAGGGTGCTGTTCTCTGAGGTAGTTTAATTACCTTGGCAGCCACACCCACGCTGGAAATCGGAGCTCCGGGAGGGAGCTCAGCCAGTGAGTCCTTCTGGCTTGTGTGCGTGTGTCGGGAGGGCAAGCAGGGCCTCAGCAGCCGCACCAGCATGGTAACCTCTCAAAGTGTTTACAGAGTGGTTATTAACCAAAGACCATACATTGTCCTTTATGTTAGGAATGGGTTACTCACCTGTAACCATGCTTATACTAATGGTAAACTGTTCACATCCACACAGCCTACCCAACCTCCTCAGACAAGTGGCACCCAGATCCCCACTTCAGTGTGCAAACATCTGATGTCACGGGTGGAGTTGGAGAATATACCACCTGGGTGGTGGAAGGAGTTCAGCTTGAAGGCTTCTGATGATTCACTCATCTCCACAATGACTGCCAGAGTGTGGATGTGAACTGCATACCACTAGTAGAACTATGATTACATGTGAATAACCCATAATTGTTGACTAATGATTTGGTTTCCTTACTTTTAAGTAAGCCGCACTAAGCAGAAATTTAAAGAGAGGATTGGGGAGCATATCATGTCTATTCAGCTGCAAAATGGAAGATCTGCCCTAGCATCTGCCCTAGATATGGTAGGTAGGTAGGTAGGTATAGCTTTTATTTTTATACAAGAAGAAGCATGTTATTTGGACAAAAGGTCCAGTTTACAAGACAGTCCTGTGCAAAATTGTGCAAAGTTTCAGACGTTACAAATAAATAGCTATACATGCGAGCAGCATGGAAAATGTTGAGGATCACATCCTGACTCTGTGGGTATAGAAAAAGTTGTCTTATGGCACAGAGGGAGGGAGTTGGATAACAGACTGGCGTTAGAGAGGCCTATTGGATTTATGAACTGGAGGCTCTGTCTTGGCCTGGAGTTAGTGATCAGCTAGAGATTACATCAGTTTTGTAAATTATTTTATAACTGGTGTATTTATCTATTTCAGATTCCCCAGAATCGACATGGGACCCATGAGAGAATAAGGACTATGCAAGAGACATAATTTTTGCATTGCTATCAAATATTCTTATAGTATAGAGGTACAGTATAACTCTTATATGCTGTCTATAAATAGAAACATTTGTGTACATGAAGATTAGGGGTCAGAAGTCAGAGTGTTGCTGGTGGAGGACCGTGCTGGAGTAGGACAAAATGGCTCTGCATGCTCACTACAGTGAGTATCAGGGGCAATCAACAGTAAGAAGGCAGAGTCCTGTCCAGGAGATTGCTGCACAGAAGAACTGACCAGCTGCGCTTATTTTGGAGTCTCGACAGTCTTTTACATCCAGCCTGTCTACAGTTGAAAAAGTCTTTACAGCCACCTTGTGTGACGAGTTTGCTTGGTTCTTCACTAACAAGGTGTTCTCCATCCAGCAGAGAACCCACTAATAAGCCATATTACGATTCCTAGTGATCGCCTTGGATGTAGTAGAGGCACTCCGCCTGTCTGGGAGGAGTTTAAACTGGTGGAGGTGGCCAAGGTCATTGAGGACACTGCAAAGCTGAAGCACACATACTGAGAACTGGACCTGATTCCAACGCATTTCTGATGGGATGTTGGTTCCGTTGGCCCAGTGTTCACCTTGATTGCCTGGTACTCACTGTGAGAGGGTCTTCCTGGATTCCTTGAAAGAGGCTCTGATGAGGCCCCTTCTGCAGAAACCATTCTGGACCCGGACATCTTGGCAAATTATCACCGATCTCCAACCTTCCATTTTTGGGAAAGGTTGTAGAGAAGATTGTGGTGCAATAGTTTGAAGAGCACCTCATGACCTCTGACACCTCTGAGCTACTCCAGTCTGGTTTCAGAGCCAAGAACAGCACAAAACAGTGTTAGTTCGGGTGCATAATGACCTCCTCAGGGAGAGGGATAGAGTTCTTGTTCTCCTCTATCTCTCCTCAGCTTTTGAGACTGTAGACCACCTTGTGCTGCTTGATCATCTCAGAGAGTACTGTGGGCTTGTTGGCACTGTCATCCACTGGTTTGAGTCCTATCTTGCTGACAGGAAGCAACGGATAGTGATAGAAATGTCTCTTGCTCCCCAAGGCTCCTGTTGTGCAGAGGGCCTCAGGGATCCATCTTGTTACCAATTTTGTTTGCAGTGTACATGCTGCCCTAGGTGATCTCATTAGGAAATACAATGTGGGTTTTCACTGCTATGCAGATACCACCCAACTGTATTTGTCCTTTGCCCATGGAACATCCGACGCTGTGGAAGTGCTAGATATCTGCCTGGATGAGATCAATGACTGGATGTCCTCCACCTGGTTGTGACTGAACCCTAACAAGATGGGGTTCTAGTTGTGAAACCAGGCCAAAAGCATAATAGAGGCCTCCGGGTAGCAACTGGTCTTTTCCTGGGGTCTACACCATTGCTGGCCTCCTCTAAGGTGCAATATCTTGGCATGCTCTTGGATGATGGATTGACATTTGAATCTCAGGTGTCATCTGTTGTCCAAAGTGGTTTTACCACTTGAGGAATATCACCAGGATCAAACCCTAGTTCTGCCTGAGGACCTTCCCCATTGGTTCATGCCTTTGTAACGTCCAGGCTTGATTACTGTAATGTTCTTTACTTTGGGGTCTCTGGAGGTACCTCTGCTGACTGCAGCTGGTGCAGAACGCAGCTGCCAGGTTGCTGATGGGCCTTTCAAGGTTCTGTCATGTAACCCTGGTGCTGCATGCATTGCAATGGCTTCTGGTCAGGTGGAGGTTACTGTATCTTCAAGGTGGGTTTACTCATCTTTAAGGCCCTACACAGACTAGGCCCTGGCCATCTGGCTGATCTCCTAGTGCTGGCCACCTCAGTCCACTCCTCCATTCCTCCTCTAGGGATCTCCTGGTGATTTGCAGGATGAGACTTACAACTGCCAGTGACAGGGCATTTAGTGTCGCAGGCCCTGTACTGTGGAATGCCTACTACAATCCATCAGGGAGGCTCTTCAGTTGAGGTCTTTAAGGCCATCTTAAGACCCACCTGTTTTCTTTGACCTTCCGGACATAGCTATCTGGCTTGGTGCAGTAAATTTTAACTGAGCTGAGTTATTTATTGAGTTTGCATTACTTGTCTATTATTGTTTTAACTGTTTCTGTGTGTGTTTTGTACTCCTTGCTTGTTCTGAATGTGAGGCTCAGAGCCTCCAGGATTAGAGTGTCATAAAATAAACTGTGCCTTGCCTTACATGTTTTAACTTTTTACACTTTGTGTGGTGGTCACTCTTTTGCACTTCACTGATAATACCTTGAAGATGGCCGGCTATATATTGAGCTGGCAAAGGGGCCCCATACCTTGACAAAGTGCCAGAAGCATTTGGGCATGAACGCTGGGGCTTCAACAGGGTCCTCTTGTCTGTTGAACTGCACTTTTGCTTGATTTGCACAATCAGGATTTTGCCATAAATTATGCTTGCAGCACTATGAAACAGCTTTTGTGAGTTTTTCTGTGAATTTGAACTGAGTGCTGCACCATTTTCTTACCAGGTGTTTAATTTTGTATATATTTGTATATATTTAGAGTTATGATTTTGTGAGGAAAAAAAAATAAAAGCTCTGCAGTAAACTAAATAGCAGCAACCACAACACCTTCCCAAAGGGATTAGCGTGGATCTTATTTACATCTTATACAGAAAAGGGCAACTAAAATGGTGCAAGAAAAAGACTCAAGGAATTAAATATGTACTCTCTAGAGGAAAGGAGGGAAAGTGAGGACATGACAGAAACATTCAAATTCCTCACAGGTAATAATAAGGTACATGAGGGTAGCATTTTACACAGAAAAGATGCTCAAAGACAAGGGTCACTCTATGAAGCTGGGGAGGAGACTCAGAGGAGATGAGGAAATACTTCTTCATGGAAAAGTGGTGGATACCTGGAACAGTCTCCCAGTGGAGGTGGTGGGTGCTAAAGCGGTAACAGGATTCAAACATCGTGGAATAGACACAACAAGACCTTAGAGATAAGGCAAGGGTGAAAGACTGGAGATCAGTAGGGTCTACGGTGGCACAGTAGGTAGGGAAAATAGGGCAGATTAGGTGGGCCAAGAGGTACTTCTCTGCTAGCAAATTCTACATTTTTCTTTATCTATGTTATTCTGATCCAAACAGTTTTCTGAGCTACAATAAAACCACCAAACAATGTCTTTTTTTAACACAACAGGGATCAGCAAAACACACATGACAGGAGTAATTAACAAGTTACTGTAAATAACACCATGGGCAGGATTTTCTAATGTCTTAGAATATATCGAAGCCTCGATGCACCATACGTTGCGTAGGAAATGCAGAAATCTAATGGGATTTTCTGTCCCATGCGGCAATTGCCACAAGTCAGACCAACCTTTTCTGGTCTAACTGCGGCAGTCCTGGAGCTCGTGTTACAGAGCTTGTGTCAAATATATGGCACAAGCTGCCGTGCTCAGATAAACTGTCACAACTGCACCCGAGATTGTAAAACTGGGCGTAGTTTGCAGCAAAGGGTTTGGTGCACCACCAAACCCAAGTCTCATGGCACAGGGCTGAACACAAGCCCTGCACCACATTTCGAAAATCCTGCCCCGTCACTTTAAGAATTAAATGAAATAACTACAACTGCCATATCTACCACTGCACGTTATATACCAGACTTGGTTAACTCCCCTTCCAGCCCTATGTGATCTTACACTAGGAGGTATCATTTTCAATTTTATGAAAAGCAGTCCCGTTAACTCTTGCCCAGCTACTCCAGCCTCCACATTGCGCCTACCCACTGAGAGACTCCAGTCATGATCTGCGCCCATACTCAACACCAAAACAAAACTTGGTGACATTGCCTTCTCAAGTGTTGCCCACGTTTATGGAACTCCATACCTGCAGCACCCTGCCAATGCCAATCCATGAATACTTTTGGAGCAGGTACTGCAACCATCTCCTCTTGTCATCTGTATGTACATGTACTTAATCTTATGTAATTTGTTGGCTCCTTGCCATCCAGAGTGTGGCTCTGGTCCCAACTCGTGTATACTTTTGGTTCCCTGCTTTATGAGATTGGTATACAATGTACACTGTTTGCACAACTTGTATCTATTATTTGCCCACATCTATAACCTGTTATGTTCGAGTTGTATTTGCTCCTGTATTTGACTTGTCTATTTCTTGTGACTGTAGTGCTCTCCGGGTCATGCCTAAAAACTGGTATGTTTTGCCTAGTGCACATACCTGGTTAACAAAACTAAATAAAAGAAATACATAAATTAATATGGAAATAGGCTAATGCAATACTTCATTTAACCACACCAAACTGTACTACAGAAATAAAATGAGAACTCACAGCCCACAGATGAAAATAATTAACAAGAAAGGCAGAGGAAAACAAGAGGAGCTGCACACAGACTAGTGCTCACAATAAAAAGGTGAATGTCCTCCTGATCATTCTGTGCTTCCTTACTAGCTGAAACAACTCCACTTCCTCCACACAGCAGTGCTTCACTAGACAAAACAAAACCACTACTTTAAACTAAACAAATCAGCAAAACCAGAAACAAACACTAACCTAGCTTCACAAGGCCCTCTAAATGTTTTTGTAAGCAATTTTGTTTTAAAGACTCTGTTTTGGATTAGTTGAGAAGGTTTTTTCCTTAGACAAGCAAGGAAGACTTCTTTCCAACTCTCTCTTCAGGACACTGCATTCAACACAGCCTCTGCATGGCACACAGCTCATTTCAGTACCATGTAACCTCCAATCTCATTGTAAGTAGCAAACTTTGCCTATGGCCCCATAACCGCAAACTTATCAAACTCTCAATTCACAAAATTATTTCTATGCTGCAATTGAACTCCCCAAGATGGATAAACTTTGTCAGTTACAGTGAATTTGCAAATTAATTCACAAAGCAAAATTTTCCAACTTTGCTCACCACCACTTGTGGTCACACAGATGGTGGTAGAGCAGTGGAAGCAGGCACCACCCTCTCCGGTGCTGGACAGCTTCCTTGGAGACTCAGTGTTCCTACCCTCAGCCAGCCCCGGTGACCCAGGTTCATTTCCAAATCCAAGTGGCCGTGGCACAAACACTCGCCCTGGTTTTGCACTGACAGACCTGCAATAACATTTTTGCTATGAGAACATTTAAGTCAGATTTGAGTTTCTCATGCCAAAGAGGCCTGAATTGTTACTGTAATTTACGCATGAGAGAACTGAAAATAGTTCCCATAGCAGACTAAAAATACAATTGAAATGAATGTAATGCATAGAAAACAGAGTTAAGGGTTACTGCCTTATGGGACTAGACTAAGACCGTGATGACTACCATCCATGCCGTGCTTGTCACTGAGAAGCTTTGACCTTGTTTCATTCTTCTAGGCCCTCACAGCAGTCTTTAGAAATGCTAAAGCCCTCACCAATTAGTTCTAATGCTTAAACTGGTTACCAGTTTCTCTTTTGGTTCCATAATGTTCACTTAAGAACAAATCTCCAAGACCCACCGTCGCTTTTCCTTGGCCAGTTCATATGTTGTCTGGTAGCAGAAATTTCAGAAAAATAAATACATTCACAAACTTGAATGCAACATGTTCAACTGCCTCCAAAGGCAGCACAGTTTGATTTTCCATCGAGCACTGGATAGAAAGTTTTTGTTTAATCTCTAATAAGGTTTAAGTCAAGATTTCTCAAGGAAGAATAAGCCCTTTCTGTTCGTGTGTGATGTAATTTCCATGTTTCTTCTTCAAGTTGAATTTTAAATGAGAGACCATGCATGCAATTATGGCTGTAACCCTTTATGTGCTAAATGAGTAGGTTTTTGGATTTCATTATTAAATCCAGAGTCTCTTTATCGTGGTTCCCCACTATTAGATACATTTCTAAGCAGAGATTATGCATACAGTACTGCATATCCTATAATACAAGGGGCTTTGGGGATAAATCCCATCTTACTCACTGCCAGATAATGGACTGAGCATCGGTGGTCACTTGGGTGGGGGATGCATAACCCAATGATATGTGGTATCTCCACCCACAGGATAGGACTTAGTGAGTTAGCTGGTGATAGGGTGTAACCCTCTGGGAAACTGCACCTACCCACGTCCCTTCAGTGTAACCTACCCCACAGTGGAGTACAGAACGTTGGTCAGACATTAGTGATCCTGGGGTAACAGGAATAACACAGGCTTAACACAGCTCCAGACCCCTGCAATAGATAAACCATTAGACATACAGTACTATAACCATTAGCAGTTAGGTAGTATGGTAAACTAAAGGAATAATGTCCTCCAGGGTGGATGTTATGCTAGGATAACATCCCGCCTTTGGTGGTTGAGGGCGTCGAACACCAGAGAAGGATGTTATCCCAGCATAACACCCACTCTGAGGGCATTATTCCCATTATACAATGGCTCATTTTAAAAGAAAAAAAATAAAATTAAAAATAAAAACATTTTGCATGTGGTTTTGTGTAGTGGAAGCATACTTCTTTTAAAAAGTACCTGCTTTCCATCTATTCACTAGATGGCACTGTTGTGTGGTGTAGTGACCGTCATGTACTGTGAGTGTGCTATTTGTGATTCACTCGTCACCCCCCCTGCCAAAAAGGTGTACGTATGTGTGGTTTCTTTAAAAATGCCCCTGCTTCAGAGCAGGAAAACTTTGTTACTTAATGGAGATTTGGAGGAGGCAAATGAAGATTGCGATGTGCAGGGAGCTCAGTAGCACAGGAGAAACTTGCAGTTCTCAGGGGCTATTGTTGAGTTCCTGCCTGGTTCCTTACTTTATGTTGTTATTTGGTTTTGAGCACAGTGCTGGAGCATTTGTTTTTTTTTTTGTTTTACTTTTACCTTGCCATAAACCGTGCGGCCGTTTGTTTGAGAGTGTGATATGTGGAACAAGTGTGGGTGGGCTCTTTCCAAGCGGTTGCAGTACAGCTGAGGGGCTCAAAATGCTGTCTCCTGTTTTTTTTTCTTTTTTTAAGCAGGGATGGGGATTTGTGCAAGAATATGAAGTTATATGTTGAGCTCAGGTTTCTTCCCTGTGATCCAGAAGCATCCATGAACCTTACGACCGTCAGTTACGGTCTGCGAGTTGACTGAAGACGCTGGGTCCATGGAGGAAACTGAAAAAATTCAACCTGTGTTTTTATGTTTGGGAAGTTAAATAACTATAATGTTGTTGTTTTTGGCTGTTGGACCTAAGGAGCTAGCCAGAGTGAAGGGACTGCTGAGCAGACTGTGAAGCGCTCACACAAATGGTTTCACTTTCACTGCATGATTTCTTTCACATTTAATGTGGTAATTTGTGTTCTGGGACTAGAGGCAGGATTTTATGCTGGGATAACATCCCAGGTCTAGCACTAAGACTGACCAGTCAGAGACTGGGATTCTTTCTTGTCATTGTATAATTAAGCAGTAAGCCACAAGGAGGTGTAAGTTATCAGAGTTTACCACGGCTGGAGTGGTTTGCCCATGAGGTGCAGCCAAGTGGTTAAACTCACCAGCCATGGTAAATCCCCGATAACCCACATCCTCGAGTGGCTTATTGCAATTATACCAAGGTTCATTTTACAATAATAAAATACAACTTTTAAAGAGGTTGCTTTGTGATTTTATTTTATTCTATTTATTCCTGGGCTGCAGATGATTTGGATATGGATGACCTTTATTTTCTCATCAGCCCGTGATTATCATAGGATTTACACCAGTGGTAATCTGCCAGTCTGACCATTTCATTGGCTGTTCACTTATGTCCATGGTATAATGCTATTTAGGCAGGCTGGACTAAGCAAGGGCACCAAACTCCAGACACTGCAATTAACTAGACCCAATAAGGTGTAGCTCCACACTTCTCAATCCTCAGTCAGACAGTACTCTACCCCTGTTCTCCTCTACTGGAGGCTGCTACTTACTCCCAGTGGGTACCAGCATATTTATTTATTTTAATTGTTTTGGTAACCAGATAAGTCTACATTTTTAAAACTAATGTAAGTTACCTTGCTGCAGTTCCTGGGTACCCAGTGTTGATATGTTGCAGGCTCGTGAGGTGCTGCATGAGGTTGGCACAGGTCACTTACTTTAAACACAACAGTTGTATTTGTTTAAACACCACAGGCCATGCAATTTTAAATGACTGACCCACTTCTAAACATGATGTATTTGCAATCCAAACTTGAAACCTAACTTTAAATCCAAACAGGAAACCTGGCACAGTTGCACACAACAGAACTCTTTCCTCTTGTGCTCATGGTCACCTGAAATGGCTCTAATGGGGCTGCACTCTCCATCAGATTACACTGTGACCAAGCTCCAAACCATGTTTTTTGTCACTGATACTGCAGCCTTGGTTAGATACTGCTTCTTCATTCAGCCAATGTCTGAGTCTGTATTCCTCCACCATGGGCTATGCACTGATTTTCAGTTGTTTTCTCTCTCTCTGTCAGGTTGGCACACATAAGCCACTCGAACACGGACATCAAGGCTCAATGCCTAGGGATGACACACATGGAATACAGAGGCAGACTGTGTCTACTAGCCTCAGGATCTCAAACAGATCTGCCTTTCTCCATGCCATCCCTTTTTATATACAGGGCTCTCCTCTGGGGTCTCCACTGGTTGCTTCACTTGTCTGTCAGCCCGTTTACACCTGATAAGATGGCAGTTGACACCAAGCACTCGTCCCTCCTATTCCAACTTTAGCAACAGTTCTCAAGCCTGGGAAGTCAGACTTTGGCTATCTTAAAATTGAGAGGTCACAGAATGCAGCTCCCCTCCCCAGCTGCTACATCAGGAGTCCTGGTGTTTAAAGTTCTGGAAAGTCTAGGAAAACAAAGCGGGGCGGATCACTAACAACAGTGGGATTTAGGGATGTATTTGGCAATTACAACCAGTTATAAAACAACATGTTAAAAGTTGATACAATTCATACATATTGACTCATATAAAATACATCACCCACGCAATAACTTAAGAGTAATCTAAGTGCCAAGTACCTATCACCAAATTGTAGATTTATAACTCAGTATATGCATATACTGTTGGTGATATCTTTGAGGTAGAAGACTTGGTTTGCTGGCCAAGGCACCTAGCTTCACCTGAGCTCTTTCCTTCTAAGACTGCTTGAAAGGCAGAGTAGAAACTTACCAGAGCAAGGAGAAGGATTAAGACTTAGTTTGGCTAAGCAGATTTACTGTGTGGTGGTGTGTTTTATTTTTACTCACAGGGATTGCTACTGTTTGTTGCTAACATTTCATTGCTTTATTTTTTCTCTGATTCAAATTGTTGTTGCTGGTATACCTTCTTCTGCATTATTACAAGGTGTGCCTACAGGTGTGCTAACAGATTACTGCTGTAATCTTCTGATTCAAATTGTCTTTTGCAAGGTATATCTTCTGTTACTGCTTTATTTCTCTGGAGCAAAGTGTTTCTTACAGGGTATATCTTCTCTGAAATTATTACAGGTGGTGCTTTACAGGTTTTACAGTTTTATCTAACATTAGGATAAGCTTTCAGGGTTACTGCATTTGTTGTTGACTGATTGTTTCTGCTCTTACCTCCTTGTTCTTTCGTCCGTGGTTCTTCTTTTAGACGAGGGAAGGGCCCAACCACCCACCCCATCCCCAACCACCCCACGCTACACTCCTTTTATAGGGTACCACAGTTGTGACATTTCCTGTGGCAGAGCAGGAAGGGCGGATCAGTGGGGCCTCCACAGGTGATCTCATTTACAGGGCACTAGTAATTTAACTTGTTATAACAAGTTAAACAAAGCACAATTAAACCATTACTTGCATTTTTTCTTTTCTAATTACTCTGACTAGGTCACAAACCCAGCAACTTATTTGGAATGGATTTCATTAACTGCAGGTACTGTGGAACAATTTTCAGAAGGACAGTCTTACAAGATTTAGGACACTGTCCTACATGCTGGGCCTTTGGAGATCTTAGGTCTCAGCTCCAGGCAGCATGGGCAGAGTGCACGCCTCAAATTTCATATTGAAGAGGAAATACATTATAAGAACCACCCGCCATTTCCCCAGCATCCAACAGAAAAACCTCGACCGCGAGAGGGTAGTTTGGTCCAAGGAGGTTGGCAGGTGGTTAGGAGAGGCAAATCAGGTGCCCATCACTCTCTGCTCTCCAACACATTACCTCCAAAACCATATAAACACTACAAACAGGTATCTGCCTCTATCTCTGAAATCAAATAAAGAGGCAGAAGACACTGCAGAGCAGGACACTGCGGCACAGGAGCTAGCACAACAATACTCACCCAAATCAGGAACCAAAACTAAACAAGCACAAAGAAATCCAAAAACTTCTGATCATAGGAGACTCCATGATTCGGGAGTTGATACCCATCTCAGCCAGGGTGATGGTCAGATGTCTCCCAGGTACATCAGCATGGAGAGACACTGACCGCATTACTAAAATTGTTCACAAAGCAGGAGAAAACATTGATGTCCTAGTACACATAGGGACTAATGATCTCGCCAGCGGTCAGTTGTGGAGACCAAGGAACACCTGACTAGGCTGGGTGACAAACTATCATCTATTTCGTCCGCATCTCCTTCTCTGAGATCCTGCCAGTCTGGGAGAAGGAGCAGATGGACGGAAGGGTCAGAGAAGGGGAGATAGGGAGCTAAACACGGGCTCAAGGACTGGTGCCAGGAAAAAGGACACAGATTTGTAGGAACTGGCAACAGTTCTGGGAGCGAAAGTTCTTTAAATTTGATGGACTGCATCTGACTAAAGAGAGTCAGTGCATTGGGGCAGAAGTTTGACGTCTTTGCAGAATATTTAAACTAGCAAATGGGAGAGGGTGCAGCACCCCATCGTCGAATGGGAAGCACCCCTCCCCTCAGCTAGTGGTCAAACAGAATTCAGCGTGTTTGCTGCTCATTTGCATCACCAGGTAAGAAAAAGGTTTGTCTCCCATACGATGCACAGGGTAATGCCAAACTTCACCCAACAACTAACACACCAAAATCTGGCCAATGGAAAATCATGTACAAATGCTCACAGCCTGGGAAATAAGATCCCAGACCTGCAGGCAATAATGTCAGAGGCTAAACTGGACATAGTAGCAATTAGTGAGGCGTGGTTTACCAGTAACCCTTAGGAGACTTCAGTACCTGGCTATGTATTGTTCAGAAGAGAACGAGGTGCAAAAGGGGGAGGGGTGGCCCTGTATGTTAATGAAAATATCAAAGCTACAGAAATTCAGAATACACATAAGGAGCCAGAAGAACTGTGGGTCACCCGAAACAGGAAATGGGACAGCCATAAGAACTGGGGTTGTCTACAGGCCCCCAGACCAGAGGGAGGACATAGACACATTACTGTTAGAAGATATACAAAACATGACAGCTAAAGGGAGGTTCTGATAATGGGAGACTTCAACATGCCAGATACAGATTGGTCAATACCAGCAGGAACATCTGCCAGAACTAGACTCATAGTGGATTCCCTGCAGGGGAGGGCCTCAAACAACTGGTACAGCAACCCACAAGAGACAGGGCTATCCTAGATCTAGTACTGACTAACAAAGAAGGATCACAGATCTCCAGGTAGAAGGTCACCTGGGAGCCAGTGACCATCACATGGTATGGTTCAATTTGGCTACTACATCTAAATCATCCCATTCCAAAGCAAAATATGGGACTTCAGAGGAGCTGACTTTGATAAGATGGCCAACAGAGTTAAGCTAGCCCTGGCAAAAAGAAACACAGGTGAGGAGGTACAGGCAAAGTGGGCAAGCATTAAGGATACAATACTTGAAGCAACATCCCATTGTGTTAGACAGAAAAGGAAGTGCAAAAGAAGAAGGAAACCACTTTGGTTCTCAAATACAGTAGCAGAAAGGTCAGAGCCAAAAGGCTGGCCTTCAGAAAATATAAGGGAACACAGCGGATGAAGATAGGGAGGCATACCAAACTGCCCTAAGGGAAGCAGGTAAGGCAGTAAGACAGGCAAAGTCCCAAACTGAGGAAACACTAGCACGAACAGTAAAGAAGGTGACAAGACTTTCTATAGATACATTAGTGAAAGGAGAAAGTCCAGAGGGTATTGCTAAGCTTAATGGAGAAAAGGAGCATGTGAGGAGGACCCTGTAAAGGCATCTATCCTAAATAGATACTTTTGCTCAGTATTTACTGAAGAGAAGGTAGGGCAGGGCCCTGAGCTCAGCATCATGGACACAGGGGAGGAGGTGGCACTACTCCTTCACAAAAGAAAGGTCCTACAAGAGCTTGCTAAGCTCAGGGTGGATAAGGCAATGGGACCTGATGGCATACATCCCAGGGTACTTAAGGAGCTAAAGGAGGAACTAGCAGAGCCATTAGCAGAATTGTTTAGTGAGTCTCTGAGCACAGGAGAGGTCCCAGAAGACTGGAGAAGGGCTCATGTGATCCCCCACAAGAGTGGTAGCAGGGAGGAGGCGGGAACTACAGACCGGTCAGTCTTACCTCAGTAGTGGGCAAGATTATGGAGGCACTCCTTAAGGAAAGGATAGTGCAACACCTGGAATCCATAGGGGCACAGGATCCAAGACAGCATGGGTTTACAAAGGAAGGTCCTGTCAAACTAATCTCATAGATTTCTTTGACTGGGTAACCAAGTGGTGGACCAAGGGGAGCAGTTGATGTCGCCTACCTTGACTTCAGCAAAGCTTTTGACACTGTTCCACATAGAAGATTGATAAATAAGCTAGGTAGGCTCGGGTGGGTCAGGTTGGTCAACTGGGTGGCAAACTGGTTGACTGGCAGAAAACAGAGAGTGGTGGTAAATGGTATACAGTCAGAAGAGATGCAAGTCACAAGTGGGTACCTCAGGGATCAGTCCTGGGGCCAGTCCTATTCAACATCTTCATTAGTGACCTCGCAGATGGACTAGAGGGTAAGGCTTGTCTGTTTGCAGATGACACAAGATCTGCAACAGAGTAGATGATCCAGATGGGGTGGGCAGAATGAGAAGAGATCTGGATAAACTAGCAGAATGGTCAGAAGAGTGGCAACTGAGTTTAATGCAAAGAAGTGCAAATCATGCACATAGGGAAGAGAAACCCTGAAGCCACTTATATGCTGGAGGGAGTTGCTAGCAGTCACAAAGGAAGAAAGAGACTTGGGCATCATCATCACTGATTGACCTAAAATCATCCAAGCAGACCTCTAAAGCAGTAGGTAAGGCTAGAGGGTGTTAGGGTGTATTAGTAGGGGTATCACAAGTCGTAAGAGGGAGGTAATAATCCCTCTGTACAAGACATTGGTTAGGCCCCATCTGGAGTACTGCGTGCAGTATTGGAGGCCACACCTTCACAAGGACATTAACCAAATTGAGGCAGTCAGAGAAGGGCAACAAAATGGTGCAGGGACTGCATCAGAAGACATATGAGGACAGATTAACAGAGCTCAAGATGTATACCCTTGAGCAAAGGAGGGAGAGAGGTGATATGATCGAGACATTTAAACACCTTAAGGGCATAAACAAGGTGAAAGAGTCTAACATGTTTAAATATAAGAAAAATAGCAGGACAAGAGGACACAGCATGAGATTAGAGGGAGGCCGATTAAGGGGAATATGAGGAAATTCTTTTCACAGAAAGGGTGGTGGATGCATGGAATGGCTTACCACAAGAAGTGGTGGCTATGAATACAGTGCAGGGCTTCAAACAGGCATGGGATAGGCATAAGGGAGCAATACAAATGACTATGAATAGATAGGTCACTGACAGAGCAAAGGCCGATGGCACATTTTAGGAGTAAAAAGAAATGGGCAGACTGGATGGGCCTTGTGGTCCTTATCTGCGTCAACTTCTATGTTTCTATGTTTCTATGTTTCTATGTAAAGACTTCCTTCACAAAATGCAGCAGTCAGGCTTGCCATATACTGTAAATCATATAGCACATTATTAATGTGACATTTTATTAAGACCTTAAACCTAAAACCCAAGGATCTACAATGATTATATACTACTGTATTTAAGAACCATGTAACCCACATCATGTAAATAGCCACTGAGGCTACATGGATGATGTGCTATTAAGTAGCATAGTGGTACTGGGACAGGCATCCTTGCGAAAGGAGGACTGCACCTGGCTAAATGCTGCATGCCCCAGAAATTTCCAGGACCCCGGGCCTGACACCCCAGTAGTGCTGAATGAGCCAACCAGCCAGCATCTGCATCCTGAGACCCTGAATTCACCTGGCTCCGAAGACTAAACCAAATCAAGAACCAGATCCAGTCTGGGCCACCGTGACTGATATCAGTTGGCAGAGCATGCAGGTCCTCCCCCATCCAGATGTCAGCCCTGGCAGTGGAACCACACCGCCAAATGTAAAAAGGACCCCTCTTTGAGTGGAGCCTAAGTTCCCAGCCAGCCAAAGAGTGTGGACAGACCAAGATGATGGGGAACAGTTGGACATTGCCTACGATCAAGAAATGCCCTTACTCATAGGAGAGTGCGTGCTGGTGAGGTCCTGGGATGAAGAAGAGTCATTTTCAAGGTGGGAGCCAGACCTGTATGTCATCGTGGATATCCCTTTCCCCAAAATGCATAGCTCCCAGGTCCAAGCCTTGGACAGAACACAAAAGCTAGTGCACCAAATTCATCTAAAGTCCTGCCCAGTTTCTGTCAAGACAGATGGACGGATCGACAAGGGAGGCAGCAACCACTCCCGGAAGGCACCTTGAGGCCATTCATCCTCTTCTTTGTTCATTTTGTTCTGTGGGTTAAGAATGTTACAGTAGACCAGGTAAACATTAATGTGTCAAGTAGACTAGGTAAATAGATGATAGTACTAAAGTGTTGTTTGTGTTTTAACACTAAAATAATAATTGACCCATACATGGGGACATGCATGTTTGGGGGCAAATTGTTGTACCCTAAAATTAGGGACACAACAAAGAAACTGGGACCTCTTCTGACGTGGGGATTTTATTTTTTTTCCTCCTAGTTCCCTCTATTCCATCCTCCACCCTTGCCTGCAGTCCCAGATCCCTCCTGGTTCCTTTGTTCTTTTCATGCCGTTTGGTGCTGAGAAGGGGACCAAGGGCATGAGACCCTCCCTGCAGGACTCACAGTGCCCAGTCCTCTAACAGAAGCCAGGACCTCCTCTGCCCTACAAAGGGCCGGGAGTGACAAAGGGAAAGGTCAGCGGCTAAGCATGCAGGGTGGAGGATGCAGGAGCATGGACAAAGAAAAGTACCTGCAGTGTGTCTGTGGCTCCTCCAGAGTCACTCTCCCCTCCTTCTCCAGTCTGGGGACACATGGTGGTGGCAGCAGCAGCAGCAGCAGGGTTGATTGAGTGGGGCGTGGCTCCTGATGTAATCTGTCTTCTTTCCCCAGAGCCCCAGTGGCGTGGGGGCAAGCCTCCACGCTGGACCAGGTAGTGCAGCACAAAATAAGTCCAGGTGGAAAATGTGCCCTGGACCTTGGGTTCCACCCAGGAGCTGCAGGTGTCATAGAGAGAAGCTGGGTGGGAGTGCGGCTTCCCGGACAGGTTTTCTGCCTCTCCCAGCGCTGGAGTCCTGGGCCATGGTGGTGAGTGGGCCAAGTGCCTGATTCTAAATGACACTCATGCCACGGGCACTGGGAAGTGGGGAGTGAAAAGAAACATAG
Organism: Neoceratodus forsteri; assembly: GCA_016271365.2. Classification (NCBI taxonomy): domain Eukaryota; kingdom Metazoa; phylum Chordata; order Ceratodontiformes; family Ceratodontidae; genus Neoceratodus; species Neoceratodus forsteri. The sequence continues at coordinate 428,468,028 of CM057452.1, forward strand.
AAACATAGAATTTGACGGCAGATAAGGACCGCTGGCCCATCCAGTCTGCCCATTTCCCTACCTAATGGATAAGCTGCAGATCCTAGTTAACCAACAGCCTACTTCTTCCTACCCCCACCCCTAGAATTGCCTTATGACTGTCCTATGCATTCTTGAATTCCACCATTGTTTTGACTCTACAACCCTCTCTGTGAAAAATACTTCCTTACATTACCTCTGAGCTGCCCCCATCTTCAAATTGTGCCCCTTGTTCTTGCACACCTATTTTTCTGAAAGATGCTACTGTCTTGGACTTTGTTGATTCCCTTGAGGTACTTTAAAGTTTCTATCATGTCTCCTCTCCTCCTTTCCTCGAGGCTATAATGATTAAGCTCCTACGCTCTCTTCATATGTCTTCTGGTGCAGACCCTGCACCATTTTAGTTGCCCTCCTCTAGGCTGCCTCCATCCTGTTTATGTCTTTCTGAGATTTGGTCTCCAGAACTGCATGCAGTACTCCAGATGGAGTCTCACCAGCTGTCTGTACAGAGGATGACAACTTCCTGTTTTCTACTGGTCATGCCTCTCCCTATGCATCCCGGTATCCCTCCAGCCCTCCTTACTGCCCTCTCACATTGCTTGCCCACCTTTAGGTCATCTGGTATGACTACCCCCAGGTCCATTTCCATTTTTGTTGTTGTTAGTATCTCACCCCCATTGTATACTCTTCCCTGGGTTTTGTTTCCCTGGTGCATTACCTTGCACTTCTTAGCACTGAATCTAAGCTGCCATACATTTGACCATTCCTCCAACCTTGCCAAGCCCTTATTCTTTCCACCTTGTGTATCAACTCTGTTGCAGATCTTGTGTCATCTGCAAAGAAACATACTTTCCTTCCAGTCCTTCTGCAATCGCTATAAAGACATTGAAGAGGACTGGTCCTAGTACTGAACCCCTGTGTTACCCACTAGTAACTCCCCTTCTTCAGAGTTGACTCCGTTTACTATTACACTCTGTGTCCTGTTCTCCAGCCAATTCTTTACCCAGGCTACCATCTTGGGACCCACTCCCAGGCTGGCTAACTTGTATATTACTCTTTTGTGTGGGACTGTGCAGATACCTTGCTAAAGTCTAGGTAGGTCATGTCCACAGCCCCTCCCTGATCTACAACTTTGGTCACCCAGTCGAAGAAATCTATTAGATTCATCTGATATAACCTTCCTGCTGTGAATTCATGCTGTCTTGGGTCCTGTACCCTCTGGCCTCTAGGTACCCGACAATTCTTTCCTTCAGAAGTAATTCCATCATTTTCCCTATCACTGAGGTTAAACTAACAGGTCTGTAGTTTCCTGCTTCTGCCCTGCTCCCACTTTTATGAAGTGGAATCACATCTGCCCTCCTCCAGTCCTCAGATACCACCCCATCCTCCCATGATTTATTAAAGAGGGTAGTCAGTGGTGTCACTAGTTCTACCCTTAGTTCTTTTACAATTCTGGGATGAATCCCATTAGGCCCCATTGCTTTGTCCACCTTCAGTTTTAAAAGTTCTTACAGAACCCTTTCTTCTGTGAATGGGCTGGTATCAACTTCCGTATCCAGAGTGTTTCTATTGTTTAGTTTAGGTACCTCCCCTCTTTATTTGTGAATACTGAGCAAAAATATTTGTTTAGTATCTCTGCCTTTTCACAGTCACCCTCTGCCCCCTCCCCTTATTAAGCCTCACTATCCTCTCCTTGGTCTTCCTTTGCTCCCTGATGTACCTATAAAGGTTTTATCTCCCTTCTTAACTGAGTTGGCTATCTTTTCCTTGGTTTGGGCCTTTGCTGTTCTGACTGCCTTCCCAGCTTCCTTTGCTTTAACTGATACAATGCTCTGTCCTGCTCCTTCTGTGATTCCTTGTACTTCCTGAATGCTTTCCTTTTTCTCTCGAACCTTCCCTGCCACCTCCTTTGAGAACCATAGTGGTTTCTTACATCATTTTGTTTTGTTTATTTGCTTCACACAAAGGCTTGTTGCCTCTGTGATGGCAGTTTTGATTATTCAAGCAACAAAAGATTCCAAGGAAATCTGCTTTTGTGTTCTCAATTCTTCAGTCTGTAAGGTGTGGAGATGGTGCCATGTGAATGAACAACAAGAATTATCAAAAGCACCAACTCTGGAAAGAACCATGCACTGCAATATCATAGTTCCATTTCTTTTTATTTAAGAATTTTCATATGTTCCCAATGTTTCGCTGACTTGGCTTCTTCTGGGAACTGTTAAATATGTTAAGATATTTAAATCATTATTTTCATATTTTCATATTAGAAATTCATATTCTTTCAGTACAGTAATCATCATCATTCTTATGGGTATCATTAACCACTCCCATAGCATAATTTACTATAACAATCTTCTGATATAAAAATCCATTCATTTTGTTACCATGACTCATTATATCTTATATCAACTCTTACCAACAATTCTCAAACTAGCCTAAATGACTTAGACCACTTCTAAAACTGGTCATTACCCAAGCTTAATTGTTGCCACTTGTTTCTCTATTATTTACATAAATATAATTTAAATGTTATTCCTGCATTCCTTGAACTCTCAAACCTCTTATTTATTCAACAATCATAACCAGAATCTTAAACAATCATAATATTCACCTTCAATAGGCTAATTTGCAGATATGAGAATAGGCCACCTCGTTTCCAGCTATTTTCAGCTAGCATCTAAAACATATATAAATTATAAAAATCTTGTTGTTTACTAATATCCTCAACAGTATTAAAGGCAGTCATAATAATATAAGATATTTACCTATCTACACTTCTCATTCCGTTACAGAGCGACCACCTGTCCATCGCGATGAGTCTAAGTCTGTATTCTATAGAATATAAAAACTTTATTAACTCAGTTATAAATCTCTCTAATGCCTTAAAAAAATTTCTGGTTTGGTTCTAACAAATTGCCTCTGAAATATATGCTACGTAACTGCTGTTACTTGCACTGCAGTGCAATTCTCTCTTCACTTTCTAAACGAGGAGCGTTAACATGAAAATCTTCATAAGTTTCTTTTTAAAACTGTTAAAGTTAACCAGAAAGTATCCGAATCTATTTCAGTGATGTTTGCCCTCAGTGTGTCCCTTGATAGACTCTGCTTGCTCAGTTATATTCACTTTATCAGATTACTCTCTTTCACCTAAATCTAAAGTGAGAGAAGTTGAGACAACAAATAAGCGCTTTTCCATATAACAGACTGATTTCTTCGCTAAAGGCTGAAACTTACTCTTTGTCCGAGTGAACACAGCCTCCTCAGCTTCAGAGTGGCAGCAAGAGGCTTGGCGTTGGCCTAATCCTCTTATACCCAGGCAGAGTTGCTAAATGGCTTTTGTTGCTATACTATTACATTCTAGGGTCTTCTAATTTTCTATTATACCTATAGTTACTATTTCAGCAATACAAATGCTTGTTGGAATAGTTTTCTCTGCTTTGTGATATAACTAGTTAGAACATAGTTTTAGCTGATAGTAGAAGCATTTGAGGAAAGGGAGGAATGAAAGGGAAAATGGGGAGGGTTGGGGAAGTATTTAAAGTTATTGGAAGCTAAATAAATGGAAAATCCAGTGTCAAATATGTTGTCACAATTCATCACCAGCATGATTGCCATTTTATTTCTTCATTTAAACCCCACTCTTTGTAATAGGTTCCTAACTCATAAATCCATTTTGTTTCCTTACTATCCAACATTTTTGATAATCACCTCCTCTGTCAGATTTGATTATTCCCATTGTTCTTCCACCCTCCTTCCTGCCCATTTGTTAGTGCATTCCTTAGGCACTCACCCATTTAGGCAAAATCAGCCCTCCTAAAGTCCAGTACTTTTGCCTTTGTATGGCTTGACTCTATTGCTGTGTTTATTGTGAACCATACTGTTCGATGGTCGCTAGTTCCCAGATGGCTATCCACTTCTACATCTGTTATCCTCTCTCCATCTCCATTTGAGAGAACCAGGTCTAAGATTGCTCCCTCTCGAGTGGGTGCCAATACTAGTTGTCTAAGGCATGCCCCTGTAGGGCATCTAGAATAACCCACTCTTAGAAGTGGCTGCTGCAACTGCACTCCAGTTAACATCTGGCATATTCAGATCCCCATCAGTAATATCTCCCATTTTTCTGCCATTCTAAGGAAAGAAACAGGAAAATTAAAGGGCTAGATCCCAAATTAGTAAAGGGAGTCATGGGCTAAGTGCCCCAAAGAAAAGAAAGAGGCCCCAGAAAGGCTTGAGCCCACATATTAATTTTCTTTATTTAGTGTATTAAGAGTGAGGCACTGCATTCTAGAAGCCCCAGGAAAACAAAAACAGAGGTGGGGTGGTGTAACAGCCCTAATCAAGGAAAAGGAGCAGACAAGGACACAGTGGACTGGCGGCCCCTTTGTTCTGCTTTGGCACCATTTTGTGAGAGTCGGGAAGGGCCAGGAGCAAGACCCTCATAATTACAAATAAGGAAAGTGAGCTGTGACAGTAGGCTCTTATTTATAATTATACAGAGGATAAAGGGAAAGGCAGGGTCAGCAACCAAGGCTCTATTAGTATTCATGATGGAGGTGGATCAGTCGGGAGTCCCATAAACCCAAGCATAAGGGTGGCTATTCATATATATAAAGGGGTTGGGATCACACAGGCAGCCTGACACCAGGTATCCTTAAATGTGCAGCACCACTGGAAAGAGGCAGGAACAGCTCTACGGCACTAGGTTGCCCACGGGTCACGTAAATGTGGCCTGAGCCCCACCTGAACTAAACTGTGCGGTAGCCTGCCTGGCCCCAAAGACTGAACTCTTTGCTCACAACCTGAACTGTCTGTCAAAATTTAAGCTGTTTGCTTGCCACCTAACCTGTGTTATTGGACTGCATCCCTTGTGTACGTGACATCCAGCTTTTTTTCGCTGCCAGGACCAACTTCTTCAGAGCCTGACGCTGACCCAGGAGGCCCCCAGCCCATCCTCCATCTGCAGCAGAACTGTTCCAGTGACATCAACCTGCCTCAAAGTTCTGCCACAGTGTTCCAGCATCAGTCCTGTGATGGTAAATGTAGAGAGCTGCTAGTCAGTTATCTAGTAGTAAGTCAGCTTAGGAGCTGTCCTGGCTTGTGCACAAGGGACCACAGTTAATGTCGTGCATGCCCTTTTCTTATTTTGTCAGCTGTCTGTAAATGTGCACATACCCACATCATTCCGTAGAGGTCGCCTGAAGATCGCACCACCAGCAGTCTTTTTGTTGGCAGGTGGCCTGGGTGCTGGGAAACTGCCAGTGGTCATTGCTGTGGATTGTCCAGAGAACCATCTGCCAACCAAAAGTTTTCAGCGCTTGCCCAGAGCTCAGAAGATCACCAAGTTTTCATTGACCAGTTAGTAGTGTTCCTCCTTGTGTTCTGTTCATCTGGGGATGCCCGTTATGGCCTGTTTGTAAAAGTGCTGCGGGTCAATGCCCACCTGCTAATCAGTTGACTCATTGCAAAACCCAAGCTTGGTTCATCCACCATTTATCATCTCTGCCAAGTGCACGCAGGACTTGAACTAAAGAGGGTTGAACCCTGTTCTTGGTTCGACCAGTTGTTGGTCCTGATCAAATTATTTTGTCGCTATTCCATTCTCCTGTAGTGTTGTAGAAAAAGTTTTGTTATTCTTCTTACCTCTTGTAAATAAACATTTTGCATCTTGGTCCCTGAGTAAGTTTCCTGCCTTGCCTTGCAGATTAGTCTAGCCTATCCTGAAATAGTTAAGAAGCCTTAAACCCCCATTCCACACTGGGAACCTTCTGGCCCCTACAGCTTGACAAAGGATACAGAATAATGTGTGGCTTAGTTGAAATGTACTTGTTGTATTATTAGAAGATCCCATATTTACTGGAAAATGGGAAAAGTTTGTGGGGCATGGATTCAGCTACCCTCCAGGAATTACGTGAAATGGTGGGGTCAAGCAGCTGATATGCAATGGTATATATTCCAACACAATCTATAACATTGCATTACAGCTCTGCTGTGTCAGCACCCACTGATATTTTCCCTCGGAAGAGTTAAAAAAACAGCAAAGTTCACCTTTTCCAGTTTATCGCCACGCCAGCAGAATGCTAACAAGAAATATGCTTTCAGTGCTGGAAATGGAAAAGATTCACTGAGGGAACCCATCATCTTGATCTAGTATTGAACATATCTGACAGGGTGTTTGTTCATTATATGTTGCATTTTCACACTTTACTTAGTCAGTCTTATGCCTTTAGGGGTGTGTATTTTATATAGAAGCCCTTCCCTACTCCTGAGTCAGACTTTTAATTTTACTCATAGTACTGAGTTCCCCAGTTTCCCTCCCATTTCCACTACTGTCTGCCTTACGTTTCACTAAGCAGCCTTAAAAATGTGACAGTGAGATTTTATTTGGGTCTAGTGGCTAGATCATTGCTCTGGGAACCAGAAAAGTAAGTTCAAGTCCCACCAGAACCACTTATTTAGTGTTATCCCAAGCAAGCTGCTGTAGCTAAGTGTAAGAGCAAGGTTCATGAGCTATCAGGAACTAGTAAGGTATTTTGCAACAGATTAAAGTGGACTTTGCTCTGCTTCTCTTAAGAAGCAGATACTGAAAGCACCTTCCCAACAAAACTACTGCATTCACTTTTTTATCCTATCTTCGCCCCTCCCCACAGCCAGTGATTTCTGCAGAAGACATTGGGCGCTATGTATGAAGGTGTGGAGTGGCTATGCGCCGTGTATCTTGGGCACGTAGCCACCCTGCACCCATGCGCCCCATGTGGGATACATAAATGGGGGTGCACTGACTCAATGCACCTGATGCCCCATGTCCGTGGACTGCACCATGCCAGGGGCATTCTGGGGAATGCCATCACTATGTGGTATGTACTAAACCGCATAGTGCTTGCTGCATGGGTGCAGAGATGGGCACAGGTTATGGCAACCCGGACCCTGCTGTAACCCTGTGCACCCATGGAACTCCAACCGCCAAATGCTGGGGGTCTGGACAGTGCTCTCCATGCGCTCTTGCCCACTAGGCAGCCAGAGAGGGCAGGAGCAGTGGGACCAGTGAGTGCTGGAAATCGCAGGGTGGCGGCAGTACCAGGATGGTGCGGGGAAACTGTGGCATATGCCTGCTCATGGAGCAGAGGGGCGGGGGGCACAGCAACATTGTGGTGGGGCACAGCAGCCACTGCAGGCATGTGGGCCAGAAGTGGGTCCCCACGCTGGGTCCTGCAGTGTGCCAGGATGCAATGTTTGCCGAGGGCTGGGCCAGTGAATAGACTGGCCGTGAGAGCCGTGCCACATGGGTCTGGTTGCTTGCAGTAGGCTAGCACTACCTTGACCCATGCCTCGCTGTATGAGGGATCCACTGTTGGACCTGGGACGGGCATCCCATTGGATGTTCACCTGGATCTGCGACTCTGCCCTGGCCACCCTGCAGAGTCCTGCGCACCGGGTGGAGGGCATGAACAGGTGGCCAGCGTTAGTGAATGCCGGTATGGCGTGCCTCTCCATGGGTGCGAGTGCCTGGGCGGGTACATGACATTTCACATACCCTGCCTGTTTATGCATAGTGCCCATTGTGCATACAATGTGGCTCTAGTTTGTCTATTTAGATGGAGACATGCAGCCGTGTTAGACCAGTCTATGATGCAGAAGAAAAAATATGTTGCAGTGATACCTTTTATTGGGCTAAAAAACATTTTGGAGACTAGCTTTAAGAGTTACAAGTTCAATAAAATGTATTACCTACCTGTAACAAACGTGTTGTTTATTTCATCTATTCTGATGCAAAGCAGTGCAATTACTTGTATTATGGTCTTCGATTAGTACAGTTACTTGATAATAGGGATCTGACATGCTGCAATCACGGTTCTAACTAACCAGACTTAGTTGGAAAGTGGTAGAGTTCCTTGATGATCACAGAAGCAGAAGAAGAAGAGTCAAACCAGGGCTCAGATTTCAGTTTACATTGCCACTCTCTGCATACCTATATAAACTGGAGTCATTATCAGCATAATGACTGACTGCCTGTCTCATTATCTCCACCATTTGTCTGTTCTCTCAGTACAGACTATGGAGGTAAAAACTGTTTCTGCTATGTCATATTTACATTAGTCGATGATAGACTTTTTCTTCAGTCATTGACACTAGCCACTGCTATAGTTAGTATTGTGCACTCAGCAGCATTCTTCCAGCTGCAGAGCTTGCACAGAAACCGGGAGGGGGTACCACAATCATAGATTCTTGAACCAAGAATAAAGTTGTTGTAGGAAGGGAAGGGAAGGGGACTAGAGGACATAGACAGATCCAGAACAGCAGGGATCATGACATGCACACCAGTGAAGTGATGAAATCTCATTGTCAGTAGAAGATAATATGTATCAGTTCCTGTTTTCTCTGCCTACTACTTCTCCTCTTGCAAGCAATATGTTGCATAGCTCTCACTATGCAGTCACACAAAATGTATGCTAGGCATACTGGGCGTGCTCCTGAAACAGTACATGGAAGAGGCAGAGCTAGTTGCCCACTGCCTCACCAGAACCACAGGTGTAAGGGTTTGAATTAACTGGACCTTGGGCAGCTACAGTTGTAGCCAGTGACATGATGTAGCATATCAAGATTTATCACAATGTATTACAGGAAGTCCCAATGCATTTGAACTGTATTTCTGTGATGTTTCCAGCATATGCAGATATATAGTACATCTTGTTAGTGGTTACCACTGTGTATATGTTTGCAGGAAAGTTAGGTAAATGAGTGCTTATCTAATGTGTATTTAGTCAGTCTCTCACTCTCCCCCATTATAGGGACTACCACCCTTTTATGGTACCACAGAGCTTGGTCTTGCACCAAAGGAACCACAAAAGGACCAAGTAGAAGGCGGAAAAGGCATGAACAGAAATGTAAGATTCAATTACTTGTAGAGAGCAGGACATGGATGACTGTAATAGATAAAGACACCATCCAGGTTCAATGTATGGTGGAATTTTATAACCGTTGGCACAGAGGAGAGGAACTCCCTCCCCAGGGGAGGAAACCTGTGGGGATCCACGACCTTAGGCTGCCATCACATCAGGCTATTGTTGTTAATTTTAATATCTGTTACTGTCTGGGCTTGCACATTTTATAGCACAACTTGTATGAAAAGCCTTTGATGTGAACTTATCTAGATTTGTTTTGACAATTTATTTAGCCGGATAGCCCAGCTGAGATGCAACATCAACAGAAATGTGGGGAGGAGTATATGATGGGGCTGGAGGTTCTGACAGCCACCAAACAGGAAAGAGACCTGGGAGTAATCATATCTATTTCTGTAAAGACACTTTCAAAGGAGCAGGCCTTCGAACCTCTGGATTCGGGATCTATGAGGTTGTGTGTCTAATTTCCTGCAAAATATTAAGTTCAATCTTCTCCCATAATTAGTAGGCCATTCACATGCTCAGCTATGAGATGAGCCAGGATATATAGAAGGACAAGGAGGAACCTGGAGGGGCGTATGTTCTCCTTTCCGCACCCCTTGGCGAATCAGAGCCAGCCAAGCAGTCTGGATGTTTTAGTTTCTCTTCGAGGAAGGTAAGGAGAGGAAAGAAAGACAGTACTTACAGGTACCTTCCTCGACCTATGGGGTTGCAGTATAGTACAGCTCTGGTAGTCCGAGGTGTCTGGGAGGGTGTGTACACTGGGCTCGATCATGTTCAGGGTGGAGGCCATGCGCAAGATCGAGAGGAGGAGGAGAGCAGATGATTGAAAAGCAGAGTAGATGGAGTGAAGCGAAGGTTGTGTTCAAGTCACTGCTTTGGACTGTCTGCTTTATCCTGAAGTAGATGGATCTTCCCCAAGATGAGGTTCCTTCTTGTTCACTGAGGATGGATCACCATACTTACGTAGCATTGCGCCACATCGGAGCGAAGGTTGGTGTGGGGACCTTTAGGTGGATCCGGGTCGGGTTGTGCTTTTGCATCATGGACCAGGCTGATGATAGGAGACCCTTCTCAAGCCTTTCTTGTATTAGTGGGGAGCAGATATACCCAGGCCTTCCAGGAAGTGAACAGCTGAGAGGAGATCCAGAAAAACTTTGTTCCCTGGTCAGTGATTACTGTTAAGTGTGCAGGGTACAACATTTGTGCTTGATGTTTTACGCTGTCAATTGTTTGATGACAGGTCACAGGGTTTTCAGTTTTCTTGCACTATGCTCATGTGGTCATTGTCAAGGGTGATTTTGTAGCCCTGGCACTGAAGGTCACCCTGTTGCCAGGCTGTCACGGAGTAGCTCTTTGTTGGCTTTATGACTTTAATTTGGTGATTAATGGCGTGGCCTGGCTCCTGGCTCCCAAGGTTTCAGGCCAAGTGACCTGTGGGCCCAGTCCATGGAAATGTCCAGCTCTTCTGGTAAGTGAATCAATTCCCTCAGCATTTCTTGTAGGAAAGTTGAAACATCTTTGAATTTGTCCTCAGATCACTCAGGACCCCATATATGTGAGATATTCTACCTCGGCTTCTCCCTCGAGGTCATCCAGCTGGTGGGTAAGCTTTCTGTCACAAGCCAGAAGGTACAGCAGTAGCGATCCTGTCTGTCCATTTGTTCGGTGACTTGCGTTAAGCAAACTTCTAACTGAGTGGTCTTATGCTCTATTTTGTTAATGTCGGAGTGGAGCTCCATTAGCATTTGATCAGTTTTGGTCACTGTTTTGGCTGTTTCTAGGATTGAGTGGATAAGATCAGTCTGGTTCTCCTCGTCATGCAGGTATCCATCATGCAGCCTTCTCCGTTCACAAGGTTCTGAGGGAGATCTCAATTTTCTTATATTAGGAGGTCTCTAAGCTTTTGTGCCAGCGTGTTCAGGTTTTCCAAAGGTAGAACCTTCTATCTGGTGCTTTGGCTGGAGAGTTCTTTGTCTAGCAGCAGATGTTTGAAGATTTTGAGTCGGGGGTGAGCAGAGCTCTGCAACTAGGCTACCATCAGGACCCTGGCGTCACGGAAGTCAAGTGATCATATCTGATGATCTAAAGGTTACAAATAATGTGAGAAGGCTGTGAGGAGAGCCAGTGGAATTCAGGGGTGCATAGGGTATCTCCAGCAGAAGGAAGGAGGTGATGATTCCACTGTACAGAACATTGGTGAGACCTCATCTAGAGTACTGTGTCCAGTTCTGGAGGTCACATCTCCTGAAGGACACAGACAGAGTAGAAGCAGTTCAGAGAAGGGCAACAAAAATGGTGCAGGGCTGCACCAAAAATCATAGGAGGAAGACTGAAGGATCTCAATATGTATTCCGGGCGGGGGGCATGATGGGAGACTTTCAAATACCTCAAGGGTGTAAATAAGGTACAATAGGGTAGCACTTTAAAAAAGATGTTCAAGAATAAGGGGTCATGATATGAAAATAGAGGGGGTAGACTTATGTAACGTGAGAAAAGTATTTTTTCTTGGAAAGGGCGTTGGATTCACGGAACAGTCTCTCGGCAGAGGTTGTAGGGCAACAACAGTTGGGGAATTCAAAACGCATGGGACAGACATAAAGGGACTCTAGCAATAGGAAGAAGAGAGTAAGCCACAGATTATTTAGGATCTGCAGTACATGAAACAGGTAGGAAAATGGGCAGACTAGGAGGGCCAAGTGGTCCTTAACTTTATTTTTTACTTTTATTTATAGATTTACTGAGTAAACAGACCATCAATAATCATGTTGCTCATACATGGTAGAAGTATATGCATTACGCAGAGAGACAGAGAAAATGAATCTACAATCAGGTATCTAACATAATGGTCACCATATAATCTAGTACAGTAGGAGTGGGGAATCTTTATAAACTGCTATGATTTACATCATATACATTATAATTCAAAGATTGCCAGCCTTTTCACAGGCTATAGGTATTTCCATTAGGGATAAGGAATAGGAAGGTAAAAAAATGAAATCTAGTTAGATTACTATTTAAACCTGCATGACAAGCAAGCAATCTTTATTTATTAAATGCTATTCCAAAACAAAATCATAGCGTTGTACATAATAACTCTAAAAGCATATCTAACATTCTAAAACAATTAAACATAGGCAGCCAGTCTCAAAATTCAAACAAATGCCAAACTAAATAGATATGTCTTCAAGGCAGCTTTAAAAGTCTCAGCAGTCAAGCACTCTTTAATCCAACGAGGTAGAGAGTTCCACAGGGTCGGGCCACAGATGCAAATGATCTAGCTCCCGAGTTTTTAAACAAACCTGGGACTCTCCAGCAATCCTCGTTGGCAGAGCAGAGAGGGCAGAGGGGTGGTAAGGGCAAAGGAGATCTTCCAAATACCATGGTCCCTGTCTGTGTAGGGCCTTATAGGTCAATAACACAACCTTAAAGGTAATCCTCCACTGAACCGGCAGCCAGTGCAGTCAGTGGAGCACAGGTGTGATATGGCAAGGTCTCGGTAAGCCAGTCAACAACCTGGCAGCCACATTCTGCACCAGCTACAGGTGGCAAAGGTCCACCTCCGATAGCCTTAGGTATAGGGCATTGCAGTAATCTAGGCGGAAGTTCACAAAGGCATGGACCAATGTTGAAAGATCGATGGGCGGGACCAGGTGTTTTCAATCAATCAATCAATCAATCAATATCTTTATTTATCCAGGCGGGCACCATTGAGCAAGCTCATTTACAAGGTGGACCTGCGGTCCTACAGTAATAATACAGAAAGACAAGTTACAATAGTACAAACAGTAAAAATACCGGCTATTATAGTAAAATGCACATTTACAGGTAATATGCATTGAACATAGAACTACAAGGAGTCTTGGATAATGAACTTGTGCTGGATCCAAGCCAAAAACTGTGCATTTGTAGTGGGAAATGTTAGGAGAGGTAGGCATACCATAGAAGACATCAAGCACATAATGTAGGGAGAGGTGGGGAATAGGGCGCAAATGAAGAGGACCCAATTGTTAGAGCAGAGTGAGGGATTGGGAGGGCGGAGGACCGCATCTAAAGGCTATTAAGCGATTTTTGCCCCAAAACGCAGCGATATAAAGGAGAAAAGCTGCCATTGTACTAAGTGCAAGAGGAGAATATAGTAACAGGGCATAACTGGGAGGGTCCTGGAGGTTGGGGCAGAGGAGGTGTTGGATGGAAGAGAGACCAAATACTTTTGGGGCGAAAGATGATAATTATCCCAAGTGCGGTAGCATATGCTAGAATCAGGCTGCAGCTGTTCAGAGTGTCAAAGAATAAGATATGGGGTCTGGGTGATATTCCTCAGATGGTAAAAGAGTCTTGATGATGGCCAACACCTGAGACTTAAGTGTCAGCCTGGCATCAAGCATAACACCCACATTTTGCATCTGATCAGAGGTCATCAGCTGGGCACCCCTCAGTCATAACCTGGATGGCTGGCCAGTAGACAACCCTCTACCTGATGACCTGGGTCCACAACCAACACCTCAGTCTTACCCTGATTTGACCTTAACTAGTCTGAACTCTTCCAGTCCTGAATCTCAGAGAGGCAGTTGTTAAAGTCAGAGACAGCACCACCCTGCTCGGGCACAAAGGACAGGCACAGCTGAGTATCATCTGCATAACAGTGAAAACTCAGCCCGCACTCAACTTACAATGTCTCCTACGGCAGCATGTACACCGTGAACAACATGGGTGACAGCACAAAGCCCTGTGGCACCCCACAGGACAGGGGAGAGGCGCCGAGGAAAAATCCCCGACTCCACTCTCTGAGTCCTGCCCATGAGGAAAGAATGGAACCATCTGAGGACTGTCCCAGACAGACCACAGACCAGCCACAGGTGCTCCAGCAACACACCATGGTCCATGATGTCAAATGCCACAGAGAGATCAAGAAGGACCAAGATTGACACGCTCCTCCAATCTCTTGCTATTATGAGATCATTAGGTACCCAAACCAGCACTGTCTCGGTACTATGCCTCTTTCTGAAACTGCTGTTGCTAGCCTTGCTTGTAGAGCAGAAAGCAGCTAACTAAAAGAAGCTACATTTTCTTATTAATTTAAACGTATATCTCAGCAGGAGTCAGCGTCTGTTAAGATTAAGTAGACAGATAACTTTATTAGAAGTAGAAGGGGTCTTATTTAGGGTTAAAAAAAGAAAGAAAAGAAAGAAAGTGAGTGTGAGTTCTGTGCAGTGAAGGGTACTGTATTAGCTGACTTTGCTAAACCAGAAGGAGGAAAGAGAGCTTACCTGGGGGTGTAGTTTAGACACTATAAAAGCAGGTGAGTCAAATTACAACTTCCTGTTGCTAGCCTTTTTCTTACTAATTGCCCTCCATCCCACCCACCCAAAGCCAGTTCTACTTTTATAGCCACTGGATTTGACTGTCAACAGGAACTTCCTGTTTGGCAGTAGGAAGGAAAGGATCATAGAGAAACATTGGTTTTGTCAACCCTAAAGTAAAAAGTAGCTCACTCTCCCCTAGCTGCTGGTGGTCTGATATTGAGCAAGGAAGAAGGAGGCTACTGAAGAAGATAGGAAGTTGCTGTCCCAGAACAGGAGGGGTGACAGTTGTAAGGAGAGGAGAGAATAAGCATCCAGAGAAACAGTAGAGAGGACACAAAATGAGACATCATAGGAGTGGTGCAGTGCAATGGCTGTGGGGCGGCAGTGTTCTGGGAGACATTCTGAGGCTGCGATGCTGCCCTATTTGCAGGCACCTCTCTGGTCTGAGAGAGAGAGGTTGCCCGTCTCCAGGCTGACCTGGCTAGGATTCATGAAACCTCCTCCCCCACCAGGGACCACCAGGGCCAATGCCACTACCTCAGAGGTTGCCAAGAAGAGGAGAGGCTGGACCAGGGTGGGCTCAAGAGGAGAGGGTGGTGGAACAGAGTTGCATCCCTCCAGCTGTACCTCTCCACAATTCATTCGCTCTTCTGGTGGATAGTAGTTCCTCTATGGAGGCACCTGCAGTGGAGACCAAGGAGGATGCTGGAACCTTCTGAGGAGACCCACAGGAGGGTGGCATGGGACCCCACAGGAAGAGACAACTCCTGGTGGGGACTCAATCATGGGGGTAGAAATGGGGAGGAAGGGAGAGGGAGGTAAGGTGCCTTCCTGGCGCCACGGCTTGGAGGGACAGAAGCGAATCCTCAGGATCGTGGGAGGAGCTGCACAGGGAGGGAGCTGGATGTCATTGTCCACCTAGGGACAAATGACCTGGCTATGAATGGGATCAGAGCAGTGCAAGAGGAGTTTGTAGAGTTGGGAAGGGCCTTAGACAAGTAGCGATATGGTAACCTTCTCGGAGGTGCTGCCTGTCTATGGCAAGGGAGATGCTAGGGCACTTCTCACCAGGGAATTCAATGAGTGGTTGAAAACTGGTGTGGAGCTCAGGGTTTGGCTTCATCGGGACTGGGAGCCACCTGGAGGATGCAGACCTATACTGGTGCGATGGTCTGCATCTGTCCAGGGGGAACCAGGATCTAGGTGAGAGGTTTAAATGCTTCATTGGCAAGCATTTAAACTAGCCAAGGGGAGGCACTGAAAGAAGCAGGAAAACTGAGCCTCCCACAAAACATGGTGATTAGTGAGGTAAACACCAAGGTACAGAAGTTATTAGGAGCAGAACAGATTTAAATGTAAAAAAGGCAAAGGCAGTAAGGACAGAAATGGGGATAAAAGGGGTAAGGCTATCAAAAAGTGGAGGGTGATGAGTACCAATGCCCATAGTCTGTGTAACAAGCTCCCTGAACTAGTGGCCTTGATGGAAGAGGGTTGCCTGGATATTGTGGCAGTCACAGAAACATGGTACACAGAGAACCATGACTGGGATGTCAACATACCAGGATACACAATCTACAGGAGGGACAGGGAGGGTAAAGAGGAGGAGTAGCTCTCTATGTAAAGGAAGGGATCAAAGCAACAGAACTAAAGAGTAAACAGGGAGCAGATGAGGCACTTTGGGTCACCCTGGAGACAGGAAATGGCACCACAATCCGCATGGGGTTGTATACAGACCCCCATCTCGGGAGGGAATGGACAAGGAAATGATAGAAGGCTTTCTTAGAATGGCAGAAAAGGGAGATATTGTTGATGGGGACCTGAATATGCCAGATGTTAACTGGAGCACCTTTGCTGCAGGCACATCCAAGAGCAGGGTCATTCTTGATCCTCTACAGGGGGCATGCCTCAGACAGCTAGTATTGGAACCCACTCGGGAGGAGCAATCTTAGACCTGGTACTTTCAAATGGGGATGGAGAAAGAATCTCAGATTTAGAAGTGGGTAGCCATCTGGGAACAAGCGACCACCAAACAGTGTGGTTCACGATAAACAGCCATACAGTCAAGCCATACAAAAGCAAGAGTACTAGACTTTAGGAGGGCTGACTTTGGGAAAATGAGAGTGGCCTCAGAAAAGTACTAGCAAACAGGCAAGAAGGAGAGGTGGAGGAACAATGGGGAGTGATCAAAACAGCCATCACAGAGGCAACAAGCCTTTGTGTAAAGCAAATCAATAAAACACAACGAAGAAAAAACCGCTATGGTTCACAAAAGAGGTGGCAGGGAGGTTAACGAGAAAGGACAGCATTCAGGAAATATAAGGAAACACAGAAGGAGCAGGACAGAGAACTTTATCAGTTAAAGCAGAAAGAGGCTGGGAAGGCAGCCAGAATAGCAAAGGCCCAAACCGAGGAAAGGATAGCCATTTCTGTTAAGAAGGGGATAAGACCTTTATAGGTACATTAGGGGCGAAGACAGACCAAAGGAGGGATACTGAAGCTTAATAAAGGGAGGGAATGTGGGTAGAGGTTGACAGTGAAAAGCAGGGATACTGAACAGATATTTCTGCTCAGTATTCACAAAGGAAGAGGAGGGAGTTACCTAAACCAAACAGAGAAACACTCTGAAGACGGGGTCGATACCAGTCCATTTACAGAAGAAAGGGTTCTGAAAGAACTAATAAAATTGAAGGTGGACAAAGCAATGGGGCCTGATGGGATTCACCCAAGAATTCTAAAAGAACTAAGGGTAGAACTAGTGATGCCACTGACTACTCTCTTTAACAAATCATGGGAGGATGGGGTGGTACCGAGGACTGGAGGAGGGAAGATGTGATTCCTCTTCACAAAAGTGGGAGCAGGACAGAGGCAGGAAACTACAGACCAGTTAGTTTGACCTCAGTGGTAGGAAAATGATGGAATCACTTCTGAAGGAAAGAACTGTTGAGTACCTAGAGGCCAGTGGGGCACAGGCCAAGGCAGCATGGATTCATGATAGGAAGGTCGTGTCAGGACGAATCTAATAGATTTCTTTGACTGGGTGACCAAAGTAGTAGACCAGGGAGGGCTGTGGACATGGCCTACCTAGATTTTAGCAAGGCATTTGATACAGTCCTATACAAAAGATTAATACACAAGATAGCCAGCCTTGAGTGGGTCCCAAGGTGGTAGCCTGGATAAAAATTGGCTTAGACAACAGGGCACAAGGGTAGTAGAAAATGGAGTACACAGTGAAGAAAGGAGGGTTACTAGCGGGGTACCGCAGGGTTCAGTACTGGGACCGGTCCTTTTAATGTCTTTATAAGTGACATTGCAGAGGAACTGGAAGGAAAAGTATGTCTCTTTGCAGATGACACAAAGATCTGCAACAGGGTTGATACACAAGATGGAGTGGAAAGGATGAGAAGGGACTTGGCAAAGTTGAAGGAATGGCCAAATGTATGGCAGCTCAGATTCAATGCAAAGTGCAAGGTGATGCACATGGGAAGCAAAACCCAGGGGAAGCATACACAATGAGGGTGAGATACTGATAACAGTAAAAATGGAAAGGAACCTGGGGGTAATTATATCAGATGACCTAAAGGTGGACAAGCAATGTGAGAAGGCAGTAAGGAAGGCTGGGGGATAATGGGATGCATAGGAAGAGGCATCAATAATAGAAAACAGGAAGTTGTTATCCCTCTGTACAGACAGTTGGTGAGACCCCATCTGAGTACTGTGTGCAGTTCTGGAGACCCCATCTCTGCAAAGACGTAGACAGAGTGGAGGCTGTCCAGAGGAGGCAACAAAAATGGTGCAGGGTCTGCACGAGAAGACATACGAAGAAAGACTAAAGGAGCTTAATATGTATACTCTTGAGGAAAGAAGGGAGAGGGACATGATAGAAACTTTCAAGTACCTCAAGGGAATTAACAAAGTCAAGAGGGTAGCATCTTCCAGAAAAAGATATGCAAGAACAAGGGGCACAATTTGAAGATAGAGGGGACGGCTCAGGGGTAATGTGAGGAAGTATTTTTTCACTGAGAGGTTGTGGATGCATGGAACAGCCTCCCGAGGTAGTGGAGTCAAGAACAGTGGGGATTTCAAGAATGCATGGGACAGGCATAAGGCAGTCCTAGTGGCGGTAAGAGGAAGTAAGCTGTTGGTTAACTAGGATCTGCAGCTTATCTGTTAGGTAGGAAAATGGGCAGACTAGGTGGGCCAAGCAGTCCTTATCTGCCGTCAAATTCTATGTTTCTATGTTTCTATGGACTGGAGAGGATCATAGACATTGTGGTTGGAAAAATGATCCTCCAGTTGCAACGCGACTGCCTTCTCAATAACCTTGCCCACAAAAGGCAGGTTAGAGACAGCCTGTAGTTAGTGAGACAGTCAGGGTCAAGAGAAGATTTCTTTAGAAGGGACGTACCACTGCCTCCTTCAGGGTGTCCGGAAACACCCCATCTCCAATGAGCACCTAACTATCTCATCCAGAACCAGTCCAATAACCTCCATGCACCCCACCAGAAGGTGCATTGAACCTCAGTCCTAACTACAGTAAATCGGTCTCAAACGCTGGATGATCTTCACAATGTCCATGATCACCACCCAGTCAAAGTTGGACTAGACAAACTGGGTGCCTGTAATCTCCATCAATCACCTCATCGCCCATTTGAGTGGTCGCACAGATCTCTGATCTGATGGTGCCAAACTTATCTGCAAAAAACTGAGCATGCTCCTCACACTTTTCTCTGAAAAGGCTCCCGATTCTGGAGACAGGCTGGATTGCACAGCCTGTCCACAGTAATGGAAGAGCTGAGTCGGTCGATTTCTTGCAGCGGCAATCTCCCTGGACAGGAGCTCTGCCTTCTTACAAGAGACAGCCGATTGATAATCCTTATAATGGGACATCAATCTAAGCCTGTCATCAGCCAGACCAGATTTCCGCCAGCATCACTCCAACCTTCTCCCCACTCTCCTCAGCTCCTCAAAGTCCCATCAAACCAAAGGGACCAAGGGTGAAGAGTGAAAGGGAGAATGCAGACAGGAGCTATGGAATCAGGGCAGCCTCCACTGCCTTGTTATAGCCAGTAGCAGTTCCCTGGATCCGAGCTTGCAGTCAAACTATCTGATAGAGCTAGTACCACCATAAGACCATCAGGGTCAAACCCGTAAAGGGCAGTACGGACCATCTCTGAAGGGCAGGTCTATGTGGGGAGCCACAAAACTGAACCTTATAGTGTGGTGATCAGACCACATGATGGGTTCCGCCACCCGAGACCTCCATCCCCAGTAGGAACACTAGGTCTGATGAGTGACCTTGCCTGTGGTTCGCACTGGTAACCACCTGTGTAAAGCCTAACAAAATCATCAGTTGGAGGAAGTCTTGACCAAAATGCAAGAGTTCATCGTTATTGAGCACTGAAGTGCCCCAGCACCAACCATCTGGGGCCTCCAACACCATGTCAACAATAAAGTCCGCAACTTCCTGCAGGAAATCCTTCTCGTCCCCTGGTGGACAGTAGACAAGAAGTATCCTGCAACCCACTGCACCCATGATACACTTGAAGGATCTAGTGACCCAACTGGCACATCTACAAGGCCCAGTTTTGGCTTAAAACAAATGGCTACACCCCCCCTATGATCCAACCTGGGCGGTGTATCATCAGCACCTGGCCAGAACTGCTGACCCAATATGGGACCAGCATTCTTGTCCAGCCAGGTCTCATTGATGCACACAAGATCTGATATTCCAACAAGATCCACAATTACTGCTGTCTTGTTTTTAATCGACCTGGCATTACATAACACCGCCCAAGCAAGATGGGCAGTCAAGGTTAGGAATAGATAGCAAATGTGGATCCTAACTAACATCCCTCATAAGTACACACTGCATTATTAACAATCCCAAGTTAATAAGTATTAAACAGGAAAACCTTGAAAGAAACCTTCTTAGTGACTTGTAAAATGTGAACCTT
The DNA here is from genome assembly GCA_016271365.2 of Neoceratodus forsteri. NCBI lineage: Eukaryota > Metazoa > Chordata > Ceratodontiformes > Ceratodontidae > Neoceratodus > Neoceratodus forsteri. The sequence goes on from CM057452.1 coordinate 428,488,203, forward strand.
AACTCAACAGCATTAACACTGGTATTAAAGCACATATGAACACAACTAATGTTCACCTCAGACACTTCCATCTAGAACAGGAGATCAATCAGTAGATTCTTGTTAATTAGAATCCCTTAATGGCAGAATGTCCTACCGTGACGATAAGTAATAAAATCCAAAATTCCATAAGAGCTAACATAATAGGAAGGCCCTTTCACAAGAAGTTCTACCAAATATACGAAAGACCAGTGGAAGCGATTAATGTCTCAGAACACTCCCTTGAAGTGCTCCGCCAACAAATGCACCCAGTATCAATAGAACCGCTAATGTCTGACAGAGAAAAGTCTCACTAGGCTCAATCTTTGGCATCTTCTGAATCCGGAGTCTCCTGTTGCTCTGAACACGCTGCAAATTCAGCTCTGTCTTTTGGTCCACCGACCAGCATTCTGAGGGTCGGTGAACTGCCATGTCTTCCCACCATATACTACTTGAAGCCTGGCTGGGAGAAGAAAGGTGCACTATGCCCAGTGCATGAAGCCTTTATAGCACCACATCAAATCTCATCGTCGACTCAGATCTACTCTGAAATGAAAGATCACTGAACAATTTACATCTGCTTCATTGATGTGTAATGGATATAGTGCCTTGCTGTGGAAATAACCAAATCCGGATCTCTGAGCCTGAAGTTTTAGAAGTATATTGTATTTTACAGGGCTGAGTCGGTGAGTTGGGGTGGACACATGGATTTACACAATATACACGTTTCAAGGCTGACCAGTCCACCCTCTAAAGTTGGAAGAGCTCCTTGTAGCCATCACATTAGAAATTGTAGGAGGTTGGAGTCTTTGAAGCCCTCTGGAACCCCTACAAGCGTATGTTGCCTGAGCAGATTTAATTTTCCAGTGACTCCATACAGTAGCATAACTGCCCGTTTTCTAAAGTTAATGTAGCTACAGCTGTTGAATTGGTTACCATTCATTTTCTGATTTGGCTACAGTACCAGCCAAAGTTTGAAGAGTTGAATCGTGAGTCTCCAATTTTGTAAAGTTTTTCAATTTTAGAATCCATGGCCGCATGGGTTCCAACATCGCCTGCCACAGAGGATCTGATGATGTCACAGAAGTATTCCCAAAGCGCCTATGGTCTTACTGGTAGTTGGCTGTGGTTTTTAGATGCACTGGATTGCTGTCCTTTCAGGGGACCCATGGCATTAGTTAGTCCCTGTGCTCAGTATAACAAACTGCAAAAATTAAGCATTTTAAATAACAAAATATTAATTTTAAAGCTGTTATATTTAGAAAGCGTAGTGCTGCCAAGGGAGCTAAGTCTGTGCACATCCTGCCTGGAAGATGCTCTCTACGCCCCAATCGGTCCTTACCTGCCGTCAAATTGTATGTTTCTCGTGCTATGCTTCTGTATGTTGTTACTATTGAGTTCTTCTACGCATTTCTATAGCCAAGAGGGACTGAAGCACAAAGGGATTAAGTGACTTGGTCAAGATCACTTGGTGTGTGGCCTGGTGAGACCCACACTGTGATCTCCTGTTTTATAGGTCTGTACTAGACTACATTGATTTGACTGTATGAACTGCTGAACACCAGCCTTCTTAATAAGAAAATCTAGTCCTTTAGTAGTTAAATGATTTTAAGAGTTCAAATTATTGTCATGAATACTGGAGATATGCATGTTCTGTGCTAGTATGGTTTTAAAAGGGTCTTCTTTTTTTCAGGAACTAGTCAAACGCAGCAGTTATAAATCCACTATAATGAAAAAAGCAATAGCAGGGATGCCTGGCACTCTCTGGGGTTTGAATGTGGCTGGCAGAGCACTGGTTACAATTGTTTAAGAGAAAATCCATAGTTAATTTTCCTGCATAGTTATTTTACTCTTTCAGTAAGTTAAGAAACTATTACAGAAAGCTACATTATTGCCAAGTCTCAGTCATAACAGACTGCCATTTCTTGTATCCAGGGGCACAGAGCAGGACAGCTACACAGGAACTGAAATATACAAAAATGTTGTTACTCAATTAGCAGAAAGTTACATTGTGATAAGCTAGCGAATCTTATTCCCTCTGTCAGGAACAGCTTGAATCATCTAACAGATATTTTATTTCTCAGTAAGTTGCTCTTGCATAGTGTAAATGCATACAAATACAGTAGCTTCGACTAGAATGTTTTATTATTTCTGTGTCAGAGCCCCTACTCATTCTCCCTACAAGAATTCAGATGTAATCCCGGCCCAGTCGTGCTGAGGTTGGCGCTGGGCCCACAGCTCGCGCCACGCCTGCGACCGGGTTCGGAACACACCCAGGTTGTCGGGGTTGGCAGGGAAGGGTTAGGACTGAGCGTCCGAAGACTGCCTCTCCTATCTCAGGAGGGTCGAGGATCCCACCGCTCAGTAGCGGCCCCTGGTGACGATCAGGGCTTCACCAGAGCTGGTGTGCTTGGGGTGAGTGTGGTGGATGTCATGTGCGTAGCAGCGTCATTGCGCGTCCACGCACTCAGGGGCCAAAACATGGAGAAAATGGGCTGGGCGGCGGGCGAGCAGCTTGATAGCACACTACGTACCGTCTGGAGGTCTGTCGTGGAGATCGCTGGGGATTTGGTCTCGGCTTGGGAAGGCATGGGGGCCTTCCAGCGGGTCAGGAACAGCAGTACGACCCCCCATCATGTGAGTGAGCCTGCTGCTCTCCGGCGGTTCGAGCCGGCAGCTGGATGCCCCGTCGATCGGCTCCGCAGCAGGGCAATAAAAAAAAAAGTGACATGATAAAAAATAAAGAAGAAATTCAGATGTATCATGAACACTTCTTGAGCCAGCTTTGTAATAATATTGTACATTACATCCAATGGTGCACAGCATTGTTTACCTTTTGCTGTGTATAAATTATGAATAGTAACTAGGTCCCAGTATAGTTTATATATTATATTCATAAAACATTTATTACTTCAGAGGTGAGAAGAAAATCAGGTGAAAACTGGATGAAATGCTTAAAACAAGGGTTGCTTTTTTGTTTACGTATGTAATAGTATTACTGTCTCTAATTGTCAGGTGTCGTTCTAGTACAATAGCAGCCTTTGACATTTATCAGAAGAAGTATGATACTAAAGGCGTCCATTCTCTGTAAAATGTACAGTGCATTACCAACCCATCCCATCCCTACAAGGAAAAGTATTTCTGATACTTGGCTTGAAAACTGGTTAGTCTTTCCAGTGACATTTATTCTGCAAAGGGTGTGTTAACTGCTAAGGTAAGACTATGCCAGGATTGAATGCCTGGGGACAGAATTTAACAGCATTTCTTGCTTCTTGGTTGTTACATGTACATGCAAACACAGCAGTAACCAGCGATTATGAGTGATTTTGACAGATCCTAGGAAACTAGTGTTTTCTTACACCTCGTCAGAAAATAAACCTAAATGGTTCATGTGGAGCACATTCACTGCAGTATCATGATGAAAGAATATGCTAGAGAGAAAGTACAAGAAAGCACAAAATGTTCCTGTAGGAGTGCACTTACCTATGTGTTCATGATGAAAGAATATGCCCAAAGACAGTAGAGCAGGAAAGCCCAAGTCATTCATGAAGATACATACTTGTTGTACTTGTGGTGACAGAATATGCCAGTAAACAGGGTTAGTGAGCACAAAACATTGATGTAGTTAGCGTACACTTACAGTACTACTGTGATGAAAGATTTTGCATGCTAACACAGCTACTGAAACTACTGTTACATTTCTAAGAGTGATCTCATACCCATTAGTAGGGTTTGAGAACAGTGAACTGAATGGAAGTAACTTAGTAACAGAGTAATTTAAGGTTGGAAGGGACTCTGGGTCTACCATATCCACCGTGGCCCCACCAAAAAAAAGCAGGAATGAAAGTTGTATGCTGTACAATCACATACCAGTTTACAGTTATTCCCATCCCTTCTTCCACCCAGGGTACCTGGTGAATTTGTCTTAGTAAGTAGAAATTTGTTGAGGCTTACCTTGAAGGCCTTTATTGTCTCCATGCCCACTGTCTCCACTGGTACACTGTTTCACAGATTTACCAGCCTCCGGGAGAAAAAGTGGCTACTAATGTTACCCTGAATTTACCGCCCCTGAGCTTTAGGGGTCTCCTTGTTTTCTGCTGCAGGACAACAGATCAAATATCTCCGACTGTTCAGTCTTGTGAATACTCTTAAGTATGTGAAAGACTGAGACCATATCCCATCTCAGCCTCCTTTTCTCCAGGACGAACATGTTCAGGGCCTTCAGTCTCTCCTCATACCTTTGGTCAAACATATCACTGATCATTTGGTGGCCCTGTGGTGCATCCTCTTGTCTGCCTCAGTATCCATTTTGTGTGGAGAAAACCAGAACTGCATGCAGTATTCCAGGTGGGGACTGACAAGGACTTTGTAAAGAGGAAGGATTACTTCTCCTGCTCTGCTGGTCACCCCTTTTGATGCTCCCCAGCATTCTGCAGCCCTCTTAACAGCAGCCACCTACTTCCTTTCCAGTTTCAGCTTCATGTCTATTATGACCCCAGGTCCTTTACTACTCCTCCTCCAGGCCAGCAAGGGAGCCTCACACAGTGTCTAGGTCCTACCTCTGTTTTGCTCCCCAAGTGTAGCCCATAACTTTTGACTACATTGAACACGAGGCTGAGTAGTCAGACCAATCACTCAACATGTTTAGGTCTTCTTGAAGGTTCCCCAATCCTCAAATAAGTCCACCACCTTGGTTGACTTACTGTCCTCTTGAACTTAAGCAGGGTGCTGGAGACCCCAGCTTCAAGATCACTGACAAAAATGTTGAAGAGCAGTAGCCCCATCACTGATCCCTGAAGGCTACCACTGAAACTCCTCTTCACTCAAGAGTAGTACCTGTCCACCACCACCAACTGCTTCCTGCATCCAATCCAGGTAGCAATCCACCTTGTCAGAGAGAGACATACAACTGAAGCCATGCATGAGATGCAGAAGCTTAGTGACAACCCTAGGGCAGCCAGCCTTGCACACTAGAACAACACAAAGAGCTGGCCCATCAGTGCAGCAGTAGAGCTACTGCTCACAATGCCGCAAACCAGGTTCATCATCCTGAGCCTAGGCTGTCGGAGGGTGGCAGGGAGGAGGAGGATGAACATCAATGGACAGCTTTCCTTCCTCAGGGAGGAAGGTCTCAGAGCCCTGTAACAGTTCGGCCCTAGTGATGGCTGGGGTCAATGCACAAGAGACCAGGGCAGATGTGGGGATCAGTGGAGCAACGATTGATGACATCAGGTGCAGGAGCACACCCGGTGCTGCTCAGATATCATTGCACATCCAGTCTACCAAAGGAACCAAAAAGCAGAAAGCTGCCATCCAGCCGATGGGAAATGATGCTCCACCAGCCTCCTCCTCCCCGTCCACTCGAATCCAGCCTGCCTGCTCCTGGACCACCCAGAGCTTCACTTCCACCAAGGTCAACCAGATCATGTAGGAGAGTCTCCGAGATGTGAAGGCAACTTAGTCTCTGGAGCTAGCCAGGAGGGCACAATGCTGGTGTGTTGCAGGTGGCTTGTGGTGACAGGAAGCCAGACAGGAGGACTGCAAGAGGACAGGAGGAGGCACTGTGGATGCTGAAGAAAGCCATGCCTGGGGCAGATGAGGTAAAAATGGAACTGAGAAATCAAAATAAAAGAACAGCACAAAAGTGTGCACTCGAGAATTTAGACAATACTGAATAAACAAACACACTGCAAGATGAGGGGCTAAAGTTTCTATGACACATAGTTATCGCCAGCCCAAAACAAAACTATAAATTGCAGGTGTAAGCATACAAAGCAGTAACCAGGTTTATTCATACCAGAACAATGGCATAGCTAAGAAACCTCTGCAGGGACTACCCCATCGTTTTAGTCAAAGGAGCTTCGACAGGGGCTGAATCGGTGAATACAAGGTCCTGCAGGGCCTGAGACTAGTGACCTCATAATCAAATACTTGCTTCACTTCAGCTTTGAGTGCTTACAATTTCCATTAAAGACCTTTAAGCTTTCAAATTAAAAAAACTTTATAAACCCTATACAGGATATAACAAGCAATTAAACAATATAATCTCCAAAGTGCAATTCATGTATCCCAAGCAAAACAAAAGTCACAGTGTTGCTGTTGTGAAGCCAATTAGTACAGTTCAATGTACTTTCATCTAACTGCATTGTTGTTTCTTTATAGGTTTCCTTTTTAAGTCTCTCTCTGAAAGCACTCTGTCTGTTACTTTCTATAAGCTGTAACTGAGTTTGACTCTCCTGGGTGCACTTCCAGAAATAAGTAAGATTACATGTTTAAAAATGTGATCATCTGTTCTACCATTATAGGATGAGTTCATTGTGATATATTTCAATAAGCATTTGCTTGATGAGTTGACGATAGCAATTTTTCAGACGGTGCATCTTTATCTGAGGTTTAGATAATAAATCATGATGCAATTCATTTTGTTTTAATAATGCCCTTACAGTAATTTACTAGTTTCTATGGTTACAGTACACCTTCTCAGCTATATTTTTTTTATAACTGATCCATATACAGTGGAGATAACAACTTGCACTGTGAATGTATTCAGTGTTGGATGTAATTTTGCTTGGGTTAAGTGCAACTGATATGTTTGGGATTAAACTGTTCAGTTGCTTGTTGTAACCTGCACAGATTCATTAGTTCTCCACTGTGCTGCATATTTAGGATTACTGACAAGTTTCAAATTCTTGCCACCTAGGCACTAGGTCAGTGAGTGATACAGGAGGTATCCACTCCTGGAGGGACACTTCATTCCCACTTTGATCCTATGCCCTGTGGCCTCAGGATGGTGCTCTAGACACAGGGTGACTATTTTGTGATGCTGCCCAAGTTTTATTTGTGCTGCTTTTGCACTGAGGTTTCTATATAGTATACATCTGTGCCTTCCCACTCTCAGCCTGGGTGGCCACCTTATTTGTATTTTATCCCGTGGTCTCGCTAGGCTTATCTTGAGTTCATTTTCCCTGCTCTGAGTTGCTAGTAATGTATGTTTAGTAGGGCTCTAATTAAGTTACTTTAACCTAAGTGTCTGTTTAGTAAGGCTCTAATTAAGGTACTTTAACCTAAGTGTCTGTTTAGTAGGGCTCTAATTAAGGTACTTTAACCTAAATGTCAAGTGATACATGTGTTGAAAATATACTGCTGGTGCCACGACATTTGAAGCTTACCCAGGAAATTCTCACTCCCAAGAAACATCCTATTTGGGTTATCTTAATATTTCTTGTGTACCCTGGATGTGCCCTATCTGGGTAGCCCTAATTTGGCATATCTTCTTGCTACCTTCTGGAGTTACACAAGTCCTCCCCAATACTCGTTAGTGTTTCATCTGTTGCTAATTGTACTGCTAGTACTGCATTACTTAGAGTTAATCCTAAGCAACTACTTGGTGATTCTAGCTTTCTGTTATTTCTCTAGTTGTTTCCTATAGTGCATCCTGATCTAGCTAACTACAGAAGTTAAATGGGGTATACAGGAATCGTTAGGGGCCCTACTGTGCCTATGCCTTTGTCTTGGTTGGACACCCTAATTGTCACCATGCATTACCTCTCTTGAGTATGACCTTCACCTACATTGCCCCACCCTTAATTTATATTTGGCCCTATCTCCTACACTCCATAGTTACTGGCTAGATGTGGTCTCTTTCACAGAGGTCATCTCAGTATGGTTTCACACCACTTGCTATGGCCTAACAGGAGTAAATATCCCTAGTTAGTTACTGGTTATACAGAACCCTACTGGTATTTATACTTCTCATTCAGAAATGTCAGACCAATCCAGACCCCCCTTAACTCTTCCACTCTGATCCCATGTGGACTAGCTCCAGAGGTTTAAAAGTTGCCCACATGATCATTGGGAGTCTTAAGAAAAAGTTTCCAGACTTGAAAGCATGGTGTTATAGACCTGATGTCCTAGCAATTGCAGAAACCTGGCTAAAACTTCAAATCCCTATCCATGAAGTATCCATCCTGGCGTATACTGTACTCAGAAAACAATGTGTAAAAAGAAAGGGGGGTGCTTCTATGTGTAAAAGATACATTTAGTGTAAGAAAATCCTGTATACTCCTTAAACCATTCTTCTTGCAAGCTTATTCATAGAGGTGCTACTGGAAGGCATCAAGCTCCTTATAATTGGCTGCATCTATAATCTGCCCTCTCTGGCACTCCCAGCACTTGATGCATTTCTTGTTTGTCTTGATCAGTTTCAAAGGGAGAGAGTAATCATGCTAGGAATTTAATCTGAACTGGTTAGATGATAATACAAGTAGACTTAAATCAGCCATAGCGAAGGCTCAGTTTACTCAGGTTGTCACTGAGCTTACCATCATAATGTAAAATCGGGTAATCACTCTGCTGGACTGGATACTTGCCAGAAGGAGTGCAGGGTGAAGGAGCTGGTACTCTGGCTGATGCATAATGACCACTCACCTGCCTACTGTGCTTGGGGCAATCATTTGTGAGACCCCCAGACTATCTTGATAAAGATTGTTCCGGCTTAACTGTGATGCCTTCATAATGACCTGGCCTCAATGTCAAGGGACAGCCTGAGTGGGGACAACAATGTAAATGCAGCATTTGAATTTTTCATCAATAAATTCTTGAGTTTTGTTAACTATGATGTGCCCCTGGTTCAGAGGCATGTCCAAGGGCTTTGCTCTAAATGCCTGATGTCAACTGATGAAACAAAGGAACTGAGCCTGGAGCAGGTATAGAGCCTCTGGTCAGGTACTGGACTTGCAGCAATATTGCACCCAGAGAAACACCTGCAAAGCAACCTCAAAACTGCCAAGGTGAAATATATCAGAAGCCTGATGTCTGAAACTCTACAAGAACCCAAAAGTTCTGGTCACAAGTCAACTGCCTCCTCAAGTGGAGAACTGGGCCCCTTCAGGTGACATCCTTGCTGCTGGCAAAACTCTTAGTGACCCTACCCTGGCCGCTAAGCTTTCAACAAGTTCTTCATGGACTTGGATAGCTTCAAGTCCACCTTACAACCCTTCCCAGTGCCCCGGCTCCTCTTCCCCAATTGCCCTGAGTTTCACTTAAAACTAATAACAAAACGGAGGTTTTGGCTCTTTTACAATGCATAAAAGTTGATAGTTCAGCTGGGCATGACAAACTGGAACCCAGGCTCCTTAAGACTCAGTGCTGTAGTCCTCGTTGAACCTATAGATAATCTTTTCAATATAGCATGTCCCTACTTCAGTGACATACCAAGTTATGGAAAGCGTCACGTTGTTCTGGTGCATTACATAGGGGAATAAAGAGCTGGTTGAACACTATCAGCCAGCTTTGATGTTGTGCACTATTGCTAAAATACAAGATAGACTGATCTATAATCAGACACAGTCCTCACCTTGAGTTACATTCCATCTTCACCAAGTCCAGCAGAGCGCCTGAAAACAGCATGGCACTGATGCTGCTCTTATATGCCCCACGACTGACCTGTTCAATGCTATGGATGCTGGGCAGGCCATAAGAGCAGTCTTTGTGGACCTTCCTAAGGCATCTGACCTTGTTAATCATGGAAATAAATCCAAATACCTGCACTCTGCAGAAAAGAACCACCTATAACATATGCTGCTTTCCAGATGCTTTATTGCGAATTTCAAAGGCTTGTCAGAGTTCAAATGAACATACAGACATCCACACTTGCCTCAGGCTCTCGGGTATGGAAACCCTTCATCAGGGGCATGGTCCTTGTTAATCATGACCTTCTAGTGCACAAATTAAAATGGCCTTGGCTTTGATCACCTGTCTTATAATGGGTTCCACAATTACCTCTCGAGGTGCATGCAACTTGTTAAATAGGAAGGTGGCTGGTCCCCACTGTGGGTAATCACCAATGGTGTCCCTTAGGGCCCTGTTTTATTTTCGTTGTTCACCAGTGACTTGCCTAGTAACTGTGGTAACTCAAAAATACTGTTATATGCCAATGATGCAGTTCCACACAGATCTCACACCAGCCTGTCTCAGATTCAATCTGGCCTACAGGTGGATTTTGCCTCACATGAATCTTGGTTCCAATAAAACTTGCTAATACTTAACGACTAAAAAAACTAAGGGCATGCTATTTGGTACCTGTAGGCTGGGTCTCTATAGACAAAATCTACTTAGCATTACTACTCTGTCCGGTATACATATAGATACAATGGCTACAGTAAAGTATTTGGTTACCCAGTTAGACCAGGAACTTTCCTCAAGTCTCACATTGAAGTAGTGGTTACATCCCTGAACAAAAACTGGGCCTGCTGTAAAGGTTGTACTCTATTTTACTATACAGGCCAGGCACTCAGTCACCAACAGTGTCCTTCTTCCCGCTATCGCCTAGGGGCTCCACTCTTATCATCTCTCAAGGAAACAGAACTTTCCAAACTGCAGTTTTCCTACCATCGTGATAGCACATTTTGTTGCTGATGTCTGCAGTGGAGAACATCACTGCAAGGTACTTTCTATTTATTTATTTATTTGTGTCTAGGATTACAAAGTACCTTTGAGCCAAGGCTCTTTTACAAAGGTTCCACGTCATGCTGGTTACAGAGTAACAGACACTAAAACATAAAACAGTTACAGGTACATGGTTTTAGACAGTAACTTTGCTTGACAAAATCAGACTGAGTGATGAGTAACTCAAGAAACAATAGAAGGAAGAGGAAAGAAGGGAGAGGGCTGAGGGTGGGGAAGGCATAGGCGAGAGGGTCAAGAGTGAGGCAGCCGAGGGGCCTTGCCAGGACAGACACAGGGCAAGTGCATTAGAAGTTGCATTGGACAGGTAAGTGCAAGAAGAGGGCAGAAACTGACACCTATAAAGTCAGAAGCAGCGTGAGGAATGAAGATGTTATGGGGTGCAAGCATGATGTGGAGGTGCCAGTTTCTACGCTAAACTGGCTTCAAATATATGATTTGTGGCCCTAAAAATAAATGGTTAACTGACCCTTCCACCCTGGCATTCTTACCTAGTAGTTGTTAGACTGGAACCAGTTGAAACTCAAGTATCTGGGAATATGGCTAGAATTGAATTGCTGAGTACCTAGAGGCCAGTGGGGCACAGGACCCAAGGCAGCATGGATTCACAGCAGGAAGGTCATGTCAGACAAATCTAATTAATTTCTTTGACTGAGTGACCAAAGTGGTAGACCAGGTAGGGTCTGTGGATATGGCCTACCTAGACTTTTAGCAAGGCATTTGACACAGTCCCACACAAAGATTAATAAACAAATTAGCCAGCCTGGGAGTAGGTCCCAGGGTGGTAGCCTAGGTAAAACACTGGCTGGACAACAGGACACAGCGGGTAATAGTAAATGGAGTCCACAGTGAAGAAAGGTGGGTTACTAGTGGGTACCACAGGGTTCAGTTCTGGGAGGGTCCTTTTAATGTCTTTATAAGTGACATTGCAGAGGGACTGGAAGGGAAAGCATGTCTCTTTGAAGAGGACACAAAGATCTGCAACAGGGTTGGTACACAAGGTGAGGTGGAAAGGATGAAAAGGACTTGGCAAGGTTGGAGGAATGGTCAAATGTATGGAAGCTTAGATTCAATGCAAAGAAGTGCAAAGTAATGCACCTGGGAAACAAAACCCAGGGAAGAGTACACAATGGGGGTGAGATACTGACAACAACAAAATGGAAAGGGACCTGGGGTAGTCATATCAGATGACCTAAAGGTGGGCCAGCAATGTGAGAAGGCAGTAAGGAGGTCTGGGGGTATACTGGGATGCATAGGGAGGCAATGAAAACAGGAAGTTGTTGGCTCTCTGTACCGACAGTTGGTAAGACCACATCCACATCTGGAGTACTGTGTACAGTTCTGGAGACCCATCTCTGCAAAGACATAGACAGCGTGGAGGCTGTCCAGAGGAGAACAACAAAATGGTGCAGGGTCTGCACCAGAAGACATATGAATAAAGACTAAAGGAGCTTAAGATGTATAGCCTCGAGGAAAGAAGGGAGAGGAGGGACATGATAGAAACTTTCAAATACCTCAAGGAATCAACAAAGTCCAAAGGGTAGCATCTTTCAAAAAAGAGATGTGCAAGAACAAGGGGCACAATTTGAAGATAGAGGGAGGATGGCTCAGAGGTAATGTGAGAAGTATTTTTTCACAGAGAGGTTGTAGATGCATGGAACAGCCTTCCTGAGGAGGTCGAGTCAAAAACAGTGGGGAATTCAAGAATGCATGGGACAGACATAAGGCAATCCTAGTGGGGGTAGGAGGAAGTAGTCTGTTGGTTAACTAGGATCTGCAGCTTATCCGTTAGGTAGGAAATGGGCAGACTAGGTAGGCCATGCGGCCCTTATCTGCCATCAAATTCTATGTTTCTATGATAATAAACTCTCTTTCAGCAGCTATATTAATAAAGTATATAAGACACTGAAGCCAAGGCTGGGTTTTACTATAGAAATAAATTCAGCTTACTCCTAGATCCTCGCAGAACCTTAGTGAGAGCTATGTTCCTACTTCAGCTTGACTATGGGGACTTTATATATAGAAGTGTTGCCACTGGTCAGCTTGCAAAACTGGATGTCCTGTAACACGGTGCACTTAGAAACATAGAAACAGAATGTGATGGCAGATAGGGCCGCTTAGCACACCCAATCTGCCCATATTATCATCTTTGTTTTTTTCACCTTCATTTTTTGCTGTAGACCTGACTTGATCTATGGCACTATCTCTTCTTCTCCTTTCTTAGCCCTACAATTCCCTTGTGCCTGTCCCAAGCATTTTGAACCTCTCCACTGTTTTCACCACCACTACCTCCACTGGAAGACTGTACCAATGATCCACCACCTTTTCCGTGAAGAAGTACTTCATCACATCCTTCCTCAATTTACCCCTCCAGCTTCATAGCATGCCCCTTATTCTAGTGCACCTTTTTCTGAAAAGTACTCCTTTCCTGTACCTTATTAACCAATGTTAGGTATTTACAGGTATCTATCATAGCCCCTCCTCCGAGGTGTGTATGTTTAGCTCCTTTAGCCTTTTCTCATAGGGCTTTTGATGCAGACCCTGCACCATTTTGGTAGACCTCCTCTGGACTGTCTCCACTCTGTGTGTCTTTTCTGAGATGTGGTCCAGAACTGAACACAGTACTCCAGGTGAGGTCTTACCAGCGATCTGTATAGGGGCAGCAGCACCACCACCCTCTTCCTGCTGGTGATACCCCTTGCTATGCACCCCAGCATCCCATTTGCCCTTCCAACTGCCTTGTCACACTGCCTGGCTACCTTTAGGTCATTCGATATGATTACCCTTAGGTCTTTTCCTGCAGGTCTTTGTCAGTATCCTCTAACCATTTTGTACTCACTCCCAGGTTTCTATGGCCCAAATGCATTATTTTGCAATTTTTTGCAATAAAACCCAGCTGCCATACCCCTTGACCACTCCTCTAGTCTTCAGATCCCTACCCATCCTTCCCACACACACCCAGAGTGTCCACTCTGTTGTAGATCTTGGTGTCATCCGCAACCATGGGTTCTGCACTTATTATATATCTTACTGCCATTATCTGTATAATGCTTGCCATTATTTTTGTTGTTTCTACCCATTGTATTTTTGTAGCACTGCTGTACTGTTCCTCTATTTGTATTATTGTACCCATGTTGCTGTTGTTCAACTGTTCTCCTTTGTTGTACTCTCCTGAGTTGTGCCTGAAAATAGTCATTTTATAGCTAGTGCAGCACCTACCTGGTTAACAAAACTAAATTGGAGGCAGTATAGCCATGATGGTCTAAGGCTCTGAGCTGCAAATTTGGTGACATCCAGCAGACCAGACCTGGGTTTAAATCCCACAGCTTCCACTTGCATACTGTGTGACCCTGAGCAAGTCACTTAACCTCTTTGTGCTCCCAGGTCGCTCCTGTAAAAAGCTTTCAGCAGTAGAGGTACCTGGTTAAACAACTAAATAAAAAAATAAATAAATAAAAGAGGCAGACCTTTCCTTCCAGTTTCTCCATTATGTCACTTATGAAGACATTGAAGAGGACCGGTCCCAGCACTGATCCCTGAAGTACCCCAATAGTCACCCTCCATTCCTCAGGTCAAACTCCATTTACCATCTCCTCTGTGTCCTGTCCACTAGCCATTTTTACTCAGGTTACCACCTTATTACCTACCCCAAGCTCTCCAACTTGCTTACCAGTCTCCTATGAGGAACAGTGTTGAAAACTCTGTTGAAATCCAGGTAGGCCACGTCACTGCCCTCCCTGATCCAACCTCTAGGTCACCCAGTCAAAGAAATCTAACAGATTTGTTTGGCATGACCTTCCTATGAACTCATGCTGCCTTGGATCCTGTAATCCACTGGATACAAGATATTCCACAATCCTTTCCTTTTGTAGTATTTCCTTTAACGTACTTACCACTGATGTATGGCTGAAAGGCCTATAATTGCCTTCCTCCTCCCTGCTATCACTTTTGTAAAGTGTGACTACTGCTGTCCTTCTCCAGTTGCCTGGGACTATGCCAGTCTCCAGCGATCTGTTAAATAAATCTGTCAGAGGTATATTCAGTATCTTCCTGAGCTCCCTCCATGTCAGAGGTGTATTCAGTATCGTCCTGATATATCCCATCTGGTCCCATAGCTTTGTTCACTTTCAGGTTAGTGAGTGCTTTCCAGACTTGCTCCTCAGAAAAACAGAGTGGTGTCCATTTCCTCCCTCATGGGCTGCCTGCAAGAACCCATCACTGCACCCTCTATACATCTGTTGACTGGCCTTCCCTCTCTACTAGGCACGTCAAAACCTTTATGTGGACCTATAAATCTATTAAGTGTGATGTACCCTAATATATCATTGAGTTGCTATGTAGAGCCTTTAGTCTATATAATCTGAGAACATGCAACCGATTTTTGCTCGAAACGCCAAGATTCGCAACCAAATATGGGAAAATCGATTTCAAATGCCTTGCCCCAGCTTACTGGAGAAACTGCAGGCCTGTCTAAAACTGGACTTTACTGTGAGCTTAAGGTCTAAAACTGGACTTTACTGTGAGCTGAAGTACCTTCAAAGCTAAGATTGACCCCTATTGTTCTGATAACTGTACTTGCTCCTAGTATTTGCTAGTACAATCAGTAAGCAGATATCCGACCTCATCCATTCCATTGTCTTAGATCAACAGTTCTCAAACTTTGTCATAGTGAGCCTCCTAAGCCATGGAAAGATCTTGAGCCTCCCCAAAATACTGAAATATTTTTGGGCCTCTGATGAGAAAAATAGCCTACTTTTCACAGTACATCAAGAATAAATTGAAACCTCTTTGCATAGCTGGCTCTCATGTTATTAGCTTATTGTAACCCCTCCCCCAAACAGGACAACCTACTTGCTCCAATAGTTTGACACTGAACCATTGTTACCCCTACTGCCATACCTTCATGGGTCAGACTGCTTTTCTGTTTCCCTCTATCTGGAATAACCTTCCTGCCGACCTCTGCCTCCCGCTCTCTCCCTGCTCTTAAGCAACTTCTCAGGGATCATTTTGCTCCCTCCTGCTCTTATTCCTAGTACCTGTATGGTTAACTCTTGTATACTGGACAGCTCTACTGCCAGTCTAATTAATCACTTGTTCCTCGAATTGTTAGTTTATTGTTCTTAATTTGTTTGCACTTTTATTCATTTTGTATTGCTTAAGTGTCTTGATTACATTCTGAATTGTATTCTCTCACTACACTCCCTGGTACACCTGATATAAGCCATGGCTCAGTGTACAGTACCTTCCTGTCACAGACTTGTGAATAAATACATACATTCACCTACTATTATCCTCTTTCAGTTTACCTTATCCCTTCACACAAAATCTATAAAGTTCAAAATTGAAATATAATACTTTTCAAGACTTGCTTGAGCCTCCCTGAACAGGTTGGGGCCTCCCCAGGAGGCTGGCCTCACCATTTGAGAACCCTGTCTTAGATGGATATCTGAGTGTGTTGGTTATCTGAGTGTGGATTGTATGACAAACACAGCAAAAGTAGCTCAGGCACAGGGATGTCAAATTGAGTGTAATGGATAAGTGAGAGGTGAATAAACAATTCAATTCAAGTTGAGTGGCAGGAATATACTCCATTGAGCAGGCTCATTTACAAGGAGGTCATAAACAGACAAATCGTACCAAAAACATATGTAATATAAAAGATACACAATATATAAAAATTCCCAAAATATATGCAAACAATATTTACAAGTAGTACTCTAAATAAGTTGGAATAATGATGGTAAAACATGGGCACACTGGGCAGCCAGGCAACACAATTTGTAATATACAAGATTACATCACGGAGCGGCAATAATTAGAGAGGTAAATAGTAGGTGTGTGACATGGTATTTGGCAACAGTCTGAGAAGGAGGCATTTGATAAGGAAGGGAAGAGGAAAGTGAGTGGAGCTGGGGGTGGGTAAGTGAGGGCAGGATAAGGTGAGGGTGAAGAGGGAGATGAGTGAAGTGGAAAAGTGTAGGTAGGTAAGGGTGAGGGTAATGGCAGGTAAAACTGTGGAAGAGAGGGGTGTTTGTTGCTTATTCAAGGACTACGGAGTGAGGTGTTTGACACATAGTCAGTCACATACACAAGAGTCACATAATTTGCCGTTGACTAGTTTTTAAAACTATTTAGGGAATTAGGTTTTGAAGTTTGAGGCTAGACTGGGATTTGTTCAAGCAGCTGGGAGAGCAATGCTTATAGCCATTCCTCTGAAATGGGAGTGGGTGCTTGGGATATCGAGCAAAATGTAAGAGTTACTACGTAAGGAAATAAGCAGGCTGTACTCCAGAACAGATTAGATATATAGGGGAGCTTTAACCAAGAGCTTTGTAGAGCCAGGTAAGAGAGTGGATGAGACGCTTAGTAGATAAGGAATCACCAAGAAGGCGTATAAATCACAGTGATGTGTTCGATGGTAGGCATTAGAGAATGAATTGTATTGCCTTCTGGTAGAGTCGTCCAACTGATATAGTAGGGAGTCTTCTGAGCATCGACCACATATCAGCATAGTCGGGAGTGGGATAAAAGTTGTCTGGACTAATCATAGCCTGGCTTCAGTGGTAAAAGGGTTTGTTCCTGTAAAAGAGCCAATTCTTTGGCGAAGTTTTTCTGAGGAGCTGACATGAGCCAAGAACATTATGTGTTGGTCTAAATCACAACCTAGGTATTTAAATTTGTTGACCATCTCAAGTCTGGCTATCAAGGAGAGTCTTGATGGGCAGGGATATGAGCACATTTGGGATAGCAGTCAGATGGCTATAATAGAAGTACATGACTTTTGTTTTAAGCATTTAAGAGAAGTTTGGACTGTGCAAGGCTGAGTTGGAGAAGATCAAATTTGACTGGGCTCTCACAGGCTTCAGCTCTGAAGGTCTGGATATATATATATCACTCGTTGTCCATGAACAGGTGTAATTTTGCTTTACTGATGTTATTTCCAATGATATTGATCTATAACATGAACAGGAGAGTCAAGGATCAAGCTTGTGGTACTCCTCCCATGAGAGGAAGGAGCGGGAGAGAACCACTACTTTCACTGTTGTAGTCTATCTGTCAGGTAGCTATTGAACCATGACAGCGCAGGCCAGAGATGCCATGCCAATTTAGTGTGTCGAGGAGTAAGTATGATCAACTATGTTGAAAGTTTACTGAGAATCAGGAAGGCAGCCCTGTGACTTGTTTTTATCCATGGCAAGGAGCCAGTCATTTGTAACTGAAGCTAGGGCTGAAGTAGTGCTGTGGGCTGGTCTGAATCCAGATTGGCTTGGTTAATTAGATTGGCTTTATTGAGATAGTCTCTTATTTGGGCACTTACCAATTTCTCAAGGAGTTTAGAGAGCAGGAAGAATGGATATAGGGCGGTAGTTGTTCAGGTCCATAGGATTACCTGATTTAAATAATGGGGCTGATTCTCAAAGCCCTGTGTCTGACGTAGGGTGCCTGTGCCAAACAGATATGGTGCCAATGCACCTTGCATCCATGACTGCCCTCCGTGGCTATTCACAAAGGCGCCCTGTCTGCACCGCAGGCCACCTGCTCCAAACAGAGCTTGCGCCAGCCCTGCACCCTGCAATGCTGTGACACGGCACTAGGAGGACTGAGGCTGATGCAAGCTGCAGCCTACAATTCACAGACATCACCCGGTGGGAGAAATTCTAAGTGCCCTTAGACCAGCCAGGGCTGGCATAAGGGGACTTAGACATTCCCCCTGGGTGACCTGCCTGTGTGCGGCATGCCGTGGTGATGGTCCACCCCAAACACCCTGAGTGCAGCCCCGTAGCATGCATTGTGCAGCCCCATCCTAGTGGTCCAATGGCACCCCTCCCTGATCCCTGATGCCATCTTTATAGTGAGTGAAACCCCCAAGTCCCGATGCTGCCCATATCAGAGATGTATCCCGATCCCGATGCCCACCCATCAGTGTCTACACGCAGTCCCTCCATATGGTGGTAAAGTGCCCCCATGCCCCTGCTGGTGGTGCCCACTATTGGTATCTATAGCACTGTTTATGGAATGAGTGTGTACACTACACTGCATACAGTTCAATTTCTGGACAGTGCAGTGCTGGGTGCGCAGCTGGCAAGGTGGAGGTGGCTAGCCAGGCGCTGGGTAACTGTCACGACCGGATACTGGTGGGATGGGCACCACCAGCTGGGGCATGGGGGGCACTGTACCACCATATGGTGGGACTGCAGTGAGACACTGCTGGGGCAGCATGGGTTTGTAGGCTCCGATTCTGATATGGGTGGCATTGGGACAGAGGGGTTCCCACCTAGTGTTACGGTGACATCGGGATAATGTTGGGGACACTGGACCACCCGGTGGAATGGGGACCTGTGTTTGTCCCAGGTGACCATTGGAGGAATTGTGCGGCCAGGTGTATGCCTCAGGTTCCGGAGACACAAGTGTAGGAATTTAGCACCGAATCCCTCTTGTACCTGAATCAGGTGCAGGATCCCCTGCACACCGGCATCAGCCAAGCTGCTGTTTGCCGCAGCTTGTGCCAGATGCAGGCCCTTTGAGAATCTGGCCTGGGAGTACCTGAGCTATTTTTCATGCCACAGGTACAGTGCTGGAGCTAATGGACAGATTAAAAAGGTGCAAGATGGGGCTGTTAGATGTTGGAATTCAATTTTAAGGAAATATGGTCCTATTCTGTCAGCACCAGCACTTTTGTTGACATCTAGGTGGTGTAGGAGGTCTTCTACCCTTTGAATTGGAATGGGGTAAAGGAGAAGATGTTATTGGATGGTGCCGGGAATATCTAGGTAAGTTGGATATGAGGGTTGCAGCTTTAGATGTATCACATGCAAGACCAGCTGTAGAAAAGTGGTCATACAGAATGTCAGATTTATTGGAAAAAGTCTTACCTTTAAAGGAGATCTCACCGGTAACGAGGAAGACAGTTTGTTTCTTCCACTGATTTAATGATTCGCAGAATTTGCTGGAGTTACCTTAGCAGAATCAAAAGCAAATAGGTAGTAGTTTGCTTTTGAGACCCTGATCTTTTGGTGCAATCGTTATGGCAGGCTCTGAAGGCTGCAAACTCAGAAGGGAGTTTAGTCCATCTGGCTGTAGCCCAAGGACAGTCCTTCACGTTTAGTGCAGCCTTTAGTTCAGCTGTAAACCAAGGGCAGGAAAACTTCCAGGTTCTGCATTTTAATATAGGGACATGTCTGTTGATGATGTCGCTTAGAGTGTTGTTGAAGAGGGAAGTCGATCATTGATGTTTGTGGCCAGGTAAAATCAGTCCAGTTTATGTTTCTGAGGTCAGTTAAGTAGTGGGATAGGTTGAATTTACGGACGCTCCCTTTCCATGTAAACCTATTTGCTGACTTGAGGGGTGGCTGTCCCCTGACACAGGCCATGGCGCAATGATTACTGACATCATTGTGAAATACTGCTGTGGGTGATCTTGTGGGGTCTATTTGTAAGAATTAGGTCAATTAGTGGCCCATTAGAGGAGATCTTGGGATCTGGATAAGTGATTTCGAAACCAGCTTTGCAGAAATCTTTGAGCTGTAAGCATTTGTTGCAGGTTTTTAGCCAATCGAGATTTAAGTCACCAAGGATGACAATTTCATTCTGTCTTGAATCAGATATATTACACAGATAATTTAGGAGCTCCAGATCGCTAGAAGGTAGGCTGTAGCAGCCTATTACTGTTAAAGCTTCTATGGGGGATAGGTTTAGCATCAAGGATCAGATTCCTTTGGTGTGCCAACAGGAGTGATAATGGATACAGTAAATCTGTTTTTGACATAAATAGCTATACCCTCCCTTGGTCGGTCTGTCACTATGAAAGAGGTTATAAGAAGGGAAGGATATCGCAGTGTCGGGTGGATTTATTCAGCCATGTTTCAGTTAACACTAGGATATCCAGATCTGTGTGGGAAATCCAGGCCTGGACAAGATCTAACTTCTTCAGTAGGCTGCACACATTAAGGTGCAGGCACTTCAGTCCTTTAGTGGCTGCAAATCAGCTAGCGAGGCTATTGCCTGTGGGCCAGGGTTTATTTTAACATTTCTTGTGCAGACTAGCAGTAGGAATATTATGTTCTTAATCCAGCTGCAAAACAACAAATTTGGTGGAATTTGAGCACCTGTAAAGGGATAGGTATAGAGACGCGTGTGTACCAGTGTAGTGAAGGTAGGGAAGGGTATAAGCGTGTAGAAGATCAGTGATGCCCGAAGGGGTTGAGGGTAGCAGGCTGTAAGGAGTATTGCTAGTAGGGTTGTGTGAGAATCCCAGAGGGGTTGTGAATAGGCGGAAGACTGAAATAGAAGGGGAGGGCAAGAGTGGGACACTGTCTCAGCTGTTGTGTGATCAGCCTTGTGACTAGTGGAAACGTCTCTGAGTCTGGGGACGGATTGGCTGGGGAGGGTTGTAAGTGGGAGAGAGTATGGAACAAAAGAGGAGTAGTCCAAAGAGTGAGAACACAGGCAGATAGGGGTGTGTCGCTGCATGGTAGGGTACATGAGACACCTAGACAAGAGTGAAGTGGCACAAAGACAGTGAGTGCTGACTGTATGTGCTACTGCTACTGATTGCTGTGAATCAATCAGTCAATCAATCAATCAATCAATCAATCAATCAAAATCTTTATTTATCCAGGCGGACATCGTTGAGCAATGCTCATTTGCAAGATGGACCTGGGAGGAACATAATGAACATAACAATACAAAATAGTGCAATTGAATTCAGATATATATTGAAAACAGGTCAACAAGAAACAATAGAACATACAAGCCTGTAGCAATTCAAGGCAGTAGTGCAAAACAGAGCATGTACATATTTTCAACCTGGGCACAGTAATTATGGAGAGGAAAGAGAAAGAGAGAAGGAGAAAGAAGAAGTATGATTGGAGTATTATAATAGAATGAGAAGCAGCTTGGCAGCAGGAAGTCAGAATAGAGGGGAGTGGGAAAGGAAATAAGTAGGGTTACTGGGGAGAGAACAAGTGGGATAGGAGGTAGGTGTGTGAGCAGGGTAGTGGTGGAGACCATCTGGGAGTGTGAGAGAGTTGCAAGGAAAGGCGCGGAGATAGTCTAAACCAGAGGGTACAAGTAAATGTTTTTGCTTCAGTTCTGTAATTGTATATTTTATTATGGCACAGCTAAATATATACTATTGTACTTTATACTGTTTCTTCGCTTCTGTGTATTTGTCGCCACTGTTGATTTTTCCTGTACTGTACTGTTTTAACCAGGACCTCCTTGCAAATGAGCTGTGCTCATTGGAGCTTTTCTGGTAAAACAAATAAATGAAAAGAAATTAAATGAAATCTCCAGTGCTTTCTATGGCCAATGCCCAGTTTTTCTTCAATTCCACAGCCCAGAAATTGCAGTGGAATTTAATGTAAACCACGGAAAACGTGGAATATATTAATCCATGAGTTTACATGAACTGCAGAATATTATTCTGCAGTTTACATGAACTGTGAAATATTATTCCATGGTTTACATGAACTGCAGAATATTATTCCGTGGTTTACATAAACTGGAATATTATTCTGTGGTTTACATGAACTATGGAATATTATTCCATGGTTTACATGAAATGCGGAATATTATTCTGCAGTTTATGCTGAAGAGTCAGTATTTAGTCGGGTCCACCAGCATAGCGACACCGCCATTGCTCATGACTCTGATAGCCCAGGTTCGGAATGAGCCTGGGAAGTTGGAGGGCCAGCCTGGGGAGGAGGATCAAACATCCCATGGACTGCTCTCTTCCTCGGAAGCTGGAGCTGTTCAGGAGTGAGGTATGTCCTGGGTGTGTGGGGCCGGCGTGTGGCTCAGACTGATGGGGAGCCAGCAGATGAGGAGATAAAGCATAATAATACATAAAAAATGAGAGTCAGTATAAACTGGGAAAACAAATCTGCAGTGTACATTGACTCTGACCAAGGAAAATTATTCCATGGGTCATGTAAACTGCTGTTACTCCATGGATCATATAAAGCCCAGAAAACTATTCCACAGTTCATACTAAATTCTGTAGAAGGCTTTTTGGAATTCTGTGGAATTTAAAACAAAAATCTGAAAAGCATTTTGGAACAGCTCCTGCCCATTAGTTTGTCTGCTAGGGCTTTACCATAAAAATCAAAACCTGTAAATCCCCCAACCCATCCAGCTCAGTCCCACCATCCTCCCTACCCACCTTGAGAACCTCCTTAAGTCCTTTAGGCCCATACTGTGCAGCAATCTCATCCTTCTTATTTCACCGCCAGGCCCAAATTCCAGTTTCTTGTCCCAGAAGTGCTTTGAGCACAGCCAACAAAGCACTGCTGGAATGAGAAACAGGCATTCTGGCCTAGTGGTAAAACTAGAAGGATGAGGATCTGAGTCGAGTGTGGTAGCCGCTGAAAATATTATTTATTAAAATTTGGTGGCCTGGGGACTCTCAGGCATGGGTGGGGTGGGAGGGTGATGGTGCTGAGATGGATGGGGTTGGGAGGGTGATGGAGCTGAGATGGATGGGGTGGGGAGGGTGATGGTGCTGAGATGGATGGGGTGGGGAGGCGATGGGGCTGAGATGGATGGGGTGGGGAGGGCAATGGGGCTGAGATGGATGGGGTGGGGAGGCGATGGGGCTGAGATGGATGGGGTGGGGAGGCGTGGGACTGAGATGGATGGGGTGGGGAGGTGATGGGGCTGAGATGGATGGGGTGGGGAGGGTGATGGGGCTGAGATGGGTAGGGTGGGGAGGGTGATGGGGCTGAGATGGATGGGGTGGGGAGGTGATGGGGCTGAGATGGATGGGGTGATGGGGCTGAGATGGATGGGGTGGGAGGCGATGGGGCTGAGAAGGATGGGGTGGGGAGGCGATGGGGCTGAGATGGATGGGGTGGGGAGGGCGATGGGGCTGAGATGGATGGGTTGGGGAAGGTGATGGGGCTGAGATGGATGGGGAGGGCAATGGGGCTGAGATGGATGGGGTGGGGAGGCGATGGGGCTGAGATGGATGGGGTGAGGGAGGGTGATGGGGCTGAGATGGATGGGGAGGGCAATGGGGCTGAGATGGATGGGGTGGGGAGGCGATGGGGCTGAGATGGATGGGGTGGGAGGTGATGGGGCTGAGATGGATGGGCTGGGGAGGGTGATGGGGCTGAGATGGATGGGTTGGGAGGGTGATGGGGCCGAGATGGATGGGGTGGGGAGGGATGGGGTGGGAGGGTGATGGGGCTGAGATGGATGGGTTGGGGAGGGTGATGGGGCTGAGATATGGGATGGGAGGGTGATGGGGCTGAGATGGATGGGGAGGGAGAGTGATGGAGCTGAGGTGGATGGGGAGGGAGGGTGATGGGGCTGAGATGGATGGGGAGGGAGGTGATGGGGCTGAGATGGATGGGGTGGGAGGGTGATGGGGCTGAGGTGGATGGGGTGGGAGGGTGATGGGGCTGAAATGGATGGGGTGGAGAGGTGATGGGGCTGAAAGCGGATGGGGTGGGGAGGGTGATGGGGCTGAGATGGATGGGCTGGATTTTTCTTTCTAATACTAAGAACTCAGGAGTTAATTGACAACATTCTCTGGTTGGTAGGTCCCAGCCCAAAACTAACATTTCTCCCTACCCTGCAAGCTTCTGGGGCGTTGATCACATTGGAAGCCCCCAACTGTCGCCATACAGAATTTCCACAAATAGGAAACTAATGCCACAGAAGTTCTATGGCAACAGGGGGCTTGTCGTAGAATTTAGA
Organism: Neoceratodus forsteri; assembly: GCA_016271365.2. Classification (NCBI taxonomy): domain Eukaryota; kingdom Metazoa; phylum Chordata; order Ceratodontiformes; family Ceratodontidae; genus Neoceratodus; species Neoceratodus forsteri. The sequence continues at coordinate 428,512,386 of CM057452.1, forward strand.
CCCAAACTGCCGCAGAAAAATCGGGCCTTGTCTATGGCACATAAACTCATTTACACCCCCCAAAAAGCCTGGCTGGCATCATAGGCTTCAAACCACTCAGAAGGCCCACCCACTTCCAGACTGAAACTTGCTACCTTGCTAAGGGCACTTGTCTGCTGTTGGTCAGCAATCCTTTGTGACCACTACACGAAGACTATGGAAACAATCTCCCACCTAAAACCATGGAAAGCCTGATCTTTGCATTCTTCAGATCAGCTGTGAAGGAGTATCTACTTGTTAACAGTCTCTGTGGCTGCTTTAGTTCTGACTCGCTGTACTTGTCACTGAATAATGTCCAATGTTCTGTAGTACCAAGTGCCTCTGAGTACTTATCTGTATCCTCTATCTAACTACTGACCTTATGTATATCAAGTCTCTGTATTTTTCATTTACTTATGCATTGTTTGTTTTATCATCTGTATGTATTCCTTCAATGTATATTATGTAATTAATTCCAGGTAGATCCTGAAAAAGGACAGCTTGTCTCAGTGAGCCTACCCCATTACTAAAATCCAATAAATAAATAAACAATTTGGTGGCTCACACAGCAAGGCACAGTACTTGATTCACTGTTACACCATCCATGAGTTCCCTGATCCTTTGGAGACAGGAGGTCACCCTATGACAGGTGTCTCACTTTACAGCTCTGCTACATGCAGAATGATATGCTGGACACAACACAACAGAGCATACTCCAGCCTGTCCCCTGGCAGTGGCTGGCAATGCCCCAGCCCCTCTGCTGGTGTCAAGCTCTGATACTCATACCAGCCTGGGATCTCCTTACACTCAATGTAGGAGCACTGTATCTCCTATCTTAGCAGTCTTGTCTATCTTACGAGTGTCTGTCTGTCAGCAGCTTGGCTGGCAACATCACTCAGGCACAGGAACACAAACACCTCCAAAGGTGATATCCTCTCTTCTGGGGGTCCTTTCCTGTGCCACAAGGCTGTCAGGACCTACCCTAAAGGAGAAGCCTCTGGGGTCCTCACACTCTTCTGATGTGTTTCCTCAACATGATCCTCAGATTTACCACCAATATACATTAAATGCCACGGATTCCTATCCCTGGATCTGGATATGGATCTGCTCTGCTCTCATCTTGGGCCTGTCCTGAAGGCTCACAGGTAGCTAAGCATTGGTGATCTGGGCTCAAAGGTCTGGATCCAATGACAACTGGTAAGTGTGAAGTCTTTCCACCTCAGGGAAAAGCTCTTGAGAGCACCCTAGCACCCTCCTTTCTATCAGTAAGTTGCTCCCACTGGACTAAGAGTCATTACTAGAAAGTGGGCTCTTGGTCTAGCAATCTGGTAACCAACCCCACCCCTAGTGGTGGGAAAGGGTTGTTACACTCTTCCTCCTGAGACATTATTTTGTCCTTAGAAATAGCAGAGATGGGACAATGCACTTGCCCAATACATCAAACAAGAGAGTATCACCTCCATCCATCAACCAGCATGGACACCTGTGGTACTCACTCTTTCCAAGAAAGAAACCTTGCAAAAAAATAAACATAACTCTGCTAGTATATCTATGAGCCCCAAGATCCCAGCTAGTGATTCAGGCCTGACCATGGCAGTCACGCCCATAATCACAAAGTTCCTGCTAGATTCTGCAGAACTCTCTTTCATTTACACCTACATGTTAGGTACTTGTCCTTTCAAAGGGCCTGTACAGAGGATACCCTAGTCACACAAGCAGTAAGACACAATGGGGTGTGCATTGGACAGCACTAATGCATGGCCAGAGGTGTAGTAAGGTATAAGGCCCCAGGTCAAGTGCTTTCAACACCTGGCAGAGCATTAGAACCATCTGATGCACAACTTCAGAGTGTCTTATTGCACTTATAAAAATGAAACTATGTAATTCAACAAGTACAAGAAATCTGGGTGAGAGGAGGACAAGGAAAAGTACTGAAGAAATCTAGGGAAGTGAGTAGGGCAGTAAGGGTAGCAAAATCATCAAGGAGCTGAGATAGGCTCAGAGATCAGAGAGGTAATAAGGATTTCTTCAAGTACATAAGACAGAAGAGGAGCTGTAGGGACGAGATTGTCAGAACCAAGAGGAGGAGGGGGCTGGGCAGAAAAGGTGAAGACCAGGTGGAGGCACTCAACGAGTATTTCTGCTCGGTGTTTACTAAAGAAGAGGATGGGCTGATAAGCAAAGGGAAAGGAGGGATGGGCGGGGGCAAAGGTAACGGATGAGGTCATCCAGGAGGATAGGGTTCTAAAGGCCTTAAAGCCTTGCAGGTGGACAAGGCACTGGGACCTGATGGAGCACATCCAGGGGTCCTGAAGAAATTGGTAGAGGTATTAGCAGGCCACCTGGCAGACTTGTTTAACACCTCTTTGGAGACAGGGAGCACTGCCCATGGACTGGAGGATGGCCCATGTGGTACCCCTCCACAAGAGTGGCCCCAGGGATGAACCAGGCAATTACAGACCGTTAAGCTTGACTTCCATCATGGGAAGCTAATGGAGACCATTCTGAAGGAGAGGTTGATAATCTTCCTGGATTGTAATGGACTCCAGGATGAATGACAGCATGGGTTTGTCTTGGGAAGATCATGTCAGACTAACTTAATTGACTTCTTTGATTGGGTCACAAGGGCAGTTGATGGGAGCCATGCCATGGATGTCCTGTATCTGGGCTTCAGCAAGGCCTTCACTCGGTGCCAAATGGAAGGTTATTGGGCAAGCTGAGAAACCTGGGGGCAGGGAGAAACTAGTGGGTGGGTTAGAGCAGGCTGCAGAATTGACAGCAGAGGGTAGCTGTAAGGGGGGAGACTCTCCAAGCCAAGACCTATAACTAGGGGGGTACAACAGAGTTCACCGCTAGGCCATGTTTTATTTAACATCTTTATTGGGACATTGCAGAAGGATCAAGAGTAAGATCAGCCTGTTCACTGATGACACAAAGATATGTGCAATAGTGGACAGTGAGGAAGGAGGCAGGAACTCAAGAAGGATCTAGCAAAACTCGAGCCTGGGTGAGGTGTGGCTGGGGTTTAACATCAAAAAGTGCAAGGTCATGCACCTTGGAGCCAGAACCCCAGGACCAGCTATCGGCTGGGGGGTGGGGGGTGAAGGTATCAGTCTTGGAGGAAGAGAAGGACGTAGGGGTACTAGTCACAGGGACATGAGGGTATCAGCATAGTGCCAGAGGGTGGCAGAAAGGGCCAATCAGATGCTGGGTGCATTTCCAGGGTGTCACCTCTAGAAGGAGGAGGTTATCCTGCCTTTGTACAGATCACTGGTGAGGCCGCACTTGAGTACTGTGTCAGCACGGGTGTCCTTACCTGAAAAGAACGTAAGATTACTGGAGGGTCCAGTGTAGGGTAACAAAGATAATCCTAGGTCTAGGATAAACCCTATGAGGAAAGATTGAGGGGCTCAACATGTATTCCTAGAGGACAGACTGAAGAGGGAGGACATGATAGAGACCTTTAAATACTTAAAAGGCATAAACAGAGTCAAAGCAGGAGGATTGTTCCACTTAAAAGGAGGATGGGTCATGAGGGGTACAGTCTAAAGTTGGAGGGGTAGATTCAGGGAGGAGATGAGGAGGCAATACTTCACAGAGAGGGTGGTGGTTGGGTGGAATGCACTACGGAGGAGATGATAGCACTAAATACAGTGGACAGTTTTAAAAGGGATGGGATAGAGTCAAGGGATGGTAAGTACAGACAAGAAAAAGAGAGGGGATAGTCAGGGGGAAGGGGATGATGGAAGAAGAATGGGAGGGGCAGCTGCAGGATAAACTACGAGCTGCACACTCAGGCAGACTTGATAGACCTATGGGCCTTTTTCTGATGGCACTTTGTATGTTCATAATATGTATGTTAAAATTAAAACTAATAGGTTGAAATGATAAAAAAAAAAAAATATTTCTCTAAATTTGACATTATATAATTCCTCTGCCTACATGAGGTGGATCTTTTTTCTTATCAAGGACATTTGTCCTACTGTGACCCTATAGTTGCAGTTTCCTTGAGTCCATTTCTGTAGCTGTATAATCCCCAATAGATACACACACACACACACACTGTACTGCTTTTAGTTATGTCCAGCAATACTGAGCAAGTAGATAACTTTAAAAACGTATTTATTTTGTTATTGAATGTCAAGGATGTCATGAGATTTCATGACTGGAGGGCTGTTCGGCAGAACCGGGAACAATTGCACAAGCAAAGCTGTTGCAAAATGGTTGTTAAAAATAGATTGCTTGCAAATGATTGATTATTTTTTTAAATGATTACATTACCTGTTTAATGTAAGGATTAAGAACAGCTTGTGAGGACTGCAGGGAGGTGGGAATCGTAGGTCAAGCTCAAACTTCAAGAGATCTCTCAACTAAAAAAGAAAGTTCAGAAAATTAGAAAGAACAAAGAGAACAATTTAATGAAATTGCAGCTGCATTGAAAGTGGGCTTAAATCTTCTAGGGTGCAAAGAAAAACAAAAGAACAGTCCATACAAATGAAGTTGTGGATTCGATCTCTACAGCATGATGCTGCAGAGGAGAGCAGGAGTAAAACAGGCTTCAGCTGGGAGACTCAGTGGGGGACGTGGGGGGAGGAGGTAACAACACCAGTGTGAATTTCTTGAGTGTGAGACAGTCACTTAAGTAAAATTCTGTTTCATCAAGGATGAAAGCACTGCAGGAAGAGGGAATCGGAGATCACGCGCAAGCTCTGAGAGACTGCAAATGTGAAAAACAACTTCAGGTAATAACAGAGTGAGGGAAAACAGTACTCTCACTGTTTTACTACTTTTATCAGTACTGTTTGTTTCAAGACAGTGTGTGAGGACCTCAGACTGCTGACTGATGTGGGAACAGATGGATGGGCGGGCATGGGGAGGTTAATGAAGTGAAGGTTGGCAGGGTAGGCAGTAGCAGGCAGAAAAATCTCACTATGTGTATTACAAGGTCAGCAAGTTATACTGTGTACAGGAAGGATGGAGAGGGTGGGCTGGCATTCTACTGTCCAATATTTATAGAATATTGTGAGAGCCCATACACAACATAGAGAATAAAGTATGGGATGGTGTGTGTGAGAGTTTACACACACCAGAGGGGTTAGATGCTACATAAAACCCGAGAGCTAAGCTCAAGGGGTTTGTGCAAACATCTAACCTCGAGGGTGTGTGTAGACTTCGAGTTTACACATAACACTCATATTTTATTTTATATAATTGCTAGGTTTGCCTTTTGACCACAGCAATCATATAAAATGAATGTATGTTCCAGAGCGTTCCACAGTCTGGTTTGATTGCAATATGTGGTCTGTGGTCCCGTATATATGGCTGCCAGAAGATAAGTTCCCACCCCGCCTCCCCTGTTGTGGTACGGTTTCTGTTTTAAAATGTACTTACCTTGAGTCCGAGTGGTGGAAAGGCCTCTGCAGAAGAAAAAGTGTGCGGCTGAGGAGAAGAGCTGCATGAGGGCATGCAGCATGAGTAAGGAAACTGTGCGTGTTTGCCGTTATAAATGCCCTTTATAACGGCAAATTACGCCACAGTTTCCCCATGGAAAAAGGCAAGGCCAGTTATTATAGTGCTATTCTTACACTGAGTGGTTACCATGATGATAAGGACCTCAAGAGTGAAGCTTGAGAGGGCTCTGTCGTCATGGAAACCACGAGGTTTAAGAATAGTGATGTGAATTGGGCTCTCATTTACTATGCAATATAGTGTATGATTAAAAAAAACAAGTTACTTTTATGTTTACTGCAGTCTGTCTCTACCCTCCGCCACCAGTATTACACTGCCATCCACCCACCGCCAGCTCACATGCTAATGCTTCAACCGTCCTCTGTCCAATGAACAGCTCTGATGGGGACGCCTCTAGTGTGATGTAGTTACAACAGCAGAATGAAGCTGTTCTGCTGTAGTAGCCACATCACTACTGCAGCAGAGTTTTCAGGTGCATGGATCTCCATACACAACGCCCTACCATACACTATAAAAGCTTCACAGATTGAGGATGTGGTGCAGAGTGAGCAAGGAGAAACAATGTGGGTGTAGGTAAGAGCAGAAGGAGGAAGAAACATCAGGATATTGATGGTTTATAGACCACCATCTCAAAAGGAGAAAGTGGAAGGGAATAAGAGGAGGAGATCAAAAGGACAGAATGGTTTGGGAGGTGCTGCTGCTGGAGAACTTCAACATGTTGGATGTGGACTTGAGGATCCCATTAGCAGCAAGTGCAAGAAGCCAACAGCTGGTAAAAGTTTTTCAGGATACATTCTTAGTACAGATGATAGAGGAGCCACCTACATGACAATTCATCCCAGTCATTTCCTCCGTGACAACTCGTCCTGGAGTATTACTCTGGCATCAATCAGCTTCCATATCAGTTCATCTCCATGCAATTCCTTCCACACATCACTATCATATAATAAATTCCAGGTGGGCACAATTTACCCACCAGGTGAAAGCAGTGTGCTCGAGGTTTGTTGAAGTGGAAGTCATGCTGTAATTGTTGGAGTACAGTACGATATGCAGTGGGAGAAAATTATCCAGGGACGAATTGACATGGGAGCCAATTGATGTCAGAGCTAATAATAATAGCCCAGGGCTAGTTGTCACAGAGTGAAATGACGGGACAATTTGACATGTCCCCAGAGGAGCCTACTAGGGAGGCAGTGATCCTAGATTAAGTATTTACCAAGAGGGGCAGTGTAGGGGAGGTGATGGTGCTGGACTCACTGGAAACTAGAGATCATTGGACAGTTTGGTTAGCATCCAACTTGCAGTGGAGCAAATCAGACCTAGACTAAAGTCCTGGGGCTAGATTCACAGAGAGAGCAAAAAAAAAAGTGCAGAAAAAGGGTTTGCAAAACTGCAGAAACACAAGTCACAACTTCCACAGGTATGGAAAATCACAAAACAGGCAAGTTGTGAAATTCTACAATTCGGAAAATGCGCAGGTGCAGATCCACAGCTGTTATAAATGGCCCAGCAGATGGAACAACAGGTGATCCATATTAACTGGAACAGGAGACTGAGGACTGGATTCTCAATGGCAGCCAAAAATTCCAAAGTTGTGGAAAAACAGCTTGCAGCACTGTGGAAATTCAGTTGTGGCATATTCACAAAAAAGCATCTACATGTCTGGAAAATTGCAAATAAAGGGAGTTACAGAATTCTGCAGCTGCAGGAAAATGCTCAAGTGCTGATCTGCAGCAGTGGAAAAGGCTCAGCAGCCAGAACAGCAGGTGATTTATATTTTGTTTTCCAACTCTCTTTGTGCACCATTCTTCAGGGAACTCTCTCTGGCAGCCTTCACCACCTCCGGGCTCCACCTCCCACCTGAGACACCTCCTCCTCTTCTGCACCAGCCTGGCGGACCCCTTGGCTCTGAACCCTCTGGAGGCCGCCATATCTGCCTAGGGTGATCTATTTATAATCTAGTGTGCTTGACTGGGCAATCAGCCCTGGAGAAAGTGGCCCGATAATCGGGTGTGGCCGGAGGGGCAGAGGTGCCTCGCCTATCCCTGAGGACGAGGATTTTCTCGTATAGTTTCCCTGGAGTGCAGATGTACAATGACGCCGCACAATATTGGTCGCTGATGTCCGCCACTACTCCGCCCCTTTGTATGGCCCAGCTAGTGGTACCTCTGGTCTCCACCAGAGGTCTCTGCTGCACTGAGCAAGCCCCAGATCCCACCCCAGGAGAGGAGAACAGGCCATCAGACTCTCGATCCTCTCCCTCCTGCCAACCCCTGATGGCCCAGGTTTGTTCCTGAGCCCGGGTCATCGGCATGGCATGAGGGTGGCATCCAGCACCCCAACTCTCAGCGCCACTGGGTCAGCTGGAGATCCATATTAAATGGAGCAGCAGACTTTGACAGTCTTGCCATAGATGCAGCAGAAAATACTCACAGCGAGACCAGCATCCAGTCCCACAACTGGGACCACAGCAGTATCACCAGTACCAGAAGGACCGTGCACTACAGTGCATTCTGTAAGTGTTGGTTGTGGTTCTCCTGTAGTGTTTATGATGCCTGCTTCAGTAGCACTCACTTGTGGCTGCTACCAGCTCTGCCTCTACTGTGGGGCTCCTTCATGGGCTGCACTGGGTCATCTGGTTGTGTTGCCTTTCAATGGAAATGTGTGCTATTTGTGTTGAACAACTGACACTACTATATGGCCCACAAATTAGAAGTTGCTTGGTGCCTGAACCCCACTATAATTGTATCCCAATTGTTAGTACATTGCTTTTTGCTCAGGGTGAGTTACGCCTAATTCTCTGTGGTGCAGCATGTGCGTACATATTTTTCTGCAACTCGTGGAAAAACAGTGGCCAAAACTGTCTTTAAAGGGATATGCCATACTTTTCAATGGCTTTTTTGCTCAGGAGCTGCACTTTTTCCACAATCTGCAGTGTATTTTTTTGCAGCTGCAGAAGTTTTGTATACCACTCAAGCGCAGTTACACCCTTTTTCTGCAACTGCATACATTTTAGGGACTTGCTGCTTTCTTTGCACCTTCCAAGTGTTTTCAGAATCCAGCCCTGACAGTCCTGCAAAAAGTTACAGCAGATCCAGCACTCCAGCAAGGCCAGCAGCCAGTCCCACAACTGGGACCACCAATAACACCACCAGTACCAGAAGGATCTTGCACCCAGTGGCAGTTTTAACATCGTCTCACCAGGAGAGCATGGGAGGCGCTCCATTAGCATCTATGGTGGAGAATTTTAAAGATATTGTTTTATATGTTTAAGCAACATTTGACATTAATCAAAATCATTTCTCAACTGATAGGGTCCTATCAGTTGAGTGGGACTTTAATTAATATCAACATTGCTTAAATATGTAAAATTATGTGTTCAAAATTCCCACCATAGACTTCTAATGTGGCCTCCATATCCTGGTGAGGCATCAACTTCTGAGTGCGGGGATGGACGTGAACAGGGAAGTGGAAGGGAATCACTTGGCAGTCTGTTCAGCATCAGGTACGATCCGTCTCCCTTCCTTAAACCAGTGAGAAAATAATTATTTTTTTGGCATCGACTGACTATCACAGCTATAATGTAATGGGCTATAAGCCCATATATTTATATCACTTTAAATATTTTATATTTTCACAAAATGTACAAGACAGATAGTACTAAAGTAAAGGGCATACATACACATTAAAAAATAAAAATAAACAGGTTTAAACACAGAAGCTCAGAATAAGATAACTCTTACTAAAATTACTAAAATTCTAAGTCTTACCCTAAAATCTTAGAAGTCTCTGCACATAGCAAACAATTCACACAACATTTCTCTTTTCTCTTTTAAGACACATAGCCACCTGTCTTGTGTCTTGGTGTATAGATAAAGAAAAGAGAGTTTAAATTCTTTTCACTCATTGGGCCAGATATTCAGAAATGTGCCAAAAGCCAGCCGAAGTCAGCGCAGCGAAATCCATGCATGCGTGGCACAAAAAGTGCCATATTCAGAGGTTGCGATGCCGCACTGCGCCAGTGGAACTCAGCTGAATATGGCAGAGATGCCATTGCACAACGAGACCCGCACCATGGCACAATCACAGACATGCGCCATGGCGCAACAGACCCACACCATGGTGCAGAAAGAGATGCCCCAGGCAACTGTGGGAGCACAGCAGCAGAGGAACAGAGGGGCACAGCACAGGAACAGACCCAGAGACAGTGCCAGGGAAGCAAAGTGGCAGGCCACAGGTGGTCACCACCAGCAGAGCACACACAGGCACCCAGAAACCCCACCCCAGAACACAACAATGGCACAGAAAGCAGGCAACAGGTGGCACTAATGGCCAATGGAGGGCTACCAATGGAGTCCCCGGCCACATGCTGTGCCCCACCTACCCAGACCCTAGCAAACCACACCCAGGACCATGCTGCCAAGCACACACATGCCACACACCCCTGACAGCCGCCCCATGGGCACCCCAATGTACAGCCACTGACCAAGGGGGACACCACCACTGTGGGACACACCACAGCACACAGCAGTACACGCAGATGCACGACACACGCACTGACACATGCACACCACACAGACAGACACCGTCCACTGCAGCATGGCTCCTCACGCCATCTGCAAAGCAGACACACCACAGGCAGGTATGTAAAAATATATATTAAACATGACAATGTACAAGAGCAAGAGGGTGGGAAAGGTAGGAAAGGAGGGAAAGGGACAGGGACAGGGACTGTGCAGGGAAGGGGACAGATGGGGAGGTAGAGCAGGGGAAACAGGGAAAAGCCGGGCTTGAACTAAGGTGACCATGCCCTCACCGCTTGGCACCTTCTCCATTGCTGTTCAACCAGCAAAGCTGGCGCACCTGACAGACTGCCTCCATGGTGGTTGATGTGATAAGGATTATCTGGCGCAGCAACCGACAGTATAGGGCAGCCTCCCCTCCGCGGATATCTATGACAAGGGACAGGACAGGTGATCAGTGCAAGATCGCCGGTACCATGCCCACCCACTGTGCACAATGGGCAGTGGGAACACACACCCCTGAGTAAGCTTCGGCCACCCACAGGGGTGGGCCAATGCCTGCCAGCAACCCAGCATGCCAGGATAGTGCTCAGAGGTGGTCACCACCCAATGGCCACCCGACTGCGCAACGACAGTCACATGGCACAGAGCACCAGCAGCACCACCGCAACACCAGTGGCAGCCAGGAACACACCCACCCCACCAACAGCTGGCACACATATGCAATGGCCACCCCAAAGTGGCATGCACCACGCACAGTCACGACACACACAGCTGCCATGGCACATAGCACATGTGGCCATGGCTGCACCCACTCCCCGCCAACCCCTGTACTGTGCGAGGACCAAAACAGTGCCTACCTGCCCTCTGCAGCCCCACTGGTGCCGGTCCTGCTGCTGCACCACCTCTGTGGCCTTCTGTGGCCTACTGGCTGCTCCCAGCGCCCCCACCCTTGCTCTGCAGTGATCCTCAGGTCCTGGGAATGGAACAAAGACAGGTACACATCAGGAATCATCCACAGCATGAGCCCACCACCCCCACCCCGGTGCACAGGGTGTGCCTCTGCCCAACACGTCCTGCACAGCTGTATCGCAATGCAAGCTGCGTCTGGCAATGCGACACCAGAAGGCACATGATGACAGTGTACCCCACTGCAGGGCATGTCAGGCAGCCAGGCCAACACCACAGAACAGCACTAGGGCACACATGCAGAATGGGCTGACCTTTGTGGCGTGGCATGGCCCCTCGCTGTACCGTGCCTGCAGCTGTCACAGGCGGTCCAGGTCCCACCGCATGAGATCACTATATCTGTGGCAGCATTGCTCACTACTTCTGGCCACCCTGGTACTCGCTGCATGCTGGCAGCAACCCTTGCCAGACATCAGTCCGTGGCTGTTGCAGGGGTACCTGGCCAAAGAGCTGTTGGGCATGGGGCTGCACACAGGCCACCAGATTCACCAGCTCCACAGCAGTCCAATTACGGCCCGCGAACTCCTTGCTTTGCCATTGTGTGAACCGCAGTCTGTTGAGGTAAAATGGCAGCCAGAGGCACATTGTGCACAATGTGCGTGAGATGCGTGCTCGTGGAGGCATGCGCTGTGTTCACGCATCGTGCGCAGTGCCGGAGAGATGCTGGCGGTGTGGTCAGACTGCCACATGGCAGGGGAGTACCACGGGGTCAGGGGTCACACTAGGGGTCAGGGGTCGGCCAGTGTGCAGTGCACCAGTGCGCAATAGCTGGCATGGAGCACCGTGCGCCATGGTCCCCATTGCGAGTGGGCACACAGTCGCAATAGGACGGAAGCACAATTAACTGGCACATGCACACTGTGCTCCTGCGCAGGTGCATGCCTGGACATTGTGGCATGACTTGCTCTGGAGCAATTCCATTGCACATGGAGCAAGTATGCAATATTCAGCCGCCACATGCAAATGAGCTCATCAGCCAATGCGTATGCACGGGATATTAGCATGTCATTACCATTGCCCCAATGCTCATTTGCATGCATTGCACTATAAAAGCACCACGGACCAGCACAGGCCATGGATCAGTATTGCAACCATCTGAAGTAAGTTGTGCATGCTGCTGAGCCCAGCCAGCACAGCAGGGGGCGCAGAAGGCTGCTGCTGACAATGACACACCTGTCCATGTCCACAGGTAGCACAATGTCGGAACGTGAAGAGGTTGAGGAGTGTGGGCCTGCTTGCAAACACAGGCCCAACTTCACAAAGGCAGAGGCAGATGCCCTGTTTGAGGCCTACCTCAACAAGGAGCCACTGCTGAGTGGTGCCACGGGCAGACCACAGGCCAGGGCTGAGGCCTGGAGGAGGTGGCGGCATGTGTCAACCAGCAGGGCAGTCACCAGTGGTCTGTGCAGGAGTGCCACAAAAGGTGGGCACTGATAAGATGCACATCAAAGAGAAGGTGGCAGCCATCCGGCAGCCCAGGCTGCCACCAGAGGGGGCCTGCTGATGTGCCACAGCTCACGGCACAGGAGGAATTGTGGCAGCCACCTTGCACCGCAGCACTGTGGAGGGTGTGCCAGGTGGAGGATTTCAGATGGTGGAAGCTCATCACTGCATGGTACGTATGTTGGGCACACACAGCATGCAGTGATGGGGGATGGGGCCTTGCATCACAATCACATCTGTTTTCTTTCAGCACCAGCACACCTGCATGTGGAGGATGGAGCGCCAGCAGCAGCTGTGGAGGCAGGCCCAGCCCCGACAACCAGTCATCCACCTCCACGGGCATCTGGGGGCCTGATTGGCTGCAGCAAACCACCACTGTCCAGCCAGATGTCCTGGGCATGGGGTCGGATGAGGCTCTGGATGTGTTCGCAGGATGCCAGCCACGTGTCCTGTGCATGGAGACACAGATTGGGGCGGGACTAACTCCAATGATAACCTGACCATGAACCTGGACAGCTTGGGAGGTGTTGTGAGGAGATGCCCATACCAGGTACCATCACAGGCAGCATGCCCAGCGGCCTGACAGTGGTGGGACAGCTGCCTGCCACCACTGTAGGTGCTGCTGTGTGCACTGCCATGGCAGTGCCATGTGGTGGTGGTGGTGGTGTGGCCGCAGGCACTGGGCAGTGTTCAGCGGCTGGTTGGGCAGCAGCAGCAGGGGCCACAGGGTAGCTGGATGTGGGGTCCACTGCTGGGCGCCTGATAGGGACTTACCCATGGGGACCCCACTGTGCAGCATCCACCTGAGCTGGGGCTGTGCAGTATGGTCATTCACCACAGGAGGATCAGTGCCCTGCCCAGGTTCCCCTGGGTGCGGACCCATTGGCAGAGCATACCCGGTTGCTGCGAGCCTCCGTGAAGCAACAGGTGCTGCTTGCAGCTGGGGTATGTGCAGCACGCGGAGGTGTACCAGGTGGCCGAACAGTGCAAGAGGGGCACTGTGCAGCTCCTGGCGGCTATACAGCACTTGGGCGGAGGACACCTGCATCCCAGCATCAGATAGCCAATGCAATCACAGATGGCCTTGCACTGCTGGCTGCCACAGGGTGTGGCCGGCCACCACGGACAGCATGTAGTGCACTGTCCACCACATGATCCTGGTGTCAGGCAACACTTTCCCTGTTGATGCCAGCCTCTGTTTGGCATCCCAGGCACGCCTGGGGTGGACCTGTTTGGGTGCCTACACACCCCTGGCGCGACCCGCCATGATCCCGCAGTACAGCCCCAGAGGGATGTTGCAAACACCTCCTGTGACCGATGAGCAGCCTGTAGCTGCCAGTTGGCCTCGGCATGGCCAGCCCCATGGCTGCAGTGGCCATGGCTCCACCGCAGACCAGATGTGTGTGCTGCCCTGGCTCACAGTCTGCTGCCGCTGCCCTGTGCACGCATGGGTGGTGTCTGTGTGTGCATACCACAGGTGTGGCACCTGTGTGTTGCGCCACATGCCACTTGTGTGCATGCCTGCCTGGCTGCTGGCCCATGTGGCGAGGGCATGATGAGAGCAGTTCTGCACTGGTTACGCCTGTGCAACGGTGCAATGCTTCTGATCCCCGCCACTAGCCAGCACCTGGACATGTGTGTGTGTGTGTGTGTGTTGCTGTTCGCTGCAGTGTGCAGCTGTGTGTGGCTGTGTGGCACTGACACCCCCACCCCTGTACCACACCTCTGTTTGTGCATGCCCATTGCCATGCCCACCCCTGACTGTGTGCTGTGCCTGTGTGTGTGGCCAGTGCATGGGTGTGATTCCACCTCACCGTGCACCACAGTGCTCCTGTGCAATGGTGTCCTGATGCTGCCATGCCATCCTCTGCAGCCGGGATCCCTCCACCCGGGGCTGTCCACCACCTCCGCCCATTTTCCCTGCGTCCCCACTACTGTCACCCTCATCAGCCTCGACAGCTATCCCATGGTCAATGGCCATGTTGTGCAGTATGCAGCAGGCCAGAAATAGGCCACAGGCTTTCTGAGGGCTGTACTATAGGGCACTGCCAGACCTGTCTAGGCAATGGAAACCATGCCTTTAGCATCCCAAAGACATGCTCAATGATGTTTCGCGGCTGGCATGTGTCTCATTGAAGCTGCCTCTGCTGGGGATGATGGGCCCATTAGGGGTTAGCAGCCAGGGCCTCAGTGGATAGCCGCTGTGTCCTGTGTGAAGAGTGACATGGTTAGCCCTGTGTCTTCTGTTGCTGTGCCCTTGCCTGTCCCTGGCACCCTCGCCAGCACACCCACCCTGCCCTCCCCATCCCATGGCCTGCACTGCCCAGCACCCCTGCCCGTCCCATACTCACCCACTAGGTGGCCCATGGGGATGTCCCCATGCTTGAACAGATGGCACAGTGCAGAGCTGTACCAGATGAATGCATCATCTGCACTCCCAGGGTGTGTGGCACAGACATTGGTGATGCGCCTTGGCATCGCGACACCACCTGACAGTTCACACTTGGGAACCCCTTCCTGTTCACATAGGCCACATCCTCCAGGCCAGGTGGCGCATGGATGCCCATATGGGTGCAGTCAATGGCCCCAAGCATGCCAGGCATGCGCAACCTCCTGTGGATGTCCTGCATGGCTGCTGTATGCTCTGCCTGTGTGCTGGGGAAATGGACGATTCAAGCATGTGGCAGCAGGGCATTGAGGAACTGTGAGAAGGCGGATGTGGTCGACTGGGTTGTGCCTGTGGTGTGCCCGCTGGTTCTTGAAGGTCCTGGTGAGCAGGCACATGACTGCTGTCACCTTGGTCTCCACAGAGACATTGCGTGGCTCCGCCTTGTGGGTGTCTGCATCTCCTCACTGCACAACTCACAGAGCTGCCTCAGAATGACCCTGTTCAGGCGATACCATCCCACAATCCGTGATCTGTGTATTTCAAGGTGGTGCGGCACGGTACCACCTGTTCTGAATACTGCTGACGGGTTCTTCCACGGCCACGCCGCTGTTCCTCCTGCCTCCTCACACCCCTCATTACGGCCTCCATTAGGAAGAATGCATTATCCATGGCCTCGATGTCCTGCCGCCTCCCGGATTGTCAGCTGCTGTGGGCTGTTTGCCACCCTGGTGCACTGTGTGGCACTATGCCTGCCTGTCCCTCTCAATCTCTAGGCCCTGGCTCACTCTCCACTGCCACCTCTCTCCTCTACCCCTATGGCTGCCTGTGACAGTCACTCTGTCCCTCACTGGCTCTGTCTCCCTTGTCTCTTTCTTTGTTTCTCCACCATCTCTGCCTCTCTCTCTCTCTCTCTCTCTCTCTTTCTCCCCTGGCACAAGTGTTGTCTGTGTGCTTGCGCCCTGTATTTATAGGCTCAAGTCTGCTCGGCACAGCCAGGTTTTGCTCTTGCACTTGCGCCATGGATCCATGGTTCAATATTGCACCGCGCCAAATATTCATGGGCACGCCCCTGCCTTGCACATGCATTCATTTTAGTTGTGCATGGCTAATGGGACTCTGTGCCACGACTGACTCCTGCTAAATATCACTCCTTGATAAGTCCGACTTGCACTGATGCAACTCAGTTGCACCACACACAACTGCTTGGAATATCCCGACATTGTTTTTTTTGTTTTTTATGCATCTCCCACACACCCCAACCGGACACTCTTGAGCACCAGAGCTGTCCCACCACCTCCGACCTCCTGCCATCTCCACCAGCTTCCCATTTTAGCCTACCTTAAGTAGCCTGGCACATCCTCTGACGAGAGGGTCTCTCTCTTCCAGGAGGAAATGGCCTCAACAGCTGACTACACATCAGCGCTGGGGCTGATTCTGGGCTGGCTCTGGGCTTGGTGGCAGGGAGCCAGGGCGCTCATCATCTGGTCAGCCTCATCCTTATGTGAGCATGGGGTCACCCTGGGCGGGGAAGCGTGGGGGTATGTCTAGGCAGCTGATCCCCCAAGCATGCCTCCAATCCTCCGCAGGTCCCCAGGCAGAATCCACCCCTCGGAGGGAAGCATCCAATGGACGCTTATGGAACCCTTCCTGTTGGTCTTCGCTCCTGGCATCCAGGCTTGGGTGCAAACTTGGGTTGCCTGTGTGCCGAGCTTAACCCTTTCACTTGGCGCCATGGAGCCAGCTAACACTCATTGTTTTTAAGGACATATTGACCAGGATCCAGTTCTCCCTTCCTCTGAGAAGAACTTTCTTGGAAAGATCAGTTCCTCTAGGTTCTGGCTAAAACAATTTTTCCCCAAAAGCAGCTGTGCTTATTTGAATCGGCAATGGTAAAATCCATTAGCTTAACTCAGGGCGTAGCTAGGGTGCAGGGGTGCAGGGCACCCAGGCCCATGAGGTTTGAGGGGCCCAAATCATAATTTTGATGTTTATTCAAAACTGTAGGGGCCCTATAACATCGCCTTTGCACCCAGGCCCTCTGGGAATTTGCTACGCTACTGGCTTAACTGTCCCTTTGATGATAGCTCAAGCCATAGTTGAAGTCCTTTGTTCTCCATGGCTTAGCCAGACCTTAAAGAGACATAGAAACATAGAATGCGCCAGGAAAAAGATTGATAGGCCCATCTAGCTCGCCTCATTTTCCGTGCCTAACACTACACCTTGGACTCTATTAAATCACTGGTGTCCTCCTCCTCCCTTATCTCTATTTATTATACATATGTGCCTGTCCAATGCATGTTTGTTGCTCCTCACTGTCTTCGCCCTTACCATCTCTTCTGGCAGGTTGTTCCAGGACCACCTCCCTTTCTATGAAGAAGACTTTCCTCACATCCATCTAAAATTCCCCACCATAGCCAGCCCGGTGGTGCTGAGGGCTGAGGAACTGGATGCCTTACCTCAAGCATGCCAGCGACCTGTGTTTTGGAACATGCATGGGCCTCCATGGGTTGGCAGGGAGGAGAAGGATCCAGCATCCAAGGGACTGCTCTCCTTCTCCGGGGGATGCCAGTGGTTGGTCTTAGACTGGCTCTAGCGGAGGCTGGGAGGCAGCATGCTGACGGTGCAGAAAAGGTGTGAGATGGACAGATGTCTGAGGGAGTGTTGAGGATGCATGTGTGCTCCTCCCATCGCATCGCTGTAAGCCACATCTCCAAGGGGACCAATCGAAGCCAGGAAAACGGGTCACCAGGTCGCAGCAGAGTGAACAGTCACCCACCACAGGCCCCGACCCTGAATGGCACTTCCTGGATGCTGGATACCATTAGAGGTGAGTTGAGTTGGGGCCCTCACTGCCCTGCCATGGAGGGAAACCGTGGGGAAGATGGGGATTCTGCCTGATGTCAGGGTGCGGGTTGGTCCGGTGGCTGCAGGTGTGAGCCAACTGGGAACCAAGGAGAGAAACAGATTAACATAAAAACTCCCTACCGAGCTGCATAGCATGCCCATGTATTCAGGTGCTCCTCCTTGAACAGTGGAGCAAGAGCTAGGGGCTGAGGGGCCATGCCCCCTCTTTCAAAGCATGGGGGCCATGCCCTCACTTTTATGAAACTCAGATTTAAAATAATTTTGTCCTGGTTTGAGATTTCACCATCCACCTGTCCTCACTGACCACTGTCCCAGTTCGCTGCTGAACCATCCGCCACCTGCTGGCCACTGCACACTCCCCAGCAGCTTGAAACGATTGCACCATTCCTGCTATGCACCTGCCTGTGGCACTTTAAATTAACCACAAATGGCAGGTGAGAGGACCGAGTATAATGTCACGGCTCAGGCTCACACAGCTGCTCTCAGTCCAATCAGATTGCAGTCAAGCCGGACGCCAGTGCTGTGTTAGGGCCAGATTAGAAAGTAACTGCTGGCTGGAATGGAGCGTATTGAGTCTGTCGCCATATGTTGCAGGAGTCGGAGAGACTCTGCCTCATCACCTCTGGGCCCAGACTGGCTCTTATGAACTTTGGTCTCCACCTGAATTTTTTGTTTGTTAAAAGTCTGTTGCCCATTGTGCTGTGAAATGGGGTGGCAGGCAGAAGCATTTTGTACCAACTACTCACAGCAACGGGCCTTTGGTCTGAGCATGCTTCCGATGTTGGACTAGCGAGCCCGCTGAGCTGAGAAACAAAAGTCCAAGGTAAGGGATGTATAAACTGTAACTCTAAGTTCCTGAGAAGCTCAGTAATTGGGAGGGGGGATACTGTCAGGAGGGGCAGACCAGGAGCAAGACAAAAGCTCTATCAAAAAAATGTTCTGCATTTGTCCACTATTCCAGGGGTAGAATCTGACTGGATGGATATGCTTCCTTCCCAACTGAGTTATTTTACCAGCTGAGCTTCTTTATTAAGAATAGTCTCTCGACTGGGCCCAGTAATTGCGGAAGCAAACAACTATTGGATTGTGCACCACCTGCATTTAAGGCATTTTGGCCCAGTCAGAGGTGGCATTGGTCCAGTTGCAGCTGCAGATTCTAAGACCAGCCAGAGTCTGTCTCACCCCTGACTCCAGGAGAAAATTTTTTTTTCCCTCCAGTCAGGGGTAGGGAAGATTGACAGAAGTATGTTTTAGCTTCAATAAAACCCCCAAAACTCACCACAGAGCATCTAAAACCCTGAGATTATGGGGGTCTAGTGGCCTCCAGACGCCTCGGCTTTTATACTAACATTTTTCATGGCTCCTCCTTGCCCCAAACCTTGCCCCCACCCCCGACTCTTAGAAAGGCTCTGGCACCCCTGCCTGTGAAAGAGACTCCGAATGTATCTTAAGATACGGAAAATGGCACACGCTGCTATGGTATCTCCTTGACAGAGCATGCAAGCGCAAACATTGGAGGTTTGTTGCATCTGTATTCCTGCACTGTTTGGTGTGCTCTGCAAAGGATTAAATGCACTGTCACTGCACATTATCTGTTTAAGTGTGATGTTTCTGCTGACTAAACCTCAGTCTCCCTTGCTGGTATGAGTGTGTGTGTGTGCAGTTTTCCTATCTCCAGCTGTCAGTTTTGCACTGTCTGCACCATGACTTCAGCTGGCAGCTCTGTGTGTTGCACCTCCAGCACCTTGTTCAAACCCTGTGAGGTACTTACACATCTCAATTATAGCTCCTATCACTCTCCTGTCTTCCAGGGAGTACATATTGAGCTCCCTACAACCTCTGCTTGTATGATTTTTCATGCAACCCCTCACCATTTTAGTAGCTGTCTTCCAGACCATTTCCACTCTGTCAATGTCCTTGTGAAGGTGTGACCTCCAGAACTGGACACAGTACTCTAGGTGGGGCCTCACAAGTGAGAGATACAGAGACAACACAACCTCAATTCTTCTAGAAATTCCTCCCATGCACCCCGGCATCGGGCTCACTTTGCCTACTGCCCTGTTGTACTGCTTTGCCATCTTGAGACCATCACATATGATCACCCCAAGACCTCTCTCCTGCTTGGCAACTGTAAGGACCCTTATCCCAGCTTATACACAGCTCTTGGGTTTCTGGCCCTAGGTGCATGACTTGTACTTTTTGGCATTGAAACCCAGCTGCTGCCCCAGGTCACCCTTCTAGTTTCCCCAGATTTCTTTGTATTCTATCCACACCTTCCTTGGTGTCCACCCTGTTGCAGATTTTGTGTCATCTGCAAAGAGACAGACCTTCCTCCAGTTCCTCAGCAATGTCACTTATGAAGACATTGAAGAGCACAGGGCCCAGTACCAATCCCTGTGGTACTCCACTTGTCACTCTCCCATCCTCCAAGTGACTGCCACTTACTACCACCCTCTGCCTCCTACCTTTCAACCAGTTAGATACCCAGTTTACAACCTTCTTCCTCACCCCAAGCTGCTAAGTTTCTTTGTAAGCCTCCTGTGTGGTACAGTGTCAAAGGCCTTACTGAAGTCCAGATAGACCACGCCCACTGCCTTCCCTGATTTACATCCATAGTATGACAGGGTTAAATAAGGCTCTGTCCAGTTTGTTATTCAGAAAGAGTTTAAATGCAAGGATCTGTTCTATCCTCTCCTTTTGTCTTTTGCCTGTCTGGTTGAGCAACCGAGGCCTAGGAACTGATAACTCTGACAGTCTCGTGATTCTCTCTCTCGCTATCTCACTGCCTTCACTTGCTGTTTCTATCTTTTCTTCCTTGCGATTTGCTGATATAAAATATAGGTGAATCTTTGTGTGAAACTGTAAGTGATACTGGGATCCCTTTGTTTGAAAATGTATATATTTATACTGTTGAAATGATTGCAAAAGGCTATTTGGAATTTAGGGGTTAAACTGAGATGCAGTTTGAGCTCCTGTCAGGTTTGTGTGCAGATTCTTTGCTGAGCTGTCAGCAGGAGGCCAGCTTGGGACATTATTCTATTTGCAAGCCTGCCCTGCAAAGAAACTAACAAGAACTCTGATACATTTTGTCAGAAACAGGCTGTCTCCTTAATGAGCTCAGGCTGCAGAAGTTAATTACCAGGCAGACTTGTTATGAAAAGGGCAGCAATCTTTGCTGGGGAGAGACTGAAACTTGGAATTAGAGATATTGTCAAATGAAGGATTTTGTTTTCTGTTTGTATTGCCTTTGTAAATAGTAATACTAAATTTTATTTTTAATTTTACTGTTATTGATAATAATAAAATGTTACTGCACATTTTACAACTACTCCTGGTCTTCCTATGCTTTCTGAACTATGTCTCAAGCAACAGATGGTATTAACTGTGGATATACGCTCTTGCATACCCTAAGGCAGGAGTTTTGTGCGTGGTACTAGACCTGGTACAAGGAAGCACAGAAGAAAGATATGGATTCTGCAGCAGCAAGCCCAGGCATGATTACCAGAAGAATGGCAGCCAAACTAGCAGAGACAGAAGTCCAAGTTGAGACTGTACAGCAAACACCAGTCATGGAAAAGAAGAACAGGCAGTGACAGAACCTTAAAGCCTGACTGCCTTTTTCAATGGTGGGCTATACAACAAAAGAGACAGAGAAGCAAAGAGAAAAGAGATTCAATGTTTAGAGGCACAGAGAAAAGAAGAGATGCAGCGACAGGAGCAGTGATGGCTGGATGCCTTGCAAGCTATCAAAGCTGGAGGATCGGGCACAGGTCCAGCAGAGCAAGAAAACACAAACAACTTAAAAGACACTAAACTTACAAAGTTGTGTCCTCAAATGATTTCAAAGCATACTCGAAGCTTTTGAAAGGACTGCTGCAGCCTGCCAGTGGCCAAAGCAGCAGTGGGCAGTCAGGCTGGTATCTTACCTAACAGGTATAGCTTAATTTGCCTACAGTAATATGGACACTGCACAGTCAGAAAACTAAGACCTGTTGAAAAGAGAAATCCTGAAAAGATATGACATCTCAGGAGAGACCTACAGGCAAAGATTCTGGTCTCTGATGTACAACTCAGTCGACAAGCCTTGAGAAGCCTTCACCTGACTCAGAGAACTCCTTATTAAATGACTCCAACTAGGGGCAAACAGTCCCACAGATCATCGACACGCTTGCAATGGATCAGTTCATCAACATCCTACCTACAGACGTGCAGCTTTGGGTAACATAACACTAACCAGAAAGTGGGGACAAGGCAGTTTCTTTGGCTGAAGACTACCAGATGGCCAGACAGACACCATAGCAGCAAGATAACAGCCAAGCACCGAAATTCAAAAAAATTTCAAATTCAGGTTTTATTCATTCGACTAAATGTCACTACAAAATACAGAGACAAAACATTTTACAATAATCCAACAGTCATAAAATTCAGTAAATGTGCATGTAAAATTTCATATATTGGAATAATCTAAAAATATCCATTTCTCCAAGCAGTTATTTCATTTAAAGATGGCATTACAAAGGAGAAAACATTTAGTAAAGCTTTCCCTATATCAGAAACCAGACATAACTCTGGAAACTGGTCCCAGGATTTATCACTAAGCCTAAATAAGTATACTGTACATTCCAATAAAATAAGGGAAGGTAGGCAAAATGAGAAAGCCATTGTTAGGAAGGGTAATGGAAACCCTCCAGTATCTAAAAAGTGAGAAATGCCATCCATAATCCGTCAGAGAATTCTGAGGAGTAATGATTACATGTTCCATACAGGGCTTCACCAAATACAAAAGCCAGCTGATGAGGACCAAACTTCCAGTAACTTCCCAGTTCATATCTAATGGTGACACCTGAGACTAGGCCTTGTACTTACTATCCCTTAATTTGGGCAAGCTTTCCTTTGTCTGGGCCCCTAACCATCCCTCATCACCTGTAGGTCACAAGGAAGAATTATCTTAGAACTTCCTTCCTCCAAATGCCAGCAAAATGTGGCCATGCCCTGATTTTGCATTATTATATCGCAAACCTCTGGTTTCCAACTTAAAGCATCATATGCATTCATTGCTCAAAAGACTAGGGCAAATATCAATCACTCTCCCACTTCAAAGCTTAGCTAAAAACTATGACCTTTCCCAGGTCTACAATTTGAATGTTTTGTCAAAGTTCCATAAAACCAACTATGGTCCTCATATACATACTACTTTGAGAAATAAATGGTGCAATTCAGCTAATTAGCAGCCGACTCTTAATTAGTAATGAGCTAGACCAAATCTAGAATTAATATTAAGCTGTGTCCAGTAGTCATTCGGTATAAAATAATAAAATCAGATGTACTCCTATGTACCACATGTCAAAATGATCAGAAAACATTTAAAATCAAAGTGGCAGCGTGAGACATCTCACCACCGTCTACAAAATGTATAGAGGCAAATGAGTCAGTATATTGTTTCTTGCACATGACTCATCGAAATCACTCTATAATAGAGTGATTGGCTCCTTCACTAGGAGTCCCACAGCTTCAGTTTTGATACAGTTCCAACCTTGTAAGCCCAGTGAGGGAAATTAATTGAAAAATGATTCTTTACATTCAAGTAATGTGCACAGCCGAAAAACACACGTAGGGGCAGCAAAATATTTCACATAAGTACAGCTCCATAAAAGTACCATCTCAGTTCAGGTTCAAGCGGTAGCAAGCCCCAAACTCAGTCTCCAGTGTTCACTATACTGTGCCTTAATTAAAATTTGTAAAGAGCCCAGCTGTAGACACTTAGAAAGATTACATATTTATCATGAGTTCGGCTCCACAATAAGAGTTCTGAGTCTGAAAAAATAATCTTTTTAACATTGCTGAAGCTCCGAGATATCTTTTATTAGTTAATTGGGGTTTTCTAAGCCATTTTAGTCAAAGGGCCTGATTCTCAAAGGGTTACGCCTGGCAAAACTAACTTAAGCCCAAAAAATGGTGCAAGTAGCATTTCACGCCAGGAGTTGCGACATTCGGTATTCTGCAAAGCAGCTCGCTACATGTCACAGGTAGCTTGTGCCAAAGTGGGACTTACACCACCAGTTACACCATAAACCCCCTGCGACATGACACTAGGGGTTTACGGCAGAAGGCGCCATATTCTGGAAGGGCAGCCTCCAAATCCCCAATTTGCTATTCTAAAACAACCCCAGAGGACATCTGTCAGTACAGTTACACCAGCAAATAACTGGTGTAAGTGTATTTTGCATCCATCGAGGGTTGTGCCAATGTACCACCAGCCCCGATCCCCGTATATACAACCCCCCAGCCCCATCCCCAAACCAGTAGATAAAGTCCTCAGGGCTATCAAACCCCTGCCCCGATCTCCCAATAATGATTGAAAATAGCCCCACAGGGCTATGGGACCCCTGCCCACCATCTCCCAATAATGTGCACATAGAAACTCAAGAGGGCTAGCATCCACTCCTCCATGCCCGATCCCCTGAACGCATGCCCTATGCCCAGCAGGGCTAGGCACCCCCCACATTCCCCAGATTAATAGTAAAAGCCCTGCAGAGCTAGTGGCTCCACTTGCTGGATCCCTCAGAATTGAGCATGAAAAACACAAGTAACATAGCCCCCAATCTCCATGGTAGTCTAGTGGCTCCCCAGCCCCCACCCGGCAGTGCCAGTCCACCCCACACCCCCACCCATCCCCAGCCAGTGACTGGCACAGCCCACCTCTCACCACCATGGCCAGCCACCAACTGAGCTCTATCTGAATGCATACTACTTTAAATAGTACCCGCTCAATGAATTACAGTTCATTCATTGAACACGTTTATCATTTACAGTAGTACGGCTCATACCAAGCTCAGCCGGTGGTTGGCCATGGCAGGGTGACTGGCACCGCCGCTAGACTACCAGGGAGATCGGGGCTATGTTACATTTTTTTTCATATCGCAATCCGGGATCGGCGAATGGAGGCACTAGCTCCTGTGGGGCTTTTCACTGTTAATGCAGGGAATAGGCATGGTTAAAAGAAGCCCTGCTGGGCATAGGTATGTGTCTGGGAATCGGGCATGAAGAGGGGTGCTAGCCCTGTGGGGTTATTTGTTTGGGGTTAGTCCACTAGCCCTGTGGGGCTGTACAGTGTGTGTGGGGGAGGGGAACTTGCTTCCTCACTTGGCATACATTAGGTTTCAGAAGCCAACCACCCGGGTATGCCCTCCATTTGGCTGCATCGTACGGGTTGGTGTAAGTCATGGGACTTCTAGCCGCAGAGACCCCTGCCTGGATAGAGAATTGGGTGCAGGGTCCCATGCTATTTATGTTACATGTCGCTTTTGGCGGCGACTCTGCGCCATCATTCTAGAATTGGGCCTGAGGTTCATAAATAAAACAGTATATTTTGGAAGGAAGCCCATTCCTGAATGAGTTCCCACTTTCATACAGTGACTCATACCTGTGTTAATGAGTCCCACTTGAAGCATTGCAGCCAAATATACATTTTATAAGAAGAAACCACAGCCATTTCACTTCTTCAATTAAAAACTTTAAAACATGTATGTATGGAGGGTTCTATCTCTGTAATAAGAGTTCTGAAACCCAGAATAAATTATGTAGATAGTGCCAGAGCTGACCACTCAATTCTTTTATTTGGCTGAGTTAGTGTGGAGAGCTAGAAACTAACTAAAACGGTAATTTTATGGATTTTTACCCGTGATCCTAGCATCCATAGTCGCTGTAAGGCGCCTTTTCCAGGTACAGATACATATTGGCATGTTACCAGGGATCTCTCAGACAGATCATAGTGAAGCACAACATCATAAAACATATTTCCCATTTTCAAATGGGGGTACGGAGTCCCTTCTCCTCACCACAAAGGCTTCATAATTTGTAACTCCATTCCAGTTTCCAGTTCCTTCTAGTTCAAGTAATGCCACAGAACTGCAAAAGGCATATCATCCTCATCCTCAAGCCGCCTGTTTGAATCACCTTAAATCACCTGGAAGACAAAAATAAAACAACGCTCCACTAGCATAGTTATTTATATCATAAAGGGAATGCTGTAACACCCCAACGTAGGTAACACTGGCACACCTTTAGTTGGGGTGTAATAAGCCTCTCAACATCACATTGTGCAGTGTGCCTCTCCAGAAAAGAACCTTCATCAGCCTGGAGAAAATATATCCTCAAATTCCTCCTTACCTCGGCTTCGACTCTGCTCTCACCACATTCCTTACTCTCCGTCCAAGTCCCAGTGTATTGCAGCAAACCAGTTCAATAAACTCTGCAGTTAATTCAAAACTTAAAATCGGCAGTAAAATACTTATTTTAGAAGAGAGGTGATTCGATCCTTCACATCCCCATTTCACATCTACAAGTATCTGTTGAATGCCAAAACCAACGGACAGCCAGCACACCCATTCAGGGCGAAGCTCTGCTTCCGGATGCTTACAGTTTTAAACTTCAAAAACCTCTTATCCAGAGACTGTAGGTTAAAATAATATAAGTTCCATTAATGAGGTCTTAGTTAGAATCTTTACTAACTCTGTAGCCAGTCTGTTGGGCCAGCGGTTGGATTTCCGCTAGGACTCCGGTGACCCAGGTTCGGGAATGGATCCGGGTCATTGGAGGGCCAGCAGGGGAGAGAAATATGGAGCATCCTGAGGACTGCTCTCCTTCTGGGGAGGGTTGGGAGTACGTCCAGTGCTTGACAGACCCGTGATGGAGGTCAGGGTACTGCAGTGACCAGCTTCTGAGTGTTCAGGGAGGCAGAATGGATGCTGGATGTCATTGCATATCCCCGCCCCCAGAAAAACACAAAGAAAATCATCCTGGTCACCTGGATGGCGCCACCCTGATGCCTGGCCTCCATAGCCTCGCTGCTCACTCACTGACTAATTACGGCTCCACAGGCCCTGAACCCCATGGGCAGGTCATGGTGCCATGGCTCCCACCCTGGGGGGTAAGCCAGGAGTATCAGTAGTGGAAGGCGCCATTGGAGAGCGAGGCAGGTAAAATGGAGGGGCTGATGGTGGAGTGACTGGGGAAGTATACTAAATATAATCTTTTTTTTTTGCAAGTAATTTTATTTTATTAAAAGAGCGTAACAAATAATGAGCACATATCAGGAGCAGAGAACAGGTAAATTACAACCATTGCACATATTAGATACCTTGGTATACAAGTATTGAGATATTTATACAATCCACAAAATAAAAGAGAAAGAAACGAAGAGGAAGGGGAACACTCAAATGAAAAGTAACAAAGAAAATAAAGGAGAAAAATAAAGAGGAAACCCTCCCTCCCCTCCCCTCCCCCACATACCCCCCCCGGCAGCTACCCTAATACTA
This sequence comes from Neoceratodus forsteri, assembly GCA_016271365.2. Lineage (NCBI taxonomy): Eukaryota > Metazoa > Chordata > Ceratodontiformes > Ceratodontidae > Neoceratodus > Neoceratodus forsteri. Next base: position 428,539,379 of record CM057452.1, read on the forward strand.
GTTGCGGCCAGAAATTGCCGCCAAACTTAACCTTAATTATGCTTGTAATTTACTGTGGGCTGGCTCTCATAAAAAGACTCCACTAACAGGGGAGACATGTCAGGTCAGCAATAGGTGGGGACCTAATAAGTTATATTTAGAGAACAAGGACTTATGTGGCAGTAGGGGATCCTCATTAACAGTTATATTTGTCCTTGAGGTTTTGAGAAAACCGCCCAATATCTCTGGAACTTGTCAAGCTGTAGTAACAGAATAAGCTTGCCTTTCATGCATAAAAGCTTTTAGGAATTCCTCCCACCACTCTTGGAAGGATGGAGTCCAAGTCTCTTGCCAGTGGCGTGAAATGAGTATCTTGGTAACTAACGCCACCAATGCCATCTGGCATCTTTGAACAACTGAGGAATATAATCATACCTTCCTAAGACACAGACCTCTAGGCTAAAAAATGGCACCAGGTTACAAATGGCCTGATTTTAGCTTAATTGTATTCCATAATCTCCAAGATTTTGGGACATGCCCAAAATTTATGTAGGGTGGTTACAGGGTCATCACAGTCCTTGGTAAGTCGGTGAGAATCGGTTATTTAACCGACAAAGCTTCGCTGGGGACAGATAAATATTGTGCAGCAACTTAAATTGGACATCTCTAATCTGTCTTGTTTAACACACGAATATATATCGCCCAAATTCTCTCCCATATTGTATCCGCCAACCAGGGACATATTGATTTTCCAATAGACAGGAGCTGGCGATTGGTTAGAGTCTTGTCTCTAATATATATTTGTAAATTTTCGAGACAGGTCTATTTAACAGGCCAATCGCGCCCAGTTCCCTCACATAACAACCCTGCCTGGTCGGAACAGTTTGTTTTCTCAACGAAAGCTCTAATGCTAATTCAACTTGCGCTAACCAGTACAAAGACTGGGGTTTAACTCGAATTTTGTGGATAGGTTAGAGAGCAGAGATAGAGCCTTCTTGAGTAAAAAATCCTTAATAATGAATCTTACAAGTAGGTTTTGGGTAGAATCTAGTAATTGGTTGACCACCTACTAAGAAATTAGGATTTCTTAATAAAGGTTGTGATGAGTCGTAATACTGTTTAACTTTAATCTTGAAAAAGTTGATTCATAGCTTTAATATCCCAACCTAGAGGAGTAGATCTAACTTCCTGGGATCTTGGTCCACGCACATACCACAGAGATTCTGATCCAGTCCATGCTTCAGCAAAGGCTAGGTCTAGGTTAAGACCAGGATGGAGGGCATCGGCCTCACCCGCCCACAAAGCTGATCTGGAAGCGTGGATTGCCAGGTAATAAGTAAAAATCAGGTAGCTGCAAGCCACCTAGTTACGATGCCGACATAACTTTAGGTAAGCCTCACGAGGAGGTTTACCTCCAAAGAAAGTGCACAATATTTATAGAGAGGATTAAAGTAAGATTTAGTGAGATGTACATTGAGATTTGAGAGAGATAAAAATTTTGGCAAAATCACCATTTTGATCGTATTGACTCTACCGGAAAAGGTCAATGGGAGCTTTGACCATCTTTCAATCCTCTTAATGGATTTAAACAGAGGTCTGAGATTTAAGTTAGGCAATTCCTCCAGGTTTTAGAAACTTGATACCCAAATATAGTATAGACTTGGTTTTACATTGCATACCAAAGAAGAACACCAATCAATCAATCAATCAATCAATCAAAATCTTTAATCAGGCGAACATCATTGAGCATAGCTCATTTACAAGATGGACTTGAGTGGTCAAGAAGTGCAAGTGTTATTACATTGACAAGGGTAGCATAAACAGTAATACAATGACAGGGGTAACATAAACAGTAATACAATGACATAAGTGCTACTATATAACAATATACATATGTACAAGGCACATTAAAACTTTTAATCTGTGAGACTGAAGGTAATGGCACATCAGGAGTAATATGTAGATTATAGGACCTAGCAGGCATTTTGAGGGTGAATCTTGGGACTGAAACGGGAGTTATGTCAACATATAGGAACACGGTGGGGTAGGTAGGGCGGTTTAGGCCTTGTGGAAGCAGTTGCAGAGTTCTGGGAATAGGGTGGTGAATAATCTTTTGAAGGATATTAAGGGTAGGAGGTTATTTAGCTTCATGGTTTTGGAGTGAATTCAAACAATTGCTAGTGAGTAGCTGATAGCAGCCCTCCCAAACTGGGTGCAGACATTGGGGACCTTAAGAATGATAATTTTGCTGATCCTTAGGTTGTATGGCCTAGAAGTAATTTGAGTAAAACAGTCTGAGATATAGGTAGGTAGCTTGCCTGATAAAGCTTTGAATATCCAAATTGCAGCATTCCTATTTCTTCTGTGTTGTAATGATGTCCAGTTAACTGCCTTATAAAGGGAGCAATGATGGGTGCTGAAGGAAGGTCAGTAATGAATCTGATGGACCTGTGGTATAGGGTGTCCAGTTTATTTAAGAGTGGGAATAGAACAATGTCCGTACAGAAAGTCAGCATAGTCAATGAGGGATAGGAATGAAGCCTGGATTAATCTTTTTTGGAGTCTCTGTTGAAGTAGTGCTTTATTCTAAAAATAAACCAAGCCTTTGTCTCAGTTCCTTTAGTAGCTCCTCAATATGGACAGAATAGTCAAGCTTGTTATCAATCCAGACTCCAAGGTATTTGAAGTTATCAACGAATTCCAGCTTCTCTCCAAGTAAGGTGGTTAGTTGTAGGGTGGTGGATGGTGGAGTAGTGGCAGAGCAACTCTTTGAGGTAAAGAACATAGCTTTTGTTTTTTGGCATTTAGAAATAGTTTTTATCCAGTAGGTTGTGTTGTAGGATGGAAAATTCAGATTGTAGCAGTTCACAGGCTTTAGATAATGAAGGATTGCTAACATATAATACAGTATCATCAGCAAACAGATGGATGTTGGATTGAGTGAGGTTAGCATCAATATTATTATTAATATAGATGGCAAAGAGGATGGGGCCAAGAATAGAGCCTTGCAGTACACCTCTTAACAGTGGTTTTAAGGTGGATAGGTAGATTCCATTTTTACCAGTTGTGATCTATCTGATAGATAGCACTTGAACCAATTGAGTGAAGGGGAATCCAACCCTAGTGAGCCAAGGAGGTGATTAATGATTCATGATCCACTGTGTCAAATGCTTTGCTCAAATCCAGGAACACAACACAGGTACTGTTCTTCTTATCCATAGCAATCTGCCAGTCGTTGGTTACTTTGGCTAGGCGAAATGGTGCTATGCCTTGATCTAAATCCTGATTGTGCTGTATTTAGGAGGTTATTGTTATCCAGGTAGTCCCTTAATTGTAAGTTTACTAACTTTTCGAGCATCTTGGATAGAACTGATAGGATGGAAATGGGCCTGTAATTATTGGGGTCCATAGGATCACCAGATTTGAGTAAAGGAACTACTTGAGCTGTTTTCCAAGTGGAGGAATGGATCCAGTGGTGAGGGAAAGATTGAAGAGATGAGTGAGGGGGCAGATAAGACTTGAGATGCAATCTTGAGGAAGTAGGGTCCAGGGAGTCTGTACCTGCACTTTTTGAAGTATCTAAATTGAGAGGAGATCTTCCACTTCTTTCAAGGATATTGGGTTGAAGGAGAAGGTTGATGTAGCCTTTTGACCCACGGTGGATTGAAGGTTCAAGGAAGATCTCAGGAGATTTGCAGGTGAAGAGTCAAATGCTAGTCCAGCTGTGGTGAAGTGGTCATTGAAGGTATTTAGGATTTCTTGTTTGTCCGTAATTTCTGTGTTATTTAGTAGCAGTTTGCAGGTTAAGGCAGGAGTAGAGTTTTGGCCCAAGATACCCTTATTATAGTTCCCAGAGCCTGGTTGGGTTATTATAGGAGGCATCCAATTCAGCTCTATAATAGGCAGCTTGGCAGATCTTATTTGTGTTGTACATGAGTTTCTTGCTTTTCTGAAATTTAGCCAGTCTCTGGATCCTTAGTTTTCTTGCCTTTTCCACAGTTTATCTCTGGCTAGCAAGGCTGTTTTAAGATCAGTGGTGAACCAGGGCAGGACCTTGCTTTAGTTCTGATATTGGTGAATGGTGCATGAATATTGAGAGCATTAGTGATAATGTCCTTTAGGATCTGGAGAGCTGTTTCCACTGAGGTTGTAGGTAGAAATCTTGCCAATATATTGTGTTACTCAGGTCATGGAGGTATCCTGGTATGTTGAACTTCTTTTTGACTTTTGAGGACAAATTCAGCAGGGTTGGTGGTTTGAGTGAAGATCTTATGCCAGCTATGGGACAATGGTCACTTACATCATTCGTAGTACTCCATGAGTATATAAGTGAGGCTTGTTTACCAACATAATATCCAGGAGTGAGCTGTTGCTAAATTTTTAGGTTAACCCTGGTTGGGTCTTTAATTAGCTGTGTAAAGCCATAGGTGTCACAAAAGGTTACCAATGGAGCAGATGCATTAGATAGCCAGTTTAAATTCAAATCACCAAGGATGATGGTATCTTCAGGGCCTAGATTGGTTATTGACCCCAGGTGAGATAGTAATTTGAGGCCTGCTGAGGGGGCCTATAGCAGCCAATCAATTTAAATGAAGACAAGTTAGGAAGGATATTTTGATTGACAAACATTCAAATTCCTTTGGTTCGGATGTGTTGATGAGGCAGGTAGCAGAGATGGTGTCCTTAATGTATATGGCCCCCACCACCCCTGGAAGGGCGATCTGCTCTGAAGAGCTGATAGTTGGTAAGGTTTACAACACTGTCTTTGGTCGAAGGTCTGAGCCAAGATTCAGAGATGACCAGAAAGTCAGGCAGGGGTATGTGCCACCCAGGCCTGTATTACGGAGAATTTTTTAAGAGGCTGCAGGCATTGAAGTGTAGGAAGCTTAGGCCATTTATAGAGGATAGATCAGCAGGGAAAATAAACTTCAATGGGGCCAGGATTTATTTCAATGGTACCAAAACAGATCAGAAGGTAGAAGATTAATTTGAGGAGGGCACCAAGGACAGGGATAGTGAGTGGTCAGAGCGTTTCCTCTTAATCCTGGGTGCCTGCTGTGAGATGATGATGGTCCTGGTATATAGGTGTGAATTTTATCATAGCATAATAATTTAATGGACAGGCATAGTGGGTTAATAAAAGCCATGATACAAGTAAGGTGCCAGGGCTGTGCTGAATTGTTAGGTGGCCTTATGTGGGATATCCCAGAGGTTGCATTATAAACGTGGTTCGGAGTGAATAAGGAATCCGTGGTTGGCCATTGTGGATGGCGGAAGTGGCAGTCGTATTAACTGAGTTATTTATCTTGACACTGGGCATAACATTAATATCATAAGGGATTGGGTCAGATGCGAGGCTCAGGAGCAAAAGGAAGCAGAGTAGCATTGTGGAGGTTAGGTATGGGTTAATGGAGGAAGGAAAGGATGTAGGCGTTGATTAAGAAATGGCGGTCTTTATGTAAATGAGAAGAGGGATAAAGTATAGACTTTGTCAGATTAAGCTTGTAGCCAGAAAGTTGACTAAACATATTAATCAAGTTTAGTACTCGCGGAGCGACAGTGCAACGTGCGGATGTGCAGTAATAAATCATCTGCAAAGGCAGAGAGCTTATGCTCTACTTCCCTAGTAAATCCCTGAATATGCGGGTCTCCCTTAATTATCGTATTAAAGGTTCTATATATAAGTTAAACAAATCGGCTGACAAAGGGCACCCTGTCTAGTTCCCCTTAACAAGGGAAAGGCTCCAAATTATATTGTTACACTGGATTCTAGCAGTTGGACATGTGTACAAAACCCTTATCATTTGCAAGAACCCATCAGGAATGCCAAGTTTCGCCAGGATCGCAAACATAAAGGACCATTCCACTCTGTCGAATGCCTTTTCTGCATCTAGTGAAACCAGAGATGCTTCCATATCTGGATCCACTGAGGCAGAAATCAGGTAAAATAATTTCTAAAATGGTCGGCCGACGATCGACCCTTCACAAAACCGGCCTGTTCTGGGCTAACCAGGTCTAACCAAACTTGTTTCAGTCTATCGGCCAGGATTTTAGCAAAAATTTTACAGTCCAAATTTAACAAGGAGATTGGTCTAAAGTTACCCACTAGATCAGGAGATTTCCTGGTTTAGGTAACAGAATTATCCTAGCTCGAAGATAGCTTTATCGGAGATACCAGACTCGAGCCAATATGCAAAAGTTGTTTCAATAACGGAGTGAGGTTTTGTTTGAACAATTTATAGAAATATGGTGTAAAACCATCCGGACCTGGGGCTTTATCGATTTTGAGTGAATCAACAGCTCCCCTATCTCTTCATCCGAGATGGGTGCTATTAGCTTTTGTCTAGAGCCTTCCGATAAACAAGGAAGGGGACCTTTGCCAGAAAAACATCCAGTTTAGATCTATCTGGCGAAGAGGAAGTTGAGTGAGTATAGCTCCTTATAATAATCAACAAAATATTCAGGATACCCTTAGAATCTGTAATCACTTGGTTAGATATCGGATGCCTTAAAGCTGTCACCCACCTGGTTTCTGACTTTGTCTTAATTGCCAGGCCAATAATTTCCGGCTTTACTTCCGTAGCCTAAAAACATTGCTTTAGTTTTATTGGCGAGTTTGTGCCCTCTCTCTCAAGGTACTGGCTTACTTCACTCTCAATGCCACCAAGTCCTGCTCCTGGATATCAGATCTTAGTCCTTCTGGTATAGATTCCAGCTCTCTGATTACTTTCAAGGAGTTAGCTATCCTTGCGTAATCTTAGCCTTGCAAACTGTTGCTATCGAATTAGCTCCCCTCCACACTGCCTTTAGGGATACCCATCCTTTATCTACTGCCTCGATTGAGCCCCAGTTAACTTCTACGGATCTATTCAAAAGTCACGAAAGCGAGTTAAAACCTGAGCATCCTTTAAGATATCATTATTCAATGACCAGGAGTATGATCTTGAGGAACTGATGATGCCACCCAACAGAGTTTAATGGGAGAGTGGTCCGAGATCACCCTTGGTAAGAGTGCTGTCTCTACCACACGCTTATACACTGTGGGTTCACTAAAAATAGTCAATCCTGGAAAGTGTTTTATGGATGGGAGAATAAAAGGTGTACTCGAATAAGCGGGATTAAGTAATCTCCAAGGGTCTACTAGCCTAAAAGGCCACCAGCTCATCCAGGGCTCATTGGGCAGGTGAGGCCGCATACCTCTCAGCAGGAGGCGATCCAGTCTAATAGACGGACTATATTCCAGTCTCCCCAGAATAATTGGAAGCTCTTTAAAGGGTGATAAGATTGTTGCCAGATGGGTAAAAAGGACGGTGAGTCCATATTAGGGCCGTATATTGATCCCAGTACTATCTGTTGCCCACCAAGTCTACAAACAATAATATACCTGCCGTTAGGGTTGGAAACTGACTCTGAGTGAATAAGCGGTACCCCTCAGGCTATTAAGATAGCCACCCGCGTTACTCGAAGAAGCCAGCTCGAAAACCTGAGCTACCCATTTCTTCTTTAGGTGAGGTAAATGATCTGTCAGGGTATGGGTTTCCTGCAAGAAAACTATTGCGGATTATATTGGGTCAGATGATTCAGTATTACATATTTTTGCAATTATCTCTACCCTTTGATATTCCATGAAAGAAAGTTTAGTTTAGCAGCCATTGGAGCCATTCCTGGTGCAAGAACATTAGGTAGCTGCCCCCGGACCCCTTCCTACACAACCCAGCCTGAGATCCTGAACCTAAGCTCCCCTTTTATCCCCAAACCCTTCCAAAAGAAACTTAACCTGACCTCCTGGCCCGAAGCCTGGTCCTCTGGATTTGGTTCGTGGCGCTTCACAGAGGTGGGGCCCCCACCCTTTTTAGTGCACAACCGAGACCAATATACACTTTAAAGATCTAGCGCATAAGCCCTTATAGTGTTCTGTCAGTGGGCTATACCCTAACTAGAATATTTTAGCTGTCTAGCTTTGAGGGAAAAACTGATGCGAGAAAAATGGTAGAGAAGAAAACAAGATAACCTGGGACATCATGAGAGCAGACCCACTTGGCCATTACCAGACTCTAGCTTGGTCCAACTAATACCTGTCTCCAAAATGGGCAAAGAAAACCAGAACTGTCTGGGATGCCTAAGAGCTTTCCTCTATGCTCTCCCTAAGCGCTACATACTTCAACAAAAAAATACCCTCGGCACAAACACTCCTGCCTTATGGAACTGCTGTTCCTGCTGTAAAGGAAGCAGGGTAAAAGACCTCATAGCGGTCAAATTTCGTGTCTCCATCACTGATCTGAACTCTGGTTAACATCTGCTAACAACGGAGGATTAATCTACCCCACTCCATCGTGCCTCTTATACAGCGCTTTTCTCCCTTCTCTAAGTGCAAGAAAAGCTCGCACCACCGCAGTGTAGCCAACATGAAGGGAGAGCACATTAACGTGGCAATAGCTCCTCTGGTGACCCAGAAAATAATGTGCTCACTACTTAACTCACTGCATAATAGCAAGGAATTGAGAATCTAGTAATAAAAAGAAAGAATTCTCGATATGCAGTCCCAGACATCTTAATATTTTAACAGTCCAACGAGATATGAACAAGTCCACAGGAAATGCAATATAGGCAACAACATGAATCCCATGGCATAACTTTCGGCTAGCAGCATCCCCGAAATACTGATCTCCTGGTCAGGTCTTGGAAAACAGTTCAGGCAATGAAGCTTTTAGCTGTGTTAACGCTTCAACTGAATCGAATCGCTTGACTCCTTCCTTGAGGGTAACTTCGAGCTTCGCTGGTACAGCATTCGGTGACAAATCCCAGCCACCCAGAGTTTGGATGTCACGGGCCTGAAGCTCGCTCTCGCCTGCCTCATTTTCCAAGTGAGATCGGGACCAAACGCAGTCACTTCCCTTCCCAGTGAAAAGTAGATAGCTTTCGAATTTCTCTCAGCAAGTGCTCACGATCCAAGTAGTTTAACAACTTAAAAATTATAGGCCTTGGTGGATCAGTGGAGGGTTTAGCTCTAAAAGCACGGTGTCCCAGCTCAATAATATATTAGGGCCCATTGGAAGATGGCCGGACGATTCTTAATAACTTCTGCAGAAAGAGCACCGTGTTAGGTCCTTCTTCACCTTCTGGGAGCCCCAGAAGGACTAAGATTATTCCGCCTGCTTCTCCCCTCTAAATCGTCGAACCGATCCTCCAACTTTGCCACCAGTTTCCTGCATTCAAGAATTGTAGGCCCGATTTCTCCATCGGCTTCGATAGATGAGAATCACGAGCCTCGGTGTCCGTCACCTGATGGGCTAGTGGGTTACAGCCGGTTAAAATCCGCCACCTCATCAACCAGCTTGAACAAAGCTTCCTTGATCGTGGATAAATCGCCGTATATTTTGCGGTGTAATTTCGTCTGGTACCGTTTGGGTGATGAGCTGCGCATGAGGGTCTTTTCACCTCTAATTCTTTGTCTGGAGCCTGCATTTAGCGATACGGTCGCCTGCCTCGCACCAGTACTTGTTTTTGCTCTTGCACTCTCGATTAAAGTAGGATGGTTCAGTAATTCTCGCTAAATCAGGAATTAAAACGATTAGGACTGAGAGCCCCAAAAGCTGCTGCTACTCCTCCATGAACGTCATGTGACCTCTACTAAATAGAATCTTTACATAACTCTACAACACTCTGGAGCAAACTAGTTCTCTTGCTTCATGAATTTCTACAAGCGTACTTAATATTCACACTGACAAACCTGCCAGCTTGCCATGTAGTGCTCGACCTGTCCCAAATGTCAAATACACCGCACAAACAAATTAGCAGTGGCAAAGAACGGCAGTTAAGATGCTAGTTTGGTTTAGATAAAAGAAAAATCTTAACCACAGCAGAGTAGCAGAACTCAGAACAGGTCCATGGAACAGCAGCATGGCCCTTTTTGCTCTCCCACCCCACACACATACTTGTAAACAAATTCAAAGTGCCAGGGCTGAGACAGCAAGTACCGTAAGACCCTCTTTTCCTGATTTAACTCCAAGTCTTAGAAGAACTCTGGTGAGGGTTAACAAATATGCACCCAAAGACTTTATCTGCTATAAATGTAATAAGCCTGGTCATATTAGAAGCAGTATAGTGCATTGGTTTAAGGCTCTGAGCTGAAAACCTGGAGACCTGGGTTTGAATCCCACAGCCCCTACTGGCATGCTCTGTGACCCTGAGCAAGTCACTTTACTTCCTTGTGCTCTCAGGTCACACCTAGAAACAAGCTTTGGCATAGTGTGCCTTCCTGTTTAAACAATTTCCCTTATACTGTAGAAACTGCTGTAGTAAAGAGGATAACACTAGAAGATTTGTCCTTAGCAAACTCAGGCAAGCACAGTACTTAATAGATGTCGGGGTGGGAGATAAGACTGTGAAGGGCTTATAGATTCAGAAAGCAGACAAACCCTGGTGCATGTTGAAGTTCTCAAAAGAACTGTGCCAAAGGACCAGGTACTGGTGTCATCTGCATCCACGGGGACACTCAGTGCTATCCCACCACTTAAGTGACTCTGAGTATTAATGGAGTGTCTTACCAAATGAAAGTGGGGTAGTACCTAAGTTACCTGTACCTGTGATTATTGGAAATGACTTTCCGGGATTTATGGAGTTAGCCACAGAGGAGTAAAACCTGATATTTTAGCAGCTGTGATGATAAGAGCTCAGGCAAAGAAAATCTCAGATGGTGGGGACACGTTTCCTTTTGATGATTTTGATTCAGACTTGTTTGAGCACAGCTCCAAGATCTGAAGTCCAGGAAAGAAAGAAGACACCTGAAGAAACTGGCAAAAAGACTGATGGACATAAGGGGTTAATATATGAAAATGCTGAAACTAAACTGATAACTGATTGTGATTTTATTTCAGAGCAAGATAACAATGCTTCTCCCCAGGGTTATTTTAAGAAGCTGGTGGTAAAACCAAAACAGGGTGAACCAATGTTTAAAAATGTAATGGGTTGCTGTTTCATGTTTGGGTTAAACCTCAGACACATGGACAGATAGAATAATTGGTTATACCACAAATGTATTTCATTTCATTTTCATTTATTCTTTGGTAACTGGGTGAAGGCACTGGACCAAAGGTCCCTTTCAGGCCGGACCGGACAAAAAACATACAAAAATACAAAATACAATCAACAGCGATACAAAACCAAAAATACAAATTACAAATTGCAGTTGCAAACAGATTTAGGTAATAAATAACTTTTAATCTTTGTTTAAAAGTTAAAACAGAGGAGCAATCCTAACATCAAGTGGAGTGAATTCCAATACAATGGTGCTGCTACTGAAAAAGCTCTAGAGCTTAATCTAAGCCAAGACCTGGGGACAAAATATAGGGGCCATGACCGACCACAAGCTAGGAAGCAATTCTCTGATTACAACAAGATCAGAAAGAGGAAAAAGGAGCCAAAGCAAAAACATTTATACATCAGACAGCCAACAAAATATTCTATTCTGCAACTAGGGAAAACTACCCCAACGAGAATAAAGATTACACCGATGTGTCCTATTGGGGCTCCTAAAATAAATCTACAAATATTATTATAGGCCACAGTTAGTGCTTGCATTTCTCTTGTACCTATGTTATAATATAAACAAGAACTGTAATCAAAATATGGAAGAAGAGAATCAATAGCAATTGCTAATCTTTTGCTTGTGAGAAGAATGACTTGAATTTGTATACACCTATTCTTTGATTTACTTTCTTAACCATTGACTGAATCTGAGGTGAAAAGGTCAAACTGGGATCCAATAGTGTGCCCAAATGCTTAAATTGAGACACTTGTTCAAGCAGACCACACCGAAAATCAGATACCTCAGTTCCGGGTGTCCACCAACATAGATTCGTGCCAAATAACATGACTAGTTTTAGCTGAGTTCAGAACCATAGCATTTAAAGTAAGTCAAGAACAGACGGCACCAAAATCCTTTTCTAGGGAACAAGAAAGTTCAGACACAGAATTTGACTGAGCACAAATTACAAGATCATCTGCATAAACATAGAAACATAGACTTTGATGGCAGATAAGGACCGCTTGGCCCACCTAGTCTGCCCATTTCTCTACCTACAGGATAGGCCACAGATCCTAGTTAATCAACAGCCTATTTCTTCCTACTCCCACAAGAATTGCCTTATGTCTGTCCCATGCATTCTTGAATTCTCCCACAGTTTTAGACCCCACAACCTCCTCAGGAAGGCTGTTCCATGCATCCACTATTCTCTCTGTGAAAAATACTTCCTCACATTGCCCGAACCCCCCGCCCCCATCTTTAAATTGTGTCCCTTGTTCTTGCACGTCTCTTTTTCTGAAAGATGCTACCCTCTTGGACTTTGTTGATTCCATTGAGGTACTTAAAAGTTTCTATCATGTCCCCCTCTCCCTTCTTTCCTCAAGGGTATACATATTAAGCTCCTTTAGTTTCTACTCATATGACTTCTCTTGCAGACCCTGCACCATTTTAATAGCAATGATTCACTAAACTTACAAACTCCAGAAGCTGATTAATAAAATAGAAATAACAGGGGTCCCAAAATGGACCCGAGGCACACCTACAACTAATTGGCAAGACATCAGAAACCACAGAACCTACTTGAACAAATTGACACCTGTTACTCAGATAATCATAGAACCAAGAAACAGCGACATCAGAAATTTGTGCAGGCCAAAATCAAGTTGTTACAGATAGCACATGATAGTCCTATAGCTGGTCACTGGGAAGGATCACACCTTGCCAGATTGCTATACAGATTTTACTGGCCTGGAATTCATGAAGGTGTTGCTACATATTCCAGTTCTTGTGCTGAATGTCAGAAAGTAGCCCCAGTGACTAAAAAGACAAGGTGCCCTGGTGCCCCTACCCTTGATAGATGTGCCTTTGAGAAAATTGCAAATGGATGTGGTTGGTCCCTTAGACAAAAGCAACAAGCATTTGTCAACACTGAATGTTGAGTGCGTTGGTGTGTTGTGCACGCTCACTGGCCTCTGTCAGTCCCTCAGTCTGTTTAGTCCGGTGCTGCAGCCTGCTGGTTTGTACTGGACTCCTGCCTGCACTTGCATCTTATTCTGCCCACTAAAATTCTGCAGCTGTCCCGACAAAACTCTGTTGAGGTGGCTCACTCCCCTCTCTCATCATTCATTCTGTGTCTCCTGGTGCTGCAGGCTGCCCTTTTGTACTGGGTTCCTTCTTCTGTTGGTGGCTTTTTCTGCCCACAAAGAAATCTGCAGCAGTCCCAACACAGGTCTGCTGAGCCTGCTGACTCCCCTTTCTCACTCACTCGTTCCATTTCTGCTGGCACTGCAGGGTGGCCTTTTGCACGGGCTCCTGCCTGCATTGGCACCTTTTTCTGCCAACAAAGAAATCCAGACAGTCACGACAGAGCTCCGTTGGAGGTCGCCACTCCCCCATGTCACTCACTCATTCTGTCTGTGCTGGCGCCTGCAGGTTGCCCTTTGTACTGGGATCCTGCCTCTGTTGGCACCTTTGTGTGCCCACAAAGAAATCTGCAGCAGTCCCAACAAAGCTCCGTTTAGCTCGCTCGCTCCCTTCTCTCACTGACTCATTCCATTTCTGCAGGCGCTGCAGGCTGCCCTTTTATTGGACTCCTGCCTGCATTGCGCCTTCTTCTGTCCACAAAGAAATTTGCAGTAGTTACAATAGAGCTCTGTTGAGCTCGCTCACTCCCAGTCTCACTTGCTCATTCTGGGTTCCCCACCAGTGCAGGCTGACAATTTGTACTGGGCCCTGCATGCACTGCACCTTTGTCTGTCCACAAACAAATACGCAGCTGTCCTGACAGAGCTCTGATGAGGTCGCTCAGTCTCCCTGTCTCCTGCGCTCATTCTGTTTGTCCTGGCGCTGCAAGCAGCCCTTTGTATGGACTCCTGCCTGCATTGGTGCCTTTTTCTGCCCACAAACAAATCTGCAGCAGTCCTGACAGAGCTCCGTTTAGCTCACTCAGTCCCCATGTCTCACTTGCTCATACTGTTTCTCTCACCACTGCAGGCTGGCCTTTTGTACTGGGCCCTGGCTGCACTGATGCCTTTTCTGCCCACAAAGAAATCCGCAGCAGTCCTGAAAGACCTCCTGTGAATTCGGTCACCCCCTCCATCACTCACTCTCTCGTTCTGTTTCTCCCAGTGCTGCAGGCTGCCCTTTTGTACTGGACTCTTGCACTGGGCCCTTTCTCTGCCCACAAACAAATCCGCAGCAGTCCCAACAGACCTCAGTTCAGCGCGGTCACTCCCCTCTCACTCGTTCAATCTTAATGTGTCCCATGCAGCAATTCCCCAGCAACCATGCTATTCTGCGGCAGAGTGAAAAACACATTTTAGCCATAATGTGAAAAATGTCAGCTGTACTGTTCATAAGGAGGTGTGGAAAAATGCCACTGTTGGAAATGTGGGAGAAAATATTACAAAGTGAGATGTTACAAGGTGCGTGAAACAGTTCAGCGCGCGCTTGTAACACACTCATATTATGGAGTTCGTCACCCGATTTTCAACATAGGCATTTTAGGACCTCTGCTCATGAACAGTGCCACTGTCATTTTCTTAATCTGTCCGAACAGTGATTTCCCACAGCGACCACATTATTCTGCGCGGAACTGTGAAAACACATTTCAGTCTTGATGTGAAAATGACAGCTGCACAGCTCATAAGGAGGTGTGGGAAAATTCCACTGGTGAAAATGTGGCGTGACAATATTACAAATCTGCGAAGTTACAGCGTGCGTGGAAGTGTGCAACGCACGCATAACACAGTCATTCGATGGGCTATTATCCCCAAATTTTCAACATAGGCATTTTATGACCTCTGCTCATGAACAGTATCACTCTCATTTTCTTAATCTGTCCGGACAGTGATTTCCCACAGCGACCAGTGTATTCTGTGCGGAGTGTGAAAACACATTTCAGACAGGATGGGAAAATGACAGCTTTACTGTTCATAAGTAGGTATGGGAAAATGGCAATGTTGGAAATCTGGAGTGAAAATATAAATTTGCAAAATTGAGGTGTGCGTGCAAACTGTGCAATGCATACTCGTAACACAGTCATTTTATGGAGTATCATTACAAATTTTCAGCATAGCTATTTCAGAACCTCTACTCATGAACAGTGGCACTGTCATTTTTTTAATCTGTCCCGAACACTGATTTCCCACAGGCGACGCTATTCTGCGCTGGAAGTGCGAAAACACATTTCCACCATGATGTGAACAATGACAGCTGTACTGTTCACAAGGAGATGACAAAATGCCAATGTTGGAAATCTGGTGTGAAAATATTGCAAATTCAAAGTTCTACGTCGCGTAGCAACTCATGGCCTTTTTCATAACAGTAATTTTTGGTTTTCCACCACATTTACAAATAGGTTTTTGAGAGCCCACCCATGAACACTGGCACTATTGTTTTATTAATCGGCCCCAAAAGGTGATTCCGACAGTGACCGTGGAAATCACCTTTCCGGCCAATTAACGCCATGACAGTTCAAGAATTCATGAGGAGGGGTCCCAAAACCCCATGTTGAAAATTTGGTGGAAAAATTCCCCAAATGCCTGAAATATGCAGTAAAGTTGAAAAACCCTATGTATTACATTATACAGCTTACCGGCATTTCCTCAGTTCGCAGTTGGCTTTGAAGAATGCAGGCGTGTTCCCGGTCCACGAAGATCGTCGCGCTGAGCACCTAAGGTAAGTATGGGGCGGGGGTGTGTGGGGGGCAGGGCGTGCAGTGGGTGAGTCTTCGGGTTGCGGGTGGAAGCGGGGTGGCGCCTAGGGGCCAGTTTCCTTTCTTCCAGGATTTAAAAAATAAAATAAACCAGACATCACAGGACCATTTTCTGACTTGCAGAGGCATTTGGCACACTGGGGTGGGCTCCCAGTGTGCCAGCAGAGGCTTCCTGGTCGGGGGCAGCAGTAGCCTCGAGAGTTGGGCACCCCGTCGGCAATCGGGCAGGGGGGGGTTATCAGTATGCCGACAGGGATTGGGCACCGTCGGCAACAAAAGGGAGGGTAACAGAATGCCCGATGGGGTGGGCTCCTAAGCCGTGCAACAAAACAACGAGGAACACTACAACCAGCGAGAGTTGTACCCCGTCAGCAGCAACAAAGGGGGTAACAGAATGCGATAAGGATTGGGGCCCGTCGGCAACTAAGCGTCGTGTGGGGTTATATTGTCTGTGAACACGGTGGCAAGCCATCGCCATGTTCTAAACAATCTCGGGAGTTTTACATCCCAGCCTGCAATGACAGTCGCTCCCTCATTGCAGCAGATGACTGACGCTGCAATGGCGAGGCGGCCCCTGATTCTTGTGACTGTTTTTAAGGATGTCAACGCTGGCTGAACTAGTGTCAGCAGCAGTGTCGCCACAGCATTAGGAAGCGGAGCAAGCCTTTATAGGCTGTGGGGCATTGGCCACAACAGTGCCACGCCTCCACAACCTGCTTCTCGAGAAACCTGTCGCCAACATGTTTCTTGCGCATGCGCAATCCAACATAAAGGGAAATTGATTCATTTTTGGTAGTATGTGACTATGCTACTCAATACCCACGGCAGCTGCTATGCATTCTGTCACAGCCCCAAAAGTGGCAGCAGAGCTGCCAACATTTTCAGCAGCATGGACACAAGTAAAGAGATTATTACTGATCAGGGTAGTAATTTTGGTTCTGTATTACTGAAGGAGCTGTATCGACTGCTAGGTATATCAGCACCATGAGAACCTTCATTTATCACCCTCAGACAAACGGTCTTGTTGAGCGTTTAATCAAACCCTAAATGCATGTTAAAAAGGTTTGTATAAGGGGAAGGAAAGATTGGGACTAATACTTACCTCACCTGCTTTTTGCTTACAGAGAAGTGCCACATGCAGCAACAGATTTTTCACCATTTGAAATGTTGTATGGTAGACAACATAGAGGGCCACTAGATGTAATAAAAGAAACATGGGAAGATAACCCACTCAGAAAAAATCTATTACATTTTGTATGTGTCAGAGTCAGAGTTCTTTATTTATAGATGTAAAATTAAAAACAATTTATTACATCAAAACATTAAAAACAGATGGTACACATATATAAAAATATAATAATTGAAATACAACAATAAGATTTCATCTAATATAACCCATACAATAAAGCATTATTTTATCTTACAGTGATGCGTCCAGAGCTTTTATTGCTTCAGAAAATGTTGCTAAAGCATATATTTTCTTAACTTGATCTTATTTCAATAGTTTAACAACTGCTTCCAGAACTGCCTTCCCTCTAAATTCTGGAAGGAGCTAACCAGCGATTTCTTTCTTTAACCCATTTCTGACATTCAAAATAGTATGTATTATATCTAAAGTTGCATAGGTACAGTTACATTGCCCCAAGGCCCCATACCAAAATATTTTCAATATCAAAATACAAATTGCCCAAACAAGCCAGTCTTACTGCACTCGAATTATATCTATGCCATACATTCTCACATTTAATTAGATACGTTTCAATACCCCAATCTTGTTTCGGGAGGAGTACATTTTCCCAACTTCTATTTCATTAAGCTTTCCTTATCCAATTGTATGGCATTATATTGTAATCTAATAATAGTTTCACCAACAAATAAATCAACATTTGATATTGCAAATATATTTATAAGACCTATTTTTTTGTAAAGTCATATAATGTGCATAAAATATGGAAAGAAGATTCAGTGGAATGAATATACAAAAGGACTGATAGAAGATATTATAGATGGTGAAGAAATGGGAACTGGCAGTATAGCCTAGAGGTTAGAGGAATGAGGTGTGAACGAGCTTGGCACATCCAGCAGACCAGACCTGAGTCTGATTCTCACAACCTCCACTTGCATGCTGTGTGACTCTGAGCAAGTCCCTTAACTGCCCAGTGCTCCCAGGTCATCCCTGAAACAGGCAGTTGTGCCTAGTGGGCCTTACCAGGTTACCAAAGACTAAAATAAAATAAAAATAAATAAAAATAATCTGGTAAACCAGTTGTCCATTTTTGTTTCCTACTTATTGACCTTAAAGTTTCCAGCCAGCACAACTTTGGTAGGCTCAAATCCCCATCAATATTATTCTTCTCCATAGCTTAATTGCTTTAATTTGTATTCTTGTATTAATTGGGAGCATTCCGGCCTCTAATCTCAAGAAGCTCATTGGGCAATCTCTTGGTAAATGTAGAGAATTTCATATAAATGTACTTTGAATTACTTCAGTGTTCTGCATTGAACATTTAGGTAGCCCCAAGCCCCAAATTTCACTACCATAAAGCATTTGTCCTATTATTTTTGCCTCAAAGGTCTTTTTCATTGCAATAAATGAATTATTAGCAAATTTGTTTGCAAAGAAGAATATAGCATTATTGCCCTTTGTGTACTAGATTTTAAATCCAAAGTTTGCTGTCCCCAGGATACCCTTGAGTCAAAGATTACTCTAAATATTTATACTCCTTCACAACCTGGAATGTTGTATCTAAAAACCCATTATTTTTCTACATTACTTCTCGTGTTCTTACTAAATATTATAATTTTAGAATTCTCAATATTTAATGTTAAATCTAGAAATTCCAAAGAACTCATACTATTAGAAAGTGCTCTTCTTAGTCTTAAAGGAGTTCTAGAGACAACAATTGCATCATCTGCATACATTAATAACTGGATTTTTCATTCATTATTACTGGGGAAAGTGTCAATATTTTGAATATTTTTATTAATGTATCAATATACAAATTAAATAAAAGTGGGCAAGTATACAACCTTGTTTTACTCAATTTTTAACACTAGACTCTCTAGATAATGCTCCATCCGTTGTGTATCTAACCTCAGCTGTGGTACCTGTATGAAGTATTGGGCTGGCAGTATAGCCTAGAGGTTAGAAGAATGAAGCGTGAGCGAGCTTGGTACATCCAACAGACCAGACCTGAGTTTGATTCTCACAACCTCCACTTGCATACTGTGTGACTCTGAGCAAGTCACTTAACTGCCCAGTGCTCCCAGGTCGCCCTGAGACAGGCACTTGTGCCTAGTGGCCTTACCTGGTTACCAAAGACTAAAATAAAAAATAAAAAAATAATTTTAATATTGCCAATAAATGGGGTCAATATTCATCAATTCCAGTATTTCCCATAGTTTTAATCTATGTACTGAATCAAAAGCTGCTCTGATGTCAAGAAATCCAACATATAGTACTCAGATTTATCCCCAAGATACTTATCCAACAAATAATTCAAAGTAAAAATTAAATCCAGTGTGTTGTGATATCTTTTAAAACCACACTGAAAATTAGATATTAATCCATTCTCTTCCACCCATATCTCTAATTTCTCCAGAATTATTCTGGTGAATATCTTCTGTACCACAGGAAGTGATGTAGTCAGTCTATAGCAGCTTGGGTCCTGCTTATTTCCTTTTTAAATATGGGAACAATAATTATTTTATTCAATACTTAGGGAGTACAAAATAACTAGCAATAAACATAACCATAAAGGCCAAGATTTTTGCCCAGAAGTCTGGGTTGTAAAGAAAAACGTCTGCTGGAATCCCATCTGCACCAGCTGCCTTATTCCTTTTCTGTGCCAGTATTGCTTGCTTCACTTCTATTTCAGCAATAGGAAATATTTGGGGATTCATTGTTTGCTCAACCATTATATATCCATAGTCAGGCAAATAATCTCTTCCACCTTGACTATTATATATCCTCTTAAAATAATCAACCCATCTATTTTCTGTAATTAGGCCTAAAATATTATAACAGATATTATTTTCATGATAACCATATACTACCAATGCCCAAAACATTTTAGAATATTTTTTTCAATACTGTCCTGTAGTTTCCCCATAGTTTGGCTTTGTACATCTTTTCTTATTAAGTATTAGCTGTCTATATTATTTTTAAGCAACCTTAATGCTATAAGTACTGTACTTGTTGGAGATCTTATTCTTATTTTGGCAATTCTTTGGATCTCTTTTCTCATTTTATAACAGTCAGAGTCAAACCATGGGTTAGCTAAACCTATAGCATTATCAGTATTTACATGTCTTTTTCTCACCAAACTTTTCTCCAACATACTTATAAGTGAGTCAAAGTTATATACTATATTGATTATATTTACAGAAGCCCCCATGTCTTGGGAAAACAATCTATCAACTATAGTTCCCATTTCTTCACCATCTATAATATCTTCTATTAGCCCTTTGTATATTCATACCACTGAATCTTCTTCCAGATTTTATTCACATATTTTGGTTGAATTCACTTTCAAGCACCTTATTTCTACTTGGAATATTAATGCCAGATTCCACAGTGCATATTATCGGATAGTGGTCACTTTCGGCTTTATACACCATAAAGTGTTTAATAAACTGATATTCACTAACAGAAATAGCAAATAAGTCTAATACCCTCCACCTCTTACAGTGGGAAATGTAATTTG
The DNA here is from genome assembly GCA_016271365.2 of Neoceratodus forsteri. Classification (NCBI taxonomy): domain Eukaryota; kingdom Metazoa; phylum Chordata; order Ceratodontiformes; family Ceratodontidae; genus Neoceratodus; species Neoceratodus forsteri. The sequence goes on from CM057452.1 coordinate 428,559,804, forward strand.
ACCCTGCCAGTCCCCCTTTGTACGACCGTTTAATACTCTTAGGCCAGCCTCACCAAAAATTTGAGAAGCCTTTCTCCACTTTTGTAAGAGGCTTATCTTCAGATTGTCTTATGGGGATGTTCAGTGTGTCATCAATGCCCCATTCTGAGGTGGTTTCCTAGCCCAGTCCTGATATGTGCATTATAGTCCCCAGCCATAATGACTATACTTATAGGCAGGGCCACTGGAAAATTGTGGAAAATTTTACCCAAAATGTGGGGACTTTTGCAGAAATTGTGGGAAAATGCGAGAGGTTCACTATACATCCACACTGCCCCTAATAAATATTTTATTGTTTGCTGCAGCTTGTATTGTTCACATGAATTGTTAGATAACTGTATTGCCACTTGTAAATGCTTTTAATATGAAGAAATGTGTGTTTTTTGAACTGCACTGCAAATTAATCATTATGTAGCATATATTCTAAAATCAAGATATCTAGGTCATGCAGTGCTAACTAGATTTCATTCAGTAATTTATAATTAGCTTGTACTGAATACATCCTGAAGCAACATATTTTGCCAGTTTCTAGATGTTAAATAATGAAGCCTGTTTAAACTACTTGCTTTGGTGCAAAAAAAATAAACACATAACCAGGGTGCCTAATAAAGGTCTAGTAAGAAAAATGTTTATTTTGTTAAAATAATTACTGTTCTCAATCAGCACTGTAAGTATATTTTAAAATTGCATGATAAAAGTATCAAATCATACCAGTAGCTTTTCATTACATCATACAATAGCTTTCAATACATTATACTTTTTCTACTCGGTTTGCAGCGATTTTACTTGGGTTGCAATGTTTTGTCTATTTGAAGGTAACTGTTTAACTATACTTAACCTGCTCAGCATGTTTTCAGAAATGGTTGCTTTTGTAGGCTTTGTATTTGAGCATGCAGTTGTGGCAGACTGACATGTAAGGAATCACTGTCACTAACCCTTCAGAAGCACCTTCAAGTTTATAATCAGCAGGGCCACCCAAACTCCTAACACATTTGAATCAAAATCCTTTCAGATTGAAAGTATTTATACAAGGAAAATCTACCCTACCAATCAAAAACAAGCATTGTGGTCAATGCTTCATTCACTTGCACCTCTTCTCCCAACTATTGGTTCAGTCTCTTGTCAGCAAAAGTTCTCTGATAGTCTGCTTTAACACAAATTTTAAGTGTTCAAGTCTACATATGCATGACCAGAGGATTTTGAAACCAAAGCAGGAAAGTGAATCACATAAAAGTAGAGTCACATTTAATACCTTCTCACATCAAATTGTATTGTTTTGGTCAAATCTAAGTCTGTGTACTAAATTGTTAGCATATCTGACTAGATTTTCTTGAGAATTTAAATATTTTATACAATTTCAGTCAAAAATTCCATAAATGTAAGAAATTGCAAGAAATTACGGATTTTGTGTGGAGAAGGAGAAAATTGCTGAAATTGTGGAAAAATTGCACCCACAATTTCCAGTGGCCCTGCTTATAGGAATCTAGATTTAATTGATGTATTGGAATCTCTTATATCATGTTTTATAGACTGATATTTTGTATCATTTAACCCTGGGGATATAAATATTAAACTATACCCATATCTTGGCATCAATAGTGATCACTAAATACAAAAATATTGTACATACTTGTTTCCACTATATCCCAACCTATTCTAGTATTAATAAGGATTGCCAAACCTCCCTTTAATCTTCTGAATTTCTTTATTCTGTGCTGGAATAATCCAGAGTTAAACCCTTCAATTAATATTCCCCTCCCCTTTACCAATCCAAGTTTCTTGAAGAAACACAATAATGTGGTTTTAAGCCAATCCAAACAAACCTGATCTAAAAGTTTGGATTTCATTTCCCTGTATTCCAGCTAACTGTAACACAGTTACCCTTCTTTGCTATACCATTTTGTACCATCAATTAGATTCATCTGATATATTTATTGTACTGTTTGTATCACCATCACTCCCACTTTGGGTATTATCTGATATATTCTGCTGAGATTCACTATCACTCCATTTCAAAGACCATACTGTTATTAATCTTTGTTCCTAACTGGGTTCTTTCTTTCCTTAATAGTCTCACAGTTTCCTCTCCTTCCAATCTATGAGTTATCTCTACTGGTTTCATATATGCAGTAATACGTTGTTGTTTAGTAGTCATATTTCCAACCTTATCTAAAATCCTATGTTGCCCAACATTTCACACCTCACTAGCTTTCATTTTTCCTCAATTTCACAGTTAATTGTTGTGTCTAACATTATACCTACATCCAAAAATATTTCATTGTAAATGAAAATACATCTCCTCTTCTCTGTATTTTCAATGCCACACAAATCCATCCTTTATATGGACTAACTTTATACCTATAGACTTTAAATCCGATCTTGTTGCCCATCAAACCTTTCAAAGATTATATAGAGACAATTTTAGTAAATAGGAGTTCTCCTTTCTAGATTTAGGGACACCTTAATAAAAATAGTAGGTAGTATTTCTCCTGTTTTAACTAACATCTCTTTTTTGTAAACAGATCTGCCTCCTTTCCTATATCCTTCCTTCTTTACACATACCCTCCGGAACTACTTTGGTAAACTTCACTTTTTATGGGATCTTTCTTTATCCCTTAGTTTACTAGAGGTTACTGGTGATGAGATCAGCTGCTGCCTGGTCTCTACCTCCCTATCAGGCTTTGATTTTCCCTCTGGACTAATTCACTCATTTGTTTAGTCTTTTTTAGCTTTCTTTTGTACTTCAACTACCTTCCATCTTCGATTAAGTTCTAGGATTAGTTTATCTATTTCTATTAGCTCGCTATCTGATACTTCTTCTATAATACTTTTATTGATTTCTCCTGGTTCTTGTTCTCATCCAGTTTATTGATTTTACAATTCTCTTTAGTCTTTGCAGAAGTCTGTGTGGGGTCACCTGGGTTTTATCCATAATCCCTATTATACTATTTCTTCCTCCAACCATCTCTCCTTTTTTTACTAACTCTAGGTTTTCCTGGGTTAGACAGTTTTTAACCTTTTGCTGGTTCCAATACCACAGTTTTTACAGCATAAAATTCAATAAATGCTCTAACTAGAGCTACCATTTCCAAAACTGAGCATTCCCAAATTTAATTTCCTTCAGATCTCATCAAAAGCCCTCTCCACCCCTGAGAAGGGTGTGAAACCTGACCTTCCATAAGTCAATTAGGGGTTCATCTCCAATTACATTTACCCTTCTTACATCTGTGGGTTTACCATGATCTTTCCATCTAATTTATCCATTAGTTTTGATCTACCATGATTTTTAAACTCCATTCTTATTTTTAACAGGGGAGACTGAAGAGCCCCTATTCATATATGGGTCAGAAAAGATTCAAAACCCTTCAGGTAGGATCCCTGTCCTATTGATTTAGGGGAGCACTCAGGTCTTGAAGATGGTATAACAATTATTTCATTATCAACCTCTTCTTAGCCAATTAAATCATCATTTCCAGACTGTCTATCAAGATCTGACATATGTAATTCTGGCTACTTTGGCCGTCTGACTAATTTCAGTACTTCCCTTTTTCCTCAAAATTTGTTCTTAGTTCCTCTAAATTTCTTATCCTTTGTAATAACGGATGTATAGAGGATATAATTAATACATTATCATCTTTAACAGAAGATGAGATACAAGAAGGGTTAAATCCCTTACAATTTCCTTATTACCCCTTAACTGTATTGTATTAATTGTTGGATGTAAAAAGTGAGTAATTTTCGACGGATCCCCACCCTGTATACTACCCATTGCATCAAACATAGGACTAAGCAACTCAAATTTTTCTTTTACTTTAGTTAGATTTTTTTACCTTTTACACATTTCTCTATCTTCTCCTTATCTGCCATATTTATTTTTGTATTTATATTATTTGGCATAGTGAAATTTAGCTTATTAAAACTGTAATGCTGAAAAAATGTATTATTGCACTAACACACTTTAAAAATCAAGAAAAATCCAAAGATGAAAATCTCTTTAATCACAACAATATAGCAGCTATTAAATAATACCGAGAGGCAAAAGTCAAAGTCAAGAGTCACCCAAGAAACAGTGCAGAGTCTCTGTTTTAGTTCTTCAATCCAGTCTCTTAAAGAAGTCTTCAAAGAGAGCTCAATCTCTAAAGGAAGTCTTCAGAAATAAAGTTGTTTTATTCTCTTTCCACACCTTTTATCTTCTTCTTCTTCTTCCCTCTTCCACCAGAGAAATAAAAAGGGCCAGTGCAGAAGGGTAACATCAACAGTAGGCCCAATAAGTCTATTTCTTAGTGGCACTGTTAAATCAAAAACAGACTCTTTAAGTTTATGTATTTAGACATATAAAACAGAGGGACACAAAATAAATCACACAGTAAACTTCTAAATAAAAACAAGCAAACAGAAGTATATAAATCTTACTTTTCTCAACCAGCCTATTCAAGAAATATATTTACACAAGTCACCCAGTGTGGTTGCAATATAAGCTATACCCAAGCAACCACGGATCCAGCGCTTTGCCGTAAATGCCAACAAAAGGTTTTAAATCACTGCAACTTTAACAGCTCAGCCTCTTCTATCAGTATCAACCATTCAATATCCAAAATCCAGGGTCCGGATATTATACTCAGATGATATAAATAAGGGAGGATGCAAATATCTTTAAATGTGAAAAAGCAAGTATTAGATAAATATTTTAAAATATAACAAAGAAAATGGCTGAACTCCAGCAGCAACTTTACCAAAAGAAAAAGAAAAGCTCAATGGACTTAGCAGCATTAGCACAGGTCCTCTGCTTATCACTGCTACAGGTAGTCTGACTCTTTAAAGACAGAGTAGGCATTTAGATATACCTGGGTGTGCTCACGTGCACCTCACACCTGCTCCTCACAGAAGCAAACTCAAGAGTAATTGAAAATAATTGAACAATTGAGAGCAGGTGAGGAATGCACGAAGCTACTGAAATCTACAATAATGGGCTCCGAGTAAAATTAAATACCCCTTACCAGTTAATATTATCGTGGCTTACTTGATTAGTGAGACGGATGAATTAAAACTACTGACCAGCTTACCAGTTTACTAACTAGAAAGGAGTTAAACTGCTTAAACAAAGAAATTAAAAACAAAACCACATCCTTATTACAAAATGCTCACCACCTAGAAAGAGCCTAAAACAAAATAATACCTATATAATACTTTAAAAACTGAGTAAAATAAAAATATACAAAATAGACAAAATGTCCAAATTTCAACACTCAATACTTTCCAAAGACCGTCCCTTTATATGAACTGTGTCATGTGAAAGCAGGCAAAACGAGGCAAGAACAGCAGCAAGGACTGTACAATTCTTCTCATATATTTGAAATCGGCTGCAACCGATCCTGCTTTTCACTGTCCGAGCAGGCTTCTGCCTGGAGCCTAGGATCCGCTCACTCTGCCATCCTTATTTTCAGCGTCCCTGCAACAGACAGAAACAGCAGAAGGGCAGCCACAGGCCACAGAGGTGCAGTAAGATGGACTGGAAAGGCTACAAAACTTAAAGAAACTCCCATCTTAGACAGCATATATGGCATACCTGTTAAAAATATAAAACTAACAATGTAGCCTTGCAATCTGAGACTACTCCACAGTCACAGACGCATGTAGCAACACTCAGTCTCAGCTCTCACTCTCCAGTTTTGAGAAAAGAAGCTGGCAAACTATGTTGAAATTGCCCATAGTAATCAGGAAGAGGCCAATATCAGCAGAAGGCATACTGTGACCATAGAGTAAAAGAAAAGGTTTTGAGCCAGGTGAAAAGGTCTTGCCTCTGTTACCCACTACAGAAAATAAACTATAAATGAAGTGGTAAGGGTCTTATAAGGTTATAATGTGGGGAGCATTTATTATGCATTGCCTGCTGTCCTTTTTATGTTGCTTGCGCATGTGCAAGAAACATAATGCCATCATCGGAGATTTCGGTGTGTCACCTCCTCCTCCAATTCAGTCAGTGAGCTGTGGCAGGCGCAGCCCTGTAAGCCAATGCATTTTGGAACTGTCTGTGACACGCTCAAAATGCAGTGGCATCTGATTGAGGAACTATGCTTCAGTGAGCATAGATAAAAGCCCACTGAGCGTGGCTCCCCCCACCGCGGCGTCGTGCCCCGCACCTACTGCATAGCCAGCGAGTGTCAATCCCGTCAGCTGAGCTGTCTCCCCGCCCCCAGTTGTAGGTGCCACGCTGGGAGCCCACCCCAGCATGGCAATGAGTCCTTTGGCCGACAGGGTGCCCAATCCCCGTCAGCTGAATGCCCCCCAACGTCCTTGTGCCATGCTGAGGCCACCCCAAGCGTGGCAAATGGTCACGGCGTCTTTTTTTTAACCTGAAAAACAAAAAGCGGTCCAGCGGGCGTCTCCGACTCCTCCACAACCCTCACCCACCCACTGCGCACCCAGCCTCCCCACCCCCCCTCACCCATACTTACCTCCAGACTCCGCGCGGACGATCTTCGGTGGACCGGGAACACGTCTGCACTCTTCAAAGCCGACCCCCGAACTGAGGAAATGCCGGTAAGCTGTATAATGGCCTAGATAGGTGGGTTTCAACTTTGTTACATATCTCAGGCATTTTTGGGAATTTTGCACCAAATTTTCAACATGGGGTTTTGGGACCCTTCTCATGAATGATGTAACTGTCATGGCGTTATTCGGGCCGAAGGGTGATTTGACGCAGTGACTGTGAAATCACCCTTTGAGCCCGAATACTGTCAGTGACAGTGACATCATTCATGAGAAGGTCCCAAAACCCCATGTTGAAAATTTGGTGCAAAATTCCAAAATGACTGTTTTATGAGTGCATTGTGCAGTTCCTACACAGGCTCTTAAGTTCACGAAATTTCAATATTTTCACTCCAGATTTTCAGCATTGCCATTTTACCACACCTTCTTATGAGAAGTAGAGCTGTCATTTTCACATCTCACCCAAAGCGTGTTTCCACCCATGTAGCACAGAATGGTGCAGTCGATTGTCTGAAATCAATCTACAGGACAAATTAAGAAAATCACAGTGACACTGTTCATGAGCAGAGGTCTTAAAATGGCTATGTTGAAAATTTAGTGAAAAAATTCTAAAAATGACTGTTTTACGGCGTGCGTTGCGCAGTTCCTATGCAGGCTCGTAAGTTTCAAATTCTCTCAATATTTTCCTCCAGATTTTCAACATTGCCATTTTACCCACCTCCTTATGAGCAGTATAGCTGTCATTTTCACATCTTGCCCAAAACGTGTTTCCGCCCATATGGCGCACAATGGCGCAGTCGGTGTGCAAACTCAATGTATGGGACACATTAACAAATCACAGTGACACTGTTCATGAGGAAGTCTTAAATGGCTATGTTGAAAATTTGGTGAAACAATTCTAAAAATGACTGTTTCACGACGTCGTTGCGTGGTTCCTCACGCGACGTCAGTAAGTTCGCAAATTTTCAATATTTGCACTCCAATGACTTCAAATACCTAAACAGCACATAGAAGCAAGCAACATTCGGCATTGACAAATGCTTGTTTTATCTTGTATCTCATCGTTCTGTCGTCAAAGCTGTAAACCTGGCTTGCCTACATCACATTGGTGAGATTACAAGATAGAACTGAACTCAACGATAGCATTCTTTTTTCAGAATGGAAGGCATGTTAGCATGCGTTCGATTTAAAACCTCACCTGCTGCGGAGTAGCGATCCATGCTCACCCGACCCATGTCTAACTTTTTCCTTTTTTTGTTTGTTGTGGTAAACTTCTGTTCAAGCACTGCATCAGGAGCTTGAAAATCTTTATTTTCTCCCTTTCCCACAGGTTTCTGACATGGAATGCTGTGCATGCCATCTCCTTCACAGATCCAGTTCCTACACACCCCCAGGTCGATGTGGCTTATGTGACCCAGACTCCAAGAAGCACATGATTGCGTTTGACCCAACTGCATTTGTTTCCTGAACAGCAGCTGTTAAAATGGCTTTTTAAAAATGTAAATTAATCGTTTCATGATTCATTTAAAAGTTAATTACTAATCTAAGTTTATCTGTTAGTTTTCAATCTATTCGTTGGTGTGGTGATCAGAAAATAAAGCACTTTGGAATCGTGTATGCCATTTCAATACTGGCTATGTAAGGTAAGGGACATAAAAAATGGTTATTTGTGTGTTTACATTTTGGAGGAATGGCTGCCACAAAAATGAGGGCTTACCCATACACTATAAAGACAATGCCTGATGTTTGGCTGTTAACACGCATTGCAGTCACCTCTTGCGGTTGCCATGGCAACCACAAACCTCTTGACCTGCACTCTCGAGGTTTACATGGTCGGCATAGCAACCACTCGAGGTGATTACAATGTGGTTAACAGCCAAGGCATTATTCTCTATATTAGACATACTGGCACAGTTAACTATGAGACTGAAACCCCTGATAAGAAAAATCCTACCAAGAGGTACCCACTAACCTTCTGAAGAAATGGGTTGAAAAAACACCAAAGGCTGCTTTATTAGTTTTACCAGAAACTGATAAAGAAGACATTGATACAACTCGTGAAAGACTGGAACAAACAACTGCTGATGCTGTAAAGGTGAATGTTTCCTTAACCTCAAACAAACCAGAAATTCATAACTTGGCAAAGATATTTAACAGTACTTTTACCACAGTGCCAGGCCAAGCAAAAGGTGTCGAGCATGTAATAGTGACAGGGGATGCATGCCCTATCAGACAAAAGGCTTACAGATTACCAGAGCGGTTAAGAGCAGATGTGGTTAAGGAAATACAAACAAGCATTTGTCAATGCGAATGTTTGCTTGCTGGCATTAGCAGTGGTAGTGTAGAAGTTACAGAGCTGCGTAATAGGAATGGCAGTAGTATTGAACTGAAGCCAACCCCACCACCACCCTGCAGAGTAGCGGGCATTGGGGTGTGCCTTTGGGTCATCAGGCATAACTGACCATGCCATTTCACCACCCACCTTGCAGACACTGACAAGTGTCACGTTGTGCTTGGGGTCTTTGGCCCTTAAGTGCACCCATTCCATCAGGAAGTATGGTGAGATGGGTGTGGTATAGGAGAATGGGGTGAACTTTGGGGCGAAGAGTCAAGGCATAACTCGATGCCTCTCACTGGCTGCAGGGTGCAGAATGGTATGAGCATTACAGGCAAGAATCCCAAGTCACATCCCTGATGCCTGTCATTCTCTACAGGGTTAGGCGTTATGGTTGGAAACCCTAATACCTCAGGCATTTGTTGGTATTTTCAATCTAAATTTTCAACATGTTTTTGTGACCCCACCTCATGAACAGTGGCAATATCAATTTGTTAGCAGCTGCTTATGCACAGTGACTACGGCATTCAGCACCACAGGTGCAAAACATTCTGAACAGGATGTAAAAATGACAGCTGTACTGTTCATGGGGAGGTGTAAAATAGCAATGTTGCAAATCTGCAGTAAAATATTAAAAACTGGTGAAGTCACGGCGTGCATAGAAACTGTGCAACACACACCGTAATGTAATTAGTTTGGGGATTTTTACAGCAGATTGTCAACACAGGCATTTGGGACCTCCGATCATGAACAGTGTCACTGTGATTTTCTTTATCTGTTCTGAACAATGATTTACCACAGCGACCACGCATCTCTGCACTGAAAGTGTGAAAACACATTTCGGCCATGTTGTGAAAAATGACAGCTGTACTGTTCATAAGGAAGTGTGGAAAAATGCCAATGGTAAAAATCTAGACTGAAAATATTACAAAGTCATGAACTTACAGTGCGTGGAAACTGCGCAATGCTCACTCGTAACACAGTCATTTTATGGATTTTGTCACCAAATTTTCAACATAGCCATTTAAGACCTCTACTCATGAACAATGTAACTGTGATTTTCTTAATCTGTCCCAAACATTGCTGCACCGACTGCACCATTGGCGCTACATGTGCAAAAACACATTTTGGGAGACATGTGAAAATGGCAGCTGTACTGTTCATAAAATGTAATAAAATGGCAATGTTGAAAATCTGGAGTGAAAATATTGAAAATCGCCAAACTTATGATGGGCGAGGAACCGCGAACGCACGCCAGAAACAGTCATTTTTAGAATTTTTTCACCAAATTTTCAACATAGCCATTTTAAGACCTCTGCTCATGAACAGTGTCACTGTGATTTTCCTAATGTGTCCCATACATTGATTTTGTACACCGACTGCGCCATATTGCGCTACATGGGCGGAAACATGTTTTGGGCAAGATGTGATAAATGACAGCTGTAATGCTCATAAGGAAGCATAATAAAATGGCAATGTTGAAAATCTGGATGAAAATATTGAAAAATTCGAAAATGTCTAGCCTGCAGTGAGGAACCGCGCAACGCACGCCCGCCAGCAGTCATTTTTAGATTTTTTCACTGAATTTTCAACATAGCCATTTTAAGACCTTCTGCTCATGAACAGTATCACTGTGATTTTCTTAATGTCCCATACATTGATTTCACACACCGACTGCACCATTGTGCGCTACATGGGCGGAAACACGTTTTGGGTGAGATGTGAAAAATGACAGCTATACTATTCATAAGAAGGTGTGGTAAAATTGCAATGTTGAAAATCTGGGTGAAAATATTGAAAATCCACGAACTTACGAGCCTGCGTAGGAACTGCATAGCATGCGCTCGTGAAACAGTCATTTTTGAATTTTCCACCAAATTTTCAAAATAGGCTTCTTGAGAGCCCACCTTATGAACATTGGCAGTGTTGTTTCATTAATCATTCCGGAAAGGTGATTTTGCCCAGTGGCTGCGAAATCACCCTTCAGGCCCGAGTAATGCCATGACAGTGACAGCATTCAAAAGAAGGAGTCCCAAAAACCCCATGTTGAAAATTTGGTGCAAAATTCCAAAAAATGCCTGAGATATGCAATAAAGTTGAAAAAACCCTATCTATCCCATTATACAGCTTACCGACATTTCCCACTCAACTCATGGTCAGCTTTGAAGAGTGCAGACATGTTCCCGGTCCACGAAGATCGTCGCGCCAAGGTCGGAGAAGTATGGGGTGTGAGGGTGTGGGGAGGCAGAGTGCGCAGTGGGTGGGTGTGGGTTGTGGGAGGGGCCAGGGAGAAGCGCCGAGGGACAGTTTTTATTGACGGTTTGTTTTCTTAAATGATGGACGCAGGACGTTTGCCACGCTGGGGTGGGCTCTAGCGTGGCACAAGGAAGAGCTGGTTGGGGAGGCATGGAGCTGATGGGGATTGGTCACCCCCATCGGCCATATCATCAGTTGCCACGCTGGGGTGGGCTCCCAGCGTGGCACCCTACTCTGGGGGAGGACAGTGGAGCCGACAGGGATTGGGCACCCCATCGGCTATACAATGAGTTGCCACGCTGGGTGGGCACCCAGCATGGCATGTGGAAGAGCTTTGGGGGTGGGGGTGCAGCACAGCCAGCGGGGGATTAGGCACCCGTCGGCTATACAGTGTGTGAGGGGCAGCCACGCATGGTAATAAGTGCATGTGTTGTGTGTGTGTGTGTGTAGGGGGCTGCGCATGAGCAGGCGATATCTTATCGCTGCTCACTGAAGCGTAGCTCCCCTTTCAACTATACGCCACTGCATTTTGGAGGTGTCATATACAGCTCCAGCATGCATTAGCGGACTGGGGCTGTGCCTGCCAACACACTGACTGAATTGGAAGAGGGGTGACACACCTCCGAAAACTCAGATGGTGGCACTATGTTTCTTACACATGCATGCAAGCAAACATAAAATGAAAGACTTGAGTATCATAGAAGAGTTGAGAAGTGCTTGGTCATCACCAATGATGATTGTAAATAGAAAAGAAGGGGTGTAAGAATCTGCCTTGATTTTAGGAAACTTGATCAAGTGTCAGAATTTGACAGTTATCCTATGCCCAGGACAGATGCTAAGTACATCAGTACCCTTGATCTCACCAAGGATTACTGGCAATCCCCTTGGTAAAGAATCCAGGGACAAACTGCATTTGCCACTCCTATTGGATTCTATCAGTATACCACCATACCATTTGGTTTACATGGTGCACCGCTACATTCGGGGTACATAGATGTCATTTATCCTCACATTGGTTACTGTGCTGTGTGTCACAAATGCACTCCATGAGTCAAGCCCTCTGCTCCCACAGTGTCAACCTCAGCGTGCAATAGTGTGAACAGGTAACAGACAGGGTAACCCTCCTGTCTGCCTTGGAGTCTGAATCACCTGTTAGCCTCAAGTTCTGGAGGATTCAAACTGTGAACCTTATGCTAGCATACCCAATTACAGGCTCAGATATGTACCCTCTTCAGGACTGCAGTACAATCTTTTGCCAGGGCACCAAGCCAGGTCTCCAAAATGGACCCTTAAAACTCTATAAGAGACCTTGGGCCAGATATTCAAAAAGGTTGCGCCATGCACAATAGGGTTGCGCCTGCTGAAGTCAAACTTGCTCCATTCTGCCATTTTCAGCAGGAGGCAGTTGTGCCACAGAAAACATGCTGAGCAACAGCGCAATGCAAATGAATGCATGCTGAACTGGAGGGAGGAACCATGCATAAACTGCACAGCCCGATATTCAACCGGGCTGTCCGGAAGAGTAATGCAGGCGCAACCCCAACCTGCGCCTGCAGGACTTTGAGCCAAAACAAAAGGCTTAAGTCGGGGCCACCCACAGGTGAGCTGCTGTATGCAGGGCGCAGCACGGCAGCTACTACTGTGGCTGGCTAACCAGTCCCTGCCCCCCATGGCCCGATCGTGGGCATGGTACTCACCCTCCCACCAGCCCGATCGTGGGCATCAATAGCTCCCCTCCCGTTCATATCCCTGGTGGTCCAGTGGACCGAAATGCCCGATCGTGGGCGGTATGTTTAATAACTCCCACCCCTCCCATTCACATCCCTGGTGGTCCAGTGGACCGAAATGCCCGATCGCGGGCGGTATGTGTGATAAACCCCCAAACATAGCCCTGGTGGCTAGTGTTCCCCACCCTACCCACCCACGAAGCCCCACCACGCTCCCCCGGCCGGCGGTGGCGGCAGCATCCCACCTGCCCGCCCGCCCCCACCCGCCGACTGACAGCCCGGTAGGGCTGCACACCATGGTGCAGAGCAAAACTGGACTGTCATAACGGTATGGGCTGCATGCCCATTGGCTCTTGCTCTGCACCAATGGGCGGCAGCCCTACCAGATCTCAGTCGGTGGGCGGCGGGCGGCAGGCAGGTGGATGTTGCTGCCCGCCGGCTGCTGGGGAGCGGGTGGTGGGGCTTCATGGGTGGTAGGTGGGGACACTAGCCACCAGGGCTATGTTGGGGGCGGATCACACATACCACCCGCGATCAGGCATTTCGTCCACTGACCACCAGGGATGTGAACGGAGGGGTGGGAGTTATTAAACATACCCCCGCGATCGGGCATTTTGGTCCACTGACCACCAGGGATATGTATGGGAGGAGGGTGGGGAGCTTACATTGATGCCCGCGATCGGGCTGGTGGGGATACACTATGCCCGCGATCGGGTTGCAGGCCGGTCCATGGCTGCTGCCCGGCAGGCGCCAGGCGCAAGTCCCCGAGGATCGGGCGCACCTACATGCCAATGGCATGCAAATGGGATTATCAATCACATGGCAAATGGCCCCGTGCCTTGCATGAATTATAGCCCCATTTGCATGTCACCTTTTGAATATCGTGATTTTGTGCATGGCATATGGTACTTACGCCACCGCAGTTGAATGCTCCACTCTGTCAACTGGCGGTGGCGCTAGTCTCCACTGCGCCATGCACAGTGGCTGTGGTTGGGTGATATTCAAAGGAGTTGCTCAATAGCGCAACCTTTGAATATCGCCCAGGACACACCCCTGCACAACTATTTTATGCGAGCTTCAAGGACTTGCGCTTTATGAATGGCGAGTTTGAATATCCAGCCCTTAAGTATATTCTTACCTTTTCCAAGCTTAGTAACACCATCAAGCCTTTTTAACAGCTGTCAGACTTAACCCCATATACATTACATACAAAAGAAACTGAGAAGACACCAGGCAGTGTTTCAAAGAAATGGTTGTTTACTAAAAACATGATAAAATGTAAAATTAAACACAGAACAATATATCATACAGCTTACAATCTTATAAAACAAAAAGGAAGTTTCATAACAACACTCCTATCACAAAGACTTGTTTGCTTTCTATTACCTTTCAAGTGCTCTTCCAGTCAGAGTATATTTCATATGTCACCATTCCATATACAATGTTCAATTTTTAACTCTGTCTGTTCCCACCCCTTTGATGAGGTCAGCTAGATCCTCTCTTAGATTTGAATTTTCTGACATAAGTGTCTCTGAGGTTGTGAATCATTTCTTTGAGAAATCTGTAACTAGCCATTTCCCAAATATGACAGTCCTTAATTAAACATTTCTCTTGGAACTTAACAATCCCACACTCCATGTCCCTTGGCTGATTTCCTGTGCCAGTGAGATCTGAGGGATGTTATGACTCTTCAGCTATTTGTACAATGAGATGAATCAGCCCAATTCCCTTTTCCTCTTGAAACATCATAAAATTCATATTTAAGTTCCAACTTCAAAAGCAGCAGCAGGCAATAAACTGTCTCTGGAAGGATGTCTCAATTAATGGTTCTCCTGGTCTGTTTTACAACATCCTGTGGTCTCAGCTGCTGACCTTGTAAATTGAAAGGCCAACTCTCTCACATACTGACATTTCATACACAGACCATTATATTTATGGTAATAATAACATCATACAGGTAACCAGAAGCAAGGGCAGAGCGTCACACTGTGTACCTGGATGATGTTGTGGTGTACAGTCCAGACTGCAAGAGCCACCTGGAACACCTATGAGCAGTTATCCAATCTATCAAAAGGCAGGTCTGACAGTTAATCCTACCAAATGTACATTGGGCATGCAGGAAACAGATATTTGTTTTGGGAAATGGAGAAGTAAAGCCAAAGATTTCCAAGATAGAAATTATAGCTAACAATCCTATTCCTAAAACAATGAAACATGTCAGGTCATTTTAGGGCTGGCTGGTTATTATCAGAGATTTATCCCCAAATTTGTCCAGCTAGCTACTCCCTCACTGAACTCATGAAGAAACGGTTCCCAAATAATGTGAAAGATGAAGCTTTTCGTCTATCAAGGCTACATTATGTTCAGCCCCTGTTTTAAGAAGCCCAGACATTGATAAACAATTTTATTTTTGTTACAGACAGATGCATCAGAGGGGTTTCACCAAGTCTCATCAACAAGAAAGTTGTTGAGGACAGTACAGTGACACACATTTGCAGAGGGCAATCATGTCACCCGCAAATGTGTTGACTGACCACCAAGGGTCCCCATGCACTGGGGCACATTTAGATTTTTATGGGGTTTTCTTCTGCACCTCTACAGACTTATATATAATCAACTCTGGGGTGAAGTTTACTGGTGAGAGTGGTCAACACCGGAGTCGCTGTATCCATACAGTGCTCCGACAACCCACTCAACACTGTGGATGTCTAACAGGTTGCTGTCACTGTGTTGGTTTTGCTGTTTTGGTTTAGCTGAAATAGCAGTATACCCATCAGAGGTAGACCTAGGTGCAGTCTTGAGTCAGCATGCAGATGGGAAGGAACAACCCATTCTATATATCAGTAGGAAGTTGCACGACAGAGACAAAGGGCACTCCACCATTGAAAAGGAATGCCTTATGGCAAAGTGGGCCATGGAGTCCCTTAAGTTTGGAATCTGTTGGCTTAACCAAATATAGGATAAACATACCAGAATCACATGGTGGTACCTGGCACTACAGCCATTTAAATTTCAAGTGATGCACAAGTCTGGGAAAGAGATGTCAATGCTGACTTTCTGTCAAGTTATGGATCAGGAATTGAGAATAATTCAAGGCTGAAAAGACAAAATGTGTGAGTTAAACTTCTTGTTTGCTATACTGCATATGCATTGAACTGTAAAGGTTATAAGCTAATGTTTGAAGAAACTTAATAGAAAGTTTTGATACCTGTTTCTTTTAAACAGGTTCCTCTTAAAAGAGGGGTATTTATTTGCTTTTGTTAACCGGATAAGCACACTAGACAGCCAGGTGGCTATTTTCAGGTGTGTGACAGGGTTGAATAAGGCTCTATCCCATTTGTTATTCAGAAAGAGTTTAAATGCAAGGATCTGTCCTATCTGCTCCTTTTCTTTATCTGTCTGGTTGCACAACCAAATGTTCTCATGAGACCTAGGAAATTATCACTTGATGGTCTCGTGATTCTCCGCCTCTTGCTACCTCTCTGCCTTCACTTGCTGTTTCTATCTTTTCTTCCCTTGTGTATCTGTGGCTATAAAAATATATCTGAATCTTTGTATGAAACTGTGACACTAAGATCCCTTGTTTGAAAATATATATAGTTATACTGTTGAGATGATTGCAAAAGGCCATTTGGAATTTAGGCTTAACCTGAGATGCAGACTGAGCTCCTCTCAGGCTTGTGTGCAAACTCTTTGCAGAACTGTCAGCAGGAGGCCAGCTTGGCACACTGTTCTATTCACAAGCCTGCTCTGCAAAAGAAACTGACAAGATACATTTTGTGAGAAGCAGGATGTCTCCCTAATAAGCTCAGGTTGCAGAAGTTAACTACCAGGCAATGACTTGTTATAAAAAGAACAGCAATCTTTTGTTGGGAGAGACTGACATTTGAATATGACATACTCTCAAATGAAGGACTTTGTTTTCTGTTTGTACAGCCTTTGTAAATAGTTATACTGAACAATTTTTATTTTTGATTTATATTTTTATTTTATTGTTATTGATAATAATAAATGTTACTTGCAAATTTTCCAGCTACTCCTGGTCTTCCAATGCTTCGTGACCTATGCCTCGACAACACCTAGTTACATAGTTGAAGAAATCTATGAGATTTGTTTGGCATGACCTCCCTGTGAAGCAGTGCTGCCAGTGGTACTGCAGCCCATATGTCTCCCGTGCTCAGTAAGTCTCTCCTTTAGCAGGGACTCCATTAATTTCCCCACCACTGATGTAAGACTGACTGCTCTGTAATTGCTGGCCTCCTCCTTGCTGCCACTCTTGTGCAGAGGGACTCATTGGCCCTCCTCCACCTCTGAAACCACCCCTGCCTCCAGTGAGGTGCTAAACAGTGTTGCCAAGAGGGCAGCTAGTACTATGCTCAGTCCCTAAGTACCCTTGGATGACTCCCATCTGGCACCATCGACTTGTTTTCTTAAGGGCTTCCAACCCTTGGTGGACTCTCTCTTCCATAAATGGACTTGTATCCACTTCGATGATTGTTAATGCATGGCAGCCTGCTCCCCTTCACAGTGAAGACTGAACAAAAGTATTTGTTTAAAATTTTAGCTTTTTCTTGTTCTGCCTCTGCACAGTCCCCTTCCTTGTCTCCTGATCTTCACTATGCCACCATTTCTTCCTTTTTTCACTCAGGTACCTAAAGAAAGCCTTACCCCATTTTGACTTCTTGGGTGATCCTTTCCTCAGTTAGAGCCTTTGCTTTCTTTAGCCTCCTTCCTACTTCCTCTGTTTCTCTAGCTATATCTCTCTGCCTGCCTCTGTTTGGGTCTCCTTGTACTTTCTGAAAGCTTTTTTTTCTCTCACCATTTTAGCCAGCTCTTTGAGAACCACAGTGGCCTCTTTCTCCTCATACCCTTGCTTATTCTTCACACAGCTTGCCATTACCTTACCAAAGTGGTTTGGTGCTGCACCAGAACCTAGTGTCATGGCAGGGCTTGATGTAAGCCCTGCACCACACTTTGAAAATTAAGCCCAAAATAAATAATCAGTACAAAAATCTGTATAAAAATACAACAGGCAATACAAACAAACAATGTTATAATCTCAATGGTAAAGGCAAAGTAAAGCTGAGTTTTGTATGGTTCAAATCCCAAAGGTTTTTTTTTTTTTTTTGTGGGGGCATTTACTACACTACTGCAAAAAGGTTTCCCGGTGATCATTGAGGCCATGAGGTCTCCTACATTTCAATTTGAAATCCATCTGCCCTGCTTCCTTAGCAGAGCATTAAATCTGTCTCCACTATTTTTTTTTTATCAAGGTTTTTATCCTCCTCCTTCCTGGGGCTGGCAGGTGGCTATGGCCCCTCCTTGAGGAGCTTGTTCTCTGGTCCCCAGCTTCCCACTCAGCCCTCCTGGCAGGTCCCCCACAGGTCCCCTGGTAGGACTGAGACCAAGGGCATTGACTGCTGTCCCTGGAAGCCAACACCTAGACTCAGGGCCATCATGGAGCCTGCTAGCTCTACTTTTCCACATTTTCTCCCTCCACTTGCAGAAGAAGGCCCGGGCATGTGGAGGCATGCACGCAGTAGGTCCGGGTGGCACCTCCCTGTTCTAGCCACTCCCAACTGCACTACCCTCGGGCCTCCACCCAGGGCAGCTCTGCAGCAGAAGCAACTGGGTCCCCACCTGAGAGGAGAGCTGCCTCAGCGGCCACTCAATCCAGCTCCTAACCTTCCCCACTGACCCCGATGACCCAGACTCATTTCTGAACCCAGGTTACCAGCTTGCAGCACGAAGGTGTGGCATCCAGTGTCTCAACCTCAGCACCACTGGGCCAGCTCCACAATTTTAGAGGGGGTACCCATTCTAACTCATTACATGAATAACTTCAAGGTTTGAGGCATATATTTCAGATATTGTTGTGCCACTGAGGCACCACTTCTACAATTAAAGATACAGCGAATGTGTTCTTGAATATGTGTTTAGAATTCTGACTGTCCTCCCACATATACCTTATCACAAGTACACCAAAGAATGTATATCACAATGTGGTATCACATGTAATGCATTCTCTAATATCCACTTTGATATCATCATCTTTTGATGGATAAATGAATTCCATGTTACAGTGTATTTACATATTTTACATCAGGTGCACTTAAAGAAACCCTTTAGTCTTGATGGAAGCCAGATCAGCCCCATCTCCTGGTCTTTTCCACCCTCATCCTTCTGTGAACCAATTTGCTGTTAAGGTTTGTTGCCCTACCAAAGTAACTTGTGGTTTGGGCCCCACTGATCTGATCCACTTCATTGTCACCTTGTAGTATGGGCCAGTTGCTGTAAATAATATTGTCAATATTCCCAGCCCATTTATTATATTCAGTGACAAATGTTATTGATTCATGTTATTTGAATATGGTATTAGTTTCCGCTTTGTTAACAGTTTCTTCCTCTCTAGCAGGGGTGTAGCCAGGATTTAAGATCTCCACACCAAGTGGACTCAATACTACCCCACCCTTGTTAGTGAGCTACCCCCCCATGTAGCCAGAAAATATACAAATGTACACCAGGACCGTGTGTGTTGCCTTATTTGGCACAATAAATACAACTTTTGTATCTCATGACAATGGTTGTTGCCATGCATGGGTAAATACAAATGTCATGCATTGTTCCCTAAGAAACCCACATACCAGCCAGAGCCTGTAAAGCTGTATTGTCCCTGGATGCAAAGAGAGTATTAGCCACAGTCCTTCTAGTTTTGACTCCTATAAATAAAATTACAAATGGTTCAATATTTTCTTTGTTAGTTTTCATGGAAAAAGGAAGCAGTTCAGAGCCTATTTGCTACCCCTTAAATAAAATTGCACACCAAGGAGTGCTTGAGTATGCCTGCTTACACCCATGTTCTAGAGACCTGATTTCTGTTTAGATTTTATGAGAAGTTATTTCATACCCTTTTTGGGATCCTCCTTCAAGTTCAGAGGCCTGAATGCCAAATGTTTTACTGGAGCTGCAATTTCTGCCCAGCTTTAGAAATTAGTTATATGGAACTGACTGCTTTAGGGTCGCAGGTGGAGGAAGCACTTTAGCATGAAGCACTGAGTCAGTAGCAGTGCTCTTCTTGAAACACTTGGTTTCTATTTGCCCTCCCCTCTCGGGTTCTTGGATAGGGTAACATCCAGGAATTCCAATTAGTCAGTACTGGCTGCATAGGCAAACCTGAGATTTCATTAATTCTCATGAAGTCTGTCCATTAATGTGGGTATGTCCAGAAATGTTGCCCTCTAGCCGGCCCAGTGGCACTGAGGGTTAAGGCTCTGGATGCCACACTCGTGCCACTCCGACGACTCGGGTCGGGAGTGACCTTGGGTGTCGGAAG
Organism: Neoceratodus forsteri; assembly: GCA_016271365.2. Classification (NCBI taxonomy): domain Eukaryota; kingdom Metazoa; phylum Chordata; order Ceratodontiformes; family Ceratodontidae; genus Neoceratodus; species Neoceratodus forsteri. Next base: position 428,579,983 of record CM057452.1, read on the forward strand.
GTCGGCGCCGGAGGAGGATGGAGCATCCTAGGATTGCTCTCCCCATCCCGAGAGGGTGGGTGGAATTACTACAGCTGTGCTGGGTCCCGGTGGTGACTGGGGATCGGTGCTAGCAGGCAGTTCACTGTGGGGATGGCACAGATGGTGTTGAATGTGCGGTGCACGGGCGAGCACGGCAGCGCCATTGATGCCCTGCACGCCTGTGCCATGGGGTGGGGAAAACACAAGAAATCATCTAACTAGCCTCGATGACATCTGGTCCTTCAGCACCACACCACTCTGACTCAGGTTCAGCTCCTCCTGACTCCAGACACTTGGCTTTCTGAGGTGGTGGGGTAAGTACCCACTGTGAAGTAGCCGGAGAGAGGAATGGAGGAGTGGTTGAGCTCAGGCACTGAAGTGGTGCGGGGCCACAGACCCAGACTGAAAGAGGGAAACCATAAGCAACAACCCCCAGCCAAGGAGGAATAAAAGAAAGCATAAAAAAAAAAAAAGAATGTCACCTCCTAGATACAGTACACATCATCAATAAACCTAAGCTAGTGCTTTACATTCTAGTAGAAGGTTACCTTCAGGGTTTAACACAAGTATTATTTCCCAAGAGCCTAGAAACATAGCTGAGGCCATGGTGACCCTTTGTTGTGTCAAACCTCTGTAGATAATGCCTCCTTCAAATGCAAAGGAATTATAGGTTATACAAATTCAAATGCTGTTACTAAAAAGTCTACAGGTGTTTAATTTCTTGAAGGGTGGTTTCAGAAAGAATTTCTACATCCTTTCTTTTCCTCCTTGTCTTTCTTTTGTGCTTTTCTGTTGTTCCTTTCAGCCTAAAATAACTTATTTTTCAGAAACTTCCTTAGGACTTTGACTTCCATTTTCAATTGCTGAATTGCTATGTGTCTGCTGACTTTACTGCTACTGTTTTGGAACCTGACTTTTGACCTCCTCAGCGTTTAGATTGTTTTCTGTCCCAGCTCAAGATTTGACCTGTCTCAGAACCTCTTGGTCCCTGTTGAGTTTTGTTTGTTTGTGTTGGATTATCTCTTTCGTATTTGTCCGGTTTCTTTTTACGGTGGACTCAGATACCTTAAAGTCTTTAATACTTTTGAAACTCAGTACTGTTTCTTTCACATTTCTCATTTCAGGTATTAATGCTTCATGTTTTTCCAAGATGGAGAACACCATCTGCGCGTGAGACCCGTAAATTCTTTCTGGAAAAACTACCCTTCTAGAAATGAAATACCTGTAGATTTTTAATAACGGAAATTGGAAGTTGTACTAACCCATAGAAACATAGAAACACAGAAGTTGTCAGAAGATAAGGGCTTCCAGGCCTACATAGTCAGCCCTATTTTCCTACCTATAGTGACCCTGTAGGCCCTAATGAGCCTATGGTCTCCTCCTTACTCCCAAGATACCTTTGTGTCTATCCCATGTTTTCTTGAATTCTGCCCCACCACCTCTGCTGGCAGGCTGTTCCACTTGTCCACCACCCTCTCTGTGAATTAGTGCTTCCTCACATTTCTTCTGAACCCCTCTCCCATTTCATATTGTGCCTCTTTGTCCTTGAGCATCTTTTTCCTTGGAAAATGCTACTCTCCTGTACCCATTTTCCCTGTGAGATATTTGAATGTTTCAGTCACATCCCCCTTTCCTGCTTTCTTCCAGGAGTATATATTTAATTGCTTCAGCCTTTCCTCATATAGTTTTTGATGGAGGCCCGCACCATTTTGGTTGACCTCCTCGTAACTGCCTCATTCCTGTTCATGTCCTTTACAAGATGGAGTCTCTAAAACTGGACACATTACTTGAGGTGTGACCTCACTAATGATCTATATAATGGGATTATTACCTCCTTTCTTCTGCTGGTGATTCCCTGCCTGTGCATCCCAGCATCCTGCTAGCCTTCCCAGCTGCCTTGTCACACTGCTTGTTACCTTCAGATCATGAGAGATGACTACCCCTAGGTCTCTTTCCTGTTTTGATTCTGCTATTGCCTCTCTCCCAGGTGGTATGTTGCCCCGTTTTTCTGTGCCCCACGTGCATTATTTTTCATGTTTTAGTGTTGAACCCTAGCTGCCAATCCCTGACCATTCCACCAGCTTTTCAGGTCTCTCCTCATTCTATCCACCACTCCCTCCACCGTGTGACCGCCTGTTGCAGAGCTTTGTATCATCTCATGAACAGTCATACTTTCTCTTCTAGACCCTTAGCAATGCCACTGATGAAGACATTGAAAAGGACTGGGCCTCAACACTAATCCCTGTGGCACCCCACTGGTCACTCTGCCCACACCTGAGTGTGTGCCATTTACCATGACCTTCTGATTCTTAGCCCAGCCAATTTTCTAACCATTTCATAATTTTAGTACCCACTCCTAGGTTCCCCAGTTTGTTAATTAGCCTTCTATGGAACAGTGTCAAAGGCCTTACTAAAATCCAGGTATGCCACATTCACTGCCCCCATCCACTTCCCCCATGAAACCATGCTGCCTCGGTCTTGCAGATCATTGACAGCCAGGTGTTCCACTGTCCTTTCCTTCAAAAGTACTTCTATTACCTTGCACACCACTGAGGTCAGGCTGACTGGTCTGTAGTTTCCTGCTTCCTCCTTAGTTACACTTTTATACAGTGGGACTACATTTGCCTTCCTCCAGTCCCCTGGTACCTCCCTGTTTCCAATGACAGGTTAAATAGGGCTTTCAGAGGTGCAGCCAGCTCCTCCTTTAGTTCTCTCTCTGTATCCTGGGGCACCCCATCAGGTCCCATTGCCTTCTCAACTTTTTAGTGTTAATTCCCAAGGATTCTTTCCTCAGAAAAAGGACTTGTGTTCACCTCCGCCCTCTATTCCTTTGTTGTTAGCCTGTTACCTGCCCCTCCTCTGTGAATACTGAACTAAGGTATTTGTTCAATATGTTCAATATGTCTGTCTTTAGGTGGTTTTCCTCCACACAACTCCCTTCCTTATCTTTCAGCCTTACTATCCCTCCCTTGCCTTCCTCTTTTCACTTATGTGCCTATTAAATGTTTTATCCCTTTTTCACTGAATTTGCAATTCTTTCCTCTGCTTGCACCTTATACTCCTTCATGCCCTCCCTGCCTCCCTTTGATTTTCCTGGTATCTCTCCTAACCACCCTCCTATGTTTGTTTGTATTTTAAATGCCATCTTCTTTGCTCTTACTTTTTCTGCCACCTCCTTAGAGAACCAAAGTGGTCTATTTTACCTCTTGCCCTTGCTTACCTGTTTGAATCTGAAGGGACGCGTTATCTACAGACATGTGGCACAGCAATGGGGGCTGTCATGACCCCAGCTATGCAAACCTGTTTCTAGGCTCTTGGAAAATATCATATGTATTGAACATTGAAAGTAATCCCTTCTACTTGAATATAACGCACTGGTTTAGGTTTATTCATGATGTGACCTGTATCCAGGAGTGAGACATTTCTGACATATCTAGATTCATGGACTGGCTTCATGAGATTGAATAAAATCTCAGGTTTACCTATGCAGCCAGCCCTGACTATATGGATATCCTGAATGTTACCTTAGCCAAGAACCAGGGAGGGCCACATAGAAACCAAGTGTTTGAGGAAAAGCACTGCTACTGACTCAGTGCTTCATGCTGAGAGTGCCCACCCCTGGCCCTCAAGCAGTCAGTTCCATATAGCCAATTCCTAAAGCTGCATCGAACTGCCGCTCTAGTAAAACATTTGCCATGCAGGACTCTGAACTTGAAGGGAGGTTCCTGAGAAGGGGTATGAGAAAGAAATTGTCTTAAACATCAACATAGAAAGCAGGGTCTCTAAACAGGAAGAAACTTTCAAATGGGAAACCAATACCAGGTTCAAATACACATGGATCCATAACATGTCACTTTGCAATAAATGCAAAACTCCTCCATAAAGCTAAATGCCACCATTTCAAGTCCTTGCAAAGTGAACACCTCAGCAATCCTAAGGGGTTCTGGAAGCATGTCAGCTCATTGTTAAAAGGAAAGCTATGGAACTCCTCGCTCAATCATTGCTCAGGACTCTGTCCGCACTGACACCCCATCACCTCTACCTTTAATGAATTCTTCACAGATCTTCATAGGTACACCTCTCTATTCCAAAACTACTCTGACACTCACCTAGATCTACCTACCTCTATTAGCTTGGGGGCCAGACCCGAATTCCACATGAAACTGACTACCTGCAAGAGGTCCAGTGGCTCCTAGCCAATTTAAAACTAAAGTTCACCAGGTCATGACTCCCTTGAACCAAGATTCCTCAATTGGAGCTCCTGCCCTGGCATGCACAGTACAGGATTTATTTAACTGATCCTTCCTCTCTAGCACAGTCCCTGACAAGTGGAAAGTGGCAGTTGTGGTACCTATGATAGGGAGGGCCTAGCAGTATTGCTGATAATTTTAGACCCATATCTATCCTCTGTCCACTGGCCAAAGTTCAGGAATGCATTCTGTATAATCACCTTCAACACTACCTTAACATAGAAACATAGAATTGACAGTAGATAAGGAAGCTGGCCCATCCAGTCTGCCCATTTCCTACCTCACTGGATAAGCTGCAGATCCTAGTTAACCAGCAGCCTACTTCTTCCTACCCCACCCCCAGAATGGTCTTATGACTATCCCATGCATGCTTGAATTCCACCACTGTTTTTGACTCCACAACCTCCTCCGGAAGGCCGCTCCATGCATCCACAACCCCTCTGTGAAAAATACTTCCTTCAACACTATCTTCTAGCCCCTATCAACACTGGTTCTGAAAGAACCATAGCACACTCACTACTGTGTTAAAAGTAACCTCTGACATTGTACAGGCCATGGACCATGGGGATGTAACCAGTGCCATCTTTGTTGACTCATGAAAGCATTCGACTTGGTTAACCATGGTCTCCTGCTACAACAGCTTCATTTCATAGGGCTTGATTCCTTTACTATTCACTGGATGAGAGCTACTCCTCCTGTCCTCTAAGAAGGGTCAAATGGGTGGGCTTTACCTCTGACTGTCGTCCCATAATGCATGGGGTCCCACAGGGCTCCATATTGGGCCCTTTGTTGTTTTATTATTGATCAATGAATTACCCAACAATTGCAGTGGAGCATCGGTGCATCTTTATGCCGATGATGCTATCATCTACCACTCCTCCTCGGATGTTTCAAGACTTAACTGTGAACTTACATCTGACTTTGCCAATCTTGAGGATTGATTTTGCAATAATCAGCTTGTGCTCAACACAAAAAAGACCAAATGTATGTTCTTTATGTACCTCCCGTCGTCAGGCCCTGCACCCTCTAAATATAACATCACTCAGCGGCAATACCATAGAGACTGTCCCTGCCTTCGAGTATCTGGGCTTCAGGCTGGACACCTCTCTTTCACTAAGTGCCCATGTATCCACTATTACCAAGACTCTGAACCAGAAACTGGGCCTTTTCCATTTAATCCACCCATTACTCTTGGCTGCTTCATGACTTAAGATTGCGTGGGTCCTCTCTGCTCCCTCTTCTTACCAATGGTGCCCCTTACTACTTTCCACCAACACCACTAATATGTCTTTCTTAGCAGAGGCATACCTTAGGAGGTGGTAGCTTCTGGGGTGTCTGCGCATCATCACCACTATGAAGTTCTCTCCTGTTGGGCTGGCTAACTTAAAATCAAAACTGAGATAGTCCACCTTGTGCTTTGGGCATAAACTTATCCACAAATTTACTCTCTTGGCTTAGTGAGATTGTCTGTCCAAGGCAAGCCTCATATGAACTTAGGTCTGCCCACCTCCCTCCTCACTAGACCAAAACTGCGACTAGCTGTTGCACGTAGATCTTTCTCCTTGCTGCTATTTCAGACTGGAACTCTCTGCCCCATCTGTCCTGTCTTGTGCTACTCTGACTACTTTTCAATCAAACCTCCACACCTTTCTTTTCTGCATTGCAAGGTGTACCTGCTTCCATTGAGTCCTGCTCTCTCTGTCCTCTGCCATGTGGCTTCTTTTATCCATTTCCAACTGCATTCTCTGCACTGAATGACCTCTTTCTGTGTCCCCTCCTTATTCTTTTACCTTTACCCTTTTTCAGTTAATTTATTCCACCCTTTTCCACTTATATATCACTTGATGGTTAGCCTGTTCCACTTTTTTCAAAATGTAATTTACATGTGTGCTGTCTTACTGTCATATTCGTTAGTTGAACTGTGCTGTCTTCTTTGTTCTTATGTGTATACCACCATGTTATTTGAATTGTGCTACCTTCATTGTAATCAGATGAATGCCACCTTGTTTGGCCTTGCAAAACATTGTACTGTCTTGATCCAATGTAACTGTAATTGTCTAGGTTATGTTTTATTGTTCTACCCAGGTCGACATTGAAAAAGGGACTGTAATTGTCTTAGTGGACTTACTGACTTACCAAAAGTCAAATAAATAAATAAAATATAATAAATCCTGGGAACATTGGCAATATTATTTACAGCAACTTGCCCATACTGCTATGTGACAATGAAGTGGGTCAGTTGGTGGGTAGAACCATGAGTCACTTTCAGAGGGCAACAAAACTTAAGGACAGATTGGTACACAGTAAGGATGAGGGTGGAAAAGACCATGAGAGGGGTCTGGATCAGCTTCCACCAAGACCAAAGGGTTTCTTTAACTGCACCCATGTAATATATGTAAATGCACTGTAACAGGGAATTCATGTATCCATCCAAAGATACTAATACCAAAGAGGATATTAGAGAATGCATTACATGTGGTACCTCCTCTGTGGTATACATACTTTGGTGTACTTTTCAGTGTCTTGGGACACTTTTCAAAAGGGCAGTTATACAGGATTTAGGACACTGTCCTACATGCTGGACCATTGAGAGCTAAGGGCTCAGCTCCAGGCAGCATGGGCAGAGATTATGCACTCCTCAAATCACATACCCAGGAGGAAATATATTATAAGAACCACACGCCATTTCCCCAACATCCAACAGAAGCATCCTGACCTAGGAGGGTAGTTGGTCCAGGAGGTTGGCAGGTGGTTAGAGGCACATCGAGTACCCCATCACTCAGTGCTTCCAACGTATCACCTCCACAAACCATATAAAACTACAAACAGATATATGCCTCTAACTCCGAAATCAAACAAAGGGGAATGGGACACTGCAGAGCAGGACACTGCAGCACAGGAGCTAGCACAACAAAACTCACCCAAAACAGGAACCAAAACAAAAAAGCAAAATGGAAATCCAAAATACTTCTGATCATAGGAGACTTCATGATTCGGGGAGATGATACCTACCTCCAGCGGGGTAATGGTCAGAGGTCTGCCAGGTATATCAGTGTGGAGAGACACTGACCGCATTGCTAAAATTGTGCAGGAAGCAGGAGAAAACATCGATGTCCAGGTACACATGGGGACTAACAATATCACTAGCCAGTCAGTTGTGGAGACCAGGAGCACCTGACCAGGCTGGGTGACAAACTGTCATCCATTTTGTCTGTATCTCCTTCTCTGAGATCCTGTCAGTCTGGGAGAGGAGGGCAGATGGACAGAAGGTCAGACAAGGGGAGATATGGGAGCTAAACAGGTGGCTCAAGGACTGGTGGCAGGAAAAGGACACAAATTTGTAGGTAACTGGAAACAGTTTTGGGAGCAAAAGTTCTTTAAATTCGATGGACTGCATCTGACTGAGGAGGAATCAGTGCATTGGGGAAGAAGTTTGACGTCTTTGCAGAATATTTAAACTAGCAAATGGGGAGGGGATGCAGCACCTGATACGTTGAATAGGAAGAGCACCCTTCCCACTCAGCTAGTGATCAAACAGGAGTTCAGCATGTTTGTAGTTCATTTACATCACCAGGTAAGGAAAAGGTCCAGCTCCCATACGACGCATTAGGGGAAACATCGGACCTCGCCTAACAACTAACACACCAAAATCTGGCCAATGGAAAATCATGTACACAAATGCTAGCAGTCTGGGAAACAAGATCCCAGACCTGCAGGCAACAATGACAGAGGCTAAACTGGACATAGTGGCCATTAGCAAGACATGGTTCCAGTAACCACACTTGGGAGACTTCAGTACCTGACTATGTACTGTTCAGAAGAGACAAGGTACAAAAGGAGGTGGAGTAGCCCTTTATGTCAATGAAAATATCAAAGCTACAGAAATTTAGAGTACACATAAGGAGCTAGAAGAACTGTGGGTCACCCTGGAAACAGGCATTGGGGCAGCCATATGAACTGGGGTTGTCTACAGGCCTCCAGACCAGGGGGAGGACATAGACATATTACTGTTAGAAGATATACAAAACACGACAGCTAAACACGTCTCTTGGACCTTACTAGCCCAATTTGAACCCAGCAAGGCTCCTAGTTGCCCCTGCTGGGGTCACTGCTGGCCCTCATGGCTCTTGGACCTCACACCAGCCCACCTCGAACCCAGCAAGGTACTGTAGCCAGCAGGTTCCATTTCAAGTCCTCAGGCAGCCTAGCTTTGTATTCTGGCACCTTTCTAAGTGGCTCCTGCCTTCCAAGCTGTGGCTGAATTTCTACCTCAACTTACCTCTGCACTATTGTAGACTAGAGGAGACCACAAAAACCCCTTTACAGACTGACTTAAATGTCTCTGTCCAGCCAAGCTGTCAACTGAATTTGTGCCTGGCATTGCAGCTAGCTGGAATTTATGTCATTCTGTGTGCACTGCAATCTCAAAGTTTATGACGCTATTTCTGATTTAATTATATGCTCCTGGCCTTTTTCTTGAGAGACACTGAAGTCAAATTTCTCCTCCCCCACCATCTCCCCATGACTTACTACATGCTTGTTCCTTGGGGGTGATATTTTTTTCCCTCAGTGATTGAACCATTTCTTCTGGATCGAGGATCTCAAGGCAGCTAGCTTGTGAATTTCATTGTTGGATTGCCCAGGAACCTGGCAAATATCTCCACACTTAGCAAAAGCCTTTATAAGGTTTCTAGTTGCAGCTCTGTATCTCTTCCTGCTGGATAGTTTCATCCGTGGACTTAGCTACTGTCTCACTCCTGCAGTCAACTGCATTTGCTTCAGTCCCATCTCCAGTCCTGAATTCGCTGCTTTCTCTTTTTCCCTAGTTCTACTCCTTCTTTTCCTTACCAGTGTACACTATGGGGTGATCTCACTTCACTGCAGCTTTGTAGGAGTATTTTCCTTCTGCTAGCCCTCCAACTCTCAGTAGATCTTCTCTGCCAGCCATCTACTGACTCTGGCTACTCTAATAAAGTAAAGGACTGGAGCAATTTTTTCCAAACCTAATTATCAGGTGTAATACCTCTAACCCTGAAACCTGGCTCCTAAAAGCTTATCCCATTTGCTAGTATAGCTGACTACTTAAGCCATTCTCCTTTCTATATGCCACTTGAAAGCAAACTCCAAACCTTTCTCCTTGAGACCTGGGTACCCTGTGTCATCTCTCTCTCCTGTTGATATTGAACCTAACCCGGACCCTCCTGATGGCATCGCCCAAGGACCCATCTTATTGGTTCACAGAAAAGGGCATAGGCTTCACATATGAAATTAGAAGTCTGTCAGCTAATTTTGCACAGCTTGAAGCCTGGATTGCTCACAACTCCCTGATGTCTTAGGTCTAACTGAGACTTGATTAAAACCCCATATACCAAATTCATTATGTAGGATCAATGGATATAAACTTCACAGATGTGATCGTCCAAATGTTAAAAAGGGTGGTGGTGTTTTGTTTTATACCAGACAGGACCTTGACATTATGGTCCTCTCGGTCAACACTACCTGTCTATGTGAAACTATTCATATAGTTATTACCTTAGGTCTCACTAAGAAGCTAAATGTAGTGTGCATCTATAACCCTCCTAAAATGGACTAACAGGCCTGACTAAGGTAACTGACCATCTTTCCTCGCTAAAGGGTAGACAAGAGCTCATTTTTATGGGGGACCTCAACCTGGATTGGCTAGGGAAAACTCTAATCTCTATGCTGCTGAACTCAGCAGATTACGCCTGTCTCAAATGGTCACTCTCCCGAACAGACAGGCTAGAAACAGCAGTCTCCAGTCTCTTCTAGATTGAGTCATCTCCAACAGGCCTGAGAGGATCAGTGCTGTTGGAGTTTTACCAGACTCAATCAGTGACCACTCCCAGTTTACTGTGTTTGGAAGGCTAGGGCCCTAAACCACCCTCCAGAGAAATTCTTTTCAAGGATTTTTCAAAATGGATAAGAGACCCCTAATCTTGGAGCTACAGAACATGGACTGGGCACCTCTATACAATACTTGTAATATGGAACGTGTGCTCAATACCTCCTTACCATGCTTTTGAACCTTCAAGACAAATATATTCCAGTAAAAAGGCGCCGTATCCTGGGATCTGCTACCCTGGTTAAATTCTTCACTCCTGTCCTCTCTAAAGAGGGATAAAGTCTGGAACAAAGTTAAACTAACCCAGTCCTCATCAGACTGGGCGGAGTATAGAAGACTCCAAACCTATGTAAGGTTTCCATCAGATCAGCTAAGGGTACTACCACCGCCAGCTCCTTAGTACCTCTGTCAGTGACTCTCATGGTTTTGGAGTCATGTTAACACCATCATAGGGAAAACAAGTGCAATACCATCTCTGATATGGTCGTGATGTTGTAATTGCAATAACCTGCTCACTATCATCGAGGCTCTTAACTCCAGATTCACTGACCTCTCCTCCTATACTGCATCTCCTGGGCCTTTACCTGTCACTCTGCAGGATAACCTTAAACCTTCCAACCCATCTTTCACCCTTTGCCCAGTCTCTGAGAGTGAAATCTTACACTTACTTAAGTCCATTTCTCCTGCTGGATCGGTGGGGCAGATGGACTCTTACCAAAATTCCTAAGAACCGCTGCACCGTCTATAGTCTCTCCAGTGACTAGACTTTTCAACCTGTCTCTTCTTACAGGACATGTCCCTTCCCTTTGGAAGATTGATCAAGTTGTACCGTTTACAAAAGGGGACACCACTAACCTGGATAACTACTGCCCTATTGCTATCCTCTCCACCCTCTCTAAAATACTGGAGAAATTTGTTGCTACCCAGGTCTCGGATTACCTGTACTCCTTCAAACTCCTCACCCCTGACCAACATGGTTTCTGACATGGGCACAATACATCCACTGCTCTCATACAGTTTACAAATTATGTCAGACTCGCTATGGACAAAGGCTCTCTCACTGGGGCTACTTTGTTGATTTTACAAAAGTGTTTGATTTAGTTGACCACCTGCTGCTCTATCAAAGTTGTCATCCCTATGCTTCTCACCCTCTGTCACCGCCTGGTTCCAAAATTATCTTTCAAAGTGGCAACATTTGTCCAGATCAGAGATGCTAAGTCCCTCTTGCTTCTATTTGGATCTGAGTGCCCCAGGGTTCGATTCTTGGTCCTCTCCTGTTTACAGTCTTCATAAATGACATCCCACCACTCACTGGTGCTTGCCCAGTTCTGCTATATGCAGATGATCTTGTTCTTTACTCATCCTCCTCAAACCTCTCAGATGTCAACCTGAATCTCAATAGTAAGTTCAATACCTTTCAGAGCTGGCTATTGCAAACAAGCTTGTCTTAAATAAAAATAAAACAGTGATTATGCTCTTCAGTTCAGGTTCAAAAATTCGGTCCTGCACCCAACCATTAAGTATCAGAGCACTAGATGGCTCTCTCCTAACACAGTTACCTCTTTTAAATACCTAGGAGTAACCCTTGCTCCGCCTTGAATTTTGACCTGCACCTAGCCTCAGTCATTAAATCCATCAATATTCAACTTGGACTGGCATATAAGATGAGACATAGCCTAACATCCATGGTGAGGATGGCATTGCACGGGATCCTGAGACCCAAATTGGCGATGTAAATAGCCTTCCCGGAACTACTGAAGGGCTCCTCTGAAAGTGGGATGTCTGCTACAACAGCATTTGCCATTTTGCTTTGTCTTTGCCCAAACTTACTCACCAATGCACACTATACTCCAGTCTGGGATGGTTTTAGCCCTCAGCCTTCCGACAGTTTACTTCCTACTGTTTTATAAAGAATATAATCTCTTCCCAGATACCTGACAAACTGGCTCTACTGCTCAAACTTGTGACCTCTGTGCACCCACTGAGATCAGCTGACAAACCTTTCTTGTCCAACCGAGATGTAAAACCAAAATGGGGAGAATGCTTTAGCTGGCCCCTAAACTATGGAACTCCTTCCACTAAGTCTAAGAATCTCCCTCTCCACACAGCTTCAAACAAGCTTCATATGGCTCTTCTAAGCTCTGAACCCGCTGCTGTCCTCTATCCACCCAATCCTGTACTGGTTCCTCCTAGTTGCCTACCGCTCCAACCTCTACTACTCTCAAACCTACCTGGAAATCTTGTTATTTCCTCTCTCTAGCTCTTACTCATTAGTTGTATGACTTATGAGTGTTAGTTATTTGCACTTATATTTCTGTTTTGTTACTACATATAGATTCCTGCAAATGTACTGTCATTGCTGAAAATTTTGTATAAGTGTACTATGTCTGACTTCTACTTGTTCCCATGATGTTTCCTTGTATCTACTATTATCTCACGCCTTTGTTGTAATCTCCGGGTCACCAGAAAATAGGCAGCTATGCTGTCTCAGTGTACCTACCCGTTAACAACAACTAAATAAATAAATACAGGGAGGTTCTGATAACTAGAGATTTCAACATGCCAGATACAGATTGGTCAATACCAGCAGGAACATCTGCCAGAACTAGACACATAATGGATTCCTGCAGGGGAGGGCCTAAAACAACTGGTAGAACAACCCACAAGAGACAGGCTATCCTAGATCTAGTACTGACTAACGGGAAAGGATCACAGATCTCCAGGTAGAAGGTCACCTGGGGGCCAATGACCATCACATGGTATGGTTCAATTTGGCCACTAGAACTAAATTAACCCATTCCAATGCAACAATATGGGACTTCAGAGGAGCTGACTTTGATAAGATGGCCAACAGAGTTAAGCTAGCCATGGCAGAAGAAATACAGGTGAGGGAGTACAGGCAAAGTGGGCAAGCATTATGATGCAGTACTTGAAGCAACATCCCATTGTGTTGAGAGAAAAGCAAGAGCAAAAGAAGAAGGAAACCACTTTGGTTCTCAAAACAGTAGCAGAAAAGGTCAGAGTCAAAATCTGGCCTTCAGGAAATATATGGAAACTCAGCGGGACAAAGATAGGAAGTTTACCAAACTTCCCTAAGGGAAGCAGGAAAGGCAGTAAGGCAGGCAAAGGCCCAAACCAAGAAAATACTAGTACTAACAGTAAGAGAAGGTGACAAGATTTCTATAGATACATTAGTGAAAGGAGAAAGTCCAGAGGGAGTATTGCTAAGATCAAAGGGGATAAGGGGAGTGTGGGAGGAGGACCATGGAAAGCAGCTATCCTAAGTAGATACTTCTGTCAGTATTTACTGAGGGAGAAGACAGAGCAGGGCCCATAGCTCAGCACCATGGACATGGGGAGGGGGAGGTGTGCACTAGTCCCTTCACAAAGAAAGGGTCCTACAAGAGCTCACTAAGCTCAGTGTGGACAAGGCAATGGGACCTGATGGCATACATCCCAGGGTACTAAAGGAGCCAAGGGTGGAACTAACAGCCATTATCAAAACTGTTTAGTGAGTCTCTGAGTACAGGAGAGGTCCCAGCAGACTGGAGAAGGGCTCATGTGATCCCGCTCCACATGAGTGGTAGCAGGAAGGAGGCAGGGAACTACAGACCAGTCAGTCTTACCTCAGTAGTGGGCAAGATTATGGAGGCACTCCTTAAGGAAAGGATAGTGCAACACCTGGAATCCATAGGAGTACATGATCCAAGACAGCATGGGTATACAACAGGACTTTCCTGTCAAACCAATCTCATAGATTTCTTTGGCTGGGTAACCAGAGTGGTGGACCAAGGGGAGCAGTTGCGTCACCTACCTTGACTTCAGCAAAGCTTTCGATACTGTTCCACATAGAAGATTGATTAATAAGCTGGGTAGGCTCGGGTGGGTCAGAAGTTGGTCAACGTGGCAAACTGATTGGCGGGCAGAAAACAGGACAATAGTGGTAAAACGTATACAGTCAGAAGAGATGCAAGTCACAAGTGGGGGTACCTCAGGATCAGTCCTGGGGCCAGTCCTCTTCAATATCTTCATCAGTGACATTGCAGATGGACTGAGGGTAAGGTTTGTCCGTTGCAGATGACACCAAGATCTACAACAGAGTGGATGATCCAGATGAGGTGGGCAGAATGAGAAGAGAGCTGGATAAACTGGCAAAATGGTCGGAAGAGTGGGAAATGGGGTTTAACGCAAAGAAATGCAAGATCATGCACATAGGGGAAGAGAAAGCCTGAAGCCACCTATAGGTTGGGAGGAGCTGCTGGCAATTACAAGGGAAGAAAGAGACTTGGGCATCATCATCATAGATGACTTGAAATCATCCAAGCAGACTACTAAAGCAGTAGTAAGGCTAGAGAGGATGTTGGGGTGTATTAGGGGTATTACGTTGCAAGAGGTAGGTACAATCCTCTTTACAAGACACTGGTTAGGCCACATCTGGAGTACTGTGTGTGCAGTACTGAAGGCCACACCTGCACCAGGCCATTAACAAAATAGAGGCAGTCCAGAGAAGGGCAACCAAATGGTGCAGGGACTGCATCAGAAAACATATGAGGACAGATTAACAGAGCTCAGTATGTATAACCTAGAGCAAAGGAGAGACAGAGGTGATATGATTGAAACATTCAAACATCTTAAGGGCATTACAAGGTGAAAGAGTCTAACATGTTTCACTATAAGAAAACAGCAGGACAAGAGGACACAGCATGCGATTAGAGGGAGGCCAATTAAGGGGGAATGTGAAGAAGTTCTTTTTCACAGAAAGGGTGGTGGATGCATGGAGCGGCCTACCTCAGGAAGTGGTGGATATGAATACAGTGTAGGGCTTCAAACAGGCATAGGATAGGCACTCTGGATGAACTCAATCCCTGACTCTATCTTAACAATTCCCAGGCTTGGGCCTTTTAAACATGAACTACTTAATTTCATTATGTCAAACTCCCACTGTGACTGCAGATGAAACCTGAAAAACATTAATGCACCTTTTGTTTCACAATTGATTCATGCTCCATGTCTGTGTACCATACTTCTCTTAATCTTTTATTTCTATCTTAGACTGAGTTTTGAATGAACTTGGTGACTTTTTTTAACGCTACTGAATTGACAGTGCACTTTTACATTGATTGGTGTTGCATTACTGCAGTTAGATGTATGCAATAGAATTTGATTTTTGAAATCAATAGCAAAGATTTTATCTACCTTTTGAAATTTATGTAAGTAGCAAATATTGTATGTATATGTATTTTGCACTTACATGTCTGTTAATGAACATTAATGAATATTCATGAAATGATGCACTTAAGAGGACCCATCTTTTCTGTAACCAAGACTTGTTGAACGTCAAGTGCCAGGTTGAGTGGTAGGCAGCTCCATTTGCACCAACCAACATTTTTGAGTTTTGTAGCATTCTAACCTGCACTTGCACAATGAAGAATGACAACTGCAACTCACTCCATTTTGTTGCTTTTTGGATGTCTAAAGTTCCAGAGTGCCACAAACTTTTGATTCTTGCTTTTCCTTATCACTGATAGGTTGGGTCCAACTTCTGAAGGCACCTAGTGTAAAACTATCAGCCAGATACCTGACAAGAAACCCTCGTAAGAAAAAGAACCCTCCTGATCTTCTCTCCATCCTTTTCTCTCTAAACTCCTCCCATGCCCCTTGCATCCATGTCTTGGTGCCAAAGAAGTCAGTTACGAAGTTGGTACAAACCAGTTAACTCTGATATAATCATTAATATTAGAAACAGAGAGAACTGGTTAACCACTGATTAAACTTTTACTTATTTATCAGACAACCTGTATTAAAACCACCAACCAACTGAAAATCAGCTTGCACTCAAACTAGCTAAGAACTCATGTCAATTAAAGTTTAATGGTGTCTGTACTATATGTTTGCTGTTAGAACAGTCAGCCTCACTGAAAGGTAATACATCATTCTGATGTCAGGAATCCATAATATTATTGACCTGACATCAAAAATGATGGTATTACAGAATCAAACAGCAAAGTCTGTCTTGCTCAGCTGTTCTCATCACTCGCCTCCTCTCACAGCCTTCAAACTTCACTTTGAAAGTGGTAGAAGTGGCACCGACAGCTGAGATGGTGGGAGTTCTGTCACAGAAACAAATCTGGGGTGGAAAAACACGATGACCATATATTACAAGGAAGAAAAAAAACAGATGGGCAACCATCAGCTACAGCTACTGTTAAATCCATCTGAGGATTCCTGTGACGGCAAACCCTCCCGTGTTGTGCTGTTGAGGTTCATGATGTCACAGAAATCCCTGAATAGATTTACAGAATCGTAACAGATGGATGTCCATTTGTTATTCTAGCTATAATCCATTCTTTAATCTTTGTTCGATGCTGCACTCAACCATGAGATTTACATTTGTGTAATTCTTGTTTCAAAAATCAGGACATTTGTTTTGCAAAGTCAATGTTAGAACATCAGAAAACAGACGCAGTTTCCTGTTATTAAGCTATGCCAGGATTACATTTAGAGATTACACCACATTTTAATTCTATTCCTTTTTATGTAAACAGTTTTTTTGCCAAGTAAATTTGTTCTTTTCATGCCAGTACCAGACAAATGTGACGTAGGTTATTTTTCCTACTGAGCTACTTGACATCTTTACTATTTGTTTGTAACCTAGATGTGGTTCAGTATGATCACTCTTACACTGTAACTGCATCAAAAATAAGACATTACAAGAACTACCAAATGTTTAAGCACTTAGAGAAAGTATAAAATTATTGCTCTAAAGAGGCAGAGCTGTGCTGAGGCCAAAACAAGGTAGTTTTCTCATATACAGTCATTTGAAAATAAATTACTGTGTTACGGCAGAGTGTTTTTTTTTTTTTTTGTAGTTTATGCAGAAGGAAGAAGTCAAGTGTGTTTTGGTTGTAAAATGAGAGTCCAATTTTCAAATGCTGGCAAGATCGCCATCATGAGTGTTCATAAGATTTCCCTCCCATCTGTTAGGCTCTTGCAGCTGATTTCCTGTGCACCATCTTGTTTCTGATGTGGTTAACACCTAGTTTTGGGGAGCAGGAAATACGATGCTGGAATGTCAATTACTTAAAACCCTTGCCCCTATAAAAGAAAAAAAGAAAAACTGCACTTTCAGACAGCAGATGTAGTCAGAATGGTTCGTCCTCCATCTGTACTAACATTTTAATTGATTTAAAGAAAATTTGGGAAACCATGTGACAACAAACCATGATAAAAAAAACTTTGAACTGGATTTCTGTGGTGAAATTAAAGCAGCAGTGCATGAATGTGGTGAAATTTTGACCAGTACTTTTATTCCCTTTAGATTACCTCAATTCTAGTGACTTGTATGATACTGTTCTTTCCATAATTTGAGTCTGCTTTAGTACTTTTTCACATCTGAAATAAAGAGCACCCCTTTTAATGAGGTTGGACCAGGTTTTCATCCGTATTTTCAGCTGTTTTTGTACATCAATTTTAAAAAAAACTTCTGTTGTCACAAATGAACTAGCATGCAGCAGGCAGTGCACACTGACCCTATGGAATAGTAAGTGTTTAAAACAGCTGGGAATAGTAATGAAAACCAGGTCCAAGCCAGATTAAAGGAGCACTCCTTTATTATTTCAAATGTGAAAAGTACAAAGGTGGACTCAAATGGAGAAAGAAGGGTATCGTAATGTCAGAAGATAAGGGTCAATCTAAAATAGCATAAAAGTATAAACCAGAATTTTCACTGATTCATGCACTATCGTTTATAAGTATACTGTTATGATGGCCTTTTTCACTTTAGGTAGAACAAAAGGGTTAAATGAAATACTTTAAAATAGAATTTAACATTTGAGTCAAGATTTTGATCTCTAGGGTTTCTTCGGGACTGATCTGTAATAAAAAGACTAGCCATAGTTATCAAAGATGCTTTTTGAGGTTGTTCTGATGGCCTAGTGGCTAAGGTTATTTGCCTTCTGCTCAAGGGACTATGGGTTACTTTCTAGGCTTTGGTCTTGGCTAGCAGCTGTAGGAGGTAGAGAGGCTGTATAGGAATCATTCTCTCCTCCCATTGTGCATGGAAGGCATGGAATGGCTGCCCTCTTATGGCCTGGTGTGGAAGGCGCTTTTGGCACTGAGTTCCCATTTATTCTGCTGCATTTCATTGACAATGGCTATAGAGGGCCCATTGGTGGGAGGGCATGCTGACATCAGGACTCTGTTCTGCCATTTATAATACCAACAAGTGGCTCCTCAATGTCCTGGTTCCTGTGGTTGCTTGATCCTTGGTGTCACCCATCGGGTCTTCTGACCATATCACTGGTCCAGCAGCTGAGGTCTGGTCTTGATAGGCCCTGCTTTGGAGGGAGAGGAAGCAATATGACAGTTTAACAGGCAGGAGAGCCATATCTTCTTGCCAGCTTAGGTGACACAAACCACAGATTGGACGGATGACTCCAAACAGATGGTGGCAGGCAAGGTTGTCAGAAAGAGGCAGGAGGCAGAAATGTTTGCCTTGTTCCTCCCCCATGACCCTCCCCCCAACTGATAAGTAAAAAATTAATACATTTCAGGAGTACAAGAAATATAAAGATAAAAATGCTCTTTTTAATCCAACCCCTCCATTTTTCATGTTCACCATCTCCCTAATTGACCTACCTCCCCAGCAGCATTCCTTTACTTTGTTCCCTTCATACCAGTCCTACCACTATGATTAAAATGAATGCCTACTCACCGTCTTAAAATGCCTCCATTGCCAAGTCTCCTGAGATAACATGGCCCTGAGGGAAATGAGATCCAGCAGTGGACAATTGAGAAAGATGCATGCAATAGGGCTAGATGTCAGCTACTTCCGTAGTCAAAATCCAGTGCCCCACTGTGCATCAAAAGGGCAGCATGTGGATTCTATGCTGCTAGGTTCCTCTTCCTCTTGGTCAGCCTATCAGTAACAGATGGCCCTATGCCACCCCGCAGGAGAGTGTGTTCCTCAGGGACTGCATGCAGTCTCACCACAATCCAGCTGGCATATGGGCTTGTGTTAAAGACCCTCTTTAATAACTGATTACTTTTTCTTTATAGATCATTAATAAGACTTCATAGGGTCATTGAGCCTTGAGTAGGTTATGATCGATTGAGAGTGAGTGCTATGTGGTGCTTGTGCAACAGTGAACATTGGTTTGCACTCTCCCTGTCCCTGTTACGAGGACTACCACCTCTCAGAGTGTGACAGAGATGTGGACCCCTGACGAGGGTTCCAAGCCCTTGTTGTTGCAGTGATGAGTTGGACTGCTGGGGCTAACCTAGCTATTCTGAGGTATGTGGCACACCGTCCTAAAACCATACAGTAACTACTAACCAGATTAAACTGAAAGACAGCTTACCTTTTGCTTGTCATACTTTATTGTAGCAGTTTAAAACTGTTGGGCAAATAAAATACCCAGCTGGTACTCACACTGTCTGCAGGCCACCTAGTCCACTTTGGGAACACCAGTGAGTGCTGGTAAAATTTGTTTTCTTGTTCTTAGTCTGCACAGTATGTTGTAATTGCACCTGCACTTTGGCTTCAGGTATTTTATCTGCCCAGCACTTTTAAACTGCTACAATAAAGTATGACAAGAATAAGGTAAGCTGTCTTTTCAGTTTAATCTTGTAAGCAGTTACTGTGTGGTTTTACTACGGTGCCACATACCTCAGCCGCTGGTTAGGCCCCAGCAGTCCAAGCTCACATAGCTGACTCTCTAAATGTGAGCATCTACCAATTGGTGAGCTAATGAATCGCTGAACCTTTTCATTCTTGCTTCTTCCATGCAGTGATAGAGTTCCAAGACTGAAGTTACCTTAGGGAAGAAGGCCAACCTCAAGAGAGAGAGAAGTGCCACAGGAGCAGGAGGGTTGAAAGTGCAACAAAATTTCTGGCATCCAAGGGTTGCTTGGAAATGCATGGTTTTGGTGAGGCATGGCATGTATCACCCACTGACCTTCTGAACTGCAGACTTAGCCTTTAATTCATAGGGTCATCAGGCTCTTAGTAGATTAAGACTGACTAACTGAGACTCAGTAGCACATGGTGCTTGTGCAATTGTGAACTTTGGCTTATGCCTCTCTCTCTCTCTCTCTCTCTCTCTGTCCCTGCTACAGGGACTACCATCATGTGGGTGTCACAAGGATGTGTAACCCTAATGAAGGGTTCCAACCTCAAGTTGTTGTGTGGAGGGTCCCCAACCAAAGGCACCTTAAGGAAGAGGGCACAAACGATAATAGAAGACAGACAAGCATGTTCTTTCCAAGAAAAGGAGATGTGTAGCCAAACTGAGACCTGAGCATGGAGGACCATCAACCAACTTTGACTCATGTGAAACTATCAAACTTTTATGACCATCAGCATGGAGGAGAGAAAAACTAAAAGGAGGAAACCTCTAGGACCTCGGGCCCTGGTCACCTTCCTCCAGGCTAGGGACTGAATTAGTGACTGCTTGGCTATGCAACTCAGAAACCCAGTTCAGGGAAGTATTTCAAAGGAAGGGCTCTCACTCTATCCATCTACCAGGAACTCTGTGAGGGTGCCACAAACTGATCTCTGCAGCTAAAGGAGGTGCCCCACAAAGTAGACCCAACCCCAAGGCTGAAAGGAAGAGAGCAATGACTGCTAAAAGGCATTCACTTGGCCTCCAATGCATGAGAAACCTAGGGAGGAAGCCAACTCTTGAGAGGAAAGGCACAGGAGTTGAGCCCTTGAGGGTACAGCAATCGAGTAGTTTTGTGTTCTTTACCATTGAGGGGCAGAGTAAGGGAAGTAGGTGAAGACCAAGTAACCCTTATGCAGCCATATAGAGACATATCTTTGAAGGAGCTGCTGACATGGTCTGCACAGCTAAAGTAGCCTATGAGGACTTTGAGGCCCCACCTTCTGGTAGCTGAAGTCTTAACTGTCAAATCAAGAGGTGTCACTGTGTCAGTTTACATAGCTATAATTTCCCAGAGACATATGACATTTCTCCCCCAAGGGCAGAAATAGAAGGGCCTGCCGAGTCAAGGGACCCACCCTCAAAATATGGACTTCACAGGAGCAGAGGGGCCGTTGGCTTTGGGGTAGAAGAGCTAGATATGACTATGGTTTGGCATGCGCCTGGTGTAGTTTGAGAGCCTGATGGTAGAGGGAGGTCGATGGTGAAGCTTTCGATGGCCATTGACATGAATATAGGTTGGAATGAATGAAGCTGGCTGGATGACTGAATGAGGCTGGATGAGTGACAGAACACATCATATACTGACTAAAAATTAGATTGAGAATGAATGGTATGAAGTGAAGGAGTATGAAGGGCAAATACCAAACACGCGGTGGAGGCAAAACTTGTAGATTACAGGCTGAACTGCTAAATATTTACAGCAGCGAGTTACAGTGACTGAAATATGATGGTAGAACAGATGCTATGGCATGAACTGGGCTGAATGGCTATGCTGGGAGCAGTACTCCTAGAGAGAACTGAATACTGAAATGAATATGGAGGGCACTAGAACCTATGATTGTAGTCTGAGTAGGACTGACAGAGCCAAAGGAACCAAAGAGCACCCAGTTAGGGATAGCATGCAGCCCACATAGAGGGGAGAACAGCAAGCATCTGGCTGAGTAGGGGGTAAGGATCTGTGTTGCAAACCCAGAGCCCAGACACCCAAAAGGGCAACAAGAAGTTGACGAGAGTGGCAGGAGGCCATGAATAGCCCAGGAGGGAGGGAAGGAAAGGCAAAGAGGATGTGCAGATATGAGCCATGTGGCAGTAAAGGTACAGGGGAGGCAGGGGACAGAGAGTGGCGGTAGCAGCAAGGCTCAACAGAAATTTCTAAGCATCCAAGGGATGCATGGACATGTGCATTATTAACTGCAGGTGGAGTGGGCGTGGCATGTGCTGCCTGTTGTTTCCAATCGACAGGCAAAGCCTTTACATTAAAGAGTCCCTAACAACCCAGAAGAAACTTTGGAAAACACAACTTAAAATAAATTTCTGCCTATATCTTCCAGATTATTTGTATTTATCTTCTTTTTTCTTCATAACTATGTGAAAAAGGAACACTGTTTATGTTTTCAGCAAATTGTTTGAAACGTCCCTCATTTGGCCAAGCCAGTAGTGTAGCAGTTCACTACCACTTGCTGTGCCGGTGACCCAGGTTCAGGAATGGACTCAGGTTGCTCTGGTGCCAGTCGAAGGAGGAGGACTGAGCATGAGAAGGTCAGTGATAGGGCTGTGTTGTGCCATCAGCGAGAGGGGAGAGTGCAAGAAAAACTTGATTAAAAAAACTTCTTCATTTGTAATCTTATTATCTGTTTATTTTCAATTGCTGTATTTTGCTCGCTTGTACTATTTTGCACTAATTCAGGAAAATAAATGCTACCTCTCCAAATATGATGCATAACATATTTCTTTAAAGATCTCTGGCCAGTTGTCAGAATTAACTGACATTTTGTGGCTTTCAAGGTCAGATTTGAAGCTAAGAGTCCTAGTAATTAAAAAATAATGTATTCAATTCCAATTCATGAATACATCAACTAAAATAAGCATTTGTCAATGCCGAATGTTTGCTTGCTGGCATTGGCAGTGGTAGTGTAGAGTTACAGAGCTGCGTAATAGGAATGGCAGTGAAGTATTGAACTGAAGCCAACTCACCACCACCCTGCAGAGTGACAGGCATTGGGGTGTGCCTTTGGGTCATCAGGCATAACGGCCATGCCATTTCACCACACCCACCCTGCAGACACTGACAGAGTGTCGTGGTGTGCCTTGGGGTCTTTGGCCCGCTGCGCACCCATTCCATCAGGAAATACGGTGAGATGGGTGCGGTATACGAATGGGGTGAACTTTGGGGTCGAAGAGTCCAAGGCATACCCGATGCCTCTCACTGGCTGCAGGGTGTGGAATGGTATAAGCATTACAGGCAAGAATCCCAAATTACACCCTGATGCCTATCATTCTCAGTGTTAGGCGTTATGGTTGAAACCTAATACCTTAGGCATTTGGTATTTTCAGTCCAAATTTTCAACATGTTTTTTGTGGCCCCACCTCATGAACAGCGGCAATACTAGTTTGTTAGCGAAAGCTGCTTATGCACAGCAACTACGGCATTTAGCACCACAGGTGCAAAAATATCTCGAACAGGATGTGAAAATGAGAGCTGGTACTGTTCATGGGGAGGTGTAAAAAATGGCAATGTTGCAAATCTGCAGTAAAATTATTAAAACTGGTGAAGTCACGGCGTGCATAGAAACTGTGCAACATACGTAATGTAATTAGTTTGGGATTTTTACAGCAGATTGTCAACACAGGCATTTTGGGACCTCCAATCATGAACAGTGTCACTGTGATTTTCTTTATCTGTCCCGAACAATGATTTCCCACAGTGACCACATCTCTGCGCTGAAAGTGTGAAACACATTTCGCCATGTTGTGAAAATGACAGCTGTACTGTTCATAAAGAAGTGTGGAAAATGCCACTGGTGAAAATCTGGACTGAAAATATTACAAAGTCATGAACTTAATGAGGGTGAAGTGAAACTCGCGCAATGCTCACTTGTAACACAGTCATTTTATGGACTTTTGTCACCAAATTTCAACATAGCCATTTTAAGACCTCTGCTCATGAACAGTGTAACTGTAATTTTCTTAATCTGTCCCAAACATTTACACAACGACCGCACCATTGTGCGCCACATGCGAAAACACATTTTGGGTGACATGTGAAAATGGCAGCTGTACTGTTCATATAGGAAGTGTAATAAAATGGCAATGTTGAAAATCTGAGTGAAAATATTGAAAATTGAAACTTACAAGCTGCTAAGGAACTGCACAACGACTTCATAAAACAGTCATTTTGGAATTTTTCACCAAATTTTCAACATAGCCATTTTAAGACCTCTGCTCATGAACAGTGTCACTGTGATTTTCTTAATGTGTCCCATGCATTGATTTTGCACACCAACTGCGCCATTGAGGCGCTACATGGGCAGAAACATGTTTTGGGCAAGATGTGACAAATGACAGCTATACTGCTCATAAGGAGGTGTGGTAAAATGGCAATGTTGAAAATCTGGAGTGAAAATATTGAAAATTCACAAACTTACGGCGTGTGTAGGAACTGCGCAACGACGCTAAAACAGTCATTTTAGGATTTTTTCACCAAATTTTCAACATAGCCATTTTAAGACCTCTGCTCATGAACAGTGTCACTGTGATTTTCTTAATTTGTCCCATACTTTGATTTCAAGTACCAACTGGCCCATTGTACGCATGTGCAGGAAACACATTTTGGGTGAGATGTGAAAATGACAGCTGTACTACTCATAAGAAGGTGTGGTAAAATGGCAATTTTAAATCTGGGTGAAAATATTGAAAAGTCGATGAACTACAGTGCATAGGAACTGCTGCTTATGCGCTCGTAAAACAGTCATTTTTGGAATTTTTCCACCAAATTTTCAAAATAGGCTTTGAGAGCCCACCTTATGAACACTAGCAGTGTCATTTCATTAATCGATCCCGAAGGTGATTTCCGCAGTAGTACTGCTAAATCACCCTTCGGCCTGAATAACGCCATGACAGTGACAGCATTCATGAGAAGGGGTCCCAAAAACCCCATGTTGAAAATTTGGTGCAAAATTCCCAAAAATGCCTGAGATATGCAGCGAAGTTGAAAAACCCTATCTATCCCATTATACAGCTTACCGGCATTTCCTCAGTTCATGACTGCTTTGAAGAGTGCAGACGTGTTCACGGTCCAACGAAGATCGTCCGCGCCAAGGTCCGGAGGTAAGTATGGGGGTGAGGGGGTGGGGGAGGCAGGGTGAGCAGTTGGTGGGTGCGGATTGTGGGAGGAGGGCAGGGAGAAGCGCTGGGGAACAGTTTTTTATTTGCAGTTTTTTTGTTTTAAATGACGCCGGGGCGTTTGCCACTCTGGGTGGGCTCAGCGTGGCACAAAGGCAACTGGTTGGGGAGTGTGGAGCCAATGGGGATTGGGCACCCCGTCGGCCATAGCATCTGTTGCCACTGGGTTGGGGTCCCAGCATGGCACCCTGTACTCTGGGGGGGACAGTGGAGCCGCGGGGATTGGGCACCCCCATTGGCTATATGATGGTTGCCACGCTGGGGTGGAACCCAGCGTGGCATGTGGAAGCTGTTGGGAGGGAGCCGCAGCACAGCTGACGGGATTGGGCACCCCAGCTATACAGTGTGTGCGTAGCGGCACGCAGTATGCGGCTGTGTGTGTGTGTGTGTGTGTGTGTGTGTCTGTGTGTCTGTGTGTAGGGGAGCGCATGAGCAGGCGATATCTTATAGCTGCTCACTGAGCGTAGCTCCCCTTTCAACTACTCCACTGCATTTGCAGAGCTGTCATAGACAGCTCGAGCAGGCATTGAGAACCTGGCATGCGCTTTTGCAAACACACTGCCTGGAACTGGAAGAGGGCTGCCACACCTCCGAAAACTCGGATTATGGCACTATGTTTCTTGCACATGCAAGCAAACATAAAATGGTTAATCTCTTATGCTGGTGACAACTTAAAGTATGACTGAGAGGTATAAATATATAAACCATTAAGCCAGCCCGTGGCACTGAGGGGTTAAAGGCTGGATGCCACACCGTGCTATGGGTGACCAGGTTCAGGAACAAGCTTGAGCTGGGGGAGGTCGGCAGAGGCGGGTAGAGGATTAGGCACCCGTTGGGCTGCTCTCCTCCTTTGGGGAGGGCTGGGATCGCCCGGCATGCCAGTGACTCCAATGGAAACTGGGGCGCTGCAGTACGCAGGGCAGCATGTACTCAGCGTGGCTGACACTAGGCAGGGTTGCCGTGAGCCATTGCATATGGGTGTGCACCACGCATGGTGGGGAAAAACGAGCACCAGAACATGGAAAATTTCAGTCTGCAGGGTGGCGACAGCACCTGCCTCCATGCACATGGGCCAGGTCCATCCTGCCTGGCCTTCCAGGTTCCTCCACCCAGGCCCCGCCACAGCCAGACTGATGGTAAAGACTGCCCAAGAGGAGGGGTGGCCCACCCTGGAAGGGTTAAGCTGGGGGTGCTGACTGTAGGATGAGGAGGAAGAGAGAGAGGCACAGGTCGGATGACTTCAGGCAGGCTGGAACAAGCAGGATGCCTGAGAGAGAGGCCCGCAGACTGTGACTGGAGGGAAAATAATTGGAAAAATATATATACATAAACCATTTAAATAAAAAGTATGCTCATGAAGTGCACTTCTGATGTTTTTAACAGTTTTTATTCTCTTTTCAGTGCTGTAAGAGTCATATATAATTTCTGCACAAATTCTCTACCAGATAGAAGAAAGTGACTTACTATATACCTTTCATGAAATGCTTCACTGGTTCAAATGCTGTAACCAGTGAGTCTGTTATGTTACTTTTATGTTGTATTAATTAAATATATAATATTAGAAAATAGATAAGAAAAATCTGTGAAAATCCAGTCTTCTGATTGGATGAAACACACCACATAACCATGCTTTATTCTACAATGACCCCATGCCTACACATCTTTTCGTCCTTCAGATCATTTGGACATTTATAAGACAGATAATAATAATAATAATAAATAATAATCTTTATTTGTTAAGCACAATTCACAATGTATCAAAGTGCTGTACAAAGAATAAAATGAACAATTTAAAGTCAATAAGAGTTCTAAAAATATAAAACACTCCAATCTGATTTAGATCATAGCCAATTACGCTACCAATTTAAATACATTCGGGAAAACAATCCCATAAAAATGTGTTTTAAAGCGGTTTTAAAGCATTGGGAACTACCCAAATGGCAGGCATGAAGATGGCAGCTGTTATGGGCCAGCCAGAACGCTAGTTCCTTGTTGTTTTTATTTTTGATTTTTTCACCTCATTTTACTTGTTCTATTTCATTTATTTATTTTTGCCTTTTTTAATTTTATGTTTTATTTGTTAGGTAGTGGAGACAGAGTTGAAGAAGCCAGGTAGCTCAGGGGAGTAAGCATTATTCAAGCTATGTGTTTCTCTGTTTAATCTATCTTCCCAGTATATTTTGGAAACATCTATGGGGGTCTTGGCGTGCTTGGTTTGGTTGCAGTGTGGCAGATTGCACTTTACAGCCGAGCTTGAGACAAACTAGCTGTTGCAATATTTCTCTACTTCAGCAGAGTTTTTAGTGAAGTGCTGGAACTGTTTGGTTGCACCTATTTGATGGATTGCGGCAATCATTGGCCACAAGTATACTTTAGTTGGAGACAGCAAAGGTAGAGAATAAGCATTTTTCCCATTCTATATTACTTACCGGAGGCCACCACTCTTCTCATCTACCCGAGGAGGGTTGTGGTTGTGGAAGAGGAACTTGAATCGAAAAAGAAAACTTAAGCGTTAGTCTGTGGTCGAGAAGTACCGCTTACAGGTGGTTGTGAGTTCCAGTGTTCCTTGTTATTGGCCACCTTGTTCTGTTTTACCATCTTGTGGATTTTCATCAGCTGATTGTTTAAGAACTGTGACCACCAAATTCCACAGGAGTGGGGAGGGCGCTTATGCAACCTGGAATTGCTAGAGTTTTGCCGCTGGGTCTCTTGTTGGAGGACAGATTCTCAGTGAAGGGCCTGGACCGTGCGGCTGTCGGTGGATGGCCGGGAGTTGAGCTTCATTTCTGGCTGTTCGAGGGTGGCGTTGGTGTCTCCCTCTGCCAGTGGACATTAATTGGTCAATCATGATTGCTGGAGCAGTGGAGACTTTCTGTGTCAGCAGGTTGAAGGCTGCAAGATTTGGTCAGTTTATCAGGGTCGGGACTTGGGCTGAGTGGTTTCCCTGAGGGGTGGTAGCCAGAGGGCTTTAGTGCTTGGCTCCTGGAGGGTTCCCAAACTGGTGTCCGGTGGGCTTCTTGTTGGGTTCCCAGTGATCAGGTGGGGCTCCTTCCTCCTCCTGACTTTGTAGCAACATCAGACTGTGGATGGAGATTCAATTTGGTATGAGCTGTCAGTGTGGATGGTGGATGAAGTTTTATCTGGAGCAGCAGTGATTTAATGATCTATTCCTGTCTTTATATTCTGGGATAAAGGTGGTGAGAGGACCTTCAAATAAGTTTTTGAACAATTTTCAAAATAAATAACTGATGGAATGCAATCCACTGGACATGTAAAATTATTTGCTCGCTGGGGTGACAGTCTCAGTGAAGCACTTTTGCTGCTGGATTATTATTTGGACTCTGTCTCACTATACATACATATTTGTTACTGGTGAAGAGGTTTATTAGTTAGCATAATTTAAGGTTTTTAGGCTGGGGTTGGGAAGGGTGTGGAGTTATTTATATTTTATATTGTATTTTATTTAGTTGGGAGTTGTATGTTAATTTGCTTCAGGGTGATTAGAATTTGCTTAGCCTTAATTGGTAGCTGGGTTCTGATCTTATTAATCATTTGATAATCCACTACAGGACCTCTAAGACACACCAAGGCGTGCATATATCAGAGCACCACCGCCCTATGGTGGATTATTTACTATGACATATATATATGAAAACTGCTGGCAGATAAGGATCGCTTGGCCCAACTAGTCTGCCCATTTCCCCTACCTGCTGTAACACCACAGGCCTACTTTCTGGTCTCACACTTCTTCCCAAACTAATATAATTCCCTTACGTCTATTCCATGCATTCTTGAATCCTGTCACAGTCTTTGCTTCAACCACCTCTGCTGGTAGGCCTTTGCAGGCATTCACCACTCTTTCTGTGAAGTAATACTTTCTAACATTACCCCATAACCTATCCCCCTGTTTCATAACATTTTCACCTTGTTATTGAGCATCTTTTTCTCTGAAAAATGATTTCCCACTTGCACTCTATTTATACCTGTTAGGTATTTGAAAGTCTCTAACATATCCCTGCTCTACCTCCTTTTCCTCTAGGGTATACATACTGAGGTCTCTTAGCCTCTCCTCATAGGGGCTTTTAATGCAGGCTCAGAACCATTTTAGTTGCTCTCCTCCAAACTGCTTCTATTCTGTCTATGTCCTTCCGAATGTGTTCTCCAGAACTGAACCCACAGTACTCCAGGTGAGGTTTTACCAATGTTTTTATACAGCGGTATAAGTACCTCCCTCTTTCTGCTGGTAATACCCTCCTATGCACCTCAGCATCCCATTAGCTCTCCCTACCCTGTCACACTGCTTGGCCACTTTCAAGTCATCAGAAATTATTATCCCCAGGTCCCTCTCCTGCTTGGTAGTCATCAGTAACACTCCCCATCTTGTACTCTGTGCCTGACTTTCTGTGCTCTAAATGCATGACCTTGCACTTCTTCACATTAAACCTCAGCTGCCACACTTTTGACCACTCCTTAAGCTTCCTTAAATCACTGTTCATTTGTTTCACTCCCGTGGAGTGTCTTCCCTATTGTAGATCTTTGTGTCATCTGTAAAAGGCACATCTTCCTTCTAGCCCCTCCGAATGACACTGATAAAGACATTAAAGAGGACTGGGCCCACTACCAATCCTTGGGTCACCCCCAGGTCACTCTCCCTCCTCTGAGTGAACTCCATTTGCCACCACCCTCTGTCTCCTACCCCAACCAATTTCTTACTCAGTTTACTACCTCTGGACCCACTCCCAGTCTGCCTAGCTTGTTTACAAGTCTTTTGTGTGGAATGGTGTCAAAGGCCTCACTGAAATCTCAGTAGGCCACATCCACAGCTCCACCCTGATCCACTACACTGGTTACCCAGTCAAATAAATCTATCAGATTTGTTTGACGTGACTTCCTAGTTGTGAATCCATGTTGCCTCAGATCTTGTAAGCCCATGGTTTCAAGATATTCCATGATCCTTTCCTTCAGTAGTGATTCTATTAATTTCCCAGCCACTGAAGTTAGGCTCACTGGCCTGTAATTTCCAGCCTACTATACCTGCTGCCACTTTTGTGAAGTGGGACTATCTGCCCTCCTCCTGTCCTCCAGAACCACTCTCACCTCCAGTGAGAGGTTGAACAAGACAGTCAGAGGCACAACAAGAACTTTCTTGAGCTCCTTCAATATCCTGGGATGTATCCTGTCAGGCCCAGTTGGCTTGTCCACTTTCAGATTTGCAAGTTCCTTCATGACTCTGTCCACTGTAAATGGACTTGTGTCCACCTCCATTCCCTCAATGCTCCTGCCCCTAATCTGAGGTCTCCACCTTCCTTCCACTGTCTACACGAACAAAGCATCTGTTCAGGATGTCTGCCTTTCTTGGTCCAATTAGAGCACACTCCCCCCAATCGTACTATCCCTCATGGTCTTTCTCCTTTCACTTACATGCTTAAAAATGTCTTGTCCCTTTTCTACTGCCTGGGCTCTTTTCTCCGTTTGTGCTTTTGTGCAGACTGCTTTCTCTACCTCTTCTGCTTCTCCTGATATACCTCCCTATCCTCCTCCTCCATTGTTCCTTATATCTCCTGAATGTTAACTTTTTTTGCCTTAACCTTTTAGCCACTTCTTTTGAGAGTCATAGTGGCTCTTTTCCTCTTACTTTGCTAACTAGCCCGATACTGAGGTTTATTGCCCTCACTATGGCCCCTTTTATATTTGCCCACTGTCCCTCCACTCCACCCAAAACCTCTACCCTTTCCAGGATACATCGAAGCATTCCCCCATCTTTGTAAAGTTGGCCCTATTGAAATCTAGGACTCTTGCTTCTTTGTGCGGCTTGATTCTGGCACATGGCAGTTCTTATACTGAACCACACCATATGGTGATCACTGGTCCCCAGATGGCACCCACCATAACACTTGCAACACTGTCCCTACATATATAAATATAATATATATATATACAGTATATAGTAGTAAAACAACAGAATGAACTACTGTGGATGGCAGCGGTCACAATAAACTTTTCATTTGTAAATGCACTTGTATGTTGGTAATAGTACGGACATTACCTCATATTCCTCTATATATTCTTGACTGTCAGTGTTTTCCTTTAGCTGGTTTATTTTTGTTCACAATAAAATATATTTATTAAGTAACTATTATTCGTTATGTAACAAAACATTTCTTTAAAGAGCCACCGAATCCTCTAGGCAGGTTTGAAAAACATACATTTGACACAAAGCAGCTTAAATTTCTCATTAGCTCTGTATTTCTTCTCCCCATTATTTAAATTTGAGGTCATATGCCTGAAAACATGATCTTTATACTGTTTATTCCCAACCTGATGTCATGATATTGTGCTTGGACATCACAGTTATTCACATGGCATCAGACTGTGATGTGAGAATGGATCATAATGATTTTAAGTAGGAAATTTACTGTAGGAGCACATGAACTCTAAGAGATAAATATCCTGCTATTGTGCAGAGTTCCTCAGTAATAAACACGGAGGAAGAGAAATCTATAGACTGCACCTGTGAAAATGTGTTTTGGTAGATGAGTTACAAACAGAAATCACCGACTACAGCCCAAAATATCTTCCAAACTAGAAATAAAAGCACTAGAAGACTATATTGATCAAATGTCTATTCTGGTAGAAACAAATAATTCTCCAACAAAAATGGATGGAGCTAATTATCAAGAGCCTTATTTAGACACACCACTAGCCCCTGCATTAAAACATCAAATTATTACTTCTACACCTTTAACCACAGCCGCTAATTGCAACAGTTAGAAACAACAAGTAAAAATGACTCCTGGACTGTAGTACCTCAATCAGGGCTAAAAATTACAAGAACACCATTCCCCTTCTACAACATTCCAGATTCCAATACACAACTCCTTTGAACATTTATCAACTGGTAAATGAAACTGTGTCAAGGAATCCAGCCCATGTTAAGAATGATGAAAACATAGTAACTTCTATTCATAATTCGAGGGGCAATCACTCGATTCCTGACCTATTCTCGTAATATCCATCCTGAACCTACCATCGAGACAGCATCTAAAAAAGTATTTGTGTTTGGTGACTCAATCATTAAATATATTGACCGTATGATTTGTAACCCAGATAAAGAACATTGTACTTGTTCTAGTTATTGGGGCAAGGTTTCTGACATCTCCTCTATGTTGACACCTATCCTTAAATCAGCCGGTATCAAACCATTGGTGGTTATACACGCAGGAACCAACGATATTACCAAACAATCCCTGCAGCAAATAAACAAGACTATGTATCCCTTTGCAATTTATTGGTTGAAAAATACTGTGACATATGTTTATTTGAAATTCTACCAGTCCCACGAGCCTCAGAACATACTACAGTTAAAATAAAAGCCCTAAATGAATGGCTTCTAAATGGTGTCTCAGACAAAATATTCCTTGTCTGACCCATTGGGAAGAATTCCACCAAAATCCACCACTCTTTTGTTGGGATGGACTACACCTTAGTAGGCGAGGAAGCACATTATTGGGCATAATATTGCTTCTTTCATTCAGTCCCATTTAAACTAATAAAAAGGGGAGATTGGGATTCATACCAATTCTCTTATTACTGGTATTAACTCAAATCAACAAAAACTAAAATATTGTCTCTTAATGCCAGCTCTCTAAATATTCCCAAATTAGCAGAATTGGAGCTTAAAGCTCAAAACCTTGATTTATCTGTAATAGCTATAACTGAAACTTGGGGCAATACAGATAAAGTATGGATAACAGAAATCCAGGATTCAACTGTTATTCCAAAAATAGACCAGATAATAAAATGGGTGGTGGAGTCTGCCTCTGCGCCAGAGATAGCATCCCTTCATTTCAATCTTCTATGAACATCATGTCAGAAAGTGTATGGGTATATATACAGCCTAAAGGTTCTTCCCAGATCCTGATTGGGACTTACTACCACCCACCATCATCGACTATGATCAAAACTTACAACTGACTAATGAAATATCTCAATTAGCAAAAATGATTCAGCAAAAATGATTCAGTTTTAATCCTGGGTGACTTTAATTTCCCAAGTTTAAACTGGGACACTTTAACTGGTTAGAGCCATCAGGACCAAAATTTCTTGAAACCATCATCGATTTCGGACTTTATCAATTGGTTAAAGAGCCAACCAGGGTAATAATATTCTAGACTTAGTAATAACCAACATTGAAATTCCGCAAATAATTTATCTCTATTAGAACCACTTGGGAATAGTGACCATCTATCTTTATTCTTACTATCCCTTTCTACCAACCCTCTATAAGGAATAAGTATAAAATCAAACAACACGACCGGGCCAATTTTCAAAAATTAACCATTGTTTAGGATCACTAAATTGGGATGATATTCTCTCCCCTTACCATCAATGAATCATGGAATTCTTAAAAAACAAATTCATGATCTTGAACATCAGTTTGTTCGGTAAAACATAAATACAATAATAAAGGTAAAATTCCCTTGATTTAATAGTACCATAAAAAACAAATTACCCAAAAACAAAATTATTCTCATCATTAAAAAATGTTCACTAACACAAAAGATGAATTATTAATTAAATACAGGGAATCGGTTAGAACATTAAAAATTCAATTTTGTTAGCAAAGCGTAATTTAGAATTTCGTATAGCACATATAGGATTCCATAAAGCTTTTACGTTTACCTAAACAGTAAAAAGGAACAACAGAAAAATTGGGCCATTAATTATAAATAATACAACAATCACTTTAGACTCATATTGCTACAACTTTAAATAGTTACTTTTTATTAGTTTTCTGCAGGATCCACCTCAAATTCATTTTGATAGTTATTTTTCTAGTCATATAAAATCTCCAATCACATTGAATGAAGTCTATGACTTATTATTAACCTTAAAGGGAACAACCAGTCGAGGTTCAGATGACATATGTGCTAAATTTCTACTAGGAGTTAAAGAAACTATAGTCTTACCACTAACTATAATCTTTAATAAATCACTGTATGAATCTAGGGTACCTTCTGATTGGTTAACAGCAACAGTTACTCCCATTTTTAAACAAGGTTCTTACTCTAGAGTAGATAATTATCGTCCAATCAGTCTAACTTCTATTCCTTGTAAATTAATGGAAAGATCAATTAAAACTCTTCTTGAAAAGAAATGGAATCTCTCAAAATATTTGATACAACCCAGCATGGATTCAAATCTGCTTTTCTTGCACTACAAACCTTCTATCATTTTATAATTATATCAGCACTAAGCTGGATTTAAACATACCAACTGATGTTATCCTATTTTACTATAGTAAGGCATTTGACAGAGTATCACATGATATTCTGATTAAAAACTTATTCACTTAGGATTTTCATTATCATTGGTTTCTTGGATTGGGAGCTGGCTGAGTAACTGCACTCAAAGGGTGCAAGTTAATGATGCTTTGTCAGATTTAGGAAGGGTGACAAGTGGAGTTCCTCAGGGTTCTGTCTTGGGTCCCACACTTTTAGTTTATTCATCAGTGATATGAACATTTTTCCCTAACATACTTATGAAATTTGCTGATGATACCAAATTAGGTGGTATGGTTAACACGCCAGCACAATTCAAACATTATTATCAGATCTTGCTTCTATCGAACATTGGGCTGTTATAAATAAAATGGACTTCAACGTAAAAAATGTGCAGTGCTAATATGGGAAAAATAACCCCAGACAGGTATATACCTTAAATAATTCAACCATTAAGTGTCCTCGTTGGAAAAAGATCTCGGTATTGTAAATAATAAACTTTCGTCATCTTCCCATTGTAATAAAATAGCAATCCAAACTAATGCTCTTTATGTAAGATTAAAAGTACATTTGTTTCAAAGTCTGAACATTGTATTATGACCTTGTACAGATCCCATGTCAGACTCACCTGGATTATGGCTCCTCCTTTTGGAGTCCCTATTTACCATCAGACATAAATAAAATCGAACAAGTACAACA
The DNA here is from genome assembly GCA_016271365.2 of Neoceratodus forsteri. Lineage (NCBI taxonomy): Eukaryota > Metazoa > Chordata > Ceratodontiformes > Ceratodontidae > Neoceratodus > Neoceratodus forsteri. Next base: position 428,614,943 of record CM057452.1, read on the forward strand.
TAGGGCAACAAAAATGATTCCACATTATGCTAATTTAGATTATGACACCAGACTTCAGAAGATAGGTCTATATTCACTAAAACAAAGACGAATAAGAGGTGATCTCTTACAGATATACAAATTGTGAAATCTCCTATTCTAATGGAACAATGTGGCTTATCATTATCTAACAGAAAAATTGTTGCTAGGATACATAATAAACAAATTGACATTAAAAAGTGTAATACCATAAAAGACAAATTTTTTACCATTAGAACCCCAATGTTATGGAATTCATTACCAGAAGATATTGTTGATTCTCCCACTATTAGACTTTCAAAAATAAAATTGACATATGGTTATTAGGAGGCCCTAACTCAATGATCCACACTTGTGGAGGACATTCTCGATGGCTACAGCCTTCTTTTGTCCATTCTACCAAGTACCAAGTATATGAAATACAAGTGAAATATTACATTTTCCAATTTTTCCAAGACATCAGCAGTTCTTTAAGTTATTTAGTTGTCTGAATTTATAAAATACTGCTGAGAAGACCATGGAATCCTAGAAACGTCTTTAGTTAAAATATAACACGTGACAAGGCATTAATTCCCCAAAATGCCGTTTGCTAACCTAAAGAAACTGTTTTGCTTAATACCAGCCTACTCACATCACTGTTCCCGAAATTTCAACATGTTTCACCTGGGGATCAGAGATCATCGTACGTGTGGTTCAGTATAAGAACTGGGCCAGTGCTGAACCACACTAAGACAAGGGTCCTAGACTTCAGGAGGGCCATTGTTAGGAAAATGGGAGAATGCCTCAGGGACACCCTAGCAGGGATAGAGAATCTGGGTGGAGTCGAGGAACACTGGGCAAAAATAAAGGAGGGCACTGAGAAGGCAACAAACCTCTGTGTCAGACAGATTAACAAGGCAAGAGAAAAAGAGACTGCTATGGTTGTCTAAAGAAGTAGCAGAGAAAGTAAGGGCAGAAAAGCTAGCATTTAGAAGGTACAAGATGACACAGAAGGAAGAAGATAGGAGAGATATCAGGAGAAACAAACAGAGGCAGGGAAAGCAGTTAAGAGTGCAAAGGCACAAACAGAGGAGAATATTGCCCAATCAGTAAAAAAAATGGGATAAAACATTCTTTAGGTATATAACCGAAAAGAGTAAGACAAGCTGGGATAGTAAGGCTAAAAGGGGAAGGAGGGGTTGTGTGGAAGAGGACCAAAAAATCAGACATATTGAACAAATACTTTGTTCGGTATTTATGGAGGAAGGGTAGGTAACTGGCAACAGATAAGGGACAAGGGCATTATAGGAAGGGAGGTGGACACTAATCCTTTTACACAGAGAGAGTCCTCAAGGACCTAGCACAACTAAGGCCGTGTACAATAGGAACCAATTTTAAAGCGTTGTTAATAATGTTTTCTAAACAGTCCCTAGCACAGTTGTCAGAGCATCCACAAGTATTCCGACAACCGTGCTTACCTGGTGGGTTCCCAGGCATGATTGTGGTACCAGCGGGTGCCACAATGCTTTATGGGATATTAGCAACGGGCACCTTAACGAAAAGAGGGGAAATTATGTGGCAGAATCGAAGCACATTGGGGCCCTGCCAAGTATGCATGGTATTTTTATGTATGCCGTATGACAAGAATCCAAGTTTTGTTGAAACACGGTTGCCTTAACCCATGTTATAGTACATATCCGTCACACTGCTATTAACACTGATTAAGGCAAACAAGTCTGTCTAAAACAGTGCTAAAGACTACCTCCCTTGCAGAGTTTTTAGCACAGTTTTAGAACACGTCAGTGAGGGCCGCAAACTGTGTGAAGAAGGGCTTAAAGCGGTCTAAGGCACTTAAACCATTTTAAGTTCCTAATGTGTGCAGGAGCTTTTAGCGGGCAAGGCAATGGGGCCTGCCAGGTACACCCTAGGATAATGAGGGAGCTCAAGGAGGTTCTGGCTGCACCTCTGACAGCATTGTTCAATCTATCACTAGATACACGGGAAGTTCAGGGGGACTGGAGGAGGGTAGATGTAGTCCCCTTTCACAAAAGTGATAATTGGGAGAGGCAGGAAATTGCAGACCTGTCAGCCTGACTTCAGTGGTGGGTAAAGTAATAGAATCACTACTGAAGGAAAGGACGAGGGGATACCTTGTGACCAGTGGATTACAGGATCTGAGGCAGCATGGTTTCACGGGGAGATCTTGCCAGACAAACCTGATTGAGTTTTGACTGGGTGACCAGGAAGTGGATCAGGCCGAGAGGTGGATGTGGCCTACCTGGATTTCAGTAAGGCTTTCAACACCGTTCCACACAGAAGACTGGTGAGCTAGCTGGGCAGCCTAGGGTAGGTCCAAAAGTAGTAAATGGGTAAGACATTGTCTAGCAACAAGAGTCAGAGGGTGGTGGTAAATGGTGCTCACTCTGAAGAAGGCAAGGTGACCAGAGGGGTGCTGCAGGGTCAGTTCTAGGCCTCGCCTTTCTTCAATGTCTTTATTAGCAACATTGCAGGATGACTAGAACAGAAAGTATGCCTGTTTGCAGATGACACAAAAATCTGCAACTGAATGGACATGTCAGGGGTGGAAAAATGAGGGATGATCTAAAAAGCTGGAAGACTGGTCAAGAGTTTGGCAACTGGGTCTCAGTGGAAAGAAAGTGCAAAATCATGCACTTGAGAAACAGAAACCTGGGGGCAACATACCAGTTGGGCAGGAGATATCAGCAACTACAAAACAGGAAAGGGACCTGGGGATAATCATTTCTGGTGACCTGAAGGTAGCAAAGCAGTGCGATAAGGCAGTGGGAAAGCTAGCAGGATGCTCGGGGCATAAGGAGGGCATCACCAGCAGAAAGAGGGAGGTAGTGTTAACCCCGTATAGAGGGATGATGAGGCCCCACTTGAGTACTGTGTCCAGTTCTGGAGACCCCATTTCTGGAAGGACATAGATAGGGTGGAGACGCACGGAAGAGGAAACCAAAATAATGCAGCACCTGCATCAGAAGCCTATGAGGAAAGACTCAAGGAATTAAATATGTACTTCTAGAGGAAAGGCTGGAAAAGGGGACATGACAGAAGCATTCAAATACCTCAAAGGTATTAATAAAGTACAGGAAGGTAGCATTTTATATAGACAAAGGTGCTTGAGGACAAGGGTCATGCTATGAAGCTGGGGGAGACTCAGAAGAGATGGAGGAATTACTTCTTCACGGAAAGGGTGGTGGACACCTGGAACAGCCTCCCAGCAGAGGTGGTGGGTGCTAAAATGGTAAGAGGATTCAAGCATGCATAGGATAGACACAAGGAGACCTTAGAAATAAGGCAAGGGGAGACCAAAGATCGAGAAGTGTCTGCAGTGGCACAGTAGGTAGGAAAATAGGGAAGACTAGGTAGGCCAAGAGGTCCTTTTTCAGCAGACAACATCTATGTTTCTATGTTTCTGTGTTTAAGTTCATTACTGTTTACCTGTTCTACAACATATTGATTGATTGATTGATTGATTGATTGATTGATAACTGGTAACCAGGAAAGGCTAACTGAGCCAAGGGTCATTTCCAGGTGCAACCGGGGAGTGGAACAGGAGACAGTAAATACGTAATCATAAAGTTCAACATGTGCATACAACAACAGTGTACCAGCTGCAATTAATCTGAAGATACAGGTAAAAAGTTTGAGAAAGGCTAATAATAGGCAATAATCAGGAACAATGTTAAAATATAGTGAGATAAGTATCACAACAATGAGCACAGGTGTGGGCACTAAAGAATGAAAGACCTAGCAGATCATCGGCACAACACAGGAAGCAAGCTGGGGGATTTTCAAGACAAGGAAGACTAGAAGGCAGCAGACATTAGAGGAGACAGGGCCACAGTGACCATGTGTCTGATAAGGCCTGCATAGGAGCAAGAGGGGCAACAAGAGGTTTGAGCTGATGTCTGAGGGAGATAGGGGATGGAAGATGGTGTAGTTAAGTGCAGTAACTCACTCCAGGGCATGCATTTTACTGAGAATTAACTTCCCAGGCAGTTGAAAGACACTCAGCCTTCATCCTCGTGCCTCACAATGCACCCCAAGACTGCACTATAATTTCACAAAATGCATGCCCAGTCATGGGTTATTACTTACTTATTCACTGTCTCCCAAATGAAGCGCTGATCTAGAGCTCAACCTTAATCCCTTTTTTGTTCAAAATCAGATCACACTGCTAATCCTTGGGAGAGGTGTTGTCTACTGTTGCTGTATAGTTTTACTGCAGGGTTTCTTTATTTTGTTTTCCTCACAATATTATGACTCAAAATACAGTGTATAAAATGACTGGGAAGAGATGCTTGACTAAAGGGAAAGATGCCAGGGATGCAGCAAAGGAGTGAGGAAGTTCTGTGTGGCAAAAGGATGTTGCAGCTAGAAACTATGTCTGTGGCAGCGTCATCTATGGGCTCCAGGTCAGTAGTAGAAGTAAAGGAGTGGTTGGTCACAGTGGCAGTGTCATTAGTGTGGCCAACATTTCTTTGCCACATCTGTGGCATCCATGCTGGCAGGGGCTAGGGGAGGCAATGACAAGAGAAGCAGTCCAAGAGGTAGCTAAACATCTGGCTGAGGCAGAGTGGCTGAGGAAGAAGTTGTTTGTGTCCCCATGACTCCTGTGGTAGTGGGACTGAGCCTAATCTTGATGATATCGTTTCCATTCCCAAATGAGAGTGTGGAACTTGACCATGAGTCAGAGCCTGAGGAGGGGATGTGACCATTGCAGACTCAGAACAGACTTGAACTGAAAAATGTCTCTCCGGTTAGAGATGATGATAGGGTGAGAGAGTCTGGAGAAACTGAAGATGAAGAGGACAGAGCTCAGGAAGAGGATAACATCAGCAGTAGTGGGATGATGATTTCAATCCCCTATGGGAACCAGAAAAAGGAGCAAGGGTGATGTTGCTGAACATGTGGAGCTTTGCACACCAGTATGTTACTAAACTATGAAAGTCCCTCCCATACTACAACAGCTGTTCCTCTTACCAGTATTCTGCCCATAACACCACATGAGCCACCAAAGTACATAAATCATCACATAAATCACTGATTTACACCTTTTCCCTGTCCCACTCCCACCACCATATAAAATCAAGGGTACAAAATCCCTAGTTTAGGACTTTTGTATACAGGACCCAGCTGAAAAACAGTTGCCATCTGTCAGCTGTGTCAAAATGTGAGTTAGTCATGGGGAAAAGGCCAGCCACCTAGGTGCTGGTGGGCAACTCACACACCTAAAGTCCAAGCACCTGTGACGCTGCACTCAGCACCAAAAGGAAGCAGGAGCAGGGGTCCTCTCCTTATCATTGGCATTTGCCAAGGCATCAATAAGTGGCAGGGAAATAGTCCTGGTGGAGGGAGGGTTGACTGAGGAGGAGTACTACAGAGATGAGGAGGAGTCTTTGGGACTGCCTCGTGGAGGTCATAGCAGCAGTGGTGGGTTGAGTACTAGCACCCAGAAGCACCAAAGCACAACAATCACAATGAAGAAACACTCCAAATGACTGCTTTCATTCAAGCAGCACCTGTAAATCCCCAGCAGTCAAATTCACCCACAAGCCATGCAGCCATGCCGAGTTGAGCTGTTTGGTAGCCTGACACCCAGGAAGGTCCAGCCTACGCTGCATGCCATGTTTGAGCTTCAAAAATACTAACCCAATCATGCTGCTGCACTTGAATTGAATGCAGAAACAGCTGAAGTGCTGGTAATTCATCTTTTGCCATTCTATTTTGTGAATAACATTGGATTTAGAAGGTTGATGGTCTGTGCCTGTCCCAAATGGCAGACTGCTTCAAGAATTTACTTTTCCACATATACCATTCCTGAACTCAATGGGACAGTGTCACAGATGGCAAACCATGCCTGAAGCAGTCAGCATCACCATACATACATCTGAGCATGGATATGTGAACCAGTGGCCAAATGGCTGGTAGCTCCTATCTGTGCATTACAGCACATTGAGTGCAGGTACCTGGGTAGTATTTGACTCTGGCAGGGGCAAAACTGTACTAAACCCAGTTGCAGTGATAGTAATACTTTGTGAGCATACCACACTGGCAATGAAGAGTGTAACTGTATCACACAGACAGGTCAGAAAAGTGTAAAATGTTTCCTGAATGAGACTGATGAGTGACAGCACCTTCGTTCACTGAAAGCAGGTTTCATTGCAAGCAATAATGGCTCTGCTGTAGTGAAAGGCATCAGTGATGGGTGGTTGCTCAGGGTGCCATGTCTAGCACTCTGCTTAATTTTTATTTATTTATTTAAACTTTTGTTTTCAGATAAATGTATAAGCTGAAGCTCCTTTTTTTTTTTGTCAACTATGTTTATGCACCTACCATACTAGGGCATCTCTCAGGCACCTTACTCAGCTGTTGGCCCCCTAACGCCACCTGAACCCACTCCTCCTGAGCATACATTGGTATCAGGATCCCTGGCCTCCATCCCAAGAGAAGAGGCCGAGGATCCCCAGAGGTGTAGGGTAGGAGTGGTGGCCGAGATGTAGGGCATGTGGGCGTCAGCCCTGGAGGAACGCCGTTCTCATCTGGCTGGCAGGGGATTTTCTCTGGTTTTCTCCCCCACTGGTACGGCAGTGCACGCACTCCAGCGTGGCACATGCATGCTCCCCGCATGCCCACAAGAGTGGCACCACGACCAATACCGTGTCCAGGATCCCAACTGCTGCTAACCTCCCTGTCTCCACTGGGGTTACCAGATGGTGGGATTGTTTCTCCCTCTCAGGAGGGAGAGCAGTCCTCTGGATGCTCAATCCTTTCCTCCCCTGCCGACCCCAATGGCCTGAGTCCGCCACTGAACCCGAGTTGCCAGTGTGGCGCAGGCTGGCGCCAGCCCTTTTCATACATGAACTGGGGCTAAAAGCCACTGGTGTTACAGAGATAATGAAACATAACCATAAATACATTCACATAAATACATACATCACAATTCAAGACTCATAATTATTAGACCAAAATCAAACAAAACAAGTATAGACGTTTGATATCGTGATAAAATTGTTTAAGACCTATTTTAAAGGAAGCATGTCTAATCCTGCCTTGTAGCATTTTTGGAGGAGCTTTCCAACATCTAGCAGCACATACACTAAAGACACAATCCCCATATTAGTCCTAACTTTAGGAATGACCAAAGAAAAATGTTTTGAAGATCTCAAGTATCTAACCTCTGTTTTGTGTTCAAGCAGGGAAATAAAGAAGACATAACTCCTTGATGAAAAGTTTTATAAACTAGAGACAGTAAACTGTATTCACAACTGAATTTAGGCAGCAACCAGTCCAGCATACTATATAATGTATTTTTATTATTATTATTATTATAATGTACAGTAGTGTGTCCTGAAAGGTAGTTGTAAGGCAAATCTAGATATAGCGTTAAATGTAATATTTATTAATGACAGATCCGATTTGGAAATCTGAGTAAACAGAAAAGAATTATAAGATAGGAGAGGTAAAAGTACATTCTTTCCAATAGCAGTTCTAGCAGGCAGAGACAGACCATTTTAACTTAAACAGGACCCCAGTTTAATCTCACTATGCAGGAGTTTCTAGCATATCATTATAGTAAGACCATGTTGACTGTGGCACGTCGCATCTGTGCCCACTTTGCTTGTCCCAGAAAGGCCTGTGATCATCTCAGACACCTGCAGATCCAGAACAAACTGCCTCAGCACCATATGAAGCTGGAAGTCATCATCATGCGACAATCACCGGGGACATTATTGGGTACACAAAGCAGCCGCAAAAGCCCTCCAAAGCCAAACTGAGCTCCCGGCCACAGATATAAGCAGGATCACCTTACCTGCTCCTCATTCACTCCCAGAGCCATCTGCAGGAGTAGAGAGGTGTGCATGACACCTCTACCCACCCCACTCCCACTGATCGCCAACTCTGCTTGTGGATTGGCCCAGAAGCAGCGGAGGGGACCTTCTCTCTGCCTCCCTCCTGACTGAGCAGCCAATCAACTCACTCAACATCTTTCCTTGGCCGACATAAAAAACACTGCCTAAGCGGTCCTCCATGCAAGCGGTCTGGAGCGCTATGGGCTACAGAGCAAAGGGTGTCTACTGTAGGTGTTAGCTGTCCACGGTCATGCTGCCTAAGTACTGACTCGTTGTTTAACTGTTGCTTCCAGGATATCATTTCATCCATTGTAGTAATGGCCGCCATCCTTATCTGACTTGTGGACTCTGCTAATGTCATCTTTTCTGGCAGTTCCCCACATACTACCTCCTTGCTGAGTTCCCCAGGTAGTATTGCAGTTTTCCCTCCCGTTACTTTTACTGGCTTACATTCCAATTTGACTGACTGTTTTGCATTTGACCTTCCTCCATCGGTAAACTGTTCCCCTATTTGTGCATGCTGTTTAGAGACTGCTATGTTGAATAATGCTGTACTACTACTAGGGGTCTGTACCAATACTTACTTAAGGCCTGCACATAGTTATTTACTGCTGTTTACTGGTGTACTCTATTTCTCTGTTTCGGCTGAAGCTCTCAACTCGTGTGCTGACTCTGCTTCCTATTACCTCGCTTGGTCTTTCCCTTACCTAGTCCTTCCCACTGTATTCTGCCTATTGTCATTTCTTTTGGGCTTATGCTTGTTGGTATATCAAATTGTTCGGAATGCACCCACCTCATTACTTTTTAACCTGTCTTGCCTCTGTCTGTGCCATACTGGCCTCTGGTCTTCTGGTCCCTGCTGCTGGTCCCTCTCCTACTCCTACCAAAGCTAATCTTTCTGTCTTTACCTTCTGTAATTTGCTGGTCATGACAGCTCTATTCCCTACCCCAGGGTGGTGCCTTAGACCTAAGCTCTTAGGCTCTATCGTAGGTACCTAACTAAGTTCAAATGATTTCACCATCCAGCAATGCTCCATGCTGTCACCTCATCTCCTCTGTGGCTTACATCCATTTCCTTATCTCTATCAGGAGATGTTGAAACTAACCCTGGCCCCAGCCTAAGCAGTTTAAGCCAAGTCCGAATAGTCCCCAATCATGACTGCATGTTAATGGTCTGAAGTTAGCACATCTCAACATAAGGAGCATTATGGCCAACCTTCCTGAGCTTGAAACCTGGGCTTCTCACTACAGGCCTGATATTCGTGATATCTTTGAATCCTGGTTAAAACCATCCATCCCTGATTCTATGTGTTCCCCTACCAGGTACAGCTTGCTTTGTGACCTTTGCTACCAGCCAGAAACAGGCCAGGCTGTCGCCCTCACCTGTCTTTTCCATGCTGGATGGCACCCTCTGAAGCTAGTCGCTGCCTTCAAGTACCTCAGTGTGTGGTTGACAGTAAGCTTGATGCCTCTGACATTGACACCATCCATGCCAAGCTTCCCCCAAACTCAGTTCCCTGTACCACAACAAAACTGCCTTTCTCCTCAGGTCTGCCAGGGCTGGTCACCCAAATGGTTCTCCTGGTCTTCGACTATCGGATGTAGTCTGTGGCACCACCCTTCCTCTTCCCTTGCCAGAAGGGATACCTCTGCAATGCTTTCTGCCACTTTACTATTGACTCTTTCCCCATACTCATCACTGCTCCCTACACCTCCTTCTCCGCTCTCCCACTTCCCCAGTCCCACTGCACCTCCTTCATCTCTAAGTACTGGTTTGGGTTCCTTCCCTCCTACTGCTCCTCCTCTCCCCATCCCTCATCCTCCTACTCTCTCCACTCCAGGGATCCCTATACCTTCTCCATTCCCCACCCTCACTTCTCTTTGGGGCAAACTGCCTTTCTACCACCTCCTGCCTCTCTGGAAACTTGCTCCCTCCTCCATTAGCCTCCCTCACTCTCAGCCCTTAGATATCAGTTAAGACACCTAGCTGTTCTCTTCTGTTCCTGTCAACACCCTCTTGACTATCCTTCCTCCTTTGTGTACCTCTCTCCTGCAAATGCCCCCTCCCATTAATTAGGCTATGCCAGCAGCCTCATTCTGTACCCCCAAGCACTATCACCGTCTCCTACAGGCACTGAGCACTTTACATTAATATTTGCATGCTTGTCCACAAATCATTGCTATGAGCCACGGTGTTGTTTACCTGCTAGACCATCAATTTGCTTTTGCACCTGTATCTTACCTATGTAACTGCACTCTGATGTTTGATGTAACTGATCTTTCTGTACTCCCTTCCTCTCTCCTAAGTCACAGCTAGAAGCGAGCCTCAGCTCAGTGTGCCTTTCCCAGTTACCAGTTTTCAAATAAACAGTAGCAATAGCAGTAGTAGTACAGTAGTAGTAGTAGTACTGTAGCAGTAGGAGTAGTAGTAGTGGTACTGTAGTAATACTAGTATTGTAGTAGTAGTACTCTAACAGTAGTACTGTAGTAGCAGTAGTACTATAGTAGTAGTAGTAGTAGAGCTCTAAAAGTAGTACTATAGTAGTAGTAGTATAAACTTTTATTTTGTACAGGATAAAATATCATTAGAGCCAAATCACTGTTTACAAGGTTGTCTTGTGTTGGGTATGGTTTACAAGTAATACATACTACAGACAAACAATTACTATGATTTAATACATTTTAAATTTTAACACATACAAATAATTTATGACTTGTACATGCAAATTAAGCAAAACAAAAATAGTTTTATATGTTGAATTGACAACTGACTGAAAGTTCATGCTGAATGGCTGAATCGAAGGTCTTTGAGGAGGCAGACAGCGAGTGTATGTTTGGTGGAATGGCATTCCAGGACCCACTGCACTGTACTGGGATGTCAGTTCAAATAAGAGGTGTTAATCTTTGGCACACTAAATCCTCTCAACTTTAAATCCCATAGTCAGTATTTATACAGTATCTTTTTAATTGTTCTGTTTGTTACAGAGGTTATTTTTTTTAACTTTCATATGCTAAATATTGAGGCCAAATATATTTTGTTTCATCTTACATCTAATGGATCCAAAGCTGAGTCTTGGTACATAATACAATGATGAGTGTTAAACCTACAGAGTAGGGAACATTTAGCTAACCTATTATATCTATGACTACTCATTGAAAGTCATTGTGTTGGCGTGTCTGTAATTCAGGTATCCATAATCTAAAAGTGGAAGAATTAACTGATTAACAATTTTAATTGTATTTGTTTAGGGATTGCAAATGCTGTATGTCTCAATGTGAGCATTTATTTATTTTAGTTAAATTAAAGATATGGAATTCAGAATTCAAGTGTTTGTCAATTGTTACTCCACAGATTAGAGAGAGAGAGAGAGATAGAGGCGATAGATCTGTTTTTGTTTGTTTCTTTTACAGTTTTGGCCAGGAAAACACGTTAAGCTAAGCTTGTTTCCAGGTGCATCCTGGGAGGACAGAGAAGTTAAATGACTTGCCCATGGTCACACAGTATGCAAGTGTGGTTGTGGGATTCAAGCCCAGTTCTCCAGGTTTGCAGCTCAGTGCTCTTAACCACTACGCTATACTGCCTCCCATATTTCTAGTTTAGGCATGTTTTATTTTTTGTTTTGAAGGTAGGGGTGAAGGCCCCTGATTGGGTCTTCCTGTAGTTCATCACTAAATTTAAATCTTCAAACCAGTTTTCCATTGTAATAAAATCCAGCTGTATTTTCTTTTCTATGTCTGAAAAGGTCTTACCTAATGCTAATAGAACTGTATCATCTGCATTTTGACAAACTTTTGAATAAGTTATGGAATTTGGTAACTTATTAACATAAACCAAGAATAACAAGGCCAGTGATTGAACCTGTGGAACCCTTCTAGTTTGCTGGGACATCTCCAAGTGGTCTTCCACCTCCAGTCTCTTGGTGCAGCCAATGAGGTATGATCTAATCCATTAACAGCCTTTGGTACACTTCTCCTATATCAAGAAACTGGTCCAAGAGTACTGAATGAGCAACAGAATCAAATGTTTTAGCTTTAGTAGTAATAGTAGTCCTCTAGTAGTAGCAGTCTGTAGTAGTCGTAGCAGTACACCTGTAGGGGATGAGGCCTAGCAATCCAGCAGGCAACACACTTTCTGTAGAGCTCCTCAGTGCAGAATCTTATAGTTTTCTTTTTAAATTATTTTTGACAAAGTATTTATTTAAAAGGTAATTTACTCACTACAGAAAAAGCAACCTGTGTCAGTATACCAAATTTGGTGGACATGGGCCACCTAAAAACAGCACAAAATAAAGGTAATCAAGGTGCGGGTTTCAAGTGTGGTGCTCCTCAGCTGCTCCTGCCTGACTCTGAACAGCCAGCCATGCTAAAGACTATGCAAAGAACTATTACAGCTTTAACACAAGCCAATTCAAGATTTGAAAAGAAACAGGACTTATATACTGAGTGCTTGGTAGTTTGAGAATAAATTTGATGGTATGACAGGCACAGCAATGGAGACAATCAGTACAGTGGGAAAAGTAATGGCGTCATCTGCGACCTCAGTTAAAGAGATGGGGCTGGTCAGAACACATTTGGAGCAGCTTGGAAAGGCCATCTGGTCCCCAATGTCCATATATTAGGCATCCCGGAGAACACTGAAGGAACAACATGGCCAATTTCCTGGGTGTTGACTTCCAGAAGCACTAGGACTTGAACACCCACGGCACATTACCAAGGTTTGCCAAATAAACCCACAAAGGCCACAGCACACACAGAGGGATCACATGATGATCATGATGGTCACCGATCCATTGAGGAGAGGGACCAATTACTCTGAGCTGCATGGGAACAGACTCCCACCATCAATGATGCAAAAATTCTATTCTTCCCAGACTATGCCTATGCTACCTACCTCAGACATAAAGCCTTCAAAGGTGTTACAGCAAATTTAAAGAAGCAGATATCCAGTACAAGCTGAGCCTTCTGCAAGGATCCAGTTCATAATATCAGAGAAAACTGACTGCTTTACAAACCCTGAAACAATGGGAGGCTTTGCAGAGAAGCTAAACAGGAAACCAAACAATCTGGAGGAAGAAGACACAGGAAAGAAAGATGAACAGTGATCTGTGTTTGATGAATGTTTAAAGAGCTCCTGACACAGTTGAGACTACTTTGAAAAAATGTAATATTCAGACATAACTGTAGCTTATATTTTGCATGTTATTCTGTAATTCTCACCCTTATTTCCTTATTCTAGGGGTATTTGCATCAATACAGTATCTCTGTTCTTTGAGCTCTGGCTGTCTGCCTACACCTGATATCATAATTCTGTTTATGATATCAAAATATATTGCTGTGGAGATAATTATGATGTCATAAGCAGGAGATTGTGATGTCATGTGTAGAGAATCAGCTAGAGTAGATATAGTCTAGGGAACAGGGATCTTGTTTTCATGCAACTGTTTTCAGTAATAGAGAAAATGGGAATTAATTACTGAAAATATATGAAGTACTAAAGAAAATGGGATGGAACTGAATATAAATTTTACTTTTTCAAAGTTTTGCTAATGCTGTTAGTGGCTCTTTAAATATCTGTGGTAAAGTTTTGTTTGCATGAGTCGCTATGAACAGTGAGTACCCCAAGGTAAAGGATTGTAAATCATCCTCTTTCTTCTGGGTGCACTACTTCCTGGATGTTAATCAGCGGGTACCCTCCATTATGGTCATTAATGGACACTAGCGATAGACAGCCTACCAGCCATGGACTTTATATAGTGCTTAAGTTATGCAGAAAATATTGCTAGGCTCTGAAACAAGTACCTGATATGGTGGTTTGTTTATATGTTCTATGCTAAACTGGATATGGTTGGGGGATTTGATATATCAATGTGTTGTGGGTTTTACCTTCTTTACTTCTGCTACACCTGTTGAGTTCTTAAGCCAACTCCATAGATTGTATGGCTACACTGCACTCCTAATTTTCACCTGTAAGTATTTTCTTAATTATGGTCGATTTGGAGTAGAATCGCTTATGAGAATGGCCTGGTGACTAAGATGGTGACTTGCTGACCTCCACGAGCAGCCTCGTGGCACTTGTTGGGAGATAAATCTTAGAGTGCTCTCTCTGCTGCAACACTGGGAAGCCAGCACAGGCAGCAGAGTGCACAAACATAATTTTGAGCATGCCTAATTCCCCGCCTGTCCATCAGCTGTTAATTCCAGAGCTGGAGATAAGCCCTCGACTTTTAACACAATCTAATTTTTGGTGAAGGGGAAGCAGAAAGTTCAAGAGTTTGTTCCCTAATGAGGTAAAATTATGTTTTTCTTTATAATGGAGCTTTGTGGGAAGCCCTATTTTGAGCTGCTCCTGCAAACTGTCTAAGGTTATGAAATTTGAAAAAAGTATTTTATACCCTAGCTGATATTTTCACAAGAATTGGCTGCAAATATAGACATACGAACATATGAAATTTGCCAGCAGAAAAGGGACATTTCGTCGTCTATCGAGTCTGTTCAGTTTTGCAGCTAGTGACCCTATTCTACAGCTACCCCTCCCTCCTCACCTCCCTCCCTTTATCCTCCCTTTGCCCTGTCCCAGCCCCCTTGAAGCAGCCCACCATTCTACAGGCCACCACCTCCGCTGGTAATGCGCTCCACCCTGCCACCACCCTCTCTGTTAAAAAGAGTCTCCTCCTGAACCTTCCCCTTCCAGTCTCATGTCATGGCCCCGAGTGACCCTCCCACCCTTACCCTGAATAGACCCTCTGTATCAGTCCTGTTTATCCCTCTCATGTACTTGAATGTCTCATCATATCCCTCTGTCCCTCCTTTCCTCCAGCAAGAACATGTTCAACTCTTTTAGCCTACTCTCATACAATAAATCCCCAGCCCCTGGATTATCTTGGTTGCTCTTCACTGCACCTCCTCAGTAATTTAATGTCCCTTTTAGGTACGGGCACAAGAACTGCACAGTACTCAAGATGTGGTCTAACCAGTGCTCTATGCAGCGGCAGAATCACCTCCCTCGATGTTATTCCTTGCGATACAACCCAACATTTTGTTGGCCCTTGTCACTGCCTACCTACACTGTGCCAGGTTGTTCATTGATCCTGTGATGACCGCCCCCAGATCCTTCTCCTCCTCAGCCTCCTGTCAGCTGCACCCCTCCCAGTTGATAGTTTCTCCTTGGATTTTGTGCTCCAAAGTGCAGTACCTTACACTTTTGGCTTGAACCCCAGCTGCCAAGTGTCTGACTAGGACTCCAGCTTATTCAGATCTTCCTGAAGACCTTACCACCCTCCATGTCATCCACCACTGCCCCAATCTTGGTGTCATCGGCAAAGAGGCTGATCTTGCCCTGATGCCCATGGATATGTCTGTAACTTGTGCTAACACTATTAGTTCATAGGGTTATCAGGCTCTTAAGTAGGCTTAGGATTGATTGAGACTGAATAGTATGTGGTGCCTGTGCAACTGTGAACCTTGGCTTATGCGGTCTCTCTGTCCCTGTTACAGACTACCACCCTGTTGGATATCACAATGATGCTGAACCCTGAAGGGTTCCAACCCCATGAGGTGCCACAGGATGGGATCTCAGAGCAAAGGCATCTTAAACTCCAAGGAAAAGAGGTGCCACAGGAACGGAGGGAGGAAGGTGGCAACAAAAGTCCGAATGTCCATGGAATGCTTGGAGATGTGCGGTTTTAACCATGGGGAGGGACATGGTATGTGCCCTCTGAACTAAATGTTAAGCCTTTTAATTCATAGAGTCATTGGGCTCTTGAGTAGATTACAATTGACTAGGGCTGAGTAGCATGTGGTGTTTGTGCAACTGTAACTTTGGTTTATGCCCTCTCTCTGTCCCTGCTACTCCCATAGCAGGGATAGAGAAGGGCATAAGCCAAAGTCCACAGTTTTACAAGCCTTGTGGGGTGTCACAAAGATGCTGATCCCTGAAGGATTCCAACCCTTTAAGGAGCTGCAGTGACAGGGTCCCAGGACACAAGGCATCATAGGGAAAAGGCTCAAACACAATAGAAGACAGACAAGCACATTCTTCCCAAGGAGAGAGACATAGCCAGACTGAGACCTACACCTGGGAAGCTACCAACTAACTCCAGCTCTTATGGAAACTACCTACTTTATGGCTTTCTTGACAGAGGAGAAGAAAAACCTTGAAAAGAGGAAACCTCTGGAAAGCCAAGGCCTTGATCCCTTCCTTCTAGGCTAAGGACTGAATTAGTGATGACTTGGCTGCTGCAATTTGGAAAACTTAATTCAGGAGTATTTTAGAAAAGGGTTCTCATTCTATCCCTGTAATGGGAATGCTATGAGGGTGCTATGAGTTGATCCCTGCAGCTAAGGATGTTCCCCACCAAGGAGGCCCACTTCCAGAGGCAGGAGGGAAGAGAGCAACAATTGCTGAAAGATATTCACCTGGACTCCAACCAAGTGGAGGCCTAGAGAGAAGCCAAACACTTGAGGGGCAAGGCATAGGAGTTGAGCTTTTGATGGCCAGAGATTTGAGTAGTTGTATGAATCTTCACCCTTGAGAGACAGAGGAAGGGAAGTAGGTGGAGACCAGGTGCACCTTAGGTGGCTATAGGGAGGAATAGCTTTCGAGGTGCTGCTGATGTGGTCTACTCAGCTAAATGAGCCCCAAAGGATTTAGAGCGCCACCTTCTGGTGGCTGATGCTTTAACGCTATATCAAGAGGTGCCGCCAAGTTGATCTACATGGCTAAGATTTCCCTGAGCATATGATATTTTCATCTAGAGGCAGAAATGCTGCCCAAGTCAGGGAATTACCATCAAGATGCAGACTTCACGGGAGAAGAGTGAGACTGTTGGTTTACTGACCAGGAGAGCCCTGGAAGCCATGCTATGGTTATGGTTGGCATGCGTCCAAGTGCAGGAAAGTAGTGGTAGGCAGATGACGAAGTCTCATGGCCACTGAGTTTAGAATACATAGATAGAAATGACCAAAGGCAAGGCAGAATGACTGACTGAAGGCATAAGAATGTCGAGTGAAACATGGACTGAGACAGATGATTCGTGCCTGAGATTGAACAGAGGCTATAGCAGAGCCTGTTGGCCATGGAATACCTACATGTAGAAATGAACAGGCAAGGCTGACGACTGACTGAAGAACAATCTGTATGAAAATCAAATGGATGGACACATGTCAATCAATCTGAGGGAAAGGTGCTAGCCAGGTAGGTTGTCTGAGCATGGATCTGGATGAGACACAGACATTAGAATTTGGTATTGGAAATGCAAAGTCTGCAATCTGCCATTGTAGCTGAAATGCAAAACAAGTGTGACAGGTGGCATAGATTGTTTCTAGAGTATCCCACAGACTGGATGTCTGAGCAATTTAGCTCAGAGCTTCCAAGCACTAGGACCCAGCAGCAAAAAGGCTGTGAAGCCATTTTGACTGGAGGGCTCTAGAACCATGGAGCAGCAGCCTGATATAAGCCACCAGAGTCTAGCTGCCAACTTGCTTCCTACAAGTTATTTAGGTATTTATAATTATTTAAACCACAAGGAAAGGCACACTGAATTAGCTACAACTCAACTGCAATACCTGGCAGTTCCTGATGCACCCTGGGATGAGAACAAAGAGGTAGAGCCAGTTCAGAAAAGGTGTTAGGCTAAAGGAGGATAGAGTAGGCACAGAGCAGCTGCCAGGCAAACCAGAGTGAAAACCACAACTAGGGAGGACAGACTATAGGAGCTGGAGGCCACAAGCAAGGAAGGTGGGATGCCCACAAGCAGCTGTGCAGTGGTCCAGGTAAAGAGATGGGAGAGTGAGTGGTCAAGCCGCCACATGGCAGAAAACAACAAAATTCCAAGCATCCAGGGAGACACTTGGACATGCGTGGTTTTAACTGCGTGAAGGGGTGTGGCATGTGTCACCCACTGCCCTCTGAACCGCAGGCTAAGACTTTTAATTATAATATAATTATACAAATGTGAGAGCCCCTAGATAGTATCAACTATGCGTGTGTAATGATTATCCTTTATTAATTTGTTAGTGGACTTACATATAATGTGCTTTGCCTCTCCTAGGATTACACACTGCTGTATTACAATTTTGCATACTTCAATAAAAAGAAATTTAACAAAAGAGTAGTAGGTAATAGTAGTAATGCAGTAGTAGTAGTAGTAGTTTATTTGTAGAGCACCGCTCTGTAGCCCAGGCCACTAAATATTACATACGGCTAAGGTGTTAAACGCCTTATCTCTCACACACTGGTGACCCATATTTGGGAAGGAGCAGGGTTGTCAGGGTGGTAGGGTGGGAGATTGACCATCCCAGCGACTGCTTTCCCTCGGGGAGGTGGCCAGTCTCTGCTCCTGCCTCCAGGAGGAGGCCTGGTGGTAGTGCAGATAGCGAGCTGCCCAAGGGCAGGGCCATGTATCAGAGGACATGCATGCCTCCACAGCTTGTACTGATGTGACGTCATGGCAGTGGCTTAGGAAGAAAATGGAAAAGGGACTCGAGGGCTAAATAACACCTGTGCATCTCCCCAGACCTGCACCATCACCAAGACACCTTGGAGCATCTGGGTTTGGACTCTGGGGAGGGTGGATGGCCCTAACTCATCTGGCCCCACCATGGGGGTAATCCATGGGGACTCTCTCCAGGTAGGTCTGGGGAGGTGGATGCCAGGTGAGAGAAGGTGGGAACAAGAGCAGATGAGTCACCGAGGGTAAAAGCTCTATGAAAAAAAAGATTACAGTATAATTTGAAGAACAGGAGCAAGTAAGGAATGAGACATGACAAGGTATAGCTTATAGGCTGTTAAGAGCACACCCCATGTGCACAATGAGGCATTAGGCACTTGCACTGAGTTCTTTTGCACCTAAGAAGTGTTCTTATTAGCCCATATACCACACATCAGAGTGTCTTATTCTTCTTATAAAATGGGGGTTCACAGTAACAAAACAAAACAAAATTTACATAAAAACTGTAAATGTAAAAACATGTTAATATTTAAAATAAATACCAAGAAATAGAAAAGTAGTCCCAGTTCTTGTAGTTGTCATTGTGTGGACATGTTGTTTACTGAGACACTAGAGGCAGTGGTCTCTGCACTCTGTCTATCCCCCACCCACCACCACACATGCGAAACACGCTCACGGCGCACACACACACACACACACACACACACTCGCACTCTACAGTTGTTTTCATTGTAATTAAATTTCAGGCTGTGTTTTTGTTGGCGTGGCTTAAGTAGCCAACATCGTGGTACAGTGCAGCTTGGAGGTGGGCTGTTGGCTATCAGTGCAGGCACGCACTCAGTAGGTGCATCCCACATTCCCAAATCAGCCTGCATGCCAGCACCA
Organism: Neoceratodus forsteri; assembly: GCA_016271365.2. Taxonomy (NCBI): domain Eukaryota; kingdom Metazoa; phylum Chordata; order Ceratodontiformes; family Ceratodontidae; genus Neoceratodus; species Neoceratodus forsteri. The sequence continues at coordinate 428,634,153 of CM057452.1, forward strand.
CACCATGCATACATAATGTGGCAAGCACATCTAAGAAAAGATCCGCTGCAATCCGAGCAAAGCTCTTCATATGGAGCGGTCCTTTTCTTGCCATATACTCGCCGTTATGTGCATGGTCGTGACAGGTTGTCCCTAACTACTGCCGACTTCGGGGTGCCTAACTTCTGTCGGTTAATCCCCTCTTCTTAGGTGCCAATGGGGAGCCCACTCCCATTGGCATAACCCCCAGTTGTTGAATGCGAGGGGTGCCCAATCCCCGTCTCTTGCCCCCACTTTCTTTGTGTGGCGGCAGAGGGTGCCTAATCCCCATCAGCATTACTTCCTTCCCCCACATGTTGTGTGCTGACAAGTGTCCCCAATCCCCATCGGCTACAGACACCCCCAAACAGTTTGGTGGCGCTGGGAGCCCACCCCAGCGTACAAATCCAGCAAGAAAAAAACAGTCCCGCAATGTTTTTTAATTTTTCCCCTGTAAATGAAAACAGTCCCTCGTAGTCTCGATGCCCTCCCCCACCCGCACCCACCCACTATGCACCCTGCCTCCCCTCACCCCCACCCCTCGCAATTACCTGCAGTAAGTGGACCAGAAACACGTCTGCACTCTTCAAAGCCGACCACGAGCGAAGAAATGCCGGTAAGCTGTATAATGGAATGAATAGGGGTTTCAACTTTAATGCATATCTCGGAAATTTTGTGAATTTTGGCCCCAAATTTTCAACATGGGGTTTTGGGAACCCTTCTCACGAATTCTTGCACTGTCATGGCGTTATTTGGTCCCGAAGGTGATTTGCGAGTCACTGTGTGGAATCACCTTTGGGAATGAATAACAAAATTATAGTGCCACTGTTCATGAGTGGGGCAATCAAAAAAAGCCTATGTTAGCAAGTTAGTGGGAAAATCAAAAATTACTGTTTCTGACATCGCGTAGCAACTGCATCGCGAGCTCGTAAGTTAGCGATTGCGCTTATTTTCATGCAAGATTCTCAACATTGGCATTTTACCACACTTCTTGTGAACAGTACAGCTGTCATTTTCACATCCTGCCCAAAATGTGTTTTCGCACTTCTGGCACAGAATAACCGCAGTCGCTGTCGAAATCAGTGTTCGGGACACATTACGAAAATGACAGTGACACTGTTCATGAGCAGAGGTCCTAAAATGCCTGTATTGAAATTTAGTGACAATACTCCATAAATGACTGTATTCTGACGTCAGCGTTGGGCAGTTTACTCGCTACGCTATCGTAAGTCTCAAACTTATATTTCACTCCACATTTTCAACAGTGCCATTGTTCTACACCTCCTAATGAACAGTGCTGCTGTCATTTTCACATCCTGACTAAAATCTGTTTTCGCAGTTCCGCGCACACAGCGCAGTCGCTGTGGAAAGCCCGTGTCGAGACACATTATGAAAATGACAGTGACACTGTTCATTAGCAGATGTCTTAAAATGCCTATGTTGAAAAAATTTAGGGATGAAAGTCAATAAATGTGTGTTTTACTTAGCGCCGCATTCAAGTAGTTTGCATCAAGACGCCAGGACTTTGTGAATTTGTAATACTTTCACTCCAGCTGTTCATCATTGTCATTTTCCATACCTCCTTATAAACAGTACAGCTGGCTGAAATGTGTTTCGCCGTCCATTGCCAGAATTGCGGTCCACTGTGTGAAATTACTTTTGAGGACACTTTCAGGAAATGATGGTGACAGCAGAGGTCCTAAAATGCCTATGTTGAAAATTTTGTGCGAAGTCCAAACAATGACTGTGTTGCAAGCGTGCATTGCGCAGTTTCCATGCACCCTGTAACTTTGTCAATCTGCAATATTTTCATGCCACATTTTCACCACTGGCATCTGTGTACACCTCATTATCAACAGTCCAGCTGCCATTTTCCACAGCCTGCCCAAAACGCATTTCTGCAGCTCTGCCGCGAGTGGCGTACTTACTGTGCAAAATCACCTTTTGGGACACATAACAAACCTCACAGCACTATGCCTCCACCTCTGCCACTGCCAATGCCAGCGGGACAACATTCGGCATTGACAAATGCTCGTTATACATTTTCACAGCTTTATAGGGGTCCCTTTGCAGCTGCCATAGCACAGAGTGGCTTTCCTTTTCAGTGCATCTCGTCGAGTGAGCACATCATTCAAAGTGAAGCCACTAGTGAGGAGTTTCAGTGTGTCTTGCTGGGTGAGCATGTCTTTCAAAGGAAGCCGCTAGTGAGGAGAGTGGCTCTGGTTTAACACTCCTAGTCACGATTGCACGGGGTGGCTGAGGGACTGCAGTGAGCACCGGAGACTGCACACCAATGAACAGGCAGCACTGAAGTGGGAGTGGGTGTGTTGTGTAGCTGCTGTAATGACAATCAGTGGGAGAACCATGATTAGCGACCTGTAACAACCTTTTTGTCAACAGAAACACAAATGAAGGTTAGATTCTAATTTAAAGTTTCTGCAGCATGAATTTGGGCTGTCTTAGTCTACTGCAGTGCTTGGAAGTGTTTGTCAAGAGGAAAATGTTATTTTTAGTGTTAGGGCAAGTATTGTTTTTACAGTACTATCATGGCTGTCAGAAAATTTTACACAGATTACACAGAAATATGACAGCAGAAAAAGGCCACACAGCCCATCTAGTCTGCCCAGTACCCCCCAATACTTTCACCTTGTTTCCAAACCCTTTATATCTGTCCCAGGCTCTCTTGAATCCTCCACTATTTCAGTCCCCTACCTCCTCCGGCAGCTTGTTCCAGGCCTCCACCACCCTCTCCATGAAGAACTGCCCCTGACATTACCTCTGTATTTCCCACCTTCCAGTTTGAGGCTATGTCCCCTCATGTTCGCTCCCCTCTTCAATTTGAACAAGCTACCACCCTTCACTTTATTTATTCCTTCAAATATTTAAAAGTCTCAATCATGTCCCCACCCCTCCTAGTCTCCACAGGATACAAATTCAGCTCTCCATCTTTCCTCATATGGTACATCCCGCATCCCTAGTACTATTTTGGTTGCCCTTCTCTGGACCCTCTCCATCATCTCAATATCCCTGCATGGGTGGAAACCTCCAGGTGCACCCCATACTCCAGGTACAGCCTTATCATGGTTCTGGACAATGGCATTAGCAGCTCCCTCTTCCTGCTAGTAAAACCCCTTGCAGTGCAGGCGTACTGTGAATGCTCTGATCTTCTCCTTGACCCCTAACACTACCTCTCTAGTGAACCATAGAGGTCTTTTCTGTCTTATGATCTTCCTTACTCTTCTAATGCATGTGTCCATTGCTTTATGTACCCCTCTCTTGATAGCTGCCCAGAATTCTTCCACCCCATTACACTCCCTATCTCGACATTCTTCACTAACTACCTTCCTCATTCTGTGAAAGTCAGCCTTCCTAAAATCCGTTACCTTGATTCTTGTCCTATTCTCTCCTTGCCTGTTCTCACCCTGAACCTGACAGCCCTGTGGCCACTGGTTCCTAGCTCTTCCCCACCTCCACCTCCTCCACACTGTCCCCATTTGTGAGGACTATGTCCAACAGGTTCCCATCCCTAGTGGGCTCCCTGACCCTTTGCTGCAGGAATATACTCCTTGAACAGACTGCTGTCTGGGCCTCCCAGTTGATGTCCAGGAGGTTTAAGTCCCCCACTAGCACAATTTCCCTTTCTGTGCCATTCTGCTACTGATTCTGCAAAGTGCCTATCCGCTTCCTCCACTTGCACAGGAGGTCTGTAAACTACCCCAACATGCAGGTTTCCCCCTTTCCCCTGTCTAGGGTGACCCACATTATCTCTGTTTCCCCTCCTCTTCCTGCCCTTCCAGGGCCCCAATCTCTTTACTTGACGTATAACACCACTCCGCCTCCTCTCCTCCCTCCTGATCCTTCCTAAACAAAAGATACCCTGGGATCACTGTCTCCCAGGTGTGGTGCTCCTTTCCAAGTCTCACTCACTGCTTCAATGTCGGTCCTCCCCTCCACCATAAAGCGGCCTCTAGTTCTCCCATTTTGTTTCCCAGGCTCCTGGCATTTGCAGCAAAAGCCCTCACAGCCCATCCATCCACTTTGCTTTCCAGCCTCCCTGCCTTGTAACTGTTCCCTTAATGACTGCCATGTCTTTGGGGCAGGCTGAAAGCCTCTCTGTTCTGCCCTCGTAAGAATGGCCCTGTCCTAATCCCCTCATTTTAGTTTTAAATTGGACTTCTGTGCTATGAAAGTCCTCCAGTTTACTCTTTAGTGCAGTTGCCCTGCAGAGCTTAGGTGCAGGCCTGTCGGGGACATACACCCCTCTTCCTCCATGTAGAGCTCTAGTCACCTATCCAACTGAACCCTTCCGACTGCACCATCCCTGTAGCCATTTATTGAATTTGATTTTGTTTCAAAACTTTCTGGCAGGCATGGATATCTGGCTCCGCTACATCTTGGTTGGCATAAAGTAGCACCAGTTGGCACAATGTGTGCTGATAAGGACACGATCTGGTATCTTCTTGCCAATCAGGGCCTAGAAAACTCCCTATCCTTTTGTAATCACATAACACACTACTGTACAATACAACACAATACATCAAACAGAAGTACCAGATATAATGAAGTGCTAGTACAAACTGTGCAGGTATCTCCAAAAACAAAACAAATAATAAGTAGAAGGTATAAACACAGTTTATACCTACAGGTACATGCCTAATAAATCCTGCTTTAAAAGCCATAAAAGTGCCAATTTCACTACAATACATTTCCAGGAAGGCTATTTCACAAGCTAATCACCTCTGTGGAAGTTGTGCATTCTGATATTTCCCTTATCCTGCCTCCACCTCCTCCTGTTTGAGTACCTGTCCTCTAGGTCTGCTTGCACTCATGTATATGCTCCACCCTTTCTTCTCATCTCTAGGTTAAATCATTTGAGTATATCCAGTTTCTTCTTAAGGCTCTTGCCCCTAAGAAAACAGTCAGCTTTCTGGCCCTGAACTGGAGCCTCTCAATCTCTGCAGAGTCCTTTCTGTACTGCAGTGACTAGAACTGGAGCTGGAACTACAGTTGCAGGCTAACTGAGGCCTTGAACAAGGGGAGGAACACCTCCTCTGACCAACTTCTGGTATGATGGTAAAGGTGCCACGAGATTTAACTGTCAGAAAATTCTCCTCTCAGGAATGAGATTTTCTGTCAGGAATTCTCCTGTCAGGAATGACATTCTCCTCTTGGGAATAATATTGTCCTGTCAGGAACCTCCTGGCACAGTTTTAACCTCTACAGCTAATGCGCCTCAACTTCATTACTGTGCCAACTTTGTGGTGTAGTGTAAAGGTCTACAGCTTCATAAACAAGAGGTTGTGGGTTTGAATCCATGCAACATCCACTCACTTCTCTTTCTCAGAATTTCACTTGCGTGGTGATCCATGCTGGCATGGTGTTCGAATAGTAAATCTATATGGGAAAAGTGACTTACATGGCAGAAACACCAAGTGCAGAGGTGAGTCACCACAGGTATCCTGACAGGACAACTCCCAACAGGAAAATCTTGTGGCACCTTTATCAGGCTTGTCCAGCTTCTCACCCTCCTCCCAGTACATCCCAGCATTGCTCTCTGGGGCCACTAGCATGCTTTGGTTACCTAAATACCCCACATCATTTTCATTTTAGCTATGCCTAAGTAGCCTATACTGTAACAAATGGACAGACTAGAGATACTTACCGAGCAGTGTAGAGACATGCAGTAACCTGGCCAAGTGATCGCTGAACTATCCATGTATCTCTAGTTTATAACTCTAAAACAGAAAGGGGTGTTGGTAGCTCTGCAGGAGGCACATGACCCTTGGTTATAAGGAGCAGTACAGCATGGCGTTTGGATGGGAACACTGTCCTGCTGTGAAGTGCCATTGTTTGGATGAAATATTAAACCAAGGTCCCATCTGCATGTTGTAGTGGTTGTTCTTATGGACATTAAAGGTCCCATGGCAGTTCTTGTAAAGAGCAGAGAATTTCCCCAGTGACTAATCCACCAACCGCTTAACCTGGTTCAATATCAATCACCTCCCACCCGCACCTACGCGAGGCTGAAAACAGGAAAATATTTCCTAGCCATCTTTCACAGTCAACGAAACAAATAAAGAATGAAAATCATTGTACCAGTGCTAGGAGGCAGGTATAGCGTGGTGTTTAAGAGCACTGACATGCAAACCTGGAGAACTGAGTTTGAATCCACAGTCATGACTTGCACACTGTGTGACCACAAGCAAGTCATTTAATCTTCCAGAGTTCCCAGGATGCACCTGAAACAAACCTCAGCTTAATGTGTCTTTCTTGGTCAAAATTGTTAAATAAAATAAAACAAATAAAAAGCTACTTCCAGCAAAGGTCCAACCAAAATGACCCAAGAGTTTCACAATATAGGGTCCTATACAGTCAGTCATTGTCAAATGTTATTGCGGATAAATTATGTCTTCCAGCAATCTGTCCAGAAAATGCAGCTACTGACTGCTCAGTCAATTCCCACAACTGATCTGTTGTAGAGAGGATTGTGGACTTTACTGCACGTCACAGGAACTGCCAAAGTAGCTGAATACCATGAATTATGGTAAAGATGGGAGTGGTTCAATGAAAATTACCCACTATGACAAGATACCATTTGCACATAAAAGTTGCAGAAACCTCAGGAATTTCTAGATTTTGTTTACTCTGTAGATTTGCAAGTAAACAAAACAGCAGATGTGAATGGAAAAGCTGCTTTGTCAGCCCCAGTCCTAAAACTCTTATTTTGGGGGGCCTTTTTATGTGGCTTGATTAAGCTATTGAAAATGTAAAGTTCCCCATCTTTCTACAGACCTGGTATTTAAAGAAAAGCACAAATCCTCTAGCCCTCCCCTGCCAATAGCTATGTCCCTGAAGTTTGTTTTTTAACTCAGTTTTATTCAAGATTAAAAGAATAAGAGCAAAGCATAGTTTATGGTAAACAACTGCAGGGCTCAACAGTCACCCTTAACATATTCTGTTACACTGCTGTGAATTAGATAGATGGTACACACTGGCAGTTTTCTGAAGCATCATAACAGAAAAAGGCTATCACAAGGAAATAAAACCAACAAAAAGACAACAATACTGCAACAAACAGTCCATGAAAATTAATATCAAAGTGCATCACTTGAGTCAATTCATATGCAATGCAATGGGTCAACTTTAACAGATTTTCATCCCTTCGGTTGCAATATTGACAGTATGGAGGTGCTTAGTTCCCTAAGGGTGCCTTGCTACAGCCTCAAAGGTGATCAGGATCTCTCTTGTCCTGAGCCCCCACCACCATTACCGAGGTTCCTGTAGGCTCTCCTTGGGCTCCTTGTGTCCACCTGTAAGTCCCATGGATACTATAGTCAAGGCCCCTGGAATTCTGCAATCCTGCGGTTGTGGAATTTTCTGCAGAATTGCATCATACCACAGAATATATATAGTGCCGTAGAATTCATTGGTTTTGGTGAATTTTCATTCAAATATACTGTTTTTCCATAGTAACAAACTTTCTTTCCAATCATGTTTATGCTAAAGCCCTCCTCTATGCTAGCATATGATGTCATTGATGGCATCAACATATTTAGCCAATGGCAGGACTGTGTTCTGCCAGAGAAATGAATAAATCATGCAGCAGAAATTAGAAAGTGCTGCGCAAGAGAAGTAAGGAGCCCTGCTGCAGAAATTAGAAAATTCTGCTGCAGAGCACTAGGAGCCCTGACCGTAGTTGTAGGAATGCATTTTCCCTATGTTGGCAGATCAGTGATGATATAGTCCATGACCCATATGACCTTCACTATTTTGTTCCAGTCTGCGAGTGAGGGATCTGATTGGACAGCCATCTTGCCATGATACATTTTAAGGCTGCAGCCAACAACATTGCCAAGAGCCACATGGCATTTTTCTCTAGTTAACCAAAGGTGGATAGTCCCATGACCAGGTCCAAAATGTGAAAGGAACACTCCCCAGAAACCCTGACTACGATTATGGATCTGATTCCAAAAGGGTAGATCTGAGGGAATCCCCAGAAAAAATATTTTAAGGACCACCACTTCATACCAATGTTCTTCCAGGCTAGAAAGGAAAAGGACTTAGCACACAGCAGACATAGAGTACAAATGTTACTTTTATTAAATAAAATTGCATGACACACTTGCCTGGAAATGGGTCTTAGCTTCATGTAAGCACAGCAGCCTGTTTGCAAAGCGTGCAACAGGCCCAGAGCTTATGTATCTTTTTAAAAAGAAATGAAATTCATTGCAAAAAACAAGTGTAGCCCCTCTCTGGGCCAGGTTGAGAGGGCTACTGCTCCTGCCATGCAGGCCTGACACCGTTATGCCTGTGTTCTCATAGCTGATCTACAGGGGTCCTTTCCAAAAGATAAAAATAAAATGGCAGTGCCTGTACCCAGAATACAAATTAGTGGGTCTGATTACCTGTGGTACAACTCCCTGGGATGTCGTATCAACCCACCTCCCCAACAGTTACCCCCAGGCATGGATTCACCAAGATTTGAACCTCCCCACACTCAGTTACTATTTACCTTTTCCATCTCAGCCAATGACATGCTCACTAAAATTAGGCTCTGATCCATCTCTGCTGCAAAACAGCAACATTAGGTTTATTTACAGGGGATGCGTTTAGGATGGGGTAAGGAATAAGTTCAAGCATTTTCAATATTTGCATTTCCCAGTAATCACATTCCCTTGATTCAAACCCATATTGCAATCAATGCAGCCACCAGGTCTATCTAATCTAGCTAACTGCTGCAGAAATGCCCAGACACACAGGTCCCAGTTCATTTCAAACCAGAAAGTCCATTCACTGGGTACCCAAATTTAAAGTTGCAGATTAAAGTTGCAGGCCTGAGGCGCAGCTGGTAGCTGGCATTGGCACCCTTAAGGAATTTAACTTTTACATGCTGTCCCACTTGACTCTACCTCCAGCCCTAGTGTGCATACTTTAACTGATTTACAATTCCCAGGTGCAGGGCAATTCCTGCGATTTATTAATGGTTCTGCAGAATCAGTCCTTAGATGGCACAGTTTATTGAAGTTTGGGGATTGTTGGCAACACAGGCAGAATGGGCACAATGCTTGAAACAGGGCACAGAGGCTGCAACTTGCTCTTTCTCCTTCTTGCTTGCAGATCTTGCAGCTTGTCTCCTTCAGCCCATTAAAGGCCTGTTGCAGGGCATATGCACAAGGCCTTCCAATTACAGAGGACCCAGACCAGGGAATGGCTCCACAGCCCGGCTCCCTCCGATCAGAGCACCCTAGCACTTGGGTACAAGACCCATGATGCCCTGCAGTGGTAGACCCCACTTGATGAGGTTAGCAAGTTCCCCACTTGGCCCTGGGTCGGCAAAACCAATTTTGCATTCTTTCCTCTCTCTTTCTTTCTGTTTCCTGCCATGGTGTGTAGCCAAGCAATCTGTTCCTTTTCCTTGCTGCATCTCAGGAGCAGACAACAGGCACCCGACCCGAAAAGGCACCTGTCCATCCTTCTGCTTTCACAGTCTCTTGACTTCAACACAGCCACATTCTCGATCTGGCTCACACATATCACCTGCACTCAAAGTCCCTTTTCTCACCGTCAGGTAATTAGCAATTCTTCAACTGAAGAGGCTCACTCTTCCTTTTCTTTTCTCAGCACATTCATATTCACTTGTTCATCATCATTCCTCTGTATCCCATCTTTTCCCAGGCTTAGATGCAGCCTTTGTCCTTTTTCAAGGTTTAGGACACAACCTTTCCTCTCCTTTTCCCATCACTTGGGTGCATCTTCAGTTCAACACAAATTCTGGCACTCTGCAGCTTTCTCTTTCCTTTTCCATTCGAGCTGCCTTTATCTCACCACTGTGATGCAACTCCAGAACAACGCAGAACATTTAGCAACCTGCAGCTTTCCTTTTTCTCTTCAAAGTTGCTTCTTCCTTGCTTCTGCTTTCCTTTTCCTGATGGTGCAGGCACTCCTGCCCTGGGGAACAAAATGCTGGCAGCCCCAGGCAGGCCATCCTGCAGCCCCATTCTTTCCAGGGGCAAGGCTCCCCTCTTCCTGGAGGGCTTCCCACAAACTGACTCAAAGTCCAACAGTCCTTAACTTTTGGGAGCCCTTTCCTCCTCCTCATTGGCTGGAGCCACTGTCCACAGGCCAAAATTAATATGCATGAGGCTCCCTCAATGCCTCATTGGTGCAGAAAAAAGACACCTAAACGTTCCTGGTATTTTCCCCTAAAAGTCTGTTCACACAGTCCCAGAGTCCCTGGCAAGAATCCTGGCTTGGTGGTTGGCTGGCTGATGTCACATGGCTGCATAACATGGTGGTTGAAGTAAACAGTCCACACAGTTTATCAGTGTTACCAGATTTTAAGTGTCTCTGCAGCCAAACCAATTACTTTTATGATACATTTCCCCACACAGCTGTAGCCACCCTGTGTCCTGTTAGCGACTGCACACATTAACCATTTTAACCTGCCCTCTCAGTTGCTGCTGCTGTTTACTATTGCCCTAGGTAGCACACAGTCCTAGTGCACTCTGTTTCTTGCTGCACCCACAATAAACACATTTATTTATTTAGCTTTCCATGGACTGGGCAACCCTTTTTCCCTTGCCTGCTAGTGCTTCATTTCCTTTGTCACTAGTGCCACTTCTAGTGCCCCTAGGTGCTGGACAGAACTCCCGGAACCTCAAAAGGATGCTGCCTAATTAATATTCATGAGATGGCTCCCATATCTCAAGTGCAATTACGCTCACAAATCTGGCTCTCTCTCTTCTCCTGCTGCCTCTCCAGCTTTGGGTAAAGGTCACCAGTCCCTCTCATATTACCCCTGGGACCAGGACCACCGTAGAGGCACACTGAAAGACTGATGAATGGCCACATGAACTAGTGCACATGAGCAGAGCTCACAGACACTGTAGTGCCATTTCTGAAACTGGTGGCTCTTATGAATCAACTCCTCTGGCCCGCTCTCTCTAAAAAACATGCAGGACCAGCAGGAGAAGCCAGGAAACAGGGGGCAGAAGCTAGAAACCAGGACCCAGGACAAAAAAAGAATGGGGGTGGAAGCAAAACCCTGGGGAAATAAGCCTTTTTCAGGGGCTCACTGGTAAGTCCCTGACGGGAGGTTACACAAGCATTTGTAAATGCGGATGTTCGCCACTGGTATAGAAGCCTTAGGGTACTAGATGCTTTATGTGACAGTGCAAAGTGAATGGTGGTAAAGGACATACTAGCAGAGGCTTAAAATAAGGCATCTTGTGTTTAAAAAGTATATAAACTGCATTTTTAATTTGAGATAATTTAGAGATCCGTAAAAGGAAGCCACGGACTCTAGAGAGAGATGAGCGAGTGAGTTTGTTGTTGTAGTGTAGCACAACCAAGCAGTGTTAATGGTAGTAAAGAACATGCTGCCAGAGGTTTAAAATTAGTCATCATCTGTTAAAAAGCATATAAACTCCTTTTTAAGTTAAGATTAGTAGATATCTGTAACAGAAACTGCGGGCTGTAGACCAATGCTTCTGTAGCCATGGATACGCATGCACACTTGCATACCCACCTGTGAATTGCGTAAAATATTCCTACAGAATCACATTGCAAATTGTAAATAAGGAGTAACACATGACAGGGTGTGTGGCAGTGCACAATTACCACATGCCCCAGGTGGGTTGTGAGGCATGAGGCGATCCAAATGCTTTCAACCACCTGGGAAGTGCTATATAAAATTCCCTTAGGATCATATTGTAAATTGTAAGTCAGCAATAATGCACAACAGAGTGTATGGTAATGCTAAATTGCTACAAGCCTCAGGTGAGTTGTGAGGGGTTCTGAGGCACGAGGCACAGCTGAGTGTCGCCAACCACCTGGGAAGTGCAGATGTCTTCACTCAGGTGCTAAAGACACCTATGCTGCTATGGAAGTGCATGCTAAGGACGTGGAGTGTCAGCAGGTGGCTGCTCTGAAGAGCACCTGGCCCTGGCTTCTTCATCCGAAACAGAGGTAATATTCCAACCAAAATGTCACACAGCTAAAAGACACAAAATGAAACCAAAAAAGGGAAACGGCAGCAGAGCAAATATAGCTCTAGGTAGTATGGAGAAGGCAGTTTTCATGTGCACTGACTAAATGCAAAGAAGAAAAGGAAGTGTTGGTGGCTGGCTTGCATGAGAATGCAGTGTGTCCTAGATCACTTTGTTTGATAACGTAAAGTGGGAATACGAGAATCTGTAGCTCACACTGTCACAGTGAGGCAGCATTGACAGAGCAGGGGAAAGCAGAAGTGGAAACATTAAACATACAATAATTTGTCCTCCCCGTTCGGAAGGCAGGAGATGGGAGCTATTTTGAAAAGCAAATTGTAGTTTGGTTAATTTGATGACAGGGATCCTCAGATTATTTCTGACACCTGTGCATGATAAACTAGGAACAGAGAGTATACACACATGGCAAGTGCTGTAGCTACATGACACTTATGAAATAGGATTTACCAAGATGAAGGAGGGTTATTATGCATCTCAGCAGGGGCCACATGGAAATATCAGTCAGATTGAGACAGCCTGTAAACAGGGTTGGGACATGGTCATCAATCTCTGGGAAATGGCTAATGCTGTGATAGGGGCACAGTCCCATAACTAGACAGGCGTGGGCAGATTAGATAGGGCTGGGGGTGGCAGCTGGTGTATCAGAAACTGCTTGTCAGTTCTGTCCAGTGACAAGCTGTGACCTGTACAGGGGCACAGGTGTTAGAAACAATCTGAGGATCCTCTCTCCAGTTAACCAAACTACAATTTGCCTTTCAAATAGCTCCACCTCCCGACTTCTGAAAGGGTGCAAAACTGTTGTACACTTAATGTTCCTATTTCTATTTTCCCTGCTCTGTCATACTGCCACAATGTGATAGTGGAGCCACAGATTCTCTTATATTCCTGTTTACGCTATCAGGCAAAGTGATCTATGGCATGCTGCATTTCTCACGACCCACCCACTGATTTCCTTTTCTTCCTTGCATTTAGCCAGTGCACATGAAACTGCCTTCTCCATACTACCTAGAGCTATATCTCGCTTTGCTGCCATTTCCCGTTTTTGGTTTCATTTTGTGTTATTCAGCTGTGTGCCATTCAAGCTGGAATGTTACCTCTGTTTCTAAGTGAAGAAACTCAGGGTCTGTTGCTCCCTCAGGCAGCCACCTGCTGACTCTCCCACATCCTTAGCATGAGCTTCATGGCAACATAGGTGCCTCTGGCACCTGAGTGAAGATATCTGTACTTCCCAGGTGGTTGATGACACTCATCTGCACCTTGTGCCTCACAACCAACCCTCATTCACCCACTTGGGGGCGTATGTAATTTAGCATTTCTGCACACCCTGTCATGTGTTATTGCTTAATGCAATGTGCAATGTGATCCTCTGAGAATTTTGTATTGCACTTCCCAGGTGGTTGAATGCGCTTTGGCTGCACCTCGTGTCTCACAACTCACCCTGGGCATGTAATAATTTGCTATGCACACATCCTGTGTGTGGTATTGATCACTTAACATTTATAATGTAATTTTACACAAATTAAATTCTGCACTTCCCAGGTGGTTAAAGGCACCCATCTGCACCTCATGCCTTACAACTCACCCAGGGCATACAACAATTTAGCATTGCCACACACCCTGTCATGTGTTATCCCTTACTTACAATTTACAGTGTGATCCTATGGGAAGTTTTTATTGTATTTCCCAGGTGGTTTGCAAGTGTATATGTGTAGCCATAGCTACAGAAGCACTGGACCATGATGATGGATGTCTCTTGTGTCATGTGGAAAGAGTTGTATGTTGTTGTCTTACCTGATGATGGATGTCTGTGACTGCTTGTGTTGCTTTGTCCCCATGGCTGTTGAGGGGAATGCAGAATTAGTGTTGAAAACCCTAATGTCACATTTCCATACTTTTTCTAAACACAAACTGATGCATTAATGGAGTTTTGCAAAGAATATGTAAAGGATGTGCTACCCCCAGAAATATTGTTATTTTTGTTCAAGAGCTGATTGAGCCGATGACATCACAAGTGGCAAAGCCATGAGTGATGTCATCAGGTCAATCGGCACAAGAAGAAAAATATCAACAATATTTCTAGCAGGGATAGCATATTCTATTTATGCCATACCGCCAAAAAGTGAAAAAAATTGAATTTCCTGCCATTTTTTGCTGATTATAAAACAATCTAAAATGTATCTACAAATGAAACCACTTATCTGGTAGATATTTTGTGCTGAACAACTTTGTGCTCAAAGTACCATGCTATCATTTTTATTAAAAGCTATTTGCATTTGTTGATTGCAAAAAGTGAAAACAAATTGAATTGTCTGCTGTTTTTGCTAATTATAAAAAACTAAAATTATATATACTGTATATGAAAGACCACTAATTTTGTATATTTGTATGTGCTGAACAAATGTGCTCACAGTACCATGCTGTCATTTTGTTTAAAGTTATATGCATTTGTTTGTTGAAAAAGTGGAAAAATTTAATTTTGTGCTTTTTGCTAATTATAAAAAATTTGAAAGGTATCTATAAACAAAACTCCACACTTTTTGTAGATATTTTTGTGCTGAATAACTTTCATGCTTATAGTACCATGCTATCATTTTTCATTTTAAAGTTATTTGCATTTGAATATGGCTAGTACAGTTAGTATACTTCTGCAGAGCTGGGCATTGAGACACACACACACACACACACACGTGTGCACACACACATACACACACACACACACACACACACAGAGTTTATTTCTGTTACAGCTGGCCTGAGCTCCTGGATGTTTGAAATTCCAGCAGATAAGAAAGATCAGCTCTGCTGCATAGATCAAAGGAAAGAGCCGACCCAGGATTGGGTCAACTTTTGTTTTCAAGTACAAGACTTCTCCACCCAGCAAGCTAAAACTCCATCATTATTAGCCTGAATGATGATTGGTGTGGCACTGACTCACCCTTAAACATTGCTCTGCTGGACAGACAGTGTCATACCCTCAAAAGGCACTATCATAGGAAGATGTTCACTGCATGCACACATGCATGGCAAACATAAAAAATACATTAAAATAGAACTTAGTGTTAAAGATTAAAGACACAAAAGTAAAGTAATGCAACATTATTGAGCCATGGTGAATGTGTGGTCTGGCTTTCCTAGGGTCTGAACAATCATAAGCGTAAGCATTGGTATTGCCCTAATCTCTGCAGCCAGTTTCCAAGCACTGCTGTGTGAGTTTGTCTTTTGTGGCATTAATTTTCAATCTCAACTCATGCTTTAATGTAGTTTTGCAAATTGTTTTTGAAATGAGTTCTCATTACAAAGAAATGTAGCCACTGCTGTATGAGTAGTCTTCAGGGTGAACATAAAATGTTCACAAAGACTTGCCCAAGCCAAACATGAAATTTACAGGAGGAACTCCTGACAGCTAGCCCTTGGTGAATGGTAACTTCTGGGGATCCCATGTCTTTGCTGGTCAAGTCAGCTAAGGAAGTATAGCAGTGGTCAAGAAAATAAAATAAATAAATAAAACCTTCCCTCTTCCTTTGTAGCTGCCCATCATACACAATTCTCACTCTCATTCATTCAGATGGTGAGCAGACAAGGTGATGAAACATAATAACATAGAATCTGTCAGCAGAAAAGGACTGCTTGGCCTGATGATCCCTGCCTAGTCTGTCTCTGCAGACCCTAGCTGGCCTCCGACAACCCTCCTTCTTCCCTGACCCTTACCTAATATACCCCTACAGTATGTCTATCCGGACTCCACAAGGTAAGAGTCGTGAACCTTCCAGGGCTTCCAGCTCATCTGCTGCAGGATATGCGGCCAGTAGGTGGTCAGCACTCCCATAGCCGCCACCCAAGACCACTTGCCCAGACTCCACAAGCTAAGAGCCGTGAACCCTCCAGGACTTCCAGCTCATCCGCTGCATGATACAGGACCAGCGGGCGGTCGGCGTGCCCATAGCCACCACCCGACACCACTTGCCCGGACTCCACAAGCTAAGAGGTATGGCCAGTCCATCCACCAATCAAAGCGTGAGTGCCTTTCCAAGCCCACTCTGATTGGTCTGCTACCCTTCTCTGTTCTTTTGAAAGAAAACTTGGGTAAAAGGAGCTGTTAAACTTAGAAAACTCTGATTTGTAATATGTTACTGTTGTTTTAACTCAGAAATTTACTGCCAAACTGTTTTGAACTTAAAACCTTCATGTCTATTGTCTTTCTGTGCTAAAGTGATTACAGCCCCTCCTGTTTCTGTAGCTGCATGCCAGACCTAGGGCGCAAGGAAATCCTCTCTTTGTCTTGCTAATTTTGTTCTTCACTGCTTTGCTCGACCTTTTGTCGAGACCAGCATTAATAGCCTCCTCTCTCTCCTCCTCAGCCGTGAACCTCCAGGGCTTCCAGCTCATCTGCCACAGGATACATGGCCAGCGGGCGGTAGGCACTACCATAGCCACCACCTGAGACTACTTGCCTGGACTCCACAAGCTAAGAGGTACAGCAAAGCCGTACATTTTGCCCACCCACCCATCCCTTTCTTGGACCCTTACTTTATAGACTATCCAACCCCGCCCTTTCATGCCATTGGTCCATCCTTCTGCCTACACTACAACCTTTCCTTGTAATGTGAACTTAGGCCATATAGCGTATAAGAGTACCCCACCTAGTGGGGCAGAATAGTGAAAACGCTACCCTAGGCAGTTTTCTGCCTACTATCATGAGGTGTCATTTAGGAGGGATTTCCTGTTAGTAGGCCCTTGACGTCTCTGCCGTTAGGCTAATTTGTTCTGCTATACATAGACCTGATATCAGTATCTACCAGCTAGTACTGCATGGTATAATGACTTTTTAAGCTATAACCTGACTACTTTATCCTTGTACAGCTACTCTTCCCAGTACTATAAATTGCAATCATGACTGTCATGTTCTGGCTTTATCTCATACCTTCCTATGCAATACCTAGTATAGTATACCTTCCGGGCAGTATTTACTATCACAAGGGCGTGCCTTTACCAAAACTGTTTACATCAAGTCATTGTACAGTTCATTGCCATGCCCTATGCTCCCACACTTATGCCAAATTGAGTTTCACTCACAAAGTGGTACTAGCACCTTGTTACCTATACAAGGAATGTCACCTCACCCTACCAGTAATAACACATGCTGGTGCTATACAGCAAGGGTTCTTGGCTATGTATCCCTAGGATTGCACAGTGTAAATATTAGGACTCTGCACCCTGCATTGAAACCCCAACTAGCCATGAAAGGGCCAGAGCCCTCAAATCATCTCTCGTGCCTTGAGGAAAATTGTGCTTCTCCTGTTGTGCTCAGGCAATGTTGAACTCAATCCTGGTCCCACAAAAGCCTTCTCATCACCATCAGAACTTACAAGGCTCAAAGGAATTAGCTTTATGCATGTACATGTATTAAAGAAGTTCACCTCAATCCAGGTCTGGGTCATCCACACTGAACCAGATATACTTGTCGTCTCAGAATCATGGCTTCAGCCATCCACTCCTGATAAGGAGGTTAACATTCTAATTACCTGCTGTTCAGAGCTGATAGACAGTCTAGGGGTGGTGGGGTTGCCATCTATGTTAAGGACAAATTCACAGCCTCTATTCTTGACTCTTTCTTGGCTACAAATGGATTTGAATGCCTGACTATCAAAATCAAAATATCACCTTCGATGGCTTTCTGTGTCATAGGATGCTACAGACCTCCATCAGCGGGTCCCAGCTCCTGTCCCATCTCTCAACTATCATGGGCTCTGGTTCCTTGAAACAATTATACTAGGGGATCTTAACTATGATTGGCTGTCCAATGCCTCATTACCTCTTAAGTCTTTCTGTGACTCCATGGGACACACAACTTATCAATGAACCAACATGCATTAATAAGAAAAAGCCCTTTGAACACAACCCTACTGGATATTCTGCTTGTAAGCAAACCACATTGCTTCTCTCATGTGGGAATTTTTTCCGCATGGATGTTAGTGACCATTGCTTTATAGCTGGTGTAACAGCTGACTCCAAATTCCAGTCTACTGCTAAGTTCTTGACTAAAAGGTCCAGAGGAACTTTGATCCACTTGCATACATCAATGAGCTAAAAGCCTCCCAATGTTGGCAGAGTTTCTACCTAGCCAAATCAGTAAGCGCAGCATATGACATCTTCCATGGAATTGTAACAAGTGCCCTTAATACCCATGCCCCTGGTAAATCCCATATAAAGGCTAGATCTTGTTGCTGGCTTACTGTAGACTTCAAGGCTGCATTATTAAATAGAGATAAGCTCTGGAAAAAGCTCACAAGTCACACTCAGCTGAAGACAGGTGTCATTTCAGAACAAGGAAGAGAACATGGGTGGGTGCCCTTTGTATAAAGTAGTCCAAATGTTCCTATTAGGGGCTGGATGAGCGGTTGACTTCAATGTAGTGAAAAAAGTTTCTGGAGACCAGCCACTCAGTTCATCATAAGAAATGTAATTTTATTTTGATATTTTCTTAAAACACCATGATCCCTAAATTTTTACCCAACGTTTCACCCAACACGGACTTCCTCAGGGGCTTAGGATCTTGTGTTCTAAATAAATTCTTTCATTATTGGCTTTAGAACAACTAGGATTCAGTTTCCTGCTTGTTTCTTGATTCAGATTATAATTTTTTTTATCTGAGAACAAGTTACAACCACTTGAGTCTGTGCTTAGTTTCATTTCAGACCGCCCAGGGGTACCATTCCAAACTTCCCTTCACTCAGATTTCTGGCATTACAATGCTCATTTCTTGCCTAAGTTAAATAGCATGTGATGCAGTTTCAGTTCACAAGGCACACCTGAATTAAAACTGCACCACATGCTATTTAACTTAGGCAAGAAATGAGCATTGTAATGCTAGATATCAGAGTGAAGGGAAGTTTGAAATGGTACCCTAAGGCTGGAAATGAAACAAGCATAGACTCAAGTGGTTGTAACTTGTTTCAGATAAAAAAGTTATAATCTGAAGCTAGAAACAAACAAGAAAAATGAATCCTAGGTGTTCTAAAGCCAATAATGAAAGAATTTATTTAGGAACACAAGATCCTAAGCCCTGAGGAAGCCTGGTGTTGGGTGAAATGTTGGGCGTACTTAGGGATCATGGTGTTCTAAGAAAATATCAAAAGAAACTACATTTCTTATGATGAACTGAGTGGCTGGTCTCCAGAAACATTTTTACATCATTTCAGAACAGCCAGAAATTACTGCACTAAGCTGATCAGAGAGACCAAGGACAATTTCTACCACTCAGAACTGGACTATGCCTCAAACGCCCTACCAAATTCTGGGCCACAATAAAAGAACTGTCTGGTCCTATGGCAGGAAATGTGCTCCCTCAAACTTACCTCCGACAATGGTATTATTAATGATAGAATGGAGATACTACAGGCCTTCAATAACCACTTTGCCACTGCTGGTCTAGCATTTGACAATTCACCTGCATGTTTGTTATGCTCTCAGATTAGTGCATAGCTTCCAGTACCTAGTACCTCGAATACTGTTTTCTCCTTCTCCCCTACCTCCTTGAAAGATGTTGAAGATCTTCTACAATTGGACACAAAGAAAAGTGCTGGTGCAGAGTCCTTGACGCCTTCTTTCTAAAGATTACTTACCATGTCCTTGCAGTACCAATCACCCATCTGTTCAATCTGTCTCTATCTCAAGGGACCTCCCTCGCCAATGAAAAATTGCTCATGTCATCCCACTGTTTAAATCAGGGATCCTCGATCTAAATAACTATAGGCTGATTTCTTTCCTCCCATACTGTCAAAACTCTTGGAAAAATTGTGAATGCCCAGCTGAGAACCTTCCTAGACAACACAAATCTCCTAAATCCAATGCCGTCTGGTTTCATTGCCAATCATAGTACTATTTCGCCCTGGCAAAAGTCACAAATGATTGGCAACGTGACCTAGAGAACAAAAATTTGTCATTGCTATTTTTGGACCTTAGCAAGGCCTTGATATCGTTGACCATTGCCTTCTCCTTTCTGCATTAAACATGACTGGCCTGGACTTGTCCTCCTACGTTGGTTTCATGATTACCTTACTGATAGGCAACAGCAGGTCAAGGCTGGAGGAGAGATTTCCTCTTAAACCGTTGAAAAGAGGTGTTCGCAGGGCTCCATCTTAGGGCCACTGCTTTTGCTATCTATGTTAACAGTATTGATGTTGGCATCAAGGAGACAAACATTCATCTGTTTGCAGATGATACGGTGCTGTATATAAGCCGCATATCACCTGAAGCTGCTTGTGAAGACTTGCAAATGACTTTAATCTGCTGCAGTACCAGCTTCTTAGCAAAAAACTTTTACTTAATGCAAAAAACAAAAGCGATTCTATTCACACCAGTCAATTATCAGGCGTACCCGCTATTATTGATGCGCTTCCCCATTACCACTTTATTAGGAGAGAACTTGGAATTTGTAACAAAGTTCAAGCACTTGGGGGTCTGTCTTGACCATAAACTCTCCTTTGCAGATCATATAGAGGATCTGCTGAAAAACTGAGGCAGAGGCTTGGTCTCTTTTCAGGATAAAATGCCTACTGACCACAGATGCTAAGAGGCAGCTAGTTCAGTCCAAGTTCCTCTCCTTAATTGACTATGCTGACTTTATTTATAGCAAGTGCACTGCCTCCTGCCTTGGAAAATTGGATATACTGTATCACAGAGCACTGAGATTCATCACTGGCCTTCCATTATCCACCCATCACTGCTCTTTATTTGCAGCTGTGGGGTGGACCACTCTTCAGCAGAGGCATAATAGAAATGCCACACTCTGGACATTTAGAGCCATTATCAATAAACTCCTGCAGTACATTGCTGACTGTCTGCCTCTAAATCTGATAGGCAACTATGCCTTGAGAAGCAGCTGTTGATTTCCTTGAAAGTGCCGAGGTCAGCACACGATTTGGAAGAGTGGCCATAAGGTTAGTGCTGCCTTAGCTCTGGAATAAGCTTCAGAAATCGTTAAAATTAAGTATCCTGGTTAGTCTTGCTGTGTTTAAGACATTGTATACCAAAACTGTCACTGAAGTATGCAACTACTTCCACACTTGTAGTTTGCTTGCTGGCTGCCTCCTGCCCAGCTTCCTATGTCAATCCATAAACCTCATTCTGGCCACTATTCGTCTCTCTATTTATTCCTTATTCATGGGTCCTTATTCATCCCTTTAGCCCTTGTCCATCCATCATATCACGGCCTGTTAACTTAGTGCTCCTAGTAGTATAGCTGTCCCTGTTCAATTCTCACCCATAATTGAAATGCATTAGATCCATTTTTCAGTCTTCCTTCTTATCTATCTCCATCCCTCCCTGAAGATGTTATGAATATGTATATGAATGTTATGAATATGAATACTATGTATATAACCTTTACCTAATATTGTGTACATAGATCTGCACTGACTGTACTTAATTGCTTTGTCCTTGACCTTGTGTGATGCAGGTCCACCTTGTAAATGAGCTAGCTCAACAGTGTTCACCTGGATAAATAAAGATTTGATTGATTGACTTATCATGAAATTTCTTACTTTTCCCGAAGTTTTACCTTTGAATAAAGTCCTCCGTTTGAATTCAGTGTATATTAATTTCTATTGACTAGTAAATGTAGTGCTTTTATCCTAGAAAGGGGATTGATTTTATTTTGAAATTAAATACATGAGTGAATTTCGAGGTGTAAAAAAACTCACTAAAATCACCCCCAATTTAAAATCCAATGATTTTTCATGTTGATGAAATAGATTTTATAGTGGTATTGTGATTATATTGACTTTATTCTGATGACAAATGTTTTAGATGTTTTAAATATTCTTATTGCATTGATGTTATATATGTCTACATAAACTCTGTTTGAATTCATTCTGACCATTGAGAAAACTTAAATGAATGATGTCATGATGATGTAATTAACTGTGGACTATAAATTCATGCCTGATTTTGTTAATGCCAGCCTTTGATAAAGGATATCTAGAATAGATCCGAAGCGTGTCGGGCAGGCACTTTTTATTTTTAAAATGTGAATAAATCTTCTTTGCTGCCCAAATACTGGAGTCAGTGATTAATGTGGTGGTGAGTGCCCAAGTTCTGGATGGCTGTCATTTGAAAATTTACTCATGAACACCACACTCTTTGTGCACTTTTCTTCAATTTGTACATTACAAATACAAACAGATACTGACTGAAGCCCCTGGCAAAAACTAAGATGATGTTTTTCTTTGAAGTTACTCTTATTTAGTTATTTTACTGGGTAGTAAGTGTGTGCCAGTTGGCAGCAGGACAGTGTCTGGCCACTGGTAGATTAACACCTTGGTGGCATCCCATAAAAATTGTTCGTTCATGTTTCATGTTTCTTTTTGTGGCATTTTAAACTCTTTACAATACTTTACATTCATCCAAGTTGCAGGCTTGCTTGAAGCAGTTACTTTTCCTCCTCCTCCTGCATCTTGCAGCAGCCTTTGCACTGTGATCTGAGCAGTGGACAAGGGAGCAAGTGTGTGCCACCTTGCATGCCAGTGCCCAACCCTGTTAGTTGGTAACTTGGTGACATCCATAAAAATGTTTTTTTAATGTTCTTATTGTGGCACTTTTCAAATTTAAACTCTTAGTCCTCACATTCCCTCAAGTTGCTGCAGTGTCTTTCTCCTGAGTCCTGAAGCAGCCTGTGTTTTATTGTCCTGAGCTGTGCTGTTGCAATGTGATCTGGGCATTAAGCAGCAGGCATGTGTCAACTGGTAACAAGTCTGTGCCTGGCTTCTGGTAATCCTCAATAGCATCTGATTGAGAAAATAAAAATAAACACTAGTAAAAAACTAAAATAATAAATAGCAAAAAAAAAATAAATAATAACATTCAACAATTAAATAAAATAAAATCTTACCCTCATCATTCATCGCTCAAGTGGCTGAGTCCCGTAGTGAACATTAGGAAACAGAGTTACACTCTCCCTCCCATTATGGTTCACCGTCTGTCTGTTTTAAATGTACTACTTGTTAATGTTTTAGATAATTTATGTAGTACTTGTATACTTGTATTTATTTTATTTGTGAAACTTAGATAATGTACAGGACTGTCTTACAAACTGGATTGATAAACTCCAGATGACATGTTTCTTTTCCTGTATAAAAATACATTTTACTACTTCTACTGCTACAGAGTAACAGAGACCAAGGAGATGGTGGCATGGGATCATCCAGTCACAAAGGAAAAAGCAGAAGCATGTGGGTTTGGTCATAGACCCTCTGCCTCAGTGGGAATTACAAGTGTAGAAGAACATGATGATAGTGGTCTAATAGTCCATAAAGTATCACACATTGTAGGAACCAGTTGCAGTGGAGCTGCAAGGATTGACATGAGCAATCACAGTAGAAGCAAGCATTTGCCAAAGCCGAAAGTTCACTGCTGATATTGCTGTCGTACCGTCTCTTGCTTGTACATTTTTTCTATATAGCTATCCAGCATAAAGCAGATGAGATGCACTGTCTCATTTTTCAGTGGTGTCCTGCTTTAACAAATTGTTAGATTGTAATTACCCAGGATAGGGCAGCTGAGTGAGAATATTTGCTTTTAAGTGGCTCCACATTTTGATCTAAAATGTCCAGCAGTCTTTTGTGACCTGACCTTATGTTCAAGACAGGTGACATTTTAAAATTCCATCAAAAGCGATTTCACTTGCGACTATGAAAGCGAGTTCAGAGGGATTTGAAAATAACACCTGCCATGTTCAGGAGGTAGGGTAACAAAGGGATATATTGAACATTAAGGGCCAAATCTGCAAAAATATAGCTATGAGTAAATTATGTAACAATTCATTTCCTCATAACTTGATTGTTTTTCATATTTTATCCCAAATTTTCAACATAATCTTTTTAAACTTAAGTTTAATTAATAAGACAAGTGAGATTGTACACGAGGAAGACATGTAAACCTTAATTGTACATCTTGTCAGGTAATGCTGAAGTAATAGAGTCCAGAGTAACACTTATGTGGCATTGAGAAAATGTTCTCATACAAAAATCTTCAGAGTCTGTTGCCGACAGAAAACGTTCAGAGATAAAGGAAACAAGAAACAATATACAGCAGAACAGTAACATGGGGTATAACCATAATATGCAGACTTGTCAGTTGAGACCAACCTGAGTATGAGCCTAAAATATTGCACTATGAAAATATATGATGTTGTCAGTCAAGGTGCGAGAGAAACCCAAAATTCATACATAAAGTCAAGAATTTAAATGAAATTAGAGGACACCAAAGGTAATAAACCTCTTAAGTTGCGTGAGTACTTGAGGCTTCAGCTTGATGCCAAGGTCACCAGATCTCTAAATACCTGGGTAGGCATAGACAAAGTACTGCAGTAATTCCTTTCATAGCCTCAATCTGGAGACTTTTGTTTCCACTGTGTAAGTGTGGGGGACCTGGGGACAGCCAATTTAATGTTATACATTTAAATGCAGCTACATGTAGCATATGATATAGTTTAACCTTTTTCTCCATGTCTCCAGAGCATGTCCAGAAACCCCAGGACCAAGCTTGTAAAGGTGAAAGGTATAGGGGCATCAAGAAGCTGCTGTATATAGGTATGAATCTGATGCCAGAAAGGTGCTATAATGGGACAATCCCAAAAGATGTGAAAGTGAGCCAGTGTCTCCACAGGACCGCCAACAAGCATCCAAATGGGTTATAATAAAATGTTTTGTGACTGTTGGAGTTCTAAAGTAGCATTATCAACACCCTCCAGTTAAATTCTCGCTATGTAGATGAGTCAGTCACTGCCCAATCTTCCATAGTCTATGGTTCCAGAGGTGCTGATGGGTATCCCTGTTTTCTCTCCAAGTGAGCCAGAATATGTTCCATTGACGGGGCATTAACTTTGCAGAAAAGCCTATAGAGGCCAGATACTGGTTTAAATTTTGCTTTCAAAGTGACCATCCAATAGAAATAGTGTTCCAAGGTAGATTGTGATCTCTGTAATTGGATTAAATGGGCTCGCTGTGGAATGAAGTGTCTAACTCGAAAAATGAAAGTGGTCCTCTCTGCATAATGGCGCTTTTGTTGGAGGTCTTGAAAAACATACAATAAACTCCTGTGATCAACTGTGCAAATCTAGTAAGGCCTCTAACTTCCCATTACTGAAAGCTCATGTCTGACTGCAGAGGACCAAAGTCTTCATGGTGCCTGATAAGTGTAAAGGACTTAGAGTGTTCGGAGAGTCTGTAAGGTGGCGTAGTTTAATCAAGATTTTAACTGTATGTTTGATCCAGGGTTATGAATGTCGTGTAATATTCGGGATGGTAAAACCTGGGTGGGGACTGTCCATAAAAGGCAAGCAGGGAAAGTCTGCAGACTCAATGGTGTACCACCTAGCTTCCACATGCTGTTAAACCTTGGTGCTTAGAAAAGCCCCTGAGCCACCAGGTAGTACTTATGGATATCTGGGAGGCCCAACCCACCCTGTTCCTTAGAGAGAGGACAATATTGATTGTGATATCCAAGGCATTTCCCCAACAAAATAAATCTGAACAGAACCATCTGCAAATCATTTCAATATGAGATTGGGATTGGGATAAGGAGGGTTTGAAACAAAAACAATAGACTGGGGAGGATATTTATTTTAATAGTTTGTATCCTGCTGTAGAGATAAGGGAGTAACTTTCACGGGCTACATTTTGTTTAATAGAGTTCAATAATTTATGATAATTATCTCTGAAGAGTCTGGTTAGATCTGTCGAAGTCTGAATTCCCAGATAGCGGAAACAATTTTTGGTGCTGAGGCAAAGGTGAAGTTATCCTTAAATCCTGATGGGGAACCAATAAGAATCATAGCTTCTGATTTAGAAAGGTTAATCTTATATTCAGCAAGGTCACCAAAATGTTTCAATGTCTCCCATAAAGGAGGAAGAGATGATACTGAGTCACCCAGAAAAAGCAGGGTATCATCCGCATATAGCACAGTTTTTGTTCCTGTCCACTAGCCATTACTTCAGAGATACAGAGCATGCCACAGACTCTGGACTGTTAGGAGTTCTAGACTAAGGGCTAACAGTAATGGAGAAAGGGACAGCCTTGTCGTGCCCCTCTCCCCAACAGGAAATGGTGAGAGAGATGCCCATTTACTCATACTGAAGACTCAGGACCCCCGTATAGGGCCGAAATGGCCCCACAAAATAGTTTCCTAAATTAAATTTGATTAAAACTTCTTGTAAAAGTACCAATGCGACCCTATCGAAGGTCTTCTATGCATCTACTCTTACAGCCTGCTGGAAGGCCCTCTTTTTTCTGGGAAGAAATAATGTTAATGAACTGACGTATGTTATCTTGTAGAAATCTGCCCTGGATGAAATCTGTTTGGTCATGATGGACTAGACTGGAAATATATTTCTGTAGCCTATTAGCAAGGATACCTGTAAAAGTTTCAAGTCTGTGTTCAACAGCGAGATTGGGCAGTATGAGCTACAATCTGCAGGGTCCTTACCTGGCTTCAGCAGGACAGAAATCTGCACCTGCTTCCATGAATGCAGTATACTGACTCCCTCCCATAATATGCCATTAACAACATTGGTTAAAATGGGGACACATTCAGTCTGGAAAACTTTGAAAAATTTGGCAGGATAGCCATCCAGCTCCGGCCTTAAGCGTACTTCAGATTACACATTTGACTAGACATTTTCCTGGAGAGAAATCAGAGCACCAAGGTAAAGGTAAAATATTTAAATAAGTGTGCACCTCAGGTACATGGTTTGGACTTCTTTCTATATGGTGGAGGTCATAATAGAAATTGACAAAACATGTTGATATGTCTCTTGGGCAAGTAAAGATACTGGCATTGCCCATTCCATATTTTCAAAACAGTTCTGGAGGCAGCTTCCTTCTGAAGCTGACCAGCTAACAGTCTGGCCACTCTGTTACCCTGCTCATAAAAGCGCATCATGAATATCTCAAGGCACCCTCGAGTCTGTCCTCCAGGAGTTGTGACAGGGCCCCACAGGACTCATCGAGTTGAGCTTTTACCTGACCGTTAAGCATAACATAATCTTTTTGACCACTCCTTCTGAGCATGATAGGTGTCATTTATAAAACAATGGCCAAAATGTCATTTTCATACAAAGTGAAACACATTTTGGGTAGGATTTGAGAAATGACAGCTGTTACATTCATGAGGTGATGTAAAGAATAGCTATGTTGAAAGTTAGGGTCAAAATATTGAAAATTACCACAGTTATGAGAGTGTGTTCCAAAATTGCAATGTAGATTTACAGTATAACTTTGTTTATTCTCATATTTGTACCCCAAATTTTCTACATAGCCTTCTTAATGAGCCCACCTCATCAACAAGGACAGAGAAAATATTCAAATCCTGCCCAAAGATGATTTCATGCCATAAGTGCAAAGACACATTTTGGCCAGGATTTGAAAATGGCAGCTGTCACATTCATTAGATGCTATGAGAAGAAATGGCTATGTTGAAAATTTGGAATCAAAATATTGAAAATTACCAAAGTTACAAGCCTGCATTTGTAAATTTCAATGTAGGCTCATAACTTTGTTGTTTTGAATATTTTTACCCAACTTTTCAACATAGCCTTTATGTCCCCACCTCATGAACAAAGGTGGAAAAAAATGTTCTGCTCCTGCCCAAAAAGTGATTTCATGCAGTGACCATGAAATCACATTTGAGACAGATTTGCCTAAATTCACTGCCATTGTTCATGAGGTGGGGCAGTGTTGAAAATCTGGGGCAAAAATATTCAAAAGTGCCCAAGTTATGCCAGTAAGTTCAAAACTTCATTAAAATGCATTGAACCAGGTGCCTGATTTCCTCAGTTCACAGTCCGGTATTGAAGAGTGAAGATGTTTATGCAGTCAGAGAGGATTATGGCATTGGACCCCCAGTGGTAAGTAAGGACATGGGGGTGTGTGGGGTGGTGGGTGCTGTCTAGGAGGGTCATGTCGGAGGACATTAATGGAGCGGCAACAGACATCAATGGACAGTTTCTTTTTAAACAGTGTTTGAAAAACTACAAAGAGACAGGTTTCTTTATTTCAGGTACTGACACAGGGATTGGGCACCCAGTGTCAATGTTATGTTGGCAGTACTGGGCTAGGCTCCTGCTGCGCATAATGAAAATGGCAGGGTGGGGTAGCAGCTGGCACAGTGAATTGGGTACCCATGCCAGAATTTTATCATGGAGGAAGCATTATGTTTGGCAGCACCTGGGTGGGCTCCTGGTGTCACATAATGAAAATGGGCAGGGTGGAGGGTAGCAGCCAGCATGGGGGCTTAGGCACCCCATGCCAGGATTTTAACATGAGGGGCAGGGTCCTTATGTTTGGCCACACCTGGGTGGCTTCCCAATCCACACAATGAAAATAGGGGTGGTGGGGGAGTGTGCTAGAGGATGGCATCAGAGATGACAATGGGAGTGCCACAGCAGGCTGATCTTGACAGATCAGCTGTGCTTGCTAGAGCAGCATAATAAGATAAAAGGAAAGAGACCCCATATGATTGGATTGGCTCTTTTCTTTGAACTTCAAAAAGTTTCTTCCCAGCAAGACAGAACAGTGTCATACTCAGCCTGGCTAACAATTGATGTGACACTGATGAACCCCTTGCAGACCACTATGCATTGGACTGACAGTGTCACACCCTTAAAAGCCACTCTTATAGCAGAATGTTCACTCTGCGTGTGTACATTGCCAACATAAAAGGAATAAGAAAGGTGTGTCAGGAAGTGGAACAGGCAGAGGAAGAGGAGCCAAGTAATTTGGTGGACCTTGGGGACAGAGATATAGACTGATTATGCACCCAATGAAAGTGATAGCAGCAGCAGTTCATGGGAGGAAGAGGCGGAAGAGGTGGGAGTTGAGCGTGGGGCAGGTGCACATAAGAAATCAAAAATACCTAAAGTGTTGGTAAAACAAAACAAAACAAAAAAGGCCACAAAACAACACGGGAAACACAAGCATGTGAAATGACAGCAGATAAGGAAGACACACAACAGGTGGCCCAGAACACGTGGTGGAGGTAAAAGACCCATTCCCTGACCTTAGAGAACTGACAGAGGAAGAGAAGGAGGGTGATGATGTGAAAGCAGCCCACAGTGGTCTGCCCTTTAGGCAACAGTGGAGAGTGTGGGAGGAACATCAAACCAATGATGTTGGTGGTGTGTGATTTCTTTAGGTGGACAAGAATCATGGACACATGTAGTGTGTCTTTTATGTTAATACAGGCTGAGTTAGGTTAAGAGGACAACAAGAATAGAAGCATCTACCATGAAAAGACTTTTGCTGGAGTCCCACAGATCTCAGTATGAGAAGGCATGCCAACACTCAGCGTCAACAGCAGCATCACCAGGTAGTGAAGCTGCAGCTCATGATGATAATTATAATGGCCAGGGGAGGGAGAACAGTAGGAGACCAGGTGGAGAGGAAGATCTTCCATTCATCAGTTTGTTTAGCCCATTGAGTCCCACACCTCAAAGGGCCACAAATCCCAGCCATATTCACCCGAGGAGTCCACAAGGACCAAGATAAGAAGGACCCTGCCATGAGTTTGCATGCTCAAGATGCTGACTTTGTGGGTGCAAAGTGAGACCATCAGCTGCAGGGCAAGCCCTGAGCCATACTAAGTTATGGTCATGGTTGGTGTGCATCCAATTTTGAAAGTGACAAACATGTGATAAGTCAGGGATATATATATTCATTGAAAAAAGCGTTGTTAATGCATCAGTGGGTTGTTATTAAAGCAACAAAAGCAGAGAGTGTGGTGTTAGGATTTCTAACCTAACACCCCACCCCCTACAGACACTGACAGGCTTCACAGGGTGCCTGGGTCATCAACCTAACACTCACCCCATTCCATAAGTAAATAAGCTGAGATGGGTACAGTATAGGAAAATGGGATGATCATTAGGTTGATGACCAAGGCACCTCCGATGCCTGTCAGTGTCTTCCTGCTTTTGTTGCTTTAGTAACAAACCCTCAACTGATGCATTAATGAAATGGTTGCAAATGAATTTCTTACTTTTCAGATAGTATAATCAAATGCTTATTTGTCTGTGGGAGGCGTAGACCTCTGGGCCTGCTCTCCCATCCCTCCATACATACATGATATGTTGTAGCGTTGGAGAGCACTGTGCTTCATTCATAGACAACAGTGACCATATTTTCAGCATACTCATCTTATTACCCCACCTCACGTATCCGGCACAGAAAATTTTCAAATCCGCTAAGCGTAATTGTGCACAACTGCAATTCTGACATGCCAAGGTGTGAGCATTTTAGGCAGGATTTGAAAAATGACAGCTGTGACATACATGAGAGTGGGACAATAATAAGGATATGTTGAAATTCTGAGGTAAAAATATTTGACATTTCCAAAGTTATGAGTGAGCGTGGCGAAATTGGAACAAATGGTCATAACTTTGGAATTTTCATATTTTTCATATTTTTACCCCAGATTTTCAACATAGTCTTCTATGACCCCACCGCACAAACCCCATACATGAACATTTTAAAAGTCAGTGCAAAATGCCATTCCGCACCACAGGTGCAAAAACAAGTTTCAGGTAGGATGTGAAAATGACAGCTATACTGTTAATGAGGTGGTGTAAAAAGAGGCGATGTTGAAAATTTGGAGTCAAAATATTAAAATGACCAAAGTTCCACATGTGCATAGAAAAATTTTAATGAATGCATAACACTACATTTTTAGGAATTTCTTTGCCAAATTTTCAACATGGGCTTTTGAGACTCCATCTCATGAACACTTGCACAGACATTTTGTTAATCGGTCTCAAATGGTAATTTGGGGCAGGGACACGCAAAATCACCTTCTGGGCCTGATTAACGAAACAACAGTGACAGTGTTTGTGAGGTGGGGTCCCAAAAGACCATGTTGAAAATTTGGTGAAAAATACCTAAAATGGCAAAGATATTAGCATAAGTTCAAAACCCCATTGAAATACATTTTACAGCACTTACCTTGATTCCTCAGTTTGCGGTTTGGCTTTGAAGAGTGCAGACTTGTCCTGGTCCACAGAAGATGACAGCAGACAACCTCCGGAGGTAAGTATAGAGGTAAGGAGGGTGGTGGGTGCTCAGTGGGAGGGTGGAGATGGGGAGGGGATGGCGGGGAGAATGAGGAGCATTTCACCCCAAAAAAGACATTGTGGAGCGGTTTTCTGTTTAAAGGAAAAAATTAAATAAATATTTCAGGACACTGGGGTGGGCTCCCAGTATCCCACACTGCTGGGAGGGCATTTGACACTGGGAGTGGGCACTCCTGTGTCATATTATATTAATAAATACAACAATTAATAGGAATCAATGATTAGCGGGTGAAAGGTGCCACTAGACACCAGGAAAACATCAGGCTACAGACAAACCCACAGTCAGCAGCAGGAGTTCCAGCTGTGGCTGCAGAGTCAAGAAAATCCTACTGTTCTCATACAGAGACTGTGGCAGAAGTGGTCCTCTCATTAACCTGGGCACCCAGGTTTTGAGTGCCCACAAAGGTGTTTCTGGGCACAATTAAAAAAATCAGAATGTAGCTAAATGGGTCACGCTTAGCTAAGTTGTGATGTGTTTTATTTTAGCATTACATTCATTTTCACGTTTTCTTTATTTTCAATCTCTCACTAACTGGAAAACAAGATGGGGGACACAAAGAGCTCTGCGAAAATACAGTAGGGTCTATGTGACCCTACAAGCAACTTATGACAGTAGGTCCTGCAAAAACAAGAGAGCTCTGCAAAAGCAAACTAGGCTGTATGTGAACCTACTGTACATGCAAAAATGAAATACCTCCTGCGAAAATAAAAGTATTTTGTGTGTGGAACATCTAACGTTTCCCATAGGAAACCATGGGAAATTTTAAAATGTAATAAATTTTGAGCGGATTAATATTTTTCACCAAACCTTCAAAGGCACATCTGTGAGGCAAGGCTTTCTACCCTGACAATTTCAGACCACAACCTAGAGCCAGTTCTGAAATACAGCTGTAGAAAGAAAAGGCAAAAACACTTAAATTTAGGATTTTGTGACACTTTGTCTCTCAAAAATCTCAGAACAGATTCAAGCAAAATTAGGCACAGTAAGAGACCTACCAACAGAGATTATGCATGCCAAAGTTCGTGCACATTTGTTGAACAGTTCTCAAGTTATCAGGGTTCAAATACTGGGCTTTAACACAGAAGTTTGCAGTAAAAAAAAAAATATATATATATATATATATATATAACCCTCACGTGAGGTCATGTACACTTTTCACTTTCTTATATTCTTTTGTTTTATTTTTTATACATATTTACTTTTGCAGCTAGAATGTGACACCTTCATGTAGAGTTTGACATGACATGTACTGTATGTCACAAGGATAGGTCACAGGAATGAATGCCAATCAGACTCACTAAAGGAAGCCAAATTATTGTGAAATAGAAGTTTCCAGTACAGTCTGAATTCATAAACTTACAAGTAACACTTTAAATACCAGCTGTTTCAAATTCAGAAGCTTTACAGAAACATTTGAAATGCTGTCCCGGCATAAACAATTTTAACTGCGAAGGAAGCAAGAGTAAATGACAGTAGAGCAACAAACACTGCTAGAAAAGCTGAATAGCACAGACAACAATTGCAGGTAAACAGGGATTGCTAAAGGTATGATAAAGTAAATGGGTGCCTGAATAGCACAATGCCACATAGCACAATGCAAGCAAGGGAGCAGCAGGAGACTAGGAAAACTAGACCCCACCCAAAAAAAAAGCAAAACTGAAGAAGAGAAGCACAGGAGAACAAAATAGCAGGCACAGACAACAGAGAGAAGCACATTGTCCTGAGTGCTGCATTACCATATGAGAACTTGATATGTAATCACCCTTTAGACTCCACATGCCTGTCTGTTAATTAGACTAAAGATGCAAGTTGCAGGAAGGTGGAAATACCATTTACCTTCAGTTAGCTTTTAAACTGCCTGACTTGTAATGAGGAGTGTTTCCCTTTGAACTGCATTCAATTTCTATGTTTCTAGAGAGTTTTTGCATGGTATTTGTTCTTTCAGCATAGAGATTCATGGTATAAATGAGTGATGTGACATCATGTTCTCACATGCGAATACAGTTCACAAGGACAATGTGATTTCAACAACCATAAAATCGAGATGCCCAGGATAGTCACAGGGGGCAACCATGATTAATAAAAAAACTAAAACAAACATGCCTAGCCCTAACAGCTACAGGAAAAGTGTTGTCTGTTGATATGAAACAAATATAATTCACAGAATGTGGAGAGTGGTGCAATGCACTGGCTGTGGAGCAGCAGTCTTCGGGAGACATTCTGGAAGCTGCCAGTGGCGGAGCCAGTGGGTGGAGCTGGGGGTGGTCGCCCATCTGGCTGCCCAGTGTGAGTAGTGGCACCCTGCCACCATCTTTATTCACTGTTTAGTGCCCATTGTGCCACCTGTCATTGACTGAATGGCCCTCCTGGCTCCAAATGATCCCAAACCTGGCTCCGCTACTGGAAACTCGTTGCTGCCCTATTTGCAGGCACCTCTCTGGTCTGAGGGAGGAGTTTGTCTTCTCATGCTGACCTGGCACTGAACTGAATTATTACTTTTGGACCTCTGTAAGTAACTAGTATTGATTCTGTTTTGGGGTGGACTTTTCTTAGTTTTAACTTTAATTTGCCTGGAAAGAACTGTAGCTGGGAGATAGTTGCAGTCACTTGTGACTAGACCTGTTACTTAGCCTTTGTGAAATAGGTGTCTGAAAGGAAGGAAGGCACTCTCAGGGTGGAAGTAAAAGTTGTAGGTGATTATTTCTGAACAGCATGGTTTACTCCACCACCCTTCCCCTCACCCCATCCGCCCCAAGCGCGCATAATTTCCCTTTATAGCAGGGGCTCTGACATCACTCTCAAAACTGCTAACAACATACACCTGTTCATCCTTAAAGGCACAGCACACTGAATAGGGGTAGAGACACTCACAAGCTTGCACACACTAAAACAAGAACAAAAATAAAAAAAAAACATCTGTAACAGGAAGGACATAGACATGTGGGGAGTGGTGCAATGCACTGGCTGTGAGCAGCAGTCTTCTGGGAGACATTCTGGAAACTGCATTGCTGCCCTATTTGCAGGCATCTCTCTGGTCTGAGGGAGGAGGTTGTTTGTCTCCATGCTGACCTGGCAAGGATTCAGAAACCTGCTCCCCACCCAGGGACCACCCAGGCCACCACCACTACCTCAAAGGTTGCCAAGAAAGAGAAGTGGTTGGACCACGGTGGGCTCAGGGAGGGTGAGGGTGGTGGAACAGAGGGTGCATCCTCCAGTTGTGCCTCTCCACAATTCATTCACCACTCTGGTGAAGCATGGTTCCTCTATGGAGGCACCTGCAGTGGAGACCAAGGAGAATCCGGGGAACCTCCACAATGAAGACCCACAGGAGGGTGGCCCAGGACCCCACGGGAAGGAAACAACTCCTGGTGAGGGACTCAATGTTGAGGGGTAGAACTGGGGAGGGAGGGAAGGGAGGTAAGGTGCCTGCCTGATGCCAAGGCTTGGAGGACAGGAAATGAATCCTCAGGATTGTGGGAGCAGCAGCAAGGAGGAAGGAGCTGGATGTCATTATCCACCTAGGGATGAATTACCTGGCTGAGAATGGGATCAAAGCAGTGCAATAGGAGTTTGTGGAGTTGGGGAGGGCCTTAGACAAGTAGCATACATGGTAACTTTCTCGGAAGTGCTACCTGTCTATGGCATGGATGAAGCTAGGGCACTCTGCACCATGGGATTCAATGACTGGTTGAAAAGCTGGTGCAGAGCTCAGGGATTTGGCTTCATTGGGGACTGGGGCTCCACCTGGAGGGATGCAGGCCTATACAGGCATGATGGTCTGCATCTATCCTGGAGGAACCAGGATCCTAGGTGATAGGTTTAAATGCTTCAGTGGCAAGCATTTAAACCAGCCAAGTGGGAGGCACTGAAGAAGAGAAGGAAATCTAGCCCCCAAAATCAGGGTAATTAGTGAGGTAAACACCAAAATAGAGCAGTCGATAGGAGAAGGGCAGGGGTAAATTGAGAGAAAAGACAAAGGCAGTAGGGACAGGGATGGGGCAAAAGAAATAAAGCCATAAAAAATGGAGGGTAATGAGTAGCAATGCCCATAGTCTAGGTAAAAGCTCCCTGAAATGGTGGCCTTGATGGAACAGAGATGCCTGGATATTGTGGCAGTCACAGAAACATGGTACACAAAGAATCATGACTGGGATGTCAACATACCAGAGTATACAATCTCAGGAGGGACAGAAAGGAAAGAAGAGAGGAGGAGGAGGAGGACTCTCTATGTAAAGGAAGGGATAAAAGCAACATAACTAAAGGGTAAACAGGAGAAGAGGAGGCACTGTGGGTCACCCTGGAGACTGGCAATGGCTCCACAGTCCGCACAGGGTTGTATACAGATCCCCATCTCAGGGGAGGAAATGGACAAAGAAATGATAGAAGGCATCCTTGGGATGGCAGAGAAAGGGGAGATATTGCTGATGGGGACCTGAATATGCCAGATGTTGACTGGAGCACCTTTACTGCAGCCACATCCAAGAGCAGGGCCATTCTCAATGCCCTACAGGGGCATGCCTCAGACAGCTAGTTTTGGAACCCACTCGGGAGACAGCAATCTTGAGACCTGGTACTCTCAAATGGGGATGGAGAGAGGATCTCTGATCTTGAAGTGGGTAGCCATCCGGGAACAAGCGACCACCAAACAGTGTAGTTCACGATAAACTTAGCTGTAGAGTCAAGCCACACAAAAGTGAAGGTACTGGACTTCAGTAGGGTTGATTTTGACAAAATGGGAGAGTGCCTCACAAAAACACTAGCAAATAGGCAAAAGGTGGAGTGGAGCAACAATGGGGAAATATCAAAACCGCCATCACAGAGGCAACAAGTCTTTGTGTGAAGCAAATAAACAAATCAAAATGAAAAAAAACACTGTGGTTCTCAAAAGAAGTGTTGGGAGCGTAAGGGAAAAAAAGATAGCATTCAGGAAGTATAAGGAAACACAGAAGGAGCAGGACAGAGAACTGTACCAGTTAAAGCAGAAGGAAGCGGGTAAGGCAGTCAGAATAGCAAAGGCCCAAACTGAGGAAAAGATAGCCAACTTGGTTAAGAAGGGGATAAAACCTTTAATAGGTACATTAGGGAGCAAAGAAAAGAATAAGGCAGGGATACTGAGGCTGAACAAAAGGAAGGTGGTTGGGCAGAAGGCGACAGTGAAAAAGCAGGGATACTGAGCAGATACTTCTGCTCAGTATTCATAATGGAAAAGCAGGGAAATACCTAATCCAGTCAATGAAGCACTTTGGATAGGGGGTTGATATTAGTCCTTTCACAGAAGGAAGGGTTCTGAAAGAACTCTTAAAACTGAAGGTGGATAAAGCAATGGGGCCTGATGGGATTCACCCCAGAATTTTAAAGAACTAAGGGAAGAACTACTAACACCACTGACACCCTTTTAATAAATCATGGGAGGATGGGGTGGTACCTGAGGACTGGAGGAGGGTGGATGTGATTCCCTTCACAAAAGTGGGAGCAAGACAGAGGCAGGAAGTACAGACCTGTCAGTTTGACCTCAGTGGTAGAAAATGATGGAATCACTTGAAGAAAAAGAACTGTGAGTACCTAGAGGCCAGTGGGGCACAGGACCCAAGGCAGCATGGATTCACAGCAGGAAGGTCATGTCAGACAAATCTAATTGATTTCTTTGACTGGGTGACCAAGCAGTAGACCAGGAGGCATTTGACACAGTCCCGCACAAAAGATTAATAAACAAATTAGCCAGCCTGGAGTGGGTCCTAGGGTGGCTGCCTGGCTAAAACACTAGTTGGACAACAGGACACAGCGGGTAATAGTAAATGGAGTCCACAGTGAAGAAAGGAGGGTTACTGTGGGGTACCCCTGAGGAGGTTCAGTACTGGGGCAGGGTGCTTTTTAATGTCTTTATAAGTGACAATGTAGAGGACTGGAAGGAAAGTATGTCTCTTTGCAGATGACACAAAGATCTGCAACAAGGTTGATGCACAAGGTGGGAGTGGAAAGGACGAAAGGGACTTGGCAAGGTTGGAGGAATGGTCAAATGTATGGCTGCTTAGATTTAATGCAAAGAAGTGCAAAGTAATGCACCTGGGAAACAAAACCCAGGGGACGAGTACACTATGGGGGTGAGATACTAACAACAAAAATGGAAAGGACCCGGGGTAGTCATATCAGACAACCTAAAGGTGGGCCAGCAATGTGAAGAAGGCAGTAAGGAGGGCTGGGGCATACTGGGATGCATAGGGAGAGCATCACCAGTAGAAACATGAAGTTGTTGGCCTCTGTACAGACAGTTGGTAAGACCACATCTGGAATACTGTGTACAGTTCTGGAGACCCCATCTCGCAAAAGACATAGACAGGTGGAGGCTGTCCAGAGGAGGGCAACAAAATGATGCAGGGTCTGCACCAGAAGACATATGAAGAAAGACCAAAGGAACTAAAGATGTATAGCCTGGAGGAAAGAAGGGGAGAGGGACATGACAGAAACTTCAAATACCTCAAGGGAATCAACAAAGTCCAAGAGGGCAGCATCTTTCAGAAAAGAGATGTGCAAAAACAGGGCACAATTTGACGATAGAGGGGGATGGCTCAGAGGTAATGTGGAGAAGCATTTCTTCACAGAGAGGGTTGTGGATACATGGAACAGCCTTCCTGAGGAGGTCGTAGAGTCAAAAACAGTGGGGAATTCAAGAATGCATAGGACAGACATAAGGCAATTCTAGTGGGTGGTAGGAGGAAATAGGCTGTTGGTTAACTAGGATCTGCAGCTTATCCGTTAGGTAGGAAATGGGCAAACTAGGTGAACCAAGCGGTCCTTATCTGCAGTCAAATTCTATGTTTCTATGTTCTATGTTTCTATAATACAAAAGTGCAGTTTTCCTTGAAACCTAGGTATTGTCTACCTGTTCTGGTGGATGTCAAAAATCCCATGATATAGAGCCAACCCAGTGGTGCAGAGGCCTGAGGTGCCGAGTGCCACATCACCAGCGACCTGTGTTCAGAAATGGACCAGGGTCACTGCGGCGTTGGCTGGGGAAGGAGGACTGAGCATCCTTAGGCAGATCTCCTTCCTCTAGGAGGAGGGACACAGTAAGCCACCTCTCCTGTTGCCCAGCAGAGGCTGGATGACATAGCATCAGGGACTCTTCTCAAAGGACTGGGGACAGGTGCTTGAATACATACAGGATCTTCATGCTGTAAGCCCATGTCACAGTATGCACTTCTGACTTCAGAGATGGGGAGAAACAAAGAGGAAAAAAACTGAGCATCAAGATGATGGCCGGGTGACCCTGCAAGTTCCTCTCCACTGCCCAAGACACCCACTCACCCACAGCAGTGCGTAGCTGGGTTAAGGCACAGAATGGTGGATGATGGGGCTAGGGTCACTATCAGAAGGGGCTTCTTGGGGTTAGGAGGATAAACATATAATGAAAAAACAATTCCATAATATTTCTAAAGAAGAGCTAGGAAAATGTTCCCAATGTACTGTCAGCATTTCCCTCAGTCAATAGTTACTAACAGATTAAACTGGTTAAATCAGTTTCAGTCAATCAATCAATCAAAATCTTTATTTATCAGGCGAGCACCACTGAGCAAGTTCATTTACAAGGTGGACCTGCATCACACAAGGTCAAGTAGCAATGCATTTATATACAGGCAAATAAGCAGTAAGTGAAAGTGTACAACAGTCAGGTAGGCCTGCATCAGACAAATCAAGTAATAATACATTTATGTTCAGGTAGAAGACGGTCAGTATAGGTATACATGGAGATATAACAATAAGGTTAAGTAATACTGGTACTAGATACAGCAAACATCATACACATGGTCTAGTTTTCCTGTAAGGTTAAGGCATATTTAGTCCAGAGAAGAAGTAGTTGCATTGGATGCTACAGTAAGAGAAATACATAGTCAGTTTAATAAAACCTGAGCGTATAATGGAGGGACATGTGTCAGGAGAAGTGGGCAGACAGTGGTGGGGTCTGGGACTTGAATAATACTAGAAGCGAAGGATGAGATGCTGTGGCTATGCAAGGATTGGAGGGTGTGGAAGGAGGATTAAGGACAGTGAATTAGGTGGCTCGAGGACAAATTATGCGATGATGCAAAATGGAATGAGGTTGGGAAAAGCAGGAAGGATGTGGAAGGGGCAGTGTAAATAAGCTAGGATCAATGGCAGCAATTGCAGGCTTCTGTGATATATTTTGTATACAAGGTCTTAAACACAGTAAGACTAACAGGAGACCTCAGTTTCAATGATTTCTGCAGCACATTGCAGAGCAAAGGCAGTACAAATCCTATGACAGCTCTCCCAAAACGTGTTAGGGCCTTAGGCACTTTCAGAGAAATCAGTGAGCAGCTTCTTAGGGCATAGGTTCCAGACACATTAAAGAGGCAGACAATCACAATGTGCTGTGGGAGTATGCCAATGATAGCTCTGTATGTCCAGAGCCACATTTTTGTTTAGTCTGTACTGTAGGGAGGTCCAACCTCACGCATATAAAGAGCAGTGATGGGTGGAGAAGGAGACCAGAAATGAAACGCAGAGCTCTGTGGTAAAGTATGTCCATTTATCGAGGTATGAAGTAGCACATTGACTGTATATAAAGTCAGCGTAGTCAATTAGGGAGAGGAATGTAGACTGAACTAGCTGTCTCTTGGCCTCTGTAGTTAGTAGCAGTTAATCCTGAAAAGAGACCTAGTCTCTACCTCAGTTTTTAACAAATCCTCCAGGTGATCTGCAAAGGAAAGTTTGTGGTCTAGCCAGACCCCAAGGTATTTGAATTTCAGCACAAATTCCAAGTTTTTTCCTAGGAGGGTGGAGGTGGGGGAGAGTACCAGTAACAGCAGGGGTAAGCTACATGGTTAACAGGTGAAAATAGCATCACTTTTGTCTTTTGGCGAGTAGCCATTTTTACACAAGGAGCTGGTATTGTAGGATGTTGAAGTCAGCTTGCAGGTCACTACAGGCAGTTTCAGGTGTTATATGGCTTAGGTAAATCACTGATCATCTGCGAGCAGACAATTTTCACCTCTTTGATGCCTGGGTCTATATTGTTGATATAGATAGCAAATAGGAGTGACCCCAGGATGGATCCCTGCCGGACACCTCTTTTTAACAGATTGGAGGGGAGAGTTCGCCTTCAGCCTTGACCTGTTGGTGCCTATCTGAAAGGTAGTCGTGAAACCAACACAGGGAGGTAGAATCTAGTACAATAGTTTTAATGAAGAAAGAAGAAGGCTGTGGTCAACAGTGTCGAAGGCCTTACTTAGGTCTAGAAAAACAGCACAGACAAATTTTCTGTTCTCTAGATCGCACTGCCAGTCATTTGTCACCTTGGCCAGGGCGTGATCGTACTATGTTCAGTTCTGAAACCAGATTGCATAGGGTTTAGCAGATTGGTATCATCTATGAAAGATTGCAGCTAGGCATTCAAAATTTTTCCAAGAGTTTTGATAAGACAGGGAGAAGGGAGATATGCCTATAATTATTTAGATTACAGGGTCCCAGTTTAAATAATGGAATAACATGTTGCGGTCTTCCACAGTTTGGGGAGGGTCCCCTGAGAAAGGGACAAGTTAAATAGATGCGTAATAGGTATGGCCAAGACATGATAGGTAATCTTTGGTAGTACAGATCAAAGGTGTCAGTGCCAGCACTTTTCTGGTGTCCAACTGGAGGAGGAGATTTACTACCTCTTTTAGGGAAGCAGGGGAGAAGGAAAAGACAGCATCTGTGGAACTAGATTCTGAAGGTTGCATGGTGAGCCGGGAGTGCAGATTGCATGCAGGTGAGTTATTAAGCGCTAGCCCTGCAGTAATAAAGTGATTGTTGAAGGCTCAGTAGTATCTCTTTTTGTTGTTGATAGTTACATTGTCCCAAATAATTTTGAGGGAGAGTGTTTCCTGTGGTATTAGCAGAAAGTTCTTTTATTGTGGACCAAAACTTGGAAAGGCAGTAGGAGACAGAGTCGAGTTCAGAGGCGATATAAGTTGGCCTTAGTTTCTCTAATCAGCTTTGTACAGAGGTTTCTGGCTGTTCTGAAGAAACACCAGTCTTGGCTTTGTGGGATTTGCATGCTAGCTTCCAAAGCTTGTCTCTTTTAGTAATGCAGCCTTGATTTCTACTGTAAACCAACGGCACTTTCTAGCCTTTATGCGGGTTTTGACTAGAGGTGCGTGGGTGTTAAGAGCTCTGGATACAATTTCATGGAAGATGGCATATGCTGTTTCTACTGATTTGGCTAGATAAAAGTTCTGCCAAAGCAGGGAGGCTTTGAGTTATTGATATATGCAAGCCGGTAAAAGTTCCATTTGGAACTTTTGGTACAGTATGCACCAGGGCATATAGAATGGAAAAATGTTGTGTAGTGTGCTGGCACAAAAGAGTTGCCACATTTGACTTTAGAGATTGCTGCTCTTCAGTGATTGTTCAGTAGTGAGGTGAGTGTTGATTGTAAAGAGCTTTATGATGCTAGTGTGAAAGGTGTTATATAAATGCAAATGGTATGGTATGGCATGGCATGGTATGGTATGATATGGCATGGTATGATATGGTAAAGTATGCTAAAGTACATCCTGTAGATGGGCTTAATTCTTGCTGAAAATTGAGGACAGCCAGAGACAGTGTTTACAAACAACATTATATTATTTTTTTACAATATTGTTTTGCAATTTTGACCAGTAAAGACATTTTTTCAATAGAAAAGTAGCTATTTATGCAAAAATATCCATCTTAAATTCTAGTAAACAAATCACTGGGAAGAAAAGGAATTGTTTTTTAAACAGTAGCCTTGAAACATGGAGAGATGTCATCTATAAACTGAATTACCGGTCAGAAAGAGTAGGCATCAAACTCTGGGATCAGTTGGGATCAAGCCTTGTATCTCTGGTGTAGTTTGTAGCAGTTCTAACCATTTAGCTAAATGGCAATTTCCATTTAGCTGAGCTACTGCTCTTTTATATGTTGCAATCTTAGTATTCACCACCATATGACACACTGCATTGTCTGATTCACGGAACCTGTCGTGCTACAGGGATGGGAGATAATACTGCTTCCATTAGATGCACAGGGGCAGTCAAACAGCACAGAGATAGAACACACACAGCCCTGCTTCTAACTGTGCTCCAAGAGGAGCTCTCAAACCCTTAAATACTAGCATCCTGCCCTTCATAAAGAATCTTGGCAAATGACCTGGCACACTGAGTCTCCAAGCTAGCATCAACATGTATGAGATGGGACTAACTAACAGCACATCTATATTATAATATTTATTTTTTCACCTGTACCCCACCCAAACACTCAGGGCCACTGTAGCTGCACTCTTCCTCTGCTGGGAGGGCACACGAGTGGCCAGTGCAGCTAGTCTTGATTGGCCAGCAGGAAGTGTGCAAATGCCAAGCAGCATGCACCTTCATTTCCTCCCAAAAGCAAAGTACATTACCTCGGATTGTGCTTAGTGCCCCTAGCCAACCCTGGGTGTAGAGGTTTGTGGGTATGTGAGCACCTGACATAAGAATTCAGACTTTGTAAGAGCTCGCTGAGGGCCCAGGTCTCTTGCTATAGAGTCATCAAAACCGTTAACTGGTGATTGTGTTGCACTGTACAAAAAGGCAATCTTTGAAACTATTGTTTCTGTTCTGGTTTATAGTAAGTGTGTGCATACATGTGTGTTGGATGGAGTGTCTTTGCATTCCAATATTTCTTTTCGATTTATGTCAACATTCTTTTTGTCTGTATCTTTATTATTTCTTCCAGGGGTGCCTGAGAATCTCCTTCAGTTGACTATAAGTCTGCTTTTTACGCTACGTTACTGCTCTGCCACTCCAGAGGCCCCACTGTGACAATCTTCTAAGCCTCTGCAAGCTTAACTCTGTGGTGGGGCTCAAAGTCAAGAAGATCTGGTGGAAGGGAGGGGCATGTTCTTTGTGAATATTTTAGCTATTGAAAAATATTTGCTATTACAGATGTTAACAAATGTGTGCTTATTTTAGCAGATAACAATTTAGCAAATGTTTACCAATTTCAATTACCAGTTGCAAGCTTGCTTGAAAATGTATAAATTAGCCATTTTAAGTTTTACATACCTTTGCATTTTACATATATTATCCACAATACAGTACATCCAGGGTATGTGTTGCATGGGATGTCCACTAATGTGAAGCAAAACCATGGTATCATCAAAGCATCATACAAATAGCACTACATTAGTGACAGAGATAGCTTTCAAATGTGTTCTTACTCTTAGAGTGATGTTGTTTCCATACTGTTCTCCAGTATGTTGTACATACTTTCATGTAAATGGCATGGTAATTACTGACAGGCTAATTATACAGTTATGATAAAACCCAGTAATTACTATTCAATTACCATATTAGTGCTGTATACTATAAAATGTGTAGTTACCAAATTGTGACACTATCATTTCTA
This sequence comes from Neoceratodus forsteri, assembly GCA_016271365.2. NCBI lineage: Eukaryota > Metazoa > Chordata > Ceratodontiformes > Ceratodontidae > Neoceratodus > Neoceratodus forsteri. The sequence goes on from CM057452.1 coordinate 428,677,706, forward strand.
AGTAATCATAGAAGTAATTCTGACTCATTAGATTGAAGTGTTATGGCTCTTCCAATCTTGATTTGTGTACTGAATCTTAGACAGAAGGATCCTTGTTTACAAGAGCACCAAGGAAAAATGCTGGATCTTGCCCTTGTGGTTTCCTTCAAGAGCTGGATAAAGATTTTTTTAATGTGCATGTATAATAATAACCTTAGCTTACTGCAGGTGGGTTAAGTATTGGGTGACTCAATGTAGAATATTAAAAGAACAATGGGTTAATGGTTGCACTTGCTATTGTTTTGACTGATTGTATTAGCTTTCTGTCCTATGGCTCACCTTTCAATGCTGTGTACACTGCAGTGAAAACAACAAGAGAGTTTAAAGAACAAACCAAGTCTGGAGACAGCAGCTAAGTCTGTGTGTGGTAAATCATGGTCATTGGCCTGATGTAGCAACACTATGCTCAGAATTAGGGTGATCCATCGAGCCCTCTGAAACTCTGGTGGCTGCACAGGACCTCCAATGTTGGCGTAATGCCCTCTTCACACCTGTGGAACACTCTGCAGCATCCTCAAACAACTTCCCATGCTTATTTCTAAATGCTTCCTAGCCCAGTCCTGTCCTCTTACCTCACAGACATACAGTGTTGTCAGATCAGAGGTCTGGCACGGAGTGGTGCTGTGCTCCATGACCATCTACAAAACCCAGTATAGCTAGCATAGGCCTCAAGAAGGGCATGGAGGTTATGCCTGGGTGTAACCATGATGTAATCAACCTCCAGATGGGACCTTGGTTTAACATTTAATCTGAAAAGACAACACCTCAAACATCATGCTGGGGAATTGGTATAACTAAGGGATAGTGCCCCATTTATAGCTACCAATGCCACTTCTCCAAGTGTTCATTAAAGGTCTCCTATCTGAATACTGAGCAGGCCTAACCCTGTTTAGCTTCTGAGATTTTACAGGCTCAGTTTCCAAGGTGGTAAGGTGGCAGGCCTAATTGCCCCTTTTCATGTCCTGATTAACTATAGCAGGAATTGTACAGAAAAATGGGAAGTTATTAAGGAGTCAGCTCTCGAAACAACCAAGACTTGTTTGAAAACTGTCACCAGGGTAACAAGCACAAGCAGACTCTATGGTTCTCTAGGAAGGTAAGGGAGGCAAGGAGGAATAAAGGGCTTTCAACAACTATAAGTACAACAAGCGGAAGCATCCTGGGAGATATATCAGAGCACACTGAAGGAGGCAAAGAAGGTGGTCAGAGATGCCAAGTCTGCCACTGAATTGTGTAATGCAGAAGGGTGAAAACCTTTTTCCATTACATCAGAGAAAAATGGAAGATGAAAGGCAGGATTGTGAGGCTGTAGAAGAACAGGTAGGTGATAGAGCAGGATGGCAGAAGGCATCAGTTGTAAACGACTCCTTCTGCTCAGTATTTATACAGGTAGAGACGAACCCTTGCCGGAGAGTGGAATCAAAGCTTCAGGCAAAGGCATTCAGGAAATGGGACAAATTAAATTCACTACTGATGGAATCCAGAAGGGGCTAGCAGCACTGAAGACGGACAAAGCACCGTGGCCTGATGGTTACACCCAAGGGTTCTCAAATATTTGTCGTTAGAGCTGGTGGAACCCCTAGCGGTGCTGTTCAACAGCTCATTTCAGACTGGGGAGGTCCCTGTGGATTGGAGCATTGCCAAGGTGTTCCCACTCCATAAGGGAGATAACAGGGAGGAGCTGAGTAACTACAGACCCCTCAGTCTTACCTCTATCATGGACAAGCTGATTGACTGTCTAGTCAAGGAAGATCTTGCAGCCTACCTGGAAAGCAGTTGACTCCAGGATAGCAAACACATCGATTTGTGGTGGGGAGGTCCTGTCAGACCACCTAATTGTTTACTTTGACTGGATTACTTGAGCTATAGACAAAGGGCAGGCAGTTGACATGCTCTACTTTGATTTCAGCAAAGCTTTCAATTCTGTGCCACACAGGAGGCTGCTGAAAAACTCAGGATTAGAAATCTAGGAGTAGGATGGGAACTAACCAGATGGGTGAGAAACTTGCTAGGAGGCCATAAAGAGAGTAGTAATCAGTTGTCAGTGTCAGTGGCTCAGCAGGTAGCACACTCGCCTCTGAGGCCGAGAGATCAGAAGGCTGTGGTTCTATCCCACACCAGGCACTTAGGTTAATATCCCAAAACTGACACTGCAGTGCAGCATGAGGGTGGGGTGCTGCACTCCTGAGGTGCCGTCTTTCGGATGAGATGTTAAAACCAAGGTCCCATCTGCCTGTTCTGGTGGTAGTTCAGGTGGATGTTAAAGATCCCATGGCACTTCTTAAAAGAGTAGGGAAGGTTCTTATTAATACATAGAACAATAAATCAGAAAAACTGTAATACAATTCATGGAAAATAAGAAAAAAAGCATAACAAAGAGAATATCAGCAAGACTCAATTCTCTTACAGCAGAATGATTCAACCTACTAGTAGGGTACACCGAGGTTCAGTATTAGGACTGGTCCTCTTCAATGTCTTTATAGCGACATTGCAGAGGGACTGGAAGGAAAAGTATGTCTCTTTGCAGATGACACAAAGATCTGCAACAGAGTTGATCACAAGGTGGGGTGAAAAGGATGAGAAGGGACTTGGCAAGGTTAGAGGAATGGTCAAATGTATGGCAGCTTAGATTCAATGCTAAGAAGTGCAAGGTAATGCACCTGGGAAACAAAACCCAGTGGAAGAGTACACAATGGGTGGTGAGATACTAACAACAACAAAAATGGAGCAGGACCTGGGGGTAGTCATATCAGATGACTTAAAGGTGGGCAAGCAATGTGAGACAGCAGTAAGGAGGGCTGGGGGATACTGGGATGCATAGGAGAGGCATCACCAGTAGAAAACAGGAAGTTGTTATCCTCTGTACAGATAGTTGGTGAGACCCCATCTGGAGTACTGTGTGCAGTTCTGGAGACCCAATCTCCGCAAGGACATAGACAAGATGGAAGCTGTCCAGAGGAGGGCAGCTAAAATGGTGCAGGGTCTGCACCAGAAGACATATGAAGAGAGACTAAAGGAGCTTATTATATATAGCCTCGAGGAAAGGAGGAGGGGGACATGATAGAAACTTTCATACCTCAAGGGAATCAACAAAGTGCAAGAGGGTAGCATCTTTCAAAAAGAGGTGTGCAAGAACAAGTAGGCACAATTTGAAGATAGAGGGGGCTCAGAGGTAATGTAAGGAAGTATTTTTTCACAGAGAGGGTTGTGGATGCTGGAATGGCCTTCCGGAGGAGGTTGTGGAGTCAAAAACAGTGGTTGAATTCAAGCATGCATGGGACAATCATAAGACAATTCTAGGAGGTGGGGTAGAAAGAAGTAGGCTGCTTGGTTAACTGGATCTGCAGCTTATCCATTAGGTAGGGAATGACAGACTGGGTGGCCAAGCGGTCCTTATCTGCCATCGAATTCTATGTTTCTATGTATTTTGTCTTTCAAAAGGAACCTCTTTCCACCTCATAAGCCAGACAGTTTGGGACAAACATTTGCTGCTCAGAATCACATTGTAACAACAAATCATATTCAATATGTTGAAGAACTTCAAGTGGTGAGTGGTATAACTGCCATAGAGTAAGGTGACATCTGACTTGCCATAAATGAAACTTGAACATAGCGAACAGCAGTCGTACTACACTTGCATCCAAAAAGTAGAATGAAGCAAAAACCTCCCACAACTTCCAGATATGTAACAGCATGCCAGAAAGGCTGGTTCAATGGGCAGAAAGGATCATCCAGAAGTCTTGCACAGAGGGGCAGGAAACAAAAAAGGGACATTGTTTCCTCCTGATTAATGCAAGTATCCTCCGGACAAATAGTTCAGTAACTTATTTTATGCTTTAAAGTCCCCTAACACCGAGTCGCCCATGACAACTAAGCCATAAAAGCCCCATAATCTCGTGGAATCTGTTTATCTGCCAAACTTTTAAGGAGGTTATCAACATGACCAACGGTACATCTTTAAAAGCAGGGACTATGGGAATGTGCTTTAGATTGTAGGACATCATAAATGTATTTGGACGATTTGCAATACATATAGACTGGAAGTAACTTCCATCTATTAAGTTTGATATCACAGGTCTGACATAAATCGATAACTAGAAGTGTGTACATTTTCTGGCTCAAACCTGGCCACTCTGAGGACAATCTAGGTAACCAACCATACGCATAAATCACTCATAACACAGAGTGTTGACGACTCAAGGTCTGTAAATTCCAATGAAAAATACTATAGTAAAAGTAATCGGATTCACACAACTCAAACCACCCTGTGCAATAGGAAGATACAACACATCTCTTTTAATGGGATTTAGCTGACTCTCCAAATAATTTGAAAAAGACCCAATAAAGTGGCTTCCAAAACAGAAGGAATGGGGTATACCACACTAAGGTATAAAAATTGAGGAGAAGTAAAGATTTAGTAATGATAACCTTTTTCTGTTTAGTTTGTTGCCACGTACTCATAATCTGATTCTGGATTGAACTGCCTCAATTTTAACTGACCAAAATAACGATTATCAACTTTACCAAAGTCAATACCAAAATTCGGACCGGCCCAGTATAACAGGAACATCTTGCAACCCGTAACCCTCAGGAATGGCAGTATGCAGAGGATAAAAACTCTCAGATTTATTAAGGAAGAACCTGCAACATCCGAAAAATTAGAAAATGACATAACACCTTATCTTCAGAGGTCAAATCAGCAACAAAGACACAGACATCATCAGCATAAGCAGTAATTTTGGCCTCTAAGGGTACTGAGGGGAAGCAATACCAAGAATCCGCACATCTTGGGCAATTGTCACGTAAAGCAGATCCAGACTAAAAACATAAAGCAATGGACTCAGGAGCAGCCTTGTCTCACCCCTGATGAATAGGATATAGGAACCCAAATAACCATTTACCAAGGGCATAGCATAACATGACTATAAAGCAAAGCAATCCAGGTTATAAAGCGGTCAGGAACTCCATAGATTCATAAAACCTGAAACAAATAACTATGTGGACCTGATCAAAGGCTCTTTGTTGATCAATGGACAGAAGAAAACCCTTTAACATCAACTTTACCAAGCTCTATTAGTTCCCAAAGCAAAAGGAGATTATTATAGATAGATCTGCCCGGACTGAACAGGATTGGTGTAGGGAACTCATGTGGAGCTATGGACAACAATCTGTATTCAATATTTTCATTAAAATTTTAAATCCATATTAAGAAGACTTAAAGGCCTCCAATTGGAAAGTGAAGTTCTATCACCTTCTTATATAACAAAATCTGAATTGAAGTACAAAATGGAAATCGAGAGTGTGATGTTGCAAACCCAATTAAACACTACTGTGAGCACATCACAAACCAAAGGACTACAGGTTTTATAAAATTCTGCAGGCAAGCCATCAATACCAGGTGCCGTGTTATTCTTTAAACAGGGAAATTTCCTTTTAACCTCATCAACACTAATCAGACAACTAAAGCCTGTAATAGTATATCAGAACAAGGGGCAATATGGAGAGGAAAGAAACTGTTCTACACCAGCGCTATCCACTGGAGATGCAGCATATAAGTCTGAAAATGCGAGGAGACTGCTCGAAGATATCCTGAAATGCAGTGTAACTATTACCAGCAGTATCCACAACTTCAGTCAGAAGGCGATCCGCAGAACACCTATGACTACAATCCAGAACATCCCCAAAGCAGATTTATTAGCAGAACAAACCCTATGTTCATGTAACAGGAAGTAGCTCTAGTATATTGTAGTGCAGCCATTTTTTTTTACATTCTGTACCTGTGCAGTCAAAGAGAAGCCTTGTGAGTGTATAACTGAATACAAAGTTTCCAACTGCATAATGTAAAGACAAATATCTCTTATATTTAGTCACTGCAGCATATTTAGACGCCTCCTAGCCAAAGTAGAGATTTGAGATTTAGTGAGTAGCACCAATTTAAAAACCTCGGAAAGTCCAGACAGTGACATACAAGCTTTCAACAAATCATGAACTTGGGCCAAAACCCGTCATCAAGTAGCAGTAAATAATTCAGTTTCCAATATCCCTCACCAGTTTAGCATGAGGATCCAGGAAAGGAACAGCAGCAAGTGAAGAGGAGACTGCCTCTCAGTGGAAGGGAAGTAAATGCAAATTTAGGAGCTTACATTACTTCTTCGCATTACTATTGAATTGGGAAAGGAGGAGTAGAGTTTGAAGAAGGTTGTAGCAATAGCTACCAAAGTCTCTTTTGAGTGTGGATAGGAAGGATAGGAATATAAAAAGCAGTTGCTCAATCTATCTAAATGTGTAAACAAAGGGGGTAAGGGAAATAAAGAAAAGAATGTTTTGCACTGATAGAGGGGAGAGGGAGACTTGGGGAGTGTTTGGTATCCTGCATCTGGAAGGGTGGGGTCACTGGTGGGCAACGACAGCAATGGGTAAGGTGGTAGGCTGCAACAACTGCAGTGCCCAATCTTTCTAAACATTGCCTGGAGTGTGGGAGGATGTTTGTGCAAACCACATAGAAAAACTTAGAAAGGAGATCATGGGTCTGCAGGAGGAACTAAGACAGGCAAGGCAGATTGGAGGTGGGTTTAGCCCAATACTGGAGGAGGAAGTAGGGAGATGAGGAGGTGATTAAGCCAACAGTGGTGAGGAGAGGGTCAGAAGAAGGGAAGCAGAGACAAAGGGCCCAGGCCAGGAAGAACGATTGCCGGGAAACCAGGTCAGAGACAAAAGACAAATGGAAGGAGGGATAGGGACTTGTGAGGGAGGCGAAGAAGTGGCAAAAGTCACGGAGTGGAAAGGAGAGAACAGGTTACTATGAAGAGAGGAAGGCATTTGTGAAGGGTCTTCAGAAAACAGCTGTGCACTGCTAGAGAGGAAGAAAGTGGAGGAGGAAATGATGAAATTAGAGGAGTAATTGATAAATGCCTGGACCAAACTGGAACGGGGGGAAGTTCTGCTGGGAGAATTGCAACAGGGTAAAAGGGGAAATAATGTGCAGGAGGAAGAAGAGAGCTGGAAATGAGAGAGGAGAGGAATGGAAGCAAGCAGGGAGTAAGAGGGTGGAATCTTAGTGCTGGGGACTCAATACTAAGAGGAGTTAGGTGGGTAGCAAGGAGAGAGGCATAGTCGCATTTGGGTGGAGGCCATGCCAGGAATGTCAGCAGAAAGGGTGGGACAGTCTGTTCTGAAATATGCTAGAAGGGTAGGACAAGCCTCATTTAATTATACATCTTGGGACAAATGACCTGGCTGACAAGACAGTAGATATAGTCCAGAGGAGGTTTGAGGAACTAGCACAATTATGTGAGGGGCAGGAAGATCAGTAACTTTTCCGAGATACTTCGTGCCAAAGGCAAGCACAACAAGAAAGCTGAGAATAGAGGAATTTAATGGATGGCTAAGAACCTGGTGTTGTGCTAAAGGGTATGGGCTGTTGGGGGTGGGGAGGGACCTGGGAGGACAGTAGTCTCTATGCCAAGGACAGACTACACTTGAGTGAGGAGGGAAAGAAAGTGTTGAAACAGAGGATGGAAGAGTATATAGAAGAAGTTGGGAATTTAAACTAGGAGTGGGGTGGCAGTTGGGAAGAGATATGCAGAGACCACAGGTTGGGAAATCATATGAGCTTACCCCCATAACAGTGACAAATGACAAATGGCAAGTACTATTGGTGATGCTAGGAAAGGAGGGCAGGATGGGGGGGAAGGGTGGAAGGTGGTTACCCTTAATGCTAGAGCCTTGGGAGGAAAACTGCAGAGTTACAGGTTCTCATGGCAGAGGGAGGTGGATATTGCAGCCATCACGGAAACATGGGCCACCCAATATAATGACTGGGACCTGTCTGTACCAGGGTACAGGTTATTTCGTGGGGACAGGGTGATTGGGAAAGGAGGGAGTGGCACTGTATGTGAAGGAAGGACTGAAGTATGTAAGGGAGGAAGGGAGGAGGGTAGTACGGAGTCACTTTGGTGCAAATCCAGGATTCCAAGAATAGGATTCTTAGAATGGGAGTGGTGTACAGGCCACCATCTCAGATTGAGGAGTTAGACAGGGAACTAGCGGACAGATCAGGAGGACCCTGGGAAGGGTTGTGTGGTGATTGTGGGGACTTCAACATGAAAGGAGTGGACTGGAGCACCCCAACAACCAGGAACAGAAGGGAGCAGGTACTGCTGGATGCCTTCCAGACAGCTTCCTGCTGCAAATGGTCAGTGAACAAACCAGGTTAGGGAATACCTTGACCTTGTCCTGGCAAATGGGTACTTTTGAGAGAACTTACAGTGGAGGAACGCTGTCAGGAGTGACCACCACTCAGTATGGCTCACATTGGATATGGGCAAGGAAGGAGGGAATCTGGCACAAGAGTGCTGGACTTCAGGAGGGCCGACTTGGGAGGATGGGGAAGGGTAAAGGGTACCTGGCCAGAATTCAATCTAGTATGGATACTAACCAGAGGTGGGAGCTCATAAAGCTGGGGATAGTGGAGGCAACCAAACCTGCTGCAAAGCCCAGAGCAAGAAGGCTAGGGCTAAGAAACCGAGCTGGTTGAGCAAGGAGGTCATGGAAGGGTAGAGAAAAGAGCTGCCTTTAGGAGAGTACAAGAAAACAGGAGGGAGAACACAGGAGGAGTACTTGACAGAATCGAAGGAGGTGACAAGGAGCAAGGGGAGCCAAAGCATCTACGGAATCTCAGGCTGGCACAAGGCATTAAGAAGGGGAGAAGGACTCTTTAAGCACATCAGGGAGAAAAGGAGCTGTAAGGACCACATAGTAAGGATTAGGAAGGAGGGGGTTGGGTGGAAGCAGGGTACGATGAGGCAGAAGCACTAAATGAGTACTCTGCTCAGTATTTACTAAAGAGAAGAGGGGTGACACCCAAGGTGGGAGAAATGGCAGAAGCAAGGGAAGTGGTGACAGATGGGAAATCATGGAGGCAGAGTTCGAGAGGTTTGAAGGCACTGAGGGTGGACAGGCGCCAGACCCAGATGGCATCCACCCCAGGGTACTGAAGGAGCTGGCAGAGGTCCTTGCAGGACCTTTGGCCGACTCTATTTAATGCCTCACTACATTCAGGGTGTATACTCAGGACTGGAGGATGGCTTCATGTGGTGCCCTCCACAAGAGTGGCCCCAAGGATGAACCGGAAACTACAGACCAGTGAGCCTCACATCCATTGTGGGTAAGCTAATGGAGACTATCCTGAAGGAGAGGCTGGTGGCCCTCCTAGAGGCCAAAGGACTACAGGACAGCAGACAGCATGGCTTCATACGTGGCAGATCCTGCCAAACCAACCTGGTCGAGTTCTATGACTGGGTAACTAGGCACTGGACAGGGCCATGCAGTGGATGTCCTGTATCTGACTTCAGTAAGGCATTCGACCCGATGCCACATGGAAGGCTGGGAAGGAAGTTAGTAGGCACAGGGGCGGTGCAAAGCTGGTGAGATGGGTAGGAAACTGGCTGCAGGGAAGGCAACAGAGGGTGGTGGTGGTGGGGAGCTCTCACACCCAAGGCAGTGACGAGCAGTGTCCCACAGGGCTCGGTGTTGGGACCAGTGTTGTTTGGGATATTCATTGCAGACATATCATGGGACATCAAGAGCAAGATCAGTCTGTTTGCTGATGATACCAAGGTTGGCACGGTGGTGGATGACCTAGGGGGATGGCAGGGTTGCAGGATGATCTGGCAAAGCTTGAAACCTGGTCAGACACCTGGCAACAGGGTTTAATGCCAAAAAGTGCAAGGTGCTGCATTTTGGGATGAAGAACCCAAGGAGGAGTTACCAGTTAGGGGAGTGCAGCTAGCCCAGACAGAGAAGGAGAAGGATCTGGGTGTGCTCATTACAGGGTCAATGAACAATTCAGCACAATGTAGGAAGGCAGCTGCAAAGGCCAACAAAATGCTGGGTTGTATTGCAAGGGTATATCCTCGAAGAGGAGGAGGTGATTCTGCCACTGTATAGGTCATTAGTTAGACCACACCTGGAGTACTGCGTAGTACTGGCGTCCGATTCTGAAGACGGACATTAAGTTACTGGAGGGGTGCAGCAGGGGCGACAAAGATGATCAAGGGGCTGGGGACTTATCATACAAAGAGGAGGTTGAAGGAGTTGAACATGTACTCACTGGAGAGGAGAGGAGAGGAGGACAGGGGGACATTATTGAAACCTTCAAGTTCATTAAAGGAATAAACAAGACAGTGCGAGGCTATTCAGAGTAAGGAGGGGAGGGCCAACAGGGGCCATGATATGAGACTGGAGCGAGGAGGTTCAGGAGGGAGATGAGGAGACACTTTTTACAGAGAGGGTGGTGGCTGGGTGGAATGCGTTACCTGCAGAAGTGGTATGCAGTAGAACAGTGGACTGCTTCAAATGAAGATGGGACAGGACAAGGGGAGGGTTAATGAAGGGAAGGATGGAAGGGAGGGACAGCTGCAGAATAAGGGTGCTAGCTGCACATTCGAGCAGACTTGATAGACCTCTAGGCCTTTATCTGCTGGCAAATTCCATATGTTCGTATGAGGGCCTACCTTAATGTGGCAGTTACTACATTATAGTGTGAAATCTCCACTGGAATGGTTTGAGCCTTAGTCACCCTTAAAGCTGCAGAGACAAAAGAAAATCAATCCTAGTAGACAAGGAGCCCTTAAAAAGTAAGTCCACCAGTAGGATGACAAACCCTATAAACATCCTGTAAATGACCCTGGTCAGTAATGTGATTGAGACAATGTGATCACAGAAATCCTTATCAGTCCATGCCCCGATCTGATTTATGCACTACACAATTAAAGTCACCACCCCATATGAGAAAGCGTGAGTTGAACAAAAAGGCTGCACCTCACAAAAGAGATCCACTCGACCTTTCTTACGTAACTGGTGCATAAATCACAATTAATGCCAAGTGTGATGTAAATAAGTAAAATCCAATATTAAGGCCCGTCCCATAAGCAGTTCAACCAACTTGGTAACATAGAAATCCATCACCCCTAAACAACACCCCAACACCACTACATGTGTCTAATCCCAAAGAAAAAAAGAAGGACCCCATCGCCAAAGCTGTTTGGCCATTTTAACCAAAGAAAGGGTATTGAGATGGGTATCCTGAATAAGGCAAATATCACACACCAAATCACTCAAAAGCTGAAAAGTAATCAGGCTTACGAGCATTTTTCACACTGTTTACATTGAGGGTGGCTACAGTGAGATGAAATGCCATGGCCATGAAAGGGAATCAGATAATGGGTTGAAATAAAAATATGTCAACATCAAGTAACCCTTCCTTTCTAGTACTTCTCCGGGTCTCAACCCTGACCCGAGGGTCGAAATTATAGGCAACTCCTTTGATTTATCATTCTCAGAATCAGAGGACACCATAGGTTGTGAGGAGGCATCAGAATCAGCTTCCATATCGGAAGACTGAGTGTGACGGGACAGGACCCTCATATTTATTACTTAAGGGAACAGAGCCACCAGGAGAAGACACTGTAGCCAATTTGGCCCTACCTGTAGTCTGTTTTGGGCCTGTTTCTTTGCCTGAACACTAGGCTCAGGTGAGGGCATAATAATATTATCCAGAGGATTGTCAGGGACAGGCACAGGTTCAGCAAAACCAGAGAAACAATAGAAAGAGGAGAGGGGGTGTAGAGGAAGGGTCCTGTACAACCGGTCATGGAACTTCCTGTAAGGATGCTCAGAGAAAGGTTCAGATATTGGAACCACTGACTGAGGAGCAGGCACCACAATATCAGGGCATAAAGGGGACCAGTGACTCATCGAATATGCGAAGAAAGGGATTGCGCCGTAGCAATATCCTTTTCTGGGCATTAAGAAGGATCGCATCCTGATCTGGGCTATCTTCCTGTTATGGGAAGCCCAGGGACAGGATCTAAAACCATGACCTGGGTCTTCACACAGGTGACACTTTAGTTCAGAAGTACAATCTCCACTAGCATGGCCAAAAGATAAACAAAGGAACATTGTCGCTCATCACAGGCAGCACTGAGACGGAAGGGAGTCACATTTAAACAGGTACGAGGCTGCCCCACATAGAAACAATGCCCCTGCTCCCTACCTAAAACAAACTATTAGGCAAGTGTATGGGACCCACATTCGTATTTCTAAGTCTCACCCTATAACACCAACCAGCAGTCCACAAGTGTTCAGAGTCAAATATAGGCTGTGGCAACCCCAATACATCACAGCAGCTTAGCTAACCAATGTGTAATATCATTAGCTGCTACATTCTCATTTGTAAACAAATGGTGACATTTTTAATAGAAGGTCTAGTAAGTGGATAGCCTGAAATGGTAGCCACAACTCAGTGTATTTAAGAGTATCATACTTTGTCCAGAATTGATCTAATCTCTAGGGCTTTGAAAACTAACATCATATAAAGAAGAACCTGATACATGGATCAGTGCAAATATTTAGTTTGTAAAAAACTCAAAGATCCTTTCAAAGTGACTTTCCCACATAGAGACAGTCTGAAGCTACATCAAGACGCCCAAAATACTGAAGGTGGACCGCATTCCATCATTGAAGAGGAGGGGGTTCCTAAACGTATCCCTTCTATGAAATTCTTCCCAAGTAGATTTAGCTTTGTCCCCAGGGTCAGGAGAAGGACCTGGAGGATCAGGAGCAGGACATCCATGTCCATTCTATCACCCCACGCTGGTCCCCAGAGCTAGGGCCTTCATCACCGAAGAGGAGGGAGGTAAAGAAGGAATTTTAGCTAGCAGAGTAGTATCCAATGCAGGATGCTGAACATCCTCTGCACTCAAATCCAAATCCAGACTACCAAGCAAAGGTGGAGGCATATCTATCAAGAGGGACTGTTGCCCTCCACAACCAGGTATTGGGCTATGGGCAGGGTCAGGTATCCAATGCCCCAAATGCCTGGTTTCAACCCACTTCACAGGAGACCTCCAAAGAGACAGGTAGTGAGCTAGAACAAGGCAACAGAGTGGGAGGAGGCAAAAGGGCAAGATAGTCATGATTAGGTGAAACACCCGGTCTAGGGTGCATAGTACTCACAGGTTCACCAGGCAAAGTCGCAGCCGAGTTCAAAGGTGGAGAAGACACTGTTCAATTTGCAGGAAATGAAAACTCCAACTGAGCATGGTGCAACACTGGTAGGACCAGTGCAACAGAAGATTGTTGCCGACTCTGCACCTCCAAGGAGCCCGAAGGTACCGCATCCGTAATGAAAGCAGGAAGAGCCTCCATCCCCAAGTTCTGGAGACAGAGTCCATGTCCCAGGAGAGGCCGACTCAAGAGGGCTAACGGCATCAACAACAGCGAGCACCTGGTCCCAATGTGCAGCAAGGAGGGACTTCAACCAAAGTTCATCCGCAGGCAAAAATCTGACGATGCAGAGGCAGACTGAGCAGGTAAAGATTCATCTGGTACAGCAAGATCCACAAGCATATCAACAAATGGCCAGACGTCCTCAGTACTTCAGGCTCCAAGGCTGGACTTCAGAAGCGAGTCTGCTCTCCTGCAGGTACACCAGCAGAATGACTGGGTCCCACGAACAAATCCATGGTCCAACAGTGCCACCACACAGAGTAGGAGAATTTCCCGTGTCCTGGCCAAATTTCCCCATTCACTAAATACCACCAACAACTTAATCTGGTTCAAAGTTAGTTGGCATTTGTCTGTATCCCTCCCCGTGTCATGCCTACAAATAGGCAGAATTTGTCTAGTGCGTTACCGGTCAACAAGAACAAAATAAATAAAAACAAGCTCAAGTCAGGAGACAGGGCTGTCACGACTGGAGTGCCACAGGGATCAGTTCTCAAACTGGTCCTCTCAACATGCTCATTTGTGACATTGGTAAAGGAATACAGGGAAAGTTATGTCTTTTCACAGACAACACAAAGCTCTGTGGCAGAGTGAATAACCAAGAGGGAGAGTAGGAGCTGAAAGAGGATCTGGATAGGTTGAGGAGGTGGACCAAGGTCTGGCAGCTTGAATTCAATAGGAAGAAGTGCAGGATTTTGTACCTGGATAAAGAGAACCACAAAACAGGTTACTGGTTGGGGTGTCAGACTGGCAGTCTCATCAAACGGAGACCTGGGAGTGATCATTAGTGGCTCCTCAAACAATCCATTCAGTGTGACAAGGCCTACAGTAAAGGTGCTAGGATGTTGGGGTGCACAGAAAGGAGGCACTGACAGCAGGAGGAAGAAGGTGATATTGCTCCTGTACAGGTCCTTGGTAAGGTCACACCTGGAGTACGGCACCCAGCTCTGGAGCCCCCACCTGTGTAAGAACAAAACAGACTGGATACAGTCTAGAGGAATGTGAAGAAGTATTTATTTACGAACAGATGGCTAAGCCTTTGAAGAGTCTGTTAGCAGATGTGGTAGGGGCAGAGACTGTGAATGGGTTCAAGGACAGATGGCAAAGGGCAGAAGGTCTTATCAGCACAGACTCTAATGGATGGTAGGGCCAGGTTATATGTAGTACAAAAAAAGGGCAGACTGATGGACCCTAGGGGCTGGATTTTCAGCCCTTCCAGAAATAAGTCTCACCCACAGCGGTCGGTACAGACTGAAATCCCTGCACCTGCAGACATCCATACTTTCAGTCCCCACTGATGTGGGAGATGGTATACCTAGCTTCCCTAGGCATACCATGTCAGCACAGTTATTAGTGCAAAAACGTCCGAGCTGCTGTAAATCAGGGAGCCAGTCATAAAACCGTCTCCCACATTGAAAACATGGCACATGCAGGGGAAACTGTGGCTCTGCAAGTAAAGCCCTACTTGTGGCAGTTTTTCTCCACACCTGTGTAGATTGTGGACAGACTGAAAATCCAGCCCAAGGCCTTTATCTGCCATCACATTCTATGATTCTATGAATGCATCATGTAGCACACATTCCATCTGCATTAGGAGAAATTATAAAATGGCAAGAAAAATTCCTGGGCTCTAATTAGTCAGTGATAACCTTCAACAGTGATGTTATCCCAACACAAAATCACTCTTGTTCAAAAAGCAAATACAAACATATTTTTAACCTTATTTTTTTTTTTTTTACAAGCAAGCCATTTTACAATTGTAATAATGCACTCCAGGTTTTGCATTGAATGTGGTAGTTTGCTTGTCTGGTCTGTGTTTTTGTTTTGTATGTTCCTCTTTAAAACCTCAATAAAATATACTTAGTGATAATGCACTCCAGGACATGTGTCATGAGGATAACATCATTTCTCGGGCATTGGATGCATTCAGCCTGCAGCCTCGTACCTAACCACCTAAGGCATGACATTATCCCAGCACAACACATGCTCTGTCATGCATCATTGGTTAATTGACTGCAGCCACATAGCCATATGTGTTACACCTGGTGGGACGAAGCATAACATCTCCTGTAGCTGCACTCTGTCGTATGTGAAGAGTATGGCTGAAATAGAATCTCCGCAGCTGCAGAGATTTCATCATGCAGCGGTGGCTGCGGAGTGGTACTTAGTCCCTGAATGGCTGAAAATCTAGCCCTGGTGTGTTCTGCCTTGAGAAGTACACACATAATGCAATACTGCACTAAACTACAAATGTATACCATAGTCAACTTAATGCAACTGTAATCCACAGGGCACAGTGCCTGCCCCTGTGTCCATGCTCATGACACCAGTCCTGTGGCCTACATCTGCTGTGGAGAAATACTAGTTACTGGAAAAGCTACTGGTTGGGGGACTGCAGTTATCCACATCTATGAAGGAGAATGATTTGGGAGTACTAGTAAGAGGGAAATGAACTACTCAGCCCAGTGCAGGAAGGTAGCAGCAAAGGCCAATTGAATGCTAGGGTGCATCACAAGGCAAATCACCTCTAGCAGAGGGAAGTCATCCTGCCCCTGTACAGGTCCCTGGTGAGGCCACACTTGGAGTACTGCACGCAATACTGGTGCCCCTACTTGAAAAAGGACATCAAGCTACTGGAGGGTACAGCATAGGGCAATTAAAGAAATCTTGGGATTGGGAGAATAACCATAGGAGGAGAGACTGAGGAGCATACCTCCTTTTTCATCCTTGTTTCAAAATGAAGCATACAGTGTATTAATTTTCATTTAAGTCTACTTTTACCTATGAACCCATATACATGCCTTTTTTCTTAATTTACTCTTATATTTCTATACATGTCAAAAGATTCTCACCAATACTCTGGTGCCACAAATTTAATGCAGTTTCAAATCCATTCATTAATTTCATCTCTATGAGATCTACGAATGAAAAACATACTCTTAACTTTATATTTTCCTTCATTGCTATTGTTAAATATTTGTATTTTATTCCTTGTTTTTATTTTATTTATTTCAGGTCATTCCCTTCCTGGTTTTCATCACTAAATAAAAGCTTTCCATCGGCATTGTTTTATATGGTTTTAAACTGAAAAATCTCAAGTTAAAATATTTATGCATTTTACTCAATCTATATTTTCTCATTTGTTTACATTATTTATCTTTATAAATCACACTCATGTTTCGAGAAATCCTCACTATGATTCAGGATATCTTCATTCCCATTCACTCCCGTTTCTATTGAAAATGAGACTGAGCACCTGTCAAAGGGTCTGATAAGGGTCTGATAACCTAGTTACAGACCCTTTTGTTTTATATTTCGAGGAGGTACTAAAGTAATACTGTGACTAGATCCATCCTTTTTGTGTCTTTCATATGTGTGTAATGATTCCTGTGTTGTCTTGTCCTGCATAGTCTGGCCACCTATGCATTTTTCTTCTTGCTTTAATTGTTTTGTCTGATTGTTTGTATCGTTACCCCCATCCTATCTAGTCGTTTACATTTGGTACCTCCCAGAAAGTAGAAGGAGTTTTTTTTTTTATCTTCCTTTGAGTTGTAGCCCTTTAAATACTGCACGAATATTTGAAGGGCTCCAACAATGAATGCCTTAAATCACCCTTTGCACCAAAATTTTCCTCAGGAATGACTCTCCTTGCTAAGAAAGCTGTAACAGCTGTACACCAAATATTCCCTTCAAAGATTGAGAGTACTGGCGTAGCGGCTCCTATTCTGGCGTTCTTTCTGAGCTGCACTGATCAGCACTATCGCACAGCTCCTAAAGACCGCGAACTCTACAAAACGCAACACTATGGCTAGAATTGTTAAAATTGTAACGTGTTAAGTTGTTAGTTGTTCTTTTGCGCTAACGCGCTTTTGTAGTTTATTTTATGTTTTAGGAGTTGCTTTGTGTTTTGTCGCTGACTGTGTAGGAACTCTGTTTTATTCACTCAGCGGATAGCCTGCTAAACGGTTTGCACTAAGATTGTACATACTCCCATTACAATGAAAACTCATCAAATGAGAATAAAATAAATATAATATAATGAAAAGAACCATAGGAAAGGGTTTTACCTGCTCTGGGATTAAAGGGCTTTCTGTGTAGTGGACTCTTCCTAAGGGCCAGCCGCCATGTTTTGATTGTTTTATAGAAGAAGAACAATAGGAGGAGGGACTAATCCTTGAAGCCAGAGGTTTTAGACCCAGAAATGTAATAAAATGTGTATAAAGCCTATATATAGATAAAGTGTTTCTGTGAAACATCACCTAAGCATGCCTTGGAAGAAAATGAGTATATTCATGTAATAATTATTTTAAGCAGGCTGAGTGACAGGAACTCTAGCCAATCAGGAATAGTCTTATTATATATATAGCAGCTCTCTCAGAGAGAGATCAGATGTATTCCAGGGTGCTGAAGTGTTTACACCCTAGCTAGCTCTAGTGACTATGGTTTTCTTTCTACACAAGATTTGGACTATTTTGAAGCTGCATTGCTGCTGATTTGCTATGTCCTTTGAATGCATGTTATATTTATTTTGACGAATTCAGTCCGCTTTTACTTTCATTTCCTTACTTTATATTGGAGATTTCCAATAAAGAAGCTATTGGAAGAAGAAGCATCTGTGTGTGAGTCCGTCAGTATCCCAAACCTTTTACAGCACCGTATTGACTCTTTTCACATGTCGATCCTTTCTGCCTCTTCTGCTTACTCCTGCAGGTCTTTTCTTCATGACTGTTCTGCTTCATAGAAAGATAGAAACATAGGCTTTGACGGCAGATAAGGACCGCTGGCCACCCAGTCAGCCCATTTCCTACCTATTGATAAGCTGCATATCCAAGTTAACCACCTGCAACTGTCCATGACCCTCTCCTCTTGATGCCCTACCCCCACTCACATTGTCCTGGCCATTTTGCTCCCTCCTTCCCCACTATGCCTGCATGAGTAATTTCTCCTGCCTACCAATGCTCAATGTTGTCTATGCCATGTATTTGTTGTACTGATCTGCCTTACAGTGTTTACGATTATGCTCCTTTGGGCTACTGTATTGCTGTATATGGCATAATTTTTATAATGCTCTTTCCATGTTTTTCTTTCTTTCTATTTTTCATAGTAGTTTTATTGGCAGCTTCAAAATTATAAGCTTATATTCCTATAAGTAACAAACAAACATCGCAGAATATTTGAGCATGCACAAGTTCATCAGAATATGTCCTTATCCCATACATATTTCTTTCCATATCAATTTTGTAATGCTGTCAATGCTTTTATTTTCTCTCCTCTTGAACTATCTCTTTACCCCCACCTCCAGGATGCAGCTGTAAAGGAGCTGTTATCAGTTCAGTATGTCTTTTCTGGTGAAACATTCAAAAAATGTAAAAGTTTTTCCTACAGTAACTCAAGATACCTACATCTCTACTTACCTTTCACTATTGACACTTATCATCTAAACCATGTCTCTTGGTAGTTTTGCAAACTGTAGCTCTGTGCTGAGATATACTACCAACACCACAGTACTGCCAGGCTGCTTTTTCTACAGTTTACATTACTGTGACCCTTGTTTTCTTTCTTTCCTTTTGTCACCTCACTTTCCTTATCATGTTAAAAATTCTTGTTTCTCTTTTAGCTAAGTCAGCTGCAGTAATTTTCAATACATATAGGCATATTTTCCAGCTTACCTCAGCACTGAGCATCTGACTTGGATTTGAGGGCAGGTGCCATGCCATGATGGTTCTTCTTAAACTCCTCTGTCATAGCAACTCTCTATTCATGCTAAAATAGCTTGCTCTGTCCCTTAAAAACAACACTTAGTGTCTGTTGTTCACTTTCTGTATGTTTCTAGTTGTTTGCACATGTACTTCAGCATTATGTTTCTCTGCTTGTTTCACTATTCTTGCACACGTAGCTTTGTTCAAAAGGACTCTTGGCTTTCTTCAGTGTGATGCTGAGAAATTGAACTTTTTTTTATTTTTTTATTTTTTTATTTTATTAAACTCTAGGATTACAAATACCTTTTGAGCAGTAACTGCTCATTTACAAAGGTTCCACGTCACAGGATGTAGGGTAACATACATACAAAGGTCAACAATGGTTACAGTCTTAAAAACACAAAGATATCTAAGCATTTATTATACAATCAAAATGGAGAGACACAACATAAGCCAGCTTCAGACAAGTTACAGGGTGAGCAGTATATAGTTATAGTATAGGGGAGGAAGAAGGAAGTAGGCAGGCTAAAGGGCCATTGCTGGTGGGTAGAGGCAGGTGGCAAAAGCACAAGGTAGATGGGCTGGAGGGCCCCATATCTGAAAGTGCCATTAGAGAGGGGAGGGGTGGGCGAGGCAGTGTGGTGTGGAGGGGGTAGGGATGAGAGTGGGAAAACTGGTGCCAAAAAGTGGAGCTCTAGGGGAGGTTACAGGTCACCTTCAACTAGGGTAAAATGAGGAGGCAGTTACTTAGGAGAGGCAGTCACACTGAGTGGCAGAGGCGAGGAATAGTCAGAGTTGCCTTTAAAGGGACCAAGCATCGCAGTTGTAAGTGTTTCTTTGTTAAGGGTATTGTACCACTGAGGAGCCCTGTGCATGAATGACCTCTGACCCATTGTGGTCCAGCATCTGGGGACCTGGAAGGTTTGATATAGAGTGCTGCATGTAAGCTGGGTACTGCTGTTGGCAGTAAGGAGCTTTGCCACTCCTGATGGCATGAGCCCAAAGAGAACTTTTGGTTAACGAGCAGGTCTGGTATTTTATTCTACTAAGGAATGGTAGCCATCTGGCCTGGGGCGACAGGTCACAGGTTTGTGTTAGGCATGCGGTATCCATTAGAAGCCTACAGACCTTGTTGAGTGTCACTGATATCCTCCGGAGGCCAGTAGAGGAAGCAGAGCCATAGATGACTAGACTGTAGTTGATGATGGAGGTGACGGAGCTGTAGATGGCCAGTCTAAGGGCATCAGTGGTCATGCAGTGTTAGTGCTTGTGGAGCAGGCCGATCCGTATGTTGGCGGCCTTAGCTACATTGCCAATGTGCTGCATATAAGAACGGAGCTGTCCAAAGTGATGCCGAGATATTTAAACTCAGGAACATGGTCAAGTGAAGTCTCCATGTGGTTCTTGATGGTGAGGACAGAGGTTTATACTTGCTCGTGCATTGCAGAATGTCATGACCTTAGTTTTGCTGTAGTTCAGGATGAGTTTATGTGATCTAAACCACTCTTCAACATGCCTGAAATCACACTGCAACTGACACTCAAGAACCCCTGTCACCTGTGGGGTTATTTTACAGGTGATCTATTAATTATACTAAGAATAATGTATAAGGTGTTGTACATTATGAGTTTTTTACACCTGAGATGTGTAATGCTCCATAGTCCACGAGTGCAAAGCACACATTTTTGATGGTATTACACATCAAGAATGTGTAAAAATGAATAATGTACAACACTCCATAGTTTGTTTTATATAACTGCTGATTCACGACTTTCGGCAGATGGCTTTCCTCTTACTGCTTGATTGCTGTCAGCTTCTCTTTCTGTTGAAAAACAACTCTGTTTTTTTAATTTGAAGTGACATTAAGCTAAAATAACTATTAAACAGTTACTGAGTGATGATGGACTCTGTGTGTGTGTGTGTGTGTGTGTGTGTGTGTGTGTAAGAGACAGCTTCTCTCAATTTCACAACGCTAATGCTTATTGTCTGGCTGACACTAGCACTGTAATAACCAGCAGCTGGTTATTATGGATGGAACCTGTTACTATGGATGGAACCCAGTTATTATTGCATCAGAGAGTGGTGTCAGTTCAGTCAATAAATAACATCACAGTAATTATATTTACAATACATATGGCTTCCAGTTTTAAGGTGATTATCCTTCTTTCTGTCCAGTTGCCTATGTTTTATTCCAAGCAGAATCTTGGTTCCCAAGTACCCTAGAAGCTAAAATGGGTATAAAACAGTTCTGAATCAGGAAAGGACCAGCATATACTATAGGTTCTGTGCTTTCCTTCTTGACCGCCATAAGGCAGTTTATGGGCTCATGGATAAGTAAAACTCTGAGCAAGGTGGTAGGACTTCAAAGAATCCTGACCCAGTCTATTGCTTCATTTTGAAGCCAAACCTTGGGTTTATGCCCTGGCTCCAAAAGCCTCCTCCTCAACAGTATTTTATCTACATCTTTTCACAGTGGGGAAGTAAGCACTTTTTCTATGCTGAAAAATCGTAGCATAGGTATGCTGTGTTTTGGGTGTTAAAGTGTCTGGCTACAGTGGAATGCTGCCTTAAATGCCTTATGGTCTTCCTTACATAGATCAAATCATTCAAGCATGTTATTACATAGATAACTTCTTCACATTTACATGTGATAAGGTCTCATATTGTGATTTCTTGAATGTTAATTACACCATTGAAACCACTATTATGGTTGTAAGGTATATTGTTAGGTGGGAAATGCAATTATGTCACCATGACTTGAGCAATCGGAATGAGAGGACCTGTGATTTTGCCAACCCAGAGTTCTCAGCGCTGTGTGTTGTGGTCGTATATCACAGGTGCATGGCTTGTGTGTATGGCTTGAGGGAACGATTTCTTGACAGTGGTGCATATTGTCCGTGGGATGTGGAGTTTGTAGTTTGACAGGTGCTGTGAATTGCTGGTGGATTGCAGTCTCGCATGTATGGTCTATGATGCAGGTGTTATCTGGTTATACTGACAGGGAGTGTATGCACAGTATTGCCTTGTGTCTCCTGTTACACTTTGGTGTGACATGGAGTTAGTTATATTAATTTTCAGAGTGCCCCCATGCATTGAGGGGTGCAGTTGGTGGATCCCCACCAAACAAATGTTGCTGATAATTATCTCTGTCAGAATGGGCTTTTTTCAGCCATATTGCTGGTCGGTATGGTGTAGTAATGCTGTGTTCCGTGTCAGTCTGTTGCTGGCACTTCAGTTGTCATCATCCAGTTTGCTGTCGCAACATCGTGGGTGAACCTGGTTGTATGAGGTATTTTAACAGACATTTTAGTGTATGAGAACGTGAACTGAAAGCGAGCGGTTCTGATACCCAAAGAATGTAAGTTAGATCACTCTTGCAGGCGTAAGAATGGTCTCAGCAGCAGTATTTATTATTGATCGAGACCAATCAATAATACATAAAACATTTTAAAACCTTCCCAACATTTCCATTTCCATGGCAGTTGCACATGAGACACTCTTCACAGAACAAGAGTGTCACAAGCAGAGAGGAAAGGAGTGCTCCAAATGGTTGGGGAGTGCTCTCTCGATCTGTGCAGTAAGTGTCCTTATATACACTGTGAAATGTTTTACCCTTCTAGTATTATTGCAGTTTATGCAGTCACAAATGTGATTGTGATTTATATAGATAAATAACTTAAAGTGAGAAAATATAAATTGAGTGAAATGTTTAAATATTTTTCTTTGTGATTTTCAGTTTAAAGTGATATAAAATAGCATTTTGACTGAAGGCCTTTAATTAGTGGTGAAAACCAGGAGGGGATGGCTGAAATAAATAAAATAAAATAAGTTGAATAAAATGCAAATATTTAACACCACCAGTGAAGGCAAAATATCAAAGAATATGTTTTTATTTGTAGCTCACAAGAGAAATGAAATAAATGAATGGGTTTGAAACTGCATTAAATTCATGGCATCAAATAATGGTTAGAATCCGTTTGATATGCATACAAATACAAGACATAAATTTAAAAAGAAAGGGCCAATATAAGGATCAGTTGGGAAAAGTAGACTTAAATGGAAATTAATATATGGCTCATTTTGAAACAAGAATAAAGAAGGAGTATACTACGAAACAGAAATATGTATGTACATCTTAAATGAACTGCTGTACATTTGTTTTATGAGTTATTTTAGAAGCACGCTGTTATGAATGTATAATAATACATTTTATGCAGATGTTTATTTCAAATTTAAGCTGTCCTGAGGAAGTGCCCAGGAGGCCTCAAATGTTGACCTTTGGCATATCTGGAGCATGAAAAATGTAAGACATATTGAACAATTTGGTGAGTGGATGGTTTATTCCAGTCATTTCTTTGGGCTGAGTGACTTGTGCAATTGGAATTGTTCCTCATGGAGTTTTGCTTCATTACAGAAGTTCAGAGGGCTATTCTAGCATTATGAGATACTTGGGGTACTGTACACCAGCCATGAGGTGTCCCTTTCCACTGTAGTGTGAGCACACCAGCAAGCTGCTGTTGTGTAACTGGCTGCCTGCTTTCCAAGGATGTCTGCACAACCTCCTTAAGGGCCACAGTCAGCTTGCACACAGACTGGGTGACCAATGAACAGCCTTCTGTGACTGCACAGGTGATCTCTCAATGCTGTTGGGCTGTGTTGTCCTTTCTGGCTATGCAGCATGCCATGGCTGTGGTGCAGCTGAACTGTGACATCCTCCTGTACTGCCACAGCTGACTCCAGTATGTGCCAGACCCCATCTATGCATTCCACCCTTGGGCTAGTGAGGTGGACACTGTAGCTATTGGGCCACAACAGACTGCAGTGTGGCATGCCCAGCTGTTGGACTGCGCTTTAATGGGGATGCTGTGGGTGCCCTAGGTGTGTGACATAGAAACACAGACAATGTTGGCAGAAAAAGATCATTGGTCCATACATTCTGCTCTCCAGTTGGTTAAGATTATTGTATGCTATTTGTAATATAAAAATATAGTATATGATTGTCTCACATAAGACAGCCTGTGCTTATGGATGCCCCCCAGGTTTCAGAGAAGCTACAGGATGTATTAACCTGAAATCAGGAGGCAATTAAAAGATCAGAGTGACTTAATTAAGGGTCTCTTGTTTTTCTGTCTTAATTAAAACTGACCCAGCTGCCAGGATATAGGACTCAGAAAGTTTTATGATTCCTATAAGAAGAACATTTTATACCAGCCTGAGTTAGTTGTAAAACCTTTGATATGCCTTGGGAATAAGAACTACACCAGATCAAAGAGAAATGTTTAATTAAGGAGACATTTTTAGGAAGTGGAATTTTTCTGATGTCACCTTATTTAATATATCTCCTGATAGGACATCCTGTTTGTATTTTTTATATTCTAAAAGGAGGAGATAGATGACACACAGAAAGGGTGTGAAGAGACACAGTTTAAACTATACTGTGTCTGAACTGTTTAGACATACCATCTTGGGACTGTAGAGACACACAGCGCTGATAAGCACTTAAAGAGGTAATACATTAGATAGAAAAGATCTAAACTATATGTTGGAAGGAGTCTGTCTCTAGTTTCTTTCTTTCTTTTAAGTGATTGTATGCTCTTGGATATATTGTTCTGTGTTTACATTTTCATATTTTTATCATATTTTAGTAAAATCTTTATTTGAAAGACTGCTTGGGCATCAGCCAGCTTTTTTTGCATGTGACGACAGAGGGTTAAGACTGACAAAAACTGTTCAAAAGCTTGATGGTGTTACTAAACTGGGAAAAGGTAAGAATATACCTAAGGTCTTTTATAGCATTTTAAGGGTTCATTTTGAAGCCTGGCTTGGTGCCCTGGTGAAAGATTGTACCGCAATCCCCAAAGAGGAAACGTATTCGAGCCTGTACATTGGGCACGCTACATAAGGTTCACAGTTTGAATTTCCAGAACTTGAGACTAAAGGTGATTCAGACCCAAAAGCAGACAGGAGGGTTACCCTGTTTGTTACCTGTTCACATTACTGTGCTCGGAGGTTGGCACTGTGGGACCAGAGGCTTGACTTGCTGAGTCGCTTTGTGACAGATTTGGTTAGCAGCAGTGCGATACATTTGCTAACACAAGCTTTAATTGTTCAGTGTGTCAGCTTAATACTGTACAGATCACTTGCAAAATAAGGTAGTGATTTATTTTTAAAAAGGAAACAGAACTGTATAATGTTGCTTACAGTCAAGTTCCTACCTGTTTTATTTTTTTCTGAAGTGCAGTTAGAGTAGCCTGTAGTTAGGGAAGAAGATGACTTCCACCACAGCAGGTACACTGCAGACTATTTGAGGCAGTTGTGCAGGACAGAGGAGTCCTGCACAAGGCGAGAGCCACCAAGCAGAACTTCATGGATGCCCTGATGGCAGCAGATGCCCAGAGCATCGAGTCACAGACTGTGACTGTAAAGGACTAAGCCTTGGGCATGGAGGGCCAGCGGCCAGTGCAGCCCCAGATCCAGTGAGGATGACAACAGGGCCAGTGCCAGCAAAGGTCCACAGCAGCAGGGGAAGGTCACCAGCATTCTGGAGCCAGAAGCAATCAAGCTGTAGACTGCATTGCACAGATTGGAGACGAAGTTCTAGAGAGAACAGAAGTGAGAACAGTGAGAAGCTGAATGTGAACAGTGACAGGCAGACTATAAACAGCGTGAGCGCCAGAGGTGACATGAACTGGAGAAGTTACGACTCCAACCACCAGCACCAGAGCAGGTAAGTGGTTGGGTTTAACTGCAACTACAGGACTGGTTACAAATTGATAGCTGAATTTAAAGAGGGAGGATATGGATGCCTTTTAAATTCCTTTGAAAAGATTGTAGTCATACAAAATATTCCTAGAGGGTCCTTGAGCTTCCAGCTATCCCTGTTACTTACTGGGAAAGCTTGGGATGCATTGGGTCAAATGGGCAATGAGGACAGCAATGATTACAGCAAACTTAAAGCTGCACTTTTAAAAAGTTTGATGTAACTGCAGAAGCATACAGAGCTAAATTCTGTAAGCTCAGGAGAAGGCCTGAAATGAGCTACGAGGAGCTAGCCATGAAACAACGCCAATGTTTAAAACGTTGGTGGAGGGAATTGAAGCAAACTCAGTAGATAAAACTGAAAATGCTATTTTGTTAGAACAGTTTTTTTGGGCATGCCCAGCAGAGCTGAAAACCTGGCTGGAGAACTGAGATCCCAAAACAGTGTAAGAGGCTGCTGAACTCTAGGACCATTATGCCAAGAGCAGACCTGCTCCGAGAGTGAATGGGGGCGAGCGTAGCAGTGCAGAAAGGGAAAAGTGCACTTTCAGGGCAGCTTAGAACCTTCACTGCCTCCACTGGAAACCAGTTAGCCCCAGGTTTCAGAGAAAAGATTTTTCTGAGAAAATAAACGAATGTTGGGTTTAAAGAAACTGGGCACATTGCCAGACAGTGTTCTAAAAGGATGAGCAATATGCAGAATGGAGCTAAGAAAGAAGTGGGTTGTTTGTCTGTCCCTGGAAGCATGCCTGTGAACATGAGGAAACACATGCACCCAGGCACGTGAATGGTGTACAGACACAAGGCTTAAAAGACACAGGGCATCCCTGACATTGGTAAAGGGGATCTGTAGAACCTGGTCAGCTTATACCCAATGAATTTGTAACTGTACAAGGGTTCACTGGTGAGGAGACCACATTGTCACTCACTAGTGTTACATAGAAACATAGAATCTGATGGCAGATAAGGACCACTTGGCCCACCCAGTCTTCCCATTTCCATGCCTAATGGATAAGCTGCAGATCCTAGTTAACCAACAGCCTACTTCCTCCTACCCCACCCCTAGAATTGCCTTATGTCTGTCCCATGCATTCTTGAATTCCCCCACTGTTTTTGACTCCACAACCTCCACAGGAAGGCTGCTCCATGCAACCACAACCTTCTTCATGAAAAATACTTCCTCACATTGCCTCTGAGCCATCCACCTTCTATCTTCAAATTGTGACCCTTGTTCTTGCACACCTCTTTTCTGAAAGATGCTACTCTCTTGGACTTTGTTGATTCCCTTGAGGTACTTGAAAGTTTCTATCATGACCCCGCTCCTCCTTTCTCAAAGGTATAACATATTAAGCTCCTAAGCCTCTCTTCATATGTCTTCTGGTGCAGACCCTGCACCATTTGTTGCCCTCCTCTAGACTGCCACCATCCTGTCTATGTCTTTGTGGAGACTGGGTCTCAAGAACTGCACACAGTACTCCAGATGGAGTCTCACCAGCTGTCTGTACAGAGGATAACAACTTCCTGTTTTCTACTGGTGATGCCTCTTCCTATACATCCCAATATCCCCAGCCCTCCTTACTGCCCTCTCATATTGCTTGCCCACCTTTAGGTCATCTGATATGACTACCCCTGATCCATTTCCATTTTCATTGTTGTTAGTATCTCACCCCCATAGTGTACTCTTCCCCTGGGTTTTGTTTCCCAGGTGCATTACTTTGCACTTCTTAGCATTGAATCTAAGCTGTCATATATTTGACCATTCCTCCAACCTTGCCAAGTCCCTTCCCATCCTTTCCACCCCACCTCATGTATCAAACCCTGTTGCAGATCTTTGTGTCTTCTGCAAAGAGACATACTTTTCCTTCCAGTCCTTCTGCAATGTCACTTATAAAGACATTGAAGAGGACCGGTCCTAGAACTGAACCCTCTGGTACCCCACTAGTAACCCCCTTTCTTCAGAGCAGACTTCATGTATTATTACCCTCTGTGTCCTCTTCTCCAGCCAATTTTTTACCCAGGCTACCATCTTGGGACCCACTCCCAGGCTGGCTAACTTGAATATTAATATTTTGTGTGGGACTGTGTCAAATGCCTTGCTAAAGTCTAGGTAGGCCATGTCCACAGCCCTCCCAGATCTACTACTTTGGTCACCCAGTCAAAGAAATCAATTAGATTCATCTGATATGACCTTTCTGCTGTGAATCCATGCTGCCTTGGGTCCTGTGCCCTCTGACCTCTAGGTACTCAACAATTCTTTTCTTCAGAAGTGATTCCATCATTTTCCCTATCACTGAGGTCAAACTAACAGGTCTGTAGCTTCCTGCCTATGCCCTACTTCCACTTTTGTGAAGTGGAATCACATCTGCCCTCCTCCAGTCCTCAGGTACCACCCCATCCTCCCATGATTTGTTAAAGAGGATAGTCAGTGGTGTCACTAGTTCTGCCCTTAGTTCTTTTAGAATTCTGGGATGAATCCCATCAGGCCCCATTGATTTGTCCACCTTCAGTTTTAAGAGTTCTTTTCAGAACTCTTTCTTCTGTGAATGGGCTGGTATCAACCCCTATCCAGAATGTTTCTGTTGTTTGGTTTAGGCACCTCCCTTCTTCACTTGTGAATACTGAGCAAAATATTTGTTTAGTATCTCTGCCTTTTCACCGTCACCCTCTGCCCACTCCCTCCCTTTATTAAGTCTCACTATCCAGCCCTTGGTCTTCCGTTGCTCCTGATGTACCTATAAAAGGTTGTATCCCCTTCTTAACTGAGTTGGCTATTTTTCCCCAGCTTGGGCCTTTGCTGTTCTGACTGCCTTCCTGCTTCCTTCTGCTTTAACAGATACAATTCTCTGTCCTGCTCATTCTGTAATTCCTTGTACTTCTTGAATGCTGTCTTTTCTCCCTAACCTTCCCTGCCACCTCCTTTGAGAACCATAGTGGTTTTCTCCTAGACTGGGGTGAAACAGAGGCACCTGTGCAACAGGTGGCTGTAGCTAAAACTTTGACAGTTGATGTCATTCTTGGCAACAGTCTTAAACAGGGGATGGTGTGTGCAGTTACCTATAGCCAAGTGGGACAGGAATTGTAGTTCCCTGGACTTCACAGAAGCCATTGTGGAAACCACTGGGAGGCTGGCTCCCAGATCAGAAGACTAATGAAAAGGGTAGAATTTCCCAATAGCAGTTAACCACACAGCTATTGGGGGTTACTCGAAAAGGAGGGGTGACCCATTGTCAGGAGGTTAGGGATGACAGTGATCCAGTGTGCCCTGGACGCTGAGTGCTAAGGACCCTAGTTTAGAGACTGAAGGGGACCTGTTCCATGCCTTGGGAATGTGTCAGGAGTTTCAGCTGCTCAGAAAAGTGACCTAGTCTAGAGAAGCTGAGGCTTGGGCAGACTCTGATGGAGCACATGGAGTTACAGTAAACATAAGGTTTATTGGGAAAAGGATTGATGTATACTCAGGATGTGAAGACAGGGGAGGGGTGATAGGCAGGCAGCTTGTCATTCCCAGGGTACCGTGAGTAGTTGCTCAAGATTGCACACGATATTCCCTTGTCTGGCCATCTGGGAATCATGCGCACTATGCAGCGGTTGGCCCAGAATTTCTATTGGCCCAACTTCACCAAGCAGGTGAAGGAGTACTGCAGGTCTTGTCACCAGTGCCAAGAAATGGGGAAGGCAGGTAAGAAAACCCAAGCCACCTAATTCCATTGCCCATAGTGGAGGAGCCATTCCAGAGGGTGGGAATGGATTTTGTAGGGCCTTTAATTACCCCCAGCTCCTCCGGGAAGAGGTTCATCCTGACTGTGGTGGATTATGCCACCGCTATCCAGAGGCAGTCACCCTATTCTCACTGAGGACAGACGAAGTGGCAGATGCCTTACTTGGGATTTTCTCCGTGTTGGGTTTCCGAGGAGATTATCACTGATCGAGGGGATCCTTCATATCAGAACTGATGAAATGTTTGTGGGAGAAGTGTAGGTGGTGCAGAGATGCATGACACCTTATCTCCCGCAAGCCAATGGGCTTATGGAAAGATTTAACGGTACCCTGAAGTCAATGCTCCAAACATTTGCTGAACAGCATGGGAGGGACTATGATAAATACCTTCCCCACCTGTTGTTTGCATGCAGGGAGGTGCCCCAAGAGTCAACAGGATTTCCCCTTGAGCTCTTATATGGACACTGGTACATGTTCCTCCAGACTTGATCTGGGAGGACTGTGAAGGCAAGCACTCCACCCAAGGCACTCTCATAGTGGATTACTTCCTTAGGTTAAGGAAAAGGCTGAAGGAGCTTATGGGGACAGCCCAGAGCAACCTGACAGCTGCCCAACAGAAACAAAAGTGTGGTATGACTGCAGAGCCAGAACTCGCCATACACGGTGGATCAGGAAGCCATGGTCCTTATTCCAGTCCAGAAAGATGAGCTGCAAGCTGAATAGGTAGGACCGTATAAAGTAGTTAGGAAGGTAAATGACATGAACTACTGTATATCATAGAATTACCTGATAGAAGACACACAGAGAGAATGTACCATGTCAACATGATGAAGCCCTATGCTATTAGGGCTGGCATGGTGTTTGCAGTATGTAGTCCCTGGAGGGACAGATGAAGGAGACCCCTTCTGGACTTGCTGGAAGAAAGCAAGCAGGAGTCCCTGTGGAGGCAGTAAAATTGTCTCCCCAGCTGGCCCCTGACCAGATCCATGAAGTAAGAGAGGTTTTAGAAGACTTTGCCCCACTGTTTAGCACCAAGTCTAGACTAACCCCTTAGCAAAACACGATGTAGAGACAAGGACACAGACGCACCATAAGGCAGACAGTATATTGGTGTCAGAGGCTGTCCAAAAGGACCTTAGGAGGAAGGTGGAGGAAATGCTGGATTTAGGGTAATCCAGAGATCCCACAGCCACTGGCCTCACCCATAGTCTTTGTGCCCAAGCCAGATGGCTCTACTCATTTCTGTATGGACTATCGTGGACTGAATGCAGTCACAAAGTCAAACACCCACCTGATGCCCTGGATGGATGAACTCCTGGACAAGTTGGAAGGGGCTACATACTACGACTACTGACCTGACAAAAGGGTATTGGCAGGTAGAGTTAACTGACAGAGCTAGGGAGAGGTCGGCTTCATCACTCCAATAGGCTTATTTGAATTTAAAGTAATGCCTTTCAGAATGAAGAACACCCCAGCCACTTTCCAAAGGTTGGTGAACCAGGTGTTCAATGGTGCTGAGGAGTACGCCGTGGCATACCTGTATGATATACCATATTTAGTACCAGCTGGGAAGAACACCTGCCTCACCTTAGGGAAGTGCTGGGCAGGATACAGAAGGCCGGGCTCACTGTCAAAGCTAAGAAGTGCCAGGTGGGCATGGCTGAAGTGGCATACCTCAGGCATGTTGTAGGCCAGGGACAGCTCTGTCCTAATCAAGTAAAACTCGAGGTGATCAAGGCATGGCTCAGACCTGAAATGCAAAAGCAGGTCAGGAGTTTTCTAGGACAGGGTGTTATAGGAAATTTGTACCCAATTACAGTGCCCTGGCTGCTCCCCTATCTGACCTGGTAAAGAAAAAGATGCACAAGAAAATTACCTGGGAAGCAGCCTGTGAAAACCCTTTACTCAGACTGAAGGAGGCACTGTGCAGTGCTCCTGTATTGACAAGTCCTGACTATAGCAGATCTTTATAGTCCAGACTGATGTCTCAGACATGGGTATTGGGGCAGTACTGAGTCAGACATCCAACTAAGGGAAAGATCACCCTGTAGTGTACCTGAGTAAAAGTTACTTCCCAGGGGCAGGCTTACTCTACTGTAGAAAAGAGTGTCTTACCATAGTGTGGACCTTAAAGAAGTTAGAACCATACTTACATGGACAGCATTTTGAGGTACACACTGACCACAACCCCTGGTTTGGCAGGCTCAAATGGGAAACGCTAATGGTAGACTATTATGATGGAGTCTTGCCTTGCAAGGGTATGACATGACGAACTTACATATGGCTAGATCTACCAATCAGAACACTGATGGCCTGTTGCGCTCTTTATGAGGAGTGAACTGACTTGGAAGCTCATCCAATGCAGGGATAGGAGCCCCAAAGTCACACTGGTGGGGGATTGTGATGCTTGGCCAGCTGGTTATGATTATTGTATGCTATTTGTAATATAAAATATAGTATGTGATTGTCTCACATAAGACAGCCTGTGCTTATGGTGGTCCCCCCAGGTTTCAGAAAAGCTACAGGATATATTAACCTGAAATCAGAAGATAATTAAAAGACCAGAGTGACTTAATTAAGGGTCTCTGTTTTTCTGTCTTAATTAGAACTGCCCCAGCTGCCAGAATATAGGGCTCAGAAGTTTTATGATTCCTATAAGAAGAACATTTTATACCAACCTGGTGCCAAGTTGTAAAACCCTTTGATATGCCTTGGGAATAGGAACTACACCAGATCAAAGAGAAAATTTTAATTAAGGAGTTATATTTAGGAAGTGGAGTTTTTCTGATGTCACCTTATTTAATATACCTCCTGACAGAACATCTTGGTTGTATTTTTTGTATTCTAAAAGGAGGAGCTAGATGACTACAGATGGGGTGTGAGAGACAGTTTAAGCTATACTGTGTCTGAACTGTTTAGATATACCATCTTGGGACTGTAGAGACACACATCTCTGATAAGCACTTAAAGAGGTAATACATTAGATAGAAAAGATCTAAACTGTATGTTGGTAGAAGTTTGTCTGTAGTTTTTTTTTTTCTTTAAGTGATTGCATGCTCTTAATATATTGTTCTGTGTTTATACTTTTCATATTTTTATCATATTTTAGTAAAATCTGTATTTGAAAGACTGCCTGGGCATCAGTCAGTTCTTTTTGCATGTGACATAGAGGGTTAAGACTGACAAAACTGTTCGAAAGCTTGATGGTGTTACTAAACTAAGAAAAGGTAATAATATACCTAAGGTCTTTTACAGAGTTTTAAGTGTTCATTTTGGAAGCCTGGCTTGGTGCCCGCGTAAAGATTGTACCGCAATCCTCAAGAGGGCACGAATTGAGCCTGTACATTGGCACGCGGCATAAGGTTCACAGTTTTCATGCTCCCAGAACTTGAGACTAAAAGTGATTTGGACCCAAAAGAAGACAGGAGGTTACCCTGTCTGTTACCTGTTCACATTACTGCTCTCAGAATGTGGTATTGTGGGAGCAGAGGGCCTGACCTGCTGAGTGCGTTTGGACATGTGACACATAGAAACACAGACAATGTTGTCTGAAAAGATCATTGGTCCATACATTCTGCTCTGTTAAACCCTATCCCAGACCTGTTGTCTAGAGGGAGTTTGCCCCTCCTTCTCCTCTTGCCCCCTGCCTTACTGCTACCCCCGAGTAAGTAATAAGACCGTAACTCTCCTGGCTGTGACTGAAATCATTGAGAGGTTTTGCACTTACCACCTCAGTCAATAGGCTTTTCCAATGCTTAACTACTCTTGTAAAATAAAACTTTCTCACATCCCTTCTGATTTCTCCCACCAGCTTGCACTCATATTGCTGTGTTTTTGACTCGATATTCCTGCTGAAACAGTTTCTCATAGATTACCCTGTTCATTCATTTCAGGAACTTGAAGGTCTCTGTCATATCGTCTTTTCCTTCTGGCCTCCAGGGACTACATGTTTGGTGCCCACAGCCGATTGTCATAGGATCTGCCCTTCTGGCCCTGAATCTTTTGATTACCCCATGCTGCACTATCTCCAGCCTGTCTTTTTTACCTATTTTTTTCTCCTCTGGTCATGGTCTGTGGAGCCTCTCTCAGGCAACCTGCCTGTCCCTGCCCAGCCTGAGGTCTTCCTACCTGAGCCTCCTCTTTCCTCCCTCTCAACCCACACAACTGGCACCCCCAGCTTAACCTCTCGTGGGGCCTCCTCCTCCTCCTCTTGGGCACTCTGTACAGTCAGTCTCCGTCTTGAGTGTGAAAGTCTGGGTGGAGGACACTGGATGGCCAGGCAGGATAAACCCGTCCAGTGAGCATGGGGGCAGGTGCCATTGCCTACCCCACAACTGGTGTTTTCCCTGTTCTTGGTGTGCTCTCCTCCCTCCCGTGCGTGGTGCTGTCCCTGATGTTATGGTGCAGGGCAACCCTGCCAAGCATCAGCCACGCTGTGGACATGCTGCCCTGTGTGCTGCAGGACCCCGGTCTCCACCGGGAGCCACTGACATGCCAAGTGATGTCCCGTCCTCCCCCAGGAAGGAGAGAAGTCCAGTGGGTGCTCAATCTCATCCACCCCTGCCGACCCTCAGAGCTCAAGCTTGCTCGAACTAGGGTCACCAGTGTAGCACGAGGTGTGGCGCTCCAGCTCCTCAACCTCAGCACCACCGGGTTGGCATCTCCAGCCTGTCTTTATCTTTCCATAAGTGGAAGCCTAGAACTGGGCACAGTATTCCAGATGGGCTTCAAGATCTATAGAGAAGTAGTAATACCTCATTCCTCCTGCTATTGAAAACTCCTATACACCCCAACATCCTTGTTGCCTTGCTGTAGATCTTGTTACATTGGCTAGATTGTTTTAAGGAGTCACTTATCATGAATTCCAGGTCCCTTTCCTCAGAAGTAATGCCCAGCTTAACACCTCTCACCCAAAATTCTGTAGTGGGGTTCTTGTTCCCTATGTGCATCACCATGCACTTTTTAGAGCTGAATTTCAACTGGTAAACCTTGGACCACCTTTCAAATCTCAGGTACATCTGCAACTTTTAACTCCTCCTTGCTGTCTACCCCACCACAGAGCTTAGTGTCATCTGTGAAGGAACATATCTTGCCATGTATTCCTTCTCCTATGTTGCTGATGAACGTATGGAAAGAACTGGACCCAGGACTGACCTCTGCAGCACCCCACTCTAGACCTCCCTGTCCCCACACTTGATTTGAGTTTATTTACCACAGCCTTCTGCTGTCCACCCCAACCAGCTACCCACCCACCCACCCACCCATTTAACAAGGTCCTTTGCTACATCTAGATCACCTAACCTCTTCAGCAACCTTCTATGTAACACTGAGTCTAAGACCTTCCTGATGTTGTAGTAGGTAGATCCACCACTTGTCCAATATCTGCTGCTTTAGTTACCCAGTAAAAGAACACTATCAGGTGAGTCTGACAAGACCTCCTGCCGTGAATCCATGCTGTTACTATCCCGGAGCCCATTTTCTCCAGGCAATCCACTAGGTCCTCCTTGACTAGTGTCTACTTATTAGTTTATCCACAGTAGAGGTAAGACTGATGGGTCTGTAGTTACCTGGTTGCTCTTATTCCCTCCCTTGTGGAGCAGAAGAACATCAGAACCCCACCCAAGCAATATTGAGCTACTGAATTCAGTTCCAATGCTAGTTCCTGAGCACCCTTGGGTGCATCCTATCTGGCTCTGGACCCTTAACTATTTTCAGGTCTGCAAGCTCTTTTCTGACCCTTGTTCCTGTAAATACCACGTGCCCCATTTCTGGTATTCTTCTTGCAGTAGCCTTTATACCACTTTCCAGCAAAGACCACTGTCCTTCACTGTGAATACTGAGCAGAAGTAGTTGCTAAGAATGACTGCCTTCTGCTTGTCCTCCCTGTTACCCTGCCCCTCTGTCAACCTTACAATTTTCTGTCTTTTTTCCTAATGTATCTGATAAACTCTTTTCCTTCCATTGACCCCCTTTGAAATACACAGCTGTGTCTGCTTTTGCATTGCTGACTGCCTTCTTGGCCTCCTCATCTTTACTTGGAGTTCACTCCATTCCACTTCCCACTGCTTCTCTTTGTATCTGATAAATGCCCTTTTGGCCCTTACTGCCTCCTAGACCTTCTTAGAGAACCAGGTCTCTTTGCTTGTTTCTCTTGGTAACCATTCTCAAGCATGCCTTAGCTGCCTCACCGAATGGCCCTTTTAATTACTCCCCACCTCCCCTTCCCCATTTTGTCCAAAGCAACCAACTTATCCTGGACTAATTCCTCATCTAGTCAAAATCTGCCTTCTGAAATCCATAACCTCATCCTTAGAAGAGGATAAACTTGATATCCTGCTGGGATCCATGTGGCCCACCTCCTGTGAAAAGAAACAACAGGAGGTATTGCTTGACAAAGCCTGCCTATGTCCAAACCACCTCTGGAGCTAATGAGTTACTCACCAAACAATGTAGTCAGCTTATATCACATTGCACATATACTGTTAAAAGTTGCCTTATCAACGTTTGAAGGAAAAACCTTCTTCCTCATGGCAAAAGTTAGGACAAAATTAATTATGCACAAATCAGAACAGTTTATAACTTCAGTGCTGTTTTTGCTCCCATCCATCTAAAACCAGAATCCTGGATTCTCTACAATATTGTATTCCATAGTCCAGGGATTGTAGGCAGTAATTTTAAACTTGTACTCAAGAGTTGATGGAACTGTTGCCCCCGCAAACACAAACCAAAAGATGTGCTGCCCCACCACGCAAATATTGCCCCACCCCCATTCCATTCAACAATATGTAGTAAGCCAATGATCCAAACACAGACTACCAATCAGACACAAGTTGGCAGGTATTTAGCTGCAATGTTTAGATACATTGTGATAAGCCTCTGTACCATATTAAGGTAGCCAGCCTTACAGAAGTCCATTTACACCAGCACTCATGCATACGACTGATCGGGTCACTCATATAATCATGGCCTCAAGTTTAGCATCCTCACATCTTCCAAAGATCAGTCACAAACTCACATTAAAGCATTCAAGGAGGAGAAGAACAGTTATTCATGTACATCAGGCTCTGTCTGTGTTTGTTGCCCTGGTTGGGGATGCGGGAAGGTGATCTGGCTTACTCAGAATGTTTTCTCGTGCAGGTTTAGCCCAGAGGCTTACACTCAAAGTTGGAAAAAAAGTGTAATAGGTTTAAAAGAGCAGCTACTTACCACCAAACTGCCAAAACTATGTCTCACATACAGCTGCTCGTCTACTGCTTTGTGTACTAGTAGAGGGACTACTTTGCAATAAAATGCATGTTTACTTTTTACTAAATTTTTACATGGTTTGGGATTTTATTAAAATTTAAACTATGCCCTATTTTCTAAGTGCAATACTACCCTCTGGGGACAGTATGGGCTACACTGGACCTTCATGTGGCTATAAGGCCCTCCGCCTGCAGTGTCAGGCCTCATTACGCAAGGCAGCATGGATTTATGGGGAGGGTCTTGTCAAACAAATATTATCAACTTTTGATTGGGTCACAAAACAGCGGACAGGGACCAGGCAGTGGACATGCTCTATCTGGAATTCAGTAAAGCCTTTGTCTCTGTACCACACGGGAGGTTGATCAGGAAATTGATGGACCTCTGAATAGGAAAAAGATGGTTAAACTGGTGGAAACTGGCTATGGAACAAGTTACAAAAGGTGATAGTGGGAGGAGAGTTATCTAGTACCAGGGCAGTCACAAGTGGCATCCCACTGGGCTCAGTTCTGGGGCCAGTGCTGTTCAACATGTTAATTAATGACACTGGAGACGACACCAAGGGTAAAATGTGTCGGTTCACAGATGACACCAAGCTCTGTGGGAGGGTGGACACAGCACAGGGATACAGGACCTTAAGGAGGACCTAAGAAGACTTGAGAGGTGACCTGGGATCTGGCAGCTGGCCTTCAATGCCAGAAATGCAAGATCATGCACACTGGAAGCAAAACCCCAGGATGGAGTACTTCCTGGAAGGGGTCCGGTATCTCCCACAATGAAGAGAAAGATCTAGGAGTGATAATAGCTAGTGGCCTTAAGCACTCTGTGCAGAGTAGCAAAGCAGTGTCAAGGGCAAACAGGATGTTGGGGTACATAGCCAGGGATCAGCAGTAGGAGACAGAAGGTGATTCTGCCTTTGTATAGGTCACTGGTGAGGCCACATCTGGAGTATGCAGTGCAGTTCTGTCACCCTCACCTCAAAAAGGATATCAACCTGATGGAGGTGGTGCAAAGGAGGTTATGAAGATGACTGTGGGGCAACAGGGTAGACTATGAGGGAGACTGGGGCCCTGAACATGTACTCCTGAAGGATGGAAGGAGAGGGAGACATGACTGAGATCTTCAAGTACTTGAAAGGGATCAATATGGTGAACAAGGAATGTTCCTTCAGACTAAGCAGCAACAAAATTACAGGGGTCACAGCCTTAAGCTGGAGGGGTGGGGAGGCTGGGGACATTCTTCTCAGAAAAGGTGGTGACCAAGTTGAATGTGCTACCAGAAGAGGTGGCATCAGCAAGAACAGTGGTTAGCTTCAAGAGGGCTGGGATAGATACAGGGTGAAGACAAGTGCCATGGGAGGGAAGAAAGTAGTGAATGGAAATGTTGGGGAGGTGGGAGCAGGGACAACATTCTGAGCTGTAAACCCTGCACATCGAAGCAGACTAGATAGACCAGAAGACCTAATTCTGCTGGCTACTTCATATGTTTATATTACACCCTGGGGCAGTCTGATATAGCCCAATACTGTCCACCCTTTGGGTGTTATTAGCATACACACTACAGTGCTGAACACCAGATGGGATAGTGTGTACACTCACATAGTTACAGTGTGCCACTGCCTCTTCACAACACATGGCACACATTCAGCAGCGTCCATGGGGCATTGTTGATGCCATTATCTTCACAACTTGAGTGAGAGGTTTGGCTGTGGTAGGCCCCCACCTGTGCCTGCTGACTGTGGCATAGGGCTGCCAGTCGCTCTTTTGTGAGGAAAAGCAGGCTGCACTCCTCTTCTTATTCTCAGCAACTGTATGGGATATCCTGTTCTCAGTGATCACTGCCTCCATCAGCTCCTGCCAAGCCCTGTTCCACACATATTCAGGGGCTTACTAGACCTCAGAACATCCTCACAGGCAATATATTCTCATACCAGCACAGCTAGTTCCTCGGCCACGATTAAGAACAGCACCTTCTGAACCATTCTGTATCACAATACACCTAGTGCATAGAACAACAATATTGAACAACATTACACTATGCAGACACAGCAGACTGCACTGTAGTCTCTGTAACTTTAAAATGCTGCCAATGTATATACTTGTCTATCACCTTCCTGAATGTAGAGCAATTCCCTGGGACTTTAGAAGTGTTGGTGGTGTTGTGAGCACCTTTATATGTGTGCTGGGTTAATTACATACAATTGGAACAGCTAATGAGCGTTCATGAGATACTGGTGTAGCATCTGCATGCTGAATGTGTAGAAAGTGCATTTACATACTGTTGTTCAATATGGCATGTTGAGGTGAGAATGGTACTTACATAGCACCTCGCTATTCCTATCACCATCTGTGCTAACAATGTCCACATGAATGAGGTCAGTACAA
This sequence comes from Neoceratodus forsteri, assembly GCA_016271365.2. Taxonomy (NCBI): domain Eukaryota; kingdom Metazoa; phylum Chordata; order Ceratodontiformes; family Ceratodontidae; genus Neoceratodus; species Neoceratodus forsteri. The sequence continues at coordinate 428,716,833 of CM057452.1, forward strand.
CGCAGCTTCATGAGAGTGACAATGCTGCTACTGTGCACTGTGCATGCGTAGTACTGTCTTGTTCATGCACCGTGTTGTGTACTGTGCATTCACTGTAGAAATATAGAAACATAGAAAAAGACGGCAGAAGGAGCACTCAAGGGTCCATCTAGTCTGCCCATGTGTTCTTTGGACCTTCTCAGATGCCAGGAGCTAACACCTTTTCTGCCCAATGCCTCCTACTGCCCCTGTTTCTTTTGATCACACTTTAGCCTTGTCCCACTGCAGCCTGAATGATGTCATGGACTTTGCTTCCACTATCTACTTGGTCCCTGTATTGGAATCAGCAGTTCCGACCCGAATACTCGGTGGTACACTGGCCAAGTAAGGATCATAGGGGTGGGGTGTGGCACTTGTCAGACCTGAACCTCGCAGCCTTCCTAGTGGGAGCAGCAAGGTCCTTTTGAATGTGGCCATATCAAGGTTGTCCAGGAGTAGGTTACAGGATCCTTCTCATCTACCATCCTCTGGGGATGGGAAGGAATTCCTGCAGGAAGTTGTGGACTTTGTTGTTGAACTGGTGTTGGAGTCTCCCAGATGGATTATTCTGGGGACTTCAATGCCTGGGTCAATGATGAACTCTCGTAGTTTGGTCAAGACTTCCTCAAACTAATTTGTTTGTTGGGCCTGACACAGGTTGTTACCTCTGGAACCCATATACATGGCCATTTGTTAGACCTCGCTCTTCTGCTGGGAATGGAGGTCTTTGTCCTTATGGTGGAGCCAGTCATTTGGTCGGACCGCCATACTGAGAAGTTCTCGCTCAAGTCCCCAATAGATCTTCCCTGTGGAGATGGCCCAGCACTGCCCATTAAGGGGTTTGACCACAGGTTCGATTTATGGCACTGGATCTGTCAGGTTTGACAGTGTGTGAGGTGCCAGGGAATTTGTTCTGACCTATAATAGGGTTTTCACTGAGGCCCTCAACTCTATCGCACCTGTCCATGTTTGATCCCTCACTTAACGCCAGAGGTCCCCTGGTTTGATGGGACTGTGGTTCTATGTGATAACGACGGTCGTAAAGGGTGATCGCCTTTACAGCGAATGTACATTGCCGAAAATAACAACGATGATGCTTACATTCCCAGTGCCAGAAATAACTTTAGTTTTTATGTGAGGCTGTGCCCCCACAACCCCACTAAAATAACTAACCCGGGGAGTATGTCGACAGGGGAGAACTGGGATGTAGAGGGGGAAAAAACAGCACGGCTGTAGTAAAATATTGTGTTTGCCCTGAGACCCGATCCTGCACCCTCTCATGTAGCCAGTCTCCCTATGCACTGCACCACTAGGCTAGCTCAGTGGCTACCCTTCTTCCACCCCTCACATACCGCACAGATACCCTTCCGTATCCTGTCACTATCCTCTCGCCTGCTCTTTTCCTGTCACTACCCTTGCAGGGTAGTCCACAGCAGAGGCACTGAGATTGAGTCGCTCATATTAAAGTTGCTCAGTCTCAGTCTCCCTTTGATGGTATACCTGGGAGGGTTTGGGACGATCAGGAAATGAGGATGAGAGGTTGAAGGTTGGAGTCAAGCTACGGAGGACTGGTTTGGAGGAGGACAAGCTTATATTGATGGTCCATTATAGAGACTTTCAATCAGCAATCTCCTGTAAGAAGGTAGAGGCCCTGTCCAAGCAGATTGCTGTAGCAACTAACAGACTGGCCCAGCTCTCCCGTGCTGTTGCTAGGTTGTGCAATCCAGCCCGCCTTCAGTCCAGGGAGCTTTTCACAGCCAAGGTGTGACGAGTTTCCTCTGATCTTTGCTGATAAGAGTGCCTCCATCAGATCAGAAATCCAGTCAGTGCCCTCTAATGGGCCTTGCAGTAACAGGCCTGAGGTCACAGGCAGTCAGCCTGTCTGATCCGACTTTGACCAGGTGACCATCGCAGATGTGGTGAAAGTCATCCAGGAGCTAAGGCCAACCTACTGCAGTTTGGACCCAAGACCAATGCACCTCCTAGTGGGGTGCTGACGTTATTACCCAGTCTTAGCCAGGATAGCCCAATGCTCTTTGTGACAGGGGTCTTTCCTGGGCCCCTGAAGGAGGCGGTTGTAAGGTCACTCCTTAAAATACCATCACTGGACTTGGACTGCCTGGTGAACTACAGACTGGTCTCAAACCTTCCCTTTGTGGGCAAGGTTATTGAGAAGGTGGTGGCCGTTCAACTGGAGACCTATAGTACTTAACAGCTCACAACATCTATGACCCTCTCCAGTCGGGTCATATTACCGAGACTGTCCTGGTTTAGGTGCTAAATGATCTCCCAGCGGCAAGGGATCAGGGAGACATTCCATTCTCATTCTCCTTGATCTCTCGTGGCATTTGACACTGTGGACCATGAGATACTGATGGAGCGCCTGTGGGTTTGTTATGGACTGGCTGTGCAGTCCTCAAACTGGTTTAAATCTTTCCTTACTGGCTGGTCAAGCAGGTGATGTCTGGGATTTTTTCTTCGGCACTGCTGCCCCTACCATGGGGATCCTGCAGGGCTCCGCTTTGTCCCCAGTGTTGTGTGTGGTGTATATGCTACTGCTGGGGACATTATAAGACATTATGTGCTGAGTTTTCATCATGCAGATGATACTCAGCTATACTTGTCTTTGCACCTGTGCAGCAGGAGAAGGTCTCAGTATTTAGTAGCTGCCTTGCTGAGATTCAAGACTGGATGAGGGCCAACTGGTTGAAGTTGAATCTGGACAAGACTGAAGTACTGGTGCTCAACCTGGTCACCAGAGGGTGAGGGCAATCTGGCCAAGTCTTTGGGCTTTAACTTGGGGACTCCCAGTTGCTCACCCTGATCGGGTAAAGAATCTTGGCGTTGTTTTGGACTGCAATCTGACACTTAAGTCACAGTTGTCAGTCGTGGTCCAGACCTCATTTTACCATCTGAGAAACATCACCAGGATTAAGTATCTGATTCCCCTGATGATCTGCCAGTGCTGGTCCATGCCTTTGTGACCTTGCACCTTGATTACTACAATGCCCTATATCTAGGTCTGTCGGGGTAGATCTTCACTGCTTACAGACAATTCAGAGGGTGATGGCCAGGCTGCTGATCAGCCTACCTATGTCATGTCATATTACACCTGCACTGTGCTATCTGTACTGGCTGTCAGTGAGGTGGTGGATCCCTTCAAGGTTGGTTTGCTGACCTATAAGGCCCTACACAGTCAGGGACCAGGCTACCTGCAAGAACTCCTGCATCCCTATCACCCCTCCTGCTCCCTTTGCTTCGCAGACGATGGATTGCTAAGAGATTCCAAGGGTTCTTTTGAAAACATTGGGTGCCTGCACTTTCTCATTTGCAGCCCCTACCCCCACGGAAATCTCTGTCTCGCCACATTCAAGACAGTCCAGCAGTTGATGTATTTAAACGGGAGCTAAAAACTTATTTATTCAGACAGGCTTTCTTTTTTTTTTAATTTAGACTCTTTATTGATTTCAGCACCAAAATACAATATCAATATCAACAGACATATACACTTAAGAATATTAGGTGCACTTTACATCAAAGAAAAGAAAACATAAAAGGAAGAAAAAGGAAGAAAAGAAAGCCCACACCCTTCCCCTCCCACATCGCAGATCATGCATTATTACCACCATTGTAACTATAGTTAAATACTGCAATCCTACTTACATTGTGATTTATATCGCCATGATGGCTCTAGACTTCCCACTGAGAGAGGTAAAAGTTTGGCCTCTGCTTCGCATAAGTGCTATATGCCTCTCTAACTGCAAAGCCAAACACACTCTCTGTACCATTCCACTACTAGGGTGTTTTCTCATCCATCCAATGCCTCACTATTGTTAGTTTGGCAGTTGCTGCTACCAAAGCCATATGTGCTTTCCTACTATCTGGAATACCTATCGGGAAAAATTTACTAGGCACACTTCAGAGTAAACAACTCCTCAAACCAAGGATAGGGTCCAGGGAGTTGTTGATAGCCTGCCAAAATACCTTAATTGCGGACACAACCATAACATATGATAAAGGGACCCCACATCCATCTTGCATCTGTTACACGTTGGTACTTGCAACAGTCCAAATCTACACAGTTTGATGGTGTCAAGTACAAATTATGCATAATATTGTAATGTACTAATCTGAGTCTGTCCTGCTTGACAAGCTTATATAGAGAAATCAAAGTTTTTCCCACACATTAACATCCTCAGGGAGACCTAGTTCCTTACTCAATAGAAGCAGACACCGAGGGTGGTCTATTATCCCAACCTTGCAAAGCTTTGTATAGATTTGAGACTTTGAGTGGCTGATAAGCAACAGAGGTTTTCTCTGAACTAGGTTAATGTTTTATTGTCTGATAAGAGTGATTTATTTATGTACCTGTGTTATATTTATACTATATTTTAAATGTTTAGATATTTTGTGTAAAGCGCTTTGATTCATAATGAGAAATGCGCTATATTAAATAAAATCTGATTTGAATTGACCTCAGCTGGCAGTTTATTTCATGGCTCGTGACTCTTTCTGTAAAATAGTGTTTCCTAAGCTCCTTCTTGAAGCCCCTCAACTTTCACCCATGCCCTCTAGTGTTAGAGTCGGAGGCTCTGTTGAACAGGTCTGAGAATGGCACCTTATTTATTCCTCTCAGGAATTTGTATGTTTCAATCATATCTCTCTCTCTCCTCCTTGTCACCGTGAGAATATATTTAATGCTTCCAGACGTTCCTTGTATGAGAGCCCTTGAAGGCCCTGGATCATTTTGGTTGCTCTTCTCTGAACAGCCTCCAACCTGTTTACATCCTTTTTCAAATGTGGACTCCAAAACAGGACACAGTACTCCAGATGGGGCCTATTGGGGACCTGTAGAGGCAGTATTACCTCCTTCCTCCTGCTGTTGAATCCCTTCCCTATGCACCCCAGCATTTGGTTGGCCTTGTTATAAGTTTATTGCATTGGCTTGTCTGTTTAAGGTGCTGCTTATGATAACACCTAGGTCCCGTTCTTCCTGTTTGGCACTGAGCTGGACTCCGTTGAGGTGGTACTCTGTCCTTGGGTTCCCTCTACCCAAATGCATCACCTTACATTTCTTTACATTGAACTTCAGCTGCCAGATGTTGGACCATCTTTCCAGCCTCTGTAGACCTTTTGTAGGTCCTTAACTGCGTCTGCACTGTCAACCCTTCCTCCTAGCTCGGTATCATCTGCGAATAGGGAAATTTTGCCCTGGAATACCTATGCTGATGTATTGTACTTACAGTGTCCTGCGCATGTAAGCCACCCTACAGCAACACAGGGTCCACTGAGGTCACAGTTGGTGGCCCCATGCAGACATCGCCCCATGGCAGCAGCTAATACTTACTGGGATTAACAACTGTTTGTACTCTGCAGCTGACATCGATTACACAGTGCCACTGTGCAAATGCACTGACTAGTCTGTCATTGTTGTACATATTCCTTAGCAGTGCAGGTCAACAATACAGTCTGCAAACATGTCCAGGGCAGGAAAAGCTACGGTGGCAGGCAGCGTGAAAGCAGGTTCACTGAGAAGGAGTTGCTGCAGCTGGTGATGCTGGTGGCCCCTGAGAAAGGCCTTCTGTTCCCATGATGGTGGCAAAAGTCCCACCCAGACAGTGGTTTAGGAGTCTGTGGGGCACAGGTTGAGCAGGCAGGCAGGGCTCATTGATACTGATATGCAATGCTTCCAGAGGTGGGATGACCTCTGAAGGAGAGAGCAGGGGATCCTGGCACAGCTCAGGAATCAATGCTGCCACAGGTGGGATGATCTTTTCAGGTGAGAGGAGGGGCACCTGGCCCAGCTGATAAAAGGATGGCCAATAGAGAAGCCAGGAGTGAAGGGTAGCTGTCTGTGCTGGAGTTACATCTTGTTAGGCATCCCAGTAAGGTATGTTCATGTCACAGAACCCACTGTGCATGTTCTGTGTGTCATCATGGTGTTCAGCTGTAACAAGAACAACAATGACAGCAGCAGTGTATGTCTCTTCATGGCCTATATGCATATGCTAGATCTGTCATGGGTGTGTAGGCTGTTACAGACTCACAAGCCATCATGTTAATACGTCAGTCACAGTGCCTTCCTGTTTGGCACACAGGTGTTGTGGGAAGTACTCTGCTGATCCACATGTGTGCAGGTGTTCCATAGTGTCTGTATAGTCCACAGTGAAGTAGGTGTGTCAACAACACAGCACACATTTCCCATTGACAATACCCCTATAACACATAACTGCATATGATGATTGTGCATGTCACTGGCAGAGCTGTGCCTTGTGCCAGGCTCCCTTTTCTGAGACAGTATCTGTGCACTGTGTAAGAGGCACAGTTGGCTGTGGTGCATGTTACTGGTACCACTGTTGGTGACACTATGTATATGGTACATACACTGATGCTCTTGGCCTGCTGTGCTCTCACCAGTGTTCCATGACAAGTGCTTTGTGATTAGTGGTGCTCGATATTGTCTGCTGGGGTTGAATACCCGCAAATACCACTATTTTTACCAGATGTCAGATGTCTTCGGATATGGATGGCATGTTACCATGTATCTGATCTCCTCGGATCCTAAGAATGGATCCAATTGAGGGTATAGTATCAATCGGAGTCGATGGTTCCAATGGTCAGACTAGGGATACAATAGTTGAATCACAGCTATCTGAGAGTGGGATCCAAGGATCTGACCCTCAGATCAAGGCATCTGACCCCATCTGATCTTGGATCAAAAATCCAACCAGGGAACCAAAATATAGGCTCGGCTGGATGGGGCTCAGCTCTGGTGGTGAGATAGCACAACTATCTATTAGAGAGTCTCAGATCCTGCACAGCAGTATCCGAGCACCTATATTTGTCATGACCAGCCTGGTCATAGATGGTACTGTGTACACTGGACTGTGCTCAGGTGGCCAGCAGCAGGTCCAGGGACAACTGACAGGGCCTATCCTGAGTCTATGGACAGTACGCAGCAATCATGTGCTGGTGAACTGGTAGCACAGATGTGATCCCTAGGTCACCATTTCCAGGTTCACACCTCTGCCTGGTGACAGTACAGTGTCCACCTGATTGAGGGGCTGGGTTTGCTGTTTCTCCTGTGGTTGGGGGTTAGTTCTACACCAGATAATAAATAGTGCAGTGCCTTCACACAGACAGAATAAGTGGGCCAGATGTTATGTGTAGTACCACCTTCTAGGGATGCAGTACCTAGCCATCTCCCTACACTGGATTGGACAGCCTCTGGGACCACTAAGACATTGTTACCTTCACTAATACACTTCAGTCAAGTTATACCAACTTAGCACATGCATAAGTAAAGTGCAACCAATTAATAGTGCTTTTATTAAGGAACACAGGCCTGGTAGCTGGCAGAAAAGAAGGAGCTAGGCAGTTGCAATCAGCTTGAGCACTCCCATCCTATAGCAATGCCTCCTGAGAGCGATTGTACTGTGGGTCACTACCATGCTCTCAGATTCCACATGGTCTGTGAATCATCTGCCTAGTCAAGGGACTGAAAAGAGGAATTATACTACACAGGGAATGATAACTCTTCAGTTGATACTAGTGGTAAAACTACCATTTCAAGTATGACACAATAACCAATAATTCTGGGTACCCAGATATTAGACTGGTGTCTAGGTGCAGGCCTGGTAGCTACATTTCCTGAGTTCTTTCGATGGTACTCTTGAGGAAAATTAGCAAACTTGCAATTTAATCCAACAAGCCCAAGTGTGCTAACACAATTTAAAGCACTTAACATCCGGACAGGAAAATGCTTGAACCTAACTTGCAGGGCCCTGTGCTCACTTTGGTAAAGTGGACCTACATTCTGTGGCAGGATGTTATATTTTCTGTGGCAGAACAACTGTTGATTCTGTGGCATTTCGCAGCAGTGGGACATCGCACCACAAGCAGGACAGGAGACAGCAGAGTAGCAACAGGTATGTATGTTGATCTAAAACAGTCAGCATAACTGTGCTGAGTAGTCTGTCTTGTAGGAACCCTGGGACCAACATATTGCTTGAGTTTGTGGCATCATTCTTGTCTTCACCCAAAACTGCTATATTCCTCCATATTCTCATCTTGTGCAAATCCTAAATTTATGTAAACTGTAAACAATATTCCTCAGTTTATGTAAACTGGAACAATATTCCTCAGTTTATATAAGCTGCAGAACAATATTCTCTGTTTATGTAAACTAGAAAACTATTCTTCAGTATAAACCACGAATAATTTGTGGTAATCACACAAATGTTTACTGGTAACTGGTATGCCAAGTGTTGTGCAAGTGGTACCCATTGAATAACATGTGCAGTGGTAATCCGCATAAAGGTTTACCTGGTAGCGCGGTATACCGAGGTGCGCCAAATGTGGTAACCATTGAATAACATGTATACTTCTACTCAGTGCAACATCGCCTTATTGCGCGTAGCGGTATACAACCTTTGTGCGATTATCATCAGCTTATTGCTACCGCAATGATTCATGGTGCACGGTAGTGTATTCTGTGGTTTACATTAAATTCCATGGAAAACTCGGCGACTGCAGAATTGTGGAAAACACGGGCCTAGCCAACTTGTAACCCAAATGCTGTAATTGTAATCCAAAATTGAAAAGTACAAAGACCCCAGCCAACAATGCTAGCACTCCTGTGACCCACTGATGCAGCAGTTCAGTCAAGGCAGGAGGCAGCACACAGCAACAGGGTGGTCAGCAGTCAGAAATGGGGCCCAGAGGCTGGGGGATGAAGCACTTCAGATTCCTCAGACATACTGCAGTGCACAGCCCTTTTGCTCACACTTCTCAGAACACAACCTTTCTGACTCAGCTCTTGATTACTGAAACATTACAAAATGGCTTCCCAGTTACCAAGGAGCCCAGAACCCAGGAGTAACCCCACTATCTGACTCCTCTATGGATCGAGAGTATCCACGTACTAAGAACACACCCTAACTCCCTGTTCGCTGATGCATCCCACTAGGTAATGGCTAGGAAGCCTCTTACTTGGCTCTGAGGCAACCTGGGTAGGATGCAGGTCTCTTCTCTGTACAGTTCAGCAGTTTTGATTTGCAGCAATTCCCCACAGGCTCCAACTCTCAGTGGTTTCTTCCAACGGGTGCTTGTCTGGCACAGATTCACAGCTTTTACTACACTGGTGCCTTTCCCTGGTACAGTCTATGAACAATGTAAGCCCAGGATAAGGCTCACAGTGAGTTTTGCAGAATGAACCCTGGTGAGGGCTCATGGGATTGTTGGCCTGACTAGGCCTCTTGCTTGGTCTCACAAGCAGCAGGTCTGAACATCTAAGTGCCTCTCTCAGACTGCCAAAAGCTCCTCATGAGCTTAGAACTTATTTTTCCAAAACAGTGTGTCATTAACTGTCAGGGATGACCATCAGACCTTCTACCCTGTCCTGCCCTCTGATTGGCCTGAAAACCCACCAGTTCATGTGGGATCATCCTCCCAAGCCTTTCCAGTCCTGTGCTGGGCTTTCTAGCCCTCTGATCAGTTGGTTGGTGAGGTTAAAGGTCTGAAAGATGACTTGAGGAGCCCTGTGCTCCAGAGTCATTATTTTATTTGTTCTTTTGCCCTAATTGTGTGTTGGCCCCTAGGTATTCAACAGCCCCTTAGGGCCATTATCCATTCATCTGGTCTGAGCTGTGGGTGCAGCAAGTTTGGCACTGGAGTTGGGAGGAAAGAGCGCTGGGGAGGTATATATATATATATATATATATATATATATATATTAGCTTTCCTGCTGTCAGTGGCAGTCAGTCACAAGGTGCATGAAGCACTGAAAACAATGATGTCCTGTCTTTCTCTCATTCACTTCTTCCCAGATTGAAGCACCAAGATTACAGCAATGTGGCTCAGCCACCAAAAGGAAAGGTACAGGAGGCACCAAGAACACTCAAGCAACTGTCGCTCTCTCTCCCACCACCACAAATGCAGTCAAGTAGGAGGAAACTGGTAACAGGAACAGAGCTCCAGAGACTTCAGCAGGGTGGTAGTCAGCAGTCCTGGTAAGTTCCCTATTGAGGAGGGGTTACAGTCTCCCAGGGTCACAAACTGTTGTCCCGCAACTCCACAAGTTTCATCCAGTGCATATCTGAAAACACAAACAAACAACTAACAGTTCTACCTAGACAAAGGCTTCCTAACTATGCTAGTCACAGGGCCCATAGCAATGCAAAAATACCAGCAGGATCAGAATTAACAACAGTTTCACAAACATTTCTATATAGACAATTGGTTTCTATCTGACCAACATTTCAGCACTCTGCACCTTACATTATAACCAGGGGCTACTGAACACAATATGGGGCATGGATTTGGGTGTGTTATAGATTCCACATGCACTACATAAAGAGGCAGACCAGTGGGTACAATAGGAGTGTCATAACTGAGCTTCAAAATGGGTCTTACATAGTGGTGGGCAAGTTCCTAAACTTAAGCTTTCGGAGTACTTCTGTATAACACAGAATTCACGTAGTAATCAGCAGCTGCATATAACTTCACCTTTAATTTTTATTAAAATTCTTCTTTTAATTAAGTTTTTCAACTTGTATACATACAGGTCATCAGTATTTATACAGTTAAAAACATTCATAACTGTTCACCTTATACAGTCAGTCAGTCAATAAAGCTAATACAAGTTCATATTAACTAGAATACATTCATAGTTTCAGTGTTGATTTTAGCTCCCTGCTGGGTTACAATCTAATCCTGATGGACAAGGAATGTGCATATATTTCCATGTCAAGGCTCACAGTTTCCTCACTAGTCTCATATTGACTGAGCTTATTCAGCCCGACTAAGTTATACATGGGCCACAACCTCACCAAGGTATGGGGAACCAGGCCTGGGCCCTCCAGGCCGGAAGCTCCAGTTTCCAGCCTGTAGTTTCCGGCTGCTACCGAGCTGTATTTCCTAGGGAACAAAAGTAGGGTCTTTTAGCATGTAATATATCTGCCTGCATGTCCATTCTTGGAGAATGTCTCCTCTCGCTCATTCAGGCCATGTGTTATTTTTCCATGTTATAGATTTGTGTTGTGATGTCCCACCAGTCGCATAGTGATGGGGTTTCGCTGTTAGCCATTGCCTAGTTATTGCTTTTTTGCTACTGTTAGAGCAGTGAAAGCAGGTATCTGGTGTTTAGGCCTCTGTATGGCCTAGGAAGTAGGAGGTACAGATACATCTCTAATATCAGTTGGAGCTGTGGGTCTATGAGTTCTCGTAGCTGGGTCTCCAGTTGCTTTAGAAAAGTGATGAGTGCCGGGCAAGCCTACATAATGTGGGTCAGGTTAACCTCTGGCTCAACACACCATCTCCAGCACTCTGCTGTTTTGTTTGGTGAGTAGCGCCTTGTGACTGCCGGGGTCTAAAGTAGTGGATTAAGACCTTCCAGGCGTATTCCCTCCATTGGTGTGAGCTAGTGACCGAGCCAAGTAGCTACATGCCAATCTCCAGTCTCCTGGAGAAAGTTGATACCCGTCTCCTGCACCATTGCACACAGATACTCTCAGTGAGCTTCCCTTTGTGAGTTAAGGTGTTCCTGCTTCCTGTGTTGTTTAATTGAATTTGGCATTGAATTAGTGCGGGTAGCTCTCTGGACTATGAGGGGTCGCTGAAGACCATCCACATAGTGTCTGCAGTTGTAGGTATCGGAAGAAATCTTTATGTGGTAGGTGAAATTTTGCTTGTATTTCCGCATGATGTCCAGATACATCCCTGGGTCACTATTTGTGGGAGGTACTTTAACCCTGTTTTCCCAGCCCATGAAACCAGTATCCAAGCTGTTCGTGGTAAAGTCCAGTAATGCGGAGATTGGGCAGAGCAGCGCTGATATAATGGTATAATTGGTGATTTTTAAGTGTGTACCAATCCTGAATTGGTCTGCTAACCAAGAATTGGTGGTCTGGTGGGTTCTTTCTGATTCCTGTTGATACATGGCCCGTAGGTATGTCTGATCATTCATTAATGCCTTCTCTATTTCTAGCCAATGTGGGTTGGTGGTTTTGTTTTGTCTGGCCAGCATGTGGACAAGAGTTATTACCTGTTAGTAAAGTTTAGGTCTGGAAGTGGCTCCATCTGGCAAGGAGAGTACCTTTAGGCGGACACGGGTTTCTGTTGGCCCATAAATTTCCTATTAAGCGATTTATTTCTTGGAAGGTCTTTAGTGGTATGTATAGAGGAACGTTTTGAATAAGTATAAGGCCCTCGGAGGGTTATCATTCTGATGAGATCTATTCTCTCGTGAGGTTTAAGGGCAGGATCATCCATGCCTGTAGATCTTGTTTTAGTTGCATGATGAAGGGAACATAATTATATTTATAATATTTTGTTACATCTTGAGGTATGTGAATTCCCAGGTACTTCAGCTTCATCAGGTTCCATCTGCCTGGAAGTATGTCTCGGGCGTTCTGTGTAGGGGTGTAGTGAAAAGTAAGAATTTCCATTTTGGTCAAATTAAGTTTGTATCCCGACACGGAGCTATAAGCGTCTAGAATTTGTCTAACCACAGGTAGCAATCGTTCAGGGTTCTGAGGTACAAAGGATGTCATCTGCGATAAGGATATCCGTGTTCCGTGTCCCTATCCTTATTCCTCGACCAATTGGGATTACATACTAACATACTAAAATGCCAGCAGAATAGGCCTAATGGTCTTTCGTGTCTGTCTCATTTGGTCAGCCTCACCCTGGGTGCTGACCTTGCTTCCCCTCGCCTTCTGGCTTCTCCCTTCCCAGTTCCGGATATTCTTGCTGCATTGGATTTTGCTTCCAGAACCCTTCCCCTGTACCTGTCCCACCCTCCTGAACCCTCCACTGTCTCTGCCTCCACCAGCCCCCAGGCAGCGCATTCCATGGCTCCACCGCCTCCTCAGTGAAGTAGCACCTCCTCCTTTCTCCCCTGAATCTTCCCCTCCAGCTTCCACCCATGCCTCTAGTGGCCCTCCTCCTTCCTTCAAGCACCTGACTGTTCCTCCTATTTACCCTCTTCATGTACCTGAAGACCTCTATTATGTCCCCTGGTCCCTTCTCTTCCAATGTGTACATATTTAGCTCTTCAAGCCCTCCTCATAGGTCCTGTCCCCAAGCCCCAAATCATTTTGGTTGCCCTCCTCTGGACCCTCTCCAGGAGGTTAATGTCCCTCTTTAAGTGTGGCCTCCAAAGCTGCATGCAGTACTCAAGGTGCTGCCCTCACCAAGCAGTTATACAGAGGGAGTATTACTTCCTCCTTCTGGAGGTGATCCTAGCGATGCATCCCAGCATCCTGTTGGCCTTGGCTGCTGCCCTCCTACAAGTCTCAGAGTTGTTCATCTTGACATCCGCCACCACCCCAGGTCCCTCTCAGCCATCGAGACTTGTAGCATTTCCAGGTGTACACTGGCCTGGGTTTCTGGCCCCCAGGTGGAGTACCTTGCATTTCCCTGCATTGAACCTCAGCTTCCACTTTCTAGACCATCTTTCCAAGAGCCTCCAGGTCCCCTGTGGGGCCACCTCCCCTCCTCCCCATCCACCACGCCCCAGTTGAGTCATCCGAAAAGACTCATCTCACTCCTGATTCCTGTCCTTATGTCAGAGACATAGAGTGTTGAACAGAAGGGCCCAAGGACTGATCCCTGTGGGACCCACTAATGACCCTCCTTGGGGATGAGACTATCCTGCCAACTCGACCCTCTGGGTCCGGTCCTGGAGCCAATTGCCTATCCATCTGATCATCTGGTTCCCCACCCCATTTCTCCCAGCTTATCCAACAGGCCCACGTGAGGGCAGAGTCAAATGCCTTGCTGAAGTCTAGAAAGAGGACGTCCACTGGTCTACCCAGGTCCAAGGCACTGTCCACCCAGTCATAGAACTCCACCAGGTTTGTCTGACACGATTTCCCCGGATGAATCCATGCTGTTCATCGTCCAGGCACCCTGACTTATCCAGGTCCCCCCCCCTAGCCTCCTCCTGACAATGCCCTCCATCACCTTGCCCACCACGATGTCAGGCTGACAGGCCTGTAGTTCCCTGCCACCTCCCTTGATCCCCATTGGGATAGGCACTATATCGCCACCTTCCAGTCCTGGGGCACCCACTGTCCTCAGAGAGATGGTGAAAAGCTCCGCCAGGCGGTTTCCGCCAGGACATCCACAAGTTTCTTCAGCACTCTGGGATGTAATTTATCAGCCAGGTGCTCTCCATCTTAAGGAGCTGAGGGGCTTCCCTCACTCTCTCTGCTGTGATTTCCACTTCGGTGCCTCTTCTCCTGCTTAGCCCCCCTCCTGCCAGTGATCCTCCCTCTCCCCAGACGCCCGATGGGTAAGTCCCCCCTCCTCAATATCTCTGTCTCCTCCATGTATGATGCAGCACCCCATTTTCCTTGAGAAAACTGGAATGTGAAGTACTACTTAGTACCTCAGCTCTGCTCCCCCGGGTCTTGTGTCCATCTCTCCTGATTTAATCCTTGCTAATCTGCCCTTCACCCTTCATTTTTCCCCCAATGTATCTAAAGAACCCTTGTTCCTCTCCTAACTTCCTGGCCAGGTTCTGCTCCTTCCTTGCCTTAGCCGCCCTCACCACCCTAGTGGCCCTTCTAGCCATCAGCTCGTGCTCGCCGATCCCTTTCACTCCTTGAGCACTTGAATTGCTTATAGGCTGCCTTCTTTCCCCACACCACCTCCTGGACCTTCCTGGTCCACCAACAGGGTTTTTGAGCCCTACCACATTTTCGTCTTACTCTTGCACAGGTGCTGGTAGCATCCTGCACCCCTCTGATGATTTCCCACCTACTATCGCGTCCATGTCTGACCCAATCCCATCCAAATGCTCATAAGGATCCTTCCCATTTCCTTAAATCCGCCCACCTGAAGTCAGGTTACTTCTGTCTTTGTGCAGCCTTCTACCCTCCTAGGTCCAGGCAGAACCAGACCGTGGCATGGTTCACTCCCCGCCAATGGGTCCCTTACCTCCAGGCCCCCAATCTGGTCACTGTCTGCCAGGACCACATCCAGTACCCGCACCTCCCTGGTCGGTTCTCTCACCTGCTGAGTTAGGAACGCATCTTGAAGACATCCAACAACCTCTGTTCCCTGGTCACAGAGGATGTCATAGTCTCCCAGTCTGTTCCTGGCATGTTTAAGTCCCCAACACCACCACCATTCCTCTGCCCAGTCTGCAGTGTCTCCCAACATCTGCCACCAGACTGTCCTCCAGCTCCTCCACCAGGGCAGGGGGTCTGTACACCACTCCTATTTTTACTCTCTTGCCCCCTTGTTATCAAGGTGACCCAAATCGCCTCCATGGTTCCTCCACCTCCTCTACCCCCCTATGCCAATGCAGTTTTTGACTATCATTGCTACCCTCCCCTCCCTTCCCTCCCTCTGTCCTTCCTGAACATAGTGTAACCCTCCAGGTTCAGGTCCCAGTCGTGTCCTGCAGTGGCCCAAGTCTCAGTGACTGCTGCCACATCCACTGCTCCCTCAGTTAGCATCGCCTGGAGCTCAGGCATTTTATTGCCCAAGCTCCTGGCATTTAGCAAGTACTACCTTCCACTCCAGATTCGCTCTTGCTGGTGGCTCGATAACCGTGCAAACAATAGTGGCAATAATGGGCATCCCTGTCGAGTTCCTCTTTGGAGCCAAAAGTACTCAGAGTGATGCCCATTCACCTTCACGCATGCCTGGGGGCAGAGTACACATTTTGTAGGATTTGAATGAAGGCAGGGGAAATCCAAATTTGTTTAGGGCTAGGTACAGAAAGGGCCAGGCCACTCTGTCAAAGGTCTTTTCCACGTCTAGACTTATTAGCACTGTTGGCTCTTCATTCTTTGCATCTGATTTACCAAATAGAGAGAGCGTTTGATGTGATCAGTGGTGGTGTCGTCCTACAAATCCTGTTTGGTCTTTATGTATTAGTAAGGGAGAACTTGATCCATGCGGTCAGTATAGCTCATAAACAATTTATAATCCTGGTTTAGTACCGAGATGGGTCTATATGAGGCGAGTTTTGGGGTTTTACCAAGTTTAGGGATCACCTTCACCTTTAATTTTAGCATCAAAGTTCCATTAGTTTTGATGGACTTCATGTTAACTTCAACTTTTTATTGCTTCACCTTTAATTTTGTTGCCAAGTTCACGTGATTTCAATGAGGCTTCACATTAACTTTGCCTTTTTATTGCTTTTAAAGGGAATTTTGTAGTGATTCATGGGATGGCAGGTCACATGGGCTCTAGATTGTGTTGCACAGCCTCAGTTCAGCGTAGTGTATGTAGTGGAGAGCTGTAGACAGTTTGTTATCAGAGCTCTAAGAATCAAACCATTGAAAAAGCTTTCAAAATAATTTTTCTACAAAATTTTGTGTCAAAATTTAGTACACTGATTGTATGAAACCCTCGTGTGTTTTATATCATCGAGCGTTTATTGATTCTGTGTGCATATTGGATATTAATTTGGTACATTTCAGTCTCTGTACTGACAGACACTGTAAAGTATGCTTAGCGGGAGGAGCGTAGCTGTGGAAGGAGATTTACAGTGAGAAAGGCAGTCTTTCTAACTGTTGTTGGGTAGCTAGTGTGTTAGTATTTGTATATTCATGTACACACAGTAATACTTGTAGTAAGTTTTGATAATTTTTGCTGTTTGCTGTGGTGCAGTGTATTTTTCAGTCAGTTTAAAAGATTTGGTTATAGTGAACTAAACTGTTAAATTTAATGCGCATTACCTGTAGTATGTGTGTGCATGTGTGCGTGCCGTCAAGTGAGGCGCATTTTATTGTGCCACACTGTAATCGCAGTACTGTGAACCTCTTAGCTGTCTGCAGTATTTTTTACTGCTTCATTCTATCTAGGTAGTGGACTGGTACTGTAGCGCCCCATAAAGATATTATTTTTCCAGTTTGGGATTTGCGTGACCACTAGTTAATGTGTTGTTTTTGCTTGTGCGGTTGCAGTCCCTGAGTATGCAGTCTCCATCTGTCTGTGCATCTGCATCTGCTCTGTGATTGTTTGACAGCCATTCCAAGATGGTACATTAACTACCAGTAGAGCCTACTATTAAGAAATGCCAACCTGCCCTGCCTACCCCCTCCCCATTCTCATCTCTCGGACTAGCGCTTCATCAATGGAAGTAAAACAAAGAAAAAAGTAAACTCTCCACAACACAGAAAGTAACAGAAAAGTTCCAAATAACCTTGTAGCCTTATATGCTTAGCTCGGTTTCCAAGTGCCCCCCTGCTCCCTTCCGCTTCTGCTCCTTCCAGGTGCTCAACTTACAGCAAATAACAGGAGTTGTGGGTTAAAAACTAAAGCATACATTTTAATTTTACACTTAAAAATTTAAAAGTTAAAAAAAAAATTATTGGCACCTCATTCAGACCGTTTGGCCACTGCCACTGTGCTAGACCTCACAATGAACTGCAACTGCCAATTGCACTCTCTCCACCCGTTCATGATGCAGTAAATGATATAAATAAAACACAGCACCAGCCAGTGTGGAATGAGAGGAGCTAGACACAATACAAAAAAAAACAACTTAGCACTAGCCAGCTTGGGTTGGACAGGAGTTCAACAATGAAAGGGGGCAGCAAGTACACACTGCAAGCAAAGAACTCTTAAACACTGTAGAGCCCTCTACTGGCAACTTTACCAATAGAGGGACTACTTTACCCCAAAAATAAATAAATGAATAACTGCAATGTTTTTTATCTAATTTTTTTTTTTATGTATTTGTTTTATTTTTAACTGTTACATAAAAATTCCACATGTAGCCCATTTTCTAAGCACAATAATACCATCCATGGTGAGCAGTATGAGCATTACTGGACTTTTCAGGGTTAAGCATCAGCCTCATTATGCCTCTGGGAGGTCTGATATAGCCCAATATCACCCACCCTGTTGGGTATTATTGCTTGCTAAAGAACTTAAACAGGAAAACGCTTGAAAACCAACTTGTAATCCAAATGGTGTAATTGTAATCTAAAATTGGAAAATACAAAGGACCCCAGCCAGCAATGCCAGTACTTACATGATCCATTGATACAGCAGTTCAGTTGAGGCAGAGGCAACACACAACAGTAGAGTGGGCAGCAGTCAGGAACAGGGCCCAGAGGCGGGGATGAAGCACTTCAGATTCCCTCAGGCGTAGATGGGTTGAACATCCATTGAGTCCAGTGACTCCCTGTTCACTGACCCACCCCACTAGGTAAGGGCTAACAGGCACCTTACCTGGCTCTGAAGCAACCTAGGTAGGATGTTGGTCTCTGTCTCTGTACAGATCAGCAGCTTGGATGCAGCAGTGCCACACAGGCTCCAGTTCTCAGTAGTACTCTCAACAAGTGCTTGTCTGTCACAACTTCACAGCTTTTACTACATTGGTGCCTTTCCCTGACACAATCTATGAACAATGTAAACCTGGGATAAGGCTCACAGGGACTTTGCAGAATGAACCCTGGTGAGGGCTTGCAGGATTGCTGGGTCTGGCAAGGCCTGTCGCTTGGTCTTACCAGCAGCAGCTCTGAACACCTCAGCCAGTCTCTCTCTCAGACTGCCATGTGCTCAAGAGCCCAGAAACATATTTCTTCAAATTAGTGTCCTGTTGAACAGGCAGGGCTGTCCATCAGTCCTTCTGCCTTGTCCTGCCCTCTGATAGCCCTCCAGTCCATGTGGGATGGTACCGGTTGCAGCTTCCTCCCACAATCCTTTATAGTCCCTTGCTGGTCTTTCCAGCCCGTTGATTGTTTGGCTGTTGAGGTTAGGGGTTATAAAGATGGCCACACCCATGTTTCTGTAGAGTCCTGTGCTCCAAAGTCATTATTTTAATTGTTTCCATGGCCTAATAAGTGTGCTGGTCCCCTAGGTATTTAAGAGCCCCTTAGGGACTTTATCCAGTCAATTGGTCTGGGCTGTGGATGCTACAAGTCTTGCATCAGAGTTGAGAAGAAAGAGAGTGCTGGGGAGGGCCCTTGCAGCATGTGCTCTTTTCTACAAGCTCTCCTGCCATCAGCAGCAGTCAGCCACAAGGTGCATGAAGCATGGAAAAACAGTGGTGTCCCATATTGTTCCTGGTCTCTTCTGCCCAGATCAAGGGACCGGGATTATAGCAGCGTGACGTAGCTACCAAAATGAATGGTGCAGAAAGTGCTGAGAACGCTCAAGCAGCCCCTTTCTCTCCCGCCACCACACACACAGTCAAATGAGAGGGAGCCAGCAGCAGGAACAAAGCTCCAGGACCTTGGGAGGGTGGCAATCAGCAGTCCAAGTAAGCCCTCTCCCAGGAGAGGGTTACACTGAGTCATATGACTTACTACACCTTTGGTTATCTACACATTATTTATTTTTATTTATTTATTTATTTAAGCATTTAACCAGGCTGGTGTACTGAGTGGAGGACCACTCGTTTCCTGACACGACCTAGGGGAAATTGGGGTATAGGGAGCATAGGAAGAAATTTACAAACATTAAAGGCATTGCAAAAGTATACAGAAATTGCCAGAGGCTGAAGACCAAATGAACATTGAGGTCGCTAGGTATTTACATAATTGTGCAAATTATCTACAGCATAAAAACAGACATCAATAGCTTTTAGGACCCTTCAGTGTAGCTGCTGATTTTGGCATGTCTAATGGGTAGCAGGAACCAGAGGACGTAAGGGCGTATGTATTTGGTTAGTGAGAACATGTGCAAGTGGCAGGAAATGTGCATGGAGGAGAGGGTTGAGATGTCCGGGGTTAGTGGAGTGCCTGATGTCTGCAGGCAAGTCATTCCAAAGTTTGGGCATCGATATTTGAAGGCCGTTTGGCCCTCTGAGGTGTGCATGAGTGGCATTTGGAGAAGCCTGGATTCTGTGCTTCTGAGTGAGTAGGCTGGGAAGGCTGACCGATATGGCAGATGCAGGTATGGAGGAAGGGTTTGTGACCAGAATTTGGCAATGACTTTGGAGCAGTGGATCAATCTGCAGGATGAGTGAGGGCAGGGCAGAGTCCCTATAGAGGTTGCAGTGGTGGGTCATTGTTGGGCAGTCCAGGCTGAAACAACAGAAGGAGTGGAAAAGGGTGTCCAGGCCGGCCGGTTAGATGAGGGTGCGAGCGCCACAAACCACGTCGCCATAATCAACTAGTGGAGAATCATTTTATGTACAATGTCCCAGCAGACTTGCTTGGACATGCAGTCTTTTGTTATTAGATATAGAGCACCAAGTTTGGGTGAAGCTTTTGTGTAATGAATCGATATGGGTGGAGAAATCCAGGTATTGGTCAAGCCAGACACCCAGGTATCTAAATGAGGTACAGGACTCCGGGGGCCCCATCTAAGGTTAGAAAGGAAGGGCATGAGTCTAGGCGGGAGAGCGAGGTTGCATCCCAGTAAGCGAGATGATTTTTCAGATTTAGGAATAGCTGGTTGGACGGAACCATTCCTGTATAGCATTGAAATCCATTGAAGCACATTTGTCACCTCGCCTGTGGAAGGGCCTGAGGCATACAGTATGGTGTTGTCAATGTGCATTTGGATATATGAGAGTGTGCAGGCTTGTGGGAGTAATTTAGAATATTGAAAAAAGCAGAAGGCCCAGGACTGAGCCTTGGGGACCCCATAGTGACTGAAAGGGGAGAATATGTGAGGGCCAATTTTCACCGATTGGTATCGGCCTGCCAGGAGGCATGGAACCATCTAGTGGCATGGTCAGAGGGCCAGTATCATTTAGTTTGGCTAGCAACTTAGGGTGGGAGATGGTGTGAAAGCCTTGGCCAGGTCTTTGAAAATGGCAGAGGGTGATGTGCCCTCTGTCCATCCCCTAAGGATGTCATCGGTGATTCTTAATAGGGAGGAAATGGTAGAGTGAGACTTGCAGAAACCAGACTGATAGGGGGTGAAGAAAGAGGCAGTGTCAAGTTATATGGAAAGTTGGGCAAGTGCAAGGTGTTTCTGAATTTGGCCAGGATATGGAGAAGGAGATGGGACGGTAATTTCCCGGCATGGAGGGTCGCCGCCCTGGGAGGGGATAACAGTCACTTGCTTCCATGCGGATGGGATTTTGGCCATGGAGAATGAGAGGTTGAGGAGGCCGGCTATTGGAGCGGAAATTGCTGGGGCTGATAGGTGAAGTAATTTGGCGTCCAGGCCTATGGGGCATTGCCTTTGTTGAGGTTAAGTGAGCATAGTACTTGTAGCACCTCGGCTGTGGTTACTAGGTGGAAAGAGAAGCTGGTGGCGTGTGTGTGGAGTTCTGCGCTTCGGAGGAGTATGAGGTGTGCATGGGGTGGGCGGTGTGGTGTGTGGTGTGCATGGTATGGGCGAGCAGCTGGGTAGGAGACATGCAGCACAGCTAGTGAAGAAGGTATTGAAGGCAGAGGCTACTTCACCAGGGTCAGAGACAGAGGAGCCTGGGATGGTTAGAAGTCAAGGTTGGTGGTTGGATGGGGGAGAGAGGGTTTGAGAGCTTTCCAAAGTTAGTGGGATGGTTAAGGTTAGCGTTCAGGGCCAACATGAAGTAGTTCTTTTGGCCCGGCGAATCAATTTGGTGCAGGTATTTCGGAGGGTACGGTATCTTGTAGGGATTCCTGGGAGCATGGTAATTTATGTTTACTCCATGCCTGATCCCTGGTATGGCAGCTGCTAATGAGATCAGTGGAGACCCAAGGAAGGTGGGATCCCTGACTCGTGTACTATGAGACATGCTTATCCCAGACTGCGATGAATCTGGCCTTAAAGTTTCATACGCGATAGTCGATTGAGGGTGCCTTGGGTATGAAGGACCAGTCAATATGAGTCAGGTCGTTCAGGAGAGCAGGTAGAGATAGGGATTGTAAGATCTCGTGAGAATCATCCTAGAGGGTGGTTTTCTTGGTCTGTGCACTTTCCTGACCATATATATCATGCGGTGATCACTTAAGAGAGTCAGGAGAAGACCAGCATTTATAATCCTGTGTGGGTGGGATGTGATGGCCCAGTCCAAGAGGGAGTGGTTTGCATTTTGGGTTTAGCGGGTTGGTTGGGAGATTAGCTGGAAGAGGTTTAAAGGTGTTATTTTGGTGCGAGTTTGGTACTGTCTTTTAGCCAGTTGAAATTGAAGTCTGCCAGGATATGGAGCCGCCCCCTGTGGCAAAAGACTTTAAAGTGGTCAGGTGGTCTAGGACACTGGGCAGGGGGGTACTTGGGTCAGTAGGAACCCACCACATAGACAGGGGCGGAATAAGGCAGTCGAATTTGATTAATAGGGAGTCTATTTGGGGTGTAGGTGAAGTTTGGACGGGGTGAATTGCAGCCTGGTGGAGATAAACATGGCAATACCTCCCACTCTTTTTGCCTTGACGGTCTTGTCTAATCACTGCATAGCCAGGGATGGCTACTGCAGAGTCCATGTGGTGTGGCTTTAACCAGGTCTCTAATAGTATGAGGATGTCTGGTCGTAGAGACAGGACAGTAAGTTGCAATTCTGGTAATTTTTTTCAGGATGCTGCAGATGTTGAGGTGCAACAGCCGGATGCCCTGGGGAGACACAGTGGAATGTGGGAAGTGGGAGGCTGGGACCCAGGTTAGTTTCGATATCACCTGCCAGTAGAAGAAGCAGCGTAAGAATGAGTTTGGTTTTGTGCCAAGCAGGTCTGGTCGGTGAGAGGGTTGGGTGCGTGAGGGGTGGACAAAGTGGCCGGCTGCTGTGAGTTACATAGGACAGATAGACCAGGGAAAAAGAGGGGGAAGGATAGTGGCTCCGAGTTCCCACTTGAGCTGGGACCATGTGTTATATGTTGTGGGAAGGTGGTTGAGGGCAGGGATGGGGGTAGTGATGGTATAATGGGGAGGTTGGGGTCGGTTGTGGATGGGTTGCTGGGGGAGGAGGCTAGGGGAAAAGACAGGAGGAATAATGGAAGGCAGCACAGAAGCATCTTTTAAAGATTTGTAGCAGCTAGCAAGTGTAGCGCCTCTAGTAGCCACAGCAGATAAGCTGCTAATGAGAAAGTGGACTGATGGTTGAAAACCACCACGTGAGACCTCGTATAACTCTGAGTGCCGACCACGGGTGGTGGTGGTGGGAGCTGGCATGCAGTGGCGGTGAGGAGTAAAGCATGCTGTCTGCAAGCAGCTAGCTGAGGTCCTACAGTCGCTTTGTTCCTACCTTGATTCGCTCCGGGGGGGTCCTGCAGTCGATTCTGGAGAGGGCAGGTAGCTTCCAACACCACAGAGCCCTCATGGATCTCCTGGCGGGGCTGGGCAACTCCAGACCCTCATGACCCCTGCACTGAGGAGAAAAGGAGAGAAAGGAGAGAGACAAGATTTAGAGCATGACGGAGAAGGGGGCTAAGCTCAGGTAAGAGCAGGAGATTCTACTACGCAGTTGCAGCTGGAGCAGTGTTACAGGTTCTTGAATGAATTATTTGCCCTAAACATAGCTGGAGCAGTGTTAAAGTACGGAAAGAAATGTGAGCTATGTAAAATTAAATAAACTGAATGACTAGCAGTACAAGGTGCACAAGGAAATGCTACAGGCAAACTGTTGGCTACGCACAGAGAAACTGTCTGTAGGCACTCTTAAGGTACTTGAATAAATAACAGGCAAACTGATTAGCTATGCGCTGAGAAAATCAGCACAGATAAACTATCAGTAATGCTACACCGACTCTTAAAGGCAGTCTTGTATTTAAGGCAGTACTAGATTTATAAAGATGGTCCAAATATTCAAAAATGTAGTGGCGCCAAAACACATGCCGTCTGCAAGCAGCTGGCTGAGGTCCAGCAGTCGCTTTGTCCGTGCCTTGATTACGCTCCAGGGGTTGTTCGTGCAGTCGATTCTGGGGAGGGCAGGTAGCTTCAGTGCCCTCTGACCCTCGTGGATCTCCTGGGAGGGCTGGTGACTCCAGACTCTCACAACCCCTGCACTGAGAGAAAGGAGAGAGGGACAAGATTTAGAGCATGGCGGAGAGAGGCGGGGCTAAGTTTCAGGTAAGGGCAGGAGATTCTACTATGCAGTTGCAGCTGGAGCAGTGTTACAGGATCTTGAATGAATTATTTGATCTAAAGTTAGCTGGAGCAGTGTTAAAGGTATGGAAAGAAATGTGAGCTATGTAAAATTAAATAAATTGAATGACTAGCAGTACAAGGTGCACAAGTAAATGCTACAGGCAAACTGTTGGCTAAGCAGAGAAATCAGCTGTAGACACTCTTAAGGTACTTGAATAAATAACAGGCAAACTGATTGGCTATCGTTGAGAAAAATCAGCACAGACAAACTATCAGTAATGCTACATAAACTCTTAATGGCAGTCTTGTATTTAGGCAGTACTAGATTTATAAAGCAGTCCATATATTCAAAAATGTATTGGCGCAAAGCATACGCCATCTGCAAGCATGGCTGAGGTCCTGCAGTCACTTTGTCCCATACCTTGATTCACTCCGGGGTGTTCCTGCAGTCGATTCTGGGAGGGCAGGTAGCTTCGCGCCTCGCGACACCTTGTGGATCTCCTGGGAAGGCTGGCGACTCCAGACCTCATGATCCCTGCACTTGATTCACTCTGGGGTGGTGTACCTGCAGTCGATTCTGGGAAGGCAGGTAGCTTCAGTGCCCTTGCGACCCTTGTGGATCTCCTGGGAGGGCTGGCAACTGCAGACCCTCATGACCCCTATACTTGATTCGCTCTGAGGAGGTGTTCCTGCAGTCAATTTTGGGGAGGGCAGGTAGCTTCAGTGTCCCTCGCAACCCTCGTGGATCTCCTGGGGAGGGCTGGTGACTCCAGACCCTCATGACCCCTGCACTTGATTCACTCTGGGGAGTGTTCCGCAGTCGATTCTAGCGAGGTCAGGTAGCTTCCAGCACCCTCACAACCCATGTGGATCTCCTGGGCAGGGCTGGCAACTCCAGACCCCTCATGACCCCTGCACATGCATGTTGTGGGCACTATGATTGGGCAGTCCATTGTATGGCAGTCTTTATTGTAGGGTGTGTGTTTCTGAATGATTCGGGTAAGCTATGAGACATTCTGTTAGTCATTGGAACCTAACTTTTGGGGAGCTCAAGGCAATGAAGATTATGGGTCGGAGGTCAGGCGCTGCTGGCAGAGGTCCGAGCTAGAGTGGACAGACTGCCCTGTGCTTTCATTATGCTGAGTATCAGGGGCAATCATCCATAAGAAGGCAGAGTTCCTGTCCAGGGAGATTGCTGCCGGAAGAATCTACCAACTGTGCTTCTTTGAACTGTAGACAGGCTGATGAATCCAGCCAGTCTGCAGCTGAAAAAGTATTTTCTGACACTTTATGCAAAGAGTTTGTTCATTTCTTCTCAGACAGGGTGTCCACTATCCAGCAGGGCGTTCTGCCAGTGTGCCACACAGTAGCTGACAGTGATCACCCTGTGGCATTTGAGAGTGCTCCGCCTAGTTGGCAGGATTTTAAACCAGTGGAGGTGGCTGAGGTCATGGAGGTTGCCCTCGGGCTGAAGCACACATATTGTGAACTGGACCCTGTGCTGACATGTTTCTTGATGAGATGTGTCAACTCTGTTGTCCCAGTGTTCACCTTGATTGTCCGGTGCTCTGTGTCAGAGGTGGTCTCTCCGGATGCTTGAAGGAGGCTCTGGTTAGCCGCTTCTGAAGAAACCATCGCTTAGACCCTGGACGTCATGGTGAATTACCATCCAATCTCCAACCTCCATTTTTAGGGAAGGTTGTTGAGAAGAGAATGGCGCAGCAGCTAGAGGAGCACCTCATGACCTTTGACCTGTCACGAACCCCTCCAGTCGGGTTTCAGGCGAGGCATAGCATGGAAAACCGCATTAGTTCAGGTGCACAATGACCTCCCTCAGGGATTGAGATCAAGGAGAAGGGACAATTCTCATTCTCCTCGACTCTCTTCAGCATTTGACACGGTAGACCATCATCATGGGGAATAGACCCCAGACTATTAAACTTAGTTATTAGTTTACATAAAAATACTACAGTGAGAGTCCAGTATACTAGAAAAGGTCAATATACAGAAAAGATAATGGTTAAAAAGTTGTAAATCAGGGATGTTTATTGGCACCAGCACGTTTAATATTTATATTGACCAGCTAATTAGAGAGCTGAATAGATATGAAACAGAAGTTGATGGTCGTAAAATTAGTGTCCTGGCTTATACAGATAATGCAAATATTTTATCAAAAACAGTTGGAGGTCTCCAGATGGCAGTAGATATAGCTGTTAATGCTCTTCAGAAGTTATCATTAGAAATAAATGTTGAGAAAACAAAGGTCATTAAAATGGGAAAATTGTGTAGACGAGCGTGTGTATGGAAAGTGAAAGATGTAAGGCTGCAAGAGGTAAAAGAATATAATTATTTTGGGGAATAATAACTAACTCACTAGACTGGCATAAACAGATAGATAATAATAAGAACAAAGGAAACAAACAGTATTGTCCCTAAATAGATATGGTAAATTATTTAGTAATAATTCTTTGAGGCCTCCTGCAAAGCGTATGTAGCAAAGGCAAAAGCAGTGACGTTATATTCTTCAGAGGTATGGGGACTTGAATATATAGTGAGTTTATTAGAGCCAATTCAAAATATATTTGCCAGGATTAATTTGGGATTTCCAACTGCGGTTTGGAGGCCATTTAAAATTGGAAATGGGATTGCATTCTTTGGCTTTATCTGCAAAAATACATGCCATGAACTATTGGAAAAAGATAGTAAACAAGCATTTGTCAATGCCGAATGTTGCTTGCTTCTATGTGCTGTTTAGGTATTTGGAAGTCATTGGAGTGTAAATATTGAAAATTTGCGAACTTACAAGCGTGCGTAGGAACTGCTAGCACCACACATATAAAACAGTCATTTTAGGATTTTTCACCAAATTTTCAACATAGCCATTTTAAGACCTCTGGTCATGAACAGTGTCACTGTGATTTTGTTAATGTGTCCCATACATTGAGTTTGCACACCGACTGCGCCATTTAGTGCGCTACATAGGCGCGGAGACACATTTTGGGCAGGATGTGAAAATGACAGCTGTACTGCTCATAAGGAGGTGTGTAAAATGGCAATGTTGAAAATCTGGAGTGGAAATATTGAAAATTCGCAAACCTACGAGCGTGCGTGGGAACTATCGCTACACACTCATTAAAACAGTCATTTTGGAATTCTTTCACCAAATTTTCAACATTGCCATTTTAAGATCTCTGCTCATGAACAGTGACACTGTGATTTTCTTAATGTCCCATACACTGAGTTCTCTAGCGACTGCGCCATTGTGCGCTTCATGAAATGGAATCCGTTTTGGGTGAGATAAAAATGACAGCTGTACTACTCATAAGAAGGTGTGGAAAATGGCAATGTTGAAAATCTGGAGGGAAATATTGAAAATTAGCAAACCTACGAGCTATGAGGGAACTGCGAATGCATCAGAAAACAGTCATTGTTAGGAATTTTTCACCAAATTTTCAACATAACCATTTTAAGACCTCTGCTCATGAACAGTGTCACTGTGATTTTCTTAATTTGTCCCATACATTGATTTCGCGACACCGACTGAGCCATTCTGTGCTACATGGGCGGAAACACATTTTGGGTGAGATGTGAAAAATGACAGCTGTATTACTCATAAGAAGGTGTGCTAAAATGGCAATGTTGAAAATCTGGGATAAAAATATTGAAATTTCAGCGAACTTATGAGCCTGCGTAGGAACTGTGCAATGCCGCCAAGTAAAACAGTCATTTATTGGAATTTTGGCACAAATTTTCAACATGGGGTTTTGGGCCCCCTTCTCATGAATGATGTCACTGTCATGGCGGTATTTCAAGGCCTGAAGGGTGATTTCACAGTCACTCGCGGTCATTGGCGCGGAAATCACTCTTCGGGCCTGAATAACGCCATGACAGTGACATCATTCATGAGAAGGGTCCCAAAACCCCATGTTGAAAATTTGGTGCAAAATTCCCAAAAATGGCTGAGATATGCAATAAAGTTGAACCCCCCAGCCCATTATACAGCTTACCGCATTTCCTCAGTTCGCGGTCAGCTTTGAAGAGTCTGACGTGTCCCTGGTCCACCGAAGATCGTCAGCGCCGGTCCGGAGTAGTATGGGGTGAGGGGTGTGGGGAGGCTGGGTGCACAGTGGTGAGTGCGGGTTGTGGGGGGTGGCAGGACGCACTGCGGGACCGTTTTGTCTTACAGGTAAAAAAAAAAAAAGGCGTCGTGGGACCGTTTGCCACGCTGGTGGAGCTCCCAGCATGGCACAAGGATGTTGGGGTGGGCGTTCAGCTGACAGGGGATTGGGCACCCCGTCGGCAAAAGGACTGATTGCCACTCTGGGGTGGGCTCCAGCGTGGCACCAACTACTGGGGTGAGGAGGCAGCGCAGCTCAGCTGGCGAGGATTGGGCACCCTGTCGGCTATACAGTGCGTGCGAAGTGCGCACGCCTGCGCAGATGGGGAGCTGCGCGTGGGCAGCTTCTTATCGCTGCTCACTCAGCGTAGCTCCCCTTTCAACTGTATGCCACTGCATTTTGGAGCATGTCATAGGCAGCTCCAAAATGCATGACTTACAGGGCCACGGCCCAGCACACTGCCTGAATTGAGGAGGAGGTGACACACCTCCGAAATCTCCGATGATGGCACTATGTTTCTTGCACATGCGTGCAAGCAACATATAAAATGAGGATATTATTACTGTATAAGCATAGCTTGCTGGTTAGAGGATTTAAAGTTACAAGGGAAGGTAGTGGTTATAATTCATGGTTTAAAAATTGGATACTGATGTTGGAAAAGCCGGACTAGACTCACTCTATTAAGTTAGACCTGTAACAGAAACTGATATATATAGATCATATAAAAAATAGATGGATTGATATTCAAAGGCAGGAAGACTTTGCAAAGTTAATTGCCTTCCCTGTTTTTCTTTATAAAAAGTAGTGGATAATTGGGGCCCTCAGAACTATTTGATTTGCTGTCAAAATGGTTTACACAGAAAGATATTTGCCAGAATGAGGTTTAACATCCATATGAATTGCCATGCTCAAACAATACCATGGGAAAAAATTAGTAAGCAAGAATTGTGTGAATGTAATAAACAGATCTTAACAATTGATCATTTGATATTGGAGTGTGATCTTTTGAAAGCTTTTAGGAAAAATGGCTTAATCCAGTATTTCAGAAATTGTATGGTAAAAGGAGAGAAGATATACTGGTAAAGTTATTAGATGGAAAAGCAATGATACATTCATATCCTGTAATATGTTTTTATTTGGATGTGTGTTAATATTTTGAAATTTAGGACATAAAAATCGTATTTTTGTGTAAAGTCAAAATATTTATTGAATGTTATGTTTTGTATTTAAATGACATTTTCAGTGTCTACCTTTTGAGATATACACTGGCTGATTTTAATAAAAAAATTCATTCATTCATTCATGGTAGACCATCGTATGTTGCTCAATCGCCTGAGGGAATTCTGTGGACTTGCAGCACTGTCATCTGCTGGTTTGAGTCCTGTCTCACTAACAGGAGGCAATGGGTAGTGATGGAAATTTCTCCTCCTCCCTAACCTTCTGATGTGTGGAGTACCTCAGGTTTCAGTCTTGTCACCGATGTTGTTTGCCATATGCATTACTGCCCTGGACTGCTCATTAGGAAATACAGTTTGGGTTTTCATTGCTATGCCAATATACCCAACTGTATCTTTCCTTTGCCCCTGGGACATCCAATGTGGTAGAAGTGCTAAATAGATGCCTAGCTAAGATCAATGACTGGATGGCCTCCAGCTGGTTGCGACTGAACCCCAATAAGACGGAGGTACTAGTGGTGGAGTCAAACAGAAGGTGTGATAGGAGGGCCTCTGCCACAGATACTGAGTTATTCCTAGGGTCTGTGCCACTGAAGGCCTCCTCTAGGGTGCACAATTTTGGCATAACCTTCAACAGCAGATTGACATTTGAAGCTCAGGTGTCATCCGTTGTCGGACCAGCTTTTACTATCTTAGGAGTATCGCAGAATCAAGCCCCCAGTTCCGCCTATGGACTTCCCCACTTTGGTGCATGCCTTACGTAACGTCCAGGCTGGATTACTGTAATACACTCTACTTTGGGGTCTCAGGAGGTACCCTCCACAGGCTGCAGCCAGTACAGAATGCAGCTGCCAGGTTGCTGACAAGGCAGTCTAGATACTGCCAAATCACCCTGGTGCTGTGTGATCTGCACTGGCTGCCGGTCAGGTGGAGGATCCTCTTTAAGGTGGGCTTGTTCATCTTTAAGGCCCCTACATGGGTTGGGCCCTGGGTACTTGTCTGACCTACTGACACCCGCTGTCTCGGCCCGCTCTCCCTCTGTTCCTCCTCTAAGGGCCTCCTTGCGATTCCCAGGAAGAGGCTAAAGACCACCAGTGATAAAACTTTTAGAGTCATTGGTCCCATCTTATGGAATTCGCTGCCACCATCTGTAAGGTAGGCCCCTCAGTGGAAGTATTTAAGGCCCACCTCAAGGCTTTCCTGTTTAGCCAAGCTTTCCCAGACACTGTCTAGTAGTATTCATTTTCGAGATTGCCTCTTAATGATTACCGTGTTTTATTTATTTAAGTTTTGGAAATAACCTTTGAGCCAAGTCTCTTTTATAAAGGTTCCACGTCAGGAACAGATCATAGACATACTTACCTACAGTGATGGTAACTGTTTTATATGATCTGGTTTATTTATCAGCATTTTATTTCTGTATATGTTGTAGTTTGTGATTAGTTATTATTTGTATGGTGCCCAGAGATTCTGGGATTGGGGCCTTGAAAAATAAACTTTGCCTTTGCCAATTATAGCTTTCAGATTCCTTTATTGTGTTTGTATTGTTTTAAAGTACATACACAGGTCCGGACAGTATTGCCATTCATACACTAATACCAGTGAATGTTAGTAATAGAATAGTACTCTATACATACGGCGTGCGTGCACACACACGTCCACACCTAAGTGTTGTACTATGTATAATCAGTGTCATATAGCTATTTTATGCTCCTTCTGCAACAGCACTATACTCATGTGTGCCTAACACTCACCTGACTCATTGAGTCCTTTCCCCAGTCCAACCTTCTGTCCAGGTCTGTTAATCACCCACAACCTTCCTTCAGGATAAAGACTGCTGGGGTGTGCATTATGCTCAGGCACCAATTTATTCACAAGTACCAGATATATTTAATTCTTGTGAATGGTGCTGATAATACAATTACCAGAGATATTTAATACTTGTGAATGGTGCTGATAATGTTCTTTACAAACACTGGCAGTAGTTCTTGAGTGTTTTGCAATCATCTGCCTAGTTCTAGAAATGCAGAAACATAGGGCCCGATTTTCAAAAACACTTAAGAGTGACATAACTTGCTTAGCTATAAGCGTTCGGAAAACCTTGATTGCGGCAGGGACCCTGTGCCAGATTTTACAGTTTGCAGGGTCCCTGAGCCAAACACCAATGTTTGCTGCAGACCACAAAATGCACCAATGTCCTGGCATCGTGCTATTGGCTACATGTCGGCACCCTCCTCAGCACAACACTGGAGGGTCTGAGATAGTGGGAGGGGGATATACAGCAGGCCAGGGGGTGCCAGGGTCCTACAAGGGGCTGGAGTGGTGGTAGTGAGGGCATCAGGAGATGAGGCAATCAGCGGAGCACCTGTTGGAGGTGCTTGTGCCATATACTTTAGTACAGTAAGATGAGCCTCTCATACACCTCCAAACCCAGGCAACCCCATTAATATTGCAACCACCCTTAACTGAAGGTCTGCAGACCCCAATCCCAGAGCCCTCTGAAGAGATTGCAACCTCCCCATAACAGCATACTGCCCTCCCTCCCCGCAACTACCGCCTTTATATGTAATTCTCCCTGGTAGTCCAGTGGCCCCCCACCCCACCCTGTCAGGTATTGTCTAACCACCCTGCACCCCTCCATGAATCACAAACAGCAGCCGGCAGCCAGCACAGCTCTCCTCTCACCACCACGGCTGGCCGTCGACTGAACTCAAAATGATATCGCAAACTGTACACAGTACGCTCTGTGAATGACAGCAGTTGCCATTCACAGAGTGTACTGTATACAATTTGTGATCATTGTGAGTTATCAGTGGCCAGCCATGAGGTGAGAGAAAAGGCTTGCTGCCACGCTGGCTGCTGTATGGGATGGGGTGTGTGGGTGATCAGACAATACCTGACGGGTGGGGTCCACTGACCACCATGAAGACTTACATACCAAGTAGTGATCACAGGGAAGGCAGTGTGCTGTTATGGGGGGTGACCACTGTCGGGGTGGGGAGGGTGGGGCCACTAGACCACCAGGTATGGTGCATCCACTTGTGCCCATGCATGGTGGGGAGCATGGAGGGGGACAGGGACTGGCAGTGTCTGCTACCATCAAGCAGGATTGGGGGCTGGCAGACAGTGGGAGGAGGGCATGACACCACCAATGAGTGGGACACCAACTTGGGATGGGAGGGACAATGGCATAAGTGCTGTGCTGGCTGGACATGGGGGTGCCCATTGGCTGAGATGCCACCTCATGCCAGAGCCATTAGGCTGGGTCCCACATCCTGAGGGTGGGTTGCTGGCTCCCAGCTATATCCCTGACATCATATTGTGCCCTGGTGGTGACCCTACAAGGCTAAATCCTGCCTCAGCCCATTGCTGCAAGCCAGTTAGACCACCTCCTGGCTGGTGTAACTAGTGGCAGCTCCCACATCCGTGGTGGGGCTTCCAAAATCCCATATAAGTGGATGTGACAGCCCCACCATGGTGCAAAGCTCACTTGTGACCTGGTGCCCAGGGTTGTTGGACACAACCCTGTCGCTAGTGGGCTTCAACGCAGCTGTTTCTGGCACAGGCATGGGCTGTGTTCAAAATCTCATTTGGCAGAAGTTGTATCACATCTAGCAACTTGCACCAAACTTCTTTGCCGCAAGTCCTCTGCACCATCGCATCTGATTCTAAAATTGGGCCCATAGAATTTGTCAGCAGATAAGGACTGCTAGGCCCATCCAGTCTGCCTCTAAGCCTACAATTGTTTCGTCCTCTGACTGCACTGGTCGACTGATTTTCCCCACTCCTTTCCACCTCTAAAGTGCCCTTATGCCTGTCCCAGGCATGTTTAAATCCCTCCACTGTAGCTGGCCCAGTGGCGCTGAGGGCTGAGGCACTGGATGCCTTACCTCACACACTATGCCGGTGACCTTTGTTCGGGAATGAGCATGGGCCGCCGTTGGGTTAGCGGAGGAGGAGAAGGATCAAGTGTCCAAGGGACTGCCTCCTTCTCCAGGGAGGAGAGCCAGTCAGTTCCAGACTGGTCCCTAGTGGAGGCTGGGGTGCAGTGCGCTGACACTGTAGATAAGGGGTGGAGATGGGCTGATGCCTGGAGGAGCACGCATGGGACGTGTGCGTGCTCCGCCATCGGCATCATTGCATGCCTGCTCCAGGGGTCCAACAGAAGCCAGGAAAATGGTCCCAGTCGCTGCAGGGTGAATGGCTGCCCACGGCAGGCCCCAACCTGAATGGTGCATCCCTGGATACTGGATCCTGTTCAAGGTGAGTTGAGTTGGGGGCTCCTCACCACCCTGCCATGGAGGGAAACCGTGGGGAAGATGGGGATGCAGCCTGATGCCGGGGTATGGGGTGGGTGGGTGGTAGCAGATGTAAGCCGACTGGGACTGAGGGAGAAAAGTAACACGTAAAAAAAAATCTCTCCACTGTGCTTGCCCCAGCACCTCCTGTGACATATTATTCCATGAGTCCACCACCGTCTCTGTGAAGAAATACTTCTTACATTTCCCTCAATCTTCCGCCCTCCAATTTCATATCATGCCCCCTTGTTCTTGTACTCCTGTACTGGAAGATGTCTCCCCTACAAGTCTACCATATTACTGTATTGTGTTTGTGCTGTTCTGCACTGCAGTCTTCAACTGCCCTGACCACATGGACCATGGAGGCTGGTTATACTGCTGCTGTCACACACCATTCACAGAGTGTATATTCCACTACCATTACAGTGCTACGCCACTATGTGCTGCCTGCACCTGCGGTGGTCGGCAGTGCTGTGTTACTGTATTTGACACACAGTGCACTGCATTGTTGGGTCCTATCCTGCTGTTATGTTCCATGTTTGTGTACTGCATATGCTGTATTCTAGCAGTGCGAAGGGACAGCGTTGTCAGTTTCAACCACAAGAAAGCCTTGCACACTCGCCTCAGACTGACTGATTGCAAACAAATCATGGAGACATTTGACAAAGTAAGTTGGACTATTTATTTACTTCCATACTTACAACAAAGTATAAAAGCTCAGCGATAAAATGGTGCCATCCTGCAATCTGCACAAAACCACCCAGGGGTTTCATTCCATGTGGAGCTTTAGGCTATAAATAGTGCAATACTCTTGATGTCAAAGTGATGCCATAGATCACATGAACGATTGATAAGGGTGAAAATACTAAAGTGATGATCACTTATATAAAAAACCCAGTAACACCTATCACTAATACAACAGACACTAACACTAAAACCATACAGGAACCCAGACAGATAAAAATGCCCATTTTGTAGTTTCCATAGAGAGGAGAAATGCTTGCATCTGGCCAAGAAAATCTATAGCAAATTCTGCCAAGAAACACGGCCCCATAGCTTTTTGTTTGTATCCAAAAAATATATATATATATATATATGTCTAGTCCAAATATAAATTCTCAACACTGAACAAAATCAAAGACAGAGTCCATGTATTTCTTGATACCGAGGTACATCACTTGATGCAGCTAAATGTCTCCACACCAACCAATGGAGTACATCAATTCATCGGGCACCTTTGAAATTAGGTTCCATAGTTACATCATCAAAGGCCCTATCGTAATATATGATCTATTTGGCAAAAACAGAATGGACAAATGTTAATAATAATAATGGCTACAGACATTATTGCAAAACAATATTACGTATGCTATACAGCACATACTAAGGTTGCACAGTGTTGTCAGTGTCCACAGCTCTGGAACAGGCATTTGTGTGTGTAGGTGTACAGCCTTTGTTGTTGCATACTTGCTGGTCAGCTCTACAGTCCATACATTGCACATGCACATGCCACTATCCACATTCTTGTACCTGCTCTGTCAGTACTGTGTGTGTTTGTGTGGTGTCAGTATTCTGTATTATGATACCACAGCATGGTTTTGTTTCATGTGTGCACTTGTAAGTGTCTCAGTGGTGTCCATACAGGTGCCATTGTCTACTGTGCCTCAGGTGTTTGCATTTGTTGTTCTCATACACACTGTCTGACACAGACACTGCAGTTGATCATGTGCACTATGCCTTCTGATTGTGTTCATTTTGTACTGCATTGCATCTACTGTACCTGCCTTTTGGGTTGCAGTTCTTAAGGGTTCAGTTGTGTTGCTTGGTGCAGTCACATGCCATGCCATTCATATGCACTCCTATGCCTGTGCACACATCCCCTGTGTATGTTGAGTCTGTTCCATGGCGGACAGCTTCATTGTGTGTGTTGCTCTCCCTGTCTGTAGTAGCATCTGCAGCTTACTCAGTTTTGCTTGCCACTTTCACACAGTCAATACCTGCACATTTGTGCTACTGCTTCTGGTCTTTGGCAGTCCTAAGCATGCTGTGTTGCGTCAGTGTGTGCTGTGCTAATGTTTTCAGCATTGGGCCTGCATGCATGTGGTATATTCTGCCCTTTGTACTCTCTCCTGGTATCTGGTGTATTGCATAGTGGACCCGCCTAGTGCCCCGGTGTATATTCAGCCATTTGTAAGTGCGTGTTATCTGGTGTATTACATAATGGACCTGCTTTGTGCTCTGGGTGTATATTCAGCCATTTGTGTACATGCTATTTTGGTGTACTGCACTGTGGGTTGCTTTGGCGCCTCAGTGTATATTCAGCCATTTGTGAGCTCACGCTTATCTGGTCTATTATGCTGGGCCTGCTTTGCTCTCTGGATATATACAGCAATTTGTGTGCTCGTTCTATCTGTCTGGGCAATGTCTGAATATTCCACATGCACTATCTGTACTGCACAAGCAATTTCCACTTTGCTCACTGGATAACATGGGTTCTGAATATTGGAGCCCAGGTTCAATCACTGCCTCTTCTCTCTCCTGAGCATCTGACACAACAAAATGCTGCATAAAGATGAGAGTTGGCAGTTTACCAGTAACCAGCTGTTGCTAGTTGGCACTTTCTTGGCACCAACCCCAAAAGTAAAAGAAAGAAACAAAATAGAAATCATTATATTTTTCCCAGTTTCCACATTTGCAGCCTCCTAACATTCCTGTAGAATTTGTGTGTGTCAGCCTGAGCTGTGCTGAGTGTATTGTCAGCCTGAGCTGTGCTGAGTGTATTGTCAGCCTGAGCTGTGCTGAGTATATTGTCAGCCTGAGCTGTGCTGAGTGTATTGGCAGCCTGAGCTGTGCTGAGTGTATTGTTGCCCTAAGCTGTGCTGAGTATATTGTCAGCCTGAGCTGTGCTGAGTATATTGTCAGCCTGAGCTGTGCTGAGTGTTTGGTACCCTGAGCTGTACTGAGTGTATTGTCAGCCTGAGCTGGGCTGAGTTTATTGTTAACCTGAGCTGTGATGAGTGTATTGTCAGCCTGAGCTGTGCGTATTGTTACCCTGAGCTGTGCTAAGTATATTGTCAGCCTGAGCTGCGCTGAGTGTATTGGCAGCCTGAGCTGTGCTGAGTGTATTGTCAGCCTGAGCTGGGCTGAGTTTATTGTTAACCTGAGCTGTGCTGAGTGTATTGTCAGCCTGAGCTGGGCTGAGTTTATTGTTAGCCTGAGCTATGCTGAATGTATTGTCAGCCTGAGCTGTGCTGAGTGTATTAGCAGCCTGAGCTGTGCTGAATGTATTGTCAGCCTGAGCTGTGCTGAGTGTATTGTTACCCTAAGCTGTGCTGAGTATATTGTCAGCCTGAGCTGCGCTTGAGTGTATTGTCAGCCTGAGCTGTGCTGCATGTATTAGTAGCCTGAGCTGTGCTAAGTGTATTGTCAGCCTGAGCTGTGCTGCATGTATTAGTAGCCTGAGCTGTGCTAAGTGTATTGTCAGCCCTGAGCTGTGCTGAGTGTATTGGTAGCCTGAGCTGAGCTGAGTGTATTGTCAGCCTGAGCTGTGCTGCATGTATTAGTAGCCTGAGCTGTGCTGAGTGTATTGTTCAGCCTCAGTTGTGCTGAATGTGTTGGTAGCCTGAGCTGTGCTGAGTGTATTGTCAGCCTGAGCTGTGCTGAGTGTATTTGGCTGTGATTACACAAAGTGATGGCTCACTGATACCCTCACTACCTGATTAAACAAACTGACGCTTAGTATGGTCCTACAATCCAGGAAATGTACCATGAAATTGCACAATTTGCCACGAAGCTCATCCAAGGACCCACCATTGTGAGCCCTTGCCTCACTCAACTGGCCCACCATGAACCACAGGCTCAGTACCCCTGTTAAGCTGGACACATAAGCTTCTCTATGCCAACCCTCCTGCTGGGCTAACCGGGCTACTTGCCCCAAAGCGCTCCAGCAGACTACTCAGGACTTTGGGAAAAAACTCCTGGAACTGCCCAGGGCCTGCTCCATGACTGGCAGTAAACTTTTGCCCATAGCCCCTGCACAATAGAATAAGCTTCTCAGACACCTTCAGGAAGCCCCTCTCTAGTCACATTCCAGAAGGGACTACGGGCACACCTCCTAAACCATAGTCCCTGGTCCTGTCCTGAAGGTTAGCCAACTCTCCTCCTGTGGTTTGGCCACAAGAAATCTAATGCCCTAAGTCTGTCAGCTGCCACTGCTGAACTGTGTAATTGTGCTGTATATAACCGCTCTCCTCAATGAAAACTGTATACTGTATACTGTCATCAGTATTCCTGTACTCTATGTCCTGCACTGTATCACTTGTATGTATTTGCACTGCTATTTGTAACTAATTCTGGGTCGCTCCTGAAAAAGAGACCTTCAGGGCCCAGTGGGCTAACCCGTTAACAAAATTTTATAAATAAATAATAAATAAATGGAATGGAAAAAAAGAATGTAAAAGAGATTTTTATAGGTACACTGAGGAGTGGGGAAGACAAAGGAGGGATGCTGGGGCTAAATGGGGGTGGGTGGGCAGAGAGGGACAGTGGAGGAGCAGGGATGCAACAGTACTTCTGCTCAGTGTCCTGAGGGAAGGGAGGTGCCTAGTCCAGTCAGTGGAAGTACTCTAGATAGGGGAGTTGATATCAGTCCTTTCACATAAAAGGGTTCTGAAAGAACTCCTAAAACTGAAGGTGGACAAAGCAATGGGGCCTGATGGGATTCACCACAAAATTCTAAAAGAACTGGGAGAACTGGTGGCGCCACTGACTGCCCTTTTAACAAATCATAGGGGATGGTGTGGTGCCTGGGGACTGGAGAAAGGCGGATGTGATTCCCCTTCACAAAAGTGGGAGCAAGACAGGGCAGGAGGCTGCAGGCCTGTCAGTTTGGCCTCAGTGGTGGGGAGGATGATGGGGTCACTTGTGAAGGAAAGAACTGTTGAGTGCCTAGAGGCCAGTGGGGCATGGGACCTGGGGCAGCATGGATTCACAGCGGAGGGTCATGTCAAAGCAGAATCTGGTGGGTTTCTTTGACTGGGTGGCTGGGGTAGTGGATTGGGGAGGGGCTGTGGACATGACCCATCTGGACTTTAGCGGGCATTTGGCACGGTCCCATACAGGAGATTAGTAAACAGATTAGCCAACCTGGGAGTGGGTCTCAGGGTGGTAGCCTGGGTAAAACATTGACTGGACAACAGGATGCAGAGGGCAGTAGTGGCAGAGTCCACAGTGAAGAGGGAGTTGCTGGTGGGGTGCCACAGGGTTCAGTGCTGGGTCCAGTCCTTTTAATGTCTTTATAAGTGATGTTGTGGAGTGACTGGAAGGA
Source organism: Neoceratodus forsteri (assembly GCA_016271365.2). Taxonomy (NCBI): domain Eukaryota; kingdom Metazoa; phylum Chordata; order Ceratodontiformes; family Ceratodontidae; genus Neoceratodus; species Neoceratodus forsteri. Next base: position 428,755,696 of record CM057452.1, read on the forward strand.
GCAGTGTTTCTCTTTGTGGATGGTGTGGGGATCTGCAGCAGGGTTGGTGCACAGGGTGGGGTGGGGGATGAGAGGGACTTGGCGAGGTTGGAGGAGTGGTCAAGCGTGTGGCAGCTTAGATTTAATCACGGGAGGTGCAGGATGATGCACCTGGGAAACGGAGGCCCGGGAAGGAGTACACAATGGGGGGTGAGATACTGACAACAGCAGAAATGGAGGGACCTGGGGGTAGTTATATCCGAATGACCTAGAGTGGGCCGGGTGGTGCAGGGTGGCAGTGGTGAGGACTGGGGGTGCTGGGATGCATGGGGAGGCGTCACCAGTGGAGAACAGGAAGTTGTTATCCCTCTGTGCAGACAGTTGGTGAGACCCCATCTGGAGTACTGCATGCAGTTCTGAGACCCCATCTCTGCAAAGACATGGACAGGGTGAGGGCTGTCCAGAGAGCAGCCAGAATGGTGCAGGGTCTGCACCAGAAGACATCTGAGGAGAGACTGGGGAGCATGATGTGTATGCCCTGGAGGAGAAGGAGAGGGGGACATGACAGAAACTTTCAAGTGCCACGGGAGTCAGCAAAGTCCAAGAGGGCAGCATATTTCAGAAAAAGAGATGCAAGAACAAGGGATCACAATTTGGATAGAGGGAGACAGCTCAGAGGTAATGTGAGGAAGTATTTTTCACAGAGAGGGTTGTGGATGCATGGAACAGCCTTCCTGAGGAGGTCATGGAGTCAAAAACAGTGGGGAATTCAAGAATGAATGGGACAGACATAAGCAATTCTGGTGGGGGTAGGAGGAAGTAGGCTGTTGGTTAACTAGGATCTGCAGCTTATCCATTAGGTATGGAAACGGCAGACTAGGTGGGCCAAGTGGTCCTTGTCTGCCATCAAATTCTATGTTTCTGTGTTCTATGTTGGATTAGGAGACTGAAGAAATTAAGGCAAAGTGAGAAGGATTGCTTTGCCACCTCTCAGTACCTTTGATACTTTGATTAAATACTGCTAGGAATGGACTGTGGAATAGCAGAGAACTTGCATTTATGAAATGCACTTCCAGTTTATCTTACCCTGCACTAGGCTTTGCATACCCTTGTTTACCACGTAAGCATTCCATAATACAGTAGGAAATCTTGTTTACAGATGCACTGAGGTGGCAGAAACACAATATGCAGCAGTCAAACAAGCATACATAAACAGAAGTATGTATGTAAGCAGATCTATAATAGAATAAACAATTGGCAAGTGTGAGTTATAAGGTGATAATTCAATTGAAGGGTTTATGGAACATGATAAACTATGCAGCTGAAGGCTGACCCACTCTGCAACACTTCGCTCTGATGAACTTTGTAAGCTGCACCATTCCTTCAGCCGATGGCAGCCAGGCAGTTTCCTTGACAGCAAGTGCCAATGCTGCTCTGTGACCAGCTAGTGGGGAGGGGTGCACAAATGCTGGACAGCACACCTCCCTCCATTTTGGGAGCCATGCACATGACTACCACAATGGGCCTGGCCAGTAGCCAGCTCCAGTGTGGGATTCTGGGGATAGCACATGAGCCCTGATCTTTGAGGTGGTAGCACAACATGCTTTTTATTCCTCTTTATAAAATGGGTTAGAAAAACCCTATTCTAGCATTGGTGCAAACACATCACATGACCATGCATTATTCGCACGTACTGCCCCTTGCACCTTTTGTGTGTTCTCCTTTCTATGAAAGAGTGATAACACCTTCAGGGTGTGTTGATTGCTGTGTAAACCCTAGGGGCACTATCCTAAGGGCTACTACCCCTGCCTGCTCTGACGTTAACAGGTTGAGGGCCTGATCTGATGGCGGTGCCTCCACCCAGAGGTCGGGGTTGAAACAGTCTAATCTGACTCGGTTACAGCCCTCTGGGTCCATGACCCCCTTTCTTCCCAATAATTGGCCCACAAGTCAACCACAGTACCCTTGCCATATACACTTACCCCCAGCTTTGGTTCAATCAGGCTTGGCTCTTGGGACCCCTGTAAAGTAAGATGCAGTTATACAATAACCACTGTATAGTAATTCAACATAGACACACAGCTCAGTCAGTATACCTTTGCAAAACAACCAATCTGATTTATTTAGGGAGATAACAAGGACTGGGGAAATCAGGTTGATTAGCTTAATCACACTACTATATCAGAGCTCTGTGCACAGGCTAACATCCCTAACAGTCACGGTCACTGGGTACCCAGGCAATAAAGGACTAGCCAAGTCCGGTGCAGCTGGATGGGGCCCTGAAGAATAAACACTTGTAAAATACCACTTTAGTAGTTGAGAGCCAGCAGGCTCATTTCATGCAGCCAGCGGGGAAACAGCCCAAACTTGTAAACTAATAAATCAAATCACAGAGATTCTACCCTGATACTTTACTCACGACTCTGAAGACAGCACAGTTCTCTCTCTCTCTCATTCAGGACACAGCCTGTGGTAAGACACTCGACACATTTATACATAGCAACAGAGGGGTACCATACCAGGCAGCTGCTCCTAGGGCCCGACTGAACTCACAGCTAATCGGGAGTCACAACACAGCTACACTTTTGCTGACAGACTGAGCGCTTATTCAGCAGATTCTCCAGTCCTCTACAGGGTGAGCCTGGAAGGTAGCTGCGCTTTGCACAGCCTCTCGACCGCTGCCCAGCCGATTTAATCTGACACTCACCGCGGCCGAGCCACCTGAATCTGTCCTTCCACACGTGCTTTCCGCATGCGAAACTCAACAGCGCAGGAGCCCAGAGCTCTTCTCGCTCACTGCCTTAACGACTCTGCCCCTTGGCACTTTGGACAGGGAAATCAGTTCGGCGCCCACCCGATCCCATTAGTGGGCTGCCGATGCCAGTCACTTAATCCGCCCTCATTGGTGCAAAAGGCACCACAGTCCAGAACTTCATTTCCCAGAATTACTGGCTGTATCCCTATGGCCAGCCAGCTCCAAAGAGAGTCCTGATTCTGGTTGGCTCAAGCGGTCTCCATTTTAGTTACCCTCTCTACCCCATTGGCCCAGTTCAACAGTCGAGGTCCAAAATGGAAAGGCCAAGCACACAAAATCCCAGCTGCAATGAAAGCAGGTTAGACAAGCTGTAATTTCACTAATACTCTAAATGATTATAACCAAACAGTTACATCTATCAGAAAGGCTCCTTTAGCTTACAGCGACTACAAAATTGGAGCGATTCCACCACAGCTCAGGTGGGATTCGAGCAGGAAACCCCAGTCCCCCTGTGTACAAGCCACTGGAGCCTGCGAGCAGGCAGCTCTTAAAGAGACAGTACTGGAGGCCTTAAAGCACTCACACCACCCGCATCTAGCTGCATTACGCCGAACACCAGTTAGGCAGGGGGCATTTAGGCAAGCTGGAAGGCTTTAGGAATCCCCATTTGTAAGGGGTTACATCCTTCCTGGACTGTAAAGAACTTGGCGTCCACGTCAAGTAGTTATCCTTAAATCACTTTAAGGCAAAAAATAGTTTAACTGACAGTACATCAGACCTTTGGTTACATACATTGGTACTGTATTGCACAGGTCGCTATTGGTTATACAACATTACACATACAGACAACCTTTTCTTTTCATAAATCAGGTCATTACTTCCTGCCCATGACACTTGGATAGAAGGCCCTTCCCTATCAGCTATGTGTAGGCTAAATGGGGCAGGGGCACCATACTCAGAGGGTGATACTAACAGTTGAGAATCATTCTCCAGGGTCAATTTAGGCAAGGAGCTCAGGGACACGTACACCCCTTTATGGACCACATTCAGAGGCAGATCCACAGGCTGACCCAGGGACTCATAACTCAACCCACTACAGGCCATACTTCTCGGCCAGTCCGTCTAGGAGTTTCGGAAAAATTTCTGAAGGTTCTGAATCCCTCTCAGCCCCACTTGGATGGGTCGGGAAACCACTATAGGAGGAGGGAACCGGAGTCCATAGTACCTTCAGGGCCTTGTTCTACCATTTCTGATCTTGCATTATTTGGGTCAGCGGGGAATTTCTGGTACTGGCAAGGAACCATCAGGGCACTCAAAATATTCTTCAGGTTCTAGCATATCACTGGCTTGCTCCCCACATCACTTCCTTCTTCTGAAAAGTCAGACAGCTCAGCCAGGCCAGACAGTTCAGCCAAGCTCAAGGATCCCACCTCTCGCTTTAATTCCACTCACTTCATCCTCTGGGAGCATTGGCTCCAGCAACAAAGCTGGGGGTCAGACAGTCCAGGAAGCCCAACTCGTCCCCAGAGTTAATTAGGGATTGCCCTAAACAGTTGGCTCAGTTCATAAGAGGTAATGCTCAATGTTATTCTCACTGTTCTCAGACACAGACTGGCAATCAACTTCATCAGAGGTGGGTGGAGAAGGCCTCTTTAGTTTGATTTCTGAAGAATCAACCGATCTTAGTTTTTCTTGGCAGCAGCTCTAGTTACAGGCCTGGGGTGGGCATTGGAGGTTCAGCTTCTATCAAAATTTGTCCGATTGGCAGCAGATGATTTCTGTGTATAGTTCTCACATCTTTGAATTGTTTTCAGGCCGCTTTTATATACAGGTAAATCTTCCAGTTTTCCCAACAATATGAGGAGGTGATGCCATCTGTCAGCAATCTTATGTTTGCCATGCAGTCCCAAATTCCTCAGTAGCAGTCCATCCCTTTCTCAGTTCCATTGCTTTCACTTTCTTATCATACCTTCCTTATTGGCCGGTTTCAGCTTAGCAGCCATGGTCTGGGCTAGTTGGTAGGCATGGTTGAGTTGGGCCTTCAACTTCTGCACATACTGTAGATGATTAGCTGCTTGAACCCCATCAGGAGAAACCCCAAACACACATTCACCGCAGTCTAGCTTCTCCCAAATATCAGTCTATACAGGGAAAATCCAGCGCATCACTTTTGGTGCAGTTATAAGCATGTACCAAGGTTCTAATCTGCTGGCTCCATCTAGGCTTGTCTTTAGGTGCAGTGTGCCCAACATATCAACAATGTGCGGTTAAACCTTTCAGGTTGGGGATCTCCTAAGGGATGATATGGGGTGGTTCTTGACTTTCATTACCTCAACAAGGATAGCATTTCTTTAATCAGGGCTTTCAAAAATCTCTCCTGATCAGAATGGATTCTTTGGGGCCCCATAGTGGACAAAGAAATTGTCAACAAGGACTTTAGCCACTGTGGTTGCTTTCTGATCTTTAGTAGGGGAAAGCCTGTGCATACCGAGTGAAATGATCGGTAACTACCAATATATTGCTGATGTTTTTCAGACCGGTTCTAGACTCAGAAAATCAATGCAGACCAATTCAATAGGGGCACTAGTAGTGATGCTAACCAGGGGCAGCCTTCTGAGGCAGGGTCTTTCTTTGTAAACATCAGCTGGCAAGTCCTGATATACCGCTCCATATCAGCACCCATTTTGGGCCAATAAAATCAGGGACGCACTAAGTCAAGGGTTCGGCCTATGCCGAGGTGTCCCATGTCATTGTGCAGGGACCTCAACACCAGTTCTCTAAAAGCAGTGGGCAACACCAGTTGTTGTTTGTCTACTCTCCCTCTTTGTTTATGGTCTCCTGTACAATAGTTTATTGATCAGTTTCAACTTTGGCCCTTCTTTGTACAACAGGGCAGTTCTCAGGTCAGTGGAATGCAGTTTTGACACATCTCCCCTCCTTGCAGAGCTTCCAAAGCAGCTTTTATCATGGGATCTCAGGATTGAGCCCATTGGAGACTATCATTGTTGAATTGGGCAGCGACTAGTATCTAATGCAGAAAATGACAGTAAGCAGCGGGTATGCAGTTCTCAGATGGCCCCAAGCAGTCCACCATGCAGTCCACAGCATCAGAGACACCTGTTCCTCCTTGTCAAATTTTGGCAAGGGCTCTTATGTCAGGTTCTGACAACCTGACCCAGCCGATTCGGGGCACAGGCCTCTGTGAGAGAGCATCTGCATCTATATGGTTTAGGCCTGCTCTGTATTCAACCGCATAATCGTGAGGTGGACAACGCAGAGAGCCACCTATGGCCAGTGGCGCCCAACTTGGCTGAGGTCTGCACATATGTCAGAGGATTGTTATCAGTCTTCACCAATATCTTAGCACCGCACAAGTAGTCATGAAATTGATCAACAATGGCCCACTTCAGAGCCAGGAACTCTAGTTTGTGCACTGGATAGTTCTTTTCTGAAGGAGTTAAGCTTCTGCTGGCAAAAGCTACAGGTCTTAGACCGTTTGGGTGCTCTTGATATAGCACAGCCCCCAATCCTTGCAGACTGGCGCCAGTATGAAGAACATACAGCTTGGCAGGATCAGCATAGGCCAGCACTGGGGCATGGGTAAGTTGATATATAATGTCATGGAAAGCTTCCTCACAATCAGCAGTCCAGCGTACAAATACATCATTTGGGCGGAAATATTTTTCTCAGTCTCAGAGGGCACAGTTTTCTTATACTTTTGTGCATGGGAGGATATCCTCGTAAGGTTAACAAAGGGTGGATCACTGAGAATAGTCTTTGATAAATCGCCTATAATACCCACAAAACCCCAGGAACCATTGCAGCTCCTTCAAATTCTTTGTTGAAGTCAAGTAGTCAAAGCTTCCACATTGCTGGGGTCAGTCTCTATGCCGTCCATGGATACTATGTGCCCCACATATTTTACAGAGGTTTGAAAGAACTGGCACTTATCTATAGATAATTTGAGACCAAAATCTTCCATTCGATCCAGGACTTTGAACAACCTGCTTTCATGTTCTTCCAAGGAGTTGCCAAACATTTTGACATCATCTAGGTAGACTAAACATTCGAAAAATTCATGTCCCCACAGCACACTCCATCAAATGCTGGAAAGTGAGCAGGTGCCTGAAATTCTAGGGCATCTGTGACAAACTCGTCAGAGAACCTAGTGCGCAAAATGAAAGCAGTCTTTTCTCGATCCTCCAGAGCCATAGGGATCTGGTAGTACCCACTGCGAGGTCAACACTGAGAACCATTTACTACCATTCAGACAGTCCAAGGCATCCTGAATGCGTGCACGGTATAACTGGTCTGGTATGGTTTGCCTGTTTAGAGTACGGTAATCCACACACATCCGAACAGTTCCATTCTTTTTTCCTCACTACTACAATAGGTAAGGCGTAGGGCTTCTGGATTCCTGTATCACCCCAGCGGCGAGCATCTCCTGCAGGTGTCGCCTCACATCATCTACATCAGCAGGGGGCTAGGAGTCCAGATCGCTCCACGGAAAGGTCGCTCATCCTGTAGCTGAATGTGATGCTCAGCTCCTTGCACACATCCTACATCCCACTCCTTCAAGGAAAACACCTGTTCCTCTGCAGCTCTTCACTGATCCTTTTCTTCCACTCTGCTGGCAGTGGGGAATCACCAAATCAAACAGATCAGGGTCACTCGGTCACTTCTCCTGGGAGTCTTGTTGTGGGCAGAACAGCAGTATCTGCACAGTGCACTGTGGCCACATTGCAACCCTGTTTCACTTGAATCTCTCAATCAGATAACATTATGCACTTGAACCATTACTCTTCTGGCAAAGGCATGGGCTCTAGCAGGTAAGATACTGGGTTTAACCAACAACACCTCCGTAACTTTTCCTCGCCTGGTGCATCCAGCATCAATAGTTTATTCTAACATCCTTTTAATCCGGACTTCCTGTAGAAACACACTGGGCATTTGGGGCTAGTAGTAAGGGTTCTGGATCCTTCTTCCAGACGACACCCACCGGGCCTTCGGGTTCCGCCTGGCTGGCCGCTCTCTGAGCCTCATAGGCCTTCTGAATCAAGGCAGGTATTCTGAGAGCCCACCCAGTCCTGGACATCTGTTTTGTACAGCACAGCTGCACTAAATGACCAAACATGTGAGCATTGGTTCCAATTAACAAGGGCACCCATCATACAGCCCAGTGGGGGACACACCAGTGCCAAGGTTTCCACTTGTTCAGCCACCCCAGCCACAGAAGTAGGAAAGACAACCAGATCCAGATATACCCAGAATAAGGGTAGGCCTTATAACTCAGTCCCCACACATGTAGTCCATCCAAAGGCTGCAGAGGCACCTCAGTCAAGTGCTTCTGGTACCAGTCCTGAAACATAATGGTCATTTGGGAACCACTGTCCAACACAGCCCGGGTGGGTACTCCATTCATTCTCACGGTGGTCTCCATTGAGGGTCCCACCACATCAGACCATTCAGGAGGTGTGGCTTTGGAGGTTGTTTGGTCATTGGCCCTGGTCACAAAACTCTTCTGAGGAGGTTCTCCTTGTGGTCTGGTATAGGCCTAGCGATGCCAGGTGACTAGCCTGCTGTTGACCCTCCTTAAATTCTCTGGTAACCGGCACTCAGTCTGAAAGTGTCTATCCTCCCACAATGGTAACAGAACTTAGTTTCTCGGGGGTCCTTGTTGGGAGGAGATATCTCACCTGCCAGGAGGCGCTCAGGGTTCTGGAGGGCTCCCTTGACTAGGTCATTTATTTCTAGATAACTCAGGTTCCCCAAACTTGGGAGGGTTGGCAGCAGTTTGCTTCCAAGTCTCTCACCATCTTCCGTAATCTTAATCTCGCCCTCAAATCACTTTCTACCCGGGATCAGAAGAAAAGCATGCACCCCACCCTCCTTGAGCCTCTGGGGCACAGGAAATACATCAGCCCCTTGTTCAATCCTCTCCAGTGGTGGGTCTCATCTGGTTGTGACATTTTCTGTGGCAGAGCAGGAAGGGGCGGATCAGTGGGGCCTCCACAAAGTGATCTCATTTACAGGGGCACTAGTAATTTAACTTGTTATAACAAGTTAAACAAAGCACAATTAAACCATTACTTGCATTTTTTTCCTTTTTTTCCTTCTAATTACTCTGACTAGGTTACAAACCCAGCAACTTATTTGGAATGGATTTCATTAACTGCAGGTACTGTGGGACAATTTTCAGAAGGACAGTCTTACAGGATTTAGGACACTGTCCACATGCTGGGCCTTTGAGATCTTAGGCTCAGCTCCGGCAGCATGGGCAGAGATTGCACACCTCAAATTTCATATTGAAGAGGAAATACATTATAAGAACCACCCGCCATTTCCCCAGCATCCAACAGAAAACCTCAACCGCAGAGGGTAGTTGGTCCAGGAGGTTGGCAGGTGGTTAGGAGGAGCAAATCAGGTGCCCCATCACTCTGCTCTCCATCACATTGCCTCCAAAACCATATAAAACACTACAAACGGTATCTGCCTCTATCTCTGAAATCAAATAAAGAGGCAGAAGACACTGCAGAGCAGGACACTGCACGGAGCTAGCACAACAAAACTCACCCAAATCAGGAACCAAAACTAAACAAGCACAAAGGAAATCCAAAAACTCTGATCATAGGAGACTCCATGATCGGGAGTTGATACCCATCTCCAGCCAGGGTGATGGTCAGATGTCTCCCAGGTACATCAGCATGGAGAGACACTGACCGTGACGCTAAAAATGTTCACAAAGCAGAGAAAACATATGATGTCCTAGTACACATAGGGACTAATGATCTCGCCAGCCGGTCAGTTGTGGAGACCAAGGAACACCTGACTAGGCTGGTGACAAACTATCATCTATTTCGTCTCAGCATCTCCTTCTCTGAGATCCTGCCAGTCTGGGAGAGGGAGCAGATGGACGGAAGGTCAGAGAAGGGAGATGGGGAGCTAAACACGTGGCTCAAGGACTGGTGCCAGGAAAAGGACACAGATTTGTGGGAACTGGCAACAGTTCTGGAGCGAAAGTTCTTTAAATTTGATGGACTGCATCTGACTAAAGAGGAGTCAGCATTGGGCAGAAGTTTGACATCTTTGCAGAATATTTAAACTAGCAAATGGGGAGAGGGTGCAGCACCACATACGTCGAATGGGAAGAACACCTCCCCTCAGCTAGTGGTCAAACAGGAATTCAGCGTGTTTGCTGCTCATTTGCATCACCAGGTAAGAAAAAGGTTTGTCTCCACACGATGCACAGGGGTAATGCCAAACTTCACCCAACAACTAACACACCAAAATCTGGCCAATGGAAAATCATGTATACATAATGCTCACAGCCTGGGAAATAAGATCCCAGACCTGCAGGCAATAATGTCAGAGGCTAAACTGGACATAGTAGCAATTAGTGAGACGTGGTTTACCAGTAACCACACTTGGGAGACTTCAGTACCTGGCTATGTATTGTTCAGAAGAGACCGAGGTGCAAAAGGGGGAGGAGTGGCCCTGTATGTTAATGAAAATATCAAAGCTACAGAAATTCAGAATACACATAAGGAGCCAGAAGAACTGTGGGTCACCCTGAAAGGAAATGGGACAGCTATAAGAACTGGGGTTGTCTACAGGCCCCAGACCAGAGGGAGGACATAGACACATTACTGTTAGAAGATATACAAAACATGACAGCTAAAGGAGGTTCTGATAATGAGAGACTTCAACATGCCAGATACAGATTGGTCAATACCAGCAGGAACATCTGCCAGAACTAGATTCATAGTGGATTCCTGCAGGGGAGGGCCTCAAACAACTGGTACAGCAACCCACAAGAGACAGGGCTATCCTAGATCTAGTACTGACTAACAAAGAAGGGATCACAGATCTCCAGGTAGAGGTCACCTGGGGGCCAGTGACCATCACATGGTATGGTTCAATTTGGCTACTACATCTAAATCATCCCATTCCAAGGCAAAATATGGGACTCAGAGGAGCTGACTTTGATAAGATGGCCAACAGAGTTAAGCTAGCCCTGGCAAAAAAAAAGAAACACAGGTGAGGGGTACAGGCAAAGTGGGCAAGCATTATGATGCAATACTTGAAGCAACATCCCATTGTGTAGACAGAAAAGGAAGTGCAAAAGAAGAAGGAAACCACTTTGGTTCTCAAATACAGTAGCAGAAAGGTCAGAGCCAAAAGGCTGGCCTTCAGGAAATATAAAGGAACACAGCGGGATGAAGATAGGGAGGCATACCAAACTGCCCTAAGGGAAGCAGGGAAGGCAGTAAGGCAGGCAAAGTCCCAAACTGAGGAAACACTAGCACGAACAGTAAAGAAGGTGACAAGACTTTCTATAGATACATTAGTGAAAGGAGAAAGTCCAGAGGGGTAATGCTAAGCTTAATGGAGAAAAGGGAGCATGTGAGGAGGAGGACCCTGTAAAGGCATCTATCCTAAATAGATACTTTTGCTCAGTATTTACTGAAGAGAAGGTAGGGCAGGGCCCACAGCTCAGCATCATGGACACAGGGAGGGAGGTGAGCACTACTCCCTTCACAAAAGAAAGGGTCCTACAAGAGCTTGCTAAGCTCAGAGTGGATAAGGCAATGGGACCTGATGGCATACATCCCAGGGTACTTAAGGAGCTAAAGGAGGAACTAGCAGAGCCATTAGCAGAATTGTTTAGTGAGTCTCTGAGCACAGGAGAGGTCCCAGAAGACTGGAGAAGGGCTCATGTGATCCCGCCTACAAGAGTGGTAGCAGGAGGAGGCGGGGAACTACAGACCAGTCAGTCTTACCTCAGTAGTGGGCAAGATTATGGAGGCACTCCTTAAGGAAAGGATAGTGCAACACCTGGAATCCATAGGGGCACAGGATCCAAGACAGCATGGGTTTACAAAAGGAAGGTCCTGTCAAACTAATCTCATAGATTTCTTTGACTGGGTAACCAGAGTGGTGGACCAAGGGGAGCAGTTGATGTCGCTACCTTGACTTCAGCAAAGCTTTTGACACTGTTCCACATAGAAGATTGATAAATAAGCTGGGTAGGCTCGGGGTGGGTCAGAAGTTGGTCAACTGGGTGGCAAACTGGTTGACTGGCAGAAAACAGAGAGTGGTGGTAAATGGTATACAGTCAGAAGAGATGCAAGTCACAAGTGGGTACCTCAGGATCAGTCCTGGGGCCATTCCTATTCAACATCTTCATTAGTGACCTTGCAGATGGACTAGAGGTAAGGCTTGTCTGTTTGCAGATGACACCAAGATCTGCAACAGAGTAGATGAGCCAGATGGGGTGGGCAGAATGAGAAGAGATCTGATAAACTAGCAGAATGGTCAGAAGAGTGGCAACTGGATTTAATGCAAAGAAGTGCAAAATCATGCACATAGGGAAGAGAAACCTGAAAGCCACTTATATGCTGGGAGGGAGTTGCTAGCATGATCAGAGAGAGAGACTTGGGCATCATCATCACTGATGACCTAAAATCATCCAAGCAGACCTCTAAAGCAGTAGGTAAGGCTAGGGGGTGTTAGGGTGTATTAGTAGGGTATCACAAGTCATCAAGAGGGAGGTAATAATCCTCTGTACAAGACATTGGTTAGGCCCCATCTGGAGTACTGCGTGCAGTATTGGAGGCCACACCTTCACAAGGACATTAACCAAATTGAGGCAGTCCAGAGAAGGGCAACCAAAATGGTGCAGGGACTGCATCAGAAGACATATGAGGACAGATTAACGGAGCTCAATATGTATACCCTTGAGCAAAGGAGGGAGAGAGGTGATATGATCGAGGTATTCAAACACCTTAAGGGCATAAACAAGGTGAAAGAGTCTAACATGTTTAAATATAAGAAAATAGCAGGACAAGAGGACACAGCATGAGATTAGAGGGAGGCCGATTAAGGGGGAATGTGAGGAAATTTTTCACAGAAAGGGTGGTGGATGCATGGAATGGCTTACACAAGAAGTGGTGGCTATGAATACAGTGCAGGGCTCAAACAGGCATGGGATAGGCATAAGGGAGCAATACAAATGACTATGAATAGATAGGTCACTGACAGAGCAAAGGCTGATGGCACATTTATAAGGTAGAAAAGAAATGGGCAGACTGGATGGGCCTTGCATGGTCCTTATCTCCGTCAACTTCTATGTTTCTATGTTTCTATGTTTCACTGGACTCAGGGGTCTGGCACAGATTGCGAACCTCACATAGGGTTCCCACCCTCTCTACAGTCTCTACTCCTCAAATCTCCTCATCAATTGACTGTACGTGAGAGGGCAGCCTGTCGGTCATGTAACTTGAGTTTAGACAGTATCACAATCGAAAACCTAGCAGATTTCAATATATGATCCAGCCGACCTGACTCAAGGCTGTTACTTCCCTTTCAATAAGCTTTTGCAATGCTCTTTCCACTCTGATGACAAAAGCTGACAATTTCTCATTCCTCCATTGTTTAGCTGACTTGAACTTCCACAATAAGTCTTCCCAGTTTCTGTACTCCCAAACACCCTCTTTAAGGTAGAAAGATATTCTACAGCAGTGGCTTCGGGGCTAGTAGCCCATAAGAAATGAATGCTTCCAAAGCTGGGTCCCTCAGGTTCTCCATCAGTCTCTTTCATTTCTCCCTCAGAGCACTGCCACTCTTGAACTAAAGGGGTAGCATAGTCCATCCAAGCCTCCAAATCATCTTCTCCCAAGGCACAGGCACAGTACCAGAAAAAAGTTTCAATCTGTGATAAGAGTCTAGCTGTATGAGGGAACAACTATAGGAGGTGAAGCCAGAATAGAACTCTGAGGGACCCGGAAGAAGTACCTGGGGAGATTTGGGGGTGGGTTTACTAAAAGGTCTAATACCTGCAGTAACTCCTGAGTGGTCCTCCCTTCTGCAGCTAACAGTTTAAGCAATTTATCTTTGAAGCTATTCATCTTGGGGACCCACCTGGGGTACTGAACCACTCTGAACATGAATGACCCTCCACCCTTTGGAGCACCTTCCAGGTAAACCACTGGGGAACCTCTCTGGGTCTATAATTACACTGCATAACAGCAGCACCTGTAAGGTCTGGTCAGTAGGTCGGCCATTCGCCCCTTCACCTCTACCTTGCCCAAACATTTAACACACTCAACTGCAGATACAAGGTCAGTATTCTTTATCCCCAGAGGTACAACCAGTAGTAACACAATTTTCTGGGAATCCTACTCTTCAGCTTCACCCCACCCCATCAGTTTATGCACCATCATCCTAACAGGGTCTAACTTAATTTTAGTCATGATATCCCCTTCAGTTTTTCTTTGGGTTTGGCCATGGTGGGTAGTTTGTATATTCAGCCACTGGGGATGCTAATCCAGCAGTGCCTCCAAAATGTAACCCCTAGGTGGCGCTATCCCAAGGGTTACTACCCCTGCCTGCTCTGATGTTAACAGGTTGAGGGGCCTGGATCGATGGCGGTTTCCTCCATCCAGAGGTCAGGGTTGAAACAGTCTAATCTGACTCGGTTACAGCCTCTGGGTCACTGCAACCCCCTTTCTTCCCACTAGTTGCCCACACAAGTCAACCACAGTACCCTTGCCATATACACTTACCCCAGCTTTGGTTCAATCAGCTTGGCTCTGGGGACCCCTGTAAAGTAAGATGAAGTTATACAATAACCACTGTATAGTAATTCAACATAGACACAGCTCAGTCAGTATACCTTTGCAAACAACCAATCTGATTTATTTAGGGAGATAACAAAGACTGGGGAAATCAGGTTGATTAGCTTAATCACACTATTATATCAGAGCTCTGTGCACAGGCTAACATCCCTAACAGTCACGGTCACTGGGTACCCAGGCAATAAAGGCTAGCCAAGTCCGTGCAGCTGGATGAGGCCCTGAAGAATAAACACTTGTAAAATACCACTTTTGTAGTCGAGAGCCAGCAAGCTCAGTTTGTACAGCCAGCGGGGAAACAGCCCAAACTTGCAACCAATAAATCAAATCACAGGGATCTACCCTGATACTTTACTCACGACTCTGGAGACAGCACAGTTCTCTGTCTCTGTGTCTCTCTCTCATTCAGGACACAGCCTGTGGTAAGACACTCGACACATTTATACATAGCAACAGAGGGTACCATACCAGGCAGCTGCTCCTAGGGCCCAACTGAACTCACAGCTAATCGGGAGTCACAACGCAGCTTCACTTTTCCTGACAGACTGAGCGCAATTCAGCAGATTCTTCAGTCCTCTACAGGGTGAGCGCAGGTAGCCGCGCTTTTGCACAGCCTCCTCTGACCGCTGCCCAGCGGATTTAGTCCAACACTGCCAGCGACCGAGCCACCTGAATCTGGCCTTCCACCACGCCTTCCCACGCGAAAACTCAATGGCACAGGAGCCAGAGCTCCTTCCTCACTCACTGCCTCAATGACTCTGCCCTTGGCAGTTTGGGCAGGAAACTCAGTTCAGGCACCACCCGATCCCATTGGTGGGCTGCTGATGCCAGTCACTTAATTTGGCCCTCATTGGTGCAAAAGGCGCACAGTCCAGAACTTCATTTCCCAGAATTACTGGCTGTATCCCTCTATGGCCAGCCGGCTTCAAAGAGAGTCCTGATTCTGGTTGGCTCAAGCGGTCTCCATTTTAGTTACCCTTTCTACCCCATTGGCCCAGTTCAACAGTCCAGGTCCAAAATGGAGGAGCCAAGCACACAAAGTCCCAGCTGCATTGAAAGCAGGTTAGACAAACTGTAATTTCACTAATACTCTAAATGATTATAACCAAACAGTTACATCTATCAGAAAGGCTCCCTTTAAGCTACAGCGACTACAAAATTGGAGTGATTCCACCGCAGCTCAGGCGAGATTCGAACAGGGAAACCCCAGTCCCCGTGTACAAGCCACTGGAGCCTGTGAGCAGGCAGCTCTTAAAGAGACAGTACTGGATGCCTTAAAAGCACTCACACCGCCTGCATCTAGCGGCATTACACCGAACACCAGTTAGGCAGGGAGCATTTAGGCAAGCTCCGGAAGGCTTTAGGAACCCCCATTTGTAGGGGGTTACACCTGCATCGTATATTACTTTGGTGGTAAATGATCTACTTGTTACTGTACATATATCCTCTAGTTGTTGCTGCATCTCCATTCTTTTTACAACTGGATTGCAAGGTCATTGCTAAGTCATGTTACTCTTGTGAAAAGATTTTAATCTCAGTGGCTTCTTTTACCTGGATAATAAAGGTTATCGCTATGATTATATTTTATAAGCAAAACATTTCAAGGCTGATCAAAAGCACACTATAGAAACTGATTATTGTTCATGTGCTACAGTCTGGCAGTACTGTACAGCTATAAATGATGTCCTTGTTATTGCCAGGATAAAGCTTCTGCTGCATCCAGCTTTCTAAGCATTAACAAGAAAAACACAAACATTGCTCATGTCAAACAGGAGAAACTGTGCTCCTAACCCATGGTTGTAATTATGTTTTCCAACAAAATGCACCATGGCCAATTAATATTTAATTTGCCATCAAAACAAGATTAGCCTGTGAGTAGTCAAATATCAGAAAACAAGCAGGAAAGTCCAAAAGTGCATAAACTGATAATGGTTTAACTACTGCCATGAGCATTAATTGAACTGGTAATTTAAAACCAGGAGTGCAAAGCAACATATTTGCACAGCATTCTGAATGGCAATTTCCAGTTCATTAGTCGGAAGTCTATTTCACGAGGCCCAAAGGCACGGATGAATAAATATGCTGTGCAAACATGCACTGATTTAAAAGGATTTCTGTATCCACCGTACTACCCATGATACCCTGTGATTCCTTTGGTAGGCAGAATTTGAATTTAAAATTTAAATGAGTAAGGAAATGTGAGTGGATGTGTGGTATAACAGCACAAAAGCTTCAATTGTTCATTTTCAGGTCCCCGCTTTCTGCCATGCATAGGCTGTTAGTTAACTAGGATCTGCAGCTTATCCATTAGGTAGGAAATGGGCAGACTAGGTGGGTCAAGCAGTCCTTATCTGCTGTCAGATTCTATGTTTCTAGTGTGCATCTTCAGGGCTCACAAGAAACTGGTCCCACAGGCTACACCAGTGACATTTGCTGGTAAGCTGGCAGATGGTGCTGAGCAACCATCGAACAGTATGGTTCATGATAAACACAGCAGTAGAGTCAAGCCATACAAAGGCAAAGGTCCTGGACTTTAGGAGGACTGACTGCCAAAATGGGTGAGTGCCTAAGGAATGCACTAGCAAATGGGCACGAAGGAGGGGTGGAAGAACAATGGGAATAATCAAACTGTCATCACTAAGGCAACAAGCCTTTGTGTGAAACAAATAAACAAAACAAAATGATGTAAAACCACTATGGTTCTCAAAGGAGGTGGCAGGGAAGGTTGGGAGAAAAATATGGCATTCAGGAAGTACAAGGAATCACAGAAGGAGCAGGACAGAGAACTGTATCAGTTAAAGCAGAAGGAAGCAGGAAGGCAGCCTGAACAGCAAAGGCCCAAACCGAGGAAAAGAAAGCCAACTCAGTTAAGAAGGGGATAAACCTTTATAGGTAAATCAGGGGAGTGAAGGAAGACCAAGGGAGGGATAGTGAGGCTTAATAAAGGGAGGGGTGGGCAGAGGGTGACTGTGAAAAGGCAGAGATACTAAACAAATATTTCTGCTCAGTATTCACAAATGAAGAAGGGAGGTACCTAAACCATACAACAGAAACACTCTGGATAGGGAGTTGATACCAGCCCATTCACAGAAGAAAGAGTTCTGAAAGAACTCTTAAAACTGAAGGTGGACAAAGCAATGGGGCCTGATGGATTCATCCCAGAACTCTAAAAGAACTAAAGGTAGAACTAGTGACACCATTGACTACCCTCTTTAACAAATCATGGGAGAATGGGGTGGTACCTGAGGACTGGAGGAGGGCAGATGTTATTCCACTTCACAAAAGTGGGAGCAGGGCAGAGGCAGGAAACTACAGACCTGTTAGTTTGACCTCAGTGATAGGGAAAATGATGGAATCACTCTGAGGGAAAGAATTGTTGAGTACGTAGAGGCCAGAGGGCACAGGACCCAAGGCAGCATGGATTCACAGCAGGAAGGTCATGTCAGATGAATCTAATAGATTTCTTTGACTGGGTGACCAAAGTAGTTGATCAGGAGGGGCTGTGGACATGGCCCTACCTAGACTTTAGCAAGGCATTGACACAGTCCACACAAAAGATTAATATACAAGTTAGCCAGCCTGGAGTGGGTCCCAAGATGGTAGCCTGGGTAAAAATTAGTTGAAGAACAGGACACAGAGGGTAATAGTAAACAGAGTCCACTCTGAAGAAAGGGGGTTACTAGTGGGTACCGCAGGGTTCAGTTCTAGGACAGTCCTCTTCAATGTCTTTATAAGTGACATTGCAGAGGGACTGGAAGGAAAAGATGTCTCTTTGCAGATGACACAAATATCTGCAAAAGGGTTGATACACAAGGTGGGATGGAAAGGATAAGAAGGGACTTGGTAAGGTTGGAGGAATGGTCAAATGTATGGCAGCTTAGATTCAGTGCTAAGAAGTGCAAAATAATGCACCTGGGAAACAAAACCCTGGGAAGAGTACACAATGGGGTGAGATACTAACAACAACAAAAATGGAAAGGGACCTGGGGTAGTCATAGTAGATGACCTAAAGGTAGGCCAGCAATGTGAGAGGGCAGTAAGGATGTCTGGGGGGATACTGAGATGGATAGGAGAGGCATCACCAGTAGAAAACAGGAAGTTGTCATCCCTCTGTACAGACAGCTGGTGAGACCCCATCTGAGTACTATGTGCAGTTCTGCAGACCCAATCTCTGCAAGGACATAGAAAGGATGGAGGCAGTCCAGAAGAGGGCAACTAAAATGGTGCAGGGTCTGCACCAGAAGACATATGAAGAGAGACTTAAGGAGCTTAATACAGTATGTATACCCTTGAGGAAAAGGTGGCGGGGGCACATGATAGAAACTTTCAAGTACCTCAGGGAATCAACAAAGTTCAAGAGGGTAGCATCTTTCAGAAAAGAGGTGTGCAAGAGCAAGGGCACAATTTGAAGATAGAAGGGGATGGCTCAGAGATAATGTGGGGAAGTATTTTTCATGGAGAGGGTTGTGGATGCATGGAACAGCCTTCCTGAGGAGGTTGTGGAGTCAAAAACAGTGGGGAATTCAAGAATGAGAGGACAGACATAAGGCAATTCTAGGGGTTGGGGTAGGAGGAAGTAGGCTGTTGGTTAACTAGGATCTTCAGCTTATCCATTAGGTAGGAAATGGGCAGACTGGGTGGGCCAAGCGGTCCTTATCTTCCGTCAAATTCTATGTTTCTATGTTTCTTAGTAATGTGAGCAGTGGTATTCACCAAAATACAAAGCATATCAAATCCATGTCTGTGAAGGAGGTGATCTCGACAATGTTGGAAGCCTTAGGAACAAAATGAGTGAGCTTTAAGCAGTGGTGCTAGAGGCTCAGATGGATCCGTTAGCCATAATGAAACATGGGCAACAGGAAAGCGATGACTGGGACCTTTAGTGCCAGTCTACTCACTCTATAAAAGGGACAGTCAAAGAGGTGTGGAGGGGTGACACTGTAGGAAAGGTATAGAGTCCACAGAATATACTGTCTATTAGAGTTGGGAACCCCAAGGAAGACCCCACCCTTAATTTGCCAACAGTCAGGATAGCAAAAACTGTAATGTGTTTTCCTTTTCCTGCTTGGGGTTGAGATTGGGAGTTAGGGTTAGAAAGCCTAACTCCACATTTCCTACTTTTGTTACTTTAGTCTGAACCCTAACTGGTGCATACATGAGTTTTGCAAAGAATTCCCTAACTTTCTGAGCTAGTAGAACTGTATCCTCATTCACAGAGGCCCCTTTGGGACCTGTGTGAACACATCCATCTGGCTAGGGAAGCGCGGGGCTCTCTGGGCCCTGCTCTTCCATCCCTCCAGAAAAGCAATTTATGTGCTTAGTTATAACTGTCTTTTGGGCAGCTCACTTCAAAGAAAATAAGCGTTTGTCAATGCCGAATGTTTGCTTGCTGGCATTGGCAGTGGTAGTGTAGAGTTACAGAGCTGCGTAATAGGAATAGCAGTGAAGTATTGAACTGAAGCCAACCCCACCACCACCCTGCAGAGAGTGACAGGCATTGGGGTGTGCCTTTGGGTCGTCAGGCATAACGTCCATGCCATTTCACCACACCCCACCCTGCAGACACTGACAAGTGTCACGGTGTTTCTTGGGGTCTTTGGCCCTTATCGCACCCATTCCATTGGAAATACGGTGAGATGGGTGCAATATAGAAGAATAGGTGAACTTTGGGGCGAAAAGTCCAAGGTATACCTCGATGCCTCTCACTGACTGCAGGGTGTGGAATGGTATGAGCATTACAGGCAAGAATCCCAAGTCACACCACTGATGCCTGTCATTCTCTACAGGGTTGGGCGTTATGGTTGGAAACCGAATACCTCAGGCATTCGTTGGTATTTCACCCAAATGTTCAACATGGTTTTTGTGACCCCACCTCATGAACAGGGGAGTATCAGTTTGTTAGCAAGCTGCTTATGCACAGCGACTACGGCATTTAGCACCACAGGTGCAAAACATTCGAACAGGATGTAAAAATGACAGCTGTACTGTTCATGGGGAGGTGTAAAATGGCAATGTTGCAAATCTGCAGTAAAATATTAAAAAATGGTGAAGTCACGTACAGAGAAACTGTGCAACACACCGTAATATAATTAGGGTTGGGATTTTTACAGCAGATTGTCAACTCAGGCATTTTGGTGCCTCCAATCATGAACAGTGTCACTGTGATTTTCTTTATCTGTCCCAAACAATGATTTCCCACAGCGACCATGCATCTCTGCTGAAAGTGTGAAAACACACTTCGCCATATTGTGAAAATGACAGCTGTACTGTAAATAAGGAAGTGTGGAAAAATGCCACTGGTGAAAATCTGGACTTAAAATATTACAAAGTCATGAACTTCACGGTGCGTGGAAACTGCACAATGCTCACTCGTAACACAGTCATTTTATGGACTTTTGTCACAAATTTTCAACATAGCCATTTTAAGACCTCTGCTCATGAACAGTGTAACTGTGATTTTCTTAATCTGTCCCAAACATTGCTTTAGCACCAACAGCACCACTGTGCACAACATATGCGAAAACACATTTTGGTCGGCATATGAAAATGGCAGCTGTACTGTTCATAAGGAAGTGTAATAAAATGGCAATGTTGAAAATCTGGAGTGAAAATATTAAATTCGCAAACTTATGAGCATGCATAGGAACTGTGCAACGCACTCTTAAAACAGTCATTTTTAGGAATTTTTTCACCAGATTTTCAACATAGCTATTTTAAGACCTCTGGTCATGAGCAGTGTCACTGTGATTTTCTTAATTTGTCCCATACATTGATTTAAGCACCAACTGCGCCATTGTGCGCTACATGAGTGAAACACATTTTGGGTGAGATGTGAAAATGACAGCTGTACTACTCATAAAAAGGTGTGGTAAATGGCACTATTGAAAATCTGGAATGAAAATATTGAAAATTATCGAACTTAACAGCGCATGAGAACTTTAAATCTAACGCTCATAAAACAGTCATTTTAGGACACTTACTAAATTTCAACATAGCCATTTTAAGACCTCTGCTCATGAACAGTGTCACTGTGGTTTTCTTAATTTGTCCTGTACATTGGTTTCGCACGCAAATAGCCATTGTGCTACATGAAGTAGGAAACACATTTTGGGTGAGATGTGAAAAATGACAGCTGTACTACTCATAAGAAGTTGTGGTAAAATGGCAATGTTGAAAATCTGGAGTGGAAATATTGAAAATTCGTGAACTTCTGAGAACTGCGTGGGAACTGCGTAACGCTGCAGCTCATAAAACAATCGTTTTTGGAATTTTCACAAATTTTTCAAAATAGGTTTCTTGAGCCCACCTTATGAACACTGGCAGCGTCGTTTTGTTAATCAGTCCCGAAGGTGATTTCGTGCAGTGACTGCGAAATCACCCTTCGAACCTGAATAACGCCATGACAGTGACAGCATTCATGAGAAGGGTCCCAAAACCCCATGTTGAAAATTTGGGGCAAAAATTCTAAAAATGCCTGAGATATGCAACAAAGTTGAAAAACCCCATCTATCCCATTATACAGCTTACCGGCATTTCCTCAGTTGCGGTTGGCTTTGAAGAGTGCAGGCGTGTTCCGGTCCACGAAGATCGTTGCACCGAGGAGTCGGAGGTAAGTATGGGGTGGGAGGTGGGGGAAGGTGGGTGCGAGTTGGGGGTGCGGGTTGTGGAGGGGGGGCAGGAGAAACGCCGCGGGACTGTTTTAATTTTCAGGTATTTAAAAAAAAAAAAGACAACGCGACATTTGCCATGCTGGGGTGGGCTCCCAGCGTGGCAGAAGGATGGCTGGGGAGGCGTGGAGCCGTGGAGATTGGGTACCCCTGTCGGGCCATGGCAGTTTGTTGCCACGCTGGGGTGGCTCCCAGCGTGGCACCCTGTACTGGGAGACAGTGGTCGACAGGGATTGGGCACCCCCATCGGCTTCCATTGAGTTGCCATGCTGGGGTGGGCACCCAGTGTGGCATTTGGAAGGTTTGGGGGTACAGCACAGCCGATGGGGATCGGGCACCCCGTCGGCTATAGAGTGTGTGTGTGGCGGGGCAGCACGCGGTATGCGTGCGTGCATTTCTGTGTGTGTGTGTGTGTGTGTGGGGAGCTGCGCGCGCGGGCAGGCGATAACTTTATCACTGCTCACGAGCGTAGCTCCCCCTTTCAACTCTATGCCACTGCATTTTGGAGCTTGTCGGCAGACAGCTCCAGCATGCATTGGTGGACAGGGCCGCGCCTGACAAAACACTGACTGAATTGGAAGAGGGGTGACACACCTCTGAAAACTCAGATGATGGCACTATGTTTCTTGCACATGCGTGCAAGCAAACATAAAAATATACTATAGAACTGTTTATTCTCATGCAAGTTATATTTAGCACATGGTGCTAATCAGAGACAATCGTGCAAATTTAATTTCATGCTCTGCAACCAGCTCCTAATTTATGCCCATTGAAAATGTGCAATTTTGTCCAATTAGCACCATTTTATTTTAGTGCAATTATCACTTAAGTGAATGTAGCTTTCATTATTTTACAGCAAATATAACCTTTTCTACAGTATCATTTATTTAATTTAGTTTTTATTTACCAGGTGAGTGCACTAAATGGTAACAGTTGCCTATGTTCAGGCACAAACTGGGAGAGTACAACATAGAAACATAGAAGATGATGGCAAATAGGACAAGTAGGCCCATCCAGTCTGCCTGTATACCCTACCTGTATCAAAGGCCACTGACCCTACTTCATCATTGGCTTTAGCTTCTCCTTCCCACCTCTAGGGTTCCCTTATGCCCATCTCATGCATATTTGAATCCCACCACTATGCTCAATCCTTCCACCTCCTGGGGCAGGCTATTCCCTGCATCCACCATCCTTTCTGTGAAAAGAACTTCCTCACATTACCCCATATCCTGCCCCCATCCAATCTCATATCATGCCCCTTGAACCTCTCCTGTACTGAAAGATGTCTTCCACTTGCACCTTGTTTTATGCCCTTAAGATACTTGAAGTTTTCTATCATATCTTCCGTCTCCTCCTCTCTTCCAGTGTAGACATGTTGAGGTCTTTTAATCTCTCCTCACAAGTCTTCTGTTGCAAGACCTACACCATCTTAGTTGCCCTTCTCTGAATTGCCTCCACCCTCTACATCCTTACAAAGATGCAGCCTCCAGAACTGCACACAGTACTCTAGATGAGGCCTCATCAGTGTTTTGTATAGTGGTATTACCTTCCTACTTCTGCTGATGATACCCTTCCTATGCACCCGACATGCCACTGGCCCTCCCTACAGCCTTTGTACTCTGCTTGGCCACCTTTAGGTCATCTGAGATGATAATCCCAAATCCTTTCCTCCATGGTGATTGTCAGCAATCCCCCATCCTATAGCTCTCCACAGGGTTTCTGTACGCCAGGTGCATGATTTTGCACTTCTTCACGTTGAACTTCAGTTGCCACACTTTAGACCATTTTTCCAGTTTTTCCTAGGTTCCTCCTCATTTTTCCTCCCTGTCTGGTGTGTCTACCCTGTTGCAGATCTTAGAGTCATCTGCAAACAGGCAACCGTCCTCCAACCCTTCCACAATGTCACTAATAAAGACATTAAAAAGGCTTGGCCCCAGGACTGATCCTGAGGTACCCAACAGTTACTCCTCTTTCCTCGGATTGGATCCCATTTACCACCACCTTCTGCTTCCTGTCCCCAACAAGTTTCTAACCCAGTTCACCACCTTGTGGCCCATGCCCAGGCTTCTCAACTTATTTTACCAGTCTTTTATGTGGAGCGGTGTTGAGGCCTTGCTGAAATCATGGTAGGCAACATCTACTGTTCCCCCAATCCACCTCCTTTGTTACTCAGTCAAAAAATCTATCAGATTTGTTTGACAAGACCTTCCTGTTGTGAATCCATGCTGCCTTGGATCCTGTGCTCTGTTGGATTCCAGGTGTTCCACAGTCCTTCCTTAAGCAGTGCTTCCACAATCTTACCCACTGCTGAGGTGAGGCTGACCAGCCTGTAGTTTCCTGCCTCCTCCCTGCTTCCTTTTTGTGAAGAAGAACTGCATGTGCCCTTCTCCAGTCCTCCAGAGCTATTCCTGGATTGAGCGACTCACTGATCATGGCTGCCACTGGTGCCGCTTAGCTCCATCTGTAGTTCCTTTAGTATCCTGGGATGTCTGCGCTTCTAAAGTCTGACAATTGTACCTACCCCTTAGGTCCAATGTCAGAGGGTCCTGATTGTACCTAAAACCAGGATCAACTTTAGTAAACTGCCCTTTGCAGGAAACTATAGGTGGTCAGCCTCACCATAGCTGTGGGTAAGATTATGGAGGAACAATACCAGCATAAAACAATACAAAAGGGAAATGAAAATTAATTTGATAATAATATAATGTATGATGCAACACTTGAAATGAAAGATGCTAACAACAAATGATTTATAGGAAAAGTTTAGCATATATTATACAAAAGCAATAGACATACAGTATAGTACATAAATCAGAAAGTACAATTAAGTCATATCATAGACTACATACTCATTTAACACTGTACATGCAGGAATGGCACAAAGTAGATGGGAGAAATAAAACCCAAGTTCAGCCTAGGGACAGGAACATACTGTCACCTGGGAGAGGAATGAGGGATATGCTTTTTCAAATGCATAAGAGGACTTGAACTGTCAGATAGCGTCAGGGATAGAGTTCCAAACCGTGGGGCAGCAAAGGCAAAGGACAATTTACTAAAGTTGGTCCTGGTTTTAGATACAAGCAAAGACCCCGGGACATGGAACCTAAGAAGGTAAGTATGATTGTCAAACTTTGGAAGTGCAGACAGGGTCATGGGGACTGCCTGTTAATGACTGAGTAGGTTTGGCACCCCAGGAAAATGTCTGCAGTGCGGGGGAGCACCGTAATCTAGCATAGAGATCTCAGTAGTGAGTAAACCTATTAGTTATCTAGAGCAAATCTGCAGGTGTTATTGTAGACTACGTCCCATCTATGGAGGGTGGTTTTAGGCAGGTGATGAGACCGCCACACCATATGTCAGGGTAGGCAGAAGTATGTGTAACCCCTTGTTACCCGGGGTTACTAGAATCCAACAAGACCTAGTGGTAGGCAGGGGAAGGCAGCTTGTGAAACTTCAGTTAAATGGGTTTCACACTGTCTCACTCTGTTCTCAGTCTCAGCTGAGACTGAGGGATGACATCACCAATAGAACTATCGCGAGCTGCATGAGCCACATTGGAATCTGCAGCAGAGGGAGTTGGTTAGAACGTTGGGAGGTTTTGAAGTCAGTCTTCAGTGGGTGAGTGTGAAGTTGGAAGCTTGCTGGTAAAGCAGCTCAGTGAAGGCTCTAGAAGCCTCAGTCCTGACAGAGGGCTACTTTTAAAGTAAAGGGTGTGTCTCCACCTTAAAGAGACACAGAAGATAATTATTGAAGTGGTGGAGACCGCTGTTTGGTCTCAGAGCACCTCCCTCCGGGGCATGAAAGGGTTCCCTGCAGATTTCTGGGGCAACCCCTAGTTCTGCTTGTGAAGGAAAAGCTGTCTATGTGTTCCAGTGTTCATTTGGGAGAACAAGAAGATTTGTAAGTCGCCTGTGGGGCACCTGCAACGTGAGGGTGAGTGTCTGCTCTTGCTAAAAGGGCCTATGTTTTTCACCCTGGGACTTGTGTGACAATGTGGGATTCAACTACTAAATACTGGGAAGCCTAGAGTAATGGGCTAAGCAAAGGAAAAGTAGGTTCAAGTCCAGAGCTTGTTGGGATGCAAATGATATGTACAGATGTGACAGATGTCTACCCAGAATCTACATTTGAAAGTTCAGTAAAGGAATTGTTCAGTTTCAGAGAAATGGCCAGGTATGGGCTGTGGGAGCTGGAGGTGGTGGCCCCCATCTTTAGTGACCAGATCCACCTCTCCGGTTTCTTCTGTGGATTTCTCGTTGCCTCAGGCACTTGGCTAGTGATGGGAAGTACCCAGACGTGGGATTGTAAGGAAAATTCTCTCTAGGAGTCAAGACTCTAGGTGGTTTGGGGAGCCACGACAGGATAATTGGTTCATTCCTCAAATGGACTGCGGATCAAGTGGCCGGCGAGGGAGCCGAGCCAGTGGGGAAAACCCAAGTAGTGTACAAGTCAGGCTGTCTGCCCAAAGCTGCGTGCAAGTCCGGGCTGTGTGGCTGGTGGGTTTAGAGCCTGAGGGCTGAAATAGTGATAAAGTGTTCTGTTGTCTCTAATCTGCATTACCAGGAAATGTAGCCCCATGGGGTCCGTCTATGCTTTGTTTATTCAGCTTGGATGTGAATAAAAGCCACACTGAAGAATCCCATTCCTGGTCCTGGACATTACAGTTATTGCTTCCTGTGTTTGGATTTACTTGGGCGCCCCTGTGCAGAGTAGCCAAACCTAGGTCCTTGTGCCGAGTAACTTCATTCTCCCTGAACCCAGTCCCCACCAGGTACTGCTGTCAGCTTCAACAGCATGCCACCTGTCGCTTTGCTAAAAGGCAGGGGTGAGGGTTACATATGCCACAGGCAATAGCAATGCAGTTCGCAGGTGTCAGGCAGTCACTGACTTTGTAAGAGAGCCCAAGCTTTTTGGAAGGCTACAGCCTGCAGTTTAAGGGGCGATGTGCAACTGGCCACACCCACTTTGGCCTATTTAAGGGCTGCTCTCCTTACTCCACACACAAACATTTTTCCTTGCAACCACAGGCTCTGTCTTTTCCTCTGAGCCTGCTGGGGCTTTGCCTCCCCATGTTGCTGTGTTGTGGGCTGCTCGGTTTCTCCTGAACTTTTGTTTTGTGTTCTTCTGCTTTTTGGTTCATATTGCTTGCCCCGCTGCCTTGTAATTCTTTTGTGTTGCTTGTTCCTGTCCTTCTGTGTTTGAGTTTTGTTTGCATTTTCCTTTTGGTGGCTTTCTGGTTTTCTAGCTTCCTGTTCACTTGTTTGTATCGTGCTAACCCTGTACTGGTGCAATTTGGCTCCCATTTGCTCATTATCTTTCAGCAAACCTTCAGTGCAATAACAATTGTTATCTGTATGTTTCAGCTTAGTTTCTGCTTCCCTGTTTGCTACCTCAGTGCTAATCCATTTTAATTGTCTGCACCTGTGCAGCTCACACTGCAAAGCTAGCCAATGGTATTCAAACCTGCTTTCCTGCAACTGCACCAAGCAATCCTTGCTGTTGTTTCAGTACATTGCCTCTCCTGCAATTCCACTGTTTGTTTAGCTTGGCTGCTCCTAGAAGCTATAACTATTTGGTGCTGGATGCTGTTCATTACTTTTATATACTTCTTCATTATACTCTGGAGGTCAGCACAGCTACAGTTTTCACTGTAAACTAGTTTTAAAATCTGCATGTGGGTCATGGCGCTTCACTGTTGTTTCCTTGCTTTTCCCACGGTGGGGACAGGGTTTGTAGTGAAGTCATGGCCCATGTGGTCCAAATTCCTTATGTTCAAATCCTATCTCCACTGCAAAAATTCTCTGAATATTTATGTCACCTTTAATTGGCTTCTTTAGTTGGACTGGTTGGTTTGCCTCCCTGCTAGTTATGCAGATTGCTGCCTCTCTGACCTCACGTGCATTGCTTACTCTACCTCACAGACCTACGTGCAGGTCCTATCTTTGACTTACATGGACATTTTCTGCTATATAAAACATGCCTGACCCACGTGATGGCCTACAACACTCAGCACTCCTTTAAACTCTCCGTGGATGTAAGCCAACCTCAAACATTAGTTACCATGGCGCAGGGCGCACCCTGCAGCTGAAAGTCTCACTCTGCATCCTGTAGTCCACATCTTGAGCATGCAATGCTTGAGCGAGATCCTTCTCAACTGACCCATAGCAGGGAATGTCCTAGCTCTGTGTGGACCTTCAGTCACAACCATACCGGTGGCACCTCTCGATGTAGCATTAAGACTTCAGCAGCAAAGGGGTGGGCTGTCATGAAGGGCCCCTTTAGCTGCCCAAGCAGGTTCAGAGTGACCCTTCAAAGCTATTCTCCCTATAACTACCTCTGGTTCACCTGGCTTGTTTTTAGATTGGTAGACCAGCTGACGCCTCAGCAGTCATCGCTTCTTCTTCCTCCTCCCACCTTGGAGGAGCAGTGTTGCAGAGTTAGCCTCGCAACCCTTCATGGCATTCCTGTTAGAGGGATAGAGGAGAGCTTTCCTCCAAATTGAAATATTTTCTACCCTTTTAACTGAGTTTTCAAATTGCAGCAGCAGAGCGTGACTAATCAAAACATCCCAAGCAAGGAAGGAAGGTGACCTAGGCCTTGATCCCCAGAGATTTCCTCCTCAAAGGGTTTTTCTCTCATTCATGCTATGTGTCATAATGTTTAGTTAGCTGTAGGCAATAATCCCTAGGTCACTTAGATACATTAGGTTTCCACTGTTGGATGGAGTGGGTGGCCATCCGTAAGTGTCTTGTTTCCCCTTTGGCTGTTCTCTCTCTCCTTAGGAAGCCAGGCCTCCACATTACAGTCAGAACTCTGAGTGGGTCACTATTCACCTGTTGTTTCCTGCCTACTCTACTCAAACATACTGCCAACTGATCCATGCTGCCAACTGAACCCATACTACCAACCTGCCTTCATACAGGTCCTTGACCCTGATAAGTGTTCACTGCCTTTAGCCAAGGGAATCACTCCTATGACACCTCAAGGGTTGGAACCCTCCTAGGGTACCTTGCCTCATACCCCTACAGGGTGGTATATACCATGGCTAGAGAGGCGAACAGCCAAAGATTATTTATATACATAAGCTCAAAACCAGTTGCACAAGCACATTGAATTGGAAGGCTACAGTCTATAGTTCAAGGAGGTGGTGCAACTGCCACACCACCCCTTGGCCTATTTAAGGGCTGCTCTCCTCACTCCACACAAGCATTTTTTCTTGCCCCTCCTCCTCCAGCAGCATGCCCTCTTTCTCATGGGCTCCTTCCCACAGTACCTTAGCCAAGGGAATCACTCCCATGGCACTCAAAGGGTGGAACCCTCCCTAGGGTTCCTCATACACCTACAGGGTGGTATGTCCCACAGATAGAAGAGTGAACAACCAAAGATTATCTATGTTACAGAAGCACAAAACCAGTTGCACAGGCACATTGAAATACTGACTGCCTTACATGTGGAAGTAATATGTGCTGAAAAATCTAGAGAAGCATCTAGTGTCACCCCAGGTATTTAAATGTAGGAGACAATCAGTCAATAGCAGTGGCACTCTGAACATCAATGATCAAAAGTAACTTTGAATCAAAGAAATGTATTTGCTAAATGCAAAAGTCATTGATTCAATTGTAGGTCATATAGCATGAATCTGCTGCTTCAGGTCAGACCCCAGTACTTGCGTCTCACGATTCTTCATCAGGGGTGGGCTGGTAGGAGAGCAGTCACCTTTTAAGCTTAACAAAACCATGAATATTCATGAGAAGTTGATTCCCATGGAAACATTTAAGACCTTGCAACAACATAAACTATGCCAAAATCAAACTAAACATATTATTAATGGCTTAAACCATTCCGCTCAAAACTAAATCACTATATTGCTACTATTCATTTCTGAATACTGGATTAGCTATATAACAGCTGCTATTTTAAGGCGCAGTTAATGTAATTAATGGAGTGCCCATAGAACATGGGTTGCTGCAGAGAAACAGAAACGTAAAAAAAAAAAAAGTGAAATTGAACTGATGAAAGAAGAATGAAAGAGGGAAATCTTGTTGACCTCAGTGAATGATTGATATCATGACATAAACAAGGAAGGGCGAGAATCCACAGGTAGAATCCTCTAGAAGTGTTGAACGGCACACCTGAGGCAAGATATATATATATATATATATATATATATATATATATATATAAAGTTAAATAAATTGCAGTGGCAGTGTTCAGGAGGAGCTTGTCTGAGTGAAGCCAGGATTGTATTGAATTAAAGTTAGAGGAGAGGAGGCGATGTAGCTCGGGATGCTGTGAAAGTTAGTGCAAAGAGCTAGTTTCATCAGCATAAAGGATAGGGGTATAGTGATTGAGACATTTACTAATAGAGTTTATGTAAATGGAACAGAGAAGGATCCTAATATGGAGCCTTGGGGACACCAAATTTAGTGGCAGCCAGATTAGACAGGGCTTGACAAATTTAATTCTCTGAGACCTATTGCTGATGTAGCTACTGACCCAGGACACGGAGGGAGGGAGGCACCCAGGGCATCTAGTTTAGCTTTTAGAAGAGTGTAGTCAGCCAGGCTGACAGCCTTTGTAAGGTTGATAAAGACCACACCTGTAAATTCATCCTTATCCATAGCAGTAGCAATAGAGGAGAGAGGGTGGAGGGCAGTGGTAGTGCTATGAGCCTTTGAAAGCAATGCTGATTAGGAGAAGAGGTTGTGGTTAGTAAGGTATTTAGTCAGCTGGGAGGCCACCAATTTTTCAAGTATTTTGTTTAGTACTGGGAGTATAGGCCTATAGTTGTTTATGTTCATTTGGTCACCTTTTGCAGACTGGGACAACATGGGATACCTTCCATACAGAAACATAGAAAATGACAGCAGAAGGAGACCATAGGTCCATCAAGTCTGCCCAAAGGTTACAGAGACCTTCTATTGGTCCTGGGACCTCAGCCCACCTACCCAATGTCTGCACACTCAGTACCTAAGTGAACCCTTGCTCTGTCCCACCCTCTTGAAAGCTGCCACGGTATTTGTTCCCACCACCTCGGTGGGCAGTCTATTCTCTCAATTAAATTTTTCGTGAAGTAGTGCTTCCTTCAATCCTTTTGAAGCTCCCACCCCTTAACTTCCATTTGTGCCTCTAGTGGTGGAGCCATCTATCTTATTCAAAAGTTTTGAGTAGAGTATCTTATTAATGCCTGCAAGGAACTTGAATGTCTCAATCATATCCCTCTCTCCCTTCTAGTCTCAAGAGAGTAAATATTCAGTGACTTTAGGCATTCCTCATACAAAAGCCTCTGGAGCCCTGAACCATCTTGATTGCCCTTCTGCACAGCTTCCAGCCTTTTCTTGTCCTTCTTTAGGTGAGGACTCCATAACTGGACACAATATTCCAGGTGAGGCCTCCTAGGAAACTATTCGGTGGAGGATCACCTCCTTGTCCTTGCTGTCAAGTCCTTTTCCTATACACCCTAGCATTTTATTTGCTTTACTGTAAGCTTTGTTACATTGACTTGAATGCTTTAGGGTGTCACATATGATGACCCTTGATCCCTTTCTTCATGAGAGACACTGAGTTGAACCCCATTAAGCCAATATTTCTGCTCGGGTTCCCTTTTCCCAGATGCATCATCTTGCATTTTTCACATTGAACTTCAGCTGTCAAACATTGCACCATCTTTCCAACCTCTGCAGGTCTTTTGCAGGTCCTTCACCACATCTGCAGTGTCAATCCTACTGCCTAGCTTAGTGTCATCTGCAGAGAAGGCAATCTTGCCTTGAATGCCTTATCTGATGTCAGTAATGAACATATTAAAGAGGACCTGGCCCAAAACAGAGCCTGGGGCACTCCACTAGTGGCATCTCCTCACCTAACCTCACCCCATTGACTACTACTCTCTGTCATCTGTCCTTTAGCCAGTATATGAGGAACAGTTTGGAAAGTGAAGGATAGATTAAGAATTCTGGTGACAGAGAAGGCTAGTTCAGCTGCCACAATTTTCAGGATTCTAGGTTCAAGTTCATCTGATCCTGCAGATGTGTCTAAGGGGATTTGGGAAAGGAGTCTATGCATCTCTCAGCAGGTGACAGCTTTGAAGTAGAAAAGGGGTGATATGGTCTGGTTTCAACTGGAGGGCTCAGGGAGATGGAAGTAGTAGTGAAATTACCTAAATAGCAGAGTGGTAGGTAAAGTATGTATTAAAAGCATTTGCAATAGTAAAGGGGTTATTACAGTTTATTCCATCGATGGTTAGGTCATGTTTACAGGACATTATTGTAAACGGGGTCACACCCTAATCAATTTGTATCCTGTATAAAAATAAATGTTATCAACATCATCATGTGGTGTGTTCTTATTGGACTGATCGAGGTCTTGTTTTAAGTTTAGCCTAAAAGTCTGGAGTTGCCAGCCAAGGAGGCAAGGAATGATTTGTAGTATTGGCGCTTGCTTTGTCTGATGGCCTTTTTGCATTAATTTCCATGCACCCTATAGTTTGCCCAGTTGGAGGCAGTGTTGGAGATTTTATAGAGGGCCAGCTGACATCTCTCAGTTTTAGGTGAGCCAATAGTGAGCAGTCGAGCCACTTGGAGACAGTGCCTATGAACCCACCTTGTGGTCAAGGAAGCAAGTCTATTTTAGATATCTAGGAGGAAATTGTAGAAGGCAATAAGGGCACATTGTAGAGTTAGAGGTAGGAAATGGATGATTCTCGGGGAGGGATTAGGGTTTTGGCCTCCAGGTTCAGTATATAGGGAGTGGTCCATAAACAGTCTGGTAGTACCCTGGGTGGATAAATCTGCCCGGCCATGTTGGCAGTATCCAGTCTAGGGCATGGCTAATTGGCCGTTTTCACACATCTTGTTAGATCCGAGATAAGCTGGTGGAGCTGTAGGTGACTTAAAGTAAGCCCAGCTTTTCTGGGGTGGTCCATAAGCCAGTCAATATTAAAGTCTCCAATAAGGAGAAAACCATTGTTTAAGATGAGTGGGCTGATTTCACTCAAAAGAGAGGAGGGCTTGGTGACTTCCAGCAGGGGAATGTAGATGCAAAGATTGTGAAGTTTGTTAGAGTCACCTAGTGTGACGACAGCATGGCAGAATTCACTAGTTGATCTGGAGGGGATGAAGGATTAGAGATAGTTCCCCAGCCCTTTCACTGGGGCACAGTCAGCCCTTATGAAGTTATAGACCTGGTGGGCACAGAAACTGTCACGTATATTAAGCCATGTTTTGTAATACCTAAAATATCAGGTTTATAGCAATCAACCTATACAGTGTGTTCACTATAATTTTTGAGAGACTATGTATATTCATGTGTGCAATCTTAAGCCCCTTGACACCTATCCAGGGTGATGTGGTGAATGCATTAGCAGGTGTAGTGACTAACTGAGGGCCTAGATTGGATTCAATGTCACCAGATATCAAGGAGGAGAAGAATTACTGTAGCAATGGTAAAGACTTTAACCTATTAGGTAACGCAGGGAGCAGCTCCAGTAATACTTTTACGCTGATTACTAAGTCCCACATCCTTCTTTTGGGTACAACAAAGAGGGAATAGTATTTAGTATCCAACCAGTTAGAGGTGAGCATATTGCTGCCAGCAGTTGATTGTATATGGATAAAAATGTGTTTTGGTTTTTACCCATATGTCAGTACATTTTGTTGGTTTGCTCTGAAATCTGTTGTGGTTGTACTGAAAGAAGAGATGCACCTTTTATGCATTTTTTGATGATCAGATTTCATTGTGGATTTGGCACCATGATGAAGACTGGAGGTAATTTTGGGGTGCAATGTGTGCCCCATGAATGTTTAAGGGGATTATGCATTAGTGATGTAGTATTTATTGATACCTTTTTATATATACCTTGTCCCTTAACTCAGAAAAGTGACTGAGTTACAGCTCATTAAATTTGTAATATTATCCTATGGGGATTTTATTTTGTTTTAATTTTATGTTTTTACATGGCCCTGAAGTTTTTAGGGATCATGTGTTAGTGTTGTACTACTCATTGAGACCTTCTTTTGATATATACATAGTCCTTTAATTCCAAATATTGACAGACTTACAACTTGCTAAGGTAGCAATATTATCCTGTGGGAATTTAAATTTTAAAATGTTTTTATATGTGTGTTTGTAGTTGGTATTCCTTAGTGACTTACTCTTATAGTACTCTTTGAGACTGTTCTTTTGATATACAGCTTCTCCCTCAATTCAAAGGACTGACGGAGTTACAGCTTGTTAAAGTTGAAATCTTATCTATGGAATTTTCTTCTTTTTTTATTTTATGTTTTTGTTGTTGTTTATAGCCCTAAATTTGTTTGGGGTATTATGTGTTAGTGTTATAGTACTCATTGAGATTTATATATATATATATATATATACTGTATATATATATATATATATATATATATATATATATATATATATATACACTGTATAGATAGATAGATATAGATATATATCTAGATTGTCACTAACTCCAAATATTGATAGAATTATGGCTTGTTAAAGTTGAAATGTGCAACAAAACAAAAACTAAGTCCAAAGCCGGCCCATTGGTGCAGCGGTAGTGCTACTGCTCATGATGCTGGTGACCCAAGTTCGGGAATGAGCCCAAGGAGCTGGAGGGCTGGCCAGAGGGAGGAGGTTTGAGCATCCCAGGACTACTCACCTTATCGGGAGGATTGGGGCACAGTGCTCGCTGACCCCAGGTGGAGGCCTGAGTACAGGAAGCCCAGCCACATACAAGGGGCTGCATGGTGGACGTCGGCGTTTGTGTCTTGATGTCAGGGCAGACTGTAAATCATAATGAGGCTGTCATCCTAGATGATCTTAACCTCAGTTGGTTAGGGTCAGCTCAAATATCCTTGCAATCACTCAGGCTTAGTTATAATTTTCACCAGTTGGTCTCTGAAGCAACTAGAGCCACATCATCCCATCAAACAGGTACACTCCTAGACTGGGTGATGGTTACCCGTATGGAACATGTGTCGAAAGCAGGAATCCTTGCAGATGCACTAACAGACTGTTCACCCACTTTTGTATCCTATCTATGGTTGCGCCTCCATCTCCTCCATCAATACTAATCACGTTTACAAATCTAGCTCATATTGACCAGGATGCATTTCTCTATGATGTCTCCAATATTGACTGGGCAGGTATCTATCAAACAAAGGATGTGGAGGTTCCTCTACAGATATTCATAAATTAATTTCTTACCATTCAATATAAACATGCCCCTAAGACTACTAGGAGGGTCGAGGAAAACAAACAAGGTGGTTGCATAAAGACCTCCTTGCTAATCTCGCCAGAGGGACAAGCTCTGGATTCACTACAAACAAACTGGTCTACAGTCAGATTGTATTGTCTATATCGTGAACTAAGGAACAGATGCAAGAGACAAGTTAGAGCTGCTAAAGCAAATACTGCAAGGATCTTCTATAAAGCTCAGCCTGCGACCCGAGGAAATTCTGGGCCCATGTCAAAACATTTCTGGGTACCTGCAGATCGGTCACTCCTGATGAGATGATCATAAATGGGGCACATTGTAATGACCAGAACCATCTCAAACAGTTTTAGCAATCTTTTCTCTGATCTGTCACACTATACCTTGGCTTTACAACCTATTGGATCGCACTCCAATCTACCTACCACACTACCATCAGACAACCATACTGCCCTATCATATGATGCTCCTCCAGTGCCACCATTCTATTTCAAGGCTATATCAAGAGCGGAAGTTCTGAAATTACTGAGATCCATATCTGCGATACCAGCTCTGGTTCTGACTCATTGGAACCTCGTCTTCTTAAGCTGGCTGCTCCACTCATTGCCTCTCTGATTGCCAAAATCTACACTTTATCCCTTATCCATAGCAGTGTGCGGACCTATGGAAATCTGCAAGAGTAACGCCTGTCTTTGAAAAAGGTGACCCAAAGGACATGGCCAATTACAGACCTATAGCAATTCTCTCTGTCCTTACCAAGATCCTAGAGAAAATAGTTGCATCACAGACCATTGACTACCTTACACGCTACAATCTCCTTTCAGACACCCTGCATGGTTTCAGAAAAGGTCATACCACCACCATAGCTCTTCTTCAACTAACTACTGATATTCTGTCCAACATGGATTCTGGAAAACTTGCAGGTGCCATCTTCATTGACCTCATTAAGGCTTTTGACCTTGTAGACCATCCTGCTTCTACACTCTCCATAAATTTCATTTCTCTACCCCTGTTGTGGACTGGTTCTGTAGCTACCTGTCAAACAGGTCACAAGCTTCAAATTTAACTCCTCCCTGTCCAACACGTCTACTATCAACCTTTGGGTCCCCAGGGCTCTATCCTTGGGCCCCTTCTGTTCTCAATTTTATCAACAACAATGCAGCTGAGGTCCTGGAATCCTGTTCAGCTATTCTCTTCGCTGATGACCTGATCAGCTATACTAGTTCTTCTAGTATTGCCTGCATAAACACATCACTTACTTCAGACT
Source organism: Neoceratodus forsteri (assembly GCA_016271365.2). NCBI lineage: Eukaryota > Metazoa > Chordata > Ceratodontiformes > Ceratodontidae > Neoceratodus > Neoceratodus forsteri. The sequence continues at coordinate 428,792,213 of CM057452.1, forward strand.
TCAATAAGGTCTTAGACTGGCTACTAGACCGTAAGCTTGTACTAAATGAAAAGAAAACGAAAGCCATGCTCCTAGGTTCCGCATCAAAGATTAAGGCCTGTTCTAGTTTGCTAGGGTTCTTCACCGGGAGGATTTCCACTTGAAAATGTTACTTCCTTCAAGTACCTTGGGATCCTGCTAGACCAGTCCCTGTTTTTAATCTTAAGTATTCAGTATGCGGTACAAAGCTGTAAACTTGAAACTGGGAGTAGCTTACAAAACGAGCTACATGCTACACCCTTGGCCAAATTAGCAATTGCCCAAGGTATTCTGCTCCCAACCCTACTTATGGTGCCTCTATTCTTACTTCTTACCTATAAACCTCCCTACTAAAATGGGACGTAACTTATAACAATATATGCCAATTTGCCTCTTCGTCGCCTCGACTCAAACATCACTGCCTTCTTTATAAGGATCTAAATTGGCTCTCACCCTCTGCCAGTAGACAATACTACCTTGGATCACTAATGGACTCAATCATCTGGGAAAAAAAAACATCCCAGCTGGTGGCATTGCTGGTCCCTCAACCATCCTCCCATGGCCTCACGATCAGCTGACAATCCTTCTTTATGTTCCAAGATGTCGGACGACTAAGGCACAGGGGCCTTCCAATTCTCTGCTCCCAGGTTATGGAATGCTCTTCCACTCAACCTCCAGCTGTCTCAGTCTCACTTTGGATTTAAAGTGAATATCATCATTATCTGTCCTTAGCTGATGCTTGTACATGCTTTGACCCAACCTGAAGCTCCTGAGACTTACCAGTAATGTCACCCTGCTCTAATCCAGATCCAAGACTTTCTCCTTCCCTCCCCATATTTTTCCTTCTCTTTGTAAATAACTTCTGACTACTAGCTCTCTTCCTTCTCGAACCTTGTTGCTGACCATCCACTGTTGTTTTGCCAATTACCACCCCTGACCTTCCTTCTGTCAGTCTTTCTTGTTATGTTTGAACATTCCTCACATTTCTCTCTATATAACCTTATTATCTTATTAACCCTTTCACTCCACAGGTCGAGTCTGTGGTTTCTGCACTTGTTATATATCTTACTGCCATTATATGTATAATGCTTGTCATTATTTTTGTTGTATTTTGTAGCACTGTTGTACTGTTCCTCTATTTGTATTATTGTACCCATTTTGCTGTTGTTCAACCTGTTCACTTTTGTTGTACTCTCCGGGTCATGCCTGAAAATAGTCATTTTATGGCTAGTGCACCTACCCAGTTAACCAAAACTAAATAAATAAAATAAATAAATAAAATATGTCACACAGCAAAGAACACAGAAAAATGGTTTGCTGAGCTCCCGTAGATGGAGCACCAGGAACAGCTCCCAATGTCCCTGCCTGTCCTGGACTGCTCTCCCAATGACACTAAGGAACTTGGGGTGTATGGGCTCCACCTCATCCTTGCCTGGGGCAAACCATGCCTACATGGGGACCAACCACTCCAGGCTCCAGGTAACAGCATGAGGACAGATGCCATAGGTGACTCCTGAAGGAGTGGAGCACAGCAGGCGGGAAGAGTATAAACAGCAAGTAAAAAAAAAAATAATTCCAAATTCTTGTTACATATGAACCAGTCATGTTTCTGAGATTATGTCATTCTCACAAAGAGGACTGGTTCATATCAAACAAGAATGTAAAAAGAAACTAAGTCCAAATTCTTGTTTCATATGAACCAATCCTGTTCTGTAAGGTTGTGTCATTTCAAAAGAGGACTGGTTCATACGAAACAAGAATGTGAAAAAAGTCCAAATTCCTGTTTCACATGAACCAATCTTTTTCATGAGATGGTGTCATTCTCACAAACAAGGACTCAAATGTGAAAAAAGCACTAAGTCCAAATTCTTGTTTCATATGAAACAGTCTTGCTTCATAAGATTGTGTCATTCTCACAAAACAGGATTAGTTCATACTAAACAAGAATCTGAAAAAATATGTCCAGATTCTTGTTTCATATGAAACTAATCTTATTTCATATTGCCTATTCTTATTTTATGAGACCATACGAAACAAGAAAATCATCTCACAAAACAAGATTTAAAAACATTTTTAAAAACACATTTTTGGGTCCTTTTCCAAAAAATAACTGCAGAACACACCTAATGGGGTCCCGTTCAGCAAGATACATGTATTGGTGTCTCTGAAGGATATGACTTTTACGGGTTTTCAAAACTTAAAAAAAACATAAACAAGATGGCTGTCATACGAAATAAATTTTTTTATCATGAAACAGGATTACCCACCTCATAAAACAGAATCCTGTTTGTATTGTATAAATTCTTGTTTCATATGAAACAGCTATCCAAAAGACTGTACTGATCATGCTCAGAACCAATATTTCAAATCCTTATAACTCTTGAATGGATTAATATTGTTTCATCAAAGCAATGAAAGGCACCATTCTAGGACACGCTCTTTCTCACCTGAAAATTTCAGAGCGACCTTCTAAACCATCTAGGCACTAGACAATAACAAACAGCAAAACCCCTGTTTTTCACTTTTTCACTATCTGGATCTTGGAATCCACACATCTGACTCTAACAAAACATGACACATCCAGAAACCTTGCCCACCAGACCGTGCTTACAAAATTCTGTGCATGTCTGTAAAATGGGAGTGAAGCTATTACAGTGCAAAGCTAGAGGTCTAACATTAAACAGCCTACTCAACCTAACTATAGTGGTGCTTCCGCGCCACTATAATATGTAGAATAATGGCTGGGTAGGTGGTTATAAGGAGTATTTGACACACACCTGAGGTGAGGGATGCCACATAAACCCTGAGAGCAAAGCTCGAGGGGTTTGTAAAGGCATCCCACCAAAGGTGTGTGTAAATTTGAGTTTTACACTCTACAAGCCTTTATTTATATTATTGCTGGGATTTTGCCACAGCAATTATGTAAAATAAACAGACATCCCTATGGAGCCATGGACTGGTCAGGTTTCAGCGCAGTCCATAGCAGCTCATGAAAGAAACTTTTTTCAAAACAACCAGTATAAAAGTTACATTTTTTAGCCTGGGTAATATTATTATTTTTTTAAATGAACTTACCACCAACTTAGAGTGGCCATGAACTGTTCAGTGCTGAGGCGAGGGACAGTCAAAGAAAGAGAAGAGCAGCAGCTGGCACATGTGGGAGTGGGGAAACTCAGCGTGTGTTCACTGTTATAACCGCAGGTTGTAACAGTGAATTATAACTGCCCCTGGACACAGCAGGGCTTGGTGCCCTGGGCAGCTCCCGTCCAGTCACCACAGCCCCTGGACACAGCAGGGCTTGGTGCCCTCAGAGCAGCTCCTGTAGAGTCACCAGAGCCCCTGGACACAGCAGGGCTTGGTGCCCTCAGACCAGCTCCTCATCGAGTCACCGCAGCCCCTGGACACAGCAGGGCTTGGTGCCTCGGAGGAGCTCGGTCCGAGAATCATCACAGGTATGCAAAGGACACTACAGGGTCAGCGTTTCCCTCATGGCGCCTGCATCTTTGTTCTAAACTTTCAGAATTGGCACCTTTTTCTTTTACTTGGCCACTGAATCTTGATGCACATATTTACTAGCCAAATTGGCTGTGTTTGACTAAATATTCACCAGCTACTATTGTAAGGTGCCTGTGTGTAGAAATTACTTGTAAATTCCTGGGCAGTGCTCCACTATTATTGCAGAGCCACTTACTTGTTTAGATCTTGCTATTGACTCCAAGGCTTCTGCTGAATTATTTCTGTTCTGAAAGGCTCCGGCCATAGCCTAGTTGATCTCCACTCCCTAACGGCTGACTTGTAGAAAAGTAGATTTAAACCAACCTGGAGGTTTATTTTCTTTGTGGCCAGTGCACTGTTTGCTTTGTTTAGGGCACTCGAAGTAAGGTGGAGCTGCTCAGGAGGACTCGAGCTTAGCGGTACTGCACGGGATCCCGCGGCCGCTTTGCAGCTGCTCCTGCCCACCCCAATACCCTCCCACCTTAGCTGTCCCTGAATTTATAGGTAGCTGTTCCACATGAACTTATTATTCTGCCTGCCATGTGACCTTACCAGCTGCCTTACGATATAACCTATCTCCTTACTTTTCCATCTGCAGGATATCTTCTATGGCCACTAGAGTGTGCTATTTCACTCTGTTCTTCCCTGGTTCCAGCAATAGATCAAATTGTTCTGTGTCTGCTGAGATGCTTTCACAAAAGCCTGCCCTCCTAATCTCTTTCATTTAATTAATTTTACCTACCCAAGATCTAAAATGCACACGCTTTGTTTTTGCATCCCTTCTTTTAGCCCTTCAGACCTTAGACTTCCTGGGACAAATCCTTCTGTCCACATCTGCCTACCCCCTGCTTCCACAAATAATTTTACCTATTCAAACATGTTAGTACTTAAAACTACTTGGGCCGAATCGTCCAAGAGCCTCAGGTATAAATTTACTGGTTTTCTAATTAGGTACTTTATACGTATAAGTTCACCAACCTGTAAGAATTCTTGCTTGGTTGCATTCACCGCTGCTTGGCTCACAACCCTATCCTTAACCTTGTCTGATGATATTGAAACTAACCCAGGCCGGGGACTCAATTCACTGCACCCATTTTCATCCATATGCTACCTCAATCTCCTGGACTAAGCATAGCTCACCTCAGTATTAGGAGTCTTACTGCTAATCTCCCTGAATTACAATGCTGGGTGCAAGTAAATAACCCTGACTTACTAGCTCTATCAGAAACCTGGCTCAAGCCCTCCATCCCCAGCTCCTTTTGTTCTATACAAGGTTACAACTTACTTGGGTTGACCAACCCTCCTCCAAAAGAGGAGGTGGTCTAGCACTGTACCATAAGACTCATCTAAATGTGACCCTTGTATCCACACACAATCTGAATAACTGTGAAGTACTCCCTCTCTCTTACTCATGGGTGGTTCAAAGAAACTACACATATTTAATGTATACTTACCCCTCGTGTTAGTAAACTTGGTCTTGAGGAACTCATTGACTTTATACCCACTGTAACATCAAAAACTGAAATCATATGTCTGGGGAGTTTAACCTTGACTGGCTGGGTCCTAATGCCTCTCAACTGGCGTCTACTATCAGCAAAGCAACCTTGCTCAGCTCATCCAATCTCCCACGAGGATCGCTGTCAATGGTAGCATTAGAACCCTTATTGACTGGGTATTAACAAACAGAAAAGACTGCTTTGCCTCAGTCGGTGTTCTCCCAGACTCTATCAGTGACCACAGCCCTGTCTACTGTATATGGGATGCTTCTCCCCCTCATATCCACCCAAAGAGCCAACTTTCTCTAACTGTGCTCTACTTGATTCAGCTTCCTTATTTGGGACTTGCGTCCAGTTGACTGGTCCCCTATCTTTATCACAAATGATATCAACAGCACGACTGAATACTTCAACAGTACCTTACTGTCTATAGAAACATAGAATTTGATGGCAGATAAGGACTGCTTGGCCACCAGTCTGCCCATTTCCCTGCCTAATGGATAAGCTACAGATCCCAGTTAACCAGCAGCCTACTTCTTTCTACCCCACCCCATAGAATTGCCTTATGACTGTCCCATGCATGCTTGAATTCAACCACTATTTTGACTCCACACCTCCTCCAGAAGGCCGTCCCATGCATCCACAACCCTCTCTGTGAAAAATACTTCCTTACATTACCTCTGAGCCGCCCTCTATCTTCAAATTGTGCCCCTTGTTCTTGCACACCTTTTTTGAAAGATGCTACCCTCTTGGACTTTGTTGATTCCCTTGAGATACTTGAAAGTTTCTATCATGTCTCCCTCTCCCTCCTTTCCTCGAGGCTATACATATTCAGCTCCTTAAGTCTCTCTTCATATGTCTTCCGGTGCAGACCCTGCACCATTTTAGTTGCCCTCCTCTGGACAGCCTCCATCCTGTCTATGTCTTTCGGAGATTGGGTCTCCAGAACTGCACGTAGTACTCCAGATGGGATCTAACCAACTGCTGTACAGAGGGATAATAACTTCCTGTTTTCTACTGGTGATGCCTCTCCTATGCATCCCAGTATCCCCCAACCCTCCTTGCTGCCCTCTCACATTGCTTGCCCACCTTTAGGTCATCTGATATGACTACCCCAGGTCCCTTTCCATTTTGTTGTTGTTAGTATCTCACCCCCATTGTATACTCTTATCCAGGGTTTTTGTTTCCTAGGTGCATTATCTTGCACTTCTTAGCATTGAATCTAAGCTGCCATACATTTGACCATTTCTCTAACCTTGCCAAGTCTCTTCTCATCCTTTCCACCCCACCTTGTGCATCAACTCTGTTGCAGATCTTTGTGTCATCTGCAAAGAGACATACTCTTCCTTCCAGTCCCTCTGCAATGTTGCTTATAAAGACATAGAAGGACCAGTCCTAATAATGAACCCTGAAGTGCCCCACTAGTAACCCCCTTTCTTCAGAGCGGACTCCATTTACTATTACCCTCTGTGTCCTATTCTCCAGCCAATTCTTTACCCAGGCTATCATCTTGGGACCCACTCCCAGGCTGGCTAACTTGTATATTAATCTTTGTGTGGGACTGTGTCAAATGCCTTGCTAAAATCTAGGTAGGCCATGTCCACAGCCCCTCCCTGATCTACTACTTTTGTCACCCAGTCAAAGAAATCTATTAGATTCATCTGACATGACCTTCCCTGCTGAATCCATGCTGCCTTGGGTCCTGTGCCCCTCTGGCCTCTAGGTACTCAACAATTCTTTCCTTCAAGTGATTCCATCATTTTCCCTGTCACTGAGGTTAAACTTACAGTTCTGTAGTTTTCTGCTTCTGCCCTGCTCCCACTTTTGTGAAGGGAATCACATCTGCCCTCCTCCAGTCCTCAGGTACCACCCCATCTTCCCATGATTTGTTAAAGAGGGTAGTCAGTGGTGTCGCTAGTTCTACTCTTAGTTCTTTTAGAATTCTGAGATGAATTCCATCAGACCCCATTGCTTTGTCCTCCTTCAGTTTTAAGAGTTCTTTTAGAACCCTTTCTTCTGTAAATGGGCTGGTATCAACTTCTGTATCCAGTGTGTTTCTGTTGTTTGTTTTAGGTACCTCCCCTCTTCATTTGTAAATACTGGGCAAAATATTTGTTTAGTAACTCTGCCTTTTCACCGTTACCCTCTGCCCACCCCTCCCTTTATTAAGCCTTTATTAAGCTGGCAGAAGACACCAGGAGAAAGGACTGCTGTGTGACTGGACTTCTCTGCTGGGACTAAAGAAGAAGAACTTTGTACTTGGACCTTTAATTTAGGGTAAAAAAACAACTAACAAACAAAACAAAAAAAAAAAGTGTGTGTTTGTCTGAGTTAACTGAACTGAATGGTTATCTGAACAGTTATCTAGGTGTAAATCTCAGGTGATTGAAAGGACTTAATAGCAGTGAGGTTTAAATTACTTGTAGAAAGATCTAGTAAGTAGGGGGTGGCTTAGCTAGAAGGAAGCTACATTTAAAAACTGCCTTAGAAAGATTCTGCTAATAGCTTGGCAGAAGACACCAGGAGAAAGGACTACTGTGTGACTGGACTTCTCTACTGGGACTATATTGCCCTCCTTCCCTCCCTCCACCCCCACCCAAAGCTAGTTCTATTTTTATAGGCACAGATTTGACTGACAACAGGAACTTCCTGTTTGGGAGCAGGAAGTGAGTGATCACAGAGCCACCAAAGACCCACCATCCTAGAGGGGCAAGAGTAGCTCTCCGGCCCCTCTAGCTGCTGGAGGTGTGCCTCTGAGCAAGTAAGGGGTCTACTGAGAAATATAGGATATTCTTGTCTCAGAAAAGGACAATCAGAAGCTTAAAGGGTACACAGGCAGAAAGTAAGGAGAGAGAAAAAACAGAGGAAAGAGTAAGGATTGCAAACAGTTAAGGGGCCAGAAATAAGACATGATTGAGTGGTGCAGTGCAGTGGCTGTGGAGCAGCAGTCTTCCGGGAGATGTTCTGGAGGATGCAGTGTTGACCATCTGCAGGCACCTCTCTGGGCTGAGGGAGGAGGTTGCTTATCTCCAGGCTGAGTTGGCCAGGATTTGTGGGACCTCCTCTTCCACCCAGGGACCACCAGTGCCACTGCCGTTGCCTCAGAGGTTGCCAAGAAAGAGGCGGTTGGACCACAGTGGGCTCAGGGAGGGTGAGGTGGTGGAGCAGAGGTGCATCCCTCCAGTTGTACCTCTCACAATCCCTATGCTATTCTGGCAAAGTGTGGTTCCTCTATGGAGGCACCGCAGTGGAGACCAAGGAGGATGCTGGGAACCTCCACAAAGGAGACCCACAGGAGGGTGGCAGGGACCCTGCAGAGGAAGGAAACAACCCTGCTGGGGACTCCATTGTTAGGAAGGTAGAACTGGGGAGGAAGGGAGAGGGAGTAAGGTGCCTGCCTGGCACCATGGCTTGAGGGACAGGGAGGCGAATCCTCAGGATTGCCAGAACAGCTGCACAGGGAGGGAGCTGGGTGTCATTGTTCACCTAGGGACAAATGACCTGGCTAAGAAAGGGATTAAAGAAGTGCAGGAAGAGTTTGTGGAATTGGGGAGGGCCTTAGTCAAGTAGCACGCACGGTAACCTCTTGGAGGTGCTGCCCATCTATGGCATAGGAGAGGCTAGGGTGTTCTGCACCATGGATTCAATCAGTGGTTGAAAAACTGTGTGGAGCTCAGGGATTTGGCTTCATTGGGGACTAGGGGTTCACCTGGAGTGATGCAAGCCTATACTGGCACGATGGGCTGCATCTGTCCAGGAGGGAACCAGGATCCTAGGTGATAGGTTTAAATGCTTCATTGGCAAGCATTTAAACTAGCCAAGGGAGGCACTGGAAAGAGCAGAGAAATCCTAGCCCCTCAAAAATCACGGTAGTAAGTGCGGCAAACACCAACATAGAGGTGTTGATAGGGAGAAGGGCAGGGTAAATGGAGAAAGTGACAAAGGCAAGCAGGACAGGGATGGGGCAAAAGAAGTAAGGCCATCAGGAAAGGGAGGTAATGAGTACCAATGCCCGTAGTCTGGGCAACAAGCTCCCTGAGCTGGTGGCCTTGATGAAAGAGGGATGCCTGGATATTGTAGCAGTCACAGAAACATGGTACACAGAGAACCATGACTGGGATGTTAACATACCAGGGTACATAACCTACAGGAGAGACAGGCGGGAGAAGGGGGAGGAGTAGCTCTTTATGTAAAGGAAGGGATAAAAGCAACTGAACAAAAGAGTAAACAGGGAGGAGAGGAGGCACTGTGGGTCACCTTGGAGACTGGAAAGGGCACCACAATCTGCACAGGGGTTGTGTACAGACCCCCATGTCAGGGAGGGAATGGACAAGGATATGATAGAAGGCATTCTTAGAATGGCAGAGAATGGGGAGATACTGTTGATGGAGACCTGAATATGCCAGATGTTAACTGGAGCACATTTTCTGCAGCCACATCCAAGAGCAATGTCATTCTTGATGCCCTACAGGTGGCAGGCCTCAGACAGCTAGTTTCAGAACCCACTCGTGAGGGGCAATCTTAGACCTCATACTTTCAAACGGGGCAGTGAGAGGATCTCAGATCTATAAGTGTGTTGCCATCTGGGGACAAGTGACCATGAAACAGTGTGGTTCACATTAAACTCAGCTACAGAGTCAAGCCATACAAAAGTGAGGGTACTGGACTTTAGGAGGGCTGACTTTGGCAAGATGGAGAGTGCCTCAGAAAAGCACTAGCAAACAGGCTAGAAGGAGGTGTGGAGCAACAATGGGGAAACATCAAAACTGCCATCACAGAGGCAACAAGCCTTTGTGTGATGCAAATAAACAAATCAAAATGAAAGAAAAGCCACTATGGTTCTCAAAAAGGTGGCTGTGAAAGTCAGGAAGAAAAGATAGCATTCCGGAAGTATAAGGAAACACAGAAGGAGCAGAACAGACAGCTGTACCAGTTAAGGCAGAAGGAAGCAGGGAGGAAGTCAGAATAGCAAAGGCCCAAACTGAGGAAAAGATAGCCAACTCAGTTAAGAAGGGGATAAAACCTTTTATAGGTACAGCGGCGTAGGAAGACAAAGGTAGGGATAGTGAGGCTGAATAGAATGAGCGAGTGGGTGGGCAGACGAGAACAGTGAAAAAGCAGGGATACTGAATGAATATTTCTGCTCAGTATTCACAAAGAGGAGGAAGTGCCTAATCCAATTAACAGAAGCACTCTTGATAGGGGGTTCGATCCAGTCCTTTCACAGAAGAAAGGGTTCTGCAAGAACTCCTAAAACTGAAAGGTGGACAAAGCAATGGGTCCTGATGGAATTCACCCAAATTCTAAAAAATTAAGGGAGGAACTATTGAAACCACTGGCTACTCTTTTAATAAATCATGGGAGGATGGTGTGGTACCCAGGACTGGAGGAAGGCGGATGTGATTCCCTTCACAAAAGTGGGACCAAGACAGAGGCAGGAAACTACAGACCTGTCAGTCTGACCTCTGTGGTAGGGAAAGTGATGGAGTCACTTCTGAAGGAAAGAATAGTTGAGTACCTAGAGGCCAGTAGGGCACGGGACCCAAGGCAGCATGGGTTCACAATGGGAAGGTCATGTCAGACGAATCTAATAGATTTCTTTGACTGGGTGACCAAAGTAGTAGACCAGGGAGGGCTGTGGACATGGGCTACCTAGACTTTAGCAAGGCATTTGACACAGTCCCACACAAAGATTAATAGTCAAATTAACCAGCCTGGGAGTGGGTCCCAGGGTGGTAGCCGAGGTAAAACATTGGCTGCACAACAGGACATAGATGGTAATTGTAAATGGAGTCCACTCTGAAGAAAGAGGGGTTACTAGTGGGGTACCATGAGGTTCAGTATTGGGTCCAGTCCTTTTAATGTCTTCATCAGTGACATTGCAGAGGGACTGGAAAAAAGTATGCCTTTTGCAGATGACACAAAGATCTGCAACAGGTTTGATACACAAGGAGGGTGGAAAGGATGAAAAGGGACTTGGCAGGTTGGAGGAATGGTCAGAAGTATGGCAGCTAGGATTCAATGCGAAGAAGTGCAAATAATGCACCTGGGAAACAAGAACCCAGGGAAGAATACACAATGGGTGGGAGGTAGTAACAACAACAAAAAGGAAAGGGACCTGGGGTAATCATATCAGATGACCTTAAGGTTAGCAAGCAGTGTGAGAAGGCAGTAGGAAGGCTGAGGGTATACCGGGATGTATAGGGAGAGGCATCAGTAGCAGAAAACAGGAAGTTGTTATCCCTCTGTACAGACAGTTGGTGAGACCCCATCGGAGTACTGCGTCCAGTTCTGGAGACCCCATCTCCACAAAGACATAGACAGGATAGAGGCAGTCCAGAGGTGGGCAACTAAAATGGTGCAGGGTCTGCAAGAGAAGCCGTATGAGGAGAGACTAAAGGAGCTTAATATGTATACCTTGAGGAAAGAAGGGAGAGGGGGACATGATAGAAACTTTATGTACCTCAGTGGAATCAACAAAGTCCAAGAGGGTAGCATCTTTCAGAAAAAGAGGCGTGCAAGAACAAAGGGACACAATTTAAAGATAGAAGAGGCGGTTCGGGGCAATGTGAGGAATGTATTCACAGAGAGGGTAGTGGATGCATGGAACAGCCTTTCTGAGAGAGGTTGTGGGGTCTAAAACTGTGGGAGAATTCAAGAATGCATGGGACAGACATAAGGCAATTCTTGTAGGGGGTAGGAAGAAATAGGCTGTTGGTTAACTAGGATCTGTGGCCTATCCTGTAGGTAGGGAAATGGGCAGACTAGATGGGCCAAGCGGCCCTTATCTGCCATCAAAGTCTATGTTTCTATGTTTCTATGTTTCATTATCCTCCTTCATCTTCCTTCGCTCCCTGATATACCTAAAAGGTTTTATCCCCTTCTTAACAGAGTTGGATATCTTTTCCTCGGTTTGGGCCTTTGCTGTTCTGACTGCCTTCCCAACTTCCTTTTGCTTTAACTGATATAATTCTTTGTCTTGCTCCTTCTGTGATTCCTTGTACTTCCTGAATGCTTTCTTTTCTCTTGAACCTTAGCTGCCACCTCCTTTGAGAACCATAGTGGTTTCTTACATCATTTTGTTTTGTTTATTTGCTTCACACAAAGGCTTGTTACCTCTGTGATGGCAGTTTTATTATTCTCCATTGTTCTTCAGCCCTCCTTCCTGCCCATTTGCTAGTGCATTCCTTAGGCACTCACCCATTTTGCAAAGTCAGCCCTCCTGAAGTCCAGTACTTTGCCTTTGTATAGCTTGACTCTATTGCTGTTTATTGTGAACCATACTGTTCGATGATCGCTAGTTCAGATGGCTACCCACTTCTACATCTGTGATCTCTCTTCATCTCCATTTGAGAGTACCAGGTCTAAGATTGCTCCCTCTCGAGTGGGTTCCAATATGTTGCCAGATGTTAACTGGAATGCAGTTGCAGCAGCCACTTCAAAGAGTGGGTTATTCTAGATGCCCTACAAGGGCATGCCTTGAACAACTAGTATTGGAGCCCACTCAAGAGGGAGAAATCTTAGACCTGGTTCTCTCAAATGGAGATGAAGAGAGGATCACAGATGTAGAAGTGGGTAGCCATCTGGGAACTAGCGACCATCGAATAGTATGGTTCACAATAAACACAGCAATAGAGTCAAGCCATACAAAGGCAAAAGTACTGGACTTTAGGAGGGCTGACTTTGCTAAAATGGTGAGTGCCTAAGGAATGCACTAGCAAATGGGCAGGAAGGAGGGTGGAAGAACAATGGGGAATAATAAAACTGCCATCACAGAGGTAACAAGCCTTTGTGTGAAGCAAATTAACAAAGCGAACGATGTAAGAAACCACTATGGTTCTCAAAGGAAGTGGCAGTGAAGGTTCAAGAGAAAAGAAAGCATTCAGGAAGTACAAGGAATCACAGAAGGAGCAGGACAGGGAACTGTATCAGTTAAAGCAAAAGGAAGCTGGAAGGCAGTCAGAACAGCAAAGGCCCAAACCGAGGAAAAGATAGCCAACTCTGTTAAGAAGGGGATAAAACCTTTATAGGTACATCAGGGAGTGAAGGAAGACCAAGGAGGGCTAGTGAGGCTTAATAAAGAGGAGGGAGGGTGGGCAGAGGGTGACTGTGAAAAGGCAGAGAAACTAAACAAATATTTTTGCTCAGTATTTACAAAGGAAGTGGGAGGTACCTAAAACAAACAGTAGAAACACTCTGGATACGAAGTTGATACCAGCCCATTTACAGAAGAAAGGTTCTGAAAGAACTCTTAAAACTGAAGGTGGACAAAGCAATGGGACCTGATGGGATTCATCCCAGAATTCTAAAAGAACTAAGGGTAGAACTAGCGACACCACTGACTACCCTCTTTAACAAATCATGGGAGGATGGGGTGGTACCGAGGACTGGAGAAGGGCAGATGTGATTCCCCTTCACAAAAGTGGAAGCAAGGCAGAAGCAGAAAACTACAGACCTGTTAGTTTAACCTCAGTGGTAGGGAAAATGATGGCATCACTTCTGAAGGAAAGAATTGTTGAGTATCTAGAGGCCAGAGGGCTCAGGACCCAAGGCAGCATGGATTCACAGCGGAAGGTCATGCCAGACAAATCTGATAGATTTCTTTGACTGGGTGACCAAAGTAGTAGATCAGGGAGGGGCTGTGGACATGGCCTACCTAGACTTCAGCAAGGCATTTGACACAGTCACACAAAGATTAATATACAAGTTAGCCAGCCTGGGAGTGGGTCCCAAGATGACAGCCTAGGTAAAAAATTGGCTGGAGAATAGGACACAGAGATTAATAGTTAATGGAGTCACTCTGAAGAAAGGGGGGTACTAGTGGGGTACCACAGGGTTCAGTATTAGGACCGGTCCTCTTCAATGTCTTTATAAGCGATATTGCAGAGGGACTGGAAGGAAAAGTATGTCTCTTTGCAGATGACACAAAGATCTGCAACAGAGTTGATGCACAAGGTGGGGTGGAAAGAATGAGAAGGGACTTGGCAAGGTTAGAGGAATGGTCAGCCTTAGATTAGCTTAGATTCAATGCTAAGAAGTGCAAGGTAATGCACCTGGGAAACAAAACCCAGGGAAGAGTACACAATGGGGGTGAGATACTAACAACAACAAAAATGGAAAGGGACCTGGCTAGTCATATCAGATGACCTAAAGGTGGGAAAGCAATGTGAGAGGGCAGCAAGGAGGGCTGGGGGGATACTGGGATGCATAGGGAGGCATCACCAGCAGAAAACAGGAAGTTATTATCCCTCTGTACAGACAGTTGGTGAGACCCCATCTGGAGTACTGCATGCAGTTCTGGAGACCCAATCTCCAAGGATATAGACAGGATGGAGGCTGTCCAGAGGAGGGCAACTAAAATGGTGCAGGGCCTGCACTGGAAGACATATGAAGAGAGACTTAAGGAGCTGAATATGTATAGCCTCGAGGAAAGGAGAGAGAGGGGGACATGATAGAAACTTTCAAGTATCTGAAGGAATCAACAAAGTCCAAGAGGTAGCAGCTTTCAAAAAAGAGGTGTGCAAGAACAAGGGGCACAATGTGAAGATAGAAGGAGGCGCTCAGAGGTAATTTAAGGTATTTTTTCACAGAGAGGTTGTGGATGCATGGAATGGCCTTCCAGAGGAGGTTGTGGAGTCAAAAACAGTGGTGGAATTCAAGCATGCATGGGACAGTCATAAGGCAATTCTAGGGGTGGGGGTAGGAAGAAGTAGGCTGCTGGTTAACTAGGATCTGCAGCTTATCCAATAGGTAGGGAAATGGGCAGACTGGGTGGGCCAAGCGTTTCTTATCTGCCGTCAAAATCTATGTTTCTATGTAGTTGTCTAAGGCATGCCCCTGTGGGGCATCTAGAATAACCCACTCTTAGAAGTGGCTGCTGCAACTGCACTCCAGTTAACATCTGGCATATTCAGATCACCCATCAGCAATATCTCCCTTTTCTGCCATTCTAAGTACACTTTCTATCATTTCCTTGTCCATTTCCTCCCCTGAGGGAGGTCTGTATACAACCCATGTGCAGATTTGGTGCCATTGCCTGTCTCAGATTGACCCACAGTGCTTCTTCTCCTCCCTGTTTACCCTTTTGTTTTGTTGCTTTATTCCTTCCCTTATGTGAGAGCTACTCCTCCTCCTCCTCTTTTACCCTCCCTGTCCCTCCTGTAGATAGTGTATCCTGGTATGTTTACACCGCAGTCTTGGTTCTGTGTATACCATGTTTCTGTGACATAGCGATATCCAGATGTTCCCCCTCCATCAAGGCCACTAATTCAGGAAGCTTGTTACCTAGACTATGGGCATTGGTACTCATTGCTTTTCATTTTTGATGGCTTTACCTTCTGTAGCATCCCCACTGACCTTTCTACCTTGGTCTTTTCTCATTTAGTACCCTGTTTTGTAGGGAGGCTGGGATTTTCCTGCTGCTTATCAGTGCCTCCCCTTGACTAGTTTAAAAGCTTGCCAATGAAGCATTTAAACTGATTGCCCAAAGACTTGTTCCTTCCTGGACAGATGCAGACCATCCTGCCAGTATAGGCTGGTGTCCTCCAGGTGGAACCCTGTCTCCAATTAAGCAAAAACCCTATGCTCCACCTTTTTTCAACCATTCATTAAACTACATGGTGCAAAGTACCCTCGCCTCACCCATGCCACTGAGAGGCAGCACCTCTGAGAAGGATACTGTGTGTGCTACTTGTCTTAGGCCCCTCCCAACTCTACAAAGTCCTTCTGCACTGCTCTAATCTCATGATGAGCCAAGTCATTTGTCCCTAGGTGGACAATGACATCCAGCTCAGACTCTCATGCAGCTGTTCTCGTGATCCTAAGGATGTGCTTCCTGTCCTCAAACCATGGCACCAGGCAGGCACCTTCAGTTTCCCTGCTCCCCAGTTCTATCCCCTAATAATTTAGTCCCCACCAGGAGCTGCTTCCTTTCCCTGTGGTGCCTTGCCTCCTTCCTGAGGGCCTCCCTTGTGACAGTTGTCTGCAACCTCCTTAGTCTCCTCTGGATGCATCCATGGGAACTATGCTCCCCAGAATGGTGTATGTATTGTGGAGTGGAACAACTGACTGGGTATGCCTCTGTTCCACCACCCTTACCCTCCCTGAGCCCACTGTGATACAACTGCTGTGCTTTCTTCGCAACCTCTGAGGTAGTGGTGGTGGCTTGGTGATCCCTGGATGGGGAGGTTCCTTACTACTGTCCAGTGTGGCCTGAAGATGGGCAACTTCCTTCCTCAGGGCAGAGAGTTGTCTGCAAACAGGGCAGCATCTCAGCCTCCAGAAAGACTCCCGGAAGACTGCTGCCCCACAGTCATTACATTGCACTACTCCCCACATGTCTGTCTACCTTGTTTTTGTGTTTTTGTGTATGTGTGTGATCGGTTTGTTATATAGAAATATATATATTATATAATGTGTATACTTACACTGTCAGTGCAGTGTGCTAGAGAGGATATGACAGTGATATGCACCTTTTCCTCTTGAGGAAATGATGTCAGAACCCCAGGTATAAAGGAACTATTTCCAGGGATGGGTGGGATGAGGGTGGGAAGGGTTTGGGCTTAAACTGTGCCCTCATGAAACAATCAGTTAAAGCTCTGACAGATCACTCAGAAGAGTGCCTTCCTGTCAACAAGATGCCCTACATGACAATTTGACAGAGAAATACCCTGCTAATCAAACAGAGAAAAATCCAAACATCCAAGTCAGACAAAGGTAAACCTCCCCAGCCCCAAAACAGCCTGGTGACTTGTGCTCTGAAAGCATTCAGCCCCAAAACATGTCAGCTGTGCACAAGGACAGACACAGTAAACAGTATTCAGTCCTGTGGTTTAAACTCTTCCTGCACTGAAAATCTTAACAATTGTAACAAAAGTAAAGCAAGGTCCATCTCCTCTGTTGATTGAAAGACTGCCTTTTCTGATAATTCTAAGTTCCTTATTACACCTTTCAGTTAGAAGTATCCTCCACCTGAAGAATATTAACTTTCCCAAGGAATCTGCTTCAAACCAAAAACAATTGTAAATTATGAGTTCACCTCCCTCTGTTGTGAGCACAACTGCTTTCTTGCAAATTCTAAGTCCAGTGTTGCAGCTTCCAGCCAGAGGTAGCTTCACCTGAAGAATATTAGGTTAGGTTATATAGGAGGGCATATCCCGATCACAAGCTTACGTTAAGGGCAAAACCACAAAGTGGCTTAAGTGCCCCTGATTACAACAACTGAAACTGAGAGACAAACTATGGAACACATGGAAATCCTCCTCTCTTCCCTCTGTATCATGCTCTGCATAATGTCTGCAAGAGAGAGAGATTCGCTTAGCAAAAGTAACTACCATGAGCTCCTTGGCTCCTCCTCAACCAACCCTAAGAGATACTGGTCCCAAATAAATGAGATCCTTGGGAGTCACAGGCCTGAGACACCCAAAGAGATGATCGTAAATTATATCAACTGTAATAACCCCTCCACTATAGCAAATGCCTTTAACTACCTCTTTACTAAGTTTCCCTTGACATCTCCCTCCCAAGCCCAATGCCATCTTTTCGGTGAGCCAGACCAAGATGACCTTGCCCATCCACTGAATCTTGCTCCTGTCTCCCATCTCGAAGTTCTGAAACTTTTAAAACTATTCCAATTCACAGAAGTGCGGGCTCTGATGGCATTGAACCTAGGATTCTTAGAATGGTAGCTCCGATCCTAGCCACACCTGTTACAAGACTTTTAACCTTTCCATCTCCTTCTCCACTGTATCACAGGTCTGAAAACTGCAAGGACTACCCTGTGTTCAAAAAGGTGACCCCAAGGTCTTATCTAACTACTGACCTATTGCCATTCTACCTATTCTTTGTAAACTACTTGAGAGGCTTATCCACACTCAGGTCTCTTCTCATCTCCAAAGTTCAAGATCCAGACACCTTATATGCTAAGTGGATGGTTTGCATCTATGTATCATAGCTGTTATAATTTAAAACCAATAAAAAGTTGAATTAAAAAAAGATCCAGACACCTATCCAACATGGTTTTAGGCCTGGATGCAGCACCACTACAGCCCTGATCCTGTTTACTAGTGAGGTTAAGATGAACATGGACAAGGGTCTCCTTACTGAGGTTGCTTTTGTAGACCTCACAAGGCATTCAACCTAGTCAACCATCCCTACTCTTAAGGAAACTTGGAATGCTTGGTGCAGCTGGCTCCACCTTGCCTTGGTTTAACAGCTACCTTAGCAATCGTACCAAGCTGTCGCCTTCAATAAAGTCCTCTCTTCCTCAGAGGTCCTCCCTGTGGTGTCCCCAGGGTTCCATACTAGGCCCCTTGCTCTTTTCTCTCTTCATCAATGACATTCCTTCCTTTCCTACTCACTCCCAGGCTATAATTTATGCTGATGACCTGGTCCTCTTCACTGCCTCTAATTCTGTCACTGACATAAATGATCAACTATCCTCCTCCTTCCAAAGCACCCAGTCCTGGCTCTCCTCGAATCAGCTCATCCTTAACCTACCCAAAACATATGCCATGCTCTTGGATCCCCAGAAAAGTCAGATAGATACCCTGTCTGCAGGTCCGTTGCCTTGATGGTTCTGCTATATCCACTGGACTCCTTTAAATACTTGGGTATGACACTTGACCCGTCTCTGAACTGTTCCTCTCATATAAATGAGATCTGCAAGCATATCAATATGAAATTGGAGTCACCTACAAAGTTTGCCACTCACTTACCCCTTCTGCAAGGATCTCCATAGTCCAGGGTATCCTACTTCCAGGGTTTAAATTTTATTTACTTATTTATTTATTTGTATTTCAGATGACACCTTATATGCTATACCAGTCCTGTCCCAGGCTAGTGTTACTGCTTTCCACAAGTGAGAAGTTACATACAATAATATTTGTAGATTTTCCTGTCTGCCCTAGACTCACCCACCACTTTATCGACTCTCTTACCCATATCCCCAGATCTGACTCTCTTGGAGCTATGTTAATCCCTGTGACTTATGCTTACTCCCTGAGGTCCTCTGCCTCCTCCCATTCTTTGTTCCCCTCACTCAACAAGAATGGGTGAACAAGCTTTTCCACTTTGCCCCAAATTCTGGAACTCCTAACTCCTCATATCAGGGTCTTCACATCTTATGACTTATTCAAGACAGCACTATCCTCTTACCTAAGGACACACAGTGTCTCCAAATGCTCTTAACCTTCTTTTTGTTGTTTGTCTGTCTGACATTTCTATTGTGTTAAACTCCTGCTACACATTGTTATGTTTGCTTCTCTTTCTATTTATCTGAATATAATCCACACTGTCAGACCTTCCTGGGTTGGGTCTATTACAGGTATAACTTGATTTTGTTTTCGTTTGTCTCACCCTGTGGCTGACCTATATTAACGATGTCGATTTGTATTTTGACCTTCCTGTGTGAGGTCCTGCCTTGGGATACTGTACCATTTTCTACTGATTATTTTTATCTTTGTATTCTGTACTCTCCCGGGTCGTGCTTGAAAATAGGCAGGTCAAATTGCCTAACGCACTTACCCGGTCACCAAAAGCTAATAAATAAATAAATAAAAATAACTGGGTTTCCCTATGGGAGAAAATGATCCCCAGTTATTATAATATAGATATATGGCAGGAGGGACGACTGGGGAGAATCCTGCCAGGGACTGTGATGGAGGTTGTATAGCACTGTTTAAACTGAATAATATACCTCAGCATTTAAGTGGCAAAGAACTATGCGGGGAGACTTTAACAGAATGAGGGATGAGCTAGCAGGATGGGAATGGGACATGGATGCACCAAAAACAGAGCAATGTTGGATACAAATTAAAAACAAACTTTTAGAGTTAGAGGACAAATATATACCAAACAGGGTTATGTATAATAAAATGGCAAAATACCACAATGGTACACTAGCAGGGTTAAAGTTCTAATAAACAAAAAAGAATGCATACAGAGCTCTTAAAAGGGATAATAATAATTACAATTCAAATAAATATAAACAATTGCTAAAAAATGCAAAAGGCAATTAAGGAAGAAAAAAGAAAATTTAATTTAAATTGGCCCATGTTAAGGATAATGGGAAATCGTTCTATGCCTATGACCAACAACAAAACAGCTGATAGAACAATAGGCCCCGCAATGAATGGACACAATGTTATCACTGACCCAGCGGGCAAGCTCATATGTTTAACAACTGTTTTTGTTGGTCTATTCCTAGTAACCATAGCAATAATAGGTCCACAATTAAAATGACCAATACTACCTACGCAGCTGTTAAAATATCTAAGGAGGATATATTACAGAAATTGAGAAAAGTTAACATAGCAAAATCAGCAGGGTGAGACGGACGTCACCCAATGTTAATTAAGGAAGTGAGAGGATGGCTAGCTGAACCGTTGTACAGACTATATAATAAATCCTTGCAAACAGGAGAGGTTCCCAATGATTGGAGAATGGCAATGGTTGTGGCTATCTACAAGAAAGGAGGCAAGGGAAGTGGGCAATTATAGGCCAATAAGCCCGGCGTCCATACTGGGCAAGTTGTTGGAATCATTAATCAGGACAGAATACAGGATGAGATTACCTCAGTTAAGCGGATTGATACAACCCAACATGGTTTTACATCAAACAGATCCTGTCTAACAAATAACTTGGTCTTTTATGAGAAAGTTAGCAGCTTCTTGACCAACATCAACCTATAGATGTCATATATTTACACCTCAAGAAGGCATTTGATAAGGTGCCACTTGAACCATAATAACCCTCCTCCTCCTCTACCGAGACTCCTTTTCTGCCATAGACCTAACGAACTAGTTACCCACCCTACCAGGACTAACCCCAAGAGAGGCTCCAGTACCCTGCTTGATGTGGTACTCACCAACTGCCCTAATCAGATCCCCAATGTACAAGTCCTCCCAGACTGTCTCAGTGATCACTCCCCTTTCTATTCCACTGGTCATCCTCAGTCCCAAACCCATAGCACAGTCCACATGCCGGCGTCTAATACCTGGTGGACTGATAAAACTAAGGAACTTCTGTTCCAAATTGACTGGTCTCCTATACAGGCAACTCCTGACATCAACACAGCTCTCCTTCTTTACCCGAACTTTTAATAATGCCTGTGATATCTTTGCCCCAATGTTGACCTGCGTTCTAAAGGCAGAGTGCCCCTAGGTAACCCCAGCTTTGATCCACCAACTCAAACATAGGGACAACCTATGGTACCGTGCCATTGAGACTGGCCGGCCCAGTGACAGGCAGTTATATGCTGCCGCCTGAAACAAGTGCACTCGGGCCATCAGAAGGCCAAGTCTGAGCACTATCGGTCCTCACTCACTGCCTCATGGGGAACCCCAGAACCTTCTGGGATAACATTAAACAGTTAAATGGGATGCACACTCCCCCACCCACAGATCAACATTAATGGCGTGATCTCCTCAGACCCAGCCCTCATAGCCAACCACCTCAACATCTCATTCACTGACCCTAGCCCTATCCTCCCTACAAATTTTTTGACCCTCCTCCCCAGCACCTGCTGTAAATCTTTCATCCTTATTTTCTCCTCCGCCGTGTTTCTGCCCAGAACTTAGGCAGCACCTTGTCACTGCCCTCAAGAGTAATAGTACAGGCAGTGACACCCTGAATCCGTGTATCCTACGGCTGGTCTTAGACACAGTCCTTACCCCGATCACGTGCCTCATCAACCACTCTCTTTGCCTGAGGAAGGTTCCAACTGCCTGGAAAGTCGCCACTGTCACCCCTATCTTTAAAGGTGGTGATAGGACTGTGGCTGGAAACTATCGGGCAATCTCCATTCTCTCCTCTCTCCAAGGCCTTGGAAAAGTGGTGGCCTCTCAAATCTCTGACTACCTCTCCACCTACAATGTCCTATGTCCTGAGCAGCATGGCTAGCGGGCCACAGTACCAACACAGCCCTCCTAGAGTTCTCCAACTTTCTCCACTCCTCCTTAGACACTGGTTCTCTGACTGGTGCGGTCTTCATTGACCTCTCTAAAGCTTTCAACACTGTCTCCCACCCCTCCTTCTTGATGCCCTTAGTCTCTCTGGTTTTGCTGCTGGGCCTATCTCCTGGTGCACCAGTTATCTGTCTGACCGCTCACAGCGTGTAAAAATTAATGGGACCTACTCAGACATCTGTCCCATCTTTTCTGGGGTTCCCCAGGGCTCTATTCTGGGCCCTTACTATTCTCCTTTACCTTACCCTTCACGCTCTTGCTCAGGGAGACATTCTATTGTACGCTGATGATGCAGTCATCTTTGCCTCAAGTTGTAGCCCTATTGCCCTCCAGGACTCGCTGCAGAAGTCCTTCGCTGAAGCCGAGGGCTGGTTCAAGGAACATAGATTGGTGATAAATCTTAAAAACAAAAACCATGTTCTTCACTCATCCTCAAAACAAGTCCTGCAACTTCAAACTCCTCATTCACTCTGGGTCCTCTTTCCCACTCGAACAAGTTTGCTCCTATAAATACCTAGGGATCCATTTTGACCCCTCCCTCTCCTTCCATGGACACATCGCTGCCCCTAGCCACTGCCACTAATATCCGATTGGGCATCTTACATCGGTATAAACACTGCCTCCCCGGAGGCTCTTGACCTCACAGTCACCTCCTCTATCCTGTCCCTAGTGGACTATGGACTGCCGGTGTATGGTGCTGCTGATCAGACCGCCTCCATAAAATTCGTACTACTCTGAATAAGGCCTGCAGGTTAATTACTGGGGCACCTAGGCTAACACACACCTGTCTACTGTATGCTAAAGCACTGGTACTTGATCTTGATGAGCGCCTCAAATATCTGACCTGTACCCTTACAAAAAGACCCTCCTTGGACTATCCCCGCCAGGATTGACCACCACCATCGCCGCTCTGTCCCACTAGTTCATACTCAGACCTCTGGGAAAACCTCTTGTTATCCCTAGAGCTAGGATCTCTCACGGCCAAAGAGCCTTCAGCTTTAGGGCCCCCCTCCTGGTTCAACACACTGCCCCCTCCATCTCAGAAGCTCAACTATATACGTGCTTCAAAACTTCCTTCACGTAACCACCTTATTAACACCGAAGCTGTAATTGCCACTAGTAAAGCCTACTCAATACTTATGACAAAGCTTACTACTAAGCTGCTAAGGACAACATAACTCTGGTATTGTTTGCATCAATCCTACCTGTACCAGCTTGTTTGTATCTATGTCTTAAGTTACTGTTATACTGTTGTACTGTTATACTATGTATTTTAGTTTGTCTTACTGTGACAAGGTACCTTTGTAAAATGAGCCATATAGGCTCAAGGTTTTCAAACTGCTGTTTAAATAAATAAATAAATAAATAAATAAATAATACAGAAAATGGTGGATATGAGGGACAAATGAAACATTAGTAAAATTAGGTGCAGTCATGGTTGACGACAGGACCCACACGTCTGGGTCAGGGGTTACCTATTAAGGAGGAGACAAGTTACAGTGGGTGCCCTAGGATTGGTGCTGGGCACTATTTTATTTAACATCTTTATATCAGATATAACAACCAACATAACCAGCTTCTGTACCAAGTTTGCCGACAACGCCAAATTGGGGTGTGATGTTAGGAATAGCAACAACATAGAAACATTAAGGAAAATCTAAAAAGGATAGAGGAATGGGCAAATGCCAATGAAATGCTCTTCAACCTGAATAAGTGCATGGTTATGTACTTTGGTGATAGAAATGAGAACTGTGCATACACGCTGAATGGTGTCAAATTGAAAACAGTAGAAACGAAAAGATCTTGGGGTGTTGGTCTCAAATGACCTGATGTTTAATGAGCACTGTGGGAAGTTATAAAAAAGACAGATGAGATCATTGGATGCATAACTAGGGCCTTTACTAGCAGAAACAGGGCCTGTATTATGCCACTATACAGAGCCATGATCAGACCCCATTTAGACTATGGTGCGCCACTGTTTAGCCTGTATTTCAGGAGGGATGTTGATGGCTTAGAGAGAGAGTGCAGAGAAGGATTACTCATTTAATCGATTGAATGCAGGGTATGAGTTATGAAAGTAGACTGAGGAGCCTTGACCTGAATCCCTGGAATTAAGAAGAATCGGGGGCTTGTTACTAATGTACAGAATTTCCAGGAACAGGGTGCTAATGGATAGTCTTGAGCTGCAGCTCAATAGCAGGGACAGACCATTGAGGAGCCACAGTCTCCAGTTAAAGTTAACATACCCTAAAAGAAACCTAAGAAGGAATTTCTTTACACAAAGGATAATCCCTATGGAATAATCTACCAAGGGATATTGTGGAAACTAATACATTTCTATCCTGGAACAACTTAGATGAATACCTACTTTTAGAACTTGGGATAAGATGAACTGCTAGTGCAGGAGATGATGAACCATATGGGCTGAAACCTTCTGTTCATCTATACCCTTCAAGTATAGTTCCAAGTATTCAGGGCAACCTGGTTAAACAGTCCAAAAGGTTGTGATGCTCAGATGTTAACGGCCATTGGAACTCTGCCCATATTATTGCCATTGACAATCAGACCAATCCAAGAGATCCTTTTCTCCTTGTGACTGCCTTGATTAGTAGATACTGGAGCTTCATAAATGGGACCCTCTCCTCCGTAGAGTCTGTTCTTGTTCCCCAAAGAAAGCCCTTCCTTATTGCTTTTTCCATATTTCCGACTTCACTGCCATTACTGTATTGTGTTTTATTTGTTGTAGTGCATTATATTAGTTATTGTTTTATGTAGTATTGTGCTGCAGGGTCCCCTCTCACCATGAGTGGGAACAACTAAATTCCTATGGAAATCACGCAGCTTCTGACAAAGAACCCCCAGGTGAAAGCAGCATGCCACCGCTAATCCCTAATAACACCTCAAACCTAGACACCATCCATTGAAGGCCTAATGAACTAGTTACTCACTTCCAACTCCTCAGCCACATCACTCACCTCATGGGTGGGTTGGTTAAACACAAACAATTTGACTAGTATGAAGAACAGTACCTAGATAACAATCTGTTATAACTTTTGGCATGCATGAGCCACGAGGTGATGGCAGCTTGAAAATGGAGTTCTGTGGCCTCCGAATAAATCCGTGAAATTAAACATTTTAAACTTGTCCAAATACCCCAGTATCCTGCCTTAATCGTTCTTGTGGGTCAAGCCTAAACAAAATCTGTTTTTATTTTTAATTGGTCCAGTTTTGTAGTGGCAATAATTGAAAAAATTCACCTCAGTTTGTCGATAACTTTGCAGGACAATGGCAGCTGTGGCTATACCCTCTCAGGTGGGATCATCCCAACAGAATGACATGGAAGAAATTAAATCTGTGTTAAAACCCCTACTGCAGGACATTCCTCAGATAAGAACTACTATGCAGGACCTGGGACAAGGGGTAGAGGTTGAGTTAAGCACCCTTTAAATGGACACTCAGATATCCATATAGACTGATAGAGAGGCATACTTGGACCAACAGATCACTCATCTCTGGGCCAAGACAGATGATCTGGAGAACAGGAGCTGTAGGAATAACATAATACCTGTGGGGCTGCCAGGCGGCACAGTAGGTAAGGATGTTTTGGCTTTCCCTAGGCTATGCTGCCCAAGCTCTGGATCGTTACTGGGATGGCCTCTAGAAATTGAATGTGCCTATTGTACACTGGGACCCAGGCCAGCTACAGGAGCACCCCTAGACCTATCCTGGCATACATCTTGAGATACAGTGTAAAAAACAAATATTTAAGATATTGAGGGAAAAAGGTATACTGAAATGGAATGGGAACAGGATTTTCATCTTTTAAGACTTTTCAGAGAGTTGCTGACAGACGCAAAGCATGCGGCCCTGTTAAGAAAGAAATTGGTAAAAGAAATATGCAGTATTCTCTCAGATACCCAGTAACTTTGCAAATGCTCTGTGAAGGAAAATTGCACAGTTTTAACACACCTCAGGAAGCTGAACAGCTTCTGAGTCATGCTGCCAGACCCCCATCAGGGATACTACAGTTACAAGCAGACAATGGGTCAGGGGTAATGACATTCCACAATCCCTTCAACCTGACAGGATGGACAAGGACATCCCCTGGTCAGTTCAGTATGAACCCTGGAAACTTTTAAAACCAAAGCATCAGCTGGCCAGGGGCAGGGATCAACCCCCATTCTGATGACAAGCAAAGATACAGATGTCCAGGAGCAGGGGTTCATGCAGCTCAACACTGGAATCTAGCCCACTGTCATCTGAGCTACAGTCCCCCAGCAAGGTACCTCAAGATCTCCTAGAAATGATGGACAATCCAAACTGGCAGCACTGACAAGAATGGGAGGACCAAGAGCAAGCCGCAATGGACTATGTCTTAACCACACCCCCAAAGGATGAGGTTGTTTCTATGACCCAGTTTGGCTAGCATCGTTGAAGGTGCAGAGTCTGGAATAAAGCCTACTTGCAGTTTTATGATGTCTGCATCCTTGGGGGGCAGAGCGCTGAACTCATTTTACAGAACTAAAAACTAGCAGTTGACATTCACGTGATGCCCTAAGCAACTGGTTTTATTTTAATTGTTTTTTCTCTCATAATTGTGTAGCTGCATCTCACAACATCCTATACAGAACTCTGACACAACTGCCCAGTTGGGCTAGTGGGCCTTGAACCTGCTGTATGGTCAGGTAAGGTACAGATGAAGCGTTTAATTGGGATGGCCTCGTGGTGGACTTTTCATCCCGATTATGTGGCCATCCAATTATCAAAAGCAAGTATTTTCATAAGCCATAATGTCTGTGCATTGCCATATTACCTACATGATAGCTGCTGCGAGTTTCTCTGTCTCTTCAGCTCTCTTCCCCTCCAGCCAGCTAGAATCCTCATGCAAAAAAATAGTAGCGCACTTTCTCAGAACCCACAGAAACAAATTCAGTATGTTGCATGTGGATGTGTGACAGAGGCGAAGAGAGAGAGAGGACAGCATACCGATGAATAGCATTCAAAGATTGCCAACTGCAGGGATAACAACAGCAGCCCTGAGTGTCCTGACTGAAGCCAGCATACTGTGCTCTCTCTATCGGTAACGCTCTCTCCCTGGAAATCTCAGCATTAAAGGCACAGTTGCAGCTGCGGCGAGAAGGACAGCATACTGGGGATACTGTACCAAGGAACAGCACACTGGTGAGCACTTTATCCCTCCAGTAAAACAAACAGAAAAATAAGAAACAAAAATTGTGAGCACACTATGTTGCAGAGAGAGACAGAGAGACAGCATACTGAGGACGCCAATGGCAGAAAATAAATGTAGAGATCTCTCTCTCTAGTTAGAGCACTGTTCATCAGTTGTTTGGAGGTGACTGGTGGAGAGTAATAGGATCGCTAATCCCTTTTACATGTAATTAGGTGTGAAAAGGGATTAGTGCTAGTGAGGAAGACAACTGGAGGCAGAAATCGTCCATTTAGGTGGCTGGGGCATCCCAATTAAACGGCTACAAGACCCATAGATAAAATAGCCACTTAATTGGTACCCAGCGGGTTGTCTAAATAAAGCGGGCGCCCTTATTAAGTGGCTTCATCTGTATAGGGATGCTAGGAAGGGCCAGGGCCTTGCAGTTTTAAAATGATTTGGTTCTGTGGCAGTTCTATCTTGGCTCTGGGTTGGCAGTCACATCAACAGGTGTCTCATTCACTGTGGGTATTATTTATTTATTAGGATCTGCCTGGTACTGAGTAATCCTGGATGGAGATAGATGGATGGGGGGTTACCACCAGGAGCAGTCACTTCAGTCTGTCATCTCAAGGTCCTCATGACTAGGAGGTCAAGGTAAAAATTGGAATGACCTCAGGGTCCTGCATAAGTGACAAAGGAGTGATGGTGACATCTGGATTTCATGGTTACAAGTAAGTCTGTAGCTTGCAATGGGAAAGGGATCAGCAAAACAATACCTGACAGTGGTGAGAAGTGTGCTAGACTTAGTATTTGTCTCCTGACAGCTCCAGATTATTTTCCCTTCTGATCATTTCTTTCACCCTGTTGTCACCACCACACAGAGGTTTTTGACAGCACAACTGAGTGTTTGCTTTGGGCAAGAATCCCTCACAGGCTGTCACTTCTATTCCTTAAGACAATGCCAACTTGGGAGAGTGAGCAGAGTGCCACAGCAATTACGGCCAAAATATTGCGAGATCCCCTCATATTTCTCTTCCTTGGGAGTACGTTTATGATAACTGGTATTCCTTCCCCTTGCTTCTCCTCTTGTGTTTTCTCTTACTTTACTGTCATTAGTTCACTACTCAGCACACCCCTGCACCATAGATGCAGCCAACCGTTAAGCCATTGAATCCTTTGATGGAAAAGTAACTACAGTTGCATGGTCATGCAGCACGACTCAGAGAGGGAGGGCAAGCAAGTTGTGTAGCTTCTGCACAAACTACATGCTTAGGCGCAGAATAGGTACATTTACCATTACTTCAGCAGTGGAATAAAAACAAAAAATTATTTGTGAGTTAGTCCACACCAAATTGTCCACAAGATTAAAGGGACTCCTACACAAAAGCCCTTATCTTCTCTAGAATCCTTCAGCCTATCATTGTCACTCCAGTTGCAAAGTGGTGACATTCTTAGGGAGGAGGACTGACTATGGAACAGCTCCTGCAACCTTTGTCAGCAGAAAACAAATTTGCCTTCTTATAAGGGGTACATTTGGTGGCCAAAGCTTCTTCCACTTGAGCCACCCCACAAACTGGTGAACTTTAAAGGCTGATATCAGTGTCACTTAACTCAGAGCTACCAGTGGGGAAGTAGGGATAATTACCTTTGCCTAACGGGGTATGCAGAATGCCAAAATTTCATGAACATGGATCACACCTCGTGACATCATAGCTAGCCAGCCTGGCAATGGCTGTTTAATAGCAACACAATTAAAGTCACTTCACCACTATTATTGCGTTACCAGGATTGCGTGGGACTCACACAGTGAAACTTTAAATCACACAAAAAGTGTAATATCACTGTTGAACTTGCACATAGAGAAACAACTATAAATGATAATTCAACATGAGTATCTTCAATAGGTTAAGATAAAGCAAATTCTATCATATAACAAGAAGCTCCTAAATTAATGTATTAGCCAAAATGTTCATATTCACACCATAGCATTTGTTAAGGAGATTTTGCCTAGTTTCTTATTTTGTGGTACAACACTATTATCCATGTAGATGAAAAACAGTCCTAAAACTGAAAGTAGGAAGAAAAGAGAGAAAACGACTAACACTAGGAGCCGAGCACTCCACAGGGTCAAATGGCCATCCTCAGAACCTGTCGTGTTTAGGATTTTTACAGGAATTCCTGCACTCTCCATGCATCTCCAGCATCTGTCAGAAAGAACAGGAAGAAAATGAGCAAACAAAACAAGAGCACAAAATGACCAAAACCATAATAAATCCAGAATTAAAGAACAGATCCAGAAGCAAATGGTTTGATACTTTTATTGGACCAACATAAATCTATGTTGGTCCAATAAAAGATATGAAGCCATTTGCTTCTGGATCTGTTCCCACAAGGACCAATATGGCAAGTAAACTAAATCTGTATGTAATACCAAAGATAAATACTGATGTCGCGAGGTTTGGGGGATTATTAAGGTCAGATAATAATGTCTGTTCTAGACATTGCAGTGGACAATCTATTTACAAGATGTTTTAAGTCTCAGTGTTATGGGCGGGGAATCAGTTGTCTATGCTTGGCATTGAAACACTTGATTTATTTACAAAAATGGTTTTAAGGCCCAGCTGATGTTGACACCAAAGGATCACAGATCTCCAGGTGAAGGTCACCTGGGGCCAGTGACCATCACATGGTATGGTTCAGTTTGGCCACTAGAACTAAATCATCCCATTCCAAGGTAAAAATATGGGACTTCAGAGGAGCTGACTTTGATAAGATGGCCAACAGAGTTAAGCTAGCCCTGGCAAGAAGAAATACAGGTGAGGGGGTATAGGCAAAGTGGGCAAGCAATAAGGATGCAATAATTGAAGCAACATCCCATTGTGTTAGGGAGAAAAGCAAGAGCAAAGAAAGAGAAAACCACTTTGGTTCTCAGAAACAGTAGCAGAAAAGGTCAGAGCCAAAAGTTTAGCCTTCAGGAAATATAAGAGGAACGAGCGGATGAAGATAGAGGCATACCAAACTTCCCTAAGGGAAGAAGGAAAGGCAGTAAGGCAGGCAAAGGCCCAAACTGAGGAAACACTAGCACGAACAGTAAAAGAGGGACAAGACTTTCTATAGATACATTAGTGAAAAGAGAAAGTCCAGAGGGGTAGTGCTAAGCTCAAAGGGGATAAGGGAGAGTGTGGAGGAGGACCAAGGAAACACATCTGTCCTAAATAGATACTTCTGCTCAGTATTTACTGAGGAGAAGGTAGGCAGGGCCCACAGCTCAGCACCATGGACACAGGGGGAGGAAGGAGTGCACAAGTCCCTACACTAAAGAAAGGGTCCTACAAGAGCTCGCTAAGCTCAGGGTGGACAAGGCAATGGGACCTGATGGCATACATCCCAGGGTACTAAAGGAGCTAAGGGTGGGATTAGCAGAGCCATTATCAGAACTGTTTAGTGAGTCTCTGAGCACAGGAAAGGTCTCAGAAGACTGGAGAAGGGTTCATGTGATCCTGCTCCACAGCGTGGTAGCAGGGAGGAGGCAGGAAGGGAACTACAGACCAGTCGGTCTTATCTCAGTAGTGGGCAAGATAATGGAGGCACTCCTTAAGGAAAGGATATTGCAACACCTGGAATCCATAGGAGCGCAAGATCCAAGACAGCATGGGCTTACAGCAGGAAGGTCCTGTCAAATTAATCGTATAGATTTCTTTGACTGGCAACCAGAGTGGTGGACCAAGGGGTGCAGTTGATGTTGCCTCACCTTGACTTCAGCAAAGCTTTGATACTGTTCCACATAGAAGATTGATTAATAAGCTGGGTAGGCTTGGGGTAGGTTAGAGGTTGGTCAACTGTGTGGTAAACTGGTTGGCGGGCAGAACACAGAGTGTGGTGGTAAATGGTATACAGTCAGAAAAGATGCAAATCACAAGTGGGCACCCTCAGGGATCAGTTCTGGGACCAGTCCTCTTCAACATCTTCATCAGTGACATTGCAGATGGACTGAGGGTAACGTTTGTCTGTCTGCAGATGACACCAAGATCTGCAACAGAGTAGATGATCCGGATGGGGTGGGCAGAATGAGAAGAGATCTGAATAAACTGGCAAAATGGTCAGAAGAGTGGCAACTGGGGTTTAACGAAAGAAGTGCAAGATCTTGCACATAGGGAAGAGAAACCCTGAAGCCACCTATAGGTTGGGAGGTTGCTGGCAATCATAAGGGAAGAAAGAGACTTCAGCATTGTCATCACAGATGACCTGAAATCATCCAAGCAGATCACTAAAAGCAGTAGGTGAGGCTAGGGATGTTTGGGTGTATTAGTAGGAGTATCACAAGTTGTAAGAGGAGGTAATAATCCCTTTTACAAGACACTGGTTAGGCCCCATCTGGAGTATCTGCGCAGTACTGAGGCCGCACCTGCACAAGGACGTTAACAAAATGGAGGCGGTCCAGAGAAGGGCAGCCAAAATGGTGCAGGGGCTACATCAGAAAACATATGAGGACAGATTAATGGAGCTCAATATGTATACCCTAGAGCAAAGGAGAGATAGAGGTGATATAATTGAAACATGCAAACATCTTAAGGGCATTAACAAGGTGAAAGAGTCTAACATGTTTCAGTATAAGAAAATAGCAGGACAAGAGGACACAGCATGAGTTTAGAGGAGGCCGATTAAAGGGTAATGTGAGGAAGTTCTTTTTCACAGAAAAGGTGGTGGATGCATGGAATGGCCTACCTCAGGAAGTGGTGGATATGAATACAGTGCAGGGCTTCAAACAGGCATGAGATAGAGATAAGGGAGCAATACAGATGAGTATGAATAGATAGGCCATTGCAGAGTAAAGGCCTATGGCACATTTATGAGGCAGAAAAAT
The DNA here is from genome assembly GCA_016271365.2 of Neoceratodus forsteri. NCBI lineage: Eukaryota > Metazoa > Chordata > Ceratodontiformes > Ceratodontidae > Neoceratodus > Neoceratodus forsteri. The sequence goes on from CM057452.1 coordinate 428,824,220, forward strand.
GGGCAGACTACATGGGCCTTGTGGTTCTTCTCTGCCTCAACTCTATGTTTCTATATGCTTCTATGTTGTTGGCTATTGAGCGAGAAGATCCAATAATTGTCCTTCTGTAGTAGTCTTTGAGACTACCTCCCCCATCTACCAACTTTAACTTGCTCAACACCCATAAACATCACAGAGATATTGCTGTATGTTGTAGCTTGAAATGTTCACCTACAGGGCTTTCTACTATTGCCTCTTCTTATATCCCTAATGTGTTCTTCCATACAATGTTTGAGTGGGCGAACTGTGCTCTACATAAATCTTGGGACAACTGCACATAGTGCGTATACTGTAAAGTTAGTGCTACATCAGATAAATTGCTTAATGTCCACCACTCTATTTGTTCTGGGGATGAGAATTTATTGTCTTGTATGCAGTAATTGCAAACGTTACAATTACCACACTTAACCATGCCCTGTGGTCACTTTTATTTATTTATTTTTGAAATGTTTCACTAGGAAGGCACACTGAATAACAAGTTGCTCATCTCCCAGTGTGACCTGGGGAAGGGTAATGGACTCTGTATACAAAAATGCAAAGATAAACAATGCAATGAACAGAGTAGTGGGTAAGAACAATATTGAAACTTAACAGGTAATACAGCACAACAATACTACAGCATAGCAATAATCTCAGTGTTCACAAGTAATAGAGCTTAATCAATAATTGGTCAAGTTATTGGTGCAAGATACAAAACACAAATGCAGCAGTAAATAAGCTGAGACCTGACAGGAGAGGAAGAAGATCAGGAGAGAGGTGTGGGACAGCATTAGGTTTGTAGGAAACATGTACAGTTTGAGGAGAGGAAGCTTTGAAGGGCAGTGGAGAGGGAATGGAGGGATGATGAGTGCTGAACTTGTGGAGGTAGAGCATTCCAGATTTTGAGGAAGTGGTATTTGAAGGCAAACTGTCCTGCCAACGTGGAGCAACAAGGAACAACAAGGGTCCGTGAGTCAGCAGACCTTAAAGAATGAGCAGGAGGTGTAGGGAAGAAAGGAGGAGGACAGATACAGAGGTAGAGAACCAAGCCAGAATTTAGAGGCAAGTTTGGCGCAGTAAGAAAGACACTGGTTAGTGGAGTGAAGGGAAAGAGAGAGAGATAGGAGTCGCAGTTGTAAGTGCCTTATGAGAGTCGACAAAGTGGCAGAAATAATTGAAAAAGCTGTCCAACCTGGATAAGGTGGTTTTTGAAGCAGCGCTGTAGAGTACATCACAACAGTTGAAAATAGGGAGACTCATCTTTGGACAATCGCATGCCTGGCCGTAAGAGGGATGCAATTACTGTTCCTGTAAAGGGCACTGAGCTTGGGGCTCAGTTTTTCAGGATAGCGTTGATGTGACCAGAGAAGTTGAGGTGCTAGTCCAGCCAAACCCCAAGGTATCTGAATGAGGAGGTATCCTAAAGTTGAGTCCCATCCAGGGTGTGGAAAGTGGGCAAAATGGAGAGCGAAAAGTCTCTGCCTAGTGCCGAGGTCATGGAGACTGTTTTCTTGGCATTTAGGAATTTGATGTGAGGCAAGTCAGTGCTGGATCTTGTCAAAGTCAAGTTGGAGTGTGGCTTCCACATCAGAGGAGATTTTCGGTGGTAAACAAGACAGTATGGTCAGTGTACACATGGATGTGAGGAGGAACAAGCTGACGGTAAGTCATTTAGGAATACAGAGAACAGAGAAGGCCCAGTACAGAACCCTGAGGCACTCTGGTATGAATTTGGTGTGGAAGGGAGTTGGAGTTAGCAATTCTAACCAATTGTGTCCTCCCAGTAAGGCAGGCCTTGAACCAGTTAGTAGCAGATCGTGAGAGGCCAGCTGCAGAGAGGGATTGGAGATGCAGGTGTGGGAAACCATGTTGAAGACTTTGGCAAGGCCGACGAAGATGGTGGAGGTGATCAAGCCATTGTACATTCCAGTGAGAATGCTATCAGTGAGCCTGAGTAGGGAAGTGGTGGTAGAGTGGTGTTTCTTAAATCAAGATTGGAACAAGGTGAAAAAGTTGGAATCAGAGAGAAAGGAGGAGATTTGAGAGAGGACAAGACGTTCCTGGAGTTTAGCAAGGGTGGGGAGCAGGGAGATGGGACGATAATTCCCTGGAGAAGTGAGGTCACCACCCTTGGGAGGGAGAACAAAACTGCATGCTTCCAGGGCAAAGGGACCTCAGATAGCAAGAAGGAGAGTTCAGAATTTCAGCAATTGGGCAGGCACTTAAAAGGGCAGAGAGGTGGAGGAGCTTACGGTCTAGTTCATCAGGAGAGCTACCTTTGGATGGGCTTATGGACAGCAAAGCAGCGAGCGCATCCTCAAAGCAAGACCAAGGAAAATGAGGAGGGAGGGAATCTGACGTTTTGATGAGGTCAGTATTGGTACATTTGTGGGGAGGAGTAGGGGGAGGGGCTAATAGGGTGGAGGCACATGAAGTGATATAGGAGTTGAACTCCTCTGCCACTAATGCATGATCTGCAATAATAGAGTTGTTTATTTTAAGGACTGGAGAGAGGGGTAGAGGGAGAGAAGAGGGCATGAGCCACTCCAAAATTTAGACGGGAATTTAGGTTGGTCTGGAAAGCACAGTTGAAATACTCCACTTTGGCTAACCTATCCACTTTGGTGCACGATTGCAAAATTTGCAGTAAGTTGTAAAATTACTAGCTAATTTGGTAGCCTTATCAGCTTCTCCATGCCTGATACAATATAATCAGATAGCAGGACGCACATAGGTAGGCACATCTTTGTTTCTTCTCAGGAACTTGAGAACTGGCTATGTACCAATACATCCTTAATGTTTTTCCTTTACTGAATTTAATTTGTGGTCTGTCCCCAGATTTTCAGATAGTATAAGATCTCCCAGCAGAATTGGACAGTGTTTTATAATAAATCATTATATCATCACCAATGCGCCCTGCTATCTGATTATATTGTGTCACAAAGCAGATCTGTGGTGTTACTTCACTAATCCTTGGTTTTGGTTTTAACAAAGTATTTCTCTCTTTATTTTTGGCTTGTTCTTATGCTGTCTGTTAAGTTTTATCACAATAACCCTTTGAATCTTTCCATGTGATCACTTACTTATTTTTCAAATTCAGAGAAGTTAGAGCAATTACATCATAGGTGTGAAAATTGCCCATGGGGTATTGAATCTTTAAGAGTTTTGGATGTGAGCTAGTTGCCAATAATAAACTATTTGTAGTCTTGGTTTTCTGTACCTCTTTGTGACAGCATTATTATTACTATCAACTGTAAACTATAAACTGGTCCTTGATTTACAAAACTCAAGATGTTGACCTAGCCCTTGATTACTTTATTACTACTTTCAACACTGCCTGTGACACCTATGCACCAGTAAAAAGCGCAAAATCAAAGCACTCACAAATCCCTGGCTCATGGCTGAGCTATTGGCACAACTCAAAAGTAGGGATCACCTCTGGGCCACTGCAAGAGTTACTGGCACTCTGTCGGACATCCAAAAGTATAAACAGACTCGCAACCACTGTACTAAACAGATCCGCTTGATGAAGAGCTCCTACTTCAAGAATGCCTCTCCAACTCCTGGGGTGAAGGGAAATCCTTCTGGGACAACATAAGAAATATCATGGACAGCAGTCCAAATCCTCTCCTACAATAATGAATGTGGATGGAACCACTACATTAGACCCAGAGATCATTGCAAACACCCTAAATGATACCTTCACGGACCTTAGTGGTGTCCTCTCATCTGATTTCTTCACTGATGCTGACCCTCCAATTTCTACTTCTACTACTGCTCTCCAACCAAACCACCCTTCCATTTCAAACTAGTAAAGGCACATGAAGTCTATAAATATGTAAAGAAGGCCATTTCTAAGTCCCGAGCAAGCAGCACACTATTGACCTTAAACCTCTGTCCTCACTCTGGAGGAAGTACTGCTCCCTCACAAAAATGTTCAATCTCTTCCTCTGCTACAGCCAATTCTAGGAAATGGAGGGCTGCAGTTGTCACTCAGTGCACAAAAGTGGTGATAAGTCACTGCCTGGTAACTATCGCCCGATATCAATACTACCACCTTCTCTAAGGCCCTTGAACGCTTGGTATGGACCAACTTTCAGACTACCTGGAAAAGTACAACATTCTATGCACCTGTGCAGCATGGATTTAGGAAAGGGCACAGCACATAGACTGCCCTACTTGAATTCTCAGGAGCAATCCACAATGCCATGGACAAAGGAAACCTAACTGGAGCAGTCTGCATTGACTTAACAAGGCATTTGATACAGTACACCATGGCCTACTTATCAAACTACTACTATCCTAGGGCTCTCGTGAGGGTCCTGGTGACTGGGTAAAAATTACCTTGCTCAGCCTCTCAATCTGTAAAAGTAGCTGGAGTTCTCTCAGACTCAAAACCGGTTCGCTCAGGAGTTCCCCAGGGATCCATCCTGGGCCCCTCCTTTTCAGCCTTTTCCTAAACTCCCTCCCCAAATCCTGCCCTGAACAAATAATCCTCTATGCCAACGATGCCGTGATTCTTGCCACTCATAAAGATCCGAACCTCTTATGCCTCAACCTTCAGCATGCTTTTTCCAAAGTTGAGATGTGGTTCCTTGAACATAAGCTGGTTCTAAACCACAAAAATCTAAATCCATGCTTCTCTAACCCTCAAAACAAGAAGCGGCAAGTCCCACTCACCATTAATACATACCTGGAAATACCCTTGAACAAGTGCCAATTTTCAAATATCTTGAATCAACTTTGATCAAGGCTAACCTTGCAACTCACATTGATAGTACAGCAAAAACTATTAATCAGTGAATTGGGATTCTGTGAAACCAACAGCTCCTTACCCATTCTGCAATGAAGATTGCCATCCAATCCTCTATCATCTCAGTCGTTGACTATGGCTTAGTTATATATGGATCTGCCACTACTACAGCACTTAGTCGCATTACAACATCCCTAAATAAGACCTGTCTGCTGCTCACTGGTGCACATCGATGTACCCACATATGTGAACTCTATGCTGACTCAGGTTGGTTGCAACTCTCAAACCGGATAAAGTACCTTACCTGCCTGATGGTGAAAAATCCACTCTGGGCCTCACTCCACCTTGTATCCAAGACCTGTTATGCCTGAGCACTAGCACCCGCTTTACCAGAAGATCAGAACACCAGCCTCTCCAAGTCCCCGATGCGGACTTCTCAAGGACAAAGATCATTTGCCTATCGTGCCCCAGCTGGCTAAATGCCCTCAGCACTCATATTACTGCCTCCACTTCTCTAGGTATTTTCAAATCAAGGCTGTTCTCTCACCTTGCCACCTCCAGCTCCTGTGACTGCCCTGATTAAACCTCCTATTTTCTCACTACCCACCCTGTTCCGTTATTTGACAAAGACATGTTTGGGGAACCTTTTCTCCTGCTATTGTCTGCCACCCACACCTTTCACTTACCTCTCTGTTCTGGACTTTTTCCTATTTGTTTCTCCTAATCTGGCATGACCTCTTTCTTGTAATAATAATGTGATTATTGATATCGCATGTCCTTTTGCACAAATGATTTGATATGTATTGTATATGTTTTCTCGCTTTGACACAGCACAAATTGTTGTGTTATCTATGTAACCTTTTGTACTGTACCTAATTGACGTGGAACCTTTGTAAAGAGCCTCTGGCTCAAAGGTAGTAATTCCTAGAACAATAAACTAAACTAAACTAAATGTTAGCACCCTTTTCAAACTGTGTGAGGCCTTTCGCACCATGCAATTCTGCTAAAGTTGGACCAGCATAACATTCTGTGGTGATTTGCATATGCAGCCCATGATGCTTTGCATTGTGTGAGCATGTGTGATTTGTATTTTCTTGAAACTTGGCTTCCCAGCCAAATGCCCTTTGGGTAACCTTGCCTCAGTGTTTGCACAGAGGTTCTTTTGTCTTTAAACTAAACTAAACTAAGCGTGATTTCCAAAAGGTTGATAGTTACTGGATCAATTGTGTGGGTGAAGCTTAGGTTCAAATCATTGTTACTCAGCCTCATTGGGAGACTCCTGCCATACACAAGTACATCATCAATGAAATGGACACATCTCCTGAACTGGGACCTTCATAGGTTAAGATGGGCTGCAGACCTACAACTAGCAATTTCTCCTGAATCCAGAACCAGGTGCTGGCAACTAGCTCATCATCGGACCCCAGACCCCAAGGCACAGCTCATACAAAATAAACTCCTCGATAGGTGACACCACACCGAGAGAGATTGGTGAAAATGGATATTGCCATTACAAATGAATGCTGGTGATACAAGCAAACACCAGACCATACAGGCCACATTGCGGACCTGCCCTAAACTTAGATCCTTCTGGGAGGGGATCATACACACAGCAGAAGAAAACCTGGGGCTGCAACTTCCCACCCTCTGCTCCTATGGATTCTGGGGATGTATCCCTTTACAAAGCTCAACAGCTAAGTTCAATCCTCTGATCTACACAAAGGTAATTAAGGCCAAACATCAGCTCCTTTTGTGCTGGTGTCAGTCCACAGTATCCACTGTTCTTGAATGAGGTATGATGGTTATGAAAACTGCTTCTTACATTATGGTAGTGCAAAGAAGAAGGAGCAATGCTGTGAAATTTGATAAAGCTTGGAACCTATGGGTGACACCCTGGAATGCCAAGATTTGCATGGGTGTAGGATAAGGACAATAATCATTTAAGTGAATAGGGTCCACCCGATGCCTCTGGCAAAATATACCAGGGGTTGGAATAACTCTGCCACTTACCATTAGCTAGTAACTAGAATTCCACATTTTTTATCTCCATTCCTGCATGTATCATTCTCGGGGCTGCAGAGACCCATCTACACACAGTTACAACTTGCTCAATAGGACCTACCAGATCACTTGTCTCCAGTTTTGTACTTCCCAGTGCTAACAACTAGTTCCTTCACATGTGCAATGACAGACTTTTACTAGTGGTTCTCAAAATCCCAGCACAACTTTATTTTCCTTTTCTTGGACACTACATTTTGAAAGAATGGTGAACAATCCTGTATGATGGATATAAATGTACTGTATATAGGCAAGTAATAGATAAGTTTCATAATGGTAAACTCTTTCTCCATGTCTTGATTTGTCTTCCTCTGTTTTCTTTTTAACATAGTTATCTGTTTCTGTTATACCTGCTTCAAAATTGTGTTGAACTCAGAAAACCGATATGTGTAGTTATAGTAGTTTTTAAAGGAATTAATGGGCCTTAGGTCCCAAATATTTTGAACTTACTGATACTCCTTTACATGGGAGGCATTAAAATATGCTAATTATATCAAACGCACTTACAGTGCAGGTACTCTCATCTTTGTCTAGTTTGACTTTCTCTTGCTAGTTCTACTCAAAAACATGTAGTATATATGTACACAGTCTATACATTAAGCATTGTTGATACATTAGAGTTTTACCTCCATGGGGTCTGCCCTGGCCAGGAATTTACTTGATTGCACATTCTCCTCTACTGTGTATTTGTTTATTATACAGAAAAATAGAACAATAAAAATCTTCTTATATAAAAATCTGTTATACTGTAGCTTCTTGGATTCATAAGAAAATATAAGAAACAAGTTAAGACGGACCTGCTTCAGTTGGTGGTATAGAAATGATACAATGATTAAATTTTGGACCCTACTAGTTATCGATTGATTGATTGATTGATTGACTAATTTGTAATTTTGGCTAGGAAAGACACACTACGCTATGATAGCATATTTCCAGGCATGTCATGAGGTGTGGGTTCCATAGACCTGTTTTATTGACTATGTACAATAACTTTCAACATCCCTTCATCTTATTGCTTTATCACTTCCTCCTTGCTATTCACTGGGCTGGCGGACAACTATGAGTATGTGCAACCGCTTTGCCTGCAACCTGCTGGTCAATTGCTGCCTTGACTTGAGCACCCATAGGTGGGTGGGCACCTGTCAGTCCTTAGGTGATGCCCTGGGATCCTCCCTGTCTAGGGGTTGCACCCACTGGGAGGTACCACGTACAGTAAACATTAACAGTTAGTTTACAGATCTGGCTTTAAATTATGTGGAGAACTGTTGTCATCTTGAGTCCCAAATAAATGACACTAAAGACAATAGCACAGAACACATTCCAAATTTACTTAAACTGTTAATGTTCATTTATAGTAACAGCTAGGTCCAGAGACCCAATGCTTGTTCTTGTAATAGCTCCATTTAGACATGCCAGTTCTACATTGCATGAGGGCAACTATACCAGCTCTACCTCCATATAAAAATATGTTCAAATTTATTGCAGGAAGACTCTGTTGAGCAAGCTCATTCACAAGGAGGTCCTGAGGGTACACACATACAGTGGCACATTATACAGTACAGCACCTTAATAACAAAATATACAAAGTGCACACAAGGCTCTAATCAGGTAATACATAGCAGATAAATGTTTACAGATATGTGTATAAATATGGGAAGTCAATATGAATTGAGTTAAACACTTTGTCGCTGTAAGATACAATAGATAATCAAAAAGTGGTGAAGAACTAGCAGAAGAAAACAATAATAGGGTGAGCAGGTTAGGGAGGGAGGGTAGTTAGCAAAGGGTAAAGATTGGGGTTAAAGGTCTCAGTACGGCAAGGGCCAATAGAAACAACAGACAAGAAGCACACTATAGAGATAAGAGGGACTTAGTGGCAGTTACAAATATTTTTATTTTAGATGCAAGTAGCACTCTGAAGAAGTTGACCGAGACAATGCTAGTTAGTTTTAGTACAGACTGGAGTTGGTTCCACATAGAAGGGAGGCATGATGAAATAACACGTTTGCCAAAGGAGTGCACGAGTCCTAGGTACATCGAGCATGACAAAGTCAGTTTTCCTAAGGAATATGCACTGCTCTGAAATGCGGATTAGCGATGTTAGGTAACATGATCATTTCTGCAAGAGCAACTTAAGGGTCCAAAGACCAGCACTGAGCAGGCTTCTAGTGTGAGAGATGTCCAGCCAACAGCTGCATATAAATCACAGTGGTGAGTATGGTAGGGCAGTTGGTAATGAAATGTAGCGCACAGTGATAAAGGATGTCCCACTTGCTTGGGCTTGAAGTTGAAGCTGTTGTGTAAATTAAGTCACCGTCATCGAGTAGGGGAAGGAATGAGGCCTGTACAAGCCTTATATGTGTCTCACGGGGAACAGAGACCTATTTCTCAAAAAGAATCCTAATCTTGCTTTGAGCCTCCTGGATAGTTCATCAATGTGGTCATTAAATGAGAGCTTATTATTTAGCAAGATACCCAAGTATTTGAATTTAGGAACAACTTCCAGTCATTTACCTAGTGCAGTAACTATAAAATCATTTGGTTAGACGGGGAATCAGGAGGTACAACAAGAGAAAATCATTGCTTACGTTTTCTTGGCATTAAGAGCAGCTTGGCTTTTATCAGATTATTTTCAAGCTGGCCGAAGTCAGCTTGTAATGCATCCTGACCTGCGATACCGTAGATCCAGAAGTGTACAGAACAGTATCATCCACAAAGAAGTGCAGGTTGGAGCTCGTTATATGGGAGTCAAGATCATTTATGTACAGAGAGAACAGGATCGGGCCTAGAATGGAGCCTTGAGGAATCCTCTAACAACCAGCAGGGGGACAGAGAATAGGCCATCTGCTTTGACTTTCTGTGTTCTCCCTGATGGGTAACTAGTGAACCACTCAGTGGTGGATGGAGTAGTACCTAGGCTGGACAGGCAAGAGACTAGAAGGTTGTGATCAACAGTATCAAATGCTTTGCTAAGGTCCAAAAAAACAGCACCAGTAATCATCTTAGCATCAACGGTGGAGATCCAATCATTTGTTACTTTTGCCAAAGCCGTGATAGTGCTGTGATTTGCCTGAAAACCAGATTGGGCTGGATTAAGGAGTAAAAAGGTTTTGATGTGAAGTTTAATTGGTTATAGACCAATTTTTCAAAGATTTTAGAGGATGGGCAAGATGAAAATGGGCCTGTAGTTGCTAAGGTCGCATGGGTCCCCGATTTAAAAGGGAAGGATATGGACAGATTTCCAACAGGTCGGAACTAACACAGAAGTGATAGAGAGGTTGAAGATATGCAGAATCGGGGCTATGAGGTTGACATAGCCAAGTCTTAGAAAGAAAGGTTAAAGACCATCATCCTCACGCTTTTCCGGATAACAGGTTTAAGAAGTGAGTCTTCAACTTTATAGCTACACAAGCACAATTGAAAGGGACAGGATGAGGTGCAGGTGGACGGGTGGAGCTGAGCTGACCTATAGCATAGCTGGCATAGGGTGAGGAGTCGAACGCTAGTCCGGCTGTAGCAAATGGTAACTGAGTTCTTCAAGAATTTGAGAATTATTTTCCACAATCCTGCCATTTGCACGTATTTTGGTAGGAACAGAGGGGCAGTTGGCCACCCTTCAATGGATTTGAGTATCCTCAAAATGTTGCGGAATCCCATTTGCCTGTTCGAGGGAAGAGATGTAGAAGTGGCTTTGGCAGTGTGAACACTTTTTACACAGGCATTCCTAGCAGCTCTGAAGGCGCCTGCCAATCTTCAGGACTCTTGGATTGCCTAGCTTGGCCCAGAGTTTGTCCTGGTTAGTAAGAGCTGCCTTAAGTCCTGGGGTAAACCAGGGATGAGAGTTTTATGCACCCTGACTTTGATTAGGGGGGCATGCTTTATTTGTTAGTGTGGCAAGGTTATCACTGAGGATAGAGACAGCCTCATCAACATTTTGGCAAGGTACATATCCTGCCATCTGATCTCACCTAGGTCTGAGAGGAAATTAGCTGCGCTTGAATTTTCGATAGGAAAGCTGTTATAAATGTAGGCTGCTGGCGGGCCTTAGTTTGAGCTCTTATGCATACTACAACCCCATGGTCGCCATATCATTTTGGAAGACTGCTGAGTGAAAAATTTTATGGGGATGAGTGGATAAAATGACGTCTAAAAGGGAGCTTTTGTCTGAATTAATGGCATTAGTCCTTGTAGATTCATTAACCAGTCGCACAACGCCGAGCTCATCACAGAGATTTAAGGCAGTGAGATTTTGATGTAAGCCAGTCCATATTGAGATCTCCTAAGAATACTGTTTCTGAATTAGCAGTGGAGATTAATGATCTGAGTGTATTTAAGATTTCTGAACCACCGGACGGAGGTCTATAGCCATCAATAATATTAATGCATTCAGTGGAGGGAAGGTGGAGCTCAAGGAAACTAACTCAAATTCCTTAGATGGCAATTTGCAGCTGATATCTGAGACTATGTACCTGAGTTTTGAATAAATTACTACACCCCACCCCAAGATTCCCTGTCAGCTCTGAATAGTTTATAGCCAGAAAGGGTAATTTGTTGGTCAGGATTATCCTTTTGAGCCATGATTCGGATAATAAGATCCGGATTAGTGTACAGCCTAAGCTTGTAGTTGGACACATTTTTGGTCAAGCTCAGAATGTTGACTAATATCATTTTAAGACCGGGGCAACTGCAAACTCTGACAGGGAGGAAAGTTGTAGAGGCGGGCCAGGATTTGGTTCAACATTATCTGTACAGAGGAGGAGCAGCAGCAGCATTTTCTTTATGGATCTGATCAAAGAGAGACCGCTTTTTCCTCTGAGACGACTCCATGGATCCTTACCAATGGTGTGTTTTTTGAACTGGAGGCAGTAATGCTGAATTGCCAATTTATCGTGATAAGGGAGAGTATTCTCATAGTCAGAGTGAAGAGAGCAGGAGAGGGAAGGGGGCAGAATGAAAGGTCTGGGCGCAATGAGGGAAGGGTAGCAAGAAATGGGAGGTACACTGCGGGGGTAGTATAAGATATAATTTGGGGAGACCGAGACTAGATTAGGTCGAGGTACATCATATTGTAGTGTAGGATAGGGTATACTGTGTTGAGTATCATGAGCATAACAATAAAGAATGCCATACTTCCAGAAGAAATGGGACCAGGTTTTATTAGGGAATGGATGTTTTGCCGAGTATGAAACCGGGCACTGCAGAACCCTCTGAGAATAATAATAAAAGCTGTGTGTGAAGGGGAGGATAGCAGAAAAAGAATAACAGGCAGAACAATGTAACGCTAACCCATGCAGCACAAGGTGTTTTACTCGGCTCCTCTCAATGTCTGTGCTCAGCTCTCCATCGGCAACAACTGGGTAAGATGCCAAGGCCAGATTACCAATAAGAAGGCAGGAGAACCAAGAGCAGGAGCAAAGATGTATTTAATGGAAGCCTGGGAGGGGCTGGGGATGCGAGAAAAATATCGAATAGTTCAGTGCCCAAAGGCACTAAGAGTTGGTGCTAAAGTCTATGTATGTGGGCGCACCAATCACTGGGCAGCAGGGAAGCAGATGAGCCAATCAGTGTACGGCCTAGCGTGCCGCACCAATCAGGGATCAGCCGCCTGTGTTGGTTCCACAGAAAAATCAGCAGTCGTACTTTGGTTGGGATCCGGTTGGGCATTCTGGAATCCGGCCAGGACTGTGCTGCAGGGTCAGGTGGCGGCCGTGAAGGCGGCTGATGCTGGCCGCCTTGCTGCTGGAGCACCGCTCAGGTGCAGGACCCTAGGGAGGGAGAAAAGCAGGATAAATATGTAGACTGAGAAGGATTTAAGGGCAGGAAGCTGGTGGCAGATTGTCAGGGGGTAGAGGTGCTTGTAGGTAGGACAAAAGAAACGATTAGGTAGTCTGGGTGGGGGTGGCCAGTGGATAATGTGCAGTGAGAGAGAGAGACAGAGCAGTGATTAACAGGAGTAAGGGGATGCGCAGAATGCTCAGAGGTAATGCAGTTCGGGGGTTCGAGGAAAGATAGATGGAACAGAGGGGAGAATAGAATACGGGCTTATGTGCAGGAGGGAAACAGAAGTATTTCAAAAAGATACAATCAATGGTCAATATGCAGATATGAAGGTGAAAATATGAAGGTGACTATAACAGCTCTACCCCTTTATCTACGATATCTGAGAGTAACTAAAGTGTCACAGTGCTACTCTCACCTTTACACACTTATTGTGGAGGGGTCTCCTGGGGGAGAGAATATGGGCTAAAATGTATGATGACCCTATGTAACACCCCAAAAGTGGGAGAGCTTACCTGTATGATTCCATGGTGCCCAGTCCAGACTGCTGCCAGTTGTGTTGCTCACTGGTCCCTAGGACTGCTCATGGGAATCAGAAGTGAAAAGATCCCTAGAATTTCGTTGGCTGTCTGTGACAGTATGAAAAGTGGTTCTGTGCCACACATCAAAGGGGCTCTGCTGCCAACAGTGGGTTGAGTGCACTGGTGCTTGCAATAATGGCAGGATCCCATTTACTGCTCTAACTGAACTGGACTACAAAGCATGATTCTGCACACACGTAGGGGAACAGAATGATTAAGGAAGGCTAGCCTTTGTAAAATAAAGACTTGAAGCTAGTGCTACATCTGATTACATGACAATTGGCCTTTGGGAATCTATGAATTTTTAGGGATGCCCTAAGGTGTATCTGGCAATCTAGCCACATTTCAATGGGCCATGGACTGTACTGTAGAAGACATGAACCTGTCTGGAATGCCTGGTCTGTGTCAATGATGTCACTGTGTTCATAAAACCATGAAACAGCTCAAAGCTCCTGTTCAAGGCTCTTGATCAGTTGGAGAAGTTTGGGTTCAAACTCTCCTCTGAAAAGTGTCAATTTTCCAGAACACTGTCAAGTATGTGGAGCATACATTTCTGAAAGAGATATCCAAATGTCTCCAGCAAGGCTAACGCCTTACAACCTGACCTTGACCTCAGCACTTGAAAAATCTGCAACAGTTCCTAGGATTCTGAGGGTATTGTCAATGTTTCATCAAAGACTACACTCCACTGGTGCAGACTCTGTTAAACTTGACTCAGGAATACCAGCCAACTAATAAATCCAGGAGTGCCTCAGCCAAGGATGAGAAAAAGTTACTTTAAGGTACACAAACGTTTTAAATCCTGGTGGGATGCACTGTGTGCAGAAGTACACAGGGAAGTTATCTGTCATTTGACCAATGCAACCATTTTGGTATGCAGATTCAGCAAAACCCTATGCCCTGCATATGGATGTCAGCCTTAGTGGACTCAGAGCAGTTCTCTACCAAGCTAAACTGGAAGGTATGAGGTCTGTGGCTTCAACAAGCAGATGTCTAGCTTTGTTAGAATGGAGCTAACCTGTTCATGCGCTGGAGTTTTTGGCTCTCAAATGACCAATTTCATAAACACCTTATGGAGAACATCTCAATGAAGACAGGCAATAACCCTTTAACATGCGTGAAAACCACGGCAAAGCTGGACGTCGCTGGGTACAGATGGTTGTCAGCATTTTCAGCCTACGATTACTGTATAGAATATTAACCTGGCTTTAAGCATATTGATGCCAATATGTTACCTAGATGTCCAGTGAACCCTCCCAAGAGAACAAGGAAGGGATACAAATTCCAGAAGTCACCATCAAGGCTCTCTGCAAAAGTTTGAGATGGGTAAGAAATTGTCATGCACTAACCCCAACCATCTTGTGGGAGTCAGGAAGCATCTTGCAAATATCTGTCCACCACCTGTTGCAGTTTCATTGCCTTGGAGCAGACTGCATATTGTGTCTGAGTTCCCAGGACTTGCAGTGAGCACAGAGACTGGACCCCAGCTTTCAAGTCATCTTCAGTGCCTGACAGAAAGGATGGAATGCCCCAAAACTGCTATCAAAACATACTGGATGCTATGTTGCTGCTGTTGGAGTGGCCAAAGCTTAATCTCAAGAACAACTTGACAGAGAGACAAGATCTCAGTCATTCCCTTAGTAACAGTTGCTGCTACCTGGAAAGTTCCAGCGGAATATCAGACATGCCTCTACGTGATTGCATGGGTTACGTGGGAAGTGAGAGAACTCTGAACATGATAATTAGTTTTGCTGCCATGAATGGGATATACATAAGCACTGCTGTAAGCAGTGCAATACATGTGTGCCATGCAAAGCATTGCCAAAGAGGGCTGCCCTTCTCGTAAGCATTTCTACCAGTGCCTCCCGGAACTGGTATTTGTTGACTTCCTAAACTACAGCCTAACAGTTGCAACATTGCCAATATCTTGAAAGTAACAGATAATTTCTCAAGATACTACCTAGCTTACCCAGCCAAGACTCAAATAAACATCACCATTGCCAAAATCCTAATGGAAAGTTTCTTATTTGTTATGGAGCATAAAAGGATCTACTTGGATCAGGGCCAAGACTTCAAAAGCAGACTTGTCAAGGAACTATTATCCCTGTGGGGATGCCTAAATCCAGAACTATGCTTTATTGTACTCAAGACGAGCCTCAGCCCAAGAGGTTTAACAGAATGCTGTTAAATAAGTTAGGCACCTTGGACCCCAAAGACAAGGCAAAGGCCGTTCTCACTTAATACAAGCTGCCAGACCTGCAAGCTGGCTAGACTGTGAGTTCTTTATCCATCACTGAACTCTCCTTCCCTCCGCCTCCAACTTGGCTACCAGCTCCAGGGACTCTTGTTTAGCCATGCCTCCTCCTACGAGTACTGACCATTAAGTGGACCAGGTGTTGTACTGGGGAAGGGCTCAAAGCCACTAATTACCACACCTCAACACAAAGACCTCTAGCCATCTCTCATTTAATATAAGCTGCCAGACCTGCAAGGCTAAAAGTAAGATCTTTACCCATCATTGAACTCATCTCTCCCTCCAATCGTCCTCCAGCTCAGCTACCAGCTCCAGGGACTGTTGTTTATCTGCGCCTCCTCTTATGAGTAGCAACCATTCAGCAGACCAGGTTTTGTACTGGGGTGGGGCTCAAAAGTCTGCCAATTCCACACCTTGGAACAAAGACCTCCAACCATCTCTCACTTAATACAAGCTAACAGACCTGCAAGGGGCTAGAGGGTTAGTTCTTTCTCCATTATTGAACTCACCTCTCTATCCAATTGCCCTCCTGTTCAGCTACCAGCTCCAGGAACTGTTGTTTAACTGCACCTCCTCCTATGAATGCCAGCCATTCAGCAGACCAGGTTATGCACTGGGAAGGGCTCAAAAGCCTACCAATCCCTGCACCTTGGGACAAAGACCTCTGGCCATCTCTCATTTAATGCAAACTGCTAGACTTACAAGGAGCTAAAGGGTGAGTTCTTTACCTATGGAACTCACTTCTCCACTCTGATCACCCTCCAGCTCAGCTACCAGCTCCAGGGACTGTTGTTTAGCTGTGCCTCCTCTCATTAGCAGCAACCATTTAGCGGACCGGTTTCATACTTGTGGTGGGGCTCAAAAGCTACCGATTCCCACATCTCAGGATAAGGCCTCCAGCCATCTCTCACTTAATGCAAGCTGCCAGACTTGCAAGGGGCTAGAGGGTGAGTTCTTTATCTGTCATTCAACTCATCTCTCCCTGCCGATCACCCTCCAGCTCTGCTACCAGCTCCAGGGACTGTTGTTTAGCCACTCCTCCTCCTACAACCCAAACATTCAGCAGACCAGGTTCTGCACTAGACAGCAAGACTCAAAAGCCTGCCGAGTCCTGCACTTCAGGGCAAAGACCTCCAGTAATCTTTCACTTCATACAAGCTGCCAGACCTGCAAGGAGCTAGAGGGTAAATTCTTTATCCATCATTGATCTCACCTCTTCCCGCTGATCACCCTCCAGCTCAGCTACCAGCTCCAGAGACTGTTGTTTAGCCATGCCTCCTCCTATGAGTGGCAACTATTCAATAGACCAGGTGTTGTACTGGGAGGCTCAAAAGCCCACCGAGTCCTGCACCTCCTTTCTTATTCAGTGTTTCCCTTGCAGTCCAGAGCATGTGCAGTCTGGAGCACTATGGACTACAGTGCAAAAGATATTGAGGAGTCTGCCTGGAGTCTGAGCAAAGGACATTGAGGAGTCTGCTTTGAATCAGCGATTTGGCTGACCATGCTGATCCTTCTGGCAGCCTTCTTCAACCTCTGCTATGTAATCCTGTCAATCTCTAAGTACGGACACTTCTCTGGGTACTTTGGTAGTCTGCTTTGTAATGTGTCAGCCTGGTCAAGCTCCAGTCTTGTCCTCAGGTTATTGTAATCTACCCACACAGTGTTACTTCTATACACTCCCATTAAAGATATACCTACTGTTTTGCACTTTATCTTCCTTGCACTAGCAGTACTCAGTTATTGTTAATGGGTTGTGGGAGTTCAAGCCCTTTCTGTGGCTGTTAGCTCATATACACTTATCTGTTTTCCTTTGGTTCAAATAACCTTGATTTGTGTGACTCCTAGATACCTTATCTGGGTAATCCAATTATTTGCACACTGTATCTTGTGCTTCTTATAATTGTGCTATACTCTGAATTTTGATTGCTCTCTATTTGTGCTAGTTGTTTTGTTGGTTTTTAATTTGGTTTACTCCCTACATAATTTATTCAAGCCCTAGGTTTCCTCTCTGTATACACGCCTACCAAATTTGCTCTGCTCATTCCTACAGTTCACTAGTTGTATTACGGTGTTTTACATCATAAACCAGCCTATAACAGTTCTGTTTCTGTTTGTTGTGCTATTGTGTTTTACATCATAAACCAGCCTATAACAGTTATGTTTCTGTTTGTTGTGCTATTGTGTTTTACAACTTAAACCAGCCTATAACAGTTTTGATTCTGTTTGTTGTGCTATTGTGTTTACAACTTAACCAGCCTGTAACAGTTTTGTTTCTGCTTGTTGTGCTATTGTGTTTACATCATAAACCAGCCTATAACAGTTTTGTTTCCGATTGTTGTGCTATTGTGTTTTGCAACTTAAACCAGCCTGTAACAGTTTTGTTTCTGTTTGCTGTTATTGTGTTTACATCATAAACCAGCCTGTAACAGTTCTGTTTCTGTTTGTTGTTCTATTGTGTTTTACAACTTAAACCAGCCTGTAACAGTTCTGTTTCTGTTTGTTTTGCTATTGTGTTTTACAACTTAAACCAGCTGTAACAGTTTTGTTTCTGTTTGTTGTTCTATTGTGTTTACAACTTAAACCAGTCTATAACAGTTTTGTTTTTCATTGTTGTACTACTGTATAGCTGATTTATACTTAACTCTACCATGCCACCATGTTCCTAACCCTCTGCCTTCTTCTATCCCTCTTCTGCTCTTCTCCCTCCCTCCAATCCCTCACTCACTCCACTTACCCCACCCATCTCCCCCTCTCCTCCACCTCTTCCCTCCCTCCACTCATCCACCTTGGGTTCCTCCCTCCACCTCCCAACATGGAGTTTCTGCACAGTGCCCTACTCTCCTCTCACCATCCCTTCTCCCCTGCTCTCCTCCTCACTCCAAAGGAGGAAGACCATTTCTATTCTCCAGCTTCTTCTCCTCCTCCTCCTCCTGTCTGGTGACACGGAGTCCAACCAAGGTCCCTCCCCCACCTCTGCTTCTGCCAATGGCCTTAGCACCTTCTGTCTCAATGCTGAGCCTTTTCCCAAAGTTTGACCTACTCTCTGTTTGGGCCCATCAGCATTCTCCAGACAGCCTCTGCATCTCTGAATCCTGACTGTCCTCCACAATCCAAGACTTTAGCCTGACCTTTCACTGAAATCCATCTTTTCACGCAGGATGGGAAAACGTGGTGGATGGAGAAAACATATGTTCGCTTCTGAGCCTCTCACACAAGTATTCAGGAGGCTACCTCCTCCCATGAATTTCTCTTCATCAGGCTCTCATTCCCCATCTGTCCCTATCTTCATTGGGGTTTTCTACACCTCATCCAAGATCTCATCTGCCTCTCTGATTGACTCTGTCTCCAACACCACCTCACATTCCTCCTCTAGTAAACTCATTCTCCTTGGGGGCGTAAACATAAATTGTCTCTCCCTTCCATGAGATCGATCATCCAAAGGATCCTGAGTCCCTAAATTTGTACAAGGTTATCTTCAAACCCACACAACTCAATCCCCACTCCATCAACCACACCTTGTTGGACTGAGTTCTGTCCTCCCACCACCGCATTGCTGCAGCAGGTATTCTGCTGGACTCTTCAGCAGCAACTGTATTGATGTTCTGCATCAGGGAAATCCAGCATCCCCATTAGCTCCAGAATACATCTGGTCCAGTGCCTCCAACTGCTGAACAACAGTGGTCTCCTAGCCAGCCTGGTGGCACTGAGGGTTGAGGCACTGAATGCCACACCGCATCACGCTGATGACCATAGTTCAGGAGCGGGCTCGGGAGTCAGGGGTCGGCATGGGAGGGAGATGGATCGTGCACCCCAGGGCTGCTCTCCTCTCCAGGTTGGAGGGCATGGGTTATCCGGTGCTCTGGTGACCCCGGTGGAGACCGGAGGGAACTATGAGCTGCCAGAAAGCACGCAAGGAGCATGGCTGACGCAGGCAGGGCTGCCGTGAGCCATAAGCATCAGACGGGACCATGCAGGAGAGGGAGATCTCAGGCTTCCACTGAAGAAAATACCTCCTCTAGCCCTGGAAGGTGATAGCCCCTGCTACTGCCATTACGCCTCAATGCTGCTGGTTCCCACCCACTGCCCCCCATGGTCATTCCAGGTTGACCTGCCCAACTCGGGAACCGCAACTAACTTGAAGATGGTCGGGGAACACAGCAGGAGGTAGAGCAAGCTGGTGAGTGCAGGGAGCCAGAGAGTTCCAGGCTGAGGGCTACAAACACAATTGAAAAAAAAAAAAAAAAACAGTGGTCTCCTGAGTGACCTAGCTGCAACGGACTGGTCAGCCATCCCCATGGCACAAACATCAAA
This sequence comes from Neoceratodus forsteri, assembly GCA_016271365.2. NCBI lineage: Eukaryota > Metazoa > Chordata > Ceratodontiformes > Ceratodontidae > Neoceratodus > Neoceratodus forsteri. Next base: position 428,843,973 of record CM057452.1, read on the forward strand.
GTGGCCCTCTCCTTATTCACTCCAGATTCTCCTCAGTCTGGGACTTGCACCTCTCAAGGAAATCTAGGGTCAAATCTTCCCATCCCCTGATCTCCACCAAAATCATAGATCAGTGAAAGTGTTATGCCCTGTTCAGAAAAGATAGGGAGGGCAAAAGGGGAGTAGGGTTGCCCTCTATGTCAAAGACAGCATAAAGGTGAATGAAATTCAAAACAGGCATGAGCAAACGGAGGAGGAGGTCTGGGTCACCCTGAGCCAGGCAAATGGAACAGCTATTTACACAGGGGTCATTTATAGACCACTGGCTCAAGCCGAGGAAATTGACAAGCAGCTGCTAGAAAACATGTATGAAATGGCAGCAAAGGGAAGGTACTGCAAATGGGAGATTTTAACATGCGGAGGTAGATTGGTCCATTCAGCAGGGGCCTCAGCTAGGACACAGGACTTCGTGGATTCCCTTGAGGGAGCTGGCCTCTAGGTAACTGGTTCAGGAACCTACAGGGACTGGGCAATCCTGGATCTGGTGCTGACCAATGGGACAGGATAGCAGATTTTGGGATGGAAGGTCAGTTAGCGTCCAGCGACCACAAGGTGGTGTGTTCAAAGTAGACACAGGATTCAGTCAACCCATACAAAGGCAAGAATCTTAGACTTTAGAAGAGCGGACTTACCAGTATGGGACTACAGCTAAAAGAAACTCTGGAAAAGAGGGAGCTAGGTGGAGACGAGAGCAGAAATGGCACACATCAAGGAGGCTATAGCCAAGGTAACAAAACAATGCATTAGGTCAATAGACAAGAGTAAAAGGAGAAGAAAATCACTTTGGCTCTCGGGAAGTAAGGGATAAGAGGCTAGCCATCAGGAAGTATAAGGAGATACAAAGGGATGAGGACAAGGAAATGTACCAGAAGTGTCTGAGAGAGCAGGAAAGGCAGTGAAGAGCACTAAAGCACAAACGGAGGAGAGAATAGCTCAATCAGTTAAAAAGGAGATAAGACATTCTTCATGTATATTGGCGAGAGAAGGAAGGCAAAGGGGAGTAGCAAAGCTTAGAGGAGTCAGGGAAGATAGTGGAGGGAGACAGGGAAAGCAGCACTACTGAATGAATATTTCTGTTCAGTATTCACTGTGAAAGAGGATGGGCAGGGACCACAACTGGACTTCAAAGAAGCTAAGGATAAGGAGGTAAACACCAGTCCATTCACAGAAGAGAGGGCCCTAGAAGAACTGGTGAAGCTAAAGGTGGAAAAGCCATGGGTCCAGATGGTATACATCCCAGGGTCCTAAAGGAACTGAGGACTGAACTGGCAGCCCATCTGGCAGCCCTGTTCAGTGAGTCCTTAGACACTGGAGTGGTCCCAGAGGACTGGAGAGAGGCAAACATTGTCCCACTTCATAAAGCGCAGTAAAGAAGAAGGGAAACTACCGGCCAGTAAGTCTAACCTCTGTAGTCGATAATGGAGGTGCTCCATAAGGCAAGAATAGTGAAACACCTGAAAGCCAATGGACTGGTGGATCCCACGAGCATGGGTTCTCTGCAGGACAATCCTGTCAAACTAATCTGATAGATTTCTTTGTATGTGTGACAATGGCGTAGACTGGGAGAGGTAGATATTGCCTACTTCAATTTCAGCAAAGCCTTTGATATGGTCCCACATAGGAGACTGGTCAACAAGCTAGACAGCCTGGGGTTGGGACTGCAAGGTGGTGAACTGGATTGGAAACTGGTTAGGGACAGAAAACAGAGGGTAGTGGTGAATGGAACCCAATCAGATGAAAGGGAAGTGACCAGTGGGTACCTCAGGGTCAGTTCTGGAGCAGTCCTCTTCAATGTCTTCATATGTGACATTTCAGATGGTTGGAGGAATAGTTTGCCTGTTTGCGGATGACACCAAGATCTGCAACAGGGTGGATACTCTGGAGGGTGGAAAAGATGAGAAAAGACCTGGAACTGCTGGATAGATGGTATGGGGCATGGCAGTTAAGGTTTATGCAAAGAAGCAACAGCTCAGACACAAAGGGCAACCCTAGGAACTCGCCAAGTGCAGTTCAGCCCCTAGCCTTACTGTCTGCTGAGCTTCACTGATCTTCACCAGCTGGGAGAGAGACCACTCAGGGAGGAAGGCAGAACTCTGACAGGTGCAGAAGCAGGGATTCCTTGACAGCAGTTCTACCTGAATCCTTGAAGTGCGCAGTCTGGGCTCCTTTCTCCGCTGAGCAGTTTTCCTTACTCACTCTGCTCAGACTCAGCCTGCAGCTGCTGTCTCAGCATAAGGAGCTATTGGAACTCTTACTCCACACTCCCTTGATATAAAAACAAGTTTCCTTTCAATCCTATCAGTTCTGTGTGTACTTTGATTTTACGGCAGTTGATGTAACAAGGGCTTTGTACATCTAAAAGGCAGAACAGCACTGATTGTTTTACAGGTAGCAGAAACAATGGTTCTGCCCACCCACCCCAGGTTAACCTCCCTTATAGGGTCTACATTGCTCCACCCCTTCCTGCCTCTCCTAATTACTAATTACACAGGTGGGGCACACATACGTAAACTCAAGCGTGAAGGGCTCAGACACAAAGTGCCCCCCTAGGAGGCATATGCCAAGAGCAGTCCAGCCCCTAGCCTTACTGTCTGCTGAGCTTCATTAATCTTCACTGACTGCTGTACCCACTACTGAAATAGTGGTCAACTAATAGAAAGCTCTTAGCCAGAAACAACTAGAAGCAACAGCTCAGACACAAAGGGCAACCCTAGGAGGCATACGCAATGCGGTCCAGCCCTTAGCCTTACTGTTTGCTGAGCTCATTGATCTATCACTGATCATTGATCTCTCTCTCCTCTATATATATATGTGTATAGATATATATATTTATACATATATATATATACACACACACACACACACACACACATTTTTGGTCTACTCACAGCCTCTACCTCTAGTTGTCCATACATTCCTACTGTCCATAACAACTCAGGACAACAGCCACCTCCTAACCCCCGGCTGAGCAGATACACACTCCAGCGAAATAGCAGGCATCCTTTTCTTTCATCCAAGATTGCCTCAGTCAATCTACTTCTCTCACCGGAACTTAAACTGAGAAATAAAGGCCACTATGAACCTCTTGAACTGCAATAACTGGCACACATTTTACCAAGGACTTCATTTACAGAGCGGGCACTGTCCAACATGCTCCACAATCACAGACCTCCGATCACAGCTTCATGCAGCATGGGCTGAGATAAAATACCTCCACAATATACTAAATCAGTCCCCACTGGGCAACAGCATAAAACCTTTAGTTTCAAGGCACACTACACCAGTACCCCTACCCCAAAGGACAAACAGGCCAGGGGCTGGCAGCAGGTCAGGTCTCATACAACTGACACAAAATCCTCAGGTACAGGAAGGTACCAAACCTATTCAAACATCAAATGGTACACTGCACTACCATGATGAACAGCGTAACAAGCGTCAAACATTCTTTGAACCCAGAGCGGTGCACGGAGGTACAGCACACAACTGAATCCACTAAAAGGACAAAAGAAACCAGTACTAATAATTGGTGACTCAATGATTAGGTGTGTAGATTACCTCAGTAGAACCATGCTTCAACTATGGTAAGGTCCCTCCCAGAACATAGGCATGGAGGGACACCAATCGCATCAAGGAAATCATTTGAGGCGTTGATTGAGAACACATATAATGTATGGGTAACCGTTATTAACTGAAATCAGCAGATTACAACTTTGTTATGCCATTGTTATGACTTCACTCTGTTGTTAACCCTTCTTGAGTATGTCATATCAATGGTATGGCAAAACGGAATGATCAGAACAATGTTCTGTTACATAATTCAGTAAAGTAATTCAACGGTATTACACAATCTTGATGGCCCATACATGATAAAATATAATTTATGGTCTTGGTTAACAATCGTTGAAAATACTTCGAGGTTGTTATTACATCTGTAAACCTCTCGAGCTGCACTCTCAAGGTTCACAAAGATGTCATGCCAACCTCTCAAAGTGTTTACAGAATGGTTATTAACCATAGATCATACATTATCCTCTATGTCATTCTCCACATATATGCGAATGACCTAGCCAGTAAGTCAGTAGAGGAACTAAACAAAACCTCACCAGGCTGGGTGATAAGCTTGCTTCCTTTTGTCCACGATCACCTCTCTGAAATTCTGCCAGTCTGGAAAAAGAAGACAATGGGCAAAAGATTGGGAAGGGACATCTCCGAGCTAAACACCTGGCTTAAGGACTGCTGGCAGGAAAAAGGTCACCAGTTTATTGGAAATGGCAGGACTTCTAGGAATGGGAATTCTTTAAATTTGATGGCCTACACCTCTCAAAGGGGACCAGCGGTAGGGCAAAACTTACATTCACATTGGTCAGTTAAACTAGTGGACAGGGTGTGGCACAGGCACACCTAGCACAAAAATGGTTGCCAAATGCCCTCCCCCAACACCAACTAGTTCAGCACAAGGATGCGCCAATCATACTCCACCAAACATCTCACCAAATGTACTCAGACCAAGCATTTCAACAAATTTGCACAACCAAAACATATTAAAATGCAAATGACCAAAACAGAAGGAGATGGAAGGCAATGTGCATCAATGCTCGTAGTCTGCCAAACAAATCCCTGATCTCACAGCTGTAATAGCAGACTCACAATTAGACTGGGTCGCTGTTACAGGAAACGTGGTTCACTGGGAACCACTCCTGGGATGACACCATTACAGGGTATGCATTACTCTGGAAAGATCATGAGGGCAAGAAAGGAGGGGTGGCATTGTATATCAGAGATGACATATCGCAACAGAAATCCAGGAAAACACAGTAAAGCAGAGGCCCTTTGGGTTACACTTGAAGCCAGGGACAAAGCCCCCATCTGGGTAGAGTCATATACAGACCCCCCATCCCAGGAGGCTGGCGTGAAAAGGAGCTCTTGGAAACCATCTAGATGATGACAGACAGGAAGCGGAGTTGTTGCTTGTCAGGGGACTTCAGTCTATCGGATGTGGCTTGGTCCTCATACACAGCATCCTCAGATCAGAGCAAAGAGTTCCTTTTACACTAAGAGGAGCAGGTTTGCAGTCAACTGGTGAACTCACCCACCAGAGACAAAGCAATATTAGATCTAGTGCTGACAAACAGCACAAGGATCCCAGAAGCAGAGGTGGGAGCCAATCTAGGGACCAGTGATCACAATTCAGTCTGGTTTACCATGAACAATATGGAGGAAAATAGTCACACCAAAATCAATTTACTAGATTTCAGAAAAACTTACCCAAAATGAGAACTATGATCACATCCATGCTAGAAGGAGGAATCACAGGAGATGTAGAGGACTGCTGGAATACTCTGAAGGCTGCTCTGCATACAGATAACAATGCACTAAGCAGATCAACAAGTCCAAAAGAAGGAAAAGACCTCTCTGATTCTCTCACAAGTAGCATCCAAAATAAAACAAAAGGCTTTTACACAATTCAAGCAAACAAAACACAAAGCAGACATGGAAGAATACAAGAACACATTAAAGGAGGTAGGAAAAGCTGTTAGAAGGGCAAAAGCACAGACAGAAGAGAAATAGCACAGGTGTTAAGGAGGGAGACAAAACCTTCTATAGATACATAAGAGAAGAAAGAAAAACTAAGGGAGGAATAGTTCGACTAGCAACCAAGGAAGGTAAGATGGCAGAGAGTGATGAGGACAAGGCAGAAGTGCTAAATGAGTTCTTTTGCTCTGTTTTCACCATAGAAGACAATGGCAAAGGTCCTGAACTGAGTAGGACAAAGGAAGATACCCAGGAGCAGATACTAGCCCCTTCACAAGGGAGAGGGTCCTAAAAGAGCTTAATAAACTAGGACAGTGAAGGAGCTCCAAGAAGAACTGGTCACCCCAGTGGCTGAGCTCTTCAACAAGTCACTAGACAGCAGGAAAATACATCAGACTGAAACAGGCAACCGTTGTGCCCTTACACAAGAGCGGAAACAAGGAAGAGGCAGGAAATTACTGCCCTGTCAGTTTGACCTCAGTTGTAGGAAAATGATGGAGTCACTACTAAAAGAGAGGATAGTGGCGTACCTAACAGATACTGGAAAAATGGACCAAAAGCAACATGGCTACAGCAGGCTGCTCTTGTCAAACCAACTTGATTGACTTCTTTGACTGGGTCACCAGAACATTGGATCAGGGAGGGGCGGTGGGTGTATACCTAGATTTCAGCAAGGCCTTGACACTGTCCATCACAGAAGGCTAACCAACAAGCTGGAACATACAGGAGTTGACCAGAAGATGGTCAGCTAGATCAGTAACTGGCTGAATGATAGGACTTAGGGAGCGCTAGTCAATGGATCATTGTCAAGGGAAGGTAGGATGACCAGTGGCGTCCTGCATGGTTGTACAGAGACCGATCATATTTAACATATTTCTTGCAGACACAGTGAATGGACTAACAGGGAAGATTTGCCTGTTTGCAGATGATACAAAACTTTGCAACACAGTGGACACAAGGAAGGAGCAGACAACATGGAAGCTGACCTTAGAAGGATAAAAGATTGGTCTAGGGACTGGCAGTTACAACTGAACGCCAAAAGTGCAAGGTGATGCACTTGGGAAAGAGGTACCCTGGAAAAAAGTACACACTGGGAGGACATCAACTTGAGGAGACACAAATGGAGCGAGATCTCAGCATAATCATCACTAACAAATTAAAGATAGGATAACAATGTGAGAAAGCAGCACAGAAAGCAAGTGGTATCCTCGGATGTATAAGTAGAAGTATTTCTAGTAGAAAGAGGAGGTTATCATGCCCTCTACAGGATCTTGGTGAGGCCACACTTGGAGTACTGCATTTAGTTCTGGAGACCTCACCTCAAGAAGGACATTGACCATTTGGAAACATTGCAGAGAAGGGCTACTAAGATGCTGCATGGATTGCATCACAGATCATATGAAGCAAGGCTCAGGAGCTGGACCTATACTCCTTGAGCAGAGAAAAACAGAGGGACATGACTGAAACATTTAAGTACGTTAGGATTTAACACAGCTCAGACAGGCAAATCTATTTCAACAGAACATGGCAGCATGCACAAGAGGGCATGATGTGAGACTAGAGGAGGAAGGTTCAAAAGCAACACATGAGGAAGTACTTTTTCACAGAGAGAGGACAGACCCATGGAACAGCCTGCCCCAAGAGGTGGTAGCATCAAAGACAATCAGGGAGTTCAAACTCACATGGGACAGACATAAGGACAAGTTAGGACAAAGGCTGCATAGGGAGGGATTAGTTTCTAGTGCAGACTAGATGGATCGCACAGTCCCCATCTGCCAACACTTTTCTTATGTTCTTATGTAAGTGCAAAAGCATGCATGTGGGAGCAGGAACCCTGGATGAACTGCAGATGGGGGTGGAGCTGCTGACAGTTGCTGAGAGGAGGAGAGACTTGGGGCCATAGTCACAGATGACTTGAGAGGCTGCTAGGGAGACAGCAAAGGCAGTGGGAAAGGCCAGTGGAAGCTGGGGTGTATTGGAAGGGACTCACAAGCCGGAAGGAGGGAGGAGGAGGTACTAGTTCCACTGTACACCCTGGTGAGACCGCACCTTGAATACTGTGTACAGTTTGGAGACCACATCTTCAAAAGGACAGTGACAAAATAGAGATGGTGCAGAGGAGGGCAACCAAAATGGTGAAGGGATTACATCACAAGCCTTATGAGGAGAGAAGGAGGGACTTCAATCTGTACACACTGGAACAAAGGAGGAGAGAGGTGACATGATAGAAACATTCAAGTACCTCAAGGGCATTAACAAGGTGGAAGGGACAATATATTCCAGATTAATAGTAGTGCCAGGACAAGGGACATGACATGAGACTGAGTGGTGGCGCGTACAGGAAATGTCAGGAAGTTCTTTTTATGGAAAGGGTGGTAGTGTATGGAATAGCCTGCCCAGGAGATGGTGGCAGCCCATACAGTGGCAGGCTTCACACATGCATGGGACAAAAACAAAAGAATAATAGAGATAGGGAAAAGCTAAAGCCAATGACCAGATAGGGTCACTAGATGGTTCGTTAGGCAGCTTAAACAGGCAGACTGGATGGGCCTAGCGTCCTTATCTGCAAACAGCATCTATGTATCTGTGTATCTAAGTGCTGTGATATTTCCTAGGTCTGTTATAAATTATCCCACTCCTTCCAGATCTTCTCCATTACAGGGTCCTGAGAAACAACTGCACAAAGGCTGTCCGGCTGTGAAATCCCATTATTTCAAAGCCAACCTCTAGAACAACCTTAACTCCTAGCCAAACTCTGAAAGGTAATCCACTGCCTTTTAACTCCCCCAAGCCCAGTCTGCTACCCCTGTCCTCCTGGTTAATGGTTCACCTGTGTCTGACCTTACCCTATTGCTGCTCACTTCAATGAGTAGTTCACTCGTAGTGCCCTCCCTTCTTCCCCTGTTCCAGGCTCCCTCCTCCCCTCCCTCCTGCTCCCTTCCTCCCTCTCCCCACACCCCAAGTTTCCATTCCAGACTATATCACTACTCATGAAACCCTACTTGAGCTTTCCTCCCACAGCCTAAGTCCAGCTGTGATGGGTTTGATCCCAAACTTCCACCTCTCAGCCACCGCAAATGCATCTCCTGTACTCAGCTGCTCAACCTTTCATTCTCCCACTGTCTGCTCCTCAGTCTTAGAAGATTGCCAAAGTTCCCCACTTCAAAAAGGAGGTAATCCTTCCTCCCCAGGCAATTTCCAGCCCATCTCCCTCCTCATCTAACTTGTAAGCTACAAGAGAAGTGAGTCTACCCAGACTTCTTGACTACCTCACATCTTCCATTTTCCCATCCACCTTCCAATCTGGTTTCCATAAGCACCACTCCACAGTCTCTTCCCTGCTGCCTGTAACTGATTTTATCTTCTCAGGGATGGATCAGGTCTCATCACAGCTGCCTTTTTATGGATCTGGCCAAAGCCTTCGACTCGGTGTCCCACCCGCTCCTCCTGGATAAGCTGAGCTCTGCTGGCCTCTCAGCTCCTGCCGCTGACTACTTCCATTCCTACCTATTCTTACCTCATGTGCCATCAACAGTCAGTATAGCCTGGTGGCAGATTGGTGCACCCTATCACCTCCTCTCTTTCCATCCAGGCTGTGGTTCTCTCAGGGCTCCATCCTCAATCCCATCCTGTTCTCCATTTTCTGAATGACCTCCTCCACCTATGCCAACTCCCATATACACATGTATGCAGATGACAGTTATCTTCATCTCGTCCCTTTACAACAGCTGTGGAGGACCTGCTCAACAGGATTTCACAATGTCCTGTGCTGGTTCCACTCCAACCATTTCCAGATCAACAGCAAAAAGATGATGTCTATGACCTTTGCTAACTTTGGTACCAGCCAGAAACTGGCCAAGCCTCGAGACTTCCTGTCTTCTCCATGCTGGATGACGTCCCTCTTGAAGAAGTGCAGTCCTTCAAGTACTCTTGTCCGTGGCTTGATAGCAAGCTTGACTTCTCAGCCCACAACAATGCCATCCATTCAAAAACTCCACCCTAAGTGAGGTGCCCTGTACTGCAATAAAGACTACCTACCTACCTCTGCTGACCCTCCAGGAACAGGTCACCAAAATGGTGCTCCCAGTGTTCGACTATGCTGACATGGTTTACGGTAACACCCTGCACTTCCCTAGGTAGACTGACCTCTCTGCTATGCCTTTTTGCTTCACTACAAATTCCTCTCCTCGTATACACCACTGCTCCTATGTTCCTCCCTATACTTCCTCCCTACCTTTCTGTCGCCAGTCACATTGTACCGCTTTCATTTCCAAATACTGGCTTGTTCCTCTTCCTCCTCACAGAAGTATCACGTAGTGGTTTAGGGCACTGAGCTGCAAACCTGGAGACCTGGGTTTGAATCCCGTTAGCCCTATGTGCATATTATGTGACCCAGAGCAAGTCACTTAACTTCCTTGTGCTCCCAGGTCGCATTGGAAACAAGTTCCGCTTGGTGTGCCTTCCTGATTAAACAATTTCCTTTCCTTTCCTTCCTACTCTCGCAACTTCTCTGTCCAGTTTTCCCTGCTCCATGCTCCTCCACTCCAAGAACCAGTGAACCTACTCCATTCCTCATCCCTGTTTCTCCACTGACCAAACCACCTTCTTAACGCTTCCCAACACTCTGGAACGTGTTCCCATCTTCCCTCTGCCATTCCACCTCCTCAGGCTCTTTTCAGGCACCAGCTGAAACTCCTTTCACCCCCACCTGTACCTGTTTCTCATAAGTGACCCCACAGTGACACTGGTAACACAGGGTATGGTTCTCCTACACCTAACAGATCTCTAGCGAACCACAACACTGGCATTGTGGACTAACTCTGAGTATTATTTAGTATTCTTTTGCATATGTTTAATCATAACTTACTGTCTGGCACATAGCACTTTAATTCTGTACCAAGTTTTTTATATTGTACTGTGCTTTCACTTTTACTTTGTACCACGGAATGTACTGTGTGTTGTTTGTTGTATTTTCTGTAATCCTTTCCTCTGGTTCACACCTGAAACGAGCTTCAGTTCAGTACGCCTTTCCAAGTCACCAATTTTCAAATAAATAAAGGAGGAGACAACAGTTGAGCTGGCTTGTAAATGTGTACAGTTGCATGAAGAGTGATGCTAAAGGATACTCACCCTATTTAAGGTCTGCACAAAACTCAACTACTCATGGATCTATGTTTTGGAGTTCCACCTGATAGAGCCTGGCCGAGACCTACCTGCAGTATGTTTAACAGCTAATGAGTCAACTGAACATAGCCTATCAGAGGGCCTCAGAGGTGGCTGCCAAACAGAACAGAGCCAACAAAGACAGATATGGTTAAAAAAAAGTCAAGGCACAAAAATTATTGCTGGCAACAGAGTACCACTAAGGAATCTGGGACTTTCTGAAAAGCATAAAATTGCTGGTTGGGGAAACACTCTTATGTTGTTGTGGAGCAAGTACAGGACATGCCTGTGTACCAGATAAGTCCTGAAGGAGGATCAAGCAGAACCTGAATAATCCACTGGAATCAGTTGTTGCCCATCAAACAACTGACCCCTAGTGCTGACACTGAAAATGTGAAACCCCAAAACATATAGTAGCCAAAGCTGCTACTTACAGACAGGATCCAAGGGAAAGGCAAATTTTAACCCTTCAGTCACCACCTGCTGCTCAAGGAGGAGATCAGGATGGCTTGGATGACTAGTTATACATGCTGAAATACTGTCCCATGACAGATCTCCAGTCTGCCACAGGATCCGAATGTAATATCAGACATCATACTGTACCTCTGAAGGAGTCCGATCCCACAGGTTCACAGTTGGGCCACAATGCAACTCCATTTGCACCTTTGTAATAGGGGCCATAGCAAAGATACTTCCACCAAGGAGGAGATGGAGAACCCCTGGAGCCAGAGGTAGTTCTAGAGCCCATTTTCACCAAGGATATTTCTTAGCTGGTCAAGGAGATGAGAAGAGCTCACCCCAGTTCTTAGGAAGAAGTGCCAAATCAGCTCTGTCACGCTGAAAGAATCTTCAAACTGTTACTCAAACTAAGTTATGTCTCCACAGGTGTCTCCACTGACCTGCCCATGCCTGTATTTCACAAAGGTATATAGGCCACACCCAGGTCTTTGCCCTGTATTCCTTTTACTACACCCATCTCCATCAGCCAGGGTGATGGTTGAAATATGGGAAAACATCTCTGTCTAGATAGTAAACTGGTAGCGAAACAGTTTGTTAATGCTGCTGCTGCATGATGCATTCTGTAGTTAGGAAGCACCTGTATAGTCAGAGGTGTCTATTGTTTATGTTTGCTTCTCAGATGGACTCCAATGGATTAGACTTTTGACAAGTATGGGCTTATCTGTATAGCACCATAGAGCCAGCCCAGACTGTCACCAGTTCTGTTGCTCGTCAATCTCCAGGACTGCTGACAGGGACCAGGAGTAAAGAGGGTCCTAGGATTTCTTCTGCTCTATACAGCAGAATGAAAAGTAGCTCCATGTCACACACCAAAGGTGGCTCTGCTGCTGCTATTGCACTAACAGCATTGACGCAGTCACAGTAGGGATTCCCTCTGACAGCCCAAGTAAAGGTAATTATATGTTTGGACCTTGCACACCTGAGAGACTGAAACAGAAGCCCAGAGAAGGGTTTGCATGGGTAAGTTGCCCTGTGATCACCCTCCAGGCACTCTGAAATGTTGTTGACTGTAGCTCAAACCAGCCCAGTGTGAGAAAGTGGTTCTGTATCTGGGAAGGCACCCAGCCAGTACCACTGCTCTGTACTGGTCATCACAGAACACTAGGGGCCAAACACCAGGATGGAATGTGCTGGTCTGATGTTCAGGCTGCACATGATGAAGTTGCCTTGTGTTAGCGTGGAGGTCAGAAAAGTCTGTCAGAGTTGGCAGAGAGCCATTTTGCAAGTTGTTACAGGGGCCTGAGACCAAAGCTGAACCAAGGAAGGACCTGCTGCCCTGTGCCAACACACCCTGTGCTATGAGAGAGAGAGATCTCCTTGAACTGGGGAAACTCAGGGCTTGTCCCTGAAGTACCATTACTGCTGTTTGTTAACTGGAAAATCATTTAATGTGCTAGAGCATCTGGCCAGGAATACCAATACCCAATGTGAGGTTTGTATTTTGGGTTTGCTGTTAATAACATAACATTATTGCTAATTTTTAAGTACACCAACATTTGCCTGTCACTTGCAACATCAACGAGCCTACATGCTCCAGTGGCTGTGTACCAAGTGAAGCACTAAGGAGCTCCTAGATCTAGGGTTATATGTACTGATACCAGTAAGAAGTGGGTAGAGTCTAACAGTACAGCTCGGCAGAAATATACTATGCATGTGTGATTTGGGGAGTGGACTACTGTATAATTGTGCTGAGCTACATTTATATATATATATATATATATATATATATATATATATATAAATATATATGTCTGTGTCTGTGTCTGTGTCTGTCTTTGTCTCTGTCTCTATGTCTATGTCAATGTCTATCTCTATATCGTATCTGTATACCGGCTCTTCCTAGGAGGTCAAAAGAAGTAGAGCCAAGGCACTGCATACTAATTTAGGCTCTGCCTATATGGGTACCAGAAGACCAGCCAGAGTGGGACTCCAATACACTGCTATTTCAACAGCACAACCCTCTTTTCATTCCCCTAGAGTTTGTTCCTTTGCCCAAACAAGGCCCTTGTTTGTTTATAACTACTGCCTGACAGCATATTATTATTAGAATGATAAATATTGTATTTGTGGGAACTGTTTTGCCCTGTGTTGGTCCATGAGAGGGGTGATCCTGTGAGGAGATGGTAGGTACTGCTTCCCAGGGATTGTACCATACTTAAACCAGGTCCTCTGAAACCTTTCTCAGGGTGGAGGCACCGCACAATTTATATAAACCTTGGATGTGAACTCCCTAATCAGGGTTTAATGACTTAGGCCCTCAACCTTGTTTGAGCTCACAAGGCAGTGGTTGTAACCGTCAACATCCACAGTGACCCAGTTACAATTCTGTTCCATCTGTGCCCACACCGCATCCTTTGCAGCATTGTGCTTTGGCCAGTGACTCCTAGACTATCTCTCTGGTCCCATACTAGGAATTCAGACTGAGGAGGTCTGCAGTATCACTGCAACATCCCCACAGGCCTTAATGTCTGTGAGATCCAGGTTCACACAATGAAACTCTTAACATGTGGGTTCTACATCTTCTGTCAGAACAGTGCTCTGCCCCCAGCCTTGAAGGGCTTTGAAGTGCTGGACAGTTTACACAGGGGTGATTTAAAGCTGTAGAGGCTAATCAGAAAAGTTCCTACAGAGCCATTTCCCAGTGGTAGCACAGAATGGGTCATGACCCACACCATGTGCCTTTCAGTCTGGACACTGATTTCTGTGACCTTCTAGCTGCACATCTTTACATGGCCTTCTTAAGGTCCATGATCTCTATCTTTCTGCCATATTCCATGGAGCTGCAACACAGGCATGCTCGCCCCTCTCCACACCAGGGTCTCCCACAGGTCAATAGGGAAAACAGAGTAGGCCAGCAGAGTACTTTGTTTGCTTGAGGAGAATTCACCCACTGTTCCCATACACTCCTAGTGGTCAACCCTTGGTTGGCCAAAACTCAGCTGAGATCCGAGGGCCCATGCTCCTAGGGGTTGCTGCCTGTCTCCTAGGGCTCCTCTCTAACCCAAGGTTTGCATTAGCACTAGTAAAGTGGGTGTCAAATTGACCCTCTGCTTTAAATCTTAAGGGTCAGCCCACCATTCAATATTCAGAGTCAGTGCTGAAGCACTTTTTGTGCTTCAGAATCCTCAGAAATCCCATTTGGGAACATCAGAAGGGGTTAATGCAAGCCATGTCTTCGCAGACCCTCAGTCCACACAAATCCCTAATCACTCCTTCTCACCCTTTCTAAAATATCTAGCCTCCTCTCTAAACTTCTCTCCTTTTTAACTATTGCCAGGCTGCAGCTCAAGTGCCAGTCTCAGCACTGGCATTTCTGATGATCAGTTTCAGTTTCAATGTATTGATCAGCTGATTGCTTTTACAAATAAATACATTACATACACACAAAACAGTATAATTTCTCCTAGAAGGTGAATATAATGAGATATCAAGACAATAAGTAGCAATAATCATAAATGAAAATTAAAGGGCCTGAGCATAACGTTAATTAATAATTTGAATTAAACAATATAAGGTAGAAGTCAGAGTCCAGTATAATGAAATGTACAAGGTGTAGGACATTTGAAAATATCATATAGTATGAAACCCTTTTCATTTATACCAGGTTTGGGTCTGATTGTCTACACCCTGAAAATATACAGGATAATCCCTATACAGAGGAAAGAGCTTATGCACCAAAAAATGAAATATTCCAGGTGAAAATCATATACACAGTCATTACTGTGACACTAGGACAACTGATTCTGATCGCTGTATGATTTTGTAATATAAAAATGTGTTATGGAATATCTCTCATGAGACATGCTGTTTCAGCTAAAAGATAACAGCCAGGAGATAATTACAGGCTAGAAGAGACTAAATTAAGGATCCTGTTTATCTAGCTTAATTGTAGCTTGTCAGCTGCTAGGATGGAAATCATAAACTTTTATAACGTTTCGAGGAAGAGAGCAGGTTATGACGCTTTAGTGCGAAGTCATAAAAGATTATTTGATGTGTCCTGGGAAGAAGAGCTACTTGAGATCAAAGGGGATGCTATTTAAAAGTCATGTGGGGACATGAGTTTTGCTGAGGTCACCTTTATTACTTTACCTCCTGCTGGATAGACATCCTGATTGTATAATTTTAATAAACAGAGAAGGAGCTGGGTGACATCATGGAGAAGGCAGGGTCAAGACAGTGTTTTAATTATGCTGTGAGTGACCTATAAAGACACACGTTTGGACTCTCTTGACAACAACATCTGTCTATCAGCACTATTAGAAGAGATACATTCGGCATAAAAGTCTAACTGTCTGGAGGTAGGAATTTTGCACTTTTTTAACCCTTGTTCTTTTAAATGATTGTATGTTTTTGTGATATATGGTTCTGTATTTACATTTTACATTTTTATCTGTTTTTAAGTAAACCTCTACTTTAGAGACTACTTGGTGTGCCTTTGAAATTCTTTTCTTGACAAGTGAAGCATACATGGTTAAAGTTGACACTGTACAAAGCTTACTGGTTTTTCCAAACTGGGAAAAGGTGAGAGTTTATTCTGAGGTCTTTAATAGAGTTTTTAAGGGTTCATTTTGTACGCTTGGTTAGGTGCCCATAGGCTAAAGATATCTGGCCCCCGAAGAGCAGAATTATCTGAGCCTGTACATGGTGGCACGCTTAGCAAGAGGTTCACAGTTTGAATCCCTCCATAACGTGAGACTAAAGTTTGATTCTAAACCCACAAAACAGACAGGAGGGTTACCCTGTTCTGTTAACTGTTCCAAGACTGCGCTTGGAGGTTGGCACTGTGGGAGCAGAGGGCCTGACCTGCTTGAGTGGTTTGTGACAATTACTACCATCATTTCAGCAATATAGAAATTCTGACAGTCTAGATAGAATTTCCAAATTACTGGATTTGAAAAGATGTACCAGAAAATCTTCCATGTGTTTGTTGACTTGCCCTCAAAATGGGACCAAGTCATTTGTCCCTATTATCATTGTACAACTGGCATTTCAAAACAATGGTCAGGATTCACAAAAGGATGCATTCAGCACATCCAAGAGCGCCGTGGATCCCGAATTACACACTAGAGTGATTCTGGTGAGGGCCTAAGCATGGGCAAATCCCCAATGCACTAACGCAATGCAGAAGAGCTGCATACCGCCCATAATGATATGCAGTGCAGTGCATCTGGAGGGGCTGTGAAGGGGTGTGCCCATGACATGGTGCGCAGCCCCATTCACAGCCCATCCTGGAGGTGCAACCCAGGGGCAAGTCCGAGATATGCCTCCCAAAATGTCTACTAAGTAAACTTCCGTAAGGCAGACATCAGTATGACAGCCTGCCCACCCTGACAGTCCAGTATGCCCCTCCCTGCCTGACCTCCATTCTGAATACAGCACCTGCAGCAGTATACCCATGTTTGCCGAAACCCCTCCCTGCCTGCATCCCCTTGATAATGCTGCACCCAGTGGCAGATATGGTAAAAGCAACCCCCACCCACATCTCTGTTCACCTGCCACTCTCTGCGGTGATATTGTTTAATTGGAAACCCACCCTCCACACCCGACCCGACCGGCAGTTCAAATGCCCCCCCTGTAGCCCAGCAGACCTCCCCCACCCACTCATGCCTCCCAACCCACCCAGCTCCCCACGTCCCAGCTGAGTCCACCATTGGTGAGCAACACAACCACCTGATGCCTCCACAGCTGTTCACTGACACAGCTGTCCATGACTGACAGCTACTTATTAGTTCACCATTGGAGGACCCTATTGACCAATGGGCTTGTAGGCATAAGTACTCTGTCAATCATGTGAATGACAGAGTATAGTAATCACTGGCCATTGGTCGACAGGGTCCACCAATGGGCTGTCAGTAGTACAGTACTGTCAGTCATGGACAGCTCTGTCAGCGGGCAGCCATGGAGGTATGCAGGTGTGTGCTGCCCGCCGATGGTGGGACTCAGCTGGGATGGGGGCTGGGTGAGTTGAAGTGCCTGAGGGCTGAGGGGAGATCTGTTGGGCTACCAGGGGGCATTTGAATTGCCAGTCAGGTCGGGTGGGAGGGTGGGTCTCCTATTAAACAATATTCCACAGAGAGGGCAGGTGAACAGGGATGCAGCAGGGAGGGGGTTTGTTTTCTCATATCTGCCACTGAGAGTGGCATTATCATGGGGACATGGTCAGGGAGGGGGATCTGCATACATGGGTATACCGCCACAGGGTGTGGCATTCAGAATGAGGGTTGGGCAGGGAGGGGGGACCACTGGACCACCGGGCTTAGTGTGGGTGTCCTCATGGCCGGCTCCCTGGGGCTGTGTGTGGCCCGCTTCACCAGAAGGGTGCCCGCATGACTCGGGCCAGGCATAACCAAGCTGAGGCGCATGCAAATGGAGCCATAATGATATACAAATAGCCCCACTGCACCTTGCTTTCCAATTGCCCCATGTGCATGTCTGTGGCTGTAGAATGGCAGCTTCGGCGCAGTGCACTGGGAGATGTGCTGCCCACTGTGTGCCCAGCCTGACCGCAGGGTCTGCGCCATGCATCCCGACTGGAAAGGCACAGTGGTATTCATACAGGGATGCACTGGAGCATCTCCCAGTGCATCTTCTGTGAATACCACTTTTGGCTCTTGGCACATCTCTGCACCAGGGCATCCGAGATGTGCCAAGCACAAGCCCTTTGTGAATCCTGCCCAATATGTTTAATATCTTCTACTGCTTTTAAAAGCTATAACAAAGAGGTGATAAGACTCCATTTATTTTTGTTTATGTAATGGGTTACTTGTAAAGACTTGCCTTCTAAACTTTGCAATAATATTCCTTTCCTTAGTATCCAACAACAGACTTAGATATTTCTCATAGCCACAAATCATTTTATTTTAACATACCATTCATGCAATTTAAGTACTCTAATTGTTTCAAAAATGTTGCTTGGTAAGATCCCACTATCTCTGTTTGATTTTACTTCAAATGACCTCTCATGCTCAAGATAGATTTCTATTAAGAGGCTACCAGGACCTGAAGGGAATGCAACATTTTTGAAAATGTCAGGTCAGGCAACACATATCCTTCATCCAAATAGTATACTTGTTCCTCCAAGCACTTTGCTGGAAAACAATGCTCAGGTAATAGAGCTAAATCTAGGTAAAATATAATTCTCTTTGATTAATGTCTCCAGTGAATGTTGGCCTACTTCTGCTTTCAATACTGAAGAGCTAACAAATGGAGAAAACTTGAGTAGTACCTATATATATATTTTAATGTTGGTTCCAGAAGAGAATAATTTTCTAAACCCAGATTTCCACACCATGCAAAATGGACGTTTGATTTTGGTATTCATAACTGACAGTACTCCATGGATACTTTTTCCATCGGATTTGTTATTACAATACTTAAAGGCTTGAAGTAACTTGGTGATTTTAATTTTAATCAGTTCAGTATATTTTGTCCATGTTAATGCTGAGGAATATCTGAGTCCTAGATAATCATATTCATTTACAGTTTCTTTTGGGATTGTTATCAACAAGCAAAACTGGGATCTTTTTCAATTCTGCCCAAATGCAAGCATTTTGTTTTTTCTCACTTCATGATAAAAATACCATATGAAACATATAATCTTTGGAAACTCTCCATTTCTTTGGAAACTCAAAAGGATGTGGAAATAGTATAATGTCGTCTCTGCATAAATAAGAACCCATTTTATGCTGCAAATGTTTGGAGAGTAACATTTTCACAATACAGAGAGCTGAATAATTCTGTCAATGTACAGATTAAATAATATAGGGGCCAGATTGAAACCACACTGTAGTGTTAGAATCCTTTTAGTAAGGTTTCCAAACTGATCATATTGTACAGACTCCCAAGTATCACTATGTAATCTTATGAAAATAACCAGTAGGGGACTGAGTCTATATTCCTTCATCATATAGTACCATCCCAGGGTATTAAATAAACTGAGAAAACTGATGAGCAGTTTCTTGCGCAAAAGTGCTAATCAAGTCTAAAAATAAATAGTACGTGGCACAGATTGATTAGCAAACTTTAAAACAAAATGTTGTTTCATTCAGGTGGTCTACGGTGAGATAGAGTTGCTTGAAAAATGGTTAGCAGTCTGTTGCTATGCATTTCTGGATATAGTTAGCATTACCCGTTTACATAGCATTTTGCTATGCTACACCAGCTGATTAATACACTGCATCTATTATAATTTTATATCTATTGTGTCAAATGCTGACTTCAAATTTGTGAAGCAGCAATGAAGCGTAGCCTTTTTATTTTTATGTAGCCATCCATACCCTTCTATCTGCACAACCACTGCAAGTCATGCTGCCTAAGGGATGCAGATTGGCACCTGGGTTCATGGTTAGAACTGGATTTGTAAATGGCATGGTGCCTCCACCTATGGGGATCCTTATAGCAGTGAACTGCCAGGGTGCTTCCCAGGAAATGAATACAGCCCCCTCCCTAGGTGACAGGTAGATTAGTAACACAATCCCCTCCCACTTATTACTCTAAACATGCAAATATTACACTACACAATAATGGCAAATACTTTCAGTTGCAGATAAATAACCAAAGGGTTTTATTTTGGGGTCTGGAAAATAAGGTAGGGACAAGGAAACATAGGGAGTAAAACATTTACCAGTCAGATATGAATAAACACTGTAACCAATCAGATAGGAATAAACACATTAACAAATCACAACACAGTAGTCCCTCTGTCCCAGTTTCTCTCCCCCTCCACTGGTGCACCAGTTAACCCCACAGTCCCTGTGAGCTCCCCAAATACCTTAGTGTACACACAACGAGGAGTTACAGGCCTGTGACGAGTGGACACAGGGTACAGCACCGCTGCAGTGGGTGGATGCAGCAGTTGCAAAATACAAATTGCACCAGTGGATGTAAACACACAGATGATCCTGGCTGTAATTGTTTCTGTGGGCTTAGCTTATGGTCACGCAGGAAGCTCAAGTGATAAACTAACTAGCTAGCTAGCTGGACAGTTAGAAAAGCAATTGTTTGAGTAAACCCAGTACTCATGACCTTTAGATGACAAAGGTGATGCAGACGTTGGGCGATGTCTCCTCTGTCTGGCAATTGGGTAAACTGGTTAGGCTGGTGTGGATGATGATGGTGATCCTCTTCACCCCACAGAGGGATTTGTCTTCATGCACCTCAAAGGTAGGCTGGCAGTTGTCTTCACCCCACAAAGGGACTTGTCTTCACCCACCTCAAAAGGTAGGCCAGCATTTGTCTTCACCTAACGCAGAAGGTAGGCCAGCAGTTGTCTTCACCCCACAGAAGTAGTGTCTTCACCCAGCTCAGAAGATAGGCCAGCAGTCAAGCAGACAGGCAGGACCTCAGAGCTCTGGTCCCTTGTCAAAAATCAGTCTTTTGTGTCAGGATCTGAGAGGCAGTGGATTTTTCACCTCACAGAACATAAACAATTTCTCACAGCAGTCCCTGGTTTCTTGGTTGCTAAATTCTAAGCAATTCACTCAGGCTGAGATAAATCCTTGTTTCTGGATTTACCAGGTAGTTAGCAACAAATTCCACAGTTCCAGTTTGTTTAGCTACAAAGTTAAGGTTTCAGGATGTGACAGCACAGGGCTGTCAAAATCAGATGCTTTCTCTTCAGAAACACCACACAGTCTCTCTCAGGGTTAAACTGTCAACCCTAGAATGTTGGTTTTGCATTCTCGACATCCCATTGGCTGAAAGAGTCTCGAGCTCCACCCCTGTTGGACTACTACAGTTTTCAATCGGGTCCTCAGACTTCAGGCGGACCACATCCATTTGCCGCCCCATACAGTGTTGTACAACTCCAATAAATAGTATAAAAAGTAAAATGTGTTGCAGCATCTTGCTGCGGGGTTAGGATCCTCCTGGTCCCATCTGGTGGTCGCTAGGGCCAGGGGCTCTTTGGGGACAGGAGCTTGTCAGGAGCTCTGTTTGTAGGACTTCCTCCAGGAGCAGTCTCTCAAATGGCTCTCGGCTGCAAGGGATCATGACAATTGTAGTCCCTGGCACCATCTTGTCCCCTTCAGTCCCTTACCCACTAGAGGCTTTGATTAGGTCAGGGAGCCTTTCAGATATTATTTATTTTTATTTGTTCAGTTCTTCCCAGCCCCCTTTGGTGTCCGATGGGGCTGGGGAGATAATATTGAAGTAGTGCTTCTGCGCATTCTCGGGGTGCCAGGATGCACCAGAAACTGTGGCTTTTCCTGAAAGCTTCCACCCCTTGTGCAGCAGTCCAAGGAGGGGGAGCAAACACACTGGCGGCTCACCGCTGCATTTATCAGGTGCATGGTGGTGCTGAAGGCAGTTCAGAGTGCTCCTGGCCCTGGTAGCAGTCCAAGAATGGGCCAGGGAGCAAAGAAGTGAGCATCTCACTGCATGGAGCAAGGGCAGCTGCAAGGTCTGCAGTCCCAGATAATCTCCTGACTTAGAAGGGGTTACATTTATGTATATTAGATAACTTAAGACCATACAATGTTGTGTCAGATCTAGCTTCTCAAATCCATTTTGTGCTTCCTATATTTTGTTGTATTTATATGCTCAGGTTTTAAGTCTTGTTAATTATTTTAATGAATATTTTCTGGGATGTATCCAACAAACTAATTAGACTAAACATGAGACAGTCCTTATAGATCCCTTTTCATGTATGTGAACTATTATGTTTTAATGCCAAGAGCTTGGAAAAGTTCTAAATTGAATGATATGATTACATGAATAAAAAATAAAGGAAGCCACCACTCCCATGCAATTTCTAGTAATCAGTTCTTTCCCCTTCTGCAAGAAGGGGTTGTTACATGTTTTGATGCTTGTGCAACATATAGTTTGGCCGTTCATCTCTCTCTCTCTTGCTAATGGAAGGATGGGTTGTTTCACACTCCCCTGTGAAAAAACATTTCCATCCCCAGAACTGTCAGAGCAAGGCTGATGACAATTGCCTAGCACACCAGCACAAGGGAATAGCTATTCTGCCCTTCACTCAATGACCAGTGAGTGGTTTTAGATGCTTGCCCTATCCTGCATTCATGGGCCTAGTGGCACTTTGTATAGTCTTTGCCTGGCAATTTCACTTCACTGCACACTGTTCTATGCAAAGGGCTTGCAATATAGTGGCACTTCACACAGCACTATGTGTAGTGAAGTTAAATCTCTTTGTACACGTTTCAGTCTATTGTCCAGGTTTTATAATGACACACCCAGACACTCACCAGCTCCTTGGCTCTCTCAGGAGAAAGTCTGTTACTCAGTTCACCAGTGGTGGTCCATGTGGGCTTGTAGGCAAATGTCCTCCACTCCACAATTCAACCTGCCTCATCAAAACCTCTTCTTAAGGGCTACAGCACATGCACCATGCAGATACTGTGCCTCACATTTCAGCGACCTTGACTCAGTTCAATGTGGTATTCACTCTTACCCTCTGTTCCCTACTGAGTTGGCCAGTACTCAGCAGGGGCCAAGGGCCCTGCCCTCAAGGGCTGCTCCCTTTAGCTTTGGCTCTTCTATCTAATCAGAAGCTCCATTCTCCCAAAATATCCTACTCACTTCTTTTCACCCTTTAAATATACCTAACTCCTTTCTAAACTCTGACCTTTTTAACTCTTAAAGACTAAATCTCAAGTGTCAGTCTCAGCCTTGGCATTTCTAGTAATCAGCTTTTTTCCTTCCAGAAAGAGGATGTTGTTACATATGTTCTGATGCTTGGGCAACATATAGTTTGTACGTATACTCATTCTTTTGTGATTCACACTACCGTCTCACAGGGTGCCCACCGGAGCTTGACTGTATGACTACATAAACCTCTCAGAAAGGTTCCACCTTTGGAGTTCCTAGGAACCACAGAGAAATATGCCAGTTTACATTCCTCAGAAGAGTGAGGTAGAACAGCAGCACCAGGAACCAGATATGTGATCAATATTCAACCTGAATTGCAGCAGATTTATGACCATTAACATGGAAGCAAGGGTGTCTCCCCTTTGGGGATCTCTGGGATCCAAGGCCTTAAGTCGCCATCCCTCCTGGCTTTCTGTTTATTTTAGGACATATAAAATTCACCCAAAGAACTCTGCAATACACGCAAAAGCAATGCCCCAACAGGCAATGGCAGTAGGAGCAAAGCAACAAAGAATGCAAAGACAAATGCTTCTACCTGACAGATCTTACTTAAAAAGAACAGATTAGATAGATGATCAGTATGGCTGCATTAAACAGTTTTTGTAGGTGGCTGCTGTGAGCAGCCTGGAAGCTAAGGTGATCAGTTTAGTCTTTACTTGAACATTTCTTCAATATTAGGTAGTGCAATAGCACCAGTCTCAGTGTTTAGTTCCAAGCAAATTACATTTGAGGTATAATGACACCTGTCTCAATGCTAAGTCCTGATCATCAATAGAAGCCCTCTGAATTCAAATGCAGTCCTGGTGCACTTCACGATCCCACTAGGAAGATATTTCTTCCACCTTACAGAAAATAGATTCTAGCCCTCCAATGAAGGGCAGGCAAAACACACAGGAGTGCAGCTCTGATCATCCACCAGCTCCAGCGCTCCAGTGGATAAAAAGGCGAGATTGTCAGAAATGAAACTCTGGTCTTCAATCAGCGACTCTATTTTGAAGCTGGGCTCCAACTTCTCTTTATACTTCACTGATGCAGCTTTCCCCAAGGCCTACCCACAAGGGCCAGACACTCAGTAACTCTGGGTCTACAACATTGTTGCCCTTGCCCCTCAACATCACCACAACCACAGACCCTCTGCAGCTAAAAGCGCCCAGAAACCAAACACCAAAATGACAACTGCTCTTTTTTATACCTCTAAGCTCCACCCACAAACTCTGCTTGAAACCATTATCCCATCCTAACTCTACACTATTTACAAGGCCCCTAGAAATTCATGCACCACAGCAGAGGAACTTTTCGAAACTTGCATCCCATCACAGCATATATGTAGTACTGCATAATTCATTGCTCTTGGTGATTTTTCATTATAATACATAGTATTTCCATGGTGCTTGACTCCTTCTCTCCTTGATTAACCTAAAGTCCGTCCCTATACTAACCATGTGAAGTTATTGATGACATCACATTGTATATTAGTGATAGCAGGGCTGCATTCTGCCACATAAAGTAATAATTCATGCTACAGGAATGAAGAAATGCTGCCACAGAAGCCCAGGAGCCTTGCTGCAGAAATTAGGGTGGAAGTGTCATGAAGAACTAGGGGCCTCAATAAATACATTGCTGTCTACAACTCAGAGCACTAGTAATGCCTAGGGCCCTGTGTTTTCTATGATTCTAATAGAAACATAGAAACATAGAATTTGACGGCAGATAAGGACCGGCTGACCCACCCAGTCTGCCCATTTCCACCTAATGGATAAGCTGCAGATCCTAGTTAACCAGCAGCCTACTTCTTCCTGCCTCATCCCTTAGAATTGCCTTATGACTGTCCCATGCATGCTTGAATTCCACCACTGTTTTTGACTCCACAACCTCCTCCGGAAGGCTGCTCCATGCATCCACAACCCTCTCAGAAAAAATACTTCTTAAATTACCTCTGAGCGTCTCCCCATTCAAATTAGCCCCCTTGTTCTTGAACACCTCTTTTTGAAAGATGCTACCCTCTTGGCCTTTGTTGATTCCTTGAGGTACTTGAAAGTTTCTATCATGTCCCCTCCTCCTTTCCTCGAGCTGCTACATATTAAGCTCCTTAAGTCTCTCTTCATATGTCTTCCAGTGCAGACCCTGCACCATTTTAGTGCCCTCCTCTGGACAGCTTCCATCCTGTCTATGTCTCTATGGAGATTGGTCTCCAGAACTGCACGCAGTACTCCAGATGGGGTCTCGCCAGCTGTCTGTACAGAGGGATAATAACTTCCTGTTTTCACTGGTGATGCCTCCCCATGCATCCCAGTATCCCCCAGCCCTCCTTGCTGCCCTCTCACATTGCTTGCCCACCTTTAGGTCATCTGATATGACTACCCCCAGGTCCCTTTCCATTTTGTTGTTGTTAGTATCTCACCCCATTGTGACTCTTCCCTGGGTTTTGTTTCCTAGGTGCATTACATTGCACTTCTTAGCACTGAATCTAGCTACCATACATTTGACCATTCCTCTAACCTTGCCAAGTCCCTTCTCATCCTTTCCACCCCACCTTGTGTATCAACTCTGTTGCAGATCTTTGTGTCATCTGCAAAGAGACATACTTTTCCTTCAGTCCCTCTGCAATGTCACTTATAAAGACATTGAAGAGGACCATTCTAAACTGAACCCTGCGGACTCCACTAGTAACCCCTTTCTTCAGAGTGACTCCATTTACTATAACTCTCTGTGTCCTATTCTCCAGCCAATTCTTTACCCAGGCTGTCATCTTGGGACCCACTCCCAGGCTGGCTAACTTGTATATTAATCTTTTGTGGGACTGTGTCAAATGCCTTGCTAAAGTCTAGATAGGCCATGTCCACAGCCCTCCCTGATCTACTATTTTGGTCACCCAGTCAAAGAAATCTATCAGATTCATCTGGCATGACCTTCCCGCTGTGAATCCATGCTGCCTTGGGTCCTGTGCTCCTCTGGCCTCTAGATACTCAACAATTCTTTCCTTCAGAAGTGATCCCATCATTTCCCTATCACTGAGGTTAAACTAACAGGTCTGTAGTTTCCTGGTTCTGCCTTGCTCCCACTTTTGTGAAGGGGAATCACATCTGCCCTCCTCCAGTCCTCGGTACCACCCCATCCTCCCATGATTTGTTAAAGAGGGTAGTCAGTGGTGTCACTAGTTCTACCCTTAGTTCTTTTAGAATTCTGGGATGAATCCCATCAGGTCCCATTGCTTTGTCCACCTTCAGTTTTAAGAGTTCTTTAGAACCCTTTCTTCTGTAAATGGGCTGGTATCAACTTCTGTATCCAGAGTGTTTCTATTGTTTGTTTTAGGTACCTCCCTCTTCATTTGTAAATACTGAGCAAAAATATTTGTTTAGTATCTCTGCCTTTTCACAGTCTCCTCTGCCCACCCCCATCCCCTTGTTTACCTCTATCCCTCCTTGGTCTTCCTTCGGCTCCTGATGTAACCTATAAAAGGTTTATCCCTTCTTAACTGAGTTGGCTATCTTTTCCTCGATTTGGGCCTTTGTTGTTCTGACTGCCACCCCAGCTTCCTTTGCTTTAACTGACAGTTTCTCTGTCCTGTTCCTTCTGTGATTCCTGTACTTCCTGAATGCTTTCTTTTTCTCTTGAACCTTCACCCACTTCCTTTGAGAACCATAGTGGTTTCTTACATCATTTCGTTTTGTTTATTTGCTTCACACAAGGCTTGTTACCTCTGTGATGGCAGTTTTATTATTCCCAATTGTTCTTCTACCCTCCTTCCTGCCCATTTGCTAGTGCATTCCTTAGGCACTCACCCATTTTGCAAAGTCAGCCCTCCTAAAGTCCAGTAATTTTGCCTTTGTATGGCTTGACTCTATTGCTGTGTTATTGTGAACCATACTGTTCGATGGTTGCTAGTTCCCAGATGGCTACCCAATTCTTCATCTGTGATCCTCTCCATCTCCATTTGAGAGAACCAGGTCTAAGATTACTCCTCTCGAGTGGGTTCCAATACTAGTTGTCTAAGGCATGCCCCTGTAGGGCATCTAGAATAACCCACTCTTCGAGTGGCTGCTGCAACTGCACTCATTTAACAACTGGCATATTCAGATCACCCATCAGCAATATCTCCCCTTTTCTGCCATTCTAAGTATACTTTCTATCATTTCCTTGTCCATTTCCTCCCCTGAGAGGGTCTGTATAACCCTTTGTGGATTGTGGTGCCATTGCCTGTCTCCAAATTGACCCACAGTGCTTCTCTCCTCCCTGTTTACCCTTTTGTTCTGTTGCTTTGATTCCTTCCCTAATGTAAAGAGCTATCCTCCTCCTCTTTACCCTCCTGTCCCTCCTGTAGATAGTGTATCCTGGTATGTTTACGTCCCAAGTCATGGTTTTGTGTGTACCATGTTTCTGTGACTGCCACAATATCCAGATGTTTCTCCTCCATCAAGGCCACTAATTCAGGAAGCTTGTTACCCAGACTACAGGCATTGGTACTCATTGCTCTCCATTTTTTGATGGCTTTACCTTCTGTTGCAGTACCCCCAGTGACCTTTCTACCTCGGTCTTTTCTCATTTAGTACCCTGTTTTGTAGGGAGAGGCTGGGATTTTCCTGCTGCTTATCAGTGCTCCCCTTGACTAGTTTAAAGCTTGCACAATGAAGCATTTAAACCAATTGCTCAAAGATTTGTTCCCTTCCTGGACAGAGATGCAGATCATCCTGCCAGTATAGGCTGGTGTCCTCCAGGTGGAACCCCAGTCTGAGTGAAGCCAAACCCCTGTGCTCCACACCATTTTTCAACCATTCATTAAACCGCATGGTGCAAAGTACCCTCTCACCCATGCATTGACAGGCAGTACCTCTGAGAAGGATACTGTGTGTGCTACTTGTCTTAGGCCCTCCCCAACTCTACAAAGTCCTCCTGCACTGCTCTAATCTCATGATGAGCCAAGTCATTTGTCCCTAGGTGGACAATGATGTCCAGCTCAGACTTCACGCAGCTGTTCTCGTGATCCTGAGGATGCGCTTCCTGTCCCTCAAGCCATGACACCAGACAGGCACCTTACTTCAGTTTTCCCTGCTCCCCAGTTCTATCCCCTAATAATTGAGTCCCCACCAGGAGCTGCTTCCTTTCCTGTGGTGTTCTCTGCCTCCTTCCTGTGGGCCTCCGTGACAGTTGTCCTCAGCTTCCTTAGTCTCCTCTGCGGGTGCATCCATAGGGAACTATGCTCCCCAGAATGGTGTATGGATTGTGGAGTGGAATAACTGACTGGGTGTGCCTCTGCTCCACCATCCTCACCCTCCCTGGAGCCCACTGTGGTCCAACTGCTGTGCTTTCTTCACAACCTCTGAGGTAGTGGTGGTGTCTCTGGTGCTCCTGGATGGGGAGGTTCTCTTCGTACTGTCCAGTGTGGCCTGGGGAAGGTTCCCTTACTACTGTCTAGTGTGGCCTGAAGACAGACAACTTCCTCCCTCAGGGTAGAGAGTTGTCTGCAAACAGGGCAGCATCTCACCTCCAGAAAGACTCCCGGAAGACTGCTGCCCCACAGCCATTACACTGCACTACTCCCCACAAGTTTATCTACTTTTTGTGTGTGTGTGTGATTGGTTTGTTATATAGAAATATATATTATACAATTGTATGCTTATATTGTCAGTGCAGTGTGCTAGAGAGGATATGACAGTGATATGCACCTTGCACTCTTGAGGAAATGATGTCAGAACCCCAGGTATAAAGGAGCTATTTCCAGGGGTGGGTGGGGTGAGGGTGTACAGGGTTGAGCCTAAACTGTGCCCCTCATGAAACAATCAGCTGAAAGCTCTGACACACCGCTATGATGAGTGCCTTCCTATCAGCAAGATGCCCTACACAACAATTTGACAGAGAAAATACCCTGCTAATCAAACAGAGAAAAATCCAGACATCCAAGTCAGACACAGGTAAACCTCCCCAGCCCCAAAACAGCCTGGTGATTTGTGCTCTGAAAGCAGTCAGCCCCAAAATAAGTCAGCTGTGCACCAGGACAGACACAGTAAACAGTATTCCATCCTCAGGGTTTAAACTCTTCCTGCACGGAAAATCTTAACAATTGTAACAAAAGTAAGCAAGAGCCACCTCCTCTGTTGCTTGAAAGACTGTCTTTCCTGATAATTCTAAGTTCCTTATTTCACCTTTCAGTTAGAAGCAGCTCCACCTGCAGAATATCTGCTACAAACCAAAGACAATTGTAAGGTTCACCTCCCTCTGTTGTGAGCACAACTGCTTCTTGCAAATCTATGTTCAGTATTGCAGCTTCCAGCCAGAGGTAGCTTCACCTGAAGAATATTAGCTGCTCTGTGGTTGCAACAGATGTCGAGAAACAGCATTTTGATGCAGTAAAAAATGGCTGTCACCACTGAAAACCCATCTTAATGGCTAAAATGACTGCAACAAGTTTAAAATGGCATTAGTGTGAGTTGTTGGCAGCTCCATTATACATCCATCCCCCAGGTTGCAGTAGTCAGTGGTGCCAAAAGTGTCCAATCCACGGATCCTCAGCCCTGAATCTTATGGCCATTATGGCTTTCTACAAACACTAAGGAACTTCAGGAAGTCTATTCCATGAGAAAGAATGGTGGTTCTATTTGCCAACTGCAGAACTGTGGAATGAAAAGTATTAGTAATCACTGCAGACAAAACGTGGAGGCTTTCTGGACTTTGTCAAATGTAAAATGATCCAGCTACTATCTAGCCTCACAGTAAATCCTTACAGAGTAGCAGAGAAGAAGAACTGAAGCCAAGTGGCATTGACACAAATGACACCACCAATGTTGAATTGCATGAGCAGGAGTAAGCAACTAGAGCAGCGTTACAGCACAAACCATCACCTCAGGCTTCAAGCAAGTGGGTGTGAGGAGCCATTGGAGCAGCACTGTTTTGCAACCAGGCAATACTGGTCTTCAAGCAACTGGGCAGGCAGGGGAGAAATTCTCAGGAGCATCGCTGTGGTAAACCAGCACTGGGCAGGTGGGAGGAGCCATGGGACAATAAAACAGACTGCAGCAAGAAAAAATGATAACCCTTCAATTCCACCATGCTCTACTACATCCAATCCAAATCATGATTCCAGAACAGATTTGCATTGTCCTGCCTGTGCATCTGCCAAACTGCCCCAGGCTGCCATTTCTTGAGCATACTTTCTGGGTAACTAGATTTTATTTTGGGGCTCATTTGAGTTGCCAGAGAATGTAAAGCCCATCACAGAACACCGCCAGAATCACTGAAGAATTGCTCATAGCCTGACTGCAAGCATGAGGTCCTGCCACAGAATGTAGGTCCAGCTTGCCGCAGTGAAGACAGGCCCTGGTAATGACCCTTCTCCTCCTACTGGAGACCAGTTTAGTAGGTGGTTGTGGTATTCAGCATCAATAGGCAGGCATGGTGAGCAACATCCACAGCCACCTTCAGGAGTGGTTTGGTCAGTCACCTCCATCCCACAACCAAGATTTCCATCCTCATGAAGGTACCAAAGAGCTTGATCATATGATTAAATGAACTCTGCAGCAAGTTGCAGTTGTGATCAGGCTGCTCACTCTTTCTGTCCTGTGACAAAGACTACCAATCTCACAAGGTGCCAGAGTTTGGCCATATGACTAGAAGAACCATCAACAAAAGGTCCATCCTTGAAGTGCCAGACAGACTGGGTACATGGCTAAAGAATCTCAGGGAATGTGACAGACACAACTTCCAAAGGAGAGATAGAATGGCCATGCTAATGGTGAGCTTCCGAGGTAGGAGTCTTGGTGAAGTGAACCATGACTGAAATGGAGAGAGGCAAGGAAGGAAGGAAGGAAGGAAGGAAGGAAGGAAGGAAGGAAGGAAGGAAGGAAGGAAGGAAGGAGAAGGAAGGAAGATGGGATTGTCCTGTTTCTGCTCCACCTCTCCTGGGACACCAGCACACATGTAGCCCCAAACATATACATACTAAGTGCATGCTATGCATAGCCTGGCCGAGCATCCCCCATGCTATGACTTCACAGCATTGCTGCTCCTAGTCACCTAAGTGGCAGTGTTACAGTGGAGGCAGTTCACTCTTCCTGAAGGAGGTGAACATCCTCTGGGCCAGTCTTCCATCACCCCAGCCAGCCTCAATGACCCATGCTTGTTCCCGAACCCAAGTCAAAGCATCACAAAAGTGATCGCACTACTGCTGTACCAACAGGCCAGCCAAGCAGACACTTTTTAATATTCCAATAATGCTGTTGTATGTTGGATGATTGCACCTCCATTGAGGGCAAGCAAAAAAAAAAAAAAAACAGGGAGTACAGCTCTTATCCCCACCTGTTCTGGTGAATACAAAGGTGTGGTTTCTCAAAAACAAGACCCTGGTCTTCAGTCAGTGGCTATTTGCATCAACTTCTTCAGGCTTCACTGATGTGGCTTGCAATCATGTATGACATGATTTACAATGTCATATTTGTGTATAACAGCAAACTACATCTTCTGAAAACTGAGTTGAGTCACATTCAATCAGTTATTATAAAATAATTATACTGAGCAAATGGGCTTCTCTTTAGACACTGCAGTTAATAGACCATCTTTTAAACAAAATCTGACAGTAGCGCCAGCTGAGCTCCTTTTAGTTGTTAGAGCCAAGACAGATCCCCAGCCCAGCTCAAACTTGGCTTGCAGCTGAGGTTGTTTGGTATGGCTGCCTCTAGATTCCAGAGGAGATTTACTGTTCTAAGGAAATATCTGTTGAGTGCTCTGCATGGCAATGCTTTATATTAGACTTCACAAAGCAATCAATGTCTGCAGCTAGCATATGAGGTCATCAATCAGGCTGATAGAAGTTGTAATTTAAGGTTTCTTGTTGAACAATTGATTGTGGTGTCATTGTTTTATGTAAACTTTAGAAGAAATGCAAGGCTTCTATCTCTTATGTCAGGCAGAAGAACAGTTTGTAATCAAGTGCAAGAAAGCCTTTAATACTTAATGTAGTGAGTGAAGCATGTATGCACACAGCTATGAAAGGATTTTCACAGTGGACTCAAGCATTATTCCGATAAAACATAAGGTCACGTCCCCGGTGGTAGACTTTCACTGATGACGGTACTCCTCCCCTTGTATGTTGAATCAGGGAAAGGGGAGTTTAAAATTAGCAGCAATAAGCACATAAATATGGAATAATTCTCTGTACTGTATATACTTCTTTCTCTGAGTTGAGATCATGTAGTTCTTCTGTTGAAGTTTAGATTACTAATGCTATCATGTACACTGAAAGGAGAGACTATTCCTCCACGGAAACTATGTGGTGCTAGATGCTTCGAGGGACACCATTTGAATCACTAGAAAATTTCAATGTAATTGTTTTTATTCTTCTTTATTAACCAAAGGTACAGGTTAAAGTTACAGAATGAACAGGAATCAATATCCAACGCTGCATTAGACTTCATGAAACTTTTATTTATTTATTTAAAATTTGATAACCGGAAAGGTACACTGAGCTGAAGTCAGCTTTCCAGGTGTGACCTGGGGACAGGAGTAAAAATACATACAGAGAGATAGCAAAATTCAGATACAGTATAATACAATGTACAAAAAATGTACATATTAATATTTACATATATACAGTAGATAACAGATAAGCAGAGTAAGACATCAAGAGCAACATCGTATCGATCAAAACAGCACACCAGGAATAGTGCTGTGAGAGCCGCCAGTAAAAGCGCAGAGCTGGCTTTAGAGCAACAGGGTACAACAGCGGTAGGAAATTACCACTCACCCCTGCCGAGTACCTGTGAAGAGATCATGTTGCCATGTGCTGGAGTACTAGTCAAGCTTGTGGTGGAGTGTTAGAGACCAGAACCGGCAGAGGAGGAGACCTGGGACCATGGTTTGGTTCTTGTCTCCACCTGCTGCAATATTTTTGTTTTGCCCAAAATTTTATTTCCCCTGCCGATTTTCTCCCCATCCTTGAAGTCCACAACTCCCGGAGTTGATTATATTAGATCCAGGGGCTGTGGGGGACCCACATTGGGGTCTGTGGGAGGCAGAGTCTGCCATAAAAACAATGAGGTCTCATTGTGTTTGATGGGGCTATGCTCTTGTGGTTGGGTGGCTCTTCTACCCGACACTGTTTGGGAACACACTGTACTCAGTGCGGCATTTATAGCTGCGCGCTTTTTTATATGGCAGAATGACCTCGTGCTGAGCAACATATACAGACTTTAGTTTGATTAGGAGATGCAGAGAGGAGGAGGACAGGAAAAATTAATGTGTCTTAGGACAGTGGACAGGTGCAAGAAGTAGTAAGGTTTGGTCTGAGTAAGTGCTTAAGAGCAGGAAAGGAGGGGAGTCGGGTTTGAGGGGATGTTGCTCCAGAGGAAGGATTCTATAAGAGAATGCTAGCTTCCCAGCAGAGGTATGGACTTGTGGGAGGGTGAAGGAGCAGACACAGTTCATAGGCAAGTTGTAGGGGAGGGAGTGGCAGGATTTAGGAGAGAGGCGAGGTAGGATGGAACAGTCCCAAACCAGTATTTGGAGATGCAAGTGGAACAATGGGATGAACATCTCTGTGAGAGTGATTGGGGATAGGGAGGAGCAGAGGTCGCAGTGGTGTGTCAGGTGGGGGAGTTGAGGCGAACCAACAGAAGGTGCAGAAAAGGACATTGAGTTTGGTGAGGGAGGTGGCTGGAGCTGCACTGAAAACTACATTGGCATAGCTTCGAAAGCTGAGGATCCATTTGACCACTTGGATCACGCCTAACTGGGAGGAAAGACCACCCTTGTAGCAGTAGAGTAACCCTAGTTTGGGGCGTAATTTATAGTGAAGGGCACTAAAGTGGGAAAAGAGGTCTAGGGAGGGATCGAGTCACACTCCAAGTTACTTGTAGGCAGGAGTGTTAGCTCTGGAAAAGGAGTGGAGGCAGGAATCCTAGCAAGTTTCTGTCTGGAGCCAAAGGTCGTGGCTACTTTTTTTTGGTGTTCAATTTCAAGCAGTTATCGCTGAACCAGGTTGTGCCCATGGAGAAATCATTTTGAAGAGGAGTTTGGATGGCTGGGGCAGAGGGACCAGACAGGAAAAGGATGGTGTCATCCGCATAATGTGGATTCTGGCATGAGTGCATACAGAGGGAAGTCATTAATAAACAGGAAAGGGAACAGGTCCGAGGATTGAACCCTGGGTACACCTGCAAGGACAGGAAGGCAGGGGATAGGATATTACTGATTTTTACTGACTGGGACTGGCCAGTTTATCAAGAGCTGAACCAGGAAACAGAGGCTGGGGAAAGGCCGGTAGCACTTAGCTTATTTAGGAGGAGAGGGTGGGAGACAGAATCAAGGCCTTTGCAAGGTCAATGAAATACCGAGGTGATCTACCCTTGATCCATAGCGGAGTGAATGGCATCAGTAACGCCAAGAAGGGAGGAAGTGGTAGAGTGAAATTTCCTAAATCCTGACTGGACAGGGGAGAGTGTTGAGGTGAGGAGGAGATCATTTAGCCTTGAGAGGACAAGGGATTCTTGGACCTTGGGCGAGTGAGGGGAGAAGTGATATTGGGCGGTAGTTGCCAGGGACAGGGGACCACCCCTTTATGAAGGGGAGGACTGTGGCAGACTTCCAGGCTAAAGGAACAGTAGAGGAGGAAAGAGAAAGATTGAGGAGGTAAGTTAGGGGATCAAAATAGAGGGTGCAGAGATTTTGAGAAGTCTAGGTGCAAGCCATCAGGGCTGGATTTAGTGGGTTTTTGGGAGCCTAGAGCTCTAAGGACTTCTGAGGTGGATACCAAAGGTAGTTGGAAGCCAGAGGGCTGCGTGGGGAAGGTGCAGGATAGATATGGGAGAGGTCTTGAGAGAGACAGCACAGGTCATAAAGAACTTATTTAGGGTTCAACAACAGAGGTAGGGTTTGAAACTAGTAAACCTGCCATACAAGAGTGTGTAGGGGTTTCAGAGGAGGAATACAGGAGTGATTGGAGATTGTTCCAGAAAGAGGATGGAGGATTGTTAGAGGTTGCAATCATGATTTGAAATGTTCTGATTTTGCCTGCCAATTCACTTAGTACAACCATTGTGGAGGGCACAGTAAGTCTGCAGGTCAGTGGTCATATGAGGTTTAAGGCAGTGCCAAGAGAGGTCACAGGTCATGCACATGGCCAAGATTTCTGGAGAGATCCAGGGATGGTGGCAGCATTTTATCCTGACTGATTTTAGTGGGCATGGGCATCCCAGACTTTAGGAAGGCAGATATGAAGTGAGTGAGGGCAGCGTCAACTGAGGGAGGAGAGGACCGTGACCAATTTGCCATGGCCAGGTCTAGAAGTAATTTACTTGAATCAAGGGTTTTGAGAGGCTGATACTGGATGTATTTGGGAGGATTAGGTGGAGGATGTATCTTCCTGATGCAAAAGGTGGGGCAGTGGTCACTAAGCATGTCAGGTAGTACGCCAGCAGAGCAGATGTGCTGAGGGTGGGTTGAAAACATCCAGTCAAACAGGGTGTGAGCCTGAGAGTAAGAATTAGGGTGAGTTGGCTCTTTGATCATCTGGGTCAGGTTTAGTGCTTCAATCTGGAGGCATGAGTTGTGGGACGAGGGGAGAGCCAGTCCAGATTAAAGTCTCCAAGAAGGATCAGTTCACCTGCAGATGCGAGGGTATACATACATTGGAGTGTATTATAGTCAGTAAACATCCTCAAAAGTTGAGTTACAGCAAACCTTGGTATATGCCAAGCACACCAGGTTGTCTAACATATCTGCTACCAGTCCCCAAATTATCTCATGGCTTCTATTCTACAATCTTCTCATGCCTCCCTTTTTGTTGCTAGGCTGCTCATAGAACTAAATTGGGATCGTCTCCCCTACCAAGGATCCACTGCAATGATTTGATGATAAAACTAAAAGACCTTTGATTCACCAGGAACATCATCTGTTCCAATTTGTAAATTTCCCTACTAGTTCTATCCAACCCTGCAAGGAAGGGACTTCCTCTGATAACCATGTACATGGTAATGGCTTTCTGGGCTGCTACCAGTAGCACCCATCACAAAAAATAGAATCTTGCCCGACCTCCACCAGAACCACTCCCAGAACAGCATATTCTATACAGAGGGGATAGTTAAACATGTGGGGACCCTTCAGTTCATCCCAAAACTTAGCCAGCTTAGGGCACCACCAAAACTGTGAGTGGCAAGACCTAACCTCGCCACATCATCCCCACCACCACCACCCATGATCCCAGAACCCCGCTTTCCTTGTATCAGCAGGAACAAAAATATTGTGCTCAATTCAGAACAGTGGTGCAAGCTGCGGCAAATGGCAGCTTGCACAATTGCTGGTGCACCAGGGACCTGCACCTGATGCACAAACAGGTGGGGTCCTGGTACCAAAGTCCCATGGCTTGCAGCAAATGTGGCCATGTAGCAAAGAGACAGTGCACCTAAGAGGTTTGCACATGCTGCAGGGCAGTTGGGCAGCATCTGCATCCAGGGAACAAGACCCACCGCTGCTGGGGTCGTGGGGATGGGGCAGTAAAAGAGGGCTGGTAGGACACAGATGGGTGATGGAGAGGGTACCAGCATCCTGATGGGGCTGTAGGGGCCACTGGCGCAATAATGTGTTGGGAGCCCGCACACTGGGCACCATGGGGAGTTGCTGAGGGCACTGCACCACAAAGGGCTCCATACACATTTATTTATGTAGTTTTGTTACTGGGTTGGTACACTAGACAATTACCATGCCAGTACTACTATAATGATGTCATGGGGGCATTGGAGATCGCAGGCAGTGGCACATGTTCTCTCCTGCCTAGGAAGGGCTCTGGGAGTGTCACATGGCTCATTAGACCAGCACCTGGCTGGTTCAACAGTCCCAAGTCATGCACCATCTGGGAGGGTTTCCTGAATCCTCTTGGGAATATGGCAGTATGCATCTGCTGTGAGACCCCTAGCACCCTGGTGCAACCATGCACTTGGCACTGACCTGGCGCATGGCCAGTCTGGTGCACAGGGTCCCTGTGGTCGCAGTCCTTCCTGAACTGGGAACTCCACAAGTTGTGGCACATGGTGCCCCTTGTGCAAATTCTGTTTGATGCAGCCACCTTGGAGCTTTCTGAATCAAGCCCATTGAGTTTTCACCTTCCAATTATATTCTTGCCATAACAGGAAGTACATGGTGCAAAAGGAAGATTGGAATATTGATGACCACTCCTGCACCTTTAGAGACAGATCATTTCTCTTATTCCCACACTTGCTGTACCATACTTGCCTGGTCCTGGTTATACTCCCAAAATGCCTTATATAGAGTTGAGACCTGCCCCTAGCTACTTCACCCCTAGTATATCCTGCAATGTTCTGACCAACTTGACCCTGGAGGGACAGTTGGCCCCAGGGCTAACTAGGAACCCGGCAGACTGATGGGCTCTTGGTCTTTTTCTGTCGTTATTTTCTATATTTCTTTTTTTCTTCTATATTGCCTTTTCCATCATTTTCCATTTTCTCCTGTACCCCCCTACCCCTCACAGCATGAACATGCATGTGTGGAGGCATCACATGTCATGTCTCTGTGCTTCTCTGCGTCTGCCAGCCTCCAGCGCTGCCCTCCGGCCTCCACTAGGGTTCAGCCAGGAGGCGGGACAACAACCCTTCCCTCCCGGGAGAGGAGAGCAGTCCACTGGATGCTCGATCTCTCCCTTCCCTGCCGACCCCGCAACCTGAGGTCGCCCCAACCCTGGGTCACTGGCGTGGCATGAGGTGTGGCATCCAGCACCTCAACCCTCAGCCACTGGGCCAGCCCCATATTCTTTTGTTTCTAACTGACTCACCTGCTGTTAGGACTGCCTTGTTCTTTCCTGGGTTTAACTGAAAGCCTGTACCTGAAGGTACCTGAAAAATCTGAGTTATATAATTCAAATATATGTTTAAAGATCAAATGTATATATTTTATAAAAGCTTGAATTCACTTGAATTCAAGTCTCTATGTTATGATTCGCGTTCCTGAAAATTTCATGCTGTTTGGTTTTGCGGTTTCTCTAAATCAGCAGTTTGTTAATGTGCTCTGCAGTAACTGAAAACAGTGAAGATTTTTCTGTCCCTATCAGTGAGGCCTGCAGAGCATGCAATGACATCATTTTGGTTCAGCCTGTTGCTTTGGCAGTTAAGTCCCTGATTAACTGAAGAAGCTGTTGCACTTCCTAGTCAGAGTAAACTGTAGAGCTAATTGTTTCACCCAAGTTTGTTACTAACCCATCTGGTTTGTGTTTAGTACATTAGCTTAAAATCTATCATTCTGTTCTCATAAAAGTTGACCATTTGAGTTTCAGTGCTGAACTGAAGTGGTATAAATGTTTACGTGAAATCACCTTGTCCGTATCACAGCTGTGAGTTCTTTCTCATCAAAACTCTGCATTGTTTTCTGGCTGTATAACACGGGCTGTTTAATGGATATAAAATAAATCTAAATTTTGTTAATTCATAGAAGTAATGTGTCTTTGATGTAGCCTCCATAAATGGGTTCCTGTGAGAACTATTTTGTTTTATTTTTATTTATTTATTTTTGTCTTGATAACAACCTTTGTGCTAAAAGCTCATTTACAAAGGGTCCACATCAAAGAGCAAGGAAAGCAACAGGTACAGGAATAAACAGAGGATGGAACAGTAACATATGAGAAATTACATAGCAAGATAAAAACTGTTGAGGATAGAGCAGGTACAAACTGTATGGCATTTATACAAAATACAAGGCAATCTACAGCAATAATAAAAAAGAAACAAAAATAGACAATAGATTAATGTACAAGACGGAGAGGGCAGTAGAAATGGGGTTGTCAAGGTGCATAAGAGCCACAGGGAATGGCTTTGTAAGAAGGAGCAGGTAAGGTGTTGGATATAGTTGTGGGGGGGTAGGATGGAAGTGGAGAGGGGTTGGATGCCCTATGAGATGGGCTTTGTAAGGGATTAATATGGTGTGGGAAAATTATTAAGGAGGGAGACATTGGGGAAACGGAAGGAAACATGAGAGAGGGAGAGGGAGAGGAGGAGGTATGGAGGGGAGAGGAAGAGGTGAGGAAAACATAAAAGTGCCTAAGTTGATTGGGGGCTTTAATAGGGAGGGGTAGAAGGGGAGAATGAGATTAGAGGTGGATATGGTAGCAGGAAAGGGAGAAAGGCAGGGATGTATTATGGAACACAGTAAGGAGGAAGGTGAGAGGAAGAGAGGAAGGAAAGATGGAGGGAAAGCATGGGAGATGGGGGAGATGAGGTGAGGAAAACGGAGAAGTGCCCAAGTTTGGAGGGCTGGTTAGATGTGGGGAGGGTAGGTGAAAGGAGGTAGAGGGAAGAGGTAGATTGAGATTAGTAGTAGGGATGGGACAGGAGGACTGTGAGATGGGCAGGGAGAGGTGGGTAGGAAGAAGAGAGGAGCAGAGATAGGAAAGCTGGGGTGGGTTAATCCGAGCAGTCACATCTCCTCATAGACATAAAGGTGCCTTTTAGTTCTGTTTTGAAAGGCCTGAGTTTAGAGTTATTTAGAGTTATTTATGATGCTAGCCGGAGCTCATGAGCCAGAGCTGAGCCTTATAGGAGAAATTTTCAACCAAGTCTCTGACAGACCTAGTATATCAGAGGATTAATTAGCCATCCAGGCGCCTCAAGCTGCGAGAATTGGCTATTAGGCTTCTAATATTCATGGAGTGAGCTCAACCACTTGTTTGAGAACCAGAGGGAGGATCATAGGAGCAACCCAGCACAGGGGCCCGGTTGGATTCAATGTCACTAGAGAGAGTGAGCAGGCATAGAGGTACCCAGGATTGAGAGAGAGAGGTTAGGAGACCACCTCAGAAGCCCATGGAAGGAGGAGAGGTAAGGTAGTGTGTTATTTTAGCAAAGGGATGAGTTTTAAGAGCCAGGTTTCGGGGGTGGGGTACCAACCCTGACCAGCAGTTTGAGAAGACAAAGATCCAGCCTTCAGAACTATGGTGGCAGGCAGAATCTTTTGAGGGCAAGGAGAAGAAATCAGCCAAGACAAGGAGGGCTAGCAGCAGAGATGCCACTCCAAAAGAGCAGAGGAGGAGCTTAGGGACCCACATGGTGAGCAGAGAGGCAGAGTAGAGCAGAGAGCTGAGTGGCAAACTCCAGAGTAAAGATTCAGTATTCGAGTCAGAGTCAGACCCACTTAAATACCCAGATAGTGCAGGTATAAGACCTAATAAAGGGTCTTTCAGTGGGAGCCTGATAAACAAGGTCAAATAACCATCAAGTAGGGAAACCAAATTTTCAAATACTGTGGAGCAATGGTTTTTGAGGAAATAGAGGTCTAGCATAAAAGCCCTCTAAGTAGTGATACCTATTGTGGAACAAATTTTCCTGAGGACTACCATGGACTAGCAACTTAAAACACTCTTGAACAGACACTCTTGAGTGAAAGGTTAGACTTTCACGGAAATGGTGGCCAGCAGTACAGTGCATCACAGACAAGGACAAAACACAAGCAATTGAAAGAGTTAGCGGTACTATCGCGAGCAATGCTTTCCTGAAGCAGCTAAGTCAAAGTAGAGAAACCAAAGCTCATGCAAACATTCATGCGTAACACAGGCAAATTTTCACTTAAACTAAGTCCCAGCTAATCCAATGTCCAATTATCCTCAGGTTGATTAAAATAGATGAGCAGAGACCCAGTACTAGCCGAGATGTAGCTACGGCTCAGCACATTGCTCCACCTCCTCTCATTTTAGCCCAATCATGCTAGCTCTCTAGGGTTTCACTTGCAGATCACACTAGTGTGTGCTTTAAAAGGTTGTGGGGCAGGTGGGTGAAGAAAACGCCAAAGTGTTATTTTTTCAGCAGCCGAAATGTCCTTCCCAGTGGCAGCATCCTGCAGCTTGGGGATGCGGGTAAGAGGGGTCCTAGGCAGGGACAAGCCAACCCCTTCCCCTGGTGCTCTGAATCCAGCAATAAATTGGGAGCACTGACTGCGCTTATAAGCCGGGTGTGGCTTAGTTGAAATTTGAGTGTTGGCGATTCTAAAAGAACGCCCCAATTGGCCTAAAAAGTCAAAGTCAATTCTTTTTCAGCGCCCAGATGTCCTTCCTGGTGGCAGTGTCCTGCAACTTGGGAGTGGGGAAGAGGGA
Organism: Neoceratodus forsteri; assembly: GCA_016271365.2. Taxonomy (NCBI): domain Eukaryota; kingdom Metazoa; phylum Chordata; order Ceratodontiformes; family Ceratodontidae; genus Neoceratodus; species Neoceratodus forsteri. Next base: position 428,884,906 of record CM057452.1, read on the forward strand.
GTCCCAGGCAGGATGAAGCCAACCTCCTTCCCCGGTGCTCAATCCAACAATAAAACTGGGAGCGGTTGTGATGCTTTATGTCGGGTTGCGGCTTAGTTGGAAATTTGAAAGTTACGTCTTTCTAAAAGAATGGCCCCCGATTGGCCAAAAAGTAAAAAGTCGTTCTTTTCTCAGTGGCCAAGATGCCCTTCCCGTAGTGGAATCCTGCAGCTTGGGGTGTGGGGTAGAGGGGCTGGTGTCTTGAATCCAGCAGTCTACAGCCTCCTGTAAAGACTCTTCCCCTACCTCACTAAGATGACCCGCCTTACAATTGCCAACAGCACTTTCTGGCCTATCCTGTAGTACAGTGCTCCTGTTCTGCAGTCACTGCAGGCTGTAGATTATACCAAGTTAAACAGTCTGTACAATAAGATAAGCCGTTTCACTGCTGGCCTCCCTCCCCAGGATGCATCACTGTGATGTCTTCACTTTCCTCAGATGGCCCCTTTTGCAGCATGTATGGAGTTTCCTGATTATGCCTATCCTTCAAGCTGATAAAAGGTCACACACACCCTGCCTTGAAGGTATCCTCAACCTCAAGCAACATTCTAGACACCTCATCTCTTCCTCCAACTTCCTGCTTGAAATTTCAAGAGCTACATCTGCCTTGAGCAGGTGAGTGTTCTCCTTACTGTCCCTCCCTATGGAACTCTTCCCAAAAGACTCTCAAGTCTGTAACACACTGGCAACATTCAAAATAAGCTAAAAGTCAATACAGTAGGGACAACCCACTGCAGATGTAACCAAGGAGTAACATAATTGCCCTGGTATCACTTGCAGTACATTACCCTAATAGTCTGCACTAGCCATTTAGTCATCCCTTTAGCAACTTAAAGTAGCCTGCATCGGGCAAGCCAGTTTTCACCATACCCTGGTGCCTCTCCCACCGATTTCATGTGCATTGTTTTCATTTGGTAATGTTGATGATTCTGTTACTCTTATGCAACATCTATGTTCCCTATTGTAATTTTTTTCCTTATGCAACTAATATAAACTGTACTCCTTGAATCTGTTACTATTGTCCTAATGACCCTATATGATGCTCTGAATGATTCTGTCTTCTCTAATACACTTACTATGTATAAAGTTGTCAACTAAATTTCCTAACTCCTGGTCACCCCTGAAAAAGGGACACCATGTCTTAGTGGGATTTCACCCGTTATCAAAATTCAATAAATACATAAATGTAAGCTGAGTGGTCGAACTCATCTCAGGAACCATTGAGGATGCATGTGCCTTACCTCCTTATTAGGGACGGGAGGTGCAGGCTGCACCCAAACAGGACTCAGCCACTGAGCACATGCACAGGGCATGTGCAGTGATTCAGCAGTCCAGTCCTGCTGACTGGAAGGATGCTTAAGGTATTCTAAGTTTCAGGGTCTTTCATAAACTATTTGGTAACTGAGCCTGAATAGGCAGGGGTCTGAACCTGATTACAGACCTGCCTGGTTGCCTTTAATATGCTGTAGTTTTCTGGACATAATTGTCTCACCCAATCTCTTTATGCAGCAGGTTCAGTGTATGGTGGACTCCATAGGGTTTATCACCTATTCCAATAACAGGAAAGGGGATAAATTCATAGGTGAAACAGGGGTTTAAGGGATAGTGCTAGATATCTCCTGAGCAAATACCTGTGTATAGAAAAGTACATAGGGATGGAGGTAGACATGTTGGGAGGTTAGCCAGCTGTAGGGTCTGTGGGGCAACCATTCCCTGGGCCATGTCTGGAGAATGGGGTACTGCCTATATGCAGGAGGTCTGAGGAGCTCAGTTCACAGATGTGGGCAGCTCAGTAAGAAATATTCCTGCTGGGCAGACAGCTAACCTGGAATCCGGAAACACCGCCTCCCCAACACACACACACACAGGCCCACTGACCCAGGTGGATGGGGTGGTTGGAAGGGGAATGGTGGGAAGAAGCAGCTTACAGATGTGAAATGTGTCCTCAGATAGTGATCACAAACCAATTTCCACCCCTAGGGAGAGCACAGTTACTTTGATACCACTAGGGAGGCTGTAAGACAGCCACAAAGGAGGATGACAGAGGGGTGCATCACACAGTGGGGCAGAGTATGGAAAGAAAGCAGCTGATGGAATGTTTATAGTCAGGGACTCTTTGAAAAGGGGAGTCAAGAGGGTGGTTTGTGGGGAAGAATGAGAGAAGGAGGTCAGATGCCTGCCAGATGCATTGGCCATTAGAGACAGGAAAAGAATGGAGACAATGATAGACAGGATGGGGGACATGTCACATGCCCTGTACACTTGGGTACAAATGACCTGGCAAATCAAATTTAAATCTAACTTCTGGAGGCTGAGAGGGAGCTAAAGGGGTAGAGAAGCCTTGCTGTCCTTCTCTGAAGTGCTACCAGTGTGGGTCAATGAGGAGAGCAGGGTGAGACAGGGGCAAGCAAGGAATTCAATGCCTGGTTGAGGGGTGGTGTCAGGAGTGGGGGGTATTGTGGGGAGACTGGAGAAACTTGTAGACAGAAGGTTATTTAAGGAAGGCGGCTTTCACCTCACATGCCTTTGTGACCTTGTATTTGGATTACTTCAATGCTCTGTACCTGGGGATGGCGGGATAGATCTGCACTGCCTGCAGCTACTGCAGAATGCGGCGGTGTTGTCGACTCAGTCTACCAAGATAGTGTCACATTACACCTGTGTTGCACTTTCTGAACTGGTTTATTTATTTATTGAACATTTTAGATTTACAAACCTTTTTGCAGTTAGGTGGCGGATCTCCTTCAAGGTCATCCTCGACTGCCCGCATTCCACACACCATTGCAACCTATACAGCTCCCTAACCCTGCTGTCCCTCCATGATCACAGACTAATTAACTGAGCTAGGTTCTCTGCCAAATATTGGTCCCTCTCCCTTCCCCCTATCTGGCCTCAACCCTCTCCCAACAACCTCCACCTCGTACTCCTTCAGGAGCACGGACCTCAGACTACTCCACATCCCGTTTATGTGCACAACCAAAGGCCAGCTGCCTTTAACTACAGAATTCCACAGATCTGGAATGCCCTACCTGCCCCATAAGACACGCACTCAAACCTACCATCGCAACTCCACTACTCAGAGCGCATTTCTCCTCCAGCTGCTCCTGTTTCAACTAACAATTTTCACTATTATGTTGTTGTAGTCTAAATGTATATTAAATGTACACTACCCTCCAATTCTTTACACTGTATGTATCTACCCTGTCTGTAACTTTCTGCCAAATGTTCATAGGTGTAAGCCTTTGCTTTCCCATATTGTACTGCTTATGTATTAAATTCCATGTTCTCGCCCCCAGGTCACATCTGGAATCAAGCATGTTGTTCAATATGCCTTCCTGGTAAATTTTGTAAATAAATAAATAAATAAGGTTGATTTACTGACCTATAAGGCCCTGCACGGTCAGGAGCTCTGCTACCTGCAAAATCTCCTGTGTCCCTACCAGCCCACCTGTTCCTCCATTCCACAGATAACGGTTTGTTGGAAGTTCCCAGGATTTACTTAAAGACATCTGAGATCGCCTTTTCTTTGCAGCCCCAGTCCTGTAGAACTCCCTCCTCACCAGATTCATGATAGTCCAACTGTTGAGATCTTTAAACGGAAGCTAAATATCTTTTATTTGAACAAGCTTTTATGGGTATCTAACAAAGTTTTATTGAGATATTATAAAATGGGCAAAGGATTTCAAGCAATCTGATTGGTTGTTAGCATGTATTAGATGTGTCTAATGCACAGCTAAAACTAGAACCCCATTTAGAATACATAGGCCATTTTATAAGTGCAATAACCACTCTGAGGATGTGCATTAGAGCGGTTCTAATGCACGGCAAGAACTACGCCTGTCGGTGGCCTTGTGCCTCATTTATGTCCCCCTAGCAGTGCATTTGAACTGTCTAATGCACACCCCATCATGTCTTATTGCTTACATATCTGTATTAGACTGTTGTTTTTACATCTTTGTATTGTTTTTTTAAATGTTTCTTGAATCTACTTTAAAGCGCAATGAGTCAAAATTGTGAAATGTGCTCTATAAAATAATACATTGATTAATGAGGGAGGGAACAAGCATGCTAGGGCAGAAATGTAATGTTTTTGTGGACCATCATTTAAACTGAAGAGGAGGAGGTAGAGACTGGGAATGCCCTAGAATGGGGGAGTACTAGTAAGGACGCCAATAGAGATGGGAAGGAGACCAGGAGGTGACAAGAATGGCAAGAGCAAAAAAGTTTTGGTAGGGAGGGGAGGTTAGGGTCACATTAATCCAGCTAGTAGGAGGAGAAAAGGGAGGCATAAGAAGGCAGGAGTAGGGACGAGGACAGGTAAAGGGAAGAAGATTAAGGGAGAAGGACGGAAGGGGGTCTACCTGGACATCAGAAGCCTGAATAGTAAGATCAGTGATCTATAGGCAATGGTTAGATTTGGTAGCCATCACACAGACATAGTCCATAGGTAACAATGAATGTGATTTGGCAGTTCCAGGGTATACCCTATGCAGAAGGGACATGGGTAAGGGTAAGAGGGGTTAGTAACTTTCATATTAGAGATGGTATTGAAGCTACACAGTACAAGATTATCAAGAAGGAAGGAGGACAAGAGGAGTCAAATTGGGTAGACTAACTATGATTGCTGGTAAAAGGGTTGGATGGCAGCAGCCTATAGGCCACCAGGGCAAAGGAAAGAGGGAGATAAAGAACTGTGTAAGAAAATTGGGGAGGGCAGCAAAGGTGACCTAGTGATCGTAGGGGACCTGAATCTAACAGACATTGACTGAGATACCCCATCGGACAAGAGCTTCAAGAGTTCAGCACTGCTGGACATGATGCAGGACTGTCTACTGGTGCAGATGGTTAGGGAACCCCATGGTAGAACACCATCCCGACTTAGTAATTAACCAGCTCAGAGGTGGTGGGGGTGGCAGTCAGGAAGGGTTCAGCTATCACAATTCCTTGTAGTTTGAGATAGCTGTGAGGAATTTTGGCCCCTCCATTTAAAGATTGTGATTCTGACCTCAAATGGGCAGATTTTACCTGAATGAGAAAATGAATCAGGGAGAATGGGGGGTAGGTCAGATCAAGAAGATAGAAGGAAAAAGGGAATGATCAAGGGAAAATTCTGATGACAATGGACTCTTGTGCCAAGAAAATCACTAACCCATGCCATAGACAGGCAGCACCTCCAAGAAGGTTACCGCAGCATGCTACTCTGTCTCAGCCCCCTCCCCAACTCCACAAACTCCTCCCGATTGTTCTGATCCCATGACCAGCATGGTCAGTTGTCGCAAGGTGGACAATGATGTCTAGCTCCCTCTCCCATGCCACTGCTCCCATGATCCTGAGATTCACTTCCTGTCCTCCAAGCCATGGCACTGGGCAGGCACTTTACCTCCCTCTCCACCCAGGTATTTCAGTGCGGGACCCTGCTGTTTTGCAGAATCTGGTACAGGGTCCCTGGTACCTAGGTTGCCACATCCCTGGAATTGTCGCAACTTGTGTCACTTCAAGAAAGCATTTCAAAACTGGGCCCCAAATGTTCAGTATAGCCTTCCTATTAGCCCACCTAATGAATGCAGTATGTGAAAGTTTTCAAATCCCTGACAAACGCTCATTTCATTTCACAGGTACAAAACACATTTGGCCAGGATTTGAATAATAACAGCTGTCACATTCATAAGGTTCTGTGAAGAAATGGCTATGTTGAAAATTTGGGTGCAAAATATTAAAATTACCAAAGTTATAAGGCTGTGTTCACAGACTTCAATGAAAGGTCATAATTTTGTTTTTAAATATATTTACGCCTAGATTTTCAACATAGCCTTCTTATGACCCTACCTCATGAACAATACTAGGAAAATCTTCAACTTCTGCCTGGAAGGTGGTTTAGCGCAGCAACTATAAAATCACCTTTGGGATGCGAAACACATTTTGCCCAGGATTTGAAAATGGCAGCTGTCACCTTCATGAGGTTCTGTGAAGAATTGGCCATGTTGAAAGTCTGGGGTCAAAATATTAAAATTAGCAGTTATGAGCCTCGTTGAGAATTCGAATATAGGCTCTTTACTTTATTGTTGTTTTTTTAACATTTGAGCCCCAAATTTTCAATATAGCCTCTTAGGACCCCACCATGACAATAATGGAGAAAATTGTCGATTCTGCCCAAAAGGTGATTTTGAGCCGCAACTGTGAAATCACCTTCGGGACGTGAAAACACATTTTGGACAGGATTTGAAAAATGATAGCTGTCATATTCATGAAGTGCTGCGAAGAAATGGCTATGTTGGAAATTTTGGGTCAAAATATTGAAAATTACTAAAATGACGAGCCTGTATTCACAAACTTCAACGCAGGCTCATAACTTTGTTATTTTTTAATATGATAATAAATTTCTCAACATAGCCTTCTATGACCCTACCTCATGAACAATAGTGGAGAAATACCAAACCCCTGCCCAAAGGTGATTTCAGACAGCAACCATGAAATCACCTTTCAGGACAGATTTACCTAACGCCACTTGCACTGTTCATGAGGTGGTGTCCCAAAAAGGTATGTTGAAAATTTGGGCAAAAATATTGAAAAATGCCCAAGTTATGCTACTAAGTTCAAAACCTCATTGAAATACATTGAACTGCATACCTGATTTCCTCAGTTCGCGGTCCGGCATTGAAGACATCTCTGCGGTCTGGAGAAGATCACGCATCAGACCTCCACTGGTTAAGTAAGGGCTTGGAGGTGGGGTGGGGTGGGGTGGTGGATGCTGAGTGAGAGTGTCGGGTGGGGACTAATGGTGCAACAGACAATGAGAACAATTTTCTGTTTTACAGGATTAAAAAAAACTACAACAAAACAATGAGGACAATTTTCCATACTTCGGTGATGACACTGGGGTTTGGGCACCCCAGTGTCAGTATTACGTTGGGGGGGGTGCTGAGAAGGAGGGTCAGGTGGAGGAAAACAGTTGAAAAAATAGGAGGATGACACTGAGAGTTGGACACCCCAGTGTCAGTGTTATGTTTGTTGGGGGGTGCTCAGAGGAGGGTCTGGTGGGGAGCAGTTACAGGGATGACAGCTACAGACATCGAGTACGGTTTTCTTTATTTACAGGCAATATATAAATAAAATGAAAATAAAAAAACTAAGAGGGGTGACAATGGGGAATTGGCACCCCAGTGTCAAGGTTATGTTGGAGGGGGCGGTGGTGCTGAGGGAGGGCTTGAGTGAGTGGGACAGTTATGGGTGGGAGAGCAGAAACAGACATCAATGGACTTGCTTTTTGTGTTTGTTTTTTTAACATTACTAAAGACTGCCAGGCTTCTTTGAAATCCACTCAGCTGTTTGCCATCGGCTTCATGCAAATCAATGGACCAAAGCCCTCTGATTGGAGTGGCTCGGTCTTTGAAATACACAAAGTTTCAGCCTACAGAGCGAGAGTGATGTCAGGACCACAGCCCGTGGTCACTGGTATAGACTGCCTAGCCCTTGCTTTTGTGAACTGCAATGGGCTCAGCAGTGACACCCCCAAATCCCTATCATTGCCACAAAACAAGTGCACAAGCACAGCCAACGAAAAAGGATCCCATGAGGAAACAATAAACTTCTGCCCATTAGTCTAACATTGGTAGTAAAGAAGATACTAGAAACATTTAGTCTAAGAGAATATAGAGTAACATGAAATAGGAGCAGGGTGGTATCTGGTCAAACCCAACTGCACACATGCAGGTCAAAACTCATGAGCATAAGCGTGTATGTGGTCTTGGAGTTTGTTTATATAATCTAGTGTGGTTTTGAACCATGCTAGATTACACGGCTCACAGCTTGATTACATAGACCATGCAGTGCAGTTTTGCCCATGTTGTTTTCATAGCGGGGTTTTAACATTTTGCGAACAGGGTCCATGAATGAAAAACAGTATGGCTTCAAAAGGGAAGGTCGTATACAACAGACATGCTTAGCTTTTTCATACTAGTCAGTGAGAAACTTTATAGAGGAAGGGTACCCACGGACGAGGTCTGTTTAGTATGCAGTAACGTGCAGCTTGGTCCCCTATTGGGAATTAACAATGTAATTAAGATCATTAGTTACTGAAAACAGTACTGTAAAATGGGATGAAAAGTGTCTAGCAGCTTAGAAATAGGGACACAGGGATGAGGATAAATTGGTTCATGTCTGATGTTGGTGATGTAACAAGTGGTGTCCCCAAGGATCCATACTAGGATCAACATTGTTTGTTGTCTTTAGAGAATCTACTGTAGAGACAGAAACATAGAAATTGTCGGCAGATAGGGACACTAAGCCCATCAGTCTACCCATAGGTCCCACCCTTGTTTGCAACCTCTGACCTTACTTGATCAATGGCTTTCTCCTCTCCTTCCCACTTCTAGGGTTCCCTTATGCCTGTCCCATGCATGTTTAAATCCTCCACTGTGCTCACTCCACCACCACCTCCTGTGACAGACTATTCCATGCGTCTACCACCCTTTCCATGAAGAAAAACTTCCTCACATTTCCCTTATCCTGCCACCTTCAATTTCATATCCATGCCCCTCATTCTTGTACTCCTCCTATATTGGAAGATAGGGCACAAAAACTGGAACAACATATCGGTTGTGGGGTGAGGATATAGCATGCACCAAGCAGGAAAGGGATCTTGGGGTTATCATCTTTGATGACCTCAAGGTAAGGAAACAGTCGACAAGGCAGTAGGTAAAGCAAATAGAATGCTGGGATGCATAGGCAGGGGCATCACCAGCAGGAAAAGGAGATCATAATTCCACTATACAAGACACTAGTGAGGCCCCACTTGAGTACAGTGTACAGTTCTGGAGACCTTATCTACGTAAGGACATAGGCAGGGTAGAGAAGGTTCAAAAAGGCAAAACAGGTGGTACAGGGATTGCATCATAAGTCCTCACGAGGACAGGCTGAAGGACTTGAATATGTACTCCCTGGAGGAGAGATGGGAGAGAGGGATATGATAGAGACATACAAGTACCTTACAGGGAGGAACAGGGTGCAGGAATACACTATTTTCCTGCAAAAAGATATTCCAGGACAAGAGGGCATGGGATGAAGTTGGAGGGGATTCAGAGAGAACATGAGGAAGAATTTCTTCCCAGAATGGGTGGTGGACAAGTGGAACACCCTGCCAGAGGAAGTGGTTGGGGCTGAAACAATCATGGAATTTAAGAATGCATGGGATAGACATAAAGGAATTCTGGAGGTCAGGGTAAGGGACAACAGACTTCTAGAAAAACATAAAGTGAACTTACAAGCTTAAATAGGCAGCCTGGGTGGGCCATAGGCCCTTATCTGCCGACACTGTCTGTGTATCTATGTATCTATGTTGCCCCTGCACCTTGTTTATGCCTTTAAGGTACTTGAAGGTTTCTATCATGTCTCCCGCTCCCTCCTCTCTCTAGCGATTACATATTGAAGTCCTTTAATCTCTCCTCATATGTTTTCTGGTGCAAGCCCTGTACCATCTTTGTCACCCTTCTCTGGACTGCCTCCACCCTGTCAATGTCCTTACAAAGATGTGGCCTCCAGAATTGTACACACGGTACTCTAGGTGAGGCCTCACTAGTGTTTTATACAATGAATTTACCACCTCCTCCTTCTGCTAGTGATATCTCTGCCTATGCATCCCAGCATGCCACTGGCCTCCCTGCAGCCTTGTACTCTGCTTAGACACCTTTAGGTTGTCTGAGTAATGCTAGATCCCTTTTTTTTCATGGTGACCATCAGCAACCCCCCCAATCCTGTAGCTCTTTCTAGGGTTCCCTCATCCCAGGTGCATTCTTTTGCACTTCTTTGAACTGAACTTCAACTGCCACACCTCGGACCACTCTTCAAGCTTACCCAGGACCCTTCTCATTTTCTCCATCCCATCTGGAGTGTCCATACTGTTGCAGGTCTTGATATCGCCTGTAAACAGGCAGACCTTTCTCTTTAGCCCTTCTGCTATGTCACTGATGAAGACATTAAACAGGACTGACCCAAGGACTGATCCCTGTTGCCTCCCCAGTGGTCACCCCTCTCCCCGGACTGGATCCCATTTACCACCACAGCCTCTGCCTCTGTCCATTAACCAGTGTACATGTGACTGGAAAACGGGGGCAGGGAGTTCACCTATGGCACCAAGCTGTGAGCATCAATCGATAGCCTACATTACAGAATCACTTTAAAAGAGCTAGATAGACTGGTGGACTGGGCAGCAAAGTAGAAGATGAGATTTTATTGCTGAAAAGTGTACAGTGTTGCATACGAGAAGGAAAAATTCACTAGGGGATTACTACTTAAATGGAATAAGATTGAGAAGCATGGAGGAGGAAAGGGACTTGGGGTAATTATCACAAAGATTTAGAAGCCAAATCATAGTGTGAAAATGTGATAAGAAAGTGTCCCAGATCCTTGGATGTGTCTGCAGACACTTGGAGGGCTCTATGTGATAACAGCGATCATGGAAAGATCACCATTAGGGTGAGTGTACATTAGCAAAATCAGTTTCACTGATGTACACTCATAGTGCAGACCAAAAGGGCGCCGGCAAAAAGGCTTTTTGTTTATCGTTCACCTCCCCTGCCCCCTCCCCACTAAAGGATTCTCAACTCCAGGGGATGCATGTCGGAGGGTGAAAATAAAACAAAAAACAAAATCCCGGACCAACATAAGTATCAACATGCCCAGCATCGCACCTGGCACCTCCCAACCCTAGCCTGCACGAATCCCACCATGCCACATGGCCAGCTCGGCAGCCCACTGCCACACTACGCCTCCCAAACCCTCCCTCCCCTTCTGCCCATCGCATGGCATGCTCTCTCCCATCCAGGAGCCCTGTGAACAGGCGCCTACTGAGTTGCACTTTGTAAGCGTCAATAGTGGACGCCTTATCACAGGATATCTACTTGGAGTGGATCCAGGGTAGTGGTGCTACTCTATAAAATCCTGGTAAGGCCACATATGGAGTTTTGTAGGCAGTTCTGGGCTCCCAACCTCAAGAGGAACGTTAGGGCACCAAAGAGGGAGCAGAGGAGAGCAACATGGTGATGAACGGCAAGACTTAGGGGAAAGACTAGGAGAACAGGGCCCCTTAGCCTAGAAGATAGGTGAATTAGAGAGCATTTCATTTTGATATTTCAAATCATGAGGAAGGCAGACTTAAAAAGAAACTTTAATATTAATTCAAAAATGCAAGTAAGGTGACTTGGGTCACAGTATACAGATATAGAGGTGGTGTCAGGAGTGAGGCAAGGAGGTACTTCTTCACTCAGAGGGTGGTGAATATTTGAAACTGTTTACTACAGTCAATGATGGGACCACAAAGTGTAATATGTTTTAAGGCACAGTTGGATGTGTATATCAGGGTACTAAGATAAAATACAGTGCTATAACAACTAAGAAGGTGGTTTGGTCGTGATGTGCCTTGTTCCATTTTAAGAGATGATGACTTCTATTTTATTATTTCCTGTTCTCCTGAACACGATCCTAGCTCCTCAGTGGTACATGGCCACTCACATTGCCAGTGCCCTGCACTTTTCTGCCACATGAGGTGCTGCACCTGCAGGCATCCCCTCCCTTCCAGAGTCTAATCAGGCTACCTGTACAGCACGTTACCAGCCTGGAGCGATCTGTCAGGCTGCAGCGTAAAACTGGGTCTCTTGCATGAGACGGAAAGGAACTACTGCTGACACCAGCTGGCTGGGATCTTGTTCAAGGAAAAAGGCATCTTGAGTTGCCTACAATGCATTATTAGTTGATAATATATTTATTTAAAAAATTCCTAACTTGATCTTTGTTTGGGGACAGGATACAACAGTTACACCTGCCCTCTTCAGGACATCCACATTTCACAAGTGTCTTCCATGAGTCACTAAGTACTTTGAAAAGATGACTGTCAGCATCTGCATGCCAAAATGCCCCACTCTCTCCCTGTCTCAAGCACATGTAGCATTCTCCCATGATGTATGGCAGCTAGCACTAGTGTGCTAGGTTGCTTTCTTGCAAAGAGGGCTCCTCATGTTACGCATCACAAAACGCTGAGAAAAGACTCCTGTATCTGCCAGAACATAAAAGGGTTCTTTAATAGCAAAGGTAATGTTAATTAAAATACCCGCTTTCTAAAATCCAAGACACCTCTTACATTAATACATTAGTGCTTAAAGAAATAAACCAGGGCTGGATTCACAAAACATCAGAAATTCCGCAGCTGTGGGAAAAAACTAGCACAAGTGGGGTGCCATTTGTGAATCTGCAGGTTTCCGCAGTTTTACCACAGCTGCAGATATTCTAAAGGTGGAGCCAGATAATGACCGGCTCCACGATATATGGCAGCTTGTGGGTGGTGTTGACAGGAAATATCGACGTGGGACTAGCTGTAACATCATCCGAAACTGCTACGGCTGGGTGTAGCAAACTCTGCAACTGGAATTGTGGCTTGGGACGTAGTCCCAAAATGTTGTGAATTTAGCCCCAGATGTCTTGAGATGAGAGGGGTGGTGGTGGGGGACCTGCATCATCAGGTTTCTCTCCTGATACTGTAATATAACCTCTGTCAGCCAGTGGCTCAGTAGGTTGTATGCTTGCCTCTGGGCTTGGAGGACTGGATTGTTGTGGGTTCTAGTCCCACACCGGAACTTAGGCTAATACCCATTATTGACACTGTGGTGAAGTATGAGGGGTTGCTGCACTGTTGAGGTGCCATCTTTTAGATGTGAATCAGCTTGAGATTCCTTCTGCCCAACTCTTGTGACTGCCCAGGTTGAAGTAAAGAGGCCAAGACACTTATTGTAATAGTGAGAATTTTACCCAAAATCCTGAGCAGCATTTCCTCTATTAATATAGCAGGTCCATGTAATCCACATTCAGGATGCCCCGAAAAATCAGCTTCCATGGCTCCATGTTCCTTTCCTGGTCACAAGTTACAACAAAATAACAATAATAAATATTCTGTGAACAGACTTATAGCAGTGATTCTAATTCTAAGTCACAGCTGGTGGTTATGCAAAACAGATATTGTGTACCTGCTCCTTTGCACTGCTACCAGACTACAGCATACACAAATACAGTCATCAACCCCAGGAAGAGGACTCCCCCTCTCCCATGAGCGAAATACAAAGCAAATCTCAATGCTACCTTGGTGCTATCTGTGAAAGGGGAAGCGAAAAGGGAAAATGTTTAACTAGGAAAGGCACACTATGCCAGAGCTCATTTACAGGTGTGATCTGGGAGTACAGGAAATTAAGTGACTTGCTCAGGGTCACACAGTATGCAAGTAGGGGCTGATGGGATTCAAACCCAGGTCTCCAGGGTTGCTAATATCTTGACAAGTGATCACAGATGCAAATGTAGCCCCACCCCCAAAGAGCCCAGCTTTTAGGACTGCTAGCGAATGTCTAGCTTATTATGTGGATATCCATACTCCTTTGGAGGCTGAGCCAGCAGGACTGAGCTAGTGTTCTAAAGGTGAGTAGCCAACTGCTGAGGTTAGAGGGCTGAAGCAGACTGCATCATTCTGGAGGAGCCGCATGGCTGACAAGGAGTGCCAGTGCTTCCTCCTGTGAAGTACTTTTCAAAGGCTGAGACAGACTTAAATTTGATATGGGAATCATGGCGGCTAACGTAAACAGCTGCCCCAGTGAGGGCTAACCCCAGAACAGAAGAGAAAGAGGAAGGTGAGGGAAACATAGAAACATAGACTTTGTGGCAGAGAAGGACCGCTTGGCCCACCAATCTGCCCATTTCTCTACCTACTGGATAAAATTCAGATCCTAGTTAACCAACAGCCTACTTCCTCCTACCCCCACAATAATTGCCTTATGTCTGTCCCATGCTTTCTTGAATTCCCCACTGTTTTTGACTCAATGACCTCCTCAGGAAAGCCGTTCCATGCGTCCCACCACCCTCTCTGTGAAAAAATGCTTCCCCTCACGTTGCCCCTGAGCCGTCCCACCTCTATCTTCAAACTGCCCCTTTGTTCTTGCATCTCTTTTTCTGAAAGATGCTACCCTCTTGAACTTTGTTGATTCCTTGAGGTACTTGAAATTTCTATCATGTCGCCCTCTCCTCCGTTCCTCAGGGAGTATACATATTAAGCCTCTTTAGTCTCTCTTTATATAGTTTGTGGTGCAGACCCTGCACCATTTTAGTTCTCTCCTCTGGACTGCCTCCTTCCTGTCTATGTCCTTGCAGAGATGGGGTCTCCAGAACTGCACGCAGTACTCCAGATGGGGTCTCACCAATGGTCTGTACAGAGGATGACAACTTCTTCTTTCTACTGGTGATGCTTCTCTCTATGCATCCAATATCCCCCAGCCCTCCTTGCTGCCTTCTCACATTGCCTACCTGCCTTTAGATCATCTGATATGCCTACCCCCAGGTCCCTTTCCATTTTGTTGTTGTTACTACCTCCCCATTATGTACTCTTCCCTGGGTTTTGTTTTCCAGGTGCATTACTTTGCACTTCTTGCATTGAATATAAGCTGCCATACTTTGGCCAGTCCTCCAACCTTGCCAAGTCTCTTCTCATCCTTTCCACCACCCCCCTTCTGTATCAACCCTGTTGCAGATCTTTGTGTCATCTGCAAAGGCATACATTTCTTTCAGTCCCTCTGCAATGTTACTTATAAAGACATTAAGAGGACCGGCTAACAGTGAACCCTGTGGTACCCAGCTAGTAACCCCTTTCTTGAGTGGACTCCGTTTACTATTACCCTCTCGTCCTGTTGTCCAGCCATTTTACCCAGACTACCACCCTGGTACCACTCCCAGGCTGGTTAACTTGTTTATTAATCTTGTGTGTGGGACTCTGTCAAATGCCTTGCTAAAGTCTAGGTAGGCCATTTCCACAGCCTCCTGGTCTACTACTTTGGTCACTTTTAGTCAAAGAAATCTATTAGATCGTGTAACATGACCTTCCCGCTATGAATCCATGCTGCCTTGGGTCCTGTGCCCCACTGGCCTCTAGATGCATAACAATTCTTTCAAGTGATTCCATCATTTTCCCTACCACTGAGGTCAAACTAACAGGTCTGTAATTTCCTGCCTCTGCCTTGCTTCCACTTTTATGATGGGAATCACATCCACCTTTCTCCCGTCCTCAGGTACCACACCATCCTCCCATGATTTGTTAAAAGGGTAGTCAGTGTTATCACTAGTTCTCCCTTAGTTCTTTCAGAATTCTGGGGTGAATCCCGTTAGGCCTCATTGCCTTGTCCACCTTGAGTTTTAAGAGTTCTTTCAGGACCCTTTCTTCTGTGAATGGATTGGTATTGACCCCTATGCAGAGTGCTTCTATTGTTTGGTTTAGGTATGTCCCCCTCCTCTTCATTTGTGAATACTGAACAAAAGCATTCGTTCAGTATCTCTGACTTTTCTCTGTCACCCTCTGCCCACCCCCACCCCACTCCCTTTATTAAGCCTCACTGTCCCTCCCTTGGTCTTTCTTCACTCACTAATGTACCTATAAAAGGTTTTATCCCCTTCTTAACTGAGTTGGCTATCTTTTTTTTGGTTTGGGCCTTTGCTATTCTAACTGCCTTCCCACTTCCTTCTGCTTTAACTGATAGAGTTGTCTTTCCTGCTCCTTCTGTGATTCTTATACTTTCTGAATGCTATCTTTTCCTCCCTAACCTTCCCCACCACTTCTTTTGAGAACCATAATGTTTTTTCCTTCGTTTTGTTTTGTTTATTTGCTTCACACAAAGCATTGTTGCCTCTGTGATGGCAGTTTAATTTTGCCCCATTGTTCCTCCACCTCCTTCCTGCCCTTTTGACTGCATTCCTTAAGCTCTCCCATTCTGCAAAGTCCGACCTCTGAAAGTTCCAGTACCCTTGCTTTGTATAGCTTGACTTTGATCGTCTGTTTATTGTGAACCACACTGTCTGGTGGTCGCTTGTTCCCAGAAGGCTACCCACTTCTAAATCTGAGATCCTCTCACCATCCCGTTTGAGACTACCAGGTCTAAGACTGCTCCTCTCCAGTGGGTTCCAACACTAGCTGCCTGAGGCATGCTCTCTGTAGGGCATCGAGAATGACTCTGCTCTTGGATGTGGCTGCAGCAGATGTGCTCCAGTTAACATCTGGCATATTCAGGTCCCTCATCAACAATATCTCCCTTTATCTGCCATTCTAAGGATGCCTCCTATCATTTCCTTGTCCATGTCCTCTCCCTGAGATGGGGGTCTGTGTATAACTCCTGTGCAGATTGTGGTGCAATTTTCTGTCTCAAGGTAACCCACAGTGCCTCCTCTCCTCCCGGTTTACCCTTTAGTTCCGTTACTTTGATCCCTTCCCTTATGTAGAGAGCTACTCCTCCTCCTCCTCTTTTACCCTGCCTGTCTCTCCTTTAGATTTGTACCGTGGTATGTTAACATCCCAGTCATGATTCTCTGTGTACCAGATTTCTGTGACTGCCATGATATCCAGGCATCCTTCTTCCATCAAGGCCACTAGTTCAGGAAGCTTGTTACCCAGACTACAGGTATTGATCATAGCCTCCATTTTGATGGCCTTACCACTTTTAGCCCCAGTCCTGTACTTACCGCTCTGCCTTTTCTCCACTTACCCTGTCCTGCCCCATTGACCTCTCTACCTTGGTGTTAATCTCGCTAACTACCCTATTTTGTGGGGAAGGCTGGGAATTCCTCTCCTTTTCAGTGCCTCCCCTTGGCTAGTTTAAAAGCTTGCCAATGAAGCATTTAAACCTATCACCTAGGATCCTGGTTCCCCTACGGGACAGATGCAGACCATCTTGCCAGTATAGGCCTGTATCCTCCATGTGGACCCCCAGTCCCCAATGAAGCTAAAACCTGTGCTCTGCACCAGTTTTTAACCATTCATTGAATCTCTGGGTGTGGAGTACCTAGCCTCACCCATGCCATAGACAGGCAGCACCTCCAAGAAGGCTACTCTGCATGCTACTTGTCTAAGACCTCTCCAACTCCACAAACTCCTCCTGCACAACTCTGATCCCATTCCCAGATAGGTCATTTATACCTAGTTGGACAATGACATCCAGCTCCCTCTCCTGTGCAGCTGCTCCATGATCCTGAGGATTAAGCTTCCTGTCCCTCCATGCCATGGTGCCAGGTAGGCACCTACCTCCATCTCCCTCCCTCCCCTGTTCTATCCCTCTAACAATTGACTTTGACTCTAAGAGAGAAAAAGAAACTGGGAGAAAGAACTATTAATCCGAGGTGAACTGTATTTAATTTGGAACTGAGAGACTGTTTAGGTACCCAGTGGGTCTCCTCTCCCTGCTTCAGGCAGGAGGATTGTAGTATGGTACTCTGAGAGTGAGTTTGGCCAGGACCCTCAGCCCATGGTCAGTTATTGGGAGAGTGTGGGAGGTAGCACATGTGGCAACCTCAGACCTCCAGGGGTGCTTGCCTCCCTTGCACTTCTAAATTGGTGGGAACTCCATCTGGATTCCCAGGAGCAGGACTTAGTCTGTAAAAACAGTAGCTTGGCAATGGACACTCTGCCCACAGGATCAGCTCGTGGGAGGGTGGGAGACAGCACCTGTGGCAGCCTCGGACCACCAGGTTGGTGCCTGCTCTCTGTGCCACTGTAACTTGTAGTGTAGGTCCAGTTTCCTTGGTGGGTGCAGACCACATGGTGTGGTAATATAGCCCTAGGACTGAGGGCCTCTACCGTTTTGCTGACATCAGAGGGCAGGTAGTGGGTGCCTAGTACCAGGTCTAGGGAGGTAGGCTGTCATCTCCCACGCAGTGTTATGACTTGAAATGCCCCCTGCCATGCTCAGGCTGCTGGCACACTTTGAGGGGACTGGGCTGAGGTAAACATTAGATGATTAAAATGTGAAGTGATGCCTTGAGAAAGCCCACAGTCACGTGGGTGAAGCGTTGGCTGATGCTGGTTGAGTGAGTTTTGTAAGAGCATTTTATTTCAATAAAAGCTATTTAACTTGAGATACAAGTTTCAGTCTCTTTTTGCCTTATGTTTGCACACTAGTTGCCAGTTAACCACTTTTCTACTGTGGTAAAATGTGAAGTACCTGTTTTTTGGACTGAGCTATGTGTATTAGCATATTAGTACCAGTAATTAGCACAGCTGGAGGACCCCTGAATTATGGGGAGAAGCCTCTGAAGTAATGTAAGAGAAAGAGATGTGTGCCCCACTGGATTGCTTGCAGCTCCCATATTCATTTTGGACTGTCTGAGTGTATACCTGCAAGAGAAAGGACAGCACCACAACATCCATCCAAAATTCAATGCGGCTTATTGAATTTATTCTGACCACAACTTCAGTTTTAATGGTAAATATTATGTTCAAACTATGGAACAGCAATTTGAACCAGGATGGCTCCACAGTATGCCAACCTTTTCATGGCGAATTTGGAGGTGGATTTCCTGAAACAATGCACACATAAACCACTTGCTTATTTCTGTTACAATGATGATTTATTTATAGTTTGGGCAGAGGTATCTGAGCACTTTAAGCATTTCATTGGGAAATTGATTGTGGAGGACCTGGAAGAAAGTCTGGTGGATAATATTAAGGACTACTGTGGTAGGGACGAGGGCAGGGTAGTGGTGTTGGGTGACCTTAACATACCAGGAACTGATTGGGGACTATAGCGTCCCCATCGGCAAGGAGTGAGACTGCTGGACATCTTCCAGGACACATTCCTAATCAGCTTGTGGTTGAGCCAATGAGGGAGGCGTATTCTGGATGTGGTCCTGGTGGGTGACCTGGTTAGTGAACTTGAGGTGAGGAGACCCACTGGCTGGGGTGACCACTCCACAGTCTGGTTTACGCTCAGCCTGAGGGAGGGTGGTAATTGCTCACAAATGGTGGTACTTGATTTTAGAGGCACAGATTTTAAGGGCATGGAAAAATCATCAAGGATCACAAGATGGGATAAGGCCAGACAAGTACAGAAACCAGGTGGGCGATTATTAAGGGGGATTCTGGAGGCTATTAGGACCTGCGCAAGGGTGAGCCTTAAGTTTGGTAGGTCCAGGAAGCCGTGTGGTGGTCTCGGAGGTCCAGGGGCAGTGACGGAGAATAGGACTGCATACAGTAGGTATTAGCATTTGCAGGGGTCATTGACAGGGATGAGTATGAGATTTCAGCCAGGAAGGTCACTAGGGTGGTGGGATTGGCTAAGGCAAAGAAGGAGAAGAGGCTAGCGCAGGGGATCAGGAAGAGGCGATAAAAGGGTTTTAGGTATATCGAGGAAAGAAGGAGGGTGAAGGGGCAGATTAGCAGGTTGCGGTCAGGAGTGGTGGGCAGAGGAAGCAGGGGATCAGGAGGAGGTGCTCAATGAGTACTTTGCATCGGTCTTCAGCAGGAAGGAGGATGGGGCTGCACAGAGCTGAGAGGAGCAGGGTGTTGGAATGGCCAGGGGCTTAAATGTTGAAATACCTGTTGGTTCTAGGGGCAGGAGGGGACTGCACAGCACGGGAGAGTCAGGCAGGCTCTGCTGTGGGACAGGGCTCATGGATGTTGACTTCTCCGTCGACAGGGTGTGGCAAGCTCTCAAGTCCCTTAAAAGGATAAAGCCCCGGATCCAGATGGAATCCGCCCCAGAGTGCTATAGGAATTGGCCGATGTACTGGCTGAACTCCTGCGGCCTTATTTAACACTTCCTGCAGACAGAAAGGCTGCCTCTGGACTGGAGGATGGCACACATTGTGCCAATCCAAAAAGCGGACCAAGGGAGGAGCCAGGGAACAATAGGCCTGTCAGCCTGATGACGTGGTGGGCAAACTGATGGAGGCCATCCTAAAGGAACAACTGTGGGCATTTTTGGAGGAAAGGGGTACCTGGAGATTGCCAGCATGGCTTTATCCCGGTAAGGTCATGTCAGACTAACCTTGTGAGTTCTATGACTGGGTGGCGACGAAGCTAGATCAAGGTAGACAGGTAGATATCCTCTTTATAGACTTCAGCAAGGCATTTGACTCGGTGCCTCACTCAGGTCTGCTGGCAAAGCTGGGAGGATAGGGTGAGGGGCTGGTGGTCAGGTGGATTGGGAACTGGCTATCTGGATGTTCTCAGAAGGTCATGGTTGGGGGTTGTCTCATCTCCCAGGAGGTCATTAGTTGGGTCCCAAGAGGATCAGTGCAGGCCCACTCCCTGTTTAACACTTACGTATCCGACATCAGAAAGGGTATCAGAGGCGAAATGAGCCTCTTTGCGGATCACTCAAAGGGTGGTGGTGGATGGGGAAGATGATAGGAAACCCTGCAGAGGGACCTGGAGGTTCTGGAGCAATGGTCATGCAACTGGAAACTGAAATTTAACACAGGGAAGTGCAGGGTTCTTCACTTGGGTCCTAGGAACCCTGGCCATGTATACCCAGGGGCAGTTACATTGCTGGCTTCTAGTGGGGAGAAGGATCTGGTGTGGTAGTGGATGCCAGAATGAATATCTCTAAGCAATGTGGGAGGGCTGCAGCCAAGGCTAATAAAATACTAGGTTGCATCACCAGGGGATTACCTCCACGAAGCAGGAGAGTAATTCTGCTGCTGTATAACTGCCTGTTTAGACACACTGGAATACTGCATGCAGTTTTGGCGACGCACTTAAAGAAGGCATTGTACTGATGGAAAGGGTTCAGAGGAGGGCAACTAAAATGATTCACGGTCTGGGTGATAGATCCTATGGGGATAGGCTTGTAGAGCTTTGCCTGTACTCACTGGATGAGAGGAGGGACAGGGAGAATATGATAGAGGTTTTCAAGTATCTAAAGGGCTTAAATGGGTGGGACTTGATAAGAATTTTCAGTGGAAGAGGGAGGGGCCACCAGGGGCACAACTTGAGGCTGGAGGGTAGGAGACTCAGGGATGAGAGGAGGAGGTGTTACTTCACAGAAAGGGTGGTAGAGCCATTGAATGCTCTGTCTGAGGAGTTAGTGGGGTTGCACAGTGGAGGGGTTCAAGAGGGGCTGGGATAGGTATAGGAGGAGGTGAAGACTGGAAATGTCAATCCTGGGAGGGAGCTCTGGTGGGGGTTCCTGGAGGGAGGCATGGGGGACAGCAATGGTACCATTACAGGTGCTGACCCTTGAGCAGACTCGATAGACCGTGAGGCCTACTCTGCTGGCATTTTAGTATGTTGGTAACTAACAATCTCCACCCATCCATTAAACTTTCCTGGAGTACTCTGACACTAGTGTGAATTTCCTGGACACCACAGTTAGCATCAGAAATGGAACCTTGCAGATCTGTATTTACAGGAAACCAACAAACAGACAAAGGTATTTACACAGAGACAGCAATCACCCTAGGCACATTAAAAATCTGTTATGTACTGTCAAGCACCTCTATACCACCATATCTATTCAAGCGAGGAGGACAGAGACAAACACCTCACCATACTGAAAAAACTTTTATTGGGCAGGGCATTCCTCTAGAGAAATTGACAGGGTAGTGGAATGTGCTACACAGATACCGAGAGAGAACAAATACCACAATACAAAGAAAAGACTATCACCAACCAGACCCTTGGTTGTCCATACAACCTAGATCTGAAGCCACTCATTGAGATTATTAAGGACCTACAACCAATATTTAGTGAAAATGACACCTTGCAAAGTATTTATTTATTTAAACAATTGGTAACTGGGAAAGGCACACTGAGGCAGGCTCATTTCAGTGCAACCTCACCAGAACAACAGAACACGCGGTGGCACGGACCTGGCAACAGTCCTGGATGTAAGACTGTGCACATTACCACTTCAAATTTTTCAACACACCCGAGACAGACAATTCATGATACATGGTAATTATCGTGTGCATCTTAGAATGTTGTTTAATACATCCAATGCAAGAAATGTCAACATACAGGTTACGTGGGGAGACCGGACAACCTCTTCGGACCCATATGAACTCACACAGACATGATATTAAAATGAAAAAGATTGAAAAACTAGTGGGACAACATTCCTCTCAGTCTGATCATTCTATCTCTGACCTCTCTGTCCTGATTCTCAAAGGACATTTCAAAAATACACTACATAGGCGAGCTTGTGAGGTTAGGCTCATCTTCCTTTTGAGTTTGGTGCAGGATGGGATGAATCAGGACACAACTTTCATGATACATTACATCAGTTAAAACATTTTTTAGGTACATACATGGAGAGATATTTGTTTTACATGGTTC
Source organism: Neoceratodus forsteri (assembly GCA_016271365.2). NCBI lineage: Eukaryota > Metazoa > Chordata > Ceratodontiformes > Ceratodontidae > Neoceratodus > Neoceratodus forsteri. The sequence continues at coordinate 428,907,065 of CM057452.1, forward strand.
TAATATGCCTTTATAAAGAATGGTTCTATCTAGTCTGTGTGATTGTGTATTTAGTATTTATAATTTTGTTTTTCACTGGTGGGTGGGGATCTCATGGGTTTGAAATTTACACATGCAGATCTGTCATTTTAGTAGTAGAAATCTTTATTTTTATACAGGCATATGTTGGTACACTGACACCATTAGGGCTAAAGAGTCCTATTTACTAGGTGGTCTCATTTCAGGTTACAGCTTTAATGTTCACATGAAAAGACAATATTGGCAAATGAACATGAGTGTATAGATGGTGCATGTGTACAGTGCAAGCTACTATTCACTAATGATATTGAGAAATGAACACCCAGTTACAGACGAAATCTGTTTACCAAGTGCCAGCATTGTAAATGTAATTGTAATGCGATTCTAATTCCATCAAGGACTTAGCATGCAGCACATACACACACTCACACACGCACACTGATAAGACATTAAATAGAAACATAGAAACATAGACTTTGACGGCAGCTAGGGACCCCTTGGCCCACCCAGTCTGCCCATTTTCCTACCTATTGGATAAGCTGCAGATCCTAGTTAACTAACAGCCTACTTCCTCCTAACCTCCCCTACTATAATTGCCTTATATTTGTCTCATGCATGCTTGAATTCTCACACTGTTTTGACCCCACAACCTCCTCAGGAAGGCCATTCCATGCATCCACCACCATCTCTGTGAAAAAATACTTCCTGCGTTGCCCTGAACCATCCCCTGTCTTCAAACTGCACCCCTTGTTCTTGCACATCTATTTTGCTTAAAGATGCTACCCTCTTGGACTTTGTTGATTCCCTTGAGGTACTTGAAAATTTCTATCATGTCCCCGCTCTCCCTCCTTTCCTCAGGATATAGAAACATAGAAACATAGAAACATAGACTTTATGGCAGATAAGGACCGCTAGGCCCATCTAGTCTGCCCATTTCCCTACCTACAGGATAGGTGCAGATCCTAGTTAACCAACAGCCTATTTCTTCCTACCCTCCACAAGAATTGCCTTATGTCTGTCCCATGCATTCTTGAATTCTCCCACAGTTTAGACCCCACAACCTCCTCAAGGAAGGCTGTTCCATGCATCCACTACCCTCTCTGTAAAATAATACTTCCTCACATTGCCCCTGAACGCCCTCCTTCTATCTTTAAATTGTGTCCCCTTGTTCATGCAAGTCTCTTTTTCTGAAAATGCTACCCTCTTGGACTTTGTTGATTCCACTGAGGTACTTAAAAGTTTCTATCATGTCTCCCATCTCCCTTCTTTCCTCAAGGGTATACATATTAAGCTCCTTTAGTCTCTCCTCATACGGCTTCTCTTGCAGACTCTGCACCATTTTAGTTGCCCTCCTCTGGACTGCCTCTATCCTGTCTATGTCCTTGCAGAGATGGGGTCTCAGAACTGGACACAGTACTCAGATGGGGTCTCACCAACTGTCTGTACAGAGGGATAACAACTTCCTGTTTTCTGCTGATGCCTCTCCCTATACATCCCAGTATACCCCAGCCCTCCCTACTGCCTTCTCCACATTGCTTGCTAACCTTAAGGTCATCTGATATGATTACCCCAGGTCCCTTTCCTTTTTGTTGTTGTTACTACCTCCCAACATTGTGTATTCTTCCCTGGGTTCTTATTTCCCAGGTGCATTATTTTGCACTTCTTTGCATTGAATCCTAGCTGCCATACTTCGACCATTCCTCAACCTTGCTAAGTCCCTTTTCATCCTTTCCACGCCTCCTTGTGTATCAACCCTGTTGCAGATTTTTGTGTCATCTGCAAAAGGCATACTTTCCTTCCATTCCCTCTGCAATGTCACTGATGAAGACATTAAAAGGACTGGACCCAATACTGAACCCTGCGGTGCCCACTAGTAATCCCCTTTCTTCAGAATGGACTCCATTTACAATTACCTTCTGTGTCCTGTTGTCCAGCCAATGTTTTGCAGACTACCACCCTGGGTCCCACTTCCAGGCTGGTTAATTTGACTAATAATCTTTTGTGTGGGACTGTGTCAAATGCCTTGCTAAAGTCTAGGTAGGCCATGTCCATAGCCCTCCCTGGTCTACTACTTTGGTCACCCAGTCAAAGAAATCTATTAGATTCGTCTGACATGACCTTCCTGCTGTGAACCCATGCTGCCTTGGGTCCTGTGCTCCACTGGCCTCTAGGTACTCTGACTATTCTTTCCTTCAAGTGACTCCATCACTTTCCTACCACAGAGGTCAGACTGACAGGTCTGTAGCTTCCTGCCTCTGTCTTGGACCCACTTTGTGAAGGGAAATCACATCCGCCTTCCTCCAGTCCTCGGGTACCACACCATCCTCCCATGATTTATTAAAAGAGTAGTAATATACATATTAAGCTTCTGTAGTCTCTCTTCATATGGTTTCTGGAGAATACCCTGCACCATTTAGTTGCCCTCCTCTGGACTGCCTCCATCCTGTCTATGTCCTTGCAGAGATGGGGTCTCAGAACTGCTTGCAGTACTCCAGATGGGGTCTCACCAGCTGTCTGTACAGAGGAATAACAACTTCCTGTGTTCTACTGGTGATGCCTCTCCTGTGCATCCCAGTATCGCCCCAGCCCTCCTTACTGCCTTCTCACATTGTCTGCCTACCTTTAGGTCATCTGATATAACTACCCCAGGTCCCTTTTCATTTTTGTTGTTATTAGTACCTCCCCCATTATTTACTCTTCCCTGGGTTTTGTTTCCCAGGTGCTTTACTCACTTCTTTGCATTGAATCTAAACTGCCATACTTTTGACCAGTCCTACAACCTTGCCAAGTCCCTTCTCATCCTTTTCCAACCTCCTCCGGTATCAACCCTGTTGCAGATCTTTGTGTCATCTGCAAAGAGGCATACTTTTCCTTCCAGTCCTTCTGCACTGTAACTTATAAAGACATTAAAGAGGTGGCTCAATACTGAACCATACAGTACCCTGCTAGTAACCCTTCTTTCTTCAGGTGGACTCCATTTGCTATTACTTTCTGTGTCCTGTTTTTCAAGCCAAGTTTTACCTAGGCTACTACCCTGGGACCCACTCCCAGGCTGGCTAACTTATTTATTAATCATTTGTGTGGGACTGTGTCAAATGCCTTGCTAAAGTCTAGGTAGGCCATATCCACAGCCTCTCCCTGGTCTACTACTTTGGTCACCCAGTCAAAGAAATCTATTAGATGTCTGACATGACCTTCCCACTGTAAATCTATGCTGCCTTGGGTCCTGTGCCCCGCTGTGCTCTAGGTACTCAACAATTCTTTCTTTCAGAAGTGATTCCATCATTTTCCTACCACTGAGGTCAAACTAACAGGTCTGTAGTTTCCTGCCTCTGCCTTGCTCCCACTTTGTGAAGTGGAGTTGCATCCGCCTTCCTCCAGTCCTTGGGCACTCACGCCATCCTCCCATGATTTGTTAAAAGGGTAGTCCAGTGTTATCACTAGTTCTCCCTTAGTTCTTTCAGAATTCTTGGGTGAATCCGTCAGGCCTCATTGCCTTGTCCACCTTGAGTTTTAGTTCTTTCAGGACCCTTTCTTCTGTGAGTGGACTGGTATCATTCCCCATCGAGAGTGCTTATTTATTTATTTGTCAGAGATGGAATTGCAATCCTTTGAGTCATGGACTTATTTCCAAAGGTTCCATCATAGTACACATAAGGGAACACGGTAATTATAAGTACATCCATTCAAGATATATCATAAGAAATTGGCAATGTTACATAGCGCAGTTCATGAGTACACATAAGGGAACACATTAATTATAAGTACATACATTCAGAGGTATAGCCAGGGCCCCTACTTTTCTGTGGCACAGTGGGACCAAGCTCTGCGTACCCAAGACTACCATTTGCCACAGAACTTCTCTGGCGGTGGTTTGTAATTTCTCGGAAGTTCTGCGGCACTAACAAACTACCACATCACAGTGTCAGCTTGTCATCCTGACTTCACTTTCATGGCAGTGGTTATAGCAGTCAGGATGGTGGAAAGCACAGTAACACTAGTTCAAAAATAACAGACTTATAAAAATAATTTTATGCCTAAAAGGCAAAACAAATGTCTCTCCTTAAGGTCCTAGCCTGTTGCATAAATGACATATGCAGAGGGATCTTATGTGATAAATTAGGTATTTCTATATGCATACTATATCTCCCACTAATGAGGTTTCCACTATCACTTATATATTTGTATGTGCTTTCTGCACCACTCATGAGGTTCCCACTGTGCATCACTTATATATTTATATGCAATCTGTAACATACATACAAATGTGTGTGTGTGTGTGTGTGTGTGTGTGTGTATATATATATATATATATATTTTTTTTTTCAATTTCCATGAACTTGCATCCTCATTCATACAGGTCCCATTAGAAATGGAATAGAAGTTATTGAAAACTAATTTTTCATGTCAACCTGCTTGCCCTGACACACTGCATAACACTATCAGGCCATGACATGCATGTGAAAATTGTGAGATAGAGCTCTCCAGCCCATTACAATGTGTCCACCATGTGACAGAACACCGCACCATACCTTCCCAGGCTCTGAGCAGTGATGTGTTCCACCAATCCTTGTGCTGCCCAGCCAGCTCCCAGAGCTAATCTCTGAACCCAAGTTGCGGTATGGAAACACAGCATGCTACCCTCTGGCCCAACAGCTGTCCCTGCACACAACATTTCTCCATAACTTTTACATGATTCTATCAACTAATGACAATATGTAATCAATAACCCTGGCAAAATGCGTATAGTGCAATTATTTAACAGGTATAGTCTTTCAACAGGTCTACACATTATTATATTCCACTTTTCTGGGCATAATTACTTTATTTTTCTTAAAATGACAGTTAAATTCATTTTACCAGTTATTCATTTCAGATGGCATCTCTATACCTTAAAGGCACAAATAGGTTTGTACAAAGTGAGGTATGGACTTTACAAGTCTGTGCTACTGACAAGGTTTTGTTTAACTTGCCCTAAGCGCAATAATGTAAGACTGAAAATTGTATTAGGCTATAGTGCAGGTTGAGCAAATATCACCATGCATGATGTGCTGTGCCACCATCTCTGGCAGTGGGAGCTGTGGTAGATAAGTGACTGTTCATATCTGTTGCAGAATGCAGCCATTTCATTAGCTAATGTATGATGTTATAGCAATAACATCACATTCTGAAGCATATAGTGGGGTTTTGGATATAAAAGAGTGGAAGAGAACCAGATTCTATGGATAAACAGAAATATTAATAAAAATCACCAAGAAGAGTAATTCTATGCACCCAGAAGTTCTGCGTAGATTGCAAAATCTCGTAAAATTCTGGCCGCAGAATTCTAGGGCCTTGGGTATAGTATAAGAATTGGCATTGTTACAAAGCACAGTTCCTGAGTTACAACTGTTATAACAGTGTATACTTCTGCATCACTTGTTTGGTTTAGATCGTCCCTCTCTTCTTTTGTGAGTACTGAACAAAGTATTCATTCAGTATCTCTGCCTTTCTCTGTCACCCTCTGCCCCCTTTATTAAAGCTCACTATCCCTCCTTGGTCTTTCTTGGCTCACTAATGTTCCTATAAAAGGTTTTATCCCCTTCTTAACTGAGTTGGCTATCTTTTCCTCAGTTTGGGCTTTTGTATTCTGACTGCCTTCCCGCTTCCTTCTATTTTAACTGATAGAGTTCACTTTCCTGCTCCTTCTGAGATTCCTTATACTTTCTGAATGCTGTCTTTTTCTCCTAACCTTCCCTACCACCTCTTTTGAGAACCATAGTGGATTTTTCTTTATATGTTTTGTTTATTTGAGTCACACAAAGGCTTGTTGCCTCTGTGATGGCAGTTTGATTTTGCTCAAGTGTTCCTCCACCCCTCTTTCCTGCCCTTTGCTAGTGCATTCATTAGGCACTCTCCCATTCTGCCAAAGTCATCCCTCCAAAGTCCAGTATCCTTGCTTTTGTATGGCTTGACTCTATGGCTGTGTTTATTGTGAACCACACCGCCTGGTGGCCGCTTGTTCCCAGATGGCTACCCACTTCTAAATCTGAAATCCTCTCACCATCCCCGTTTGAGAGTACCAGGTCTAAGGCTGCACCCTCCTGAGTGGGTTCCAACACTAGTTGCCTGATGCATGCTCCCTGTAGGGCATCGAGAATGACTGTGCTCTTGGATGTGGCTGCAGCAAATGTGCTCCAGTTAACATCTGGCATATTCAGGTCCCCATCAACAATATTTCCCTTTTACTGCCATTCTAAGGATGCCTCCTATCATTTCCGAGTCTATGTGATAACAGCAATCGTGGAAAGGCTATCGTCATTAGGGTGAATGTACACTGGCGAAAATCAATTTCTCCAATATACACTCACTGTGCAAACTGAAAGGGAGCCGAAAAGATAGTTTTTTGTTTTTGTGGATGGCTTTGTGCCCGCAGTCCCCTACTAAAGGATTCTCAACTCCGGGGTGCTTATCGAGGAGGGGTGAAAAAAACTTCTTCGTGGACTGGCACAAAATCCAGATGTGTCCAGCACCAAACCTGGCACCCTCCCAACTCTTGCCTGCCACAAACTCACCACACCACATGGCCAGCTCGGCAACCCACTGTCATGCTACACCTCACAAATCCTCCCTCCCTTTCCACCTATCGCACAACATGCTTGCTCCTCAGTGTGTGTATACATGATAGTGACAGCATGTCGCTATACCCATATTCACCCTGTCCAGTAGCCCTGTGAACAAGTGCTGCTATTGAGTCGCCTTTTTAGTAAGAGCTCAATAGTGGAAGCCCTTATCATAGGATACCATCATTTCCTTGTCCATGTCCTCCCCTGAGACAGGTGTCTGTATACAACCCCTGCTGCGGACTGTGGTGCCATTTCCTGTCTCCAAGGTGACCCACAGTGTCTCATCTCCTCCCTCCCTGTTTACCCTTTAGTTCCATTGCTTTGATCCCTTCCTTGTGTAGAGAGCTACTCCTCTTCCTCTTTACCCTCCTGTCTATGGCCTCCTTCTACATAAATTTCTTCTGTTACATTTACCCTACCCAGAACTAGAGTTTTAGATGTTTTCTCATCTCTGGTTGTGTTCACAGAATCATAGAATCATAGAAATCTGTCGGCAGAAAAGGATCCTCCTGGCCCATCGAGTTCTGCCCCTAACCCCCTACTGGCCCCCTAAGTCCAGATAACGCCTCTGCAGCCCTTCAGCCCTTTATATCTGTTCCATGCCCACTTGTAACCCTCCATGGTTTCAGCTCCACCACCTCCTCCTCCAGCAGTCTGTTCCAGGGGTCCACCACCCTCTCAGTGAAGTAGCACTCTCTCACATTGCTCCTAAATCTTCCTCCTCTAATCTCTGATTATGACCCTTGTTCTATCGCACAGCTTCCTTGTGAATAAACTCCCTTTCCCACCTTATTTATCCCTTTCACATACTTATACTCCTCTATCATGTCCCCCACTCCGTCCTAGTCTCCAGTGGGAACAGGTCTAGCTCCTCAACCTTTCCTCATAGGGCTTCGATGGCATGTTGTGTACCATCTTAGTCGCCTCTCTCAGACCCTCTCCATCCTGTCTATATCCTTGTGCAGGTGAGGCCTCCAGAACTGGACCCCATACTCCAGGTGAGGTCTCACCATGGACTTTAAAAGGGCATTAGTACCTCCCTCCTCCTTTTGTTATACCCCTCCCTATTCATGCAAACATTCTAGCTGTCTTGCCAACTGCTTTGCTGCATTGAGTTCCCACTTTAAGGTTATCTGACATTATAATCCCAGATCCCTCTCCTGCTCTGCTGCCTTTATTTCCTTCCCTCCAGTGTCTAACTGGCTTACGAAGTTCTTATGCCCCATGTGCATTACCATACAAATGTTTGCATTAAACTTCAGCTGCCATGTATCTGACCACCTCTCCAGGATCTTTAGGTCCTCCTCATTACCTCTACCCTCCCAGGGTGTCCACCTTGTTGCAAATCTTCGTATCATCTGCAAACAGGCACACCTTCCCTCCAGTCCCTCCGCTATATCTCTGATATAAATATTAAAAGAATGGCCTCAACACTGACCCATGGGGCATCCGCTTATCACCCTTTCCTCCCTGGAATGCACCCAATTTACCACCACCCTCTGGCTTCTGTCCCTCAGCCAGTTCTCCACCCACCTTGTTATTTTTGATCCCACCCCTAAGCTTCCCAACTTACTTACCAGCCATCTGTGAGGGACGGAGTCAAAGGCCTTCTAAGTCTACACAGACTATGTCCATCCCCCCACCCCCACCCCCGTCCCCGATCCACCTCCCTGTTTACCCAATCAAGAATTAGATGAGGTTTGTCTGGCATGATCTCCCTTTGGTAAAGCCATGCTGCCTGTCATCCTGCAGTCCACTGTCTGCAAGGTTACTGACCACCCTTTCCTTCAAGAGCACCTCCATCACCTTACCCACTGCTGAGGTGAGGCTGACTAGATGGTAGTGTTCTGCCTCCTCCCTGCTGCCACTCTTGTGCAGTGGCACCACGGCTGCCCTCTTCCAGTCTAGTCCAGTGTTCTTATCTAATTACTTCATGAATCAGTCACATTCATGTGTAAAATGTTTATGCTCTGGGCATTTAAAACAGAGCTCTTAAGAAATCTGCCATTGTCCTTCTAAAGAAGAACTATGTGAAGTTTGAAAGCTTAAAGTTTTTTCTGTAAAATTTTGTTGGTCCAATAAAAGGTATTAAATCATCTTTTTGCACATCAGAACTGTATGATGCAATTTATGTTCCTGTTCTACTCTTCTCTTGTTGGCACAAAGCATCCATATTCTGATAATAACAGAAGTTTAACCAGTACTTAAAAACAGCTTGTATTGGGGAAAAATTACTTACAGATTTAGTGCCATTCTCCTTTATTCTGCTTTTGAACCCGTGGCTGGGAGGGACATACACTACATCATACAGTTCTAAAATGGTACTTACCACCAGATTGTAAAGCAGAAATACCTAGTGAGGTTACTTAAATGCCTGTATAGCTGTAGCAATAACAGAATTTATTTTTAACCAGTACTTTAAACAAGCATTTGTCAATGCCAATGTTGATTGCTGTGCTCTGTTGAGCTCACTCACTCCCCTTCTCTCACTCACTCATTCTGTTTCTCCTGGTGCTGCAGGCTGCCCTTTTGTACTGGGCTCCCGCCTCTGTTGGCACCTTTTTCTGCCACAAAAAGTCTGCAGCAGTCCTGACAGAGCTCCATTGAGCTCGCTCACTCCCACCTCTCTCACTCGCTCATTTCGTTTCTGCCAGCGCTGCAGAGCTGCCCTTTGTACTGGGCTCCTGCCTGGGTTGCTGCCTTTTCTGCCCACAAAGAAATCCGCAGCAGTCACGACATAGAGCTCCGCTGAGCTCACTCACCCGCTCTCTCACGCACTCATTCTGTTTCTCCCGCCGCTGCAGGCTGCCCTTTTACTGGGCCCCTGCCTGCATTGCTGCCTTTCTGCCCGCAAAGATATCTGCAGCAGTCCCAACAGAGCTCCATTGGCTCACTCTACCCCCTCCCTCATTCGCTGTTCTGTTTCTCCTGGCGCTACAGGCTGCCCTTTGTACTGGGGCCCCTGCCTGCATTGCTGCCTTTTCTGCACACAAGATATCTGCAGCAGTCCCAACAGAGCTCAATTGGGCTCACTCCCCCTCTCCCTCACTCGCTCGCTCTGTTTCTCCCGGCCACAGGCTGCCCTTTGTACTGGGCTCCTGCCTGCATTGACACCTTTTTCTGCCCAAAAGAAATCCGCAGCAATCCGACAGAGTTCAGTTGAGCTCGGTCACTCTCCCTCTCACTCACTCCGATCCTAATCTGTCCCAAACACTGATTTCGAAAGCGATCATGGTATTCTGCCCTGAAATGTGAAAACATATTTCGCCAGGATGTGAAAATTATAGCTGTACTGTTCATAAGGAGGTGTGAAATAATGCCAGTGTTGAAAATCTGGAGTGAAAATATTATTAATTTGAAGGTTACAAGGGTGCATGGAAACTGCACAACACGCTAGTAACACAGTCATTTTATGGAATTTCAGCACGAAATTTTCAACCTAGGCATTTAGGACCTCTGCTCCTGAACAGTGTCACTGTGATTTTCTTACTGCATCCCAAACACTGATTTCCCACAGCGCCTGCTCTATTCTGCGCCAGAAGTGTGAAAACACATTTCAGCCAAGATGTGAAAATGACAGCTGCACTGTTCATAAGCAGGTGCAGGGAAATGGCAATGTTGAAAATCTGGAGAGAAATATTGCAAAGTTGAGAATTTACAAGCGTGCATGGAACCTGCACAGCGTGCGTTTCGTAACACACTCATTTTATAGACTTTCGTCACAAAATTTTCAACCAAGGCATTTTAGGACATCTGCCCTGAACAGTGTCACTGCGATTTTCTTAATCGTCCCAAACACTGATTTCCACAGCAACGCGCAATTCTGCAAAATTGCAAAACCCATTTCAGCCAGGATGTGAAAAATGACAGCTGTACTGTTCATAAGGAGGTGCATAAATATGGCAATGTTGAAAATCTGGGCCCCAGATATTCAAACTAGTGCCAAAAAGTGCACATAGCAGGGTAGCGCGCAAGTCTATTGCGCCCATGCGCATAGAATGATGATGATATCCAAAAAGCGGAGCAGGCCAAGTGCGCCTACAGCCGACGATTGAATATCGCACCACCTGCGCCATAGCGCCAACAGGGAGGGAAGCTGAGCAGATCTGATGCACCATAGCGCAACAAGGGATGTTCAGCTGAGCAGTCCAGAGGTGCCATAAGCGCAACTAGGAGCCCCCAGCAGCAGAGCAATGTAACTGCACAACCAGGGAGGTAAGGCCCACCAACCATGCCACAGATGGACACAGGAACACACAGCAGAACAGACATCGTCCCCACACCCCAAGCACAGCACAACTGGGGAGGGCTGGAATAACCCACTGGCCCATGGAGACAAGCAAACAACCCACAGAGCGGGCCATGGTGCCCCATCACACCTACCAGCAAGCTGTGACTGGCACACAAGGAGGGCAGACCACCCCATGTCACACCATCCCCAGTGCAGAGCACACCTGCACCGTGAGCCCCAGACACCCCCATGAGCAGTGACCACCACTGCAGGAAAACCCATGCATGCCACCACCTCCACTAGTGACACTGCAACCTGTGCACCACAGAACCATGCAAGTCAGCCCCACCATGGCACCCATCAGCGGGTGGCAGCACATGGCAATGCAACAACGGCAGACACGCTGCCACCATGCACAGTCCCCCAAGGTACTACTGAGAGACTGACCATGCATCGGCACAAGAGGTACCCACACAGGACAGGGCGTGCCCTTGACACCACCACCAGTGGTACAGCACCCTGCACAGTATTCCAGTGACACACCCCGACCGCCACTGGCCACAACAGCCAGCACAGACACCCACAGTGATGCGTGGAAGCATGCACCACAATCGATGACACACAGTGTATGGACAGACATCCACCCATACCCAAGGGCACACCAACACAGGGACGCAGTGGAGGCAACCAAGCCCCATTGTGGGCCCATGTAAGCTATGTACACAATCCACAGTCCTCCATGGCACTGGAGTGCCAGCCACCCTGTGCACGCACCAGTGGACCCGTGACACCACCAGCAGTCGCCTGGAGCACAAATCACAGACAGTGGGGCACATCTCCTGCAACACACACAAGGCACAGCATGGAGGTGGGACAACACTGTGGTGCCCACAGTGCCATCAGAGCCAGGCATGCACCACACCAGTGACAGGGCAACCCAGCAAAGTGACAGTACTGGCACACCCTGCAGGGACTGCCACCACTGACATGCCGGCGGACCATGCAGATCACAGACATGCATGTGTGTCAGCTGCACAGGCCATGGACGGACCGATGGGTGCGCCATGGACACAGAGCACACACCATGGACCACTGCACACAGTCATCCAGTGCACAGGGCACAACACAAACCACAGACACTGACTGATAGCTACCCCCACACCATAGTCACCTCCACATGGACACACACACATACCCATGACTGCACCATCCCTAACGCCATGCACACCACTGCAGCTGAGCACCTATAGCCCGGCTGAAAATCACAGACCACCACAGTATTCATATCAAAATCAAATGTATTGCACAAATACAAAATTCAACTATTTACAAGAATACAAAACTATATACAAGGTGGGGTGGGGGGGCAGTGGTGGACAAATGGGATGGGAAAGGAGGGTGTGAGGGTGGGTCCAGAGGGTAGGGGAATCAGGGACTGAGAGATTCTCAGCGGAGTGCTGTTCTGTGCTGTGAGTCCTCCGGCCTCTGTGCCTTCTCAGTACCCCGTGCTATCCAATCACCTGAGGATTCCAGTGATTCCCGGCCAGCAGTAGCAGTTCCCCACAGCCTCCCTGTTGTCCAGTAGATGGCGGTATCTAGGACAAGGAGCATGCCCAATGTGCATGGCATACGACCATGGGACATACCTGTGACGGTGTGTGACCACCCGCAGTGATCACATCCACAGGACCTGCCCACCCAGGTGCATACAGCCATGCGGAATGCTGCACATGCCCACCAGCCAAGTCACGCACAGCACCACCGTGGCTGTTTAGTGACATGGCTATGTGGTGCAAAGGCAGTGGCACAACCATGCACCTGGTGCATGCATGGACCACCATTGACGACTCCCAGACATGCATTGCCACTGGACAGTATTGACTATAACAAGTTGCGTGCATGGCAGTGGTGTCGATGAGTGGTGGCCGCCCGCTGCCACCCTGTCACACAGCATGCAATAGTAATCATGGTTGTATGGCACTCACCCTCATCGGCGGGCCAGGTCAGGTGGTGATGGCCCTCCCCGCCTGGCTGCACCGTCCTCCTCCCTCCGCCGCCTCTCTTAACCTGCAGCATTCATCCGGGCCTGTGGGAAAACAAGGAGAGAAGAACATCAGTACAATCCCGAAGCAAAGTCCCCTGCCCCAAGGTGTTGCCCTCCCTCCCAGCCAGACCCACCCCACACCTGTGAACACCATCACAGCCAACCCCAGATGGTCCCTCCCTATGTGCTGGACAAACACAACACTGTTACCCATATGGATTATAAAAGTGTGCTGATGGAACCCCTACCTGACGGGCACCGTGCCCCTCCTGGCACGTGCCGCAGTCGTGCCAGTAGTCTGCCCCTCTTCTGCAGGTCCCCATAGTGGTGCCTGCACTGCCCGCACTCCTCCCCATCCGGTGGCCTCCTCCAGGGCAGTGGCCACCTCCTGCCACACCTGGGTCCTGGCCTGTCCAGAGGCGCCTCGAAGAGAGGCCCATGGTGTGGCTCAACAATGCCACCAGATTCGCCAACTCAATGGCTGACCACTGCACTGCTCATCTGCGTGCCATCCCAGCTATAGTAGGCAATATGGCACTCTGCAGCGCTGGTCCCCACGAGCAGATGCTGCGCAGCAGTCCGCCATTCCCGATCGCTGCTGTTACCGAACAATGATAGAGGTGCACCCATGCTCGACGATCGTGCCTAGGAGGCAAAGGTCGGGCACAGGGTCAAGGGTCTCTGGCGCATGGCCATGCACAGTGCCATTGGAAGACAATGTGTAGCACGATTGGCTGCCTGTGTGCCAGCGCCATAGCGGACTACTGAGCAGTTGGGCCATTGTGCCTATGATGGCCCAGTGCCACAGCGCCATGTAGTGACCATCGCTATAGCGCCACTGGCACAATGGTGGCCGTGCCCTGCATTGCCTACCATGCACAGCATGTCATCAGCGCAGCAGACGCCTGCATCAGCAACCCGGCATGCGAGTGAGGTGTACTATGCATGTCACAGAACCTCGCCATTGGTTCAGCACGCTCAACACAACTGCGCAAGCGCAACAGCTTGATATTCAGCCGCCATATGCAAATCATCTAATCAGCCATTCAATGGCGCAGCACTGCAATTTGCATCTACTTAAAGTTGCCCTCATCTCATTTGCATGGATTACGCTATAAAAGTTGCGATAATGTGCTGCAGTGGCCATATCAAGTTACTGCAGTCTATTGGTGAGTTGCATGCTGTTTGGGAGTGTGGACTGTGGATTCAGGGACATGCATGGGACTGCACAGTCACAGGTAACAACTGCCATTCTTACAGGCTACATAATGACTGAGCAGGTTGTTGGAGGGAGGAACACAATGGTGGGAAGAGTAGAGGCCCAACTTTACAAAGGTCAAAACCGAGGCCCTGTTCGAGGTCTACCTGGATCAGGAGCCACTACTCAGTGGACGCCGGGGAACACCTCAAGCCCGTGCTGCATGGGAGGAGATGGCACGGCTGTGAACCTGCATGGCAGCCACCAGCCCGCAGGAGCTGAAGAAAAAGATGGCACGGATAGGAGGAGGGTAAAGGAGAAGGTGGTTGCCATCAGGGCAGCACGTGCTGCAACAGGTGGGGACAGCCGAGGTGGTACAGCTGACCCCACAGGAGGAGAGCGTTGCTGGAAGCATGCAGCGCAGTGCCATTGAGGGTGTTCCGATTGGTGGCTTCCAGACAGGTGGTGGCCCATCACTGCATGGTAAGTCATGGTCTGTCTATGGGGGGGCAGGGTAGGTCACACGCACTAACGTGACTTTGCTTTCCCTTACAGATCCTGAGCATCTGCATGGATCAGCAGTGGTGGCCTGTCCACTGCGGACAGTCAGCTGGAGTTGGAGGGGACCATCCACCTCCACAGGTATACATGGATCACTGCGACAGTGGGCCCGCCTGGCTGTCCACACTGATGTTGTTGTAACAGGTGTGGAAGCCCTGCCTGTCATCACAGCATGCTGGCATCCATGGATGCCAGCATGCCTGTGACTGTGGCGGTGCAGAGTCCATCACCAGTGATGATGACATGACCGTCATGAGGCAGGACACATGTGTGCCCCGGGATGGCCACACAGCAGGGCAATTCGCGCCCATGGCTGTGGGTGGTGTTGCCGTGGAGGCCTGCATGTCAGCACAGTCCCAGGCTGTGCCTGTCAGCACCAGTGGGGCAGCACTGGTGTCTGTTCAGGACATGGGACTGTTGCTGCCACTGCGGCAGCACCACTGAGCCCTGGGAGTGGCAGCCAGAGGGACAGCATCAGCAGTCGTCCAATGGGCAGGGTACAGGGTTCAGCGACCGCGCCTGTGCACCACCTGTGGACATGCCCAGATCTGGTCCTAGTAGCAGCACCACCCTCAAGGGGTGCTGATCATCGGGCGTGCACACCCTGAAGGACAGGATGCCGAGGAGGCTGATGACCTCTTGGATGAGCACACCCGCATACTGCAAGCATCGGTCCAGCAGCAGATGCAGCTTGCGACATCCGTGGATGCACTGCGTGTGTGCTCTGGGTGGGCAGAGGGAGCATCGCAGCAGGGACACCGCACTGATCCTGGCAGGGATGGACCATTTGCGGAGGATGTGACCACTGCCATTGACAGGCATGCACAGGCATTCATTGCTGTCATGGCCACAATGGGCACACGTCAGGTGCCCATGCATCGTGGACACCACGCAGTGCACTATCCACCCCCATTCCCGGGTGGCTGCGATTCATCCCACCCTGCGGCCGGGTTCAGCTGTGGGCATCCCGAGCACTCCTGGTGCAGGCATGTTCGGTGTGCTGCAGACCCTGACAAGCACAGTCAAGTTCATGCAGTGGAACCCCTGGGGATCATCTGTGCCACCCCATGAGGCCAGTGGTCAGCCTGTCAGTGCTGGCATGGTCTCAGCGGGGCCGCCCACACATCCGCAGGCCGTGGCACTGTGTCGCTGACTGACCTGTCTCCCAGCGTGGCTACTGTCTGGTGCTGCCCTGTGTATTGTGTGTTTCAGTGGGCAGTGCACGCTGGGTACCAGCCCTGCAAGCAGACACACAGTCCACCTGCACCCTCCCGGCTGCTGTCCGCGGTTGCATGTGCATGATGATACCTGCATTGCGCTGTACACCAATGTGCAATGGTGCTCAGCATCTGACACACGACATGGACAGGCAGTGGGCGTGGTGGCCTGTGGACATGTGTGTTGCTAGGGTGTGGTTCTGGGTCAGTGTGCCTCCTGCCCTCTGTGTATGTTTGTTGCGTTGTATGTGAGCATGTGTGTGTGCCATCCGCGTGGCATGTTAATCCTCACCCATCCCTGGTTGTGTGTGTGCTTCAGTGCCCTGCCACTTCCCTTGATGGCATGCACCCTGGTGTGTGTCCATGTGTGTTTGTGGGTTGTGCCTTAGCCACTGGTGGTTGCACATGGCCCCATCACTTACCTGGGTTGGCTGAAGTACTCCTCCGTGATGGTGTCCCAGTGCAGCTGTGCCAGCCAGAGCAGTCGGGGGTCCCGTCGGCCAAGGGGCTGCCCATCACCATCATCACTGGCATCCCCATCGCTGTCCCACATTCTGTTGGCCATGTTGTGCAGGATGCAACAGGCCAGGAATAGTCCGCAGGCCTTTGAGGGCTGTACTGTAGGGCACCGCCAGAGGTGTCCAGGCAACAGAAACATGCCTTCAGCATCCCGAACACCCACTCAATGACATTACGGTGGTGACGTAGCCTCATTGTAGCATTGCTGAGGTGGGGTCACGGGCTGTCGGTAGGGTGTGAGCAGCCAGAGATGGAGTGGGTATCCACTGTCACCTGTGTGAGGGGGCGGAGGTTAGTTTGTGATCAGCATCGCCCTGCCCCAGGCCATGTAGGCCACTACCCTTGCACCTCTGGCATGCCCCCAGGCCCTATGATTGTCCATGGGTTTGCATCTCACCCAGTAGGTGTCCAGTGGGGATGACCCCACTCTCAGATCTGTGGCACAATGCTGACTGGTGCCAGATGAATGAATCATGTGCTCCCCAGGGTGCGTGGCAGAACATTGATTATCGCCCCCTGGCATCACACACCACCTGGCAGTTGATGCTGGCATAGCCCTTGCGATGAGTGTATGTGGCCCCTCGGGCCAGGTGGTGTGTGTATGGCCACATGGGTGCAGTCATTGCCCTTAGCATGCCATGCTACATGCTACCCTGTGGATCTCCTGTATGTTTTCTGTGCGCTCCGCCATGTGCTGGGGAAATGGATGTACTCCGCAGCATGTGGCAGCAGTGCACTGAGGAATTGGGTGAGGTGGCATGACGGGGCCGACTGGGTTATGCCTGTGGTGTCCCCAGTTGGTCTCTAGAAGGTACCCGTGGTGAGCAAGCACATGCAGGCTGTTACCTTAGTCTCCACTGACAGGGCATGGCTCCGCCATGTGGGTGCCTGCATCACATCACTGCACAGCTCACAGAGCCACCTCAGAATTGCCCTATTCAGGTGGTACCAGCCCACAATCTCAGTATCAGTGTAAAGCTCAAAGCAGGCGGGCTTGATACTGCCTGTTGGGGCATACTGCAGACAGGCCCTTCCACGGCCATGCCCCCCTGCCACCATCTTCTCATCCCACTCATAACGGCCTCCATTTAGAAGGTGGCACTGGCCATGTCCTGGCTTGTGTTCACCCACCCTGGCAGCTGTTGCTGTATTCTCCCCGCTGTCTGGTTGCTACTCCCTGCACGGGTACCTGCCTGTGCTGCCTCTGTGCTGTGGGCTCCCCACCTTCCCTATGTCTGGCTGTTCAGACTGCCCTTTCCTGGCCTGCCCTGTTTGTGCCTCCTGCCCTGCCCTGTCTGCTAGAGTTCTGCCTCATGTGGCTTCCCTGTAGTGTTCTTGAGCCTCTCCTTGCTCCTTTTAATTTTGGCTCATTTCAGCTATATGGTGCAACTTCCGCTTGCTCCCTATTGTGCATGGCGCAAGTCGTTGAATATCACTGCACCATTTATGCATGGTTCCTCCCCTTCAGCTGCGCATGCCTTCATTATCATTGTGCTGTTGCTCAGCATGATTGGGGTGCAACTGCCTCCCGCTGAATATCACAGAATGGTGTACTTTCGACTATGCAGGCACAACCTTATTGCGCATGGCTCAACTCTTTTGAATATCTGGGCTCTGGAGTGAAAATATTGCAAAGTTACGAGTTATGGCGTGCATGGAACCTGCACAACGTGCACGCTCATAACACACTCATTTTATGGACTTTCATCACAAAATTTTCAACCAAGGCATTTTAGGACCTCTGCTCCTGAACAGTGTCACTGCAATTTTCTTAATGCATCCCAAACACTGATTTCCCACAGCAACCGCGTTATTCTGCACTGGAACTGCGAAACACATTTCAGCCAGGATGTGAAAAATGACAGCTATACTGTTCATAAGGAGGTGCATACAAATGGCAAAGTTGAAAATCTGGAGTGAAAATATTGCAAATGGAGCGAAGTTACGAGCGTATAGCAACTGTGCAATGCACGCCCTAAAACAATAATTTTTGATTTTTCCCACCAAATTTGCAACATAGATTTTTGAGAGCCCACCTCACGAATACTGGCAGTCATTTCATTAATCGGTCCTGAAAGGTGATTCTGTGCAGTGACCACAAAATCACCTTTCAGAACCAATGAACGCCATGACAGTGGCTGAATTCATGAGGACAGGGCCCAATAACCCCATGTTGAACATTTGGTGCCAAAATTCCAAAAATGCCGAAAAAAGTTGAAAAGACCTATTTATCCCTTTATACAGCTTACGGCATTTCCTCAGTTCGCGGTTAGCTTTGAAGAGTGCAGATGTGTTCCCGGTCCACGAGGATCATTACCTGAACTCCGCCGGTAAGTATGGGATGATGGGGAGTGTGGGGAGGCAGAGTACACAGAGGGTGGGCGCGAGTTGTGAGGGGGCAGGGAGATGGCGAGGACTGTTTTCTTTTTACAGGTTAATCAAAAAAAAAAATCGCGGGACAGTTTGTTTTTACAGGGCCATTTGTGCGCTGGGGTGGGCTCCTGCATGCCAACAGAGTGTTTTATTTGGGGGCAGCTCTAGCTGATGGGGGATTAGGCATCCCCATCGGCACAAAAGGAGGGGCGCAAGAGCTGAGTGGGATTGGGCACCCCTCGGCACAAACTGTACTGCTTATTTGGGGGGAAATTACGCCAATGGGGAGGGCTCCTGTTGGAAATGAAACTGGGAGGAGGATATAATGCCAACAGGCAGTGGGCTCCCTCATGGCAACATGAACATACATGGCCACTGAAATCGATGGGGATTGGGGCCCCGTCGGCAAACAAACACTGTGGTGGGGGACACATGCTGCCGAGGGGATTGGGCACCCTCGGCAGTGGGGGTGCTTATATTGTTTGTAAACATGACAGCAAGCCACTGTCATGTTCACAAATAATATCACAGTAGCAAGGTTTCACCCAGCAATGATGGGTCGCACCTCATTGCAGCAGAATGACTGATGCTGCAATGACTAGGATGCCCCTGCTGCAGTGGCTGAAACCTTTCAAGGTGGTGGCATGCTGCTGCTGACACTAGTTCAGCCAGTGTTAAAGCTCCCTCCAAACAAGTGCCCTGGGTGCCACATGTCCCCAGCTCACGAGGGAGAAAGGAGAGTGTGGCATGAGTGCTGCAAAACAAAGGACGGGATCCTCTGTAGGAGCCGTGGCATGTGTGAGTGGCTGGGCAGGAAGAGCAAGAGCTGGAGCTGTGTGTCTGAGTGGCATAGCCATGAGTAGAGCCTAGGAGGATGTACAGCGGCTGCCATGGGAGGGAGCAGAGCACAAGCAGGGAGCAGGCACAAACTGAAGTTCCCATTTCAGGACCCAGTCTGTTGGCAGCAGAAACAGAGAGTGTGAAATGCGAACCAGAGAAGTGAAGAAGAGCAGGTGCTGGGTGAGAGCAGACCCTGTTCAGTCAAGGCTGCTGCTAATAATTAAAAAAATGAACTTTGTGCTAAGTGGAAGCAGGTAGGACTGTTGGGACGCTGCCTACTTTAACTCCTACTTCTGAGGAGGGGTAGTGGACATGGCTATAAAAGGATTGTCTGGAATGGAAAGAGACTGAGGCTCTCAACACAGAAAACTGGACTGTTGCTAAAGCATGGTGGGAAAAGTGAGTGACCTTGAGCTCCTGGTGAGTGATGGCAAAGAAAATAAGGGAAAATGAACTGCACAACCTATGGACAGTGTGCAGCCTACAGGACATGGTACTGCACAGTGTGTGCCCTCAAAGCCTATGTCATGGCATCCAAACCCCAGGAGCACTGTGTTTAAGTCCTTCTGCAGCAGGCAGAGAAATTTGAGAACCTGACCTCCCCACCAGCGTAATTTCTTTGGAGCTGTAAGATCTGAACTATGGGGAAATTAATGGAGTATCAAGTTGTGAGAATGATCCCCTCCCAAATAATCTGCTGGCCTGAACTGTATATAACTGTCCTGCATTTTAAACTGCCATCTGCATTGAGGAACCAGTGACTGACAGCTGGCTGTGAGGGGCACTGAATAGCCCAGGTATGTAGAGGCCATGGGTGCTGCCCAGATGACCCAAGGGTAGGTGTGGCATAAGAGTGCAGATGCCAGATGAGGAGACCCAGCAACCTTCCACTATGCACTGAACAATTGTTAGCCATGTCTGGCTGGGTCGCCAACAAAAAGCAAAGGTTCCAGCCAAGATTACCTCAGCCCAGCTATCGATCATCCCTTGAAAATGATCTCATCCCAGCAGTTGGCATCCCAAAGATGACATTGTTTTCCTGCCTGAGACAACTCATGCCACCACCTGATGATGTCTGAGGTTCCGAAGGAGAGAAAGTTTTCAGTTAGCAGTCTGGATTTCGAGGAAGAGGAGAATAAGATGCACATGCCCAACTGTTGCCAGAGGGATGAGACCAAACCTAGACCACCTGACTCTACAGCTAGTGAGTCTGTTCCATCTCTTACTCTCAGTGTGGTCTGGGACTTTCCTGAGGTTTGAACTGTGTCATTCACACTGATCTTTTGTGCACTTTTGGGGATTTTTAGTACCAGAGACACTATGGTGACTTTAATTAAAGTGTTATAACCTGCCCTAAGTTGAAATTTAGGTGTTTGACCCTGGTGCTTGTATCGAGCTGCTAATTAACTTGTTCATAACTACGTACTACACTGTTTTACCTGTTCTTGTTACTGTTTTAATTATGAAATATATTTTTTAAAGCTAACTATTACAGCTGTTATGGCGGTGGTTTAGATTTGGCCTGGTCCTTTAGGCATCTACACTTAGAGGTAAATCCCTTCTGGAGTCATGGGGACAACGTGAAATCTATGCTATGTAACACCCCACACCCCACTGTGTCTAAGGGTCCTGATGGTAAGCAAGGGGAGGTTGCAAACTAAAACCTTCCAGAGAGGTTAAGCCAGCAGATATAAGAAAACCAAGGCCTTACATCCAGTTGGGTTCTGGCAGCATAGTGCAGGTTATACCGCTCCAACAAACCTCATCTTACTACCGCTGCAGCTTCAGGCTGGACTGGGAGAGGCAAACCAGCGGGCTTCATATAAGGAAGAAATCAGTTAGTTAATTCAATAATCTCAGTAGCAACGTGAAGTAGAACCAAAGAGAAATTTAATTCTGATTCTTATATTATAAATAAATTGCTCAGCTTCATGGAGCAGAGACAGAACAAACACAGGGTATTAGATGGGGGTACAAAGCAGTACCTAGATGACACAAGTGCATTTTAACCAACAGGCCTAGGAATTAGACCAGGTACAGACTCCACACAGATACCCAAAGCCATATCAAAGCTCAGGACCTTAAAGGGTGCGAGTTACTCAAACCATTACCCGGGAAGTGCCTTACTCCCCTCCCCGAATTTAACTGATACCGGGATATGGCCTTTAATCCATACTGCGGTCGCCTGAAACCTTACCTGTAAACCAATCAGTTTTGCAACCCTCTTCCTATAGGGGAGAATACCAGATTAAAGCAGAAGAATGAACAACATGGCTCCAACCTTTCCAGTTACTTTCACCATGTGCATTCTGTTAGTGCCACTGGTCTAACATGGGACCTGCCCCATCACGGGCATGGCAGGACTGATAAAGGCGTATACCCACCCCAACAGTGACACCGGCACAGTGAACAACACTACAGTGACTACAGAGCCACGTCGCTGTGTCGCCACTGGAACCCGCACTGTCTGTTGGAAGTCTTGCACCCCCAAATCAGCTTAGACTCAGAGTTGATAATCTTTAGTGGGAGGGTGCAGGGGGCACAGCCCTGTGTGGGTGTTCAGAGGGCTAAGAAAACACTTTGTTTTCTTTGGAACCAACTGCCGACCCATGAAAGTGGTCAACCTGCCGGTTTCGCTGTCTGGTCATTCGACAGCATTTTGTCGATGACCAGTCGTGGATCCGATAAAGGGATCCCCAGAATGCACACAACAGCTGACCCATGTCAGCATGCCACACTGGGTAACTGACCTCCTTGGAGCTGCCACCTCAAGGGTCTTGCCACCACCACAACAGCCCCACTGTCATACCTTTACTTTTACAGCAGCAAGTCTCCCGAGCACCAACCATAATGAGCCTTCCTCCAGTTGCTTTCTCCCAACCACTGGGCTCTAGGAACCACAGTCCCCACAGTTGCACTCCTCTCACCCTTGCCTTAGAAATTAATTAAAACCCATAGCCATCGACACTCACAAGGCTGGTACCTCTCAGGCCGAGGGAGGGTTAAGCCTCAATCCGACATGCCCTACATATTGCCCACTGGCTCCCCTGTGAGAAACCTCCTTTTATACCCTGGGGCAGAACACAGAATGCCCCAAAGCCAGGACCCTAACCAACAGGGGCTAGCACAGTGTAGTAAGCCAGCCCTGAGAGGGTGGCTTACACTGTCCCCCAAAATCCATTTCTTCCTGTAAATGGGGTACCTAGCCAGCCCATGAAGGTGTCCACTGAAAGGGGTATGCACATCCCACCAGGCAACCCCTCCACAGGGTACGCCAATGAGTCCATGTTGCCCCGGTTTACTTCACAAACCGCACTGCGGAGCCGCTCTTGCCCAGAAATGATGTAGACGGTAACTGTCATTAAAATTATAAAACAATAAAGTCAGGCTGTTCTTAACAAAACATCTAACTTGAATACTTACATGAAGGAACCCACTCTCCACACACATCCACCACAATCCTCCAGCTTCATATACACTCTCACTCAGCTCTTCATGGTTAGAGGTAGATACTTGGTTAACATTTTGACTTTGTTTCAACAGGGAACATTAAAAGTTTTTTTGTTTCTTCAACCTCAGAAATAAACAGTCACAGTGGGGGCAGTTCACACAGTTCCAGTTCTTAACCTCTGAGGAACAGTCCTGCAGCACTATCCACTGGGCACAGTCTCTTTCAAAGTTTTCTTCATTGCTTTTAACTAGGAACAGCCAAACAAACTTGTTGAACAGTCCTGGCATTTCACAGGTGCTAAGTGTCTCCTCTAAATGGCTGGCCATCTGCCACAGGAAAATAGAAGACAGGGTCTGGCTTGGTAGTTTTTTGCAAAAGAGTCTGTAGATATTATGTAGTGCCAGCAGCCACATCCTGGACAAGAGCATAATGTTTAAATAGAGTCAGTCCAGCCTAGGGGAAGAATAGCATATAGTTCTGGCTTTCTGGATGATTTCTGGGGTCAG
Source organism: Neoceratodus forsteri (assembly GCA_016271365.2). Taxonomy (NCBI): domain Eukaryota; kingdom Metazoa; phylum Chordata; order Ceratodontiformes; family Ceratodontidae; genus Neoceratodus; species Neoceratodus forsteri. The sequence goes on from CM057452.1 coordinate 428,930,628, forward strand.
TGGCTGGATGATTCAGACTGCTGTTGGAGCTTTTGGACCATTCCCCAAAACACCTAGTCAGGCGCTTTTCTTCTATAATGTCCCACAGCCTCTCTGGGACATAAGGGTATTCAGCAGTTGGGTACTCAATGTGTTTCTGACAGAAGAGAACTGGTTTCAGAGCAAGAAACCAAGTCTAGAACTAGATTTTTACTAAGTAATCACTTCTATCTCAGCAGGAGTTAGTACCTGTTTGGATTAAGCAAACATATACTTTATTAGAGGAAGGGTCTCATTTAAGTAAAAAAATAAGAAGAAGAAAGTCGCTGTGTGTTTCTCTGAGGAAGGGGTCTGTATCAGCTTAATCTACTGAGTCAGAGCAGAGGGTGAATCTAATAGGGATGTGGCTTAGCAGCTTAGGTGTACAAAAGCAGCTGTTTCCAATTACAGCTTCTGGCTGTTTCTGACAGAAGAGAACTGGCTTCAGAGCAAGAAACAGAAGTCTAGAACTACAGATTTTTACTAATTAATCACTTCTATCTCAGCAGAGTTAGTACCTGTTTGGATTAAGCAAACAGATATTTTATTAGAGGAAGGGGTCTCATTTAAGTAAAAAATAAAAAGTCACTGTGTGTTTCTCTGAGGAAGGGTCTGTATCAGCTTAATCTACTGAGTCAGAGCAGAGGGTGAATCTAATTGGGATGTGGCTTAGCAGCTAAGGTGTACAAAAGCAGCTGTCTCCAATTACAGCTTCTGGCTGTTTCTGACAAAACAGAACTGGTTTCAGAGCAAGAAACAGAAGTCTAGAACTACAGATTTTACTAATTGCCCTCCTTCCCACCCCTCCAACCTCCCATAAAAGCAAGTTCTACTTTTATAGCCCCTGGATTTGACTGACAACAGGAACTTCCTGTTTGGCAGTAGGAAGGAAGGAAGGATCACTGAGACACATTAGTTTCATCAACCTTGAAGGAACCTTAAAAAAAATAATCCCCGGCTGCTGGAGGTCTGAATCAAACACGGAAGAAGGAGACTACTGAAGACTACAGGAAGTTCCTGTCCCAGAACAGGAAGGGCAAGAGTTGTAAGGGCACATAGGCAGTAGGAAAGTAAGTGCAAAAATACATAGAGGGAGGAGACTGTAAGCATACAAAGCAACAGGAGAGGGAACACAAAATAAGTCAAGATGGGAGTGGTGCAGTGCAATGGCTGTGGGGCAGCAGTGTTCTGGGAGACATTCTGGAGGTTGCGATGCTGCCCTGTTTGCAGGCACCTCTCTGGTCTGAGGGAGGAGGTTGCCCATCTCCAGGCTGATCTGGCTAGGATTCATGAAACCTCTTCCCCACCCAGGGACCACAAGGGCCACCACTGTTACCTCAGAGGTTGCCAAGAAGAGGCGGTTGGACCAAGGTGGGCTCAGGGAGGGACAGGGTGGTGGAACAGAGGTGCATCCCTCCAGTTGTACCTCTCCACAATTCTTATGCTGTTTTGGCAAAGAGTGGTTCCTCTATGGAGGCACCTGCAGTGGAGACCAAGGAGGATGCTGGGAACCTCTACAAAGGAGACCCACAAGAGGGTGGCATGAGACCCCACAGGGAAGGAAACAACTACTGATGGGGACTTGATCATTAGGGGTAGAAGTGGGGGAGAAAGGGGATAGGGAGGTAAGGTACCTGCCTGGTGCCACGCTCAGAGGGACAGAGAGAATCCTCAGGATCATAGGGAGCAGCTGCACGAGGGAGGGAGCTGGATGTCACTGTCCACCTAGGGACAAATGACCTGGCTGTGAATGGGATCAGAGTGGTGCAAGAGGAGTTTGTGGAGTTGGGAGGGCCTAAGACAAGTAGCATGTACGGTAACCTTCTTGGAGGTGCTGCCTGTCTATGGCAAGGATGCTAGGGAATTCCGCAACATGAGATTCAATGAATGGTTGAAAAACTGGTGTGGAGCTCAGGGATTTGGCTTCATTGGGGACTGGGGAGCCACCTGGAGGATGCAGGCTTATACTGGCGCGATGGTCTGCATCTGTCCAGGAGGACCAGAATCCTAGGTGACAGGTTTAAATGCTTCATTGGCAAGCATTTAAACTAGCTAAGGGGAGGCACTGAAAAGGAAAAAGGAAATCCCAGCCTCCCCACAAAACACAGTAGTTAGTGAGGTAAACACCAAGGTAGAGAAGTCAGTAGGGAGCAGGACAGGGATAAATGCAGAAAAAGACAGTAAGGACAGATATGGGGCTAAAAGGGTAAGGCCATAAAAATAAATGGAAAGTGATGAGTACCAATGTCCACAGTCTGTGCAACAAGCTCCTGAACTAGTGGCCTTGATGGAAGAGGGATGCCTGGATATTGTGGCAGTCACTGAAACATGGTACACAGAGAACCATGACTGGGATGTCAACATATCAGGATACACAGTCTACAGGAGTGACAGGGTGGGTAAAAGAGGAGGAGGAGGAGTAGTTCTCTATATAAGGGAAAGGATTAAAGCAACAGAACTAAAGAGTAAACAGGAAGTTGATGAGTCACTATGGGTCACCCTGGAGACAGGAAATAGCACCACAATCAGCATGGGGTTGTGTACAGACCCCATCTCAGGGAGGAAATGGACAAGAAAATGATAGAAAGCATCCTTAAAATGGCAGAAAAAGGGGATATATTGTTAATGGGTGACCTGAATATGCCAGATGTTAACTGGAGTACCTTTGATGCAGGCACATCCAAGAGCAGGGTCATTCTTGATGCCCTACAGGGGACATGTCTCAGACAGCTAGTGTTGGAACCCACTCGGGAGGAGCAATCTTAGACCTGGTACTCTTAAATGGGGAGGAGAAAGCATCTCAGATTTAGACGTGGGTAGCCATCTGGGAACAAGTGACCACCAAGCAGTGTGGTTCACAATAAACACAGCCATAGAGTCAAGCCATACAGAAACAAGAGTATTGGACTTTAGGAAGGCTGACTTTGGGAAAATGAGAGAGTGCCTCAGAAAAGTACTAGCAAACGGGCAAGAAGGAGGGTGGAGCAACAATGGGAATAATTAAAACAGCCATCGCAGAGGCAACAAGCCTTTGTGTGAGCAAATCAACAAAACAAAATGAAGGAAACAAACACCATGGTTCTCAAAAGAGGTGGCAGGGATGGTTAAGGAGAAAAGGATAGCATTCAGGAAATATAAGGAAACACAGAAGGAGCAGGACAGAGAACTTTATTAATTAAAGCAGAAGGAGCAGAGAAGACAGTCAGAATAGCAAAGGCACAAACTGAGGAAAAGATAGCCAACTCTGTTAAGAAGGGGATAAAACCTTTTATAGGTACATTAGGAGTGAAGAAAGACCAAGGGAGGATATAGAGACTTAATAAAGGGAGGGAATGTGTACAGAGGGTGACAGTGAAAAGCAGGGATACTGAATGGCTATTTCTGCTCCAGTATTCTAAACGAAAGAGGAGGGGAGGTACTAAACCAAACAAGGAGAAACTCTGAATAGGGGGTCGATACCAGTCCATTCACAGAAGAAAGGGTTTTGAAAGAACTCTTGAAACTGAGGGTGGACAAAGCAATGCCCTTATGGGATTCATCCAAGAATTCTAAAAGAACTAAGGGTAGAACTAGTAACACCACTGACTACTCTCCTTAACAAATCATGGGAGGATGGGGTGGTACCTGAGGACTGGAGGAAGGCAAATGTGATTCCACTTCACAAAAGTGGGAGCAGGGTAGAGGCAGGAAACTACAGACCAGTTAGTTTGACTTCAGTGGTAGGGAAAATGATGGAATCACTTCTGAAGGAAAGAATTGTTGAGTATCTAGAGGTCAGTGGGGCATAGGACCCAAGGCAGCATGGTTTCACAGCAGGAAGGTCATGTCAGACGAACCTAATAGATTTCTTTGACTGGGTGACCAAAGTAGTAGACCAGGGAGGGGCTGTGGATATGGCCTACCAAGATTTTAGCAAGGCATTTGACACAGTCTCACACAAAGATTAATATACCAGTTAGCCAGCCTTGGGTGGGTCCCAAGGTGGTAGTCTGGATAAAAACTGGCTAGACAACAGGATGCAAAGGGTAATAGTAAACGAGTCCACAGTGAAGAAAGGAGAGTAACTAGTGGGGTACCACAGGGTTCGTACTGGAACCGGTCTTCTTTAAATGTCTTTATAAGTGACATTGAGACACCTGGAAGGAAAGGTATGTCTCTTTGCAGATGACACAAGATCTGCAACAGGGTTGCTACACAGGTGGGGTGGAAAGAATGAAAGGGACTTGGCAAGGTTGGAGGAATGGTCAAATATGTGGCAGCTCGAGTTCAGTGCAAAAGTGCAAGGTAATGCATCTGGGAAACAAAACCCAAGGAAAGAGTACACAATGGGGGTGAGTTAATAACAACAACAAAAATCAAAGAGACTTAGGGTAATTATATCAGATGACCTAAAGGTGGGCAAGCAATGTGAGAAGGCAGTAAGGAGAGCTGGGGGATACTGGCATGCACAGGGAGAGGCATCACCAGTAGAAAACAGGAAGTTGTTATCCCTCTGTACAGACAGTTAGTGAGACTCCATCTGGAGTACTGCGTGCAGTCTGGAGATCCCATCTCTGCAAGACATAGACAGAGTGGAGGCTGTTCAGAGGAGGCAACCAAAATGGTGCAGGGTCTGCACCAGAAGACATACGAGGAGAGACTAAAGCAGCTTAATATGTATACCCTTGAGGAAAGGAGGAGAGGGGCACATGATAGAAACTTTCAAGTATCTCAAGGAATTAACAAAGTACAAGAGGGTAGTATATTTCAGAAGAAGAGATGTGCAAGAACAAGGGGCACAATTTGAAGACAGAGGGGGACGGCTGAGAGGTAATGTTAGAAAGTATTTTTCACAGAGGGTTGTGGATGCATGGAACAGCTTTCCTGAGGAGGTTGTGGAGTCAGGAACAGTGGAAGAATTCAAGACTGCATGGGACAGGCATATGGCAATTCTAGTGGGGTGGGAGGAAGTAAGCTGTTGATTAACTAGAATCTGCAGCTTATCCATCAAATGAGGAAATGGGCAGACTAGGTGGGACAAGCGGTCCTTATCTGCGTCAAATTCTATGTTTCTATTCGGCACCTCACACACCTTTCTGCCTGTGACCACTGGGACAGCTCTCGAACACTAATCCGATGGGTGGTACCTGACTCCAGCCACACCTGAGTCCTGTATGGCACATTCGCTGAGTCTCTGCTCAAGAGTCCATCAACCAAACACAGACGGCCTTGCACAGCACTGGAAGGCATGGGGTGTTGTATGGCAGCTTTAACATAGGGCTCTCATAAGGACAAGGAATGCCTCAGTACACCTCTTGGTCTGCAATTGGTAAACCTCTGGGGTTTGTCCAGGGGCAGCACAGCTGGCATCTCCCATACAACCTCCTCCTCCTGTTCCTCCACTTTTACCTTCACTGTGGTACTCAAATAAGCAAACTCTTTGCCTGGAGCATCTGCAGTACCACTGTTGCCCAGGTGGAGGACTTGCAGTCAACCCCTGGCCACCAGTTTCCTCCTCCCTTTTTGACTATGGTGCTTTGATCTACTGCCCCTTCTCAAAAGAATTTCACCATCTGCATTGTACCTACCATAATGTTATTCAGTTTGCCACAGGCTTCTCCAGACTGACCACCACTGCGACATATACTCACATGCCAACTGGTTCCCACTTGAAGTTAGGCTGAGACAGTAACATCCTGACTTTCCTCCAGCCTGACTCTCGGATGCCTACCAAGTAGCATCTATTTTCTCTTCTCCTGTCCGCCACTACGTGGTCCCAGACAATCCCTTCCCTCTCCCTCTCCTTCCCTCACTGCCGTATTACTCAAGACCAAAACACCCTTTCATACAAGGGTGTTAAACTCTTCAACAACTTACCCACCCCAACAATATTGCTTATCAGTAAGCATAGGTTTCATGGATAATTCATTCACATTTAATAACTCAGCTTGTTACAAAGGGGATGGTTTGCACCTTAATCATTTTGGTACCAGGATTATGGGGGAAAAAATCAATGAAGTCTTAAAATTCCAATTAAACTGGAATCGGTGGGGGGTCCCTGAGTCTTTAGGAACCCCAGTAAAATAAGTAACAACTCAAAGACCTGTAGGAGGGCAGCGGCAGGGCAAATAGGATGCTGGGATGCATCGCCAGGGGATTACCTCCAGAAAGGTGGAAGTGATCCTTCCACAGTGCAACTCTTGGTTAGGCCACACCTCAAGTATTGTGTACAGTTTTGGAGACCACATTTAAAGAGGGACATTACACTCCTAGAGAGGTCCAAGGAGGCAACCAAAATGATCTGGGGCCTGGGGAAGAGGACCTATGAGGAGAGTCTCAAGGAGCTGGACATGTACACCCTGGAGAGAGGAGGAGATGGGGACATGATAGGGGTCTTTAAGTACATGAAAGGATCAATAAAGGAGGCCCAGTCAGGGTGCTCCAAAGGAGGGAGGGTAGGGCAACAAGAGGTCACGGGTGTAGCTGGAAGAGGGCAGGCTCAGAGGGGAGGGAGAGGAGGAGATGTTATTTCACTGAAAGGGTGGTGGATCCATGGAATGCACTGCCTATGGAGCTGGTAGAGGTGGAATCTGTGGACGGGTTTAAGAGGGATGGGACAGGTGCAAGGGAAGGTAAATCTGACCAGGCTCAATACAGGAGGAACATCTGGGACTGGGGACAGTATAACCCAAGGGGAGGGGACACCAAAATCAGCCCTCAGTGCAGGTGCTGAAGATCGAGCAGACTCAGAGACCGTTAGGCCTATTCTGCTGGCATTTTAGTATATTAGTATGTTAGTATTAGTATTCCCAAACCCAAAAATTTTGGTTGAATGAGGTACTAATAAATGCTAGAAGTCTAACCAATAAGTTTGATGAATTTAAATACCTCCTAGCTACTAATAGCATCCAAATTACCCTTGTTACAGAAACCTGGTGGGATGCTTATGACCCTGGGACAGAAACATCCAAGGTTATAATGTTTACTCTAAAGCAGGGACCACAGAAAAGGTGGTGGTGTGGCCATATATATACATGAAACAATCATATGGGAAATCCCAGAGAACTTCCAATCTAGAAGCCCTCTGGGTTAAACTATCCCTCATCTGGTCCTCTATTCATCTTAGGCCTAGTGTATAGACTACCCTCAATGACCCTGAAATGATGCTAAACTACTAAACTATATTGGAGATCTTGATCCATCCAATAACATCATGATTTTTGGTGATTTTAACCTACCTAGTATAAATTGGGCCTTGGCATCTGCGATCAGCAGAATTGACAGTCTCTATTTAGATTTATTTAATGAACTTGGGTTAGAACAATTAGTGAAACATGCAACCAGGGACAATAATATATTAGATCTTATTTTAACTAATACTATCACTGTGGCCTGGATATTCAAAGGGAGTTGCGCCTGGCACAACAGAGTTGTGCGGTGCAACCACATTCGCCAGTGGGATATTGAGAAGGCTGCCTGGTGCAGCACAAATCCCGATGCACCGGGCGCAATGATAATGTATGCAGTGCAGATGCAGGGGCTTCCTATGCATATGCGGCACATCCCGATATTCAGCACGTTATGTGCGGCGCATATGCCAGCGCACCCCTGCACTGCACTGCACGGGGCTCAAAGTTAAGCCCCTGCAGAGTAGGAGACTCCCCGCCACTCCACAGGTGGGCTGCTGTATTGCAGGGTGCAACACAGCAGCCCAGCTGTGGGTGGCCACCTGCCCACCCAGAACACCGCCTGCAAGCACACACATCCTGGCAGTCTAGTGGACCCCTGCCGTAGCTGCGATCATGTGGTAAATGTACCTAAAGACAGCCGTGGTAGTCTAGTGGCCCTCCATCCTGATGAGTATGCAACATGTCAATCCCTGGTGGTCCAGTGGTACCTCCCATCTGGTCCCTGATGCCTGATGTTGCAATATGACCACCCTGGTGGTCTAGTGGATCCCTGCCCGTTGCCAGTCGCAGAACCATCCCGTGTATAACACTCTGGTGATCCAGTAGCACCCCCACACCCACCCACAGAACACACTTGCACCCCTGCCCCCGTCAGCCGGTAGGGCAGCTGCATCCTGCCCGCACCACCAAGCCACCCGCAAATGACAGGTACAGAATGGAGTGTAAGCCCATTGGTCCGAGTGTGGACCAGTGGGCTTGCAGGACACTACTAGGCAATCCTAAATTTGTGAATGGAGTCATTCACAGATATGGGACTGTCTGGTACAGTATGCCTGTGAAACAGTGGTCTGCTTGGAACCAATGAGCTTACACCATTCTGTACCTGTGTATAGCCGGGTGGCCAGGTCTATGGTGGGATGCAGCCTGCCGATGATGGGGAGCGGGTGGGCAAGGGTTCTGTGTGGGTGGGTGGGGTGGGGTGCCACTGGATCACCAGGGCGCTATGCGACCGGGATGGTTCCACCGATCATGGCTATGGGCTAGGGTTTCACTAAACCACCAGGGTGGTCATATTGGCATACATTGGGGCATCAGGGACTCGGGTGGGACGGGGAGACCACTGGACCACCAGGAATCAACATTTTGCATACTCATTGGGAATCGGGATGGGGCCACTAGACTACCAGGGGCTATCTTTAGATACATTTACCGGCGATCGTGGCTACGGGCTGGGGGTGCCCCGTATCCCCCACAGCACATGTCATGCTGTGCAGGGCGCCAGGCATAAGTCGCCAGCCTGCCCTGTGCAAGGCATGCAAATGAGTCCATAATGACATGCAAATGGCCTATTTGCACCCTGCATATATTATGGCCTCATTTGCATGTCCCCTGTTGAATATCGTGGGTGATGGACCTAGTGCAGCTGCACTTGCACTGGTGCATCCGTTACTCTATCAGTAACGTGCCAGCGCGGTGCCACTGCGCCATGCGCAGTGTATGCGCTGCCCATGCCATATTCAATGGTGCTGCACCATGGTGCAGCACTGTAAATATCACCTGGACCTGGCCCCGGGCAAGATCACAGCTGCGGCCTGCACCCAGGTTTATGCCACTGCCTGGCATATGAATATACCAGCCTGTATATCTAACATCACCATTAATGCACCTTTGGGAAATAGTGACCATAATACTGTTCATTTTCTGGTCACAGGAAGCAAAACCAAACAGCTACCATTATTACTGAAACCCTGAACTTTAACAAAGCTAACTTTAATAATATTAAAATAGTTTAGCCCAGTGGGACTGGATCAAATCATTCACCAGTCTCCTGTTGAATCTAAATGGGGCCTCATGCTCAGTAAATTAAAAAACTTAATAAAGGATAATATTCCAACAATAAAAAAATACGGCACCAAACATAAAAATATTCCTGGTTGGATGAACCCCACGATAAAATGTTTGATTAACAAGAAAAATAAAGTGTTCATGCAAATAAGAAAGTGTTTAACCCATTTAAGTTCCAAGTACAGGGCTGTGGTTAAAAATATAAAGACCAAGATCAAAATAGCAAAATCCTAATATGAGATACAGTTGGCCACCAGGGTTAAAGAAAACAAAAAGCTTTCTTTACACATGTTAATAAAGTCAAGGGTAGAACAAATACTATAGGAGCCTTTCTTACTGTTTCTGGAAAAATAGCTAGTAACCAAGTGACTGCTGACATACAGAACCAATATTTTTGCACGGTGTTTAATAATAACAGTCTTGGCTCAACAAGTATAGTAGAGGCTTCATCCCCAGACAGTTCACCATTAAACCTGACGAAGTTCTGGATAGGTTAAAGAGGGTAGACAATAATAAATCACCAGGTCCTAATGAAATTCATCCCAGGGTGTTAAAAGAACTTGCTGAATCCATTTACTTACCCATAACTAATATCTTTCAACACTCTCGTGACACTGGGAAGTCCCACAAGATTGGAAAATACGACCATGGTACCCATTCTTAAGAAAGGTCCAAAACCAATCCGAAAATTACAGGCCCATCAGCCTAACTTCTTTAATCTGGAAGATTTTAGAAAACATTATTAAAGATCTTATCCAGGACTCCCTCTGTCAAAATGAGTTATCCGACCCTCTTCAACATGGGTTCACTAAATCTAGATCATGCCAAACAAATCTACTGACCTTTTATGATAAGGTCAAGGATGAAATAGATCAAGGTAATTCTGTGGACCTGGTGTTCTTAGATTTTGCTAAAGCATTCGACAAGTTGCCACATCTACAGCTCATAGCCACCTTGAGAGCATTTAAACTAAAACATAATATTATAAATTGGATTGCCAGCTGATTCGAGGGAAGGAAACAGAGAGTTATTATAAATGGAGAATACTCCAATTGGACACCTGTTACGAGTGGGGTCCCACAGGGGTCTGTTTTGGATCCCTGTCTTTTAATATATATGTCTCTACTCTTACCATCGATAATCCCAACATATGGATGTTAAAATTTGCCGATGATTGTTGCATAGGTGCGTGTGAACAACACAATGAGCAGCTGTGCCTTCAACTTGTTCTAGATAAAATATTAAATTGGTCTTGTAATAATAAGCTTGTCCTGAACACTTCTAAATGCAAAACTATGCATCTGGGTATACACAATCAACACCTTAAATATAAATTGAGGAATGACACTTTACTTGAAACCTTTCAAGAAAAAGACTTGGGGATCAATGTCACCCCAATCTAAAATTCAGAACTCACTGCAGAATCCAAACTAATAAGGTAAATCAAAACCTAAATTGTATCTTTAGACTGTAGCCAGTCGCACGAGTGAGGTATTGCTCCTTTATACATTGCTTTGGTTAGTTCACACCTTGAATACTGCATCTAGTTGTGGTCCCCATACTACAAAGAGGATATTTTAAAAGTTGAGAGGGTGCAGCATAGGTTCACTAAGGCCATCTCAGGGATGGGGATAGGCCATACAAGGACGCTGAGAATTTTAAACATGTATACACTCCAGTGTAGAAGAGTGAGAGGTGATATGTGTCTAACCTATAGTGCACTAAGAGACCCCACCCTCAGTAATGGACTAGGAATTGTTATTTCTGACAATAGAGTCAGTAATAGAAGACATTCCAAACAATTACATTCGCGTAAATGGAATACTCTGAGAAGAAAGAATTGGTTAAGCCTCAGGGCTGTCCCAACTTAGAATTACCTCCCAGCTGAAGTTGTAGACAGCCCAAATATGGACTCTTTCAAACTAAAACTGGATTTAGCAATGGAGGACAAAGTCAAATTCTGTCTTAATTAAGTTTTTTTTTTGGCAAGCATTACAGACTGCTGTCCACACTAGCTTGTAACTACTTATGATACCCTCGTCCCTTGTTCTTTGTCCCTCAACAGACTCATTCAAGTGCAACCTTAAAGTTTCAATTCCTGTTCACTTTCTTGCAAATGCCCATAGCCTTGAATTTCTCCTGTCATGTCAGCCTGCCTGAACACTATCTGTGACACTGACCACTGTTTTCCTCACTGTCATATTATTCTTTGAATATCATTTCTTTACTGTAATGTTTTGCACTTGCACTGATGGCACTTATTCTGTAGGCATTAATCCATGTTTTACCTTGTAATTTCACTTTCCAGTAACCCTGTAACCTATAATTGTTGCCTTAACTGGACTCCTGTGAAGAACATTTTCCTCACATGCCTTTCCAGTATAAAAATAAACTGAAACTGAAACAAAGGGCCTTCTCTGCCATAGCTATTTTCTTTTCCTCTCCTTCCTTCACAGAGTCGTCTTGCTGCCACAAGTTAGAGGAGAAAATGGCATCTTCTTTGCACATTCCTCACATAGCTGACACCTGAACCAATCAGCAGTGCTGCTTCAAACCAGCTGATCTCTTCCTTTACTGCCAGGCACCTTCTCTTACTGGAAGATGGAAAATAGCACTAAACACCCCACAATGGAGGTCCCCAGTGATGCACTACCAAAATCCAGGCCTGCCAGTAGTGGGGACACCAGCCTTGATAAGTCCACCCCCAAGCACTTGGTCCTGATTCCAAAATACATCCCAGATGAGCCCCATATTTGTAACACCCCCCACCCCACTGTGTCTGGGGTCCTGTTGGTAAGCAGAGGGGCACAAACCAAAACCTTCCAGGAGGTAAAGCCACCTCCATGGGGCTCTGCCATGGTCCTGCCATCACAGCAATAGCCCCACTGCCGTATCCTTTACTTTTAGAGCACCAAGCCTCCCGAGCACCAGCCATAATGGGCCTTCCTCCAGCTGCTTTCTCCCAACCACCAATCTTTTGAACATAAAAAGTGGTGTTCATCCATTCTTTATTTTTGAACTCCAATTCCCCATGGTTGCCACACTCCTGTCACCATGCCCTTCAGAAATTAATTAATTAAAACACGTAGTCATCAACACTCACAAGGCCAGTACCTCCTGGACTGGGGGTTTTAAGCTGCAGCCCGACTTACCCTACATATTGCCCACTGGCTCCCTCAGGAAACTCCCCTTTTATACCTGAGCCCAGAGCAATGCCCCAAAGTCAGGACCCTAACCAATAGGGAAGAGCCACGATGTAGTAAGACAGCTCTGAGGAGGAGTGACTTACAGCTATGTTAGAGATGTTTTCCCAAGAAACAGGTACGTTAGACCTAAGGTACACAAGATTTAACATGGGGTACACCTGTGACGTGTAAATAAATATGATGTGACTATGAATATGCTGTAAATGTGATTTAGATAATTTTGTAAACAAATTTAGAGTGGAGTCTACTAGTAGGTGGTTCACTGAGCTATGGGTACTTTGCCATGCGTTTAGAATGGATGTGCCACTCCAGGTCACATGGGCACAGTGCCCCAAGGGACCTGAGGGTTGGGCTGTCAGGGTAGCCCTAATGGTAAGGACACCGGGTTCAGGGTCCCCATTCTTTTAAATTATTAGGAAATTTGCATGAGTATCCTAGTGATTGGGCAGCCAGGTTTTCCCCAGCTTACCCATGGGGAGGCTGGGCCCAACCTCTTCCAGTGGGGTGCTTGGGAAGAAGACTAGTCAAGGTCTGGGTGCTCCTGAGAGTTCTGGGTATTCAGAGGCTGGTGTGTGATGCCCTCCTAAGGAGCCCAGCTCCTTAGTTAGGACTGCAAGAGAATTTATTTATAGCTTATTATGTGAACATCCATACCTCAGAGGGTTAACTGGCCCCTTTGGAGGCTTAGCCAGCATGACTGAGCTGGTGTTCTAAAGGGTAGTTGCCAGCTGCTGGGGCTGGACAGCTGAAACAGACTGGGAGCCTCGTGGCTGGCAAAGAGTGCCAGTGCCCCTCTTGTGAAGTACTTTTCCAGAGAGTGAGATCGGCTTAAACTCGATGGAAAGTCATGGTGGCTGCCGTTGACAGATGCCCCAGTGGGGCTTGTCTCAAACGCACCAGCAGGTCAGTCCCTCTGCTCCTACAGTGCCAACTTCTGAGCGCATATTGTGAACAAGTAACAGACAGGGTAACCCTCCTGTCTGCTTGTGGGTCCGAATCACCTTTAGCCTCAAGTTCTGGGGATTAAAAACTGAGAATCTTATGTTAGCATACCCAAATGTACAGGCTCAGATAATCTGCTCTTTGGGGATGCCAGATATCTTTAGCCTAAGAGCACCTAACTAGGTATCCAAAAATGAACGCTTTAAACTCTATAAAAGACATTAGGTATATTCTTACCTTTTCCCAGTTTAGTAACACCATCAAGCTTTGAACAGTTTTGTCAGTCTTAACCCTCTATATATCACATGCAAAAGAACTTGAAGACACACCCAGGCAGTCTTTCAAAATAACATTTTTACTAAAATGGATAAAATATGTAAAATGTAAACACAGAACACTATATCAAAAGCATGCAATCACTTAAAATAACAAGGTTAAATTACAAAACATAAACTCCTACCACAATACAATTAGATATTTTCTATCTAATGTATTACCTCTTTCAGTGCTTAAGTTAGATCAGAGATCTTGTTTCTTAAGAGTCCAAAAAGAAAATGTCTCTAAGATCAGACACAAGTCCTAGGTTAAACTGTGTCTCTCTCATACACCTTCTATGATGTCATCTAGCTCCTCCTTTTAGAATATAAAAATTATACAAACAATGATCTTCCTGTCAGGAGATATTTTAAAACTGTGACTTCAGCAAAAACTAGTTTCCCAAATTATGACAGTCTTTAATCAAGCCTTTCCTTTGATCTTGTGTGATTTCCCGTTCCCAAAGCAGGTCAAAGATTTTACAACTTTTCACACTATGGTGTTATAACATGTTTTCCTCTAAGACACCATAAAAGTGTATGAGCCCTATATCCTGGCAGCTGGGTTAGTTCTAATTAAGATACAAAAACAGGAGACCCTTAATTAAGTCTCTCTAGTCTTTTAATTACCTCCTGGTTTCAGGTCACTTGACACTTCACTGACCCGGGGCACCCATAGCACAGGATGTCTCATGTGAGACACTCACATACCACATTCTATAGTACAAATATCATAGAACAATCATAACCAGCTGGCCAAGCGTCACAGTCCTCCCATCTAGACTGAATTTGGGGCTCTATCCCTGCATGGGATGAGCATCCCAAGTCAGTTCACTCCTACTACAGATGCAAAGGCCATTGGCGTTCTGATTGGTCCTCCAGCCCTCGTAAGATTGTCATGTCATACCCTTGCAAGGCAAGACTCCATCTTAATAGTCTACCATTAGTTTTCCCATTTGGGTCAGCCAAACCAGGGGTTGTGGTCCATTTATACCTCAAAATGCTGCCCATATAAGTATGGCTCTAACTTCTTTAGGGACCACACTATGGCAAGACACTCTTTTTCCACAGTACAGTAAGCCTGCTCCTGGGAAGTAACTTTTACTCAAGTACACTACAGGGTGATCTTTCCCTTGGATGGATGTCTGACTCAGTACTGCCCAATACCCACATCTGAGGCATCAGTCTGGACTATAAAGGGTCTGCTATAGTCAGGACTTGTCAACACAGGAGCACTGCACAGTGCCTCCTTCAGTCTGGTAAAGGCTTTTTCACAGGCTGCTTCCATGTTAATTTTCTTAGGCATCTTTTATTTACCAGATCAGATAGGGAGCAGCCAGAGCACTGTAATTGGGTACCAATTTCCTATAGTACCTTGCTGTCCCTAGAAAACTCCTGACCTGCTTCTGTGTTTCTGGTCTGGGCCATGCCTTGATCACCTCTATTTTTACTTAGTTAGGATGGAGCTGTCCCCGGCCTACAACATGCCTGAGGTATGCCACTTCAGCCATGGCTACCTGGCACTTCTCAGCCTGCGACAGTGAGCCCGGTCCTCTGTATCCTGCCTAGCACTTCCCTGAGGTGGGACAGGTGTTCCTCCCAGCTGGTACTAAAGATGGCAACGTCATCCAGGTATGCCATGGCATACTCTTCAGCACTATTTAACACCTGGTTCACCAACCTTTGTAAAGTAGCTGGGGCATTCTTCATTCAAAAGGCATTACTTTAAATTCAAATAAGCCTATTGGAGTGATGAAGGTTGACCTCTCCTAGCTCTGTCAGTTAACTCTACCTGCTATACCCCTTTGTCAGGTCAGTAGTCATAAGGTAGATTGCTCCTCCCAACTTGTCCAGGAGTTCATCTGTCGGGGCATCAGGTGGGCATCTGACTCGTGACTGCATTCAGTCCATGATAGTCCACACAGAAACAAGTAGAGCCATCTGGCTTGAGCACAAAGACTACGGGTGAGGCCCTGGGGCTGTGAGATCTCTGGATTGCCCTAAATCCAATATTTTCTACACTCCCTCCTAGTGTCCTTTTTGGACAGCCTCTGACACCGATATGCTGTCTGCCATATGGGCATCTGTGTCCCTGTCTCCACATCATCGTTGCTAAGGGGTTATTCCAGGCTTGGCACTAATCAGTGGGGCAAAGACTGCCAAAACCTCACTTACTTCCTGGATCTTGTCTGGGGCCAGCTGGGGACAAATTTAACTGCCTCCACAGAGGACTCCGCTTGCTTTCTTCCAGCAAGTCCAGAAGGGGTCTCCTTCATTCGTCCCCTCCCAGGACTACATACTGTAAACACCATGTCAGCCCTATTAGCATATGGCTTCATCATGTTGACATGGTACATTATTTCTGTCTGTCTTCTGTCAGGTAACTCTATGATAAAGTTCATGTCATTTACCTTTCTAACTACTTTGTGCAGTCCTGCTCACTCAGCCTGCAGCTTGTCTTTCTGGACCGGAATAAGGACCATGACTTTCTGACCAACCATGTAGGAGTGTCCTCTGGCTCTGCGATTGTACCACACTTTTTGTTTCTGTTGGGCAGCTGCCAGGTTGCTCTGGGCTGTCCCCATAAGCTCCTTCAGCCTTTCCCTAAACCTCAGGACATAATCCACAATGGGAGTTCCCTGGGTGGCATGCTTGCCTTCTCAGTCTTCTCGGATCAAGTCTGGGGACCACGTGCCTGGCATTCATATAAGAGCTCGAAGGGAGAAACCCTGTCGACTCTTGGGGCACCTCCTGTATGCAAACAGGTGGGAAAGTATTTCTCCCAGTCCCTACCATGCTGTTCAGCAAACGCTTGGAGCATTGACTTCAGGATACCGTTAAATCTTTCCACAAGCCCATTGGCTTGTGGGTGATAAGAGTGTTGTGCACCTCTGCACCACCCACTTCTCCCACAAACATTTCATCAGGTCCAACATGAAGGAACCCCTCAATCGGTGATAACCTCCTCGCGGAAACCCAACATGGGAGAAAATCCCAAGTAAGGCATCTGCCACTTTGTCTGTCCTCAGTGAGGATAGGGTGACTGCCTCTGGATACTGGGTGGCATAATCCACCACAGTCAGGATTAACCTCTTCCGGAGGATCTGGGGGTATTTAAGGGCCCCACAATATCCATTCCCACCCTCTGGAATGGCTCCTCCACTATGGACTATGGAATTAGGGCTGCTTGGGTTTCTTACCTGCCTTCCCTATTTCTTAGCACTGGTGACAAGACCTGCAATACTCCTTCACCTGCTGGGTGAAGTTGGGCCAATAGAAATTCTGGACCAACCGCTGCATAGTGCACACAATTCCCAGATGACCACACAAGGGAATATCATGTGCAATCTTGAGCAACTGCTCATGATTCCCCTGGTGAGCGACAAGCTGCCTGCCTATCACCCCTCCCTCTGTCTTCACATCCTGGTATAAATCAGTCCATTTTCCCAATAAACTTTATGTTTACTGTCACCTCCTGTGCTCCATCAGAGTCTGCCCAAGCCCTCAGCTTCTCTAGACTAGGGTCACTTTTCTGAGCAGCTGCAAACTCCTGACACATTCCCAAGGCATGGGACAGGTCCCTTCAGTCTCTAAACTAGGGTCCCTAACACTAGTGTCAAGGCACTCAGGATCACTGTCATCCCTGGCCCTCTGACAATGGGTCACCCTCCTTCTTCAGAGTAACCCTCTGTAGTTGTGTGGTTAACTGCTACTGGAAATATCTACCCTTTTGTTAGTCTCCCTATCAGGAGACATAGGCTGGGAACCAGCCTCCCAGTGTGTCCACAATGGCTTCTGTGGCATCCAGGGAACTACAATTTCCTTGCTGCTTGGCTATGGGTAACTGCACACACCATCCCTGTTTGAGATTGTTGCCAAGGATGATGTCAACTGCTAATGTTTTGGCTACTGCCACTTGTTGCACAGTTCCCCAGTTTCACCTCAGTCTAGGAGAACACTAGTGAGGGGCAATGTTTTCTCCTCACCAGTAACATCTTGTACAATTATGAATTCATTGGGTATAAGCTGACCAGGCTCTACCAGATCCCCTTTACCAATGTCAGGAATGCCCCTGTGTCCCTTAACCCTTGTGTCTGTATACCTTTCACGTGACTGGGTGCATGTGTTCCCTCATGTTCACAGGCATGCTTCCAGGGACACACAAACAACCCACTTCTTTCCTAGCCCCATTCTGCATATTGCTTGCCCTTTTGGGACACTGTCTGGCAATATGCCCAGTTTCTTTACAGACCCAACATCAGTTTCTTTTCTCATAGAAATCTTTTCTGTGAAACCTGGGGCTAACTGGTTTCGGTGGAGGCAGTGAGGGTTTTAGCTGTCCTAAAGGCACGCTTTTCCTTTTCTGCACTGCCACGCCCACCCCATTCACTCTTAGAGCAGGTCTGTTCTTGGCATAGCAGTCAAGAGTTCAGCAGCCTCTTGCACTGTTTTGGGATCTCAGTCCTCCAGCCAGGTTTTCAGCTGTGCTGGGCATGCCCCAAAAACTATTCTAACAAAATAGCATTTTCAATTTTATCTGCAGAGTTTGCTTCAGTTCCTTCCCACCATCTTTTAAGAACTGATGTTGTCTCGTGGATAGCTCCTCATAGCTCGTATCAAGGCTTCTCCTGAGCTTACAGAATTTAGCTCTGCATGCTTCAGCAGTTAAATCAAACTTTTTAAAAGTGCAGCTTTAAGTTTGCTGTAATCATTACTGTCCTGATTGTCCATTTGACCCAATGCATCCCGGGCTTTCCTGGTAAGTAGTGGAGATAGCTGGAAGCTCCAGGACCCTCTAGGAATTTTAGCCTGAATACAAACTTTTTCAGCAGAATTTAAAAATCCATATCCTCCCTCTTTAAATTCAGCTATCAATTTGGAATTCAGTTTGTAACCCAGTCCTGTAGTTCCAGTTAAACCCAAGCCACTTACCTGTTCTGGTGCTGGTGGTTGGAGTCACAGCTTCTCCAGTTCATGTTGCCTCTGGCGCTCATGCTCCTCACGTCTGCCTTTCGCTGTTCATGGTCCACCTCTCACCATTCTTGATCCCTCTTCTCCTCTGCAGCTCACTGTTCTCCTCCCTCTTCTCCTCTGCGGCTCGCTGTTCTCGCTCCCTCTTCTCCTCTGTGGCTCACTGTTCTCTCTTCTCCTCTCTCTGGAACTCCAGCTCCATTCTGCATAACTCAGTCTGCAGCCTGATTGCTTCTGGCTCCAGAATGCTGGTGATATTCCCTGCTGCTGTGGCCCTTAGCTGCACAGGCCCTGCTGTCATCCTCACGGGATCTGGACACTGAACTGGCCCTCCATGCTCAAGGTTTAGTCCCTTACAGTCACAGTCAGTGACTTGATGTTCTGGGCATCTGCTGCCATCAGGGCATCCATGAGGTTCTGCTTGGTGGCTCTCCCTCATACAGGACTCCTCTGTCCTGGCACAACTGCCTCAAGTAGTCCACAATGTGCCCGCTGTAGTTGGAAGCCATCTTCTTCCCTAACTACTGCTACTCTAACTTGCACTTTAGAAAAAAATAAAACAGGTAGGAACTTGACTGTAAGCAAAATGATATAATTCTGTTTCCTTTTAAAAATAAATCACTGCCTTATTTTGCAAGTGAGTGGTACAGTATTAAGCTGACACACTGAACAGTTAAAGCTTGTGTTCCAAATTTCTCTGCACTGCTGCCACCAAATCTGTCACAAATGCACTCAGCAGGTCAGGCCCCTGCTCCCGCAGTGCCAACTTCTACGGCTGGTATTGTGAACAGGTAACAGACAGGGTAACCTCTTGTCTGCTTGTGGGTCTGAATCACCTTTAGTCTCAAGTTCTGGTGGGATTCAAACTGTGAACCTTATGCTAACATACCCAAAGTACAGGCTCAGATAATCTGCTCTTGGGGGATGCCAGATATCTTTCGTCTAAGGGCACCTAACCAGGTATCAAAAATGAACCCTTAAAACTCTATAAAAGACCTTAGGTATATTCTTACCTTTTCCCAGTTTAGTAACACCATCAAGCTTTGAACAGTTTTTGTCAGTCTTAACCTCTATACATCACATGCAAAAGAACTTGAAGACACACCAGGCAGTCTTTCAAAATAATATTTTTACTAAAATGGATAAAAATATTAAAATGTAAACACAGAACACTATATCAAAAGCATACAATCACGTAAAGAACAAGGTTAAAGTACAAAACATAAACTCCTACCACAATACAATTAGATCTTTTCTGTCTAATGTATTACCTCTTTACAGTGCTTAAGTTAGATCAGAGATCTTGTTTCTTAAGAGTCCAAAAAAAATGTCTCTAAGATCAGACACACGTCCTAGGTTAATCTGTGTCTCTCTCACACACCCTTCTATGATGTCATCTAGCTCCTCCTTTTAGAATATAAAAATTATACAAACAATGATCTTCCTGTCAGGAGATATTTTAAATACTGTGACTTCATCAAAACTAATTTCCTAAATGATGACAGTCTTTAATCAAGCCTTTCCTTTGATCTTGTGTGGTTTCCTGTTTCCCAAAGCAGGTCAACGATTTTACAACTTTTCACACCATGGTGTTAAAACATGTTTTTCCTCTGAGATGTCATAAAGTGTATGAGCCCTATATCCTGGCAGCTGGGTCAGTTCTAATTAAGACAGAAAAACAGGAGACCCTAATTAAGTCTCTCTAGTCTTTTAATTACCTCCTGGTTTCAGGTCACTTGACACTTCACTGACCTGGGGGCACCCATAGCACAGGATGTCTTATGTGAGACACTCACATGCCTTCTATATTACAAATATCATAGAACAATCATAACCAGCTGGCCAAGTGTCACAGGGCTAACCCTCAAAACAGAAGAGAAGAGGAAGCTGAGGAATTTTACTCCAAAAGAGAAGAAAAACTGGGAGAATGAACCATTAATCCAAGGTGAACTGTATTTAGTTCTGAACTGAGAGACTGTTTAGGCACCCAGGGTCTCCCTCTCCCTGCATCAGGCAGGAGGGTTGTGAAGTATGAGTATTTTGAGAATGAATTTGGCCAGGTCCCCTCTGCCCACAGTGCTCAGTTCTTGGATGATGGTGGGAGGTAGCACCTGTGGCAGCCTCATATCCAAGGATGCTTGCCTCCCTTGTCTTTCTAAACTGGTGGGAACTCCACTTGGATCTGCAGGAGTAGGGACTTAGCCTGTGAAAAAGTAAGTTGGTAACAGACATTCTGCACACATGGGTCTGTTTTGGGAGAGGTGAGAGATGGCACCTGTGGCAGCCACAGACTCCCAGGGAGTGCCTGTCTCTCCATGCCACTGTAAATTTTCATGTGGTTCCAGTTTCCTGAGTGGTACAGGGCTCATGGTGTGGTAATGTAGGCCTAAGGGCTGGGGCCCTAGGGCTGGGAAGGAGGGAACTGTGCAGAGGGAAACAGGAAAGGCAGACATCCTGAACAAATACTTTTGTTCAGTGTTCACAGAGGAAGGAGAAAGGAGGGACCACAAAAAGTAACAGAATATTTGGAAGGGAGGACTATAGTCCTTTTTGGAAGTGAGAGTCCTGAAGGGATTTGTTAATCTGAAGGTGGACAAAGCAGTGGGGCCAAAATGAGGTGCATCCAAGGGTATTGAGGGAGTTCAGGAGAATACTGGCTGCACCTCTGACAGTTCTATTTAACAGCTCACGACAGGAGTCATTCAGGAATTGGAGGAGGACGGATGTGAGTCCCACTACCAAAAGTGGTAGCAGGGAGGAAGCTGGCAATTATAGGCCAGTCAGCCTCACATCGGTAGTGGGAAAGTTAATGGAATCACTGCTGAAGGAAAGCATTGTGAAATATCTTGAATCCAGTGATTTACAGACCCGAAGCAGAATCGTTTCACAGTGGGGAGAACATGTCAAGCGAATCTGGGTGACAGAGATTTAGATCAGGGTGGAGCGGGTGATGTGGCCAACCTAGATTTCAGTAAAGGCTTTCAACACCATTCCACATAGAAGACTAGTAAGCAAGCTGGGTAGCTTAGAAGTGGGTCCAAAGGTGGTAAACTGGATAAGAACTTGGTTAGGGATAGGCGACAAAGAGTAATGGTAAATGGAGTTCACTCCGAGGAAGGGAGGATGACCAGCGGGTTCCCTCAGGGATCAGTGCTGGGACTGGTCCTCCTTAATGTCTTTATAAGTGACATTGCAGGGCAGCTGGAAAAGAAGGTCTACCTCTTTGCAGATGGCGCCAAAATCTACAATAGGTTGGACACTCCGGCGAGGTGGAATGGATGAGCAGAGATCTGAGAAAACTAAAGGAGTGGTTCAGAGTATAGCAACTGGGTTTCAATGCAAAAAGTGCAAAATAATGCATGTAAGGCACAGAAACTCAGTGACAGAGTACAAAATGGGTGGAGTGGTATAGACGACTACTAGGCAGGAAAGAGACCTGGAGGTAATCATATCAGATGTCCTAAACGTGGCCAAGCAGTGCAACAAAGCAATAGGGAGGGCTAGTGGGATGCTGAGGTGCACAGGGAGGCATATCACCAGCAGAAGAGGAGGTGACATTGCCTCTGAATAGATTGCTGGTGGGACCCCACCTAGAGTGCTGTATCCAGTTCTGAAGACCACATCTCTGGAAGGACATAGACAGTGGAGGTGATCCAGATGAAGTCAACTAAAATGGTGCAAGGTCTGCATCAAAAGCCCTATGAGGAGAAACTAAGAACGTCAATATGTACATCCTAAAAGAGACAAGGGAGAGGGGATATAATACAGACCTTAAATAGCTCATGGGGTTAAATAAGTACAGGAGGAGTATTTTGCAAAAAAAGGTGCTCAAGAACAAGGGACATGCTATGAAGCTGGATAGGGTATGATTCAGGAGAGATGTGAGGAAGTGCTTCTTCACAGAAAGAGTGATGGATTCCTGGAACAGCCTTCCAGCAGAGTTGGTGAGGGCAAAACATGCATGGGGTTCAAGAATGCATGGGATAAGCACAAGAGAATCGCAGTGGAAAGGAAATGAGGGAGAGAGAAAGAGCTGTAGATCGGGCATGGTCTGTGGTAATAGGTAGGTAGAGAAATGGGCAGACTGGATGATCAAAGCAGTCCTTATCTGCAAGTCAGATTCTGTGTTTCTATGGACCCAAATGTTTTGCCCACAGCAGAGGGGCAGGTAGGAGGTGCCTGGTACCAGGTCTAGGGAAGTAGGCTGGCATCTTCCCAGGCAGCGTTGCAGTGTGAAATGTCCACTGCCATGCCAAGGCTGCTTGCACACTTTGAGGGACTTGGATGAGGTAATAATTGGCTGTTTAAAATGTGAAGTACCTGTCTTTATGGGCTGAGCTACATATGTGAGCATATTAGTACCAGTAACTAGCATAGCCAGAGGCCCTGAATTATGGGCAACAAGACAGGCTGAAGCCTCTGGAGTAATGTAAGAGAAAGATAATGTGTGCTCCACTGGGTTGCTTGCAGCCTCCATATTACAGTAATTTTGGACTGTCTGAATTGTGTGCCAAGAATTTGACGCAGGTCAGAAGTATTACAAAACTGGCACCCTGTTACAAATTGAAGTGTCTTTTGAGACAAATGAATCAAATGTGTACCTGGAAGGACTTTTAGAATTAGAACAGAGACTGCTGCAGCAGTTTTCCTTTACAAAGATGCTCATGGATAAAACAAAAAGGATCCTGTTTTAGACGTTTATGTCCTGTGTGGACCTTTGTTAATGTTTGGAGACTATTTTGTTGTGTACTCCTTTTAATTGTAGCTCCCACTGATCCAAAAGTTTCCAGGTATGCGTAGAGGTCATCCCAAGTCCCAGGAAGTCAAGCAGGTGTATATCATTGTTTTTATGCTCCCCTCTTCTTTTTGCCATTTGCACACCCCAGATGTGGGAGAGGCTACACAATGCTATATACAGTAGTACTGTGACAAGTACATGGGGTGTGTCACTGTACTAAGACTATTGCATCACATGTGTAGTATAATGCAGAGCCTGTCACTCCTATCCCTTCCTATGCACTCCCTGGTGTCCAGCTACTGCAGCCCCCAGTGCTGATGCAGATTTCTCCTGATTACCTGCAGCAAGTCCTACCCAAAGCGAGCGAGCAATGGAATCTTCACCCTCCCACCCTCAAGTCTGATGATATGTTTCCTTACCAGTTCCTGAGCTTTCTTGAACTTTCAGATTTCTCTCTCTCTAGTTCAATGTTTGTGGAATAGCAATAGGAGAGATGGGGTATGTAATGTTTGTGTAACTTGTAGTACTTTCTGTGACTTTACTCTATTCCTGCTCTTGAGCAGTAGGTATGTAGGTAGTAATTGTAGGGAATAGAAAGCCCATGAACAAAGGTGAGAAGAACACCAGAGAAGGAGGAGGAGGAGGTGATGGAGGTGGACAAAACAGCTCCTTAAGCAAGGAGTGCGGTAGAGGAGGGCTTAAGTAGAGATTGTGGGAGGAGTTATTCCTACATTGAACCTCGGGCAAGCCCTCTCATTCAATGTTTGTGGACTAGCAATAGAGAGAGATGGGGTATTTAGTGCTTGTGTAACTTGTAGTACTTTTTGTGGCTTTACTCATTCCCACCCTTGAGTAGTAGGTATGTAGATAGTAATTGTAGGAAATAGAAGGCCCAAAAGATACCTCCTCCAACTCATGGAGAGTACGACCCCTGGCACTCAGAGAGAACAAACCCCAGGTGGAGGAAACCTCTGAGGACTCATGACCAGAGGTCTGCCCGTCCTCTGAGCATACTAAACGGAGAAGGACCTAGGTTCTAGTAACCATAGCTAATTTGAGGTTGGTAAACTGCTTGGAGAGACGATAATCCATCCCGATCCATGGATGATGCCAATCACACAATGATCCTCAGGTTGAAGAGTAGGTCTGTTCTGAATGAGCAATAGAATCCTAAATATGAAGTAAATCCAGGTGAAGGAAGTCCAAGTATCCAAGATGATGAATGATGCTTGTCCAACGGAATGCAAGGGTGTACTGAGCAGAGGGACCATGACTGGATCGATAAGGTACTAAACTGGGAATAGTGGAAATGCAATGGTAGAATAAGTCATTGGTGAATGATCCAACTTGTGAAAGGTTTGGATATAAACATATGGTCTGGAGGCAAGGAACTCCGTATTGAACAAGGAGTTGCTAAGGAAGCATCCATGGAGTAGAAATGAGTAGAAGAGTTTTGAGTGCCCTAGAGATGGTGATTTGTTCTCGATCCAAGGGTGGTACAGACTGAATGATAATTCTGAGGATGAAGGGTATTTCTTTTCTGTAGGAGGGTAGAATCTTATGTGGAGTAGATCTTATTAAAGAAGGGCTAATATAGTCCATGTTTCCGAGGTGAGAGGATGCATGTCCAAAGGGATTGTAGGGGCATAATGAGTTGGAAAGCCTGATTTGATCATTATAAGACCAGACAGTATGCTGTGGGAGTTATGATGATTTGTAAAGTTATGGGTGACTGATCCAATTTGTGTAAGGTTTGATATTCAAGGTAGTCTGGAGGTAAGAATCGATTAATGAGCGATAAGTCACTAGGTAAGCATCCCAGAGCAGTGGTGGAGCTAGAGGGGACTGGGGGTGGTGCCCTCTTGGCTGCCCCAGTGTGAGTAGTGGTGCCCCACCACCATCTTTATTCACTGTTTAGGTGCCCATTGTGGAACCCATGACTAACTGAATGGCCCCCGGCTCCAAAACGCTCCCAAACCTGGTTCGCCACTTTCCCAGGGTAAAGTAAGTAGAGAAGATTTTGAGTGACTGATGAGAGTACTGCCATAAGTGACAGTAAGCAATAAAGAAAGATCTGCAGAGCAGTCCAGATGGTAGCTTAATGTATATGGGGATTGATTGGAAATTGGTATGAGGAATGGATGGTTTCTTTAGTGTTAATGTTCGTGATGTTATACTGAATTCCTCTGCTGTTACGTTGCCTGAGTAAGTGTGGATATTTCTGTGGTACGATCATTTAGGAGATGCTCCGTGGTGGCATAGGTTGGTTAAGTATACAGGTAATCCTGATGCTGAAGTACTTGAAAGAGCTTGAGGGTGGATGAGAGGAAGCATCCGTAGGCTGGATTGGTAGAGATCGATTAGTGCAAGATGCCATAGGATTTTAGTGCTGAGTAATACCGATTAGGAGGCAAGGCTGAGTTGGTGAATTTATCTCAGCTGCTATCAAATTGACAGTTAGAATTCAGGAGAGCCAGTTCTCAGTAATGGTGTTTACTGTGGAGGTTAACAAAGGTACTTCGAGAAGAAGAGGCTGAAGGGTCCGCTGAAAGAGCAGTTAGTCCGCTGAAGGTGCTAGGTGAAAAGGCAGATGATTGCATAAGGAATAGCGATTGTAACTCCCAGGTGGCCATCCCAAGGGCTACTACCCCTGCCTGTTTAACCACTAACAGGTTGAGGGCCCTAGGTCCAATGGCGGGTGCCTCCACCCAGAGTTCAGGGTTAAGACAGTCTGGTATGACTTGATCACAGCCCTCTGGGACACTGCAACCCCTTTCTTCCCACTAGTGGCCCACACAAGTTAATCACAGCAGTACCTTCACAGTATACACTTACCCCCAGGACTGGTTCGATCAGCTTGCCTCTGGGGACCCCTGTAAAGTAAGATGCAGTAATACAATAACCACTGTACAGTATTTCAGCACAAAACACAGTTCAAGCAGTGTAACTTTGCTAAACAACCAAATCTGATTTATTTAGGGGAAATAACAAGGACGGGGAAATCAGGTTCATTAGATTATACATTAATAATCACGGTACTGTGCACAATTTCAGAGTCCCTAAATGTCACTTTCACTGGGTACCCAGGATGGGGTGGGGGCTAGCCAGGATCGGTGCAGCTGGTTGGGGCCCTGAAATGGAAAACACTTGCACAATTCCCAATTTGTAATCCGGAGCCGTAGGCTCAGTTCATGAAGAAAGAAAGGAAAAAGTAATCAGATGGAACACTTGCAATTAGATGATGGCAGGGAGCTACCCTGATTTGTACTCACAGATTCAATGCTGAAACTGAATGGAAGGCAGATTGTCCCGGATTGCCGGAGAAACAGAATAGCTGGCCCAGCCCTTGTGGCAGGGCTCACTTACACTCAATGCAGGTAGATGCAGTCCAAGTGATGCTGGCTATGACTTCCAGCTCACGGCACATTTTATATGTACACAGAACACTACCAGACAAGCAGCTGGTCACTTCAGGAGACTGAGCCTGGCTACCGAGGCATTCTTCTCTGACTCAAACACAGATTCAGTTCGAACCCTGCTAGGGAATCACACTCCCAGCACACACACAGTTCACACATGGGGGCCTACCGAATCTCAATTCCCACAAGCACTCCACACATTTGTATGTAAAGTCACTTACTGTACCAGACCACAGAGTCCTGACAGGCCGATCGCAATTCTGCACACTTTCGGTCTTTTCAGGTTAAGTCTGGTCCCAAATGACTTCTTCTCTCATTCTGAAAGC
Organism: Neoceratodus forsteri; assembly: GCA_016271365.2. Classification (NCBI taxonomy): domain Eukaryota; kingdom Metazoa; phylum Chordata; order Ceratodontiformes; family Ceratodontidae; genus Neoceratodus; species Neoceratodus forsteri. Next base: position 428,957,795 of record CM057452.1, read on the forward strand.
TCGGAGTCGCTGTCCGAATGACACTTACTAATGGATGCAGCCAACTTTATGGCCTCACACGCGCTTCCCAGGCGAATCTATCAGCACAACGGCCTGCACTGTAACACTCTGGGGCGGTTTCCCTCAGCTTCCAACTTCAAACACAGTTCTCTACTGCCCCAAACCTCAGGGCACTTCAGCATCAAGGTTCCTCTTTGGAATCACTATCCAAAACCAAGGCTTCTCTTCAGAATCTCTGTCTGAAAATCAGGGCTCCTCTTCAGAATCTCTGTCTGAAAACCAAGGCTTCTCTTCAGAATCTCTGTCTGAAAATCAAGGCTCCTCTTCAGAATCTCTGTCTGAAAATGAAGGCTCCTCTTGGAATCTCTGTCTGAAAACCAAGGCTCCTCTTCAGAATCTCTGTCTGAAAATCAAGGCCCTCTTCAGAATCTCTGTCTGAAAACCAAGGCTCCTCTTCGAATCTCTTCTCCACACTTGGTTGCCCATTATCTAGGCCACAACAACTGCTTTCCTTTTCACACATGTTCAGATACTTGATCCGAAAAAACACAGTCCTTTCTCTCCTTCAGGAGAGTTGACGAAGACAGGCCTTTTCGGCCTCCCAGACAGTTCCCAAGGCTGCCCCTCAGCAGCAGCCCCACAAGCTGCTCACTCTTCCATCTCCATGCTCAGACTGACTCTCCCAGCAGACAGTCCGAGCATTTCCCCAAATCAAAAGGTTGCAGTTGGCTGATTCTCCTTGTCAGACACAACAGGCTCCCTCTATTGGCAAAAAAAGCGCCGGGTCCAAACCATTTCTCAGAGGCTCTCTTCATACAAGCCCCTTGTGGGCTGGCTCCATTTGAGAGTCCAAGTGCTGATTTGCCAGCAGGCTCCATTTTAAGGAGCCCCCATTAACTGGACCTATTCAGCAGTTCAGATCCGAAATGGAGGGCAAACACACAGAGTCCCAGCAGCAAGAAAGACAGTTTAGACAAACTGTACTGTCATTATCACTCTAACAAATTACCAGCAGATAGTTACATCTTTGAAAGGGCTCCCCTGCACATATAGCGACTGCAGAATGGAGCGATCTGCTCAGTGGCCCAGGCAGGACTCTAGCAGGGAAACACACAGTCCCCACAGTTCAAATTAACTATACTGCAGTTTGGCCGCTCTTAAAGCGACAGTACATGGAGGCATCAGGCACTCTCACTAAATTATTTTAAAATCGGCTGAAATACAGGACACCAGCCAGGGAGAGCACTTAGGCTCACCCAAGGAAGACTTTTAGTGACCCCATTTGTAGGGGGTTACCATGTCCGGGAGTAAATCAAGGGTTTGGATGACGCAGTCAGTAATCAGCTAAGTTGAAGAGATCCCAAGACAAACATTCTGGAAGATATCTGTGAAATTACTAAAACTAGCAATGACTGGTGGGACGTAGGAGTTGGGTAACTTGGTCATCAAAGTCAGTGTTGAAAGAAGAGGTGGCAAAAGGTAAATGGATGATGTCTGTAATTGAATGGGTTATCTTGCAATTCCGGTATCCGTAGAAGTGATGCTGATTACAAAGTCAGAGTGTAACAGAAGGATTTGAGTCCTTTCCTTGTATGAGGACAGCCAATGAGACAAGGCATGCATTGAAGTCATGCTGCTAAGATGGACAGAAATCGGAGGGTATATCCAATAGAGACGGAGAAGATCTTCCTATTGTCCAGACAAATGGGATTCCATAAATTATTGTGAAGAACGGAATAGGCAGTATAAAGCTCTATAATAACATAAGATTCTATGAGGAATGTAAGCCAAGGAATGTTTGCTGCAGTAGTATGCTCCAGTAATGAACTGATGATCCAATGAGTAGTGGAAGGGTACTGTTAGGAAAGGCTGGTAAGAAGTAGGGATGGATCATATGGAAGAGCAGATGACTGGGTATGAGTACTAGTCAGAGGTAGGATACAAGGCCTAAAAGAGCCACAGCAAACAGTACGAGCCCCGAGCCAGCAAGGCGAAGATGGGAACATAGCCAGGCAAAATCGGAAGGAAGTCCAGAGTGGATCCTGAGGAACTAAAGAAGAAGCAGAGGATGCTATGGACTAGGCGAAGCGGATGACATGCAGAGCAGTAAGGTATAGGACCGCTCAGTGCCAATGCGAACAGCAGCAAATTACAGGAAAGCCAAGCAAGGCATCAGGTGATAATCCATGGAAGGCCAAGGAGCCAAGCCAAGCACCAGAAGCTCTTGTTATGTTCTTGTTATTCTGATGTTTCTATTCTGTGCACACCTAAGTGGCCTGGTCATGCCTGAAAACGCCCCTGGGATCAATGTACCTACCTGGTTAACAAAGTCATAAATAAAATAAATAGATAAAATAAAACAGGAGTCCCGTCGCCTGAAGGCTGGAACAACCAGGGAATGATGGAAGGCATTGGGCGACGAAGGATGAGGTCCCAAATCTGCAAGAAACAAGTTTATACAACAGTCGGCAAACAAGTCAAGAGGTCCAGGTTCCACAGTCAAAGTCGCGGACAGAAGTAGGAGATCTAGGCACTTAAGGGTCAAGGCATTGGGCTTCAGGTGGAAAAAACACACAGGAAGCAGCGACTTGGAAGGACATGCGTCCAGAAGGAACAGTCGAGGCAAGATGATCCTGGCTGGATTCGCTAGGAATGTAGAATGATGAGAGAACACGGTTGAGGAAATTCTGGTCCCGAATGGGCAAAGTCCTGTTCCTGAAGGGAGGCAGCCAGGCATCAGGCTGAGGACATATAAGATGAAGCTGTAGACTGGAGACACAGGCAAACGCCAGTGACAGCAGATGAATGGTGGTGACTCAAGCAGCAGAAGGAGAATGATGAGGGTATGCAGAGTGTGTGAGTTCCGTTCCCAAAGGGAAGTAGCAACTGGCATGAAGTAGAGAAGGTATGGTATAAATCTGAAGATGGAGACGCAACTTCCATCCCTGGTAGTAGGCCCGAACAAACACTTCGACACTGCTAAGCAGAAGTAGGGACGGAGGAAGTCACAGTGACAAGGAGGAAGTAGTTCCATTCCGAAGGGAAGCGGCAACTGGTATGAAGTACAGAAGGTATAGTAACAGTCAGTAGATTGTAGACATGGCTCCCATCCCGGTAGCCAGGGTGAGCTAACCTACACTTGATGCTGCCAAACAGAGTTAGGGAGGAGGATGTCAAGATGGTAAGTAGGAGGTAGTTTCATTCCGAAGGAGAAAGCGGTAACTGGTATAGAGTGGTAGGTGAAGGTATGGTGAAACTCAGTAGATTGTAGACATGGCTCCATTCCTGGTAGTCGGGGCAAGCTGACCTGCATGCAATGCTGCCAAGCAGAGCTAGGGATAGAGGATGTCAAGTGGTATGGAGGAGGTAGTTCCGTTCCGACGGGAAGTGGCAACAGGCATGAGGCAGGTATAGATGAGGGGCCCAGCACCACAGAGCAGGTCCTGGAGTCAAATGCTGTAAATTGAGAGCCCAGTTTTAGCCTAGATGTATACGCAATTTGGAAATGCATGCGTGCAGGGAAGCATTTCTCCTGGGTGTTTAAGAAAGGCCTCACTTCAATGTGAAATCCAGTACACCAAATTGCTAGTCATTAAGAAAGTTAAAATACAGATTACAGGGTGTACACAATAGCTTTCTCATCTGTTTAAACAATGAGATGTTTGCCCTTTGGAAGAACGGATCACAGTCCCGTCATGGAACTGAGGTGTTTATGTCCGTTTAACCTGACTGAGAGACTTTTATAGTACAGGTAATGGTAGCCCATACTGGGACCCCAAATATACATATTAGGCTACACTGGCATGCAGCCCAAAAATGTATTGGCCACCAGTTACTCTTGCACGGCCTTGCTAGCTGTATCCATGGGAAAGCACTAAAAAGCTAAGTCGAAGAAACCCCCCAAGAAAGGTGAAGTATGGAGAAAACACTCACTGGTGCAAGCTGTAGTCAGGAGTCATACCTGGCAGGGGAAAAGGAGAGACAGCATAGTAACCCAGTTGGGTAGTTCAGTAGAAGTAGTAGCCAGGTCACCGTCATCCATACTCCTCTGTCCTATGGTACCTGCATCTACTGGTTGCGTAAAAGTAGACCGAAGTGGATGCTCAGTCAAGCGTGCCATCTCTTTCATTGTAGGACCAAATGGAAGGGATCCCTGCAATATAATTACCAGAAAGGCACTGGTAAAGCAAGCATGAAGCACCAACTGGTCAGCTCACCACCCTCCGAGCACACGAGGAGGTAAGAGGTGTCCCAAGGCAAGCAGCTGTTTTGTAGTGCTGTTACCGTAGGAATGGAAGCAGAAGGGAGAAAAGCAGAGAACTGAAGCAGACGGAAGGTGGAGCAGCACAGAAATGCCCGAAAGCAGCAGCGAGGTAGGAGAAGGCCAGTCTCAGAATGATTGAGAAAAAAAAAATTAGCAGGCGTTTGAAATAACGTGAAGTGAGGTTAAGTTCAATGGCTGAGTGAGTCCGACTCCTTGATGTGACGGTGGTAGTTTGATGCTGTAGCTGGAGGTAAAATCAGCAGAACAGTGGAAACCCTTTACTGCTGCTGTGAAGTGCAGGCAGCCCCCAAAAAAGAACTGGGGGCCAGAAAAAGGTCAGGGCAACAAGGAAGGGGAGAAAGGACCGGGCAGGGGCTGGAGCAGGCCATGGGGCCGGAGAGAAACACAGCAAGAGAGGCACAGGAAGCAGCACAGAAAGCACAACCATCACAAACCACGTAGGAGTGACAAAAACACTCCTAAGCAAGAGGTACATTAGAGAAGGGCTTAGTAGAGATTGTGGAGGAGCTATTCCCGCATTGACCCTCAAGCAAGCTCCTCCCATTATAGTGGTACCCCTCCTTATGTGAAAGCCCAAAATCTTCTACACACCCATCTGTTCCCCTTTTCTGTCTCCAGTTATCCCTTCCCCTATATGATCTTTCCTCTCGCACCAATCTGTTCAATCGGCATCTCAATCAGCATCTTCTGGTGTCTAAGGTCTCCCCACCATCTTTCCCTGATACAAGATAGTATGCAGTTACTACCTGTTTTTACCAAACAACTCTATGCCTCCTCATTGGTTAGCATTGTAACCCATTTCCTTTGTGCTCACAGCTGACTTACTGGGTGCCCAGGAAGTGTTTGTGACACTGCTGAACTTGGCTCAACAGGGTGGCAAAGTTTTGCAAAGTGGTCTTTGTTTGCACAGCATCTCAGACTTGGACTGCCATTTCTTTTGTTTTATTTCTTTATGTGTGTTGAAGGGAATTGTCCTTCCCGGCTGTGAGCACAGTCTTTACACCTAGGAACAAGATTTGCAGGCCTTTGCAAATGTTTAGAACATTCAGTACAAATTCATTCAGTTCTTTGCTGCCCCCCCCAGCACATTCCTTGGCTTGCTGCATTAGCGCTCTTTCTGTGGCCACATGACAGCATTATTGGGGCTATTGTGCTGCTTCAGGACTTGAGACATTGAGCCCTCTTGGCACCTTGTTATTTCTTTCCTTGTAAACAGTTTAAGTAGAAAGAAAACGTGGAACACACAGGGCTTTATTATAGAGTACAGAGTTGGTAGTCAGGCTGATGTTTTTCTCAGCTCAGTAGAGAATTTTCAAGACATTACGGCTCCACACGTAAGAAGCAATACAAAAGGTTTTAATTCATGTCTATTATGGTGCCAGGTGGGCCAACACGGCTGGAAGGGCCAAGTATATACACCACCTTTGGCTCCATATAAGGTGTTTTTAACTCCCTTGGGGAGATAAGCACAGACACTAAATCTCACTCTGATGACTCCATCCTATAACAGGTTTGTGGGAGAGCTCACTGCTCCTGCTGTAATAGAGTAGAAGTCTGTCAAGTCTCTCTCAATATAACTGTAATCTGGAATGCAGCTCACAGCTTGCAATGCACTCTTGCCTTAGACTGGCTGTTCTGCTAGTTTTGTCAGTTACCTGTGTCTGCCCATTACATGCAGTTTGACTAAAAAATGACAATATTAAAAAATGGAGATATTTTCAAATTCTGATTATAACTGTCTTTGGCCCTCAGAGTTCCACACCTGCCTTATAGGCTCAAATAAGGTTGAGGGCATGGGTCATTAAACGGGGTTCAGGATCTAACGCTGGAAACATGAACCACCGGGAAAGTTAAAGTGATACTGTCAGCTTTTATGCCCTTTTTCTAAGTGCTGTATGGGCACTTTACTTGTTGCCTGCTCCATGTGTGCAAATTGCTGCTTTAACTTGGTTGTTGCATAAAAGTAACACATCTATGATGTTTTTCATTAAAATTACATTTTCAGTGTCCCAACCTAATCGCCAGTCGGCCAACACTCCTGTGCATCCATGGAGAAAACTGGTGTCAGTCCACGGGAACACTTCCGCCATGACCAAGCTGGGCATGTTTTTCATAGTTAAACAAAACAGTGTGCCAGGTAGTATTCCCTTATCTGTACTTTTAGAAAGTTAGCCCCAGTTAAAACAGAGCGCTCTAACCTATTTAATTTCTTTACTGAAAGTTGAAGCTGTAACTCTGGGCATGCGCTTTCAGCAGATCTTCAATAGGTCTTGACCAATGGAGCTGGCTCCAGACTGTGCTAAAAGACAGGGACTGAACTGAAGGCTGGGAGACCTGTCTAAGATGTAGTAGTGTGAGCTGCACCCTTATCTAGGGTGGATTGGAGCTGCACCAGAAAAGACTCTGGATCTGACTGACTAGTGAAAACTGCCACTAATCCTGGTGAGGAGAGAGAGAGCCAAAAGTATGTTAGACAACACACAGACAATGCTGAGACAGTGAGGAACCAGAGTCAGAGTCCAGAGCTGATAGTTTAGGTCCTATAGCAAGCACTTAAGCTGGTGCTGGGCCACTGCCACCCTAAAGGTTTAGAAGCCAGAATGTGTGCATCAGCACTGGGCTTTAGCTGCAGAGGGAGCCAGAGTGAGATTGACAACCCTGCGAGGAAGCTGCAGCATCTGCCAGTCAGAGAGATCTGAAGATGGAGCCCAGCAAGACGGAGAAACCCCAGGTAGAGCTGTGATCCAGAGGCCTGCTGAGCCAGAAGGAACATGTTGGTCAGGGAACTGTGAGTACACAGCAGGGTGGCTCTGCTTTAGGGAACCCCCTCCCAAGCTGTTCTTTTGGGCATTTGTGCATGAAGTCAGTCACTGGGCTGGATTATAACTACTCCACATGTGGGGTTGTTTGTGCCATTTTGCAATTGCATGGCCTTTGGGGTGATGTAAATTTGAGCACATTGCTCCTCTGTTTGATCTTTTACTCCCTGCAACTCATGGCTGCTTCATCATGCCTACACTGTTTGCAACATCTGAAGTAGCCAGGGCTCTATATTTTATAGAGAATCCAGTTCTAATATCTCAGGCTAGGTACTAGGTGGGAGAAGGTGTCAGCCTCCAGCAGAGGAGGGCTAGAGGGATACTGTGTTGCAGTGGGGTCAGGTAGAGTTGGCTGCACCTTTTAGAAATATAGAAAAAAGGCGGCAAAAGGAGACCAAGGGTCCATCTAGTCTGCCCATGTGTTCCTTGGACCTTTTCAGATCCCAGGACCTAACCCCTTCTTCCTAATGCCTCCTACTGCTCCTGTTGCTTTTGATCATGCTTTTAGCCTTGTCCCACCCCAGCTTAAATGATGTTACGGACTTTGCTTCCACTACCTCAGCTGGCAGTTTATTCCATGGCTCCATGACTCTTTTGTAAAAAGTGTTTCCTAACCTCCCTCTTGAAGCTCTCCCCAACTTCACTTGTGCTCTCTAGTGTTAGAATTGGAGACTCTATGGAACAGATCCGAGGATGGCACCTTATTTAATCATCTCAGGAACTTGTATGTTTCAATCATATTTCCCTCTCTCCTCCTTGTTTCCAGTGAGAACATATTTAATGCTTCCAGGCGCACCTCAAATGCAGTGCTGCTTATATGAAGGCCCTGGATCATTTTGGTCCTCTTCTCTGAACAGCCTCCAACATGTTTATATCTGTCATCAAGACACAGATCAGAAAGCATAAGACAAACCAGGAGCAGTTGCAAAATTTGCAACAAGAGTTTTATTATGAATAATAATAAAATAAAAAACTTAAATTGTTCAGAATAACTATTTACAAAGACATAATAAACAGGGAAGATCCATCTGAGTTTTCCTTCCATCTCTGTGTCCCCTGCAAGAAATTGCAGCTTTGTTTTATAAGTCTTTTCAGACCTCCATCTTAACAAGCATCCTGTTTTTTTCTAAAATGTTAGTGTATATTTCAGGCAGGTGCAGGCAGGAACACAATGTCCCAGAACTGAGGTCCCTTCTCCACAGCTTCTGCAAAAGGCTTAACATTGCATTTCAGGTTAACCCTTAAGTACCAAATAGCTTTGCAATAATTTCAAAGTATAATTATATACATTTCAACAGAAACACTATATAATTTCTAAACAAAGGGATCCCAAAATCATCTACATTTCCACATAATGATTTGCATATATTTTTATACCAGCAGATATGCAAGGGAGGAAAAGACAGAATAGCAAGGAAGACTGAGAGACAGTGAGAGGCAAAGAATTGTGAGACTGTCGGGGTGATCAAGTCCTAGGTCCCACAGGAAAATTTGGTTGCACAACCAAACAGACAGAAGACAGGAAAGGAAAGGACAGAACAGATCCCTGCATTCACACTCTCTATAACAACTGGGACAGGGTCCTATTCTACCCTGCCACAATATCCTTTTTCAGATGTGGGCTCTAAAACTGGATACAGTACTCAGATGGGGCCTTACCAAGGACCTGTAGAGTGGCAGTAGTATCTTCCTCCTTCTGCTGTCAAATCCCTCCCTATGCACCTCAGCATTTTGTTGGCCTTGCTATAAGCTTTGTTGCATTGGCTTGTCTGTTTAAGGGTGCTGCTTATGATGACACCTAGGTCTCATTCTTCTTGCTTGGCACTAAGCTGGACTCCGTTGAGGTGGTACTCTCTCCTTGGGTTCCTTTACTCAAATGCATCACCTTACATTTTGTTGCATTGAACTTTAGCTGCCAGATGTTGGACCATCGTTTCCAGCCTCTACAGGTAGTTTTGTAGGTCCTTAACCACCTTCTCGCTGTCAACCCTTCCACCTACCTTGGTATCATCTGCAAATAGGACAATTTAGCCTAAATACTTATGCCAATGTCACCGATAAAGGCATTAAACAGGACTAGCTCAACACTGAGCTTTAGGGCACACCACTAGTGACTGCACCTTCATCAGACCTCACCCGTTGACCACTACTCTTTGTTTTCTGTCACTAAGCCAGTTATCTACCCAACTGACATTGAACATGGCTGCTCCCAGGTCCTCAACCTTTTCAGCAGGCAGTCATGCGGCACAAAATTAGGGGCCATTTGGTAGCAACCCTGTCTGAAACATCAGACATGCCCATGTAGATTTGACTAACTGTCACCCAGGTTGTAGGTTGGTAGTTCAGCCCTGCCTGGTTGGGTAGCTAATAAGGGCCACAGCTGGTGCATATGGTTAACCCCAGGTTCTTTGCAGGACCTGCAATTAATCAAGTTGTGCTTTGTTATTTGAACCTCATGATGGTGAAGGAAAGGAGAGATCACACGATCTTAGTCCTCCTAGACCTTTCTGCAGCATTTGATACCGTGGATCATGAGGTGCTGCTTGACCGCTTATGGTACTGGTGTGGTCTGTCTGGCAAGGTCATCTGCTGGTTCTGGTCATACCTAACAGGCAGAGTGCAAAGGGTAACGATGGGGCTTGCCTCATCTGCTCGAAGCCTCTGTGCTGTGGCGTTCCATAAGGTTCAGTCTTATCACCCTTGTTGTTCCCGGCATATGTGCTGCCACTGGGGGACATCATCAGGTGATGTGGACTGGGTTTTCACTGTTATGCAGTTGATACCCAGTTGTATCTGTCCTGTGCACCCGACTGCCAGTTTTCAGTTGCCGTGTTTAACAACTGCCTTGAGGAGATCCAGTCGTGGATGGCTCAGTACTAGCTCAGACGAAACCCAGACAAGACTGAGGTGCTGGTGGTGGATCCAGGTTTTGGGGCGGAGGGTGCGGGGACAATCTCCAACCTAATTTTAGGAGGTATTCCTCTTGTTCCCTCAGACAGGTGAGGGATTTGGGTGTGATCCTGGATGAAGTACTGACTATGGATGTCCAGGTGTTGGCTGTCATCAGGGTGGTTTTATCATCTACGGAATATTGCCCAAATCGATCCCTGATTCCCTGATGACCTGCCCACACTAGTACATGCCTTTGTCACCTCCAGATTGGACTACTATAATGCCCTGTACCTAGGGTTATCTGGAGGCAACCTCCACAGACTGCAGCTGATGCAGAATGCAGCAGCAAGATTATTGATGGGAGCAAGAAGATCTAAGAATATTACTCCTGTCCTCCACAAACTGCACTGGCTGGCGGTCAGGTGGAGGATTGTCTTTAAGGTAGGGCTCCTGACCTACAAAACCGTACATAAGGGGAGCCTGTCTATCTGCAAGATCGCCTTGTTCCCTATTGCCCCCAGGCACTTCATTCTGCCAGGGAAGCCCTCTGTGAGGTTCCCAGGGTGAGGCTGCAGTGCTCAGGAGACAGGGTGTTTTCGTTGCGCGCCCATCCTGTGGAACTCTTTGCCTGAAAATTTGAGGAGGGCTCTCTCGTGGAAGCCTTTAAGAAGGGCTTAAAACATATTTATTCTGGCTGGCTTTTATGATTAACTGCTGAATGGAACTGTTGGAATTGCTGTAATTGAATTTTGGTTTTATTAATGTGTTTATTTTATTGTTGTTGCTTGTACAGCGCCCAGAGTCTGTTGAAATGAACACTAATAAATTATCTATGTATCTATCTTTCTATCTGTCTGACTGTCTGTCTAACTATCTAACCTGCTGTCCTTATTGTCTGCCTTAACATTGCACATGTTAATGGGGGATTATTATATTTTCCTCTGCGGTCTTTGGAAGGCGTGGCCACAGTGGCAGATGGGCTAACGTAACATCCGGTGGGGGGTTAATGTTACATCACCAGGCCCACTTAAATCTTTCCCTGGGTGAAGGCACCACTGCTTCTTTCTCTGTTGGTTACAAGATCCGTGATGAGTGAGACAAGAACCCAGGAGCCATCAAAACAACAATGGCAGCCTGGTGGTAGTGTAAGATAATGCATTTTGTTTCTGTTGCCAGCTGTGGAGCACACATGCCATACATGGGCCTTACACATGGCTTAATTTACATTTCTCCATATTGAATGCTGGCATTTAATACCCTTAAGGCAGCATACCAGAAATCCAGTTTGCAAGAAGAGCAGTGTGCATGATCCATAAAAAAACAAGGTACTATGTGTCTCTACAACCCAAATGTATCCACTCTAAGGAAGGAGTTGATACCCTGAAGCAGAGGCTGAGAATGTGTGGGAGCTTAAACTGAATGACACTGTGCAGGCTATTATACTCACTATGTCTGGATCTTTTTTGAACTTACTCTGTAAATTTTATTTGACTTATTAAGTAAAAAACTCTCTCACTGAATTATTACAGTCTGGAGTGCTGGCTCTTTATTGAGATTACTGTACCCACTCTACAACCTCATACTCTGTATAAAGTATGGATATGCACATCCTTTTCATCTCATGTCTGATAGGTCATGTGACTTGTCTGCCCTTCTGGCTGACCTCTACTTCACCAGCTGGTCTTTCATCTCTACTTCCTAACATGTAGATGATGCCCTCTCTGGATTGCAGCCATATTTTTCCCTGTGTATAGAGGCATGTTCCTCTCCAGAAAGCCCTAGCTAAAGTCTCTCTCATCTCCCTTGGATCTCAGCTATGCTCATCACTTGCTTCAATGACAGAGACTACTCTTGGCACCTTCATAAGGCACCTGGCTCAGCAGTGGACTTTGCAAGGTACAAACAGCTCTGCAATGCCAGCACCAAAGCTACCAGACTGGTTAAGTCAGAATATTTTGCCTCCAACATCCATGCAAACATTAACTGCCCCTCTAAATTCTGGAAAATAGGGCACTCCTGTTTTGATCACCCTACCTGCTCTCCCATCCCTACATCAGACTAGGAGATCATAGAAACATAGAGTTGACGGTAGATAAGAACCATAAGACCCATCTAGTCTGCCCATTTTTCTACCTTATGAATGAGCCATAGGCCTTTACTCTGTCAATGATATCTATTCATACTCACCTGTATTACTCCTTATACCTATCCCATGCCTGTTTGAAGCCCTGCACTGTATTCATGTCACCACTTCCTGGGGTAGGCCGTTCCATGCATCCACCACCCTTTCTGTGGAATAAAAAGCTCTCCACACCACTCCTTAATCGGCCTCCCTCTAATCTCATGCTGTGTCCACTTGTCCTGCTATTTTTCTTATATTGAAACATATTAGACCCATTCACCTTGTTAATGTCCTTAAGATGTTTTAGGGTATTTTTTTGGGGGTTATACATTTTTTCCTCCTGAGGCATACCTTGTCTGTTCCTTCTGCCTGGCAACTCCACGGATATCCAGCCACCATCCACTTTCCTGCACTCCCCTTAGGGCCAGCCCTGTCCCCTGCAGCTTACCCCCACAGCGGGGTGGTAGAGAACCCCAACTCTCCAACCGAATGGATCCAGATCAGGCGCACCCCTAGAGCTGGAGATCTTTGAACTGCCATCAAACCACTTGGCAAGGATGCCATCTCCTTTCCTCTTTCTTTTCCCTGAGCTGGCGGGTGTGCAATGATGCCAGCGGAGGCTGCCTGCAGCGTCCGCATGCACTTCACTCCTGACGTCTGCCCCGACTCTCCCCAGAACACAGCATGCATCCTGTCCCCAGCTTCCACCAGGGGCAATTGTGCACCGACTGTCATGGACCCCCACCCCAGAGAGGGAGAGGGAGAGCAGTCCGTCGGATGCTCGATCCCTCTCCTCCCTGCCAACCCGAGCCTGTGCTCATTCCCGAACACCGGGTTGCCAGCGTGGCCACAGTGTGGCGACCAGCGCCTCAGCCCTCAGCACCGCCAGGCTGGCCCACCCTTAAGATGTTTGAATGTTTTGATCATATCACCTCTTCCCTCCTTTGCTCTAGGGTATACATATTGAGCTCCATTAATTTGTCCTCATTTGTTTTCTGATGCAGTCCCTGCACCATTTTGGTTGCCCTTCTCTGGACTGCCTCCATTTTGTTAATGTCCTTGTGTAGGTGCAGCCTCCAGTACTGCACGTACTACTCAGATAGGGCCTAACCAGTGTCTTGTAAAGAGATTATTACCTCCCTCTTACGACTTGTGATATCCTTTCTAATACACCCAATATCCCCTAGCCTTACCTACTGCTTTACTGGTCTGCTTGGATGATTTCAAGTCATCGATGATGATAATGCCCAAGTCTCTTTCTTCCCTTGTGACTGCCAGCAACTCCCTCCCAGCCTATAGGCAGCTTCAGGGTTTCTCTTCCCTATGTGCATGATCTTGCACTTGTTTGCGTTAAACCCAGTTGCCACTCTTCCAACCATTTTGCTAGTTTATCCAGATCTCTTCTCATTCTGCCCACCCCATCTGGATCATCTACTCTGTTGCAGATCTTGGTGTTATCTGCAAACAGACAAATTACCCTCCAGTCCATCTGCAATGTCACATGAAGATATTGAAGAGGACTGGCCCCGGAACTGATCCCTGAGGTACCCCACTTGTGACTTGCATCTCTTCTGACTGTATACGTTTACCACCACTCTCTTGTGTTCTGCCAACCAGTTTGCCACGCAGTTGACCAACTTCTGACCCACCGAGCCTACCCAGCTTATTAATCAATCTTCTATGTGGAACAGTATCAAAAGCTTTGCTGAAGTCAAGGTAGGTGACATCAGCTGCCCCCTGTGGTCCACCACTCTGGTTACACATCAAAGAATCTATGAGATTAGTTTGACAGGACCTTCCTGTTGTAAACCCTTGCTGTCTTGGATCCTATGCTCCTAAGGATTCCAGGTGTTGCACTATCCTTTCATAAGGGTGCCTCCATAATCTTGCCCACTACTGAGGTAAGACTGACTGGTCTGTAGTTCCCTGCCTCCTCCCTGCTACCACTCTTGTGGAGTGGGATCACATAGAGCCCTTCTCTGGTCTTCTGGGACCTCTCCTGTGCTCAGAGACTCATTAAACAGTTCTGATAATGACTGCTAATTCCACCCTTAGCTCTTTTTAGTACCCTGGCATGTATGCCATCTGGTCCCATTGCCTTGCCCACACTGAGGCTTAGCGAGGCTCTTGTGGGACCCTTTCTTTTGTGAAGGGACTTGTGCACACCTCCCTCTCCCTGTCCATGGTGCTGAGCTGTGGGCCCTACCTACCTTCTTCCAGTAAATACTGAGCAGGAAGTATTTATTTATTGTTAAGAGATTTACCAGGAAGGCATGCTGAGCAGAGTACCGCTCGATTCTGGATGTGCCCTGGGGTTAGGGAGTTACAATGGAACAGTGATGCATCAGAACAAACATACATAATGTGTTTAAAACAAGCAGAGGATGAAGCAGTTATAGTACAGTAGCGTAGGTACAATTCTTATACATTATCTATTTAGGATAGATGCTTTTCCTTGGTCCTCTTCCACACTCCCCTTATCCTCTTTGATCTTAGCAATACCCCTCTGGACTTTTTCTTTCACTAATGTTTCTATAGAAAATCTTGTCTCCTTCTTTTACTGTCCGTGCTAGTGTTTCCTCGGTGTGGGCCTTTGCCTGCCTTACTGTCTTTCCTGCTTCCCTTAGGAAAGTTTGATATACCTCCCTGTCTTTGTCCCTGCGTTCCTTATATTTCCTGAAGGATAACCTTTTGGCTCTGACCTTTTCTGCTACTGTTTCTGAGAACCAAAGTGGTTTCCTTCTTTTGCTCTTGCTTTTCTCCCCAACACTGTGGGATGTTGCTTCAAGTGTTGCATCCATAATGCTTGCCACTTTGCCTATACCCCCTCACCTGTATATCTTCTTGCCAGGGCTAGCTTAACTCTGTTGGCCATCTTATCAAAGTCAGCTCCTCTGAAGTCCCATATATTTGACTTGGAATGGGATGATCTAGTTCTAGTGGCCAAATTGAACCATATCATGTGATGGTCACTGTCCCCAGGTAACCTTCTACATGGAGATCTGTGATCCTTTCCCCGTTAGTCATTACTAGATCTAGGATAGCCTTGTCACTTGGGGATGTTGAACCAGTTGTTAGTGGATTCCCTGCAGGTCGAGGGCCACAATGTGTCTAGTTCTGGCAGATGTTCCTGCTGGTATTGACCAATCTGTATCTGGCATGTTGAGTCTCCCATTATCAGAAACTCCCTTTAGCTGTCATGTTTTGTATATCTTCTAACAGTAATGTGTCTATGTCCTCCCCTGGTCTGAGGCCTGTAGACAACCCCAGTTCATAGGGCTGTCCCATTTCCTGTTTCCAGGGTGATCCACAGTTCTTCTGGCTCCTTGTGTGTATTCTGAATTTCTGTAGCTTTGATATTTTCATTGACATAAAGGGCTACTCACCCCCACACACACACCTTTTGCACCTCGGTCTCTTCTGAACAGTACATAGCCAGGTACTGAAGTCTCCCAAGTGTGGTTACTGGTGAATCACGTCTCGCTAATGGCTAAGTCAGTTTAGCCTCTGTCATTTTGCCTATAGATCTGGGATCTTGTTTCACGAGACTGTGGGCATTTGTGTACATGATTTTCCATTGGCCAGATTTGAGTGCTTTAGTTGTTGGGCAAGGTCTGGCATTTCCCCTGTGTGTCATGAGAGTCGGACCTTTTCCTTACCTGGTGATGCAAATGAACTACAAACATGCTGAACTTCTGTTTGATCACTAGTTAAGGAGGGAGGGGTGTTCTTCCTGTTCAATGTATCAGATGCCACCCCTCTCCCCATTGGCTAGTTTAAATATTCTGCAAAGATGTCAAACTTCTGCCCCAATGCACTGACTCCTTCCTTAGTCAGATGCAGTCCATCAAATTAAAGAACTCTAGCTCCCAAAACTGTTGCCAGTTACCTACAAATTTGTGTCCTTTTCCTGGCACCAGCACTTGAGCCACATGTTTAGCTCCCTATCTCCCTTCTCTGACCTTCCGTCTGTCTTCCCCCTCTCCCAGACCAGCAGGATCTCAGAAGGAGATGCCAGATGAAATGGATGACAGTTTGTCTCCCAGCCTGGTCAGGTGTCCCTTGGTCTCCAAGACTGACTGGCTGGTGAGATCGTTAGTCCC
The DNA here is from genome assembly GCA_016271365.2 of Neoceratodus forsteri. Taxonomy (NCBI): domain Eukaryota; kingdom Metazoa; phylum Chordata; order Ceratodontiformes; family Ceratodontidae; genus Neoceratodus; species Neoceratodus forsteri. The sequence continues at coordinate 428,974,016 of CM057452.1, forward strand.
TGTGTGTACCAGGACATCGATGTTTTCTACTGCTTCCTGCATGATTTTAGCAATGCAGTCAGTGTCTCTCACGCTGATGTACCTGGGAGACATCTGACCATTACCCCAGCTGAGTGGGTATCAACTCCCAAATCATGGGTCTCCTATGATCAAGTGTTTTGGATTTCCTTTTGCTTTTTTGGTTTTGGTCCCTGTTTTGGGCAAGTTTTGTAGCGCTGGCTCCTGTGCAGTGGTGTCCTGCTCTGCAGCGTCCTCTACCCCTTTGTTTGATTTTGGCGATAGAGGAAGATACCTGTTTGTAGTTTTATATGGTTTGTGGAGGTGATACGTTGGAGCACTGATGATGGGGCACCGATTTGCCCTCTAACCACCTGCCAACCTCCGGACCAACTATCCTCTGCGGTCGAAGTGCTTTAGTTGGATGTTGGGGAAATGGCAGGCAGTTCTTATATTTCCTCCTGAATATGCTATTTGAGGCATGCAATCTCTGCCCATGCTGTCAGGAGCTGAGCCCTTAGATCTCAATGGTCCAGCATGTGGGATGGCGTCCTAAATCCTGTATAACTGCCCTTTTGAAAAGTGTCCTGCAGTGGCTGCAGTTTAATATCCATTCCAGTTGAGTTGTGGAGTTTATAACCTGGTCAGAGTAATTAGAAGGAGGAAAATGAAAGCAAAGTTTGATTTTTTGTTTTAGTTTTTGTTTTGTATAACATGTTATAACAAGTTAAATTACTTAGTGCCCCTGTAAGTGAGGTCACTGTGTGGATACCTCTCTGATCCTCCCTTCCTGCTTTGCTACAGGAAATGTCAAACTGTGCTACTCTATAAAAGGAGTGTAGCATGGGGTGGTTGGGGATGGGGGGTAGGTGGGTAGCTGGACCGTCCCCTTCCAAAAAGGAAAAGACACGGACAGAAAGAACAAGGAGGTAGAGCAGAAACAATCAACCAACAACAAATGCAGTAGCACTGAAAGCTTAGGCTAATGATAGATAAAACTATAAACCCTGTAATCACCACCTGTAACAATTTCACAGAAGAAATACCTGGCAAAAACACTTTGCTACAGAGAAAAATAAAGCAGTAACAGAATATACTTTGCAAAAAACAATTTGAATCAGAAGATTACAGCAGTAATCTGTAAGCACAAAACATTAACAAATCTGTAGGCACACACTGTAATGCTGCAGAGAAGTATACCCTGCAAAAGCAATTTGAATCAGAAAGATTACAGCAGTAAAATGTTAGCAAAAACAGTATTAAACCTTGTGAGCACTAAAGTAAATAATAACACACAGTAAATCTGCCTAACAAAAAGCCTTAATCTTTTCTTTGCTCTGATAATGTTGTTCCTTGCTCTGTCCTTACAAGCAAACCTAGAAGAAAACAGCTCAGGTGAAGCTAGGTGCCTTTGCCAGCAAACCTAGTCTTCCACTGGATCTCACTGTTTCCAGTCCCTGATGAGGCTGATAGCTTCTTTAACCACCTTTTATCAACCCAAACCTTCTCTCTGTTTCCCACTTCCTCTACCCTCCCTCCATGTCTCTTTTCTCTTTTCCCCGCCTCCCTTCTGATACTCTTACTGTGCTATTATTTCTAAGCCCATCTAAAGGCAACAGCCCTTACTCCAAACTCCTTTATCTCTCTGCCCTGCTGCAGCTTCACCTCAGATCTCAACTATTGTAACTGGTCCCCTGGATGCGGGTACTATAGGCCCACCCCTAAGGGCAGGGAACCTGCTAGGTTCTAGAAGTGTCTGGGCACTGGGTGACAGCTTTGGGGTCCCCAAAGGGCATTAAACTTCCTAACATCTCTAGCACCTCAGCAAATTAATCCCCACACTAGCAAGGTCAAACATAACTGGAACTTTATTATATTATATTAGGATCCAGTGAGTTTGAAAAGGAAGGAGCGACAAAGGAAACATTTGACTTGCCATGGTTTTATAGCTAGTTATGGGCTTTTGGATACTGCCTCCAGTGCTAGAGAACCTTCAATCCCTCCACAACTCCAGTCTATGTTTCTAGATCTTCAGCTTGTGAGACCATGCTTTTAGGTGATCTTTCTCTTTCTAGGGCTCTCAATGCTCAGCTCTCTCTACTGCTCTTCTACTTGTCTTTCTGTTTTTAGCTCTCCCTATGTCTCTTTCATCTGTAGCTTACTTCCTAAGGCCCACAGAATCAGCACCCTGGAGGTGGTGAGATCCTGGAGTCTATTTCTGGCTCTCTGCTGTCTTCACTCACCTGCTTCCAGACTAACTTCTCTGCCTGCTCTCTAGCTCCCTCATTTATGTTCTACCCTGCTGCTTGGTCCTTCATTTGAATGTACATTGCACAACAAGCTGTCAATCCAGTGACTCAACCGTCTGTTGCTACACATGCTGAAACCTGAGAGGTCCCAGATTCCGCATTCTTTCTTACAACTATATTAACTATTTAGTAACTGCACTCAAACCAGAGCAAGGCTGAGAGGCTGGTTACATTATGTTTACATGGGCACTGTCCCTGTGGCTTAGCAGAGGATCGAGGTCATTCTTGCCCACAAGGATGGTGGCCACTGTGCCCTAAAGGAACTCTTGCCCTATTTCTGTCATCATTATTCTAGCCAAACTTCAAGAGCATCTGATTCTCTCCCAACCCTCCTCTTTCTGTGACTGCTCAGCCTTTCTTGACCCCTTCCAGTCTGACTTTGGAAGCTCCACTTCATCGCGACATCCTATTGCGACTTACTGATACCACCATGAAGGGGATAGAATCACGGTCACATCACCTCTGCTATCTTTGCTGACCCAGCTAATGTCTTTGACACTGTTGCTCCCCTACTGGACAAGTTACCTAGTACAGGTCTTTCTGACCTTGCAGTCAAGTGGTTCAGTTCCTTCCTGGCAGACAGATCTCAAGCTGTCTTCACAGGAACATGCTCCCCCACCTCAAACAACTGCATCAGGTTTTCCGGTAATCCTTGGCCCTATAGTATTCTCAGTTTTCCTGGTGACCTCCCAAAGGCCTTTAGGGCCTTGTACTTCCAGGGTGTTGTTAGCCCCCAAAATGGAGGGTGTATGTGTTCCCCACTGAAGGCTACTGCCCTCCCCTATTTTTCTTTATTTGCTTCATTTAACAGGCTCAGTCACAAGGGTGTGGGCATGAGCAAGAGTGAGCAGTGAGCTTGCACTCACTCACTGACTCACTCACTCACAGTCACTAGCAGCCAAGTTGATGTGCCATCTCCTGTCACTCCTGGTCTGGCCTCTCTGAAGCTCAGACCCATTTACTAACTTTCAATCTCAAAGTCCAGGAGCTGATCCTGGCCACAATGCAGGAGGAAAGACAGGCAGTAGGGGATGTGGGGACATGCAAGGATCTGCACAGTGCTGCCAACAGGCATGCCTGCAGCAGGTCCAGCGTGTAGACAGGGCACATGTCAGGGGTGTGGGTGGCTCCATTCCGGTGCAGTCTGCACCCAGCCACATGGCTGCAGTCCTCTACAAGCTTATCACACAGCTGCCTACTTTTCTGGGCACCAGGCCAGCCCATGCCCCCACCCCACACTGTCTGCAGGTATGGCAAAGGGTTGTAAGACCGTTGGTTGTTTCCCCCACTGTGAGAGGCTAGTGCCCCCAATTTTTTTTTTTTTTATTAACAGGCTTGGTCACAAGGGTGTGGGTCTGAGCAAGAGTGAGCAATGAGCTTGCGCTCACTCACTCACTCACTCACTGTCACTAGCAGCCAAGCTGATGTGCCATCTCCTGTCACTCCCTGGTCTGGTCTCTCTGAAGCTCAGCCCTTGTACTAACCTTCCAATCTCAAAGCCTGCCATCATCCCAGCCATCCTCTGCTCTGCCTCACTCTGGGCCACATCCTCCCCTCCTGACACAGTCTCCTGCCATGCGCTGTGCAAACAAGTCCACAACCCTTGACCCATGGTTGCCATAGCATTGGCTATCCCAGCGCGAACAGGACCGGGAGGCAGGTCAGGTGGTCACATCATTCAGCTGGTGCAAGCACAGGTATGAGGCATTTAGGAAAGAGTTGGGAGGGACAAGCCAGTGGAGACTGATTGACTGCCTTTGCTCCAGTCAAGTGAGGCGATTGGGCCATGCCACCACACATGATTTGAGGAGTTCAGGGAGCACAGAAAGGCAGGAGCTGGTCGCTCTGAGCTCAGATTCTCAAGCTGAGAATCATCTCCCTTCAGCAAACAGCAGAGCAGTAAGCACAACAGCATGGAGCAGCAGATCAGAGCCCAATCAGATGAAAAAGAACTATTAAAAATAAAGCATTTAACAAAACTGAAATTGAAAAATGGGAGAGTGTTAGCTTGCTCATATAGAGCCAGGAGGAGAGGAGACAAAATCTAGAGAGGTCAACAATGAACTGTAGTTTATTTATGTATCAAAGGGGTCTTGGCACCAAACACCCACTGACCGCAGCAGCCACTCCTGTGAGCAGCACATCTGGTGCATGGGAAGAGTTTGGCAGAGGGTGCGGTATGCTGGCATGGATCGCCACCCCACCGTACAGCACAGAGACAAGCAAAATTCCAGGAGAGCAGATGCTGGCCCACAGTGCAGGAGGAAGGACAGGTGGGCGGGGATATGGGGCCATGCCCAGGACCTGCACAGTGCTGCCAACAGGTGTGCCTGCTGCAGGTCCAGTATGTTGACAGGGCACATGTCAGGGGATGGGTGGCTCCATTCTACTGCAGTATGCACCTGCAGCGCATGGCTGCAGTCCTCCACAAAGCTTATCGCACAGCTGCCTATTTCTCCAGGCACTAGGCCAACCGCGTCCCCTCCCCCACACTGTTCGTGAGGGATAACAAAGAGTTGTAAGACCATTGGTTGGGTGGGCTAACTCTTGATGGGTCCTGCTGGCTGTCAGAATCCCATTTAAGGGCATGTGCCAGCCAGCATTTGTATAAGCCCTTCGCACTGGCACACCCCGACCTTGGCACAGCCCTGGCACATGTGGACATTCTGGTGCAAAGGATCCCTGGTTTGTTGCAGCTGGACTTTCTGGATTGCAAACTTCTGAAGTTTTGACACAAAATGTACCACTTGCATCACTTCTGTTTGACAGTCACCTTGTGTTAGAATTGGAGTTTTGAAAATCAAGCCAGGGGTCACAAAAATCTGGAATGAATTAACTCAGCATATAATCAATAGTGAAATTAAACCATATTAAAAATAGACAAGTATATGAGGGGAAAAAACATAAAAGGATATAACAGTGAGACGGGGATGAGGAGTCATGATGGACCTCTCAGTCTTCTGCTGCACTATTACTGTGCCACAGTATTAACCACACTATTCCGTGATCTTTGGCACCAGGCAGCAACTGACTAGAATCCAGTCTTCCTCAAGCTTCATGTCCATGGATGGCTCCCAGTAGGAGGAAGTTTCCTCCTTTAAATACATGGGTGTCTGACTAGACAGTTACTTTGACTTCTCCTATTATATCGACACCATCCACAATAAAACTCCTCCCTAAGCATGGTGTGCTCTACAAGAGCAAAGCCTGTATCTCCCTCTCCACACAGTGGGAAATTATTGTGGAACAATACTCTACATTTTACTCTTTTGATGTGATATATAGGGTTTGCACCCTATACAGGTGAGTTATTGGCGGATCAATATGAGCGACTCAATAATACCACTCATGTTTAGGCTACCATTCCATTGTAGCAAATGATCCTGTAGAAGCGAGTGTAGCAGTGAACTGCATTCGCTATGACAGGATATGGAAAGGTGTTTGGACAAACTCTGATGAGCTGGCCATTTGGCATAGTAGTTAGAGCCACCACCTATGGGTCAGTGGACCTGAGTTCAGGTCCAACAACAGAAATAAATTTTCTTTTTTATGTCTGCTCCCCACCCCAGAGTTGATGATTTAATTTTCAGGGGTGCAGTGGGCTGTCCCTCTAAAATGGAATCTATGTTTTTGTTCGAGGACTGTCGCTGTTTTCCATGGTCTCCGTTTTCTTTGGTCACCCTGTTGCTGTGATATTTGTGGTGCTCTTTGTGTGCAATTCTGTTAGGGTCTTGCCTAATCACATAATTCGGTGTATAGCTGCTGCTAAATCCTCTCTCACGCAGCTGGACACCATCTTCCTCCTTCTGTCACTTTGCCCTTGACTGCCCTCCCAACTCTCAGCACTGTTTCCTATACTTCTATCTATAACTCGTCTCTGTCAACATCTTTTCCACAGTGTCTCCTTTATCTCTATGTTCTGTTTGGGTTCCCTCCCTTGCTATCTCAGCTCCCTCAGTCCTGCCCCCAACTCCTTCTCCTCTGCTAACCCTCTTTATCTCTACCCATACCAGGACCATCAGGCTGTCAGCCTTCTGCACTGGCTCCTTCATCTTTGTCTCACCTCCCCTTCTCAATCTGCACCTCATCACCTCACTGCCTAAAGCTCCTCTCTGTGATCTTACCTCGTATTCCTGCTTGTGCACCTAAATTTTACCCATCCCCATCTCTCGCTTTCCTCATTCTTCTCTCTCCTCTCCTTTTCCCCTTACACCTGCCACTCGTCTCCTCCTATTTTTGCCCAGATGCTACCTGGCCCCTATAACCCTAGTATATCGCTATGGTAATTACACATTAATTAGGTTTTCTTTCAACTTGCTCCTTTACCATCCATGAGCTCCATTCCCTCTTCCACACTACTAAGCTATGTTTCTTCTGTCATGTTGCACTGCTCAGCACATTACTATTGCCCTTTACTGCATAATGTTTTATTCTTGTATTATTGGTGCATTACAGTATTTGTATTGCTTGTTCCCTTTCCCCTCGGATGCCTCAAAACATTATCTCTCAGCTCAGTAGGCATTTCCTGCTAAAACTACTTTACATAAATAAATCATTTTGTGTGGGGCAGGCCGATAAAGGCTTCACCATAACAAAAACCTGAAAATCGACTTTTATAGCTGTTCCAATTTGGACTGACAGTGATACACTACAGACACCTGTTTTGTCCTGTTAGATGCATTAATAATGCATGCAACTATAACTAAGACCATGCTTATTGCTAAGAAGACATCGCCTAAAAGTCCAAACTAGCAATTTATCGATCATTAAATCAATCAATAAATCGATCAATGCATTTATTCTAATGATTGAAAAGAGGAAAAAGACGATTAGGCAGACGATCATTTACAGTAATGTTCTGATTAAAGAGGCAATTGAATTGTTACATGACGATATGAGTTGATATGTGGTATAGTTAGGTTGACTGATAGGTTCTATGTTAAACTCCTAACTTTGCACCTTAATAGTTTTGGAGCATTTGACAAAATTAGCTGAAATTTTGTATGCATTGTCTAGTAGGCAAGGTCTAAATATGTATAGTTTTATGACAGCTGTTTTTAAGTTCTGCATATGTCATTTCCTCTGTACATCCAATTTTTTCCTATACTTAACATGCGTGTTTGGTTTTGCTTATATGTATAACCTGCATGGATTGAATTTTGTTTTCAGAAACGTTCAGGTAGAAGTGTATTGTGCTAAAGGTAATGCCTTTGGAAGGTTTTGTGAGAAAATATTAAACAGTTCAGTTGTATAAGGATTTAAAGGTTTTTGTGTGTTCTGAGCATGATCAGTGGGGTTTTTGGATAATGTTCTGATACAACACAAAAATTCCATGTTGTGAGACTGTTTTTGTCTTCTCACCACTTGCTTCTCAGTGGTGTGGTGGCATGGGGTGAGGGTAAGGGGATGGCACTGTTATGCATGTTATGTAATACCTCCAGCCAGGGAAAGAAAGCTGCAGGGTTGCCTGCATGGGCCCAGGTACCATATAGTGAAGACAACTTTTCTCTTGGCTTAGGGCCCTGCACCTCTGCATCCATGGGTGGCAGATGGCCTGTGCATTTGCTGACAGAAGGACTCTTTGTCCTGTGCATCTGTATCTATGGCCACATGGAAGCACAGGGACCAGAGGGCCCTGAGCTACATCCCACCAGACAGCCCCATGAATTATTTTGTTGCTGCATGGAAGTGCAGGGCCTGCAAGGGCCCCTGCACTTCCATTGGTGGACAGAGTCTTCCTTGGTGCAGGGCCCAAAAGGCCCTGAGCATCTGAATCTGTTCATGCAGGTCCCAAAGGGAACTACGTGAATGAGGATATTTGTTTATTTATTTCAGAGATCAGAAATACCTTTGAGTCAAAGACTCCTTACAAAGGTTCCACGTCACATATAATGGATACAGATACACAATGCAGTTAGTACAGATACACAATACAGTAATTGTTACAGGGTAAAGTTAGGTTTATTGATTCCACTATCTCAAAATGAAAGGAAATTCTCTGCAAAAACGGCATTAATGCACCAGTTAGGGTTCAACTTAATGCCACAAAAGTAGGAAAATGTGGTGTTAGGATTTCAACCCTAACTCCCTAACCCCAACCGGTATGCCCCCTTACGGCTACACCAACACAGCGTAACTACAATTCTGTTGGCAAAATCGACACTTTGCAGACAGGTACTGTGTTGGTGTGCCCAAGACAGGGGCACACTGTCTCCTGGTCCTGCACACCCACCCCAAAGTAACTCCAACTGGAGTTAAGAATCCATAAGTTAGGGGACGCAAGAGCCCCTGCATGGGGAGTTCACCAAAAAAAACAAGCCAGGAGAATTGAAGGAATCATGATGACCACAACTTGTGGTTGACATGATTCCTGTCACTGTGATGCTGAGCCCACATAAAGCATGCTCTAACCAGCATGGTAGAGCCACCCCACCCTAAGCAAAATAAAAGGAAAAAAATATTAGAGTTTGGGGTCTCCGGAGTCTTGGTGAATTAGTGGTGGGGTCTTCCTTGGGATTGTCAATCCTAATGTCCACCCTGCTTACTAAGAAAATGTCAGACATGATCTCCTTTCTTCACACAGTACTCACAGGGCCCTGCATGAAGAAAACTACAACAGATTGTGTTGGTAACATGTGGCAGGAAATACTTCCCTACCTTTGAAGAGTGTATCACTATGAGGCACTGGCTTGGAGGTGTACCTTGTGCTTCAGACAGGAGGTTAAGGCTGAAGGGAAGGGGTGAATATTAGGGTTGATAACCCCCAAAAAAACACCACTGATTTGTCAAGACTCACGAAGACCCAAATTCTAATTTTTTTTCTTTTGCTGCTTGGGAGGGTGGAGGTGGGAGTTAGGGTTGAAACCCTAATGCCACATTCTCTACTTTGTGGCATTAACTTTAATCCTAACTGGTGCAGTAGCAAAATGTTTTGCAAATAATGTAATTTATACAATAGGGGTGAGCGGAAAACAAGTTACATGAACGCATGTATCCTCTCCACTGTGTTGATAAATTAGCTACTGTGTAGATACATAAGGGATACGTGATGGCCAGTAGTGGAATACACTATTTATCTGAACAAATGCAAAGTGACTTATCAAGGTAACCTCATGAGTGGTGGAGCATAGTGGAGCCATGAGTGATGGTTGTAAGGTCACTCTCAAGTTCAGCTTAATAGTGTATTCCACACACGCCATGATCGATTCCATTTCTAAATACGGTGGTGTGTTGGTTAGTTTTCTGTTTTGTTTTTTCAGTGAAGTTACACTTTGCATGTTGACTGGGATTTCTGTTCCACATTTCTGTTTGTTTCATTGGTCAGTCATTCCGTCATAAGAGTTGCAAGCCATGTCTCGTAGGCTGTAAAGTGGATGTGGGAGGGTTGTAGAGTGTTTGGGATATGGCAGCTGTGTTTTCATTCCCCAAGAGTTAGAGGGTCGTCTTTTGTTACCAGGACTGCAGAATTTGCGGATGCTCTGTTGAGGGTGCAACACACTGGGGATTTTGCAGAGGTGCAGTAGTGTTTTCCCGTTAACTGAGTGAGGCGAGCCATGTTGCGGTGGGGTTGGCATGCTGCTTGAATGAGGTAGGGCTTTCAGTGTGAGGGAGCAGACTGGAGGTGGTGACATAGCTACTGTGTGCAAAAATGAGCTAGTGTGTGGATAAATGACATTTCTCCCCTTCCCTCAAGCCACCCATTTCCAGAGTTAATATTTATTTTATTTTTTATTTTTTTGTTGAACCCCGACCCTCCAGGTCAGCAGCCCCATGTTCTCAATTTACACATGAAGGTACTGGGGTGCCCTCAGCCGAGTACCATTGAACAGTAGCCACTATCCCTAAAAGAAGAAAGCCATCCCACATTTTTTTTTACGGCAAATGATCAATCTATCTACCTGTACCACTTCTTTCTCTCTGAGGCTTGGCTTCTTCTTCATAAATAAAGTCTCTTCTCCTGGATCTCTAGACTGAGACTGGCCCAGGCCACCTTTCTTCCTTTCCTGGACTATGCAGATATCATGTACAATAATTGTGCAACCACCTACCTTCACAAATTGGACACATTATACCATCGTGCTATCTGCTTTATCACCAATGCTTCCAGCCAGAACCCATTATTGCACCCTGTACAAAGAAGTAAGCTGGACCTCACTGACTGCTAGAAGACTTGTACATACCTACATCTGGGTATATAAAGCTCTCTTAAATAAACTACCTCCTTGTATTACCACTTTCCTCTATGCTCTCATAGCTTGTATGTGCTAAGGAAGAATGCATATATTTCCCAAGAGGCTTATAAAATTGCACACATTATGATAATGCAGCCATTAGTTGTGCACTCCTACAGTCTGGAATAAACTTCAAACAACACTAAAGCTCGAGACCTTAATCCCTTTGAATGCATTTAAACCTTCTTCAACAAAATTACTACTGATACATGCCACTCTACTAGTTTTGTATCCCCCTACTCCCTTCCTCTGTCTTACTTCTCACTTCCGATTATGGGCATATAACATTTGTGCAGCTGATTTGGCCTGAATTCTATGTTGAATGTAATTCTTGTACATACCGTATATACCTTTCAGAAATTGCTATTTATATTTTTATATTGCATTATGATACCTCTATTTTTATTTTGTTCCATGTATTGTGTTTATTATTACTTGTACAAGGGACCTCCTGAAAATAAGCTTTCTCAATGGATCTTAGCCCTACAATAAACTTGAAAACTTGAAACTGAAATGAGAACATGGTCCTCAGCCTTCTGACCTCTCCACCCCAACCTCCACTCAGCACCCACCACACACACCCCACCCTCACCCTCACTCACCCGAACAGGTGCCATGGTGAAGATCCCTCTCCAATCAAAAACACGTGTTGCTGGAACCAGTGACATTTTCAATATAGCCTTTTGGGACCTCCTCATGACCAATGGCAGTGGCGTTATGCAAATCAGGCGAAAAGCGATTTTGTACTTGCTTGGTGAAATCATCTTTGGGCAGGATTTGAAACTTTTCATTGCCTTTGTTGATGAGATGGGGTCATAAAGGCTGTGTTGAAAATTTGGGGTCAAAATATATAAAACAGCAAAGTTATGAGCATACATTGAAATTTTGCAATGTACACCATAACTTTGGTAATTTTAATATTTTGACCCAAAACTTTCAACATAGACATTTTTCACACCACCTCATGAATGTGACAGCTGTCATTTTTCAAATCCTGTGTAAAATGTGTTTTCACCCTGTGCCGCTGGAATGACATTGGTATCGGAATGACTTTTGGGTGAGTTTTGAAAATGTTTTCCACCTTTATTAATTAGGTGGGGTCAAAAGAAGATTATGTTGAAAATTTGGGACACAGATATTACAAAACAACAAAGTTATGGCGTGCATTGAAAAACTTAAGGTGAAATTTTGCAACATATGCTCATCATTTTGATAAATTTAAATATGTTGACCTCAAATTTTCAACATTGCCATTTTTCACATCACCTCATGATTGTAACAACTGTTATTTTCAAAACCTACCTGAAATGTGTTTTTGTGCGGGATTTGAACATTTTCACATACCGGTTCATGAGGTGGGTTCGCAACAAGGCTATCTTGAAAATTTGGGGTAAAAATATTAAAAAAAGTTATGAAGGTACATTGACATTTTTCTATGTATGTTCATAGGTTTGGTAACTTTGATGTTCAACGCTGCACAGAAGGGCAGGGTCATCGGGCCTTGCACTTACGTAGGTGAATGGAGTGTTCCTTGGCACACAGCCCAGATGGGCCTGTACATGTACATCCATTCACACAGATCCCAGTGGATCTGCTTGAATGAGGATATGATTCCACTATCTCAAAAGAAGGAAATCCTTTGCAAAAAACTTTGTTAATGTACCAGTTAGGGTAACTTAATGCCACAAAAGTTAGAATAGTGGCATTAGGGTTTCCAACCCTAACACCCCTCTCCACACCCCAAGCAGCAAAAGAAAAACATTAGGGTTTTGGATCTCTAGAGTCTTGGCAAATCAGTGGTGGGGTCTTTCTTGGGGTTGTCAACCCTAATGCTCACCCCTCCCCAGCTCATAGCATCCAGTCTGAAGTACAAGGTATGGCTCCAAGCCACTGCCTCGTGGTGATACACCTTCAAAGGCAGAAAAGTATGTCTCGCCACATGTTGCCAACACAATTTGTTGAGCCCTTTGTGAAGAAAGGACATCATGTGTGACCTAGTTTACACAGGAAACAGGGTGGGAATTAGGGTTCACAACCCCAAGGAAGACCCCACCACTCCAGAGACCCAAAATCCTAATTTTTTTCCTTTTGTTGCTTGGGGGTTGGGAGTTAGGGTTAAATCCTAATGCCACATTCCCTACTTTAGTGGCATTAATTACACTTATCTTGGGCGTTAACAAGTTTTTTGCAAAAGAATTTAAAGAATAATGTACACCAGGCCATGTGTTAGAAACACAGAATTTAGGCCAGCCGATGTGTGCAGCAGTAGTGCTACTGCTTCGCAATGCTGGGGACCCAGATTTGGAAGCAACCCAGAGTTGGGAGCTGGCCGGGAGGAGGAGGATTGAGCATCCCAGATGATGTTCTCCTCCTCCAGGGAGGAGGTCATTCAGCTCTGCTGCAGTACTGCCACCTGGGTGACCACAGATGGCAGTGCATGAAACCCAATGTGGGCCAGAACCTCCTGACTGGGATGTTGGTATGCTAGTGTGCCAATGTCTGTTTAAGGTGGCTGGGAGAGGAACAGAACAAGAAAATCCCCAGCCTGCAGAATGAAACCTTCTCTCCTTGCAGATCCCACACCTGCTCACTGGGCTCCACACTTGCACACAGGCTAAACTTCTCCAGGCTTGGGAACTCATGGAGCTCTGCCACAAGGGGAAAACTGTGGTGCACTGTAGAGTCAGATGGTAAGTCCCAGGGACAGTGGGTAATGGGGCTGTGGGGAGAGGCTGACAAGGTAGGTTGGATGTCAAGGGGCATCAGGCAGAGTAAATTAAAAAGAAAACAGAATTTGTTGACAGATAAGGACCACTTTTCATCCAGTCTGCCTTTTGTCCTCAGCATACACTGCTGGGACAACATCATACCTCAGGTGGGTTGTTCATGAGTCCGTAGATCAAGTGACTTCAACCTTCTGGGAAGTGACATTATCCAGCATACCATGAGGTGCATTACAGCAATTATAACATGGCTTGTTTATATTACAGTGGTGTAGTAGTGCCAATATAGTTAGGGCTTAGCTCTGGTTTCCTATGTTAAACCTCAAATTTGTACTTTAATAACTTCACAACCGTTCAACAGAGTTGCAAAAACTTTGCTTGCACAGTCTCATGGGTACACCTCTTGATGTGCCAAGTTTTGTTTCAGTCAGATATTGATTCGAGCAGCACATAGTGCTTATATGTTAAAAGCGCTGTTTTTTGCACTCTTTATCATCATGCTGCGCCCAGATGGTTTGCAATTTTGGCATGTAATTTTCAGGGTAGATGGGACTTGTCTCACAGAAGTCCCTTTCACTGGCTTGGTGAAAATATATTAATCTGTTCAAAAGTTATTAAATTTTAAAGTTTTTGATTCTGAGCAAGCTAAATACAGTCTTTGGATAGCTTCCTGGAACAAAAGGAATCTGGTCATCACAAAGAGGATTCTTTTTGTGAGGGATCAGTCCTATTTTGAGAGAAAGTTCCTTTTTCAGAGCCGCCATCTTGTTTTCTGTTTTATTAAACTTACAAATTGTAAGCTTTCCAAAATGCTGCCTAGCAGACACCAAACAAATACAATATCTTGCTCATCAGGATTTTATTTTGTAGATTCTTTACTTATTTGCTCCCAATATGTCCTTGGAAGTTTTTTACATTATTTAAACCCTTTTTGTGACTCACTAAGATCCTTTACCATGAATCCTTTTTGTTCTCACAAAAAGGATTGTGTCTCATGAAAAGGATTAAAAAAAGTCCAAAATCCTTTTCGCAAGACTGGCTCCTTTTTGTGAAATGGAAAAGGAATCATAAAAGGATCCTATCTTGCAAAGAAAGGATTACAAAATCAAATAAGTTCAACATCCTTCTTAATGAGGCAGGATCCTTTTCAAGAGAATAAGAAAGGATTCACGATGAAGGATCCTTACTTGCAAAAAGGATAAAAATAACAAAGTCCAAAATCCTTTTGCGTGACAATCTATCCTTTTTGCAAGAATGAAAAAGATGGTGAAAAAGGATTTACTGGCAAACAAAGGATTTTTAATCCCTTTCAGTGTCAGATTTTTCATTTTCATTGGTATCCAGTGGTAGCCCACACCTCCGATTATCACCATTCACTATGATGTCAACATCTATATCCCTGAAGCCACATTTTCAAATGTCCAAGAATGCCACAAGCCCCTGTTGTGCCAAACATATGCTGCACGGGCTTACGGTATTTCCCTGGTGGGGATCGAAATTTTCTATCCTGAGCTGAAGTGCCAAAAGTTAGTCCACCTTTTTTGTGGTTCAGCTTGCAGCAATCCCGAGGGCTGTTTTTATGGAGCCTGTAATAAATATTTGGCTAAGCTGCCCTAAATGGTGAAAACTGTCACAACTGCAGCCAAGATTGTAAAATCAGGCACCGTTGCGACAAAGGGGTTTAGCGCCACCAAAACCTAAGATTAGAAGCACAGGGCTTGGCACAAGCCCTGCACCATGCTTTGAAAATCTGGCCCCTGGTGTCTAGTGGTACCCCCAACCTCAATCCCCATATTAGTTGTATTTACATCTCCATTGGTGGCCAGTGGCACCCCACCCTTTCATGTCACTGTCAAACTGCAAATAAGAAAATGGTTCCTTGAAGTCTTTTTTCCAACCTGTAAGCAAAACATCCACTGTTGATCTGACTCACACCCCCGACCTCCCCACTGTGCATTCACCACCCTGCACCCCTTGATCCCTCCACACACCCCTCACCACTTGAACTGGCCTCACAATGGAGATCCACTCTTCAATCAAAGACACATCTTACTACTGGAACTGATGAATACTGTACGAAAATAAGGTAACTGCGGTTCAACATATTGTCCAACTGCAGTTACCTTAAGCCCAGTATCAACCATCAACTATACACAGGATCAACCAGATAAGTTTTTTAATTTAAAAGCAGGATCAACCAGATAGATAAATATGGAGGGTGGAGAAGTGTGGTGATGCAAAGCATTGGAATGTGGATTAGGCAGCAGCGAGGCTGCACCTCTCATGCCCCACCAGTGTTTTTGGCATCTTCAGAACTCCGTGATGAGAGTCTCAGCAATATCTCCTTGGCATGTATCTTCTGTATCCCGTATCAGTGGTGGTGAAAAAATGTGGGCTTACTTCCTTGAAGCCATTCCAAAGTTAGAAACACACCGGTACTACCGTGTAGTGTCTGCTACACAACTGAAGTAAGTACAGCTAAATGAAATGGTGGATTGGCTTCAAGATTTATTTATTTATTTAGCTTTGTTAACCAGGTAAGTACACTAGACAAAACATATGCCTATTTTCAGGTATGACCCAGGAGAGTACAGGAGAATAAAAGAATGTACAGAGTATAAATTGAAGCAAGTTAGGCACTGAAGTCAGAGAAACATAACACACATAGTGGGATAGCTTCAGATTATAGCAGTGGACACCATCAAATATAAACAAGTAACAGCACAGAGTTTCTAAAGCAATATTCCTAGCAAAATATACAGAATATACACAATTTACACAGGGTCACACCAGGCAGGTAGGCAGGCAACAGTAGCAGGGCCAGAGCAAAGTACAAGAGATGATACAGATTACACACACTTTACACAGAGCCACACCAAGGTGGACAGGCAACAACAGCAGGGCCGAAGCCAAATACAGATGATGATATGCTTGAGTACAGTGCAGGGACCAGGGCACTCAGGAGGTCTCGACAGTCACATACTGAGGAGAGCTTCAAGTGTTTCCACAGGGAGGTTTGTAGACAAACCTGGGAAGGAAAGACCAGATCTGGACAGAAAAGGGGTTCTATAATCTCAGGGCACAGGATGCAAAATCCCTGTCCCCATTTGGTATGCATCACAGGAACCTTAAGGATAGTGGGACCCAGTGACCTTAGGAAGTAGGGGAGTGGAGACAGCAGGCATGAGAAGCTCTGCCAATCTGGTGGGTGCTATGCCCAGAACCTTGCCTGTGAAGCAGCCCAAGACAAAGTTCATGTAGTTGGACGGGGAGAGTCAGTTTAGCTTACTGTACAGATCACAATGGTGAGTAAGATGAGGGCCTGCAAGAGCAAAACAGCAGATGTTATTGGCTAACGGTCCACCTAGTGAGGTGGACCTTGGTAGTACGGGCAAACAAAAAGGACCCCATAGCATAGAGATGGGAGAAACACTCCTCGGCCAGTGCAAGGTGAGCAGCTGATGTAAGATTATTCTTTTGCCCTATAAGCCAGATCCAAATTCCAGTTCACAGCTCAACACATATTGTGGATATGGTGACCAAGGTCAAGTTGAGGGTCAAGTGTCACCCCAAGATATTTGACAGGAGTCAGTGATGAACATGGGAATACCATCAATACCCGAGATGCACAGAGGAGGCCTTTAACTTAGTCTGGGATCCAAACAGCATGGTCTGAATCTTTCTAAGATTTAGGACCAGCTTGTGGATGATATCCAGGATTGATACTAATGAAATCCTCACTCAATTTTTGGTTAATGACCCCAATGTCCGGGCATGAGTGAGAATAACAAGGTAATCAGTGTACAGGATGGCCTTGCAAGAGGCAGCTGAGGAGGGAAGGTCATTGATGAATAGGGAAGAGCAGGGGCCCTAGGACTGACCCTGGGATGATGCAGAACTTTCCTTAGGGCAAAATGAAGTCATTCAAACATAGGCAGTAGTGATCCAGAATTGTTAAAGTTACCAGAATTGGTCCGTAAGGAATGTGGAGTATGTGTCTATCCCAATTTTGTCAACACACTGGTCAAAGATAAATATCTGCAATCTACAGATGAAAATGCCAGTTCACATGCCTGCACTGTCAAACCACAGGAGCAAGAACGTTTCAAGCTTAAAATGAGTAACAGAGGTGACAGTAACAGTTATAAGAAAAAAGCTAAGTAACCTTTGCTTTGTTTGCCATTATCCACTTGGCCTATTTGAACTGTTATATGTATGGAGGCAGCCAGTGCTGTGTGATTTGATTTGGCTATAAGACTTAAGATAAAGACGAACTCTTTCTTCTGCAGGGATGAGTTATTTATAATAAAGTCAATTTAAATGCTGCAACAGGAGAAGTGAGATTGCACATGTGGGAAGGCAAACAGGATAAAGAGCTATAGTAAAAGAGGCTTTCCAAACTCTTTCACACCTCTGGGGATAAAAACAAAGGCACAAAATGTTGTAAATATTTCTTGAGAACTAATTAAAAAAATGTGACCCAAACAAGAAGGAGAAAATTAAAGCAACTGAAAATGCCCTTTAAAACTGCTGCAAACCAGCTGGTTCCAATTTAACTAAAATGTCCCCCAAAGTTCAACCAGATACTGATAAGAAGAATGAAAGAAAGGGAAAGTTGCCCCAACAACTAATAAAACTATGCAGTGTTTTCAGGAATTTGAAGGGGTTTCCTAAAAGTGAGGGAGGACTAACAGAATTACCAGGCTCTTCTGCAGAACTGACGATCTTTCAGATGATGACCCTTTCAAGTGAGACATCTATAGAAAAATTGGCCTGGTCAGTACAAATAAGAAAGAAGCTGAAGCAGGCCTTAATCAGAATGAATCTTATAAAAAGTACCCCTGACTGGGCTATGCAATTAATAAAGAACTTGTATACCTTGCAAGCCTGGATTGAAAAATTGCAACATTTACCAGATTCCATAAAGTCCCTCTCGAACATTCGAATATTCAGAAATTAGACACCAACTTGGAACAGGGAATTAAAGAATAAGTGAATTGGAAAAAGGCACTCTAACTTAGAAGATACAGTATCTCCATTAACTCAGGAAGTAAAAGATTTAAAAAGCAGCAGGACACTTTAAGATGGAAAGTAGAGGATCAGGAAAATCGAGCCAGGAAGAAGAATATCTGTAGTTTCAGAATCCTACCAGAATGGGAGAAAGAAACATCACTTAAAAGTTTAGTGCTGCACATTTTTTCAAAAACTGGGCTCAGGTACTGATGTGCCAGTTGTTGACAGAGTGCATTAGCTAAGGTTTGGAAAAGAAGAAGAATCACAGAGGCAAGACCAGCAACAGTTTAACCTTTAACATCAGAAGGGACAGGCAGAACAATGAGAGCATTTTGTGGCACTCTAAAGTTCACTTACACTGTAAAGAACAAGCAATTTTCTTACAAATGACTTTTCTAAGGAGTTGTGGGACCAAACAAAACAAATTGGTTCTAACAGAAATTTTTGAAGGACGTGATAAAGGCTTATGTTGTTTTCCTCTAAACTGAAAGTATTCCTAAATAACCAGACTTGTTTTATGGCTCTTACCAGAACCATGGCTGACTTAAAAGTTAGACTACTCTACAGTATCTTCCACCTTCAAAGATGGTTGATATGTTATTAATGCATGACTGACATACAGAGACTCACAAAATGTTTCTTTTCTTGGGATAATGAAATGTAATTTGGTTTATGAACAGAGATTAAAAGGAATGCCAAGGTGTGGGGGTAACTAGTCCAGTTTCAAATCATTGTCTCCAAGAGTGTTGAGGGCTATGCCAGAACTTGTTCTTTGGCATAGACGATTTGGGGAAGCTTTTTGGGGAATGGGAAACCAACTTAAAATCTGTTTGGGAGGGGTAGACTGGGGCAACAAATGAGTTATAAGGGAGTGATTACATTGATGTATAAAGATGGGGTCGGTTAAAGGATGTACATGAAATGTGAGTGGTATTAGTTCTCCAGCAAAGGGCCAGGATATTGACAAGAATTTAAAAAACTGAAATCTAATGTAACTATGCTCCAGGAAACTTTTGAGTAAGAAGGAGATAGAAAAGCTAAAGAAAAATATGGCCTGGTGAATAAGAACTGTGCAGGAGTGGCTATTTTATTTGATAAGAATTTCAAAGGGAAAATTATTGATACAGTGGCTGATAAAAAGGCAGAATTATACTGGTAAATACAAGAACAGACAACAAGAGATATTATTTTGGCTCCACGTTTCTCCCATTTTAAAGGCTATGGCATTTCTTGGCTGAACTGAATAAACTTTGGTTTACCTGGAATGGGGAGAACTTTATACTAGGAGGAGATCTTAATTGTATACTTAGTAGTACATTAGACAAAACTCAAAGGGAACCTAATTGGGATAAATAAAAGCAAGATGACTACAAAATTTCTTGGATTCAAATAATTTAGTTGACATGTGGAGAGAACTGTATGGACCTAGCAGAGACTATACTTAATAACCCTGCAAGACATGGATGCACTCTATGTTAGATTACATATTCATGTCTGAGAATTATTAATATACTGTATAGCCTTGAAAGTATAGTTAATATAGAAACCTGGCTTATCTCAGATCACATCCCAGTGACCTATAATATATATCTGAATATTAAAGATACAAATAAAAGTGCTTTATGGTGACTAAATAATAAATTATTAGGAGATGAAAATTTCAGACAAAAAAATTGTTCAAGTTATGGAGTACTTCATGCTAGACAATGCAATTTCAAAAGAGAATATTGTAGATTATTGGGACACTTTTAAGGCAATGGTAAGGGGGCTATTATTTCAGAAGCATCCTGGAAAACTAAACAAAGATTAAAATAAAAAGAAAGTAGACTCTAAACTCAACAAATTAGAATTAGCAGTCAAAATGGAGATACCATAAAAGAAAATGAGTTGAATGAATTTAGGAAATTAATTGAAACAATGGAATATTTGGAAATAAAGAAAACTGGGCAAGATATAACAGGAACTGGAAAACAAACAGTGAAGTAATGGGTAAAGTTCTAGCCAAAAGGATACAAGCTATAGAAAAAGAAAAGTGGAAATTACTTTGATACAAAATGCAGAGGGACAGATTCTAACTGAACAAAATGAGATTATGAAGGAATTTTCTAAATTTATGCTTCTCTATGTGCTTCAAATTGTTGCCCATCACAGGAAAACTGAAGTATTATGAGAAGTTCATAAAACAAAGATATCCAATTGTAAAGTGGGATCTTTATCCCAACTTATCTGAGAAGAGGAAATTAAAGATACACTACATCAGATGCAGCCATCCTGGCATTAAGAGCTGCGGAAGATAAAATTAATCCATTATTGTTATATGGGGCTGAAGTTTGAGGAACATGCCTCATCCTCCTTGAAACTCCCCTTTCTACTCTTCTATAAGTCCTTGTTGCAAGTGCCCCTTTCCACAGAAAATTCTATAGTTAGGGTTGAGTTGGGTAGTCTCCCTTATCTACAATAATTGAATTCAGGCTGGCCTCAGTATTGGCTAAAAATCCTAAATAATAAAGTAAATTTCCTTCCCAGTCTTTGTTTAAAGGAAAAATTGAGAGGATCCTCTGTGATTTTATCTCCCCATGGCTAAAGGTACTATGAAGTACCCTTTCTAAAGTTTCACTGAATCATTTATGGATGACTCCTCAAGAGGATAACTATTTCTCCCAATATAAAGAGTTACTCAAACAAACAATTTTAATTATAATTCCATCAACCAAATGGAGCAAGTTAAATCACAGAGACAAGCAACTTGGTTTGCTCAAAACAAAATAGACCGCAACTTAGAAAATTATCTACTTCTCCCACTATCTCCTCAAGTTCAGAAACCATCACGCGGCCAGACTTGGGCTCATAGCTTCCTAGCATGTGTATTTTAATAACTCTTTTCATGGTTTCTTACCCATAGAATACTGTAGGTGTAACAAGGGCTTCAGAATCTATATACCACATTGTCATCCAATGTTCCCTTTATGGAGTTGCCACTATCCAGGGAGACAATATTAAAAGAATTATTGGTTAAATACACCAATCTGGATTTTGATCCACTATTTATTTTGCTTCACCCAATGACAAAAGAAGATGCTCTGTTGACTTCCAAATTTTTGATCATGTAATGAAGTTCAAAAAAGACACTTTCTTGCACTACAATGAACCTAATGATGAAATAATAAGCTCCTTCTTTTACACTCTGTATCCCTTCATGACTCAGTGATATGAACTGTAATCCCAGATATAGACAATGTCAGTGGCTCAGTAGGTAGCACACTCACCTCTGAGGCCGGGAGATCAGAGGCTGTGGGTTCAGTTCCCATCTGGCACTTGGTTAATATCCCAGTACTGACACTGTAGTGCAGCATGAGAGGTTGCTGCACTTGAGGTGCCGCCTTCAGATGAGACACTAAACCGAGGTCCCATCTGCCTGGATTGGTGGTAGTTCAGTTGGATGTTAAAGATCCAATGGCGCTTATCGAAAAGAGTAGGGTAGTTTTATTTGAAAAGAACATTACAAAATACATCCATTTGACAACTTGAAATACAAAGAAAACAAGACAATTCATAAACTACATTCCATGAAGAGAGAAAGAGAAAAATACCATAAAATTAATATTTAAACCTTCAGAACACAAAATTCCTTTTCCCCTCCCCTCCCTTCATATAACTCCATAACCTATTCCCATTAAACAAAATAGATAAATGCTGAAAACAAAAAAAATTAATATAAATGTTTTGAACTCCTTATTTATATTCAATGAAAAAAGAAAAACCTTTCCACCATCTTTGAACTGGTCTCCTGTTGAATATGTTACATATTTTCATATACTGTACATGCCCCATAGCTTCACTTATTAAGGTCCTAACCATCTCGAAAGGCATTTTACTTTGCCCGTAATACCCAACTTCATCTTGCCTGCCATAATTAAAATTTTAAACAACACAAAATATGGCAAGAGTATCTGAATGAAACATAGAGCCCAAAAGGGCATAATGGCCTAATACACATACCTCATAAGACAAAGTGTTGAGCCAGGCATATTCCACACATTAACTAAATAACCCCATAAAGGTTTAGAATAGGAACAGAAAAATAAGTAATGCTCCATGGTTTCCTCTACATTAATGCAGTCCGGATAAGGACAATTCCTTTCCTCTAAAGCTTTATGTAGCATTCCCCTCACCTGTGTTCTACCATAAACGGAAAGCTATAAATGTTCCCACATCTGAAGTGGGATTCTGGGATTCACTAATTGAGCTAAAACATAATTGTTGCACTCAGAGCACAACATTTAAAACTAGGTTCCTTTGGATAGATTTTATCAAATACTATTTGATACAACTTTTGACCAGAGTGGGACAGAATATCCATTTTAGTGAGATTCCATATGTATAATTTTGAAGCTGCTGATTTAAAAAATCTGGAACAAGCAAAAGTCCTAATCTTGGGGCCACTGCCCCATGCCCTAAAATACTTTTCCAAAATTAACCTGCGCCATAACCTTTCTGTCGATGGTGATGACTCTAGTCCACATTTGACTGTCTGTGATATGAACAGAGTATGAAAAAACTATAGGGTCTAGCATTCCTAAGCCTCCTTTTTAATTGGGAGACATTTAAAACACCTTCAGATTGGATTTAATCAGTTTCCCATAGCATCTGAAAAAAGCACCATTTAGCCTAGTCTCTAACGTTGGTGGGGTTACAATATCTACATAAGTAAAATTGAACCAGGAATTTTATCAGCTGAATACATTTTAATTTTGACATACTCCATGACTTCTATTGACATACTTTAAATTCAACTTTTTAAAGATTGTTCCAATTGTACAAAGCCATATTTTGGGGCCCAAAGTTATACCCAAGATTTTCAACGGTTCAGGGATACACTAAGACCCTCTAAAGTCAGGGCATCTGGGTATCCTACTCCTATATACAGACCATGACTTTTAGCAATATTTATTTTTGAATTAGATACTAAAGTAAAATCAGACATAATTTTTACAAACTGCTGAAATTGTGATTTCTGAAAAAAATAAAAGACATAAATCATCTGCAAATGCTTGAGCATTAATGGCAGACTGTATGCCCATTCCTTGAATACCCCTCCATTTAGGTCTATCAGTTATAAATCTTAGGAAAGGATCCAAGGAAAACACATACAGAAGTGGACTCAGGGGACAACCCTGATGCACCCCAAGCTGGGTCCAAAGTTGAAATTCACTTGTATTTGAATAATTGGATAAACAGCTGCTGATTTATAAATTAATTTTTGATTAACCTAATTAAATAATCCAGAATCCCATAATATTGTAAAACCAAAACAAATACATGTAGAAACCCTATCAAATGCTTTTCTTGATCTATTGTGATTAGTGTACATGATTACCAGAAAGAGAAAGATGTTCAATTATATCCTCACAACCATTAGAGCTGATTGTATTTTACGAGAAGGTAAATTACAGTATTGAACTGGGGAAATTACATATTCTGCAAAAGTTTTAACCTGTTGTTTAAAATATGTGTTAAAATTTTGTAATCTGAATTCAGTATAGTGATAGGTCTCAATTTGAAATATTCTGTCTATCTCCTGATTTGTATAGATACATTAATAACTCATCTAAAAAGAAGGAATTTTGTTCATTCTTGAAAAATAACCAAAAACAACTGCTAAACATTCGGATAATTCATCCTTAAACTCTTTATAAAATTCATTGGGCAACCCATCCAACCCTGGAGATTTTCCTGGAATCATTTTCTGAATGGCCAGTTTAATTTCTTGAGGGGTAATATTAATTTCATTTTGTAGTAATTCAGAAGGTAGAGGAGGAACTTGAATGTGCCTTAAATAAGCCTCGATTTCCTGTACAGTAGGATGTCTATCAGGTAACAGTGTTGCCCAATGCTCTTTAATAATAAAAATAAATATTTTTCAGAACTCCATAACACCCCTAGAGAGTCATAAGAGCTGCCATTTCAGTATTATCCCTCATGGCTTTGCAGGCTTGAAAAGGATCCCCGCTGGGGATTTTTTATCCTGTTTTGGAACAACACTTTTAAAGTACTAGCTCTATCATATTGATAGGATAACATTTCCAGTTTATCTTTTTATTTGGTCTGAGTAATTAAATCTACAGGTGTTAGACAAGGTATACAGCTTGTATAACTGTTGATAAAGAGATATTTTAAAATTTACTATTTTCTTTATGTTTCCCATATTTTTAACCAATTTTGAAAAGCTTGTTTGGAATCCAGCCACCATTGTCCAATATCTGCATATAAAAACAGACAGAACATCTTGCGCTAATAAGGGCTCTTATGCTTTTTGGACCCTAAGTTCATTCAGAGCTTTCACATTCAGTTTCCATCCGGTAGTAAAGGCTTGAATTACAGGAATATCATAAAAATTACAATTAATAAAACATGATCAGTAAACTCCACAGGACGAGTTTCCATTCCCCTATAGGTAGATTTTTGAAACAAAAACATAATCAATGGTAGACTTCATATTACCCTTCCTAAAAGTGAAATTAAGTCCTTGCTTCCTAAAATCATTACAATCTATCATATTGACTGATAATATCAAATCAATAAGGGCACTGGAGTCGTAATAAATTTTAGATTTAGGTTTCTTAATTTTAGTATATGAGGGTATCTCACAGTTGGAATCACCACAAAAATTATATTGTGAGTGGTCATTAAGTAAGGTTTTACCACATTAAACAGTGCCAACTCTCCTGCTTTCAGCTGTGGGCCATAAATATTAATCAGCCTATATGTTTTATTCTTCCACATCCCATCTAATAATAAGGCTCTTCCAGGAAAAATATCTACCAATTTTATTAAATGGAAAGAAAATGAGTTAAATAAAACCCCACCCCATCTGCAGTATCTTGTCCAAAGGACCATTATGAAGGTCCCCAAATCCATTCTCCTGAAAGCTTCTGATATTATGCACAAAAGCACCAAGATTCCTGTAAAAACAGATTTCTAACTGGAACCTATAATTACTCAAAAACCATCATTCTTTACCTGAATTTAAGAGACTATGTACATTTATTGATCCGATTTTTAGATTTGCTATGCATTGAAATTTTTAAGCCTGCTCAGTGGTCAACATTTTTCCTTCTTTTTTTCTTTTTCCCTTTGTACCCTGCAAAACCCGTGTTTTGTGTTTCCATGTCCTGATCTCTGGGATCACTCCTTCCTCCTGGTCCATGTCTGAATCCCCATTCTGGTGCCAAAACAGCAAAGGGTTATTTGAATTATATTGTCAGGAAAAGAAGAAGGGGAAGGTAAGGGGAGGGAATACTGGCTAACCTTAAATTTCTAGAGGATCTCGCCTCTGAGGTGGAGATAAAGCAAAGGAACACTATCTTGAGCAGGGTCACTATAGCAAACCAGGGTAAGAATCTCCTGCTGTGAAGTGTTTGGATCCAACATTTGAGGGGAGGGGAGGGGAGAAGGGAGGAAAGGGAGAATGGATCCTTAGCTTTAACCTGCGCAATTTTCCTTTCTGTACCTTCCTTATGATCGCATAGATTTATAATTTCAGTAGAGGAAAATAATTTTTGTCTGATTCATCCTGGTGGGGTTTTCAGGTACTTCTGCTATGTCATGTGCCTGTTGAATGAGAAGATCTGGGCTAACATTACTAGCTGCATTTTAGCTGCCCATGGGCAGTCCTTAAGGCATGCCCCACATCTTCGCAAAGATCACACATTGTGTGAGATCGTATGGAAAGAAATATGTCCTACCTCCCACAATTCCCATCTGGTTTGTCACATGTGCTAGAAATGTAGATACGTGAGACTACATTTATAACAGCCTGGGGTTGTCCAGCATAAAACACACCTCCTGTCCCTGCCTAACATAAAAGAGTTAGGAATATGTACAATGCCTGAATCTGTACTTTGTAGTTTTACCTTGTAGCTCCAACCCCCAGTCCAAAGAGCTCCGTATCCAGAATAGCCACAGGGTCTCCCAAAAGTTCACATCTTTGTGACAACCAGTATGTAATATCTGCTACATGCATGCCCTCATTTCAGAACATCACCATAATAAATTTAACCAGAGGTTTAGAAAGAGGAATGACAACAAAGGAGACCAAATGGGGAATATTTCACCTGAGTATAACGCTCTCACAAAGATCCAAAAATGGGCAGAATGAAAACTTATGTCAAAATTGTCTTCTCCCAAAATGTTTATAAAGCAAACACCTCTCGGGAGAAAACCTCAAGGAGTCCTTCAATAAGATTTTCCAACAAAATGTCTGTCAGGCTTGTCTTCCATACCACCTTTATAATGGATACGAACAGCATTCCTCCTGGGAGCAGCTTCTTTCTAATATTTGCAAATAGTTCAGACAATAGGGTTGTTTATTTGTGGGTGAATCATGATTTAGATCATTTTCTGAATTTTGTCACCATTGCAGTCTTTTTCTGTTTCACCAACCAGTTCTATGGGTTCAACTCCACCACTTGAAAAGGCTTTTCAGTTGTGTTATTTTGAAGAGTAGTGCGTCTGCAGATGTTATACCAGGAACTTCTTGGACTTGAGAAATAGTTGTTATTGTATCCAAAACCTGCCCTGGAACCCAAGTAGAGGAAGAGGGGTGAATGGTAGTTTATCATCACACTCCGGGTCTGGGACCCAAATCCCATGGTTTTGCATCCAACCCGACCGGGACAATGCCTCCCCAGAGTCCATGTTGAGTCAAGCAACTCAGCTGTTTTGTGAGATGGTACTGAATCACTTTTAAGGAACCCATGTTTAAATGTCTTTTAGCTAAGGTTTGTGCAAGCCTTTTGTCTTTTGTAAATCCTTCTGACCCTGTTTAGACAAATTTGTAAGGAAAACTTCATCGCTGTAGCTTGAGAGTCTAAGTTATTTGTTTGAAACTTGACAGTCACCTGGACATCAGGAAAAGCCACAAAGCCTGAAGTTTTAGACAATGTTATATGCTTTGGGTTTAGGTGAGTGTCAGCATTTAATTTAGTAGACATTGAGATATTCGTTCTTTGAACATTGGTCCCAGACATTTCATCTCTTTTAGCTGGGGACTGCTGTAGGCACATGCTTAAATCCTCAGCGTTTGAACTGCCAGCCGCTGACTCTCCCCATTCACTTTCATAGAAGCAGAAGAAACATTGTAAACAGTAACTGACTCACCGTGTCCTAGCTGGGCCTTTGATCTTGCTGCATCATAGTTTTCTCTGACAGGCTTCTCCATAGAACTGACACTTAATTGACACTTAATGACCTAAAGGTGGGCAAGCAATGTGAGAGGGAAGCAAGGAGGGCTGGGGATACTGGGATGCATAGGAGAGGCATCACCAGTAGAAAACAGGAAGTTATTATCCCTCTGTACAGACAGCTGGTGAGACCCCATCTGGAGTACTGCATGCAGTTCTGGAGGCCCAATCTCCACAAAGACATAGACAGGATGGAAGCTGTCCAGAGGAGGGCAACTAAAATGGTGCAGGGTCTGCACCGAAGACATATGAAGAGAGAGTAAAGGAGCTTAATATGTATAGCCTCGAGGAAAGGAGAGAGAGGGAGGACATGATAGAAACTTTCAAGTACCTCAAGGGAATCAACAAAGTCCAAGAGGGTAGCATCTTTCAAAAAAGAGGTGTGCAAGAACAAGGAGGCACAATTTGAAGATGGGGTGCGGCTCAGAGGTAATTTAAGGAAGTATTTTTCAAGACAGAGTTGTGGATGCATGGAACAGCCTTCCAGAGGAGGTTGTGGAGTCAAAAATAGTGATGGAATTCAAGCATGCATGGGACAGTCATAAGGCCATTCTAGGAGGGGGTAGGAAGAAGTAGGCTGCTGGTTTACTAGGATCTGCAGCTTATCCAGTAGGTAGGGAAATGGGCAGACTGGGTGGGTCAAGCGGTCCTTATCTGCCGTCAAATTCTGTGTTTCTATGTTTCTATGTCAATGTTTCTATGTTAAAAGCTAGGCGTTGCAACTCCTCAAGTTTAGCTTGTAATTTGCTTTTTCTCGGCATGCCTTTGTTCTTCTCTTTGCAAAATTAAATGTAATGCTTGCTCAGCGTCTTCTGCTGAATCCTTAATATTTATAACTTTTCCTCAGTTTTCAAATTTTCAGTAAGATCCTCCGTGGAAAAAATTCAATTGGGGTATTACCTTCTTCATCAGAATTTATAAGGTTCTCCACCAAATGCTCAAGTTCCATACCATGAACTGTCTGGAAGATTTCAGACTCTGTACCTCTACCAAACACAGATCAGGAGTTGAGGCCTGCTCTCCTGTATGCAGCACTTCCACACCAGGGTCCATGAGAGCTGCCATCTTGGTCCCACAGGAAAATGGGTCCCCCGCTCACAGGAAGCAGAGTAGAATTTCCCAGTGTCTGGCCAAATTTCTCCTTTATTCACTAAAAATACCACCAACAGCTTAATCTGGTTCAAGGTCAGTTGGCAATCATCTGTATCCCCTCCCCAGGTTGTGTCTGAAAATAAGCAGTATTTCTCTAGTCACTTACCCGTCAACAAAAACTGAATGAATATAACTCAATATATTGCACTTTATTCATACTTGTGGTGAGATTTTAATATATGATCATATTTGTAACATTTGTAGCAAATGTGTCTTATTTAGGGATTTTAATGTCATTGTAATGTCCATCATTTTTAGGATTTGGATGAACAATAAACTAAGATTGATTGATTAATTCATCATATGGTAAAACAAAATGCCGAGGGCTAGACAGAGTTATGTTGGAGTTTTATTTAATATTTTAAAAACAATAATTCCAATTTTACATAAACTTTTCAACCAGATAAAACTGTTAGTTAAGATGCAGATTCCTTTTACCAAGCTTACATTTCAGTAATATTAAAACAAGGAAAAGATAGTAATAAAATAGAAAACTACAGACCGTGGCAATACTGAATGTGAATTATAAAATATTTGCAAAAATATTCAACAACAGGATATTCCCTTACTGGTCAAATTAATTCATAACAATCAAACATGTTTTATCCCTGCAAAACTATCCAATCAGGACTGCTCAAAGTTCAGTTTGTGATAGAGTATTTAGAAACTTCTGGTGTCTGGCAGCCTTGGTGGCACTGGATACCGCCAAGGCTTTCAACATGCTGGAATGGAACTATTTATTTGAGGTATTACAATTTTTCAGATTCCCAGATGATTTCATTCAAATGATCAAAGTATCAATATGCATGGGCATGCCCCTTCACAGCTCCATCAGATGCACGCATATCATTATAGGCAGTATAAAGGCATCTATGCATTGGCACATCAGAGGTTGCACCAGACTATGACCCCCTTCCAGAATTGCGCTCGGCATAAGTCAGGGATGCTTTGGTGCATCTCGGATGCGCTGGGCGCATCCTTTGTGATTCCTGCCCACAGCCTTTAAGTGTTCACTATCTATACTTTTTATGCTGGTTATATCAGATAATTCAACAGATTCATGGGTGGTACATAATCAGAACCCTAGGTACCTTGTAGATAAAATGTCATATTTGACATACAGACATAATCACAATCTTAGAGGTAATGGGGAAATAAATTTGTTATACCTAAATTATATAATAGATTTGGTGACATGACCTTTGGAACAAAAGTTGTTAAATTGTGGGCCCCAATTGATGAAGAGAAAAACAAATCCAACAAACAAAGCACTTTATGAAAGTTATTGGTTATGACTTAGCAATGAAATGCATGTGTAATTGTTGAAGTGTTTATACACGGATGGACTGATTAACATGTGCATGACGAGTGCAGTGAAGCTCCCTAAATCTTAGGAATATGGTGAACTTCAAAGTTTCTAGATGATACATGTACCTTGTCTCTAGTCTTGACTTTGATCTGAGTGAGTGTAATAATGTGGTGAACGATACATTAAACTTAATAATTGTTTAAGTATTGCTGCTATGATGTATGTAGTAATAAGTTGTCTCTTGTGCAATATGTGTAAAATTTTATATGTAAATGCAACAGGTCCATCTTGAAAAGGGTCTTTTGACCCAATGATATTAACCACTGCTACCTGTATAAAATAAACTTTTACTACTACATAATTGAGTTTGGATTGTTAATTAGAGTAAAAGGTGTACTGATTATGTCTCCCAAAGCACTTGTATAGGAGTATTGTGGGGAGAATGATAAGGATAATTTGAAATGATTGTTTTATTAATATTGTATGATGTTTTATGCTGTATGCTTCAGACCACATAACTAATGAAAGGATAGGATTATTATGTCTTCCAAGACTTTATAAGCATTTTACATATTAGATTGCTGTACATTTTTATATTCATATAATGGGTACTCAGAAGCATCTTAATATGGAAATTCTTTGAACATGTTTATATGTTTTATTTTGTATGTTGTGTTAAATTGTAATGGCCTGAACAGTCGAATGATAAAACCATTGATTGATTGATTGATAATTAAAGATAGTACCAACTGTAAGTAGCACACACAAATGAAATCTTAAGAAAAATTCATCTTTTAAGGCAATTGTTTAATAATTATTGTATATTTATTATTAAGTTAGAGGCAATATCTCCTGAAGAAGCCTGTTACAATTAAGGCTAAACATTGAGGATGTATGTCTAAGTGACGCTTGTAATAAAAGTTTGGAACAAGCATCAATTGGAAGTTGCAGCTGTCTTATTGAAATGTTGTTGTGGTTATACATGGGGGGTATGACACAGAAGAAGTTGACTACACACCAAACAGCCAGACCATATTTCCCATGACTCAGAGACACCCATGGTGGGTTAACTTTCAGATGACGTAATCTTTGATCAATTCTGGTTACTCTAGTAACACATTTTATCATGTGGTAGCCCTCTGTAAATTAGGATAGGATAAAATTTTTATTTAGCACCCTTCTTAAAGGGATGCTGTAAACCTGTTTTGCATCATATTATTTCTAGTTAAAACCCGATTTTATGATTGCTTACCTTCTCCAAAATTCATTGATATTGTTGTTTGTTTTTCCATCTGCTTGTTTAGTAGAACAAAAATGCAAGGTTGTGTATATTTATAAACAACTTTGTTTTGTTTCAAATCCTTTAACTACTCTTATTGAATACTTCTGGAATATTAGAAACACTTCTAAACAGTGCAGTCACTCATGTTATGATAACTTCCTAAACTCCTACTGCATCATGAGTGGCTAGACTATGTTGGGGATGTTCCCAAGTCCAGGAAAGATGTAGTGGAGTTGATCAAGAAATGTAAACAAACCTGTTTTGGTGTGGTAACACCAGTATGGTGGGCAATCAGTTTTCACTTTTTTTGTATGATGTGTTTATCCCTCCTCCTCGCCCCTGGTCCACTACTCCTTCAGGTCCCTCTCAAGGTCTTCCCCGTCTCCTAGCACTAACCACTTACCTCACATGACCATCTGCACACGCATATCCTTTCACTGGATGGGTCCCCTCCTCTGAGAGGAAAGGCACTGGTGTGGATCCAGCACACTATTCCAAGTTGGCCCAGGGTGCCACTGAGGCAAGACCAGCTATTGAGGCATGGCGGCAACGGAGACCAGAGGGACTGTCATTTGGTCAGCCAGAGCAGTTTCCTGGGTTTTCTCCCAGAGTGGAGTGCCACTGATGTCACGTGCATACGCCCGACGCCCACCACTCCCAGCTATTGTCAACTCAGGCAGCCATGCTGTGCTCCTGGGCCAGCAGGCGCTGAGGGTCCTTTCCCACCCTCCTCCCGAAGGTGGAGCCATCCTGGGATGCTCCATTCCTTCCCCCCAGCCCGGCCCTCCAGCAACCTGAGTCCATTCCCCGAATCCAGGTTGCAGTGCATCGCAGACTAAAATCCAACCGCTGTGCTGACGGGTCGGCCGTTTTTCACTTTTAAAGAAATAAAGAAGCAGAATCAAACTACTAGCTACATCAGCAATCTTTACAGAATGTTGGCAGTCATAAAATGTGCTTTTAAACTAGGGACACTATGAGGCCTAAGGTG
This sequence comes from Neoceratodus forsteri, assembly GCA_016271365.2. NCBI lineage: Eukaryota > Metazoa > Chordata > Ceratodontiformes > Ceratodontidae > Neoceratodus > Neoceratodus forsteri. Next base: position 429,006,265 of record CM057452.1, read on the forward strand.
GTTGACAGTGTCTCTTTATATCCAGAGCACTGTGCAATCAGGTCAAAATATACAAACCCAAATGCAACAGATCAATAAAATAAACAAACAAATGTAAGTTATCAGAAAACTGGAAAATTTAGTTAAGGAGCAGCAGTAAAACAAATGGATTTTTAAGAAGATCAACATTTATATAGCATTTTATACACATTGTACCCTGTAGCGCTTTACAAGCAATGCTAGACTGGGAGAGAAGTGACTGAACTCAGAGTGGCAACCATTTCACACATTCAACACCCACACACAGACTGGGATAGTTGCATGAACCAGGCAGAGGGACCTCAGTTTAACATCTCACCAAAGGATGGCACACCCGACAGTACAGCACTTCCCAGTACTGCATTCAAGTGCCAGTGTTTAGATATGAGCTCAATCCCAGTGTGGGGCTAGAACCCACAACCTTCTAGTCCAGAGGTGGATGTACTACCAACTGAGCTACACTAACACCTGAATTTAAGAATGGAGCCAGGATAGGCAGCACTAAAAGCCACCTTCCAACTTTGGCATTGAAGTGGTTAAAGTTCTGAATGCTCTGGACGGATGGCAGAAGTGAGTTCCATAAAACCAGAACAACAACCAAGAATGCTCTGTCCCCTGTTGCTTTTGATCTTGAGTGGGGAGGCAAAAGTAACTGCAGGTCTCCATATCAAAGGGCTGTAGCTGGGTGACGGGTTTAGAAGCTCACAAAGGTAGGTGGGTGGAACCCAATCCATTCAGAGCTTTAAATGTCAAAACAATAACTCTGTCTTCAGTCTTGTGCCTGATAGGCTGCCAGAGTATCTTGCACATTGCCAGTATATGATTTATGAAGGCCTTTTCTGGCCTCAAGGTGGTGCATGAATTTCCAATGGGTACAGTCAGTGGTTCAACTGGAGGAAGAGTCAGCAGCATCATAAAACTCCCCATTTTCATCTGATGTTGCTCAGAGGACGTGATGAAGCAGATGTGGTTCAGTGCCTCTGCAAACTGGGGTATTCACTTGCACATGGTTGACTGCATGATCCCTGTGATGGCCCTTGTGCACTCTTGCTCTGCACCCTGGAGACAGGATATGCAGCACTAAACAAATTGCTTTATTTTTTTTTGAAATCGCTATTTATCCGCTTTTCCCAACCTGCCATCCCCTGACCCTTCAGGGAGCCCCAAGGTAGACATCCTCTACCTTCCACCCTGCCCGAATGACCCCACTGGATCACCATGGAGCTTTTGGTTTACCCCTCGAGCGGGATGGGCAGAGCCCCTTACCACATCAATCAACTTTCTCGTCCAGGGGCCAGGCGGGTGAAGGCACATCAAGGCATGTCTCCGGGACTCCGCCTTCCCAGCGATGGCAGGTATTTTTCTCCATTTTCTCCCACCCCTTACAGTGTAGGGACCCCTGACGCCAAGGTGTCAAGTGCCGACGCCATGCTGTATAGTGGCCACCCATGCCCCTGATGTTAGGGCTTGTAGCACTCCGAGCCTCGCTGGAGTCAGGCAGGTGTTCAGGCTGTGGTCTCAACACTCCCCGGAATAGGCAAGCTGTCACAGATGCTCAAGCCAAACTCCCCTGACTGATCCACCAGCGACCCGAGTCCACCTGAACCCGGTCGCCGGGCATGGAGCGAGTGTGGCGCCCAGCGCCTCAACCTCAGTGCCACCAGGCCAGCTCCAAATTGCTTTATTTGTTGTAAGCTACACACAGTCATTGTGTGTCTTACTAACCTACATTGAGTTACTGTTTAAAATTAACTTCCAGTACTACACTTTATTGATCCCCACTGCCTTATAGCGCACTTGTTCAACATGGCAACGATCTTTGGACCCTGCTTTTATTTAAGGGGGACAAGAAATTTGTGCTAATTGGCAGCAGTTAGTAATGTCCTAGTAAGAGAAATGAAAGACTTGTCTCAAATGGGCCATATTTATGTACCTTTAATAAACACTGGTGTGGAAACTGTGTTTTCTTGTGGACACCATTCATATAGTTTTCTTCATGGAAGCTGTAAATGGAGTTGTTAACTTTGTCACGGTTTGTGTACAGAATGCTAAACATGAGTTATTGTTCTATCAGAACCATGCTTAGAGTTTTTTGCACAAACTGTGACATATTTAAAGCTCCAGATTACTGGTTCTTTGAGGAGAACTACAACAGGATGCTGCCCATAAATCAAAACAATACAAAATACAGTTTTCATGTCACTTTTATTCAGGTATAGTTATATATGGGTCATTTAGGTTTATATCATTTTGCAAATGGGGACATTATAAACAGCTGCCAGTCAGAAATCATTTCCTGTCCTCTTTAATATAACACATCTTTACCATTAAAGCACATGTACTGACTTGCTGAACTTGACCATTGCTGTATTATTTTGTTGTACTACCATTTTGTTGTACTGTCCCCAGGACGCATCTGGAATCGAGCAGTAGTCTGCTCAGTATGCCCTCCTGGTAACAGGAAGGAAGGAAGGAAGGAAAGAAAGAGAAACATAAACCTATTTATACGAAAGTAACTGCTCTGGTTTGAATTAATCTGTGCATAAAGAATCATCCTCATTTACTTACTGTATACAACTAACATAGAAACATAACATAGAAACATAGAATTTGACAGGAAATAAGGCTGCTTGGCCCACCCAGTCAGCTCATTTTCCCTACCTACCTAATTATTACTTCAGACCCTACTTGATTTACAGCTTTTTCTCCCTCCCACTCCCTTTCAGCTACTATTCTCTTGTGCCTGTCCTATGCATTCTTGAACTCCAGGTTCCACCTCTGAGGCAAGGCCAGCATTATGGTGCCATGCCATTAAGGCACCAATGGGCAATATCGCCAACCACTGTTTTTTGTGGGAGCTGCATCCCTGCACCCCCTTGTAGAGACTATGCCCCCACACACCCTAACTATTCATACCAACTCCGGGGGTAGACCTCAGAGAGAGGACAACTAATCCCAATTTTGACGCCTAATGGCACGGCGCCTGACTGCCTGCAGTGTGAACCCCACCACTGTTTTCAACCCCACCACTTCTGCTGGAAAGCAGTCCCAGGAATCCACCACTTTTCTGTGAAGAAGTACTTCCTCACATCTCTCCTGAATCAACCAACCTCTGGCTTCATAGCATGTCCCCTTGTTCTTGAGCACCTTTTTTTTTCTAAAACTACTTTCCTCCTGTACCTTATTTGCCCCCATGAGGCATTTAACGGTCTCTATTATCCCCACTCTGCCTCCTCTCTTTCAGGGTGTGCATATTAAGGTCCTTTAGTCTTTCCTTGTAGGGCTTTTGATGCAGACCTTGCACCATTTTAGTTACCTCCTCTGAACCGCCTCCACTAAGTCTATGTCCTTCCACAGATGTGGTCTCCAGAATTGGACACAGTACTCTATCTGGTGTCTTACCAGCAATCTCTACAGAGGCAACACCACCTCCCTTTCTCTGCTGATGATACCCTCCCTATGCACCTCAGCCTCCCAGTAGCCCTCTCAACTGCTTTGTTGCACGGCTTGGCTGCCTTTAGGTCATCGGATATAATTACCTCCAGGTCTCTTTCCTGCTTGGTAGTCATCAATAACATTTGACCCATTTTATTTATTTTATTTTATTTATTTATTTATTTTTTATTTAGCTTTTGTTGACGGGTAAGTGCACTAGACAAATCCTGCCTATTTTCAGGCACGCACCGGGAGGGGATACAGATGAATGCCAACTGACCTTGAACCAGATTAAGCTGTTGGTGGTATTTTTGGTGAATGAGGGAAATTTGGCCAGGACACCGGGAAATTCCCTACTCTGTGTAGGTGGAGCCTTTGCGCTGGCTGCAAGATGGCCAGTTCGCATGATCCCCTGGAAGAGATGGATGCTACTAGCTCAGGGAGTGGGCCTCCTCCTCTGTGCTACCTTCCCTAGAGGCCTCAGAAGAACGTTTGGATGTTGCTGCTACAAGCAGCATGACTATACTGCAATCGGACTCCGTTTTACTGCTCTGCCTAGTGCTGAAATTTCTGCTGTACCTGTTCAGGCTGGGCTCCTTCTCCTGTTTCCAGCCTCCAGGAGAAAGCGACTGGCGTTAGTCCTGCAATTGCAGCTTCTGGACACTGCGATAGCGTCTTCTATGCAGGCATCGTTGTGAGGTAGGTCTATTCTCAGCCCTCTTTCCTGCGGCCTACTCTGGAAAGCCCCAGTCAATGTCCTACAGGCGGATTTCGCCTCAGTCTCTTCGCGTTGGTGAAACCACAAACCTTGATTGCCGACAGCCTCCAGCCTGCTCCTAGCCGACTTGCCGCAACATGTTGGTGAACCTCTTGCTACTGCTTTGCCTAGCGATGTCTCCTCACTTGTAAGTGACTCATGCATACCTGCTGAATCTGTTTCTGCCTCTAAGCAACCCTCTGTATTTTTTTTCTGCCACTCAAGAACCTGGCTGGTCTAAACGTGGAAGTTCTTTTTCCACAAAAGCTAAGCCCAGCCAGGATACCCAAATGGATTGGTCTCCAGACAAAGCACTACAAAATGCAGGATGGGAGAAGGGAATTGAGGGGTTTGGACCCCAGATTCCCAGGATCCCATATACTTAAATATGCTTAGAAAATCTACTACTAAGGACTGTATGAGCTCCAGTCAACCCTGGTGTGTCTTGTCCTCAAACTACTACTAGTTCCTCCAGTTCTTGTGCTACTCCTACTAATTCTAAAGCTGCTTCTGCTTTGGAAGGACTAAAACTGTTTCTTCAGGACCTACTTTGCTGCAACTGCTAATGTATCTCATGGTAATAATTTTAAACTTGCTGATCTATTTTCCTCCAAAGGTGAGCCTGCACCGAGAAGAAATGCAGTTAGATTACTTTATAAGGGTGGTTTAGAACTCCCTCCTGACTGTTTGTATATTGCCAAAACCCTTCTTAAAGGGTCAATGAATTTTTTCTTCAGAGATTTTGCGTTAATTAATATTGGTAATTCAAATTTTGATATTAGTTTAAGCAAATGTCTGGGCTTGATAGGTTTTGGGGCCCAATATGAAAAACTACAATCTACACCTATCTGGTCCCCTTTCAAGCCATTCCTTACTAAGCCAGCTATAATGTAATGTTACTGTTGTTTTTAAAAATGAGGGTGTCCATATTGAAGACATTTTATTTTGTTGAACAAGCGGTGTGAGGTTTTGAATGAGCCTGTCCCTAACCTTGACACTGAACAAATTTGGGATGGTAGTTGGAGGTGAGGGTTAAACTCTTTCTACTAATACTGGCCCAAAACATTTGCCTAATTTTTTATTTAGGTAAAGACAAGGGTTTCATTTTCTATGCTGGGCAGCCAAAGTCCTGTTTTAAGTGTAGTGCGTGACTCACTTGAGCCTGCTTGTGACACTCTTAAATGCAGTCACTGTTTTGAATTTGGTCATGCTTCTGCTAAATGTTCCAATTCCTTTAAATGTAACTTCTGTGAGGAACTGGTCATGCTTATGGCCGATGCCCTTGGCCTCTCACAATAGGGACAATTGCCCTTCCATGACGGTCTTATTACTGTTGCTCAACAATTACATCGCATAACTTAGCCTCTTCTACCTTAGACATTGTTTCCCCTTTAGCGGTAGTTACTTCTGACAATCCTCCTACAGTCCCTGCTTTAGGTTCCCAAACTCCTTTACAAGGAATATCTCTTACTGCTTCTACTGTCCCTCCTCCTGTTACCACTCCTAAAGTAATAGAGAATGCTATGCCCCCAGATGAGTTTGGAAGTAGAATTCCTAGTTTTACTACTGTCACTCACAAATGAACTAGGAAGGGCCTTGCTGTGGCTGTTCGTAGTAAGGATACCTCTTCTTATACCTGGCAAACCCCTAACAAATTTGTGGTTTTAGCTACTGACTTTTCTGACAAAGACTCTGGGGGAGGATACTGATACCTCCTTCCTTCTTCCTTCCCTGAAGGGGCTGATGGGGCTGACACTGACCCAATAGCCAAGCCGCATTAGGCAACGCATGGAGAGGTAAATCTCCATCCACTTTTTAACTATGTCTTCCCTAAATATCTGTTCTTTGAATGTGAATAGTATTAAAGGAAAAAAAAAGCTGGGTGGGATTTTTTAACCCTTTCAGACCTCAACTGTGATATTTTCTGTTAATCGATACCAGATTAAAACCCATGGGGAACTGTTTCCAGGCCTCGAGGCATGGACTGTTGGACCCTCTTTTGGTCTGTCGGACCAGACACTTGTGACGGAATTGGGATCTTATTTTCCAATTCTGAATTTCGGTATCCAGACTAGTAGATATTTCCTCTGGCAGAGCCTTGTTGCTGGACTTTTCTTATAAATCTGAGAGGTTTCGGTTGATAGGGACTTCGCTCCCAAACTAAAGCTCAGAGGGTTTCACTTTTCCATCTGATTAAGCCCTACCTTTTACCTCCAGATTACTTTTAGGTTGGTGACTTCAATTGTGGCTTACATCAATCGGATCGAGGCCTTCAGACTTCCAAACTTTTTGTGATTCTATAGCCTTAAATACTATAGTTTCCACTGCTAGGCTTGTGGATGCATATAGGCATTTCACAAGTCTGGAGGGTTTACATTTTCAAGGAGTCTTTGCACACTAGGATTGATTTCATCTTTCTGTCCAAGGTTTTGATTTTACTTCTTGTAAAACTATGGAATTGAATTTTCAGACCATGTTGCTTTGTGTGCCTCTTTTCTTGGGCTTCTGCGGCGGTGTGGAGAAAGCTGGTTGGCGCCTCAATGACTCTTTACTAAATGATTCCTTTTTCTCAAACTTTGGCGTAAAGAGTTTCTAGCTCGTTTGTCCGTGGCTGAATTTTACGATACTGGGATGGACTGGTGGGAGGCCTCTAAGCAGAGTTGGAAACAGCTTTTTCAAAAAGCGGCTGATAAACAAAATACCAGATATTTGACTTATTTAACCTAAGGCATCAACTACAGCATTTAATTTCTTTGGCTAGCTCCACTAATCATGATTTTAGCTCACAAATCAGTGAGATCAGTGCTCAAATGAGGTTGTTCCAGTATAATCGAGCTGACTCTTTTAGGTCAGGAAGCTCGCTTTGGCACTCGAGTCACTAAAGGATGTTTGGATTCTTTTAGAGCCTGCAAAGATAGAATTGACACTAAACTAGTTTCCTCTTCCCTATCCCAGTCGGGAACTTAATTCACGACACCTAAAGGACTGCTTCAACATGTAGAGAATCATGTCTTTAATATGTTTGGTACCAAAGCTGACCTGGCTAATGCTGAACCTTTTCTTAAATTATTGACATTACCCCAGCTTTCCGACTCCGATCAAGACAAGTTGTCTTCTGATATTAGTGAACAGGAAGTATTGTCAGCTATAAATAGTTTAATCCACATTCTGCCCCAGGGTCAGACGGGTTGACCTCACATTTTACAAAACTTTTCCACAGATCTTGTCCCTGTATTAACTATAGTTTATAATGAAATGTTACGCTGTGATACTTTGGCCACCTCAATGAAAGAAGCCTTACTGATTCTACTTTTTAAAAAGAAAGGGATCCTCTGATATTAATAACTGGAGACCCATCAGTCTGTTAAACGTTGATTACAAGATTCTTGCCAAAGTTTTACTATCTAGAATGCTTAATTTAGCATCCCATATGATCAGTTCTACACAAACCTGTGGTATCCCAGGACGATATCCTTATGACAATCTTATTTTATTACGCGAAATATTCGCTTTAGGAGATAAAAAGCTGTCTCTGGGTGGATATTAAGTTTGGACCAAGAAAAAGCTTTTGATAAAGTTTCTCATGACTACCTATTTCAGGTGTTGACAGCTTTTGGGTTTCCAATCGTTTTCTTTCCTGGATCGCCTGTTATACAAAAGATGTTGTGATACGGCCTAATGTCAATGGTTGGGTAGGACGTCCTATTCCACTAGCCTGTGGTGTCCGACAGGGATGCCTGCTAAGTCCCGTATTGTATAATTTTACATAGATACTCTTCTGAGAACTATTTTCTTGGTCCACATATTGTCGGACTACTTTGTGTACCCTCCTCTCCACCACTTAAAACATTAGCCTATGCTGATGATCTAATTTTGGCTGTTGATTATTCTACAAAGCAGGAGGCTATTGTTCAGGTCCTTCAAACTTTCTCTTCAGTTTCTGGTTCAAAATAAACCTTACTAAAAGTATATGTGTGCCACTTGGGCATGACTTTCTTCCCAGCACAGGCCTTTATGCGGAGTTTCTGTTTCCTTAGAAGCCTTTCCATATTTGAGAATTTTTTTGGCCGTGATAACATGCAAGTGTACAATTGGAACTTGCTTTACAGAAAGCAGACAATTTGATTAATAGCTGGAAACGTCATTTAATTGGTAAAAGAAAAGTTGCTACTTAAAACTTTGGTTACCCGATTTTTTATATCTTAGCTATGTGTTTCACGCCGCCTATCTCTTTGTTTACTAAATTGAATGGGATTTTTAAGGGTTTTGGGGATCTAGATTGAACCCCATTAAAAGAGTTTTACATACAGGCCAATAAAAGAAGGTGGTATCAATATGATCCCACCCTGTTGCTTTCTTTACAGCTTTTTTCAATTATAATTATGGAAGCTTTAAAACCTGGGGATGTCTTTTGAAACCCTATTTTTTGGCGTGGTTTTCTTTTGTTTAGACAATTGGAACGCTCATTATAAGGGAGTTATTACTAAATCCCAAGTAATCCCTGCTTATGGGAAAGAGAGTTTCAAGCTGGCTTTAACCTGGAGCCTTCTCCTCAGGACTTCTGTATCTTATCTAGATTAATGATATATAATAGACTTTGGAGGATGGAGGCCCAGGAAGAGGTTGTTTTCCATTCTGCCCCTAAGCGTCTCCCTTGGGTACTCCATCAACTTCAAAATCCACAGTTGCCACCTATTTATGGGACATGGTTTGGTTAAGTAACTATGACAGACTAGGGGTTAATAATAATCATAAGCATAAAGCTTTGAATTTGAGGTACTGCCTAGAACTTCTTGTCTCCATATTTTGAAACCCAACAACATCTATTTTGTGAATGTCCATTTTCCTTAGAAATTTGGTCTACATTAGCTGTTGATTGGTCAGAGCCTTTTCTCTACAATTTCCTATGAACATATTATGTTTTGCACCAATGCTCTGCTCAATGACAGGTACCACGTAAGATACTTTGTATATGATTTTTGCTATTGTTCGATATCATATATGGCACGCAAGATGTTTATTAGTTTTACACCAAAAACTATTCTAAAAGTGAGGTCCTTTGCAATATTCGCACAGCTTTATGTTCTGTTAAGAAAATGATTTTTTAGTTTACCTAGTTTTCAAGCTACACTGTTGTGGAAAAATTGTGATGCCTTATTTTCTGTTACATGATTTTGGCTTGTTTTTTCTAATTGTTGACTTGTGTTTTGTTTTCTTCTGTAATGACGTCCAATTTATTATCAATAAAATTCCCTACTCTTTTCGATAAGTGCCATGGGATCTTTAACATCCACCTGAACTACCACCAATCCAGGCAGATGGGACCTCAGTTTAATGTCTCATCCAAAAGACGGCACTTGGAAATGCAGCACCCTCTCATGCTGCATGACAGTGTCAGTACTGGATATTAACCCAAGTGCCAGATGTGGGAACTGAACCCATAGCCCTCTGATCTCCCGCCTCAGAGGTGAGTGTGCTACCTACTGAGCCACTGACACTGACTGATTTTGTACTCTGCCCTGGGTTTCTGTGCCCTAAGTCCATTATTTTGCAGTTTTGTGCATTGAAACCCAGCTGCCATACCCTTGATCACCCTCGTTTTCTCAGGTCTTTGCTTTCCTTTCATCCCCCAAAAAAATGTCCACTCTATTACAGATACTGGTGTTATCTGCAAAGATCTTCCCATCCAGCTCCTCTGCAATGTCACTTATAAAGACATTAAAGAGGACTGGTTCCACCACTGATCCCTGAGGCACGCCGCTGGTCACCCTCCATTCCTTGAAATGAACTTTGCTTACCACCACTTTATGTCACCAATGCCCTAATCAATTACTTACACCAGTCTGCCATCTTTGGACCCATGTTCTACCATTTATACCATTCTCACTTTTTCAACAGCAGTTTTCACATAAGGAATCATTATATTTGTTAAAACTTTCAACAATCTGTTATACTAAAGTGGTTTATATTCCAGCAGTCTTTTGAGGATTTTAATGTTGCAGCACAATTGAGTTTCTTTAATTACTTTCTTTATGAGACCAATTGGCTTGCTACTCACTTTGTCTAGTGATGCAACCATATTGTCTGCTGTATCCGCGGTGTTACATCAATGATGCCAGCTTCAGCATTTCCTCATCTGCTTCCATGAACAGTTCTTCCTTGCAGTCACCTGAACCAGGGATTTGAAGCATTGTCTCCTGTTTCTGCAATAATTCTAGCTGTTTTTAAGACAACGATGTAAGAGCAAGGTGCTACTTTATCCAGAACGGTAGCCTTTTATTTATTTATTTTGGAATTTCTAACCACGAAGGGCACCTTGAGCTGAAGCTTGTTTCCAGGTGCAAACCGGAAGCTTAAGTGGACCACTGTCCCTCTTGCCAAATCTTTACAGACTGTGGTATCGGACCTTAGACCCCCCATCATAATAAGCCTTCTGCATGTCTTTCAGTTTGTCTTCTGTGATTAAGAAATACTAAAAATGGGTCATGTCCAGCTAAAAGCTTTTTTTAAGAGTTCCTTCACAATTTTGACTGAATCTTTTGCAAACCCATTTATCTGTGGATACCTCAGATGCTTGAATTAGTACTTCCATGCAAAATCTTAAAATTCTTCATTTGCAAATTGGGAATCATTTACAATGGCAGAATGCTGTACCCAGGAGAACGTAGATTGGCTGTGTAGAATAACTTCAGCAGCAATATTATCCTACCTCTGAAAAGTAGAGTAATAGTCCACAACCCCAAGGCAATTTTTCAAGTTAAGGTGAAGATGCCCATGACTCTTTTCTTTTCCGGGTCCTATTGTACTACTACACCAGCATTGTTTCTCTGGTAGCAGTGACCAACACTGCTGGCAAGTTGAGCATTCTGACACAAGCAGTTCTATTACTCTGTAGGTCAGAACACAACCTCTCTATGATGGTTCTCCAGCTACACCTTTTGATTCCATATGCCCTTCATGAATCTGACCTACAGTTTTGTATACAGTGCATTATCACTACAATAACACATCTTGTTCACTTGAACAGACCTCACACTATTCTGGAAAGCTCATGCTGACAAGGGAAACATGTTTTGGCATATTACCGTGTTGCCAGTCTCCCATGACTGCCTTCATAACTGCTTGAAATGTGTTCTACTTTGCAGTTTCCTGTGTTAACTCTTCCCAGCTAGCACTAGTGACTGCCCTGGTTGCCTGTATGAAGTTTACCTTAATTAATCAATTAATTTTGTTTTGTACAGCACAACTATATAAAATCTCTAAGTGCTTTACAGTAGCAAAACAGGTTAAATACAAATATAGGGCTATACTAAACATGCAGCTGAGGTAAGGCAAGTTTCATGTTTTAACTATATTTAGAGAATGGGCAAAGAAAATTCTCTCTTCTGATTGGCTGAGACACTTATTTGGGTGGGCATCTATCAGACAATAAGTTGCCCACACAAATAAAACCCCAGCCCAAACCTGCCTGATAGCCATCAAAGTATCTGTGTGCCTGACACCTGCTTCATCATTGGCTGAAGCACTGGGCACCACTTCAAACTACGCCATTTTTTCTATTGCTTTAGCGAGACCACAGGCAAAACAACGCCCAAACACATTTGCCATCCCCAAACACATTTATTCACCATTTAACCCCAACAACAAGCCTCATAACTAAAATATTTATTTCCTATTCACCACTCCTTTACAGAGTGACTGACCATCTGCAAGATCCCTCCGTGCCCCCCATTACCTAGCAACAGCTAGCAGCGGTAATCAAGATTAAAGAAGCTCAAACAACGCATGCTAGCGATAATAAAAATCTTACAGATGCCCATCCTTTCCACTTATTCCACACACTGTTCCTCATCAATCTACCATTGTAAATAAAATCCCATGTTTAGAACTCGCACCTCGGTGAAGCAAGCAGCCTCGGGTTCCCGTTGTTCCTACTCGCTTCAATCTCAGTCCATTGCAGTCACTGTGGCAGTCAAAACAAACAACAAAGCAGCGGTAATTCTGCCGACTGCCGTGCTGCCACACAATGCTTTTTGATCTCGCGACTACATCCTCCACGTAGCCACCCGCTGTCAAGCCTGCAGTTTTAAAAATAAAGAATAAATGAAAGCTGCTAAATTGTCCATTCTTCTTCATTGCTGGTGCTGGGGTTGACCAGTAGTATCTTGCTGTCAGCTGTCAGGTGTCCTGAATGAGATTCAGTGGAGGATGGGGGACAGACTGATGCCAGTATACAACAAAAAAAGAATCACAGTCTATCGTTTCTGTGGGTCTTTGCAGGAGAAAATTAGTACCCCAAATGCCAGCCGATCAGAAGTTACTGTAAGCCAGCAGTGTCTCACCGTCTGGCAGGTGCAACTCACAAAACCACCACTCTGATCCTCAACTTCATTCTCCCTGTCCCATAATTAGCCGTGCTGAATAGCGTCTATCCCTAACAGCACAGAAAAGCCAGTGGGGAAACACAAAAATGTATCTGTTTTTACAGGTTAACTTATTTTCTTTTCCTCTACCAGCTCACTCAATTGCCGTCTTCAAGGTCCCTGTTCAGTCACGCGTCTGCCCACTCAGCCAGTCGGTCCCTGCTTATACTGTTCTCTGAAGAAAAAATAAAATCTAAAGAAAGTCAAGGTGTCTTGTGTGTGTGTGTGTGTGTGTGTGTGTGTGTGTGTGTGTGTGTGTGTGTGTATGGGGCACACAGAGAAGCAGTCAAAACAATAAAGGCACTAAATCCAATGCAAATAAGAAGCTCCATAACCAGTAGCACCCTCTACTGGCAATTCAGTAAAGGGACTATTTTACACAAGCTGCTGTGTCTGATCATGTTTATAAATATTTTATTCTTTTTCCTCATCAAATCACTTTTATAAAAATAAAAATGAAATCCCATTTCTAAGCGCAATAAAACCCTCCGGGTGTGCAGTATGGGCAATACTGGACCTTCCAGGAGCTATAAGGCCCTCCGCCTGTAGCGTTGGGCCTCATTACGCCCCTGGGCAGTCAGTATTGCCCAATCCACCTCCCAGTCAGGTATTATTGCTTGCATAGTGTATAGTGGAATGTTGTTCTGTACAGAATTCCACCCTTTCAAAATGCTGTTCTACCACAGTTCCAAGGTCATGGAATGCTGTTCTACCCTGCTGTGGTAGAACAGCATTCTATCCTCTAGAGACTGCATGAGTCAGTTTCATTGTAAAGCAATAGACTCACAAAACACATTTTCACACAATACTATACACTATTAAAAATACAGGATGAGCAACTCTATGCACAGCCAGTATGCTTTACCACCTCACGGTTCTGATTCCCATGGACCTCTCAGCTTTACTCTCAAGGTCAGAGGAATCAGAATCCCTCTAATGGCAGCACACACTGGTTCTGTATAGTTGCCCATCCAGTATTCTCTATGTATAGTTACATAGATCAACAAGGGAACAGAAGTGGGTTAGGTTGGATCAGTTAAGATAATGCAAGCACAGTGGGTAAAGGAATAGGCTTAAGCCAGATAACATGCAGGCCAGGAAGAGTTGTGGAGGACATAATCAGCTGTAGGGACTGTGTGGTGGCCATCTTTTGGGGTGCTCTGGAGGTGCAGTGCCTTCCGTGTACAATATCTGCTTTGCAGCAGACTGGAGTATGGGCTGCAGCTACCTACTACCACCCTCTCCCTTCGGTCCCACAGGGCCACCCTGGGAGATGGAGGGTAGCAGGCAGGATGGAGGAGACTGACTGGGATCTCCAGGTGGTGGAAGGAGTTCTGGACTTGTGAATATAAACTGCTTCATCCCCTGGGAGAGGTGATCCAGCCAGGCAATGCCCAAAGGAGCCAGCACCGTTACCGGATACTTATCCAACAAATGCAACTAGGGCAACACCTAGGAGGGAGAGGCCCAAAACCAGAGACAATTATAAAGTCATAGTTGTCAGGGTCCAGAGCTGGCACTAGTGTAACCCACCTGCAAATGGGGTTCCCAAAGTCTTCCAGGAGCTTGCCTGAATGCTCCAAGTCTGGAGGTGTTCAGCATCTGAGCTGTTTAAATGTGGTTCCAAGTGAGTGCTATTTGAGCCTCCACAGTACTGTCTTTAAGAGCTGTCTGCCTGCAGACATAATTAATTGGATGGGGGTCTGTGTGTTTCCTTGCTTGAGCCCTGATTGAGCTACTGCCAAATCACTCCGTTTCTGCCATCGCTAAAAGAGCAGAGGAGATCTTTCAAAAGGTGTAAGTGTCTGCTGGTAATCTGTTAGGTGATAATGAAAATACAGTTTGTCTAACCTGCTTTCCTTCAGCAAGGACTGTGTAGTGTAACTCTTTGATTTTAGTCCCAGACTGCCGTGGGACCAATCAATATGTGAGAGCCCTAAGATGGAGACTGCTTGGGCCAACCAGAATAGAGACTACAAGCTGGGGCTTGCTTAAAAGGGGCTGGATGGAAGGCGCCTCTGGGTAATGTAGTTTTGGAATCCTTGGCGCCTTTTTCACCAATAGAGGAGTCTGTAGTGACTGACAAGGAAGATCAGCCAACTGGAACCTTTTGGATTTGGAGGAAATGCCCTGCTCTGTTACTGGAAAGCTGAGATCAGTTGTGACAGTGAAGAGAAGGAGCTCTGTGCTTCTGCGGTGTATAATTTCGCTCAGGAAGTCGTGTCAGCGTCCCTGAGTTTTGGCCTGCAGCCATTGTTGAGTGCCAGTTTGGACTGAATCCAAGTTGTGAGGAGAAAGAAGCACTAGAAGTATGGAAACCAGGCTCACCCTGTGAAGACTGGAGAAATTGCTGAGATCGCGCTCGGTCAGTCAGGAACTGAAGCTGCTGTGTGTGGCGATCGGGATCGAGGAGCAGTCTGCCTGGTATAGTACTTTCCTTTTACATATGAATGTTGTAGTACTTGTAGGAATCACTATTTCCAATCCCTGTGCTGTGTGCTGTGTGTTGAAGCTGGAAGCAAACCCCAGCTTGTCTCGGACTACATCCGTTTGCTATAAACTGCAGTGGGGTCCATTCACAAGGTCCTTGTCTCCATGCCCTGTTGTTTCTGACAATCCAGAAGAACATACACCATCGGTTCTTGGCTTGGGTATTGTGAGTACAAATCAGGGTATTCCCCTGCAACCTGTTTTCAATCACAAGTGTGTCATCTAATTCTTGTTGTTTCTTTGCTTCATGGACTGAGCCATCTGACTCTGGATTACAATTGGGTGTTGTGCATATATTTTCTTCTGAGGCCCTATCCATCTGCACCTGCCGGTAGCGGACCTGGCTAGCCCCCACCCAACCTGGGTACCCAGAGTGTGACTTTCAGACCCTGTATGTGTGCACAGTACTGTGCTTTAATGCCACCAATTAACCTGATTCCCCTCCCATGTTACTGTCCCTTAAATAAATCAGATTTGTTGTTGTTATACTATATACTGTCTGTGGTGTTGGTACTTATGGAAACAGTATTGTATTTAGCTGTGTATGTTGTTACCTTATTTTACAGGGGTCCTCAGAGACATGCTTCAGAATCGAGTCTCGGGGTAAAGTGGTGCTTTATGAGTGAACAGTGTGTATATGTGGGGTATTGAGGCTGTAACTCCTGTGTTTGTGTGTGAGCCACTAGAGAGACCAAAGGGGCTCACGGTGTCTCAGGAGGGCTGTGACAAGCTAGTCTAACCACTAGAAACCCTGACCTCTGGGTGAGGCACCCCATAGAACCTAGGCCCCTCAACCTGTCAGTAGTCAAGCAAGCAGGGGTAGTAGCCCATGGGATAGCACCACCTGGAGGTTACACTAGGATTTACTGGGCCCGAGCAAGACTGTAGCGTCCCATACAAATACATTGTTTTTCCATTTTCTGAACCTAAAGGTGTACACACCGGCTTTCACTCCAGTCAGCATACTGGTATATTCACTGTAATGCCACCCTTATGTTTTATATTGATTTCTTTTTTAATGAATAACATTTTATTTTAAATTCGGTATGGCTGCACAAAAATAAATGCAAGACTCAAAGAATATCTGTTATTTTGCCACATCAGATTCACAAGAACAGTATTAGTGCAAGAAGCATTATGACTATGTCTGTCTGATGCTGAAAAACCTTTCTTTCCAGACTAGATCACAAAATTAAAACATGTAGCTGCTTGAATTAATAAACTCAGGACACATTTTTTTCTTCTTTCTCCCCCTGCCAGGCCAGTGGGGACCTCTTTCGATCCGCCATTAGTGTTTCCCTGTTTCGTTTCCTTTTTTAAGCTTTTGTTTTGCCAGAGCTTGCAAGGCGAAAAACGATGAGTCAGAGATAAATGACAACTTATTTTTTCGCCGCCCTGAGAGACACGCACTTTACAGTCAGGAGCAGAGCCAGGCAAGCAGACCAGCGCCCACACCTCGCAGCAGAAAATCTAACCTCTGTCAGTACACATCAACAAGTGTTGGACTGATCTCTCCCACGATGCTTACCCTCAGCTTTGACCCACCTGACCAACTAGCAGCTGGTCAGGTGATTCTCATCAATTGGGCGCAAGTGCTGTAGTACACTGTAGTACACACAGCAGGCTCACCCGCCCCCTGCCCTTGAGCTGCAAAGGAGAGAGAACGCTGGGAGGAGGCCAGCCAAGATGGAGAGGAGACAGACTCATCAATCTGGTATGAGCACGCAGCCAAGGTCCAGGCGCGTGGCTCAGTAGAAATGGACAGTATGGATTCAGCACCCCATGCACTCAGGGCCTGGGTGCAGTTGCATCCTGCACCCCTTCCGACGCCGGCATTGTCAGGGACTCAATTGTAAAGGGGATGGAGAAAGCAGTTAGGAGAATCAGGTAGCGAGGTGTCTTCCATGGCCTACAGCAGGAGGGATAACAATAGGTTATTGGGAATACATGGGTGAATGGGGAGGCACCAGATGGGATTGTCCACATGAAGACCAATGACCTGGCAAGCCATGAGTTGGAGGAGGTGACTGCTGGTTTCAAGAGATTGGGAGGCAAGCTGAGGGCTATAGCAGTTTGTGGCATAAGAGGAATGTGAGATTGCTGAAGATAAATCAGATCAACTCTTGGCTAAGGGAATGGTGCAGAGGAGTGTTTCAGATATGTAGGGGACTTGTGACACATGAAATAGAAGGCTCTTTAGAAGGATTGGCCTTCATCCCATTGAATAGGGGAATATGCTCTGGGGCAGATGTTTGATACATTTATCGCTAGGCATTTAAACTAAGAGTGGGGAAGCTGAAGTTAGGAGACCACAGGGTATGGTGGTAAGCAAAGCGACCATAGCTGGCACTCCTCCAACCTTGACACACAGCAAAGCACAGCAATAGTAAGAGCAAACAAAGGGTGGAATGGTATAACACACAGGAAAGTGGAGAGGTTAGGGCAGAGACAGAGGAAGGGCAGAGACAGAGGAAGGGAAGTGTAGATGGTGATCAGTTTATATCACAGGAGACTTAGGAACAAAGCAGGGGACTGGCAGGTGTTGGCTATGGAGGGCAAGTTGACATTGTAGGCATAACTGAAACATGAGCTACTCCAACAGTGACTGAAACCTCCCAGTCCAAGGCTATGATGTTTTCTGGAGGACAGAGAAACAGGAAGGGGTTGTGAAGTATCTAAGGGACAATATAAGGGCAGTGAAGGAGAAATCCATCATGGCAAGGGAGGTTAGAATCACTGTTGGTACAGCTCTTGGTGGAAAGGGTATGAATGGTGAATTTTGGCAGTTTGGAGGATGTACTGCAAGTTACACTTTTGCAAGCAGGGCAGTTGGATGGGGCAGAAGCAAAACTGTAGGCCATTAAAAGTGCAGTTGTGGTGGTTTCCAAATGTTGCATTAAAATGGTGGAGAAAGGCCAAAAGCACAAGAAGCCTATATGGTTCTCCATCGAGGTGAGGGAGGATACAAAGGCTAAGAGCAAGGCCTTTAAAAATTACAGACAGGATCAGACAACGGAGAACAGGAAATTTACCATAACAGGCAGAAGGCAGCAGGAAGCAGTAAAAGTCCTTAGCTTAGACAGAACTCAGGATAGCAGAGAGGGTAAAGGGCAATTCCAAAACAGCATGTAAACCAAAGGAAAAACAAAGTCACAGAGGCAGGGCTAGAAGGTGCAGGCAAGGGCACAGGAGGCCAACAGGCCAACTGTGGAGATCCAACAGGGATATAAAACAATAGAGGTAATTATTATACAATGGGCACAAAAATACACAGAATCCTGCATTTTGATATTGGCTGGCATCTTTCAGCGTTGAAATCCTCTAGTGCACCATTGAAAAAGGTGCCAGCCACCTCAATCTGCCGCATAAAGTACAATAGTTCAAATCCTCCAACCATCACCAGCCCAAACTGGCAAACACTACAGACTGCACAAACATGGTCGGCAAGCAACAGAGACATGCAGAACTCTATACTACTACTGCCGATATTGCTACTGGCCAGTCCCAGTCTGCAGCCTCAGAAGTCGCACTTCCGCTATCTTCAAATATATTCTCACAACTTCAAACCTTAACCAACCACTGCACTCACCTCACCTCTCGCACTCTGTGTAATTACTTCCTCTCAATCACCATTCTGTTCCTCACTACAGTGGCACTCTCTCTCGCTGTATCACAACTTGGCCAGGATATATCTTTAAAAAAAAACATTGAAAACAAACTCCTGCGAGTTGCACCGTTACAAAACCTAATTAAACCTGGAAGCATGCTCCGTTAGCGCTGTGCATCGCACAATAACAAACTATTTTTTTTCTGAGACTAACAAATATAATAAAAATAATAATTCACAAAAACATTTTTCTTTATTATATTTGTCCATCCGAAAAAAAAAACAGGGGCATTGTATGTGTAATATACCCTCAGGGATTAGGTATACTGGTGGATTTACCACTTCTGGTGTAGTTAAGTAACTTCGGCTGCCTGGTGACTGAACCACACCAGGCGTTGTAAATCCTGCCATATACCCACACCCTGTCAGGGTATATTAAGCTTAAGTCAACACAGAGCTTTTACAGAGAGTCATGTTTTACGGAGGGGTCTACCTTATATTCCAATTACATCAATAAATGAGTTTCAGATTAAGACAGAATTGATGCAATTCTCTAGGGAAAAAAATCTTAACTATTTTGGGAGACAAATGGACTGCAACCCACCCTCCTTTAGACACTGAAATACTTTCAAGTGAATCTCAGAATGGTTCACGAGAAGATGTCTTTTCTTATATACGAAACTGAGCCCACGGACTGCTGTTAAAGATCCCAATTCAAAAGCAATTTCTCATTGGATGCTGACCTTTCAGCGACTGATGTGACATTTTGGGAGGAGGACTAAAATGACATGTATCTGAGACTGGGTCCTCTACTGGAATAATTCTGCTGCGGTACTCTCTTTACTCTAACTTGGGATATTAATGTTTGATGCTGACAAGAACCAGCATTTAAACCCAAGTCTACAGTCTGGCCTGGTCCTGGTGGTCTGGCAGTAAGTAACTTCCACAGAAGGAAATATTCAACAAAAGTGAAATGGGACAGGGAGAAATGGAACCAGGGATGAGTCGGAGAGAGTAAGGAGAATACCTTGGAAGGCTTACATGAGAAGGAGATAGTCATCAAAGGCCCACGGAACCGGGGACAAGGAGAAGAGTTGGTAGAGTGAGGAGAGGATCTTGACAGGCTGGGTGATTTATAGTGTTTGTGGTTTTTCTAAAGTTGTACTTTTGCAAGAGGAGCAGGACCTGGAGGGCTGAGGGATTTATAATATTTTTCATGAGGTTTCTGAATTTATTATAACTGTTACCATACTGGGGAGACTGAGCTGTGTGGAGCAGGACTGGAGGGCTGAGGGGTTTATAATATTTTTCGTGAAGTTTCTGAATTTTATTCCAGTGTCCAGCCACTTTGTTTGCTTGTTTAGATTGATTTTAGTTTTATTTTCAAAGGTCACATTGCCTGGGGTTTAGTGTTTGAATTGTAGGTTACAAGGACAGGGAATCTGGAGTTCGCGATGGTGGGTAATTGGTGGCTAGCTGATTGTTTTAGGCAGATCAGCACCAGAACAGAATTGTTCATTTCAGATGCGACGGGGGAGTTAGAGAAGTGTAGATTACATTTTTTCTTTTACAAGTTTAGATACATACAGTTAGCAGTATGTTACATTCAGGTAAAAAGATCGTACGATAATCACTACAGGTAGTCATGTTCCATACGGCAATTACAGGGACATTACATGAGTAAGCAGATGAGGCATAGGTCAAACAGCAAGTGCTTTACAAATAGCGATTAGGGACGAGGATGAAGAAGTTAAGAGCAGTTTTAGGAGGGGTAGATAAAGTTGTGGAGGGGGGGAGAGGAACAGGAGTGTGGGCATTTCAGATGGACAGGGAAGGAACTAGGAGGAAGAGCACAGGCAGGAAGTCCAGAGTTACTGAAGGAGTAGGAGGATGAAGGGGAGGGACAGAGTAGATGTGAGATAAGAGGAAAGGACCCAAACCAGTATTTAGCTACAAAGCTAGCACAGTGGGCGAGGTGCCTGTCTTCAAGAAAAGGAAAGGAGAGAGATTTATAAAGGTCACAGTGGTGAGTCCGGGTGACAGACAAGAGCAAAGTGAAAGAATGAATGGATGTTGTATCCAGTCTGGCTAGCAGGACTTTTGGAGTGGCACTATAGACTATATCTCTATAGTTGAAATTAGGAGGATAATTTTCTGGACGAGCGCATGGCAGGCTGGCAAGGGAATACATCCATGTTTCCTATACAGTGCACCAAGTTTGGGGTGCATTTTCTGTGGATGGCATCCACATGCACAGAAAAGTCGAGGTGTTGGTCAAGCCAGACCCCAAGATACCTGAAGGAGGTCATATCCTCAATCGTAGTCCCATCTAGGTGTGGAAGGAAGGAGATGAAAGCCTAGAGAACCTCTGTCTAATGTCAAAGGTCATGGAGACAGTCTTCTTGGAGCTTAGAAACAACTGGTTGGAGCAGAACCAGAGCTGAACTTTGTCAACGTCCAGCTGAGTCTGTACACCATATCAGAGGAGGGTCATAGGTGTACAGGACAGTGTTGTCGTACAAGTGAATGGATGTAGAGGTGCAGACAGCAGAGAGGTCATTAAAGAAGACAGAAAAGAGATGCAGCCGAGGACAGAGCCTAGTGGAAGTCCAGTACTGATTGGGGGTTGCCTATCCTAACTTATGAATGAAATGCTTTAAATTACTTGGGGACTCTAATACCTACATTGCTTTGCAATCCAATCCAGCACTGAGATTTTAAACTTTATTGTTTGTGTATTTGTTTGGGACTTGGCAGAAAGTAATCAGTGGGTTTCTACAAATGAGGCACTTTATCTTAAAAATAAGAACCCTATCATTATTGAAGACCTATAGCATCTAGTGTAGGATCACTAACAGAGTGTTTACCTGCATATGTAAATTGTTTTCTGTTTCCGCTTGTTGAAACACTGCCATCCTACACCACAGACTTAGTGGACTTTCTTAAAGGGACACTGTCAACCCCTTAGGCCTCAAAGTGTCCCTAGTATAAAAACAGATTTTATGATTGCCAACATTCTGTAAAGATTGTTGATATAGCTGATAGTATGATTCCACTCTTATTTTCCTTAAAAGTAAAAACAGACTGCCCAACATATTGGTGTTATCACACCAAAACAGGTTTGTTTACATTCCTGATCAACTCCAAATGCATCTTTCCTGGACTTGGGAACACCCACAAAACAGTCTAGCCCCTCATGATGCAGTGGGAGTTTAGAGGCTACTGCCTTATGAGTGATTGCACTGTTTGGGCGTGTTTCTTATGCTCAGGACGTATGCAGTAAGAACAGAACCAAGACTGTAAACAAAAACAAGGTTGCTTATAAGTATACATTGCCATGCATTTCAGCTCTACTAAGCAAGGAGACAGACAAAACAAACAGCAGCATCAGTGAATTTTAGAGAGGGTAAGCAATAGGGTTGTCAGAACCCTCTGAAGTTCTGGGTTCTAGTTCTAGTCTAGAACTTTTGAAAAAGTTCTAGGTTCTAATCTTTTAGAACTTTTTAGAACTCGAACCCTATTTTTTATTGTGCTACCAGTAACGAAGATAGTAATAAAATACATGTAAAGGAAAACTGTTCAATATAAGGGGAGAGAAATTATCTTGTGTGACATTGATAGGATACAACTAGGTTTATCTATGGTTTCTTCTGTTTGCTAAAGCCAGCAACTTAATACGTAACAGTCCCACCCACCCACCCACCCATATGTTAAAGTTTTCCTGCTGCAGCTGCATCATAGTTCCTTAGTGAAAGAAAGAGGCACATTAGCCATTTATGTACTCAGCTATATACTCATCGTCATGAATTATGAGAAAAATAACTGATATTACCTAATTTCAGCTATTTGCTGCTTTCTTTTAAATGAGTAAATCAAAAGTTGCTATGTTAAAAGATAGCTTTTATAACAAAGTTAAGCCAAGTACTACAGCAGCAGCATGTGGAACTGTTGCAAAACATATTACGTCATAACGTAGTCAGTCAAGACATTTGAATAAAAAATATGCCAACATTGTTGCTGGCAAAATGCATACGCATTTCTAAGGTAATGTATACATATACCAATATTTTTGTTGGCAAATTGAAGTAATACTTTACAACTTTCTAAGATGATGCATTTTTGCAGCTGATACTTCAATAAAATCTGTATTTCAGTCACATAAATAAAAAAGTGGTTTCCTCACCACATACTAAGGAACATTTAATGTAGCTGCAGCAGTTGGCATGTGATGTTTAAGGGACAGCATCTGTCAACCCCATCATGTATCAAATTATCACTACTTGTAAAGCAAAAACACTTTATGATACGTCACATTCTGTGAAAACTGCTGATGTAGATTTTCTTTTATTTCTGATTCCTTATTTCTTTTTAAAGGGACAGGACAATTGTGCTAGGTGGCAGCAGTTTGCAATGTATTTAATAAGAATATATATTATGTGTACAGTAGGTTCGGTCTGTCATCATTTTTCCTCACCATTCCCAGCTGATCACGAATCTGTAAATGAAAGAACTAAAACAACACCCACCTTTCACCCCATCACCCATTCCACTTTTCTTCCACCACCTCATCTGTGCAGTAGCACCGTAGCAATTTCTTTCACCCATGTACTAGCATCCATTTTCGTTTATGGCTAACATTTCTGTAATTGAAAAATAATAAACAGCTACCAATTAGAACTCATTGTTTTGTCCTCTTTAAAATTGAAAATAGACCGTCTCCTGTCCCAGCCCATACTGATGCACCACAAAGTCACAGAAGGTAAATCCAAAATATATGTTTTCACTTTAACTATAAATAATATGATACAGAAAGGATTGATGTGACAGTGTCCCTTTATGCCAATTTTGGGCCTGTTCCCACTGATGTTAAAATTGCCCTGTATATAAAACTTGTTGACTTTAGTTTAGACCCTAGCTACAAAGCAGTTTGCCATGAAATGGTGAAAGTTTTGGGGGTATATAGTCCAAGGTAGTAGATCGAGAAAGAGAGAGACGACAACCAAAGTCATCACAGTCTGTAAAAGTTTCCTTTTGGTGCAGAGAGACTATCCTCACACAGTATTACCAGCCACCACCATCTGAGTTGTCATCACCATCAACATCCACAACATCAATCACTTCAGGATCAGTTTGTATACTCTTATAGGGATACGAAATCTTGACTTATTAACTTTAATAAAAGTTAACGTGTGTACATTTTCTGGCAGCAACCTATTTCTGGTGTCTGTCACAATATTGCCAGCTGTACTAAACATGCGTTTGAAGAGACACTTTGTTGCAGGACAACCAAGATATTTACAGGCTTCATCATACAGCTCTGTCCAAATTTACTTTTTTGATCTCCAGTATTCAAAAGGGCATGCATCAATAGGAATAGGCAGTTCTTGCAGGTAACTGCTCCCATGATGGACAGAGACCACTCAGAAGAGGAATCAGCAGAAGCAGCTGGTATGGCAGCAATTTGGGAAAAGGTTTGCCACAGATTTAGCTTGCTACTAAGGGTTGAAGAAGTAGCAGTTGTGGAACAACTTCACTGTTAATGTTTGGTGACTTTTCCAGTTCTGTATCCTTTGTGAAGATGAATCTGCATGTTGTGGTGATGACAACCTGAGGGTACTGTGCGTGTCTGTGTTTGACTCCTGTGAGTGCTGCAGCTCATCTAGCAACATACATTTGTACTGCTCTATATCATCTGTTTTGGAAGATGTATAGACTTGAACCTGGGATCTAAGAGCGTTGCAAGGATGTAGTGTCTTGATTTCGTCATTGCAACTAATTTGTCATTGGTTTTGAAGCGCCCGCCATTCTCTTTACGAGATTCCCATGATACAGGCGACATGTTGTCTCCACTTCAGATCTGTCTTTTTCTATTTGTAGATTTAGAACACTAAGATGATGTGAAATGAGCATTATGAGGGATAACCTGACTCACAGATGCACCTTCAGAAGACATGTCCCTTGTAGCTGTCTCAAAGGAGCTAGGATACAGCACACCGTCTCCATTAATTTCCACTGCAGCACAGACAGCATAATGCCATCTCCAATAATGTAACTGGAGCAGTACTATGTACAGCTTGCTTTTGCTCCAAGAGGCGCTGCAGCATATAAAGTGTTGAGTTCCAATGAGTGAAACATTTTGAATCAGCTTTTGCTGGGGCAGCTTGTGTCTTTTGCAGTTCAGACAATGTCCGTATAGCCTTGGTTGAATGTGAAAAGTGAGTCACAATTTTTTGCAAACAGCAATCATACCATCCACTTGTGTTTCGTTGCTGAGAAATCCCGTGACAATTAAGTGTAAGCAATGTGCAAAGCAAGAAGCATGCAGAAATCCTCCATCCTGTACTGCTTTTAAGATGTTGGCTCCATTGTCACTTACTATGAAGCCACATTTTAGACCGTGAGAATAAACCCATTCGTCAAGGAGGTCATTTAGTTCCTGCAAGATGTTTGCAGCAGTATGACTTTGCTAAACTTCTTTATATGCAGCAGTGCCATCTTTTGGGGTGTCTTTGTTTTGAAGCACAAGAAAACATGACCCAATGAGCGGTAAGGACATGTAATCTATGTTTTGAGTGCTGGTCCACATATCTGTTGTGACATGAATAACCCCACCCTCTGCAGTTTTAAGTGCAAGCATCACTGTCGCTTTTAAAGCCTGATAAATGTTTGGTATTTCAACATAGGAAAAGTACCTTCAATGAGGAACATTGTAACAAGGCTCTGCTAATGTCATGAGCTCCCTAAAATCCTCATGATCTACCAAAGAGTATGGGAGAAGGGCTCGGCTAACAGTTCACCAATTCGGTGATTAAGATGAAGGGTCTTTGGATGATTTCTAGTAAAGGTATTCTTCCTTTCAAATGCCTGAGACAGTGTTAGCTCTTTTGCAACATGTCCCTGCTGGTTTATTATACACCATGCTTCGATGGGCAGATGGACGAGAGATGGTGGACTAGGACTTATACATTCAGTGCCATCACTGGATGTGCAACTGAGTACTAATGGTGCTGGCATTGGTGGTAACAGTGATCCTAGGGCTGGCAGTGGTTCTGCCTGCATCAAGTTCAGACAATTCAGTATCCATTTCAGATTCCTGACCCTTCTCACGTGCGGTCTGGAAGATGGAGGACATGGGTTTTGGATGATCAAGCAAACCGAATGCTTTTTCAGATGACGTTTAAGAGCTGTAGTGCCAAGGCATGACACAACTTTACCACGGCTTACACTCTGTTTACGCAGGAACAAATTGCTCTGCATGGATCAGTTTTACTGACAGAGAAATAATTCCACACCTCAGATGTGACAGATTTTGTTCGAAGTGCTAGGAAGATAGCTAAAGACTGTTTGTGTCTTTTCACCTGTCCTAACAGAACCTGGGACATGCTCCTTGGTGCTAGAAGAGTGGGCAGAAGACTCTGATGGATTTTCATTGCTGGCCAACACAGAAGTGGTGGATTCAATGGATATGTCCTTTTCATTGCCAACAGTGCTGGATGTATTTGCAAGTGCACTACCTGATTCATTGTCAGCAGACTTGCTCATTTCACTTTGTTGAGGAAGTAATGATTTGTCGCGAGACACAACAGTGTCGGACTGAGACAAACTGTCTGAGTCAGAGAGGGACTCACTGTCACTTGCATTATTGCTGCTAGTCACAGGGATCTTAACAGCATGAATGTAGCATACATGGTGCTCTCCGTGTGACCCCAGCAGCTGTACAGGTTTTCTTAAAGGTCCCCTTTACCGCACTTCACTGTTGCTCTTTTGCTGTTTGTTGAATTTTATCACGTGAAACATTTTGGTTATTTCTGTTAGCACCAGGATTACCACTACCACCAACACCTGCTCCAACACCAGCACTAGATGCTTCATCTATGTTGCTGTCAGCCATAACAGACAGTAAGTACCAGTACTACCAGTACACTGCGGTGAACACACCCACCCAAACAATTCCTGTGTAACAAAGCAATGTGATCGCTAGCTACAACTCCAAAATTTTATTTTGGTTGTGTGACACTGTGATACCGTGGACTGAAAGTAATTGAAGAATATGACAGTTTGCAACTAAAGGATCCCAGGTTCAAGGCTTACAGAATGATTGGGCTGCTGGGCATAGGCATACACATAGCAATCAAGCGGTGCACAGCAGCAGGGTGATGGGCTGACCACAGGAGATGGAGTCACCATACGCAGCCAGGGAATGAGAATTATATTTCTACGTTCTGTCATGTAAGGTTAATGCCACCACACAACTGGCCACTGGGCTTCTCTCTGTAACACACACTGGGTAGGGTACAGTGCAGTCAAAGGGCACTACAGTAGCAGGGGTGATGGGCTGACCACAGGAGACGGAGTCCACATACGCAACCCAGGGAATGAGAATATATTTCACGCTTCTGTCATGTAATGTTACGCCACACAACTGGCCACTGGGCTTCTCTGTACACACACTGGGTAGGGTACAGTGCAGTCAAGGGCACACAGCAACAGGGTGATGGGCTGACCACAGGAGACAGGTCACACTCCGCAACCAGGGAATGAGAATTATATTTCTACGTTTCTGTCATGTAAGGTTAATGCCACCACACAACTGGCCACTAGGCTTCTCTCTGTAACCCACACACTGGGTAGGTACAGTGCAGTCAAGGGCACACACTGGGCTTCTCTGTGACACACACTACACTGGGAAGGGTCTAGATTTATTTGCCTTTTTTGCCCCCTGTATGCTTGTTGCTGGCAGCTGCTGATGGCAGTGTGCACCACTGACTGAGCAGTGCTGCAGTTTCAAATAATCACATTTCACAAAGGTTCTTCACTTCTTCTTTTTTTTTTTTTTATTCTCTCTGAGTCCTCCTGAATCCTCCTCCAGTCCTGATATTGATTGATCTCGGTCTCGATCCTCTCTATTCCCCAGTCCCTTCCCAATTCTTGATTAATCCTCCACCTGTCCTGAACCTCCCCTAGTCCCACTCCCACCCGATTTTGAGCTTTTTCAGCCTTTCTCTTGTTCTCGGTCTCACAGGAAAATGGATGATGGAAGTGGCCACTGGACAAGAGTAGCGTACGCTAACTGCTAACGCTTCGTTTAGCTAGGCTGCTGCTACCTCGCTCAATCCTCTGCAAATGGCGATCCTCCTCATGACACATCTCTAAAATACCCCCACTTATCCCGTGGCTCGCGCGGCTTGCAAACCCCCACCTGGCCCGTGCGTAGGTATGCAAGTGCAAACAGACAACGCCTCGTTTCCGAGTGATTCGAACCCTTTATAACCATTTAGTGTTCGAAGTTCTGTTAGAACTCAACACCAGGGTTCGAGGAGGGTTCAATCTTTACCTAACTAGTTCTGATAACCCTAGTAAGCAATCATAAAATGTGGGTTTCAAATAGAAATAATATGATGAAAAACAGATTGACAGTGTCCCTTTAACAAATTACAACATGTGATTTAGGATGAATCTTTATGCTGGATAAGGGTGGATGTTCAGTCATTGTATAGGGCAAGGATTCTCAGACTTTGCCATGGTGAGCCTCCCTACTGGACTTGAAAAATTCCAGGCCTAACCATGAGTCGTGACCACATTTGCATACAGCAGTAGTTGTGTAAAAATTGACCATTAGCGCACCACACCAATTATGCTCTGTCACCTGCACCATTACCACTGTACCTTGCCAGATACACAGTAATGATGAATAACACTCACAAAGACACACAGTCACTGTAAAATAAAGAAAATGTTTGTTACAGTGTAGTAAAAATGTATTGTAAATCATTCTGCCTGTTAATCAAATAATGCCAATCTGTTAAGCGGGCAACCTGTGAGACTGTTTTTGTGCAGCTAGCTGCTGAATTCTTGGTCTGACATTTGAAAGTAGAGGCACAAGTCATCTTCAACTTTAAGATGAGCCCAATACTTTGTTTTAATTGCTGTCAGTGCTAAAATCCGGATTTGACAGATATGTTGAGGCAAACGGTATAAGAACAGCAAGAGCTCGATTTTTTTTTAGTGCTGGAAACTAATATCCAACTGACAGTCAAAAGTTTGTAAGGGGCTATTGGGCAAAAGAGACCTTCAGAGTTGGGTCTGGCCAAGTCAATGAGGCTCTCCTGTTCTTCTGGTGATAAGGAGTCTGCAGAGCTTGACCTGAAATGAAGGGATTCCTGCCTCACTGGTCACTGTCCCTCTGCCATGTTCAGGAAAGTAGTCTTGAAGCTTGCCTTGCAACCCACTTAAATGTTCTGTGATAACTTCTTCGATGCTGTTAACTGAAAGTTCATTTTCCTGAAGAAGATTTTCCAGTGCTGAAAATGTGGCAAATGACCCTTGCTGCACTCTTGTGAACCATAGTTCAAGCTTGGAACCAAATGCCTTGATCTTGTCATGGACTGTTAAAACACTGGCGTCCCGTCCTTGAAGTGACAGATTAAGTGAGTTCAGTCTGTCAAAGATATCTCCAGGGTATGCTGAAAAGCAAGCCACTGTGGATTGTGGAAATGTTCCACAAGTGGAGAGCTACAGTCTGCAAGAAATATGCTAACATCATCATGCAGTTCATAGAGGCGGGTCAGCACTTTCTCCGGGACAACCAACGGACCTCATTGTGCAAGATCAACTGTGTGTGTTTCACTCCCATCTCTTCACACAGTACTGTAAACAATCTGAATTCACTGTATGTGCCTTGATGAAGTTCATGGATTTCACCACATCAGCCAAGACTTTGTTGAGTACAGCTGGCATCCTCTTGGCTGCCAGAGTTTCCTGTGAATCATGCAGTGGTTCCACATAGCATTGGGAGCTTCCTGCTTGTACCCTGTCACCATCCTGCTGTGTCTTCCAGTCATTGCACGAGCTCCATCACTGCAAATACCAACACACCACTCCCTTATCAAGGCTCTTCCCAGTTGCTTTCGCAGGAAGTGCATGGCAGAACAGAAACTCCTGCTGAAGATCTGTGTCCGTGGCATATCGAGCATACACCTGAAGCTGTGCAGCATATGCAATATCAGTGGACTCATTGATCTGCAGAGAGAAGAATGGGCTCTGACAAATGAATCTATGATCTGCCTTTTCACATCTGCAGATGTACTCAATACGACGGTAAACTGTGTCATTTGAAAAAGGAATTGCATCAGCTGTGCAGCTGCTTTCTCTCAAGCATCACTGCACACATTTCCTTTGCAGCAGGAATTAGGCAGCTCTTCTCCAATGTTGTGTGGCTTCCGCTTTGGCAATTCTCAGAGAGAGAAGATATGACGCTCAGCAGCTTTCGCAGGTACAGTCCCATGCTGCTCAACAACTTTTTTGCCCTCGCAGTTCACTCAGTTTTCTCTTGAAGAACTCCACTGGTTTTGAAAGTAAGCTAGTGTGCTTTGTTTCCAGATGACGCCGTAGCTTGCAGGGTCGCATACTGTCTTGTGCCAGAACCTCAGCACACACAACGCACTGGGGTTGTGGCGCCACTGGTCCCGATCCAAGTGAATCTTAACTTCAGATAGTCCTCATCATATCTTCTGGCCTTGCATTTTGCTTGAGGTTTTCTGCCTAGCAGGTTCCACCTCCTCGTACACGCTTTCTTCCAGTCACCAGAAAGCGATCCATTCTTGGTCTACAATGCAATGGTAAATTTATATTGATGAGAAGTTGACATCAGTTAAGCCAGTCTGCAGCCAGACAATCCTGTAAGCCCAAATGTTCTGCCAAACTGCTACTGATACAGTACAACATACTACGGACAAAATACCCACCAAGAAGAAGAAAACAAGATGAACAAGAACCAGAAAAGAATCATCAGCATTTATATAGCACTTTTCATACACAGTGTATCCCAAAGTACTTTACAAGCAATTCTAGACTGGTAGTGAAGTGACTGAATTTGAAGTGGTGGCCATATCTCACATCAACACCCACGCACAGCCTGGACAATTGCATGATGGTAAGCAAGAGGTATACTGAACTGTCCCCTACTCTTTGCAAAGAGGCCTTCGTTTCTTTTACTTTCACCTGACACCCATCAGAACAGCACCAGGATGGGTAGAAGAAGAGCTCAGTTTAACGCATCCAAAGGGTTGCACCCCCAACGTACTGTACCCCCTAATACAGCACTCAGGTGCCAGCGTTTTGGCATGAGTCAAGTTCTGGTGTGGGATGAGAACCCATGACCTTCTGGTCCACAGGCAGATGTGCCACCAACTGAGGCACACTGACAATTGAAAGGCTTTTGCCTGGAGTTCAGTGGCCAAGCAGCCAGCCACTCCCATTTCCTGAGCTATATAAACAGTTCCTCTCAGTCTCATTGTGAAGCATTTTTTCTTGCCCCACCATCCTCCCTTCTCCTCCTCCAGCTGCAGCACTTCTCTCCTTAGGGGATTCCATGGTACCTTTAGCCACGGGAATCGTCCTGTGGCACCTCTAGGGTGTAACCTCTCTGAAGGTTCCTTGCCTTTCTGCACTTTTTACAGGGTGGTAATTCCTCTGGAATAGAGAGTGCGAACAGCCAAAACCAAACTAACACTGCTGCACAAGCATAACACTATACTGGCTGATAGGACAGTAAACATTAAGAACTCCACAATCCACCCATCAATTAAAGCACATTTTGAAGAAAGAAGAAAGAGAAGAAAGCAATATCGGAATATCAAGACTATGGGGAGTCACACCCATTCTAAATCAGGCAGCTGCTAGTAGCAGCTCTGGCAGGACCAAAACAAGATTTGTCAGTGTCAGTGGCTCAGTAGGTAGCACACTCACCTCTGAGGCCGGAGATCAGAGGGCTGTGGGTTCAGTTCCCACATCTGGCACTTGGGTTAATATCCCAGTACTGACACTGTAGTGCAGCATGAGAGGGGTGCTGCACTTGAGGTGCTGTCTTCGGATGAGACGTTAAACCGAGGTCCCATCTGCCTGGATTGGTGGTAGTTCAGGTGGATGTTAAAGATCCCATGGCACTTATCAAAAGAGTAGGGAATTTCCCTGGTGTCCTGGCCAAATTTCCTCATTCACTAAAATACCACCGACAGCTTAATCTGGTTCAAGGTCAGTTGGCATTCATCTGTATCCCCCTCCCGGGTCGTGCCTGAAATAGGCAGGATTTGTCTAGTGCACTTACCCGGTCAACAAAAGCTAAATAAAATAAAGATTGCTGCTTTCCGTCACCTTGTATTTGTCCTTCCCAACAGAGCTCTGGTAGGACTGGAACAGGACTGCATACTGTAACAGCAGCAGTTACCTCTCTCCCCAAAAAGCTCCAGTAGAACTGATCAGGAGTGCATGACTGCAGCTCCACAGCACCTGCTACCCCTAATCAGCCACCCCAACAAAGCTCAAGAAGGATCAGAGAAGAATGACCACCTTGCAGCAGTTTGTAAATCCAGACTGTGCCCTGAATTGTACAAAGGCATGCATCCACACACATACATACACACACACACACACACACACACACACACACACACACGCCAGCATCACAAGCAAGAATCTCCAGCTGTAGTCCTGAAAAGTATTCTATCATTACCACTCAGTCATGTGACCAGCTATGAGGATGTCCCTCATTTACCTCTCAAAACTGCTCTGCAGCCTTTCATCTGTCCCTCATGTCAAAGGTGCTACCCATGCAGGAAAAGTACTGTGCATTCAGACTTTAATGCAGGTCCTTAGAGTCCTCCAGCGTCCAGCAAACCTTTCTTTTTGCTCAAGGCCCAAGCCCACCACCCCTGAAGGCCAGATCCATACACCAGGTCTCGCTTTAAACTAGCAAAGGGCATTGGGTGGAGATAGGAGAAATTTGGCATACTTACCATAATTTCCTTTTCTGTTAGCTCCAACATTGTCAATGGGGAATTAATATACATATGCAGGTAATATCCCAAGCCAAGCTAGCCGACCCTTTGCTCCTAAGCCCCACCCAAAAATGCTGGCACCTCATTCACACCCAGCCCACATCAAAAAGACAAAAAAGTGTGCTATTTTAAACCCCACACTACACAGAGGCATCACATAAACATGACAGCACCATTTCAAACCTGTAGGATTTGGCCGCTCCTTAAACCTGCAGAAGCCCCACACCTCCAAGCTACACCACCAGGAACTTTGACAGAATATCCCCACAAAAAGTCTCATTCCAACACCCAGCCCACATCAAGTTTACAAAAAAAAGAAAGAAAATCAAAAACACTGTGCCATTTCCATCCTACACCACCAAGAGACATCATTTATGCTCCCCAGATGCAGGCCCTTTGTTTCCATTTTCACCACAGAGACGTTTGCTTCACTTTTAAAACCCACCCAAACATATGCCCCCAGATACAGGCCCATTATCCACCCCCCACCATGATGAGCCTCCATTTTCCACCCCACCCCACACAGACATTTCAAAAATCCAAACATATGCTCCCAGATGCAAGCCCATTAATCACCCCCACCCGCACTATGAGGAGCCTCCCTTTTCCACCCCAACACTATTAGTAAGACATTTTTTATTAATTTTAAACCCAAACATATGCCCCAGATGCAGGCCAATTATCCACCCCACCCCACCATAAGTGAGCCTCCCTTTCCACCCCACCCCACATAGACATTTAAATTTTAAACCCAAACATTTGCCCCCAGATGCAGGCCCATTATCCACCCCTCACCACTATGAGCCACCCTTTTCTACCCCATCCCACATGGACATTTAAACTTTAAACCCAAATATATGCCCCCAGATGCAGAACCATTGTCCACCGCCCACCATTACGAGCCTCCTTTCCACCCCACCCCACACAGACATTTCAAAACCTAGCCCCATGCCATATGCCCCAGATGCAGACCCATTCTCATCCCCCAACCATGAGGAGCTCCATGGTTGCATTTTTATCAGAGACATGTGCCCCAGATGCAGGCCTCTTACCCTCCCTCCCCATGAAGAGCTAGCCTTTTCCACCACCAGGCAGACATCATAAATGCCCTCCACCATTTCAAACCCCTCTCCTGATTAGAAATAACATTATTTATGCTTTTGGCTTAAATGTACCTCATCTTACCAGCCCTGAAGGAAGAAGAGGTCCTGGAAAGGTCTGGTCAGCTAGAGATGGTCTGAGTTCCTGGTCTGTGTGGACGTGTGATGTGTCCCAAAGTGGTAGCGGAAGGACCGATTTTGTGGTGGAGGTCCAAAGGTCCAGTTTTGCAGTGGGAGGTCCCAAGGTCCGATTTTGTGGTGGGAGGTCCACTTGCGTCGGGAGGTCCGAGTCGGCGGCTTCAGGCGCCGGGGGTCCAAGTCAGCGCTTCAGATGGTCAGGATCCAAATTTCAGCAGCCAAATAAACAAGATGAAGATCTCCTTTCCACGCTTTCTTATTGCCGGAACGCAGACCTCAACACTCAGTGTGAGGCAGGTGATTGGCTATGGAATCTTGCCCCATCATTGGCTGATAGCACTGCCACCATGACTGGCTGCAACAGCTTCCTCTCATTGGTCCAAAATCCCCTCCTTGCAATTGGTTCACTACAGAAAATGTCTTGGTTGCCAGTTGGCTGGCTTATGATCCCTTCCTAGCCCCAGTTTAGCTCCAAGTGCTTCTGTGCTGGTCAAGATTTAGTCCCAGGATTTGTGTGAGCTAGGAGGAAGAGGGTGGGGTTCTGCTACTTGCTGTCCTTTGGGAGGAGGAAGTTCACCAGCCAGCCTGAATCCACATTGCCCAATCAGCATGGCAGCACAAGAAGTGGGCCACTGAATTGCTTGTTTAAGCATTGTTACAGGTACAGCGAGGAGGGAGGGCTGATCGGGGAGGGCGGCTAGGTTGGAACACGAGGCACATTTAGGACAGCAGAGTTTTTGGCCATCACTGCTTTTTGCTGCACAACCTGTTTTACAGCATTTTTTATAACAGCCAGAGTCACATTTCAGTCCAGTCTTCGTGCCCCTGTAATGGGCTGGCACCTCCCCAGGAGGCGCTACCACCACTTGAGAACCCCTGGTATAGGGTGATGTCTTGATGCTGATTTGGTTGGAGACCCCACAAATAGTCAAATAATGATGTGCTGAGCCAACACTGCCAAAGATAGAAGTTTAATTAATAAGAACAGTAATATAATGTAAGTATAAAACAGGGGTGTCGTTAGCCCAAAATGGGGGTATGTGGCCTAATCCCATTGAAGGCTAGTGCCCCCTAAATTTTTTCTTTTTTTTATTTTTATAGTATTTTAACTGGTTCAGCAACTAGGTGTGGGCTTAGAGAGAGCAGGCTGTGAGCTCGTGCTCACTGCGTCACTCACAGTCACCAGCCACAAACCCACATGCTGTCTCCTCCTCACTCCCTGGCCTGGTTCCTGTGATGCTCAGCCCCATGCACTAACCTTACAGTCTCAAATTCCATCCCCACCCTGGCCGTCCTCTGCTCCAGCTCTCACTCTGGGCTGAGTCCTCCCTCCCAACTCAGTCTCCCACCATGCTCTGTGCAACCAAGTCGACAGCCCTTGACCCATGGTTGCCATGGTAGTAGCAGTGCGGCACACACAGGATCTGCCAAGTAGTCAGGTGTTCGTATCAGTAAGTTTTTGTAACACACAGAGGCTTGAATTACAGGCAATGCACTCCTCTTTAATGTGACCAACAGCAAAGCTGAGAAATATACAGCATCAAACCGACCACCCTAGGCACCTATAAAAGGTGAGGCACCAAACACCATCTTCTATTTTGCTGCTGACAGCAGAACTTTTCATGTGAAGCGTGCTCAAGTTTTAACTTGAAAATGAGACATATCATGCCACCTCTCTGCAGCCAAAGAAAGCCCTATCACCGCTGGAAAGACCCAATGAGTTAATTGATGAGTCAGTCACTCGATGGATTCATGAGGAATGTGATTGGGCAATGGACCACTATACAGTGGACCATGAGAAGATCCTGGAGATGCTAGCGCATGGTCAGCAGGAAAACTGTGTTGGAGAGAATCTGAGGAGATGCTGGCGGTGCACAACTACATATGCCACCCCCAGGTGAGTCAGGAATCTCTTGAATTAATGCAATTCAGTAGGGGAAGGTCAAGTTCTCTGCCTTCCTATCTGGTTAGAGGGCCCCTAAGGAAGAGGAGGCCTCAGAGGACCACAGAAGTGGGCAGTCACTTGTTACCTAGACTAGCTTTCCAGAAACGTGTATTCTAGTAGATCACTCTGCTTATTGGGGAAAGAACCCTCTTCCTCCCAGAATAACTCTCTGACTGACAGCCTGAATAAGGCCACTGGGTCTCTTCTGTATACTAGATCCACCAGCAACATTGAGAATGGTACTGACCCTACACCTAGCGGATTTTCCAATACTGGGCTGAGAAGGCGGAGGGCAGCCACAGTCCTTCAACTCCCTCAGGCCAGGAAGGCCACACAGAAAAGAAATCATAGAGACCATAACCTTCACACAGACCCCCCAGTAATAAATTGTGGGTGGGTGGCTTCTAGTCAAATACCTTGGATTCTTCATCCTGGGAATCTGATTCTGACAGAGAGTCTTACCACTGAGCCATCCAAGCTTCAAGGAGATAGTCTATGGAAAGCCCTGTGGAGGTTCCTGGGGAGGCCACAAGATCCCTGTTTGACCCTGATGGCTCTGGGGACTTTCCATCTGAATGGATGTTGTTTCCAGAAGTCATAGACTATCTGGTCAGCTGCTTGTGCACCTTTGACAGAAAGGCATCCAGGAAGCTCAAGAGGGACTGCCCCAGACCCTCCTTAAAGTTTGCTCTGGCCCCAGAATGTGACAAGAAATTCTCCACATACTTGGGCAAGGGGTTAAAGACCCCAGGAAAGGCTTGGATTAAAGCATGAAAGCAGTCCAAGACAGTTAAACACTCAAACACTTTCATGAACTAGAACCCAGGTATGACAGTCTTCTGAAGAAGTTAATTATTAGTCTCCTTGAACACGTTTTACATTACAACTGTTTTCACTTATGATGAGAGGTTCTTCCTGCATCATCAGTGACAGCTATGGGGGCAGCCTTAGCACTGTCCTATGCTAATTTGTTCATGTCCCACTGAGGGAAATGGTTGTGATGTATGACTTAACCCCACCTCGGACACATCATCAGGTGGTTTTGCTTATTGGCAGTATCACCTGTGTCTGGGGTGGGGTCTGAGTCAGCATCACAATTTGTGGATAGGTTGAATCACAATGATTGGAACCTACAATGGACCCACCATATAGATTAGACCAAAATAGATTTCCTGGACATAACCTTGTCAGTCAATGATCAGGGACTTTTGAGAGTGCTGCATATAGGAAACTGACTGCTGGCAACAGTGCACTTAGGCAAGAATAACATCAAAACTAAATATCTATTAGAGGGCAAGATATTGAAGGAAGTTACCAGGACAGAGATCTGGGCATAATATGACCGTACTCAATCTGTAAGGATTGCGGATGCCATATGCCCTCCTCCCCATGTCCACTGGCATCCCCAAGGTTCAGTGTTGGGGCCCATCCTATTCTCTATTTTCTAAACAACCTGCCACAAATTTGTTCCGCCTCCTCGTCCCCACATGTATGCCGATGACACTGTCCTATTTTCCTCTGGCTCCTCCCCAGTCACAGTTGCCTCTTCCCTCCAGGCGGATTTTACAAAGTCCAGTGCTGGTTTGACTCTCACTGGCTCTCTCTCTCTCTAAATGCAAAAAACTGTAACTATGACCTTCGGCACTTCCCAACACTAACCAGGCTCCCTCCTCTGACTTTTCCACACCCTTGATGGGAAACGGCTGGAGGACATCACCTCCTTCGGTATCTTGGTGTTTGGCTCGACTGCCCCTCACCTTCGCATTCCATGCTGACTCCATACCTAAAAGACTCCGTCCCAAGCTATGTGGATTTATGCGGAGCCGTTCTAGCGCCTCCTACCCGGTCCATCGTGAGCTTATCCAGAAGATGATACTTCCTCCTTCGATTATTGTGACATTGTATTCAGTGCTGCCCATAAGTCAGTCTTATCCAAGCTGGATACCCTCTTTAACGCTTTCTGCCTGTTCACCTTGACGCCTCCCTCGCACCCACCGCCAGAACTACACCACTCCCTTGCACTCCCTCACTTGAGAACTGCCGCCAAATACACTGTGCCAAGTTTATCGAAAGAACTGGCTTGGTACCCTCCCAGCTTACCTGGCCTCTGCACTATCGCCTCCGCACCCACTCATGCACTGAGGTCCCTAGATTCCCGGGTCCTGTTATTCTCAGACGTGGGACCCAAGTCGGCCAGGCTGTCTTCTACCACTTCCCCCAACTCTGGAACTCCCTCCCACTGAAATTCTGCCACTCATCCTCTGTACACTCATTATCCTATGCCCTTGCCAACCACTTCTCAGTAAACTGCTCCTGCAGCTAACTCTCCAATTTTTCCTACTTTGACTCTCCTATATTCTCTTCTCCCACCAGGCCCAATGGAGCTACCTTGCTAAAACTACCCCCAACTATTGCACTTGATCCCAACTGTTTGAGCTAACCAGCTTGCACTTACTCAATTTCACTCAAATGCCAAACCAAATGTTTTAGCACCTTTTGCAGATTGCTGCAATAAAGTGCCTTTGCTCACTGCCTTCTCCTCTGTCCCCTGCCTTCCAGCCGGCACAGCCCTCGAGAACCAGGGACCGGAGGGCTCCGAGGCAGCCAGCGGGCGCGGCGACGACTAGCCGACCAGGAACCAGGAGGCCGGGAGAGCAGGCAGAAAGGTGCTGGCAAAGCCGCAACCAATCGGAAAGTGACCGCTAACTCTGCCTTGCTTCTGATTGGTGCGCCTTTCCATAGACTTTAGATGGACTTTGCAACACCATTTCTGGCCGGATTTCAGTTTTATATTTTATTGTTAAATTTATCTAAAAGAGCTGTTTTACTTTAATGTGCCCTATTTGAGGGTTGTGTAGATATCTAGTTTAGCCTGTGATTACAGCCTTTCTGTGTTTCTGTGTGGGCCAGGCGGCTAAGCCTAACCCCACAGCCTCCAGTCTTTGTAGTGCAAATTTCAAGCTTTTAGCACCTTTTTGCAGATTGCTGCAATAAAGTGCCTTTGTCACTGCCTTCCCTCTGTTCCCTGCCTTCCAGCCGGCACAGCCCCTCGAGAACCAGAGACCAGAGGGGCTCCGAAACACAGGCGGGTCGTATGCCACCGACTAGCCGACCAGGAACCAGGAGGCCGGGAGAAGCAGGTAGAAAGGTACGGCAAAGCCGCAAATTTTTGCCCACCCCTTGGTTGATTCTTTTATACACCTTTTCCCGCCATTCTCTAATCCACACCCATAGCCAATTCTCTCCTCTACTTTAACCCCTACCTTCCCTCCACAATGCTACTTTGCTTGCTTTTGCTATTGTGCCTCTCATCATCCTCAATCCTAAATGATAAGTATGATATACCCCATGCCATGGTGACTAAGGCAGTGATTATGGTCTGCCCACCCCTGCCATCCCCAGTGGATACCCACCAATTCCATATTTATATCCTGCCATTTTGCACTGCAATCCCTGGGGTATCCCACAAAAGGCTCTTTAACCTACAACAATCCTCAAGTGCCTTGCACCCATTTTGGCATTACATTAACCCACTATGCCTGTCCACCAGATTATTACTTTATGATAAATTCTGCACCCATATATCAGGACCCTCAACCATTACACAGTGGTTCCCACTAAGAGGAGAAAATGCTCTGATCACTCCCTATCCCTATAATTTAGTGCCCTCCTCAAACTAATCTTCTTCCTTCTGATCAGTATTGGTACTATTGAAATCAATCCTGGCCCCATTGAAAGTTTTTTATCCCCATCTGATCTATCCTCCATAAATGGCCTAAGTTTCCTTCACTTCAATGCCTGCAGCCTCCTAAAAAGTTCTCCTTAATACAAGCCTGGGTTGCACATACCCTACCTGACTTCCTGGTTATCTCTGAAACTTGGCTCAGATCTACAACAAAGATAGTGAGATAAACCTTCCCAATTACCAGCTCTTCAGATCAGACAGCTCTTCCAGGGGCGGTGGGTGACCATCACGTCAAGGAAACCATCTTGCATCCTGCCTCATTAATACATCCGAACCAAAGGAATTTGAATGTTTGTCAATCAAAATATCCCTTCCTAACATGTCTTCCTTTAAATTGATTGGCTGCTATAGGCCCCTCTGCAGGCCTCAAACTCTTATGCCATTTAGGAACAATACTCACTCTAGGCCCTGAAGATACCATCATCCTTGGTGATTTGAATTTAAATTGGTTATCTAATGCATCTGCACCACTAGTAACCTTCTGTGACACCTATGGATTCACTCAATTAATCAAAGATCCAACAAGGATTAACCTAAAAACATTGCCAAAAGTTCACTCCTGGATATTATGATGGTGAACAAGCCTCACTTATATTCTCATGCTGGAGTGCTACCCAGTGACGTAAGTGATCATTGTCCCATAGCTGGCATAAGATCTACACTCAAGCCATCCAATCCTGCAAAATTTCTCCATAAAAGGTCAAAAAGAATTTCAACATCTCAGGATATCTCCATGATCTGTGCAATACTACATATTGGCAAGATTTCTACCTTACAACCTCAGTTGAGACAGCTCTCCAGATCTTAAAGGATATTATCACTAATGCTCTC
Source organism: Neoceratodus forsteri (assembly GCA_016271365.2). NCBI lineage: Eukaryota > Metazoa > Chordata > Ceratodontiformes > Ceratodontidae > Neoceratodus > Neoceratodus forsteri. Next base: position 429,046,589 of record CM057452.1, read on the forward strand.
AATATACATGCACCAATCACCACTGTCAGAACAAAAGTAAAATCTTGTTGTTGGTTCACTGCTGACCTTAAATCAGTTTTGTTAGCCAGAGACAAACTCTGGAAAAAGGCAAGAAAACAAAGGATACCAGAGACTGGCTTCAATTCAGAAAAGCAAGAAACTCATGCACAAATCAAATAAGAAATGCCAAAGCTGCCTTCTATAGAACTGAATTGGATGCATCCTATACTAACCCATCCAGATTCTGGGATACTATCAAGGGAATTCTAGGCCAAAATCCTACCCCTGCATTACCCTCCAAACTGCTCCTAAGTGATGTAGAAATCACTGACAAGCAAGGAATCTTAAATGCCTTCAATGACCATTTCACTACAGCTGGCCTAGCATTTGACTCTTCACCTGCAAATCTCTTGAGATCATCATTAAACCTTCAATCCACTGTGGGACAAAAGGCTGCTTCAACATTCTCCTTGAACCAATATCCTTAAAGAAGTGGAAGACCTCCTATCCAATTTAGATACATCTAAGAGTGCAGGTGCAGACTCCTGGATCCCTACTTTCTTAAGTGGCACTGCATGCCTTATCTGCCCCTCACTCACCTCTTCAACCTTTCCTAGCTACTGGTTCCATCCCTCTATATGGAAAACAGCTCAAGTAGTTCCACTACTCAAATCAGGTGATCCATGGACCTTAACAATTATAGGCCCATTTCCATCTTACGGTATTATCCAAGATGCTTGAAAAACTAGTAAACTCGAGTTAAGGGCCTATCTGGACACCAACAACCTGCTAAATCCAGCACAATCTGGGTTTAGATCAATGCATAGCACCATCTCTGCCCTAGCAAAAGTCACTAACGATTGGCAGACTGCCTTGGATAAAAGAATAGTATCTGTGCTGTGTTCCTGGATTTGAGTAAAGCATTTGATACAGTGGATCATGAATCATTAATCTCCTCTCTTAGCTCTGTAGGCCTTGATTCACTCTCCCTCAATTGGTTTAGGTGCTATCTCTCTGGAAGGTTACAATTGGTAAAAATGAAAATTATCTATCTACCTCTAAACCATTGCTAAGAGGTGTACGCAAGGTTCTATCCTGGAGCCCCATCCTCTTTGCCATTTATATTAATAATATTGACTCCAACCTCTCTCAATCTAACATTCACCTGTTTGCTGATGATATTGTATTATATGTCAGCAATCCCTCACCATCAAAGCCTGTGAATTGTTACAGTCAAGATTCTCCATCCTGCAACACAACCTATTGGGAAAAAATTACTTCTAAATGCCAAAAACAAAAGCTATGTTCTTTGCTACAAAGAATTGCTCTTCCACTACCCCTTCATTCATCATCCCACAATTATCCACCTTATTTGGAGAAAAGCTGGAATTTGTGGATAAATTCAAATATCTTGGAGTCTGGATTGATAATAAGCTTGATTACTCTGTCCACATTGAAGAGCTATTAAAAGTTGAGACAAAGGCTTGGCTATTTTACAGAATAAAGCATTACCTTACCAGAGACTCCAAACAAAGATTAATCCAGGCATCATTCCTATCCCTCATTGACAATGCTGACTTTCTCTACGGCCATTGCTCACTCTCCCTCTTAAATAAGCTGGACACTCTGTATCACAGATCCATCAGATTTATTACAGACCTTCCCTCCAGCACCCATCATTGCTCCCTTTACAAGGCAGTCAATTGGACATCCCTACAACACAGAAGAAAAAAGAATGCTGCAATCTGGATTTTTAAAGCTTTATCAGGCAAACTCCCTCCTATATCTCAGACTGTTTCACCCGTATCACATCCAGGCCATACACCTTAAGGATTAATAAGCTCATTATGCTAAAGATTCCCAATACCTGCACCCGGTTTGGGAGGGCTGCTATCAGCTATTCCCCAGCATTTGTCTGGAACTCACTCCAAAATCTATGACTCTGAATACGCTCTTACCCTTATCATCCTTCAAAAATTATATGCCACCCTATTTCCAGAGCTGTGCAACTGCTTCCATAAGGCCTAGTCCCCACCGAACCTATACCTCTCCCTTCTGTAATCCACTATGTTGAATTTCCTCTTCTACCCAGTCAGTTATCACATTTCATAAAAGCCTGTAGAAGCCCTACTATTTGATCATTACCCCTTCTATATCAATTATCCTCTTAATTGTTACAGGTTAGGTTTTTGTTACTGTGCCTTGTATATCTGTAAATTTTGTATATATTTCTTATTTATTGTTTGTACTAATGTTTATGCTATTCTCATGTCTTTGTAATAAACTTGTATCCTTCTTTGTATGACCACTCAGGTCCATCTTGTAAATGAGCTACGCTCAATGATGTTCACCTGAATAAATAAAGATTTTGATTGATTGATTGATTGAAAACCTTGCAGGATTTTCTCATTGTGACTATTACTCTCGACTGTTAGACTATATGTATTATCTCGCTCACCTATTTCTGTCAAAGTTATGTAGCAGTAGTATGTAACCATATGTATTTTTGCATTTATGCACAAGTTGGACTTCCCATTGTAACCGCTTACTACCTATTAGGTAAATTGTTATCTTCGCTGAGCCATTCTGTCAAATGTGATCAACTATATTTGTAAATTTGTAAAATTATATGTATACATGCTTGAAACTGACTACCTTTGTCCTCCCTCCAAGGTACTCCTCCCCCAGGTCGCAGATTGGGAGACGAGCAGTTCCTGCTCAGTGTGCTTTTCCTGGTGAAACTATTTCAATAAATAAATATTGACAAATGACCTGAAACATTACCATACTATCAAACAGAGGGCCAAAGGAGTTTTGACGAGCATTAATATACACATTACAAGTAGAGATAGGGAGGTTGTGATTCCCTGTATGTGTCTTTGGTTAGGCCATACCTGAGTACAGTGCCCAGTTCTGGGCACCCGGTACTAAAACGGAGACTAGAGTTCTGAGGGGTCCAGTGAAGAGCAACAGGGATGATAAGGAATCTTAAGGGCCAGAAATAATTAGAAGAGATTAGATAACTTGGGGATGTTCTCTCTGAAATACCATAGAATGCAGGGTGACTTTACACCTAGTATTTGATGCCCCAACTAATCATGACCTTAAGGACTGCCTGGATTTTAGCTTGAAAAATCAGTCTCACAACACAGGATCTCATGTTTTACAGCTTAAAGGGGATCTATGATATTCAAAGAAGAGAACATTTTGTATAGCCAAAATGGTTGTAGCCCTGTGGAATTCACTCCGTTAGAGGTAGTGGATAGCAAAGATATGACTGAATTTAAGGCCAAACTGGGTTAGTTTTGTATTACAACAGAATAACAGGGTATTTTCAATGATTAAGACATGCTTAATGAACATTTTGTCTCCTCTGTTCTGTACTAACCTATGAAATTGTCCTTGATCGAAAGTATCACTTTTGGGGAGTTTTTGCATCTCAGATGCAACTGTACCTCAGATAATATTTTTGATCAAGAGGCTGACATGCTGATGGCATGGTTCAAAGAAAGGGGTACAGTTTTGAATCTGTCAATAATGCCCTGCAGAGGGTTAAATGTATCAACAGGTCTTCCTTTTCAGTAAACCTGGTAAAACAAGCATTTGTCAATGCCAAATGTTGGCTTGCTGGCATTGGCATTGGTAGTGTAGGAGTTAGAGAGATGCATAATAGGAATGGCACTGAAGTATTGAACTGATGCCAACCCACCCCATGCTGCAGAGACTGACAGGCATTGGGGTGTCCCTTTGGTGTTGGCCATAGTGCTCTATGCCATTTCACCTCTCCTTATCCTGCAGACACCAACAAAGTGTCACGGTGTGCATTGGGGTCTTCCGACGCTACAAGGGTGCGTGGAAATATGCAACGCACGCTTGGAACACTGCCATTTTATGGGCGCTCGCACCAAATTTTCAACATAGGCATCTTAGCACCTCTTGCTCATGTACAGTGTCACCGTTATTTCTCAAAGTGTCCAAGAAGTGATTTCGCGACAGCGACCACGCTATTCTGTGCCAGAAGTGCGAAAACACATTTTGGCAGGACATGTGAAATGGCAGCTGTACTGTTCATCAAGAGGTGTGGAAAATGGCAATGGTGAAAATCCAGAGTGAAAATATCACAAATGCACGATGGTGCAAGCGCGTGCAATCTGCCAACGCATCGTCAGAATAACAAGTCATTTTATAGAGTATCATCACCAAATTTTCAACATAGGTATTTTAGGACCTCTGCTCATGAACTGTGTCAGTGCCATTTTCATAATCTGGCCAAACACTGATTTCCCACAGTGACTGCGCTATTGTGCGTCGAAGTGCGGAAACACATTTCGGGCAGGATGTGGAAAATGACAACTGTACTTTTCACAAGGAGGCATACAAAATGGCAATGCTAAAATCCAGTGTTAAAATACTGCGAATGCGGCGAAGTCACAAGCCTGCGTGGCAACCTCGCAACGCACGCTTGTAAAACAGGCATTTTTGGATTTTTTTCATCAAATTTGGAACATAGGCTTTTGAGAAGCCACCTGTGGACACTGGCACTGTCATTTCATTAATAGGTCCCAAAAGGTGATTTCACGCGGTGACAGCGAAATCACCTTTCGAGGCCGATAACGCCATGACAGTGATAGATTCGTGAGGAGGGGCCCCAAAATCCCCATATTGAAAATTTGGTGCCAAAATTCCAACAAATGCCCAAGATATGCAGCAAAGTTGAAAACCCTATTCATTCCATTATACAGCTTACCGGAATTCCCTCAGTTCACGGTTGGCTTTGAAGAGTGCAGACGTGTTTCCAGTCCAACGAAGATCATCGCACTGGACTGTGGAGGTAGGTATGGGGTGAGGGGGGAAGGGGGTGTGGAGAGGCAGGGTGAGCAGCGGGTGGGTGAGGGTGGGGGCAGGAGACTACGAGGGACCTTTTTTTACAGGGTAGAAAAAAATCTAACATCATGAGACAGTTTTTCCTTTTCGGGAACTTGCACGCTGGGGTGGCTCCAGCATGCCACCTAACTGTTTTTGGGGGGTTGCTGCAGCCGACAGGGATTGGGCACCCTCATCGGCAGACAATGGGGGAGGTTGCTGCAGCCGGCGGAGGATTGGGCACCCTCGTCCAGCAGACAATGGGAACTTATGCCGATGGGGTTGGGCACCCCATCAGCACACAAATGACAGCGGAGGGGAGGCAAGAGCCGAGGGGATTGGGCACCCTCGCATATAAGAAATGGGGGGCAGATTTATGTCGACGGGAGTGGCTCCCATCGGCACACAATGAAAGGGGAGACAAGAACTGAGGAGGATTGGGCACTGCCTCGGCATATCGGAAATGGGTGGGCTGCTCTATGCCGGACAGGAGTGGGCTCCCCGTCAGCAAATTTCAGCGGCCACAAAAAGCGGTTGGGAAGTTGGGCACCCCGAGGTCGGCCGTTAGGCGGCCGCCTGCCATGCTGCTAATGTGGCAGCACAGGAAGGGTCCGCATCTGACGAAGCTTTGCACAGATTGCAGTGGACCTTCCTTAGATGTGTTTGCCACATTAGCATGCATGGTGTGGCGCGGCATGCAGGCTGATTGGGGAATAAGGGACGACTCTACTGATGCATGACCTGTATACGCCCAACAGCGGCCACACCTCCAATTCTGCACTTTTCAAGATGTTGACTTGCATGCGAGCTCGGCAAGCCAACATAAAAGGGCAGTAGGTGAAACACAACTAATCACCTTTGTGACTGACTTCCATTCATGAGTATCAGAAGTCAGACAAATAATAAAAAATAGGTGGTCTGTACTCTTAGCAGATAAAACACAAAAAATCTAATGGGCGCCACCCCTAGGATTTTTAAGAAGAGAAAAGCATCAGGGACCACATGACTTGCAGCCACGCTTTGGCATCCTGAAAGGAACAGAAAAGCCAAAGAGCTGGCTTTAACAAGTGCAGATGTTATAATGTTTACTCCTTTGCCTAAAATGGTGATAGATTCAGTACTCACTGAACGAGTGAGGAATTCAAATTGAACACTTATGTAGATTGCCAGACCAGCTTCTACATCTATGTTTGTTGGTGTTCTTGTAAGTTGATGTAGTTGAGCATACTGTGCGTCCCTCAAATGCCGTGATCCCAGAACATATAAGGGCCATTATCCATCATAATACAATAATGCCTTGGGAGCATATTGTAGGAGATGCATGGTTCATCAACATTGGATTTCCTACATTTTGAGCACTAGAACGTATTACCTCTCCACCTCGGGGTGGAGACAGCCTCAGAACTCTCCTTCAGAGGCAATCAAAATGGACTGCAACTTGAAACGCTCTGCATCCATGGATCTTGACAACCAACTGGACTATAAACCATTCGCGTGATCGATTACTTGCCACCTTTGCTTTTTGCAAACTGTTCTAGCAAACTGTTCCTTTTTCCTGAGCCGCTAACCCATTTTCAAATACAATATCTCTTGCATTCCCTCCCTCCTTCCCCTTCCTTCCTCTGTCCATCACCCTCCATTTATCCATTGACCTCCCACACTTTCCTGTCTCTCCCACTTGTCTACCCACTGGTAGAATACTTGTACAGGTGTGCACCGTTAATATTTTGTAGTTAGAGACTTTTTGTTAACTTTAACTCTATGTTTTGATCATTACAAACTATAGCCTATGATGTTTTGAAGAGTCGTACATTGTTCTGTCTTGTTTATCTGGCTGTTGGAGTATCTGAAACATTCTGGTAGAACAGCAACTTTTTGTTCGCACCTAGCCCAGCTCTTACTGAACTCAGCAATTTGCTGCCAAAACATTTTTGATCTTGTCTAGGTAATGTGGGCAGACTCGTGGCCTGGCAGTCCTTTTCTGCCGTCACATTCCTATGTTCCTATTTATCTTTTATCTTTTTATACCAGTCGGTTTTGCGGCTTGCTTTTGGCAAATGAACCCATTTTAATCTAGAGTTTGTGTAGTATATCTTTTCACCCCTGAACACCACCTCAGTAACATAGGTCACAGGCTGTTCGGTATTTTGGTAGAATTTAGTTTAGTGGCTCTGCGTGGCCACTTAAGCTCTTTTACCAGCAGTTATCTCAACTTTTTCCATCAGTTAGACTTGAGGTTTTCCTTTTAGCTGCACTTGAAAAATAATGTAATCACCTTCTGGGTGCTTACTAGTTAAATTTTGGTTGCTAGGATGTAACTAGGCAGAGTGGGAGCTAGTGGTGCTTCTGAGTCCGGGATGTGGTGCTGCCTGCTGACTGCAGGTGGAGCCTCCATAGAGGGTATATATAGCAGGGAATTTGGAGCCAAGGGAGATCTGGAGAAGAGACCTGGGGAGAGAGGATGGCCAGGGTGGTCCACTTGCCTCCCGGCCCTCCACCCCTTAAGACCCATGAAATGGAAAGTGCTGGTTCAAGTGTGCAGACAGGAGCAATGGAGCAGAGCAGAGCAGAAGAGGCCTGTTGGTGCATTTGGGAGCCAGAGCCTGGGGAGAGAAATGAAAATGGAGGCCCCAAGTGAACTTCAGCACCTTGGTAGGGTATGCACCAATAGGGCCTAAATGCCCAAAAGAAAGATTGCCCATGGTAGTTCAGTTGTTGGGTCAGAATGGTTTACTGTGGGTGGGCCTGCTATGGGAAATAGTGCCGGGGGCATGGCTTGGAAGTAGCAGCCCAAGCAGTTGAGGGTGTAATGGTGGCAGTTACCCCTAATCCACAGGCTGAAGGCTGCCACGGAGTGGGGACCCATGGTGTGAGCCGCTTATGGAGGCAGATGTTTGGGACCCCAGCGGGGTGGCAGTCCATTGAGTGATCTGTGTGGCACTGGCAGAAGTCCCCATAAAGAGTCAGTTCAGAGGCTGGAATCACTGCATAAGAAGAGTGTGCTGGTTAGGACTGGGATCCGTCCAGGACACCCACAACCCCAGAATAAGGCCCAGCCACCAGCCGAGGCATCAGCGATTGGATGTCTGAAAGGGTTCTGGTGTTTTGGTTCTTGCTTAAGAACATCACATGAAAAGTACAAAATTAAGATCTAGAAGGGAAAGAAAAGTTGGCTCCATTAAGAAATAGCCCCAGGTGGAGAAGGCATAAGATCACTCTGAAGAACTGAATTGAAGAGAATGAAAAGGTTTGGGACAGTAGAAATGTCTTGTGCTGTCATAAGCCAGAGTGAAGGTATAAGAATGGAATAGTCTGAAGAGAGAGCAAAGGGAAGGAATGTAATTGCTGCAGAGAGAGCAGAAAGGAATGAGACATGAGTTGGTGAATTGTCTCAGTGTTAAGCTACCTCATTTAGTGGTTAATGCTGCCAGGAATTCTAGCCTCTTTCAGCTGAAGGAGATCTGCATGAAATAGTCTGTTAGCACAAGAGACTGTTGCAGTAGATGTCCCACCTGTGCCTGTGAAAGAAACTCACCATTTATTACCACCCCACCCCCAACCCCACCAGAGTGGCTGTTAACTGTTTTTCAACTTTAATTAAATTGTTTTTGCACTTTGATTCTGGAGTGGACAATGAACTTAATCAGTGTGACTGTGCATCCTTGTGTTGCTAACCAAAATTCCCCTGTAGCCTTGAGCATCCAGCAGCTGTTTGGTTCCCGTATTTACCGTGATCTCCAGTCACATCAGTACTATGGACCCAGGTAATGAGTTGCTTCTATTTTAATTCTTTGGACTGGTTGCTTGTGGTTGTCAAGTGCCCCCTCCCAACAATTTAACACCTGAATACCCTAGATGGGGAGGGGCTTACATAATTTAGTACAAATATAAAATAAGTGAACTATAGCATTTATACAGCCTCTTGATGGTGTGTCCTAATCTTGCACATGTATTTAATAGGCACTGTTTAGCACTTTTACTCATTGTGATGTTTTAGTGTGATCAATTTAAACTGCTCTTTTGTTACTACTGTTTAGTGATTGTTGTCTTTATCTTGTTGTATCACCATTTTGTGCCCTTTCTTATCAGTCAGGCTGTTTCAATTGTCCCATTATGGTCACTAAAACTGTTTGGTCCTGAAATCAAACCCCACTGGTGCCACTGTTCTTTTCAGCACCTCAAAACAATTTTAGAATGTTGCCATATTTTCATTAAAGCACTGCCTGTGTATACTCCATATGATAACAGTCTTTAGAGTTTTAGTCTCTCATTTATGCATGTGCCAACTCTGCTTCAATTACTTACATCATACTACTTTTTATTAATTAAACTTTAGTCTTTGGCAATGTTGGGTCAGCATGTAATTATTTGACCATTCGTATGGTTTTCAATCAAATCAGCCTCAAACATCACCCAATTCTTGTGTTTTCAGTCATCTTAGGAGTGAATTCCTCCAAAAGCTGCTCTCTCCTTTTTATGTTTGTTGCACGCATGTGCAAGAAACATAATGCCATCATCCGAGTTTTTGCAGGTGTGGCACCCTGTCTTCTAGTTCAGTCAGTGTGTTTGTAGGCGGGCCACAGTTCACCAATGAATGCTGCAGCTGTCTATGACAGCAGTTGAAAATGCAGTGGCGACAGTTGAAAAGGGGAGACCACTTCAGTGAGCAGCGATAAGATAGTGTTGATTAGCATATTGCTTATTCATTACAAATCGGGTTAACAACCTTTGGGTCAGAGACTCATTTACAAAGGCATCTTGCCGAGAGGGAGCAGACATCAAGACAGTTATTACAGTGCAGATTAAAACAGAGGATAACATTACAGGTGCAGTAAAAGGAACATTCAACACTGACACACTTAGGTTACATAATGTAGTAGTTTGTATGTTACTTAGGTTACATAATGTTACAAAACTGTGAGTTACACTCATGGATATAGTAGGTCCTCAGAGAAGACAGTGAGTTACATCCCTGTTTGGACCTAGTAGGGAAGGAGTAGGTCTGGGGAGGAGAGGCTGTCCGGTGGGCGTTGTCGAGCCAGGGGGCAAAGTGAGGCGGGAACCACAGGTTACAACAGGGTTAGTCGCATCCTACAACAGCGGTATTAAAGATATGGTTCCAAGGGCTGTTTTGAAGGAGCCAATTTTTGGCAAGTTGAGATGCAGCTAGGGAGGGAGTTGAACCAGGTGGGGCTCTGTAGAGGAAGGATCTCTGGGCAAGAGAGGTCTTGGTTCTGGGCACCTTGAAAGTGGCCTTAACAGAACTACAGGTGGTGACGGACGAAGATGGCTGCTGTAGGAGGTGGAGACTCGGGGGAGAGTCCTAGCAGTGATTTCTTAGCAAGAAGGCAGGTCTGGTAGAGCAGTTGCTCCTCAAAGTTGAGAAGATTGGTGGTAGTATAGAGAAGGCAGGTGTGAGTTTGGCTGGGGGCACCAGTCAGAGCCTACAGGCCTTATTGATGGAGAGTTGGATTTTGGAGAGGGCAGTGTTGTGAGCTGCAACGTAGATGGTAAGCCATAGTCCACAAGGGACAAGGCGGAGGAAGTGATGGCCAGCCTGAGGGCAACCTGAGGCAGGCAGTCTCTGTGCTGGTATAGTAGGCCAATCCGAGAGTTAATGGTGGCTGACAGGGCATTAATGTGGGTGTGGAAGGAGAGGGCAGTGTCTAACGTGATGCCTAGGTACTTGTATGTGGTCACTTGTTCTAGTGGGTGCAGAGTGCTGGGGATAATCAAGAGGGGGTATTTTTAGCTTTATTTTGGTGGTGGGAGAAGAGCATTGATTTTGTTTTCTTTAGGTAAATGACCAGTCATGGTCACCAAACCACCTTCGCTTGGTTGTAAGCTTGCTGGAGGGATAATTGGAGGAGGTGGGATTGGGATGTGGCAACGAGGACTGCATTGTCAGCGAGAGGAGCATTTTACTGGTACATGACCTGGGGAGGGTGTTGAGGTAAAGACTAAAAAGTATTGGACCCAGGATGGAGCCCTGAGGGACCCCGGAGTGAACGGAATCCTTATATATTGCCGCAATCCTGCTTGTATACGCCTCTGCTTTCTCTTCCTGGAACATAAATTCAGTTTGAAATGAACTTTTCCTAGTACTATCTTTCTGGGAGGAGACAAGTGATTAAATGACATCCTTGGAATGTTTCCAAAAAGATCTAATTGCCATCCTTGGAATGTTGAGTCAGAGTTCAGGGTAGAAGCAGCATTGACAAAAGCAGGAAAACAGAACCCCAAAGAGACTGAAAAAGTAGACGAGTTTTCGCTCTGTTGGCACACCTATCAGTATTGTAATAATATTCCCCAACCCTCTGAGTGTCTCTGAATAGCGCCCCCCACCCACAACTCCCAGTATGGCTGACTGGGGTGCCTAATCCTCAGTAGGGTTCCCGCGTCCCCCCCAGAGTTCTAGGTGCCACGCTTGGAGCCCACCTAGCATGGCATAAGTGAGAATGGTGACAGGGTGCCCAATCCCTTGTACTGTACTGTATACACTGTATATACTTTTTCTTCCTTGTATATTATTGCTTTTGTATACCTGCTTCTGTACTGTACTTGATGTATTCATGACCAGGTCCACCTTGCAAATGAGCCTTGCTCAATGGTGCCCGCCTGGATAAATAAAGATTTTGATTGATTGATTGATTTGATTGATGTCATCACTCTTCACAATCATGAGCGAGGAGATCACCCACCTCACCACCAGTCAACTCATGTATCATTTGTCTTTAAAATGGATGTGCTTTGTGGCACTCTGCATTCTGCAGTAGTGCTGCAGTCAGTCAGTGCAACAACAATGCACGCATTTGTAGTTGTAAACCTTCTTACATATATTTTAAGGCATTTACTGTGGGCTTGCTTGCATTTAAGCCCTAATATTAACACCTTATAGCCACTCTGAAGCTTGTTTAGCTGATTTTTATCTAATGTAAATTTTGTTACGGGTCTATAAAGTTTTAGAAGTGACTGCATCATGCCTTGGTGGTCCCCAACTAGCCATGCCAGTCGATCCCTTCCATCTTCATAGTTTGTCTGCTGCAGCCCTGTCCCTCACGCTCCAAGTTGTTGTTTTTTAACATTTCCACGTGCACAGTTGAGGAGAGCAGCCAGGTGGCCACCGTCACTCTTCCTGCCTGTACCCGTCCTGCAGAGGCATCACAAAACCTCAGTGCACAGGGCCGCAGAAGAGGAACTAGGAAACTGTCAAAGATCAAGTGGCAGTGGCTATGGAGGAGCCAGGTAAGATTGCAGGCCCTTCTAAAACTTCATAGATGTAGGTTAAAAAAAACATTTTACCTTTAACCAAATCAGCTCGCTATCACATCACGGTGGCATATGGTTTTGGGTTATGTTTTGAAAAATCAGGCACCTATGCTCTTAGATCATCATCAGGTACTGCTTGGCTCTCATGGGCTGTCAAAACATCAAAGAACCAACTCCTAAGACAGGAAAACAGACTCTAATTTTTTTTTATTTAGCCCTGCCCTTTGCCTGTGTGCCCTGGTCCAGCCCCGCCCTTGACCTACCGGCCTACATCTTATTCCTTACAGTATCAATGAATGTATGAATCTGTGTGATACACAGAGCTAGGGATGTTAATGTCCAGGTACTAACTGAGTGAGAATACATTTGTAAAATGTTGGTGGTTGAGTCCCCAAAGATATATTCCAAATTTGGGAGCGACTTAGTAGGGTTCCTCATGGCCCATGGGTCACGCTTATGCCATCTACAAGGGCAAGAACAGATATATTATTAGCGTAAACACCTTTCACAAATTGCTTATTATCGCAAGTTACTGCATCAACAAACAGTCAAATAATATACAAGGACAGGACTTACTAAGTTCCTTGATGCATGCAGCCATGCAATGGCTGCAAAGCCATCAAGTACCCTTTCTAACATTTCTAGACTTCAGCATTTCCATGCATAGCGTGGGCTGCAAAAGCACTAGTGCATGAATTTACGAATTAAAATCTTGATTAAACATGTCAAGAAAAACACCAAGTTTTGCAGTTCACTTGGTTGGCGAAAGTCTGTGACATTAGAGACAGTGTTGAATTGAACGGAAGTCCACAATTGACTTGTTTTCAAGTTGCAATTCACACAGTCATGACACACCTATCTATGGTTGAGTGATGAATTTGATTGAGCCAAAGGTATGTAAAATGTAATGTCATACCAGGCAGTCACACTAATTTGAGTTAGTATTATTTCCCCAAATTTTTCTGTCTATTTTTATGCGAGCATTGCTCAAGAAAACATTCCTAGCTCTCTGTCTCATGGATTCTTTTTCAAATCTCTTTTTCAGACACGTGACGAATAAGAAGTTTGTTTTCAACAGCCTGTTCTGTTAGTTTATTCGTCTGCATGTTGTATACTCGATTCTGTGAAGAAAACCTCTTTCACAGGGCACACTAGCTAGTGGTATGGACAGTAACATTTTGCCAGTATAGCAAAGTGAGGAAATGTTTCATTATGGTTTGTAATGAGGTTTTCACAGAATGCTTCAACACACTGTCTTTGCAGTTGCTAACTAAATATTTAAACTACGTGAAACTTTCCTTAGCTTCTTGCCCATCTATTAATGATGGTGAACTTTCTGTAGTAACACCATAAAACTCAATCAGCCGATTTAAGGCTTCGATTCCATAATCGCACAGGCCCTGAACAGTTGCTGGCAACAATTTAGGATTTAGAACTGTGTTTAGATAAATCAAAACCTGCATGTCACTTTCAGCGAATCTCTTGTCTAGTTCTGTTAATAATCTGTCAATGAATTTGTTCTTGACAGAACAGATCGATTAACCCCTCTTCATTTACAGTACATTTTCAGACAGTTGGTGAGACCCCATCTGGAGTACTGCATGCAGTTCTGGAGACCCAATCTCCACAAAGACATAGACAGGATGGAAGCTGTCCAGAGGAGGGCAACTAAAATGGTGCAGGGTCTGCACTGGAAGACATATGAAGAGAGACTTAGGAGCTTAATATGTATAGCCTCGAGGAAAGGAGGGAGAGGGGGACATGATAGAAACTTTCAAGTACCTCAAGGGAATCAACAAAGTCCAAGAGGGTAGCATCTTTCAAAAAGTGCGCCAAGAACAAGGGGCACAATTTGAAGATAGAAGAGGGCGGCTCAGAGGTAACTTAAGGAAGTATTTTTTCACAGAGAGGTTGTGGATGCATGGAACGGCCTTCTGGAGGAGGTTGTAGAGTCAAAACAGTGGTGGAATTCAAGCATGCATGGGACAGTCATAAGGCAATTCTAGGGGTGGGGGTAGGAAGAAGTAGGCTGCTGGTTAACTAGGATCTGCAGCTTATCCATTAGGTAGGGAAATGGGAAGACTGGGTGGGCCAAGCAGTCCTTATCTGCCATCAAAATCTATGTTTCTATGTTTCTATTGCATGTCACCCAAGGTATTGGTTGAGATTATCGTGTAACTGTTCAATCATTTTTGACACAGTGGCAAATATTCTAGTTCTCTCATGTCCTGAAGCTGTTGTTTGTTGCATTCACCATGGCCACCATTTGACCGATATCAATGTTATCTTTCTGGAAAATTAGGGACAGTCTTGTCAGGAGTGCAAGAATTTTTTCATAAGTAGACTATGCCCAATTAACTTTACATTCCGCACTTTCATGAGCAAATCCTTTGCCTTGATTTGTGTGTCCTTATTGCTAGTAACCTCATGTTCAAGGTTCATAACAACAGTTGGCCATGCTGGACACACAGAAACAACAGTGTCGTTTAAACTTAGCAACCGCACTAGTTGGTCTTTGAAATGTTCCATGGCCAGTCATGACCTGTTGCAATTCTCTCACTTTGATGTAGCGGACTGGACTATCGTGATAGAAATTATAAACAGCAACCAGTGTATCCTGGTAAGCCGAGAGTTCTTTGATGTTTTTGGCAGCCTATAGGGACACCAGTGCCAAGCGATGTGCAACTCGCAACACATGTACTAACTTTGGGTTGTCCCTCTGCAGCTGCACACCAACACCATTTAACCTACCAACCATGACATTAGTACCGTCAGTTCCATAGCCTGTCACCTTAAAAACTGAACAACCCACTGACTTTAGAAATTCTAAAACAGCATTATAGATAGTTTCTGCTCTGCCATCTCTCACTACCACATTTGCACAAAATGTAACATTAACATGCTCCTTGACAAGTGTTTTGCAGTATATTACAAGTTTTTTGTTTACGACCACGTCTGTGCTCTCATCAACCATTATTCCCACAAATTCCCAGGACCACCTTGAAAATGAGCTTGCTCAATGGTGTTTATGCCTGGTTAAATAAAGTGATTGATTGATTGATTGATTGTTTGAAATTCACTTGCATTAATTGCTGCCTGTATATCAGACTTACAGGTCTCAGCAATTGCTTTTGAAAACTGCAGCAGCCTGATGGTGTCTATAGGTGCCTGATTTTTCAAAAATAGTAGCCCCATTATCAACCTGTAGGTCAGTCAAATCACAGAACTTCCTATCTGCTATAGCGGCGTTGAGCCATAAATAAGGCTGTACGGCTGTGCATCTAAGACATCTGCACTTTTCTTATCATTAACAAGTATTGCAGTTGTTAAATGTCTCCTGCCGGCAACTGTCTGTTTAGATATTTTATGATCATCAGATTCCATATGATGCACCAAGGCAGAACGTGATAATTTTGGATCTTTTACAAAAGCATTATGTTTGCCTGTTCCTGTATCTATGCACACCTGGCAATGTAAAACAATTCATTTTTACATTTGTTTTTGTTCGTAACCATAGAAATTCTGATATCCACTTCTCTTGAAAATGCTTAAGCCTATAAGTGTTAGAAAGGGTACTTGATGGCTTTGCAGCTGCTGCATCATTGGTCACTGGAACAGTCCCCAATGCCTCAGGTTCTTGTTCTGTGCAGCTGTTGCTAGTGCTACTGCTACTGATGGTTTCTTCCTCCTCCACTCGGATGAGTCACATACATCAAAAGCAGATTGTGCTGGAGTCTGTCTCCTGTATGGAGTTTTACTATCCCGACGATCCTCCTCTTGATCACATTCAGTACTGGTCTCATCATTCACTGGAATCAGTTCACCTTCACCTGTAGTGAAAAAAGCAGAAATAAGAGAGAAAAGAAAGAAAAGGTTAAGGAGTAACTTCAGTAACATGCAATGTATATCATTCATTACCTAGCACCTACTGTCTGTAGTCTGTCGGTGATTCTAATGTGATGGCATTGGAGAGACAGGCAGTTATACTAGCGAGTGTGTTTCGCTTTAAGGCTGAGGATCTGCAAACCTGGAGACCATGATGGTGAATCCCTCCTCAGTCCTCCTCCACCCAATTCAGTCCCCCAAGTCCCACCAACCTACCACCACAGCCGCCAGGCCCCCACTTGCAATACTGTGTTACTGTTGGCTGAGCAAGTCACTTAACCTCCCTGTGTTCCCCAACTTCCCAGTCTTCCCGTTCTGTCTTCTGTGACCCCTCCCCCATGAAACAGTCACCTAGTGTGCACACTGCCAGGTCACCGTGGTGATCCGGTGACAGTCATACATTTACTGTGACTACTAGTTCTACACATGACTACACAGAACTCATTTATTATATACACAAAGTACAACAATGTGTAAATCAAAATATACTGCATTCAATCACCACAACAATACTCAGAGTCCTGAGTTTTCCCAGGCTGGCCCACGACCACCACCCTACCCCCAAAAATAATTTTACACCATAAATAACCTTAAAGTATGGATTACATAAATAAGTATTCTTATAGAGTTTTAGTTCCTCTTACCACTTGTCTTTTAAAGAATTTAATAATGCTGCTGCTACTGCAATTGTTCTTATCAATCTTTCTTTTTCTTTCCACCACCTCTAGTCGTATAATTTTCTCAATACTGGCCAGGACAGCTCTCTTTCTGAAATCTGAGTCTGACTTAGTCTTACAGGATGGATGGTACCAGATCGGTACAGTAGTCAGTGGGTGCCGCCACTGCGGCCAACCTATGAGGTCATCTATGAGGCATATGAGATACTGACATGACTGCGTGATGATGATGCACAGGCACCAGTGTTTGAAGTTGTTGAAAACTGAACTCTGTCTGTCTCTGGAGTTGAGTTGAATGCAGGTCGCGCAGGATAACCCTCCGCTCACCACCACAGATCACTACGGCTCTAATACCACGGTTGAAGAGGGCGTGGATCTGGATGTGGATAGTTGCAGATGCTGAAGACTCCAATCCGGAGGATAGAAGCTTTGGCAGTATGATGCCCCATCAAGCAGGAATTGGATGCCCTTTGCTTTTTCAGAAATATCGGGTACATTACTTGACACTGCTACCATCTTCTGACTGCTGCTGCTCTATTCTGCTCTGCTGACAGCTGAACTGCAATATAAATTATGAAAACAGTATTAAATATGTTAATGTCTACTAGATTTGTTGTGTCAAGTGAAGAGTAAGACTAGTACATTTTAGATTTTTTTATTAAAATGCATCATTACAATTAATGAAAAACTGCTTGCATTACCTAACAGTACTTTGCTTGTATTGTTGTGTCCACTGTATTTTTTTACTGACTTTGATTTGCCATCACAAATTCACACATTGCACACACAGCACACACACATACACATATACACATACACACTCACTTTGACTGTGACACTGACTGACTAGTAGCACTACTATACAGACTAGTAGAGTCCTCAGATATGAAGGGACTGGGAGAGTGATGTCAGTCAGACCTGACCGTCAGGCCGGCATCAGTGCAATTGTACTGCCTTCATGATGCATCACCAACAAGGTAGTACTAGCAATAGCAGAGAGGTCAGAAAATGATAGCTTTTCCATATGGCTAAGAAAATGGGGATATGCAGGCTGGGCTGGGGACGGGTTGGGTTCTAAAAGTTAACTGGAGTATGAGACACCTTGGGCCTTCAATGCTGACTTGTGGATGAGGGGCTGGCAATGGGCAAGTTTCAGGCAATCTCTAGTCTTGGAACCATTGAAAGTATGGACTCCTCCCAGTCCCAGGACCCAGTGTCCATCCAGTGACAGTCCAGCTAATGGCAGTTGGTAGTAGCACCGTGGCACAGCAGCCAGGTATATCTGGTTACGGGCAGAGTGCTGGATGATCTGAAGTTACTTCAGCATCAGCACAGTTGAACTATGTTCTCTGGTGCACAACTGCACACACTACAACCGAAGCCGAACACAACCTGCCTATGTTTCTGGAGCCAGCATGGGGGGTGAGCCTGCCGCCTTGACGGTAACCTTGCCTGGTAGGAAGCCTAGAGGCTGGATGCCGTGACTCAATCTGAGACAGATCTCCTGAGACTCGAGGTCGAGTCATATAACCAGAGTAGAGCAGTTGCATCTATTCTGTGCAGCACTAGGCCACAGAAGCACCCGTGAGTGACCCAATCCATGCCAGGCAGCCCTCGGCTCTCTCCCTCTGGGTCCCACTCCCCCAACTTCCCACCACTCAGACCATCATCAGACATATAGTCACACACTCAGTCACACAATGAATGGACA
This sequence comes from Neoceratodus forsteri, assembly GCA_016271365.2. Lineage (NCBI taxonomy): Eukaryota > Metazoa > Chordata > Ceratodontiformes > Ceratodontidae > Neoceratodus > Neoceratodus forsteri. The sequence continues at coordinate 429,064,994 of CM057452.1, forward strand.
TGTGAGTGAAGTGTGAACACGTCACAAACTAACTTACTGAGTGATAATGACATGCTACATAGATAGTTCACACATAGTTACTGATGACACTAGTACAACTCACTGCATGCATGCATCATCATCATCATCAGTCATCATCTCATCACAATCACACAGTAAAATTAACATTTTGTTCATTTCTTTTCTAGCTACCTTGGGGCCTTGGATCAGATTGCCTGCTGCCAATGTGCCACACTGCACCACGTCACCTGCCCACTTGGCTGGTGGTGGAACCCCACAGTAGTGGTGGTCGGTCAATCAGCACAGCAGTCACTGCTCTGATCAGTCAGAGACCAAAGAACAACCCCGACACCCTCCCCTGCCCCACCAATATCATACTTTTACATAACACACAACCAATCCAATTCCAATTCCAATCCTTTACCTAATCCGATCCTACATAATTAACCAACCAAGGCCAGAAAAATCAAAATGTATTTTGGGACGGTTGGTGGAGGACCATAAAAAGTCAGACTCATAATGACAATCACTTGTGACTGGAATGGATTGATGAGCCCAGAGTACACCAGAGGGAGCAGCAAGCCAGCAAGGCAGATGAGTTAACTGTGTTTATTTTATCATTTTATCATTCTCAATCGAACTTCAGTATGCTCAGACATGGTAAACCAAAACCAAATAGACACAGCGAGTGAGATCACACCGTCCACATTATACTGAATGATGATGACACCGCACAACAGCCACACACACACACCACACCACACACCACCAGTCTGTCACTGACCGACGTTTAATTTACAATGCATTTATTCTCAAGCAGGTTAGAAAAATGCACCCAGCCCAGTAACACACAGGACCAGACATGAATTAAGAACAGTCAGTGGCTGGTGGGTGAGCAGGTCATCACGGTGCACATTTCAGGCAGCAGCTGAAACTAAGACTGAGGGAAACTACAGCACATGGGTGCATCGCTGTCTGACAACTTAGTGAATCGGCCTGACCATCAGCGGAGTCTGGCCATGGATCTGTTGGTTCGTATTGATTCAGCAACAGCAAAAAGAGCAGAGCAGGCACCACCACTCCACCAGACCAGAGCGACTACATGACTGACACAACTTTCAGTTAGCGAGAGTACCACACTGTCTCTACTCCAGGACAATCAATATTAGCCAGGATATGAGGAGGGGGAGTCGGGGCACTACTGTACTCCTCTCAGAGGCGTCGTCGATTATAAGGGTGGCAGTGTCGTGAGACAGGGGTCTAGATTATAAAAGGCCAGCATGGGACTTGGGAGCATGGGGAGGCATACAACAGGATAAGCAGGCTGGGAGGGGGAATACAGCACTTGTCACACTCTGTTACATCGCATCTCCCCCATTCTGTGCTGAGTAGTCCTCAAGAGGACACAGTCTGCAGATAAAATACATAAAATTATTGAACCAACCTTATTGTAGGCATACAGTAATAGGGGTCGGTTGGTGGTGGTTTCCTTTCTCCTTCCATCCTATCATCGAGGCCTCACTCTTGTCTTCATCACACCGTGGCAGGATGGGGCGGAGTCAGGACTCACGGGGAGTCCATGATCCATTCTGGACTGGATCAATCTCTCTGAGTCTGAACTTAAGTTAAACTAAAGGCTTAAGTCGCTAACATCATTTGGGCGGTCGTGCCAGGGCACAGTATCTCGTTCTCATCTCTCTGGGCCTTGCTTCAATTAGGAAGCTGGACGTGTCCTCCTGGCATGTGCTGCTCAGCTCTCTGCTCACCTCTCTCCAACACGTGGTTCCCTCACAGCTTGTGCCTGCAGTATATAGGCACACGCCCACAACTGAGATGGCATATGGGGATAGGGTGCTTTTTCTGAACGTTGCACCTGTGCACCAGTCAGGTACATGCAGTTGTATTGGCATTGGGGAGCCTGTCTGAATCAGTCATCCGCTGGGGTGGCTCCATCTGTCTCTGAAGTGAGGAGTCTCTGGACTAATCATCCTCTGCTGCTGAGAGGAAAGGCGCTGCTGCTGAGGGAAAAATCAGTTTTACCGTGCAGTTTGCTGTCTGCACTTAAAGATCTCCATGCGTGCATTCAGAAAACACACTGCAAGGCCTTTATGTGCAGCACACCCTCTGTTCACATAGATGTACGTGAATTTAAATTTTCTACACGATTCACGTGCATCTATGCGTGAATGAGGACCCTGCCTGGCATGCTGGCGACCCAGGTTCATGCCAGAGCCTGGGATGACAAGGAGCAGAGACCAGCAGGGAGGGTTAGGAGCTCTCCATTAGACACTCCCTTCCATGGGGGGTGCAAGCCTGCATTGCTGTAGGGTGGCTCCTGGTAGTCAGTAGTGGCAATGCACAATGCAGTGTGGGTGACCATGCGCCACAAGTGTATCAGGCCAGGACATCATGGGCGTGGCTGCATGGGTGGGGTGGGACGAGGGCTAAAAAATTGAAACTGGCCAGCCGATCAACTGGATGGTGGTCGCTAGGTCCCCTCCACCACGAAGCCCTGGCAGAATGCCCTCTCAAGGCTGCACCTGTAGCCCTGTGCTCTGGATCCAGATTGAAGCTCAGTCTCCCTCCCAGCCCCCACCCAGGGAGGGAGGGCCCCGGCAAAGGGATATGCTGAGCATGTCCAGGGCATGGAATCAGGGTCAGTAGCAGATGGCAGGAAGGGGTAAGAACTGACCAGTAGGTGCTCTTGGCGCCCAAAGGAGTATGTCAGTCAGTGACGGGAGGTACAAAAAAACTGCTACCAATTTGACCTTTACCACTTTTCTGTAAGCTTGTTCTAATTTGTCAGCACTATTTCTGTGAAAAATTGCTAGCAGGAGTCTCTTGTGAATTTCCCTCCTCATGCTAGTTTGTGAGTTCCCCTGCCCTGTATCTAAGCTCAAGAAGTGTTCCTTGGTGTCTGCTCTGTTTATCCCATGCAGGTACTTGTATGTTTCTATCATGTCACCCTACCCCTTCTCTTCTAGAGGGTGCACATGTCCAAGTCCTGCAGCTCTTCTCATATGACTTTCTCCCTAGTCCCTGGACCAGCTGCACTGTTTCCATTTTGTCACAGTCTTTCCTCAGGTGTGGACTCCAGTATCTTGTGCAGTACTCCAGATGTGGACTTACCAATGACCTGTACAGTGGGAGGATCATCTCCTGACTCCTGCTGCTTATACGGAGAACCACGACTGGGATGTTAACATACCGGGTACACAATCTACAAGAAGGGACAGGGAGGGTAAAGAGAGGTGAAGTAGCTCTCTACATAAGGGAAGAGATCAAAGCTACAGAACTAAAAAGTAAAGGGAGAGGACAAGAGGCACTGTGGGTCACCTTGGAGACAGGGAGTAGCATCACAACCGCACCGGGGTTGCATGCAGACCCCGTCCTCAAAGGGAGGAAATGGACAAGAAAATGATAGAGGACATTCTCAAAATGGCTGAACAAGGGAGATACTATTGATGGGGGACCTGAATATGCCAGATGTTAACTGGACGACATGTATTACAGCCACATCCAAGAGCAGGGTCATTCTCGATGCCCAACAGGGGCATGCCTTAGAGCTATAGTGTTGAAACCCACTTGGGAGGAGCAGTATTAGAACTGGTACTCGAATGGAGAGAGGATCACAGATTTAGAAATCAGTAGACATCTGGGAACAAGCGACCACTGCACATTGTGCTTCACAATAAGCACAACCATGGAGACAAGCCATACAAAAACTAGGATATTGGACTTTAGAAGGGCTGACTTTGCAAAATAGGTGAATACCTGAGGAATGCACTAGCAAATGGCCAGAAAGGAGGGTGGAAGAACAATGGAGAAAAATCAAAACTACCATCATTGAGGCAACAAGCCTATGTGTGAAACAAATAAAGAAAACAAAGCGGAGTAAAAAACACTATGGTTCTCAAAAGAGGTGGTAGGAAGGTTAAGGAGAAAAAGGCTTCATTCAAAAGTATAAGGAATCACAGAAGAAGCACACATGAAACTGTATCAATAATAAAGCAAAAGAAGTGGAAAGGCAGTCAGAAAAGCAAAGGCCCAAACCGAGGAAAAGATAGCCAACTCAGTTAAGAAGGGGATAAACCTTTATAGTTACATTAGGGAGCATAGAAAGGTTAAGGGAGGGATAGTGAAGATTAATAAAGAGAGGGGAGGTGGGCAGAGGAGACAGTGAAAATGCAGAGATACTGAATGAATACTTTTGCTCAGTATTCACAAAAGAAGAAGAGGAGTTACCTAAACCAAACAATAGAAGCACTCTGGGTAGGGGTTGACACCAGTCCATTTACAGAAGAAAGAGTCCAGAAGGAACTCCTAAAACTGAAGGTGGACAAAGCAATGGGCCTGATGGGATTCACCCCAGAATCCTAAAAAGAACTAAGGGGACCTAGTGACACCACTGAGCACACTTTTAACAAATCATGGGAGGATGGGGTGGTACCTGAGGACTGGAGGAGGGCAGATGTGATTCCCCTTCACAAAGTGGGAGCAAGGCAGAAGCAGGAAACTATAGACCTGTTAGTTTGACCTCAGTGGTAGGAAAATGATGGAATCATTTCTGAAAGAAAGAAATGTTGAGTACCTAGAGGCCAATGGGGCACAGGACCCAAAGTAGCATGGATTCACAGCAAGAAGGTCATGTCAGACAGTCTAATTGATTTCTTTGACTGGGTGACCAAGTAATAGACCAGGGAGGGCTGTGGATATGGTCTACCTAGACTTTAGAAAGGCATTTGACACAGTCCCGCACAAAGATTAATAATCAAGTTAGCCAGCCTAGGAGTGGGTCCCAGGGTGGTAGCCTGGTGTAACAAATTGGCTGCACAACAGGTCACAGAAGGTAATAGTGAATTGAACTCATTCAAAGAAAGGGGGTTACTAGTGGAGGACCTCAGGACTCAGTACTGGGTCCAGTCCTCTTTAACGTCTTTATAGGTGACATTGCAGAGGTCTGGAAGGAAAGGTATGCCTCTTTACAGATGACGCAAAGATCTGTAACAGAGTTGATACACAAGGTGGGGTAGAAAGGATGAGAAGGGACTTGGCAAAGTTGGAGGAATGGTCAGACATATGGCAACTTAGATTCAATGCAAAGAAGTGCAAAGTAATGCACCTGGGAAACAAAAACCAGAAGAAGAGTACACAATGGCAGGGGAGGTACTAACAACAACAATAATGGAAAGGGACCGGGGTAGTCATCAGATGACCTAAAGGTGGGTAAGCAATGTGAAAAGTCAGTAAGGAGAGCCGAGGGATACTGGGATGCATAGGGAGGGTATCACAAGTAGAAAAAGGGAAGTGGTTATCCCTCTGTACAGGCAGTTGGTGAGACCCATCTGAGTACTGTATGCAGTTTTGGGACCCCATCTATGCAAGGACATAGACAGGATGGAAGCAGTCCAGAGGAGGGCAACTAAAATGGTGCAGGGTCTGCATCAGAAACCATATGAAGAGAGGCTGAGAGAGCTTAATATGTATACCCTTGATGAGAGGAGGAACAGGGGACATGATAGAAACTTTCAAGTACCTCAAGGGAATCAACAAAGTCCAGGAGGGTAGTATCTTTCAGAAAAATAGATGTGCAAGGACAAGGGGCACAGTTTAAAAGATAGAGGGGATGACTCAGGGGTAATGTGAGGAAATTATTTTCACGGAGAGAGTGGTGGACGCATGGAACGCCTTCCTGGGGAGGTTGTGGGGTCTAAAACAGTGGGGAATTCAAACATCGTGGAACAGACATAAGGCAATTCTTGTGGGGGTTGCAGGAAGTAGGCTGTTGGTTAACTAGAATCGGCAACTTATCCAATAGATAGGGAAATGGGCGAGACTGGGTGGGCCAAGTGGTCCTTATCTGCCGTCAAAGTCTATGTTTCTATACCCCCATATACATCCCAACATCCTGTTTACCTTTCACACAGCTCTGTTACAGTGTGCTGTGGATTTTAGGCTGCTAATATCATAGAAAAAATAGAAACAAAATTTGTTGGCAGAAAAGGACAGCTTGGCCGCTTAATCTGCCCTTTTTTCCCTGCCTATACTTACACTGCAGACCCTACCTGATTTCCAGCAGCCTAGCTTGCCTCCCTCCCCTCCCGGTTTCCTAACTCAGATTCCCTTGTGCTTATCCCATGCATGCCTGAAGCACACCACTGTTTTGCCCCACTACCTGTGCTGGAAAACTGTTCCAGGCATCCACCACCTTTCAGTGAGAAATGCTTATACACATCCTCCTAAATTTCCACTTTTCAGGTTCATTACATGTCCCCTTGTTCTTATACACATTCTCCACTGAAAAACACTCTCGCCTGTACCTTGTACAACCCCATGAGGTATTTTATAGGTCTCTATTATATACCTACTTCCTTCTCTCTTCCTGGGTGTACATATTGAGATCCCTTAGTCTCTTCTCGTAGGGCTTCTGATGCAGCCCTGCATGATTTTAGTTACCCTCCTCTGGACAGCTTCCACCCTGTCTGTGTCCTTCATGAGATATGGTCTCCAGAACTGGACACAGTAATCCAGGTGGGGTCTCAACAACCATCTATACAGGGTAACACCACCTCCATCCTTCTACTGATGAAACCTTTCTCTATGCACCCTAGCATCTCACTGACCTTACCTACTGCCTTGTTGCATTGCCTCACTATTTTAGGTCAGTAGATAGGATTACTCCCAGGTCTGTTTCCAGTTTGGTGACCATCAGTACCTCTCCCCACACTGTACTCTGCCTTTAGGTTTTTGCGCCCTAGGTGCATGATTTTGCACTTTTTTTTGCATAAACTTTGTTGCCAGACCCTTGACCACTCTTCAAGCTTTTTCAGGTCTTTGCACATTCTCTCTACCCCTTCTGGAGTGTCCACCCTGGGAGTGCATCAATTGCCTGACAATTTGAATCATGACAACTCGCTCCTGACAAACTCACTCCCTTGTGCATTTCTGCTCCTGCCTTTTCGCTCCCACAAGCAATTACTACTCTAAAACTACAACTAAATATCCCAAAACTCCTTGTTTCCTAAGCACCAAACAATGTCAGACAATTTTAGAGTAAGCTATTTTACACTTATAGAGAGGCTAGTAAGCTGAGAAGTTGTCTCGATTCTAGAAAAAATCCTGAAGAAAGGCATTCCAGGGATGTGCTGTTTTAAATTGCCATTTGTGCACATAAGCCCATAACGGACCTTGGAGAGCACAAAAAAGCAATCCAACAGCCCAGCAATTTCTAGCTCGCAGATCCATTTGATGTTCGAGCAAATCCTGACAGTCCAGAAGCAAATACCAGCACAACCGTACTGTGCAATGCGGCTTTTATTTAACTTCAAAATGTGAACTGAATGACTGCTCTCTCTTTTTCACTCCCACAAGCAATTACTAGCCCAAAACTACAACAAATATCCCAAAACTCCTCGTTTCCTAAGCACCAAACAATGTCAGGAACATGATCAATTTTAGAGAAAGCTATTTTACACTTATAGAGGCTAGCAAGTGAGAAGTTGTCCTCGATTCTTGAAAGAACCCTGAAGAAAGGATTCCAGGGATGTGCTGTTTTAAATTGCCATTTGTGCACACATAAGCCGCATGGACCTTGGAGAGCACAAAAAGCAATCCAACAGCCCAGCAATTTCAGCTCAGCAGATCCATTTGATGTGTTCGGTATAAATCTGACAGTCCAGAAGCAAATACCAGCACAACCAGTACTGTGCAATATGGCTTTTTATTTAACTTCAAACGTGAACTGAATGACTGCTCCTCGCCTTTTTGAAGTGTGTCCTGATACCAAAATGCTTGCCTCTGTAAATCAAATAGGTTATAAAGGCTATTCTGTTTTACTGGGAGTTTCTTTATCGCAACTGTTCTGTTTAAATTTCCTTCTGAAGCAGTCCACAATGCTCCCTATAATTGCTGCACACTACCTTAAAAATAGCATCATTTATATTGTAACAAGGACCAAGACAGAGGCAAAAGAACATTCGAGTTGCAATCACAAATTAGCTATGCTATAGGCATGTACATTTTTCACTGAGCATTGGGGAGTGAGAAAGATGCGGAGCCGGGAAGTACAGGAGCCAATTGACTTGTATCAAGTTGTCGGAGCGAGTTGTCAGGCGTCGCATTGATGGGAGCAAATTGACATTGACCCGTTCCAATCCTATTGCAAAGTTTGGTGTCATCTGCAAATAGGTATACCTTCCCCTTCCAGTTCTCCTGCAGTGTCACTTATAAGGATAATAAAGAGGACTGGACTCAGTACTGAGCCTCACTGGTCACTTCTCCTTCCCCAGTGTGAATACCGCTTACCACCACTATCTGTTCACTATCCATCAACCAGTTTTGTATCAAATTTACCACTTTAGGACCCACCTCTAAACTGCTCAGTTCCTAATAAGCCTTCTATGTGATATGTTGTTGAAGGCTTTGGTCAAGTCTAAGTAGGCCATGTCTTCTGCCCTATCCTGATCTATTTCCTGGTCACCCAGTTGAAGAAATCTGTCAGTTGTTTTTTTGCCATTACACACACACACACACACACACACACATACACCATAAATTCATACAAATCCATATTGCCTTGGGTCTTGTAACCCTGCATTCAAGATACTCACTATACTTTCTTTCAAAAGTAATCCCATTTGCTTCCCACCACTGTTGTCAGACTTAAGCGGCCTATAGTCATCAGCCTCCTTCCTGGTACCACTTTTTATGAAGCAGGACTACATCTGCCCTCCCCTTCAGTCCTCTGGAATCACTACTGTTTCCAGAGAGTTGCTGAATAGGGCTGTCAGAGGTGCAGCCAGCACCTCCCTGAGTTCCCTCAGCACCCCTTGGGTGTATCCTGTCTGGCCCCAGAGCTTTGGTTTGCACTTTGTTTTTGCTTTGGTTTATACTTTGATATCGATAAACACTAGAATTTAGACATATTTGTCCATGCTTTGTCTATCTCAAAATTAGATTAAGTAACCCATGAATTTTCTAGTTTCCATCCATTTATCTAAGCCCATTTAAATGCTTCAAAATTATTGTTGTGTATTAAACCTGCTGGTAAATTATTCCATAACTGTACTGTACTGTGTATAAAAATGCTTCCTAGTGTTAGTCCTGAAGGGTGCTGCCTTGTTTACTGTGACATTTTAAAGTGTAATGTTCTGGTCCCCAGTGAGAGTTAATTCATTTGTGAACTCCTGATCATTGTGCAGTATGTAGTACTGTAAAATAACGATAGCAAATCACCTCTAATTCTTTTATGTTCCAAACTGTAGCAAACCTAGGTTTTTCAGTCTATTCTCATATGCTATGTTTTCAAGATCTCAAACCATTTTTGTTACTTTGTGTTGTATTCTTTCGATCTTTATAGTTTCACTATTTTAAGTCCACCCAAACTTGTGACATATCACATAAAAGGTTACTAAAGGTCTAACATTGTTATTTTTAGTTTTATTCCATTTTTGTAGTATGGTTGTTCAGTATTAATTTTCCTACTTGCATTATTTTGCATATGTCACAATTAAATTTCTGTACATGCCCACTCTTTAGTCCAGTTTACCATTTTAATCAGATCGCCTTGAAATGTATTCAGTTCTACAGTTGTGTTCACCTTTCCATCTAAGTTTGTATCATCTGTAGATTTATTGCAGAATTTATAAATATCTTTTATAACATGGCTACAGACAATGGAGGTCATGATTGATTGAAACAGTTCACCTGACCATGTGGATTAATTCCAAGAAATCTGCACTTGGGAGACTCCATGGCTGGCATCCACGAGTCTGGGACAGCACTCAGGGTGTCACCAACATGCTGTGGATATGGCTATCAGGAGGCAGAATCATTGAGGAAACCGTCAGTGTAACAGTGGAGGGCTGCAGGGTGACCATCAGTCACTGCAAAGTCCAGCCATACCGCAGCCTCCTTGCCGCCTCCCACTGTTTTAAAGTATTTTAGCTTTGATTTTACGTTGCAATTCACTTGATGAACAATGCAGTAGCTCTTTTTCAAATTCAGATGGCACTGCTGTCTTACAAGGAAGTATGGCTCTTTGTGTTTATTTGGTTTAGAGTTTAATTTGTGCACTTTATACTGGTAGAATGTGCAAGTTACAGTTTATACTCGTAGCACCCCCAGAACTTGGAAGTTACAATTGATACTTGTAGCTCCAGGGGCAGGAGTATGGGACCGCGGCTCAGGAAAGCCCAGTGTGATGGACTTCGCATGGAGAGCAGGTGTGTCAAGGTGTTGATCGCGACTGTGGCAATGTATGGCTGCTAGAGACAGACCCGTCTGACAGTGTATAACTGGTTACTGCCCCTGGTCCAATTGTCTGTAGCCATAAAGAAGTGAATTAACCCATTCCAGAGTGTGGGAGTTAACTGGGGAATTATCCATGCCTGGGTGGTTGAAAGCACTCAGCCTGTGGCCTCATGCCCAAAACCCCAGGTGTGAATTAATTCTCTAGCAACCCACACTCTGATGGGTTAATCCTTACTTCTAGGCCACTTATAAAATGCCAAATGGCATTGGTCCTAAGATTGAGCCGTGCAGCACGGTTAGTCACCTTTATCTCAGCTGACACATTTCCCTTCACTCTGACTTTTATTTCTGTCATTCTGCTGCCCATTTTATGAGGGTTATTATTTAGCCTGTACAGTAACATTTTTCAGTGAGTTTTCATGCAGCACCTCATCAAAAGCTCTAGTAAATCCAAGAATATTGCATCTATTGCATTACCTCATCAAGCCCTTTATTTACTTTCTCATAAAATGTCAGCAGGTTAGTTATACATGACCTTCCTGTCTTAAATCCATTTTGTAAACTGTCTCTAATCCTTTTTTAACAATCCTCCTCCAGTTTAGCTTTTATACATTTTTCCAGAATGTTCTCTACAACTAATGTATGACTTCTTGGTCCACAGTTTTAGCATTAGGTTTATCCTCGTTCTTGAACAGAAGTATAACCTTCACTCCTCTCCAGTCTTGAGGCATCTCACCATGCTGTAGTGGCATGTTAAATATATGTGTTAATAATGCAGATATCTCATTCGCTGTTTCTTTTATTAAACTTGATGTTAACTCATCTGGTCCTGCCACTTTGTCAGTTTGCAGTGTTCTAAGGTCTCATCAGCTTTGATTTCCACAACTATTTTGTTGTTATCTGTTACCTTTATTATGTCCCTCCTTGTCTGAATATGGACCAGAAGTATTTGTTTAGTTTATTTGCTATTTCAATATCATTAGTTATTAATGAGTCTTTTACCTGTATGGTCCAATATTTAGTTTCTCCTTTTTCTTTGAATTTATGTACCCATAGAATGCTTTTGATATATTTTGTTGTTGTTGTTAACCTAACTCTCATAGTTTGTTTTTTAACTTTGTTTATTATTTTCATTTGTGATTACAAACAATAATCATACCATATCTGAGACAGACCATAATACATTGTATTACCAACTGGAGAAAATCTCCTTAATCAAAGGAAGAAGAAAATGCATCCCAGATACTTTGATACCACATTGGGAGGGTTAATTAAATTAACATCCTTAAGTTTATAAACAAACAATTGGCTGTGTTAGTTGCCCATGAGCTGTATGACTGTGCTGAGAACTCAAAGTCCCAAAAAAGATTGTCCAACATTTCAGCCCCACCATGGAGCTTGTGGTGTCATATCATATGTCTAAAGTCCATCTCAATTCCATGGATTAAAGTTGCAAAAGATTCACTTTAAAACCAAACAAAATAACAATTGATTCTTCTGAATATCATTCGAGTTAAGCAGGAGGTTATTCTATAGTGTCAAATTTTAAACTCCATTAAAAGAAACTGTTTTACCCCTTCCCTTTCCCAGATATACATAATCAAAATTAACCATTCAGTTTTGGAGTACAAACAAGAACAATTTAGATTTAATACTTAAGTCTATTTGTCAACCTGCATCCTGCTCGTTGAGATCACTAGCATCTTCATCCTGATCGATCGTTCCCTTTCCGGGGTAGAAATGAATCTGGTAGCCCATTTCCCAGCTTTGTGGGGTCAGAGAACATCCAGACCTTGCCTTGATGTACAATCCACAGCCTGGCTGGAAAAATAATGGCATGTATATCGATGCTGCTCTTAAGCTGCTTTTGGGTGCCATCAAATTGTTTATGTGCATTTGTGTGGCGAGCTGATGGGGAAGAGATACACCAGATGATCATCTTGGGTAGTGTACCTGCTTGTCAGGCCAGCCATAGGATTTTGTCTTGGGTGCCAACACCATTTGTGACCAGTAAGAGCGTTCTGGGAGCTTCTGAATCTTCTTGATAACCCCTATGGCTTATCCAGTATGCTTTCTGGAGGCCAAAGTGTGATTGCTGGCCTTCTGGCATCAGTTTCTCCTGCAACCATTCATGAAGAAACATAAGGGGATGAGCCACCTCGATCCCTTGGACAGACCCAGGATCCGAATATGGGATGAACAGGCCTGGTTTTCCAGGATTCTAGTCCTGCTCTAAGGTGGGAATTTTCCTTCAACACCAAGGTGGTGGCTGCAGATGTAGATTCTGTTTGGCGCTTCATATCAGAAACTTCTGTTTGGAGAACTTCCATCGTCTTCTCCACTACATTTATTCTGGTAGCAAAAGAGTCCAACTTCAAGTTAATATCTGATACTGCTGAAATAAGCCTCTGCATCTTGAGGCTTAACAAAGACATTGTCTTTTCTGGCTCTTGTGTAGAGGCAGCCTGCACTTCTACACCAGACCTTGTGGAGAGAGAAGTTCCTGATGATTTTCCACTTGAACCACCACCCTATCTTTACGAGGGTTTCCATGATAATCTCCAAAGTCTTCTCTGTCGAGCAGTGCTAAAATTAGTATAACTTTTAATATTCAGAAGGTCGTTTGTAAGTATTTTAAATTTTATAGTGAAGAGCTGCTGAATTCTGCTGCTTCTCAGCTCTGGCTCCACAGCACCCCCAACCTCATATTTTTTTTTTTTTTACGTGTTCTTCTAACTTTATTTATTTGACAAGCATAGAGTTTCAGTAACTTGTATGCCCTCCTTTTCCTATTTGAAAAAATGTAATAATTTTATTGTACCATGGAGGAATCTTCCCTTGTTTATTATATTTCTGTTTGGATGGTACACATTTATTCATTAATTGCATTAATTTTTGAGGAGTTTATCCCAGCATTCACATGCTGTGTCACTTTCCATATCTGCTCACCAGTCTTACCCATTTATTTCATTTCTTATTTCATTAAAGCTACCAGCATTGTAGTCATATATATAACTTATTGCTAGTTGTGTGTGTAGCAATACATATCTATATTAGGTAATGGTCATAATGCATAATGGTTCTCTTATTTTATGATCTAAGTTGTATGTACTGTTTGTTAGTACCAAATCTAGGATATTGGTGCCCTTGTTGGTGTTGTAAAAGTTGTCTTACACTGTTTTTCCTTATTGTATCAACAATACATTCCCTACTCTCTGATGCTTCCTATTTAATACAGTCTCATCTCGGCATTTCAAAGTGTCACCTAGTATCATCTGTCCTTTTACTGTACAATTATTGATGTCATCAATGTAATAGTCTAACAATTTCTGTTGATATTTGGTGGTGATAACAATTTCTCACTGTGATGTTATACGGCTTAATGTTTGTTACGTGTTACCCAGACTACTCTGTCTTATCATCCTTTCCATCCTTATCCACCTCTACCCAAGCTAAGACAATCTTTGACATACAGAGCAACCCCTCCACTTATTGTTCCTTTCATGTCATTTGTGTATTAAGTTATGTCCATCTATGTTCTTTTCTCATACATGTTCAGGGTTTCCACCATGTTTCAGTAATTGTTGCTATACGTGAGCTTTTCAGTAGCTAAAATTATTCTGAACTGGTCCATTTTATTTCACAAACTTGCTGAGTTTAGTGAGATCATTCTAACCCTCATGTCTGAATTTTTTCACTTTGTTGTGCTTCTTTCCTCCTTTTTTTCTGATGCTGTCCTCACCTCCCTTTATTTATTTAAATGCTTTTCAGCTGCTGCATTTAATCTGTCATACGTTTGTATTTAGATGTAACTTGTCCCTTGCACATCAATGGTTTTATTTGAGAAGCGATCCCAGTGATTCAGTGGAACCAAATCCTCCCTGCATGACCAATCATCCAGCCAGGCATCTACTTTTATAATATATTGTAACCTTCCCTTTGACACCCTTGGCACCAGAAGAATTTCAAAATTATTGGTTCATAACCTGAATGCTTTCATTTTCTGCCCAGTTTCATATAGTCATGTTTTATTTCATTTGCATTACTTCTCACCATATCATTTACTCCACATGTGTAGAGAATTTGTGGTTTGTCTCCTGTTGCTTTTAGTATGCCTTCTAGATTGTCATTTATGTCCTTTATTCTTACCAGCCAACAGGCAGGAGACCCTTCTTTATTCTTGACCCCTTTCATACTAATCTATCCGTAAATCTTACCATGGATTCTCCTATAACTACCACATTACCACTTGCTTTTTCTTTCTGACTAGTTCAGACTCCTGTTGGGCCAGTGTATCATAGGTATTTGAACAAGGTATTTCATTGTTTATATTTGGTTCTAGCCTCCCATTCTCCTTTCTCTTTGCTTTCCTTTCTAGGCTGAACCACCATACATTCATCATCTTTCTCTTCAGCTTCCTGCTCTCCTGATCTATTCTCTTTCTATTACTAACAGATATCTGTTCATCAGACTGCTACAAACTACTTTTGCTTTCTTTATGTCTTTTACTATATTTTCCATGAAATCCTCAAGTTTCCTGATTTCTTTGCAAATATTTTAGTTCTGTTTTTAACTTTCTTTATTGATTTTCTGTTATTCACATAACATTTCATCCTTATACAAGTAATAGTAATAAGAGACAGCAGTGACCTGACAGTACACTACATTATTCATACAGCTGATATGCAAAATCATAGCTTTGTAGTCATGAACAGTAGGAGGTGAGGGTTTATAGGTTCATAGATCTGTACAGGTCCATAGCTTCAAAGGCCATATATAGGACCTGCCACTCAACTAGTGGGCATAAATCCATTTTTATTTCTCATATATTCGTCCAGTAGATGTTTAAAACATTTAGACTACTGGCTCCCACCACCTCTCCAGGAGACCATTCAGACATTCACCACTTTCTGATTAAACCACTTCCTCTTCTGTTTGTCCTATATCTTTCTCCATCTAGTTGCCTTCATGAGCCTTGTACCCACCCTTATATTCTCTTTCCATTTTAAACCTGCAGCTTCACTCAACATTCTATCACTCTGTGATCTGTATACATAGCACAGATCTCCCTCACTCTTCTATATGACATAGAAAAGAGACCAAAGTTTCTAATCTTGCACTATACTCAATCCTGCCACTGAACCAATTTTACTAGTAAACCATCTCTGGACACTTTCCACCCTTTTGCTTCCTCCAATACTCTGAACTGAGCAAAAGGAGCACCATACTCCATAGTGGGTCTCACCAAGGATCTGTACAGAGCACAAGGACCTCTCTTCCTATTTCTAATATTGCAAAAATATTACCCATAATTCTAGTTGCTCAATTTGCACAAGTTGAGTTGTGCACATCAAATTTGTTAGTAATAACTACCCCAGATCTTTTCCTTATCTGTTACCACTAGAGTCTGTGCACCTAATTTATATTGTGCTCTAACATTATTTTTCCAAAATGCATAACTTTACATTTTGGAATGTTAAACTTCATCTTGTGTTCCTCTGCCCATCTCTAAACCAACCAATTGCTCTAGAAATTTTCTTGCAGTTACCTCATTGTTTACTATAGCTCCAATTTTTGCATCATCTGCATATTTACAGATCCATGCCTCACCATGTACCTGCATACTGGAAATCAGAATATTGAAAAGCCTTGTCCCAAAACTGATCCCTGGGGACCCACTAGTAACTCTCACAGCTGTAGACAGATATCCTCTGATCTGTACCCATTGTTGTCTGTCACTCACGCCATGCTGCCACCCACTTTCTAATATAATATTCAACTCCTAATTTCTGTAAAGTGCTTAACAGAACACTATGTGATACAGTATCAAACACCTTCCTATAATCCAGGTGCACTACATCCACTGGCAATCCGACGTCTAATGCTTGACTCCTGGCTCGAAAAAATGAAGCAAATTTGTGGTGCATGATTCCCCAAAAGCCATGTTGTGAGATATCCAAATGATTCAGATCTCTCAGATTGTTTTCTAGTAATTTGTCCAAAAAGCTTTCCATTATTTTACCAATAATAGAGTGATGCTTATTGGATGATAATTTTTGGGATGTTTCCTATCCCCAGATTTGAATATTGGTGTAATATATGCTTTCTTCCATGCCTTCAAGATGCCTTCTCTTAGTGATTTGTTAAAGAGGACAGCCAATGGGATAGAAATTTCCTCTGCTAATTCCATCAAAAAAGCTGGATGGTACCCATCTAGTCCCCAGATTTATATTTTTCAATTTCTTTCACTTGTTTTTCACCTGTTCAGCAGTTATGGTTTGGAATATCCTTATCTGCCTGTCCATCTATTTCATTTTCTATAATATCGGGCAACTATCCTGAATATAGAGGCTCTGGAAATGGCGCTTAACATATTTGCAATATCCTGTTCATCTTTCACTTGTTTGTCGGATCCTTTCAAACAGTAATCTGGGTATTATTGTTTTCCTTAGGCTACCTACATAGCTATAAAAATCTTTTACACTACTACCCTTTTTGCAGCGAGCTCTAACTCAGCCTTTGCCTTAGCTCTTTTATATTAATTTTACATTGTTTTACCAAAGACCTATATTTTGGCAGTCTATAAGGGAAGAATTTTCTTAAAATCTTTTGTAGGCCTTATTCTTTTGTTTATCAATTTATGTATTGAATATGTCATTCATTTTGGGACCCTACCCTCTTATTATATTTTTTTTGTTTGGGGGACAAATTTATGTATACATGACATAAAACGTCATCTATTAAGTCCCAGGATTGCTCCAATGAGTTACTATGTAACAGGTTCCAATAATAGGAACCTACAAATTTTCTAATATTTGTATAATCTGCCCTATTATAGTTTCTTATGATTGATTTCCCTTGTATGTTTTGGGAGTCTTCATTTAGTATTGCTCTGACCATGTTGTGGTCACTACACCCCAATGGTTCAATTACTTGCACATTTTTTTATTGCTCCTTCCATGTTACATAACCACAAGCCCAAAAGATTCTCATGTCTTATATTATCCTCAACTTTTGTATCAGACAGTTTGTCTGACATATCTCAACAAATCTTTCCTCAACCGACTCTTCAAACTCCACAGGGTCACAACATATTTCGAGGGAAGTTAAAATCTCCCACTAAGACTGTTTTATTAGTTATCATTCCACTGTCTAATAAGTCTAAAAGACATGATTTTCCTCCTCTGTCAGATTTGGTGCTCTATAACAGATCCCTATTTGGATATTTATTTTGCCAGTCCAGATAGATAGCCACAGTTGTTCTGCGTTGTTCCAATCTGTATTGCCAATGGTTATAAGCCTTGCCTTTAAGTGTGAAGATATGTATGCCCCTACCCCATCTCCCTTCTTTCTTGATCTTTGTTTATGAAAATTATATCCATCAATATTATTGAGCCAATCATCCTCTCAGCCAGGTTTCTGTCAATCCACAGGGATTCTAATTATTTGTTTAAGCTAAGATATAGTGTATGCCAGCTTCTTCAGTGGCTTAGGTGTCCTACATTAGGTAGATCTCAGAGGAGAAATATGCAGCTCTCCAGTAGCTGCTGTTTAAACCTATAAATTAGAATTCTCCTCCCCAACATCTCCAGAAATGGATATTCACTTTAGAACATTTCAATGTTATATTACCTACTAAACACATCCAACCAATGGCAGAACTTTTATGCAATGTTACAGAGGTATTAAAATGAGAAATATACTAGGCGCATGTATTGTACTTGTTGAGTGAACTGTGCCTGCAACATGCCTGAGATATGGAGCAAGCTCATTACCGATGACTTTGACCATGCAGTGAATCTTTAAACCTACAGTACGCAGTTTATAAGTATAGTATCTCCTGAAATGTCAATAGCACATTTAGACAAATTAAAAGTCTCGTCCTGGAAGTTAGCACAATTACTAGTATCATAATACAGTACCCATAACTTTAACCTTAAATTGAACATTTAACTTTTGTAACATCTTACATTTTTATTCTCGGACCATAGCAAAAAAAATGGGCATAAAGAGTTTGTAACTATCATATGCTGACTCCACGAAGATCAGTCTTCCCGACTCTTCCTCCTGTAATGTTGAGCACGCTCTTCCCATCTGGTTGTAAATTCTTTCTTGTACCACTCCAGCCATCTGCTGGCATCCATGGAATCAGTGTAGTGCCATGTGTTTTCCACCATATACTATACGGAGGCGGGCGGTATTAGAAAGGCATGGATCAATCCCAGGGTTCAGAGCGATGCTGAGCGGCATCAAACTTCTTCCTCCTAGCCCCTGGCCTGAAAGGACAATTCCAGATATATTTTGACATCCTCACCTTCAGTTGAGAGTGGGTATGCAACACGGCAACAGCAAGAACAACATCCTGCACTTCGACCCCAGAGGTACAGAGCAGGATAGTACAGCTTTGGTTAGGGGTCTGGGAAGCTATTCTGGAGTTAACTCTGAGGTTCTTCACAGCATGGACAGATTCCAGTCTTCCAATAATTTTAAATGTTCTGATATCCATGTTTTAAGAAAGACAGCAAGTTAGTACCCTGGTCCCTTCTGGTACTCCCACTAGATGTAGGTTTCCTGCTCTGACTTTGTTTTCTAAGGCCTCTAGTGACCCCTTACCTGGGAATTTCCTTGAGTAAGCATTGCTGCTGTAGAGAGGGTTGAAGTTGAGTGGGTCTCAATATCCTCCACTGTTGTGGACAGCTCCTTTATCTGGACATCATGGGTCTCTATTTTCATTAGTAGGCACTCCAGTTTGCATCCATTGCCCTCATTGTGGGCAGAAAACAGAAGTGGTGGTAAATGGTATACAGTCAGAAGAGATGCAAGTCACAAGTGGGGTACCTCAGGGATCAGTCCTGGGGCCAGTCCTCTTCAACATCTTCATTAGTGACCTTGCAGATGGACTAGAGGTAAGGCTTGTCTGTTTGCAGATGACACCAAGATCTGCAACAGAGTAGATGATCTAGATGGGGTGGGCAGAATGAGAAGAGATCTGGATAAACTAGCAAAATGGTCAGAAGAGTGGCAACTGGGATTTAATGCAAAAGCGCAAAATCATGCACATAGGGAAGAGGAACCCTGAAGCCAACTATAGGCTGGGAGGGAGTTGCTAGCAGTCACAAAGGAAGAAAGAGACTTGGGCATCATCATCACTGATGACCTGAAATCATCCAAGCAGACCTCTAAAGCAGTAGGTAAGGCTAGAGGGGTGTTAGGGTGTATTAGTAGGGGTATCACAAGTCATAGAGGAGGTAATAATCCTCTTTACTAGACACTGGTTAGGCCCCATCTGGAGTACTGCATGCAGTATTGAGGCCACACCTTCACAAGGACATTAACCAAATTGAGGCAGTCCAGAAGGAGGCAACAAAATGGTGCAGGGACTGCATCAGAAGACATATGAGGACAGGTTAACAGAGTTCAATATGTATACCCTTGAGCAAAGGAGGGAGAGAGGTGATATGATCGAGGCATTCAAACACCTTAAGGGCATTAACAAGGTGAAAGAGTCTAACATGTTTAAATATAAGAAAATAGCAGGACAAGAGGACACAGCATGAGATTAGAGGGGGCGATTAAGGGGAATGTGAAATTCTTTTTCACAGAAAGGGTGGTGGATACATGGAATGGCTTACCACAAGAAGTGGTGGCTATGAATACAGTGCAGGGCTTCAAACAGGCATGGGATAGGCATAAGGAGCAATACAAATGACTATGAATAGGCCACTGACAGAGCAAAGGCTGATGGCACATTTATAAGGTAGAAAAGAAAAGGGCAGACTGGATGGGCCTTGCGGTCCTTATCTGCTGTCAACTTCTATGTTTTATGTTTCTATGTTTGATGTGATCAGTGCCTGCCAAGGTGGCTCTGTGGTTCTGGTCGATGTGCCAGGCCCTTGCCACTCTTGGTTTCATGGTTTGGTTGTTTTCGGTGCATGCTGCTCTGGTTTAGTGGGGCCTATTGCACATTCTTTGGATGCCCCATTGCTGTTCTTTGCAATTTATGCTGCTAAGAGTGTTCAGAATGTGTAGATGTCTTAAAAGTTTAGATTTAATAAAAAAAAGTAATGATTTTTCCAGTTTCTGTAGGTCGGGTTGGAGAGACAATGTGAAGCACAACCAGCCTGGAAGATTGCTCTCTAGCACACCCAATTTTTTGTTTGCTTGCGTGCATGCGGAAGAAACATGTGACAGCTTGCTGGAGTAGCAGGTTGTAGAGAATGCGGCGTGTTGTGGCCAGTGTCGCCACTGCTTTTTAGGGCTTGTCTGTGTGGCACTCAATGAATGAGCACGCCTGTCATGACAGCAGCTCAAAATGCCGCCAACTTGAACACTTGCCGCTGCAATGAGGAGCAACCCATCATTGCAGGGCATGCCTTGCCTGGTATAACATTTCAATAAACATGGTGGCCGCTGTCACCATCTGCCTCACGAATCGCCCTGAAAGCAGACATCAGGTGCCCAATCCCCTGTTGGCATGCCCCACCCCAGTTCATTTACTGACAGCGAGCCCAATCCCCATCAGCATGATGTCCCTGTAGTTTAATTTGTATGCAAGGGTGCCCAATCCCCTCGGCATCATAGCCCCAAAACATGGACCAGTTTCTTTGCCGATGGGGTGCCTAATCCGTTAGCTCAGTGGTCCCAAAACACCCAGGTGGCACACTGAGAGCCCACCCCAGCATGCCAAATGTACCTGTAAAAGAAACCTTCCTGCAATGTTTTCTTTTTCTTTCAATCTGTAAACAAGAAATGGTCCCTTGTTGTCTGCTGTGCCCCGCTCCCCAACCTGTACCCACCCTCTGTGCACCCCACCTCCCTCACACCCCCTCATCCCATACTTCCTCCAGAGCCCAGTGTGATGGTCTTCGATGGAGCAGGAACACATCTGCACTCTTCAAAGCCAACCGCCAACTGAAGAAATGCGAAAGCTGTATAATGGCATAAATGGGGAGTTTCAACTTAAGTGGATATCTCAGCCATTTTGCAACTTTAGCACCAAATTTTCAACATGGGGTTCTTGGGACCCCACCTCATGAACTCAGTCACTGGCATGTCATTATTTGGTCCCAAAAGGTGATTTCCACGGTCACTGCATGGAATCACCTTCTGGGACGATAATAACGAAGATGTCAGTGTCACTGTTCATGGTGGGCTCTCAAAAGCCTATGTTGCAAATTTGGTGAAAAAATTCAAAATGATTGTTACGAGGTATGCTTGCACAGTTCCCATGCACACACACTCATAACTCGAGAATTTTAATATTTTCACTCCAGATTTTCAACATTGCCATTTTTCCACATCTCCTTATGAACAGTATAGCTGTCATTTTCACATCCTGCCGAAGCGGGTTTCGACATCTGGCGGACAATGGCACAGTCGCTGTGTGAAATCAACATTTGGGACAGATAAAGAAAATTACAGTGACAGTGTTCATAAGAGAGGTCCCAAAAGCCCATGTTGCAAATTTGGAACGAATTCCAAAAATGACTGTATTACCAGTGTACGTTGTACAGTTTCTATGCATGCTCATAACTTTGCCAATTTTTAATATTTGTACTCCAAATTTTCAACATTGTCATTTTGCACACCACCTTATGAACAGTACAGCTGTCATTTTCACATCCTGCCCGAAACATGTTTTCGAACCATGGCACACAGTGGAGCGGTCACTGTGCGAAATCAACGTTGTGACAGATTAAGAAAATCACAATGCCACTGTTCATGAGCGGAGGTCCCAAAATGCCTATGTTGAAACTCTGGTGTAAAAAATCCCCCAAATAATTGCATTATGGGTGTATGCGCGGTTTCTATGCCTTCGTGACTTCACCAATTGTTTCATATTTTCCTCCAGATTTTCAACATTACCATTTTTACACCTCCTCATGAACATTACATCTGTCATTTTCACATCCTGTTCAAATGTGTTTTCACACCTGTGGTACCAAATGGTGCGTCGCTGTGCAAAATCACCTTTCAACTAACGAACTGATAGTGTCACTATTCATGTGGTGTGGTCACAAAATCCATGTTGAAAACTTGGGTGAAATACTAAGAAATGCCCAGGCGTTGGGTTTCCGACCATAACTCCCTACCCTGTAGGACTGACAGGTGTCAGGGGTGTGACTTGGAATTGTCGACAGTAATGCTCACGCCATTCCACCCTTACCCCCACCCTGCAGCCAGTGACAGGCATCGAGGTGTGCCTTGGACTCTCGACCCCAAAGTTCACCCTATTCTCCTATACTGCACCCATTTCAGTGTATTTCCTTATGGAATGGGGTGAGTGTAAAGCCTAAATACCACAAGGCACACCTAGACACTTGTCGGTGTCTGCAGGGTAGGGTGAGGTGAAATGGTGTGAGTGTTATAAACAATGACCAAAGGCACACCCCAGTGCTTTCCATCTCACAGGGTGGAGGTGGGGTGGCGTTGGTTCAATACTTCAATGCCATTCCTATTTCTGCATCTGTCTAACTCCTGCACTTCCAATGCCAATGCAAGCAAGCAAACATTCGGCATTGACAAATGCTGTTTAGTTCTAACTTTAGGGCAGACAGTTCATCACTTAATAATCTGATCTCAGTGCAGTGCACACAAGTAGTTCTTCCTCTTGCTCAATATCACATTTTCTTTCCTCGTTATTTGTTTGCAATGTCCAAATTCCAATTCTTCTCCTCCCACTACAAACTGTAAAATAGTGGCTTCCATATTACAATATGTGTTAGGAAGAATGTAATAAATCTTACTTGCTCTTTTTAAAGTATTGTATTTGTCCACTTTCAGATTTGCTGGTCCTTTAAGAACTCTCTCCCTCTATAAATGGACTTGTGTCTACCTCCCACCCCCAGTGTTTCTGCTGCTTTTTTGTGTTTCCATCCCTTCCACTGTGAAGACTTAACAGACATCTGTTCAAGATATCTGCTTCCTCCTGAACCTCCTCTGCTCTGTCCCCTACCCTTTAACCTCATGATCCTCATAGAAACATAGACTTTGACAGCAGAAAAGGACTGCTTGGCCCACCTAGTCTGCCCATTTCCTACCTATTGGATAAGCTGCAGACCTAGTTAACTAACAGCCTACTTCTTCCTACCTCCCCAGAATTGCCTTATGTGCGTCCCATTCATTCTTGAATTCCCCACTGTTTTTGACCCATGACCTCTTCAGGAAGGCCATTCCATGTGTCCACCATCCTCTCTGTGAAACAATACTTCTTCCACATTGCCCTGAGCCATCCCCCCTCTATCTTCAAATTGTGTCCCTTGTTCTTGCACATCTCTTTTTTGAAAGATGCTACTCTCTTGGACTTTGTACATTCCCTTGAGGTACTTGAAAATTTCTATCATGTCCCCCTCTCCCTCCTTTCCTCAAGGGTATACAGATTAAGCTCCTTTAGTCTCTCTTTGTATGGTTCTTTTGCAGACCCTGCACCATTTTGGTTGCCCTCCTCTGGACTGCCTCCACCCTGTCTATGTCCTTGCAGAGATGGGGTCTCAGAACTACTGCAGTACTCCAGATGGGTCTCACCAACTGTCTGTACAGAGGATAACAACTTCCTGTTTTCTACTGGTGATTCTCTCCTATACATCCCAGTATTCCACCAGCCATCCTTACTGCCTTCTCACATTGTTTGCTTACCTTTAGGTCATCTGATATGACTACCCCCAGGTCTCTTCCATTTTTGTTGTTTTAATATCTCCCCAATTGTGTACTCTTCCCTGGGTTTTTGTTTCCCAGGTGCATTACTTGCACTTCTTTGCATTAAATCTAAGCTGCCATGGAGGTCACGTGATGCAGGGCAGCTAGAGACAGCACTTCTGTGGAGCTCCATCTATCACCCTCATATATATCTTTTTTCCCTAATACTATTGAAAAGTTAGCAGTGGATCCTTATTTTGAGTCTCAGTATCATAATCGCACTCACAGTGTCTTTTGGGCTGAATTCAATACTATTATCGGCCTGAAATTGCGGTGGAAGCGGAGATGAAGCCGGCTGGCATAAAGCACACCCCACCGTCAACTCTGAAATCTACCAAAATCTAAGAATCAAAGTTCGGGAACACCTCCAAATCAACCCCGTCCAATGTTTCTGTGATTCCTCTTACCGAGGATTGCTTTCTCCAGGAGCTGCTACCATTCAAAGAAATATTGGAAGACATCTCTGCAGAGCTAAAATCGTGAGGAGGGAACCTCAGTCGCTAATGACCAGAATGGGGATTCGGAGCAAGAACCTCCTCTTTGGAGAAGTGGAGGAGAAGATGGCCCCAGAGATAGACCAGCTGAGGCAGCAGATTAGTAAACTTCAGTTAAAACAGAAGATTTAGAAGGAGGCCGGAGAAATAACCTGCTTTTTAGGCCTTCCTGAAGCTGAGAAAGGTCGCCCGACATCATCCCCTTCCTCCAAGTTCTTAACAAGGTTGTTGGTCCGTCCCTCTCAATCCTCAATACCATATAAGCGGGCTCCTTCGCTCCCTCGGCCAAAACCCGCATCTGAAGCACCACCAAGACCTATCATTGTTAAGTTTTAAGTTTTCTGGAGAAACAGCATGTCCTGGCCAAGGCAAGAGATCTACAAGCAATACTGAGGAGTGGCTCTAAACTACATATAACTCAGGACCTCCCGTATGAAAGCAGCAGAAACGCTCAGCTTTCCACCCAACGGTCAGTAAACTGATTGCTGCTGGTATTCGCTATAGAATGATCTACCCAGCCAAACTACAAGTGTCCATAGGCGGGACCTGGCACTCCCTACGAGTCTCCAGATCAAGCTGTTAAGGACCTTACTTTCAAGTTACCCAACCTGTTCAAATCTGGCTGACCATCTACAGAATGTCAGATTGTTATTCTTGCTTATAGTAGAGATGTTATACTCTCATCTGTTTGTTGATATTTTTCTCTTTCTTGTTCTTTGGGTTTCTCGTTGGTGGGTTGTGGTGGATGGGTAGGCGAGAGTGGCCTTGTAGGCCTAGGGTTTGTCCAGGGAATGGGACTGCTCCATCTGGCGAGGGTGGGAACCTTTGTTTCAGTCTGTGTTCCCATATGCCACTAATCGGGTCAGACATTTTGGCTCCTTCAGTTTTTGGTCCTCCAGCCTTTTCCTTGTTCCCTTAGGGCTGAAAGTGCCCTGAGGATCCTCGGGAATGCAGCGAGTATGAGAGGGGTTTTGGACACCTACCCTCTAGGTACAGGCCGGCAGAGCAGAGGTTCTAATTGGCGCTCTCCGCAGCAGTAGCTCATCCCTTCAAGTAGGTTTAACTACTCATTTTACAGTTTGTTCTACAGTTTTGGTAATGTTTGGGGAATAGGGATTCCAATGTTGCAATATCCCCAGTGTTTTCTCTGATTCCCGACTTCTTTTATAGGATAGTAGGAGCTACTCTGGTCCTCCTAAGAGGGTTGGGAAGAGGCTCCGGGATGGAGCTAGCTCTAGGAGGGCTGCATAGTGCACCAGAGAGGGGTGAGTGGCACCTTTCTTGGGAGGATTATTGATCATGGTGATCCCGGTTTGGATTTGTTGTTATGGTTAGAAATAAACGGTATATACCCTCTTGGTACTGGTACCATGGCACAGAATCTGCCTCCCAATGGAATGTTGCCTATGGGTTTGGGTCCTCCGATTCAAGGTTTAAGGAACCCGTTAACTTTCTGGTATCAGTCGGGAGACCTTTTGTATATAGTTGGAGGGATTGTGGGGAGGGAGGTTTGGGGTACAGTTGTCCTTCCACTCCTTGCTTTGTTTGGGGCTGTCGTTTCATGGATGAAGCTATCCTCATTGTTGCTAGTTTATATATGTACTGATGGGAGATGGGAAGACGGGTGGGGTTTAGCTGCGTATATTTCAAGGAATTGAAGGGGTAGGGATGTGCCTTTTGGGATGGTTTACTTTTTCTTTGATGTTTACTTTCCTTGCTGTCAAATATAATATCACATGACTATGGTGTCGATTAAAATTGCAACGTGGAATGTCAGAGGTGCCAGAGATTTGTCTAAAAGATACCAGGTTCTCAAAACTGTGCCCTTTTGAATATTGACATCCTTCTGATGCAGGAAACCCATTTAATGGCATTGAAGTCAATGGGCTACACTGGCAGGGTTACTCCCAAATTTTTGCTTCTTGTGGGTCATCGGCTAGTAGAGGGTGGCTATACTGATGAAAGACATATCTCATTCCTGGCAGAAGAGTGCCTAATGGACCAAGAAGGCAGATTTATCATAGTCAAGTGCATGCTAAATAATGTTAGAGTGGTATTAGGAGCAATTTATGGCCGGTAGGGGACCGGACTTTCTTATGAGATTAGCTGATAAATTGAGTGGTTTTCTGCCTCCTGATAATACTGGGTGATTGGAACATTGCTCCATGTCAGGATCTGGATAAATCCTACAGGCCATTAAAACCACTTTCCCTTCACAGCTTGCCTAAAGGATTTTATGGACTTATTGGGTTTATGTGACCCATGGCATTTGTTTAATCCTCTGGTCAGCTCTTTTCCTTTTATTCCCAAGTTCATCGGTCATGGTCCAGAATCGACTTTATTTTAGTTAGTAACACCCTTTGCCTGGTATTTCACAGACGGAATCGAGCCAATTGTTATATCCAATCATTCTGTGGCATGGATTTCGATTTCTCCCGACCCACAAGCTCAAAGAGACACCCTGGAAATTAAACACACAACTTCAAAAAGAGGAACGATAGTTTCTCATATTAAATCACTAATTTCATCCTTTATTGATACTAATTCAGGTTCAACCAATTGGGAAGACTTGATTTGGTGTTCCTTTAAATGTTTCATCAGGGAGAATTTATCAAGTTAGCCTCCAGAAGGAAAAAACAGAGAGGCTAGAATTTTGTCACTGTCGAATCAAATTAGGCTTGCGGAAAACAATTTATTCTGACATCTTCCAAACGGATCTAGAAACTTTAGTGAAACTCAGGAATGAGCATTCAGACCTGTTAAGAGACAAAGCAAGCACGCATCCTCAAAACTAAGGCTCGCTATTTTGATCAAGGGGATAAACCAGGTAGAATGCTAACCCTCCATTTGCGGGAAGTAGAGGGTTCAATGGATCCCTACTTTGTCTTCCCGGATGGCTCGCTCAAGACCTCCCTCGGGATATGTCCCAGGTTTTGAGTCCTTTATAGGGATCTTTACAGTATAGGTCCTTCTCAGCCTCCCATTCCCTTATTGAACAATTTTGGGATTGCCTCACTCCCTCCTGCAGGCCCATCAGGGTGAGTTTTTAGCCTCCCTATTACTCTGGCTGAGTTGGAGGAGCGATTGGGGAGTTAGCTTTGGATAAATCCCTGGGTCCTGATGGCTTCCCTCAATTTCTACAAAGTTTTTGTAAGGAGATTGCCCCCTTCTTTTGAATGTTTGATTATATGTTTACCTCTGACCTCCTGGACCCCACTCTACTGGAAGTCACGATTGCTTTGATCCTGAAACCGGATAAACCCCAGAATGATCCAGCCAGTTATCATCCAATTTCACTACTAAATTATGACATTAAGATTCTAACTAAAATTTTATCTCTTAGAATTAAACAGATTTGGCTCTAACTTGCTGAGCCCTGAACAAGTGGGGTTTGTTCCAAGGCAGATTCTAGCTGACCATTTGCACACCCTCTCGCACATTTTCCAGGTTGCCCAAGATTCCCAGGCTCCTATGGTTTTAGTCTCATTAGACGCAGAAAAAGCTTTTGATAGAATTCACTGGGAGTTTCTCTGGGCCACCCTCAAGAGAATGGGCTTCCCAGATATTTTTATTCAATGGATTCGGATGGCATATAAGTTTCCACTGCTAGAATTTATTGTAATGGGGTCTTCTCTTCTCGATTCCTTTATTTACTGGTACTTGGCAAGGTGTCCTCTGTCTCCTTTTTGTTTAATCTCTATTTGGAACCCTCCTGCTTAGCATTAAGAATTCATCCCAGGTTACAGGATGCTTAGTTCATCAGCAATTTCTGATCCTTTCGGCTTATGCTGATGATATCCTTTTGCATTTGGCAAACCAGAATCCTCTCTAACACACATATTGCAAACTCATTGCCCGATTGGCTAGGTGGCCAACTACAAGTTGAATTTATCCAAATCAGTCATATTCTCATTAAATGTTATTACACCTCATGCCAACTTCACCCAGTTCGATATGAAATGGTTTCACTCTTCATTTAAATATTTAGGTATACACCTTACTAGAGACCCTAAGCCCTCAGAAACTCAATCTGGATGACTTAGTGTCAAGGATACAGCAGGATTTTCAAAGATGGACTGCCCTCCCTTTGTCATTGTGGGTCGTATAAGCATTATTAAGATGAATGTACTACCTCGGGTCTTTTACCCATTAAATTTACTGAATATTTATCTTCCTCAGTCCTACTTTCAACAGCTCCACTCTGCTATTTCTAAATTCATTTGGCAGGGCAAACAGCCCAGGCGGGCCTTTTAAACTTAACTTACCTAAGAGAGAGGTGGACTCCGTCTCCCCAACTTTATGATATATTACTGGCTGAGTCATCTGTCCAAAATGGGAGGTGGTGTGATGTCAGGCCTGATGCATACCTTCCTATCTGGCTACAGCTGGAAGAAGGATCTTAGATAAGCATAATCTCCAGTTATCCAAAGTTTTTACTACACCACTTCGCATTACCTCCTCAATTACAAAGTAGCATTATAGGGGTCTCCATTAAGGTGCTGACTCAGTGCTGGAATTTTTAATATTTCTTTTAAAAAGATACGGCTCAACCTCTCACTTTAAACCCTAATATCAGAATTGGTGGCTCTTTGATCTCCTTAGATTGGCTTCCTCAATTACAAGACTGTTGTCGGAAAGCCTTTTTCTCAGGACTCCTTCTCTCCTCAGTTGTGATCATGGATAAATTCAACATACCTCAGAAATTCATTTTCAAAGTTTTTCAGTTGAGACACCTTATGGCCTCTATTTTTGGTCCCACATTTATCTTATCTCAAGTCAGATCCTTTCTAGACCAGATACAAGAATATCGAATAAGCCCCATGGCATTTCTAGGATATACTCCTTTTTATTGGATACTAAATATCCTAACTCCTTATTGGTTCCAAATTTGGGCTACTCTTCTGCCAGACTCCTTCAGTTTGGAGTCAGATGTGGGAGGACACGACAGGCATCTCACTCAAGATAGGCACAGACTTATTCAATACCACATCCTAAATAATCTGTACTACACACGGTTAAGCTGGCCAGATTAGGCAGATTACCTTCAAATATTTGCACAAGGTGTGGCATTGCTGAAGGAACCTGGTACATGTTCTTTGGCACTGTGACAAAGTGGCTCCATTATGGCATTCAATTCAATCCAATTTGGATCCCCTTCTGGGATTAAGAGACTTGTTTACTATAGAAGTTTGTATTTTAGGAAGATTTCCAATATTCAGGTCCTGGAGCATAGGTTTCATATGGCTTTAATCTCATAGCAGTCAAAAGGCTGGTTCTCAGACACTGGATGGACCAATTAGTCATATTGTATGAGGAATGGATCAAAGAAATATCTCTGCTTCAAGACTGAAAAGCTAATAGCGAGCTCGGAACTGTTTGACCTCTTTCAACCAGAAATGGGCAAATTGTATGCTCTGTATTTGAATTAAGATTTATGTGTGTATGCCTCTGACTGTTTGGTTTGTATTACCTTCTCTTGAATTGGTTACTGTACACTGATTAGTTCTTGGCATATGTCTTAATAGGGGTTTTCCAATAAGGCACATCCTGGGGTGGGGGTTGTAAGAGCTGGGGATAGTGTAGGGTTATTAGGGTTTTGTTTTTAGGTCTAAGGAATCCTGTTGCATTCTAAGGATATCTTTGTACTTATTTTTACACTTGATGTCCCTGATATTGGCTTATGCTTTTACAGTCATATGTCTGTCTGTTTTATTAAAAGTTAATAAAGATACTAAATTTAAAAAAAACTAAGCTGCCATACTTTTGACAATTCCTTCAACCTTGCCAAGTCCTTCTAATCCTATCCACCCTCCCTTTGTGTATCAACCCTGTTGCAGATCTTTGTGTCGTCTACAAAGAGGCATATTTTTCCTTCCAGTCCCTCTGCAATGTCACTTATAAATACATTAAAAGGACCAGACCCAGTACTGAACCCTGTGGTACCCCACTAGTAACCCCTTTCTTCAGTGTGAACTCCGTTTACTATTACCCTCTGTGTCCTGTTGTCCAGCCAATTTTTTACCAAGGCTACCACCCTGGGACCCACACCCAAGCTGGCTAATTTGTTTATTAATCTTTTGTGTGGGACTGTGTCAAATGCCTTTATAAAGTCTAGGTAGGCCATGTCCACAGCCCCCCTGGTCTATTACTTTGGTCACCCAGTCAAGAAATATATCAGATTCGTCTGACATGACCTTCCTGCTGTGAATCCATGCTGCCTTGGGTCTTGTGCCACACTGGCCTCTAGGTCACAACAATTCATTTTTTCAAGTTATTCCATCATTTTCCTACCACTGAGATCAAGCTAACAGGCTGTAGTTTCCTGCCTCTGCTTTGCTCCCACGTTTGTGAAGGGAATCACATCCTCCCTCCTCCAGTCCTTAGGTTCTACATATCCTCCCATGATTTGTTAAAAGGGTAGTCAGTAGTGTCACTAGTTCTCCCTTAGTTCTTTTAGAATTCTGGGTGAATCCCATCAGGCCCCATTGCTTTGTCCACTTTCAGTTTTAGGAGTTCTTTCAGAACCCTTTCTTCTGTGAAAGGACTGGTATCGACCCTCTATCCAGAGTGCTTCTATCGATTGGATTAGGTACCTTCCCATCTCTTCTTTTGTGAATACTGAGGAGAAGTATTTGTTTAGTATACCTGCTTTTTCACTGTGTCTCTCTGCCCACCCACCCTCCCTTTATTAAGCCTCACTATCCCTCTCTTGGTCTTTCTTTGCTCCCTAATGTACCTATAAAGGTTTTATCCACCTTCATAACTAAGTTGGCTATCTTTTCCTCGGTTGGGCCTTTGCTATTCTGAGTGCCTTCCTGCTTCTTTCTGCTTTAACTGGTACAGTTCTCTGTCCTGCTCCTTCTGTGTTTCTTTATACTTTCTGAATGCTTTCTTTTCTCCTGAACCTTCCCCACCCTCTTTTGAGAACCATAGTGTTTTTCTTTCATTTTGATTTGTTTATTTGCCTCACACAAGGCATGTTGCCTCTGTGATGGCAGTGTTGATGTTTCCTTATTGTTCCTCCATCCCTCCTTCTTGCCTGTTTGCTGGTGCTTTCTAAGGAACTCTCCCATTTTGGTAAAGTCAGCCCTCCTAAAGTCCAGTACCCACCTCACTTTTGTATGGTTTGACTCTGCGGCAGTGTTTATCGTGAGCAACACTGTTTGGTGGTCACTTGTTCCCAGATGGCTACCCACTTCTAGATCTGAGATCCTCACTCCATCCCTGTTTGAGAGTACCAGGTCTAAGATTGCTCCTCCCAGTGGGTTCCAACACCAGCTGCCTGAGGCATGCCCCGTGGGGCATAGAGAATGACCCTGCTTTTAGATGTGGCTCCAGCAGGTGCCCCAGTTAACATCTGGCATATTCGGGGTCCCCTATCAACAATATCTCCCTTTCTTTGCCATCCTAAGGATGCCTTCTGTCATTTCCTTGTCCATTTCCTCCACCTGAGATGGGGTCTGTAAACAACCCCGTGCAGATTGTGGTGCCATTTCCAGTCTCAAGGTGACCCACAGTGCCTCCTCTCCTCCCTGTTTACCCTTTAATTCCGTTGCTTTGATCCCTTCCTTATGTAGAGAGCTACTCCTCCTCCTCTTCTACCCTCCCTGTCCCTCCGGTAGATTGTGTACCCTGGTATGTTGACATCCCAGTCATGGTTCTCGTGTACCATGTTTCTGAGACTGCCACAATATCCACGATCCCTCTACCATCAAGGCCACCAGTTCAGGGAGCTTGTTACCTAGACTACAGGCATTGGTACTCATTACCTCCATTTTTTATGGCCTTACCCTTTTTGCCCCATCTCTATCATTACTACCTTTGCTTTTTCTCCATTTCCCCAGCCCTTCCCCTATCAAATTCTCTATCTTGATGTTTACCTCACTAACTACCCTGACTTTTTGGAGGCTAGGAGTTTCCTGCTCCTGTTTCAGTGCCTCCTCCCTTGGCTGTTTAAATGCTGCAGTGAGCATTTAAACCTATCACCTAGGATCCTGGTTCCTCCTGGACAGATGCAGACCATCGTGCCAGTATAGGCCTGCATCCTCCAGGTGGACCACCAGTCCCCAATGAAGCCAAAACTCTGAGCTCTGCACCAGTTTTCAACCATTGATTGAATCCCATGGTGTGGGCACCCTAGCCTCACCCATGCCATGAGACAGGCAGCACCTCTGAAAAGGTTACTGTGTGTGCGACTTGTCTAAGGCACCTCCCCTACTCCACAAACTCCTTCTGAACTGCCTGATCCCTTTCCCAGCCAGGTCATTTCTCCTAGGTGGACAATGACATCCAGCTCTCTCCTCCATACAGTTGCTCCCACGATCCTGAAGATTCACTTCCTGTCCCTCAAAGACAGGCACCCTCCCCTCTCCCCCTCCCACATTCTACCCTCCTAACAATGGAGTCCCCCACCAGGAGTTGTTTTCTTCCCATGGGGTCCCATGCGACCCTCCTGTGGGTTTCCTTTGTGGACATTCCCAGCATCCTCCTTGGTCTCCACTGCAGGTGCCTCATAAAGGAACCACCTCTGCCAGAATGGCGTACAGATTGTGGAGAGGTACAACTGAGGGGATGCACCTCTGTTCCACCACCTCATCCTACCTGAGGTCCACTGTGGTCCAACCGCTCCTCTTTCTTGGCAACCTCTGAAGCAGCAGCAGTGGCTCTGGTGGTCCCTGGGTGGGATGGAAGTCCCCAATCCTAGCCAACTCAGCCTGGAGACAAGCAGCCTCCCCTCAGCTCAGAGAGGTGCCTGCAGATGGGACAACACCGCATCCTCCAGAGCGTTTCCTGGAAGACTGCCGCTCCACAGCCACTGCACTGCACCACTCCCATCATGTCTTATTTGTGGCTCCTCAACTGTTGTTTTGTATGCTTACTCTTTCCTTGCTCTGTTTATTAATTTTATTTTATTATTTTCTCCCTACTTTCCTACTGCATCCGTGCCCTTAAAGCTCCTGCTCTTCCTGTTCTGGGACAGGAAGTTCCTATATTCTCAGTAGTCTCCTTCTTCCTTACTCAGAGTCAGACCTCCAGCAGCTGGGGATGAAAGCTACTCTTTTCCTTCTAGGATAGTGAGTCTTTTGTGCCCCTGTGATCACTCGTTTCCTGCTTCCAAACAGGAAGTTCTGTTGCCGTTCAAATCCTGTGCCTATAAAAGTGGAACTGGCTAAGGGTGGGGGTTGTGGGAGGGAGGGGCTGTAGAGTCCCAGTAAGTAGTAAAGTTCTAACAGCACCTCCTTCCCTTGCTGATCTGTGCCACAAGCTATCTAGGGCAGTTTTAATCCAAACACCTGGCTTCCTGCTCAAGCCACACCCCTAATTCACAGTTCCCTTCTTCACCTAGCTAACTGCACAGATAACAGTTCCCTTCACCCAACTCTGAAAATACACTAATGCTTGTTTTTTGTTTGTTTGCTTTTACCATAAATTGAAGATCCCAGTAGTTGAGTTCTAGTTCTTAAGTCCCAATAGAGTAGTAAAGTTCTAACAGCATCTCATTCCTCTTTCTGCTCCTCTTGTCTTCTTCTCACTTACATACCTAAACAAGATAATGTCCCTTTAGTTACCCCGTTGGCTATCCTTTCCTCAGTTTGTATCTTTGCACTTCCCACCACTTTCACTGCTTTCCTCTGCCTTTCTTAGTGTGCTTCCCTATCCTCTTCCCTTCACATTGCTTTCTGTCTTCTGAATGCTACCCTGTTAGCCTTAACCATTTCAGCCTCTTCCCTTGAGAGCCATAGGTCTCTGTTTTCTTTTGTTTTGCTCACTTCATTTTGTGCAAGTTTGTCACCTTCACAATGCGTTCATTAATTTGGTCCCCTGCCCCCCCAGCATTACCACACACACCCTAGCTATTCCACCTGTTAGGTCATCCCTGGAGGCATTTACTCATTTAAAAGAAATCTGCCTTCCTGAAGTGCAGGACCCTCGACTTTTGTTGTTTGCTTCTGCTGCGTGCTTCTGCTGAAACACACTATACCATGATCACTGGTCCCCAGGTGGCCTCCCACCTTAACGTCTGCAATACTGTCACTCTTGGTGAGCACCAGGTCCAGTTTGCCCCCATCACTAGTAGGCTCCCTGAATAGTTGCTTGCAAAACACTTGAAACAGAACTCAGGGCACCTGGAGGTTATTGTCATAAATTAGGCAGAAAAACACTGCATACAGAGAAAAACAGCTCTTTATTTTCACGGATAGCAAACTTGCAAACCATGCAGTAGATATACAAACAAAAATGACAATATGGAGCACTGAGGTGGTGAAGCTAAGGTAACCTGGTGCTTGCTACTACAAAAGAGACTTCATCAGAGATTCGTTACAAGTCTGAGGGAATCTTTTGTGCCACACGTTTTCATGAGATGCATGTGTAAAGTTGATGAAATAATATCTAATAATTACATAGAAGCTGTCGGCGGATAAGGACCTCTTGGCCCGCCCAGTCTGCCGTATCAATTCCCTACCTGCTGGGGCCCAGTGCCCAACCTGAACTCTGGAGCACCCATATTGCCTCCAGGATATCCCTGTGTCTGTCCCACTCATTCTTAAGGGTACCTGAACAAGCAGTTTCTTAAAACTGCAAACTCCAAATCTGGCTTCATAGCAAGGTAAAGTAAGGATGCTGTTTACATTTAGGCTAAAATTGCATTCATGTAAATAATATAAATGCAGTTTCATAGCTTCTGAAAATGTAAACATCAGCCTTTCACTGTTAAAAAAACAGCTTTGCTTTCTTCTAAGATGTCTGCCAAGTGTGTTAAGTGATGAGTCATGATGGCATCATTGGAGCCAGAGGCAGAGACCAATATAGCTCCCAATAGTGCTAACTAGTTCTTCTTTCCCTCTTTGTTTTGAATTGTTTTACCAGAATGAGCAACACCATGTGTTGACACGTGGATTATTTTGATCAGTACACATGTTTGGCTATGAGTTTGTTCATTTTGTTTACTTTAACTTGCTGAAAATGTTTTGCAATCCAGCTGACTTTCTCTTTGGCAAACCACAGTACAGTATAGCACTTCAAATACCTGATGATCTAGTGGTTATATGATGCCCTGAATTTTTGTTAACCAGGAGAGACACACTAAGCTGAAAGCTTGCTTACAGGTGTGGCCTGGGAGCACAAGGAAGTTAAGTGACTTGCATGAGGTCACACAGCAAAGTACTGGTCTGGTCCAATTCTGAAACTCATGCTTTCTTGTTAGTCCACAAATAAGCTTCTCTTGTATTCTTTCCATGTGAACCCCCTGCACCTAGCCTGCCTTCTGTTGAACACCCCACCATCCATACCCTGTCCTTAGTATTGCCTGGGGCTGCATATGAGCTTGCAGTCTCATGATGAGAATTATCACACCTCAGATTGTAATTTTGTATCTCAGAGAGTTGTGCTCACCTATACTGATATGCTTCATCAGCTGACACTGTTAAAAAATGCCTCCTAAATCACACTTAAGTCCACTCTCTCAATGTTTGACTTCTGCTTCCACAGTAAACACTGAGTGGATTTCCACCCTTCTGCACAGTGAAGGCAGTATGTACAGTTCCCCCATTGTGTTTTTTCCCACCTCATTAACCAACAACTAGGTCTTCCTGGAGGCCAAGCAATAAGCATCAGGCCCCACCAGGAAAACTACTGCATGCCCTCATAAGGGCTACATTTACTATGGATAACAATATTATAAGCAGGAGAGGCATACTAATACCTTGAGCAAATCCACCCGACTTCCAGTGTCAGTCCACTCCTTTACCAGTGATCTGCAGAACCCTGCAGGACAGTTCCCAACAATTCTTCTCTAGTAGTTTTCTGTGCCTTACTCCACAGTGTGAGTTGGCTGGCTACCACCTTCAAATCTTGAATGAGCTATACACAGCTCCCTCAATATGTCCTAACAAACATCAACACCCCCACCTGAGGGTAATCTCCTACACTGAATTCAAGTAACAGTTTAGGTGCAGCCCTGCCACTCTGAGTATTTGTCATCACTGGCTGCTCTCATCCACAGTCAGGTAGTGATCACGGTGCTGGCAGCCCAACATTTCAGATCTCACAATGATCTGCTCAACATTCCCCTTTCATGTCTTCCCTAACCTGAATATAGCTGTACTCTGCTGGAATGGCCTCTTCAGTCCCTCTCTGGCATTCATTCTTCTCACCTGCTCCCACACCAAAAACTA
This sequence comes from Neoceratodus forsteri, assembly GCA_016271365.2. NCBI lineage: Eukaryota > Metazoa > Chordata > Ceratodontiformes > Ceratodontidae > Neoceratodus > Neoceratodus forsteri. Next base: position 429,101,610 of record CM057452.1, read on the forward strand.
GTGAGCTCACTACCCTTCCACATCATGAATGCGTGTTAGACGTCTCCCATGTTATTTTTATATATTAATAATAAACATGATCTTTTGGTAGCTAGGTTGATAGCAGCAGGGCACAAGGGGAAAAATAGGCTTTCCTGCCCATATAAGATCTAAGCCATCCTTGATTAGGCACTATTAGATGGTGTGCGCCAATGATGTGCGCACCTATCATTTAATAGTGCCTAATCAAGGTAGCCTAGATCTTTAAAGCTAGGAAAGCCCATCATTCCCTTTGTTCCCTGCTGCTATCAGCCTGACTTACTGGAAAGATTTGTTTATTTTTGATATGTCAAAAACCTGGGACTCTACTACCTGCATTCATGATGCAGAAGGATGATGAGCTCACCAGTTTTTGTGTGAGCCGAGTAGTGAAGAATGAATACCAGAGGGCAACTGAGAAGGCCACTCCTGCAAGTACTACTATATTCATGGAAGGGGAAAGACAGAAGGGGAGAAATATGAGCAGATCACTGACCCCCATTGTCCTGGCCAACATCCCTTCCCATAAAATCAGTCTCATGCAATTGTCCAAGCCTGTGTGTGGTATTAATGTGTGAAATGGCTGCCACTTCATGTTCAGTCACTTCACTACCAGTCTAGCATTGCTTATAATGCTCTTTGGAATACAGTGTGTATGAAAAGCACTATATAAATGCTGATTCTTATTTCCCATGAAAAAGAAGAAAAGACAACAAGTTTTTGATATCCGAGAAAGTATGAACTCTAGCATTGGACTACACAAGAACTTTGCTACAAACAAGTGGTGGATCTAGGGGGTGGTGAAGGGTGCGGCTGCAATCCCCACCCTCATTGTAACATACTTGCTTGCTGCTGCATTTCACTTTGTTGAAAAAGTCTGATTTATTGATTTTAAAATGTTTACATTCAAAATTATGGATAACATTTGTAGGTTCTGTCAAAACGTACTAGAAAAAGTAATAGCAGAAAATATAAAGGTTTAATAAACATGTTAAAAAGTGCATATCAAGTATGCACCACCCAACATCCCATTGTAGCATCCTGGATCTGCCATAACCACTAGACCGCCAGGTTATTCCAAGATTTGTACTGCACTGTGCTTTGCCAAATAGAAAGTCGGTTGGATTAAATCCAATTTCAGCATGTTAAGGTAGACAAAATGAACAGAACCATAGCCTAACATGTGTATTGATCAAAATAATGCACATGGTTTTGACCATTTTGGTGAAACAATTCTATACAAAGGGAAAAAGAACTAGTTAGCATTATAGAGAGCCATATACTGTAGCTCTCTGACTTTGGCTGCAATGATGTCATCACTTAACACATTTAGTGCCATTTTAGGAAGCAGGTAAGCAGTTTTTTGAAATTGGAAGGCCAATTTATATTTTCAAATGCTTTGGAAACGATTTAGGTAAACCATATGAATATAGTTTTAGCATTAATGAATACAGCAGCCTTTCCTTTAGTCCCTTTGAAGTCCGGTTTTGAATAGTTTGTTGTCAAAATGTTGTTTAGATATCCTTTAAATCCCGTGACTGTTTAGGCCCCAACCACCTCCTCTGGGAGACAATTTACATGTCTACCACCTTCTCCATGAAAAGTACTTTCTCACATTACCCCTGAGTTGTCCCACCTCCAACTTCATACTGTGCCCCCTTGTCTTGAAGCATCTCTTACTTTGGAAGATGCTCCTTCCTGCACTCTTTTATACCAGTGAAGTACTTGAATGACTATCATGTTCCCTCTCCCTCCTTGCCTCCAGGGAATACATATTTAACTCCTTTAGTTTTTCCTCATAGGTCTTCCCATGCAGGCCCGCACCATTTAGTTGCCCTCCTCTGCCATCACCTTGTCTATGTCCTTTCTCAGATGGGGCCTCCAGAACTGGATGCAGTACTCGAAGTGAGGTCTCATCAATGTCCCATACAGGTGCAGAATGACCTCCCTCCTTCTACTGGTGATATCCCTCCCTATGCATCCAAGCATTTGGCTGGCCTTTCCACTGCCTTGTCACACTGCCTAGCCTCTTTAAAGTTTTAGGTCATCCGAGATAACTTCTGCTTCGTGACTGTCAATTCCTCCCTCCTAGTTCGTATGTTGCCCCTGGGTTCTTGTGCCCTATGTGCATGATCCTCCACTTTTTACATTGAATCCCAGTTGCCATGCTGCAGACCATTCCTCTGTTTTTTAAGGTCCTCCCTCATCTTAACAACCCTCCCAGCTTGTCCACCCTATTGTATACCCTATTGTATAGCTACCCATCCAGACCTTCGCCAATGTCACCAATAAAGACACTGAAGAGGACTGACCCCAACACTGACTCCTGCAGCACCCTGCTCATCACTTCTCCTCACCAGAGTGTTCCCCATTGACCACCACCCTTTGGTTCCTGCCAGTAAGCCAGTTCTTCACCAATTTTACTATTTTAGGACCCACCTTAGGCTGCACAGTTTGTTTATCAGTCTTCTATGAGCAATGATGTCAAAGGCCTTTCTGAAGTCCAGGTAGGCCACGTCCACCACCCACCCTGATCCACCACCTTAGTCACCCAGTCAAAAACTCTGTTAGGTTTGTCTGGCGGACCTCCTCTGGTGAATCCATGTTGTCCTGGGTCCAGTAGGTCACTCGTATCAAGGTAGTTAAATCTCCTTTCCTTCAGCAGTGATTCCATTACCTTGCCCACTACTGAAGTCAGGCTGACTGGCCTGTAATTTCCAACCTCTTCCTTATCACCACTATTGTGGAGTGGGACCATATCTGCTCTCTTCCAGTCATTTGTCTCTAGTGATAGGCTGAATAGTGCCGTGAGGGTGAAGCCAACTCTTCCCAGAGTTGTTTCAGCATCCTGGGGTGCACTGCGTCTGGACCATTGCCTCATCCACCCTTAGCTTTTAGCTCACTCAGGACTCTTTCTCCGTAAAGGGACTGATGACCACTTCACTACCTTTTGTGCCCCTGTCCTGCATCTCTGGCCCTGTCCCCACCCTCCTCTATGAATACTGAGCTGAAGTACTTGTTTAGTATGTTCTCTTTTTGACAGTCCTCTTCTACATGAACACCCTCTCTTCAGCCTACTTATCCCTCCCTTTGGTTTTCTTTGTTCACTAATGTACCTATAGAAGATGTTGTCCCCTTTCTTAATTGTCTTGGTTATAGACTCTTCTGTAACACCTTTGCCCTCCTAACTGCCCTCCCTGCCTCCCTTTGCTTCTCCTGGTAACAATCCTAGCCTTTTCTTCTGAGTTCTTTTGTTTTTATAAAGGCTAGGTTGTTTTGCCCTTACCACTTCTGCTACCTCCCTAGTGAACCAGTCTGGCTTCCTCCTCCTCCTGCGGCTGTTGCTGACCTGCCTGACACATAGCTTCTGGTAGCGCTATCGATTCCCTGTCTTATTTTAGCCCACTGTTCCTCCAGCTCCTTCTGTTCCCCAACTCTGCCAGGGCACCCCTAGGCATACCCTAATTTTATTGAAGTCAGCCCTGAAGTCCAGCACCTTGTTTTGGTGCATCTTGATTCTAGCCCAGTTCTTAAATTAAAACCTCACCAACCAATGGTCGCTGGTTCCCAGGTGTTACACATCTCTATGTTTATCAACACTGTCCCTGTTTGTTAGTATCAGGTCCAACACTGCACCCTCCTGAGTGGGTTCCATTACAAGTTGCCTGAGGCACACCTCCTGCAGACAGTCCAGGATATCCCTGCTCCTTGAGGTTACTGCAGCTGGAGGCTCCACTCCACATCCAGAAGGTTGAAGTCCCCTGACAGCAACCACTATCCCTTGCTAGACATCTTTTGTATTGCTTGCAACAGATCCCTATCCTCTTCTTCTTCTTCCTGTGCTAGAAGTCTGTATACCACCCCATACATATAACTGATCCTTTCCTCTTCTCCAATGTGACCCACAGTACCTCTGCCCCTGGCCCCTTTGTAATTCTGTAGCCTTTATGTAGTCCTCACACGGAGTGCTACCTTCCCTTCTCCCTTCCCTGTCCCTTCTAGACAGAGTAAACTAGGAATGACCAAGACCCAGTCCTGGTGCTCCTTGCACCAGATTTCTGTGATGGCCATGAGATCCAGGGCCCCCATCCCAACAATGGTGACCCCTATGACCGTGATTTTGTTGCCCAAGCTACGGCATTTGCACACATGGCTCTCCATATGTTTTCCCCTCCCTTTGTACTAGCCCCTATTCTAGTCCCATTCCCACTTTTTCTGGGAGTGCCGACTAGGTTCTTCCTCCCTGCCTACCCTCTCGTTCTTCCTAGCCTCATACCCTCCTTTAACAGTTTAAATACAGGACCCCATCCATAAAATCTGCTTAGCTTTTCCCTGAGGACTTTGACCCCTCCTCATTCAGGTGCAGCCTATCCTTTGAAAACAGTCCCTCAGTCCAACCACCTATTTCCATGGGTGTCGGTAGGTATACTCAGTGTACTCTGTTGAGTACAGTAAAAGCTGGAAGATCCAGGGGCAATAAGATCCTCAGGCTAGGGCAACAAACATAACAGAGCCTGATGTACTACCTGAAGAACTGTTTTGCCCTTCTTAGATGCTTTAGTGTGAGTCTCTGAATGACCTTTGGAAGATGTGTGAGTGCTAAAAGTTAGAGGCAGTGCTGTATGAGTGACCCAATCAAGTAAGTATACATGAGTGTTGGTGTGAATGGACTTCTGCAAGGCTGGCTACCATGATGATGGGTACAGAGGCTTATCATAGTGTATCCTAACCACTGTAACTAAATGCCAGCTAACTTCTGTCTGATTGTGAGTGTGTGTTAGATATAATAAAATGTTGTGACTCTATTAGGATCATTGGCTTACTACATATTGTTGAATGCAATAAGGGTGGAGCAATGTCTGTGTGGTGGGGCAACACATGTTTTGGTTTGTGTTCTACGGGGTGGGAGGCAGGGTAACAGTTCCATCATCTCTCATCTCGAGTATGAGTTTAAAATTCCTGGCTACACCCTGAGACAAACAACCCCTCTGCCCTGCACCAGTCCCTCAGCCATTCATTAAAGTCCTCTATCCTCCTTTTCCTCAATGTACTGCCACTGGGGACCGGAATAACCTAGAGAAGGCTAAAGAGCTCGCTAATGTCCTGGAACACTCTGACAGCTCCTGAACCTATGCTGGATCACTCCCACCTCATTTCCCCAAATCATTTGTTCCCAGGTGTATAATCAAGTAATGTTTACCCCAACCTCTTTTGCCGCTTGTCATGATCCTAGACCTTACATACATTTAATACCAGCCCGTGTTGTTGATTCTCCATAACCATCAATCAATAATCTGCCAAATTTTAAAAGCATACTATACAATACAAAACATTCTCAGAGCAGCACAGATCATTTCAGATCATTTAAAGAGCACAGAATCCTAGCACACTTCCCAAATACAGCAATTAAAACTAAAAGCGGCATACAGATATATTTTTATATATTTAGTTTTTGTTGATCGGTAAGTGCAGTAGACAAATTCTTGCCTATTGTCAGGCACAACCTGGGAGGGGATACAGATGAATGCCAACTGACCTTAAACCAGATTAAGCTGTTGGTGGTAATTTTAGTGAATGGGGAATCTTGCCAGGGCACTGGGAAAGTCCCCACTCATGCACCAGAGGTGCTGTCTCCCTGTCTGAGAGATGGCGGACTCCAGCCGGGACAGTTGCTGGAGCAAGCCGGAGGTGTTTCTGTCAATCTTTATCAGTCCATAGACAAACTCATTGGATGCTCTATGTTTATAAATTTGTTTTGGATAAATTACCATATTTGTTAGGTTTGGTTATTATTAAAGAACATAATAGATACTCACTTAGATCTGTTGAGCTCTCTCAGTATTTTTACCAAGGTTTAAAACTAGATTTGGTAGTTATAGGTTGGCTTTTGCTGTCCAATGACCTGGATATCTATTCAAAAAATTGAAATTGGCATTTATTATTATTACGGTGTCACACTTTAAATGATTGCTTGTTAGATTTATGACATGTGACTGTAGCTGTTTTTAAGTGAACTATAATCGCATTAATTTGTGAATTTATGTAATTGAATATGTTTACTGTATTGGTATCTATATGTATGTATGTTCTTATGTTTTATACTGATGGATGCAATTGTAAATGAGAGACTTTCTCTCAATTTTGCTTTCCAATAAATTGATGGATTGATTAACGGTGAGAAGATTGTAGCGACATGCATATGGAAGTGGTGGAATCAGAAGATGAGATGGTCTGTGCTGAAGAGACAGATCCTTTGCAAGGAAATTTAGAGATATCGGAGACAAACTCCGATGTAGAAATTGGGATGGAGGACATTACGACTGCAGAATTACAATTAAAACAGGACCTGGAACATAGGCAAAACAGCTACTGGACCTGACGAAAGAGGTGGAACAAGATATCCAGGTGAATAACCATAACCATGAAGAGGAGAAAGAGAGGAAATGGTCAAGGAAAAGTCCATATATGGCACTGGGAAAAAAGTGATTTTATGCTCAGAGACTGAATCCCATGCTGACACACAACAGACCAGTATGGCAAACATAGCAGTGACGGCTCCTACCTCTGGTGACTCTCAGAGTGAGTTTTTCATCAGAAGAATGGGCTCCGAGAACACCTTGCAACAAGCGGATGGATATTTGAGGCCGCCACTGGACCCCAGACCTGGTCATCCCAATACCTGGATCACCGGATTGGAAACAGAACACTATTGTCACAAATGGAGGCCGAGTTTTACCTGCAGAGGTTGTAATGGTATCAGAGAAGGGCTTTCCAGCTTAGACCGCTAGGTGGTCCATGGCACAGGCCCAGTGTGGTACTGTAACAGACACCAGCTACAGCATGACACAACAGGTGGAGGGAGCTGCAGATCATCTTTCTGAGATATACACAACCCAATGATGTATCCTCAAAACAGTGCTCACAGGTAAATTTAATGATTCTAGAACAGGGAAATAACAGTGATGAAAGCAGAAAAAGCTCAGAGTTTGCTCAGGGGAAAAAGGAGTATCAGGGAGGCTAATAAACAACCCAGCTATGCTAGCCTCTTTTGCCAGCCAGCTGTGGCAGCTAAAGATGTTTTGCTGTTCAGATCTTTTTCAAAGGCAGTATTAGTAAGATACCAGACAGACTCTATGTGGGAAACATTACTTACTTGATTCAATGTATTTTACAAAGGCAGTATGCATTTATTCATGCTCTGGATGACAGTAAGTATGATGTTAGCTTCTGTTCAGCTGCACTTCTGGATAAATTTTGGAAACTATATTATACTTTGAAAGACTCCTGAATGGCAGGGATTTATGCTGTTCCACTTTCTAAACCATTAGTAAAAACTGTGACGATCTTATTTTGGAATGAGGTGTGAGAGTAAATGATATAATTTTCTGGTTGGAGAAACATGCTGATATACAGGGTAACCCAAACCCTATCACAGATGAAAATGGGTTTTGGACAGGGGCTGGACTTATAGAGTTCAACTTAAACACACAGATGAGAGTTTTAGACATTTATCAAATTTTTTCCTAGGGAGAGACTGTGGTATTCTTTTTATAAGGGACAACCAAAGAGCTGTTACAAGAGTGGATTCCTGAAGCATTTAAACTCAGACTGTAATCAAGTCTGATGTTTTCAGTGTGAGAACTGGGCCATCCTGCAATTCATGCACAGTTTCTCCAGTGTGCAACTTATGTGGGGATGACAAACATTCATTCTGGTTTTTCCATGGACAGCTCATAATTTGAAAGATACTTTGGAGCAAGAATTCTACATCAACCGAGCAAAGAGATCTCACAGGTCTGGCGGGTATTACCCTCAGCCCCCACCCCACTTCCGCGTTCAGAGCAACTAATACCTAAGGACTGTGCAGAGAATTACCCTCCGAACTAGATTCCTTAGAATCTCTCATGAACATTATGTGCCTGAAACAAATCCTGAAGAAATTCCAAAGAGGTGATAAGAATGCCTCCGCTCCACCTCCCTCGACTGGCCACAGGTACAAAACCCAGCTGACAATCCAGGAACTGCTGATGGGGATTTACAGTGGTGACAAAAGGGCCTAAGGGGCCTAGTCTACAGAAAACCTGTAACACCCACAATTCTGACATGTTAATGAGCAACACCTATGAGGTTCTCCAAAGTTGGAGTGATCAAGTAGAGGACAGGTGACGATTCTTTAAGGCACAGAACCCTATACAGAGGCCATGCAGGATTACCAGAGCTAGCTCCAGAAAAAGGACCTATTCAAACAAAATCCAGCACTACCCCACAGGCTGGCCAGCCTAGATGTTAACAGTATTAAGTCGGATTTGAAAAGATGTTATTCTCTATTTTACAAAACTGCAATGGTATTTTTCTTTATAGGATACTAGGTTGCGAACTGTAGTACAGATGGACAAAGTCAAATTAGTATGGTTTTCTGGAGTTTCTTTCTGGTCTCTTGGGGAGGAGCAATGTAGTGGTTTGGGGATTGTCTTTCAAACCGGTATAAAGGTACACAAGTTAAGGGATGTTTCTCCGGAAGGTTTTGATCTTAGACTTGGGTTTTGAGGGAATGCCCAGAGGGTAATAAATATCTGTGCCCCTGCAAGCGAAGGCCCTTAGAGTGGAATTGTTAAAAGTAATTCAGCCTTACTTGTGTACTAATGAACAGGTACTTTTTGGAGTGATTTTAACACTAGCCTCCTACGATCTGATACTAAAGGGACGCAGGTTAAGACGATAGTGATATCACCTTTCTGTGAGGATAATTATGCAATATGGGTTAAAAGATGCTCAAAGCTACCGTTTGTCAGAAACCAGCACATACATATTTCAGAGGATTACTATCCACTTGGATAGACTTTTTGTTAATTTCTCATGCTATACCAATTTACTACTCTGAGACAGTTTTAATGGAAACCTCTGATCATACTTTAATAGGGATAACACTATCAACTACCTCCACGGGTAGGGAGGGGGTATGGAGACCTAACGCTAGCCTTTAAATGACTCAAATATTTGTCAAGAATTACTTGTACTACTCAAAGATAGATGTATGGTAGACTTTATATGACTCCTTTAGAGTGGTGGAGGACACTAGCAACCACTTATAGCCTTTTATAAATGGTAGCTATAGAACACAGTGTCCAACAGAATACGACATATTTATCACTCGGAGCACATTTTCATCAATTATTGTCTGGCCAGATGGAAACAGGACAAGATAACAGAGACCAGATAGATATCATAAAACAAGAAATGTTCCAGATGCAATATGACAGGCATAAGACACTTGTGCTTGAACAAAGATTTGGAACCCAGGGTAAAAATACCAAACTACCCCATTAGAGGACTGTTGTGGAGAGTTAAAAATACCAATTTATAGTATAAAAAATGCAAAGGGGAGGTTATTACAGGAAATAAGGCAATTCTATGCAATTGGGGAGATATATCGCAGAACAGCAAGAAATTAAGGATGAGAAATCAGAATTTTTGATCAAATGTTACATGCAGCCAACATTCCAAAATTAACTTCAGTACAGGCTAATGACCTTTGGTTCCTTTAACCCTGGAAGAACTCACAGAGGCTATATGTTTACTAAAAAGAGAACATCCCCGAGTCTGACGGGTTGCCTATTGAATTGTATGTAAATTAATATAGCTCATTCCACAGGAATTGGTTACAATTTTTCAGGCTATTTTTTTAGAAGGTAGGTTGAATCACCAAATGTACAAAGGACTTTTAACTTTTCTTTATAAAAGGGGGACAAAACTGATTTGCAAAACTGAGACAAATGACCTTATTAAATACAGATTTCAAAATTTTCACAAAATCTTAAGTCTCCGAATGTCAAAAGTATTGAATTCAATTGTTCATCAAGCCCAGGCTCTGTACAGTTCTTGGGAGGTGGATAACTGATGCCTTATTTTCACTATGAACAATCATGGAACAAGGGCCCAAGGCAAAGCTGAAGGGTATGTCATTAATGGAATCAATCAAAGGCCTTTGATAATGTCTTTCACAACTTCCTGTGGGCATGCTTATGAAGTATGGATTCCACTTCATTTTATTAAATGGATACAATTACTGTATGTTATGGAAGGCCTTTGTCAAACCTTATGACAATAAATGAGTGGGAGAGAGATGTTGATTCAAAAGGTGTTCGGCAGGGCTGTCCCTTAAGTCCGTTGTTATATACACTTACTTTGGACCCATTAGTTAGAATTTTAACTTTATCCCGAGCATTCATGGGGTGCTTCATCCAAATGAGAATGTCACCAAATGTATTGCTTATGCTGATGACTTTGATCCTTACAGTGAAAGACAGAATCGGAGATGGGCAAATAATCTGGTTCAGTCTCTATCGGCAGTGTCGAGTAGGGAAATAAACACAAATAAAAGTAAATGTATTCCCATATGAGTAACCAGTGATACACGGGGACAGTGGGAGTAGTAGGAATGAATTTGGAACCTTGTAAAATCTAGAGGTTTATTTTGGTCAGGGGATATGACTAATTATAACTGGGCTCTACAAATTGGGAAAGGTCAGCAGTTAGTGGTAAAGTAGAATAGGTGGCACATGAGTAAACTGAAGAAGGTGTATTTGATTAAAACTTTTTTGTGCCATGTATCTTTATATCTTAAGTTATGTATAACCAGTTCCTAAATGTCCAGAAACTCGTTTATATTATTGTTTTCTTGACTGTGGGAAGTAGGTTGAACCTACTCAAATGGGGTTTTCTACCTGGACAGGAAGGACAGAGTGGTTGGATAGTACATCTGGTGGTGTTTTTCTAGAGCATATTTTTCATGCTAATTTGGTCCCAATACTATGTGGAAGCTTACCTAGTGGGTGGCCTGGGCATCTTGGTTAACTGAGGTTGTGGAGAATTGGCAGGTATGACTTTTAGACATAAAAATAAAGAACCCTGAGGCTTGACACTTTGATCCGAGTGTTTTGACCATATTAAAAATGGAAGATATCACAGCACCAATTGTTGACGACCTCTAGAAAGTTTTATATGGGCAGATAGTGGGGACTTATTTTGTAGAACATCCTTTCAAAACTTACCAGGAACTCATCAATTAGCAATAAGACACCTCTTGACTGATTCTAGAATTCAAGTAAAGTGTGGGATGTGGGGTGATTGGGAGTACATGGTAAAATAAACATGAACGGCAACCAAAAACATAAACTGCCGAACAATATTGTCCTAGGAATACTGTCAGTTAGAAATTGAAACTATGGAGCACTTGTTTTTTCATGTCCCTACATTACTGACTTCTGAGACTCTTGTCTGTCCAGTGGGATTGGACATTTGGCTTCATATATCTCCAGCTATACTATTTAAAGGGTATATCCAGCTACGCTGGTCACAATATGACACTGGCTCTGTAAGAGTGTTAATGGCAGCCCTAGTCTATTGGATCTGGCAAGTACGTGTGTAGGCTTGTACTTCAACAACAACTGATTCTACAGGTAGAATTAATTCAGTTTATTCAGAAGGATTTGGAAGAGCTGAAACAACTGGATTATAGGCAACTAAATAGAAAATTGTGGCATATATGGTGGGATGCTTTCAAATGGTTGTGTTAATTGAGAAGATGAATGTTAGTTGAGGCTCCTTATTTGTTTTAAGATTAGCAGTTTCAAAGCTTGTTTCTTTCTAGGGATTGTATCAAATTTTCCCTGTTTCTGTTTCTTTGATCTCTAATAGGATTTATATCAGGGTTTGTATGGTCACAGGTGAAGGGGTAAAGTGGACTGTGGAAGGGGGACTGTGTTAAATTCAATGTTCTGTATGTATTACTACTATATGATATTGATGGGATGTCTAGCTATTAACAATTTGCCAGTATAATACATTTATGTTGTAGTTGTTTTTCCTTTATAATTTCATGAACATTTATGACATGTGGAGTTCTACTTTGTCTTGATGTGATTGTTTCCATTTAAATAAACAATTCCCTACTATTTTGGTGGGAGAGGGTTTGTTTTCAGTATTTCTGGTTTATATTTGAGGATTTCTACTGGTAATTCTAATTTTACTGTATGATGGAATACTTTTTCTTAGGTTGGTTTTTCTTAGTAAAGTTTTGGGGTTCTAGCAATATATTTTGTAAGATTGTATGATGTAATATTTATTTATGTATATATATATTTTTTTGTTTTCTTTCCTAGCATTATGATTTCATGTGATGTAACACTGTATTGTTTGATATATGTTTTCAAGTTTTTAATAAAAATTCCCTACTGTTTTCGAGAAGTGCCATGGGATCTTTAACATCCACCTGAACTACCACCAGAACAGGCAGATGGGACCTCGGTTTAACATCTCATCCAAAAGACAGGTTGAATACCAATGCAACGATGCTTGATTTTGACAATGCAATTCTGAATGACAAACGTTCACCAAGTTATTATTAAAAATGTTATTTTAGCTGACCCGTGCACTGAGGGTTGAGGTGCTGGATGCCTTACCTCGCAGATCACCGGCGACCTGGGTTCGGGAGCAAGCCTGGGCTGTCAGAGGTCGGCAATGGGGAGGGAGTCGGAGCTGGACAGAGCTGCTGACAGGCAAGCTCTCATCTCTGGGGAGGTGTATGGGCTTCTCTGGCTGATGGCTGCCATCTGGTGGAGGCTGGAGACAGCACAGCCAAGGAGGAACCAGGCGCTGAGCCAATAGGGTGGGAGAAGGGGCTGTTACTGGGGCAGTGGGAATAATGCGTGCCTCCACACATGTGTACCTCCCTGGGGCCCCTGGGCATTAAAGGAGGAGAAACTCTGCCAGCGGCAGGATGGTGACCGACTCTCCACAGGCTCCACCCTGGGCTGGCAGAAGGTAAGCCCGGTTATTCTGGGGACAGGGCTCACGGGAGTCAGTCTGATGGGGGCTGTCCGAGGACAAGGCACAAAAGGTATTTCAGTGATGAAAATAAAATAATATTATTTAGATTTAAAACTAAATGTGATTGCCACGATAGTAATTCAAAACTTTTGAAACATACCCACTTTCCTGTTTTGTAACTGGTGGTATTCAAACCTACAATCTACAAAAGAAGGAAAGCAGAAACAAATTTTAAAAGCATACTATACAATACAAAACATTCTCAAAGCCAGCGAGATCATTTCAGATAATTTAAAGAGCATAGAATCCTAGCCCACTTCCCAAACGCAACAATTAAAACTAAAAGTGGCATACAGATATGAATACCAATGCAACAATGCTTGATTTTAACAAATTACATACACAATTATTTAAATATGTACATGTCTGTACTAAATCACTGTTCAGTGGCTGTTTCAATTAATCAAGTCCCTGTGTCAGTATGAAAGTTCAAATTGTAGAGTGACTTCTGCACTTTGTTTTTCTCTGCTGCCATGGAGCTATGTAGTTACTTTGTCATCTGAAAAAAAAACAACTTGAGAGAATATTGCTTATTTCAGATATACTGCTTTCAACTAAATGTATGGAAAAGAAAAAATGCATTAGTAACATTTGAACATTGCTGTCAGCTGGCTAAATGCAGTTCCTTTTTGTTGTTGTTGTAATTTCTGTTTATGCCCCCATCACTCCAGCCCTCCAAGTCCCTCAGGGCCCCTGTGAGCCACCCTGTCTCCCAGCCTCACGGTTGCACTCACCCACCCCATGGAGCTCTGGCCCGCCCCCAGGTGGGATCAGGGTAAAGAGGTTTCCCCAAACTTGCACAGTTCATCAGGTGGGTGCCGAACTGATGAGAGGTGGAGGCCCAGAGAGCTCTACTGAGCCGCACCATGGAGGTACCAGGGCCATTTTTTCATGGTTTTCCTCCCAACCCAGGAGACATCACATATGCAGATGCAAGGTGACCCTGCCCACGCCATGTGTATGTCTGGATGCCAGTGCCAGCGATGTCTCCTCCTCCCTGCTGCCCTTTCATCTGCACTGCCACCTGAGGTCACTTAGGTGGCAGTATTGCAGTGGAAGATGGCGCCTCCAACCCCAGAGGAGGACAGCATCTTCTGGGATGCTCAATTTCCACACACCCCGGCTGGCCCTTGACAACCTAAACCTGTTCTGGAACCCAGGTCGCAAGTGTCATGGGTGGTAACGCTACTGCTGCATGAAGGGCCAGCTCAAAACTGCAGTTCCTGACACTGTTGTTCACGGTATTTAAAACTATTTGGACAATACAATTCTGAATGACAAATGTTCATCAAGTTATTATTAAAAATATAATTTCGATTTAAAAACTGTAATTTGATGGCCACAATAGTAATTCAACACTTTTTGACGTTATTGCCCACTTTCCTGTTTTGTAATTGGTGGTATTCAAACCTACAATCTCAAAAAGAAAGAAAGCAGAAACAGGTGAGATTACAACAGCCAGTCTTTGGCTAAATAGCTAAACAACACAGCGATGATGTCAGAATGTTTATGAAATTACTGAAGTTAGTGTTTTGAAGAAACAGATTGAACCTTAACTCCAAGGTTGTATGTAGGCTAGCGGATTCTAACCCGTATATCTGTAATCTGGAAAGAAAATAGAAACTGATGAAATAGCTGACATTAAATTTTCAGTTGAACAACAATACATTGTGTAACCCCTACAAATGAGGGTTCCCAAAAGTCTTTCTTGAGCTTGCCTAAATGCTCACTGCCAGGCTGGTGTCCCTGCTTTAGCAGTTTAAATGAGATTACCAGAGCCTGCATAGCCTCTGTGTACTGTCTCTTTAAGAGATGCCTAATTGCATTTTAAGTAATCTGAGAGGAGCTCTTTGAAAGATGTAACTATTTATTGAAAATCATTTAGAGTGATAATGATAATGTAGTTTGTCTAACCTGCTTTCTTTGTAGCAAGGACTGTTTTGTTTGTCTCCACTATCTTGGTCCTGGACTGCAAATTGGACCAAACAGTACTATGGGACCTAAAATGTAGCCGGACTACAGGAGCTGTCTGAATTCAAAATCTGTAGGAACTTTAGTTTGGAGTTTTTGTGCCTTTTGCAACTGAAGGGGAGCTCTTGCTTTGACTGACAGACAAATGAGCCAACCAAATCTTTTGGATCTTGGGAAGTCCCGGCTGCTTGCAGTTTTCGTTAGTTCTGAGCTGGGAAGTAAAGGATAAGAGCTCAAGTGAATTTTGGGCAGCAATCCTGAGTGGATTCGCATAGGAAAACTGTGAAAGGGCTGATGCTTGGCCTGCCTGTCTGCCTGCTGCTCCTGAGAAGGAGAGAAGATAATTATTTTGGACTAAATCCAAGTTTGTGTGACTAAAGTAAGCTACTGAAATGGGCCAGGCTCAACCTGAAGAAGACCGAAGATTTTGATGAATGCGATCAGCCTGTCAGGAGTTCCAGCTACCCCTAAGCTCCCGTGTGCAGAGACTTTTCGATTGTGACTGGTGGCGCTTTGCCTGGTACAGTAGAATTCCCATACTTGTAAATGTGCTATGAACTGATAGTGGGTTGTGAGTTAGTTCCCCACTGTGTGAACTGTGTTCTGCTTGCTGGAAGTTGTATCCAGCCCAAAACAGACTGCATCTGAATTTGTCTCCATGCAGTCTGGGTTTGCCAGACTGGCCCAGCCAGACTACCCACTACACAGAGAAGCCATCAACAGAAACCTGCCAGGGATCAGCCCCTGCTCCACGCTTGAACAGAAATGACACCTCTGTGACTCGTTGGGCCCTGCTTCTCCTGGCATTCCAGATCAACCACCTGCAGTCTCGATTTTTGTCCAGCCTGTGTCCAGTCTTTGGTATCGTGAGTAAATACCAGGGTAGCTCCCTGCAACAACAGCTTAATCTGAGTGTGTCATCTGATTGTCTTGTTGTTTCGTTCCTTACTTAACTGAGCCCTCTGGCTCTGGATTACAAATATTGTGTACTGTGCATGTTGTATTTTCCATCACAGGGCCCCAACCAGCTGCAAGCCAGCCAACACCGGGCAACAGTCCTGGCTAGCCTATCTCTTCTCCACCTGGGTACCCAGATGTGTGACTGTGTGGCCGAACTCAAAGCACATGCATAACTGCTTGATTGATATAACCTTTAGCTAATTAACCTGATTTTGACCCTCCCTTGTTTAAGACCCTGAATAAATCAGATCTAACTTTTTCTGCATGTAATCTGACTGTGGTTCCAGTTTTTGCTCAAAGTACTATACTGTTACTATTTGCTGTGCATAACCTTGTTTTGCAGGGGTCCCCATGGTCGTGCTAGAGGAACCAGCCCTGGTGGTAAGTGCAAAAAAGTGTGGGTACTTGTGTGGTGTACCAGGGTATTGTGAAAGTGATCATTGTACAGCGTCTCAGGCCACTAGAGGGGAAAGAGGGAGTTACAGTGTGCCAGGTTAGCTTGACCTCTACCAACCCTGACCTCTGGGTGAAGGCACCCGTTTAGAACTCAGGCCCCTTAACCTGCTACTAGCCAAGCAGGCTGGGGTAGTAGCCCTGGGATAGCACCACCTAGGGGTTGCACATTGTACCACTAATGTCTCGTACATTATCATATGCTTAAAGTCCATGTTACAGAAAAAAGGCTAAATACCAATTTCAAGGTTATATACCAGCCTCAATGTAAAATATTAGAAATGTAGTTTAACAGGGACAACGTTTAACTGGGACAAGGTTTAAATTCTCCTTTCTTCATAAACTCAGCAAATTCCATAATTCTACCAAATAATTTGAGTATAAAGTATATGAACACATTTATTGGATTAATGAAACAATTGGGATGAACTGTAGCACAGCGTGTTACACAATTGCATTCTGATATAATGTAGATTTACAATGTAGATACACAGGGTGAAAGTCTCAAAATCCTTTAGAGACAACTAATAAATGACATTTAAATGAGTAATGTTCCAAATGTCTCCACAAGTTACATATGAGTTTATCTCTTAAAAAAAAAAATCACAGTGGACATGACAAGGAAACACTACAACATATTATAATTATAGTTATTACATTAGTAGCAGATCAGCGTTGTCTTTCTTGACACTTAATAAGATGCCAAAACCAGAAAACCAACAAATTATGCCTTATAGCTGTCTTCTGACCAAATAAACAATGTCCTTATTGTTCCATAATTAAATGTTTATAGAGCTACCCACTACTGTTCTAAATTTCGAGGCCATCTGTGTTTGGATCTGTGTAATCATTTTCACACAGGGCTTAGGCTTGTATCATATCCTGCTGATTTTCATAACTCACCCACAGAGTGCTTTTTGTGGAGTGCAGCCAGTTTAGTGCTCAAACATGCCCATGGAACAAATTTATTATCCAACTAGACTATGTCCATGCTGTTCCAAGAATTCATGTTTATAGAGCTACCCACTGCTGCTCTGAATGTCTAAGGGCATCTGTGTTTGGATCGGTGTGATAATTTTCACAAAGGACTCATGCTTGTGTCATGTCCTGTTGATTTTCATGACACACACATAGAGAGTCCTTTCTGGAGTACAGCCTGTTCAGTGCATGAAACACACCTGTGGAACAGTTTTCTACAAGGGCTCTGGTGCCATATTTGCTGTGTGCTTTTTACAACTGCAAGGTGGAGCTCTGCATGCCATCTTGCTATCACAGAGAGGGAGAGGGCACGTCACATTCTGAACAAAGTACACAAAATCTTGGAGTTGAAGCACAATCACTCCACTGTCTCCATTTAGTAAACCACAGTGCTATTCTTTTGTCTTTGCTCCCCTCCGTGAACTTTTACACCTTTTCTACAAACTTGCAGCACTGTCTCCTGCAGCTTCCCTCCTCAAAGAAGCAGCTGTCCTCTCAAATGTGGTTGTTTCTGTGATGGCAGGGCTAGAAGCTTACTGTGCTTGGGATATCAGTCCTGTTAGTGTATCTACTGTATTTCTAATTATGGTTCTCCATTCATTTTATCTAAAATGCCCTGTTGATCAAAACAGAGTTTGAAATGGGACTACGTTCCTCCAGCAGAGGTTCAAATTACAGTTTTATCTCTCTCCTAAGTGAGTGTGTGTGTTGGGGGCATTCTACAATGATTTACTCATGTCTGAAGTGTTTGTTTATGTTAACACAATCCTTTCAGGACCAATCTAATTCTTAGTGGACTGAATGATGAACACTGCTCCACACCATGCCTTTCTGACTGCATACCTCTACCGAGGTTCAAATTACATTTCTCTCTGTCTCTCTCTCCCATGTGTGTGTGTATGTGTGTAGAGCAGTCTGCAATGATTTACTCCTGTCTGGAGGGTTTGTTTATGTTAACCCTTTCAGGACCTGTCTAATTCTTAGGGACACTATATTCAGTTTGTTTCAGACTTTAATTATTCTCATAATTATTCACAAGTGTCCTTCTGGGGGAATTAGGGGTTAGAAACCAGACCGCATTATACAGGGAAATGCTGAAATCTGAAGATCACCAAATGTGATAACTTAGTTGAATTTTTGTCAACTTAAATTTTTAAATGATTTGCCAGCCTTTTCTGCTGTGTAGCTTTCAATTTGATGCAATGAATACCATATTGTAGTCTAAGAATGCAGCTGGTAAATTGGAAATATTTACAAGGTGGCACTGTCATAACTTTACATTTGTAGGAGGGTAGCTGTCCTCTACAGGGAGGTGGACCTTACCAATTGCAGAATATCATTTCTGAAGAATCATAAGGGTTGCAAAGCTCCTTCACTTACCAATCACATTTTATATAATAAATGCTAGGCAACCAATGTTTTAGGGGTCTCAGGGGTTGCAAGGGCATCATAGGGGTTGCAAAGAAATCATAGGTGTGTCACTACAACACCTGGCTACCCATAATGCATACCTATCACCCTGTCAGGACCAACATGAGGGACACTGCCCATTAAAATCAGGAACAAATGTTCAAAATCAGGGACATCATGTTTACTTGCCGATAGTGCAGCATCACCATTTTACATCTATTCAAATGCACACCACAACCTGTCCTAAGGGTAACATTGTGCCATTGACATTAATACATAAGTACTCTCTATATAGACATAAATAGGTAAATCAAAAGTTAATTGGCTGGACAGAATTGCACTGCTGTCAGCATTAAGGCCTGAATCCACTCCTGGCCTAACATCTTGACATTCAAAAATGCAGGTCAAATTGTTCTCGCAGGTCTGTTGTGTATACATTTCTTTGTTATTTTCCATGTTGCAAGTGATTTCCCAAAAACGAATAAAGTGGTAAAAACAAACAAAAAATAACAAGGTCACAAATTGTAAGGAGCATTATTAGCTATGTGTCATTACTGTGTGTCAAACAGGTCAGCAAGGGAAGAGGAAGAAGAGACCACTATGATTTTCTAAGGAGATAGCAGAAAAGGTTAAAGCAAAAAAAATAGCATTTAAGCAGTACAAAAAGACACAGGAGGAGGGAGATAGGGAGCGTGCCAGGAAAACAAAGGAGGTGGGGAAGATAGTAAAGGAAGCCAAGGCACAAACAGGGGAACTCATAGCAAACCTAGTGGTAGGGGGACAAAACCTTTACAGGTAAATCAGTGAAAAAGGAAGGCAAGGAGAGGGATTGTGAGACTGAAAGGGAGGATGGGGTAGTGTAGAGGATGACCACCAGAAATAGGATATATTGAACAAACACTTCTGTTCAGTTTTTACAAAGGAGGGGCAGGAAATGGGAAGGCAATAAGTGATAAGGGCAGGAAGGGCACAGAAATTGACACAGGTCCCTTTCCAAAGGAAAGTGTCCTCAGGAAATGGAGGCAATAGGTTAATAAGGCTTTGAGACCAGATGGGTGCACCCCAGAATACTCAAAGAGCTAAGACAAGAGTTGGTAAAACCTCTGACTACCCTGTTTAACCTGTCATTGGAAACAGGGAAGGTATCCAAGGACTGGAGGAGAGCTGATGTGGTCCTCTATACAAAAGTGGAAATAAGAAGGAAGCAGGGAATTACAAGCTGGTCAGCCTGACCTCAGTAGTGGGAAAGGTCACAGAAACACTACTAAAGAAGAACAGTGAAACACAAGGTTGTTAACGGTCTACAGGACCCAAGGCAGCATGGCTTTATGGGAGGGAAGTTGTGCAGGCTACCCTCATTGAGTTCTTCAACTGGGTAACCAAGGATGTGGATCAGGGAGGGGCAGTGGATGTGATCTACCTGTATTTCAGCAAGGCCTTTGACACGGACCTCATAGAAGGCTGTTGAACAAGCTGGGGAGCACAGGGGTGGGAAAGAAGTTAGTGAAGTGGTTGGAGAATTGGCTGGATAATAGGACCCAGAGGGTGGTGGTAAATGCCATTCACTCTGCAGAGAGTAAAGTGACCAGTGGGGTACCACAGGGATCAGTGCTGGGTCCAGTCTTCTTCAATGTCTTTATCAGTGATATTGCAGATGGTCTGGAAGGGAAAATTTGCCTATTCGCTGATGACACTAAGCTCTGCAATAGGGTAGATGCACCAGGGGCATGGATAGGATGAGGAGAGATCTGAGAGCTAGGAAGCTGGAGGACTGGTCAAGGGATTGGCAGCTAGGTTTCTATGCAAAAAGTGCAAGATAATGCATATTGCACAGAAAAACCCAGGAGCTACAAATCAACTGGTGGGGTGAGAAGCAGCATGCTCCAAGCAAGAAAGAGACCTGGGGTGATCATCTCCGATGAACCAAGGTAGGTAGGTAGGCAGCATGTCAGGGTGGCATGAAAGGCAAACAGGATGCTGGGATGCATAGGCAGCAGAAAAGGAGGTAATAATTCCACTATACAGGACATTAGTGAGGCCACACCTTGAATACTGTGTCCATTTCTGAGGCCTCATCTATGTAAGGACATAGATATGGTGGAGGTAGTTCAGAGGAGGGCAGCCAAATGGTGCAGGACTACATCACACGCCCTATGAGGACAAGCTGAGGGAAATAAATATGTACTCCCTGGAGGAGGAGGGAGGATGTGATTGAGACATTTAAGTACCTCACGGGGAAGAATAAAGTGCAAGAGAATACTATATTTCAAAGAAAAAGATGCTCAAGGACGAGATGGCACAAGATGAAGTGGAGGGAGGGAGGTTCAGAGGGAACGTGAGGAAGTACTTCTTGCAGAGGGATTGTGGACAAGTAGAATAGCCTGCCAGCAGAGGTGGTGGATGCAGAAATGATTACAGGTTTTAAGCATGCTTGAGATAGGCATAGAGGATTGCTGGTAGTCGGGGATACAACCTAATGCCAGCATTGCATGATAAAGCGCAACTGTTAGTGGTAATAGGGTAGACTAGGTGGGCTGAAGGCCCTTATCTGCTGACAATTTCTATGTTTCTGTTTCTATTACTGTGTAGACAATGTCTGGATTATTAAAATAAATAAATAAAATCCCATATTTTAGCTAACGTAACATTGGTACATGGCTGGGTACCATCATAATACAGTAGCTTCATACACTATGTACCTAGCATGGTGTCACCACTCTATGAGTAGTTTATTGCTTCATACGCTTCCTTTGATTTTTTCTTCCTGCTCAATGCATATTTTATTGCCCATTTGATTATCATGTCTGTGTAGCATAGTACAACATCAATTATGTGTGCCACACAGTTTACAGTATCGACATTACATATTAATAATTTTACATTGTATCCATTTGAATCACATAACCTGTCATACATTGCAACTTACAGCAGAAAATGACCGCTGGGCCCATCTAGTCTGCCCATTTTTAATTATGATCACTTTGCTGCAGACCCAACTTGATCTATAGCACTGTCTCTTCCACCCTTCTTTCCTCCCAGGATTCCTTTTGTGCCTATTCCAGGAGTTTTTGACATGCACCACTGTTTTCACCCCACTGCCTCCTATGGAAAGCTGTTCCAGGAATCCACCAACCTTTATGTAAGTACTTCCTCACATCTCTCGTGAATCTACCTCCTTCTGGCTTCATATCATGACCCTTTGTTCTACAGTACCCTTTCTCTGAAACATATCTCCTCCTGTACCTTATTAACCCTGTGAGGTATTTAAAGGTTTCATCATATCCTCCTCTCCTCAGAGTGTACATATTGAACTCTTTCAGTCTCTCCTCTTCTGATGCAGACCTTGTCCCATTTTGGCAGCCCTCAGCTCTTCTTGCCGCTTTCTCCTTTTCCAATTGTTCCCCTTCCTCACCTTTCTCCTTTTCCCCTTCCTCCTTTGCTACCCCTGCTTCCTTGAATAACTTGCATCCTGGTGGGACTCTCTCCTCTCAGGATCTCCCTACTCTCTATCTCAGCCTGTGGTGGTCCACTTTCTGCCTCCCCTATTTCTTTCATCACCCCCTCGGCTACTTTAAATGTCTATCAAGTAACATTTAAACCATCCACTGAGGACTGTGGTTCACTCCTGGATGGAAGCAGGCAATCACCTCAGTATAGGCTCTTATCCTTCCAGGTTGGCCACCAGTCCCCAGTGCAGCCATATTTTCAGCTCTGCACCATTCCTTCTACCATTGCTTGAAGGCATTGGTGCAGAGCTAGCTCTCTTCCTTTTTGATAAAGGATCTCACGATCGGAAATGTGTCAGGTGGGTTTTTATGTTGCAAGATTGTCTTCAATAAATGACAATATAGCATTTTCCAGTGCCTGTGTCCATATTATGTGACGTGATGAGTGCCTGACTTTTGTGAATTTTACAGTTGCTATTGTGTCGAGGAACCCTATTAGCCTAGTGCAGGACCTTCTTCTGTTTTCCTCAGATAGTACAAGACCCACTTGCTGCTCGCGATTTTAAAGGTGCCAGCATGGCTCAGTTGGTAGCACATCTACCTCTGGACCAGAATATCATGGGTTCTTGTCCCACACTGGAATTGTACTTGCCTTATAAACGCTGTCATCCGAGTGCAGTATTAGAGGGTGCTGTACTGCTGGAGTGTGCCATCCTTCAGATGAGATGTTAAACCAAGGTCCCTTCTACCCATCCTGGTGCTGTCCTGGTGGGTGTCCAGATGGAAGCAAAGAACCCAGAGCACTCTTCACAAAGAGTAGGGACATTCCCAGTGTCCGGGCCAACATTCCCTTCCCATAAACCGGTTCATGCAATTGTCCAGGCTGTGTAGGGTGTTGATGTGCGATATGGCTGCCACTACACATTCAGTCACTCACTACCAGTCTAGCATTGTTTTTTATTCTTTGGTAACTGGTAAGGCCCACTAGGAACAGGTGCCTGTATTCAGCGGTGACCCAGAGGCACTGGGGAGGTTGAGGACTTCTGAGAGTCACATAGTATGCAAGTGGAGGCTGTGGGAATCAAACCCAGGTCTGTCTGCTGGATGTACCAAGCTCATTCACAGCTTATTACTCTAACCTCTAGGCTATACTGCTATGCAGCCAGCTATACTGTTTTTAAATTGCTTGGGATACACTGTGTATGAAAAGCGCTGTATAAATACTGATTATTATTATTCTTCTTAAACACATGGGAAACACAGGATCAATCAGATAAATGATGTTACTTTACCAAAAATTAAATATACACACAGAGCTGACTGCAGAAATTCATCTTTACGTTTAAGCATGAAACACCCTTATTAAGTTAATGCATTAGCAGCCATAGTGGCTCTGACCAGAGTTTTTATCAAAGCCATCATGCTGTATTATTATGCATGAGCAATTTGGTATAGATACAGAGCATTAAAATGACTGAAACAAACAGACAAAGGCAGCATTTAAATTACTGGTGTTCTGGAAATGGCTTACTGTCCAAAAACTATTACTACAATATGTAAATTGTATCTGATAGTATTATTTTTATTGTTTACCTTGTCATATGCATGAGACATTAGTAAAAAATGTAAAATCATAAAAATATACCCGACAACCCTATCCTGTGAATACAAAACACTAAAACAATTTTTATTTACTACCAAATGAACCCACAGACTGGAGTTGTTATAAATGAGCAGTTCCCAAGTATTTCATCACCAATAATGAAATATAATTGTTATTAAACTGAACTGCAAATTAGGAAAACATAAGTAAACTAGTGAGGGAAAACATTATCACAAGGGGAGTAAGAGTCAGAAAAGAGGTGGGAGTTACACTATGTTAACATTTCAAAGGTATTCCAGATTATAAGTATGTAATGAGCCATGATAGGGTGTGCATTAAGCAAGCAATAACACATGGCGAGGTGTGGTTTATACTTCACCAGTAAAAGAGCACGCCGGGGGTGCTGACTAAGACACGTAGGTGCTTGCGCCGAGTGCTTTATGCCACTGGGCATGTTTCTTATTAGGAGTATAAACCACACCTCGGAGGTGTTATTGCGCTTATAAAATGGGCACATGTAGTAATTATTTAATGAGTAAAAAGAAAAAAATAAAGAAGTTAAAAATATAAAAAAGAGGGTTTAATAGTTTAAATAGAAAAATAGTCCCCTGTTAAGTGACTAAAATGTGTTTCATTTGGATTTCTCAGCTAATTTTTCTTTATTTTTATTAGTATACATTGTTCTTTCAAATTGTGTTTTACTATATTTAATGGAGTGAGCTGTCCTTTCCATGACAGCCAGTATGCATTTTCAGTCAGAAGTGCAACCGTGTTCATGTGATGTTGCTGCATCTCTGTCCCCACTCCCGATAACCAGTGTGAAAAGGAAATATTGGCAGAAATAAAAACTGGCTAATTTATTTGATTGTGGTCTCTATCCTTGCTACTTCTAGTTTTTTAGTTTATTTTAGTTTTTTTGGGGTTCTGTATTAAGTGTAGCTTCTGGCCCGCTTGACTGTAAGCAAGCGTGTCCATTTTGATGTCACAGACAGAATGCTTTCACTCAGATTCTGAAAGTCAAATTTCTCCTTTGTGCCGCGGTAATGGAATTGTGAATTTGGTTGTTGTCTCTTGTCTTGGACAGGGATGAGTGAGTGGTAAAGGTGGAGAACACATAGACAGGAGATGCAGGACATGTACAGAGACACCACACATTCTGCTACCGCTCATGGCCGTGGTTTGAAGAGCGGGAGCAGAAGCGACAGCCGAAGGAGAGCATCACTTGATAGGTACAGATGGACAGTGAAAATCTAAATGCAAGTTACTAAATTTGTAAATGTGTTGTCCTGCAAGGGGGTTCATATATCTTTATTTTGTGATGTCACCTTTTGGACATGGGCGGAATGCCAGTGTTCCGTTACTGTGCTGCCACTGATGCGCTGTTGTGCTGCCACTTCAGTGAGCTCTGCCAGTCAGAGTTTCTGTTGATGCTTGACAGAGCTCATGATTTCTTGTTGTCATGTGGCTTCTGTGGGCAGTAGTTCAGTTGGCTACTATATCATCTGATAAGGACATGGCTCAGATGATGTAGTAGCCAATTAGAGACTTGAATTTCTTAAGCCCATTTTATAAAGGATTTTAATGCATGCCCCAAGGTGTGGTGAGGCACAAGGCCAAAGGCCAAGTGTCAATACGCCCTGAGAAGTGAATTAAACTCCTTAATGCACACCCTGGAGTGGCTTATCACACTTATCACACTTATGCTGGGAATTTAAACTAGGAGCTGGTGGTGGCAAGGGCAAGGGACATGCAGAGACCATAGGTTGGGAAGCCACATGAGCTTACCTCCCTCATAACACTGACAAAGGATAAAGGGCAAATACTAGTGGTGATGCTAGTAAAGGAGGGCAGAAGGGGAAGGGTGGAAGGTGGTCACCCTGAATGCTAGGAGTCTTGGGAAGAAAACTGCAGAGCTACAGGCTCATGGCAGAGGGGAGGTGGACATTGCAACCATCACCGAAACATGGGGCACCCAATACAATGGCTGGGACCTGTCGATACCAGGGCAGGATATTTCGTAGGGATAGAGCAATTGGGAAAGGAGGCGGTGGTGGCACTATATGTGAGGGAAGGACTGAAGTGTGTATGGGAGGAAGGGGAGGAGGGTAGTACTAAGTCACTTTGGATACAAACCAGTATTCCAAGAATAGGACACTCAGGATGGGAGTGGTGTACAGGCTGCCCTCTCAGACAGAAGAGTTAGACAGGGAACTAGTGGGACAGATCAGGAGGACCTGTGAGAAGGGTAGTGTGGTGATTGTGGGGACTTCAACATGTCAGGAGTGGATTGGAGTACCCCAACAACCAGGAATAGAAGGAGAGTACCACTGGATGCCTTCCAGGACAGCTTCCTGATGCAAATGCTCAGCAAACCAACTAGGTTAGGGAATACCCTTGACCTTGTGCTGGCAAATGGGGAGTCTGTGAGGGAACTTAGGGTGGCAGAAACACTGGCAGAGAGTGACCACCACTCAGTATGGTTCACGTTGGATATGGGTAAGGAAGGAGTGGAATCCAGGACAAGGGTGCTGGACTTCAGGAGGGCCGACTTTGGGAGGATGGGGAAATGGTAAAAGGATACATGGCCAGAATTCAACCCAGTATGCACTAACCAGAGGTGGAAGCTCATAAAGCTGGGCATAATAGAGGCAACCAGAGCCAGCAGCAAGGCCCAGAGCAAGAAGGCTAGGCAAAGAAACCGAGCTGGGTGAACAAGGAGGTAGTGGAAAAGGTAAGAAGGAAAAGAGCTGCCTTTAGGAAGTACAAAAAAACAGGGAGGGGGAGGACAGGAGGAGTACCTGAAGGAATTGAAGGAGGTGACAAGGACAGCAAAGGCGTCTATGAAGCTCATGCTGCCACAGGGCATTAAGAAGGGAGAGAAGGACTTCTTCAGGTACATTAGGAGAAAAGGAACTGTAAGGACCATATAGTAAGGATTAGGAAGGGGGTTGGGTGGAAGTAGGGGTGATAAGGCAGAAGCACTAAATGATTACTTCTGTTCAATATTTACTAAGGAGAAGAGGGGTGATATCCAAGTGGGAGGGAGGGCAGAAACCGAGGGGGATGGAGTGACTGATGGGGAAATCATGGAGGGCAGGGTTCTAGAGGGTTTTAGGGGACTGAGGTGGACAAGATGCCAGGCCCAGATGGCATCCACCCCAGGGTACTGAAGAAGCTGACAGAGGTCCTGGTGGGACCTTTGGCAGCCCCATGTAATGCCCCGCCCACTACACTCAGGGTGTGTCCCTCAGGATTGCAGGATGGCTCATGTGGTGCCCTCCACAAGACCGGACCCAAGGATGAACCGAGGAACTACAGACCAGTGAGTTTCATATCCATCATGGGTAAGCTGATGGAGACTATCCTAAAGGAGAGGCTGGTGGCCTCCTGGAGGCCAAAGAACTACAGGACAGCAGACAGCATGGCTTCGTAAGTGGCAGATCCTGCCAAACCAACCTGGTAGAGTTCTATGACTGGGTAACTAGACAACTGGATGGGGGCCATGCAGTGGATGTCCTTTACCTGGACTTTAGTAAGGCATTCGACCCAGTGCCACATGGGAGGCTGGGAAGTAAGTTAGAAGGCATAGGGGCAGCTGCAAAGCTGGTGAGATGGGTAGAGAACTGGCTTCTGAGGAATGCAACAGAGGGTGGTGATGGTGGGAGCTCTCATCCCCAAGGGTAGTGACGAACGGTGTTCCGCAGAGCTCGGTGTTGGGACCAGTACTGTTTGGAATATTCATTGCAGACATATCATTGGGCATAAAGAGCAAGATCAGTCTGTTTGCTGATGACACTAAGATGGGAGCGGTGGTGGATGACCTAGGGAGATGGCAGGGGTTGCAGGATTTATTTATTTATTTATTTGCTTTTGTTGACCGGTAAGTCACACTAGACAGCCAAGTGCCTATTTTCAGGTGCGACCGGGAGAGTTACAAACTTAGGTAGGCAGGTACAGTGATAAATCAGTTTTACATACAATGGAATAACAGGTGATGGAATAGAATGACAACCAGTAACAAGTCACGAACCGGGGGTGTTACAGGCGACCCTGGAGAGTTACAAGCTAGAGCATACACAAACAATGAGTGAGTCAAGATTTACATATAACGGGAGAGCAGGCAAAACCAATATGGCACTCAAGGAGGAGATGGTACGCTTTAGAATGATTTGTAGGTAGTTGACAGTGCTCAAAAGGGTTAGGACAAGGTAGGTGCAGTACATAATAACCATAACACAGGTTCAGCCATATGTAAAGCCGATAAGTGCCAGCATGTGGGGGAGGACCTCGGGATGAGCTAACGAGGGGAGGCCAGGTGACCTCATTCGGGAGGTAAGACAGGGGTCAGCTATTACTTGATCAGTGGACGGAGAATAAGTGCGGTGGACCCTGGGGCACAGAGACCCCCATGCCTGCATAGCAGGGGGCTCACAAGGTGCATAGACAGGTGGAGGAGCCCTTCAGGAAGTTCCAAAGGGAAGTTTTAAAGCTTGGATGGGAGGGGTGGACCGAGTAAGGGCTGGGAATGAATTCCATAGTTTAGGGGCATAGTTGGTGAAGGCCCAATCACCTGCAAGGAGTGCGTGTCCTAGGAGCCGGACAGTTGAGTGTGATGCTTGACCTAAGGTGGTAGGAAGAGGTGTCAGGGTTGAGGGAAGGGCAAGGCAGCAGGGATGGCTGATCTTACAATGCTGTCAATGAAGTTCCCTACTACAAAGGTCAAATTGTTGTTTCTAGGGAGGAACCCTTTCGAGGCGTGTGTAGAGGTGCAGCGGTGTGTTGAGAATTAGAGACAGATAGCGCAAAGCGGCAGATGCTGTTGTAGGCGTGTCCCGTTTCAAAAGGCTGGTTTTTGGTAAAGGGGCAAAGGTCACTAGCCCCTAGCAGAGAGGGGAGAAGAAAACACCTGGCTAGGGCCACCCGAGCAGCCGGGTCAGGCAGTTTTGGCTCTGTAGGCAGACCGAGTTTGATGCTTGTAGACTTGCAGACGTTACGGATGTGCAGGGAAAGATCCAGCTGAGGGTCCAGAGTGACGCCCTGGTATTTGACAGCAGCCACCATCTGTAGGGCACGCCATCAGCCCTCAGAGATTAGTAGGGGGCAGGGCTGATTTTGTTTTGTTCAGGGAGCTGAAGAGCATAGCCTGGGTTTTCTTAAGGTTGGTGGTAAGCTTGTGTTCCACCAGCCAGGATTGGATCCGCTTGAAGTCGGAGTTTAGTTGGAATTGATGGTGTCAATGTCGCGGCGCTGTCCAGAATGACAAGGTCTCGGCATACAGGGTGGTAAGCCCATGGGTGGTGACAGAGGGTAGTTCGTTGATGAAAAGGGAGAAGAGTGTCGGACCGAGGACGGATCCTGTGGGACTCCACATGTACAGTGGTGGGGTTGGAGAGAGTCCGTTAAAGTTGGTGTATTGCTTCCTACCAGTAAGGTAATTGAGGAGCCAGGCATGGGCGGTGGAGTTTGAGAGTCTGAGGGAGAGAAGTGGAGCTAAGGAGGAGGATCTACCCTGTCGAAGGCTTTGAGAGATCCAGATCTTGCAAAGCTGGAAACTTGGTCGGACACCTGGCAACTGGGGTTCAATGCCAAAAAGTGCAAGGTGCTGTATATTGGAGTGAAAAAGACAAGGAGGAGTTACCAGCTGGGTGGAGTGCAGCTAGCTGAGCCAGAGGAGGAGAAGGATCTGGGGCTGCTCATCACAGGGTCAATGAACAACTCTGCACAATGTGGAAGGCAGCTGCAAAGGCCAACAAAATGCTGGGTTGCATTGCAAGGGGTATATCCTTGAGGAGAGGGAGATTATTCTGCCACTGTATAGATCATTAGTTAGACTACACCTGAGTACTGCATGCAGTACTGGCCCCTGTATCGAAAGAGGGACATTAGTTACTGGAGGGGTGCAGCGCAGGACAACAATGATGATCAAGGGGCTGGGGACTTACCATATGAGAGGAGGCTGAGGGAGCTGAACATGTACTCGCTGGAGGAGAGGAGGGACAGAGGATATGATTGAAACCTTCAAGTACATGAAAGGAATAAATAAAACAGGTATGGAGGGGCTGTTTATAGTAAGGGAGGAGGGACACCCAGGGCCATGATATGAGACTGGAAGTAGGAAGGTTCAAGAGGAAGATGAGGAGACACTTTTTACAGAGAGGTGGTAGTTGTGTGGAATGCGTTACTGGCAGAAGTGGTATCCAGTAGAACAGTGGACTGCTTCAAAAGGGGCTGGGACAGGGCGAGGAAGGGTCGGAGGGAAGGCAGCTGCAGAATAAGGGTGCTAGCTGCACATTCGAAAGAGACTTGATAGGCCACTAGGCCTTTATCTGCTGGCAAATTTTCATATGTTCGTACTTATAAAATATCTCACTACTAAGCTGAGTTAATAAAAGAAAAGAAAATGTATTTGTAAGTAATTAAATTTGTTTAGGTAAATGGAAGAAACGTTTTATTTTGTAATTAAAAATCCCTGTTGCATACTGTAATTTTCAGTTAAGTACTGTAGTGAGCCAATGACAAAGCCAGAAGGTGGCGCTGTGAGTATGACCTTTGTGACAAGTTTATCATTGTGGACTTTTACATTATTGTTTTGAATGCTCCTTCTCCTTTTTGAAATTGCAGGAGCAGATGCAATCCTGGCCCCTGCCTCACTCACACTGAATTGTCAATCTCCTCTGCCCCTGCTCCCCAAGCAGCAGCTTGGTTAGGAATTAGTTTAAAGCCTGGCTCCTAGTAGAGAAATAGGTGTCAAATGAGTTTAAAGCTTGGCTCCTATTAATGCATCTGTTCCTACTCCTCTTTGAAACTGTGGCTTCAGTCACTTGACTCCCGGCCAGTACTGTAACTATCAAAGCCCACCCCCAAACAGTGATGAATTGCAGAGGAAGACAAGCTACCTACGTGGATACAGAAGGTGGTTGCATGTTTAAGATGCTCTCCATTTGTCAGCATAATATGGAGGTACATTTAGCCAGTGTTAATGAATTTTAGTAAGGTGGTACTGGCTTTCAAGTTTGAAAAAGCAAGTGATCACATCAGCACTGGATGCTGTGGTGTTGGTTAGTAGGGACGGAGCTGAAACTGTCATTTTCAGCAAAGGCCACAAAGTTAATTTTGAGCTCTTGAGATATGAAATTCATTTGGGATTTTGGGGGAATGTTTAAGAATATGTTGTTACTCCAGCAGTGTAGCTTGTTGTTTTAAATATTATGGACATTTTATTTAAATTTGTTTTTTAATATCAGTGTAATAAAGTGAGAGATTTCCAAGATGGTGGCTAAAGCTCATTTTGGAGTACAATATCTTTAGGTAAGTTTTTGGAGAGGAAAACGAGATTTGGCAGCTGACCATGCATTTAAAGAGATTTAATGCTGGGTCAGGTGACCCTCTTAGCGTAATGATATGTCTAGATTTGTTCTTACCATTTTATAAAGGATTATAAAATATCCTAATAGATGAAGTCAAAGAAGGTTAGGTTAGACAGATAATGCACAATTACAGAAAACAGAGAGGTCAATCTGCTCATTCAGTCCCTTTTGGAGAAATCCAATTCAATTTAATCCAGAGATTCACATCTTGCTAATTTAGTTTCATAGAAACATAGACTTTGACGACAGATAAGGACCGTTTGTCCCACCTAGTCTGCCCATTTCCTACCTACAGGATAAGCTGCAGATCCTAGTTAACCAACAGCCTATTTCTTCCTACCCCCACAAAATTGCCTTATGTCTGTCCCATGCATTCTTGAATTCTCCCACAGTTTTAGACCCCACAACTTACTCAGGAAGGCTGTTCCATGCATCCACCACTCTCTGCAAAAATACTTCCTCACATTGCCCTGAACTGCCCCCCCATGATCCCACTTCTCTGATTTGGGAGAATGTGATCAATAGTCATAAAACAAATTGAACTTATATTTCCAATATGAACTCGTCTAATATGGTTTGTAACTCAACTATAATTTTTTGGATGATACACCCTCTTAGATGTTCTGAATATGCATTTTACCATTTGTGTTGTCATTTCAACATAAAGTATTACAGCTGCACCAGACTGCATATATACAGCGTGTACTTTTCCAGTTTAGAAGATGTTTAATCTGAACGTTCTTGTCTGAGTCTGGATCACTGAACCTATTACCTGATGTTGCATAGTTGCAGACTGAGCAGTCTCCTCAACAGTAAAATCTCTTCGGGTGGTAGCTTACTAATAGATTCAAATGGAGCTGGAACTTTAGGTGATACCAAATGGCTACTGCACAATTTGTCTGAGAGATTTATTGGTCTTTTATATAATAATAATAACTGGGTTAGGCTTTTCCTAGGAAACGGGTAAATTTGCCGTAATAAAGGAGCATTTATAACGGCAAACACGCACAGTTTCCTCGCTATGCGCATACCCAACCTACAGCTCTTCTGGGTTTTCACCGCTGCCACCAGATTTCTTCGTCGGTCGAAACCGCACCGCCACCACTATTTCTAGGCGGTAAGTAACTATGTAAAAACAACTTCCTAACAAAAATCACACCGTAAAGGGGACAACAAAACAAGAAAAAGTAAACTGCTGCTAAGCGACCAAGGACTCAGCTAAACATCATCCAGACCACAGCCGCACTAGACCATTTATTTTATATAACTGGCTGTGATGAAAAACTAACTCAGCAATCATATAAAATAAAATATGGGGTGGTGTGTAACTTAATTTACCGCACCCTCGGTGTTAGATGCCTGGATAAACCCTCGAGCTTCGCTTTGGGGTTTATATGCCATCCATCCTCGGTGTGTGTAAAATCTAGTTACACACACTACCCCATACTTTATTCTCTATTTAATGGTCTTGTACCAATTTGTACCAGAAGTACAGCATTAGTTTATCAGTTTTGAGAATTTTCCAGTTATTGCAGACAATTTTGTCACTTGATCTGAAATTCAGTTGTATTCTGTGACGAATACTATTTTATTATTATCATAGTTCTTTAATTTAGGTGATAGTAATGCCATCTTTTCCTGATTTTCTGCCCTCTTAAATGTTTCTAATAAAATATATGACTTATAAGCCCTTTGTTGAAACATCTGAAATAGTTTCTGAGACTGTTGCTTAAATACATCAGTGTCGAGACAATATTTCCATTAACCGAGAAATTGTCCATGTAATACACCTGATTTTTATTTGTAAAGATAAGCTCTTGAAGCCAGTAACAAAGAATTACCAGCTGTGGCTTTTCTAAAGCCTTCTGTTTCTGTATAATTGTCATGTGCTTTTAAAGAGAGATCTAAACAGTTAATTTTTTCTCTGTCTATTGTAGCAGTGCAGTTCAAACCCATGTATTTGTATTCAGCCAGGAAATGAAACCCTTTGCTTCATACCCTTTACCTTGCCAAATAATGAGTACATCATCAATGACATGATAGAAATTATGCAAATTGTGTACAAAAGGATTTTATCTGACATAAAGAGGTTGTCTTCTATCCATGATAGAACAAGATTTACATAGGATGGGACTATTGTTGTGCCCATCCCTGTACCACAATATTGATAATAATATTTATTTTCAAATAGAAAACAGTCACGTTTCAGTGGTAGTTCTAAACCAGAAATGAGAAATTTCTGGACATCCTACTCTGTTAGATCATATTTTTCTGGGATTTTTTCACTGTCAATAGGGCAAACGTTTTCCATCGAGGTGTAAAGTGACTCTACATCACATGGTATGTACAGAAAATTGGGCTGTCATACCACATTGTTCAGTTTTCTAGGGTGTCTATCATGTCACAGATATAGGATTGAGTGTATTGAACAATGCTTTTCAAGGAAAGGAATCTAACAATTTGGATAAATTATCCATAGCAGACACTATTCTGGACATGATAGGGCATCCAGGGGATTAATTGTATTTTTTGTATTTTGGCAAAAGATAGAATGTTGCTGTTATTGGGTGCAATGGCCTAAGGTATTCACCCTTGTTTTTGGTGATCTAATTTTTAAGTATTGCAGTGCATATAAAATAGTACAGTTACATAAGAACTTACCATAACAGTAGATCTTCGAGAAGCTCTTGCAGCAGGCCACACTGGTAGAACTAAGCCATCAGGGTGCCAGGACCACATGGAAAACTTCTAGCTAGTAGTCTACCATGGGGACTATGCATCAGTCAGCTGATGTCAGCCTAGCCTATATAGGTGGGTGGTTCCCCACACCTACCCCAATTCCTCCCCTAACTGGTAGCTGAAAGAGAACCAAGAAGGTTTCCTGAGAGCCAAAAGAAAGGCAGAAGTAGTGTGAGAGACAAAGAACAGCAGGGGTAAGGAGGGAGGAAAGCAGGGCCTGCTGCAAGAGCTTTTCTCAAAGATCAACTGTTACGGTAAGTTCTACGAACTGTGCTAGCTTACTTCAGGGAAGGCTCTTCAGCAGGCCACATTGGTAGGACTGAGTTCCCAAGCAGTACCGGTATCACCAGGATAACCGCACTGAGAGGAGGATAGATCAGCAGCCAAGAGCCCAAGAGAGTAGGCCCTGAAGGACTGCCAGGCCGAAACTGGCCCCGCGCTGAGAGGGCGGTGTCCAAGCTGTAATGCTTGGTGAAAGTGTAGACAGAACTCCAGGTGGCAGCTGCACAGATGTCTGCAGAAGACACATTTCTGAAGCAAGCTATGGAGGCAGCTATACCCCTGGTGGAAAGGTCTTTAACCACCCCAGAAGGGGTTTGTTGTACTTGCAGTAGCAATAAACAACGCAATTTGCTAACCACTTAGACGTACACTGTTTGGAAACAGGAGCACCCACTCTCTTGGTGTGAAGGAAATAAACAACTGGTCAGTTTACCTGAAAGACTTTGTGCAGTTGCATAGTACTGCAACATCCTATGCACATCCAACATATGGAGCAAGGCTTCCCTGATTGGAATATTCAGGAAAATAAACTGGAAGGTGGATGGATTGATTTAAAGTAAACCAGACACCACCTTAGGTAAAAACTTAGGATTAGTATGCAAGCACACCCTGTCTTTGTGAAAACTAAATAAGACTCTTTACACATAAGAGCCTGGAGCACGAAAATCCTTCAAGCAGAAGTAACATCAATTAAAAAGAGCACTTTCCATGACAGAAAGTGCAGCTTGCAACTCGCAGCCAGTTCAAAGGAGGTAAAGTGAGTTTCTCCAACATAAAGTTGAGGTCCCATGGAGGGACTGGGTCCTGAATGGGAGGATTCAGATGCAAAATGCCCCACAGGAATGTACAGGACACCTCAAGCTGGGTGACAGCTTTGCCCTTAATAGGTACATAGTACGCAGAGATGGCAAAAAGTGCACCTTAAGGAGGAGTACCCAGGCCTGAATCCAAAAGGGAAAGGAGGAACTCCAACACCTGATTCACTGAGTAGGTGAATGGATTCAAATGGCGAGCAGCATCCCAAATGGAGAAGTGCTTCCATTTCATAGCATAAGTGGCCCTGGTGCGGGTTTCCTGGCTGTCACCAGGATGTCAGTGACCCTAGAGGATACCCCAAAGCGGGCAATAGCTAGGTCTGCAAGAACCATGCAAGGGCCACGATGGAGACACAGGGACTTGAGGTCCAGATGGACCAGGTGCCCTGGTCCTGGAGAGCAAGCCGTGCACAGGGGCAAAGGCACCGGAGGTTTCACTGCTAGCTGCTGTAGCAAGGGGAACCAAATCCAGCATGGCAAGAAGGGAGCTATGAGGTTTTGAATAATATAAATAAGTAACTTAAAATGGGTAGTTTAATACCTTTTGGTGAGTTTTTCATACCACAGAAACCAGGAAGCATTTTAGGACAACCGTGCTGATCAGAGCCTAAGGCTGCTGAGAATGTGCAGCTCGATGATGTATTCTTAGTGAGGCATCTCGTCCCAGTAGTCAATCCCTATGGAATCCTACATGTTAGATAGAATAGTAGCGCTATGAGGTTTTGTCATCTTTATCATTATTTAACATGTACAGTACATTCTAATAATGTTAAAGATGACAAGGTACATATATACGCTACTAATGTGTTTACTGTTGCCCCAATTTAGTATCAAGTAGCAAACCTGATGATCCAGCCATTTATCTTATCATGCATAGCAGCCAAAAATAAGTTAAACAGGATGGGTCCCAGTACCGACCCCTGCAGAACACCACTAGTAACACCTCCAGGCTGCAACAAGACTCCTCTAACCCTTACCATTTGTGTCCTCCCAGTAAGCCAGTTGTTAATCCAAGGTATTTACTTATATTATTCAAAACCTCCCTTTCTGCTATACTTCCACGGGAGGGTTTAAGGAACAGTGCCCATAAAATGAGTGTTTAGGTATCCTTTAAGCTTCCCTACTGACAAGCACTATCTATTAACCCTGAGGGTTTAGACTATTCACAGGCTCCCTGGAAGTTTAATAACGTCCAACCCCACCGAGTAGGAGGAGGAAGACATTACACAGTTTGAAGATAGAGGGGGACGGCTCAGAGGTAATGTGAGGAAGTATTTTTCACTGAGAGGGTTGTGGATGCATGGAACAGCCTCCTGAGGAGGTCGTGGAGTCAAGAACAGTGGGGACTTCTAAGAATGCATGGGACAGGCATAAGGCAGTCCTAGTGGGGGTAGGAGGAAGTAAGCTGTTGGTTAACTAGGATCTGCAGCTTATCTGTTAGGTAGGAAAATGGGCAGACTAGGTGGGCCAAGCAGTCCTTATCTGCCGGCCAGATTCTAAGTTTCTACAAATAATAGGCCTCCTGCAGCTGAAGCCTAAGGTGTATGGTATACTCCAGGTAGGTTATTTCAATGACCCATCTACACAGACTTTTAAACAGAGGTCTATTGGCAAACAAGTCTCTGTTCTGAACATCAAGAACAAAGGCAAGTGTTCAGTTGAGGTTTTCTTTGTCAAATTGTAGGCATGGATGAAAATGCAGCCTTTCTGATGCCAATTGCATTTTTGAGCTTGGTCCAGGTTGGCCAACATGTCCAAGAGTGTTCTATTGAATCTTTCTGGCTGGGAATTTCCTAGGGTGATAAAGTGTGGTCCTGAATTGCTTGATTCCATAGGCTGCAAGGAACTCTTTTATGACTCAACACTGAAAATTGGGCGTGGTTGGAAAGGATGTGTTGGGCACTCTATAATGGTCTATGTGTAACACAATCCCCACCAAATGCTGTCTCCACCACCTTGACCTGTGGAGAGGAGGGGCAGGCAATAACCTCAGGAGTGACTCCAGTGTTTAGGGATATTTTGGATGGAATGTCTCACTGGAAGCCATCTGTTGTGTATTTTACAGTTTCTGGGTTGGACTTTCCCACACCATTGGAGGCATATCCTGCTGGGGCACCATCTATAAAGTCTATGCAAACATTGGCGGGAACTACTTTGGCCACACTATCCGGGCCTCTTCTGGAGAGACCTCTTGCCTTCCTTTCTATCTCTGCCATGCTACAATGGCACGGTCTTCATTTATCCAGGACTTTTTCTGGCTCCAGGGGTAAATGGAGCCACCTTTGTTGGTCAAAGATAGATTTCATTTGCATTACACTAAACACTTGGCTTTCTCCTGCAGGCAACTTATGGTGGGCATTACTTTATTTACACTTTAACCATAAACTTCATTTTGGTTTACATTAGCATTTGTGATTGCATTTCCAAACTGGTGGAATTAGTGTAGCTAGATGACCCTGCTGGTTGACCAGCAGTGGTGCACATTAAATTACTATAAATAGCAATACAAAGTGAACTCAGTCAAACCTCAAACCCAAAGGTCATGCAATTGCTAAATGTCTCCAACCTCAAATGGAGGTATTTGTAACTTCCTGGCTGACTGAAAACAGACAAATGGTTCCCAGCTAGTACTGCAGTTCCCCAGAAGCAGTAGGAAACCATAAGGTACCATGGTTCCATTATACAAAGGATCCTCCTTGGCAGGGCAGGCTTGGTGTCGCAGCCCTCAGCAGCTCCTCTGGGCTGGACATACCATCTTCCTGTTCTCCCACTTTCTTTCTCTTGCTGGTGTTTGTATAGGCATGGCTTTCCACCGATTGATCAGACTATGGTGTGTCTGCACCAATCCACACGTTGAGGCCTCCAAACCCTTGGGTGGTAGCAGCCTGGTACCAGGCTATGGTACCTGCTTGTGGACCCCACAGACATTTTAGGCAAAAGATCACTTCTCCTTCTCTCTCCTTTTCTCCTGTGCTGACAATGTTCAGTATCAGCTACCATGCTGGCTAGCATGAGAATGCCTCCCTTCTCTGACAGTGATTACTTCTTTAGTCTCACAGTTTATCAGTGGCAGACACACAGTCTGTTGCAGCTCATTTATGGCTCTTCTAGACGCTGGTCCCACCTCAACAGGATCTCTTCATGATCTGCCTATTGGTCATGTCAGCCCCTTGCTCTTCATGAAGCAGCAACAATTCTGATTCATTTGACAGCACTTTTCAGTCAGGGCAGGTGGTCCTGGAGGTCTGACACTTGACAGCAGATTAGCAGTGAAACAGTACCAGAATTAATTAGGTATACACCTGAAATCCATCTTCTTCCAAGTTGGGTAACAGGGTGTGCTTTGAAACAACTGAGAAGCTGCATGGGATATACCATATTGGACTAGATATCTGCAACAAATCTCTCTTGCTTACATCTGAGGGAAGTTTCCGAGTTTAAAGCACAGCTGACTTATTTTGGGGCTGACTGCTTTCAGAGCACAAACCACCAGGCTGTTTTGGGGCTGGGGAGGTTCACCTGTGTCTGACTTAGATGTCTGGATTTTTCTCTGTTTGATTAGCAGGGTATTTTCTCTGTCAAATTGTTGTGTAGGGTATCTTGCTGACAGGAAGGCACTCATCGCAGCAGTGGGTCAGAGCTTTTAGCTGATTGTTTTGTGAGGGCACAATTTTTCTGGAGGCTGAGATGCTGCCCTATTTGCAGACAACTCTCTGCCCTGACGGAGAAAGCTGCCCGTCTTCAGGCCACACTGGACAGTAGTAAGGGAACCTTCCCCAGGCCACACTGGACAGTAGGAAGGGAACCTCCCCATCCAGGGAGCACCAGAGCCACCACCACTACTTCAGAGGTTGCGAAGAAAGCACAGCAGTTGGACCACAGTGGGCTCAGGGAGGGTGAGGATGGTGGAACAGAGGCACACCCAGTCACTTGTTCCACTCCACAATCCATACACCATTCTGGGGAGCATAGCTCCCCATGGATGCACCCGCAGAGGAGACTAAGGAGGCTGAGGACAACTGTCACAAGGGAGGCCCACAGGAAGGAGGCAGAGGACACCACAGGGAAAGGAAGCAGCTCCTGGTGGGGACTCCAATTATTAGGGGATAGAACTGGGGAGCAGGGAAAACTGAAGGTGCCCGCTGGTGCCATGGCTTGAGGGACAGGAAGCGAGATCCTCAGATCACGAGAACAGCTGCACGGGAGTCTGAGCTGGACATCATTGTCCACCTAGGGACAAATGACTTGGCTCATCATGAGATTAGAGCAGGCAGGAGGACTTTGTAGAGTTGGAGAGGGGTCTAAGACAAGTAGCACACACAGTATCCTTCTCAGAGGTGCTGCCTGTCAATGGCATGGGTGAGGCGAGGGTACTTTGCACCATGCAGTTTAATGAATGGTTGAAAATGGTGTGACGCAGACAGGGTTTGGCTTCATTGGGGACTGGGGTTCCACCTGGAGGGACACCCTATACTGGCAGGATGGTCTGCATCTGTCCGGAAGGGAACAAGTCTTTGAGCAATCGGTTTAAATGCTTCATTGGCAAGCTTTAAACTAGTCAAGGGGAGGCACTGATAAGCAGCAGGAAAATCCCAGCCTCTCCCTACAAAACAGGGTACTAAATGAGAAAAGACCGAGGTAGAAAGGTCAGTGGGGATGCTGCAACAGAAGGTAAAGCCATCAAAAATGGAGAGTAATGAGTACCAATGCCCGTAGTCTGAGTAACAAGCTTCCTGAATTAGTGGCCTTGATGGAGGAGGAACATCTGGATATCGTGGCAGTCACAGAAATATGGTACACACAAAACCATGACTGGGACGAAAATACCAGGATACACTATCTACAGGAGGGACAGGAGGGTAAAGAGGAGGAGGAGTAGCTCTTTACATAAGGGAAGGAATCAAAGCAACAGAACAAAAGGGTAAACATGGAAGAGAAGAAGCACTGTGGGTAAATTTGGAGACAGGCAATGGCACCACAATCTGCATAGGGGTTGTATACAGACCCCTTCTCAGTGGAGGAAATGGACAAGGAAATGATAGAAAGTATACTTAGAATGGCAGAAAAGGGAGATATTGCTGATGGGTGATCTGAATATGCCAGATGTTAACTGGAGTACAGTTGCAGCAGCCACTTCAAGAGTGGGGTTATTCTAGATGCCCTACAGGGGCATGCCTTAGACAACTAGTATTGGAGCCCACTGAGAGGGAGCAATCTTAGACCTGGTTCTCTCAAATGGAGATGGAGAGGGATCACAGATGTAGAAGTGGGTAGCCATCTGGGAACTTGCGACCATAGAACAGTATGGTTCACAATAAACACAGCAATAGAGTTAAGCCACACAAAGGCAAAAGTACTGGACTTTAGGGGGCTGACTTTGCCAAATGGCTGAGTGCCTAAGGAATGCACTAGCAAATGGGAAAGAAGGAGGTGGAAGAACAATGGGGAATAATAAAACTGCCATCACAGAGGTAACAAGCCTTGTGTGAAGCAAATAAACAAAACAAAATGATGTAAGAAACCACTGTGGTTCTCAAAGGAAGTGGCAGTGAAGGTTCAAGAGAAAAGAAAGCATTCAGGAAGTACAAGGAATCATAGAAGGAGCAGGACAGAGAACTGTATCAGTTAAAACAAAAGGAAGCTGGGAAGGCAGTCAGAACAGCAAAGGCCCAAACCAAGGAAAAGATAGCCAACTGCCAACTCAGTTAAGAAGGGGATAAAACCTTTTATAGGTACATCAGGAGTGAAGGAAGACCAAGGAGGGATAGTGAGGCTTAATAAAGAGGAGGGAGGGTGGGCAGAGGTGACTGTGAAGCACAGATACTAAACAAATATTTTTGTTCAGTATTTACAAATGAAGAGGGGGGTACCTAAAACAAACAGTAGAAACACTCTGGATACAGAAGTTGATACCAGCCCATTTACAGAAGAAAGGGTTATGAAAGAACTCTTAAAACTGAAGGTGGACAAAGCAATGGGGCCTGATGGGATTTATCCCAGAATTCTAAAAGAACTAAGGGTAGAACTAGTGACACCACTGACTACCCTTTTAACAAATCATGGGAGGATGGGGTGGTACCTGAGGACTGGAGGAGGGCAGATGTGATTCCCTTCACAAAAGTGGGAGCAAGGCAGAAGCAGGACTACAGACCTGTTAGTTTAACCTCAGTGACAGGGAAAATGATGGAATCACTTCTGAAGGAAAGAATTGTCGAGTATCTAGAGGCCAGAGGGCACAGGACCCAAAGCAGCATGGATTCACAGAGAGAAGGTCATGCCAGACGAATCTGATAGATTTCTTTGACTGGGTGACCAAAGTAGTAGATCAGGGAGGGCTGTGGACATAGCCTACCTAGACTTTAGCAAGGCATTTGACACAGTCCCACCGAAAGATTAATATACAAATTAGCCAGCCTGGGAGTGGGTCCCAAGATGACAGTCTGGGTAAAGAATTGGCTGGAGAATAGGACACAGAGAGTAATAGTAAATGGAGTCCACTCTGAAGAAAGGGGGTTACTAGTG
Organism: Neoceratodus forsteri; assembly: GCA_016271365.2. NCBI lineage: Eukaryota > Metazoa > Chordata > Ceratodontiformes > Ceratodontidae > Neoceratodus > Neoceratodus forsteri. Next base: position 429,143,062 of record CM057452.1, read on the forward strand.
GGGTACCGAGGGTTCAGAGTAGGACAGTCCTCTTCAATGTCTTTATAAGCAACATTGCAGAGGGACTGAAGGAAAAGGTGTCTCTTTGCAGATGACACAAAGATCTGCAACAGAGTTGATGCACAAGGTGGGGTGGAAACGATGAGAAGGGACTCAGCAAGGTTAGAGGAATGGTCAAATGTATGGCAGCTTGATTCAATGCTAAGAAGTGCAAGGTAATGCACCTGGGAAACAAAACCCAGGGAAGAGTACACAATGGGGTGAGATACTAACAACAAAAATGGAAAGGGACCTGGGGTAGTCATATCAGATGACCTAAAGGTGGGCAAGCAATGTGAGAAGGCAGTAAGGAGGCTGGGAGGATACTGGGATGCATAGGAGAGGCATCTCCAGCAGAAAACAGGAAGTTGTTATCCCTCTGTACAGACAGCTGGTGAGACCCCATCTGGAGTACTGTGTGCAGTTCTGGAGACCCAGTCTCCGCAAAGACATAGGCAGGATGGAAGCTGTCCAGAGGAGGGCACTAAAATGGTGCAGGGTCTGCACGGAAGACATATGAAGACAGACTTAAGAAGCTTATATGTATAGCCTCAAGGCAAGGAGGGAGAGGGGACATGATAGAAACTTTCATGTACCTCAAGGGAATCAACAAAGTCCAAGAGGGTAGCATCTTTCAAAAAGAGTTGTGCAAGAACAAGGGCACAATTTGAAGATAGAGGCGGCTCAGAGGTAATTTAAGGAAGTATTTTTCACAGAGAGGGTTGTGGATGCGTGGAACGGCCTTCCGGAGGAGGTTGTGGAGTCAAAACAGTGGTGGAATTCAAGCATGCATGGGACAGTCATAAGGCAATTCTAGGGGGGTGGGAAGAAGTAGGCTGCTGGTTAACTAGGATCTGCAGCTTATCCGTAGGTAGGAAATGGGCAGACTGGGTGCGCCGGTCCTTATCTGCCATCAAATTCTCGTTCTATTTCTATGTAAGTTCATGAGCCCTGTGGCTCCCAAAGTTAGCAAGCACCCCTGATTGGCTGAGCTGTGTCCTGTCCCTGGCAGGTCAAAGGTAGCTGTTCATGGTGCTGATTTCTAGTCCATTTGGGCATCTCATAAAAGTCCCATTCCACATCAACCACAAAGTCCAATCCTCTTGTGTACCCTAGCCAATACCATAAGGGTGCACATTCATTTCCAGTGGTGGCAATAGACAGATTGGGTGACTCACAATCTAGCAGTCCAGTCACTAACAGTACAGTACTAGCTCCACTTGCTGTGGCAAGTGCTTTGCTATCTGAGGAGCTAGGAGTCTCAAAGGTATAGTGACCCACAGGGGGTACACTCTCCCTGGCTGAGGAACGGCTGTCCTCAGCTATTTACTGCAAATGTGCAAAGTTCATGACTCAACATATTTATAGTATATACAACAGATACTATTCTAGTCATTATCCAACATTTGTTGTCTAGACAAATGATTCCTGGCTACCATGGTTAACAGTGTTCCTTCAATTGCATAACATTAGGTTGGTTCACCCTGGGGCACCTGGGAATACTGTCGGGAATGAACCAGAGTGTGACATAAATTCCCTTGTGCCCAACATGTCGGGGAGACACCAGATGTGTGAGTCTGAGTACTTGTCTTAGGGGTCTTTCAGAGCATTTCAAAGGGGCTACTAGTTCCTCTTCTGCATCCTAAGTCTCTTCACATTTTCCTGTATCTCCAATGACTCAGCTCCATTCTCCTTATCCTGATGCTCCTCCTCAATGGGGACATCTGCCACAACTGGTGAGACATCCATGGCACAAATGGGTTCCAACTGGGATGTTGTCCTTCTCGGGTATGGTGGATGGGGGTTAATTGATGTTTGTACAGAATAGTATCAGTATCTGACCTCCTGTGTCTTCATCTGAAGACTCACTGTCCTGTTTTTCCCTGAGAGTTTTTTGCACCACTGTACACTGTCTCTTTGGGGTGATGGCCTGAATTTCCAGCTGACTGGGTGCCTCAGACTCCACAGATATGAGGATAATGTCTAACTCCCTGTAGGCAACAAGTGATTCCTGTGAATGGTCAAACTCATTGTTGTTATAACCTCTGGAAGAAACTTATAGACTGGCAGATCCCAAATGTGTTCTATTATGACACCAGGGTATTCCCTCATCTGTGGGCAAGTTTGTGTTTTGGGGTAAGGCTAAATTTCTCACCAATACCTTGTCTCCAGACAAGAGCTTATGAGCCTTCTGACCATACCTGACTTTGCTGGCCAGATTCCTCTTCCTAGCATTTCAGCAGCCAACTGGCAGGCAGTATCCAATTGATATTTTAGAGGTGCCCATACTGGAGATACATTTTAGAACAAGCTCCATCCACTGAGAATCCAAAACAAAAATCAATTGGTAACCTATCCTCTGTCCTGAACATCAAGCAGTTTGGTGACAACCCAGTGGGGTTCACTCATGGTATAAATATATGCATGTACAGATGTACTGACTAGCTGGCTTATTCTGCTTTCTCCTTAGGATCCAAAGGGCACAGTATGTTAAGCAAGGTGAAACTGACGTTACGCTGGCTGTGGATCACCTTAAGGATGATATGGGTCATAACACTTCTGGATTCCCAAGAAGGACAACAGTTTGTTGACAAAGTGACTTTCAAAGAGCAGTTGCAGTTTTATTGCACAGCAAAAAGTTACATGTTTGATCCAATTTAATCCATTTGGGTGTGCCATAGTAACAATGAACTTGTCCATTAAAATGCAGGCAACAGTTGTGGCCTTTAGTCCTTATATGGGTATGTCTGTGCATATAGTGAAAAATGGTCTGTAACCACTCATGTATTGGCAGTATACTTGGAGTCCTGTTCTGGACTGAGGATATCTTTGTATACCAGCTCCATTGTGGCGCTAGTCTCAATGCTGATGAGAGGAATGGCCCACTTGGGCAAAATCTTGCGTTGCACACAGTGAACAACAACACTTCTTCTAGTAGTCTTCCACATGGCTCCCCATTCATGGTCAGTAGACCTGAGCATGTGTCAAGTCAAGTATCTGCTCAGCTCCCAAATGCTCCTTTTTATCATAAAGGGCTTGGAGGACCATCCATCGGAATCTGGAAGTCAGAATCAACTGTTGTTTAGAAAATAGAGCACATTGTCTTTTAGCTGTAGATTGGGGCACCTTTGAGCAAAGGTCTGGTGTCCCCATTCCTGAGACTAGTGTAGGTTGCATCCTTCCTCATTAGACAACACTCACAAGGTCTCTGAGTCTAGGGTTTTGTCTTTCTCTTGCTGCCGTTCAAACTGGCTCAAGTGTGGCAAGATTTTTACTGAAGAGCAGTAAAACTGCAGAAAGCAGAGGGCAGTCACTGGAGTCTCACAGGTTATCCACAAATCGGCACTTTGGTAGGAGAGAGAGCTCGATTTTGAACCTTTGCATAAGGATTTCACAGTTGTTTGGGGTATCTTGACCCACTCTAGCTCAGCAGCAGTGTTGTAAGACAGGTGCTGAGACAAGGCATCCACATCCATATGATTCAACCCTAGACAATATTCCACACTATATTTGTAAATGTACAGTATCGATAGCCATCAATGTCCAGCCACATCCAGCTTTGGTGTTGTCTGTACATAGGTTAACAGGTTCTTATCTGCCTTGGCAGTGATCTGAGCCCCATATAAGTATTCGTGGAATTGGTCCACGATGGCCCACTCGAGTGCTAAAACTCCAGTTTGTGGACAGGATAACTACATTTGGCTGGTGACAAACTCCAGCTGGCAAAGGTTATGGATCTTAAGCCTTCAGGATATGAATACAAAACAGCTCCTAATCTGCTGCAGCTGGCATTGATATGCAGAACCTGTGGTATAGCAGGGTCCTCATATGCCAGGTAACTTAGGCAGGTGATGATTTTTCAGAATGTTCCTTTACAGGAGGCATTCCACCAAGGTCTGAAAGGCTCCTGGACCTTAATGTAGCTTAATGCTTGTTTCCTTCTTTGAGGCTGATCTTCCAAACTTTATTAGTGGATGGATACCCTTTAGTGAAGTACAACAGGACCCTTACCACGTGAGTCTAGTCTTTGACGAAGCATCTGTAATACCTGTAGAAACCCTGGAATTGTTGTAAATCTAGATTTCTCAGTCGAGGCCAAATTGTCAGTGCTTTCCCTTACTGGCGTCCATCTGAATTTCAAGGGCAGACATGATATGGCCTATATACTTTACAGAAGTTTGAAGGAACTGGCACTTATTCATGGACAGATTGACTCCAGATTCCTTGAGATGGTCGAGTACCTTGAAGAGGTGAGTCTCATGTTCTCTAAGGTAGTGCCAAACACAATCACATTGTACAAACTGACAAAATACTCCAGTTAGTTCATATCATAACACTGCTTTTTCCATAAGGTGCTGAAAAGTGGCTTGGCTAGGGTGTCGGATTTGCTTTGGGCATGGAAAGAAACTTGTAGAGCCCCAGTGGGTGGATGAAAACATTTTTTCCAAATTTGCATGGGCCATGGTAATTTGATCCTTTACTCAAACACTGAAAACCAGCAACTTCTATTTAGGCAGTCCAAAGTGTCTTGAATGTGGGGCACTGTATACTGATCAGGTATAGTGAGCTTATTAAGAGTCCGATAATTGACGCACATGCATATATTTCGTTCTTTTTCTGAACCACCGTGACTGGCACCACATAAGGACTTCTACAGTCCTGTATGATACCCGCCGCAAGTAGTTCTTGCAAGTGGCAGCCACATTGTAATAGCGGTGATGCAAAGCATCTAAAACTTTCTCCAAACAGGCAATGGTCATACAGGAGGATTTAGTGTTTCTTTCAGGTCAAACAGTCCAAGTCTCATTCACTTATGGAGCATATGTTGGTCTTGGCAGCCAACTGCCAGATGATCCAGGCTCTCCACCATAGGTAGAGGTGATTCTCCTGAATCAAATGCAGCAGGAACCTGTTCAGTTTTAGAACTGTTCATGCCTGGTTTGACTGCACAGTAGGATCAGCTCAGTATATCAGGGCCAGAGTCCTTCCCATTCTGACAACGAGGATCCTCTCAGTCAGATTCTCCTCCTCTGGGGCAGTATAGCCTAGAGATTAGAGCAAGAGCTGTGAAACAGTTTGGTACATCCAGCAGACCTGGGTTTGATTCTCAGAACATCCACTTGCATACTGTGTGACCCTAAGCAAGTCATTTAACCTCCCGTGCTTTGGGACTCACCTGGTAATGAGTTTCTGTTTAGTGTGCCTTTCCACACACAAAGTTATAAAATAAATAAAATATAACATTCTTGACCTGAACAGCAATCCTGTGTACCATGGTATCTGTAAGGGCAGGTAATGCAAGTGGTTTCACTAGTAACCCATTGGGAAATCAGTGCTCTTCTGGGGTGTGGACTATCAGTATCTGGTTAGCGATCTTTTCCCTCAAGCGGACGACACTGCTAATAGCAGATTCAGCATTCAAGGGCAGGGTGAGCTTCTCTCTATCCAGGTACCATGCTATCGTAGCTTCATCCTCCTCATCTTCAGGCACTTATTGAACATATCTCGATAAGATTGTCTTACTAATCCATCCAAAATATTATGTTCCTACCTGAACTTAAACAATTGATATTGTCCTTGCTAAGCAAGCACTCATCCAATGTGCCGCCAAGCTGCACTGAGAGCAATTACAGCTCTGTGACACTGAGGTAACCTCACAACCTATAAAGCAGATGACCAGGGTTCTAATTCCAGCAGGACCATATGTACTGTTAACTATCTACAGTAGCATATTTCAGACAGGACCATTTTGTAGTACCTTTGTACTGCATACTGTGTAGATGGGGATATGGATAAAGGTAGGAGATGTTTTCTAGCAGTGCCTCCTGAGAGTGGGGTGATGACTGTGTCCACATAGATGTGTACAAAAGGACAAGAAGTGAAAAGGAGATGATGGCACTGTGGATTATAGAAGGTATGGAGTAATTCTATCCTGTCTAGTTACAGGGCAGCCAGTGTCAAAAATAAATCTGGCAAAAGTAGTTGTCTGGATTAATCTGGAGCCAGGGAAGGCTGAGTCAGTTTGGTTGTGGTAAAAGGATTTAATGAGCCCTAGGGAAAATTTGGGGAAAACCAATTTTAGACTTAATTCAGCATAGAATTCTCATATTATGTGCATTTACTGTATCTTCCTATTAGTTATAATGACCATGCACATTAATATGAAAACAAAGTCATCGTCCTCTAGACTTCATCTGCTCTGGCTGTTTGTCGGCACCTGACATCATCCTGTTTTTACATCATACTCATTTGCACATTACGACTGTGACATCAGTTGTGAAGGAATGTGATGGTACAGACAAGCTACGCCAGAGTGGATGAAGTCTCGAGGATAATAATCTTGTTTCCATGTTAAGGTGCTCAGTTATAAAGATAAAAGAAAGTTACAACAGAAAACATATCAATTACAAGCTGAAATGTATCTAAACATTTTACATTTTCAGTTTCCTGAGACCTGGGGTTTTTATATGGTTTGCTTAAAACTAAGGCTCAAGCAGATAAGGCGCTTACAGATAACAATTTCTGACCAGTTACAGGTTAAAGGACACTTACTAAAGTGTTTAAAATAGTTATTTTTGGAGTAGGTCTGCAGGCTGATCTAGGTGAATTTCTTGTGTGGATTCAGGAAAACCAAAGTTCAAGTAGGTCATAGTAAGAATTACTCCTAAACTGGAAACAAAATACCTACTACTTTAATTATTGTGACATTTATTAAGGGACTTCACAGAGCAAATATGGGCTAAATATTTTGAGTTTAGCATTGTATTCTCAGCCACTTACACATTTTCATGGACAGCAATTTGGACACATTGATACAGCTTACAGGTACGGTGTAAACAGGTGTTTTAGATGGGAAAGTGATGAACAGTGGGATCAGACTTCTGAGAACAGGGTGGGGCAGGGAGGAACTGGTGACAGAACCAGGGTGATGGCTGAGATGCTAAATAAATACTTTGCTTCAGGGTTCAACATGGGGTTTCTGGAGGGGGAGCACTCTTTGGTAAGGCCCATGGCATGAGAATAGCCCTGCTGCATCCTAGCAGACATCACACCCGCCCTGGTAGCTGACTTCCTGACCAGGTGTCCCAAGAGGCTGACAGGATACAACCCAGTATCTTAGCAGACCTAAGGGAATACCTGGCAGGGATGCATGCAGCAATAAAGAGTGTGACTGGACAACTGGGATTCTGGAAGACTGAAAAGTGTCAAATGTTGTCCCCATCTTCAAGAAGGGACAAGATCAGAACCCAGCAACTACAGGTTGGTCAGCCTGATGTCAGTGCTGGGCAAGGTCCTTCAAGACATTAGCAAGAATAGACTAAAGGAGCACTTGGTTGAGGCCTATGTTTTTGCTCCTCCCAACATGGCTTTATGAGAAGCTATGAATGTCAAACAAACCTGATTACCTTCTTCAAGGGGGTGACCAGGGAGACTGACAGGGATAAGGATGCTGACACAGTCTATCTGGACATCAGACTGGCCTTTGACACTGTGGTGCATGGCAAGCTTCTGGCAAAATACACTAGTGTAGAATACATGACACACATATAGTATGAGGTGGATTGCTAAGTGACTTGGAGGTGGAAAGCATAGGGTTGTGGTGGATTGGCACTAATCTACATGGAGGGGTATTTAGCAGTTTACCTCAGGTGAGTGGCTTACCTCAGATATCAGTGCTTCAGCCATAGCTGTTCAACATTTTCATCAACCATCTAGAATCTAGGGTCTTTAGGGGCTGCTTAAGCTTGCTGATGACACTAAGCTGGCCAGAGTAGCAGACAAACCTGAACAAGCTTTGTGATTGGTCAGACATATGGAATCTCAGATTCTAAGTTGCTAAATGCAAGATACTATGCTTGGGAAGGAAAACAGGTAGAACTTGCACATGGTGGGGCTCCTCTTGCTGCAGTAGAGGAAGAACTGGAGGGTCATATAGGCACAGGCATGAAGCATGACAAGCACTATGTGGCTAGTGTCAAGATGGCCAGCAGAATGCTGGGATGGATCACAAGGGACATGACCAGCAGGGCAGTGGGCGTTATCCTGCCTCTTGACAAGGTCCTGATCAGAAGCCACCTACTGTAGAGTATGCATGAAGTTGTGAGCTCTCCAGTATAAAAAGGGCATTGAGGCAGTTAAGAGAGTGCAATGCAGGATCACCAAAATTATCCAGGGTATGGGAGGTAAAAGTTATGAGAAGCTGGTGGGCCTTTACATGTTCACACTGGAGAAAAGGAGTCTGAGACAGAACATGATCTCACTTTTCTGCATATGTACGGATATCAATAAGATCAGAAAGACAGCGATGCTTGACCTAACATCCTTCAACAGGATAAGCCCTGAAACTCAGAGGTGGTAAAAATAAGGGGCAATGTTAGGAAGTACAGTACTTCTTCTCCCAGAAGGTGGTGAACCTCAGGAACAACCTACCAGTGGAGGCAGTGGACATGAAGATAGTAAGGCCCTGCAGGTAAGCCTGGGCAAATTTCTGTTTAACAAGGGAATCACACGGTACCTTGGGTATGACAGTGGGTAGGAATCCTTGTGCTAGTACATCTGTACAGCTTACTTACCCATTCCTGCTTATGAAGCAGGGGAAGACAGGATGAACCAAGAGTCCCTCCCAACGTGAAATCACTATGTTACTATGATCTGCGTATGGGCCCCAGTTTTTAAAGCTTTACAGCACACATTCTGAAATGTTCAGCATATATGATGAGAGGAATCGAAACACTGAAAATAATTACCAGAACGCAGGCTAGTGGAAAGCATCTGGGCACACTGAAGTTTCCTGCTCCCAGTTGAATGATTTGCTGACTTAGTGTGCATCAGTCTTGCTCCCTTTGTGGTGTGGTTGTATTTGAGACAGGAAAGTAAAATTTAATTGTGCAGGAACTCAAAGCTGGGGAGAAAGCTGGGGTACATTAGTGGCATGTTTTATTTCCTCTAGCCTCCTAGCTTTGAGTAATAATTACAGAATCAACAGGTGGCACAAAACACACTGCAGCATGTTGCAGACATAAGCCTTGGCAGACTTGGAAAGTGACAATTTTTCCTTAAAGATCATTTGAAATTTAAGTTTTACTGGTAGCATGTACTAGTAATAGAAACTGTGTTTAAGTAAAATAAAATGTACCACCAACATTACAGGGTTGTGCCAACGTGTTTTTCTCTACTGCTGCTTTCCTTATCTCCCAGGCCTGCGATACTTCACTGCTGTCATGAAGTCCTTAGTCTCTAAATATTTCTACCCCAGCCCTTTGTGAAATGTTTTTTTATTTAAAGAAAGTTATAGTACTGTATATAAACATAGAGTGAAATATTCATTTTATGTACCAAGGTGTTTAACATAGCTGTTTTAGCAGGACGAAAGCTGTGCTGAGATTAGAATGACTTCCTGCTTCTTCCCACAACACTAAGGGCAGACACAGCAGTGACAAAACACAATTCCTGGTTATTTGCATACTATTCTCATGGTGCATTGCATTATTGAAGGGACTTGGCAAGGTTGGAGGAATGGTCAAAAGTATGGCAGCTTAAGGCACTTTAACACACTGTGCCTTGTAACAGAACAGGTGTTACAGACTCACTGTTCCAATGCAAAAATGTGTGTGCAAGCAACCCATTTCCCAAAGAAAAGTGAGCGCCACCCCTGTTTGAGTGAGTTTGCTGGCTTCTGTTACTTTGTGCCCTGGCATGTAAAAGCAGCTTTCCATTCGTCTCTCGTGAACAGCTAGATCTGCAAAGAAAATGCCCATATTGGCGAACATTAAAAAATTATGATTTCAATACAGAATTCATTTAGGAAGATTCTCCCTATCGAATTCTGTTGAAAAACATTTTAAAAAACTCATCCCTATTGATTTGTGCTCCTTAACACATTTCAATAACTTAGAGGTTTGTGAGTTACCTTTCTTCACTTAACTTTGGATAAATGTTTACTGGTTTCAACAGAACTCATTGGGGAAAATCGGCCTAAATGAATTCTGCATTGAACTTAGCTTTTTCTTTGTTATCAAAGCAGAATGGCTGCCCAGAGTTCTGTTAGGTTGCTGTGATGTCATCGGACACTGGATGACAGGAAACACCACAAACGCCGGAAGAGACAAACAACTTAAACACCAGTTCTGTGTACAAGTGGCACCGGAGCACAGCGGAGAAGCATTACAGGACTGCAACAAAACCGAGTGGCACAAATAAGTGCTGTGTCAAAGTGCCTTTTAGATTCAACGCAAATAAGTGCAAAAGTAATGCACCTAGGAAACAAAACCAGGGAAGAGTACACAATGTGGGGAGAGGTACTAACAACAACAAATATGGAAAGGGACCTGGGGTTAGTCGAATCAGATGGCATAAAGGTAGGCAAGCAATATGAAAAGGCAGTAAGGAGGGTGGGGATACTGGGATGCACAGGAGAGGCATCACCAGTAGAAAACAGGAAGTTGTTATCACTCTGTACAGACAGTTGATAAAACTCCATCTGGAGCACTGTGAACAGTTCTGGAGACCCCATCTCTGCAAGGACGTAGACAGGATGGAGGCAATCCAGAGGAGGGCAACTAAAATGTTACAGAGTCTGCACCAAAAGCCATACAAAGAGAGAGACTAACAGAGCTTAATATGTATACCCTCGAGGAAAGAAGGGAGGGGACATGATAGAAACTTTCAAGTACCTCAAGGAAGCAACAAAGTCCAGGAGGGTAGCATCTGTCAGAAAAGAGATGCAAGAACAAGGGGCATAATTTAAACATGGATGGCTCAGGGACAGCATGAGGAAGTATTTTTCACACAGAGGGTGGTGGATGTATGGAATGGCATTCCAGAGGAGGTAGTGGGTCAAAATGGGAATTCAAGAATGCATGGGACAGACATAAAAGCAATTCTAGTGGGGGTAGGAGGAAGTAGGCTGTTGGTTAATTAGGATCTGCAGCTTATCCAATAGGTAGGGAAATGGGCAGACTGGGTGGGCAAAGCAGTCCTTATCTGCTATCAAAGTCTATGTTTCTATTGTGTTATGTGTACTTTTGCATTTCATTTACAATTTGGTGGCACACTTTGTTATTTTTAAATAAATGGTATTTTGATATAAATAAATCTCAGCAAGCAGTGAAAATAACACAAAGTGCATTTTATAGTTCTGTCGCTCTCAAAAGAAAAGAATGTTGGACAGGAAATTCAGGTGCACTCCTCTACTCATTTCAAAATATGACAGGATCTTTAACATCCATGTCCATAACTACCAGAAACTGGCAAACTGGCAGGAGGGATTTCAGTTTAATACCTTTTTTTTTTCAAATATCTTTATTGTTTTTTTATTTTAGGTACAAACAGACATACAACATTAATAACAAACAATGCTGCATTCTGAAACATGAGCTACAGTGACGTGAACATGTAGAAAAGCTCTTATCTGACTACTGATGACTGTTCCACATGCAAATGCCATTACTATTACTTTTCTGTCTGGTTACATTCATCGTATTTAAATGCCTAGCATACATATATGTGTGTATATATATATATATATAAATAATAAATAATATCTTTATTTTAAGGCGCCTTTCAGAAAATCAAGGCACCATACATAATAAAATCAAACAAATTAAATAAAACATTTAAAACCAAGCAAACATCAATATACTAATACAGGCCAGCTAATCGCTTCCATAAGCCTGGTGCCATAAATATAAGTCTTTGAGCTGATTTAAAACTTTCCACAGTCGTACATTCCATAACCGATGAGGTAGAGAATTTCATAATGTAGAGCCATGAACATAAAGTTCTGGCTCCCAAAGATTTCAAGCACCTTAGGCATCTCTAGCAAACCGTCGCCGGCCGCGAAGCAATCTCCCAGGGCAGTAGGGAACCAGCAGCTCTTTCAGATAGTCCGGCCCAGTCCGTTAGGGCCTTAAAAGTCAGCAGCTAACTTTAAGGTGATCCGACACCTAACTGGTAGCCAGTGCAGATCGCGCAGCACCGCGTAATATGACTTGATCGAGATGATCCCATCAGGCCGGGCTGCTGCGCCTGCACCAGCTTCAGGCAGTGGATTTCAACCCCTGAAAGCCATAGGTATAGGGAGTTGCAGTAATCTAAGCAAGAGGACACAAAGGCATGAACCAAGACAGAAAGGTTGCTGGACGGAACCAGATGCTTAATCCTGGAGATATTCCTTAGATGATAAAGGAGGATTTGATGACAGCCGACACCTCGCGATTGCAGGGTCAGCCCTTTATCAAAATCACCCCAGGTTTTGCACCTGGTTAGAGGTCAGGAGAGGGACTCTCCAAAAACAATCCAGAGGTTGACCCACTATCCATTCCTCCTGCCCAGCGACCAGGTTCCACAACCATCACCTCAGTCTTATCCGAGTTCAACTTTAGCCAACTCATATCCATCCACTCCTGGATTTCTTTGAGACAGTTGTTAAAGACCAAGAGACACTACCCTGGTCAGGTGCAAAGACAGGAAGAGCTGGGTATCATCGGCATAATAATGAAACCTCAGCCCATACCTTCTCACAATGTCTCCGAGGGGTAGCATGTACACCGCAAACAACATGGGTGACAAAACTGAACCCTGAGGACCCCAAAACAGAGACATTGGATCTGAAGAAAATACTCAGATACCACTCTCTGAGTTCTTCCAGTGAGGAACGATGTAAACCACCTGAGGATAGATCCAGTTATTCCACAGATGTACCTCAGATGGCTAAGTAACAACCCATGGTCCACGGTGTCAAATGCTGATGATAAATCCAGAAGAACCAAAGATGGACGGTTCTTCTGATCTCGCCATCAGAAGATCATTGAGCACCGAACCAGCACTGTCTTGGTACTATGTCTCTTCCAAAACCGGACTGGAGGGGCTCATAGATGTCATGGATGGTTATATGGTCCTCCAGTTGTGCTGCCTCTCTTTCTCAATCACCTTCCTAAAAAGGGAAGTTCGAGATTGACCTGTAGTTGGCATGGCAGTTTGGGTCAAAGCAGCTTTCTTCAAGAGTGGTATCACTATCACCTCTTTCAGAGAGTTAGGAACTCCCAGATTCCAAGGAGCACCAAACTATCCGAGCTAGGAATGGTCCGATAACATCAAGACAACCCAATATCAGGAAGTTGGTCCAGGATCCATACTACAGCATGTAGGCGCATATCCTGGATGATCCGCATGACATCCATGAAGTCAGGGCGGCTGAAGGTACTCAGGAAAACTGAGGAAAAGTGACCTCATGCTGATCACAAGTAACACCCAAAGAATCGCTGGTTGGGCCCTGCCCTGATGTCGCCACCTTATCAGCAAAAGAAATGAGCAAGCTCATCGCACTCTATTTGCAAAAAGCTTTCCGAACCTGGAGACAGGCTGGGTTGACAGTCTGTCCACAGCACGGAATAGCTGGGCTGGTCGGTTCTGAGCTACCGTGATCTCCTGGACAGGAACTCTGCCTTCTTATGGGTGATTGTGGATTGATAGACTTGATAATGGTCCATCAATCTAAGGCGGTTGACATCAAGGGCAGATTTCCACCAGCGACATTCTAACCGTCCTTGTTGCGTATCTCCCTCAAACCCCATCAAACCATGGGGTTCAGGTGAAGGAAAGGGATAAACTTGGACTGGAGCAATTACATCCAGGGCCCCGAAATGGCCTTATTATAAGCCAGCACGAAGGTCTCTGGGTCACTGCTTGCCACAGAGAGGGACGATAAGTCAAGTGCCGAGATAGGCTCTGAGAACTTATGTCTCGAAAGGGCGGTACCTGACCATCTCCACAGGAAGGCCTACTGGGGGTGCTAAGCTAAACCGCACAGTGTAATGATCAGACCACACAACAGGTTCCACCCCAAATTGGAGGCCTGATCCCTAGGAGGAAAACCAGGTCAAGGGAGTGACCGTGCTTATGTGTAGCAGTGGTAACCACCTGTGTGAGGCCCAAAGATGTCATTAACTGGAGGAAGTACTGTCCAAATTGTGAGAGTCTGTCATCAATCCAGGCGTTGAAGTCACCCAGAACCATCAGTTCTAGCGACTCCAACGTCATGTCGATGTCAAATCTGCCACTTCCTGTAGGAAATGCTTCTCATCACCGGTGGACGGTAGATGAGGGCAATCCTACAACCTCCATCTGTTACAACGATACACTCAAATGACTCTGCTTCCTCAACTAGTACACTCAAGAAGTTTAGTTCGGTCTTGAAACAGACCGCCCTCATGTCCATCTCGGGCTGTGTATCGACAGTACCCAGCTGGAGTTAAAGCCTCCAGAATGGGGCCAGAATTTTCATCCAGCCAGGTCTCAGTGATGCATGCCAGGTCCACAGTTTCAACAAGCTCTGCAATAATTGCGGTCTTGTTTTTAATGAACCTGGCATTGCATAACACGGCCGGTTGGACTGAACCTCGGGCGCCCAAACCATCTGCCTACTATAATCAGTAGTGCCCTTGAGTATGGAAACCAAACATGGAGCCCCAGTTCTGGGTTCCATTTCACCCCAGGGCATCTCCTGAGCCTACTACCCTGATGTGATGGCCTCCCTCTGCCCTCCACTGTTCACTCCCTCCACCCTCCTGCAACTCCTACATGCAATACCCAATGCCCTGCACCATAAATAGGTGTCAAACTGAAGAGGAGGAGGAAAGAAGGGACGGAGGCCATGAAGAACAGTGACTAGTAGTGCAATAATCATGGACGCCAGCATCTCAGGCATTCAATGACTGAAAAACACAATTAAATAAATATCAAAAACACTACAAACAATTAAATAATAATACAATCCCAATATTAACTTAACTAAATAATGAAATACTTAACCATAAATCCACATACCCACAGATAACGTTAAAATTAAAACCTAGACTTTGAGTCCTTCAAAATAACTTAGTCCCACTAGGAGGCCAAGACAAAACCCTCAGCCCTGAGGTCTCTCACTCCCAGAAAGCATAAGGAGAATGTTTTCTCAAAGTCTAAACACTCCCAGGAAGCATAAGGAGAATGTATTCTGAGTCTAAACACTTAGGCAGACAGGTTTTAAACAAGGCAGGTTTAGGGTGCAAAAATAAAGATAATTGAGGAATGAAGATGTCCAAGCCCTCTCACTGCTTGGACAGCACTGGGAATATAGGCACTCTCACTGCTCATAAAGTTATTAACATTCTGGGCCACCAAAACTTAAAAGGAAAGAAATGTTTGACCGTATTTGAAGATCTTCAGACACAAATAGCCATCACCAACCCATTCCTTCCAGGCCGACATCCACCACATGCAAGCACAGGGAAACCTATGTATAGGGGCCCGAGCCAAAAATATTCGCTCTGGTAGAAAGAACTACCATTGGGATTCACCAAACAGCAGACCCCTGGGGAACCAAAGAGGATCCTGGGCCCACCGGTCAGTTCCTGGCCAGTACACAGCTCAGGTCCCCACACCACAGTGAAATTCGACTGGGACTCCCAGCACAAATCAAGGAACCCCTGTACTGCAAATGTCCCATTAATGGCTTGGCACAATCCCACGCTTTGGTTTCTTCCAACTCCAATAATCTTCCACGTAACACCAGCCACAATCACAGTTCCCAGGTCAGTCCAGGTCCCTACTGAAAAGCTGCTCCAAAAAGCCACAAAAGATATATCCAGCCAAGGTAAAAGGAGTAAGTCCTTCCACTACTCCCGACCTCACAGCCTGCCACACTGCGGTATGGTGAGCAGTAAAACAATCAAGCAGACATCCAAACTCCCGAGCGGAGAAGAAGGAATGCAGCAGATGAAAAAGAAACCTCCTCCTCTTGTCCCCAAAGCCGCTGGCTCAAACACGAGACAAATAGGTAAACGGAGAAGGGAAGCAGCAAAATCCTCCTCCTCTCGTCCCCAAAGCTGCTCAGATCAAATAAATAAAAGAAATCTTCTCCGCAGCTCTCCTCCCTGAAGCTGTTCAGTTCAAATAAATAAAATAAATCTTTCTCCGTAGCTCCGTAACTCCTTGACTCCACAGTCGACTCCACAACTTATCACCTCATGACTGGAGAGAAGCCCGTGTAAACAAAATCAGAGGACTCTGGAAACAGAGACCAAGAGAGAGACCAGCACCCAAAAATAAAGTAAATCACAAGACATCAACACCCTAATTTAGCTCTTCTTCAGCCCTAACTAGTCTAACTGTGCAAACATAAAATAAACGAAGAAAGACCGAAACGAAAGGCAAATAAAATGAATAAAAACAAGTAAAACAAGTAAAACGATCAGACTAGTAAACAGGCTAGCTCAGCCCAGCCACCATGTTTTGTTTTTTTTTTTACACATACATATATTATAGTGCCAAGGTTGGCTAGTGAGGCAAGTAAGTCTGGCGAGCAAAGGCACAGAAGGAGCTTCAAATAGCTGAAGGAATTAAGAAGGGAGAGGGCTTTTCATTGTATAAGTGAGAAAAGGGACAAGAAGGAAGGGATTGTTAGGCTTAAGAATGGTGTGGAGTGGTGGAGGATAATGGAGGAAAAGCAGAGATACTAAATGAATACTTGTTCTGTCTTCACCAGGGAGAAGGACGAAGCAGTGCCTTCAGGAGGGAAAAGAGGAGTGGGGACACAGACATAGTGATAGAGGAAGATAGAGTGAGGAAGGGTCTGCTGACACTGAAAGTGGACAAATCACCAGGCCTGGACAGATTACATCCAGGGGTACTAAAGGAACTGGCTAAGGAGCTGGCAGGGCCACTAGCAGACCTATTTAATAGTTCACTAGAGTCAGTCGTAGTACCACAGGACTGGAGAACAGTACATGTAGTGCCCCTTCACAAAAGCTTTCCAAGGATGATCCATGGAATTACAGACCAGTCAGTCTGACCTCCATTGTGGGCAAGCTCAAAGAGACCATACTAAAGGAAATGTTGGTGGAATATCTAGAGGAACATGGTCTCCAGGATGAGAGCGGCATGGGTTCATGGGGAGAGATCATGTCAAACAAATCTGATTGACTTCTTTGACTGTGTCACTAAGACAGTAGACAGGGGCCAAGTGGTAGACATCCTCTATCTTGATTTCAGCAAGGTCTTTGACTCTGTGCCCCACAAAAGGTTGATCAGGAAGTTGGTGGATCTTGGAGTTGGGAGAAGATGGTCAGTTGGTTGGAAAACTGGCTGAGGGACAGAACCCAGAGAGTGGTGGTAGGGGGAGAGTTATCTGACACCAGAGAGGTAACCAGTGGGGTCCCACAGGGCTCTGTGCTGGGGCCGGTGTTGTTCAATGTCTTCATCAATGACATTGGGGATGGCATTAAAAGCAAAATGTGCCTATTCGCAGATGACACCAAGCTCTGTGGGAGAGTGGACACAGCTGAAGGGATCTGGGAACTTCAGGAAGATCTGGAAAAGCTGGGGAGGTGGTCCAGGATCTGGCAGCTTGGCTTCAATGCCAAGAAATGCAAAGTTATGCATATTGGAGCCAAGAATCCCAGGACAGAGTATTACCTGGGTGAGTCCCTGTATCTGCATCAGAAGAGGAGGAGGAGAAGGACCTGGGAGTGATGATCACTAGTGATCTGAAGCACTCCACACAGTGCAAGAAAGCAGCAGCAAAGGCAAACAAGATGCTGGGATGCATAGCTAGGGGATCAGTAGTAGGAGAGATGAGGTGTTACTGCCCTTGTACAGGTCACTGGTAAGGCTGCATCTAGAGCATGGAGTTCAGTACTGGTGCCCACACCTCAAAAGGACATTAACCTGCCGGAGAAGGTACAGAGGAGGCTACAAAGATGATAGCCGGTCAGCAGGGCAAGGCATATGAGGAATGGTTGAGGGCACTGAACATGTACTCCCTGGAAGACAGGAGAGAGAGAGAGAGAGACATGATTGGGACATGCAAGTACTTGAAAGGGATAAATAAGGTTGATAAGGAGAGTCTCTTTAAGCTGAGTGGCACTTTAATAACTTTGCAATCGTATGACGGATTTGCCTGAAATTTTGCATGCTTGGTTAGGCTCCATAGGATCTGGTAAATTTTGTTCGGTCAGATATGCAGTTCTGGAGCTATGGTGCACCAAAAACATGTAAAACGCCACTTTTGGGGTTATTTCTTTGTTTGACAGCCCAAATGGTTTCTCCATCTGGGCTGAAATTATCTGGGAATATGTAGTCTGGGTCACTGATGTGCCTTTTAAGATTTAATGAAAAAATATTAATCCATTCAAAAGTTATTCAGTTTTAAAGTTTTCCATTATAGTCAATGAGAACAAAATATATCTGCTTCTCGAAAGCTGCCGGCACTACATTTTACTGTCGCAAATGCCCTGAGTAGTGCATGCCACCGCCATCTTGTTTTCAGTTAGCCACGGAGAAAAATGACTGTAGTTCAAATTTGACTGCCCTAAGTAAACATTGACAGCTGAGTTTACCTAATTGGGGTCTGAGGAACACAATGTTGGCATCAGAATTTTAAAATTATCCTTGAAATATGTTTTCCAGCATCGAGCCCCAGTACTGTCACCAATTGCAAAAGAACGGATGCGACACTTTCACAATTTGTACACTTTTGCACCCGTTCTTTCACAAATTTTGCAAAAGTGTTGCAATTTGCAATGCTACTGCACCAAAACACAATTTCTTTGTCACTCACTGCAACTAAATGGTTACGGCTTTTGAGCTGAAATTTGCAGGGTGGCAAGCTCTGCCCACAGATGTGCCTTTTGCTGGTTTGGTGAAAAGAATTACACCGATTCCATAGCTACAGTTTTCTGAAGTTGAGAAATTTCCCATAGGATAACACTGCAGTGCCTGGGGTGCCTTTCAGCACCCGTATCTCAAAAACAATTCGAGATACGGATTTTTGCTCTGAGCAGTTTAGTCCACCTTTAATTGGACTAAGCATGCGTGGAGGTTTCCGGTCATGATTGTGACGCTTGGACAGCTGGTTCTGATTACTCTATGCTTTTGTAAATAAAATGTGTTACTGAATGTCTCTTGAGACATGCTGAGACAGCCTGTGGGATGCCCCCCAGGTCTCGGCTAAAAGATGTATCCTAAAAGCCAGGAGATAATTACAGACTAGAAGAGACTTAAATTAAGGATCTCCTGTTTATCTAGCTTAATTGTAGCTGCCAGCTGCTAGGATAGGAAATCATGAACTTTTATAATGTTAGAGGAAGAAACCAGGTTATGTCACTTAGGTGCTAAATCATAAATGTTCCTTTGATATCTGTGAAAGAGCAGGATGCTGCTCATGGATGAAAGAAAGAACTTGGAAAGTTACAGACTTGATTGGGAAGTCAAATGGGAAACAAGTTTTGCTGATGTCACCTATTTAATTTACTTTCCGAATGAAAAGACATCCTGTTTGGTATAATTTTTATATTCTGACAGGGAGGAGCTAGGTGACTTCATGCAAAAAGGTTGGCACAGCCACTCTTAAACAGCATTCTGTTTTCCACTTAGAGATATACCTGTTTGGACTCTGAAGAAGAAACGCTACTCTAGCACTATTAGAAGAGATACATTAGATATATAAGTCTAATTGTCTGGTGGTAGGAATTTTGCACTTTTAACCTTTTTTTAAGTGATTGTATGTTTTTGTGATATACTGTTCTGTATTTACATTTTACACATTTGTATTTATTTTTAAGTAAACTCTCATTTTAAGAGACTACTTGGTGTGTCTTTGAAATTTTTCTTTGACAAGTGAAGCATATATGATTAAAGCTGACACTGTGCCTAAGCTTACTGGTTTTACCAAACTGGGAAAAGGTAAGAGTTTATTCTGAGGTCTTTCATAGAGTTTTTAAGATTCATTTTGTACACTTGTTAGGGTGCCTGTGAGCAAAAGATATGTGCCCCCCAAGAGCAGAATTATCTGAGCCTGTACATTGGGTACGCTTAGCAAGAGGTTCACAGTTTGGATCCCTCCAGAACTTGAGACCAAAGTTTGATTTGAACCCACAAAACAGACAGGAGGGTTACCCTGTTTCGGTTCCTGTTCACAATACTGCACTCGGAGGTTGGCACTGTGGGAGCAGAACCTGACCTGCTGAGTGGGGTTGTGACAATGATTACAACTGCAGTGGAATTGTAGGGTCATGCTCCCACATATGCATATGGATACCATTATATAAAATGGGCAGCGTGAAGGGAACATAAGGCCCTCCAGGCCCTCCAGGCCCTGCACTTCCACAACCACATACCAGTTACATTACACTTTCTCAAAAGAAGGGAAAGTCATTGCAAAAACTCATTATACAATGGCAAGAAAGAATCTTGGCTCCTGATTGGTCAGTTGCCCATCACAGCAGGGATGTTATCCTGGCATAACATCCTGCTGATGTTCTGGCTGACCAGCACATTGATTGTTTGCATCTTTTCTTAAAAAATATTTTTAAACACGAAATAAAATTCTTTAAAATTCTTTTTTCTGTATAGAACAACGAGCATTTTATAATAGGAATATCAGTCTCCAGGGTGAGTGTTATGCTGGGATAATATCCCTTCTCGGTGTTGGACACCAGCCGCGTGGCCTGGGCTCAATTCACCCGAGCGGAATGTTATTCCAGAATAACACCTACCCCTGTCAGGCATTATTCCTTTATTAACGATCAGTTAGGGTTGATTGCACAGCAACAAAAGTTTGGAAATTCATAGTTAGGGTCCCCACCCCTACCAACCCCCCTCCTCATTCTGCACACACCAGCAGGCATTGGGGTGTTCCATGAATCATCAGGCCTAACTCACCCATTCTCCTATACTGTACCTTGCCAGCTTGTTTACACATGGAATGGGGTGAGAGTTGGGCCTGATGACTTATGGACACCCTGACGATGTTGGTGTGTGTAGATGGGGTGTGGGTGGGTGGTAGGGGGCGACAAGGCCAGTATAGTTAGAGTGAAACTGCATTTCTATGTTAAAGTGAAAACTTTGAGCCTTAATAACTTTGGAGCTGTTCAATGGATTTGCATGAAATTTGGCATTCATAATCTCTAGAGTAGGTCTCTTGACCTGCCAAGTTTTGTGGGAATCCTATAAGTGGTTTCTGAGATATAAAGTGTTGAAAACAGAAAATCTGGATTTTGACATATCTTTCTACAGCTGGATCTCAAAAACGGCTTTATGTTGTGGAGTCAAATTTTCAAGGTAGAAAGCCATTGGTGCTAGATGTGCCTTTTGAAGGTTTGGTGTAAAATATTAATCCATTCAAAGGTTGTGATATTTTTATTTTCCCATTATTTCCTATGGGAAAATGTATATGTCAGGTATGAAAATACTATTTATCGCGACAACAGGAGTATTGTGCAAAAATACCAGCTTAATTTCAACAATAGAGATTGTGTGAAAAATACCAGCTTCTTTTGCAAAGAATGCTGGTATTTTTCACACAGTTCATAGCCCTGCGATCAGCTGAGCTGTTTCCGCCGCCATCTTGTTTTGCCGCTTAGCAAGGATGTTGAACTACGGAATGTTTTAAACCAAAACAAAATCAGAAAACAGCTAAAGAGAACCTGTTCAGGTGTATTCTGATGTTTTTTGTGTTTTAAGCTGGCATCAAACACGTTTTCTAAGTTGGTGCCAGCTTATACAGAGTGCTTGTAGCCATTTCTCTGTATGAGAAGAGTGGTATTTTCTGGATTTCTGCAGCTGCAGCTGGAACTCGTATGCTGGCTGCAGAGTCAAGGTAGACCCCACTGCTTTGTTCAGCTAATACAGCGTGGTTATTGGATACACTGGGAGCCCACCCCAGTGTGCCCAAATATATTTATTGTTTAAAAACTGTAAAAGAAGAAACCATCCCAAGGTATTTTCTTCAATGCAGAATCTTGTATCAAAATTTTCCATAATTGCGATGCAGGATCCTGCATCAAGTGCCTCTACAGCACTGTGCAGCAAATTTGCTTTCCAACACGGGGTGCCCAATCCCTATGTCGGTACTGTACACAAATTGGTTTTTTCCAACTGACATGGGGTGCTCAATTCCCATGTCGGCACGTATCCTCAAGATATTTGGCACACTGGGAGCCCACTTGCGTACCCTACATTATTTAAAAGCCTGTGGGGAAAAAAAACTGTCCCCAATGTATTTTTTCTAGTGCAGAATCCTGCATCAAAATTTGCGATCATTTCAATGCAGGATTCTGAATCGAACTACTGTGCCCTCCACCGACATTGGGGTGCCCAATCCCTGTGCTGAGTCAATGCATATCCCCTCCCAGCATTCTGGCACACTTAGCACCCACCTCAGTGTGCCTCTATATATATATATATATATATATATATATATATATATATATATATATTTATATGTGTGTGTATATATATATATGTTCACCCTTTCTGACACCTTGATGCCGACTCCCGTGTCGGATGCCCCCAGCCCATTTTTATTGCCGATAGGTGCCCAATCCACCTGTCGGCATGATTTCCAAACTGTTGTTGTGATACTGGAGCCCACCCCAGTGTGCCCAAGTTGTTTTTTTTTCATTATTAGTTCCTGTAAATGAAGAAAACAGTCCCTCAAAGTCTTTTTTTTTTTTTTGGACCTGTAGTAGAAAATGGTTCTTCGTCTCCCCCATCCCCCACCCCATCCCCACCTCCCTCTGTGCACCTACCTCCCACACCCCACACACACATACTTACCGGAGGTCAGGAGCCGCGATCTTTGTCTGGACTGGGACACATCTGCACTCTTCAAAGCTGAACTGTGAAATGAGGAATCGGTAAGCGCTTGTATAATGGGACTCAATGGGGTTTCATCTTAGGTTGATATACATGGCCAATTTTAGTAATTTTGCACCAAATTTTCAACATAGGGTTCCTGGGACCCTGCCTCCTGAACACTGGAACTGTTGTTTGTTTCTCGGTCCAAAAGGTGATTTTACTGTTCGCTGCAGAATCACCTTTTGGGACTGAGAAATGAAATGACAGTGCCACTGTTCATGAGATGGGTCCCAAAAAGCCCATGTTACAAATTTGGTAAAAATTCAAAAATTACTATGGCTATGAGATGCTTGTACAGTTTCTATACACCGTGAATTTCAATTTTGAATATTTTCACTTCAGATTTTCAACACTGCCATTTTTCACACCTCCTTATGAACAGTATAGCTGATATTTTGCACATCCTGCCCAGAACATGTTTTCACACCTGTGGTGCAGAATGGCACAGTCACTGTGCAAAATCAACTTTTGAATGGATCAACAAAATCACAGTTGCACTGTTCATGAGGGTAGGTCCTATAATGCCGATGCTGAAAATTTGGTGAAAAATTCCAAAAAATGACTATGTTACAAGCATGCATTGCACAGTTTCTACGCACACTTGTAACGTTGCTAATGTTTCCTATTTTCACTCCAGATTTTTAACATTGCCATTTTTCCTCACTACCTCATGAACAGTATAGTTGTCATTTTCAAATCCCACTGAAAATGATTTCCTGCAACTGTGGTGCAGAAACGTTGTTACAGTTGCGCCAAACTACATTTTGATGGGGATTTGAAAGTTTGTTGTACTGGGTACATGTGATGAGATGCTAAGAAGGTTATGATGAACATTTGAGGTGAAAATTATTTGAGATGGCACAGTTATGACTATTTGTTGCAATTTTGCTACGCCTGCTCATAACTTAATGTGTGGAAGCTTAGGGTCCAAGACTCCTGTGTTTCCACAGCTAGATACATATGTGCATCTGTGGAGGGATGGGAGTGCAGGGTCCCCACCGTGACACATGGACACTGTTGTACTATTTGGATGGAGGGATGGGAGCGCAGGGTTCAAAGGACCCTGTGCTCTCACTGTGACATATGGACAGTATTGTACTATCTTGATGAAGGGATGGGAGTGCAGGGTCCAAAGGACCCTGTGCTCCCACTGTGTTATATGGACACTTGTACTATCTGGATAGAAGGACCCTGTGCTCCCACAGTAAAATGAGAATACATTTATACTATCTGAAAAGAAGGAAATTCTTTGCAAAATAACTTCATTAATGCATTAGTTAGGGTGAATACCACAGTGACAAAAGCAGGAAATGAGGGCGTTAGGGTTTCCAACCTAATGCCCCACTCCAGGGTTCCCACCCCACCCCCACCCTCCACGCACCAACAGGCGTTGGGGTGTGCCATTAGTCATCAAGCCTGTCACCCCATTGTCATATACTGTAGCATGTAAGCTGGTTTACATGTGGAATGGGTGAGAGTTGGGCCTGATGACCCAATGTCACACCTTGACACCTGTTGGTGTGTGGAGCGAGGGGAATGGGATGGGGTGTAGGGTGGGAACTTGGGTGGGGCATTAGGTTGGAAACCCTAATGCCTCATTTCCTGCTTGTGTTGCTGTGGTATTCACCCTAACTAATGCATTAATGAAGTGTTTTGCAAAGAATAGTATTATACTGGCCCAGTAGGGCTAGTATAGTTAGGGCTGATGGCCACGTCCTATGTTAAACCCTCAAAGTTTGAACTTTAATAACTTTGCAACCATTTGTCCAATTTGCCTGAAATTTGGAATGCTCAACAGTCTACCATTGATTTCTAGATCTGGAAAGTTTCATTCCAGTCAGATATACAGTTGAGGAACTGTAGGGTGCTCAAAATGTGAAAAATCACACTTGTTGAGCATTTTCAGTAAACCATATTGGACTGAAGAATGCGTTTGAGTGGCTTCAAATTTGTTGTCTACATGTGGCCTGCATTGAACTGGTGCCTTTTGAACATTTGGTGAAAAAATATTGCTCCGTTCAAAAGTTATTCAATTTTTCATGTCCCATTATAGCCTATGGGAAAATTTATATGTGCATTTCGAAAACTTCCGTGATCACATTTTGTTGTCGAGCTCCCTAAATTGTTTTGTGCTGCCGCCATCTTGTTTTCAGTTAGCAACAGAGAAAAAACATTGTAACTCAAAAATAATGCCCTTTGGTAAACACCAACAGTTGTGTTCACCTAATTGGGCCTAAGGAACATCCCTGGCATTAGTTTTTACTAGGTGGTCCACAAATATGTTTTTAAACTTTTACAGTTTTTTGATCGCAGCAACATTTTTGTTGCTGCGTAAAATAATCGCGTTCAAGGACAAAAGTAACGACGGCAACATTTTTGTGTGTGAGATAACATTCCCATTATAGAGATAGGAGTGTCTAATAACATTAAAGTAATCACGGTAACACTGCACAAACACATTTTCTATGTGTTGTTTTCTGTTAGTTCATTGTGGCAGGTGGATTGTGTTATTGGCCTGAAATTTTCAGGGTGGCAAGCTCTAGCCCCACAGATGTGCCTTTTGGTGGTTTGGTATGAAAACATTGAATAGGCCCATAGTTACAGCATTTTGAAGCTGAGAAATTTTCCCATAGGATAACAATGCGGTGCCCGTGATGCCTTTTGGTGCCTGTATCTCAAAACGGTTCAAGATATGGATTTTTGTAGCAAAATCTTCAGTCCTCCTATAGGGCACTAGGTAGGGAAGTAGGATGGAAAGCCATGAATACCATGAAATTTGAATTTTTTCTATCTTTTATGGTTACTGAGATATTTGGGAATTAGTATTCCAATTGCTAATTTTCATGTCTGTGGCGACTATTAGGCCCACAGAGTTAGCATTCACAGCACTTTTCGGTACCCATATCTCATAAATGATGCAAGATATGGATTTGGTCAATTTATGTTGCGTTGACATCTCACTATCACAATTACAGCGACACTTGAATTTTTTCTAGCTACTACGTTTACCGAGATATTGCCAAATTAATGTTACACAGGGTTCCTTACCTTATAGGGCTGCTGTATGGCTCCATAGTTATGTGTAAGTGGATGAGGGTCTAAGGGCCTGCAGTCCTACAGACACATATCATTATGCACAAATGGCCCACTAACCATACCATTTACTAATTATATTACACTTTTCAAAAGAAAGGAAATTCTTTGCAAAAAACTTTGTTAATGCATCAGTTAGGGTTGCTTCCACCGACAGAAGTGTGGAAATTCAACATAAGGTTAACACCACCCCATCCCCATGCCCCATCCTCAAAACCCTGTCTCGCACTCCCCCATTCCACACACACATATACATGCAAGACACATGCAACATTGTAAGACACTATACTAGTCAGTCACATCTGTAAGCACAATAATCACTGCGCTGTTCTCATTTCACATAACACTATGTAATGAAAAACAAATACAGTATGATCGACTCTATACTGCCAGCACAGTATGATGACACATTATATCTTTTCATACAGTGAAACTTAGTCTGTACAAATTTTCAAATATTGATTTTTATGTGTCATAATTCAACAACTGGCTCGCTGCAGGTATCGCTGCTTCCACATAGGCATGTGATAGCAGGAGCGATAGAGCTGACACATACATAGTACTTTTCAGATACTGCTCAGGTATGAAACTAGCACCATTACATGTTGTTATACTGCTGCGTTACCTGAAATACTCATTAGCAGCATGTTATGGTTAGCTTTGGATGTTACAACTGTTGCTGTCACATGTTGTTGTAAACTATATTACAAAACATTACTTTTATTATTACTACCATTTGTTTTAGGACTGACTCACTCTATCAGAAAAAAAAGGCAAACATCCTATGACTGTTGCTAGGTTATCCAAACTCTTATATCCAATATAGCTATCTATAGATAACATACTGTGTTTCATCATTTGTTAACAATTGAAATATAGGCATCTGCTTAAATCTTGTTAATGATGTTTGTAACAGAAAAATGCTTACTATGGCCATCTCCATGGTTTCCCAACATCTGTGTGTACCCCCAAGGCACTCTGATGGCAGCAGAACTCATACAGTTGGTGGGCCATGTTGATGGATGTGTCTTGTAGTACATTTAGAGAGTTCTGTGTTACTTCTGCTACCTGATGCTGGTTGTCTCTGATTGGTTGTGCTGCCTTGGCCCTTCCCTGCTTGCTTGCATGTGTGTGTGGGTGGGGGAATGCGGAGTTAAGGTTTTGAGGATTGGGGTGTGGGGAGGTGGTAACCCAAACATTGAATTTCCACACTTTCGTTGCTGTGAAAACAACCCAAACTGATGCATTAACGAAGTTTTTTTGCAAGGATATATGTATATATATACAGTATATATATATATATATATATATACAGTATATATATATATATATATATATATATATATATATATATGGGCATGATAGTTAGGGTTCAATGGTCACTTCTATGTTAAACCCCAAATTGTGCACTTTAATAATCTTGCTACCGTTCGACCGATTTGTGTAAATTTTGCATGCTCGACTGGGGACCAAAGATCTCTTGATGTTGGAAGCTTCATCCTGGTCAGATTTGCAGATGTAAAGATGCAGAGTGTCAAAAATGTAAAAGTTATCATTTTGTGTAAGTTCTTTGTCACACCATTTCTCAGAAATGGCTTAGGGTTTGGTCTGAAAATTTTAGGGTAGGTCAGGCTTGGGTCATAGATGTGCCTTTTGAAAGTTTGGAGAAAAATATTAATCCATTCAAAAGTTATTAAATGTCAAAGTTTCCCATTATTTCCTATATGGAAAAGTTAGCTGTCCCATGCAAAATAATGTTTCTTGATAGCGAAAGTGTCATTCCCTTTTACCAAATGGGAAGTGCTCTTCGTGCTGCACCACCATCTTGTTTTCAGTTAGCGAGGCAAAGAAACTTAAGTATTTTAAAAATATTGCCCCTTGGTAAACACCAGCAGTTGTGTTTACCTAATTGGGGCTAAGGAATAGGATTCTGGGGTCAGTTTTTCAAATAACAGTTCACAAATATGTTTATTTTATCCTAGTAATTCTTTTGCTGCAAATTGCAGGCAGTCTCTTTCATGAAAGAAGGATCTTCTGCTGTAAATTACGAAGGAGGATTCTGTTCTATCGCAAAAGGATTGTTTTTCTGCAGTTTGCGGTAAAAGTTTTTTTCCCTGGTGCTGCCCTTATGTCCCCTGGTAGTCTTGTGGCCCCCCAATTGTCCGATCATTCTTCCTGTGCTGCCATTTGTCCCTGGTGTCTAGTGGTGCCTCTCCCATTTTCAGATCACCCTCCCATGCTGCCATTTGTCCCTTTTGTCCTAGTGGTCCCTCCCCACTTTCCAATCACCCTCCCTGCTGCAATTTGTCCTTGGTATCTCGTGGTCCCTCTCCCATTCTCCAATCATGCTCCCCATGCTGCTGTTTTTCCCTGGAGTCTAGTGGTCCCCTCCCTGTTTTCCACCCCCTTCCTCTGCTACTATTTGTCCTTGGTGGCTAGTAGTAACCCCCCCGTCCGTGTCCTGGTCCCTGCAAAATGAAAACAGTCCTTTGTTGTTGTTTTTTCCTATAAAAAGAAAACAGTCTCACGGTGCTCAGCCCACTTCCCCATTCCACCTCCCCACCAGCACCCACCACCCCACACTCCCAGTACACCCCACACACCCTCACTTACCTGACCAGGTCCCAGGTTCAAATCCCACTCTCCGATTGAAGACACGTCTTGCTGCTGGAACCGGCGACTGCAATATGAGATACTGAGGTAAATGCGGTTCAGTGTATTTCAATGGGGTTTTAACTTTTATACATAACGTAGCCATTTTTTTGCGATTTTGACCCCAAATTTTCAACAAGGCCTTTTGGGGACTCCACCTCATGAACAATATGATTGTTGTTATGCAAGTCCTGCAAGAAAGGTGATTTTGCAGTCAGTCGAAAACAATCACCTTTCTGGTGGGATTTGTGTAATGACAGCCATATTGTTCATGAGGTGGCATCTTAAGAAGGCTAGGTGAAAATTTGGGGTCAAAATGATTAAAATGGCAAGTTGGTCCGCCCGTGGCGCTGAGGGTTGAGGCGCTGGACGTCACACTTGCGACACCCGCACCCGGGTTCGGGAATGGACTCAGGTTGCTAGGGGTTGGCGGGGGATGGAGGATCGAGTGTCCCAACGGATGATCTCCTCCTCCTGGGGTGGGTTACCGGGGTGTCTTAGCGCACCTGACGCTCCTGGGGCCAGTGGAAACATGGGCTTTTGAGGCAACAGTGGCTCTTCGGAGCCAGTGAGGGGAGGATGCTGTAGGTGCTTGGCAACAGCATGTGTCAGCACATCATCTGCCTGGGCATACGTCCTTCATGTCGGGTGTCCTCTGGGGTAAGGGAGAAAAAGGGGAAAATACACACACCCTGGCCCCCCTGAGCAAGATGAAGCTGGGGCAGGGGCTGCCTAGAGGGATGCCCAGGCAGACAGAGTAGGAGGGGTACAAGGCCTCTCTGAAAGCAGTGGAGCCAGACAAGTAAAAAAAAAAATGACAAAGTTATGACCAGTCATTGCAATTTCGCTACATATGCTCATAATTTTGGAAATGTTCAATATTTTCACCCCATATTTTCAACATAGCCTTCTTATTACACCACCTCATGTATGCCACAGCTGTCATTTTATGTTTGCTTTGCGCATATGCGCGAAGAAAGATTATGTGGCAGCTTAGGAGCCAACGGAGGCATTGCATTTGTGGTTGGCACTGGTGGACCAATGGAGGCACAGTGTGCCGATGACACTGGCTTCCAAAGTGCCGCACCAACTTTGTAATGGGTTTTCGCCAAGAAAGCAACTGGGGACCGCCTCGTCATTGCAACGTCAGACATTCTGCTGAAATGAGGAGCGACCTGTCATTGCAGGGCAGTACTTGCCTAGTGTAATGTTGTTTGTGAATGTGGCGGCAAGCTGCTGCCATGTTTACAAACAATATTACTAGCCTCAGTGCCGAGGGGTGCCCAATTCCCTCAGCATCATGTGCTCCCAAAGAAAACATCCTTGTTTGCTGATGGGGCTCCAATCCCGTCAGCTTCAATCCCCACCTTCCCAGTTTAGTTTGCCGGCGGGGAGCCCACTCCTGTGGGCATTATGTCCCCTCCCAAAAACACTTTGTTTTGTTCCATAGGGGTGCCCAATCCCTCTCGGTTCTTGCTCCCCTCCCGGTATGTGCGAATGGGGTGCCCAATCCCCATCGGCTACTGCCCCAAAGAAAAACACTAGGGTGGCACACTGGGAGCCCACCCCAGTGTGCCAAATGTCCCTGTTTAAAAAATAAAGTCCTGCGATGTTTTTTTTTTTTGTTTAATCTGTAAAACAGAAAACAGTCCCTCATCGAGTCTGGCGGCCCCCCAACCCGCCCACCCTCTGCGCACTCACCTCCCCACACACCCCCACTCCATACTCACCTCCGAGCCCAGCGTGACGATCTTCGTGGACCGGGAACACGCCTGCACTCTTCAAAGCTGACCACGAACTGAAGAAATACCGTAGCTGTATAATGGCATAAATAAGATTGTTTCAACTTTGGTGCATATCTCAGGCATTTTGGGTACTTTTGGCACCACATTTTCAACATGGGGTTATTGGGACCCTCCTCATGAATTCAGCCACTGTCATGGCGTTAGATCGGTCCAGAAAGGTGATTTCGCAGTCAATGCGTGAATCACCTTTCTGCCCGATTAACAAAACAACAGTACCAGTATTCATGAGGTGGGCTCTCAAAAGTATGTGTTGCAAATTTGGTGGAAAAATCCATAAAATGAGTGTATTATAGTGTGCATTGCACAGTTTTCCGCGTACTGTAATTTCATGAATTTGCAATATTTTCACTCCAGATTTTCAACACTGCCATTTTTCTGCACCTCCTTATGAACAGTATAGCCATCATTTTCACATCCTGGCTGAAATGTGTTTTTGCACTTCTGGCGCAGAATAGCGCGATTGCTGTGGAAAATCAGTGTTCGGGACACATTAAGAAAATCACAGTGACACTGTTCATGAGCAGAGGTCCTAAAATTCCTATGTTGAAAATTTGGTGACGAAAGTCCAAAAATAACGGTGTTACTGCCATGCATTGCGCCGCTTCTGCTTGTGCTTGAAGTGCGAGCATTTTAATATTCCACTACAGATTTTCAACATTGCCATCTCTTCACACCACCTTATGAATGGTACAGCTGTCATTCTTTACATCTTGCCTGATCTGTGTTTTGTACATGTGGTGCAGAATGGCACAGTCGCTGTTGGAACTCAAAGTTCGGGACACATTGACAAAATCACACTGCCACTCTTCATGAGAAGAGGTAAGGTAAGGTAAATTTATTTAAAGGCGCCCATTCCCAGAGGCTCTGGGTGCCGTACAAATAAATAAATGCATGTTCAAAATACATCAATAAAAGAACATAGGAAATAATTATAAACATACATATATTTCATAAAAACATTAAATAACTTGACAGCTCATCAACTACTCTACCAAGTCAGAGCTCACAAATCAATAACTTACTCTAAAAATGCCTGGGTGAATAGGAGGGCCTTAAGGTGGGTCTTGAATACCTCCAAAGTGGGGACCCTTAACCTCGAGAGGCGTGTTCCACAGGACGAGGCGGCGAT
This sequence comes from Neoceratodus forsteri, assembly GCA_016271365.2. Taxonomy (NCBI): domain Eukaryota; kingdom Metazoa; phylum Chordata; order Ceratodontiformes; family Ceratodontidae; genus Neoceratodus; species Neoceratodus forsteri. Next base: position 429,174,460 of record CM057452.1, read on the forward strand.
GCTAAATGTCCTATCACCAGCCGATTTCAGCGTCAACCTAGGAACCACTAGGGGCCTCCACAGGAGGAGTGGAAGGGCGAGCCAAGACAGCAGGAACCAGGAGGTCTAATAGGTAACCAGGGCCCTGACCATGTAGGGCCATATAGGTGAGAAGCTCACCTTAAAGAGAATCCTCCACCTGACTGGCAGCCAGTGCAGCTCACGCAACACCGGTGTAATATGGCAAAACTTTGGCTGCCCAGTAAGTAATCAGGCAGCTGCGTTCTGCACTAGCTGCAGTCTGCAGAGAGATCCTCCCGTGACCCCGAGATAGAGCGACAAGTAGTTAGCCTCGATGTAACCAAGGCATGCATCAAAGTGGGAAGGTCCAGAGGTGGAACAAGTGGCTTTATTCCGCGATATTTCTAAGATGAGAAAAACAGGAGCGGACAACGGAGGAAATCTTCGCCTCCATAGTCAAATTCCTGTCAAGAATAATGCCAAGATTTAGTACCTTTGTGGAGGCCTTCAATGAGACAGAACCCAGAACAAGTCCAGTCTCTGAGTCAGAGGCCACTCTATCACCACTCTGTTCGACTCCACCACCAATACCTCCGCCTTATCTGGGTTCAGTCACAACCAGCTAGATGCCATCCAGTCATTGATCTCAGCAAGGCAGCTGTTTAACACATCCACTGCATTGGATGTTCCTGGGGCAAAGGATAAGCATAGCTGGGCGTCATCAGCATAGCAATGAAAACCCAAGTCATACTTCCTAATACCCCCAGGGGCAGCATATACACTGCAAACAACATTGGGGCCAAACCGAACCCTGAGGTATCTGCAGGAAAGGAGGCTAGAGGAGGAGGAGAAATTCCCATCACAACCCGTTGCCTCCTGTTGGTTAAGAAGGACTCAAACCAGCAGATGACAGTGCCAGTGAGTCCACAGAGTTCCTTGAGATGGTCAAGCAACACACAATGTTCCACAGTGTCAAAAGCTGAAGAGAGATCAAGAGAACAAGAACTGTACTTTCTCCTCGATCTCTAGCCCTGAGGAGATCATTCTGCACCCGAACAAGCATGGTTTCTGTGCTATGCCTTGTCCGAAACCCCTGACTGGAACTGTTTGTACAGCTCAAGGGTCATGAGGTGTTCTCCAACTGAAGCACCACTACCTTCCCACAACCTTCGCTAAAAGGGAAGATTGAGATAGGTCAGTAATTTGCCCTGACCTCCGGGTCCAAATATGGTTTCTTTAAGAGTGGTCTCACCAATGCCTCCTTCAAGGCATCAGGAAAGACCCCTCAGATAAGGAACACTGGACAATCAGAGCAAACACCGGGCCAACAGTGTCGATGCATCTCATCAAGAAATGTGTCGGCACCAGATCCAGTTCACAAAAGTGTGCTTAGATTGGTCACACCTCACTTGCATCCACTGGTTTAAACTCCCCCAACCAGGCAGAGTGCACTTAGTACACCTCTGGTGACCATTGCCAGCTATAACATTGCTGACTGGAGAAACTCCGTGCTGGATACTGGACACTCTGTCCAAGAAGAACCAAGCAAACTCTTCACATTCAATATTTGAAAAACCTGGTATGCATTGTAATGCACGCGAGGACCAGTTTGTCCGCATCCAGGCCGGACTTTCTCCAGCAGCGCCTAACCTCCGACCTTCTCTTCATCTCCCTGAGGTCCCCATCAAGCCAAGAGGACCTCAGGTAGGAGGATTTGGGTCATACACGGACAGGTGCGAGGAGTCAATGGCATCAGATAGAACTCTATTATAGGAGTCCACCATGAGACCAACACCTCCAACGCATACATTTCCCACATCAGATAGATTGTCTGCCACCAGAAAACGCTCCGGGTCAATCCCCATAGGACAACAGCTCATCATCTTTGAGGGGAGGGCATCCAGTGGGAGCCCCAAACATGAACTGCACCATGCAATGATCAGACCAAACCACCCGATCAATCCTGAGATTATTTATCTCAAGCCACAGTGAGAACACCAGATCCATATGTGGCCGCCCTGGTGAGTCAAGCAGACAACTTGCGACAGGCCCAAAGATGACTTAAGTTGGAAGAGGTTATGAGCAAGCCGAGGCGATTCGTCATCGGCCCAAACATTGAAATCCCCAGAATAATACACCTGGGGCTTCCAATGTTTCACCGTGATGAATTAGCAACCTCCTGCAGGAATTTCCCGCTGTCCCAGAAGGGCGATAAACAAGGAAAATCCTGCAACCGTGCCTGGACCCCACAAATGGCCACACATTCAAAAGAACCCGGAGTTCTCAATAGGTGCACGGTGAAGCCCAGGTCAGATCTAAAACAGATGGCTACACCACCACCCCTACGTTCCTCTCTGGGGCAGTGCACTACAGTATACCTCAAAACTGGACTTGCATTGTCCCTAACTCAGGTTTCTGTAATGCAAGTCAGATCAACTGAGGAAACCAGATCCATAATAACTGCAGTCTTGTTCCTAATCGATCTGGCATTGCATAGCACTGCCCTCAGGGATTGTGGGAAAGGTAGCCTTGGTGCCTTACCACTAAGTCTAGTGGAATTCTTGGAGACAGGCACAGAACACGCTCTGGCTCTCTCTCTTGTGCCTGTCGTAATCCAGGCGCCTACTGGACCCAACAATCTCAATCCTACCACCCTCCGCTGTGCAGGGCATCCCCCAGCTTCTCCAAATCCCACCTCCTGGCAACGTCTTACCATAGTGTCCGAAACCAAGAGGCAGGTAAAGGGCTGCAAATCACGCAAAGGGATGACCCGTACACTATTCTGGCCCCCAAGCAACCCCTGCACATCACAAATATCTAAGATTTTAGCTACCAAGTACTATTACATGGACTACATAAATTCCTACCTTTAACATGCAGCTATTCAATTTGTTATAAAATCAAAATACAGACTTTTCAGGAAAGCAATCTTAACAATACAGCACTCAGCCAGAATGGAGACAATACAAATGCCAGCAAAAGCTGTTAAATTTGAAACATAGCAATTTAAATATCCCTTTCTTGAGTGTTTGAAATTTCCAAACACTATAAAAGACAGAACCCTACGATCCCTAAACCCTTTAAGCTTACTCACAGTTCATACCTGAATAAATAAATCAATTCAGACAAATACCTTATATGAGACAGCAATCAAAGCTGTAACTTGTTTATTCCTTTCCTCTGAGGAGTGGTGCTTGTAGCACTCACTACCACTAGCGCTAGCGAGCGGTGCAGAGGATTTCAACAAAATTAGCCCCTCCCGAGAGCTGATGTCACTACTAGCAAAGCCAATTTCCCAGTCCCTCTACTTGCCAGCAAAATAATATGGACACGGAGTGCAGATGCAGGCATAATGGACAGTCTCTCACCCTGCTCATTCCGCTTGCAGCCTTGCTCTTTCCTTTCTGGTCCCGACAGTCACAAACAGTAGCAGTAGTCACAACGGCACTGTAAATCCACGGCAGTTACAGACAAATACCTCTAGCGAGTGGCACAGGGATTTCAACAAAATTAGCCCCTCCCTGAGAGCTGATGTCACTACTAGCAAAGCCAATTTCCCAGTCCCTCTACTTGCCAGCCAAATAATACGGACACACGGAGTGCAGATGTAGGCATAATGGACAGTCTCTCACCCTGCTCACTCTGCTTGCAGCCTTGTTCTTTCCGTTCTGGTCCCAACAGTCACAAACAGTAGTAGTAGTCACAACAGCACTGTAAATCCATGGCAATTACAGACGAAGAGGTCCCAAATGTGTTTATGAGGGTGGGTCACAAAAGGCCATGTTGAAAATTTGTAGTGCAAATACCAACAAAGCGCTTGAGGGCATTAGGGTTTCTAACCATAATGTCCCACCCTGTCCGACTGACAGGCATTGGGCTGTGCCTTTGATTGCCGACTGAACTGCTCTCTACCATCCCACCCCACCCCCAGCCAGTGACAGGCTTGAGGTGTACCTTGGGCTCTTCCCCAGAGTTCACTCCATTTACCTATGCTGCACCCAATTCAGCATATGTCCTATGGAATGGGGTGACTGTAAAACAAACACCCCAAGGAACACCTCAACACATGTCGGTGTCTGCAGAATAGGGGAGGTGACATAGCATGAACATCATGGGCGACGACCCAAACACTTACCTCAATGCCTGTCCATCTCTATATGATGGAGGTGGGTTGGCATGAAGTTCAGTACTTCACTGCCATTCCTATTCTGCATCTATCTAACTCCTGCTTTCCAGTGCTAATACCAGCAAGCAAACATTTGGCATTGACAAATGCTTGTTCAAATTCTGGCCAAATGCATTTTGGACCTGTGGCGGAATGGCAATGCAGTTGCACAGAATTACGTTTTGGCAGGATTTGAAAATTTTCTGTACCAGGTACATGTGTAATGGGGTCTTAAGAAGGCTACAGTTATGTTGAAAATTTGGGGTCAAAATTATTAAAAATAGGAGGCGTTGTTGCAGTTTCTCTACGCACGCTTCGTAACTTTGGAAATTTTAAAATTTTGACCCCAAATTTTCAATACTCCTCTTCTTATTATACTACCTCATGTATGTCACAGCTGTGATTTTCAAAACCTGCCCAAAATGTGATTTCGCTCCTCTGGCGCAGAATGGCGTGTGCAGTTGCACAGTTATGTTTTTGGATGGGATTCAAAAATTTTCTGCAATGGGTACATGAGGTGTGGTAATAACATGGCTATGTTGATAATTTGGTCACTGTTGTCCTATAAATGGAAGTGCAGGGCGGAGGGCCTATTGCTTCCACAACTACATACTATGCATGCACGCATCTATGGAGGATGGGAGCACAAGGCCCAGAGGGCCCTATGCTCCCACAGGTAAATAAGGATACCATTATAGTGCCTCAAAAAGAAAGAAAATAAATTGCAAAAAACTTCATTAATGCATCAGTTAGGCTTATTTACTTATGGAATAGAGTGAACATTAGGGCTGATGACCTTAAGCACACCCCGACACCTGTTGGTGTATGCAGTGTGGGTGGGCTGTTAGAGTTGGAAACTCTAGCACCACATTTCCAAACTTTGTCACTGGAACCATAACTGATGCGTTAACAAAGTTTTTGCAATAGAATTATATATATGTACATAATGGTAGGATATTCAGAAGGGTTGCACATGGCGCAACACAGTTGCACCATGCGCAACCCACTAATCGTCCTGGCGTGATATTCAAGGGGATTGAGCCTGGCACAAACTCGATGCACCAGAACACATCAGTAATGTGTGCGCGGCGCCAAGTAGGGTGCGTGCCATGGCTACCCGCATATCCCGCGCCCGCATGTGCTGAGCCATGCAAGCACAACTCCTACTTGTGCTGCACACAGGTGAGCCAAAAAAGGAGCAACAGCTGGTCATCCACAGGTGAGCTGCCATATTGTAGGGCACAGCACGGCAGCTGCCACTTGTGGGTTGCCACCCGAGCTCCAGCAGCACCTTCATGGTGGCGCCTCCCATGCCCGGATCGCGGCATATGTTACAAATAACAGTCCTATATCCCTGGTGGTCCAGTGGACCGCCTGCTGCGGATCGCGGGCATATGTTAAAATCATAGTCCTATATCCCTGGTGGTCCAGTGGACCGCTCACAGCCCGATCGCGGGCATATGTTACAATAATAGTCCTATATCCCTGGTGGTCCAGTGGACCACTCAAAGTTCGATCGCAGGCATATGTTAAATAATAAGTCTTATATCTCAGGGTCAGTGGACCACCGCATTTCACCGCGGCGTGTTTGTGTTACAGTGAGGCTTCAGTGTTCAGCTGGTTTCCCTTTCCCACCGCCACTGAGTTTTACCGCTTGGCCTCGGGTCAGTGCAGTGTAGCCACCCGCCGTTTACTCGCCGCCTCGACGACTGACTCTGCACGGGACTGTGGCGCCCATTGGTCCACAGCGTGAGCCAATGGGCATGCAGCGATATCAGAGTTGTGTCTGTGAAATGAATGGATCCATTCACACATCTGGACTGTGTAGTACAGTACGGGCTGCACACCCATTGGCTCACACGTGGACCAATGGGCATGCAGCCCTACTGTATGGAGTCAGTCGTCGGGCAGCGGGCAGCAAGCGGGTGGAGAGCTGCCACCTGCCGCTGACCGGGGAGCGGGCAGTAGGGCTCAGTGGGCGGGTGGGAGGGTTACCACTGACCACCAGGGTTGGATTGGTTTGTCATAATTTATTACTGACGCCACAATCAGGCTGGCGAGCAGCCCACTGGACCACCAGGATATGGGACATTTACATTCTATTCATATGCCCGCGATTGAGCGCCGGAGCGTGTTGCCACTTGGCAGGAGGCGCCGGTCCTCGACGGTTGCAGCTTAGCAGGGCACCAGGCGCAAGTCGCCGGAATTGAGTGCAGGGTAAATGAAGCATACGACACATGCAATGGCCCCATTTGCACCTTGCATGCATTATGGTCCCTTTGCATGTGCATTTTTGAATATCGTGGTAGTTGCACCTATCGCACGGTAATTTGCGCCTAGCGCATCCTCCGGCCCACTTCGCCACTTGCGCTTGGTGCACGCCACTGCGCTACGCGCACTGCGGGTGGTTAAGAAGCAATATTCAACGATGCTATGCCATGGCACAGCTCTGTTGAATATCACCCTGTCAATGCCCCTGCACATCCAAGTTGCGCCGCCCAGGCTTGCGTCACAGCCTGACGCAGTCTGAATATCCCTCTCAATGTGTATAAGAATGTAATAGTATAGTAAAATATTTTACCACTCAATTCAATAAAACAAACTGGCCCAGATATTCAAATTGCGCCTAAAAGTGCGCCACAGCAGGAGCACGCAAGTCCATTGCGCCTATGCGCTAAAGCGCGATATTCAAAACTCGCGGGCCAGAGATCGTCTCACGACCCAGCGACTGAATATCGCACCACCTGTGCCAAAGCGCAACTAGGGAGGTGAAGCTGAGCATATCTGATGCACCATAGCGCAGCAAGGGATGTTCAGCTGAGCAGTCCAGATGTGCCATAGTGCAACCAGGATGCCCCCAGCAGCAGGGCAGCAATGCAACAGCACAACCAGGGTGCAGAGGCCCACCACCCAAGCTACAGATGGGCAGAGAAACACACAGCAGAACAGACATTGTCCCCACACCCCATGCACCGCACAACTGGGGAGGGCTGGAATAACCACTGGCCCATGGAGACCAGCAACCAACCCACAGCCGAGCCAGCATGGTGTCCCATCACACTCCTGGCAAGCTGTGACCAGCACACAAGGATGGTCACCACCTCTGCACTCACAATTATCCCACAAATGCAGAGCACACCTGCACCATGATCCCCTTATACCCAGCCCAGGAGTAGCACCCAACAGTGCAGGACACCCCATGGAGGCCACCACCCCACTGTGACAATGCAACCCTGTGCACCATGGATCCATGCAAGGCAGCCCCACCATGGACACCCTGCAGCGGGCAGCAGCAGACAGTGATGTAACAGATGCATACAAGTGCCACCCTCCACGTCCCCGAGTGCGGCTGAGAGACCGACCATGTGTCAGCACACAGGTATCCCACATGTGACAGGGCATGCCCCAGACCCCCTCCAGTGGTACAGCACCCTGCACACCCTCTCAAGGACACATCCTGTCCCAGCACTGGCCACATCAGCCACCACTGACATGCCAGCAGACCGTGCATATCACAGACATGCAAGGGTGTCAGCTGCACAGGCCATGGACGGTCTGACAGGGGTGCCATGCACACAGTACAGGCCCCATGGACCACTGCACACAGGCATCCAGTGCACAGAGTACAACACACAAACCACAGACAGTGACTGATCCCCTGCCCACACCATAGGCGGTTCACCTCTGCACACACACACACACACACACACACGCCCATGCACCACCCCTGACGCCATGCACACCACTGCAGCTGAGCACTTGTAGCCCGCTGCAAATCAGAGACCACCACAGTTGTTATAACAAAATGTATGTATTAAATATAACAACTATGTAACATATTTACAAATATATACAAGGGGAAGGGCCACAAACCAGGTGGGGCGGCCATGGGGCAGGGGTGTACAAATGGGAGCAGGAAGAAGGGGTGTGAGGTGGGTCCAGGGGTATGGGTGTCAGGGGGTCATGGAGGCCTATTCCCTGCCCTGCTCTCCACTCCTGTGGTGCCACCGGGTTCTTCTCCTCCGGACCCCATGTCACTCCAACCTCTCCAAGGCTGCCAGGGACGCCCATGCCAGCTGCAGTATTTCCTGTATTGCCCATTCCAGGGCCATCCAGCGTTGTCCACCTAGGACAAGGGAGCAGAGTCAATACGTGTGACTGTCCAGTCCCCTGCAGCAAACCCATTGTGCATGGCATACAGCCATGTGCCATGCCCCTGTGATGGTGTGTGACCACCCACAGTGACCGTGTTCACAAGACCTGCCTACCCAGGCAGCCACAGCCATGTGGACCACTGCACACACCATCGCCCATGTCCTGCACAGCACCACCGTGGCCAGACAGTGACTTGGCTATGCAGTGTGAAGGCAGTGGCACAGCCATGTGCCCTAGTGCATGGCATGGACCAATTACGACGCACCTCCCAGACATGCAGTGCCACTGGACAGTGCTGACTGTAACAAGTTGCATGCATGGCAGTGGTGTCAATGGATGGTGGCCATGCCCCGCTGCCCGCCCTGTTACATAGCATGCAATAGTAATCATGGATGTAAGCACTCACCATCATCAGGCTGGTCCCCGCGCTCTGCAGACCTTCACCCTCCCGCCTGATGGTCCTCCTGGCAGTGCCTCCTCTCCCTCGCCAGCCTGCGCCGCCTGGGCCTAAGGTGCAAACATGGAGAGAGGAACATCAGTACAATCCTGTAGCAAAGTCCCCCACCCTATGTGTGTGCAATCCCACACAGCCAGACCCACCCACCCCACACCCTGATAACACCACCACAGCCAACACCGGATGGCCCCCCATGTGCTGGACACATGCAACCATGATACCTGTATGGAAGATAAAAGTGTATGGATGTTGCACCTACCTGGCCGTGGCACCATGCCCCTCCTGGCACGCGTGTCTGCAGGCAAGCAGATCCGGGTCCCTCTGCCTCAGGTCCCCATATCTGTGGCGGCACTGATCTGCCATCTGCCCCATACCGGTGGCCTCCTCCAGGGTGTCAGCCACCTCCTGCCACACCTGACTCCTGGCCCTGTCCAGGGTGCCTCACCAAATAGTGGGCCAACATGTGGTTCCACAATGGCAACCAGGTTTGCCAGCTCCACCTGGCTCCACTGTACAACTCTCCTCCATGCCATCTCTACTGCTCAGTTAAGTCAAATGGCACCCTGCAGCGGTTCCACCACGCAGATGCTGGCGCCGTACAGCGCTGCCATTCCCTATCGCACTGTCACCGAACAGCGTGATAGTGGTGCATCCATGCCTGACGATGGCACCTAGGGGCAAAGGTCGGCACAGGGTCAAGGGTCTCTGGCGCACGGACAGCCACAGCGTGATTGGAACCCAGTGCGTCCAGCATGATTGGGTGCCTGTGTGCCACCTCCTGTAGCGGCCTACCATGCTGTTGCCCCAGTGCGCCTATGATGCCCCAGTGCAACAGCGCCATATAGGTGAACAGCGCTGTAGCACCACTGGCACAATGGTGGTTGTGCCCTGCATTGCCTCCCGCACACAGCACATCAGCAGCGCCGCAGGCGCCGCATCATCAACCTGGGCATGATCGCAGTTAGGTGTGCACAAGATGTCACAGAATCGCGCCTTGGCTCAGCACGCTCAACACACTGCACAAAGCGCACAGCGATATTCAGCAGTCATATGCAAATCAGCTACTCAGCCATTCAGTGGTGCAGTCACTGCATTTGCATCCACTTAAAGATGCGCCGCCTCATTTGCATGGGTTGCGCTATAAAAGTGCGACATTAGGCTGCACTGGTCATAGTCGGTTACTGCAGTCTATTGGTGAGTTGCATGCTGTTTGGGAGTGTGGACTGTGGATTTTAGGACATGCATGGGACTGCACAGTCACAGGTAACACCTGTCATTCTCACAGGCTGAATCATGACCGAGCGAGTTGTGGAGGAAGAGGAACAGAGTCGTGGGTGGAGGAGGAGGAGGCCAAATTTCACGAAGGCGAGATGGATGCCCTGTTCTGAGGCCTACCTAGACCAGGAGCCGCTTCTCAGCAGACGCCAGGGAATACCACAGGCCCGTGCTGCTGCATGGGAGGAGGTGGCACGTGCTGTAAACCTGCATGGAAGCCACCAGCGCTGTGTGCAGGAGTGCAAGAAGAAGATGGGCACAGAGAGGTGGAGGATTATGAGAAGGTGGCTGCCATCAGGGCAGCACAGTCTGCAACAGGTGGGGACAGCCGGAGGTGCTATGCCTGACCCCACAGGAGGAGAGGGTTGCTGGCAGCATGCAGCGTTGCGCCATTGAGGGTGTTCCGTTGGTGGATTCCAGACGGGTGATAGCCCGTCACTGCATGGTAGGTCATGGTCTGTCTATTGGGGACAGGGTAGATCACATGCAGTAACACGACTTTGTTTTCCCTTACAGCTCCTGAGCATCTGCATGAGTCAGCGGTGGTGGCTTCTCCACTGAGGCCAGTCAGATGGAGATGGAGGAGGGCCCATCAACCTCCACAAGAATATGTGGCTCAGGGCGACAGTGGGCACGCCTGGACGACCAGACTGATGTTGTTGGAGCAGGAGGTGCGGAGGAGGCCCTGCCCGTGTCCCAGCATGCCAGCGTCCATGGATGCCAGCATGCTGGGACTCAGGCTGGTGCCAGATCCATCACCGGCGATGATGTCGCTAACGCCATGGGCAGTGACATGTGTGCCACAGGATGGCCATACAGCAGGTAACATCGCTGTCATGGCTGTGGGTGGTGCCACCGTGGAGGCTCTGGTGTCATCACAGTCCCAGCCTGTGCCTGTCAGCACCAGTGGGGCAGCACTGGTGTGTGTATAGACAGTGGGAGTGTTATGCCACTGCAATGGCACCATTGAGCCCTGGGGAGTGGCAGCCGGAGGGCAGCATCAGCATTCAGCCAATGGGCTTGGGGATACAGTGTCAGGGGGCGGCGTCAGTGCACCACCTGTGGACATGCCCAGGCCTGGCCCTGGTGTGCAGCGCCCACCCTCAAGGGGTGATGAGCATCAGGGCGTGAACACCCTGAGGGACAGCAAGCCATTCAGGCAGATGACCTCTTGGATGAGCACACCGCATACTGCAAGTCAGTCCAAGTCAGTCAATCAGCAGATGCAGCTTGTGACGGTGGTGGATGCACTGAGTGCGGCACTGCACCAGGTAGAGGAGCGTCACAGCAGAGAAACCGCCTGCTCCTGGTAGGGATGGACCGGATGCGGAGGATGTGACCACTGTCATTGACAGGCTGGCACAGACAATCACAGCTGCCATGGCCACAGGGAGCACACAGTAATTTGCCCATGTGTCGCAGACACGCAGCAGTGCAATGTCCACCCCCAGTTCCCGGTGTCGTGAGACACCATCCTTGTCGACACCAGTTCAGCTGTGGGCATCCCGAGCATGCCTGGCGAGGCATGTTTGGGTGCTGCAGACCCCTGCATGAGCACAATCGCTGCTCACGCAGTGGAACCCCTGGGGACCATCCGTGCACCCTATGAGGCCAGTGATCAGCCTGTCACTGCTGGCGGTCTCGCGGGCCACCCACACATCCGTGTGGCCGGGCACTGTGGCACGTGACTGACCTCTGTCCCAGCACGGCTACTGTCTGATGCTGCCCTGTGTGCACTGTGTCATTCAGCAGGCAATGCACGGTGGGTACCCGCCTCGTACGCACACACACACACACACACAGTCCATCAGCACACCTCCCGCTGCTGTCCACAGTTTGCGGTGCATGATGATGCCTGCATTGTGCTGTACGCCAATGTGCAATGGTGCCCAGCGTCGACACACGCACAATGACAGGCAGTGGGCGTGGTGGTCTGTGGACGTGTGTGGCTAGGGGTGGCGTTCTGGGTCAGCGTGCCTCCTACCCTTTGTGCATGTCTGGTGAGTTGTGTGTGTGTGTGTCTGTCTGTCCGCTGCGTATGTTGGACCTCACCCATCCCTGGCGGTGTGTGGTTCCATGCCTGGCCACTTCCTTGACGGCATGCACCCCTGTGTGTGTCCATGCATGTTTGTGGGTTGTGCCTTTGCCACTGGTGGTTGCACATGGCCCCATGACTTACCTGGGTTGGCTGAAGTGCTCCTCCGTGATGGTGTCCTGGTGCAGCTGTGCCAGCCGAGCAGTCCGGGGTCCCATCGCCCAAGGGGGGCTGCCCATCACCATTGCCGCGGCGCCCTCATCATCCTCATCGCTGTCCCCTCTTCCACCTGTACAGCTATCCACATTCATTGGCCATGTTGTGCAGGATGCAACAGGCAGGAATAGCCCACAGGCCTTTGAGGGGCTGTATTGTAGGGCATCGCCGGAGGTGTCCAGGCAACGGAAATGTGCCTTCAGCATACCGACACCCGCCGATGACATTATGTGTGGTGGCATGTGCCTCATTGTAGTGTTGCTGCGATGGGGTCATGGGCTGCCGGTATGGTGAGCAGCCAGGACGGAGTGGGTATCCACTGTCACCTGTGTGTAGAGGGTGGAGGTTGGTTTGGTGATCAGCATCGCCTGCCCGGGCCATGTAGGCCACTACCCATGTCACCTCTGATCATGCCCCTCCCAAGCCCTAAGTTTGTCCGTGGTTTGCATACTCACCCACTATGGCCAGTGGGATGTCCCTCACCTCGAATCTGTGGCACAGTGCTGACTGGTGCCAGATGAAGGCATCATGTGCTCCCTAGGGTGCGTGGCACAGACATTGATTATGCGCCCTGGCATTTGCACACTACCTGGCAGTTGATGCTAGCCATAGCCCTTGTGATTAATGTATGTGGCCCCCTGGGCCAGGTGGTGTGCGGATGGCCACATTGGTGCAGTCTATTGCCCCTAGCATGCCAGGCATACGCATACCCTGTGGAACTCCTGTATGTTTGCTGTGCGCCTCCGCCAGTGTGCTGGGGAATGGATGTACTGCAGCATGTGGCAGCAGTGCACTGAGGAATTGGGTGAGGTGGCATGGACGCGCTGACTGGGTTATGCCTGTGGTGTCCCTGTTGATCTCTGGAAGGTACCCATGGCGAGCAAGCACATGCAAGCTGTCACTTTAGTTCCACTGACAGAGCATGGTCCACATGGGTGCCTGCATCACATCCTGCACAGCTCACAGAGCCACCTCCAGAATTGCCCGATTCAGGCGGTACCGCCCACCATCTCAGTATCACTGTACAGCTCAAGCTGGTGCAGGCTTGGTACTGCCTGTTGGGGGCATACCGATGGGCCCTTCCACGGCCACGCCCCCTTGCTGCCCGCCTTCCTCACTCCCTCATTACTGCCTCCATCTGGATGGTGGCACTGGCCATGTCCCTGGCTTGTGTTCACCCCCTGGCAGCTGTTTCTGTGTTCCCACCGCTGTCATGGCTGCTACTTCCCTGCACTGGGAACACCTAACTGTGCTGGCCTCAGTGCTGTGTGGCACTTCCCTTCTGCACTGAGGCTGTGGCTCCCACACCTTCCCTGAGCCTGTGGGTTCCAGGTGCCCTTTCTCTGTCCTGCCTTGTGTGTGTGTTTGTGTGTGTTGCCTGTGTGGCTGGCTATAGTTCAGCAACATGTGCCTTCCCTGTAGCGTTCTTGCGCCTCTCCTTGTTCCTTTTATTTGGCTCATTTCGCTATCGCATAACTTCCGCTGCTCCCCTATTGCGCATGGCGCATGTTGTTGAATATCACACTCGCCATTTATGCATGGTTCCTCCCCTTCAGTTGCGCCATTCATTATCATTGCGCTATTGCTCAGCATGATTTAGGGGTGCAACTGCCTCCTGCTGAATATCGCAGAATGGCGACTTCGGACTTGCGCTGGGCGCAACCCTAATCCGCATGGCGCAACCCTTTTGAATATCTGGGCCACTGTGTTCATGGAATGAATTCTGGTTTATGCGTCATAATATGGAAAACCCTTCTACTTCACCTGAGTTCAAATGCTGGATATCTGTTATTCAAATTTGCTGTTAATTTTCCATATAACAGATTGTGTCTTTCCAAGTACCAATGGTTGGGACAGTCTGCGTAGCTAAAGCTTGGTTATTGTTTTTAGCTACTGCAATCCTGACTGTCATCAATTTCTATTATCTGGAGTTCTGTATTCTGTTGGTACATCTAGAAGCAGTAGTAGAGTGTCAGTCAGTTCTGTCTCTCCCCAAATATATCTTTGAGTTCTTGCTGTAGGTCTTTGAAACAGGCTATATCTTGGGGCACACCCAAAATATATGTCCCTGTATGGCTCGTGGAGTACCAATTTCCTCCAACAGGCTGCACCCACCTGTCAGAGATATTTACCCTGTCTGTCAGTGATACAGAACTGTAACACCATTTTCCTGAAAACTCTTTCCACAAGTGGAAGGAGATAACATTATGTAGGTTCTTAACACATTTGTCCCATTATTTTCTGCAATGACTTTTCTCAGATATTTTTCCAATACCCTATGTATACGAATGGTAGAGTGGCCCTGTAGATGTAACAAGGCCTGATATAATCGAGATATGTGATGTTTCGTGTGACCCTGGCCTTCAGCCGCATTTATGACCATCTGCATAAGCAAGGATCTGCTTTTGGGGCACTTAGTTAAAAAAGTGGAAAACAGTCCAAGCTTGGAGGTACTCTAAAGAAATGCATTTGTGGTATGCCAAATGCGTGGGCGAGCTCCTCAAATGCTATAACCTCCTTACCCTGCATGAGTTGAAAACAGTATTTCAATCCCAGCTGTGCCCAATTGTTAAAACTGTGGTCTATATTAGTGGGAGAAACACTGCTATATGTGGAATGGAAAGAATAAGAAAGTGAGGAGGGCTAGTTTCTTGACACTGAAAGCTTTAACCAGGCTGTGAGGGTGCTATGTATATATGGGTTGTCTACCTGTGTGTGCAATCTCTGGCTTGTTAGGTAAATTGAAGATATCTTCCTCTATCAGTTCTCTGTTTTTCAGTGGGCTCCATGTCTTTCTATAAGCCAGTAAAAGCTGTATGTAATTGGAAAGCTAGATTATACAAGTTTAGATTTGGGAATGAGAGTCCCCTTTCATTTTAAGCAATTCTAAGATTGTGAGGCATATTCTAGTTTTTATTCCTTGCCATAAGTGCTTGGAAATCATCTTGTTCCATTTGTGGAAATAACTTTCCATGAGAGTTACTGGGAGGGTTTGGACCTGGTAGAGTAATCTGAGAAAAGATTCTTGTGTATGCTATCTACCTGTTGGAGCAAAGGAGGAGAAATGGGTTCCACGTCAACTGCGCATGAAATATTTCAGTAATCATTTATAGCGTAGACGTTTCAGCGCTTAGAATGTACAGCACAGTACAATTCCATCACGCTCATTTACGCCGCAGTTAAGTGTGTACCTTGTTTAAATATATGCTCATCTATCGCAAAAATGAAGCACACAAAGGGCATGGCAAACTGCAGCTTGTTGCTCCAAGCCAACCTGTATCCTCAGTGAACTTCATATTCCACTTGAATATTGTGCAATAGACAGTGGGGAACAATTTCTGTTGTTTGATTCTGGCTGTGATGACACAGAAAGATTTCTCATATTTTCTACAAAGAAAAATCTGAGCTATATGAGAAATTCTATGCACTGGTATGGAGGGAACATTCAAGGCTACACTGAGTCTATTTTCACAGTTATACACCATATATGGTGTATGTTACTCCTCTATTATACCATCAGTTTTATTCC
The DNA here is from genome assembly GCA_016271365.2 of Neoceratodus forsteri. NCBI lineage: Eukaryota > Metazoa > Chordata > Ceratodontiformes > Ceratodontidae > Neoceratodus > Neoceratodus forsteri. The sequence goes on from CM057452.1 coordinate 429,190,292, forward strand.
CATGTCCAACAAAACATATTGCAGTTATGTGCGAGTACTTGCAGCATTAAAGAAACTGTGCCCTGGGCTTGCTCCACAAACAGTAATGATTGATTTTGAACTCGCGGCATCAAAAGCATTTCTGGCAGAATTCCCACAACAACAATAAGGGGTGCTTTTTTCACCACTGTCAATCAGTGTGGTGTAAGGTCCAAGAACATCATGACCTTCTAAAACTACACAGTAGACTCTGACTTTGCACTTCAAATCAGAATGATGCCAGCACTAGTACTAGCCTATGTTCCACCAGCTGATGTCAAAATGCATCTGAGATTCTGGGAAACAGAGTTCTACAGAAACATGATGACCAACTGGCCCTCTTAGTTGACTATTTTGAAGATACTTGGATAGGGAGGTAGCTGGTGGTGTGATGTCACCGTAGACCACACTTCATTATCGAGTTTTGGAACTGCTGCAGTTTAGTAAAGGAAGGTTTGCAGCGCACTAACAACTCGGTAGAGGGGTGATAGAGGCTTCAACAGTCTGCTGGGGCAAGCCACCCTACTATTTGGAAACTTATCAACGCTTATCAAAGTAGAACAGAAAATGAATGAATTGAAAATGGAGCAATACCTTTCAGGCATGGTCCCCCAGCTCCGAGGAAAAAGTATGGAGACACTGGAAAATGCATCGCGTTTGTGGTTGATGCATACGGAACATCAGATTCGTTGATTATCTCAGGGGGTAGCGATAACTTCCAGTTACAGTTCTAAGTGGAAGGATAGCAACATTTTAAGTAATTCACATTTTACTCTATTGCAAATAAAAATTATGTTTTAAACGGTCACTACATCTGTATTGAATCTGAATAAAATCGGAATGACTTTTGGCAATCTACAATGACGAGGAGTCAGGCCAGATGGTGTCATCAAGAAGCAACAGAAGTGACAGTCTTTCATTATGGGGAAGCACATTACGGGAAGAACTTCTGGTATGTAATTCTTTTAATTCTTTTGCTGTGTTTTACGCTGGTATCACGCTGTAATTTTCATAATGCTGAATTGCAATGCACTGTACATGATGCACTGGAATGTTTGTGCTGAAATGTTTACTGCAAATTGACATGCTACCTGAGAAATGTGCCCAGGTCTTTATATCTTTATTAAATGTTTGCTAGAGTGCATTATAATTGCTTACAAACTCTTTTGGATCACTCATCAGGAGGACTCCAAGTATTTAAGATTGGGTAGATCCCACTTACGCTTAAATTGCCATAGTGTTTCCAGAGTTGGAGTATAATTAATCTGCAGGACCTCCATTTAAGTAGTACTGAGGTTGTAGCCAGCTAGTTGTCGAATTCTGTGAGCACCTGCTACAGAAGGAGCAAAGCTTGCTCTGGACGGATGAGATAGATTAAAAAATAATTGGCACACAGAGTGAATTTTTGCTCCTATGGCCCAAATGTATGCCTGTTTTGCCATAATGTTCGGTTACTGGCTCTATACAGAAGGCAAATAAAAGAGGTGACAAGGGACAGCCTTGCCTTTTTCCCCACTCTAGACACTAGGTTGGTGAAACGCTGCCATTTACTTCAATGTATGCCACGGGATGATCATATAAAGTCCCTAATGTTGCTACATATTCCTGCATGATACCAAAGTGCCTCAACATTTTAAATAGGAAGGACAACACCACACAGTTGAAAGCCTTTCTCCACCTCCAGACTGAGTAACAAAAGGGATCTTTGGACCAGGTGGCATTATGGATCACATGGAGGGTTGTTTTATATTGTCTCTTGTCTGGTGGAATGTCACAAAACTAGTCTGGTCTTTATTGATCAGAAGAGGTTAAGACAGGCTGCCATGCTTAATTATCAGAGTAAATAGCTTATAGTCCATGTTAAGGATTGAGATAGGTCTGGTATGATGCACACAGACTTCTTTTCTTCCCAGATTTTGGGATGCTGAAATTCTTGCTTGTCTCCATTCTGGAAGAGCAAGACCCCTCTTAGGACCCCTCACAGGCACAGTACAGCAGTATGCCGAGGCACCTTCTAAGTCCTTGAAGAATTCATCTATGTATCCATCTTGTCCTGGGCTTTTGTTGTTCTTTAGTGTGTTTTTTTATTGCTGCAAACAGCTCTTCCATGCATGTTGGCTAATCAGGCCTGTTGATGTGGTTGGATTAGCATAGGTAAGTTTAGTGGTGTCAGGTAGTGTGCTGTGTCTGCAGGTGGGATAAATGTCCACATTATATAGGTGTGTATAATATAAGTGAAAGGCTTGCAGAATTAATTCAGGGTTGGTGGTGGTTGTTTGAGTAATTGGATGCTTCACCTGTGTGACTTTGGTCTGCACTATTTTCTGCCAAAGCTATAAGCCAATATTTTAGTTGCCTTGTTACCGCCCCCATCAATATTTATGTTGCAGGAATCTCAAGGCCATTTCTGATTTTAAATTAAGAATTACCTGTATTTTATGCCTAACTCATGGAGTTGGGGTAACACTGTGTTGTCTCCTACATGTGTAGGTCTTGTAGGCTTCTCAATTCCTGCTGGAGGGCCTGCAGTTTGGCTTACCTAGTCTTCTGCAAAATCAAAATGCATTTAATAATTTTGCTCAGAGCACTACCGTAAAGTGTATCCCACAGTATGGCAGATGTCACCCCTTCTGTACTATTTTCCCATAGGATCTGTTCTATTTTTTCCTTTACTAGCTCTTTAAATTCAGGGATGTTAAATAATGAGTTGTTGAATTTCCACAGCAGTAGACCTTTTGTGTTCCCAGTGCAAGTTCTGAATGCAAACAGGCATGTGGCAGCTGAGATTCAATGCGAAAAAGTGCAACATCATGCATACGGCACAAGAACCTAGGGAGGATTACATGATTTGGGGAGGGAGGATACTGACGGTCATCAAACAGGAAAGGGATTTGCTTGTAAAGCTCTTTGAGATACACTGTGTATAAAAAGCACTATACAAATGCTGATTCTTCTTCTTATCTGATGACCTAAAGGTGGCCAAACAATGTGCCAAGGCTGTGGGAGAACCAGTGGTATGCTACGGTACATAGGGAGAGGTATCACCAGCAGAAGAAAAGAGGTGGTGATGCCACTGTACAGATCATTGGTGAGGCCTCATTTGGAGTACTGTGTCCAGTTCCAGAGGCTGTATCTCCATAAGGACATAGGCGGAGGTAGTTCAAAGAAAGGCGACAAAGATGGTGCAGGGCCTGCACCAAAAGTCATATAAGAGAGACTGGGGACCTCAGTACCTCCTTGCTAATCTACGCCAGAGGGACAAGCTTTGGATTGCTACAAACAAACTGGCCTACAGTCAGATCTTATTGTCTATCGTGAACTAAGGAACAGATGTAAGAGACAAGTTACAGCTGCTAAAAGCAAATACTGCAAGGACCTTCTACAAAGCTCAGCCTGCGACCCGAGGAAATTCTGGGCCCATGTCAAAACATTTCTGGTACCTGCAGTCGGTCACTCCTGATGAAATGATCGTAATGGGGCACATTAATGACCCTAGGACCATCTCAAACAGTTTTAACAATCTTTTCTCTGATCTGTCATACTATACCTTGGCTTTACAACCTAGTGGATCGCACTCCAATCTACCTACCACACTACCATCAGACAACCATACTGCCCTATCATATGATGCCCTCCAGCGCCACCATTCTATTTCAAGGCTATATCAAGAGCGGAAGTTCTGAAATTACTAAGATCCATATCTGCCAATACCAGCTCTGGTTCTGACTCACTGGAACCTCATCTTCTTAAGCTGGCTGCTCCACTCATTGCCTCTCCGATTGCCAGAATCTACACTTTATCCCTTATCCATAGCACTGTGCCGGACCTATGGAAATCTGCAAGAGTAACACCTGTCTTTAAAAAGGTGACCCAAAGGACATGGCCAATTATAGACCTATAGCAATTCTCTCTGTCCTTAACAAGATCCTAGAGAAAATAGTTGCATCACAGACCATTGACTACCTTACACACTACAATCTCCCTCAGAAACCCAGCATGGTTTCAGAAAGGTCATAGCACCACTCACGGCTCTTCTTCAACTAACTACTGATATTCTGTCCAACATGGACTCTGGAAAACTCACAGGTGCCATCTTCATTGACCTCACTAAAACTTTCGACCTTGTAGACCATCCCCTGCTTCTTCCACTCTCCATGAATTCCATTTTCTACCCTGTTGTGGACTGGTTCTGTAGCTACCTGTCAAACAGGTCGCAAGCTGTCAAATCTTAACCTCCCTGTCCAACACGCCTACTATCAACCTTGGGTCCCCAGGCTCTATCCTTGGGCCCCTTCTGTTCTCAATTTTTATCAACAATGCAGCTGAGGTCCTGGAATCCTGCTCAGCTATTCTCTACGCTGATGACCTGACATCATCTACACTAGTTCTTCCAGTATTGCCTGCATAAACACATCACTTACTTCAGACTTCAATAAGGTCTTAGACTGGCTACTAGACCGTAAGCTTGTACTAAATGAAAAGAAAACGAAAGCCATGCTCCTAGGTTCTGCACCAAGATTAAGATCTGTTCTAGTTTGCTGGAGGTTCTTCACCCAGGAGGATTTCCACTTGAAAATGTTACTTCCTTCAAGTACCTTGGGATCCTGCTGGACCAGTCCCTAGATTTTAATCTTCACATTCAGTCCTCGTGCAAAGCTGTAAACCTCAAACTAGAGTAGCTTACAAAACGAGCTACATGCTTACACCCTCGCCAAATTAGCAATTGCATGAGGTATTCTGCTCCCAACCCTTACTTATGGTGCCTCTATTCTTACCTCTGCCCATAAACCTCCCTACTAAAATGGGACATAACTAATAACAATATATGCCGATTTGCCTCTTCGTTGCCTCGACTCAGACATCGCTGCCTTCTTTATAAGGATCTGAATTGGCCTCACCTCTGCCAGTAGACAATACTACCTTGGATCACTAATGGACCCGATCATCCGGGGAAAAAAACCATCCCAGCTGGCAGCGTTGCTGGTCCCTCAACCATCCTCCCATGGCCTCGCGATCAGCTGACAAATCCTTGCTCTATGTTCCGAGATGTCGGATGACTAAAGGCACAGGGGCCTTCCATTCCTCTGCTCCCAGGCTATGGAATGCTCTTCCACTCAACCTCCGGTTGTCTCAGTCTCACTTTGGATTTCAAAGTGAATATCGTCTTATCTATCCTTAGCTGATGCTTGTACATGCTTTGACCCAACCTGAAGCTCTTGAGACTTACCAGTAATGTCACCCCTGCTCTAATCTTGCTCCAAGACTGTCTCCTCTTCCCTCCCCATATTTTCCTTCTCTTTGTAATAACTTCTTGACTACTATCTCTTCCTTCTCGAACCTTGTTGCTGACCATCCACTGTTGTTTTGCCAATTACCACCCCTGACCTTCCTTCTGTCAGTCTTTCTTGTTATGTTTGAACATTCCTCACATTTCTCTTTATATAACCTTACTATCTTATTAACCCTTTCACTCCACAGGTCGGGTCCATGGTTTCTGCACTTATTATATACCTTATTGCCATTATCTGTATAATGCTTGCCATTATTTTTGTTGTTTCTACCCATTGTATTTTTGTAGCACTGCTGTACTGTTCCTCTATTTGTATTATTGTACCTATGTTGCTGTTGTTCAGCTGTTCTCCTTTTGTTGTACTCTCCGTGTCGCGCCTGAAAATAGTCATTTTATGGCTAGTGCACCTACCAGTTAACAAAAACTAAATAAATAAATAAATAAAATATGTATACCCTGGATAAGAGGAGAGAAGGGAGATGTGATAGAAACCTACAAATATCTAAAGGGCATAAATAGGGTACCGGACGGTAGCATCTTTTAGAAAAGGAAATGTTCAGGAATGAGGGGCATGACATGAGGTTGAAGGTAGACTAAAGGGTAACATGAGGAAGTATTTCTTCATGGAAAGGTGGTGGAGGCATGGAATAGACTCCCAGCAGAGGTAGTGGGGAAAACACAGTGGAGGAATTCAAAAACTTACGGGCAGGCATGAGGAACCCTGGGGATAGAAACGAGAATGTAAAGCCGGAGATCAGTAGGTAGGGAAAATGGGAAGATTGAATGGGCCTAGCAGTCCTCATCTGCCACCAATTTCTATGTTTCTAGGTTTCTATGGTCCAACAGCAATGCAGGAAGTGCAGTGCACCTCACTGCCCTATGAGCATGTTCCAGTTACATCAAACACAGGCCAGTCCTCGTACATATACCATGTGGTGCAGAGTAGTGGGTGTAAGTCCTAGCATTTTGGTGCAATTTTATTCAAACATCTGTCTGCCCACTTCCTTCAAAAACAAGAGAGTTGCTTTTTTGTGGTGAGTTTCTTTGGCTGTTGGAAGGAGTTGAAGACCAGTGGGCAAAATAAAAGAGGGCATAGAAAGAGAAACAAATCTCTGTATCAGGCAGGTCTACAAGAGAAAAGGAGACCACTGTAGTTCTCTAGGGAGCTAGTGGAAATAGTAAGAGTGAAAGAAATTGCATTTAGGAAGTCCAAAAGAACACAGAGGAGGAGGATAGGAAAACTACTCAGGAGAGGTAAAGGGAGGCAGGGAAGGTGGTGAGGAGAGCAAAGGCACAAACAGAGAAGAATATGGCCCAGTAAATCAAACAAGTTCTGGTCAGAGCTGATATGGCTGTGGAGAGCTTTAGGAGTGGCAAGAGCATGGAAAGAATATGCAGTGCTTTTCGTTGCACTGGAGTCAACTGTAAGTAATACTGCAGCAGTTACGGTACTGCACATGTGTGATACTGGCACGTGAAGTTTGCTGATATAGTCAGCTCTGCACAACATGTTGCACACAGTGGCTTCAGCACTGCAGTTGCAGAACAGAAAAGAAAAGGCGGGAAGTGGGTATGTTTTGTGACCCATGGATGGGGAAGGCTGTACAACAGAATCATTGGAAACTATGTCGGAGCACCGTGGCAGCACATCAGACAGTAGATGCACAGGGAAACGCCCAGACCTCGCCCAACAACTACACACAATCAAATCTGGCCAATGGAAAATCATGTATATTAATGTCAGCAGTCTGGGAAACAAGATCCCAGACCTGCAGGCAATAATGACAGAGGCTAAACTGGACATAGTAGCCATTAGCGTAGACATGGTTTACCAGTAACCACATTTGGGAGACTTCAGTACCTGACTATGTACTGTTCAGAAGAGACCGAGTGCAAAAGGGGCTGGAGTTGCCCTTTATGTCAATGAAAATATCAAAACTACAGAAATTCAGAATACACATAAGGAGCCAGAAGAACTGTGGTCACCCTGGAAACAGGAAATGGGACAGCCATATGAACTGGGTTGTGTACAGCCCTCCAGACTAGAGGGAGGACAGAGATACATTACTGTTAGAAGATATACAAAATATGACAGCTAAAGGGAGGTTCTAATAATGGGAGACTTCAACATGCCAGATACAGATTGGTCAATACCAGCATGAACATCTCCAGAACTAGACACATGGTGGATTCCCTGCAGGGAGGGCTTCACAAACAACTGGTACAACAACCCACAAGAGACAGGGCTATCCTAGATCTAGTACTGACTAACAGGGAAAAGATCACAGATCTCCAGGTAGAAGGTCACCTGGGGGCAAGTCACCATCAACATGGTATGGTTCAATTTGGCCACTAGAACTAAATCATCCCATTCCAAGGCAAAATATGGGACTTCAGAGGAGCTGACTTTGATAAGATGGCCAACAGAGTTAAGCTAGCCCATGCAAAAAGAAATACAGGTGCGGAGGTACAGGCAACATGGGCAAGCATTAAGGAAGCAACATCCATTGTGTTAAAGAGAAAAGGAAGTGCAAAAAGAAGAAGGAAACCACTTTGGTTCTCAAAAACAGTAGCAGAAAAGGTCAGAGCTAAATGCTGCCTGGGAAATATAAGGGAATGCAGCAGGATGAAGATAGAGATATACCCAACTTCCCAAGGGAAGCAGGAAGGCAGGCAGGCAAAAGCCCAAACCAAGGAAACACTAGCACAAACAGTCAAAGAAGGTGACAAGACTTTCTATAGATACATTAGTGAAAGGAGAAAGTCCAGAGGGGTATTGCTAAGATCAAAGTGGTTAAGGGGCATGTGAGGAGGAGGATCATGTAAAAGCATCTATCCTAAATAGATACTTCTGCTCAGTATTTACTGAAGAGAAGGTAGGGGCAGGCCCACAGCTCAGTACCATAGATATAGGGGAGAGGGAGGTGTGCACAGTTCCTTCACAAAAGAAAGGGTCCTACAAGAGCTTGATAAGCCTAGGGTGGACAAGGCAATGAGACCTGATGGCATACATCCCAGGGTACTAAAGGAGCTAAGGGTGGAACTAGCAGAGCCATTATCAGAACTTTTAATCAGTCTCTGAGCATAGGAGAGGTCCCAGAAGACTGGAGAAGGATTCTGATCCCGGCTCCACAAGAGCGTAGCAGGAGGAGGCAGGAACTACAGACCAGTCCATCTTACCTCAGTAGTGGGCAAGATTATGGAGGCACTCCTTAAGGAAAGGATAATGCAACACCTGAAATCCATAGGAGCATAGCATCCAAGACAGCATGGGTTTACAAAGGAAGGTCCTGTCAAACTAATCTCAGATTTCTTTGACTGGGTAACCAGAGTGGTGGACCAAGGGGAGGTTGATGTCGCCTACCTTGACTTCAGTAAAACTTTCGATACTGTTCCACATAGAAGATTGATTAATAAGCTAGGTAGGCTCCGGTGGGTCAGAAGTTGGTCAACTGGGTGGCAAACTGGTTGACGGGCAGAAAACAGAGTGGTGGTATACAGTCAGAAGAAATGCAAGTCACAAGTGGGTACCTCAGGATCAGTCCTGAGGCCAGTCCTCTTTAATAGCTTCATCAGTGACATTACAGATGGACTGAAGGGTAAGATTTGTCTGTTTGCAGATGACACCAAGATCTGCAACAGAATAGATGATCCAGATGGGGTGGGCAGAATGAGAAGAGATCTGGATAAACTAGCAAAATGGTCGGAAGAGTGGCAACTGGGGTATTACACAAAGAAGTGCAAGATCATGCACATAGAGAAGAGAAACTCTGAGTCACCTATAGGCTGGGAGGAGTTGCTGGCAGTCACAAGGAAGAAAGAGACTTGGGCATCATCATCACCGATGACCTGAAATCATCCAAGCAGACCACTAAAGCAGTAGGTAAGGCTAGGGGATATTGGGGTGTATTAGTAGGGTATCACAAGTCGGAAGAGGGTAATAATCCTCTTTACAAGACACTGGTAAGGCCCCATCTGGAGTACTGCATGCAGTACTGGAGGCCACGCCTCACAAGGACATTAACCAAATTGAGGCAGTCCAGAGAAGGGCAACCAAAATGGTGTAGGGACTGCATCAGAAAACATGAGGACAGATTAACGGAGCTTAATATGTATACCCCAAAGCAAAGGAGGGAGAGAGGTGATATGATCAAAACATTCAAACACCTTAAGGCATCAACAAGGTGAAAGAGTCTAACATGTTTCAATGTAAGAAAAATATCAGGACCAGAGGACACAGCATGAGATTAGAGGAGGCCGATTAAGGAGTAATGTACGAAGTTCTTTTTCCACAGAAAGGTTGGTGGATGCATGGGCAGCTTACCTCAGGAAGTGGTGGATATGAATACAGTGCAGGGCTTCAAACAGGCATGGGATAGGCATAAGGAGCAATACAGATGAGTATGACTAGATAAGCCATTGACAGAGCAAAGACCGATGGCACATTCATAAGGTAAAAAAAAGAAAATGGTCAAGGACTAGATGAGCCTTCGGTCCTTATCTACTGTCATCTTCTGTGTTTCTATGTTTCTATGGTCTGGTTACTTGCTTCACAGAGCTTTATACAAATCTGATGATGGCATAACATCCGTGGAGCTTGGCCATGCAGTCGCATAAATCAGACTTGGGAGGAGTCTATTAAAAACTAGAGATCTGGACTGGGACTTGCTTTTCATCACAGTCACTTTCTCATTCTTTTCTAAGCAGTAATTTCTGGCAATGCGTAACCACATTGACCTCAGTGCTGGTAGACTACTTCTGGTTTTCCCTAATTGTATTTGGCGGGGTAGTAGCAGTCTTGAAGTGGTAGCTGCCAGTGGTGGCATGCTCTGGAATAAAGTGGTCCCCATGCTCGTCTGCACATTTTAGAAATTATGTCATTCCTTGTTTTCGTTTAAAGAAACTGACCCCTTTAACACAAAAACAAGGAGTCAGTTATGGCCTCCACCCCCACCCCCTTTTTGCTTCAAGTGAGAAACGTCATTATGGGTTTGCATCAGATGTACAGTGGCAGCCATGGATGCAAAATATTGTTAAACAGAAATCAACTGTATGTAAAAGCTCTTTTTTTTTTATGTGTGCTTCTTAATGTTGTCAATACCACTCCACCCATGTGTAATCTGCCCCTGAATTTCTTAACCCTAGTGCATTATTTTACAGTTTTGTGTTCAGGACAAAAATGCATTTCAAATGAGGGTAGTCACTAATCTAAATTCTTTATAGTTTTTTATATTTTCTTGCTGGGTGCAAGAAACATCTTGTGGTAGAACGACATTTCAGAGGTGTGTCAGGGATGAGTCCCATGCACAGCAATCTACAGTGTGCTCACCCCTGACAGACCAATGAGCATGCAATCAGACTGTGACACTAGTCGCAGTTTCACAGCTGGAATCTGTTCTAGTTGAAAGAAATAAAGTGCTCGAATGAGAGCACTTCATTCCTTTAATTCATGCCCTTACTGATCTTACTGCTTGTCTCCCCACCCATCCTGCAGATGTCCAGGTACCCAGCCATACACTGCATCACCCACTCTCTGTGCCATAAGCAGTAAACAGTCTTAGCAGTAAAGAACAAATAAATATTATTTATCCTTCCCCAGACCAGGAGCATAGCAAATACCCAGAGGGCCTGAGTACAAGGCGATTTACAGGGCTCATCCCCAGTTTTAAACATCAAAATTATGATTTGACCCCTCAAACCTCATGGGCCGGGTGCCACTGCACCCCCTGCACCTTGTAGCAATGCCCCTGCCCCAGATAGACATCCTGCTAAACTTGTTCGTGTCTCTGTGTCAATGACAATGCATTTTCTTGTCCCTGAGCCCTCTCTCCAGTGATTCATGCGTGTCACAATGCCCAGCCTGATCATTGATCTGTGATGGTACCACTGACCCGCCCTGTGGATCTCCTAGTGTCCATGCTGCCTCAGTGTGCCCCACCCCGCCCACACAATACAAGGAGCAAGAGTGCTGAGAAATGAGGCAGCATTGCCTGCAGAGTTGTAGCTAAACGTGGACGGTGGGGAGAGAGTGACACGGGCTGCAGGAACAGACACTGAGAAGGAGAGGCAGCAGCACCCTCCCCCGAAAGAGAGCGAGGATCAAATGAGGTGGTGAGTGGCACCAGCAGGGACAGAGGAGAGAGAGACTCAGTGACAGCAACATGCTGGAGATGTGGTGAGTAAGGGAATGAGAGTGATCAGGTGACAGGGCTGTCACTATTGCAGCACCACCTGGCAGTGTGAAATTGGGGGCAGTGCAATGTAGTGACCTTAACCATGATAACTGTGGCTCCTAGACCTGCACCTGAACAAACATTCATTTAAATGGTGGCCTGTTCCCTAGCAGTGTCTACTCCTCCCTCCCTCCCACCCACACCCTCCAAAAGAGATACAGCAACAGTGACAACCACTTCCAGTGTGACATGTATGTGCAGGTCCAATCTGTTCCAGTCAGAGACAGTGACAACCCCCAAAACAGAGAAGTGGAGTACAGAGGTCTGAGCTCGGGTTGCTATCCATGTTATTTCCGCTCACTCTTCTGGCACTCTTGCTGTCAGTCTGACTTCTGTTTGCCTTTCTGAAGCTCAGTGAAAGCAGACAGCACATACAGAGAGGAGAGAAAGTGGCAGCAAGAGTGCCATTACTAGGACAGAGAGCAGTGCTGCAGAGTTTTTCTTTCACCATGGGGAGCGGACATTAGAGAGAGAGAGAGAGAGAGTGAGAGACCAGGAGATACACAGTGTAAAAAACTTGGTGCATCAACTACACCACTGCACAAAACGAGCACCCAGACAGAGCCAGCGACAAATATGTGGGTCACATATATGCCCCATTCACATTGACTAGCACAGTGTAGAATGGGTACCCCTGGTAGTTGCTGCCCCTACACCTCCAGCTCACATCAGCACATATGGAACAATGTGCAGCCACAGACTGATGTAGGCTACTCATCTTCCCTCCACACCCATCCCACTCCACACAGGTTGACACAGTGACAAGGTGCCTCCAGGTGGGCAGCCCAAGGTAAATAGTGGACAGTGGCCTGGCAGAAGTTGGTGATTGGTGCCCTCCACAACCGTCCCACCACTGCACATTGGCTGCCCCAGCCAGAGACAGAAATGTGAGTTGCACATTTGCCATGCCACATCTGTTTCTGTCTAGCCTGTGGACGCCAGCTGGGTGGAAATGGGGTTGTGGTCCAGATCCACTGGGTGGCCTGAGGCTATTGGCATCCAACACATCTTTCTGCATTTCTGCACGTGTGAAGCATTTTCTCCTTACATTCCACCTCCTGCACATTAGGAGCACTCTTCAGAGCCAGTGACAGATGTGGTTCACACATCTGTCCATCTTCACCCATCTGCATTCCATGAAAGCTGGCACTGACATTGGGTGGCTCCAGACAGGTGGCTCTGAAGAATGATGCCCCATCCCACCTCCAGACAAGGGTAGTAACCCTGCAGCAGCCAGGGATAGAGATGCAAGTTGCACATCTGCCCTTCATACATGTCCCTGCTCCACCAGAGCTAGCATGAAGGCTAGAGGGCTTTGGGTGATTGGCACCTCTCACCCTATGCCACACCTCTACACTTGCAGAACACTCTGCTTCAGCTCTCCCACCTAATGTGCTGTACCCATGGAGAGCACTCTGAGGTACTGAGATATAAAAATGTGGATCTTGTATCTGCCCTCCACAACTGTTCCCACTCTGCTGGGTGGGTGGTGGATACAGTGGGTGCTCCTGAGTGACTGGTGCCCTCTCTGCACCCCCACCTATCAACCTAATACTTTACAGCAGCCAGAGAAAGATGTGGATTGCACATCTGGCCGTGATCACAAACTGCCCATTCTAAAAGTTTCACACACAGGCTGGAGTGGGTCTAGGATGGTGGCTCAAGTGACTGCCCCCATCCCACCTCTCCACACATGGGAGCACTCCTCCTCCATGCCTCCTTTGCATATGGGGAGCAATTCTCTCTCCAGCCCTCTTCACATGGTGCATATAGTGTCTTATGTAACGATATTTGGTCTCAATTCTCGCTGAATGCAGCATTGTACATATTGTATATACTAATGTAAAGAAAATTGCTTTATTCTATGTGTCCTTAATTTTTGGATCTCACACCATGTATTGTCTTTATCACTGCTTGTACAAGGACCTCCTTGCAAATGAGCTTGTTCATTTTATCCCTTCACAATAAACTTGAACTTGAACATGTAAAGCATTCTTCCTCCATTCCATCTCCACACATAGGTATCTTTGCTCTCACTCCATCCCACCTCCACATTGTGAGAACTAATCCCTCGACCCTCCAATGCTTCTCCCACTACATTTCACCTCCCCCACATGGACAGCACTTCTCCCACTGCATCCCACCTCCTGCACATAGGGAGCACTCCTCCCTCCATTCAACCTCCACACATGGTGAGCTTCCTCCCACTTCATATCGGCTCTTTACATGGGAAGCACTCACCCCTTCATCCCACTGCTCCTACATGGGAGCATTGCTCTCATCCATCCTACTCCTACACATGGGGATACCTCCACACATTAGCATCACTCCTCCTCTACCACCATCCCACCTCTGCATATAGAGAGTACTTCTAACCCTATTCCAGCTTTGCAGATGGGAGCACAACAGCCAGAGACAAAGTTGTCAGTCAGGCATCTGCCATTCCACACCTATTCCACTCCACATGATAAGCTCCAAGTTGGGCAGAACATCGGTGGGGCTGAGATGTAATGAGTGGATTGCACTGGGAGATGGTGCCAATACTCTCACCACCTCTCTGAATGAGAGAATTCACCACAAATCAATCTTTGTTCTTCTCTCCACTGCCACTTTTCTGCTGATTATCTTCTTGTTTGCTTGCCTTATCAGTCACTCCTCCCAAGACAGGACTACAGGCCACTGGGCCAGGCAGATTTTTCCTCGACCTCTCCTGTCTTCTCTTCGACCACACCACCACTCCAGCCAGCATCCAGCACAGTCAAGAAGTCATGCCACGATTACTCACAGTTCAGCACTGGACAGGCTGTCCTTTCCAGACCATACTCAGCTCTCCCACAGTTCAACTGAGGCTAGAGAAGAGCAGCACACAGTCCCACTCTACCACCACGACAGTCGATGGGACACCGCAACTTGCTCAGTGCTGTACAGACGATGCAGCACTGCAGCGTGCTCACTAGTCTGTCTCACCAGGCTTCTCCTGCCCTCTGTTGATGATGTCTCCATCTCCTCTGGCCATCAACGGTCCCACGTATGCAGTGTGTTGCAGCTAGCTCCAACTGCTATGGGAGACTGCTGAGATATTGAGTTTTTAGCAGCTGAGCCTGAGCCAACCCAAAATAAAATACAGGAATTTGAAATTTTCTGAGGTATTTTTTTTTGGGGGTTGAGCACCTGAACACCCCCCTGCCTACGCCATGCAACCCACAACAGTTCAGACACATGCAGTACTTACACTTAAAGGCACTCCTCCCAGCCCAGCCAGCCCCCGCCTACCCTGGCACACAATGAATACCAACCACGACCCCTCCTACTTCCTCTGCAAGAAGCAAGGATCCTCACTTCAAGCAGTCAGTCCCACAAGTAGCAGAGTTGGGGGTCCGGCTCCAGTCAGACCTGCTGCTGTAATGCAGCTCGAGCCTGTCTGAATACAACAGGACAGCTAAACTGAGTCCCCTTAATCCCTACAGATGGAGGGCTGCTGCACAGATGATTGTTACAGCCACTCGGCGCCACCAGGATTTAAAACAAGAGCTGGACTATGGCAGGCAGCCTGCCATCCGTCTCCTCTACACTGACTGCTTGCAGCACTTACCCAGCTCCTCCTCTGCTCAGTGCCCACCAACAGTCAGTAGTGTTGGTGGGTGGCCCCGATAGGAGTGGCCAAGCCAGCCCTCGATCGTTACCAGCCCCGCAACTGATACTCTTTGACTTCCTTCTATGTCTGGTTGCATTTCCTGTTTTCAAGCAATCTAATAAACTTTTTTCTAGTGTCTACTTAGAAGCAGAATATTAAATATATCAAAATAAAATATAATTGCTTTGAAGAAAATAGACGCCTTATTATGGCTCGCTCAATGTATGGTTGGAGAACGCTGAATTTCATCTTGATTGTTTTACTTCCTTATTGCTATTTTGTATTTTCAGGTTAAATCAAATATAATAATGTATATTTTTTTTTTTTTTGAGATGATAGAAACTTTTATTATGGCTCTTTTTGGTTTGATCCATGCACACTGAAGCGTTGAAATAGTGAGATCACCATGATTTTGACATCCTTGCACCATTCCTCTAATCCTAAAAATATGTATCACAATGGTTGTATAATTGTAGGTCTATATTCAAATGTCTTTAATTCATTATAATTACATACTAGGAAGAATTGTCTTAATGAGTTCATTTAAGGTTTCTAATTTGACCTTTGCAATTTTAATGACCTCCCAATCCTGGAGTCTTCAATTTGTTTTATCTAAACATTTCTTTGCTCAGTTCATCAATAGTCCAATAAGATTTAGAGTAAAATTACTTCAGAACAAAACTGTATAAACTTTGGGTTGGATTTTGTGCAAATATTTACTTCTCTCTGAGTTGAAAGTGCATAGGAGATTAGTTGTACATACTTTTCTATTTCTCCACACTTTTTACTGTGAAATGTGTAAAAAAAAAAAAGAACAAATAACACTTGACCTTTTGCACATGTCTTGACCTCCTGTGAAGGGAATGACTTAAAGATCATCTGCATAGCCATTTTGCTTAGTTCATGAAATGTTTCAATAAAGGCATATTCTGTTGCAACTTGTGTTTTGTGTCTCTATTTACAATGTTTTGTGTTGCATTGCCTAGTTTTCCTTATTTTTAGTTTATTTAATTGCATGTCCCACCCGACATTCTCGTTCTTCACAGCTGCACAAGCCCATCCTTCAGTGCCGGCCATTATCGGAGGGCGGCCCGTAATGTAAAAGTAGGTATTTATTTTCAGTCAGACTAGCATTATTTTATTACAGCTCCACCATGTCTTCAGAAGACGACAGCGATATTGAATGTCGCCGGCTTGTGGTGGTGTTCAGCCTATTTGTATGAGCCCCTTAGAAGCCAGACACATCGTGGGAGGATGATAATTCAGAACGCTGGGAACAGTGATGAGGATCCCAGGACAAACACGGCCTCGATGAGTGGCAAATACATTTCTTTCAGTATTTTAATTTCTTGAATTCTGTCAGTTGCACTGCCCTGACAAACCTCTGAATATTATCTATGCAATTTGCAGTTTGAGTCACCCGTGTTTTTGGTCTCATGTGCCTCAGCCGTTGATTCATTTCAGCTGCAGCACAATGCTTGGCAAAAACCACAATGGTTGCTATAATGCATCAGGGTTCAACCTAACATACATTTACTAGCCGAGAATAGTGCAGATTGCCTCGGGTTAGTGTAGATACCTTCCTACCTGTCCGTGTGGACTAGTGCGGCCGCCAAGAGTCAGCGGTATTCGGTGGTAGTGGTAGTCAGTGTAATGATACAGAGTTTCTGGAACTCTAGAGCGGCTGCAAAGATCATACATAGCCAGTGAGTACTCTCAAGAACCGAACAAGCGCTTCCAGCTTCCTTGTTGTTTGTAGTAATGGAGTTCCTCCTAGAGGGCTATTATGCAGGCTGTCAATCACTGTCTGTTAAGCAAGTCGGCAGGAGGGGGGAGCATCAAGAGATGGGAACAGCCCGACATCACCATAGCACTGATTGGCTAAAGAATCACCTGGGCAGGTAAGGAGGCAGACTGGTAGAAGCTATTGGTAGTTGGGGCACCGGAGGGGAGTGACTTCAGGTACCTAACTTTTCATTTAAGTAGTTTTCACTTGAAAAGTGTAAATGATTTGAATTCTGGAAGAAGCTGTTTGTTGCTGAAGGCTGGAGGAACTGTTGGGCATGTGAGGGACAGGGGCTCATGAGTTTGGCGGTTTCGGCAGTTTGGACAACTTCTGTTTGGCAGCACTGCAGCGGTCTTAGGGATCAAAGATGGACCGTTGGACATCTTCTTTGTGTTTGTTGATCAACCTGCAACAACTACAACAAAGCAACTGGAGCTAGATCACAAGAATTCGGACGTGGAAAACACCAGCTCGAGTAAGGCCGGCCCAAGTGGCATTATTCATAAAAACGCTGGTAATGGTCAACAATTATGTGTGTGGGGGGTCTTCTTGTTGGCAGAGTGAATTAATTTGTCTTGTCTGTTTAGGCTCATCTTTGTTTTGCTGCTCCTGTAGTATTCTATTAATAAATTAGCTCACTAAGTGAGCTAGTGATTTAAGGCCGTTTGCTCCATTTGTAGCTCTGGTTGAATAGTGCCAAAAACTTACAGGTCAGTGCCTGAGCCTGATGCAGATCCACATTGCAGTTTGGTTTTCTTTCATTTGCTATGGGAGTGTAAGTTGGTTCTGCAGTGATTTTAATGGGGACACTACTAGGAGCAGTATTGAAACAGTGTCTGCCCTTGTAGAAATATGTTGGCATTTTTGAAGTGATCCTAGTCAGAAGATCCTCAGTGTCAGTCATGAGAAGGAACCAAAGCTGAAATTGAAAGAATCCAGTGGTTAGCAAGCTTTACTTACAGCCTTGGTAAGTCACAGTGTCATGTCATGTTTTGCTGAGAGAGCTTGCTGTGCACTCTGACAATGCTTCTGTTGAAAAACAATTTTGAAGGTTCTTATTCTGCTTGGTTTGACTGCCAATGGTGATTTGTTGTGGGACTGGGCTTGGATGGGCATGTCTGGCATTGCTCTGCTCATATTGTGTTCTGTTGCCTGGGGAAGGGGATGTCTATGGCTTGTTGTTGGGCTGGGCAGGGCAAGCATGTCTGTGGCTTTTTATTTTTGGATTGATTGTTGTTTGAACACACCAACGCACTCTGGTAAGTCAAGTGTCAGTAGTTACTGTTCTTGAGGTTGTGTGGGGCATGGGGGATTGAAAGTGCGCTGTGGTGATCACCTCTGTAGTATATATTTCATAAATAAATGTTTAAACTACGCTAATTTTTGTCATTTTCATTGTGTGTTGAAAGCACGTGGTGACATGAATGCGGACTAGTGCAAACTACTGCAGGCTAGTGCAATTTGGACTGACTTGTCCTGCTGGCTGAGTGCAAAACAAGTTAAGGTCAACCCTGTGCATGATTGTGCTCCTCCAGGCATTGTCCCCTTAACCCCAAACCCAGTCTCTACCATGGTACCTCCCTGCCTAACACGCTTCCAAAACCCATCTTCCATATTGCATGGTTGCTGGTTACTTCCATTCTCCTGGCTGTTGGTCGTGATAGATGAGTGCTTGAGGCACAAGTTGCATGAGACTGAAACCATCTGTGTAATTCTTTCTGTGATAATTTGGGGTGTTACTGAGTTCTGATCCCTGCCAGTCACTTTGTAACGGATCCCATTGAGGCTTACTAATGTGCGATCACACCTCATCCAGCCTTCATTTGCAGCAGTTCTATAGCAATGTGAAGCCCCCAATCCTATCCATGCATAGACTAATTTATGCCATAGTCATGCCGCTAACACAAGTGTTCACCCAATTATCATTACCTGCATGTGATCAAAATAGAGGCAACTGTCTGAGGCAAGCCTTTATAAGCAACAGTTCTATCCCAGTTTCCGATGCTTTATGGGTTGATCAAACGGCAGAACTGCTTAGTGATGGTAGCATGCCTGTTTTATGCTGCCTGACTCCATGCCTTCTAAACCCCACCTCAATGCATCGCTGTTTTCTCAGTTCGCCGTGCCCACTCCTGTTTCCCCATTCATGCAGTTCACATAGTAAAGAAGGACCTGGCTAAAGCAATCCACTCACCTCAGTAAACAGGTGCACATCAATGATACTGCACCATGAAATTGACAACACTGCTCCTCCTGACGGAGTAAGTGCCATACCCATCCAGGTTCCCCAAGTTTGCACTCTGTGCGAACCAGCCTGGAAGATGCCCTTTGCTGTTGGTGCCGCTTTTAGATTTTTGTCAGTATGCATCACGATGATTGGTCCGCAATTTCTGCATGTACGTACTACCACAGGGCATTGGCCCCATTCCCTAAACAGCACTATATTCTGTCTCTGCATTTTTTATGCTACTAACCGTCCCTACGCCCCAGAATCTTGTTTCATTGCATCCACTGCAGAAGGAACAGGCTACACATGCACTAATGGTGGCGCAGATATGGCAAGGAAGGTACAGAAATGCCAAAGCTGGTGGGGAGCAATGGAGCTGTAACACACAAAAAAAGCAAATGCCCACCTTAGATTTTAATAATATTATTCCCTATGTATGTGCGCCTGTGATGGTTACACCTGTGGTGAGTTTTGGTCCAGCACTGTGCAACAGGGCTCCAGATGTGTTGTAAGTGGTTTGTGTTTTGGCTTGAGATGCAACAGTTTTTGCTATGAAGCCTCAAATATCAATTAGTGACACCAGCTCCATGCAGGAACAGGGGATACAACATAAAGCCTGCATGGCATCTGACTGGGTGCTCAGTGCCCGATTCAGGCTGTCCCGTGTCCATATGCACTGCTCAGAATTTGCTACCAGTGGCAGCAGGGCCAGTGGATGGCCAAGGATACATATGGGCATTGAAGAATTGAGGTTGGTGACTACGATAGATATTCAGAATACGCCTGCACTGTGCTAGTTTGATGTAGTGGGTAGTCCGGGTTAAAAGCGTTGGTGAATAGGTAAAGTGGTCTTTATGATTGAAATGGCAGACAGAGGCACTAAGATGCTAGTTCAGAACTGCTCAGTTGCTGTGTACTCTGCCCCTTCATACAGCTTTTCCCGCCACCCTGACTTAAAATATAAAATAATAACACAATCACTGTGTAGCTCCTACTGCGATGTAGGTGGGGGGGCACAGGAAAAGCTTATACACAAATTGCCAGACAATACAAAGACATAGTTGCACAGATTAACTACTGTGCAAAGCTCATATGACTGCAGTTTCATAGGGAGCTTTGCACAGAAGTTTGATCTTTGATGCACAAAGTTTGTTCTCTGACAAAGTATGTAAGATCATGTGCAGCACTGACACTTCCTCGAGGTGAGGCACTTCATGCAAACGTACGTAGCAGTGAAGAGAGAAAAATAAATTTCAACTCATCGGATATTTTTTTGCCACATAACTAAACTGCAACCCAGGAACAAGACCAGGACACTCCAACAAAGCGTCACCAGTGACCACACCCCATCACAGGCACAGTGAGATCATAACATTTATACCGTAACCAATGTTGATACTGCCCTCAATTCATTTCTGACTGAATTTGGCAACATCCAAAAGAAGCACCTCCCTACAGTCAAAAGGAGGGTAAGGGCCAGCATTCGAGGTGGCTTAAAAAGACCTGCTTCAAAAGTTAAAAGTTAGAGACAATCAATGGAAAAAGTACAAACAAACTGGACTGCAGTCAGATCTCATTCTGTAAACAATACAGAAATGACTGTAAAAGATGCATCAGGCAGGCCAAAAGTAAATACTGCCAAAACCTGCTGATTAATTCTTCCAATGACCCTCGTAAGTTTGGGGTCACATTAAGTCCTTCTTAGGTTCTGCTAAAGATGTCACTCCTCAGATATGGTCCTACATGGTGTACACTGTAATGATTCTACTACCATTGCAAATGCTTTTAACCAACAATTTTCTGACTTATCTGCCTACACAGCTTCCCTCCCATCACAATCCTCTGCTTCACAGTTTAACCCCACAGCATCTGGAAGGACCCCAAACTTAACCAACCCTTCTATTTCAGGGAAGTGTCTATGCATCAGGTCCCAAAGCTGCTCAGGTCACTCTCTGAAAACACCAGTACTGGCTCAGATGGCCTAGAACCAAGACTACTAAAAATGGCTTCTACTACATCTCTGGCCCCTGCACACATCTTCACCCTATCTCTCCAATGGCATTGTCCCTGAAGTCTGGAAGGCAGCCAGAGTCACTCTCTATTTAAGAAAGGTAAAAATGACATATCAAATTACCGGCCTATTGCTATTTTGTCTGTTCTGAATAAAATCCTGGAAAGTAGTATCCATGCAAATCACTGAATACCTTGAGAAATTCAATTTACTAAGCTCAGCACAACATGGTTTTAGAAGCATCACAGCACCATGACAGCACTTGCAAAATTCACTTCAGATATCGTTACCAATATGGATAGAGGAAAGTTAACAGGGCAGTCTTCATTGACTTAACCAAAGCTTCGATCTGGTTGACCATTCTCTGCTACTATCCACCCTCAGCACCTTGGGCTTCTCTCCCCAGTCACTACCTGGTTCAAAAGCTACCTCCAACAGAACACAAGCTGTTAAGTTTAATTCATCCATGTCAGACAGTGCTGTTATCAACATTGGGGTCCCTCAGGGTCTATACTTGGCCCTCTTCTATTCTCATTATTCAATAAACTTCCTGAGTTGGTCACCACAGGTCACTCACTTCTTGCGCGATGACCTGGTAATTTATTATCACTCTGATAAGGTCCTGGATCTAAATGCTGCCCTCACTGCAGATTTTTCGTGCTGTACAACACTGGTTGAACTCTCAACGCCTGGTTTTAAATACAAATAAAACAAAAGTTATGATGTTTGGCTCCAATCACAAGCTTAGATCCTGTCCTCTGACCATCTCTGTCTCTGATATCGATGGGGACCCTATAGAAACTGTCACTCTTTTCGTTACCTTGGCATCCACCTGGATCAAACCTTGGACCTGAAAGCACATATACAGGAAACCTGCAAGTCAATTAACTGCAAATTGGGGGCTGCCTACAGAACCAAATACCTGCTCACCCCTGCTGCTAAACTGGTGATAGCCAGAGGCATTCTATTGCCAACCCTACATATGGGGTTTCCCATCCTGTCCTTGGCCACCAAATCTTCACTGCAACTATGGGATACTACCTTCAATAATGTGCAGGTATGCAACCAAAGCACCTCGCTGCAGCATCATTGTCTCTTATATCAGGACCTTGGTTGGCTCTCCTTCTACCAGGCAGTACTACTTGTACAATTTAGTTGATTCCATCTAAGGACGCCCAAGCCTGCTATCCTGTCTGATCTCCTCAGGCCGCCATTCCCAACAAGGAATCTTAGATCGCTGATCAGACCTTACTATCCATCCCCTTGTTGGACTAAAAGGGCATGGCTCCTTCCATCATGCTGCCCCCACCTATGGAACCTACTACCCAGGATCTAAGAGATGTCTCCACTCATGTGACTTTTAAGAGCAAACTCAGGACTTTCCTCACTACTATGGACAAATGTGTTTGCTTTGACCCTACCTGATCCGCTGCATTTGTACTGTTTCCTCATTGCTAGCACTTTTGCCTGTCCAAATGGGTGTTCTATACTGTGCCTTGTAATTAATGTTTTATTTTGTGCCTTGTAATTAATGTTGCCTTAACCTGTTTCTTTATAAGCCTAACTGTTAGTTGTTGACAATTGTAAGTCGCTGTTCTACTCCATGACATTCTTATCTTCACTTCACAGCCTCTCCTCACTTAACCCCACTGCTGCTCTCTCTCTCCCCTTCTTCTGTTATATCCTTCCCCTTGCCACTCCCCACCAAACTCACCTTTACCTGTTCCTACCTCATCCATGCCCTCCTAGTCCCCACCCTCCTGGCTGTGCTTAGTCACCTCTCCACCTACTACCGCCTACTCCCACTGCGTCTACTGACCCCCTTCCTGCCCTGCTGTCTCTTGGTTCCACTGGCTCGGCTTGACTGTGACACTTTGCCGCCATTGCCGTAACTCCTCCACCTCTATCCCCTCTCACCGGCATCCTCACTCGCCCTGCCGCCTATCGGTTCCACCAGCCCGGCTGTATTTTCCTACCTCCTACCACTGTTGCCGCTCACTGCCGCCTCCCCTACCACCTCTCTTCGCCTGCCGCTCTGCTCCATAGGCCCGGCCGTTGGTACCTCACCCCGCTGTTGCCATATCTGGACGGCACCTCCTTTCCACTTAATCTCTCCTCCCATCCTTTTGCCAGTTTTCCTTCCTTGTGTCTTTTCTACTGATGCCTATCCTCTCTTATTTTCTGCCTTCTACTATTCACATTTTTGAGTATGTTCCATGATCAAGTGCTAAAGTATATTTTGTTTACTAATGTATGTTACATTGCTATATGTATTTCTCTCTGCATTTTGTACTGGTTATCTTAATAATCTGGCTGTACTCTTTGTGTGTTGTAATTGTACCTCAGTGCATGCTCTGAAAACAGTCACTTGCTGACTAGCTGCGACTTACCCGTTAACAAAAACTAAATAAAATAAAAATGCTGATTCTGGGCTAAGAGCACAACACAGAAAAAAATGAAAATGCAGAACATTAACAGTGCACAAGTATGTGAAACTTGGCGATTTATCTTTGGGAAGCATTTTCAATACTGTGCAGCTATTTCTTTATTAAATTTGTCCGTTGTACATGATCTTTAAATCTTATTTAGAGTCATTCAAGAGTTGTCCCAAGGTCAACATTTAGTAAACTATACATTTAATGTGTTTTAATAATAGAAGTTGCCAAAGAGGACATAATAAATTAAAAATCAGTGTTGCAGCATAGATGCCTAAAAGTTTTACAGACAGCCATTGTTTTCTTTCTGTCTTCCTTCTTCCTCCTATCTGGTCAGTGTCAGCTTCACATACAGATCTCATATGATATTGCTGGCTAATAATTATTAAAATTAATCTGCTACTTTTGTTCTGAAAGATTTAACATGATCCCATCCTGAAAAGATCTAATGACCCCAATAAGCAGATCATTTTGTTTCAAGCTGGTAAGCACTAAAGAATTCCACTGAAGTACTAGTAAGTCAGGATCTACTGTTAAACTAGGCATGACAAGATGGTCTTGTTCCTTTCACTTAAAGTGGCATAGTGCTTTAGAGAAATGAGGCTTTATAGGTGCTATAGGAGTTATGCCAAATAAATGTAAATATCTCTAAAGTATATGAATTACGCATAAACCATCAGCATGAAAGTTGTTCAGGACAAAACAACCTTTCAAATTAGCCTATTCATTAAAGAGCACCTTTCATGATGGTCCCAAAAGTTACAGCTTGTAGTCACTATATACTGTACTAGACCTGAAAGGTGTGTGCATTTGTTATTTTTGGCCAAGGTTTACTCTGCCTTCCATAATTTGGATTTGTTTTGGAGCCCTGCTGCACTTGCCTTTGCTGTTCAACTGCTGGGCTGTTGGCTCCTGATGACATCACTATAGAGCAGAGGAGTCACACTGTGCAGTACTGTGCTGTTGCAACATTGTTGCAAGGGAAAACTACCAGTACTCAGTGTACATACTGTGTTCCCCTTCCCGAGACACCATTAGCAATGCATTATGCCAAAATCCAAATGCTGTGTCAGTATGTTTTTTTTGTTTGTTTGTTACATTGACTCTGCCCTATAGTGATGTCAGTACAACCCTGGGCCCACAGCAACACCAGGCTTGTTATAACAGTGCTGGTACACCTGCAGTTTTTGCAGCTTAGAATGCAAAACTAACTGCAGTGGACAGTAATGAAATACAATTCCAGAATCAATGCAAAACAGTGTAATTTATGCATGAAAGTCAGAAGGACTATGAAAGGTGCTCTTTAAGCTACACTAATTATATTTTTAAACTATGGCCATCTGATTACCTGCATTTTCATTTTCTTCACAATTTTCACCTTCAGATGGCTATATTTAAAAAAATCTAATGAATTCAGATTAGTGACTACCGTCATTTGAAAGGTCATTTTGTCCTGAACAACTTTCATGTTGGTTGTATATTGGTAACTTTTATACTTAGATATTTACATTTGTTTGGCATGACTCTACTGTGTTCACTCAGAGATTGTTTGGAAGACTATATTTTACAACTATACAGAATTCAGATTAGTGACTACCCTCATGTGAAAGGTCTTTTGTCCTGAACAACTTTCACGTGGTTGTTTTTGTGCACATTGAACAATTTTAAAGAGATTTAGATTTGTTTGGAAGGTGTGCACATTTGCTCTCAGAGAAAAGCAGGTTGGGGTTATGTGTCCATCATTCTAAAAGAAAGAAAATGGAGTATTTTTAACTGCCATAGGATTTGCAGTATTATGGAAGGATACACTGAAAACTACTAAAAATGTGTTTCACAGAAACCCTTTTCAGCGAAAGCAATATAAAAAGGGATAAAACCTTTTTAGATATATTAGCAAGAAAAGGAGGACCAGAGGAGGAATAACAAGGATAAAAGGCAAAGGTGGCATTTGTGAGGGAGGGGATCAAGGGAAGGTGGATATATTTGTGACCCCTAGGTGACGCTATCCCTAGAATTACAACCCCTGCCTGTCTTGCTAGCCACAGGTTGAGGGGCCTGATTCAATATTAAGGTACTCCACCCAGAGTAACAATAGTGGGGTATCTACCTAACCTGGTACAGCCCTCTGGAAAGCTGTAACCACCCAAAACCCACCTAGTGACCTTGTACTTCTGGCAACAGTTAACACACAATCAGCAATTAGTATTAATGATATGCACACACCCTTTACATTTACCACCAGGGTCTGGCCTTCAGCAGATTCCTGAACCCCTGTAAAAGTAAGGTTAGTAAAGCAGGTATACACTTGTTTTACAGTAACCAACTAATAATATGCTCATGGGCCAGGTTAAATGTGAAACAACAATCAAATTTATTAAGGGGTCGTGAACAAGGAAGGGCATGAATCTAGATGAATGATTAAATTCAGATTATTTTGCATGCACTTTTAATCCCAAATAATCAGTCTTACAACTCTGGGTACCCAGGATGTTATATCGGCTAGCCAAGAGCATTGCCGAGGGTGGCCGGCATTGCAGCTGTTTTTGGGGCCCTTGATGGAAAAGAAAAGGCAGTTAGCACGCACAAATAGAGCTTTGATTATTTGTAATTCAGCCCAGTCTTGTAACCCAGAAAATCACTGAAGCAATTAGATGGTACCACAGATAATTAATGATCTGTTGCAGGGAGCTAACCTGGATACTCATGCTACCAGTTGGCTGTGATGAGTTTGGTGATATGGAGACCTCATGTAGTTCACCGAAGAACATGGGGAAGCAGGGCTGACATGACACACCTGCACTTCACGGCCTTTCCTCCAGGTGGTCGATTCTGTGAGCTGTCTTTACAAGAGGGGCTGATCCCCAAAGCTGGTCTCTCACTGAGGACAGTCTCTGGTGCAGGAATGGTCAGTTTGGCGAGAGGCTGGCATAGGCCCAAGGCTGAAAAAACAATTCAGGCAAAGTTCAGTTTATTTGCTGGTGAAGGCCTCCAGCTGGCAACACAGTTCAGTCACTGGCAAAACAGGCCAAAATCCATGATAAACGTTCAGCACATTTAACAGGAAAACATTAACTTTTCTAACTCTCAATTTGGTAATCAGGCCAGTTGCTACTGCAGTAGATTCACTGAGCAAACCTCTCAATCACTAAATCAGTCTTGAACAACCTCTGGGCAGAACTCTTCCAGGAGCTTCCTCTCAGTCCAAATTTCAGGCTGTACCTTTAAATATCTGGCAGCTTTCTGCAGCAAGTAAAGGTTCCTTTTCGGATTAGTCTGCTTACTGCAATCCGGCAGTCCAATGCAGGAGAACAGTAACACAGAGGTAAGCCAGGCCTCCTGTCAATTTCTTTCCACTCCTTCCAGGAGCAGCTGCTCGAAAGCTTGAGCTGCTCACTCTTCAACTCTAACTCCAACTGAACCACTGTCTCTTAACAGTTCTGGGATTTCTCTTGGTTTTCTGAGTTCTGGTTGGCTGGGGAGGCTATCAATCACAATTTGATGCCTCCTTCAGTTCAGTTTAGGCACCAACCTAAAAACTACAGATTTTCCTTCCCACGAGGCACTTGAGCTAAGAACCCTTAAAGGCCCCATGAGTCCCATTGGTCCAAATGCTGGATGTCCTGGACCAAACATGGTGGCTTCCATTCAGATAAACAAAGCTGCAAGAAGGCAGGTTAGAACAAACTCTATTTCAAATATAACAGCACAGTAGCAGTAAATAATTACAGTGTTAGTTCAGACTCCCTCTGCTCTTTATCGACAGCAGAGTGGAGCAATTAAAAGCAGTGTCTGGCCAGTCACGAGCTTTGATGCACTTGGACCCAGCCCAGACAATTTACTATACACATATTGGCTAAAAGTCTTAAAGTGACAGGCACGGAGGCACAGCTTGGCATGCTCACATAAAACAACAGGATCAAACAAATAACCATGGATTACTACCTCTGCAGGATGTCTGCCTGGCAGTGGGCCTTGATGGAGCCCTGGGAGACACCTGAGGTAAGCCCCAAATTGGGGAGGCTACATATTGAACGGATACTTTTGTTCAGTATTTACAGTAGAAGGGGTATGTGACAGGCCACAGATAAAGAACAGGGACAGAAGTGGCAGAGAGGTGGATTCTAGTCTGTTTACAGAGGAGGAAGTCCTTGGGGTACTGGCAAAACAAAGTGCGCTGACAAGACAATGGGACTGGATGTGGGTTCACCTTAGGATAATAAAGGAGCTTAGAGATGCTGGCTGCACCCCTGCCATCTTTGTTCAACCTATCACTGGAAATAGCGGTGGTTCTGAGGGACTGGAGAAGGGTGGATGTGGTCCCACTTCATAAAAGTGGAAATAGGGAGGAGGCAGGAATTACAGACCTGTCAGCCTGACCTCGGTAGTGGATAAGGTTATGGAATCGCTGCTGAAAGGAAGGATAGTGGAATACCTCAAAACAAGTGGATTGTGGGATCAAAGGCAACAAGAGTTCAGAGCAGGGAAGTCTTGCCAGACAAACCTGATTGAGTTCTTCACCTGGGTGACCAGGGAAGTGGATCAGGGTGGAGTGGTAGATATGGCATTCCTGGATTTCAGGAAGGCCTTCGACATTGTTCCACACAGAAGGATGGTGAACAAGTTGGCTTGTCTAGGAATGGGCCAGAAAGTAGTAAACTGGGTAAGAGGATGGTTGAGCGGCAAGAACCAGAGAGTGGTGGTAAATGGAGTCCACTTAGGAGCTGGCAAGGTGACCACTGGGGTGCCTCAGGGTCTGTACTGGGTCCTGTCCTCTTTAATGTCTTTAGTGACATAGCAGAAGGGCTGGAAGGAGTCTGTCTGTTTGTAGATGACACTAAAATCTGCAATAGGGTGGACAAACCGGAGGGTATGTATGTGTGTGTGGAAAAAATGAGAAGTGATTTGCAGAAGTTAGAGGAATGGTGAAGTGTTTGGCAGCTGGGTTTCAATACCAAAAAGTGCAAAATCATGCACTTGGGGCACAGAAACCCAGGGGCTATATGTACCAGTTGACAGGGAGGTACTGGCAACCACCAAACAGGAAAGAGACCTGGGGTAATCATTTCTGATAACCTGAAATTTGTCAAGCAAAGTGAAAAGGCTGTTGATATGGCTGGTAGAATGTTGGGATGCGGGGAGATAATCACCAGTAGGGAGGAAGGAGGTGGAGATACCCCTGTACAAGTCACTGGTAAGACCAGACCTCAGTACTTTGTCCAGTACTGGAGGCACCACCTCTGGAAGGACATGGATATGGTGGAGGCAGTACAGAGGTGGGCAACCAAAATAGTGCAGGGACTGCATCAAAATCCTATAAGGAGACACTAAGAGAACTGAATATGTACTTGCTGGAGGAAAGAATGGAAGGGGGCATGATAGAAACATTCAAGTACATAACAGGTATTAATAAAGTATAGTAAGATAGCATTTTCTGCAGAAAGACAGACTTGAGAACAAGGGGTCACGCTATGAAATTGGAGGGGAGGCTCAGAGGGATGTGAGGAATATTTCTTCACAGAAGGATGGTGGAGGCCTGGAACAGCCTCCCAGTGGAGGTGGTAAGTGCCAAAACAGTCACTGGGTTCACATACATGGAACAGCTACAAGAGGACCTTGGAAGGAACACAAGGGTGGGGGTGGAGATTGGGTAGGGGCTGCGATGGCACAGTAGGCAGGGATGATCCATTGAGGTCTTTATCTGCCGACAACTTCTATGTTTCTGTGTCTAATATTAGTAGTATCTCTGTTGTCCCATATCATAATAAAGTCTCCCCAATTAGTAAAATTCTGAATGGAAGGGCATAACCTTTCTATACAGCTGTCGGATAAAGTTAGCTGTCACCCTGCTGATATATACAAACTGACCAGTGTTAGCTCCTGGTCTGAATATTCACCTTACCCATTGCCAAGCACCCTTGGGAATCAATCTGTGATGTATATTGAAATGAAGTAGAGAAGGCACCAGCACAGCCGCGTCTCTTGTCTTACCATTCTGAAAGGAGGAGGCTATCACATGGGAGTAGCTAAAACGAGACAACTTATCATGTTACTCCAGAGATAAGTGGGTCTCCTGAAGAAGCACAAATGGTGGCTGCTGCCTGCAGATTGCTGCTGGACTTTTGATCTCTTGATTGGGTTGTTAAGCCCATTTCCATTATGTTAGTAAAGTACATATCCACTACGGCAGCCATAGCACAAGTACCCAGTAATAAACACCTTGTGATAGAATGCTTCCCTCATAGGCATGAGACATGTACAGCAGTGGAGAAACAAATTCTTGGTTGCACAATAATTCCAGTTCAACAGAGTAATGGATTTATATAGCCATGGTAAGAGTAGTCAAATTCCATGAGTAGCAGCACAAATGGGGACCGACCGTAAAACCAAAAACAGAGATAACAGATAGGCAACCTATTCAGAACTAGAGTGCGAGAAGTGAGGTACTCAACAGGAGCAACTGTGCTGGATCAAAGATGAGAGATATGTTAGTTCAGGGTCTTCCACTGGGTAGGGTGGTCAGAGAAGAAGTGAATCATCTTCCAGATCTTAGCTGGGAACTTAGGTAAGATCCACAGTGGTTTTATTTACTCCCTTACACACATGTGGAAGGTCAGCAGAAGCCATTATGCCCCTCTACTCATGTATGGCACCCTGCAGCACCCACAGGGGCTTTTATGCTAGTTCTCTGCACCATATCCCTCCCTGGCCACGTGTCTGTGGGTGTCCAGGTCTGGAGCAGGCCTGGGGTGCGTTAATGCTCAGCTTGTATCACAGATGTATTTGCATCCTGTGGAAGAGTAGAACATATTATAGTGGTATCCTATCACAACATCTACATACTGTCCTTTGCACAACTCCCACAAACTTTTGTGGGGCTTGAATGTCTCTCCTCAATTGTTGCCCCATGTCCTCCAAGATGACATGGACGGTTGGGATCCTTGATTTTGAAGTGACCATTGAAAAAGCATCAGCGTGACATGAAACGTCAGGGGCACAATATTCAAAAGACTGCCCATGTGCAAAGTTTGCACTGCTCAGCAGATAGCGCTTGTGCAAGGCCCATAGCACACAATATTCAAAGGCATAGTACTGGTGCAAACACCACTGTATATAGGGCACAATTGTAGGTGTGCAAGCCACAGGCCAGAGCACAGCAGAATGATTGCCCAGCACTGAATATAGCACATGGCCAGGACAGACTGCCACAGCAGCACAGCGCCCAAGGGTGAGACACACGGAACCCTGATGTGGACCATGTGTTTGCATACAAAATGGCAGACAGTGTAGGGACATGGGATGGAAGGCAGTGATGCCCACATAGATGCAACAACAGACATATCCGAGACAGAAGTAGCCATGGCTAGCAACACAGGTAAGTAGCCTGAACATGTACTGTTCGATGGCAATGGACATGAACAGATGGGCCATCCTGAACAAGTAATGTGCAGGATGACACCTGTGGGACAGAATGTGACAGCCAACAAGGCCACATACCTGCCAGGTATGGAACCCTGCACAGACTGGTGCGCCACCACAGATACATGTAAGGCCACCAGGGTAGAGCCTGTGGTAGAGGATGGGGATGGATGACCCAGGGGGTTGTCACAGGTGGGCAGGAGGCACCCCATCAAACCACAGTACAATGGCAACAACAGCACAACAATAGACGAGGACACAGAAGCAACAGAAATAAATATTTTACTGTACAATAAATGCAAAACAATAATATAAATATACTGAAGAAACTATTTACAATAAACGGGGTGGCAACAGGGCAGAAACAAGGAGGACATTGGAAAGCTGGTGTAGGGTGGTTCAACTTGGAATGGGGTGACACCTAGGATGCAGGTGGGGTGGCAGATGGGTGTTTCAGGCCACCTCATGGAGGACCTCCAGTAGCTGTCCATGATACACTTCCGACGCCATAGTATCAGATGCTGTTACTACACCATATGCTGCTGGAGGTCATCCTCCCCTCCGTGGCCTCTGGATGCCACCTATCTGCCACATGCTGATGATCATCTATGGGAAGAACAAATATGATGTAAGTGAGCTGTGCAGACCTGGTGGACCATGGAGGTTATGCCAGAACAGATAGCTAGTTCCCTCCCACCAACAAACACTGCCACCAGCATGGAACAGGGGGACCAGGTGTCCCATTGAGTGAGACACACCATTCCACCTGGACATCCAGTCATGTGTGGCTGCCACACGCACCGGAATGCCACACAGGGGCATGGGGCAGCCTGGCGGATGCAACAACAAACCAAAGGTTAAGGATGCCATGCACCATGGTGAATTGGGCAGCAGTATATGATGTGTATATGGCCACAATCTGTGGCAAAGGAAGAGCACTGCAGCACCCTGTGACAGCACAGAGCTGTGGGGCCAGTGGGGTTTGGGAACCCTGCCACCCCTGTGTTCTCCAGCCTGTGTTGGTGTCCCTGCCTGCTTGAGCTGTAGGGAGAAAAAGGGAGATGTCAGAACTGTACTGTGCAGCCTGCATCCTAGGCCCATTCCCCAACCACAGCACACCGCTGTGCTAACGTGATTGAGACACTGCCACCCATGGAGGCTGATGACAGCATGCCTGGGTGGGGCCCCTGGGCTGCACAGGCACTGCAGGCATCCCAAAGGGCTACAACAGCCAACCGGTGTCTGGGCCCCACGGTGGGCCCCAGTGACTGTAGTGTGCATAGCAGCCAGCACCCATGGTGGCCCTGGGACACTGCCATACTGTGTGTCACAATGGCAACAGGGCACAGCTGACAACACCCATCACTGGTGGCATGGTCAATCGGTGCATCTGTGCAGTATGCCAGTGGGTCAGGGTTGTACCCAGCATGCAGGGCCTCACTAGGCATATTGTGTGGACAGGTCCCCATTGTGCACAGATGTACCTGCTGCAGTGGGTGCTACACCATGTAGGCAGCTGTCATGAAGAGACACAGCTGTACAGGCAACACAGCGGAGAAGAATGGGTGGAGCTGTGAAACAGCTTATGTACCAGATCATGGCAGCCATCATGAGGGACCACAGCACTGTCCACACAGTGCAGGACAGGGATAAAAAACACCCCTAGCAACCCCAGAGAGTGTGCCATGTTGGTGCTATGCCTGGGGTACAGACCCAAATCCCACTGGTCCCATGCCCATACATACATGTGCCACACCCCAAACATCACCTACCTGGGGTGGGACAGTGCCATCTGCCACCATCCATTAAATCTTCAGAGGTGGTCCTGGTCCCTCCTGACCATATCACTACACTGTGACACACTGGCTCAGCACGGTGGCCCTCACTGATCGCCGCCCACAATACCCCTTGCTCGGCCTGGCATTCAAGCTTACCCAGGCTGCCTGCTCCACCCAGCATAGTAAGAACCATAGCAATTAAACATAACCCAGGAGCCTATGGATGTCAGGGCAAACTCTACTGGAAGTCCCTAGAGTCAGGACTAATGCTGGTAGCAGATCTTTCTCCTACCTGGCCCACAACCTGTGGAACAAGCTCCTTCCTCTGGTGCAGGAGGCCTCCTCACTTAGGAACTTCCGCACCAGACTTAAGGCTCATATGATTGACTGCAGCACATGCCATTGCCACGATTCATAACTTGCCCTCCCCACATCAACCTCCCGAAGTGAGCCTACCCAGGTACCCCCTCAAGATCCAAGGCACCTTGGTCCTGTTATTGTCCCATAGATAGCTTTTGTGTTGTAGATAGCTCTCCACCTGAAAACTGCAAATTGTTAGTCATGTTACTTGGTAAAACTGTGTCATGTTGATAACCATGGCTGTAACCTCCATGCAAACTTGAAAATGTTTTCTGTAACTTAAAGAGGGACTCCAGCCAAAGTGCTACATTGCAGAATTAGAATAAGCATACCCCAATAAATCTCATACCAAACATTAGGTTTCTGTGTGACTTCATTTTAAAGTTATGGGCTATTTTGTAACCTGATTTTACTGCCTGTTCAAAAAGCCAGTTTCAGTGAAGAGGTGCTGATGATGTCAAGTCCTGAACTCACAGTCTGGCCCTCCCTGTCAGCAAGCTTATAGGACCTGTTTCTTCAAAGTTAAAATATCATTCTGCAATGGTTTTCAAATAAAACAGGCAGCACCATTCTAAAACAGTGCTATAGAATCTATGTGTTTCAGGTTCCGTACAAAGTTGACAAATTAGTATTTTCATGCCTTTTGGTGTGGTTCATTTCGCCAGAGTCGCAGGATGCTGAGTCAGCATGCCTCCAGGCTGCTGACACCATGTGAATTGCTACTCTGCAGTGCCTGTTTGAAGTTGTATTGCCACAAGTGTTGCAATGTTGATAACTGTATTGCTGTTTGTCAGTGTCTGCTTTACAATAAGTTTTAATAGGGGCCTTATACAGTATATGTTAATTCCTACTGGGGTGGAAGTGTTAGCCCTGGTAAAAACAATCATTGCAATGTGGAGTGCAACACAGATGAGGCTGAATATAGCTCAAGTAACAGCCTGTCAATGAGAAAACAGAAAATAAGCTCTGCTCAACTGAGTGTAGAAACATAGAATTTGACAGCAGATAAGGACCGCTTAGCCAACCCACTCTACCCATTTCCTACCTAATGGATAAGCTGCAGATCCATTCATTCATACTTTGATGATGAATAAAATATTGACTGATTGACTGAGTGATTAACATTGAGCTGGCTACTGCACAGAAACTCTTAGTATGATTTCAAAACAGCAGTACCTCTCCCACCCCAATTTAATGGGTGATGGAATAATTGATTTAAAGTGCCATCCTGAGAAATCACCTCAATTGAATGATAGGTGTGAATGATCACAGCCTTTCACCACATCAGAGACATCCAGTCTGCAAATCTCACATTAATGTGATGTCACTCAGTATCCAGCAACCCAGCAGAAAAGGAACACAGCAAAAGAGCACCAAAATCAAAAATATGAATTTGTCAACTTTATTACAAAACCTGAAACACACAGGTTTTAAAGCAATGTTTACATGCTGCCTGTTTTACTGGAGAAAATAATTTGCACATAGTTTTTAAACTTTGAAAAGCAGGTCCTGTAAGCTTGCTGACAGGAGAGCTAGACTGTGAGTTCAGGAGATTATATCATCAGCATCTCTTCACTGAAACTGGCTGTTTTGCACAGGCAGAACATTTATGATTGTAAATGATTTGTAACTTTTAAACAAAGTAACTTAGGGATCTCAATTTTGGCATAAGGGTGATTGGGGCTATGTTGATCCATATTCTAAATGTATTAATGCCAGTAATTTGAGTAATGTCTTTCTCTGCATCAAAACATGTATTGTTATCCCGGTCCCCCTGAAAAGGGAACTTTGGGGCTCAGTGGCCTACCCGGTCACCAAAATTTAATAAATGAATGAATAAAATTGGTCCCCTGTGTGGGTCACTTTAGTCTCTGCATGAGGTGCCAGCCCACCAACTCCCAAATCTCCCTTCATGGCCTGTCACCCCTGCCTGGTCCCCAGGAGCTGCTCCTCCCTCTTCATTACCAACTCCACAAGGATGGCCAGTTCAACTTCTGTTCACCTGTGGTTCCTTTGTTGGATGGTCCTTCTTCTTCTGCTTGTTGCCATCTCTGACAGGTTTTCAGGGTCTGTATCATTGGAGAACGTTGTATGTAGGATGCGGAGGCCTGCTCTGTTTGTGTAGTGTTACACATAGGCTGCAAAGCACAATATCCATTCTTGTAGCACTACACATGGGGCCCAGCAAGCACGTGACGAAGTTGCCATGTGTACTTCTGCATGGCCTCTGCAACGTCGCGCATGGGAAGAGCATTGCACAGACCCACGCACGGGATTTGATGACTGATGACACCATCAGCTGGCATCCTGATTGCTGTGCAGCTGCACTACCAAATTGCGCAGTTTATGCCCATTGTGCCAGTGCAAACCCACTTAGTAATGCTACACTAAAGCGCAATATTCAGACAGGCCATGCAAATAGGCTACTTGGGCAGCCACTGGCTATGGTCCCACTGTGCATGTCATTTCAGCACCTTCACATACATTAGCATAGCTAATTGCACCTGGGCTATTTAATGGGACATATGCACCCCAACACTGTACAGTGGAACTGCAACCCACACAGCTGGAAATACACATCATACGAGCAAGCCAGGAATATATCTCCACAGCCACAGCAAGCCAGAAATATCCCTCATTCACAGGTAGGTGTACTGCATGCCACATTCACACAGAGAGGTTGGCTACTTTGTGACACACCCTGTAGGGGGACACAGTTAGAATACAGTGAGAGAGCACCCCAACTGCAGCTATAGTCAGGGCGAGTGTAGGATGCAGTGTCCAGACTAACACAGAGCAGCACCTGTCAGGTGTATCACCACATTGTGCAAATGCTTCACACTGCTCCTCACAGCTGCTGGGGACAGCAGACAGTCTGGATACACTCCCTCGGCCTGCCCTGGACATCCAGATCCCGAACAGGTATGCTGTATGTGGGCATGAATGGGGAGATGAGGCCACTGCAGTATGCAGGGTATTATTGCAATACCTGCCCATGCCGTCAACGCCACCGCACTATCAGGGAGTATCCCTGATTTTGGCATTTTGTTGAGCTTCCCTGCTTTTAATGGCACCAGACCCTGGCCCTAAAATTCTTCATATCACAGCATAATCCTCCTGTCTGTATATTACCAAAGGACTGCACAGTTAGCACCTTAAATTCCATAAGGCTGATACATTAGGGCCCTGTAAAACTCTATCAGAAGTTAGTGAACATAATCAGGAGATGTCCCACATCTGGGGAGTGCTGACTTGGCAGCTCTGCCTGCTACTCTCCTACTAATGTGTTGCCTCATGACACAAAGACTGCATGCCCAGACCCAGCAGTACAGAGGCCTGATTCTGACTTATACCTGTGACATGTCACATAGGACTGGGTCCGACAGCCATGTTCTTGACATACCAGCATGTGTACATGTCGGCGATGCGCGCAGTTGTCCCCTAGGGGGGCAGCGGTAGGCAAACAGATGGTGTCTGCTACGTGAGTGACATATGGACAGGCCAATCCCACACAGGTTGTAATAGTGCACTGCTCCCGCACACCCAGCTGCATCGGTATGTCCCGCTGAGTGCTCCTGTTTTACACAGCATGTGACACTATGTGCTACACCTAGCCTAGTGGTTCGGTATGATATCTACACATGCACCGCTTCACAGCTCCCTCAATGCCAGGCACAGACCCCTCTCCCAGTAGGTGGCCTGCTACAGGCCATCCACACAGTGGTGAAACAGATAAACTGCACTCCAAAGCAAACTCCAGCAGGCAGAAATTTCAGTTTAAAAACTGTATTGTGGCAGCAGCTCCAAAGTAGCCGACTAGGAGTCCTCAGCCCCAGCACTTCAACCCTATCTGGATCTTTGTCAGCGATCTCGTGGTCGAGGGGTTAGTCCACCTTTATAACATGTTTTTAAGGTGATTTACCATATTAAATTGAGAAGTTTCATATAAAAGTGCTAGCAGTAATTACCTCATCACTTTTACAATTACATATTCATTTATGTCAAAAGTTCATTGGTGGCATACAATAATAGCAAGCAGGATTCACGTTATTCAAACCTTTATGCCATCTAATACATTTCTTTTATAGATGACCCTGTTAATGCATTGTTAATGTGCTGTAAGCTGCAAGTGAGCGCACTTGATAGTGACACTGCTCTTCTAGTGTCACTAAACCCCTTACTTTTTAGGAGGTGCTACTACTCCACAAAGCACATTGGGGCTACACTTTATATTTGAATAAGTCAAACTGAAGGTGAACCAGTTAACCATTAGTGGGCAGGAAAAGAATAAAATCAATTTATGTCAAAGAAAGCTACAAATTCATAATCAAGAAGGAAAGGCTGATGGGGGCAAAGGAGCAATAACTATTTACGAATATCCATAAGGGTCTTAGTTCAGAACCCAATATTCAAAACTTAGCCCCGGGACAAAATTAGCACTGCCCGGTGTGCAAAATTAGCCTCAGAATTATTTGCACGCCTATATTCAAAGGAATAGCCCAGGGCTAAATCAGTTGAATATAGCGCAAACAGGGCTGACAGTGCAGTGCAAAAATAACCCAGCAATAGCCCAGCAAGGAGGAGAGCTTTGAAAATAGCAATGAAGACAGCACTAAATATAGCAACCAGGCAGTGCAAACAGCAACAGCAGCACAGTGCAAAGGAGAAACAAGTGTCCACTGGGGCATGCAAAGAAGTGCTGCTAAAATGTGAGAACCAGTGCATACAGCAGTGTCCAACACAAACAACAGCAAAAGCGCCACCAAAGACAATGTCAAAAAAAGAAAAACAAAACAAACAGAACAGGAAGAAAATAGAAACAACAAAATGGTGCAAAACTGTATGGATGTTCATGCCTACGCTGGCGACCTGGGTTCAGGAGCAACCTCGGGTCATCAGGGTGCCAGCACGGGAAGGAGGGAGCAGGATAGAGCACTGGCTCTACTCTCCCAGGAGGGAGGATCGCCCATCCATAGCCCCGCTGCCAGTGGATGGAGGTCGCGTGGCAGGCGCAAGCATTAACGGCACAACTGGTAGGGTAGGGCGTCCTGCTAGTGCGTGGACGTGCGTGCGCTTCCACATGCAATGCATACATCAGGGCACAGGAGGCATCAGGAGAAAACAGAAGAAAAGCCTACAAACCACATATAGAAAACAAAATGTATGGATGTTAAATGTTGAAAAGATGCACAGATGGGACAGTGGTGATGTGACCCACACAAAAAACCAACCATGGCTGTGTGTCAGTACAGCCCCAACCAGTGCCCAGTGTGCACAGGGTAGGGGGACAAGGATCCGTGATGCAGAACTGGGGACAGCACACCACAGGATACACAGCATGAGGCACTGGGAGATGGACATCAGCCATGGTCACATGGACCAAGCCACACACAGGCCAGCAAGCCAAGGCCCCCAACCACCAGGCAGCACTGTAGGGGTGCACCCATGAACAGATCCTGTCCATGGGCAGACACAGGACACATGTTGGCTGTCACACACAGGCCATGTAGGGTACACACGGAGAATGGACTGTGTCAGCCACCTGGAGGATGAACCTACTACACCCACAACAACCCACTGTCAGATGCGCAGCCACAGACATCACAAGGAGAGCTGTGGTAAAACCAGCACCACAGAAGAGGCCAGAATGGCAGCCACCATGGTGAACTAGATGGACAGTAAGTGTGACACAGCCCAGCTGTGACACTGTCTACAGTAACCAAAGAAAGAGACAGGACATAGGAATAGAACAAGAAACATGTAACAGTAACAACAACATGAATAATTTTATACAAAGCAAACAGCAATATAAAGAACAAACAAACTGTGAGAGGGTGGACAGGAAGGTCTTAAACAAGGTAAGGGGGGATCAAGGTGCTGCAGCCTGCTGCTGCCCTGGAAGTCTCTGAGCCAGGATCTGCCACTCATCATGGTTCTCAATGAGGACAGCCAGGTACTCCATGAGTGTCTTCTTCTGCAGGATGATACGCCTGTGCAGATCTCATCCTGCCCTCACTGTCCTCTTGATGCCTTGCCAACAGGGATATCCGAGGTTGACCTATGGGGAAATGAAGCCCATGTAAGAATGGTGCGCTGACACCATGTAGCAGTACAGAACTCAGGATGCAGCATCGGAGAAGGCCAGCATGTCCCAACTACCATAACCATGTACCCAACAATGGAAACAGAGCACATACCACTCGACATGTGCCTGTATGCAGCAGCACCAAACCCCATGGTACACACATGCCCATCCCACGAAGACATTGAGGCCATTGCCACCACCACTGCCACAGATGGGACGGAACCCCATGCAAACCCAATGCAGGCCCTTTCACAGTACACCTACTCAGCCCCTAAAGTAGACCATAGTCTGCCCCATAGCAACAACACACATACGGTATCAACAGAATGACTGGAACATGCTACCCAATGGAACATAAGGTAAAGTCAGGGGATATTGGTACATCACAATCAGAAATCATGCAACCACTGCCTACATGTCAACAGACTGTGGCCTGGTAGTGGCTATCCACAGAGTTATGGATCAGACAGTGTACAGGTAAGCACCCCCCCTGCACATTCACAGACACCGTTCATGACACACGTGTGTCACGTGGACATTTGACAGACACAGTACCCCAGGTCAGTGGTGCACTACTGAGCCATACAACAGTAACAACACCCCCAGCAGGACAATGTGACCATGCCCACAGTGTGCAGCACAGACCCAACATGGTGGCACACCATACCAGCACAGTGCAATGTGAACGGTAGGCATGCCCACTCCCAGGTGACAATACAATGTCCACAGGGACCATATCTAGGCCAGAGGCATGCCATGCAGTGTATGCGTGTGGGCAGATATGCAAGTACAGGAAAAGTACAGTTATGTAAGAACTTACTGTAACAGTACATCTTCAAGAGAAGCTCTTGCAGCAGGTAGCACATATAGGACTGAAGCCAGCAGGCGGCAGGACCCCATGGAAAACTTCTAGCTAGCAGTCCATGGCGGGACTGCCCCGATGTCACGCATGGTATAAAGGAAGGGCGGTCCCCGGCCCTCAGTTCTCCCGCAGAGACTCCGGCATTGAGGAAGGAAGGTGATCAGGAACAGAGAACCAAGGTGAATTCAGAGAGCATTCTCAATGTTGCCAATGCAAACGAAGTGCAGAAAAGAGTCCCCTGGGGGAAGGTGGGCAGGAAGCATACCTGCTGCAAGAGCTTCTCTCAAAGATCTACTGTTACAGTAAGTTCTTACATAACTGTACTATCTTACTTCAAGAGTCAGCTCTCGCAGCAGGTAACACATATAGGACTGAGTCCCAAGCAGTAAAGTAGACCCAGACTAGTCTCGGTGGAGGAAGCAGAGAAATGCAAGAGGTAAATGTTCTCAGGAGAAGAGTCACTGCAGAACCACGAGGCCAAGCTCACTCTGCATCTGGAGGCAATATCGAGACTACAATGTCTGATGAAGGCATGGACAGAATTTCGTGTGGTTGCCGCACAAATGTCAGCCACAGACACATTCCTAAGGGCAGCAAAGGGCGCGCTGCTCCCTGTGGAGTGACCCTTCATCGAGACCAGCAAGAGTTTGTTATATTTCTGGTAACAAAATGAAATGCAGTTAACCAGCCATTTAGAGACAGTCTGTTTGTTACAGGAGCCCCTGGATCCTGGGGCAAAGGAAACAAAAGTTGATCAGAACATCTATACTCGCGTTTGGAGAGATAGAAACGCAAAATGCGATGAACATCCAGCATGTGGAGAACCGCCCCCGGTTTGAGTGTTGGGATAATATACAGGGAGGTGTATGTCCTGATTCAGGGTCAACTCAGAGACTACCTTCGGTAAGAACTTAGGATTGGTCCTCAAGGCCACGCAGCCCTTGTGGAACACCAAATAAGGCTCCTTACAATCAGGGCCTGTTGCTCGGAAATTCTTCGAGCAGAAGTCACAGCAACTAAAATAAGACTTTACAGGAAAGTAAGCAAAGATGGCAATCTGCGGCTGGTTCAAACAGGGGTAAAGTGAGCTTTTCCAAAATGAAAGTAAGTCCCAAGGAGGGACAGAGTCCCTGATGGGGGCTTCATATGAAGAATGCCCTCAGAAAGGTGCGGACTACGTCCAGCTGTGCCACAGTTCTGCCTTGAACAGAGACATGGTAGGCAGAGATGCCAGACAAATGAACTCTGATTGTTGAGCAGCCCAACCCTGAGTCCAAGAGCAACAACAATACTCGAGGATCGAGTTCACTGGACAGGCCAAGGATCAAGATGGCGGGCAGTAGCCCAGAGGTAAAATCGCCCATTTCATTGTGTAAGTGGATCTGGTGGAGGGTTTCTAGCGCCACTAGAATTTTGGCAATCCTGTCCAAGTCACCAAAGCATGACCTGACTAGGTTCTCAGGAGCCATGCATGGAGATGCAGTGACCAAGGTTGGGTGAACCAAAGTCCCGTCTGTCCTGGGAGAGCAAGTGAGTGCTCAGTGGCACGGGAATCGTGGGTTCGCTGCCAGCTGTTGCAGCAGGGGAAACCAATTGTTGTGGCCACAAGCCACAAGGATCATCACTGCCCTTCTGCTTGCAGCTTGAGAAGTACTTTCTGTAGGAGCGGGAAGGAAGGAAGGTGTAGAGGAACCTCCTCTTCAGGAGAGGGACAACGATCTCGCCAGAAAACTCCAGGCCTTGGATCTACTGAGCAAAAACTGGGCAACTTTGCGCTGATAGGGATGCAAACAAGTCCAGCTCCAGCCTGCCCCACTTGTCAAAGAGATTGTCGATGACAGACTGTAGAAGGGTCCTACTCATGCACTCTAGACAGAGTCCTGCTGAGAGTGCCAGCAAGGGTGTTTTGAACCCCTGGGACATGAACTGCCGAGATGTCTAGGCGGTGAGTAATGGCCCAGTTCCAGACTCACACAGCTTCTTGACAAAGGGGTATGAGTGAGGCGGCCCTGCTTGTTGAGGTAAAACACCACCGCCATGTTGTCTGTCTGAATGAGGAGGTGTCATGCTCAAAGCTTGTAGGGAATAGAGAACTGCTCTCTTCTCCAAAATATTAATGTGAGAGGCTTCTTGGCTGACCGAGTGCTCTGTGTCCTGTGGATGCCCAGATGTGTGCCCCAACTGAAGGCAGAGGCATCTGATCTCAGGACTTGATCCAGAGCTGTTCTGTGAAAGGGCATCCCTCTGTTAGAAAGGGGATGTCATCCATCAAGTTCTCGACGAACCGGTTCTGAGATAGAGACCGTTGATCCAGATTGTCCCATCTTTGGTCCCACTGGACTCTTAGAGTCCACTGAATCATCCTCATATGCAGTATGGCTAGAGTGACTGTAACAATGAAGATAGCCATTTGGCTTAGAAACCAGAGAGCATCCTGGCTGGGACCCTTGGGAGGGGGCGGATGTGGTGGGCTAGGCCTCAAAGTCGAAGTGCCCTGTCCTCTGTGAGAAAGGCCTTCCTCAAGTGGTATTGAGCAATGCCCTGATGATCTGGAGGGATTGGGTTAGAAGCAAGGAGGACTTTACTACATTGATGGTGATACCCAGTTCTCTGAAAAGAGAATAGGTGTCCTGAATCATGTGCCGCAGCTGTTCGCTGGATGGTGCCGCTATGCCAGTCATCCAGGTAAGGGAAACATAGTGCCCTTTCCTTGGAGGGCTGCTGTGACCACTGCCAGGCACTTGGTAAAACCCTTGGGGCTGAAGATAGGCCGAGGGCAACACTCTAAACTGGTAGTGCCTTCCTTGAAACTCGAATCTCAGAAACCTCCTGTGAGGTTTGGCCACTAGAATGTGGAGATAGGCATCCTGCATATCCAGCAATGCCAGCCAATCCCTCTGATGGATCATGAGCATTAACCCCTATAGAGTGACCATCTGAAACTGTTTGTATTCCACAAACTGGGTGAGGTCGGTGAGGTCCAAGATGGGGTGCAGGTCCCTGGTCTTTGGGCACAAGGAAAAATGTGAATAGAAGCCGTGCCTCTCTAAGATGGGGGTACCGGCTCTATGGCCCTTTGAACAAGACAGCCTGAATTTCTGCTCATATGAGCTTGGTATGAGCCAGGAACACTGGGAGGAAGGGAGACCTGCCCGGTGGCATCTGGTCAAATTCTCTGAGTGTCCATTGTTGATTATTTGAAGGACCCACTGGTTGGAGTGATCTCTTGCCAACCCCTGGTGTAGAGAGAAAAGCGGCCTCCAGCTGCCTTCCCTGTCCGGGTTATGGAAGGAGGTGGGTCCAACAAGGATTCAGGCTGTTGTATGGGGAGTGGCTTGGGCTGGTTTGGTGGCCTGAGAAGCAGATCCTGTGGAGCCTTTGAGGCCCTAACGGCCATAACCACCTCACTGTTGCTGCTGTGACTGAAAGTGAAATTGTTGTCCCCTTTCCCTCAAAAGCGAGGCTTTAAAAATGCCTTTGCTTCGCTTATACATAGAATGAATGGACCAAATGGCCTTGCCAGAGTCCTGCAGTTTGGTGATGATCTTTAGAGTCCTCACCGAAGAGGATGGCACCATGAAATGGTGCATGCAGGATGTTTGTTTGCACATCCTGGGCAAAGCCAGAGATCCAGAACCATGAATGCCTGTGGACGCACACTCCAGTGGCCATGGCCCAAGCTGCCGTGTCCGCTTGAGTCATAGGCCAACTGGAGGACATGCATGCCCACGCCCAAACCAGTTTGCAGCAGATTTTTTTTTTGAATTTACATTTTGTTTGTTTTCCAGTTTTCTCCCATTACTACCCACGCACGTCTGGGGAGCTGATGTATGCATGTGGAGGCACACACACACGCCAGGCATTGCGGAGCACCCCACCCTACTACCTGCCCCTTCCCTGCCTATGCCACCACCGACCTCCACCCAGTGGTGACGGACTACGGAGGGACAACATGCACCCTAGGAGAGGAGAGCTGCCGAAAGGCAACTCAATCCTGCTTCTACCCTCCACCCCCGGCCGGCTCCCTGATGACTCGAGGTTGTTCCCGAACCGGGTCGCTGATGTGATGCAAGGTAAGGCTAGATGCTCAACCCTCTGCGCCACCAGGCCGCCCTAATTTGCAGCAAATTTTTAGCACTGCCTTCTGTGGACAGTCTGGGATCTCCTTAACAATGTCAATCCCTTTGTTCCTAAAGGGCATTCTGGAATTGTACCATATGAGTAAGAAAACTGAGACTTCATGGTACAAGTGGCGATGAGTAAACCTTACGCCCCATTGAATCTAGTTGTTTAGATTCTCTGTCAGGAGGCTGAGTACTGAGGTGTCTCAGCCTCTGGGATCTATCATGGGCAGCTGAGATGACTACCGAGTCTGCCAATAGTTGCTCATCCAAAAGGCTCCACCTTCGAGCCCTGTTTGAGTATCATGGAGGAGGTGCGGGGCATTTCCAGGCTGCCTTGGTGATATCTGCAAACATGTTCAACAAGGGCAGGATGACCACCGTTTCAGGTCCTATTGGCACAGGTACCTGTATTTGGCCTACGGAGTCTCTCTGGGTCCAGGTCGTCTCCGAGCCCATATTGGCATGAATATGCCACATGATCTCCATGAATTTTGGTGGCAGAAGGTCTGTCCCGATGGTCTCCTACCAGTAAAAAAAAAAGGTCCTTGACCTGGGACAGGTGGAGCTTAGGGTCTGAATTGGTCATCAGACCTGATGCCAGTCCAGAGCCATGGTCCAGCCTAGAG
Organism: Neoceratodus forsteri; assembly: GCA_016271365.2. Taxonomy (NCBI): domain Eukaryota; kingdom Metazoa; phylum Chordata; order Ceratodontiformes; family Ceratodontidae; genus Neoceratodus; species Neoceratodus forsteri. Next base: position 429,235,177 of record CM057452.1, read on the forward strand.
CCATGACCTGGCGATGGTGAGGTGAGAATGGGCGGCGTTGGGGCTATGGTAGTAGTCACGATGACAGTACCCAACACCTGGTTCAGGGCCATTGTCCGGTGGTCCTCGAAAGGACTGTGTCTTGACTGATCATCAGCCGGTGGCGGGGCGGGGACCGTGACATCAGGGACTGGGTCAGTGGTGCCGGCGGCTGGCTGCCGCAGCAGTGACGTTAGTCACCCATTGTTGGTAGGAATCACCACCAGATGAATGTTGTGTCGCCAGACGCTTGTCTGACGGTGGCTTGGCTTGACCTGGACGGCTGAGAGGCAGATCTCCCGGAGGAGTGCCCGAGGCCTTATGTTTATCCCGGAGTTGGCACCAGAGACAGAGGCCAGGCGAGAGTGAGCTGACATTAGTCCCTTACCAAGGTCAGAGTGCCAGCCTGAGGTCTGATCAGATGGCTGACCTTAAGCGGCTGCAGGGGGGCCCGAGGACCCAGAGTCATGGTCCTTTGCTCCTGACACCTGAACAAGGATGGGGTTTAACAACCACTAGCCTGGAAGGAGAACGGTTCACCTGGGAGGCAGAGTTGGAACTGGCCCTGGAGGCAGAGTGGAACCTGAAGATCTGGATCTGGATGGGGACCTATCTTTCTCTCTCTCCTTCCGCTTCTCCATGTGCTTCCCCAAAGATTTATGGTGGGAAGAACTCCTTCCCAAAGAGGAATCTCTCTGCATGGCAGCCAAACGTCGCCTGTAAGGAAGGTCTGTAGGGTCTTTTGATGGCAGATCCTCATCCTGCTATTGAGCTTTTGGCAATGCTGACTGGCCTGGGTGTCATGGTCCGGGCCTAAGCACAGCAAGCAGGCAGAGTGCTGATCCTTGGATGGGATTTATTTGCCGCAGGCACACTTGAGGGTGCCATTCAATGGAGGATGTCAGAGAAGACGCTATGCAGAAACAATCACGCTGAAAACAGCTAATTTTTTCGGTAGAAAATAAAGTCCGCTAAGAAGCTTAGCAAAATGGCAGTTGAACTAGTGAGAGGGATCCATGAAGCCAATGAACGAGAGTCGATGCGTGAAAAGACCTGAAGGACACTGGGACCGCCTCCCTTTATACCATACATGCATGACGCTGGGGTGGGCTGACGTTGGGGGGGCGGTCCCTGCCATAAACTGCTAGCTAGAAGTTTTCCATGGGGTCCTACCAGCTTCAGTCCTATATGTATTACCTGCTGCAAGAGCTGACTCTTGAAGTAAGATCTGACAATACACCCACCTAGCAGCTTACATGCCTAAGCACCACACACCACATGGCCACTGTACAGTGTACACTGTGCAAATATGGCCATGGCACATGTACTGGTGTCCTGCAGCACAGTATACAGGTGGAGTTGGCCACATGCAACAGTACGATTCAGCCAAGGAATGGTAGCGGATACATAATGCACAGCACTCATGGAGAACAGGAGAGCAGCCAGACATGTCCAATTTGCACACACTCTACAGCTGCTGCCCCTTTAATGTCATTGTACACAGCTTCCCAAACTGCTGCCCCATTACAAACAAAGAAGAAATATGTCAAATGACACCTCTACACCCTACACAGGCTGTACACATATATTTTTCTAGACAAGTGTACAGTAACCCTAATACACACATTAGAATGAGTATGGGAACAAAAGAAAGATATTGGTGGGACATGCACTCAACAACATGTACACAAATATGTACAGTGAGCATGCCTGTCTACACTGTTGATGGAGAACACAATTGGTGAACAGCGCACTCTACACAGCCCAATGTTGGTGACTGACATACCCATGGTGTACCATAGGCCACCGACAGTCCGATGCACAGGGTGCAAGGTGATTGTCAAGACTATGCCACCATGTGACAGATACAGATGTGACACAGGTCCACTGAATGGCTGGCACACCCAGGGTGCAAGCGGCATAGCAGGACAGCAGCACCAAGGGGTTGTGCTCATGTAGCATAGTACAACGTGCAGGGCCACGACCGCATGGCACATGCATGCAGGACACCGCATGCCACAGCAGTGCAGGGCTGTAAGGAGCCTTATGCTACCACAACTGAGGCCCACAGGCTGTGTGGGCAAGCTAGGCAGAGTTCAGGTGCACTGTACCATGGGTGGCGTTAGTTGTGTGCGATGCCCACCCCAGCAGCACAGCACCATGGACAACCCATAGCCATGTGCCCCGAGACCGGTGACATTATACAGGCACAAGCACATTTGTTGATGACACAGTGCTGTATAGGGTACCAAACCTGCCCCACCCAGCAAGCTATGTTACACAGGTAGACAACAGAGGAGCATACTCACATGCCACATCCTGCTGCCCATCACCGCTGTCGCCGCCCTGCCGCCTGGTTCCCTGTGTCCTCCCACTGCACCCCCAGGTCTGCAGAGAGAAGAGAATGGACCAGGGTCAGTGACATCATGAACAGCAGTATCTCCCCCCACCTGTGCCAGGCACACAATGCACAACTGTCATGCAGTGTAATGTGCCCTCCCAAGATGCAGCTGTTACATGGTACATGTGCACTGTAGGTGCAATGTACATGTGCCACACAGCCAGTGTCAGACAAACCCATGAACTGTCACGTGGGTCCAGCAATGCATGTCACATGGCAGACACAGGCACTGTTGACCCACACACGGGCACCACTTTACCCATAATGCTGCACACAGTCCACTGCATGGGACATACCCAGCAGCATTGCAGGCATGCGCAGTGAACCCCAAAACATATGTACTCCACATGTAGTGTGTACATGGATGCCCACACCCACTGACATGCAAAGGCACAGCTCTGAGTAGAATATCCACTTACCTAGCACAGGCACAATGCCATCCTGCACCATGCACCTGAGGCACTCCAGTCTTGTCCTCTCCTCTGCTGCAGGTTCATGTACCTGTGCTGGCACTGCTCCCATTGTGTCCAACCCTGTGTGCTGGAACAGGTGGCACACAATTGAGGCCATACCTGGCACCGAGGCCTGTCCCCTCATGCACCTCCCCGAACAGCTGCCGCCCCTGGCCATGACCAACTGTATTAAGTTTGTTGTCTTGGTACCTCCACCTCTGGTCTCTCTGTACAACCGCGCTCATGCACCTTCTGGTTGCAATTTGCTCAATTTTCCAGCCTTTGGCACCACCCTGACACTACTGCTGCCTGGAATTGTGTAGGCCACAAATGAAGTGCGGTACGGTAGCACCACACTAGCTGTGTAAGGCACGGTGCAAAATACTACAGTGCCCACCAGACCAGATGGCCACCCATGAGCATGTGTGACCCTTGCGTGACCCCACCATGATGACATTATTGTGTATGCACCTAGGAGCGGCGCTGAATGACGTAATCCAGCATTAAACAATTCAGCGCTGTGCTGCGCACAAACACTTTGCCCGCGCACCGTGACGGGTTCGGCACTAAATTTGCAATATTCAAAGGTGGTACACAAATGAGCCTACTTAGGCAACTGGAGTGCAAACACCACATTAGCATCTCATTACAGCCCTATTCGCATGCATTATCATGTGTGGATTGCCGGGCTGGGCTATTTAAGGTGTGCCTCAGTTCCACCTGCTGAGCTTCCTGGAACTGCAGGCAGCAGACAGACAGACAACCTTGCTGACAACACTAGGCCTCAAAATGTCCCAGGACACAACTTCCACAGGTACAGGTAGGTGTCCCTAGGTCATAACCATGCTATATTGTGTTGCAACAATGCGTGCATTCTGCTACACTGTCATGGGGCCACAGTTAATTTGAGAGAACATCACTAGGATGTCATGTAACAGGTACTGCAGAATATTTCTGTCACAGATCCAGCAGGCCCAGTATGCAGGTATGTACAGTCATAGCGAAGCACTGTTGTTGTATCGCGACAACAGGTGTACGATGTGACAGTGGCTATGGATGCGAACATTGTAACACATACAGATGTCCATGTGATCCACAGGTATGCAGTACGGGTCCCGGGGTGGGGACAGCACACAACACAGACAGTGTTCACATGGCTAGTACAGTCTCACCATCATGTGTATATGTAGCCCATGCTATGCTGTGCATCACCCAGGACACATTGTGCACTCTGCCATCACCATTGGTCCATGCGGCCACCGCCCAGCACACACCTCTTGGGGTGCAGACAAACATGGATCCTGGTGCTGCACTCACACTGCAGGGTGATGCTTGTATCCCTGTTACGCATAAACACCATCATGTGGCAGACACGGCCAATAGACATGTAGAGGACATTGTTAGGCATGGGGTGCTTTGGCCCACATCCCTGTGACGCATGCACCATAGCCTATGTCACACTGTGACCCTTCAGTCATCTGTACTGGCCCACTTCACACACAGACACACACACACACACACATGCTCGCTCACGCATGTGCACACACACACACACACACACAGTACAGGACAACCACTGTTCACTGGCAACTTGCTTCCCCACACAGGCGCCTCTGATGGAAGTATGAGGCTGCAGTCCCACAGGTTCTCCAGGGAGGAGCTGAAGGCTCTGGCCAATGGGTACAAGTTCAGGGAGCAGGCAATGCGGTGTTACAAGATCACAGATGCCACTGGCTGGCGTAAGAGCCCTGAGGTAGTTGGAACTTGGATTGCATAAGATCCTGTGGCCTTGTCTGTGCTCCCCTTTCCGAGAACCTGCTTTTTGAAAGAAACAGTTATACTGAGAGGCAGCTCTGTGGGAGAGTGCTCCTGATATTAAAGCCGCTGGGCTAAGAACTGTTTTGTGAACCGCTTCACAGATTCATGGACTCTCAGTAAAATAAAATTGTTTTATTAGAGTTTGTTTGTTTTGGAGGGTTGGGGAGGTTCTGAGGGAGGTGATGGAGGAGAGGAAGTGAGTGAATGTGAGTGGTATAGGTGTGGGAGTGAATGGTTTAATGGTTAGTTATTGTTTTGCTATTAGGTATTAAGTGGTTGTGATTTGAGTTAAAGTTGTGATAGTTGTGATATAGTTTGATAAGCTGTTAAGATGTGTTGGTCAATGGCTCCAAGGGAAGGTGCTATTTTCCCTCCAGGCTACGCATCTCCGACCCTTCGAGTGTCCCCATTATCACCAGAGGTATATAGGCGCTGTAGAGCACTGGGCATAGTGTTCAGGGTAAGGACACAGAGATTTGCAGAGGCTGTTGGGGAATATAGGGAGATTGGGGTGGTGGGAGCCAGGAGGCACCCTGGGGTGAAATGGGCCCAGGAGGGTCCTCCTTGCCTGGTGCCCATACCCAAAGGCTCCACAGCTAGTGGGCAGGTGACCAGACCAGCCTCACTGACCTATCCTTCGGGCAGTGTTGTGCAATGCCAGATCTATTAAAAACAAGACGGCAATTATTCTTGATCTTGTTGCAACATCTGATCTGGCATGCATCACCAAGACCTGGCTGGGTGAGAATGCCGGCCAGTTTGGGAATCGGCTATTCCGGCTGGGTACTCAGTGGTACACTGCCTGAGAAAGGATCGTGGGGTGGGGTATGGCAATTTGTTTCCGTTGGGCTTGAACCTTGCAGCCTTCCCAGTAGGAACAACGAGATCCTTTCAGTGTATGAGTGTTCAAGGGTGTGCAGGTGCAGGTTGCAGGAGCCTTCTCATCTACCTTCCCTGGGGGATGGGAAGGAATTCCTGCAGGAAGTCAAGACTTTGTCATTGAAATGGTATTGAGCCACCCAGATGGATTATTCTGGGTGACTTCAATGCCTGGATCAATGACAAACTCTTGCAGTTTGGTCAAGACTTCTCCAACTAATGTGTTCGTTGGGCCTGACAAAGGTTGTTACCTCTGCAACCCATATACATGACCATTCGTTGGACCTTGTCTTCCTGCTGGGAATGGAGGTCTCTGACCTCACGGTGGAGCTGGTCGCTTGTCGGACCACCATACTGTGAGGTTCTGGTTCAAGTCCCTCAAATAGACCCTCCCCACGGAGATGGTCTAGTACCACCCTTTAAGGGTTTGACCCCACAGGGTCTGATGGCTGCTAGATCAGGTCCAATGAGTGTGTGCAAGGAGCCGGGGAACTGGTTCTGACCTATAATAGGGTTACTGCGAGACCTCGACTATCGCACCTGTCTGTGTTCGAGCCCTCACCTCACACGAGAAGTTCCTTGGTTCAATGGGACTCTCAGGGAGATGAGGAGGAGGGGTCAAAGGTTGAAGCGCGCTGGTGGAGAACTGGTTTGAGGAGGACAAGCTTAAATTGATGGTCCATTACAGAGACTATCAATCAGCAATCTCCTGTAAGAAGGCAGAGGTCCTATCCAAGGAGATTGCTGCACAAATAACAGACTGGCTCAGCTCTTCCACATCAAGGACAGACTGTGTAATCCAGCCTGTCTTCGGTCCGGGAGAGCTTTTTCACAGTTGAGATGTGATGAGTTTGCTCTGTTCTTTGTTGATAAGATTGCCTCCATCAGATTGGAAATCTAGTCAGCATCCTGAAATGGGCATTGCGGTGAAGGGCTTGAGGTTACAGGCATTGTCTGTCTGGTTCAACTTTGACCAAGTAGTGGTAGTAGATGTGGTGGGTCATCTGGGAGTTATGGCCATTTTACTGTAGTTTGGACCTGGGACTCACACACCTCCTTGTGGGGAGAGTTGATGTCATCGCCCAGTCCTAGCCAAAATAGTCCAATGTTCTCTGGTGTCGGGGTCTTTCCTGGGCCCCTGAGGGAGAATAGTTGTAAGGCCCTTCTGAAAAACCTTCACTAGACGCAGACTGTCTGGCAAACTACAGACCTATCTCTAACTTTCCTTTGTGGTGACGGTTATTGTGAAGGTGGTAACCGTAAACTGGAGACCTGTTTAAAACCCACAACATCTATGAGCCTCTCCAGTCAGGTTTCAGGAAAAGGCATAGTAATGAGACTGCCCTGGTTTAGGAGCTGAATGACCTCCTGGCCACGAGGGATCGGGAAAAATTTCATTCTTGTTTTCCTTGATCTCTAGGCAGCATTTGACACTGTGGACCATGGGGTACTGATGGAGTGCCTGTGGGGTTGTTGTGGATTGGCAGGTACAATCCTCAGCTGGTTTAGATCTTTTCTCACCAACAGGTCGCTAATGTGTGGTATCGGGTTTATACCTCAGCACCCATGCCACTGCCACGTGGGGTCCCGCAGAGAGCTCGTTTTCTCCCCATGTTGTTAGCAGTGTACATGTTAAGCTAGGGGACATTATAAGGCAGTATGGGCTGAGTTTTCACTGCTATGTAAATGTTACTCAGCTGTACATGTCGTTTGCACCCGAGCAGCAGGAGATGGTCTAAGAATTGAACGCCTGCCTTGCTGAGATCCAAGACTGGATGAGGCGAACTGGTTGAGGTTGAAACCAGATAAGACTGAGATACTGGTGCTGGAATCTGGTCACCAGGGGTGAGGATGCAATCTGGTCGAGTCTCTGGGCTGAGGCTTGAGACTTCAAGTTGCTCACCTCTGATCAGATGAGGAATCTTGGCGTTGTTTTGGACTGCGGCCTCACGTAGACCACAGGTGTCAGCTGTGGTCAAGACCTCTTTTACCATCTGAGAAACATCACCAGGATTAAGCATCTGATACCCCCAGCTGATCTGCTGGTACTGGTCCATGCATTTGTGACCTCATGCCTGGATTACTGCAATGCTCTGTACCTGGGGCTAGGGAGATCTGCACCACCTGCAGCTGGTGCAGAATGCGGCAGCCAGGTTGTTGACCAGTCTACCCAGGTCGTGTCATATTACACCTGTGCTGTGCATTCTGCACTGGCTGCTGGTTAGGTGGTGGATTTCCTTCAAGGTCAGTTTGTTGATCTATAAGGCCCTACACAGTCAGGTGGCGCAGTTACCTGCAAGACCTTCTGTGTCCCTACCGCCCACCAGCTCCCTTCGTCTCCGCTGACAAGGATTGTTAGAAGTTCCCAGGATCTATCTGAAGACATCGGGGTTCATGCCTTTTCTTTCACAGCCCCAATCCTGTAGAACTCTCTTCCTCTCTAGATCTGAGACAGTCCCATGGTGGATATATTCAAATGGGAGCTAAAGACCTTCTTATTCAGACAGGCTTTTTCAGGAAACTAGCAAAAGTTTTATTGAAAATTAATGTGTTTATTTATTTGTGTGTCTGTGTTATTTATACTGTATTTAAATAGTTTTAGCATTATAGTTGTGAAGCACACAGTCATAATGAGAAATGCGCTATACCAAGTAAAAATGTGATTGATTGATGTGGGACCAGATCACTGCAGAGGTGAATGCTATGGGGGATGTGGCCGCACGATGGATATGGTATGCGCTGTGGCATGACATGCAGTGGAGGGCAAGGATGAGGAGGCAGCACACCACTTTGCTCTGCAGGGCACAGAGGGAGGTCCACAGTCGGCAGAGCTTGTAACAACAGACCCATTATGGCAGTGGTGGCAGCAACATCTGCTCTGTGGCTATGACAGGGTGTGAGAGCGGTGGCTGGGAAACACCACTGGAGTTAAACTAGGCATGTAAGTACAGGGTCATGCACCACCATGGCATGCATGGCACTTCATGGGTTTACAGGTTGCAGTGCCTTGTTGTAGCATGCAGCTGCTCTGGCCTGTGCACACATGCATTGTGATGGCCAAGGTACAGTATGGCACAGTCTGGTGGTGTGGCTTTGCAGTGCTGGACCATTGGCATGTGCCATAGTGACACAGTCATGGTGTACCCTGCATGCACTATCCCAGTGCCACTGCACATCGTGCGTTTATTGCAGCAGTGGGTATGCCATCACCATACAGTGTTCGCATGCTGGCCACATGTGTCACTGGGTGCTGCACCCATACCTCCCTCTTGGTGGTGGTCTGCACATGTGTGGTGTGTTGCATACACTTGGTGATGGTCATGTGCATGCCTGTGGGATCCACATTCCGACCGTGGTTGTCGTGCACCTTGGCTGTGTGGGTATGTGTGCTATGGTCATCTTTTGGGGTTGCACTGTACGTCATTTGCAGCACTGGTGTGGTTTGCATGTGGTGGTACCTGGTATGGGACCACTGTGTACTGTGCATTACACTTACAGTGTTTTTTTCTGTCCACTGTGAAAGGTAATGGCCTCACAGCAGTGCAACAGTCGGAGGAGGGAAGGAATGCCCATTGACATCAGGTGTGCAGAGGCCAATGGCACAAACAGCTGTTGAAGGTGTGTCCATGGTCATTATTCAGGGATGTTTCTGATGATGCTGATGATGTGGACATGTACATCCCCACTGTGGATTACTTTGATGCCCTTGCTGGTCTGGGGGGTACTCCCTATCAGACATAGGACTGGGCGTGGAGGACCTGTCGGGAGCACACAACAGTGGCCCTACAGCAGCCTCCGCACAATCACCCACCAGACACCCAGCATCTTTGATGCTGCCAGGATCCCCTGTGGTCTATGCCCACAGTACCGCCACTACCACCACCACCATCACAACCACTGCCACTTGTGTGGCTACTATGTATGTGGCCACACACACTGCCCAGCCCTACGCAACACCTTCCTGTGGAAGCAGTCCTGGCAGCCTCAAAGATGCTGGGTGTCTGGTGGATGATTGTGCGGAGGCTGCTGTGAGGCCACTGTTGTGTGCTCCCGACAGGTCCTCCACGCCCAGTCCTATGTCTGATAGGGAGTACCCCCCCAGACCAGCAAGGCATCAAGGTTGTCCACAGTGGGGATGTACATGTCCACATCATCAGCATGGGGTCTCACCTGATGGACCAGCAGCCTGCACACGCAACATGTGGGCCATAGCAGGCAGTGGGGTGGTGTGGAACAAAGACACACAGGGTGTGGGCCAAACTCACACTGCAGATCGCACCCACCCAACCCCACCCACTGTCAGGGTGTGCATGCACCACAGGGACAGGATGCCCCTGGAGCCCAGCAGCTCCTACACTCTGCAGTGGACTGTAGACTGCTGCGCAGTGGGAGCTGCATGACTTCTGGAGGGAGGTGCGGCATGAACTAGCCCACCCACGGGAGGCTATGCATGCAGCCCTTATGTGGGCAGAACAGGGTGCACAGGAGCATCAGGCACAGTTCCTGAATGCCCTCCATCATGTCTGTTGTGACATCACTGGGGTTGTGAGAGAGCTCACAACCACAGTGAAGAGAGGCTGGGATGGCTGTGCGCCATTGCATCACCATCACATGCCATCAGCATGCCGATAGTATCCCCAGCATGCCTCCACATCAGAGTGGCAGGTTGAGGTTGGCCAGCACTGCTGCCATGCTATCATCCGTGGGCACTCCACGGAACATTGGGCAGCAATTTCACTGGCTACACCAAGCCCAGGCCATGACTGGGGTCATCCCAGGTCTCTCCATCCCTGCAGTCATCACCTATCAGCTCCTCAGCCCGCAGTACACCCCCTAAGGAGTTCACACAGGAGGGGGTCTGTGAGGGTCCGTGGTGGGAGATGGCAATGATTCCATGTGTGCTACACCTTCTTGCAATCTTTACCCACCTGCACCCCTCACATGCACCTCTATTTACATAGCCACTTCCCACCACATTCCCTGTATCACCTGTGTGCCATGCTTTTGTTTTGTATTGTTACCATCCTGTCACCATTCTGTGTCAGTCACTCTACTTTAGTTTATACTGTAAATACACATTTTGAATCATGTCTGTTGTCCATGTTGTTGTCACTCACCTGCCAATCCATGTCACGGTTCTTATGATGTTGAACCTGTGCTCCTGGGCACTCCTGCCATTTGTGGGTCATGCCTATCGAGCTGCTCCACTATCCCCCCGGACCTCTGGCTCGATGTCACTGTCTGCATGTTCCTCAGGTTCTGGCAGACATATTCCATGGTTTAAGCATGTTGTGCAACATACAACAAGCAAGGAATATGCAACATATCTTCTGAGGGTCATAGAAACATAGAAACATAGAATTTGACGGCAGATGAGGACCGCTTGGCCCACCCAGTCTGCCCATTTCCTACCTACTGGATAAGCTGCAGATCCTAGTTAACCAGCAGCCTACTTCTTCCTACCTCCACCCCTAGAATGGCCTTATGACTGTCCCATGCATGCTTGAATTCCACCACTGTTTTGACTCCACAACCTCCTCCAGAAGGCCGTTCCATGCATCCACAACCTCTCTGTGAAAAAAATCTTCCTTAAATTACCTCTGAGCCCCCGCCATCTTCAAATTGTGCCCTCTTGTTCTTGCACACCTCTTTTTGAAAGATGCTACTCTTTTGGACTTTGCTGATTCCCTTGAGGTACTTGAACGTTTCTATCATGTCCCCCTCTCCTCCTTTCCTCGAGGCTATACATATTAAGCTCCTTTCGTCTCTCTTCATATGTCTTCCGGTGCAGACCCTGCACCATTTTAGTTGCCCTCCTCTGGACAGCTTCCATCCTGTCTATGTCTTTGCAGGAGATTGGGTCTCCAGAACTGCACGCAGTACTCCAGATGGGGTCTCACCAGCTGTCTGTACAGAGGATAATAACTTCCTGTTTTCTACTGGTGATGCCTCTCCCTATGCATCCCAGTATCCCCAACCCTCATTGCTGCACTCTCACATTGCTTGCCCACCTTTAGGTCATCTGATATGACTACCACCAGGTCCTTTCCATTTTGTTGTTGTTAGTATCACCCCCCATTGTGTACTCTCCCCTGGGTTTTTTGTTTCCCAGGTGCATTACCTCACTTCTTAGCATTGAATCTAAGCTGCCATACATTTGACCATTCTTCTAACCTTGCCAAGTCCCTTCTCATCCTTTCCACCCCACCCTGTGCATCAACTCTGTTGCAGATCTTTGTGTCATCTGCAAAGAGACATACTTTTCCTTCCAGTCCCTCTGCAATGTTGCTTATAAAAAGACATTGAAGAGGACCGGTCCTAATACTGAACCCTCGCGGTACCCCACTAGTAACCCCTTTCTTCTGAATGGACTCATTTACTATTACCTCTGTGTCCTATTCTCCAGCCAATTTTTACTCAGGCTATCATCTTGGGACCCACTTCCAGGCTGGCTAACTTGCATATTAATCTTTTGTGTGGGACTGTGTCAAATGCCTTGCTAAAGTCTAGGTAGACCATGTCCACAGCCCCTTCCTGATCTACTACTTTGGTCACCCAGTCAAAGAAATCTATCAGATTAGTCTGGCATGACCTTCCGCTGTGAATCCATGCTGCCTAGGGTCCTGTGCCCTCTGGCCTCTAGATACTCGGCGATTCTTTCCTTCAGAAGTGATTCCATCATTTTCCTATCACTGAGGTTAAACTAACAGGTCTGTAGTTTCCTGCTTCTGCCTTGCTCCCACTTTTGTGAAGGGAATCACATCTGCCCTCCTCCAGTCCTCGGGTACCACCCATCCTCCGATGATTTGTTAAAAGGGTAGTCAGTGGTGTCACTAGTTCTACCCTTAGTTCTTTTAGAATTCTGGGATGAATCCCATCGGGCCCCATTGCTTTGTCCACCTTCAGTTTTAAGAGTTCCTTCAGAACCCTTTCTTCTGTAAATGGGCTGGTATCAACTTCTGTATCCAGAGTGTTTCTACTGTTTGTTTTAGGTACCTCCCTCTTCATTGGTAAATACTGAGCAAAAATATTTGTTTAGCATCTCTGCCTTTTCACAGTCTCCTCTGCCCACCCTCCTCCCCTTTATTAAGCCTCACTATCCCTCCCTTGGTCTTTCTTGGCTCCTGATGTACCTATAAAGGTTTTTATCCCCTTCTTAACTGAGTTGGCTATCTTTTCCTCAGTTGGGGCCTTTGCTGTTCTGACTGCCTTCCCAGCCTCCTTTTGCTTTAACTGATACAGTTCTCTGTCCTGCTCCTTCTGCGATTCCTTGAACTTCCTGAATGCTTTCTTTCTCTTGAACCTTCACTGCCACTTCCTTTGAGAACCATAGTGGGTCATATTGTAGGGCACCACCAGAATGGTCCAGGCACTGGAATCTCATTTTAAGCATACCAAAGACATGCTCGATAATATTCCATGTTGTGATGTGTGCCTCATTATACCTCTCTCGGCCACATTAGCTGGCTGGAGAACTGGGGTTAGGAGTCAGGGTCTCAAGGGATAGGCACTGTCACCTGTTGAAACATTAACAGTAGTTAGCATATGCATACTGTGTTACACACCTGTCCATTTTGCAGCCCTACTGTTTCAGTCTTCCTGTGCACCCTCGCCTCCCACCCCTCACTACCTCCTTTGTATGCACTATTGTAGCAATGTCCCACCATTGGGGGGACTGTGGTTGTGCCTGCTGCAGGTACTCACTGACAAGGTGTCCACTGAGTATTGTGCCTTCCTCAAAGGCCTGGCACAGCTGTGACTGGTGCCAGACAATGGCGCCTGGGCACTGCTGGCAAACCCGTGCAAGGACACTGATGATATGCCCAGCAGCATCACACACCTCCTGGCAGTTTATGGAGTGGTATCCCTTCCTATTGAGGAAGGTGTCACCCACTTCACCAGGTGGTGCATGGATGGCAACGCGGGTGCAGTCAATGGCACCAAGTAATGCTGGTAGGTGTGAAACCCGATAGAATTGCTGCATTTTTCTCTGCACTCCACTGCCATGCTGGGGAATGCTATGAATTCACCAGAATGTGGCAGCAGTGCATCAAGGAACTGGGTCAGGAGGCGCGATGTGACCGACTGTGACATGCTGATGGTATCTCCAACTGGTGTCTGGAAGGAGCGGTGGATATAAAGCACATTACAGCCGTCACCTTTTCCTCAACTGACATGGCATGGCTGCGCTGGGTGGTAGACTGCAGCTGCTCATGCAGGAGCTCACAAAGCTGCCTCAACAGGACCATGTTCAGTCTGTGCTGGCCCACAAGGTAGTCATCTGTAGGTGCCTCAAAAGACACTCTGGGCTGGTACATTCTGTGTGCAGTATATCTCCTCCTTGGTCTATGGTGTGACCCAGGGTGGCCTTGGTCCCTCTCTTCCTCCTCCAGCACGGCTGCCATCAGGTGGATCATGAGTGAGTTGTTGCCAACCACTTTGTTGCCTGTAGCTGTGTCCATGCCCCCTCTGTGGTCTGCCCCTGAGTTTAGACAACCTTTTATAAGCGGTAAATAGCACCACGCTACGGGTTGCGCTAACACGTGCGAGCGCTATACTTTTCAATATACCGTTGCACCATATACTTGTTCCTGCCCCTCACTTTGCACCGTGCATATGTTATCTTTTAGTGCGGCACTATCATGTTGCGCCAGTGCTAGTTGGCCTTTTGAATATGGCAGCCCAGCGCAAATGTGGTGCAGTCAGTTTGCGTCCGGTGCAAAGTTTTGAATATCTAGCCCCAGTTAGCAAACATCTCTTCAATAATACAAGTATAAAGACTGTGAGGTACCCAAACTGCAAGCTAGTAGCAGACAATATAGGGTAAAAAGGATAAAATTATTTTATTCCATCTAAAATTTGATGGAAGTGAGGGGATGGCACAGAGATATAAACTTTGAGGAACTAGAGCTTTGTTTCTGAAAGAAGAAAGCTTGCTCTATTAAACCAAAATTCAGCACCTAGATCCTTAAGTACCTTCCCGTCCGGGGGTGATAGAAGGGATTCGACACCACCTCCTGGGATAAAGTGATGAAGATCCAAAACTCTGGTAGGAGAATCCAACAGTTTGTGCTAGTGAGACTTGCTGGAAATTTTGCATTCCCAGGTGGTCTGATTGCATAGTAGTTAAATTACTGTAAAAGGAAAAAAAATATACAAGTAATAAAATTAAATGGTTACCACAGCAAAATGCATATACATGAGTCCACATTTTTAGAGACATTTTCATACATAATATTTACATATACACATATGTAAATATTTACATTCTATTATTTGAAGATTTTGTTTTACAGGTATGGGTGTCTTCATTCATTCCTGTCGGATTCATTACCCAATGTGACAATTCATCTTTTTCTCTCTGGGATAATTTTCTAACTCTCTCTCCCCACCACTCATGTCCGGACACATGTTCTAAGCCCATACATTGAAAGCCTTCCAGGTCAAGTGTGTTTCTCCAAGAAATGTGCCCCAGCGCATTCTTTTCATTACCATTGATGATTGCTCTGAGGTGTTCTTGTACCCTAACTTTTGAAGGTCTTGTTGTCATACCAATGTATTGCATATTACAAGGGTACCAGCAAGCATATACAACATAAAGTGTTGCACATGTAATAAACTGCATTATATTGATGACAGAATTTTTAGTGGAGAATTGCTTCCCTGTTTTCAGATATTTACAAGTGTTCGTCTCCGTTTATAAAAATCCTTCTGGCTTTTACCTTAGCCATTAGTTCCCCCTTCTCCTGCTGGTGATCTAACAAAGAGACTTTGTGTTAGCCTGTCCCCAAGTTTTTCTTTTACTGAAAGTTACCCTTGGCTTTTCTGAGATGTTTTCTTTTAAAATAAGGCACGGTCAAGTATGGACCACAACTTGTGTACCACTCCCAGTTGTCCTGCTAATGAATTGAATTCAGTCACAAAATTAACCACTTGTGGTGCTCCATTCTGATCTGAGTTTCTTGGTTGTCCCTCTTTCCTTTCCCTCTCACTCTCAGACATCACGAGGTCCTTTCTCTCTAAATCTCTTATTTTTTCAAATGCTTCTTCTAATGCTTGTGTGCTATACACCCCAAGTTTAAATCTCTTGATGGTTTCCTTGGACTGTATTAGAAAATTCTACACAGCAGGCCTATCTGCCACACCCATCTAATAATCCCCGTGCGCTCTGTGTTGACGGCTGTGCACGATCCATACCATCCTGGACGCCTATGATGGTGGGTAGAAACATAGAAACATAGAATTTATGACAGATAAGGACCGCTTGGCCCACCCAGTCTGCCCATTTCCTACCTAATGGATAAGCTGCAGATCCTAGTAAACCAACAGCCTACTTCCTCCTGCCCCCCAGAATTGCCTTATGACTGTCCCATGGATGCTTGAATTCAACGACTGTTTTGACTCCTCAACCTCCTCAGGAAGGCCATTCCATGCATCCACAACCCTCTCCGTGAAAAATACCGATGTCTATATGGGGTACCAGTGGTGGGCAGGGCAGGCTGTGCGATGCTGGCCTGTTTGGTGCCCCCTGAAAACACACATGGCCGACATGCATGGTCGGCCATGTGTGTCCCGGGGCCCACAACAGGACAGCACCATGAATAGCCTGCCCTGCCCACCACTGGTACTCCAAACAGGCATTGGTGCACCACCTGGCACAGTGGAACTGCATACACCCACATGTGTCTCACTCTCATACATACCGACCCACTGTTGTACCACTTATTCTGGCAGGTCCCATGGGAGATGGTGAGAGACTGTGTACCCACTGCTTCAGTGAGGATGAGCTGTGTGTCTTGGCACATGCCTACAAAGCGAGGGAGGTGGTTCTGTTCCACAGCCATAGCACGATGCCACATCTGGACGGCCCGGGAGGAGATCCGAGGAGGGTAATGCCATTGAGACCAGGGCCAGCCAATAGAGGCTGTCCAGAAATGATTCCAGGACCCGCGCTGCCACACCAAGGACAACCTAGCTGCCTTGCACCAGGAGCAAAGTGCTGGGGGTGGCCCACAATCATAAGTGGTGGTCAAGTCCCTGGAACCACCAGAGGAGGTGGTGGCATTCATGCTGTGGCCTGTAGAGATGACAGAGGTACCAAGAGGAGGGTTTCAACCCAGGTAGCAGCCAGCCAGCCATGTAAGTACATGCCTGGGTTTCCCCCTGTGCATGGGTACATGTGTGTGGGTACTGCCAATGTTAGGGCACATTGTGGACATGGTCATCATGCACATAGTCTGGCCCATCATCGCCCTGGCCATTTTGCCACACATTAGTCTGCTGTGGTCCTGCCCTTTGACCCTCACTGCGGTGTGTTGCCAGACACCTGAACAGGTCATGACCATGCTTTCTGGATCACTGAGGTGTGCCCATGCATATAAGAGTAAGCACGACTGTTGTTCTGTCTTTTGCCTAGGGGTGATGGGGCATGGCATTATGGGTGGTGGGTGTGTGTGAGTCTTGGTGTTGGGTTGCGGTCTGCACTGTGTGTGTTGATGTACATGTGAGTTGCATGTGTACCATGGTCAGGAGCATGCCATGCTTGCACAGTCCAACCTCTACAGGTAGCAGTGTGACCGGTGTGGGTCTGGGAGGTAGTCCTGCTGACACCAGTTGCATGCTGACACTATGTTAACAGGAGACACCATCCGGTGGGGTGCATGCACCACCAGCACCCTGCTTGACATACTATGTAATCTGTACAACACTGACAATCCACCCCTCTCTATAGCACAGGCCATGGTGTCACAGTCTGACAAAGGGGATAATGCTGGGCCATCCAGCCATGTGTAGAAGCCACCACATAGCAGGATATAACACCCAGAGGATGACAGTGAGGAGACCCTGAAGACAGCAACAAGGAGACATACATCGACAGCCAGGAGCTAGTGGCACTGGTCGATCAGCCGGAGAGGCAGTCCCCACAGCCAGTCCCCATTGGTGTCTAGCCAGAGGCGTGCAGCAGCCCCTGCCACATGTGCAGCCCACACCAGGACCCTTCCGCAGCTGTGTCTGGGACAACAGTGCCTGTACCTGTCACCACCACCACAGCTGTACCTACCTCCACCATTGCTACCCATGCCATCTGCTTGCCTTCCCAGGAGGGGTTGGGCAGCCAGGCAACACCCCATCATCCCACACCCTTCCCGCATGGCTGGACATGGCCACCACAGCCCCAACCCTGCCACCTCACCCACCGTGGTTGTAATGTGCCCACAGGCTGCTCAGTGTCAAGGGTGCAACTAGAACCTGTTCCCCAGACAGTGTCCTCAGAAGCGGCATGAGTTGCAGACCAGGCAGCTGTGACATTCTGCCATGGAGTCCCAAGCTGCCACACAGTGGGAACTCACACATTTCAGGTAGATCATGCATGATGACCTGACCCACCCCCACCACCTCCTGAATGAAGACCTGCAGAGGCTGAACAGCGTGCAGAGGCCCATGAGGCTTGCTTCCTTGATGCCCTGTGATACCTGTTTGGGGACCTCATCGGGGCAGGGCGGGATGTCGTATCCATGTGCAGGACACTGTGCAGCTGAACTGGAGCATCAGCCTCTCCACTGTGCACAGCTCCAGTGCCCAGGGACACCACAGCATATGCTGACATCACAGAGTGATGGATTGGACACTGGCAGCATGTCCGTGATCTCCTAGTTCAGTGGCACTCCCTGCACACCAGGGTGCATCCTAAACCTCCATACCTCCAGCATCCCACTAGGCTGCATCTGGTCCAGGGTGAGACCATCACCAGGCATCCCCTTACAATCAGCATGAGCCACAACCCCTACACATGGGGTTGGCAACGAGACAGTCCACACATGCAGTGGGTGCAAACAAACATCCCCACTCCACCCCAGCATATCCCACACATCTTCAGAAGCCCACAGCCGTGCATGGGGTACATGTGTCACCCATGAGCCCTGGTACTGGGGTCTGCCTGGCAAGCCATACGCCCCATGGCCCACCTAGGGTGTCTGTCCCAGGTGACCTGATAGGCCGCACCCCACCCAATGGCACAGCACAGGCATCCCCATGTACCATTTCCTATCACTGTTCTGTTGTACCTTGCACCTCCACTGCCCCTCCTCAAGTCCACTCCTGCATGTGTCTTGGCAACCCCAGATCCCCACCTCCTGCTGACAGAGAGAGAGAGAGAAAACAGTCAAAGCTTCCTTAACTCAAGGAGGTTATTTAATAGACTACACTGAATTGAATTATTACTTTTTGGATCTGTGTAAGTAACTAGTATTGATTCTCTGTTTTGGGGATGACTTTTCTTAGTTTAACTTTTATTTGTCAGGGAGGAACTATAGCTGGGAGATATTTGCAGTCATTTGTGACTAGATCTGTTACTTAACCTCTGGGAAATAGGTGTCTGAAAGGAAGGAAGGCACTCCAGGGGTCAGAGTTGTAGTTGATTGTTTCTGGAGGGCACAGGTTTACTCCCACCCACTCTGCCCCTCACCCCACCTGCCCCAAGCATATAATTTCCTTTATAGAAGGGGTTCTGACATCACTTCTCCAAAACTGCTAACAACATACACCTGTTCATATCCTTACATGCACAGCACACTGAATAGAGGGTAAAGACACTCACAAGTTTGCACACACTAAAACAAGAAAAAAAAAGAAAAGCATCTGTAACAGGAAGGGACACAGACATGTGGGAGTGGTGCAATGCACTGGCTGTGGAGCCGCTGTATTCCGGAGACATCCTGGAGACTGCATTGCTGCCCTATTTGCAGGCACCTCTCTGGTCTGAGGCGGAGGTTGTTCATCTCCATGCTGACCTGGCAAGGATTTGGGAAACCTGCTGCCCCATCCAGGCCACCACCACTACCTCAGAGGTTGCCAAGAAGAGGAATGGTTGGACCATGGTGGGCTCAGGAGGGTGAGGGTTGTGGAACAGAGGCGCATCCCTCCAGTTGTGCCTCTCCACAATTCATTTGCCACTCAGGTGGAGTATGGTTCCTCTATGGAGGCACCTGCAGTGAAAACCAAGGAGGATGCTGGGAACCTCCACAATGGAGACCCACAGGAGTGTGGCACAGGATCCCACAGGCGAAGAGAACAACTCCTGGTGGGGACTCAATTGTTAGGGGGTAGAACTGGGAAGGGGGGAAGGGGGTAAGGTGCCTGCCCAGTGCCATGGCTTGTAGGGACAGGAAAAGGATCCTCAGGATCGTGGGAGAAGCTGCAAGGGGGAGTGAGCTGGATGTCATTATCCACCTAGGGACAAATAACCTGGCTGAGAATGGGATCAGAACAGTGCAACAGGAGTTTGTGGAGTTGGAGAGGGCCTTAGACAAGTAGCACACATGGTAACTTTCTCAGAAGTGCTATCTGTCTATGGCATGGATGAGGTTAGGGTTCTCACACCATGGGATTCAATGACTGATTGAAAAACTGGTGCATAGCTCAGGAATTTGGCTTCATTGGAGACTGGGGCTCCACCTGGAGGATGCAAGCCTATACTGGTGCGATGGTCTGCATCTATCCAGGAGGAACCAGGATCCTAAGTGATAGGTTTAAATGCTTCATTGGCAAGCATTTAAACTAGCCAAGGGAGGCACTGAAAAGGAGAAGAGAAATCCTAGCCCCCAAAACAAATCAGGTAGTTAGGTAAACACCAAGATAGAGCAGTCAATAGGGAGAAGGGCAGGGTAAATAGAGAAAATACAAAGGCAGTAAGGACAGGGATGGGGCAAAAAGAAATACAGCCATAAAAAAACAGAGGGTAATGAGTACCAATGCCCATAGTCTAGGTAAAAAGCTCCCCAAAATTGTGGCCTTGATGGAAAGGGATGCCTGGATATCATGGCAGTCACAGAAGCATGGTACACAGAGAGCCATGACTGGGATGTCAACATACCAGGTACACAATCTACAGGAGGGTCAGGAGAGAAGAGAGGAGGAGGATGAGTAGCTCTCATGTAAGGGAAGGGATCAAAGCAACAGAACTGAAGGGTAAAAGGGAGGAGGAGGCACTGTGGGTCACCCTGGAGACTGGAAATGGCACCACAATCCACACAGGGTTGTATATACCCCCATCTCAGGGGAGAAAATGGACAAGGAAATGATAGAAGGCATCCTTAGGATGGCAGAGAAAGGGAGACATTGCTGATGGGGACCTGAATATGCCAGATGTTAACTGGAGCACCTTTGCTGCAGCCACACCCAAGAGCAGGGCCATTCTCGATGCTCTACAGGGCATGCCTCAGACAGCTAGTTTTGGAACCCACTGGGAGGAGCAATCTTAGACCTGGTACTCTCAAATGGAGATAGAGAGAGGATCTCCGATCTTGAAGTGGGTAGCCATCTGAAACAAGTGACCACCAAACAGTGTGGTTCACATAAAACTTAGCTGAGAGTCAAGCCAAACAAAAGTGAAGGTACTGGACTTCAGGAGGGCTGATTTTGTCAAAATGGGAGAGTGCCTCAGAAAGCACTAGCAAACAGGCAAGAAGGTGGAGTGGAGCAACAGTGGGAAACATCAAAACCGCCATCACAGAGGCAACAAGCCTTTGTGTGAAGCAAATAAACAAATCAAAATGAAAAAAAAACACTATGGTTCTCAAAAGAAGTGGTGGGGAAAGTTAGGGAGAAAAGATAGCATTCAGGAATTATAAGGAAACACAGAAGGAGCAGGACAGAGAACTGTACTAGTTAAAGCAGAAGGAAGCGGAAAGGCAGTCAGAATAGCAAAAGCTCAAACTGATGAAAAGATGGTCAACTCAGTTAAGAAGAGGGATAAAGCTGGCCCGCCGGCGCAGCGAGTTGCATTTCTGCTTGCACGCCCAGTGACCCAGGTTACAGAATGGCCCCGGGTTGCTGGAGAGACAGCCGGGGAAGGAATGACGTCCGACGACGGCCCGCCTCTCAGGGGAAGGTGGATACGTGGTCGGCGCCTGCTGCTCTCCTGGCGGAGGCAGGGAGAGCAGGACATCAGCCCCAGTACACTAAGGGAGTGACGGATGTTGGCGTATACCTTGATGTCAGTGGCACGTGGCTTCCAGGGGAGCAAAGTGGAAAATGGCACCAGGCCGATCGGTGACAGCCTCCAGAACCCTCACCACTGGGCTCCCAGACCTCCATATGCCATCCCAGCAGCACCCCAGGATCATTGGTTGGCTGCCAGGGCCATTCTCCTCCCGGAGTAAGAGACCCGTCTGGTGAAGGATACACCAGGGTTACCTGGGGTTGGCTGCGATATGGGGCGGTAGGAGTCGGAGGAGCCACGGTGGGGAGTTCGTGTGGGGCCGAAGGAGAGACCGGCAGGGTGGGGAGGAGTAAAAAAAAAAAGAAGATTGATAAAACCTTTTAGGTACATTAGGGAGCAAGAAAGACTAAGGCAGGGATACTGAGGCTGAATAAAGAGGAAGGTGGTTGGGCAGACAGCGACAGTGAAAAGCAGGGATACTGAATGAATACTTCTGCTCAATATTCACAATGGAAGAGCAGGAGGAATACCTAATCCAGTCAATAGAAGCACTCTGGATAGGGGGTTGATACTAGTCCTCTCACAGAAGAAAGGGTTCTGAAAGAACTCTTAAAACTGAAGAAGGTGGATAAAGCAATGGGACCTGATGGGATTCACCCAGAATTCTAAAGAACTAAGGAAGAACTAGTAACACCACTGACTACCCTTTTAATAAATCATGGGAGGATGGTGTGGTACCTGAGGACTGGAGGAGCGGATGTGATTTCCTTCACAAACATGGGAGCAAGACAGAGGCAGGAAACTACAGACCTGTCAGTTTGACCTCAGTGGTAGGAAAATTATGGAATTACTTCTGAAGGAAAGAACTGTTGAATACCTAGAGGCCAGTGGGGCACAAGACCCAAGGCAGCATGGATTCACAGCGGAAAGGTCATGTCAGACAAATCTATTTGATTTCTTTGGGTAACCAAAATAGTAGACCAGGGAGGGGCTATGGACATGGCCTACCTAGACTTTAGCAAGGCATTTGACACAGTCTCACATAAAGATTAATAAACAAATTAGCCAGCCTGGAGTGGGTCCCAGGGTGGTAGCCTGAGTAAAAACTGGCTGGACAACAGGACACAGAGGGTAATAGTAAATGGAGTCCACAGTGTGGAAAGGGGTTACTAGTGGGGCACCACAGGATTCAGTACTGGGGCCGGTCCTTTTTAATATCTTTATAAGTGACATTGCAGAGGGACTAGAAGGAAAAGTATGTCTCTTGGCAGATGACACAAAGATCTGCAACAGGGTTGATACACAATGTGGGGTGGAAAGGATGAAAAGGGACTTGGCAAGGTTGGAGGAATAGTCAAATGTATGGCAGCTTAGATTCAACGCAAAGAAGTGCAAGTAATGCACCTGGAAACAAAAACCCAGGGAAGAGTACACAATGGGAGGTGAGATACTGACAACAACAAAATGGAAGGGACCTGGTGGTAGTCATATCAGATGACCTAAAGGTGGGCCAGCAACGTGAGAAGGAAGTACTGGGGTATTCTGGGATGCATGGGAGGCATCACCAGTAGAAAACAGTAAGTTGGCCCTCTGCACAGACAGTTGGTAAGACCACATCTGAGTACTGTGTACAGTTCTGGAGACCCTATCTCCACAAAGACATAAACAGGGTGGAGGCTGTCCAGAGGAGGGCAACAAAATGGTGCAGGGTCTGCACCAGAAGACATATGAAGAAAGACTAAAGGAGCTTAAGATGTATAGCCTTGAGGAAAGGAGGGAGAGGGGACATGATAGAAACTTTTAAATACCTCAAGGAATCAACAAAGTCCAAGACGATAGCATCTTTCAGAAAAAAGATGTGCAAGAACAAGGGCACAATTTGGAGATAGAGGGAGCGGCTCAGAGGTAATGTGAAGAATGTTTCTTCAGAGAGAGAGAGAGTTGTAGATGCATGGAACAGCCTTCCTGAGGAGGTCATAGAGTCAAAAACAGTGGGGAATTCAGGAATGCATGGGACAGACATAAGGCAATTCTAGAGGGGTGGAGGAAGTAGGCTCTTGGTTAACAAGGATCTGCAGCTTATTCATTAGCTAGGAAATGGGCAGACTAGGTGGGCCAAGCGGTCCTTATCTGCCATCAGATTCTATGTTTCTATGTTCCACACACTCCCTATTGTTCACATCTCTCCCCTCCCTCATTCCCTGTGGCGTGGTATGTATAGTGGGCACTTGTGTTTCTCAATGTCGATACCCATTCACACCATATGCATTGTGCCCACCTCTGCACCCTCTGTTGTGTATACACTTGTTACCACTGTTTGAGCTCTGCCACCATGTGATAAGTGTTTTCACAATACAGTTTTCAAACATGCAGCAGTTCCTGTGTGGTTGATACTCACCTGCTGCTACTTGCAAAGTTTCTTATGATGTGTGTTCTGTACTTAGGGCCTCATGACCATGCGAGTGCGTTCATGTCGAGCTTCTCAACTATCCCAGCTCCTCTGGTTCCATGTCAGATGCACTGTGTTCCTCTTGGACTAGCAGGCATGTTCCTCAGGAAAGCGCCATGTTGTGTAGCATACAACAAGCTAGGAATATGGTACAGGCCTTGTGAGGGGTATATTGTAGAGCACCATCTGAACAGTCCAGGCGCCCGAAACTGCATCTTCAGCATGCCAAAGATGCACTCAGTGAAGTTGCATGTGGTGGTGTGTGCAGCACTGTATCTGCCACAGATGAGGGCAGAGGACAGATGTGAGGAGGAGAGGTGCAATGGATGAGGCACTGTCCCTGTAAAGAAACACACATCTGTTAGCATCTGTTGACAGTCTAGCTACCTGCATTCTGGCAACAGGCCATGGGACGTGTTGCGTCCTGTGCATCTGTCCACCCTCCTTCCACTAGCAAAGCATGTGTGTGCTTTGCTACAACTGCTACACCCCTATGGGGGTTTGTGTAGGGGCCGTACTGTGTGTGCTCACCAATAAGGTGTCCACTGGGTATGTCCCCACCATCAAATCTTTGGCACAGGGTAGAATTATAACATATGAAGACACTGTAGGTGCTGCGAGGTACCATGACAGGACATCTGTGATGTACCTTGCTGCATAGCACAAAAGTTATGGAAATAGCGCTGGTGCTATGTGATAGTGGCAACACTAAAGTTGATGTATGCAGGGGAGGGAGTGAGGGGAGGGGCCATGAATGCCGGCGCACCAGCATATTCAAAAAGAACAGCGGCGTGCTACAGGTGTTTGTGCAACCTGTAGCATAGCACACGTACCACCAGCAAAGTCATGCCATGTCTTGGGGCAAGCAGGGAGGTGGATCTCCTGGTCCCTACTGCCTGTGCATAGCACACCATCACCCCCCATCCCTATCCCCGACACCTCCGTATCAGCACTGATTACCCACCCCATATGCACATAGTGGCCCTGGTAGTATTGTGCCCCCATCCTGATCCCTGACACCTCTGTATCAGCACTGATTCACCACCCCCATATACACATAGTAGCCCTGGTAGTGTTGCCCCCCCCCACCCTGTTCCTCGACACATGTACACAAACTGGCACCTCATCCCAGTAGTCTAGTGGCCTCCCCAGCCCCAAACACAAATCCCGACACATGCTGATCGTCATCAACACAGACCTCCAGTACATGCCCTCCCCACCACGATCTCCAATAATAACAGAAATCCCCGGTGGTCCAGTGGATGGCAACAGCCCCAATCCCCATTTACCACATCCCCACATCCCTGGAGGTCTAGGGATCCCCCACCTCCCGGTGACCACCACCCGCTCCCTCAACCCATGAAGATTGTCTGAACTAACCTTTTTAGCTTCTTGTGTAAGGAAAAGTCTAATATGATAAAAGACCAGTCTCTGTCCTAATCTTTTGGATAGCTCTTCAAGGTGGTCTAAAAAGACAATTTGGAGTCTATCCACACACCCAGGTATTTGAATTTCTCCTCATATTGGAGTGGTTCACCCAACAAGGTAAGTACTTGTGGGACAGTTCGAGAGTCAGGAGTTAGAAGCTTTAGTTGAAGGGGCAAGGAGCATAGCCTTTGTCTTTTGGCATTCAACAAAAGTTTTAAATGTAACAGGTTGCTCTGAAGAGGTTAAATTCAATTTGCAGGTCAGAACATGCAAGCTCAGGAGGCAATCCTAGCAATATAAAGCACAGTATTGTCAGCAAATAGATGAATATTTGCTGATTTGATTCAACATTTAGATTGTGTAGATTGCAAACAGTAGCAGACCAAGAATAAACCCTTGCGGTACACCTCTTACGAGAGTCTTCATAGGAGGCGTCCCCATCAGACTTGACCTGTTGACAACAGTTAGTAAGATAATTTGCAAACCATTTAAGGTCATGTTGTCAACCCCAATATTTTGAAGAGCGACTAGGTGCAAATTATGGTCCACCATATCAAAGGCCTTGCTGATGTCAAGGGCGCATACATAGTTTTGGCGTCTAACGCTAACTGCCAGTCATTCATGCCAAGATTGTACTATGGCGAGGCCTAAACCCAGATTGAACCGATTAAGAAGGTTAGAGTTTTCCAGAAATTGCTTGAGTTGGGTATTGACCACCTTTTGAGCAACTTGGATAGTGTAGGAAGCAAAGATATCGTACAATAATTATTAAGGTCCTCAAGTCACCAGATTTGAATAACGGAATGACATGAGATGTTTTCCAAATGTGAGGATAGTACCCAGAGCAAGGAACAAGTTAAAGAGATGGGAGATGGGTGGAGATAATACATAGTGTCCTAATTTTAGAAAGTACAGTTCAATGAGGTCTGCTCCCACGCTTTTCCTGGTATCCAACTTCAATAGTAAATCCTTGACTTGCTTCATTGTGACCGGGTGGAAGGAGAAGGCAGGGATATTATGTGGTACTATAGAGTTCAGTCCATCAGGTTTCTGAGTACACAGCTGGTCTCGGAGATTATTAGCAGGTGAAGTGTCTAACGCCAACCCTGCTATGGCAAAATGGTTATTAGGTAGATCAAGTATAACCTATTTGTCCGTAAAGGTGGTGCCTCCTGCAAAGATTTTGGTGGGATTGTGCTACTGGAGCTGTGGCCTGCAACATCCTTTAGAGTTTTCCAAAGTTTTGATGTGCAAGTTGAAGAGGATTCGAGTGCAGAACAGAAGTTTGCTTTTTCAGACCTAATTAGTTTAGTGCACCAGTTTCTGGCAGCTCTGAATGAGCCCAGTCTGTGGGAAGTTTAGATTTCCTTGCCCTTTTGCAAAGGGTATCCATATGCTACAATGCTTCTTTTAGGCTTGCCGTAAATCACGAGCATGATTTCTTCTTAGTATGGAATTTTTGAAGGGGTGCATGCTTATCCGTGACCCCAAGGACAATGCGCTGGAAGGCTTCATAGGCTTTATCGAGGAAGATGCCAAATAAAACTCTTGCCAATTGGAGTGTACTTCCTGAGTCCCAGGTAAAAACTGAAGGGGAGAAAAATAGGTGGAAAAATTGAGGGTCGCGCATGATGAAAGCCTCCGGGCTGGCTCAGGATTTCCACCGGGATATGCATAGCGCATGGAAGATCCCGAAAGACCCCAAGTCAGGTAAGGGTGGCAGAGGTGGATAAAGTTGAAAAAATAAATAATTAATGGCCGTTTTTCAGAGAAATGAAGCAAACCTAAGCCATGGATTTGTAGAGGTGTCACCCTGAACAAAACTCATGCTTCAAATACCACACAACACATCCATGGGGCAAGTTACAACATTTTGTTTGTGGAGAAAAATTAAAACAAGATGGCGGCTCACAAAGGAATGTTTCCATTTGCGAGGTGACAAAATTCTTGATCGTGAGCCCAATCCTCTTTAGCAAATATATTCCAAAAGACTGAACTGAGCATGCTCAGAACTCGAAAATTCATAATTAAATAACTTTGGAATGGATTACTGTTTTCATCAAACCAGTGCTGGATTGTTCTTTTGGGAAACCTCCTTCTACCAGAATATTTCAGACCAAAATTCCAAACAGTGTGGCACATGGCCACGATGGGCAAAATC
The DNA here is from genome assembly GCA_016271365.2 of Neoceratodus forsteri. Classification (NCBI taxonomy): domain Eukaryota; kingdom Metazoa; phylum Chordata; order Ceratodontiformes; family Ceratodontidae; genus Neoceratodus; species Neoceratodus forsteri. The sequence goes on from CM057452.1 coordinate 429,262,723, forward strand.
AGCAAAAATGGGAAAAAAAGGTGAAAAACGAGTTTTTACTCCGCTGCATAAAGCCACAAATCAACGAAATGCAGCTTGGAATATCAAGAGATCTACCATCCAAGACTGCGCATTTCAAATTTTGTGCAAATCTGGTTGCAAAGTTATTAACATGCAAACTTTGGGGTTTAACATTAAACTGCTTACTCAATCCTAACTATGGGGCATGACTGTGTGTGTATGTGTGTGTGTGTGTGTGTGTATATATGTGTCTATATATATATATATATATATATATATATATATATATATATACACACACACACACAAACCATTCACACCTAACAACTGTGTCAGAAAAATCTTTTAATTTGTTTACAAAGTTGCTGCTGCTGTTGCCTGCTGCCTGGGACCCTCTTAGAAACTAGTTCCTACACTGACTGCCTAAGTGAGGCTAACCTGGTGTGTGTGAACACAAAAACACTGATGGAAAATTACGCCTAGAAATTAACTTTTTAATAAGGCTGTGATATAATTGAAAGCAGCAGTGCAACAAAAGTTTTTCTAAAAAGCTGGTTTCAGCTACAGTTAAAATATTAGCATGCTTCTCAAATCTACTTTTGTAGGTACCTTCTCTACTGTGCACTATGAATATTTTTTGTTACATTATTTTTATCTTAACCCTTGTCAAGTCTACAATGCTATTTCTAAGCAAATTGTGGTACACATTTTTCTTGAGAAAAAAATTTATAACATTATAAAATACTCAGATTTTGGAGGAACAAGAAATTGTTGACACCAAATAAAACAAAAAGATGCCAGGCATCTTTTATAATGGAAAAAGGTAGGGTCAAGCGTTTTCCCAATTCCATTGCACTGCTGCTTTAAGGACAAGTATGGACTATTGAAGTGACATGACTAGTCTGCACTGATCGGTTGGAAGCAACAGCGATAGGGCCATCCAACTTCCAGACAGATAAGTGGATCACGTCCTAAATACAAATTCTGTAAAATATTCAAGTAAAATAATCCATGCAAAGAGAAACAAAATCATCACTGTACTAGCAGGCGTGCAGCTACAAAATACAGACCATTCTGTGGGGTCAATACTGAAATCTGGAAGCCAACTACATTTTGATACACACGCATGTTTCTTCAAAAACTGGAGGTCCTACTGAAGAGTCTGAATTAATTTACATGACTACTTAACGTAACACTAACCCACAGTTATACATATTAAAATTTAATAATCAAACACACATTTATGTCATTGGTTTCTATTGTAACCAACTCTCCCACTGAGGTATTCATTTCAGTGTTGTCTTTTTTAAAGAAGTTGGTAGTAAGACCACACATCCTTCAGAGTGCAGCTTTTCCATCTACTGAGGTTAAGTTATTGATTGCCCACCTAGTAAACTTCCTGGTAGCACCATGGTCTGAGCATCAGCTGCAGCACTACTTAGTTGCCAATATATACAGTATAATATATGGATAGTGATCTCAGATAGATCTGTATACACCACACATACCTCTCAACTGTTCCTGTTTGGGAGGAGGTACCTCATTTACCCCTCATAATTGCCCTGTCCCTCATCTGTCCCTCTTGGAAATGGTGCTGCCCACACACAGACTGTACCGTACAGTCAGAACTTAAAGGAGGCTTTCATAATATTCTAAGGTGCTACATCACAACTGATCTTTGTAAATGTTAACACAGTGTTTTCCACAATGTTCTGAGCATGTACCTCCATATTTGAGGATGTGTCCCTCATTATGAGGATCAGTGTCCCTCATGGACCCTCATTCTGCATGTCTGTGTTCCTCATTTCCAGCCAGACTGGGTGTCGCGGTATGCACTGTGGAGCCTGCCGACACCCAGTGCATGCAGCTACCACACTGTTGCTCAGGTGGAGCTATGTACGCCCGGCCTGTGGCTTCCTGCCTGTACTTCAGTCTGACCTACAGGTGGAGCTGTGTGCATACCCGGCCTGTGGCTTCCAGCCTGTACTTCCAGTCTGACCTACAGGTGGAGCTGTGTGCAGCATGGAATAGCACCAGGCAAACCACATGGAAATGTATGCTAAGAAGGCCATAATAGGATGCTAATGTGGCTGTTTGCACGGATTGCTTAAGTAGGGCTCATTGCTAGGAGCTTTGAATATAGCAAACGTTGGCCCCATTCTAATGTGTTATCCGGGGCAAAGTGTTAGCACAGGGCTAATGTGTTTGCTCCAGGCTAACCTGTCGCTTGTGCACCACAGTTCTGCCGTGTGTGGCCTGCATTGACTGATGCTGTTGTTGTGCAACACTCCATTACTATCACTCACATTGGCCGCTACTGCAGGTCTGCCTTCCTCCACCTCTGTGTCCACTGAGCTGCTGTTGCATTTTGGCCTTCCCTATTGCTATATTCAGAGCTGTCTTATTTCCCAGGCTATTTTTGCACTGCACTCCCAGCCCTGTTTGCACTGCTTCCTTTGCATGCTATATTCAGCAGGCTTAGCCTCGGGGCTATTCCTTTGACTATATCGTGCTAATGGTTTTAGGGCTAATTTAGCATGCCATACAGTGCTAACTTTGCCCCAGGCTAAGTTTTGAATATCTGGCCCTTGATGTTTGTAGTTTTTTTTTTTATATAAGTTTTAGTTCCGTTACAGGGATATGGGACCACCATACCCCATAATCCAGATATACTGTGGCACGAGTCAGCAGCCCTAAGTGGCTCTGTACACGTGCATATCGGCATAGCCAGGAGCTGTGCATTTGGTGTGCATATAGCTCAGTTTTTGTGGATAAGGTCTTAAGGTTATTCTGGAGAAGTCATTTGCTTTAGATTTCCTGGTAACCCTAGTGCTTAGCATTCTGGAGTTAGTGACACCTCAGGTCTTCTGGGGTGCCAGAGGCTTTATGTGGGTACCAAGAAGAATTGTGAAATAGTAGGAAAAAGAAAAACTAACAGTTTAAAACTAGCTCTTCATTGCGAGAATGTGTGGCTAACAGCCCTCCCTCCCCACTGAAGGAACAGACCGTGAAGCCACTCTCCTGGATCCTCAGTGCTGCTGCATCTGTCAGTTCACAACCCTCCTTCCACCGAAGGTAGTCATCTACTCCTCCAGCCTTTCTGTCAGAGGGTGTGATAGTCCATACGTCCACCACAGTGGCTGCCCACTCACCCACCCTGGGCAGGCACTTCCTTTAGAGGAGCAGGGGCTCATGTGGCCTGGTCATGTGTGGAGTCTAACACCCCATTTCCCCTGATCCTTATACCTTCCAGTCCTTAGGAGGCACTGCACTCCTCTTACTACCCACTCAATGCTTTAATAGAATATGGGTTAATTCCCTGCCCCAGATTAAACTAGCCATTGACCCAGTATTCAGCCTTGTAACACGAATCTGTAGTTACTCCCACCCCATTCTCTTGTGGACTTCTCTCCCCCACTTGGGTTTTGAACCCCTATATTTAATACACCAGCTGTACCAAAGTCAGCAACACCATCCTTCAGGCCACACAGCCCTGTTGTTCTCACCACCACTTTTGTTCCCCTTGGACCTGGCTAACTCCAACTTCACTCTTAAACAGTAGGTGTGCCTGAGCTACTAGACTTAAATTAGTAAACACTGCCCATCAGCCTGAACTAATCAGCTGACCTCCTAATTCTAAACTAAGAAATTAATCCTAATCCTATTCTTGTGGAATTTCACACCCCAAAGCGGGACTTGAACCCTAACTGTGTCAGCTGTCTGTTCCAAAGTCAATACTTACCATCCTCAGCCATTGTAGTAACCACTCACTTTTACGCTCTTGTTACTTTGCAGCCTGCACTCACTTCTTAAAACAGTAAGTGTACCCAACAACCAGGCTTTTACAGAACGTCTAGACACTATAAGTGCCTCCCTGACACTCATCCTTTGAGAATTCATACCTCCTTTCTTTGAACCTAACTCTCCTGCTGTTGGGACTTGAACCCTAGCCTATGGTGCAATGACCACACCATAGTCAGCAACCTTAACCACTGGGCCACTCAGCACTCTTGTATCACCAAATAGTTCAGACTACTTATACCTCTTCCCCACCCACCACACCGTGGTACAACCCCACACATCCGCTGTTTCCATTACACCCTCTTTCACTGTTGCTCCTTGAATTTTCCCCCACCTTAGTACTCTTGATCCCTACTACTGGACACCCACTTTGACCCCTCCCCAAAATTGTGAACTATGGCTCCTGTAAACACTTAACTTTATCAGCTCTCTTCCTAATTCTCTTCTCCCTTGAATAGCCAAACAAACATGTTCAGATGTCACATATACAGCCAATGCTACTGTAACACTGTGTCATACAACTGACACTAGTGGCGCAACCCACCCCTAATAATGGTGGGCTGCACCCAGATGGTTACCTGCCCAACTGCTGGGTCTTGATCACACACCTATTACCCCTGCTACAAAACCATGTACAACAAAGAAGATAGTAATTGTAGCGGAAAGGTAACCTGATATATCTAAAAAACTTCCTGCTACACCTCACTATGATGCTTCTACTTATTTCTGGTACGTCTACCTAACTCTGGACCCCCTCCAACAGCCTCTTGGTAGTGGAAACAACCACCAAGCACTAAAATAACGTCAATTAATATCCATAGCCTAGTGGCCAATTTGACCAAGCTTCAAGTATGGGTAAGCCAGCACAATCAGATGTCCTTTCCTTAGTGGAAACATGGCTCTCACCCAAGGTCTCAGATGTATCAATAGCTCTAAATGGGTACACCCTCTTCAGGCTCGACAGGTTAGGGAAAAGGGGTGGTGGCTGTGCTATTTATGCCAGAGATCATCTACAGTGCCATGCCCTCCCTCTAATTGACACTGGGAATACTACACAAGCCCTAGCCATTAGACTGCTGTTAGGTGCACATAGCAAGTCCTTAACAATTGCCTCGGTATACATTTCCCTCAGAGATCAAGCTGCAGGGTTCCACAAAATCATTGACTACATTAAAGGCCTTAAGCAGGAATGGGAGGTGGTAGTCCTAGGTGACTTCAATATAAACTGGATGTTCCAATAGGCCACCCAATACAATGATGCCCTGTCTTGTATTAACCTCACTCAAATCGTTGATTCACCCACCAGAATCAATTACCGTACTGGCTCCACTACCCTGCTGGACTGGATCCTCACAAATCAACCAGACCAGATCTCCAACACCACAGTCCTCGCTGACTCACTTCAGTGATCACTTCCCTGGCATTTGTCACTGGGCCAACAAGGTCTCTAAGCTGCCCCCAAAAATCTTAGCAGTCGTACCCTGAAGTGTGGGCAGCCAATCTCACTCAGTGCCTACCTCAGACATATAGACTGGTCCACCCTCGATTTCACAATAGACATAGACCAGGCACTGGATTATTTTATTACTAAGTTCAATGGATGTGGGTGAGGGGCCATTTAAAAGTGTTCTGTTGAACTGGGCACCTCACCTACTGAGACTCAGGCTAATGAGAAATCGAGTTCAAACACTATTAATTCACATGTCGTCAGTCCTTTGTACTTGGAGACTCCATTGTAAAGTACTGTGATAAAATAATTTGCAAAACCAGACAAATTTAATAGAACCTGTAGTAGTTACTGAGGGTGCCAAAATCAAGGATATTGCATCTATGATTTATGACATTCTTCATAATGTAGGGGATAATCCTATAGTTATTATTCATGTAGGTACAAATACTATAAAACAATCATCTATAGAGGAAATAAAAATGAGTTAATTGATTAAAGCAAAAATTTTGTTGGAGCATGGTTGTGAGAGAGATTCTACCTGTCCTTGAAACTCACACTCAGAACAACAGAAGATTAAAATCATTACTGAATGGTTACGTAAATGAACTAAAAAATGGGTTCCATTATATTAAGCATTGGGAAATATTCAGCAATGACCAAGGTCTCTTTAGTTGGAACTGTCTCCATTTAAGTTAGAGGGTTATCAACTAGGGAAAAGTTTTGAAAGGATTATCTCTTCCTCTTTAAACTAGCAAGGCCAGGGATAAGGAGAACTCCCACCCTGCCAACACCTTGACAAACAGCAGGGATGGTAACTTGTGCAAAGTCCTTGTACCAAGTGCATGTAGTTTAAATCAAATAAAAAAGGCTGAACTTGAGGCCATTATACTTGAAAATAGCTATGATATTGTGGCTATCAGTGAAACCTGGTGGGATGAGTGTAACACCTAGATGAGTCCTATAGCTGGATTTCAGCTATTTTCCAAAAACAGATGTGGAAGAAAGGGGAAGGTGTATGTTGCTATGTTAAAAGCAGTATAAATTGTTCAGAATTGCAGTTCCTGAAACTACAAAGTCACCACTGAATCTATATGGTTAAAACTTCAATTTGGTTCTAGGGTAAAAATATTATTGGGCAACTACTGCTACTGTCCTCCGTCCAACTCTAAAGAATACAATAAGGCACTTTTGCATGAGATTAAACTGACGTCCTCCTTAGGTGATTCAGTGATAGTTGGTGATTTTAACACTCCAGGTATTACATGGGAGCTTCTTTCAGGCTCTTCCAACTTTGAAAAGGATTTCTTGGAAACTATTATTTTCATTGGACTTGACCAACATGTGTGTAAACCCACTCGGGAAATAATATATTGGATCTTGTCCTTACCAACATTTCAAATGAGTTAACTGATCCTCTGGTTCTGTGTCCCTTGGGCTCTAGTGATCATACTATGATAGCCTTCAACATTACAATTTCCAGAATAGCCTTCAAAATCTCTAAGACTTTTAAAGACTATACCTGCCATAAAATCTGCTTTATCAAATATAAAATGGGATGAAATCTTGTCAAATTCTGGGGTGGGAAAATGTTGGGATACTATTAAAAATATCATATTTACATTAGAAGATCAGTTTGTCCCAAACAGAATTAAGTATAATTCAAAGGTTAAAGTTCCCATTTGGCTAACTAAGGCCATAAGCAGTCAAATAAAGAAAAACAAAAAGCATACAGGGCTTTTAAGATTTATGTCAAGAGCTCCACAAGAGAAAATATAGGTTTGAGCAAAAGAAATTAAAAGCAATCATAAAGAACAAAAGCAAAAGTGGAATTCAGGCTAGCTCATAGTTCTAGCAATAATAAAGTTTTATTCCTATATCAACAAAAATATAAGTGTTACAAGAACTGTTGGCCCCTACTTTCAAAAGGAAACATCATTACTAATGAACTCAAAATGGCAAATGCATTAAATAATTTTTTGGTTCCATCTATATACCTTCATCTCATTTGAGATAGACAGTAATGATTCAAATGTACGGAAATTACATTGGAAATGATTACATCTGCTCTAAATCACGTAAAATTACTCTCCCTTGGCTCCAGCGGAATCCATCCCTGGTTTTTAAAACAATTGGCCATGTCCCTAGCCTATCTGTTTAAAATACTTTTAATAAATCCCTTAAACTGGTACTGTCCCAATGGATTGGAGGCAATCAGTAGTGGTGCCTATCTTTAAAAGAGCAGTAGGGCAAATTGTTCTAACTATCAACCAGTTCATCTAACTTCTTTATGTAGTAAAACCATTAAGAGGATTATTAAGGAACTACTTGAAGAAGATGAGAACTCTTGGCCTTATTGATACCATCCAACATGGTTTTAAAGGGTAGTTCGTGCACAACAAACTTAATATTATTTTATGATATGGTAAGTTGTAGTTTAGATAATGGCCTTCCAGTAGATGTAATTCTACTTGATTTAGGAAAGGCCTTTGAGACCGTTCCCAACAATTTCCTTGTGACTAAGCTTCTTCAGATGGGATTTACACAATCTTTGGTTAGATGGGTCAAAACATGATTACAGGATCACTACCAAAGTGAGAATCTGACACTAGTTCGTTAGGAGCGGTGTGCCTCAGGGTCGGTGTTGGGGCCCTTGCTTTTCAACATCTTCATATCCGATGTGCATCTAGGAGTTTACAACAAACTTGTTAAGTTTGTCGAGACACTAAAATAGGTAGAGAGGCAGACATTAGTGAAAAATACTACACCTTGTCCAATAACCTTAACTTGATATGTAACTGGTCCATAAATAATAATATGAAATTTAACCCCGATAAATGCACTATTTTACATTTTGGGAGAGATAATCCAGGTCATGATTATATCTTCAGAAATGTTTTACTTAAATCTGTAACCAAAGGCGTGATCTTTGGGTTATTATAAACAATGAATTATCTTCAGTGGATCGCTGCATTCGTGTGTCATTGGTAACAAATAGAATTTTAAAATCAGTACAGCAGTCATTTGTGTCTCAAAACAAACATTGTCTTCTACCCATTTTTAAATCTTATATCATTCCACATCTGGACTTTGGCTCATAGGGTCTGGAGTCCCTACCTTCGGAGGGACATAAACTTGGTGGAAAGAACCTAGAGAAGGGCAACTAAAATGATCTCTGGATTTAGAAATTTGAGTTATGCTGAGAGATTGAACAGACTTGGCTTGTTTAGTCTGGAGGAAAGAAGGATCTGGGGTGATCTTTTGTTACTTTTAAAATGTTACATAATCCAGAACTACTCAAACAAAGTGGCTTTAAATTTCTCAAAAGGGATGCATCTTTGAGGTCACATAGCATGCAATTGGTTGTTCTGAAAGCTTCATCAAACAAATAGGGAACAACATTTTACCATCAAGGCAGCCAAATACTGGCACAAGCTTCCTAAGATTGTTGTAGAACAAAACAATTTTTCTCCTTCAAAAGGATTTAGTCTGGCCGGTGGCACTGAGGGCTGAGGCGCTGGATGCCTTACCTCACACTGTGCTGGCAACCTGAGTTCAGGAACAACCTTGGGTCACCAGGGAGCTGGCATGGGGAGAGTCGGAGTGGGATTGAGCTGCGCTAGGCAGCTGTCCCCTCCCAGGAGTGGTTGTACCCTCCCCACGTAGTTCTGTTCCCACCAGGTGGAGGTCCATTGGGAAGTGTAGGAGAGGAGCACCAGCAAAATGCCAGAGGTGGGGTGGAAGGGCCAAACTGGTTCCCAGCGTGTGCGTGCACCTCACTGCAGCACATGAATGAGTGTCTGCCAGGGTCCCAGGCTGGGGCACAAAATTAGAGAAATTAAAAATGTATATAGAAAAAAAAAATTGGATGCTTTCCTGTTAAGTACCAGAAAGCCCCATTTACTTCACCCACGCTGAGTGGGAGGTAATCAAGATGGCCCTTCTGGCTTTCTTTTACCTTGTTCTAGCAAGTAATACAAAGTAAAGAAGCACGTGACATCTATGCTCGATTAGAAAACACAAAATTAAGGAGTCCACAATTCCTGTATCACCCCCACTCTGCTGAATCTCATGGCCACCAGGGACTATCTTCGCATAGAACCAAAGCCATTACTTAAACAGGCAGATATTCAGAAATATAAAACAACCAGAAATGCATGCACCTGAAGATCAGACTCTAAATCACACTATTTCAGAGACTGCCTCACTAATTCCTGGGGAGATGGCAGAAAATTCTGGGAAAACTTGAAGGACCTTGGGGTGTGGCCTAGTTGAGGAGCTGAATGGAGGTGTTTTAGGAGAGCTCCGTTCTAATCTACAACAAATCTGCTGCATCCGTCATCAGTAGCTGCCACAAATTGCTTATTTTACCTTGTTAGGACACTCCAATGTCGTACCAAACAAAATCTACAAAATAACAGGCAAAACTTAAGTTTTCTCAGGGACCCAAACAATCTGTCTCCACAAGGCCTAAGATTTAACCTAGCAAATCGCCAGCCGGGACTGGCTGAGACTCAGGACCCAGGAATCGATTCAGGCGACTCTACAATGGAGGCAAGCCACCAATCTCTGGAAAGGCTAATTCGGGACTTGAAATGTGATCTGGGCACTCAGAATGTAGTCAGGTTTTGATAACCTGACTGCACAAATACAGCATCTGCAACAGTTAGTAAATACCATCACTGAAACAGTGGATGCCCATGAAACCCGTATCATGGAGGCAGAATCACAGTTAGTACCCAGGAAGATGCTACGGGACAACTAGCTACTAACCCAACAAGGTCTCAAAGATATAGAAACACTAAAGCAGGTGATCGATGATCATGAGAACAGAGGCGGCATTGCAATATTAGGTTAGTGGGCCTTCCGAAGGAATGGAAGGTAAAGACTGTCCAGCATTCATCAAGGCCTGGCTACAGAAACAGCTCCAGCTTGCCCCAGATACTACTCTAGAAATTCAGAGGGCACACCGATCGGCGAGCCCAGTGACCCACACGGAACAGAGACCTAGGCACCTATTGGTAAATTTTTGTGATTTCAGGATCACCAGGCTGTTCTGTCTGTGGCCTGCAAGGCTGGCCCGATACAATCCAGGGCTCTAGGGTCGTATTTTCCCGGATTTCTCAACTTCAGTTAAGAAGGCATTCTTTTGGGAGGTCAGAAAATGCCTACACAAACTGAACTGTCCCTTTATGATGGCCTACTCAGCACGTTTAATAGTACACCAACCGGAAGCAGACAGAGAGCATTTATGGATCCAGAAACAGCCTTGGAATATGTGAGAGGACAAGCAAGAGAGAGAGGCGCAGGGACTGAGCTGAGGACGGTGGAGCCTGAACAGATGGACCGCAAGTTATTTGGATTTGATTTTTGAGATGCATCTTGCCCAATGAAGAGGGGTTTTAGGGATGGTACATGGTGGCATATAACTCTGGGGTCGGAGGCCTATAATGGTGTGCCTCGAGTGGACCTCAGGTCCCCCACCCTGAATTAGGCAAGCGGGACTTACCAGAGACTGGGCAGATATAAACTAATTTGGCCTCTGCTGGGCCTAAAGTTCTTATTGTTACTATTGTTAATATTGGCCATAGTTTAAAATAGGCCTTTACCCAGATAGGGGTATGTTGTATGGGTGTCACGTACTGGGCACATGGTAAATGCTGGGCTCTGGGATATTTGTACTACTAGGGGTGATGGACTTGGAGCCCTAGGAAGATTCTTTTATGGCAGTGGGGGGCATAGCCCTGTGCTCACCGAGGCTATCAGGGCTGCAGAGATCTGAATGTAGCAACAAAGTACTAAATAAAATAATTACAACAATGGGGATGGCTGGGGGTGGGGGCTCGCCTCCGTGGCCACTCTGAGGAGATCATTTGCGCTTTGATAGTGTAACCCTGTTCTGTTTGGGAGCATTGGAAGGTGGCACAAAGGAGAAAATGATGCAAGGGCAGTTGGGTAGCAAAATCGCAGCATGGGAGGGAGCGGGGAAGGAGAGCACTGGCGAGGAACAGTATATAATAGAAGTAAGTCACAGCCTCAAAGCTATTTAAAATTAATTTCCAGAAGCTCACCAGAGATTCACTGACCAGTTTAGGATGAGCAATAATGTTAAAACTGTACACTTTATTTTTCATGTGGAGGGGGCCAGGACCCATGTCAATCTGGGCATGGAGACGGCCCATCCTCTGACATAGCCCTGAACTGAGAGCTGCAATAGTTATAGGCAACAGAGAGACTGTAAAATTTATTATCAGAGCAAGCTTGTGGTGGGTGTGGATCACCACTCACAGCTTCTTCCCTCAGTAACTTTCCTATAATACAAGGAGAGATGCCTGTTATGAATTAGTAGAAACTTCACTTTCTGTTTTTTTAATGGATTGGGCAGCTTACTCCACGAGAGAAGAGGAAGTTAACTTTTTGAGAGGTAAAAGGGGAATAATTCAAAGTAAGGTACATGGGGTTGTCAAGGGTGGGAGGTTTATTAAGGGCAATAAAATCGGAAGGTATCTCTCTTACATGGGATATTCAGTTCACAAGAAGGGGATTATGGAACCCATTTGGAGAGGGTTCATGGTTTTATAATAGCTGTGTTGTTATGAGAATAGGAAAAGGGGAGGGGTTTTATGTCTTTGTTATGGGGATGGTTAAAATTTAAAAGTTTAGGACGGTTTAGACAAGACCCTAATTGCTCTGTTTGTTTTGATTATGTACAAGTATACAGGCAGTATTAATATCTTCTTTTATTATGCAAATGGATGAGTTAACAGTATTGTCTTGGAATGTCAACAGATTGAAAACAGTGGTTAAAAGGAAATAGGTATGGTCATATATAAAAAAAGTAAAGGAGATGTGGTCTTACTGCAAGAGATACACCTCACAAAGGAGGAGGCTGATAAACTAGCCCAAGCTTGGGAGGGTCTTACTAGTGGCACCATTCACGTCCAAAGCTAGAGGGTGGCCATTTGGATTCGATCCGGTTTACCACACAAGTGAAGGATTTGAGGCGGACTCTCAGGGTAGGTATATCATAGTGGAGATAGATCTGGAGGAAAGGAGTATACAGTTGCTTCAATATATGACTAATTTCGACTCCCGGTTTCTTCACACGCCTGGAGGTAACTTTGGCTCCTTATCAGGATCATTTAGTAATGGGAGGAGATTTTAATACGTATCTAGACCTCAAATTGGACCATTCCAGTGCAAAAGTAAACCGTATCCAAAAGTGTTGCAGCCCTGCAGGACCTAATTTATGAGAGCATTGGTGGAGGCATGGTATACCTACCGGGATAGAGAATATTCATTTATTCAGACTCCCACCCAATGTACAAAGGTTAGATTATATGTTACTCTCCCACAATTGATCAAGGCCCCTTACACGACGCATATGGTTCCATTCTAGTGTCGGACCATGCTCCACAACAACTTAGACTGGCAGCAAACCAGCAGTCAGTGTGGGTCCACATTGGAGACTGGACCTTGCCCTACTTCTGGATAGTAAATATATTAAGGAAATAATGGGGAAAATTACAGAATTTATTGCAAATAATAAAGATAAAGGAACCCACATAAACTTTGTTTGGGATGACCTCAAAGCTTATATACGAGGAGATTATCTCATATGCAGCCTTTAAAAGAAAACAGACCCCCAGAACAGAGGAACAGACCTTGCACAAGATTCAGAGATTAGAGAAAGAGCTATGACTAACCCTCATCCCCATCTCATACAAGAAATAAAGCAACTAAAGGAAACTGATCAAAATAGTGTAGGAGGCTAGAGAGGATCTTGTCATCAATAGGTCTTACACGCACTTTGAGAGGACAAATCTGGCAAATGGCTGGCCAGCATGATTAAACAAAAAAAGTGGAGAGGCGATTCTGTCAATGTCCCTTCCTGATGGAACCCTACATATGATCAGAAGCGATAAATTAGATCTTTAAATCCTTCTATTCTATATTATATACTACCCAGGTCCCAGTGGGAGCAAAACCAGAGGACTTCTTACAAGGTGAACTTTACGCTCCTGGACGAGACTCTCAAGAGTGACCTAAACTCCCCTTTCACTATTGAGGAAGTTAAATTTGTGGTCGGTCAAATAAACAAAGGAAGGCACCAGGACCCGCCAGCATTCCTGCTGAATTTTACAGAGCCACCTGGGATGCAATTGGCCCCTCATGGGTGAGGTAATAAGAGCAGCCTTACATCATGGTGAACTACCACAATACCAGAGGATGGCCACTATACTAGTACTCCCTAAGCCTGGTAAGGATCTCTCCAAATGTGGATCCTACCACCCCATATCACTTCTTAATGTTGATTATAAAATAGTGGCAAAGATTTTATCGAATAGATTGGAGGATGTTACTGGGGTTGATACATAATGACCAGGAGGTTTTGTTAAAGGTCATCAAGCCAAGCACAACCTCCATAGGTCCATTAATATTTTATATAGATGGAAGAAGAGGGTGAGTCACATAGAGGCCTTTTGGTCTTGGATGCTGAGAAAGCAAATGGCCCTTTATGTTTTGCGATTGTTACGAAATTTGGCCTGGGAGAGCATCTTGAAATGGATAGGAGCCCTCTATGCCTCACCACAAGCCCAAATACTAACAAACAACACAATTTTGAATCCCTCTGCTCTTTCCAGAGGACAAGACAGGGATGCCCCCTGTCACCTACTCTATGTACTCACAATGAAAGCACTGGCCTAAGCAATTTGGGGACATGATGAAATAAGGGGCTGTAGGGTAGGAAAGGTAAATCACGTAATATTCCTGTTTGCAGATGACATTTTATTATTTTGGGAACCCCAGAGGCCCTTCCAGCACTGAGCAAGATATTTGAGCTATGTGGTCTCTTTCAGGACACAAAATTAACTGGGACAAAAGTGAATGGATGCCGTTGGGAGATAGGAGGAATTCAATAGAAATTGCTGGGACTATAATAAATCCTACCAAACAAATTAAATACCTGGGAGTATTGTTACCAAGCAGATTATCCCAAATTATACAATTAACTATGCCCCATTAGTCCAAAAGATTAAAAGAGACTGTATTACTTGAGAAGTCTCCGCTCACCCTACTGGGATGAGTCAACCTGGTTAAGATGTATATACTTCCAAAAGCCTTATACCTCTTTCAGTTGATCCCAATACCTCCCTCAAAATATATTAGGGCATTGGAAGGAGCCTGTACCCATCTCCTGTGGCAGGGGAAAAAACAAGAATTAAGAAAGAAGTATTGTGGTTACCTGAAAAAGGGGTTGAATTTGCCAAACTTTTACCTTTATTATTTGTCAGCGCTAACTGGCCCATATTCAAGATATGTTGAGGGCAGAAAATGATACACCATCCTGGAAAAGATGGAGGAGGAAGGGAATCCATATATATTATTCCCTATTGGTTAATGGCCTGGAGCAGGCAACACCCCAGGGATCACCAATCCATGCACTAAAGCCACTTGGGGGCTTGGATGCAGGCTCACTTAATTCTGGGACATAAGTCGGGCTTGTCACCGGATACGACCTTGGTGAAGTATCTGCAGGGGAAGGAGGATCTATCACTCAGTGACAGGGATGGACTAAAAGGTGGGACAGACAGGGACTCTTCCGACTTAGCCAATTCCTCAAAGACAGGAAGGTGAGGCATTTTCAAGTATTAATGAGAACATATCAGCTACACCCTCCCATTACTTTTTGTACCTTGGAATACGTAGTAGAATACAGAGATCACACAGAATCTGGGAATACAGAACCCCATATGGAACAGCCTTATTTTTTCTGGCACAGCGTTCTCCACTGGAAGAGTTGTTCACAAAATGTTCCACCATTAAGATTCAGACCCCTTAACAGGTGCTATAAGTTATTGTTGGGAGGCTTACCAGATCCCTGGAGAGAGTTAAAGGGGCTTAGGAGGAAGATCTGTACCCTGAAGATCTCTCAGGAGGGGACTGAAATTGCTTTGAGAAACATTTTAAATTGCTCAGTTAATAATAGGCTTAGAGCCATACAGTATTACCTCTTGCAACACATATACCACACTCCTAAAATGGCACATATAATTGATTCCGATTCCTCCCCATACTGCCCTAAATGCACAGTCCAAGTAGGTGAATTTTACCATATGGTATGGCAATGCCCTAAGGTGTTTCTATTTTGGATGGGAATATTTGAAATTCTATCCAAAACATTAAATATTAACACTAGATTGGATCCGGCAGAAATTTATTGGGACTACCTACAATGGGTAATGGTAGATCGGGAGGACAAAGGTTATGGAGGATAGGAGTAGTAGTGGGCATGAGGAACTTGCATGTTGGAGACTAGAACAGGTCCCTACAGTGGCCTCATGGGCTACTTCCCTAATGCAAGTAATGAAACTGGAGAAAACTCAATACAAAGTTAGAGGACAATTGGGTAAATATGAGGAGATTTGGTCCCTCTGGAGGAGTCAATCTGGAGAGACTGGTTTCCATACTTCTGAGAAAACTGCTGGGTCCGTTGACACGCCAAGACTCTTATCAAATTGTCATTTTTAAGTAACATGTGACTAAGACTCAGAGTCTTTTCTTGATTATGTATATGTTTTATTAAATGTACCTGTACAAAGTAACAAGTATTACTGTAACTCCCATGTGAACATAGAAACATAGACTTTGATGGCAGATAAGGACCGCTAGGCCCATCTAGTCTGCCCATTTCCCTACCTACAGAATAGGCCTGAGATCCTAGTTAACCAACAGCCTTTATCTTCCTGCCCCCACAAGATGCCTTATGTCTGTCCCATGCATTCTTGAATTCTCCCACAGTTTTAGACCCCACAACTTCCTCAGGAAGGCTGTTCCATGCATCCACTACCCTCTCTGTGAAATAATACTTCCTCACATTGCCCTGAACCGCCCTCCTTCTATCTTTAAATTGTGTCCCTTGTTCTTGCAAGTCTCTTTTTCTGAAAGATGCTACCCTCTTGGACTTTGTTGATTCCTTGAGGTACTTGAAAGTTTCTATCATGTCCCCTCTCCTCTTTCCTCAAGGGTATACATATTAAGCTCCTTTAGTCTCTCCTCATCACGGCTTCTCTTGCAGACCCTGCACCATTTTAGTTGCCCTCCTCTGGACTGCCTCTATCCTGTCTATGTCCTTGCGGAGATGGGGTCTCCAGAACTGGACACAGTATTCCAGATGGGGTCTCACCAACTGTCTGTACAGAGGGATAACAACTTCCTGTTTTCTGCTGCTGATGCCTCTCCCTATACATCCCAGTATACCCCAGCCCTCCCTACTGCCTTCTCCACATTGCTTACTAACCTTAAGGTCATCTGATATGATTACCCCAGGTCCCTTTCCTGTTTTGTTGTTGTTACTAGCTCCCCACCCATTGTGTATTCTTCCCCTGGGTTCTTGTTTCCCAGGTGCATTATTTTGCACTTTTTGCATTGAATCCTAGCTGCCATCGTCTGACCATTCCTCCAACCTTGCCAAGTCCTTTTCATCCTTTCCACGCCTCCTTGTGTATCAACCCTGTTGCAGATCTTTGTGTCATCTGCAAAAGGCATCTTTTCCTTCCAGTCCCTCTGCAATGTCACTGATGAAGACATTAAAAGGACTGGACCCAATACTGAACCCTGCAGTACCCACTAGTAACCGCCTTTCTTCAGAGTGGACTCCATTTACAATTACCTTCTGTGTCCTGTTGTCCAGCCAATGTTTTGCCAGGCTACCACCCTGGGACCCACTCCCAGGCTGGTTAATTTGACTATCAATCTTTTGTGTGGGACTGTGTCAAATGCCTTGCTAAAGTCTAGGTAGGCCATGTCCACAGCCCCTCCCTGGTCTACTACTTTGGTCACCCAGTCAAAGAAATCTATTAGATTCTTCTGACATGACCTTCCCGCTGTGAACCCATGCTGCCTTGGATCCTGTGCTCCACTGACCTCTAGGTACTCAACTATTCTTTCCTTCAGAAGTGACTCCATCACTTTCCCTACCACAGAGGTCAGACTGACAGGTCTGTAGTTTCCTGCCTCTGTCTTGGTCCCACTTTTGTGAAGGGAATCACATCCGCCTTCCTCCAGTCCTCTGGTACCACACCATCCTCCCATGATTTATTAAAAAGAATAGCCAGTGGTTTCACTAGTTCCTTCCTTAATTCTTTTAGAATTCTGGGGTGAATTCCATCAGGACCCATTGCTTTGTCCACCTTCAGTTTTAGGAGTTCTTGCAGAACCCTTTCTTCTGTGAAAGGACTGGGATCGACCCCCTATCAAGAGTGCTTCTGTTAATTGGATTAGACACTTCCCCTCCTCTTTTGTGAATACTGAGCAGAAATATTCATTCAGTATTCCTTTTCACTGTCCCCTCTGCCCACCCACCGTTCATTCTATTCAACCTCACTATCCCTCCCTTTGCCTTTTCGCTCGCTGATGTACCTATAAAGGGTTTATCCCCTTCTTAACTGAGTTGGCTATCTTTTCCTCAGTTTGGGCCTTTGCTATTCTGACTTCCCTCCCTGCTTCTTTCTGCCTTAACTGGTACAGCTCTCTGTCCTGCTCCTTCTGTGTTTCCTTATACTTCTGGAATGCTATCTTTCTTCCTGACTTTCACAGCCACTCTCTTGAGAACCATAGTGGCTTTTCTTTCGTTGATTTGTTTATTTGCTTCACACAAAAGGCTTGTTGCATCTGTGATGACAGTTTTGATAATTCCCCATTGTTGCCCACACCTCCTTCTAGCCTGTTTGCTAGTGCTTTTCTGAGGCACTCTCCCATCTTGCCAAAGTCAGCCCTCCTAAAGTCCAGTACCCTCACTTTTGTTGGCTTGACTCTGTAGCTGAGTTTAACGTGAACCACACTGTTTGATGGTCACTTGTCCCAGATGGCAACCTACTTCTAGATCTGAGATCCTCTCACTGCCCCGTTTGAGAGTACAAGGTCAAGATTGCTCCCTCACGAGTGGGTTCGAAACTAGCTGTCTAATGCCTGCCACCTGTAGGGCATCAAGAATGGCCCTGCTCTTGGATGTGGCTGCAGCAAATGTGCTCCAGTTAACATCTGGCATATTCAGGTCTCCATCAACAGTATCTCCCTTTCTCTGCCATTCTAAGAATGCCTTCCATCATATCCTTGTCCATTCCTTCCCCTGACATGGGGGTCTGTACTAACCCTGTGCGGATTGTGGTGCCCTTTCCGGTCTCCAAGGTGACCCACAGTGCCTCCTCTCCTCCCTGTTTACTCTTTTGTTCAGTTGCTTTTATCCCTTCCTTTACATGAGAGCTACTCCTCCCCTCTTCTCCCCTGCCTGTCTCTCCTGTAGGTTATGTACCCTGGTATGTTAACATCCCAGTCATGGTTCTCTGTGTACCATGTTTCTGTGACTGCTACGATATTCAGGCATCCCTCTTCCATTAAGGCCACCAGCTCAGGAGCTTGCTGCCCAGACTACGGCATTGGTACTCATTACCCTCCATTTCCTGATGGCCTTACCCCCTTTGCCCCATCCCTGTCCTTCTTGCCTTTGTCACTTTCTCCATTTACCCCTGCCCTTCTCCCTATCGACACCTCCATGTTGGTGTTTGCCACACTTACTACCGTGATTGTTTGGGGGCTAGGATTTTCCTGCTCCTTTCCAGTGCCTCCCCCTTGGCTAGTTTAAAAGCTTGCCAATGAAGCATTTAAACCTATCACCTAGGATCCTGGTTCCCCTCCCAGACAGATGCAGCCCATCATGCCAGTATAGGCTTGCATCACTCCAGGTGGACCCCAGTCCCAAATGAAGCCAAATCCTGAGCTCCACACCAGTTTTTCAACCACTAATTGAATCACGGTATGGAACATCCTAGCCTCTCTATGCCATAGATGGGTAGCACCTCCGAGAAGGTTACCGTGCATGCTACTTGACTAAGGCCCTCCCCAATTCCACAAACTCTTCCTGCACTTCTCTAATCCCTTTCTTAGCCAGGTCATTTGTCCCTAGGTGGACAATGACATCCAGCTCCCTCCCTGTGCAGCTGCTCGGCAATCCTGAGGATTAGCTCCCTGTCTCTCAAGCCATGGCGCCAGGCAGGCACCTTACCTCCTCTCCCTTCCTTGCCCAGTTCTACCTTCCTAACAATGGAGTCCCCCACCAGGAGTTGTTTTCTTCCCCTGCAGGGTCCCCTGCCACCCTCCTGTGGGTCTCCTTTGTGGAGTTCCAACATCCTCCTTGGTCTCCACTGTAGGTGTCTCCATAGAGGAACACACTTTGCCAGAATGGCATAGGAATTGTGGAGAGGTACAACTGGAGGATGTGCCTCTGTTCCACCACCCTCACCCTCCCTGAGCCCACTGTGGTCCAACCGCTCCTCTTTCTTGGCAACCTCTGAGGCAGCGGCAGTGGCACTGGTGGTCCCTGGATGGAAGAGGAGGTCCCACAAATCCTGGCCAACTCAGCCTGGAGATGGCAACCTCCTCCCTCAGCCCAGAGAGGTGCCTGCAGATGGGACAACACCGCATCCTCCAGAACATCTCCCGGAAGACTGCTGCTCCACAGCCACTGCACTGCACCACTCCAATCATGTCCTATTTCTGACCCCTTAACTGTTTGCAATCCTTACTCTTTCGTCTGGTTTTTCTCTCTCTCCTTACTTTCTGCCTGTGTGCCCTTTAAGCTCTGGATTGTCCTGTTCTGAGACAAGAATATCCTATATTTCTCAGTAGACCACTTACTTGTTCAGAGGCAGATCTCCAGCAGCTAGAGGGGCCAGAGCTACTCTTGCCTTCTAGGATGGTGGGTCCTTGGTGGTTCTGTGATCACTCTTCCTGCCCCTAAACAGGAAGTTCCTGTTGTCAGTCAAATCCTGTGCCTATAAAAATAGAACTAGCTTTGGGTGGGGGTGGAGGAGGGAGGGAAGGAGAGCAATATAGTCCCAGCAGAGAAGTTCAGTCACACAGCAGTCCTTTCTCTTGGTGTCTTCTGCCAAGCTATTAGCAGACTCTTTCTAAGGCAGTCTTTAAATGTAGCTTCCTTCTAGCTAAGCCACTCCCCTACTTACCAGATCTTTCTACAAGTAATTTAAACCTCACAGCAGTTAAGTCCTTTCAGTCACCTGAGATTTACACCTAGATGACTTTTCAGTTACCCATTCAGTTCAGTTAACCCAAACACACACTTTTTTTGTTTTTTTTGTATGTTAGTTTTTACCCTAAATTAAAGGTCCAAATACAAAAGTTCTTCTACTTTAGTCCCAGCAGAAGTTCAGTCACACAGCAGTCCTTTCTCTTGGTGTCTCCTGCCAAGCTATTAGCAGAATCTTTCTAAGGCAGTCTTTAAATGTAGCTTCCTTCTAGCTAAGCCACTCCCCCTACTTACCAGATCTTTCTACAAGTAATTTAAACCTCACAGCAGTTAAGTCCTTTCAGTCACCTGAGATGTACACTAGATGACTTTTCAGTTACCCATTCAGTTCAGTTAACCCAAACACACACTTTTTTTGTTTTTGTTTTGTATGTTAGTTTTTACCCTAAATTAAAGGTCCAAATGCAAAAGTTCTTCTACTTTAGTCCCAGCAAGAAGTTCAGTCACACAGCAGTCCTTTCTCTTGGTGTCTTCTGCCAAGCTATTAGCAGAAGAGACGAGGTATGTAAGAACTTGTCCTACTATAAATAAAGTACACACACACAAAAAAAAAAAACCTGAAGGACCTTACTGGTAAAAATAACAAAACCTCACCCTCCATGCTACTTGTGAATGGGAAATCACCTAGGACCCTAACACCATCGCCAGTACCTTCAATGATGCTTTCACTGATCTCAGCAGCATGCTGTATTGCTAGCCAACCTCCCTGATGCATCAGATATAAATGCCCAGGGTCCTAAGACCCCATACAATGAGTCCCCATGTGGCGAGCTAGTCAACTGCCAGTCATTATTTGCAGATATAATTCTTTTATACATATATATATATATATATATATATATATATATATATATATTTTACTTTTATTTTTGATGTGATTCTGTGTATATGTACATGCCACATGAATGCCAGTGTTAATGCAAGAGGCACATGAAGAGAGAGAGAGAGACTGGTTTTCTTTAAAAATGTTTGACCTTCCTCTGACCTGAGGGGCAGCTGCTTGCCAGGAAGCTAAGGTTGTAGTTCCTGGTCCCTTAACAGAGACATGCCAAAATCCATTACTTGTCATAAACCATGCAATTCAGAGGCAGGATGCTCTGATCCCAGGAAACTGTTATGGTATATTGCATCTTATGAGGTGAGAGGACCAGGAACATCCTTTCTGGCAGACCTGTGTGAATTCTCTTATAGGTGTCATAATTGTCAGGAAGTATGACATCACAAGGTAACTAGAAAATTGTGTTGTGGGGAAAGCACAAAGTGACATCTACTGGCCTAAAAGAGAAGGCCCTTTGGGATTAGACAGTTCTTTTTCTTCAGGCTTCCTCCAGCTATATAAGGAATTGAAAAAGGTCATTCACTCTCATTTTGCTGAGCATCTGCAAGGGACACTCTTCTCCTGACAATACAAGAAGCAAGACTGCCAGTACAATGAAACTGAATCTTTCATTTACTTTCTTTGGACTTCAATTTACTACAGACTTAAGGCAGACTTTAGATAACAGTTATAGTGCATTTTTGTGTATATTTTCCACTTTTATTTCTCTTATTCAGTGCTTTTTAAGTTGTAACTGTATGATCATTATTTAAGTATTTTAGTAAAACACTTGTTTTTAAGAAATCTGCCTTAGCAAGATTTTTCTGAATTGTCACGTGAACTGTGGGACAGTTAATAATATGTGACAAACTGTTATTGATAAGGGTGCCTCCATAAGCAATCAATCAGGCAAGGGTCTGTAAGGGACATTTTGGTAGTGATAGGGAAAATACCAAAGACTCAAGCAAGAGTTTGTAGAGATTTTGAACCAGGTTGTTGCATGTCCTGTTGGAGAAGATGAAATCAGGAGCACACTGCTACCCCGAAGAGAGTGTTATGCCTGGATCTTCCCCATTTGTGTAACAACCAAAAGGGTTCATATTTGGCTACAAGACTTAAGACTGGTATTGTGCCCTTATCCAGAGTTTAGAGGGACACCCTGGGTCCTCCTGGTGGGTGTTCAATCATGACCTCAGTGAGCATTCTAAAAGGACTCCAGGAGAGTATCCCTGTTTTCCCCCTCCCTGTCACAGATTGCACTTAGGGGTGGGCACTGTGAGCTCAGTGGATCTGACCCTCAGGAGTTTGTTCGTGACAGATCTGATGCACAGTGGTGGGATCAAGAGATCTGTAGCAGTGAGATTCAAGAGATATTGGTGGCACAGGCATAACAGTTGAATTCGAGGCCAGTGTATCAGATTGAGAAACAGAAAACAAGCCACACACAATTAAGGCAGAGATCTGAAAAAAAAAATAATTTGGTTACAGTATAAAGTTACCTACCTGTTTTCTTTTTCACAGGTGTAAGCTAGTGTAGCAGTAGTTAGGGAAGAAGATGGCTTCCATCTACAGTGAATACACTGCAGATTACCTAAAGTAGTTGTATCAGGAAAGAGGGGTCTAGTCTGAGGCGAACCAAAAGCACCTCATGGAGTCTGTTGTAGCAGTTGAGCAAGTGACTGCCCAGGACCTCGAGTCATGGCCAGTGATTGAAAAGGAACAGAGCCTGGGCCTGGGGTGCCAGGGTCCATCATAGAGAGTCTAGTCCCATGGAGGAGGACAGCGAGACCAGAAGGAACCAAGAGCCACAGCAGCAGGGAAGGTCACCACAAAACTGGAGCTGGAAGGGATCAGGCTGCAGCTAGAGTTGAGGAAACTGGAGCTTGCAGAAAAGCGAGAAGGGAATTGGAACTGGAATTCGAGCAGAGGAAGTTCGAGATGGAGTTGCAAGAAAGACAGCACCATAGAGAGGCCAAGGAAAAGCAAAAAATGGCTTTAAAGAGGCTGAGAGAGAGAGAGAGAGAGAGAGAGAGAGAGAGAGAGAAAAAGAGCACCAGAGAGAATTCAAGCTGGAGAGGCTAAGACTCCAATGACCAATGCCAGAGGAGGTAAGTGGCAGGGTGGACCTAAAATTCCAGGACTGGGATATAGTTAAATTCAAAATTAATAGCTGAATTTAAAGAGGGGAGGATATGGATTCACTTTTAAATTTGTCTGAAAGGGTCTGTATCAGGCCAGAATACCCAGGGAGTCCTGGAGCTTCAGCTATCCCCCTGCTTACTGGTAAAGGGCACGAGGCACTAGGCCAAATGGACAATCATGTCAGCCAAGATTATGAGAAACTTAAACTGCTTTACTTAAAAGTATGAACTAACTCCTGAAGCACAGGATTAAGTTCTGTAAGCTCAGATAAGCCCTGACATGAGCTATGAGGAACTCACCACAGAGCAATGGCAGTTCTTGAAACAGTGGGAGGAGTAGAAGTACATTCTGAGGAAAAATTGAGGAGGTTATGCTGTTATAGCAGATCATTTGAGCTTGCTCAGCAGAGCCAAAAACCCAGCTGGAGGACTGAGATCCAAAAACAGTGCAGCAGGCTGGTGAGCTCTCAAGTCACTATGCCAGGAGCAGGCCTCTGAAAGGGAGTAGGGCAGGTGTGGCAGTGCAGAAAGGGAAAATGCACCTTCAGGGCAGCTAAAACCCTCACTGCCTCCACAGAAGGGAAGCCCCAGGTTACAAAAAAAAAAGGATTTCTCAGATAAAAGAAATGATGACTGTTGGTTTTGTAAACAGCCAGGGCGTCTTGCTAGACAGTGTCCTAAAAAGGCACAGGGTGGACAAGGTGCTGCTCGAACAGAGTTGGGTGCACTGTGTATCCTGAAAGCATGTCTATAAACATGAGGGAGCACATACACTCAGTTACTGTAAATGGGGTGCAGACCCATGGGTTAAGTGACACAGGGGCACCTCTTACCTTACTAAAGGGGACTTGGTTGGGCCTGAACAGCTTATACCTAATCAGTTTGTAATTGTAAGGATTCACTGGGAGGAGAAAACTCTGCTACTAGCTAGTGTTCTCCTAGACTGGGGTGAGACAGGAGAGGTGCAAAGTGGCCATGGCAGACAACCTCGCCCTGGATGTGATTATAGGAACAATCTCCAGAAGGGGTGGTGTGTGCAGTTACCTGCAGTCAGACAGCAAAGGCCACTTGTAGTTCCCTGGACCCCATAGAAGCCCTGTGGGGAAAAAACAGGAGGCTGGTTCCCCAGCCTGTGTCTCCTGAAATGGAGAGTAGTGAAAGGAAGTAGGACTTCCCTAAGTAGCAGTTCACAAAATGGCTACAGAAGGTTACTCCGGGAGGAGGGTAACAAATGGTCAGAAGGTTAGGGATGGCAGTGATGCAGAGCGCCCTGACGCTAGAGCTATGGACCCCAGTTTAGGAACTGAAGGGGACATGTCCCATGCCTTGAGAAAATGTGAAGATTTTGCAGCTGCTCAGAGAGCTGACCCTAGTTTGGAGAGGCTGAGGGCTTGTGCAGAATCTGATGGGACACAGGGCGTGATGTGAGAGACAGGGTATTTTGGGACAATGGACTGTTGTATACCCAGAACGTAAAGACAGAGGGAGGGTGATGGGCAGGCAGCTTCTTGTTCCCCAGGGAGTACCATCAGCGATTGCTCAAGATCGCTCATGATATCCCCATGTCCAGACATCTGGGAATTGTGTGCACCATGCAGCGATTGGCCCAGAATTTCTATAGCCCAACTTCACCCAACAGGTGAAGGAATATTGCAGGTCTTGTCACTGGTGCCAACAAATAGGAAGGCAGGTAGTAAAACCAAAACCTCCCTAATTCCATTGCCCATTGTGGAGGAGCCATTCCAGAGGGTGGAAATGGATATTGTGGGACCTTTGAGTACCCCAAACTCCTCCAGGAAGAAGTTTATCCTGATGGTGGTAGATTACCCACCCAATACCTGGAGGTAGTCACCTCGCCTCACTTAGGACAGACAAAGCTGCAGATACCTTGCTAGGATTTTCTCCCATGTTGGGTTCCAACAGGAGGTTATCACTGATCAGGGGTACCTTCATGTTGGACCTGATAAAGTGTTTGTGGGAGAAGTGTGGGGTGGTGTAGAGATGCATGACACCTTATCACCCACAAGCCAATGGGCTTGTGGAAAGGTTTAATGGTACCCTAAAATCGATGCTCCACATGTTTACAGAACAGCATGGGAGGGACTGGGAGAATACCTTCCCCATCTGTTGTTCGCATGCAGGAGGTGCTCCAAGAGTCAACAGGGTTCTCCCCTTGAACTCTTATATGGAAGTAGGTGTGTGGGCCCTAGACTTGATCTGGGAAGACTGGAAGGCAAGCATGCCACCCAGGGAACTCCCATAGTGGAGTGTGTCCTAAAGTTTGGGAGAAGCTGAAGGAGCTTATGGAGGCGGCCCAAAGCAACCTGTCAGCTGCCCAACAAAGCAAAGGTCTGGTACAACCGTGGAGCCAGAGCTTGCTCGTGACAGTTTAGGTTAGGAAGTCATGGTACTAATTCTGGTCCAGAAGGACAAGCTGCAGGCGAGTGGGCAGGACCATACAAGGTAGTCCGACAGGTTAATGACGTGAACTGTATTGTAGAACTGCCTGACAGGAGACATACTAATAGGATGTACCATGTCAACATGATGAAGCCATATGCAAATAGGGCTGACATGGTATTGCAGTGTGTAGTCCTGGGAGGGAACAGATGAAGAAGACCCCTATTGGACTTGCTAGAGGAAAGCAAGCAGGAGTCATCTGTGGAGGCAATCAAACTGTCGCCCCAGTTGACCCCAGAAAGTGAGAGAGGTTTTAGATGACTTTGTCCCTTTCTTTATGGCCAAGCCTGGATGAACCCCATTAGTGACACAGATGTAGACACAGAGAGCAAACGCCCATACAGCGGACAGCCTACCCGGGTGTCTGAGGCCATCCTAAAGGACATTAGGAGGAGGTGGAGGAAATGCTGGATTTAGGGTAATCCAGAAATCCCACAGCCCCTGGGCCTCACCTGTAGTCCTCATTCCCAAGCCAGATGGCTCTATTCACTTCAGTGTGGACTATCGTGGACTCAATGCAGCCACAAAGTCTGATGCCCACCCATTGCCATGGACAGATGAACTCCTGAACAAGTTGGGGCAACATACCTACCGCAATTGACATGATGAAGAAGGTACTGGCAGGTGGAGTTAACTCCAGAGCTAGGGAGAAGGCGGCCTTCATCACTCCAATAGGGTTATTCAAATTCAGGGTAATGCCTTTTGGAATGAAGAATACCCTGCCACCTTCAAAGGTTGGTCAACCAGGTGTTACATGGTACTGAAGAGTACACAGTGGCGTATCTGGATGATATTGCCATCTTTAGTGCCAGTTGGAAGGAACACCTGTCCCACCTGAAGGAATACTGGGCAGGATACAGAGGGCAGGACTCACTGTCAAGGCTGAAAAGTGCCAGATGGCTATGGTGGGGTGGCATGTCTAGGCCATGTAGTGGGGCAGATGCAGCTTCATCCAAATCAAGCCAAAACTGAGGTGACAGAGGTGTGGCCTATGCCTGAAACTCAGAAGCAGGTTAGGAGCTTCTTAGGGACACTTGGCGTACTATCAGTTTGTGCCAAATTATAGTACCTGGCAGCTCCCTATCTGGCCTACTAAAAAAAGAATGCCCAAAAGGTAAAGTGAGAGCCAGCTTGTGAATGAGCCTTTGCACGGCTAAAGGAGACACTGTGCAGTGCCCTGTGTTGGCCAGTCCAGATTAAGTAAGCCATTTGTAGTCCAGACAGAAGCTTCAGATGTGGGGATTGGAGCAGTCCTCAGTCAGACCACTAATCAGGGAAAAGATCACATGATAGCATACCATAGAAAAGGTTACTTCCGGGAGCAGGCATATTCCACAGTTGAAAAGAATGCCTTGTGATGGTATGGGCCCTGAAGAGTACAGCCATACTTCTACGGGAGGCGTTTGGGTACAGACCAATCATAACCCCTGGTGTGGCTAAATCCAATGGGTAAAACAAATGGTCGCTCTTAAGGTGGAGTACTGTCCTACAGACCTACAATATGACCATTACCCACAGGGCTGGATCGGCCAATGCCAACACAGATGGGCTATCTCACCAGTTAGAACAGTAACAGAATTTGTGAAAACCTTACCATGATTAGGGGTGTGTTCCACAAATTCAGTCTAGAAAGGAGGGTTGTGTCGAGCTAGTCAACTGGCAGTCATTATCTGCAGATATAATTCTGTTTATATATATATATATATATATTTATATGATTCTGTGTATATGTACATGCCACAAGAATGTCAGTGTTAATACAAGGAGCATATGGAAAAGAGACTGGATTTCTTTAAAAATGTTTGATCTAGTGACCGGGTTCAGGAATGAGCGCGGGTCATCGAGATAAACCGAGCGAGGAGAAGGATAGGCGCCTGCGGCAGCTCTCCTTCTCCGGAGGGGTAACTGCAGGCTCCAGCTACAATGCCACCACCTGGGGAGCCCGTGGATGGCATGGTAGGGTGAGCAGCAGCAAGCAGATCGGGTGACGGTCGGCAGAGGGGCAGAACAGGAGGTACATCCCCAGCGTGTCTCCTAGCTCATAGTCCCTTATTGCACGCCAACATCAGGGGAAGGAATCAGGAAAAACACCTTGCTCTCTCCTAGGTGAGATGCCTCCATTGGACATCTCTGGGGCTCGTAAGGGCAGACTTCACTGTGCGGATCCGCATTACATACAGGTGCTGGTTTGGAGAGGTGGCGCCAGGATACCTCACACCCTTACCCAGGGGTATACGGGGTCTTCAGAGTGTGTGTGTGTGGACGAGGTGCTCTAGGGCAGATCAAGATGGGGTCTGGGGTCCACAGAAGATGTCAGAGAGAGTGGAGGGAGGAGGCAGATAAGGAGCATAAAACACAAGGTTAATAAAAATGTTTGATCTCCCTTTGACCTAAGGGCAGCTACTTGCCAGGAAGCTAAGGTTGCATTTCAGGTCCCTTAACAGAAATATGTCAAAATCCATTACCTGTCATAAACCATGCACTTCAGAGGCACTATGCTCTGATTCCAGGAAGCTGTTATGGTATGTTGCATCTTATGAGATGAGAGGACCAGGAACATCCTTTCTGGCAGACCTGTATGAATTCTCTTACAGGTGTCATAATTGTCAGGGAAGTATGACATCACAAGGTAGCTAGAAAATTGTGTTGTGGGAAAGCAAAAGACCTGACATCTACTGGCCTAAAGAGAAGCTCCTTTGGGATTAGACAGTTCTTTTTCTTCAGGCTTCTTCCAGCTATATAAGGAATGGAACAAGGCTCATTCACTCTCATTTTGGCGAGAATCTACAGAGACACTCTTCTCCTGAAAATACAAGAGCAAGACTGCCAGTACAAAGGAAACTGGATCTTTCATTTACTTACTTTGGACTTCAATTTACTACGTTCTTAAGGTAGACTTTAGAAAACAGTTATAGTGCGTTTTATGTATATTTTCCACTTTTATTTCTGTTATTCTGTGACCAAATTAGTGCTTCTTTTAGTTGTAACTATCATTATTTAAGTATTTTAGTAAAAACATTTGTTTTTAAGAAACCTGCCTGCATGAGATTTTTCAAATTGTGTGTGAATTGTGGGACAGTTATTAATAATCTGTGACAAACTGTTATTGCTAAGGGGTGCCTCCATAAGCAACCAATTGAGCAAGGGTCTGTAAGGGACATCTGGGTAGAGATAGTGAAAATACCAAAGTCTCAAGGAAGAGTTTGTGAGATTTTGAACCAGGTTGTTGCATGTTCTGTTGGAGAAGAAATCAGGAGCACACTGCTACCGAAGAGAGTGTGATGCCTGGATCTTCCCATTTGTGTAACAATCAAGAAGGGTTCATATCTGCCTACAAGACTCAAGACTGCTATTGTGCCCTTATCCATAGTTTAGAGGACACCCTGGGTCCCGTGGCGGGTGTTCAGTTGTGACCTCGGCAAGCATTCTAAAAGGACTCGAAGAGGGTATACCTGTTTCCCCCTCCCTGTCATGGATTGCACTAGGGGTGGGCACTGTAAGCTCAGTGGACCTGACCCTCAGGAGTGGGTTCGTGACAGCCTACACCCCCCCCTTCTACCTTAAAGCAATCAATGAGCCCAAAGCCAGAAAATATCTCCTGCAAGTACTAAGCAAATCTAGACACAGCAACAACACGCTGGACCTTAAGATCGTGCCCATGGAGCTGGCCCAGTGGTGCTGGATGCCTTGTATCACACAGCTCATGACCCTGGTTCGAGAACAAGCACGGGGTCATTGGAGAGCCAGCACGGGGAGATATGGAGCAGGATCTGAGCAGCCAAAGGTAGCTCTCTTCTCCCAGGGTGATGCCTTGTCGCCCACTATAGTTCCACTGCCCCTGGATGGAGGTCCAAGGGCAGTGAAGGTGGCGGGTGGCAAAAGTAGTGGGAGGGCATTCCAGTACCATGGCGTGCACGTATCTCCACATGCACATGGGCAGCCAGGACAGGGGATGTGAGAAAAAGCGTAAAAATGGGGTAAAAAAAAATACTTGCCTTTATCCTGGAAGATGTACTTCTGGCGCTAACAAATCTTGAACCTATCTCTCCGGCTGGGACAATGCCCCCAGATTTGGAAAGCCGCAGTGGTCACCCCAGTCCACAAAAGTGGTGACAGAGCCATACACTCTAACTACTGCCCAATATCGATACTCCTCCCTCTCTAAAGCATTAGAAAGAATAGTTTCTGACCAACTGGTTGACTATTTGGAAAGTATGGAATACAATGCCTACAGCAGCACAGGTTCCACAAGTGGCACAGCACCTACACTGCCCTGGTGGAGTACTTGGGCTTCCTGCATGGGACCCTATACAGTAGTCAGATAGCCAGGGCGATTTATGTCAACCTAACCAAGGCCTTTGACACTACCAATCATAAAACACTACTTACTGAGCTCCTCTGTCAGCCTCTCCACTGAAGCTGTAGGCTGGTTTCAGAGCTACCTTAGCAATAGGTCCCAACAAGGAAAAATAGATGGTACCCTCTCCAATAGTCATCAGGTTCTCATGGGTGTCCCTCAGGGTCAATTCTTGACCCCCTTTTATTCAGCCTTTTATTAACAAACTTCCCTCAGAGTCTGCAAAGAACACATTCTTCTTTACACAGATGACACTGTCATCTTCTCTAAAAGCACTGACGTTCCAACTTGAATCTCACCTTCAAAGTGACTTCACCACAGCGGAAGCTTGGTTTTCACAAATACAAACTTCTAATGAACTATAAAAACTAAAGTAATGTTATTTGTGAATCCCCATAGCAGTATAAGAACTTTCCGATGACAATCCTGTATAGCCTACACACCCCATTAAACAAGTACAAACCTTCAAATATCTAGGCAGCCTGGACAGCTCTCTATCCTTTTCACAGCACACAGATCAAATTGTTAAGGTTATCAGTCCTAGAACTGGCCTACTATACAGGCACCGTCATTGCCGGACCCAAGAGGCCTTGTCACTCACCATAAAAAGCTCCACACTGTCCATCATTGATTTAGTGGTTTATGGGGCAGCCCCGAATCCACCCTCAAAAGGGTTTGTGTTGCTCAATAAATCCTGCAGGCTGTTTTTGGTGCTAACAGACTAACCCACACCTGTGACCTCCATGCGCAAACCAATTGGCTTACTCCTACAAGGTACAGTACAGCACCAAGTATGTCTCCTAGGGAAAAAACTTGCTTTGGCCTATCCCATCTGCCATCCAGAACCTCCTCTCCACAGCTCCCAACCCCACAGCACAAGATGCATTGCTAAATAATCACTGCATATCCCCTTCTCCTGCACCTCACAAGCGCAAGGTCTTTTTGCATACCGTGCCCCATGATTGCTTAATGAAAGCTCCTCGAATATAACCAATGAGTCAAGCTGGGCCATTTAGAGAAAACTCCACCAACACCTCACCTATCCGAGCAGCTGTGACTGCTAGCCCATTTCCTTCATTGACCACCCTCCTCCTGCCCACTTTACCCTCTACCATCCTCCCCTCCTTCCCATACCCCAATGAGCCCCAGCCACCTACCTTATCTGCATCTCCTATCCTGCATGAGGCACTTATTCCCTCCACCTCTTTTTCCTACCCTCTCTCTTGGAGCTTAGACAAAGAAATATTTATTCTGCTTAATACTTCATGTTTTGTAACTCTGTATTCAAATTGTATGTAAACTTTGTATTCTCCTGTTTGGTTACTGTGCCCTGTAACACTGCACTTATACTGTTTGCACTGTTCCAATCATGAAATGTATGTATTGTGTTATTTTTGGTTTGACATGGAACCTTTGTAAATGAGCTTCCAGCTCAAAGGTATTATTCAAGATCTCAATAAATAAATAATGTTGAACTTTTTACTCGGTGAATGGGTGGGAGGAAGTTAGAGGATTAGTTTGTTTTTGCAGCAGGTGTATTTTACTTGATTGTAGCCTGAAGTGTTACTTTGTTGTGAGAATGAGAAGAAAAGGTAAATGACAAGACATAAAGCACTTAGAAAATACTTCATTTTGTAATTTTTAGCTTTTGCAATATCTAGATAAGATTGTAGATTTCAGCATTCTATGGTAATGCTCCATCCAGTTTGTCTCCTGATATCGAACTCAGATAAAGAGATTTTTGTGATACAGGGTAAAGGTTGTTTACTTAATTTCAATATGCTACTGTGGAATTGTACACATGTAGTACACATACACAGTTGCATGAAAACTCCTCCGCTGAGGCCCGTTGACATCCATCCACATGCACAACACACTTCAGAACAGCCCTCAGCTTGTACATGCACCAGATGAGGAGTTTAACTCCTTTCACTTGCATACCTCACATTTAACATTACATATTTTGTGAATGTTACCGTTTTTGATGAGTGTCAATCTTTGGTCACATTCATATGTACAGTTACTGTGTCCCTTATGATTATGAGTGCATTCTTGAATTCTTTGGGTAGAGAACTGCAAAGTGAAACTAAACAGATCTGGTACACCAAAGACTTGAGAAGAAACTTTCATAACCATAAGAGATGCAGGAAAGTACAGTTATGCAAGAACTTACCATAACAGTAGATCTTGAGAGGAACTCTTGCAGCAGGTAACACCATTAGACTATGATGCAGGCACTAGGACCTCACGGAAAGATTTCTAGCTAACAGTCCAAGGCAGGAGACCACCTCCTGATGCCAGCCCTGCCCCGACGTCATGTATGGTATAAAGGGGCAGTCCCCAGCACCAACTCAGTTTGCCCACGGAGACCCGGCTAACATAAAGGATGGGGAACCAAGGAGATCTCCCATCCCCAGAGAGAAGAACAGTTACATAACCCCAGGGGTAGGTGGGAGGAAAATCCACCTGCTGCAGAGCTCGTCTCGAAGATCTACTGTTACAGTAAGTTCATACATAACTGTACTATCTTACTTCGAGGTGGAATTCTTGCAGCAGGTAACACCATTAGGACTGAGTCCCAAGCAGTACAAGAAATGCCCTAGGTCAAAGGATGGCAGACTGCAATAGTCAATGGCGTAGAGAAGTCTTCAGGAGAGCAGTCCTTGGAGGACAGCAAGGCTAAAACCTGCCTCTCCTTCTGGAAGCAATGTCCAGACTGTAGTGTTAATGAAGGTGTGGACCGAACTCAAGTAGCAACTGCACAAAGATCCACTGCAGAAACGCGTTTTGAGGTACACAAAAGAAGTTGCGACACTCCTGGTTGAGTGACCCTTAACTGGACCCGCAAGGGTTTGTCATACCTCTGATAACAGAACACAACGTGATTGACCAACCATTTGGCCAATGTTTGCTTAATCACTGGAGCCCCTAGCATCCTCTGGGTGAAAGAAACAAACAACTGGTCTGTTTTCTAGAAGAATGAGTATGGTCAACGTAGTAACAAAGAATTCTGTGTACATCCAGAGTATACAACAAGGCCTCCCCTTTATTCGCATACCCTGGGTAATAAACCAGAAGTTGAATGTCCTGATTGAGAGTGAACTCCAACACAACCTTTGGAAGAAACTTAGGATTTGTATGCAGGGCTACTCTGTCCCTGTGAAAAACCAAATAAGGCTCTTTACACATCAGAGCCTGGAGCTCCAGAAATCCTCCGGGCCAAAGTAATGGCAACTAAAACAACGCTTTCCAAGAAAGGAAGCGTCTCCATAACTGTGGCTGGCTCAAAGGGAGGCAACGTAAGCTTTTCTAACAAAAGAGAAGATCGCATGATGGACAGGGTCCCTCCTGGGAGGCTTGATGTGCAAAATACCTCTCAGAAAGGTCTTGCACAAGTCCAGTTGTGTAAGAGGTTTTCTCTCCACCGATGCATGATACAGAAAGCGCCGACAGATGCACCTTGATGGATGAATAGCCAAGTCCTGAATCTGATAAAGAAAGAAGGTACTCCAGCACGATTTCACTGAACAGGTGAAAGGGTCTAAGAACGAGAGGACGCCCACAAGCAGAAGCATTTCCACTTCATAGCATATGTGGCTCTAGTCGAGGTTTCCTTGCTGCCACTAGTACTTTAAGTCACACTGTCGGACACTTCATATGTGTCCCTAACTAAGTCTGCAGGAACCATGCGGGCAGATGCAGAGACCGAATATTGGGGTGTATGAGGTTTTCTGCTCCTGGGAGATAAAGTGAGTCGAGAGGGACAGTGGGACCGGTGGTTCCGATGCCAATTGTTGAAGCAGCGAAACCAGATTTGTCGAGGCTAGGAGGGAGCTATTAGAATCATGACCACACCCTCCACCTGCAACTTGAGCAGCACTCTCTGAAGAAGTGGGAAAGGGGAAGGCATACAGAAACCTATAGAAACATAGCAGTTGATGGCAGATAAGGACCACAAGGCCCATCCAGTCTGCCCATTTCTTTTACTACCTTATGAATGTGCCATAGGCCTTTGCTCTGTCAATGGCCTATCTATTCACTACCTCATCTGTATTGCTCCCTTATGCCTATCCCATGCCTGTTTGAAGCCCTGCACTGTATTCATATCTACCACTTCCTGAGGTAGGCCGTTCCATGCATCAACCACCCTTTCTATGAAAAGAACTTCCTCACATTACCCCTTAATCGGCCTCCCTCTAATCTCATGCTGTGTCCTCTTGTCCTGCTGTTTTCCTATATTGAAACATGTTAGACTCTTTCACCTTGTTAATGCCCTTAAGGTGTTTGAATGTTTCAATCATATCACCTCTCTCCCTCCTTTACTCTAGGGTATACATATTGAGTTCAGTTAATCTGTCCTCATATGTTTTCTGATGCAGTTCCTGCACCATTTTGGTTGCCCTTCTCTGGACTGCCTCCCTGCCCAGAGAGAGGGACAATGCGTCTCACGGAAAACACGAGCCCTGGATCTATGAGCAAAATTGGGCAGTTTGGTGTTGAGTGGGGCGCAAAGAGGTCCAGTTCTGCCCAACCCACCTTTCGAAAGGTCGTCTATGATGTCCTGTGACAGCTCCCATTCATGAGCCTGAGACCGAGAGCGACTGAGGCTGTTGACTAGGTCAATCTGAGCTGCTGTGAGCTCCAGGTTGTGCTCCACTGCCCAGTACCAAACTCTCATGGCCTCTCTGCATAGGGGATATGAGTGTGTGCCCCTTACTTGTTGATGGAAGACCACTGGAATATTATCGGACTGGACCAGAAGAGGACCTGGTAGGAGAACTGTCTGAAATGCCTGCAAGGCTACAGGATGGCCCTCATCTCCAAAACATTGATATGGAGGTTGCATTCTAGAGAGGTCCAAGTTCCCTTGTTTGCTGGAATCCTGTGTGTGCTCCCCAGCCTAGACCTGAGGCATTGGTCATCAGGATTTGGTGAGGGCTGTGAATTTGAAAGAGTACCGGTTTCTAGTCGGGAAGAGGTGAGCCACCATTCCAGAGTCTGGTGCACAGCCTTGGCGATACTGACCTGCTGGTCGAGATCGTCCGAGCATTGATCCCACTGAATCCAGAGGTTCCACTGAAGGACTCTCATGTGCAGACAGGGTAAGGAACTGTAACAATCACTGCTGCCATGTGACCCAACAGCTGCAGCACCACTCTGGCTGGGATCAAATTCTCTGAGACGACTCTCTGTACCAGCGCCCTTAACCGGTCTGCCCTATCGGAGGGAAGAACTGCTTTTCCCTGGACTGTGTCCAAGACTGCCCCTATGTATAGCAACCTCTGGGCTGGCCACAGGGACAATTTGGGGAGGTTCAGGGTGAACCTCCAACTTTTAGAAGAGGCTGAAAGTCTCCTGTAAGGACAGCTCAGTTGTTTCTCTCTGTAGGAGCCATCAGAAGTCAATCATCGGGTAGGGAGAGCATAGTGCACCTGCCCCTGAGAGCCACTGCCACTACTGCAGGCACTTGGTGAACACCCATGGTGCCAAGAAGGGCCAAATGGCAGTGCCCCTGAATTGATAGATGTCTTCCTGGAAGGAAAGCTGGAGGTACTTCTTGTGGGATGGCAGAAACTTTATGTGCATGTAGGCATCCTGCATGTCCAGAGAGCAGAGTCAGTCCCTTGGTGAAGCATTGGGAGCAATCCCTGCATAGTCACCATCCTGAATCTTTTGTATTTGATGAAGTTGTTTAGGTGACTGAGGTCCAGGATAGGATGGAAGTCCCAGTCTTTTTGGGACGAGGAAGAAGTGGGAGTAAAACCCCTTCCCTCTGTGATGGTGGCACTACCTGGATTGCGTTCTTCTCCAGAAGGGTCTGGATCTCTGTCTGATGAGAGCTGCATGGGATGGGGAGCAATGCGGACGGAACTGGAGGGTTGTCGGTGGAACCTGAGTAAACTCAAGGTGTAGCCTCTTTCTATGATCTGAAGAACCCACTGATCCGTGGTGATATTGGACAAGCCATTGTGGTAAGGTGAATCTCCTGCGACTGCCTCCCTTGCACTTCCACTGGAGGAAGGGGGCAGGCAAGAGTAATGCTGAGGCTGACAGAGTGGGCAAGAGAGCCCTGGCGCTCTTGGTGTTTTGGGCCTTGTGTTCCAGAAGACAGAGGGTACCTTTCCTTTGTAACCCTTCTCTGTTGTTTGTGTCTTCTTTGCTGACCTTGCTGTCTCTGAAGGGAGCGATGTCTAGGAGCTGCCAGTTCTGATTTATACATTTTATGGACATCAGACACAGCCTTGCCTGAGTCCTGCAGACCAGTAATAAGTTTCTATGTTTCCTGACCAAATAATACCGGCCCTTGGAAAGGAGCATCCAGAATTGCATCCTACAAGTCCTGCCTAAAGCCTGAGACCTGAAGTGGGTTCATACACTGCCCTCCAGTTTAACCTGAGTCATGGCACAGCAGTGGCAAAGGCAATTCCCAGTCTAGGCAGAAATGCACTTGACTGTAACAGGCTGTCTCGTGTGGATTTTGGTTTCGTCAGATAAAACCAAGGACCCTCTTAACATACAGTGAGTGGAGAGTCCTTTCTCCATCATGCTGGAAGTTGGCAAAGTAAGTAGGCAGGACTAAGGCCTGGTTAAGATGAACTCTGACACCACTTTCGTTAGAAACACAGGGTGCGTATGAAGAACTTTATGGAAAACAGTACATGAAGGATCTGTGACCAAAGCATGGATTTCAGATACTCTATGAGCAGGCGTGACAGGGTGATAGCCACCAGAAATGCTTTTTCTTCATATGGCATCATGGAGCCTACTAGCACTCCCTTTTCCATTTCCTCCTCTCCCCCTCCGCATTGCCAGCGCGTGCACATCAGTGAGCTGCGTGGAGGAGCATGCATGCTACAGAGTCCCACAGCACCCTTCCATCATTGTTGTCCCAGGCCTGCACCACCACCAGGCCTCCACCTGGTGCAGTCATTTGGCAGGAACGACAACCCACCTCCTCAGGAGGGAGAGCAGTCCTCTGGACTCTCAATCCTCTTCCTCCCCAGCCGACCTCCAGTCTGCCACTGATCACAGGTTGCCAGCAAGGCAGGTGGTGACATGTGTGGCACCTCACCCCTCCACGCCACGGGCCAACCAGAAATGCTACTTTCCAAGTTAAAAACTTCAAGTCACATGTCACATGTACTCAAAGGGCTTGCTAATGAGCATATCTAACACAAGGTTGATATCCCAGGCAGCCACTGGCCTCCTGATAGGAGGCCTTGTGTGTAAAATGCCCTTGAGGAAACTCTTGAACAGTGGTAGCTGTGCCAGGTAGAGGTACTGACAGGTTTGTGGTATTCTTTTTTTTTATATTGTATTTTAGCCTTGCTGGTCAGCCCCCACCCAACCGGCCCCGTCCCGGAATTACCGGCTTACCTTGCCTGGCCCAGGAGTGGCGCCTGAGGGAGTCAGTCTTCATCCTGCTGACGGCATATTTTTCTCCTCTGATTTTCTCCCAGGGTCCCGGGGTATATGCGCATGTGCGTGGAGACGCATGTGCTGTACAGCCCAATTCTGACCCTATTCCCCACCCATGGCTAATGCTTGGGGTAGCCTTCAGGCCCGTACCACCCCAGCCTCCACTGGGGGTCGCCATCAACTGAGGATGCCACACTTTCTCCCCAGAGAGGGCGCTTGCCTGCTGGCAGCTCTATCCAGCTCCACCCTCTCCCCTCCGTGCGACCTCCTGATGGCGGGCTGTTTCCCGAACCGGGTCACAGTGGGTTGAGATAAGGTGCCAGCGCCTCAACCCTCTCGCCACCGGGCTGATACAGGTTCATGATATTCTGAAATAGCACACAGGTAGACCTTTACTGCAGCGCTTTGCAGAATGGGAAAATTCAGATATGTGGAATTTCAACAAAATTTCACAAAATTCCATGAAATTCCATGGAATTTCATCAAAGTTGCAGATTTTTTAAATTTAGTAATTTGACTATAACTCAATAACCATTCAAGCTAGATGTCTGAAATCTAGAATATGCACTCTTCAGGAGAGTGCCACAAATGTGCCAAATAGCATGTAATTTGGTGGGATAGTTTCAAAATTATAGGGGCTCAAATGTTGTAATTTTATTGTTTGTGCCAAATTTCATAAACATTTTTTATCTGCATATACATTAACCATATATTGGGTCAGGGATCTTAAATTTGACATGCTTTCTTGATAATAGGTGTTCTAACAATGTACCCACATTTCATGAAAATATGATGCATCGTCTCAAAATTATATGTGCTCTAAATCTGTCATTTATTTTTTTTTTCATGATATTTCATGAAACAATTTCATCTACATATAACTCAGGGACCTTTGGAGCTAGACATGTGTAAATTAGTATGGATAACCTTTTTGTAATGCATATAGAATATAAATATGGAGTGAATTAGATAACTTACAGGGGTTCAAAACTTACTGAAAACTATCAAAATGTGAATGTTTGTAACTTCTCTGCTTTTGCATGCAGAGTTAACATTTGACATGCATATCCATAGTCCATGTATCCTGTTGTCTAACACAACTGGATAAATTAGTTAACAGTTTTAATTTTGCAGAAGAAAAAATGATTAGTAACATTTTCTCACATATTTATGACAGCATATTTTGTAGATGAACCAAGATTTTTACAATGCACATATCGTTACTTCATTTGATAAACTGGGCTGGAGCGTTTTGCAGTCCTGCTGTTCCTCACTGGGTGACTATCCCCCCTCCTTCTCTTTTGGCATAGCCAGATTAACTCAGTAGAACTACTGATCCACTGATATCCTCTTTGTTCTTTACAGTGACAAACATCCTTAAAACGTGAGTCACCTACTCCTTTTCCTATCAACCTACCCTATTGGAATAGCCAGAATTCTTTCTTCCTCATGTCCAAGACATTGTCTTCCCCAACTAAATTTTTTGAGTACCTCTAAGTCCTAGACTTGCATCTACACCAGGCTCCCTCGATCATAAATTTACCGGATGTGATCCTTAAATATCCTGCATTCAGGCTGGAATTGTTGACACACTGTGCTTTCTTGCTCCAACCTGGGGTTTACCACTGTTGTGCTACCCAGCTCAGCTGTCCATTTCTTGGTGAAACTGTGTATCTAACTCCTGAACCTGGTGACCCCATGCTACCTGTCTCTTATACCCTATCCTTTAATTAGAACCCCCAGATAAGGGTGAGTGAAATTAGAAAATTCCAGTTTTATGGAACTTTCATGAAATTCTGCAATTTTCACAAAGACTCATGGGATTTGACTTTAAGTAGAGATGTTATTTTGCAGTTTCTCACAGCAAGCAATTAATAAAATTGGCACACACAGTCCCTTATGGTACTCTGAACCTGCCAAATTTAATGGTATTGCATTCTCTAGTTTTAACGTTTCAGGGTTTATAAATTAGTAGTTTACAGTCTTGCAAAATTAAATTTTAAAGTTCTGAAATTTTTACTACTTTTCATTTAATCCATTTAAAGCTGAAAATATGAACTTTTCAGAAATGACCACGTGGTATAGTAGTTTAAATGTTTCAATTCTGGTTACATTTGTATATGTAGTTTTAAAATTAGAGGAACTAACTGAAATTAAAATTTTGGCAACATGTTTGCAGGCTATAATGCAGTCCATTTAAAGCTAGAAATCTGAAACTAAGTGCATATACAAATGTAGTGCTAACCTGTGTACCTGGCAATTTTGTAATAGTTCAATGAATACTATCAAAGTTATACTAAAATTACAGAATCCAAATTTTGGCAAAATACTTGACTACCTATAACTCAGCTACCATTAAAGCGTGAGACATGGTGCATATATACATTATATGTGCTTCCCTGAATCCTGATATTGTGGAGAAATTTGGAGAAGAAAGTTTAAAATCTCAAAATAACTGAAAATTAAATTTTGATTAAATGTTAGGCCACCCATAATGCCACCCCTTTCTATCTACAACTCTGAAATTTGGTACATGTTTGTAGGCCATGGAGTACTGCTTACATTCCAAATGTGGTGTTATTTGGGTGTGTACACTTAAAATTATAGTGAAATAACTGAAATTTAAAATTTTGCAAAATTCTGCAGAATTTTCATCAGAAGAGTCCGGAAGACACTCCAGAACCTTGTCAGGTGAGCACCCAAAGGGGTCCATGTGGGTTTTAGAGCACCAGATGGAGAATCTTTCCATTTAGCTGTGTATGTTTTCATAGTAGAAGGCTTATGTGCCGCCAAAGTATTTCAGAGATCCTCTATGATACCTTGTACCAGTTCACTTCTATCTCTTCAGGAGCAGGCCTTAATGTGAAGGAGCATATATTGGGATGAACAGGTGACCCTGTGTCAATAAGTCCATCCTGAGTGGTAGAGTCCTCAGTTTGCTGACTGAGTCTGTTCAACAAAGGAAAACATATTTGAGAGGCCAACAGGGGCCACTAAAATCATCTTGCCCCCTGTCCTCCAATTTGAGCAATACCTCTTGAATGAGAGGGACTGGAGAGAACACATAGAGAAACATATTTTGCCATTGCAGTCTGAATACATCCTGACAGAAAGTGCCATGTCCTGGGTTTCTGAAGCAGAATCAAAGGCAGTTTGGTGTTGAGTGGGGACTCAAAAGGTCCACATCTGGGGTACCCTACTTGCCGAATAAGCGACCTCATGACATCTGGAGCTAGTGACCACTTGTGAGGATCGACCTGTGTTCAACTAAGTTCGCCTGTCAGAGAGTTCTGGATTCCTGGCAGGTAGATTGCGCAGGCAGGATCCCTGCTCCAGGCACCACTCCAACACTCTCATCGCTTCCCCTGCAGAGAGATAACAATGTGCTGCTCCTTGTTTTTGATGTAGTACATGACAGGCTTGTTGACTGTCTGAAGAAGGACTGTTTTGTGACTCACAAAGTTCACGAGGGATTTGAGACCATACAAACAGCTCGCATTTCCAACACACTGATGTGAAAATGAGACTCCAATGGGCTCCAGATACCTGGTGTCAGTAGGCCCTGGCAGTGGGCCCCAGCCCAACAGGAAGGCATCTGTGGTGAGTCACCTGAGGCTCCAGTTGGGAGAAGGGGAAACCCTGAAGGTTGTCCTCCACTGACCACCATGTGAAAGACAAAACCAAGGGATTGGTCACCTGAATTGGGTAAGTCTGAGGTGTGATGCCTGTGACCACTGTGCACAGAGCATCCATTGGGTTATCTCTCATGCGCTAACATGCCAAGGGCACTGTGAACACTGAGGAGGACATCAGACCCAGCATGCACTGCAAGGAGTGGGCTTGCACAGATTTCCGCTCCATGACATAGCATGCCATCTGCAGAACTGCTTGTAGTCGTGCTCTGGAAGGAAAGTCCAGGCCTGGGTTGTATTCAGAACAGCTCCTATGGACAGCAGTTGCTGGAAGGGTTGAAGCTGAGACTTTTGAGATTTAGTAAGACCTCCATCAAAGTCAGGGACTGAGAAGCAGTGGTTACTGCCTGTTCTGTATCCTGTCTGGATGGGCTTGAAATTAGCCACTCGTCCAAATACAGGAAGACTTAAGAGTCCTAACTTCTTTAGGTCGCAGCAAGCACTGCAAAGCACTTTGTAAAGACTCATGGCACAGAGGAAAGCCATAAGGGCAATACTTTGAAGTAATAATGCTACCCCAGTACTACAAAATGGAGGTATCCATGGTGGCTGGGGTGTACATGTATGTGCTGATATGCATCTTGCATATCCAGAGACACGAGCCAATCCTGAGGCTTCAGGTAGGGTAGCAGACAGCCCAAAAAATCATCTTGATTTTTTCTCAATGAATAATTTGTTCAGATTTCTGAGGTCAAGAATGTGGTGCATGCCCCTGATTTCTTTGGAATGAGGAAGTAGTGGGAGTAGAACCTGTGTTTCGTTCTGACTCTGGCACTATTTCCACTGCCCTGTTGCTCAGGCCTGCAATCTCCTGTGCCAGAAGCTCAGACATGGGAGCAGACAAGGAGGGTTTGCCTTCTGAGTGGATTGTCCAGAGGAGTTCTGTAAAATTCAGAGTATCCTCTCAGATGATTCTTAGGACCCATTTGACCATTGTGATGGATTCCCATGAATGGTAAAAGTAGGTCAGATGCCACCCCTCACAGGGAAGAGAGGTCTGCCTCAGGCAGTTGAGGTAGAACCGGGCTGGAACTTCAGAGTGGCACTAGGTGCTTTTGGCACCTGTGCGTTTAGCTGCACCTTCTGAGGTTGGGAAGGTTGACTTCTGTTTTGGGCTCCCCTGCCTCTACTGTGAAAGGGCTGCTTATTATGGAAAGAATCTATGTCCCTGCCCTTCTGAGGGTGAAAGGAGATGGTCTGGAAGTCATAAGGGTCGTTCCAGTTTCATTAGATACCTTAAGAGATTGTTCCATCCGCTGTCTGAACAGGGAACTTCCATCAAAGAAAACGATCATCACCTGTTGCTGGACGTCTTGGTGAAACCGTAAGCCTGTAGTCAGAAATGCTGCTTGATAAAATTACCTACCATGGCACAGTGAGATGCAGCATTGAAGTCATCCATAGAGGCTTTAAGCTGGTGACTGCTAGGCTCAATACCTTACTTAAGATTCAGCAGAATATCCTGTTTAGCCGCCAAATCTAGTAGAGACTCTGCCAGACACTTCAGCCTGGTCCAAAGGTATATTCATACTTACAAAACTGCCCTTGGTAGCTGGCTAGCCTCATGCCCAATGTGACTGAAGTGTAAGGCAAAGGCAAAGGCAAATTTATTTAAAAGCAGCCCAATCCGGAGGCTCTGGCGCCGCACAGATTTTACAACATTGCATACCACATAAATATTTAATTAAAATAGTACATACAAAATAATCAGCATTAAACTCCAAATGCTTGCAGAAATAGGAACGTCTTCAGGCGGGCTTTAGAAGGCAGTTATAGTGGGGGCCTCCGACTGCAGTTGGTAAAGAGTTCCAAAGCGGGGAGCGGCAACGCTAAAGGCTCGGTTGCCTGCAGATTTTAACCTCGCTCTTGGAACAGTCAGGAAGCCACCACTAGAAGAGCGGAGATGGCGGGTAGAGGAGGAAGGTACCAGGAGTACTGACAGGTAACCAGGGCCCTGCCCGTGTAGGGCCTTATAGGTGAGAAGATCCACCTTGAAGAGTATTCTCCACCTGACAGGCAGCCAGTGCAATTCGCACAGTACAGGTGTAATATGACAAAATTTGTTTTGCCCGGTCAAAAGCCGGCAGCAGCATTTTGCACCAGCTGCAGTCTATGAAGAACCCCAGAGACCCCGAGATAGAGAGCATTACAGTAGTCAAGCCTAGATGTGACTAAGGCATGTATCAAGGTAGGGAGGTCCGGAGATGGAACAAGGCTTAATCCTGGCAATGTTTCTAAGATGGAAAAACAGGAACGAACCACGGAAGATATTTGAACCTCCACGGACAGGTTCCTGTCAAGAATCACACCAAGATTTCGCACCCAAGAGGAGGCCATCAATGACGCAGCTCCTAGCACAAGTCCAGTTGCGAGTCAGAGGCCATCCCATCACGAACTCTGTTCGACTCCACTACCAATACCTCAGTCTTGTCAGGGTTCAGTCGTAGCCAGCTGGAGGCCATCCAGTCGTTAATCTCAGCCAGACAAATATTTAACACATCCACTGCTTTGGATGTTCCTGGGGCAAAGGACAAGTTTAGCTGAGTATCATCAGCATAGCAATGAAAACTCAGACCATACTTCCTAATGATCCCCAGGGCAGTATATATACTGCGAACAACATTGGGGCCAATACCAACCCTGAGGGACTCCACAAAAGGAGGCAGGGTGGAGATGAGAAATTTCCCATCACAACCGTTGCCTCCTATTGGTAAGAAAGGACTCAAACCAGTTGATGACAGTACCGATGAGTCCACACAGCCCCTCAGGTGGAGAAGCAACACACAATGGTCCACAGTATCAAATGCTAAAGAGATCGAGGAGAACAAGAATTGTCCTGTCCCTCGGTCTCTAGCCCTGAGGAGGTCATTCTGTACCGAACTAATGCAGTTTCAGTGCTATGTCTGGCCCGAAAAGCCGACTGGAAGGGATCGTACAACTCTAGTCATGAGGTGTTCCTCCAACTGAAGCGATACCACCTTCTCAACAATCTTCCCAAAATGGGAGATTGGAGATGGGACAGTAATTGCCTTGATCTCCGGGTCCAAGAAGATTTCTTTAAAGGGGTCTCACCAGAGCCTCCTTCAAGGCATCTGGAAAGACACCCTGACACAAGGAACACCGAACAATCGAGGCAAACACCGGGCCAACAGAGTCAATGCATCTCATTAAAAATGCGTTGGCACTGGGTCCAGCTCACAAAAGGTATGCTTCAAATTGGCTGCCACCTCAATAACCTCACGAACCTCCACTGGCCTAAACTCACCCCAACTAGGCAGAGTGCACTCAGAACACATCGGGCGACCACTGTCAGCAATGGTATTGCTGGCTGAAGAAACCTCCCATCGGATCAAAGACACCCTGTCCGAGAAAACCGAGCAAAATCCTCACAATCCTCATTTGAGGAAACCTCCCGGGCTGCAGACAGACAGGAATGGA
This sequence comes from Neoceratodus forsteri, assembly GCA_016271365.2. NCBI lineage: Eukaryota > Metazoa > Chordata > Ceratodontiformes > Ceratodontidae > Neoceratodus > Neoceratodus forsteri. The sequence goes on from CM057452.1 coordinate 429,307,401, forward strand.
GAAGTCTATCGACAGTCCGGAAGAGTGAGACAAGTCGGTTTCTCGGCAGCAATCTCCCTGGACAGAAACACTGCCTTCTTATGGTTGATTGCCTCCTGATATGCGTGATAATGCGCCCAGAGACCAGTTTGTCTGTCTCCAGACGGACTTCCTCCAGCAGTGCTCTAATCTCCACCCATCTTCTTCATTTCCCTAAGATCTCCATCATACCATGAAGACCTCAGGTACAAAGTTCTGGGTCGACACGGATAGGTGCGAGGGAGTTGATGGTGTCAGATAACACCTTATTATAGGTGTCCACCCTGACATCAACACCGACGCATGCACCACCATACTAGATAAATCGACTGCCACAAAACCCTCAGGGTAAGATCACGTAAAGGCGCATAATCATCTCAGCAGGGGAAGAACTTACAGGCGGAGCCCCAAGCGTGAACTTCACTGCAATGATCAGACCAAAATACCTGATCAATCCCAAGATCTGCAATCTTGAGCCCCAGTGAGAACACCAAGTCCAGTAGAGCACTTGCCATAATGTCAGTCTTGCATGACTTCCTGTTAACAGGGTGGACGGTGACCTCCTTAGGGACAATGGCCTTGTCATTCTCAGTGTGAATAACAATAACATTAGTTATGGGCTGAGTGACATACACTGGCTTATCTTTAGGAGCAGTGTATTTTCTGTCCACCTGCTTGGGGACAGCTGCTACTGAAGTAGGTCTTTGCCTTATCACATAAGACTGGGTCTCCAGTGTGGTTGAATTGGAGGAACCAAACTGGTAGGCATACTAGGCACATTTACAAACTCTAGTGGGGCGCTTAGCCTGGTCAATGGTTGCTGACTCAAAATTCAAGGCCGAGTCCATATTTCTGAGCAGAGCCTGGAAAAGAGATCCTCTTGAGGCAAAGGCACTGGAACTGAGGTCTCTAGGCTATAGAAAGAGTCATCATCACCACCTTCAGAAATAATGAGGTTGGGGTCTGACTTGTTCCCTCTACTTCCTCTTCAGAAGGAAGGTAGAAGAGATGGTGGCGTCGCAGGCCTGACAACCCAGCTTGTGGCTGTGGCAACACCAGGGACACCGGTCTCACCTTGAGAGGTTAGGGACCAATGCCAAAGGCGGAGCCAGAACTGGCACCGGATGTGGAACTGGGAAGCTTCCCAGCATCGTGAGTCCATGCAGCACAGGGTTTGACAGCACAATGAACCTAGCACCAGATGTGGCACTGGAACCAGCATAGATGACCCAGCCAGCACTGAAGTGCCTGGTGATAACACAGTGGCTGTCTTTGTCCTGGAAAGGGAGGGAAGGTGGGTCACAAGTGGGGCAGATGGCAGCAGTGCTGCTCCTGACAAGGGCGAAAGACTGTTGCCATAAGTAAACACCCTTCCAGCCTGGCGGCACCACTCGTGGTACCGCTCTGTCTGTCCAAAGGGCCAGGCACTGGCTTCACTAGTGGTGCCACTCAGGCCAAACGCTGCACCCACCATTCCAAAGAGCTGCCCAGTGGTGGAAGTGCCCACTGGAGCCTTCACTTTAAGACAGTGGGCTCAGGGGCAAGACGCTGATCTCCCAGAACAGGGGCACTCGGAGTCATCAATGGCGAACCTCTCACTCCAGGAAGTAGAGTGTCTTGCAACAGACCTTGCAGAGGGCTACCTTGACTGGTGTCATTTCTTGTCCTTCCTATGGGAAGAGGAAGATGTCAAGGTCGAGCGGAGCCTGGACCCTGGCTCAGAGTATTTGTGGGATTGGGACGCTTTTTTTTGTGCTTACAGAGACTGCCATTCCCCCAAGCACTGGACCACCCATCATCAAAACCCTTCACTGGAGGAAAAGTGGACCAGAAGCAACCCCACCGCCACAGCAGCCTGCCTCTTCAGGCTCCCTACCATCCTACATGGCCAAGGACCACTGATACTCAGTAGGGCTGAGAGAAATTAACGTAATAAAGTTGTGGTGAATAACACTAAACTGACACAAAAATAACTCTAGTTTAAAACTAAAACTGAGACGAACTGAAAGCTATTGTCGTATAGACATGAAGTTCTGACTCCCAGTGGCGAGTAACTGAAGCAGTGATGCGCACTCAACAGTGGCAAAACAGAAACTGAGGCAGCTGGGGGCTGGCACCAACATAAACAAGCAGCCACGTGCTTTCAGCTGCAGAGCCATGCATACATGCTGCTTCACCTCGTGTCAGCCCTCTGAAATGTTCTGGCTTCTGCTGGGTTCTAGTGCCTCCAGAGAAGACCCACTAGTGGGAATCAGTGGTAAAGACTGATTCTTGGAAGATCTACCATATTCAGTCTGCTCTGGTTCTCAGACGCATAAGCTGTTTGCCTTCTTTTACGATTGGAGACATATTTCTTTTCTTTTTTTTAACAATGGCTGAGTATTTCAACAACTGGTGATTTGCAACAAGCTTTCAAACTTATGGGGCAGCAAAATAACCAAGCAGTAAAGAAGTATTTTTTTTTAAATTGAATATGCTTTATTCATTTTATACAAAAAAAAAGAAAAAACAGAACAATCCAACATGAAATACAAGGCACGAGCAATGATGAAACATGTAATTCAAGCTGATGTTACAATGCAAGAATTGCAGGAAATAAGATTAAACTAAACTTACACCCTAACCAACAAACAAACATTCCCTACCCCAAACCTCCCCACCTCCCCAATTCCACTAACCCAAACCGCCTATCCCCCACCCCACCCCTGAGCCGTGATATACCAGTGAGTGGGGTGTTGTTCACTGCTGCTAGATGGTCATACTTCACTAGTGCAAGACAGTGAAAGGACAGAAAAACCACCTATGAGAGTTATAATTTGGTGCATCCAAGGGCCCTGTGTGACATAGCCTTCATGCAACGCCATCGACTTAATAAATTGACCACTGCCATTTCTGAATTATTGAAGTTCCCGAGGACGGGTGCAGAGACCAAAGGGTATGCAGCCTCCCATCTGGTTCGATACAAGGGAGTTTACCGCCAAGACTGGCAATTGTTTTTCCATCCTAAGGTTATGGAAAAGCTCCCTCATCCACTTGAGACAAGAAATTACGTGTTGATCCTTCCGTAACAGAGGACAAGCTTTTAATAGATAAAGATATGATAGCCATATGATACCACCTTTCTCTAACAGGGATAGTGGTATAGCCTCCTATAATACAAATTTGTGGTGTAAAATAATCCTGCAGTCCTGATAATGAGTCGCCTTTTCCTGGATAAGTCTCCAGAGGTGGGCCACTTGGGGCATTCCCAGAGTATGTGAAGTAGCGTCCCTGGTTCCTGACCACACCTGAAGCAAGATTGATTCAGCAGCCTGCCCATCCCATATGTAACCCCAGTGGTCGCTAAACTGAGAGGGCTACTACCCCTGCCTGTATGGCTAGTGAACAGGTTGAGGGGCCTAGGTCCTATTACATGGTGCCTCCATTTTATAAGCTGAAAATTTGGGGAGAAAGGTGTCACTCGGCATGGTGACTAGGTTTGACTACTCTGCACAGGGGCATCCAAAGTAATACAGAGACTAGAAGCAATAACATAATGTCCAATACCAGAAGATGGGATTCTAAAGTGTGGCTTTATTCAACAACACTGAATGAAAAGCATAGATGGACCTCACGGGCTACACTCCTTGTAATGCAGATAAGGTGATGACACAGACACAATCCATTCTTGGATCCTAAACTTCCATATGTCATGGACTCTTTAACTAGTGGCGCACTACTACCCTCTACTCCATCCCAACATCTGGGTACCTCTTCAGGCACTGGCCAATACCTGACAGAAAGGTGACTGGTGTTTCAAAGCGAATCCGAGAGGTGAGCCTTGTTACCAGGTGGGGGGTCTCCACCTTTTGTTCCATAGACCTATACCCGGCCATTCCTTTGTTTACACACACACACATTCTTGGCTACTGTAGTGCAGACTGTACATGGCTTTGTAATGCAGTAACTGTCTTTCTCGAAGACCCCACATACTACAGTCATCACATCTCACTGTTCCATAAGCATCTTCCTTGCTACTATAGTGCAGAATGTACATGGCTGTGTAATGCATAAAAGTACAGTTACGTAAGGACTTACCGTAACAGTAGATCTTTGAGAGAGGCTCTTGCAGTAGGTAATTACATATAGGACATTATCCGAATAAGATGGCGGGTACCAGGCAGCGGGCTGCCTACGGAGATGGCCCGCTGGGAACCTCGCAGGTGAGGGTCCGTGAGGGAGAGCCCAGAGGAGGGCCCGATGGGAGCAGGAACTCCCTGAGTCGGTAAGACCGACGCCAGGGCCGACGACGGAGGCCCTGACGCTGGAGGTACCGCGCCGGAGGGGCCAGCTGCCGGAGCCGGGCGTCCGGAAGCCGATATCAGGTCCGCCGCCCAGACGGAGGAGGGACTAACGGAGGCAAAAGATCCCCAACTGCGCCCAGGGACGGGGAAGTCCCCGGGTCAGGATGGGGGACTCTGGTTCCCCAGACGTAGCGAAAGCTGCGGTGAACCGGGAACGCGGGCGTTGGGGGTCCATCGCCGGTTCCCCGCCGCCAGACGCCGGACTAAGTCGACGGAGGCGAGAGGCGAAGCTCGGGCGGCACCGGAGGAGCCAACGTCCGACTTACAAGAGCCTTCACCAGAGGCAGGTCGAGAGGAAGGGTCAGCCTGGTTTTGGTGGGATGAAGCCGGCGTCACCCAGAAGGGTCGGACGTTTTACCAGCCCCTCCGGCGGACGCCAGAGGAGCTGACGCCTGGCTTACCGAGTCGCCTGCGGATGGTAGCTGAAGCTCCGCGGTTGAACCAGGGGCAGAGGCCTCCAACTGCCCGGAGGCACCCGCAAGGCCCGAGCGCCGAGCCAGATGGGCGGCCGACGCTAGCCCTCAGAAACCTCAGGCGGCCGGCCGAGGAGCGATCCCCGAGGGGATGGTTACCAGTATGCCCCGCGACTCCCGAGGGAGACGCAGTGGAGGAGCCTTTGTCCCGTGCCTCTCCTTGCCCTTCTTTGCGATGGCCTGCAGGGTAAGTGGACGCCTGCCTTAGCTTTTTAAGCTCCTTCTCCATAGAGCTCATTTTCTTTTAAGAATATGGGCCTCCAGGACTGCTGCCGTCTTTTCGGGTGGCCGCGTTAAAGCTAAGGCAATGCTGGCACTTCTCGACTTGATGATCGGGCCTAGGCAGAACAGGCACAGGGAGTGGCTGTCCCCATGCGGTAGTTGGGAGCCGCATCTAATCGCACTTGTTCTTGTGCTCGGAGGGTGTAGGGGAAAACATACACCGATGTTAGTACTGACGCTAGGAAAAATAAGATTTTTCAGTAAAAATGACGAAGGTAGGGCTGACGGCGCACAAACTTTTCCGCAAGGTGCTGCATGAGCTAACGGGGAAAGAACTGGAAGGCGGGCATCCGGGCCGCCTCTTTACTCCAATGACTCCTGACGCGGACACCTGAGTTGGGGCGGTCCTCGCAGGGACCGCTAGCTAGAAATTTTTCCGAGGTCCCAAGCGCCTGCCGCCAGTCCTATATGTAATTACCTACTGCAAGAGCCCTCTCAAGTAAGATCTGCCTTCCCTTGAAGACCCCCATACAACAGTCATTACATCTCACTGTTCCATACACCCTGGACTTGGCATCCTGACTGACCCACAGCCCCAGAGACTTATTTACTCACTGTTTTGGTGAATGACACTGGCCTTTTGTCAAAGCTTCATCACCCTCATTGTTGCAGATGTCCAAAAACTTTGAAGGAATCTCATTCCTCAAAACTGTAGTGCCCAGCACTCTTCATCAGGCAGCTTCTTCCTTTTCCAGGCCAGGGGTTGCCCCAGGAGTTGGTTCCTTGTGCCTCTCCTATGGTGGAGCACACACCCCAAGGTAACTCTGTGTCAGAGCTGAGGCGGGGGCCTGCCCTGCAGGGCACCCCTCCTCCACTGCACTACAGGATCTACATCCTTCCCTCTCTAAGCCTACTAGAACTGACTTTGAAATTCCCCAATGTTCTATTTAACTCCCAACTGCAGCATTCCATTGTGGCTTATGCAGCTGCAGAATTCTAAATGATGTCATAGCCCCAGCTCAGCAGAGACTGAAAACAGAGCAAGACATAGTGAAATCCATTTAACTGGAGTTTCACTAGTTGCCTGTCCCTGCCTGCCACTAGATCTAACTAGGGTTCTAGTAACCCCAAGTAACAGGGGTTACACATACATTTTAACAGGGTGTAATAAATATTGTGCAATATGTAAAACTGTGTTAATCTTAGGTGATCATTCGCAGTATATGAACAGACTCCTTGCCATACTTTATCCCAGGGAAGCTAGCATTCGGGAAAGTGTGGGCCCAGTAGGAGAGTAACCCAATACATCAGGGTTAATTCTCCAGAATAAGACCGAGACCAGGTGAGAGACTTGCATGGGCTGCTTAGCACATGCAAGAAGCTCCTGAAAAGGAGCCACTCGATGTGTATTCCAAACACCAGAACCGAACCATTTTAGTAACGTATCTTATCTGGAACATGAAAAGGAATATTTCCTGGAAAGCTGGAAATGTTCCACCAAATCCGCGTAGTCCCTAGCTTGCCATTCACTACTAGATCACAAACTAAGGCTTGTGAAGCAGCACAATCTTTCAGAACAACAATTATTGATCCCCAATTTAAAGTTGAGGTTACGAATATGGGCTCGATAGGTCTGTTGGTTATTATATTTCAGAGATTTACAAAGCTGTAAGTGGACCTTTATTGAGGTATATATAACGAGCCATGTACAGAGCTAGGCAGTTTATTTGGTGTTAAGAACAGAAAACAACCGGGAAAGCCCAGCTAGCATATGCTGCTCCACTTGTAGCCAGATGGGAATATATGGAGACCCTCCATGTCCTGAGGTGTGGTAGTCCAGTGCACATATTTGGCCATGTGACTGGCTAAATAGTAATAATACACAATTAGGAGTCTGAGGCCCCTAAGTGTCTTGGTGCACTTAAATGATTATACGACCTTCATGGGGTTTGTGCTGCCATAAAATTGGGAAATTATACTGTGGAGCCGACGGGACCAAGTTAGGGAGATGGACATTCAACATGTTAAGTGGATAGAACACTCTTGGCAGGACATTCATTTTAATGACACTAACTCTTGCTTGAGGGACAAATACATAGGACCCCATCTATTTAGATCTTGTTTGATCCCCAGTACAAGGTTGTCTTCAGTTTAGTTTTCATTAAGGATACTGAGGTGGATAATATTATCCCTAAATATTTAAGACGGTAGTCCAAGCCATGGATAGTGGGCAATCTCCTTTTAGAAAGAAGAGAATTAAGGGCATCACTTCTGTTTTGTTGAGATTGAGTTTATAATTAGAGACCTTGCTAAACTTTTGGATAATCTGTAGGGCAGCTTGGATGGATCTGTAAGGATCAGTGGCATGAAGGAGGATGTCATCTGCATAAACTGAAATTTTCAGGTGGAACGGTCCTATCCTAATACCTTGTAGTAGTGGGGAGGCATTCAGTTGGCGTAACAACGGCTCTAGGTATAAATTAAATAATAGCGGTGATAAGGGGCAACCTTGCAGTGCCAGACTTTAGTGGAAAAGTGGACGAGAAAACACCATTGCAGTAGACTTTTGCACTAGGACAGGAGTACAAGGAGCTGACCCAGGATCTGAAAGGGGCTGGGAAACCAAATTTAGCCAGGGTATCAAAAAGAAAGGCCAACTAACCCTATCGAACGCCTTCTCTGCATCCAGGGAAACAAGGGCCATTGGTTGGTCTGCATCCCTGGATACGGAGAAAATATGGGCCAGTTTGCGAATGTGTCTGACGAAGCTCTCCTTGCACAAATCCAATCTGCTCAGGGCTCAAAAGCTTCTCCCATCCTTTGCGACTCCTGGATGCTAAAATCTTAGCAAAGATTTTGATGTCGTGAGTTCATCAGTGAGATGGGGCGATAATTGGTGACCTTGTCTTTAGACTTACCTGGCTTTGGAAGAACCACAATGATTGCTTCCAAAAGGGTAGAATCCATAACCCCATGTTCACAGATGAACTTAAACAAGCGATGGAGAATAGGGATCAAGTCTACTTCTAAGGTTTTGTAGAAATTGGATGGGAAAACATCCGGACCCGGGGCCTTGTCTCTGGGAAGGGACCTGATAGCCTTCCTGATCTCCTGCTCTGAAATGGGGCGAGCCAGAAAGTTTTGCTGGGCTACATCCAGGGAGGGTAGAAGGATTGTTGTCAGATAATCCTGAACTTCGCTGGCTAGAGGGGCAGACTCGGGGACTATAAAGCTGTGTGTAATATTGCTCAAATTATTTTGCAATTTCTCTAGGGTAGTTAGAATAACGTCAGAAGATAGGGAGGACACTGAAGCAGTGAGGCGAGACTCTTCTTGTCTCAAGCCTCATAGCCAAGAGGTGACTAGCTTATCCCCTTGCTCAATATACTTAGCCTGAGTTTTAAAAGAGCTTATTCTGCTCTTTCTCTCAGGAACTCTACATACTTATTTCTCAACAATGCCAGACGAACATCTCGCCGTCCAACAGGGGAGTGGACAAGGAGGCCTCTAGGACCTAATTTCCTCCAAGAAAGTTGTGGATTTTTAGCCTGCTGACGCCTTCTAGTGGCTGAAATTCTAATAATTCTCCGAAGAACACATTTCAGGGTGCACCATATTTGATCAAAAGCTGGGATAGAGTCTTCACTGTGTACCATGAATTGCTTTATAAGGTCTTTAACCCGAGCTACTGTGTCTTCATGGGCAAGGAGCTGGGAGTTCAATTTCCAAATAGTGTCTTTTTGGATATCTGGGGTTAGCTTGATTTCCAACCAAACAGGGAATGATCAGATAACACTCTAGGAGTGGTACCATAACCCAGCAGCCCGGTGATCAGCTTCTGGTTAACCAGAAAGAAATCAATCCAGGAGAGGGATCTATGCATAGGTGAATAGAAGGTGTAAGCCCTGGTACAAGGATTCAGTAGATGCCAGGGGTCACTCAGCCCATAAGTGTCTATAAGGTCTCATAGAGATCCTTGGGTCGGAGAAGGGTTAGATCCTGCTGAAGAGGATCTATCTAGGAGGTATCAATAACTAAATTCCAGTCCCCGCTAGAATAATGGGCAAACTGATAAAGGGAGCAAGGATAGGGAAAGATCAGTAAAAAATTGGGAGAATCCTTGTTGGGACCATAAATTGAGCCACTGAGAACCTCCTTGTGGTCTGAAACCCCCTTAGGAAATGAATCTACCATGTGGGTCCGTAACCTTTTGCAATTCTAAAACTGAGTACCCTGGCCACCAATATCGCTACTCCACGTTGTGTTGTGGAGGACCCAGCAGTGTACGCCGCACCTATGAAGCCTCTATGAAACAAGTTATTATCTGCTTCTAATGTGTGCCCTCCTGCAGAAATGCGATTTGGTATTTCAAAAAGGCCAAATGCTTTTATTTGAAGTCTTTTAACTCGTGACCGGCTCCTTTAATATTCCAGGATACGATTTTCATAAAAGAAATACAATATTGTGAATAGCTACCCGGTGATAGTATATGCTAAGTGCACGATTTGCAATTGTGACAAAGACGGTTCTGGTTCCCACCCTCCCCAATACCTCCCCATGCCCTCCTTTCCAGGAATAAACGAAAACATCTTAGTGGTCTTCCCATTCCCATTCCAACAATACTCTACAACCCATACATACAGGCAACACCAAAAATTAATGAGTGAACCATTCCCCAGTCCTAGTGACTGCACTCCAACCACCTTGCTTGGCATGATGATGACCATGCTGCCCGCCAAAACACTCCTGCCATGTCCCCCCACCCCGACTCAGACCAGAATCAACAAACAATGCAGTTAACAGACTATTAAATGAACCAACAAAAGGGATAATACTCCCAAATGATACACTGTATTAATAAAATCATATTGTCCATGAAATATGACCAAACTGATCCATCTGATTCAGGGCAAAGCTACCTAGCAGAGAATCCAATAAAACAGAGCTGAAGGTTCAAGTTATTGGGGCCACAAATGTAAATTTGATCCTAACAATCCAAAATGCTAACAATTAACTTGATTGCAGGATTTATTCCCCACAGGAAGTGAGTAAGCCTTTTCTGATATGGTATTGATGGGAACCCCATCATACCCTGGAGATCCTAGACCACTCCCATAATCGGACAAAATCATCGACACACTCGCAATAGTCCAGGAAAAAATAACAGCGCACTGTAGAATAAGATAAACAGTGCGAGACACTAATCATTTTAGTCCAAAAGGATGCAGGTAAGGACTATCGAGCTCAACAATCAAGCCAAACACTTGTAGTACCACCAAATGGCCACAGAATGTCACCACAGTCTTTCACTTGAAAAGATCCGAAACATGTGCTTGCAGCTTTCAGTTGCAACTTCCATAGTGTCAAAAGAATTCCAATGGCCCTCATGGAATACTTAGAGGATTACTGGGTACCTGACCCTGAACTTTATGCCTGCAGATATAAGCTTGTTGACCACAGAGTGGAGTGCTGATCTTTTTGGCGACTGTGTACGGTAAGTCCTGTGCCACCCTTATCTTCTTGTCGACCCATTTGATTTCTTGAAGGTCTTTGAGCTTCAAGTACATGCTGCTTATCCAGGAAGTTCAACATTTTAAATAGAAAAGGTCTAGGAGGAGAACCTGTAAGTATAGTGCCGTAAGGAGCGGTATGCCAGTAATAATGTATGCAGGGCATTAGAGAAGGCCCAACCAGTTTTTCATAGAACTTTTGGGCAAACAGTATAGGTGCAGTGCCCTCTTCCCCTCTGGCAAGCCCAGCATGACTAAGTTATTACGCCTTGAACACCCCTCACGGTCTTCCAACTTGTCCTCATCTTTTAAGCCTATGCCTGATGTGAACCACTTCAGGATCCAGTCGATGCTTCCAGTTATCTAGTGACAATATGTGGGCCTCGTTATCTGAGGTCCGGTAGTAAGCTGGTCTACAGAAGCCCTCATGCTGCGAAACTCCGAGGCGAGCATTAGCAGGGTATCCTTCATTGGCACTAATTCCTCCAGGAATTTTTTTTCGTGAGTACGCCCTAGTGGTGGGAGTGTGAGCCCGGTTCATTCGCCTGTGCTTTAGCCTGCTTAGCCATCTTATCTTTAACCGGCGTGAGTCGGCAGGCGTGTTTTAACGCCGCTTTTTCATCTCCGCGCCCATTCTCAACTATTGGCGGATGAAAGCATGTACCGGAGAAGTACTATGCTGTGCCCAGTAGACCCGATCCGATGGGGCGATAAAATGAGACAAAGTGTGATGGTTTGAGTTGGGATAATGAGGAGCTGCTAGTCAGAGCACCTTAGCAGGCAGCCACCATGCCGGAAGTCCAGCAAAAGAAGTTTAAAGGCCTGTAGAGGTATGCTTAAAACTTGTGGCAAAATTAAAAGATGCTTAATATAAACTAAATAGGATGTTGCTTGGCTAATCAAAGTGACATCTCAAGACATCTTTGTGTTCCAGAACTGCTGAGCTTCACTTCAGAGTTCTTGAACACAAAGATGTCTCAAAATGACACTACCTTGATTAGCCAAGAAATGTCTCAGATATTCCACTTATTTATACAAGCATTTGTCAATGCCAAATGTTGGCTGCTTGTTAAACATTTTTCTGCAATTCTGAGCCCAAATTTGGAAGAATTCAACTCCTGCTGAAAAGGTGATTTCCTGCTGTATTGCGAAATCACCTTTCGGATGCAAAACCCAAACATTTTGGCCAGGATCTGAAAATGAAAGCTGTGAAATCTATGAGGTGCTGTAAAGAAATGGCTATGTTGAAAATTTAGGTCAAAATATTGAAAATTGTCGGGTTACGAGCCTAAGTTCACAAATTTCATTGCAGGCTCATAACTGTTGTTTGTGAATATTTTGGCACCAAATTTTCAACATACCCTTCTTATGACCCAACCTCATGAGCAAGTGCAGAGAAAACATCAACACCTGGTCGAAAGGTGATTTTCGCAGCAACTGTGAAATCACAATTTGGGATGCAAAAAAATGTTCTCCAGGATCTAAAAATGACAGCTGTCACATTCATGAGGTGCTGTGAAGAAATGGCTATGTTGAAAATGTTAGGGTCAAAATATTGAAAATTGCTAAGGTTATGAGCCTCGTTCACAAATTTCAACGCAAGCTCATAACTTTTTGTTTGAGAATATTTTTGCTCCAGTTTTCAACATGCCTTTCTTATGACCTCACCTCATGAACAAGTGTAGAGAAAATTTTCAACTCCTGCCTGAAAGGTGATTTTGTGCAGCAATTGCAAAATTAACTTTTGGGATGCAAAAGAACATTTTGGCCAGGATCTGAAAAATGATAGCTGTCAGATTCATGAGGTGCTGTGAAGAAATGGCTATGTTGAAAAATTGAGGTCAAAATATTGAAAATTGCTAAAGCTACGAGCCTGCATTTGCAAATTTCAGCGCGAGGCTCAAAACTTTGTGATTTATTTGCCAGCCTGTTCTTGTCCTGTGCACACACACAGCCACACTTGGGCCAAGAATAAAATGTGTATGTTATTTCTGTGACTATAACATTTCTCTTTGGCCCCAAGTCTCTCTCTCTCTTTTTCTCCTCTGGATGGTGGCACAAGTCAAAAACTTATTTTGGCTGCCTGCTCTTGCTCTGGTACACACATTAACTATGCTGGGGCCAAGAATAAATGTTGTAATTTCTGTGGCTATAACATTTCTCTTGGCCCCAATAGTCTCTCTCATTAGTTGCTGTAGGAGTGGCGGCAGACACAGGGGCATCAGGAACGGTGCCATAATTTTTTGTATACTAATTTTGAAGACCCTTGGAGGTGGGGACATGCAATGACACCAGCATCTGCCTCATCCCCTTGCATGAGATGCTGGCAGCAGTGGTACCTCAGCCTCCACCAGAGGTGCACAATGCGTCGGATACTCTTCTCCTCCCCCAGAGAAGAAGAGCAGTCCCTGAGACACTCAATCCTACTGCCCCCGCCGGCCCTCCAACTCCTGAGTCTGTCTCCGAACCCGGAGGTAGGTACAGCATGCAGACACTTGTATGTTGCCATGATAACTTTGTAATTTTTTCACATTTTGACCCCAAATGTTCAACATAGTCTTCTTATCACTTTACCTCATAAACCCCACAGGTGAAAATTTCTTAATCCGTGGCAAAATGCCATTCCGCACTACAGATACAGAAAGTCATTTGGGGCAGAATGTGAGAAATGACAACTGTATGGTTCATGAGGTGGTGTGAAAAAATTACCATGTTGAAAATTGGGAGGGAAAATATGAGAAACTGGCAAAGTTACATGCATGTGAGGAAAATATCAATGAGTGCGCATAACTCGGTGTTTTTTGGTATTTTGCTCCAAATTTTCAACATGGCCTTTTGGGACCCCATCTCATGAACAGTGGCATTTCAATACTCGCCCCGAAGGGATTTCATGCAAGGATCATGCCATTCCACGCCATACTGTAGGTGCACAAACATGTTTCAGGCAGGATGTGAGACATGACAGATGCACTGTTCAGGAGGTGGTGTGAAAATATCTGTATGTTGACAATTTAGAGTGAAAATATTAAAATTCACAAAGTTATGCGTCTGCGTAGAAACTATGCATACGCTCATAAAGTGGCCATTTCTGAAATTTTTTTAGCAAATTTTCAACATTAGACTTTTCAGGACCCCACCTTATGAACAGTGGCACTGTCGTTTATTACTCAGTCCCAAAGTTGATTCCGCATAGGGACCACAAAATCACCTTTCAGGACCGTGTAATGAAACAACTGCACCAGTGTTCATGAGGTGGGGTCCCACAAAGCCAATATTGAAACTTTGGTGCAAAAGACCTAAAACTGACTGAGATATCAACATACTGTAAGTTCAAAACACCACTGACTGCCATTACATGCCACTTACCTTGATTCTTCAGTTCGCCGCTCGGCTTTGAAAGTGCAGATGTGTCCTGGTCCACAGAAGATGCCAGCTGCCGACTCGGAGGTATGTATGGGGTAAGGGGTAGGTGGGTGTGCAGATGGAGGGTTGGGATGGGGAGGAGGATGAGGGAGACGATGAGGGACCATTTCCTTCTTTACAGGTTGAATTAAAAAAAAAGGTGTTTTTCTTTTTCAGGGATAAAAATGTTTAGGACACAGGGTGGGCTTCTAAGTGTTCCAGAATGGTGGAGGGGAGTAACATAACTGGGGACAGGCTCCCAGTGTCCCATAGTATAGTGGGGATTATGGACACAAGAATTGGGCACCCCAATGTCGGACAGTGCTGGGAGGGGGATCGCCTACATGGGGACTGGGCACCCTGATGTTGGACAGTGCTGGGGTGGATCACCGACATGGGGATGGGCACCCGATGTCGGGCACTATGGGAGGAGGGGATCATTGACATGGGGTTGGGCAGCCTGGGTGGGCTGAATAGTCATGTAAATCAAAGGCCAAAGCCTACTCGGATTAGAGCAGCTTCAGTCCTTGAAGTGCATGACCATTCAGCCCACCAAGCAGAGAGTTGCATCAGAACCACACTTAGTGGTCATTGGGGTAGACTGCCAGGCCCCTGGTTCTGTGAACAGCAATGTGCTCAGCAGTGACACCCTTCTGAAATCTCAGATTGTCACAATACATTGGTTATGCAAACACAACCAACGTAATAAAAGTACCTGAAATATTTAGAAATAATCCTGACTGGCTAAGCGTGATGTCATGATTTATAGTTACGCTTTATGATGTGCATAAACATCTCTCCATACAATGAAAACTTACACACAGCCTACACTATTTGCTATTCATAGCATTTTTAAACTATACTTTTATACAAAGCCTGTTACTTCTCAGTTTATGACCTACTGAATTGATACCAATCATTTTAAAACTGGAGTGAGAAATCAAGCTTTCTGATTGGTTGGGACTCGTGAACCAACACACAGTATCAACATGGGCATCACACACTCTGCTGCTGCGTGATCCAGGGGCATGTGGACATGAGCCAATACCAATTAAAAAAAATGTTAAATTAAAAATAATGCTGAAATGACTCACTGTGTTTCATAATAGCAGTAAGGTGACTCAGGGAGGATTACTGATAATGCAAGGCTTGGGGGAGGGTTACCTCTCAGTAACCAACCCACTGTGCCTTACCAATGAAATATAGAGTACTTGCTTTTACCTTCTACTACTATACACTTATGAAAACTAGTCTCTAAAACACACACACAGCTTTTCTGACTTACTGCTTTTAAATGTAAACCCCAGCTTCCATACAGTATTTTCCTATGCATGGCAAGGTTGGCTCGCTAACCTTTAAAGCCCTACATGATCAGGGACCCGCTACCTCAAAGATCTCCTGGTATGTTACAGCCCCTCCGCCCTCTCCGCTCTGCCGATGAGGGATTGCTAGAGATTACCAGGGTACGATTAAAGATGTCTGGTTCCCGTGCTTTTGCTTTTCCAGCGCCAACCCTGTGGAATGCTCTTCGTCGGTTGAAAGAATGCCCAACCGCCAGTAGATTTAAAACTGAGCTTAAAGCTTATTTGTTTGACCTGGCTTTCCTAGTGATTTATAATGTAATTTTTATCTTATTTATATTGGCTGTTTGCTTTTATGTTAAGCGCCTTGGTTTTGAAAGGTGCTATAAAAATAAAGTTGAATTGAATTGAAGAAAAAAATGGAGGTATCAGCAGTAGGTGATTCTTGATTCTATACTTTAAATGACATTTCTGCTCAAGTTGCATTTTGCACTGATCATGGTTTTTGACTCCAAAGATACCTATGGCACAGAGAAAGACTGCTTGGGTTGGAGGAGGGGTGGAGGCAAACTGCTCCTGCCCTTTCGTTTTCAGGAGCCATGAATTAAATTCTGCTAAAGAACTTTAATGGACATCAGATAACCTTCTGAACTCTATCAAGCCCCAGCACTCATTAAAATGCCTCGTTCTGACTTCAGGGTCATGTAGTTCATCCATAGATAATGCTAAGCCTGGAGGCAACAGCAAGGGCTTCTCTGACATTTGCCTTTTCAGCAGCAAGCATCTGTCTCAAATGGTGAGAGAGGATGATACACATTCTCTCCGGTCCTCCGTGGGCCAAGCATTGCACTGCCTGTTACAGACAGCAACAACCTGGTGGGACTGTGCAACACATATACACACAAACAGAAGAAGTTAGAAGCACTGCATCATTGCAGCAGCCTTGATATATGCAAGGTGAAATGTATCCATGTTCATTTTCTACTTTAAAAGTATGATGGACTGATTATAATTTTACATATTCTGTACCTATGCATTTTATAGAACAGTATTAGTAGCACAGGCACTTTTACTTTTAATGATAGAAACAAATTGGTCTAATCTCAACACGTGTTGCCAGATTTGCAGAAAATGGTGACACTGGCTGGCACAAGTTTGAAAAACCTTGTGCAAGTGGATCTTCACTTATGGACTCGCAAGGCTTTCCACATGCACTGTATTTAACAACTCAGCCATTCTGTGACTGGCTCCACTATTTATGGCAGCTTGCACCATATTTCAGGCATAGCTGCATTGAATGCAACTCCTGGCAGTACCAGGCATAACATCCTCCACAGCACCTGCCATCTACTTAGTCCCAGGGCTGTTTTGGCCTTTGAAAACTTGGTCCCTGTTGTTTCACATTGGTATTATGTGTATTTTTAATATACCATAACCAAAGTCCAGTGTGACGTCCTTCCATTTCTACCCCAACTGGCTGTACTCTAGGTTTTTATATATTTATCAAACTTATTACTTCTTCTTGTCCTACTTAGAAAAACAAAATGGGTACTTAACAGTCAGTTGACTAAAAGACAAAGAATCTCAGACCAAAAGCACTGAGGGGTTACCTGAAAAGGGCATTGGCAACAAAGCCAGGTTCCAAGAAATACAAAATCACATATACTGCTATAGTGCTAAGCATCATGGGATATAACATAGAAGTTGACGGCAGATAAGGACTGCAAGGCCCATCCAGTCTGCCCATTTTTCTACCTTATGAATGTGCCATAGGCCTGTACTCTGTCAATGATATCTTTTCATACTCATCTGTATTGCTCCCTTATGCCTATCCGAAGCCCTGTACTGTATTCATATCCACCACTTCCTGAGGTAGGCTGTTCCATGTATCCACCACCCTTTCTGTAAAAAGAACTTCCTCTCATTACCCCTTAATCGGCCTCCTCTAATCACATGCTGTGTCCTCTTGTCCTGCTATTTTTCTTATATTGAAATGTTAGACCTTTCACCTTGTTAATGCCCTTAAGATGTTTGAATGTTTTGATTGTTTCACCCTCTCCCTCCTTTGCTCTAGGGTATACATATTGAGCAATCGTTAATCTGTCCTCATATGTTTTCTGATGCAGTCCCTGCGCCATTTTAGTTGCCCTTCTCTGGACTGCCTCCATTTTGTTAATGTCCTTGTGCAGGTGCGGCCTCCAGTACTGCACACAGTACTCAGATGGGGCCTAACCAGTGTCTTGTAAAGATGGATTATTACTCTCCTCTTACGAATTCTGTATGCCCCTACTAATACATCCCAACATCCTCTAGCCTTACCTACTGCTTTAGTGGCCTGCTTAGATGATTTTCCAGTCATCTGTGATGATGATGCCCAATTCTCTTTCTTCCTTGTGATTGCCAGCAACTCCTCCCAACCTATAGGTGGCTTTATGGTTTCTCTTCCCTATGTGCATGATCTTGCACTTCTTTGTGTTAAAGCCCAGTTGCCACTCTCCGACCATTTTGCTAGTTTATTCAGAGCTCTTTTCATTCTGCCCACCCCATCTGGATCATCTGCTGTGTTGCAGATCTTGGTGTCATCTGCAAACAGACAAACCTTACCCTCCAGTCCATCTGCAATGTCACTGATGAAGATATTGAAGAGGACTGTCAGACTGATCCTGAGGTACCCCACTTGTGACTTGCATTTCTTCTGATTGTATACCATTTACCACCACTCTCTGTTTTCTGCCCACCAACCAGTTTGCCACCCAGTTGACCAATTTCTGACCCACCCAGAGCCAACCCAGGTAATTAATCAATCAATCTTCTATGTGGAACAGCATCGAAAGCTTTGCTGAAGTCAAGGTAGGCAACATCAACTGCACCCCTTGGTCCACCACTCTGGTTACCCAGTCAAAAGAAATCTATTAGATTAGTTTGACAGGACCTTTCTGTTGTAAACCCATGCTGTCTTGGATCCTGTGCTCCTATGGATTCCAGGTTTTGCACTATCCTTTCCTTAAGGAGTGCCTCCATAATCTTGGCCACTACTGAGGTAAGACTGACTGGTCTGTAGTTCCCTGCCTCCTCCTTGCTACCACTCTTGTGGAGCAGGATCACATGAGCCCTTCCAGTCTTCTAGGACCTCTTCTGTGCTCAGAGACTCACTAAACAGTTCTGATAATGGTGCTGCTAGTTCCATCCTTAGCTCCTTTAGTACCCTGGTATGTATGTCATCAGGTCCCATTGCCTTGTCCACCCTGAGCTTAGAGTAGCTCTTGTAGGACCCTTTCTTTTATGAAGGGACTAGTGCACATCACCATGAAAATCTAGACTGGTTCTGCTTTAAGCAGGAGTGCATGGTGCCAAACAGCCTTTCACACAACCCGCAAAGGCAGGGAACAGAAGACATGGAAGTCAGCTGAGATTTGCAAAACTCTGACCACCATTTTACAGTGATCCTGCTCCTTCAGGTCATCACTATTCCATTTTATGTCTTTTAACTGGCTAATATGAGTTGAGGTTCTACGGATCGTTATCCTTTTATGCTCAGATCACACTGCAGCCTCCTAGTCTCACATTTATAAAGTGCAGCCTGAATTTAAGTTTTCAAATGGTGGCTAGGAGTAGGTTAGAAAGGAGTAGCCACTCCCTCAAATAATTTAGAAATAAAAGATGGAACCTGCTCAACCTGACTGGTTAAAATCAGTTTAATCATATTTAGGGTCCCTAAAATATGATTAACCTGATTTTAACCAACCTGGGTTATGCGATCTTGTATTTCTAAATATGTTTTAGTTTATCCCAGGATGGCCCAGCCCAGATGCAGTATCTCGTTTCCAGAAGGTCCACATGTTTTATGCAAATGTTATAGCTGGGAGGACCAAAACACAGAGAGGTCAAATAACCTACTCAAGATCATACAATAAGCAGGTGACTATGGAGGGACTGCATAACACACAAATATAAAGACAGACACTAAAATGGACATCCAAGAGGAAAGAGATGCTGCTAGAACTTTACAACTCTTCTACTGGGACTAAAGAACTAGAACTTTACTATTGTGACCTTCAATTTAGGGTAAAACAAACAAAAAATAAGAGTTGGTGTGCTTGTATGAGTTGGGTGAAGGGAACGTTATCTGTGCAGTTAGCTAGGTGAAGAATAGAGCTGCAAATTAGGGGCAGTAGCTTAGGCAGCAGAAAGTTAGGTGTTTGGATTTAAAACTGCCCTAGATACTGTAGCTTTGGCAGACAGTAGCAAGAGGAAGGTGGTGCTGCTCGAACTTTACTACTCTTCTACTGGGACTATATAGCCCCACCCTTAGCTAGTTCCACTTTTATAGGCAAAGGATTTGACTGACAACAAGAACTTCCTGTTTGGGAGCAGGAAGGAGTGAAAACAGAAGCACAAAAGATTCACCACCCTAGAAGAAAAAGAGTAGCTATCCCTCCCTCCCAGCTGCCGGAGGTCTGACTCTGAGCAAGTAAGAACGAGACTATTGAGGAATACAGGAATTTCTGTCCCAGAATAGGAAGGCAGGGCTGTAAGGGCAAGGAGGCAGTAGGAAAGTAGGGAGGAAAAAGTAAAAAGAGAGAGAGAGGAAAGGGTAAGCATACAAAACAACAGTTGAGGGGCAACAAATAAGACATGATGGGAGTGGTGCAGTGCAGTGGCTGTGGAGCAGCAGTCTTCGGAGATGTTCTGGAGAATGCGGTGTTGTCCCATCTGCAGGCACCTCTCTAGGCTGAAGGAGGAGGTTGCTCATCTCCAGGCTGAGTTGGCCAGGATTCGGGGACCTTCTCTCCCACCCAGGGACCACCAGAGCTGCTGCTGCTGCCTCAGAAGTTGCCAAGAAAGAGGAGGGTTGGACCACAGTGGGCTCAGAAAGGGTGAAGGTGGTGGAACAGGTGCATCCTCAGTTGTACCTCTCCACAATTCGTACACTGTTCTGGCACAGTGGTTTCTCTATGGAGGCACCCGCAGTGGAGACCAAGGAGGATGCTGGGAACCTCCACAAAGGAGACCCAAATGAGGGTGGCATGGGACCCCATGGGAAGGCAACAACTCCTGGTGGGGCTCTCAATTGTTGGGGGGTAGAACTGGGAGAGGGAGGGGAGGGAGGTAAGGTGCCTGCCTGGCACCATGGCTTGAGGGACAGGGAGATCCTCAAGATCGCAGGAGCAGCTGCACAGGGAGGGAGCTGGACGTCATTGTCCACCTAGGGACAAATGACCTGGCTGGGAATGGATCCGAGCAGTGCAGGAGGAGTTTGTGGAGTTGGGGAGGTGTTTTAGACAAGTACCATGCACGGACACCTTCTTGGAGGTGCTGCCTATCTATGGCATGGGTGAGGCTAGAGTACTCTGCACCGGGATTCAATGAATGGTTGAAAAACTGGTGCAAAACTCAGGATTTTGGCTTCCCTGGGAACTGGGGTCCACCTGAGGATACAGGCCTATACTGGCATGATGCTCTGCATTTGTCCAGAAGGGGAACCAAGATCCTAGATAATAGGTTTAACTGCTTCATTGGGAAGCATTTGAACTAGCCAAGGGAGGGAGGCATGGCAAAGCAGGAAATCCTAGCCCCCACAAAAAAACATGGTAGTTAGTGAGGTAAACACCAAGATAGAGAAGTCGATAGTGAGAGGGACAGGTGTAAATGGAGAAAAGGCAAAGGCAGTAAGGACAGGGATGGGGCTAAAAGAGGTAAGGCCATCAAAAAATGGAGGGTAGGCCAGCTCATTGGCTGAATTTTTACATGCGATACCGGCAACCTGGGTTCGGGAACGGACTCGGGTCGCCGGAGAGCCGGGCCGGGGAGAAGGTTGGAACATCCGTAGACAGCTTGCCTTCTCAGGGGAGGGTGGGGATGTGAACGTGCACCTGCTGGCGCTGGCGGGCGGGAGCATGGCAGAGTGTTAGGGGCTCAAATTTCCGGGGCAGTGACGGATGTCGGCGTTCCACCTTGACATCAGGTATGTCACCGTGGGGAGAAACCGAAAATGGGCTCTGGCAAGCCAGATGACGGCTTCTGGTCCCCCACTGCCATCACGGCCCCACAACCTCCCACCCCAGCAGCACCTGGAGCCGATGCCACAGTGCACTGGACGACCCCACCAGTGCCTTCCCTCTCGGAGGAGGGGACCCACCAGCCGAAGGGTTATGCTGGGCTACCTCAGGGCCTGTGATCTGGGGTTGAGGTAAGTCGGGGGGTGGCGGACAGACAGGGCAGACATTGAGAGCCCGAAGAGGTGCTCGCCAGATGGAGCAGAGGAGCATAAAGAGGATAAAGAAAAAAAAAAAATGGAGGGTAATGAATACCAATGCCCCCATAGTCTGGGTAACAAGCTCCTGAATTGGTGGCCTTGATGGAAGAGGGACGCCTGGATATTATGGCAGTCACAGAAACATGGTACACAGAGAACCACGACCGGGATGTCAAAATAGAACATACCAGGGTACACAATCTACATGAGGGACAGGGAGGGTAGAAGAGGAGGAGAAGTAGCTCTTACGTAAGGGAAGGGATCAAAGCAACGGAACTAAAGAGTAAACAGGAGAAGAGGCACTGTGGGTCACCCTGGAGACAGGAAATGGCACCACAATCCACATGGGGTTGTATACAGACCATCTTAGGGGAGGAAATGGGCAAGGAAATGATAGAAGGCATCCTTAGAATGGCACAAAAGGGAGATATTGTTGATGGGGTACCTGAATATGCTAGATGTTAACTGGAGCACCTTTGCTGCAGCCACATCCAAGAGCAGGGTCAATCTCGATGCCCTACAGGGGCATGCCTCAGACAGCTAGTGTTGGAACCGACTGGGAGGAGCAATCTTAGACCTGGTACTCTCAAACGGGGACAGAGAGAGGATCTCAGATTTAGAAGTGGGTAGCCATCTGGGAACAAGTAACCACCAAACAGTGTGGTTCACAATAAACACAGCTGCAGAGTCAAGCCAAACAAAAGTGAGGGTACTGGACTTTAGGAGGGCTGACTTTGTTAAAATGGGAGAGTGCCCAGAAAAGCACTAACAAATGGGCAAGAAGGAGGGGTGGAGGAATAATGGGAAAGATCAAAACGGCTATCACAGAGGCAACAAACCTTGTGAAGCAAATAAATCAAAACAAAAAAAAAAAACACACTATGGTTCTCAAAAGAGGGGCGGGAAGTTTAGGGAGCAAAATATAGCATTCAGGAAGTATAAGGCAACACAGAAGGAGCAAGACAGAGATCTGTACTAGTCAAAGCAGACGAAGCGGGAAGGTAGTCAGAATAGCAAAGGCCCAAACCGAGGAAAAGATAGCCAACTTGTTAAGAAGGGGATAAAACCTTTTATAGGTACATTATGGAGTGAAGAAAGACCAAGGAGGGATAGTGAGACTTAATAAAGGGAGGGTGGGTAGACAGAGGTGGCAGTGAAAAAGCAGGGATACTGACCAATACTTCTGCTCAATATTTCTACCAAACAACAATTTCCCATAAGAAGGCAGAATTCTGTCCAGGGAAATTTCTGTTGCACGGAATCAACGGCTCAGCTCTTCAGAACTGTTGACAGACTGTGCAACCCAGCCTGTCAGCAGATGCGCTGAGTTTTACTCAAATTGATTATGAGGAGATCGTCCGATTCTTTGCGAATAAGGTTGAAGACATCAGGAGGAGTGCCTCAACTTCATTCTAAGGATGTTGCAGTTGATCCGTGTCCTGTCGCAGAGCCCAGAGTTTCCTGGAGTGCCTTTGACCTGCTGAGATCTCGTAGACACTATGAGGATTGTTCCAAGAGATGCGGCCCTACATGTTGTAGTTTGACCCTGGGTCTTAGCTCCCTTTATTTTGGGTTGTAACGAGATCATCGGTCCAGTCTTAGCTCAGATTATCCGGTGTTCTTTTAGATATGGAGTGTTTTGGTTTGAAGGAGGTGGTGACTTCTCTGAAGAAAGCATCTTTAGACCCGGATGACCTAGCAAACTACAGGCTAATCTCCAACCTCCCTTTGTGGGAAGGTTATTGAGAAAGTTGTGGTGCTCAATTGGATAACCATTTGACCATCCATAGTTTATATGAACCTCTCAGTCTGGTTTTCACAAGAGGCATAGTACCGAGACTGCTCTGGTTCGGTGCTCAATGAGCTCCTGAGGGCGAGAGATCAGAGACATCGCTTCATCTTGGTTCTCCTGATCTATCATCAGCTTTGATACTGTGGATCATGGGGTTCTGCTCGAACGCCTGAGGTCCATTTGTGGGCTGTCGGGTACAGTCCTGAGATGGTTTTCATCTTTCCTCAAGGAGAACGCAGAGTGGTCTCGGTTTGTTTTCATCTGGGGCCTTCTCTGCCACGCGGGTGCCTCCCGCTCGGTGCTTTCCTCTGTTATTCGCGAGTGTATATGCTACCTCGGAGATATTAGAAGACGGTATGAGCTGAGGTTTCACTGCTATGCTGATGATACCCAGCTCTACCTGTCTTTTGCACCTGACCAGGTTAGTGCTATCTCGGTACTGAACAACTGCCTCGCAGACATCCAAGACTGGATAAATTCCAGCAGTTTAAAGTTGAACCCAGGAAAGACTGAGATTATGGTTGTGGACCGATTCGCAGGGTAGAGGGACTGAGGACTGGTCTCCCCTCCGGATTAATCCTGGGGTGGACCAGATCCTCACCTCTGACACGGTGCGTAACTGGGAGTGGAGCTTGACGTGGTCTACCCTTCGTCATCAGGTGTCTGCTGTCGCCAAGCTGGCCTTTTTCCATCTTAGGAACATTCCAGGAGATTAGACATCTTGTTCCACCCAGTGACCCGCCGGTCTTGGTCCATGCCTTTGTGACATCACGCCTTGATTACTGTAACTCCCTTAGTTTAGTTAGTTAGTTTTGTTGACGGTTAAGTGCACTAGACAAATCCTGCCTATTTTCAGGCATGACCCGGGGAGGGAGGGATACAGATGAATGCCAACTGACCTTGAACCAGATTAAGCTGTTGGTGGTATTTTAGTGAATGTCCTTTACTTAGGACTTCCTGGGTTGATATCCGCTTGCGTAGCTAGTGAACGCGGGTACACGCTTTGTTGATCAGCTTCTAGAAGTTCTATTACCCCCGCTGCGCAGGTTTGCACTGGCTGCCAATACAACATGGATCACCTTTAAAGTGGGTCTTTTGACCTACAAAGCCTACACGGTCTGGGTCCCGACTACTTGAAAGAGCTCCTGTTGCCTTACACCCCTCTGCGACAGCTCTGCTCAGCTGATGAGGGTTGCTGGATTCGGGTACATTTGAAGTCATCTGGTGCCCGTGCATTTGGATTCGCTGCATCTACCCTCTGGAATTCTCTGTCCCATCAACTCCGGGAGTGTAGGACAGTGGGGAGTTTAAGCAGGCACTGAAGACCTTCTTATGGGAAAAGGCGTTTCCTACTTTGTTCTGATTTTATATTGTTGTATCTGAATATATGTTTGTATTTGATTTTATACTGAATGTATTCAATATGCTTTATGTCTGTTTTTGCTGTTGTGTAGAGATTTTGAAAGGCTCAACTAAATAAATTTTATTATTTTTATTATTATTATATTTACAAAAGAAGAGGAGGAGGTACCTAATCCAATCAATAGAAGCACTCTGGATAGGAGGTCGATACCAGTCCTGTCACAGAAGAAAGGGTTCTGGAAAGAACTCCTAAAACTGAAGGTGGACAAAGCAATGGGGCCTGATGGGATTCACCACAGAATTCTAAAAGAACTAAGGAGAGAACTAGTGACTACACTTAACAAATCATGGGAGGATGGGGTGGTACCTAAGGACTGGAGGAGGGCGGATATAATTCCCCTTCACAAACGTGGGAGCAAAGCAGAGGCAGGAAACTACAGACCTATTAGCTTGACCTCTGTGGTAGAGAAAATGATGGAACTCACTTCTGAAAGAAAGAATTGTTGGCATCTAGAGGCCAGAGGGCACAGGACCCAAGGCAGCATGGATTCACAGTGGGACAGCCATGTCAGGCGAATTTAATAGATTTCTTTGACTGGGTGACCAAAGTAGAAGACCAGGGAGGGCTGTAGACATGGCCTACCTAGATTTTACAAGGCATTTGACAGAGTCCCACACAAAGATTAATAAACAAATCAGCCAGCCTGGGAGTGGCTCTCCAGGGTGGTAGCCTGAGTAAAAATTGGCTGGACAACAGGACACAGAGGGTAACAGTAAACGGAATCCACTCTGAAGAAAGGGGGTTACTAGCAGGGTACCACAGGGTTCAATACTAGGTCCGGTCCTTTTAATGTCTTTATAAGTGATATTCTTGAGGGGACTGGAAGGAAAAGTATGCCTCTTTGCAGGCGACACAAAGATCTGCAACAGGGTTGATGCACAAGGGGGTGGAAAGGATGAGAAGGGACTAGGCAAGGTTGGAGGAATGGTCAAAAGTATGGCAGCTTAGATTCAATGCAAAGTAATGCACCTGGAAACAAAACCCAGGGAAGAGTACACAATGGGGTACTAACAACAACAAAATGGAAAGGGACCTGGGGTAGTCATATCAGATGACCTGCAGGCAGGCAATGTGAAATGGCAGTAAGGAGGGCTGGGGGATACTGGGATGTATAGGGAGAGGCATCACCAGTAGAAAACAGGAAGTTGTTATCCCTCTATACAAACAGTTGGTGAGACCCCATCTGGAGTACTGCGTGCAGTTCTGGAGACCCTATCTCATCAAGAACATAGACAGGATGGAGGCAATCCAGAGGAGGCAACTAAAAGGGTGCAGGATCTGCACGGAAGCCATATGGAGAGAGACTACAGGAGCTTAATATGTATACCTTGAGGAAAGGAGGGAGAGGGGACATGATAGAAACTTTCAAGTACCTCAAGCAAATCAACAAAGTCCAAGAGGGTAGGATCTTTCAGAAAAGAGATGTGTAAGAACAAGGAGGCAGAATTTGAAGACAGAGGGGACGGCTCAGGGCAATGTGAGGAAGTATTTTTCACGAGAGAGTGGTGACTGGATGGAACAGCCTTTCTGAAGAGGTCGTGGGGTCAAAATCGAGGGAATTCAAGAATGCATAGGTCAGACAGGCAATTATAGTGGGGGATAGGAGGATGTAGGCTGTTGGTTAACTAGGATCTGCAGCTTACCAAATAGGTAGGAAATGGGCAGACTAGGTGGGCCAAACAGTCCTTCTCTGCCATCAAAGTCTATGCTTCTATATCCGAACTTAATGGCAGTGCCAGAAATTCAACATAAGGATCTTAGGACACAGTAATTACATAATTATACAAAATATGAAAACAGATCATCACACCTCTATGCTCCTGTACACAGAAATTAGAACAAAGCAGACAGAAACAATTCTGTGTCTTTATTTTCTGGTAAAACTGAGCTTTGTCATGTTAACAAAGCAGAAAATTCCTGTTCAGTGTTTATTTCCAAACCTTCAAATCGCACTGGCTTTCAAAGAAATATGAAAAAATAAAAGTGAAAACCTTTCTTTTTAATTAATAAGCGTTTGCAACTCTACTGGAATGTGACATGAATGATACATTCAGGACAGAAAACGGACATTAGTTATGATGATAACTCTGGACTATAAAACAATATAAGAACTGAATAAGAAATGTTAAGTTCACTTGTCTACAACTGATATATTTTGTAAAAACTCAATAAATTAGATATATAATCTAATAACTTTTGAAAATCATGCACAAATCTGTACATTTTCAATAATGGAAAAAAACATTAACATTAGGTACTTGGAATGTACACATTAGCAAACATCTGTATGAAAATACTGAAAATCTTCTCCTCCTATAATTTTTACAAAACAAAAATCACACAACTATAGAACTCTATACTATTAAAACTTCCTCTTAGGTAACCTGAACTATAAATTAACTTTTCTATCGAATAAGAGCTTCATGGTGCTAAGAAGTTTCTGAATATTAGAAACATGAATGTGAATTCGCTAAGGATAGTGCCACAATTTTTTGTATACTTGCTGATCTATCCAAGTAGCGTGGCTGCAACAGCTACAGAATCCCTTGACTCAAACACCAGTAGTAAATATGGGACTTTTATCTTCTTGGCACTACACATAAAGGAAGACCACACTCTACACTTAAAAGCAGTGAGAGCTGTTTCTCATAACAAGCAGCAAGCCTTCCACCCTCACAGTGACTCATGGGAAGGCATGAACCTCACTTCCATGTGGGCCACCAAACCCTTGGAAGGTTAAAATATTTCAGAATTTGGTGTTATATGGTATGCAGCAGCCAGACCCATGTGCATTTGGGAAAAACACAGACACTTGCTACTTAATGCACAAGCTTAACCTACAGGCAGTGAGTTGAGGGAAGCAGTTCCTAAACCACAAGACCTAGAAATGCCACCAACGGCTCAGAGAGAACCTTTAGGGACACCCAAATGGTTCCATTCAATGTTACTGTATTACAAACTATTATACCATAAAGATATGAATAGTTGCATTAAAACTACTTTGATATAGTTTTGCTCAACTGCCTCTGTCTCATTCTAACCCCTTGCATAAAGGAACCTTTCTAATCTGTTCTTAGAAAAATGTTAAGTATTTATGCTGACAATCCATAAAAAGTTATCCCTTGAGGCTGACAATTTCTTATTCAGCTGTTAAGAAATTCATTTTCAATTGTGCTTTGGAGTTTTCTTTAAATATGCATTTGGTTTGGCTGATGTGGGCTTATATACCTTAACAAGTGCACTCTGCATGCCCTCAGTTGAAAAAAAACATATATTATATGAATTATGGAACATGAACATAGCAGTTCAGGTTTTGATAGTATTTGTCACTGATGTTGAAGGAAATTTTATACTTACTGCACTGCTGCCGGTAAATATTAAGTCTTTCAACTAGCTTCTTTTGTACATTGTTACTCAAACCCGATACTGCCATGTCCCCACCCCCAAGAAAAACGATTAACAGACTTCTGTCTTAGAATTAAAATTTCAGCTTCGCTGTTGCTCGTCCTAAGTCAACCACGAAGCATACCTTCATTTGAAAGAACAATACTAATGCACAGTAGTGAAAATAAGTGAGTTGTGGGACTGGCCCCTCCTTGTAAATGGCCATTCAGTCCCCACCTTTAAAGCAGGTCTGTGTGCATTCTGCCCCCATGCCTTTTCAAAACCTGAATATACTTTAAACAAATCACACAGATACTGAAGTCCTTTCTTTGTTAATTGTTATACTTAAGCCACTGCTGATGCATGAAAATCAAAACTTCACTACCCACTGCAATCCAGGATAAACCAATACCTTTAAAAAAAACAGTATTGCTTATGTTATTTGAGTCATTTGTTAAACGGACTGTACAACTAATTTATACATTCTTTCAATGTTAACAGTAACCAGTAAAAAAAAAACAAAGTGAAAAAATAACCAATTATTCAAATGATTCAAATATTTATGTTCTTTTTCTAGTGTTAATAAGTTAAAAATTATAATCTGTAAAATTAAGTTGTTTACAGTAACCAAATCCTATATCTATTTAAAACTATGAACAGATATGCAAAAAAAGTCTATAAATAACTTTACAAATATACATGTCAAGCAAATATACTTTCTGTATACTGCTACTAAGATTGAATGGGACCTCTGAAGGAGTCAATCAGTATATCCTAGATTGCAATGTTCCTTTATTTTAACGTTGAATGAGATATTTAACTGAGTAACTGTATAAAGTTATACTGCTGTCACAGCAATATCATACACTTTCTTATTTATATATTTACAATTCTCCATAATAAGCCTTTCTAACGTTAGGTACAAGGTTCTGGTCCACTGGTACTCACAGCTGGTGACCGCTAATTACCATAAGTAGGTAGGAACCAAGAAGATTCAGGCACAAAAAAGGTACAGACATTTGGCACAGCTAATAATAATAATATGAGCCTTACGTTTTTTGGGCCGGTATTCACATTGCCTATTTGTTTTCTTACATGGCACTTGGTCAATAAAAAAGTAACTACAGTAGTATGCCAGAGTTGAATAAGATAGCACCTCTTATGCATAGCTGTAGACTATGAAGTAACTGTGTAAAGTTTCATATTATATATATAATATATATCTTAAAACATTTCATTTAAAGGTATTTGATAACTTTTTTTCACTTCACAATTTCTATGCTGTTCCTGCCCTGTTATATTAACAGTTAATAGCACTGAATACCTGGAAGTTACTGAGCCTTCCACCTGTTCTAGAAAGGCTCATTTATAGCTTTGTACAAAGAGCATTACTAAATTCTTTACAATGTTATA
Organism: Neoceratodus forsteri; assembly: GCA_016271365.2. Taxonomy (NCBI): domain Eukaryota; kingdom Metazoa; phylum Chordata; order Ceratodontiformes; family Ceratodontidae; genus Neoceratodus; species Neoceratodus forsteri. The sequence goes on from CM057452.1 coordinate 429,336,938, forward strand.
CCTATGAATTGCCCTTGGTTGTCTTCATTGTATTGTAGGCACAGAATGGTAGCTCTGACACTCTATAGTACATTGCTAGAGGTCAGTACCTCTAGCTTTAACATTCGACTAAGGAAGAAAACTCTGCAAACACAGTTCCTTCATGCCAAACAGTGCTTCTTGACTTCTTATACAGCAATTTCAGTTCTAAGGCTCAAAAAAATAAGTTCTTCTTTCATTATTGGACAGTCTTTTTCAAAATGTTTTTCCTTCACTATGCGGTTTGTCCAAGACCACTGGGCCTAAATTCTTGTACTTTCTCATCAACAAGTGAAAGTGTTCATGTCTGATGACACCGTTACACTGCTGGCGTTTCAGAAGACAAGGAACAAGTCCAGGCAGAGGATCGTGAGCAAACACAGAGTCATCTCCCGAGGAACATGTGCTCTACGAGTCCTGGCACGTGGGTGAATACTGTTCAAATGGCACAGACAAATCCAGGTACTCCTAACATAGAAAAAGAGGGAGAGAATTGAGCACGGAAACATAGACAATGACTGTAGAAAAAGACCACTGGCCCATCCATGTTGCCTGTGACAGCCTATCGTACCCTAGACCTTTGTCTCTACAGCTTTAGCTCACACTATTCACCCCCCATGCTCCCGATTTACTGCTATCGCCTGAGTAACTACGTGAGAATAATCCATGGTTGGCTGTGCAGTAATACATTAATAACCAAGCGGGCCTGGGTGGGTTGTTTTCAACCACCCAGGAAATTAGATTATTACAGTACTAGCACACACCAGAGTGTTTATTATAACATTAGTAAAATGGTCAAAAGTGTTATAATAAGTTATACTAAATATGGCATGTTTGATTATGTGCCAATATGATTCTGTAAATATCCTCTAACTCTACAGAACTGACATTTCTAAAATATGAATCTGAGACTAACTGCAGCAGACAATTCTGTAATCATTGACTATTAAAAAGGGACAAGCGCATAAAAGGTACATATGTAGTCATGAAACGCTTGTGAAAAACCACAGCTGAAAAATATTTTATAAATTGTGCAGCACCACCACTGTGAAATTTCAAGTATTCCCACAACTTCTAAATGGTTCTGCAATTTTATTTAAAGATATTGTATCTGTTTTCTTTTCTGACTATGCCATACTCATTAAAGCAGTCCAGGTATCATTCCGCTGAGTGTGGAGTCTTCACAATATGAACATGGGCCCTTCAGTGCTACTTTCTTAGTCTTTGAGTTAAAGAACAGGTTGACTTTAAAGAGCAGCTAACACCTTCAGGATAACTAAACAAAACATAATATTTAGACACAGTTCTGTTTATATTTCACATTAATTCTGTATTTTCCCTCTCCATTATTTATTATTGAGGCCACCTGCATGAAAACAGGATCTCTATTCCTGAAGAGTTCATCTATTCCTGTTGCTTTCTCCCCACCTGAGGTCATAGTGCACTGCTTGCGACATCACAATTACTCCCATGACAACAGATTGTGATGTCACAACAGAGGATTATGACAAGAAGTATGGAGTAAGCTGTGGAGACAGATGAACTCTGATAGATAAAGATCATGTATTCGTGCACATTTCCTCTGTAATAAAACATAGGAGGAGAAAGCTATAGATATATTTGAAATGCAGGCAGAACTGTGCCTAATAATTATGTTTTCAAAGTTTTCTTTGAGGCATCAGCAGCTCTTTAAAAGAAGAACCGCCTGTAATATCATGATTCCCTACTGTAATATCACAAAGTATTGCAAATATTGTTTTACGTTTTCTCTGTATCACTGAATTTATGTACCACTGGACATTTGTGAAAATGGGCAATTCTGCTCACATACTTTCCAGTATAAAAAATATTAAAATTGAAATTAACCGTCTTTAGACATCATTTGATTCCTTGATTTTCCTCCTTTATTCAAATGATTATAGCAAACACTCAGCTAGGTCAAATCCAACAGGAGTAATGTTAGAGAATACATCTGCTAGGACAGTGGGTGGGGAGGGGGACTTGATTCCATCTCATGCCTATTAGCCATATTATGCATCCAAATAAATACTCCACTGCTACAAGTGCCTTCATTCGCCATCTCAGTGGCCCTATAATCATGTGAGTATTTGCTATTTGTAGCATAATAAGAAAGTGGAACACTCCTTGCTGGCTGGGATAGCCATTGCTCTGAAAAGCACTACAAAATCTACACTCTGAAATCACCACTGATTATTTGTGTAAAATTTATAATGAAAATGTATGCTTTTGAAGGGCCCTTGACAACTTATGGAATGCTTTAGAAATATGTAAGCAGTAAGACACAGCAGTGTGGGCTATATACTTCTAGTGTGTGACCAGGGTGTAGTGAGTCACGAGGCCACAGGTCATGCCCCTTCAGCCCTAGCTATGCACTAGAAGTGTATAGCGTACCCCATGTGTTCTTTTTGTTTTTTGAGGAAAGGACTACTGTCCAACTGTAGCCACCGTAGCTGTAGTTTTCTACTGAAGTTGTTGTCATGGCTTCACACACACACACACACACACACACACACACATATTTCTGTTATTTGATTCCCAATCCCCATTTCCTTTTTTCTTTTAAATTAAGCGGTGAGTCAATGACTGAGTGGCGTACTGTGATTGCAGCACCAGCTGCTGAGGAGTGAGCATGCGGCGTCTACAAACAAAGAATAACATGAAGTTTGGATGCCAGTATTCTTTAGCTGTTTATTTTTATACGACTGTGGGGTGAGGAGTTAAGACATTAGTAAGTATTTGACAGCCAGGAGACAGAAAGTGAGGCACAGGAGTAGGGGCTGAGCAGCTCACAGGAAAGCCATAATGATCACAGTACACTAAAAAGAGTAACAGTGGTTTGTACAAAGGCGATTTACAAAAAAAACGACTGATCTACAGGTTCTGCTGTTTTAAGCTGTACATTTATTTCAAGGACAGTATGTGAGGAAAGTTGGGTGTTTTCACTCAGTAATGTAAATAAAAAGGATGGCGGTTCTAACTGTTCTTGAACACTGTAAATGAGCATTTCTTTCTTTTTTCTGGTACTGCATCCAGTCTGCCAGCACTTGATTTCAGCCGCACTATACACTTTCAGCGCATGCCTATCAATCTATCACAGGGCTAGAAATATTAAGCTCATTTCATAAATATATTTTAATGTCCAAATCATATTACACTGTATTTATAAAAATATTTATTTAAAATTAGGTGATCAGGACAGGCACACTGATTTGGACCTTGTTTCAAAGTGCTACCTAGAGGAGGGGATACAGCAGGAAGTAAAACAGTAATAACAAATATAGGGACTGCAACAGGTGCATGTACATGAACAATAACAGTAAGGTACATCACTGAGAGGCGGGGAGATACCTGGGGACTGGAGGAGGGCAGAGGTGGTCCCCTGCAAAGACTGGAAGTAGGGAGGAGGCAGGCAATTATAGACCTGTAAGCCTGACCTCAGTGGTGGGAAGCTGATGGAGTCCCTGCTTAGGAGAGGGTAGTGAAATTCCTGGAGTCAAGCAGTGCAAAAGACCCAAGACAGCGTAGATTCACTGAGGTAGGTCCTGTCAGACTAATCTTATCGATTTCTTTGACTGGGTGACCAGGGTGGTGGATCAGGGAGGGGCAGTGGATGTGGCCTACCTGGATTTCAGTAAGACCTTCGACACCGTTCCTCATAGAAGGTTGCTTAACAAATTGGGGAATCTGAATGTGGGCTCTAAAGTGGTAAAACTGGTTGGAAACTGGCTAAAGGCAGGACCCAGAGGGTGGTAGTAAGTAGCATAAAATCAGAAGGGAGGTGACCAGCAGGGTTCTATAGGGATCGGTGCTGGGTCCAGTTCTATCAATGTCTTCATAAGTGACATTGCAGAGGGACTGGAGGAAAGTATACCTGTTTGCAGATGACACCAAGATCTGTAACAGAGTCAACACACAGGAGTGGCTAGATAAATATGAGAAGTGACCTAAGACTACTTGAGGAATGGTCAAGGGTTTGGCAGTTGGTTTCAACACTAAGAAGTACAAGATAATGCACCTGAAACACAGAAACATAGAATTTGACGGCAGACAAGGACTGCTTGGCCCACCCAGTCTGCCCATTTCCTACCTAATGGATAAGCTGTAGATCCTAGTTAACCAGCAGCCTACTTCTTCCACCCCACCCCTAGAATTGCCTTATGACTGTCCTGTGCATGCTTGAATTCCACCACTGTTTTGACTCCACAACCTCCTCTGGAAGGCCGTTCCATGCAACCACAACCCTCTCTGTGAAAAAATACTTCCTTACATTACCTCTGGCCCCCATCTTCAAATTGTGCCCCTGTTCTTGCACACCTCTTTTTTGAAAGATGCTACCCTCTTGGACTTTGTTGATTCCTTGAGGTACTTAAAGTTTCTATCATGTCCCCCTCTCCCTCCTTTCCTCGAGGGCTATACATATTAAGCTCTTTAAGTCTCTCTTCATAAGTCTTCGGTGCAGACCCTGCACCATTTAGATGCCCTCCTCTGGACAGCTTCCATCCTGTCTATGTCTTTGCGGAGACTGGGTCTCCAGAACTACGCAGTACTCCTGATGGGGTCTCACCAGCTGTCTGTACAGAGGGATAACAACTTCCTGTTTTCTACTGGTGATGCCTCTCCCCTATGCATCCCAGTATCCCCAACTCCCTCCTTGCTGCCATCTCACATTGCTTGCCACCTTTAGGTCATCATTACATTCCCCCCAGGTCCCTTTCCATTTTTGTTGTTGTTAATATCTCACCCCCATTGTGTACTCATCCCCTGGGTTTTGTGGGATACAGAAACCCAAGAGAAGGAATACAGGATTTGGAGGGGCAGGTTTAGCCACCACAAGTCAGGAGAAGACCTGGGGTTATCTGATGACCTGAAGTCACCAAACAATGCGAAAAGCAGTGGGGAAGGCAAATAGAAGGCTGGGATGCACAGGAAGGGCATAACCAGTAGGAGGCAGTGGTGATGCCACTGTACAGATCACTGGTGAGGCCTCATCTGGAATACTGTGTCCAATTCTGGAGACCGCATCTCAGGAAGGACATAGACAGAATGGAAGCAGTCCAGAGAAGAGCAACAAAATGATACATGGACTGCACCACAAGCCTTATGAGAAAAGATTCCAGGAACTTAATATCTATTCACTGGAAGAGGGAAGCGAGAGGGGGATGATATGCTAGGAAGTATATTTTCAGAGAGGGTGGTGGATCATTGGAACAGTCTACCAAGCTGGAGGTGGTGGAAGCAAAAGACGATGCGAGGATTCAAAAGAGCATGGGATAAGCATAAAGGCACCCTGCTGTACAGCAGAGTGGACAGTCCAGATAAGAGTAGGGATTGCCAAACCAAGTAGGAAATGTGCAGACTAGATGGGCTGTATGATCCTTATCTGCCGACAGATTCTATGTTTCTGTTTCTATGGTACAAGCAATACATTTCAGAAAAACAAACAAACAGAAATGTGTAAAGTGTGCAAAGTGCATAGGTTATGACAGTAGCAAGGACAAAAGCAAGGGGTGTGCTGCCGACGAATGGCAAGATATCTGTAACAGAATAATGGTGAATGTAAAATTCAAATTACAACGTACACTGAGTTACAAGCTACACAATAGGGTAAGAGACAAAATGGGTAAACAGTGGAAGGGTGACTAGGGCATTGGTGGTTATAGTGTGGAAGGAAGAGTGGTTGCTACAGGTGCATGCTTTTGAACAGTGTGCCAGTAAGAGCGATTTGACAAGAGTACAGGGAGGATGAGAGATGGATGGGGGTGGAAGGTTGTTCCACAGTGTTGGAAGACAGATAAAGAAGGCAGACTGACCTGCTACAAATTTGCAGGGAGGGATATGAAAGGAAGAGCTGCAGACCATCAAAGAGTAGGAGGATGGGATGGCTGGGTAAAGAGACAGGAGAGGTACAGTGAGTGGTAACAATGGCAAATCGGCATTTCACCAAAGAGGAGGAACAGTGTAAGAGGCTGGATCTCTAAAGAGAAGAGAGATTTGCATTGACAGAGCAGTGATGGGTAAGAAATTGGACACTAAGGGTGAAGCGGATGAAGGAATGAGAAAGGGGGTCCAGACTGGCAAGTGCAGACTTTGGGGCAGCACCAATCAAACACCAGCATGATCACCTTGCATGATCTCTTGGCAGACCAGGAAAGGAGGCTGGATTTTTTAAGTACAGTCACCAAGCTGAGGTGAAGTTTCTTATGTATGGTGTCAATATGGGTGGCAAAGCTGAGGTCCTTGTCCAGTCACAACCCCAAGTTCTTAAAGTGGGGTACCTCTTCAAGCAGGTTGCCATCCAGAGTCTTGAAGACAGGGGTATGTTGAAGCCTTGCTAGTCTCTGTCTAGTGCCAAATGTCAAAGACAGCATATTGGCATTTAGTGAGAGCTGGTTTGGGTGGAACAACCACTGGACATTATCAAAGTCACACTGGACTGACTATCCCAGCTCAGGGATCAATGCACCAAAAACACACAGAACTGAGTCATCTGCATACATGTGGATCTGTGACAAGACACAGGTGGAGGGACGTCTTTAGTCTTTAAGAAGATGGAGAAAAGGATTAAGATGAGGATGGAGCCCTAGGGACACCAGACCTTATGAACAAGGGGCAGATAGGGGCATTACCAGCCTGGACTGTCTGAAGCCAATCAGAGACAGGAAACCACCTAACTGCCAAGCTGGACAGGCCCATAGCACTAACTTATACACAAAAGGGTGGGCCATTGTATTTATTTATTGATTTGAATTTTGATGACCTGGTAGGCGACTGAGACAAGTTGTCCCCTTTTCAGGGGTGACCCGGGAACATACACACTCCATAAATAAGTCATAGCATTGTAGAGGTAAGCATTTACAGCATCTAGGGAACATACAATGATAAAATAGTAGATCAGAAGCACACAGAGTATTGTGTAACCAATATACTAATGATTACTAAGTTCATAGACTAGCTATTTTGTATATACATATTTACATGCTGTCATATACAGTGAGGTCATAAGAGGAGAAGTTTTAGAAATGGACGAGGACAGGTATCTCTTAGGTCAAGAAGATGAGCAAGGAAGGGGTAGGAAGAGGACTAGAAGATCACAGAAGGAGTTTTAATTACAGATGGAAGGGAGATAAAAGAAGATAAAAAGTATCAAAGGCCTTTGCTTGGTCGTGAAAATGGCCACAGTAGACAGGCCCTAGTCCATGCCCTTCAGCAAAGAGTGGTGATCTAGAGGATGGAGACAGCAGAATGGTGTTTGGAGAAGCCATACTGGAAAGGGTATAGGAAAGAGAGGAGGAGTCAAGATTGGTGGATAGCTAGGATAGTACAAAGTTTTACCTGCACCGTAGCAAGAGCAGGTAGGTGGGAGATGGGCTGGTAATTATCTGGGGTAAAGTCACCCTTTAAGGAGGAGAGGATTTTAGTCTGCTTCTAGAGCTGGGGATGAGCCCAAGCTGGAAAGAAAGATTGGAAAGAAGCAAGAAGGGTACCAATGGCCAGCACATGGACATGAAGATCAGTATCTAGACCATTTTGCCTGTGCCTGTTACGGAAATTAAGAGAGAGTCAGCGGACTGGGCCAGTAGCATAGCGGTATCACTACTTGCTAACTGGCGACCCAGGCATGGAAATGGACACAGGTTGCTTGGGCCTGGCTGGGGCAGAGGATATGTGCCCTGCTCGTCATCTGCTACAATGCCGCTTGTTTGGGCCATCTGTGTGTTCCACTGTATTTGGCTTTTATTGTAGGATTTATCACTGTGGATTAATAAACTTTGGATTTTGGCAGCATCCTCTTAAAAGAATGTGTTTTTTGTGTGTGTGTGTGCATGTGACTTGGAACAGGGACTGGTCTTCACATGAACCAGCAACCCCCACTCCGCTGGAAGGGCCCAAAACTACCTGGGTGAGTCTTCACCTGCCACCCAGTCGAAGCAGGAGGGCAGCACAATGGGACCCAAATGTTTGGGGATGGCCTGTCCCTGTCCTTGGGGCTATACATGTACACACCTCTACATGCACACACAGTGCATCACTGTGCTGTAGGCACCCAGATGGGTGAAAATTTAAGGCAGAAAACCCCTGACCACAGTAGGATGGCACCCGGTCCCTCCCAGGTCCTGCACCTCCAACTATGGCACCTCTGCATCTGGATTGTGCTTCAGAAGGGCTTGGCTGCCCCTCTGACCTCACCATGGGGGATCCTGCAGAGATGTAAGCCCTACTGATGGCGGGTGTCAGGACTGGAAGGACCCAAGGCAGAAGGGGGCAGGTTAGAGACTGGGTGCCTAAACAAGCGATGAAAAAAATGAGAGTATGTGCGAAGGTAGTCTCAGTGGAGACTGGCGAGAAAAAAGATGCTATGAGCATTGGGGGCATTTGGAGAGACATGGTAGGCGGAGAGGGAAAGGTAAGGAAAGGGTACAAGATGAAAAAAATTCTGATGAGCGTCAAGTGTGATGGCCGGCGTTAGTCATGTCATGTTGGTTTATCCGGCCAGGTAGGGCGAAGTCTGCAAGGTGATGTGGAATGCACTGTATGCGTTTCTGAATAAAAGCAAGCAATGCTTTTATATTCTAGATTGCTGAAGTGCTTTGTTTGGCAAATGTGCTACTCATTTCTCTGACATAGTGTATCGATTTTATGAGTTTAGAACCTATCTCTTACTTGAGTCCCCTTTTTGCACGAGATGAATTCTTGAAAGTATTGATTTTGGAATCCTACAAACTACATTGGTGTATACCTCACCTAATTCCCTATTTAATCAACAGTTGGATTACGGACTACATTCTTTTTATTTACTATACTTTATCACTGGGGCTCAGCTGGCCACCTTTAGTCCACCCTACTAACCCCAAACTTCACCCCAGCTTCCGTGATCCGGGACACACCTCCACCCCACAAGCACCTGGATTTCCCTCCAGGGTGGGGCCGTCACTTCCCGACAGAACTGCTACTATGATACCAGGGGTGAGAGGTCACCAGACCCAGGACAGAAGAGGGGCAGTGACAGGCGTCATCTGCTGACAGACCCCAAGGTTTTCCGTATTTAGTTGGGGAGGCGTGGCATGCAATGATGCTAGTGGTGTAAGCACACAAAGCATCTGGCACACCTCTAGCATCAACCCAGCCACAAGTAGAACTATTCTGTGGTCACCCAGGGTGTAGTACCTGAAGGCACAACTCACCTACCCCCAAAGGTGGAGGCATGCAACAGTCGTTCAATCCACCTCCTCCACAGCCGGCCCTCTGACCCCCCAGTCTGGTCTTGAACCTAGTCACCAGCGTTGCAGGCGGAAACATTACCACTGCGCCACCTGGCTGGCCCTACTTGACTACATTTTAAAGCTAATAATGACCTCATAATAAAACATAAAATCCCTACACTGTAATTTCTCTACTAGAACAGGTTATTGTGACGCCCTGAGTTAATCAGCTGAGCTGCATACACCCTGTGGAGGAGGAACAGCCCTGCTGACTCTCCCTGACAACAGCTTCTAAAAAGCTGAGCTGCATGTAACCTGTGCAGGAGCAGCCCAACCTTTGTTAATAAGGCAGCTTAACAGTAAGGGAGGTAGATCTGTAGTGAGTTGCATAACAGGAAGTACTTTAACAAGTGAATGAGCGTGTCATCAATGTCTTATTTTTAAGCAGTTTAAAACCCTTTTGCCTATATTTTAGTATTTTTTATTTATTTTAACTCTGGTGACCCGGGTAGGCCCTGGAACCATCACAGTCCCTTTTTCAGGGCGACCCAGGATTAATTACAGGTAAAGTTAAATATACATTTTACAGGATACTAGAAAAGGAGAATAGCTCACATAACAACAAACAATAGTCAGGACAATTAGTTAATACATTCAAGACACTTCGGGTTCTGACAATAAGGTTATTAACATATTTCCCATTTATCGTACAATAAGCCACTCCGGGCGTGGGTGTATACTGAATTAATGCGCCCGGCTGCTTAAGTGGGCCGATGCTATTGTGCTCACAATGCGGTATCGCATGCAATAATTTAGCCTACACCCATTCCTGTTGTGGCTTATTGCTTGCTTACTTTATGTATCATTCTGTATCATTAAAACCAACATTTTATTTATGTATTTTGTAATCTTTGACCACACCTGAAAAGTGCAATTATTAACCATAATCAGGGCCACAGATTAATGTTTTTTTGGGAGAAACCCTGCACAATCCTAGAATCTGACGATCTAAGCATCGGTTAAACTTATAGAACTTCATGAAATTTGGTATTTCATAGCAGAGCAGTGCATCTACCATTCATACCATGTATTATGGTTTAAATTATTTTCTGCACCATTTCATTTTGCTTTCTTTGTTTTATTTAATTTTCTATCATTCTGTATTTGTACTTACAATATAGAGTTTGACAGCAAAGTTACAGTAAAATCCAAAAATTAAAAAGCAATCACCGGTGCGATCCTGGAATACTGAATCCTGAAAGTGGAATTTGATCATTTACAGAAAATAACTAGCCCTGATCATACCTACACATCCCTGAGTATTGTACTGTGTTATAGAAAATGGTTTAGGAAAATCCGAAATCAGATTAGTGGACAGCATTCCAAAGCCATATGTCTGTCAGCAAACAAATGAAGCTGCCACTCTACCTGCAGGCGGACTATTCTACATATAAAACTTTTATAACACATTTTAAAATACTTCTTTTAATTATGTTATTGCAAAACCAAGGTTAAAGCCCATCTTCTAAGTGCAATAAGACCCAATAGTGTGTGGGGTGTTGGGGTCTCTCTACACTTCCAGGAGCTGTAAGGCCCTCTGCCTGCAGCATCAGGCCTCACTCGCCCTTTATCCCCAACACCCTGTTGAGTCTTTTTGCTTACAAAGAATGGCTTTTAAATAAAAATAATCATTTTATGTTGCTTGCGCATGTGCAAGAAACATAGTGCCATCATCGGAGATTTCGGAGGTGTGTCACCTCCTCACTCCAATTCAGTCAATTGTGCTGGCAGGCGCTGCCCCTGTAAGCCAATGCATTTGGAGCTGTCTGTAATCACGCTCAAAATGCGTAGCGCTCCCAGTTGAAAGGGGAGCTACGCTTCGATGAGCACCGATAAGATATCCCCGGCACGCGCAGCTCCCCCCACAGACACATGCAAGGCGCGCGCGCCCAGACGCACTATATAGCCGACGGGTGCCCAATCCCTGTTGGCTGAGCTGCGTCCCCGGTAGTAGGTGCCACGCTGGGAAACCACCCCAGTGTGGCAAGCGGTCCTGGCCCGACAGGGTGCCCAATCACATCGGCTGAATACCAAATCCTTGTGCCACGCTGGGGAGCCCACCCCAGCATGGCCAAGCGTCCCACGTAGTCATTTTTAAACCTACATGCAAATAAGCGGTCCCATGGCGCGTCTCCCAACCCCCTACAACCCGCACCACCCTGCGCACCCAGCCTCCCCACCCCCCACCCCATACACCTCCGGACCTCGGCGCGGCGATCTTCGGTGGACGGGACTACGTCTGCACTCTTCAAAGCCGACCTTGAACTGAGGAAATGCCGTTAAAGCTGTATAATGGGCTAGATAGGGGTTTCAACTTTGTTGCATATCTCAGGAATTTTGCACCAAATTTTCAACATGGGGTTTTGGGACCCCTTCTCATGAATGATGTCACTGTCATGGTGTTATTCGGGCCGAAGTGAGATTTGGCAGTGACTGCGAAATCACCCTTCGGGCGAATACATGACGACATAATTCATGAGAAGGGTCCCAAAACCCATGTTGAAAATTTGGTGCCAAAATTCAAAAAATGACTGTTTCTGACGTCGTGCGCGGTTCCTCGCAGGCTCGTAAGTTCACAATTTCAATATTTTCCTCCAGATTTCCAACATTGTCATTTTGCACACCTTCTTATAAACAGGACAGCTGTCATTTTCACATCTCACCCAAAACATGTTTCCGCCCATGTAGCGCACAATGGCGCCAGTCGATTGTCTTGAAATCAATGTATGGGATAAATTAAGAAAATCACAGTGACACTTCATGAGCAAAGGTCTTAAAATGACTATGTTGAAATTTGGTGGTAAAATTGCAAAAATGACTGTTTTGCGGTGTGTTGTACAGTTCTATGCTGCGCTCGTAAGTTGGCGAATTTTCAATATTTTCCTCCAGATTTTTCAACACTGCCATTTTACCACACCTTCTTATGAGTAGTACAGCTGTCATTTTCACATCTCACCCAAAAGCGTGTTTTCGCCCATATGGCGCACAATGGCGCGGTCGGGTGTCTGCGAAATCAATGCTCGCAAGGACAGTTAAGAAAATCACAGTGACAGTGTTCATGAGCAGAGGTCTTAAAATGGCTATGTTGAAAATCTGGTGAAAAATTCCCTTCAGATGTTCTGCAATATTACTAATGGAGACATTGAACAGAACTGGCCCCAGGACCAATCCTTGCAGCACCCACTGGTTGCCCCCCTCTCCTAGACTGCATGCCATTTACCCCCTCTCTGCCTCTGTCATTAGCCAGTTTCTAGCAGTTTACCACCCGTTCCCCCATGTCCAGCCTACCCAGCTAGTTTATCAGCCTCCTATATGGATGGTGTCAAAGGCTTTGCTGAAATCAAGGTAAGTGTTGTCCGCTGCCCCACCCTGATTCACTTCCTTTGTCACCCAGTCAAATAAATCAACCAGATTTATCTGACAAGATGTCCCACTGTGATCCATGTTGTCTATGGTCCTGGGTTCCGATGGCATCTAGATGCCCCACTATCCTCTTTTAAGCAATGTCTCCAGCAGTCTTCCCCACTACTTGAGAGGTGAGGCTGAATGGCCTATTGTTCCCTGCCTCCTCCTGCTGCTGGACTTGTGTAGAGGGACCACATGTGCCCTCCTCCAATTCACTCATGTTGAATGACTCAGTGAACATGGCTGCCAGAGGTACTGCTATCTCCCTTCGCAGTTCTGTTAATATCCTTGGGCGTATGCCATCTGGTTCCATCGCTTTGTCACCTTCAATTGTAGTGGCTCCTGCAGAGAACTCTTTTGTCCACCTCTTCACCCCCTTAGCAACTGCTGTACTGCTGTGGCCTGCCCCTCCCACTCTTCTGTGAATACTGGCGGAAAGACACAGTGGATTGGGAGGAAGGCATAACTGTCACTTCAAATACCTAAACAGCACATACAAGCAAGCAACATTCGGCATTGACAAATGCTTGTTTAAAGTGTGCTTTTGTAACTATAGTGAAACAAGATCATATGACTTGTTTCAGCCAATCAGAAGGCTTCACGTATCCATGACATACAAAGGTTAGTTATAAAGATCTTGCTTCTCGTGAAATGTGTTATTCCACACAAACCATTGTGTAGATGATATATACTACACTGTTTCTAATGTCTGTATTAGTGTTCTACCTTGTTTTAGCTTAAAACTGCCTTTCTTTCATTCTAAACTATCTGACCCATTTTCTCTGTGTTCTGCTTTCAAATTCTAAATGAAAATAGCATGTGTTCTAAATGAAATAATGTGTTCTAAGTGAAAGAAAAAACATTCCCCCAAAAAAAAAGCATGATTTATTGATCCCTGATTTTAGGAACTACTTACATCAGTAAGATGTCACTGTCAGACACCCTGTCGAGGTCCTCGACTAACTGTTTAAACGTGTTTTGTGACGGAACGATGCACAACATTCTCCTCTCATTATCGTACCTGAAAATCACAGTTATTGTGTAAGTCAAAGAAACATCAGTGCCATGTATGATTAACTCTGCTAATAAATAGGCTTTAAGGAAAAGAACAATGTAATCAAATATTCAGCATGCATTGTACAAAATGGCTAAACAACAGCTCTCCCTCCCACCTTAATGCCCTTGTATATCAGATTTACAGCACCAGAGTTTCACAGAGAAGAAAACCACCCCACAGCAATCCACGAGTCTAGGTTTATATCTGTCTTTGCTTGATGTTACACACAATAGCAGTAACCCTCAACCCATGCTGCATTTCTCAGCTGTTCATTTTGAGGTTAAGGATTTATTTTTCACAAGGCCCCAGCTCTCTCTGTCTAATCAGAATCTAACATTATTCTACTCAGGACAGGCAGCCCAATTGACATGCAATATCTGTTTTCATAGGGTGTGCTACTGCTTTCCTCTTTTTTTTCCAGATTAGTATTTTATCTCCTGTAGCTGCCCGACTGGCCCCATTCTGGTCGGTTCCCCGATCCCCATCACCTGGCTTCTCTGGGACTTACCGTTCTTGCCATCTGTCCTTTGCCTGAAGGCCCTGGAGTGCCCAGTCACAGGTGTGGGGCCTGTAAAGGATCTGGGCTTCATCATGCCACGGTCAGGGTTTTCTCCCTAGGGCCTGCAGCACATTCAGTGGCACGCTGTGCAAATTCTGCATCGAGCCCCCAGCATCAATTGGGCAGGACAACTTTCCTGACATCTGGTTGCACTGCATTTAGAACCACCAGGCTGCAGTTGCCTAGCTGGATGCTCTTATCCCCCTCCCATGGGACAGCTGTCCTCAGAGATGCTCAACCCTCCCTAACCCTCAACTGATCTCCTAAACTCCCAACTTTCTTTCTGAGCCACTGGTACTCATGTGTTCAACTCATTTGTGGCTTCAACTAGGGTGTGTGCAGCAGGTCAGGTTGGAGATTTGGTCCTGTCGGGTGATTGCCCAGTCAATCATTAGACTGGAGCAGATACAAGCCAATTTTTTTAGATAAATGTTTCCAAACTCCTCCCTCCCTTTGAGTGTTGCAACCCCACCTAAACTGCATCGGCCTAAGCAAGAAGGAGTAGCTGTTTTATTTTTTTTTTACCCAGGGCAGCTCATGGAGAAATAGTATCTCACATTCAGTGTGTGGGTATCCTACTTTTACCCAATATTTATAGCTGAGTAGACTGAATGACTAAGAGGTTACATGACATGCTCGGAGTTTCACAGTGGTTAAGTGGCTGTGGTGGGATTTGAACATGAATTCCAAAGCCTGTGCTCTAGTCACTAGACCAAACTGCTCATTTTAAATAAATCTGGGGAGGAAGGATTGGGGTCCCAACAGCTCCCTGGAGGGCATGCAGTCATGTCTGTGATGCCTCCCACACCTGGGGTGGGCAGCTGCCAGTCCCACTCCCAGTCCCCTAACTGTACATGAAGTCTTTGATTGGGGGTCTTCCAATAATACCCCATATTCCAGAGGTACCCTTATGCTGCCTGCACTGGCAGGATCCTTCAGTCGTGTTTCTTTGGGAAGCCTTTAAATTGCCCCAGAACTGACCCACTTTGCTGCTGCCTGCATTGGCAGGTGTATTGTGAACCAGGTCACATCAAGCAGCAACCTCTTCCCATTCCATGGAGGCTGGCCAATTATGTTGTGCCTCACTGCCTCCATACTAGCATTTGGCTGATCACCTTGGAATTGTGTGTGTTGGAAGGGCTATTAATTATGCAGAACCAGGACTCTCATGTTATGCTCGTAGAGAGACTATATATGTAAAACTAAAGGGGTCATCCATGACCCCTCCACTCCTCATATTACCCCCATAGACATAGTATCAGCCACTTGCATATGGCAGAATTTAATCCCTAGTACTCTACATGATGTCCTCTTGATTTTAAATATAAGATCTCTATGGGAATACCTCCTAGGGCACGAGGCAAAAGGCAGTTTGCAGGTTAGCGAAGGCCCTACCGCCCATAAATGACTTTTAAATGGAAGCTTCCCTCCCAAACCAAGCTATCGAAGGTAGTGCCAGAATCTGGGGGTGGGGTGGGGGTGTCATTGGAACGCCTTTCTACAAAATATCCATGGCGGCATGCAACCATGGGTCTCAAGTTTTAAAGCTCAATCCAAAGGGTCTAAGTGAACTGAAAGGGATCATGGGAGCACAAAAAGTTAAAGGTGTCTGAAGTGAAGCCACTGGCTCTCAATAACCTTTTCAGTGTGGGCGGATCCAAAGCTATTGTGTAACTTTCTTTTCTTTTTAATCTGACTGCACCATTTCTTTTCCTATATAGCACTTTTTTTTTTTTTTTGTTCGGGTTCCTATTTATTTATAAAGTTTTACCAGGAAAGAAATAACTGAGCTTGTTACAGCTCCAGATGCATCATAGGGATAGGAAGTAACAGTGTCAAAACATCAATTCCCTAAACAATGTGCAAGTAAACATCATTAAGTGTAAACACCGACTATGCAGCCCCTAATTACACCCTGTCATTTCAGCACTACACAGCTGTAGCTCACTGATACTGGACCTGGAGCAGAATTTTTATTTTTTTTTTGCTTTTAAATATCTTACTAGTTCAAAATGTCTTGTTTATACAACACACTTTACGTATGCAAGGTACACACTGGCTACTTTTTTTTTATTAAGTTTAGGACACCCATGCAATTAAGGACTGCTTCTGGCAAGGTGTATATCTTACCCTGTGGGATCTGTGCCTCACTGGAGGACTGAGTTGCAAGCTTAAATATTAAATGGGACGTAGTGTCCATATTATTAGGGTTACAAATCCCACTCTATGTTAAACCCCTATCTGTGCAACTTGATGTGGCCACTTCTGGATGGACTACCCAAATATCTGGCATGCACATTCTGGGGCCCAGGATCTCAAGGTCTTAAAAATCCCAGTTCAATGAAGTTCCCAATTCATTTCTCTTTCTCAACATCCAAAGGGCTAGGAATGCAAAAGCAGAGCTGACACATGAACTAGACTCTTTTGAGTATAATACATGATGAACAAAGCTTTCTTCACAGTGGTACTGTATGTTTGTCATCTTACTGTAACATGGTACAGTTAAACCTCCTGCTAGTCTGCTCTCAGTATTCTATACAGTTTCAAATTTTGTTGACTTACACACTAAAGAAAACAACGCTGACAGCTTCTAAGCATTGTCGACCTGCTGTACAAACAAATGGTACATTTTCTACTCAGTTGCTGGTACATATTGCATACTGATCCTCAGCTACTAATAACAGGGTATCACTTACAGCTCGTGTGTGCAGTTAGCTGGCTTGTCCATCCGATGTCCTTCCTTTAAAAGCTTAAATAACTCTTCAACAGGGATGCCTGGGTACGGAGACCCTCCCAATGTAAAGATCTCCCACAACAGAACTCCATAGGACCAGCTGGGAATCGGAGAAAGAATAGCACTTTAAATTCAAGGATTTCAATTTTTCTATTTTGGTGCAGCCATGCACAGCTAACAGAGTCATCAACGGCATGACTAATTGGCTTGGCTATCTCTACTAGTTCTGCCAGCACTCTGCTGATCCCGTCAATGGCACAGAAATCCTAGGCACCAAGTCTATAACTGAAATGAGCATTTAATCAGATAGGTGACAGCCCATCCATTAGCCCTGAGCTCTTTGTTAAGCTCTCCACCAGCTCCACTGAGCAGAACTAATCAAATTATTCACACACAGTTTCCCCAGATTGGAAGTGTGAGCCATAGGCTGCCTTGGTCACTAACTGTACAACTTGATACCCAGATATGCCCAATGCAAATGGGCTCTTTCTTTGGTTGGGTCCCATAACAGCACTGACAGAAGCTTCTTGCCAGCTGATGACGACTAGAAATATGGGAACAAAACGTCCTGAAGTCAGCATGCTTCAGATACACTAAGGGCCAAGAGTAAATGCTGGAAACATGAGTGTGTGTGTGTGTGTCTGTGTTACTAGACAGACAGATCCTTTCTACAGTGTCAATGTTAAGGTTAGCAGAATCAGATTATGTTTTCCTCGGTCATTTCTACAGTTATATTTTTTTATAAGCCAGTGATGAGAATTAAAATTTACTGATCACGCACAGTGGCATCCCTTCAGCAGGATCACATGGTTGCAAAGCCCCATTTCAACAGAACATGTGGGCTGCAATGCTACTCAGCTCACCAAATGTTTATGTAATGCAGTCCAGGGAAACTTTAATAAGGGGATGAAACGGGTTACTACTACCATTACAAGGGCTGCAGCAACACTCACAGGAGTCTAAACTTCAACCTCTGCCAGCCCCACAGGACACCCCTGATAGGACAGTACTGGAAAATCCTACTACAATACAGTGAACTGCACACCTTATTGGGAGAAATTATTTCCACCAGGAGGTGGGTAAAAAAAATATCACCGGCCAGCTCAGCGGTGTGGCGGTAGTGCTACCGCCATCCACGCTGGCAACCCAGGATCAGGAGCGATCTTGGGACTGGCTGGAGAGGAGAGGATCAGCATCCCATGCACAGCTCTCTTTCCCAGGGTGGGAGGCTTGCTGTTTCCACCAAACGACTGCCACTGGGTGGAGACATGGTGGCAATGCAGGCATGAAAACAGCAATGAATGGGTGGGTGCTGTGGGACTCTGCAACAATCAAGTGCCTCTACATGCATATGTTGGCGTGCATGCCCCAGCAATGAGTCAGGGGAAAATAAGGAGAAAATGCACAAGGAAGGCATAAATGATGCTCTGCACACTGAGCCCCACCCGCCCCACAAGGAGGCAGCTGCCAGCTGCAACTGGATCTAGTTTCTGGGAGGAACAGACCTCCCCCTCCTGAAACTGCCACGTGGGGCAATCTGTGTGAGTGCCGGACTGGACAGATGCCGGACGAGGTAGTAAATGGTGGAGGCTGGTGGAACAGGGCAGAAGGGCGCCCAAGTCTAACTCAGCTGGGAAGATAAACAGATTATGGAAGGAAAAAATAGCACAGACTTTATTTAATTTCTGCAAACACTGGCAGGAACATTGTGCTACTGCTGCCAAAAATAAAACAGAACTGCCATCAATAATCTAAGGTTACTACAACTGACTATCTGATGCCTGCAGTACGTAGCACAGGGTCAATATTGTAGTAATACAATGCTGTGATCAGGGTGAAGTGCATCTGACAAACCTGCCTGTCATTAGCTCCCTTTTCCACCTCCACTGTCTAAGATTCCGATCCCACAAGTGTGATGTCATGAAGCTGTTGATATTATTAGTACTTTTGTGATAATCCATATCAGTAAATTTTAAATGGTTCAATAATAAACAGTCTACTTAAATAAGTGATAATCAAAGCAAATAAACCTGTTTTGTACAGGACTGAAATCAACAAGAAGGCTTTCTTTTTTTAGCAGTATCTTAGACCACGAGGCCTATTTTTAGCCATTCAAATGCGAGCTGTCTGCATTCTCCAGCACTATTTGCAGTGAAATGTTTCCCAGGAGTCTGGCAGACGCCACCCAATTTTATAAAAGTTATAACCTCTAGTGGTGGCCCAACACACTCTGGGAGGTGTTTCTCTGTAAATTCACAGTGCTTGAGAATACATTTAGATATGAAAATAGTCACGCTAGTATCGCTGTGACAGAACAAATACTAGTTACGCGGTGCCTCAAGCAGCACAAATGCCAAAATAGTCACAACAAATACTGATACAGACACCTCTGTATCACCTTAAAGAATAAGATGTTAATATTTCTCTTGTTAACATAATCAAAAGCAACACATCACAAAAGGTCCAGTAAGCAGGAGGAACTTTCATCATATGGACAAAGCTGACACAGTACCACAGGATTATTTGTACAGCTACGCTCCTGTTTCTTGTGTTCTGTTTTTTTTTTTTTTGTAATCTCTGTGCTCCTCCCTGCACCCAATCTCCGCTCCTTTGGGAGACACACACTGCAGTATCCCTGTCACAACCTACCTTATCCCGTCGAGGTCCCCATGGAGCCTTGGCTATACCCCCTAAGGTGGGTACAAGGTGGGGCACAAACATCCTGAGACACTTCAAGATTCGTCGGACTCCCCTGGGGTATCAGGCGCGGAGCCACCAGGGGTCTCTGCATGGTCGTCATCTCAGAGATCGGGCGTGATTTTTCTTCCACAAGGCCAGTCAAGTAGCGAGCCGGGCCCCCAGGAGAGCGGCGGTCCTATGGACTGCCAGCCTTCTCCCCCGCCCGGCCCTCCGTCTCCCCAGGCTCGTTCACGAACCTGGGTCAATGATATTCGGCGGTAGCACTACCGCTGTGCCGGTGGGCTGTTGTGTTCTATTTTTGGTGTTCATTTGGTTCTCACTAAACTGCAAATACTGACATTCCATTTCTGGGCACCACGTACTACAGCTGAGCAACCCAGAGCAGGCTTGGCCTGGCTTAGCTCAACCTCTATAAGTAACTGAGAACCAAGGTCAAGCCAAGTCACTTATGGTCAAAGTAAGCATTTTGTCAGCCTCGTAGTTAGTGTAGTGTCTGAAACATTCAACTCCTATGGAGAGAAAAGTTTTCAGTATCCAGAGTTTAGCTCATGTTTTGGCTCATCGAGTCAAGCCAGACCCCTGGCTCGGCTCTGGCTTGACTCTGGGTGACAAAATCCTGGCTTGCCCACCTCTACCATATACCACTGACAACAGCTGCCTTTGTACAGGTGATGGATGCCCATTCAACAGCCACCCTGACAGTACCTCCAAAGGAAGGTTTAGGGCTGTGCCTGAGGTCAATTTGTAGTATTCCTGTCTTTGATATTTGATTTGTTTGCAACTCTGAGCTAATCAAAAATCAATATTTTTATGTTTCAGTCTTGTTTGTAGTTACTGACAGCAAAAAGTCATACGTTTCAGTTATTAAGATTTCTTTTAAATGGATTAAGATGTCTGCCACAAGTACAGCTCTGATTGGATAAACCAGGTCAACTACCATGCCTGTATGTTCTCACATGAGGCACAGTGCTGAATTTTAAACCAAAGGTGTAATACCAAGCCATGTAATAAATGCAATACCACACTCTAGGATGCTCCATTCATTAGGTGAAATAAGCACGTCTCTGGTGACTGCTGAGGTGCATCTGCCCTGTGGCATCATGCTGCCACACTCACCAGAAGATTGCCTGTATCCTCCAATGATGCATACTGTGTTGTGTGTTATTGCCACATGAAGTCATGTTATAATAGGATGTAGTGGTCATATGTGTACCACACCAGCCTCAGTGAAGGTCATCTAATAAGGCTTCATTTAGTCTAACACAAATGCAAATATTTTAAGGTGAGATTTAAACAGTATTTTGCTGTTACAAAAGGGCACTATCTGTGTATTTATGTTATTAAGAATTTCTGTTGCACACCTTTAGCTTCAAGTCAAGCACTTCTGCTCTGGTGTAACTACAGCTACTGTGTTGAAGGACATGCTACCATTTTGCCAGGTCCCTTTAGAAATGACATGCATACATCAAGATACTCTCCTGCTTAGAGGATTATACCACTTTAAATGTTTTCTTATGCCCTACTCCAGAATTTGTTTTGAAACAGCAAGCGACAAATAATTAAAAAGTTAGCTTAGGTGCACTCTATAGCATCTGTGCATTTTTGCAGTGAAACAGTTTTCTAGATTCTCTACAAGGTTGGATTTAGTACAAATTTGTCCCCATGATTGTTTTATTCTTTTATTTTGCTTTCTGCTACACTTACACATCGCTCTGATGAGTATAAACCCGGTCAAACAATGCCTCTGGAGCCATCCATTTCACAGGCAGTCGACCCTGTAATTAGACAAAGAGAATGGTCTCTCAGCATATTCAGTCAACCACAAAGGCACCAGCGGAATCCGCCATTCTAATCCCGTTTGAACATTTTGCTCAAAGCAAGTGGGTATGTCTCACCTCCTGGGCAGCAACCTAATCCAGCAGTGTGATCACTTTTAAACTCTGGCTCAGGGTCTCACAAAGAAGCTTCTAAACATCCAAACTATTCATTGTGCAGATTAACGACCGGTGCTGGCATTACATTAAAAAAAAAACAAACAAATAATTTGGGCACTTCTAATACCATGCCTGCCAATCAATGGATGAAAACAACAGGACAATTGCATTTGATTTGACTGCACCTCTGAAACATCATTTATTGTGTAATAGACAAACATTTTCCCAAGCCCTCCTTCCACTCCTATCTTGTGCCCTGATCGTTATGTAATTTCATTTATATGTAACTTCTGCCCAGGAAAGCACACTAAGCTGTGGTACTGTAGCTGTTTTTAGGTGCATCCTGGGGAGATGTGGTGTGGAGAACATGGACCTCTACAGGTCAATAAATATACTGACTTAGAGTTAGCAGTACAAGTAACCAGGCCCAGAGGTGAGGTGCTACCCACTGACACTGATTATTTGGGGTGCTGTAGCTGAACCTATTACTCATGGCTAGAGGCTGTCTTTCCAGCGTATCTGGTTAATGCCACTGTGTGGTCAGCTGGTAGGGCAGTGCACATGCCAAGCAGCACACACTCTCTCTCTCTCTCTCTCTGGCGGCCTGGTCGTAACCTCTGTGTTGACCCCAGCTAGTCCCAGCATGGGTAACTATGCCACCATCATGCCAGTGTGCCTGCCCATGTAACACTTGGAAAACAAATGCATGAAACTGCTAGCCATTGTTACAAGTTTGTTCGATATGGACAACAGGTCCGGGAAGACAGAGAAATGCAGGCTGACTAGATGGACCCTCTGTCTTTTCTGCTGCCACTGTCTATGATATACATTGGAAACAGGTATGGAATTGGCTAGCTGCAGTGTATTTAGCGGACATAATCCTGTCCACGCCAGAAATGGCAGCTTTTCTTTTCCATGAGACTCTCTTCTCCGTACCTGAGAGCATGTACAAATGAATATAATAATTTCAGAATTTGAGAGAGGCTGGATAAGTTGCTACGTTTGATAAGGACTTACAAAATGCCACAGACATGTCGAAACACTGGTGCTTTAGTAAGTGTGAAAAGATGCCACCACAGCCCAGATGGCGTGGAGTTGGCCACGAAACACTGCTCATTCGTGTTGGTTGAAAGCATTTGGAAAATCAAAAGGAGTCAACCGTTCTAGGCTTTGAAGAATTCATGATTTCTGCAATCAAGAAGTGTTTCTCCCACATACACTTGCATTTTTTTTTTTAGAGGAGTAGGCAGCCTGGGGCCATCCATCTCTTAGCAGACAGACTCAACACAACATATAGAGCGATGTATGTATCCATACCCAGCAAGTCTATGTTTCTACTGAGGTGAAATCACATCATACACCTTGACAGCAAAGCTTGAGGGGTCTCTGTGATGTCATCTTACTCCAAGATGGGAACATCAGCCTTGTGCATGGTTGCCCATACATTCTGCATAGCATTTGTTTACTTTCTGAGTCTGTCTTAAACTGTGGTCCAATAAACTGAAAACAGGGTAAGATTTAAAACATTCACTTGGAGTGTTTTCAGCCTTGCTGATATCTGTATTTATTTTACCAGGAACACGCTCCTCTGAGCAGTACTCATTTACTAGGAGGTCCTGGTTGGGACAGATAACATACAATGGGTAATGAGGCAGCGTCACACAATGCAGGAAATTAAGAAACCATTTTAAACTTCATTATGAGGAATGTGCAGTGTAGGTAAGCACAAAGAATCTTAATAGACACAGACATGAGACTATATGCGATCTTACCAGAGTGGTGAGATAGCTACTGTGTTATAACAGCATTCTGACATCGCTACTGTGATATGATAGCATCTTGAAGTGTATGGATTTCCATACCACAACACTGAACCATATACTATAATATCTTGTATTAAATTAATGAGAGAAAAATGGTTGGAACATCACAGGTTGTACTTACGTTAAAGAGATGCACATACTGACGGACTGTGAGGCTGTGCTACAGTTATTGACTATTCTCTCTATCAAGTCAATGGAATTTCTTGTGGGGGTCCTATTTGCTCAACAGTAGGGAAGGGAATTTGGTTTTATATAGCATCGTTCATGTGCACACTATATTTCAAGTTCTATTTTATGCACAGTTACAGCAGCATTCAGTGCACATGCAGTACAGAAGGAGCCGAGGAAGCATGGCGACTTTTATGGAGACAGGGGTGTGAGACAGAGAGAGATGGATAAGGAAAGCAGACCTCTCCTTCTCAATTTGAAAGCGGCGTAAGGATTTGGAGAGTGCTAAAACAGTTCAGGGTACTGAACATACCTTTGCTCTTTTGTTACTGGCCTGCCGAGTTTGGATGTTGTGGGCAAGACCTTCACCTACACAAAGCCCAGGATGCTCACAAACTGATAGAGCAATTATAGAAAGAAGAGCACGTTTGGAGGCAGAGAGGAGTAGCACTCAGATGTGAACTTTCAGCTACAGAGGCAGTCCATGAGTGTCACTTTCTTTTAATCTGCACATTATGTGGCACACAAGGCACGGAACATTCTCAGGATGTCAGTGCACATGTAAACCACCTGAGATTCAGAGCAGTACCAGGGATTGTTGGTAAAACCTTTGTTTTTTTTATACTTTGCTTTGCTAAAATGTCCCAGAACATATTCTGAACTAAAATGAGACTATTTTGAGTCTGCATGTCTCATGGCACAGAGGTATTTCTCCTATGGAGCCATTTTGACATAAATGTTGAGAACCGGGTACAGCTGAGTACAACATAAAGAAAAAAAACAAGTTTTTATTGATTGTTACTTTCTTACTTTATTCCGTTTAACCTTTATGCTCTTGCTTACATATTAGTCGAACAGTGTCCCCAGTACCCACGTGTAATATATGGGGTATATCCCAAGTGTTGTTTGCCCTTTGCAGCATAAATAACTGATCAGTTATGAAGTTAAACTTTTGAGGTTGCAGGTTTACTAAATTATGTTAGTCCCATAGCTGGGGCCTCAGAGCGTCCCTATAGCTTTTCCATATTTCTGGTATGATCACGTTGCACAGTGGCCAGTACTATGGCCACAGGGTTTATAAACCAGTACAGAACCTACTGTATATACCTGGTGTTAATGGCCATGCATCTTTACAGCATCACTCATCTGGGAAAACTGCTTTCTATAACCAACAAATATTCTCCTCCCAGTGTGTATCAAGGCAGAGTTCTGTTTCCAGTGTTTCTGTGAAAGCGTCTTTAAATTCAGTCATAAATGTCCTATATGTACTAGAAATCTGTTAAATAACAAAACAAACAAAAATGCTGGAGCTAGGCTTTCACCTTGATGCCTGCTCCTCAAGTGATTTTGGTCAGCTTAACTAGTGTGTTCAGGTCTTCAGTAAGCGTCTGCATTCTCTGGTCAAAATGAACAGTGCGCTTATTCAATTCTACTTACATTTAAATGGATACCAAATTACCAGTACCTCTCTAGTGCAAGTCATTATAGAGTCTCACCCCATGACTACTGCCACGACTATAGGCTTGTTCACATGAGGGACTGTGAGCGTTGTCGGTAGCTCACAGCGGCAAGATCAGTGCCCCTGCTTCCCGTGTAGACCTTACCATTTCGGCAATCTTCTGTTGCATGGCACTGCCACCACGATCCTCTTTCCTTGGGTTTGCAGAGTGGTGTTGGTGGTTTCTTGTCCCGTACTGAACATCAAAACCATCTACAACACCACAATTCCCCACCCAAAGTAGGGACAACACAGGAACCCTGGAATCACTGAAAGGAGAAGTGCAGTGGCAACTCCGATGCAGTGTGAACGGCTCTCAGCACTTCCAAAGAATTTTTAAGAATGATTAAAAAGTAGTGGAATGTCGCAGTATGAAATGAGCCTTGTATCAAGGATGAACCCTTGTCTGAGTACGGTATTTATGTAATTTATACACTTCAGCACTTTTGTACTAGGGCATGTCATTTTATAAACTGCCACCTCCACCCCACAACAGACTACGTCCGCTATAGAGGAACTTTTCTTTAGCAGTGTGGGACTGGAGACCTTATGCTTAATAAGTACTTGAGTCCTGAGTGTGAAATGCATAGGGCAGCTTTGTTGAGGTGGTGTTTCTACAGCCTTCTGTGTATGGACATTTTTTTTTTTTTTTTAAGTAGAAAACTTTTGCACTTTATCACATGTATGTATGTAGTAGCTGACAACAGTGTTTACTGGGTGCAGATTTAGCTTCTTTTGTACTGTTACCTTTTAGCCCTGCATCAGTATCCGGAGGTGTGGCTGAGTTTTCTGCTGGCTGCAGCCTCTGCAAAATGTTTGTGTGGCCTTTGGCACCATTTAGTCCCTAAGCACTGAATTCCATTATATATAGCAGGGTCCTACTGCTACAAACCCTCTGCCCACCGTGCTGGACCACCTGGGAACCTAAAGTCGCTCGCATCAGGGGACAAGCTACATATCCCTAGGGTTTCAATTCTATCTGGCTCTCCAACACTAGCTCTAAGCTACACAGTCATGAATGCACTAAACCTGACCCAACAAATATCTGAACCACACACTTGAATCACAAATATCACAACCTCTCCCTCTTGGACTGGGCCTTACCTCACACCCATTGGATACTACAGGCCAGACTCCTTCCGGACTTTCTAAGCAACCACCACATGATCTACGTGGTAAGGAAAATATTCAGGCCAAAGCACCTCCCCTGCGAATGCTGCTCACTAGGTCATATAAATCTCTCGACCTTGCAGCACTCTTAAATGACCTAACAAGCGTTGATTGGTCCTTCATCCCACAGGCATCTTCCATCTACACTGTCCTTGAACTTTTCAAGTCCAGATTCCCCGTCGCCTGGGACTACTAGCGCACCAGAAGGACGAGTAAGGGGTACACCTGCCCAGGGTCACTGCCAGTATCACAGATCCAACTCCATACCAGGGACCAGGCTGAAAACATATAAGGCAACCGGCACCCAGGCGGCACTCAACTCTACCACTCACTTCGTAACTCCTGCACTAGGCTTATCCAACAGGCCAAAGCTAACTACTTCAAGGCCTCCTTTCACACAAATCTAAATCACCCAGTGAAATTCTGGAAAACAATCAAATCATTATTCTCCCCTGCCCAGCCCCCACCCAGCCCTAAATGTAGCAGGCTCCACTGTCACTGAACCAGGTGCAGTGGACCCCTCACCCCATGAGTCCACCCCTCCCATTCCACCCACCTCCCCAGCCTCCTGCTTCTCCTTTCCGCCTGATTACCCTAACCAAAGTGCTAAAAGCCCTGGGGCACTCAATCCTCAAGGTAAATGCCCCTCGGGACTGGACACCAAAATGCTCCACCTATCTGCCCCAGCTATCGACACCCCACTGGCCACTCTCTTCAATCTCTCTTTTCGCTTGCTGCAATCCCATCTGACTAGAAACATGCCACAGTCATCTCCCTCCCTAAAGGCGGTGACCCTCCTCGCTGGGCAACTACCGCCCTATCTCCCTGCTCCCCATCCTGGCCAAACTACAGGAGCATCTTGTTCTCTCCCAACTCTCCTCCTTTCTCGGCCTCCTCCTTCTTCATACCCTACCAGTCTGGATTTAGGAAGTCGCACTCCACCATCACCTCCCTTCTAAGGCTCACCGACACCATCCTCATGGGAATGGATCACGGGCACACCACTTCAGCTATCTTTGTCAGCCTTGCTAAGGCCTTGACACTGTCTCCCACGCCTCCACTATCCAAACTCTCCCACGCGGACTCTCGGGAGCAGCCACCAGCTGGTTCCGCTCTTACCTGGCAGGCAGGTCACAATCTGTAACACTTGGCTCTCACACTTCTGTCCCTCTCTGTCACTACTGGGGTCCCCAAGGCTCGGTCCTTGGCCCGATACTGTTCTCCATTTTCCTGAATGACCTGCCCTCAGTATGCCCTTACACATCCATTCAAATGTCGCTGATGACACTGGTACTGTATGCATCAGGTCCTGCCCCTCTGAAGTGGCCTCTAGACTCGGGAGGACTTCAATGCTGTTCAGCTCTGGTTCGCTCAAACAGCTTTTTCTTAATCCCAAGAAAACTGTCTCCTAATCTTCAGCACGAAGCAGAGACTCTCCCACTCCCACCCCACTTTCCACACCACTGATGGGACTCCTTGGAGGCTTGCACCTCCTTCAGATACCTCGGGTCTGGCTCACCAGCACCCCACTTTTCTGCTCATATCGACACAATCCATAAGAAACTGCATCCCAAGCTGGGCCTTATATCGCAACAGGGCTGTATCCCTCGTCAACCCATGAAGGCAACTGCACAGAAAATGATCCTCCTATATTTGACTATGGGGACGTAGTCTACAGCACTGCTCCTAAGTCCACCTTAGCCAGACTAGAGCCCCTTTTCCATTCTTTCTGCCATTCTGCCCTGGACTGCCCTCCCACGACTCATCACTGCGACCTCTACAGGTCACCAGACCTACCTTCGCTCCAGGATCGAGACAGGCCCACTGTGCCAGGACTACAGTGAAATTCTGGGCACAGTCCTTCCCCTACCTCGAGTCTGCCGCTCAGTTCAATCCCCTCTGCGTGCTCACTCCCAGGAACACAGACTCCCCAGCTTCTTTATGTCCCACATTGGGCTTCTTTATGTCCCACATATGACTACATCTAAAGGCCAAGCTGCCTTCAATTACCGCATGCCTAAATTATGGAACTCCTTGCCGGCATACATTCAGCACATAACCAACATTCAGCATCTCAACTATCTCCTCAAGTTGCATTTCTCCTCCACCTCCATGTGCACTCAGCTCCTGAGGGGCCAAATGTCCCCACTTCTCCAATATTAAAACCACTTTTTGTGTAGTACCCTGGCTCATTACTAAGCGGTTAGACAGACCTCTGCCCTCAGCCCTAGTACTTTGATTATAACTGTCCTCTGCAGCTGCTCATAATTATAAGTACCTATTGTGCTCTCGGTATGAAACTCTAATATGTATACTATGTACATATTCTCTGCATAGCATAATGAAAATTCCTCTGAGCATGGTTATAGTGCAAATTTCCTCTGCTGTTGCTCCCATCTCCTGTACCCACTGCGATTTTGGCATTGCAGTTTACTGTATTGTATATTCCATGTTATTATATTGTATATACTCCATTCCACCCACCCAGGACGCATCTGGAATTGAGAGGTACACGCTCAGTATGCCTTCCTGGTAAAAGCTTTATAAATAAATAAATAAAGTCAAGCAGTGGCCTCAATTTGTTATAATAGGAACTCTAAATTATAATAAACAGCACTAAAAACATCCCTATTATAGTCTATGGAATGTGCCCTGCACTCTCCATTTACTGACATCACAAAATATGTGAGCATGGGGCGTGTCTCATAGTTAGAAATGTTAGTCTTTTAATAACCACCTTTTTAATACAGGAAGAAATAAATAGAAAATTTCTACTGCAGTCTACTCTTGGGATTATTTTTTTGGGGGGGGCAACAGTAGAATGAAGCTGCTCTCAAAACTACTGTAGGCTTTATTGCTACTGTCCCCTCAGGACAACCCTTGCTTCAGTGCTGTGGAACGCAGATTCGTTGACTTTTACTCTACTTACATTTGTTGTCTTTTTGTAGTAATCTATATTGTGCACATCTCTGGCTAGGCCAAAATCTGCAATCTTCATGACATTGTCCTCTGTTACTAAAACATTCCTGGCTGCCAGGTCTCGATGAATGCACTATGAAGATCAAACAAAAACAAAGCAGCAGTCAGCATGTGGTGAAGTCTGTTACAGTGGATGGACAGGTGGACAGGCCATTCAGTTTCTAACATGACACCATGCTACACTGTAGCTAATTCTATAAAACTTGGGAGGTGGACACACAGTCTTCATTGCTACATATGAATCCATGCACTTTTACTGGGAACTATTATAAGCGGCAAAAAATTACACACAGACTCTGTGGCAGCTGTATTTACAGTGGAATCCTGCAGGGCACAGTAAAACCACAGGCATGCAAGGATGGTTAGAGGAGACCAACCCAGGTCTGTTCCCATCTATGAGGTCAGTCTGCACTGGTTTTGAAGGCAGTTTTTTTTTTATAGGTCCATGCCACTCAAAAATCTTGCTCATCCAAGGTTATGCAAAGACATGGGAAAGACCAGTTGGAAATTGTGTTGACCCAAACCATGATCTGGATGTGAAACATCAGTACATATATGACCACAGTTCTCCAACTGTAGCTATTCCATGATTCTGCTATGTATTTTACTAATACATGGAGCAAATGGTGCTGTAAACTGAACAGAACAAATGGTTTATGTTGAGTACATTTAGAAAAATTAGAAACTATGTTTTTCCATTATTATTTTTCCTGTTTTTCTCCCACTGTCCGGGACCATGGCACACGGCAAAAAAACATTATAGGCACATATGCAATTCTGTGGTGCCGGTTACAGCCCCTTTCACCCCACCCTGCTATTGCCTGGGCTCCCTATGCTTGGCGTTATCACCCATCCTCCACCGGTGGCAGCCTAGAGCTGGAGAAACCCTACATCCCTCCCGGGAGAGAAAAGCTGCCTCGCAGCAGCTCAATCCACTCCTGCGCTCCCCCTCAGCCGACCCCGATGACCTAGGCATGTGCCTGAACCCAGGTTACAGGCGTCCCTCCTCAACCCTCACTGCCACCGGTCCTGCCTTTAGAACAATATTTTGACAAAAGGCATGCTTCAGGAATGACTAGTGAAGGAACAAATAAGCAGAATTAGTGCTCCCCAAACTACAGCAGATTTACTTCATGCAGGACCAAACTGCTGAATCATCATTTCTAACTTAATATTGTATTTTCAACCTCCATTCAAGATAACCCTTTGGTTCTAATTTCGACCACGCTTGACACAGTGGCAAAACCCCTTTTGATCCTCAGATGTAACCTTTAACTCGCGTATGCTCCCTCTTTCAACAGTTGAACACATGGCATAAGCGGACTTAGCTGGCAAGACCACAGCAGTATTACTGTTTACCCTAGACATACCTGACACATATTTACTACCATTTGATAATTTAATGGGTGATAAACATGAGGGCTTTTTCACTCTAAATAAAAGCAGTTACATATGTTAGAATAACTGTAAGTTTGATCAACATGATACAAAAATACAATCTGAGCCAACTCTGTGTTAGTCACCTTTTGTGATGCTAAGTACTCCATGCCATGAGCCACCTGGTATGCACAGGACACTAAATCTTTGAATGTCAGATGCTCATCTGGGATCTTGCAGGTATCAAAGGAATAATCCATACCAGGTGGACGGCAGGCCATGCAGATATTCTCGCAAGTTTCCTTTTGACGCATATTCCACAAGAACATAGGCGGACCTAAAAAAATTCCAACAATAAAAATTAAAACATACTTTTAAATAAGAACTAATAAGATCAGTGACAGCTCAGCTCTAGATCACTTCTCATCTTTTAAGTACCTTAGAGGTTTGGCTAGACAAGTCCATTGACTAATCCACCCCATCTGCTCCATAACCACAAAACACCTCCCTGAGCTTGGTGTCTTCAGCAACAGAAATTCTGTCACACTGCTACTGCCAAACAAGAGAATGTTTCAAAAATGATTTCTCCTATGTTTGATTATGGTGACAGTTTCTATGTGCAGCTCTTAAGCCACAGAAACACAGATAATGACAGCAGGAAAAGACCAGTGGTCCATCCATCTGCCCACATTCCCTATTTAACCCAGGGACCTACTGTCCCTCACTAACCAGGCTAAACTCCCTCTTCCATGCTTTCTGCCATGTTACATGAGCTTTATCTAGGTTATTGTGATCTATTCTTATAAAATGGCAAGAAAATCTAGTAATTTCATTGGCTGAGAGATGTCACCTGACTGTGCATTAAATCTCTATAAATGCACAGTCAGGTACCAAATCTAATTTTCCTCCCATAAAAAACTACTTAGAGACATTTTATAAGTGTAATGATCCCCTCCAGGGTGTGCATCAAAGGATTTTAATGTACTTTCCAGGGCATAAGGACACTTGGCCTTGATCTCCTGCCTTACTACACCCGAGGTGTGCATTAAAATCCTATAATGCACACCCTGTCATAACTTTATTACTTATTTAATGGACGGTGGCACATGTATTATACCCTGCTGATCTTCAAGTTCTGAGCTAACACCCTCCCAAATTACCTTTGCCTCTCCTTACACTTTCTCCTCCTTTTCCTATCCTTCGCCTCTATCCCCTCCTCGCTTCCTTCTTTCCTTCAGTCTTCCCTTCCTTCTTGTTCCCTCTCTCCTTTAGTCCTTCCTCCTACCCCTTGCCTCTCACCTTCAGTCCTCATCCTTATGGCTCTCCTTTAAGAGGCAGCTTTGGAATCTGCACAGTTCTG
This sequence comes from Neoceratodus forsteri, assembly GCA_016271365.2. Taxonomy (NCBI): domain Eukaryota; kingdom Metazoa; phylum Chordata; order Ceratodontiformes; family Ceratodontidae; genus Neoceratodus; species Neoceratodus forsteri. The sequence continues at coordinate 429,369,001 of CM057452.1, forward strand.
TCTGTGGCTGCCCTCCGCCCCAGCTGACAACTAATCTCAGGCCTGAATTGGAATCACCACTTGTCAGCCTTATTTCCATTCAGTGTGGTGACTTCACATATACACCTGCTCAGGTATTTCAGGTGATCTAACTGCTTGTTTCATATTATACAGTATATAAAGGCTCTGTTATTTTATTTGCATTTTACTCAAAGTACATAAATTGTATTTACTTCTTTATAAACTTCACAGGTAATAAATAATATATATGTTACCCGTGCGGCATATTACTGTATTATAATAACTGGTTACTTGTGTTTCTAGTTTTAGTATCTGTAGACTATCATTGCACACTAGTATTACATCACAAATCTTCGTTATAGACAGCTGTGATGCCATACCCATGCATTATGGGATTTTGGAATGCTGAAAGAGTCTACAGGCATTTTGTTTTCCTTCACCTCTTTTTTGTCCCTCCCTAGACAGTCAACATTACACATGACCCTACCAAATCCCCCACCCAGCAATGGAGCTTGGACCCATAATGGTATGCAAACTTATTTTGTAAAACTTCTTTGTTTTGTTTTTAGCTATGAAACAACAGTTATTATATAAAATAAAATTTGGGGAATCAATGTCAGCGCATTATTTTTATACACCCTTGGTTTGTGATGATCTGGCAAGCCTGACTCCGTGGCTTTTGAGGAGATTGCAAACCTCTGGCAATGTGAAAATATCTCATCATACATGGCCCCATATATCTTTTCTATGTTTAATAACTTTTTTGTGGTATTTTGTTGACTGTATCTATCTAATGTACCTTTCCCTACGACAAACCAAGAAACAAGCTGCTGACAGCTTAGCATGTTCTTTTGTGGCTGACAAAATTTAAATAAATAAAAAATACAAACAGATCTTAATGTTCCACAGTAACAACTTTCAAATATAATATGTTACCAGTTTAATAAAGGTGTTGTTTTTACAACTAGTAATATACAGATAAATGCTTATCGTTTTAACTTGACTATGTATTTTTGTGATATTTATTGTTATATAAATTGTGTTTGCATATGTTCCGTACTAGTTACCTGGGTGCCCTAAAATGGGTACTTGTACTCAGCGGACTTACTTGGTTAACAAAAATAAAGTCAAACTACTTTCTTTGTAAGGAAAACTCCACGTTAACTAGTTTTATAACGCTAAATATGAGAAATCCTCTACTGTGACTGGAGGGATACAGTCACACGACTGTGTGCTAATACTGTTTATAAAATGGTTGCAAAGAATTCTGGTGGGTGATTGACTGACACAGGTGGACACCTGTACTTTTACCTCAGCCTGCCTTACAGGGAAAAAGTACTAGTGCCAGCCTGACAGTCTACCCAATTACCATACAACAGTGGTCCTACTTGTGCATTTTTACCTTCTCATTTCCACGCTTTGGGACTATTTCTTCCCTTAACGTAACACTCTAGCCTGCTGCATCAGGCCTCACTATGCCCCCTGGTGCAGTTACAGTATCTCGTGCTAACTTACATCCTGTCATGTCATATGGATTCTTAATACGCTGAGCAGTTTGCAAATAGCTAATAAACCTGTCAAAACCGCCATTTTAAAAGTGGAATGACAAGCTCCATTGTGTGTATTAAGTTGGCGCCTAGATCTCCATGCTTGCTTCTTTACTGCCTTTCTCTTTCCCCACAATGCCTCTTGTCCCATATGGCAGCAATGTGTTGGCAGACAACTGATTCAGTGAGTGTTTGCTTACTGTCCACTTGCAATAGTCGAATTGTGCAGGTAAGCACTTCTACTTACCAGTGAGCACTAATAAAGGCTACTTTTGCAGTTTCATAATGAGGATTAAATGGTTGGCTATTCTTTAAGGAAAACAGCTAGAGTCTTCACTAATTGTAGCACTGATAACTCAGGGTGTTTTGTGTGCTTTGTTATGGTTGGCTATGGGGTTTGATGAAGAAAACTTTACAAACAAAGCATTCACTCTTGCTGGCTAGACCTAGCCATACACAAAGAAAACAAAAGACTGACTTATAAAGAAGTTATTTGAGGCCAGAACACAAGGCACTTAACAGGACAGTTCTACTGCTGCAGAGAGTTCAGTAGTCAACACTGCTACATAAGATAGGAGGCATTGTGGGAAAAGGAAAGGCTACAAAAGAAGCAAGCATGGAGATTCCCAGCAGCCATAAAACAAGTCAGCAAATTTAAGAAAAAATCCTAACAGCTAACAAAGGAAAGGATGCACTAGGACTACAGACAAAAATTAAAATACTCCATACTTGTAAAGTTTGACTGTAGTTCTCCTTTAAGGCAATCAGCATTGCCTTGTGCCTCTCGGGGTATGAGTTAATTAGCTTACTGCACCCTGTTGCATTACTGCCCAGATGACTAATATCCCCCACCCTTTATTACGCAAAATTAGATGAATGGAAATTTTTATTTGAATGCTAACACCTTTCCAACTGAGGATCTGTAGACCTTCCACTTCCCGCTGTTGGCCTCATGCGGAGTAGTAAGCGCTGCCAATGCTATGTAAAAGAGTCTTGAAGTGAGCTTTAAAGAGCTAGTGTACTGCCTACAGCTAACATAGATTTTAAAAGTAGTCAATCATTTCCTTTTATATCTAAGGTACTTTTTCTTTCCTTTGGTTAATTAGAAGATTGTTTGCCTGATATCTGTAGGTGTGCTGTGTGGAACAGCACCCTGCCTGGCAGCTGACATATCTAATGTTATTCCACCCATTACATCATCAGCATTGTGACCTCACTGTTGCTTAGAACAGCCACTCAGTAGCTGCCAGGTCAGTCACCTGCGATGTCACTGTCAATGAGATCATAATGCTGATGGTGCAGGGGGGACTAGAGACAGATATGTCATCTGCCAGGCTGAGAGTTATTCCACACATCCAACACAATATTATCACACAAAATACTTTCCAGAGCAAAGGAAAAGGAAAAGCTTTGGAAACAAAATTTACAAGTGACTACTTCATAAAATTTGTATAATTTTTCTTGTCTGTGTGTTTTGTTCCACAAGCTCTTTAAGGTAGTACTGTAGTGATTCTGCAGGGTAAAGCCCTGGAAGCCTAACAGAATTACTGCTACCCAAGGCTCACTCCACACCTCATCTGCATATTGCAAGAAGTGCGTAATACTCAGCATGACGCCAACAACGGCAGAGGAAGGATATGCTTTTGGTGCCAAGTCTCATCAACAACAAAGTTGCTACCGACAATCACATCACCCAGCAAATGTATCGACTGACTGCTGCAGGGCCCCATGAACTGGGACACATTTAGACTGTTTGGGGGGCTCTGCCCTGCATCCCTGGACTTATATACTGTCAATTCCGAGGGGGTGGAGGTTTACAGGGGACAGTGGCCAACACTGGGAGTTGCTGTTTCCGTACAGCACTTCAAAACCCATTCAACACTGTAAATGTCGAACCGTTTGATGTCGCTGTGTTGGTTTCACTGTACTGGTTTCATGAAACAATGGTATACCTTATACTTCAATTTAAAAGGTACTGGGTTTCAGTTTTTGAGAAACATAGAATTCGCCAGCAGATAAGGACAGTTTGGCCCACCTAGTCTGCCCATTTTCCTCTGCCTATAGTATCACTGCAGATCCTACCTGATCTCCGGACCATTCACCCCCTTCCTAAGATTCCCTTATGCCTATCCCATGCATTCTTGAATCCCACCACTTCTGCTGGAAGACTGTTCCAGGAATCCACCATTCTTTCTGTGAAGAAGTACTTCCTCCATCTCTCCTGAACCTACCCCCTTCCAGTTTCTTATCATGCACACTTGCCCTCATTTCTACTTTGTGTAGTGGGGGTCTGGGGAGTAGGGTGTTCATTTAAATTTATTTTATCGTCACTATTTGGTACAAACTCTAAGCCTGTCTACTATCATTTGAACAGTTCCTCCACACCAGAAACTTGCATGTGTGGTCTAGTGGTTAGAGCACTGACTTGGGAGCCTGGAGATTGCAGGTTCAAATCCCATCTGAGCCAAATACTCACTATGTGACCTTAAGCAAGTCTCTTCACCTCTCCAATACTCCAGTCAACCCAGCTGTAGAAATGGGTAGAAGCAGGACCCCAGTGGAAACAAGATGTTGCATCTAAGCTGGGTTACCCTGAGTAAATACATTTAAGCAATAAGGCACGACATATGTGCTATCGTGTAACGACGTCACTCCTGGGGTGGGTTGAAGCACGAGGCAAACCGAGTGTTTCCACCCACCCCAGAGTGACGTTATTACATGATAACACACATCCCTGGAGTGCCTTATTGCAATTATACAATGGCTTCGATGTTATACAAAATAAAAATATTTAAAAAGTTTTAGAAGATTTTAGTGTAGCAATATATCTCTGTTTCTTAAAGGTAGCTCCATACAATCATCCATAAATCAATACAGTGATGTTATTGTGTAATAACATCACTGTCTCAAGCACATTGACCAGAGTCCAGAAATTTTCTTGCCATTGTATAATTTAAAATAAAGTATGACACAGTAGCCTACCAAGCACGGAATGTCATTGCAGCTGTAAGGGTCTGACTCAGCTCTGGGGCATGACGTCTGTCAATATATTCCTATGTCTGTGGGTTTGAAATTAAATTAAATGGTCAAGTCCAGCTTCCCATCAATGCACCTCCTGCAGCTAAGCTGGACTGTGAACTCAGCTGCTGGAGCTGCCATGATGCAGCACTAAAGCATGATAATTTGATTCAGGATATATCTGTGTGGCCAGACTCCTGAAATGACCTCTGTTCTGGATTAGCTTCCATAGGAAAGACTGATCCAGTAACATAGCAACTCAGAATCTGACAGCAGATAAGGACGTTTGGCCACCCAGTCTGCCCATTTTTCTACCTTCAGTACTCCTTTTAAATATATTCTTGCATTAACAAAGCCATTTCTAAATATAAGTGTTGGGGCCATGATCTTAAGGCAGGCAGTATAGCCTAGTGGCTAGAGCACAGAACTGTGAACTGGAAGACTCAGGTTCAGTCCTGCCACAGCCACATACTAGCTGACTAATTTTGAGCAACCAACAACTTTCTAGTACTCTAGTTTAACCAGCTGTACACAATGGTTAGAAGCTGGATCCTTCTGAAAATGAGACATCACATCACATCTCAGCTGGGCTATCCAGGGTCAAAGAAAATTAGTGGGTATGTGAGCATGTGGAAGCAGAACAGAGATAAATGAAAGTTAAGAACAAGAAAACAAGCGGCCCGGTGAAGCCTGAGGTTGAGGCGCTGGACGCCACACCTGCGCCACGGCGACCGGGTTTGAGAATGAGCCGGATTGCCTGGGGTGGGAGAGGACTGAGCATCCGGAGGATGGCTCTCCTCTCCTGGGGGTGGGCTTTGTGGGCCTCGTGCAGTGGTGACACCCGGTTTAAACCAGGTGTATACTTGTGCCTGGAACACAAGGAGAGGAGCGCCATGGATGCTTACGGCTTCTCTGTGCAGGCGCCACTGCACGTCCGCGCTTCTGGGGTACTCACTGAAACAAAGGAAAACCCCTTGTGCCTGGATAGGCCACGCTCCTCTCAGGGCCACTGCCACACGCCATTATCGGGCTTTACCTCTGCTCTCTCTCTCTCCCCTCCTCCTCCCTCAGCCGGCATTAAATTGTAGATAGAGCGCCTGATGGAGTGGTGGCCCTGCCCCCAGGGGGCTTGAGAGCTGGGGGTTCCTGGTCGGAGGTGGTGGAGGTAGCATCCCGAGGAGGCAAGGGATCAGATCGGGCGTAGGGGTGGTTGGCCAACAGAGGTAGCCCGAGAGAGTTCCAGGTCATGAGGTGAATAATAATAAAAAGAACAAGAAAACAAAATGCAGAGAAAGACACAGAGTGAGACAGCAAGAGAGAACCAAGAAAATGTACAATAACCCCCACCAAACCACGCTGTTTGATGGGGCCCTTAAGCGTATCTCTCTCCCTTGGAAATGGTTAAAGTCCCATCCAAATGGAGGTGCTTTCAGCATTGCAGTGTGCTCTAATACCTGCACATATCACCAGAGGGCTGTGCGTGAAAAAGAGTACCCTTGTGTGTTTTGTCTGGTAAAGGGCACTGAAGAGTCTCTCAAGTTCCTAATATCTCAGTAAACTGTGGCACAGTGCTGTCTCTGTGCACTTTTGGGACATATACAAACATTCCATCAGATACCATAGGAAGACGAGTAATTAAATTACCATTTTGGACACTGGAAGAGTAAACCCTATGTTTGTAAGTAAGAAGTACATCATACCCCAATCAGCAAGTTCCTAATCCACCTACAGTGTTGCAAAAGCAAGTAGGTACAGTATGTATATTTATCGAGCACCCTTTCTAGACACAGTGCCTTGGAGCATGTCCATGTGATGGGGTATGCATTTATGTGACACAGCTTAAAAGAAAGTGAGTGAAATGGGCTGTTACTCATCTTGTCTGGAGCACCTTGCAGAGGAATGTCCAACCTCATGCAGGACACAGGGTAACTACAGTCCTCGAGACCCAGTTGTGCTGGAAATGTGTCAACATTTTCTTTTGTAAAAGTAGCTTTACATTGTACATCTGTATTGTATACTTCCCTCTGGTTGGGACAAATTTTAAATACAGTACATAACATGTAAGGAATAAGAGTACTGCTGACCACACTGTATGCCAAAGTACTTTAGAAACAGTTGCTCCCGCTGTTAGGCCAGCAGAGGGAGGTAAAGTATTATAATGGGAGGGACAGCGAGGAAGAGGACGTCAAGCACAAGAGGGCAGGTGACTTGCCCAGGGTCACACTGTGAGTAAATTACACTGGTGGGATTCCAACCTGCATCTCTAGATTCACAGCTCGCACACTAAGCACCATGGCACACTATCTCCTTTACTGTATATTTACCAGGTGGTGGTGGTGGTGGGGGGTAGCTGCCCAATTGAGAAGTAACCTGCCATTTCAGTTGGGCCCTGTTTCTACCCAGCTGTACAGTTGGGAATACCGAATCAGAGGGAATCACATCCCTGTTCAAAGGTTACACAGTAAGAAAATGGCTGCGGTAGGGTCCCAGCCTGTGATCTCCTGTTTCCCAGTCCCATGAAACCACTAGACCAAACTATATTACTAATTCCAAGCAAATGCTAAGTGGAAACTTCATTCTTTATCTGTGCTATTGCTTACAGGCCCCAGAAATTTCTGTACTAATAATATTTTATAGCATGCTTTTTTTTACTTATAGTTTATTCGTCCCATAAACCCATAACCCTTTGACACTCACCATCCTGTGTACAGGCTCCAAGAAGGTTAATGATATTTTTATGTTTTCCAATCATCTTCATCATCTCCATCTCGGAGACCAAGTCGGATAAATCCTTATCTGTGGCATCATCTAGGAAAACCATGCAAAAAGAATCTTACAAACCACCATGGTTTTAATGTAAGCAATAAGATGTGACAGGGTGTGTAATTATGGGCCAATAATTGCACACCTTAGGGGATACTGTTAGGCACCAAGCTGAGCCATAGCTTTTAAACACACTGGAGAAGTGCAACTATTGTCCATGATCATACAGAAACATAGAATCTGTCGGCAGAAAAGGACCTCTTGGCCCAGCTAGTCTGCCCTAAAGTCCCTACCTACTGTTCCACTGTCATCACATCCCTGGGTGTCTTACTGCACATATAAAATGGTTTTGAAAGAAAAAGTACATTTAAAAGAACACTTGTGCAATTATGGTGAATAAATACATGGTCATGTAACACATTTCTGCCAGTTCAATTGCTTACTTTATCTATGCCATTCTGTAAAGTACAATAAGGTAATTCGACATTCTAAAATACACATATAAGAAACATGACCTGATGAAGCTAGCATTATTATGAATCATTCGACTGTTAATAGGCATATCACATTTTAATTGCTCAAAAGGCTTACCTGCAGTGTTATCTCCCCAAACTTCCACATCTGTGATGTCACAGTGTCTGTCATGGTTGTTTGTTATAAAAGTTGATATTGTTTTTAATGAAGAAGCCAGTAAACATATTTACTTTTAATCCAAATAAGCGAGCACAAATGCTGATTTCGATTGAGCTACGCCACTTTTGAGAACAGTGTTGTAGTGAGATAACACGGGCAGCTTCTGAGCCAGCTGAAACCCTGTCAGGCTCAGAGCACAGGAATTTATAATTTGTGACCCATGATGCTTTGCACTGGGTGTGGGGCTTGATGATTTACATGTGTTTGGGAACAAGCGCACACACAAAAAAAAAAAAAAAAAACACACCTCAAGTGATTTCAGCACCCTGTGCCAGCACCCTCTAGGGGTGATGGTGTCTCATGAGCTATCATTCTACACTCTTCCATCCTACTGATTAAATAATCGATGCTGTCAGGCAGTAAGGTGCCTCAAGCCAAACCACAGTAGATTTAACATGCCAACAAGGTCAGTTATCAGACAACAGCCCACAAGCTTGCCCAGGGTTCATGTGCAAGCCCGTAATCTCACCCTGGGCCTGGCTGGGGTGGAGTGCATCACGGAGTGAGACAGTTGACTTCAAGGGGAAGCAGGCTACCAGGTGTTCTGCAATCTCTGTTAGTCAATCAAGAAGCAGCATTGGTATCAATCAGTAACCTGCTGCTCTCTCGCTTTGACCAGCAGAAGAGTGCAGCCACGATGACGCTCTAACTGTCAGGGGCAAAATGAAACACACTGAAGCCCACTTTCTGTGATTGACACCTTTAACCATATTATATATTCAAGTTAACACATTCTAATGTTAAAATAAAAAATACAACCTATTCTATGTCAATAGTTATAAGTCAGGGACATGGACTGATGAAAAAATGAATCTAACCCACCTGCTGAGACCATCAAGCTTGTAATTCAATCTAAGTGCTGCAACGCTTTCATTACAGGAAGCTTCCTCTAACGCATGCAATTATGTTTGCTGAAACTCTGAAATGATGGATAATCTCTTGTTCATTATACTATAATTACCACAATGGCACTTCTGTACCTTTCAGCATTTTGACAGCTACAGTGCAGGGCTTATTTGGCTTGTCCTTGTCAACTCCAAGTGCTTCTGCCATGACCACTTGCCCAAAGCATCCTTCTCCCAGCGGCTTCCCCAAGGTCAGTCTAAAAGTTATAAAGTATTGAAACAATGAATGGATGACTTATCTCTGAGCATATGATAAAATATAAAGCACATATTCAAGCAATGAATAAATGACATATCTCCAAACATATGATCAAGTATAAAGTGCATATTCAAGGCAAACCTTAAATGAGTACTACAGTTAGGTGTTCATAATGGAGGCTACAGAACCATGATGGACAGAAAAATACAATTTAAGGGTAACATCAGCCCCAAGTTAGAGACAGGAAATATATCTATGGAAGTTTGTGTAATGGCTACAGGTCTTAAACTTAAAAGTGTCCCCAGGGCCAGATTTTCAGCATCCCAAGGTTGATGATGGAGACACAGCAAGCCCTGACAGCACCCTTAGCAACCCTATTCAAGGAGTCATTGGCAACAGGCAAAGTGCCATTGGACAGGAAGGTGGCAAACATGGTCCTCTGCACAATGGTGATGATAGAGAGTACCTGGGTAACTACAGGCCAGTGAGTCTCGTATCAACAGCAAGCTTCAAGACCCCTTGCTGAGAGATGGTCAGCTACCGCCTTTTAGGGGAACTGTCCCCAGAGGGACTGTTGGCGTAGCTGACTTATCTAGAGTAGATGCTGCATGTAGCTGGAGTGGGGGCAAGGTGGTGGCCAGCTATAATAAGGTGGTCTACAAAGAGCTTGATGCCATCGCATCCGGCCTGTATACGACCCAGATCTTCTCACTTAAGATCCCCTTGGTTTGATGGAGCTCAAGGGATGAAGATCAGGGTCGGAAGTTGAGCATTGCTGGCAGAAGACCTGCTTGGAGGGGACAAACTAGCCTTGCATGTTCATTACCATAGAAACATAGAAGTTGACGGCAGATAAGGACCCGAAGGTTTATATCCAGTCTGCCCATTTCTTTTCTACCTTATGAATGTGCCATAGGCCTTTGCTCTGTCAATGGCCTATCTATTCATACTCATCTGTATTGCTCCCTTATGCCTATCCCATGCCTGTTTGAAGCCCTGCACCGTATTCATATCCACCACTTCCTGAGGTAGGCCATTCCATGCATCCACCACCCTTTCTGTGAAAAAGAACTTCCTCACATTACCCTTCAATCGGCCTTCCTCTAATCTCATGCTGTGTCCTCTTCTCCTGCTATTTTTCTTATATTGAAACATGTTAGACTCTTTTCACCTTGTTAATGCCCTTAAGGTGTTTGAATGTTTCGATCATATCACCTCTCTCCCTCCTTCGCGCCTAGGGTATACATATTGAGTCTGCTATTCTGTCCTCATATGTTTTCTGATACAGTTCCTGCACCATTTTGGTTGCCCTTCTCTGGACTGCCTCAATTTGGTTAATGTCCTTGTGAAGGTGTGGCTCCAGTACTGCACGAGTACTCCAGATGGGGCCTAACTAGTGTCTTGTAAAGAGGGATTATTACCTCCTTCTCATGACTTGTGATACTTCTATTTAATACACCCCAACATCCCTAGCCTTACCTCTACTGCTTTAGTGGTCTGTTTGGATGATTTCAGGTCATCTGTGACAATGATGCCCAAGTCTCTTTCTTCCTTGTGACTGCCAGCAACTCCCTCCCAGCCTGTAGGTGGCTTCAGGGTTCTCTTCCCTATGTGCATGATCTTGCACTTCTTTATGCTAAACCCCAGTTGCCATTCTTCCAACCATTCTGCCAGTTTATCCAGATCACTTCTCATTCTGCCTACCCCATCTGGATCATCTGCTCTTGCAGATCTTGGTGCCATCTGCAAACAGACAACCTTACCTCCAGTCCATCTGCAATGTCACTGATGAAGATATTGAGAGGACTGGCCCGGACTGATCCCTGAGGTACCCCACTTGTGACTTGCATCTCTTCTGACTGTAAGCCGCTTTACCACCACACTCTGTTTTCTGCCTGTCAACCAGTTTGCCACCCAGTTGACCAACTTGACCCACCCGAGCCTACCCAGCTTATTAATCAATCTTCTGTGTGGAACAGTATTGAAAGCTTTGCTGAAGTCAAGGTAGGCGACATCAACTGCTCCTCTTGGTCCACCACTCTGGTTACCCAGTCAAAGAAATCTATGAGATTAGTCTGACATGACCTTCCTGTTGTAAACCCATGCTGTCTTGGATCCAGTGCTCCTATGGATTCCAGATATTGTACTATCCTTTCCTTAAGGAGTTCCTCCATAATCTTGCCCACTACTGAGGTAAGACTGACCGGTCTGTAGTTCCCTGCCTCCTCCCTGCTACCACTCTTGTGGGTGGGATCACGTGAGCCCTTCTCCAGTCTTCTGGGACCTCTCCTGTGCTCGGGAGACTCACTAAACAGTTCTAATAATGGCTCTACTAGTTCCACCCTTAGCTCCTTTAGTATCCTGGGATGTATGCCATCAGGTCCCATTGCCTTGTTCACTCTGAGCTTATCAAGCTCTTGTAGGACCCTTTCTTTGTGAAGGGACTAGTGCACACCTCCCCCGTGTCCATGGTGCTGAGCTGTGGGCCCTGCCCTACCTTCTCTTCAGTAAACGCTGAGCAGAATTATCTATTTAGGATAGATGCTTTTACATGGTCCTCCTCCTCACACCCTTATCCCTTTGATCTTAGCAATACCCCCTCTGGACTTTTTTCCTTTCACTAATGTATCTATAGAAAGTCTTGTCACCTTCTTTATTGTTCGTGCTAGTGTTTCCTCAGTTTGGCCTTTGCCTGCCTTACTGCCTTCCCTGCTTCCCTTAGGGAAGTTTGGTATTCTTCCCTATCTTCATCCCACTGCGCTCCTTATATTTCCTGAAGGCCAGCCTTTGGCTCTGATCTTTTCTGCTACTGTTTTGAGAACCAAAGTGGTTTCCTTCTTCTTGCACTTCCTTTTTCTCTAACACAATGGAATGTTGCTTCATGTATTGCATCCTTAATGCTTGCCCACTTTGCCTGTACCTCTCACCTGTATTTCTTTTTGCCAGGGCTAGCTTAACTCTGTTGGCCATCGTATCAAAGTCAGCTCCTCTGAAGTCCCATATTTTGCCTTGGAATGGGATGATTTAGTTCTAGTGGCCAAACTGAACCTATACCATGTGATGGTCACTGGCCCCTGGGTGACCTTCTACCTGGAGATCTGCGATCCTTTCCCCATTAGTTAGTACTAGATCTAGGATAGCCCTGTCTCTTCTGGGTTGCTGTACCAGTTGTTTAAGCCCTCCCCTGCAGGGAATCCATTATGTGTCTAGTTCTGGCAGATGTTCCTGCTGGTATTGACCAATCTGAATCTGGCATGTTGAAGTCTCTCATTATCAGAACCTCCCTTTTAGCTGTCATGTTTTGTATATCTTCTAACAGTAATGTGTCTATGTCCTCCCCTGGTCTGAGGCCTGTAGACAACTCCAGTTCGTATGGCTGTCCCATTTCCTGTTTCCAGGGTTACCCACAGTTCTTCTGGCTCCTTACGTGTATTCTGAATTTCTGTAGCTTTGATATTTTCATTGCCATAAGGCCCTCCACCCCCCTTTTTGCCTCTGTCTCTTCTGAGCGGTACATAGACAGATACTGAAGTCTCCAAGTGTGGTTACTGGTAAACCGTGTCTTGTTAATGGCTACTATGTCCAGTTTAGCCTCTGTCATTATTGCCTGCAGGTCTTGGATCTTGTTTCCAGACTGCGAGCATTTGTGTGCATGATTTTCCATTGTCAGATTTGTGTGTTAGTTGTTGGGCAAGGTCTAGCTTTCCCTGTGCGTCGTATGAGGGAGCCAGACCTTTTTCCTTAACTGGTGATGCAAATGGACTAAACATGTTGAACTCCTGTTTGACCACTAGCTGAGAGGGGAGGGGAGGTGTTCTTCCCATTCGACTTATCGGGTGCTGCACCCTCTCCCCATTTGCTAGTTTAAATATTCTGCAAAGACATCAAACTTCTGCCCCAATGCACTGACTCCCTCCTTAGTCAGATGCAGTCCATCAAATTTAAGAACTTCTGCTTCCAAAACTGTTGCCAGCTCCCTACAAATTTGTGTCCTTTTCCTGGCACCAGCCCTTGAGCCACATGTTTAACTCCCCTATCTCCTTCTCTGACCTTCCGTCCATCTGCCCCCTCTCTAGACTGGCAGGATCTCGGAGAAGGAGATGCAGGACGAAATGGATGATAGTTTGTCACCCAGCCTGGTCAGGTGTTCCTTGGTCTCCTAGCAACAACAGTAAAAGGCAGAGTTACTGTCCGGGAGATTGCCGCAGGAAAAACAGACCCTCTCAGCTCTTCGGACTGTGGACAGACTGTTGCATTCCGTCTGTCTACAGCCGAAAAAAGCTTTTCAGTTACTTTGTGGGAGAAGTTTGCTCTGTTTTTCTCTGACAGAGTGTCCGTCATCAGGCGGCGATTCCATCAGTGAGACAAGTTTTGTCTTGCAGTGATCGGCTCAGAATGAGCAGAGGCACTCCATCAGTCTGGGATGAGTTTAAACCAGTGGAGGTGGCCAAGGTCATTGAGATGATCTCAAAGCTAAAGCACACTTATTGTGAACTGGACCCATACCCGACCCATTTCTTGATGAGATATGTTGGGACCGTTGGCCCGGTGTTCGCTGAGATTGTCCAGTGTTCAATGTTGGAGGTATCTTTCTGGATGCCTTGAAAGAGGCACTGCTGAGACCTCTCTTGAAAAAGTCATCTCTCGACCGTGATGTCCTGGTGAATTACCATCCAATCTCCAACCTGCCATTCTTGAGCAAGGTTGTTGAAAATTAGTGGCACAACAGCTTGAAAAACACCTCGTGTCCCTTGATATCTATGACCCATTCCAGTCGGGTTTCAGGACTAGGCACAGCACCGAAACGGCATTACTCCCTACCACTCTATTTCCTCTGATCATGCCTCCTTGTCCCTACTCTCCCTCCTCCCAAAGTGTTCCTCCCCTCTTTCTCTACCCTTAATCTATCTCCCTCCTGTGAACTCGATCACTGCCTTGTGCAGGCAGGATCCATAGTACTATGGTGGCAACAACTTCCCCCCTTTCACCTATTTCTCCTTTTACTGCACCCTCAGTCACTGCTAGATCACTGCCTTGTGCAGGCAGGGTCACCCTACACACTGGTGGGGTACCCCCACTACAGTTGACTCTGCTACCCCTCCCACAACATCCTCCCCCAACACCCCTCTCTCGCATCACTTTATATAAATAACTTTTATCGCCTATAACCCGTGTCCTACCAGTAGGCTGTCCACCTCCCTGCCCAGATAGGGATAACAGGACATTGTTGAATTTCAACTCCCCTTGGAAAACCCATCTACAATACCCCTGTCCTATCACCCTGCCACTCTACCTCCTCCTCTCCTCCTACCCCCTTCTGGTTAACACAGCCCAACACTGGCCTACTCCTACACTCAATTAAGCACTTATAACCTACCCATATACCCTCTTATATGCACTTTAGTCCACCCAGTCGTCTCTGTTTGCCTCCGAAAATTGTGTTCTGTTCCTTTCCTTCTTCCATTCTTCCTCTCTTTACTCCAGTCACTGTAAATCTTGAATATCTATGTTATACTAATGACTGCCAATTACTATTGGGTCACCTTACCATCTAGTGCTACATACTGTTGCCAGGCTATTATATGTGTTCGAATGTTACCAACTGTCACCAACTGTTGCCAATTTGCTATATGTGTCTTCATATCTACTATACTTAACTGTTGCATTGTTAGCTATGTTATCCACCTGTAATCCCTCCTGCTCTCACTGTATGCAAGTAAGCAAACTGCATTCCAACACTGTAACATTTCTTTGTATTCTATCCCATTGTTCCCTATCCCCAGGTCGCACTGGGAGATGAGCAACTTGTTGCTCAGAGTGCCTCCATGGTGAAACATTTAAATAAATAAATAAATTAGTTAGGGTGCATAATGATCTCCTCAGGACTAGAGATAGAGGACAGGTCAATTCTTGTCCTTCTCGATCTCTCATCAGCTTTTGATACTGTGGATCACACTGTGTTTCTTGATTGCCTTGAGAATACTGTGGACTCGCTGGTGTTGTCATCAGCTGGTTTGAGTCTACCTCTCTGGCAAGGAGCAGCGGGTGGATGATGGGAATTTCTCCTCCTCTCAAGGTCCCTGTCATGTGGAGTACCTCAGGGCTCGATCTTGTCACCAATGCTATTCGCAGTATACATGCTGCCCCTGGAGAGCTCATCAGACAATACGGTTTGGGGTTTCACTGCTATGTAGATGATACTCAGCTGTATCTGTCTTTTGCCCGGAACACATGATGCCGTGAAAGTGATCAACAACTGCCTGGCTGAGAGCAATGACTGGATGTCCTCCAGCTGGTTGTGACTGAATCCGGACAAGACGGAGGTACTGGTGATTGAGCTGGGTCGCGGGCGTGATGGCAGTGCCTCTGGGTGGGTACAGGATTGTTCTGGGACCCACACCATTGATGGCCTCCCTAGGGTGCAGGATCTTGGCATTGCCCTGGACTGCAGATTGACACTTGAGGCTCAGGTATCGTCTGTCATCAAAAGTGGATTTTACCACTTAAGGAACATCTCCAGGATTAAGCCCCTAGTTCTGCCCAAGACCTGCAGTCACTGGTGCACTTGTGATTTCAAGGCTTGATTACTGTAATGCTCTATACTTTGGGGTCACTGGAGAGACCCTATGCCAACTGCAGCTGAGTGCGAAACGCAGTTCAGTTGCTGACGGGCTCATGTTCCAGTCATGAGACCCCGTCCTGGCAGGCTCTGCACTGGCTGCTTGTCAGGTGGAGAATCCTCTTCGAGGTGGGCTTGCTCACTCATAAGGCCCTATACCAGCTGGGCCTGGCTATCTGGCTGATCTCCCAACACCTGCCTTCTAAGTCTGCTCCCTCCGCTCCTTGACTGGGGCCTCCTTGATGCTCTCAGGGTCAGGCTAAAAACATCAGACGACCGTATCCTTTAGTGTCACCGAGCCGACCCTGTGGAACTCCTTGCCAGCTGTTGTCAGTGAGGCCTCAACAGTCAAGTTGCTCAAAAATGGGCTAAAGGCTCACCGTTTCCATACGGCCTTCCCGACAAAGACAACTAACCTGTACTTATTTATTCATGCTGAGATTTACTGTTATTTATTGCTTTTATATTTTTACTGTATGTTAAGTTTTGTACTGACCCTCCCTTTTAATGTAAGGCACCCACAGCCTCAGGGATTGGGTGCCGGATAAATAAAATTTGCTTTGCCTTGCCTTCTAGAGGTAATTATAAATAGAAGAACAGATAGTTGAATTCCTAGAAGATAATGGGCTCATAGGCAGGAATCGGGCTGGGTTCACAAAGCAGGTTGTGTCACGTGACCTTGATTGATCAGGACTAGGGAAGAGCTAGTTAGGTGGCTTGGGAACTGGTAGATAAGATGCAGAGAGCAGTCGTGAAGGGAAAGTTCTCTGATATCAGGAAGCCTCACTAGTGGGTGCCACAGTGGGGGTCTGCCAGTGCTTTTGACATGAATATTAGCAACATCAGGGTGGGGTTGCAGGGGAAAGTAAGTCTGTTTGCAGATGATACAAAATTGTGGAATGTGGATAGCAAGGAGGGAATAAACAACATGAAAAGGAGGTAGAGGCTGCAGCAGTAGTAACTGAAATTCAATGCCAGAAATATCACTGAAAACACAGAAAACTGCCAGAAGAAGGTACAGTATTTTGGTCTATCCAGCCTCCCCAGAGAGTGTACATACCCCTAGGGGATTATGAGTCATATGACCAACTTTCCCCCTCCACTGCCTCTCTATATCCTTGACCAGCCCTTTATGTTGATCCAACCCCTTTTCAAAACTATCCACAACTTTTTGCATGATAAAAACAAAAACAAACAAACAAAAAACACACCACTGCCCACTGAAGAACTTGGTGTACATTGGTAACAAAACTCACAGGTGGAATTTTGCTTCAGTAGGCTTAAGCTGCAGCACTCAAGGGAGGAAGCGGAACCAGGGAGTGATAATTAGCAATAGTCTGAAAAACTCTTCCCAACGCAATATGATTTATAAGAAGACAAACAGGACAACACAGACAATACCACGTGGGCAACTATGCACAACCAGTGTGTTCCACCACAGAGGGGTCTGCATCCCTCTGACCTCAAGAGTGAAACATAAAGTTGCCCATCTTGTATTTTTATAGTGTGTGGTGTCCTTTAATTATTGCTCACACTCTCCACTGGGCTTTGGAGAAACCACTGTGGCCATCTCTGAAGTGAGGTTTCTGTTAGGCTTTGTTGTGCATGCGACTGTTCTCTCAGCTGGGTTCAAATCCCTGTATCTTGTGCACTTCTTTCCAAATCAGCTGGAACGTTGTTGTACCACAGAAAGGTACAATTGCATTCCATAACCTTTGCACTGTGGTGCAACAATGTTTCAGCAGATATGGAAATCGATGTTGAACAAGCACTCACCATACACTATATATATGTTTGTTGAATTGGCGAACAGGTTACACAGGGTTGGCCAGGAGGAGAGCATTGGCGTCCAGAGGACAGCTCTCCTCTCCCAGGGAGGGTGGCTTGGTGGTCCCACCAAATGACTGCCCCAGGTGGAGGCCTGGGGCAGAATGACCAGGAAGATGCCAATGATGGAAGGTGCTACAGGACTCCACAGTGAGCTGCAGTGCCCACATGCGCACACCGACATGTGCACCCAAGTGGGGATAGAAACAGAAACCCAGGAATGCTGGCAGGCTACATGAAGCCCAGACCATGGTCCCAACTCTCAGCTCAACCCCAGCAACTGGATTGTGTACACGGGGCCAGGGAGGAGGTCCTCCCCTCCTGGGCCCACCACAAGGGAAATCCGTGGGACCCGTGAGGGTGGGGTGGGGGGGGCCGGGAGAGCAATGCCTGTGGTGGATGTGAGCCTCCTGAAGGAGAGTCGAAGCCCACCTGCCAGCTGCCCTGGAGGAGATGAAACAGAAGGAGAAACAAAATTATACATCATGCTGAAGATTTTGATTTGTTTTAAAAAGGAACTTAAATTCAAAACCAAAATGTTTTACTTGGTAGAAAACTAGAGAACCCTCAGTCTGGAAAATATAGGTTGCTTATCTGTAGCCATAGCCCTCCTATGGGTATTCAGTTCACATCCACACTATAGCAGTTCAGCTGGCTTCTGCTTAATCACTTGGGGTGGGGGCAGATACACAAAGGGCCAAGTCTGTCTGAAGCCCCGGTGTGCTGAACATACGGCTTGTGGCACGCAACTGGCTGGTGATGTGATTCCCACTCCGTCTGCCAGTTATCGTAAGTTGACCAGCTTTTTCTGGTCTGTCTTGTGGCAATATCGGTACCCTTTTATGGGGCTTGCACCAAATATTTGGCGTAAGCTGCCATCAATTGGTAAACTGTTGTTAATGCGCTCGATCTTCTTGAATCTGGAGCAGTATGTGTCAAAGTTGTTGGTGAGCAGTGCTAACACACGAGTTTGATGCAAGGCTTAATGCAAGCCCTGCATCACCCTCATGAATCCAGCCCAGATGGCTTCAAGACTGGCTCCTCCCACCACCTGTGGTGTTGTCCTTGACTCCGCCCATCTGACTTCAGATCTTGCGTTGGAAGACGGGATCTGCGCGCCACTTGCCAGGGAGGATGAGTGGGTTGTGTGAACCGAATACCCATAATAGAACTACGGTTACAGGTACTAAGTAACCTATATTTCTACCAACTAGGATTCAGTTTACTATTCACGCTACGGCAGACTCCTAGCAGTCCTCCTGAAGGAGAAGGGTGCAAGATGTGCACCCTATTTGGCAAATAGAGATTGGAGGACTGAGGATCCAAATGCAGCTACATGATGACTGAGCATTTCAGTGATGTAGAGGACAACGAATGAGTGCACATTGAACCTAGTGGCAGCCACAGAGGCAGTGGTATGCCTGGTGGAATAACCCTTTGGGCAGCTCCTTACCAGCCAACCTGTAGCACAGATCACTGCAGGATGTGATTCATCTACTAATCATCTGTGGCTGCCAGTCTGCCTGAAGCAGCTTCAACGTGAGTCAAAAATAACTGATGAGCCTCCCATGAACCCGATATACGCTCCTTACAATAAAGGAGTGCCTCTGACATCCAGTACAGTGCGCATGCTTGGCATCTGAAGTAGAATTCTGAAAGTAGACTGGGAGCTGTTTCACCTGGTTAAGGTGAAACTCCAGGACTACCTTTGGGCAGGAATTTGTATGGTGGCAAAGGACAACATTGTCCTTGTGGAAGATCAAATATGGACACTCTACTCAGAGCATCTGGAGCTCACTCACCCACCTAGCTAGGGAAAGTGACCAAAACGCAGTCTTCCATGACAAGTGTGACATCACATACTGTGGATTGGCTTGAATAATTCACCCAACAGCTTAGCAAGCACCAGCAGGAGGTTCCCCGGAGGTGGCGGTTTGTACACTGGAGGGACAAGTTTTCCAGGCCTTTAAAAAAGCACCCAGCCACCTTCTCATGTGCCACCATCAGCATACAGGCGTGCACTCTGTATGCTGAGATGGTCTCCAGGAGTACCTTAAGGGTCTTGGCTTGTAGCCCCCACGGAGACAGGGACTACAGGTAGGAGAGGCTTTGCACCACTGGACAGGCAAGGATCAATATCCTTGCCCGGGCACCAGAGCGACAATCTCTTCCACTTAAACATGCAGGTTTTATGAATCGACTCTTAGATGCCACCACAATCCTACCGGGTCAATATGTTGCACACTTAGTAGCATACAACATACCCACATAACAGGAATAGTGAGAGGGTGCAATACCGTTAAAGGAAGTATGTGCAGTACTACACCCTTCTCTGTTCCCAGGCACATGATAAGACCTCTGCTGGGAAAGGGGTTGGTGAAATGTTGCGTGGTTCAATGGGATGAGCCACTAACAGCAAGGATACTGGGTAGGTATTTGGGACCAGGTTACGCATTCTGGTCCCAGATGCAAGAAAATTTGATTTTTTCACATGTTGTGCGCTTTTAGTGATAACCCCTCCCCCAGAACTTAGATATATTAGTAGGGGGGTTGGGAGGCACAGCCCCCACCTCGAAATGGGGTACAGGGCATAGCCACCCATAAAAACAAAGACATATGTGCTGCAATAAATTGTGCTGTATTGGCAGTATGATATATTGGTCGACATAATGTTTTGCTACATTATGACCCCCGCGCTCACCACAATGAGGAGAACATCATCCGAAAAGAACAACGCCTGAAACTCTAAAATGATTTAAAATGGAATGCATAAGGCAGGGTTTCACTAGGTGCAGGAGGGAAGAGATACTGCCCTTGTACAGGTCACTGGCTTGACTGAACCTGGAGCCTGCAGCACAGTTTTGGAGCCCACATCCAAGGAAGGACAGGAAGAGGCTAGAGACTGTTAACGGAAGGTCTCCAATAATGACCCAGGGGCAGCAGGGTAGGGCTTATAAAGAGAAACAGCAAAGTCTCAACATGAAATATTTGGAGGATGGGTGGAAAAAGGGGTTACCTGACTGAAACACACAAATATATGAAGGGATATAATAGGGTGGACTGTACTGTTGTTCGAGATGAGTTACATTACAACCACCAGGGAGTGCAAAGTCAAGCTGGAAGGGAGAATCCCAACAGGACATCAGAAAATATTTGTTTTCACAGTGTGTGTGGTCGAAAGGTGGAACAGTGGTTCAGAACACAATGGGACATCTTCGGTGGGGATAATTGGGAACAAGATGGAGGCAGGGTTGGTGAGCGCTCTGGAAGGAGGAGGAAGTATCATAGGAACATCAGGGCAGACTCGATGGACCTATAGTCTTTTTTCCTATTCTCAATGATCTGTATTTCCTGTTCTAACAATAAATGAATAACAAATCTGGGAAACTGGATGGCTCAGTTGATTGGCAGCAGGTTAAGGAGCCTTTCACCTCTAAGTCACAGGTTCAAATCCTGCGTGGGTAGTGGTTGAAAGCCATTATCACCTGAGGTCTGTTTAGTGGCCTATGTGAAATGAGTTATGGTAGTTTCAGTCCAGTTTCCAGTGAGCAGGTGTCTACATCACAAAACCACCAACAATACTGGCATTAACTGGCACTATCCTTGGCGCTCAGATGAGAAGCCAAGAACTGAATGGGCACGGAGTCTGAACTACTCTCTCACCTACATGGTGGTCACCCTATGGCAGGGTTGAAGCACATTGGTGGGACAGTGTGGGAAGCGTGCACTGTGATCACCCGCGCTGTAACTGTCATGTAAATAAACAGAGGATCTCAGGTTCCAGTGCTGTCAATCCAGCACCTTTCAGAAGCATTACATTCACACACAGAAAACAAAGAAAAATTCTATTAAAAAAAGATGACATATCTTTGAACACTTGATATAATATTAGAGTGCATACTGAAACAATGAAAGCCATATTCCTGAACGTATGATAAAATACAAAGTGCATATTGAAGCAATGAATAGATGACAGATCATTAAATTGAAAGCATGGTAATAAATTGTTGGAATGTGTTAACTGACCTTGAGCGGGAAATTCCTATTTGGGATCCGCAGGGCAATTCCAGCTCCAACACATGAGCCAGCATTGGTCCATCACTGGATGACAGGCGGGCTATCCTCACCAAGGGGGTATTTGAATTCATGGAAGAGTTGGACTCCAAAGACACCTGCTTAAATGAAATAATAAAGTGCCGTTATTGTCTACTGTCATGGAGGCAGATCAGAAAAGACAAACAAAAGCCATTCCTTCTACGAAATGTTGGTAAGGCATAAGAGCTATTAAGAGGAGGTGAATTTCGAGTGGAACAAATTAAACAACACAAGATTAGAAATAAATGTGTACTTTGATGTGTTCCAATCAAAAAGAAGATTGATTATCAGGAAAATTCTTTTATCTCTTATTATTTAGAGCCATTTACCAAAATCCTGGAAAACATAAAAATATAATATTTAAAGACACAATGCAGCCTATATTCCATTAATATTCTGTATTGTCACCCTTACTATTTATTACTGAAGGCTTTTAAATGACAACAGGATCCGAGTCCCCAGGTCCCATCTCATGCTCGGACTGTGACCTCATAATTATTTCCACATCAGAAGATTATGATGTCATAAACAGAACACGTAAGAGGGAAAGCAGGAGGATGAGCTGAAATCTGGGGATGTGTATCTTATTTTCAGCAAATGCTCTCACTAATAAAGAATAAGAGATACACTATATATACTTGCTCATAAGTCCACCTCACAAGTAAGTCAAAATGGATGGAAAATCTGTTTTATGACCACCATCAAGAACAGAATCTGCCTTTGTGGACAGAACTGGACAAACAATTAGCTTACACAGATGCAAGAAATGGTTTACCACTGCACAGTAAATGCCACAGATAGGTTGACTTTGCAAATAAGTTGAGTCTCCTTCCTAGGGGCCTATTTTAACATCAAAACTAGACATATGCAGTCTATACAATATTTTGGAACATTAATAGAATACAAACTATTTTGTGTCTAAATGTTATATTTCAAAATGTTTTCTTGGATAGTGGAAAATAGAGAAAGTGACGGACAGCAAAAGAGCTGTCAACAATCCATCTAGAGTATCCCAAGATTCGCTACTTGAGATGCTCTAATCCATGTCCTCCTTCCACCCCCCCACCTTCCCATCTGATAACTCCTTTACATATCCCACTTCCTCTTGAATCCCACCATTGCCTCTGCCTCCACACACTCTTGAATCCTGCTATTGCCTTTGACTCCACAATTTTGTCAAGAAGTTTGTTCCACCCATTCACTACCCTTTCTGTAAAGTAATACTATAATGTCCCTTTTAACATGCCACTTGGTGGATGAACTGTTTCTTAAATGAAGCAGATCTGCTGTGTCCCGAACATGAAAATCTCAGTAATGTCCCTCCTCTTCCTTCTGTCTTCCAGTGGATATCAGCAGAGACTTCTCAAGTCTCTCCTTGCCCTGCTGACCACAAATCGCCTTTATGCTGACTCGTGGAAACCAGTCTGGTGTCTGTGCCATCTGTGGCTTTATCTCCACCCTGTGAGTTTTGGACTTGCCATTTTGTGCAGTTCTGCACTTTTGAATTTCTGTCTTTGATAAACATACTGAATCAGCTGTGTGGCTGGTGCCTTTTGTTTAATAGTATCATTTTTGAACTGAGGCACACCCATTTCAGAGTGTCTCTCTCTGTTTTGTTTGACCTGTACACTTTCCCGACCCTGCCCTTCTCCCCCACTTCTATGAACTGTACCTACAATGACTGTACTCCCACCTCTCCTTGATTGCCGATGTTCAGACACCCAATATCTTCCTCATGTACACTGCCACCCCTTCCTGTTTTCCCTGTCCTTCCTAAAGAACTTATACCTTGGGACATTTACATCCCAGCAGCTGTTCAGGTTAGCTCAAGTTTTGTAATGGCCACTATACCTATTTCTTCTGGAGTCATCACCACCTGCACTTCATCCACCTTGCTGCTCAAAATTCTGGCATTTGTGTACTATACCTTCCATTTGTACTCCCTTCCCTTCTAGGATTCCATCCTTTTGTCCCTCTGCTTTACTCCTCATCTTCCCATTATTTTCCCATTCCCACCATCTTGTTTTTTTTCGTGGGGGCAACATTATCTCATTCTGGCCTCTGTGCCTGAATACAATCCTCCTCTCATCTAGTTTAAAACTCCTAATAATGTTCTCCTTTGCTTTTCAGCATTCTGTTCTTACCTTGCCTATTATCACTCTTTTCTCCTAGATCCTCCCTATTTTCCTTCCTCATATATCCCTCATTCCCCTTACCTCGCCAATAACTTTGCTTTTTTTCTTTCTCCAGCACAGAGGGAGGAAGTAGACAGGAACTAGTGGAAAATATACACAACATGGCAGCTAAAGGTGAAATCCTGTTACTAGGGGATTTCAATCTGCCGGACGGGATTGGGCCACCCAGGTGACTGCTTCAGCCAGAAGCACAGCCATCCTGGAATCCCTGCAGGAGGTTGGACTCGGCAGCTGATGCATGAACCAACCAGGGACAAGTCGATTCTGGACCTGGTATGGACCAATGGGAACAGAGTCAAAGAAATAGCGGTGGAAGGGTATCTGGGGTCCAGTGACCACCACATGGTATGGTTCAGCATGGAGACATGGACTCAATTAAGCCACACAAGAGCAAGAGTATTAGATTTCAGGAGGGCGGATTTCACTGAAATGGATAGATACAAGCAGTCCTGGGGAAGGGAGAGGTAATAGAGGGGTGGAAGAACAATGGGAGAAACTGAAAGGAGCCATTGTGGATATAACAAACTAATGAGTTAGGATAGTGGCCAAAGGGAAAGAAGAAGGAAACCACTATGGTTCTCCAAAGAGGTAGGGACAAAGTCAGGCAAAAAGGCTGAATTTCAGGAAATATAAGGGGAGCCAAAGGGAGGAGGACAGGGAGGTGTACCTTGAATGTCTAAGGGAAGCAGGGAAGGCTGTTGGGAGGCAGGCACAGACAGAAGAGGGCTTAGCACGGTCCGTAAACAAAGGGGATAAGGCACTTTATAGGTACACCAGTGAAAAAGAAGAAAAACGGGGGTAGTGTAAGGCTCAAAGGGGAGAAGGGAGAGTGTAAGGAGGGGATCTGGACAAGGCAGCAATACTGAATAAATACTTCTGCTCAGTATTCACTAGGAGGGAGGGTCAAGGACCACAACTGGGCTGCAGAGGCAATGGTGGGGGGGGGGGAGGGCACCAGCCCATTCACATTGGAGAGAGTTCTGGAAGAACTCACAAAGCTGAAGGTGGATAAAGCCATGGGGCCAGACAGCATCCTACCGAGGATATTAAAGAAGCTGGGAAGGAACTAGCAGCACCTCTGGTGGCCCTGTTCACGGAGTCACCAACACAGGTGTCGTTTCAGAGGACTGGAGGAGGGCACATGTAGTCCCACTGCACAAAGTGGGGTAGGGAGGAGGAGGCGGGAACTACAGGCCAGTCAGCCTCACCTCAGTGGTGGGAAAGATCATGGAGACACTGCTGAAAGAAAGAATAGTGGCACATATGGAATCCAGCAGTGCTCAGGATCGGAGGCAACATAGATTTACAGCAGGAAGGTCATGCCAAATGAATGTAATATTTTTTTTTGATCGGGTAACTAGGGAAATAAACCGGGAGGCGGTAGATGTCACCTACCTAGATTTCAGCAAAGCCTTTGACACCGTCCCCACACAGAAGGCTGATTAACAAGATAGGTAGTCTGGGCATGGGAGACAAGGTGGTGAACTTAGTTAGGAACTGGTTAACAGACAGGAGACAGAGGGGTGGTGGTAAATCGGTACAATCTGGGGAGAGGGGGTGACCAGCGGGTACCACAGCGATCAGTACTAGGACCAGTCCTGTTCAATGTCTTCATTAGTGACATTGCAGAGGGGCTGGAAGGAAGGTCTGCCTGCCTGTTTGCAGATGACACCAAGATATGCAACAGGGTGGATACTCCAGAAGGGTGCAGAAATGAAGAGGGACCTGGAGAAGCTTGAAAGATGGGCGGAGATGTGGCAACTGAAGTTCAATGCAAAGAAGTGCAAAATAATGCACCTGGGTAAAGGGAACCCTGGGAAGAGCTACAGGTTGGGGGAGCTGACTGTCACCAAAGAGGAATGGGACCTAGGGTTATCATCTCTGATGACCTCAAGGTATCAAAGCAGTGACAAAGGCAGCAGGGAGGACCAGTGGCATGCTGGGGTGTATAGGGGTATCACTAGCAGGAAACGGTGATGCCATTGTATAAAACATTGGTAAGGCCTCACCTGGAGTACTGCATGCAGTTCTGGAGGCCACACCTGCGAAGGACATAGATAAGGTGGAGACTATCCAGAGAAGGGCAACAAAGATGGTGCAGGGCTTGCACCACAAAACATATGAGGAGAGACTAGGGACCTCAATACGTACTCACTGGAGGAGAGGAGACAGCAGGGGACATGATTGAAACTTTCAGGTACCTCAATGGCATAAACAAGGTGCAGGTGGGGACCTTTTCCAATGTAGAGAAAATACTAGAACAAGGGAGCACAATATGAAATTGGAAGGGGTAGATTAAGAGGTAATGTGAGGAAGTTGTTCTTACACATAAGGGTAGTCGATGCTTGGAATAGTCTGCCACAGGAGGTGGGGGGCAAGCACAGTGGAGGGTTTAAGCATGCCTGGGACAGGCACAAGGGAAGCTTGAGAGGGGAGGGAGTGATGAAAACCATTGATCACATAAGGTCAGTGGCCGCATGCAATTTATAGGGCTTACGAGCAGACTGGATGGGCCTAGCGGTCCTTATCTGCTGACAATTTCTACGCTTCTATATTTTAGATGATTGCTAAAGAAGACCTACAGTCAAAATGTCAATTCTAACTCTATTTTCTATTTTCAGCGTGCATTTAATATTACCTTTTGTTTAGCCCACACGATGACACAGCACCTTGTTTTTGTCCTTCTAATGAATAAATCTAACTTCTGCCCCAGTGCACTGGTTCCCTCTGCTCAGATGCAGATGGTTCCTTCCGAACAGCCTGTCATCATCAGAAAGAATCCCAGACCCAACAAACCTAAACCCCACCTCTCTACACCAACCCTTTAGCCAAGGTTAAACTCCAGAATCTTGACTTCTCTGTTCATTCCTGCATGTGGCACCAGCAGCACATCCGAGGAGATTACCATATCTGCAACTAATCTCAGCTTGCTATCTAGTTCTCTGAACCTTTCCTAAATCTGGTCTACACTGCAGTGTGCCAGATGGTTGGTTCTAGGTGAATCACGACTTCTGCCCACCCCCACACTATGGCTAAACTCTCCAGCTGTGGAAGTGCTCTCACATATGTCTCTCCAGGGAGGAAAGAGACAACTATTTTCCCTGATGTTGAGCCACTGACCAGCCTCCCATCCCTCTGACTACAGACTCCCAAATAACTAACACTTCCTTACTGCCCTTTTGCCCTCAATTTCCACCTTCCCACTTGGTTTATCACTCTTGGATGTAGCCTCCTCCTTGGGAGTACTGACTGCACCCACGATGTTGGGTCTCAGTTCCAAGTGTGCACCCTGGGACCCATATTCTGTCGGAGCCAACCCACCTCCCTTTTCTCCTCATTAAGAGTCCATCCCCTAAAGTGGACCGTTAGGAACCACTGGGGTAACGGAACAGCAGAATCATGTCATGCAATCTGTTTAAATGTCTGACCTACTTGTATCCTCTGGCACTGATTTAATGTTTATTTACAGTATGGTTGATGGAAATCTCCACACGTTATTCAGAGCAGGACTCTGCAAAGTACTAGAGCTCTCTGTATTATTCCGATAGTGTCACATGTTCAACAGCATTAAGCTACTCAGTGGGAAGGGTGAGGATGAATCCCTTCCAAGCATCTTAAGCTGACGCTCCTGCTTCCCATTTACTGATGCTAAGGTACGATAATTTCACAGAGACTTTTTACAGCTTCAGAGTTTTAAGCAGAAGTCTCTCCAAAACTGGATCCACAGTTTGGTACAGTAGGGGAATGGTACTGCAGTGGACTGCAACTTTTATTTCAGATGCTCACTTTCAATGTGATTTATGTTCATCTGTTTTGTTGTAATTTCCCATACAAATCATTCAAACTGGTGCCATTTTATCCATTTTGGAAACACCATTGCCTTCACTAAACATTCACCTGCTGAACTGGGCTAATGAACTCGAACTAACCACCCTGGTCATTTATATTCCTGCATACAGACTATGAGCAAAATTACAGTATTTGCTAGTCAGTTTCAAAGTCTTATTTCACTCAATAATTTGGGGTTCATTCTATTTTAAACTTTAGCTTGCCTATTCCAACATGGAATCTAGCCATCTTTGAGAGACTGTGGGCCTGATTCACTAAAGGCTTAGATCTGCCAGCTGCAGCAAACAGCAGCTTGTGCCCAAGTCCAGTATGCCAGGGACCCTGCATCAGATTCAGCTACAGGTGGGGTCCCGAGCGCCTAAGACCCCACACTTGCGGCAAACTCTCCCTTGCGACTAACGCCCGAGGCGTATGCAAGGGTGTGCCATAACCCCTCTTGGACATAGAAGGCATCCTTGCCCCCATCCACAGTGGCCAAGTGGTCCCTCCCCCCTCCATATGCCTGCTATGTTGGTCAGAAATACAGGCAACCCACCTCCGTCCTGATATGCCCAGTATTGTGCATTTAGCATAATGTACCCTGGTGGTCTAGTGGTCCCACGCCTCCGCCCGTTGTGTTCTTCCCAGCTCCCCCAACCCATATCCCGGCAGGGCACTGGCACACTTTCTGCACACCATCAGTAGTTGGCGCCGATTGAATTGTCACTGAGCACTCATATTATTATACTGTACGCACTCATTTATGGGCTGTACTGTATTATAATACTAGCTCAGTGACAGTTCAGACAGCGCTGGCCACAGTGGTGAGGGTGGGCTGTGCTGGCTGCATTACGGGAGTTGGGGGTGGGAGCAGGGTGGTGGGTACTACCTGCATAGGTGGGGTGTGGGCCACTAGACCACCAGACCAGGGATGACTTATTAGTTGGCATTTAAAATGGGTGCTATCGGGACCACTCTGACCACTATGTCAGGGACGATATTGTACAGTACAATAATGGGCGTATTATCGGTGGGGGCAGGGGCACTAGTGTACAGAAGGGGGATGGGGCAGGGCTCGTCTGCAGCACATGCACATAGTGTTATCACACCCAGAGGGTGATTTTCAGCACTTTTAAACCAGCCCTGGCTGGTCTAAGAGTACTTAGAATCCACCCTCTGGTGAGATTTGTGAATCCCACTTGTGGCACAATGGCAGCCTGCCTCTACGCAAGCCACATGCACCTTGTCACAGCCCATGTATGGGCGCAGGGTGACGCAAGTCCCATTTGGGGCAGCCAGCCTGTGGTTGACGCAGGCTGCATTTTGAGAATTGCTTCTGGTGTATCTGCCGACAAGGTGCACCTTGTGCCATTCGCTATGCCATGCCGGAGGCTTTGTGAATCGGGCCCGTGTGTGCTGTGGGTTTCAGACTAGAATTTCTAAGATAATTAAATTAAAACTTAAAAAAGTTGACCTCCAATTCCACAAAGTTGCAGCCCAACTTCAACATCTAATGATGTGATGGCCAAAGTGCTATAATGATCTACCAACAAACACCCCCAAAAAAATAAATCTGAACACAACTGCTAAGCTGTTTGGTTATAGAAACAAGGTCTACAATTATTTAAAAAAAAAAGAAAAAAAACCTTCAGTAAATGTTATTTATGAATTTGCCATGCAAGTTTAACAGAAGACTGTGCTAACACTTGACCATTTCTACCCTTTTCCTTCATGTCTGCAAGACTCTACGTGGAAAATAAAGGAGAACAAGCCTATAATGGCAGACTGTAGGTTCTATTGTAATCTTGTATCTACTTTCTGTTACCTGTCTCTTGAGGGGAATTTAGAAAGCTTCTGAACAGGAGGCGAGTCAGTGCTTTTGCTTGACATCCTCATTCTGCAGAGGATCACTATGACGACGGTCAATATGATAAGGATGCAACCAGTCACATAGATGAGGATGTCTGCATAGATGGACCCAGAGATGTCTTCTTTATTGGCTCTTCAGCTGTGACAGAACAAAAGCAAGAAAATATTAAAATGTGGCCCACCAGTGTCACAGTCAAGGTTGAAGTTTAACATTAGGGCTGACGCATGCAATACGATTTGCTAGTTGCATGCATTTTAAAGAGCAAATGACAAAGGCTAACAGGTAGCGATACACACACAACAGGGTATTCATTAAGCTATATCGCCACATATCTGGGTGTGTTGTGAGGCATGAGGCCAGTAACTAAGTCGTTCAACCACTCAGGATGTGTGCGATAACAGATTAATGCATACGTGAATGCACTTTTAACATGGGCCATAAAAAAGAAAATATGTTAAACTAAACCATAACCTGTGACTCTGCATTAACCAATAAATCTGCACAGTCACATGATGGGTCTCAGCCAATCATAGCTCTCTATTTTATCTGCCCATTTTACACAAGGAACTAGCTAATGCCTCACAAGAGGCGCCACCGTAACAAAAAGGTGTATGATGGGCCAGTTCTCATTATTTTTTATGGATGATCCCGCCTCCTCCTCCTTCAATTGTAATAATATGGAAAGCAGGACATGTCATGCAAACCCACAGTTGTTTTGTTTTGGTTTGTACTTAATCGATGAGTACAGTCACAGTGGCATTTTTCCAGTTAGTTAACGATTGGGTGAGGGTTCACCTCAAACCCTGAATCATCAGCTGGTCCTTAACTGACATACAGAGGAGTGCTGAAGGACGCAATACTGATTTAAGCCATACCTTAAATATAACTAAAAAGTGCATTCTTTTCATTTATAACAAGCATGGAAATGCATGTTTAAAAGGCAGGTAGTCTACAGGTAGTCTGGTTACAGCACTGTCAAGTGAACCGGAAAAATCGCAGGTTCAAACCCCACTACAGCCAAATACTCACTGTGTGACCTTGGGCAAATAACTTTTTTCTGTAGAGCTGTCTGGTCCCCAGCAACCCTCTTTGCCTGCTTCAGGCTTGTTGCTCGACACCCCAGTCCCATTCGCCACTGCCCCATTGTCACACCATGGGAGATCCACATGGGGTGGGACAAAGGGTACTGGCGCCATCATCCTTGTGGCCAGTGCACATGCGATCTTTCTTCCCCTTTACTTCATCCGGTTTCCACCTGGGGCAAGGACACATGCAATGACGCATGTGATTTTACAAGCATCTGCGCTGGGTTCCTCCCACTGCGCCATCTACTGCACCATCCAGCCTCTTCTAGACAGTGACAGTGCAGGCGGAGAGCTGCCTGTGGATGCTCAACCCCCCCACTTGCCTCTGAGTGACCCTGGTCCATTTCCGAACCAAGGACGCGTCGTAGCAGCAGGCGAGGTGTCAGTGCCTCAGCCCTCTGCACCACAGGGCTGGCTCACTGGGTAAGTCACTTAACCTTTCAACCCTCCAGTCCACCCAGCTGTGGAAATGGACTGAAGTAGGACCCCAATGGAAATAAGGTGTTGCATCTAAGGGCTATCCTAGGTAAATAAACTGTAACAAAAAAAAATGTTTAATTACAAGTCTAGCGACCTTTATCTAGGAAACTGGTACTTCTAGCCAGACCAGTTTTGTTGCAGATTACATATTTATGCAGGACAGCCGAACTGATCTGCGACATCTTGTTTCCAGTGGAGTCTTGCTTCTAATTTTCAACTGTAGGAAGGAAGCATCAGGAGGTCAATGGACTTGCTGAGGATCCCACAATGAGCCAGTGGTTTGGGTAGGATTTGAACATGAGGACCTCCTGTTTCCCAAGCCAGTGCTCTAACCATCATGCACTCTGTCATCATACAAGATCATGATCGGAATGATGCTCTGGTGATCAAAGCATTCTGTAGGTGTACCAAGCATTAAGATGTGACCAGGGATTGTTATTGTCCGTTAATTCCAACCTGGGGGCTCAAGGCTCATGGAGGCAATAGTCAAGTGTCTTATGCCCTGGAGTTAGATTAACAAAGATAACCCAACCCTGAAGTGCTTTAATGGTATTATAAAACCAAAATATTTTAATGTGTTTGAATATGAATTTGTTTTCATTGTTGAAATTCTAATTTTTCTATTGTGCACCAGGGTTTCCAGCTGTTGACATGACCCTGTTAAAATGCTGTCAGTCAATCAGAAAGCTCCATTTACAGCCACTATTTCACAGTAGTGATTAGTTTAGGACAGAACTTTAACAACATTGCATGGTGATGCATCAATGATTTCATCAATCATACTTTAGTTTAGCCAAATGAGCATCTGTAGTTCCTTAAACTCAAACGAGAGAACAGCTTGACAGTTCAATATTTACAGACATTGAAGAAACAATCCAAGTGAGAAAAGGAAACTAACTTAAAAATGGAAGGAGGGCAGCCCAGAGGAAGTGCACAGTGCTGAGACTGGAGTTTGCAAGCAAGTCCCAGAATTCAACACTGCAGCCACCTGGGCTGAGCCTGCCATAGAAGGGAGGTGCACTGGCAACCGAGGAAGGAAGGCACGTGCCGACCAGCATATTCCTGCACCCCATCTGGCCATCCACAGAGAGGTACAGGTGTGACTCAGACGGCAGCTGCTCACCTGCCCAACTGGTAAGAAGGGTGCAGCCATGACTGGGTGGGAGATTGGGGAGGGGAGAAATATAAAAAGAAAGAAGGAAGGAAATACCTGGCAACACCAGTCAACCATGCAGAATGATGAAAACCCAATAGAATTCCCAGCCAGACAGGTATACTCCTGCATCCTCAAATGAAACATTTCGCAAATACAAGATTTCTAGCTCCTTATCCGTTGTATTAATACTTGACGTCTAGGGGAAAAAAAAGGCAGAAGGAAGAAGAAAAACAGGAAAAATAAGCCAGATTCCCAGTGCAACCACCAAACACCACAGAAGTAAGGGCTAGATTTTAGGCTTGCAAAGGGCATGTTTTATGATGACATGTCTCCCACACTGGTGCTGTGGGTTTTTATTGGCCCTTTGTAACCTGCAGCACAGATTCCCTTCACCAGGCTTTTACGCTTACTCTGTCCCATCAGTAGAGCATGCAAGTGAAAGCACTACGAAGAAAAAACGGACCCACAATATGCATGATTGTGCAAGAGGCCAGAAGAGACAACACTCGAGAGATAGATACAGTATGCAGTACTGTGGTAAATGTTATTATAGAAAGAAGAAACAAAGTCAAGGAAGCATGACAACAGAGATGTTTTAGTGAAAGCCAGCAGTGTGGGGGAGGGGGATAAAGCTTTCTTGCTTGCTGTCATGTACTAGTTAAGTACTGTAAAACCATGTGGTACAGGCAGAGAGATTGTATTTATTTATGATATTTCTGGACTTTGAACATAAATCTTGGTATTGTTTTTCAGGCTAAGTCACAGGTAACAAAGAGTTTGTGTTTGTCTGTTGCATGCAATAGATTGCTGCAGGTTGAAATTTAGCATTTTAGACCTTGGACAGAATAAAAATGGGAGTTTAAATTGCCTTACTGTTGTGGACTTGTTTAAAAATCCTGCATGCAGATATACAAAATGCTCTAAAATCAGCATCTGCAAACAAAACAGGAATGTCAGTGTCTTGTTGTTTTATAAATCTACTGACAAGGAAATGGGTCCTATTTGAATTTTCACTTAATACTTAGCAGCTGATGACCCCAACAGTCAACAAACAAGGCACTAGGCAGCTTCTGTCCAAAAACTACTATGCATCCCTGCTCTAAATACAGTAGAGTGGCCTTTCATAATAAAAAGGAGTTGCATACAAACTAGAAATCAGTTTCTGAAGTGTGACATACTTTTAAAAATTATTTATCCTACGTAGAGCATGAAAGGAAAGCAGAAGGAGAGTATACAGCAACAGGCTGTCTGACAATCATTTGATATTGTGGGTTTTTTCCTACTGCAACAGTGTGCATTTCCACATGGAAGGCAAAGCAAGAAATTCAAGGAAGGTATCAGCATCAGCTCTGAGGCGGCAGCAGAAAGTACAAGCTGTCTTGGTTAATTAAAAGTGAGGTCAGTGCTCAAGAGTCACAAGCGCAGGTTGCTGGGGCCTGGGACAGAGTTTTGTGTTTACCTGGTTTCGGTCTGAGAATGCCAAGCCAGAATGGTATTTCGCCTGCCTACGAAATTGCTGGCTCTACACAGATATTCTCCTTCGCCTTGTTCTGTCACATTGTACAGACTCAGTCTGGCATCAGCCTCAGTGTTTTTACTGACCCAGGACTGCAGGAACAGACAGAGACCTAAACTTCAGTAAAACACAAATATTTTCTTCTGTACATGTCCCCACCACTCCCCCTCCCCTCCCAATCCCCATGACTACGGCAGGCCAGGCCACATCATGCAAGTCAAACGAGGCTGCAACCTGAAAACGCAACCAACTGGCAAACACGTCTTCATGGAACATTAAAAGAAGGAATCTGGTCACTAGCAACAACAACAATGTCATAGTTACCATTAGCAGAACTTAGCTGCATTGCATTCACCTAAACCTGAACTTCCAGTCATTCGATTCTTTATCACTACAAGTTTTACTAGAGCTGCACAAAATCTTCAGATTCTGCTTCCACTGAATTTCATGTAATTTCAGAAATCCCACCAATTCTGTGGAACTTTGTCAGAAGTGGAATCCAGAAGCAGAATTTCTTTAACGAACTGTGGACTGGTACTCCAAAAACACGGAAGAGTATTCAGCAGTTTACCTAAAATGCTCTCGTAATGGACACTTTGCACCTTACAGTTCGCTCACATTCTGAGCTTACTGAGGAGCATGGCCTGCTGTAACATTACAGTCATTTCAACAGCAAGGGACTGTGAGATGCTCCAAGAGGAGCTCATCATTTCACCTACTGAATAAACCTCAGCCATGAGTGAACTGTAAAGGAAAGAGAGTCGTTTTCATGTAGATGTCCTTAATAATAATTATGAAATGGGTAGACAGAATGTGGGCTCCTGACTGGCCAGGAGGTACTTCCAGCTCAAAAAAAATATGTTTAAAAAAATACATTCAATTTACTAAAAGGCCCGTTCATAATCACAATAAGGGACTCCAGGAGTGTATTACGGTGGGCTAATGGCCTTTCTCGGTGGTGGAAGCACTCAGTCACTGCATTTCAACTCCACCCGTGGGCCATTATACCACCATAACTCACCTCACAAGGCCTTATTGCTTAATTATAAAATGGGGAAGAGAAACCAAGACATGTAACTGGTCAGACATGAGCACCATGACCATGTGTTATTACAGTTTAATAGCACAGGTCAGAAATACTTAATACTCTGAATCTCATTATTCAGTTTATAAAACAAAAATCACTGACACTATTTTATAATAGCAATAAGGCACTTCAGGGTGTGCATAACTGTGGATAATGGCACTTCTTGGGAAAAGTAAGGCACTCAGTACTGCCTGGTACGTCACTTCCTGAAGCATGCCATGCCATTATCCCACAATAATGCACATCCTTGTCATGCCCATTCTGCCCCAAAATAAAAAAGTCCTCGGAGACCAACCCTGATGGTATCTATATCCTTTCTCCTGCTCTTCTCTGCCCCCTTTTCTATACCATACCCCTTGCTCTCTCACCTTCTCTTCTCTACTACATGCCTTTACTACACTATATCGTATCCCCCACTCCACTCCATCTAGCCCTCTGGCCCCTAGCCCATTTTTCTTGTTCTCCGTATTCTTATTTATCTTATTTTGGTGGCTGGTAATGCCCCAACCCCAATGTTTCTTACTGTTCTATGCTCCCTGTACCCACCTTTTCATTGCTTAATTTGAGCAATATGTATCATACTACCTGAAACTGTATTTAATTACTGTGATGTCTGTTATTACATACTTAATTACTGTGATGTTTGTTATTATGCAATATGTAACTGCATGCACATATGTCACAGGACCTCCTTGTGAATGAGCTTGTTCAATGGAGTTTTCCTGCAATAAACTTGAACAAAACTTGATTATGAGATTGGTCCCAACAGTATTAATGCCTTATTGCTTAAAGAACAGAGGGGATTGAAGTTTCCATTTATGGGGAATGTTGTATATCTAAGTTCTTCTGATGCCAACTGTGACTTTGGATTTCTGCTGGTGGAGTCCGCTTGATGTTATTAATGGAGTCAATCAATCTGTGTTTTGCTAATTGCTGTATAAACAACAGCACCAGAAATAAAATGAAGGCACAGTTGTAAATTGGTGTTTTCAACATAACTCAACAAATATTGTTTTAATTATCGAGATTCCAAAATAGCATTTGGGAGACAAATATAAGCAATCTGAGGTCTGAAGCTGCTGCTGACTGTGCCTTTCATAATTCAGCAGTCATTTTTCCAAGCATGCAGGAGACTCGTCTTTACTAAATAAAGCGCACAGCATATGAATCCAATGAACTTCAGACTGCTAATGGTTTTCTCAAAGCCGCCATCAAGGCACGTTGGTATTTCCAAACAGATGGTTTCTTGTTGGTTTAAATTAAAAAGAAAAAAAAAACACCCAGTTTGCAGTCCTAAGAGATGCTTAGGAAAATAAACAGCCTGCTAGTAAAGTGATATTCTTAACGCTGGTAAATGTTGCTTCTAACTTTTGACTTTTTTTTTTTTTTTAAGTTTGTTGGTATTTCTCCTAAACGTCCCAGATAGCTTTGGAAGCCTCTACTGGGAACAGGACAGAGGAAACAAATATCTGATTGCTTTACTTTACCTCCAAAGCCACTTTATAGGTTGGCTTGTCACATCTGTTTGTTCGAGGGCCATCATTTAGCCTTCCAGGATCTTTGCTTCATCTCCAGGACAACGTGCCCCATCTAGTCAAGAACTGGCACAGGCTGCCTTGCTCAGCCAGCATCTGAACACTGCTACTGCGTGCACCAAACTTCAGTTTCACATAATCAGTGCGAAGATAGCCAAAGGTTTATTTGGCAGGGAGCAGAAGCTCAAATTCATTTCATATTTTGGTTTCAAAATTACTATCTGAACAGGAAGTAGGCTTCGCTGTCACCTTAAACACAAAACAGCAAGAGTATTAATCTTAACGTCACTGTCTGCACTGAAATTGTCATGTGTTTGTTTCCATCCTCTTCCGACACAGAGATTACATTCTGCTACTCACACCTCTTGTTTTCTACTGATCTTCTTGATCCAGGACTGAGTCTGGCTTTGTTGTACTAAGACCTGGGAGCTACAAACCTAGTATGAAGCCATGGCTATAGGGTTGACTGATAATCTCAGAGAGGACAAGCCAAGGCTTACTGAGTTATTTACATCTTTATGACCAGACACAGCAAGCACATGCCCACTAACTTTTAGGAGTGGCTATAAGTATCTACTACATTGTTAAGGCATATCTCCCAAAGTCCAAAAGTCCTGGACTTTAGGAGGGCTGACTTTGCCAAATGGGTGAGTGTCTAAGGAATGCACTAGCAAATGGGCAGGAAGGAGGGTGGAAGAACAATGGGGAATAATCAGAACTGCCATCACAGAGGTAACAAGCCTTTGTGGAAGCAAATAAACAAAACAAAACAATGTAAAACCACTATGGTTCTCAAAGGAGGTGACAGGGAAGGTTAGGGATAAAAATATAGTATTCAGGAAGTACAAGGAATCACAGAAGAAGCAGGACAAAGAACTGTCTCAGTTAAAGCAGAAGGAAGCAGGGAAGGCAGTCAGAACAGCAAAGACCCAAACCGAGGAAAAGATAGCCAACTCAGTTAAGAAGGGGGTAAAACCTTTATAGATACATCAGGGAGCGAAGGAAGACCAAGGGAGGGATAGTGAGGCTTAATAAAGGGGAGGGGGTAGGCAGAGGGTGACTGTGAAAAGGCAGAAATACTAAACAAATATTTTTGCTCAGTATTCACAAATGAAGAAGGGAGATACCTAAACCAAACAACAAAACACTCTGGATGGAGGGGTTGATACCAGCCATTCACAGAAGACAGAGTTCTGAAAGAACTCTTAAAACTGAAGGTGGACAAAGCAATGGGGCCTGATGGGATTCATCCCAGAATTCTAAAAGAACTAAGGGTAGAACTAGTGACACCACTGACTACCCTCTTTAACAAATCACGGGAGGATGGGGTGGTACTGGAGGACTGAGATGGGCAGATGTTATTCCAATTCACAAAAGTGGGTGCAGGGCAGAGACCGGAGACTACAGACCTGTTAGTTTGACCTCAGTGATAGGGAAAATGATGGAATAACTTGAAGGAAATAACTGTTGAGTACTTAGAGACCAGAGGGGCACAGGACCCAAGGCAGCATGGATTCACAGCAGGAAGGTCATGTCAGACGTAATCTAATAGATTTATTTGACTGGGTGACCAAAGTAGTAGATTAGGGAGGGCTGTGGACATGGCCTACCTAGACTTTAGCAAGGTATTTGACACAGTCCCACACAAAGATTAATACACAAGTTAGCCAGCTTTGGAGTGGGTCCCAAGATGGTAGCCTGGGTAAAACCTGGCTGGAGAACAGGACACAGAGGGCAACAATAAACTGAGTCCATTCTGAAGATGGGGGTTACTAGTGGGGTACCACAGGGTTCAGTTCTAGGACCGGTCCTGTTCATTGTCTTTATAAGTGACATTGCAGAGGGACTGGAAGGAAAAGTATGTCTCTTTGCAGACGTCACAAAGATCTGCAACAGGGCTGATACACAAGGTGGGGTGGAAAAGATGAGAAGGTACTTGGGCAAGGTTGAAGGAATGGTCAAATGTATGGCAGCTTAGATTCAATGCTAAGAAGTGCAAGTAATGCACCTGGGAACAAAAACCCAGGAAAGAGTACACAGTGGGGGTTAGACACTAATGACAACAAAATAGGAAAGGGACCTGGGAGCAGTCATATCAGATGACCTAAAGGTGGGCCAGCAATGTGAGAGGGCAAGGAGGGCTGGGGGATACTGGAAGCACAGGAGAGGCATCAGTAGTAGAAAACAGGAAGTTGTTATCCTCTGTACAGTCAGCTGGTGAGATCCCATCTGAGTACTGATGCAGTTCTGGAGACCCAATCTTCGCAAGGACATAGACAGGATGGAGGCAGTCCAGAGGCAGGCAACTAAAATGTTGCAGAGTCTGCACCAGAAGACATATGAAGAGAGACTTAAGGAGCTTAATATGTATACCCTCGAGGAAAGGAGAGATGGGGGACATGATAAAACTTTCAAGTACCTCAAGGAAATCAACAAAGTCCAAGAGGGTAGCATCTTTCAGAAAAGAGGTGTGCAAGAACAAGGGGCACAATCTGAAGATAGAAGGGGATGGATCAGAGGTAATGGAGGAAGTATTTTTCATGGAGGGGTTGTAGAATGCATGGAATGGCATTCCTGAGGAGGTTGTGGAGTCAATAACAGTGGAGGAATTCAAGAATGCATGGGACAGACATAAGGCAATTTGGGGGTGGGGCAGGATGAAGTAGGCTGTTAGTTAACTAGGATCTGCAGCTTATCCATTAGGTAGGGAAATGGGCAGACTGGTGGGCCATGGTCCTTATCTGCCATTAAATTCTATGTTTCTATGTTATATTTTGGTGTAACAACAGGTTGCACGATAATCCACAAGAAATCACAATGCCTCAAAACTGAATGATATGGGCTTTAGAGATAATGTAAGTTAATAAGGTATCCACAGGGTGTCTCTTATGGTATAAAGAACTCGGAGTGTAAAGTCTGAGCAAGAGGACCATGAAGTGACATGCACAGTTCTGACTGCCCAAACCTCACAAGAGGAGTCTCTTATAATGTAAGAGAAATCCTGCAGAGGCCCTATTAACGATTATACAACACTCAAGTTAGCTAGAGTGACTTTTAAGTCAAAGTTTTCTATATTTTAAAATTACTTCCAATAGCACTGTATGAAGTCTGAACCATCCACTGCTTAACCTGACACAAAATGGCCACCCAGGTGAAATAATGAGTTAAATTTCAATCTAGTCATCCTCCAGTTGGCTTTAAAGTGGAATGCTCCACTCCTAACATTTCTGCACGAGACATACATACATATACTCTATATACTGGATAAGGTACAGAAGCTCAGTGTACTGATTGGTTGAAACCATGTGATTTATAATCAGTCAATTACTAAGGGAGTTCCGATATCTTCAAACAGATTATCAGTGCTTCTCTAAAACGAAATTTCTGTCATTGGGGTGTACTGTTTTTTCATTGTGATTGTCTGAATACCTTGGTTATCGATTCTTGAGTAAACAACAGACATTCAAACTCCGGGCAAAATTACTTGGACACTCCAAGCTTCATTCTGTGCAGGAAACTAACATGGATTTGCCAACCTCCCGATGTAAAGTACAATACCCCTAGAGTAATTCACAGATGGCCTATGTTTCTGGTGGGCTGTGATCAGTTCAAAAATGATCTCAGTAACCAGATCAACTTTAACATTCACTTCCAAATTTGCATCTAGCTGTAATTGCAACAAATGGACACCCTAGGGTGCACAACCTGGAGAAATGATCCATGAGAAACAAAAACACAAGAAGCGCTTCAAAAGGCATCAGCATCCTATGTCCCATCAACAATATTACTGTGCAGCAAACTAAAATGCAAGCTCCCACTGTGACTGGGAGCTGCGGCCCTCCATACTTACTTTAAGTACCCGCGACATATGGAGCTCCATCAGGCCCTGTGTTACTGCCATTTACTTCAGTGTGTTTTGAGCCACTGTATGTGAGGTTGTGCATCACTGTAGACTTTGCAATGGAACTCCACGCCACTGCCAACTCTGACCGTCTGATTGGCGGGTAACCCAGCCTGCAAAATAGGCCGATGAGGTGACTTTTCTAAAAGACAAGGAAAGAAAACCCCTTTCATTATTTCACTTGTCTATGATTTGATTAGGTCTTTGCATTACGTTAAGATTGTCTATTCTTTGCAAATACAAATAATACATTTCTCACTGAAACACAGAAACATACAGCTGCACAACCAGAAGACCAGTGGTCCATCAAGTCTGTCTGCTACTACATTTGCTGGTCCAGTCTATCACTGACCTGGTTTAGGCTGAGCACCCTATTAGCATCTGTGCCTTGTGTCTTGACCAACCCCTGCCCTCCACTCTGCATGTGTCCTCAAAAACCCTTCCCACCCACTTTTAAATTCGGTTACCATCTTGGGAATCAACCACCTCATCTGGCATGCAGTTCTACTCCCACTTGGATATTATAAAATGGTTTGTGTCCCTCAGGTCACCACATGAATGCCACCAGTTGACAGCAGGGCACCTTGATGTCATGGTGACCACACACTGTCGTCCCAGGACAACACTAGTGGGTGGAGCAGATGCATTGCGCCAGGAAGGAGTATAGAAAAGTGGGTGGGTGTAAAATGCACCTAGTCCAAACTTTGAAGGAGGGTGAACGCTCCCATACACACACACACACACACACACACACACAAAACACAGATGTGTTCCAGGACAAGCAGGGGTTGGTCTTGGTCAGGCTGCAAAAGGGTTACCTGCAGCATCCCTCCAACTAGAGGGGCAGTGGTGTACCAAGAGTTTGGCTGACAAGGGCCTGTGCCTCTACAGGCAGAATTACAGGCCATTTTATTATTGCAATAATAATCCTCAATGTGGCATTCTGTACCCAGGCATTAGTGCCCTTAACACCAGTTATGTACCCTCACCTTCAACTCACTCTTCCTGTTTTTCTCCCAGCCCACCGAGATCCAGGAGCATGGTGCTAGCATGCCAGGTGCACCATGGGCATCCCCCCTGCTGCTCCCATCACTGCTCTGCCACCTGTGGGCACTCAGGTAGTGGTACTGCAGATGGGATCATCATCCTCCTCCTCCTCCTCCTCCCACCCCGGAGAAGTAGAAGAGAGTATGCTGGGGTTGCTCAGTTTTCTTCCAGCTAGCCTGCTGTGACACCTACAGTTTCACAGATGAACTGCAGGGTCATCGTTATGGCAAGTGGTGCCCGCCATCACTGCACTGCTGGGCTGTCAGAGTAAATAATCATGTTAAGTATTCATTGCACTGCTCTGCTCACCCAGTACATCCAGCTGATAAGTATAGCTAATGCTGCCGATGTTGTTTTGCACTCACGCAGGTGTAATTTCCACGGTCTGATGGGACCACACTCTCCATCACTAAACCCACTGTTGGTGTCTTAGCTGCAGAGGAGAAAAAACAAATACAGAACCTACAAGTTAAAACATTTTATGTATTTTATATAATAAGTGCCATGCATTTAAAAAACATGCCCACTGCCTAATCAAAGGGTTTAAGATATGTAGGAGGGTCCCAAGTAGTTGAATTATTAGCCTAGCCCACTGAAGGCTCTACCTCTAGTAACATGTATGTGCTATCTACTCTCCCTGTGCAGAAATAATAGCGAAGAAAACTCAAACCAGCATTGCTCCCTGACCCTGTGAGGAAGAACGAGAAGTCTGCTCTTGCAAGGACCAATAATCTTACAACAACTAGAGTTAGTCTGACTCGCTCACTAAAAAGTAAATGAATATATTTGGCACATTTCAAAACAAGTATTCCTGGTCACCAACATTTTGAAGTTCTGATGCGGCAGCAGGCAGAGAAGATCTTACTGGTATCTTTTACTCATTATTTTTATTAAATTAACCCTTTTAGTGCAGAAGCAGAGTATATTTTGCCTGTTAATAAGTAACTGAAAGATGTGTAACAGGAGGTCAGCACTGAAGGGGTTAACACTGTCAAGACCTATATGAAGAGCGAGGTCAGGCAGACTTGAACAAAAAAGTACAATGAGCCAGTAAGGCTACAAAATTAAGTTTAACCTATGCCCACCCTGAAGCAAGGGCCTAGCTCCCTAAATGCTTGGGGCCAGGATGCTTGTTTTGAAACTGAGCAAATAAATAACTGTGATATGCTTTTTAGAGATTGAGTCATGCTGATTCTAATTGTTGCTATAAAATATATATATAGATATATATTCTATATATACACCCTTGTGACATAAACCACATGGAAACATTGCAGGACAGGGCCCCAAAACCTTTACCCCAACAGTACTTTGGGATGTCCAGGATACCAGCTGTGCATTGAATTCAACCATCTCCCACTGGCACTTATTTCTGCACATAAAAATGAGTCGTGGAAGGAGTGCCCTTTTGTACAAGAGAGGCAACATGGTCCAGTTGTTAAATCCCACATTTGGGAACAAGGAGGACCGACCAGGTTCAAATCTCACCCAAGCCAGTTGCGCACATTTGTAAATCAAGAGCAAGTCCAATGTACTGTAACAAATTCATTCAAAAAACCTCCCCGTCCATAAATTTATTTACATGCTACCTCTGTGTTTTTATCACAGGCCCCAACCTTTAAAAGAGGTTTTACAATGAAATTTACCTGCTGTCCAAAGGATATAATTAGCCCCAGCCACAGCCCTAAAAAGGTATTTTTATACTGAAATGTACATTTTCATGCCCCTGTCCTTAAAGGAATGCTTTTTAGGGTTGTTTTTTTCACTATCGACAGCCAACAGTACATAACTCCACCAACACTAGGCAGGTCTTCTATCTTTGTGTCCTTACACCGCAGCCATGCACTGATCCAATCAGAACGATACTGTGCCTGTACCAGTTCTACATGGTCACAAGACACTCAGCTCCACTCCTCATCATGTCATGGGTGGAGGGGATGACAGCAAAAAAAAGCAGCAGCCAACACCAGACTACAGTAGGTGCCCCAGTGGGCAAGCACCGAGGAAATACAGGTGTCCGCAGCCATACAAGCCTGCCCTGGGGCACCTAAGCTACAGGAATTTTGCCCACTGAGCAAGTCACTTGACCTCCCTGTGCTCTAGACCCTCCAGTGATAAAACTGGGGGGAAGAAGCAGGATCCACCTAAAACGAAAGTGCAGTATTTTAGTTGCAATTCCAGAGTGAATTGAAAACAACTGTTCCATTGTTTTGTGCTTATCAGAATGCACCTGGAAATGAGACAGCTGATATTGTGTGCCTTCCTGACCAAAATGTTCAAATCAATCAATCAAAAATAAACCACACTTGTCAGTGACCATGCTACAATCTACTGTGTACTTTAAAGTATTTAGAAAAAGTGAAACTGGGACGGATACGTTTAGCTACTGT
Source organism: Neoceratodus forsteri (assembly GCA_016271365.2). NCBI lineage: Eukaryota > Metazoa > Chordata > Ceratodontiformes > Ceratodontidae > Neoceratodus > Neoceratodus forsteri. The sequence goes on from CM057452.1 coordinate 429,412,757, forward strand.
ATGTCACATTCTGCTGACATTAAAAAGAAACAGACGTTAGAGCAATTGTACATACATCTGAAATATTTCATAGCGGCAGTGTATGTCTAAGGAACATAATTTCTGTGGTTCCATGACTGCACTGTGTTTGATGCTGTGTTTATACTTTCACTGGTTTACAGCAGTAGTCTGAGAATATATTTTATTAGGCTCTAGGATGATAGTTTTAAGTGGTGCGGTGATTTTTGTTTTTTCTAGTTTTGATTAAGTACTGGACCACTGATACACACAAGTAACCCCCACCAGTCTAAAGAAATATGTAACTGATAATACATTTTGTTTTGTACTGGAACCTCCGAGAAGCTCAGATCCCACTCCACCAGTCCACAGTTGGCCTCCCGAACTTACCTCAGGTGGCAATCCTTCCGGGCTTGCTCTCAGGGTGGGTCCACCGAGCAGGCGCTGGCCCCCAATGGAGTTCAGACAGGGTGAACCCTGGCTTACCCCCAGGCGGGACCACAAGTCCCCAACAATGGAACACTTACTCAGTCACCATTCGAGAGACATAGGCAGGCAGTGGACCTGGTGGAGCAAGGCATCATACGCTAGGGCTGGCATTTTTGTATGCTTAATCCTCTATGAGAGGCGTGGCATGCAGTGCTGTAATGGCACAAATGCCAACATCCGGCATGCCTCCTCACTAATTTAGAGGTCAGACTTGCTAGACGCGCCCACCTCCCCAGAGGAAGAGAGCAGTCCTTCAGACACCAACTCCTCCCCCACGGGTCCATTCCCCAACCCGAGGCGCCAGCGCCACAGGCAGAAACCCAAATGCTGCACCGTGGCCGCCACTAACTGGCACTCTTAACCCAAGTCCTTCCTCAAATACAGCACTCACTCACTCAGACCCTGCCTCAATAATCAGTAGCTCATCAGGGCAGTTGGGCCCTTCTTTGTCTGTCCACATTCAACTACCGTGCACTACTGGCAATACCCATCTTCACAGAGCAAACACAACAGTCACGCTGTTGTAAAGCATGCTTGCATGGTCAGCCCTGCCTGTTGTCAGCATTAGAAGACTACGTCCAGCCACAAAGATGTACATAGCTGAACTCCGCTCCATGCACAAATAAGCCAGGCTGACCTGGTGACACTTGGCAGTACAACTATCGCTCGAGTTAGCCCTACCACTTTTTACTGGTCAAATTAGGAGTGTTTTGTTCATTTTGAAAAGAAAGGTACAGCCCATTTCCACCAAAACTAATGAAAGCAGTCAACATGACATGCTGCTCTGCCAGTCGCTGCCAAGGAGTCAGAGCTTGGCAACTAAGAGTTGGATTCTGGCCACATGTGGTGGGGAAGGATTAGCCAAAAAGCTAACAAATTTAGAATCCTAGGGCTACTCCGGATCCTTCAGCAGAATAAACATTGCCAGTGCTGCCCTGGTAAGGAATCAAGGGCAGAGGAAGAGCGGGCCTGTTTGCCTCTAAAGGATGGCTGGTCGTTGACACAGGCCAGGCAGGTGCTGAAGCAGGATGGAGGACATGGGTCACAGAAAACAGACAGTGCCTCTATTTCACCTGCTCCTCTCAGCCTTTTCCTGATCCTCCCTACTGTTGCCCCTACCACCCTTGATTTTGGGCTCCTCCTGGATTCTACCTCAGCCCATTATCAGGCTCCTCCTAGTCTACAACTACAATTCTTCCACCTGCTCTGGTCACTTTATTTGTACATCAGCTGCTCACAGTACTTTTAGCGTAGCTTCTTTTATTTTTATTGCACCTGTATCATGTTAAACTGTATGCTATTTGCATTTTTACTATGTACTGTTCATTAATACTGTTTATATCTTACTACTGTAGTACTGTTCCTTCTCACGTGGTTCACACCTGGAAACGAGCCTTGGCTCAGTTTGCCTCTCCCAGTTAGCAATTTTCAAATAAACAAATACATTTTTATATTTGTAAAGTAGGCCTAGTTTCCTCCCATTACCCCAGGGAACTGTAGGAGCCCATTTTGTTTGTTTGATTGTTTGGTTGGTTTATTAGGAGTGACATGCAATAATCTTTTATTATCTATAAGCAGCAAACAGAAAATGGATTTATTGTGGCTTTACTGTATGCATTAATTGTTGTCTAGAATTAAAATATTTTTATCTAGCCATCTTACCCTACTAGTCTTAGTAAGAATGAAATGGAAATGAATATGGCTTTTCAGCTGGCTCTGTGGTGCCAAGAAAAGGAGCATCACTCTGACATGCTGGCGGCCCCAGATCGCACCTCGATCCAGAACAACAGGAGGGAGGCCGGCAGGAAGGGAGTTCAGAGCATTCTTTGGACACTTCCTTCCTGGGGTGGATAGGTTGCTATGCACTGCCTCGGTGGTGGCTCTTGGTGGTGGCACTACAGAGGTGTTCTTGGCATGGGTGACCACACAACGAAACACCCCTACCCCCAGGACACTGCTGAGGTCCTATAGCAGGGAGGTGAGTGGGGCCTCAGAAAATGGGAAAATGACTAACCATGGCCCTGGATGACAGCTTTGGGTAGGCTTCCTATGTCATCCCAGGCCATGTAGCATGGACCATTCCTGCCCCTCCTGACCGGTGTCCCTGGATCAGCCGCTGGTGGGGACCAGTTCGATACATCAGGTATGCCTGATGTGTCAGATCTGAGTGGGTCTGATGAGTGATATGCAGTGGAGCTGAAGCCGTCTGGGCAGACAGACAGGAACCAGCATGAGAGCCTGGCGGGTGAGGCCGCTTGAGGGAAAGCCGGGGGATATCATTTTGCATCCCAAAGCATGTTACACGCTATGAAGAGCTACACCAGCTATTATATGTGCATAGTAAGTTTACATGAAACTGAAGGAAGTTAAAACATAGGAATTTTACAGGCAGAAAAAGATCTTAGTCCATTGTGTCTGCTCTGTTCCTACCTAACTTGGCCCCCTCCGCCTAATGCTGTGTGTCCCTGCCAAGCTCCCTAGTGGTAGATCAACCCCTTCCCTCCCTCCCCATTCCCTCATATCTTATTAGCCCCATGACTGTCCCATCTGCTCTTGAAGCCCACCACAGCCTCCATCTCCACCATCTCTATGAAAACTGGTTCACTTGTCCATGACCCTTTCAATGAAGAAATATTTCCATGCATCCTTACGATCCTACCTACCATCAGCTTATACCAATGCCCACTTTCAGCAGACCCTCATCACAACGACTGACAAGCTGCTGGGTATCAACACTATTTATTCCCTTAGAAACTTGAACATTCCTATCATGTTGCCTCTCCCTCCTAGTCTTGAGTGAACACATACTGAGGCTACCCAAATGCTCCTCGAGGATTCCCCTTGCTGCTCCTAAATCATCTCGCTGCACAGTCTCAAGTCTATCCCTGTCCATCCTCAAACGTGGTTCCAAACTGTCCACAGTATTCCAAGTGAGGTTGCACCAATGATCTGTACAGAGGCAGTATTACTGTCTTCCGCTTGCTGGAGAACCTTCTCCTATGCATCCAAGCAGTCTGTTATACCATTACTATGTGCTAACTGCACTGCGCTTTGACAGTTAAGCTATCCGCTATGATCACTCCCAGGTCTCTTTCCTATGACATCTGGGTTAACACCTTCAGGGCAGTACTTAGACCTTAGGTTTCTTGGCGATATGTGTAACTCTTTCTTAACATGGTCCATGCTTGCCTCCTCTGTCAGGACAACGAGAGAGGATGCCAAGCATAGGAATGTCAAGAGACTTCTGCTCAGCTCACGCAGTGAGGAAGTGGCAATGGTGGGATTTAAACCTGGGTCAACATGTTCACAGCTCTGAGCTCTAACCACGTATTACCTCTTGTATCTTAGTACTGTAGTTACCTGTTCCAGAGACTTATTTCTGTAGCAGCATTAACCCTCAAGTGCCCTGCTGTGGGCCACTGCAGAGAACATTTCTGTGCACATCTTGTGAAACCTGATTATCAGGTTCTTTAGTTTTGATCCTATTGCTGCTAACAAGAAAATCCTTCAAATGGGACAAGACAGAGTTATTGCAGTAGCTGATTCAAAGCGAGGCCGTGAGAAGGAGCAGCAGTCAGAAGGGTTGCCAGGCTACAACGCCAAGGCCAGTGCCTTCTTCTGCAGTTGTTAAATTTGACTACTCTGTTTTATCTCCGCAAACCATGTACCCAGCCCACTCCCAACAACAATACTTGGGCCTTCACTTTCCAAAACCCTGCTCACTCCCTGGCAGACAGCTGACTGCATCATGACAAATCTCTTGAATTATTTCTTTTTCTTGTTCCTGCTGTAGCCAGACACAAACATTTGCCATTACACTAAAAGTCTCCACTGGTGTTTCTAAGCCTGGCAATTTTAAATCGGCATGGAAGTCTGGTAAGAGATAATCCTCATAAGCTTACTCTGGGTCATTCAGTGTATGGCCAGCACTTACAGCGGTTTAGATTCCAAAAGGATTTAGATATTAATTCCTGGAGAATTTTCTATGATCCAAGTCATATGAGTTTCACTGCTTCGCTGGTTGACGCGCATGGCAGCAAGAGAACAGACTCTACAAATAAAAACACTTAATTCACTGATGTTCCATCAGCATAGAAAAAATCTATTTACTGATTGAGTTGTTGGGGTCACACAGTACAAGAAAGTCATCTAATGAGGAACTTCACTTAATTTGCCACCACAACAGCCTTTAGCTTGTTTTTATAATTGATTTGCCCAGGATAGCCCAGCCGAGATGCAACACCTCTTGTTCAGCAGGTTCCTGATTCTGCCCAATTATACAGCTCAAGGGACTAATGCATGGTGAGGGTATGACAAAACAGAAACTTAAAGAAAACGGCACTGATCCTGTAAGTCATTTTCCCTGTAAAGCTGATTTTTTAAATATTGCTTCAAGTTCTGTTACTGTTCCATATCTACAGACCTTTTTAACTATACTAGTGGGTGAGTTTGATTTACATACAGGTAGTAAGTACAATTTTAGAACTGTATCTGGTAATAATACCTGACAGGGTGGGCGGTACTAGGCTATACCAGACCACTCAGGGCGCAATGAGCCTAATGTTGCAGGCGGAGGGCCTTACAGCCCTGGAAGGTTCGGTATAGCCTACACCATCCACCCTGGAGGGTATTACTGTGCTTACAAATGAGCACTATGTGACATTTTTATACAGGATTTAAAAAATAAAATTAAAAAGGAATGTAAGTTAAATTTAAGTCATTTTCTTTGTCAAGTAGTCCGCTACTGCTATACCTCTTCGTAGAGGCACTATAGTGTTTGACAGGGCTTTTTCCACAGTGGTAGTGCTTGTCTTCACCCCACTTTCTGTTTCTGGTTTCTAGAAAGTTAGACTTCGCGCCCCCATTTCATCGTCCTCATGCTCTGTTTTGTTTATAGACCTCACCACCCTGCTCCATTTCCCTGCTTTGTTTTTATTTGAATGCGATGGGCATAATTCTGAACTGGAGCACCAACAACAAAGACTGTATCGAGCGGAACAGGAAGGGCAGCTGCATGTGATGCAATGGATCAAAGCTACAGAAGGAGCAGGTTTTCTTTTATGATGTTGAAGATTCTTTTTTGTTTGTTTGTTTTTTTCTCACAGCAGGAAAGGAGCCAGCTCAAAGAGGGAAATAGCGAGACTAGCACTGCAAGGAATGGACGGATCTATTCTGGCAGTTAAGTTTAAAAAAAGATTTCTGTGTTTGTTTTAAAGAGTTTTCTGTAAGCAATGAGGCATGTTTCTTATTTACTTAAAAGCAGAGAGGTAAGCAGTAGTACAGAGTAAAATCTCACTAAGTGAGGAAAAACACGGCAGCCTTAAAGAGCTGCTGACACGTTTGACAGGCAGCTCATTCCAAGAGCTGTTTGCCTGAGGACTTACAGAAGGCTAAATTACATCTTTTATGCAGGCATTATTTAGAAATGTAGTTGTATGATCTCACTTCGAGATCGCGCTGAGTTGAATACTGTGGGCTGCAGCACCACCCCAAAAATCAGTGTTTTGATGACATGAGATAAGGGACGGGCTGCATAGTGCTTAATGAACAGGCAATGCTATCAGAGGCAGCTGCCTCTCTTTACAGACATATCTGTAACTTTTGGGGTCAAATGTACATGTTGCGAGGGGTATACATGTAACATTGCCTCTCTTAACATGTACACTTGCCCCTAAAAGTTACAAATATGCCTGCTAAAGAGGCGCTGCCTCTAACAGCAGCAAATCATAATGACTTACGGCAAGGCAACTAGAATGCTGGGGTGTATTGGGAGAGTATTCAACAGTAGAAGCAAGGAGTTGATCCTCCCACTTCACAGGTCCCTGGTGAGGTCACAATTGGAGTACTGCATCCAGTTTTGGAATCTGCACCTTAAAGACAGGGATAAGCTAGAGACTGCACAGAGGAGAGCGACCAAGATGATATAGGGCCTCCATGGTCTCTTGTATGAGGAACACCTGAAGGAGCTAATCTTATTCTCACTGGAAACAAGCAGGGAGAGGGGGACATGATTGAGACTTTCAACTCTTGAAAGGCATTAATAAGGTGCCATACACAGAACTATTCCAAAGGGCCACCTTCTCCACCACCAAGGGCCATGAATGGAAGCTGTGGGAGGAGCTTCTGAAAAGATCTAAGAAAGTATTTTTCTCGGAAGGAGTGGTGGAACCCTGGTATAGCCTGCCAGCTGAGGTGGTGAGTGCAAGGACCATGGCAGCTTTCAAACAGGGGTGGGCAAGAGCTAGGACTCAAAGGGACCAGCAGGATCAGTAAAGGTTAAATTTGAAAAGGAGATAGACCCGGGAACCTATAAGAGGTCTTGGAAACTCTTGGGCAGACTAGATGGACCACAGTCTCCTTCTGTCATCACTTTCTATGTTTCTGTAGCATTGCTTGTTCATTATGCACTATGCAGCCCTGTCCCTTACCTCGTGTTATCAAAATGCTGATTTTTTGGGTGGGTCTGCTGCGCTACTGTACATCTCAGTGCGATCTCAGAAGTGAGATCGTAAAGCTACTAAAGTAAATTTCTAAATGATGCCCGCATAAAAAAATGTAATGAACTTTGTGCAGGCAGCTCCTTGAGATGAGCTGCCTTACCTATTACCATTTTCATGTCAGCTGCTCTTTAAAGGATTTTTAAAATCGATTAGGCACATATTTACTGTGCAAGAGCAGGCTGGCACTGGGGCTTGTTATTTTCTCCGTCTGTGTTGGCCCATAAATGTACCCTTTGCCAGGGGTCTCAGCCAATCACAGGCCAGGAAATGTTCAACTCATTTTCAAGATGAAGTTTATGCCCTTGTTCAACTCATCCATTGTTGGTACATGGTACCCATATTCTACTACAGAACTCAGTGGGTGAGAAAGACATTACATCATAACGTTCTAAAATGGTACTCAAAACCAGAGCATAAATCACAAACATTCACTGAGGTTACCAACAGGCTAGTATACAGTAGATGGAACAATAACAGAACTGGAACCATTATTTAAAAAAACAGCATCCACTGGGAAAATGAGTTTCAGGTTCAGTGCGCTCTCCTTCACAAAAAGAGTTTTGGTGGCAGCAAATTTCTGTGCTGAGACTGGCCTGAAAACAGTACACACTGGCTGCGGGTTAAGTTAATCCATAGTCAGTGTGTACCGTTAATCCGATTAACAGTATTAATAAAATGTTGCTGTGTGGCTCATACTGTAAATAAAAGGAACAGACCCAACATAGATTATAAAATATTCTACAGAATTTATGCATGGGCAAACTTTCTTGACACCTGAAATCCACTATTCAGTTGAGCACTAATCATGTGTTTTACCCTTCAATACCCTTGCATGTGACCAATAGAACATTATACAACTTTTATTTAAACTTGGGTTCAAATCCCTGCAAGGGTTCTTATTTCTTTCTCACTTCTAAATTTTATTTCAAATAGAGGCATATTGTAAATTTCTCCATAAAATGCAGTTTGAATTTGTGTAGTTCAAGGTTGTGCACTGAAAAAATAAAGAGTCTTTGTGGTAGTCTCGGGGTTTGCGGTTCTACAAGTAGCTCAACTGAGCTAGAGCAGCGGAATGGTATTCGCTGAGACGTGGTTCCAATTCCAGCGAGGCACTTCTTATCTTTCTTACTTATAAATAGACTTTGTACAATAATAATGTAAAATAGAGGTTTCTCAGTGGCTGAGATCTGTTCTAATATAGTGACAATGTCTACGATATATAGCCACAGTTAGAAAAGGTCCTACTCCTTACCTTCTAAAATCCATTACAAAAACTGAAAAAATCCCACCCTTTTTGTTTTGTTTTAAAGTCTAAAGGATTCATTATATAATAGCAATAAGGGCAGACTTTGGGAAAATGGGGAGATACTTGAAAGAGGCATTAAGGGAATGGGACAGGAATTAGGGGTTGAGGAACAGTGGCAGTATTTAAAATGGGATTACAAGAACAACAGTATTAGAATTAAGCAGGTTAGCAAGAGGAAAAGGAAGAGGAGACCATTATGGTTTTCCAAAGAAGTAGCAAAGAAAGTGAAAGTCAAAAAGATTGCATTCAAGCAATACAAAAGACACAGGCAGAAGGGATAGGGAGAAGTACCAGGAGAAGCAAAGGAGGCAGGGAGGTCAGTAAGGGAAGCCAAAGCTCAGACAGAAGAACACATTGCAAAATCAGTGGGTAGAGGGACAAAACCTTTACAGGTACATAAGTGAAAAAGAAAGACAAAGGGAGGGATAGTGAGACTGAAGGGGAGGATGGGGCCACATGGTGGATGACAACAGTAAAGCTGACATATTGAACAGGTATTTCTGCTCAGTCTTTACTGAGGGGAAGAGGAGGGAATGGGTCTGAAGGGAGTACAAGGGTGAGAATGGTGCAGAAATGGACACAAGTCCCTTTACACGAGAAAGGGTCCTGAAGGAACTGGAAGTAATAAGAGTTGATAATGCAATGGGGCCAGATGGGGTGCACCCAGGGTCCCAGAACTAAGAGAGGTGGTGGCTGAACCTCTGGCTATCCTGTTTAGCCGATCACTGGAAACAGGGAGGTACCCAAAGACTGGAGGACAGCAGATGTAGTCCCCTTATACAAAAGTAGGAACAAAGAGGAAGCAGGGAACTACAGACCAGTCAGCCTCACCTCGGTAGTGGGGATGATCATGGAAGCACTACTGAAGGAGAGATTAGTAGAACATCTGGTTGTCAATGGACTACAGGACCCAAGGCAGCATGGTTTCACTCAGGGAGGTCACGTCAGACCAACCTGTTGAATTTTGACTGTGTGACTAGGAGGTGGCTCAGGGAGGCAGTGGACATGGACTATCTGGACTTCAGCAAGGCCTTTGACACTGTGCCACATAGAAGACTATTACACAAACTGGGGAATATGGGTGTGGGCAGGACAGTAGTGTGTGGGTAGGTAACTGGCTGGGTGGCAGGACACAGAGGGTGGTGGTAAATGGCTGTCCTCCACAGAGGAGAGTGACCAGTGGGGTACCACAAGGATCAGTGCTGGGACCGGTCCTATTCAACATCTTCATCAGTGACATTGCGCAGGACCTAGAAGGCAGAATTTCACTGTTCGCTGATGACACAAAGCTCTGTAACAGAGTAGACACACCAGAGGATGCAGACAGAATGAGAAGGGACCTGCAGAAACTTGAAGAATGGTCAGGGGTTTGGCAGTTGAAATTCAATGCAAGGAAGTGCAAGATAATGACATATAGGGCACAAAACCCTGGCACAATATATCAGTTGGGGGGTGAGGATATAGCATGCACCAAGCAGGAAAGGGATCTTGGGGTTATCATCTCTGATGACCCCAAGGTAGGGAAACAGTGTGACAAGGCAGCAGGTAAAGCAATAGGATGCTGGGATGTATAGGCAGGGACATCACCAGCAGAAAAAGGGAGGTCATAATTCCGCGATACAAGACACTAGTGAGGCCTCACCTGAGTACAGTGTACAGTTCTGGAGACCATACCTACGTAAGGACACAGACAGGGTAGAGAAGGTTCAGAGGAGGGCAACAAAAGATGGTGCATGGATTGCATCACAAGTCCTGTGAAGACAGGTTGAAGGAACTGAACATGTACTCCCTGGAGGAGAGGAGGAAAGAGGGATATGATAGAGACATACAAGTATCTTACAGGGAGGAACAGGGTGCAGGAATACACTATTTTTAAGTGAAAAAGATGTTCCAGGACTAGAGGGCATGGGATGAAGTTGGAGGGAGGACGATTCAGAGGAAACATGAGGAAGAATTTCTTCACAGAACGGTGGTGGACAAGTGGAACACCCTGCCAGAGGAAGTGGTGGGGGCTGAAACAATCACGGATTTAAGAATGCATGGGATATACATAAAGGAATTCTGGAGGTCAGGGCAAGGGACAACAGACTTCTAGGAAAACATAAACTGAACTTACAAGCTCAAATGGGCAGATTGGGTGGGCCATAGGCCCTTATCTGCCGACACTGTCTCACGTATCTATGTATCTATGTAAGAACATCATTTGTCATCACTCCTCAGGTGGTTGGAGGCACTCAGCTATACCACAGGCCACACCACCCCCATGAAAGGTGAAAATATTCAGCATTTAAGGGGTATTTTCAAAAGAAAATACTGGTAACAGGTTTGTAACTTATTCTATCCCTGTTTCAGTTTCCAATGGGACTTAGAATACACTGGGTTAGGACCTGACTGGCGGCACAACAGTAGGGCTACACCTCATGACACCAGTTACCTGCATTCAGGAACGAGTCCTGGGTGTCAGGGCTGGCACAGAGAGGATGATCGAAAGCATTCTTCTTCACTGCAATACTGCCACCTGGGTGACCACAGGATGCAGTACAGCAAGGTGCCATGTGCAGGGAGGGAGAGGAAGCCACCTGGGGATCTGCAATGTGCACCCACTGTGTTCGCATGTGCACTACTTCACCCTTGCAAGCCGGCATCCTCTAGGGTTGTGAAGGAACAGAACAAAAAGTGGCCCTGATGCTGGCCTGACAAAGCCCTGGTATATCAGGGACTGGCCCCTGCCTCCTCGTGGCCTCTCCTGATGTCTGGCAATGTCAAGTGTATATCCCTCCACCTCCACCCCACTCCCTTCCCAGGAGTGAGCTGAGGCTCCACAGAGGACAGCAAACAGGTTAGATGGGGCGAGGGTGATGCCTGAGGGCTCCAGGAGTAGCTGTGTAGCAGAGATAGAGGACATAAAATATAAATTTTAAAAAAAATTGGATTTAGGAATGGAGCCTCACAACATTGTCATGACATAATCAAGAATTTTCAGAATACTGGTATAAACTGTATGTTTGGCTTCAGCTTTCACAGTGAATAAAAATGCCAAATAAATGAAGACATAATCTATTAAAATCTGCACTGCACTGCACTACATCAGGCTCACACTTAATGGTCGGATTGACAGCTTTTTAAATGTTTGCCCAACCTTTCAGAGTTCAGTTACGAATCAAGCCACTTGTGATGCTTTTTAGAACACACACCACCAGGTGTTTTCAGGGACACATCATGCTAACTGTGTTTTCTACCTTCTGTGTCGTGTTTTTTTTTTTTTTATTTTTGTTAATTGCCATCAGCCGGTCAAAGTGCATGAGAGTAAGCCCCTGACATTTTAACCTCTCCTTTTATCACCAGTGTATGTGCACAGGAGCTTTTATGATGGCTGGCCTTGTCCATTTCTAGTCTTCTAACCATAATCCCCGGGTGACCACAACCTTGTCAGCTCATCACAATGTGGCTCAGTCCAGATGAGAAGAATGAGCAGATCTAAAAGAAACTGTGTTCACCTATCTTACACATCCTCTTCAGAGTTCACGACAGCACTCAATTTATTTCACCAAATTAGAGTCTCTGCTTATTTGGGGAATCACGCTTCTCATACTGTCAAGAAGTTTGAGTCTGGCATCCAAGCTGGATTTGGCTACAAGTCGTGGGAGGCAATTAGCCAAAATGTAAATTATTTAAAAATCCTAGCACCGACCTTGCTTCTAATGCTCTGCAAGCTCCTACAAGTCAGGGGAAGAGGATGAATGGAGCAGTTCAGGATGGATTTCTCCTGCAAACAATAAACAAGTCCTTTCTTTCATACTAGTTTACCTGGTTTCCTTTCTTTGGCACCCTGGTATTAAAAGAAGGGTCTGCAGACGGTGCCTTTAAAAGCACACAACTAAGTCCAATCTGTCTGGCACAACTATATGACAGTCTGTCAGAAATGTGAGCATCCTGGCTGAAAGCGCCACAACTTAGGCATGTTCAGAGATGCAGTGGATGTTGCTGTTGGGTAGGTCTTCAGGAGAGGGTGAGTCAGATCCATGGTGCACGCCTCAAATCCCCTTTGGGTGACCTAGGCCTTGTCAGTGATTCACATTAGCATTCATGTCACTGTGGCACCACTTGGGGTCAGAGGGCTTCGCCACTCTGCAGGAAGGGTCACTGCCTGATATGCAAAGAACACTAATGATCACAAAGAGCTTTCACGTGAGCACTCTGAGATCTATCAGGAGTGCATTTTGTCTTCTGACATCCAAAGAGCAAACATTCATGAGGACTTAGCACAGATCACAGCCCGCACTCCACATGTCACACTGCCTTAGTGTAAAGTGATCGCGATATTTCATCCAGAGCAATACACTGATAATGCAAGTGTAATTTAAAAACACAGGTTATCGCTAGCATGCAGAAGAGCCTGCTACCAAACCCTCTTGAACATAAAAAGCTACTGCAAATGCATGAAACATTATTGTGTTATCATACGCCAGCTGTGATATATACTTCCTACAAAGCATGTTTGGTTATTGATGCTAACTATAGACCCTACATGTTACTTACATATAAAGATGTGCCACAAAACACCAGACCGATATACACACACACATGACTGCACCATGAGGGTAACTACTGATCATTTCAGTGTTTCTGTTACGAGCTCATAATCGAAGTGCGATTTATTCCTTTGGCTCCCACCACCATTTACCACTGTTCACCCCTATGGATGACCATGTTAAAGCTTTACACCCTACCGGCCCGCCCGAGGCGCGAGCAGTTGGATTTCCGCATCGACGCCGGCATCGGGTTCAGGAACAGACGTGGGTCGCTGGAGGGCCGGGCCGGGAAGGATGGAGCGCCCTAGGACTGCTCTCCTTCTCGGGAGGGAGGGAGGAGGTGTCCGAGTTCGGATGACCCCTGGTGGAGGCCAAGAATCACGCAGCTGCGGCACCAGGCACGTACTGGAGGCGGGGCAGGGCGCTCCAGCACGTCATTACACGACCCGCCTCCCCGAAAAAGGAAAATGGATAAAGCTGCCGCAGCCCTTAAATGAAGCTCACCACTGCTTCAATTAGCCTCATGCCAGCCCCTCCGACTCAGTCCGCGACCGCGGCATGTAGCCAGAGTGCCGCAGCCCCACCGTGGGGGTAAGCCATCGGTATCGGAGGCCCGAGGTCGATATGGGGGTGGAAGTCAGTGGTTCATGACCGGCTGACAGTAACGGGCTGTCGGCAGCTAGGGCAGGTGGAGAAAAGAATAAAATGGAAAAAAAAAAACTGCACCCCAACTCCCACCATTGCAGTCCTTAAAAGAAAATCTTTACTAAGCTACAGTACAAGGGACTATTTGCCAAAAGGAATTTTATTTCAAATTACACTTTAACCAAATGAAAAAGCAAAATTCTACCATTAAACATGGTTGAGCTACAGAGAAAAGTTACTTACCATAACTCTAGATCTTGAAAATATCTTGCATACAGAGCACCACTCGTTGGTCTTTGGCAGGATGTACAAGGACCCCATGTGAGCAAAAGCGTTTCAGTCAGGTCATCGACAACGACAAGCATTTGATATGCTACATGCTGCAGCTCCGCTACCAGCAGCAACGGCAAAACCCCAGCCACCTCACTTCTTTTAGCAAGGAAAGTGAAAACATACACCATGCTTACCAAAGATAAAGAAAAAGGATAGATAGTGAAAGGAAAACCTGAATAGAAACAACTAACAACCTGACAGAAAGGCAGGAAAGAGTCTCCCTTCCTAAGATGCTGCCCCTCAAAGGCAGACAGGTTATATACCAAAACAAAACAAAAAATAATTCTGGAGCCAGGGATATAAACCCAAACCCCTAGATGAGGTACAAAAGCAAAAAGTTTATACATACATACACATATATATAATATACATATACACATATATGTATTTTTGAAGTGCCCATGTGGGCTAAGAGAATGCCCATCAGGTCAAAGAAGGGTAGTAGCTGGAGGCCATAGAAGACAAAGAAAAACTGCCCACAGTCAAAACAGGCATACTGTCCATGAGGTTGGGCCTCCGGAGCCACCAGTCCTGGCTCTTATTCCCCAAATAACAAAGAGAGGGGGACAGTGGGCAGGTGAGTGTGGCTCTACGGAGAAGATATTCTTGAAAATCTGGAGTTACGGAAGTAACTTTTCTATCTTTTGAGAACCAATCTTCTCCGAAGAGCCCCACTCATTGGTTGATTAGTAAGCTTCCCATTAACAGAGACAAGCTGGCTCAGCTCTGAAGCCATTGGACTCAGTTCCCAGTGGGGACAACTGGGGAGAGGTATACTGTACCTCTCATACTGCCGTGTCTGTGGACCTGGCCAAGGTATTTGATCTCATTGATCACAGTCGCTTTTTCTTTGGCAGTTATTTCTTTTTTCCTCTCTGCCGCGGCTTACATCTGGAGGGCATCCCCAGCCCCGTCCCAGCATCCACCAACCAACGCTGACCCTGGCCCCAGGGCTCCCCGCGGCGGCGAGGAGTCAAACTCCCCCACCGAGGTCCAGATTAGGTGGCCAGCGCCAGGCTAGCCGGGGCGGAGCCTGGCAGACGCCTCAGCCATCCTGCTCGGCGTGTCCTTTTTCCTCCTGTTCTCCCAGGATTCGGGACCGCAAGCTATGACGCCAGCGCAGGTTGAGCGCTGCGACGACCGCACGCTTCCTCCAGACATCTGGCCCAACTTCCCCTACTTGTGGTGCGGCGCCTCGCCCTCCAGCCTCCACTGGGGCGACAGCGCTGACTATTGAGAACCCCTCCCCGGAGAAGGAGAGCAGTCCATCGGACACTCAATCCCTTCTCTCCTGCCGACCCCGATGGCCCGTGCTGGGTCCAGACACGGGTGGCAGCGTAGCGGAGGTAAGGCGCCAGCGCCTCCAGCCCTCAGAGCCAGCGGGCTGGCCCAGTACGCTTTGTTTAATGTCGCAGTCCATTGGTTTTATGTTAATGTGGTTTCTTGGGTGCAAATTATTTGAGCAACCCAACTCAATATATTCAGGTGGGTTCTGTCTTTTCAAACCCCTGTAAAATATGTAGGGTGTACCACAGGGGTCAGTTTTGGGTCCTTTAATGTTTATTTTGTTTGTCAACCTGCTTCCTTCAGTTTTTAAATTTTTTGATTTATTGCTTTATGCTGATGATCTTATAATTTTTTCTACTGTGAGAAATTTGTCTACCATACCTAGTAACCTGGAGCTGGATTTCCTCTCAGTATGCACTTGGTTTTCTAGAAACTCTCTTGATTCTTAATTTGAAATGACAAAATCTATGCTTTTCGGTACACATGCAATGCTTAGTGGAATCCTCTCTTAGGTTACAGGATAGTTTTGGTAATTTAATTGAGCAGGTTTTCCAATATAAGTACCTGGGTGTTCTTTTGGACTCAGTGTTGTCCTTTTTCAAATTATGGAAATTGTGCGTCGAGATATTAATCAAAAATTGGGAGTATTGTACAAACTGAATTGTTTTTCTTCTGCGCTCAGAAAACCACTGCTGTTGACTCCTTTTACCACATTTTGATTATGTTTTCAGTTTATTTTTCTTTTTGGTGTGTGAGTCTAGGGTGCCCCAGTGATGCCCTCGTCTGGTGCTAAGCTGCCTCCTGCACCCTTATTTGAAGTACCAAGACCAGCCCGTGCTTTGTTGCTCACAGGAAGTTCTGAAAGCAGGGCATGTATCTGACCTACAGGTGGTATTGGTAGGCCATGTGCGATGTTGGGGTCCAGACACAACTTGGCCACAGAGTACTATATTACTCCACAGCATGCCCATCTGTATTTGAGTGCTGGAGGGTGCAGCTGAGTTATGGGGATAGGCATGATGCCCCATCAAATATGTCACTCCTACTATAGGATGACTGAGATCTCCAGGAGAACCTACAGAGCCTGGTATCTAGTCTGGATGCTTCTAGGAGCCAGAGATGTGGAAAAGGCATCTCCAGACTGTCTCAGTTGCCTCTTCCAGTGCTGATTGCCAATGAGGGATCACCACAGTGTCCTGACTAGGCAAGCCAATTTTATAATATACAGGAAGCCTAGCACGGCATTTGGATTAATTTATTTATTTTTGTTGATGCCTGCTAAGTAGGGTCATTCCAATGCCTCATGAATCTTCCTCATAAACCACCTAAAGAGCAAGTCTTCCAGCAGTAGAAATGAAAATAAAGATTTGTTGTCCTCAGAGGAGGACGCTGACAGAAAGAGGTTGGAACCCCAACAGAAGGAGATGCAGGGAACAGCACTGGGTCAATCTTCCTAAATCAGGTTTGCACGCTCTCTATATACTGTTAGAACTGCTGTTGAGACAATGGACCCAGAGGTCTAAGGGCTTCAGCAACCCTGCTGGACAATGACTGGGGAACATGAAGCAGAGGCTTGAGAAGCATGTTGGTGGCAGGAGGGTCCACTGTACCCATGCCAGCTGAGGATCATGTGGCTCACCTAGGGTTCATACTTGAGAGGAGGGCAAGAAAAGCCACCTAGTCCAGTAGCACCAATGCCAGTAGTAACTAGTTGGGGCAACCACTGTGATGCCTCGGGCCAGGTGATGACAGGCTGGTTTCTAGAGGCCCTGCTGTGGGGACTGCCTCAGATCCAGAGATGACACCCGATATCAGCGCCAGTACCGCTGCAGCACCAAAGCTGGCACTGGCCCGACACTGCAGCAATGTAGATATCAAATGGTGCACTGACCTTGGCACTAAAAAGCTCCACCAGTGCCAATGGCTATAAGTGCACTAATGCAAACCCATCACTGACAGTATGAGCAGTGTCAGTGCTGAGGCAGGTGCCAGCAGCCACACTGAGCATGGCACCAATGCTGAAATTGGCACTGACAGCTGGCGTCACCATCACAGAAGCTGGCACTGAATGCTATCCACACATGGAGGTGCTTCCCTCACCATCCACTAGGAACTGAGGGTTTGCCTGATGTTATCATTGGAGACTCCATCACATCCTCATTTCACTGGAGAGGGGAGAGCTCAGTATCATCCCCAGCTCCAAAGAACAGCATGAGGACTTTGGGGGACAGTCTGGGAACCAACCTGGTGACCTTTTGTGACCATCACTGCACCCAAAGTCAGGGACAGGGTTTCCCGACTCAGTGGCAGAAGCTCCACTGTCCAACTGTCTAAGTGAGAACAGGTATTACAGGCCTCCATGATGTGGTCAGTCCCAGGCAGTCAAAGCAACGATTATGACAGTCTGAGTGAGTGATGTTATTCCCACACCTACAATGCCAAAGAGGGTCCCTGAAACTTTAGGCTTTTGAATTAGTCCTTCCTACCCAAGGGCTAAAAAGAAAATGAAAAAAATAGAAAACAGGTTCACTGAGATTCCTCCCACACTGTACTCGATGGTGGGAAAAAACAGAACTGAGTTGGTTTGTGCATCGACAACAGTTTCTGGCTCCAGTGTGCGGTGTCATGAATACATCAGGTCGGTCGGGCCCACACACTGTCGATAACCTAAGTGAAAAGTTTTGTTCCCACAGAGTCCTAACGCCTCTGATTTAAGACCACAGTGGGGCTCTATATAGCAGACTGATTCTTGGAAGATTCAACAGAAAACAACCAAAATAAAAAACACAAGCAGAATAAACTTCCTTTCTCTCAGTACAGTGGGTTTCATAAGATACTGTACATCCAGAGAGCTCAACTGAACCTTTGAATATGATATTTAAAACTGACTTTATGAGACCCTAACATTTTTGTAACTGTCTCAAACCATTTTGAGCTGTTTAGAACCACTGTTACAAAACAGAAACAAAGCACCACGGCAGGAAAAATGCTGCAATATTTTTGTCTCTTAAGCTACCTCTGAATCTGTCGGGAGAAAAACATAAGAGGAGTTCTATCTATTCCTACTAGGGACCAATTCATCTGAGGTGTCTATCTTAGTACCCTGAACACCTGCTGATTCACAGCTGTCCAAGTCTGTATAGCCTCGTTTCTATCTTTACTTGCCTGGAGGACTCCATTTCTACAAATAAATGTACATACTACTGGTCTGCACATCACCAGGGCCACATCCTCCTTGTAACAGGCCCACCCCTCATGTTTAGCCATACCTTAATTTCCACACAGACACCCTTTACTGTCAAATATATAATGGCAAATGTTTTAAAAAATGGTTTGCATTTGTTATTAACTGTGGAACTGTAGAATGCCCTGTTACTAAACAGAGATTGAGCCTTTTGCAATAAATTAAATCTTAGCAAATGAGTAGTATGTGGTAAATTGTTCTTAGTCTCTTTAAAAGTGACCTCTTACAGTTTTACGTGCAGTATAAACACATCATAATTGGATACGGGGCTTTGGAAATCCCAAAATAATTGGCAAAACTAATTGTCCGTTGAGATCCAGGCTCCTAGCCAGCTGTTTAATCCGCCAGCCACTTTGGAAATCTAGCCACTACTAGGACTTTTAAGTAATCTTGTGGACTGCTTATATCAATACTGCACTAAACTGTATTGATGCCTCTGTGTAACTCTGTATTCACTTGCACTGCATGTTGCTTTGCACATAGTTTTTGGTGTATGATACAGCACTTTACCAGTCTGAAATAAAAGACTGATTCACAGCCTCGCTCGCCCCTTGACAAATGTTCAGTCCATGCCAAAGCACTGGGGTAATAAGCTCCTGTAATGATCTGTTCTGTTCAATAAATAAACTATTTCTGCAGCAAACACCCAACTTATAGCCTCTTCCTTGCCATGCTGCCCCATTTCTGTTTTGTCTGGATTCTGCTCATAGGAGCAAGCTGCGGTACCTACTCTGCTGTTGCGTTCTCAACTGTGTTTAGTTTAGTTAGAACCCTGTTGGTCTGAAGCTGCTGGCAGGAGAGGAAAGACAGGTGGACACGCACTAAGAAAGAGTCCGTGCTTTCATACCTTAATGCCCCCAATTCGATGTTCGCCCTTGAATTCTTTGCCATTCTTAAGCCAGTGGATCGTAGGCATTGGATTGCCTCCTGCTGGGCACGGAGCGCACTGTGTTGGCAGCAGGCAATGCAAGCAGCTTTTTTCCATTCGTTCTGGCCGGTTCAATATGGTGCCCCTACAGAAAAGAAAAGAAAAAAAGAATTATTTCTGAGGTGGCACAGTTCTGAATATTTATTGTCTTAAACAGCACCTTCTCTGGTGCTCCACTCAAAATGGCACAAGGACCCTGCCTGTCTCCAAGTCTACTGTTGTATAATTCAGTATTCTGGATGGCACTAGTTTGTAGGGGACTGATCATATTTTGCTCCGATGGTGCCAAAAAGCCTGATCCTTCTACTTCCTAATTCAGAGGCACACCGCGCTTGCATGTTACGTGGGGTATGTAGTGGGTGTGAGTTTCACTCAAACATAGGAATAGGCAGACAAGATAGTTGGTGCATAGCAATTTCTAGAAAGCATTTGTTATTTTATTTTCTTTAAATTCGAAAGAAAGTATGACAAGAAAATAAAGAAGCTTATTCAATGCATCATAAATCCAAACTCTCTTAGAGGTCTTTCATCCTCCACATCCAGCTCTAGACAACTTCACATCTAACATTTCTGTCCCTTGTGGGGGGTGGGGTGGTTATATCCTAGTTATTACATTATCATCATACTAGAAGCAATCCTATTGGCCGTGACATCAGCACCTCTAAATATATAAATAGGACCAGTGTCAGGCCTGTACCAGCCCTACAGAAACACCTTTGCAGTCGGCTCCCCACAGGTATTTACATTTTAATTCATTCTTAACTTTCTATAGGTATCACTCAGTTGGCTAGGGGAAGAACAGTATAGGGCGTGCTCCCTATCTTCCTTTCTCCAGCCAGCCCAGAAGACCTAAGAATACATTTTCTCAACTGTTTATGAAATGCAAGTTTTAAACTACCAAAACCCTAGAAACTCCTTTTTCAGGTTTTATAAGCGCAGACATTTGCATTCTGTATTTTCCTGCAGGGGCTCTGGACTTAATCGCTTTCTATGAGCCCCTGTCAATTGATTATCTTTTGGTGTCCTGACGGCTGAAATATCATGCCGTCGGGTCATCATATCATTCTGACCTATTTCTGGTCCTTTACCTTTTATGCCTATTTCAACACCACCTCTCTGTCTCTGTCTCTCTGTCTCTCTCTCTCTGTCTCTCTCTCTCTCTCTCTCTCTCTCTCTCTCTCTCTCTCCTCTCTCCCTCATTGCAGGGCTTTTCTCTTTATTTTTTTAAAAGCCGGGCAGCAGAAATGTTTAAGAAAACTTTTGAGTTAATTCTGTTTCATCGTTGAACTTGTCAGCAATGACGGTTGAAATTTCGCTTCCGCCTTGCTGTCACTTGCAGTACTTTTTCTTAGCCCAGTCTGATTTCAAGTGAAACCTCATTTCAACTTTTTCTGAGAAAAATAAAATGATAAGTGCCTTGCCGGCGCTTTTTATGCAATCGAGTTTTTGGTCTGCTTAGTTTGTTATCCTGTCTATCCCAACCCTGCTACAGTGTAACAAATATGAAGAGCGAGGGTTTGGGCTCCATAAACTATTACAGGGCCATTTTTCAAAGTTCTTTTTCCAGTGTTCCAAATCGAACAAATCAAGGCCACTGTTCAGCTAACAAGGCCCTTCTAGATTTATAACGTGTCAGTATCATGTGAATCATTGGCTGCTGGGGTGCTACTACAGTGTTTTTAATGAATAAAGCTGTTGTCAGCCACTCCAAGGTGCTGGGGATTCTCTCCAGTTTCAAAAGTGTAGCTGAGTTCTGCTGTTTGCTGTTCAAGCCCTTATATTGTTACAGATTTCCAAGTGAGCCCAGCTCAGAGTGACAAACTATTTCCCAAAAGCACCGTACAGGATTACACTTAATCTTTAGGCAGTCAGCACCTTACTAATAGTCAGTATACCTTTAAAAGACCACGAGCCCCTTTCCCAAATAAAATATGCATGACAGCTGGTGTCTCCGCAGAAGTAAATTTTAAGAAGTGGCCATACTGTGAAAGTAGAGGTCAGGCTGTGTAAATGACAGCAGGCATAATTAGACAAGGTCTCCTTTCATTTTGATTTAAAGCCTACTCTTGTTAGTATTTAAGAGAGACTCTCCCATTAGCCCCAGGTAGGAGCCAAGCTTCTGTTCAAATGGGCTTCTATTACAGGCACACACAGGAACTACCTGAGATGTAATATTTTCATGAAGTGGAGGGCACTTCTGACTGCATGCATAAAAACTACAATAGCATACGGTTTAATGTAATTATTTATGGAAATCCATACAGCTCCAGAAGCTGCGGTACCTCAATAGTGACGTCAGAATGCTGTTGTTCCACTGCATCTATGACACTACTATGAATACGACACCATAGAATCTTGTGTCTAGTAAGATTTTTTATGCTTACCTACACTGCAGCTAACGAAGATATCTGCAAGACTTAATACACCCTAAGTAAACTGTTTGTTAAAAGATGAACAACTAGAAAAGTTACCAGTTCATGCAGCTGTTACCTTATTCACATTGAATGTTTTTCATCTTATTCTGTTTGCTCCGTTTTCTGTTTATTTGACCACAGTTCAAGGCAGAGTTAGAAAGAAGGTAAATGCATTAAAACAAGCATATACCGTACAGAATAATACATGGGTAACCATACACAACAAGGCTGATGATTCCAGTTCAGGGTGAGACAACAGCACTGAGTACTCTTAACTTCACTCTCGGCGCCTATGATGTCATCTCACCCCTCAATGGAAATGCAGCCTTGTTGTGTACTGCTGTCCATACATTTTTGTTTATTTATTTATTTGAATTTTGATGATCAGGCAGGCCCATGAAGGCATACAATTCCCTTTTTCAGGGGCAACCTGGAATTAGTTGCATACAGTTGAATAAATCGTCTCACAATGATTACAGTGTCGGACAATATAATATTACAGTAAGCGGGAAAAATAAAAGTCAATAAAAGAAGGTCTATATATGGAGAGCATAAGTCAGTTACAATTGTGGACAACATTATACTATATATTCCAGCCTGATCTGAAAATTACAGTTGAAAACCTTAATTGAAGTGGCTAAGGAGACAAGGTTAAAGGTGAGCGAGGTGACCAGGATGCTCTGAAAATGGGCATTTTAGGCTCAGCAGTTTTTCCCAATGAAATAAATTGGAAATCTGAGACGACAGAAAAGGTCAGAAGCACTGCGCTGCCCATGAACTGAGGCTAAATGCCAGAAATTAAAGGGACACTGTCAAGCATTTTTGGACAGGCTGTAGTCTGTAGTTCTGTTGGGGGAATAGCTCCTCCCCATCCTCTACTTAAACGTCCTGCTCACTTCTCTTCTGCTTGAGCGAGGCACTCACTCTCCATCCTCCCTGCCTCCTCCTCTTCTCCGGCACTCCTATCTCACCTTGTGCTGGGCCTTCTAACCTACACTTACCGAGCATCCTGCAAAGGTACGATATCGAGAAAGGCCAAAGATTAAGACTCTACCATCAACCACATTCATTCAGTTCACATGTGTCTAAGTACCAACCATGTCATCCGGTTCCTCGTGCTTCAAACACTGACCTATATACCTATCCAGTTCAAATGTACTTAAGCAGCAACCGTATCTCATTCAGCTCTCACGTATCACAAGCACTGAGCTATGTACCACACACAGAACTAGTTAAAACCCACATTTTATGATTGTGTATCTTCTAAAATTCATTGGTGTTGCTGGTTGTTTAATCTGCATCTTTTCATTGTAGAATTGAAAAGCATGCTAATGGTGTAATTATACTCAGCCTTGTTTTGTTTCAAATCCTTGATCTACTTTTATTGCATATATCCTGAACATGAGAATACCCCCAAACGGAGCAGCCACTCACGATGCAATAGCGTCCTCTCCTCCCAATGCATCTTGAGTAGCTAGACTGTGTTGGGGTGTTCCCAAGTCTAGGAAAGATGCAGTAAGTGTGGTGGGCAGTATGTTTTTTACTTTTAGAAAGGAGAAAGGAATCAGAATCAAACTACCATCTACATCAGCACATTCTACAGAATGCAAACAATTGAAAAAATGTGTATTTTAAACAATGGACAATTTGAGGCCTAAGGAGGGGTTGACAGTGTCCCTCTAAAGGGAAACAGAAACACGACAGCATTCCTAAGTCATAATAACATCCCTCTGTTCTATACATAGCTCTCTTTTGTTTCTGTCACCCTGTCTCAACCATTATAAATGCACCAACCAGTGACATCATCAGTTAGAATCGTCCAGCAGCTCCTGCGACGCTGATACCACTACTGGCAGCTACTACTGGCATTGGCTGCTGCAGTACATTAAGAGTAATGGCACAGCTCCTCAATGTGCTCTGTTTTCATCACAGTAGTAGCCCATGACCACTCTGTTGGCCCCTACGGTAGCACATCGCACTGGCCATAGGCAGCCTGTGTTTGGGAGCAGAGTCAGGTCGCCGAGTCAGAGGATGGGCCTGGCTGAGGTAGCTGCCATTTGGCAATATATCTTGGTCAGGAAAAGATGATGGCGCGTTCAGTGCCACAGTGCCCCCTGACTGGGCCAGGGACACTGCCTCTCACTGGGAGCACACTGTGACACTGAAGCTGATGGCAGGACTGCTCATATCACAGGGGTGGAGGGATACATCAGGAGAAAGCTGGGATGAAAAAACACTCCCTGGCATCCCAGTCGACTAACAGACATAAACAGGGTATATCCCTGGAGATAGCAAGGAGGGAAAAAACACAATATTGAAAAAAGAAACAGTAGCAGCTGTGTCAGTGTAGGACCACCGACTGATTTTAACTGATGGTGTCCTTAGTTGGAGCCACAGGAGGTCTACCTACAGAGCTAGCTGTAAACACGAGGGGGACATGAAACATGAAAAAGAGAGATGCAGAGAAAGACAAAGGGGTAGTCAAATATAAATTTGGAAGGAAGGCTACTGAGTTTCTGTTCCTCTTCAAGGTAACAATGCAATGAATAAATTACAATAAAAAATGTCATAATGTTTTCACCTTCTACACTTAATTACTGTATTCTTTCACACAGGATCAAGATCGTTAGTTTTTTGTTGATGTTTTTATTTTGCAAAGAACCGTTTTATGGCAGCAGAACCAGGAAAAGAGACCTTCACTTTTCAAGCAACTGAACTCCTCTCTATGGCGCTTCTATTTTAGGATATTTTTCTGTGAATGCCACGGTGGGGAGATGTATGTTAAAAATAATGGAATCTTTTTCTGAGAGAACCTGAAGGCGACACCCTGTGGTTTGTGGTGAAATGTTGCCCTGGCTACCCATGAACATGGCGGTGGACCCTTTGTGCACTTGCCTGCTCCCAATGGAAATTGTGGGAGTAGGCGTAACCGCCAAGGACTGTCAACAGGTCAAAGGCAGCACAAGCAGAGTTCTACCACAAAATACAGGGTGCCAACATGTTTCAGTTTAATTTATGACAAGACATAATTTTTTTAACACTTACTTCCCCACCACAGGATTTCATTTACGGTGCTGCTCCTTTGGAAGCACAAGTTCTGGACACTATTTCTTAGCCTGCCACCCCACTTCAAATTTTCTTGTTTCTCGTCCAAATATTCTGGAGTCCCATAACAGGAAAAAAATACCTTATCGAACTGGAAGTACTGTAAAGTAATAGCTCTGATAAGTTTAAAGTTGTCTGAACAATATGCTTCATAATTGGACCCTTGCTATTCGAGGATCTTGGAAGCTATGCTATGGAATCGGTAGAAGGTGACATTCTTCAAATGAGACCCTGAACTGAATGGCCCTTCTGGCCAGTTAGATTGTTTGTCCTGGTGAAAGTTAAAATATACCATGGTACTTTTGATAAACAGCAAGGGGATTATAACATCAGTATCCAGGTGTTTCTTCTCTCTCTCTCTCTCTCTCTCCATGAAAGATGACATTTTCCACGGTGATATGTGGGTCACCTGTAACAAAATGGCTGCCAAGTGACCTTATACAACTGCTACAGTACCTGCCCATATCTTGCTCACTGCTTTGTACAGTGATTCTGGATCTTCTGTGTATAATTTGTGCAAATGAAGTCTTCCTGTCTTTATCCGACTATATAAATGAGTACTTCTAAATGTGAAAATAGCATTCATATCAGGGAATGAATTAAGTCACTCTGGTAAGTTTATGCTTCAGAGTATTGCTAATTAATGCGCACAGACCAGCAGGATTACAGTGCATTAAACCCACCATTTATTTAAGTCAATCATAAAAATAGCTAACGTTCTGCTTAGGCAAAGATATAGTAACTAAGATGTCTCTAGAAGTAGCTATAAGTATTTTGTTCCATGCCTAAAAATTAATTATGCATTTCCATATCTGAGTTAGATACAAGTAATGCAGTGATGCTGTACAAGTTACGACAGTCATTTTGCAACAACTCTGTCCACACACCTCCACTTTGATACTCTAGTCAAAAGCCACACCAAGCCAGTCTGGATACTCTAGTCAGAAAAGTGCACATCAAGCCAGTCCGGATACTCTAGTCAGAAAAGTGCACACCAAGCAAGTCGGATACTCTTGTCAAAAAGTACACACCAAGCCAGTCTGGATACTCTAGTCAAGCAGTACACACCAAACCAGTCGGATACTCTTGTCAAAAAGCACACACCAAGCCAGACTGGATACTCTAGTCAGAAAAGTACACACCAAGCCAGTCTGGATACTCTCGTCAAAGAAGCACACCCAAGCCAGTCCAGATACTCTAGACAAAAAAGCACACACCAAGCCAGTCCAGTATACTCTAGAAAAAGTACATACAATACCAAGCCAGTCAGGATACGCTAGTCAAAAGCACATACCAAGCTAGTCCGGATACTCTAGACAAAAAGTACATATAGTACCAAGCCAATCTGAATACTCTAGTCAAAAGCACACACCAAGCCAGTCCGGATATACTAGACACAAAAGTACATACAGTACCAAGCCAGTCTGAATACTTCAGTCAAAAGCAGACACCAAGCCAGTCTGGATACTCTAGTCAAAAAGTACATACAGTAACAAGCCAGTCTGAATACTCTAGTCAAAAGCACACACCAAGCCAGTCCGGATATACTAGTCAGAAAAGCACACACCAAACCAGTCCAGATACTCTATAGTCAAAAAGTACACACCAAGCCAGTGTGGATACTTTAGTTAAAAAAGTACATACAGTGCCAAGCTAGTCTGAATACTTTAGTCAAAAAGGCACACACCAAGCCAGTCCAGATACTCTAGTCAAAAAGTACATACCAAGCCAGTCCAGATACTCCAATTAAAAAGCACACATCAAGCCAGTCCAGATACTCTAGTCAAAAAGTACATACCAAGCCAGTCCGGATACTCTAAAAAGCACACACCAAGCCAGTCCATCAGCACAGAGATAGAGCTACTTCTTGTGATGCTGGTGACCCTGCAGGAACAAGCCCCAGATGCTGGGGGCCAGATGAATGGAGGATGAAGCATCCCAGCATATGCTCTTCTCTTCCAGGAAGGAGGAAGTGAACTCTGCAATGCTAATGCCACCTGAGTGTCCTCAAGCAGTGGTGCAAAAATAATCACTCTGTAGGGGTGTGGGGACATTGCGGCCATAGTCATCACACACACACACACACACACACACACAGTGCACATACCTGAACAGCCTTTGGCGATTCTAAGGATAGGGGAGAAAATCAGAGGAAGAAACTCTGACCAGCACAGGATAATAGCCAGACCCCCAATGATCCCACACCACTGACTAGGCACCTTTCTCCACTGGATCCAGAGCACCAGGGGTAAAGGCAACCCCAAAGCCCACCACAGGGATCTTGGAGGACAGGGGTAGGTACCTGGAGAAGGTGGGTGATGAGGCATGAGTGGCTGGCTAGAACAGGGCAGCATGGTGGCAGAAGGATAAACCAAGGATGAGAGGGAAAGGCACGCCAAAGCACGAAAGCCTGTCAAGACAAAGAATTCATTTACAACCTTGTTCTGTATTTATTCATGCTATGGAAGGACTTCTTGTGTGAAGTACCATGTCAAAAATCACACAAGGAAATCAACGGACAACTTAGATACTGAAAGAAAGAAAAAGCTGTCTCCACTCCTTCTATTACTTTAAAAGCAAGAACATGAAAAAAAGGATGACTAGGAACAGCAGCTGCTCTGGCTTCTACTTAGAAAATTTACATGCTTTAAGGTTGGTCAAATCAGCACTAGCTGCCTCAAAACTGCTGGGTAATTCATCACGTCCAAGAATACTTAATGCCCTCGTGTCATGTCCCTTCTGGTGACAGCTTGAATGGCGTTATTATTACTACTATTATTTTTATTATAGCCAGTAGGTAATACTACACTAACAAAATGAAAACCTGCCAGTCTGGGAAAAGGGCCTGCAGCTGCACTGTGCAAGTAGATGATGTTGCTCCTGACTACACATGTGCCAGAAGATTCCAACGGTTCTGTTACAAATCACAAATGTTAAGGTCATTCTTGGAGAATGGAAGTTATGTAAGGTCTCTGCTTGTGCTGTGTCACAAAGTGCAATATTTGGCCAGTCAAGCCTTGCAAACTGTTATGGAATAGTAGACAGGGTTATTATGGTACTGAGTTCAAGAAGGGCAGCCACGAAAGTGAAAATACTGTAGATCTGGTGCTAACTGCAGGTCATTAGTACAGTTTAAGTCCAGAATCTTTGTAATATGCTTTCAGTCCTTTACAACACATATATGTAGACAGACACACACACATCATTGTTTAATCAGAGGTTAAGAGTAGTTATGAAATGTTCAAGAAAAACAACTACTGTAGTAGCAATCAGTTCTCACTCTGGGAAGAGTTTCAGTCAGTTCCAGGAGGGTGTACAATGGTACATTAGAACGTAGGAAATTAAGGGAACAATAAACGACCAACAGTCTCTCACATCATCAGCTGCCTGCTCTCCCATATCCCTCTATCTTCCTTCGCCACATAGCCCTCTAGCTATCTTCCCTATAGTCCTCCATATGACCTTCCTTTCCCCATACCCTGTCTTCCCCTTACCTATCTTCTTTTCAGAAGCCACGAATCTAGCTTCCTCCCCATCACCAGCATACACTACATGTTCATATATCCTCGGAGACCACTTTCACTATTGTCAGAGTGCTCATATGCACACTTAGATTCTGAGAATAGTGAACAGAAGGTAAGCAGTTCTGACACAGAACATACCGTGGACCGCGCTCACTTGGCTTACTGGTACAGAGAAGGGCCATGACCGAACAGTTGACAAAATCCCAAGCTGTGGCACTCTTGGTCTGTATCGGCGTAAAAAAAGAGGCGAAGCGGTAACAACCCTAGTGTCATTGCTGCCACGATGAGGCTTCGCTTAGGACATTGTACAGTCACCTTGCTATTTCAATATTGGTTTCTTAAAGGTGCAGAATACCTAAGTATAACAGCACTTACCAATACAGGCTGAGGGACACCATTTGTTAGTGCCGGCCAGAAGAAAAGCCCCCAGTGAAACCAAGATGCAGTGCTAACAGAAGGAGTGACAATGAATTAAAACAGTTTATTGCAGCACATAACGTGTCGAAGGGGACAAAACAGTCAATGTGATGACAAGAAGCACCAGATTTAGTAGCGCTGCTGCCTTCTTCTTACCGGATCTGTGACCTACGTGAATTTGCAGCTGTATTAACATTTTTTTTCCACTTATTTGCACACCACGGTGGTCACAGCATTTTGAATTTTTGTAAGCAGTTCTCATCCCCTAAGAATGCAAGTAAGACCACTCTTACAACTGTGGCCTCCAAGGATATATGAATGTATTATTGATCGAGGTCATCAATAATATAATCATTAAAAATCTTCCACCCAAACACGCCTGGTTCCAGGGCACCTGCGCATGAGACACTCCCAACAGTTTGAGTGTGTGTGCATGCGTGCAGGGTAAGGAGAACTCCGATCGGTTGGAAGTGCTCCCTCGATCTATAACTGCTGATACAACCGCCATCACTAGCAGCATATTACACCATCTTCCCCATCAGGTCAGTGGGCATTAACCATTTATTCATTTTCATCCAGGTACTTAGCTAGCTTTAATGTAAAGCCATGTGTATACAAGCCATCTATAATGTGGCCAAATAAGGAAACTCCTCGTCTATGCTATGCTATGCAACACATGATATCTACAATAGAACACCAAAGAAAACAGCTTTTTCGTTTCTCCAATGTAGGATGCATCAAGTCTAATGTTAAAATGTAGTAGCGTGTATCATGAATCTTATACCTGCAATAAGCCAATCAGATTGCAAAGACAGCACTGAGAAATGCGTAAGGGCCTGTTGATCTTGAATCCCAGGATCTCTCATTTTATCAGTGATGTGCTCACTGTCTCCCATACTCTTAAGTGTGACAGTATCTAACTTTTTATTTTATTTTATTGAGAGAGAGTGGGTATTCTAGGTTAGTTGTGAGGTCACAATGCTGATGATACTGGAGATGGACTAGAAAAGCTATGTCGCAATCCAGGAACAGTTCTATTCTACGCATCGCACCTTGTACTTTCAGACAGAAAATCTTCTCATTTCCAAAAGGAAAAGAAAAAACATTTGAGGTATAAAAAGAAACCATTGACTACTTTTACAAGGCAATGTGAATTTCAGACAGTATACTAGCTCAAGAAAATAAAGATATACTGAAGATTTTACCTTTTTAAATGACTGAGTTGTAAGTTAACTATTTATCAAGAATAATAAACAGAGCCTCAACCGTTTAGCAATTGGGCTTTGCCCTGAAGTTTTGCAGCAGACAGAATAATAGAGCCATAATTGTGTAATTTGCCCATATGACGCCTGCGAGTTCACAGCCAGATTTAATTAGAGATTACACAAGTTCTTTGAAGGCGCATAGTCCAGCCTGCAGGGACCCAGAATAAACAGCAGATTGAGGAGAATATAGAAATTTGTTTTTGTCTTACAGCCAGGGAAAACAAGAGTTGTAAGTAACGGAGGCAAAGTCAATACAGATTATGACTTGTGTACGTACTGGCTACTCTGACTGCAAGATACATAGAGCCTTTGTTTAGAAGGGGTGTGTGTGTGTGTGTTTGACAGTGGTGACAGCATATTTTTCAGCAAACTTACTATTCTTGTTTTTACTGGCTTAAGGTGATCATGTCATGGAGGTAATGTACTCTGTCTTGGGAAGGAGGGCTAGTGCCTATTGCTATCAAGTGCCCCACTGTCCAGTCAGCATAGCGATTTGGCGGGGTCAGGTGCACAGTCCAATCTAGAATCGCTGGGGTGGGAGATGAAAAAATTAAATTAAAAAAAAAAGCAGGCGATCTGGCCCCAGCAAGTCAATCAATTACTTAATCATGAGGCTCTAGCTTGGTTGAGTACTGAGACTAAATTACCTTACATTCTCAACATGTTTAGCAGCACTTGTGTGCAACATCTGCACCTGTTTACCCATACACAAGAGCAGAATGCAAACATGTAAAATAGAATTTAAATACCTGTAAATTTTCTTTCTCCAACTGCTGGTCCCCAGGCTCATCACTTCTGCAAGGTTGTTCCTGGGACCACGTGACAGGCAGGAGGTACACAGACTTCTGCAGGAAGGGGTATCCTCCCCTCATTTCCTCCTTTCTATAGCCTTTGTCTTCTGAGAAACACATAACTTGAAACAAACAAAGAAAGGTTAGTGTAACTTAGGCTGGAGGCCGACTTTCCTTTTCATTCTGGGAGGGCCAGACCGAGACCAGCAGTCGGAGAAAGAAAATTTACAGGTATTTAAATTTCTGTTTCTCTCTCCTAAAGCTGGTCTCCAGGCTAATCACTTCTGGGATATACTAAAGCTGTACATCTCTCCATTTCCTGGGTGGGAAGAAAGTTCATAGTCACTTATGGGTCCACCACTGTCTCGGGACCCTCGGCCAAGAGACACCTCTGCCAAGGCGGCGACATCCAACTTGTAAAATATTCAGAAAGTATGGATGGATGACCAGGTAGCCACTCTACAGAAGTCTGCCAGGGAAGCTTCTCTGAAGTCCGCTCAGGGCGTAGCTGTCTCCAGTTGAGTGTGCTCGCACTGGTCCCGTCAGGTCGATCATGGCCTTCTGGTAGGCCTTGGTGATGGTGGAACAAATCCACCCAGCAATAGACTCCTTTGATGCCTTCTTACCCATGTTCAGGCCTGAGGTCTTACAGACTGAGTCAGATGTCTTGATGTAAATTTTGAGTGTTCTCCATGGATCAAGCATGTAGAATTCTCTTCTCTCATTCTTGGGGTGAGGACAGAATGAGGGAATGTTCAAGACTACAGTGAAAATGAGACATCACCTTAGGTAAAAGGCCGGATCTGTCTGCATTACTACAGAGTCTTGATGAAATATGGTGTACGGTTCTTTGGATGACAGGGCTCATATTTCACTGATCGTTGGGCTGAGGTGATTGCAGCGATAAAATGGCCTTCATAGTGAGATGAAGTAAGGGCGCCTCTTTTAGGGGCTCGAAGGTGGTTTGGTGAGTGCATTGAGTACTGGGTTGAGCCTCCAGGGAGGTACCACAGGTTTTATTGGAGGCGCCTTCAAGGTTGCTGCTCTCAGAAAGCGACAAACATGAGGAAGGGCTCCTAAGGATTTGCCTGAGTCTGCTAACAGGAGTGCCCCAAAGCAGACACCTGGACTCTAGTAGCCGGAGGCCCTGTCGAAAACCCTCCTGAAGGAACTAAAGTATGGTAGGAGAGACACAGAGTCATCCTGCAAGAGGTGCCTCATAACCAGAAAAGGAATTTTCTCAAATTCTATAATAAACCCTAGAGGAGGAGGCCGCCTGGATTGAATCGTTTCTATGACAGGTGCAGAGAAACCAAACTGCCTGAGAGTTTCCGCTCAATCTCCATGCTGAGAGGGACAGATTGTGAGGACTTGGGTGCAGCACCGGTCCCTGATGTAGTAGGTCTGGGCTTACTTGGAGCTGTGGGAGACCGAAGAGACATTTGGACTAATCGGAAACCATTGTGTGTGGGGCCAGCGTGGGCAAACCAGAATCACCTCTGCTTGATCTTGGGCAGTCTTGTGCAGTACCCTTGATAAGATCGGAATTGGAGGAAAGACATACAGGAGATTGAACTGACCCCAGTTAATGGAGAAAGGCGTCCTGTGCTATGGCCTTCTCATCCTTGCCAAGAGAGCAGAATCTTGGAACTTTGCAATTTTTCAACAGGCGAAAAGATCTACCTGCGGGTGGCCCCACCGCTCCATGGTGAGCTGGACACTGAGGCACTGTTCTTGAGCTCCACTCCTCTGGTAGGATGTCCTTTTGACTTAGTCCATCTGCTGTGACATTTTCCTGGCCTGGGATGTATGCTGCCCAGACTTCCCAGGTTGTCTTCCCGCACTGGAAGAGAAGAAGAAGAGCCTCTCGCAGCATCCGAGAGTTCTTTGTGCCACCTTGGCAGTTGATGTATGCTACTGTAGTCTGATTGTCCGTGAGTATGAGGGCGTCCCAGTGGAAACTCTGCATCTTGAACTGCTGCAGTGCCAGGCGGATTACCCGCATTTCCAGTACATTGATGCTGTAGAGGGACTCAACCTGGGACCACTTGCCCTGTGTGAGAGCTGTTCTGAATGCACCCCCAGCCTCGGAGACTGGCATTGGTGGTCACTCTAATCTGTGAGGTGTCCCAGACTGAGACCCTTCATGATGTTGTTCTGCTGAGTCCACCATATCAGGGATTCCTCCACCTGGTGGGATACTTGAATCCTCTACTCCATTGTGCCCCAGATTGGAACCATTGCTGGAGGAAACCTGACTGGAAGGGTCGCATGTGGTTAGTGCTCAGGGGACTGAGTCTGCCAGGAGACTATCGTCCTATGAGTTGCATGAAGGAGCAGGCGGCAGAGATTGTGCTGCTTGGAATTTGAAGATGAGGGCCCTCAGTTCTTTGAATTTCGACTCTGTGAGAAAACTTTGCTTTGGATCGTGTTGATATTCACCCCAGATGGTTCAGAGACTAAGGCGGTCACAGAGAGCTCTTCTTCAGGTTGATTCGAACCTCACAGAGGAGAGGCACTGGATGACCTCCAACTCTGCCCACACTGTGTAATCGTACCCTGGGGCTTTGATGAGAATGTTATCCAGGTATGGGAAGAGCTGGATCCCTTGTATTCAGAGGCGAGTGACCACTGTCACTAGGACTTTGAAGAAGACTCTGGGAGCTGTGGACAGACCGAAGGCAGCATCATGAATTGAAAATGGTGACCTTCCACTTTGAATCTTAGAAACTGACGGTGTGCTTTCCAGATGGGAATGTGCAGATAGGCATCTTGTAAATTTACTGAGGCCAAACAGTTCCTGATGGATTTCTTGGATGATGGAGGACAGGGTCTCCATCTTGAATGTTCTGTGACGAACAAAGCCATTTAGAAACTTGAGATCTAATACTGTCCAGAAGCCCCTGAGCGTTTGGCACTATGAAGAATACAAGTACACCCCTGTTCCTTTCTGGAGGCGGGGACTTGTTCGATCGCTGCTGCCTGTATAAGATCTGTAATTGCTTGCAGGGTTGCTTGAGACTGGTGAGGGCACTATGTGGGTCAGGAGGGCCAGGAATCTAACTCGATGAAGTAACCCTACTCGAATTATGTCTAATATCCACTTGTCCATGGTGGTATGGACCCATTCCTCGAAAAAGCTGGAAGCCTGCCCGATGCGAGGATGGGTCCATGAGTCCCTCACTGTGATTTTTGGAGTCACCCTCGGCATCTCAGGCACCTCCCTGCCACCACAGGCTGCTTTGGTTGAGAGTTGAACCAGGAGCATCTGCCTGGGTCGACTTGTTCTGCCCCTGGAATAATTTTGGTCATGAAAATTCTGTCAGGATCCTGAGGCCCAGGGCTTGTTCCTTCCCAGACTTGTGACATTCGCTGACTTCGCCCGTTTCTCCAGATTCCTTGACCGTCTTCTTTAGAGCTGGGCAGAAGAAGGCTTCCTTCATAAGGGAACTGACCAAGTGCATCTTCGAGGAGGCATCTGCCTGCCAACCCGCAGTCATAAGTTGCATCGAGCGAGGTCTGGTAAAACACAGCCCTTGCTGCACACTTACTGCCTCCTCCGACACGTCAGCTGAATGGCCGAAGCTAGTCCCATGAGCTGTAAATGCTATAAAATCGGATGGTTCTTCTCTGGCTCATCAGCAAGCTGGAATGCCAGATCAGTGCCCAGGAGGCGCAGCTCTAGCCGAGTAGAGGTTAGCCATAGCTGCCTTGAGGGAGGTTGTGGTAGACTGAAAGGCTTTCTTTGAGAAGTGTCCACTTTCCTAGCCACTGGGTCCCATAGGGAGGCTCCGCCTTTGCTGGATCACCATCTTTTCGTGAGGTTTGAGATAAGAGGGTCTATCCTAGGGCAGTCAAGCCATTTCTCAGAAGGCTTCTTGTCAATTTCAGGAGTTTGGTTAGGCACGAGGAGCGAGGAATGAGCACTTGGGTCCCTGCCATTTTTCCTTCAAGAGGTCCTCTATGGCAGGAGGGAGGGAAAAGCCATCACTGGCTTGAAGCGGCACTAGCCGGAATGCTGGCTCGCTCGCTTGAGCTCTGGAAGAGAAGGAGCTCAAGTGAATCTCCTCTGACACCTTTTTAATGAAAAAATCTAGATCTTCCAAATCGAAGTTTCTGGCTGGTGAGGAGCCTGACTCAAAATCCGAGTTTGGGAGTTCCCCTCTTCTAAGGATGTATAATCGGACCCTGTGGGACCTATCTCGCCTGTGCTTCCCATGGGTTGCGTCCTGGGTCTGGAAGTACTCCTGGATTTGGGTCTCTTCTTCCTCCTATTCGCCATGAGGCGTGAGGGTGTCCTTGTCCAAGGATGGGGAGGAGATAGCTTGCGTGTGGCTTTCTATGGGTCCTGAGCTCCCAAGACTGCTGAAGGACGTCGAAACATGTGGCGTTGATGGCAAAGGCTCTATTCAGTTTCTCTATCAGATCTGGGGCTAGGGCCTCAGCCGAGTGTACTTCCTTCTAAGGTTGGGACTCTCCCTAACCCCGAGCTGATCCGTGGATCCTAGATTCTGAGGTGGATGTCTCGTCCGCCTTATCTCAAGCTGGCGAGGTTGCACTGTCGCAGTTCACTACAGAGACCCTGCGAATGTGTCCAGGATGGGTGTTCTGCACTTGTGGCACTTTCTGCCCTGGAAGGTCTGTTCTTAGTGGAGCCATGACCCTCTGATATAAAGAATTTGAAGAAACAATTTTATATTGCCTGGCAAACTGAGCTTATTGCTATCCTGCCCTTTAAGGCTTTGGATATTGCTGTGGCCTTGGTGCTTGTGCTGCTTTTGAGTCTTGGTGCCGCCACAATTTCAAGATTAGGTAAATGAGCTGAGCCACAATGCTTGCCGGCGGAAGGAGAGTTGTCTGCTCCTTGCCCCTCTAAGCGGTCTGCCGCTGTAGTGCTACTGTTCTCGCACTAATTTTCCTGCATCGGAGAGCCTAATGAGATAATGCAGCTCTCTGAGCAGCAAGCGTGTCGACGGCCTGAGTGTCCTGTGGCTGTTGACAAGAGGAAAACTCGGGTGCCCATCGGCGAACAGAATCCTTCTTTTGCTCATCAACGTTGCGGCTGCTGCTTCTGGCGCACTGGGGACTAATTCTGCCCCGTGGTCCCGGCACACCGCAACTGCTTCCACGATGCTCGGGCGGGCCTCTAGCGCGGGAAGATGCTGCGCATAGTGAGGAGAACAAGGAGCCTGTCTGTACAGCTTGCAAGGCTGAGACTGGGGTCCCTGCAGTGGCGCTCCAAAGCACTGATTAGTAGTCCTGGTGTGAGAAAAAGAAATAAACTCACTGATCTTGGTCTGTCACGCTTGTGACAGAGGTCTTACAAAGCTCCTGCCACCACATAGGCAGGAAGTAAACTGACTTCTGGAGGAAATGAGTGGGAGGATCCCCCTTCCTGCAGAAGTCTATATACCTCCTGCATGTCACGTGGTTCCCGGAAGGACCTCCCAGAAGTGATGAGCTCGGAGACCAGCTTTAGAAGAGAATAACTCGTAGCGTTGCTGGACCGTTCCTTAGTATTATCAGGTCAGTACTAAGATAGAAGGGTAGGGCAGTACAGGAAAGCCTGTACTGAGCATGTCCTACATGGTAACATAGTAATTTAGGTTGAGAGGGACCGTGAGGACAATCATGTCCACTATCCCAATGGCTTCATACACAGTGATGAAATAAGTATGCTGTGCAGACACTGTCTCCTGGATAAACAGAAAGCTTGCTAGTCCAGTCAGTCCTGTCAAATGTACTGCATGCATCACACTTTAAAATGAAAACAAAGAAGATGGCGTAGCTACTTTATATTAATTTATTTCAAAACAGTTAATTAAAATGCAAATATTTTGTAAAGTGCTAGTCTTGCACCTGGATACTTTCAACAGCCTTGATTCATCATTTAAATTAAGCTATCGGAAACATAAAATGTAAACATGGAAATCCATTAGATCATGAGAACTGGGCCAGCCTTCATATTTTGAGGCACGTTTTACTGCAGAGTTCAGACAGTCAGATACCAAAAGCACGCCACTAGCAGGCCCCTAAATGATAACGGCATGAAACAGATCAATGCTGTATCAGGGGCTCCCTGAAAAGCACCTCTGAAACTAGTTGGGGTTCAGTTGGGGTGTCTCTACTGTGGCAGGCATAACTCTGGCTCACAATAAATGTACAATTTACAGCGGCTATCAACTTCCTGCAGTTATACTTTCAGGGTTTCCTGGTGTCGTACTTTTAGTTTCTAATTTAACGCAGTACACAAAGGTACCGGTTAGATTAAGCGTTACCAGAATAGCGCTGCACTATCACGGCGCTAGTCTAGTAAGCGCTGAAAAGGACAGCGACCAGGGATTTATAGAGCTTGCTATAAGCGCTCCCCTGGTCACTGTCCGTAGTCGAGAAAAAAGGACAAGGGCACCAGTGATCCAGTTGCTGGCCAAGCTGCTCCTGTGGTGTGGAGCGCTGAGGCACGGAACAGCTTAGTCGGCAGTAATGGAGACCAGGATTCTAATCCTGGTCTCCTGCATTCTGGCAGCATCGCGGACTTTGTTGTTTTTTGAAGGGGATCTGTGGAAACAGTGTTTCCATGGCCTCACACATTTAACGTGCCCACAATCCACTCCCCCAAGTGAGAATCCATTAGTCCGGGGGTGCAGGGGAAAAGCTCCCTACATGGGAGATGTGGGAGCAAAAAAAAGAAATCTGGCACTTTTTTGATGCACGCACCTTGTGTGCAGTATTTCAACGGCGCTGTTTAGATCCAGTACCATACACAAACACAGTGTCTGTACTGGAGCAACCCTC
The DNA here is from genome assembly GCA_016271365.2 of Neoceratodus forsteri. Taxonomy (NCBI): domain Eukaryota; kingdom Metazoa; phylum Chordata; order Ceratodontiformes; family Ceratodontidae; genus Neoceratodus; species Neoceratodus forsteri. The sequence goes on from CM057452.1 coordinate 429,450,329, forward strand.
ATTTCTTTTGTTAAAAGTTCTGATTGTGAATTTATGAATAGGAACCCTCCAGCTATGCAGCCTGGTAAAGGGATAAGTGGAAACAACTGGCTCTAATAGTTTTTCCAAATATCACTTCTACACAGCGTAGCATAGCTTCCAGGCTCACTGGATTGATCAGCTGTTCTGACATTTTGGTTCAGGAACAGTTTCTGCACAACTCATTGTGTGCAGGTGTTAACATTTAGACACACTGCCACTGAGAACCACTTAAGCTGATGAAGTAATCACTATCTCAAAACACTGAACAATAAAGTGCAATGGAAGCCCACTTTTATATATGAATCCATTGCATCCCTTTATTAAACACACATCAGCCATTTCCGTGACAGTCATGCACAACTGAGGGGTTTAAAGCCAGGATCCGCACACATGCACAATGGCCCAGGCGTGCAACCATTTTTACTTGAGTGCACAGGGCCCATGCATGGAGCTCCTGAAGAGGGCAATCATTTTATTACAAGTGTACCAGGGCTTATGCATGGATCCCTGGGGAAGGGCAATCATGTTTACATGTGTACCAGAGCCCAAGTATTAATTTGCAGGGAAGAGCAATCATTCTGCTACCGTGTACCATAGCCCATGCACGGATCCCTGGAGAAGGCAATTTTACTACATGCGGGTTGAAATTAAGTTTTGCAGCCACTAGGCAGCAGGGCTAGTGGCTGGGAAAATTCACAGGCCTTAATGTCTTTCCATTGGCCCACCTAGTGTGTCGAATGATACCTTACCTTCTCCAGTACAAGCCAGCAGGGCTAGTTGAAGGAAAATTTACTAACCTACCACAAAATCTACCAGCATTTGGCTAGTAGACAGGTGCCAATTTCAACCCCTGTACCGTGTACCAGGGCCCATGCATGGACCCCTGGAAGCGCAGTCATTTTACTGTGCATGTACCAGGCCCATGCATGGACCCCTGGTGATGGGTAATAATTTTATTACATGTGTAGCAGGGCCCATGCATGGACCCCAGGGGAAGGGCAAACATTTTACTACACGTGATACAAAAGCCCATGCATGGCTCCCTGAAGAAGGGCAATCATTTTACTGCATGTGTACCACAGCCCATGCATGATACCATGTGTACCAGGGCCCATGCATGGACTCCTGGCAAGGGAAATAATTTTACTATATGTGTACCAAGTTCATGCATGGATCCCTGAAGAAGTGCAATCATTTTACTACATGTATACCAAAGCCCATGCATGGCTCCCTGGGGAAGGGCAGTCATTTTCTGCATGTGTACCAGGGCCCATGCATGGATCCCTGGGAAGCATAATCATTTTACTACACCTGTACCATTACACATGCATGGACCCCTGGGAAGGACAATCATTTTACTACACCTGTACAGGACCCATGCATGGACCCTGAGGAAGGGTAATCATTTTACTACTACACGTGTACCAGGGCCCATGCATGAACCCTGAGGAAGGGCAATCATTTTACTACACATGTAACAGGGCCCATGCATGCCCCCTAAAGAAGGGCAATCATTTTACTACAAGTCTACCAGGGCCCATGCATGGCCCCATGAAGAAGAGCAATCATTTTACTACATGTGTGCAGGGCTCATGCATGGCCCCCTGAAGAAGGCAATCATTTTACTACATGTACAAGGGACCATGCATGGTCCCCTGAAGAAAGGGCAATCATTTTACTACATGTGTACAAGGGACCATGCATGGTCCCCTGAAGAAGAGCAATCATTTTACTATCGTGTAGCAGGGCCCATGCAAAGACACGCATGAAGAAGGGCAATCATTTTACTACATATGTACAAGGGCCATGCATGGCCCCTGAAGAAGGGCAATAATTTTACTATCGTGTACCAGGGCGGGCAATAATTTTACTATCGTGTACCAGGGCCCATGTATAGCCACCCTGAAGAAGGGCAATCATTTTACTACCCGTGAAGCAGGGCTCATACATGGACTCCCTGTAGAAGGGCAATCATTTTACCACATGTGTATCAGGGTCCATGCACGGCACGCCCCCCTGAGGAATGGCAATCATTTTCTGCATGTGTACCAGGGCCCATGCATGGACACTCTGAAGAAGGGCAATCATTTTACTACAAGTGTACCAAGGCCCATGCATGGACAGCCTGATGAAGGGCAATAATTTCACTACATGTGTTCCAGGGTCCAACTATGGCCCCCTGAGGAGCGGCAATCATTTTACTAGGCGTAGCAGGGTCCATGCATGACCTCCAAGAAGGGCAATCATTTTACTACATGTGTAGCAGGGCCCATGCATGGACACCTTGAGGAAGGGCAATCATTTTACTACATGTTTTCCAGAGCCCTTACATGGAACCTTGGGGAAGGGCAATCATTTTACTACACCTGGACCTGGGCCATGCATGGACCCCGGAGAAGGGCAATCATTTCTTCACATGTACCAGGGCCCACACATTAATTCCTGAAGAAAAACAGTGCCAAATTTCTTCTTAATAGACATTTAGGCTATTTTCAAACATTAATAACAGCCAACTAGGGATCAACAGGCCACTAGACATCTGGCACTATTGTTTCAGCATTTGAAATACAGTGTGTTACATGGAGATAGTGGAGGAGGGTTGGTATATACCGATCAATTCTCTGTCCTGTATTATGAGGACAACCTCATTTTATCACTGAGGAACACCATCTCCACAAGACCAAAATGCTATCCCACACTGTACACAGAGCTATGCAGGCAGAAATTCAGACTAATCGGCCACACTCAATGTTCAGTAAACATAAATGAATAGAAAAATCATTCACTTCTACAGTGTTCTGCCTGGGCATCTCTCTACTCCATGATATAATACTCATCCTCATGTTGTCTTTAAAGTATCCAAGTATTTGGATGATGAATGGTTGAGAAGTGTATGCGGTGGGAGGGGCAATGTTGACCACTGACAGACCTTTACATGTAAGAGGCAGAGTTCTGATGAAATCTTCTAATTTTCCACAATGAGCTACGCTAATACATTCTTTGCATTACTTGTACAAATGTCCCTCTGGCCTGGGCAAAATTACTCCACTTATCTGCCCCAGCCATAGCCACCCATTAGCCGGCCTCCTCAAGCTCTCTTTCTCCCTGGCCAAAATCCCAGCTGAATGGAAGCAGGCGGTTGTCATCCCCTCCCAAAGGGTGGTAACCTCTCTCGCTGGGTAATTCCGCCCCTCCTTACTCCCAATACTGGCCACACTTCAGGAACACCTTGCCCTTGCCCAACTCTCCCAATTCCTTGACTCAACCTCCTTCACCCCTTATCAGTCTGTTCCATAAATCTCACTCCACCATCACTGCCTTCTTAAGACTGACCGATGACATCATCACAGGAATGGACAAGGGCATATCTCCTCAGCGATTTTCATAGACCTGGCCAAGGCCTTGATACTTCTCTCATCCCATGCTACTAGCCAAACTTAGCGGTGCAGGCCTCTCCAGCCTGCCACTAATTGGTTTCAGGCCTACCTCATAGGCAGACACCAATCGGTGAAAATTGGCTCCCAAATTTCTCCCCCCTCCCAGTCACTCACAGGGGTCCCAAGGCTCAGTCCTGGGCCTGTTACTATTTTCAATATTTCTAAATGATCTCCCGTTGGCCTGTATACACTCGGCCATTCAAATGTACACAGATGACACCGTGCTACTCGCCTCTGGCCCTCCACTGGAGTCGTGACAAATGCTCTACAGCAGGACTTCAACGTCCATACAGCAGTGTTTCAGGTCCAACCAACTATTCCTAAATGTAAAAAAAAATGTCTCCTAACCTTCGATCACGCAACCTCGTCTTTCCTGCCTGGCTGCTACGCCCCACCTTCCTTACACCCTGGACGGTTCCCCCTGAGTCTTGCACCTCATTCAGATACCTAGGTCGTTGGCTTGACCAACACCTAGATTTCTCCACACATCAATCATTACACAAAAGCTACACCCTAAACTGGGTGCTCTATATCACAACAAAGGATGCATACCCACTCCGGTCCAGAGAAATTGTTCAAAAATGATTCTCCCAATACCTGACTATGGTGCGTGGTCTATGGCGCCGCTCCCTCATCCAACCTGGCCAGCCTAGATACACTCTTTCACTTCTTCTGTCGCTTCATCCTGGACAGCCCCCACTGACACATATACAGCTCCTAGCCTTACACTCACTCACGTCCGCAGACTGATCCACTGCTCCAGAATCATAGCTAAATTCGGTCCCAGTCCCTCCGCCCTTATCTCAGTTCCACCTTATCGACTCAGCCTTCCTGGCCTACTCACTCAGAAGCAATGCCTCCAGGCTTCTCCAAGTCCCATTCATGCATACCTCCAAGGGCCAATCAGCTTTCAAATATCACTTGCCCAAACTATGGAATGACCTACCTGCAGACATCAGGCTTTCCACAAACCCTAGACACCTAAACCCATTCCTCCAAGCACACTTCACTGACACATGCACCTGCTACCAGCAGCTATGAGTTCTCGCTCCAGGTTTCCTCTGTTCGCGTCATCTGTCAGCCTCAATATACGTCATCTGCTGCGCCATAGGGCCAAAATGGCCATCTAAAATTGCAGTTTTGCTTCTCTGTATTCCTAACTCATGCTATCTTATATGTCTAGTGTATCTCAAGTTATCAATGTCCTGTATATATCTCTGTATCTTTTGTTAAATTTATATAAACCCTGTACTGTACTGTAATGTCCTGTACTGTAATGTCCCCAGGTCGCATCTGGAAGCAGTGGTTCCCGCTTAGCATGCCTGAGTGGTTAATCTCTTAAATAAATAAATAAATGACAAAAGCTCAAAAATGTACTTTTCAATACAAACCAAGGCGAAAATTTCACAGGACAGAACAAAGCCATCTAATGTATTCTGCAGGGCTGTCATGCATATAGTTTTTTATAGCGTGAACAATCCCATTTGGTGGGGCTGTTCCTTCTATATCTAATTGCATCCAGGATCCTGCCATCTAGTGCAGCTCCTCCCACAGTGGAGCATGACAGGGTGCAATGCCAGTGTCAGCGTTTCCTGCATGACAAACAAGACTAATTTCCACTGAAACTGCCTTCTCTCTTGCAGTAACTCTGCTGCAGAATGCTGCAGTATTGAGCTGCATCCTGGCAAGCTCCACTGTATATATTCTTGACCTTATTTTTACATAAATTACAACTCTAGGTGTGTGCAACATAAATGCCTACACACTCAGTGGGGGTCCTGAAAACAGAGGCAGAAAAGAGTCTGACTTCTTTAATAACCGAACATGGGCCACTGGGCCACAAGGCCAGTTTACAGGGCCGACTCTGAGAGCACTAGAAAGGTCAAGTGACTTGCTCAGATTCACACAGTATGCAAGCAGAGGTTGTTGGAATCAAACCCAGGCCACTGGATGTACCAGGCTTGTTTACAGCTCTTTACTCTAACCTCTAGACTATACTCCCAGCTCATACAATCTAGTGAAACAGCCCCACGAGATGTGACAGTTCGCTTTGTTGTTCTTGTTACTATTTATTCTTTATTCAGTCTTGCCACCAGAGCGTGTATCTTCTACTTCTCATTGGGCTCGCACTCTAGTCATGTTGCCCCTCACACTCTGGTACTGCTCCAATCCAGATCCTCAGGTCAACGTCAGGAGGGCTTTGTGTCTTGCCCTGACACAGTGAGGCCCAGGTGACCAGCTCGCCTGTTCAACCATCATAATGTTTGCTAAGATGCTGATGACAGCAAAGATGAGTAGGATAAATAAATACGTAGGCAAAATTGGCAGACTGGGGGGCCATGTGGTCCTTATCTGCCGTGAACTTCTGTGTTTCTAGGTTTCTAAGAAGGGCAGCTTTAAGTCTTCAGAGGCATCCAAAATGGTGTTCCAGGCCACTGTCACAGTGGGTGGGCTGTCCCCCTCCCCTGAGCCTTCCCATCTTCTCTGGTATCCCCAGTGGTCATCTACATTGCCATTCTACAGACGGGAGATAATTAGCAGGGCATGTTCATCCCTGTAGCCAGTGCTATCCTGAAACCCACGGTAGGAGGTGCAGAGTAAGTGGATAGACCAGTTTTCTACCCCAGAGCCTGGGCATGATGCCTCCCCATTGCAGTGGCTCAAAGCAGGGGAGTCAAGAACTTGATCCTGGGTCTCCCACAGAGCAGAGCAATGCAACACCAGCCAGTGCCACACAGCCGCACTTGATGTCTCATTTTCATGCCTGTCCCAACATGCAAGAGTTTATGGACTACATGATACAGTATGTACATATAAAAGTTACAGGGTGTTTCATATAGGGCATACCTGAAGAACAGATCCATTTTATTAGGATAGATAAGATACAGGGCAGTTGATGTTCTGAGCACAAGCATTGGTTGGAGTCTCAAAGTTTTGACCAGTCGAATAAACACAAACTGAGGAACGTTGAGTATTACTTGAAAATCTATATCTAGAATTCAAAGACTTGAACCTGTGAAGGTTGGGAGTGCATTTCCACTCTTGTTCAGTGCTCTGAGCATCATCACCATACAGAAAATAACTTATTTTTAAGACTAAACTGCAGTACGAAGACACTTCATGAACACAACGTCTCAAATCACAAAACAACTCAAACTGGCACCCTTTCTAGCAAATAATTAGTCATGGATTAGTGCAAATTAAACACAAAAGGCTTTAATTTTTGCTAATCCCTTCTTCAAATGCCTGTACCCTGAGACAGAGCTGAAGTGACTGTCACGAGGTGGATTGTGGCTCAGATTAAGCACAGCACAACACTGCTTTCACCAACTTTTTTCATTTGCCAGCAATTTCTCATCTGACTGACGCAAACCCATACACCTGTTTTGTACACAAATGCTGTTCAGTTGATGTAAATAATATGCAGCAGGAAAAAATGACTCCAACGCAGCATCATTTGTGTTCTGTGACTGCAGACATTTCATGGAACAGCTGAAGTCTAAAAAAAAATGAAATACAAATGGGGAGCGTCTGCAAGGCTGTGAAAGGATGACTGAAGGTACAAGCATGGAAGGTGAGGCAATTTAGTTTTATACATCAGTGAAGATCTCAAACTACAGTAACAAGACAAAAGTGATAATCTTATACCCAATCACACCAACTCACAAGAAATCATGTTATCTTGTGAGCAGGGTATGTCACAGATGATATCTTGATATCTTGCCCAGTTGAGTACAACACAATGGAATACTGACCAACCACAGAACAGCTTTCATAATACTGATGACATCACAATAGCTACGTGCAGCACTGAAGTCAGAAGTTCAAATTAGAGAGAAACAGTTAAATCTTCATACACGTAGCTGATTTACTGACATGTGAACAGAATATGCAATGGACTGTTTCAAAATGTATAATTTATCATAACTTGTGAGGGAACCAGGCTTTCATAACTCCTCATTGCTCTGCCATTCATCAGTTATGGTTCTATCCCTCACTTGTAAAGATAAACTGCATGTTTTTGACAGTCTATTGCATATCCCTCTTTATACAACATCTTTCATACACACTGTGTCCCACAGTGCATTACAAGTCATGAAAAGCTGAAGACAGCCACTGGTCGAGCAGAGGCAGGAAGTGGCAGTGTGCTGTAGTGGTTAGAGCTGAGGCCTGGGGAATCGGAGATCCAAGTTCAGATCTCACCAGAACCATTTTATACCTTGCGTGGTCATTTGCAGGTAACTTAACCACTCAGTGCTTCAGCCCCCGAGCTCATGCATGGGTAGAAACAGGACCACACTGAAAACAAGATGCTGCATCTCCGATGATACCAAGCCCAGGTAAATGAACCACAATCAAAAGGTAACACTGAAGGTGATTAATGAAATTAATATGATTTATTGTATATTTATACGTGCAATTCTGGGATCTCTTATGGTTATAAGAATTTTTTCTCAATCACTTTCTGTGCCAGAACTACTTAGCTTCTCTTCTCGGGTCACACCCACCAAGAAGAACTCAGGCACTCTTATAACACAAGAGATGCCAAAACTGTACATTTAAATATACAGATCAGTGCTAATAAACTGAATGAAGTGAAGGGCAGTCCCAAGTATACCAGATACATGGCTGTCTCCATTAGTACTTCAGAAGCCAGTCCAGGTCAGAGGGCAAGAACACTATCACAGCACACTGTGTTTATGAAGATGATACTTGTGGGTACTTGAAAATAGATACATCCCATTTGTTCCTTGCTATACCTGTCTATGCCAGCTGTCAAAGACATACTTTTACATACCTTCAACTGCTCACCTGTCACTCTATCAAGAGTTTTCTGACCTACTACCAGATACATGTGACTGCCAGAAATGCTTCCCAGAATGCCACTGTGTTGCTCATTTTTGTACTCTATGTGTTTATACAATATTTGATTAAATCAAGTTATTGTTGCCCTGATTTGTACAGTCCCGGGTTTTACCACTTGCTATTTTATTTATTTAGCTTTTGTTAACCAGGTAAGTACACTAGACGAAACGTATGCCTATTTTCAGGTACAACCCAGAGAGTACAGGAATTAAAACATACAGAGTACAACTTGAGGCAGATACACTGAAATCAGAAAAAGCATAACACATTGAAGATAACTCAGGTTTCAACAGCAGTATAGTCAAACTATAAATCAGTACAGAGTCACTACGACTCTGATCAAAGCAATGTATACAGATAAATACAAACTTTACACACTTAGCACAGGGCCACACCCAGGCGGGCAGGCAACACAGCAGGACCGGAGCCAAGGTGCAGGAGATGATATGCTCAAGTACAGTGCAGGTAATCAAGGGAGTTTAAGACAGATTTACTACACCCATCAACGTACTGTAATTTTCTCATTGGTTTGCACTTGTACTGCTGTTTTACAGTATTTATTGATACTACAAACAATACCAGTGATGATAAATGTTCCCCTATAAATGTGTTTATCATGCTATCTAACCTCAGATAAACTTTTCTCTAGAGGTTTAACATGTCACAATCACTTTACTTGACCTTTGCACAGAACAGAACCAATCAGAGAGCAGGTATCTCGTGTCTTTTTTTGTTCTCCAATTGTTTAACCAGGTGAGAACACACTAAGCTGGCAGGTTGTTTACAGGTGCAACCTGGGAGCATAGGGAAGTTAAGTGACTTGCTCAGGGTCACACAGTATGCAAGTGGGGGCTGTGGAATTCAAACCCAGGTCTCTAGATTTGCAGCACAGAGCCTTAAACCACTGTGATATACTGCCTCCTAATGTCACCTTAATAGGCCTGCTCTGAAGCCAGCAGTTTAAATCACAGAAAAACATCTTCACACAAAAAGCTGATTTAAAACTTAAAACTGTTAAACTGATGTTGTATAAATTAAATACACAATGGCTCGACTAGAAATACACAATTTATCTCAACTTGCGAAGACAAGACTTTCATAACTCACTTGTGCCTTGCCACTTGTGAGTTATGGTCTTTCCATAAACTTGGAGATAAACTGCGTATTTTGAGTTAGGCCATTGTGTATCCTCTATTTACTTAGCTGCTTGTAACCCTCCCCAGGATGCACCTGGAAACAACTCTTGGCTCAGCAGGTACTCCTGACCAAATCAGTTAATACATTCATACATACATCGTACAATACACATAAATAAATAAAATACTGAATCACTTCTTCATCTCATTTTTACTTTATTCTATGGAGGTAACTACCAGTTTTTCAAGATTGAGTTCATTACTTCACTTTATATTGCGGGGTTAACAACAAGTTTTCAAGATTTAAATCTGCATTGCTTTTGTGTGCCTTTTCAAGTGTATCAAATATATGAAGCAATTTAAAAACAAGAGATGGCAGATGCCAACTGTCCTTCCAACTATTTCTATAAGACACCAGGGGCCAGATATTCAAAACTTTGCACTGGCGCAAACTGTTTGTGCTCAGGATTGCGCTGGTCCGCTATATTCAAAGGCCAAATAGCACGGGCAAACTGCATTAGCACCGGGCAAAAGTATAGTGTATGTAAGGGGCAAAAGAGGGACATGTACATGAATACAGGCACAATGCTATATTCAGTGCTATAAGCGCCATGCAAAGTTTTTTTGCATGACTTAGCGACACTGCGGGGTGCAAATTACCGCGTAGGAAAAGGTAGTTTTAACTGTGCTATGCTATTCGGATCCTCTAGAAACTGTCTGCCCCTGCGACAGGCTCCGGGTTCAATGCCTTGGTGGCTCCTCATCTCAAACACAGAGTCCTTCAAGTACCTTGGGGTCACTTTGGATCCCACACTTGACCTGTCTCAACATGTCAATATGGTGTGCCATGCCGTCAATGCTAAAATTGGTGGAGTTTATCGCGTACGCCACTCCCTCACTCCTTCCGCTAGACTTTCTGTTGCGAGAGGTATTCTCTTACCCCAGCTCCAATATGCTCTGCCCTCCTCATTACTGCAAACTCTGCTACACTCCACAAATGGGACACTGTCTACAACAACATCTGAGATTCGCCTTAACTGCCCCACGCCTTACCCATCATAGTCTCCTTTACGCTGGCTTAAATTGGCTGTCACAGAAGGATATTCGAGCCTACTCCCTGGGCTGCTTTATCGACTCCCTGTCTAGACCTCTCTGCCCTGTCTATCTTGCCAACCTCCTGACTCCTGCCTCACACACCCATACCCTCAGGTCTTCCTCTGTCCCCATGCTCTCCACTAGACCTTGCATGACAAAATGGGTGAACAGGCATTTGCCCATTGCTCCCAAATTCTGGAACTCACTCCCCTTATGGTGAAAACTTCAGCCTCCCTCGAGAATTCAAAAACTCGCTGTTCACCCACCTCCTAGCCTCTGGCCAATGCAAATGCTCTTAATTTGCTTTGTCCCACTGCAGGCTGTCAGGTCTGACCCTGAGTACTACACTAATGTTCTCCCATGCAATCGTTTGTCTAGGTGGCTATGAACCTTGATGTCTTTACTGTCCTCAGCTGTCTTATGGTTACCCTAATTGCTTTATTTTACATCCTTATTATGATCTATGCCTAAAATGTACCCTTATGTAACTATTACTGTGCTACCCAATGTATATCTTGTTTTGCTCCTGTACACCTATATTATGTCTGTGCATTTCTGCATATTGTAACCAATGTCCTGTGCTCTCCCGGTCGTGCCTGAAAATAAGCAGGTCTGTCACCTACATGCTTACCCAGTTACCAAAACCTAATAAATAAATACCTCTGGGCAAAACCAGCTCATGGTGACTTTGTAGCTTTGCACTGCTGCGTGACACAGAACCATGGTTTATGGAACTCTGTAATTCACAAGTGTGAATTATAGAGTTTCTGAAAGTCTGCCAGTGGTGGTTTATTGACCCTAACCAGTAAATATTAAACATAGAAAGAAACCAGACATGGAAGAAAAATGCTGCACACGGATGGTACCTTCTATGTTGCCATCATCTGACACTGGTCCCAGCCATGTCAGGCATTAAAGTGGTGACCCGCCCAGTGGACACCATGGGAGGTGTCCGCACAGTACACACCTGCAGACCACCCTTCAGTGGACACCAACAGAATCCAGCACACATGCAGCACTGGGGCATGGAAAGTGTTGAGGGGAGGGTGCTCAGGTGGCCAGTGTGCACCACATACTGGGTGCTGCCACAAGGCTGAGACAATCCACGCAGTGCAAATGGTCCAATGTAGGGCATACTCCAACATCAGTGTGGCTGTCTGATGGCATGTGCCCCTCAGCCATGTACCACACATCTGTACAGACACCACAGCACACAGCCAACCATGTATATGTCACTGTGAGTATCCCATGCCAGTGGTGCAGTGTCTTTGGGTCGCATCAATAGCATAACAGTAATGCACTGTCAGTACACACCTGCAAGATGGGCCTGTCATTGTGTAAAGTGCAGCAGTCATTGATGCCTACACACCATAGGCATTGCTGTGTCCCTCACTACTGGTCCCCTTGTAACTGTAGTGTCTGTGTGCATTGCAGCAGGAACTACAGCTTGACAATTGTATGTAGCACCACCACTTGTGCCTGTACTGTGTAGTCCCTGGAGTACAGTACTCTATGCTGTTCTGTACAAATGTAGCCTGCACCTACCACCATGCACTTCCAGACTGACCTACAGGTGGAGCTGTGGGCAGACCCAGCCAGGCCCATACTTCCAGACTAACCCACAGGTGGAGCTGTGGGACCTGCAATAGCGCTGGGCAAACTGAATGCAAATCAGGACATAATGAGATGCTAATCTGGATGTCTGCCCACAGACTACCTAAGTAGGCTCATTTGCATGTCATTTTGAATACAGTAAATTTTTGCCCGGCAAACGTGATTCCCCTGGCAAATGGTTTAGCTCCACACAAAACCTGCACAAATGTGTCTGTGCCGCATACAAATTTCTGAAACATGTGCGGTCTGCAGAATTTCACATGCGCTGGTGCTTGCAGCTTTAATGAATCCACTCTCCTGCTAACACACACATTGGCCACATAGTTCACCTTTACCTTCCTTCACATTGCTGTGCACTGGGCTGCTATATTCAGAGCCATCTTATTTCCCAGGCTATTTTTGCACTGTACTCCCAGCGCAGTTTGCCCGGCTTCCTTAGCATGCTATATTCAGCGGGTTTAGCACTGGGGAACTGCTCCTATTGAATATAGCAGGCTATTGGTTCTGAGTTAATTTAGCATGCGGGCAGTGCTAATTTAGCCTGGACAAAGTTTTAAATATCTGGCCCCAAGTGTGTGTTGTACTGTCCTAAAGACTAACAACTTTGGCCTTTACTGCTATCAACCAGGCATCTTTCATGAGAACTTAAATCCACAACAAATTTAAAAGAAGTGCATAAAGACTAGAATGTTCAAGTCTTAGAAATTACACACACACACACACACACACACACTGCTGGGACTTTTCCCCATACCGTCTCACTGTTCTGTTTCAGTGTTATCTGTACACAACTGGAAACTGTAGATGAATGTAACACTGGCGTTTATGGAGGTTCAACGGATTGGCACACATCAAAGGTCAGGACTGAATGCTACACGAGTGTCCTTGGACAGTAGAAAACCTACATATCCCAAAGGCTCTTGATTCCCCACCAGATTGTCCCTGATAACCCAGGAGAGTGGGCAGTCAGTGTGAGGCACAATATCATAGTAATGTTTCAGCAGAAAAGGACCACCCTGGTCCATCTAGTCTGCCCATTTTCCACCGCCCATACTTGTCTCCACTTCCCAGGATATTTTCCTCTACCCACCAACCAACCCTTTGTATCTGTCCCATGCCCTCTTGAATTCCTCCAATGTTTCTGCACAACCACCTCATTAGGTAATCTGTTCCAGGGTTCCACCACCCTCTCAGTGAAATAACATCTCCTTACATTGCTCTTAAATCTTCCCTTCCAATTTTAAATTATGACAATAGCTCAATCATTTCCATTATTGACTACGGTCTGGTCATTTATAGCTCTGCACCCCCTACCTCCCTTCACAGGATAGCAGTGGCACTCACAAAGCCTGCAGGCTGCTTACCAGTTATCGTCCCCGACTCACGACACCTGCAACCTTTATGAGCAATCTGGATGGCTACAGCTTAACAACAGATTTCGCTTATCAAACCTGCCTGCTAGCCAAAAACACTTTTTGAACTCTGTATGCCTGTTGTTGCAAACCTTCTAAGCCTATTCTCGAGCTCGCATCACACCAGAAATTCCATCCACTAACTTCTCACTGTTCCAAGATGCAGAACTACCCAAGGGCAGCGGTCTTACTCATACTAGGCTCCTCTGGTTTAACAACCTCGTACAAGAACATACCACCGTATCAAGATTGGGCCCTTTCAAAATCAAATACAACAACTTCTGTTGGAGAACAGTAGACATGCTCCTCAATAAAGGCACCCTGTTTTCCTTGATTCTGGCCTGCTCTCCCCAATGATACCTCTCTGCCACTTTCCACCCCCTTGTCCTAGGGTCCTAGTCCTCCCAGACGTCACTCTACCCCTTTCTAAAGCTCATGTCCCTCCCTCCATTTCCTTCATCCTTGCTCTCCACTGTCTCCCTCCTGTTACCTCTCATCACTGTGTTTACCTCGTCTCTTACTTGCTGCGCAAGTTCCTCCTTGATCTGACAAAGCCACCTTAAGCTACTCCTGTTCTCACAACTGACCAGGCCTCACCTGTAAATTTTATTTATTTTTTATATTCTTTTACCCCACCGACCTCCGGAGTCCACCTCTGCTTCGAGCCTCCTAGCACCCCACTAACCCTTGGCGATCATCTTCAGGGGCTCCTTCCATCCACATATTGCAGCCGACCCCGAGTTGGTCCTGGCATATCCCATTGCCGGGCGGGTCCCCTCCTTCAAGGAGGAAGGCACCGGAGGAGGAGAAACCCAGCACACTACTGCTTCCACGGCCCGGGGCACCACTGTGGAGGAAGAGATTCCTGGAGGTCACGATGGCGTGAGAGCGGAAGCCGCCATCCAGTGTGCTCTGGCGCTATTTTCTCCGGTTTTCTTGAGTCCTCCTGTGCCACTGCTTGCAGTGCCCCTGGTCTCACTCAGGGACTGCTACAGAGTGGGGCATCCCTAACCCACCCCAGGAGAGAAGAGCAGTCCTCCGGACGCTCAATCCTCTCCTTCCCTGCCAGCCCCAGCGCCCTGAGTCCATGGTCGCCGCGTGGTTCATTGTGTGGCATCCAGACCCTCAACCCTCTGCGCCACCGGGCCGGACTGAAAAATTATTAAACGTGGACTTTACTGTATCATACTGTAGTTGAATGCTTAATTTTGTTATTGAATAATCTGTTTAGCAAGAGACCTTGTTCCACTCCCACTGCATGCTTCCCACCTTCCGACGTGGAAACTTTGTAAATGAGCAGTTTCTGCTCAAAGGTATTGTAATCCGTGATTGAAATAAATAAACAAAAATAAATGATCCCTTGTTTTAACTCCTACTTTCCTCTTAAATAGTCTACTTTCATTAACGTTATTTATTCCTTCTATACTTAAAGGACACTATCATGTCACCTCTATCTCTTCTAACCTCCAGCAGGTGTAGATTTAATTCTCTCCATCTAGTCTTGCATGGCTTCTCTTGCATGCCTTGCATACAGGTGTTGGAGGAGCCATGGGGATCTGTACAGCACCTCACTGGAGTCGGGATGTGTGCCACTGGACTGGAGGATGATACATGTAGTACCATTACAACAAGAGCGGTCCGAGGATGAACCAGGTAATTATTGCCCAAGTCTCACCTCCATAGTGTGCAGACTCATGGAAGCAATACTAAAGGAAAGACTGGCGTCGTACCTGGAGGACAATGGCCTCAGGATGTGAGCATAGGTTCGTTTAAAGGAACTCTTGTCAAACCAACTTGATGCAATATTATGACTGGGTGACAGGTGAGCTGGATAAGGGTCATACGGTGGATGTTCTTTACTTGGACTTCAGCAAGGCCTTGATTCTTTGCCTCGATGCGTGGGGAAGCTAACTGGTGTAGGGGTAGGGCAAAAATGATGAACTGGATTACAAGCTGGCTGAGTGGGAGGCTGCAATGGGTGGTGGTGAGAAGGGCTTTCAACTCAAGGCCGTGACAAAGTAGGTGCCACAGGGCTCTGTGCTGGGTCCAGTATTGTTTGGCTGTTCAATCAGACATTGCACATGGGTGGTGAGCAAGGGAAGTCTGTTTGCTAGCGACACCAAAATCGGAGCAGTGGTGGATGGAGAGGAGGAATGGAAGCAGCTGCAGGGGACCTAAGCAAGCTAGAGGAGTGGTCAGAGAGTAGCAGCTTGGGCTCAATGCAAAGAAGTGTAAGGTTATGCGCTTAAGGGTGAAGAACCAAGGAGAGAATACTAGGGGGGTTAAGCTGGGGATCACTGAGGAGGAGAAGGACCTAGGGGTAATGATGACAGGGCCATGAACAACACTGCCCAGTACAGGAGGCGGCTGCAAAGCCGAACAAAATGCTGTGGTGCATAGCGAGGGGGTTTCGTCCAGGCGAGAGAGAGGTGATCTTCCCTTCTACAAGTCGCTGGTAAGGCCACACTTAAGAGTACTGTATGCAGATTTGGAGGCCATACCAGAGCGTGATATCAAGCTACTGGCGGGGTGCAGAGGAGGGCAACAAAGATGATATGTGGAATGGAGGGAGATACTATGACAGCAGGCTGGGAGACCTGAATATGTACAGCCTCCTGGAGGACAGAAGGGACAGATGGGACATGATAGAGACTTTCAAGTATCTGAGGGGAATCAATAAGGATAGGCAGATGGGGTCTTTAAGTTAACGAAGCGGAGGGTCACCGGGGCATTGGCTAAGAATAGAGGGGACGATTTAGTAAGGAAATGAGGAGACACTATTTCACAGAGAGGGTGAGAAATGGAACACCTACCAAAATGGGTGGTATCATGTAAATCTGTGAACAGCTTCAAAAGGGCATGGGACAGAGAACAGGGAGAGTGAGGGTGGGGAGGTGGGGGTGGCAGTGGGATGACAAAGGGAAGGGGGCAGTTGCAAACTGGGGTCCTAGCTGCACACTCGAGCAGACTTAGAGAGACCGGTGGTCTGTTTCTGCTGGCATATTCGTATGTTCTTATACCTTGCACCATCTTTGTTTCCCTTCTCAGAACCCTCTCCAACTCTTTCTTAAATGAGGCCTCCAGAACTGTACCCTGTACTCCAGGTATGGTCTGACCATGGTCTTACATAAAGGCATCAATACCTCCCTCTTCCTATTTCTCATACCCTTCCTATGCATGCCATCATTCTATTAGCTTTACCTACTGCTTTACTACATTGGTCTCCTACCTTAAGGTTGTTTGACATTATAATCCCCAGGTCCCTTTCCTGTTCTGTTTCCTTTATCAGTTCTCCCCCAATAAGTACTCAGCCAGTGGGTTTTACACCCCACATGCATCACTCACACTTCTTAGCATTGAACTTTAGCTGCCAAATGTCCGACCACTTCTCTAGGGTGCTCAGATCTCTCTCATGGCCTCAACCCATCGTGCTATGTCAACCCTATTATATAATTTTGTATCATCCACAAAAGAGACACTTTCCCTTGAAGTCCCACTGATATATCACTGATATATGATGTAACCGCACCAGCAATGACTGTATTTTGCTATGTAATTTACACTAACCTTCAGTGATTATCTGTTTCTTCACTCACCTATACTACCGTACTGTACATTTACTCATTCTGTAATGCTACCTGTTGTGGCCCGGTCGTGCCTGAAACAGTCCCTCAGATCTAACGCTTAACCGGGTTACCAAAGACTTAAATAAAGAATATAAATGCAAAAGGATTGGTCCCAGCACTGACCTCTTAGGAACCCTTAGAACACTGCTCGTCACCCTTATTATCCTCCTAGAATGCACACCATTTGCCACCACCCTCTCACTTCTATCCTTCAGCCAGTTTCCACCCATCTAGTTATTTTCTGTCCCACCCAGGCTCTCTGTCTTATTTACTAGCCTATAGTAAGGAACAGATTCAAAGGCCTTACTGAAGTCCAGGTAAGCCACATCAACTGCCCCCGATCAATAACCTTTATTAACCCATCAAAAATTAGATCAGATTTGTCTGGCAAGATCTCCCACTGGTGAAGTCACATTGCGTTTCATCTAACAGTTTATTGTCCATTAAGTATTTTACCACTCTTTCCTTTATTAACATCTCAATTACCTTACCCACCACTGATGTGAGTCTGACAGGGCGGTGATTCCACACTTCCTCCTCGGCTCCCCCTTATCAACTGGTACTACATTCGCTGTCCTCCCATTACTCAGAACCCCCCTGTAGCCATGATATATGATAGGGAGGTGATGCCAGCCATTACCAACATCAGGAGTGAAAACCTGGATATTCACAGGCAACACAGCTGGTCAGAGGATGGAGAAAAGGGACATTATATCAAGTCCCTGCTGGCAGAATACATCTATCCCCTTCCTGCATCCAATGACCTTTCCTCTGCACCATCCCACCTATCTTGTAGTTGTGACTTAAGTTGCCTTCTGTATCCCTGGCCGTATGTGCAGCCTGGCCAAGTCCTGCTACAGGGAAGGTTCCAGGGATTACAGGGACTATGGGCAGACCAGATGGACCTCTGGTCTTTTCTGCCATTATGGTCTCTGTTTCTACAGTGGCTGCAAGCTGGGAAAACTCAAAGGTAGCACTGGTGGATGGATGGGGGGCCATCAGAGAAGTGTAACCGAGGTGGGCAGAGGGAGCTTGTGGTTAGGAGGATGTACTGTTTAAAATACGCATATTTCTAAAGTAAATAGGACTGTAAAGAGAAAAACATAAGCCTATGCTGTACCCTCATGTAGTAGTGTATAGAACAGTTTACTTTTTTTTTACAATTTTAAAGAATGCTTAACTGTATAAATTTAAGGGATGCCATGTTGACAGACAGGTATCAGAAAACCTATAAGATGGGATAGTTGGCTCCACTTGACCCACAATTATTATCTATGTTTTTAAAATATGCAGGTATAAATTTATAACCAGCGAACAGCTGTCTCAAAAGTGTCTCCAAAACATTATGCCATGGGCCTAAAGAACTAGTGTACTGCTTGGGATTAATAGTAATTTTTCAGATGCAGTCAGCTATCCTTTTTATATCTCAAGTATTTTCTTTTGTGTAATTACAAGATTTTCCACCTGGCAGTACTGGGGTGATGTGTGAGCAGCACTCTGTCTGAAGGAAAAGTCAGTTCTGTTCCTCCCACTATATCATCAGAAATGAGACCAAACACCTTGAGGCACCACAATCCTTGCACCCTGAGCAGTGACTCTCACAAGCTACCAATCAAAATGCAGGAAATTGTAACATCACTAATAACCAGGAGAGCCAGTCCCTGCTGCTTCATGTGAAAGTGAAACCTAGCAGTGAAAATGGTTTCTCATTGGTTACTAGTGATGTCATAGTTAGTGTGGTCTCAGAGCTGATGTAGTGGGAGGAACAGAACTTTTGTTTTCCTCCAGACAGAGTGCTGCTCTACACATCACCCAGTACTGCCAGGTAGAAATCTTCTAATTAGCAAACAGAAAGAAAAATACTTGAGATATAGGAAGTGATAGCTGACTACATCTGAAAGTTACAATTTATTGCAGGCAGTACACTAGCTCTTTAAGAAATGTTCCAGTCATGCTGAAGTGCTGCCAAGGTACACAGCTGATCTGGAACTCAAACACACAATTGTATTTATTAAACTATATACCAGCTCAGACAAATACAGAGCTCCGTTTTACAGAAAAGTAATGCAATCAAAATGAACTAGCCTTTTCACTGAACAACAGTCATTTGGAGTGAAAGAAAAACACACTCAAAAGTGATCAAGTCAGATGGTGAAAGGACCAAGTGTCTGCTCTAAGAAATGGAATTTGCCTTAGCGATCGTTAGCCATAATGCTCCAGGTACTCGTGTGACAAAGCATGTTTCTTTCCATGTTATTTTCAGAACAAATGAACGATTTTTAATTCGGTATCAATCAATCAGCCTTTATTTTTACAAAGGCGTTATTCCTGAGATCATAGCGCCAATTACAATAAATAAATAAAACCTATAAAACCAGCAATATTAAATGAACAATTCAGAGATCAACACCAAAGGTGAGCTCAAGCAGATGCGTTTTAAAGGCAGTTTTGAAGCTCTCCACTGTCAGACACTCTCTTATCTGATGAGGTAGAGAGTTCCACAGGGTAGGGGCTGCAAACATAAAGCATCGTGACCCAGATGTCTTCAAACAAACCCTGGGAACCTCCAGCAATCCCTCGCCGGCTTAATGGAGTGGAGTGGTTGATAAAGTAAGGACACAAAAGATCTTGCAGGTAGCCAGGGCCCTGACCGTGAAGGCATTATGGTCTGCAAACCGACCTTGAAGGTGATCTGCCACTGAACAGGCAGCCAGTGCAGTTCGCGTAGCACAAAATGTATGACTCAACAGAGAAAGCCCAGTCAACAACCTGGCCGCAGCGTTCTGCACCAGCTGCAGGCGGCGGATATCAACCTCTCGGAGGCCCTAGGTACAGGGAGTTACAGGTGTCAAGCAGTAGATATGCATCAGCGGCACTCAACAGCATTATTACTATTATTACTGATCTACAGTTTTACCCACAGAGGTCATATGTAAGGTACAATAATATATGGAGGAGGCATTTGTAGGTCTGTACTATATAAGCTAGTGAAAGTACATAAATGTTTCTATTAACAGGGCCTTTCCTAGACTCTTCTCACTTTACTCTATTGCTGGACTAAAATATGTGGTTTTGAAGTTTTTAAGCGTTCTCCAGTCACAACCACTATAAGTCTGGTGCGGAGCTGTGCTGTTACCATCACTGAACAAACACCATCCTAACCCTGAAGGATTACACCACGGCTGATTTAAAGCAACAGTGCAACAAAAATGTCTTTCCAGAAAAGCGAGTTTCAGCTACAGTAAAGAAAAATATTAGCATACCTGTCAGATACTTGTCTAGGTACCTCCTATACTGCGCACCATGAATCTTTTTTATTTTTTCGATCCTAACCCTTGCCAGGTCTACAGCCTATTTCTATGCAAACTGTGACGGCCATCTTTCTTTCTGTCTTGTGAAAAAATAAAACATTTATGAAATACTCAACTTTTGGTGGTGTTAAAAATCGTACCATCAAATAAACCTGGAAAATGCCTGGAATCTTTTATAGTGGAACCTGGGTACGCCAAGCATGGCTCAAAGTATACCATCCAGCGCCTCAACCCTCAAGCGCCATCGGGCGCTTCGTTAAACCATGTTAATTAACCATTTTCCAAATGTTTGCCTAACAGGGTTGTGCCGAGTTGATGGGGCCGGGATCTCACTTTCTACAGTACTCCTCAGCTGTGCCTTCTCCGTGGCTGCTGCTCTACGAAAAGGAAGCATACCACTGTATATAATGATATGGGGTTCCTTGGGGTTGTTACTGTTCTCTGTAAACTGTTAAAACTTCTGTGGGAGGGTTCCTTAAGTGTTACTTTAAACACTGCAGAAAAGCTACAGAGCCTGACATTTGTTTATTTTTTATAGCGACTGACTGAAGACTGGTTGAGGGTGAGTCACTCTCTCATATTTGTTGAAGGTTTAATGCTAGGCTTCATAAGATGGTTCACTGTGGTATAATTGATGTTAAATGAGTAGATACCAAAAAATGAACAGCAAATGGATACTTTGTAAGTGTGCTAAAGTGTAGGAGGAGGTATTATTTGCGACAGCCATTTTACATTTGCAATCAAACTCACGATAACGTAGTCATTTAAGGTCACAAGGAGCTCTTGGTTCATCGTAATTGTCCCGTTACTTAAACAGGCATGAATGAATAGCTATGCTGTCTGTGCAAGCATGTATTAATTAAAGGGGTTCCTTTAACTCTTTTACTGCCAGTGGTATTTTACAAACTTGCAACAGTTATTTTTGTACTATTTAAAATTAAAATATCTATATGTTTCCTTCATGAAAAGTAGAGAAGCCATACCTATATTTTATCACTGAGATCTAAGGTTTTCATTGGTAGTAACATTTTGTTGGCACATGCCCATACAACCAAACTAAGGAGCAAAAATGTAAACAAAACATAATTTTTACTAATACGAGGTTACAGAACAGACCCTTAAAACCCATTCAGTTCTGAGATCACTACAGAACAATTAAAAATACAGCATATATACTAAACCTTCTAAAAACCTGTTCTACTATAACTAATTTCTAACAAAATGTGAAAAAAACAGAAATGTGCTTCCCTGAATTCTTTTTAGTTGCCTGTAGCTCACCATTGAGCTATCGTGCTAACTTATTTAAGTTTTAAAATTGCTTCAGTAATGCTAACTAGCTAAGCAAACGTCTGTGTCTTTTTTATTAAGGCACATATTTGAAAGAGCAAATATTTTATTATTACTAATTTGCAATCTCCTCTTTTCTTGCACACAAAACAGATTTTTCGCATAAAAAATTACAAAGAACAATAAAAAGAACTGCATATTTCTAAGTTCCCAAAGCTAGACCTTTCTATTAAAGCAGTAGTGCAATGAAAAATGTTTTTCGAAAAGCTAGTTTTACTACAGTTAAGAAAAATATTAGCATACCTGTCAAATGTACTTGTCTAGGTGCCTCCTATGGTATGCACCAGGAGTTTTTATTTTTTAGATATTAACCCTTTCCAGGTTTGCAATGCCTTTCATATGCAAAATGTGGCGACCATTTTGTTTTCTTGAAAAAAACTCAATTAAAACATTTATAAAAAACTAACATTTTGAGTCGAATTAGTAAATTGAACCACCAAATAAAACTGGAAGATGCCTGGAATCTTTATAGTGAAAAAAAAAGACAGGGTTACATTTTTTTGCACAATTTACACTGCTGCTTTAAGGCACACAATATAAATATATTTTTACATTACCCCAGAATAATTCAAGTTCGAGTGGTGTGTCCAAGTCTCCTTTCTGGAATTTTGAGTTATCCACCTCACATTTCTAGTATTAGGCTATGCAGAGATTTCCCCAAAATTGGTAACATGTCTGATTTCTAAATTGCTCTGTGAAGGACCTTCACAGATATATATTAAAGATTGTGTTATCAAAGAACACATAGCCCTAAGAGGAGGGAAAGTCTAATGCCAGAGTAAGCAGTTTATTTCTAACAGTTGTACTGGAGTAGATATTGTACATTTTGGAGCTCTAATTAAATAAGGGACCTAATAATTCTATAAAACTAATATATTCTAGAATTCTACAAAGTGTACAAGTTGTACAACATGCATGTGCATTTACTACTGCTCTTCAGTAGCAATAAACCTTAAAAGCACCTTTCCTGGTACTCAGTACAAAAACTTTAGAGGAACCTTACCTGCTCCAAAGTCCATAGGAGCCAACAGTACAGTTTAATGTGGCTCGATTTCAGGATGGAAGGATGGTAATTTGGCTTCCTGGAGCGATAGCCCAATCCCTTCCACTTCCTTGTCTTCAGTGCCACCCTCACACTAGCACCCATTATGATGTATTACATGGAGGCGTGGGGACATGCCCTATAAATTACTATGGGGCTGACTTTATGTCTTTTATTTAATAGTTTAGGATTCCAGTTTGGATAAAATAAGGCCACTGTTCAACTAATAAGGCTCTTATCAATTAAGCATTGGCCTTGATGTGTCAAATCGGAACCGTGAACTATTAAAAACCCCATAAAAGTCAGCCCTATAGTAATCTATGGAGCATGCCCCGCACTCTCCAGATATACACGTCACAAAACACATAGTACAGGGGCGGTTCTGTACACAAGGACGTGGAAGGGATCTGTGGCTCAACCCCACGGAGCCAAATTATGATCCCTTCCATCCTGAAATCTGGCCACATTAAAACTGCACTGTTGGCTCCCATGGACTCTGGAGCAGGTAAGGCACCTATAGTGTTTCTGGGGAAATTTCTAAAAAGTTAATAAAGGTGCTCTTTAAACACAGTCTCCTAAGTATACAGAACTTAATATAAAACCCAAAAACATGCCATTTGTACTCACTTTCATCCTGTATGTCTCAGTATTTTCCTTTGCTAGTAAAGATCACCCTACCTCTGAGTTTCCCAGTGTACACCAGTTCCATAGATATCAAATACATGCACCTCTAGCTACGAACTCTGTTCATGCCATCCTGTTACTTACTACATATCTGTATAGTCAGTCTTGACATATGATACCTCCTTGTTCACCTTTGAGCACTTCAAACACAACTGAGTAGTATGTCACCAAGGGATGATACACAGGTTACTCACCTGTAACAGGAGTTCTAGGAATGGTATATGTTGTTCATCCACACTGTCTGGCAGGTATCCTTGCCACTTTAAATCTTGCGGAAGGTCTTCAAGCTGGCTCCTCCCACCCACCGGGTGGTAAAACTCGGCTCAGCCCCATGATGCCAGATCTGGCCCGCTGGAAAACTCAGGTTGTCGTCAGGCCGGGAGGTCGGGTGGGTCGTGTGGATGAACAACATATACCATTCCTAGAATTCCTGTTACAGGTGAGTAACCTGTATTTCTAGGACATGGATATGTTGTTCATCCACACTGTCTGGCAGACTCCTAGCAGTTCTCCGGGAGGAGGGAGGCAGGCACACACCCCTACTTAGGGAATAGAGACTGGAGAACCGAGGCCCCAAAACCAGCATCCCGGCATGACTCAAGGTCGATGTGGTAGTGGGTGATGAAGGTGTGTGCTGACTTCAGGTAGCAGCCCTGCAGATTTCCTAGATAGGGGCGTCCCTGGAAGCAGCCACCGATGCAGCAGTATGGCGGGTAGAATGAGCTCTTATCCCTCTGGGAGGCTCCATGCCCGCCAACTTATAGAGAGATCTATGCAGGAGGTGACCCACCTGCTTATCGTCCCACTTGACTGCAGGTCTGCCAGGTGCGGCTAGCGTAGGTGACAAACAGCTGGCGAACCTCTCCCCGAATTTCAGCTGTGCGCTCCTTATAGTGGCCAGGCGCCCTTCTAGGGTCAGAGTATGGAGCCTATATTGACCTCCGAGGTGTGATTGGGGTAGAACACCGGCAGAGTCAACACCTGGTTAAGGTGAAACCCGACACCACCTTTGGAAGGAATTGGGAAGAGGACAACCTTGTCCCTGTGGAAGACCAGGTAAGGAGACTCGATGGAGAAGCGCCTGGAGCTCTCCCATCCTTCTGGCTGACGTGATAGCCACCAAGAAGGCGGTCTTCCACGACAGGTGAGAGAGATCACACCTGTGCATTGGATCCGAATGGCTTGCCCATGAGCTTTGCCAGCGTACCAACTGATGAATCCGCAATTGGAGGTTTCTACGCGGAGAAATGTGATCAAGGCCTTTGAAAAGCGCCAGACCACCTTCTCCTGCGCCACAGACTGCTCCCGGCCCGCGCCCGGTAAGCAGAGATGGCTGCCAGGTGCACCTTAAGGGTCGCCGACCCTAAGCCCTTGCTGAGAAAGGGACCACAGGTAGTCCAATATGCTCGCCAGGAACAGGAGGAAGGGTCAGGCCCTTACCTGACACCAAATGGAAAATCTCTTCCATTTGAAGGCGTAGCATTCCTGGTCGACTCCTTCGGGACGCCTCAACTACATTGAGGACCTCTTCAGAAAGACCCAAGGCCTGGAACTCTAGCCGCTCAGGAACCAGGCCGCCAGGTGCAGGGATTGAAGGTCCGGATGGAACACCTTCCTGACTGACTGAGAGCAGGTCCGGCGAGCTGGAAGCTGCCTCGGGAGCCTGGAGCTGAAGCTGAGGCTGAGGAGATCTGGGTACCAGAACTGGCGGGGCCAGTCTGGGGCTATCAGAATCACCTGCGCCTTGTCCCTCCTTGCTTTGAGAAGCACCTTGTGTATCAAGGGAATGGAAAAGGCGTAGAGAGGCCCGGGGTCCACTGCCTCGAGAAGGCATCCCCTGCAGCGAGCCCTGCTGAGGGGCGGGCATGGAACAGCCTCAGCCGTGTTCTCCCTGGAGGCAAACAGGTCCACCTGAGGTGTGCCCCAATGGGAGAACAGATCTTGTACTACCTCCGGCAGGAGAGACCACTCATGGGACGCCAGCCCTTATCCGGCTTAGGGCATCGGCCAGGGTGTTGGAGGCTCCTGCCACGTGAATGGCTAGGAGATCCGCCTCCAGGCTCGACGAGTGACCAAATGCGGAGAGCTTCCTTGCATAGAAGCATGGAGTGCATCCCGCCTGGCGGTTTAGATAGTACATGGTCGTGGTATTGTCCGCCTGGACTCAGACCACTTGACCCCGGAGAAACAGAGCAAAGGCGGTGAGAGCTAGGCGGACCACCGGAGCTCCAGCAGGTTGATGTGACATCGGGACTCCCATGGGGACCAGAGGCGTGCTCTCGGTGTTCCCCAGATGGGCACCCCAACCCATCAGAGAGGCATCGGTCGACAGAGAGACCGTTGGCCGGGGCGGACAAATGGGATGCCCTCCTGCAGATGAACTGGAGCGGTCCACCACTGGAGGCGTTCCACATCCCTGGGTCACCGTCACTAGCTGGTCCAATGGATCGCAGTGTTGAGACCACTGGCTGGCCAGCCCCATTGAAGGGGCACATGTTCCAGCGGGCCCAGCGGACCACGCTGGTACAGGCAGCCATGAGACCCAGGAGGCAGAAGTCCCGGGCAGGCGCGATGCCCACCAGAAATGACTGGGCAAAGGAGGAAAGAACCTCGGCCCTGTCCGGGGCCGTGCTCTGGCTCGAAGAGAGTCGAGCTCTGCCCGATGAAAAGAATCACCTGCTTTGCCTCGAGTTCTGACTTGGCCTTGTTGATGAGAAGGCTGACTTGAGAGCAAACCTGGAGGGCCAGATCTCTGGACCGCTCCACCTCCTGCCTGGAAGGGGCTGCTATCAGCCAGTCATCCAGGTAAGGGTACACCGGACCCCTTGGCGCCAAGAGGAATGCTGTCACCACTGCCATGCATTTGGTGAAGACCCTGGGAGCTGGAGACAAGCCAAAGGGCATGGCTTGGAACCTAGAAAGGATCCCTCTGCTCGAAAGCGAAGGAATCTCTGATGTGACGGACGGATAGGGGCGTGAAAGAGCCCGTCCTGCAGGTCCAGAGAGCAGAACCACACGCCGCGTTCAAGGATGGTACTATCTGAGCCAAGTGACCATCCTGAAGGTCCGACACCTTAGGAACTTGTTTAGGTCGTGCAGGTCGAGAATGGGCGCCAGCCCCGTCCGCTTTGGAACCAGGAAGTACCTGGACACAAACCCGGGTCTGAGGAGGTCTGCTACCTCTCTGATCACCTCCTTCTCGGGAGCCAACAGTGAAGCTGCGGACCCGAGGCCCCGAGTGCGGCGGCTCTGAAGGGCCGGGCCTGCTTGAACTCCAGAGGCAGGCCCTTTCCGACCACTTCCAACACCCACGGTCTGTGGTAATAACGGACCAGGCGGAAAGAAAGTGGCGGAGCCGCCCCCAGGGGAACTCTGGGTGAGGTGGCGGGGTTGAGGCGACCCCTCAACCCGTCACTGGGCAGGCTTGGAGGAGGACCAGCCGAGGGACCTCGGGCCTTACCTCCTGCTTCCTGGAGGAGGAAGCCGAGGACTTGGGTTTGGGATGCCAGCTCGTGCCTGCTGGCCCTGGCGTTGCTGGGCGGACGTGCAGCAGGTGCAGAGGGGCGAAAGGGCTTAGGCTGTGGTCTGCAGCCTTTGTCCTTCTGTGTGGATGAGACCGAGTCCAAGGTAGCATTGGACTTCTTGATCCTCTGTAGGTGACCTTCCACCCCAGGGCGAAAAGGTCGGGTCCCCAGGAAGGACATCCGCCAACTTGTGCTGGGTATCCAGTGAAGGTGGATATCCTCAGCCATGCCCGGCGCACTAGCCACTGCAGCTGCTACTTACCTGGCACATGAGTCTCCAATGTCCAGAGCAGTCTGAAGTTGCTGTTTGGCCACTGCCCTGCCTGGTCCCGCACCTGCCTAACCGTGGTCCGCAGGTCCGCCAGAAGATGAGGAACTACCTCGCCAGGGAGCCCAACAGGGCATGAGAAAATGTGCCATGAGTACGGCCGAACTGGCCTGATGAAGGCCAGGGAGGACGAGCGGTAGACTTTGCACCCGCATAGTCCAATTTCTTGGACTCCTTGTCTGGGGGTTTGTCCATGCCCCTAGCTTTCTCGCACGCCGGAAAACGCTGTCGGTAACCAGCCCCTCGGGCTGAGGGGTGTTCCAAAAACTGGACAAGGAACCGGTAGGGACCGCGATACTTCCTGGCCATCCTGGCCGAGGGCGCAGGACAGGAAGCAGGCGCTGCCAGAGCTCAAGGCCGGGCCCACTATGGCCTCGGCCACGGAAAGCCTCTGTGGGGAATCCCTCGGTCCAGTATCTCCGTGAGGATGCTTGGCCCGCTTAGACATGGGTTCGAGCTTCATCCGGTGGACTCCGAGATGAGCGAAGCAATCCCAGATAGACGAAGGGCTATCATCCAGCGACTGACCTCAGAGGACTCCAAGTCTACTCCGCCTGGAGAAAAGGGAGGAATAGTCGTCGACTCGGAGGAGTCCACAAAGAGCTGCCTCGGGCCTGAGCCACCTCCACCTGCCGAGGTCGATCGGGAGTGAGGGTAACAGACAGCCTATGGGGCAGGCCCTGAGCCGACCGAGAATTCTTGGTCGGAGCCCCAAACTAGCGGCTGTGGAGGCAGAGGTTCCACTGGAATCGGTGGAGCAGCTGGTTTGGCGAACAACCGGCCTGGGAACAGGCTCCTTGGGTAAGTCGAGGGGTTGTTTCGGCCGCTTTGGTGACAGCCACTTAATGGCCGGGGTAGGCGGCGGTGTCGGCTTGTTCCGGCCAGAAGGGCTGTTGCCACATGAGAGTCCTCGTATCGTCGGCGTAACTACGTCGAAGCCTCCTCTAAATCCGAGGAGGAGGGCGAGGGACCAACGGCGGCGCCGCTTACACGCGAGTGCGAGACCGAGACCGCCTATGGGTGGAATCGGCTGGACCGTGAAGAAGTCCGAGACCGAGACCCTCGGCTTTTCGAGGCGGTGCGAGGAGGGGCGGATGGAACCGGCTCTCCCTCGGCTAGAGGTTCACTCGAGGCTCTGGAACCGGAGGCACTGGCAAGCCCACGGGATCCTCAACTCCCACCCGGGGAACACGGGAGAGAGGATTCTCGGCCGCCTGTCGACAACCGTCCAGCAGGTCGAGAAAAATCTCGACTGCGTCGACAGGAGTCTCGGTCAGCTGGACTGGCGGGGACACCGTGAGACCAGTGGCGGCCAGAACGATCGACGAAGTCGATGGTCGACAACTCGAGAGGGACCATTCCCTCCCAAGAGCGCCGACGGAGGGACTTACCTTGTCTTTCTTTTGGACCGGAAGAAGGTCCAGCAGGCGCTGGTCCCTCCCTTAGTGGAGAGGACAGACAAAGCTCCTTAAAGGAAACTGTATAACAGGAACCCAGGAGGCGGGATAAATGCTGCAACGAGGAAGATGCGGCCCGCGCCGCCTCCTCTTCGAGGCGATCATCTGCTTCTAGCTGATCGCCGAGCCGCTACCGCGAAACCTCGATCGGGCCTCTTTGACTTCACTGGAGGAAGCGTTTCTCGGGACACCCCAGTTGTAAACGGGCAGCACGGTCTTCGAGGACGAGGTCGAGAAGGAAGAGCACAGCTCGCAAGCTCCGGGTCGTGCCCAAGGCCTAGACAGTAGACACACGTGGAGTGCGGATCCGTCCGAGACATCTTCAGCCCGCAAAGGGCATCTCCAAAAACTGGGAGTCGATTTGTCCATGCAGCCACGAGGGATAGAAGACCAAGTCTAGAAATGCAAAACTTTTAAATTCGCAAAACCGAAGAGTTAGGAACCAGTCTTATACACAGAGCGTTAAGGAGAGAGACCCGAGGTTCCAAGCGGTAAGGAAGATCTGGCGTCATGGGGCGGAGCCGAGTTTTACCACCCGGGTGGGTGGGAGGAGCCAGCTGAAGACCTTCGGCAAGATTTAAAGCGGCAAGGATACCTGCCAGACAGTGTGGATGAACAACATATCCATGTCCCTAGAACTGTATTTTTGAAAGTACAGAAACTACAGATTTTATTACTTACTTTCTTACTAATTCAGTGGAGGATTTATGGGTAGCAAACCCCCAGCTAGGTACACCGTGCACAGGGTGACCATGATTGGCTTACAAAAAGGGACTCAATCCGGTGCCTGTGTACAGTGTAACAAGTGGATGCGGTAGGAGGTGAATGGATGTCTGTGGCATTATACATGACGGGGGGGTATGCGGGAGGGGTGTGGCAGGTAGCTGCTGAGTTGGACCGCTAGCATGGTGGAGTGGGTGGTCATTTGGGAGGTGCAGGGATCGGGTGTGGCGTGCCGCCTTTTTTTTTTTTGCCGGTGGGTGGCTTTGTATTTTTCCAAGTTCTTCACACACCCTCGACATGCAACCCCCTGGGTTGAGAATCCATTAGTAGAGGGGTGCATAAAAAACACTTGTAGATCTCAGGCACCCTCTTCATCTCGCTCTGCAGTGTGCATTGCTGAAATTCATTTTCGGCGATGTACACTCACCGTAATAACGATTGCTATTCATAATCGCTCTTATGATATGGAGCCCTTTGGCTAAGGCTTGAGCAACCCATCACCTGCTTGGAAACATTTATGCAGTTGCAGAATATATATACTTTGCTATAACATAAAGCCCTTGGTTGCTGCAGGGAAAAACAATAATGAATGACCTTCACAATAATATAAAAGGACCCCCAAGTCCATTAAAGGAAATGTAAAGATTCTGTCTAAGGCTTTGTTTACTAACATAGCCCATTACCTGATGCTTGTGAATGTCATCTGAGTCAAAATCCAGAATGTGTCTCGTCCAGTTCAGGAGGGAAGGGATCATAAATGGTACAAACCAATAGCAAGCTGGTCCACTCCACTTTGCAGCCTGCCAGCCATGCCCAAACTGTGTTTTGTGACATATCTAACCAGGGAGAGTACTGGAGCGTGCACCATTAAAGTCTATGAGGACATTTTCAAAATGATTTTATATGTTTAAACAACCTCTGACATAAATGAAAGCCATCAGCTCAACTAATAGGGCTCTTACCAGGATAATCACATTATGAGGGCCAGCACTGATGCTCCTAGGACTGCGAGAGTGGGTCAGGGGCCGATACTGGCACTGGCCCGCCAGCCAAATGCTGGTAGATTTTGTGTCGGGCTAGTAAGATTTTCATTTAACTAGCCCAGTGGGCTTGTACTGGAGAAGGCAACACTCAGTATGCAAGTTAACTGGGCCAGTGGACATGTTTGTGGGGCCAGTGGATTTTCCCAGTCACTGGCCCTGCTGCTAGTGGCTGCAAACTTAATTTCAACCCGTGTGGGTGGAATAGACTTGTGGTTGGATATGGCCATTTCGTAAGTACACTTTGACTTTTTTCACAGAGTGCTACCTTAGTGTTTCCCTCCTTACAAGACCAAAGCCTGGCTCATGATCTCCTGTCTCATGATCTCGGTGTCTCCTAAAGTAAACAACCCTGTGTTTACATAAGTAGTGCCAACTTACAGGTTTACTGTTGTGCCCTGTGCCACACGATACAGAACAGGGCACTAAAAGGGTTAAAGAGATTTCAGTATAGTACCACATGAATGTCTCTGAGCCAAGACTGTAAGGTTTTAAGAAGAGTATCTACAGCTGTTAAAAGGTCTTTGTCAACCCCTACTGACTAATTGTAACTTAAGTGTGGACTGGAAAGTGTCTTAAACACAGAATTTAATTTGTGAGTTTGAAACCTCTGAGCAAACTCTTCATTTTAAAGGGAAATACTGTACCAGTTTTAGGCCCCACTGTATAAAACTCTGTATGTAGTTTTGATGCTTCTTTATAATGAAAATGTACAGAATTGTAATGCTTATTTATATACAGAACTGTACAGAATGTTACCTTCGGAGGAGGATGTAAAACAAAGCTGATGTCTTTTTCAGTTTTGTAAGTACAAAATCTCACATTTGATGACCCACAAAGAAATGCCAATGTGTCTGTTCTCCCACCAATGCACAAACATAACAGGCAGGAGATATGAGAGCGGCTGTTAATCACACAGCAACCACTGTGTATCTGCAGCCTGATGTCTTCGGCATCAGGGTGGGGAAGGCAGGGGATTTGGGAATTCTTTATAGGCTACTAGAAAATATATATTTTATACTTACAACCTCTAAAGCAAGATTATAAAACTCTTACTGCAACTAAAAACAAACATTGTCATTTAAAGATTGATTATTGAAAAGTATGGAACACCACAGTTGTGCGGCAACACAAAAATACAGGTACTCAGTTGCACTCAGCATATTCCCAACATGTGAACAATGTCGACGATGTGCTGTAACTTGTGGTAAAAATACAATTTAAAAACACAGACCTTGTTCTGAAATTAAACTCTGAGCCAATGCTGTATTTTACAATGTTTTCAACCCACTTCCTACACTCTTTAGTTTAAAAAATACAAAAGTACCTTGGGGCGAGGTTAAAGTGCTCGTTAAAAGTAATTTAGAAATCTGACATTTCATTAGGATGGATGAAGACAACAGCAACTGTAGAAAATATTAAAATCAAAACAAATTAGCAGCCAAATGACTGTGCCTATTACTAATAAGGAACATTTTAATCACTGCCTAGTTTTGGATTTATTTCTTTATTTGTTTAAATAATTTTATTACTTTGCAGGGACTGTAGGTCTATGGAAAACAAGTGTTCATCTGCTTAGCCAACCATAGTCAAATAAAAACAGTTACACAACAAAGCTGTACGTAGTACCTTATTATAACGTATAACTGTATAACGTACAGAGTAAGGGGATGCAACGTACCTCTGCACTTCTTTTACTGTAAATGATAGTATTTGCACAAAATCAATTGTGAACTATTAATAAAAAAAACAAGAAGAGGGCCAGTCTGATATCACTGTGGCCTAGGGAGCCACCTGCCAGGCTGTTGGCTCAGGTTAATGCTCTGAGCCTTGGTTGCTGCTGCAGGTCATCAACAGGCTGTAACAGTACCCACATGGTCAATTTCAACCTCCAGAGCACAGTAGCAGGCAAGCGCAAAGCATTACCCCCCCTTGTGGTGAAGGCAGCAATACAGCTGTAGTGTGTCATTGAGTGGGGAGGCATGCCACCGACTGATCCACGATGACACCTATTAGCGATGCACACCTGGGTCGGGCCCGAAGAGGAATTCAGGCCCCAGGAAAGTTCAGACTCTGGGGCCCCTATGCACCTGCATACAGTAGCATGCCTGGTGGCACAAGCCCCTCTTGATGCTGGACCTCAAGAATTATCTCCAGCTCCCCACCCTCGCAAGGGCCCTGCTTGGGTCTAAAATGGTGCCAGCCGCTCTGCAGTGGAGGAGACAACAAACATGGAAAACCTGCCAGGCCTTCGGATGCCAGCGGGCAATCTCAGTCACCATCTCCCTGCCTTTGTATATGCTGGATTTGTGTCCTGAAGTGGCTAGTCTGCCATGAAGGCCTGCCATGAGAGGAAGAATCCTATAGTGGTTGTTGGGATGGTAACAAGGTATCGGGATTGGGAAGTTGCCTGGGACCCGACTGGGAAGGTCCGTGGAGGCATAAATAAGATGATAAAAAACACTTAAAAAGATCTTGCAAATGTTTTTAATTAAAGCAGCAGTTCATGCTATGAAGAATGTTTTTGTACTTACACCTTTTATACGATTATAGATGGCCACCCCAAACACTGAGCAAAAACAAAGCTCTATGTTACAAGGTGGCCAAATTTGCTTCCTATCAAGGCCCCAAGTCCCACCATTGTACTAATTTTGAACAACTTGGTGGGTTGCAACCAGAATACAGAGGCCAGTCAACATTGGCCAACTCTGTATACAACATCCTGAATGGAATACACCCCAGTGCCTCTCCAAATTGCACTTGTTTGTCAATAAACTATCCTCTCTCATTCAACAGTGAATAATTTAATAAATATCCCATTCATGCCTATAGCATGGTGCAGAAACCTTTGACTACCGAGCTGCTTCTCTCTGTAGCTCCATTCCATCTTCTGTCAGTCTTCTTCACATAAAGTTTCCCTCTTAAAAAGAGGGACGCCTGCAAAACTGAATGTCTCCTCGTGTTTTTATGTAGTCCTCGTTTTCTCGCACAAAACTTTAGTTAGCTCACATGCAAAGTTCATCTTTATGTACAAAACATCTGCTAGATTTCCTTTGCATGTTCTAATGCTACACCTGTATACTGTGTATGCCTTGCCTTGCACTGTGTCGTATGTTATAACTGTATACTGTGTATACCTTGCCTTGCATTATATGCGTTGTGCACCACTGCATCATGTTACGCACTATATACTGAACTTTTCAGTACTTGGTTTATGCCTGAAAAAGGCACCTTGTACTGTGCACCCACCGGTCAACAAATAAATAAATATATAAAATAAAAATTAATAAATGTTTCTCTATCTTGTGAGATGTTGATATCTCCCCATTTTAAGTCTGCTTAAAGAGCAGGTGTTTAGTTATTTAATCTCTCTCCCCTTAACAGGCTGGATAGCTTACCCCTTGGTTTAAAGGTATTTAGCGAGCCATAATTTTACATCAGTAAATTTTCTAACAAAACGCTCGTAAATCCAAAATCGGGACCCGCAGCCAAGCGCCCGATATTTCCTAAGTTGGAGGCACGCCTCATGCTGGCACATTTTATGATGTCAGTCCCCGAATAGGGCGGGGCGCGGCCCATAGGCTCTAATGGGGCCAGTGTTTACGGGTTGTTTTAAGTGCTTTTTTCAACTCTTTTCTTGCCCCTGGAGCCAGAACGTCTCAGACCTCTCCACTGGCCAGTGTTGCTCTACCGTCCACTGTGAGCCCCACCATCCCCCAAGGACATTACTTTCTCCCGAACCCCGGAGGGAGACTGCGAGGGCAAGGAGATCGAAGGGGGCGGTGGAAGGGCTCCAGTGTTGGGTGTGTGGCAGCACGGCTCTGGGAGAGGGCGTTGCTATCTGGATCAGAGGGTTTTTCCATGTTACGCTCAACGTGGGACATTCAATGCTGCCCAGCCTGAGATGTGGTGCTCCACCCACGCCCAGAAGGCAGTGCCCAACGCCACCCACTGCTAGTGAGCCCATGCGCAGCAGTGCCCGGTCTCCACCAGGGGCCGGAGCTGCACCCGAGCTACCCTGATCCCTCCCGAAAGGAGAACAGTCTTGCAGATGCTCGATCCTCTCTCCCCTGCCGACTCAACGGAGGTCTGGGCTGGTTCACGAACCCGGGTTGCCGGCATAGCGTGAGGTGTGGCGTTCAGTGCCTCAACCCTCAGCACCACCGGGCTGGCCTGTTTTAAATACTTTTAAATGCCGGGTTTGAGAAAAGAAGGCCACTGCTCAACTAAGAAGGACCTTTAAACTGAGGGGTAAGCTATCCAGCCTGTTAAGTGGGAGAGACATTAAATAACAAAACACCTACTCTTTAAGCATTTTGTTTAGATTCAAACTAAAAGGAGCATTCCTTTAACCTGGCTATCCCAGGGTACCTACAGTATTCTCAGTTGTTCCCGAACACCGCAATTACCACCAATTTTCTAGTGACTAAGGTGGACCATCATGCAGCAGACACTGCTCCCCTAATGTTGTAGGACAACGGGCATTCCAAAACAGCTGACTGAGAACACTGATGAAACCTGGGATAGCCATATTTAAAAGAGTATTCCTTTGATCATTTCATAGCTTTAAAAAATGCTAAAGGAGGCCAGCCCGATGGCGCAGAGGGCTGCGGCTCTGAGTACCTTACCTCATGCCAGCCAGCAACTCAGGTTCGAATGACCTTGGGCGCTGGGGTACCAGCTGGGGAGGTTGGAGCAGGGATTAAGTATGGCTCTCCCTTCCACAGGGGTGGATGCCTGCTCCACCATTGTCCCGCTCCCACGGGTGGAGGTCAGTGGGTAGTGCAGGCAGTTGGGAGTGGCAACACAAGTCTGGGAGGGGCAGAAGGGTCACCAGATCCTGAGCGTGCATGCTCCTCCATGCACGAACACGATATGTATGTTGTGGCCCGGGGAAGGGGAGTAAAAACAGAAAAATGAAAAGTATATATGGAAAAAAGAAAAAGAAAAATGCTAAAGCAACTCAGAAACAGGTAGACCTGCATCTTCCACGAAGGAGGAACATTTTTTACCTAAAACAGAATAAAGCAGGTATAAAGTTTTTCTCTTAACATGCACTACTCTTTTCATAAACAACTGAATAAAATCCAGGATACAGTTTTGACTTAAAGAGCTTGGAGCAGCAAAATAGAAGACAGAAAATGTTAATAATTAAGTAATTAGTTCTTACTTTTCTTTCTCAAGTATTTCTTTTCTTATGCTCATTAAAAAGTTTACTACTTGTGACAGTGTTAGGTTATAGCATGAAAAGTGCTTTACCTGGCAGTTGACATATCTAGCTCAGTTCCCTCTCAAATGCCTCATCAGCCGTCGTGACCTCACTTGTAACACCTTGGCAGCTTCTGAGTGGCTCTTTCTCAGCAGCTGTGATGTCAGAGTCAGTGAGGTCACAATGCTGGTGATGCATGAAGAGGAACAAAACTAGACATGCCAGTATTTAGGTGGAGTACTGTTCCACATATCACACCAAGAACATTTTCTTCTTAGACAATGGCAAAAGAAAAGCCCCGGAGATATAAATAAACAGTTAACTACTTTAAAAGTTAATAAATTCCAGGCAGCTCACTAGCTCTTACATTAAATGCATTGTTTGAAATAAAACTTAATGAACAATTTATTTTTTATCAAGAGCCAGCACAGTAAGAATCCTTGTCCCCCACTACCTTTGTTTGTTTATTGTATTTGAAAGACCTTTGAGCTCAACAGCCCCTTTTCAAAGGGTTTCTAAGTCATATGCTGTTACACATATTAGCAAGGTAGCATCAGCATAAATAAGTCATACGTCTACAGATGCAAGATACACAACAGAACATACAAGTACAGGTACGAGATGCACAGCAACTGAGATGAGTGTCAAGTGCAGTTACAATTTAGTTTCTTGAGGAAGAAGATGGCTCTGGGAGGGCAGCACTCCTACCGTAGCTATAACGAGGAGGCACTTGTTCAGCCATATATCTCCCCATTTTGAGTGTCGCAGCATACATTAACACTGGTGAAAGCACCAAGCCAGTCTTTAAAGGATGCAGGAGGGTGGGGACCTACAGTCGCTCCGCTATGGCTTTAGTAGATAATGAGGTGGGGAGGGGCAGGCCCTTGAGGCACACCTGGCACACAGCCTTAAACTGGGTAGAAGCAGCTGGAGGTTCACCTACCATACTGAGCACAACGCAGTAATGGGCGACATTCTCCGCAAGTTTTTTTGTGGCCTGCACACTGGGATGGGAGAGGAAACTAAATAAAATACATATAATGCAGGGCTGACACTGCATTACCACCATCTCTTCTTGAGGGGGCTTTTTTTTCTTCTCGGATTGCCTGCCATGTGGAGCACCACTTCATACACCATGGGTTGAGGACTAGAGCCCTACTGTATGTGTTTTCACATTTTGCTGCCAGATCTCCTGTTTCTACCTTCTTTGCAACTTTATAGCAGTGGAACTCCTGTATTTGGGAATGCTCATACAGTCTGGGCCCCCTCACCCATCAAAGGGTTTTTTTTTTGGAAGACGGACAGCAGGGAGGAAAACCCTCTTCTACAGTACTGGATTTCCACCACTTTTGTAGTGTTAGTGAGTTATTTCATGTTCTGTGTACTACAAGATAATGTGTTGATTATGCTATATTGTTGGTTGTTGTTATGTTTGGAGAACGGGGTGGGGGATGGATCTGGTATGTACAACATATAACTGGCAGAAAGTTTCAGGCTGGGCAGAGGTTCAAAACCACAGGCCAACACAATGTAATGGTATTTTAAGAAGTAAATGATCAGATATTATACCTAGAACATAAAAGGCACAAATTAAGGAAAAGCGATACAGCATTCTTAAACATCTTTAAAAATTACAAGTCGATATGGTGTTTCTACAACATAACCACCTTAAATTGACCAGGTTCTACTTCTTCATCGGAATGGTGGCCAATGCTACAGGTCTGGAGATGACACCATGAGGAAAGAGGTTGCGATCCTAGTCACCCATAGTGCTCAATTCCTACTTATACAGGACATGCCATACCCAGAAGGAAGATTCATATTCTTGAGTGGGATGACTGGGCAGAGTGAGATAGCGCTGAGGTCAGAATATTGGCCACTCGCATTGTGGGGTAAAGTAAATATTGTCAAAATAAATGTTTTACCCATGGTCCTCTACTCTCTGGGTGTGCTGAATCAGCTGATTCCCAGTGCTGGTCTATGCAACTACATAGCTGTGTCTCAAAATTTATTTGGCAGGGCAAAACATTGAGACGGGCATACCATAAATTGGTGGCCCCTAGGCAGATGGGAGGGTTGAGACTCCCAAACAATATATATATAAAACCTGGCTTTCCAAAGCAATAAATACTTGAAGTGGTACAGAACATTAGAGGAGGATGACTACCAAGTGAACATACCACAGTGGCTTTGATACTGAACTGGCTTCTGTAATGCACAGGAAATATCGCCCAGCCCTTTTACATCTTCCTACAGCTCAAATACCCAGGTTATTAAAGGTATCCCTACAGCAGCTGCTATATGAATTCATATGCAGATGTGCAGAATGCTAAACGTGGATCCTATTAGGGACACATCACAGCCCCTAACCTGTAGCCCTAATTTTCAGATTGGAGGACAGGTTAGAAACTCCCATTCTGGTTGTCGAAAATACACAACAAGAAAGACCAGCTTGTTTTGATGGTAAAGTGATCTCCTATGCAACATTTTGTCAACGATTTAAAACTTATGATTAAGACTGTTTTACATTTTACAGATAGCGCACCTTAACGGAACACTTTGGATTGCAAACATGGTTAGGAGAACATGGTGTAAAGTGTTACCTTTAGCAAGGTGGACTAACCAGTCTTATTCCACCTCCATCCTATATACACCCAAATTTATGATCTTACAGTCAGTAAGGTGGATGGTACAGCAGCACATTGGAAACAAGCCCTTCCTAACTTAGACAGCAGTTATGACTGGCAGAGAACTTGGTGTGATAGTCATAAACATCTCAGATTTGACAAATACCGATTGATACCATTGATATTGCACAATACAATATGTATTACATCACGGAAACTTTTCAAAATGGGCAAACTCCTAATGATACCTGCTGGAGATGTGAGAAACTCCCTAGGATATTAAAGCACATTTTATGGGACTGAGAAAAAACAGCCCCTTTAGAACACTATCAAAGACCCTCTTTTGGGCCTAGACCAGGTATTTCAACCTGAAATTTGTCTTTCTGGGGATTTCAAAGATCAATTAATTGAGGAGCAGAAGCACTATATAGCATTAGTGGGGGCCTGTGCTAAAAAACTTCTTCTCAGACACTGAATGGACAAAGAGGTTCCCACCTATGTGGAATAGCACAAGAAAATCCTAGTCACGCTTCAGGCCTACAAAATGATAGCAAGCACGGCAAACAAGATGCACTAATCTAAGAGGAGATGGGAGAAACTGTGCCTTACTTTGCTATCTGAATGATGCATTTCTTTAACCTTTAGGTAACAAGTCTGCAATGTGTAGTCCTCTGTAAACAACTCTGTTTACTGGAGATACTATCAGTAAAATGCCTACCTGAAACACAGATAGCTAGCTATGCAATCTGTATTAGCAGCTATGTATGTACTGGGGTGTTCATGTTCGTCCAGTTGTGTGTCACATTGTTGTTTGTCACTGAAAATCAATAAAGCAGATTTAATAATAAAAAAAGAACCAGTGGGTCTCTTTGCTACCAAAACAATCCCTTCCCACTCCCTCCAGGAAGCAGGAAACCTAGTCACCATTTCTGCAGAGGCTCCAAAATGTATGCATGCCTATCAGAGTTACTTTCATCCTGAACTTTGATCTTACTTTGCTTTAGTTCTTTTCTGTCTTAGCTAGAAGTTTGTCTAAGAACAATGAATGGCACATGTCAACAATTCCATTTCTGACTGCTACATGACCATAGATCCCTTTACAGTCCCAGTGCAGGTCATCTGCAGTCCACAAAGCGTGGTGTTTAAGGCCCAGGACACACTAAAGAACTGTTTTGAAAACCTTTTTAAAACCAGTTTAGTTAAACTATTTCAGTGCAGCCACACTACTCAGTAACCATTTTGATAATGGTTTAGTGTGGCCACACTGCTAGTGTTCAACCTGTTCTCCTTGTGACTATTTGTGTTAAGTCCAGCACACAGAACTATGCTTGCCTGGACACACTGCAGTTAGAACTGTTTTAATTAAACCTTTACAGCTTAAAATGTTTTACTGGTCCAGCCCAGTGGCACTGAGGTTGAGGCGCTGGATGCCACATCTCGCGCCATGCCGGCAACCCGGGTTCGAAGCGAGCCCAGGATGCTGGAGGTCGGCAGGGAGGGAAGAGATTGAGCGTCCGATGAATGCTCTCTTCCCAGGGAGGGTTAGGGCACTTCACTCGCCGAGGAGCGACCACTGGCAGCGGCTGGGGGTAGCCAAAAGCAGCGGTGCGGCACAGTACCCTGGGGTGAAGCCACGGCCAGTACATTGCCCTGGCGGGCTGGGCTCCACAGGGACTTAAGTATAGAAAAAACCTCCCTCCTCCAATAAGCGATGGTGCCTCCTCTGCAATCCACACTCCTGGAAATGGACTTGGCCCTCGCTTGGCCTCGGCTCAACACTATAGATAGAGCACCCTGGATGGGGTGACCTTCCCAGACGGCAGACCTGGGGATGCCCGTGTCAGAGGGGAGCTGAGGGATACTGAGCCACGTAAGGAGGTAGAGACTGGGGTCGGAGGTCGCCAGAGAGAGAGTTCAGAGGATCCAGGTAAGGATTGAAAAATAGAATTAAAAAAATATATGTTTTACTCCTGGACAGACCTGTGAGTAAAACCATGCTAGCTCCAAAACGTTTTAAAAATGGTTTTAAGACTATGTATCTAGCAGGGTTTAAAACACTTTTGTTAAAACATTTTAAGGGCTTGTAGTCTGTCTGTAGACAGTGCTAGAGGGGTTTTAAAATGTTTTAAGGCACTTAAACTGCTTAAGTTCCCCAGTGTGTCCAGGGCCTTAGACAGTGTGCCCTACATTTCACCAAGAATAGTCATTTATGATACTGGTGAAGGACCTTCTCTGTTTGATGTCAGAGCACTTCCCAGTTATCAGTTCATCAATGTACCCTTTAAAGTTGATGCCCAGATAGCACCTTATTCCTGTATCTGGACCCTCTGTCACCTTAGTAAATTACTCCAAACAACACCGAGCAAAAAACACCACCAGTTCAGCAAGCTTCATCCGCTAACAAGGTCTGCAGTGGCATCTGGCAAGGTGAGCCCCTATTACACCTTATTACTGCCACACATGCCATTCTGACCCAGCACTAGGTATAGAGCTAGTAACAGTGTCAACTTAATGCATCTACTGCGATCTCAACCCTTCCATCAGACTAAAATAGAAACTCAGGTGTACTTCAGTATTTCCGGCAGTATAATCAGTCATTATAGTAAGGGTTCCATTTTATTGACAACCTTTGTTTCTATGTCCAAACCTATTTGCAAACAGCCCATAAGATCAGTTTATTCTTCCCGTAAGTTATTCAAAATGTTTAATGAAGACACCATTACCATGCCTTCAGATTCCTCATCATCATCTTCATCATCACCAGATGATAGTGAATCTGGAAGAAATAAAGAAAATAGTAACCTTCAAACCATCATTGGTTTTCATTATTCCCATCATTAGACCTTCCCCTATCTGTTTACTGTCACTTACATACCTAGTGCTCACTTATCACATCACAAGCAACTCAACAAGAATGGCTAAATTTGATAATAAATAGGGAATGTAAAGGATATGCTCTATAACTCGCTTTATAACATGTGTAACTGTCTCGCCATAATTACACTCCTGTACACCATGAAACTGCAATATCAATGCACATCTCACACTATAACCGAGGATCAGTAATGATGATATGAGACCAGAGATGTCCCTCTTCTGCAGTTTTCTTCCTAACTACAAATTAAATCATGCTAAAACCTCCAGACTTATACACAGAATTCCACTGCCACAAAACAAAACAGAGTCAGTGAGTGTCATGTTGTGCAGTTTTAAAGCTGTGGCTCTATCCTAATGTCAGTCTCTCATACTGTGGTGTCTCGTGCTGCTGTGAAACTGGCTGCCCCAAAACTGCTACCCTACTTCCAAAATCCGAGCCTACTAAAGAGAACACCTCCAGTGATTAAATGAAATGGCACTAAAGCCTAAAAATTAAGAAATAGTTAAAGAAAACCCATAATAAAATGTTAGTTTTCCGCCACTTGAACAGCTAGGGTAACATCACGCTGCACAGTCTCATGCTGCTCTGAAACTGTCAGCTCCAAACTGCTGTGTGGCAAGAACTTTTGTTCTCCATAGGAAAACAGTTTGAAACAGTATTTCCCAGCTTGAAACTATAGCCTCCTTTTTGTTTGTACATTTCTAGGTAGGAAGCTATTGTTATAAGTGCAATAAGACACTTCAGAAATGTGTAATTATAGTGAAAAAGTACAGCTACGTAGAACTTACCGTAACAGTAGATCTTGAAGGAAGCTCTTGCAGCAGGCTATAACCATTAGGACTAACGCCTTGCAGGCCTAGGACCCACGGAAAAAACTTAGCTAGCAGTACCCAGCAGGGACCACCCCCAACATCGGCTCCACCCCGGCGTCGGTCATGCCATAAAGGGGCAGACCCGGCTCCACCTCAGTTCCCCACCAAGACCTGCTGACGGGACCCCTAGCAGGCCGAACCAGGCAAAGCTTGTCGAAGACATGCTGAAACCTCACCAGGGAAGAAGGGGGCATCGCAGCGCTTGCTGCAAGAGCTCCTCCTCAAGATCTACTGTTATGGTAAGTTCTTGTGTAACTGTACTATCTTACTTCAAGTGGGAACTCATACAGCAGGCTATAACCATTAGGATAGATTCCCAAGCAGTCCGTGCACAAGGAGGTGGCTAACCCAGGAGGAGGAGGAAAGATGAAAATGGCTGACATACAGCAAATCAGGACAACAGTCCCTGAAGGACTGCCAAGCCAAAACAGCACCGTGCCTGCAGGCAATGTCCAGGCTATAGTGCTTCACAAAGGTGTGCACTGAATTCCAAGTGGTGGCAGCACAATTTTCTCTTATAGAGACATTCTTTAAGGAAACAAAGAGGTGGAAATCCCTTTGGTGGAATGACCTCTAACCAGGCCTGGAATAGGTTTTGTGCTCATCATAACAAAGTACAATACAATGGACAAGCCACCTGGAAACAGTTTGCTTATACACGGTTTGCACAGGTGTTGTGCAAAAGGCCACAAACAATTGCTTCAATTTACGGTGTGCAGCTGTGCTTTGAGGTAGCACTCAGCGCCTGTGAGCATCCAATGTGTGTAGAAGAAGCTCTCCTATTGGCAGGTAAAATAACAGACTGGAAGGTCAACCGATTGGTTGAGGGTCAACTCCGAGACCACTCTGGGAAGGAACTTAGGATTTATTCTAAGGAAACCCTTTCCTCTGAAAAACTAAATAAGGCTCCTTACACATCAGGGCCTGAAGCATGGAAACACTTCACGCTGAAGTAACAGCAACTAAAAGTTAACTTTCCAGGAAAGATAACGTAGCTCACAATAAGCCACTAGTTCAAAAGGGGGAGAGTGAGCTTCTCAACACAAAAGGAGGTCCCAGGGAGGGACAGAATCCCTAATGGGAAGTCTCAAATGTAAGATACCCCGTGAAGGTGCGGGCCACGTCCAGTTGGGTCAAGGTTCTATCTCCCAAGAGGACATGATATGCCGAGATGGCCCACATGTGCACCTTTACAGAAGAGTAACTCAAGCCTTGCTGGTTAGAGGTCAACGTGACCAGGGTCAGCTGCACATTGCCTCCCTCAATATCTGTAGCATCCTAAAAAGTGGGACTCCTTCCAGGGTTGGGTACTACAGCACCAACCAGATGTCATAGCAGTGTCTGAAACCTGGCTCACCCCTCGGGACCCCGGACTCCGCTGTATCACTGCCCGGTTTGTCCTTTACGTGCTGATAGACAAGGTAAGCGTAGGGGTGGCTGTGCCCTCTACACTAAGGACACCTTACAAGGTCACCTACTCCTCTCCCTCAACTTGGGGCTGGTGCACAGGCCCTCACTGTCAAACTGGCCCTGGGAAGAGCACAAAACCCATTATATATAACAATGGTATACATTCCCCAAGGGACCAAAAATCAGCTTTCAAGCACTGCTGTCGCATCTGGATACACTACCATCACAGTCGGGCTACTTGTACTTGGCGATTTTAATGTAACTGGCTAGTAAGGATGCACGCCCCTCACATCGACCTAGCCACAGCCCAGGACCTAATTCAATTGGTCACATCCCCACACGCTTGGATCCGCATACTGGTACCTCCTCCCTATTAGACCTCATCTTCTCCAATCGCTTG
The DNA here is from genome assembly GCA_016271365.2 of Neoceratodus forsteri. Taxonomy (NCBI): domain Eukaryota; kingdom Metazoa; phylum Chordata; order Ceratodontiformes; family Ceratodontidae; genus Neoceratodus; species Neoceratodus forsteri. Next base: position 429,494,388 of record CM057452.1, read on the forward strand.
GGCAAGATCTCTAATATTTCCGTCCTTCCTAACGCCCTCAGCGACCTCTCCCAGTTATCTGCTCCTGGTCCTGTAAAATCCTAGATCCCTCCCAAATAATTATGAAACGATACTTGGTCCTGGTAAATTGGCACAGCTAAAAGCTCACCTCAGAGTCATGGATTGGTCCTCATTTTGAACACTGTTCACGTTGACAGTGCCTTGGATCTATTACCGGTCCTTCAATAATATATGTAACCTCTATGCACCGTTCACAAAAAAGAATGGTTAAAGGCAATGCACTCTGGTTCACTGAGCGGTTCAAGACTTTAATGAGAACCAGAGATTCACTATGGCAGCTCTCCATTGAGTCGGCCTCCCCCTTGACAGACAGAATTATAAAACGTCTCAAAATAAAGTGCACTTTGGGCTATTCGTAGGGCAAAGCTGATTATTATAACCGCTCAACCTCGCCCTGGGGCTCCGCCGCAAGTTTTGGAACAACATTAAGGAAATTTGTGGTAAGGTCCCCAACCTGGTCCCTCCCAAGTCATGTCAAATGGGTCCTTGACCTCTGACCCTACTCACATTGCTGCAGTCTTCAGAGATGCCTTTTCCAACCTTAGCCATGTTCTAACCGCAATTTCTATGACCCACCATCTCCTAGCATACCTGCACCGCACCTCAGTGCCCCCTTTATTTCCCGATCTCTCCTAAGGCTGCTGAACCATACCTTACCACTGCCCTTAGTCATGCCTCCTCCAATGCCGACCCCTGGACCTCAGAATGCTGCGGTCTCCTTAAGGAAGTCTTTACTCCCTCACCCACATTCTAAACTCTCCCTCTCACTAGGTAAATTCCCTACCTCTTGGAAATCTGCCTCTATCACGCCCATATTTAAAGGGGTGATCACCCTCTACAACAATTATCGCCCAATTTCCATCCCCCGTCCAAGGCACTGGAGAGGATAGTTTCAGATCAGCCTCTGATCACCTCAATAAATATGACCTACTCTGCAAACAACAACATGGTTTCCAGCAAGGGCACAGCACTACTACGGCCTTGCTTGAGCTAACATCACACATCCATTCCGCATTGGATAAAGGCTACATCACAGGTGCGGTCTCTCATTGACTCTAAGGCCTTTGACACTGGCCCACCATTCACTACTCCAAACCTCCTTGATCAACCTGGGTCTCTCACAGGATGCTGTGGGTTGGTTTGCAGACTATCTTACCAACGGACCCTTCAAGTTAAAATTGGTAATACACTATCCTCCAAATCGCCTGTCCTCTCTGGGGTCCTCAAGGGTCCATTTTGGTCCTCTCCTTTTCAGCCTCTTCCTAAACTCCCTCCGCATCCTGCACCTCCAACCTATTACTCTATGCAGATGATGCTGTCATCTTCTCCTCCAGCCCAGACCCTCTCAACTCCACCACTCCCTCCAGTCCTCCTTCAACGCTGTTGAAAGCTGGTTCATTCTCACAACGCTTTATTATTAACTATAAAAACAAAGCCATGCTCTTCGTGACACCATAGAGAATTCCAGGATAGGGCTTTTTCTCAATTACTATCATCGGCCTTGGACCCCTGGAATTTGTACATACCTCTAAATACCTGGGCATCACCTCGACACTGGCCTCACCTATCATGAGCATATACATCAGTTGTCCAAGGCCCTAAATATTAGGCTTGGTCTCCTGCACCGTTATAAACATTGCCTTACCCTGAGGCCCTCAAACTTGCTATCTCCTCCTCGGTACTCTCCCTACTTGACTATGATCTTTTGACTTTTGGTGGGGCAAGCCCTCGGCCTAGATAGTCTTAGACTTGTGCTAAACAAGGCCTGTCGCCTCATTTTAGGGTGTGACAGACTCACCCATACCTGTGTGCTATATAAGGACACAAATTGGCTTAACCTTGAAAATCGAATAAAATTCCACACCTGTATTAGCTAAAAAGATCACCCTTGGCCTCTCCCTGCATCACTCACCTCCTTAATCTCCTTGGACTCTATAGCTAAGCACACCGTGGCTCAGATACCCATCGTTTCTTCATCCTTCCTGTCGCACAACTCAATTCCAAAGATCCTTTTGCTACAGGGCACCTTTGTCGGATGAATAATCTACCCTTGCGTCTTGACCTAAGCATTGGTCACTTCAAATGCTCCTTAGAGCCCATCTTCAGTCCTCAAGTGACTGTGACTGTATGTAAATCAGTGCCCGCCCTCTTACTGACAATGGCCTCTGGCTTGCTCTCTACACACTGCTCCTAGCCCACTAACTCACGGATCTTAATGTCCCAGTCTATTTTTTTATCTGTCTCGAACTGAACTAGTTCCTGAATGTTTAGCCTTGCATTCCTGTTGTACATATCTCTACTATGTAACAATCACTCTATTTGTTTCTGTAGCTATGTCTGTACTAACTGTTGTTGTGTATTCTGATTTACTATATGTGCCGTGGAACCTTTGTAAAGGAGTCTATGACTCAAAGGTATTTCTGATTCTTATGAAATAAATAAATAAAATAAATAAGGAGAGGAGATACTGTAATACTGAGTTCACCAGACAGGTAAGGGGGTCCAGATGGTGGTATGAAACCCCACAAACAAAGCACTTCCACTTCATACATAAGTGAGCCGGTAGTGGCTTCCTCACAGAGATGAGGACATCTGCCACCTCTTGGGAAACCCAGCACCTGAATGTGGCTACGTCTGCAGGAGCCAAGCATGAAGGTGCAGAGACCTGAGATCTGAATGAACCAGCCTGCCCTGTTCTTGGGACAGCAACTGCGAACATATCGTAGCGGAATTGGAGGTTCCGAGACAACCGCTGAATTAGTGGGAACCAATCTTTGCGCTTCAGTGGGGCAATCAGAATCATTCGCCCCTTGGCCTGAGTTTCAAGAAGAAATTTCGCTGGAATTGCTGGAAGCAAGCACCAAGACTTTCCCAACATGAGCGGGTCAAGGTGGGAAATGAACTGAGGTGGAGCCGGGTCCGTACACTTTATGGTGTGACCGACGCCAGGGTGGAGCCAAGACCGGGTGGTCTGCTGGGTACTGCTAGCTAATTTTTTCCGTGGTCCCAAGGCCTGTGGTGTTAGTCCTTATGGTTATAGTCTGCTGCAAGAGCTCCCACTCAGTAAGATCTGCACTTTGCTTGTGTTTAAAGACACTCGGCACAAGGGCCTTGAGTCATGCAATTACTCCCCATAATCACACAGGCTGGCGTGTCTTACAGCATACTTATAAAACCAGGCTTTAGAGGCTCATTCCACACAGCATTCAATGATGCGCTCCTACTACAAAGCACAAGCTTGCATAATTGTTCCTGGCTGATGTTTCTTTTACAAACATTTTATATTGTACCTGTTTCTTGTATGCATCTGTATCATTTTTCAGATGGCAATACAGCGCATAATCCTACAATTGAAACTGCTGTGCACGCCATGGTGCAAATGTTACCTATACCATTTTAATTCAGTTTCAGAGTGCCCTCCCCTGCCTTATAAGAGCCCCACACCTCCAGTTTTGAGGCTGCTTCAGTATTTTCTAAAATTGTTCACACACTAAGCCCCATCTGTAGACTGTCTAGTCTTGTGTCACGTGCAGATTGCCCCTGTGCATGGACATTGCCCCGTAGGCTTTATTACCCCACTACCAAAGTCTAAATAAATAAGAGATAATAATTAAATGCATGCTGTCTTTAGTGTGGCTTTGCTCAGGCTTTTGTCGGTATTCTCAGTTGTTTTACTATATTGATTACATTAGTGCTCACTGACCTAATGGAGAAATGGGTGCTCAAAATTGCTGTGAATACTGAAAACATGGGTATCCCCAGATCAAATGGGCCATTCCTTTAATTATTAAAGCCTTGGGGGACAAAAAGCGCTAAAGCAGACTCAAAATCAGGAGGGTAGGGCATCGTGCAAGACAGGAGAAACAGGCAATCTAAAAAGGAAGGAAAGCACAGAATACGGCACTGCTACGTAGACCCATGGTGAGGATATTCTTCATAAAATGACCAATGTTCAGAATAAAAATTAACCCTTGTTTTGTAAACATAGAAACACTGTTAAGTATCTCACTCACTCTTCTGCAGATGGCTACAACAAAAGCTGAACTAGTCAACAGAGAAATCACAGGCCAAGTTCAGGTTACCGTAAGATTTTAATGACTAGAGCGGGCTCAGCAAAGTACTTATCATAGAAACAATGACCCCCCCAAAAACCTCATCAAATTTATGCTTTCAAGTCCTGATGTCTGCACAACAGCCCTCAGAACTAACCACTGTCTCCAGTACTCCTCACTGAACGCTAGGCAACTATGTATAAAACTGTCATGTCAATTACCAAGAACAGTTCTATTAGTCGTGATCACATGCACACATGTCCTTTTCATAGCAACCCTGCTTTACTGATTTATTTGAAACCTTGTGCTGTCAAGGGGCAAATCTGCACCTTTCTGCTGTCAAGGGCAAACCTTTTAATGATTGTTTCCATATCATATTATGCATAAAATACACATAAATGGAAAGCATGATGGGTGGTATCTATTTCATTTATTGCTCTGCAGCTATATTAGGAAATGGCGGGGAAGGTTACTGAGCATATCTGCAGCACTGTATAAAGTTTAGTTACTTAGATCTTGAAGAAAATCTCCATAGAGATGTACCCATTGAGCATTGAACTGCAAGCTGCTGGCGTGGGACCACTCAGAAACTGTTGCCTAGCTGGGGGACGCTCCACAGCGATTTACATAAAGCGTGCCTATATCATATGGGCAGACCATACTTCATCAGTTTCCCACTGGAGATAAACTCAGAGTTGTGCAATTCCACAGAAACAAGAGACCAAAACCTCAACTAACTGGTCAGACACGAGGAAGAAAGGGAGCCCACTGAGGGACACAGAAATGAGAAGCCACACTGCAGCAACTGGCAAGTCCTCAACAGTATTCCAACTGAAAAGAAAGAAACATAGAAACATAGACTTTGATGGCAGATAAGGACCACTTGGCCTACCAGTCTGCCCATTTCCCTACCTATTGGATAAGCTGCAGATTCTAGTTTATTTATTTATTTGCTTTTGGTAACCAAGTAAGCACACTAGACAGCCAAGTGCCTATTTTCAGGTGCGATCTGAAGAGTTTCCAAGGTATCCATGAAACAAAATACAGAGTCGAGGTTACATACAAGAGCCACATGCTTCAACAGTGGGTAAAACAGGTTAAGGTACATACAGGCTCAAAGCTGGACTGACAGCAATCAAGGGACAGGCATGACATCATGGGGGTAGAATAACATCAAAGAACAACTAGAAATTAGTATCAAAGAACAACTCAAGCGGGAGCAACATCAAAATTGTTTGGAGCACACATGTATACTCTAGCCTGACCTGAACGCCTATAGTGAAAGAGAAGACTCAGTGCTGGACAGGTGGTTTATTGATTATGAACAGTAGCCACGCTACCTGGGGGGTGTGAAGAGCCTAAAGAGGGTTATCAGCAGAGGTAACAGTGCTAGGAGAAAAACTGCACCTGGACGGGGGGGAGGGGAGAGATGCTGGGGTATTATGCGGAATACAGGCAGGTTGATGCAGTTTTTAGGAAGTTCCATAGGGATGTTTTGAAGTAGGGGTGGTGGGGAGAGCACGAACTTGAGCGGAAGAGTTCCATATTTTTGGTACGTGGACGGTGAATGCCCGATCACCTGCAAGGGTGCGGATCTTGGGGACCAGGCGGCCTGCTGCGATGATCTGAGGTGGTAGATGGGGAGGCATGTCTCAGGGGAAGGCGAGCAAAGCGGGAGGGCCGTCTAACCATATTATCAAAGAAGTTGCCGAGGATGTAGGTGCAGTGCTTTTCTGGGGTAGCCACCAGTCGAGTAGAGCTCACAGCGATGCGTGAGACGGGAGCCGGTGAGGCAAAGCAGCATATGTTGTTGTAAGTGAAGTCCCATTTTGGAAGGCTTGAGGTCGGGACAGGGCAAAGTTAACCAACAGCCTACTTCCTCCTACACCCCACTAGAATTGCCTGGTCTGTCCGATGCATTCTTGAATTCTCCCACTGTTTCTGACCCCACAACCTCCTTTAGAAAGGCTGTTCCATGTATCCACCACCTCTCTGTGAAAAATACTTCTCACATTACCCCTGAGCCGTCCCTCTATCTTCAAATTGTGCCCTCTTGTTCTTGCACATCTCTTTTCTTAAAGATGCTACCTCTTGGACTTTATTGATTGCCTTGAGGTACTGGAAAGTTTCTATCATGTCCAATCTCTCCTTCCTTTCCTTGAGGGTATACATATTTAGCTTCTTTAGCCTCTCTTCATATGGTTTCTGGTGCAGACCCTGCACCATTTTGATTCACTCCCTGGACTGCCTCCATCCTGTCTATGTCCTGGCGGAGATGGGTCTCCAGAAGTGCACGCTGTACTCAGATGGGGTCTCACCAACTGTCTGTACAGAGGGACGACAACTTCCTGTTTACTACTGGTGATGCCTCCCTATGCATCCCAGTATCCTCCCAGCCCTCCTTACTGCCATCTCATATTGACTGCCTGCAGGTCATCTGATATGACTACCCTAGGTCCCTTTCCATTTTGTTGCTGTTAGTAACCCCCATTGTGTACTCGTCCCTGAGTTTTTTGTTTCCCAGGTGCATTACTTTGCGTCTTTGCATGTAATTTAAGCTGCCATACTTTGACCATTCCTCCAACCTTGTCAAGTCTCTTTTCATCCTTTCCACCCCTGTGTATCATCCCTGTTGCAGATCTTTTGTCATCTTCACAGTGCATTCTTTCCTTCAGTCCCTCTGCAATGTAACTTATAAAGACAATAAAGAGGCCCAGCCCCAGTACTGAACCTGCGGTACCCTGCTAGTAACCCCCCTTTCCTCAGAGTGGACTCCGTTTACTATTACCCTTTGCGTTCTGTTGTCCAGCCATTTTTTTACCCAGGCTACCACCCGGGACCCACTCCCAGGCTGGCTAACTTGTTTATTAATCTTTTGTGTGGAACTCTGTTAAATACCATGCTAAAGCTTACGATGCCATGCCCACAGCCCCTCCCTGGTCTACTACTTTGGTCACCCAGTCAAAGAAATCTATTAGATTCATCTGATGTGACCTTCCCACTGTGAATCCATGCTGTCTTGGGTCCGTGCCCTGCTGTCCTCTAGATACTCAACAAGTCTTTCTTTCAAGTGATTCCATCATTTCCCTACCACTGAGGTCAAACTAACAAGTCTCTAGTTTCCTGCCTCTGCCTTGCTCGCACTTTGTGAAGGAAATCACATCTGCCTTCCTCCAATCCTCAGGTACCACACCATCCTCCATGATTTGTTAAAAGGGCAGTCAGTGGTGTCACTAGTTCTCCCTTAGTTCTTTTAGAATTCTGGGGTGAATCTTGTCTGGCCCCAAGAAGAGGTTAGCTGGGAAGGAGAGCTGTAACTCTGAGACTTTCTCAAGACCTACTGTTACTGGTAACTAAACCTTCTTTGACAGCATCTCCTCCATAAAGCCACACATATTACACAATTCCCAAGCAGTTAAGCACGAACAAGCAGGAGGAAGGCCAGGCAGGAAGGATTCCTAGCCCCTTAAGATGGGAGGCCTTGGAGAAGGGAAGGTCAAAGCAAGCCCATTTACAGGATACTGGATCCAAACATTAATGTTTAGTTAAGAATGGCTTTGACTCATGTGTGAAGAACATATATCGGCTGCTGAAACACAATGGAAGCAAGCCTCAAAAATGGATATACCATGAGTGGCATGACCACAGTCAGGACAAGGAAGCTCTTCTTCAGAGAAACAGAATGTTTATTTTATTTTATTTGAAATTTGTCAACCAGGTTAGCTCCATGAGCAGTTTAAATGCCTATTTTCACAGATCACCCAGACAGAAAACAAACACTCAAACATTACGATGAAACCAATACACATATAAAACAATACATAGAATTATACATAAGTACAATATGGCGTTTTCAATACAATATTTCTTCACCTGAGTCTTCAGGGAAGGGCACCTTATAAATAAATTTACTACTACTACTACAACCACCATATTTTTAAAGGACAAGAAGCAATTTGCAAATTGTAAAGAAGCTGGAGCACTTCTTTATAAATAAAGGACCTCTGAGAAGTTGATCTTTTAATGAAGGTAGTCTAAAGATGGAAACCGCATGGGACTGAGTAAAGTGAACATAATTTTGTGCTGCAATAAAGTCTCTGAAAGTAAACTGAAATGGACCTTTCCAAAACAACAAAAACAACTAGTCTAAAATAAATATTATGCCATTCAAAAGAAAACTAATCCAGGGATGAATAAAGTTGATTATGCTGAGTCAATCTTGGATTAGACAAAATGAACCAACGTGCACTGTGCTAGGATGTCAGAGCTGTGGAAAGTAATGTAAATGACACAGCGGAATATACAGGCAAACCATAACCGATAATAGCCTAAACCAGAGGCTGAACAAAATCTTTTTATAACTGAAAGATAACCACAGATCCAAGACAATACACCAAACTTAACATTAACTGTCTTGATATCAAAATAAATATAGAATTACACAATGAATATCGAAATAAAAACCAAAGTACTTAAAACAAACACCTTTTTCAATAACTTTCCCATGTCCATCTTTTACCTTAGGGTTGAATGAAAATGTTTTAATTATTGCCTAGGCCCAAAATGCATTCATTTCATCTTAGCTGCACCACGCTCTAAACAAGCATTTGTCAATGCTAAATGTTTGCTTGCTGGCATTAGCACTGGAAGTGTAGGAGTTAGACAGATGCAGAATAGGAATGGCAGTGACGTGATTGAACTGACGCCAGCCCTACCCCTACCCTGTAGAGATGGACAAGCATTGGGTGTGTCTTTGGGTCGTCGCCCATAATGCTCACGTCATTTCACCTCACCCTACCCTGCAGACACTGACAAGTGTCAAGGTGTGCCTTGGGGTGTTCAGGCTTTACACTCATCCCACTCCATAAGGAAATACACTCAAATGGGTGCAGTATAGGAGAGCTGGGTGAACTCTGGGGCCTAAGGGTCCAAGGCACACCTTGATGCCTGTCACTGGCTGCAGGGTGGGGTAGGGATGGAATGGCGTGAGCATTACTGTCGACAATCCTGAGTCACCAAGCCTGTCAGTCCCTACAGGGTAGGACGTTATGGTCAGAAATCTTAACACCCTGGGCGTTTCTTGGTATTTTCGCTCCAAGTTTTCAACATGGGCTTTCTGTGACCCCACCGCATGAACAGTGACACTATCAGTTCGTTAACCAAGGTGATTTTTTGCATAACGACTGTGCCATTTGGCACCCCTAGGTGCGAAAAAACATTTCAGGCAGGATGTGAAAAATGACAGCTGTACTGTTCATGAGGAGGCGAAATAAAATGGCAATGTTGAAAATCTGGAGTGAAAATATAAAAACTGGTGAAGTCACGAGCATACATAGAAACTCGCTACGACACCCATAATGCAATTATTTGAGAATTTTTATACCATTTTCAGCACAGGCATTTTGAGACTTCCGCTCATGAACAGTGGCACTGTGATTTTCTTAATCTGTCCGAATGTTGATTTCGCTGAGAGCAACGCGCCCATTATGTGCCACAGGTACGAAACATGTTTTGGGCAGGATGTGAAAAATGACAGCTGTACTGCTCATAAGGCGGTGTGCAAAATGACAATGTTGAAAATCTGGGGTAAAAATATAAAAATTTGGTGAAGTTACAGTGTTGCGTAAAAACTGCACAACACTAGCTGATATAGCATGATAATTTTTTTGGAATTTGTTCTGGAATTTGCAACATAGGGCTTTTTGGGACCTCTCCTTATGAACACTGTCACTCATGTATTTTCTTAATCTGCCCCGAATACTGATTTCGGACAGAACTCAAGGCCATTGCATGCTACATGTGCGAAAACATATTTTCGAGCAGGATGTGCAAAATTACAGCTGTACTGTACATAAGGAGGTGTGGTAAAATGGCTGATACTGAAAATCTGTAATGAAAATATTAAAAATTCTCGAGAGTTACGAGCATGCGTGGGAACTGCATAGCATGCCGCTTGTAACAGTGATTTTTGGAATTTTTCACCAGATTTGCAACATAGCTTTTGGAAGCCCACCTCATGAACAGTGGCACTGTCACCGTTAATTAGTCCTGGAAGGTGATTCCGCAGTGACTGCAAAATCACCTGGGACCGAATAACGCCATGGCAGTGCAAGAATTAAGAGAAGGGGTCCCAAAACCCCAAGTTGAAAATTTGGGACCAAAATTGCAAAAATGCCTGAGATATGCAGCAAAGTTGAAAAACCCTATGTATTCCATTATACAGCTTACCGGCATTTCCTCAGTTCGCAGAACAGCTTTGAAGAGTGCAGGCGTGTTCCCAGTCCACCGAAGACTATGCGACACCGGACTCGGAGGGAAGTATGGGATAGTGGTGGGGGTGTGGGGAGGCAGGGTGCGCAGTGGGTGGGTGCAGGTGGGGGAGGGGACACGGAGACTACGAGGGACCGTTTTCCTCTTACAGGTTCAAAAGATAAAAAAACAAAAAACATTGTGGGACAGTTTTTTTTTTTGCAGAGATTCTTGCGCTGTGGTGGCTCCCAGCATGCCATCTAACTATTTTTGAGAGGTCTATACCCGGCGAGATTAGGCACCCTTGTCGGCAAACAACAAGGAGGGGACTTTATGCTGGCAGGGGACTGGGCACGCTGGTACACAGAAAGGAGGCGCAGAGCGAGGGGATTAGGCACCCCTTCAGCATTAAACAGTTGGTGGGGTTATTTCTGCAGACAGGGGTGGGCTCCCCATCAGCACACAAAGAAAGGGGATGGGGTAAGAGTCGGGGATTGGCACCCCTCGGCATATCACAAATGGGGGATGTTTTATGCTGGCGGGAGTGGGCTCCCTCGTCGGCACATTCACAGGGGCAGGGGTAGCTGACGGAAGTTAGGCACCCCAAAGTCAGCAGTTCGCGGCCAGTATGCTGCCATGTATATAATGGCGAGCACAGCAAAGAAAAGGACCGCTGCGTCTGGCAGCGCTTTGCTCGGATTGCAGCAAACCTTTTCTTAGACGTGCTGCGCCACATTATGTATGCATGGTGTGGCGTAGCCAGGATCGCGAGCTGATTGGGAATGCAGGACACACCCACTGAGGCGTGCCCTGCACCCGACCAACAGCGACCGTGTCTCCAAAGCTGCACTGTCCCAAGATGCTGGCTGCGCAAGCGACCTAACATAAAAATGACACTTCATAAGTGATATTTTTACACTGCAAGTTTATAAATAACTGTTTAACAGTGTGTGTAATATTAGCTCACAAATGTGTTAAAAAATAACACTTAATTTTGTTGATCAACTGTACCCACAAATGGTATAGTGCTGTATTACAGTAACTAATTAAATGATTTTGCAAGCATTATTGTGATTTTATTTTATTTTACAGCTCTGACAATGTTTTCATACATGTTAAAATATATACTTTTTAGAGTTCAGCCAGTGTAAATTCCTTCATGTCAATTTGCATATACATCCCATGATGCTTTGCTTAATTTGGTGTGCAATTGTGTTTTTCTTTCAAATTTGGCTGCAGCCGATATATTTCAGGGTAATCTTCGCCTCAGGAATTTGCTCTGGGGTTCTTATATTTTGCAGTTATTCTCTTCTCTACCATGAGCTCCCCATGGGTGGGCATCGCTCCCGCTGAAAGACTGCCACCAGGTGGAGGCCTGGTGGTAGTACAGGACAGATAGCGACCAGGAAGGGAGGGAGGGTGCTGCAGGGCTGCAGGCAGTAGTTTCCACATGTGCGACGCTGGACGCAGGTGTCAGCAAGGGCAAGGGAGAAAGTGGAGAACAGAGCTAGCAGGCTCCACGAGCCCTGGCTGTGCAGCCCGACTTTGATCCCGGGCACTCTAGATTGTGCTGGGAGTGGGAGGAGATGGCTCTCCACTCCTGGCCCCACCACAGGTGGATATCTATCAAGGAAGAGCTGGGTTGGAGATGAGCCAGGAACAAACTGAGCCCTCTGAGAGAGGATCAAGCCACCTGCTAGCTCCATGAGGGAGAAACAAATAATGGCAAAAAAAAACCTTGACAACCATAATGGGACTTTATGTTATGTGAAAGGCCAGGCAGTAAAAACAATTCATGACCTTCATCACAGAATATATTAAGGCCACACCCCAGAGGTGAAAAAGCATTGAATTCTTCTATGGAACTGGTAACAGCATATAGAGAATACTGGATGGGCAACCTCGCACAACCATGGTGTGTTCTGCATGAGCGGGTTCTGATTCCCTCTGACCACGAGAAAGAAGCTCGAGAGGTCTGTTGGAATCAAAACCCTGAGGTGGCAGAACACACTGGTTATCACTAAAGTTGCTCATCCTGTATTTATGAGTATGGTATCATGTGAAATGTGTGCATTGTTTTTTCTCTTTCACAATGAAAATGGTTTGTGCATACAGTATACAGTCAGAAGAGATGCAAGTCACATGGGGTACCTCAAGGATCAGTCCTAGGGCCAGTCCTCTTCAATATCTTCATCAGTGACATTGCAAATGGACTGGAGGGTAAGATTTGTCTGTTTGCAGATGACACCAAGATCTGAAACAGAGTAGATGACCCAGATGGGGTGGGCGAATGAGAAGAGATCCGGATAAACTGGCAAAATGGTTGTAAGAGTGTCAACTGGGGTTTAACGTAAAGATGTGCAAGATCATGCACATAGGGACAGAAACCAGAAGCTACCTACCCTATATATTAGGAGGAGTTGCTGGAAATCACAAGAGAAGATGGAGACTTGGGCATTATCATCAGAGATGACCTAAAATCATCCAAGCAGACCACTAAGCGTAGGTAAGGCTAGAGGGATGTTGGGGTGTATTAGTAGGGTATCACAAGTCATAAGAGGCAGGTAATAATCCCTCTTTACAAGACACTCGTTAGGCTCCATCTGTGGTACTCATGCAGTTCAAAAGGCCGCACCTACACAAGGACATTAACAAAATGGACACAGTCCAGAGAAGGCAACCAAAATGGTGCACGGACTGCATCAGAAAACATATGAGGACAGATTAATGGAGCTCATCATGTATATCCTAGAGCAAAGGAGGGAGAAAGGTGATATGATGAAAACATTCAAACATCTTAAGGGCAATAACAAGGTGAAAGAGTCTAACATATTTCAATATAAGAAAAATAGCAGGACAAGAGGACACAGTATAAGATTAGAGGAGGCTGATTAAGGGGTAATGTGAGGAAGTTATTTTTCACAGAAAGGTGGTGGATGCATAGAACGGCCTACCTCACGAAGTGGTGGATATGAATTCAGTGCAGGGCTTCAAACAGGCATGGGATAGGCATAAGGGAGCAATACAGAGCAGTATCAATAGATGGGCCATTGATAGAGTAAAGGCCTATTGCACATTTATAAGGTAGAAAAATGGGCAGACTGGATGGGCCTTGCAGTCCTTATCTGTCATCAACTTCTATGTTTCTACCACAGAATCACATTCCATGACCTTTGAACTGTGGTACAACAGCATTTTGAAAAGGATGGATTTCTATTTAGAACAATGCTGTACTATATACTATCAAATAATGCAACTGTAAATAACAAAATAACAAAGTAGAAAACTTCAGTGATGAAAACTGACAAAGGTTGTTTCTTCAGTCCAACAACAGTGACTGATGGCAGGAGAAAAGAAACTGGGGGAGGGATGGAGCCAACAGCACTACAGTGGTTCACCAACATACGTCATCGTGGGTGGCCCCAGCTAGTCAAGTTTCAAGTGGTCCTGATGCTAATGGCTTACAGTTCAATGTGCGTATTGGCTCAACTGAGGAGATATCCTGAAGAAGATTCTGGACTCACCTTAAAAATGAATTTTTACCTGCTTTTACAGGTGCAACTTGGGAGCACAGGAAAGTTAAATGACTTGCTCAGGGTCACGCAGTATTCAAGTGGGGCTGTGGGATTCAAACCCAGGTCTCCAGGTTTGTAGCTCAGAGCCTTAAACCACTGTGCTATACTGCGTTTATTCATTCTCATACTGCAGATAAATGAGTGTCTCATTGTTGACAAACTGCTTAATTTCTGTGGCCACTAACAATGAATCACATGTATCACCTGACAGCAGTAGGAGGTATGGGACTGCAGCCTGCCTTTTGTTTACCATATTGATGGTAACAGAGATGATGCTCCTTGATGAATCCTCCTCACCTTCAAATTAAAACTGAGAATGGAACACTCCCTCTTGTGCTGTAGGACAACACACTAAGCTGATGACGGGGGCACAAGTATGTCAAAGTGGGACAAGTGTTCAGGTAAAATGTAATGGGGATTATTTGCAATCCCTTACAACATCTGTATTTTTGAAGAAAAAAATATTCCTTGGGAGGTGTGAAACAGCACCACAGACTTAGGTAATAGTTATCTTGATTCTAATTTATACCTCTTATTGTCAGTCAGTGCAGAATAATTTGTGCACCCTGTGGTGCTGCCCAAAGTTACATGAACCCTGTTTCGATAGACGGGGCCTAAGCTAATGTTCATGTAGAAGGAAGTGCACAATAAAACGTGTGTGATGTCTAACATAAAGGATTCTAAGTACATTAGCAGAGTAAAATGGGTTCAATAGTGTATAGCCCATCACATGTATTGAGGCACCTGGACCAAGACCAGCAGGGTGGGGGCATTAGTTAAAATTTACTCAGCGATGTTTACAGCACTCTTTCTTTACCAAGAACTAAATAGAGCCTTTAGAGTCAGTTCAGCTCCCAAGATTCCACGTAAATGAAGCTTCTGTCCTTCTTCAAACACTCCCCACTTTAGCACCTCAATAAGAAACCTCTGTGGTCTGAAAGCAGAGTGCATCTGTAGTTCCTGCTTTCAGCCTCCAGGACTGCCCTTAACCCTGAAAGCATTTCTGCGTGCTTTGACACACCAACATTTTGTGCATCGACAGTCCTTTAAATGATGTGATTACTAATAATAACACTGCCACCTATGGTATAAAAAAATCTTTCGAAGACCAATAACACTCCTTTAACTATTTAATTGATCTGACCTTGAAATTCCTGCCTAATCTGGAAAAGTGGTTAATCAGAAGCAGATGTTGATCAGGGCTGCTTGCGGAAAGGAGTTGAGGCCTTAGTCAAACAGTTTTGTTTCATCATTCTCACAGTGCAGGGACGGCTCTGATCCCAGTGAGATAGAAACAACTGATACGCTATCTGTGCTGTTACTGTTCACACTGCAGCGGACTTTGCATGCCGCCTTTTATCAGATCGGGCCAAGGCTTAATCTGCAGCAGCAACCCCAGTAGGATCGCAAGCCAAGGACCAAAGCTGTAGATTATCCCAAACCACTCCAGCTGTTTGCAATAATGAATGCATTTTAAGCTGATTGCTTTGTAATTAGTTGTTGATAATTGACTCAGCTGGCCCCAGGATCAGCTGAAATTGCTGAACTTGATCTGTGGTAACAGATTAGTCGTCAACCCTTGCCCCTCAAATATCATAATAAATGAATCAGACTGTGTATAAAATAATTATACTCCAACTGCTCTGCTGCTAGAAATCTTTTTAAGGGTTTTGTTTTCCATTTAAATGCATTGCAACGGCAAGCACATAACAAAAGACATGAAAGACACAACTTTCTGCAATTTTTTGTAAACCTTTGTTTTCATGCAACTTTTGTCCTACAAGGAGATCTGCATGTTGTTACCCACGCTCTTGCACTGACTAACTTTGAAGAACATGCATCACAGAGACCTGAAGAACCCTACACCCAAACCACGTGATTTTTCTGGATCAGATTCAATGTAAGACCGCCTCCCTCTTTGATTATTGATTTATTATGGGATTAGGGAGTAAATGGGAATATTCACAGGCGCATTTGCGCCTCCACACTAGAAATGTCTCTGGAAATTCTGATTTATTTCCTAATCACAGATGACTGTATTTCTTACACAGAAATACAAGAGTTCACACTCTAGTGTTCTTTTATGAGCTCTGTGCTATGCATGTGATTGGGAGATGGACACCAAACAATTTGGACTTTGCTCTCCTCTGTGTATCCTTGTTAAGGATCCTACTCACTGCTCTTACTGTCTGTGTTTGCTACCTGAGTGTACTAAATACAGAATCATATATGGGAAAGTGTGCGTTGTAGGGTTTTTCTACACCAAAGGTGTGTGGTGTCAAATAAGCCACAGGGTGAATCTCAATGGGTTTACTAGGCCATCCTGAAGCGGACTGCAGTACTTGGGGTCTACAGAGGGAATACTTTTGAGAGGCCCACTTTCATGCTGTGCACCACTAGATCAGTTCGCCACCAGCAGAAGCTCAACATCTCCATGTGTTAAGAATTGATCACTGTCTAATCTGGGAAAAGTAAACTGCAAAAGGCTGAAAAAGCAAGCAGATCCGACTCTCAACTCACTCTTGTTTGAGGCTTTCTTTCCTTTTCTCCTGTCACTGTTGAGCTCAGAAAAAGCTTTACTTGCTGTTTCAACTTCTTCCGATTTTCTTCCTACCTCAAATCCCCGACACTTAATTGTGACACTATTATAACAATAAAAATTTGTAATACCAGCACTCAATGTCACAGGCTGTACAACCTTTGGGAACCAGGAGGAGTTGGAGTATGGAAGGCTGGGGTCAACCAGCCAACCAAAAAGAACTGGGTGTTACATACAAAACAATTTCATTAAGATCCTGATTCCCAGTCAGTCAGCACTGGCATGATCCTGTGTTGGTCCCCAACTACTACTCACCTCACTCCTCTTTGCTGAACTGAGTCCTGCTTTTCGTATGCAGGCCCAGGCTTTTAGGTGGGTGCAATGTGCTGGAGATGACCGGAAGGCTGTCTTGGCTCAGCCCTGATGCTCCACAGCAAACTTAATGGCGACAACTCATCTCTGATGACAACACAAAGGGCTTTTATGTCAGTTTCACTGCCATGGTGTGTGCACACTGCTGCCAACTGGGCTGCTCATGGCTGCATGCTAGCTCCAGCACTCGTGAGTTGTCGTGATCAATCAACTGATTGTCAGCGGAGGGGAGACCTGCATGGCAAGACCACTGGGGCCCATTCTGGCTGGTTGGATAGATGGAAACGGATGTTTCTAATAGCAGAAAGGGCTCAAAGGACTTACTTAGTGGCCAGCTGGGGTTTTCCATGGTACTCTGGCAGGCCACTCCAACTCTGGGCATTACATACCAAGGTGTGTAATAAAAGAACAAGTGAAACACACCTACCCATGTGTTATTTTCTATAATTACTGGTTTACTAATTGTTCCCAGTTTGAATTCTGCCTCCAACCCAACGTAAAGTGACCATTTTCAGCACCTTACCAAAATAACCAACTCCCCTGTCACACAACAGCAACAAAACTGCTACAGTGTTCTGTTAAACAACTTATCTGGTTGATCCTGCAATGCTTTGTTTATGATCCTGAACTGAAAAGTTGAGCACAGCATGTTGGGTCTTCTCTCCGTTAACTGAAGCCAGAGGAGCAGAGCACTGCAGCTTAGTTTTCTAGTTTACGACTATAAACAAACAAAAACATGGCAGGATCATCCAGAAATGCTATTTTAGTGAAGAAACCAGCCGTTTTGATGCTGTTAGGTGACTGGGGGCTTGAATTATTTGCTAAACAAAAATAACATTTTTAAAAATGGGGAGAGGTGTGGGTTGTGCAGTATGGCGTCAATACGTGGGAACATTTGACGAACTCTGTAATACACTGCGCATATATTGTGTGGGTCTTTAGAGCTCAATTTTCATGCATCATTGCGGCGTAAACCAGTAATGAAATGTCTGTTTTACTCTGGATTGAACCCAACAAACAATGTTCATCAAATTGTCTTAACAGATTCCGTGTCATAAACCAAAACTCTGTTCCCACCTCACCAGCCAGTTAACTTGCTCTTGCTCACAATAACAAATGTATGTGGCTTAGGCCCTGAACTTATCCACCTGCACTTTATGCCTATGCTCTGTCTGCTGATCTTTTACTCCCTCATTACCGAATCTGCTCTCTCCCCTCCACCTCCCTCTCCCTCTTACCCTCCATTCCCAGTCTCCCAATCCCCCTCCCAATACTGCTCTCCCTTGCCCCCTCCTATTCCACCACATTCCACTCGCCCTCCTCTCCCTTCCTCCTTCTCCTCTGCCCCTACCCCATCATCTACTAAACTAAACTCCCTACCACTCACCTCCATCTCCTTCTCTTGACAACGGGAATCTAGGTTACTCTTGTTCCCGCCTTGAATCCTTCAGCTCTTTTTCCCCACACACTTCTCTCTATCATGTACCTTGTTCCTGCCTCCACTGAATGCATCTCAGCTCCACATAGTTTTATTGCCTCTGCTCTTCTGATACTGATTTAATCACCTTCGTTGTAAATTGTTTATCAAACCATTACAGTACTTTACTTGCTTACTAGTCCATCACTGGATTTTATTATCAGTAATGCGTGTACCTTTCCCATGACTTTGTGTTAACCATTACTGTATTGTACCCTTTCTGACGTGGAACCTTTGCAAATGAGCTTTTAGCTCAAAGGCTGTAACCTGAGACTTGAATAAATAAATAAAATAAATAAGTTTCCTAATTCCTAACTGCATGACATAGAGAGTATACATTTCTCTGCTTTGTAAGCCAAGGTCACCCCTGAAAAGGAGTACTGTTCGGAGAGCTCACCGGCTGACAAATAAACAGAACAAACAGAATGCCAGTTTAATGTAATCTAACAGCATCAGGCTACTAATATTGTCTCTTTTAAGGGTTGCAAAATAACAGCAATCCCTATGGAGTACTATATACTGTAGTTCTTAGCTGGCAAACAGCGCCGATGACCTGCTGACTTACAATGGTATTCCTCTTACGTGAGATAAATATTTTGACTAAAAGTCATTAGCTAGCATCTACTTCTGGTGGGAAACTGCGTTTGAAAACACTGTGGCCTTATTTTGTAACACCATCTTTGCACTAAGGTGTCTCTGTGCAATAACAAGAATCTCTGTGTAATACAGGCTGGTTCAGTCTCTGGCCTGAGTTTTTACAGCATTAACTACTAAACAGGGAAACTATGTTAACGAACAAATGGGTTTATCAAACCCTACACTGTATCCAGTGTTCCAAGTTTAATAGCCTATTTAACACATCGTTTTATAAAATGCTCTTTACTTTTCTTCTTGGTACCAAAGCTCATCCCAGAACATGGACATGCTCCAGATCTGGAAAACTGCTCTTACCAGACATCTGGCACCTCTGAAGAAGCAGCATTCTTTCAGGCTTAAAGGCAGCAGTTTACTCACCTCATTTCACAAACAGTGACTGTGTGACTCTAGCCTGCCAAAGTGTTTCTGGAGCATCGGTTGTATCAGGCAGGCATGTCTGGAATGGACGAGATGAGGTGAAAGTAGTTCCTAAGAGTTCGGAGGTGAGCGCCTTGATCTTGTCAGCTCTGGGATGAGGCTGCAATTTTGTGTGCAGTACGTTCAGAATAAAATGCTGAAGAGAAATGGTGACTCTTACCTGTCACTTTTACGTATAGTTACTGAGGACTTGACCCGAATGCTTCAATGCGAGTGTAAACCCCAGAGTCCTCATACGATACATTGATGATCTTTAATAGTCTCTGCCCTATGTGAGTCCTGTTGGTGGCGTAATCCCAATCCATCCTTAAGCCACCACGGCAGGCAGAGAGGAACCAGGGGCATTGCAGGCGAGCTCGACAGTATCTCCAGTTCCAAATAAGTGCTCCTCAGCAGAGGCAGTCTCACCAACTAAACAGCCCAGGCAAGCAAAGAAAAAGGCGTGTTAGACTTTGTTTTAATTGACACCTGTCTACATTATACAAACACCCTCCCTCCTAAATTTAGCAAGGTTTGACATATGCACTACCACATTACAAATGCAGCACAATCAGTGATGTACAGTATTTCAGGCCCCTCATGCCCATAGTCTAGTGGGACTGTGCCTCCCTGCCCAAATTCCCATCCATCGTTGCCTTTTGAATAGAGGATGGGCTGTAAAAGTATAACCGTGCACTCCTTGATTAATTTTTCATTGTGTGCCCCCACCCCAAATTCTCTTGGCATGAAGACCCTGATTATTTCACAACACGTTAATGCAGGTGTAGCATACCTGCTGCCTACCAGGGTGCCTCCCTATGGTAACTGCGACGTGTGAAAATTAGACGGGTTAGCTCACTAGAGACAAATGTATTAAAGGATCTCAAAGTGGTAATGACTCAGAACTGCCGTGGAATAAGATATTTCATTGCCACTGTGGTAATAACAAAGTTATCCAACATCCCCATTCGCACCTGGAAGGCAGTGTAAGCTGCTAGTTCAGCACAGCATAAACCTGTGTTCGAAGACGCAGATTAAAATACCACCACCATGGCTCACTGCATGACCCTGGGCAACTCGCCACTAGTAAAACTAAGCAGAAACAGGACTCCCCTCAGAACAAATGAAATGGTGCATCACACAGGCTAACTGGGGTTGATATTTAATTGTGAGATAAATTACATTTTAAGCTACGAATGAGCTGAGTTACTGCCAGAACATTCATATGTACTGAAAAATACAGGCAGAGAGATCACCAGGTATCTGATAATTTAATGGTTAGCCACCAGCTTAATTAAAAAAGTCACTGTGGAAGTATGGAACAAACAACAGCAGATACCATAAATGTAGTTTTACATGAAGACTGTTATCATTTTATAAGGTAAAAATAAGTGCATTTATTTACTTATTTATTTTCAATTATTCATTTTCTATGCCGAGCCTGGCGGGTGGCTATAGCCCTCTTCCGGAGGATTCATTCTCCGGCTCCATGCATCCCCTCAGCCAACCCCAGTAATCCCCTGCAGTGGGGACAGTGAGAGAAGTAGCTCCCCCTCCAAGTACAAATCCAGAATCCAGGGTGGCACAGGAGCAGACCATCAACTCCCTATTTTCTTCTTTCTCTCAGTCCCCACTCCCTACCGATGTGAGACATCGACGCGATGTCTCCAGCAGCGTACTGTCCCCAGCTACCACCAGAGGGCAGTCAGCAGTGGGACAACAGCCCGAGAGGAGAGAGTAGTCCTCCGGATGCCATTCTCTCTCTCTCCCTGCCGACCCCGGCAGCCCAGGTTCGCTCAACACGGTCGCCGGGCGTGGCACAACTGTGCAGCGACTGATGCCTCAATCTCCAGCGCCACTAGGCCAGCAAAATAGTGTGCATTTAATGAATATGAAATAAAGAAATTACATAGCTGGCACCTTTTATAAAACTGTTATCCAAAAGACAAAAAATAAATTCAAAAAGTTGCAATACATTTAAAATATCTAGTTACTTATCAAAACCTAACCAAATAAAACTCCGTTATTTAGAAAAGCAGATGAAGGGATTTCCACAAGGACAAAACTCCACAGATGAGAAACACACATAACAGTGCAATGACCAGTCGGAAGCATGTGCCTGCGTGCTGGAGAATAAGGTCTGGGCAAAAGAACAATGGGATGTTGTAGAAGGTTTTCATGATTTGAAATGGTCAGCAGAATATACAGAAAGTTCTCTACAAAGGCCACCTTAAGGCCTGCTATCCAAAACATTTGCACATATAAGGTGACTCCTCTAATTTAATTGATTTCTTTTAGCAGAAAAATACACACTAACTTTAAGCACAGCAAGGTGTACTAAAGAAGGTAAGTACTGTTTATGTGACTCATGCCAGACTTAGGGCCAGTCCAACAACGGGATCTGAGCCCTTTGCACCCACTTGGGGAGGCACGCCTGGAGTGGAGGCCCCTCTCCAGAGAAGCAGCATTCTCCATCGTCCCTTGAGCTGTGCATCCCTCAAAGCCATTCAAATCTGACCTGCTCCTCTGTGCAGGCGGTCCGATTAAGGGATGGGATCATGATCTACGTAACCCCAAGGGGTGCTCCATGGTAAGAGGCTATGAGGAGCAACAAAGCTACACCAGGGGTGCCCTGCCATAGTGCTTACATGCTCTCCCAGTGGCCTCCATGGAACATGTTGTCCTCAGTCATCTGACACGGAGGGATGGGATGCCCAGAGTGCCAATAGTTTTATTTAAATATCCCCAACAGGATATGCCAGTCCTTGAAGCATGGTCTGGACTGGCAGTTGAAATTCAACACCAAAAAGTGCAAGGTCATGCACCTAGGTAAAGGAAACAAGGAAAACATACACACTCGATGGTGAATAATTAACAAAAAGCTTGAAGCGGGACCTCGGTACTTCTGATGATTTAAAGGTGGGTGAACAATGTGAAAGCGATTCAGAATGCCAGTAGCATCCTCAGATATATTGGCAGGGCATTACAAGTAGGAAGCGAGGTCATATTCCTCTGTACAGGTCCTTGGTGAGGTCACATCTCAAGTTCAGTTCTGGAGGCCACACATAAAAGGACATAGACTGCTTAGAGGCTGTACAGAGAGAGTTACTAAATGTTACAGGACTACACCAGGGCAATATGAATCTAGACTACAACAATTGCAGATGACTCCCCAAACAAAGGAGAAACAGGGGAGATATAATAGAAATCTTCATATACATAAAAGGCATAAATAAGAAACAAGTGAAAACCTCTGTCACAAAACAAGACCACATGAACAAAGGGCACAGTTTGAGACTAACAGGGTGTAAATTTAAAACCAACATTCGCAAGTTCTACTTCACAGAGAGGGTTGTGGACCCTTGGAATAGCTTACCACCAGAGGTTTTGGAGGCCAAAACAAGTCACTGCTTTAAGCTAGCATGGGACAAATACTGCAGTAATCTTGGAAGAAGAACAGAATGGGGTAGGCAATCTGGGCAGACTAGATGGATCACATGGTCCCCTTCTGCCAGCACATTCTTATGTTCTTATAATCCCCTGCTCGACGCGGAACAAGGGATCACTCTGACATCAACCACGCATCTGATCTGAAGCCTGCTGTCTGGCCTTGATCCACCCCTTGGAACATCAATGGCCACTGTGTGCACTTCTGTGGATACTGGCATGTGTGCCTGGGTTGGGTGCGGAGCCTAGGTCCAGACACAAATGATTTGTGCATATCCTGGTCAGTATTGTGGCTTGGGCTCCTGGTTTTAGGGTAAGATGTTATGATATAAAATGGTGTATTGGCGAAATACAACCTTAATTTTAAGGCTGGAAGGTATATACTCTAGAATGATAGCTTGTTGACATATATGGCTCAAGCACAGGAAGCTGTAGGGTTACAATATGCAACATTGAATGATAATTTGATTGTGTATATGGATTTTGTGCACACTGAATTTTACACAAAAACATGCAAACATGCTGTCAGATAAAGGTCTTATGGTCTATCTCATCTGCTTGATTGTGCAGATGACCATGTCTGAGTGGGATCCAGTTCCCCTCCCAAATTCCTACTGGCTCCTCTCAGTTCCACCTCCCCTGCAGCTTTCCCCTTCATTCTGTCCCAACCACTCTTGAAGCTGTCTGCCATTTTCAGGGAGACCACCTCATGTGGCAACTCATTCCACCTAGCCACCTCCTTCTGGTGTCTCCTCATCTCCCTCCTGAATCTTCCCCTACCAGCTTTGGGTTATGTCCCCTAATGAATTTGTTCACACTAAGACTGAAGAGCTCTTCGTACTCTCCTATTAATACCAGTTAGGTATTTGAAGGTCTCAATCATACTCCCCTCTCCCTTCTGTCCTCAAAGGAGTACGATGAGCCCCTTAAGCCCCTCCTCTTAGGCATTGTCCTCCTGGCCCTGGATCATCTTGGTACGCCCTTCTCTGGACTGTCTCCAGCAAGCTGACATCCTTCTTAAGATAAGGGCACCAATACTGCCACTGTACTCTAGAGTACGGTCTTTACCAGTGACCTGCACAGAGGTAGTATGACCTCCGCTTCCTGCTGGTACTCCCCCCAGCTATGCAGCCCAGCATCTGATTAGCATTTACTGCTGCTCTCCTGCAGTGTGCCAAGTGCTTCAGGTCCCTCTTGGTCATAACAGGTGACCTGCACACCTCCCAGATTGTATTTGATGTCTGGGTTTCTTGTTCCTAAGTGCATAACTTTACACAGTTGCTAAATGCCAGACCACTTCTCTAACCTAGCAGGTCTTCCCTTAGTTCCTGTCTCTCCTCCTCCATGTCCACCCTCTCAGACAGCTTCAAGTCATCTGCGAAAAGGCAGGTTTTATCCTTGCTCTCATCCATTATGTCACTGATGAATATGTTAAAGAACACCAGACCATGCACCGAGCCCTATGGGACCCCACTGGTTCCCATCCTAGCTTCAAGAATTCCTAACAGACAACCATCTTTTGGCTTCTGTCCTTTAACTAGTTTTTGATCCATCTACAGGCGTGGCCCCACCCAGATCCTCTGGATTCCTGACCAATCTCCCATGAGGTACAGAGTCAAAGGCCTTGCAGAAGTCTAGATACAGGACATCAACCGCTTGGCCCATGTCCACTGTCTTGGTCACCCAGTAGAAAATGTCAATAAGATTAGTCTGGCAGGGCCTCCCCACAGGCACAAACTCTTACTGCCACTCACCTTGCAGCCTGTCTTCCTCGAGAAAGCCCACCAGTCTCCTTTGGATTGTCTCCATGAGTTTCCCCACTATCGAGGTCAGACTGACTGGCTTGTAATTCCCTGGTTCATCCTTTGGACTGCTTTTATACAGAGGCACCACATGTGTTGTTCTCAGTCCCGGGCACACTCCTGGATTCCACAGAAGTGTTAAACAGGTCTGCAAGGGGTCCCCACTAGTACCTCCACCAGTTCCTTAGGACCCTCAGATGCTCCATCTGGCCTTGGGCTCTGTCTACCTTTAGGGTCTTTAGGCCCTTTAGCACCCTGTCCACATCTATTACACCATGGTGACACCTCCCCACCCCTTGCTCTCTTGTGGCACTGGCCCATTCTTCTCTCTAGTGAAAATGGTACTTGTTAAACACCTTTGCTTTCTCTTCACTTCCTTCTGCCCAACTCCCCTTTTTAAACCTGACAATTTCATCTTTAATATCCCTCTTCTCACTTATACATTTGAAAGGCCTTCTTACCGATTTTAGTCCCTGTGCAGACGGCATCTCCTAGCAGCCTTTGCCTCTAACCACTCTGCACACCACCCTTGATTTATCATTACAGACCTCCTACTTTCCTCATGCTGAGTACGTTTGTATTTCAGAAGACTGCCTTCTTTTCTCCTTACTGGCATTTGTCACTTCCTTTCCAAACCAGCTGTGCTTTTCACCTTATATTTCTTGCTTTGGATTCTGCCACACCCACTAGTGGCCTTCATCCGCTCCCTCCTTTATTATGGCCAATTTCTGTTCACCTCCATCTCCTTACTGATCCCAGCAAGGTGCCCTACCAGAATTTCTCCCATCTTATTAAGGTCAGCCTTCCTGAAATCCCAAACCCTTATCTTGGTCTTGACCATCCCTCTGCCCATGTCCAGGTGGAACCACACCACATGGTGATCACTCCCTGCAGAGGTGCTTCACGTTTACATCCTGGACATGTCAACAGCTGGACAGAACCAGGTTCAGCACTGGCTTAAGAACAGATTTAGTTGCAGGGGTTGGAAGGTGTGGTATAGTTTGATGGAGTTTTATATAATGAACTTCAGAAATCATGTCCTGGGATTGGCTGGCGTGTCACATGACCATGCATAGCTCCCTCACACAGAAGTGACTATGTAAACAGACATATATGCACACAGTAATAATCAAAAGAATTCAATAGAACTCTGTGGTAACAATGCATTAACATTTAAAACATAAGTTCTAATTTTTGGAATATACCACTCAAGCACAGATGAAGATTTAGGACAGCAACATTAATGCCATGCTTAATGGTCCTAGACAATTCTGAAAGACCATGTACTGACAGTCAGCTGACAACAACACTAACAAATGGATGAACTGCTGCAGCAGGCAGCTAGAAGAACTCGCGTTTCCTACAGAATAGATAAATGAATAACTTTTAATGCAATTAGTGTGCCAGCAGACAGCTCTGTGCAGAGGCCACTGTAGTTGTGAATGTCAGTATCTTAAGAAGATATGACTGTAACAAACTTATTTTAAAATAAATAACATACTGATTAAATGATAACAAAATAAGTTACAAGATGATTTAAATCTTGGTTTTGTGAATCTGATTGCCTGTTAACTGCAGAAAAATGTGGCCTGGATTTGAACTGTTTACAAAAATAATGTTCACACAGTACGGTTGCTTAGAAGCAATCAGTAAATCTCTATAAATCTGACACTGTTTCTTACACAGTTCATGGCAGACTTAAGGTTAGGCTTAAGACACCATAAGCAACCTCATCATAGCTGATTCATTATTGGACCAGGGTGAGTAATACTGTCGCTCACTACCCCTTTTTTGGAGCCATCTAATTGGGTAAAGAGATATAGCTGGTATTATAATCATGGATACAAGCTATAGAGGCACTGAAAGGGACGGGCTCCTATCTTGCCTCATGCTTGCCACCCCACCCTGTGGCTGACTTGGGAGTGGCAGTCATTACTGCAGTGCAGAAACACGCTTGCAGGCCCTCACAGTCAAGGGTCGGGGTGTAGTGAGGTGGCTTACATTAGTGAAGCCAGACAGGGTGACTGAAAGGAACAAATAGGCGAGCAGAGTGATGGGGACAGGGCCTCTTCCCAAGCAGCACAGTCTCAAGATCCTGGGTTCTACAGGGGTTGGAATTAAAGTTGTGCAGTCACTAGCCACCAGGGCTTGTGACTGGGAAAATCCACTAGCCCCTCAGACTCTTCCATTGCTAAGAAGGCTCTACTTGGCAAACCCCCGTGCATCTCTGAAACTTTCTCCTTGGCAAAGACCAGAGTACACAACCAGGCGTAGAATGCAGAACGCTCTCACT
Organism: Neoceratodus forsteri; assembly: GCA_016271365.2. Taxonomy (NCBI): domain Eukaryota; kingdom Metazoa; phylum Chordata; order Ceratodontiformes; family Ceratodontidae; genus Neoceratodus; species Neoceratodus forsteri. Next base: position 429,521,307 of record CM057452.1, read on the forward strand.
GTGCCTTTCTGAAGACGACATAAGGTCAACGCCTTCTTCTCCCATGGAGCCCTCTGGCTCAATGATATCTCGGAGGTCCTGAATAACACTTCAAGTCTCCAGGCCTTCAAGTCTGAACTCAAAGCGTCACCTTATCTCCAAGAACATGTGTGAGTGTCAGTTGGGCTCCTGAAGACCCTCTCACTCCTGCCTACCTACCCACTTTTTATACGTACTTGCCACTGGCCTTTATATTCCTTCCTGTGACCCCTCCCCAAGTCCTCACTCCCTCCGCCTCTCCTCAAACAACACCCCTTCCCACCTCTTCTTCCCCAACTCCAATTCAATCCTACCCCTCTTGCTTTCCTCCCATCCCTACCATCCCCTCACCACTCTTCTTCTTTCAACAAGGCCTCCTTTGATGGCTGCTTCCATTTACCTACTCTGCAACTTCCCTACATCTGTCTCCCTAGAACATAGCTCCTGCTCGCCCCTCTCTACTGCTCTAAAGTACCACAGTACAGTTTTTGTCAATATTAACTATGTATTTGTTTTATTTATGTCTGGCTGAGCAATACCAAAGCTGATGTTGGGTTTTGCAGTTAGTTACTTTCTCTTCCCAGGCGGCACACCTTCAGGCCTGATCCCCCAGCCCTGTCCCCCGCCAGCAGCCCCTACTTTCCGCTTCCTCCACAGCTTGCCCCTGTGGTGGGGCAGCAGGATCCCTCAACCCACGGAGCGGATCCGGTGCACTGCTATTCAGCGGGAGCAGGGCCTGCGAGGATTGGCTTTCATCTTGCTGTGCCCAGGACTCTTTTTCCTTCCTTTTCTCCCTTAGGAAAGGAGCCATGCAATGGCACCCTATGGAGAGAGCACACACATGTCCGCACACACTCCTCCAAGCATCTGCCTCCTCTCCTCCCTTTCTGAAGCATCAGTGTGCTGTCCCCAGCCACCACTAGGGGCCAGTCGACACCCGACTGCTGGTGGCCTACCTCCCTGGGAAGGAGAGCAGTCCCTCGGACCTCGATCCTTCTCCTCCCTGCCGACCCATGGCGGCCCTTGCTCATTCCGAAAACAGGTCGCCGGCGTGGCGTGAGGTCAGGAGTCCAGCGCCTCAGCCCTCAGCGCCACCCGCCAGCCTCGGCTGATGTTGTTAACCAAATTGTTCTATATTTTGTTGCACTGACTTCTTTGTAACTGTTTCATGACATTGTTGTTTGAAACATCTGTATTTGCCTACAGACATGGAATCTTTGCAAAAGAGCTATTGCTCAAGGTTTTCTGAATACCTAAATAAATAAATAAAATAAATTGGCCCAGTTGGTGTACTTATTGAAATATTAACTTCTCCAGTGAAAGCCTGCAGGGTAGTTAAAGGAACATTTTTACTAGCCTGATGCAAAATCTACCAGCATTTGGCTAGTGGACTGGTGCCAATTTCAACCCTGTCCTACCACCTAAGGTGTATACACCCTATATAGCAGGTCTGGGCTATGGTGGTAGAGAAGCAGGCCTGTCTGTCATAAAATCCATGACCTGCTAAGCAATAAACAGAATAAAAATGTATATGGCCTCACATTTCATATCTTATCCCATCAGGTATCATCGATATCGGTAGCACATCTGCCTCTGGGCCAGAAGGTCATGGGTTCTTGTCTAATACCAGGACTTGGGTCTAAATCCCAAATATTGGAACTGTAGTGCAGAATGAAGGCGCTGCTTTATCCAGGTTCCTTCTGCCCATCTCTGGTGTTGTACTGGACAGGTGGCCAGGTGAAAGTCAAAAGAACCGTGGCACTTTTCCCAAGAGTAGGTGATATCCACTTGTGTTATGGTCAGTATTCTCCTTCTCAATAAAACCTGTTCAGGCAATTGCCCATGGCTGTGTGTGTGGTGTTGACAAGTTTAATGGCTGTCAGTACAAGTCCGCAGCCACTACACTAACTCAGTCTCTCTCAGTGTTTCTTAGGGGTTTGAAATATAGTAAATGCAGAAGAGTGCTATAAAAGTGCACATTTTATTCTTCTTCTTCTTGTTTTCTCAGTCGATGTTTATAGAAATTAGCACCCAAAAAGGCATGCAATGTTTATTCAACCCCCTACAAACTGGTTAGCGGTCAAATTCCTTTAACCCCTGGTTCCAGCTCAAACTCTTCCTCAGAATCTTTTCCAACGTTGTAGACAGTTTAACAAATAGGAAAAAAAGTGGCTTTCGGTGTTAAAATAAAAAAAAAACATGTATGAACTGTCCTGTTATGTATTCTTACTGCAGATCTCACAAATCTTTGCTTCAGATAAAATGGAAGACCAGATCAAATCAGACCATTAGCAAAATGTGTACTCTCAAACATGAAAAAAGTAAACAAGTTCATGTCCATCGTTCAGAAAATTACTACTGTGCATGTTTTGCCTTACACTAGAAATCTGCAAGAAAGGAACATACTTTGACACAACCCCCTCCATGTAACACAAAAAAAATATGTTGCGTATAAATGTTCTTCTTTAGAAGACGATTGGCTGTTCCTTTGTGAAGACAGGCAGGCATACCTATTATAAGGTATTTCTCTCAAACACATCTGCTCTTTAGTGAAAAAAACACACTGACTTTTAGGTCCTGGACTAAGGACAACTGTGGACTATGATTCTGGGGCTCAGTACATTCTCATAACTCATATTCGACAGCTTTGCTGAGGCCAGGGCTGTGGGTAAGGTACAGCAATCAAACCCCAAGTTCAAACTTAAGTCTGCACAAATATATTTAAACAAAAAAATCCAAAAATAGAAAGATCCTAATCTGATGTACTTTGTCCAACTGGTGGCAAATACAGCAATGAAACCGCTAATTATAGACCTCACGTGCTTGCAGCTGGCTGATAATAGGTCCTGTTGCCAGATTTCTCACTGGGTGAAAATGCACTGTGGTCAGCAGAGAGTGCTGCTAAGGTACAGTTAGCAGGCCAAGGAATGCATGGTCTAGTAAAGTAATTCAAATGGAATAAACAGTCCATTTTGAACAGCAATAAAACATTTCTAATGGTCTCGGAAAACTGCCCACAGCTAAATCTGGGGCTTGTGTGAATGCTGGCTAAAGTGAGCAGCCTTGCACTGGTACTGGACACAGCAACTTCAGGACATTTTTAATGCAGAGAACAGAGGAGCGTGCAGTCTGGACTGTAATGGCGTGGCGTGCTAGAACAAGCTAGAGCACAGACTGAAAACAGAAAAGGAAGGATATGCTGACATTATTTTTTTTAATTCCAGCGCAAAAATACTAAAATAAATAACATGGGGCAAAGACTAGATGGAGCAGGCTAATGAAAACTCCCAACATGGCAGCATGCTCTGTCCCTTAGCAGGAAGTTGGTTTTATTCTGCGCTGGAATAAAAATAAAATGTTTTTGTTAGCATATCCCATGAGTGAGCCTTCTTTTCTCAACTTTGAGGGCACACAGTATAGTGCAGACTTTGGGGTGGACTGGGGATGTAAGCCAGGGTCTCAGCTGGATTTTCATTTCTAGCATCTGGGACTCCTGTAAAAGACAGGCAGGCCTTCCTGAAAATGGTTTGAGTCCTGGGTGCACTTGAACAAAAAAAAAAAAAAGTTCTTAAGACATTTTTATTTAAACAAGCATTTTCAGAAATGTAAACTGTGTTTTAAATTGCTGTCGATTTTAATATAGTATGTGAAATTTTGTAAAGGTGCCCTGAGCTTTGGAAGGGCGCCTCATATAAATACCCTTTTACTTACTTGCTTGTGTTAAAAGTGCTGAATTGCAGAAACAAATGATTACAATTCACAACATCTATTACCTAAGTGCAGAAAATTACCAAGTATATAAAAACATTTCTGCACTTGAAGGAAACTCACGCATCAGTGGGATGCCGTCAGGAAATCACTTGCGTCCTTTCCTGTTGACTGTGTAAAAGAGACACAAGTACCTGCATCTCGAGAGGCCTGCTACAGGAAGTAAAGTTTGTGTATAATGCCTTTCATTCACACTGTATCCCGAGACACTCTACTGTCTAGGGACTGCTAGCACCAGTCACAAAGGTGCTTCCAGAAAGGTTAAGGTACAACAGGGTGGTTAAGGAAAACAGTTAAGGAGACTGTATAGCGTAGTGGCTAGGGCTCTGAGCATCAAACCTGCAGACCTGAGTTTGAATCCCATCGCCCTTGCTTGCATACTGTGTGACCCTGAGCAAGTTGCTCAACTGCTCTGTGTTCCCAGGTCGCACCAGGAAGCAAGCTCTGGCACAGTGTGCCTTTCCTGGTTAAACAATTTCCCTTTCCCTTTCCTAGAAAAACCCAAGAGTGGTTTAGTACAGAGAATGAAAGAGTGAGGGCAGGCTGAGACAGGAGGTTCAGTGACTGCTCGGGGTTACAAAGTCAGGAAGTGGCAGTAGGAGAAGTCCTGGATCACCAGATTCACAGCTCTGCACCCTATTATTTATTTATTTAACATTTGTATACATGGAGTTATCTGCATTCAGGCTGCATGTCTAGTTTTCAAGAGGGTCGGGGTGGAGGTAGTTACAGCAGTTGGTGCCACTTGTATTTGTTGAGTAGGTTAATTTGATACATAGAAAATGCAGACTGACAATACAGGACATTACATCCAATATGTACATACCAGTATTTAGATTGCTTAATTAAACAACAATATATAAGAAGTCTAGTGTATCATGAGATAATGCCACATTTCAGATGCATCGTGGGGCATGAGGCATACCTGAGTGCTTTCTACCACCTGTTAAGTTGTGTCATCCCAAATGATAACACACATAGAGTAGTGTATTACTGCTATAATCAAATGGATTACGCATGAATAAAATGGTTTGCAATAATGATTTCCAGGCTGTTCTGTTATCGTGAGGCGGCACAACTTGAAACAGTTCTTAGCCAATCAGGTCTGAGGAAATCTCATACTGCTTTGATGATTTGGGATACAGCTTGTGGGGGTAGCAAGTAGCTGGGTGGCTGAAGCATCCTGATCACAGGGATAAAGTAGTCACACAGGGTGTTGAAATGGTTAAACATGGCAATCTTACAGACTTTGACATTTGGAGAATCTTTGGCAATGATGGCGGGAGTTGGCTCCAGGAGGTTGAAGCACTTACCATGAAGTTTTCACTACAATGAACTAGTGAGCCTGGGGTAGGTAGACAAGGATCCTGTTTTGAGATCTTAGCACATATGGCTGCTTGGGTTTGAGTAGAACACAACCAGGGTAATCTGGATATTACCCATGAACACACCTATAAACCAGGGTTGCCATCTTAGTTCTTTCCTCTTATCTGCTGATAGGAGACCAAGACTGTTGTAAAGCAGACAAAGATGTATGGCTTTGCTACAGCCCAACATGAACCTGCATATGATGTTATAGGCTGAAGTTGCTTTGTGCAGTAAAAGGGCTGGGACCGACTTGAAGATTCTGCTGCTGCTGCACCTGTACTCCGGAGCTGGCAGCAGAAACTATCCATGTATTGGCTTATCAGTGCTGGTGAGAAGCAGGTGGGGATATGGTAGAGTACACTGAGCTTTTTATGTACACCCAGTGGGCCACGGCATCAGGAGTAGCCAAGATGCGGCCTGAGGACATTCCACCTACCGTGGTAGCTGGCTACCTGGAGGAGACCAAGCCAGGTATGTCCCAAGGGGCAAATGGGATACACCCCAGGATCATGGTGTAGATAAATGAATGATTGGTGGGGCCACACGGTAATCTTTCAGGAGTCCGTCCAAACAGATGTTTTGCTGGAGGACTAGGAAGTGGCTAACGTGGTCCCCAGCTTCAAGAAGCGGGTAATGTTAGACCCTCCGCAACTAGAAGCTGGTCATCAGTGCTGGGCAAGGTCCTGCAAGTCATTATTAAGGACAGAATAATGGAGTCTTTGGCTAAGGCCACAGTACAGTGCTTGCCACCTCTCAGCATGTTATTATGAGGGCCAATCATGTCAAACCAACCTGATTACCTTCTTGAGGGGCTGACCAGGGAGGTGGAGATTGGCGGGGTCAAGACAGTCTATCTGGACTTCAGCAAGGCCTCCGACACTGTGGCATGAAAAGCTTCTGGGCAAAAGTACACCACTAGTATACAAAAGGAATACAGAAGATGGAGTGCTAATTGACTAGGGACAGGAAGCAGAGGGTTGTGGTGGACATGCGCTACTCCTAGTCTGCTGGGGCCAGTTTGAGCCAGCCCAGTGGAGGAGAAGTTGTGCTTCCACCCTCCACACCCGGCGACCAAGTTCGGGAACTGATGTGGGTCACTCAGTGGGCGGCAGGGTGAAGGAGGATCGAGCACCCGACAGCAGCTCTCTTTCTTTCGGAGGGGGCACTAGTTCTTGCTGCAGGGACTGCCACCTAGCGGAGGTCAGGTGGTAGCACAGCGGTAATGCATGCTAGCGAGAGGGAGGGCTGGAGCATGACATGCTGGTGCACATGTGCTGATGCTGCAGCCCAGGGAAGGGAAAACAGGAGGAAAACGGATGCCAGGCTGCTGCTAGCTGGCATCCCTCAGGTTCTCACATGACTGACATGGCTGGCCAGCCACCCACAGGGTTTAACGTAGTGGCAGATAACTGGTAAGTCCTTCAGAGGTCACTGACAGGGCTGGGGAAGGCTGGTGCCGTTGGGTAGAACCGAAGGCAATAAACAGCGGATTGTTTAAAAACACAAAATGAAAAGCTTGGTCTCTAGCAGGCCGCTTTGATACCAAGCTGGCCAAGGCGGTGGGCTCATTTGAGACTAGGGACTACCTTCAGAAAGACGTGAACAAGCTGTGTGATTGGTCAGATTCCTGTAGCCTCAGATTTAATGTGGCCAAATGCAGGTGCTGCAGATGGGGATGAGAAACAGAGGCATGACCTAAACACTGTGTTGGACTCCTCTTGTTGCAGAAGAGGAGGAAAATATCTAAAGGTCATAAAAGAGCATGGAGAGCATGACAAGCAGTCAGCAGCTGCTGTCAACTAGACCTCACAGCAGGCAGACAGCAGCCACTGTCAAGTGGGCCACATGGCAAGCAGCCACCAGCCGCTGTCACGTGGGCCACATGGCAAGCAGACAGCAACCGCTGTCTAGTGGGCCACATGGCAAGCAGACAGCAGCCACTGTCCGTGGGCCACATAATGACGGCCAGCGGCAGCTGTCACGTGGGCCACATGGCAAAGCAGACAGCAGCCGCTGTCACAAGTGGGCCACATGGCAAGCAGACAGCAGCTGCTGTAAAGGGTCACATGGAAAGCAGACAGTAGCCTCCTGTCAAGGGGCCAGCATGGCGCAGACAGCAGCCCCTGTCAAGTGGGCCATATGGCAAGCAGACAGCAGCTGCTGTCAACTGGGGCCAGAAAATGTTGCAGTGAGATGCCCAGTGGTCATATGCCTTCCTGTAGGTGTGTAGACAAGGGATGTGGTAACAAGACCCCATACTGGAAAGTGGTGAGACCCTGTAATATTTATAGGGTCAATGAAAACCAGGGTCGGACTGCTGTACAGGGGGCCCTCCTGAAAGTGGATACAGGGGTCCACCTGGAAAATCAACTGGAGAGGGCCCAGGTGGCACACTCATATTGGTATTCCATACACTAGCTTGGACACCTTGGAGGTTGGTACTGTGCTTATAAAATAGTCTTAATGGATTTAAAATAATGAGTAATCAGTTGCAACAGCAGAGTTCCTGGTAATGTCGAACTATCCAGACAGCTTGTGACAGTTACTAACATACTAACAGGCTAAAATGCCAGCAGAATAGGCTCCACCTGGAGGACCTTGCTGCCCCCTTGCCTTCTCTAGCTTCTCCTTCCCAGTTCCAGATATTCTTGCTGCATTGGATTTTGCTTCCAGAACCCTTCCCTTTACCTGTCCCACCTCTCTTGAACCCCTCCACCGCTTCTGCCTCCACCAGCCCCTAGGCAGCACATTCCATGGCTCCACCACTCTCTCAGTGAAGTAGCACCTCCTCCTTTCTCTCCTGAATCTTCCCCTTCAGCTTCCCACCCATGCCCTCTAGTAGCCCCCTCCTCCTTCCTTTGAAGCACCTGACTATTATTCTCCCTATTTACCCACTTCATGTACCTGAAGACCTCTATCATGTCCCTCGGTCCTTCTCTCTTCCACTGTGTACATATTTAGCTCTTCAAGACCTCTGCTCATAGGTCCTGTCCCCAAGCCTCAAATCATTTTGGTTGCCCTCCTCTGGACCCTCTCCAGGAGTTTAATGTCCCTCTTTAAGTGTGGCCTCCAAAACTGCACGCAGTACTCGAGGTGCGCCTCACCAAGCAGTTATACAGAGGGAGTATCACTTCCTCCTTCTGGAGGTGATCTCCCTAGCGATGGCATCCCAGCATCCTGTTGGCCTTGGCTGCTGCCTCCCACAAGTCTCCGAGTTGTTCATCTTGACATCCACCACCACCCCAGGTCCTCTCAGCCATCGAGACTTAGAATCCCCCGGAGGTGTGCACTGGTCCGGGTTTCTGGCCCCCAGGTGCAGTACCTTGCATTTCCCTGCATTGAACTTCAGCTTACACTTTCTAGATCATCTTTCCAGAGCCTCCAGGTTCCCCCTGTAGGGCCACCCTCCCCTCCTCCCAATCCACCACGCCCCCAGTTTTGAGTCATCCGCAAGAGACTCATCTCACTCCTGATACCTGAGTTCTCAGCCAATTAGATTGCTGAGCCTTTCCAACTTGTTTTATTAGCCTGACTTTTATTCTTGGCAAGTTGACTGCCTCCTGGATTCTCGCACCTTGTGTTTTATGTTTATCTGAGGGCACTGAACTTTAACTAAGGCATAGAACTCTCACAGGGTAAGCATGTATGCATGTCACTACTCAGACCTCCTCATCATAGCTGACTCACAAACAGAAAGGTAACATTAATCTTTAAAATCTGCACAAAAGAGTATATGACAGCAAAAGGCATTGCAAGCTATCGCTTGACACCTAAAAACTCTAGTGAGCAAAATGGCTGTCAGTATTAGTACAATTTTGAGAGCTTATTGCCTACCCAGAAAGTGCTAAGGTGTCCCATTAAAACATACTTTATGAAGCCATGACTTTGAGGGACGTATAATGTAAAGTATCTTATAGTGTGCTTGGGACAGGGTGAAAGGTTTGATCACTGATCAGATCACCATATTATATGTGTACTGACTGAGGCTGTTCAAGTACAAGGTTTTATAGTATAATGGTATGAGTGACACACTGCAGAATGAACTGTTTTCCTTGTTCTTTGTGGCTCATATTTGTTTGTGTTATTTACTGTACATAATAGTAGTGCATTCTATTGGAAAACCTAATAAAGAAATTATGCAAAAAAAAAAATAACTTTTAGGTGTGGATTAGAAACAAAATGTTACATACTTCAGGAAACCATAATATTCTCCAAAGCTTAAAAATAAAAGAAAGGTTGTGGATGAGAAGGAATATAGATACTTTTGCAAATTAGAATGCTGACCTTCATAAAACAGAATGTCTTACTTCAAATATAGTATGTAACCAATATACCAAAGTGGTCAGGACATGAGCTGAAACAGCAATTAATGGTTGTAGAGCCACCTACTGTAAATAAGCCTGACAGAGTCGAACCTAGACTCCTACTAGCCATAATGAGTTTGGCCTACTGTTCACGTTCTGGAGCCAGTTTTGAAAACAGTTGCATGTGCAAACAGCTGCTGCCTAAAGCATTTTAAACACCCTTTTTTCAGCAGAACAATAACTACCCAGAAAACCAATGAACATGCCCACAACTGACAGCAGCTACAGATGTTCACACACACCAGTCAGTTCTGTGCCAAAACAAAGGGTTTTCAGATGTTCTGGAGCAACAAAATTTGCCTGTGCAGATGTTTTGAAAATCTGAACTCATTCCTTTTATGCTTTTCAGCTCTGCATCCATCATCTGGTTTCAACCATAGTATCTGATACTAACACATTTATTACTGATTGACCTCTGTTATCAGCCCAATATCAGTCATGGCCTAATCTCGTCACACACCCCGTTACACCTGTGTGCGTTGTAATGCAACTGAGCTACGCTCTGCAACCGCAGCATACCCTCCCAGAAAAGCAAACACACAGAACGTGAGGTGAAAGTGGAAAACCATCGATAATCCCTCGCTGCACACATTAATTAACGAATCCAAGAACTGGAGGAATCAGACTACTCTTACTCCGGCACACATTAATGATCACAGCAGAGAACTGACAGTACATACCATAAGGAAATACAATAGTTATAACAAATAAAATATGGGTTACAGTTGTGTAACTCAATGTTTTTGTTTACACACACCTCTGGTGTGTGGTAGCAATATAAATCAGTCAACCTTAAGCTCTCAAGATTTATATGGAATCCACGTACCATGGAATGTAAAGAGAACTCGTTACACAACGTAGTCCTTACATTATTCTTTATATTACTTTTGTCACCATTATATCAAACATTATAAAAGGGTCTCAGAAATGCTGCAATCTGATTGGCTGTTAGGATTCCAACAGCCTTACATTAATCCATGTTATACTGTCATGACAGCCTGATCACCATGGCACATGAATTCTTTCTGTCAGTATTCCATCCTTTAGCCCTGCTGAATGTGTGGAATGATGCATTCTAATTTTGAACCAACATTCTTAAACTGCTGGTGAAAGAACTATTTTGTTAAAATCTCCTCTAAATGAGAAAAATTGAAAAAGTATACTTAAACTCTTTTCTTTTGGTGTGTTTTCTATAATAGCAATAAGGCACTCCAGGAGTTAGATAAACAGTCAATCACCCCCTAGGGCAATATAGCACTCGGCTGCTCTTCGTACACATTACACCCCTAGTGGGTGATCTTACAGACTGTTAATCTAACCCCTGGTCATGCTTTATTGCTTGTAATTAGTGGCTGTATTTCAGGGGTTACTTATTCTGATAACAAGTATATCTTGAATTGAGGATGATGGAATTTAGCCTGGGAATGTACTCTGAAATGTATTTCTTTGTACACCCAACAGAGAGCCACTGAAGAAGATGGACATCTCTGATACATAATAATATGTTGTACTTTACACCAGGCCCCAGAAACCTAGTGGCCAATCAAAGCTCACCAGTGCTACTTGGATCCATGGTGCTGAACAGTGGGGACGCTCTGCCATACTGGCAGCCCCAGTTCACGCCCGCAAGCTTGGGACAGCAGAAGCAGAGACCAGCGTGCAGGGTGCAGAGTGTCATCACGGATGCTCTTCTCAGGTTACCAAGAAACAGCATTATTATTTCCATTGCAGAGTATATGGCCATGTGCTGTGACACAACTTCACTTTAATCCATGGGTCAGAGAACTGCCCAAAACAGGTAGCTCATTATTGTCAGTAGCAACTTGATGCCTCTGTGATAGCTTGCAAAACTAGCTCTGGCAAGAGCCAGTCTGGCTGCAACGAGTCAAGGAGGAACACGGCACTCTCCGCCATGTCTAAGATGGCCATCAGAGTTTTCTGTGCATGACGATGATTTGCACATGTGCACTGAAATCCACCAGTCCACAGTGCCCCAGAGTTCAGTGCGCATGTCCGCATCATCATAGATATGTAGAGAACTTGAATGGCCATCTTGGACACACGACGAACAATGCATGTTCCACCAATAGACAAAATAGTGTAGTAGGCATGCAGTGATTGTCGTTCACCTCTACTATTTAAAGTCCATTCATTATCCGGTAAGCTCCCTTGTCTCTACTGTGATCGAAGACGCCTGCAGGGCTCACGCCCTGCAGCCATAAAACACAACATCAAGTTTGTCCATACTCTGCCTGTACAAAGCGGCATCCCTTATCGCAGAAGGATTTCAACAGCTGTCATTAAACTAAAATTCTGACTACTTTTACTATCAGACGGGTAAGATATGTAGTAAAAGCGGGCAGGGGCTCCATTAATAGATGGCATAGCTTGTCTCAGCTGATCTGTTCTACAGTCCTCCACACAACTTCAGTTTCAAAGGTCAGATCTGCACTCTGCCTTCTCCCTATTTCCTAAAGCAGCTCTTCATTTATCTTTTTACCCCTGGGGCAGAAACCACAAATACTGGTCACTGCCACCTGCACCTACATCGTGGTGTATTGTGTTTACTGCTTGGCAATTTCACAAATGCTGTTGCTCCTTTTCCTCCTCACAGGTAACTGCATGTGCTGTTCAGGTTGATTAAGCCATCTGCCACAGCTTCCACCAGAACAAGAGGCACATGCAGCACTGGTAATGAAAGATAGGGATGTGTGATTGTTTATGGTAGCTATCTCTTCAGCCTGAACACTCAGTTCTATCATGGTGTAACCTAATGTCTATTGAACACGGCGATGACATAGACAGAAACAATGTTACAAAGCGCATGCGAGTTAGGACTCTAAGTCCTATGATCAGCAGAGCATCCTGTAAAGAACAAGCATTTGTCAATGCCGAATGTTGTCTCGCTGGCATTGGCATTGGTAGTGCAGGAGTCAGAGATGCATAATAAGAATGGCAGTAAAGTACTGAAATGAAGCCAGCGTCAACCCCACCCTGCACAGAGTGACAGGCGTTAGGGTGTGCCTTTGAGTCATCAGCTAATGCTCATGCCATTCTACCTCACCTTACCCTGTAGACATTGACAAGTGTCATAGTGTGCTTTGGGGTCTTTGGACGTTATACTTACGCCATTCCATAAGGAAATACGGTGGGGTGGGTACAGTATAGGAGAATGGGGTGAACTTTAGGGGTAACACTCCAAGACAGACCTCAATGCCTGCCACTGGCTGCAGGGGTGAGGGTGGAGGAGTGGAATGGCGTGAGCATTACAGCCAATGATCCCAAGTCACACCCCTGACGCCTATCAGTCTCTACCGAGTGGGAAGTTACAGTTGAAAACCTTAACGCCACTCCAGATGTTCAACGTAAGCTTTTGTGACCCCACCTCATGAAGGCGGCACTATCAGTTTGTTAGCTGAAAGGTACTTTTGCACAGTGACTATGCCATTTGGCGACACAGGGATGAAAACACATTTTGGGCAGGATGGGAAAAATTACAACTGTATTGTTCATGAGGAGGTGTACAAAAATTGCAACGTTGAAAGTCTGGAGTGAAAATATGAAAAATTGGTGAAGTCACGAGCATGCATAGAAACTACGCAACACACCCACCTCCAATTATTTTGGATTTTTAACCACATTTTCAACATAGGCATTCTGGGACCTCTCTCATGAACAGTGGCACTTGATTTTGTTCATTTGACCCAAAGTTGATGTCCCACAGCGACCACGCCATTATCACCAACAGGTGCGACGCATTTTGGGCAGGATAGGAAAATGATAGCTGTACTGTTCATAAGGAGGGGTGAAAAAATGCCAGTGTTGAAAATTTGGCAGAAAATATTACCAAATTTGCAAAGTTACAAGCTACATGGAAACTTCGCAATGCCACGCTTGTAACACAGTCATTTTATGGACGTTCGTCACCAAACTTTCAATATAGGCATTTTAGGACCTCTGCTCATGAACAGTGTGTCACCGTCATTTCCTCAAACTGTCCAAAACTGATTTCGCACAGCGACCAGCTATTAGGCGGACCAGCGAAAACATTTTGGTTCTTCCTAAAATTGCAACATAGGCTTTTGAGAGCCCCCTCATGAACAGTGGCACTGTCGTTTCATTAATCGGTCCCGAAAGGTGATTCTCGCAGTGACTTCAAAATCACCTTCGGGACTGAATAACTTCATGACAGTGAGTGAATTCATGAGGAGGGTCTAATAACTACGTTGAAAACTTGGTGCCAAAATTCCAAAATGGCTGCGATATGCACCAAAGTTGGAAAAACCCTATTTATGCCATACAGCTTACCAGCATTTCTTCAGTTAGCGGTCAGGTTTGAAGAGTGCAGATGTGTTCGGTCCACGAGATCGTCGCACAAGCTCCAGGGAGTAAGTATGGGGTGAGGGAGGGTGTGGGGAGGTGGGGTGCGCAGAGGGTGGGCGTGAGTTAGGGAGGAGGCAGGGAGACGCGAGGGACGTTTTCTTCTTTCATAGGTTTAAAAAAAAAAAACATTGCAGGATGACTGTTGTATTTAGGAGCATTTGGCATGCTGGGGTGGGCTCCACCTTGCCACCTGACTGTTTTGTGGGGTGGGGATGCTGTAGTAGCAGGATTCGACACATACTGAAGGGGGGCGAGGGATTGGGCACCCTCGGCACATAACAAAAGCTGGAGGGGTACATTATGCCGGCGGGGTGGACTCCCACATCAGGTAAAGAAACAGGGAAGAAGGACTCATGCGATGGGGACTGGGCCCCCTGTCAACAAAAGACTGTTGAGGGGTGGGCGCCACGATGCGAGGATTGGGCACCCTCGGCGCTACATTTTAAATAGAAGCGGCACTATGCCGATGGGAGTAGGCTCCCCGTCAACAAGTAAAGTGGGTCGGGACGGTCTGCAGGCGCTGGACAGGCACATCGGGAGGCGTGTTATTGTGCGCTGCATGATTGCAGCAGACCTTTTGTTAGATCTGGTGTCCACCTGATGTATGCCTGGTGTCAGCGCCTGCAGCTGTCTTATTGGGGAATGAGGGGGCACCTTCTGATGTGTGCCTGCATTGGCCACAGTGACCGCACCTCCAAATCTGCTGCTAATGCAATATGTTAGCTGGCGGCGCAGCGAGCCAACATAAAAAGAAATAAAAGTGCACATGATACATAAAGGTGTAAGTACCATATATAACAGTTGACAAACACAGTTTATTAGTATATTATACCAACATGGAAATTCGAGGTCAACATCATACTGATAGCTATGATTTAGAACATTTAACTGCACGTACCCAGTATATAGGGCACTGCCCACTCAAATGTTCCACACCCATCCCCCACCTGCTGACCAAGCAGCGGCATCAACACCAGCTATGAAGGCAGCTGCTGGACACCCTTCCTATCCAAGGAAGGGTGCATCCAGGTCACCCTATCCTTGGGGTAGTGGACAGGTGAACATCGGAAACAAATCCAGGACAAAGATTTAAACAAAAAAGAGAGCTTTCACTCTGATTAATTTCGGAGGCTAAAATAAACACCCCCAAACTGTCAGGATGTCGTCAACACCAGCCCACAGAGGATCACCAGATTTTTCTCCTTCAGATATACATCTCATCAGGGCCTTGCTTTACGTGGGCGTAACTTTTCCTTTGGAGAAAGCAGGACCGTAACAGGTTACAAATGATGAGGGAGTATGGAGGCCAGCTGATAGTCCGCTCTTTTAACAAGACTGTAAATGGCCCACATGTTTCTTATAATCCAGATGGAACCCCTTAAAATGTCATTTCATGCAAGGAAATCTAATTGCTCAAGGTGGCAACTGTGGTTCATTTTCAAAGGAGTAATTTTTTCTTCTTTTATTAAACTGCACTCTTTACAAGGAGAGTGATGCATGTGTGTAGATATTATACACGCACTGCATGGAAGATTTTGATCTCCTTGAAAACTTTCTTCTTTTTAGAACATGGAAACAGAACGGAAGGCACTGAGCCATTTGTCCCAGATCTTACAAGTTCCACACTCTGAGTCAACAGAAACATTCTTGCTTCCATTTCTAAGTTTCTAATACTGTTAAACTACAAAGCCAGTGTTTTCTTGGAAAAACCTGCAGCTACTACATTTAATCTAATACTGTTGAACCCTAATGTTCTATATGCCTTTCACCATTTCCCAAACTGTAACAAGTAGTCAGCAGTCCATCTTTAATGCTGTTGTTTATTGGGTTGTTTTTAGCAGGTCTCGCTCATGAAACTCATTGCTGCACTCTGTACAATAAACTGGGAGTATTATACCCTTCAGATAAGATTAAGTATAATTATCTAAGCCCTGTTTGTCATATTCTACCTACTTTTACACCAATAAGTTTTGTCAATTGCTTTTAAGCAGCATAATGTATCCACACACTTAGGTCTCCCTATCTCTGGGTTTTCATTTCCCAGCAGGAGTCATATAAACTTAAATTTTAAACGGGCATAAATCCACACCTCTGTAGGGGAGTCCAGGGGCACCCAGAAAATTTTGGAAAATTAATACAAATTGTGCATTTTGCTGGCTTTTAACAGGCTATGAAGCTATTCACCCCACAGTTAACAACACCCTCCTTCATTTAAACATGAATAAATTAACTGCATGTAAATTTGCCAGCCCAGGCCTAAATGACCTGTGCGGGACAGCATCATGCTACTGGCCGGGCGGCTGACTGCCTCGGTGCAACTGGTTTATTACTGACTTGCTTTGCTTGCTGTGAAGAAGAATGCCCCATCCCACCACCACCATTTGCACCCTGTGCACCCTCTTTGATCATCTTTCATTGGAAGTATTAATTTGCGACTGCCAAGCTGAGAGCTGCCTGAACCAGTCAATCATCAAGATAACTGGACTGGCTCAAGGCGAGCAGCTCTCAGACCAGCAGCGACAAGTGCAATATATTAATTGAAACTTGCATTAGTGTACCAGAAGCTTGTTACACAGAAACACATAATTTGACAGCAGATAAGGACGCTTGGCCCACCTAGTCTGCCCATTTCTTCTACCTAACAGATAAGCTGCAGATCCTAGTTAACCAACAGCTTACTTCCTCCTACCCACCACTAGGACTGCCTTATGTCTGTCCATGCATTCTTGAATTCCCCACTGTTCTTGACTCCACGACCTCCTCAGGGAGGCTGTTCCATGCATCCACAACCCTCTGCGTGAAAAATACTTCCTCCACATTACCTCTGGGCCGTCCCCTCTATCTTCAAATTGTGCCCTTGTTCTTGCACATCTCTTTTCTGATAGATGCTACCCTCTTGGACTTTGCTGATTCCCTTGAGGTACTTGAAAGTTTCTATCATATACCCCTCTCTCCTTTTTTCCTCAAGGGTATACATATTAGCTCCTTTAGTCTTTCTTTGTATGTCTTCTGGTGCAGACCCTGCACCATTTTGTTCCCTCTCTGGACAGCCTCCACTCTGTCTGCATTACAATGAGCGGACTAAGTTTTAGAAAAAATCTACTAGTTTGGAAGAGGAATCAATGACCATGTGGTGGTTCCATGTCATAACAGCGATCATGGAATAGTGATCGTCATTACAGCGAAGTGTACATCGCGAAAATTTGATTCGGTGATGCACCTTCGCAACACGAACAAAAATAGGCGCCTGAGACCTACAGGTCTTATTTTTTATCTTGAGGCTGTGCCTAACTTCCATGAATTCTCAACTCCAGGGGGTGCATAAGGCTGGGGTGAAAAGCTTTTAAAAATTAAAAGTCCTACTGCTGGCAAAAAACCCTGTGCCGTGCCAGACCCAAACCCTGCACCTCCCAGCTGACCACCCTCCCCACTACACTAGTGGACCAGCTCGGCAGCTGCCACGCCCTCAACATACCATCCTCCTGCCTCTCTGCCCTCTTGGGTGTGTGCGCACATGTATACCACGTACTCCCCATGCGGTATTTCACTCACCCCAGTATCCAGTCACCCCTCTGCCAGGTAGCCATGAACACAGGCATTGTAATTGAGTGCCATTTTGTGGCCCAATTTGGTCGCCTTGTTCACTGGATACCCATTGAGAGCCATGGTGGAGTACTTCAGTGTTATCTCTGAATCTCTCTTCACTCTCAGGTGCTTGGTTTCTCCTCTTGCTTGTCACTCTCCTCTCCAGGCTCCTCTGACTGATGCTCCTGCCTGCTGCCACCTTCACCACCACCAAGGCTCCCATTCCTTCCTCCATACTGAGTTCCTCATGGCTTCTTGGAGGTCTGTGGCCTACCAGACACAGCTGTAAAGGGTCTATCTCCCTAGCCAAGCAGGCCTCTATTTTATCCAGCTGATACTGCCGCATTCCACACTCTCAGCTGTTGGTTGCCAGTGCGGTTGCCCTCCTTACTTGGCAGTCATTAGTGATGACCTGTTGCCTCAGCCCTCCCTGAATGGCCCAGCTCCATGCTGCTAACTACCTGCACTCGCATGCTTGCATCTCATTCTGTCTCCCCCACCCACCCATTTGCTGCTGGCTCTGGCTGCATGTATTCACTCTGAAATGAATCCAGCTCCTACAGGTATCTGGGTTTGACACCTCACCATGGCAGCGATTGTGGGGGACTAAGAGTCTTTAAGGCCAGTTAGGGCTTTGCATTGTCAACAGTAGCCCTGTGCACTGTTTTATTCTGCAGTACTTGCACCCTGTGCAGACCAACACATGCTAGGCAGCAACAGCCAACTGAATAAAGGGAAAAAAGTCAAAACAGGTGCAGTGCAACCCTTGAAAATGATCGGTGAAAAACAGAGAACAGAAATACCGGGGGCACATGTCCCCATGCCCTATGGGCAATATGCCACTGTTTCCAAGTGCCTCATTTAAGACTAACTTGATAAATGCTCTTTTTCTCATGTAGTCCCTTACTCTCATGAATCATACTGATTTGCAAAACTGTTAGAATTTTTCAGCTGCGGTTTAAAAATCAAAATGGCTTAGTCTTATATCTTCAGATTGTATATGTGCTTGTTTTTCTGTTTCATTTGTAGGTCTGCCTTTGATTAAATGTATGTGCTGTATGTGCTTAATGTTACGGGCCCAGCTGAAAAGGGGACCAAGGATTCAGCGAGTTTCCTGGTCAAACAAAGAAAATTAAAGAGGAACTCCCAGCTCCCCAGAAGGAAGCATCAGTCCCAATCAGCAAAATTGCAATGAGAGTAAAATAAATTTAGACTCACTTGTTTAAAATCTTTAATTTTATCTGGTTGATACTGTTATCCGCTGCCCCATAACTCTCCCAAAGTCCTCGCGGCCAGCCCTCTGATGACCACGACCAACAGGCTAAGCCACAGGGACATCTACCACCTATAGGCATATTGTAAATGTTTACTGTCTTACACTGCACATGATCGTGCTTATAGTACCAGTACCTAGCAGCTGAAGAAAGCCAGCGATAATGCGCTTTGTATCAGATAGCAACATTTACAATGCTATAGGCATACAAACATCTCCATGGCTCAGCCTGTCAGTCGCATCCAGAGGGCTGGCCACGAGGACTCTGGGGAGAATAATGGCCCAGCTGGGGGGTGGGGGGAGCATTAACCAGATAAAACTAGACATTTTAAAGAAGTGAGTAGACAAACTTTTACTATCACTGCAATTCTGCTTTCCTTCTGGGAGCTGGGGTTCCTCTAAATAACAACATATTACCAGCCACAAACAGTCAGCAGAACCCATTAAGCATCTACGAGAAGTTAAGGAAAGCCTGTGGGTCTCATACAGAGTAAAAAGAGAGCAGTTTAAGTAATCTGATCAAGGTCACATAGATAGGAAGTGGCACTGGTGGGATTCAAACCGGGGTCTCAGGCTCAGTAGTTATGCTTTTAAACCACTATATGAACCAACTCCAAATACAGAAGGCTGCAGTGTAAATGACATCCTTAGTGCTTTAAGTGCATTACTTTTTAAATGAATCATCAATGAAAAATGGTACGCTTTGTATAATTTATTTTTGCACTTTATTTACCCAGGACAGCCCAGCGAGATGCAATTCTTGCTTTCCCTAGGTCGTACTTTCACCCATTTCATAGCTGAGGCATTCTGGCCTCAGTTCTGGCTATCCTCAGTTAACAGATCTCACACTAACCACTTTTGTCAGGTTTTCTGTAAATATATTTTGCCCTTTGCATGAATAAATACAAGGCACTGTGCCTGTAGTGGCATTTGCTTTATTTGATTGGAGGACTTCATTGTGGTGGTGGAGTGCAGTGGTGGTTTGTTGCATTGTTTCAGTAAAGGGGTGAGCGCCACAGCACCCTCCCCACTACTGCACTGCACACACTTTCTGAATCCTGTAAGTGGACCAAAGCTCTGGGAGGTAAAGTGAGTTTCCCAAGGTCCGCATGATGAGGTTTGGCTCTAAGTCTGGTTTGAACTTGTTGTCTCCTGGCTCCGGGCAAGTACTCCAACCACTAGGCCATACTTAAAGGAATTATGAATGAAAATGCTCCACTGATCAGGCCCTACAAGCACTTTTACACCATATAAACTGAATCTCATTGCGCCTTATTTTGCAAATAGACATGCCTGAAATGGGTTGTTCATACTGGGGCTGCTTCACTTGTTCCTAATGAGCCCAAAGGAGTGTGTGATGTGTGAACACTGAGACACCCAAAAAAAATCAAACCCATATCCACAATGCTTAGCAAAGGCTTTTGGGACAGAAAGGCAGATGCTACTTTAATGGATGCTATAAATCTGCCTTATCCATTGTTCCTACTGCTGGCTCTCTATTGTGCAAATCCTCATTTAAATTGGCACTGAAGGTTTAACAGATTAAGCAGTATTCAAACAACATTAACTTTTCCCTCTCACCAGCATGCCTTTGAATGGATTCACATCCCTGGTAATTAGTTTTCTGTTCCAGCAACCAAGTAGAAAATTAAATGCATTGTGTTTTTAACATTTGAACAATATTTTAAGCATTTTAATTGATATAACAATCTGGCTACTGAGATATCTAAATAGCAACCAACTGGATAATTCTTCCCTTAATGATTTTCATTTAGCTGTACATGTCATTTTTCCTAATGCTGACGTCAATTCCACACCTAAGGGCTGCTACCGTATATCATTTTGCAGAAATTTCACGAAGGCTTCCAGTGAATACACTAATTTGAATGGCTTATATCATATTTTAAAACAGACTTCTGTGGATATTACTGCAAGAGCTGGAAACTCATCCCACCAAGCGACATTCTGGTCTGGTAAGCAGGAGCAAAAAGTTGTCTGACCTCTTACCTAAAGCTGAAAAACTTTCAAAATAGTATTTTTTGTTTTGTTTTGTAAATGTTATCATTTTGCAAGAAATACAGTACACTTATAGTTTGAATCCCAGAGGGATAGCAGTAACAAGAGCATTACATAAACAGTTTATCTTCTTACTAAGGAGGTAATCGGACACTCTCTCATTCAGTACCATGGAGGAAATACAAGAAGCTGCCGTAAAATATTATAGTTAATAAAGGCATGCATCCCAAAGAGCTTTACAGGGACAGCCCAACAACTGAGATAATGCAATTCCTTTTATGCAGGCTTTTAGGTACCCTTGTCCCTCATTCAATAGAACATGTGCTTCCATGCAATCACATTCCTCCAAGAGAGATCTGTATTAAATAGGAATAGCATGCTAACATACTAAATGTTTAAAACACTAACAGACATCACTCAAAAATGGTTTAACTTAATCTGAATAAAAACAACAGCCCGAATGTACCTGGTATACAGAGGTACAGTGCAATGCACAAGGACCGTGGGGAGGTTAGTTTTAACGAATAATATTTAGTTCTCACATCTACGATGCACAAAAATCACGAGGGCTGTGCATGGGACTGATTTTTCAGTACTTTTCTGTACATTCATGTTTTACTGATTTTTTTTTTTTTTTACATTTGAGACTCGTTTCAGTTGTATAAGACCAAGGGTTTGAGAGTTATAAATAAAATACACAGATTTACCAATAAACTATTAATTAATGTTCCGAGCACCAATAATCTTACTTTATATGAGTCACACCAATCTTTTTTGTTTTACTTTTGTTTGTTTTTGTTTTACTTCCTCGGCTGGCTGCCCTTCAGTCCGCCATCCCGACCACCTCACCCCATCCCTGGGATTTACCTACTCGCCACCAAGAGTGCTCTGGATTGCCCCTAAAGTGGAGCCATTGGGCAGCACCCTGCACTATTATTCGAGTTAAGCCACATTTGCAATCCAGTGGCACAGTGCCTCGGACAGCTGCGTGGGGCTCTGTGTGGAAGGTGGGCATCCTCCGTGCCATAGCTGGGATGTTTTTGTTTCCACTGTTGGGAGGTGTGGTATGCAATGATGTGAGGCATGTAACATGCCAATGTCAGGCACACCACCCAAACTTCACAGACCTCAGGCGTGACATTCCGGTCTCTGCCAGTGGTCAGTCAGGCACAAAGTGCCAGCTCACCCCTCCCGGAGAGAGCAGTCCATCGGACGCTCAGTCCTCCTCCCAGGCCAGCCCTCTCGACTCCCAGGCTCACAAGCGAACCGGGTTGTCGGCGTCATAGCGGAAATCCAACCACTGCACCAGTGGGCCAGCCCAGAGTCACACCAACTTTAATGTCTAACAATACTTTATGTGGTCTCACACGCATTTAATAGTGTAGTGAGACAGGAGTAACGTCACCTATTTGTGATTTGAACTACTTAGCAGTGGCCAATACTGCACCAAAAAACATTGAACTGTCTACAACAGAGTAACATTTGTTAAAAAAGTGCATTATTGCCTGCATTTGTACTGAATCGTATCTATATGGCACAGCCCTAAAATCACATTTCCTTTCGTGCCACAAGCTAAAAGATAGCTATTACAATCAGACAGATGATCACCAACTGTTCCCAGTCCAACTGCAGGAACAGTCAATCACCTTGAATTCCTTGGATCCCAGCAGCTTTCTCTTACTTTTGCTGTGGGGTCACAGGTTCAATCTTTGCCTTATCAGAATGACTGACTTTGATTTATCTGCTCAGATGTTACGTCCCACAGCCTTTAGCCTTTAACATTAGTTCCTACCAGCGTTAACATCTGATCCTAAAACAGACCCGGAAAGTAGAGTGCCTACTGCTACAGTACAATATTAACTTTATTCTGCCAAGTCTTTCATACAAACTGTATCCTGCTGGGCACTGAAGGACTAGTACAGTGCAAGCAAAATAAAACAACCTGTTTAACAGTGCAGAAACCTATTACAATGAAATTCCTGCTACAAGAAGCACAGTGAAAACAAAAATATATAACAAGTCAGGCACTTGACCAAACGGACATGTTCACAGTCTTTGTATGTCAGCAATATAAAATCTCTGCTGCACTAAAGGGGATACATTCAGTCAGAGGAAACAGCAGTGCTCAGACCTGACAGAGTTAAAGACGTAGAGATATTAGTTGGGGATCCCAGCCAAGCAAGGAAAGATGTAATAAAGTAACTTGTAACATGGCAATTAATTTTGCACAAAATATATAACGTCAATTGGTCTAAGCAATGCATGTGACACAAAAGTAAAGTGTGCATTAATACCTAAGGCGTGTCCGGTGGTGTAATTCCCAAATCAGCCACATACATCTGACAAACAGTATTTCCACCACCGGTTGACACTCTCACTATCGCCCGAGTACAGTGTTACTAAAATGGAGAATTACTGTACCACATTTTCCTTATGTGGCATGATGGGGATTACATCTTGCACTGACCGATTCTGTGGTGGACCAGCCAACACTGAATAAGTGTTCTTCGTTATCGGCGTATAAGCGCCGCAGTCGAGCAGCATGATGAAGCTCAGAAATGTGTCTCTGAGGGTAGCGAGTGGTGCTAGCAACAGACAACAACTGTTGGAGAAACAACCCAGTGCCAATCTAGTAATAAATGCAAATGAGGCATATACAGCCCACAAAGCATTGCATTCTTGCAGGAAATGTTAGCGAGTGTTTTACAAGTATTGTAAAAGTTAAAATATGCTCTGTTGACAACAGAATTTTACTATTACAGTGATATAGGATCACCCTTGTGTCAAGTAATACTGCATCTATCCAAATACACCCTTCCCTATTAGTTTGAGCCCACACCTCTTTATCTTGTTTTCTTGAGAAACTTTGAAAACGTGCTTGCCTCTGCCTTCTAAATATCCTAGAGTACATTAAACACCCTATAATGTTCTTCTTCTACTACCTTCTCTTTTCCAGCTAAGAGTCCCTACTGTTCCAAGCTTTGCTTGTATTCTGCCCAGGACCCTACACCTTGCCATACAAGGGCGGATGGGGAATGCACCCTCCACATAAAATACAGGTTACTCACCTGTAACAGGAGTTCTAGGAATGGTATATGTTGTTCATCCACACTCATTGGCAGGTATCCTTGCCGCTTTAAATCTTGCGGAAGGTCTTCAAGCTGCTCCTCCCACCCACCGGGTGATATAACTCGGCTCCGCCCATGACGCCAGATCTGGCCGCTGGAAGCTCAGGCTTTGCGTCAAGTCGAGGTCGGTGGAATGTAGGGATGAACAACATATACCATTCCTAGAACCCTGTTACAGGTGAGTAACCTGTATTTCTAGGGACATGGATATGTTGTTCATCCACACTCATTGGCAGACTCCTAGCAGTTCTCCGGGAGGAGGGGAGGCAAGGCGCACACCCCAATACTTACTTGGGAAAGAGAGACTATGGAGAACAAGGCCCTAAACCAGCATCCGTGACTCAAGGTCGATGTGGTAATAGGTAATGAAGGTGTTTGCTGACTTCCAGGTAGCAGTCCTGCAGATTTCTGGATAGGATGTCCCTGGAAGCAGCCACTGTTGCAGCAGTATGGCGGTAGAATGAGCTCTTATCCTCTGGGAGGCTCCATGCCCGCCAACTTATAGCAGAGATCTATGCAGGAGGTTACCCACCTGCTTATCGTCAGCTTAGCTGCAGGTCTGCCAGATCTTCAGCGTAGGTGACAAACAGCTGGCGAACCTCTCCCAATTTCAGCCGTGCGCTCCTTATAATAAGCGGCGCCCTTCTAAGTCCAGTATGGAGCCTATATTCGGCCTCGAGGTGTGATTGGGTAGAACACCGGCAGAGTCAACACCTGGTTAAGGTGAAACTCGACACCACCTTCGGAAGGAATTTGGTGGGGAAGCAGGACAACCTTGTCCCTGTGGAAGACCAGGTAAGGAGACTCGATGGAAGCGCCTGGAGCTCTCCCATCCTTCTGGCTGGCGTGATAGCCACCAAGAAGGCGGTCTTCCACGACAGGTGAGAGAGAGCACACCTGTGCATAGGTTCGAATGGCTTGCCCATGAGCTTTGCCAGTACCAGCAGTAGATCCCACGGGTGGGGTTCCCGCACTGGAGGGAAATGTGATCAAGGCTTTGAAAAGCGCCAGACCACCTCCCTGCGCCATCGACTGCTTCCCGCCCGCGCCTGTAAGCAGAGATGGCTGCCAGGTGCACCCTTAGGTCGCCGACCTAAGCCCTTGACTAGAAAGGGACCATAAATAGTCCAAGATGCTTGCCAAGGAACAGGAGGAAGGGTCCAAGCCCTTGCCTGACACCAAATGGAAACCTTTTTCCATTTGAAGGCATAGCATTTTCTGGTCGACTCATACGGGACGCCTCAACTACATTGAGGACCTCGTCCGGAAAGACCCAAGGCCTGGAACTCTAGCGCTCAGGAACCAGGCCGTCAGGTGCAGGATTGAAGGTCCGGATGGAACACCTTCCCTGATTGACTGAGAGCAGGTCCGGCGAGCTGGAAGCTGCCGCGGAGTCCTGGAGCTGAGACTGAGGAGATCTGGGTACCAGAACTGGCGAGGCCAGTCTGGGGCTATCAGAATCACCTGCGCCTTGTCCCTCCCTCGCTTTGAGAGAAGCACCTTGTGGATCAAGGGAAATGGGCAAAGTAAAGAGGCCCGGGGTCCACTGCCTCGAGAAGGCATCCCCTGCAGCGAGCCCTGCTGAGGCGGGCATGGAACAGACTCAGCTCGCGTTTCTCCTGGAGGCAAACAGGTCCACCTGAGGTGTGCCCCAATGGGAGAACAGATGCTGTACTACCTCCGGAGGAGAGACCACTCGTGGGATGCAGCCCCTATCCGGCTCAGGGCATCGGCCAGGGGTGTTGGAGGCTCCTGCCATGTGAATGGCTAGGAGATCCGCCTCCAGGCTGCGCCGCAGTGACCAAATCTGCGGAGAGCTTCCTTGCATAGAAGCATGGTAGCGTGCCCCCCTCAGGCGGTTTAGATAGTACATGGTCGTGGTATTGTCCGTCTGGACTGACCACTTGACCCCAGAGGAGCAGGCAAAAGGCGGTGAGAGCTAGGCGGACGCTCGGAGCTCCAGCAGGTTGATGTGGCATCGGGACTCCCGCGGGGACCAGAGGCCATGAGCCCGTGTTCCCCAGATGGGCACCCCAACCCATCAGAGAGGCATCGGTCGATAGAGAGACCGTCGGCGCAGGCGGACGAGCAGGATGCCCTCCTGCAAATGATCTGGAGCGGTCCACCACTGGAGCGTTCCACATCCCCTGTGCACCGACACAAGCTGGTCAAAGGATCGCGGCGTTGTGACCACTGGCTGGCCAGTCCCACTGAAGGGGACGCATGTTCCAGCCGGGCCCAACGGACCACGCTGGTGCAGGCCGCCATGAGACCCAGGAGGCGCAGGAAGTCCGGGCAGGCGCAATTGCCCAACCAGAAATGATCGGGCAAAGGAGGAAAGAACCTCGGCCCTGTCTCGCCGGAGCCGGCCTGCTCGAGAGAGTCGAGCTGCGCCCGATGAATAGAATCACCTGCTTCGGCTCGAGTTCCGACTTGGCCTCGTTGATAAGGAGGCCCAGTTGAGAGCAGACCTGGAGGGCCAGATCTCTGGACCACTCCGCCTCCTTCCTGGAGGGAGCTGCTATCAGCCAGTCGTCCAGGTAAGGTACACCCGACCCTCGCGCCGAGGGAATGCTGTCACCACTGCCATGCATTTGGTGAAGACCCTGGAGCTGAAGACAAGCGAAGGGCATGGCTTGGAACTAAGAGGATCCTTCCGCTCGAGGCGAAGGAATCTCTGGTGAGGCGGACAGATAGGGACGTGAAAGCGCTCCTGCAAGTCCAGACAGCAGAACCACACCGCGTCCAAGGATGGTATTATCTGAGCCAGAGTGACCATCCTGAAGGTTCGAGACCTTAGGAACTTGTTTAGGTCGTGTAGGTCGAGAATGGGGCGCCCCGTCTGCTTCGGAACCAGGAAGTACCTGGACACAAACCCTGGGTCTGAAGGAGGGTCCACCACCCTCTTATCACCTCCTTCTGGAGGAGGAGGAAGCGATGTCGGCTCGACGAGCCGCCAGTGGGCTGGGATCCCGAAAGCCCCCAAGGGGCGACGGCTCTGAAGGGTGGTGCCTGCTCGACTTCCAGAGCAGGCCTCTTCCCACCACCTCCAAGACCCACCTGTCCGTGGAAACAACGGACCAGGCGGAACGAAGTGCTGGGCCGTCCCACGGGGACCCAGGGGTAAGTGGCAGGGAATGGGCGACACCCCTCAGCCCGTCACTGGGCAGGCTTGGAGGAGGGACGGCCGAGGGACCTCCTGGGCCTTTTCCTCCTGCCTCCTGTTAGAGGAAGCCGGCTGGCTTGGGTTTGGGATGCCAAGGCCGAGCCTGCCGGGCCCTGACGTTACAGGGCTGGCATCGCCGGGGCACAGAAGGACGAAAAGGCTTAGGGCTGTGGTTCTGCCTTGTCCTTCTGAGCGGAAGAGACCGAGTCAAGTAGCATTGGACTTCTCGATCCTCTGCAGGTGACCTTCCACCCCAGGGTCAAGAGGTCAGTCCCAAAGGAACATCCGCCAACCTGTGCTGGGTATCCAGTAAGGTGGATATCCTCAGCCACTCGCCTGACAACATAGCCACTCGCGGCCGCCACCGATCTGGCACATGAGTCCCCTATATCCAAAGCAGTCTGGAGCTGCTGTTTGGCCACTGCCTGCCCTGGTCCCGCACCTGCTTAACCGTAGTCTGCAGATCGGAGGGAAGATGAGGGATGACCTCATCCAGGGAGCCCAACAGGGCATGAGAAAAATGTGCCATGAGGACGGCCAGACTGGCTGATGAAGGCCGAGAGAGGGCCTTAAGCGGACTTTTTAAGCCCGACATAGTCAATTCTTGGACTCCTTGTCAGGAGGTTTGTCCACATCCCTGGCGTTCAGCCAGCGCCGAAAACGCTGTCGGTAACCAACCCCTCAGCAGAGGGTGTTCGAAAACCGGACAAGGAACCGGTAGGGACCGCATACTTCTGGCCATCCTGGCCGGGCGCAGGGCAGGAAGCAGGGCTGCCAAAGCTCCAGTGCGGACCCACTATGGCCTCGGCCACCGGAAGAGCCTCCAGTCGGAGAATCCCTCGGTCCAGAATCTCCATGAGGGATACCTGGCCCGTTGGAAGCGGGTTCGAGCTCCATCCGGTGGACTCCGAGATGAGCGAAAGCAGTCCTAGGAAGGGCGACAGGCTATCGTCCATTGACTGACCTCCTGAAGACTCCAAGTCCAGTCGCTTGGAGAAAGGAGGAATCATCTTCGGACTCGGAAGAGTCCTCGAAAACTGCCTCTGGCCTGAGCCACCCTTCACCTGCAGGTGGGTCAGGAGTGAGGGTAACTGACAGCCGATGGGTAGACCCTTTACCGACCGAGAATCCTTGGTCGGAGCCCCAATTGTGGCTGTGGGCGGAGGTCCACCGAATCGGTGGAGCAGCTTGGTTTGGCCGAACAACCGGCCTGCAGGCTCCTGATAAGTCGAGGGGTTGTGTCGCCGCTCCGTGACAGCTACTTAATGGCGGGAAGGCGGCGGGTCGGCTTACTCCCGGCCAGGAGGAAACTGTTGCAACATAAGGTCCTCGTACCGTCGGCGTAATTTCACGCGGAGCCTCCCCTCATCGAGGAGGAGGAGGCGAGCGGCCGCGCCGCTTACCGCAGTGCGAGACGAGACCGCCTATGACGGTGGGATCGGCTGGACTGCAAGAGGTCCGAAACCGAGACCAAGAGTCCCGGAATTCCGAGGTCGCGCGGGAGGTGTCGGCCGGAACCGCACCTCCTCGCCCGGATGGTCCATCCGAGGGCTCCGGAACCGAGGCACAGGCGAGCCCACCGGGATCCTCAACTCCTCCCGGGGAACCGGGAGAGGGGAATCTCGCTGCTAAAGGCGACAGCCCATCAATGGGTCGAAAAATCTCGACTTCATCGGTGGGAGTCTCGGTCAACTGACCTGACGGGACACCGTGAGGCCAGTGGTCGAGCCGAGCGGTCGACCGTCGACGGTCGACGGTCTGGAGAGGGACCTTTCCGCTCCCCAAGAGCGTCGACGGAGGGACTACCCCTGTCCCTCTTTTTGGACCGAGAATAAGGTCCAGCAGACGCAGGCCCTTCTCCCTTAGTGGAGAGGGACAGACAAAGCTCCTTAAAAGAAGCCGTGTAGGAAGAACCCAGAGAGGCGGGATAAATGCCCGGCCGAGGAAGATACGGCCCGCGCCTCCTCTTCGAGGCTGACCATCCGCTGAAAGCTGATCCGCCGAAAGCTACCGCCGCCGGCACCGCCAACCGGGCCTCCTCTTGGACTTCCACCGAGGGAACGCTTCGGACGCGCCCAGTTGCAATCGGGCAGCACGGTTCTCGCAGGGGACGAGGTCGAGAAAGATGAGCACAGGTCGCAAGCTTCCGCGGGTCGCGGCTCAAGGCCTAACAGTAGACACACGTGGAGTGTGGATCCGTCCGAGACATCTTCTGCCCGCATGGGCATCTCCGAATCCGAGTCGATTTGTCCATCGCAGCCGCGAGGGATAGAAGACTGAAGTCTTTTCGCAAATTTGTTTTAAATCACTTAAGCGGAGAAATGGAACCAGTCTCAAAGCGCAGGCGTTAAGGAGGGAACCTGGGCTTCCAAGCGTAAGGAAGATCTGGCGTCATGGGGCGGAGCCGAGAGTTATACCACCGGGTGGGTGGGAGGCAAGCCTGAAGACCTTCCGGCAAGATTTAAAGCGGCAAGGATACCTGCCAATGAGTGTGGATGAACAACATATCCATGTCCCTAGAATATTATTTATCTTTTAGCCCGTGTTGTTGTGTTCTCGCTGGAAGTGTACATCACCATTTTCTTTCTGGCGATGTACACTCACTCTAACTGTGATCGCAGTTGCCCCTCAGGTGTGTGTAAACTTCTCGTTACATACACCACCCCATACTAATCCTATATTTTATCTATGTATATCAGTTACCTTCCAAGTCCCCAGTGGTAGCTTAGAAAATCAGTTTTAAGAATATGTGCGCAGTCCTGGGTACCACACTACAGGAAGGACATAAGGACATAGTAGAATTAAAGAAAGATCAGCATAGAACGGCTAGTATGGGCAGTGTGGGGATGCACCCCCCGCATAAATATTAGTTATGCTTTCCACCCGTGTTGTTCTGTTCCTCCGCTGGGAGTGTACATCACCATTTTTCTTTTTGGCTATGTACACTCACTCTAATGTGATTGCAGTTTGCCCCTCAGGTGTACGTAAACTTCTCGTTACCGCACCACTCCTATATTTTATCTATGTACATCAGTTACCCTCCGAGTCCCCAGTCGTAGCTTAGAAAATCACTTTTAAGAATATGGTGCGCAGTCCTGGGTACCACACTACAGGAAGGACACAGTAAAATTGAAGAAAGATCAGCATAGAAGCTAGTATGGGCAGTGCAGTAGGTTAAAGGTTCAGGGCTGGGGTGGGTGTACTTTTTGTGTTTCTCACAAGCAGGATTTTTTTTTACAAGTGTCTCCCCTCCTAACATGCCCACCCCTTGGGTTGCTAATCTTAAGTAAGGGGGGTGCGGGGGCAAAACCCCATGAGGGTGTGTGTGGGGTCACAGCCCCACATAAATATTATTTGTGCCTTCGCCTGTGTTGCGTGTTCCTTGCTGGGGAGTGTACATGGCGTTTTCTTGGTGATGTACACTCACTCTAACAGCGATCATGTAGTTGGTGATCACCGTTGTAACATGGAACGGTGGGAGACCAGGGTTTTTTTCTGCTAAAGGGGCAGTAGAAGACTAGGTTGCTGAGATAAACAGGGTAGTGAGAGACTAGGTTGTTGAGATAAGGGTTAGTAGAAGACTAGGTTGTTGAGATAAAGGGGTAGTGGGAGACTAGTTTTTTGAGATAAAGGGAGTAGTGGGAGACTAGGTTGTTGAGATAAAGGGGTAGTGGGAGACTAGTTTGTTGAGATAAAGGTTAGTGGGAGACTAGTTTGTTGAGATAAAGGGAGTAGTGGAAGACTAGGTTGTTGAGATAAGGGTTAGTGGGAGACTAGTTTGTTGAAATAAAGGGAGTAGTGGGAGACTAGTTTGTTGAGATAAAGGGGTAGTGGGAGACTAGGTTGTTGAGATTAAGGGGTAGTGGAGACTAGTTTGTTGAGACAAAGGAAGTGTGGGAGACTAGGTTGTCGAGATAAAGGGAGTAGTGGGAGACTAGGTTGTTGAGATAAAGGGGTAGTGGGAGACTAGTTTGTTGAGATAAAGGGAGTAGTGGGAGACTAGGTTGTTGAGATAAGGGTTAGTGGGAGACTAGTTTGTTGAGATAAAGGGAGTAGTGGGAGACTAATTTGTTGATATAAAGGGAGTAGTGGGAGACTAGGTTGTTGAGATAAAGGGTAGTGGGAGACTAGTTTGTTGAGATAAAGGAGTAGTGGGAGACTAGTTTGTTGAGATAAAGGAAGTAGTGGGAGCCTAGGTTGTTGAGATAAAGGGTAGTGGGAGACTAGTTTGTTGAGATAAAGGAGTAGTGGAGACTGAGTTGTTGAGATAAAGGGGTAGTGGGAGACTAGTTTGTTGATATAAAGGGAGTAGTAGGAGACTAGATTATTAAGATAAAAGGGTAGTGGGGACTAGGTTATTGAGATAAGGAGGTAATGGGAGACTAGGTTGTTGGGATAAAGGGGTAGGTTGTTGAGATAAAGGTAGTGGGAGACTAGGTAGTTGTGATAAGGAGGTAATGAGAGACTAGGTTGTTGAGATAAAGGGTAGTGGGAGACTAGTTTTTGAGATAAAGGAGTAGTGGGAGACTAGGTTGTTGAGATAAAGGGGTAGTGGGAGACTAGGTTGTTGAGATAAAGGGGTAGTGGGAGACTAGTTTTTTGAGATAAGGGTTAGTGGGAGACTAGTTTGTTGAGATAAAGGGAGTAGTAGGAGACTAGGTTATGGAGATAAAGGGAGTAGTGGGAGACTAGGTTGCTGAGATAAAGGGGTAGTGGGAGACTGTTGAGATAAAGGGAGTAGTGGGAGACTAGGTTGTTGGGATAAAGGGGTGGTGGGAGACTAGGTTGTTGAGATAAAGGGTAGTGGGAGACTAGTTTGTTGAGATAAGGGTTAGTGGGAGACTAGTTTGTTGAGACAAAGGAGTAGTGGGAGACTAGGTTGTTGAGATAAAGGGAGTAGTGGGAGACTAGGTTATTGAGATAAAAGGGTAGTGGGGACTAGGTTATTGAGATAAAGGGTAGTGGGAGACTAGGTTGTTGAGATAAAGGGTAGTGGGAGACTAGGTTGTTGTGATAAAGAGGTGGTGGAAGACTAGGTTGTTGAGATAAAGGAGTAGGTTTTGAGATAAAGGGGTAGTGGGAGACTAGTTTTTGAGATAAAAGGGATAGTGGGAGACTAGGTTGTTGAGATAAAGGGGTAGTGGGAGACTAGGTTGTTGAGATAAAGGGGTAGTGGGAGACTAGTTTGTAGATATAAAGGAGTAGTGGGAGACTAGGTTGTTGAGATAAAGGGTAGTGGGAGACTAGGCTGTTGAGATAAAGGGGTAGTGGGAGACTAGTTTTTTGACATAAGGGTTAGTGGGAGACTAGTTTGTTAGATAAAGGGAGTAGCAGGAGACTAGGTTGTTGAGATAAAGGAGTAGTGGGAGACTAGGTTGTTGAGATAAAGGGTAGTGGAGACTAGGCTGTTGAGATAAAATGGTAGTGGGGAGACTAGTTTGTTGAGATAAAGGGAGTAGTGGGAGACTAGTTTGTTGAGATAAAGGAAGTAGTGGGAGACTAGGTTGTTGAGATAAGTGGTAGGGAGAGACTAGTTTGTTGAGATAAAGGAAGTAGTGGGAGACTAGGTTGTTGAGATAAAGGGGTAGTGGGAGACTAGTTTGTTGATATAAAAGGAGTAGTGGGAGACTAGGTTATTGAGATAAAGGGTAGTGGGGACTAGGTTACTGAGATAAAGGGGTAGTGGGAGACTAGGTTGTTGAGATAAAGGGAGTAGTGGGAGACTAGGTTGTTGTGATAAAGAGGTAGTGGGAGACTAGGTTGTTGAGATAAAGGGGTAGTGGGAGACTAGTTTGTTGAGATAAAGGAAGTAGTGGGAGACTGGGTTGTTGAGATAAAGGGGTAGTGGGAAACTAGTTTGTTGATATAAAGGGAGTAGTGGGAGACTAGGTTATTGAGATAAAAAGGTGGTGGGGACTGGGTTATAGAGATAAAGGGTGAGTGGGAGACTAGGTTGTTGAGATAAAGGGTAGTGGGAAACTGGGTTGTTGTGATAAAGAGGTAGTGAGAGACTAGGTTGTTGAGATAAAGGGTAGTGGGAGACTAGTTTTTGAGATGAAGGGAGTAGTGGGAGACTAGGATGCTGAGATAAAGGGTAGTGGGAGACTAGGTTGTTGAGATAAAGGGTGAGTGGGAGACTAGGCTGTTGAAATAAAGGGGTAGTGGGAGACTAGTTTGTTGATATAAAGGGGTGAGTGGGAGACTAGGTTGTTGAGATAAAGGGGTGAGTGGGAGACTAGGCTGTTGAGATATGGGAGTAGTGGGAGACTAGTTTCTTGAGATAAGGGTTAGTGGGAGACTAGTTTGTTAGATAAAGGGAGTAGCAGGAGACTAGGTTGTTGAGATAAAGGAGTAGTGGGAGACTAGGTTGTTGAGATAAAGGGGTAGGGAGACTAGGTTGTTGAGATAAAGGGGTAGTGGGAAACTAGGTTGTTGAGATAAAGGGGTAGTGGGAGACTAGGTTGTTGAGATAAAGGGTGAGTGGGAGACTAGGTTGTTGAGATAAAGGGGTAGTGGGAGACTAGTTTTTGAAATAAGGGTTAGTGGGAGACTAGTTTGTTGAGATAAAGGGGTAGTAGGAGACTAGGTTATGGAGATAAAGGAGTAGTGGGAGACTAGGTTGCTGAGATAAAGGGGTAGTGGGAGACTGTTGAGATAAAGGAGTAGTGGGAGACTAGGTTGTTGGGATAAGCGGGTGGTGGGAGACTAGGTTGTTGAGATAAAGGGGTAGTGGGAGACTAGTTTGTTGAGATAAGGGTTAGTGGGAGACTAGTTTGTGAGACAAAGGGAGTAGTGGGAGACTAGGTTGTTGAGATAAAAGGAGTAGTGGGAGACTAGGTTATTGAGATAAAAGGTAGTGGGGGACTAGGTTGTTGAGATAAAGGGTGGTGGGAGACTAGGTTGTTGAGATAAAGGGGTGATGGGAGACTAGGTTGTTGTGATAAAGAGGTGGTGGAAGACTAGGTTGTTGAGATAAAGAGTAGGTTGTTGAGATAAAGGGTAGTGGGAGACTAGTTTGTTGATATAAAGGAGTAGTGGGAGACTAGGTTGATTGAGATAAAGGGTAGTGGGGGACTAGGTTGTTGAGATAAGGAGGTAATGGGAGACTGGGTTGTTGGGATAAAGGGGTGGGTTGTTGATTGAGATAAAGGGGTAGTGGGAGACTAGTTTTTGAGATAAAGGGGTAGTGGGAGACTAGGTTGTTGAGATAAAGGGGTAGTGGGAGACTAGGTTGTCGAGATAAAGGGTGAGTGGGAGACTAGTTTTGAGATGAGGGTTAGTGGGAGACTAGTTTGTTGAGATAAAGGAGTAGTAGGAGACTAGGTTGTTGAGATAAAGGAGTAGTAGGAGACTAGGTTGCTGAGATAAAGGTAGTGGGAGACTGTTGAGATAAAGGAGTAGTGGGAGACTAGGCTGTTGGGATAAAGGGGTAGTGGGAGACTAGGTTGTTGAGATAAAGGGTGTGGGAGACTAGTTTGTTGAGATAAGGGTTAGTAGGGAGACTAGTTTGTTGATACAAAGGAAGTAGTGGGAGACTAGGTTGTTGAGATAAAGGGAGTAGTGGGATACTAGGTTGTTGAGATAAAGGGTTAGTGGGAGACTAGGTTATTGAGATAAGGGGTAGTGGGAGACTAGGTTGTTGAGATAAGGGGTAGTGGGAGACTAGGTTGTTGATACAAGGAGTGGTGGGAGACTAGGTTGTTGTGATAAGGAGGTAATGGGAGACTAGGTTTGTTGAGATAAAGGGGGTAGGTTGTTGAGATAAAGGGTTAGTGGGAGACTAGTTTTGAGATAAAGGGTAGTGGGAACTGGTTGAGATAAGGGGTAAGTGGGAGACTAGGTTGTTGAGATAAAGGGGTGAGTGGGAGACTAGGTTTTTGAGATAAAGGTGAGTGGGAGACTAGTTTGTTGAGATAAAGGAGTAGGGAGACTAAGTTATGGAGATAAGGGGTAGTGGGAACTAGTTGCTGAGATAAGGGTAGGGAGACTGTTGAGATAAAGGGAGTAGTGGGAGACTAGGTTGTTGGGATAAAGGGGTCAGTGGGAGACTAGGTTGTTGAGATAAAGGGAGTAGTAGGAGACTAGTTTGTTGAGATAAGGGTTAGTGGGAGACTGGTTTGTTGACAAAAAGAAGTAGTGGGAGACTAGGTTGTTGAGATAAAGGAGTAGTGGGAGACTAGGTTATTGAGATAAAAGGGTAGTGAGGGACTAAGTTATTGAGATAAAGGGTGAGTGGGAGACTAGGTTGTTGAGATAAAGGGGTAGTGGGAGACTAGGTTGTTGTGATAAAGAGGTAGTGGAAGACTAGGTTGTTGAGATAAAGGAGAGGTTGTTGAGATAAGGGGAGTAGTGGAGACTAGGTTTTTGAGATAAAGGGGTAGTGGGAGACTAGGTTGTTGAGATAAAGGGGTAGTGGGAGACTAGGTTGTTGAGATAAAGGGGTAGTGGGAGACTAGTTTGTAGATATAAAGGGGTAGTGGGAGACTAGGCTGTTGAGATAAAGGGGTAGTGGGAGACTAGTTTTTGACATAAGGGTTAGTGGGAGACTAGTTTGTTAGATAAAGGGAGTAGCAGGAGACTAGGTTGTTGAGATAAAGGAGTAGTGGGAGACTAGGTTGTTGAGATAAAGGGTAGTGGGAGACTAGGCTGTTGGATAAAATGGTAGTGGGAGACTAGTTTGTTGAGATAAAGGGAGTAGTGGGAGACTAGTTTGTTGAGATAAAGGAGTAGTGGGAGACTGGGTTGTTGAGATAAAGTGAGTAGGGGAGACTAGGTTTGTTGAGATAAAGGAAGTAGTGGGAGACTAGGTTGTTGGATAAAGGGATAGTGGGAGACTAGTTTGTTGAGATAAAAGGAGTAGTGGGAGACTAGGTTATTGAGATAAAAGGGTAGTGGGAGACTAGGTTACTGAGATAAAGGGGTAGTGGGAGACTAGGTTGTTGAGATAAAGGGGTAGTGGGAGACTAGGTTGTTGAGATAAAGGGTAGTGGGAGACTAGGTTGTTGAGATAAAGGAGTAGTGGAGACTAGTTTGTTGAGATAAAAAGAGTAGTGGGAGACTAGGTTGTTGAGATAAAGGGGTAGTGGAAACTAGGTTGTTGATATAAAGGGAGTAGTGGGAGACTGGGTTATTAGGATAAAAGGTAGTGGGGGACTAGGTTATTGAGATAAAGGGTAGTGGGAGACTAGGTTGTTGAGATAAAGGGTAGTGGAAACTGGGTTGTTGTGATAAAGAGGTAGTGAGAGACTAGGTTGTTGAGATAAAGGGGTAGTGGAGACTAGTTTTTGAGATAAAGGGAGTAGTGGAGACTAGGCTGCTGAGATAAAGGGAGTGGGAGACTGGTTGTTGAGATAAGGGCAGTGGAGACTAGGCTGTTGAATAAGGGGTAGTGGGAGACTAGTTTGTTGAGATAAAGGGAGTAGTGGAGACAGGGTTGTTGAGATAAGGGGTAGTGGGAGACTAGGCTGTTGAGATATAGAGTAGTGGGAGACTAGTTTGTTGAGATAAGGAGTAGTGGGAGACTAGGTTGTTAGATAAAGGAGTACGTGGGAGACTAGGTTGTTGAGATAAAGGAGTGAGTGGGAGACTAGGTTGTTGAGATAAAGGGTAGTGGGAGACTAGGTTGTTGAGATAAAAAGGGTAGTGGGAAACTAGGTTGTTGAGATAAAGGGTAGTGGGAGACTAGGTTGTTGAGATAAAGGGGAGTGGGAGACTAGGTTGTTGAGATAAAGGGTAGTAGGGAGACTAGGTTGTTGAGATAAATGGGTAGTGGGAGACTAGTTTTTGAAATAAGGGTTAGTAGAACTAGTTTGTTGAGATAAAGGAGTAGTAGGAGACTAGGTTATGGAGATAAAGGGAGTAGTGGAGACTAGGTTGCTGAGATAAAGGGTAGTGGGAGACTGTTGAGATAAAGGGAGTAGTGGGAGACTAGGTTGTTGGGATAAAGGGCAGTGGGGAGACTAGGTTGTTGAGATAAAGGGGTAGTGGGAGACTAGTTTGTTGAGATAAGGGTTAGTGGGAGACTAGTTTGTTGAGACAAAGGAAGTAGTGGGAGACTAGGTTGTTGAGATAAAGGAGTAGTGGGAGACTAGGTTATTGAGATAAAAGGGTAGTGGAGACTAGGTTGTTGAGATAAAGGGGTAGGGAGACTAGGTTGTTGAGATAAAGGGGTAGTGGGAGACTAGGTTGTTGTGATAAAGAGGTGTGGAAGACTAGGTTGTTGAGATAAAGGAGTAGGTTGTTGAGATAAAGGGGTAGTGGGAGACTAGTTGTTGAGATAAAGGGAGTAGTGGGAGACTAGGTTGTTGAGATAAAGGGCAGTGGGAGACTAGGTTGTTGAGATAAAGGGTGAGTGGGAGACTAGGTTGTTGAGATAAAGAGAGTAGTGGGAGACTAGGTTGTTGAGATAAAGGGGTGGTGGGAGACTAGGCTGTTGAGATGTAAGGGTAGTGGGAGACTAGTTTGTTGACATAAGGAGTTAGTAGGAGACTAGTGTTGTTAGATAAAGGGAGTAGCAGGAGACTAGGTTGTTGAGATAAAGGGTAGTGGGAGACTAGGTTGTTGAGATAAAGTGGTAGGGAGACTAGGTTGTTGAGATAAAAGGAGTAGTGGGAGACTAGTTTGTTGAGATAAAGGGAGTAGTGGGAGACTAGTTTGTTGAGATAAAGGAGTAGTGGAGACTAGTTTGTTGAGATAAAGGAAGTAGTGGGAGACTAGGTTGTTGAGATAAAGTGGTAGTGGGAGACTAGTTTGTTGAGATAAAGGAAGTAGTGGGAGACTAGGTTGTTGAGATAAAGGGGTAGTGGGAGACTAGTTGATGAGATAAAAGGTAGTGGAGACTAGGTTATTGAGATAAAAGGGGTAGTGGGAGACTAGGTTACTGAGATAAAGGGTAGTGGGAGACTAGGTTGTTGAGATAAAGAGGTAGTGGGAGACTAGGTTGTTGAGATAAAGGGGTAGTGGGAGACTAGTTTGTTGAGATAAAGGAGTAGTGGGAGACTAGGTTTGTTGACATAAGGAGTTAGTAGGAGACTAGTTTGTTAGATAAAGGAGTAGCAGGAGACTAGGTTGTTGAGATAAAGGGTAGTGGGAGACTAGGTTGTTGAGATAAAAGGGTAGTGGGAGACTAGTTTGTTGAGATAAAAGGTAGTGGGAGACTAGTTTGTTGAGATAAGGGAGTAGTGGGAGACTAGGTTGTTGGAGATAAGGAAGTAGTGGGAGACTAGGTTGTTGAGATAAAGGGTAGTGGGAGACTAGTTTGTTGAGATAAAGGGTAGTGGGAGACTAGGTTGTTGAGATAAAGGAGTAGTGGGAGACTGGTTTGTTGATATAAAAGGAGTAGTGGAGACTAGGTTATTGTGATAAAGGGTAGTGGGAGACTAGGTTACTGAGATAAAGGGGTAGTGGAGACTAGGTTGTTGTGATAAAGAGGTAGTGGGAGACTAGGTTGTTGAGATAAAGGGTAGTGGGAGACTAGGTTGTTGAGATAAAGGAGTGGTGGGAGACTAGGTTGTTGAGATAAAGGGGTAGTGGGAGACTGGGTTGTTGAGATAAAAGGGTAGTAGGAGACTAGGTTATTGAGATAAAAGGTGAGTGGGGACTAGGTTATTGAGATAAAGGGGTAGTGGGAAACTGGGTTGTTGGAGATAAAGAGGTAGTAGAGACTAGGTTGTTGAGATAAGAGTATGGAGACTAGGTTGTTGAGATAAAGGGGTAGTAGGAGACTGAGTTTTTGAGATAAAGGAGTAGTGGGAGACTAGGCTGTTGAGATAAAGGGTAGTGGGAGACTAGGGTTGTTGAGATAAAGGGGTGAGTGGGAGACTAGGCTGTTGAAATAAAGGGGTAGTGGAGACTAGTTTGTTGATATAAAGGAGTAGTGGGAGACTAGGTTGTTGAGATAAAGGGGTAGTGGAGACTAGGCTGTTGAGATATGGGGTAGTGGGAGACTAGTTTCTTGAGATAAGGGTTAGTGGGAGACTAGTTTGTTAGATAAAGGGTAGCAGGAGACTAGGTTGTTGAGATAAAGGAGTAGTGGGAGACTAGGTTGTTGAGATAAAAGGGAGTGGGAGACTAGGTTGTTGAGATAAAGGGTAGTAGGAAACTAGGTTGTTGAGATAAAGGGTAGTGGGAGACTAGGTTGTTGAGATAAAGGGGTAGTGGAGACTAGGTTGTTGAGATAAAGGGTAGTGGGAGACTAGTTTGTTGATATAAAGGAGTTTTGGGAGACTAGGTTGTTGAGATAAAGGGGTAGTGGGAGACTAGGTTGTTGAGATATATGGGTAGTGGGAGACTAGTTTTTGAGATAAGGGTTAGTGGAGACTAGTTTATTAGATAAAGGGGTAGTAGGAGACTAGGTTGTTGAGATAAAGGGTAGTGGGTGAATTGGTTGTTGAAATAAAGGGTAGTGGGAGACTAGGTTGTTGAGATAAAGGGGTAGTGGGAGACTAGTTTGTTGAGATAAAGTGGTAGTGGGAGACTTGGTTGTTGAGATAAAGGGGTAGTGGGAGACTACATTGTTGAGATAAAAGGGTAGTGGGAGACTAGTTTTTAGATTAGGTTAGTGGGAGACTAGTTTGTTAGATAAAGGGAGTAGTGGAGACTAGATTGTTGAGATAAAGGGGTAGTGGGAGACCAGGTTGTTGAGATAAAGGGAGTGAGAGACTAGGTTGCTGAGATAAAGGGTGAGTAGGAGTCTGGTTGTTGGAAATGAAGGGTGTAGTGAGATACTAGGTTGTTGAGGATAAAGGGGTAGAAACTAGGTTGTTGAGATAAAGGGTAGTGGGAGACTAGGTTTTGTTTTTGTGTTTTTGAGATAAGGGGCAGTGAGAGACTAGACTGTTGAGATAACGAGGAAGTAGAGGTGCCATCTTTCTGATGACATGTGTCAACAAGGCTTCCACCCTTCCATAGTGTTTGTCAAGTGTAAGTTAAAGGATTCCATGAGTATTTTCAAAATGGGTACACCAAGTGTCATGGCCGACTGAGTAAAACCAGTTCTAATGCAATTGTCTTGGGCTGGCTATGTGTGAAATGAATGTTAAACATGCTTATAATAGGTGCTGATATGTTTGTACTTGTACAGTCCCTACACTTCCAGTGTCTCATTCTTTGTGTGTGTAAACCACTTGAGACAAATGTATGAAGCACTACATAAAACCAGATTTGAGTCTATTATAATAACAGGGCACAGCCACTTTGGAAGGACACCAACAGTGCAAAAGATCTTGTCAACTGGGTGGGTATTTATTTATTTGAAAATTGGTAACTGGAAAGGCACACTGAGCCCAAGCTAATTTCCAGGTGTGACTAGAGGGAAGGAAACAGAGGGAAGACAGAAGTATAACACATAGTAGAAAAACACAGAACAACATTTGGTAAAAAATAATAAAATTAGTACAAAGTTACAAAAAATACAGTAAGTTGTATGTGCAGAGGACAAATTGTAGTACAGCTTAATAAGAGCACCTATCAAGTGCTTATTCAGAAGTGGCTGCAATCCTTGGTGAATAAGAACAATATTGACAACTGGCAGTAGACCTGAGGGCGAGTTATTGCCTGACCTCATAAAGGAGAAAGAACTGTAGTGGTGTGCAAATTAACCCAAGGCAGGTGCGGGGACCCATCCAGCTGCTGAATAGGATGGTTAAGGCACAGTCGGGAGGTATCAGGAGGAAGGTTAACAGGAACAGATGAGGAAAGGTTGCGTTTCATTGGATGGGTGTTTATTAAAATGTTGTCCTGCAGTTGCCCACACAGTGTACCACTGCACAGTGCATTCAGCTTGTTGAACAGATAAATAAACACAAACTCCATGTAAAGCACATGCCACAACAGTAAAAAATATAACTCCATATTTACTTTATACCACACTTCACTAAATGGAGTATTCTTTAGAAACATGTTCTAGTGTTAATTCTTCCCACCCCAGGCAATTGCTCAAGAATGGCCCGTCACTTAGCTTTAGGTCACATGACATTAACATATCTGCCACAAGAACCTAACAATTTCCCTCAATTCTCAGCAGCAGCATTCCAGATCTCAGCCCATTTGGATTTTCTTGCACTTTTAATGTCTGTCCCTTAATGACAGGGAGATGAGTGTCCAGTAGAGGCCTCAGAAGATTAGTGGTCAGGTAGGACAAAGAGCAGACTGGATAAACCAACTAGCCTTCCTTCTTCTGCTGGCAATTTCTGTATGTTAATCTCCATTTAATGCGGACGGACGGATGTAAATACCCCAGAACAATGTCATTAATCCCAGACATCCTGATAGCCTCAAACTAAAAATGCAAACAAAAATAACCTCATCTCAGCTTTGTGAAGAAATGTTTTTTCTCCCCACCCCCCAAAAAAAACACATTTCATCAAGCGATTCGCACAGGGCTAAGGTAGCAGGAATGCACAATAAGCTAAATTTCGCCCAGGCTGCTAATTAAAATCGGAAGCTACTGTACTCAGAACTATTGGTTTCGGCAAAGAGTTTTCAGCCTATTCAGACCTGGCCTCAACTGGGACCACATTCACTCCACGTTAATTGTCATTCCAAGGACGAGTGGCCTAGTTTCACTGCAGGCGATGCTCTTCAGAGCTGTAAATGTAACACTTCTGCAATACCGTCACCAAATGCATTATTCTACAGATACTACAGAATGTCCAGGGGGGCTCATTTTACTTTAAAAGCTGTGTTCTGAGATCAAAAAGCGTGTATTGGGCCATAGTTCTTATATATATACAATTTGAGGATTACTCTTTGCCCCTGGGGCTTTTGACACTTATTTG
Source organism: Neoceratodus forsteri (assembly GCA_016271365.2). NCBI lineage: Eukaryota > Metazoa > Chordata > Ceratodontiformes > Ceratodontidae > Neoceratodus > Neoceratodus forsteri. Next base: position 429,563,153 of record CM057452.1, read on the forward strand.
CAAGGTAAAACATTTGTCAGCACAGTATATGCAATCGTTTCTCCACTAGAAGGTGCAAAAATGCACTTTTTTTTAGAAATACTGGTATTATAGCCTTTCATGTGTGAACAGCAGCTTTGATTGTCTCTACTTCAAGTGCTGTAGAACAACTCAGATTGCTTTACATGTCTAATGACCAATCATATTGCCAATTAAAGAAGCTGGGCCTATGGTTAAGGAAGAATTGCATTTACCCACAAGTCTGTATTTTCTGTGGAAAATGTTTTTCAGATACCGCCATATTGTGCTATTGTTTTGTGTTTACAGGCCTTTTAATAAACAGGCGTTTTGACCTCACACTGCTGGTAGGATCATTTTAGAGCTGTATGACAGAGGACCCTAAGTAGCTACTTGTGGGGTTACCTCCATGACCTCCATCCTTCAAGCTTCCAATACTTTGGCTGAGACTTACCAAAGGTGTACAGCCTTGAGTTTCGCTCGGCGGGTCTGGGGTGATGGGACCAGTGGCTACAGATGTCTGGGATTTGGGTGGTGAGGCCAACGAGATGCCATGGGGTAAAATGGGAACTTGAAGGGGTTGCCATGTTTAGTTCCCATACCCAAAGGGCTCCACGATAGATGGTAGGCAGTTGGCTGGTCCAGCTACCCCACCTCATCCTACTCGGGTTGCGCAATGCCAGGTCAATGAGGAACAAGACTGGTATAATGGCAGACTTAATATCCTCGGTTGACCTGGCCTGCATCACAGAGACCTGGCTGGATGAAAATGTTGCCCCATTCTGGAGGCGGCAGTACCAGCTGGGTACTCCATGATACACAACCAAGGGAGAAGCACAGAAGGCGAGGTTGTCATTTGTTTTAAATCTGCCCTGAACTTCACGGTGCTACCTGTAGGCCATACACAATCTTTTGAGTGTGTGGCCGCTTGAGGAGTGTGGGTGTGGGCTTCAGGGTCCTTGTGCTCTATCGTCCACCTGGTGCCGATGGGGACTTTTATGGGAGATTGAAGAGCTCATCACTGGCCTGGTGTTGGAGTCTCCCAGGTGGTTGATCCTGGGGACTTCAATGCCTGGGTCTCATGGGCTCTCGAGTTCTGGGAACGATCTCCTGGGGAGCATGGGGCCCTGAGCCTACAACAGATTGTGTCAACTGCAACACACTCAGGCAGCCACACACTGGATTTGGTCTTTTCATTAGGATTAGATATAAATGACCTCAGAATAGATCCGGTGTTTGGTCAGATCATAGCACCATGTGGTTCACGTTCAGTGGCCCCAGTTGGTACTGCTCCTGTGGAGACAGTCCGGTACCACCCATTAAGAGGTGTTTCCTCTAGGGGACTGCTAGCGGTGCTGGACCTATTGCGTGTTAGGGCAGCTTGTGCGATGGGGACAGAGGAAGTGGGTGCAGCCTACAATAGGGTTTCACGGCTGCCTTCAACTCCATCGCACCCATTCGAGTCCACCCCTTGTCTACTTGCGGAGACCTCCATGGTTTGATGAGGATCTTGAGGTTTAAAGACTAAGGGGCGGAGGTTAGAGAGGTGCTGGAGGAGATCTGGCCAGCTGAAGGACAAATTGGCCCTGAAGTCACATTATGTCGATTACCAGGGATAATTGCCCATAAGAAGGCTAATTATTTGTCTAGGGAGATTGCTGCGGCGAGGAACAGGCCGGCTCAGCTTTTCCACATGGTTGACAGGCTTTTACATCCTGCCTGTCTCCGTGTAGGAAGCAGGTTCTAGCACTAGGTGCGAGGAGCTAGCTGTGTTCTTCGCCAACACAGTGTCCTCTATCAGGATGGGGTCTCCTTGAGTGCCTCTTGAAAGGGTTGAAGACCCGGCCTGAGTTGTGCGAAACACTCCTGCTGTCTGGGATGAGTTTCAGCTGGTTGGGGTGGAGGAGGTGGTTGAGATAGTCTCAAAGCTACAGCCAACACAATGTGATTTAGACCCAGGTCCAACCCAACTTTTGGTTGAATGTTTGGACCTACTGGGCCTGTGGCTGCTGAGGTTGTCTGGAGTTCCTTGAGGAGTGGGGTTTTCCACTGGCCTTGAAAGAGGCATTGGTTAGAACCCTTTGAAGAAACCCTCTTTGGACCGGACTGCCTCAGCAACTATAGGCCGGTCTCAAACCTCCCATTTTTAGGGAAAGTTATAGAGAAGGTGGTGACCATTCAGCTTGAGAGGCATCTTGCCTCTTCCTCCACCTATGAGCCTTTCCAGTCTGGGTTTCTTGCAGGCATGTACAGAGACTGCCCTAGTGAGGGTACTTAGTGATCTCCTGATGGCAAGGGATAGGAGAGACCATACCTCTTAGTCCTCCTAGACCTCTCTGCAGCATTTGACACCATGGACCACAAGGTGCTGCTCGACCATCTCCGGTTCTGGTGTGGCTTGTCCAGTAATGTCATCAACTGGTTTAGGTCATCATACCTAACAGGCAGAGTGCAAAGGGTGATGATGGGGTTGGCCTCATCTAACCCGAAGCCTCTGTGCTGTGGGGTTCTGCAGGGATCGGTCTTGTCACCCTTGCTGTTCACGTGTACATGCTGCCATTGTGGGGACATTATCAGGCGGTATGGGCTGGGATTTCACTGTTATGAAGATGATACCCAGCTGTACTTGCCTGTGCACCTAATAACCAGGTGTCGGCATCTGTATTTAACACCTGCCTTGAGGAGATCCAGTCTTGGATGATTCATAACTGGTTTAGGCAACCCAAACAAGACAGAGGTACTAGTGGTGGATCCAGGTTGTTGGGGTGGAGGAGGGGTGTGGGGTCTCCCCCAGCCTAATGTTGGGGATGTTCCTTGCAATGTCTAGACAGGTGGAAGGATCTGGGCGTGATCCTGGATGATGGCTCGACGCCTGATATGCAGGCGTCGGCCGTGGTCAAGAGTGGATTTTACCATCTGGGGAATATCAATCGAGCCTTGATCCCGGCTGATGACCTGACCATGCTGGTACGTTCTTTTGTCACTTCCAGGCTGGATTATTGCAATGCCTTGTATCTAGGATTATCTGGAGGCAACCTCCGTGAGGCTGCAACTGTTGCAGAATGCAGTGGCAAGGTTATTGTCAGGGGTGAGAAGGTGTGATCATATCACCCCAGTTTCAGCGGACTGCACTAGCTGCCAGTCAGGTGGAGGGCTGTCTTCAAGGGGGCTCCTGACCCACAAGATCCTACATGAGTGGGGACCTGTCTACCTGCAAGATCTCCTTGTCCCCTACCATCTGCCTGGGCACTCCGTTCTACCGGAAGGTGGGCCTCCTTAGAGTTCCCAGGGCAAGGGTTGCGGCACTTGGGGACAGGCGTTCTCAGTGGCACACTTACCCTGTGGAGCTCATTTCTGGCTTGTGTGAGTGAGGTTCCCTCAGTAGAAGCCTTTAAAAAGAGGTTAAAACCCATCTCTTCCAGAAGGCTTTTATTGATTAATTAGTGGTCTGTTTTAGAATAGATAGATTAATTTTAAATGCCGCTCTTAGTTGCACTGTTAAGCACATATAGTTGTATATTACTGTATATTATGGTACTGTTGTTTTGCTGTTGTACAGCGCCCAGAGTCTTTTGAACGGGCACTTTTATAAACAAAATCTCTAAAAATATCTAGTATTTATGCAGTTTTAAAGACTGCCTAACAGAAAGTCATCTGCAAAATGTGTCAGCCATAAAGTACACAGAAGACTGTCGCTCATTTCAGTTATCACATACCATTAGGTGCCTTGCAGATCTACTGCAATCAGTCCATTTTCACTGTGAAACAAATGTTCTTCACTTTCAGTCTTTTTGTCAATTCCATCCCACCTCTCAAGCATCCATGGTATTAGATGGTTGGCCTGGAGGACCTGAACATGTACATTCTAGAAGCCAGGAAGAAGAGGGCATATGCTCAAGACCTAAAATTCCAGAGAGGGATAAACAATGTAAACAGTGGAGATCCGGTCACTAGGAATAACACAGTGGCCAGAGGTCATGGATGGAGGCTGGTCGGGGAAGAGGGATGTAAAAGTATGGTGGAACAATGGAATGGGTTGTGAAGGAGGTGGTTCAAGGAAGACTGGGACAGATTCAGGGGCTGGTAGTCCCATAAGTGGGGAGAGGGAGCAGAGAAGGAAGAAGTGGTGGGGGCAGTAGGTGGAAGAGGGGGTCGAACACAGGGTGATTTCCTGTCTGGCCATAGGCCAAAAGGAATAGATATGGTTGCCCTTGGGCAGTCTAGATGGACTTTGTTTTTGTTTTTCCTCTGTCATCATTTTTTCCCTCTATGTTTTAGTAGACAGTGAACGAGGAAGCAGGAACAAGGATGGGGATGAAGAAACTGAGTAAGACTGCCAAGGAGAGGATTTTAACATGAGTGTAGTAGGTGTGACCCAGGGGAGAGGGAACATAGAGTACAAAGTCAGTAAGCAAATCAGCAAGGGGCAAGTAGCGAGAATAATAAGGTCTGAGAATTGTTGGTATGAAAATCAATAAGACAAGTCAAGAAAGTTGTGGAGTTGGGAGAGGACACATTTTCTTGAAGTTTGTGTAACCTCTAGATGGCGCTATTCCCAGGGGCTACTACCCCTGCCTGATTTGCCACTAACAGGTTGAGGGGCCTGGATCCAATGGCGGTGCCTCCACCCAGAGGTCAGGGTTTGCAATAGTTAAACTTACTTGGTCACAGCCCTCTGGGACACTGCAACCCCTTTCTTCTCACTAGTGGCCCACACTAATATATCAGAATTACCTTCACAGTATACACTTACCCCAGGACTAGTTCCGGCACTGGGACCTCCTGTGAAATAAGATACAGTGCAACAATCACAGTACAGTACTTTAACATAGACAAATACCTCAGGAAGTATAACTTGCTGAAACAAGCAGCTCTGATTTATTTAGGGGAATATAACAAGGACAGGGGAAATCAGGTTAATTAGCTTATCACTTTACTATCTACCTATGGCTCTGTGCCAGGGCTATCCCCTACCAGTTACTGTCCCTGGGTACCCAAGCCCTAGTGGCTAGTCCAAACCGTGGGCAGCTGGTAGGGGCCCTTTCACACAGTGAAAAGAAAAATTAGTTTAAACAGTCAGCAGTACAGTGATTCCATTTGGATTTAATGTGGCAATTCAACAGGAGCGACCCTGAACTAGTACTCACGACCTCCAAACAAGATAGGGTCCTTCAACGTCAGCAGGGCTACTCTTGAGCTCCACGTAGACTCTTCACACATTTATATGGTAAAAAAGAAAGTACTATACCAGGCAGGCTGCTTCTTATCCCGATCGCAATTACTGCACAATACCCGGAGAACACACAGCAGATTCAGTTCCTGACAGACCGAGTGCAATTCAACAATTTCTCCAGTCTTCTACAGGGTGAGCCTGGTTTCTACTCTTCAGAGATCCTTTGATTCTCTTTACAGGATGGATTCAGTCCTAACAAGCAGTTACACAAGCTGCAGACCGAACTCTGGGCCTTACACACGTTTTTGACTGAAACTGTGCACTGAAGGAGCACAGGGTTTCTTTCCCTTCACTGCCAGATCTAAACTGAAACTCCAACAGACAAAACCGGCACTTCCTTTGAGTTCCTCCCAGTTCTTGACTGGATTGGCTGTCACTCACAATAGACTGCTGCTGTTGGTCCAAAAGGCGCCAAGTCTAAACTACATCTCCCAGAGTCACTGCCCATACAATCCTCTTGTGGCTGGCTCAGATTATGAGTCCAAGTTCTGATTCGTCCAAGGCACCATTTTAGAGCTAGCTTACACCACACTGATTGGTCCAGTTCAGCAGTTCAAAACCAGAATGGGAACTAGGCAGACACAGTTCTGATTGCAAAGAAAGCAGGTTAGACAAACTGTATTTTCATTATTACTCTAAATTATTTCTGGCAAACAGTTACATCTTTCAGATAGGTTCCCTTTGCACTCCTAGTGACTGCAAAATGGAGTGAATTGGCAGCAGCTCGAGTGGTACTCAAACAGAGAAGCACACAGTCCCCCATACAACTAATTATGTCTGCAAGCAGACAGCTCTTAAAGAGACAGTACCAGAGGCTCTAAAACACTCACTGATAAATGGCTTAAACGCCAAACACCATTCAGGCTTGGAGCATTCAAGCAAGCTCCTGAAGTCTTTTGGGAACCCCATTTGCAGGGGTTACATTTGGATAGAGATGGGAGAAGTGAAAGAGAGTGTAGTTCCCAGAGCTCCAAGTGTCACCTCCTTTGTGAAAAGGGAGGACTTTAGCCTGTTGCCAACATTGGGGAACTGAACCAGGTTGAAAGGAGAGGTTTAGAAGCAGCGAGTGGGGAGAAGCAACTATAGCCAGGGTGGAAGGGTGAAGAAATTTGAGATAATTTCCAAGAAAGATGAAAGGCGGGTGCAAATATAGGAACATAGGAAAGAGGAAGTAAGGAAGAGGACATCCAAGATGGAGGGACACCACAGCAGAACTCCTTTGTAGGATCTGAATAGATTATCCAAGATGCTTTGTATCAGGGTTGTATGTATAATTTTCAGGTAACACCATAACAAAACTGCAAAGCAGAAAGAACTGAAGGACAATGGAGAAGATAGTGCAAAACAGGAAAAGATTCATGGATTAAACTGGATGCAGCATCCCACCAACAGAAGGATCTGGCTTTACTCTATAGCGGCTGTGGTATGCTAGTGAAGACCACCTCATTATCCTAAATAAATCTCATTAGGACATGTTATACTCTCGTTTCTGCAGGAATCATATGTTATAAGACAAACGTATACAGGACCCTACTGCAAATGAGATGTGGCAGCAAATGAGGAAGAGCAACTGCTCAAACACTGACTTTAAACTGTTTAGTTGCAAAGAAGAGTGACTGGACCGAGTAAATGAATTCTATGAAAAAGTGAATCAAAGTTTATTTTCCTAAATTTCCAAGTTTCCACCCAAACACTCAAAACTCACCTATCCTCCTGACCAGAGGCAGGATGTAGCCATGGCGACTGCAATCGAAGGGGGCACATAACAGGGAACAAAAAGTTACATGAAATAATAATCAAAAGCCAAAATGTACACACGCAACTTGAATCAGGATGGGCACACTTTAGAAGAAGGAAGCAGCTACTCCATTTTCCATGTTCTTCCCTCCCCATACTACATAATACCTGCTAAGGGCCAAACAAATAGCCCTCGAGCAACATTGGGAACCAAACTCATTCTTCAGCCAATCTTCTTTGTGACACAGTTCTAAGCAGAGGCAAGCTTTTAACAAATCGGCAGTAAAGCGCACTCACAACCAACTGTACAGGCACAATAATGAGAGTGTGTGTGTATGCACACGCCCATTACTGGTGAAACAACTGGCCATATTGTGTTCTGAAGCGCTTTAAATGACATTTGTGACTATGGTTGTTAACAGAAACATCTTATGAAGAACAGGGTGCATCAAGCCCCTGTAGCCACATGAAAATGGGCTTTAACCTTTCAAGGCAGGCGAGATGTATTAAAGAAATGATTTAAGAAAAGGGCATTTGAGCTCTGCAATGGGAGGTGCATCTGGGACCCTTATCTTTAAAGAAATGAAACTTCCGACATAAGTACTGAGAAACACAAAATGTAGAACAGAACTTTAATACCCCAATTGTTGTCCTTTAGTAAAATGTGTTTTATACAGTATCTTTAGCGTATATTTTCCTATGCATTGGCCACAACAGGGCTCCATGTATACCAGTTGATTTAATGATTCAAAGTGACAGCCCCAGTATAGAAGTACCAGATGGGAATGGGTAGTACTCATCCTAACTGATTTAATGCGATTATGTAAGCACTGTGCATACTGCCTTCCCTTGTATACCATTCTGTTGTAATATGCAATAATATGCTCAATAAAAGAAATTAAAAGAAGAAAATGGGCTTTCAGTGAAACATAGAAACACACACTTTGATGGTAGATAATGACCGCTGGCCCACCTAGTCTGCCCATTTCCTACCTACTGGATAAGCTGCAGATCCTAGTTAACCAACAGCCTACTTCTTCCCACCCCCACCAGAATTGTCTTATGTCTGTCCCATGCATTCTTGAATTCCCCAGTTTTGGCCCCATAACCTCCTCAGGCAGGCGTTCCATGCATCTACCACCATCTCTGGCAAAAATACTTCCCTCACACTGCCCTGAGCGCCTCCCCCACCCCATCTTCAAATTGTGTCCCCTTGTTCTTGCACACTCTTTTCTGAAAGATGTTACCCTCTTGGAGTTTGCTGATTCCCTTGAGGTACTTGAAAGTTTCTATCATGTCCCCACTCTCCTCCTTTCCTCAAGGGTATATATATATTCAGCTCCTTTAGTCTCTCTTCATATGGCTTTGTTGCAGACCCTGTACCATTTTAGTTGCCCTCCTCTGGACTGCCTCCATCCTCTCTATATCCTTGTGGAGATGGGGTCTCCAGGATTGCATGCAGTACTCAGATAGGGTCTCTCAGTGATCCATGTTGAGGAGTTACGTACTCAAAAGTTACAGAAATGTTCTATTCTCATGTTGCATTTTCAAGTCAAAGCTCCCTTCTGTTACCTGGGGTGCTGTGTTTGATGCAGTGTATGTGACTATAATTAGCAGTTGAGCCAGCTCAGATAAAAGTAAAAGTAAAGGTGCAAGTATTCCCCTTTTCTCCAGGGTAAAAAGGTAGAACAGAATAAAATACACAGCCCTTCCCAAATCCACCGTCTGATATTTGACAAATAGGGAGTGATTATGGCACATAACAGGAAGGCAGGTCGGACAGCATTCCCACCCTTTCTGTCTGACACCATCACCATGGATAACTCACGCAGAACATCAGTCAGTCAGAGAATGCCAAGAAGAAGAGGCGAGGCATGGAATTAAAATTATTCCATAACATTAAAAAATCTTATTGTTGTTATATCTTTGGCAAGGTCAGTGACATCTGGAACCTGCAGGCAGTGGTGGGTGGCCCTTATCTAGAATGTAATGCTGCTAGAATTACTTCAAGGAAGACAAAATGCCATGTGTGCTTTTCTTTCAGCTTACCTTTCAGACAAAATTAAATGGGAAGGAATTGTGGCTTTATATAGTGCTTTTTAAACAAACTGTACACCAAAGTCCATTACAAACCAGGACAAGGAGGAGGAGAAGGAACCTTGCTGCCATTTTCCAGTCCACAGAGTGACTTAAACAGCACAGAGGTCAGAGACAGATTAGAGGAGGATACGCACAGGAGGTCAAGTGATTTGCACAGGATCACGCAGTAAGCAGATGGTGGCTGTTGCTGGATTCAAACCTGCGTGCCCAGAGGGTTGTTACGGCACTCTATCTGCACTATGTTAGGCATGTATGTATACACACACACACACGCATACCATTATCTGGTAACTGCAATTTATAAATTACACAATTCTAGAATGACTTAGCCCATACGATTGGTAAACTGAATTAACCACTATAATTCAGCTTTCCTTACTACTTCCATACGGAAGCAAACTTTCAAAGAAGGGTCATTTCCTGCATCTTGAGCGAGCAGCTGCTTGGTCTGTTTTACTGAGGGTTCCCGGTGTCTTGGGACAAGCCAAATTTAGGAATGTAGTCTGTCAGAGGTACATCTCAGCTCAACGAAATGATTATTATACTGTTTGAGGCTGAGCCAGGATTGCCCAAACACATGGCGAACACTCTCATTTCCCTTGTGGGGCTGTGCTCACTTTAATGGCTTCCCTCGCTTGTATCCTTCATTCATTATTTGCTGAGGGAGTGTTAGGCACAAAGAGCTGCTAGGTAAAGTCTTGGGTAAAGGAAAAGCATGGGCAGAGATCAGCTAGAAACGCAAAAGAGGTCACATAAAACATGAACTGTTGTTGTCACTCTTGTGTTTAGAGAATTATCATCCATTTTGATGCTGAACAGAAGGGAAGAGAGGTGGCAGATAAGAGTGATGAAGGGGACATCACAAGTATTTCTCCTTCTGGTGGCAATAGGTCTAAAACCAGTCCTGAATTTGCATTTAAGTGGCTGGCAACTGAGAACTGGGAAATGTCTGACTTTACATTTTATTTTTCTATTAAAAGTACGGTCCCTCAGTTCCTCCAATATATTTTTAAACATGTTTGTTAAATTATCCCTTCCCCACCGACAAAAAAAAAATACAGCTTGTCCTAGCAATGTTCACCTGTCTCTGTCCAGCTGCCTCTCGGTAGCTAACTGCCATTAGTGTCCTCACCAGGGCAGTGATATCCCAGACAGCAGCTGCGCACAGCTCTGCTGATGTAGAAATGCCAACGTGCAGTGTAGCCAAGGAACAGGATTACAAAAATAAAGAAACCACATATGGCATTAAATGCAACTAAAACAGCAAACTTCAAAGAAGCACTAGTGTATATTTCATATAAATTAATTAAAATCATGTATTCGACAGTTGTCAGTTGCTTTAGCCTTATTTATATTTGTTGCCCTAGAGATATATTTTGGATACCTCCTCGATAAAAGCACAATTGTGATGGAGTAAACGCTGTCTTTGTGTCTGCTGCTGCCCTCTCTGGGACCTCCATGAAGACAAGATACTGGCTCTCATGGAGCTATCCTGGTCACAACATGTTAGAAATATATTTATTTTCAGAACACATCATAATTATATTTATTTTTGTTAAAAAGACGTCACCTAGCACACTTCAAGAAAGATTAAAGTTCTGCTTTCTGCACATATTTAGAAAGTTCCTAATGAAAACCACCCAGCAGAGTGAGCAAAAATACGGAGACTAGTACACCACCAACTGTGAGGTACAAGCTGGTATATCTCACCGAGTTAGTGTGGTGATATCACAGGCACGGAGTGAAGCTCGAGGGGCCTCACGATATCATCACACTAACCAGGTGTGAATTCCAGCTTGTACCTCACAGTTGGGGTGTTTTCATTGTATATACTGCAAGAGAAGCCTATTTGGAAAACAGTCATCTTGAACAAAAACTAAATAAATAAATGCGTTACCACTGCCCTAACACATTTCCCTTGCAGTAGAAGAGTTACAAAATTGCCTGTTTCAGACACACTGTGATAATATACCTGCTTCACCCATAAGTTACCACAACACTGACACCAAAACAGAGTTTGAATAGTAACTTTGTTTGTATGTTATTCCTTGTGTTTTTTGTACTGTGTGTGTGTGTGTGTGTTGGGGCCTTAGTGCGGGCTCGTGGAGAACCACTACTGTAGGCGCTTATGATGATACATGCGGCACCTGTGGTAATGGGCTTGCATTTGGTAGTGAGTGGAGTGTAGCCGCTACTGTCTTTATGGCAGACGGCAAGGAATAATTCATGTTCTAGAATGTGAATTATTTCTTTGGAAAGTTAAATACAAAATTTCAGAGGCATCCTGAAATGGGCTCATTGTGTACCACTGGAATAAACTACATGTAGTGGAACTTGTCAGCCACCAGTATCTGACTGTGCTATGCTGGCATGCCCATGTGGAAAACTATGAACATACAAAACATACGAAAATGCCGGCAGAAAAGGCCTAGAGGTCTATCAAGTCTGCCGAGTGTACAGCTCGCAGTGTACTTTACTGCAGCTGCCCCCAGACCTCTTCCTTATCCTCCCGCCTGCCAATGCCACCCTCCCTAGCCTCCTATCTGTACTGCTCTTACCTCTGACCCTAACCTACAGGTATCCAAGGATTTTGCTATAGTGGCTACATACACCAATGTAATGCACTCCCCAACAACGTCAAGGACTCAACTATTCACGCCTTCCAAATGGGCAATATTCACTCCTCCACAAACTCCCTTGCACTTATACTTGGTCTTTTGCACTTCCCAACTCACTACGGTTGTTGGTTGCTGGTGCCCTGCCCCATGCTTTAATCTGTCTAGACAATCTGCTATTGCTGTATTTTCACACACACGCTGGGTCTCATGCACCAGGGCATGTAATTATATGTGGTTCAGAGCTCAGTGCTTATGTTACATACTGTAGCTGGATGATGTAGGTAGTACTTGGATACAGAGGCCAGATCAATAACTAGAACAATGCTTGCAAGGTACTAGTAGTAATATGTAATAATTAGTGCTTAAGTACTTCAGCATAGGCATGAGCAGTCAATGATTATAGTATACATAAGCTGGATAGTATGCAAGGCTTAAATGCTTGAACTGATGAGTAGTTTATTATGACTTTATGTCTTGGCCTTTCTCTGTATCCCAGCTGTAAGGAGGAAGCTTAGTCAGTATATGAGACCCCTCCCGTGGGATAAGAGTGCCGCAGAAGGAGGAGGTGTCAGGAGGATGGAGGTTGAATGCGACTCGCTCTAAGCAGAGCAGTAGTCTTCCCCACATAACCACGGGCAAAGCCCTTCAATTATGGTCACGTGATCATTCAGTGTTTATATTGGACATATTGCTTATACTTGGTCGGCAACTGTTAACCGATTCATCTGCTGCTGCTGTAACGGCTCTCCAGGACCCACTTGAAGACTAGGGCATGTGCCTAAATGTGATAATGTTTTATGCACTACACTGTTTGATTTAGAGAATTTCAAACTCTAATAACAAGTTCATTTTGAACTAGTAACAAGTACTACTCAGTCTCACGCCATTCTTTTCAGCCCTTTAACTGCCGGCTATTTCCATCCATCATTTCCTTAAAGTATACTGAAGAGCTGGTGACATCTTTTGAACACTTTAACAAGCATGATATTTACACAAAATGATGCTAAATATTTCATATACTACCTGTATATATCTCCCGGTTTTCTTTACTGCTAATGGCAACTGCTTGTAAACGGGATCCTTGTTCAACAGACTTTGTCTGCTCCTGTTGCCTGACACCACATATCATAATCCTCTATTTATGAATCACAATAGGTTGCCATAGAAATGATTATGATGTCACAAGGGATTATGCCATCACATGAGAGCAAGCAGCAGGAGTAGATGAAGAGGCCAAAGAACAAGGATCCTGTTTCCATACAAATTTCCCAGATAAAAGAAAAAAGGAAAGGTAAAACAGGAAATGTGGAAATGCCTCTAAAATAGGTTACAATTCCAGTCTTTCCCCAGAGGCACCACCTGCCTTTAATAATAGCTCGATTTCCAAACTGTGTGTCATTATTTGGGACGCTATTTGAAAATACAGTGAAAAACTAAATTTAAATACCTGTAAATTTCTTTCTCCGATGGCTGGTCTCCAGGCTTCCATACAGATGGGCTGTACCTTCTGATGCACATATGCAGGCAGAAACTAAGTCTGCAGCTGGGATATCCAGCCCTCCATTTCCTGTTTCCACTAATTATTCTGAAAGCAGTCCAAATGTGGCAATACTATCTGAACTTGGAAACAAAAACAAGAAAATTTAGCATACACAGCGACTGGCCAATTTGTACATTCTGGGAGAAGAGAAGCCGGAGACCAGCCGTCGGAGAAATAAAATTTACAGGTATTTAAATTTCATTTCTCTCTCTCTCCTAAGCTGGTCTCTGGCTTCCATACAGATGGGAAATACAAAAGCAGTACATCCCCAGATATTCCGAGTGGGAAGAATGTAATTGCCCTTAAGGGTCCACCACCGCAAGAACTCGGCAGCCAAAAGACGCTCTCGCTGTGGTCGTCACATCCAGTTTGTAAAATTTTGTGAACATGCGAATGGATGACCATGTAGCCACCCTGCTTAGGTCTGTTGTAGATGCTTCTCTGAAGTCCACCCAAGGTGGCCAAAGCCCAGGTAGAATGGGCTCTCACTGGGCCAGGCAAGGTTACTCCAGCCTGATCATAAGCAGCGGTGATGACAGAACAGATTCATCTGGTTACAGAGTCCTTTGAAGCTTTTGTTTTACCCATATTTTGACCTGTAGTTAGAATGAACAAATTGGAAGTTTTGATTAGAATCCGTTCTTTTGATATACATTTTCACCACTCATCTTGGATCTAGCATGTGAAATTCCCTTCCTTTTCATTTTTGGGTGTGGGCAGAAGGAAGGCAAAATCAACTACTGGTTGCAGTGGAAAGAAGATATAACTTTTGGTAAAAAACCTAGAAACACAGAAACATAGAATTTGATGGCAGATAAGGACAGCTTGGCCCACTTAGTCTGCCCATTTCCCTACCTAACGGATAAGTTGCAGATCCTAGGTAACCAACAGCCTACTTCTTCCTACCCACAACTAGAATTGCCTTATGTCTGTCCCATGCATTCTTGAATTCCCACTGTTTTTGACTCTACAACCTCCTCAGGAAGATGTTCCATGCATCTATAATCCTCTCTGTGCAGAAATACTTCCTCACGTACCTCTAGAGCGTACCCCTCTATCTTCAAATTGTGCCCCTTGTTCTTACACATCTCTTTTTCTGAAAGATGCTACCCTCTTGAACTTTGTTGATTCCCTTGAGGGTATTTGAAAGTTTCTATCATGTCCCCTCTCTCTCCTTTCCTCAAGGCTAATACATCTTAAGCTCCTTTAGTCTTTCTTCCTATGTCTTCTGGTGCAGACCTGCACCATTTTGGTGCCCTCCTCTGGACAGCCTCCACCCTGTCTATGTCTTTGGGGAGATGGGGTCTCCAGAACTGTACACAGTACTCCAGATGTGGTCTTACCAACTGTCTGTACAGAGGGCAACCTGGATCTGTTCAAGCACCACAGAGTCCTGATGAAACACAGTATACAGCTCTTTGGACAAAGGCTCCTAACTCGCTGATTCTCCTGGCTGAAGTAATAGCTATAAGAAAGCGACCTTCATTGTGAGATGCATGAGGATGTCTCCTTGAGAGGCTCAAAGGAGCCTTGGTCAAAGCTTTGAGAACCAGATTAAGCCTCCAAGGTGGTACCGCTGTTTGATTGGAGTGGCAGGCTTTTTAATGTTGTTGCCCTTAGAAACCTCCCTGAAATGGGGATGTGAACGCAATGATTCACCTGAATCCACTAACAAGAGTGCCCCAGCACAGAAACCTGAACCCTTAAGGTGGCTGGCTACAGACCTTGTCAAACCCATCTTGAAGGAACTGCAGTAGTACAGGCAATATATTGGCTGGTTCTGTATGTGTTTGGATTGCAGCCAGAACAATAATTTCCGCAAAATCTGTAATATACTTTAGAGGAAGAGAGTGGACGTGAGTTCACCATCATTTCAATAACAGGAGCTGTGTAGACTAGCTCTTGAAAGTTTCCGCTCATTCTCACCATGCCAAAAGGGTGAGGTTGCTCAGACTGGGGTGCAGCACCAAACCCTGATGGAGAAGATCGGGGCTGATCTGAAGGTTAGAGGTGGTCACCTTGAAAGATGAATGAGAAGCGGGAACCGAACCATGGGTGACGAGGCCATCGGGGACAGACTCTAAATCAGTTCTGCCCAGTCCAGAGCCACTTTGTGGAGGACTCTGGATAGAAGCAGTATTGAGGAAAGGCATACAGGAGACCGAACTGACCTCAGTCTAGGAAAAGGCATCCTGAGCCACCGCTAGTTTGTCCTTGGCCAGGAGCAGAATTGCTTTATCTTAAGAGTTTTGTCAGCAAGCTTAAAAGATCTATCGGAGGATTGCCCCACTGTTCTTTTTAGGATGTGGGAGGCACTGTCCTTCAGCACCCATTCCCTGGTAGAATATTTCTGTGACTGAGCCAGTCTGCTGTGCCATTTTCCTGTCTGGAATGTACACTGCTCGTATGCTTGCCAGGTGGTGCTCAGCCAATTGAAAGAGAAGCAAGGACTCCGTAGCATTTTGAGCTTCTTTTCCGCCCTGATGGTTGATGTATGCCATCGTTGTCCGATTGTCTGTTACTGTTCAAGTGTATCAGAGCTAGGCGTACTGCTCTCATCTCTAGTATGTTTATGCTGTATCTTGTTTCTAACAGAGACCACTTGCCCTGAGCTGACAGCTGATGGTGAGCTCCCAGCCTCTAAGGCTGGCATCGGTTGTGTTTCAGATTTGGTGTGGATGGCCCATCTTGCGACCCTCATGACATTTGTCCTCCGAGTCTGCCACTGGAGGAAGTTTTTATATGTTGAGAAACTGGGATCAGTTGGTGCTGGCTGTGTCTGGACTGGGACCACAGCCTCAGCAAGTGTGCTTGAATGGGCCTCATGTGGACTAGAGCCCAAGGGACTGAATCCACCAGCGATTCTAGAGTCTTAATTAGCTGCATGAAGGAGTGAGCCAGTAGTTGAGGAGCTGTGTGAAACTTCTTGATGAGCTTCAGCAGCTTCCTGAATTTTGCTTCCAGTGGAAAGACTTTGTTGGCTTGTGTCATGAAGTCTGCCCCAGGTGGTTCAAGGTCTGCCTTGGAGTTAGGAACTTTTTCCCCAGTTGATGACAAAACCGTCTGCTGACAGGCACCGGACTACCTCCGCCACTGTTTGCACTGCTTGGTCGAGCTGCAGGGCCTTGATGAGAATATCGCTCAAGTAAGGGAAAAGTTGTATCCCTGTTTCCAAAGGTGAGCTATGACCACTACTAGCACCTTGAGAATGTCCCTGGGGCTGAAGAAAGCACGAATGGAAGTGTTCTGAATTGCAAGTGCTGCTCCCCACCTTGAACCTGAGATATTGCCTGTGTAGTTCCTGAATGAGAATATGCATATAGGCATCTTGCAGATCGATGGATGCCAGAAAATCCCTTTGTTGCAGCTCCCTGATGATTGATGACAAGGTTTCCATCTTGAAGGGTCTGCTGCAGACAAAATGATTCAGGAATTTGAGGTCTAGGACTAGCCTGAATCCCCATGTGTGTTTGGCATGATGAAGAATAGGAGTAGACCCCCGACTGATCTCTGAGGGGGGAACTTGCTCTATAGCCCCTGCTTGAAGGTCTGTAATGGCCTGTAACATCGCCTGTCTCTTGGACGGGCTGCCGAGATGGGGAGGGCACCACATGAGGTAGTGGGGCTTGGATTCAAATTCTTTAGGTAACCCTTACTGATGATGTCTATGACCCATCTGTCTGACGTGGTTTGGACCCATTCCTCCAGAAATTTTAAAAGTCTGCCTCCTACTCGAGGATGGGCCCAGATAATTTCATATGTCTGGGGTCTGAGGACCATGGTTTGCCCTGCCTCTTGACTGGGGCATATGCACTTTAGCTGTCCCCAAATTCCTTCACGCCTCCATCAGAGCTGAGCCAAACAGGAGATTACCTTCATAGGGGGCGTTACTAAATCGCTCTTTGAAAAGTAATCTGTTTGCCAGGTCCGGCTAGAGGTTGCGGCAAGTCAAGTTTGATAAAACATGGTCCAAGTGGCGCACCTGACTGTCTCCTCTGATAAGTCTGCTGCATAAGCTGATGCCAAACCCATTAACTGCAGCTGATGAATAATATCCTTGTTCTTCTCTGGGTCCTCAGTGAATTGAAAAAGTAATTCTGAGGCCCAGGACAGATGGCTCTGGCCGAAAAAGATTGGCAGCTGCCATGGTGAGAGACGTTGCTGATGTTTGGAAGGCCTTCTTGAGTGAGGCATCTACTTTCCTGTCCACTGGGTCCCTGAGTGATGCTCCTCCCTTGGCTGGGATGACCGTCTTCTTGGTGAGGTTCAAATCAGAGGGTCGATTCTGGGACAGTCTAGCCACTATTCAGATTGTTTCTTGTCAAACTTGAGGAGCTTAGAGATCCGCCAGGGCACTGGATAGGTGCGTTCTGGACCTTGCCATTCCTCTTTTAGCAAATCCTCTATGGCTGGAGGAATAGGGAAGGCTGTGGCTGATCTAATGGCAGATGCCAGGTGAAAGGCCCATTTCGGCTGTGCTACAGCCACTGGGGAAGAATTGAGATGAATTTCAGCTATGACCTTCTTGATTGAAAAGTCTAGTTCCTCCAGGTCAAGTTTCTGGACAGGGAGTCATCCAAGTCCGAAGATGAGTCCGTAGCTCCCCTCTTCTAGAGAAGAGGAACTGGAGTCTGAGGAGTCTGGGGAACAGTCCCTATGATGCTTCCCTATGGGTGCCCCTAGATCTACTCCGAGAATGGGAACTTCTTCTCTCTTGCGGCGTGAGGAATGCTGATCCTCCTCGTCCCAGGATCTGCTTCTGTATCAGGATTTTTCTTTTTATCATAGTGATGTGAGGACAACTGCCTCTCTTCAGATGAGGATGGGGACAGGGTCTTCTTTCTTTTTGCCTTCTTGTGAGGCCTCACATCTGGTGATCCCAGAGGTTGCCAGTCAAAGCATGCAGTATCCAGAACAAAGGCCCTATTTAGCTTGTCTATGAGGTCTGGGGCTAGAGAGGGGCTGCGGATTGCTGGGTCTCCCTGGTGGCAGCTGCTGTCTCAGACCTGATGGCTGCTGTTTGCTCAGACCTGTCTGTCTGTTGGCAATCTGTCTGAGCCAAGGAAGGGAGGCCTCGTCATGCCCTCCCAATTGCAGATGCTGTCTTCGCATTTTAGGCAAAGCAAACCTGTGAAAATGATTAGAACACGGATTTGTAACATTGGCATTTTCTGCCCCTGGCAGTCTTGTCTGAGGCCATGACTGAAAATGGCTCTAATCCTTGATTCCACCTACCCCCGGTAGAGATTCCTGATGATACGGGGAGTCTGGAAGAATGCTGAAGCCCCAATGGAACATCTGCTGGCCCTTTAAGGGCAAAAAGCTGAGCTGTTTAAACTGTTGGTTGATTAGTTAATATTTTCTTGTTCCCTTAGTTCTTTCTTGCTCCCTTAGTGCTTGGGGGTGGGGGTAGAGGCTGCAGTATGCATAAGAAATTCTGTTTATTCTGAGCAGCACTCCTTGTAAAATGCAGCTCACTGGCGAGATAGCACTGGAATGTCGATGGCGACTGAATTAGAGCTGCAGGCCCACCGTCGATAGCGGCTGAAAGATTCTGAAGCCAGTATCACAACGGGAGAAAATGACCCTGCCGTGACAAGGAGAGAATCCTCTCAGAGCACTGAGGTGCCACTACTGTCCGATCACCGTAAAACGGCATCCATCAACTGGATTGGGCCCAGAATCGCGGAAAAACCTCTGCGGTAGAGTGAGGCCAGTCTGTGCAGCTTGCAAGGCTGAGACTGAGGCCCATGCAGGAGTGCTCTAAAGTGCTGAGATTCTTCAGAAAATTCAATTAAATTTTGTGACTTACAGACTGATGTCTTCAGTGCTCTGAAGTGCTGAGATTCTTCAACAAATCCAATAAGAAATTAAATTTTGTGACTTAGTCTGGTGTCTTCCAGCCCTGCCACATTGTGATAGAGCTCTGCTGCAGAGTACCTGCTGGTTGGAGGCAAGGAGGCAGGGCTACAGTAATGGGGGGAAAAGTGGGAAGTTGTCCGGGGCCCCGGCCCAGAGGGGCCCACCTAAGGAGCTAGCATTACCCCTGGCATTAGCTGGTTTAGGAAACAGGGGCCCATTTCAAGTAACTTGTCCGGGGCCCCAAAATTCATTGCTGCAGCCCTGGCAGGAGGTAAACTGGTGGAAACAGGAAATGGAGGGCTAGATATGTCCAGCTGCAGAGCTTAGTTTCTGCCTGCATATCTGCATCAGGAGGTACAGCCCATCTGTATGCAAGCCCGAGACCAGCTAAGGAGAGAGAACAGAAATTTAAAATATACTGTCTTCAAATAAAACTACAGTATAAAGAACTGTGCAAGTAACTTGATCTTAAGAAAAGGAGGCATGCCTCACTCAAGAAGTCAAACAGAGGAACAAGTTACAGACAACAGACATGGCTGATCAGGAAATATGTCAAACAACTGCACAGAGTTATCTTGTCAATGTTACTGACAACAGCTTCATATTCTCTCTGCCAGCCTTATCCCTCAGCTTAGGCGTAAGCCTTCATACAAAAGAACTGCCTTTGACATATCAGCCGCATCTGTGTCACCCTCATTTAAATAACAATGAGGACTGGAAGGTTCCTTCTATGAATCTGCCTTCCCAGATCCTGAATGCGGTGACCACATGCTCAGGGCACTAAAAGAGTTCATTGACCTTCCTAATCAACTGTGGCAGGGCTTGTGAATGACAGGCACATTCACAGTCCTGCCTTGCCTCTCAACTTTCATTCATAAAGAAAAAAAAGTGACATTGTTCACTCTGCAATACGCCAGGAAAGGAGAAATGGGAAATTCAGTACCACGGAGGCCCCTCTGCTCGGACTATACAACTTGAGTACAGCGTATACCTTCTCCCTACCAGCAGCAGGACTCCTATTTGTGGGGACATTCAGATCTGCACTTCCTTTACCAACACTTGCCTCACTGGGTTTTGTTGCCCCATACTAGCAAGCATACACTGAGCTCTGGACGGCCTCCTCTCAATATGTGTTTTATTTCTGTAGTGGAAGACATGCTCAAAACAGTAGTTGTTTCAGTTAGCATGGCCCATGTGGAGATTAAACGCACTGTAAGAAACAAAATCCATCCAAGAACCTCTGGAAAATAAAGCAATGATGTGAAAACACTGACCAAGTCACAACAAACTTCAGTAGCAGCCAAATGTCCCATCCTCCACTGCATCCTACCAAAGAAGAGCTTAGAATTGAAAAGAGTAGTTTGAGTGAGTACATACTGTGTGTGGGGGGGCTCTATTCTTGAATACACCCAGTAAAGCACTAAGTGATTGGAATACCATTATCAATGCTGTGTGTAGATACAGTACACACAATATTTCCCGTGAGGTTTGGGCACCCAAAACTGCTCGGTTTCCCTTTGCAGTCCAGTCACCCAACCTTCATGCCCATAGGAGACATCTCACAGAGGCCTTACTTAGAACTCAGAGAACTGAAGCTGCAGGAGGTGCCTACCAAACTTGCAGTACACATTTAAGAGCATTCTGCTATGTTCAAGGGCTCCGTGACCTAGCTAAATGTGCTAATGCAGTTGCGTCCAACGCACTTCAAAAGATATGAACAGTTGCTGCAGGCATTAGGCGAGATAGGAAGTCAGACTTAGAGGTCAAGTGAAGTGCAGGGACAGCAGGGGAGAGACAGGTGAAAGAAGTCAGCACTGTGGCTCCACACTTGTACACTAGTGTGAAGAGATCATCTGCTTCCAAAAGCACCCAAACTCTTAGCATCAGCAGTCAGATCCACTCCCTGTTCTTAAAGGAAAACACCACTTACTTGCTAATGCTCTCCTGCTACTGCCTATCCCCGATTTGCTGCCATCTCATGGGAGCTACTCACTACTGCCTGGGAATGCTAATATGCCCTTCAACCAATGTGCTGAGTCAGCAGGGGCACATTAGCTTATCCTGGAGCGAGGAACAACAACTCCCACGAGACGGATGCTGGCAGCCTTAGAAAACTAAACTTTAGAGTCGGCCCACTGGCACATAGGCATTAATCCATCTGCGACACTGACGGACCCAGGTTCAGGAACTTATCGGGAAGTCGGAGGACCGACCAGGAGGAGTAAGGCTTGGCGTCCGGTGGACTGCTCTCTTCTCCGGGAGAGGGAAAGGTTGGTGTCCAGCACATTACAGACCCCTGGCAGAGGCCGGGATCCGCTGCAACCATACAGGGGCGGGGCGGACTCTGGTCATCATTGCATGTCCCCCACCGGGTTATAGCAACAAGAAAAAATGCCAGCCCCATCAATGATGCTGGCTCTGCTGCCATTCCTCTAGGCCATCAGTGATCGCTTCGCAGCCCCACTCAGGGGTAAGCCTGAGCATGAGGGAGCAGGTGGTGGAGCCGCGCGGAGCCAGCGTGCCCGGGCAACGGCAAAAAAAAAAAAAAAAAGGAACTTTACAGCACTGTTTAAAACATAAATATCACTACCCAAATTAAGTTAGAAAAACTTGTTTTCATACAGAACTGCTAATCGGAGGCACAGGCACTAGCAAGAGAATGCTAGCAGGTAAGCGTGTATTCCAGTTGGTTGGTATATGGAATTCACTCCAGGTGGCACAGTAAACTTAGAAATTAAAGACGCATTTAAAGAGAACCATTCCTGCAGTTTTTAACGTCTCCCCAAAACAAGAAGCTCCCTTACTTTCATGGGAGTTCCTCTATAGTAAAAGCAGCCTCTGTGCTTATGCGCTTAAAGAAGGGAAGGAAGGATGGTAAGTACTCCCAGAGATAGCAATGCAATCCTTCCACTTCCTGTTGCTGGCCATGCCCTGTTTACTGAAGCAGCTACAGGAGAGTGTGGGGGTCTGCTCCATTGGCATTATATGGAGTGTGATTTTAAAACACAGTTTTCAGTCATTTAAGTGGCCAGTTGGTAAAGAGCAGACCAGGGTTCACTAACATGATTCTTGTTTTACCAAATGACCCTTAAGTGGCCAAAACTGTGGTTTAAAAATCACGCCCATGCACTTCAATAAGCGACTCGCCTTTTCCTATAGCCGCACCATAAAACATTAAGAGCGGTGCATGGCCAACAAAAGGGAAGTGGAAAGGATCACATGCTAGCCCTCAGGGCCAATTTACAATCCTATCCTCGGGGGCATAATTAGTATTACAGAGGCTGCTTTTACTACAGAGGAGCTTCCACGGAGGTAAGGAGCTTGCTTGTTTCTATGTAGCACCGAGAATGGTGCTTTTTAGGATAAAATTAGATAATTATTTGCAGGTGTCAAAATAGATACATACAATTGAGACATGTGTGTGGGGGCCTCAATAAGAGACAAGTCTTCTTCCGCCTGGCCATTTGTATGTTCTTATGAAGTACTTGGGTATTTGGCACAGACGTCCACAGCAGTAAGCAATGTGCACCATTAGCTGTTCACTAAATTCAGAAACAGATCGAATGGAGACAAAAGTGGCCTTTCAACTCAAGGAAGAACAAGAGCGAGAGAGAGAAAAGCCTACTTTCTACTCAGGGTTGCTTTAAGACTGGTAATGACATAAGCATCATAACCAGATCTCCTACTTGCCACAACTATATGGCTAACAAACTGTTTCTGCCTCAGAACACACTGGCTTTACTATTTTTTTTTTAAGGAAACTAATTTTGCAAAAAGGGTTTTGCATTTAATAGTCAACAAAATGAAGAACAGAACAAAACAAAATCACTTAAACTTTTATACAGCAAAATGTTAGTTAAGGCCAAGGTGACAGAGAAGCAGAAAGAAAAACTGAACTATAGTAAGCACAAAAATTACACAGGCTACCCTTGTTTTCCCACTAACACTAAACTCTTCAGCCTCCGTAGCCAGCAAGCTGGCATGTCGTTCTATGAATCAGCTCATTTAGCTGAGAAAATGAGCCCAAGTGTGATAAACTCCACTTTTCGTTTTATTAGTTCTCCTTGACAAAAGTATGACTGAAAGGAAGGGGGTTTAAGGAAGTGACTCCCTCATACCTCACCCACTCCACAAAGTAAAATTATTATCCTTCCCTCCGTTTTTTTGGCACACTTACTCTAACCTTGCCAAGCCTTCCTGAACTATAGAAACTTTTATTTGGGTTCAGGGGCCTAAGAAAACTGTTTTCCATCAAGTGACCCTGAAAAAGAACACAGTCAAAGAGGAAGGCCTTAGGTAGCAGCTCTGGCACCCTTGGTGTGACACATAACTTCAAATATTGAATGCATGTTTGTGGAAAAAAAGGCTTCAGTCCTGCTTACCAGAGTTCCTGCCCTTCCCCAGCAGTGCTTTTGTTGTTTCCATAGTTGACAGTCCCCCGCCAACCACACACACACACACACACACACACATTTTTCTTTCTTTCCATCAGGGGACCTGTGCTAATCTTTTAGAGCCACTTTAGACTGACGTCAATTCAATTTTGGGATATAGGAACTTCTGTGCCGCTTTGACAAAAGATCTGTAGAACTCTTTACAAACTCACATACAACATTCATTGGACAATGTGGTCTAGTGGTTAGAGCAAAGGCTTGGGAACCAGGAGGCCCAGGTTCAAATTCCACCAGTTCCATTTACTCACTGTGTGACTCCTGAATAAGTCACTTTATTTCCAATCGCTGAAGTCCAACCAGCTGCAAAGATGTGTAAAAGCAGGACTCCACCAGACTTGAGATGCTGCATCTCAGCTCTGCTAGCTCAAGGCCAATAAACTGCTTGTAAAGCACTTTGGGATGCGGTGCATGAACAGTACTACATACATTTAAATTGCATATTAGACTGGAAAAGATTGCTCTTAGCCAAGCAGAATGCAGAGTTACTGTCCAGTTATTCTGTGATAAACGGACAGTAAACAGAATAATGGTACAGTAGCTCTGTGTTCTCATTGGCTAGACTGACTAATGAGACAATGACATGACTCTGCAAGCCTGTTTCACTCAAGTTCAGCTCCATTTTACTGAAAGTGCTAAAACTGTAAGTACAGAAACAGAACGTGTTAAAATGTTTTAAGGCCGGCTCAATGGCACAGAGTGAAGGGGGGTCGCTCGGCACGCTGGCGACCAGGGTTCATGTCCCGAGCCCAGGTACCAGGAGTGGAGGACAGCAGGAGGGAATTCAGAGCATCCATTGGACGCTTCCTCCCAGGGGATGGGTTGAGCCTAGGCACCCTTGGGTGGACTAAGAGGCGGCAGCAGCTTAGAGAGCGATGGGGCCTCGACCGCGCCCCGTGAGGTCCCCACCCAGGGTTGCTGTGCTCACACATGACCAAGAACCGCTGTGGGCAGGGTCAAAAACAGAAAAAATAAGGGCTCCCCGCCCGACCCGGATGTGAGTAATGGGAAGCCGGACCAGCCTGCAGCACCTAGGATCGCCGCTTGGCTAGTAGTACCCTCAGAAGAGAGGGACCCACCAACGAAGGGATATGTTGGGTTACCTGGGGGCTGCAGTAGGAGCTGGTAGTTGGTGGCAGGGGTCAGATGGGGCTGGGACCTAAGCACTCTGAAGGAATGGCCAGATGGGGGTGCGAATGGGGTTGAGCATAAATACAAAAATACCAAAAAATTTTAAATCTTGAAAAATGTTATGTTGTCTTCTATAAACTGTTCTATTAATGTGGTACAGGAAAACACATTTTAAATAGTAACTTCAGGCCCAGTGGCGCTGAGGGTTAAGGCACTGGATGCCCTCACCATACTTCACGCTGGTGACCTGGGTTCTGGAATAAGCCCGGGCCGTCGGGGTCAGAAGGAATGGGTAGGGATTGAGCATCCAGAGGACAGCTCTCCTTCCTAGGGTGGGAGTAGGGACATGCATCACTCCTGAACGACTTCTGGTGACAGTCAGGGGTAGCCATGGAACCGGCGACACCACTGCATGACAAAGGGTGGAGCTCAGTGGATGTAGGGATGTCACTGCACATCTGAGCTCCAACAAGGGAGGATAGGGCAGGAGAAAAGCAAGAAAAGCCCTTATCTCCCGGTGAGGCGATGGCAACTACCAGGAGCCCCAGCTCACAAGCCCAATGTCGGCCGCATCCCCAACTTCCCTTGGGGACTCGGGGCCTCCAAGGAGGCAGAAGAGCCGAGTCCTGACAACCGATGTAACGGTCAGGGATCGGTTCAGATGGATGGTACGGCACCCAACTGAGTGTGGAAGCCTGAGAGATGCCCCAGAGATAGGAGAATAAACAGTGTTAGAAAAAAAATAGTAATCTCAGAGTCCGCTTGTCTTTCCTTCTTACAAATCAGTCACCTTTCCAGTATAGTACTAACATACTAATTGCCAGCAGATTAGGCCTTACGCGTCCTATGAGTCTGCTCGAACCTCAGGTCCTTATTTGGGAACCAAGGCCCCCCTTATGTTCTGATACTTCCCTTTTGTATCTGTCCCACCCTCCCCTGAAGCCCTCCACCGTGGAAATCTGGACCAGCTTGCCAGGCAGCCCGTTCCAAGGTTCCACCACCTCTCCAGTGAAAACCTCCTCTCTTTCCCCTCGTCCTTCCACCTTCCAACTTCAACCCATGTCCCTCTGGTGATACCTCCTCCTTTAGTCTAAAGATCCCTCCGTGTTTACCCTATTTATTCCCTTGAGGTACTGGAAGACCTCGATCATGTCCCCACTGTCTCTCCTCTCCTCCAATGAGAACAGGCCAAGCTCCTCAAGTCTGTCCTCATAAGTCAACTGCCCCAGTCCTCAAATCATCCTGGTAGCCCTCCTCTGTACCCTCTCCAGGAGCTGTATGTCCCTCTTCAGGTGCGGTCTCTAGTACTGTACACAGTACTCAAGGTGTGGTCTAACCAGTCCATTGTACAGCGGCAGAATCACTTCCATGGATCGGGGAGCAACAGATACAGTGCATAAGGGAGGGAGAGGCATCCTTGGGGTTAGGGATCACGGACCTTACAGAATTAAAATAGAGTAAGTGAAAATGCTTAAAAAACATTGCTTTCCTTGCGAAAAGCCTAATCGGGTGGTAGGACTGTGTGGTGGGGGAGTGAGGAGCCCGTTTTGACAGTATTCCTTTAAACTGCTCCTTTTCTTTGCTGTAGTGAGAACAAAGAGGTGAAGTAATTTAAACGCTAACAAGAAAGAACAATATGTAGGATGTATAAATTGTACAAGAAGGCAGATACTTTCCAATTTGTCTGGTTTCTATAAACACAAAAGCCCCAACTCAGCACAAAGCACCATAGGTATGCAAATCCATGTGTTTGTGGGGACTAGAAAATGATTCAACTGGTGCTACATTCTGTTTCATATGTCACTTACTCAAGACTGCACCACAGCAGGAACACACACACACTCAATGTAACAATAATCTTTAAAATATGAACAAAAAGTGCACATAACAACAAAAGGCAGAAGACATTGCTTGCCACCTAAAAATGAAGAGCGTGCATGGAGGGAGGTGCAACCCCTACAAATGGGGGTTCCCAAAAAGTCTTCCTTGAGGTTGCCTAAATGCTCACTGCCAGGCTGGTGTCCCATGCTTCAGCAGTTTAATGTGATTACCAGAGCCTGCATAGCCTCTGTGTACTGTCTCTTTAAGAGCTGCCTAATTGCAGTTTAAGTAATCTGAGAGGGAGCTCTGTTGAAAGATGTAACTGTTTACTGAAAATCATTTAGAGTGATAATGATAATGTAGTTTGTCTAACCTGCCTTCTTTGTAGCAAGGACTGTTTTGTTTGTCTCCACCATCTTGGTCCAGGACTGCAAATTGGACCAAACAGTACTGGTGGGACCTAAATGTAGCCGGACTACAAGAGCCGTCTGAATTCAAAATCTGTAGGAACTATAGTTTGGAGTTTTTTTGCTTTTTGCAACTGATCGGAGAGTTTTGCTTTGACTGACAGCCAAATCAGCCAACCAAATCTTCTGGATCTTGGGAAATCCCAGGCTGCTTGAGTTTTCAGTTAGATCTAAGCTGGAAGCTGAACAACAAGGAGCTGAAGTGATTCTGAGCAGCAATCCTGAGTGGATTCGCATGGGAGAACTCTGAAAAGGCCAAGTGTTTGGCCTGCATGTCGGTGTGCTGCTCCTGACAGGGAGAGAAGACAATTATTTTGGACTAAATCCAAGTTTGTGTGAGTAAAGTAAGCTACTGAAGTGGGCCAGGCTCAACCTGAAGAAGACCGGATTTTGCTGAATGCGATCGGCCTGTCAGGAGTTCCAGCTAGCCCTAAGCTCCCGTGTGTGCAGAGACTTTGCGATTGTGACCGGGGAGCACTTTGCCTGGTACAGAAAAATTCCTTACATGTAAATGTGCTATGAGCTGCTAGTGGGTCATGAGTTAGTCCCCCACTGTGTGAACTGTGTTCTGCTTGCTGGAAGCTGTATCCAGCCCAAAGCGGACTGCATCCGAGTTTGTCTCCATGCACTCTGGGCCTTGCCAGACTGGCCCAGCCAGACTACCCACTGCACAGAGAAGCCAACAATGAGAGACCTGCCTGGGGTTCAGCCGCCTGCCCACGCTTGAACAGGAATGACACCTCTGCGACTCATGTGGGCCCTGCTTCTCCTGGCATTCCAGATCAACCACCTGCAGTCTCAATCTTGACCAGCCTGCATCCAGTCTTGGGTATCGTGAGTAAATACCAGGGTAGCTCCCTGCAACAACAGCTTAATCTGAGTGTGTCATCTGATTGTCTTGTTGTTTTGTTTCCTTTACTGAACTGAGCCCTCTGGCTCGGATTACAAATATTGTGTACTGTGCATGTTGTGTTTTCCATCACAGGGCCCCAACCAGCTGCAACCCCGGCAGCGGTCCTGGCTAGCCCAGCTCTTCTCCACCTGGGTACCGAGAGGTGGACTGTGTGGGGACTCAAAGTGCATGCATAACTGCTTGATTGATATAAGCTTTAAGCTAATTAACCTGATTTTGCCCCTCCTTGTTCAAGTCCCCTGAATAAATCACATCTAACTTTTTCTGCATGTAATCTGACTGTGGTTCCAGTTTGTGCTCAAAGTACTGTACTGTTGCTATTTACTGTGCAAAACCTTGTTTTTCAGGGGTCCCCAGGGTCGAGCCAGAGGAACCAGTCCTGGTGGTAAGTGCAAACAGTGTGGGTACTTGTGTGGTGTACCAGGGGTATTGTGAAAGTGATTATTGTACAGTGTCCAGGCCACTAGAGGGGAAGGGGGTTACAGTGTCCCAGAGGGCTGTACCCAGGTTAGCTTGACCACTACCAACCCTGATCTCCGGGTGGAGCACCCGCTTCAGAACTCAGGGCCCTTAACCTGCTACTAGCCAAGCAGGCAGGGATACTAGCCCTTGGGAGAGCACCACTTAGGGGTTACAGGAGGCTTTTCTGATTTTGGGGTGCTCCCAGTGAGAAAGGTCTTGGGGACCCTACTGAACCTACACCAGCCTCATGTCTTCTGCACCATATACTAAATACACATCATTTTATTTTCAATGCATCCAGAGATATCTTTATGAGGGAGGCAACAATGTTAGTCCTTGGAGCCCCTCCCTGCACCCCAGATCCATTTCTGTCAATCTGTCGCTGATTGGCAAGGCCGCACCTTGGCAAGTAATGGCATGACACAATGGAGCCACACAAAAGCTCCGCACAGCACAGTGCTGCCCTTTACTTCTACTTTAAACAAAATAATAATGGAGGAGAGAGACTGAAAATAACACTTAAAAATGAATGAGGTGCACTGGCACTAGCAGCCACCCCTCACCGCAGGTGTTGCTGATACCTGAAATAGAATATAATATTCCAAACTTAATTAAATAGTTTCTTTTAATTTCCTAAAGCAAAGTGCTGCAACATCACTTACTAATCGACTGCCTTTTTCTTCCTGATGTTAATGCACTATTGCATTAATTATGGAACCTGCATGACACCACAGTGTCACAGCAGCAGTAGGGTTAGAGTGACGCTGCATAACGGTTACATAAGGATACTGATTTTCCATTAAAAAGGGCAATTATCATTTTACAAAGTCTAAAAATCCATTTTCCCAAAACTGAGTGCTAATCAACAAGTTTTACACTAAACATGTGGCATAAAATGGGGTTTTACATACATCTGCTGCCAGGTGTGGCTTTGAATGTAGTGGCAAGTTCAATTTTGATATTTTTTTTCCATTTTTGCTAAAAAGTGTGGCTTCATCAGTGTCTATAGCTATGATCACTATGAGTTTAGGAGAAAAGAATGCCTTTCCCACTTAAGGAAGGAAGCTATATGTACTTCAAACAAATGGCCCTGGAAGGCAGTGTTCACTGTTGTTCAGTGGCTGGTATACAAAGCAGTGAAACAGCTGTTTCCAGATTGGAACACGAGGCAAGGAAGTGGTGCACTCAGTAATGACTGATAAACAAGTACAATATAAAAAAAAAAAAAAAATTTAGGGTGCCTCCTGACAAAGCTCTTATAGGCGAAGCACTGGGGCATCTGCATAGTCATACTCATCTGTCTTTTTCCCGCACTGTGTTATATACACATTTTTTGCTATATTGCATTTGTTTGTCACTTGTTGCTGAGTGCACCACTTCCTTGCCTTGTGTTGAAGCCAAGTGAGGGTGGCTGCCCTCCGTGGTCACACCAGCATGCTCTCCATTAATGCCGGTCACCTACTCTGTGATTCCCAGGTTTGAATCCAGCCATGGTCTCAGCTCCCTGTGTGACACAGAGAAAGTCTTTGACCTTCCATCTCTTCAGTCCATCCAGCTATCAAACTAGGTAGATGCCACTGGAAATGGCTGGGTCCTTTTATTTCAGTTGGGCAGCCGGGGAAATACGTTTTGAAACTAAATGGAAAAAATACAGCCACCCTGATTGTCACATCTGCTCTAACGTTATAATAGAATTTATAAAATGGGGTATAAAACTCGACCAAATCAAACAACTTCATTTGTTAAAACACAGCAGTGACCATTGATATTTACCTAGAAACCGCACAGTTCATAACTAACCTACCCTAGCTACCCAGCAACAATCTAAGTAAATTACAATAAAAACGTTTTACCAAATGTTTTCTACTCTTATACATAAAACCCACTACAGGGCATAGATTTCTTTAAAATAAATGTAGTTTCTGGGTTTATTCAAAGGACATGGACTTTGTTACCAAACTCACCCATTCTACCTAGCAACAACCTAACTAAAAGAAAACAAAACCTTTTTGTTCTATAAACCTAATAACCCACTCTATTTTATTTATTTATTTGATTTACCAGGAAGGTGCACTGGATCAAGAACCATTTTCAGCCACGACTGGGGAAAGGGGACAACAATAGGTACACAAATACAAAATTACAGATAACAAAGGGCACTCTAAGGCATGGGTTTCTTGAGAATTAGTGTACTTCCCGAGTGCATTGAAAGCCACTCAGTTGTTGGCCTCGTGCCTCCAATTCACCCAGGGCATACGTTATTTCTCTAGAAATGCATGCCCTTTGTGGGTTATAGCTACATAAACTGATATAATTTATAGAAAACTAGAAATTTTTCAGGCAGAAAAAGACAGAGATCCACTCAGTCTGCCCTGTTGGTACCTACCCCATAACACCAGCCTACTGGTATGCACGCACTGCAGCACCCCTACTGGTACTGCTGACCCCCAAGCCTCATGATCGTGTTTCATTTTGATCAGTCCTCACATTTGCCAGTCCCCTCTTGAGGCACTTCACAGTTTTCACTCAAGCCCCCGGCAGACTGTTCCAACCCCACCCACACACCCACCATCTCCTTAAAGAACTGCTTTCTCACATCCCTTCTGAAATCCTCCTTTGTGAGTTTGACTGAATGCTCCCTAGTGGTGGCATCTACCGATGCTGGCTGTTGCCTTCATAAACTTAAAGGTTTCCATCACGTCCCCTCCTCCTCCTGTTCTCCAGGGAATACATGTTCAGGCTACAAGTCTCTCCTCGACGTAGGTATAGGAGTATGTATGCACAAGCTTTAAGCATCTTCCCTATAATGCTTGTATTACATGTGCATGTAAGCCCCACCCCATAAACAGAAAGCAACCAATATTCCATGTCCTCTCACCTGCTAGTCTATTGGTTGTTTGTCCCTGGAGTTCGGAGAGAGGCAGCCTGGGTGCTGGAATGCTGTTTGCGGTTACTATGTAGAGGCAGAGTGTACACCACAAAGTAATCATTCCTCTGGAAGTGCGGTTGTAGGTCAGCCTTCTACTGCCCCATCTGGCCTCAGACATCCTCTGCCCGCATGTTTCAATAGGACGGCGCCACAGCCACATCTGGTTATTCACGCACAACACCTGCAAGGCACTGTAAGAGAAAAAGAAATGTTAGCAAACAGTGGGATCATCTGAGTCACCCTATATTTATATGTACAACCCTCAACATCTGCACACGTCTGAAGTGGAGGTCTCAATATCTTGCTGTTCCAGCAGAGCCCCTGCCAATTCCAAAATGTTACATCTTAATGAGCAACTTTGTGTCCCAAGGAATATACAGTAGCTGCCGTCAACTTTACT
This sequence comes from Neoceratodus forsteri, assembly GCA_016271365.2. Taxonomy (NCBI): domain Eukaryota; kingdom Metazoa; phylum Chordata; order Ceratodontiformes; family Ceratodontidae; genus Neoceratodus; species Neoceratodus forsteri. The sequence continues at coordinate 429,594,814 of CM057452.1, forward strand.
TTTACAAAGTTTATAAAGGGCACGGTTTTCATATTTATTTTCAAACAACTTTCAAACTGACATGAAAATGATCTCCACAAAGCATTCCTTCCCTGTTCCAGCTATGCTTTCATTCCAACCCACCTCCCCAACTAGCCTGTATAGCTTTGTAAAATGAAGCAAATAAAATAAACAGGAGAGACTCAGAGATGATTGCAATAATGCCGGAAAAGGGAAATGCTTGATTGAATACGCATCTGTGTGAGCAAAGTCGAATCAGTTTAAAATGTTCCAGGGAATGTGATCCTATAACTTTAGAAAGAGAAATGTTTCTTTATCATCACAGAAATGAGTTTTACTTTATTAAGAAAATTACGAGGCAACCTACTTGCACTTAGATCTTGTTCTAGACAGTATGGATTTTACCGACTTCTAAAGATTCTGATTTAATCATTTTACTTATGGCCAAATTTGCCTTGAGAGGAAAGCTGGTCTGTGAAACATATTTGAAGTGTAAATATATACAGTACATGAATGGGACTTTTCCACATAGAACATCACATAATGTATTTCCTGTATAATATGGCAATTAAAGTCATATACCTAACCACAAAATAGTCATATACTTAAGCAATAAGGCACGACAGGGGATTCTTTCTTGCCATTGTATAATTAACTACAACAACTGCAGTCATACCACTGCAATTAAGGTCATATACCCAAAGTACATAAAGCTCTCGTTATCACACTAATTACAACTAATTTCCAAATGCAGCCCAATCAACACCACAATTACCACACTTACTTAAACAAATTACAGCAATTACTACACCTATTGAAAAAAGCTACCTAAAAAGACCCTTCCCATAAAAAAGTGCTCTAAACTACAGCTTAACGGCACCGTAAGGACCTTCCTTACATCCATTTCCCTCCAGTCTCTCACCAGTCACGGCCCCGATTCTCCAGCCTTCCTCAGACAAGTCCCCCATGCTGCTGCCACAAACTCAAACTTTCTTCAGCTTCCATCCATCAATGCCACACCACTCCCGAATGCAGACACTACACCACTCCCGATCACAGACATCAGATCACTCCTGACTGCAGTTGCCATGCAGCTGAGGACTACAAATCACACCAAACTAAAGGACAAACCACCCCAACCACACCTCCTTTTACAGAGGAGCCCTACACAATGAAATACTAGGGAAAACAGAAGTACTAAACTACGGGAAAACAGTGGCACCAAAAAATAAAAACAGTACCAAATAAAAACAGACCATTCCAACGACTATGTAAAATAAACAATAAACAACAGGTAAGTTCTGTAATGGGAATCTACTATATTGAGAGGCTAATGAGCCCACAATCCCATTCGTCCTTCATGCTTGTTGGTTGTTGACTTGATTAGCCCTCCCTGATGGTATACTTCCTCACAGACCGCATTCACCTAGTATTTTATTCTATATACTGTGTGTGTGTACAACAAGTGTTTAGATATTTATGAAAGACACAAATGATATCTAGGACTAGGACTGGACTAAGATGAAGATATTTCTGATATCTTTGACCTAGGCCTACCATAGCTCGATATCTTTAACCTAGCGGCATCACTCATTCCCCAATGTGTCTGCATGCACAGAAGTCCACAAGTAGATTAACCACAGTCTCTACCACTCGATCAACCATACAATCACCTGATCTTCAAATGTTAAGATATACTGCCAATATTTTTAATAAGAATGTGTATGCATTTAAAACATAAGCCTATTTGATACAGACTGTGTGAACCAGTGTGTGTGTGTGTGAACCAGTGTGTGTGGTGTGTGTGTGAACCTGTGTGAACCAGTGTGTGTGTGGAACGGTGTGTGTGTGTGTGTGTGTGTGTGTGTGTGTGGTGTAAGACATGTATTATCATTACCTTTTTTCCCACACTTTAGGTGAAGTTTCCTATATAAATAGGCATACACCACAATCAGATACTGTAGGTTTACAAAATAAACTTTGAAGTTTATAATATTTCTAACAGGCAGTACAACAAGCATAAAGCAGTATGACATGGACATCTAACATAAGAACATACACACATATGAACGTATGAAGAAGCCAGCAGAATGAGGCCATTTGGTCTACCTAGTCTGCTTGTATTGCAGGGTCCACAACACTAAGCTACTGACCCTGCCCCACTCTGCAGTCCTCCTTTCCATTCACCCCTCCCATGACCATTACTTTCCCCCTAAGTCTACCCAGCCTCTCTTGAAGCTGCCCATCATCTTCAACGAGACCACCTCTTCCGCAGCACATTCCAATTGGCCACTGTCCTCTCTGTGAAGAAATTCTTCCTAGCCTCCTCTTAAACCCCCCCCAACTTAAGACTGTGTCCCTCGTGTCGAAGGTCGCTTAGCCTAAAGAGACCCTCCTTATCCACCTTATTCATCCCTTTCAAGTACTTGGCGGTCTTGATCATGTCTCCTCTCTCCTCCAGGGAGTACATGTTCAGGGCCCCCAACCTCTCTTGTATGCTTTTACCCTGCTGGCTCCAAGATCATCTTCGCTGCCCTCCTCTGAACAAGTCTCCAGTGGGTAAGTATCTAACAAAACAACAGCAAAACAGTAAGAATTTAAACTAAGAATTAAACTTGTTTTCTACATCAACTATGACTTGGGTCTGCTGCGACATCACAAAGTGGGTGGTCCCAGCTTGCACCTCTTCTATGAGAGATACTTAGTTAGTCAAGGAGCAGTTCATGACATTGTGTATGTACAAAAGGGATCAAGCTGCACGAGTAACAGATATTTCTGATATGACACATAGCTTCAGAAAATAGGAAAGGACAGCTCAGCTCTGAAAAGCTCATGTATTCCTGCCAGCACAGCGGTAGTGCTGCCTTTGTGGCGCTGCCACCCTGAGTTCAAGAGCAAGCTCAGGTATCGGAGGGCTGGAAGGAGGAGGAGGACTGTGCATCCCCTGGACCGCTCTCCTTCTCTGGGATGGGGACCATGCGGTGCTCGGCGCTTATCTGACCCCTAGTGGTGGCTGGGAGAAAGCAGGCCAAGACCGCCAGATCTGGGAGGAGGAGGAGGTGTAGGTACCTGGCATGTGGTGGCATCACTGCACACTTGGGGAGAACAGGAAATGGTGTACTGGCAGCAGGATGACTCCCTGCTCACAGGCCAAACACCTAACAACTCTGGCATGCTGCTCTGTACGACTACAAGTCCTGGGGAAGTCGAGGTGACCAGGCTGGGATGGCCTGCATGATGGGAGCTGCCGTACAAGAAAGAAAGAAACAGGGGCTAACTGAAAAAGCAAACAAAAAAGTTCCTGTATTTCTTTTTATGTTCATCACCTTTACAGTACCTGCCACGGAGTGGCAAGATATTTCATGGCCAGTGCCACCTCCTCAAGGCAAATACAATGGTCAGATAAGAACAGGTTACTCACCTGTAACAGTAGTTCTAGGAGTGGTATATGTTGTTCATCTACACTTATTGGCATGTCCTTTCCTCTTTAAGAATCGCGGAAGTCTTCAAGCTGGCTCCTCCCACCCACCCGGGTGGTATACACCTCGGCTCCGCCCATGACACCAGATCTTAGCCCGCTGGAAGCCAGGTGTTGTGCATCCACAGCCGGGAGGTTGGTGGGTCGTGGTAGATGAACAACATATACCACTCCTAGAATTACTGTTACAGGTGAGTAACTGTTCTTCTAGGATCGTGGTATGTTGTTCATCCACACTTATTGGCAGACTCTCTAGCAGTTCTCCGGGAGGAGGGAGGCAGGCGTGCACACCCCTACTTAGGGAAACAGAGATTGGAGAACTGAGGCCCAAAACCAGCATCCCAGCATGACTCAAGGTCAATGTGGTAGTGGGTAATGACGGTGTTTGCTGACTTCCAGGTAGCAGCCCGACAGATTTCCTGGATAGGGATGTCCCTGGAAGCAGCCACCGATGGCGGGTAGAATGAGCTCTTATCCCGCTGGGAAGCTCCTTGCCCGCCAACTCATAGCACAGACCATGCATGATGTAATCCATCTTGTAACAGTCTGCTTCTGCTGCAGGTCTGCCAGAAGTGGCTTCAGCGAAGGTGACAAACAGCTGGCGAACCTCTCCTCGATTTCCACCGTCCTTTCCTTGTAACAGGAGAGAGCACTTCTCAGGTCCAAGGTATGGAGCCTGTACTTGGCCTCCGAGGTGTAATTAGGGTAGTATACCAGCAGAGTCAACACCTGGTTAAGGTGAAACTCTGACACCACCTTCAGAAGGAATTTCAGGTGGGGGCACAGGACAACTTTGTCCCTGTGGAAGACCAGCTAAGGGAGTCCACCAAAAGCTCCTGGAGCTCCCCTGTCCTTCTGGCTGATGTGATAGCCACCAGGAAGGCCGTTTTCCACGACAAGTGTGACAACTCACACTTGTGCATGGGTTGAATGGCTTGCTCATGAGCTTGCCAGTACCAGCAGTAAATCCCACGGAGGTGGAGGTTCATGCACTGGAGGGATATGTGATCCAGGCCTTTGAAAAAGCACCCGACCACTTTCTCCTACACCAGCAGAGGCTGACGCCCAAGCCCAGTAAGTAGAAATGGCTGCCAGGTGCACCCTAAGGGTCAATGACTGTAGACCTCCTTTGGAGAGAGACCAAAGGTAGTCGAGAATGTTAGCCACTGGGCAGGACAGAGGGTCCAGGCCCTTGTCCTGACACCGAATGGAAAACTGCTTCCATTTGAAGGCATAACATTTCCTGGTCGATTCTTTCTAGATGCCTCCACCACAGTGTAGACATCTTCGGAAAGACCCAAAGCCTGGAATTCTAGCCGCCAGGTACCAGGCTGTGAGGTGCAGGATTGAAGGTCCAGATGGAATACCTTCCCGATTGAGTGATATCAGATCCGGGCATATACAAAGCCGCTCTGGGGGCCTGCAGCTGAGGCTGAGGAGATCTGGATACCAAAACTGGCGTGGCCAGCCTGGAGCTACCAGAATCATCTTTGCCTTGTCCCTCCTTACCTTGAGTAACACCTCATGGAGCAAGGGAAATGGAGGGAAGTGTAGAGAAGGCCTGGGGTCCATGGCCTCGAGAAGGCATCCCCTGGCAGCCCTGCTGGGGGCAGGCATGAAACAGCCTCAGCTTGATGTTTTCCTGGAGGCAAACAGATCCACCATCGGTTTGTCCCAATGGGAGAACAGAGTGTAGTTACCTCTGGATGAAGAGACCACTGTGGATGTCTGGCTCAGGATAGCCGACAGCAGCATCCGCCAGATGGTTCGGGAGGCTCCTGCCACATGGATGGCTAGGGAGATCCGCCTCCAATCGGCCCACGAGGGTCCAGATGCAGAGTGCCTCCTTGCACAGCAGACAGGCATGCATGCCATCCTGTTTGTTAAGGTAGTACATGGTCGTGGTGTTGTCTGTCTGGACTGGAACTACTTGACCCCGGAGCTGAGGAGCAAAACCTGACAGTGCCAGTCTGACTGCTCTGAGCTCCAACAGGTTGATGTGGCATCGGACTCTGCAGGGGTCCAGAGCCCGTGGGCCCTTTGTCCCCATGTGGGCTCCCCAGCCCATGAGAGAGGCATCGGTCGTGAGAACGGCCATCAGCTCGGCGCGAACAAACAGGATCCCTTCCTGCAACCAGTCTGGGGCGGTCCACCATTGGAGAGCGCTCCACATCTTCTGGGTTACAGGATCAGCTGGTCGAATTGACCGGTGGCGCTGAGTCCATTGGGTGGCCAGCATCTCACTGAAGGGGCGACAAAGCACCGGGCCCAACGGACCACCGGCGCACACTGCCATGCAGCCCAGAAGCGCAGAAAGTCCGGCAGGGTGCAACTGCCCAAACGGAAATGACTGGGCAAAGGAGGAAAGAACCTCCACCCTGTCCACTGGGAGCCAAGCTCTGGCTTGACAATAGTCAGCTCTGCCCCACAAAAACTCTTAGCAGAAGTAGCGTCCCAAGGTGGCATTGGACTGCTCTATGCGCTGGAGGTGCCAAACAAATAGGTCCCAGGAAAGGGCACATCAGTTAACGCTTGCTGAGTATCTGCTGGGAAGGAGGAGAGCCTCAGCCAAGCTCTGCGGTGGGAGGCAACTGCGTGCAGCCATCAAGCGGGCAGAAGAGTCCCCAATGTCCAGGGCAGCAACTGTGGCAGCCATTGGCGGGCACAAGAGTCCCCAATGTCCAGGACCATCTGGAGCTGCTGCTTAGCAACAGCTCGGCCCTGGTCTCGGACCTGCTTACCCGGTATGTCCGCAGGGAGATGTAGGAGGACTCTGCCCAACAACCTGAGAAGGGCGTGAGAGAAGTGTGCCATGATGACAGCCAAACTTGCCTGACTAAGGCCCAAGGAGGAAGCCACATAGACCATCCTCGCCAAATGGTCAAGAGCTTGGACTTTGTCGGGAGGTCTGTCCGTGTCAGCAGAACTGCCAGTACCCCTGAACACAGAGGCGTCACCAGGCCTCGGCTGAAGGGTGCTCTGTGAACCCCTCAAAGGACCCCATGGGAACTGCATACTTATGGGCCATGCAGGCAGATGGGGCTGGACAAGATGTGGGACGCTGCCAGAGTTCGAGTGCCAGACCAACAATGGCCTCGGCCACAGGAAAGGCTCCATCTGGGTATCCCTCTTTAGATGTCCGTAAGAGGGTACTCCACCTTTTCTGGATGGGTTCCAGGGCATCCCAGTGGACTCAGAAATGAAGCTAAGGATCCTTGGAAGGAGGAAGAACCTTCCTCCATTCCTAGGCCAACAGACGACTCATAATCCCCAGGATGAGAGTGAAGCCGGTGGCGTTTGAATCCGAGGAGTCGGGATACAGCTGCCTGCTGCCCAAATCACCCTCGACACGCCGAGGGAGGTCCGCGGTGACCGTGGACTGACAAACGCCGGGAAGCCCGGTGTCTGGTCGGTCTTCTTTGGAAGGAGACCCTCCCACAGGCTGTTTGGGCAGCAGTTCCACCACGATCGGTGGAGAGACACTGCTTAGGGTCGAGCAGATAGTCTCGCCAGCCCTTCTTGTGGGGACCAAAGGTTTTGCTCCGGAGGGATTCGGCTTCGCCTAGGAGGCAAAGCCAAGTAATGGCCTATGTAGAGTCGGCCGGCTTATGCCCGCAAGATCGGGGCTGCTGCCACATGAGGTTCTCATAGTGCCGAGGGAGTTTTGCCAGAGCTCTCCTCAATTGAGGGGATGACCGATGGTGTCACCTCTTTTGGAGCGCTTATGGCTCTTCCTCGGCCTTCCGGACGAGGGGGTTCTAGGACCGACCGAGATCAGGCTGACCACTGTCGCCGAGACACCGGCAGAACCGGTGATACCAGGAGGTCCAGAACCGGCCTCGATGGGGGACACCAGAGGGATGGGTCTCCTCACTGGGGAAGACAAGGACACGGAGTCCTCTAAAGAGTCTGGCTGACTGGTCGGCGACAGCGGTTAGGACAATTCACCTCATTGGCTGCATCCTCGGTTTGCTGGCCAAATGGAAGGTCCGTGAAGCCGCAGCTGAAGAAGTGATCTCGACCGAGGTGGGGATCAGATGTTCCTGGGACTGAGACCTCTCTAGTCCCAAGAGCGCCTCCGAAGACGAAGACTTGCTCGATTCCTTCTCCCACTTACAGGACCGGAGGAGTGTGAGCCCACAGACACCTCTCCACAGGTGGGAAGAGACTGGCACAACTCCTTGAAGGAGCCCGAGAAGGTGGAGACCAGGTTGAGCGGAGCAAAGAAGCTTCCGAGAGTCCGCAGTGCACGAGCGGCTTCTTCCTTGAACGCCTGCACGTGTTCCAATTGCTCGGCGGATCCAGAGAGCCACTGAAATCGCCCACCTAGCCTCCTTGACTTCACCCGAGGTTCCTCTTCTCCGGTCTCCCCAGTTTCAAACGTGCAAGGACGGTCATCCAGGACATTGAGATGGAAGGCCTGAAGCAGAAGCTGCAGGGCGAGATGTCGTGGCCGACCGCGAGGCAGTAGACGCATGTAAGGTAGGGATTGGTGCGTGACATTTTTGGGTCAGCAAGGACACCGCTAAATCCAGGAAAGATTTCTCTTCATAATCGAAGATGCGAAAAGTTGCCATCGCTAACTCGAACGATTTTAATTTCAGTAAACCAAGTTTTGAAAGCCAGGGCCTACGAAATGCATGAGTACGTAGGGAGGCAATCTGAATCTTCCAGCTGAAAGGAAGATCTGGCATCATGGGGCAGAGAGGGTATATACCACCTGTGTGGGTGGAAGGAGCCAGCTTGAAGACTTCTGGCGATTCTTAAAGGGGAAAGGGACATGCCAATATGTGTGGATGAGCAACATATCCACGATCCTAGAATAGTGCTTCTCTCAGAAACACAGAAACATAGGAAAACATTGGCAGAAAGAGACCCAGGGTCCATTGAGTCTGCCCATGAGATGCCCAGGACCAAGAACTGTCCTGGGGGCTACCCCTAAATTACTATATACTTGCTTTAATGTCTTGAAGTTGTGCTCTAGCTCTGTTCCACATATGCTTGAAGCTTGTCACAGTCTCTGCCCCACCACCTCCGCTCGGAAGACTATTCCATGGCTCCATTACTCTTTCCTGAAAGTACTATTTCCTTAGATCCCTCCTGAAACTCCCTCCCAGCTTCCATTCATGCCCTCTAGTTGTTGTGTTGGTGACCCTATAAAACAGCTCCTCAGTGTCCAGCACTTTGTTTATGCCTTTTAGGAACTTGAATGTTTCTATAATGCCACACATCTCCTCCTGGTTTCCACTGAGTTCATATTCAATGCTGTTAGCCATTCCTCACAGAGAAGTCCCTGCAGACCCTGGATCACCTTTGTCCCCTCCTCTGAACTGATTCCAACCTGTCCCTATCCTTCTTCAAGTGTGGCCTCCAAAACTGAACACAGTACTCTAGGTGTAGTCTAACCAGGGATCTGTAAAGGGAATGATCACTTCCCTCTTCCTGCTCTCAATCTCCCTGCCTATACGCCCCAACATTTTGTTTGCCCTGCTGTATGCTTTATTACATTGGCTCGCTTTGCTTCATGGTGTCCGTAATAATGAGCCCCAGGTCCCTCTCTTCCCTGCAAGGTGTTCAATTTAACCATACTGAGCCAATATTCCATCCCTGGGTTCCTTTACCAAGATGCATCACTTTACACTTTTGCGTTGAATTTCAGCTGCCACAGATTTCACCACCTTTCAAAGCTTACACCTGGTTTGTCTTACTGCAACTCAGAACCAAGCTTGACAATTATGTTATTCTATACCTCTCTGCCTTTTGGCTTAGTAATCTTCAGTTTCAGTACAGGTTACCATCTCCCAGGCTCCCATGACTAGTACTATAAAAGTTGAAGGGGAAAAAGAATACATGGAACTTTTAGAGTTGAGCCACCTTTTCCTATTTTCCAAAGCACATGATGCTGTAGACTTGAATTACACACACAGACTATAACACATGCATTTAGTACTGATTAGTACTTCGTGTTCATTATTCAGAGTCAAATACTGAAATAATTGGCACCCGAGAGCCCAATGCAAAAGTGTTACCTTTCTATGCTGGTGGTCCAGGTTCAGAAGCAAAGTTGGGAGTCAGCATTCAGGTGGCCAAGCTGGGGATGGGCTGCTGCTGGCAGCATATCCTAGATGGAGGAAGGGAGGCGGCATGCTCTGGCACCTCAGCAACTCCTGCTGGTGGGCCAGGAAGCTTGCTCTCATGTCAGAGAGAATGCTGCGTGCATCCAAGGCAAGCCCCAGCCGACGTGTGCATGTTGCCATGGGGAAATGTAGGATGAACATCAGCCCAGCTGCTACAGGATGAGGACCTACTCTCTGCAAGCCACACACTGCCAACCACGGCACCTGCCTCTCCACCAAGCCAAACCCTGGAGGACAGTGAGACACCCCGCAGTAAAGTCCCTACCAGGAGGGCAGCCTACGTGGACTCGATGTGGGGTAATTCTAGGAAAGGGTGAGTTGGGGGCACTCTGATGATGACAGGTCATGGCGCAGAGTATAAAATTTCTATGGAAGAAACACTGAGATAATTACACAGTGTACACAGGCTTTCTGTATGTTCTGCAATGGTCTCACTTCAAAGAAGTCACCATGCATGATGTCCGCACCATCTTAGGTGTGTAGGTCTCAAGATGGAGTTTCAAAATTAACAGTGGTTGGTTTACATTTTAAAATGCGGTAAAACAGCATTAAATGTCATATTTGAAGGTAAGGAGGCACACTGTTTAGCAAGCAGCTTCCATTCTACAAACCTATGGGATTCGTTTCACCTAAAGCTAAAAGGTGAAAATAAGGATTCAGATACTCTTAATCTCTCAGTGCTCCAGTCCACCCAGCTCCAGAAATGGACTGAAGCAGGATCCCACTGGAAACGAGATGCTGCATCTCAGCTGGGTTATCCTGGGTTAATAAGTTGTAACAAAAAGTCATTTCCCATCACTAGTGATGGTACACTGCATATTTTGAGTCAAGCTATTTCACATTTGATTTATACATCGCCTACTAGCTTATGTAACTTCAGCTCTGCTGATTGTGTGAAGATTTAACTGTTTCTCTTTGATTTCAACTGCTGGCTTGAGAGCTGTAGCTACTGTGAAATCTTCAAAATTGTAACAGCTGTTCTCTGACTGGTTATTTCCAGTATTCCATTTTAGAAAATGGATTGGAGAAACCAGCTTCCTGATTGGTTGACAGCAGGCAGAACCTGGCAGGTATCAGGCAACAGAGACCAATAAATAACTAGTCCCTGTGCCTGTCTGCCTTTTATCAGAATCAGTGAGCATCAACAGAATCTTCACTTTGAAATGACTGCCATTTGTTTTCTTGCTTTAGCGAGTGAGCAACCTGCAAGTATGCCCCCAACTCAGATTCAACAGCAAATTGCTGCCCATTTGCCTTGCTGTTCCTAACCCCCTACCATCTCCGCTTGCATGTTTAAATTTAAAATAACTCAGAAGTGAACACAGTTCGCAGCGCCATCAAACCTTTTCTCACCTCAGCACCACCCACGCCACTCTACCATCCTTCTCCTAACACTCTGAAGCTGAAACGATCACGTTAGATTTTCTGACTACGGTTTAAAAAAATACAAAACAGCTTCACTTTTCTTTTTCACTTTTTTTTTTCTCAGCACTAATGGCAGGACAGACGACATGATTAAAAGTTCTGCTATTCAAGCTACACCACTGGTCGGTTTCCTATCTCTTTTTATGATTGGTATTAGCTTCCCCTGCTACCCACACACAAAAAACAGAATGCAAGCATAGGTGCTGTACTCACATTTTATCTGGTTATAATGAAATTGCCTCTTCCTAACCAGTCTGCCGATACTGACATTATTCCCTGAGAGATGGGGGTGGGGTGCAGACGGGGAAGGAGACAATCAACACTTAAGTAGCTGCATGAAGACACCTGTGCCTCTACTGGAAATACAGGCAGAGAGCGGGGACTACTTTAAAGATTATTTTTAAAGATTTTCTATTTACTTTCTACATTTATTTACATATGTTAAACATTTTATTAAAATATAACAACAAAATATTCTTAGCACAATAATACCCTCCAGGGTGGGCTGTACTGACTATACCGACCTTCCAGGGGCTGTAAGTCCCTCCACCTGTAATGCTGAGCCACATTAGGCCCCTAGGCAGTCCGGTATGGCTCAGTACTGCCTCTATCGGGTATTACTGCTTACATAATGTACCTAACAACAGGAGTCCAAAATTATGACAACACTAAAACAAACTATCACGACCATTTGTTATTAGTGCTGTTGTCAACAAAGCTATGAGCGTGGTTATGTATGCTAATACAGCACTAGGATTACTACTAGGGTCATAAGAATGGTCTCACGGCATGCTCTTAGGATATGTGAGCTGTCGAAGGTAAGCAGTCCTGATACCCTACAAAAGTACATGACACCTTTCTTACAACCACAAGAGTGATCGGAGCAGCACATACTGATCGAGGTTAATCAATCTATTTATTGGGTGAGTAGTTCTGATACCCTACAAAAGTACATGACACCTTTCTTACAACCACAAGAGTGATCGAGCAGCACATACTGATCGAGGTTAATCAATCTATTTATTGGGTGAGTAGTTCTGATACCCTACAAAGTACATGACACCTTTCTTACAACCACAAGAGTGATCTGAGCAGCACATACTGACCGAGGTTAATCAATCTATTTATTGATTGATTGGTTTGAATTTTGGTAACTGGTGGGCCCACTGAGACCAAGGGTCCCTTTTTCAGGGTGACACGGAATTACTTACATATACAAGAGTACAGTATATGATCAAATGCAATGTGAACAACATAAGCATGATCAGACAACAGCATTTATACAGAAGTAAGTAAAACAGTAAAGACTGACAAATATACTTTATGCAGACAGATTACATGTGAGGACTGTACATGACTAGGTATTAGTTACATACACTGACGATAAATTACACTCATCCAGTTACCGACAATGGCAGTGCAACATACATCTGTAATGGTGGTCGGGTAAGCACAGTGCTACTACAGTAGTAGCCTACCACAGTTAAGCAGAACAGGCCCTACGCACTTTGCCAAACAGAGTCAACTAGTTAAAGGTCATAATAAGGATAAGGGATTACTTTTATCAGGTCCAAACCGAACTGCCACCCAGACAGAGACTTGAACCCGGACCCTCAGATTAAAAGTCTGATGCTCTACCAACTGAGCTATCAAGGCCCTGTATATTAAGTAAGCAATAAGACAAAAGGTGCATTAGACACTCTAACGCACAGTCAGGGCAGGACTGCATGGCTCTTGCTATTCTCATTGGCAGTCCATTTTATGTTTTACATTTTTAAACCTGTTTTATAGGCTCACTAACACCCTTCAATATATCCAGTCATATAAATTTTATGGAACTTGCAAATGGTTAAAGGCAATTGGCTTCCCTCTTGCCGCACAACACACCGGGCATCCATGCAATTTGCATGACTAGACATCTTGTCAGGTGTTGTTGCTTACTTTTAAACTGGTTGGAGAACTGTCACATGGTATTCAGTTAGTTAAGCAATAAGGCACAAAAGAGCGTGCATTGTGCTGGCATAATGGTAGCTTTAGGTGGGTTGGAGGAAGAAGCAAAGGCTGAGTGCTTACACTACCCAAGAAGTGCCATTATTTATTAAGCAATTAATTTTCTTATTGAAAATTGTTTCATCAGGTAAACATGCAGAGCTAAAAAATAACCTCTTTAGAGATGCGACCTGGGGAGAGGGTGGCAGCAGAGAGGTAGGGGTGACACAATCAAAGAAGAGAAACAAACACACAATATTTACAATAACTGAACAAGGATATCATGTTTACAAGGCACTAACATGAATGAGAGGAGATCTAGCGAGAGGGTACAATCATGATGAAGAGTGCCATCAGGTGCAGTCACTGTAAGATTCAGTTAAAATTTTGAGGAGCTGTTTGGCAGAGGCTGTGCTAGTGGGTGGGCTGTAACCCAGGGCAAGGTTATTCCAAACCTTCAGAAGTCAATGGTTAAAGGTAACTCGACCAGGTTTCTGCTTGTGCCTGGGAATAAGGGACCTATTACCTGTGTGGAGCTGTGTACGTGATCGCGGAGCAGCAGGAATGAGCAAGGTGCTCAGGTAGCTGCGGAGTTTGTTTAGCCAGTACTTGAACACACATAAAGCTAAGTGCAGTGCATGCCTCTCTGTTGGCATCAACCAATGCAGGTGGTCATATAATTTGTAGAGGTGGGTCCAGATAGGGCAAAGGACACATCAACAGAAGTATTCAGCAAGGTATCAAGCCTTGATAGTCAGCAATCTGGGGAATGTTGTCATAGATCACATCACCGAAGTCAGTAACTGGCAAGAGCATGCGTTTGACAAGGCACTCTGTCATGCCTAGAGACAGGCAGCCTCCACCCTATCGAGGGCACCAAATGTTCTGTCTGACATTGAAACCAGTGACTAAATATGTTAGGAAAAATCCAGGGACTGATCACGTATGGCAAGGTATTCACATTCAGTCACTGATTTCAAAGAAGTACCATCACAGGTTTTATGACTGGGTTTGGGCGCCCAACATTTTTTTTTTTTTAAGTCAAATATCATGGAAATAGTTTTAGACTAGTTTAGCACTAGACAATGCCTTATGAACTAGTCTAAAAATGTTGTAATCAGATTGTAGGGCATTGGAGATGTCTGCAGAGCTGTGACCAGGTGTATACAGGACAGTGTCAGCCGACACATGTGGATATAGAAGAATTTAACAGCCCAAGGGAGGTCACTTACAAAATATTTTTTGCAGTTAGTTTCTTTTATCCTCCCAGGTAGCACACCATCCAGCCTGATCCCCAGCCCTGTCCCCGCCGCAGCTTACCTTCCACTTCCTAAAAGGCTTGCCCCTGTGGTGGGGCAGCGGGACCCTCAACCTGCTGGAACGGATCCAGTGCAGAGATTATCCATTCATGGAAGTGGGGCCTGCAGAGATCTCTCTCATCCTGACAAGCCCAGGACACTTTTCTCCTCCATTTTCTCCCACAGGAGAGGAGCGTGCAATGGCCCCTATGGAGAGCACGCGCGATCCGCACGCGCTTTTCCAAGTGTCTGCCTCCTCTCCTCCCTGTCTGAAGTGTCGGTGCACTACCCCCAGCCACCACCAGGGGCCAGTCAAGCACCTACTGCTGGTGAACCCCCGGGAGAAGGAGAGCAGTCCCTTGGATGCTCGATCCTTCTCCTCCCTCTCCAACCCCGATAGCCCATGCTTGCTCCTAAACATGAGCCGCCGGCATAGCGCAGTAAGGCATCCAGTGCTCCCAGCGCCACTGGGCCAACACCTACAAAACATATTAAAATACACAGCACACCCTGAAGTGCCTGACTGAAATGTTGAAATGAGTCCATTCCCATTAGTAAACATGTTATTTTAAAATACAAATTTTTTTACCATGCAGTGGCAAACGGATAAAAAATTTAAAAACGTAAGAAAGAAAAAGTAGTCATATTTAGACATGTTGCCACCTGGCCAAAAGGTGGCACTAATACTGCATATAAACTGCTGTTTTTTCGAACACAAGTACTTGCAACAGTGAGAACAAGCATCAACTGAGAGCAGAGCAGGGAGTCAGGCAAGGTCCAGTGGAACTAGAGTTGTGTTTGCCATTTGTTTGGGATGTCATTGGGCACTAGAGTGCTGTCAGGGCTGAATTCACAGGTTATTTTTATATGGTTGCTGTGATCGACGCTGCTAGTAAGAGTATTGTGGAGCAAGGTCTGCAGTTAGAGCACGGTAGTGAGAGAGCGCTCAGTAGGGTCGGCAGTTAGGGAGTAGTTTGATTGGGCATTATAGGCTACAGCGTACAGCATGGTCAGCAGTTACGGCAGCTGGAAACAAATGTTGCACGACAGAGTCTGTGAAAGCGGGTGGAATATGGGCCATGATTGTATTAGGGAACTGTGTGGACTTAAGTCAGGGCAGCAGTGGTAGTTAGTTACACTGAGAGTGTAAGAGAGCAGCGATTGGTGCCTGAAGACCAAGGTAGGACAGTGAGCTGGACTGGAGCTGTGGCTATAAGACAGCACGGAGCAGAGACCTGGAAGAGTATCAGAAGCACTGTTTGTGAGTGTTTGGTGTATAGGTCCTAAGCATTTGTGAGGGAATCTTAAATGTAGTTTCAAGAAGCTTTTAAACTAGAAATAAACAGATTTTAAATTGAAATGGCACCTACGTGATGCCAGGGCACTCATGCATGGTGAGGCATAGGATGCCAAGTTGGAGTGTAGGGATTCTGTGATGATTATTTGAGTGAAGTGGCACACATGTTATTCTTGTGCAGATTCCTTGATCCTCCACCAACTGGCCTTCCAGATTTTTTCTATGTATTTCTTAATTTAGAATAACCACAGAGCTGAGCTTTGCAGCTGATTGTTCACTTTGATATATCTTTTAGGACTATGTTTAAGTGCAAAACATCCTCCAAGTTGTCTGGTCACATGAAATATGCATACTTCTTAGGTTAAGGCTTGAGGCAAATGTTTTAACACGACTGGACATCTTGTTGAGTGTTAGCGCTGAGATCAAATAAAAATATGAACCACGTACAAGTTCTCCCTGTGGTATACTGCTTAAACATCTGTATAGTAAATGCACTGAATATATCAGAGTTTAAATTACAGTCCCTTCTCCCCAAGACTCGCAACACCCTAGGATTAATGTTGCTGATTATACAGTATTTGGAAAGCTCTTCAGACAAAGAAGCTTTCACTGTTTAACAGTCATCCCAAACAATGCTATAACTCCCAAAAGAAAACCTACTCTAGCTAAAAGGAATCTTGAGGAGCACAGTAAATTATCTCCTTTCTGAAAGTACTTAAAATGGCATTGAACACCTTTAAAAGGTAATCTAAACTCATAAACTATCTAAGAAAGACAGGCCTTGTTGGATCATCTTTGGTTTCATGAATCACAACCAAAGTGCTTCTTCCTAAATTATTTTTTCCCTAGGGAAAAGAGGACCCAACATACTGATTATTTTTCCTGTAACAAGCAACAGCTAACACGAAACAGACTCAGTGCTTCAATTTTGGCCTTCTGGGTTCAAATGAGTTTCAAGAGATGAGGGTTATCTTAAACCTTGGCTGTGCTGCCAACCGAGTTTGAAGCCTAGCACTTGAGTTGGCAGCTCATCTGTAAATCACTTATCACGGTTTGCATATCAAAGATAGCTTTGTTGGACACAGAATGCATTTCTGCATGCATATAAACAAACCCAAACAAGCGCTACATGCCTGTGGCTTGCTCCCATCTCCACTGTGTAAACAAAAGCCAGCGGCAGTTGTCTTTCCATGTTACACTTGATAAGGACCATCTGCCTCTTCAAGAGCCATGCTACACTGTACCCCCATCAGAGAAGCATCACCCTAGAAACATCCTTTTCACTCAGGTCTGTTACATGCAGAATATGAGGGACTGGGGCAATTTTTTTGTTTTGTTTTTTTTAACTAGGAAAGACACACTAAGTTAAAGCTTGTTTACAGGTGTGACCTAGGAGCACAAGGAAGTTAAGTGACTTACTCAGGGTCACACAGTATGCAAGTGGGGGCTGTGGGATTCAAACCCAGGTCTCCAGGTTTGCAGCTCACAGCCTTAAACCACTGACTATACTGCCTCCCAGTTGGATGAACTTTGAACTTTTTATGCGTGTGTGTGTGTGTGGAGGGGAAGGAGAATAGGGAAAAATGGGTATAGTCTACTCCTAAGGCCAGCTCAGGCACCACCATACCAGAAACAGGTAGAGGGACTAAGCTTGTCTTGTTGCAAAAATACTTTATTATAAATATGAAAATTGCAATTTACAAACAGGTTGAAGTAGCAGCATGTGCCCCAACCCAACCCAAGCCTAGGACAAGCTGAATCTGTATCACATTAGTCTGGCGGTGCCTGAGATGGGCTTAGGGAAGATGAGATTTTGTATTACCTGTGTTCGCCATACCGAACCGACTCTAAGTGCTGAGAAATGGGTAGCTACAAATTCATCACAGCAATAATATAGCGATCAAATAATCAGTAATAATCTCTCTCCCAAGCTGGTGATTTACTCAAGTAAAATTATCACAAACATGTCAGTAATTGTTTATGACCAGTCTCCATGTGTTGAATTGTCATGGCTCTAAGTCTTGTAAATTAACATGCAAATGTGTAACTCTACTGTTGATTGTTGTATCCGTCTCTGAATGTAAACTGGTGCTTCCTACTGTATGTAATTAACTCCAGTCGCTCCTGAAAAAGGGACACTACGTCTCAGTGGGCTTACCCAGGTAACAAATTTCAATAAATAAATAAATAAGTAATACATATAAACTTTGATTACTAAAAAAAATTACACGAATAAGAAAATCAGCTGTCAACTTTGAATGAAACACCCCCTTCGTTCAGAGTGATTCAGGAGGTGAGCAGCCTGGTCCAGTGGTTACTGCCCCAGTGTGAATGCCCATCACGACAGATGTCTCACTACATGACCTTGAGCAAAACACTGACCTCCCCGCCCTTCAATCCCACCAAGCTTTAAAAGGCGAGTATGTGCAAAAACACGTGAAAATGTTATTTTCATCACGGGTAAAAAAAAGTCTATCTAACGAAGGGGACAGTCTGCCATTTCAACTCTTGGTTTGGTTTGGTTTGCTAAATGAACATGAATGCTAAGTCAGCAGTTATTATCCAAGGATTAGAGCAGAAGGACAGCCATTGTGTTTTTCATAAATGTCACTGTACTTTTGTTAGTCCCCAAACCATCCTTGACACGTTGATGATGTAAGCAATAAGACATGAGGGTTGCATTAGACATTTCTAACGCACGGTCAGGGGCATAATAAGGCACAAGGCCACAGGCGAGTGCCTTTAGCCCCTAATGCGTTAGAAATGTTTAATGCACACCCCGGAGTGTCTTATTCCGCTTTATAAATGGGAACCTGTATTTGTCATAACTGTGACAATCAAAATTCAGAGGCTTAATACAAAATAAAGTTACATGTTGTGTGAATTTTTAGATAAAATAGTCCCTCTGCCTGTAATCCTGCATTTGCATAGCTGTAGTTTCTATCCTGTGCTGTAGTTCATTGCCTCCTCCCACCCCACACACACACACATTTATAAGCCAGTAACATTTGTTGACTGAGTGGTACAAGTGAGTGGATGGCTCAGCAACAGGTGAGCAGATCGCGAGAGTCAATGACCAGATGGGAGGAAAGGCACAAGTGCGGCGTGAAGAGCGCATTTTAGAAACAGTCAGACACAGAAACAAACACCAACCTGAATGAAGTGTATGCTCTTAACCTACATCCTAATTCCTGTTACTTTTTTCCAGTGCGGTGCTGTGGTCTGCTGTAGTAAACTAACAAACGAATCGAGCAGTCTCAGGGGGTGGGGATGCCACAAAGATGTCAGTCTGGATCGGAGCGCTAGCAACGCCAAATGTAGCTGTTTAGGAATAAAAAGCTTCTATTAAGTATTCTTTCTTCAAATACTTTGGGAGTTGAGGTGAGGCTGAGAAGAGTGACTGTTCCTGAGTATACTGTGATGACTTGAGCGTCAGGAAGGAGCGAGTGAATGGCTGTGTCTGAAGCGAGTGTAGGGCTGAAACAGCGCTATCGTGTATGAAGTGCAGATGTGCCCATGAACTGAGACAAATACGCAGCAGCTGAGAAACAAAACTTTCTTTAAAATTAAACTGTTTACGCAACTTTAGGGCTTGTTATGGTAAATTGATCAGACTGCTTGGGGACTGATTATTTGTTTCTTGTGTGATAATTTCAGTGCAAGTCTCGCGTCGCTAGGTGGAAAAAATGGTGGCAGTTTAAAATGAAAGTTCTGTTTGGCGCTATGATTTTTATTGTACTGGCCCTGTCTCACAGTATTGTTTTACCTGTGCATTAGACAGATCTAATGCACAGGAAATAACCAATCAGGGTGCAGGATTTTCCTTCCCATTTTATAATGGAACTTATTTCTCAGGAATGACTACAGCTAACATAACTAACCTGTCTGGTTCCTCTCTGTTGACAATTAAAACTGCAATCTGTAACAGCGGGTGACAAAAGTCAATACATCAAAATGACAGCAGACTTTCTTTTCCCAGCAGAGTTTGCATTTCCACTGTTATTTGTTAACCATTTGTTGATCTTTTTCTAAGCAGGAAATGGTTTACTGTAGCTCTTCGGCTGGTGAATGATCCCCAAGTTACTTTTGTCACAGAAAGCCAGACAAAATAAAATGTGCTCCTTTACAAATGTCCATGAAGATTTAGGGAGTGAAGGTCCAAAGTTTTTACTGCTTAGTTTTTGTTTGGAAATATTAAGAAAAAACACAAAGGCAGGCAGAAAACCTACAACTGGCTGAAGCTGCGACTGCACTTGGGTGGTTGTCTGACCAGCTGTTTGTTACTGATTCAGCAAGATAGCTGCATGATGGAAGATGGACTACTAAACTCAAATATGATAAACATACCTCCTGACAGTCCCACATGTCGAGGGACAAGTCCTCCAGCAATTTTTTTTTAATCCAGCTGTTTGCCATCAGATTGTCAACCTGCTCCTTTGGTCTTTTGCTATACCAGCTCCCTAGCCCAACTGCCACTTCCCTTATGTCGTGGCCAGTGGGGATCTCCGTAAGTGGGGTCTGAGAGTGTCAAGTGATCATCATGTAGATGGCTGAAGGTACATAGGGTTTTACCCTATGTGCTTACCCCAGCCATCACCTGCATGATGCCAGGTGGGACTCTGACAGGCCTTGCACGCAATGTCCCCCTGTGGAGGAAGCAAGCCCCTGGCCCACCATAGGGTTTTCTGTAGTGACAGAACCTCAGGATCAACCCTGCCTGGCTGGGAGCACTGCAGCACTACAGCACAGCGCTGCCTCCCCAGCCACCGCCACCCCCCACCCCCACTCGTTACCTGGCTGTCTTCTGAGTCTGGGTCACCAGTGTGGAAGCGTAACGTGCTACCCACTCAGGCTATCGGAAAACCTCAGTCCTTCAGTTTTACAACTCCAGACCCCATTGTCCATATCAACTGGGAGCTATCTCAGAATCTATATTACAGTTTTTAAGTATATAATAATTTATTTCATTCAATGAGCACCAACTTTGTTATGAACTTCTACCTTTAAGATTTCCTTCTATGTTCCACATTTTCTGCCACAGAAGGCAATGCGGCCTAGTTGTCACAGAACCGCTTAGGAACTGGGAGATCCCCAAGTTCAAACCCCATCACTGCCAAATATAGCATTCAGTGTGACCTTGAGCAAGTCAATTAACCTCTTAGTGCTCCACTTCACCCAGCTGCAGAAATGGGTAAATGCAGGACTCCACTGGAAATGAGATGATGCATCTCAACTGAGCTAGTCTGTGTAAATAAATTGTGTCAAGAAAAAAAAACTCTTTTCCCCCAATTTGTGGTTGTGTCCATAACTGGTTGAAGTAAGGTTAAAAGTAGAATGATAGTGCCTCACCTGCCGCCCCACTGGTGGCCCAGATTTGAAACTGACAAGGGTCACCCGAGGGCAGCCAGCTGAAGGAGAACTGAGCCTCCAGGGATGGCTCTCCTCCTTCGTGGAAGAGGGACAGTGTGTACAACTGTTCGGCTGCCACCTAGTGGAGGCTGGGTGGCACCACAGCAGCTGCCAATCTAGTTGACCGGGGAGGCGCAGTGACTAACTGCATTTTTATGGAGTGCGTGAGCACCAGAGCACACATCACGGCCCAGGCAAAGGGAGAAAAGTAGAGGAACCTCCCCACCCCATGATGGATGACAGTGACACCTTGAAGGCTCTGCCCCACCTCCCGAGGCACCCCACCCATGGTGGTTCAAGAGGTAAGGTAAGGTCTTGGGTGGGTGGGTAACAGGGTTGGGGGTAGTCACCAGAGGGGTGATGGAGCATAACTATATTATAAAAATATAGAATGATATAAACTGGAAAAAGACCAGGAGGACAATTCTATTTGAATGTAAGCAATAGCTTAATTTGCTTGAAACTGTTGTACCATGTTTGACTCTGGGTTGTTTTCCCTCAGTATTCAGATGAAATACCTTTCGATGTATTGCTCGGTACCTTTGTACCATACTTGACTCTGGGTTGTTTTGCCCTCCGCATTCACTTGTAATACCTTTCATTGTATTGCCCATTTCTCTTGTTTTGTACTTCCATGACGTGGAGCCTTTGCAAAGGAGTCTCTGACTCAAAGGTTTGTAATTCTGATCTCTCAATAAATAAATAAATAGAACATCTGTAGTGCTGGGGAGGAGGGAACCTAAGCAGGACAAGCGTGGTCAGGACCAAGTCTTGGTCCCTTGCATTCAACTGACCATGGCCAAGAGTCCTGCTTAACCAGGGAGACAGACATTATGCTTCTGTGGCTGCAGCAAACCTCAGGTAGCACCATAAAGAGTTGTCCCTCCATGACAGGGGGCTGTGCCCGCAAGGTCAGTGAGGCTATGCACCACCAGAGGAGGAAGGGTTATGGGTGGGATATGGGGAAATATCAGGAAGAAAATGCCCAGGTTTTGCAGAAAGATGGGTGAAACTCTCATGCCCTACTTCATCCAGAGTCCGAAAGCTGGGGGGTCACCAGCCCAAAATGGAAAAAAGACAGCCTGAGGTACGGGAGAAAAAGCTTGATTATAAAAATAAATATGTAGGGCCTATTCAGCAGGGATAATTTCTGACAGAAGAACCAACATCTTTGTAGCACAAGAGGTGGCTCTGAATGATAATGGACAAAAACTGCACCAAGCAGAGCTCTACATGTGTTTTCCCAGCTCTACAGATTTTAAATGAACTGTCTTTCTTTCCCATTTACAAGTTCTTGTCTTTATATCATTTAAATTTACATTTAGCCTTGGAGCATAGAATCTGCCACCAGACTGGAAGGGTGTACAGCCCTGCGGGTATAAAGCATCTGCAAAGGAAACGCATTCCACTGGAACTCTCTGACTAGAAAGTTAGTATAATACAGAAATTGTAAACATGGACTTAGTAACAGATGTAGGGAATATAATAAAACTGTGTACGATGGAGGGTGTGGGAGCCGGAGAGGACTGATCTAATTTACAAACTGGTAGCACTTTTTGAGTCTAGACTGGCCAATAAATGCCTGTGAGATTCCTAGAGGAAAAATTAAGAAGGGAACAGTTTAAACTGTATAATAGCATTTATTTTTGTTATCCCTTCTTTCTGGGGTTTCCTCGGTCTCCCCTGACCTCCTGACCCCCAATGTGGCATATCCCTTTCTCCCCCACTGCTGGGAGGCTTAGCAGAGATTGGAGGCAGTATAGCACAGTGGTTTAAGGCTCTGAGCTGCAAATCTGGTGACATTCAGTAGACTAGACCTGGGTTTGAATCCACAGCTTCCACTTGCATTCTGTGTGACCCTGAGCAAGTCACTTAACTTCCCTGTGCTCCCAGGTTGCACCTGTAAAAAGCTTTCAGCTTAGTGTGTCTCACCTGGTTAAACAACTAAATAAATAAATAAAATAAATCACCGAGCTGTAAACTGACAACAAAGTAACCCCCACACACACACATATACACACTTGCATACCCAATGTCAGCACTTGCACTGCATGCCTGGGGAGTAATAGGAAGAGTCATGCCCAGGGTGCTCCCAACCCCCATCCCGGGCCTGCCACACAGCAGCAATGCCCAGTTCCTTCTTGGTGATGCCCCTACATGTTCTCCAGGACTGACTGGAATCAGGGTCTGCAGGGCGTGAGTTTGGGTTCCCTACAAGGAAAGACAGTAGCGCAATGCTTACCATGACCTGGGTGGGCATTAGGGAAAAATGACAAGGTAGTTGTAATTAACAAAATACAGTAAAATTAGAATATATTTATTAGGCACACTTTTATTTGCCACATTTGATTTCATTGGCTGTTGGCTATTGTGACTATTCTAAGTGCTCACCCAGCATGAGGCCATCAGGCCAAAGCACTGCATCGGATCGGTGACAATGAGTGATGGTCTCCTGTCCGCCAGTGTCCATGGATGAGTTGGTGGCACTGGCCTATGGGAAAGGAAAACTAAAACAGTCATGGGTTCAAGGTCTGCACAAGGCATGTGGGATGATATTAACACTGCAGTGCTGCATGTGGGGGGCTGCACTGCCATTAATACTTTCTGCCAATGTTGGCAGCTATCCATGTAGTCAGTTTAAGATTCTGTGGCACTTTGTGAAGCAGTAGTGGAGATATCCCTGGTGTTCTGAACAATAATCCTCTCTAAGTAATACTGATACTTATGCAGTGTGGTTACATGTGAGATGATAGCACGCATAATAGTTGTTACATTTATTCAATGTACGTGAGAGTCAAGTCTTACAAATAAACTATTTAATCTCGCCACTGAATTCTAAATAAAGATAAATGATTCCTCTCAATGCTTGGTGCATCATCATGATTTATCCCATTTGGGCAGGTCACAAAGAAACCCTTAAAGGATGGGTCACAAAGGAACCCTTAACCTTAAGACCTCATCCTTCTCTTGCCTCCCTCCTGTCTAAATTCACCTCACCCTCCTGTAACTGCTACTGACCCCCTTTCACCTCCTCTGCATTCCTCACATTATCTCTACTCCACCTCCTGCCCTTTGCTGCCTCCTCCTCTTACTTCCCAAATCTTAGCTAAGCTTTCCTCATGAGCCAGTAAACCAGTACACAGGCCGGACTGGGTGTGCACGAACAGTGTCTGGCCTTGTGGGACTGCACCCCAGAGGGATGAAAGCCTGCCTTTCATTTCTACCCTAACCTCTTCTTTTGGCTGTCCTGGAAACCTAGGCGTGGACTGGGTGTGCATCGAGCAGCGTTTGGCGCTAGTGGGGTTTACTGCAAAGGGATGAAAGTCAGCCTCTCCATCTCTAAACACACCCTCCACCCCTTTTCACTTTCCCTCCTCCTCCCTCTCCTTACCCTTCCCAAAGCAATTTCTTATCTTATAACTCTGCTCCCACCCAATCACTCTGTCTCACCTGTCTGCGCAACTTCTCAACTTCATTCAACACTCCACTCTGCATCTTCACCTGCTCCACAATTCTTTGGTTCTAGATGCTCCTCTGTGCATTTTGGGTTTACCTGTGTTAAGTAAATAGTGTACCTATGTGTGATGGTGTGTATATTATTACATGTAGCACTGTGGTTTTAAATTTAACTGTATTCCGCCTCCCCAGGACGCATCTGGAAATGAGCTATTTCAGTTCCGTATGCCTTTCCTGGTGAAACTTTTCAACTAAATGATAAATAAATAAAACCCATGGGTTACATGGAATTTGGTAACCCTTAACCAATGGAAGAGTAGCTTCCACAGTGGATGATACCTGGATGGCATCACAGTGGCCTCCTGCATTGCAAGCTGAGCAATAAAGTTAAACAAAACAGTTAAATCTTTATAAAAAACCTAATTTAAAAGCTTCACTATTTACAAATTCAATGTATAAACTGGACACATAATAGCCGGAGACAGAATATACCACTTATCACTTGTGAGGGGGCAGGACTTGCATCACTCTATTGTGGACCTGCCACTCGTGAGTTACTTGTCATATCCCTCACTCACAAAGATGAACAGCATATTCTAAGTCGAGCCACTGTGTATCCATATGTATTCCAAATACAGACAGCACCTACACTACCAGTATTCTAGCTTAGTAAAGCACTTTGAAATACAGTATGTATATAAGGCACTACATGATATCAAATTCTGTTCTCTTCTAGAAGTGTCTGCAATGTTAATAGAAGTTCAGGAATAAAATTAGAAACATCAAATAATTGTAACTTTTTGAAAAGTATGTGAGTGACGGATTGCATGTGGATTCCATTTTGCTCTAATCTTCAAAGCTGACATCCAGTATAAATTTTTCTTCCTAGATTTTGAATCCCATCCTCTTTGATTTGAACCTCCCTTTACTAACCCAATAGATGTCACTGAAATCATCTGGATGGTTGAGGTTAGAAACGTGTCTTCCATGAGACCACCATCAAAGCCCCAAAATCAAATCACTGTGTTTGAGTCTGCAACTCTCTGTCATATTTCCATGTCAGTAAGACTTCTTTCAATGTGATCTGACGTGACTATTTTATCTTCTGTTCCGCACGTAACCCCTCCCCACCTAACCAAGAGCTGGGTCTTCACAACCCCACACAACGGCAATCTGACTACACCTGTGGTTTACCAAACACACACACACACACACACACAATGGAGTCCTTCTGGGAGCAGGGGCCCAATCAGGAACACGGATCCTGTGCCTGAGGTGGGGGTCCAAAGTTTTGCCCAGTACTTTAAGAAGTGCAGTGTTCTTTCCTTTTAGTCCCAGACCCCTCCAAAAAACAACTTCCAGGTACTGTGAGTACCAACCTTACAAATAAGGTGCCGCATAACATTATCCCTTAACTGGCTACTGGGGGCAAAGACTTGAGGACAAAATCAGTCCCCGCACTCCAAGAGACAGTGAGAGTGTCGCCTGCACAGTGCCTCACTCTGACCCCAGTCAGCCCAACATGAGTAGTGAGGTCAATTCCAAGCCAGAGTCTCCTCTCTGGAAGCAAGATGCACTGAACACAAGGCCGCTGGGCTGGACCTTCATTACTGTTGCAGTTTTGGTCAATCCCAACTGACTGGACTAGAATGAGAGAAGCCTGCAATCAGCATAGATGGGCAAAGGATTACACTAATTGGTAGTCTTGTGCTGTTTATCATGATGCACACAATTCTTGAGTAGTGTCCACAAACGTATTTAGGAATACAACAGCTACAGTATGAATTTTTCTAAAAACAATCTTTGTGTATCACAACATTTAAAAATTCCACCCATTTAACCTTATAATTGTTTTAAATTGCTATTTTGTTTCAGGAATTGTAGTCACCTAGCCAGGTCATGAGTGTCCGCCATCTCTCAGCTGTCACTGATTTTCAGGGATGTCCCGATTGCCTCAAAATTTTACTCTGTCCCTCCTAAAACTTGTGTTTCCGTGACCAAACAGTGGGAGTTGTAAGCACAAAATAATGTCAAACATTAAAGTTACAGACTTGTTCTTCCTTAGAAAATTCATTTTACACTAAGCCCCTTATTCTACCGGCTTTCTTAGTGGATACTACCAATTCTGAAGATGTGCCCTGATTTTGTCCTTTTCCTGATTTATTTAAGCATCGTCCCTGACTTACGAGGCAGGAGGTTGAGAGGTACCCATGACCTAAGTCAGCATTGCTTAAATACTCCAGTCTGCTTACTGTGGTGTTATAGTATAGCCCTATTACCCACATCCCTAAATTTAATTACTACTGCCTAGGTCTGCAGAGATAGATGGCTTTATATGTGTTGTAAAGTCTTCTTGCAACAGTGAGCTTTGATGAGCTACTGACTTCTCAAACAGGACACTATGACAGCGACGAGGCAGTTCTCTATGCAACAGCTAAGTAGGGGAGCTCTGAAAGGCCCCATCACACTACACCGCTCAGACCCGTAGCGGACAGAAACTGTTACAGCTGGGGAGCAGTACAGTGTGTCCACACTCTAGCAGTGACGATGCCGAGACCAGTACCACCAGTCCACACCACAGGAACTGGGGCGACCATTACAGCGGCGGCAATTTCCTGGCCAGCTTCGCGCTGTCTTCGGGCCCGCGGGTGACCGTTACCGCCCGTCCACACTACGCCAATAGCGTTACTGGCGGGACGGTTCATAACCGTTGCTGGAACCACCTCCATATGTGGTTTCAACAGCGATTCTGGAACGCCGTCTGTAATGTTACAGGTGTAAACATAAACCATTGCGGTAGCGGTTTGGGCACTCTGTAGCGTTACAGAGGGTGGTGTGACAGGGCCAAAATGGCACTGGCCATGTACACAAATGTTTATCAAATGTGACTTACCAGACCAGCTATTGCAGAGATAGCACTACCCCTCACAATACTAATGACAAGGGTTCAGGAGCAGCCTCACATAGCCAGGGGATGGCCAGAGGAAGGAGGATTGGGTAGGAAGTGTGCTCCACACCACAGCTGCCACCTAGTGATAGCCTGGTGGTAGCACAACAATGAATACTAGGTGAGGGATGTCTGACACCAGCACGGCCACGAGGCTCCATGTCTGACGACACCGATAGCATCTACCTGGGGAGGAAACGGAGGCAAAAACACAATCATGGACAGACGATGGTCCAGTCCCACAGGCCCCACTCCACTGACTGGGTGCCCTCCGCCACTGGATCCTACACATGAGGGCTTGCAGCTGTGGAAGATGGCTAAGAGGGCAAGTCCCAGAGAAGGCAGTGATGGGACATGGAGGGGAATCAGGCCAGATGGGGGCAGGTCGATGACTGGAGGAAAAAGGTAGACTGACAAAAAAAAAAAAGAAGTTACTTGCCAAGCCAAATTTCATTGTTTGTAAGCTGGATCTTTCATGTCAGTTAAAGCTGCAGTGCAACCTATAGCACAGGGAAAAAGAATCTTACAAACTCTTTTGTGCCATACAAGATTTCACATCTTCTGTGTTCAGCTTCTACGATTCTCCACTTCTTCCTGCATTTAAAGATTATATGTTAAATGGATTTTGTTTCCCTGAGAAAGAAAATACAGCTGCTCCACCCTCTCATGTGCCTCTCTTGGTCCAGCTGCCCTCTCAACTGGTTGAAAGGAGTTTCAACACAATCCTCACAGAGTGTACGTCAGGGCAGTGCCAGTCACATGTTGCAGCAGCCATGTACTGCCCAAGCAGCACAAAAATGCCCTAGTGGGTGTGATAAAGAAGCAGCATCAAGGAGATTATTTATTTAGTTGGTTATTAGTTTTCTTCTTTTTACACTTTTGTGGCCAGGAAAGACCAACTAAGTTGAGGTCTGTTTCCAGGTGTGTCCTGAGAGCACAGGAATGTTTACGTGACTTGCTCAAGGTCACACAGTATGCAAGTGGTGGCTGCAGGATTCAAACCCAGCTCTCCTTGTTTGCAGCTCAGTGCTCTTAATCACTATGTTATACTGCCTCCCAAAACACGCTATACTTGTTCTTCATTTGCGTATGTATTCATTTAAAAGGTTTACCAGAAAAGACATACTCAGCTAGTACCAAATCGTTTCCACATGGTTTGGGGTGGGGTTAAGGTAAGCAGACAACACAATAGGTGCAATAAGAAAAACTCATTAATGAAGCAAATTTTGAAAATTTTGTTTATCAGTACATAATACAGTCCGCTATTATCTAATACGTGTTCAGAATTCAGCTACTGCTTCCCTAAGAAGAGTCACCTGAACACAAGATCAGACATGCTCAAAAGCCTTAGTCTTTTTTATTTGGATACATTCCCAGATTTTTGTCGTTGAAGCCAAATTAGAGAATGCTGCCATTTCTTGGCTTACTGATCGAAACAAGGTTTGCACTGGTTGCCCAAGCACTGAGAGAGATATTTGCATGTGTGAGATTCATAGAAACTTCTTGAGAAAACACTTGCCAGTAATAACACCCTCTCGTTTTCTGGGTTAAAAGTTTGGTTTCATTTCCGTTTCACGAGTTTCTTTGCTGGAAGGAAATAGCTTACCTTCCGAAGACACAGTACACTTGTGTCAACCTACCACCTCTCTCAAGAAACTCAAGGTACTGTGCGTAGAAATGTCAGGTCCTGTGCAGCAAATACTGGTGTAGAGCCCAAGTGGGAAAGCAACGCGGTTAATCTAGCCTACAATGGAGTATATGGAATGTACTGCTTCCATACAACAAGAAAAGATCTGACTCAGAGATCAGTTCAGGAAGGAATGAGAGAAGATCAATTGTGGGGTCCATCTTGCATAATATAGCCTACTGCAGCAAACCCAAAGGGCAATTAAGCAACACCTTCATTTCAGAAGCATGCTATGCTTCTGGCAGACATGCTATTTGAAGAGTCCAGGGTCCTACATATGTTTTGGAGTCTCATTCTGAAAAGAATGTCTTATTTATATTGACAAGTGGCCAAGTCAGGCCCTTGACTCGCTGAGGGCTACTAATCAGGACACCAGAGACCAGTGCTCAGGAGGCGAGCCTGGGATGTCAAGGGCTGTACAGAGGGAGGAGGACACAGCACCCAGAGACTGCTCTCCTCTGGACAGATGGGGATCAGTATATGCTGCTCTACCACCATCTGGGAAACCTTAGGTGGCAGTTTAGCTGAAACTGCAGAAAGGGAGGGGGCTGGCGGGATCCAGCATGCAAGGGCATGTGCCACTGAGCACAAGTGGGAATCTCGAGAGCAGGAAAACGCCCCCAAAAAAACAAAAAAACAAAGTGCAGGAGCATAAAACCAGCAATCCTAGAATCCACAAAAGCTGAATGCCCACCCACCACCCAGAACGTGGCTGTCCTGCAGGGATAGGTTGGAACTCCAATGACTCCACCACATCATGGTAAATTTGTGGTTAAATATGGTGGGAGTGCGTGACAGATGAGGCGGATGGGGCTGTCAGGTCCCTGCTTAGAACGTGCCACTCTGGAGACATAGCCATAGGAATGCTACAATGGCCTCATTACAGATTCTTGGCCAGGCCCCACCTTGAGCACAAAGCACAGTTCTAGTCCCCATATCTTACTCAGTACACTGACACACTGGAGAAAGTACAGGACGGAACTGAGATGGTTGCCAACTTGGAAACCATGGTCTATGAGGGCAGACTGGCAGAACCAGGATTATTCTCCATGAAACAGAGCAGACTCCAGAGGGTCATGATTACAGTGCTCAAGTATCCAGACAGGATGACACCATGAGACCAAGTACAGCTTTTGAAGATGCAGAAGGATACAAGGACAAGGGGATGCTCAAGGGCATTGAAAGGAGAAAGAATGAAGAAAACATTTGGTGGAACTACTTCACAGAACAAGTGGTGGACATTTGGAACAGAATGCCAGAACACGTGATATCAGCTGCTGGCATTCAAACTCAGATTATTACTTGGAAGAAACACGGGATGACAGGATATTCCTACTGAGCTAGAGGATGGGAGGAACTCAATGGATCAGCGGTCTTCCTTCCCCAAAATCTGTATGCATATATTGTATATATATATGTATGTTTACAAGCAGATAGCTGGACAAATGGGCAGACTCGGTGGGCTTTGTCTGTCCCTTTCTGCCATCACACTTCTATGAATCTATGAATCTATGTACATGTATGTATGTATGTATGTATGTATGTATATATGTACTGACTGGCAGATACTGCTTGACCTCTAAAAGACAGCAGAAGGAAGCAGAAAGTGTGCATTGCCCGCTGAGTCAAGGGTCTCAACAAAGTCCAAGAGGGTAGTATCTTTCAGAAAAGAGATGTGCAAGAACTAGGGGCACAATTTGAAGATGGGGGACAGCTCAGAGGTAATGTGAGGAAGTATTTTTTTCACGGAGAGGGTTTTGGATGCATGGAACAGCCTTCCTGAGGAGGTCGTGGAGTCAAGAACAGTGGGGAATTCAAGTATGCATGGGACAGACATAAGGCAGTTCTAGTGGGGGTAGGAGGAAGTAGGCTATTGGTTAACTAGGATCTGCAGCTTATCCATCAGATTGGAAAATGGGCAGACTAGGTGGGCCAAGCGGTCCTTATCTGCCGTCAAATTCTATGTTTCTGCGTTTCTATGAGTCTCTTGGTATCAACTATAAATAAAAGGGAACTGTCATGAACCAGTAAGTACTATATTTATAGTCCATACAGTTTCTATTCTTTGGGGTAATAAAACAGCTTCTAACCAGTTGCAACTTTGAAACACTGAATCCTGTTCACTTCCTATATAAATATAGAGTGTTTCTCATAAAACTGTTGCTAACAATGTTAATACGCCACTTAAATCTGTAAATAAACATACCCTGCCCCTACAGGTACACAACTTTACATCAGCTCAGCTATGACAAAGTTCACACAGTGATGCATAACAGGGCATGAACTTGTCTCTTCAAAGCTTTAAGGCACACAAACGTCTCTTCAAAGCTCTAGCGCACACAAACAACATACCAAGGCACATTAAAGATCCAATTTAAACTTCTTAAATCAGTTATTTCACAATTAAAAGCGGTGGTAATACATCATAGCAGTATGGATTATGCTTTTACTATTTGAAAGTGGACCTAGTGGCAGAACAACAGAACATGCAGCTGCAGCTTTAAATGCAATTGTTACTCAATGAGTGAATTGTCAAAAGAGTGTTAGAGCAGCCACTAGCCATGGTATGGCAATTTGTTTTGCCATTTGGCTAAAATGGTCAGGTGAGAATAAGCCTTAGCCAAATGCTTTAGGCTTTTAATCACTGAAGGTATGTGATGGAGGAAGCAACACAATGCTTGATTTGGGAGGAGAGGTATTTTATTTAAAATATAATTTGTATTAGTAACAGATTATTACTGTGAAAGTGTTATCAAATTAAAAGAGCTTGCTTTTTTTGCTTCTCCATGTCTTAAGAGCAAAAGGGTACCCTACATTTACTTGTGCATTTATACAGTAATTACTTTGTTGTTTACTACATGAGTGCACTGGGTTCTGAAACCTGTCTGCTGGAACTACCTGAACATACTGCATACTTGGAGAAACTGATCAACTCTTATAAAAGTTAATTTGATTTGTTTTACCTGATCTGAAATGTAACTGTTCACTCACTTATCACTATCAGTACCACTGCATTGTTCATGTAATGTATGGGTCTCCCTGTAAATGGGTTTTGTACCAGTTGGGATCGACTCAGTTACTAAAGTCTAAATAATTGCATTTTTTATTTATTTATTGCTTTGTGAGGAAAAAATACCCTGAGGATGTGATAAGCTTATTTCCAGGTAGGTCCTGGGAGGTGCATTACACAGACCTGTTTTAATGACAGGGGAATGTTGGCTATAACAGCAGGTAAAATTCCATGCTTCAATACGTATCATAAGGTCTCTACCTTCCTCCTGGACAGCTACAAGACATGGCTACCAAGGGTATTAAATAAGCTGAAAAAATTGCTTAGCAGTTCTTTGCATGAAAGTGCTAATCAGCTGTGAAATGCATAGCACTTAGCACAGAATAATTAGCAAAATTAGAAAAATATATATTGTTTTATTTATTTTGTCTACTGTGCTATAGACTAACTCCAAAAGTGGTTAGCTGATCGACTGCTATGTATTTCTGTAAATAATCAACATTACCTCCTGTTTTGCATAGTGTTTTGCTATGCTATACCAACTATTTAGTACCATGGTACCTTGGTTTAAAGCCTCATCCAAAGGACAGGGCATCAGCAGTGCAGTCCTCCCATACCCACCTCTGTACTGCACTACAGTGTAAGTTATGGTATTATCCTGATACCTGGTATGGAACTGGAACCCACAATCACATGAAAGTTACACAGTGAGAAACGTTTACCAAATGTAATTCCTGAGGACTGAGTTGACATAGCCCAGCGTTTCAAGTTCTTCTGGTGCCACAGCAGTTATAAGACTGGAGAGTGCATACTGCTATGGGACCAACGATTAGAAAAGCAATATTTCAAAAATGAAGCCATTTTATAAAAACATGGAACTATTTAATTAAAGGGTGCCCTTATAGTTAAGTGTCTGAACACTGCCCAGCTCATCCTGTGTAGCATGCCTCGTTGGTAGGGCCCTGTAAATCATGAGCCTGACTGCATTTTTTGCAGGTTAGCCATGGTAATAATAGCAAACTTCTCAGGTTGCCTAAGCTACGTCTGAACACACTGGCAAAGACAATACAAGTTATTTTGGAAATGTCTTAACTTTTCTTAATGTACTATACAGTTTTTTTAACCAACAGCCTCCATGACACATTACGTAAAAAAAGGCTGATTTGGAGTTCTTACTCTAAGAACAAAATAAAACAGAAGAAACTATTCAAAATGCAATCTGGGTGCATTTTCACAGTAAATTCCCTGGTTTCTGACAACTTCATAGGAGATTACTTATATGTGAATTGGAGGAAACCATGACTTCAGGACAACATAGTTTACACCAGGCCCTATTTATTAATACAACATTAAAGTGAAGTAGATTAATTACATCTGAAAAGAAGTCCTTTAGAGAGAACAGATAAGGAATATTGCATATCAAGGTGGCCAGTTACACTAAGAAAATATAGACACTTCCAGTGGTGCCTTTTATAGCATGAGATCAGCAGAGTGCTTTCCTTTTTGAAACTTTTGCTGAAATCATCTGAACACAAGGTATCTCGAGGATACAGAAAGAGCATTCAGCACTCTGCAGACAAGCACAAGAGTCCGTGTTCAGTGAAACAGTGGCAATTTATTGTGGCATGGAAATGCCTGAAGAAAAAAACAATCCCTAGTCCCCAGAGCTTCAACCCCCACAGGGCCTTCCTCAGGGGCGGATCTCTCCTGAGGAAGGCCCTGTGTGGGGTTGGACGCTGGCGGCAAGACGATGTGTTTTCTCAGGCATTTCAGCCACAATAAACTGCCACTGTTCCACTGAACACGGACTCTGTGCTTGTCTGCAGAGTGCTGAATGCCTTTCTGTACTTTCTGTATTTGGCTGGCTGCCCTTCTCAGCACCGACCAGTTCTCCCCAGAGCGCAACATTTAACTTTGTCTCTAAACCTGCGAGATGCAGAATGATGGTCATGACCATGAAAAGTGTTGGTATACAGGATGATTATGTCCATATAAACACATTTACTACTGTCCAATTGATTGTACAGGTCAAACCATGAATGTTTTATGGTTATTTAGATTGTCCACTTTTCCATAGTCTGTACAACTTGGCCATCTAATAAAATCACAATCCACTGTCTACCATCACAGTCTCAGTATCTGTTCTGTGTCCATTAGTCCATTTGTGAGACTGGTACTTCATTAAATAAAACCAAAAGTACATAACATGCACTACTTCAGCTTTTCATTAATGTTCCAACAAAGCGTAACTACATACATCCAAATTAACAAAGACAATACACTCTAAATAACTTGATGACGAAACCAGAAAATTAACAACATCAATAACACTTCTCTGTTAATCCCTCCTGTTCTTTCTCTTGGTGTATGAGCCAACCCTTATTAGTACCTCCTGCTTGTTATGAGAGGACCAGACCCCCCCTTTCCAATTCCCTAAGAAATTCATGAAGGGCAACCAGACCCATTGAAGCTTCTCTTCTTTGTCTGTAACCTCAGGTCTGCAGTGAGTTTTTCTGACTGGTAAACTGATTTAATAATGGATACCCAGTTGTTAAGCATTGGGCAGGTGGAAATTAGTCAATTTCTTATAATGCCTTGCAGGCTGCTGCCACCAGAATCCCTACAAAGTTATTCTGCTGGTTGATCAGCAAAGTGCTTCAAACACTGAGCATGTTTGTATACCAGGATAACAAAACACCCTGAAGTCGTCATTATTCCTCTTATAAAACAGGCATACAATTTAAAAATACATATCACTCAATTTAATTAGATCAACAGTTCAGTATTGTGATGTCACAGGTGTTAATACAGTCTGAGATAACTGGATGCTCACCTGACCCTCTCAACCAATCAGATAGCTAGGACTTGTTCACTTTCTCCCCCCAACCCCGTCTCTCTCTCACTCTCTCTGGAATAGTCAAGACATTTTATTTTGTGCACACACTCTCCAAATATCACCCTCCACTCTACTTTTAACGCATGCTGTACAAACAGCGTCTAAGCTTAAAACAAATCTGATTCACAG
Source organism: Neoceratodus forsteri (assembly GCA_016271365.2). NCBI lineage: Eukaryota > Metazoa > Chordata > Ceratodontiformes > Ceratodontidae > Neoceratodus > Neoceratodus forsteri. The sequence continues at coordinate 429,629,972 of CM057452.1, forward strand.
TGGAAAGTTATTTTTCATTTTTCTGAACTGACCATAAATATGAAAGAAAACATGCCTAACCTAATCTCAAAAGGTTATTTGTGTCACTTAAAGTGTTAGGTCTCCGAGATCTACAGGGATTCCAGTTATTTTGCAGAGATTTTGAGCCATCTACAGGGAAATTTTTCCCATAGACTTGCATTGGTTGTACAGGAAAACAGAGGAATCTGACTTCCATTGAAAATAATGTAATCTACAGAAGAACACAGGAAAATCACCCTGGAGTTACAGGAAAAATACGTAATCAGTCTGGGAGCACTGATTAGTGTCAGTCACTAATCAACAGTCAGTTTCAAATACAGCAGTGGCATCGCTTTACTCCAAATCAGAACGATAATGGTTAGAAAAAGGCACATGACATGAAATATGTAATCAAAAAAGCATGCAAATATGTGCAGTAAGTATGCCCACCTACATCCTTGCCCACAATCACACTCTATAAGACTTGCCCTAAGAAAGCAAGACAGATGCCTCTCCTTGATACAGTAAGTTCAATATTTTATCACGTTCAAGGTATGGTACCACAGATCCTTAATTTTCTGAAGCTGCTCATATTAGGAGGGTTGTAGGTTCTAGGAAACCAGTGCTCACAACAGCACCTTGAGCCCCTATGCAATGTACACAAGGATAACTGCTAATAATATGACATTATTTGAAATAGACACTCTGGAATGTTTTTGTCACTTCCAATGAAACTGTAGGACTTTGATCTTTAAGTGGTTACAGAACTAGAAATGAATGCAGTCCTTGAAGTACTTGGAGCCCTTTCCGAGATTATTTGCAGTGCTGTATTCTACAGAGATTTCCTGCTGTAAATGTTTCTCCTCGCCTTACAGCTGAAACCAATATAGTACTTCTGTCTTTTCTTAGCCCTCGTCTTTCCAACAAGCTTGCGAGAAACAGACATTTATTTTCATGACCAAACAATGTGACATCTAGAGATATAGATATTCTTGGAATGCCCAAGGTCATTATTGTGTTCCTATATACCTCCAGTGGGAAAAAGTGCTTTATAAAACACTGTTTTAACAAGCTTACGACTATCTGTGGAGGTCACAGCAAATTGATGGCGGAGCACCTCCTGTGCTGTTAACTCTTTCAAAAGTAGTCAGATTGCACACAGTAGGTGTCCAATCTTGCCTAAGTGATTCCTATATTCTGAAAATGAAACATCAACTACTTCAGGCCTCTCTAGAATTAAGGAAAACCAGAAGCAGATAATGCACACATTTTTAGATTGGTTCCCACAGGGCTGCAGTTGACAGAAAAATGTAAGCGGCAACATCTAATCATCTGATATGTATTCTTTTATTTTGTTCTTTTGGTAAGACCCACTAAGGACAGTGCCTGTTTTCAGGGCAACCAGGAGCACTGGGTGGTTAAAGCAACAGTACTACAGAAAAAAATGTGTGCTTTTTGACAGTTTATTCCCTGTGCTCTGCTGATCATACACCTGGTACTCTTTCCACCTGCACTGTACTATCACCGAGTAATTTGCTCAGTTATCCTCTGCTTGTTTTACATTTCTGCCACCAAGCATGTTGCACTGCTGCCAACTGCAAATCTGTATGACTTGCAGGGACATTGGGAATGGTCAGCAGAGGTCCACTGCTGTAGTCAAAAACATGATCGACCTGAAGGAAAGGCGCAGGATGAAAATTAGTCAGCCAGCATATTTATTGTAGCACCACAACAATTCAAATAAATTGTAAATATCTAAAAACTAAAGATGAGTGAAAAAATATTTACAGGTATGGAAACTAGAACTTTGGCCACATGCTTACAGCCAAAAAACAAATTTTGATAGATTACTTCCTGATTTGGTAGTACTGCTGCTTTAAGTGACTTGCTCAGAGTCACACGGTATGCAAGTGGAGGTTGTAGGAATCAAACCCAGGGCTGCTGGATGTTCCAAGCTCATTCACAGTTCATTACTCTACCCTCTAGGCTATACTGTCAGCCTACACTATACTATATCATAACTCTCACCACCATACCACTCAATTATCCCAAATTATGATAGACACAGCCAGTCCCTCATGTCAACTAACACACAGAAGCCCTTTGTCCTACACTGAGATTACTTACTACCCTGCATCTGACATGATGTTCCTAAAACATAAATTGTATTTACTGGTGTTGCTCAATGAACAACAAAACATTATGAACATGAAGACACACACTGTAATCCCAGCTACTCTCTTTCTTTTCAGATTAGACAACATGCCCCGCAGCAGTTTGCATCTTTCCCCACATCTTTAGGAGCAGTATACTGTATGTCTGAAAGGTATGCTCCAGAATTCCTGCTGTATAAACTGGGGTAAAGCCTATCAAATCCATGAGAAACAGACCTTAACTGGTAATATAAAATAGGTGATACACATCCAGAACATTGTGGAAACCTGCAGCTCTGCATGACACAGTGCAGGAAAGAATCAGGACAACTGCTTCTCTCAAGTTTAATCCTGTGTTTCAACAAATTTGGAATGCCTCTGACAAAACTCCTATGCAATCTAAATATTACTGTATGGTATGAGCCTAAATGACTAAGTAACAGAAAAATGTATACTTCCATTTTTGTGGAGCCACATACAGTGGGTTATTTTTCTACAGTGTCACACTAAAATGAACTAGTTTGAAGTCCAAGACATTTTGGCTATGTCACTTGAAGTCAGCCAATGACAATAGTCTTGATCTGCAGCGTGCTCAACTGCGTGGTGCAAACAGCAATTTGACTACAGTCACATCGTTCACTTGTAGTCCAATGCAAAACTACTTCCAATGCTACCTGTATCTGGCTAGTGGCTGTTCAAGAGTTCCCAGGCTGTGGCTCAAGCCAATAAATATAAACTCTGTCAGTGTCATCCCTAACAGTGTTCTGGGAATTAATAATTAATACATGTTCAAACAGGCTGTGTTTCTTCCCCGACCCATTACACTCTGTCTAGACAAGCTACTGAACCAAGTATGCAAAAAACAAACACCCGCAGAGCAAATAAATAGATCTCTTTAGAATAATTTAGAATAAACAGCAAAAAAACAACTGAAACCTTAGTGCTGGCTGAATACAGACTATTAGTTTATGCCCTCAGGAAGAACAGACCTACAAGGCAGCAACCCTCGTTCATTACTGACACTCTTTCCTCCTCCTCTTCCCCCACTATGGTGTTATTACAATGTACAGAAATATAGTCATTTTAGAAACTTGTATTCATAATCCTCTCTGAGTGGCCCAGGCTTCATACATCATATGCTGACTTAATGAGACAGTCTCTGCCTTCAGGGTTACAGCTCCCTCAAGCAAGTGTGATAACAGAAACAAACTTGCTGTGTCCTATACTTTCACCACTCTCCAAATATGCAGATGCCTTCCTGAAGTTAATAATGCAGCACCCCAGCCATCGTCCACCCCACAAACACTGGACAGGTGTTCACAGAGTGAAACAAGCATGGGACAAACATCAGGAATTAGTGTCAACTTTTAAGGGAGAACTTAACTCACACCATACTAACATACTAAGAAGCCAACAGATTAGGACCTATGGTCTATCGAGTCTGCTTGATGATCAGTGCCTTCCCAGGGCATCTTTATTAGCCCCCCCACCTCCCTCCCTACACCATGACAAGCTTTACATTTAGACATTTAGTTGCCTTCAGTGTATGTGATGTCTGTCCCACCTTTTGTATAATTAATAAAAACAATTTTGTGCTCAAACAAGTTCTGCACTGACAGCCTACCAACTCCTCCCTTTACTGGTATGCGGTGAAGTCATGGTCCAGTAATTGATATCAAAATAATTTATGTGGCAACAGATAGTAATGTAACAATTGCATCTATTATTACTGCATAAAAATAACTGATGGCCATGTTGCACAACAAGGATGTGTTTACACCTAGACAGCCTTGTCATATGATAAAGCAGGAGAACGAAGTTCATGTGTTCTATGAGGTCACAAGGTTTCCTTCCCAAGAAGGAAATTCAGTATTATGCATACTTTAACCGTTTGTTATTTTGTACAGTATTTCCGGCACTGGTCACATTCAGTTAAAATAAAAATATCAAAAAAGTTTTAAAAGTGACATTTCTCAACATTTGCACCCAAGATCTGACTTGCAGGTGCTGTTTTACCAACAGTCTGGCCTCAGAACTTGGTACAGCCAGACTGTGAGGTCACTGGTTGGCTATCGGAAGGTACCCTCCATATGCTCTGCTCCAGAAATAGATGGGCTGCGCAGGGTGGTGCTCCTGTTTAAACACAAAAACATTAGAAAATAGTGGGGCCAAAACAGAAGTAGATGGGCTGGAAAGATTTTCAACACTGCATTTTTAAAGGCTGCCCTAAACCGTAAAGTTCCTTTTCAAGGCCCAATTTCTCAGGTAAGGGGGTGGGGGCATCTCTCTCTCTCTCACACACGCACACACAAAACTGTGAAATAGAAGGGCAATAAACTGTCTCTGAAGCCTTCAGAAAGTCACCAGAATCCAACAGTTCATTGCCATTAGGTGTCCATCTCTGTGACAATTCAGTGGCAGCCATCTCCGGAAGCCACCCTCCACTATATCAGCAGGGTCACCTTACAGGTGACATGGGTGGAGTGGGTTGCCTGGTCACAACCAGCGCTGGAGCACAAACCTGATTCAGTTTACAAGGACCTAATTCTCGCACGGTAAATAAAAATGGCCCTTCTGTGCACAAAATTAGCAGCGCGATCCCTTGCCCCTGCTCCAATTTCCCGGGTTTTACATGTTTAGAAGCCCTGAAATAAGCAAGCAGAACCTAGAAAATGCTACCAGTTGCTTCTTTTGTTATGTGGGCTTGCGGGGCTTGATGCGACTTAGGTCAGGTATGAGACCGGTCGTGGGCTGTAAGGACAGGTTGCGAGATGTGGAGGAAGCCGCGGCCAACTGTGATGAAAGCTCAAAGGGCGACACTGCACTCGCACCTTAACTCGCAAACATGAAGACAGTAGCAGACCAACAAATGGTGGTGGTGGGATACGGCTGTCCTTTAAAGGAGCATCTCAACTGGCCAGTCCCAAGTTTCCAGCTGTATGCAGTTTTACTGTTTAATGCAATATAAAGCAACGTGTCCGATGAAATTAAACAAACGTGCACGCGTTTCAACTTCAAATAAACTGTACTCGAAAATATCATCAAACACTGCCGCTAATCACCTGATATTTAGGTATGTGACAATGGTCTTACCAAACCTTAAAGAAGTGAAATTTTGATTCAGAGTCTTGGAACAGCAAAATTAATCTAGCTACTTAAATAATTTGTATTTGTACAGACATGCTGCTCAGCAAAACGCTATGACAAGTGGCAGCTTATCCACTGATCCCATCCCATTTGGGATTATGTTCCAGTATCGAACCGATGAGTCAAACGGCAAAAACTCACTAACCTGAAAAGCTGATCGCTGCTGTTTCACTGCCAATATAACGCCGAAAATTACAAAGGTTGCTGAGGACACAAGAAGGTGTATTATTAATGTCTGTAACTACTGGCTTGCAACGTGTTGCCCAAACGGACACGATCCCTTGTGCCAGAAGCTGGGTTCGCATAAACCGTGTTGCTGCTGCGTAATATCAAGAGGATGAAGAAGGCTGTACAATCCCAGATGAGCAGAGAGAGACACGCACACACAGAGCACACGATCGGACAGCTGCTGGCTGCTAGGATTGCAATGTGAGTGAGTGCCGCCGAGTCCCGGAGCACAGCACTGCCAGGGTCCTCTGTCCCCGCAGCCGCCACTGCCAGAGCCACAGACCGTCTGCGTGCGTCCGACCCCGCGCTCTGCACCGCTCCGCAGTCCGGGTCCCCAGTCCAGTTACTGCAAGTGTAGCCAGAGTTCTGCTCCAGCTAGCCCGTCGGAACCTTCTGCCCTTTCCTCAAGAAGCTCGTGACCCGTTTCGCTGACAGCCCCTGGGCAAGCTGCTGTGATTCTGCTCTGACCCAGGGCGGGCCAGCGTGGGAGCCCCAGGCGGGCGGTGAACGCTGCTCCAGTGCTGGCACGGATGGAGCCAGAGACTGAGTGAGAACCTCGGGAGGGTATGGGTTGTTAGATGCACTGTGTGTAAGCTTCGCTTGGCTTTACGAACGAGAACTGTCAGCTTCAAGCCAAGAGCAGCACGGAAAACATTAGTAAAAAAAAATTGCAGCTCAAATTTCACTAGTGCCCGCACTGGCACTGTTGGCGCTGCTGTGGGAGTTGAGCCGCCTGCTCTAAGCCCGCGAATGGATGAAGGCTGGCAGGCGGGAGGTGACCGCAGGGAGGGAGGGCCCTTGACAAGCAAATGAGACCGGCGAGGAGGGGCCCATAGGGACGAGGTGACATGAGACAGGCAGGAGAAAAGCCCAGGGGAGGGCTATATAAAAGAGCCTTGGGGAGGTGAGGCGACTAAATGATGGGAGGGCCCCAGCTCAGCACCTCGATCCCCGCCCGCATTCTCACCCAACGTAAATATTGAACTTTTCTGTACTTTCCACACAAGTGAAGGTTTGCAACTCGAACCTGTGCCATCAGCTGCTGCTGTTCGCCGTGGTGGCCCATCCTTGAAAACGAGATGCTGTGTCTGGGGCTGTTTCCTTAAAACTACGAGTAGACGGAATGTAGGCGATTCACATAGGCTTGATATACTGAAAGACCAGCCTTATAGCTGAATGTCACATAAATTAGGCGCGCTTCCCATTCCTAGAAGTGACAGCACATACTTGACATTCAAACACTGACAACACAGTTGAGAGGAGGCGAATACGTTTTCAATTAATTACTGGCGCTTCATCAAGTAATAACACCATATTGTTTAAAGGAAATGAACGCGGTTGCGGTATACTTTACCTGCGTATTCTTTTTGGTTTTGTATCATTGATAATTATCCGATGTTTTCAGACTTATAGGAGCATAGCTGAAAGCTGCTCAAAGCAACCGACAGAGAAGTTGCCAGCATAAAGGACCCATTAAAATGTACGGTAGAATATTCAGAGTTACCATATGAGGAAAACAGGTATACAGTAACACATGATAACATAGATCATGGCACACTGTGGAAGATACCTGCGTGTTTTACGAGAATTTAGTTGTACACATGAGTGCATTGTAATTTGGATGGTTGCTTCGTGATTTCATCTTTGGTCAGAATACCATCAACTATTACAGATGTGAGTTGTAACAGTATTATTGTTTAATTAAACATCAAAACATAGACCTTGGTTGCCGGCAGACAACGACTAAGGGTCCATTCAATTTTCCCATATTACAGCACTACTAAATTAGGCAGATTCCAGCTGGAGGATTGGTGGTTTCACATAACGAGTAGGGAGGGAGGATAGCAATCCAGCTAATAAACCTGGAGGTATGTGACCGTATTCATATATTCAGTATAGTCACTGCCGTGTGACGATAGGGTGGGCGGACAAAACGGACCCTAAGACCCTTCTGTCATCTGATCTATACTGATAAGCGTAATATACTAGTTCTACTGTACTTGCGCAACAGTTTGCAACTTGTGCTGCTCAGGAACAGAAGCTAATCTATAAATCAGCAATGGAGGGGCTGTGAATTTAGGAACTCTCTTTCACCGATACTACCAAATCGTACACCTACTGAGGGCAAACGCATCACTCTGGACACTGGCTGGGTTGGCACTCCCTAAATTCTAAGCGCTCCCCTGTGTCTCGACACAAATGTATTTACTTGTGTATCGTGCTGACGCTCTCACTTGCATTTGTCTCAGAAAGCGAAAGAGCCGAGCTGCAACAGAACAGAAACTGCAGTGAACTCGGAGAGTTCAACAAGGGCATCTTTCTTTGCAGTTACTGTATTTTCATGAACAGTGCACCCGACTGTGTTGCTATTGTTTTGCCGGAATAATAAAATCCACATTTATTTTGGGAAGACACGCCTTTCAAACCAGTCCACACATAACTAGCCATACTGAAAGTTTATATAAAGCTTCAGAATAGAACTAATACTGATAACTAAAGTATCTTCCACCCTCGTTTTGCACTCTTGTTTATTGATTGGTTGATTTTATTTATTCATTCGTGTATTGACTGACGTCTCCAGGAGAGCTCCTTGAATATTCAGCATTTTGCGGGAGTAAGAAAGGCAGGGGTAAAACTGACTAAAGCACAGATTGATCACTATCTGGGGACTCAGCACTGGTGTTGATAGGCGAAGTTGCTCTGCAGATGTGGAACGATATGAATTATTGGTGGTACCCTTGCATCTCTGACAACCCCTTGAACTGAACTTTAACAGTCTCGGACACTCTACACATCTTGTGACAGGCATCATGGTGTCCACGAAATGTCTTACTTGGTTGCTTAGAGCCCAGTCAACTAAGTTTACTGATTAACATATATATTGGAATGATGTGAGGGGCGCTTTCCTAGGCCAGTGCAGGGCAGATGCCCCCACCCCACCCCTCAGCCACCCATTCGTACTGCAAATCAGGAGCTCTTGTTTGCTCCAGCAGCCAGTGTGTAATTCTTTTAGCAGAAGCCCATTCAAACAAATCACTCCTCATTCTTCTCCCAGCAAATACTCTGCAGAGCCACTAGTAATGTACGACACATACACAAGATTGAAGGAAACATAATCATTTTGTTAATCCAGAAAAGGAGACATGGAGAATGACGGCCGATCTGTTACATTCACACAAAGGATTTATATATGAGCAAAGGCGTTTTCAAAATCAAAAGGTTGCAATGAAGGTCAGTTGAAAATAAAACATAACATTAGAATACACATTTCGACCATTAGGTCTTCTTTAAGTAAGAATCATTATAAAGATAAAATTAAACATACCTTCCAAGTATCCCTATTTTCACAGATTCTGCCTGATTTTGCTATTTGTTTGTGACCCCCTGCTTTTATGGCGCTATCATGCCCCAAATAATCAAAGAATAGATTATTTGGCATGTCTTTCAAATGACTTTAACGCTGCATTTCTGGAACCTCACATTCAGTAACGCACATACATTAGAGTCCTGTGAAAATCTCCCTCGGCGATCAAAATCAGAGCTCTCCCTCATTACAGACACGCTGACTTGGAAGCTCTCCTATACTAAATAGCATGGCGGGGCCGCTCTGACGGGTGGTTCTTTGAAAGATAGAAGAACATCAGTCTGGAATGATGAAAGAAACAGTATGAAGAGTTTGCCAGTAGAAGTCTCAATCCTGCATTTACAGTATCCGTTAGCTTCTGTACTGTTCTCATGTTGGCAGGGGTGTTTAATTTTAATTTGTTATTCACATGACATAACTTTTTAAATGTAAAAAACGAGCACGTTAAATAATCCATATTTGTTTATCAACTTCAGAAACGCATGTATAGGCAACATTCACTATTTCTAACAACATTACCGGGATTTAGAACATTATTTTCGTGAGGGGACATTTGAGCAGAAATAAATTAATATACAGTATTGCTCAGGGATAGCTATAAGTATGCCGACAGGGCCCGTTGGCGAGATTTCCCTCCCGCCGCGCCCCGGCCTCCCAAGCCGCAGGGCATTATGTGATCAGAAACCTTCATTATCGTCACGGCCCTATTTCGAGATCAATTCGTGTCCTAATGTACTGTTACGCAATAATTTAGAATGTAAAAAGATTGCAGTATACACCAGAACAACTGAAGCTTAATAAAACAAGGGATTCTATGATCCATGGGATCAAAATAACTCCAATCCTGAAAATGTAATGCCTCTGCAAAAGCCGTGCTAAACTACAATGTTATGTTGACACTATGTTCCAACTGTTGTGCTTGCGAACATATGCATTGATACTGCTGGCACACTACAGCATTATCACGTATCAAACCTTTACCAAAAGAGAATCTGTGACTTTCAGTACAGTTTATAGAGTGGAGCCAGTGTGTCTCCAAGAGAAGAAAGTAGCTCGATATATAACGCTGACAATACATTTGGAAGGCGGTGGGGGAGGGCAACAGCGATTTCCCAGTAATACCTACAATTCTATGTGCTGCATTATATCTTTTGGACTGTACTGTACAGTTTTGTAAAATAGCATGTATGGGTGCATGTGATCAATATGTAGTTAGTGACAGCAGTGAAACCCTATGTCTAGGAATAGTAAAGTAAACTTCACAGTGTTGTACATTGACAATACTAACACACCAGAAGGTGCAGTCTGATTTCTAGTTTAAACCTCACAAAGATGTTTTTTTGTGTGTGTGTGTGTGTGTGTGTGTGTGCTGCGTACAATTTAATGGGTTAGCAACCACTGATTAATTTGTTGTCATAGTGTTGTGTCCTTCAGAGAACGCCTTTCTAGCTATTTTTATTTATTTATTTTTTTACCAGGAATGGAGGATTAGAAATTTGCCTTTCAGCCTCATCCTGGGAGAGGGAAGATACAGATGGAAACCAATTGACACTGAACCAGATTAAGCTGCTGTTTGTATTTTTAGTGAATCTAGTGCTAGCATCTAAATACTAGCAAAGTGGCTCAGAACCAGCATGCATTCTAAATTTGACAGCAGTGGACAAGCCTCAGCAAACCTGGCAGGTAATGCAAATGTGACTAGCAGCCCTGCCTGGTTCTTCCTACCTTATTTCAACACCAAATTCCTGTCCATCTGGGATCTTCACACCCCTTCAGGAAAACCAGGGTCTGTGGCTCCCATCACCCCTGAATCTCTGCTGAACTCTTGTCGCCTGCAAGCTCGGGATGTTGCCAGAGTAGGCCCACAAGTCCCATGGCTCTCTGATGATCTACTCAGATACTCTGCTGCATAGCGCCTGTGACAAAGCCACTAGGCTTGGCAAGATCAGTACTTGCCTCCTCCTTCCAGAACAACATTAACCACCCTCAAGTTCTGGAACATTATCCATGCCTCTTCTCCCCCCCTCCAAGTCCCGTTCCTCGCCCAGATCCTTAAGGTTAGTGTGCCACCATTTCTGACCCCCTTTCTGTTGCCTCTGAATTCAACACTTTTGCTTCTCCTGTGCCTCCTCCCTTCTCTCCTGCTTCACCCCATCCTATCTCCCCCATCGCCTGACTCCCAGCCCCCCTTCTCTATTTCTCCTATTGACACCCTCAAGTCCCTCCTAGCTCTGAACCCCTCAAGGGCACAAGCCCTGACGGCTTGACCCCAAACTCCTCCATCTATCTTCCATAGCCATAGCTCATCCAATCCCCCTCCTCAACCTTTCTTTTCCTTGCATCTGTCCTGACTCCCTGTTACTTGGAAACATGCTACCGTCATACTCCTTCCTAAAGGAGGTGGCTCCTCCTGTCCCAGCAGTTACCACCCTATGTCCCTGCTCCCCACTGTTGCTAAACTGCAGGAGTACCTAGTGCTTTCTCAGCTTTCCCTCTTCCTTGATTCATCCTCATTCACCCCTTTCAACTCTGATTTCCATAAATCCCTCCACCTCCTCCTCCTCTCTCTCCTCCACCTCCAGCTTACTGCTCCATTCTTTCAGGCATGGATCAGGGCATTCTCACCTCTGCTGTCTTTGTTGACTTGGCCAAAGTCTTCAGCACTAGCCCTCCCTCTTCTCCTTGACAAGCGTTACAGTAGTGGGGCTTTCCATCTCCACTCCAACTGGTTCCACTCCTACCTCGGGATAGGACTCAGTTGGTTAGAATCAAGATTCATATCCCTCCACTCCCTGTTAGTACCAGTGTCCCTAAGGATCTATCCTTGGCCCAATACTCTTTTCAATTTTCCTAAATGACCTCTGCGCCTGTACCTCCACGTCCATCCATATGTATGCAGATGATACAGTTCTTTTGCTTCCGGTTCCACCACTTCTGGTCTGATGGCCAAGCTTCAGCTGGACTTCAATAACATCAACATTGGTTCTATTCAAATCAATTGTCCTCTATGCCAAAAATGGTCTCCTTGACCTTTGGCTCAGGCAAAGCTCTCAGGCTTGCTGCTCCCATCCTTCCACACCCTTGAGGTCCGTGACTGGTGATGTCCCTCCTTTAAGTACCTTGGGGTCTGGCTCAACCAGCACCTTGACATTTCTGGTCATGTAGATGCCATCCATAAAAAACTACACCTAAACTAGGGACCCTATACAGGAACCATGGTTCCATCCCCCTACCAGCTTGCAGAGCCGTCATCTGGAAAATTATTTTCCCTATTTTTGATTATGGAGACATTGTCCATAGTGCAGCTTCTAAGTAAACACAATCCAGACTGGATTCCCTCTTCCCTCCTGTCACTTTGCTCTGGACTGCCGCCTTGTACCACCATTGCTCCCTTTATGCCTCTCTCTTTTCCTTCCTCGAAGCCAGACACCTTGCTCATTGTAGCTAAATACTGGCTAGGCTCCCTCCCGCCCCTATCTCAGCTCTGTCCCCTTCCACTCCCTTCAGAACTCTGATTTTGCTCCTGGCACTCCTTCTAGCTCAACCTCAGCTGACCAGGCTGCCTTCTCTACACTTCCCCAAACTCTGGAATTCTCTTCCCTTGCTATCCACTCTGCCTCCTTCTTATGCTCTCTCTCCTTGCTTCTCCTCAAATTCCCTTCTCACTCTTGCAACTGCACTGATCCTTACCTTGCATCTCTCTTCTCATCCTTCCACTACCTTCCGTCACCCTCCTTGTCTCCGACCACCTCAAACCCCCTAACTCCTTGCCCTAAGCCCTGCTGATATCCCCTCACTCCCTGCACTCTTCATTGGTTTCCATGGATCAGCTTCACTACCACTTGCCTACATTTGTTGCACTCTGCACTTCAATTTAGCGCCTCTTCATGCTACCCTCCTGGATTCATTTCCACAAAAACCTTGACATTGTACATAATGCTTAAATTTGTTTTTATTTATTTATTTATTTATTTGAATCTAGGATTACAATATACCTTTGAGCCAAGGCTCTTTACAAAGGTTCCACGTCAGTAGTATAGACAACTAGCATCAAGCTGGATACATGATTACAGATTAGTTACACGGTACAGGATATCATATGGTAACTTAGGTTGACATAGGAAATTAAGGCTATCGTTACACAACAAAAACACTAGGAGGAAGAAGGCAAGGGGAAAGGGCTGAGGAAGGGATGACATATGCGTGAGGGGGCAGAGTGAGGCAACCGAGAGCTTTGTCAGGACAGACATGGGGAAGTGCATTAGAGTGGCAGTGGACAGGTAAGTGCAAGTAGAGAGGACAGAAGAGACACCGGGGAGGTCAGAGGCAGTGTAGGGGCCAATGTTTGTTATGTGGTGCAATCACAGGTGTTGGTGCCCGTAAGGGAGGCGAACTTGGTTTTGAACACACCAAGTGTTGTTCGCGGTGGAGATGTCACCAGAGAGACTGTTCAGCCAACTCGGAGCCCTGTAAACAGCGACCTTTGGCCCTGGGATGTGCGGCAGTGGGGTTTGCAGGATTTGGGGCTTAGTGCTCCTGGTGTTGACAGTGTTGATTTGGGGTTTAATGAGGTGCTGACTCCAGGTGGTATCTTGCCCAATAGGATTTTCTTAGCTGTGATGCAGGTTTGGTATTTTGATTCGGTTGTTCAGTTGCAGCCATCCTGTTTTGGAGTAGAGGTCACAGGTGTGGGTGAGGCGGTGAGAACCAGTAATGAGTCGGCAGGCTTGACTGAGGAAGTTGAAACTCGTTTGAGAGAGGAAGTTGTGGCAGATCCATAGATAACGAGGCGTGATCAATGATGCTGATGATGGAGCTCTGGACAGCGACAGACAAAGCTTCAGGGGTTACATGTTTCTATGTCGAATAGTAGGCCCAGCCTGGCGTTGTTACTTTGCCACATTATTGATTTGTAGAACATACTGTAGGAGATTCGAGTCAAGGTTGAGGCCAAGGTATTTAGAGGTATGGACTTGTTCAAGGGTGATTCCTTGCTTGGTTTTAATGGAGAGTTGACATTGTTTGTATTTGTTGTGGGGAGCTGCAGAAAATCTTGGTCTTTGTTTTTCTGGTTAGGGATCAGTTTGTGTTTTGAGAACCAGTTTTAGACTGCTGAGGAGGCCCGCTGGAGGTTTCCTTGAAGATGTACTGGATCATGGTGGGAGGCCAGGATGACAGCATCATCAGCGTAGAGTAGGATTTGTTCAGGACAGGACTCTGGCAGTGAGTTCAAGAAAAGGCTGAAAAGGAGGGGCCAGGATTGAGCCCTCGGGACACTGGACGGACTGGTCTTGGGTCTGAGAGTGTGTCAGCAATTTTCACTCTTTGGGACCCGGTTGCCTAAAGTAGCTTTGAACCAATCCACCGAATTGGATGAGAGCCCTGCTAGCGAAGCTGGGCAAGTAGAAGATGATGGTTGATGGTATCAAAAGCTTTAGTTAAGTCAATGAAGTGGACCCAGTTAGTTGACTGTTATCTAGTGGTGATGGAGTGCACCAGTGAATTCGAGAGTAGAGCCCGGGGAGGTGCTATGACCTTTTCTGAACCATATTGCTCCTTGACAGGATGCTGTGCTTGTCTAGGAAGTCAGTGAGGGTGGTCAGACACAATCCGTTCAGGGCCTTGAGAGTGGAGGTAGGATGGAAATTGGATGGTAGTTCTCATGTGCTGTTTGTCACCACATTTTGAATTGGGGTTACGAGGCAGATTTCTTATGTCGGAACTGGCTGAGGTTGAGGAGGTTAAAGATCCTGTTCAGAGACCAGAGAACTTCTTCAAGGGTGGCGATAGTAGTTTGAGGTCGAGAGTCACTGCTGGCTCTGGAGTTGCCAATGGCTTTGGTAACATAGCTGTGGACTTGATGGATTTCTGCTGCTTTAAAAGTAGAAGGGAGGGTGGCTGGTGGGGGCTGGGGAAGCAGGGGTATCCTCATCATCGAAAAAACCCTGGGAGAGTACAGAACTGAGGTCCGTGACAGCGACATTGAAAGTATCAGCAATGAGTTTCTTGTCAGTGTAGTTACACCATTTAAGCAGAGTACTGATGGGGTGATTTAGACTGCTTCGGTGACTTCTTTTATGTTATTTAGAAGTCCCTTCATTGTCCCATGTGTTAGTGAGGGCATTGTTGAAGTAGCTGGTCTTAGTTTTCGGTTATATTTGGTGCAGTCGTTTTCATGCGGCGTTTATAGTTAGCAAAATCAATTTGTCTCCCAGTGTTTCTGGCAACCTCCCAGAGGGTGGTCCCGAGCTTTAGTCACCTAGGTAGGTCACAGGTGAGCCAGGGTTACATAGGGCTTTGGCTTTGCCCTTTGAGAGGTGCATATAGATTGCAGGCATGATTAAAGATTCTGATGAAGTGATCAAGTCACGGTGTTCACATTAGTTACTTCGAGTTAGGAACCAATCCTGTTGAAGAAGGTCTTGAGATGGGGTAGCTTGCCTCTAGGTAGAACTAGGCTTGTAATAGTTTTGGGGGGCTTAATGAATTTGTTGGACTAGGAGCAGCTGACAGGGAGTGGTCACTAAGTGTATCAGGGAGGACAGCGGTGTTAGTGATCCTGGTGGGGTGGCTGGTTGGGATCCAATCCAGTAGGGTGCTGGTACCCGTTTTATAATGGGTCCTGGTGGGGAACTAACCATCTGGGTAGGGTCTGCCGCCTATTTGCCTATATGCCCAGTATCTGCAGCAGACCAGTTAATATTAAAAGTCGCCAAGGAGGATGGTTTCAGAGTCAGGTGAGAGGGATTTGGTAAAGTCAGGACTAAGTTAAGTCCATTTCCTTGCTCCTTTGGTGGAATGTAGACTGTGACAACTGTGATTGCTTTGCTGTGAGCACCAGGAGGATCTTGATAGGAAGAATCTCGCTATGGTGGTTTTGGGGGTATGGCTGATGTGGTGCCCCCGGATAGTGTCCTAGAGGTTACAGGGTGCAGCCACCACCTCTTTTAGTTGTTCAATCAAGCCAGAAAACATTGTACCCAGGGAGGGTGATAGCATGGTCAGGGACTGAAGGTGAGGCAGATTTCTACAACTGCTAGAATGTCCAGGCTATGAGGCAGGCACAAGTCTGAAAGGCATCAATTTTGAAGAAGACTACATATGTTAAGTGAGATGATTGAGAGGGATCTTGTTTGATTTTTCCGAGTTGTTCCTATAGAGGGCTGGGCCAGGATTAGGATGGATGTTACCAGACAACAGCAGGAGAAAAGTATAAGCTTAGAGTACAGGTGTGAAATACCCATGACTGCCACCTATTCTTTTGGGCCAGGTGACAGCGAGATTCACCAGGGCATATAAAAGGTTGGAAGCAGGGTATAGCATGGCAGCAGTAGCAATGGATGGGGAGTACCCAACAGCCATTTGGGAGAAAGGGCGATTCTTAGTGATTGGCAGTGACCATGAGCGGTACATGAGATCCAGAGGAAGGAGTACCTTGGAGGTGTGTGTGTGTGAGTTGGTAGATGTTCGGGACTGATGGGAAGCAGGTACTGGGGATGGAGGAGAGGGAAAGGGAGCTATGAGGAGGGAGGAGGAAGGGTACAGAGTGCGGGGGGATACATGCTATAAGTGATTAGGGAGTAGGAGGAGAGAGCAGGCACAGGGAGCTGGACAGGAGGAGGCAGTGAGAGAAAGAGACAGGAGGAAGAGTAAGATGGAAGCGAAGAAGGTTACAGAGGAACTAGGCATGCAGAGGCTATGGAAGAATGAGGGGAAGTGGCGTTAAGTAACAGAGAGACAGGTTAGCAGCACTAGGTAATGAGTACAGGAGTGAAAGGGTGGGAGAGAGCGGTAGAATGCCAAAGGGAAAGGCCAGACACGAAACCAATAGAGTAAGTGTATGAGGGGAGAACGTCGGGGCGTGAGAACCATCTATTCAATTAAGGGTGGGGAGGCAGGGCAGGCATAACATTTGAGCCGTTGCCACTGGTTTTCAATGGCGAGCAGCCCCAAGTCCGGAGAAAACAGCAGGCCAATCAGAGAAGTACTGAGAGGGCAGGGTCCAATGGAGGCGCACTGCTGTGAGCAATGGCCAATGGCAGCAGCTCAGAGCAGCCCGGTGAGGCAGGCAGCCTTACTCAGCTCAGGAGGTTCCTTGGGCGGCTAGGAGGAGGCGGCAGGCGGCTGGAGGTGCCGTGCTGCAAGAGGGTCAGACTGCCGGCACGTGGGCCGAGAGACAAGGGCAGCGACATGGGGAGAGGAGAAACAGAAATAGGGATTAGTTGTGGGAGGGAGAAGAGGCATAAAGAAAACAAAAGAAGTTTAATCGAGGGTGGAAGCTGGAAACGCCAGGAGATGGCAGCTAGGAGAAACAGAGGTGTGAGAGGTGGGGAGGCTGGCAGCAACAAGGAGCGGAGTAAATTACCAGGCTACATGGGTGCCTGGCTTGGCGCCACGGGCGGGGGGTGAGGGGTAGTGGCAGACAGGAAGACTACGGAAAATTAGTCAGGAGGTGAAGACAGTAGGAGGGGCGGTTCAGGCCCAGGAGAATCGGAGGAAGGAGAGAAAGAGACAGGAGAAAAATACAAGTTCACAGAGAGGGCCGCTAATTCACTAATACTATATGGTTTCCTCGGATTCGCACTTATACACAGAAAGGGCTCTAATTTACTAAAACTCTACAGTTTCCTCGGAATCAGCACTAAAACAAGCAGTTTAAGCACATTTTAAACAAGACTAGGTGGCGTACAGCAAAATTTGAGCAGTTGCCACTGGTTTCAATGCGCGCAAGCCCAAGTCTGGAGAAAACAGCAGGCCACTCAGAGCAGTACAAGAGAGAGCAGGGTCCAATTGGGGCACACTGCTGTGAGATGACAATGGTGGCAGCTCAGAGCAGCTCCGTGAGACAGGCAGCCTTACCGGCTCAGGAGGTTCCTTTGGCAGCTAGGTGGAGGGTGGCAGAGCGCTGGAGGTGCCATGCCAAGCGGGTCAGACTGCCGGTGAGTGGGCCCGAGAGGCAAGGGCAGGACCCGGCCCAGGAGGTTCCTTGGGCAGCTAGGTGGAGGAAGCAGAGCGGCTGGAGGTGCCATGCTGCAAGCAGGTCAGACTGCCGGCATGTGGGCCCGAGAGGCAAAGGCAACAACCCAGCTCTGGAGGTTCCTCGGGTGGCTGGGAGGAGGGCAGCAGAGTGGCTGGAGGTGCCATGCATAAGTGGGTCAGACTGCGGTGCGTGGGCCTAGAGGCAAGGGCAGCGACCTGGCTCAGGGAGGTTCCTTGGGCGGCTTGGTGGAGGGTGGCAGAGTGGCTGGAGGCAGTGTCAAGCTGGTCAGACTGCTGGCACATGGGCCTTCTATTGTAGCTTGTCTGTGATGCTTAGCCAATTGTACATATGTGTTTAATTGCCTATTTGTACCTTTGCTTTTATGCTTAGTTCTGTTGCTGCCTGCTATGTAAATTCTGTTCCTATTATTACTTATCATCTCCCCACCACCACCAATGCATCTGGAAATGAGCTGCTATTCAGCTCTGTATGTCTTTCCTGGTGAAACATTTGAAATAAATAAATAAACTGACAGCAGACAGTCCCACAGGAGACACAGAACCTCTGTCTGTACCTCGGGAAAGGCAAGCGTGGGCCGGGAGCCTCTGCCCCACCCCACTGCCCAAGCCACCAGTCTGTCTTGCGTGCTCCACGCACACACACACACATACACACAGCACTGACATGCATAAGGAATAAACATATCAGTCAGAAGAAGGGCCTGGACACACCTTTGTGCGCCACGTGAAGAAAAGCAGCTACTTAGCAATACAAAGAACTCTTCATAATGTGCTCTTTGTGCCTCATTAGCAATGAAGACACCCTTTCCTAATGGGAAAGTTATGGAGCAGGCCAGTGGGCCCCTGAATGGCCATTTTAGTTAATAAAGACTTTTTTTGTGTGGGCCTGTTCCTTCAAGTCCAAGTGTGACAAGGTAAACCAGCCCCCATGTTAAAACGGCATGACATCTTCATCACAGAATGTTTTGTGCAAGTCTTGCCTAACTAAGGAAAAAAGTGTTTTCAAATGTCAGTGCTCCTTAATTCACAAGCAAATGTTCATGTTTTTATACTTGCTTTGATTTATTGATGTTTTAGGGCCGATGACTTACATCTATCTAAAATGCCATGTTTATCCACCTAGTTGACTAGGTCTATGTTTTAGTGATCTTTAGACACCCTCCCTTATCTTGCCCCATTTCAGTGATTGTATCCATTGTATTTTACACTTTTTATTTTTGCTATTTGTACAAAAAAAACAACAACTTTACAACAATTTCCCCTATAATGAATACACTATGTACATGTATGGAAAAACATTCCCCTTTGGTACAACATTGGGGTGATGTACTTTAATTGTATTATATAAAACTAAAAAGAAAATATGACAATCAGCATTCAACTGGGAACAGTAAAGGATAATTTAAAATATATATACACTTCTAAGTTTACCACTTAGACCATAAAGGTCACTTATCTCCTCCATGAAACAGCAGAATCGCAGTAATAAACAATAATATCCACAAGAGACCTGGACACTGCCCCATAAGACAATCAAAAATTATTTAAAAGTGTTCACTATATCATAAATAAAACATACCACATTAGCAATTATAAAGCAAAAATAATATGCAAACATCATGGGAATTGCCTAATAGTGATGTAACGTCATATTTACAACAAGCATTTGTCAGTGCCGAATGTTGCTTGCTTCTATGTGCTGTTCAGGTATTTGGAAGTCATTGGAGTGCAAATATTGAAAATTCATGTATCTCATTGGTGCGCATGTGAACTACGCAACGACGCCGTAAAAACAGTCATTTTGGAATTTTTCATCAAATTTTCAACATAGCCATTTAAGACCTCTGCTAATGAACAGTGTCACTGTGATTTTCTTAATGTGTCCCATACATTGATTTCACTCAACACTGCGCCATTGTGCACTACATGGGTGGAAACACGTTTTGGGCAGGATGTGAAAAATGACAGCTGTACTGCTCATAAGGGCGTGGTAAAATGGCAATGTTGAAATCTGGAAAATATTGAAAATTACATAAACTTCTGGCGTGTAGGAACTGCTGTATACGCTGTAAAACAGTCATTTTTAGGAATTTTTCACCAAATTTTCAACATAGGCTTTTGAGAGCCCACCTTATGAACACTGGCAGTGTCGTTTCATTAATCGGTCCCAAAAGGTGATTTTGCGCAGTGACTGCGAAATCACCCTTCGGCTGGATTAACGTCATGACAGTGCAAGAATTCCGAGGAGGGGTCCCAAAACCCCATGTTGAAAATTTGGGGCAAAATTCCAAAATGCCTGAGATATGCAACAAAGTTGAAAAACCCTATCTATCCCATTATACAGCTTACGGCATTTCCTCAGTTCCCGGTCGGCTTTGAAGAATGCAGACGTGTTCCCGGTCCACGATGATCGTCGCACCGAGCTCCGGAGTAAGTATGGAGTGAGGTGTGGGAGGCAAGGGTGCACAGTGGTGGGTGCGGGTTGTGGGAGGGGCAGGGAGACTATGAGGAACCATTTTTATTCACATTTTTTTTTTTTTTTTAGAAGACGACGGGACGTTTGCCACGCTGGGGTGGGCTCCAGCGTGGCAGCAGGAAAAGCTGTTTGGGGACGTGGGCTGACGGGGATTGGGTGCCCTCAGCCAAAACAAGATTTGCCACGCTGGGTGGGCTCCCAGCGTGGCACGGGAAAGCTTTGGGGGGCATGCAGCCTTGAGCCGACGGGATTGGGCACCCTCACGGGTATAACAGTTTTGCCATGCTGGGGTGGGCTCCCAGCCTGGCACCCTGGACAGCTGTTGGGGGTGTGGAGCCGGCGGAGATTGGGCACCCGTCAACCACTACAGTGTGCTTGGCGTGGGGGCGCATCAGCATGCAATATCGTGCATAAGCAGTGTGTGTGTGTGGGAGCTCTACTCACTGAAGCAGAGCTCTCCCTTTCAACTGTATGCCACTGCATTTTGGAGCTGTCATAGACAGCTGCAGCACTCATTGGGGAACTGGGGCGCCTGCAAACACACTGACTGCATTGGAAGGCGGGCTGACACACCTCCGAAAACTCGGATGATGGCACTATGTTTCTTGCACAGCGCAAGCAACATAAAAACACTTTAATATATAGGCTTGCACCCATACTGGGAACTGTTCTATAGAATGCTGGAAATGCAGAAAACTGCCAGAAGATCAGGAACTCTTGTACGTGTTTTTCAGAGGCGGTGAATAGGGTCCTTGCACAATTTAACCACTGAGGCATGTTAAATAAAAGTCTGGGCATTTGTCACTGTGGTTTTACAAGGCTTCATTGTATAGGCACCTGCCTACAAAGTCCACCATGCCTACAAGATGGATATGTGTCGTAGCTTCTCCACAGGAATCTGATCCTAAGGAGTATTCTTGAAACAAATTGTTTTTGTTTGCCTTCAGTATAACTAGCTAGCTTGCCAGTAACTAAAGATTATAGTAAGGTGACCATAGATGGCACAAAACCCCAAAGCTACTAGAAAGCAGTCATCACATGACAAGTAGAATCAATGGAGTCCCCACCTTTATAGTAGTTCTGACTCACCAGTGAACTACTGTGGGGAGTGAGCTTCAAGTCTTTTATTTTTTTTAACCAATTATTTTACCAGATGAGACACACTAAGCTGAAAGCTTGTTTGCAGAGTGCAACCTGGGAGCACGAGGAAGTTAAGTGAATTGCTTAGGATCACACAGTATGCAAGTGGGGGCTGTGGGATTCAAACCAGATCTCCAGATTTGCAGCTCAGAGCCTTAAACCACTGCGCCATACTGCTCCTCAAGTATTGGGGTAGTTTCAGACAGCAGTGCACCATTGTCATGAGACCCTCTTCCTTTCCCTGGAGGAATACTCAGATACCTGTCCTGTTCTTGTTCAACAGTGGTTGCCCACGTCTTATTATACAGTTCTTATCACACTCACCTTTACTGTACAACTCTGTCTTGCATAGCAAACCATGTATTTTTACACAGTTCATTTCTTGTCATCTTCTAGTATGCCTGTTGTAGAACATCTCATCATCTTCATGCATGCCCGTTGTAAGACGGGTCATGCTCACCCTTTGCTACTGCTGGTTAGGCCATCTGAAAGGTCATGCCTGTATGCCTAATGTAAATTAGTTCATGCTCTGTTAGCAGGCTACCACTGTACCCAGGTCACTGAATTCATTCCATTTCTCCTTGTTTATGTAAATCAGGGTCTGTTAACCTTTTGGCGATCTTATATCTTGCCCGTAAACATGCAGGGTGGGTGGGTGAATGGGTAACTTCTTTACAACTGAAAACAAAGAGGCTCCCTCCTGCTCCACTGCCTTAAATATTCTTACTATGCTTTGTCCATTTCCTACCCAACAAATCCTTTCCTGTGTGCCTGCTGCCCACCATTAGGGACAGCTTGTATCTTAGAAATCTTTGTTTGGCCCAACTGGGCTTTGTGCTCTGCAGGGCTCATGCCACCAACCCTGTGCCCTCCCTACAATTAGCTCCACCCTTTTTGTCTGATAGGACCATGCTGTATTTTAACCTAACCACACGTGCACTCTCAGCACATGCATACTGCCGCCTGGCCCACATGCTTCTAGCCACTCTCAGCAGACACATCTACAGACACTCTCCGGCATGGACCAGCTGTTGCACTTTCCTTTTCTTTGGGCAGCACCATTGTTCCTTTTGTTGGGCTTGGGTTGGGCTGCCCTAGCAGGTCAAGGGTCGAGAGTGCCCTGATAATGCTGCAGAGAACCCTCTTTGTAAATCCCAAGACCCATTTTCCAGCTAAGTGATGTCAGACATGTCTTATTTGACAGCAGAGCACAACAGCAAAGTCAACACCTTCACCTTGGATGTATCCATGGATTGCGAGTGTTAAACTTCATGTGTGGACTCAAAATGCAGACAGTACAAAGCAACCACCGGAGGTAGTGGTTGATCTTTATGGTCTACAAAACTGTTCATCCTATTGTGAGAAATCTCTAAAGTCACACCAGCTTTCAACAGCCCTGTTTTAAGTTCAGAAGGCAGCATGGAGTAAAACCTCTTACTCCTTAGAATGTGTCTCCTCCATTTTTAGAAATAGCCTCTTTTACTGTTGCAATGAATGTCCTGCCCCTTGACTGGGTAAGCTGTAAGACGTCTAGTGACATTACCTTCAGCTCTTTCAGCTATGAAAGACAGTTGAGCAAAGTGCAGTCTGATGCTTTCTTATAGGACACCTTCTGACTTTGAATTCCTCTCTCATGAGTTATGCTGACAGATGATAAAATCAATTAACTTTTCACGGAAGTATTTTTTTCACCTCCATTTGCTAATGAGCTAATTTCCCCTTTGCCTGGGATATTTTTTTATTATAAACATTTTAATTGTGAAAATAAAGTAATTTAAAATGTCAAATATTTGCATTTTAATTTATTTATCCATCTGTCCAGGGTTTTACGGACATGGAGACTGAAAGACAGCAACATCATATGACTATCCCAAGCTTGCACACTGATCAGGATAGGATTTGAACCTGCAATTCCTGGCTTTATTGCTCAATGCTGTAACTACTAGACCACTCTGCCTTTGCCAATTAGATGAGATTTAGAATGAAAACAAAGGAGATACTCCTTAGCTGTTATTTTGGTGCAAACACAATGCAAAAAAAAAAAACAATAAAATGACAGGCCTGTGTTGATGCTGTCAGAGCAGTTGTTTCAGTAACTCCTATAGTGGTTGTCAAACAAAATGATGCAGCTGTTATCACAGCTGTAAAACTCACAGTGTTATCAAACTACTGATATACAGCATTCAGATACCAGATACCATGGCGCTTGAGAGCTGATGTACTTAGCCGTTGCGCTTTGTGCCAAAACAATCATGGAAATCCTTCAAGCCAGGCTGCTGTGAACTACTAAGGTAACATTTTTTAAGAAATGCTGTGTTCCAAAATGCTTGAATCCTGCAGAGTTAGCACATTTACATAATTTTTTCTTCAGTAGACATACTAAAATATGTCCTATTTGCACTACCCATAAAATTAATTAATCCGGCGTTGCCTTCCTTTATTGGGAAACATTCTAATTCTTCTTTTCAGATCAGCTTATACATCAGTAAGTCTTGATGAAATATAATAAACTGACAAAAGTAATTTAGGATATACCAATTTTTTCAGTATGACTCATAAGTGATCCTTTAAGAGTTTTTGAAAAATGTTTCCAGGGTTTGATGTTCCTCTTAGTTTAACTGGCTAGTGATACACAGCATTTATACACCCTTATGGGATTCATATAAATGTATTTCCTTAATAGAAACATAACATAGAAATATAGTCTCTGATGGCAGATAAGGACTGTTGGCCCACCAGTCTGCCCATTTCCCTACTCTTCGAATAGGCTGCTGATCCTAGTAAACCAACAGCCTATTTCCACTACCCCCACTAGAATGCCTTATGTCTGTCCCATACATTCTTGAATCCCCACCACTGTTTTGACCTCACTTCCTCCTCTGGAAGGTTGTTCCATGCATACATCACCTCTCTGTGAAAAATGCTTCCTCCACGATGCCCCTGAGCCGTCCCCCCCTAGCTTCAAATTTTGCCCCCTTGTTCTTGCACATCTCTTCTTCTGAAGGATGCTACCTCTTGGACTTTGTTGATTCCTTGAGGGTGCTTGAATGTTTTCTATCATGTCCCCCTTTCCCCTAGGGTATACAAATAAAGCACTTTTAGCCTCTCTTCATATGGCTTCTGGTGCAGACCCTGCACCATTTTAGATCCCTCCTTTGGACTGCCTCCATCCTGTCTATGTCCTTGTGGAGATGGGGTCTCCAGAACTGTATGCAGTACTCCAGATGGGGTCTCACCAACTGTCTGTACAGAGGATAACAACTTCCTGTTTTCTACTGGTGATGCCTCTCCTATGCATCCCAGTATCCCCCAGCCCTCCTTACTGCCTTCTCACATTGCTTACCTACTTTTAGGTCATCTGATATGACTACCCCAGGTCCCATTCTATTTTTGTTATTGTTACTACCTCCTCCCATTGTGTACTCTTCCCTGGGTTTTGTTTCCTAGGTGCATTACTTTGCAGTTCTTGGCATTGAATCTAAGCTGCCATACTTTGACCATTCCTCCAACCTTGCCAAGTCCCTTCTCATCATTTCCACACACCCTTGTGTATCAACCCTGTTGCAGATCTTTGTGTCATCTGCAGAGAGGCATACTTTTCCTTCCAGTCCCTCTGCAATGTCACCTATAAAGACATTAAAGAGGACCGTCCCAGTACTGAACAGTGCGGTACCCGCTAGTAACCCCTCTTTCCTCAGAGAGGACTCAGTTTACTATTGCCCTCTGTGTCCTGTTGTCCAGCCAATGTTTTCATAGGCTTCCACCCTGGGACCTACTCCCAGGCTGGCTAACTTGTTTATTAATCTTTTGTGTGAGACTGTGTCAAATGCCTTGCTAAAGTCTAGGTAGGCTACATCCACAGCCCCTTCCTGGTTTACTACTTTCATCACCCAGTCAAAGAAATCTACTAGATTAATCTGACATGACCTTCCCGCTGTGAAGCCATGCTGCCTTGGGTCCTGTGCCCGGCTGACCTCTAGGTACTCAACAATTCTTTCTTTCAGAAGTGATTCCATAATTTTCCCACCACTGAGGTCAAGCTAACAAGTCTGTAGTTTCTGCCTCTGCCTTGCTTCCACTTTTGTGGAGGGAATAACATCCACCTTCCTCCAGTCTTCAGGTACCACACCATCCTCCCATGATTTGTTACAACGGTAGTCAGTGGTGTCACTAGTTTTCCCTTAGTTCTTTTTAGAATTCTGGGATGAATCCCATCAGGCCACATCGCTTTGTCCACCTTGAGTTTTAAGAGTTCTTTCAGGACCCTTTCTTCTGTGTGGCTGGTATCGACTTCCTATCCAGAGTGCTTCAATTGTTTGGTCTTGGTACCTCTCCTCCTCTTCTTTTGTAAATACTGAGAAAAGTATTCATTCAGTATCTCTGCTTTTCACTGTCGCCCTCTGCCCACCTCCTTTCCCCTTATTAAGCCTCATGATTCCTCCCTGGTCTTTCTTCGCCCCTAATGTTCCTATAAAGGTTTTGTGCCCTTCTTATCTGAGTTGCCTATCTTTTCCCTGTTTGGGCCTTTGCTATTCTGACTGCTTCCTGCTTCCTTCTGCTTTAACTGATACAGTTCCCTGTCCTGCTCCTTCTGTAATTCCTTATACTTCCTGAATGCCATCTTTTCTCCCTAACCTTCCCTGCCACCTTTTTGAGAACCATAGTGTTTTTTTCCTTCGCTTTGTTTTGTCTGTTTGTTTCACACAAAGGCTTGTTGCCTCTGTGATGGCAGTTTTGATTTTGCCCCATTGCTCCTCCACCCTCCTTCCTGCCCATTTGCTAGTGTATTCCTTATATCGCTCCCATTTTGCCAAAGTCAGCCCTCCTAAAGTCCAGTACCCTCGCTTTGTATGACCTGACTCTACGGTTGTGTTTGTCGTGAACCACGTTGTTTGGTGGTTGTTTGTTCCCTGATGGCTACCTACTTAAATCTGAGATCCTCTCTTGTCCCCGCTTGAGAGTACCAGGTCTAAGATTGCTCCCTCCTGAGTGGGTTCCAACACTAGCTGTTTGAGGCATGCCCCTGTAGGCATCGAGAAGGACCCTGCTTTTGGATGTGGCTGCAGCAAATGTGCTCCAGTTAACATCTGGCATATTCAGGTCCCCATCAATAGTATCTCCCTTTGTCTACCATTATAAGGATGCCTTCTATCATTTCCTTGTCCTTTTCCTCCTCCTCCTGAGGCAGGGGGTCTGTAAACAACCCCTGTGCAGTTGTGGTGCCATTTCCTGTCTCCACGGTGGCCCACAGTGCCTCCTCTCCTCCTGTTTACCCTTTAGTTTCATTGCTTTGATCCTTCCCTTACGAGAGCTACTCCTCCTCCTCTTTACCCTCCCTGTCCCTCCTGTAGATTGTGTACCCTGGTATGTTGACATTCCAGTTATGGTTCTCTGTGTACCATGTTTCTATGACTTCGCAATATCCAGGCGTCCCTCTTGCATCAAGGCTACTAGTTTAGGAAGCTTGTTACCCAGACTATGGGCATTGGTACTCATCACCTCCATTTTGTGAGTGGCCTTACCTCTTTAGCCCCATCCCTGCCCTTATTGCCATTGCCTTTCGCTCCCACTGACCCTGTCCTGCTTCCTATTGACTTTTATGCCTTGGTGTTTACTTTGCTAACTACCCCGCTTTGTGGGGGAGGCTGGGAAATCCCTGCTCCTTTTCAGTGCCTCCCCTTGGCTAGTTTTAAAGCTTTCCTATGGAAGCATTTAAACCTTTCACCTAAGACCCTGGTTCCCTCCTGACAGATGCAGACCATTGTGCCAGTTTATGCCTGTATCCCTCCAGGTGGAACCCCAGTCCCCAATGAGGCCTAAACCATGTGCTCTGCACCAGTTTTTCAACCATTTATTGAATCCCATGGTGCAGTACCCTAGCCTCACTCATGCCATAGATAGGCAGCACCTCCGAGAGAGTTACCATATGTGCTACTTGTCTAAGACCCCTCCCCAACTCCCACACTCTTCCTACACTGCTCTGATCCCATTCCCAGCTAGGTCATTTGTCCCTAGGTGGACAATGATGTCCAGCTCCTCTCCCATGCAGCTGCTTCCATGATCCTGAGGATTTGCTTCCTGTCCTCCAAGCCATGATGCTAGGCAGGCACCTTACCTCCCTCTCCCTCCCTCCCACAGTTCTGTCCCCCTAATAATTGAGTCCTCCACCAGGAGCTGTTTTCTTCCCCTGTGGGGTCCCATGCTACCCTCCTTTGGGTCTCCTTCGTGGAGGTTCCCAGCATCCTCCTTGGTCTCCACTGCAGGGCCTCCATAGAGGAACCATGCTCTGCCAGAATGGCGTAATCTGCCATTAATGTTTTTTTTGTTTGTTTTTATCCGACATCTATTTCTGCTGTTGTTGCCTCCCAGGATACTCTTGGAAACAGCATCCAACAGAAGTGTTTGCTTTTTTCAGGATACAGATAAATACTCTTTGTTTCTTAATCAGTGATTGGTGCTGGCACAAGTGCTGTTAACATTTTCATCAATGATCTGGAATCCGGGGTCTCCAGCTGGCTGGCTGCTTAAAGCAACGCTGCATGTTAGCTGATGAACGTTATTCTGTTTTAGACACGCCCCATATCTCCTGTCTTGTACATTAGCCTTCCCCCCATTTAGAGTTTGCTTTAGCAGTTTTTTAATATTTGAAATATTAAAAGGAGCAATATTTTTTGCTACAGCTTGGTTCAGGTTTTCATCAGTATTTTCTGTTGTTGCTGAACACTCTTTGTTTAACATCACTTTTCCTGTCACTAAACTCATCTAGCTTGCAGCATAGAGAAATAGATTAGTTGTTGCATTGATGCTTGTAAGAACAGATCCAGAAAAGCAAACCATTGGCTTCTGGCTTGCAACAGACACTTCTCCCCAACCATGTGTGACAATAGATATACAAAAACAGCTGAGAGTACCTTGAAACCTGTCTTGTGCCATATTGAAAGAAGCACCCTTTGATATTTCAGATGTAAAGAAAAGTCAAAATCAGGAAAGAACGGTACAAGACAAGAGGTAAGGGCAATCTAAAATGTAATAAAAAGGATAGGTCAAAATTTGTACCATAACATGTGTTGTTGCTTCTTCACTGATGACAGTAAAGATGTCCAGGGTAGTGGACTCCTTTTCCATATAGGTTTTTTCTACCTGGGCACTCTGCAGGTGGCTGCCCTGTCTTGTCCCTGATTCCCTCACCCGCAACCAACCTCCCAACTTGCAAGCCCTCATATCCCTAGGATTTCCAGTGGTGGGTCTGAGGGGAGTGCCATCCTCCCCCACCTGAGACCCAGCATCTAGATTTGTGAGCCGGTTGCAGTAAGGGAGTGAGGGTGGTCAGACAAAACTTCATGGAGCCTGCGACCACCATTTTCTCCCTGGTTCCCTGCTGTGGTGCACGTAAGTGCATGCATGTGGAGGTGCTGCACCGCCACGTGACTGTGGCCCTCCCTTACTTGCTGCTCTAGCTGCCGGCGCTACCTCTGGGCCTCCGCCCAGGGCAGCTAAGGGTCGAGCCAACAACCCACCCTCTCTGGGAGAGGAGAGCTGTCCTCCAGATGCTCAGTCCTCTCCCCAGCCCACCCCCAGCGACCTGAGCTGGCTCCCGACTGTGGTCACCAACACGCAAGAGGTAAAACTCTAGGCACCTCAGTCCTCTATGCCACAGAGCCGGCAGGGTGGTGGACTCTTTTAAGGATGAGGACAAATTTCATGAGGTCCTGAGCAAGCTGAGTGATAGGTCAGATTCCTGGGGTGTCAGATTCAATATTGCAAGGTGCTACATTTGAGAAGGAACAACAGAGGTAGGAAATACTCACCATGTGGGAATCCTTACTGCAGCCAAGGAAGAAAAGGAACTGGGGGTCATAACAGACAAAAGGATAAAGTATCACAAGCAGACAGTACACAGACGCTGCCAAGAGGCCCATCAGAATGCTGAGCTGCATTAAATGGGGGAGCAGGCAGGGGAACTAATCCTGCGACTTACAAGGCCCTGGTCAGGGCTTCACTGGGAGTACATCATACGGTTATGGGCTTCTCAGTATAGCAAGGACATTGAAGTATATAAACATAGAAGATGATGGCAGAAGGGGACCTGTGGTCCATCGGGTCTGCCCAAGCGAGGTATCCTGGGACCTATTGTGCAACAGTGTTCTGTCCTCCTAGGCACCCAGCCTAGCCCTTGCCAGTGCCATGTGTTTGTTCTCCATACTTGTCCCACCCATGCTTAAAGCTTGATACTGACTTTGCAGCCACCACCATGGAGGTAATCTATTCCAAGGTTCCACCACCCTGTCTGAGAAATAATACTTTCTGATGTCCCTCTTGAATGCTCCACCCTTCAATTTCCACCCATGCATTCTTGTAGTAGAACTGATGTTCTTGGTAAAAGCTATGCTCACCTTGTTGATGCCTTAAAGGAACTTGAAGGTCTCAATCATATCCCCCTCCCTCCTTGTCTCTAAGCAGTACAATTTCAGAGCCCCAAGCATCTCTTCATAGGTGATTTCTTGAAGGCCATGTATCATTTTTGTTGCCCTTATCTGGACCACTTCCAATCTATCAATGTCCTTTCTTAGGTGAGGCCTCCAGAATTGCACATAGTACTTCAGATGAGGCCTCACTAATGCCCGTAAAGTGGTAGTATCACCTCCCTGTCTCTGCTGTCTATCCCCCTGCCAGTGCATCCTAACACCCTGCTAGCCCTGCTGTAAGCCTTATTGTACTGACTTTGTTGCTTGAGGTCATCCCTAATGATGAAGCCATCATAAGGGTGTAATGCAGGTCCTCCAAATGATCAGGGGTATGGGGAGTCAAAGCTGTGAAGAGATGCTGCTGGCCCTTAACATGTTCGCTGTAGAAAAAGGAGAACGAGTGAGCACAGTCTCAGACTTCTGGATGCTCAGGAAGGGTGTCAGCAGATTGTACACAAAGATCTTCAATCTACAGTCCTACAGCAGAACGTGGGGCCATGCCTCGAAGCTTAGAGATTGTAAATTCAGTTGTAACGTTATAAAAGTGTTGTTTCTTCCCAGAGGGTAGTGCAAGTCTCCAGACAGTGGTGTTGTTGTTTGAGGGTAGTGCTGTTTGTGTACACAGTACAGGCCTTCAAGGTAGCTTTGACACATCCTCTTACTAGAGGAATTACAATATCTTGGGCAGCAGAGTGGCTAGTAACTCCTGATTCTGTGCAAATTAAAACATGTTTACATGGTTATCATCCCTACCTATGAAGCAGTGGATGAGGGAGGTTGGATGTGATGGATGCAGAGTCCTTCCAACCTAAAAGTACAGTGTTACCCTACGTTAATTACCCTCTGAAGCAGTTTGAAAGTAATCAACAGTGGGAGATGACTAGGAACCCAATACCAATTTAAAATAAGCGAAAAGGGGCTCAACTCCTAAGACTTGCAGTTATTCAGTGTGCTAATTACTCCTGCTGCAGTGCTATGCCATTGTTTCATGGCAGACAGGAAAGGTGATCATTTAAGAGTATGCATACTTTGGTCATCTCGTGGTGATAAATCCATGGGAACAACTTATAAGGTTACCAGCTAAGCCAGGTGCTCTCAGATCCCAAAACTCCTCTTTACATATAGTTGCTGGTGCCAGTGGTTTGCAGAGTAATCGTGTCGCATAATACTGTGAGCTGTGGGCTCATGCGTTCGTGGATTTATCATAATGAGATGACCAAAGAATGCCTGTCTTTACCTGACAAATTGGTATTTGCCATGAAACATCGGCATAGCCCTGTGGTAGGAGTAATAAACGATTGAATATGTGTATATCTTAGGAGTCAAGCCTCTTGTGTGCTTGTTTTGAATTAGTATTGTATTCTGTAGGGACTCCTCCAATGAAATATTTTACTGGCCCTAATGTTTTTGAAAGGCATGGGCATCCCAGGACCTGTTTGAGTAGAAGACTAGGATCCTCTGTTTGATCAGTTGGTATTTGGAGTAATATATATATAGATCTTTATTTTAAGAGAGGAATAACTTGTACCTACTGAGGTTGCCTTAAGATAGTGCTGAGCTTAACCACTTGATTCAGCATGAATCCATGAGACCAAAATATTCCTGCAATATTTTTGTTACTTTTTGTGGGTAAGCTTGATACGGTATTTCTTTTATATTTAAACAAATCAACAGCATTTCATATATCTTTCACTAGGTCTTCCACAAAATATCTGGATGCAATATAAATGTTGTTTTTAATCTTTATTTGTAAAATGAAACCTATGTGCTGTGCAGTGGTGCCATCCTTCCCTTTTTTGGGTGCTTGATAACACTAAAATGTAAGCTAACGCAGCAGACTAAAAGGCCAGCTGTTCTGACACCCAAAGGAAGCAAGAGGCAGCAGTCCACACTGGAAATGTGGTGTAATAACCATAACTGACATTGTAGTGCAGCATTTAGCAGTGTCAGTGGCTCAGTAGGTAGCACACTCCCTTGAGGCCGGGAGATCAGAGGGCTGTGGGTTCAGTTCCCACATCTGGCACTTGGGTTAATATCCCAGTACTGACACTGTAATGCAGCATGAGAGGGGTGCTGCATTTCTGAGGTGCCTTCGGATGAGATGTTAAACTGAGGTCCCATCTGCCTGGATTGGTGGTAGTTCAGGTGGATGTTAAAGATCCCAAGGCACTTATCGAAAGAGCAGGGAATTTCCCGTGTCCTGGCCAAATTTCCCTCATTCACTAAAAAAAAATGCCACAAACAGCTTAATCTGGTTCAAGGTCAGTTGGCATTCATCTGTATCCCTCCCCGGTCGTGCCTGAAAATAGGCAGGATTTGTCTAGTGCACTTACCCGTCAACAAAAGCTAAAATAAAAAATAAAATAAATAAGAGGGTGCTGCACTGTTGAGGTACCGTCCTTCAGATGAGGCATTAAACCAAAGTCCCTTCTGCCCATCGCTGGCCATTGTTCAGGTGCAAGTTAAAGATCCCATGGAACTTATCCAAGAAGAGTAGGGTGTTTTCCTGGTGTCATGGCCAGCATTCCCCGCCAGTAAAACAGACCCATATAACCGATGCACCAGGAAACAAGGTTTCACAGCTCAGTGTGCCTTTTCTAGTCAGAAATTACAATAAATAAGCGATGTACCTCAACTATCTTTACAAATTATTACCTCAATTACTGTGTCTTCCTGACTATTGCTGTTGTTTTGTACCTCCTTATCTCCTCTCCCTGGGTCACACCTGAAAATGAGCCTCAGCTCAGTGTGCCTCTCCGGGTAACCAACCTTTAAATAAATATCTAGGAGCTACATTTGATTTGACCATCATGTCCCCTCCAATTCCTTTTTTCATGGAAAACAGCCCTCAATTCTGTTAGAGGGTCTTCACAGCCCATGTTCTCCAAACCTTTAACCACTTTGGTTGCTGTCATCTGCACCATCTTGATTACATCAGTATCTTCCACGAGGTATTGAACTAGAACTTCACACTTTATTCAAGGTGGGGCCTGGCCAGAGGTCTGTATTGGGGAACTGGAACCTCTCTTGACCTACTTTCAAAGTTCTTGTTGATGCATGCCATGCTAGCTGTTGCCCCACACTGTTGCTCTGATCTAACATTACTGATCATATTCCCAGGTCTTTTTCCTGCTTGTATTCAGACAACCATGAATATCCTCTGTAACCTCTCATAACTGAACCACTTCTGACCAGTTATTGTGTAAGTATTGGATGCATTTATTAACCTTTTTATTTATTTATTTATTCTTGTGTCGGCTTCTCGACTCCCTCCCTCCCCTAATGGGCTCAGCTCCCACCCACACCACTTTCCTATGCCCAGGCTTACCCCCGGTGGGGCCACTGAGTGGGCACCCACTCCCAAGGTCAGTGGTACCTTGCCCTGTCTTACCCCAGGGTGGAGCCACGAGAAGGGGCCCCACCTGGCAGACATGGTAGGTAGTGGAGGCGGCAGAGCAGAGCTTCACAATTCAGGGGCCTGCATTTTGTAAGCTGTATTGGGGTGGACGCAGTGATGGCCAGCAACCGCCCCTCCCCCACCGATATGGCACTGGCACTGTGATTCCCTCGGCCTCCGCTTAGGGGTCCAGCATGCGGACACACAACCCCACCCCCAGAGAGAGAGAGAGAGAGTAGTCCCTAGGACACCCAATCCTTCTCTGGTTGGCCCGCTGACATCCCGAGTCCATTCCCAAACTCAGGTCATCTCATTTATTACTCTTAATGTAGCATTGGACTCCTCCACACCATAAAAACTAGATAGCATGGTCGGTCTGTCGGTGCAGCAGTAGCACTACTGCTTGTGACACCAGCAGCCCGGTTTAAGGAATGAGCCTGGGTCATCAGGGGTTGGATGGGAGGAGGACTGAGCATCCCAGAGGATGCTGTGCTCTTGGGAGGGTGGGCTGCCGCCCTGCTGCAGTACTGCTAGCTGTGTGACCAGAGGTGGCAGTGCAGTCGACTGCATTGTGGGAGGGATGAACACAGGCCGGGGTTTGGTGCAGTGGCACATTCTGCATGCATATGCACCTAGGACCTTCCTAGTGTGCCTGCGCCTCAGGGATGGGAAGTAACAGAGGAAAACATGGCCCCATGCCAAAAGGATGATGGACCTCGGTGGACCAAAGGTGACTGGTCCTGGCCTTCATAGCTTTCTGCCTGATGAAAACAAAGCAGTTTGAGGGGTATATCCTCTACACCACCTGTGGGCACAACTGAGGCAGCATGGAGGTAGGCAGCTGATGGGGCAGGGTCAGCAGAGCTAAGGCACCTTGGGGATCCCAGAGGGAATTCAGGAGTGGAGTACAGGGGAATAAACAAAGAATACAAAAAAAAAAACCACTAGATATTATATCGCACAGAGCCATTTTGCCATCTGTGTGATGTGAATTAGCAATATAGAAGAAAAACATTGAACATACATGGAAGGTATTGTTTTTGTAAAGTAGAACCATGCCCACTCCTAGTTTATTCCTCCAGATTACTTTTGAAAGACAGTGATGCCATAAATTCTTTATGAAAACCTCCCTCCCCATCAGTGCAAAGAATGAACAAGACTGAGGGAGTTCTGCTGGAAAATGAGACCAAGAGAATTTGTAAACACTGTAAACTGGGAACCCACTGAAAATAAAACTTGCAAACTGACTGTTTTCTCCTGTTAAAAAAAAAAACTATCTGACCGACTGCTACCACTAAAGGCAGTGCAGTTCATTTATGTGAAAAGGGCATGGTACTCAGTTATTGATAAGAGCTTCCCACGTCTGAAAAGCTTACCATTGTCGGCTACTACAGTATTAAAACCTGTATATTTGTCTTTGAAATATTCTTTGAGAATGAACTTATATCACTCTTTAAAGGACTGAGAAGAGACAATCCTGCAGACTTAGCTAAATTTCTGGCTGTAGAAACAGCTAGTTGAATCCTTCATGTTAAATCATATGTCAAACTGTTGACATGAGTATAGTACTTTGTGTTTGGGCTACACTATATTTACTGTGTGCCATGACTTTTTTCCAGCACAGTGGCAGGTTGCCAGTTGGTACATGAAGGCTACCGCTTTAAGCAATGTGGTTAGAAACAGAAAAGAGGCCAAGGCATGCACTATCTAGTTATTAGAGGATACTGTCAACCCTCCTGGGCCTGAAAAGACATTTTATAACCAAAGGCATTGATCTGAATCCCCATCAAATAGAAATGACTTTCTCTGCTGTTTAGATTATTTTCTTGCAGGATTTACATGCATTGAAGAAAACAGAAAGATGTCCTTTTACTGTAATTACACTCAAGTCCCCAGGCCCTCTTTTAGACAGGGACACAGTACACCCAAAGGAGGGGTAAACAGCAGAATATTTTTGAAGTGTCATAATCTGTAGCATTGTTCTCCATTTTCGGCTCCTGCAGGCAGCTGAAATAGGCCAAATGCCAGACGTAGCCCATACACATATGTCAGTACTGAAGTACTACAGCTGTAACAATTTGATGGGCTGTAAAATCCATTGAACTTCGAATGCCCTTCTGTAATGGCCCTAGTTCTTGACTGTAAAAAATTGTCTTTGTCTTTGTCCACAAGAACCCTGACACCTCTCTCTTTGGCCCAACTATGCACACTGCTCACCAGACTCATTCTGCTCTCAGACATCAAAGGGCCCTCCTTACTGATGGCCCAATCAATCCATCAAGGGGCCCGGGTGGAAGCTGGGTGGAAGCTGAGTGGATCCAGAGCATCAGAGGATCTTGTGGAATAGTGGTGTGTGTATTTGGGGATGGCAGCTGTAATCCAAGGCTCAGTTTGGTAATTTTTCCTGTTTTCCATTAAGCCCCACCAACCCATCTTCTGAAGTAGCCAGCCACTTCCACCAGTATGACAGTGGTGCCAGAGCAGTCACTGAGGAGATGCTATTGTTCAGAAGACACGTACGCTCCCCAAAGTTCAAGTACACTGCTTCTTTTTTTGCCCTTCTGCCGACAGCCCCTACAGTTCCATCACTCACCATCTCTGGGGCTTACACCGGCCAACCTTGTTTCTCCACAGCTTACCCCCTATAGCACGGCTGTCAGGTACTGCAAGTCCTCTGGATGCCACGCTTGGTGCTTAGTAGGTGGTGAAGGGTCTGCTAGGGATTATCAGCTTCATCCCACAACAGCATGCTGTCTCTTTCCACTTTTCCTGTTTCCCCAGACCTTGGATGTTCTGCAGAGTGTGATGGCATGATGTAGTCACACTGTCATGCTGACGTCTTCTGCCATGGAGCTTCCCGGCTCCTTAGCAGTTTCTGCCTTCACCACCACTTCTGATCACCCAGGTGCAAAGCTTCCCTGCTCTTTTGGAGAAGGAGAGTGTCCATCGTCCTCATCGGGTCGGCCCTGATGACCTACATTTGCTCCAAAACTTGGGTTGCCATCATATGACTTTATATCATAGCGCCACTGCTGCAGTGATGAACTTGCCAAGTGCACTGCTTCTGCAGCCCCAGCAACTCCACCAGCTCAACAGAGGAGTCAAACCTGGTCATCCATTTTGTAGCCTAACCAGCTAATGCTGGCAGCACTGGGCTAGAAATCTTTTTAAATACGTATCTTTACTATTCTAAGCAGACTAGAGAAACATTGTATGGATAATTGTTGCTCTGATCTCTCTTTTATTTCTTCAAGTGTTTGATTCTGTGATAAAAGATGCGTGGCTCGTACATCAATGAAAAACAACTGTTCTCTAGCACTCAGCTTAGATGCACTAAAAGAAGACCCTGTGAAACCAATCTGACTGCCGTCTTTCGAGGGGGTTGACTAGCAAAGTGGATATGGGTCGGAGCTTCAGTAGATGTACTCTGTCTGGACCTCAGCAAGACCTTTGGCACTGTACCACAAGGAAAACTCATGGAACAATGAGCACAATACAAAATACACAACATATACAGGAGGTGGATAGCAAACTGTCTGACAGGCAGAAAGCAGAGGGTGGTGCTAGACGGTCACTGTTCAGAGTGGAGGGATGTTCTGAATGGAACACACTAGGGGTTAGTGTTGGATCTATGGCTCTTTAACATATTAGGTTGGTTGGTTGGTTTATTGAAAATCTGGCAAATCCATGAGCATCAAGAACATTTGCATGGGTGACCAGATATACAGGTTTACAATATAGATAGACATCAAACAACAGAATCCAGAAAAGATTGCAATACAGAAAACCACAATTAATGTACACTATTTATTAATGACTTGAAGGAGTGGGTCAGTGCTGAAGTGTGCTGATAGCACTAAACTGAACAAATGAATGAATTAATGAATTGAATTTATATTTCAATAAGATAAGACTACTAGGCATTTAGCCCATTTACAGGGTCATCCTGCATTCATTTTACAAGTTACACGTAAGTGCAAGGATAGAAACTACAGGAGGACCAACACACATTTGGGTCTGAGAATTGGGGTTTTAATTTAATATGAGAATTGCAAGGTACAACACTTGGGCAGTGACTCTGCATCATGCATACACCCTGTGTGGTGCAACAATGAACAGCACAACTGAGGAAAAGCATCTAGGGTAACCATGGGCTGTGATAGGTGGGCAGCGTGCTGCTGCACTCAAGAAAGATAATATAGGGCTCAGATGCATTAGGAGGGGTAAGGAAGGTGATCCGCCTTGTGCGAGGCTTTGGTTCCCCACACCTGAGTACTCTGTCCAGTTCTGATCACTGCAGTACAGAATGGACATCAAAGCAATTGAGAGGGTTCAGCATAGGGCCAGGAAGCTGATCAGTGTCTTAAGAGGCAGGAGCTACCAGAGATTGGACGTATTCTGTACTGAGATTATGCAGTCTAGAAAACTGAGATGGGACATAATCACACGTTTCCAAATACTATAGGTTATAGCATGGACTGCTGACAGATATTTGAGCTGGTGGGTGCAAGCAGAACTAGATGAAATTCCTCAAACTGAAGAGGACAGCGTGTGAGAAAACATTAGAAAGCATTGCTTCACACAGCTGGCAGTTGATATGTAGACCAGCCTACCCAGTGAGGTTGTGGAAAGTAACTCTGCTCAGTCTGTCAAAGCAGAACTGGACATATTTGAAGAAGAATGCAATTGATGGTTGAACAGCAGGAGTTTGGGTAACATTCCGTTTGTTAAATTTAGATATGTGTCCATATTCAAAAGGGGTATTTATTATTTTATTTAGCTTTTGTTTACCAGGTAAGCATGCTAGACAGTCAAGTGCCTGTTTTCAGGTGCAACCCGGAGAGTTACAAAGGTACAGGCAATAACAATTCAGAGACAGGATAACAGCAATCGACAAGGTACAGTCAGGTACAGGCAGAGAAGTCAGACAGTAACCAAGTACAGTGTCAAGGTAGCAGCTATCAACAAGGTACAGACAGGTATTGGCAGAGGGCTACAGTCAGGTACAGGCAGAGAACAAATACAATGCAATTACACTGTTAAGGAATGGCAACCGTAGAAGGCTGTCGAGGAAGCAATGCAGATATCAACATTACATTTTGAAGCGCACTAGAGACAAATGCACGCACACAGTCAGGAATGGGCATGGGCACACCATGGAGGGTATTGATATATTTCTATCAAATTCAAAATAAATTCATTTTAAAGGTTAGCTTTTGCCTAGAAAATGTGTGGCACCCATTAGGCTATGTTTTTGTGGGGTATAACAGTAGAAAGATGATAGACATCAAATGTTACCAAGGATGAATCCGTTTCCATCTACTGACTGGATATGACATTAATTTTGTCTGTACTAGCAATCATATAAGATGGTAATCCTACAACTTTCTCTTTAATTAACTAAGTCACAAATGTAGATAAAGACTCAGTTATGGATCCATTGCTCAGTATTATAGGGTGACCAAGAGTGTCTTTATGATTTCTATGAACCTTGGGTAACAAATAAAAATACAGGGTCTCCTGGGAAATTGTGACTAAATAGTCATAGTCTCCCTTTATTAGCCATGTCAGCTCCAAGGCTTTGATCAAGTGGTTTCCAAATCCAGTTGCATTTCCTGCAAGGAGCACATCATTCTGCCCCGCTTTTAAACTTCCTTTTTTCATATGTATAACATTATATTTATATACTGGTTCACTCTAACAATTTTTGTGACAGACAAATTGCCATATACATTTTCTTCCCTTTTCCATATGTCAGATCAGTAGTGGAAGTGTGTGTGTGTGTGTGTGTGTGTGTGTGTGTGTGTGTGACTCAGTTCCAGGAGTGAAATTTAAAGTTTGACTCAGTTCCAGGAGTAATATGGAGAAATGCTGTGAAATGCACCCCAAAGGCATAAAATTGACTAAATAAAGTGTACAAGTACAGTATATAATGAAGAAACGTGTCCCCATACTCCTGCAAGGTATCTTTGATCCTACATCAAAAGTAATGGGTTAGTGTTGAAGCGAATCATGCCTGGAGTCACAGCTTTATATTTCAAGGCCAGAATTAAATATGGTACAGTGCTCATTTCACCTAGGAAGTCACATTGTTGAACTCAGGACACTGTCCTCTTTTCAAAAATCAGTTTGTCAGACTTAGTTTACAAAATCCAAACTCCTCCTTGCATGTGTTTAGAGTAGCATTGGTGCCATGTTGCAAATGCACACAGGAGTGTGCGGGCTGCACATGATTAAGTCAGTATACATAAAGGCAAAATATTAAGAAAACAGAGATAAATGGTATCATACCAGATGTATGCAGGTATTGTTTCTGAAAGGAGCTAAGAAAGCAGCTAAAATCTGACAGTGTCCCTTTAACAAAGGTACCGCTGTTAACATCTCCATCAACATCATCTGGGTAAATAATATTATGGACAAAATAAAGTGGACCAAATGTAAAGTGGACCAAATCAAAGGGCTTGAAACATCACAA
The DNA here is from genome assembly GCA_016271365.2 of Neoceratodus forsteri. Lineage (NCBI taxonomy): Eukaryota > Metazoa > Chordata > Ceratodontiformes > Ceratodontidae > Neoceratodus > Neoceratodus forsteri. Next base: position 429,669,817 of record CM057452.1, read on the forward strand.
CTGTGCAGACATGGAGGGCTGCAGACACAGCAGACCTGCTTAAGTTACACCACGAGAATGAGACGCAGGGGTTTGATGTGGTGTGAGCAGGCCTCAGAGAACTGGGTATAAATCATGCTTTACAACTACCAGCTAGATTAAAAATAATATTTGTGGGAAAACATTTCTGTAAAATGATCTGACAGATGCTGGATGCAAGCTCAAGGCCATCCATAAGGATTTCTGCCTCAACTCATGCTGAAGACTCAAGATGAAAAATTGGACACTTGAATACCTGTAAGATTGTCTCTTCCTGGTATGGGAGTCATACGCTGCTGGACAGTTGGGGTGAGAAGACCATTGCTTTTTCTCAAGGGACATATTGCAAATTTTTAATTTAATTTCTCTCAATGTTTGTCTATAGTAGCAAGTTTCTATAAGTGACACCAAGATGGACATTTCACATTTATTCGCAGTAACTTATGCTGTGTCAGAATAGTCTCTTTATATGCTTTAGCAGTTATGATTCAGTTTTCTACACACTAGTGAGGCTAAGTTTACCAGTTAATGGGAGTTTAAGTAGTATTACTGTTAGCGATTTGAACAAATGTAGCTATCAATAACATTTGCTGTTTATTACTACATATTTTGAGAAAGATGGGAGTAATGGGGGCTGTCCTATATAAATGCAAGGGGTTGCCTAGTGCAGAGTAGTGTTGACATGGACCCAGGACTTGGTCATAGACGAACGGCCTATCTTACTCGGAGGGAATCTATGGTGGACATTTTATTTTAGGTTTGGTAGTTCATGGTCATGCTGCATAGGCCTAATGGAATTGTTTTAAAAGAATTAGCAAATACCCCAAAATGATGTGACAATGAATGAAGGGCTATGCATTTCTACAATAACTGTTTTTGATGTCATCCTATACCTGGAATCTAGAAATGTAAACTTCTGTTTTCTGTTCCTTATAAAGAGGAATAAAAATAAAGTTAAAAAAGTGAAGGGCAGAGAGATAGCAAGAGGTGGAGAATCGCAAGACCATCGGAGTGATCAGTTCCTAGGTCTCACAAGAACATTTTCTTGGCCAACCAGACAGACTAGAGACAGAAAAGGAGAGGACAGAACAGAACAGATCCTTGTGTTTAACTCTTTCTGCGATCCTTGTGTTTAACTCTTTCTGCATAAAATGGGACAGGGTTTTATTCAACCCTGTCACAGAGTTATTTCAAAGTGACACTTTTGTTCCTAAGTGCACTTTATGGCTATATAATGGTCATTTTCCTTCTGTGATGTAACAAATATTCAGAATCTTGCAGCTTTGCTAGTATGCAAACACGGGTGGCTTGGTCTGCATGGTGGCACTACTGATGTATTTGCACTTAACCTGTGTGCAGTACACAAAGGTTGACCCATTGCCACTTTGTTTGTGTTGACATCTTGGGTGGTGATACATTCTCGCTGCTCTGAGTTGCTGCAGCAGTGGGAAGCTGAAATGCTAGCATTTTCTGTCTTGGTTTGGCTGCTCCCTGATACATGTAGTGCTGCCTGGGTTGGCACTGGGAGCCAGCAGAGGAAGGCAGTAGGAGAGATTAAAAACAAAAATATTGGTTGGGGAGAAAGTTTTGTTCTCTCTCTCAAAAAAAAAAAAACATCTGGGCAAGAAAGAGGTGAGGCTTCCTGCAACACTCCATAGCTTCTGTTTGTGGACATGGTGGAAACGCTGCAGGCATACCTCTCATACTCTGACCATTAAAATGCATATCACGGTCTTCAAAAATTGCCAGAATGTGTAGCACTTTCTTATTTTAAGGGAACAAATATGTCAAAGAATAGTGGACCCCATATTTTCAGTGTTAAGAATGTTTCTGTCAAGTTAGTTCAATGTTTTAATAGTTTGTGTGTGCAAATATAAGTAACATTATGAGGAACATCAGTAAACCTTTGCAAAGCAAGAGTAAATATGTGTGCAAATCATAGTGCTATGTGAAATTCATAGCAGCTGATAGGTATAGTTGCAGCACTGCATGCAACATTCAGAAGCTGAAATACTGGAAATGCAGCTGCAAGTGTGTGTGTGTGTGTGTGTGTGTGCGTGGGGGGCGCTGAAGCAGACCTGGTGAGATGCAGGACCAAAGAACTCCTGAACTAAATGCAAAAGATGGCATAAAGCCTTGATTTATAATTTGATTTTGGTTAAACTAATGCTGAAATTGGTCGCCCCTTGATATGCTGTGCACTTCAGTATCTGATGCTATTTAAGTAACACTTGGAAGTCTGGAGCAGCATGGGTCAGCAAGACAGGGGCCATGGCTGGTGAGGAGTGTGAAAGGTGGAGTGCAAGCGATAGACCCACAGATTCAGGGCAGGCAGCTCAAGCCACTACATTGCTTACTACGACTGGTGTACAAACCTTATATACTGTACCTGTATTAAGCGTGGTGCAGGCTCTTGAGTTAATTTCTTAGAAAAAGTTGGATGTGTGCAACATGGACACAATGGCGTCATGAGTGGAGGAGGCTACCACCACAAAAATCAAATCCCGTCAAGGACATTGGGACTAGTGCGGAGAACAAATTTTCTGATACAGATTGGAACATTGCAAATGCAAGACTGTTGGAATGGCCTGAGGAGAGCAAGGAAGATTCCACGGTACTTTTACTACTGACTAGAGTCTACTTATATTGTTGGATAATCTCATAAAAATAACCAGATCCAATGAGAGTACCTCTGATGGAGGCAAGAGAGCATCACCAAACTCAAGACCATGTTACTTATCATGGGAGGAATGGAAGGGAAGAGAGGGCCCTCACAACAGCAAGTCAAAATGAAACATGGAAATTCCTTCAAAAGAGTGGTTATGTCTTTATCTGGACCTCAGCTTTGCCAAAAGGGAATGACACAGCTTTTTTTAACTTTTAGTTTACTGGGTTGAAATTAAATAAGACAAACGATTGCTTACATATTCAACTTAAAATAAAATTAACATTGCCTTCAATGTCTTAAAATTTGGTATAGACATTTTAAGTTCGCAAGACTGTATGAAACCAGTATGATTAGTAATGCATAATAACAGTGAAAATCATTAAACAGGTGCAGCTTCCATATCTAATACTGACAGAGAGGTTGGTATGGTATCTCATGCATGATTAGGAAGCTATTGCTGTATGTATATTTATGCAATAGGTGTGGAGATAAACAGAGTGTGGTAAATCCATTTATCTGAGTAACTGTGCGTACAAATTTATATATACACAAGTTACTCATTTAGCCCTAGTCACACTAGCTAATTATTACAAAACGTTATTAAAATAATTTTATAATCGGTCTTCAGCACGGTTGTCGAACATCCACATTGCGTATCTCGACAACCATGCTAGCTGAAGTGGGTTCCCAGGCAAACCTGCGGCACCAACTCAAAGCGCCACGTGTCCACGCTCCAAAATTGTGGAACTCCCTTCCGCACAAGTTCATGCCTCCCTCCCATCCCACCTTCAAAACTTCCCTCTGGAACTTCCTAAAAGCTGGTGCGACCTGCCTGTGTACCACTTAATGCCCAGTCCCACAGCCCTCCTACCCTCAACGCTACCCCAGCTAGGCACTTACTGACCCTCAATTTTGTGTTGCATTTATTCTAATGGCTATGCTATGTACTGTTTCTCTAAATGCCTAGGGTATGTCTTGTTGTCTTATACCCCCACGATGCCTCTTGAGCCTTGTATGTACCCTATGCTGTGTTACCCACTGTTGGTGCATTTATTCTAATTCCTATGCTATGTACTGTTACTTAAATTCCCTGGTCATGTCTTGTTGTTTTATGCCCCCATGATGCTTCTCTGAGCCTGTATGTACCTTACGCAGTTTTACCCACTGTTAGAGCATGTTGCTCTGGTTTGTAATGTCGACTATGTATTTGTTTCATGGATACCTTGTAATTCTCCGGTCACATCTGAAAATAGGCACTAGCTGTCTAGTGTGCTTACCTGGTTACCAAAAGCAAATAAATAAATAAATTATGGATGCTGCAGTGTGCCGTAGTGCATGACGGGATACCCATGAACGGGAACCGAAGTGACTGGCAAAAAGTACACCCGAGAACCAGTGTTTCTTGGGTTACTCGGCAATACAAGTACCATTTTGTTTTTAATCCTGCTGCTCAAAAATGACTTTTCCTGTAGGATGGGTTGCTTTAACCTGTTACAGCATGATTTGTGTACGCACTACTGTTAACATGGATTAAGGCAACAGTGTTTATCTAAAACCATGCCAAAGACTACCTCTCTAGCAGGGTTTTAGCATGGTTTTAGAACAGGGTTAACACGGTTTTAACCATGTTTCAGTGTGGACGAAATCGTGTTCCAGGAGCTTAAAATGGTTTAAGGCAGTTAAACTGCTTTTAAGCTCCCTAGTGTGAACAGGGCCTTATACACACAGTTACTATGTCACAAATCTCTCCAAATTAATTTAGGATGTTCAGGCTCAGAAACAGTATTAACTACATTCTAATGGGAATAACTTTTTCACTTTATCTTTTTATTGATGTTTGAATATATAAAGAGAAACACAATATACAATGCATTTGGAAATATCACAAATGGGAATAACTTTAAAATGAAAAAAGATAGCATGGTACTGTGAGCATGAAAGTTGTTCAGCAGACAATTATCTACAAAATGAGTGGTGTTTCATTTATAGATACCTTATTTTTTTTAATAATTAGCAAAAACAGCAGAAAATTCAATTTTTGTTCACTTTTTAACAAACAAATGTAAATAACTTTAAAATGAAATAGGTAGCATGGTACTGTAAGCGTGAAATTTGTTCAGCACAAACTTTTCTACACAATGAGTGGTATTTCATTTAATAGCAACCACTACGCTAGGTGGACCTACACTAAGAAAGTTAACAAAAGTCCCAGAAATTATCATAAATAAAAAGATGAACAGTCAAAAGCAAATGTCCCTGCACTAACAGAAAGCATCACTATTGCATAATGAAATATACAATGGTGAGCTGTCAGATAAATTTATCTACACTTGTGCTGTTTGACTCAGACACTTTCACTCGTGGCTTACGCCACTCATGAGGTTACTGAGGTCAAACAGCAGTTGTGTAGATAAATCATTTATCAGACAGCTCTCCATTGTATATCATATATATATATATATTCACTGCAAAAACTCAATTAATGCATTAGGGTTGATAGCACAGCAACAAAAGTAGAAATGTGATGTTAGGTTACACACCTACCACCCCACCCCATCCCACCTCCACACACCAACAGGCAACAGGGTGTGCGCTGAGTCATCGGCTAACCTCTCCCCATTCCATATGTAAACAAACTGAGGTGGTGCAGTATAGAGAGAATGAGGTGAGAGCTAGCCCGATGATTCTAATGCACACCCCAATGCCTGTTGGTGTGGAGGGTGGGGGTAGAGAGGGGTGGTAGGGGTGTAATACTAACATCACATTTCCATACTTTTGTCGCTGTGCTGTCAACCCTAACTGATGCATTAATGGAGTTTTTGCAATTAATTTCCTCTTTTGAGAAAGTGTAATGTAACTGATAACTGATATGTGTTAAGTCAGAGTGCCATTCCTCCGGGCCCTCCACTCTCTTCACATTGTCCATTTTGCATAATGGCATATGTATGTGGAGCACAGGCCCAGAGGGGCCCTGCATTCCCACTTACACAAAAGTACGGAGCTATACAGTAGTGACATAGAACCCATGTAACATGTTTTTGGCAATATCTCTGTAACCGTAGTAAGTAGGAAAAAATTCCACTGCAGATGTCATCTATGACTTCCAAACTTCCATGCTGGCTTAGTGCACCAAGCCGTGGTAACAAAAATCCATATCTCATATAATTTCCTAGATACAGGCACCGAAAGCACTGTGGCAATGTGAATGTAATCCTATGGGAAAAATCTCAACTTTATGGCATATCTATGGAACCAATTAAATTTTTATGCCTAAACAGCATAATTCATATCTCTGGGACACCCCTTTATACCCTGCAAATTTCAAGCCAAAAGACCAAACTGTTTATTTACAGTGTAATGTACATAGTAACTGGTATGTTTTGGTGGGAGTGCAGGGCTTGACTGCCCATTTCTGCATAATGATATGCATCTGTGAGAGTGCGGGCCCCTGGGCCATGCACTCTGCTTACACATAAAATGGAGCCACACAGCAGCCCCATAGTACTGAAAAGGAACCCTTGTAACAGTTATTTGCCAATATCTCAGTAACAGTACAGCCCAGGAAAAAATTCCACTGCAGGTGTAATCTATGACTTGAAACTTCCTCCTAAAGGTGATCTAAGCTGTTGGAAGTGAAAAATCCGTATCTTGCTTCATTTTGGGATACAGATAAGTGCCACAGGCACCGCAATGTTATCCTATGGGAAATTTCTAAACTTCATAACGCTTAACTATGGGCCCATTGAATGTTTTGGGCCAAACCAATTAAAGGGCGACCAGGCTTACCACCCTGCAAATTTCAGCCCAAAGCACAATGCTCCTTGACACAATGAAGTGACAAAGAAAACAACACATAGGACAATGTTGTGGAGTATTGTTTTCGCAACAACAAAATGCTTCAAACAACAGAAACGCTTTTGTGATTCCATATACCTTTTTTTTATACTTTGTTTATTGAAAACATTTCATTGTCACAACTTTCATATTTAATGACAATCATTCTAGATGAAATGCCCTTTTAAAGAAAAATAATTACATTCCAATGCTAACACTACTAATTCCTTAAGTGTTCTTGTTACACACATTAAGAAACAATTAACATCTACATTACTCAAAAATTTTATAAAATCTTTAGGGGACAAATAGCAGCATAAGAGAAAAAAACAAGTGAAGGAAACAGGAAAAAGGGAGGGAGGGAAGGGGTTGAAGGAAAGGGGTAATTCATTACAATTTATTATTTATTCCACCATATCTTTATATAAATCCCAACAGTCCATCTGTTCATATATGAATTTGTACAATGGTTAACAGCAAAGGTAATTCTATCCATTGTTTGAATTTGGTGAACTATCTGCAGCCAGTCCTTAGACTCTGGTATGGACTGCTGAAGCCACTTTTAGTAATGGCCTTTAAAGGCAGCAACACATAGTATAGCCCATAGGTATTGTCCTTCTTTCCCTTGATTTCAGAAGGATTCTGGAGGTCAGGGTGAGGGCAACAGACTTCTTGGAAAACATAAACTGAACTTACAAGCTCAAATGGGCAGACTGGGTGGGCCATGGGCCCTTATCTGCCGATACTGTCTATGTATCTATATAGTCCCAATATTATATTTTCTGGGCCTAGTCTGATGTATGATCCGAATACTTTACTGAGGTGGTTCTTTACCCCAGTATGTCTGGAGTAGAGGGCACATCAAGAAAATGTGTGCTATGTCAGCCTCTAAACAGCCACATCCTCTCCAGAATTCTGCATTATTTTCATGTCCATTCGAACCTGCCTACTTGAGGTTAAGAAGTACCTGATTCTCTATACCTTATAATGGAATGTTGTACGTGCACAAAAAATGTTCACAAATGTTTTTGCAATGCACATATAAATTTTCTCATAGGCTATAATGGACATGAAAAACTTGAATAATTTTTCAACAGATTAATATTTTCTCCCAAATCTTCACAAGGCACCAGTTCAACCCAGGCCACACATATAAACATGCAAATTTGAATCCACTCAGACGCATTTCAGTCCATTACGCCAACCTAAAAATGCAGAAAAGTTGACCGCTTTTTCACATTTTGGATGCCTACAGTTCTGCAGCCATACATTCGGCCAGAAAAAACATTTCAGATCTAGAGATCTGTGATTGGAGGCTGAGCAGGCAAAATTTCAGGCAAATCAGACAAAAGGATGCAAAGTTATTAAAGTGCAAACCTTGGGGTTTAACAAAGAAGTGACCGTGCAACCCTAACTATACCTGTCCTACCAGGCAGGAATAAGATATAGATAGATATATAAATAAAATTCAGTTATTCATACTAAGTCTCTGTGCTGCTCAGTGTTTTTCGACACAAAGCTTTTGATGCAAAAAGTGCAGCCCTCAAGAAACTGAGGGTCACTCATTCTCTGCAACTTCTTGCAAAGCTGAGGATCCATTATGGAAAACCTACTTGTTGAGCGATCTGAAGAAGGGAGGAATGCTGCTGGGGAATATCAGGATGGACTTCAATAACAGATCTTTCTTGTTTTTTGGGGAGTGGCGGGAGTGTCTTCAAGGAGAACTACAGTCAAAATTAGCAAAAACATATGCTGTGCAGAGTGTTTTGATGTGTGTGTTTAGTCTTGGTGTGGCCTTCCCTTTGTCTGCTGTGAGGAGGTTTTTTTTTTAATTTGTCTACTAATTTTACTGCCTCTGGGGATCTCCTTGCTAGAATGGATTATTGCTCTTCTTTATCCTACAATGCCTCCTGTCTCATGTGACAGTGATGTGTCCGGGACCACTGATTCAGTGAGGGAAAGTACTACACAAGTAATCTAGAGATAGGAGTCTGATGTTCTAGCTTCAACTAAATATCTCTAATTCATTATTTTTGTTTTCTGTGTGTTTGTCTAGGTCTAGCCAGCAGGAGTAAATGTTTTGCTTTTAAAGCTTTTAATTTCATCAAACTACACCCAGCTGAACTGGTCCGGTGGCACTGAGGGTTGAGGCACTGGACACTACACTGCTACCACGCCGGCAACCCGGTTCGAACGAGCCAGGGCCGCCAGGGGTCAGCAGGGAGGGAAGAGATTGAGTGTCCGCTGACTGCTCTCTCTTCCGGGGTGGTATGGGGAAGCGTTCCTTGAAGCGACCTCTGGTGGTGGCTGGAGGATCGCCCAGTGTCATGACGGGCGCATGACTGCCTGGTGGCGGCTACGGCAACGTAGCCTTGCTGGTACGGGTTCGCAGGGGGAACAGGAAAAGCCAGAAAAGCCTCCCATGCTGTCTGGAAGATGACAGTGGTTCCGGGTGGACCCTCCCACATCCCAAATACTGGCCCAGACGCGCCTAGGATCTTTCTTAGCCAATGCGACGACTTGCAAATAGGCTCCTCACACTTAGGAGTTAGCTGCTGAGGGATATGGAATCAGACCCGGAGATGGTACCAGGGTCGGGTCTGCCTGTAGTCGTATGGGAGGAGGGATCAAGGGAGATGCGGGGTTCAGGTTGGGATTAGGTGGGTTTTGAGTGGGCACTCCAGAAGGATGCCCGGGAGTGTAGGAGTATAAAGAAAATAAAAAAATACACCCAGCCATAAAAAGCACACAAATCACCGAGGTCATCAATGCTATAATTAGTAAAGGCTCTGGCTATTGTCTTACAGAATACCTACTCAGTTAGAGCGCAAGTGATTGCTAAGCTGTAAATGTAGCCTCAGTAGCTACTGGATAAGGAAATGACTTAAATCCCAGTTGTACTGCTTTAAAGTTGACCAAACCAGTACTTGCTGAATCTATTGCCCGGCCACATCACTGTTGCATGGGACAGGAGGCACTGTAGGAAAAGAAGAGTAATACACCATGGTGATATGATATGGAGATCCACAGAGGTCATACAACTAGTAGGAGAGGCCACACAACTAGTAAGCAAATTGAGAAAATAGCAAAACAAAGTGAATGAAAGACACACAGGACTAAACACATAAATCAAAACACTCTGTATAACATGTTTTGCAAATTTCAACTGTAGTACTCCTTTAAATGTGGATAAAGTATCATGGGTGTGTCTTAAATGTGGATTATCGACTAAAGGAGTGGTTGTTGTAGTTTGTATGGTATTAAATGACAGTTTCCTCTGTTCTGATTGGCTTATGGTAGCTAGCTGTCATATAATATAAGCTAACAAAACTATGAAATGCCATCACTGTACTGCTCACAGTTAAACTGAAGTAAACTGTTACCAGCCCTTCTTGCCCCTGGACACTCCTGAAAGTGGGATTTGGCCGCTGATCTTTGTGATTAATATTTTAAATTAACAATCCTTCCATGACACCAAATTAAAACATAGTGGCCTTATAACTATTAGTGAGGCCTGAAAAAGATGGTGGGATGAAGCCTACTGAACAGTGCAATACCCTAATGGGTTAATGTTTTGGACAGTTTTTAATAATCCACATACTGGTGAACTTCAGGGTCCTGTTACTAGTGTTTTTAAGTTGTGTCCCATATTTATTGAGTGAGAGGACAGGGGTCTTTGGCCTAGGAAACTGACAAAACATCTGTATTCCAGGAAATAAAACTAATATGAACACATTTTCATGCTATGCATTTTACTCACATATATACTAAATAAATGTTTTACTGTATTTCAACTGGTCTTCTAAACATCAGGCACAGAGCTTTAATGACTAAGGGAAGAAGTCAAGAGTGCTGCAGGGCTGACTTGTCCTTTCACCACTGTATTACTGGGTTCAAGTCCCAGCTCAGGTCACTAGTGAACTACACTTTGAGGGTCTCACCTCAGCTTCTAGTGAGCAGGAGTCCACAGCAGCACAATGAGCATTCTTTGCTCTAGCACAGCCACAGAATTGTAATGACAACAGAACTGCTCTATTATTGTGACATCTCTAGACCAGTACTGAGGAGCACTGGCAGAGCAATGTGGAGAAACTGCCCTGCATACTTTTGCACACTGTAATCCACCTTTGCATGGATTCAGATCAGTTCAAATGGCCAAGGTCAGCCTCACATCAAGGCAACTCTCCAGCAACTGAGACATAATCCTTCTGATCTGTCTGCATAGAAAAACATAAACAATATAGAAAGCTGATGGCAGAAGCAGGCCTTACAGTCTATCCTGTCTGCCCCAAGAGGCTCTATATGCCCCCTGGCGGATCATGACCAACCTCCCTCATCCCCTGCCATCCCATATCCATTGACTGGTTCTTTATGTCTATTCCACCTGCACTTTTTTTAATTAACTTTTATCACACTTGCTGACTCACCTGACAGCACCCCTCCAGCCAGTCACCGATCTTCTCATGGACTTACACTTGTCCAGACCAGAACCATAATAGTAGCAGGTCACCTGGCATATCAGTTACTTGTGGGCCTTTGGGGGCTCCAGCACAATGGTGGACCATGGCTTTTTGCTCAAGCTCCTGGATTTAAGCAGTAATGCCATGCAGGCAGGGTCATGCCTGCAACACTGGTGCCCTCCCTTGCTGCAGTCCCACTGTGCTTTCTCCTGGCCTTCACCAGGTGGCAGACAAATGGGGAAATGCTGTGTCTTCCACCCTCCCTGAGGAGGTGCTATCCCTGGACGTTCGAGCCTCCTTCATGGCCAACCCCTGAGTGACCCGAGTCCATTCCTGAACCTGATTCACCGACATAGTGAGTGGTGGTAGTACTACCTACCATATCTGGCCAGCCTGTTCCACCCCCTTAAAGCACACCACCATTTTACCCTGACTAGCATTTCAGGCAGCTTGCTCCACCTCTCCACCCCTCTATAAAGTAATATATCCTCATATCCCTCTTGCACCCCCAAATTTGTGTTGCTGTTGCTTGTGAAAACTCTCTGGAGACCATTTTGTTAATACTCTGCATGGATTTAAATGTTTCAATCATGCCCTCTGCTTCCTTTTACCACCAATGAGTACATGTTGAGGCACTCTAATCTTGCTTGTATGTCCTCTTTTTGCACCTGAATTGTTTTGTTCGTATTTCTCTGCACTAACATCAGCTTTTGATGTCCTATTTGGTGAGTGTTCCAAAACTGTTCATAGTACTCCAGGTGTGGTACCACCAGAATCCTGTACAGGGACAGTATGTGCATGCATGCATGCGAGCATGCAGGGGATAGACATAGGGAATATTAGGAAATGGGCAGGAGGAGGGAAGGTCACCAGAAACCAATTAGGGTCTGCACAGGAGACTAGGCAAGGACTATCTGAGCAGACTGGGTGGGCCAAGCAGTCCTTTTCTGCTGAAAAATTCTTTATTTCTATGTTTTAATATGACATCCTTTTTTCTGCTGTTCCAAAGCATCCCAGCATTCTGTTTGCCTTCCCTAATACGTTATCACATTGTGTAGATCCTTTGAGACTGTTTGATGTTACTACGCTCCACCTACACCCTTTCTCTTCAGTTACAGTAACTGTCACCCCAACCTGTACTCTGACCCTGGATTCTAGTTCCCACCCACTTGACCTTGTACATTTTGTCATTTAAGCTGCGCTAGATGTCTGACCACCTCTCAAGCCTCCCTGGGTCCTCCCTAGTTCGTGATACCTTCCTCAGGGTCTGCTGTGCCACATAGTTTGGTGTCATCCACAAAAGGCAGATTTTCCTTGTGATGCTTTCACCCATGTCATCAATGAAGACATTGAAAAGCCCCAGCCCCAGCCCCAACCCCAACCCTGTGGAACCTCACTGGTGACTTCCATCATTCCCCAAAACTCCTGTTAATCATCACTCTCTATGTCCTCCCCATCCAGTTGTCCACACCTTGTAATTTTCCCCATCCTCTGGTCACTTGGCTTTTTTCACTAACTTCCTATGTGGGGACAAGTCAACTTCTTACCAAAATCAAGGTACAGCATGTTGAATGCTTCTGTTTTATCTGTCTCCTCATTATTCAGTCAAAATAACCAATGCCATTTGCTTGACAAGACCTTCCTGCCACAAAACCATCCTTATTCCCATCTTGCAGCCTATGGATCACATTGGCAAAAGTCAGGAAAACATAAATCACATGATTTTACTGGGACTTATAAAGGGTCTGCCAAAGTCATGCAGGCCAAGCAGATCTCACCAGACAAATGATAAAGTAATTGTGTGTGTGTGTGTGTGTGTGTGTGTATTATATACATATTATATATATATATATATACATATACCATCACTCAGTAAGGATCAGCTCACAGCACCATAACAAAAACATTTGTATTCATTTGGTAGAAAGGGTACTTTTTAGGCTTACAAGTAGTTTAGAAAAGCAAGCTTTCAAGACCCTAAAGTCTGTTTATGCAATACATTTTATTTTCACAATCAAAGCTGAAATTCCTTTCATAATTGCTTATGTTAAAGAGATGAAACTGTATTAAAGTGAACTTAAACATTGCTTATTTGTTTATTTTTTTTAAATATAAATTAGAAACTTAGTTGTGATATCTGTTCCTCCCTCATGTATTGGTTTGTATATTTGCTTTGGAATAATCTTAGTTTTTCCATTTGTATGATCCCTTGTTAATGCTGCTCTTTTTTCTACTAATATTCAGTTATGGAACCCAGTGATATCGGTTGAGAGGAAGCCTAGAGTAAAGCTTTTCATGCAGAACTTCCTCTCACCTGATGTCACCAGGTTCAGGAACTGATAAATATTAATCCATTAATAATGAGCAGGGCAAGGCACCTAAATAACATACTAATATACTAACATACTAATTGCCAGCAGATTAGGCCTTGTGGTCTATTGAGTCTGCTTGAACCTCAGGTCCTTGTTGGGAACGGGGCCCTCCCCTTTGTGTTCGATGCTTCCTCTTTCTGTATCTATCCCACCCTCTCTTGAAGCCCTCCACTGTGGATATCTGGACCAGCTCACCAGGCAGCTGCTCCAAGGTTCCACCACCCTCTCAGTGAAAAACCTCTTTTCTCCCCCATCCTTCCACCTTCCAACTTCAACCCATGCCCTCCGGTGATACCTCCCTCCTTTAGTCTAAGATCCCTCCGTTTACCTGTTTATTCCCTTGTGGTACTGAAGACCACGAGATGCCCCCCATCTCTTCTCTCCTCCTCCAATGAGAACAGGCCTAGCTTCTCAAGTCTGTCCTCATAAGTCAACTCCCAGTCCTCGAATCATCCTGGTAGCCCTCCTCTGTACCCTCTCCGGGATCTGTATGTCCCTCTTCAGGTGCAGTCTCCAGTACTGTACACAGTACTTGAGGTGTGGTCTAAACAGTCCATTGTACAGCAGCAGAATCACTTCCCTGCTCCTAGAGTGATCCCCTTACAATGCATCCCAACATCCTGTTTGCTTTGCTAGCTGCTCTTCTACACTGCTCAGAGTTATTCATACATGCATCCACGATGACCCATCGGTCTTTTCCCAGTCAGGACTCCAGCACCTCCCTACCAGGGTGTACCTGTGTTTAGGGTTTCCCTGCCCAAGATGTAACACCTTGCACTTGGTGGTATTGAAATTTAATCCCATGTGCGAGCCCACCTTTCCAGGGTGTCCAGGTCCCTTGCAGGGCCAACCTCCCCTCTTCCCCTTAACTACTGCTCCCATCTTGGAGTCATCAGCGAAGAGACTCGCTCACACACTATACCCTCCTGATGTCAGATATGTATGCATTAAATAGGATTGGACCCAGGACAAAGCCCTGTGGGTACCCTACTACCGACCTCTCTAGGGGTCACTATTTCAAAATGAGCATATAATACAATACAATACAATTCACACTTGCCAAAATTTCTAACTATATATATATATATATATAAACAAACAATGTTCATGTTTCTTTTAAAATCTGTAACACAAACCTATGTAAAGGAATTTCAGCTTTGATTATAAACATACCTTATAAAGAGACTTTAGCACGTTGAAAGCTTGTACATCTAAACTATTCAGAAGCCTACTAAAGATATCATCTTTGTTTTTGTTTCTGTGGTTAGAACAAGTAGGCGTAGCTCAGAGTACTGTCACTGACTTTATAGCACAGTCAAGTGCATTTCTAGTTCCTTAATTGAGTGCAAACAACACAGTGAGGCAAGGCAATTAGAGAATAATGCTGGCTACTGTTATTACCTAATGAACGGTTGTTTGTGTAAACTAATCATGTGCTTGTTAGGCTTGGGGACCAGTTAGCAGTTTAAAGGTGGTAAAACAAGGAGCTAATTAGCCTAATAGCTGTAAACTACTGGCATGTGAGTGTCAATTTCTCCAGCCTTTTAGACAGGGCAATTTTATGATACTATAAATTGTGGCAGTATCCCTTATCTGATTGCCTCTAACAGTTTGAACTTTTTTTTGGTTTTATGGTTGTTTTGGTCTTACGACTGATTCCTATGCAGTTCCTAGGGTCTAAATTAAGGTATGTGAGTAAAAGACTGTGGGCAAATTTACAGTGTTATCAGAGGGCTTTATCGGGCTGCAGTAAAGACCTCACTTAGTACAGTGTTTTGTGAAAGGGCAACAACTTCTGTTCTCTGTAGTAGACACTTTTCTGGGGTTTACAAATATTGTTAACAGTTGCCGTATTACCTTGTTGTATCTGCTTTATTCAGTTGTCCCTTCTCCCTATACACACCTGGAAATGTGCTGTTACCTGGCTAACTCTTTTAAATAAAATAAATATATATTGGACGGGGATGTTAGTATGTATGCATAACTGTTTTATGTTTTGAGTTTGAAACTGTATCACATGTCCTGTTTTACATGACAATATGCAGTCATTCTGATATCTGCTATTCATGGGAACTATATGTAAGACTGCTTTACATTGACTTGGATGTGAAAAAGAAAAATAAAGTATATTTAATGAAAAAAATAAATAAATATATATATATATATATATATATATATATATATCCTTAAACTTTACAATTCAAACACATTCTTACCTCATATCAAATCAGTACTTTAATTTTAAGTGTTTTATGTTGGGGGGCAGACTTTGTCAAGACAGAAGCAGTATAAGATGGCCAATGGACGCCAGCATGTGGTTTTATTTAAACTTTTGCCAGAGAAGTGCAAACCTCTGAAAATGTGAAGCTGCAAACAGTTTAAGTAGGACTAGAAAACATCATCTTCTTGTAACTCTATAATACTTTTTGTTTCTTGCTGCTTTGAATGGGAACCATTGACAGAGCTTCCAAATCAACACTCCACAGATAAAGAAGATTTAATTTAGACCACTTACTTTGGGGAGATTTTCATGTATCTGACTGAGTAAAATATTGTAGAAGTACCATGATCAATCTGTTAAAGACAAGAGGGACAGGCTGTTCTTTGATTCTGATGAATCTGGGGCAATTATTATGATTCTTCAGTCAAATGTAAGAAATCATCAAAATCAGGGAGACGCTAGAAAGAGACCGATCTGAAGGTATGCATTGGTTTTAAATATAGAAGTCTGACTGGCTCTACATGTTTAACTGGTTTGAACTTTGTCCCCATTGTTTGTTTCTGCTGGGAAAGAATTTATCAAACCCTGATGTGCTAGAGAGCTGCATTTGTTGTATGTTGTGCACTGTTTTTTAGCAGATCTTTTTATTTCCAAGCACTGACTTTTCACTCCATTTTTTAACTTTCTCATTTGACTGCTCCTTCTTCCTGAGGTTTTGAACCACAAGGAAGACAGTTGCTTGAGAGACTCCATACCTTTTGGGGAAAAGGCCTGGCTGAAGCAGATTTAAATAAGGGCAACTTATTGATCATCAAGAAGACATAGGGGAATGGGATATTTATTGATTAATTTAACCAGACAACAACACAGTACTGCTTGTTAGTCTGACTTTAATTGTGCTGTTTTAGACAGTGCAAGATATAAATATATCTTAAAACATTTTACTGCATCACTTAGGGTTTCAATACAAAACATAAAAAGAAGGGAAATATAATGTTAGGGTAAAAAATTTCCTGAGCCTTGGCGAATCTGTGGTGTTCTTTGAATTTGAACAATCACGTGAAGGAGCGTTAGTGTTGCCCTAACCTTGGTACACTTTCTCCTAGCATGGGTGTGCAACTATTTTTCTGTACTTGGACAAGCAATACTAAAGTCAGGGCAATGCCAGTGCCCGCTGAAGAAGACACAGAGCACAAAATATCTAGGGAGTCAGTGGTGACTGTTAGAGCCTGCTGGGGTTTGATTTTTGTCTGCTATGTAAGTGTTTTGTATTAGCATGATGGGGTGAGTGTACCAATAAAATGCACACTACACCAGATCCTTTCTGTGTGCACTCTTTCCTGAACAATGAACACACACACTGGGTGATTTATTTCATCAGTCATGGTTGTAGTTGATGCGAAGCAGCAGGGTGAGGAAGTGAGTAGCAGGTTTGTACTGGCACCATCTGGGTAGAGGGTTCAGTGGCATCAAGATTGAGCTCTCGGTGACAGCAGATGGATAGGGATGAAGAATTGTGGGCTCCCAATGGCTGAACATTTTTGACAATAGATCTGACACGGGATTGGGCACCTGGTGTTGGAACAAGAAGGAGGAGAATATGATGTCATGGGGAGGCCCTCTTGGCTGCCTCATCTCTTGGGGGCTAGTGAGTCACCAAGGCTGCTCACTCAATTCAATTTAGTTTTATTCAGGATAAAAACCATTGAGCAGAGCTCACTTACAAAGGTGTCCACTTTGACAAAGCGCTGTGGCACGAAATGGTAGTGTTCTTCTCCCTGTGATGGCACCTTAATAAATTTACAGCAATTTGTCTGCTATGGCATCTTTCTGTGTGTGCTTTTTTCTTTTGTTTTCCCCAGTATAGTGGTTACCAGTGGCACCAGCTGTCTGAGGCGGGTGCCCTTAGTTTGGCTTTACAGTGGTGTCCTGTTAAGGCAAACGTCTGATGACAAGTGAACATGTTACAGACATAAATGGGGCCAGATACAGTGTACAGTTTACAAGGCAATGTATGTTTACATAGGCATCGTAAAATATCACGTGCACAGTAAGGTCCAGTGCAGGGGGTAGGGACGGAAATCAGTGGCCACTTTCCATTTATATGTACATATATTTTTTATGTAATATCTGGCACTGAAGTTGGGTCCCACTGTCAGAAATGGGGGTAATAATAGACAGTTTTTTACTGGACTTATAGGAAGAAACATCACGCTTAAGTAGTGGCTACTGTATGTAGAGTGGTCAGGAATGAAAATCATAATAGTTTGTAAAACAATTGTGATTTGTGGCATGATATATACAGTAATACAATCATAGTTGTTTTTTTTTCTGTTTACAGCGGTGTGGCAAAGGTAGCTGTATTTTGTCAGGCTTCTGTGCATGCACGTACAATGAAACCTTCATGAATTATAACACGTACCTAAGAATTTTTGGGTTCCCAAACAACCAAAAGGTCCTGTTTTAAGTACACTAAGGAAACCTGAAAATTTCAGGCTTCAGATTTAGGCCATTTAAGCTATTAATGCAGAAATTTTTTTTTTGCAGTAGAGGTCTTTCTGTTCATCGTCAGTGCAGACAGGCTTTCAGCCCTGTCCCTGTCTCCTCTTACCCTGCACCCATTGTAACAGACTGCCGTGCCTGAAGACCCCCACAGATTCCCTCCGTGGCGGGCCAGAGGGGGATGTCCTCCCCACCCGATGACACACACCAGATGTGGCAGGCGACTGGTCAGTGGTGTGGGTGGAGGTAGGCAGGCAGGCAGGACTTCCTATAGCCTGCATCAACCATTTTCTGCTTTTCTCCATTAGTCCCCTGCCACTGACGGCACGTAGGCATGCATATGGACATGCACATGCCTGTGGAACCATGGCCCTCCCTTGTGTCACTGCTGCTAGCACCACCCCAGACCTCCACCTGGGGCAGGCAAGGCCAAGATGGCAAGCCACCCCACCCCAGCAGAAGAGAGCTGCCTCCAGACGCCAGTCCTCCTCCCCGCCCCCAGAGACCTGAGCCCACCCCGAGCCCAGGTCGGCGTGTGGGAAAAGATAAGGCACAGAGCGCCCCAGCCTCTTCACCAAAGGGCCAGCTTGATTTTCATGTTTTATCAGTTTTTAACCACCCAGTATCTCCAAATGTCCCAAACCAATTTACAGAACATTTGATACATTTGGATCTACTGACAAAAGGATGTGCATACCAAATCTGAGATCCCTAGGTCTTAGGATGGCCAAGTTATTAGTGACGTAAAATCGGGGTTTCACATAGGAAGGTCTACTATCAGTAGTGACATGGGTGTGTGTGTGTGTGTGTGTGTGTATATAACTGAACATATTCTGAAGCACAATATCACTGCTGTAATAAAGTTCATTCACTTTCTCGTTACCATTACTGGATCTCATAGACAACTCTTTACATGCTGTAGCTGGGGACAGTCATGGAATCAGTGAAGTTACTGCAATTAGCATAATAATAAAGCCTTAACAAGAGCTCTCTGATCCTCATGGCATGCTTCCAGATACTATTGTTCCAAAGGACCTTGAGTTGAACTGGGTGAAGAGAAAAGATCACTGTTGTTTTATAGTGGATCAGCAGACAGGGAAAACTGTTCCAGGACTGTAAAGTTCTTAGTCTGAACACTGTTCAGTTGAGCTGAATGTGTGATGTGATTTAACTTTCTGAGAAAGCACAGGGGAAGGACTGAGATACTGTCTCAGGTTACATCGATTCAAAAGGCTATGTCTTACTTCGCTCCTTCAAGATCAAAGTGCACGTTATCATAAAAGAAGAGAACTGTCTTATCTCTCTGTATCAGTCTGATCTCTCCAAACCATTGAATATTTAAATAAACCCTGTGACTGTACATGTTGATTACAATTTGATACCATAGTGTACTGAAGACAGCTTACATGCAGTGTGGACAAATGAATATTTAAAGTTGTTTAAGCTCAAACAAATGATCTGCATGTTTGTTTTGAAAAATATAATGTAACTTCTCTGTACTGCACTTCAAATAATTCTTTTGATGGCACACTGATAAATGTGTGTATAAGATGTAACTCAATCCACCTGCGCCCCCAAGGACTGCTGCAGGAAGGACAGCGCTCACCTCATTGGGACTGTCCTGGTTGTAGAATATTAAGTTCAATTAAAGAGCAACTCTGTACTTTAGCATGTGCTTTCATAAATAAGATATTTCAGCTGTTACAATTTACTGGAGAATACTTTCTCCTTTTCAGTGTTCCTTTCCAAGGTTTTCAGACATCTTGATAGTCTAGCCAGAAAGTCTGCATAAATAGAATTTGCCTCTCCCAGTTAACCTCACAGCACATTTGTTCAAAACATTCACCATGTTTACATGCAGGTAGATATCTGATTTGAACTGGATTATTGAATTATCTGACAACTGAATCAGATTATTCAGATCCATGTAAACAGGAAAATACTTATTATAATCAGATTATATAAACTTTTAGAAACCAGATTCAAATACCTGGACTTTTCCTATTTGAATCTGGTAACTGGCTCATGTAAACAGATCTGGTATTGTTTTTAGATTATTATTATGCTTACATATGCCTGATTGCATGAAATGTCTCTGTCCAAAGTGCAGAAATCAGTACTCTGACTGATGGGGCATACTAATTAACAAAATTACAAGACCTTGCAAACAGTATTATTTTTATCAGTAATGTTATCTTCTAAGGTTTTTTAATTAGTACTTTATTGTTTTTTCCCTTTTCTCCCTATTCCTGGGACCGCAGCATGGGTGTTGTGCATGCATGCGATGCACACATGCCCGTGACACCAGCTCAGCCCCTTCCACCTCCCGTTGGCTAGCACCAGAGCTCCCTCTGGTTGGCACCACCACACGTTCTCCACGGGGTGGCATCAAATGGCCAGGGAGGCCCAAGTCCCTCCCAGGAGGAGAGGCGCTGCCTTCCGATGACTCACTCGCCCGCTCCTTGCCCTTCCCCTGGCTGACCCCTGGCAGTCCTGTTTCGCTTCTGAACTTGAGTCACCAGTATCTTCTAAGGTTTTTACAGGCAAATCCTGCAAAAACAAGAACAATTTAGGTTGGGTGGGGTGGTGGCGTATAAATGTTTGTTGGGTGATTACATGTACAAGATGGAAATGTACGAATGAAACTGTTCTACATATTGGTTAAATTGCCTGAAAGAAGACCACATTTTAAAAAATGTTTTTTAAAATAAAATAAAAATCCTGGTCTCTGATTAGTCCTGAGCCAGTCACATGACAGCAAAGGTCTTGGACTGTTGACTTGTTTCAGACTAAAAGTGGTCAATAGTTCATTAGACTGGGCAATAGTCTTCAGACTATTGCCCACTAAATCTGACATTATACAATGGCCAAGTCAATACAGAGTAAATATGCTTTCTGATCTTGGCTGGCACCTTTCCAGTGTTGTAAATCCTCTAGTGTACCAATGCAAAAGGTGTCAGCTGCCAGTCTGCTTCATAAAGAACTACCCCTAAAATCACTCCAACCATCACCAGCCCAAGACTGGCAAAGGCAGCAATGGAAGTTAGTCGCCTTGACACATTGCATCTCCGCTAAACAGCGGGATCAACAGACAAAATCAAACTCATACCGGACCAAAACTGTCCCCCTGAGTTTTTGTTCTAGCTAGTTTCCGTAACCACTTCCTCACAGCTCACCTTTTTCACTTGTCTGTTTCACCATCGCCTCTGCTTCTTCCGATGTCCCCAAATCATCACAGTTGGAAAACTCAATGAATGCTGTTAAACACTAATGAAATAAAAATCAGTTTAGTCAGAATTATAAAAAATAGTGCTTCAACAGTGACGGCACCCGAAACAGGCTGTTAGAGACAGCAGTCGTCCGTCTGACGGCTCCACGTGCTGAACTTCATTCCTCACTACACATTCACATTGTAGCCCAAAATCTTACATCATCATAGAGAAAATAAAATCCTCAATGTTGTTAACGCTTTGTCCACTACAGTCCCTACTGAAGTTAAACAAACAAAGATGTCCAGATTCTGTGCCAGATATAATTTACAAGATTGGGCTGAGTTGATGTTGCCTCTCAATCTACTGTATTCTGGATATTTTTTTCCAGCTCAACACTAAATAAAAAGAATGGTATAAAATGACAAAAAATGCACTTTTCTCCATTTCTTTTTTCAAAAACTGAAGGGGACATTGCATAATCGAATATACCACTCCAGGGTGTCAGTATATGGCAGAATTTACCACTTCTAGTGTGGTTTACTCACTCATTCTGCAGCCTTGTGACCAAACCACACAAGGTGTGGCAAATCCTGCCATAAACCCACACCCTGTCATGGTATGTTGCTTAAATCACCCCTCACAATGACTCTATTCACTCTTCCTCATAAGTGCACCAAACTGGGTCAGTTCCTTGTGGCTCAACCTCTGCCATGTACCCACTTCTACTGGTATTACTATCCCTCCAAACATTTTTACCTGGTAGTCCAGTGGTCCAACCAATTAAAACCAATTAGAATAATTACCTCCCCGCCTTGTGCTTTAACTGTAACAGTGGTCCTATCTTGTTATGCTTTGTCCCCGCCACTATTGCATGGTCCTTCTGGCAGAGAGACTTGGAGATTGAATGGTTCAAACTGAAGGCACAGCAACAGGACTTACTGGTTCAGGCTCTGTGCCTGACAGCTTCACAGACTGGGCTATCAGTACAGCTCCAGAAGTAGAAATTGGACATGCTAGCAGAATAAAAATTCATTGTTTCATGCTCCCATCCCCATTTGAATACTTTATAGGGGCCAGGGCAGTAAACAGACATTATCAGTGTGGCTCTGGTCACAGATAAATACAAAAATGCAATTTGTTTTTCGTGTTTCCCAGACCACTCTGTCCACTCTGCCGGGGCCGAGACCAATTACGTTAGGATATCAGAGCAACTCCAGCTATACCTCTCAAATGAGGGACATCCCTCATTTTGCCTCTTAAAATTAAAAGCACATCTTCTTGACCTGGAACGACACTACTTTATTAAGCTGTGAGCTGTGTGAGAAATTTATATTGCACTTGATATCTGCAACAACGTGCACTTTTGCTCAATTCTGTGGGAGGTGAAACTAACTACCCTTGGTAATTGCTTATTTACATATTTATTTAGTGTTTAACCAAGAAGGGGCTTGCAAACTCTGTTTATCTTGTGAGTAACTTCAGAAGGATTTAAATACTGCATTTGGGTAGATCCTTGGAGATAGCTAGATTGTCTACTAGGATTTTCTGACAGTTAAACTGTTTTTAAATAAATTACAGGTGGCTGAGAAGTTGAAAAGGAGCTTGCAAACTCTGCTTATCTTGGAAGTAACTTCACAAGGGTTTGAATACTGCATTTGGTTGTCCCTTGGGGTAGCTGGATTGACTACTAGGATTTTGGGACAGAAACTATTTTTAAATAATTTACTGGTGTGTAGGAGTTTGTGATAGTTAAACAATTTTTAAATAAGTTACTGTGGTTTAGGAGTTATCATAGCAAAACCTGCAGTGAATTGAAACACAGACAGCCTCAGGTGCAGGAAATTGTTCCCCTCATTGTTTTTCAGACCACAAAGTGTTGTATTGGAACAGGAAAGGTTGCATCATAACCATTGTCAACCAATTGCCCTGGATGGAGATATCCAGACTAGATCAGATTACTATAAGTTACTGGTGGCTGCAATATTTAGAGACACAAAGCACATCTTCTTGACCTGGAAGGACACTACTTTTTATTCAGCTGTGAGCTGTGTGAGAAATTCTATATTGCACTTGATATCTGCAACAACGGCACTTTTGCTTAATTCTGTGGAGGTGAAACTAACTACCTTTGTAATTGCTTTTTATTTACATATTTATTTAGTGTTTAACCAAGAAGGGCTTGCAAACTCTGTTTATCTTGTGAGTAACTTCAGAAGGATTTAAATACTGCATTTGGGTAGACCCTTGGAGGTAGCTAGATTGTCTACTAGGATTTTCTGACAGTTAAACCATTTTTAAATAAATTACAGGTGGCTGAGGAGTTGAAAAAGGAGCTTGCAAACTCTGCTTATCTTGGAAGTAACTTCACAAGGGTTTGAATACTGCATTTTGGTTGTCCCTTGGGGGTAGCTGGATTGACTACTAGGATTTTGGGACAGAAACTATTTTTAAATAATTTACTGGTGCGTAGGAGTTTGTGATAGTTAAACTATTTTAAATAAGTTACTGGAGGTTAGTTGAATTACTATAAAGGGCAGTACTCATCAGGGTGGTGGAGCAGTGGTGTATTTGATTGTTTCTAACAGTCACCTGTGGTTGTGGACTACCCACCCCTTCCCCACACCCCACACCCCACCCCCTAGGCATAGCATTTCCTTTATAGCCAAAGTTCTGACATCACTCGCAACAGGTCTTGGGGCAGAACTGTCATATTCTTAATAACCCATCACAGTGCATAAAGGGTAAGTACACACCACAAAAAAAATAAAAAAATATATATATATATTACATATTGTATATTATAAGGAGAGGGACATGTGGGAGTGGTGCAATGCACTGGCTGTGGAACAGCAGTTTTCGGGAGACATTCTGGAAACTGCACTGCTGTCCTATTTGCAGGCAACTGTCAGCTCTGAGGAGGAGATTGCCCACCTCCAGGCTGAACTGGCAAGGACTAGAAGCCTCCCCACCTAAAGAGCACCACTGCCACAACCACTGCCTCAGAGGCTGCCAAGTATGAAGAGCAGTTGGACCACAGTGGGTTCTGGGAGGGTGCGGGTGGTGGATGAGGCGAAGCCCCTAGTTATACCTCTACACAAATCATACGCCAGTCTGGCAGAGCAAGGTTCTCTATGATGGCACCCTCAGTGGAGACCAAGAAGAATGCTGAGGACATCCACAAGGAGACCCACAAAAGGGTGGCAAGGGACACCACAGGGAAGGAAACGGCTTCTGATAGGGACTCAATTGTTAGGGGGTAGAACTGGGGAAGGGAGAGGAGAGGGAAGTAAGGTGCCTGCCTGGTGCCACGGCTTGAGGGACAAGAAGCGAATCCTCACAATTGTAGAAGCAGCATCACAGGAGAGGGAACTAGATATCATTGTGCACCTTGGGACAAATGACCTAGCTAGGCATGGAATCAGTGCAGTGCAGGATGAATTTGTGGAGTTGGGGTGGGGCCTCAGACAGGTAGCAAGCACGGTTACCTTCTCAGAGATGCTGCCAGTCCATGGCAGGGGTGAGGTTAGGGTACTGCACACCATGCAGTTTAATGAATGGTTGCAAACTGATGCAGAGCACAGGGCTTTGGCTTCATTGGGGACTGGGGGTGCACCTGGAGAGATGAAGGTCTATACTGGCACGATGGTCTGCATCTGTCCACGAAGGAACCAAGCTCCTAAGTGACAGGTTTAAATGCTTCCTTGCAAGCTTTTAAACTAGCCAAGGGGAGGTGCTGATAAGAGACAGGAAATTTCAAGCCTTCCCACAAAACATGGCAGGTAGTAAGGTAAACACTGAGGTACAGAGCTCAACAGAGGGCAGGACAGGAGTAAATGGAAAATAGACAAGAGCAATAAGAGCAGGGATGGGGAAAAAGGATAAAGCCAACATTAAATGGAGGGCAATGAGTACCAATGCCTGTAGTCTGGGAAACAAGCTTCCTGAGCTAGTAGCCCTGATGGAAGATGAAAATTGGATATTGTGGCAGTCACAGAAACATGGTACATGGAGAACCATGACTGGGATGTCAACATACTGGGGTACACAGTCTACAGAAGGGACAGGGAGGGTAAAGAGAGGTGGAGTAGCTCTATAGTAGGGAAGGGATCAAAGCTACAGAACGAAAAAGTAAAGGGGAGGACAAGAGGCACTCTGGGTCACCTTGGAGACAGGGAATGGCATCACAATCCGCACAGGGGTTGTATACAGACCCCATCTCAAGGGAGGAAATGGATAAGAAAATGATGGAGGACCTTCTCAAAATGGCTGAAAAAGGGAGATACTGTTGATGGGGACCTGAATATGCCAGATGTTAACTGGATGACATGTACTGCAGCCACATCCAAGAGCAGGGTCATTCTCGATGCCCTGCAGAGGCAGGCCTTAGATAGCTAGTGTTGGAACCCACTCAGGAGGAGCAACATACTAGACCTGGTACTCTCAAATGGAGAGAGGATCACACATTTAGAAGTCAGTAGACATCTGGGGAACAAGTGACCACTGCACAATGTGCTTCACAATAAGCACAACCATGGAGACAAGCCATAAAAAACAAGGATACTGGACTTTAGAAGGGCCGACTTTGGCAAAATGGGTGAATACCTGAGGAATGCACTAGCAAATGGCCAAAAAGGAGGGTGGGAGAACAATGGAGAAAAATCAAACTGCTATCATAGAGGCAACAAGCCTTTGTGTGAAACAAATAAAGAAAAACAAAGCGGAGTAAAAACCACTATGGTTCTCAAAAGAGGTGGCAGGGAAGGTTAAGGAGAAAAATGCTGCATTCAAAAGTATAAGGAATCACAGAAGGAGCACGACAGGGAACTGTATCAATTAAAGCAGAAAGAAGTGGGAAGGTAGTCAGAATAGCAAAGGCCCAAACCGAGGAAAAATAGCCAACTCAGTTAAGAAGGGGATAAAACCTTCTATAGGTACATTAGGAGCATAGAAAGGTTAAGGAGAATAGTGAAGATTAATAAAGTAGAGGGAGGTGTGCAGAGGGAGACAGTGAAAAGGCAGAGATACTGAATGAATACTTTGCTCAGTATTCACAAAGAAGATGAGGAGGAGTTACCTAAACCAGACAATAGAAGCACTCTGGGTAGGGGTTGACACCAGTCCATTTACAGAAGAAAGAGTCATGAAAGAACTCCTAAAACTCAAGGTGGACAAGCAATGGGGCCTGATGGGATTCCACCCCAGAATCCTAAAAGAACTAAGGAGGACCTAGTGACACCACTGACCACACTTTTAACAAATCATGGGAGGATGGGGTGGTACCTGAGGACTGGAGGAGGGCAGATGTGATTCCCTTCACAAAAGTGGGAGCAAGGCAGAAGCAGGAAACTACAGACCTATAAGTTTGACCTCAGTGGTGGGGAAATGATGGAATCACTTCTGAAAGAAAGAATTGTTGAGTACCTAGGGCCAGCAGGGGACAGGACCCAAAGCAGCATGGATTTACATCAGGAAGGTCATGTCCAGATGAATCTAATTGATTTCTTTGACTGGGTGACCAAAGTGATAGACCAGGGAGGGGCTGTGGATATGGCCTACCTAGACTTTAGCAAGGCATTTGATACAGTCCTGCACAAAAGACTAATAATCAAGTTAGCCAGCCTGGGAGTGGGTTCCAGGGTGGTAGCCTGGGTAGCAAACTGGCTGCACAACAGGACACAGAAGGTAATAGTGAATGGAACACATTCAAGAAAGGTTACTTAGTGGAGTACCTCAGGGCTCAGTACTGGGTCCAGTCCTCTTTAACATCTTTATAGGTGACATTGCAGGCAGAGGGTCTGAAGGAAAGGTATGCCTCTTTATGGATGACACAAAGATCTGTAACAGAGTTGATAAACAAGGAGGGGTAGAAAGGATGAGAGGGACTTGGCAAGGTTGGAGGAATGGTCAGATATTGGCAACTTAGATTCAGTGCAAATAAGTGCAAAGTAATGCACCGGAAACAAAACCCAGGAGAAGAGTACACAATAGCAGGGAGGTACTAACAACAACAAAATGGAAAGGGACTTGGGGTAGTCATATCAGATGACCCAAAGGTGGGTAAGCAATGTGAGAAGTCAGTAAGGAGAGCTAGGGGATACTGGGATGCATAGGACAGGGCATCACAAGTAGAAAAATGGAAGTGGTTATCCCTCTGTACAGACAGTTGGTGAGACCCCATCTGGAATACTGTGTGCAGTTTGGAGACCCATCTATGCAAGGACATAGACAGGATGGAAGCAGTCCAGAGGAGGGCAACTAAAATGGTGCAGGGTCTGCATCAGAAACCATATGAAGAGAGACTGAGAGAGCTTAATATGTATACCCTTGATGAAAGGAGGGACGGAGGGACATGATAGAAACTTTAAGTACTTCAAGGAATCAACAAAGTCCAGGAGGGTAGCATCTTTCAGAAAAGAGATGTGTAAGAACAAGGGGCACAATTTAAAGATAGAGGGGACGGCTCAGGGTGTAATGTGAGGAAAATTTTTCACGGAGAGAGTGGTGGATGCATGGAACCGCCTTCCTGGGGAGGTTGTTGGCTCTAAAACAGTGGGAATTCAAACATGCATGGGACAGACATAAGGCAATTGTAGTGGGGTTGCAGGAAGTAGGCTGTTGGTTAACTAGAATCTGCAGCTTATCCAATAGGAAGGGAGATGGACAGACTGGGTGGGCCAAGTGGTCCTTATCTGCAATCAAAGTCTATGTTTCTATGTTTCTCTGTCCCTCATCCGTCCTTCATGAAAAAGGTGCTGCCCACACGAGAATGTGCATGAATTCAGACTTTAAAGCAGAGACTTTAATATTCTAAAACACTAAATCCAAAATAAACTTTGTACAAGTAAACACTATGGTTTTCACAGTGTTCTGAGCTTGTATCTTCATGTTTGAGGATGTGTCCCTTATTCTGAGGGTCTGTATCTTGATAGTCCCTCATTTTGAGTGTCCAAAATGTCCCTGTCCTCATTTCAGTGACAAAAGGTTGAGAAGTATGACTCCAGCAACAGAGAATTAAAAAAAAGAGGCATACTTTACTGTCACACTGTTGCTTCCTTTGGCCACTTCACAGGGGCTGGGAAAGCAAATGATTAACTTTCACTGCATGTCTGGCAGAATGCAGGCATGCCGCTGAGATGATTTAAAAGAACAAGCAGCAGCTTAGATTTCTGCTCCCTGGTCCCATATAGCCAGCTTGAGGGAGCCTGGTGCACTGGTGTAGCCATTGCAAGAATGGTACAAGCACCATGCAAGCAAAAATCATTCAGGACTACCAGGAGGACTGCATTACTGGCACATGATACAGAAAGCAAGGCTGCACCAGGTTTTTCTTTAGTTTACACCAAGTTAAATGTAAGAGGTAGCCACAAGGTGTCAACCACAACAGGGAGGCTATTGTCTGTCCAGGTGACACCAGTTAGTGGTGCGCTGCACCATGCCAAGAAAACATAGGTTAGTATACCGAGTTGGACTCTTCTTTCCTGGGTGGGCCAGTGAGGTGGGCACAATGCAGAGGCATCCTGTCCTGTCCTGATCCCAGGCAGAGGATGATACATGCTCCAATGCATAAGTTTGCAGCGTGAGCAGACGCCCTGTCCTGGCCCTGTCCTAGACGAGCACAGTATGGCACAATGCAGAGGTAACCTGTCCTGATCCCAGGAAGAGATGATACATGCTCCAATGCATAAGTTTGCAGCGTGAGCAGACGCCTGTCCTAGACCAGCACAGTATGGCACAGTGCAGAGGCATCATATCCTGATCCTAGGGAGAAGACGATACATGCTCCAATGCACAGGTTTGAAGCCTGAGCGGACTTCCCTGTCCTGGCCAGTGGGTGTGGGCACAAAACAGAGCATCATATCCTGTTCCAGTGGGGAAGTGTGATGAGTCCTCCACTGCACCACCCATGGGAAACACAAGCTTGTAAACCAAATGCCTTGCTCTGGGTCAAACTGTCATATATCAAGTTCTGATCATGAGGGAGGATTATGTGTGCTCCACTGCACAACCCTTGGGAAACATGGGTTTGTATCCTGAACCTGACTTCTCTGTCCTTGGCCAGTGGAGTGTGGGTGCAGTGTGGAAGCATCATGCCCTGATCCACAGGAGGGTGATGTGTGTTGCACTGACCCATCCCATGGAGACGCAGGTTCATATCCTGAGTCCGACTCCGCTGTCCTAAGCCAGTGTGTGGGACACAATGTGTTAACATCATGTCTTGATCCATGTGGTGGCGATGCTTGGTGGAGTGCATCCTATGGTGGAAGCGGTGAAGTCCTTGATGTAATGGGTGACCACAAGATGTTAGCCACCATCCACCAGTTAGAGTGCCTGGCCAAGGGGCATAGTCTTTGGCCAGTGAGTTGGGAGAGTAAAGAGCCTGAAACCATCACTCCTGTGAGTATGACGGTACCATTATCCACACACCACTGATGCCACAGAACCACCACTTTTATTATTATGGTTCCGCCTCTGTGGCTAATAGAATGAGGGTTGTATGTCAGGGCCACACTGCTGGGGGATTATTAAAATTTGTGTAACACCAGGTTGTGCATATGAGAATGAAGGGTGTCTCTTAAAGTGCCAAGGACATGATTTTTTTTTCCATATACAGTTTCTGGGTTTTTAGGTTTTCTCCTGGCCCTTACACCCATGCATCTTCGACATAGTGCATATGCACCATTCAGGATGCCCCTCCCTTCCAGTCTCACCATTAACCACCTGTGCTGTGCAGGAACCTCCATTCAGTGATGGTGGAACTACGGGTGGATGATCCCACCCCTTACCCAGGAGAGGAGAGGAGAGTCAACACTTGCAAAAAGTGGGGTCTGAGTGCCAAAGTCCCCAGGTTTGCTGCAAGCTGACAGCTGTACTGCAAAACCAGTGCATGACAGACTGGTTGCAGCATCAGGGCCAGTCTTCTTGGTGGCTGGTGGGTCATCGGGCATGCCCTGGCTCGTTGGTGGGGGGCTGACAGGGGGCCTGATTAGGAGGGAGTGGCATCTTCCCCAACTGGGAAAAAAACATGACTACCACCTGCAGTGCAGGTCTGTGGAGGTGCAGATACAGAAGCACCACTTTGGGGGCAAGGGTCCCAGGCTCATATCTGTCATGGCCACCAGCCCTCCAGCAGTGGTCTGGCAGGTGTTTGGGGCTCTTAGGGCACCTTCACTGCTGGGGCACAGGATCACCCCTGCCCAGAGATGTCTCCTGGAGTGGCGCACAGTGAGTTACATCAGACCCAGGCTCCATGCTCCCATGGGGAGGCTTGCAAATCCCACTTTAGAGGATATTGCAGCACTTCCCAATTGCAAGCCCCTTCTGCCATGGTGCACTGGTGTGGCCATTGCAAGAATGGTGCAAGCCCGGTTGGTGCAGGCAGTCTCCCCAGTGGTGCAGGGTAACTCAAAACAAGACTGACACATCGTGTGGCTCATGGAGCCTTTGCACCATGTATCCTTGACACAAGCCCTTGTGCCAGTCCTGATCATTTTAAAATGGGTCCCTGGTTTCCAGCTGCTTGGGTGGCATAACTGGTAGATCAGCCGAATGAAATGCAGAGAGACCTAGGTTCAAATTCCAGCTATGGCCTTTAATTTGTTCTCACATCTGTGTGTTTGTAAGTCACATACAGTATATGCACATTGTATCATTCTGAAATAAATGCCTCAGTAAGCCAGTACATAAGGAAGCAAGCCCTTGTGACCTCTACCAGTTTCTGACCCTCAATCACTACATGTCTCTGGAGTCCTCATTCTCTATTTGAATGTTTGTGGCCATCCACCATGAAGTGGGACCACCATGGGGCAAACAGCTGGATATTAGGTATACATATAAGGTAGCCCCACACTCAAGTATCTACCACACAACTACCTCACATCCCAATATTTACCAGAGCCACAACAGACCCCTATATACTGCCCACAACCACTATCATTCTTCAGTGTTTGCTCTACAAACTTTCTTAACCCACTTTCCAATTTACAGCTATTACACCCCAGAAACTACAGTATATGCAATCAACTCACACCCCAGTAGCTGACTCTGTACTACTCTTCAGTGAAATGAGGATTTGTTCTGGAGTGGATGATGGGTATGAGGTGGTTATGGAGCAAATACTGAGGTGTGGTGGTAGTTACATAGAAACATAGACTTTGGCGGCAGATAAGGACGCTTGGCCCATCTAGTCTGCCCATTTCCCTACCTACAGGATGAGCACTGAGATCCTAGTTAACCAACAGCCTATTTCTTCCTACCCCACAAGAATTGCCTTATGTCTGTCCCATGCATTCTTGAATTCTCCCACAGTTTTAGACCCCACAACCTCCTCAGGAAGGCTGTTCCTTGCATCCACTACCCTCTCTGTGAAACAATACTTCCTCACATTGCCCCTGAACCACCCCCTTCTATCTTTAAATTGTGTCCCTTGTTCTTGCGTCTCTTTTCTGAAAGATGCTACCCTCTTGGACTTTGTTGATTCCACTGAGGTACTTAAAAGTTTCTATCATGTCCCCTTCTCCTTCTTTCCTCAAGGGTATACATATTAAGCTCCTTTAGTCTCTCTTCATACGGCTTCTCTTGCAGACCCTGCACCATTTTAGTTGCCCTCCTCTGGACTGCCTCTATCCTGTCTATGTCCTTGCAGAGATGGGATCTCCAGAAATGGACGCAGTACTCCAGATGGGTCTCACCAACTGTCTGTACAGAGGATAACAACTTCCTGTTTTCTGCTGCTGATGCCTCTCCCTATACATCCCAGTATACCCCAGCCCTCCCTACTGCCTTCTCCCATTGCTTGCTAACCTTAAGGTCATCTGATATGATTACCCCAAGGTCCCTTTCCTTTTTGTTGTTGTTACTACCTCCCACAGTTGTGGGCAGATACAGATATATGGGATGGTTTACACAGATAATAGGATGTGGTGCAGTTGTAGGGCAGATACAGGGATGAAGGGTGGTTTCAGTCAAGTACCACGGTGTTAGGGTTATTATGGGGCAGAAACAATGATGAATGTGGGCTGTTGGCAATACACTGATGGGTTAATACAGTACAGTTACTGGGGTGTGACAGTATATTGTATAATTTTGAACCTGATACTGAAATGTCGGTATTAGAGGAGCAGATACTGCAATTTGGTTATTTACCAGTATGTTGTGTGCTAGTTTACAGCAGATGATGTGGTATGGAGCAGTTATGAGACAGATATAGGGATGAACCATTGTTTCTGGGCAGATACCACAGTGTGGGGTTAGTTATGGAGAAGAAAGAGTAGTAAGGGATAGTTGCAGGGCACATACTCGGGTGTGGGATAGTTGTAGAGCAGAATACTGGGTAAGCTATGTTGGGTATTAAAGCCCTGCAATTACACTGAAAATGAGAAACTGAACACCACAAAACAAGGTTTATTGAATTGCTGTAACACATATACTGCATTAGCATCGGCAGCCCAGCTTCAAGGTACAAGAAATGATCAGTTACCTTCCCTGGGAGGATGAACCAGACAGGCATGGAGGCTTCAGCACTTCATTTTGGGAGTTGTAGTTCCTCCCAGGGAGGGTAAATGATCATTACTTGTACCTGAAAGCTGAGTCCCAAGGTGGGACCCTTGAAAATGAGATGGCACAGATGTACCAATGTGATGGAAAAGCTACAGACAACTTCATGTGCAAGAGTGTTGCCAGACTGGGGGTGTAGGTGGGGCAGATATTTATTTACTTACTTTATGTATATGCTCCCCTCCTGCCTCTCCCCTGCCACCAGCACACCAACACACTGTGAGTCTCCCAAGGCATCCCCACAGCTGTCATCCCTCCTTACCTGGAGCCCAGTGACTGAGGTTATCCCCAATGGAGCTGTGGCTGTACCCATGGATGGATGAGGTGAGCAGGTCTTGCCCTCAAAATTCTGCAGTTTTGTTGGGATGCTGGGCAATGGGACAGACAGGGTGTTCTGGATCGGTGCGGGCACTCTGGGACAGACAGGGAGTTCTGGATCGGTGCTGGACACTCTGTCTTCCTTGTGCACTGAGGCCATTTTTCTGATTTTCTCTGGAGGCATGATGTGTGATTTGATGTCAGGGTTCATATGCCAATGTCCATCATTTTCCCCTCCAAGTCTGGACTGTTGCTCAAGGTGCCTGACTTCTGCCAAAGGCCAGCCAAGTGCCAGATCTTATCCCACTCCCCTACCCTGGAAGGCAAGAGTCCCATGGATGCTCAAGCCTTCTACTCCCAGCCGCCCTCCAACTCCCTGGGCTTGTTCCTGAACCTGATCACCAATATCACAGTAGTAGTGCTAACACTTCACTGGCAGGCCATCCCAAGGTGGGGAGGATATTAAGGTGTGGAGTAGTTGCAGGGCAGAATATTTGGTAGCTGTAGTAGTGTTACTAAAGTGAGAGTAGCAGTAGGCAGATATTATTGTGGGGTAGTAGCAGGGAAGAATATTGGCTAGTTGTGAGTGTTACTAGAGTGGGGATGATGGGGATGATTTTTAGGTTTGGGGTAGTTACAGGAAAGAATACTGGGTTACTGTGGAGTGTGTTATTAGAGGCTGGGTAGTTGTGGGATCAGTATTGGGTAGTGGGGTATTTGCAAGGCAGAATACTGGGTAACTGCATATGTGTTACTAGGGTGGGGGTAGTTGTGGGGAAAATATTGGGGTGTGTGGTAGTTGCAGGGTAGAATATTTGGTAGCTACAATGGTGTAGAGGTGAGGGTAACTGTGGGGCAGACAATGTAATGGGTGTAGTTGCAGGGCAGTATATTGGGCTTTTGTGAGTGTTACTATTGTTGGGTAGTTGTGGGGCAGATATTGTATTGTAGGATAGTTGCAGGGCAGAATATTGGGTTACTGAGACTGTGTAATAACTAGACTTGTGGTAGTTCTGGAACAGATGTTGGGTAGTGGTATTTGCAGGGCAGAATATTGATAACTACAAAAGGTTACTACTGTAGGGGTTATTGTGGGTTAAATATTGGGATGTGGGAAGTTGCAGGACACAAAATAGGGTTGTTCAAAATGGTGACTAGAGTGGGGGTAGCTGTGCTTAGACATTGTAGTGAGAGGTAACTGCAGGACAGAATATTGGGTAGCTGTGAGAGTTATGTGGAGTAGTTGTGGGGCAGATAGTGTGGTGTAGGATAGTTGCAGGGTAAATACTGGGTCACTGAGAATGTCTTACTAGAGTTGTGGTAGTTGTAGGATCGGATTGGGGAATGGGGTAGTTACAGGACAAAATATTAGTTGGCTTCTGTAGTGCTACTAGGGTGTTGGGAACTGTGTGGCAGATAATGTAGTGTGTAATTGCAGGGCAGAATATTGAGTAGCTGGACAATCTTACACTGGGGCAGTTGTGGTGTAGATATTGTGGCATGTGACAGACGAAGGGCAGAATATTGTGCTGATGCATTAGTGTTGGAAGAGTGAGGGTAGTTGTGTGTTAGATAACGGTGTGAATAGTTGCAGGACAGAATGTTGGAAGCTTTGAGAATGTCACTAGAGTAAGGGTATCTGTGGACAGATATTTGGGTGGGGTAGTTACAGGCAGAATATTAGGTAGTTATGAGAGGGATGCTGGAGTGGGAGTTGTGAGTCAGATATTGGGGTGGAGCAGTTACACATCAGAATATTTGGTGCTAGCTGTAGGGCATTACAAGAGTAGGAATACCTGTGGGGCAGAGGTTGGGTGTGAGGTAGTTGAAGATAAGTACTGTACTTACTCTTTTTGTTGACAAAATGCCTTTTGTCTGAATCCTAACTATACAGCATAATGTAGACAAAATAGTCATGTTACAATTGGAGCCTATGTAAATCAAACCCGATAACTCTGACATGTAAACAGATGCACTGAATCGGATTATTAAGAGAGACTGCTATAAACAGCACTGCAGAAAACTCAATCAGGTTTTCGAATTATCTGATTTCTTCAGATATCTGATTACTTACTGACATGTAAACGTGGTGATTATAGTGCATACCATGACAGCAGAACATGATGTCACAAACAGCAATTTTGAAGTTTGCAGGGAAGAATCAGATTAATTTTGAAAGACCCAGTGAGATAAGTACTGTATTATCTGCAATATTTAGTAGACCAACAATGGAGAAAAGTAACAAAACAAAAACTAGAAAACACTAAAGTTAAAACATTATTGGTGTAAATCTAATGGTGTAAAGCTCTTTATTATAATACAGAGTTGTTCTTTAAATAATCACAGCAGCACCCCAACCAATAACCTTACACAGGCAAAGCAATCACTAACCTTACACAGGTAAGGAGATACTATTGAATAGACATTAGCTAAAATTAAATGTTTACACCGTTATGTTTACAAGTATTTCACTTTAATGTTTTCAGATTTTTGCTTTGTGCAATTTTTAACCTTTCTAATATTTTACATAGTACTGACTGATCTCTGTGCTTTAAAAGTACCTAAATGTCAAGAACCGAGTAGATAATTGTTATGCTTGTGACATCACAGTCTGTTGTCAAGGAAATGACTGTGATGTCATCAGTAAAGTGCACTATTTAGACATTAAGGCACCACCAGTGGCTGGGTTATTATCAGTTAATCTGACCCTAGGGTCACTAAGGTGCACAGCAGAACCAAGGGCCTTATACCCCTATGGTTATATTAACATAGGTGAAGTGTGACACTTATTTTTTTATACTATATTAGTTTTTTTTTTTTTAAGATTACAGCAGTTTGAGATTACGTGATGTCTGCTGCGCTCTAACAGCCTAGCTCAAGAGATCCTGCCACCCGCTCACTCTTTCTGCTGATTTTACCTCTCAAACTTGATCTTTCTCATAAATATCGGCTGGTATCTTCTGGCTACTGCTTTCTGTCACTAGCGACTCCTTCCTTGCATTGTTATAGCTTCTGATCACCGCAATGGAGACAGATATGAAGCAGGTCCCACTTCGCCACACTGCTCCAACCACACCAGAGTCGGCAAAAAAGACAAAAGTGTATGGGCAACAACCTATTAAACGATCTGGACCTCCAACATCTGCTATACCCTTAACTGGAGGACCATTTTTACAAGAACTGGCTCCATTCAGAGAAACTCTGGTTGATACTTCAACTGAACTGAAGTCACTCAGGACCCACATGCAGGATCTGGTCGTAGGCTTGGGGATGTCGAAGCTTGTACTTCATCATTAGAGGGTTGTCGGGATGAAGCTGAACCTGAGATCACCAGACTATGGCAACTAATTAACAAGCTGCAACTTAAGACCAAAGATTTGGAGAGCAGGGGCCTCAGGAATAACCTACTGATTTTTGGGCTCCTGGAGTCCGGAGAAGGCCCTTCTCCCATCATGTTCCTGCAAAAGCTGCTTACTAAGGTTGTTGCCCTTCACCATATCACCCTTCCTACCTGCTCGAGTGGGCCCACCGCTCCCTTCTCCCCAGCCCCCAGGTAATGCTCTCCCTCATCCTATCATCGTTAAATTCTTTCGCTATCTTGAGAAGCAACATGTATTGACAAACATGAGAAAGCTTCAAGCAATTTAATGGGAGGAAACAGCTTTATTTCACTCAAGACCTGCCACTTGAAACCCGGCAAAAGAGCTGCTTTCCACCCATCGTGAACAAACTAATTGCAGCTGGCATTAAATTTAAGATGGCTTATCCAGCACGTCTACAAGTTCTTTTGGCGCCCTGGCTCTCATTTGACCTCTGGACAAAGCCAACAAAGAACTGTCCTCCCAAATCCTGATCTCTTCAAGCCCACCTGAAACTTCCAGGATATTTCCTACCTTTCTCCCTTTGGGAAGCCTGCATTGATGACGCTTGTCTGTGAAACTGCAACTCCTTCGAGGTTCTTTCTGGGCTCGGTCTTGGTGTTGTGCTGCCGGCCTCTCCTCGTGTTGGTAGGGTCTCCCTCGACTTCCCTCCTCAGGGAACAATCGCTGCATCGGCTGCCAAATTTCTGAATGACTATGTCTATTTTCTGGCTCTTTTCTTCTGGAATGGTACAGAGAGACCTGTTCCACTTGTGCCATCAAAGAACTATTGTTTCACCTGTTTGTTTTAGTGGGGCGATTTTCTGATGGACTGGTCTGGTTTTGTTTTGTCCCTACCTGACTTACTTTAGACCAGTCCATGATCCAGCCTCTTGGTGGGGGGTTGACTCATGCTGCCCCTCTATTTTCTTACACACTGCCTCCTGTTATGGCTGGGGATTGATCTGGTTTTAAATATCTGGGTACTTCTGGAGTCAGCTCCTGGTCGCAAGAGAGCTGTTGTAATAATGTCCTTGTTTTAGTTGCCCTTTGGGTACTCCCTCCTGGCAGAGCACTGATTGGGCTGTTCTATTCTGCCCTCGCTCAAACGTCCCTTAAGACCTGCATTGCTCTATTCCAGGTGGCTTCTCTCTACCCTTAATATTCAGCCATGCCACAACTCGATTCCTCTTTCCTTCCTTCTTTGGCCCCGTCCACTTCTCTCACTCTGGATTTCCAGTGACCCTCTCAGATTTTACTTTCTAAGGCTATTTGCTCATTATTGGTTACTATATTTCATGAATCAAGTTTGGGTTCTAGTCCCGATTACTGGGTGGGTGGGGGGGCTTTGGCAGGGCTTAGTAATGGTGTGGGTGTGCATCACATACTGGCTATTGGGGAGGTTGGCCTGATCCTTCTCCAGACTCTCCACTTTTCCTGCATTTCATTTTAAGTACATCGACTGGGGTACCTTTGGAGAAGCGAACTTTCGTATCTTGAATTACCTTTTTCCTATGGTTCTTCACTCCCCCATGGTGGCCCGTCTTCATCCCGTTTCTTAGTTCTGTTATGTGTGAGAAGTAAAACTGAAATTTACCCCAATCATTTTATTAGCAGTCTAGACTTTTCCTCATTTTGTATATGATGGTCTACTCGCTCCCTTAAGTACTTGGGTATCTCTCTTACTTCGATTCTTCTGTACTGGTGAAACTGAACCTTGAAGGTCTCCTGGTGGTGATTCGGCAAGACTTAACCAGATGGAAAGACCTTCCTATTTCACTTTGGGATAGGATTAATAGATTAAAATGAATATCCTCCCAAGCTTTTCTACCCCTTAAGCTTGCTCAATATCATACTCCCCTCCTCCTTCTTCAAATATATTAACTTCCTGATTACCTCCTTTATTTGGTTGGATAAATCACCCAAATGATCTTATCTTAAATCGGCCTCCTAAAGACTTTGATGGACTCCAACTTCCTAATTTCCTACTCTACTGCTGGGCCAGTCACCTTTACAAATGCGGAAAGTGGTTCTCCAATCTGCAGCTTGCTTATGAATCTGATTACATCCCTGTCTGGCTTCAGATAGAATCCTCTTTTGCTCTCCATAATCTTTCACCGCTACAATTCTTTTCACTCCATGAAATCTTTACTGGATTCTGTCATCGCTTCCCCAATCTATATTTCTTTTAAAGTTTTCTCTCAAATGTGTGCCTATCTGAAAATCTCCTAGCTAGAGATCCCACATAACCTATCTTCTAACCTAAACATTAAGATTGGGGAACGTCCTTTAACTCCTGGTTGGTTTCTTTACCACAGAACGTTAGTATTTCTGAATTTTACTCTCAGTCCTCTCTTCTGACATCTCAGGAATTAATGGGAAAATTCCAACTGGGCCCAGCGTGCATCTTCAGACTTTACCAGCTCCGCACCTAGTATTACAACAATCTGGGCCTGTTCCAAACCTCTGGTCTCAAGGACCTCCTCACTCAGGTGCAAGACTGGGCCCTTAAGCTTCACGGTACATCCAGACTATACTTGTGGTTGCTTACCACCACCTTCCTTTCTCTGGCTGGCTCCAAGGACGGGAATCTTTGCTCCTGGTGTCAGTCTTAACTGGCCAGGTCTTTGGAAAGATCTCCACACTACCTAACTCAAGACCGACTAAGACTCACACTGTACCATATCCCAAACAACATGTATTACACTCCGGTCAGGCTAGCCAAGATGGGTCGCCTCCTCCCCACTTGCACTAGATGTGAAAAACAGATGGCACCGTAATACACATTTTCTGGTCCTGTGAGAAAGTATCCTCCTTGTGGGAACAAATAGAAGAACGGAGACCCCTCCTGGGATTAACTGGCCTTTTCTCCCGAAATATGTGTTATTGGTGACTATTCTAGATCCTGGTCAAAGAGAGGAGGTACCAGATGGCCCTCATTTCTTTGACGGTTAAAAAATGATCCTTAGGCACTGGCTGGATCAGTCACATATTTCATATTCTGAATGGCTACAGGAATTCTCCTTTTCTTGGACTGAGCGTATGATTGCTAGCCTCCATCACTACCTCTATTTAACAAGAAATGAGGGCAAACTTCACACCCTTTACTTATCCGAACTCCTTGAGCGCCTCTGATTACCCTACTCAGATGCTTGTAATACACATGACTACTTGTATCTGTTTTAAGGCTTGATTCTTATTGGTTACTGGCATAATTCGTGGGGGTTGGGGTGCAACGGGGAAGGGGAGAGGTTTTGTTTCTTTGTATTGTTTTTCCTGATCAATGTGCATTCTCATTGCTCTGTAGTTGGTTCTGCATATGTGTTCCTTCAAAAATGTAATAAAGTTAATTAAATTTAAGAAAAGATTACAGCAGTTTGAACATTCATAGATTGTCATTACAATAAAAGAGCTGCATGTAACATCAACCTGTGACTCGTCCATTTTGAGATATGTAAAGAACGTAAGTGTAGTAACAATTAAAACAATAAAAATAAACTGTAATGAAAGCTGGAGAGGTGTATTGTGTTAGTCTGACTTCTATATTCCACTACACTGTGAGTCTGGGTGTCTAGGGTGGTAGATGGGCAGCCTCAAGGGTTCAGCATTGACTATCTTGTCCTTTAATTATACTGTCTTTGACCTTCCCCATCATTCCCATGAGTCCAGTGCCCACCATCTGGTGCTCTTACCCAGTCTTATTGGAAGGCTGCCCTCCAGTGTGTCAGCAATTTTCTTCCTCCCTGTGATGAGTCTACTTCTAAGGCCATCATCCATCTGGTCTCCCTTTCTGCATTCGCTATCCTTTCCAGCACCTGAAATGTTAACCTTTCCATTTCTGTTATTTCTTCGATTATAGAGCACCATTCAACAAAGGTTGGGGGTCTGCTTGAAGCCACCTCCAAGTAACTGCTTTACCTGCTGCTGCTATACAAATATAGCACATATGGAACGTTGTATTACCTTTCAAGATGACTGGAGGGTAATCCCAATATGAGGTGTTGGAACTGCAAGTGAGATTTAATTAGGAACAACTGTTATAACTTCACCTTTATTGCTCTCAAAAGCCTCTAAGACTCCACACGTCACGCTAATATATGAGTGCGGTCAGCGTGAAACTCACTGCTCAGTCCACTAACTAGCATAGGTAAAGTCTGGATCCACTTTTACATATTATTTTTTAACTAAAATGTTTTAATTTATAGCCCACCCCCACCACCAGAGCACGTTATTCCTTCTTGTCTTGCAAAGTCTATTTCCTTTATACCTGTGTGGTTTGTAGACTAAACACTGAATTCCTTCTCTTGCATTCCCCTAATTTCATCCTAATTTAAATATAAATGGAGGTTGCTCCCTCTGTTTGCCCTGGTGTAAAACCTGTTTGTCTCCATTGTAAAGGTCATGATCTCACTCGTGCACAGCATCATGGGAGTTGATGATGCGTACCTGCATAAGCCAGTAAAAGTTATACTCTCATTCAGTTCTGTTACATGTCCTGTGAAACCCTGTATTCTCTAAAAGCATTGTTTTATATCTCTGATACACTTTATACACACAAAACAGCAGGGCACTTACTATGCCTTGAAAAGTTTCGCTGCCAGCATAAGACAAGAACATAGGGATTGCAGAGGACAGCAGCAGTGTGACTGATACAGTATAACTACTGCAGGCTTTACCACTAAAACATCATAAAAATCCAGGATACCTTACATAAGTTAGATCATGATGACCTTTGCAATGGAGTCAAGCAGGTCTTCACACCAGACTAAAGTACCTTCATTTATATTTCAATCCTGAGGAAATTAGGAGGGTGCAGTAGAGGCAATCTTTGTTCGTGTCTACAAACTACACAAGTAAACAGAATAAAAGGCTGAAGGGACTTTCCTTTAATGTTTAGGCTACAGCTCTCATGTAATTGAAGGTTTGAAATAAATAAACTCTGGTCAGAGCCAAAATGACTGCTATGCAACAACCTGATAAGGGATAATAATTTAATTTTAAAAAGCATAACCCTCATACAATAAACTAGGCAGAGCAGCAGTGTGGTGTAGTGGTTAGAGCATATCATGGAGAGCAGGCCACTTGTTCACTGTGTGACCCCCGGCAAGTATTTAAACCCTGTGCTTCAGTCCACCTCGCTACAAACAACGGCTAAAAGGTCGGATCCAATGAGACACAGAACCAAAGCTGGCTAATGTCCTATGTTATTAAATTGGGGGACTAGGTGAAAACTGGAACTGATTTAAAACCTGAATGTGCATGGAAATGGAACAAATTTGGCTTTCCTTTGAGACACCCTCCAACCAGCTGGAATACCCCAACCCACTGGAGTGTCTGCCACCACCATGGCATGAGCAACACCTACCAGCCCTTTTGTGTCCCATTTGATCATTTATTTTATTTCAGGATAAATCCTTGAGCACAGCTCATTTAGGAGGATGTCCTGAGGACAATACAACCAATTTGTTACAGCATATCATCACATTTATACAAAATTAACTGTAGTCAATCCAGTTATGTCTAGGACAAAAGAGAACTATAAAATAATGTTCCACACAATTACATACAGGTACACAAATGTAATAATTCAAAACTGAACATTTGGTATTGATTCTGAAGAAAAATAAATAAAATCACCAAAGCCACCCAACCTAGTCGAATGCCCCTTTTCCAACAACCAGAATGCACACCTGACCTGCAGAAATTCCCTTCCGACCCCCACCAGAATGCCAAATAGAAGGTGGTAGGCATTCCACCAGCAGGATAAAGGCCATTCTGGCAGGATGGGGAGGGGCAGCATTCCAGAATCTTGGGTGGGCATCCCAAAAGGTCAGGTCATACTATTCTGATGGTCGGGTGGGCATTCCAGAGGCTGGAAGTGTACCATTCTGGTGGGTCGGTTGGCATTCAAGCTTGTTAGGGCAGTGCTGAAAGAAAAACCAGAAGTGTTCCTATTCAGGGCACATTCTGAATCAATACCATTTTCACCATTTCTAATTACAGGGTTTCTCTACACTGCTTCATGCAACAGCCCTGCCACAGTCAGTTACACCACACATACACTTCCTCTTGGTCTGTCCCTGACTCCTGCTTTTTACTTTCTCTGGCCTTTACTTTTACTAGTCTTGTCTCCACTCCTAAATTGTTTGCAGAACTAAATTCCTCTATTTCCTCTCTTTCAATCTTCCTGACTTCAGGACTCATGGCTTTAATCTGCTCCCTCACATAGAACAATGTTCATCTAGGATTTGGTGTAGTGTGATATTTTTTAATAGAACATGAGCATCCAAGATTATTACTACAAGGTCTCTCTCCCCTCCACTCATTTTGTACTCTTCCCGAGTTTCTGTCTCCAGGTATATTACTTTGCACTTTTTGCATTAAAACCCAGCTGCCGTACTTGTGACCACTCCTCAAGTTTTCTCAGATCTTTGTTCATTCTTTACACACATCCTGGAGTATCCACCCTATTACACATTTTGGTGTCATCCACAAATAGGTAGACCTTCCCGTGTCACTTATAAAGACTTGAAAGAGGACTGGTCCCAGCACCGATCCCTGAGGTACCCTGTTGGTCACCCTCCCTCCTGAGAAGGGGAAATTGTTTAACCGAAAGATACACTGTTGAAGCTTGTTTCCAGGTGCAACCTGGGAGCACAAGAAAGCTAACTGACGTGCTCAGGGTCACACAGTATGCAAGTGAGGGCTGTGGGATTCAAATCCAGGTCTCCAGGTTTGCAGCTCAGAGCCCTAAACCACAGTGCTATACTATACTGCTTCAGAGTGAACTCCATTTACTGCCACCCTCTGGAGCCTATCCCCTAACCAGTTTCTTACCCAGTTTACCACAGTTTGACCCACTCCAAGGGTTCAGTATTGGGACTGGTCCTCTTTAATGTCTTTATAAGTGACATTGCAGAAGGACTGAAGGAAAAGTATGTCTCTGCAGAAAACACAAAGATCTTCAACAGGGTTGATACACAAGGTGGGGTGGAAAGGATGAGAAGGGACTTGGCAATGTTGGAGGAATGGTCAAGGTATGGCAGCTTAGATTCAATGCAAAGAGGTGCAAGTAATGCACCTGGGAAACAAAACCCAGGGAAGAGTACACAATGGGGGTGAGATACTAACAACAACAAAATGGAAAGGGACCTTGGGGTAGTCATATCAGATGACCTAAAGGTAGGCAAGCAATGTGA
This sequence comes from Neoceratodus forsteri, assembly GCA_016271365.2. NCBI lineage: Eukaryota > Metazoa > Chordata > Ceratodontiformes > Ceratodontidae > Neoceratodus > Neoceratodus forsteri. The sequence goes on from CM057452.1 coordinate 429,713,533, forward strand.
GAAGGCAGTAAGGAGGGTTGGGGATACTGGGATGCATAGGGAGAGGCATCACCAGTAGAAAACAGGAAGTTGTTATCCCTCTGTACAGACAATTGATGAGACCCCATCTGGAGTACTGTGCAGTTCTGAGACCCCATCTCTGCAAAGACATAGACAGGATGGAGGCTGTCCAGAGGAGGGCAATCAAAATGGTGCAGGGTCTGCACCAGAAGACATATGAAGAGAGATTAAATGAGCTTAATATGTATACCCCGAGGAAAGGAGGGAGAGGAGGGACATGATAGAAACTTTCAAGTACCTCAAGGAATCAACAAAGTCCAAGAGGGTAGCATCTTTCAGAAGAAGAGATGTGCAAGAACAAGGGGCAAAATTTGAAGACAGAAGGGGACTGCCCAGAGGTAATGTGAGGAAGTATTTTTTCATAGGGTTGTGGATGCATAGAACGGCCTTCCTGAGGAGGTTGTGGAGTCAAAACAGTGGAGAATTCAAGAATGCATGGGACAGACATAAGCAATTCTAGTGGGGGTAGAAGGTAGTAGGCTGTTGGTTAACTAGGATCTGCAGCTTATCCCTTAGGTACGGAAATGGGCAGACTAGGTGGGCCAAGTGGTCCTTATCTGCTGTCAAACTATGTTTCTATTTAAGGCTACCCAGCTTGCTTAATAGTCTTCGTGTGGAACTGAGTCGAATGCCCACTGAAGTCTAGTAGACACATCCACCAAACCACCCTGCTCTAATTCCTTGGTCACCCAGTCAAAGAAATCTGTCAGATTCATTAGGTAGGACCTCCGACCCATGAGTCCATGTTATTGCAGGTCTTGTAATCCGTTTGATTCAAGACATTCCAGGATCCTTTCCTTCAGCAGTGATTCCTTAACTTTCCTACCACCGATGTGAGGCTGACTGGTTTATAATTGCCAGTTTTTTTGTTTTTGCTTTGAAACTGTTTTCTTCTCCTGCAGTTTGCTGTGACTCCAGGTTTGGGGGGACTTCAGCTGCTGTTCAGGGATGCGGAGGCACTGGGGAGATGCCAGTTGATGGAGGGACATCAAGTGCTGTTCTGGAGTGAGGATGACATACTGGTGTTTGGGGTGGTAGCAGAATGCTGATGTTTGGGGAGGGATCAGTGGCACCAAGTGGGGCGAGTTGAAGGAGGCCAGCAAGCTTGTGGGGAGAGACTGAATTGGACCTGCCAGGGAAAAGGACTTTTAGATGTAGTGGGTAGGGAGAGATTGAAGTAAATCTGGTAAAGGGAAGGGGTGGAGGGAGAGAGGGAGAGAGAGAGAGAGATCAGCAATCTGCTGAATACTAATGATGTGATAAACCCCACCATGGGAGGGAAAATGAGAAATTTGTGGCCGTCTCTCTCTTCTCCTCATTGACAATACATTAACATAGTTCTGCTATGCAGCCTTAAAAAGGAGGGGCACCACTTGAAAGGTGAGTCAGTAGAACTGAAAGAGTAGCAGTGGAACCAAGAGGCATAAGTAGAAGCATGTGCAGGAGGATGTAGGCAGAGTGGGAGGTGGGAGCTTTCCTACAAGGGTTCTCTTTGGGGGCTCTTGCAGGTCCCATATCCAACCACAAAGAATTTGGGGTTGCAACCTTGTCGGCCAGAGGAAACCTAGTTATGGTGAAGGAGGACCCTCTCACCGGTGCCACAGGACCTCATGTGGAAGGATGACTGGAAGTGTGGCTGTATGCTTGTCAAACCAGGGCATAACTGATCTGCTAAGTGCTGTACCACCAGGAACCAGTGTCCATTGAAAAGGTAACTGGGCATGGGAGATGAGTCCTCAGTGGAGGCGATTTGCCTATGACAGTAGAAGAGTGGTGTGTTTGCCAGGCTTCTAGTCTGAAACTCGTATTCAGAAGCCCCTAGGAGTAGGGGTCCCACAATGTATGTTTTTTTTATGGTATAACGTGGTGGGACATGAGTTCACAGTAAAGGAAGTTATGCAAGTCCTGTATGCTGTGATTCAGGCTGCAAATACATTTCTGCTCTGCTTTGACTTGATTTCTTCATGTGGACGATGGACTTTTACAGGTCTGGCTCTGGCCAGCTGTGGTAAGAGTGACCCCATCCCCTCAGTTCCAGAAATTGCCAGGCCTTGAATCCACACCAATTTGGCCTCCCAGTATGCAGGATGACCCCACTGGAGGATTGATTACAAATGGTGCCTAACGATGTGGGGATCAGGTTATGGGCACGTAAGGTCAAGCATGAGATGAAAGTTACAATGACTAAAGTCTGCACATAGAACCCCAAGCAGGAGAGGAAAAAGAAAAGTCTGGAAGGCATGTGCATAGCTGGAGCAACATCAGGGGATGGGATGGCTGCTAGGCACAGTATCTGAGTATCTCAAGAGGCGGACCAGGGTTCTATCTAAGCTTGTTTGGAGGAGGTTTGAGACATATACAGCTGCACATGTAGCATTTTCCGGAAAACACAGCAGTTTGCTATCGAGTGAGGCAAGAAATGAATGGTAACAAGAGCTTTACAACTTTTGCCATTTGAAAATGCAAGAATCCCCAGGCACATGAACTTGAACAGATCCAAAGGTGGGTCATGGAACACGGGCAGCAAATGGCTCAGAAGAGCCAATGGCAGCAAATGTTGAGTGCCTTTCCTTTGAGAGGCTAAACTACAATCTTTTGTTTGAGAACTTGATCGGAAAGGAAGTGATGTCTGCCCATGACTCCTGTGTGATATGTGCAGTTGTCCATGCCCATTCCTAGGATGGCCGTGCTGCCCAGTGGAGGTACCTTCCAAGCCCTACCAGTGGGATGTCATGACTCCATGGCAGAGAGGAGGAAAGTGTTTCCTCATTGGCATCAGTTTGCCCAGCCCATCCGGGACCAGGAGACTTATGACACCTGGGCCTCCCATATTCAAATCTTTACATTCAAGCAAAGTGTTTGTACCAGTGATGTGCCTGTTTAGTGCCAGAATCCCATATTCACAGGGCATTGCTGTACATGCTATTAGTGTCTGTGTACTAGCACAAAGAAAATGTATGCAGCACCGATACAGGTGTGATAACCTGCATAATGAGCACGGCATGATGTTCAGCATGATAGTGCTGCTCAAACGGGACCCAGCATAGTCAAGTAGTGCTGTGCAATTATTGCCTATAAAAAGGCAGTCTTAAGCCAGGGCAAACCTCGAGGTGGGGAGAGATTGTAGGTCACACAGGATCGCCACGAGCAGCACACATCGTGTGCTTGATGCAGCAGGTCATGGAGGATGAGGAAGGGCCAGTGCCAATCCTGGGCTCAAGGCGCAGGCTACAGAGGCACTGTGCTTCAAACAGACAGTACCTGCCACAAGCCACCAGTGACAAACAGATTGTGGGCTGGTACAGGCTCAGCAGGCCCATGCTCATGCAGCTGTATGAGCTGCTGCATCACCAGCTCTGGAGAGACACCCAGTGCAGCCACACAATGTCCATAGAGCTCAAGGGATGGCTACACTTTGCTTCCTGGCCACCGGAACATCCCAGACACCGGTGGTGGATACCACTGGTATCTCTGAGTCAGCCACCTAGTGGCTATTGGGCCAGTTCCTAGATGCCCCTGCTGGCCCATGCTGGGAGTTCATCGACCCCAGCATGCCAGCTGAGCCAACAGCAACTATGCAGCAGTTCTATCAAGTCACGCACCCATCGCCTGTACCGGTGCCATTGACTGCACCCATGTTGCCATCTGGGCACCCACCAGTTTAAGGGTAGATGTCTATATTAATAGCCAGGTGGTGTGTGATGCAACAGGGCACATCATCAGTGTCCTGGTGTGGTACCGACAGGTCAATGACACCTTCATTTGGCACAACTCCATCCTGTGCCAGAGATTTGAAGATTGGAAATCCCTTAGTGGCCATGTCATTGGTGAGTATACCCCAATGGTCTCTTTCCCTCCACATGTTGCAAACAATGACACTAGCCAATGCCTTTACCCACACAGTGGACAATGCATATCTCCTGTCCCTGTCTCCTCACACCTGTCCTACAACCTGCATCCATCCTAGGGACAGGTACAGTGGCACACATCACTACCGTAATATCATCAAGTGTCTCTTTGTAATGCTCAAGATGGCGTTAGGTGCCTTGCTCATTCTGGTGGTGCCCTACAATACACCTGTCAGAAGGCCTGTGCCATATTCCTTGACTGTTGTATACTCACAATATGGCACTCAACCATGGGATATGCATGCCGGCCCCAGCAGAATCTGAGCCAGAGGACCAAGGTATACAAAAGCAGCTTGACAGACATGACCCCAGGATGGCAAGGAGGACCCAGGAGTACAGAGGCCACCTCATAATAGACCTCTTTGGACATGGAGGGTGAGTACAGACCACACAGGAGACTGCAGTGTGTTTACTCAATGTGTTAACACATATAACAAAAATAAATAGAGGCCATCCAGGCTGGGGAATCTTAAAATTGGCATAAACAAATACATATGCGATCCAAATGGGGAGGCGGTTCTACAGAAATATAGGCCATCCAGGCATTAAGGGTATCAAAAGGTGTAAACACATATACATTCCATCCAGGCAGAACGTTCAAAGGGGTGTAAATAAATATCACATGACAGCCAGGTGGGGCAGTTCTAAAAGGGGGTAAACAGAAATACAGACCATCCAGATGGGGAGGTGGATGGAATAGGCCGCAGGGGCAAAGGCGTAACACATGGGTAATGTGGGGGGCTGAGGTAGCACATGTTGGAGAGGGTGGGCAGTTTTCACCCCAGATGTGTCCCACCACCTCCCCAGGACGGACAGTGTGCACACACCGTGCTCTGTATAGTTAGGGGATCATCATCTGTGGTATGAGGCATGAGTGTGGGGACAGTGTTAGCCAGGCATGGCCCCACAGGGTACTGATTCTGGTGAGGAGCAGACCATGTCTTACTGTTCATCATGTCCTGGGTATCCTGGGTGTGCTGGACATTCATGTTCTGGCACTGTGTGGTGTGGGCATATGCCCTGGTGTTCGCCATGGGGTGACACTGGACTAGCTGGGGCTATGGCTTGTCCCCACGCAGTACCTACACCATGGCTGCAGCCTCCAGCACAGTGGCACACAGGTGATCCATACTGGTGACAGCATCCTCCGCAGGCTTCTGCTGGTTCCTCAACATGCTGCATATCGCCATGCAGTATGTGGCGATGCATGCCATTTCCTGCTGTGTGATACTGTGTGCCTCCATGGCAGCTGCATCCTGCTGTGGCTGGGGGATTGTCCATTGAGACAGGGTCAGGCTGCACCTCCACCATTGTACAGCCTTGGCTGTGGTATGTTGTGCATGCTTGACCCATCCGTAGCCAGGTTGGTGGGATGGGCCAGGGGTGGCAGGATAGTGGATATGCCAGTGGAAGGGTCATGAGATGGCACAGCAGTGGCTGGTCCTGTGGGATTGGCCGGAAGTGGTAAGGTGATGGCTGTACTGAAGGTGGGTCCATGGGTCACAGGGGCTGTGGGGGGTTCTACCGCTGTGACCACAGTGCCAGGTGGGGCAGTGGCTGGGCCCCCATTATTATGGGGCTGGCAGGGATGGACAATCCCTTTTGGTCTGGGATGGAGCCCTCTTGGCCGTAGCCTTGATGAAGGTCTCATCATCATCATTCTCTTTACTCTCCTCACTGATGTGGGTCATCAGTTGCACATGGGTCACTAGCAGGGGCAGCTGCTGCCAAGATGGACCTGGAGCATCCTCCTCCATGTCTGGTCAGCAGGGTGAACTGTTGAGAGAGAGGAGAGAGAGATATGCAGCAATGCTGTACATACCTGTGTGCCAGCTGAGACAGCATGCATGCCTGGTGTGGGTGCCACAACACCCATGCTGTTTGTGTGGTCACCGCCCATACCCTCCGTGGCCATGAACACCACACACCCCTATTCCAGTGAGAACACCCCCTTCACCAGTAAGCACACACCCAACACCAGTGAGCACACAGGTGACAGCACATGGGACACAGTAGTGGATTACCACAAAGATGGCTATACACCTGGAGACATGGAAACAGTTGTCCTACCTACAGCCAGTGTGTCACACAGCACTGGCGTATGCATGCACCCATACATATACACACATACACACATGTCCAAGAGGACTGTGCACAGTCAGTCACTCATGGCTGGGCTGGTCCCTTCTGCTACTCCCATCACCACCTGGGCCATAGGGTGGAGGGCTGTTGCCTTCTCTGTGGAGGCTAGGGTACATTTAGCCACTGATACCTGTGGACTCCCACCTGTCGTATGCATCTCCCTGTGTGTAGTCAACAGGACCTCGTTTTCCACCTCCTCATGTCCTTGAAGCTCTTACACACCGCCATATGGGCCTGTTCTGGATACCAATTGCTTTGACCACACCCGTTATTTTAACACAAACCTGCCATACCTGGGCATTTGTGCTCTGCTCCTAGGACAAGACCTCCTCCTGGCCATGTAGGCCTACAGCAGTGCCTGCAGCTCATCCTTGAGAAGCATTGGGCCCATACTGTTCTACATCATACATGGTATCTGCTGGACAGGGAGCAGAAAACAGGTGAGCAGTGCATATACACAGCACAACACAAATGAAAAGTACATTGGGTGAAACCCTCACTGCCCTAGTCAGGCCCTGCATTGCATTTGCCAACACAACCAGTGGCTTGCCTGACCCAGACCTACCTATGTGCAGACACAGGCATAGTCAAGGGCACATACAGATGGGTTAAATTGGGCAGGAGCCTAAGGAACTCGGTTCCACCACCTCCTAAGTAATTGTGTGAGAGTGCCACATCCTCTGTCATCTTTCTCCATTGACTACTATAGGAGAGGTTCTCCATCTAGACATGACAGCACCACCACCAATAAATCTAGAGTTCCACCACCTCAACATTTCCAGTGTTACCACTGCATACAGAATACAGTGCCATGACCACTCATGTCTCTTTCTAGGCCATTCCACACGACACCTTCTTCTAGCCACCAGCAGTTCTACTGTGGAATTTGGGTGGTGCACTTTGCTCTTTAATATGCTCCAGGCACAATTAGGGACACTAATCAATATATACATTCCAGTAATGACATGCAAATATGGATGTTTGCCCTCAGACTGTGAAAGCAGCTCATTGGCATACATTGTTTGAATATTGCAGATTTGCCCCACACGCTAGTGTAGGTGCGCTAGCACCAGTGCTGTTCCTGTGCTAGCATAACCTTGGTATGCGGTGTAAAACATGGCATCACATGCCTGCGGACAACATCATCAGAGAGTGCAGCCAGCGCACTATGCCATCACATAGTGTTGTTGTGTAGACCACGCAGGGCTGCGCATGCATGCTTTGCACATGTGCCACCCTATGCCTGGTGCATACTCAAGGAACCCCCCCAAGACTGGAAGTACATTGCTCATGCAACTTGATGTTAGTGCAGTGCTAATAACATGAAATGTGTTGTGCAAACAGAAAGGACACACACATCAATCCCTGAAACTTTCAAGAACTTGGTGTGAGGGTTGGAACTAGGCAGGAGAGAAAAATGTCTTGCAGATGGATCAGGGCTGTACTGCCACAGGACCAGAGGTGGTCTACAGCAGAGCTGGCTAATCTGGTTGACTTGGTAGAGGCCAGGAGCACCAGCTACTGGGTGAGGGGTAGGGTCTGACAAGCCAAGGTGTGAGGTGTGGGCATCCATGGGATGGCACTTCATAAAATGCACAGGGGTCCAAGCACTGGTGACCAGTGTTGCCAGAGGTATAATGACCTACAAAGAGGGAGGCATGCCACCTGCAACAACTGCGGATGATGGTGGAGAGTGGTGCTTTGCCAATTCCTGGTGAGTACAGATGACTCTATGAATGGATTGGGTGGTGTCCTATGTGCAGTACTGGTCTGTGATAATGTACATCTGGGGTATTGTCCCTGAGGGAATGTGCACTGTACCTGTGTGTCCCTGTTGTGTCCCCTGTGTCTTATGTGACCTGCTCCACTGTATAGCCTGATTTTATGAATGCAGGTGTATGGATCCACTGTCCCAACTGATGTCACCATTGTCCTGTACGTTACAGGACCTGCTGTGTTTTCCTGAGGCTTACACCTGCCATGGCAGCATGGTTGTGTGTGCTACCACAGTGACATGACTGCAGTATCAGGATGGATGACAGGTAATTATTGTTTCACTGAATGTTATTCAGGTTTTATTTACCAGGTACAGTACACAGGACATGTTAATTCCTATTGTCAGGTACAACCCAGGAGGATGTCAGATGTGTTTTACATGTAGCTGTGCTGATAAGTGTGCCCAACAGCATGTGGATGTGGCCACCATCTGTTTCGTGTGCACTATCCATGTTATGCAGCACGGGTGCTGGTATGTATAGGCCAGGTAATGCATGGGTTATTATTATATTGCACAGGGTGTGCCAGGCTTGTACAGCCACTGTGTTGGGCTACACCAACAGTACCCTGCCCTCCCCTACAGTTGCAGTGGTATGCCTCTTGTGCTCCAGTTGTATGTGACCTGGTCCTCCATCCATCCTAATGCTTGTAGTGAGGTCCAGAGGGCCTGTAGCCAACAGGTATGGGCATGTTGTACGGGGAGAGGCTGGCAAGATACTGGCACCACACAGGCCAGAGTGCACTGTGCTAGGCCATACCTACAACAGTGGACTGTATCATTCCTGCTGCGACTGGTCCTTGCACACCTGTGCATGGCACTACAGCTGTTCACAATTATACAACAGGCCCTGCTTGGTGCTGTCCATCTGCAACATGCACATGTAATAGCTGGCGACAGTACCAGCATATGGGCGATATCTGGTTTAGGTGTATGGTACTGTGCAGTGTGTTTCACTGCATGATATTGATCACATCTCCCTTGTCCTCTCCACAGATCTCCAGTGGACAGCAGGGTCAAGCCAGGGTGCAGCTACAGCAGAGGTGCAGACAGGTACAGCACAAGGAATTGCCAGGCCGTGATGGGGCCTAGTGGAGCCATTCTCCAGACAGGCATCCATGGAAGCACTGGGCATTGTGTGTTTCGCAGTCAGGGTTCCATGTCTACACTATACTGCATGCTTCTGCTGTTGGAGACAGATGTCCATATGTGACTCACCATACTGCACACATGCCTTTGGGGGCATCAGCTACGCAGATGTGGTTGGAGACACTCACCCTGCAATTGTTGCATTGCCCCATCACTAACACTGTGGTGTATCATGGTCTGTGCAGTCTACTGTTGTGCACTTTCTTGCGGCAGGCATGCTGCCCTGTGTGTGTATAATGTGCTGTGGCATGCCTTACACCGTGCAGTGGCATGTCCCTGTGTCGTTGACCCAGTGCACCAGGGAGTTTGGTGTAATGCTCACAGCCCTGGTTGTTACACCCATCAGTGTCAGTCGGGTTTGTTGTGCCCATGCTCTGGACTATGTATGCATATATGTCATCCGGAGGTAGACACGGCTAGTGTAGTACCAGTACATCACTGTGTCATGCCGCGTGCATCACACAGCACTTGCGTGTAGTCTGTCTGCAGCAGTTCCATCTCCAGTGCCATATGCACTGGATGTCATGCTGTTGCATCTCAACAGAGTTGGGCATATGTGCCATGGTGTCAGTGGCAGGGTGAGCATTGGTGGCATTGACTGTTTACCATATGTGACCAAGATTCTGATGCATGGTCAGTAATGTCTGACCAACATAGTGCTGACCGGTATATGATTATTCCACTGTACATGGGCTGGGCCATGCATACATTCTGACCCAGCTGTGTCTTTACACGGCTCACTATCCTGCCCTGGTTCTGTAGGGTGGGAACCTTGTGCCTAGGGTGTGGCTGGCTGCTGGGATGGGGAGTCCTCCAGGCAGCTCTACATGCCACAATACCATTGTCTGCTGATCTGTACAATGTGCAATGCACATATCCACGCACAACACTGCTGCACACACTTGTTACCTCCTTACTGCACACAGTGCTGCATGACAGTACCATCCATATACAGCTGTGTTGTGTGAGCCATGTTTGTGCCTGGGCCTGCCTGCAGCTGCCAAAGTTGGGTCATGGATATCTGTTGGTCTTCACCTCTGTTGGCCCATGTGCTGGATGGCTTGTCTGCAGAGTGCACATTTACGGTTCGGAGTGCACCAGCACTGTTTGTAAACTGCGACAGCAGCCACCACCACTGCCACCACCTGCAGCCCCATAATAGGGCACTGGACACTGCCACTGCATGCTGTACTGGCGGATGCCCTTTATTTATAAGTCGATTCTAATGGGTGGTTGCCCTTGATGTTTGTTCCCCGCTCATGGGCAGTTGCCCTTTTATTTTGTTCTCTACCTCCATGTGCAATTCCCTTCTTTTTTTCCCCCGTTGTTGTTGTTGTAGTAGTAATTATTATTGTTTTTACACTACAGTTTATTTCTGATAGCTATGCAGCTGTGTTGTGTGTCTTTCATTGGTGCCTCTCACACCCACAGCTGCCAACTGTGTTCAGCACTATACTAGTGTTTCTATTCAGAGCTGCACAACTGCACCTCTTCCCATTGTTATACTGTATTTGTCATTTTAATACTGTATTGTCTTTTGCTGCTTGTAACCTTACTTACTTTCGTCCCTCTCCCCCAGGATGCATCTGAAACGAGCATTCACTGCTCAGTATGCCTTTTCTGGTGAAACTTTTTAAATAAATAAATTGCACTGTGCCAGTGCACTTCATTTGCGCACAACATAGTCAGCCCTTTATTCATAGGATATAGCACCAGCACAACGCCTTTGAGTATATCTTGGTAGGGGACGCACCAAGTGCTAGCACAAGTCAACACATTTACTTTGCTAGCATGCTTTTCTGAATATCGAGCACCTAGTGACTTTATGGGGCCATCTCAGATGACTGCCAGTTCTGGTGAAAGTGCCCAGGAGCAGAATCAGTTGAACAGACCAGAGAAGTAACTCAGATTATGTGTTTGGACAGTGCCACAGGTTCCAGACATCGACGGGTGAGCACAATGGCTGTCTTGCATTCAGGTTTGAGGCCTGTGTCGACATCCCTACTGATCGCTTCTTCCCAGTACAGCAGTTGAGCAAGCATACTTAGCAGCCCAAGACCAACCATTCCATCTGTAAATCTCTCCAGTCATGGTAGTCTGCATCTCACCCTTCACACCATTCCTCCTTTGGCTGCTACTTTAGCACCCTGGGAGGGTCCCAGACCCCAATCAGTAAGGGACCATGTGAGCTGGAGACTGACACCTGCTCTGAGTTTGAACAGAAGATGGAGGAATGGAAGGAGCACATTAGGCCAGTGAAGGATACTGCAGGGGTCGTCACCTGATGAAACTGTACAAGACCAACCATGTCATCAGAGGTACTCTGAAGGCCAAATGAAAGTACTGGTAAGTGTATTTGCCTTTTGGTCCTGGAAAAAGACTGAGAGATCAAACAAGAGGACTGGGTGAGGAAGGAAGCCCTGAAGCATGTTCTGTGTTAGCCATTTTATGGGACTTGAGCAATACTTAAATCCCCTTCTGTGTCCAGTGTTATGAAGGCATGGATGACTAGACACAGCATCAGGATTAACGTCGTCATTTGCATCAACATTGTGGGGAATCAGCATATCCACGTCATCCAGGTATCTAGGCCTGATAAATGATGGCGCCCAAGCCCAGTCTGGATGAATATAGTTGAGGAGGAACAACATTTTCTTTCTTTAACTTTTTATTGATTTGTAAAAGGGGTTTCAAAGCAATATGCACAGAGGGAAAATCTAGGATACATGCAAATAGTTGTTCATATATCAATTATCTTAGGATTCAATACTTTACCCCCCAGGTGTTACATCACATAGGGGGTTGAATTATAACAATGCATATTTTAAACACACAAGAGTCAAACTGGTGCCCCAAAAGGAACAGTCCTTATCCAAACATATAATCTGTATTGAGTTTCAGACTGCTATACTGCAGTCAGTTGACCTCATAAACCATGGCATAATGAATAACTCAGAGCATTTACAAACTTCATGCTCTCTTCATCTAAGAACAATAACAACAAGTTAATTTTCAAACTCTAAAAGCTATAAAAGACATACCGCACAATAAGCTGAATGCACAAACTATATAGTGTCCCATGAGAGTTTGTCTGGTATAACTAGTAAAAGTCTCTGAAATCAGGAAAGCAGATAAAATAGTTCAAGTCCCACACAGCCAGGTATTCAGGGCTGTGCAACAAGAATACGAGATAAGCTAGCAGCCCTCATGGTGGAGGGGAGCCATTAGGCACCATTATCCAGCATTACAACTGGGCAGCTAAATAGAAGACACTCTCTGTCTCACTACAGTGTATCCCAAAGGAATTTAGCCTCTCGAACGAATAGCTCACAAAAATAAAGCACCTTGGGTGTCTGTTTGTCCACTAACCTCCCAGCAACATGAATAAATCACGATACACTATACAGCAAACATACATACAGTTTGGCAACATATTTGTTTTGTTAACAGACAGTTTTGAGTCCCAAGATGTAGGTTTCTTTTTTAAACAGGTCACCTGTCTCCTTGGGATCATTAAAAAGGTAGGATTTTCTGGTGTAGATGATCCTTAACCTGGCAGGATAGTGGATGTGCTATGCATAACCATAGCATGCACCCTTCTAGCCAGCCTGTTGGTGCTGTAGTAGCAATACCACTTGTGATGCCAGCAACCCAGGTTTGGAAGCGAGCCCAGATCATCAGGGTTGGCCAAGAGGAGGAAGATCCGAGCATCCCAGAGGATACTCTCCTTCTAGGGAGGGATGACTGCTTACTCCGCTGTGACATTGCCACCCGGGTGACCACAGGTGGCAGTGCAGTGGAGCTACGATAGGTGGGCAGGCACCTCGTTGAGCACATCTGCATGCTAGTGTGCCAACATTCACTTGGCCTTAGCCAGGAAGTGTTTTGAACCAACACATTCCTTGGCCCTAGCCCAGAAAGTTTCAGGACTAACACATTCACTTGGCCCCTAGCCCAGAATGTGCTCAGGACTAATAGGAAAGGAAAAGCACCTCCCAGCCTGCAGCAGCATGATGCCGCCCTCCCACTGCAGACCCTGCACTGCTCACTGGGCTCCTGACCACAACCCCACTCTAACTCCTCTCTGGCTTGGGTAACCCAGGAAGCTCTGCCATGGGGGCAATCCATAGGGCACTGACTGGTCACAAGGTTAATCCTGAGGACCGCTGGTGATGGGGCTAGGAGAGAATGTACAGTAGCTGAAGACACCCAGGCAAGGATGCTGGAAAAAGTACAATAAATTACAAAAAAAAAAAACTTAGCATGGATCAGATTCCATCAAAGCTCTTCCTACAGTCTGTTACACGAGGTCCCTGTACCTTATTGGTACCCTCAGAGGTACACCGTAGACAGCTAGTGCTTAGGTATATGTTGTACTAACATATAGGGCTAAGGGCATCTACCATATAAGAGTAGATGTCAGAATATGTACGCATGTTATTGTAATATACTCTGCTTGCTAATACATATATATTCTTCTATGTATTTTCTGTGTATTTCTTACTTATAAAATGTTAGGACACCTGTGTCTTTGTAATAATTATAATCTATAAGTCGGCATTGCCACCTTTCGGTGATTTGTACCACTACACTGAGTTATGTAAGACTCTGTATCAGTACTCTTTTGTTTCACAAACTGATAACATTATACAATTTTGTAGTAGTAATCTTGGACCATGGAGCTTCCTCTAATTTAGCCAATAGGGCTCATCTCTGTAACTAGAAATGTTTCTATCTTACAGTAACCACAGTAATTATCATAGGTATATAATGTGAGACACTAAGCCTTGTACCTAGGAGATCCCAAGAGCGCAAAAGAAACCTCGAGGTATAGGGAATGCTTAGCACTGGCTCTTGGTTCATATTGTAAGAAGTGCTTTGGGCAACTGTGATTTTATCCTTTTGGTAGTAATAAACAAGTTTATTACTCTAATGCAACATGTCTGTGATTACTTGCATTCCCAATATTGCCAAGAACCTGAGAGTGAGGTTTAGACTTCCTGACAGTTGGCACCACGTGCTGGCAATATTTGGTGTTTGTAAGCTTCCACTAGTTGCTACAACTTTTCCCTTCCCAATGGGGACAGTAGATGTACATTTCATATCACCTTTCCCATTTTCAAACCACTTTGTAGTCACTTACAAAGTCTGGCTGTTTTCTTGGGTGTGGTCGATGCCACTCGACCAACTTCACAGCAGCTTTGAATTGTAAGTCTACAAATTCCACAATAGCCAACTGTGTATAACGTGCTCCTGCTGTGGATTGATACATAGCATGGCACCTTTTCACAGTTTGATTTTCGTCCCTCCCACACGATGGCCACAGTATCAAATATCTGCGCAGAACTGAGACCCGATGTCTCTAACTTCCTTGCCCTCCCATGGAGGATGGGCTAACTTCACGCGGGACGCAAGTCAACCGAAAACCTAACTGGGGATTTCAACCCAGTACACAGAGATGAGACAATCAGCCAATAAGCATCATGCCAAAGGCTGCTGAGGTTTTGAACCCTTGATCTGCATATTTCATCTCTTAAGCAGGAGATGGGTTTGCAGGAAACGGAATGTGTTAGACTGCAGCAGAATTTTGAGTCTGAACTTCAAACACTGCGAAATGAAAAGTATTCACTTTTGCATCATTCAGCACAAGCTGGAGAACAGAACTTTGTATGTTGAAGCAGAAGTGTGAAAGTTTGAGACAGGATAAGGGGCAGGCATTGCATGAATGACTTGTTAAGTACAGCGAACACAAAGTTGAGTGCGGAGATGGGAGAGCTACAGGATGAGATAAACCAGGTAGTAATGACTTAGAAGTGGCAACTAGGGACAATCGCGAATTGAGCACCGTGTATAGTGTTGCAAAAGCAAATGCAAGATGAGGTTGATCAGGATCTTGCAACTGTGAGTCATGCTGTATGTAAAACCAAGATGGCGAAACTGCGCCATCAGCGGCAGGTTCTGGCTGGACGTGTTAAGGCGATAGAAGGTGTAGCCCCTGCCTTACACACGCCATCCAAGGGAGGTATCAGATGATGACATCTCTCAGTACAGCGCCCAGTCACACCCCTTCTATGGCCTAGAAACCCACCCAGCCATTCAGAACATGGCGGTCCCCACCCCACCCACACCATGTCATACGCCGCTCGCCGTTGACGCCCATCATGGGAGACGCTAACATGGCGGCCCCAATGATGGGGAGCAGGCCCAAACCTGGTCCCGACGGCACCACCAATAGCTGTTACTAATGTGAAGACAGGCAGGAGATAGAAATAATGACTGAAAATGCAATAGGTAATATACCTATCCCTGAGAGAAGTAAACGGCCATTAAAACCCAAATCAGGCAGCTTCTACAAGAGGCTGGTACTCAGGATGACATTGTTCATACTGCAGCCGAGCTACAGCCGGGCTGTCCTAGACGGTTCCTGAGATTCTACTTCCACCTGATCGGCCCTAAAATCCCCTACAAATGGCCTACTCTGTTCAGCAAATAGCTGACAGTATCGGTCGGATGAATCTGTCCGACAACCTCAGCTGCCACTTGGAAAAGGTGCGCTCCAAATGCGAGATGCTTAGCCTTGCTGCAGAATATCAGGTCCAGATACTACGCCAGACCATCGATCACAGTTTGTGGGCCAAACCCCTGACGCCATCCGCCAGGACGGCAATGCCACCTTTGATGAGGTTGCAGCTGAGCTCATTTCTGCACACAGCACAGGTGTAGTAGGAGTGATGCTTACGTACCCTGTAAAACAGAATGCAAAGGAAAGTCCAGCGACTTACCACCAGAGACTCTGGATGGCCTACCGAGCAGGAAAGCACCTTGCACAAGAAGCTGCAGATGTAGATCTTATTGAGTACAAGATCCTGTTCCTTAGGAACATGATTCCTGCAATAAGAGAAAAGGTTGAGCCACCACTTATCCCAACATGGACAGGTTTGCCGACATTCTTCAGAAAACTGAGAGAGTCTAGTAACTCTACATCCGTGATCTGGGCTTGGTTCCAAGAAAGTAGCTGCCGTGGAGCCTACTCAAGAGGCCTTGATGCACTACACGGTGGAAGGGCAGGCCCAACACAAACAGCCCCTCCCGCAGACAACCAACACCCCACAGTCCCAACAACAACAGCAGCCACCAACAGCAACAGCAGCAATGGGTGGGAACGAAACTATCATAAGAATAAGAAGCACAAGAATAAGGGAAGACAACAACAACAAAGAACAGGCCCTCCATTGTTGGGAGATGGCGAAGAAAACCAGAAATTCTGAGAACTCCTGGGGCAAGTGCACTCTGTGGCAGATGCTGTTCCTGCTCAGTCCCTTGTGGCTGTACAACAGTGACCCAAACCCCGATGGGCCATGGCAACACTGGAAGTACAGGCCCTCAGGCCCATACCAGCCTGAACCCAGAAGCTCTTCCCTATATAGCATCAGTGCAACATGGTGAAGTGGTTCAAAGGAGCGGGCCCAACCTTTCCATGCTCCCAGCAGTACAGACTGACAATTACAGGCCCCAGTCCGTATTGTAAACAAGCTGGTCTTGGATACAAACGGAAGGCCCTGCACTGAGGCAGAGTTCGGGGCCGCCTAATTTATAGTAAAAGACATAGATACAGACAGCTGTGTCTGTATTATATGATGACCACCCGACACATCTCCTCGGTCCACCAGGCGGAGGACCAACATGTCAGGAGTAGATGGTACTAGATTACCTGCATATCAGTCTCTACCCTTGCAGGTAGAGTTAGCCATTAAAGGCTCTCACCACCTTCCAACTGATGGTATTGTCATGATCCTCCTAGTATCATAGGAACTAATTTTTTGTACCACATGGCTGTGTGGTGGATTTAGCTAACATGCTATTGATACAAATTCAGGGTCAATACACACTATTTTGATCCCTGATTCACATGTTGTGGCAACAATATCTGCTAACAACAAAGAGTATGACCTCATAGATTTTTCAAAGATAATGAGCTTTTCCCAAAACTTCTCCCCATCTTGCAACGGCATTTGGAAGCATTTGCAATCAACAAACATGACTGTGGCAGAATGCACACTGTCATAAGTGCCAGACCCAGCATGAGAGGCAAAGACAATATCCTTTTCCAACTGAGGCCTTGCCTTCTCTAGAGAAACAATAAAATCACTTCTCAAGCAAGGGTAATCAGAACATGCGTTTACTGCTAACTCCCTAGTGTAGCCGTGAAAAACCCAAAAGCGCCTGGAGACTTACTATTGACTACAGGAAACTGAACCATGTCACCCCAGTTGTACTCCAACTGTGGCATCCGCAACTGATGTGCTACGACTTTTGACCCCTGACCTAAAATGGTTCAGTGCCCTGGATATCTCCAATGGTTTTGGTCACTACCATTGGCTCCAAGAGTCAATATAAGTTCACCTTCACCTTTGAAGGAAGACAGTATCGTGGACTTGCTTACCACAGGATTCCATAATAGCCCGTCCCTGTTCCATCTGCAAATGATGGACACCCTTGAGGGTTTCTCTACTCACAATGTCTCTTGCTGTATGTGGATGACCTGTTGCTGGCAACCGCCACTCAGAAACAACACTTGGATCTCTTGGATGAACTACTAACTCTTATTCAAAGCAGGCCTAAATGCAATCCGCAAAAGCACAGCTATGCCAGAGTGCAGTACTCTTTCTGGGTCTAAAGTAACTGACCAAGGCGGAGCCCTACCTGGAAGAAGATACAAGGACTGCAATACTTGCCATTGCCTACCAGCGTGGCAACTCTTGACGGTTTCTAGGTATGGTGAATTACTCTAGAGATTTTATCTGTGATTTTGCTCAGAAAGCCACCCTCTGTATGAGCTATTAAAGAAGGACATTCCATGGACTTGGGGCCCTATACATACCCAGGCTGTGACGTCACTGAAGCAGGCCTTGGCCTTCGTCCCAGCTCTGGTTAATCCCAATCCATCACTACCGTTCCATCTGTAATGTGACACCTCTGACATTGCCATGTTAGCAGTGCTGGCCCAGAAGGTTCATGGCACCCTGAGACCTATGCATATGCATCACAGCTCTTGACCCCAGTGGAACAGAAGTACAGCCTTTGTGAAAGAACCTTCTGGCCACCTACTGGGCTGTCAAGCACTTTCTGTATATCATTGGGTACTCTCCACTGATTATTAACACCAACCACACACCAACTACCTTTCTGCTCTCAGACAGAGTGAAGGACAGGTCAGTCTCTAATACCAGGCTGACACACTGATCACTTCTTCTTCAGGATAGAGACATACAGGTGCACCCAACAAAAATTCCATCTATGCTGGCTCATGGACTCCTTTTCCAAGGAGAACCCCATGACTGTACACTGCAGTCACCTGATCTTCCAGATCCAGGCCCTTTCTCCCTGCCACACCACAAATACTTGACAACACCTCTTTGTGTCATATTTTTACCAATGGTTCAACTTCCTACTATCAAGGAGAACAAACTGCAGGGATGGGCATCCTAGTGATTTACCCTTATGGCAACACTGTTAAGATCTCTAAGCGTTGCAGTGTAGCATCATCACAGTATGCAGAGATGGCAGCGGTGGCCTGTGCCCTCGAGTTCATCCAGCATGGGACCGAGGATACCATCATTTTACAGACTCTAATTGGGTTTGTTGTTCTCTTACAGAACTCCTTCCTTTCTGGCAGAAAACTCCTTCCTCTCTTCTGACAGCAGCCCAGTGAAGTACAAGGAAATGGTAATATACATACATTCACTGGCACAACCATTTGCACACAAACTCTATGTACACAAAGTTAAAGCTCATTTCCTCCATGATCCCTTCCATGCCTTCAATGATACAGCAGAGAAGGGGCCCGAGGGGGACACGTGGATGATGGATCATCCAGAGGCCAATGCGGCCACATATTGCAGTACTCAGGAAAAACCTGAACCCTTTTCCCCTGGACCTCACCACAGCTCAACAAATTGATACTGAACTCAAAGAAGTGTTCGGATTCCTTGACAAGAGTACGACACATAACCCCTACTGTAGGCATGAAGGTAAGTTACACCTGTGACCAGATGACAGGCTCATGGTACCAGCCAGATGATTCCACCACCAAGTTGTGGGTGGTCCCCAGACACCTTAGGTCTGAATTTTTGCACCAAGTGCACGATACACCCACTGGTGGGCACCAGGAGTGGAAAACACCCTCCACAGGCTTAAGACCACCGCCTGGTGGCCTGGTGTCACCAAAGATGTCAAACAGTACATAGATAACTGCCTTGTTTGTGCGCAAAACAACCCCATCCCCACCAAATGAAATGCCAAACTCTTACCACAATGACACTCTGGCCCTTGGAATGCCATACAGATTGATTTTATTGGTCCCTTGACCAATACCAGCAAAAATAACAAGTATGCTGTTGTGGTAACTGACCCTTTTCTAATTGGGTTGAAGCTTTCCCAACTAAAACATGCACTGCTAA
Source organism: Neoceratodus forsteri (assembly GCA_016271365.2). NCBI lineage: Eukaryota > Metazoa > Chordata > Ceratodontiformes > Ceratodontidae > Neoceratodus > Neoceratodus forsteri. Next base: position 429,733,026 of record CM057452.1, read on the forward strand.
AACCACTGCCAAAATCCTGGTGGAAACAAATTTTCTCCAGGTGTGGCCAACTCTTAAGGTGGACTCTGACAATTGAACCAGTTTTATAGGTGAGTTAATGAAAGAATCCATGAACTCCTTGGAGTTCAACAAAGTTCACATACCTTACCACTAATCTTCAGGTCAAGTAGAAGAGAGCCAACAGACGGATTAAGCAAATGCTTTCCAAATTCATTGAGGACAATCCCAAAACCTGGGATTCCCTACTGCTGTTACTCCTTATGGCAATTAGGGGCACACCTCAGCCACTACCCATCTCACACCCTTTGAGGTGATGACTGAAAGACAGATGAGATTACCTGAACACCTGTTGTTTGACCTGTACACTCCCACTCGGATCATGTGCTGTAGATCAATATGTGGAAAACTCAGAAAAGACCTTATACACACACACACTTGTATGCTGCTAACTGCATGGGTAAGGCCCAGCAGCAATCCAAAATACAGTTTGACAAGCATGCACAAGAAGTGGATTGGCAGGTTGGAGATCAGGTAATGGTCCTCCGATTTGCACATCCCACATTCCTTCTCCAATAAATGGGAAGGCCCATATCCCATTGTCAACAAGCTCAGTCTGGCAGTCTGTCAAATTAGACTCCTGCAAAATAATAAACTGACTGACAAATGGTTGCATGCAAACCAACTGAAACTGTATAAAGGAGCTTAATTACTTTTCCTGACCCCATTAGGCGGAATAGTACTGACTTACTAATGTTTGATTTTGCTTTTCGATACACTGACAAAACGGCTATCTTGTTTTATTATCTCCTCATCTCAGGAGTTATCCCTGCATAAAAGGCGCAGTGCAGACCTCCAACCACACCTTGATCATCCAGCATCTCCTTCAGAGGGTATCCATCAAAATACCCAATAGTCTGATTACTGTCCAGGAAGGTTCGATGCTTACCTCACTGCCTCGGTTGTCTCTCCTGATCAATCTACCCTACAAATTGAGTGGCAAACCCATGCATGGACAAATTCTCCCTGTGGCCAAACTCTCCAAAGGAACTTTCCAGGGTTGGCCTAATGCTAAATTATCCCAAAATGGTTCTCTGTCCTTGTTGCAAACTGCTCTTGGGCATTCTGGTTTATACAATATTACTGCCTTAATTGATCCTTCGTATTGTAATTCTTTGTCTAAGTTCTGCTATAAATTTTGTGCTGTACCCAACATGGCCTCTGCTGCCATGTACCTCTTTGTGCTACCACCCATTGATAAACAGCTTTTGAATGTCAAAGCACACTGCTGGTCCCCGCAGTGGTCTAACAGCTACTTCCTCCCTGGCTCATTGATTAACAATTTACAATTTATGCATATACCTGTGTTGTTTAATCTTACTTACTGGAATATGAAAGAATTTGGTATGTGTCACAATACTAAGGCGTCAGCATTTTATATGCGTTATTACTTGATAGTTCAGCTGCATTTCAGATTAGTACTCAAGACCCTATTGCCAGGGTCCATACTACTGAACATAGAGGCAACTCAGAGAAAACCCAATCCTGATGGTCAAAGTCATAAATGTAATACACGTGAAGTTGACAGTTCTGATGTCACTGGTGCAACAGGTACAGTCACAGGTCTCTTTGGTTGGCCATGTATATTTGGAATAAGGCAGACATTGCTGCTATCAAATCTCACTCTGCCAAATTTCAGACTGGTTTGGTGAATAATATACTACCCCATTATTGCATGGTGTGGATGGCCTTAGTCAGGAAGAAAGATACACTGTATACAATATGCACAATATTGCTAAGGCATTTACAGACTCTAAAGAGAAGATTAACACTTATTGCACAGAATAACAAAGAAGCAGATAAACATTACATTGCTAGAGAAATTCTCTGCTCTGCCTATGGCTCATACATTATCACTACCATCAACAATCTCTTCCGTGATCTAGAATCTGGAAGAATCCCTGATATCATACATGACAGATGCATTTCCAAATGGTATTGTCCACGATGTAAAACCCTGGCTGCATTACTACGTGTATGCAACAATCTCTAACTATTACTCTCTCTACAGCTAGAAACCGGGTTTGTGACCAGACACCCTAATACTGGTCCTTGTTTTACTTCCAAGAAATGTTCTATAAAAGATATTATGTTTGTTTCTTTTACTGTCTCTTTACCACACTTGATCCCACTACAGCTTTGTTCGACAAGCTAGCACTGGTACACTCCATTGGGCACCTTGATGAAGACATCTACAGAAGCGCCTGGATCTACCTCTCTACTGGTTTTCATCCTTTCTTGGACACCTGGGTCGCTCACACACAGACTGCTGTGCGAAGAAACAATATATTTACTTGTGTCGATGTGATGTATTTGATGTTATTCAACCTGTATGTGGTTATTCTCCAGATAATATTGATTGGACCTTTTCCATGGATGATGACATCAGCATAAATGGTACAGATTTCCCAGACTCAACATTGGCTCCGGATAAACTCTACCTATCTTATCGTGAGGAGGTTCATCGCCTGTCAATCCGGATTTCAAGACGACCTACCTGCCCCGGACAGTTGCAAAGTGGAGACTCCCCACTGTTAGATCTCAGTATAATTCCGATGGAGAGTATTGCGTGGGAACTAATTTCAAAGCTACACTTATGGATCTGAAACATGTGTTATTGATACCCCCAATTTTTGTTTTGTCCCACACCAGAAAACTGTTATTGGACATACCGTTATAACCCCCATCCTCCTTATCGATGCAGACATCATTGATGGTAACCCGATTATCTGCTCCCCTTTCTGAATATTTACCATATTTTAATGTACACATAGATCCACTTACACTTGCATTAAAATCACTTTTGAGCAGGAAAGATACCCACCTCATCCACATCAGCAATAATATGACCAAGGCCAATGAAGCTATTCTTTCATTAATTAATGATGGTGATATGAATGATGCATTAACTAACACCTGGTTAGAAATTACTTTTAAAGATTTTATTATACAAGCATTTTGATATTTTTCTTGATTATTATGCTATGCTGCCTATGGCGCACACTGTGCCAACATCGTGAGCAGCTCGGTTCCTTTACAAAGCTAGTGCGTGGGGTTTGTAAATGGCCACTGCTCCTGACTTTCCCTAGATTTGCCTGTGTTGCCCTTGGAGGCAACAAGGGGTGATTGTTACATGAGGTCCTGCACCCTTATTGGTAACCTCAGAGGTACACCGAGACAGCTAGTGCTTAAGTATATGTTGTACTAACATATAGGGCTAAGGGCATCTACTGTATAAGAGTAGATGTCAGAATATGTACGCATATTATTGTAATACACTCTGCTTGCTAATACATATACTGTATATTCTTCTATGTATTTTCTGTGTATTTCTTACTTATAAGATGTTAGGACACCTGTGTCCTTGCAATAATTATGATATATAAGTCACCATTGCCACCTTTCAGTGATTTGTACCATGACACTGAGTCATGTAAGACTCTGTATCAGTACTCTTTTGTTTCACAAACTGATAACATTATACAATTTTGTAGTAGTAATCTTGGACCATGGAGCTTCCCTCTAATTTAGCCAATAGGGCTCATCTCTGTAACTAGAAATGTTTCTATGTTACAGTAACCATAATAATATCATAGGTATATAATGTGAGACACCAAGTCTTGTACCTTGGAAATCCCAAGAGACACAAAGAAATCTCGAGGTATAGGGAGCAGCTTAGCACTGGCTCCGGTTCATATTGGTAAGAACTGCTAAGAGGCAACTGTGATTTTATCCTTTTGATAGTAATAAATAAGTTTATTACTCTAATGCAATGTGTCTGTGATTACTTGGATTCCCAATATTGCCAAGAACCTGAAGTGAGGTTTAGAACTCCTGACAAGTCCCTGCTGACAAAGTTAAGGTTGGGGTAAATAGAAATGCTGCCCCTTGCTCTGTTGTTATGGGCCATTTCTTCCTCTCGGCTGCCAGAGTGTGGTTCAGCACATACACCTGACCATAACAATCAGGCATGTACGAGGGCCAGAAAGTTCCTCCCTTCTGTGTCATGTGGTAATCTGATAGGCACGGTAAAACACCTGGAAGGATTCGGCTGTAATTATTCTTTAAACCATTGTGCTGCGAAATTACAAGGGTCCTCAGCCTCAGTTTCATCCTCCAGCCCCAGCAGACATATATTGGCTGCCCTGGTTTTATTCTCCATGTCCTCTGACCTAAATCAGAGCAATTTATTTTATTTTCATGAGGCCTGAGGATACCATAGCTGCTTTCAGCACTGTCAGCAGCCCCTACGCCTCCACAAGAGCAGCAGTTGAGTTATTTTTACTTAAACTCAGTCTGCAATTAAAATCTTGTAGCTTGTTGTCAGGCTGATGACCCACATTTGGGAACAAGACTGGAGCATCAGAGGACTGGCTGGAGGTGGTGGTGGTGTGTGTGTGTGTGTGTGTGTGTGGGGTTAGGATGAGAGTCCTATGGACAGCTCTTCTCCGATGAGGGAGGGTTGTGGATTCTCAGCGTACAGTGGCGCCAGTGGAGACTGGGTGTACACTGGCTGGGATCACACATTGATGGATGGAGGCAATGGTGGACGTCTGCAGGAGCACATGCATCCCACACTGACATCATTGCATGTCTGCACCTCCAGGGAAAACAAGAAGCAAAACCCTTGGGCCGTTTGCATAATTACATCCCTGAACCTCCACCCAAATGACACCCCAGGTGTCAGCCTCAGCTAGGGCCTCGGGTGGATCTCAGTCTCTCCCTCAGGAGCCCACTGCAGGAGGCAGGCTGTGGGCCTCCTAGTCTGGGCGACCTGGGAAGGATGCCAGGTGGAAAGTTTAGGAGCAGACTGAGAGGGTACATCCTGCCTGTACCTGAGAGGCAAAAGAAAGTAAAAAGAGTTACTACCCACAAGTCCAAATGGAATAGCTGCATAACGTCATTTATAGTGAACTCCTTTACACTGTCTCCCCACCGTCCCCTGCCTTTCCTGCTGGCTGGGCCCAGTCACTTCCTGCCCTTCCTTCCCTCTCCACCTCTGGTTGTTTTGCAGAGGTTACCACGTGAGAGCCATCAAAATGAGATCACTCAGTACCTCCAGTGCAGCTACATCCAATGGTAAACTTTTAACCTAACAAAAGGAAAGATTTTATTGCTTTTGGACACTAAAAATGTTCTCAGAGGAGAGCCAACCAAAAGTGCATCTGTTCTCCATGGCAATTGGCTATACCTCCCAGAACACTGCTTTCAAAGTGAGGTGCTGCCTAGTCTGTCCTAGAAAAGGAGCTTCAGTTTGTGTCTGCCCTGGTTATGATGTTGGTGGTAGGAGAAGATAGAGATGCCCAGCCACTCTTCCCATCATAGTAACAATAGCAATTGTGGTTAGAAGGGCCCAAGCCCCATCATGTCTGCCCACTTCCTAAGCAGGATAAAATAAGTAGCTGTGCAGACTCACTGACTGAACCAGTTGAGTTTGTTTACAGGATCTTGAATCCCTGAATTGTAGGTCACCATCCTGGAAAAGACAGATGACAGTGCAGATGCCAGATGCCATCAAGGTCATCAGAGAAGTGGAGTCATGGCTGCCCTGTGGGATTTGGTGATGCTATCAATTTCTTTTACCTTCATTTATTAATTCTCTCTGTTTTTAACTACAAAACTTTGAGACTTTTGTTTATCAACAACTTCTGTTTTAAATACTGTATATATATAAAAACTTAAAACTATATACAATGTTATTTTCAAGCTCATACAGTGTATACTTTCTTTTAGACTTAATGTATTGAAAGCTTAGTATAGTGAAAAAGTCATGAAGCAATGCATATCATTTTGTTTTGGGGATATAGGTGCAAAAAGCCATCCCAGAACATAGTACAGGAGGTGGTAGGAAAGGCCTGTTACATTTATTTTATGTGCACCATGTGGTGTAGTAAGACTCAGCAATGGACAAAACTGATATGAAGAAATTATCAGAAATATGGAAAATGCTTTAGCAATGTAGCAGCATTGTTGTAACATATGAACATATGAAGAAGCCAGCAGGAGAAGGCCATTTAGTCTATCAAGTCTGCTCATATTGCAGGGTCCACAGCCTAAGCTAATGTTCCTGCCCTCCTCCCACTCCTTCCATCCTCTCTACCCATGATCTTTATGTAACCCTTGGTGGCGCTATCCCAAGGGCTACTACCCCTGCCTGCTTGGCTAGTAGCAGGTTAAGTGGCCTGAGTTCTGAAATGGGTGCCTCCACCCGGAGGTCAGGGTTGGTAGTGGTCAAGCTAACCTGGGCACAGCCCTCCGGGACATTGTAACCCCCTCTTTCCTTACTAGTGGCTGGAACAATACACAGTAATCACTTTCTAACCCCTGATACACCACACAAGTACCCACACTGTTTGCACTTACCACCAGGGCTTTCCTCTGGCCTGGCCCTGAGGATCCCCTGTAAAACAAGGTTATACACAGCAAATAACAGCAGTACAGTACTCTTGCACAAACTGGAACCATAGTCAGGGTAAATGCAAAAGAGTTGGATCTGATTTATTTAAGGGGCTTGAACAAGGAGGCGTAATCAGGTTAATTTGCTTAAAGGCTCTATCAATCAAACCGTTATGCATGCACTTCAGAGTCTATAAACAGTCACACACTCTGGGTACCTAGATGGAGAACGGTGCACTAGCCAGGAACATTGCAGCTGGTTGGGACCCTGTGATGGAAGAAAACAACATGCAACACACACTATTTGTAATCCGAGCCCTAGGGCTCAGTTCGTGAAAAACAAGACAATCAGATGACACTTTTAGATTAGGCTGTTATTGCAGGGAGCTACCCTGATGATTACTCACGATACCCAAGACTGGACACAGGCTGGACGAAAATCAAGACAGCAGCTGGTTAATCTGGGTGCCAGGAGAAGCAGGGCCCACGTGGTTCACCAAGGCATTGTTCCTGTTGGCGTGGAGCAGGGGCCGATCCCAGGCAGGTCTCTGCGTCGGTGGCTTTCTCTGTGCAGTGGGTAGTCTGGCAGGGTCAGCATGGCATGGCCCAGGCAGAATGGAGATGAACAAGGATTCAGTCTGATTAGGTTGGATAAAACTTCCAGCAAGCAGAACACAGTTCACACAGTGGGGAACCAAATCAGACCCACTTTCAATACACAGCACATTTACATGTAAGGAAATTCTACAGTACCAGGCAAACCACTCTCCAGTCACGATGTAAAATCTCTGCACAAACGAGTTCGAGGGCAGCTGGAAATCCTGACAGGCAGATCGCATTCAGCAAATCTTGGTCTTGTTCAGGTTAAAGCCTGGTCACAGTCAGTGGCTAAATAGTACTCATAACTCAGTTCAGTCCGAATAAACTCTATTTTCCCTCTTAGGGACAGCAGGCAGAGAGGCAGGCCAAAACTCAGCCCTTTCACAGTTCTCCCATGCAAACTACTCAGAACTGCTGCTCAAAATCACTTGAGCTGTTACTTCTTCACTTCTTAGCTCAAAACTGAAAAACTAGCTGCAGCAGCCTGGGAAATTCCCAAGATCCAAAAGGTTCAGTTGGCTGATCCTCCTGTCAGTCACAACAAAGGCTCCCCTTCAGGTGCAAAAGCACAAAAAGCCCAAAACTACATTTCCTACAGATTTTGACTCAGACAACTCTTGTAGTCTGGCTCCATTTTAAGTCCCACCAGAACTGATTGGTCCAATTCGCAGTCCAGGACCAAGATGGTGGAGATAAACAAAACAGTCCTTGCTGCAAAGAAGGCAGGTTAGACAAACTACATTATCATTATCACTCTACATGATTTTCAGCAAATAGTTACATCTTTCAATAGAGCTCCCTCTCAAATTACTTATGACTGCAATCCAGGCAGCTCTTAAAGAGACAGTACACAGAGGCTATACAGGCACTCTATGACAATCACATTTAAACTGCTAAAATGCAGGACACCAGCCTGGCTGTGAGCATTTAGGCAAGCTCAAGGAAGACTTTTCGGAACCTCCATTTGTGGGGGTTCATTTACCTTCCCCATGCCTATCCCAGCCTCTCTTAAAGCAGCCCACTGTCTTCAACGAGATTACCTCTCCGGTAGCGCATTCCAAGTGTCCACCATCATCACTGTGAAGAAGTGCTTCCTGACCTCCTTCTAAACCTCCCACCCTCCAGCTTAAGACTGTGCCCCTCGTATTATGGTTGCCACTCAGCTTAAAGAGACTCTCCTTATTATAGTTAATTCTTTTTTGAAGTACTTGAAGGTCCCAATCATGTCCCCTCTCTCTGCTTCTTCTGTCTTCCAGGGAGTACATGTTCATAACTGCAATAGTTGTAAGGTAAATTATGTTAAGATGTAACCTGTCCATGGGTGAGTCTAGAATTTTTCAGGCGGGTAGACAGTTTGTCAAGGAGTAGCACTTTCCTTTAAAAAGCAAAATATTACCTTTAAAGCTCAGGTTTGGTTAAAAACAGTTACTTTTGCTGTCTATGAGGGTAGCATGTGCTACTTGCTATACTAGATCCACTAGCGTAACCTGTCTGTCTGTTTGGGTACAGTGTGCAGGAGGTGAACCTTGTGTATTACAGAATGTGTAAGTATGGGGCCCGAAGCAATGTGCTCAAATGTTGAATTTCTTCTCAGTTTCTGTATATATCTACCTCAGGTTTCCCCTCCTAGAACCTTATTCCATTTTCTCTTTAAGTCTTCTGCTTGGAAGGCTTGCCACTGGAGGGTGGGTGACCCATGAGGGTTTGACTCACCATCTATGCTGGTCATGGCTGGATGGTGTGGCCACATTCTGGATTCATTCTCCTCTGGGTCGTCTGAGTGTGCCCCACTTAAGAACTTGCTGCTGTATGTTGCATTTTACCCTTTTATTTAGTCAATTGCATCCCTTTTGGAATGTACTTTTACATAGGAGCAGTCCTTCCCATTCTACTCCTGGAACTGAGTCAGCCTTTTAATGTCACTCCCAGAACTGAGTTCCCTGGTCCTTCCCCATTTCCACCATTACTGAAATTTCTGCATTGTTTCATAGATCTACCAACAGTCAGCATGGGGTTATTATGTCACACGGCAGAATGGCATGCAGCACAATCGCGTTATGTGATTTCTGGCAGTTTTGTTCTGTGGGGTGCTCTGCCCCACCACCCACTACGGGAGGCTGCACCCCCAGACCCCTCTAAATATTCTCAACTCTGGGGGTCCAACTCGGAGAGCGCACGGGTCTGCTTGCCATAATGTCAAATGCTATTATGCATGCAACATTATGACCGTATGCAACAGTCTGGGAACATGATCCCAGTATAGATTTACTTTAAATTACCTTTCAGATACACAACTCTTGGCCAGATATCCACATCATTCCAGGCAATAGCTTATTAGAGTATGTGGTTACCTTTCTTGTGCATGGATTTCCATCCTATCTAAAAGCTTTTGTACCACAGTTCAGAGATATCAGAATGCTGTTGTACCCTTCTGTGGTACAATAACATTTTTAATTAGAATGCTGACTCATGCCATTTGTTTCACTTTCATTCCCCACCACCACACACAGCACCCATACATTCTCCTTACACCAACTCTTCTCTTGTTTCATCATCTTAAAAACAGAAACATACCCATTACCAGTGTAGGTTTGAGCAGCTGGCTGAGAGTGTTTTTTTTTTTTAAATAATGAAAAAAGATTTCTTGGCAAGAAAAAAGCTGATTTTTTCTTTTTGTTTACTTTATGCTTCAAACCCTATGCTGCATAAACAGCATATGGGCAACCATGTACAGGCGAGGCTGTGTTTCCATCGAGGCGTTTGATGACATCCAAGATCTCTTGATGGAGACACAGTTGCTGCATGGTTGCCCATGAGTTAATCTCTGTATAATAGCTGTCTCACAGATACTGGAAGGAACAAAATCATAATTTTCAAGAACAGGACTTCCAGTCATGTTGCGCTCTAATGACGCTTGAGCTCGGGCTCCCTCTAACCCTTGATTAGATCATATAACATCGGCGGCACAGCAGATGGATTCCTACAAAAAGCACCAGGGTGAAAGTCCTAGTTACAAGAGGCTCAGCGACTTGACACAATGCCTGAAAGAGTTTATTTCAATTGAAAAAACAGCTGGCAGGTGTGGCCAACAACATGGCAGAGACGAACTCAGACAACTCGGAGGCCAACAAACTCATTGCCTCTATCCTTCAAACAGCAAAGACAGTGAGTAAATCGAGCAGACCCTCACAGAGCTTCAGGCAGACATTGATAAAACGAAGCACAAAACAGACCAGCTCGAAGCTCGCCCTCTGCAACGTGGCCTAACAGAATGACAGACAAGACAGGCTGATCTTGTATTTGCTGGCAAGAGATTGTGAGCTGACCCATGGGATCGATAACCTCAAGGATGGAGCTGCATCAGAATATCCATGTATACGGAATCCCCAGGGCTTGGAGACCGGTCGTCTCAGCACAGTCGCCTTCACAGAAAGTACAAGGGACCTGTTGAAATTGCCTGAAGACCTAGACCTCTCGACGGATCGGGCTCACAGATCCCTGGGCCTGAAACCCACAAATGTCAGAGCCCACCCCAGGTCCTTTGTAGCCAGACTCACTAGCTATGCAACAAAAAAGAACTGCTGTGGAGGGCCTGGAGGAGCAGGAACTGCAGTCTCAAACAGCAGAATCACGCTGGATAACGATTATACTACAGCCATGCAGGAGCAATGAAAGCTCATCTGGCTGATTTTGAAGCAGCTCAAAACCAGAAATATCAAGGCACAAATTTTATATGCAGCTAAACTCAAAGTAGACACAGGAAAATATCGAAAACATTCTCAGACCTGCTGTCAGGAGTCTTTTGCTGAATCTTGGAATAACAGTTCCCCCACTGTCAAAGGAATGCCTGGAGAGACTACTGGACTCGGCCTGGACCATGGCACACTAGGGCCTATCACACTCAGCAGGACAGTGCCATGGAACTGAGACAAACCTCAGACAGATGTGGGTGTGGTGGTTGAACCTCACGGAGACCCCTCAAGACTGGATAAAGCTGCATCCCACCTGCAGGGATCTGATGAAGCCACCTGACTTCCAACAGATGGACCTGGCCCCTAATAGACACTTGAAGATGAGACTCCCAATGGAGCTGTTCACACTTGGATTTTCCTCATGGGGCCATGGGCCTGGGCCTCCTTCTCCACATCCTAGCTGGCTTCCCCAGTATCTTTCTTCCTCTGCTCTTTTCCTATGTCCTAATGATAACTTTGTCAAGTGCCTAATTGGATGTGATATACTGTACACCTGGACAGAAAGTGATGCCATTACTACACTTCAATTTATGGTGCAGCAGATAACTCTGGGACATCCACAGGAAGACCTGAACATTTATAAAGCTTTTAACATTAAAAAGTATCCTTCACGTTTAAATACAGCATAAAGGGTGCGGGGAGTGGGTTTTTCTCCCACTTTTGGGATGGGGATCGAAGGGGTGGGCAGGAGGGAAGAGGCCTGTGATAGTAGCAGGCTCCATGCTGAGGAGAGCTGAATGTTCCTGGGGACACACACCTCGTTCCTGATGTACCGGCTGGGTGCTACCAGCCCTGATCCAGCCATATAAAGAAACAATAAATAAATAATTAAATGGAGTCTTATGGAGCAGTACTGACCTGTGTGACCAGGTGAGGGAGGGCCCCTGTGTCTGATCCCTTACATCAGGGTCATGCACTATAATTGGATGTTATCTGTAAAATGGCAATATGTTGGGGTGGGGTGGGGTGGGGAGATATGGTGGATGCTGAAATATTCTGCATTTAGTGGACAGAGAGAGGTAAACCATAGTGGAGAGAACATTACTGCTACTATATGTGCCTGCACTTAACTGTTAAAAAGTAAGAGGTCGGGGAGAGGCGAAGAAACTTGGTCATTCAGTGTTACTATATACCAAGCGTAGCGTTGATAATATTAAGAGGTTTCCTGTTGATATCACGAGGAACCTACTCACTGAGTTCCACAATTGGGCAAGTGGAACCTTAGGCACCACAGGTGTGGTGCACACGCCTGGCACTTCCATTCCTGACTGACCTAGGAAGCCATCCTATTTTGTGGAGGGAGGCACCACTTTTGGATGTCCCCTCAGCAGTTCTCAGGCTGCGAAACCAGCCACAATGGTTACCCATATTTGGCAGGAGGTTTGAACCCGCCATATGTTAGATTGGTTAATGATGTTACAAGGTTTCTTGTTTACACCAACTGTTGTTAAAGTTAATTTGTTGAATACTATCAACAGGTACACAGAGTACTCTACAATTGTTAGAAGCTATGAGCCTAAGCACCATACAGCAAGTGTATTAGAGCAACCTAGAACTATTTACTGCCTGAAAATGGTTAACATTGCCTCCCGAGTCCTATCTTATAATGTAAATGGGATCAACAGCCCCAAAAAGAAAACAGATCCTAAGTTTGTATCCTGTCAGAGATGTGACATTAATTTTCTCCAAGAAATATATCTAGCTCAGGGATAGCTTTGAAACTTAAAACACGATCCACCCACCCTGTGTATACCTCTCTGGAGAAAAGGAACGGAAAAGGGGGTTGCAATCCTTTGGTCCAATACCCTGCCCTTTGAGAAGAAGAGGTCATAGTTGACCAAGGGCCAGATACATTACAGTAACAGGAAAATTCAGGAGGCCACGGTAACACTTGTTAATGTGTATGTCCCCAGGCTCCAAATTTGAATTTTATGCAGACCTCATCAGGTTAGTGGCTGAAAAGTCCAAGGGTCAGCTAATAATGGGGAGATTGGAACCTAACCTGTAACAGGGAACTAGACTCTGCATCACAGATCCCGAACAGTAGAAACAAGACAGCTCAGTTATTCCAGAAACTGCTTTCTGACCAAGGTATAGTGGACATATGGAGGTCAAAATACCCACAAGCAAGAGATTATACATAGTACTCACCCTGATTCAAAACCTGTTCTAGACTAGATATGTTTATGACATACACCAAGGACCTGATGCTTTTTCCCTCAATGTGGATAGCACCGCCACACATTTGGACCACCAGCCAGCATTCCTGGAGGTTGAACTCCAGCTCCCCAAAAAAACAACACAATGGAGACTTAACGTTTCACTGCTCTGAGATAAGGAGGTAATGTGAAGTTCAGAAAATCATAAAGACAACAACTGACTTTACCTCTAACCCGAAATCTCTCCTCAAATACTATGGGACACCATAAAAATGATGGTTGGGGCAAAATTATTTCAATTACAGTTCAAAAAGAGGAGAGACAAAGACAGCTAGATGATTTAATGGGTCAACTGAGGACCTTGAATGCACAACAAAACAGAAGTGGAGTAGACAGGTGGAGCTAGAAATCAAAACACTTAAGACTAAAATATAAAACATTCAGAAGCTAGAAACTGAAAACACCTAAGCTATCTAAAACAATCCTATTATGAAGGGGGCTAGAGCAAGTGAGTTTCTCGCATACTGGCTCAAGCAGAGGACAGCTAGGGCACAAATAACCAAAATAAATAATCTCAAACGCATCCTATCGAGGAGACCAAATAGCGATACCTTTGTTTCGTTCTACAAAACTCTATACCAACCACAACAAGAAACTAATGTTGCTGAAAAGGAAAGCTTTCTCAAAACACTTAACCTACCTAAATTAACACAACAACAGGGCCAGGACCTTCTCACGACCCCATAACCTATGGCAAAATTGTAAACACCATAAAAATTTAAAACTGAGGAAATGCCCAGTCCCAGATGGATCTGGGCGTGAGTTCTTCAAATCCCTCATCAGAGAGGTTGTTCCTCTATTATCAGTCACCTTTAATGAGATTTGGGTGGAAAGGCGATGGGTGGCTCCATCCTGGAACTACCGACTATCTCTGTCATCCCCAAAGCAGGAAAAAGACCACTCAGAGTGCAGATCATACCACTCCATCTCACTGTTAAACACAGACTACAAGATTTTTACAGCCATCCTGGCAGCCTGCCTCAACCAGATAATCCCACAGATTGTCCACCTTGACCAGGCTGGGTTCATACCTGGTAGACAGGACACAGACACTGCGATCGTACCATCAATATATTGGTCATCAGGCGAGGCGAACTCCAGCCTGTGTCATGGGATTAGATGCTGAGAAATCCCTTCGATAAAGTGTCATGGAGCTTTCACTTCCTGGTGTTAGAACACCTAGGATTCCCATGAGCTTTCACAGACAGTATTAAAACCCTCTATGCAGCACCACAGGCCAGCGTTCGGGTCCAATGGTGGATTATCTAATGAATTTTCCTGGGCAGAAGCACGCGTCAGGGCTGCCCCTTTCACCCATCCTCTTCACCTTTATATAGCGCCCTGACAGAGTTGATCCATAGAGATCCAGAAGTAAAGGTGTAAGAATAGGAAACATTAAACATAAAATTTCCCTATACACGACGACATCCTCTTCTACCTCACAAATCCAGAAGAATTAATACCCAAAGTCTGGACTCTCCTAGAAATATTTGGTGCCCACACAGGGTATGCCTTAAACAGAACAAAGACCGAGGTCCTTAGAATACATTATAATCCATCTCCAGGGATCAAGCAGATCTAACCATTAGATTGGGAAGCTCAAAAATTAAATACCTGGAATAAACATCCATAAAAACCTAATAAACTTTACATGTCTAACTTGACCCCCTGACTACCCAGATAAAACAAGACATTAATAGATGGTCCCTACTTAACTTTCCAATGTACTCACAAATCCAGTCTGTTACCATGACCCTACTACCCAGATTTCTATACCTTTTCCAGTGCTAGTCACTTGGGATGACCCAGACCCAATTCCAGACCTGGCAGCAGATAATTACTAAATATATCTGGGCCCAGAATAGACCTAGACTTCGACAAAAGAATAATGCAAGCAGATAGGACAAGTGGAGGTTGTGCCCTCCCAAACCTGGTAGACTACTACTCAGCTGCACAACTAAGGTACTCGCTGCTATGGTCAGTTAGTGAATACCAGGCCCACTGGAAGGAGACTTGAGGTGTTGCATGCGGACGGGACCCTCCTAAGGCTAGGGTAATGTTCCCCTCCTCCAATTTCAGGATAAAACTACCCCACTGACCTCAGCATACCACACTTTGGATACAGTCCATGGGGCCTGGAAGAGCACGGCCTCTTGCTAGACTTATAGTCGTTCAGATGGTTCGCCTGGGAAATTTCTTCCTCTCTGCTGGTATGGACCTTGAGTTCAGATGATGGTCACGCCTGGGCCTTTACAGTCTAGGACAGATACTGGATGGAGAGACAGTACAAGAATTTATCACAATCAGAGACCAATTCCATGTAAAGAATACTGATCATTTCCGCCACCTACAGTTAAGTTCTTTTTACACATGGCCTACAAAAGGACCAGCCCTCCCAAAAGCTCAGTCCCTGAAAAATGTAATAAAAGCTATTATACAATAAGATCTCCTAAGCGGCCACATATTGGCTCTATATAAGGCCCTTAGACAGTCTAAAGCAGATAGTACACTGTCCTTAAAAGGAGTTGGGAAGGGAAATTGACACCGAGCTATCAGAGGTCAAATGGCAGAAAATATTCAGCCTGGCTAGTAAAGTTACTCACTCACCTCTGTGGCAAGAGTTTGAGTGGAAAGTTAGGACTAGATTTTTCTGCACTCCACTAATAACAAGCATTTGTCAATGCCGAATGTTGCTTGCTTGTATGTGCTGTTTAGGTATTTGGAAGTGATAGTTCCATGCCTTCCTCCAAGTCTTCCACTGTGTCTTTCTGCTCAGTATTCACAGAAGAGTGGGAGGGCAAGGACCACAGCAGTACAGCAGTTGCCAAGGGGATGAAGAGGTGGACAATAGTCCATTCAAAGGCAAAAGAGTCCTGCAGGAGCTCACTAAATTGAAAGGTGGACAAGCGATGGAACCAGATGGCATCGCCCAAGGATATTAAGAGAACTGCGAGGGAGATAGCAGTACCTCTGGCAGCCATGTTCACTGAGTCATTCAACATGAGTGAATTGGAGGAGGCACATGTGGTCCACCTACACAAATGCAGCAGCAGGAAGGAAGGCAGGGAACAATAGGCCGTTCAGCCTCACCTCAGTAATGAGGAAGATCATAGAGGCATTGCTTAAGAAAAGATAGTGGGGCATCTAGAAGCCATCGAGCCCAGGACCATAGACAACATGGATTCACAGTGGGGACATCGTGTCAGACAAATCTGGTTGATTTCTTTGACTGGGTGACAAAGGAAGTGAATCAGGGTGGGGCAGTGGACAATGCTTACCTTGATTTCAGAAAACCTTTGACACCATCCCACGGGAGGCTGATAAACTAGCTGGGTAGGCTGGGCATGGGGAAAGGGTGGTAAACTGGGTTAGAAACTGGCTAACAGACAGGAGGCAGAGAGTGGTGGTAAATGGGGTGCAGTCTAGGGAGAGGGGTAACCAGTGAGGTGCTGCAGGGTCTTCATTAGTAACATCGCAGAGCGGCTGAAGGAATTTTTCACCAAATTTTCAGCATAGCCATTTAAGACCTCTGCTCATGAACATTGTCACTGTGATTTTCTTAATCTGTCCCAAACATTTATTGCTGTACACTGACTTGCATTTGTGCTACATGCACAGAAACACATTTTGGGCAACATGTGAAAAATGACAGCTGTACTGCTCATAAGGAGGTGTGGTAAAATGGCAATGTTGAAAATCTGAAGTCTAAATATTAAAAATGTCTTGAACCTCTGACGTGGTAGGAACTGCCTGCATACGCTCGTAAAACAGTAATTTTAGGAATATTTTCACCAAATTTTCAACATAGCCATTTTAACACCTCTGCTCATGAACAGTGTCACTGTGATTTTCTTAATCTGTCCCAAACATTGATTAAGATTAACAACTGCGCCATTGTGCGCTATATGGGCGGAAACATGTTTTGGGCAAGATGTGAAAATGACAGCTGTACTGCTCATAAGGAGGTGTGGTAAAATGGCAATGTTGAAAATCTGGAGTGAAAATATTGAAAATTCACGAACTTATGAGCATCGTAGGAACTGCATAGCATACGCTTCGTAAAACAGTCATTTTAGGTATTTTCTCGCAAATTTTTCAACTATAGACTTTTGAGAGCCCACCTTATGAACACTGGCAGTGTTGTTTCGTTAACTGGTCCAAAAGGTGATTTCACGCAGTGACCGTGGAAATCACCCTTCGGGCTCCGATTAACGCCATGACAGTGCAAGAATTCATGAGGAGGGGTCCTAAAAACCCCATGTTGAAAATTTGGCCCAACATTCCCAAAAATGCCTGAGATATGCAACAAAGCTGAAAAAACCCTATTCATTACATTATACAGCTTACGGCATTTCCTCAGTTCGCGATCATTTGAAGAGAAACAGGCGTGTTCGGTCCTGGAAAGATCGCGCGCCGGTCCGGAGCTAAGTATGGGGTGGGGGTGTGTTGGGGAAGCAGGGTGTGCAGTGGGTGGGTGCGGGTTGTGGGGGCAGGGAGACTACAGAGGACCTATTTTTGTTAACAGTTTTTGTTTTTTAAGATGGCGTGGGGCGTTTGCCCACGCTGGGTGGGCTCCCAGCATGGCAGCTGGAAAGAGCTGTTTGGGTGGGCTGGAAGCTGACGAGTGGATTGGGCATCCCGTTGGCCATAACAAGCTTTGCCATGCTGGGGTGGGCTCCCGTGGCACCTGGAAACCTTTTGGGGCGTGGAGCTGGCGGGGACTGGGCACCCCTGTCGGCTATAATAGTTTTTGCCACGCTGGAGTAGGCTCTCAGCATGGCACCAGGACAGCTTTGTGGGGGAGTGTGGAGCCGATGGGGATTGGGCACCCCATCGGCCATACAGTGTGTGTGTGTGGGGGCGCATCAGCATGCAGTATGCGGCTTGTGTGTGTGTGTGTGTGGGGGAGAGATCTGCTCACTGAAGCGGAGCTCTGCCTTTTAACTGTACGACCACTGCATTTTCAACTGCTGTCATAGACAGCTGCAGCAGTGATTGGGGAACTGGGCTGTGCCTGCAAACACATTGACTGAAATGGAGGCGACTTGCCACAACTCGAAAACTTGGATGATGGCACTATGTTTCTTGCACATTGGCGCAAAGCAACATAAAAAGTAAATGGGATGCAACAAATACTTCGGACTGCTGGAGGGGTGCTCAGAGACCAGAGCACATCTCACACATTTTATTATCTATTGTCCAGAGTTACAACTATTTAGCAGCAAATAAAACAGGCCCTGAGGGAGGTGTTTAATCAGTTCCCTCTAGATCTACTACAATTACTACTGGGCCTACCTCCACCCGAAATAAAGGGGTAGATCAAATGTACATTTAGGGCATACTCCCTAGCGGCAGCTTTACAGCTACACAAGGAGATGGCTGGCCCTTGAGCCACCCACAATCCAGCAATGGCTGAAAATAGTACAAGAAATCCAATACATGGCAGATATGACATATAAACGTTAACCTAAAACACCCATTTTTGTTAGATGATGGACTGCATGGATTCTGTGGTGTGGAGCCAAGAGGAAGGAACTACTAAATGCTGTGTAAACACTGAAGGATCTTTATTCCTCTTGCTTGATAGACAGGAAAATTGAAAATAGAAACCATCAGCGACCCACTTCACCTACTTTTATTGAGCCTTTACATATGTAAAGGTTTCAATCATGTCCCCTTTCCCTCCTTGTTTCCAGCATGTACAGATTCAGCTTCTTACACCTCTGCTTGTATGTCTTGCCCTGCATACCCTGCTCCATCTTTGTTGCCCTTCTCTGAATCCTCTCCAATGCATCTATATCCTTGCAGAGGTGTGGTCTCCAGAACTGAACACCGTACTCTAACTGCAGCCTCACCATGGCTTTTGTAGAGGGCATTATAACCTCCATCTTTCTGCTAGTTATGCCCCTGCCTATGCATGCCAACATTCCATTGGCACTTCCCGCTGCCCTACTACATTGGAAACCTACCTTAAGGTCTGAGAGACTATGATCCCCAGATCCTTTCTTGTTCTGATTCTTTGATCCCCCAGCATGTACCCGCTTTCATATTTTCCTCCCTAGGTGCATCACAATGCACTTCTTGGCATTAAACCTCAGCTGCTATTTCCCAGCCCACTCCTCAGGCATCTTGAGGTCCCTCCTCATGTCTTCCACCCCTCTGGGTGTCCACCCTATTGCAGATTTTTGTATCATCGGCAAATAGGCACACCCTCCTTCTAAAACCCTCTGCAATATCACTGATGTAGATGTTGAAGAGGAGCGGATCAAAATTGACCCTGTGGCACTTCACTCCTCATCCTTGCCATCTTGAGTGCACTCCTTTAAGCATTACCTCTGAGTTCTCCCTACTAGCCATGCCTCCACCCAGCCTGCTATTTTCCCTTCCAACCCCATGCTTTCCATCTTGCTCACCAACCTCCTATGAGGACGGTGTCGAAGGCCTTGCTGAAGTCCAGATAGCCACGTCCACTGCCCCTCCATAGTCAATTACCCGAGTCACCCAATCAAAGAACCCAGTTAGGTTGGTCTGGCATGATTTCCTTGGTGAAGCCATGCTGTCTGCTGTCCTGCAAGCCACACTCCTCCAGGTAATTCACCATCCCTCCTTGATTAATGCCTCCATTACTTTCCCCACCACAGGCGTGAGGCTCACTGTGTGGTAGTTCTCCTTCTGCTCCCTGCTTCCTCTCTTGTGCAAGGCACTCGTCAGCCCTCCTCCACTCCTCTGGCACCATCCCCATATCCAAGGATAGGCTGAAGAGCATTGACAAGGGTGCGACCAGCTCCTACCTCAGTTCCTTGATCAGTCTTGGGTGCAGCCATCAGGCCCCATTGTCTTGTCCACCCTTAGTCTATCCAGCTCAGTCCTGATCCTATCCACATGAATAAGCCCTGATCCACCCATTTGCCCTCCTTCCCCTAGGTACTAGTATCAGACCCTGCCTTCCACCTCCTCCATGAACACCAAGCTAAGATACTCATTTATGCCTCTGCCTTTTCGTAGTCTTGCTCCAAGTTTACCCCTCACCCCAAGTCTAGCACATCCTCTGCTCTGCTCTTTTCCTCTCCCTCACATATCTAAAAAACATTTTATTCCCCCTCCTGGCCCTTTTGGCTATTTTCTCCTCAGTAGCTGTTTTGTCCTTCTGATCTCCTTCCCTGCCAGACTCCTCTTCTTCCTATACTCCTCTATCCTCCTCTCTAAGTGTCATTTAACATTTTCAAAGCTCTCCTCCATTCCCTGACTGTCCTGCCACCTCCCTAGTGAACCATAGCGGTTTCCTTACCCTCTTGCTCTTCCTGACCTTTTTATGCACATTTCTGCTGCTTCCGAATGCCTCTCCTGATAGCTTCCCAGAGTTCCTCCACGCCCCTATCTTCTCCGTACCTTCTATTTTGTTCCCTAACTATCTTTCCCATCTTATTAAAGTCTGTGTGTCTGAAGTCCATGACTGTCGTATTAGTCTTACTTGTCTCCCTCCTGCTCTGACCCTGAACTGTACCGTGCTGTGGTCACTGGTGTCAAAGGCTTCTCCACCCACACCTCCTCCACACTCTCCCATTAGTCAGGACCATGTCCAACAAGTTGCTTCCTCTCATTGGCTCCTGACTAGCTGTTGAAGGAATACCCTGCAGCTTGGCTACCTCCCTGCTCCTTGCCAGTGCTGCATCTGGGATTTCCCTGTCAACATCTGGGAGGCTCAGATCACCCACCAGTAGCAGTTCACCTTTCTGTACCAGCCTTGTGATTGCCTGAGTTAGCCATCTATCCTCTTCCTCTCCATGTGCAGGTGGCCTGTATACCACCCCCACCGCAGGGATTCACCCTTCTTCCTACCTAGTGTTACCCATAGCAGCTCAGTCTCCCCTTCCACCTCCTGCCCTTCAGTAACACTGATGCCTTCCCTGACGTATAAGGCAACCCCTCCCCTTCTTGCCTTCCCTGCCCCTTCTGAACAGTTTATAACCTGGAATAGTTGCTTCCCAGGTGTGATGCTATGTCCACCAGGTCTCACTTATTGCGACTAAATCTAATCTCTAGTCCCTCATGATGGCCTCCAGGTCCACCATCTTATTTCCTAAACTCCTGGCGTTTGCTGACAATCCCTTCCACCAGTCTCCCCTTTGTTTCCTTGCACCTGTCACCCTCTTGCCCAGCCATGTAGTACTATCCTGGGGCGCTGGTAGCCCAAGCTTTCCTCCTTGTGGAGCAGATTTCTCCCACCCTCACCCCAACCTAGTTTAGGGGGGCAAATCTGCTCCACAATTAGAAAACTCTGTACTCTTGTAGCTCTTGTACTGTCACTTTATTTATGTAATGTTTATTGTTTGGAACTGGTCGCTTGAGAAAATGGTTTTGCTCATCATGCTTGCAAGTATAATAAATAACAAGCATTTGTCAATGCAGAGTGTTCACCGCATGCAGGGTGTCATAGGGGTGTGTGGTGCTGATACCAATGAAAGTGACATGCCTTCCTTGTCAGTCACCGTGTCTAATTTACAGGCTGGCTGCGGTGAGCCATCATTGTGAAGTGGGCATCGCTTCCATCTCTGCCCTCGCTATTGTTGCTATTGTGCGTGTGTGTGTGTGTGTGTGTGTAGAAGTGTAGCGGACAGGCGACGATAGTGGTAGTGGCAGCTTGAGCTCAGTTTCCCATCATGCTGGGAGACGTTGGATAGTCCGTTTTCCCTGTTTGTTTTCTTCAACTCCAGAGACCTGCCTTCCCAACCTCCCAAATCTCTAGGGCCTAGTACTGCCAGATATGAGGAGGGAAGCCCAGCAGTGCCACTTCTCGGAAGGAGGGGTAAGTTAGCACTGCAGGAAATGGCTTCTTCTCAATTTAGTTGCCATGGAGAGGGCTTATGACCAAGTTGGAGAGCATCCGGGCATTGGGCGATAAACAAACTAAGTTAATTAAGCAATAAACCACAACAGGGTGTGGGTTATGCTGGGATTACCACGCCTGGTGTGGTTTGATCCGAGGCTGCAGGCAAGTGAGTAAACCACACCAGAAATGGTAAAGCCAACATAACCCATGCCCTGGAGTGGTTTCTTCGCGATATACAATGTTCCCATCCCTTTTTGTAATAAAAATGAAAGAAAAGTAAGTTTTTGTTACTTTTAATCATTTTGTGAGTTTATTGTTGCGCCACAGAAAATAGTTCCTTGTTGGTGGTAGAATAATGTCCCCCCTCCCATAACTGAGACTCTTTGTACATTAATCCACACGCAGTATTAAAATAATCTCCATTCTCCAAAAGGATGCAGTCTCCTCCCCCACCCATTCATTTTGCTTTGAGGCACGGGAAAAGCAGAGGCTGCTAGGCTGGAGAACAGCCTCAGTCACATGATACCCTGAAGGCCAAGAAGGATACCAAGAATTGGAGATAAAAAGGCAGAATAAAAAAAAAGAGAATTATTGTAAGGCAGCTCATTCCCCTCCCCCATCTGCAATTAGGATGCCACATTTGGGGTTCAAGACTTCATAAATAATCCAGTATATTGTCTCAGACTGGCACTGCGGTTGTTAACAAATCGCGGTTGCCTTTTTAAGACAACCTAAAATTTCAAGGGATTCCCTGGGAAAGGACAAGGTGGGTATAGACCGAAGGGGGTGGATTAGCTGAGCTCAGGTAAAGAAGGGGAGAGTCTATGAGGTCACCAGGTGGGTAAGATGACAAGGTGGGGCAAGATGATGGATTGGACAAGGAGAGGAGCTGAGTGGGGTCCTTGCAAGGGGTCCTTAGGGGGTATAAGAAGGGATGCAAGGATGAAGTCGCCTTTCTTTTTCTGGGATTCACTGAATTGTAGGGTCTCGGCACATTTGGCTGGCAAGGCTGTATTGGAGAGAACTGGCAGGGGTAAGGTAGAGGGCAATAGGGTGGTCAGGAGGGCCAGGAAGAGGGTTTGTATTGTAGTTTTGGATTTATATTAAATGTAAGTAAATAAAGCAAGGTAAGCTAGTTGGCTGTGTGGTTAAAAACCTCAGTTTGATTAAGGCTGAAACAGATTGGGAGGCCACATTGGGGTGGGTCTGGCTTGGGGCCTAGTGGTCAGCATGTACCTAGAGCACAAGGTTCGTGGCCGGTTTGTTTTGTTTCAGCTTTTGGGGAGTTTTAGTGAATATAATTCATGTTGGTGCAGCAATTAAGAAAAAAGATAAAAGAAAAATATGAAACAGAAATTGTTGTACCTGGGTATCTGGAGGTCTGGCGGGCAGTGCGGGTCCAGGAAAGGGAGACAGAAGCCCAGAGTGTAGGATCCAGCATCGGAGGATCCCCACAGTTGGCAGGCATCCAGGTGGAAAAAGAAGGCCTAGGTTGCTGAGGTCGGTGGCCCTGGGATCACTCGAGTGATGCTTCGATGAGGCTGGGGGGGCATTCCTGCGTTAAGGAAGACGGTGTGCCTGAGCTGGTCCTTTAGGATCATGCGGGGAGTGAAGGCCTGGGCGGCATGTTACTTGACTGTTTGTGCAGACAGCGGGGTACAGGTAGCTGGCAGCAGAAGTCAGAGGTTGGGTGAGCGGCTCAAGAGGCCCGCGAGGCTCATTGCAGGGGCTGTCTGGGCCAGTAGATACTAGAGCAGCAAAGCAGATGAGGTAGTGCTGTTGGCATAGAGGGCATAAAGGGAGGAAGCAGAGGTGTTAGCTGGTAATTGCTTGCTGGGGCAGAGAGTGGTGATGCAGGTTAGACAGGGCCTTGGGCCAGACAATTTCAAGTGCCCGACATGGGGTGGCGTGCGGTAGGCCGGAGTTGAAGCTGCCAGTGCATGCGCAGCTTAAGTGAATGCCATTGTTGGAGTTCAGGGAGATGGCATTGCAGCGCATGCGTGGGCTGGCGGGGTGCTTCATGCGACTCATAAGGACCACCATTTTGGTAGTATTTTGTGGAGTTGGCATGCTGCATGTGCATTTGTGCAAAAGCAGAGTGGATACGGCTAGCCCAAGGGTGAGGCATCGGAAAGTGCATAGTCAAGGTGTTTTCCAGGGGCAGCATGGCTTTGTACAGGTTGCTATAGGCCACATAATATGTATTTTCAGGGGAAATATGTGTTAGCTCAGTTATGTTAATGAAGGTCTCTAGTGTTAGAAAAGGTTAATATGATGGGGAAGGATAACCTGGGGCATTAATGCTCTGCAAGTAACCTGGGGACACCTGTTTTGTTTGTTCCAATGGAATTAGGTAAATGGAATTGTAGCATAGGGGTGCAAAGTTTTTAATCATTGGGGACATGTTGACAGAGGTAGCTTAGGTACACAACAGGATGAGGGCAAGCTGGGGGATGGGAGGTGGGATAGGGGCTGAATAAGTGTGGGCTGATATTGGTGGGGTTCTTAAATTAAGGAGCTGAGCAAGCAATTTTATAGGCTATTTAGCGACCGTGGAGGAGTGATCCAGAGAGGGAGTGGAGGCATTTAATGGCGTCCAGGATTCCCTGGGTAAACTAAGCAATGTTGAAAGGGTTGGAAATATGGTTGAAGCTGAAGGAACAAAGGAAAAGGGGACCCGGGGGCACCGGCTGTGGCAAAGTTGGGAATTAACAGGGCAGCAGAAATGGGGAGGGGGCAGACAGGGACGGAGTGGCATTTTGGGAATGGGCAGTACGGCAAGTTAAGGTGTGGCAAGGTGGGTTTTAGAAGAAGAAGAAGAATCAGCGGGTCCCACAGGTTGGTCCTGGGACCACTCCTATTTAACACCTATATCTCAGACATCAGAAGCAGTATCAGGGTGGGATGAGCCTCTTTGCTGATGACTCTATTTTGGAGTTGTTTCACCAAATTTTCAACATGGTCCTTTTGGGACACCACCTCATGTGAGAGTGCCACTGTCATTTTGTTCACTCATCCCGAAGGTGGTTTTGTACAGTCACGCGCCATTCTGTGCCACAGAGTGCGAAAACACATTTGGACAGGATGTGAAAAATGACAGCTGCACTGTTTATGAGAAGGTGTGAAAAATGACAATGTTGAAAATCTAGAGTGAAAATATTTAAAATTAGCAAAGTTACGTGTGTGTGTGTAGAAACTGCGCAATGCACGCTTGTTACAGTCATTTTGGGGATTGTCTGCTGGAATTTTCAACATGGGCTTTTGAGACCTATCCTCATGAACACTGGCACTGTAATTTTGCTAATTAGACCGAAAGATGATTCTGTGCAGCGACCAAAAAATCACCTTTCTGGACCAAGTAACGAAAAGGCAGTGACAGTGTTCATGAGGTGGGATCCCAAGAACCCCATGTTGAAAATTTGGGACAAAATTCCTAAAATGGCTGGGATATCAACATAAGTTGAACCCCCATTGACAGCCATTATACAGTGCTTACCTTGATTTCTCAGTTCACAGTTTGGCTTTCAAGGTGCAGATGCATCGGTCCTCAGAAGATCACAGCTGCTGACATCAGAGAGTAAGTATGAGGTAAGGGGTGTATGTGTGCGAGGCGGTATGTAGAGGAGGAGGTTGGGATGGGGGAGGGGTACTGAGAGACAACAAGGAACTGTTTCCTATTTGACAGGCTTTTCTTTTTTAACAGGGAAAAAAATGTCTGTTTCAGACACTGGAGTGGGCTCCCCAGTGTCCGTGGGGAGTTTAGATAATGCCAACACAGGGATTGGGCATCCTGATATCAGCATTGGGAATGGCCGGAGCAGGGTAGACAGCACGCAGGAGGGAGGCGGGAGGGATCATTTGGATGCGGGGAACAAAGGGTGTGGGGTGGGCAGCATGCAGTGGGAGAGCAGGAGAGCACAATTGAATGCTGTCTGGGGAACAGAGGGTGTGAGGGCAGGCAGTATGCAGTGGGAGGGAGTGAGAGGGTTTTATTAGATCACTAGGGACTGCAGCACGTTCGCATTCTTGCAGCCTACCTGAGCCTACGGTGCTGGAAGCCAAGATCAGGCCAGATATTAAGATCTGGGACCCCTCTTGGCGACCGGGGTCTGCTGCTGTCGAATGGCCACCGCTGGACTAAAAAATGCTCTTTCCAGGTCCGGGGAACTGCTAGCCGAGAGAGAGTGAGAGTGGACCAGAGAGCGAGAGGAGGTGGGTGCAAACAACAGGGAGTGGTTATGACAAAATGAAAAAAAAAAGTTTAGCAGCATGTCTTTCTTTCCCACTTGTACTGTTCTCATTTTGGAGTTTCATTTTGGCTTCTGTGTTTGTGAACCTTTGGGCAGTATAGGCTAAACTTTATCAGGAGCTCCCCACCCCATAAACGCACCCTCTGTCTGGCCAAGTGTTGCAGGGCACTTTCATTTTCTGCAGTCAGAGGACAGTATAACTGAGTGTGAGGTCCTTGTAACAGTGTACCTAGCATGGGGCTAGAGAGTAGACCCTCTCAGCCCAGTTTGAGCCAGAGATACAGCAGCATTCCAGGCTGACCATGACAGATCAGCCTGGCTTGCTGGGCGTGCTGGATCAAAGGGTCGGCAATGTCTTTGAAGTTGGTGACTGTCCCCGCCCAGCAAGCCAGAAACTCTGTCATTGTTAGCCTGGGTGCTGACTGGTCTGGCACTGTCATGCCCTGCAACACTGCTCTGTGTTGGGTGGACAGTGTTGCATTTCTCGAAAGGCACTCTCATACCAACGTGTTCACTTGTACTTCATGCCACAGCAAACACAAAATGAAATGAAATAAAGTTTGTACAGGAGGATGTAGGTGGAGTTGTGGGGGAGAACTCCTTAAAGGAGTCTCTAAGGGGTCCTTGTGGGTCCAGTGCTAACCGAGAAAGGAAGGGGTGGGGAATCCCAGTATGCTGAGGAACATGGCATTGGGCTATAAAGGATCACCTCTCATCAGTGTTGCAAGACCCCACACAGAAGTATGGCTGAAAGTGAGGACTTTGTGCCTGACCAGCACATAACTGGTCCTCTAGGTACTGCCACACTGGGAACCAGTGTCTATTGAAAAAGGTAACTGGACTTTAAGGATGGACTGTCTCAGTGGAGGGCCTTTGCCCACTACAGTAGAAGGATTATGTGCCTGCCAACCTCCCAGTGGGAAATCCTCACCCAGAGGTCTTCACTTGTATGGGCTCCATGGAGGACAGGTCTGTCCATGGTGTTACATCTGATGGAGATGTGTGCTTCACAGTAAATAAGGTATACAAGTCTTGTATATCATGATTTCAATACTTTTCCCTCTGCTTTGACTGAATTTTTGGTATGGACAATGAGCGTTATACAGGTTTGGCCCGGCATGTTGGGATTTCGGACTCGGGATTTTGAGGTTCGTGACTTTGCATGTTGGTGTTTCGTAATACTACTACAGCGGAATATTGTGAACCAATTTAGAATGCTCTATTTGATGATTGTTTTCTAAGTATTGATTCTGTTTCAGTCCAGGTGGAATGAAACATACTATGGAAGCAAGCAGTAATGTAAAGACACACCAGGTACTAGTCATCAAATGACAGCAACAATCTGGATGCACAGAATTCCATGGAGAGTCGGAGACAGACATGCACAAATGTAGTACAGCAGTTGGCAGGGACACACTGTACAAGTCAGTGCTGATCAAAATGTATGAATGGTGTTTAGAAGGAAAACTGTATTGGGTCGGATTTCAGCATTAAGCAGCAAAAGTAAGAAAAGACTGCTTCCGACATTTAAGTGATTTAAAGGGATAAAGAGAGAGGAAGAACCAGATCTGAGGTTCTGTTTTGGATGACCTACAAAGTTATTCAGGACACAGCTCCAGTCCTCACTGTATTTGATAACTCGACATGGAAATCTTCATATTGTTTGCAGTTTTCTAATGTTGACCTCCTTGTCTGATTCAGACAAGCGTTATAATTGTCCTGCCCAGATTATGAAATGGTGCTCTAGAACAGTTTTCAGAATCACTGTAACCTAACCAGGTTAATGTGCCCAGACTTGAAATGCAGGAGACCTGAACTATAGGCAAATGGTGTCCCTGAGATGTCTTTTGGCTAATCAACAATGTCATCTTGAGACATCTTGTGTTTGAGAACTGCAAGCAAAGCTGAGCATTGCTGGAACACAAAGGTGTTCTCAAGATGGCACTTTGATTAGCCAAGGGACATCCTAGGAGACTATTAGGTTTTATCAAATATTTATTTTCTGTCTGATATAAAATATTGTTTGAATTGCTCACCAGAATCAGTGTGGACAGTTAGCACCATGAGTGGCACATGCCCTATGACGGTTATTCCTAAAACTATATATGGTGCCCTGGTTCACAGGGCACGGGAGTATTGAGTACATGTCGCTGTCACAGGCTTAATTTTTATTCTGCACATTGACTTCAGTTATTCTAACTGGTGGTAGGTAGTGATTATAAGTACTCTGTCTTTGGAAACATTTACTGTGCCACTTTGAGTACCACTGGGAGCCGAGCTGTTTTAGTCAACTGTCTTGAATTAAAATTAAAAAGTTGAAGTGCCAGGATTTTGAGCATTGATGTCAGATGAGGTTACAGTGCATGAAGACCTCTATGCTGTATAGGAGGTTTTCATGCACTACGGCCTCCTACATTCACTCCTTTAGGATGTAGGAAAATAAATTATTTATAATGCAGTGTCCAGACTGATGCCCTCCTAGATCAGATCTGTAGCTCAGTTCACTCCCTACTTAACAGCATGACAAGATGCTACTCAGTGCAGCCATACTGGCACAGACTCTAGTCATTTTTTTTTGTGCTACATGGCTAATTATAATTTTAAAGTAAGCCTTCTTGCGGTTCCTGTTTGCTGCTAGAGCAACTGCAGAGAGAGAGAAGAGAGAGAGAGAGAGAGAGATCAACAAAGTATGGGAAGCTAATGTAAGCATTAAGCCACAAAAGGAGAGCTTCTATTAGGGAATTAATGCATGGCGGGGTGCATAGGCTGAAGGTCGTAGTGCTCCAACCACTCAACCACATGCATAATCTCTAGTAGAAGCCACCTTCAAGTGGCTTAATGCACTTGTAACATGGCAAGTACAAGGTAAGTATTGTTTAAACAGTATTTCAGTTCCAGTGAAAGACAGATGAGCAGAAACAGTAATTTTACTTCACAAAACATGCTTCAGCTCTGTCCGTTTAAAGGCTGTATCCATCTAGAAATAGTGCGTGTGCACATTGGACGAGTACACATACATTACTGTTGTGCCTGACAATTTATAACACATACCAACTTTACATTAAATAGCAAAACACAGATGGGCAAACAGTACTGCTGCTGCTTTTAAGGCTGTTTGGTATAGCCAAGACAAGCTTTTTGTTAGGCTTGTGGTACAGAGGGCCAAAAGCAGTAAAGGCTTTTCCCTTCAAGGAACAGCGATTCAGCAGGAGGAGGTAACCAGTGGGCAGTTGTAATGCAATGATATAGCCAGTGTCAGGATCTATGGCATTGCACAGCAGGCGGTGTGTTTGCTGCAAAATGCTACTAGACACTGCAGTTATTTTCCCACTGCAACCAATGGAATAGCGTTGGGATGACTATTTTCCCAGAATGCTGATTATATCTTTTACACTGGCTATAATGTGATCATGCATTAGTCTGGACTTGTATTATTGCTTTGACACCTCAGTTACTGAAAGAACCCTTGCCTGACATTGCTTAAGTATTGTTTTTTCCTCAAATTTTGAGGTTAGCAGTCTAGCTTGATTCACATTCTGTTAACAAAGAAAACAAATTCATTCATCCATTGAAATTATAAACTCAAAACAGTGATTAACCTTGCATTATACAAAAAATTAGTCCAACTGCTCTTTGTTCTCATGTTTCATATCACTTGAGCACCTCAGAGAATTCAACGGTTGACATTTGTTTGTAAAGCCACAATTCAGAGCTACAGTTTTTGTGTCTTATGTCAGATTTGGTTGTCATACCAATAGAACCATGACACATAGAATTGTCTGGCAGATAAGGACTGCCTGGCCCACCTAGTTTGCCCATTTTTCCCTACCTACAGTATCACCGCAGATCCTGCTTGATCTCAGCCCATTTCCCCTTTCCTCCCCTCTAAGATTTTATTATGCCTATCCCGTACAATCTTGAACCCCACCACTGTTTTTGCCCCAACCACCTCTGCTGGAAGGCAGTTTTAGGAATCCACCACTCTTGCTGTGAAGAAGTATTTCCTCACATCTGTCCTGAATGTACCCCCTCCAGCTTCATAGCATATCCTTGTTCTTGAGCAGTTTGTTTTTGATAAATACTTCCTTCCTGTACCTTGTTTACCCCATGAGGTATTTAAGGTCTCTATAATATCCCCCTCTCTTCTAGGGTGTATATATTTAGGTCCTTTAATCTCTCCTTGAGGGTTTCTAGGGTGTTATTTTTCTCGAGACTCCGGCTACCCCCCTCTGCCGTTCCCCTGGTGCCATTCCCAGACATGAGACCCCTCCCTTCCGCACCCCGACTTACCCTTCGGCGGCGGAGGGTGGTGAGGAGCGACTTGACCCACCACAATGGATCCATGCCAGGAGGCGTCCTCCAGGAATGGCACCAGGAGCAGCGTCGTGCACGGGCCCAGCCCATTTTCTTGTCCCCCCGCTGACGGGCCATGGCGTGCAATGACACCAGCGAAGAAGCGTCGCAGCGCACTAGTCAGCGTCAGCCACATCCCGCCCTCCCTAGTCTTGCGGCTCACGTGCTGTCGGTCCCCAGCCTCCGCTGGGTCAGACAAGCACCGGCGATAAATCCCGGAGATGGAGAGCAGTCCTCTGGATGCTCAATCCATCTCCGCCTGCACCGACCCCGGCAACCCCGTGCCCGTTCCCGAACACGGGTCGCGGCGCGATGCAGGTGTTGCGCTCCAGCGCCCAACCCTCAGCGCCACCGGCCGCCTTGAGGAGTTTCTGATGCAGAACCTGCACCATTTTAGTTGCCCTCCTCTGGACCACCTCCACTCTATGTCCTTCCAGTGATGTGGCTTCCAAAACTGGACACAGTATTCTAGGTGGGGTCTGACCAGCAATCTATACAGAGGCAATGCCACCTCCCTCTTTCTGCTGGTGATACCACTCCCTATGCACCCCAGCATTCCACTAACCCTCCCAACTACCTTGTTGCACTGCCTGGCCACCCTTAAGTCATCTGATATGATTAACCCCCACTCTTTCTCTTCTTGGTGGTCTTCAGTACCACCCACCACCCATTTTGTACTCTGCCTCTGGGTTTCTGTACCCCAAGTGCATTATTTTGCACTTTTGCATTGAAACTGAGCTGCCATACTTGACCACTCCCTGAGTTTTCTCAGATCACTGCTCATGCTTTGCACCCCGCCTGGAGTGTCCACCCTATTGCAGAGTTTAGTGTCATCCACAAAGAGTCAGACCTTCCCTTGGCTCTTCTGCACTGTTACAAGTAAAGACATTAAAGAAGGCGGGTTCCGCAATGATCCCTGGGGCAACCTGCTGGTCACCCTCCATTCCTTGGGTGAACTCCATTACCACCACCGCTGCCACCTAGCCCTTAACAATTTCTTACGCAGTTTACCACCTTTGAACCTATTCCTAAGCTACCCTGCTTGTGCATTAGTCTTCTCGTGGAATGGCGTTGAATGCCTTACTGAAATCTAGGTAGGTTACATCCACTGCTTCCCCGATCCAGTTCCTTGGTCACCCAGTCAAAGAAATCTATCATATTTGTTTGATGTGATGGTAATGATTTTCAAGTGACTTGCTAAACTCCCTTTAGCCTTGTCCCATTGTGTGCTAATGGAACTAACGTGTCTGGGAGCCTTAAGAAGAATTCCAACTAGTCAGGTAGGAGGAAGACTTGCAGCTAGAGTGCTGCAAAGTTTTACCTTTCCAGTCAATTAACAAAGTACCAACCTTTGTGCTATACATGCAGAAACAGACAAATAAAGGCAGAAAAAGGCCATAGGTCCATCTAGTCTGCTCTGCTCATACCTGCTGCTGCACACCTCCAACCCACCTACTGCTACACTGGGCGGCCATCATCTAGGCGCTGTATAAGCAGCTCAGTCTGATCACCAGGTTTACTGTCTCCCACTTCCCTTGCCCCACTGGTATCAGCTGTTTATTTATTTATTAAATGTTGTTAACGGGTAAGCCCCTGGGACCTGAAGGTCCCTTTTCAGAAGCGACCTGGGTTCTACATAGAGATAAGCATATACAGGCAAGTAATACAGTGTAGGACATAGCGTACAGAAATACAACGATGGTGTACAATTTTCATATAAGAAAGCAGAGATATACAGCATGTTTACACAAATCAACAGTGGCAGCTGATAGCCTTAGGGCATTAGTCTTTTAGACACATACAAGCAATACAGTGCATTAGCTGTTTAAGATACAGTCAAGTAATAC
The DNA here is from genome assembly GCA_016271365.2 of Neoceratodus forsteri. Classification (NCBI taxonomy): domain Eukaryota; kingdom Metazoa; phylum Chordata; order Ceratodontiformes; family Ceratodontidae; genus Neoceratodus; species Neoceratodus forsteri. The sequence continues at coordinate 429,765,330 of CM057452.1, forward strand.
AGTGTAGGACATAGAGTACAGGATTACAATGAGGTGTACAGTTATCAGGGAGATAGCAGCCATGTCTGCCAAATTCCACCATGAATCCCTTCCTCTCTTTGCCTCAACCCTCCCTTGGCAGGTTACTGCTACTTGTTCTCCACCCTGTCCATAATGAAATATTTCCTTGCTTCTCTCCTGAACCTAGTTTTAACACTTTACTGAATAAATGAATTTTGCCAGCAATTCACAGTAGAAAGTAGATTTTTAAAAGGGCTCAAAAGGCCTGAGAAAGTAAGTTTCCCACCCTCTCATAGAATCCTATCCATACTCTCCTACAGACCTGAACAGTATCATGATGAACCTCCCTTCCCCACCAAGACAGCAGCACCCACTTCCTCCTTCCCACTCAGCATTAGTAAAATAACAAAACATCTCTTCCCTCACCCACTCAGCAGCATCAAATCCCACCATCCTTCCCCAGCTGTAGCCAAAAAAAAAAAAAATTTTTCCTTCCCCGCCAATTAACACCCAAGCCACCACCACCCCATGCCATCCAACAAAATGATACAAGAACTGTGGTAAAACTGAGTTAAAAAAGATCTGTGGCAGAAAGAGGAGTGATGATGACACTGACCCTCCTTTCACCACCTTGGCCAGCCACCTAAATGACATCAAAATCCTCCCAGGATCACAAAGAGTGGTAGGTGGCTCCACATCATGTTATGGTGAAAATTCTGTCAAACAGTAATTGACACATGTGCACTGCCCAACTGAGATTTTTGATTGGTGGAGAGGAGATGGCCTCTAAATCAAATACCATCAGCCTGGAGAAATACTAGGGAATCATGGTAGCTGACACTAGAAGTCCATTGGACTTACAGGAAACAAATATATGTTTACAAAGAAGGCAGTGGGCAGGGACAAAACTGGGAGGGGATCACCACTGAAGGCAGAATGACAGAAGGGTCTGCATCTGCCCCATGCCTGCTGAGCACTCTGAAAGAGTGTCCCTCCTATTGTCCATGGCTTAGCACTCTTGTATTCTTAGGCAAGTAGCAGGCAGGGTGGCTTTTGTAGAGGTGCTGCCTGGTTATGACTGGGGTAAGCTTTCGTAGAAGGTGCTGCCTGGTTATGACTGGGGTGGCTTTGCTGAAGGTGCTCCTGGTTATGACTGGGGTGGCTTCGTGAAGTCATGAGGCCTGGTTATGACTGGGGGATGATAAGGTTCTCTTACCAGGAGCTTCAACTTGTGGTTGAAGGAAGGCATAGAGAAAAAGGGTTCAGCTACACTGGGGACAAGGGACCAACCTGGAAGGATATGGGCCTATCAGAGGTGATGTGCATCCATCTCAGAGGGAACTGCAGTCCTCAGTGGACTGCTTAAATGTTACTTTGATAAGCACTTAAACTAGATGAGGTGTGGGGGCGAAGAAAAAGGAGAGGCAAACTCGCGCCCACAGACTGAAGCAGTAAGAGAGGCCTGAGGGAGTTGAATCCTCAAGGAAGCAGGATAAAATAAAAGCAGTGTAGAATAGAAGGATTCAGGAAAAGGGTTACAAAAGAAAGGGGAAAGAAGATGTGGCAAAAGAGTAAAAAGGGAGTTGCAGGCAGAGTGGAAACAAGCTGTGGAAAGCCATGTGTGCAAACACAAGGAGTCTTGTAGATAAAATTCCAGACCTAGAGGCTATCATGGCGGAGGCAGATCTGGATATTGTGGCCATTACTGAGCTGTGGTGCACAGGTAACCATGACTGGGACATAGCCATACCTGACTATGTACTCAGTTCAAGAAGGATATGGTGGGGAGGAAGGAAGAGGGTGGTACTGTATGTAAGGGAGGGTACAACAGTGATGGAAATGCAGGAAACCAGTGGGGAATGAAGAGGTTGGAGGTACTGTGGGTCACCCTGGAGACAGGAGCAAGAGCCACTATTGACATTGGTGTGATGTAGACCTCCAACACAGGGGAGGAAATGGATATGGCACTAGGGGAAGCCATTAGCAGATTAGCAGAAAAGGGGAGGTGCTGCTGGTGGAGACTTCAATCTGCCGGATGTAGATTAGAGCCTCCCAGCCATGACCTCAGCTAGAAGCAAGGACATCCTAGACTCCCTGCGGTGGGGGTTCTCAGGCAACTAGTCAGGGAGCCCACTTGTGACAGGGGCAATACTGGACCTGGTGCTCACAAACGGGCAATATTGCAGACATCAAGGTGGGCTGTGATCACTGTACATTGTGATTCAACACAAAGACAGCAGTGGAAGCAAGCCAGATAAGGATGAGGGTCCTGGACTTCAGGAGGGCATATTTACAAAAATAGATGAATGCCTCAGAGTCAACCTAGCGAGGGGTGATGGCCTGGGTGGGACGAAGGAACAGTGGTCCAAGTTAAGGGATGGCATTGTGAAGGCAACAGACCTCTGCACAAATGATGTGAGCAAAACAGTAGGAAAAAGAGATCGGTATGGTTTTTAAGGGAAGTGGCCAAAAAGGTCCAGGCTAAAAGGGCAGTATCTGTGGAGGCAAAGAGACGTGAGCAAGGGAGAGGATAGGAGATGTACCAGGAGAAGCTGCAGGAAGCAAGGAAAGTGGTGATGAGAGCAAAGGAGCAACAAGGAAAAGGATAGCCCCAGGGGTATCTAAAGGACAAGACCTTTTTAGGTACGTAAGTGAAATAAGAAGGCTGGGAGGGATTGTGTGAGATTAAAATAGACTGCAGAGGAGGATCAGGAAAATCAGATATCCTGAACAGATACTTTTGTTCAGTCTTCATGGAGGAATGGGAAGGGAAAGCTGCAGGAACATCGAGGGGAGGAGGGAGGTAGACATGTCCATTTACATAGGACTTCCAAATCTGAAAGTGGACAAAGCTACAGGGCCAGATGGAGCACACCCAAGGGTGTTGAGGAGCTCAAGGAGATATTGGCTGTACCTCTGTCCTATCAACAACTCACTGGCAATAGGAGTGGTTCCAGAGGACTGGAGGAGGGCAGATGTTGCCCTGCTTCATAAAAGCAGTAGCAGGGAGGAGACTGACAACTCCAGTTTGGTTAGTCTGACATTGTGCTGCTAAAGGAAAGGATTGTAGAGTATCTTGAATCCAGCATGAATTCATGGAGGAAGGTAATTACAGACAAACCTGATAGATTTCTTTTACTGGGTGACCAGGAAAATAGATCAAGTGGGGCAGAGGACATAGCCACTTAAGATTTTAGCCAAAGGAGCTGTGACACCAGCCATATGGGTGGCTCATAAGGAAACTGGATGAGCTTAGGGTGCGAAAGGTGGTAAACTGGGTAAAAATTGATTAAAGAACTGCTGACGCCTCAAAGAAAATCTCTTGAAAACATAATACTTAGTACAATTCAGCTTGCATTCCATATAAATTCTATAGATTCTCCTCCATTATTTATTGCTAAGAACATTTACATGAATACATGAATTTATCCCTTGGAGTTCTTCTGCATCTGTAACTTATTCCCTACTTCAAACCATAATTCTCTGCTGTGATATCACACTCTGTTGCCATGGGGAGTATGCGATGTCACAAGCAGTGCATTATGACCTCAAGTAGGGAGAAAGCAACAGAGTAGATGAACTCCTTCAAGAGCAAATATTCTGTTTTCATGCAGATGACCTCAGTGATAAATAATGGGAGGAGAAAACACAACTAATGTGAAATACAAGCTGAGCTGTGTCTAATATTATGTTTTGCTAAAAGTTCTCCTGAAGGTGTCAGCTGCTCTTCGATAAATAGGCTGCAGTGGATGATGGTAAACAGAACTTACTTGAGGGAAAGGAGGGTTACCAGTGAGTACCTCAGGGCTCAGTACTGTGACCAAGTCCTCTTTAATGCCTTTATAAGTGATATTGCAGATGAGCTGGAAGGAAGGTATGCCTCTTTGCAGATGATGCCAAAATCTGCAACAGGGTGGACATTGGAGAGTGGGTGAAGAGATTATACAAAGACCTAAGAAAACTTGAGGAGTGGTCAAGGGGTATGGCAGCTGGCTTCACGTAAAAGTGCAAAATCATGTACCTAGGGCACAGAAACCCAGAGTCAGAGTATAAAATGGGAAGAGGTACTGACAGTTACTAAACAGGAAAGGAACTTTGGAGTACTCATATCTGATGACATCAAGGTGGCAAGGCAGTGCAACAAGGCAGTAGAGTAAGTAATGGGATGCTAGGGTGCAGAGGGAGGGATATCACCAGCAGAAGGAGGAGGGGTGCTGTTACCACTGTATAGATCATTGGTGAGACCAGACCTGGAGTACTGTGTCCAGTTCTGGAGACCACATCTCAGGAAGGAAGGAAGGACATAGACAGGGTGGAGGTTGTCCAAGGAGGACAAATAAAATGGTGCCGGGCTGAATCCATAAGCCTATGAGGAGAGACTGGGACTTTAATATGTACACCTGGAAGAAAGGGAGAGGGAGGACATGATACAGACCCGTAAATATCCTCACAGGGTTGAACAAGGTACAGGAGGGAAGTGTTTTCAGGGGAAAGATGCATGAGAACAAAGGGCATGCAATGAGCTGGAAGGGGATTATTTAAGAGGGATGTGCAGAAGTACTTCACTGAAAGAGTGGTGGTGCCTGGAACAGTCTTCCAGTGGAAGTGGTGAGGGAAAGAAACAGTGGTGAGCCTTCAAGCATGAATGGGATAAACACAAGGGAATCTTAGCTGGGAAGCAGAGTAGGGCTGCAGTGACAGTATAGGCAGGGAAGAATGGGCAGACTGGGTGGGCCAGTCGGTCCTTATCTGCCATCAAGTTCTGTGTTTCTGCTGTGTTCTGTGGTACATGAGACAGAAACATAGAAATTGATGGCAGATAAGACTGCTAGTCCACCCAGTCTGCCCATTTTTCCTACCTGCTGCAGAAACCACAGACTCTACTTGATCACTGGCTTTGATCTACCTCTTCTTCCTATCAATAGGGTCCCTTGTGCCTATACCATGCATTTTGTAATTCCCTTACTAAATTTGCCCCATCAGCTGCACTGTGAGGCTCTTCCATGCATCTACCACCCTTTCAGTGAAGAAATACTTTCTCATGTTAACCCTTAGTCTACCCTTTCCAGCCTCATGTTATGACCCTTGTGCTAGAACAACTTTTTCTGAAAGATGCTACACTCCTGTACCTTTTTATGCCCTTGAGATATTTAAAGGTCTCTATCATATCCCCCTCTTCCTCTCTCCAGGGTATACATATTAAGGTCCTCAGTCTCTCTTCATATGACTTATGGTGCAGGCCCTGCACCATGTTTGTTGCCCTTCTCCAACTGCCTCTTCCCTGTCTATGTCCTACTGGAGATGTAGCCTCCAGAACTGGACACAGTACTCAGATGAGGTCTCACTAATAATTTGTATAGAGGTGTAACCCCTGCAAATGGGGGTTCCCAAAGACTTCCAGGAGCTTGCTTGAATGCTCCAAGCCTGAATGGTGTTTGAGCGTTAAGCCATTTATCAGTGAGTGTTTTAGAACCTCTGGTACTGTCTCTTTAAGAGCTGTCTGCTTGCAGACATAATTAGTTTGTATGGGGGACTGTGTGTTTCTTTGATTGAGTACCACTCGAGCTGCTGCCAATTCACTTCATTTTTGCAGTCACTAGGAGTGCAAAGGAACCTATCTGAAAGATGTAACTGTTTGCCAGAAATTATTTAGAGTAATAATGAAATTACAGTTTGTCTAACCTGCTTTCTTTGCAGTCAGAACTGTGTCTGCTAGTTCCCCATTCTAGTTTTGAACTGCTGAACTGGACCAATCAGTGTGGGGTAAGCTAGCTCTAAAATGATGCCTGGACGAATCAGAACTTGGACTCATAATCTGAGCCAGCCACAAGAGGATTGTATGGGCAGTGACTCTGGGAGATGTAGTTTAGACTTCAGTGCCTTTTGGACCAACAGCAGCAGTCTATTGTGAGTGACAGCCAATCCAGTCAAGAACTGGGAGGAACTCAAAGGAAGTGCCCGTTTCGTCAGTTGGAGTTCAGTTGAGCTTTGGCAGTGAAGAAGGAAGGAGCCCTGTGCTTTTCAGTGTGCAGTTTTAGTCAAAAACGTGTAAGGCCCAGAGTTCCGTCTGCAGCTTGTGTAACAGCTTGTTAGGACTGAACCGTCCTGTGAAAAGAATCAAAGGATCTCTGAAGAGTAGAAACCAGGCTCACCCTGTAGAAGACTGGAAGAATTGCTGAAAATTGCACTCGGTCTGTCAGGAACTGAATCTGCTGTGTGTTCTCCCGGGTATTGTGCAGTAATTGCGATCGGGATACAGATGCAGCCTGCCTGGTATAGTACTTTCTTTATATGGATGTGTGAAGAGGTTTGTGTACCTCAAGTGAGCCCTGCTGACATTGAAGGACCCTATCTTATTTGGAGGTCGTGAGTACTAATTCAGGGTTGCTCCTGTTGAATTGCCACATTAAATCCAAATGGAATTACTGTACTGCTGACTGTTTAATTCTCCTTTTCTCTGTGTGAAAGGGCCCCACCAGCTGCCACGGTTTGGACTAGCCAAGGGCTTGGGTACCCAGGGACAGTAACTGATAGGGATAGGCTGTGCACAGAGCCATAGGTAGATTATTAGATGATAAGCTAATTAACCTGATTTCCCCTGTCCTTGTTATATCCCTAAATAAATCAGAGCTGTTTGTTTCAACAAAGTTATACTGCCTGAGGTATTTGTCTATGTTAAAGTACTGTACTGTGATTGTTGCACTGTATCTTATTTCACAGGAGGTCCCAGTGCCGGAACCAGACCTGGGGGTAAGTGTATACTAGTGAAGGTAATTTGATATATTGTGGGGCCACTAGTGGAAGAAAGGGGTTGCAGTGTCCCAGAGGGCTGTGACCAAGTTAGTTTAACTATTGCAAACCCTGACCTCTGGGTGGAGGCACCCGCCATTGGATCCAGGCCCTCAACCTGTTAGTGGCAAATCAGGCAGGGTAGTAGCCCCTGGGATAGCGCCATCTAGGGGTTACATCTTGAGGCTCACCGCTGGGATTGTGTGTCCTCTAGTGGCCATATTTACTGAACCACTGTTAAGAAAAATGGTACCCGACAGAAGTGGCTGTGCACGGCGTGGTGGAGGGTGTACTGGGGAGGAGATCGAATTTCAAAATGCTATGCTTATCCTGGACATCCCCTGGGTATCAATACGGACACTGTGCAGAGTACTTTCCAAGGTGGAAGGTTTGCAAAACCCTGTGGTGGTGGGTGGCATGCTAATCTGCTCACCCACACTTTCCTGGCCCTAGTAGGTTTAAGGATCCCATAGATAGCTCCAAAGTGCCACAGACCATTACCCCAGAGGGAGCCCTCACTGCTTGGAGAGTGATAACTAAGGACAGTAAAGACCGGGGAATCAGCCCCACCACTATCTGAAACTTTTGAGGAGAAATTTGCTTGAATGGTTGCTGGAGAGGGAAACTGTGGAGGACTTGAAGAAACTATTCTTTCCACCTGGGGGTGTTCCTCCCCAACACCCTCTCCTGCTCCAGTGACCGTAATGGTGGCTGAACCAATGCAGACTCCTATTTCTGCACCTGCCATTAGTCACGACTCTTACCGAGGTTGAGGATCTTCTCTGGCACCCTCCCACCCCAAGGGGAGGATGACTGGGAGACCTGGATAGACTATGTTGCCCCAAGTGCTAGAATGGCAATGTCGGAAGGTGAAAGCGAAGAGGGTTAGTGAGAGCCTCCGAGGTCCTGCCCTGGCTACCATCCGTGCAAACGGGCCAGTAACCCTGAAGCGACTGCACAGGCCTATCTTGAGGCCTTGGAGAATGTATGGGAGCCCAGATTCTGATGAGGACCTATGGTGGAGAGTAAGAGATGCACAACAGTACCAAGGGGAGTTGTTGTCTGTGTATGTATCTCGGCTGGAAAAATTGTTGCAAGAATGCCTCAGAAAAGGTAGTTTGCCAGCGATTGAACTGGACCGAACCAGGCTGGACAGGATCCTTAAGTCTGCCCTTCTCAGAACTGCTGTTGCTTCAGTACACCTGGCAGATCGACTGGAATCCCCACCCTCCTATGATGAGTTAATGAGAGAAATTGAGAGTTGAGAAAGACGACCTCGGGAGGGACCTGCACCAATAGCTGATCATGCTTCGAAAGTGACTGAGGGTGACCTATCAAGTGAAGTCTAGGGCAGAGGTTGGCAGTCAATGAGTGCTCTGACAAGGAAAAGATATGTCACAATGGGGGCGAACTGTTGAGAGAGATCCGGGAATTCAAAACAGTCCTTTATGAAGGCCACGCCTGCAAGTGCGGGCCCTGACCTCTATCCGACTGCATCTGTTATGGGGTGGGGTACCACCCATGTATCTCCTGCTGATAACAGCTCCAACTCGATTCCTCGACCATGGAAGTGAGAACTGACGAGATGTCTCCAAATGCTTATCATACCGCAGACAGAGATGGCACCAAGGTTTCCAGTTAGTAATACCCCCCCTGGCTCCCAGTGGCGCCTCGGCCAGCTCAAACTCCAGAAAGTATGTTTTGCTATAATTGTGGGAAAGATGGGCACATGAAAGGGAATGCCAGTCCCCAAAAGACACTGACAAAGTTGCATATAGGCTACAAGGAGAGCTCGAGAAGAAATCAGTGGTTAAGAGGTGCAACCTATAGATCCCAGTGAGGCACCAAAAATGCTAATTCACGCCCTTGTGGCAAGGTCAGTTGCCCGGGCCCCCACTACCGCCTCTCCAGACTGGTCCAGAATAGTGGGTCCTCCATGAGACCACTGTAAAGGTGAACGGAGTGTCTACAAGAGCTATATTAGACAGTGGCTCCCAAGTGACAATTATGTTCCAAGATTGGTATCAGAAGCATTTGTCAGACATACCCTTACAACCATTAGAAGGACTGCATGTATGGGGTTAATAGAAGGCCTACCCTATTCGGTATATCCAATTTGGCTGTCTTTCCCACCTCCGTGGCTGGAGTGGCCAACAAGTAGAGAGACCTAGCCTTAGTGTGTCCCCCACTGGACTGTATGATGGTGTCCCTTGTTGATTGGAACAAATGCTCATATGTTCGAAGGCTGGCACAGTTGTGTTATGAAAAACAGGGTCAAAGACCAGTAGAGCTTTTAAGAGTTCGGCTTTAATTAAGAAGGCCTATGAGGCACAGAGAGAGATGCTGAAAACAGAACCAGAGGAACCCGGTCGGAATTGTATGGAAGAAGGATCCTGAGTCTCTGGATCCTGGCGCCAAATGCCCAGTGTATTTTACAGGGAGAGGTCCGTGATCAGAAAGGATGTTAAGAATAAAATATTAATGTTGGATGCACCAGGCGATGGAAAATTGCCAAGAGGGACTGCTGGTCAAGCCTTAGTATTTGCCTGCTAGAGCCCATGCTTATGCCAGAAGGGTAATGGTCCAAGTTCATAATGTGTCTGAAAGAGACATTCGAGTAAACAGAGGTTGCATCCTGGCTAATGTGCATTGTGCAGACACTGCAGTGCTACCCAGCAGCAAGAGTTCAAGGAAGAATGACAGAGTAACGCCTGACTTGTTTGATTTCGGCGACTCCCGCTGCAGGCTGAATGGAAAGTGAAGATCAGTGAGAAGCTTGCCCAGAGACCAGGTGTTTTTAAAGGAATGGGATGTAGGATGCGTGCAAGGAGCTGAGGACAATATCCGCCTGCATGACGAAGACCATTTCGTGAGAGGTCTCGACGCCTGGCACCTGCTGACATAGATGATGTGAGACGCATCTGCAAGAGATGTTAGCTGCTGGTGTAATACAAGAATCCAGAAGCCCTTATGCTTCCATTGTGGTAGTGAGGAAAGAATGGAACAGTAAGGATGTGTGGATTATCGCACTTTAAACCGCTGACTATCCCTGATCAGTACACAATGCCCCGCATTCAGGATGCTTTGACTGCCTAAACGGGAGCAAGTGGTTCTGTGCGGATCTCCGCAGTGGGTACTATCAGATCCCGATGGCCCCAGAGGACCGCGTGAAAAGACAGCCTTATCTGTCCGCTGGCTTCTATGAATTCATAGAGGATGCCTCAAGGGATTTCAGGTGCCCCAGCCAATTTTCAACGATTGATGGAGCGCGTGCAGTGGGGACATGAACTACTAGAGTGCCTGGTATACCTAGATGATGTTATTGTGTTTGGCAGCTCACTGAGGAACATGAGAGCAGATTATTTAAGGTGGCTGACCGGACTGGAGGACTTGGCCTTAAACTGTCCATTGATAAGTGTCAATTTTTTCAAACATCAGTAAAGTATGTGGGACACATGGTATCCACCGAGGAATAGAGACGACCCAAGAAGTTGGAGGCCTGACCACCTGGCCACAGCCCAAAATCTAAAAGAACTGCAAAGATTCGCCGATTCTGTGGTTATTATCGCGCTTCATCAAGGACTATTCAAGAGTGATCCCCTCTACTTAACCTTACTCAAGGGTATCCCCAACCCACAAAAAATACTAAAGTCAGCATCCCTCAAGACTGAAAGAGTGTATTTTCATCCGAGGAAGTATTTGGGGCCCGCTGACTCTGATTGTGAGACTGCTTTCATGAGATCATATATCAACTTACCCATGCTCCAGTGCTGGCCTATGCCGATCCAAGAAAACACGTCCTGCACACTGATGCTAGCTTGCAAGGGTTGAGGCTGTCGTGTTGTACTCAGAGCACGGAGGAATGGCCTGAGACCAGTGGCCTTTTGCTTGGTAGAAAGCCTGACCTTAATCGAAAAGAACTATCCTGCAGTATAAGTTAGAGTTCCTAGCTTTGAAGTGGGCTATTGTTGACCAATTCCATGAGTACTTGTATGGGGCTAAAATACTAGTAAAACTGGACAATAATCCTTTGACCTATGTGCAGACTCCAGCTAAGTTGGATGCCACTGGCCATAGGTGGCTTTCGCATTATCTACATATGACTATGTTTCGAATACCGAGCAGGTCTGGAACCACATAGATGCTGATGCTCTCTCCCGGAGGCCTGTTCCCTAGAATGATTGGGTCCGACTGGCAGAACCTGGACATTCGGGCACTCTGCCGGAAGTTTGACAGGGAGGAACAAATGTCCACAGGATCGCAGTGGACTGCATGGTGTGATTGCTTGGGAGCCTCTGAGAATTGCATACCTGCTGCTTATTGCCACTTTTCTGCAATAGACATTGGTGCACTGCCTCAGCTGGACAATGACAGTATTCAGGCGGGCTCAATCCTCACGATCCCATGATCAAAGCAGCTTTAGAAGCCCTCTATGCAGGAAAAGATGTGTCCAAATTACGCCCACTGATTTGAGAACTGCACTGTTATACAAAGAAGGTCCTAAGTTGAAACTGATCAACAAACTGTTATACAGAGAAACAGTAGACAGAGGGGACAAGTAGACAACAACAACTAGTGCTGCCTACTGCCTTTCGAGACTCAGTATTGAGGTCCTTGCACAACCACATGGGGCACCTTGGTATAGACAGAACACTTGACTTGGTGAGATCCAGATTCTATTGGCTCTAAGATGGGGGCTGATGTGGGCAACACATTCGAATCCTGTAGTCGCTGCTTACAGAGGAAAGCTTTGCCTGAGGGCTGCCCCCTTGTTAACATAACCACCAGTGCACCCATGGAGCTGGTCTGTATTGATTTTCTAAGTAGAGGTAACCCTCTGCAAATGGGGGTTCCCAAAAGACTTCCAGGAGCTTTTTGAATGCTCCAAGCCTGAATGGTGTTTGACGCTTAAGCCATTTATCAGTGAGTGTTTTAGAACCTCTGGTACTGTCTTTAAGAGCTGTCTGCTTGCAGACATAATTAGTTTGTATGGGGGACTGTGTGTTTCTTTGATTGAGTACCACTCTGAGCTGCTGCCAATTCACTTCATTTTTGCAGTCACTAGGAGTGCAAAGGGAACCTATCTGAAAGATGTAACTGTTTGCCAGAAATTATTTAGAGTAATAATGAAATTACAGTTTGTCTAACCTGCTTTCTTTGCAGTCAGAACTGTGTCTGCTAGTTCCCCATTCTAGTTTTGAACTGCTGAACTGGACCAATCAGTGTGGGGTAAGCTAGCTCTAAAATGATGCCTGGACGAATCAGAACTTGGACTCATAATCTGAGCCAGCCACAAGAGGATTGTATGGGCAGTGACTCTGGGAGATGTAGTTTAGACTTCAGTGCCTTTTGGACCAACAGCAGCAGTCTATTGTGAGTGACAGCCAATCCAGTCAAGAACTGGGAGGAACTCAAAGGAAGTGCCCGTTTCGTCAGTTGGAGTTCAGTTGAGCTTTGGCAGTGAAGAAGGAAGGAGCCTGTGCTTTTCAGTGTGCAGTTTTAGTCAAAAACGGTGTAAGGCCCAGAGTTCCGTCTGCAGCTTGTGTAACAGCTTGTTAGGACTGAACCGTCCTGTGAAAAGAATCAAAGGATCTCTGAAGAGTAGAAACCAGGCTCACCCTGTAGAAGACTGGAAGAATTGCTGAAAATTGCACTCGGGTCTGTCAGGAACTGAATCTGCTGTGTGTTCTCCCGGGTATTGTGCAGTAATTGCGATCGGGATACAGATGCAGCCTGCCTGGTATAGTACTTTCTTTATATGGATGTGTGAAGAGGTTTGTGTACCTCAAGTGAGCCCTGCTGACATTGAAGGACCCTATCTTATTTGGAGGTCGTGAGTACTAATTCAGGGTTGCTCCTGTTGAATTGCCACATTAAATCCAAATGGAATTACTGTACTGCTGACTGTTTAATTCTCCTTTTCTCTGTGTGAAAGGGCCCCACCAGCTGCCACGGTTTGGACTAGCCACTAGGGCTTAGGTTCCAGGACAGTAACTGATAGGGATAGGCCTCTGCACAGAGCCATAGGTAGATTATTAGAGTGATAAGCTAATTAACCTGATTTCCCCTGTCCTTGTTATATCCCCTAAATAAATCAGAGCTGTTTGTTTCAACAAAGTTATACTGCCTGAGGTATTGTCTATGTTAAAGTACTGTGATGTGATTGCTTACTGTATCTTATTTCACAGGAGGTCCCAGTGCCGGAACCAGACCTGGGGGTAAGTGTATACTGGGAAGGTAATTTGATATATTGTGTGGGCTACCAGGAAGAAAGGGGGTTGCAGTGTCCCAGAGGGCTGTGACCAAGTTAGTTTAACTATTGCAAACCCTGACCTCTGGGTGGAGGCACCCGCCATTGGATCCAGGCCCTCAACCTTGTAGTGGCAAATCAGGCAGGGGTAGTAGCCCTGGGATAGCGCCATCTAGGGTTACATCTTGAGGCTCACCGCTGGGATTGTGTGTCCTCTAGTGGCCATATTTCAGAACCACTGTTAAGAAAAAAGGTACCCGGCAGAAGTGGCTGTGCACGGCTGGTGGAGGGTGTACTGGGGAGGAGATCGGCACTCTCAAAATGCTATGCTATCCTGGACATCCCCTGGGTATCAATACGGACACTGTGCAGGTACTTTCCAAGGTGGAAGGTTTACAAAACCCTGTGGTGGTGGGTCGGCATGCTAATCTGCTCACCCACACTTTCCTGGCCCTAGTAGGTTTAAGGATCCCATAGATAGCTCCAAAGTGCCACAGACCATTACCCCAGAGAGCCCTCACTGCTTGGAGAGTGATAACTAAGGACAGTAAAGACCTGGGGAATCAGCCCCACCACTATCTGAAACTTTTGAGGAGAAATTTGCTGAATGGTTGCTGGAGAGGAAAACTCAGGAGGACTTGAAGAACTATTCTTTCCACCTGGGGTGTTCCTCCCCAACACCCCTTCCTGCTCCAGTGACCGTAATGGTGGCTGAACCAATGCAGACTCCTATTTCTGCACCTGCCATTAGTCACGACTCTTACCGAAGGTTGAGGATCTTCTCTGGCACCTCCCACCCCAAGGGAGGATGACTGGGAGACCCTGATAGACTGTTGCCCCAAGTGCTAGAATGCAGTACTCGGAAGGTGGCGAAGAGGGTTGTGAGAGCCTCCGAGGTCCTGCCCTGGCTACCATCCGTGCTAAGCGGGCCAGTAACCCTGAAGCGACTGCACAGGCTATCTTGAGGCCTTGGAGAATGTGCATGGGAGCCCAGATTCTGATGAGGACCTATGGTGGAGTAGAGATGCACAACAGTACCAAGGGGAGTTGTTGTCTGTGTATGTATCTCGGCTGGAAAAATTGTTGCAAGAATGCCTTCAGAAAAGGTAGTTTGCCAGCGATTGAACTGGACCAACCAGGCTGGACAGGATCCTAAGTCTGCCCTTCTCAGAACTGCTGTTGCTTCAGTTACACTGGCAGATCGACTGGAATCCCCACCCTCCTATGATGAGTTAATGAGAGATTGAGGAGTTGAGAAAAGAGCGACCTGGGAGGACCTGCACCAATAGCTCCGACTCAGACCGGTGACTGAGGGTGACCCATCAAGTGAAGTTCTAGGGCAGAGGTTGGCAGTCAATGAGTGCTCTGACAAGGAAAAGATATGTCACAATGGGGAAGGAACTGTTGAGGAGATCCGGGAATTCAAAACAGTCCTTTATGGAAGGCCACGCCTGCAAATGCAGGCCCTGACCTGACATCGACTGCATCTGCTATGGGGTGGGGTACCACCCATGTATCTCCTGCTGATAACAGCTCCAACTCGATTCTCGACCATGGAAGTGAGAAACTGACGAGATGTCTCCAAATGCTATCATTACACGCAGACAGAGATGGCACCAAGGTTTCCAGTTAGTAATACCCCGCCCCTGGCTCCCAGTGTGTGGCGCCTCGGCCAGCTCAAACTCCAGAAAGTATGTTTTGCTATAATTGTGGGAAAGATGGGCACATGAAAGGGAATGCCAGTCCCCAAAGACACTGACAAAGTTGCATATAGGCTACAAGGAGAGCTCGGAGAAGAAATCAGTGGTTAAGAGGTGCACGTCATGATCCCAGTGAGGGCACCAAAAATGCTAATTCACGTCCTTTTGTGGCAAGGTCAGTTGCCAGGCCCCCACTACCGCCTCTCCAGACTGGTCCAGAATAGTGGGTCCTCCATGAGACCACTGTAAGGTGAACAGGTGTCTACAAAACTATATTAGACAGTGGCTCCCAAGTGACAATTATGTTCCAAGATTGGTATCAGAAGCATTTGTCAGACATACCCTTACAACCATTAGAAGGACTGCATGTATGGGGTTAAGTAGAAGGCCTACCCTATTCGGTATATCCGAATTTGGCTGTCTTTCCCACCTCCGTGGCTGGAGTAGCCGAACAAGTGAGAGACCTAGCCTTAGTGTGTCCCCCACTGGACTGTATGATGGTGTCCCTTTGTTGATTGGAACAAATGCTCCTTATGTTCGGAAAACTGGCACAGTTGTGTATGAAAAACAGGGTCAAAGACCAGTAGAGCTTTAAGAGTTCGGCTTTAATTAAGAAGGCCTATGAGGCACAGAGATGCTGAAATGAAGAAAACAGAACAGAGGAACGGGCCGGAATTGTATGGAAGAAGGATCTGAGTCTCTGGATCCTGGCGCCAAATGCCCAGTAATTCTTAAGGGAGAGGTCCGATCAGAAAGGATGTTAAGAATAAAAATATTAATGTTGGATGCACCAGGCGAGGAAAATTGCCAGAGGGACTGCTGGTCAAGCCTAGTATTTTGCCTGCCAGAGCCCATGCTTATGCCAGAAGGGTAATGGTCCAAGTTCATAATGTGTCTGAAAGAGACATTCGAGTAAACAGAGGTTGCATCCTGGCTAATGTGCATTGTGCAGACACTGCAGTGCTACCCAGCAGCAGAGTTCAAGGAAGAATGACAGAGTAACGCCTGACTTGTTTGATTTCGGCGACTCCCGCTGCTAGCTGAATGGAAAGTGAAGATCAGTGAGAAGCTTGCCCAGAGAACCAGGTGTTTTCTTTAAAGGAATGGGATGTGGATGCGTGCAAGGAGCTGGAGCACAATATCCGCTGCATGACGAAAGACCATTTCGTGAGAGGTCTCACGCCTGGCACCTGCTGACATAGATGATGTGAGACGCATCTGCAAGAGATGTTAGCTGCTGGTGTAATACAAGAATCCAGAAGCCTTATGCTCCCATTGTGGTAGTGAGGAAAGAATGGAACAGTAAGGATGTGTGATTATCGCACTTTAAACCGTGGACTATCCTGATCAGTACACAATGCCCGTATTCAGGATGCTTTGGACTGCCTAAACGGGAGCAAGTGGTTCGTGCTGGATCTCCGCAGTGGGTACTATCAGATCCCGATGGCCCCAGAGGACCGTGAAAAGACAGCCTTATCTGTCCGCTGGCTTCTATGAATTCATAGAGGATGCCTCAAAGGATTTCAGGTGCCCCAGCCACTTTCAACGATTGATGGAGAGCGTGCAGTGGGACATAGAACACTAGAGTGCCTGGTATACCTAGATGATGTTATTGTGTTTGGCAGCTCACTGAGGAACATGAGAGCAGATTATTTAAGGTGCTGGACCGGACTGGAGGACTTGACCTTAAACTGTCCATTGATAATGTCAATTTTTTCAAACATCAGTAAGTATGTGGGACACATAGTATCCACCGAGGAATAGAGACCGACCAAGTAAAGTTGAGCCTTGACCACCTGGCCACAGCCCAAAATCTAAAAAGAACTGCAAAGATTCCCGATTCTGTGGTTATTAGCGCGCTTCATCAAGGACTATTCAAGAGTGAACGCACTTTTAACTCTTACTCAGGGTATCCCCAACCCACAAAATACCAAAAGTCAGCATCCCTCAAGACTGAAAGAGTGTATTTTCATCCGAAGTGAAGTATTTGGAGCCCGCTGGACCCTGATTGTGAGACTGCTTTCATGAGATCATATATCAACTTACCCATGCTCCAGTGCTGGCTTCTATGCCGATCCAAGAAAACTTACGTCCTGCACACTGATGCTAGCTTGCAAGGGTTGAGGCTGTCGTGTTGTACCAGAGCACGAGAATGGCCTGAGACCAGTGGCCTTTAGCTTGATGAAAGCCTGACCCCATCAAGAAAAAACTATCCTGTACATAAGTTAGAGTTCCTAGCTTTGAAGTGTATTGTTGACCAATTCCATGAGTACTTGTATGGGGCTAAAATACTAGTAAAACTGGACAACAATCCTTTGACCTATGTGCAGACTCTCAGCTAAGTTGGATGCCACTGGCCATAGGTGGCTTTCTGCATTATCTACATATGACTATGTCTCGAATACCGAGCAGGTCTGAACCACATAGATGCTGATGCTCTCCCGGAGGCCTGTTCCCAGAATGATTGGGTCCTACTGGAGAACCTGATTCGGGCACTCTGCCGAAGTTTGACAGGGAGGAACAAATGTCCACGGACGCAGTGGACTGCATGGTGATCACTTGGGAGCTCTGAGAATTGCATACCTGCTGCTTATTGCCACTTTTCTGCAATAGACATTGGTGCACTGCCTCAGCTGGACAATGACAGTATTCAGCGGGCTCAATCCACGATCCCATGATCAAAGCAGCTTTAGAAGCCCTCTATGCAGGAAAAGATGTGTCCAAATTACGCCCACTGATTTGAGAACTGCACTGTTATACAAAGAAGGTCCTAAGTTGAAACTGATCAATAAACTGTTATACAGAGAAACAGTAGACAGAGGGGACAAGTAGACAAACAACAACTAGTGCTGCCACTGCCTTTCGAGACTCAGTATTGAGGTCCTGCACAACCACATGGGGCACCTTGGTATAGACAGAACACTTGACTTGGTGAGATCCAGATTCTATTGGCCTAAGATGGGGGCTGATGTGAGCAACACATTCCAGAACTGAGCGCTGCTTACAGAGGAAAGCTTGCCCCAGAGGCTGCCCCCTTGTTAACATAACCACCAGTGCACCCATGGAGCTGGTCTGTATTGATTTTCTAAGTTTGGAGTCAGATCAAAGAAATATCAGTAATGTGCTGGTGGTCACTGACCATTTCACGAGATATGCCCAAGCTTTCCCACAAAGACCAGAGCATCCACTGTAGCCAAAGTACTTGTAGAAAACTTTTTGTTCACTATGGGGCTCCACAAAGAAATCCATTCTGATCAAGGAGAGACTTTGAGAGTCGATCTGATCAAAGAGATGCTTTCTGAGAGTGCGAAACCAGAACCACCCTTACCACCCCACTGAGACCCACAGCCTGAACGCATTTCAACGCGCTACATAGATGTGACACCCTGCACCCAAGGACAAGCCTAGATGGAGCCAACAAATTAGCACCCTCATACATGCTTATAACTGCACTAAAAGTGATGCCACTGGATTCTCCCCTACCGCCTGATGTTTGGAAGAGAAGCTCGACTACCCAGTAGATGTGTGTTTGGGGTCACTCCTGATGGGGTTCAAGCTGACAACTATTTACAGTATGTGCAAAGTTAAAGGCCCAGCTAACTCATGCACTCACTGGCTCAAACCATGGCTGCCAAAAGAAATCTGGCCAACAAAGAAGGTATGATAAAGGTGAAAGCACAGGAACTCCAGGAGGGAGATCGGTATGCTAAGAAATCTGGGACTGCATGGCAAGCACAAGATTGCTGACAGATGGCACCATCTCCCTCACATTGTAGTGGGCAAACTAGATGATCTGCCAGTGTACAAAGTAAGGCCTGAGAATAATTCAAAGATGTAAAACCATGCATAGAAATCATTTACTGCCCATTGACAAATCTTAATGAGTCTGAGCCCCTAGAGGTATTTACCTCTGGACCAGTGACTAGAGCTGCCTTAAGAAAAGATCAAGAAAGGTGCACCTACAGAAGCAAAGTTAAAGTGTTCCCTCCACAATCCCAGTTGAGCATGACTGTCAGTCCATATCGGAAGAAAGTGAGAGTGACTTTGAATACCATCCTTACGAACTGAGTCAATTGTTTGAGGCAATCCCTAGTCAATACTGGAGACAAAGCTGGGCCTTCTGGACTGTCTAAGCTCACTCATCCCTGGAGCCAATGCTCCCAGAAAGTGAAGTGAAACATCAGATCAGATGAAATGGAATCAGTGTGCATGGTTGAACTGTTTGAGTTCAGGAGGAAATGATAGATTGGGGCAGACTGGTGATACACCGAACAAGAAGAAGAGTATTTTGAGTGCCTGACAGTCCACTGCCAGTGTCCGAAAGCTCTCCATGCGAGCCAAATGTTGTGGACTCCAGAAACTGTAACTCCCTGGAGCTGAAAGTGCCCCAGGTTCTAGCTACCCCCATGGAGACTCCCCTGACAAGTGAGGACAATGCTGAAAATGAGGCTCAGAGTGCAGAGACTATAACAGTTCCCCCTAGAAAGACTGGCTCAGAGCTGTAAAGCCTGTGGTGCACCTCAGTTATGATTCACTTGGGAGGCCTGTGGACTTGCGTCTCAATGTTGTCCCATAAAGGAGTGTATGTGTCCCCAGTTCATTGCCCAAACTGAGCGTTAGTGCTAACTCCAAGTTACTTGTGTTGCCTTTCAAGTATGCTGCCTCCTGTCCAGCCCCAAGGTAACTGATAGGAAGGTCCTCTCTTCAGGTTTCATGTACAAGAGGTAATAACTTGAGTTATGGTGATCAATGTGTATGTAATACTGTGTAAAAGTGACGTACTGCAATGTTTCAGAAATGTGGTCTTGGTAAAATGATATATTGACTTAGTGATTACATATGCGAGCCTAATGCAAATGTATATGGGTTGCAGTTGAAACTTATGGGGTACTTTCTTGACGCGGACGCCAAGCTTTCCCAGGCCAGGAAGGGTGTAACCCCTGCAAATGGGGGTTCCAAAAGACTTCCAGGAGCTTGCTTGAATGCTCCAAGCCTGAATGGTGTTTGGCGTTTTAAGCCATTTATCAGTGAGTGTTTTAGAACCTCTGGTACTGTCTCTTTAAGAGCTGTCTGCTTGCAGACATAATTAGTTGTATGGGGGACTGTGTGTTCTTTGATTGAGTACCACTCGAGCTGCTGCCAATTCACTTCATTTTGCAGTCACTAGAGTGCAAAGGAACCTATCTGAAAGATGTAACTGTTTGCCAGAAATTATTTAGAGTAATAATGAAATTACAGTTTGTCTAACCTGCTTTCTTTGCAGTCAGAACTGTGTCTGCTAGTTCCCCATTCTAGTTTTGAACTGCTGAACTGGACCAATCAGTGTGGGGAAAGCTAGCTCTAAAATGATGCCTTGGACGAATCAGAACTTGGACTCATAATCTGAGCCAGCCACAAGAGGATTGTATGGGCAGTGACTCTGGGAGATGTAGTTTAGACTTCAGTGCCTTTTTGGACCAACAGCAGCAGTCTATTGTGAGTGACAGCCAATCCAGTCAAGAACTGGGAGGAACTCAAAGGAAGTGCCCGGTTTAGTCAGTTGGAGTTCAGTTGAGCTTTGGCAGTGAAGAAGGAAGGAGCCTGTGCTTTTTCAGTGTGCAGTTTTAGTCAAAAAACGTGAGCGCCCAGAGTTCCGGTCTGCGGCTTGTGTAACAGCTTATTAGGACTGAATCCGTCCTGAAAAGAATCAAAGGATCTCTGAAGAGTAGAAACCAGGCTCACCCTGTAGAAGACTGGAAGAATTGCTGAAAATTGCACTCGGTCTGTCAAGAACTGAATCTGCTGTGTTCTCCGGTATTGTGCAGTAATTGCGATAGGGATACAGATGCAGCCTGCCTGGTATAGTACTTTCTTTTATATGGATGTGTGAAGAGGTTTGTGTACCTCAAGTGAGCCCTGCTGACATTGAAGGACCTATCTTATTTGGAGGTCTGAGTACTAATTCAGGGTTGCTCCTGTTGAATTGCCACATTAAATCCAAATGGAATTACTGTACTGCTGACTGTTTAATTCTCCTTTTCTCTGTGTGAAAGGGCCCCACCAGCTGCCACAGTTTGGACTGGCCACTAGGGCTTGGGTACCAGGGACAGTAACTGATAGGGATAGGCCTGTGCACAGAGCCATAGGTAGATTATTAGAGTGATAAGCTAATTAACCTGATTTCCCCCTGTCCTTGTTATATCCCCTAAATAATCAGAGCTGTTTGTTTCAACAAAGTTATACTGCACCTGAGGTATTTGTCTATGTTAAAGTACTGTACTGTGATTGTTGCACTGTATCTTGATTTCAAGGAGGTCCCAGTGCGGAACCAGACCTGGGGTAAGTGTATACTGTGAAGGTAATTCTGATATATTGTGTGGGCCACTAGTGGGAAGAAAGGGGGGTTGCAGTGTCCCAGAGGGCTGTGACCAAGTTAGTTTAACTATTGCAAACCCTGACCTCTGGGTGGAGGCACCCGCCATTGGATCCAGGCCCCTCAACCTGTTAGTGGCAAATCAGGCAGGGGTAGTAGCCCCTGGGATAGCGCCATCTAGGGGTTACAGAGGCATCACCACCTCCTTCCTTCTGCCGGTGGTACCTCTCCCTATGCACTGCAGTACCCCCACTGGCACTCCCTACAGCCTTGGTCATCTGTGATGATTACCCCCAGATCCCTCTCCTGTTTGGTAGCCATCAGCATCTCTCTCCCCATCATGTAAGCCTCCCTTGGTGTCCTGTGCCCCAAGTGCATGATTCTGCACTTTTTTGCATTGAATCTTAGCTGCCACTCTTGACCATTCCTCTAGTTTATCTAGGTCCCTCCTATTTTTTCCACCCCTTCTGGAGTGTCTACCCTGTTGCAGATCTCAGAGTCATCTGCAAAGAGGCATACATGTACCTTTCCTTTTAGGCCCTCGGCAATGTCACTTATGAAGACAATGAATAGCACTGACCCCAGAACTGATCCCTGTGGCACCCCGCTGATCACCCTCCTGTCCTCGGATTGAGCTCCATTTACCACCACTCTCTGTGTTCTATCCCTCAACCAGTTCCTAACTCAGTTTACTACCTTGGAACCCATTACCAGGCTGTCTAGATTGTTTACACGCCTCTTATGTGGAACATTGTTGAAGGCCCTGCTGAAATTCAGGTAGGCCACATCACTGCCACATCACTGCTCCCCCCGATCCACTTCCCTGGTCATTCAGTCAAAGAAATCTATCAGATTTGTTTAACATGAGCATCCCACTGTGAATCCATGCTGCCTCGAATCCTGTGAGCTGCTGGATTCAAGATGTTCCACAATCCTTTCTTTTAGCAGTGATTCCATTATTTTCCCCACCACCAAGGTCAGGCTGACTGGTCTATAGTTTCCAGCCTCCTCCCTTCTCCCACTTTTGTGTAGAGGGACTACATCTGTTCTCCTCCAGTCCTCTGGAACCACTCCCGTTTCCAGCAATTCATTGAACAGGGCTGCCAGTGGTGCTGCCAGCACCTCCCTAAGCTCCTTTAATATTCTAGGATGTATCCTGTCTGGTTCCATTGCCTTGCCCACTTTCAGTTTTGTGAGATCCTTTAGAACTCTGTTCTCCATAAATAGACTGGTGTCCACCTCCCTCCTTCCTTAGTGTTCCTGCCACTCAATTGTGATCCCTCACTGTCCCCCTTTTTTGTGAATACTGAACAAAAATGTTTGTTCAGGATTGTTGCTTTTTCCAAGTCCCCCTCCACACACTCCCCTTCTTCCCCCTTAAGCCTTACAGTCCCACCCCTTCTCTTTCTCCTTTCACTAACCTATAAAACATCTTGTCCCCTTTCTTTACTGCCTGGGCTATTTTTGTCTCTGTTTGCATCTTTGCACTCCTGACTGCCTTGCCTGCCTCCTTCTGCTTATCCTGACACACTACCCTGTCCTCCTCCTTCTGTGTTTCCTTGTACTTCCAGAAAGCCAACTGTTTCACTCTTACCTTCCTCGGCCACTTCCTTTGAGAACCATAGGTTTGGTTTTTTTTTCTCTTGCCTTTGTTTATTTGCTTAACACAAAGGTTTGTTGACCCACTATGGCTCATTTTAGATGGGTCCACTGTTCCTCAACTACCACCCTGTCCTCCCTCCCTGCTAGGGCTTTCCTGAGACATAATCTAAACTTTGCGAAGTTTGCCCTCCTGAAGTCCAGGGCCCTCGCTTTGGTCTGGCTTGACTCTGCCACTGTGCTCATATTGAACCACACAGTGCGATGATCACTGGATCCCAGGTGTCCACCCACCATGACATTTAAAATTCTGTCCCTGTTGGTGAGTACCAGGTCCAAAATCACACCCTCATGAGTGAGCTCTATAACTATGCCTGAGGCATGCCCTTTGCAGGGAGTCCAGTATGTACCTGCTCCTGGCAGAGGCTGCAGCTGAGGTGCTCCAATTAACATCTGGCAGATTGAAGTAACCTACCAGCAGCACTTCCCCTTTAGTCGCCATCTTATGACTGGCTTCCACTAGAACCTTGTCCAACTTTTTCCCTTGTGCTGGAGGTCTATAGAACACGCTTGTGTGAATGGTGGTGCCATTGCCTGTCTCTATGGTGACCCACAGGGCCTCTGCTCCCCCCCTGCAATCCCTGTACCTCAGTTGGTTTTATAGGCCCCTGACGTAAAAAGTTATTTCTCCCTTTTTACCCTTCCTGTCTTTCCTGAAGAGAGTATAATCTGGTATAGCTACATCCCAGTCATGGTTCCAATTATACCATGTCTCGGTAATAGCGACAATGTTCCAGGTCAGCCTTTGCCATCAAGACCACCAGATCTGGGATTTTATTTCCCAGGCTGCGAGCATTCGCACACATGACATTCCATATTTTGTTACTTCCCCTCCTGTCACTCCCCTTTTATACTCATGCCTTTCCTCATTACCCTCCCTGCCTTTAATCCTCATTCTCCTTTTCTCCACAATTCTATCTTTTCCTAGTTTAGTTACCACTGGCGATTTCCCAACCTTAGGGTCCTCCCTGCTGACTGCATTAACCTGTGGGGATGGGCAGTTTGCTTCTTCCTGCTTCCTTCCACCACCACCCTTGGCTAGTTTAAATGCTGCCATTGAAACACTAAAACTGCTCACCAAGGACAACGGTCCCCTCCTGGGATGGATGCAGACTGTCACCCTTGTACAGGCCCACATCCCTCCAGGTGGGTCCCCAGCCTCCAATGAAGCCAAAACCCTGCTCTCTGCACCAGTTCCTCAGCCATGTGTTGAAGTCCCTGGTGCAGAGGTTCCTAGCCTCCCCCTTGCAGTGGACAGGCAGCACCTCTGAGAAGGTCACAGACCTTGCTACTTGCCCAAGGCCCCATCCCAACTCCCTGCACTCTCCCTATCCCCTGCCTCGTCCCTTGCCAGGTCATTTGTCCCCAGATGGACAATGACATCCATCTCTCCCCCCTCCTTGCTGCTGCCATAGTGATACTTTGGATCCGCTCTCCATCCTTCTGAGCTGTGCCTCCCGGCAGGCACTTAACCTCCCTCTCCACTCCACTACCAGTCCTCAACTCAAATTCCTGGACTATGGAGTCCCCCACCAGGAGCTGCTTCCTCCTTCTCTGGGGTCCTCTTCTACCACCCTTGGTGTCTCCATCCTGGGAGGACCACTGCATCTGTCCCAGCCGCTACTTCAGGTGCCTTTGTAGGACTGTCCTGCCCTGCCAGTGTGGTGTAGGAATTCTGTGGTGGTATGGGATTTGGGATATGCCTATGCTCCACCACCCTAACTCTCCCCGAGCCCACAGTTGTCCATCTGCTCCTCCTTCCTGGCATCCTCTGAGGAAGCAGAGGTGGACTTGGTGGTCCCGGAGTTGGTCCTCCTAATCCAAGCCAACTCGGCCTTGACTCTGGCAACCTCCTCCCTCAGCACAGAGAGGGGCCTGCAGATGGGGCAGCACCACAGTCTCCAGAAGGTCTCTCTGAAGACTGCCACCCCACAGCTGCAGCACTGTACCACTCCCATTATGGCTACTCCTTATTTCTAGACCTTACCCACTATCCTTAAAAAAAAAAAAAAAAAAATTTATTTTGTAACCCCTAGGTGGTGCTATCCCAAGGGCTACTACCCCTGCCTACGCGGCTAGTAGCAGGTTAAGGGGTCTGAGTTCTGAAATGGGTGCCTCCACCCAGAAGTCAGGGTTGGTAGTGGTCAAACTAACCTGGGCACAGCCCTCTGGGACACTGTAACCCCCCCCTCTTTCCCTTCTAGTGGCCTGAGCAATATACTTATAATCATTTTCACAGTACTCCTCGTACACCATACCAGTACCCACACTGTTTGCACTTACCACCAGGGCTGGTTCCTCTGGCTCAACCCTGGGGACCCCTGTAAAACAAGGTTATGCACAGTAAATAGCAACAGTACAGTACTCTTGGCACAAACTGGAACCACAGTTAGGTTAAATGCAGCAAAAAAAGGTCAGATCTGATTTATTCAGGGGACTTGAACAAGGAAGGGGCGTAATCAGGTTGATTGGCTTACAGGCTATATTAATCAAACAGTTATGCCTGCACTTTAAGTCCCCACACAGTCACACACTCTGAGTACCCAGGTAGAAAAATGGTGGGCTAGCCAGGAATGTTGCAGCTGGTTGAGTCCTGTGATGGAGGAAAGCAACATGCACAACACACACTACTTGTAATCCAGAGCCGGGGGCTCAGTTCATGAAAGAAAAAGCAACAAGACAATTAGATGACAACACTTTAGATTTAGCTGTTGTTGCAGGGAGCTACCCTGATGTTTACTCACGATACCCAATACTGAACACAGGCAGGACAAAATTGAGACTGCAGGTTGTTGAGCTGGAGTGCCCAGAGAAGCGGGGCCCACAAGAATCACCGAGGCGTCATTCCTTTTCAAGTGTTGAGCAGGGGGCTGATCCCCAGGCAGGTCTCTCATCAATGGCATTCTCTGTGCAGCCGCTAGTCAGGCTGGGCCAATGTGGCAAGGCCTGGGCACAATGGAGATGATTTTGGATTCAGTCTGTGGGGCTGGATGCGGCTTCCAGCAAGCAGAATACAGTTCAAACCACAGTAGGGAACCAAATCGTGACCCACTAGCAGCACACAGCACATTTACACGTAAGGAAATTCTAATGCAGCTTCCAGCAAGCAGAATACAATTCAAACCACAGTGGGGAACCAAATCACGACCCACTATAAGCACACAACACATTCACATGTAAGGAAATTCCACTGTACCAGGCAAAAGGCTCTCCGGTCACAATTACAGAGTCTCTGCATAATCCGGGAGTTCAGAGGTGGCTGGAAGTCCAGACAGGCCGATCACATTCAGCAAATCTTCGGTCTTCTTTAGGTAGGAGCCTGGTCACAATTCAGTGGCTTACTTTGCTCCCCAAGTTCGGATTCAGTCTGAAAAAGGCACAAGTTCCCTCTCAGAGACAGCAGGCAGGCATGCAGGCCAAAACTCAGGCCTTTCCACAGTTCTCCTGCGCGAATCCACTATGGATTGCTGCTCGAACTACCTCGAGCTGTTACTTCTTCACTTCCCAACTTAGATCTACCTGAAACTGGTCTGTGTGATAACGGCCCGAGCGCTAAGCGAACACCGTTATCGCTCAGTCAAGTGCCGAACATTTTCGCACTCTGACAACCCCAAGACCAGAACAATCTGCGTCCAGGACAGATTTTTACTGCTTTCTGTGGGTTATAGACTCTCATGCCCCCTACTTAAGGATTCTCAACCCATAGGGGTGCATGTCGGGGAGGGGTGAAAGCAGTAAAAAAAAAATTCAGGCCGGGCGCAATAAAAAATCACACCAGTGCCTGGACCCGAACCCAGTACCTCAGCCACCCCAGCCACTAGCCAATCCCCAACGCCACTATGCAGTTCAACCAGCAACCACAGTGCCACCCCCTACAGCCTGTCCACCCCCTCCCAGCCCACACTCGCCATGCTCGCTCCCACCACCCCTGCACACGTACGTATAGCGACATCCTGTTGCCTAGTTCGCCCACCCCCTCATCCGGTCACCCTACCTTTCCATTGCCGTGAGTGGATTGTGCCGGGAAGGAGTCGCCATAATGGACAGCGCCCTTCCTCATGCGCCCACTTCATGGGTTACCACCTGAAACTGCAAGCAGTTTGGGACTTCCCCAAGATCCAAAAGGTTTGGTTGGCTGATCTGTCTGTCAGTCACAACAAGGGCTCCCCCTCCAGGTTATTTTAGGCACAAAAAGCCCAAAACTACAATTCCTACAAGTTTTGACCCCGACAAGCCCCTGTAGGCAGGCTCCATTTTAGAGTCCCAAATGTACTGATTGGCCCATTTCAGCAGTCCAGGACCAGGACCTGTTTGGAAACAAACAGAACTGTCCATGCTGCAAAGAAGGCAGGTTAGAACAAACTGCAGTATTATTACTACTCTAGCAAATGATCAGCAAACAAGCACATCTTCTAAGAGAGCTCCCTTTTAGATTAATTATGACTGCAATCCAGGTAGCTCTTAAAGAGACAGTACACAGAGGCTATACAGGCACTCTCTGGCAATCACATTTAAACTGCAATAACGCAGGACACCAGCCTGGCAGTGAGCCTTTAGACAAGCTCAAGGAAGACTTTTTGGGAACCCTCATTTGTAGGGGGGGTTACACTTTGATTTGTGCCTCTCAACCCAAGGCTTGAAGCAATCAGCTTAGTATGTCAATAACCCCACTTCAGCTCAAATCCTCCCTTTATGTGGCCTGGTGGGCCCACCCTTCCTGCCTCTTGACAGGAAATTCTCCCTCTTTCAATTAGATTGGACTGCCTATAAATTACTAAAAGGCAAGCATGGGTGGGTGGGATGTACCGCTTCCCACTTACTAGCTCAAGTCCCCAGCATCTGCAGTGTCCCAACCATTACTTGCAGATCTTTTCTCCCCACCTACCCTGCTATTTTCAAAAGGAAGAGAAGTACTGTAGAAATAAATATTAATATACCTTTAAGGTAAAGCAAGGGTGCTTTCATTCCACTCTGTCAACAAACTGCGCCCTACCTTGCCTCCCTCCTCAATTCAGCTAACCCCTCACCCTACAACTCGAGGTCGAACTGTGCCCGCATCTTTTCACTCCCATGTGTACGCACATCAGCTGGCAAACTTTCCTTCTCCTATAGTCTTCCTTCCCTCTAGAATAGTGTACCCCTTCAAATCCATCTTTCTCCCTCCTTCCCTACCCCTCAAGCGCTTATTCAAGCCAACCCCTACTACTTCTTGTATGATCTGTTCTCATTCCTAGTACTCACTTACCTCAGTCTCGTTGTTCCCCTCTCCTCTTGCATCAACTCATTGTATATAACCATGTAAATATTGTTTGTATTTATTAGATAGTTCTCTATTGTAAATAGTATTCTCTTTTTTAGTATGTACAATTTTTACATTTTCTTACAACTCTGCTGTCAATGCTATATTTTTCTACTGTACCCCCTCTCCCCAGGTCACACCTGGAAACAAGCTCTGCTCATGTTGCCTTTCCCCGGTTACCAACTTTTAAATAAATAAAACTCTGGTCTTCCACCAGAACAAGGAGCAGCTGGAAAAAGGTAAGCCAGTGGGCAAAGTGATGTGACTGAAGGAAGTACTCAGGCAACTAGAAGGAGACTTTAGATGGGAGCTGGGGTAAGTACAGATGACGCAAGTCCTTTTCCAAGTAATCCCTGACATCTAGCAGCTCCCCCTACCTCTAAGTGACCAGTGGTGTAGCACAAGATCCAAGTTCTGCAGCAGAAGGCAGATGAAACCAAGGAGATGGCTGACAAGTGGGTCCAAAAGCAGGTAATGTTTAGTCATGGTGGTGCCAGGGGAGCTGGTGATTGACAAAGGGGAAGTAGGTACACCTGTGTGGGTGGGTTGGGGGACATGTTATAAGGCAGAGAAGAGAAACAGGGGAGCTGCCAGCAATTAGTGGGCCAGGTTGGACTGGTGGTACTGGGAAAGTGGAAGATAATGGAAGGAGGGGCAGGGGGATGTGTGTAGAAAGCAAAGTACCAATAGGAAGGAACGGGGAGCTGAGTGGCAAAGCAGGGGGCAGGGAATCTGATACTGGAAAGGCAGAGATAATGAAGAGATGGGTCAGGGGCTGAGTGAAGGGGGCACAAGTTGGACAGGAGAGCCAGCAACTGAAGGAGGGGGCTGGGAAATGAATGTGTTTGTACCTATATCCCTTATCAGGTTAATGCACTAGCAGCCAATTTGGCTGCAACCAGAGTTTGTTATAATCAGTTATGCAGGGTTTCCCTCTTTCAGGAAGCCCAAAGTTGGACATTTCTTACTGAAACATGATATTTTGCAGGATAATTTATGTAACCTTGACCAGTGCAACAGGCTTGTCTTCTCTAAGTAATCAGAAGTAAGACTAAGTGTTGTGGTTTTTTTAGTTCATATTGTTTCTTATCATTTTAAGGCATTTTAGTTAAGGTATTATAGGTTGCTACAACATTTAGAGAAAAGCAGAATAATGTATGCTATAAGATCAGGACATGTAGAATTTTGCATGATTTTTGGCAAGACACAGCTGCCCAAATCACGAATGTCCTGCCAAAATCAGGACAGTTGGAAACTCTACAGTTACTTGCTATACTGAGGGCTCTGGACAAAAAAGCAAGTGTTCTAGAAGAGGGTGAAAATAAATGAGCAATCTGACTCACCACTGGCTGGCCCACTTTCACTTCCTGTATTAAATCCAGGCAGCTGGCAGCACCCCTTGCTCTGACAGACACTCGTGGAGTCTGTAGTTGGTCTGCAAAATAATTTATTAACATGGAGACAGCAGCAAATAATACAGCTCTCTCGAGACTATGAATTTTAATCCAGGACTAACCACACAAAACTGGCAAGGTTTCAAAATATAACAACTGATCAGTTAGGATAAAAGCTTTGAGAGAGACATCAGCTCATTAAAATGTTAACAGATCAGCGAGCTCAATATCCTGAGCATCCTAGAGTTTAACTGATCAGCTGTTCTGTTTTGAAACGTTACCATTTTTTGTCTGGTTGGTCAGGGATTAAAATTCATATTCTGAATAGAGTCGTATTATTTGCTGCCATCTCCATATTTATAACTTATTTTGCAGACTGACTATGGACTCCCCAAATGTCTGTCAGAGCAAGGGTTCTACCGGCTGCTAGAGTTCAGTTCCAGCGTAGGCCACAAACTGTTGAGCCTGTTTTTTTTTGTTTTTTTTTTTAATTTTATTAGAAACATAGACAGTGTCAGTAGAAAAAGACCATTGGTCCAGCCAGTCCTCCCAGTTGTTTTATTTATATTGTTTTGTTGGCGGGAAAGGGATTTTTCCTATTTTTAGCTTTGCCGCCTGGGGGTGGGGTGGGGGTGGATATAGACTGAAGCCAACTGAAATTGAACCAGATTAAGCAGTTGGTGATATTTTTAGTGAATGGGGGAGATTTGGCTATGATACCAGGGAAATTCCCCGAATCTTTTTGAGAAGTGCCATGGGATCTTTAATGTCCACTTGAACAAACACCAGAACAGGCAGACAGGACCTCAGTTTAACATCTCATCGGAAAGAGGGTACACAGACGTGCAGCACCCAGGCGCGCTATGGAGTAGCCAGTAAAGCTGCTTCATAGTTCCATGCTTTATCTCTTAATAGTCAGAAAATTAACTATTATCCAGCTATTTTTGTCATAAACTTTATCTCTTAATTGTCAGAAAATTAACTATTATCCAGCTATTTTTGTCATAAACTTTATCTCTTAATAGTCAGAAAATTAACTATTATCCAGCTATTTTTGTTATAACTTTTTGCAGCACCTGACTGTTGGGGCCGTTGTGACTGAACATGTCTCCAAAGAAGGATCAGAAACATGCTGCACAAAGTGTGGAAGTGTTCTTTTTCCTGGCGTCTGACCTGAAAGGAGCAGGGCCTTTGCAGCAGCCTGGTTCGATTGGGGATTTAATGACAGTGCAGATCCTAACCATGCTTACCAAAGATCCAGACAACAGGCGAAGAAACAAATAAGTGCTTAGCTGCAGTTGAAGCTAAACTTATCAATTCAACATCCACATCAATGCTAATAACGCCAGCATCACTGATCTTAGGAAAGATGTGAATAGGCAAACCACTGTGAATGCAACTTTTGCAAAGACCTTCTTTTCTCTGCTCCAAAGGACTGCAGCACTCCGCTGCACAGCAGTGCCAGTATTGGGATTTTACCCCAAGTTCCTGTTATAGGACTATAACTCACAGCCTTCCAATCTTCTGGCCTCAGAGGCTAGGGAGCAACCAGCTGAGCCCCAACACTGTATATAAATTATATATAATGTATCCATTTACCTAACACTTTTGTGGATATTTTCTGGCATTTATCACCGATATTTGTACTTTCTCCCCATTTAGAATGAGAATATCGAATTATTTGCACTCTAGGTCCTTATAAGAAAAAATATTCTCACTGCAGGTCCTGATTGGTGGAAGCCAGTAACACGAGCAGCACAATTCTAATTTTAGAACTTAAACATTGAGTCGCGTGCTGGCTGCCCCCAGCTGGTTTCATTTCTGCCCATACTCACAGTTTACTTTCATTTTCTCCCTGTGAGTTCCCTCTCTATTAATAATGTTTGAAAAAAATCACAAGCAACGCTCGTTTTAATAAACTTCATCCATACAACACTACTGTGCCATTTTTTAGCAGAATTCTTCTTCTCATCGCTTCTGTAATAGAATGTGGCTTCTCATACCTCCCACCGCTTCCCTGACTATCCCTCCAATTGATTCTCCCTCCAATTGACTTTCTCCTTCACCCGTAGCCATTATTGAAGCTCCACTGCATGGATTCCCTCAGTGTTGCACCCACTCGCACAACCCGCTGGCTTACTGCTCCAGACCTGCTGCTCTGTATCAGTGTGCTGATGCATGCAAAAGCGTCATGTGCCGCGAGCCTCCTCGGCCATCCAAAAATGGAAGAATACACTAAAACAACAGAATAAAATGGCAGAATAAAAATAAATAAATAAAACCATACAAAAAGAACAAGCGCTGGATGCCATGGCTCCAAAGGAAATGGAAGTTTACTCACCTGGTAAAGGTGATTATAGGAGCACCTTCTTACGGCACTACCAGTCTCCACACATGGGTAATCTCCGGCACTCCTCTCAGGCTGATGCACAACAGAACTTCAGGATCGAAATCCGATCCCTCTCCTCCCCTGCTTCCGTCTCCTCCCCTGTAGTTCCCAGACTCCTCAGTACGAGATCTTCCTGAGCTTTTGGAACCTTCTGAAAATATGAATTGAAAGTAAAGAGGCCCGGTGGTCTCCCTGAGGAGTGCCACCTGTAGAAAAGACATGCCACACATTGTGATGTTATGTAAACAGTTTATCATTTACTCTATTTTTTTGGTGGCACACAGTGTACACAAATGAAGCCATTACTGCCTACGCTTCTCTGCGTAGTGTACAACCTTGTAATCACAACATCGTTTAAAATCAGCATTAATGAATGTATCATTGCATTCTTCAGAATCCTTATTTATGGGTTTGCTAATGTGTGTTCCTCCTCATTGGGTGGGCAATGTAGTGCTGTAAGAAGGTGCTCCTATAATCACCTTTACCAGGTGAGTAAACTTCCGTTATCTATCGCACCTTCTTACAGCACTCCCAGTCTCCACACATGGGTGATTATACAGCAGTATTGGAGTTGACGTGGGAGGGAGGAGGAACCTGACTCAAGGCTGTTTGAATTACTTTTCACCCAAATTCGGAATTACCTGTCAACCCTGTATCCAATCGGTAGTACCTGGTAAATGTGTTGGGGGATGACCAAGTAGCCGCCTGGCAGATCTCCCTTACTGACACCAAGCTTCTTTCCGCCCAGGAGGTGGCTATTGCCCTAGTGGAGTGGGCCTTGATGATGGTCAGTGGTTCGTTCTCCCTTGCCTTATAAGCCTGGGAGATGGTGTCTCACAGCCATCTGGTGACAGTAGCCCTAGAGGCCTGTAAGCCCCTCATTTGTCCTTGATGGAGGACGAAGAGTCTATCTGGCTGTCGGAAAGATTCTGTCTTGTCTAGGTAGGTGCGAAGGGCTCTAGCTGGGTCTAGACAGATGAGGGTGTCCCTGTTAGGGTCTTGTTCAGTTGGACAAATGGTTGGGACTGTAATTTCCTGACCCGTGTGAAAAGCTGTCACCACCTTAGCAATGAAGGACCGTATGGTTCTTAGGACCACTCTATCCGGGAAGAACGTGAGAAAAGGTTCTCTACATGATAGGGCCTGTATCTCGCTGGTCCTCCTAGCTGAAGATATTGCTACCAGAAAGACTGTTTTTATGGTTAAGAAGGGTAGGGGGCTGAATCCAGAGGTTTGAAAGGTTCCTCAGTTAAGGCGTTCAACACTAAGTTAAGCTGCCAGGGGGCAGTAACTGGCCTAGGGGGAATGAGTGATGTTGGTGGCTGCTTTTAGGAAGGACTACACTAATGAGTGTGCCCCAGGTAGCTGTCCATCTGTTTTCCCCCATATTGCTCCTATGGCGGCTGTTTGTACCCTTGAGGATGCCACTGTCAACCCTTTGTCTAAACCATCCTGCAGAAACTCTAACACATGTAAAATACTGCAATTTGAAGCCTTAAGTTGTTTAGAGTTACATCAATAAACAAATGCCCCCCAGTGTCTGTTATATGTCTTGTTAGTGGAGTATCTTCTGGCCTGTAGCAGAGTATCTGCTACCTTACCTGACACCCCTAGGTTCAGCAGTCTGACCCTCTGAGTGGCCATGCCGTCAGCCTCAGTGGTCGTGGGTCCTCATGCCAGATTGGCCCCTGTTGGAGTAATGTCTGGTACAGAGTGAGTTTCATAGGCCTGTCCATCAACATCTTTTTGATGAGGACATACCCATGTCCATCTTGGCCAGTCTGGGGCGATTAGAATCACTGTGGTGCTCGTGTCCCTGATTTTCTGTAGAATCACAGGTATCATGGGTATTGGGGGAATGCATAAGCTTTCTGGAATTGCCATGGGGTCGAAAGAACATCCACTCCCACCGCGTTCTTGTCCTTGTACCTGGATATATATATTGGTAGCTGAGCGTTCGTTGCCGATGCCATGAGGTCTACTTGAAAAGGACCCCATCTCCTTTGTAGTTTGTTGAATATGGCTGGGTTGAGTTGCCACTCTCCCTGTTGTAGGGCTTGCCTGCTCAGCCAATCCACCCTGGTATTTTGCACGCCTGCTAGATGTACCGCTGTGAGGCTGAGAAGGTGTCTTTCTGCCCACAGCATTAGGGATTCTGTCTCCCAAGCCATGGCTTTGCTTTTTGTTCCTCCTTGCTTGTTTATGTAAGACATTGCTACCCTGCTGTCTGTGTGTACCTTTACGTGGTGCCTTGTTACTTGTGGTTTGAAGTATTGTAGAGCTAGTTGGATTGCCCTGGTCTCCAGGATGTTGATCGGCAGTTTCGTTTCTGGTTCTGTCCACTTTCCTTGGACAGATTGCCTGTCCATTACAGCACCCCAGCCTTGCAGGCTTGCGTCAGTTTCTAGGACTCTTGTTGCTCCTTTTTCCAATCTTGCTCCCTGTTTTAGATTGTGTGGGTTTGTCCACCACCTCAGTGACCTTTGTACTTGCGTAGGTATGGTCACCCTTTGGTTGTAATTTTGTAGATTGTAAATCCAGTTGTTGAGGAGTAGACATTGGAGTTGCCTCATGTGTGCTCTGGCCCAGTCGTGTAGGTCTATGCAAGCCGCCATTAGACCTAACAGCTGCATAAGGTGCCACAGTGTTGTTGTTTTGCAGTGTAGTATGTGCCTGCATTGGTTCACTAACACGTTGATGAGTATTTCTGAAGGTTTGACTGTCCCGGTGGCTGTGTTGAACACCGCCCCAGGTGCTCTATAGTTGTGATCGGTGTCAGGTGGCTTTTGGAGGTGTTGATAATCCATCCATGTTGGTTGAGCAACTGTAGCGCTCTCCGGGTTGCTGCTTGGGACTCCTCCTGTGATCTTGCCCGGATTAGCCAGTCGTCCAGGTAAGGGATTACATGGACTTCCTCCGTGCGGAGTGTGGCTGCTAGTGGTGCTATGACCTTGGTGAAAACTCGGGGCGCTGATGCCAGACCGAAGGATAGGCATTGATACTGGAAGTGGTACCCCAGGATGCTGAACCTGAGAAATCTCTGGTGGCATGGTCTGATTGGAATGTGGAGGTAGGCATCCCTCAGGTCTATGGACGTTAGTAGGTCTCCCTTGCGGACTGCCACAATGGTAGACTGTAGTACTCCATTTTGAACCTTTGGTACTTCACAACTTTGTTCACGAATTTGAGATCCAGTATTGGACGTAAATCTCCTGTCTTTTTTGGGACCAGAAAGAACACTGAGTAGATGCCTAAGTATCGCTCATGGTTTGGAACTGGTTTTATGGCTTTGCTGTTGAGCAGCTGGTGTAGTATTGCTCTGACTTGTGTAGGTGTCATCTTGTCTTTCGTAGTGCGAGATTCTATGTATCTGTCTTGTCTTGGCAAGGAGTTGAACTCGATGGCGTATCCATGTTTGACTATTTCTTTGACCCATCGGTCCTTGACTGTTTCGTCCCAGGTTGCGGAGAAGAGCTGTAGTCTTCCCCCCACTGCGTCCGCATTGTCCTGGGCCTGGGGATTCTCATTGCTGAAAGCCTCTGTTTTGCCTATTGAGTTTGTAGCCTTGCTTGGGGTTGAAGTAGCTACCGCGGTCCCAGTTTGAATGATATTGGGGCTTTTGGCTGAAGAAATTTGGTTTGAACCCGAAGACGCGCCTGTCTTGGCCTTGGTACCTAGGACCTTTCTTTCCTCTGTTTGAATAGGGACAAAATCTATTGCTCCAAAAGGAAGGTGGGGTGCTCTGACCCCCTTGGTTGTCCTTGTCTTCCCCCTTCTTGACGGTAAATTCCTCTATGCCTGGGCCGAACACCTTGTCCCCCGAGAAGTGACGCTTCATGACCCTGGACTTTGATTCTTGGTCAGCGTTCCAGAGTTTAAGCCAAATTAGTCTTCTAGCCCTGTTTACCAATGCTGCTGATCTGGACGCCATTTTAAAAGTGTCAATAGTGGCATCTGCCACGTACTTTATTGCTTGAATAGCATAATCCATAGTGGCCCCATGGGCACTGGTTTCTGGTATATCTAGTCGAGCTGCTTCCAGCCATCTGAGAACAGCTCTGGAGGAGTACGTGGCAGCCATGGAAGCTCTCATGTTCATGGGTAACATGTCGTGAACCTTCCGAACTATATCGTCTACTTTCCTGTCCATGGGGTCTCTTAATGCAGATGCTGACTCAGAAGGTAAAACTGTCTTATTGCTCAGGGTCGAGACTTCAGAATCGACTTTTGGGGCTGTAGACCAAGCCTTCTCTTTCTCCTGTGCTAGGGGGTATCTCTTCTCGAAGGTACCCTTCTCCCTGGTCTTTATTGGGTCTGGAGCCTCCCACTCCCTTGCCAGGATGTTTTCCAAGGCTGGGCAAAAGGGGAAGTAGGTGGTGGATTGTTTTCTATCATGCACTAAGGGGTCCAGTCTGTTCTCTGGTTCTTGTATGGGCTCATTAATTCGGAGTGTTTCGCACACTACCCTGATGATCTCTGGGATGGAGTCGAAGGGGCGTAGGCTGGCGGCCGTGTTTTCCTCGGCCTCCTCTGCCTCAGGGTCTTCATCCCCCTAGTATGGAGATTCTGAACCGTCATCTGGGATAGGAATCGGGGCACCCCTCTGACGTTTTGGAGGAGGGGGTTTCTCTGGAGACCGGGCCCGTTTGTCTGCCCCCAATGTGTCCATTCTGTCCAACAGTTTTTGGGAAAGCTGAACTACAACGCTCTGAGATGAGGTGGAAGCGCTATCTTGTAGGATGTCCTCCTCTGGGGATCCCGAATTTGAATTGAAAATATTTGGTTCTGCATCAACCATGCATAGGAGCATAGGTCTCCCAAGTCGGAGGTTAAAAGAATATGGGGACATTTTCTGCAAATCCATCTGGAAGTCATTTTGTCTCCTCTGAAAAACATAATAGAGTAGGGGAGGAGATGTAACTGTTGTTCAGCACCTTAATGCAACTATTAAAAAACTGTACACATACTAGCCAGAAGCATGGAGCCGCGACCTGGTTCAGCTTCTGTAGTAAGGGCCAAGCAATATGACTGTACCCAGTAGAACAGATGCCCATGGCATTAAAAACAATGGAGCCTTGTTACTTGCAAAACGAGTCTTAAACAGTTTCTCTGCTTCCCCTGAAGAGCCTCAGTATGCATTCTTGTATCCCCTTATAACCAGTCGAAAATTGCTGGTTTGGAAAAGTTAAGCGTTTCCCTTTTAATTGGAAAGGACATGGCCCCTTTAAGAACTGTCGGCCTTGCGCCACCATTTTAGGTAAGGGGAGAGTACCACAGGGTGCTGCCATCTTAGGTGGGGATATAACGAAACCGTGATAGGTCGGCTAAGTTCTCGTGAGAGGAAGGGCTCTCGAGAAAATGGAGGAAGAGAGAAGGCATGGCTTGTCTCGCAGCACGGAGAACGCCGAGTAAGGGAAGCTGCCTAAAGGCGCTTGGGATGGAGGAGCAGAGCGAGCGTGGTCGCACCAATGCCATGAGGAAGGTAGGCTAATTAAGGGGGGGAAGCAGACATCCATTGAGTACAACGTCGCCCTAGCGGTTGAACAAGGTGAACCACGAGGAGCGCATCCAGCGTCCTGTTGCTGAGGCACCAAATAAAACATAGACAAGGCGCTGCGTCAGCATGTGGTCTAAAAGCAAAACAAAATGGTTATATTAAATGCACGCTGAAGTTAGTGTAGCTTCTGCCTGCCGGCTGAACAAGGTGAGCCGGTCTGAAGCTGGGCACATAGGCGTTATCCTGCTCTCAATGTGCACCTGTATTCTTTCCTTAGCAGAACAAGGTGTACTGAGGAATGAGTGAGACAGAGAGTCTCATACAATTCTGCCTGTGCACAATTTTTATAAAATACACTAGTCCCTGATGGTCCCGGACGCTCGTCGATTTGTTAACTAATTCTGCAACAACAGTAAACATGCTGGCTGAATTTTGGAAGTATAATGTAGGGGTTTGTGAAAAAAATCTTACCTTTCTTGGCACAGAGTCAACAATCTGTGACCAGCCTGGAGAGATGCACAAAAGAAACTGAGGAGTCTGGGAACTACAGAGGGGGAGACGGAAGCAGGGGAGGAGAGGGATTGGATTTCGATCCTGAAGTTCTGTTGTGCATCAGCCTGAGAGGAGTGCCGGAGATTATCCATGTGTGGAGACTGGGAGTGCTGTAAGAAGGAGCGATAGATAATACTCCTGATTTTTCTCACTCATGCTGTTTGACCTTTGGCATCACTCATGGTTCCGCTGCTCGTAATGTCATAAGATCAAACAGCACTTGAGAAAAATATAATGGATATTTCTCTTGGTACTATGTCATATCCTTTATATATGTATGTATATAAACAGTTGTACCCTATCCTACCCTGAGACCTATTATCTAAAAGAGTTTTTGCCCTCATCTCCCCCCTTGATCCTTGCCTGTCTTCTACCCCCCAACTAGCTGTTAAGCCCTTCGCTCTATCTCAGTCATACTTAGAACCATTAATGGCCTTTGTAGCCACTACCTCTGCAGGTAGGCTGTTCCAAAGCTCAGTCACTCTCTCTATGATATAATACTTTCCCATACCCTTGCTGAATCTCCCCCTCACCAGCTTCCACCTTATGCCCTCTTTATTTTTTTCACCTCACCTTTCCTACTAAATAATTCTTCATAGTTTACCTTGCTCATCCTTTTCAAGAACTTGAAGGTCTCTGTCATATCGTCCCTTTCCCTTCTGGCCTCCAGCAAGTACATGTTCAGTGCCCTGAGCCAGTCCTTGATGGATTTGCCCTGCTGGCCTTGAATCATCTTTGTTATTCTACACTGCTCTGTCTCCAGCCTGGCTTTGTCTTTCCTTAGGTTTAGACTCCAGAACTAGGCACATCTTACACTGTCTTGAGGTTTCTGCCTGCTGCCCATCTGAATTCTGATTACCTTCTGTCTATTTTGCTGGTTCAGGCACTTGCACACACTATTTTAACAAAACATCATAGTTTTCACTGGCAGGATATTGCAGTCTCTTCCCTCCAACACTGGTATGAATGGAGCTCTAGCTACTGTAAACAGACTCATATAGTCTTGCAGGAGTCTGAAATCCATGCTAAAGAATGCTTATGTGATGTTGTCTTGTCCCGACTACTGTATAACTGATTTTGTCATATTGGTTTAGTGTAGAACCATTCTACCAGCACCCAAGTCTGGATGGTAACAGAGTTAGACACTTTCAAACTTGCTAATCCAGTTTAAAAGCTACAGTCATGGTCTCATGGGCGAACAAGAAATCAAGAAAGCCTTTCAGGCAGGTTAGAGATAAGGCTGTGTGCAGACAGCATGAATTCCAGACTTGATAAATTCTTAGGGGACAAAACTATTTCAGGTTACTACTGTTATGGTAACAGAGAGACAGACATGATGGGCCAATCTTGTTACATCAGTACACAGTAGAAATAGAAGTGGGGTCCTAAGATAATATATGTCTCTTCTGTATACCTTCAGTTGTATATATTTCTCACTTCTGTACAAAAACCATACAAATATTTGGCATCATTGCTAGCTGTTTACATGTTTAACCTTGCATGTATACCATAAAATCAATATGTGGGTACCGATTGGTGGATGTAGGTTAGATCGACAGGGTAGAGGAAAAATGGGGAATAATCAAGGGGGCAGTTTGGAGGTGATTGACTCTTGTACCAGGAAGATCACCAAAAGGATCAAGCACAAAAGACCAATGAGGTTCTTATGGCAGGTAAAGGAGACTGTAAAGGCAAAAAAAGGGCCTTCATAATGTACAAGGTGGCTAAAGGGGGGAAGGAATGGAAAAAATATCAGGTCAGGCTAAAAGAGGCAAAAGTGGCAGTCAGGAAGGCAAAGGCAGACTCAGAGCTGATGATTGTCGAGGGTATGAAGGGAAGGGGGAATAATTCTTTAATGACATTCAGTAGAAAAAGAAGGCTGGCTGGGGCATAGCCAAGTTAGCTGAGGAGGGGAGAGTTGTGAAACACTATGAGCAGAAGGCCAATGTCCTAAACAACTACTTCTGATCAGTATTCACAGTTGAAGGTGATGGACCTCTACAGGGAAGCAGGATACCAAGGCAGTCATATGGGGGCACAGGAAATGGGGAGGGTGGTGAAAATGGCTGACTAGGTGAGAAAAGGGCTAGTAGCATCTGAAGGAGTTCTTTTGAGCTGGGACTGCAGGGGAGCTGGCCGCATCTTCGTGTCACGTCGGCAATGTCCTGAGCTTTTTCACCATGGGGGCGGCATCAGCTGGCTGCAGCAGGGCCTCTCACTTCATCGGTGGCTGGGAGAGGCAGTCACCTTGGTTGGAGTGCTCTGGCCATGCAGGCCAATCAAATCAAAGGGTGCGAAGGATTGAACTCTCAGCTGGGCTATAAAGTGGCAATCCCAGCCACATTCAGGAGGGACAGCGTCTGAAAGAAGTATTTGCATCCCACTCCTACCCCGACTCGACCCTGACCTCTATTAAACTGGCTGAGGGGGAGGAGCATTGGTGTTTGGTCTGGACTGGGGTGGTCTGCACAAGCAAGTGGTACTATTGGCATGGTGTGCAATCTGTCTGGTTTGGACTGGGGTGGGATTATATCTTGGCTACATCTATTTGTACTATTTGATTTTGTTTGGGGCTTAAATGTTGGGCAAGGTTTAAACTGACAGCATTCTATCTTGGATACATCTTTTTGTGCTATTTGTTTTTGCTTAAATGTGCATGGTTTAAATTGACAATGTACCAAATTGCTATTGTCACCCTTGCAGCAAGGGTGCTTCTTGTCTATATTTTCCTGGGGA
This sequence comes from Neoceratodus forsteri, assembly GCA_016271365.2. Taxonomy (NCBI): domain Eukaryota; kingdom Metazoa; phylum Chordata; order Ceratodontiformes; family Ceratodontidae; genus Neoceratodus; species Neoceratodus forsteri. The sequence continues at coordinate 429,805,947 of CM057452.1, forward strand.
TAACTGGGTATTCTGTCATCAGGTCCTACTGTGGCGAAGGCAGGGTTCCCAAGTCATGAGTGCGGGCATCTTTGGTAGGGTGGTGGGGTGCACGGGGTGTGGGTTGGCCATGGTTCTGTCCTGGGCTTGGAGGGTGGGGGGCTGTCTGGTGTGTCGACAGCTGGAGCAGATCAAGGAGGAGGTGGAGAGGATAAGGAGGATCCTGGCTGGGGGGAGGGGGGGTTGCCCTGGTTTTGGTGGTGGTAGGTGGCATAGTGGGGAGGGTACTTGTGGTGCAGCAGCTATACCATGGCATTGGTGACAGGCGGCATAGTGGGGAGGATACTTATGGTGCAGCAGCCTACCGCTGCGTGATGAATTGGGTGGGAAAGGAGGAGAGAGTGAAGGCAAGCGGGGGGGACTGGGGGACTCAGAAGGAGGGGAGTCTAGATGTGGGAGGAGGCTAGGAATCGGGAGTATGCCTGGCAATGGAGGACCAAGAGCTGGGCAGAAAGGAATGAGCGGGGGGAGTGCACCGGCTCGGGGAAGCATGAGAGCAGGCTTCAAACTTAAGAACAGATTTAAGCCCTTACATTGGATAGGGGATGTGGAGGATGAGGTAGTAGAGGAGGAGGGGGCTTGTGGGGGAGGTGGGGCTGGCAGGTGGGATGGATGGGTAGATAGGATGTGTAGGGCAGAGCCTGCCAAGGCCTGGGCAGGGGTGGTAGGTGCTGCTGGCTCAGAAGGGTGGACAAAAGGGGACCGAAGGAGGACAGGCAGGAGGACCTGGTCCATCGGGGGGGTGGACAGCAGAGGAAGCTCGGGAAGGGCGATGAGTCAGCATCGATCATGGGAGGAGGGGGACTGTTTTGGAGGGCTTCAGGGAGGAGCTGTCAGCAGTGGGGAATGTAACTTGGCGGGCAGTGAGGGGAGAGTAGGATTCATGCCTCCAGTAGGCTCACGCCAAAACTGGAAGTGATGAGGGGCAGGGGGCCTGCACATGGAGGAAGAGGACCTGGGGTTGACATGGGTGACCGCAGGCATGTGTTGAAGGAGCTGGACTTGGGGATTGGCCTGGGCATAGGAGGGAAACAGGGTCCATGGGGGGGATGGCTATAGTCGTGAATGGGAGGATGAGCTGATCCCAGAAGGTGTTGTTTCCAGGGGATGCTGACAGGTTAGTCGGGATGGACAGGGTGGGAGGGGGACCCCGGACCTGGATGGGTCTGCTGGGGCGACAGGAGGGTTTTAGGATATTCATGGGACTGATGGGCCAGATGGGGGTACATGAGGGATTGGGCCTCAAAGGCACTCGATTATGGGTCCTAATCAGTACCCTGATATGGGATAGGGAAGGGGATGGAGAGAGGGTTGGGGTTAGGGGGAATGCCAGCAAAGGGGGGGCAGGGATGGGGAGAGGGTTAGGGTACTCCTGCTGGGAGACTCTATGATCAGAGGCATTAAGTGGGATGGGCAGGGCAGGGGAGGGCCCTGTCCTGTCATGGTCCGGAGTATGTCTGGCCTAACTGTGCATAAGGCCAAGCACCAGCTTTATGAGCTAGCTAAGGAGTGTGGGGGAACCCCAAGATCTTAGTGCACCTGGGCATGAATGATATTGAGGGGAATAGTGTGCTCGAGATTAAGGCTAGGTTCAGAGAGCTAGCCAGAGTGTGCCATGCCGTGGGTTGCTCGGTCTCCTTCTCGGAGATCCTACCGGTGCCGAGGGCCAGTGTGGAGAACAAACAAAAGATTAGGGAGGTCAATGACTGGCTCAATGAGTGGTGAGGGGCTCGGCGGTACGGGGCTCATAGATGTTGACTTCTTTGTTGACTGACTGTGGCGAGCCCTCAAATCCCTTAAAAAGGAGAAAGCTACGGATCTGGATGGAATCCACCCTAGGGTGTTATGGGAACTGGCCGACATCCTGGTGGAACCCCTGGTGGCCCTATTTAACTCTTCCCTTCAGATGGGTGGGGTGCCCTTGGATTGGAGGGTGGCAAACATCATGCCCATCCACAAAGGGGGGGGTTGAGGGATGAGCCGGGGAACTATAGACCGGTCAGTCTGACGTCGGTGGTGGGCAAACTGATGGAGACCATCCTAAAGGAATGACTGTGGGCATTCTTGGAGGAAGGGGGATACCTGGATGATCACCAACATGGCTTTGTCCCAGGCAGGTCATGTCAGACTAACCTTGTGGAGTTCTACGACTGGGTGACATTGACACTGGATCAGGGTAGACCAGTGTATGCCATCTTTCTAGACTTCTGCAAGGCGTTTGACTTGGTACCTCATTCGGGTCTGCTGGAGAAACTGTGTAGAATGGGGGTGGGGAGGGTGGTGTTTGGATGGATTGGGAACTGGCTAACTGGACATACCCAGCAGGTCATGATTGGGGGGGGTCATCTCATCTCCCAAAAGGGTGATTAGCAGTGTCCCGCAGGGATCGCTGCTGGGTCTGCTCCTGTTCAATGCTTTTGTAGTCAATATCAGGAGGGGTATCAGTAGCGAAATGAGCCTCTTTGCAGATGACTCCAAGCTGGGAGCGGTGGTGGATGGGGAGGAGGGTAGGGGATCCCTGCAGAGGGACCTGGAGATTCTGGCGCAGTGGTCATGTACCTGGCAGCTGAGCTTTAACACAGGGAAGTGCAGGATTCTTCATCTGTGTCCTAGGAACCCAGGCCATGTGTACACCCTGGGTGGGGTTACGTTGTTTAATTCGGATGGGGAGAGGAATCTGGGGGTGGCAGTGGATGCCAGAATGAACAGTTCTCAGCAACGAAGGAGGGCAGTGGCCAAGGCAAATAGAATGCTGGGGTGCATCACCAGGGGGATTACCTCGCTGAGTAGTGAGGTGATTCTGCCCCTGTATAACAGCCTGGTTAGACCACACCTGGAATATTGTGTGCAGTTCTGGTGGCCGCATTTAAGGAAGGACATTGTGCTGCTGGAGAGGGTGCAAAGGAAGGCAACTAGAATGATTCGGGGACTGGGTGACAGATCCTATGGGGATAGGCTGGCACTGCTCAGCCTGTTCACACTGAAAGAGAGGAGGGACAGGGGGATATGATAGAGGTATTCAGGTATCTAAAGGGGTTGAATGGGGTGGGTCTGGATAGGGTTTTTCACAGAAAGGATGGAAGGGCCACCAGGGGGCATGGCTTGACATTGGAGGATGGGAGACTCAGGGGTGAGACGAGGAGGCGGTATTTCATGGAGACGGTGGTAGAACCATGGAATGCTCTTCCAGAGGAGCTGGTGAAATTTGGCACAGTAGATGGGTTCAAGAGAGGCTGGGACAAGTATAGGAGAAGGATGAGGGCAGGTAATAGCTACCCGGGGGAAGGTACTGAGGGGGAAAGGGGTGCTGGGAGGGGAGCTGGAGAAGGTGTTGGTGCCCTGTTAGGGTGCTGACCCGTGAGCAGACTTGATAGACCGATAGGCCTACTCTGCTGGCATTTTAGTATGTTAGTTCTTAGGGTGGAAGAAGCACTGGGCCCAGATGGCCTATACCTAAGGGCACTTAGGTAGCTGGATTCGGAGCTGGATGAGCCCTTGACCCACCTATTTTTACTGCTCACTGGAGTCTGGGGTAGAGCGGAGGGGGAGGAACTGGAAAACTGTGGACATAGTCCCACTCCTCAAGGTGGAGGGGGGACAGGGAGGACCCACGCACCTGCAGGCTGGTAAGTCTTTCCTGCATTGTAAGCAAGCTGATGGAGACCATAGCGAAAGAAAGCCCAGTGCAGTACTTAGAAGAAAATGGGCTTCAGGACAGCAAGCAGCATGGGTTTGTGCCAGGAAGTTCATGTTAGACCAGCCTGAATGTGTTGTCTGACTGGGTCACTAAGGTGATAGCCAGAGGACAGGTGGTAGATTTGCTGTACATTGAGTTCAGCAAAGCCTTCAATTCTATACCACACAGGAGGAAGCTGAAAAAGTTGGTGGACCTAGGAGTGGAGAAGAGTTTAGTTAGGTGGGGTAGGAAACTGGTTAAGGGGAAAGCAGCAGATGGTGGTAGTAAATGGGGTCAAATCTGGGGATGGGGGGGTCAAGGGCAAGATGCTGCATTGGTCAGTCCTGGGACTTGTCCTATTCCCTATGTTCATTAGTGACATTAGGGAAGGTATCCAGGACATGCTGTGTCTCTTTACTGACACAAAGCTTTGCAGCAAGGTGAACAGTGAGGGTGGGGTGAAGAAACTTCAGAAAGACCTAAAAAATCTGGAGAGGTAGTCAAAGAGCTGGCAGTTGAGATTTAATATCAAGAAATGCATGATGATACACTTAGAGAAAAGGAACCTATGCATGGAGTATTGGATTGGGGGGGGGGGTTAGGCTGCCCACTACAGCTGAGGAGAGGGTTCTGGGAGTTCTGCTCAGTGATTCCCTCAAGCAAGCCAGCCTGTGCAGTGAGGTCTACAGCAAGGCATCAAGGATGCTGGGGTGCATAGGGAGGTTTTGATAATAGAAGAAAAGAAGTGATACTGCTCCTGTGCGGATTTCTGATGTAGCCTCACATGGAGTGCTGTGCTGTTTTGTAGTCCTCACATGAGATAGGACATACTGTAGATAGGCTGGATTCAGTATAGTGAAGGGTCACCAGTTTTATTATTTATTATTAATATTATTCTGGGCTAGCAGGGCAGAACTATGTGGAATGATTGGAGGCCAGATTTGGGGGGGAGGGGCAAGATAGAGATCTATAAGTTCCTAAGGAGTATTACCAGCATAAATTGTGAAGACCTGTTTGTTACAAATAGGGATGTAGTCACAGTGGGGCACAATCGGAGATTGTGTGTGTGTGTGTGTGTGTGGGGGGTAAATGCAGGAGAGATGTGAGGAGGGTCTTCTTTCCTGAGAGGGTGGTGGTGTCATGGAACAAATTGCCAGTGGAAGTAGTGGGGCCAAGTATCCTCAGTAGGTTCAGATATGGATGGGACAGAGCCAAGGGGCTCAGAGTCCCACCAGAAGGAACCAGCGAGGGAAGAGATGGGGGGCATGGGACAGGGGGGATAACCACCTGCTCCGGGACTCTAGGTCAGGCGGAACCAGCGAGGGAAGAGATGGGGAGCATGGGACAGGGGGGATAACTGCCTTCTCCAGGACTCTAGGTCAGGCGGAACCAGCGAGGAAGAGATGGGGGCATGGGACAGGGGGATAACCGCTTTCTCCAGGACTCTAGGTCAGGCGGAACCAGCGAGGGAAGAGATGGGGGCATGGGACAGGGGATAACTGCCTTCTCCAGGACCTAGGTCAGCGGAACCAGCGAGGGAAGAGATGGGGGCATGGGACAGGGAGGATAACTGCCTGCTCCAGGACTCTAGGCCAGAAGGAACCAGCGAGGAAGAGATGGGGCATGGGACAGGGGATAACCGCCTGCTCCGGACTCTAGGCCAGAAGGAACCAGCGAGGAAGAGAGATGGGGGCATGGGACGGGGGTAACCGCCTGCTCCAGGACTCTAGGTCAGGCGGTGAGATAGTATTAACATGGGCAGGCTCGATGGACCTTCGGTCTCCTTTTGCCATCAGATTCTATGTTTCTGTATTTCTCCTTTTGGAAGTTGCATGGAATTTCAATCTGCCGTTGTAAATTGCAATGGAAGAATTGTCAAATCAAAAATCAAAGAAAGAGAGGGCTTTAGGTGACCTCAGAGAGTGCAGTAACTGTTGAAAAAAATCCAGCATCAACAAAGAGATAACTAGTTTATTTATTTGTTTATGTATGTATGTATTTATTTTTAATATATGGATCGTCAATTTAATACTCTAGTAAAGCATACAAAAAAAATTCGGTAATACCATCGCAGCTCCAGTGTTAATACTACTGTCAATCAATGTTAATAGTATTGTCAATCAGTGTTAATACTATCGTTCCACAAGTGAACGATAGTATTATCACAATGCACAACCGTACAAATCAGTGATGGTCCCAAATGTCAATCAGTCCTACAAACTCAAACTGCACCTCGTCATTGGCCGTCTTTTGTCTGTGGGCATTCTAAACACTTTCGAAAACATGGCGGCGGATCATTAGCTTAAGAGGTACAGCGTCTAAACACCTTTCCCCATTTTTTAATTAAAAAAGGACTTATCTGGCTGATCCTGCACTTCCTCCTGAAAAAAAGAAAAGGTAAGACAAACCAAAAAGAAACTGTTCTCACACCATGTGTGTGTGCTAGGGGGCGGTGTGAGGGAGCGAGAGCAAGGGAGACAGTCTCACTGCCAGAAAGTGCGGCAGTCGGCTATGAACAAGACAGAGTTCTCCACAAAACAGCACTGAAAAGAACCCAAACTTGTATCCACATATTAAAAAAAAAAATAAAAGATAGGTCACTGGGCATTACCGGTGTAATACCATCTCGAGGTTCTGGACACAGGAACCTCTCGAGTTTCGCTCTCGAAGTTCTTGTTTCCAGAACCTCTCGATGGTATTACTCACCGGTAATGCCCAGTGACCTATCCATTATTCTATTTATAATTTGTTCACCAAGAAAGGCTTGCTGAGTCCAGGCTCTTTTACAGGTGTGGCCGGACGGTGGGGTACATTAAGAAATAAACATCAAGATAAGATACAGTGCAGTGCTGAGAACACAGAAGTGCACTTTAAACAAGCTATGCATAAGATACTGTATAATGTGCAGACATTGTAGCATGGTGCAGGAGAAAAAATGTACTAAAAGAAGAAATACTAGGTGCTTTCAGGATGCACAAGGAGGATATGTAAAATTTAAGCTGCAATGCCATAACCCTGTAGCATTTTGGATAATTGTTACCTGAAGTTTTACCTAATGACAGAACAGCTGGTCAAAAACTAACAAAACATTGAATTTAAGACTTGACTGAGAAGAAAAGAAGTAGCAGTCTGGCTACTAAAACAATGCTAATTGAAAGTAAACAGCAGAAGGACTGACAAATTGCTTTAGGCTAACATAAACTTAAACACTGATGTGGGTGGGGGGGGTAGAGGAGGGTTAACAGAAGGTACAGGAAGGAGTGCATGCCCTAAGGAGAGATTTAAGAGATGGGGGGGGGGGTGGATTGGGGTAAGAAGGCTGGTAGGCAGGCAGATGGAAAATGCTGACTAGTCTATGACGGTTATGCAGCAAGAGGTACATGACGACTGGGCATTACAGGAATGGCGAGAACAGGAGGAGAGGGTAGTGTGAGCAAAAACGAACATAAAGGTGTGGGGGCACCAACATTTAGAGAGTAAGAAGGAGCAGTGAGAAGAGTGATGAGATTCGAGGAGGGGAAAGAGAGGTTCAAGTAGAGGGAGCAGTGATGGGTGAGAGATGGATAGTGGCAAAGCAACAGAAAGAGAGGAACAGAAGGACTAACCTGGTTAGGGTGGACTTGGAGGCAACACTACAGACTTCATTTGTGTTGTGAAACACCATAAGCAAGATCATCCTGAGGAAAATTTTACAGTGAACTGGAAGGGGGAGAAGGGGACGGCAGAGAGAGATGAACAGAGAGAGAGCTGAGAGAGAGCAAGAGATGGGGATAGGGTTCAAAACACTACAAGACTGAACACACAATTTCTTCTAGAACTGCTTATTGTACTTGTAATGTTTTTCATGACTATGTATTTGACGTGGAAACTTTGTGAATGAGTACTCACTCAACGGTATCTTTGAAGTTTTAATAAAATATATATATATATATATATATATACTGTGTGTGTGTGTGTGTGTGTGTGTGTGTGTATATATATATATATATATATATATATATATATATATATATATATATATTATAGTGGCACAGTAGTGCCACTATAATTATGGTTGAGTAAGCACTTTAATGTTAAACCTCAAATTTTGCACCTTAATAATTTTGCCATTGTATGACGGATTTGCCTGAAATTTTGCATGCATGGTCTGGTACCATAGATCTCTGGATCTGGCTAGTTGCTTTATGATCGGATGTACTGTTGCGCAGCTACAGAATGCCAAAAAATGCAAAAAAAAAAGACTTTTTGCGTGTTTCTTTGCCCGCACCCACAGCCCGCACAGTTTGTCCGTTCAGTCTGAAATGTTTAGGGAAGATGCAGTCTTGCTCACCGATGTGCCTTTCGAAGATTTAGTGAAACAATCCTAAACCATTCAAAAGTTATTCAAAAAACAAATTTCCCATTATAGTCAATGGGGAAAATTAGCTGTGCATCACGAAAGTTTCGCAAATGCCATTTTTCTTTCGCAAATGGCCCTTTCCCTTTCATGATTCGGCCATCTTGTTTTCAGTTAGTGACACAGAAAAATGCCTGGCATTTAACATTGGGACCCTCTAGGTACAGACGGACTGTTGTGTTTACCTAGTGGGGTCCTGAGGATGCTAAACCTATCTTTTTCTGGGGGTTAAACCCCCCAGAAATGTCTTTCCAACTTCGAAGAAAAAGTACTTTCGCAAAATACTTTCACAAATGCTAAAGTAGTTTGCGAAAGTATTTTAAAAATAACTGCAAATGTTTGCCATCCTCCTGCAACAAAACAGTTGGGTCCTTTGGGCTAAAATTTGCAGGGTGGCAAGCCCTGGTCCCACAGATATGCCTTTTGGAGGTTTGGTGTCAACATATTTCAGGGGCCCAAAGTTACAGTGTTCTGAAGTTGAGCAATTTCCTATAGGATAACATTGTGGCATCTGTCACGCCTTTCGGTGCCCGTATCTCGAAAACGAAGCAAAATACAGAGTTTTCGCTACTGGTAGTTTGGTTCACCTTGAAACAAGTTTGGAAATAGTAGATGACACCTGCAGTGGAATTTCTTTCCTACTTGCTACAGTTACAGAGATATTGGCAAAATCATATTCCAAGGGTTCGAAGGGTGCCTTCTCAGTGCTTTTCGATGCCCATATGTCAGAAACAATGTGAGATACAGACTTGGCCAACTATGTCACATGAAGTACTCACTGTCATGTTTACACTGTCACTGGAATTTTTTTCCTTGCTGCTACGGTTGCTGAGATATTAGCAAATTACTGTTACAAGGCTTCCTTGCCCTATAGGGCTGCTGTATGGCTCCGTACCTATGTATAAGTTGGAGCGCAGGGCCCAGAGGGCCTGCACTCCTACATACGCATACCATTATGCAAAAAAATGGATGATGTAAAGGGAATGCAGGGCCCGGAGGGCCCACGCTCCCACTAACAAATACCACTTACATTACACTTTCTCAAAAAGAAGGGAAATTCATTGCAAAAAACTCAGTTAATTCATCAGTTAGGGTTGTTTCCACAGCGACAAAAGTGTGGAAATTCGACGTTAGGATTACCACCCCATCACGCCACCCCCATGCCCCCATCCTCAAAACACTAACGCCGCATTCCCCCATCCCACCCCCACACACACACACATACATGCAAAACACATCCAAGATTGTAAGACACTATACAAGTCAATCACATCTGTAAGCACAATAATCACTACACTGTACTCATTTCACATAACACTATGTAATGAAAAAAATACAGTATGATCAACTCTATACTGCCAGCACAGTATGATGACACATTATAGCTGGCATATCTTTTTCGTACAGTGAAACTTAGTCTGTACAAATTTTCTAAATATTGATTTTTATCTGTCAAACTTCAACAATTGGCTCACTGCAGGTATCACTGCTTCCACATAGGTATGTGGTAGCAGGAAGGATAGAGCTGACACATGCATAGTACTTTCAGATACTGCTCAAGTATGAAACTAGCACCATTACATGTTGTTATACTGCTGCATTACCTGGAAATACTCATTAGCAGCATGTTAAGGTTAGCTTTGGATGTTACAGCTGTTGCTATCACATGTTGCTTGTACACTGCACTACAAACCATTACTTTTATTATTACTACCATTTGTTATTTAAGCAATAAAGCATTAGTAAGGGTTATGTTAATGGTTTGTTAATCACCTTCTAGGGGTGTACTGTGGCACAAGGTGTAGCCGAGTGCCACATGCCCCTACAGGATGATTAACTGACCATTAACATAGTCCCTGGGAGTGCCTTATTGCTAATATAATAAAAAATGTTCTTAAGCAGTGTTAAACCTTGTTCAGCATATGGTTAAGCTCTACATGTATGTTAATAAAAGATTAACATAAGGCTGTTGGAATGTTTGCAGCCAATCAGAAAGCTCCATTTCTCAGACCCTTTTTATAATAGGACTGACTCACTCTATCATAAAAAAATATGTAAACATCCAATGACTGCAACTAGGGTTACCCAAACTGTAACTTCCAATATAGCTATCTATAGATATCATACTGTGCAGTTAGCTAGGCGAAATAGAAACTGTAAATTAGGGGAGGTGGCTTAGAGAGAAGAAAGCCAAGTGTTTGCGTTTAAAAATTGACCTAGATAGCTTGTGGCAGAAAACAGCAAGAGGAAGGAGCTGCTGTTAGAACTTTACTATTCTACTGGACTAAAGAACTAGAACTCTACTACTGGGAACTTCAATTTAGGGTAAAAAACAAACAGAAAAAAAGAGGCTTTGTCTGAGTTGGGTGAAGGAATTGTTATCTGGGCAGTTAGCTAAATGAAAAAGAAACTGTGAATTAGGGGGAGTGGCTTAGAGAGAATGAAGCCAGGTCTTTGCATTTAAAAACTGACCTAGATAGCTTGTGGCAGAGAGCAGCAAGAGGAAGGAGCTGCTGTTAGAACTTTACTGGTACTATATTGCCCTCCACCCCCCACTCTTAGCTGGTTCTACTTTTATAGGCACAGGATTTGACTGACAGGAACTTCCTGTTGGGAGCAGGAAGGGAGTGATCACAGAGGCACAAAAACTCACCATCCTAGAAGGAAAAGAGTAGCTCTTCATCCCCCCCCCCCAGCTGCTGGTGGTCTGACTTTGAGCAAGTAAGAAGGAGACTACTGAGGAATATAAGAACTTACTGTCCCAGAACAGGAGGATCAGGAGCTTTAAGGGCACAGAGGCAGTAGGAAAGTAGGAGAAAAAATTATATTAAAAATAAATAAATAAAGAGAGATAGGAAAGAGTAAGTATACAAAACAACAGTTAAGGGGCCCAAATAAGACATGATGGGAGTGGTACAGTGCAGTGCCCGTGGAGCAGCAGTCTTCCGGGAGACGTTCTGGAGGATGCAGTGTTGTCCCATCTGCAGGCACCTCTCTGGACTGAGGGAAGAGGTTGTTCATCTCCAGGCTAAGTTGGCCAGGATTCGGGGGACCTCCTTTCCCACCCAGGGACCACCAGGGCCACCGCCGTTGCCTCAGAGGTTGCCAAGAAGAAAGAGGAGCGGTTAGACCAGTGGGACTCAGGAAGGGTGAGGGTGGTGGAACAGAGGTGCATCTCTCCAGTTGTACCTGTCCACAATTCATATGCCATTCTGGCAGAGTGTGGCTCCACTATGGAGGCATCCGCAGTGGAGACCAATGAAGATGCTGGGAACCTCCACAAAGGAGACGTACAGGAAGGTGGCATGGGACCCCACAGGAGAAGGAAACAACTCCTGGTGAAGGACTCCATTGTTAGGAGGGTAGAATTGGGGGAGGAAGGGGAGAGGGAGATAAGGTGCCTGCCTGGCACCATGGCTTGGAGGAACAGGGAACGAATCCTCAGGATCGCGAGAGCAGCTGCATGGGGGAAGGAGCTGGATGTCATTGTCCACCTAGGGACAAATGACCTGGCTGTGAAAGGGATCAGAACAGTGCAGGAGGAGTTTGTGGAGTTAGGGAGGGGCCTTAGACAAGTAGCATGCATGGTAACCTTCTCAGAGGTGCTGCCTGTCTATGGTATGGGTGAAGCTAGGGTGCTCCACACCATGAAATTCAATCAGTGGTTGAAAAACTGTTGCAGAGCTCAGGGTTTTGGCTTCATTGGGGACTGGGGGTCCACCTGGAGGGATGCAGGCCTATACTAGCGCAATGGGCTGCATCTGTCCAGGAGGGAAACCAGGATCCTAGGTGATAGGCTTAAATGCTTCATTGGTAAGCATTTAAACTAGCCAAGGGGAGGCACTGAAAAGGAGAAGAAACTAGCCCCCTAAAAATCAGCATAGTTAGTGAGGTAAACACCGAGATAGAGAAGTCGATAGGGGAAGGCAGGGTAAATGGAGAAAAGACGAAGGCAAGAAGGACAGGGATGGGGCTAAAAGTGGTAAGGCCATCAAAAAATGGAGGGTAATGAGTACCAATGCCCGTAGTTTAGGTAACAAGCTCCCTGAACTGGTGGCCTTGATGGAAGAGGGATGCCCAGATATTGTGGCAATCACAGAAACATGGTACACAGAGAATCATGACTGGGATGTTAACATACCAGGGAACACAATCTATAGGAGGGTCAGGGAGAGTAGAAAATGAGGAGGAGTAGCTCTCTATGTAAGGGAAGGGATCAAAGCAACGGAACTAAAGGGTAAACAGGGAGGAGAGGAGGCACTCTGGGTCACCCTGGAGACTAGAAATGGCACCACAATCCGCACAGGGGTTGTATACAGACCTCCATCTTAGGGGGAGGAATTGGACAAGGAAATGATAGAAAGCATCCTTAGGATGGCAGAGAAAGGGGAGATATTGCTGATGGGGGACCTGAATATGCCAGATGTTAACTGGAGCACGTTTGCTGCAGCCACATCCAAGAGCAGGGCCATTCTCGATGCCCTACAGGGGGCATGCCTCAGACAGCAAGTGATGGAATCCACTTGGGAGGGAGCAATCTTAGACTTGGTACTCTCAAATGGGGATGGAGAGAGGATCTCAGATCTAGAAGTGGGTAGCCATCTGGGAACAAGTGACCACCAAACAGTGTGGTTCACGATAAACTCAGCTGTAGAGTCAAGCCATACAAAAGTGTGGGTACTGGACTTCAGGAGGGCTGCTTTTGTCAAAATGGGAGAGTGCCTCAGAAAAGCACTAGCAAACAGTCAAGAAGGAGGAGGTGAAGCAACAATGGGGAAACATCAAAACTGCCATCTCAGAGGCAACAAGCCTTTGTGTGAAGCAAATAAACAAATCAAAATGAAAGAAACAAGCATTTGTCAATGCTGAACATTCGCCTGCAGGTATTTGCATTGGCGTTTGGCATTTATGCAGGCCCCCTGCTGTATCCATGTCCCTTAGCATCCATATCCCAACAGAGTAACTCTCTGCAACCTCTTGCATCTGATCAACATTTCACCCTCATACTTCTTAAGTGTCTGTCTTAGGGAACCCTAATGCCCTGGGCATGCTCAAGGAACGAGCCTGTGTGGAAACTGTGCAACCTGCGCTTGTAACACAGTCATTCAGTGGAATTATTTCACCAAATTTTCAACATAGGCATTTTGTCACCTCTGGTCATGAACACTGTCACTATGATTTTCTTACTGTGCACCAAACACTGATTTCCCACAGCAACTGTGCTATTATGTGCCGGAAGTGTGAAAACACATTTCAGCCAGGATGTGAAAAATGACAGCTAAACTGTACATAAGGAGATGTGGGAAAATGCAAATGTTGGAAATCTGGAGTGAAAATATGACAAACTCACGAAGTTACAAGGGCGCGTGGAAACTGCACAATGCACGCCGAAAAATAGTTATTGTTTGGAATTTTTGCACCAAATTTTCAACATAGGCAGTTTAGGACATCTGCTCATGAACAGTGTCACTGTGATTTTTTTACTCTGTACCAAACATGATTTACCACAGCGGCCGCATTATTGGGCTGGCAGTATAGCCTAGAGGTTAGAGGAACGAGATGTGAACGAGCTTGGTACATCCAGTAGACCAGACCTGAGTTTGATTCTCACAACCTCCACTAGCATACTGTGTGACTCTGAGCAAGTCACTTAACCACCCAGTGCTCCCAGGTCGCCCTGAAAACAGGCACTTGTGCCTAGTTGGCCTTACCTGGTTACCAAAGACTAAAAAATAAATAATAAAAAATTGTATGCCGAAGTGCGAAACACATTTCTGGCCAGGATGTGAAAAATGACAGCTGTACTGGTCATAAGAGATGTGGGAAATGGCAATGTTGAAAATCTGGAGTGGAAATATTACAATTCACAAACTTACGAAAGTGTGCTGAGAAACTGCAAGAATGCACGCCGTGAATAAAACCATATTTATGGACTTTTGCCACCAAATTTTCAACATAAGCATTTTAGGACTCTGCTCATGAACAGTGTCACTGTGATTGTTTTACTCTGTAGCTAACACTGATTTCCTGACCAGTTAGTATTTATTTTGCACCAGAAGTGCGAAAACACATTTCGGCCAGGATATGAAAAATGACAGCTGTACTTTTCATAAGGAGGTGTGGAAATAAGCCTATGTTGAATATCTGGAGTGAAAATATTACAAATTCGCAAACTTACGAGTGTGCGTGGAAACTGCGCAACGAATACTCATAAAACAGTCATTTTTGGGAGTTTTTTCACCAAATTTGCAACATAGGCTTTTTGAGAGCCCACCTCTTGAACACCAACAGTGTAGTTTCATTAATCAGTCCCGAAAGGTGATTCCGCCCAGTGACTGCGAAATCACCTTTCGGGACTGAATAACGCCATGACAGTGACTGAATTCATGAGAAGGGGTGTCAAGAACCCCACGTTGAAAATTTGGTGCCAAAAGTAAAAAAAATGGCTGAGATATCCACCTAAGTTGGAAAAACCCTATTTATGTCATTATACAACTTACTGGCATTTCCTCAGTTCGCGGTCAGCTTTGAAGAATGCAGACATGTTCCCAGTCCACTCAAGATCATCGTGCTGGCCTCTGGAGGTAAGTATTGGGGAGGAGGGTGGGAGGTGGGTTTTCAGAGGGTGGACTTGGGTTGGTGGGGGGGCAAAGTACTCACTGTGGGACTGTTTTCTTGTTTTACAGTAATTTAAAAAAAAAAGACAAAAACGGACACTTTTGGCATCCTGGGGTGGGCTCCCAGTGTGCCACCTACCTATTTGTTGGGGTGGTGGAGTGAAGCCGGCGGGGATTGGGCACCCCCGCCGGCCATACAGTGTGTATGTTGGAGAGGGGGAGCACGAGCGCACTGGGGTGGACTCCCAGTGTGCCAAATGTTTTTGGGGGCTGCAGCTGACGGGGATTGGGCACCCCTGTCAGACACACAGTGTGCTGGGGGGGTTCATGAGCCAAGGGGGATTGGGCACCCCCCTCGGCACACAAGGTGGGGGCCAAGGACAAAAGGAGGGAGGGGAGGACATTAGCAGAGGGAGGAAGTGGGAGGGATTGCCGAGCTGTGCATGACAGCAGTTCGGCTATGCATGCTAATTGCATACATGCTACCACCACTGATTGCAGCGGACCTTTTCTTTGATGTGAAGACCAACACAGTGGAACCACTGTCACGTGCAGCTCAGCATGTATTGGCCCCCTAGGGTCACGCCTGCTACACTGATCACTGCACTGGGGAGGAGGGTCACACACACCTCCAAAACTCATACTGTTGTAAGATGTTCCTTGCGCATGTGAGCAAGCAAACGTAAAAACCACTATGGTTCTCAAAAGAGGTGGCAGGGAAGTCTAGGGAGAAAAAGACAGCATTCAGGAAGTATAAGGAATCACAGAAGGAGCAGGACAGAGAACTTTACCAGTTAAAGCAGAAGGAAGTGGGGAAGGCAGTCAGAATAGCAAAGGCCCAAACTGAGGAGAAGATAGCCAACTCAGTTATGAAGGGAGATAAAACTTTTTATAGGTACATTAGGGGGTGAAGAAAGACAAAGGGAGGGATACTGAGGCTGAATAAAGAGAAAGGTGGGTGGGTGGGCAGAGAGGGACAGTGAAAAAGCAGGGATACTGAACGAATACTTCTGCTTAGTATTCACAAAGGAAGAGGAGGGGGAGGTACCTAGTCCAGTCAATAGAAGCACTCTGGATATCTGGCCCAGTGGCATAGAGGCCTGAGGCGCTGGCGCCTCACCTCGACTCACGCCGGTGACCCGGGTTCAGGAATGGACCTCGGACACCGGGCTGGTAGGGAAGGAGAGAATTGAGCATCCTGAGGGACTGCTCTCCTCCTGGGTGGGTAGTGGGGTTGACGCTTGTTGTGGCAGCCCCTGGTGGAGACCAGGAGCACAACAGATGCACGTTGGGGACGCACCAGAAAAAGCGGAAATACCGCCCCACTTTAAGCTGGATGACAGCTGCCTGGCTCTCTGGTGCCGTTCATGTCCCTGCCAAGTCCTCCATCCCAGCAGCACCCCGGGGCCAAGTGTAGCACTGGCTTGCCCCTCTGGGCTGGCGCATTCCCCCTTGGAGGAGGGGGACACATCTGGAGAAGGGTTACTCCGGGTTTATTTATTTTATTTTATTTTATTTATTAGATCATCAGTTTACAGACCTTTGAGTCATAGACTCATTTACAAAGGCACCTCATCAAGAGCACAATACATCACAGCAAACAAACAGTACTGTACATAACACTTAGATTAAAAAATCAACCAGTGTTACAGGCATTCACTGGTGGTACACGCTTGGTAATAGGTAGTTCACAGTGGTCATAATATAGGTACTCGAGTACCATGTCAGGTAGCAACCAGAGATATTTTATTACATTAGTCAGCAGATGTTGCATGAGACCCCAGTTATATACAGCAAAAGTAGACAGGGGCAGACCCAGCCTGTGGTGAAGGTAAGGGGCAGGTGGGGGATTATGTGCAGTTGCAGCAGCGAGTTCTTGTCAGATGGCTTCTGAGGGAGACCTTGAAGGGACCAAGCTTAGTGGAGTCAGCTATACTGGCTGGGAGGGAATTGAACCAGGAGGGAGCCCGGTAGCAAAAGGATCTCTGGGCCATAGAGGTCCTTACCCTGGGGACAATAAGGGAGGTTTTGACAGTGCTGCGGGTGGAGACTGAGGGGAAGGCACACTGCAGGGAGGTGGCGACCCCAGGGGGGGACAGCCCTAGCAGGGTCTTTTTTTACATGAAGGCAGGTTTGGAAGCAGAGTCTTTCTTCAAGGTTGAGCCAAGTTGGTGGTGGAGTACAGCAGGCATGTATGGGTGTGCCTAGGGGCTCCCAGCATTAGCCTGCAGGCCTTGTTTATAGAGAGCTGGATTCTTGCAAGCACAGTGTTGTCAGCTGCAGCATAGATGGGCAGCCCATAGTCGATTAGCGACAGGACAGAGGAGGTGATTGCCAATCTAAGGGCCTCTTGTGGTAGGCAGTCCCTATGGTGGTATAACAGTCCAATCCTGACATTGGTGGCAGCAGAAAGGGCATTGATATGGGAATGGAAGGAGAGTGCCGAATCAAAGGTAATGCCCAGATACTTGTAGGAGGAAACCTGCTCAATGGGGTTTAGTGTGCTAGGCAGTATCATGTCCAGGAGGCGCCCTGGGTTGCGATGGGCACGTGGGAGAGGCCAGTCGTGTTTGGTGTCCATCCCCAGGGAGCCTATTAGATCAAATGGCCAGGCAACCTGTGGGGCTGCATCACCCCCAAATCCTCTGATGGCAGTGCTTGTAATGCCAGATCGATCAGAAATAAGACAGCAATTATTGCTGCCTTGATTTCATCGGTCGATCTGGCTTTTATTACAGAGACTTGGGTGGGAGACGATGCGGGCCCAATTTTTGAGGCCGCAGTCCCCCCTGGGTATACTGTGGAGCACTGCTCAGAGTGGAGCGCAGGGGTGGCGTGTAGCCATCTGTTTTAGATCCAGCTCGGATTCTTCACTGCACCCAGTAGAGCCCCGGTTCTTTGAATTTGTGGCATCCGGGAGGACCTGATGGGCTGCAGGATTTTTTTCATTTATCATTTTCCTGGTCGATGGGAGAATTCCTGCAGGAGGTCGCAGATTTCGTTGTTGCTAGACATTGGAATCCCCCAGATGTGTTTTTCTGGGGGATTTCAATGTCTGGTTTGACGATGTGAATCATGGACATGGTTATGAACTTTTCCAGAGTATGTCCTCCCTGGGTCTGACGCAGGCAGTTACTTTACCAACTCATCGGGATGGCCACATGTTGGACCTGGTGTTCTCACTGGAACTTGATATCAATGATCTTAAGATCAATCCAGTTCTTTGGTCTGATCATTGCACGGTCCAGTTCACGCTTGGGGCTCCCGCCATAAGCCCTTCCCCTGTTGAGATGATTCGCTGTCGCCCTTTACGGGGTTTGACCCCTGAGGGTTTTCTGACGGCAGCGAATTTGTCTAGAGTGGGTGATGCATGCGCGGGAGGTGTTGTGGTCGGGGTTGACACCTATAATGGGGTGCTATCCAACACCATAAACTCCCTCGCATCTTGTCCGTGTACGACCCAGAACTTCGTACCTGAGGTCGCCATGGTTTGATGGCGAGCTCAGGGAGATGAAGAAGCTGGGTCAGAGATTGGAGCACTGCTGGAGGAGATCCCGTCTGGATGCGGACAAATTGGCCCTGCGTGCCCATTATGTTGGGTACCAGGAGGCAATCAACCATAAGAAGACAGTGTTTTTGTCTAGGGAGATTGCTGCCGAAGGAACCGACCGGCCTCACTCTTCCGGACCATTGATAGACTTTACAACCTGTCTGTCTCACGGCTCGGGAGGGTTTTTTCCAACACTGATTGTGAGGATTTCGCTCGGTTCTTTTCGGATAGGGTGTCCGCGATCCGGCGGGTGGCTCCTTCAGCCAGCAACAACATAGCTGTCAGTGATCGCCTGATGTGTTCTGAGTGCACTCCGTCTGGTTGGGGAGAGTTTAGACCAGTGGAGGATAGTGAGGTTATTGAGGTAGCAACCAATGTGAGGCATACCTTCTGTGAACTGGACCCGGTGCCAACGTGTTTTTTAATGAGATGCGTTGACTCTGTTGGCCCGGTGTTTGCCATGATTGTACGGGTGCTCCTCTCCGAGGGTGTCTTTCCGGATGCCTTGAAGGAGGCTCTGTGAGACCCTCTTAAAGAAGCCATCTTTCACCCGGAGATCAGGGCAAATTACTATTCAATCTCTAACCTTCCATTTTTAGGAAAGGTTATTGAGAAAGTGGTAGCGCTTCAGTTGGAAGAGCACTTCATATCTCCAGTTGTATGAACCCTTCCAGTCGACTTTTCGTGCAGACATAGCACCGAAACTGCACTTGTTCGGTGCAGAATGACCTTCTCAGGGCTAGAGACTGGGGAGACAAGACAATTCTTGTTCTCCTCAATCTCTCATCAGCATTTGACACTGTGGACCATTGTGTGCTGCTTGCTCACCTTGGGACCTATGTGGACTCACCGGTAATGTCATCAAATGGTTTGAGTCCTTTCTTACTAACAGGAGGCAGCGGGTTATGATGGGAAATTTCTCATCCACACCCAGTCTGCTTCCTTGTGGAGTTCCTCAGGGATCAGTATTGGCTCCGATGTTGTTCACAGTGTATATGCTGCCTCTGGGTGGGATCATTAGGAAATATGGCTTGAGTTTTCATTGCTATGCCGATGATACTCAGCTATATTTTTCCTTTGCCCCAGGAACATCCAATGCAGTGGATGTGCTTAATATCTGTCTGACCGAGATTAACGACTGGATGGCCTCCAGCTGGTTGTGGCTGAACCCCGATAAGACGGAGGTATTAGTAGTGGAGTCGAACAGAGTTCGTGATAGGATGGCCTCTGACACAGAAACTGGGCTTGTCCTAGGGTCTGTGCCATTGAAGGCCTCCTCTTGGGTGTGAAATCTTGGCGTGATTCTGGACAGAGATTTAACCATGGAGGCTCAAATATCCTCTGTGGTTCGTACCTGTTTTTACCATCTCAGAAACATTGCCAGGATTAAGTCCCTTGTTCCGCCTCTGGACCTCCCTACTCTGATACATGCCTTAGTCACATCTAGGCTTGATTATTGTAATGCGCTCTATCTCGGGGTCACGGGAGGATCTCTCCGCAGATTGCAGCTGGTGCAAAACGCAGCTGCCCAGTTGCTGACCGGGCAGCAAAGTTCTGTCATATTACACCGGTTCTGCGTGAATTGCACTGGCTGCCAGTCAGGTGGAGAGTCCTCTTTAAGGTGGGTCTCCTTACCTATAAGGCCCTACATGGGCAGGGCCCTGGTTACCTGTTAGACCTTCTGTCACCTGCCTTCTCCTCGCGCCCTCTTCGTTCCTCCAGTGAATGCCTCCTGACCATTCCCAGAACTAGGCTGAAATCCGCTGGCGATAGAGCATTTAGCACCGCGGCCCCTGTTCTGTGGAACTCCTTACCAACTATGGTCAGAGAGGCTTCATCAGTGGATGTTTTTAACGCCCAGCTAAAGGCCTTTCTCTTTTTTAAGGCATTTAATGCTTAGATAAATATTTATAGTTAAGGTTTAGTTTTTGTAATGATTTGTATTTATTATGTGTAAATTTATATATTCATTATGTTTAAATGCCTGTTTTAATGCTTTGTACGGTGCCCAGAGCCTCTGGGATTGGGCGTCTTTTAAATAAACTTTGCCTTGCCTTGCCTTGCCATGAGAGGGGCACCACTGGCTTTGCTTTGGCGATGCGAGAAGAGCATAGCTTTGGTCTTTTTTAGGTTTAGGACTAGCCTTCGTGATGTGAACCAATGCTCAGCTCTATCAAAAGCTTGTTGGAGGGTGGCCTAGAGTGTGTTGGGGTTGGGGTCAGCAGCAAGAACACAGCGCCATCCGTAAAGCGTGGATCTTACTTGGGCAGGCCAAGGGAGGGAGTTGAGGTAGAGACTGAAGAGGAGAGGACCTAAATGGAGCCCTTGGGGACCCCAGAGTGGACAGGTCGTGTGTCAGAAAGGGTGCTACTGATTTTTGCACACTTGGAGTTCTGGCAGAGAGGTAGCTGGTGAATCATGCAAGGGGGCCAGGGGAGAAACCAAGGCATCTGAGGGAGTCAAGCAGGAGAGGATGGCAAACCGTGTCAAAGGCCTTGAGAGGTTAATGAACACGGCACCAGCAGAACTTCCAGCATCAAGAGCAGAGTGCAGGAAGTTAGAGAATTCAAGAATGGCGTGAAAGTTTGTGAGTACTTTCTGACCTGTGAAAGCCATGCTGTTCAGGGCACAGGATATTGTGCATGGCCAGGTATTCAGCAAGCTGGTTGGCAACTACTTTTTCAAGGGCCTTAGAGAGTGGGGAAGGATGGAGATAGGTTGATAGTTACCTGGGGTCACTCGATCGCCGCTCTTTAGGATGGGAGTGATGATGGTGGTTTTCCATGTGCTAGGGAACTGCCCCAGGCACAGAGAGCGGTTGAGCAGCTAGGTAAGTGGGACCAGAATAGCATCCAACGTCAGACAAAGTAGCCTAGTGTCCAGTAGGTCAGTGCTGGGGTTGTTACTACTAATGGCTTTTTGCAGAAGGGGTCTAGCTTCCAACGGGGAGATGGTACATAGGTAGAAAGGAGGTCTCTGGAGAGTGGGCAGGGGTGCTACTGGGATGGGGTCAAAGAAGTTACTGGGCAGGACTGAACTCAGGTCTGACAAAGTGTGGTTTAGGCAGTCTGCAATGCCAAGGAGGTCAGAGCAGACAGTTCCATTAAAGGAGAGTCGAGAGTGGGGTGGGGAGTGGGATTATCCAGCTCCTTTACATTATCCCAAAAGATTCTAGCCAACCCCAGGAGGAGACAAGAGCAGACTGGTAGTACTGGGCCTGGCCCGTCAATGGCCCAAGTACACTTATTGCGCCAGCGTTGTACACTACTCATCAGCTGGCTTGCCAGATTCCATGGCAATGTGCCATAGGTTGTCTCTCATTTTAAGTTTGTGAAGGAGGGAGGGGGTAACCCAGGGCATGTTTTGCTTTTTGGTGCGATTTCTAGTGAAGGGGGCATAGAGGTCACAGGCAGTGTTAAAAGTGCGAGTGAAAAATCCAGTGCCTCGTCTATGGATGGTGCAAGCCTGATTGGGGACCAATCCAGTTGTGAGAGGTACAGTTTAAGGTGATGCAGGCCACCTGGAAGTAGGTGACGTCGCTGGGTGGTTTGTGGTGCAGGTTTGCTGTTGGCAGCGGACCAAGAGAATACGACTGGGGAGTGATCACTAAGTGAGTTGGGAAGTACACTGATATCGAGCACCCTCTGGGGGGTGGTTGGTAATGGTGATATCCAGGAGGGTGCTGGAGCCAGTAGAAGGGTTGAACCTAGTTGAGATGGTGACAAGCTGGGACATGTCAAGGGTGGCAAAGATATCTCTGGTTTGGGAGGCTGTGGCAGAGAGCCAGTTGATATTCAGGTCACCAACAATTATCTGGGCCATTTTGGGTGGTAGGCCAGAGAGGTAGTCAGCAAGTGCCTGAATGGTGAGATCTTGCTTTCTGGGGGAAATATAGGCAACGGTGAGAAAGAGTGGGCCCTTACCAGGGTTGGGGGAGATTTTTAGGGTTTTTAGGGTTACCCTGGGGCCGGCTGCTATATGGGACTGGAGGATCGGAGGGCAGACGGACCACAGCCAGCACTGGTAAGCCTGAAGGAGAGGCTGAAATTGGGCACAAAGGAGGAGGTAAAAAAAAAAGAAACAAAAAAGAAGCACTCTGGATAGGGGGTCGATATCAGTCCTTTCACAGAAGAAAGGATTTTGAAAGAACTCCCTAAACTGAAGGTGGACAAAGCAAAGGGGCCTGATGGGCTTTACCCCAGAATTCTAAAAGAACTAAGAGGAGAATTAGTAACACCATCGACTACCCTTTTAACAAATCATGGGAGGATGGTGTGGTACCTGAGGACTGGAGGAGAGCTGATGATTCCCTCATAAAAGTGGGAGCAAGACAGAGGCAGAAACACAGACCTGTCAGTTTGACCTCAGTGGTAGGGAAAATGATGGAATCACTTCTGAAGGAAAGAATTGTTGAGTACCTAGAGGCCAGTGGGGCACAGGACCCAAAGCAGCATAGATTCACAGCGGGAAGGTCATGTCAGAGCCAATCTAATCGATTTCTTTGACTGGGTGACCAAAGTAGTAGACCAGGGAGGGGCTGTGGACATGGCCTACCTAGACTTTAGCAAGGCATTTGACACAGTCCCGCACAAAAAAGTAATAAACAAATTGGCCAGTCTGGGAGTGGATCCCAGGGTGGTAGCCTGGGTAAAACATTGGCTAGACAACAGGCCGCAGAGGGTCATAGTAAATGGAGTCCACAGTGAAGAAGAGGTGGGGTTACTAGTGGGGTACCGTAGGGTCCAGTACTGGGTCTGGTCCTTTTTAATGTCTTTATAAGTGACATTGTAGAGGGACTGGAAGGAAAAGTATGTCTCTTTGCAGATGACACAAAGATCTGCAACAGGGTTGATACACAAGGTGGAGTGGAAAGGATGAGAAGGGACTTGGCAAGGTTGGAGGAATGGTCAAATGTGGCTGCTTAGATTCAATGCAAAGAAGTGCAAAGTAATGCACCTGGGAAACAAAAACCCAGGGGAAGATTACACAGTGGGGGTGGAGTGAGATACTGACAACAAAAATGGAAAGGGACCTGGGGGTAGTTATATCAGATGACCTAAAAGTGGGCAAGCAATGTGAGAAAGCAGTAAGGTGGGCTGGGGGATACTGGGATGCATAGGGAGAGGCATCACCAGTAGAAAACAAGAAGTTGTTATTCCTCTGTACAGACAGTTGGTGAGACCCCATCTGGAGTACTCGTGCAGTTTTGGAGACCCCATCTCTGCAAAGACATAGACAGGGTGGAGGCTGTCCAGAGGAGGGCAACAAAATGGTGCAGGGTCTGCACCAGAAGACATAATGAAGAGAGACTAAAGGAGGAGAGGGGACATGATAGCAACTTTAAGTACCTCAAGGGAATCAACAAAGTCAAGAGGGTAGCATCTTTCAAAAAAAGAATGCAAGAACAAGGGACACAATTTGAAAAGATAGAGGGGGACGGTTCAGAGGTAATGTAGGAAGTATTTTTCATGGAGAGGGTTGTGGATGCATGGAATAGCCTTTCTGAGGAGGTCATGGAGTCAAAAACAGTGGGGAATTCAAGAATAAGGCAATTCTAGGGGGGTAGGAGGAAGTAGGCTGTTGTTAACTAGGATCTGCAGCTTATCCATTAGGTAGGGAAATGGGAAGACTAGGTGGGCCAAGCGATCCTTATCTGCCATCAAATTCTATGTTTCTATGTTTCTATACTGTGTGTTTCATCATTTCTTAATTGAAATATAGGCATCTGCTTAAATCTTGTTATTGATGTTTGTAACAGTAAAATGCTTACTGTGGGCCATCTCCCATGGTTTCCCAGCATGCGTGTGTACCCCCAAGGCACTCTGATGGCAGCAGAACTCATACAGTTGCTGGACCATGATGATGGATGTGTCTTGTACTACGTTTAGAGAGTTCTATGTTACTTCTGTTACCTGATGCTGCTTGTCTCTGATTGGTTGTGCTGCCTTGGCCCTTCCCTGCTTGCATGTGTGAGTGTGTGTGTGTGTGTGGGGTGGGGTGGGGGCTGAGGTGGGGGAATGCGGAGTTAGGGTTTAGAGGATGGGGCGTGGAGTGGGGTGGTGGGGTGTGCTAACCCTAACGCCGAATTTCCGCACTTTGTCACTGTGGAAACAACCCAACTGATGCATTAATGAGTTTTTGATAATATATATATATATATATATATATATATATCTTCATGGCAAAACCCATTTAATGCATCAGTTAGGTTATTCCACAGCGATAACGAGAGAATTGATATTGAGGTTCTCACCTGCACCTCACCCCCCACCCTGCCCCACCAACAGGCAGCATTGGGGTGCAGGATCGCCGGTCTCAACTCTCACCCCATCCCATTGTAAACAAATTGAGGTGGTGCAGTATAGAGAATGGGGTGAGAGTTAGGACCGATGACTTCAACGCATAACCCCATGCCTGTTGGTGGGGGTGGGGTGGGTGGGTGCAAGGGGGTGGGAACCCTAACATTGAATTTCCTCGCTTTTGTCGCTGTGGAACAACCCTAACTGATGCATTAAACAGAGTTTTTTGCCATGAATTTCCCTTCTTTTTGAGAATTTGCACTATAAATATTGAAGTAATGGTAACGCAAACGCAAGCGCAAATGGTAACGCACATGGTGACGTGAACGATAACACAAACGGTAATAGAAACACAAGCGCCAATGTTAATGAAAACTGAAATGGAAACGCAAGCAAGTACAGAAACGCAATCGAATGCGCACGGTCACGGTAACGCAACTGGAAACGCAAACACTTACGGTAACAGCAACGATGACGCCAAAGGAACACAAAGACAAATGGAAATGCAAACAGAAGCACGACACAAATGCAAATGGAAATGCACACGGTGATGCAAAAGGAAACACAAACAAAAACAGTAATGGAAATGCAATGTTAACAGTAACGCAAGTAAAACACAAAGGGTAATGCAAATGGTTGCGACGGAAAGCTAATGCAAACGGTTACAGAAACGCAAGGGAAACGCTAACTGTAACAGTAACGAAAATGCACACCCTTTTTTCCCCCAAAAGCTGCATTGAGAAACACAGTGAATACAAAGAATGTATGCAGAATAATGGGCCTTGGAGCAAAAAATGAACACTTGGAATACTAAATTGCTTATCTCAGGAACTGAATGACGTAGAAAAAAAATTTAAATTTCATATCATTTATGACTTTCCTGGCTAGTTTTGCACTTAGCGCCTTAGCAGGGCTAAGCATTTTTCCGATGAAAAGTCCGTATCTCAAAGCGTTTCCGAGATATGGGTCCTGAAAGGCGCGGCAGACGCCGTAATGTTGGCCTATGGGAAAAATTGTCAACTTCGGAGTATCGTAACTTTGCAGCCCTGTAATATTTTGTCACCAAAACAACCAAAAGGCACATCTGTGGGATCTTGGCTTTCTTCCCTCCAAATTTCAGCCCAAAAGACCAAACCGTTCTTTTGCAGCAGGGTGGCAAAGATTTTCCATTCTTTTGGGCATAGTGTCGCAAAGTAGTGTCGCAAATCACAACACTTTCACAAAAAAATCACGAAAGTGCGAATGTGCTACACTACTGTTTCCAAAAAATTCAAAAACATATTTCTGGGGTGTTTAATCCCAAGAAAAAGACATGGCTAGCATCCTCAGGGCTCGACTAGGTGAACACAAAAGTAATTGTGTCCCTAGAGGGTCCCAAATTTAAATGCCAAGCATTTCTGCGACCAGTAACTGAAAACAAAATGGTGGATTTGTGACACTACAGGGGTAATTTGCGACACTAAAAACTGCATTTGTGACACTGTTGAACTTTTGGTTAACTTTTCCCATTGACTATAATGGGAAATTTGTTTGTTGAATAACTTTTGAACCGTTTAATATTTTTTCATGAAATCTTTGAAAGGCACATCGGGGACCCTGGCTGCATGTTCTCTGAAGTTTTTGGACAGGTCATGCAAACCGTGTGACCTGTAGGTGCGAGCAAAGAATGCACAAAAAGCCTAAATATGCCTTTCTACAGCGCTATATAGCTCTGCAACTGTATATCTGACAATTACGAAACTTGGCAGATCCAGAGATCTATGGTATTTCTCCATGTATGCCAAATTGCAGGCAAATCTGTCATACAGGTGAAAAAGTTATTAAGCTGCAAAATGTCACACTTTAACCTAAAATGGGGTACTCAACTATAACTATAGTGGCACTACCGTACCACTATAATATATATATATATATATATATATATATATATATATATATATATATATATATATATATATATATATATATATATATATATATATATATATATATATATGTATATATATATATAGCTACATGTTAGAAGGAAAATGTAGGTCTGCTTCTGGAATACCACTAAAATTTTCCGATACAATGTCTAGTGTTAGATCAAGTGTTGTTCACCTCCATTTATCAGTTTGATATCTGATTTGATATACGTGGACACATGAAATAAAAGCACAAAGAAGATGATACTGCTCCTCTACAGGTCCATAAGATTCACAGATTGGGTGTTCACAAGCAAAAGGAAGGAGATTATACTGCCCCCAGGCCTGGTTTTTATTGTGTGTAAACTTCTTGTATAAAATGTTTACTATTGTACTAATGTATTTTATTGTATGCATTGTTTTATCTATGCTATGCATCTGTTTATAGCATCGTACTATTTAGTACCCGAGTCGAGCCTGCAAAAGGTTCTTAGGCATCAGTAAACTTACCTGATTAATAAATACAGGTCCATGTTGAGACTGCACCTGTAGTACTGTGCCCAGTTCAGGAGTCCCACCTTAGGAAGGACAGGAACCACTTGGTAAGGTTTCAGATGAGAGCTATGAAAATGATACAGAGGCAGCAGGGGAAAATGTATGAGGAGAGGCTGAAGAACCTGACCATTTACTCTCTCAAGGCCAGAAGGGAGAGAGGGGCGTATGACTGAGACCTACAAGTTCTTGAGGGTATCAGAAGGCTAGACTGCAGGGATTTATTCATGAGGCATGAAAACGCAGTAGTCAGGGGACATGGGTAGAGATTGGTGGGGGAATAACAAAAAAGGGATGTCAAGAATTTCTTTTCACTGAGAGGGTGGTGGATGCCTGGAATAGTTCAAAGTCGGTGATAGAAGCCAAATTAGTGTCTGATTTTAAACATGGATAGAATAGGCACATTAGGTGAATAAGATGTAATGGCTCTGGACAGCTGGGGAGGGGGCATTGGGACATAAGAAGGGAAAGAGACCTAGTAACTTCAGTCCAATGTCAGCTTGCATACAGAGCTGGACAGGAAATATATAGGCTGAATAGACTAATGAGTCTTTATCTGCTGTCAGAATCTATTGTATCTATAAAAACTGTTGCATGTTGACCACTACAAGCCTTAAATTAAAAAAAAATTCAATTCCAACTTCTTAGCCCAAACAGTTCCAAATTTAGCCATTTTCAAATAATTTATATTTTGAAAGGGTTAACTTTGGAACCAGTAGGTGTAGAAATGCAATTTGTTTTTAAAGTTTGGTGCCAGTGCCAGGTTGACATAGCTATGGTACGCTGATGCAGTATTTATGTATTGGTACACTCATTTTTACATTGATGTATTGTCTTTACATTGATAAGGACAATGCAAATTTAGCAGCAAATATTTTTGAATCTTACATGCAACATCTTTATGCTATACATCCATGAAAGGCCTAACTTTTCCAACTAGCTATTAGGCACAGTCATGGAGGTATTGCTTTTAACGATCAATCAAATTTACAGTATAATACATCAATAACAGACATTAAAAAAAAAAAGTATTTTAAATATTTTCAACATTTTCTGATTTTGGTTATTATACATAGTAGTGATGACATAAATTTGTGCATGATAAAGTACTGTATTCCAAAGTGGTCTAATCTCGTTACACAAAATCTTCATTTTTATTTACTGAATTTTGCTAACTGGGTAGGCCCACTGGAACCCAAAGTCCCTTTTTCAGGAGTGACACAGAGATAATTACACAGAGGGTGGGATATTCAACAGCTGGGCCACAGTGCCCCAGCACACTCCCCTGGCAAGCAGTGACTGCAACACAAGGAGGGACGGCCCCCCACTGCTACCACACCCCACCAATGCAGAGCACACCCTGTACAGTGATCTCCAGACACCCAGCCAAGAAGCAGCGCCCAACAGTGCATGGCACTGAATGCATGCCACCACCACCACTGTGACAATGCAACCCTGTGCACCATGGTGCCATGCATGGCAGCCCCACTGTGATCACCCCGCAGCAGGCGACACCAGCCACTGACTCAACAACTGCATACACAATGCCCCCCTGTATGGCCCCCCCATGGCACAGTAGAGAGGATGACCCTGCGTCAGTACCCGAGGGACCCTGCATGCGACAAGACCTGTCCTGGACACCACCACCAGCAGGACAGCACCCTGCACACCCACCCACACACACACACACACCCTGTCCCAGCACTGGCCCCAACAGACAGCACAGCTGCCCACTGTGGTGCATGGAGGCATGTGCCACACATGATGCGACACAGGGCACGGACAAACCCCACCCTGTCCCAAGGTACCCCGGCCAGGCCACAAAAGCTGGGCAATAGATGCCGCTTGGTGTGTGTCCACTGATGCCGTGGTACCCACGGCCTGCACCCCACCATGGCACTGGTGAACTAGCCATCTGGTGCATGCACCATGAAGCCATCCGCCGCTAGCATGTGACCGGAGCACAAGTGACAGACAGTAGAACACAGACACTGCAACAGACACCAGCGACAGCATGGAGGGGGGACAACAACAGCATAGCCCACAGTGTCACCCGAGGCAGACATGCAACAAATTGATGACAGGACGCAAGCCGCCATGGCGCCGTGCCCAGAGGGCGGCTGGCATGGACAGCCACCAATGACATGCCAGCAGACCGTGCGTACCACAGACATGCAAGGGGCTCAGCTGCATGGGCCATGGACAGACTGACAGGGGCATCAGTGACACAGCGCATGCACCAGGGACCACTGCACACAGGCATCCAGTGCACAGGGAACAACACACATACCACAGACAGGGACTGTGGCCCCCACCCACACCAGTAGTGGGGCCCTGCCGGACACACACACACCCAGGCCTGCACCACCTCCGACGCCACGCACACCACTGCAGCAAAGCACCATATGCCCACTGCAAATCAGAAACCACCACAGTTGTCGTATTAAACAAGACTATAATTCAAAGGGAAACTACAAACAACAAAACCAACATAACTATGTACAAAGTGGGGGAGGGCCACAATCCAGGTGGGGGTGGGTATGGGGGCAAGAGGTACAACAAGGAGGGACAAAGGTGTGAGAGATAGTCCGGGGAATGCACATCACGTGCACCGCAGGCCCTACTGGCAGCCCTCTCTTCACTCCAGTCCTGTGGCACACTTGTGCCTCTGCTGGTCACCACGCTCCATTCCCTGGAGCAGCTCCAGAGTAGCCTGGGCCACATGTAGGAGCTCTTGTATGTGTCGCTCCAGGGTAGTCCAGTGTTGTCCACCTAGGTCAAGGGAGCAGAGTCAGTACGTGTGACTGGCCAGACCCCTGCAGCCTACCCAATGTGCATGGTATACAGCCGTGGGCCATGCCCCTGTGATGGCATGCGACCGCCAACAGTGGCCGCGCCCACAAGACCCGCCTACCCAGGCACCCATAGCCATGTGGAACACTGCACATACCCACTGCCCATGTTCTGCACAGCACCAACGTGGCCATACAGTGACATGGCTTTGCAGTGTGATGGCAGTGGCACAGCCATGGACCCAGTGCACGCACAGCCCACCTGCGACACTCACCCACACATGCAGTGCCACAGAACAGTGCAGAGTGCACCATGTGGCATGCATGGCAGTGGGGCCAAGTGCGGGTGGCCATGCCCCGCCACCACCCCTACAACCCACCATGCACAGATGTAAGGGGAAACATGGCACTCACTGCATCCTGGTCAGCAGGGTGCTGCTGACCCATGGCACCACCACCATGCCCCGGCTGCAAGGCCATGCCACCCACTCTGGCTTGCTGTCCCCGTCCATGGGCCAAACGGGCCCTACGGCGATCCTCCGGGCCTAGGGTGCAAACATGGAGAGGGAAACGTCAGTAACATAGCTCCCCCCTCACTGTGGCATGCCCACACAGCCCAGCCATGACGCACCCCCACCACCACCACCCCCACAGGTCGACCCCCACCCCCCCTGCAGCGTGGCCTGACGCCCACCACGATACCTGGACAGACAGACTCTACCAGTGATGGGATGGAGCACCTACCTGGCCGTGGCATGGCACCTGCCAGGAGTGAGCCTGCAGTCTCCCAGGTGGTCAGGGTCCCGCCTGGAGGTCGCCATAGTGGTGGCGACACTGCTCCGCTGTCCTGCTGCTCCCTGTTGCCTCCTCCAGGCCCTCTGCAAACTCCTGCCACACCGCAGTCCATGGCCTCTGGAGGGGTACCTGCCCAAAGAGGGCACCAACATGTGACTCCACCAAGGCCATCAGGTTAGCCAGTTCGATGGCACTCCAGCTCTGGTCCGAGGCATGGTGCTGTCTAAAACAGCATCAAAATGGCACTCTGTAGTGCACGTCCCCCACGTGTGGAGGCAGCGCGGTACTGCGCTGCCAGTCGCTATCGCGCTGTCACCGGACTGCATAATAGGGGTGCAGCCATGCGTACGCATGGTGCCTGGGGGCAAAAGTCGACCACAGGGTCAAGGGTCTGTCTGCACACGGAGCCCCACAGCGCTATTGGGATGCCCTGCTTGTAGCGCTGTAGGGTGCATGTGTGTGACGCCCTGCAGTGGCCTATCACGCTGTGGCACGAGCGCCCCATGGGCGTACAGTGCACTAGCGCCACAGGCACAGTGGTGGCCGTGCTCTGCACTGCCTCCCGCACACAGCACGTCAGCAGCATCGCACATGTCAGCATCAGCACCCCGAGCATGTGTGGTGCCGTGCTGATTGCGCATGTCACAGTGGTGCGCCATAACCTGAGCACGCTCAACAACATTGCGCAAGGTGCAACAGCAAGATATTCAGCCAGGTTATGCAAATCAGCTCATTAGCCATTCCATGGTGCATCCACTGCATTAGCATCCCCTACAGTTGCGCCTGCCCTCATTTGCATGCGCTGCGCTATATATATGCGACCTGGGGCTGCAGAGGCCATGGATTGGTATTGCAGTCCTTGTGGTAGGTTGTATGCTGTTGGGATGGGGGACAGTAGTTTGGGAGGGCTGTATGGGACTGCACAGTCCAAGTAACACCTGTCTTTCCCTCAGGCGCAAGCATGACTGAGCGTGAGGAGGAGGAGAAGGAGGAGGAGCAGGGAAGGTGGAGAAGGAGGAGGCTCAACTTCACCGGGGCTGAATCTGATGCCCTGTTCGAGGCATATCTGGACAGGGAACGGCTGCTTAGCAGACTGTGGGGAATGCCACAGGCCCGTGCTGCGGTGTGGAGTGAGGTGGCACATGCCGTAAACCAGCAGGGCAGCCACCAGCGGTCTGTGCAGTAGTGCAAAAAGAAGGTAGGCACGGACAGGAGGCGGATCAAGGACAAGGTGGCTGCCATTAGGGCAGCACATGCTGCCACCGGTAGGGGCCAGCCGGATGTACCCCACCTGATGCCACAGGAGGAGCGGGTGGCCAGCAGCATGCGGCGCAGTGCCATCGAGGCCATTCCTGGTGGTGGCTTCTAGATGGGTGGCAGCGTATCACTGCATGGTAGGTCCGGTGCTGTCAGTGTGTGGGTGGTGGAGAGCATGCCACAGGGCCAGGCGTAGCCACTAACACTACTGTGTTCCTTTACAGCTCCTAGGCGTCTACATGGGGCAGAGGTGGTGGGTGTGTCCACCAAGGGGGAGGCACTGGACATGGAGGATCGCCCATCCACCTCCACAGGTGTCCAGGGACCGCCAGTGTCACCTGCACATCTGTCTGGACTGATGTGGGTGCTGCGCTGCAGACATGGCACTGCCTGTGTCCCAGCGTGACATCGCCCCCGGTGTCCAGTGTGCAGGGACACAGATTGGGGCTGTATCCAGCACCGATGATGATGGGCCGCACGTCCTGGACAGTGATAGATGTGGGATACAGGATGGTCCCACAGCAGGCAACCGCATCTGCGATACCGTGGGTGATGCTGCCGTGGCTGCCTGCGTAACAATCCAGTCCCAGCCTGTGTCTGTATGCCCCAGTGGGGCAGCACTGGTGTGTGTCCAGGGCGGTGGGGCTGTTGCAGCTGCTGCGGTAGCGCCGGTATCCCCTGGCGATCGGCAGCTGGAGGGGCAGCGCCAGCAGTCGGCCAATGACAATGGGGGGACAGTGTCGGGGGCGGTGGCAATGCACCATGTGTGGACATGCCCCGGAATGACACTGGTGTGCAGTGCCCATCAAGAGGTGCTGGCCAGCAGGGCCAGGAACACTACAGGGGACAGCATGCTGGACCAGCAGACAACCCCTTGGACGACCACAGCCATCTTCTCCAGGCCTCAGTTGATCAGCAGATGCGGCTCATGATGGCGGCGGATGCACTCAGTGCAGTTCTGCGCCAGGCAGACGAGTGGCGCAGCAGGGACCACGGCTTGTACCTGGCAGAGTTGGCCCAGCTGTGGGTGGATGTGACTGCTGCCATTGATAGGCAGACCACTGCAATGGCGACTGTCATGGCTACACTGGCCACCCAGTTTGGTGCCCAGCTGCCGCAGACACCACACAGTGTTATGTCCACCCCCCATTCCCAATGTCGTGTGACACCTGCTATGTCGACACCGGGTTTGGCTATGGGCATACCGAGCACGCCTGGTGCGGGCATGTTCGGTGGGCTGCAGACCCTGCATGGACACAGTCGCATTCACACAGCATCACCCCTGGGGCCCATCAGTGTCCCCCATGAGGCCACTGGTTAACCTGGCATGGCTGTCAGGTCTCGCGGAGCTGCCCACGCATCCATGGTGGCCGTGGTACTGTGCCGCATGACTGACCTGTCTCCCCACCATGGCCACTGTCTGCTGCTGCCCTGTGTGCACTGTGGTGTGCATTGTGCGACACATGGGTAGGGTTCCCAGCCCTGCACACACACGGTCCCTGTGCACACCCTCCCAGCTGCTGGCCACTGTGGTGTGTGCATGATGATGCCTGCGTAGAGCTGTCTGCCACTGTGCACTGGTGCCCAGTGTCTGGGCACGCACAGTGCCAGCCACTGGGCATGGTCGTGTGTTGTCCTGTGAGGGTGTGGGGTTCCTGTTGGGGTGGGCATGCTGTTTGCCCTTTGGGCATGTGTTGTGGTGTGTGTGCATGTGTGTGCACATATGTCGTGTTCAGCCCTGCCCATCCCTGCCGCCATGTGCGGTCCCCTGCTCAGTCCCATTCCCTTACCACTGTCTGCCCCTGGTGTCCAGCCCTGCCTGTCTGTGGGCTGTGCCCTTGCCCTTGGTAGTTGCACATGGCCCCTTGATCTACATGTGTTGTCCGAAGTGCTCCTCTGCGATGGTGTCCCGGTGCTGCTGTGCCATCTGGACCAGCCGGGGTCTCGTCGCCTAGGGGGTGGCTGCCCTACACCAGCTGGACCGGCGTCCTCATCGTCCCCACCGCTGTCCCCCTCTTTGACCTCTACAGCTATCCCACAGTCGGTGACCATGTTGTGCAGGATACAGCAGGCCAGGAATAGCCCACAGGCCTTCGAGGGGGCTATACTGTAGGGCACCACCTGATGTGTGCAGGCACTGGAACTGTGCCTTCAGCAGCCCAAACACCCACTCGATGACATTCCATGTTGTGGCATGTGCCTCATTGTACCATAGCTGTGATGGGGTCATGGGGCACCAGTATGGTGTGAGCAGCCTGGGCCGTAGCGGGTAACCACTGTCACCTGTGTGTAGAGGGTGGACATTAGAATGGTGGTCTGCATCACTATGCCATGGGCCATCATGGCCGGTACCCATGGCACCTCTGACAATGCACCCCCCCACGTCTGCTCACATCGTCCTGCGTGATATGCATACTCACCTACTAGATGGCTGGTGGGGATGTCCCCACTTTCAAACCTGTGGCACAGTGCACACTGATGCCAGATGAAGGCATCGTGTGCTCCCCCAGGGTGCGTGGCACATACATTGATTATGCACCCCCGGCATTGCACACCACCTGGCAGTTTATGCTCAGGTAGCCCTTGCGGTTGATGTATGCCGTACCCTCCAGGCCAGGTGGCATGCGGATGCCTACATGGGTGCAGTCAATGGCCCCAAGCACACCAGGCAACTGTTCTTCCAAGTGCAACTCCTGTATGTGTGCTGTGCACTCCGCCTGTGTGCTGAGGAAATGGATGTACTCCACAGCATGTGGCAGCAGTGCGCTGAGGAATTGTTTGAGTAGGCATGATGCGCTGACTGGGTTGCGCCTCGTGCCCCTGTTGGTCTCTGAAGGTGCCCGTGGCGAGCAGGCACACGACGGCTGTGACTTTTGTCTCCACTGACAACGCATGGCTCCATTGTGTGGGTGCCTGCATCTCTTCACTTCACAGCTCACAGAGCTGCCTCAGAATCACCCAGTTCAGGTGGTACCGGCCCACAATCTCAGTGTCAGAGTACTGTTTGAAGCTGGTGTGGGCTCGGTACTGCCTGTTCTGGGCGTACTGTCGACGGGCCCTTCCACGGCTGTGCCTCCCTGCTGCCTGCCTTCTCACACCCCTCATTACCACCTCCATCTGGAAGGTGGCACTGGCCATGTCTCTAGCTGGATTCCCCCCCCCGGGGGGCTGTTCTCCTGTTCCCCCCACTGTCTGTTGCTGGTGCTTCCCCTGCATCGGGTTCACCTCCGGCTGTTCGCCTGTGGCTGTCCTGCCTCTTGCCACTGCCCTCCGTTCACTGTGGCACTCTCAGGCCCTTTTGCACACACTGGAATGGGCACACTCACTCCTACCCTCACTCAGGCACACTTCTGGTGGGCCCTGTCCTACACCTGGCGATTCCTGCACCCTGCTTCCTGTCTTGCCTCCCTGGCACTCTGTCTCCACGCTCCCACCTATGGCTTCCCTGTGGCGCATTATTCCTCCCCTCTCTTGCTCCCTTTTATTTTGGCTCATTTCCGCTGTCATGCAACTTCCGCTGGCTCTGCTATTGCGCATGTCTCATGCTGTTGAATATTGCACTGCACATGTTATTCATGGTTCTGCCCCATGCAGTTGCGATGCATTCAGCATTGCTATTCTGCTACATTGCTTGTTGCGCTGCGCAGCTGGCTCCTGCTGATTATAGCACAATGACGCATTTCGCACTTGCGCTTGGTGTATCCCTGTTATGTATGGCACATCCGGCCTGAATATCCCACCCAGAATGTAAACAATATACATTTTACAGAGTCAGATAATTCATGTGATAATGAACTAGTTGTACTGATACAAATACTTACCATAACAAGAAACAATATACACAAGGGTACAGGAGATTGGTTCAGAGTTGGAACACAATACATGTCAAGGCAGTAACACAGTATTAAACAACCAGGTCAGATACCCATTCCATAAGAAGTGCAAAAATGTGTACAAAGGAAAGGCCATGTGCCACTATGTGCAATGCCAGATGCATAAGGAGTGGCAGCAGCTCCAGGTCAGTAATTGCACGAGCACAGACTGCGTTCAAGCAGGTATGTCTTGAGGCCTTTTTTAAAACTGCCAGTTGGGGTACAATTCTGAAGGGAAGTCAGAAGCGTGTTTCATATAGCAAGTGCTGAGCTAGGGAAGGATCTCTCTCCTGCACTCGATCTGACTCGGTACTTCTAGTAGAGTGCGTCCAGTGGACCTGAACACTCTCTATTCTGGCTTGAGGGACAGGATACCCTGGAGGCAGGGTGGAGTTGGGCCTTTTAGGATTTTATAAGTGAGACAGAGGAGGGGGTACTCTAGTCTGCCCTCTGTAGGCCAGTTAAGAGAGGAAAACATTACAGTGATGCATTCAGGAGAGGGTGCCCAAGGCAGATCGGCCAATTTTGTTGTAAAGGGCTCTGAGTTTTCAGTGTTTCTCACAGAGTGAAGAACAGGGTCCCATACTGTAAGAGTGGGAGCAGCACACTCCTGGCAATAGCTAGGTAAGATTCTTTATTGAGGCCATTACCTAGGTGGATTAGCAAACCAATCTTCTGGTGTAGAGATTTAGTGAGAGAATCAATATGTGCTCTGAAGGAGACTTCCTCATCAAGAAAAACCCCTAGGTATTTAGTAGCCTCGACCACCTGTATTTGGTTACCCCCTGTTGTGGACAAGTTTAGGATGTGTTGCCTGTTAACACCTAGGTGCCTGGGGCTGAAGACGATGGCTTTAGTCTTTTTGGGATTAAAAATCAGCTTATTTGACGAGAACCACGTTTTGAGCATCAGGAAGTCCTTAGCGAGGAGTTCGTTGATGGTGATATCATTCGAGCTCCAATACAGTATTGCATCATCGGCACAGAGCTGAATAATCGCACCACCCACAATGACAAGGTAGGCCATTTACAAATCAGGAGAATAGCATTGGGCCCAGGATGGACCCTTGTGGGACGTTGTCGGTTATAGTGCATAATGCAGATTGCATAGAAACATAGACTTTGACTGCAGATAAGGACCGCTTGGCCCACCTAGTCTTCCCATTTCCCTACCTACAGGATAAGCTGCAGATCGTTGTTAACCAACAGCCTATTTCTTCCTACCCACCACAGGAATTGCCTGATGTCTTTCCCATGCATTCTTGAATTCTCCCGCAGTTTTAGACCCGACAACCTCCTCGGGAAGGCTGTTACATGCGTTCACCACCCTCTCTGTGAAAAAATACTTCCTCACATTGCCCCTGAGCTGTCTCCCTTCTATCTTCAAATTGTGTCCCATTGTTCTTGCACATCTCTTTTTCTGAAAGATGCTACCCTCTTGGACTTCACTGATTCCACTGAGGTACTTAAAAGCTTCTATCATGTCCCCACTCTCCCTCCTTTCCTCAAGGGTATACATATTAAACTCCTTTAGTCTCTCCTTGTATGGCTTCTCTTGCAGACCCTGCACCATTTTAGCTGCCCTCCTCTGGACTGCCTCCATCCTGTCTATGTCCTTGAGGAGATGGGGTCTCTAGAACTGGATGCAGTACTCCAGATGGGGTCTCACCAACTGTACAGAGGAATAACAACTTTCTGTTTTCTGCTGGTGATGCCTCTCCCTATACATCCCAGTATCCCCCAGCCCTCCCTACTGCCTTCTCACATTGCTTGCTAACCTTAAGGTCATCTGATATGATTACCCCCAGGTCCCTTTTCATTTTAGCTGTTGTTACTACCTCCCCCCATTGTGTAATCTTCCCCTGGGTTTTTGTTTCCCGGGTGCATTATTTTGCATTTCTTTGCATTGAATCCAAGCTGCCATACTTCTGACCATTCCTCCAACCTTGCCAAGTCCCTTCTCATCCTTTCCACGCCTCCTTGTGTATTAACCCTGTTGCAGATCTTTGTGTCATCTGCAAACAGGCATACCTTTCCTTCCAGTCCCTCTGCAATGTCACTCATAAAGACATTAAAAAGGACTGGACCCAGTACTGAACCCTGCGGTATCCCACTAGTAACCCCTCTTTCTTCAGAGTGGACTCCATTTACTTTCCATTTCACTTTCTGGGACCTGTTGGTCAAGTAATGAGTGAACCACCTACAGGATAGGTCATGTAGACCAAACCTCCTTAGTTTGTCTAGTAGGAGGCTATGATTCACTAGGTCATAGAAACTGAAACTGATGGCAGATAAGGGCCGCTTGGCCTATCAAGTCTGCACTTTTTCGCTGTGTTGCTTTCACTGCAGACCCTTCCAGGTCTATGGCACTTTCTCTTCCACCCCTTACATATCCCTTATGATTCCCTTATGTTTATCCATGCTGTTTTGAATCCCACCACTGTTTTCACCCCCTACTACCTCCGCTGGAAGACTGTTCTAAGCATCCACCACCCTTTCTGTTATGAAGTATTTCCTCACATATCTTCTGAACCTACCCTCCTCCAGCTTCATAGCATGACCCCTTGTTCTACAGCACTCTTTTTCTCTGAAAAATATCTCCCACTTGTACCTTATTTACTCTTGTGAGGTATTTTAAGGTCTCGATTATATCCCCCCTCTCCCTCTTCTCCTCCAGGGTGTAGATGTTTAGTTTCTTCGGCTTCTCCTCATAGGACTTTTGATGTAGACCGTGTACAACTTGGTAGCCCTCCTTTGGATGGCCTCCACCATGTCTATGTCCTTCCTGAGATGTGGTCTCCAAATCTGGACATAGTACTCTGGGCGGGGTCTTATCCAAGACCTACACAGTGGCAACAGCACTTCCCTCTTCCTGCTGATAATACCCCTACCTATACACTCCAGCATCGCACAAGCTCTCTTGACCATTTTTTCACATGTCTGGCCACCTTCAGGTCATCTGATATGATTACCCCCAGGTCCCTTTCCTGCTTGGTCATTGCTAATATCTCCCCCCCATTTTGTACTGCACCCCTGGGTTTCTGTGACCCAAGTGCATTAGTTTGCACTTTTTTGCATTAAATTTTAGCTGCCAAACTTTTGACCCCTCCTCTTACACCCCCCCGCTGAGTGTCTACTCTGTTGCAGATCTTGGTGTCATCCGTAGAAGATACAGACCTTCCTTCCAGTTCCTTTGCTATGCTGCTAATGAAGACATTAAGGAGGGCTGGCCACAGTACTTACCTTTGTGGTACCCCGCTGGTCCCTCTCCCCTCCTTGGAGCGAACTCCATTTACCACCACACTCTGCCTTCTATCCCCTAACCAGTTTCTTACCCAGGTTACCATCTTATTGCCCACTCCCATACTACCAACTTGTTTACTAGCCTCCTATGTGAAATAGTGTCAAAGGCCTTGCTAAAGTCCAGGTAGATCAAATGCCTTTGTGAGATCTATGAAAATTGCCTTAGACATGCATCACCCGTCCATGTCACCCAAGATATCTGTGGTCAGCCTAACCAGAGCAGTGTCAGTACTGTGGGATTTTTTGAAGCCGTGTTGCCAGTCAGTCAAGAGATGATACTAACCAAGATAATCTTGGAGCTGGTTATATATAAGCCTTTCCTGAATTTTGGCTAGGGAGCTGACAGGGTTGATACACAAAGGGGGTGGAAAGGATGAGAAAGGACTTGGCAAGGTTGGAGGAATAGCCTGTAGTATGACAGCTCAGATTCAGTGCAAAGAAGTGCAAAGTAATGCACCTGGGAAACAAAAATCCAGGGGAAGAGTACACAATGGGGGAGGGGGGAGGTAGTAATAACAACAAAAATGGAAAGGGCCTGGGGGTAATCATATCAGATGACCTAAAGGTTA
This sequence comes from Neoceratodus forsteri, assembly GCA_016271365.2. Classification (NCBI taxonomy): domain Eukaryota; kingdom Metazoa; phylum Chordata; order Ceratodontiformes; family Ceratodontidae; genus Neoceratodus; species Neoceratodus forsteri. The sequence continues at coordinate 429,845,570 of CM057452.1, forward strand.
GCAAGCAATGTGAGAAGGTAGTAGGGATGGCTGGGGGGATACTGGGATGTATAGGGAGAGGCATCAAAGTAGAAAACAAGAAGTTGTCATCCCCTGTACAGACAGTTGGTGAGACCCCATCTGGAGTACTGCATCCAGTTCTAGAGACCCCATCTCCGCAATGGCATAGACAGGATGGAGGCAGTCCAGAGGAGGGCAACCAAAATGGTGCAGAGTCTGCAACAGAAGCCATACAAGGAGAGACTAAAGGAGCTTAATATTTATACCCTTGAGGAAAGGAGGGAGAGGGGCACATGATAGAAACTTTTAAGTACCTCAAGGGAATCAACAAAGTCCAAGAGGGTAGCATCTTTCAGAAAAAGAGATGTGCAAAAACAAGGGGACACAGTTTGAAGATACTGTAGAGGGGGATGGCTCAGTGGCAATGTGAGGAAGTATTTTTTCACAGAAAGGGTGGTGGATGCATGGAATGGCTTTCCTGAGGAGGTTATGGGGTCAAAAACAGTGGGGAAATTCAAGAATGCATGGGACAGACATATGGCAATTCTTGTGTGGGGTAGGAAGAAATAGGCTGTTGGTTAACTAGAATCTGCAGCTTATCCAGTAGGTAGGGAAATGGGCAGACTAGGTGGGCCAAGTGGCCCTTATCTGCTATCAAAGTCTATGTTTCTATGTTTCTAAACAAGGTTGCGTGGTCTGGGCCGATAAACTCCTCATCTGGGGGTGGGGTGGTATCACAAAGGCTATGCCTGCAGTTCAATAGGCAGGAGCTACCAGCCACATCACCCCTTTCTGGAGCTATTTAATCCAGCTTCCTCCAGCCTCATTCAGAAGCACTCTTTCTCTGCTATAGTTAGGGACTCTACTGGGCTCTGCTGACTTACTCCCCGTGTTTGTCTGCTGCTTTGCCTTTGTGCTTTTGGACTTTCTGTTTGGTTTGTGCCTTCAGTGGCTTTCTAGGTCCGTGTTTCATTTTTTTCTACATTTCCTGGCTACAGCTTATGCTTCCTTCTTCCTCTTGGTTAGTTACTTCCGCTGCAGTCCTGTCCTCATGCCTGTGTTTCTTTCTGTTTTGGTTCTTGGTGTGCTTATTAGTTTCCGCTGTATGTCCTACTTGTGTCATTCTGCTGTTGTTGCTTGTGCTGTCTCAATATTTTCCATTTTGCTGTTCATACCAGGCTCCTTGCAAACCTCCTCTCAGCTCCACTGCATTCCTCCTCAGTTGCATTGACCTGGCTTCCTAGCAAGGCAGCCCCTCCCATTCGTGCTGTCATTTTAGATAGTTTTACTCAGTCTGCTCTAGCATCTGCCACCCTAGTCCCAGTGTACATACAGCTTCTAGCCTGTTCCACTGAGACTTTATTTTACCTCCCATTTTGACCTTTGTTGTATGATCAATTTCAGTACCTTTTCAGTCATTGTATTTTCCATCAATATCAGTCATTCCATTCAGAAGTTATTATTTAGTTAGAATCTTGCCCTCAGGATTCACTCTGTGGGTAGACAGCTCTTGCTGCCCTTGAAGTCCACATATTGAGGGTGAGTTCCTTATCTTAGGTGGGGGCCCTTGTTTGTAGGCCTCTTTTCTCCTGTGGCACCTTCCGGCAGTCCCACGGGGTGGTAAGGTCCAGTGCACTGGGGGAAGCTTTAGTCATGCAGACCTTCAGTCGGTGGCACCTTAAGGTGTAACATTTAAGATTTCACCTATCAGAGGGTGGCACTGTAAGCCCACAGGGGTCTTTTAGCTGTGCATACCATGTCAGCAGCACCTCTGAATGCTATTTTCCATGCATCTGCCTAAGGTCCACCTAGTCTCATTCCATATCCCCTTCTTTAGTTTCAATTCAAGGATGGGGCTACTCAGGGTCTCAAGGCTGGGTGAGAGCCTTTCACTAGTCATTACTCTCCTCATTCCATGTTTTAATAGGTGAGCCTTCTTCACAGGGAACTTCCTTTAGCTGCAGAGGTCAACTCATGGCATCCCACAGCATTATCTCATTATAACAAGAGTTCTTAGACTTTGTCACAGTGAGCCTCCCCAAATCCATGGAAAAGATTTTGAGCCTCCCCCAAAAACTGAAATAATCTTGGGCCTCCCCAAAGAAAAATAACATACTGTACTTTGCACAGTATACCATGAATAAATTGAAACCCCTTTGAGTACTTGGCTCACATTCAGTTCTTTGTCTTATACTGACATGGAACCTTTGAAAAAGAGCTTCTGTGCTCAAAGGTGCTATCTGAATAACAAATAAAATAAACAAATATTATTATTCAGCTTATTGTAACACCCCCCCCCAACAGGTCATCCAACTTGCTCCGCTATTTTCATTCTTGAACCATTGTTACCCCTTGTTGCAGTACCTTCATGGGTCAGGCTACTCTCTGTTTCCTCTCGATGATGAGATAACCTCCCTACACACTTTGCCTCTCCCTCCTTCCTGCTCCTAAGCAACCTCTCAGGGATTACGTTGCTTCTTCTTTCTATTGCTCTTAGCACTCCATGCTCAGCCCTTGTATTTGGGCAGTTCTGCCATCAGTCTACAAACTGATCAATTACCATCACTCATTAATATTAGTTTATTGTTCACATTTGTTTGCACTATTGGTCATTGTGTATTTTTTGATTGTTTTGCAGTTACCTTTTGAAATGTATTCACTCCCTACCCTTCCCTGGGTACACCTGAAATGAGCCTTGGCTCACTCACCTTCCCTTGTCACCTATTAGTAAATAAATACATACAATTCACCTACTATTATCCTCTTTCAGTTTGCTTCATCTCTTCACACAAAATATATAAAACTCAAAATTTAAATACAGTACTTTTCAGACTTGTTGAGCCTCCCTGGAACAAGTTGGGGCCTCCCCAGGAGGCTGGCCTGACCATTTGAGAACCCCTGCATTATAGGGATGGAGAGAGAGAGAGAGCGTTATCCTTCCAAAAAGTCTCCTGAATTTTGAACTCCAAATTAGCATGCTGAGCTGTCACAATAATAAGTTTCCTTGCCAGGAGGGATGGTGGGCAAGGACTTGGATCTCTAGAGAGTTCTTCCATAGTTTTTTTCCCCATCCTAAGTGCCAAAGGCCATAATATAGTATGTGTAATTAAATATAGAGTTTACCCTAGTAGTAGGTTGAAACAGTGAGCTGTGGTTAGATGGTGACTCTCTTTTTCTTCAGTCCTGCCATTCCCTCTCTCCTTATGGAAGTCATACCTCTGTCTTCTATCAGTTACCAGTCGCTTTCTGTCAGTTCTCCACTCAGTCAGTGTTCATCACCTGCTTGATAGTACTTTTGTGCTCATTCCTAAGGTAGCTTTAGCCTAAAGGAATTATGTTACCATGGCACCTCTAGGGATAGAACCTTCCTCAAGAGGGTTCATTTGCCTTCATTGTACCCTGACAGGATGATAGTCCCTCATGGGACAGAGAGTGTGAATGGCCAAAGTATCCACGTATAACAGTCACACAACACAGTCAGTTCACTATGTTCAGACCATCAACAATGTTGCACAAGCATAACTCCACACTAAGGTGTGTATGCCTATTGAACACAAGGGCGATGCCTGCAGTTGAGAAGGTGGGAGTTACCAGCCACATATCCCTTTCCTGAGCTACTTAAGTCAGCTTTCTCCGGCCTCAGTTGAAAGCACTGTTTCTTTGCCCCATCATTCTCCCTTCCTCCAGTGATGTGTCTGTATCATTGGGGCTCCTTCCTAAGATATCTTTAGCCTACAGGAATTATGTTCCCATGGCACCTCTAGGGTTGGAAACTTTCTTGAGAGTTCCTTTGCCTTCATGGTATCCTGACAGGGTAATAGTTCCTCATGAGACAGAGTGCAATCGGCCAAAGTATCCATGTAGAACAGTCAAACAATACATTCAATTACCTTTAGACTATCAATAGATGCCTGCTGCACATCTTCCAGGATGCGTTCCTTGCCCAGCTGGTGACTGATCCGACAAGAGAGGGGTGCGTCCTGGCTGTGGTCCTGTCAGACGTGAGCTCATCAGGGACCTAGTTGTTGGGGACCCACTGGTGGGAAGTGATCATGCCATGGTTTGGTTCTCCCTTGACCTAGGGGGTGGGGTAGAACACACAAAAATGACAGTGGTTGATTTTAGAGGGGTGGACTTTGGGGGGATGGAGCGGATCTTTAGGGGCCACCTGAATGAGATCAGGCCAAGCATGGGCACAGAGGACTGGTGGGGAAATTGCTGAAAAGGGGCTCCTGGAGGCTACCAAGGCCTGCATGAGGGAGAGATGCAAGTGAGACAAAGCTAAGTGGCCAAGCTGGTGGACAAGGGAGGTCCAGGATATGGTGAAGGAAAAAAAGGCTGCTTATAGCCGATACAAACGTTCTCGGGGGTCTATATCCAAGGGGAGGAGTATGATAAGGTAGCCAAGAGAGTCACCAGGGTGGTGAGGTCGGCCAAGGTGGAGGTGGAGCTGAGATTGGCACAGGGGGTTAGAAGGGGGAAAAAGTTCTTCAGGTATATCAGGGAAAGAAGAAAAGGGAAGGAGCAGATTAGTAGGCTGAGGATGGGAAGTGGGTGGGTGGAGGAGGCAGGGGAGAAGGCGGAGGTACTAAATTACTTTTTTGCCTCAGTCTTTACCAAGGAGGATGGGGGGGTGGCACTGTAATGGGTGAGGGAAAAGGGACTAGCAGATGAAGTGGGGGAAATGGATGTAGAAATCCCCAGTGGGAGGGTTGTGGGATACCCTTAAGGCCCTAAGAGGGGAAAAAGCACCAGGCCCAGATGGGATCTGTCCCAGAGTGCTTAATGAGCTGGTTAATACCCTGTCCACACCTCTGGTGGACCTTTTAACTCCTCCCTGCAGTTGTGGTGGGTGCCTCATAACTGGAGGATGGCCCATATCGTGCCTATACACAAGGGCGGCTCGTGAGAGGAGCTGGGAAACTATAGGCCAGTTAGCCTGACGTCGGTAGTGGGCAAAGTGATGGAGATCATCTTGAAGGAGAGGCTGGAGAGGGTTCTGAAGGCACGGGGGTCACCTAGATGATCACCAGCATGGCTCTGTTAAGGGCAGATCGTGTCAGACCAACCTGTTGGAGTTCTATGAAGGAGTGATGAGTGCGTTGGATCAGGGCAGACCAGTGGATTTCCTCTTTTCTGGACTTCAGCAGGGCATTTGACTCGATGCCACATCCTGGGCCACTGGGGAAGCTGGAGGATATGGGGGTAGGGGGCAGAGGGTCGGATGTATAGGAAACTGGCTAGCGGGCATGCAGAAGGTGAGACGGGGGAGGTCTCTCATTCTCCAGGACAGTCATTAGCGGGGTCCCACGGGGTCGGTACTGGGCCTCCTGTTTAACTCCTATATCTCAGACATCAGAAGTGGTATTAGGAGTGGGATGAGCCTCTTTGCTGATGACTTGAAGCTGTGAGCGGTGGTAATAATCCCTCTTTACAAGACACTGGTTAGGCCCCATCTGGAGTACTGTGTGCAGTACTGGAGGCCACACCTTCACAAGGACATTAACCAAATTGAGGCAGTCTAGAGAAGGGTAACCAAAACGGTGCAGGGACTGCATCAGAAGACATATGAGGACAGATTAAGGGAGCTCAATATGTATACCCTTGAGCAAAGGAGGGAGAGAGGTGATATGATCGAAACATTCAAACATCTTAAGGGCATTAACAAGGTGAAAGAGTCTAACATGTTTAAATATAAGAAAAATAGCAGGACAAGAGGACACAGCATGAGATTAGAGGGAGGCTGATTAATGGGGAATGTGAGGAAATTCTTTTTCACAGAGTGGTGGATGCATGGAACGGCCTACCTCAGGAAGTGATGGCTATGAATACAGTGCAGGGCTTCAAACAGGCATGGGATAGGCATAAGGGAGCAATACAGATGAGTATGACTAGATAGGCCACTGACAGAGCAAAGGCTGATGGCACATTTATAAGGTAGAAAAAGAAATGGGCAGACTGGATGGGTCTTGCGGTCCTTATCTGCCATCAACCACTATGTTTCTATGGTGGAAGGGGAGATGGGGAAGCTGGCTCTCCAGGAGGACCTGGAGACTCTGGGGAGGTGGTCACGAGCCTGGAAGCTAAAGTTTAATGCTGGGAAATGCAGGGTTCTGCACCTGGGGGCCAAAAACCCGGCTCATGTATACACCTGGGGGGGCACTGCAGGTTTCTAGGGGGGAGAAGGACCACGGGGTGGTGATGGATGCCAAAATGAATAACTCAGATCAGTGTAAAAGGGCTGCAGCCCAAGCAAATAAAATGCTGGGGTGCATAGCCAGGGGATAACCTCAAGGAGTCAGGAGGTGCTCCTTCTGCTGTACACTTGCCTGGTTAGATCACACCTTTAATACTGCATGCAGTTTTGGCACCCCTACTTAAAGAGGGACATTACTCTTCTGGAGAGGGTCCAGAGGAGGGTGACCAGGATGATACCGGGACTAGGGAAAAAGCCCTATGAGGACAGACTGGAGGACTCAACCTGTACTCGCTGGAGGAGAGAAGGAACGAGGGGAAATGATAGAGGTCTTCAAATATCTCAAAGGAATGAACAGGGTAAACCTTGAGGGGGTGCTTCAGCTGTTGGAGGTAGAGGCCACTAGGGGACACTCAATGAAGCTGGACGGGGGAAGACTGAGGGGGGGAAACAAGGAGATGCTACTTCACTGAGGGAGTGGTGGAGCCCTGAATGCACTGCCCAGGGAGTTGGTGGCTACTGCAGATGTGGAGGGGTCAAGAAAGGCTAGGATAGGTATAGGGGGAGGGTGCAACCCAGAGCCCCACTGAGGGGGGGGGACCTTGTAGGGGGGGAATAACGGTGCCCTGGGAAGGCACTGATCATCAAGCAGACTCAGAGTAGACCATAGGGCCTAATCTACTGGCTTCTTAGTATGTTAGTATGTTAATAATGTTGCACAAGCATAACTCCTCATTAAGCTGCGTACGCCCATTGAACCAAGACTTAAAATAATTTTGTGGTACCTTCACCCCAAGAAAGGTTTATGTGGGCCTGGTGTCAATACAGCAAATCCCCCTGGGATGCAGCACCTCCCTATCTCCCCATGATAACACTACACCCATGAACCAGTACTCAGACAAGGAGTTCAAACAAAAGAACAAAAACTTTATTTTGAGACTGAAAGGCATTTGCGGTCACTTCACTACCAGTCTCTCCTTCCTTGTAAAGCCTGTTGTGATACAACCTGTATGAAAGGCACTATATAAATGCTGATTTTTCTTCTTCTAAATGGGGGAAAAAAAGGGGGGTTAGGTAAGCAATGTGGTACATATGCAGTTCGGCTGGTTTATGCTGTAAGAGTTTTACTTTCACTTTTTTATGTATCTAATCCAGTTAGGGGATACAGAGAGTTTAGATGTGGGCACTATTTCTTTTTTGTCTACCTCAGTTTAATCAGGTTTAAATAGCAATCTTTTTGATTGTGTGTTTTATCCCATTCCTGCTTGTTCTCCTTACGTTATTACCTAAAGCCATTGATGATGGTTAGCATTTTCTCAAATTCCTTGTTGTGCGTTCTCTTTTTGGGATCCCCCCATTCCTATTGTACAAGAATGTATGGTTAATGTTTAATGTATTTCAACAGTTTCTATTGTCAAATTGTACCTATTACCATAAGTGAGGTTTTTAGTTCTCCTTATGTTGTATGACTATTGTAAACTAATAAACATAAAATTAACTCAAAAAACAACACAAAAGAAGAGGGAGCATGGCAGAAAGGAACAGGAATTGACATACTGTACATTATCTTCTACTTACACAGTGGAGTTTCATCACCTCATTGGTATGCATGAGATCCCTGCTCTTCTGTGTCAGTCTATGCATCCATCCCCATCCCCCACCTCCCTTGCTCCATCCAGATCTACTTTATTCATGAATCTATGGTAGTAGTACCTCCCTCCCCTGGTTTCTGTGCCACCTCTGCAGCTGAAAGAATGCTGCTGAGTATACACAATACTTAACACAGCAGGAGCAAGTGTCAGTGACTAAATAACAAAACTATCATCAACTAATGTGGATCTGACATAACAGAAACAGCCTTTACCTCCATAGTATGTACTGTGCTGAGATAGACAAAAAACAGGTAGTCAGTCATTATGTGATGACTCCAATTTATATAGGTATGCAGACAGTGACACTGTAAACTGAAATCTGAGCTCTGGATTCCTTTGCTGCCTATCTGATAATCAGGGAACACTATCGCTTATAACTAATGTTGGTCAGTTAGAACTGTGATCTGGGACTGCGATTCCTATTATCGTGGAACTGTACTAATCCAAGACATGTACTACAAGTAATTACACTGCTTTGAATCAGAATAAATGAAAAAAGAATACATATGTTACAGGTGGGTGGTACCTTTCATTGGACTTTTTTGAAAGCCAGTCTCATAAAAACAATTTTTCGAGTCCAATAAAAGGTATCACCTGCAGCATATTTTAAATTTTTCTTCTACATCATAGACTTTAAATTTTATATTTTATTATTTTCATGTAAAAGCATTTCATACTGCATCAACAGGCAGGCAGGTCATATAAAGATGCTTGCTATTAGCAAGCCAAACATTTTAACAGTAACAGACCATAAGCACCCCTGAAAGATGTTACAATATTTGGGGGTGTCCTGATGTTAACAACAATTAGAATTGCTAAACAGTGAATTGGGTTAATCCACCCATTCTCAGGATAGTATACACAAGATAAAATTGTCCAGTTATGACCAATGTAGCCAAGAGCAGGGACTGTCAAAAAAGGTCCAAAACAATATTGTGCACCCTATCAAGGGGTTTAGTGTCCCATTCCTAGGCATATTGGGATAAAGATAACGTTAGCACAGTATTCCTCTGCACAATTCAAACAAGTAGCAGTTTTTAAACATTTTATAAACACACTATCCTACCTACAATGCAGTACTTTACATTAGAAACAACCATTAATTGCATATTTAATACACAACATCGTTGTAAATAAACATCAGTCGGTAAACTCTCCTAAACTCTAACAATTCAGCAATATGGAGCGCCATTATGTTTATTACAACATAGCTCAACAGGTGTTGAACTATTTGCTTTAAAGCACTGAATTACTCAGCAATGGTCACTCTACATTTTTAAGTTCAATCAAAAGTCCAACATATGAATATGGGAGAGAGCAAGGACGTCTTGGGGAGCAATTCAGATTTGCCTTAATGTTCTTACATTAAGATGGGCCCATTGTTCTCAATATGAGCCTGATCAGATCTGAAAAAAAAAAGGGAGTCATTGTTTTGCCACATGTGTCAAAGAAAATCATTTCAGGACCTACGGTGCCCCCACTTCAGCCACAGAAAGACATCCAGCTTCCACCACCTAACCCCCTCCCATCAGCATTACTTTTCAAACCAATTACTCATATTTAGGATACCTCCTCTCCTTTGGATTCAGATTCCTCTCCTCTGGAGGAAAATGTATCCTCTGTTTTTGCAAGGAGTTTTGCTGTTTCCTGAGCATCAGAAAATTGAAAAGCTTTGCCTCTGTAGAGAATCTTTAGGCTGGCCGGCATCAATAGTATATGGTAGACCCAAAGAGAACAAAGATGCGCTCAGATGCCATCAAAACTTTTCCTCCTCATTCAAGTGGCATAACTGAGGCCTGGGAACAGATGAACTCTAGAGTCCTGCCAGGTAAGAAGACTGAGGTTCTTGGCATGCTGTAAAATCAAATCTCTCTCTCTCTCTCTCTCTCTCCGATGGTATGAAACACCACTAAAATGGTGCATGGAGTAGGGTCCCCTGTAGCAGCTCATGGCGTACTGCCACGTAACGATATGCCGTACACCTTCACAATTTCAAAGTCGTCCTCAAGATTCAGTAGTTGCTGTAACCAGGGTTTCAAGAAAGTTTTTAAGTTATCTCCCTCTGTTTCTTCAGGGAGGCCTACCACTTTAATGTGGGATGCATGGGCTGTATTCTCCAAATTTTCAAGCTGATGGCGGATCAAGGTGTTTTCTTTAGTAAACCCCACTGTAATTGCCAAAGCTTTATCTGCAGTTTTTGTCTCTCCTTTTATGTCCTCTGACAAGGTACCCACTTTAGCGTTCAGTTGCTTCACTTCAGTGTTGTAGTCTTCTAATTTGTGGTCGAGCCCCTGTGTGGCCCGAAGCAGCATGGCATTAGATGGCTGGGCCACATCTTGCTCCCCGTACCAAGCTTTTAGTGTCTGCTGGTGCCGACCTTGGGGTCCTCTGGATGAGCTCCCTCTGCATTTGCTGCTGCTTTGTTTCCCCGCGCCATGGTAGCAATTCAGCACACTCCACCTGCAAAAATGTTTAGTGCATTTGGTAGCTACTGAAGAGTTCTATCTACTGATGCTATCTAGAATGTAATTAGTAGATATTTATAATGGTTATTTTAAAGAAACTGCTTGTCTCTATAGAGCTGTGCAAAGATGCTGCTCACAGCTCGGCTGCTGTACATCATAGACTTAATCAACACGGCTGCCACATTTCTCCATCAGAATAGTCCCAATTAGATCCACTCTGTGGTGCACAATATCTTCTACAGAAATCAGTGTTGGGGAAGGGGACAAAAAAGGATACAAAGGTACAGTAAGTGCAATAGTTTTGTTGGAAAAGTTCACTTCAGCGCCTGCTTCTTAATAGAAGCAAAGCAAACCCCAGTTTAACCTGTTGCAAAATACCATACTAATTTCTGATAGCTCATGAATTTTGCTCTTACATTTAGCTAATGCAGCTTGCTTAGGGTGTCAGTGAGTAAATAACTTTGATGAGATTTGAACCTAAACATACTTGTTCACAAGCCTGTGATCTAACCACTAGACCTCATTACCATCTCTCAGTCACATTTTAAGGCTGCTTAGTGAAGCTTAAAGCAGACTGTAGTGGAAATGGGAGGGAACTGGGGGGAACTTGGTTCTGGGAGTGAAATTAAAAGTCTGACTCAGTTCCAGGAGCAAACTGAGGAAGGAATGCTTTTATGTAAAGTACTCAGCCCTAAAGGCATTAAACTGACTAAATAAAGTGTAAAAATGCAACATATGTAAGAAACATATCACCAGATCCCTGTCAGATATGTTCAATGCCTAATCACATGTGATGGGTTCCCTCAGTGAATCCGTGGCCAAAACTGGAAAAGGTGAACTATGTCAATGGGGTGCCAAACACATCAGAGCTGTAGTGCAACACTATAGATTGCGTAGGGGTATATACCATTATACAGTGGGGTCCCCAAATACTGCTTTGTGATTGGTTAACTAACTTCCTTAAGCATGAGTAAATTTCTGCATAACCCTTGCATAAAGAGCCAGTCAACCATATCACAAAGGCAAAAGTAAAACAAGTCAGTACTCCCACTAAAAGTCAGAAATATAAACAATTTTGCTGCCATATTGCTTCCTGCTAACATGCTGCCCTCTTACTAACAAAAACATAAAAATGTCCAATTTAAACCCACTTTTCATTTTTGTTTTCAAGTATTTGTACACAGCATACCTCACATTTCCCACATTAGCTTCAGATGAAATCCAGTACCACTGCTCACGTTCGCTCCTCATATCAGCCCAAACTCCCTTCGCTGACATCGCTTGCACTCGTTTTTCCTCCACAACATCTAACATGCAATTTCTTGACCAATCGTAAAAACATCTCTCTCTCTCTCTCTCTCTCTCTCTCTCTCTCTCTCTCTTACTCTCTGACTGCAGGAGGTGGAGGTCAACAACATGATTATTGACCCCCTTTTTCTTGGCAATGGTTACCAATCCCACCACAGGAGCTGCTCACACTGTCTCTGTCCTCTACAAACCGCTTGCACCCCTTCTTTAACAAGTTAAAAACAACATTAGAAATCATGGTAAAAAAAAAATCACAAAAAACATCACAGCATGGGGGGATACGGCCTTCTTATAACAATCTATCCAGCAACAAAGAACTATTTCATGCAGGGAGGAAAGATAGTTAACAAACATCAATAAAACATTTTAAATAAGTATAACTTGAACTTTCTAATAACTTTGTTTTTAATTATTCACTTACTACCAAATGTATAATCTCAATAATCCCCTCCAGGGTGTGGGTTATGCTGGGATTTTCCCTCTTCTGGTGTGGTTTATGTCACACCACTCCAGGTGAAGGTAAATCCATTCATAACCCACATGCTGGAGTGGATTATTGTGTAACTGCATACCAGCTGCTTGACCTTCCTCCCATTTCAAGTAGTTCCCAGAAGGTAGCTGAATCATGCCCAATAAATTTTCCCTGTTGTCCAGTAAATGTGTTTTTTTTTTCATCACAATAATACAACAAGTAAATTACAACTAAGCCACATTATTTTATATCCCTTACCAAACTAATGCATTAGCAGCCATATTGCCCCTAACCAGAGTCTTTTTCTGAAGGCAGGAATTCTGCTTCTTTCATCTGCTTCATCCACCTCTGGCAGATGCACAATCTGCCTCTGCAACAGCTCCACCTGTTTGCTTCTTATAGCAGTCACTCAGACTAACAGGTCCTGACACAGTCCCTCATATTCACTGGGGAATCTCAGCTCACCACTGGTCAACTGAGCTGTCAGTCATTCAGGGGCAAGGCTGGAGGTTCAACATTTGGTACTGACTGGCCAGAAATTTGCACCAGGAATCCTGCAGTTCTCTTGTATTCCAGGAGCTCCTTGTGGTTCCCTTTGCAGTCTATTTTGCTCATTGACTGCATGTGTGACCTCTGATCCCTACTGCTATGAACTTGAGGGTCAGGTGCTCCAAGATGGCTGCCCAGTTTTGTAGTTCACAGAGCTCTGGCCCAAAAGCTTATTTTAAAAGGGCTACTGACCATAACATGTATGTGGTGCTTCAGTGTCTGATTGGTTAGGGCATGTGGCAGGGAATCGCTGCGCTGTGGTGAGCGCTGGTCATGCTGGGCCATAATCTACAGGTGGATGCTGCTTTGATGGTTGGTTGTGAGTCACAGTCATGCTGGTGTAGGAGGCACTGACTATATCATGCTCCTCCACTCTCTCTGCCAGCTCTCATTTGGTCTCTACTGCAGACCTAGGGCTCGATTTTTCAAAGGTTGATGCCGGGCTTGGGTCAAGCCCAGCATCAACCCTGTTCTTTGGCACAGCTGTGCCAAACTTATTCAATGCAACTTCACCCAATTTTAGTACATTGGGTGCCGTTACAACACTTTCTACACTTTACAGCGGCTTGTGCCAAATATTTGATGCAAGCCCCGTAAAAAAGGTCCACAGCATGCTGCAGGTTAGACTTGGGGGGAGCTAGTATAGCTTGTAGTATTTGGGGCTCAGGAGTGAAACCCCGACTGGCGCCAGGAGAATGCTGCAAGTCCCGTGTGCTGTATGAACGGTGCATCAGGGCCTTGTGGCATTTTCGGGCTTTTGAAAATTTAGCCCCTAGAGTTCACAAGGGCCAGAGAGCAAGGTAGTATGGCAGCAGTCTGGCAGGGCTCCAGGGAGCTGAGGGTAAGCCCCACACTATGGAAGTTACACCACTAGACGGTTACATAAAACATTTACCATTTTTTTTTCCACCCTCCGTGCTCGCTGGACTCCCACTCCATGGGGCTCCACAGGCTACGTCCAGCCCCACTGTCCTTACCCAGCCTCCTCTGGTACCCATATGGCAGCTGATCCCTGGGATATCCCGGCGTATACCTTCGGCGGGCGGGTCCCCCTCCTCCTCTTCCGAGGAATGCACCGGAGAGAGGGGATGACCCCAGCGCACTCACTACTAGGGCCCGGGGATGCTGCTGAGGAGCAGAAGGCCCTGGGAAGGCACTGGAGGCTCAGGGAACAGAGAGCCATCATCCGTCGGCCAGCGAGCAACTTTTCCCTTTTTCTGTTGGGGGCAGCATAGTGACGTCATGGCATATGCCGACATCCGCTCCTCCCCCAGTAAGCATTTGGGCCGTGCATCCTGTGATACTCCCAGCCTCCACTAGGGGCCAGCAGGCACCAGACCAATCCCCTACCCTCCCCCCGGAGAAGAAGAGCTGTCCATGGGACACTCAATCATTCTCCCCCCGGCCGGCCCTCCAGCGACCTGTGCTTGTTCCCAAACCCAGGTCGCTGGCATCACAAGTGGAAATCCAACCACTGCGCCGGTGGGCTGGCAAAACATTTACCATTTGAAGTGCAATGCATAACAAAATAGACACAAATTTAAACTGGCAAACCCAGTAATGTGACACATTATTCAGTCATTAAATGCCTGCTTCAGCAACCAGGTTCTTAATCCACTTTTAAATAGCAACAATACCACTTTGAGATCTGAGATAAAGACAGACAGAAATCCAATTTCATAATAACCTAGAAATACCTGCATTATCCAACTTTATCAGTAGAAGTTTATGAATAGATATCCCAAGTTTCCTCTGTCACCACCTCACCTTTGGCCTGGCACTCAGTCCCTCTTGGCTTGCATGTATGGGCCTCTACCTATTGAGACCTCACTGTCTGTCCAGGGTTGCTCCTCATTCCTGCCTCCTGGACTCCTTAGCAGCTTACCCCTCTCGATGATGCCCAGCCCAGTCAGGAGGATGCCCAGATTAGGAGTATTCAGTGATGAGATTTATGGAGTGAAGCTTCATCATCTGGGCAAGTATAGACATTCGGCATCAACTGCCCACACCTGATCATTTTCAGTTTTTCTTCCTCTCCACTGGAGGGGATGGTGGAAGTATATGCTTATCACTGAGTGTCAAGCAAGACATGGCTCCTCCCCCTCCACTCAATGCCACTCTTCTGCACTTTCACCCGAGGCAATCAGGGAGAAGTACTGTAGCAGTGAGGACCACCCTTCCACCCTGGAGGAGGATGGCATGGGTTGGGAGGCCCAATTCCAGCCCCCATTCTGTGATGGTGCATATGGTAGGCAAATTCAGTTCACGGTGACAGTAAGTGGTGCCCACCACCACTCTGCTGTCAGGCTGACCATATCAAAAGCTTCTATTATGCCAAGAAGATGCAGTAGTTGTGATTACTACCACATTAATGTACTGAAGGATGGAGGACTGATAGAAGAACATCCCTCATGCTAGACCTGTAGAGAAGCCTATGGGAAAGCATTGAAGTAGTTTCTTTTTTTCCCATAATGGTTTTTATTCTCTTTAGGTAGAATGGGCAGCTTCTCAGTCCTGTCCCCATGCACTTGTAGACACCTCTTACCTCCTCTTGGTCAGGGAGTCCTATCTCCTGTGGATTCCTCCCGTGGTAGGGCCTGGGTAGAGGCCATTCCTCCCCCATGACACATCCAGATCCTCCCAGATTGGAGCAGCAGAGTGGGCCACAGCGTGATGGGCAGGCTCACAAAGCCAATCCTCCATGTTTTCCTTCTGTTTTGTCCCTGGGCCCACAGGCGTGCAGTGAGCACAATGTGCATGCTCCGCCTCTGTGGAGATGTGCCTGTCACTCTGTCCATGGGATCCTCTCCCACTGTGTGACTTGCTTGTGCTGCCACCCACATACCTCCAGCTGGCAGTCAACAGTGAGACACAGCAACCCCTCCTTGAGGGAGGAGGCAGTCCTACAAACACTCAATCATCCTCACCCTGACAGCCCTGTGTACCCACATCCGTTTGAACCCAAGTCTCTGGTGTAGCAGGAGGTGAGGTGCTCAGCGTCTCAGTTCTCCATGCCACTGGGCGGCACTGAAGTAGTTTCTAAATGGGAAAGAATAGCATTACACAGTTCAGTCTGCAGCATTGCATATATTAGGCTGAAGAAAGACTGCTGGATAGTTTGACAAAGGCAGTTTGTCATCTGCTTTATGACTGGGAACAATCCAAACTTGAGTGCATTTCACTGACACAGCCTTCTAGCCTTCTGTTTGCAATAAGTAGATTGAAAATAAAAAAGGGTGATGGAGCAGTAGCTTTGACTATCTGTTTATGTAAACAATTTTGTAAGAATGCCATTAGCCACAGCAGAACTGTCATCCAGTTCTGTTAAAATTCTTTTGATCTCCTGAGGGGGGCATGTTACATTGGGCATTTTTGATAATGTACAGTACTACGACAATGCAACCATGGAAAAATCTGTGTTATTGAAACATGAACCAACAAAGTTGTCCATAGTAGAAAGTGATGTTTCAGCTATTTTTTCACAGTTGAAAGGAGTATTGGGTATTCAGGATCTCTGGGAGACAGACTGAACTGCAGACTAGCTTTTTTATGACAGAAACTATCCGACTGGTGTACTGGTGAAGTGTTGCATTTGTTTTACAAAACTGCTGTTTTGTTCTTCATCCTGTTATTTTTTTCCCAGTTAGTGTTTATGACTTTTTAGATATCCTGAACATTGTGGTTTTGATTTTCACCAAAGGGAGGCACTATAGCAGAGGTCCATGGTTTATAATATGAGCTATACCTGACTTTTTAATGTAATAAAGGTGCTCAACAAATCCTTGCTGCTGAAGTTAGTATTCTAGTATTCTGTTTGCAGAACATCAAAGATTTTGTTTTGTCTAGCACTTACAAGGACAACCCAGCTGAGATGCAGTGTGGACCTGCTTCTACCTATTTTATTCCTGACAGGTACTAAAACACATGACGGTCAAGTAACTGTTTAGGTCACAAGGTGGGTAAGTGGTGGCAGTGGGATTTGAACCTTGGTCTCAGTGGTCCTGCTCTGAACTCTGTTAAACTACAATGCCTCTCAAAGGCTACACTACACTACACTAGGCTCTCTTAGCACTTTCAAAGTTGGCTAAATGGGACATTTTAGCCAGGCTATCCCTAGTTTCCATTGTGGTTCACTTCTTCCCATTTCCACAGCTAGTTGGCCTGGAGCACTGAGAGGATAAGTAACTTGCCCAAGTCAGACACTGAGTATTTATCTGCAGCATGGTTTAAACTTGCAGTCTCCTGGTTCCTAAGCTGGTTCCCTAGCCAGTAGACCATACTGCCTCTTTTGCATGAACAGATTCAATACAGCACGGATCCGAACAATAAAAGTGACCAATCAGTTCTCACTATCGCTTCCAGTACTGAGTGAGTGGGGGTAGTCCATGATGACAGCGATAATAAATGAGCGACTGTAGAAACAGTGACTCATTTATATAGCTACCATGAATGGCTACCCTGCTAGGGTAGTGACCGTATAGTGAGCAGAGTCACCGGAAGGGGAGGGATAGGGAGGTTGAGGGGAGGGACAGGAGGGAGGGGTTTGTATGGGTCGTGGGATCCTGCTGCAGCTGAGCCAGCCCTGATGTGTGGTGGTGAGGGTGGCTGGCTACTGTACAGCAGGAACTGGGTACATGACCTGCTGGGGACTATTGTATTGCAGCTGCTTGTGGCTGTTTTTTTTTTTTCTGTGTTTCACCCCCTCCTCGACATGCACCCCCCCCCGGAGTTGCTAATCTTTAGTCGGGTTGCGGGGGGCACAGGGGGGGATGCAGGCCCCCCACATAAACACTTCTGCACTGTCTGGAAGTCGGGTCACTGCTAGTTGTATGCTGCTGAAATGGTTTTTGGCGACATACATTCGCAATGATAGTGACCGCTGTTTTTTGATTGCTATCATCACATGGAACCGTGAGTGGGTCAGTGTGGTAGCTGACAGAAACTGTAGGTGCCTGTCAAAAGATTAGATTCATTTGCAGGATAAAATACTAGGAGCTAGGAAAATCCTGAGTCAGGCGTTTTTATGCAGTTTTCAGGATAAATTACGAGAACATGTACTGTAAATGTTGACAAGGACAACCTGCAGTAGGTTCAAAGTGGTTTTCTAAATTAAACTGTAATATCTAAATAAGGAAGTAGATACCTGGGACGGGTGTATTTTATTGTCCAGCAGTTTTGTGGAAAAAGTGCCACAAACTCTAGGACACAAATTTGTGCCATGATTCTGGGGATGACTATAATTAAAGGAGAATTTCAGTTACAGTTTACTAAATATATGCTGTGTAGAGTGTTTTGATTTGTGTGTGTGTAATTCGAGTGTGCGATTTCCTTTGTTTGCTGTTTGGATTTTTTTCGTGAATTTGCCTACTTGTTTTATGGCCACTGGGGATCTCTATGTTTGTGTGTGTTATTGCCATCCCTATAGTGCTTTCTGTGTCATGTGACAGTGATGCATCCGAGATCATCGATTACATGAGTGTTTGGTTATTGTTCACTGCAACGTCACTATGTCCGTTATTCTGGCCTCAAATAAATAACTCTTTCTAATCCAATCTTTTTGTTTTCAAGGTATATGCTTGGGTCTAGTCATACTGTAATACATACAAGCTGCTCTCTCACAGAGAAAGATTGCCACTACTTCAATTCAGCTTTGAAACTCAAATGATCAACTTTTATAAGAACAGAATTATAGATTTTAAGCTAAACACAAACCACAGACTGAGTTTGTAAGAAACCTGGTGAGCAAATCATTAACTCCACAACCTAATGTGATTAGGATTCTGAAGCAGCAAGCCACAGTGCTCCAAGATGATGTCATCTCTCTCCAAGCATGACTGAGAGAGATAGAAATAACTCCACTGTTTTCAGCCACTGTATAGAAGTTAACAAATGCAAATTGAAAGAAAACCACAAAACCAAAAAGTATGACATTTTCAGGAAGCTTTAATCATGACACACGGACTTGAATGCAGGCTTATTAACAATATGCAAAAACCTTTGCACATGATCTTTAAAGATGTCCCCACCCCCCCCCATGGAGAATCGGGTTGGTGAGTTGAAGTGCTGGGGATTTTGTCTCTGTGCTTTAGTTTTTACTTGCAGAAATACATCAGTTCTTACTTGCAAACTAAATATTTCTATGTATTTATGTGAGTGCGCTGCTCCTGTGTTTGTCTTCCTATTTAAAGATGCTATAGAAATTCCCAAATTGTATTACTGTATTTGAATGCTCCTTATTTTTAGTACATGCAAAAAGGTTTCACAGTCCAAAGATTTTGCCTAACAGCTGATTTGTTGCAAAGAATGTTTATTTCATTATCTAGCTTCCCAGTTGCTGGCAGGTTTTAAAGTGCAGCATCCAGTTTCTCGGCAACCAGAAAGAAACAGTAAACCCAGGAATAAACCAGCAGCAAATAATCGCTGCAGAGAAAAATGATAGTAGAGATAAGTGGGAAAACAAGCTTTCTGTAAGGAGAATTCACCACTCCTAGTACAGGCCAACAGAAAGTGTTTCTGGCTCTCATCTAGTGCACTTTATTAACCCACTGTAAATCTGCATGTAAAGGGAGAGAATCCATGGAGACTCGTAGTGTTTATATCCTACTGATGTTCTGTTTACATGAAACAAAACAGAAACATGCTCTGTCACTCAAATGGCTCTTTTAGTGAGCATACTTCCATTTGTTTTTAAAAAACGAAAATCTCTTTCCTTAGTGCTATATCCAGTTAGTGCTGTCAATATATTTTACATAATAAATAGTTAAGCATTTAGGCACAATCCAGGGGTTGGGTTAATAATCCTCTATGGGAATCATAAGACAAGAGCGGCAGTGTCTTATGCCCCAGGGTTAGATTAACAAAGGTAACTCAACACCTAGAGCACCTTAATGGCTACAGCATTATAAAAATAAAAGCTTTTCTATTTTTAATTGTTTTTATAGTTTAAAGCAGCAGTGCAATGAGAAATGTTTTCCAAAAGGTAATTTCAGCTACAGTTAATAAAAATGTTAGCACGCCTGTCAATTCTACTTCTTTCTATGTACCTCCTATGCTGTGCACCATGTTTTGTTTTTTCTTGATCCCTACTCCTTGCCAGGTTTACATTACTATTTCTTGGTCAAATGTGGCAGCCATAATTTTCTTGAGAAAAAAAAACTAAACCATCTTGAAAATAGGACTTTGGTCCTATGGTGTATAAAGTACCAACATGTTTCTGTATAAAAATAAAGATTTTTACTACTACTAAATGAAAACAAATATATGTAAGTGGTTGCCATACCAGGGCTCTTGAGGTTCACCTTTTCACCCCTTCGGAGGAGGCTAGTCTGGGTTCCCTAAGGGTGTGCTACACTGGAGTAAAGTGGTGCAGTGCCTCCATCTGGAATAATAATATTGGGTACCTGGCTACTGAAACACAAGGCTACGACCCCCTCAGGAAACAATGCATACACTGCCCGCACAGTCCCTCCCCCCACAGCAAGCAACACTGCAAACAATGACAGTCCCAAAACCATAAAATGCTATTTAAAACAAATAGTTTGCTGGCTCTGTAGCACTGCCTGCACACTCCCTCCCCCCACGGCAAGTGACACTGCAAACAATGCCAGTCCCCAAACCATAAAATGCAATTTAAAACAAGTAGTTTGTTTGCTTTATGGCGCCTGCAATGGAGGATCGTCAGCATGTTGATAACCAAAGTCTGCCCCAAGCCCAGGACATCAGGAGCGGAGGCCGGGGCGAGGAGGGATCAAGAGCGCCTCATAGATGCTCTCCTCCCAGGAGGGAGGGAGGGATGCTGTCACATCAGCTCTTTCGTGACTTCTGGTGGTCGACAAATGATGGTATGGGTGACCTTATGTGTCACATGCTCCCCGACAGGGCAGCTATGAACACACAGCCAGTGGGGGAGGAGGTGGGCAAGACCAGAAAACAGGAAAATTACTGCCGCGGTCCCCGATAATGGCCTAGAGTAGGCTTCCCTATGCCACCCCAGGTCATGCAGCATGGACTGTTCCAACCCCTCCTGCCAAAGTCCCCAGTTAAGCCCCTCGCTAAGTATCGGTCAGAATCAACAGGTATGCCTGACACATAGATACATAGAACTTATTGGCAGATAAGGACCATCTGGCCCATCTAATCTGCCCGGTTTTTCTGTCTTTAACTTACGCTGCAGACTGTAGTTGATCTGCGGCTTTCCTACTCTTCTCTTTTTCTAATGTTCCCTTGTGTGCGTCCCATGCATTTTTAAATTTCTCCTCCATTTTTACCCCTACCACCCCTGTCGGGAGGCTGTTCCAAACATCCACCACCCTCTCTGTAAAGAAATATGTCCTTACATTATCCCTGATTCTTCCTCCCTCCAAATTCATCTCATGTCCCCTAGTTCTGGTCCATCTTCTTTTCTGAAAGATACTGCCCTCCTGTACCTTACTGATCCCTTTAAGATATTTATATGTCTCTGAAGCCCTGGTGCCATCTATCCAAGAGCTATTACTCCTGCCTTGTGGACCCATAAATAAGGTTGAGGGGCCTGGGTTTAGATTTTAAACTGGTTCTTTCCCCAAGGTGACATAAATGTGCAGTGCCTCCACCCAAAGTAAACATTTAAGTGGGCTGTAAATCACCTTGTACAACCCTCTGGGATGCTGTACCCATCCACGATACCATACAGTCACCCCAAACATGCCCCAATAACCAAAACCCCATATTTTATCAGAATTAAAGGCTCACTCTAATAATATGCTTGGCACACGAGAGTTATGCAAGAACAGTTAAACAACAAATTTTTACAAGAGGGTGGGGTTAGGAAGGGTAAATTGAGCAGAAGTTAATTATTTACATTTGATTTAGATTGGCATTTGAAATTGGCATTCTTGGCATTACAATAAAATAATTATTCTTACATTTTAACCTTAGACATTAATCACAGTGGCCTCTCACCAACCTCTGATTTATTCAGGTGTTAAGTGCTCCCTACTATCTAGCTGCATGAGTGGCAGAAAACTTGTATTAGATGCCCACAAACATACCAGTTCTAGTCTGAATTAGAACCCTACAATTCTAAAACCTTATCTAGGTACCCAGTACTAGAGTTCCTAAAGTTGTAGGCCTGTTAAATGATGCAGCTGAGGTGACCGGTATTGCAGCTGGATGGAGCCCTTAAAGAAAATTAGATTAACATCTTTAATCCTGGGACACATTTCAGACTGTAACTTTGCAGACAAACAGCAACACTTCCTTGCTTGGCTAGCTAGAGACTTTAGCTTACTGAACTTGGCACATTTGAAATAACTATTTACAGTTTCCATTAGGTTGGCAGAGGGTGGCTCTGCCTACTCACGGGTTTGAAGTCATCGGCGAAGTCGAAATCAGGCTGTACAAGGCAGACTCAATGCTGAGATGCTTGGCAAAGGCTTACAGCCAGGAACCCTTTACTGACTACAGGATCTTGTAGCTTTTGTAACCTGGAACAATGTCTCACAGCTTCTTTTGAAGTGGCCGACCTGTTTTGGGCTTGAAGTCACACTCTGGCACAGACCAGGCCGGAACTGGGGCTGGCACGCTTCAGACCCCCATGTCTAGGCTATGCCCCTCAGGGGGAAGCACATATGGCAGTGCATAGCTGGCGCACTATCAGGCTGTCTCCCAGGCTGATCTGGAATACACAGACTTTTGCATTCAGCACATTTACATTTAGCACATTTTACTTTCAGCACGTCACAGTCTCTTCAGCCAAGCTGCCAGCGTGGCAGGCATGGTCCTCTCAGTGTTCAAGACACAGTCTCTCTCACAGATGGATGCATTCCCCTAAGGCTAGGGTGGACCCAAAACTTGCACAGTCCATGTAAAGACAAAATCTTTTTCTTAAGTTGCAGATGGAGCTTGAGGTATGGCTCCCAACCACTTTAAACTTTACTTGTTTGCCGGCCCGGTGGTGCTGAGGGTTGAGGCGCTGGACGCCACACCTTGCGCCAGGCCGGCAACCCGGGTTCGGGAGCAGACCTGGACCGTTGGGGGTCAGCAAGGGAGGAGAGGGATTGAGCATCTACAGGACTGCTCTCCTTCTCATGGGAGGGGGGTGTGCAGCTGTCGGAGCACTGGCGGCCCCTTGCGGAGGCTGGGGGTGACGCAGTGCTCCTGGCAGTACAGGGCAACATGCTGGGGCAGACGCTGGGAAGGAGTGCATGCAGAAGCATGCATGCTCCTGTCCCCTTGGCGTCATTACACGCCACACACATCTGGGGCAATCTGAATAGGGAAAATTGAGCACTAGTCATGGCGCGGCATGATGGCCTCTCTATGGGGGAAGCTTCAGCTCTGAGGGGAGCACAGCAAAATTGGATCTGATCCTGGTGGATGAGCAAGAAGGGGGCTCACTAGCACCCTCACATTGGGGGTAAGCCACGGGGATGAAGCTGCAGGACCCAAATAGGAGCCGAGGAAGGTCCTCGGGATGGTGGCTGGAGACCATGGAGGATGCCAAGACGTGAAAAAGGTATGCTGACTGGTTGCCCAGGGGGAGAAAAATGACTAAGAAAAAGATTCACTTTTTTCAGATGCTTCTCAAAGCACAGTACACATTAAAAAAGTCCCTCATGACTATGCTGGCATTTGCAGTTCCATCTGGACACTTTACTGTCCTCAGAGGCAATGTCAGGAAGAGCCACGTGCTCAGGGTGCTCCCCTTCCTGTCCTGAAGGCACTTTCAACAGTCACATTAGGCATTTCACCACACTGGACCCATCTTTGCAGTATCAGACATCCACCCATTTTTGGCGTTAATCAGATGCAGGGTGCAGACAGACATTCAGCACTTCTTGGCTCTCTGGGCTTCTCGACACGCAAGCAGGTCTCTAAATATCTCAAACTTGTAAGCAGAAGTTTACTCACTCAGATTGATTTAGCAAGCTTTTCAGTTCCTGAAGTACAGCTTCATCAGTACTCACTACTGAGGCAAAACATTTATGCAGCTCTCACAGCTGAAGACGATTCAGGTTTCTCCCACAGTTTCCCAAAACATGGAAAGGCAGAAACTGGCCCTGGGGACAGATTTTGGCAACCCCCTGGCCAGCGACTTTCATTTCTGCTAGCCACTTGTCTTCTGGCAGAGGCTGAGCACCCCCTCCCTTGCGCAGGGGCTCCAGCTGAATGCACTAAGTTCATTCTCTCTGCTGAGGGCCACAGCCCCGCCCTGTGGAGGGGCTCGCATTGAACTGAACTCAGGCAGAAATGTCCCTGGGTTTTGGGAGCTCTCTGAGGCTCCTGATTGGCTGAATCCCATTGTCCATCTTGAAAATGAATGTTCATTAGGCCTCCTCGATGCCTGATAGGCCCCCTGTTCTGGTGACTAAAATTAGTGCCTGCTTTTTCCCCACAAGCCTTTGGTAAAGTTCCAAGAGTTTCTAGCACTGTCCTAACAATATCTGCACTGAAACCTGGCTTTCTGATTGGCTGCTGTACTACAAATATGGCTGCTTGTATACACAGTTTCCTTGCAGTCCATCACAGTCCCAACATCAAAGTCCTGGTGCAGCCAAAGAAAATATTTTATTTTACTTTTGGCCCCACCGTTCCATAGCCATAAATGTGCCCTTTTAACTGCTGCCATAATTAAACATTCAGGTGCAGTCCTTAGCCTGTCGCTGCTGCTGAAATACAGTGCCCTTGGGCAGCAGAACAGGCAGCTCATAAGTGTCTCACAAAGACAGACTGGTGCAGCCAGTGTAAACATTATTTTTTTACATAGCTCTCTTTATTTGATAGTCCCTATTTTGCCCTGTTGAATGCTGCCCTCATTTAACATTTTATTTTACCATGGCACCTGTCGCTGCTGCTGAAATATGTAATCCCCTAGCAGCAGACAGGCAACTCATTAATATTCATTTGGGCTCCTAATTAACATTCAAGAGCCCCTGTTCCTAGCACTCATTATACTCTTGGGAAGAAGCCAGCAGCTCCGCTATGATCCCAAGGCCCACTGAGGGGTTTAGGGTTTAGGGGCACCATAAAGGACTCGGGCCATTGCGGCGGTGTGAATCGGGAACAAACATGGATGCAGCAGGCACCGGGAGACAGACAGGAGGAACGAGCAATTACAGTAAGCCCCCATTGGGGGGGCCGTTGCATCTCTATCATGTCCCCCCTCTCTTCGCATCTTTAGAGAATACATATTGAGGTCTTTCAGCCTCTCCTCATATGACTTCTGATGCATCCCCTGTACCATTTTTGTATCCCTTCTTTGGACTGCCTCCACTTTGTCTATGTCCTTCCTGAGATCGGCCTCAAAACTGGACAGTGTACTCCAGATGAGGTCTCATTAATGATCTGTATAAGGGCATCACCACTCCTTTTTCTGCTTGTGATGCCTCTCCCTATGCACCCCAAAATCCCACTGGCCCTTCTAACCACCTTCTCGCACTGTCCAGCCACCTTTAGGTCCTCAGATATAATTATTCCTAGATCTCTTTCTTGTTTGGTGTCAACAGTACCTCCTCCCACCACTGAGTACTCTCTCGTGTTCCCATGACTAAGTGCATAATTTTGCACTTCTTTGCATTAAATCTCAACTGCCATACATTTGATCAATCCTCTAGCTTGCTGACGGGTCAGACCTAAGTGTCTGATGGGCAATATGCAGTGGAGCTGATGCCACCTGGGCATATCGGGGAAGGTCCAGTGAGAGACCCTGAAGGGGAGGGACTGTGGCAATCACGGGTTAAAAATCCTGTAACACTCCCCCTCCACATTGGGGGCTTACATCTGCCTATTTATCTCCCACTGCTCCCGTTCTCCTGCTCCCATCCATGGAGCACCTCCCGGTATGCCTGCCAGATCCCCGTACTTATTCCCTGTCTCACCGCCACAGCCCAAATCAAGAAAGGTGCCCTGGTTCCCCTTGCAGCCCCAGTGTTTAGTCTTAGCCCATTTTGGGCTTCAGAGGCCGATTGTGAGTCACCAGCAGCAGTAGGAAGATGCCAGCGATCGCGCATGCGCAAGCTGCCCTTTTGCTCTCCCGACCGCTAACTTTGCCGTCTAACAGCAGATGTTTGTGATGTCATAGTACTCCTCGTCCTCCCACTGGGGACCGGTAACCTGAGCAAAATGGCCAAGAAGCCACTTGGGAGGTTAATTTTAAAGCCTGAGTGAGGGCAGCACGAGGGGCTCATGAATAGTAATGAGCCCCTCATGCATATTAATGAGGTTCTGTCTGTCCCGAGGAACTGCATGTTTTCGTGGCTGTTGCAGAGTAAAACTGTAAATAACAATAAAAGTAAAGCAGCAACTACCATGGACAATAAAGGGCCAATAAATGTCTGGGGCTATATTAAATAAATGTGTTTTACTGGCTGCACCAGTTCTATGTTGGGACTAGACAGAAGCCTGCCTGCTGCAAAGGTGGCTCTAAAACATTGGCAGCAGCAACAGGCTTGGGACTGAGAGAAAACATCTAATCTGGGCAGCAATCTCATGAGCACAGTAGCCATTATTGAGCGGTGGCGCATGTGATTAATGTAATTTTCCTGGCTACACAGAACTTTTAATTTGGAGCTGTGTTCAGACTGCAAGGGGACTGTGTGTGTTAGCAGCCATGACAGTGCAGAAACAGCCAATTGGAAAGCCAGGATTCTCAACCAGGATTTATGGGACTTTTGCCAGAGCTCATGGGCCACAGCTAAAGGCTCATTGGAAGCTGCAGCGACCTAATTTCAGGAGCCAAAATAGGAAGCCTATAGTGCATCGAGTGGAGTTAATGAATATTCATTTCTTGGACTGACAGGCAGGATCAGCCAATTGTTGCGGGAACAGAAAACAGCTTCAGCCAATTGGGAGACTCAGAAGAGCTCCATAAAAGACAGTGTTTTTGGCTGTGTGAGCAGTTCCATTGCGTGCTCCCCACAGGGTTGGGGGCTCAGGCCCTTTGCTCCAAAATGGGCCTAGTGATCCAGTGCAAGACCCTCCACAGGGGAGGGGGGCTTTCTTCTGCCAGAGAGACAAAGTGGCTGCAGGCAAAAGAAGTCGCCAGCCTGGGGGTTGCCATATTGTCCTCCAGGGCTGGCCAGCACCTTTCCATGCTTTTGGAAAACGTGGGCAACCTGAGCCTTCAGCGGGAGAGAGCTAAATGGAAGTTCTTTTTCAGCAGTAAAAGTACTAAAGCAAACCTGGATCCTTCAGAAAAAGAAAGCCATTTCTGCAAGTAATCTGAGTGTAAACTGATTCTAACAAGAGCAAGTATGGGAAGTATTTAAGAGCAGCGAGCTCAGAAAGTAATGTTACTGTACAAGTCACTAGATTCTGCAAGGGCAGTGAAGCCCAGCTAGTTTCGGACTGTGACCAACTGTCTGCACCCTAGTTTAACCAAAGCAATAAAAGGGTGGACACCTGTTTAGTGACCAGAGAAGGGTCCAGTTTGAAAGTTATACAAATATGTCTGACTTAAGTAGTGCACAGGGCTGATGGGAGTTCCCTGACCATGCGGAAATTCTCCAGACAGTGCCTGGTGGGCCAGTAACTGTCTATATGTCCAGCTGGGAGCTGCAGTTGCCATCGAGAACCACAAGGGACTGTGTCTGTGTATCTGTGAGCCTGAGAGAGCTGCTAAAGAACTGTCTTACTGCCAAGTAAAGTGTGAGCCTGGAGAGCTACGGGAATTAATTGTGTCTAAGTAAAGTGTCTGAGTCTGGAAAAGGTCTACAGTTTCAGCTCTGCCAACAAGTGAAGTCTGCTAACGTAGCAAGCCATGCTTCATGATCAGTCTAGGTTTAAAGTTGTTCTGAAATGGTAGTGCGCCTTGCCTCAAGCTCAGTATAGCAAGTGTCTCAAGCCGTAAAACCCGATCTCAGTGCATGTGATTGCAAGCACTGTAAGCATCTGAGTCACCCTAGCTGTAGGGAGCAAGTACCACTCGTGTTGGAAATCTGTTGTGAGCAAGCAAAGGACCAGGGTAGCTACAATGGCTTCTAGTTGAAGGATTGTAATAAAGAAATATGTAAATGTGTTAAGTAAAATGAGTGTGCTAAATGCAACACAACCATCAGATTGGGTTTTGGGACACAGCCTGGGAGTGTGCCACCTTGGCACTCCCGTATTTGTTTCCCCCGAGGGGTATAGCCTAGACGTGGGGTCTGAGATGTGCTGGCCCGGGTCCCAGCCTGGTCTATCCAGTAAAGTGATCCCAGCCTAACAAGGGACACTGGTCAGAGAAATAAAGAGTGTTGTTTCCACCTGCAATTGCTGCACCATCTGACGGTCATTTTGGTTCTCCTGGCTACAAACCTTTGCCAACCTCCTTGTCTCCCAAGGTCAGGGTCTGCCTGCTATGATCACCTTAATTCTATGCTGCAACCTAATTGTGACTAACCAAATGTGACTTCGAAGTAGACAGGCCAGTGCCCTACCAAAAAGCTAAAAGGGACTGTACATATTTAAATGTGTTCAAATGGACTAGGCCATCTGGCCATGGATACAGTTGTTTTAGGCAAGATACAGAGAATACTGGATGGGCAGCTATGCACAGCCAGTGTGTTCTGCCATAGAGGGGTTCTGATTCCTCTGACCTCAAAGCCCCGGCTTCGAGGTCCGTAGGGAATCAGAACCCTGAGATGGCAGAACACAACTGGTTATGCATAAAGTTGCTCATCCTGTATTTTTTATAGTGTATAGTATTCTGTGAAATGTGTGCATCGTGTTGTTTTCTCTTTCACAATGAAACTGACTTGTGCAGTCTCTAGAGGTTCTAGAATGCTGTTCTACCACAGAAGGGTACAATCACATTCCATGACCTTAAAACCGGTACAACAACATTTTGAAAAGGATGGATTTCTATATAGAACAGTCAATCAATCAATCAATCAAATTTTTATTTATATAAGGCACCCTTCCAATGCTCAGGGCGCCTTTACATGTTATAAAAACGTATTACAACATTGTAAAATATATATAAAACATTCATAAAATCAAATTTAATATGTTCCAGAGAAGGCTTGATTAAATAAATAGGTCTATAAACAATTTTTAAACCCTTCTACAGTCTGTCTATCTCGTATCTGATGTGCTTTACTGTACACTATAAGTGTGTTTTGTGTGTTTAATCTGCTTATTTTCTTCAAGGGCCCCAACTAGCTATCCAACATACAGCTGCACAGTCCATCAGGCCTGCACCACTCTAAAAACGTTAAAGTTACTAGGTACCCAGGTTTGTGTAGGATTGCAGGGTCTTACACAAAGTGGAATTGGTACCAGTGGCATTAATGATAAATGTTCTAAAGGTTGGTGGGTGGCCACTGTAATCTGGAACCGATTTAAAATGCAAAATGTTGATCCAAACCAAACTTAATCAAAACCAATCTACCTCAATTGTAAATAGCATAACCTCTATTCCAATTCACCCATCTTAGCCCTTTCCCATGTAAATAAACTTGTTGTTGTTTGTTCTTGCAGATACCTGTCTTGTGAGCATATTATTAGTAGTAAGTCACTAATTACCAGAATGGTCTGAATTGGGGAAAAGTTACTGAGGCATGCTTGGGGTGGCATCAAGGTAAGGTAAGTGAATACAGCTTCCCAGAGGGCTGTGATAGACTAACTCTAGCCCACTAAACGGTAAACTCTAGATGGAGGCGCCGCGAAATGTACTAACTTGGAAAAGAACCTGATTAATGTTAAAAATAGGAACCCAGGGGGGTGTTG
This sequence comes from Neoceratodus forsteri, assembly GCA_016271365.2. NCBI lineage: Eukaryota > Metazoa > Chordata > Ceratodontiformes > Ceratodontidae > Neoceratodus > Neoceratodus forsteri. The sequence continues at coordinate 429,874,898 of CM057452.1, forward strand.
TGGAGCACACCTACTGATGAGATGTGCAGAGAGAGATCTTTGCTAATCTAGAGGTTTTAGCTTTAAAAACTAACTATTTTATTAAGAAATTTCTGAAAACAAAACTTGGAGCGGAATTCTTTGCATCAAGCTGATCACATCTATATAATTTTGGTGATGGGGCACAAATAGAGCCACGGGAGGTGGACAGAAAAATCCACCATCTGTTGAGCAGCAGCCACCGATCGAGCCACAACTGCAACCACTGCTGGGGTCGGAACCTCCCTGGAAGGCCCTACAGAGGTCCATGCAGGCAATCGACTCCAAAGTGGAGTCAATCTTAACAAGATTTCAAGAGCAAGATACTAAAATTGAGGTTGCTACACAAGCTGCTGCAGCTGCAGAATCCATGGCCACAAAGGCACTCGCTGGCTCTAGTAAAATGACACAGGAAAATGCCCAACTGAGATATCGTTTGGAGGCAGTGGAGAATGCACAAAGGGTAGCAAACGTTAGGATAGTGGGGCTCCCCGGAAGCTGTGATGGAGAGGGCCTGCTTGATTTCCTAGACGACTGGCTGCCACAAAATCTACACTTGGAGGATTCCCTGGTTCCAAATCACTTCTTAAAAGCCTACCGTATATCACCAAGAGTGGCAGTGGGCTTACAGGACTCACCTCGAATGATCTTGTTGGTTACTTCTGGTGTGACTACTCGAGACCTTATTCTGCAAGCTGCAAGAGGATTGGGCCGGCTCAGTTTCCAGGGCAAAACCATTCACTTATTCCCAGACCTGTCCTTTGCTACACGGGCTAGACGAAAGAAATTCGATGGGGTGAGGGCCAGGCTAAGATCCTTAGGCAATTCCTGTGGAGGGTAGGAAGAAATAGGCTGTTGGTTAACTAGGATCTGCGGCCTATCCTGTAGGTAGGAAAATGGGCAGACTAGATGGGCCAAGCGGTCCTTATCTGCCATCAAAGTCTATGTCTCTATATTTCTTAGGCATTACACACTCACTTTTGATGCCAGTTAGGCTCCGAATACAATGTGGAGGACAGACCTTCCAATTTACGGATTCTGAAGAAGTAGGAAGGAAGGCGGAGGCCATCAGCAGAGAATTTGTGAGTTCACCAGTTCACGAATCATCGGAATCTGAAAATGAGACCTGACTTAAGACTTATTTCTAATTGTGATTTATTTAGTACTGCCTACAGGTTTGTTTGCTAAATGCAGGTTTTGTGATGTCTATAGTTATAACTTTTCTAGTTAGATAACGTTAACCTGCTTAGCATAGCCACTTGACCGAACAGTATTTTATGTTATATACCTTATTAAGCTAGCACACTTTTGAGGCTTACTAAGTAGGGCCAAGACATGATTGTTCTAAATATAATTGTATGAAGAAGGAGGATTACTCAGCTTAAAGCTTTGAGCTATGGGTCTCTTGAAATTGGCAGAGATCTACTCCAGTACTACAAATGTAATGGGTTTAACATTTTTAAGAGGGGGTCACATCAACATAGGCTGTTGAAGTTAATATATGTTTGGTTTTGCTTTCAATCTCGACTTGACCACCCATAGTCCTGTAGGGTGCAGCTTATTTTGGACAGTAATCTTGGACTCAAATTATGATATACCCCAATCCTAAAATAAGAGTTTGAAGACTTTAGTATACTGCTACATTGAATGTATCGTCTGTACCTGTATGTGATCTCTTGCACGAGATGGTTATATAATATTGTTTTAATACAAAAGCAATAAAATATAATAAAAAAAATAGGAACCCAGGACCTCAACCTTGTTTTGGCGGCAAGGCAGGGATAGTAGCCCTTGGTATAGCGTCGCCTAGGGGTTACAACCCAAACAATTTATTTAAGAAGGAAGGTATGGAAAGAACAAGGGTCAGCAAGGGGAAAATGAAGCAATGGGGATAACAACATCTCTGTACTCTAATGTAGCAACAAGCAAATATTTCAATGCAAGAAATAGTTCAAGGCTTTACCCAATGACTCCCCCCCCCCCCCAGTCCTCAAACCCCAAATGCAGGTGCACCCATTTTAATTCCCTCCAAAGGCCATATGGGAGAGATCTCTCAAAAGCTGCAGCACTGTTGAGGAAGACCAACTTTAAACTGGTATAAAACTTAAAAAATGGGGCCCCTATTCATAATCCAACTGGGATTTTTTGTGGCAAGCTGGCTTCAATGGGGCTTCAGTCTGGGCTTCTGTCACACGCACAATTCTGCCCAGGACTTTTCCTTCAACTCGTGACACAATAACCTTTTTCCCAGTTGCAGGGCTGGGCCCTGGCTTTTACTCACTGTTCTGACATCTCACATGATACCTCTGGTACAGCTGGCTAAAGCAGACTAACTGGATGTGGTGCTTCTGACTGGGATGCTGGCTTCTCCAGGATTGTTGCCAGATTTTCTCAGCCTCTCTTCTCTCTCTCAGATTGTCTCACTGAGGCTCGAGGCCTGGATGAAGGCAGGGGCTTCCTGGGTTTGGAGATGAGGTAGGAGCTGATGTCCCAGAGGGGAAAGTCTGTAGTGGGTCAGGGAAACCCTAGCTGCAACTTGCCTTTTAAAATGTGGTTTTACTTAAAATGTCTTCTTTGATTCTCACAAATGCTTTACTTTTTGATCCCAACACTTCTGGTCTGCCAGGCCTGCAGTTCCTGGATAGATGGGCACACTGGCCTATTCTTTGACACTCAGTCACACTCTTGAGGATTGGACTGAAATGCCACAAATGTTGAAAAACTGTCCCTTTTATGCAGGCTAAAACTCACACCTGATTTGCCAGGTGTGTTCACAAGCAGAATGTCCTTGAGTCATGTTGCTCTCTGATAGGCTGAAATTTATGGACAAAAGGAATCTGACTTTCAACCCCTTCCCATGGTGCTAAGTGGTGCTTGGTCTTCATGGGGGTCACCATCGGTGTTTACACTTTATTTACCAACTTGGGCAGAGTGCTGCCACTTTAATAAAAGTTCCCCACAGTAATTTCCACCATGTCGCAGCCCCACTTGCCGTACTGGGGCCAGAACTGTACTTATTTTGTTGAGCACACAGCCCGTGTTAGAATCAGGCAGGTGTCATGAGGGCAGCCATCTGAGCTACTCTCCCTGCTGTGGGCGCATGCACACAAGCTATCTTTGTTTTATCAGCCCCCTTGCCAGGCCGAGGGCCGAGAAAACTTTCAGAGGCACCCAATGGCACAGTTATTGGTGGGTTCTGATTCTGCTGCCTACTCTGGAGCCGGGACAATGACTAGGTGCGGGCACACAGCCCCATTTAACTCATAGAGCTCCGGCTCCATAAAGGCTCTCCTCTGTGCATGTGTGGCAGCCAGCATTGTTGCTGCACTCTTCCAGGTCCAGTTCTCCATCCCTCTTTGGCTCCTGGGCTGGAGGAAACAGAACCAGCTGCTGTTTTTGCTTTTCTGCCCCATGCCTCAGCCCCAGAAACTTTGGAGGGGCCCAAGGACAGATGGCGACGGGCGACAACTGCTGCAGACAGCAACTGGTAACATCACTTTACATTGCCACACAATTAAGTGTACATCTGAAGGAAACCTGGGAACAACAGGTAAAACATACACCTTGGGTGTTACAAACTTTAGGGACATATAAAGGGGGAGGTCAGAGGAGGCACTGAGGGTGTAGTAAGAGAGCTTGATGATGGGCTTGGGTTCACATCCAGACTTTCTGGGTAACACTGCTTCTTCCTCAGGAACAGGAGGTATGACTTCCTCTTCTGGCTGTGTGTCCAGCACAAGGGTATTGTCAGGAGTAACAGGGATTATTTCAATCTCTGGGATTTGTTCCTTAAAATTCAACTCTGCATCATTGTCCCTAACAGGCTTTGCACTTTGTTCAGTTGACAATTCCTCTAGCATGAACAGTGTAGCTTCTGGGTTCTAATTGTAAGAGAGTTCATGATTTACCAAGTTCTCAATGGGAGCTGTACTAGTGGATTGTTTTGAATTTCTCCAGTCCATTGGCCGAGATGGCACACATGGCAGTAACTTAGGTACTTTGGCACATCACACAGTATCATCCTCACTGTCGTCAGAACTGTTGTATACTGGCTCTTGGACAGAAGCTGCATTTGGAACACCAGTATTGTTGCGTGGCCCCTCAGTTCTCTGTGGAGTTGTTTGACTCTGGGTTTTTGGTCCGTGTTCCACTGGGCAGTCAGTTTCAGTTGTAACCTCAGGCACGATCTCTCCAGTGGGTAGAAGATAATTTCTGTGAAGAGTCTTTTCTAGGCCTCTGCCTTGTTCCTGGTAAATCTTGTGAACTGGCAAGTTGGACATTTGTTCTACTACTATGTTAGATTCTGGTGCTCAGTAGTCTTGAATCGTGTTTTCCTTGAAGGCCCAAGCTTCTCAAAAGGACGCAGTCTCCAACCTGTAACACTCGGCGATTAATTATTTTGTCATACCTGTTCATATTTACAAGGTTGTTCTTGGCTGCTACCTCAAAAGTGAGTTGGTATGCTTTCTGCAGTTGCTGATGCAATCTCCTGGTGTACTCTAAATAGGCCTCTTCAGATGCACCATCTGCTGAAACTCCAAAATATAGGTGTGCTGGCAGCTGTGTTTCTCTGCCAAACATCAGGTAGAAAGGTAACCTTTGGAAGGTGTAATTTCGAATGCAGTTATAAGCATGTACTAGGGAACTTAATTTCTGGCTCCAGTTGGATTTCTGAGCTGGATCCAATGTGCCCAACATGTCAAGCAGTGTTCTATTAAAATGTTCCACCTGAGGGTTCCCCTGTGGGTGGTAAGGTGTGGTTCTTGACTTTCTGATACCACGTGTTGTAAGGAATTCTTTGCCCAACCTACTTTCAAAGTCCCGCCCTTGGTCTGAGTGGATTCGTTGAGGGATGCCATAGTTATTTTCAGATTGTTGCAGCACTTTTACAGCAGTGGTTACTTTTTGATCTTCGGTAGGGTAAGCTTGAGCAAAGTGGGTGTGATGGTCAGTGATCACTAGGATGTTGCCAAAGATTTTTCTGTCCAACTCTAATGAAAGAAAGTCCATACATACTAACTCCAGTGGCCCACTGGTTTTGATATTGACCAAAGGTGCAGCTCTTCTTGGTAAAGCCTTTCTTTTGATATATCTGAGGCAGGTTTTACAGTGTTATTTTGAGCCAAAAGAAACGTGCTCTCACTAAGTCCAAAGTACAGTTACACTCGCAGGTGACCCATTTCATCATGCAGAGATATGATGACAGCTTTTCTGTATTTTCAGGGCAACATCAATTGTCATCTAGGGAATGGATGAGTTCTGTCCTGGCTGGTTCGTATTAACAGTCCATCACTGAGTGACAATCTGCTCCACTCTCTCATTAACAGTGGGATATCTGAGTGAGTTACCTGTACCTGATCTGCATCATGTCTCTTCTCTAGTGTATGTATCACCCCATGTAAAACGCAGTCTTCCCTTTGCACTTGTTTTAGTTCAGGCCAGCCAGGCTGGGGCAAAGACGACTGATCCAAGCTGGCGAAATTAAGGTAGGCTGCTGGAACAGCATCTGAGGAGGCCCCCAGCATGTCAATTGCTCTGTAAGGGTTTGCAGAAGTGGTATGGTCCGTGGTGTCAAACTTCAAACACATTGCCTTTTCTGCGGTACTTGAAAGTTTGATACTTGAGGCTGGCTACTCTGTATGGGGACACCTTGACAATGCATTGACGTCAATATTGCTTTTGCCACTGTGATGTTCTAAACTGTAGTTGTAAGTCGATAAAGCTGATAGTCACTCATGTCCAGCTGCATCTAGCTATGCTGTGGTGTTCACATAGGTGAGCAGGTTATCTGTTCTTACTGTGAAGTGGGTCCCATACAAATAATCATGGAATTTTACAGTACCTGGCCACTTGAGAGCCAAGAATTCTAGTTTATGCACAGGATACAGTTTCTCAGATGGGTTTAAACCGTGGCTGGTGAATGCCACTGGACAAAGTCCCTCCGGGTGCTCCTGGTACAGGACTGCTCCTAGTCCAATTAAACTGGTATCTATGTACACTATACAGGGTTTTATGGAGTCTACAGATGCTAGCACTGGTGCCTCACTCAGGCTTTTGAGATGCCTGAAGGCAGCTTCACAGTGGTCTGTCCATCTGGCACCAAAGGGCTCATTCACTATCCGGTGTTCTGTTGGGGGATTCCCCTTCCGGAACAGGCTTTCTTTTTGTTGGTAGGCAGGTACCCTGGGTGAGGTCATTCAGAGGGCAAACAACAGTTCAGAAATCTTTCACAAACTGCCTGTAGTGTTCACAAAATCCGAGGAATGACTGCAGGGTCCTATGGTTGTGAGGTCTGGGCCATGTGATTAGGGCTTCTACTTTGGCTGGATGGGTCTGTATATCATTGGCAGAAACAATGTGGCCCACACACTTGACTGATGGCTGCAAAACTGACACTTGTCAATGGACACTTTCAGGTCAAACTCCTCCGACCTGTCCAACACCTCATAAGTCTTGTTTTGTGTTCTTCCAACGTTCTTCCAAGCACTATTAAATAGTCAAGGTATACAAGCACTTCCAGTAGGTGCATGTCTTCTATAGCTTTCTCCATAAGTTTCTAAAATGTAGCTGGGGTCCCTGTTATTCCTTGGGACATCCTCTCAGACTGGTAGAACCCCAGAGGGCAGATGCAGGCTGTTTTCTCTTTATCTTCCTCTGCCATGAGGATTTGACAGTAGCCTCAGCACAGGTCCAGTAACAAAAACTTCTTGCTCCCTGTCAGGCTAGCCAGGGCATCTTCAACTTGAGGCATGGTGTACTGGTTGGTCACTGTGTTCTTATTCAGAGTGCGGTAATCTATGCACATCCATGTGACTTTGTTCTTCTTCCTAGCCACCACTATGGGTGAAGCATAAGGACTTCTGGATTCCTTTTTTTTTCTTCTTCTCTCCCATGCCTCAGACAGCCCCCATCCAGCCAGATCTCACCAGCCCCATCACCCTGATATCCACTGGGACTTACCACCGCCAGTACCCCCAGAGCTTGTGCCCCCCCAGCAGAATCAGTGGGGTCCCCCAATCCGCCAATACAAACTGGATCAGTAGTTGGACTGGTGAGCCCAGATAGTCATGTGTGGGGCCTGCAAGGGTCCAAGCACGACCCTGACACTGGGGATTTTTCTGTTTTTCTTCCCCCGAGGAGCGCGGCGTGCAATAATGCCATGATATGTGACCTGCCCACCCGCATACCATGTGTTGGCATCTGCCCACCCCCCTCTGCTCAGTCTGTGACAGTCCTGTGTGCCTTCCCCTAGCTTACTGCTAGGGCCAGGCATACACGTAGCTCTGCAATCCCTCCCTCCTCTGGACGAGAAGAGCAGTCCTCGGGATGCTCAGTCCTCTTCCCCTGTCGGCCTTCTGATGGCCCAAGTTTGTTACTGAACTCGGGTCAACGAGAGGATAAACACCAACATGGGAAAAAAAAACTTGAGCTGGTTATTGACTCCCCATGTGTTAGAGAAATTAGTGGTTTTCTTATTGAGCCCACCAATAGCCGAAGCCCTTGTGGATCGGTCAGTCGGAGTGTCTCCAGCACTCATAGAAACATAGTGTAACTGGGGGGCTTAACGTTATTGCCCCGGTTTTCTCCAGTTGTTCTCCTGTTTTGTTTTTCCCCACGTCCCACGTGCACCTCTGCATTCAATTTCAGCCCTGTTTGGGCTGTAAAGTCACCATCGCAAGTCGCCGGCATTCTCCTGTGCCACCAGCGACTGCGCATGCACAAGAAAGTGCCTTTGATATTTCTGACTACAAGTTGCAGTCAAATTGGGAGGTGTTTGATGGTCCCGGTGCCCCTGGAGTACTAGATGAGGGCTGGGTACCTGAACACGGTGGCAGAGGAGCCGCTGTGGGGTAAAACAATTAAAGTTTGAATCGGGGCACGAACTAGGGCTCATGAATCATTCATGAGCCCTCACAAATATTAACGTGGGTGCTGCCTGCTGCCTAGGGGCATGGTGTTGTGGCAGCAGCAACAGCTGAACTGTTGGGAGTAACTGTACAAGAGTGGGCTCATTTAACAGGGGGCAGTTTGGGCTACTATCCAGAGGGGTGCTGGGTTGAATAAAGTGACATGATGGGCTACACCAGAACTGAAAGGGGAGAGACTGTATAAAGATGCATGGGATCCCATGTAAACAAATGGGAGCAGACATGTTGTTTGACATTTAACCTCAGTGCAGTAGCCAATCAGTGGTCTAGGCGCTCAAAACTGTGACAGAGGGGCTCTTTGGAAAAGGAGGGGACTAATTCTGGCACCTAGAACATGCCCTAATAAACGAGCAGGGAATATTGGTCACTATGGTATCCATTATTGATAGGCTCCATCAGCCAATCAAAATGCTGGATTTTCAACTGAAACAGTGTGGACTTTCTGAGATTTCTTCAGTCTGTTCCCCGGCTCTGTACAAATCAGGAGTATCTTGTGAGAGTGGACTTTGGATGTGAGGGGCTTACTCAGGCCCTAAGTGCAGATTGCTGTACTGCTGAATTGGAGATTGCTAAAATTGGAGACTGCTGTGTGGCAGAAACAGAGTAAGAAGGGGAAAGAGAGGAAGAGACTGAACTTTGGTGCTGATTCCACAGGTATGGAAGAGTTGCTTGCTATTCATGGGAGAGACTAAATGTTGCAGACACCCTGCACTGGGAAATTGAGCTAGACAAAGGGACCGAGCAGATTATCTGAGTTCTACAGTTCCTGCTGAAAGGTAGTTTGCTTGTGTGGATTGCAATTGCATTTTTCTTGAAGAGGCAGAGCATCTCTGGTCATGGGGGGGGGTTAAATTGCAAGACTTACCTCAAGATAGCCGCCAGGCTGGGCGTGCCTCCGGCTGCTCTAGCAGCTAGTTCGTAATTTCGATTCCCACCTGTTTTCTGCCCAAAGTTTACTTTGTCTCACGGTCCCTGTCAGGTACTTAGTTACTCTCCCTGCCGTTCTGCCATTCTCTGGTCTTCTTTAAAGTTCATTATGCTCTGTTAGCCCTGTCAGAGTCAAATGTTGGTCGGTTACAGTGATTCTGGAGTGATACCGGGGTGACCGGAACATCTCCGCAGTGTGCACTGGGGCCATTTCGTTTTGGCCCCATTACCGCTCACAACATCTATTTTTGTGCTGGGCCTGCTGTTCTAACTTTCCCTATTTGGATTTATTTGGAGTTCTTGTACTTTTTGGAGGCTAATTGACCAGAATCCTGGAGTCTAGCTCTGTGAGGGGAAAGGTTGTGGAAAGGAAACAAATTGTTGGGGAGCTGACTGGCTGCTATCCACAGAGAGAAAGTGAAGACAGCCTGGTTTTTAATTTGGCCTGTGGAAGAACTTACTAGTGGATGAAGTGATCCGTGGAAGTCTAAGGCATAGAAGGAGTGGTGTAACGCGGTGTAGTTGAGTTGGTGGTCCTGACCCTGCGGGGTGTCCGTCTGCTGGGGTGCGTGGCTGCAAGGAGGACTGGGCTCTGATCTAGCCAGGTAGCTGGCAGACCGGGCTGGTAGTCCTTTAGGTTTCTCCTGGGGGCAAACTGGTGGGCAGGCCCCGTGGAGATCCGCAGTGTTGGCTGCAGGCGTTTGCAGTTTCAGTCCTCGTTTGGGACTTTTTGGGGCCCCGCTTCTGCACAATTTGGACATCTGAGAAGAGGATTCCTATTTTAACTTCCTTGCCATCTACCTGCTTACGGTCAGATTTGTCAATTACATTTTTTGCTTTACTGTAACTGAATTGGGAAGGCAGTGAGAGTGCCTTGTTTTCTGTTCAGTCTTCCTTGCAGTGAGAGTGCTTGGGGGCTGAAAAATCATCCGAGACACATTTTATTTATTTGTTGTCAGTCTCCCCCACAGTGAGAGTGCTCGAGGGCTGGGAAAAATGATCTGGGACATATTACTTCTTATTTTGCCCAGGGAGTGAGAGTTCCTGGTTTCATTTGGCCTCCTTAGGTTGTGAGAGGGCCCCGGGGGGGCTGAAGACTTTACCTCTTCTGTTTGACTTGTGTCACATTTTGGACCTAAGTTACTGTTACAATATTAAGGAACTTATTATTTACTTAATATAGCTCTTTTCACTGACCATTTCGCTCCTTGGACTTTAAGATGCACCTATTTATATTTTACTTTGTATTTTAAAGATTTGTTTTAATATATTTGATGTTATTGGGAGTGGGTGATTGAGAGTATTTATTTATTGCCGGATTATGTATTTGAAGTCTTTAGTTCTGGTTGTTTAATTTGTTTTTGTGGGTTTTTTGTGAGGGCTTGATGCAGTTTTTTCTTAGTGAGCTTATTACTATTGTAATCCCTAGGTGGCGCTATCCCAAGGGCTACTACCCCTGCCTGCTTGGCTAATAGCAGGTTAATGGGACCTGAGTTCTGAAACAGGTGCCTCCACCCGGAGGTCAGGGTCGGTAGTGGTCAAGCTAACCTGGGCACAGCCTTCCCGGACACTGTAACCCCCTTCTTTCCTTACTAGTGGCCGAAACAATACACAATAATCACTTTCACAATACCACTGATACACCACACAAGTACCCACACTGTTTGCACTTACCACCAGGGCTTTCCTGTGGCCCGGCCCTGGGGACCCCTGTAAAACAAGGTTATACACAGCAAATAACAGCAGTACAGTACTCTTGCACAAACTGGAACCACAGTCAGGGTAAATGCAAAACAAGAGTTAGGTCTGATTTATTTAAGGGACTTGAACAAGGGAAGGGCGTAATCAGGTTAATTTGCTTAAAGGCTGTATCAATCAAACAGTTATGCATGCACTTCAGGGTCCATAAACAGTCACACACTCTGGGTACCCAGATGGAGAATGGTGGGCTAGCCAGGAACATTGCAGCTGGTTGGGGCCCTGTGATGGAAGAAAACAACATGCACAACACACACTATTTGTAATCCGGAGCCGGAGGGCTCAGTTCGTAAAAAGAAAACAGGACAATCAGATGACACACTTTTAGATTAGGCTGTTGTTGCAGGGAGCTACCCTGATGATTACTCACGATACCCAATACTGGACACAGGCTGGACGGAAATCAAGACAGCAGGTGGTTAATCTGGAGTGCCAGGAGAAGCAGGGCCCACATGAATCGCCAAGGCGTCGTTCCTGTTCAAGCATGGAGCAGGGGGCTGATCCGCAGGCAGGTCTCTTGTCAATGGCTTTCTCTGTGCAGCGGGTAGTCTGGCTGGGCCAGTGTGGCAAGGCCCCGGACAAATGGAGACAAATTCGGATACAGTCTGTTTTGGTCTGGATACAGCTTCCAGCAAGTACAACACAGTTCACACAGTGGGGAACCAAATCACGACCCACTAACAACTCACAGCACATTTACATGTAAGGCAATTCTGCTGTACCAGGCAAACTGCTCTCCGGTTGCAATTACAGAGTCTCTGCACAATCCAGGAGTTCAGAGGTGGCTGGAAGTCCAGACAGGCCGATCACATTCAGTAAAATCTTTGGTCTTCTTCAGGTATGAGCCTGGTAAAAAATCAGTTGCTTACTTCGTTCTCACAAACTTGGGATTTAGTCCGTAATAATTCTCTTCTCTCCCTCTCAGGGGCAGCAGGCAGATATGCAGGCCACAACTCAGACCTTTCACAGTTCTCCCTTGCAAAACTACACAGAACTCTTGCCCAAATCACTTGAGCTGTTACCTCTTCACTTCTCAGCCCAGAACCAACTGAAAATTGCAAGCAGTATGGAAAATCCTCCAACATCCAAAAGGTTCGGTTGGCTGATCTGTCTGTCAGTCACAACAAAGGCTCCCCCTTCAGGTACAAAAAGACGCCAAAAGCCCAAAACTACAATTCCTACAGATTTTGACCTAGACAGCTCCATTTTAGGTCTTACCAGTACTGATTGGTCCAATTCGGCAGTCCAGGACCAAGATAGTGGAGATAAACAAAACAGTCCTTGCTGGAAAGAAGGCAGGTTAGACAAACTACATTATCATTATCACTCTAAATGATTTTCAGCAAATAGTTACATCTTTCAACAGAGCTCCCCTCTCAGATTACTTATGACTGCAATCCAGGCAGCTCTTAAAGAGACAGTGCACAGAGGCTATACAGGCACTCTCTGGAAATCACATTTAAACTGCTAAAACGCAGGACACCAGCCTGGCATTAAGCATTTAAGCAAGCTCAAGGAAGACTTTTCGGGAACCCTCATTTGTAGGGGGTTACACCATGTGTTTGAGGCCTGCCCCCATGGTCATGACACTATTCATCCTCTACCCTCCATGCCCTCCACCCTTTTATTCCCCCCCCATTGCAGTTTCCAACTTACTAGCACTGTAGAGCACTGGGTATTGCTTGCCAGAGGGCGGGCTGGGGTGTGTGAACAGTGGAGGATGAATGAGTGGGGCCATCATATCGGGGGTTGTTAAGCCTAGAAGATGCCCTGGGGCTAAATGGAACCTGGATTGTGGCCCGCCATGCCTGGTTTCCATACCCAAGGGCACCACCAGTATTGGTGGGCAGGTAGCTCAGGCGGCCCCAGAAGCCTGTCCAACTCGAGCAGTGTTATGCAGTGTCAGATCCATTAAAAACAAGACTGCAATTATTGTAGATCTTGTTGGGACAGTGGATCTGGCGTACATCACCGAGACCTGGCAGGATGAGAATGCTGGCCCCACGCTGGAGGCTGCACAATTCCAGCCGGGTACTCGGTGTTACAACGCCCGAGATTGGACCACGGGGGGGGGGGTGCGGTCTGTTTCAAGACCGAACTGGGCCTTACGAATGTTCCAGTTGAGGAGACTGGGTCATTTGAGTGTACTGTAGTAGCAGGTGTAGGCTGTAGGATTGCCCTCATCTACCGTCCACCCGGGGATGAGAAGCGCTTCCTTCAGGAAGTAGCAGACTTCGTGATCGACATGGCGTTTGAGTCGCCCAGTCTGATAGTTCTGGGTGACTTCAACGCCTGGGTCAATGACGAATACCTCTCGCAATTTGGACAACACTTCCTCCAGTTAATGACATCTCTGGGCCTTAAACAGATTATTACCTCTGCTACTCACAAACACAGTCACTCTCTTGACCCAGTCTTCCTCCTTGGGATAGAAGCCTTTGATTTGGGGGTGGAACCTGTTGGATGGTCCAATCATTACACCATGGGGTTCAGTTTCCACACACCCCTTAGTCGGCCTACCCCTGTGGAGATGTCAGGTACCGCCCTTTACAAGACGTAAGCTCTGAAGGCCTGCCGGCAGTGCTTGACCTATTGGCGCTTCCTGGGGCAAGCAGCAATCCAGAGGCTCTGGTTTTGGCCTATAACAAGGCCATTTCTACAGCTTTAGATGCTATTGCTCCTGTCCATGTTCGCCCTCTCTCCCTTCACCCTCAGTCCCCTTGGTGTGACGGGACTTTGAGGGAGATGCAGCGACTAGGACGGAGGTTAGAGCGCTGCTGGCGGAAATCCACCCTGGAGGCCAACCACCTTAGATTGATGGAACATTATCAAGTCTATCAATCAGCAATCACCCATAAGAAGGCAGAGTTCCTGTCTGGGGAGATTGCTGCTGCTCAGAACTGACTGGCTCAGTTCTTTCGAACTGTAGACAGACTGAGCAACCCAGACTACCTGCAGTTGCGAAGAGCCTTTTCACAAGTGAAGTGTGATGAGCTCACTCAGTTCTTTGTGGCTAAGATGGCTGACATCAAGGCTGGGCTCTGACCAGCACACTCTATGGGAGATGCTACTGATCGGCGCTTGGGCACTTTCCCTCAAATTTCCTTGAGTACCTTCGACCGGCCGGAGTTCGTCGATGTCAAGCGGATTATCTAGGGTATACGCCCTACATGCTGTAGTCTGGATCCAGGCCCAACCACCCTGATTATGGGTTGTTGTGAAATCATTGGCCTGGTCCTTGCACAGATAGTCTGGTGCTCTCTTGAGTCAGGTGAGTTTCCTAGCTCCCAGAAGGAGGGGGAAGTGACACCCCTCCTGAAGAAAGCTTCTCTGGGTCCAGACTACCATGCCAACTACATACCAATATCTAACCTCCCCTTTGTGGGGAAGGTGATTGAGAAAGTAGTGGCCCTACAACTGGAGAACCATTTGACCATCCATGACATTTATGAACCTCTCCAATCCGGTTTCCAAAAGAGGCATAGCACTGAGACTGCGCTGGTTCGGGTGCTCAATGATCTCCTGATGGAGAGAGATTGGAAAAACTGTTCCATCCTGGTTCTTCTGGATCTCTCTTCAGCGTTTGACACTGTGGACCATGGGGTTCTTCTCGAATGCCTGAGATTCATCTGTGGCCTCTCTGGTACAGTCTTCAGGTAGTTTAAATCTTTCCTCACTGGCAGAACTCAGATGGTGGTGTCGAGGATTCATTCCTCTGACTCAGTTTCTCTGTCATGTGGGGTCCCTCAGGGTTCGGTGTTGTCCCCCTCATTGTTCGCAGTGTACATGCTACCCCTTGGAGACATTGTAGGATGGTATGGGCTGAGGTTTCACTACTATGCTGATGGTACCTAGCTCTACCTGTCTTTTGCACTCGACCAGGATAGAGCTCTCTCAGTTTTTAATAACTGCCTCACTGAAATCCAGGATTGGATAAATTCGACCAGGCTGAGGTTGAACTCGGAAGACTGAGGTGATGGTGGTGGATCCGGGTCACTGGACAAAGGGGTTGGGAGCGGGTCTGCCTTTGGGATTGTTCCTTGGAGGCTCCCAGCTCCTCACCTCTGAACGGGTGTGAAACCTGGGGGTGATTTTTGACGATGGGCTGACACTGTGATCACAGGTGTCAGCAGTCGTAAAATCCTCTTTTTACCATCTGAGGAACATCTCCAGGGTTAAGCACCTAGTTCCATCCGGTGATCTTCCTATGCTGGTCCATGCCTTTGACCTTGCACCTTGATTATTGCAACTCCCTTTATCTAGGGCTACCTGGGGTTGATATCCGCCACTTGCAGCTGGTGCAGAATGCCGCAGCCCGGTTGCTGACAGGAACTCCACGGACTTGTCACATCTCCCTGGTGCTGCACAAATTGCACTGGCTGCCGGTACAGTGGCGGATTACATTTAAAGTCTGACTTCTGACTTATAAAGCCCTACATGGACAGGGCCAAGACTACCTGAAAGAGCTTCTGGTTCCTTACTGCCCTGGATGATTGCTCCACTCGGCTGACAAGGGGTTGCTAGAGATTCCAAGGGTATCTTTATAATCTTCGGGGGCCCATGCATTCACATACACGGTCCCAGCCATTTGGAATTCTCTACCCCATCAGCTTCGGGAGTGCATGACTGTGGAGGGATTTAAACAGGCACTAAAACCCCACTTGTGGCAACTAGCCTAACCTGTTTGATTTTATCGAAGTCTGAATTTTATGAGATGCTATATTTAATTGGGTTTTATACTACTTTTGTTTTATCTTACTGTTAAGGCGCCTTGGTTTTTGAAAGGCACGATATAAATAAAGTATTATTATTATTATGGTGAGGGTGCTAGCCAGGAATTGTGTATCTCCTGAGTGAACTAGTTAAAGTGGCTGAGAGCTGAGGTCTTGCTGCAGTCGAGGAAATGTTTTGGACACTGCTAAACTGAAAGTGTGGACTTGTGTGCCGGGGGTTATTGCTGCTGAATTTTCCTGTGCTGAATTTCACTAGCACTAATCGAGATAGAGGTTAGCACCCACTAAAATTAGCACTGGACTTCATTGGAGCAACTGCCTGAAAATCCTTCTTGTTGAGACCTCAGTGCATGGACTGCAGCAGGACTTCCACCATTAGGGAGTCCTCACCCTGAGCCAGGGAGGGAACTTGTTAACCTTTCCCAAGTGGGACTCACTGTCTCAGGAGGTCACGGGTCTTGCACCTGAGTGCTAGGACGCTCCGATCATGGGAGCCGGGCTGTGGGGCCACTCCCAGGTCTGGGACTTCTGGGGCTGGTGTTGTCCTGCCACAGTGCTCTGCAGTGGGCCAGAAGTGGCCGAAGGTGACAAGTGGCCAGAACTACAATCAAGGTGACCAGCTGCAAGATCCTTGAGCAAGTTCCTCCAGACAAAGGATCTGGGCTAGCCTGCTTCTCGATTTGCTGAACAACTCCAAGGAGCTCCATTTTCCCCTGGTGGAGAGCTTCAAACCATGAGTACCATCATTTCCCTCCCAGGACCTGGTTCCTGGGAAGGAAAAAGGGTAATTGCTTGTTAATTATTTTCAAGTTTCTAAAATATTTCAGGGCCCCAACAGCCGCCAACCCATGCACCATACCAGACCTCCACCTAGTGGGTACCCCTAAGGACATCTGGGAAACACTGGTATCAGTGGGGGGTGGGTTTGGCCTGCGGGCCCCAATACTTGGCATTGTTGCTATATCATTAACCAGTTTTGCTATCCAAAGCTGTCCTTGGACCCGCTACCCCTTTCCTAGTCCTATACCCGCAATAAAGCTGTGGTTTACTGTTTGAGATTGTGTGTGCAGGAATTATCTGAGTCTGTGAAAGCATTACTGTTCATGGTTTATAGTTGTACTGAATTACTGGGTATCCAGTGTGTGGGGAGGTGGGGAGGTGCAGCATCCCAGGGGGCTCTACCAGGCAGTCACCTGACCCACTTCTAATTCTCTCTGGGTGGAAGCACCATGCTATTTTTATTATCTTTGGGATAGGACCCCCGAACACCACTGTAGCAGGACCCAAGCCCCTTAACCTGTTAGAGGGACAACAGGCAGGGGTAGTAGCCCACTGGCACATGGCGCCTGGGCTACAATAGAAACTGTCAGCAAATAAGGATTGCCAGGCCCATCCAGTCTGCCCTTAAGCCCCATATTTGTATGTGGCTTCTGACCCTATTTGGTCAGTGGTTTTTCACTACTCCCTCCTACCTCAAGGTTCACTTGTGCCTGTCCCAGTCATGTTTACCCCCCCCCACTGTGCTTGCTCCCACCACCTCCTTGTATCAGATTATTCCATGTGTCCACCACCCTCTCTGTGAAGAAAACATTTTCTCACATTTAATGTGCCCCCTCATTCTTGTACTTCTTCTACATTGTGAGATGCCCCCACACACACACACCTTGTTTCTGCCCTTGAGGTACTTGAAAGTTTATATCATGTCCCTGTTCCCTCCTTTCCTCCAGTGAGTACATATTAGGGTCCTTTAGTCTCTCCTCATATGTTTTGTAGTGCAAGCCATGTACTATCTTGGTCGCCCTTCTCTGGATCACCTCCACCCTGTCAATGTCTTTGTGCAGGTGTGGCCGACAGAACTGCACACAGTGCTCTAGGTGAGGTCTCACTAGTGTTTTATATAATGGCATTACCACCTCCCGCCTTCTCCTAGTGATGCCTCTGCCTATGCATCCCAGCATGCCACTGGTCTTTCCTGCAGCCTTTGTGCTCTACTTTGACACCTTTAGGTCATCAGAAATGATAACCCGAGGTCCTTTTCCTCTTTGGTGATTGCCAGCTCCTCCCTACCCCATCCTGTAGCTCTCCCCAGGGATCCCCCTTGCCAGGTGCATTATTTTGCACTTCTTTGCATTGAACCTCAGTTGCCACACCTCTGACCATTTTTCGAGCTTCCCTAGATCTCTTCTCATTTTCTCTACTCCTTCGGGAGTATCCACTCTGTTGCAGATCTTGGTGTCATCTGCAAATAGGCAGTCCTTTCCTTCCAGCCCCTTTGCAATGTTACTAATGAAGACATTAAACAGTACTGGTCCCAATATTGATCCCTGAGGTACCCCGCTGGTCACCCCGCTCTCCCCGGATTGGATCCCATTTACTACCACCCTCTGCCTCCTGTCCGTCAGTCAGTTACTAACCCAGTTTATCACCTTGTGTCCCATGCCCAGACTACCCATCTTGTTTATCAGCCTTTTATGTGGGACGATGTCGAAAGTTTTTCTGAAATCGAGGTAGGTGACGTCTACCACCCCTCCTTGATTTACTTCCTTTGTCACCCAATCAAAAAAAAATCAATAAGATTTGTTTGACACGACCTTCCTGCTGTGAATCCATGTTGCCTCAGATCCTGGGCACTGTTGGATTCCAGGTGTGCTACTATGCTTTCTTTCAGCAGTGCTTCTTTGATCTTCCCCACCACAGAGGTGAGCCTGACCGGCCTGTAGTTCCCCGCCTCCTCCCTACTGCCGCTTTTGTGCAGAGGGACTACATGTGCCCTCTTCCAGTCTTCTGGAACCATCCCTGAACCACAATTTACCAGACTGCATTGGTTTACCAAAGGTGGCTGCAGCTCCAGGTGTATGGCCCAGGAATGCCTTGCTGCAGGGTCCATCACAATACTTTAAATGTAAAGGTATTACTTTCAAAAGGCACAAATATATCACAATGACCAAAATAGTCAGAGAGAGAGAGAGAGAGAGAGAGAGAGAGAGAGCAAAAGGGACAAAAACTAATAAAAAAGATACAAATGAGTCAAGTAGAGGATTGTGAGAAACTCCATGTTGACAACAAAGGATGTGATCACCCAACCACACCGCCAATTAAGTTAAAATTAGCCAGGTGGGGATTCACATGTAACTCCTAGGTGGCACTATCCCAAGGGCTGCTACCCCTGCCTGCTTGGCTAGTAGCAGGTTAAGGGGCCTGAGTTCTGAAACGGGTGCCTCCACCCGGAGGTCAGGGTTGGTAGTGGTCAAGCTAACCTGGGCACAGCCCTCTGGGACACTGTAACCCCCCTCTTTCCCCTCTAGTGGCCAGAACACTGTACAATAATCACTTTCACAATACCCCTGGTACACCACACAAGTACCCACACTGTTTGCACTTACCACCAAGGCTGGTTCCTCTGGCTCGACCCTGGGGACCCCCTGTAAAACAAGGCAAAGCACAGCAAATAGCAACAGTACAGTACTTTGAGCACAAACTGGAACCACAGTCAGATTACATGCAGAAAAAGTTAGATCTGATTTATTCAGGGGACTTGAACAAGACAGGGGAAAAATCAAGTTAATTAGCTTAAAGGTTATAGCAATCAAGCAGTTATGCATGCACTCTGAGTCCCCCCACACAGTCCACCTCTGGGTACCCAGGTAGAGAAGAGCCGGGCTAGCCAGGACAGTTGCCCGGGCTTGCAGCTGGTTGGGGCCCTGTGATGGAAAACACAACATGCACAGTACACAATATTTGTAATCCGGAGCCAGAGGGCTCAATTCATAAAGGAAACTAAACAACAAGACAATCAGATGACACACTCAGATTAAGCTGTTGTTGTAGGAAGCTACCCTGGTATTTACTCACGATACCCAATCTACTCATGATACTCATGATACTGGACACAGGCTGGATGAAAATCGAGACTGCAGGTGGTTGATCTGGAATGCCAGGAGAAGCAGGGCCCACACAAGTCGCAGAGGCGTCGTTCCTGTTCAAATGTGGAGCAGGGGGCTGATCCCCAGACAAGTCTCTCGTCGATGACTTCTCTGTGCAGTGGGTAGTCTGGCTGGGCCAGTCTGGCAAAGCCCAGACTGCATGGAGACAAGTTCGGAGGCAGTCCGTTTTGGGTTAGATACAGCTTCCAGCAAGCAGAACACAGTTCACACAGTGGGGAACTAACTCACAACCCACTAGCAGCTCATAGCACATTTACATGTACAGGAAGTCTACTGTACCAGGCAAAGCTCCCCGGGCACAATCGCAAAGAGTCTCACACACCGGGAGCTTAGGGGTAGTTGGAACTCTTGACAGGCCGATCACATTCAGCAAAAATATTCGGTCTTCTTCAGGTTGAGCCTGGCCCACTTCAGTATCTTACTTTAGTCACACAGACTTGGATTTAGTCCAAGATAATTCTCTTTTCTCCCTCTCAGGAGCAGCACACCGGTATGCAGGCCAAAAACCTAGCCTTTTCAGAGTTCTCCCATGCGAATCCATTCAGGATAGCTGCTCAGAATCACTTCAGCTCCTCTCCTTTTACTTCCCAGCTCAGAAACTAAACTGAAACTGCAAGCAGCCCGGGACTTCCCCAAGATCCAAAAGATTTGGTTGGCTGATTTGGCTGTCAGTCAAAGCCAGAGCTCCCCCTTCAGTTGCAAAAAAGGTGCAAAGACTCAAACCACAGTTCCTATAGATTTTGAATTCAGACAGCTCCTGTAGTCCGGCTACATTTTAGGTCCCACTAGAACTGATTGGTCCAATCTGTAGTCCAGGACCAAGATAGTGGAGTCAAACAAAACAGTCCTTGCTACAAAGAAAGCAGGTTAGACAAACTACATTATCATTATCATTCTAAATGGTTTTCAGCAAATAGTTACATCTTTCAACAGAGCTCCATCTCAGATTACTCATGCTGCAATCAAGCAGCTCTTAATGAGACAGTACACAGAGGCTATACAGACTCTGGTAATCACATTTAAACTGCTAAAATGCAGGACACCAGCCTGGCAGTGAGCATTTAGGCAAGCTCAAGGAAGACTTTTTGGGAACCCCCATTTGTAGGGGGGTTACACACATTTCCTCATACTTGCTTAGGAGTGAAAGGGATTCTGCATTTTACGATGCATACCAGCAACTATAAAATGCAAATAGAAGAATATTAAATATGTAGGAATTTTACAAGTTCAAACTGCTATTTACGATAACATATTCCCAACTTATCATGAAAAGGGTTAAAATTCCTAGTCATCATTTAAGGCAAAATGTTTCAAGCTTTTCAGTGTATAGAGATCAAACGACTCATTCTGAAGGAGTTTGGTGAGTCTATTTTTCCCCGCTGTTGTGAGGAGCCACTCGCTCTAGGGCTATTAACTGGCAGCAGTCAGGGCTCTAATAGTGGGTCTCCTGAAAGTGTGCACCTACAGGACTACCATGTTTTATATTAACATTTGAATGTCCATGTTCCTGTAGGCATACTTTCTGATGGCGAATGGTTCGGCCTACATACATTTTTCACAACTGCATCATAGTATGTTCTCAAATCCCTCCCCTCTCTCCCCTCCCCTCCCCTCTCCATACCCCCTCCTCTGGCACTCAATCCCCCTCCCCTTCTTTCTCCTTCTCAGCTGTCTCCCCTGATGAAATTCTAACTGCCTTACTCTCACTGAACCCCTCTAAAGGCTCATCGCCTGATGACATCGACCCCAAACTCTTGTTCCTCTCAGCCCCATCTGTAACCTTTCTGATATCTCTCATCCTCAACCTCTCTTTCTTGTCCTCCACCATCCCTTCCTCATGGAAACATGCAATGGTCCTCCCTCTTCCCAAGATCGGCGACCCTACTTCTCCTGCAAACTTTTGTCCAATCTTTCTCCTACTTTCACTAAACTTCAAGAACACTTAGTCTTCTCCCAACTTACCTCCTTCCTCACTGACTCCTCTTTTTTCACCCCGTTCCAATCTGGCTTTCGGAAAAATCATTGCACCACCACCTCCCTTCTCAGGCTCACTGACTCCGTCCTCACCAGGATGGATAATGACCTCATCACCTCAGCCATCTTTGTCGACTTTGCCATGGCTTTCAACACTGTCTCCCTTGCACTCCTCATCGACTCCCTTATGTCAGCTATCTGTCCATAGCCGCTACCAACTGGTTTAGGGCCTACCTCACAGGCAGAACCCAATCTGTCAAGGTCCAAGGTTCCATCTCCCCTCCTCTCCCTATTACCACTGGAGTCCCCTAGGGCTCAGTGCTTGGTCCCATTCTCCTCTCCATATTTCTAAATGACCTCCCTCTAGTCTGCTACCCTCATTCCTCCATTCACATGTATGCCAACGATACTGTCTTGTACACCTCCAGCAAATGCCCAGCGGTAGTTGCTACCACTCTGCAGCATGATTTCCACTGGATTCAGTTCTGGTTTGCCTCCCATCAGCTCTTCCTTAATGCCAAGAAGACAGTCTCCATGACCTTTGGCACCAGGCAGAGACTCTCTAGGCTGCCCAGTCTACCCTCTTTCCACACCCTGGATGGGATTACCTTAGAGGACACAACCTCTTTCAGATACCTTAGGGTCTGGCTGGACCAACACCTCAACTTCTCTGGACATATTGACTGCATCCTGAAAAAAACTGCTCCCCAAGCTTGGTGCTTTATACAGGAACCGTAGCTGCATCTCTCCTACGACTAGGCGTGAACTTGTCCAGAAAATGATACTCCTGATATCCGACTAGTGTAACATAGTCTATGGTGCCACCCTCAAGTCCTCCCTGGTCAGATTGGACACTCTCTTTAACTCTTTCTGCCGTTTCGCTCTGGGTGCTCCTCCTCTGAGCCACCAGTGTGAGCTTTATCATGCCCTGTCCTTCCCCTTGCTCACAAACAGGCACCTCTCCCACTGTGCCAAATTCACCTCAAAACTCCCGCCCTACCTTCTCTCCTCTCTATCAATCCCCCCCCCAACCTCCCCACTCCCTCAGATCTTCAGACACTCATACTCTGGCGGTCCCTCGACGAAGTACACTTATCGGTCAGTCTGCCTTTTCCTATCGCTTCCCTAAAACTTGGAACTCTCTCCCCCCCACACACATATGCCACTCCTCATCCTTCTACTCCCTTGGCTCAGCCTTACACAACTGCTGTCCTCTAACTGCTCCTGTTATACTCCTCCTTAATTGTCCTTCTCTTCCCCTCCTGTTAGCGCCCCTTCCCCCTCTCTGCCTCCTATTTGTTACTCTCTTGTGGTGCTCTACCTCTGCCTTGTGCAGGGAGGATACACAGCACCCTGGAGGGGTCAGACCTTGGCAGTACTCTCTTCCCCTCCATCTCATTCCCCTTCTCCTCCATCTGCCAATTGTCTATGTCCCCAGATGAGGTTCTCCCCTAGGGTATTTTTAGCCTCTAGACCAGGAGTGTAGCCAGAAATTTCCGTTTTGTACACAATCTCCAACAGTTACACCCCCCACATTAAAAAATGTACACATCCTTTCCAAATGGCACCCCCTTCCAAACAAGTCAGATTGTTGTCAGATGATTCCTCTACTCTCTAAAAGGGTTATACATGTATCAGACACTCCTCAGTGGCCTACACTAACCCAAATACTACAGATTAGAATGATAATATTAACAGAGTGGCTTATGGTTTGTGTCCGGCACTCAGCAAAACTGTACACAAATGTGTACAGTGAGTATGCCTGTCTAGACAGCCTTCTCCCCCCACCTCCTTCTCTACTACCCTCTTCTACCCTATCCACCTACCTCCTAAGTCTCTTCACTACCACGCTCTAAATCCACCTTCTCCCAAGCTTACTTCTGCCCCGGCAAGGCCCTCAACATCCTGTTAGGGTTGATCTGGCCTAGCCTCCCTCCTTTCCCTATCCACACCTATATCATCTCCACTGTACCCCTTCTCTTCAATGCCTCCTACCCTCCTGATGTGCTCTACCTTTGCCTTATGCAAGCAGGGTACTCAACATCCTGGAGGGATCCGTCTCTGGCAGTCCTCCCTCCTCCTCCTTCCCAATTCTCCTTCTCCTTCTCCTTCTGACTGCTCAGGACCACTGACAAGGTTCTCATCCCCCATGGTATTTAGCTCATAGCAAACCCTCTACCCTCTTCTCTATTTCCTGCTATTACCCTCCTCCGACTCTCCTCTAATTTGCTCTACTGCCACCTTCTCCCATGACTCCTCCATCACTGCACGCCCCTTACCCCCTTCTCTACCTCCTGATAACACCCTCTCCACCTGCCTCCTCCATCTCTTCATTACATTGCTTTACTGCTACCTTTTCCCATGCCTACTCCATCCCCTGGCAGGGTTCTCAGCATCCTGAAGGGGTCTGGACTGGCCAAACCTCCCTCCTCCCTAACCCTCCTCTACCTACCCCTCTACTGCCTCCTCCTACCTCCTCTCTGCACTATCCTCTCACCCCTTCCCTTGTCCTGATTGGGTGCTCCCATCCCATTAGGGCTGGTCTCTACTACCCTATTTCCCGCCTACCCCCCACTCCTTTCTTCCCCCCTACCCCCCCTCATTCCTTAGCTCTAATTATAGCTGCCCTAACATCTGTCGCACTTATGACCATTCTGCCCTCAGCTATGCCCTGCAACTAGCACTACCTGAAGCTCCTCCCATACCTGCCCTGATCACCATACTACTATAGAGTCCATTCAGTCACTTCCTATGCAGTTGGAGTTATTTAATGCTTGCTTTCTATTGTAAATGAAGGGTGACTGTATTCACCTCAGCTGTTTTTCATCCAGCTCCTTAGCCCATAACTTAGCTTTCTGTTATTTTATTACCACTGCACTGTCTACTCGCACTCATTTGTATGTATTCACATGTACATTTATGCTACCTATGTTTTGTACCAGATCTCAGTATTCAATCCTTGCTCCCCTACTCCTCTATACTGCTAGCACTTCGCTACAATTTTTACTATTGTTTTTACTACTCATTGCACAGTCTCTTTCTTTTATTTGTATGTATTCAGATGTATACCTTATGCTACCATTGTTTTGTATCAAATCACTGTATTCAATTCCTCCTTGTTCCCCTACCCCCCAGGTCACTCCGGGAGACGAGCAACTTGTTGTTTGGCATGCCTTCCTGGTGAAACAGTTCAATAAATAAAATGCTGTAGAATAGGAAATATTCACTGTCCATAAATTTTCACTATGTTTACTGAAGTGCTCAGAAGCGTGAAAATAAAATTACGCTAATTAGTACTTTTTCGATTAAGGTGAATGGAAGACTTATAGTTTAGAGTGAAAATAAATTTACACAAATATGGCCACTTTGTGGCTAGCGCTAAATATAATTAATGTATTCTTTTCCTATTTTACAGTAAATAAAATGTTAACCATGAAAGTGGTGAAACAGTTAATGAATTCTCTGATGTTAACTGACCTGAGTTCATTATGGTGCTCAAATTTATTTTCCCATTTACAATATCTGCACATACTGCAACACCCACATTTCCCACATTTAAAACAGCCAGTAGGGCGAGGCCATTGCCAGTTAAGGGGTCTCTCTTTCTTTTTAGAAAACTGGGAACATGGAGAGTCAAGTGACTGCAAAAACAAAGGGTTTCAACCAGAGAGCTCCCCCAGGGCCTAGGTCCTCCCCTCACTGTTCCGTCAAGGTAGCAGTAAAAAAAACCTGGAACAGCCACGCCATAAGAGGACTAGCTAGCCTGGTTATTGTCACCATTGCCCACCCACCATCAGATCATGGATTCCAGGTTATCTATTGTATAATTATATTTTTGGGACCGGGATGGGATAGATAGAAGGGGCTGGTGCAACGAAAAATTGGGCCCTTCCAATCATAGGTCTTGGAAAGATGTTTTGTTTGTACTCTCACTAGTATGGCACTGGTAGTGCTATGCTTAATGATTGGCCTTATGAGGTACTGTTTGCTGAGGGGGGAGGGAACATGATCAAGGTGTTCTGATTTCCAGGTTAAAGCAGCAGTGCATGTTAGCAGTGAAAATCCCCCCAACCCCATGTCTTACTCCCTTTACAACTTTCGCTCTCACTCTCCCTCCAATGAAATCTTCTGCTGGTCAAGCTGCCTTTTTTAACACTTCCTTAAACTCTGGGGCTCTCTCCTCCCTTCCATTTGCTCAGGTCCTCCCTTTCACACTCTGAAATCCCTACTTTGTGATTTAATTACTCACTTCTGCAGTTGTTCCTGACAATGTGTCCTGACTTTTGTCTTCTACCCTCCACCCTTCACTGTCACTAGTGCATTCACCCCTTCCCCAGTTTCAGCCACTACCCTACTCTTTTTTTTTTTATGTATATTCTGTTTATTCACTGAGCCCTGGAACTCTCTCAGGCTACCCCTGCACACCTACCGTCACTCTACCGCCCACCTGGTCCCCTGGCTCCTCAGAGATAGCTGTTTTCTACCATCCTCCTGCCAGCAGACCCCCCAGTTCTGAGCCCCCTGAGATAGGGCCTCCTCCACTCCGGCCCTCTATCTAGAATCAAGTGTGCCAACCGAGGCGGTGGAAGTACAGAGGGGACAGAGACAGGGCTCAGTACTGGGCAAGTGGTGACGTGGCCTGGAGGGGAGCTGTTGCCTATCCAGTATCAGTTTTTTTTCAGTGCTTTTGTGCGGTTCCCACTAGAAGTGTGGGTGTGCAATGACGCCAGCACGGTTGTGCCGTATGTGCCCACCGCGCTTCTCCCCTTAGCTGCTCCACACTAGATGCACCTCCCATCTCCACTGGGGGTCACTGCTGTGCCGGTGACACACTGGATCCCTTCCCAGGGAGAGGAGAGCAGTCCATTGGATGTTCGATCCTCTCTCTCCCCCCTGCCAACTCCCTGCACCTGAGCTCGTTCCTGAACTCAGGTCGCTGGCATAGCACGAAGTGTGGCATGCACTGCCTCAACCCTCAGCACCACTGGGCTGGCTTACCCCACCCCTTCTTAGTATTGCATTGTTGCATGTTGCATATTATTCTTACAGTTCTTCTTCTGCATTTATTGTATTGCTTATTTCCTGTTCTGAAGCATTGTTTGTGATTTCAGCACGTAACTAACTAACTAACTAATCTATTTATTTTATTTATTGAACCTCGGATTACACCTTTGAACAAAATTGCTCCTTTACAGTGGTTCCATATCATATAATTGCAGGACACTAATACAGAAACAAATGATACATAGCCATAAAACAGAAAAGCAAACATTGCTATGATACAATGTGTGAAGACAGACAGCATTAACAAATACTTACATTTGTACAAAGAACTAAAGTTGCAGGACACAAATTTCAGGTTAAAGCAAACTGAGACTGGAAAAATGTACCCAAATCAGGAATACATGCTTAATATACAGGGTGGTGGTGGGGTGAAACTGGGAGGAGAGTTAAAGTGTAGAGGAGGGGATCGAAATGCTAGTAGAAGGCAGGGTAATGAGGGTAGTACAGGACAGCAAGAGGTTAATAGAAGAGTGACCCAGAGGGTTTTGTCAGTGCAGATTATGGAGGAGAGGATCCTAGCAGTCAAGAGATGGTAAGGGTATAGTTGCAGGCCCATAATGTCTTCTGCACAGACACAGGGCATTAGCACATGAAGCGGGGGGATACAGAGGCTTCGGTAGGGGGATTAAGGGATGAAAGGAGGGGAAAGGGATAAGTGCAGCAGATAAGCAGTATTGGACAGATTCCTTCCATCATTAGGATTTGGGATCACAGTCACACACACTGTGCCCAACGAGATGAGCTTGCTGTTGAGACTTGAAAGGGCCAATATTTGGTTCAGAAATTAGGGCAGTGCTAAGAGAATTTAGTCAGAGGGGGGCCCTATACACAAGTGTAACCCCCCTGCAAATGGGGGTTCCCAAAAGACTTCCAGGAGCTTGCTTGAATGCTCCAAGCCTGAATGGTGTTTGGCATTTAAGCCATTTATCAGTGAGTGTTTTTAGAGCCTCTGTTACTGTCTCTTTAAGAGCTGTCTGCTTGCAGACATAATTAGTTTGTATGGGGGGACTGTGTGCTTCTCTGAGTACCACTCGAGCTGCTGCCAATTCACTTCATTTTTGCAGTCACTAGGAGTGCAAAGGGAACCTATCTGAAAGATGTAACTGTTTGCCAGAAATTATTTAGAGTAATAATGAAATTACAGTTTGTCTAACCTGCTTTCTTTGCAGTCAGAACTGTGTCTGCTAGTTCCCCATTCTAGTTTTGAACTGCTGAACTGGACCAATCAGTGTGGGGTAAGCTAGCTCTAAAATGGTGCCTTGGACGAATCAGAACTTGGACTCATAATCTGAGCCAGCCACAAGAGGATTGTATGGGCAGTGACTCTGGGAGATGTAGTTTAGACTTCAGTGCCTTTTTGGACCAACAGCAGCAGTCTATTGTGAGTGACAGCCAATCCAGTCAAGAACTGGGAGGAACTCAAAGGAAGTGCCTGGTTTTGTCGGTTGGAGTTTCAGTTGAGCTTTGGCAGTGAAGAAGGAAGGAGCCCTGTGCTTTTCAGTGTGCAGTTTTAGTCAAAACGTGTAAGGCCCAGAGTTCGGTCTGCAGCTTGTTGGGACTGAATCGTCCTGTGAAAAGAATCAAAGGATCTCTGAAGAGTAGAAACCAGGCTCACCCTGTAGAAGACTGGAGGAATTGCTGAAAATTACACTCGGTCTGTCAGGAACTGAATCTGCTGTGTGTTCTCCGGGTATTGTGCAGTAATTGCGATCGGGATACAGATGCAGCCTGCCTGGTATAGCTTTCTTTTATATGGATGTGTGAAGAGGTTTGTGCACCTCAAGTGAGCCCTGCTGACATTGAAGGACCTTATCTTATTTGGAGGTCGTGAGTACTAATTCAGGGTCGCTCCTGTTGAATTGCCACATTAAATCCAAATGGAATTACTGTACTGCTGACTGTTTAATTCTCCTTTTCTCTGTGTGAAAGGGCCCCTACCAGCTGCCACGGTTTGGACTAGCCACTAGGGCTTGGGTACCCAGGGACAGTAACTGATAGGGATAGGCCTGTGCACAGAGCCATAGGTAGATTATTAGAGTGATAAGCTAGTTAACCTGATTTCCCCCTGTCCTTGTTATATCCCCCTAAATAAATCAGAGCTGCTTGTTTCAGCAAAGTTATACTGCCTGAGGTATTTGTCTATGTTAAAGTACTGTACTGTGATTGTTGCACTGTATCTCATTTCACAGGAGGTCCCAGTGCCGGAACCAGACCTGGGGGTAAGTGTATACTGTGAAGGTAATTTGATATATTGTGTGGGCCACTAGTGGGAAGAAAGGGGTTGCGGTGTCCCAGAGGCTGTGACCAAGTTAGTTTAACTATTGCAAACCCTGACCTCTGGGTGGAGGCACCGCCATTGGATCCAGGCCCCTCAACCTGTTAGTGGCAAATCAGGCAGGGGTAGTAGCCCTGGGATAGCGCCATCTAGGGGTTACATCTTGAGGCTCACCGCTGGGATTGTGTGTCCTCTAGTGGCCATATTCATAACCACTGTTAAGAAAAAATGGGTACCCGACAGAAGTGGCTGTGCACCGCTGGTGGAGTGGTGTACTGGGAGGAGATCGACCCCAAAATGCTATGCTTATCCTGGACATCCCCTGGGTATCACACGGACACTGTGCAGGAGTACTTTCCAAGGTGGAAGGTTTACAAAAACCCTGTGGTGGTGGGTCGGCATGCTAATCTGCTCACCCACACTTTCCTGGCCCTAGTAGAGTTTAAGGATCCCATAGATAGCTCCAAAGTGCCACAGACCATTACCCCAGAGGAGCCCTCACTGCTTGGAGAGTGATAACTAAGGACAGTAAAGACCGGGGGAATCAGCCCCCACCACTATCTGAAACTTTTGAGGAGAATTTGCTGAATGGTTGCTGGGAGAGGGAAAACTGTGGAGGACTTGAAGAAACTATTCTTGCCACCTGGGGTGTTCCTCCCCAACACCTCTCCTGCTCCAGTGCCCGTAATGGTGGCTGAACCAATGCAGACTCCTATTTCTGCACCTGCCATTAGTCACGACTCTTACCGAAGGTTGAGGATCTTCTCTGGCACCCTCCCACCCCAAGGGAGGATGACTGGGAGACCTGGATAGACTATGTTGCCCCCAAGTGCTAGAATGGCAATGCTCGGAAGGCTAAAAGCGAAGAGGGTTAGTGAGAGCCTCCGAGGTCCTGCCCTGGCTACCATATCGCTAAACGGGCCAGTAACCCTGAAGCACTGCACAGGCCTATCTTGAGGCCTTGGAGAATGTGTATGGGAGCCCAGATTCTGATGAGGACCTATGGTGGAGAGTAAGAAATGCACAACAGTACCAAGGGAGTTGTTGTCTGTGTATGTCTCTGGCTGGAAAAATTGTTGCAAGAATGCCTCAGAAAGGGTAGTTTGCCAGCGATTGAACTGGACCGAACCAGACTGGACAGAATCCTTAAGTCTGCCCCTTCTCAGAACTGCTGTTGCTTCAGTTACGCCTGGCAAATCGACTGGAATCCCCACCCTCCTATGATGAGTTAATGAGAGAAATTCGAGGAGTTGAGAAAGGCGACTCGGAGGTACCTGCACCAACAGCTGTGGCTAAGACCGAGTGACTGAGGGTGACCCATCAAGTGAAGTTCAGGGGCAGAGGTTGACAGTCAATGAGTGCTCTGACAAGGAAAAAGATATGCCACAATGGGGCGAACTGTTGAGAGAGATCCGGGAATTCAAAAACAGTCCCTTTATGAAGGCCACGCCTGCAAGTACGGGCCCTGACCTATATCCGACTGCATCTGCTATGGGGGTGGGGGTACCTACCCATGTATCTCCTGCTGATAACAGCTCCAAACTCAATTCCTTGACCATGGAAGTGGAGAAACTGACGAGATGTCTCCAAATGCTTATCACGCCGCAGACAGAGATGGCACCCAGGTTTCCAGTTAGTAATACCCCCCCCTGGCTCCCAGTGTGGCGCCCGCCAGCTCAAACTCCAGAAAGTATGTTTTGCTATAATTGTGGGAAAGATGGGCACATGAAAAGGGAATGCCAGTCCCCAAAAGACACTGACAAAGTTGCATATAGGCTACAAGGAGAGCTTGAGAAGAAATCAGTGGTTAAGAGGTGCACGACATGATCCCAGTGAGGGCACCAAAATGCTAATTCACGTCCTTTGTGGCAAGGTCAGTTGCCCAGGCCCCACTCACCGCTCTCCAGACTGGTCCAGAATAGTGGGTCCCTCCATGGAGACCACTGTAAAGGTGAATGGAGTGTCTACAAGAGCTGTATTAGACAGTGGCTCCCAAGTGACAATTATGTTCCAGGATTGGTATCAGAAGCATTTGTCAGACGTACTTACAACCATTAGAAGGACTGCATGTATGGGGTTAAGTGAAGGCCTACCCCTATTCCGGTATATCCGAATTTGGCTGTCTTTCCCCACCTCCGTGGCTGGAGTGGCCGAACAAGTAGAGACCCTAGCCTTAGTGTGTCCCCCACTGGACTGTATGATGGTGTCCCTTTGTTGATTGGAACAAATGCTCACATGTTCGGAAGGCTGGCACAGTTGTGTTATGAAAACAGGGGTCAAAGACTAGTAGAGCTTTAAGAGTTCCGGCTTTAATTAAGAAGGCCTATGAGGCACAGAGATGCTGAAAACAGAACCAGAGGAACCGGTCGGAATTGTATGGAAGAAGGATCCTGAGTCTCTGATCCTGCGCCAAATGCCCAGTGTACCTTACAGGGAGAGGTCCGTATCAGAAAGGATGTTAAGAATAAAATATTAATGTTGGATGCACCAGGCGATGGAAAATTGCCAGAGGGACTGCTGGTCAAGCCTAGTATTTTGCCCGCTAGAGCCCATGCTTATGCCAGAAGGGTAATGGTCCAAGTTCATAATGTGTCTGAAAGAGACATTCGAGTAAACAGAGGTTGCATCCTGGCTAATGTGCATTGTGCAGACACTGCAGTGCTACCCAGCAGCAAGAGTTCAAGGAAGAATGACAGAGTAACGCCTGACTTGTTTGATTTCGGCGACTCCCCGCTGCCAGCTGAATGGAAAGTGAGGATCAGTGAGAAGCTTGCCCAGAGAGACCAGGTGTTTTCTTTAAAGGAATGGGATGTAGGATGCGTGCAAGGAGCTGAGCACAATATCCGGCTGCATGACGAAAGACCATTTCGTGAGAGGTCTCGACGCCTGGCACCTGCTGACATAGATGATGTGAGACGGCATCTGCAAGAGATGTTAGCTGCTGGTGTAATACAAGAATCCAGAAGCCCTATGCTTCCCCCATTGTGGTAGTGAGGAAAAGAATGGAACAGTAAGGATGTGTGTGGATTATCGCTACTTAAACCGGCGGACTATCCCTGATCGTACACAATGCCCGCATTCAGGATGCTTTGGACTGCCTAAACGGGAGCAAGTGGTTCTCTGTGCTGGATCTCCGCAGTGGGTACTACCAGATCCTGATGGCCCGGAGGACCGTGGAGAAGACGGCCTTTTATCTGTCCGCTTGGCTTCTATGAATTCATGAGGATGCTCAAGGATTTCAGGTGCCCCAGCCACTTTTCAACGATTGATGGAGCGTGCAGTGGGGACATGAACTTACTAGAGTGCCTGGTATACCTAGATGATGTTATTGTGTTTGGCAGCTCGCTGGAGGAACATGAGAGCAGATTATTTAAGGTATTGGACCGACTGGAGGACTTTGGCCTTAAACTGTCCATTGATAAGTGTCAATTTTTCAAACATCAGTAAAGTATGTGGGACACATAGTATCCACGAGGAATAGAGACCGACCCAAGTAAAGTTGAGGCCTTGACCACCTGGCCACAGCCCAAAAATCTAAAAGAACTGCAAAGATTCCTGGGATTCTGTGGTTATTATCGTGCTTCATCAAGGACTATTCAAGAGTGATCCGCCTTTACTTAACCTTACTCAAGGTATCCCCAACCCACAAAAAATACCAAAGTCAGCGTCCCTCAAGACTGAAAGAGTGTATTTTCATCCGAGTGAAGTATTTGGGGCCCACTGGACTCCTGATTGTGAGACTGCTTTTCATGAGATCATATATCAACTTACCCATGCTCCAGTGCTGGCCTATGCCGATCCAAGAAAACCTTAGCCCTGCACACTGATGCTAGCTTGCAAGGGTTGGGGGCTGTTGTACCAAGAGCACGAGAATGGCCTGAGACCAGTGGCCTTTGCCAGTAGAAGCCTGACCCCATCCGAAAAGAACTATCCTGTACATAAGTTAGAGTTCCTAGCTTTGAAGTGGCTATTGTTGACCAATTCCATGAGTACTTGTATGGGGCTAAAATACTAGTAAAACTGAAATAATCCTTTGACCTATGTGCAGACCTCAGCTAAGTTGGATGCCACTGGCCATAGGTGGCTTTCTGCATTATCTACATATGACTATGCTCTCGAATACCGAGCAGGTCTGAACCACATAGATGCTGATGCTCTCCCGGAGGCCTGTTCCCAGAATGATTGGGTCCGATTGGCAGAACCTGACATTCGGCACTGTGCCAGAAGTTTGACAGGGAGGAACAATGTCCACGGACGCAGTGGACTGCAGGTGGATTGCTTGGGAGCCTCTGAGAATTGCATACCTGCTGCTTATTGCCACTTTTCTGCAATAGACATTGGTGCACTGCCTCAGCTGGACAAATGACAGTACCGGGGCTCAATCTCACGATCCCATGATCAAAGCAGCTTTGGAAGCCCTCTATGCAGGAAAAGATGTGTCCAAATTACGCCCACTGATGGAGAACTGCACTGTTATACAAAGAAGGTCCTAAGTTGAAACTGATCAATAAACTGTTATACAGAGAAACAGTAGACAGAGGGGACAAGTAGACAAACAACAACTAGTGCTGCCCACTGCCTTTCGAGACTCAGTACTGAGGTCCTTGCACAACCACATGGGGCACCTTTGGTATAGACAGAACACTTGACTTGGTGAGATCCAGATTCTATTGGCCTAAGATGGGGCTGATGTGGAGCAACACATTCGAACTTGTAGTCGCTGCTTACAGAGGAAAGCTTTGCCCCAGAGGGCTGCCCCTTGTTAACATCACCACCAGTGCACCCATGGAGCTGGTCTGTATTGATTTTCTGAGTTTGGAGTCAGATCAAGAAATATCAGTAATGTGCTGGTGGTCACTGACCATTTCACGAGATATGCCCAAGCTTTCCCACCAAAGACCAGAAAGCATCCACTGTGGCCAAAGTACTTGTAGAAAACTTTTTGTTCACTATGGGGCTCCACAAAGAATCCATTCTGATCAAGGAGAGACTTTGAGAGTCGTCTGATCAAAGAGATGCTTTCTCTGTGGGGAGTGCGAAGTCCAGAACCACCCTTACCACCCCCAGGGGACCCACAGCCTGAACGTTTCAACCGCACTTTGCATAGATATGCTAGGCACCTGCACCCAAAGGACAAGCCTAGATGGAGCCAACAAATTAGCACCCTGGTACATGCTTATAACTGCACCAAAAGTGATGCCACTGGATTCTCCCTACCGCCTGATGTTTGGAAGAGAAGCTCACTACCAGTAGATGTGTGTTTTGGGGTCTCTCTGATGGGGTTCAAGCTGACAACTATTTACAGTATGTGCAAAAGTTAAAGGCCCAGCTAACTCATGCGTACTCAACTGGCTCAAACCATGGCTGCCAAAAGAAATCTGGCCAACAAAGAAAGGTATGATAAAAGGTGAAAGCACAGGAACTCCAGGAGGAGATCGGGTATTGCTAAGAAATCTGGGACTGCATGGCAAGCACAAGATTGCTGACAGATGGCACCATCTCCTCACATTGTAGTGGGCAAACTAGATGATCTGCCAGTGTACAAAGTAAGGCCTGAGAATAATTCAAAGATGTAAAAACAATGCATAGAAATCATTTACTGCCCATTGGACAAATCTAATTGAGTCTGAGCCCTAGAAGATGCCCCTCTGACCAGTGACTAGAGCTGCTGCTAAGAAAAGATCAAGAAAGTCTGCACCTACAGAAGCAAAGTTAAAGTGTTCCCCTCCACAAGTCCCAGTTGAGCATGACTGTCAGTCCATATCGGAAGAAAGTGAGAGTGACTTTGAATACTATCCTTCTTACGAACTGAGTCAATTGTTTCGGGGCAATTCCCTAGTCAATACTGGAGATGAAGCTGGGCCTTCTGGACTGTCTAAGCACCCAGCTTCATCCCTGGAGCCAATGCTCCCAGAAAGTGAAGTGCAAAGCATCAGATCAGATGAAATGGAATCATTGTGCATGGTTGAACTGTTTGAGCTTTCAGGGGAGGAAAATGATAGATTGGGGCAGACTGGTGATACACCGAACAAGAAGAGTATTTTGAGTGCCCTGACAGTCCACTGCCAGTGTCCGAAAGCTTCCATGCGAGCCAAATGTTGTGGACTCAGAAACTGTAACTCCTGGAGCTGAAAGTGCCCCAAGTTCTAGCCTCTCTACCCCATGGAGACTCCTGACAAGTGAGGACAATGCTGAAAATGAGGCTCAGAGTGCAGAGACTATAACAGTTCCCCTAGAAAGACTGGTCGAGCTGTAAAGCCTGTGGTGCACCTCAGTTATGATTCACTTGGGAGGCCTGTGGACTTGCCTCTCAATGTTGTCCATAAAGGAGTGTATGTGTCCCCGAGCTCATTGCCCAAACTGAGCATCAGTGCTAACTCCAAGTTACTTGTGTTGCCTCTCATATGATGGTGCCCTTGCCCCATCCAGCCCCAAGGTAACTGATAGGAAGGGTCCCCTCTTCAGGTTTCATGTACAAGAGGTAATAACTTGAGTTATGGTACAATGTGTATGTAATACTGTGTAAAGAGGACGACTGCAATGTTTCAGAAATGTGTTCTTGGTAAAATGATATATTGACTGATGATTGATGTAAAGTAGCCTAATGCAAATGTATACGGTTGCAGTTAAAACTTATGGGTACTTGCTTGACGCGACGCTGGCTTTCCCAGGCCAGGAAGGTGTAACCCCTGCAAATGGGGGTTCCCAAAAGACTTCCAGGAGCTTGCTTGAATGCTCCAAGCCTGAATGGTGTTTGGCATTTAAGCCATTTATCAGTGAGTGTTTTTAGACTTCTGTTACTGTCTCTTTAAGAGCTGTCTGCTTGCAGACATAATTAGTTTGTATGGAGGGACTGTGTGCTTCTCTGAGTACCACTCGAGCTGCTGCCAATTCACTTCATTTTTGCAGTCACTAGGAGTGCAAAGGAACCTATCTGAAAGATGTAACTGTTTGCCAGAAATTATTTAGAGTAATAATGAAATTACAGTTTGTCTAACCTGCTTTTGCAGTCAGAACTGTGTCTGCTAGTTCCCCATTCTAGTTTTGAACTGCTGAACTGGACCAATCAGTGTGGGTAAGCTAGCTCTAAATGGTGCCTTGACGAATCAGAACTTGGACTCATAATCTGAGCCAGCCACAAGAGGATTGTATGGGCAGTGACTCTGGAGATGTAGTTTAGACTTCAGTGCCTTTTGGACCAACAGCAGCAGTCTATTGTGAGTGACAGCCAATCCAGTCAAGAACTGGGAGGAACTCAAAGGAAGTGCCCGGTTTTTGTCGGTTGGAGTTTCAGTTGAGCTTTGGCAGTGAAGAAGGAAGGAGCCCTGTGCTTTTTCAGTGTGCAGTTTTAGTCAAAAACGTGTGTAAGGCCCAGAGTTCGGTCTGCAGCTTGTTGGGACTGAATCCTGTCCGTGAAAAGAATCAAAGGATCTCTGAAGAGTAGAAACCAGGCTCACCCTGTAGAAGACTGGAGGAATTGCTGAAAATTATACTCGGTCTGTCAGGAACTGAATCTGCTGTGTGTTCTCCCGGGTATTGTGCAGTAATTGCGATCGGGATACAGATGCAGCCTGCCTGGTATAGTGCTTTCTTTTATATGGATGTGTGAAGAGGTTTGTGCACCTCAAGTGAGCCCTGCTGACATTGAAGGACCTATCTTATTTGGAGGTCGTGAGTACTAATTCAGGTCGCTCCTGTTGAATTGCCACATTAAATCCAAATGGAATTACTGTACTGTTGACTGTTTAATTCTCCTTTCTCAGGTGAAAGGGCCCCACCAGCTGCCACGGTTTGGACTAGCCACTAGGGCTTGGGTACCCAGGGACAGTAACTGATAGGGATAGGCCTGTGCACAGAGCCATAGGTAGATTATTAGAGTGATAAGCTAGTTAACCTGATTTCCCCTGTCCTTGTTATATCCCCTAAATAAATCAGAGCTGCTTGTTTCAGCAAAGTTATACTGCCTGAGGTATTTGTCTATGTTAAAGTACTGTACTGTGATTGTTGCACTGTATCTCATTTCACAGGAGGTCCCAGTGCCGGAACCAGACCTGGGGGTAAGTGTGTATACTGTGAAGGTAATTCTGATATATTGTGTGGGCCACTAGTGGAAGAAAGGGGTTATGTGTCCCAGAGGGCTGTGACCAAGTTAGTTTAACTATTGCAAACCCTGACCTCTGGGTGGAGGCACCCGCCATTGGATCCAGGCCCCTCAACCTGTTAGTGGCAAATCAGGCAGGGGTAGTAGCCCCTGGGATAGCGCCATCTAGGGGTTACACAAGAAATGCTGCCCTTGTGTAGTGCACCGGAACAGGACTTGTAGGGCTGCTCTACATGCACTACTGGTTTGTTTAGGGTTGGTAGAGGGATTGAGGAGAGTCTGCACACCCAGGAGTGTAAGGCCTAGGATGGCTTTTTTTGCCAGCAAGGATACCTGGAAATGGATCCTGTTGCTTAGATTAAGTTATCCGGTGCTAGAGTAAAGCTCGCATGTAGGAGGTAAGCAGTGTGTCCCTAGAACAAGCCTGCAGGCTTTGTTTAGGGCAACTTTTATTCTCTTAAGTGCAGTGTCTGTTCCAGACCCGTAGACTACAAGGCCGTAGTTTATGACTGACAGGACCGAGCAGTTTGCTGCTAGTTTGATGGCACTTTGAGTGAGGCAGTGCCTGTCACGATATAGTTGTCGTAATCTGGCATTAGCCTCCTTGGCAACATGGTCTATATGTAGCCCATATGAGAGGGGCAGTCAACAGTGATCCCAAGGTATTTGAAGTTGCTGACCAATTCCAGAAAGTCATTGTTGTGATTGTGTATTTTGATGGGATAAGCCTTATGATGGTTATGAGTGGAGGAGAACAACATAGTCTTTGTTTTTTTGTAATTTAGTAGAAGCCTGGATCTAACGAACCACGCTTCAACTGCGCTAAAGTTAGCTTGCATCTTTTTTTCAAGTACATCAGGTTCAGAGTGACGTGTGAACAGCACGGTGTCATTAGCATATAAAAAGACCTTGTTCTGGCAAGCTTTGGGGAAGTCATTCAGAAAGAAACTGAATAGCAGGGGGCCCAGTATAGAGCCTTGGGGTACCCCTATGGAAACTATTTGACAGTCAGATAGGGTACCATGTATTTTGACCTGCTGTGTTCTCATGGAGAGGTAGGTAGTTCCCGAACTAGCTAGCTGATATAGGTGATATCCCAATGTGGGCCAGCTGACTGAGAAGTAGCTCATGATTAACCATATCAAAGGCCTTGGTGAGGTCGATGCAGATGGCCCCTACCAAGAGCCCCTGGTTCAGTGCCTCATGGATGTAGCCAGTGTATTCAACCAGGGCCAAAGTAGTGCTATGTGCCTACCGGAAGCCATGCTGCTGCTGACACTGAAGCTTGTATCTGTCAAGATAGTCAACTGTCTGGTCGTATACTATCCATTAAAGGGCTTTTGAGAGAGGTGGAAGAATTGATATTGGCCGGTAGTTAGAGAGACTAGCTCTGTCACTGCTTTTGAAAATAGGAGCGACCACAGCTGCTTTGCAGATTTGGGGAAATTTGCCCGTAATGAGTGATAAGTTGAGGATCCTGGTTAATGGGGAGAGTAAGTCATCCAGGGTGAGAGCAACTAACTTGAGGTCAAGCGAGTCACTACTGAAACTGGGTTTTCTGAGCACTTGTTCTAGATATCTTTTAACCTCTGCTATAGTGACTGCCTTAAGGTAAAAGGGGGGGCGGGGACGTGCTGGTTGGTGAGGTGGTATCATTATCAATATTAGTTCCTGTTTGGGGAAGCAAAAAGTCAGGGGGAAGCACAATGCTGAGGTCTGTAAAGGCCTTGTTGAAGGCATTGGCAATGTATTTTGGGTCTTGTGTTACAGTTCCACTGATGTTGATGATTGTAGGTGGAACTTTACTAACTTTCCCTGTTAAGGATTTGATGTTTTCCTAAAACATATGACTGTCACCCCAGGAATTGTTTAGTTCATTTTTAAAGTGAGTACTCTTGGCCAAACATATGGCACTAACTAAATGAAAGGCTTGCCTATAGTTCGGTGGCCAAGCAGCCAGCCACTCCCACTTCCTGAGCTATATAAGCAGTTCCTCTAAGCCTCACTGTGAAGCATTTTTTCTTTGGCCCACCATCCTCACCTCCTCCTCCAGGGGGATTCCTAAGGTACCTTTAGCCACGGGAACCCTCCCGTTGCACCTCTAGGGGTGGAACCCTCTCTGAGGGTTCCTTGCTTTCGTACCCCTACAGGGTGGTAATTCCTCTGGAACAGAGAGTACAAACAGCCAAAACCAAACTAACACAGTTGCACAAGCATAACACTATACTGGCTGTGTAGGCCAGTGAACTCAATTTTGTGCCCTTTTTCTTGTCATGTAAGATGGTCGTTTTTCCCATTTTGAGTTTGTTTTAGTATTTTTTTTTACATTTTAAATAATATTTATTGATTGATTGATTTAAAAATTGGTAACTGGGATACGTGGGGTGAGCAGAGTGAGCAGACACCCCAGAAGAGATGGGAAGACGGGGGCACAAAAACAGAACAATTGGTAACTGGGAGAGGCACACTGAGCCGAGGCTCGGCTCCAGGTGCAAACCAGGGAATAAAAGAAGCACTCTGTTTAATATGGCTCATTCCTGGTTTTCGTCAGTATTCTCTGTTGTTTCTGAACACTCATTGTTTAACATCACTTTTCTTGAGACTAAAATGAACTAGTACGTGGCAAACAGTGCTCCTTGTCTTTATGGGAAAATAGGTGTACATCAACAACTGAGAATGCTAATGAAAACCTGGCACAGTGTTTCTGAACATGATACATTAATCTTGTTTTTAATATTGTATACTATCATGTACTTGTGTTTGACTCCTGTATAAGGGCCCCCTCTGCCATGGACACCTACTCCCTCCCCTCTCCTCCCCACTGTTTCCCCTACCTCCAACTGGTGCCTCCTGACCCTAGCCACCCCTCCTTCTGCCCCCCAGCTCACATCTCCCCACTACCCCCTACTCCCTCCAGGCCCTGTCCTCTTGCAGGGTTCCTAACATCCTGAAGGGGATCGGATCCTGGGGCCTCGTACTCTCCTCTGCCCTCTCCACCTACTCCTCCCCACTGCCTCCCTGACTACCTCTTACTGGTGTCTTCCTACACTCTACCCCTCCAATCTGAACCCATCTCACATCTCCCCCTCTAACCCCCTACTCCCTCTCCTCCCCTAACTTCGTTGAGCACTTAGCTACTCTTAAATTCTGGCTTTTCAGTTCTGGACCTGCACTCACTCGCCACCACCACCCTTTCCACTACCCTGTATCTGCACCAAACACCCTTCTCTCCCCCTAACAATCCTCCCTTAATCCATGCCCTCCATCCTCTCCCACCCTTCTTGGATCCTTACCTACCCCAGATCAATGCTACAGCTATGACTGCATAATGCCACCTGTGCCATCTACGATACAACCACGACTGCAAAATGTCTACCCGTGCTATATTCTCATTGTCCTTTACAACCCCTCCCCCCATGAATATATTTTCTTCTTTCCCCCTATGTCTTGGCTCATTCGGCTATATTCCACCCCCTGGTTACATTTACTCTGTTGTCCTCAGATTGTTAGTAATGCATTGTATTAGCACAACACTGTATGTATCTGAATAGCACTTATGTAGTTGATTGTTATTTGTAGTTCCATAGTACTAGTACAGCACTGTATGTATTGTTTTGCTCTGTATGTACTTGATTGTTGACTTTGCTCGATCCTCCCATTTATGTACCCATTCCCCCCAGGACGCTTCTGGAAATGAGCTGTTTACAGCTCATGTTGTCTTTCCTGGTGAAACCTTTTCAAATAAATAAATAAATAAGGGCCCGATCCTCAAATGTGTCCTGGCCAGTGGCGTCACCACGTTGTTTTTGGGGAGCCTACAGCCCCCCCCATTCTAAGTTAAAGCCCCCCCAATCATTTGCTTAAAAAAAAAATTAAATTCTGTTTCTTAATGTTTAATTCTGCAGCCGATCTGATGCGCCTGCAGAATGTGAATATGAACAGTTAAGAAACCGCAATCGGCTCGCCGGCAGCATTAAAAACCAATTTTTACAGTCATCAGAGTCATGGTTCACAGTTCGTGGAGTAATTTCCAGCTCAAGTTTTGCACCTTAGTAAGTAGGATTGTGTTTAAAAAATGCTATACCTACGCTTTGGTGGGTGTTTATTA
Source organism: Neoceratodus forsteri (assembly GCA_016271365.2). Classification (NCBI taxonomy): domain Eukaryota; kingdom Metazoa; phylum Chordata; order Ceratodontiformes; family Ceratodontidae; genus Neoceratodus; species Neoceratodus forsteri. The sequence goes on from CM057452.1 coordinate 429,915,728, forward strand.
TTGCAGTTGCTTATGCTAGCATATAATGTCAGGGTTGTCGGTGAGAAGTGGGAAGACCATCATGCCGCAGTAGGCTCGAGTGTATCATGTATGGTGTCACAACATATAACGACTGGCTGATTTGGGTTACTTGTGTTTCGTGCAGCTGGTTTACAAAATCAAAGTTCGCTGTCTTTATTCTGACAAACTGACACCGCTTGTTTTATCGCAGAATCGTGAAGGGTGGCCATGGCCTACCGTAGTTCTCTGGAGGCACTTGAAGTTTCCTGTTGAAGAATTGCTACTTTCACCCTCTACACACACACACATTTTAATATTGCCAGCATTAAATGTGTTAATATATATAACTGCCTTTATTACAGAAAACATTTTGACCGAAAAAAAAATAATAATTGGTAGTCCTGATGTATATTTTGACAGGAACCTGCACGGGCTCTCAACCTTCCAGCTTTGTTTGTGTGTAGGGACGGATTATACCTTACTGGTTTAACATTTACATGTTTTTATGAACAGAAGTCGTGTTGTAACGCAAATGTTTTGTTCTGTGAGGTTTATTTGCTTGTTAGTCTTAGAGGTGCTGTGCTTTTTACTGTCAACCCGGGTCAGTAGTCTGGAGGAACGTGGAATGCAGGTTTACTTAGTTTCGGTAGAGCAGCTCTTTTGTGAGACGTTGTTTGTTACAGCAGAACTGCAGCAGCCGTGAGCCGAGCCGACAGAAATGTCATTCCTTCAAAATCAAATTTCTCTGAACTTGAGGCTTCAGGCTTGAGGGTCGTTTTTCACCTCCAGTGTTTAGCTCTCAGCCTCTCAAAAAAATGACCCTCCCCTCTCCCCCAACAAAGTAAAGCAAACGCTCGTCGCCGACACTGACACTGCGGAATCGGAATGGATCTGGGAAGACATTAGATGGTAAACAGTGGAGAAGAAGGAAGGAGGAAGGATCTGCCAAGGACCTTGGCTTGATTCCTCTCCAATCTCCTTCCTTCTTTCTCCGCCAACCCAAACCCACCCATCCCGTGCCTTCGGAGACTTGGATTGCTAGTAGTGCTGCTAGAGTGGCTCTGGGGAGAGGAGAGACACAGCCTGTGCGGATGGATTCATTTTCAGGACATGAAATTGGCAGTGACAGTTTGTGACACTTAGCAAGCAACTGCAAGGAAAGGACTGAGCTCACTAGGTCAGCGCTGTTGTCGTGTGTGTGTGTGTGTGGCAGGGCAGCGCCAGCAGATTCAGACCATTGGGAGATTTATTTAATGAAACGGCATCAGTTGTTGGAGGACGGGGCGGGATGATAGAAGGAGAAGAGCAGCAGGAGGGTTCATTCCTGAATTCTGTGACTGAACTGCCTTCATACTCTGCCTACCAACAGCACAGCAGCTTGCTTGCACAGTGAGCCAATCAGTGGACAAACACGTAGTGTGCTTCTCCAACACACACGTGGTATACAATAGCTCCCATTGTGTGTGCAGTAAGAAAAACTAGTGATGCAGTTGTAGTTGGTAGAGGCAGAGCGAGCAGCAGATCGGAGGCACTGTTTGGGAAATTGGGAGATTGAAATCAGAATTCAATCTATGTTTCAGACAGTTATCATTGAATATACTCAGTTCACTTGTTGGGCTAAGAGGCTTGAGAGCTAAATAAATAGTGTAGTGTTTATTATTTTTTCTCTGAGTGAAAATACAAGGGGGGAGGTTGTGTTTGTGTGTGAGTCTTGAGGTAAATTGAAAAGCTGAGACACAGACAACCTGCTGGGAGTGCTGCCATACAGCAGCATTACTAACTGCTGCATATATGTGTCTTTTTTTCTTACTTGCAACTTAAAATATTTCCACATTTACTATTTTACTGTGTAAATTGAGTACTACACTGACTAGTGAAGAGCTGACAACTCAGAAAGACTGAAGAACATCACTTTTGTGGTTTATGTTTTAGACTCACAAATTTAGAATAAAAATAGCAGAACTTTTTTTTTCCTAAATTGCCTTATACCCTCACCCTGCCTCGGGTTTGTATAGCTTAACATCACAAGCAAGGGGACCATTAACCAGTTCAATTTCAGACACTTTTTTTTATGAACAAGGGGAACCGTCTGTTTTATAAAAAAAAACAGTTTTCCACTGAGTAGCATACTCATTTTACTTCGCATACTGTTGTGAGACCTGTGTGTTAGGCTCCATCTATTGTATTAAATAGCAGTTTTCCAGTAGGTTACACTCTCTACTTCGCATACTGTGAGCCCTGTGTGTTAGGCTCTGTCTATTGTATTAAATAGCAGTTTTCCAGTAGGTTACACACTCTACTTCGCATACTGTGAGCCCTGTGTGTTAGGCTCCGTCTATTGTATTAAATAGCAGTTTTCCAGTAGGTTACACACTCTACTTCGCATACTGTGAGCCCTGTGTGTTAGGCTCCGTCTATTGTATTAAATAGCAGTTTTCAGTAGGTGTTTAATACTCATTACTTCGCATACTGTGAGCCCTGTGTGTTAGACTAAGTCTGTCACATCAACATTTCATCCCTGTGTGCCAGACCCAATAAGAGGGCGTTTTTCTAATAATTTACTTTTTAGTTAGTTCTTGTCACACATTCATCAGCCTTGTTAAAAATGAGTATCCGTGACTTCTTCCGTCCAAAATCAAAAAAATCAGAATAAAGAAAGTAACTTCCCCGGACCCCAGTGATGCTCAACAGCTGCAAGCAGAGCAGCCATTAAGAAATGAAGTGGAAGTTCCAGTACCAGAAGATGTAGCAAACACATCATCATCTCCCGGAACATCTCGTGATGCACTTGAATCAGTAGCAAGATTTACATCTGCTGCTACTGTTGTACCCAGTGATCTGGGAACCAAAGAAGCAGGTCCTATGCAGCCAAAGCTGTCTAGTTTTCCACAAAGGGATTTTGGAAAGCAGAAGTGTTCATTTTCAAGCAGCTGGTATGCATCATTTAAATGGCTTGAATATAGTGCAAGCAATGATGTTATATTTTGCTTTGCCTGCAGAATGTTTTCAAGTTGCACTGGTCGAGCGGACATTGCTTTCACGTCCAGAGGGTTTAACAACTGGAGGAAGGCAATAGAGAAGATGAGAGAACACCAACAAACAACACCACATACAGGAGCAATGGAGGCCTGGTCTACTTATGTGAAATCTAAAGAACGAGGCAATATTATACAGCTAATGGATTCGGCAATGATTGCAGATATTAAAAAGCGCAAGGAGTACCTGAGAAGAATAGTTGAGATTGTTTTGTTGTTTGGCAGACAGGGAATTGCCTTTCGAGGCCATAGGGAGTGTGAAGGGAGCTCAAACAGGGGTAACTTTTTAGAGACTTGATCTTCTAAAAAAGTTTGATCCTGAATTGCAAAATTTGCAGATTCACATGCCAGGAAATGCCACCTATCTCTCACCTCTCAGTCAAAATCAGATGATAGAATGTTGTGCAAAATTAATAAGAGAGAACATTTTAAATGAGGTAAAAGAAGCAAAGTATTTTGCAATACTTGCTGATGAATCTAGAGATGTTGCTTGCAGAGAACAAATGAGTATTTGCCTTCGTTATGTTCACCATGGTTCCCCTGTAGAGAAATTTTTGTGCTTCCATCAAGTAACAGCATTAGATGCCCAGAGTCTGACAAATGAACTGTGCTCAAAGCTGACTAACTGGGCCCTCCATGAGAATTCAGTGATTTCATGAGTTCAAACTTATGACGGTGCATCTGTTATGAGCGGCAACTTAAATGGAGTTCAGGAACTATTTCATCATAAGCATCCATATGCTATATATGTTCATATGCATGATATTCTGAATTTGGTCCTTGTAGATGCCTGTTCATCACTTCTTCCTGTAACGGAAATTCTTTGACATGCTTCAAGAGATACACATTCTTTCCAAATCTGTCCTGACTCACCAGGGTTCTTAAATGTTCAAAAGGAGCTTGGGTTGACTAGAATTCTTGAGATACCAGAGTTAAGTTCCTACCAGGTGGGCTTGTCAAAAGCGAGCAACAAAGGCAGTAATAGAAACTTATCCAGCTCTTCTGAAATATCTTTCAGAATGTGAAGAAGGAGAAACTGCAAAGGCCAGAGGACTCACAGCAAGCTTCTAGAATTCAACAATATCTTCCTCCTTAAAATGTTTGACAAACTACTGTCAGTGGCTGATGGAACAAATAACTTACTTCAGACTCAGGCTTTGACTTTGATGTGCAGTGACTGCTGTATCTGCACTGAGAGACACAATTGCACAATTTCGTACTGAAGACAGATTTCTAGTTCTCTACAGGGAAGCTGAAAATATGGCAGAAAAATATGGGACACAGACACCCGAAAACACTCCAAGTCCACAGAGGCAAAGGAAACTACCTCGTACTTGGGAGCACTTTGTTCCAACTTCATGAACTGGAACTGAACAAAGTGCATCAGCATCACATGAAACAAGAACTGCTGTGCATTTGAGAATCACTGTTTTTTTCCCCCTGTGATTGACAAAATGATTGGAGAGATTGACAGAAGGTTTTCCAAGCATAACCAAACACTGATGGTTGCTATCAATGCTCTCAGAACACAGTCTAACACATTCTTGGACCAGGACAAACTGAGGCCACTTGGAGAGATGTATGACTGTCCAGTTCTGGAAGAGGAACTAGTAGTAGCAAGAAACTTCATTTGTCGGCTGCCAAAAAATGAACGTCCACACGATATGACCAATCTTTATAATGTACTTCCAGAAATCATGTATCCGACGCTGCATAAAGCAATGCAGATTGCTTTAACAATCCCAGTTACCACATGTGTGTGTGAGCGCTCCTTTAGTTCCATGAGTCGCATTAAGACATATCTGAGAAACAAGACAGAAAATGACAGATTGAGTTCACTTGGAATTCTCAACATTCAGACCGAAGAAAGCAGACAGCTTGACACTGATGATGTTATTGACGAGTTTGCATCCATGACAAACAGAAAGGTTGAGCTACTTCTTCCAAAATCAGCACGATAATAAAATAGTAAAACATGTAGGACACCGATATCCAGCAGATCTGCTGGGATAATGGTGTGTCTGGCTGTTCTGGTCTCTCATTTGCTCTGGGGTCTTCCTGCAACCTTCCCAGCAGATCTGCTGGGATAATGGTATGTCTGGCTGTTCTGGTCTCTCATTTGCTCAGGGGTCCTCCTGCAACCTTCCCAGCAGATCTGCTGGGATAATGGTGTCTGGCTGTTCTGGTCTCTCATTTGCTCAGGGTCCTCCTGAAACCTTCCCAGCAGATCTGCTGGGATAATGGTGTGTCTGGCTGTTCTGGTCTGTCATTTGCTCTGGGGTCCTCTTGAACCTTCCCAGCAGATCTGCTGGGATAATGGTATGTCTGGCTGTTCTGGTCTCTCATTTGCTCTGGGTTCCTCCTGCAACCTTCCCAGCAGATCTGCTGGGATAATGGTGTGCCTGGATGTTCTGGTCTCTCATTTGCTCTGGGTTCCTCCTGCAACCTTCCCAGCAGATCTGCTGGGATAATGGTGTGTCTGGCTGTTCTGGTCTCTCATTTGCTCTGGGTTCCTCCTGCAACCTTCCCAGCAGATCTGCTGGGATAATGGTGTGCCTGGCTGTTCTGGTCTCTCATTTGCTCTGGGGTCCTCCTGCAACCTTCCCAGCACATCTGCTGGGATAATGGTATGTCTGGCTGTTCTGGTCTCTCATTTGCTCTGGGTTCCTCCTGCAACCTTCCCAGCAGATCTGCTGGGATAATGATGTGCCTGGATGTTCTGGTCTCTCATTTGCTCTGGGGTCCTCCTGCAACCTTCCCAGCAGATCTGCTGGGATAATGGTATGTCTGGCTGTTCTGGTCTCTCATTTGCTCTGGGGTCCTCCTGCAACCTGTCCTCGGTGGACCAGTAACCACATTTTTCCACATGTACCATATTAAATATATGGCTGACAACTAGGCTTCTCAAACATATTTTTCACCACTAAAATGCAGGAAAAGCCACCATTTGAAGGTAACATTTCAAAATTTTACGGGGGGGCATGCCCCCGGACACCCCTAGCTTTGCTAGGATTTTGACTTAGGGGCATTAGCCCCCCCAACTTTGTACCCCTGGTGATGCCTCTGGTCCTAGCCCCTCTGCACATGCGTAGGGCTGGGAAAAGCCACAGAGTCCTCCCCATGCACAGGATGCTCAGCATAAGGGCACGCTGCAGCATCCTCTAAGAGGGGAGTGTGTGCACCACAACTGATCCCGCCCACAAGCCTTGCCATGCAGGCGGGAGGGACAAGTGCGGACCAGGGGGTAGAGAGCAGGCAGAGAGGGCAGCATTTATGCCTGCCTAGAGGCAGCAATAGAGGCAGCCACTATTGCTGCCTCTAGGCAGGCATAGAGGCAGCAATAGTGGCTCCAGCCTCCTCCATCCAGCCACAAAACCAATAAATGAGCCCAATTGGCTCTCCCACCTCCAGCCCCAACCTAGAGGCCTCTGCTGCAGGCTGGGGGCATCACCCCTACTGACTAGTGTTGTTTCTATTATTTTATATTTCCTATTGGGCTATGCAGTCCAGGAGAACTGTGTATCTTCACATGCCCTGTACAAGATGGGAAACATTCGCGAACTGGTATGGGCATCTGATTGGAAGCCCGTGGTCCAGAGCCACTCTGTCCACCCCCATCGCCACCTGCCCAATGCACGGCTTGCACTGACAGACCACAGAGGACAGAGGCTGTGAATGCTGGCAGGCACTCAGGCACCTGCAGCTATGGGGCAACACTTCTCAGATATGCACAAGTCGTGCATATCTGGGGTGCCTTTGAGGATTATACCCTGTGGCCCAAATATTCAAAAGGATTGCACATGGCGCAACAGTGTTGCACCATGCGCAATGCACATTGATGCTACCAGTGATATTCAAAGGGAAAGGTGCGTCAAGACAAACCCGACGCGCCAGTGCACATCAGTAATGTATGCAGGCACAGGTGGGGTCATGCCCATGCATAACCTGCACAGCCCGATATTCAGCCCGGGACGTGCAGAGTCATGCATGTGCAACCCCTACCTGCGCCTGCACAAAGTTAAGCCAAAAAAAAGGAACAAGTGATGGCCACCCACAGGTGAGCTGCCGCATTGCAGGGTGCAACACGGCAGCTGCCACCTGTGGGTGGCCACCTGAGTTCCTGCCGCACCTGGTGGCACCCCCATGCCCCATCGCGGGCATCCCTGGAGCGAACTCCCCCTCCAATATCCGTGGTCAGTGGACCTCTATGTGCCCGTCGCGGGCATCACTATAGTCCCCCTCCAATATCCCTGGTGGTCCAGTGGACCCCTATGTGGCTGATCGCGGGGATCACTATAGTCCCCCCTCCAATATCCCTGGTGGTCCAGTGGACTGATCGCCGCTCGATCGCGGGCATCTGTAACACAGAACAGACCCCTACCACCCTGGTGGTCTAGTGTCCCCCCCTCCCCACCTGCCCACTGAGCCACACTGCCCGCTCCCCCGTCAGCCGGGCGGGCAGCACCCCACCGCCTGCTGCCCGCCGCCCACCGACTGACAGCTCTCGGCAGGGCTGCATGCCCATTGGTTTACAGCATGAGCTAATGAGCGCAGCCCATACAGACATTTTTCCAGATATGTGAATGATTCATTCACATATCTGACTGAGTAGAGATGGTTGCATGCCCATTGGCTCACACTGTGAACCACGGGCATGCAGCCCTACCGAGCTGTCAGTCGTGGGGCAGCAGGCAGGTGGTGCTGCTGCCCGCCAGCTGATGGGGAGCGCGTGTGGGGCCCAGTGGGCGGGTGGGAGGGGTACACCGACCACCAGGGTGGTAGGGTCTGTTCTATGTTACGGATGCCTGAAATTACGGCAATTGGTCCACTGACCACAGGGATATTGGGGACTATAGTGATGCCCGCGATCGGGCACATAGAGGTCCACTAGACCACTGGGATATTGGACAGGTGGAGGATCATAATGATGCCCGCGATCGGGCACATAGAGGTCCACTGCACCACCAGGGATATTGGACTGGGGGGGACTATACTGATCCCCACGATCGGGCACAACCACCAGGGATATTGGATGGGGAGACTATACTGATGCCCGCGATCGGACACATAGAGGTCCACTGGACCACCACGGATATTGAACTTTTTTTTTTTTATATTACAGGAATGCCCACGATCGGGCTGCAGGGGGCATCGGTCCCCGATGGCTGCTGCCTGGCAGGGCGCCAGGTGCAAGTCGTCAGGGATCGGCGCACCTGCATGCTAATGGCATGCAAATGGGGCCATAATGAGATGCAAATGGTCCCCTGTGCACCTTGCATAAATTATGGCCCCATTTGCATGTCCCCTTTTGAATATCGCAGGTGCTGTGCATGGCGCAATGGCACTTGCGCCAGCGCATCTCCATGCTCCACTTGCCACTTGGCGCTGGTGCAGTGCCACGCACCATGCACAGTGGGTACAGGGTGCGACATTCAAAGCTGCTGCGCTCACAGCGCAGCCTGCTTGAATATCGCCCAGGCCACAACCCCTGCGCAACAAAGTTGAGCTGCGCCCAGGCTTGCGCCACAGCCTGGCGAGTTTGAATATCCAGGCCAAGTGTTTTCTTATTATCTTTATTTTATTTTATATTTTTTACAGTGTATCACACATGAGGACCCTATTGGAAATGAACCTTGGCTTGGCTGGGCAATCCGTTTCTGAGTTTTAAGTATAAAATGATCCACTATTACTATTACTACTTTTGCGGAAGAAGTCCTGTTTGGGATCCACCAAATGATCCAGCATGCTCCCATGCCAACAACCTAACCCAGGAGCAGAATCGGAGAACTAGAGTCGGGCGGACAGAGGCTGGCTGGCAACACATCCCAGTAATTGGGGAAGGGGTCCGGCCTCAGGTTCCACCACTACAGCAATCCCTGCAGTGTGGGGAGCAGGGTATGCTGTACATGAGGCTGACAGAGACATTGCTTGGTGCCATGCAGGAAATGGGAGGGTCAAAGAGCACGACAAGAAAAAGGGGATAAAAGGTGCATTTACACTACCTTACACACTGCTATGTGGTCTCTTCTGCTGAACCACTGCTCGATTGGTATCTCTCCTGACTTGTGTTTACACTACCTTCGTAAAGCATCGGTGCAGGGTCAGTTTCTGACTTCCTGCGTTTCAACTGCAGTTTCATCAGGGCTGGCGGGCGGGGGACCTGTATTAGGCGTCGTGGGTAGAGTCGGGCAGTAGTCTTGCTGAATAAATGGTCTTAGTCCGAGCATATATGACTTGTGTTCCTGTAGCTCAATTAGAAGCACTATTGTTTCTGTTACTGTACATGACCTGGCTTTGTTGTCTGTCTGCCCAGTAGGATAGCAGCCCTGAAGCATAACTAGGCTGACAACATTTCGTTTCATTCACAATCCTGGTGGTCCAACACAAGTGACAGGGAGCTGCAGTTTTGTTTGTTTTTTTAGCAGGTACGGCGCTGTCAGCTGCAGGGGGGCATGGTGTGGTGTGTCACAGGGCAGCATGGGTGCAGGCAGAGTGATGTGTTTACATGCCAGCAAAAAACACCTGCACCAGTGCAGCTCCCCACTAAAACACGGTGCACCATAGTGGAGCTGCCTGCATTGCTCCTGGAGCAGCTGATACTGCCTGACCAGCACCAGTGCAACTCCTCTGTACCTCTCACAACATTACAGAGCAGGCAGTGTAAACAGGCCTAAAAACACTGGGACACCCCAGGAGGAGAAAAACTATATGAAAAGTCCCATGCCCCCCATATACTGTTTATCCTCCTTGTGGCAGGGACAAATGGGCTTCAGCCCTGCCTTGCCAACATCACCCACCCCCTGCTTCCCAGGACTTTTGAAATCCGAGTGAGGTAGATGAGGGATTGGTGGGCAGGGTGTCAAGTAAGCCTGTTTCGAACACATTCCAAAACTAGCATGCTCTAAACCTTTGCATTGCTCACAAAATCCAATTCCCATTTCTGCTGAGGGGTGCTACTGGTTTGTGGTGTGTAACAAATTAACAGGATCCAGTGCACACACCCCCATGGTAAATCTAAGAAGTAAAACATTTAAACTGCCTGAATTGGGTATTTTCTCACTTTTAATTCCATGAAAAGGGGTTCTCTTAGTTTTCAGATTGGAATTCCAATGTGAGCAAGCCAAACCACCAAATGCCAACGTGGAATCCCATGATTGGTTTGTCATGTAAGCCTACCCTACCAACATTTTCCACTGATTTTCTCCCTTCCCCACACTGGAGCATGCTCAACATGCACGTGTGGAGGCATGCATATGCAGCAGAGTCCCGCACCACCACCACCCATGTCCTGCTGCTCCTTGGCTTGCACTGCCACCAGGCCTGCACCTGGTGGCTGTCATTCGGCAGAGTCGGCAGTCCTCCCACCCCAAGAGAGGAGAGTGGTCCCTCGGACTTCAATTCCCCCCCCCCATGACTGACCACTGCCAACCTGTACTCATTCCCAAACATGGGTCACCAGCATGGAGCAAGGTGTGGTATCTAGTGCCTCGTCCCTCAGTGCCGGCAGGCTGACTATGCAAATAATATGGACAGCTGATGAATAAAGAATACAAACAGTTCCTCAGTTGTACCATTTCTACTGAACTGCAAGAAATTACTGTAGCTTTTGAAAGTACTTTTAAAATATTCTGTTCAGCCTCTGGTTTGGAAACACTATCTACTCATATCCACAGTGTCTCTATGCTAGTGATGCGTATTCATTAATCAAGTAACATAAAAGTGGTTGCTTGTAATGACCATCCTGGTTGGCCATCTGTCATCAGCTGAGTCATGCCTTTACCTCTGGTGCACTCACAGTAGCCCAAATGCTGAGGGAAGCTGGGAGTCAGACTGGCTTACGTGCCACAAACATGTAAACTCTTCCTGTTAATGGTAGAGTTTCCTGGCTATGGGGGAGGAGGGACTCCTTTTATGCTCCAGCAGTGGCCCCTGTAGTGACCAACAAGGGCCGGTGGTCTCCTTGCCTCATCCACAGGGTTACTGCAGTCCCATGGTGGACAGCTGTGCATGTACTGTAGGCAGATGGAGGGAATACATAGATACATAGACAGTGTCGGCAGATAAGGGCCTATGGCCCACCCAGTCTGCCCATTTGAGCTTGTAAGTTCAGTTTGTTTTCCTAGAAGTCTGTTGCCCCTTACCCCTGACCTCCAGAATTCCTTTATGTCTATCCCATGCATTCTTAAATCCCGTGATTGTTTCAGCCCCCACCACTTCCTCTGGCAGGGTGTTCCACTTGTCCACCACCCGTCTCTGTGAAGAAATCTTCTCTCATGTTTCCTCTGAATCGTCCTCCCTCCAACTTCATCCCATGACCTCTAGTCCTGGAACACCTTTTTCGCCAAAAATAGTGTTTTCCTGCACCCTGTTCCTCCCTGTAAGATACTTGTATGTCTCTATCATATCCCCTCTCTCCCTCCTCTCCTCCAGGGAGTACATGTTCAGTTCCTTCAACCTGTCTTCATAGGACTTGTGATGCAATCCATGCACCATCTTTGTTGCCCTCCTCTGAACCTTCTCTACCCTGTCTATGTCCTTACGTAGGTATGGTCTCCAGAACTGTACACTGTACTCCAGGTGGGGCCTCACTAGTGTCTTGTATAGCGGAATTATGACCTCCTTTTCCTGCTGGTGATGCCCCTGCCTATACATCCCAGCATCCTATTTGCTTTACCTGCTGCCTTGTCACACTGTTTCCTACCTTGAGGTCATCAGAGATGATAACCCCAAGATCCCTTCCTGCTTGGTATGCTATATCCTCACCCCCAACTGATATATTGTGCCAGGGTTTTTGTGCCCCATATGCATTATCTTGCACTTCTTTGCATTGAATTTCAACTGCCAAACCCCTGACCATTCTTCAAGTTTCTGCAGGTCGCTTCTTATTCTGTCTACACCTCTGGTGTGTCTACTCTGTTACAGAACTTTGTGTCATCAGCTAACAGTGAAATTCTGCCTTCTAGGTCCCACGCAATGTCACTGATGAAGATGTTGGATAGGACCGGTCCCAGCACTGATCCCTGTGGTACCCCACTGGTCACTCTTCCCTCTGTGGAGTGACAGCCATTTACCACACCCTCTGTGTCCTGCCACCCAGCCAGTTACCTACCCACCAGACTACTGTCCTGCCCACACCCATACTGCTCAGTTTGTGTAATAGTCTTCTATGTGGCACAGTGTCAAAGGCCTTGCTGAAGTCCAGATAGGCCATGTCCACCGCCCTCCCCGATCCACCTCCCTAGTCACCCAGTCAAAAAAATTCAATGAGGTTGGTCTGACATGACCTCCCCCTGGTGAAACCATGCTGCCTTGGGTCCTGTAGTCCATTGACAACCAGATGTTCTACCAATCTCTCCTTCAGTAGTGCTTCCATGATCTTCCCCACTAATGGAATGGAAAGAAAAATGGAGAGAAGCAACCCACAGATGTCTATACTCCTGGGTCTTTCACTAGCTGATCCAGTTATGCAGTGAAGTAGCACCCGCTACACCAGCACAAGGTAACTGTAAACCTAGTGTGAGTATTAAAAGTTAACATTTTATATTTTTGGCAGAAAATGCTACCTCCCCCCACCCCCAACAAAATTGCTCCCCCAGTGAAAACATTCTAGATCTGCCCCTTGGGCTGGGGACACACAATGGAGTTATGTTGCAGGTGTCAGGGATGGGAGAGCACTGGTGTAGCCCAGGGGGGGGACAGTAATGGGGGATATCAACACATACACAAGTGCACACACACACACACACACACACACACACACACACACACACCAGCTTTTCAAGTTTTTTTTCATAGAAATACTTTTAATAATAAGGCAGTTGGGAGAGGGTACTTTGGAAATCTTACCCCTGCTATGAACTGTAGAAGTTGCAGTTTCATGTTGTTTTGTTTTATGTGTGTGTGGGTGGGGCTTACTACCTGAAGTGCCATGCCAACAAAGCATGATTCATAACTCTTGCCCAGTCATCAGATAGCTATGTGTCTATGGGTGTACTGTTTTTATTCCCACAGGCATACCCACCACCTTCATGACATAAGCATTCCTGCCGAACTTTCAATGCATCATGATCTGCACGCAAGAACAAAACAGGCCCCACAAACAGACTCCAGGGAAACGGCTATCAAGGCATGCTGAGGTAAGCCAGTATTACTCACAGGCCTGGAAACACACTGTAAGTACACTGGTGCTTAAAACCTTGACATAAACCACTAGCTTGTAGGATCATTAACCAGACTCGAAGCTCTTATCAAGGCTTTGCAGGGAGAACATGAAGACTGCCTATCTTTCTCTTTAACTTCATTTCCATTCAGGATGATTTAAACCTTTGACTATCCAAACACAACTGGTTCAACAGCCTAATCTAATCATGGAGCCCACAACGTTGAGGAATATCTCGAGTAAACATGGTGATATGAATCCTTTCCACTGAATTTCAAATAAGACTATCACCATTCTTGCATCAGCTAGCATGTTTGGATTGGTTGGCTGCCTGGTTTTATGTGACTACATATAAAAGACATTTCCCTTTAAAAACAATTATATCGGCCACACCAGAGGCTTGGCAGTTAATGTGCTCGCCTTCTGCTTGGTACTGTGGGTTCATGTCCCGAGCTGACTATGGCAGGAGTCTAAAGGCAGTTCAACAGATGCAAACTTCACTCCAGGGAGGGTCTTCTGCACTCCTAATGGAACTGCTGCCCTTAATGTTCTGGAGTGGAGCTGTTCTGCAAGCAGACTCCCAATTTCCACGTGCATCATCCCACTGATGGCGAGAAAGTATCCTGTGGTGGAAGGGCAGGAAAACAACAACAGAAGATCCACTCACGTGCTACTTAGCAGTATATGGGGTGGTCAGTCACAGGAAACCAAATGATTAAAAAATGTTATGAAATGTAAAAACAAAACATATACTTTTTTCATGTTACTGTAAATCTTTGGCTCATCCGGGGTATAAAAATTATATTCCTTTCGATTCAGCACTTGCCCGTTCAAGTCAGTCTGATAAGGCTGCATTGGTGGTGATGATGCAATTGTGCTTCAATAACTTGCATTTGTAGATGCTGTGTGAACTGCTAAATACATAGGTAGTGCTAAGCTATGCTCTCCTCCTGAACAGTGCCTTGCTCCCAAGGCTTGTACTAAAAAAGTTGTTTCTTGGGGGTATCCATCTGGAAGCAAAGCTTTTGACCCAAAGAAAGGTGGAGCATTTTCAAAATCAGAGATACTATTTTAAAAACGATCTCTCTCTGAAACTGCAGTAACTAACAAAAGTGACTTGTACAACTTTTGATTTAAACAAAATTGAGCTAAAATTGCAGTCTTTCAAGAATGGTGCAATGGGGATGTGTTCTTCTTTACAATTGCTGTCAGTGATAACAATATAACAAGCTTGTTCCATCCCTTCCTTCCTTTTTGTACCAGTGCATGTACCAGGCTTCTTTTTTAAAACTTCTTCTTTATCGACTATAGACTTCCCATCCTTGCTGACTTGAACGTCCAGTATTTCTACATTTTCCTCTGCCTGTTTCACCCTTTTCCTATGCCCCGTGTATTCCCAAGGAGACCCAGCTTGGCTTCCTTTGTGTGTTTATATGTGTTCCTGAGCACCATTACTGCCTTAAGAAGTTGCTTTGCAGCTAGCTATTACCCATTGCCCTGGTCCCCCTTCTGCTAAGATGTAGGCCATTGTTTGCAATCATCCTAGAAGGATTCCCAGATCCCTCAAAAGAGAAACCCTTCCTCCTCACACCAACCCTTTAGCCATGTGTTAAATTCTATGATTTTATCCTTTCTAGACTGTCCTACATATGGCGCTTGCAGTACCTTCGAGAAGGCAACCGTATCTGCAACTGACCTCAGCTTATTACCTCGTTCCTTGAAACTGACCTTTACCTTTTCCACATTGTAATTATTGGTGCCTAGATGTATCAAAATGCCTGACTCCTGAACTGGGTGATTACCCTTTCTGTGGACACACTGGGAGACACAGAACAGATCTGTCCTCTTGGTTACTGTTGCACACCAGCCTCTCTGTCCCTCAAACTATGGATTCTCACACAACTAAGATGTACCCTTCTCACCCTGGCACTGCCTGCTCCTTTTCTTACTGGTTCATCCTGGCTAGATGAAGCCATACCCTCCAGGGTCACAGCTGCTGCTTCCTCGGTTGAGAAGTCAGCTTGACCTGATTCTGCCAGTGGCACAAACTAATTCTGGTGTTTTCATCTCTGTGTCCAACCCATACTACTTTTGCTCTTCCCCACCCCCATCTGCCCTCCCCACTGCATTCCTTTCTCCAGTGCTGACACATGGTACCTCCAGAAATAATGGAATTCTAGTCTATACTTGTTCTTGTGCTGAATGTTGCTCTTCAGGTACTGCACTTCAGCCCTGAGGGTAACTAATTCCGTATCAAGGGCCATCAGCCTCCTACAAACTGGGAATCCATCAACATTCCAGAGAACCCTTACAGCTGCCCCCTACAACCTACAACCTGTCTGAACATGCTACAGTGTATGTGTGTGTGTGGAATGAAATGTTGATGAACAAAGCCATAATCTTGCAGAGTTTTCTGCCCCTGGCCCTCATCTTTCTAAGGTCCATTTCACCTTGTGTCCAAGCACTTATACTCATGGCAGTTAACAAGTGGCACAACTCGCTCTGCACAACTTGCCCCTGCTCATGCATAGTTCCCTTTTTATACCTACTGGTGCCTCATGACCTGGAAGTACTCCTTCCCTGTCCTGTCTCAGTGCACTTATAAACAATTCCATTCCTCCACTCCTTCTGGTTGAGCCATAGGAACTCTGTTCAAGTAAACAGAGTTTGTCTCAGTAGAAGCTTCCAACTTGCCTTTTTCTACTACAATATAAATTGACCCTCCACAAATTATGGACCATTCACTTTCTTGTAGGAGGGTGAATTACTTACAGAAAATCCTATAGTATATGCTCTGTATGCCATCAAGGTTCTCCCTGTTGAGTCGGCCCAGTGGTGTAGAGGGCTGATGCGCTGGCGCCTTACCTCTCACCATGCTGGCAACCCAGGTTCAGGATCGAGCTTGGGTTGCCAGGGGTCAGCCGGGGGAGAGAGGATCAAGCATCCGTAGGACAGCTCTCCTCTCTCGAAGATGGGTGGGTTGTGAAGTCCTGGCACTAGCGACACAACGCGGAGGCGTGCTGTTTATTAGCCAGGAATCGAACAAAGGCATGGGGAGAGGCGACAGCGGATGTCAGCGGGGTGAGTGCAGGAGCACGCATTTGCCTGTGCTTGAGGTCATTGCACATCCGCGCCTCTGGGGGAATGTAGAACAAGGGAAAAACACCCTTCTCTCTGGGAGAAAGGCATCTCTCCTGCCACCACGCCCATGCTGGATTCTCCTTCCCAAGCCCTGATTGCCTCCTCCTTCACCTCTGCCCACCTGGCACTGCATAGCAGGAAGTTCATTGTGGAGCTGAAGGCGACCCTATCTCTGGGGAGTAACCGAGGGGTACCAGGTAGGTGTGTCATGGGTGGTTTGGAGGAATAGGTGCATCGGGACCAGGACATCATAGCAGGACAGGATACGGTGGGGTGACTGATTTGGTCCCTGCGAGAGGTGACCGGAGGGAAACAAAGTTGACAAAAAAAAGGTCCTCCCTGTTGGACTACTAGCTGCAGTTTGCTCCTGTTGCTCTGCATTGCTCCCCTGCACACTGCGGTTGAAACAATCAGCGTCTGATGTGTCTCATTAATCTGTTCTTTTTCCCCATCAAGAAAAGCTCATCAAACGTAGTCTCCAAGTATAGAAAAGTATAGTCTATTTGAGTCAAATAAGTAATTTGTCAAAGTTCCACAATGTGCCACTAAATGTGAATCTTATGTCTGGAAAAAGTAGGAGCTCCTGTAAAACATGACTGAATAACAAAGCTGTAGCCCCCATACCCCAGAAAATCCATGTACCTGATTTCTGATTTCATTTTTATGAGGATGATGCTGAAAGTGAGAGTTAGAGTTATTTTTAAATGGGGGGGGGGTCAGTCAAGCTGGACCCCCTTCACTCTCTGGTTGTCCATGGTCATCCATGCTCTGTCCTTGATCTTTGTTCATAATATCTCCATCTCCATCCTTAGTTTGTCCACGACATATAGACAACATTGTCCATGGTTGATGAGCATACAGAAATGCCAGGAAAAACCACACAATCAAAAGAGACTAACCAGGAGAACTAAATCTATTTTCAGTTTGGTAAATGAAAGAAAAAACGATTTTGGTAACATAACATTTTAAATTAGCTCGGGTAGTAGCCATAATTACCCATGATCTAAATACGTATTTTAGTGTCCATGCTTGGTAATGATTTTCATGGTTTGTTTTTTAAGTATATTAAACAAGGGTCCAGTTGTAAGATTATATCATGGATGGTACTGTGGTTAAAACAGAAACACTGGGCTCAATTTTCAAATGGCCCCGAAAGCTGCAAGTCACGGGAGTGCCAAACATATGGTGCACGGGACTTGCTGCATTCTCCTGGTCGATGATCAGGATTTTCATTCTGTGCACCAATTATTACAAGTTAGACAAATGTTTTCTGGACAAAGAACCTCTGTGCGCAAACACTGAGGCAAGGGTTACCCCAAAGGGCATTTGGCTGGGAAGCCAAGTTTCAAGAAAATACAAAATCACACATGCCCACACAATGCAAAGCATCATGGGCTGCTTACGCAAATCACCACAGAATGTTATGCTGGTCCAACTTTAAGCAGAATTGCATTCTGGTCTAGCTTGCGCGCAATCCTGGGTATCCATTTTGTGGGCTGCACCCAATATTTGGTGCAAGCTGCTGTAATCGAGTATGTGCCATAACTGCACCGACCTACCAACATTAGGCACAGTTATGGCAAGGTAGTTTGCAGAGCTGCACCAAGGACGGGTTGAGACCGGTTGATGCAAGCCCTACGCCAGTGTTTAAAACTCCAGCCCGTGTTTGTATTATATCAGTAGGTACATCATTGAAGCTAATTAAGTTATACTAAAACTGGACAAAATATTTGTGGTTGTCAGTTTAGCACCACTGTAAGATGGAGCCACTTAAACCTTTTACAGGGTCTAAATAATTTAGGGTCATGTGCTGAATTATAAAGCACCCAAGCCTTCCATCTGATTTCGAACTGCTCCCCCTGGCCTAAGGTCCCGGCTGTCATTCTCTTTAAAAGATAATTCTCCACCAGCAAGTCATGCCATTTGTCTGCTGTTGGGGTTCCAACTTGTTTCCACATTTTAGTAATCACTTTCTTGGCTAAAAGAATAAAGGTATAAATAAGAGACCTCCTTTACATCTTAAGAACTTCTGGAGGAATTGACAACAGTGCGAACTGTGGCATAAGTACCAGATCTGGTGAAAAGATTTCCTTTAAGGCCTGCTCAATCTGTTGCCAATAAACATGCAGTTTGCAACACCCCCAAATGATATGTACCTGGTCTGCCCATCCCTCCTCGCATTGTCTCTAACACTCTGCCCCCAGTGTAGGGAAAATGTTTGCCAACTTTGCTGGTGTATTAAAGAACCTATTGCAGGACTTCCACACAAACTCCTGCCAGTACAGAGCCAAGGAGGTCCCTAAGGAGGGACGGATGTATTTTACCCATAACTGATAGGACACCCAGGAGGGTAGTTCTTTATTCCATGCCTCTAGCACTGTCTCAGAGGTATCAGATACAAATTCTTGTATTCCTTTATACAGTAACCCTATCATATGAAACTGATTAGACCCTCTAATTGCATTAATAACCAACTTCAAAAACAAAGGAGGAGGCTCAGGCAGGCAGCTTCTCAGAGGACCTTTATGTAACAGAAAAGTCTGTACCTGCAGGTACCTATAAAGTCTCAGTTCCCCAGATCAGTGTCCTTTTGGAGCTGTACAAATGGAACTACCCCCTGCGGGTCTAAAAACTGAAGGATAAATGAGAGACCTTTCCTATGCCAAATTCTAAATGTTAAATTGAATTTAGTCAGGAGAAAATCAGTTTCTGCGGATAATAGTCCCAATTAGTAAAATATAGATTCCATAGCTGGCAAGGCTCTGATTCTATACCAGTTTTGTAATACCTGCCTAGTGCTAATTTCAAAATCCGTTAAATTTGGTAGGTTAGGCAGGGGAGCAAAAACTGTCTTCTGGGGATTATGTAAGCCATTAAGAAAGCATTCTATTTTCTTCTAAGGAGGTTGGACACCAGGGTTCACCCATGTCCTATTGCTACTACATATTGATTGAGAGCCGGAAGATATAGACCTCCCTTATCTTCTGGTAGCTGTAACAAGGACCACCGAATACGCAGCCCAGGGCCATCCCAGTGAAATCTGGATACCATTTTATTCCAGGAATTAAAGTACATCTTTGGAGGGGTAAAGGTGATTGTTCGGAATAGATATAATAGTCGGGGAGAATATTAGATTGTATAGTGGCTATTTTTAAGTAAAAAGAAAGCTTCAGCTGGGGCCATTTATGTATATCACCTTCTAGAGCTTGTGTTAGCGGTTCATAATTTACCAAAATCACAATAGATATCGGTAGGGGTAATTGAATACCCAGCTACTTTAATTTCGTAGTTCGCCATTTAAGTGGCAACATTTGTTTTAGCTAAGGAGAGGGTTGGAAATTAAGAGCTAAAACTTCTGTTTTTGAGGAATTGGTTACATATCCAAAGACCAAGGCAAAATCTTCCAGAGTCTGCCAGGCCCTCTTCAATGATAGCTCAGGATCTGTTAGTGTTAATAACACATTATCTGCGATCAGTGACATACAGTATGACTCTCCCCACCCCACCCCCACGATACCTCTCTAGAGGCTCTCTATGGCCATTGCCAGAGGCTCATATAAAGAGCAAACAGCAATGGTGACAAGGCAACCCTATCTAGTCCCCATTCCAGATTTATGGGAGCAGACAAAGATCCATTTACTTTCACAAAAGCCTGAGGGTTGGCATAGAGGTTACCAAGCCAGGTAACAAACTCACCCGGGAACCCAAAAGCCTCCAGAACCCACCAGAGGTAGCTCCAAAGCACCCGATCAAATGCTTTACAAACATCTAGACTAGCCACCACAACCGGGAGGGAAGTCTTGGCAATATAGGACAAAATATGGATAATTCTAGTGGTGTTATCTGATGTTTCTCTATTTTTTAGAAAGCCGGACTGGCCTTGATGAATTATACCTGGCAACACTTCCTCCGTTCTCCTAGCCTAAACCGACATATATAATTTGTAGTCACAGTTTAGGATAGAAATGGGTCTATATGATTCAGGGTGTCTAGTGTCTCTGCCCGGTTTAGGAACTGTCGAAATCACTGCATATGCCCATGAAGGCGGGGGGGGGGGTCTCCATTTTGGACCTCTGAGAAAGCCTGATTCATTGGTCTAATTAAGAGGGGGAACCATTCTTGGAGGAAGCTGTCCGGGCCTGGAGACTTAAGAGTTTTTGCTTGTCTGACCATCCATCTGATCTCTGCCTCTGTTACTGGGGACCTCAATGTCTTCTGCTGGGCAGAAGTTAGTTTAGGGAAAGGTAGGGGCGAGAGGAACTATTCAATACTATGCACCGAGGGAGGTAAGGGATTGGCATATAACTCCCTATAATAGTTTTGAAATATTGCCAAGATTTCCAGGGTGTTTCCCTTCATTTTTCCTGTTACAGGGTCCTGCAGTTTTATAATGGTAGCCGCCTGCCCGGAGCCCCTAAGTTTCCAGGCTAAGTTTTGTGCCCCTCTAGGGCCCCCTTCATAACAGTATCTCTTTAACTGCTGTAGTTTAGCTTGTACCTGGTAGTCCAGTATAGCCTGGAGCTCCCCCTTGAGGCATCTTATTTCCTGCTCTCTTGTCCCGTTGAGTGGATCCTCATCTTGCTGGAGATGAGTAAGCCTAGCCTGTAACCGCTTATACCCACTTTCCCACTGTTTTTGCTTTCGAGCAGCATAAGCATTCAATTTTTTATTTTTATTTATTTTTTAATTTTATTTTAGCTTTTGTTGACCGGGTAAGTACACTAGACAAATCCTGCCTATTTTCAGGCACGCCGGAGGGGATACAGATGAATGCCAATTGACCTTGAACCAGATTAAGCTGTTGGTGGTATTTTTAGTGAACGAGGGAAATTTGGCCAGGACACCGGGGAAATTCCCCTACTCTGCGGAGGGGGAATCTTTGGTGGACGGACGCAAGATGGCCACTCAGCCCAAACCTACAGAGTCGATGGATGTGTCAGAGCTGCGGGAGTGGGCTTCCTCTCCTGCACCAGAGGAGATCTGTACTGAGGATATGCTGCAAGATGCATCTATGCCTGAAGAGAATTTTTCCCTTGAGAATGTGTCTCCTGAGGTGCCTGCACAGTCTGACCAACGCGGTTTATCGGAAGACTATGCTGAGGTTTTATCACGTAAGGAGCGCTTTGTTACAGGAGGCACTCGTTGATGTGGAAAGCTGCACCGAACGAAAAGCAAGCTTTCCACAGAAATTGCTGCATTAGGTCTGCTGCTCTAAGTTTGTCCGCTGTTGCTCTTGTACTTCCGGTCGCGAAGTGGTTTGGCGCGACGCCTAGTGAGGCGATGGAGTTGTCTGTTACACCCCTTGCTCCGACTGCCGAGGACACTGTTCGGGATATGTCTGCTGTAAGTGCTTCTCCTTCAGTTCTTTCTGCCTCTAAATCATTGCTCCACACGGCTTTCACTGACTCTGATGACAGTACACGCTTTGCCAGACGCCTTGCATCAGGTTAAGCTGCCTTGGTATGTCTGCTACTATAATTAAATGTGCTTCTGAGACTGTTTCTGTTCCTACTGGCACTATTCCTAACGGAGACGCTGGTAAGGGAGAGGACAGTGCTTCTCTGGTAATTGAGACATCTGTGAACAGTCTGTTCCTCTTATATCCCTTGCTAAAGGCACTATCTCTCCTGTACATTTTAAGAGTCCTTCTGTAGACTCTCAGTTTCTCACCCTTGGTCTCCTGAAAAGCTATTTCTGAGGCAGGATGGTTACAATCTCCACAGGTGTGGGTGCTTGATCCCAATGATGTTACAGTACAGAAGTATAATAGCCTGGGCACCTTTTGATGTTGGTGCTTTACAACCTAACACTTCCAGATCTGTTATTCCTGTTATGACCAGTGTTACAGCTCCAGCTTGTGTTACTGCTTGCTCTGTTAATCAAACTTTTCCCAAGTCTAGTTTGCCCACCGCTACTAACTTGAATACTGAAGTTCTTGGAGATGTTCCCTGTACTAACTTTAAACTTTCTGATTTATTTACTAACAAAGGAGAACCTGCACCTCGTCGAAATGCAGTGAGATTACTGTATAAAGGTGGTTTAGAGGACCTTCCGACAGGCTTTATATTTCTAAAGTGTTATTGAAAGGTTCAATGAAATTTTGTCTTCAGATATTTATGCATTAATACATTTAGGAAATGCTAATTATGATATTAGCTTTAAAACCTCTGGGGTTTGGAACGCTTTTGGTCTGTATTTCAGATGGTTAAGAACTCCCTCTTGGACCTCTTTATGTCCCTCTTACCAAACCTTTAGTAAAATTAATTACTATTTTGTTTCGCAATGAAGGAGTTCAATAGAGGATATCCTTTTTGGTTGAGTAGGAGGTGTGAAATTTTAGACAAACCAGTTCCTATCCTGGATAGTGAACAAATTTGGAATGGGGTTGGAAAATGCAGTGAAATTATTTTCATCTAATTATGGGCCACAGCACCTTCCAAATAGTTTTTTTTGGGAAGAGATAGAGGCAGTTTGTTTTATGTTGGTCAGCCTAAGGCCTGTTTTAAATGCGGTTCGAGAACCCATTTGAATACTGCTTATACACTCCACGCTGTTCCACTGTTTTGAATTTGGACATTTAGCTGCTAACTGTTTGAATTTATTTAAATGCAATTTGTGGAGCAGACCGGACATGGCTATGCTAAGTGCCCGTGGGCTTCCCACAATAGAGATGATTGCCCTCCCATGAAGGATTGATTACAGGTGCTCAGCATAATTCTTCCGCTTCAGCTAAGCCTCTGGCGCCTTCCTGTACTTTCCCATACTCCCCACCACAAGCTGACCCGAGCCCAGTTGGTGCAACTATTCCAGATAGTCCTGCTTTGACGGTTGTACAAAACAGTGCACCATCTCTCCTTGGAAGTAGGTACTGTAGCTTCCCAGTCCCCTGTTCATGCTCTTGCCCTTTGGATCAGGGTGAGACTTTGATATGCCCCCCTTATCCCAAGACGCCCTTTTAAAAAGTGACAGCTAAAAAGCGTCATAGATCAGGGAAACTGGTTCCCTCTCAACAAGAGACTAAGGCCCCTACGAGTAGTGATACTTGAGTCCTGGAAAGTGGGTAATAGCTATGCAGTTTTGGGATCAAAGGAAGAGTCAGAAGGTGATGAGTCTGATCGCCTTTCTAAGGCCTCATTGATTACTGATCCCTTTTCAGAAGGAGGACGGTGATATAGGAAAGACTGAAAACTTTCCTAGGCGCTCACAGAGAAGGCGGTGTCTAAAGTTTCTTGATGGTACAGCATAAATGGGGTTTCCAGGTGTATCTCTTTTTTCCTTCATATAATGACCTCGTTGACAGTTACTACACTTAATGTTAATAGTATGAAAAGCCATAAAAATGGTAACAGCTTTGTCTTGTTTGCAACATTTACATACCGATATTATCTGTCTCCAGGATACTAGGCTAAAGACCAGTTATGAAGTTCAGCGAGCACGTAATCTTGGTCATTAGGGATGTCCTTTGGTCTAATGGTGAAAATCTCTGTGAAGGGGTGGGGTTTTGTTTTACAATTCGCCTTGAAGGTATCTAAGATGGTAGATATTTACCCAGGGCGATGCGCTTTTTGGATATCAATTTTGGAAGTGAAAGATTCCGTTTGATTAATATATATGCCCCACAGACCAAAGCTTTGAGAGTTGCGCCCTGAATGACATACACCCTTATTTGTATACTTCCTGCTTGATTGTTTGGGCTGGTGATTTCAATTGTGTTCTTAATATCAAAGATAGAGGGATGAAGATTTACTAAATTGTTTTGTGATTCTCAGAAATTGAATCAGATTCTGGACACGCCCAGCTTAAGGATGCTTATCGGAGCATAAACTGTGATGGGGTAGGACATTTTTAAGAATCAGTTATCTACACGATAGATTTTATTTTTCTTTCTTTCTGTACAAATAATTAAGGCTACCTTGAGGGTCTGGGAATTTTCTGATCATAAATCTTTAACAGTACAAGTGTCCTGGGAAGGTGTTCCATTGTAAAAAGAATATTTGAGAATGAATGACTCCTTATTGTCTGATGAATCTGTGCAGAAAGCCTGCAGTCGGAATTTAATGCTAGATTGTCAGTCCTGGATGTCTATGATGATGTTGCCTCCTGGTGGAAGATTCTAAACATAATTGGAAAGTTTTTTTCAATCATTTTCCCAAAAAAATTAATTCACAATATTTGAATATCTAAAATTGCGATCGCAATTACAAAAGCTAATATCTCTAACTGAAACCGAAGGTTTAGATTATAGTACTCAATTGGACATGTGAAACAACTCATGTTTCAATATAGATATGATAGGGCTAAATCTCTTGATTTTGAGCATAAGTTTGGTTTAAAATTGCATAAAGGTGCCTTAGATCCATTTAATGACTGTAAAAATAGAGTGGTGAATCGGTCATTACGGAATTAATATCTGATTCTGGAGACCTAGTACGGACTTAGGTTATTCAGCTGTTGCTATCACATGTTGCTTGTACACTGCACTACAAACCATTACTTTTATTATTACTACCATTTGTTATTTAAGCAATAAAGCATTAGTAAGGGTTATGTTAATGGTTTGTTAATCACCTTCTAGGGGTGTACTGTGGCACAAGGTGTAGCCGAGTGCCACATGCCCCTACAGGATGATTAACTGACCATTAACATAGTCCCTGGGAGTGCCTTATTGCTAATATAATAAAAAATGTTCTTAAGCAGTGTTAAACCTTGTTCAGCATATGGTTAAGCTCTACATGTATGTTAATAAAAGATTAACATAAGGCTGTTGGAATGTTTGCAGCCAATCAGAAAGCTCCATTTCTCAGACCCTTTTTATAATAGGACTGACTCACTCTATCATAAAAAATATGTAAACATCCAATGACTGCAACTAGGGTTACCCAAACTGTAACTTCCAATATAGCTATCTATAGATATCATACTGTGCAGTTAGCTAGGCTAAATAGAAACTGTAAATTAGGAGGGCTTAGAGAGAAGAAAGCCAAGTGTTTGTGCTTAAAATTGACCTAGATAGCTTGTGGCAGAAAACAGCAAGAGGAAGGAGCTGCTGTTAGAACTTTACTATTCTACTGGACTAAAGAACTAGAACTCTACTACTGGGAACTTCAATTTAGGGTAAAAACAAACAGAAAAAAAGAGTGCGTTTGTCTGAGTTGGGTGAAGGAATTGTTATCTGGGCAGTTAGCTAAATGAAAAAGAAACTGTGAATTAGGGGGAGTGGCTTAGAGAGAATGAAGCCAGGTCTTTGCATTTAAAAACTGACCTAGATAGCTTGTGGCAGAGAGCAGCAAGAGGAAGGAGCTGCTGTTAGAACTTTACTGGTACTATATTGCCCTCCACCCCCCACTCTTAGCTGGTTCTACTTTTATAGGCACAGGATTTGACTGACAGGAACTTCCTGTTGGGAGCAGGAAGGGAGTGATCACAGAGGCACAAAAACTCACCATCCTAGAAGGAAAAGAGTAGCTCTTCATCCCCCCCCCCCAGCTGCTGGTGGTCTGACTTTGAGCAAGTAAGAAGGAGACTACTGAGGAATATAAGAACTTACTGTCCCAGAACAGGAGGATCAGGAGCTTTAAGGGCACAGAGGCAGTAGGAAAGTAGGGAGAAAAAAAAATTATATTAAAAAATAAATAAATAAAGAGAGATAGGAAAGAGTAAGTATACAAAACAACAGTTAAGGGGCCCCAAATAAGACATGATGGGAGTGGTACAGTGCAGTGCCCGTGGAGCAGCAGTCTTCCGGGAGACGTTCTGGAGGATGCAGTGTTGTCCCATCTGCAGGCACCTCTCTGGACTGAGGGAAGAGGTTGTTCATCTCCAGGCTAAGTTGGCCAGGATTCGGGGGACCTCCTTTCCCACCCAGGGACCACCAGGGCCACCGCCGTTGCCTCAGAGGTTGCCAAGAAAGAGGAGCGGTTAGACCATAGTGGGATCAGGAAGGGTGAGGGTGGTGGAACAGAGGTGCATCTCTCCAGTTGTACCTGTCCACAATTCATATGCCATTCTGGCAGAGTGTGGCTCCACTATGGAGGCATCCGCAGTGGAGACCAATGAAGATGCTGGGAACCTCCACAAAGGAGACGTTACAGGAAGGTGGCATGGGACCCCACAGGAGAAGGAAACAACTCCTGGTGAAGGACTCCATTGTTAGGAGGGTAGAATTGGGGAGGAAGGGAGAGATAAGTGCCTGCCTGGCACCATGGCTTGGAGGAACAGGGAACGAATCCTCAGGATCGCGAGAGCAGCTGCATGGGGGAAGGAGCTGGATGTCATTGTCCACCTAGGGACAAATGACCTGGCTGTGAAAGGGATCAGAACAGTGCAGGAGGAGTTTGTGGAGTTAGGGAGGGGCCTTAGACAAGTAGCATGCATGGTAACCTTCTCAGAGGTGCTGCCTGTCTATGGTATGGGTGAAGCTAGGGTGCTCCACACCATGAAATTCAATCAGTGGTTGAAAAACTGTTGCAGAGCTCAGGGTTTTGGCTTCATTGGGGACTGGGGGTCCACCTGGAGGGATGCAGGCCTATACTAGCGCAATGGGCTGCATCTGTCCAGGAGGGAAACCAGGATCCTAGGTGATAGGCTTAAATGCTTCATTGGTAAGCATTTAAACTAGCCAAGGGGGAGGCACTGAAAAGGAGAAGGGAAATCCTAGCCCCCCCCCTAAAAATCAGCATAGTTAGTGAGGTAAACACCGAGATAGAGAAGTCGATAGGGGGAAGGGCAGGGGTAAATGGAGAAAAAGACGAAGGCAATAAGGACAGGGATGGGGCTAAAAGTGGTAAGGCCATCAAAAAATGGAGGGTAATGAGTACCAATGCCCGTAGTTTAGGTAACAAGCTCCCTGAACTGGTGGCCTTGATGGAAGAGGGATGCCCAGATATTGTGGCAATCACAGAAACATGGTACACAGAGAATCATGACTGGGATGTTAACATACCAGGGAACACAATCTATAGGAGGGTCAGGGAGAGTAGAAAATGAGGAGGAGTAGCTCTCTATGTAAGGGAAGGGATCAAAGCAACGGAACTAAAGGGTAAACAGGGAGGAGAGGAGGCACTCTGGGTCACCCTGAGACTAGAAATGGCACCAACTGCACAGGGTTGTATACAGACCTCCATCTTAGGGGGAGGAATTGGACAAGGAATGATAGAAAGCATCCTTAGGATGGCAGAGAAAGGGGAGATATTGCTGATGGGGGACCTGAATATGCCAGATGTTAACTGGAGCACGTTTGCTGCAGCCACATCCAAGAGCAGGGCCATTCTCGATGCCCTACAGGGGGCATGCCTCAGACAGCAAGTGATGGAATCCACTTGGGAGGGAGCAATCTTAGACTTGGTACTCTCAAATGGGGATGGAGAGAGGATCTCAGATCTAGAAGTGGGTAGCCATCTGGGAACAAGTGACCACCAAACAGTGTGGTTCACGATAAACTCAGCTGTAGAGTCAAGCCATACAAAAGTGTGGGTACTGGACTTCAGGAGGGCTGCTTTTGTCAAAATGGGAGAGTGCCTCAGAAAAGCACTAGCAAACAGTCAAGAAGGAGGAGGTGAAGCAACAATGGGGAAACATCAAAACTGCCATCTCAGAGGCAACAAGCCTTTGTGTGAAGCAAATAAACAAATCAAAATGAAAGAAACAAGCATTTGTCAATGCTGAACATTCGCCTGCAGGTATTTGCATTGGCGTTTGGCATTTATGCAGGCCCCCCCCCCGTTGTATCCATGTCCCTTTAGCATCCATATCCCAACAGAGTAACTCTCTGCAACTCCTCTTGCATCTGATCAACATTTCACCCTCATACTTCTTAAGTGTCTGTCTTAGGAACCCTAATGCCCTGGGCATGCTCAAGGGAACGAGCCTGTGTGGAAACTGCACAACCCGCGCTTGTAACACAGTCATTCAGTGGAATTATTTCACCAAATTTTCAACATAGGCATTTTGTCACCTCCGGTCATGAACACTGTCACTATGATTTTCTTACTGTGCACCAAACACTGATTTCCCACAGCGACCGCACTATTCTGCGTCAGAAGTGTGAAAACACATTTCAGCCAGGATGTGAAAAATGACAGCTAAACTGTACATAAGGAGATGTGGGAAAATGCAAATGTTGGAAATCTGGAGTGAAAATATGACAACTAATGGTTACAAGGGCGCGTGGAAACTGCACAATGCACGCCAGAAATAGTTATTGTTTGGAATTTTTGCACCAAATTTTCAACATAGGCAGTTTAGGACATCTGCTCATGAACAGTGTCACTGTGATTTTTTTACCTGTACCAAACATGATTTCACCACAGCGGCCGAGACATTGGGCTGGCAGTATAGCCTAGAGGTTAGAGGAACGAGATGTGAACGAGCTTGGTACATCCAGTAGACCAGACCTGAGTTTGATTCTCACAACCTCCACTAGCATACTGTGTGACTCTGAGCAAGTCACTTAACCACCCAGTGCTCCCAGGTCGCCCTCGAAAACAGGCACTTGTGCCTAGTTGGCCTTACCTGGTTACCAAAGACTAAAATAAATAAAAAATAAAATTGTATGCCGAAGTGCAAAACACATTTCGGCCAGGATGTGAAAAATGACAGCTGTACTGGTCATATAAGATGTGGGAAATGGCAATGTTGAAAATCTGGAGTGGAAATATTACAATTCACAACTTACGAAAGTGTGCTGAGAAACTGCAAGAATGCACGCCGTGAATAAAACCCTTTCTTTATGGACTTTTGCCACCAAATTTTCAATATAAGCATTTTAGGACCTCTGCCATGAACAGTGTCACTGTGATTGTTTTACTCTGTAGCTAACACTGATTCACATTGACCGTGATATTTTGTACCGGAAGCATGGAAAACATTTCGCCAGGATATGAAAAATGACAGCTGTACTGTTCATAAGGAGTGTGGAAATATGCCAATGTTGAAAATCTGGAGTGAAGATATTACAAATTCACAAACTTACAAGGTGCGTGGAAACTGCGCAATGCACACTCATAAAACAGTCATTTTTGGAGTTTTTCACCAAATTTGCAACATAGGCTTTTGAGAGCCCACCCTTGAACACCAACAGTGTAGTTTCATTAACAGTCTCCGAAGGTGATTCCGCCCAGTGACCGCGTAAATCACCTTCTCGACCGAATAACGCCATGACAGTGACTGAATTCATGAGAAGGGGTGTCAAGAACCCCACGTTGAAAATTTGGTGCCAAAAGTAAAAAAAAAAATGGCTGAGATATCCACCTAAGTTGGAAAAACCCTATTTATGTCATTATACAACTTACTGGCATTTCCTCAGTTCGCGGTCAGCTTTGAAGAATGCAGACATGTTCCCAGTCCACCGAAGATCATCGTGCTGGCCTCTGGAGGTAAGTATTGGGGAGGAGGGTGTGGGGAGGTGGGTTTTCAGAGGGTGGACTTGGGTTGGTGGGGGGGCAAAGTACTCACTGTGGGACTGTTTTCTTGTTTTACAGTAATTTAAAAAAAAAAGACAAAAACGGACACTTTTGGCATCCTGGGGTGGGCTCCCAGTGTGCCACCTACCTATTTGTTGGGGTGGTGGAGGAAGCCGGGGATTGGGCACCCGCCGCCACAGTGTGTATGTTGGAGAGGGGAGCACGAGCGCACTGGGGTGGACTCCCAGTGTGCCAAATGTTTTTGGGGGCTGCAGCTGACGGGGATTGGGCACCCCTGTCAGACACCACAGTGCTGGGGGGTCTAAGGAGCCAGGATTGGGCACCCCCTGGCACACAAGGTGGGGGCCAGGGACAAAAGGAGGGAGGGAGGACATTAGCAGAGGGAGGAAGTGGAGGGATTGCCGAGCTGTGCATGACAGCAGTTCGCTATGCATGCTAATTGCATACATGCTACCACCACTGATTGCAGCGGACCTTTTCTTTGATGTGAAGACCAACACAGTGGAACCACTGTCACGCAGCTCAGCATGTATTGGCCCCTAGGGTCACGCCTCTCACTGATCACTGCACTGGGGAGGAGGGTCACACACACCCCAAAACTCATACTGTTGTAAGATGTTCCTGCGCATGTGAGCAAGCAAACGTAAAAACCACTATGGTTCTCAAAAGAGGTGGCAGGGAAGTCTAGGGAGAAAAAGACAGCATTCAGGAAGTATAAGGAATCACAGAAGGAGCAGGACAGAGAACTTTACCAGTTAAAGCAGAAGGAAGTGGGGAAGGCAGTCAGAATAGCAAAGGCCCAAACTGAGGAGAAGATAGCCAACTCAGTTATGAAGGGAGATAAAACTTTTTATAGGTACATTAGGGGGTGAAGAAAGACAAAGGGAGGGATACTGAGGCTGAATAAAGAGAAAGGTGGGTGGGTGGGCAGAGAGGGACAGTGAAAAAGCAGGGATACTGAACGAATACTTCTGCTTAGTATTCACAAAGGAAGAGGAGGGGGAGGTACCTAGTCCAGTCAATAGAAGCACTCTGGATATCTGGCCCAGTGGCATAGAGGCCTGAGGCGCTGGCGCCTCACCTCGACCCACGCCGGTGACCCGGGTTCAGGAATGGACTCGGGACACCGGGGGCTGGCAGGGGAAGGAGAGAATTGAGCATCCGTAGGACTGCTCTCCTCTCCTGGGGTGGGTAGTGGGGTTGACGTCGTGCTGTGGCAGCCCCTGGTGGAGACCAGGAGCACAACAGATGCACGCTGGGACGCACTCAGAAAAAGCGGAAACATCGCCTACTTTTAAGCTGGATGACAGCTGCCTGGCTCTCTGGTGCCGTTCATGTCCCTGCCAAGTCCTCCATCCCAGCAGCACCCCGGGGCCAAGTGTAGCACTGGCTTGCCCCTCTGGGCTGGCGCATTCCCCCTTGGAGGAGGGGGACACATCTGGAGAAGGGTTACTCGGGTTTATTTATTTTATTTTATTTTATTTATTAGATCATCAGTTTACAGACCTTTGAGTCATAGACTCATTTACAAAGGCACCTCATCAAGAGCAACAATACATCACAGCAAACAAACAGTACTGTACATAACACTTAGATTAAAAATCAACCAGTGTTACAGGCATTCACTGGTGGTACACGCTGGTAATAGGTAGTTCACAGTGGTCATAATATAGGTACTCGAGTACCATGTCAGGTAGCAACCAGAGATATTTTATTACATTAGTCAGCAGATGTTGCATGAGACCCCAGTTATATACAGCAAAAGTAGACAGGGCAGACCCAGCCTGTGGTGAAGGTAAGGGGCAGGTGGGGGATTATGTGCAGTTGCAGCAGCGAGTTCTTGTCAGATGGCTTCTGAGGGAGACCTTGAAGGGACCAAGCTTAGTGGAGTCAGCTATACTGGCTGGGAGGGAATTGAACCAGGAGGGAGCCCGGTAGCAAAAGGATCTCTGGGCCATAGAGGTCCTTACCCTGGGGACAATAAGGGAGGTTTTGACAGTGCTGCGGGTGGAGACTGAGGGGAAGGCACACTGCAGGGAGGTGGCGACCCCAAGGGGGGACAGCCCTAGCAGGGTCTTTTTTACATGAAGGCAGGTTTGGAAGCAGAGTCTTTCTTCAAGGTTGAGCCAAGTTGGTGGTGGAGTACAGCAGGCATGTATGGGTGTGCCTAGGGGCTCCCAGCATTAGCCTGCAGGCCTTGTTTATAGAGAGCTGGATTCTTGCAAGCACAGTGTTGTCAGCTGCAGCATAGATGGGCAGCCCATAGTCGATTAGCGACAGGACAGGGAGGTGATTGCCAATCTAAGGGCCTCTTGTGGTAGGCAGTCCCTATGGTGGTATAACAGTCCAATCCTGACATTGGTGGCAGCAGAAAGGGCATTGATATGGGAATGGAAGGAGAGTGCCGAATCAAAGGTAATGCCCAGATACTTGTAGGAGGAAACCTGCTCAATGGGGTTTAGTGTGCTAGGCAGTATCATGTCCAGGAGGCGCCCTGGGTTGCGATGGGCACGTGGGAGAGGCCAGTCGTGTTTGGTGTCCATCCCCAGGGAGCCTATTAGATCAAATGGCCAGGCAACCTGTGGGGCTGCATCACCCCCAAATCCTCTGATGGCAGTGCTTTGTAATGCCAGATCGATCAGAAATAAGACAGCAATTATTGCTGCCTTGATTTCATCGGTCGATCTGGCTTTTATTACAGAGACTTGGGTGGGAGACGATGCGGGCCCAATTTTTGAGGCCGCAGTCCCCCCTGGGTATACTGTGGAGCACTGCTCAGAGTGGAGCGCAGGGGTGGCGTGTAGCCATCTGTTTTAGATCCAGCCTCGATTCTTCACTGCACCCGAAGTAGAGCCCCGGTTCTTTTGAATTTGTGGCTATCCGGAGGACCTGATGGGCTGCAGGATTTTTTTCATTTATCATTTTCCTGGTCGATGGGGAGAATTCCTGCAGGAGGTCGCAGATTTTGTTGTTGCTAGACATTGGAATCCCTGATGTGTTTTTCTGGGGGATTTCAATGTCTGGTTTGACGATGTGAATCATGGACATGGTTATGAACTTTTCCAGAGTATGTCCTCCTGGGTCTGACGCAGTTACTTTACCAACTCATCGGGATGGCCACATGTTGGACCTGGTGTTCTCACTGGAACTTGATATCAATGATCTTAAGATCAATCCAGTTCTTTGGTCTGATCATTGCACGGTCCAGTTCACGCTTGGGGCTCCCGCCATAAGCCCTTCCCCTGTTGAGATGATTCGCTGTCGCCCTTTACGGGGTTTGACCCCTGAGGGTTTTCTGACGGCAGCGAATTTGTCTAGAGTGGGTGATGCATGCGCCGGAGGTGTTGTGGTCGGGTTGACACCTATAATGGGGTGCTATCCAACACCATAAACTCCCTCGCATCTTGTTCGGTACTCCACCTAGAATCCTCAGACTGAGGTCGCCATGGTTTGATGGCGAGCTCAGGGAGATGAAGAAGCTGGGTCAGAGATTGGAGCACTGCTGGAGGAGATCCCGTCTGGATGCGGACAAATTGGCCCTGCGTGCCCATTATGTTGGGTACCAGGAGGCAATCAACCATAAGAAGACAGTGTTTTTGTCTAGGGAGATTGCTGCCGGAAGGAACCGACCGGCCTCACTCTTCCGGACCATTGATAGACTTTTACAACCTGTCTGTCTACGGCTCGGGAGGGTTTTTTCCAACACTGATTGTGAGGATTTCGCTCGGTTCTTTTCGGATAGGGTGTCCGCGATCCGGCGGGTGGCTCCTTCAGCCAGCAACAACATAGCTGTCAGTGATCGCCTGATGTGTTCTGAGTGCACTCCGTCTGGTTGGGGAGAGTTTAGACCAGTGGAGGATAGTGAGGTTATTGAGGTAGCAACCAATGTGAGGCATACCTTCTGTGAACTGGACCCGGTGCCAACGTGTTTTTTAATGAGATGCGTTGACTCTGTTGGCCCGGTGTTTGCCATGATTGTACGGTGCTCCCTCTCCGAGGGTGTCTTTCCGGATGCCTTGAAGGAGGCTCTGGTGAGACCCCTCTTAAAGAAGCCATCTTTCGACCCGGAGATCAGGGCAAATTACCATTCAATCTCTAACCTTCCATTTTTAGGAAAGGTTATTGAGAAAGTGGTAGCGCTTCAGTTGGAAGAGCACTTCATATCTCACGAGTTGTATGAACCCTTCCAGTCGACTTTTCGTGCCAGACATAGCACCGAAACTGCACTTGTTCGGGTGCAGAATGACCTTCTCAGGGCTAGAGACTGGGGAGACAAGACAATTCTTGTTCTCCTCAATCTCTCATCAGCATTTGACACTGTGGACCATTGTGTGCTGCTTGCTCACCTTGGGGACCTATGTGGACTCACCGGTAATGTCATCAAATGGTTTGAGTCCTTTCTTACTAACAGGAGGCAGCGGGTTATGATGGGAAATTTCTCATCCACACCCAGTCTGCTTCCTTGTGGAGTTCCTCAGGGATCAGTATTGGCTCCGATGTTGTTCACAGTGTATATGCTGCCTCTGGGTGGGATCATTAGGAAATATGGCTTGAGTTTTCATTGCTATGCCGATGATACTCAGCTATATTTTTCCTTTGCCCCAGGAACATCCAATGCAGTGGATGTGCTTAATATCTGTCTGACCGAGATTAACGACTGGATGGCCTCCAGCTGGTTGTGGCTGAACCCCGATAAGACGGAGGTATTAGTAGTGGAGTCGAACAGAGTTCGTGATAGGATGGCCTCTGACACAGAAACTGGGCTTGTCCTAGGGTCTGTGCCATTGAAGGCCTCCTCTTGGGTGTGAAATCTTGGCGTGATTCTGGACAGAGATTTAACCATGGAGGCTCAAATATCCTCTGTGGTTCGTACCTGTTTTTACCATCTCAGAAACATTGCCAGGATTAAGTCCCTTGTTCCGCCTCTGGACCTCCCTACTCTGATACATGCCTTAGTCACATCTAGGCTTGATTATTGTAATGCGCTCTATCTCGGGGTCACGGGAGGATCTCTCCGCAGATTGCAGCTGGTGCAAAACGCAGCTGCCCAGTTGCTGACCGGGCAGCAAAAGTTCTGTCATATTACACCGGTTCTGCGTGAATTGCACTGGCTGCCAGTCAGGTGGAGAGTCCTCTTTAAGGTGGGTCTCCTTACCTATAAGGCCCTACATGGGCAGGGCCCTGGTTACCTGTTAGACCTTCTGTCACCTGCCTTCTCCTCGCGCCCTCTTCGTTCCTCCAGTGAATGCCTCCTGACCATTCCCAGAACTAGGCTGAAATCCGCTGGCGATAGAGCATTTAGCACCGCGGCCCCTGTTCTGTGGAACTCCTTACCAACTATGGTCAGAGAGGCTTCATCAGTGGATGTTTTTAACGCCCAGCTAAAGGCCTTTCTCTTTTTTAAGGCATTTAATGCTTAGATAAATATTTATAGTTAAGGTTTAGTTTTTGTAATGATTTGTATTTATTATGTGTAAATTTATATATTCATTATGTTTAAATGCCTGTTTTAATGCTTTGTACGGTGCCCAGAGCCTCTGGGATTGGGCGTCTTTTAAATAAACTTTGCCTTGCCTTGCCTTGCCATGAGAGGGGCACCACTGGCTTTGCTTTGGCGATGCGAGAAGAGCATAGCTTTGGTCTTTTTTAGGTTTAGGACTAGCCTTCGTGATGTGAACCAATGCTCAGCTCTATCAAAAGCTTGTTGGAGGGTGGCCTAGAGTGTGTTGGGGTTGGGGTCAGCAGCGAAGAACACAGCGTCATCCGTGTAAAGGTGGATCTTACTTGGGCAGGCCAAGGGGAGGGAGTTGAGGTAGAGACTGAAGAGGAGAGGACCTAAAATGGAGCCCTGGGGGACCCCAGAGTGGACAGGTCGTGTGTCAGAAAGGGTGCTACTGATTTTTGCACACTGAGTTCTGGCAGAGAGGTAGCTGGTGAATCATGCAAGGGGGCCAGGGGAGAAACCAAGGCATCTGAGGGAGTCAAGCAGGAGAGGATGGCAAACCGTGTCAAAGGCCTTGGAGAGGTTAATGAACACGGCACCAGCAGAACTTCCAGCATCAAGAGCAGAGTGCAGGAAGTTAGAGAATTCAAGTAGCTTGGTTGTAGTGCTGTGACCTGTATGAAAGCCATGCTGTTCAGGGCACAGGATATTGTGCATGGCCAGGTATTCAGCAAGCTGGTTGGCAACTACTTTTCAAGGGCCTTAGAGAGTGGGGAAGGATGGAGATAGGTTGATAGTTACCTGGGGTCACTCGATCGCCAGCTCTTAGGATGGGAGTGATGATGGTGGTTTCCATGTGCTAGGAACTGCCCCAGGCACAGAGAGCGTTGAGCAGCCAGGTAAGTGGGACCAGAATAGCATCCAACGCCAGACAAAGTAGCCTCAGTGTCCAGTAGGTCAGTGCTGGGGTTGTTACTACTAATGGCTTTTTGCAGAAGGGGTCTAGCTTCCAACGGGGAGATGGTACATAGGTAGAAAGGAGGTCTCTGGAGAGTGGGCAGGGGTGCTACTGGGATGGGGTCAAAGAAGTTACTGGGCAGGACTGAACTCAGGTCTGACAAAGTGTGGTTTAGGCAGTCTGCAATGCCAAGGAGGTCAGAGCAGACAGTTCCATTAAAGGAGAGTCGAGAGTGGGGTGGGGAGTAGGATTTCCCATTCAGCTCCTTTACATTATCCCAAAAGATTCTAGCCAACCCCCAGGAGGAGACAAGAGCAGACTGGTAGTACTGGGCTTTGGCCTGTCGAATGGCCCAAGTACACTTATTGCGCTCAGCGTTGTACACTTACCTATCAGCTGGCTTGCCAGATTCCATGGCAATGTGCCATAGGTTGTCTCTCATTTTAAGTTTGTGAAGGAGGAGGGGTAACCTAGGGCATGTTTTGCTTTTGGTGCGATTTCTAGCTAAGGGGGCATAGAGGTCACAGGCAGTGTTAAAAGTGCGAGTGAAAAATCCAGTGCCTGGCTCTATGGATGGTGCAAGCCTGATTGGGGACCAATCCAGTTGTGAGAGGTACAGTTTAGGTGATGCAGGCCACCTGGAAGTAGGTGACGCCGCTGGGTGGTTTGTGGTGCAGGTTTGCTGTTGGCAGGACCAAGAGAATACGACTGGGGAGTGATCACTATGAGTTGGGAAGACTGATATCGAGCACCTCTGGGGGTGTTGGTACGTGGATATCCAGGAGGGTGCTGGAGCCAGTAGAAGGGTTGAACCTAGTTGAGATGGTGACAAGCTGGGACATGTCAAGGGTGGCAAAGATATCTCTGGTTTGGGAGGCTGTGGCAGAGAGCCAGTTGATATTCAGGTCACCAACAATTATCTGGGCCATTTTGGGTGGTAGGCCAGAGAGGTAGTCAGCAAGTGCCTGAATGGTGAGATCTTGCTTTTCTGGGGAAATATAGGCAAGCGTGAGAAAGTGGGCCCTTACCAGGGTTGGGGAGATTTTAGGGTTTTTAGGGTTACCCTGGGGCCGGGCTGCATATGGGACTGGAGGATCGGAGGGCAGACGGACCACAGCCAGCACTGGTAAGCCTGAAGGAGAGGCTGAAATTGGGCACAAAGGAGGAGGTAAAAAAAAAAGAAACAAAAAAGAAGCACTCTGGATAGGGGGTCGATATCAGTCCTTTCACAGAAGAAAGGATTTTGAAAGAACTCCTAAAACTGAAGGTGGACAAAGCAAAGGGGCCTGATGGGCTTTACCCCAGAATTCTAAAAGAACTAAGAGGAGAACTAGTAACACCATCGACTACCCTTTTTAACAAATCATGGGAGGATGGTGTGGTACCTGAGGACTGGAGGAGAGCTGATGTGATTCCCCTTCATAAAAGTGGGAGCAAGACAGAGGCAGAAAACTACAGACCTGTCAGTTTGACCTCAGTGGTAGGGAAAATGATGGAATCACTTCTGAAGGAAAGAATTGTTGAGTACCTAGAGGCCAGTGGGGCACAGGACCCAAAGCAGCATAGATTCACAGCGGGAAGGTCATGTCAGACGAATCTAATCGATTTCTTTGACTGGGTGACCAAAGTAGTAGACCAGGGAGGGGCTGTGGACATGGCCTACCTAGACTTTAGCAAGGCATTTGACACAGTCCCGCACAAAAAAGTAATAAACAAATTGGCCAGTCTGGGAGTGGATCCCAGGGTGGTAGCCTGGGTAAAACATTGGCTAGACAACAGGCCGCAGAGGGTCATAGTAAATGGAGTCCACAGTGAAGAAGAGGTGGGGTTACTAGTGGGGTACCGTAGGGTCCAGTACTGGGTCTGGTCCTTTTTAATGTCTTTATAAGTGACATTGTAGAGGGACTGGAAGGAAAAGTATGTCTCTTTGCAGATGACACAAAGATCTGCAACAGGGTTGATACACAAGGTGGAGTGGAAAGGATGAGAAGGGACTTGGCAAGGTTGGAGGAATGGTCAAATGTATGGCTGCTTAGATTCAATGCAAAGAAGTGCAAAGTAATGCACCTGGGAAACAAAAACCCAGGGGAAGATTACACAGTGGGGGGGGGGGTGGAGTGAGATACTGACAACAAAAATGGAAAGGGACCTGGGGGTAGTTATATCAGATGACCTAAAAGTGGGCAAGCAATGTGAGAAAGCAGTAAGGTGGGCTGGGGGATACTGGGATGCATAGGGAGAGGCATCACCAGTAGAAAACAAGAAGTTGTTATTCCTCTGTACAGACAGTTGGTGAGACCCCATCTGGAGTACTGCGTGCAGTTTTGGAGACCCCATCTCTGCAAAGACATAGACAGGGTGGAGGCTGTCCAGAGGAGGGCAACCAAAATGGTGCAGGGTCTGCACCAGAAGACATATGAAGAGAGACTAAAGGAGGGAGAGGGGGGACATGATAGCAACTTTTAAGTACCTCAAGGGAATCAACAAAGTCCAAGAGGGTAGCATCTTTCAAAAAAAGAAATGTGCAAGAACAAGGGGACACAATTTGAAAAGATAGAGGGGGGACGGTTCAGAGGTAATGTGAGGAAGTATTTTTTCATGGAGAGGGTTGTGGATGCATGGAATAGCCTTTCTGAGGAGGTCATGGAGTCAAAAACAGTGGGGGAATTCAAGAATAAGGCAATTCTAGTGGGGGGTAGGAGGAAGTAGGCTGTTGGTTAACTAGGATCTGCAGCTTATCCATTAGGTAGGGAAATGGGAAGACTAGGTGGGCCAAGCGATCCTTATCTGCCATCAAATTCTATGTTTCTATGTTTCTATACTGTGTGTTTCATCATTTCTTAATTGAAATATAGGCATCTGCTTAAATCTTGTTATTGATGTTTGTAACAGTAAAATGCTTACTGTGGCCATCTCCCATGGTTTCCCAGCATGCGTGTACCCCCAAGGCACTCTGATGGCAGCAGAACTCATACAGTTGCTGGACCATGATGATGGATGTGTCTTGTACTACGTTTAGAGAGTTCTATGTTACTTGTTACCTGATGCTGCTTGTCTCTGATTGGTTGTGCTGCCTTGGCCCTTCCCTGCTTGCATGTGTGAGGTAAGTGTGTGTGTGTGTGTGGGGGCGGGTAGGGGCTGAGGTGGGGGAATGCGGAGTTAGGGTTTAGAGGATGGGGGCGTGGAGTGGGGTGGTGGGGTGTCTAACCTAACGCCGAATTTCCTGACTTTTGTCACTGTGGAAACAACCCAACTGATGCATTAATGGAGTTTTTGTAATATATATATATATATATATATATAATATATTCATGGCAAAATCTCCATTTAATGCTTGGAGTTAGGTTATTCCAAGGCCAAAAAGCGAGGGAAATTTGATGTTCCAGGTTCCACTCCCCTTGGTTTTGCCTCAATTAACAGGTACATGGGGTGCGCTAGGTCGCCGGTCCCAACTCTCACCCCACCCATGTAAACAAATTGAGGTGGTGCAGTATAGGAGAATGGGGTGAGAGTTAGGACCGATGACTTCAACGCATACCTCGATGCCTGTTGGTGGGGGTGGGGTGGGTGGGGTAAGGGGGGGAACCCTAACATTGAATTTCCTCGCTTTGTCGCTGTGGAACAACCCTAACTGATGCATTAAACAGAGTTTTTGCCATGAATTCCCTTCTTTTGAGAATTTGCACTATAAATATTGAAGTAATGGTAACGCAAACGCAAGCGCAAATGGTAACGCACATGGTGACGTAAACGATAACACAAACGGTAATAGAAACACAAGCGCTAATGTTAATGAAAACTGAAATGGAAACGCAAGCAAGTACAGAAACGCAAATCGTAATGCGCACGGTCACGGTAACGCAACTGGAAACGCAAACACTTACGGTAACAGCAACGATGACGCCAAAGGAAACACAAAGACAAATGGAAATGCAAACAGAAGCACGTACACAAATGCAAATGGAAATGCACACGGTGATGCAAAAGGAAACACAAACAAAAACAGTAATGGAAATGCAAATGTTAACAGTAACGCAAGCTAAAACACAAAGGGTAATGCAAATGGTGGCGTAGACGGGAAAGCTAATGCAAACGGTTACAGAAACGCAAGTGGAAACGCTAACTGTAACAGTAACGAAAATGCACACCCTTTTTTCCCCCAAAAGCTGCATTGAGAAACACAGTGAATACAAAGAATGTATGCAGAATAATGGGCCTTGGAGCAAAAAATGAACACTTGGAATACTAAATTGCTTATCTCAGGAACTGAATGACGTAGAAAAAAAATTTAAATTTCATATCATTTATGACTTTCCTGGCTAGTTTTGCACTTAGCGCCTTAGCAGGGCTAAGCATTTTTCCGATGAAAAGTCCGTATCTCAAAGCGCTTCAGATATGGGTCCTGAAAGGCGCAGACGCCGTAATGTGGCCTATGGGAAAAATTGTCAACTTCGAGTATCGTAACTTTGCAGCCCTGTAATATTTTGTCACCAAACAACCAAAAGGCACATCTGTGGGATCTTGGCTTTCTTCCCTCCAAATTTCAGCCCAAAAGACCAAACCGTTCTTTTGCAGCAGGGTGGCAAAGATTTTCCATTCTTTTGGGCATAGTGTCGCAAAGTAGTGTCGCAAATCACAACACTTTCACAAAAAAATCACGAAAGTGCGAATGTGCGACACTACTGTTTCCAAAAAATTCAAAAACATATTTCTGGGGTGTTTAATCCCAAGAAAAAGACATGGCTAGCATCCTCAAGGCTCGACTAGGTGAACACAAAAGTAATTGTGTCCCTAGAGGGTCCCAAATTTAAATGCCAAGCATTTCTGCGACCAGTAACTGAAAACAAAATGGTGGATTTGTGACACTACAGGGGTAATTTGCGACACTAAAAACTGCATTTGTGACACTGTTGAACTTTTTGGTTAACTTTTCCCATTGACTATAATGGGAAATTTGTTTGTTGAATAACTTTTGAACCGTTTAATATTTTTTCATGAAATCTTTGAAAGGCACATCGGGGACCCTGGCTGCATGTTCTCTGAAGTTTTTGGACAGGTCATGCAAACCGTGTGACCTGTAGGTGCGAGCAAAGAATGCACAAAAAAGCCTAAATATGCCTTTCTACAGCGCTATATAGCTCTGCAACTGTATATCTGACAATTACGAAACTTGGCAGATCCAGAGATCTATGGTACTTCTCCATGTATGCCAAATTGCAGGCAAATCTGTCATACGGTGAAAAAGTTATTAAGCTGCAAAATGTCACACTTTAACCTAAAATGGGGTACTCAACCATAACTATAGTGGCACTACCGTACCACTATATATATATATATATATATATATATATATATGCATATATATATATATATATATATATATATATATATATATATATATATATATATATATATATATATATGTATATATATATAGCTACATGTTAGAAGGAAAATGTAGGTCTGCTTCTGGAATACCACTAAAATTTTCCGATACAATGTCTAGTGTTAGATCAAGTGTTGTTCACCTCCATTTATCAGTTTGATATCTGATTTGATATACGTGGACACATGAAATAAAAGCACAAAGAAGATGATACTGCTCCTCTACAGGTCCATAAGATTCACAGATTGGGTGTTCACAAGCAAAAGGAAGGAGATTATACTGCCCCCAGGCCTGGTTTTTATTGTGTGTAAACTTCTTGTATAAAATGTTTACTATTGTACTAATGTATTTTATTGTATGCATTGTTTTATCTATGCTATGCATCTGTTTATAGCATCGTACTATTTAGTACCCGAGTCGAGCCTGCAAAAGGTTCTTAGGCATCAGTAAACTTACCTGATTAATAAATACAGGTCCATGTTGAGACTGCACCTGTAGTACTGTGCCCAGTTCAGAGTCCCACCTTAGGAAGGACAGGAACCACTTGGTAAGGTTTCAGATGAGAGCTATGAAAATGATACAGAGGCAGCAGGGGAAATGTATGAGGAGAGGCTGAAGAACCTGACCATTTACTCTCTCAAGGCCAGAAGGAGAGAGGGGCTATGACTGAGACCTACAAGTTCTTGAGGGTATCAGAAGGCTAGACTGCAGGATTTATTCATGAGGCATGAAAACGCAGTAGTCAGGGGACATGGGTAGAGATTGGTGGGGGAATAACAAAAAAGGGATGTCAAGAATTTCTTTTCACTGAGAGGGTGGTGGATGCCTGGAATAGTTCAAAGTCGGTGATAGAAGCCAAATTAGTGTCTGATTTTAAACATGGATAGAATAGGCACATTAGGTGAATAAGATGTAATGGCTCTGGACAGCTGGGGAGGGGGCATTGGGACATAAGAAGGGAAAGAG
Source organism: Neoceratodus forsteri (assembly GCA_016271365.2). Lineage (NCBI taxonomy): Eukaryota > Metazoa > Chordata > Ceratodontiformes > Ceratodontidae > Neoceratodus > Neoceratodus forsteri. Next base: position 429,958,237 of record CM057452.1, read on the forward strand.
ACCTAGTAACTTCAGTCCAATGTCAGCTTGCATACAGAGCTGGACAGGAAATATATAGGCTGAATAGACTAATGAGTCTTTATCTGCTGTCAGAATCTATTGTATCTATAAAACTGTTGCATGTTGACCACTACAAGCCTTAAATTAAAAAAATTCAATTCCAACTTCTTAGCCCAAACAGTTCCAAATTTAGCCATTTTCAAATAATTTATATTTTGAAAGGGTTAACTTTGGAACCAGTAGGTGTAGAAATGCAATTTGTTTTTAAAGTTTGGTGCCAGTGCCAGGTTGACATAGCTATGGTACGCTGATGCAGTATTTATGTATTGGTACACTCATTTTTACATTGATGTATTGTCTTTACATTGATAAGGACAATGCAAATTTAGCAGCAAATATTTTTTGAATCTTACATGCAACATCTTTATGCTATACATCCATGAAAGGCCTAACTTTTCCAACTAGCTATTAGGCACAGTCATGGAGGTATTGGCCTTTAACGATCAATCAAATTTACAGTATAATACATCAATAACAGACATTAAAAAAAAAAAAAAGTATTTTAAATATTTTCAACATTTTCTGATTTTTGGTTATTATACATAGTAGTGATGACATAAATTTGTGCATGATAAAGTACTGTATTCCAAAGTGGTCTAATCTCGTTACACAAAATCTTCATTTTTATTTACTGAATTTTGCTAACTGGTAGGCCCACTGGAACCCAAAGTCCCTTTTCAGGAGTGACACAGATAATTACACAGAGGGTGGGATATTCAACAGCTGGGCCACAGTGCCCCAGCACACTCCCCTGGCAAGCAGTGACTGCAACACAAGGAGGGACGGCCCCACTGCTACCACACCCCACCAATGCAGAGCACACCTGTACAGTGATCTCCAGACACCCAGCCAAGAAGCAGCGCCCAACAGTGCATGGCACTGAATGCATGCCACCACCACCACTGTGACAATGCAACCCTGTGCACCATGGTGCCATGCATGGCAGCCCACTGTGATCACCCCGCAGCAGGCGACACCAGCCACTGACTCAACAACTGCATACACAATGCCCCTGTATGGCCCCCATGGCACAGTAGAGAGGATGACCCACGCCAGTACCGAGGGACCCTGCATGCGACAAGACCTGTCCTGGACACCACCACCAGCAGGACAGCACCCTGCACACCCACCCACACACACACACACACCCTGTCCCAGCACTGGCCCCAACAGACAGCACAGCTGCCCACTGTGGTGCATGGAGGCATGTGCCACACATGATGCGACACAGGGCACGGACAAACCCCCACCCTGTCCCAAGGGTACCCCGACACAGGGCCACAAAAGCGGGGCAATAGATGCCGCTGGTGTGTGTCCACTGATGCCGTGTACCCACGGCCTGCACCCCACCATGGCACTGGTGAACTAGCCATCTGGTGCATGCACCATGAAGCCATCCGCCGCTAGCATGTGACCGGAGCACAAGTGACAGACAGTAGAACACAGACACTGCAACAGACACCAGCGACAGCATGGAGGGGGGACAACAACAGCATAGCCCACAGTGTCACCCGAGGCAGACATGCAACAAATTGATGACAGGACGCAAGCCGCCATGGCGCCGCAGCCCAGAGGGCGGCTGGCATGGACAGCCACCAATGACATGCCAGCAGACCGTATGTACTCACAGACATGGCGGGGCTCAGCTGTGCATGGGCCATGTGGACAGACTGACAGGGCATCAGTGACACAGCGCGATGCACCAGGGACCACTGCACACAGGCATCCAGTGCACAGGGAACAACACACATCACAGACAGGGACTGTGGCCCCACCCACACCAGTAGTGGGGCCCTGCCGGACACACACACACCCAGGCCTGCACCACCTCCCGACGCCACGCACACCACTGCAGCAAAGCACCATATGCCCACTGCAAATCAGAAACCACCACAGTTGTCGATTAAACAAGACTATAATTCAAAGGGAAACTACAAACAACAAAACCAACATAACTATGTACAAAGTGGGGGGGGAGGGCCACAATCCAGGTGGGGGTGGGTATGGGGGGCAAGAGGGTACAACAAGGAGTGGGACAAAGGGTGTGAGAGACAGTCCGGGGGGAATGCACATCACGTGCACCGCAGGCCCTACTGGCAGCCCCTCTCTTCACTCCAGTCCCTGTGGCACCGCCTGTGCCTCTGCTGGTCACCACGCTCCATTCCCTGGAGCAGCTCCAGAGTAGCCTGGGCCACATGTAGGAGCTCTTGTATGTGTCGCTCCAGGGTAGTCCAGTGTTGTCCACCTAGGTCAAGGGAGCAGAGTCAGTGCGTGTGACTGGCCAGACCCCTGCAGCCTACCCAATGTGCATGGTATACAGCCGTGGGCCATGCCCTGTGATGGCATGCGACGCACAACAGTGGCCGCGCCACAAGACCCGCCTCACCCAGGCACCCATAGCCATGTGGAACACTGCATATACCCACTGCCCATGTTCTGCACAGCACCAACGTGGCCATACAGTGACATGGCTTTGCAGTGTGATGGCAGTGGCACAGCCATGGACCCAGTGCACGCACAGCCCACCTGCGACACTCACCCACACATGCAGTGCCACAGAACAGTGCAGAGTGCACCAGTGGCATGCATGGCAGGTGGAGACCAGAATGCGGGTGGCCATGCCCCGCCACCACCCTACAACCCACCATGCCAGATGTAAGGGAAACATGGCACTCACTGCATCCTGGTCAGCAGGTGCTGCTGACCCATGGCACCACCACCATGCCCCGGCTGCAAGGCCATGCCACCCACTCTGGCTTGCTGTCCCCGTCCATGGCCAAACGGGCCCACGGGCATCCTCCGGCCTAGGGTGCAAACATGGAGAGGGAAACGTCAGTAACATAGTTCCCCTCACTGTGCATGCCCACACAGCCCAGCCATGACGCACCCCACCACCACCACCCCACAGGTCGACCCCCCCCCCTGCAGCGTGGCCTGACGCCCACCACGATACCTGGACAGACAGACTCTACCAGTGATGGGATGGAGCACCTACCTGGCCGTGGCATGGCACCCTGCCAGGAGTGAGCCTGCAGTCTCCCCAGGTGGTCAGGGTCCCGCCGCTGGAGGTCGCCATAGTGGTGGCGACACTGCTCCGCTGTCCTGCTGCTCCCTGTTGCCTCCTCCAGGCCCTCTGCAAACTCCTGCCACACCGCAGTCCATGGCCTCTGGAGGGGTACCTGCCCAAAGAGGGCACCAACATGTGACTCCACCAAGGCCATCAGGTTAGCCAGTTCGATGGCACTCCAGCTCTGGTCCGAGGCATGGTGCTGTCTAAAACAGCATCAAAATGGCACTCTGTAGTGCACGTCCCCCACGTGTGGAGGCAGCGCGGTACTGCGCTGCCAGTCGCTATCGCGCTGTCACCGGACTGCATAATAGGGGTGCAGCCATGCGTACGCATGGTGCCTGGGGCAAAAGCGCCCACCACAGGGTCAAGGGTCTGTCTGCACACGGGAGCCCCACAGCTATTGGGATGCCCTGCTTGTAGCGCTGTAGGGTGCATGTGTGACGCCTGCAGTGGCCTATCACGCCAGGGCACCAGCGCCCCATGGGCGAGCAGTGCACCAGCGCCAGGCAGTGGTGGCCGTGCTCTGCACTGCCTCCCGCACACAGCACGTCAGCAGCATCGCACATGTCAGCATCAGCACCCCGAGCATGTGTGGTGCCGTGCTGATTGCGCATGTCACAGTGGTGCGCCATAACCTGAGCACGCTCAACAACATTGCGCAAGGTGCAACAGCAAGATATTCAGCCAGGTTATGCAAATCAGCTCATTAGCCATTCCATGGTGCATCCACTGCATTAGCATCCACTTACAGTTGCGCCTGCCCTCATTTGCATGCGTTGCGCTATATATATGCGACCTGGGGCTGCAGAGGCCATGGATTGGTATTGCAGTCCTTTGTGGTAGGTTGTATGCTGTTGGGATGTGGGGACAGTAGTTTGGGAGGGCTGTATGGGACTGCACAGTCCAAGGTAACACCTGTCTTTCCCTCAGGCGCAAGCATGACTGAGCGTGAGGAGGAGGAGAAGGAGGAGGAGCAGGGAAGGTGGAGAAGGAGGAGGCTCAACTTCACCGGGGCTGAATCTGATGCCCTGTTCGAGGCATATCTGGACAGGGAACGGCTGCTTAGCAGACTGTGGGGAATGCCACAGGCCCGTGCTGCGGTGTGGAGTGAGGTGGCACATGCCGTAAACCAGCAGGGCAGCCACCAGCGGTCTGTGCAGTAGTGCAAAAAGAAGGTAGGCATGGACAGGAGGCGGATCAAGGACAAGGTGGCTGCCATTAGGGCAGCACATGCTGCCACCGTAGTAGCCGGATGTACCCCCACCTGATGCCACAGGAGGAGCGGGTGGCCAGCAGCATGCGGGCGAGTGCCATCGAGGCCATTCTTGGTGGTGGCTTTAGATGGGTGGCAGCGATCACTGCATGGTAGGTCCGGTGCTGTCAGTGTGTGGGTGGTGGAGAGCATGCCACAGGGCCAGGCGTAGCCACTAACACTACTGTGTTCCTTTACAGCTCCTACGCGTCTACATGGGGCAGAGGTGGTGGGTGTGTCCACCAAGGGGGAGGCACTGGACATGGAGGATCGCCCATCCACCTCCACAGGTGTCCAAGGGACCGGCCAAGTGCATACCTGCACATCTGTCTGGACTGATGTGGGTGCTGCGCGTGCAGACATGGCACTGCCTGTGTCCCAGCGTGACATCGCCCCCGGTGTCCAGTGTGCAGGGACACAGATTGGGGCTGTATCCAGCACCGATGATGATGGGCCGCACGTCCTGGACAGTGATAGATGTGGGATACAGGATGGTCCCACAGCAGGCAAACCGCATCTGCGATACCGTGGGTGATGCTGCCGTGGCTGCCTGCGTAACAATCCAGTCCCAGCCTGTGTCTGTATGCCCCAGTGGGGCAGCACTGGTGTGTGTCCAGGGCGGTGGGGCTGTTGCAGCTGCTGCGGTAGCGCCGGTATCCCCTGGCGATCGGCAGCTGGAGGGGCAGCGCCAGCAGTCGGCCAATGACAATGGGGGGACAGTGTCGGGGGCGGTGGCAATGCACCATGTGTGGACATGCCCCGGAATGACACTGGTGTGCAGTGCCCATCAAGAGGTGCTGGCCAGCAGGGCCAGGAACACTACAGGGGACAGCATGCTGGACCAGCAGACAACCCTTGGACGACCACAGCCATCTTCTCAGGCCTCAGTTGATCAGCAGATGCGCTCATGATGGCGGCGGATGCACTCAGTGCAGTTCTCCGCGCCAGGCAGACGAAGTGGCGCAGCAGGACCACGGCTTGTACCTGGCAGAGTTGGCCCAGCTGTGGTGGATGTGACTGCTGCCATTGATAGGCAGACCACTGCAATGGCGACTGTCATGGCTACACTGGCCACCCAGTTTGGTGCCCAGCTGCCGCAGACACCACACAGTGTTATGTCCACCCCCCATTCCCAATGTCGTGTGACACCTGCTATGTCGACACCGGGTTTGGCTATGGGCATACCGAGCACGCCTGGTGCGGGCATGTTCGGTGGGCTGCAGACCCCTGCATGGACACAGTCGCATTCACACAGCATCACCCCTGGGGGCCCATCAGTGTCACCCCATGAGGCCACTGGTTAACCTGGCATGGCTGTCAGGTCTCGGCGGAGCTGCCCACGCATCCATGGTGGCCGTGGTACTGTGCCGCATGACTGACCTGTCTCCCACCATGGCCACTGTCTGCTGCTGCCCTGTGTGCACTGTGGTGTGCATTGTGCGACACATGGGTAGGGTTCCCAGCCCTGCACACACACGGTCCCTGTGCACACCCTCCCAGCTGCTGGCCACTGTGGTGTGTGCATGATGATGCCTGCGTAGAGCTGTCTGCCACTGTGCACTGGTGCCCAGTGTCTGGGCACCATAAGTGCCAGCCACTGGGCATGGTCGTGTGTTGTCCTGTGAGGTGTGGGGTTCCTGTTGGGGTGGGCATGCTGTTTGCCCTTGGGCATGTGTTGTGGTGTGTGTGCATGTGTGTGCACATATGTCGTGTTCAGCCCTGCCCATCCCTGCCGCCATGTGCGTCCCCTGCTCAGTCCCATTCCTTACCACTGTCTGCCCCTGGTGTCCAGCCCTGCCTGTCTGTGGGCTGTGCCCTTGCCCTTGGTAGTTGCACATGGCCCCTTGATCTACATGTGTTGTCCGAAGTGCTCCTCTGCGATGGTGTCCCGGTGCTGCTGTGCCATCTGGACCAGCCGGGGTCTCGTCGCCTAGGGGGTGGCTGCCCTACACCAGCTGGACCGGCGTCCTCATCGTCCCCACCGCTGTCCCCCTCTTTGACCTCTACAGCTATCCCACAGTCGGTGACCATGTTGTGCAGGATACAGCAGGCCAGGAATAGCCCACAGGCCTTCGAGGGGCTATACTGTAGGGCACCACCTGATGTGTGCAGGCACTGGAACTGTGCCTTCAGCAGCCCAAACACCCACTCGATGACATTCCATGTTGTGGCATGTGCCTCATTGTACCATAGCTGTGATGGGGTCATGGGGCACCAGTATGGTGTGAGCAGCCTGGGCCGTAGCGGGTAACCACTGTCACCTGTGTGTAGAGGGTGGACATTAGAATGGTGGTCTGCATCACTTTGCCATGGGCTATCATGGCGGTACCCATGCACCTCTGACAATGCACCCCCACGTCTGCTCACATCGCCCGCGTGATATGCATACTCACCTACTAGATGGCTGGTGGGGATGTCCCCACTTTCAAACCTGTGGCACAGTGCACACTGATGCCAGATGAAGGCATCGCAGTGCTCCCCCAGGGTGCGTGGCACATACATTGATTATGCACCCCGCATTGCACACCACCTGGCAGTTTATGCTCAGGTAGCCCCTGGTGCTGATGTATGCCGCACTCTCCAGGCCAGGTGGCATGCGGATGCCTACATGGGTGCAGTCAATGGCCCCAAGCACACCAGGCAACTGTTCTTCCAAGTGCAACTCCTGTATGTGTGCTGTGCACTCCGCCTGTGTGCTGAGGAAATGGATGTACTCCACAGCATGTGGCAGCAGTGCGCTGAGGAATTGTTTGAGTAGGCATGATGCGGCCGACTGGGTTATGGCTTTCGTGCCCCCTGTTGGTCTCTGGAAGGTGCCCGTGGCGAGCAGGCACACGACGGCTGTGACTTTTGTCTCCACTGACAACGCATGGCTCCATTGTGTGGGTGCCTGCATCTCTTCACTTCACAGCTCACAGAGCTGCCTCAGAATCACCCAGTTCAGGTGGTACCGGCCCACAATCTCAGTGTCAGAGTACTGTTTGAAGCTGGTGGGCTCGTACTGCCTGTTCTGGGCGCACTGTCGACGGGTCTCTTCCACGGCTGTGCCTCCCTGCTGCCTGCCTCTCACACTCCTCATTACCACCTCCATCTGGAAGGTGGCACTGGCCATGTCTCTAGCTGGATTCCTCCGGGCGGCTGTTCTCCTGTTCCCCACTGTCTGTTGCTGGTGCTTCCCTGCATCGGGTTCACCTCCGCTGTTCGCCTGTGGCTGTCCTGCCTCTTGCCACTGCCTCCGCTCACTGTGGCACTCTCAGGCCTCTTTTGCACACTGGAATGGGCACACTCACTCCTACCCTCACTCAGGCACACTTCGGTGGGCCCTGTCCCACACCTGGCGATTCCTGCACCTGCTTCCTGTCTTGCCTCCTGGCACTCTGTCTCCACGCCTCCCACCTATGGCTTCCTGTGGCGCATTATTCCTCCCCCTCTTGCTCCCTTTTATTTTGGCTCATTTCCGCTGTCATGCAACTTCCGCTGGTTCTGCTATTAGGCGCATGTCTCATGCTGTTGAATATTGCACTGCACATGTTATTCATGGTTCTGCCCCATGCAGTTGCGCATGCATTCAGCATTGCTATGCTTCTAACATTGCTTGTTGCAGCCATGCAGCTGGCTTCCTGCTGATTATAGCACAATGACGATTTCGCACTTGCGCTTGGTGTATCCTTGTTGCGTATGGCACATCCGCTCTGAATATCCCACCCAGAATGTAAAACAATATACATTTTACAGAGTCAGATAATTCATGTGATAATGAACTAGTTGTACTGATACAAATACTTACCATAACAAGAAACAATATACACAAGGGTACAGGAGATTGGTTCACAGGTTGGAACACAATACATGTCAAGGCAGTAACACAGTATTAAACAACCAGGTCAGATACCCATTCCATAAGAAGTGCAAAAATGTGTACAAAGGAAAGGCCAAGTGCCACTATGTGCAATGCCAGATGCAATAAGGAGTGGCAGCAGCTCCAGGTCAGTAATTGCACGAGCACAGACTGCGTTCAAGCAGGTATGTCTTGAGGCCTTTTTTAAAACTGCCAGTTGGGGTACAATTCTGAAGGGAAGTCAGAAGCGTGTTTCATATAGCAAGTGCTGAGCTAGGAAGGATCTCTCCTGCACTCGATCTGACTCGGTACTTCTAGTAGAGTGCGTCCAGTGGACCTGAACACTCTCTATTCTGGCTTGAGGGACAGGATACCCTGGAGGCAGGGTGGAGTTGGGCCTTTTAGGATTTTATAAGTGAGACAGAGGAGGGGGTACTCTAGTCTGCCCTCTGTAGGCCAGTTAAGAGAGAGGAAAACATTACAGTGATGCATTCTAGGAGAGGTGCCCAAGACGAATCGGCCAATTTTGTTGTAAAGGGCTCTGAGTTTTTCAGTGTTTCTCACAGAGTGAAGAACAGGGGTCCCATACTGTAAGAGTGGGAGCAGCACACTCCTGGCAATAGCTAGGTAAGATTCTTTATTGAGGCCATTACCTAGGTGGATTAGCAAACCAATCTTCTGGTGTAGAGATTTAGTGAGAGAATCAATATGTGCTCTGAAGGAGACTTCCTCATCAAGAAAAACCCCTAGGTATTTAGTAGCCTCGACCACCTGTATTTGGTTACCCCCTGTTGTGGACAAGTTTAGGATGTGTTGCCTGTTAACACCTAGGTGCCTGGGGCTGAAGACGATGGCTTTAGTCTTTTTGGGATTAAAAATCAGCTTATTTGACGAGAACCACGTTTTGAGCATCAGGAAGTCCTTAGCGAGGAGTTCGTTGATGGTGATATCATTCGAGCTCCAATACAGTATTGCATCATCGGCACAGAGCTGAATACGCACCACTCCACAATGACAAGGTAGGCCATTTACAAATCAGGAGAATAGCATTGGGCCCAGGATGGACCCTTGTGGGACGTTGTCGGTTATAGTGCATAATGCAGATTGCATAGAAACATAGACTTTGACTGCAGATAAGGACCGCTTGGCCCACCTAGTCTTCCCATTTCCCTACCTACAGGATAAGCTGCAGATCGCTGTTAACCAACAGCCTATTTCTTCCTACCCACCACAGGAATTGCCTGATGTCTTTCCATGCATTCTTGAATTCTCCCAGTTTTAGACCCGACAACCTCCTCGGGAAGGCTGTTACATGCTTCACCACCTCTCTGTGAAAAATACTTCCTCACATTGCCCCTGAGCTGTCTCCTTCTATCTTCAAATTGTGTCCCATTGTTCTTGCACATCTCTTTTCTGAAAGATGCTACCTCTTGACTTCACTGATTCCACTGAGGTACTTAAAAGCTTCTATCATGTCCCCACTCTCCTCCTTTCCTCAAGGGTATACATATTAAACTCCTTTAGTCTCTCCTTGTATGGCTTCTCTTGCAGACCCTGCACCATTTTAGCTGCCCTCCTCTGGACTGCCTCCATCCTGTCTATGTCCTTGAGGAGATGGGGTCTCTAGAACTGGATGCAGTACTCCAGATGGGGTCTCACCAACTGTACAGAGGAATAACAACTTTCTGTTTTCTGCTGGTGATGCCTCTCCCTATACATCCCAGTATCCCCCAGCCCTCCCTACTGCCTTCTCACATTGCTTGCTAACCTTAAGGTCATCTGATATGATTACCCCCAGGTCCCTTTTCATTTTAGCTGTTGTTACTACCTCCCCCCATTGTGTAATCTTCCCCTGGGTTTTTGTTTCCCGGGTGCATTATTTTGCATTTCTTTGCATTGAATCCAAGCTGCCATACTTCTGACCATTCCTCCAACCTTGCCAAGTCCTTCTCATCCTTTCCACGCCTCCTTAGTATTAACCCTGTTGCAGATCTTTGTGTCATCTGCAAACAGGCATCTTTCCTTCCAGTCCCTCTGCAATGTCACTCATAAAGACATTAAAAAGGACTGGACCCAGTACTGAACCCTCGGTATCCCACTAGTAACCCTCTTCTTCAGAGTGGACTCCATTTACTTTCCATTTCACTTTCTGGGACCTGTTGGTCAAGTAATGAGTGAACCACCACAGGATAGGTCATGTAGACCAAACCTCCTTAGTTTGTCTAGTAGGAGGCTATGATTCACTAGGTCATAGAAACTGAAACTGATGGCAGATAAGGGCCGCTTGGCCTATCAAGTCTGCACTTTTTCGCTGTGTTGCTTTCACTGCAGACCCTTCCAGGTCTATGGCACTTTCTCTTCCACCCTTACATATCCCTTATGATTCCCTTATGTTTATCCATGCTGTTTTGAATCCCACCACTGTTTTCACCCCCTACTACCTCCGCTGGAAGACTGTTCTAAGCATCCACCACCCTTTCTGTTATGAAGTATTTCCTCACATATCTTCTGAACCTACCCTCCTCCAGCTTCATAGCATGACCCCTTGTTCTACAGCACTCTTTTCTCTGAAAAATATCTCCCACTTGTACCTTATTTACTCTTGTGAGGTATTTTAAGGTTCGATTATATCCCCCTCTCCTCTTCTCCTCCAGGGTGTAGATGTTTAGTTTCTTCGGCTTCTCCTCATAGGACTTTTGATGTAGACCGTGTACAACTTGGTAGCCTCCTTGATGGCTCTCCACCATGTCTATGTCCTTCCTGAGATGTGGTCTCCAAATCTGACATAGTATTTGGGCGGGTCTTATCCAAGACCTACACAGTGGCAACAGCACTTCCCTCTTCCTGCTGATAATACCCCTACCTATACACTCCAGCATCGCACGCTCTCTTGACCATTTTTTCACATGTCTGGCCACCTTCAGGTCATCTGATATGATTACCCCAGGTCCCTTTCCTGCTTGGTCATTGCTAATATCTCCCATTTTGTACTGCACCCTGGTTTCTGTGACCCAAGTGCATTAGTTTGCACTTTTTGCATTAAATTTTAGTTGCCAAACTTTGACCCTCCTCTTACACCCCCCCGCTGAGTGTCTACTCTGTTGCAGATCTTGGTGTCATCCGTAGAAGATACAGACCTTCCTTCCAGTTCCTTTGCTATGCTGCTAATGAAGACATTAAGGAGGGCTGGCCACAGTACTTCTTTGTGGTACCCGCTGGTCCTCTCCCCTCCTTGGAGCGAACTCCATTTACCACCACACTCTGCCTTCTATCCCCTAACCAGTTTCTTACCCAGGTTACCATCTTATTGCCCACTCCCATACTACCAACTTGTTTACTAGCCTCCTATGTGAAATAGTGTCAAAGGCCTTGCTAAAGTCCAGGTAGATCAAATGCCTTTGTGAGATCTATGAAAATTGCCTTAGACATGCATCACCCGCCCATGTCACCCAAGATATCTGTGGTCAGCCTAACCAGAGCAGTGTCAGTACTGTGGGATTTTTGAAGCCGTGTTGCCAGTCAGTCAAGAGATGATACTAACCAAGATAATCTTGGAGCTGGTTATATATAAGCCTTTCCTGAATTTTGGCTAGGGAGCTGACAGGGTTGATACACAAAGGGGGTGGAAAGGATGAGAAAGGACTTGGCAAGGTTGGAGGAATAGCCTGTAGTATGACAGCTCAGATTCAGTGCAAAGAAGTGCAAAGTAATGCACCTGGGAAACAAAAATCCAGGGGAAGAGTACACAATGGGGGAGGGGGGAGGTAGTAATAACAACAAAAATGGAAAGGGGCCTGGGGGTAATCATATCAGATGACCTAAAGGTTAGCAAGCAATGTGAGAAGGTAGTAGGGATGGCTGGGGGGATACTGGGATGTATAGGGAGAGGCATCAAAAGTAGAAAACAAGAAGTTGTCATCCCCCTGTACAGACAGTTGGTGAGACCCCATCTGGAGTACTGCATCCAGTTCTAGAGACCCCATCTCCGCAATGGCATAGACAGGATGGAGGCAGTCCAGAGGAGGGCAACCAAAATGGTGCAGAGTCTGCAACAGAAGCCATACAAGGAGAGACTAAAGGAGCTTAATATTTATACCCTTGAGGAAAGGAGGGAGAGGGGCACATGATAGAAACTTTTAAGTACCTCAAGGAATCAACAAAGTCCAAGAGGGTAGCATCTTTCAGAAAAAGAGATGTGCAAAAACAAGGGGACACAGTTTGAAGATACTGTAGAGGGGATGGCTCAGTGGCAATGTGAGGGAAGTATTTTTCACAGAAAGGGTGGTGGATGCATGGAATGGCTTTCCTGAGGAGGTTATGGGGTCAAAACAGTGGGAAATTCAAGAATGCATGGGACAGACATATGGCAATTCTTGTGGGGTAGGAAGAAATAGGCTGTTGGTTAACTAGAATCTGCAGCTTATCCAGTAGGTAGGAAATGGGCAGACTAGGTGGGCCAAGTGGCCCTTATCTGCTATCAAAGTCTATGTTTCTATGTTTCTAAACAAGGTTGCGTGGTCTGGGCCGATAAACTCCTCATCTGGGGGTGGGGTGGTATCACAAAGGCTATGCCTGCAGTTCAATAGGCAGGAGCTACCAGCCACATCACCCCTTTCTGGAGCTATTTAATCCAGCTTCCTCCAGCCTCATTCAGAAGCACTCTTTCTCTGCTATAGTTAGGGACTCTACTGGGCTCTGCTGACCCCTTTACTCCCCGTGTTTGTCTGCTGCTTTGCCTTTGTGCTTTTGGACTTTCTGTTTGGTTTGTGCCTTCAGTGGCTTTCTAGGTCCGTGTTTCATTTTTTTCTACATTTCCTGGCTACAGCTTATGCTTCCTTCTTCCTCTTGGTTAGTTACTTCCGCTGCAGTCCTGTCCTCATGCCTGTGTTTCTTTCTGTTTTGGTTCTTGGTGTGCTTATTAGTTTCCGCTGTATGTCCTACTTGTGTCATTCTGCTGTTGTTGCTTGTGCTGTCTCAATATTTTCCATTTTGCTGTTCATACCAGGCTCCTTGCAAACCTCCTCTCAGCTCCACTGCATTCCTCCTCAGTTGCATTGACCTGGCTTCCTAGCAAGGCAGCCCCTCCCATTCGTGCTGTCATTTTAGATAGTTTTACTCAGTCTGCTCTAGCATCTGCCACCCTAGTCCCAGTGTACATACAGCTTCTAGCCTGTTCCACTGAGACTTTATTTTACCTCCCATTTTGACCTTTGTTGTATGATCAATTTCAGTACCTTTTCAGTCATTGTATTTTCCATCAATATCAGTCATTCCATTCAGAAGTTATTATTTAGTTAGAATCTTGCCCTCAGGATTCACTCTGTGGGTAGACAGCTCTTGCTGCCCTTGAAGTCCACATATTGAGGGTGAGTTCCTTATCTTAGGTGGGGGCCCTTGTTTGTAGGCCTCTTTTCTCCTGTGGCACCTTCCGGCAGTCCCACGGGGTGGTAAGGTCCAGTGCACTGGGGGAAGCTTTAGTCATGCAGACCTTCAGTCGGTGGCACCTTAAGGTGTAACATTTAAGATTTCACCTATCAGAGGGTGGCACTGTAAGCCCACAGGGGTCTTTTAGCTGTGCATACCATGTCAGCAGCACCTCTGAATGCTATTTTCCATGCATCTGCCTAAGGTCCACCTAGTCTCATTCCATATCCCCTTCTTTAGTTTCAATTCAAGGATGGGGCTACTCAGGGTCTCAAGGCTGGGTGAGAGCCTTTCACTAGTCATTACTCTCCTCATTCCATGTTTTAATAGGTGAGCCTTCTTCACAGGGAACTTCCTTTAGCTGCAGAGGTCAACTCATGGCATCCCACAGCATTATCTCATTATAACAAGAGTTCTTAGACTTTGTCACAGTGAGCCTCCCCAAATCCATGGAAAAGATTTTGAGCCTCCCCCAAAAACTGAAATAATCTTGGGCCTCCCCAAAGAAAAATAACATACTGTACTTTGCACAGTATACCATGAATAAATTGAAACCCCTTTGAGTACTTGGCTCACATTCAGTTCTTTGTCTTATACTGACATGGAACCTTTGAAAAGAGCTTCTGTGTTCAAAGGTGCTATCTGAATAACAAATAAAATAAACAAATATTATTATTCAGCTTATTGTAACACCCCCCCCCAACAGGTCATCCAACTTGCTCCGCTATTTTCATTCTTGAACCATTGTTACCCCTTGTTGCAGTACCTTCATGGGTCAGGCTACTTTCTCTGTTTCCTCTCGATATGAGATAACCTCCCTACACACTTTGCCTCTCCCCCTCCTTCCCTGCTCCTAAGCAACCTCTCAGGGATTACGTTGCTTCTTCTTTCTATTGCTCTTAGCACTCCATGCTCAGCCCTTGTATTTGGGCAGTTCTGCCATCAGTCTACAAACTGATCAATTACCATCACTCATTAATATTAGTTTATTGTTCACATTTGTTTGCACTATTGGTCATTGTGTATTTTTTGATTGTTTTGCAGTTACCTTTTGAAATGTATTCACTCCCTACCCTTCCCTGGGTACACCTGAAATGAGCCTTGGCTCACTCACCTTCCCTTGTCACCTATTAGTAAATAAATACATACAATTCACCTACTATTATCCTCTTTCAGTTTGCTTCATCTCTTCACACAAAATATATAAAACTCAAAATTTAAATACAGTACTTTTTCAGACTTGCTTGAGCCTCCCCTTGAACAAGTTGGGGCCTCCCCAGGGAGGCTGGCCTGACCATTTGAGAACCCCTGCATTATAGGGATGGAGAGAGAGAGAGAGAGAGCGTTATCCTTCCAAAAAGTCTCCTGAATTTTGAACTCCAAATTAGCATGCTGAGCTGTCACAATAATAAGTTTCCTTGCCAGGAGGGATGGTGGGCAAGGACTTGGATCTCTAGAGAGTTCTTCCATAGTTTTTTTCCCCATCCTAAGTGCCAAAGGCCATAATATAGTATGTGTAATTAAATATAGAGTTTACCCTAGTAGTAGGTTGAAACAGTGAGCTGTGGTTAGATGGTGACTCTTTTTCTTCAGTCCTGCCATTCTCTCTCCTTATGGAAGTCATACTCTGTCTTCTATCAGTTACCAGTCGCTTTCTGTCAGTTCTCCACTCAGTCAGTGTTCATCACCTGCTTGATAGTACTTTTGTGCTCATTCCTAAGGTAGCTTTAGCCTAAAGGAATTATGTTACCATGGCACCTCTAGGATAGAACCTTCCTCAAGAGGGTTCATTTGCCTTCATTGTACCCTGACAGGATGATAGTCCCTCATGGGACAGAGAGTGTGAATGGCCAAAGTATCCACGTATAACAGTCACACAACACAGTCAGTTCACTATGTTCAGACCATCAACAATGTTGCACAAGCATAACTCCACACTAAGGTGTGTATGCCTATTGAACACAAGGGCGATGCCTGCAGTTGAGAAGGTGGGAGTTACCAGCCACATATCCCTTTCCTGAGCTACTTAAGTCAGCTTTCTCCGCCTCAGTTGAAAGCACTGTTTCTTTTGCCCCATCATTCTCCCTTCCTCCAGTGATGTGTCTGTATCATTGGGGCTCTTTCCCAAGATATCTTTAGCCTACAGGAATTATGTTCCCATGGCACCTCTAGGGTTGGAACTTTCTTGAGAGTTCCTTTGCTTCATGGTATCCTGACAGGGTAATAGTTCCTCATGAGAGAGTGCAATCGGCCAAAGTATCCATGTAGAACAGTCAAACAATACATTCAATTACCTTTAGACTATCAATAGATGCCTGCTGCACATCTTCCAGGATGCGTTCCTTGCCCAGCTGGTGACTGATCCGACAAGAGAGGGGTGCGTCCTGGCTGTGGTCCTGTCAGACGTGAGCTCATCAGGGACCTAGTTGTTGGGGACCCACTGGTGGGAAGTGATCATGCCATGGTTTGGTTCTCCCTTGACCTAGGGGGTGGGGTAGAACACACAAAAATGACAGTGGTTGATTTTAGAGGGGTGGACTTTGGGGGGATGGAGCGGATCTTTAGGGGCCACCTGAATGAGATCAGGCCAAGCATGGGCACAGAGGACTGGTGGGAAATTGCTGAAAAGGGGCTCCTGGAGGCTACCAAGGCCTGCATGAGGGAGAGATGCAAGTGAGACAAAGCTAAGTGGCCAAGCTGGTGGACAAGGGAGGTCCAGGATATGGTGAAGGAAAAAGGCTGCTTATAGCCGATACAAACGTTCCGGGGTCTATATCCAAGGGGAGGAGTATGATAAGGTGACAGAGTCACCAGGGTGGTGAGGTCGCTAAGGTGAGGTGGAGCTGAGATTGGCAGAGGGGTTGAAGGGGAAAAGTTCTTCAGGTATATCAGGAAAGAAGAAAGGAAGGAGCAGATTAGTAGGCTGAGGATGGGAAGTGGGTGGGTGGAGGAGGCAGGGGAGAAGGCGGAGGTACTAAATTACTTTTTGCCTCAGTCTTTACCAAGGAGGATGGGGTGGCACTGTAATGGGTGAGGGAAAAGGGACTAGCAGATGAAGTGGGGGAAATGGATGTAGAAATCCCAGTGGGAGGTTGTGGATACCCTTAAGGCCCTAAGAGGGGAAAGCACCAGGCCCAGATGGGATCTGTCCCAGAGTGCTTAATGAGCTGGTTAATACCCTGTCCACACCTCTGGTGGACCTTTTAACTCCTCCCTGCAGTTGTGGTGGGTGCCTCATAACTGGAGGATGGCCCATATCGTGCCTATACACAAGGGCGGCTCGTGAGAGGAGCTGGGAAACTATAGGCCAGTTAGCCTGACGTCGGTAGTGGGCAAAGTGATGGAGATCATCTTGAAGGAGAGGCTGGAGAGGGTTCTGAAGGCACGGGGGTCACCTAGATGATCACCAGCATGGCTCTGTTAAGGGCAGATCGTGTCAGACCAACCTGTTGGAGTTCTATGAAGGAGTGATGAGTGCGTTGGATCAGGGCAGACCAGTGGATTTCCTCTTTTCTGGACTTCAGCAGGGCATTTGACTCGATGCCACATCCTGGGCCACTGGGGAAGCTGGAGGATATGGGGGTAGGGGGCAGAGGGTCGGATGTATAGGAAACTGGCTAGCGGGGCATGTACAGAAGGTGAGAGCGGGGGGAGGTCTCATTCTCCAGGACAGTCATTAGCGGGGTCCCACCGGGGTCGGTACTGGGCCCACTCCTGTTTAACTCCTATATCTCAGACATCAGAAGTGGTATTAGGAGTGGGATGAGCCTCTTTGCTGATGACTTGAAGCTGTGAGCGGTGGTAATAATCCCTCTTTACAAGACACTGGTTAGGCCCCATCTGGAGTACTGTGTGCAGTACTGAGGCCACACCTTCACAAGGACATTAACCAAATTGAGGCAGTCTAGAGAAGGGTAACCAAAACGGTGCAGGACTGCATCAGAAGATATGAGGACAGATTAAGGGAGCTCAATATGTATACCCTTGAGCAAAGGAGGAGAGAGTGATATGATCAAAACATTCAAACATCTTAAGGGCATTAACAAGGTGAAAGAGTCTAACATGTTTAAATATAAGAAAAATAGCAGGACAAGAGGACACAGCATGAGATTAGAGGGAGGCTGATTAATGGGGAATGGGAGGAAATTCTTTTCACAGAGTGGTGGATGGCTGGAACGGCCTACCTCAGGAAGTGATGGCTATGAATACAGTGCAGGGCTTCAAACAGGCATGGGATAGGCATAAGGGAGCAATACAGATGAGTATGACTAGATAGGCCACTGACAGAGCAAAGCTGATGGCACATTTATAAGGTAGAAAAAGAAATGGGCAGACTGGATGGGTCTTATGTCCTTATCTGCCATCAACCACTATGTTTCTATGGTGGAAGGGGAGATGGGAAGCTGGCTCTCAGGAGGACCTGGAGACTCTGGGGAGGTGGTCACGAGCCTGGAAGCTAAAGTTTAATGCTGGGAAATGCAGGGTTCTGCACCTGGGGCCAAAACCCGCTCATGTATACACCTGGGGGACTGCAGGTTTCTAGGGGAGAAGGACCACGGGGTGGTGATGGATGCCAAAATGAATAACTCAGATCAGTGTAAAGGGCTGCAGCCCAAGCAAATAAAATGCTGGGGTGCATAGCTGGGATAACCTCAAGGAGTCAGGAGGTGCTCCTTCTGCTGTACACTTGCCTGGTTAGATCACACCTTTAATACTGCATGCAGTTTTGGCACCCCTACTTAAAGAGGGACATTACTCTTCTGGAGAGGGTCCAGAGGAGGGTGACCAGGATGATACCGGACTAGGGAAAAGCCCTATGAGGACAGACTGGAGGACTCAACCTGTACTCGCTGGAGGAGAGAAGGAACGGGGAAATGATAGAGGTCTTCAAATATCTCAAAGGAATGAACAGGTAAACCTTGAGGGGTGCTTCAGCTGTTGGAGGTAGAGGCCACTAGGGACACCAATGAAGCTGGACGGGGAAGACTGAGGGGGAAACAAGGAGATGCTACTTCACTGAGGGAGTGGTGGAGCCCTGAATGCACTGCCCAGGGAGTTGGTGGCTACTGCAGATGTGGAGGGGCCAAGAAAGGCTAGGATAGGTATAGGGGGAGGGTGCAACCCAGAGCCCCACTGAGGGGGGGGGACCTTGTAGGGGGGGAATAACGGTGCCCTGGGAAGGCACTGATCATCAAGCAGACTCAGAGTAGACCATAGGGCCTAATCTACTGGCTTCTTAGTATGTTAGTATGTTAATAATGTTGCACAAGCATAACTCCTCATTAAGCTGCGTACGCCCATTGAACCAAGACTTAAAATAATTTTGTGGTACCTTCACCCCAAGAAAGGTTTATGTGGGCCTGGTGTCAATACAGCAAATCCCCCTGGGATGCAGCACCTCCCTATCTCCCCATGATAACACTACACCCATGAACCAGTACTCAGACAAGGAGTTCAAACAAAAGAACAAAACTTTATTTTGAGACTGAAAGGCATTTGTGGTCACTTCACTACCAGTCTCTCCTTCCTTGTAAAGCCTGTTGTGATACAACCTGTATGAAAGGCACTATATAAATGCTGATTTTTCTTCTTCTAAATGGGGAAAAAGGTTAGGTAAGCAATGTGGTACATATGCAGTTCGGCTGGTTTATGCTGTAAGAGTTTTACTTTCACTTTTTATGTATCTAATCCAGTTAGGGATACAGAGAGTTTAGATGTGGGCACTATTTCTTTTTGTCTACCTCAGTTTAATCAGGTTTAAATAGCAATCTTTTGATTGTGTGTTTTATCCCATTCTCTGCTTGTTCTCCTTACGCTATTACCTAAAGCCATTGATGATGGTTAGCATTTTCTCAAATTCCTTGTTGTGCTTCTCTTTGGGATCCCCCATTCCTATTGTACAAGAATGTATGGTTAATGTTTAATGTATTTCAACAGTTTCTATTGTCAAATTGTACCTATTACCATAAGTGAGGTTTTTAGTTCTCCTTATGTTGTATGACTATTGTAAACTAATAAACATAAAATTAACTCAAAAAACAACACAAAAGAAGAGGGAGCATGGCAGAAAGGAACAGGAATTGACATACTGTACATTATCTTCTACTTACACAGTGGAGTTTCATCACCTCATTGGTATGCATGAGATCCCTGCTCTTCTGTGTCAGTCTATGCATCCATCCCCATCCCCCACCTCCCTTGCTCCATCCAGATCTACTTTATTCATGAATCTATGGTAGTAGTACCCCTCCCTGGTTTCTGTGCCACCTCTGCAGCTGAAAGAATGCTGCTGAGTATACACACTACTAACACAGCAGGAGCAAGTGTCAGTGACTAAATAACAAAACTATCATCAACTAATGTGGATCTGACATAACAGAAACAGCCTTTACCTCCATAGTATGTACTGTGCTGAGATAGAAAAAACAGGTAGTCAGTCATTATGTGATGACTCCAATTTATATAGGTATGCAGACAGTGACACTGTAAACTGAAATCTGAGCTCTGGATTCCTTTGCTGCCTATCTGATAATCAGGGAACACTATCGCTTATAACTAATGTTGGTCAGTTAGAACTGTGATCTGGGACTGCTATTCCTATTATCGTGGAACTGTACTAATCCAAGACATGTACTACAAGTAATTACACTGCTTTGAATCAGAATAAATGAAAAAGAATACATATATATATAGGGTGGTACTTTTCATTGGACTTTTGAAAGCCAGTCTCATAAAAACAATTTTTCGAGTCCAATAAAAGGTATCACCTGCAGTATATTTTAAATTTTTCTTCTACATCATAGACTTTAAATTTTATATTTTATTATTTTCATGTAAAAGCATTTCATACTGCATCAACAGGCAGGCAGGTCATATAAAGATGCTTGCTATTAGCAAGCCAAACATTTTAACAGTAACAGACCATAAGCACCCTGAAAGATGTTACAATATTTGGGGGTGTCCTGATGTTAACAAAAATTAGAATTCATAAACAGTGAATTGGGTTAATCCACCCATTCTCAGGATAGTATACACAAGATAAAATTGTCCAGTTATGACCAATGTAGCCAAGAGCAGGGACTGTCAAAAGGTCCAAAACAATATTGTGCACCCTATCAAGGGGTTTAGTGTCCCATTCCTAGGCATATTGGGATAAAGATAACGTTAGCACAGTATTCCTCTGCACAATCAAACAAGTAGCAGTTTTAAACATTTTATAAACACACTATCCTACCTACAATGCAGTACTTACATTAGAAACAACCATTAATTGCATATTTAATACACAACATCGTGTAAATAAACATCAGTCGGTAAACTCTCCTAAACTCTAACAATTCAGCAATATGGAGCGCCATTATGTTTATTACAACATAGCTCAACAGGTGTTGAACTATTTGCTTTAAAGCACTGAATTACTCAGCAATGGTCACTCTACATTTTTAAGTTCAATCAAAAGTCCAACATATGAATATGGGGAGAGAGCAAGGACGTCTTGGGGAGCAATTCAGATTTGCCTTAATGTTCTTACATTAAGATGGGCCCATTGTTCTCAATATGAGCCCGATCGATCTGAAAAAAAGGAGTCATTGTTTTGCCACATGTGTCAAAGAAAATCATTTCAGGACCCACGGTGCCCCACTTCAGCCACAGAAAGACATCCAGCTTCCACCACCTAACCCCTCCCATCAGCATTACTTTTCAAACCAATTACTCATATTTAGGATACCTCTCCTTTGATTCAGATTCTCTCCTCTGGAGGAAAATGTATCCTCTGTTTTTGCAAGGAGTTTTGCTGTTTCCTGAGCATCAGAAAATTGAAAAGCTTTGCCTCTGTAGAGAATCTTTAGGCTGGCCGGCATCAATAGTATATGGTAGACCCAAAGAGAACAAAGATGCGTCAGATGCCATCAAAACTTTTCCTCCTCATTCAAGTGGCATAACTGAGGCCTGGGAACAGATGAACTCTAGAGTCCTGCCAGGTAAGAAGACTGAGGTTCTTGGCATGCTGTAAAATCAAATCTCTCTCTCTCTCTCTCTCTCCGATGGTATGAAACACCACTAAAATGGTGCATGGAGTAGGGTCCCTGTAGCAGCTCATATGCATCGCCACGTAACGATATGGTACACCTTCACAATTTCAAAGTCGTCCTCAAGATTCAGTAGTTGCTGTAACCAGGGTTTCAAGAAAGTTTTTAAGTTATCTCCCTCTGTTTCTTCAGGGAGGCCTACCACTTTAATGTGGGATGCATGGGCTGTATTCTCCAAATTTTCAAGCTGATGGCGGATCAAGGTGTTTTCTTTAGTAAACCCACTGTAATTGCCAAGCTTTATCTGCAGTTTTGTCTCTCCTTTATGTCCTCTGACAAGGTACCCACTTTAGCTGCTCAGTTGCTTCACTTCAGTGTTGTAGTCTTCTAATTTGTGGTCGAGCCCTGTGTGGCCCAAGCAGCATGGCATTAGATGGCTGGGCCACATCTTGCTCCCCTGCCAAGCTTTTTAGTGTCTGCTGGTGCCGACCTTGGGGTCCTCTGGATGAGCTCCTCTGCATTTGCTGCTGCTTTGTTTCCCGCCCTATGGTAGCAATTCAGCACACTCCACCTGCAAAAATGTTTAGTGCATTTGGTAGCTACTGAAGAGTTCTATCTACTGATGCTATCTAGAATGTAATTAGTAGATATTTATAATGGTTATTTTAAAGAAACTGCTTGTCTCTATAGAGCTGTGCAAAGATGCTGCTCACAGCTCGGCTGCTGTACATCATAGACTTAATCAACACGGCTGCCACATTTCTCCATCAGAATAGTCCCAATTAGATCCACTCTGTGGTGCACAATATCTTCTACAGAAATCAGTGTTGGGGAGGGGGACAAAAAAGGATACAAAGGTACAGTAAGTGCAATAGTTTTGTTGGAAAAGTTCACTTCAGCGCCTGCTTTTAATAGAAGCAAAGCAAAACCCAGTTTAACCTGTTGCAAAATACCATACTAATTTCTGATAGCTCATGAATTTTGCTCTTACATTTAGCTAATGCAGCTTGCTTAGGGTGTCAGTGAGTAAATAACTTTGATGAGATTTGAACCTAAACATACTTGTTCACAAGCCTGTGATCTAACCACTAGACCTCATTACCATCTCTCAGTCACATTTTAAGGCTGCTTAGTGAAGCTTAAAGCAGACTGTAGTGGAAATGGGA
Source organism: Neoceratodus forsteri (assembly GCA_016271365.2). Lineage (NCBI taxonomy): Eukaryota > Metazoa > Chordata > Ceratodontiformes > Ceratodontidae > Neoceratodus > Neoceratodus forsteri. The sequence continues at coordinate 429,981,077 of CM057452.1, forward strand.
GGGAACTGGGGAACTTGGTTCTGGGAGTGAAATTAAGTCTGACTCAGTTCCAGGAGCAAACTGAGGAAGGAATGCTTTTATGTAAAGTACTCAGCCCTAAAGGCATTAAACTGACTAAATAAAGTGTAAAATGCAACATATGTAAGAAACATATCACCAGATCCCTGTCAGATATGTTCAATGCCTAATCACATGTGATGGGTTCCTCAGTGAACTGCGCCAAAACTGAAAAGGTGAACTATGTCAATGGGGTGCCAAACACATCAGAGCTGTAGTGCAACACTATAGATTGCGAGGGGTATATACCATTATACAGTGGGTCCCTAATACTGCTTTTTGATTGGTTAACTAACTTTAAGCATGAGTAAATTTCTGCATAACCCTTGCATAAAGAGCCAGTCAACCATATCACAAAGGCAAAAGTAAAACAAGTCAGTACTCCCACTAAAAGTCAGAAATATAAACAATTTTGCTGCCATATTGCTTCCTGCTAACATGTTCTCTTACTAACAAAAACATAAAATGTCCAATTTAAACCCACTTTTCATTTTGTTTTCAAGTATTTGTACACAGCATACCTCACATTTCCACATTAGCTTCAGATGAAATCCAGTACCACTGCTCACGCCTCGTCCTCATATCAGCCCAAACTCCTTCGCTGACATCGCTTGCACCTGCTTTTCCTCCACAACATCTAACATGCAATTTCTGACCAATCGTAAAACATCTCTCTCTCTCTCTCTCTCTCTCTCTTACTCTCTGACTGCAGGAGGTGGAGGTCAACAACATGATTATTGACCCTTTTTCTTGGCAATGGTTACCAATCCCACCACAGGAGCTGCTCACACTGTCTCTGTCCTCTACAAACCGCTTGCACCCTCTTCTTTAACAAGTTAAAAACAACATTAGAAATCATGGTAAAAAAATCACAAAAACATCACAGCATGGGGATACGGCTTTATAACAATCTATCCAGCAACAAAGAACTATTTCATGCAGGGAGGAAAGATAGTTAACAAACATCAATAAAACATTTTAAATAAGTATAACTTGAACTTTCTAATAACTTTGTTTTTAATTATTCACTTACTACCAAATGTATAATCTCAATAATCCTCCAGGGGTGGGTTATGCGGATTTTCCTCTGGTGTGGTTTATGTCACACCACCCAGGTGAAGGTAAATCCATTCATAACCCACATGCTGGAGTGGATTATTGTGTAACTGCATACCAGCTGCTTGACCTTCCTCCCATTTCAAGTAGTTCCCAGAAGGTAGCTGAATCATGCCCAATAAATTTTCCCTGTTGTCCAGTAAATGTGTTTTTTTTTTCATCACAATAATACAACAAGTAAATTACAACTAAGCCACACATTATTTTATATCCCTTACCAAACTAATGCATTAGCAGCCATATTGCCCCTAACCAGAGTCTTTTTCTGAAGGCAGGAATTCTGCTTCTTTCATCTGCTTCATCCACCTCTGGCAGATGCACAATCTGCCTCTGCAACAGCTCCACCTGTTTGCTTCTTATAGCAGTCACTCAGACTAACAGGTCCTGACACAGTCCTCATATTCACTGGGGAATCTCAGCTCACCACTGGTCAACTGAGCTGTCAGTCATTCAGGGCAAGGCTGGAGGTTCAACATTTGGTACTGACTGGCCAGAAATTTGCACCAGGAATCCTGCAGTTCTCTTGTATTCCAGGAGCTCCTTGGGTTCCCTTGCAGTCTATTTTGCTCATTGACTGCATGTGTGACCTCTGATCCCTACTGCTATGAACTTGAGGGTCAGGTGCTCCAAGATGGCTGCCCAGTTTTGTAGTTCACAGAGCTCTGGCCCAAAAGCTTATTTTAAAAGGGCTACTGACCATAACATGTATGTGGTGCTTCAGTGTCTGATTGGTTAGGGCATGTGGCAGGGAATCGCTGCGCTGTGGTGAGCGCTGGTCATGCTGGGCCATAATCTACAGGTGGATGCTGCTTTGATGGTTGGTTGTGAGTCACAGTCATGCTGGTGTAGGAGGCACTGACTATATCATGCTCCTCCACTCTCTCTGCCAGCTCTCATTTGGTCTCTACTGCAGACCTAGGGCTCGATTTTGAGGTTGATGCCGGGCTTGGGTCAAGCCCAGCATCAACCCTGTTCTTGGCACAGCTGTGCCAACTTATTCAATGCAACTTCACCCAATTTTAGTACATTGGGTGTCAGTATAACACTTTCTACACTTTACAGCGGCTTGTGCCAAATATTTGATGCAAGCCCTGTAAAGGTCCACAGCATGCTGCAGGTTAGACTTGGGGAGCTAGTATAGCTTGTGGTATTTGGGGCTCAGGAGTGAAACCCGACTGGCGCCAGGAGAATGCTGCAAGTCCCGTGTGCTGTATGAACGGTGCATCAGGGCCTTGTGGCATTTTCGGCTTTTGGAAAATTTAGCCCCTAGAGTTCACAAGGGCCAGAGAGCAAGGTAGTATGGCAGCAGTCTGGCAGGGCTCCAGGGAGCTGAGGGGTAAGCCCACACTATGGAAGTTACACCACTAGACGGTTACATAAAACATTTACCATTTTTTTCTCCACCCGTGCTCATGACTTCCCACCCATGGGGCTCCACAGGCTACGCCCAGCCCCACTGTCCTTACCCAGCCTCCTCTGGTACCCATATGGCAGCTGATCCCTGGGATATCCCGGCGTATACCTTCGCCGGGCGGGTCCCCCTCCTCCTCTTCCGAGGAATGCACCGGAGAGAGGGGATGACCCCAGCGCACTCACTACTAGGGCCCGGGGATGCTGCTGAGGAGCAGAAGGCCCTGGGAAGGCACTGGAGGCTCAGGGAACAGAGAGCCATCATCCGTCGGCCAGCGAGCAACTTTTCCCTTTTTCTGTTGGGGGCAGCATAGTGACGTCATGGCATATGCCGACATCCGCTCCTCCCCCAGTAAGCATTTGGGCCGTGCATCCTGTGATACTCCCAGCCTCCACTAGGGCCAGCAGGCACCAGACCAATCCCTACCTCCCCGGAGAAGAAGAGCTGTCCATGGACACTCAATCATTCTCCCCGGCCGGCCCTCCAGCGACCTGTGCTTGTTCCCAAACCCAGGTCGCTGGCATCTACAAGTGGAAATCCAACCACTCGCGCCGTGGGCTGGCAAAACATTTACCATTTGAAGTGCAATGCATAACAAAATAGACACAAATTTAAACTGGCAAACCCAGTAATGTGACACATTATTCAGTCATTAAATGCCTGCTTCAGCAACCAGGTTCTTAATCCACTTTTAAATAGCAACAATACCACTTTGAGATCTGAGATAAAGACAGACAGAAATCCAATTTCATAATAACCTAGAAATACCTGCATTATCCAACTTTATCAGTAGAAGTTTATGAATAGATATCCCAAGTTTCCCTCTGTCACCTCACCTCACCTTTGGCCTGGCACTCAGTCCCTCTTTGGCTTGCATGTATGGGCCTCTACCTATTGAGACCTCACTGTCTGTCCAGGGTTGCTCCTCATTCCTGCCTCCTGGACTCCTTAGCAGCTTACCCCCTCTCGATGATGCCCAGCCCAGTCAGGAGGATGCCCAGATTAGGAGTATTCAGTGATGAGATTTATGGAGTGAAGCTTCATCATCTGGGCAAGTATAGACATTCGGCATCAACTGCCCACACCTGATCATTTTCAGTTTTTCTTCCTCCACTGGAGGGTGGTGGAAGTATATGCTTATCACTGAGTGTCAAGCAAGACATGGCTCCCCCTCCACTCAATGCCACTCTTCTGCACTTTCACCCGAGGCAATCAGGAGAAGTACTGAGCAGTGAGGACCACCCTTCCACCCTGGAGGAGGATGGCATGGGTTGGGAGGCCCACCCAGCCCCCATTCTGTGATGGTGCATATGGTAGGCAAATTCAGTTCACGGTGACAGTAAGTGGTGCCCACCACCACTCTGCTGTCAGGCTGACCATATCAAAAGCTTCTATTATGCCAAGAAGATGCAGTAGTTGTGATTACTACCACATTAATGTACTGAAGGATGGAGGACTGATAGAAGAACATCCTCATGCTAGACCTGTAGAGAAGCCTATGGAAAGCATTGAAGTAGTTTCTTTTTCCATAATGGTTTTTATTCTCTTTAGGTAGAATGGGCAGCTTCTCAGTCCTGTCCCCATGCACTTGTAGACACCTCTTACCTCCTCTTGGTCAGGGAGTCCTATCTCCTGTGGATTCCCTCCCCGTGGTAGGGCCTGGGTAGAGGGCCATTCCTCCCCCCCCCCACATGACACATCCAGATCCCTCCCAGATTGGAGCAGCAGAGTGGGCCACAGCGTGATGGGCAGGCTTCACAAAGCCAATCCTCCATGTTTTCCTTCTGTTTTGTCCCTGGGCCCACAGACGTGCAGTGAGCACAATGTGCATGCTCCGCCTCTGTGGAGATGTGCCTGTCACTCTGTCCATGGGATCCTCTCCCACTGTGTGACTTGCTTGTGCTGCCACCCACATACCTCCAGCTGGCAGTCAACAGTGAGACACAGCAACCCCCCTCCTTGAGGGAGGAGAGCAGTCCTACAAACACTCAATCATCCCTCACCCTGACAGCCCCTGTGTACCCACATCCGTTTCTGAACCCAAGTCTCTGGTGTAGCAGGAGGTGAGGTGCTCAGCGTCTCAGTTCTCCATGCCACTGGGCGGCACTGAAGTAGTTTCTAAATGGGAAAGAATAGCATTACACACAGTTCAGTCTGCAGCATTGCATATATTAGGCTGAAGAAAGACTGCTGGATAGTTTGACAAAGGCAGTTTGTCATCTGCTTTATGACTGGGAACAATCCAAACTTGAGTGCATTTCACTGACACAGCCTTCTAGCCTTCTGTTTGCAATAGTAGATTGAAAATATACAAGGGGTGATGGAGCAGTAGCTTTGACTATCTGTTTATGTAAACAATTTTGTAAGAATGCCATTAGGCCCACAGCAGAACTGTCATCCAGTTCTGTTAAAATTCTTTTGATCTCCTGAGGGGGGCATGTTACATTGGGCATTTTTGATAATGTACAGTACTACGACAATGCAACCATGGAAAAATCTGTGTTATTGAAACATGAACCAACAAAGTTGTCCATAGTAGAAAGTGATGTTTCAGCTATTTTTTCACAGTTGAAAGGAGTATTGGGTATTCAGGATCTCTGGGAGACAGACTGAACTGCAGACTAGCTTTTTTATGACAGAAACTATCCGACTGGTGTACTGGTGAAGTGTTGCATTTGTTTTACAAAACTGCTGTTTTTGTTCTTCATCCTGTTATTTTTTTCCCAGTTAGTGTTTATGACTTTTTAGATATCCTGAACATTGTGGTTTTGATTTTCACCAAAGGGAGGCACTATAGCAGAGGTCCATGGTTTATAATATGAGCTATACCTGACTTTTTAATGTAATAAAGGTGCTCAACAAATCCTTGCTGCTGAAGTTAGTATTCTAGTATTCTGTTTGCAGAACATCAAAGATTTTGTTTTGTCTAGCACTTACAAGGACAACCCAGCTGAGATGCAGTGTGGACCTGCTTCTACCTATTTTATTCCTGACAGGTACTAAAACACATGACGGTCAAGTAACTGTTTAGGTCACAAGGTGGGTAAGTGGTGGCAGTGGGATTTGAACCTTGGTCTCAGTGGTCCTGCTCTGAACTCTGTTAAACTACAATGCCTCTCAAAGGCTACACTACACTACACTAGGCTCTCTTAGCACTTTCAAAGTTGGCTAAATGGGACATTTTTAGCCAGGCTATCCCTAGTTTCCATTGTGGTTCACTTCTTCCCATTTCCACAGCTAGTTGGCCTGGAGCACTGAGAGGATAAGTAACTTGCCCAAGTCAGACACTGAGTATTTATCTGCAGCATGGTTTAAACTTGCAGTCTCCTGGTTCCTAAGCTGGTTCCCTAGCCAGTAGACCATACTGCCTCTTTTGCATGAACAGATTCAATACAGCACGGATCCGAACAATAAAAGTGACCAATCAGTTCTCACTATCGCTTCCAGTACTGAGTGAGTGGGGGTAGTCCATGATGACAGCGATAATAAATGAGCGACTGTAGAAACAGTGACTCATTTATATAGCTACCATGAATGGCTACCCTGCTAGGGTAGTGACCGTATAGTGAGCAGAGTCACCGGAAGGGGAGGGATAGGGAGGTTGAGGGGAGGGACAGGAGGGAGGGGTTTGTATGGGTCGTGGGATCCTGCTGCAGCTGAGCCAGCCCTGATGTGTGGTGGTGAGGGTGGCTGGCTACTGTACAGCAGGAACTGGGTACATGACCTGCTGGGACTATTGTATTGCAGCTGCTTGTGGTTGTTTTTTTTTCTGTGTTTCACCCTCCTCGACATGCACCCCCCCCCGGAGTTGCTAATCTTTAGTCGGGTTGCGGGGGGCACAGGGGGGGATGCAGGCCCCCCACATAAACACTTCTGCACTGTCTGGAAGTCGGGTCACTGCTAGTTGTATGCTGCTGAAATGGTTTTTGACATACATTCGCAATGATAGTGACCGCTGTTTTTGATTGCTATCATCACATGGAACCGTGGAGGGTCAGTGTGGTAGCTGACAGAAACTGTAGGTGCCTGTCAAAAGATTAGATTCATTTGCAGGATAAAATACTAGGAGCTAGAAAATCCTGAGTTGTATGCTTTTATGCAGTTTTCAGGATAAATTACGAGAACATGTACTGTAATGTTGACAAGGACAACCTGCAGTAGGTTCAAAGTGGTTTTCTAAATTAAACTGTAATATCTAAATAAGGAAGTAGATACCTGGGACGGTGTATTTTATTGTCCAGCAGTTTTGTGGAAAAGTGCCACAAACTCTAGGACACAAATTTGTGCCATGATTCTGGGGATGACTATAATTAAAGGAGAATTTCAGTTACAGTTTACTAAATATATGTGTGTAGAGTGTTTTGATTTGTGTGTGTAATTCGAAGTGTCATTTCCTTGTTTGTTGTTTGGATTTTTTTCGTGAATTTGCCTCACTTGTTTTATGGGCCACTGGGGATCTCTATGTTGTGTGTGTTATTGCCATCCCTATAGTGCTTTCTGTGTCATGTGACAGTGATGCATCCGAGATCATCGATTACATGAGTGTTTGTTATTGTTCACTGCAACGCCACTATGTCCGTTATTCTGGCCTCAAATAAATAACTCTTTCTAATCCAATCTTTGTTTTCAAGGTATATGCTTGGGTCTAGTCATACTGTAATACATACAAGCTGCTCTCTCACAGAGAAAGATTGCCACTACTTCAATTCAGCTTTGAAACTCAAATGATCAACTTTATAAGAACAGAATTATAGATTTTAAGCTAAACACAAACCACAGACTGAGTTTGTAAGAAACCTGGTGAGCAAATCATTAACTCCACAACCTAATGTGATTAGGATTCTGAAGCAGCAAGCCACAGTGTCTAAGATGATGTCATCTCTCCAAGCATGACTGAGAGAGATAGAAATAACTCCACTGTTTTCAGCCACTGTATAGAAGTTAACAAATGCAAATTGAAAGAAAACCACAAAACCAAAAAGTATGACATTTTCAGGAAGCTTTAATCATGACACACGGACTTGAATGCAGGCTTATTAACAATATGCAAAAACCTTTGCACATGATCTTTAAAGATGTCCCCACCCCCCATGGAGAATCGGGTTGGTGAGTTGAAGTGCTGGGGATTTTGTCTCTGTGCTTTAGTTTTACTTGCAGAAATACATCAGTTCTTACTTGCAAACTAAATATTTCTATGTATTTATGTGAGTGCGCTGCTCCTGTGTTTGTCTTCCTATTTAAAGATGCTATAGAAATTCCAAATTGTATTACTGTATTTGAATGCTCTTATTTTAGTACATGCAAAAGGTTTCACAGTCCAAAGATTTTGCCTAACAGCTGATTTGTTGCAAAGAATGTTTATTTCATTATCTAGCTTCCCAGTTGCTGGCAGGTTTTAAAGTGCAGCATCCAGTTTCTCGGCAACCAGAAAGAAACAGTAAACCCAGGAATAAACCAGCAGCAAATAATCGCTGCAGAGAAAAATGATAGTAGAGATAAGTGGGAAAACAAGCTTTCTGTAAGGAGAATTCACCACTCCTAGTACAGGCCAACAGAAAGTGTTTCTGCTCTCATCTAGTGCACTTTATTAACCCACTGTAAATCTGCATGTAAAGGGAGAGAATCCATGGAGACTCGTAGTGTTTATATCCTACTGATGTTCTGTTTACATGAAACAAAACAGAAACATGCTCTGTCACTCAAATGGCTCTTTTAGTGAGCATACTTCCATTTGTTTTTAAAAAACGAAAATCTCTTTCCTTAGTGCTATATCCAGTTAGTGCTGTCAATATATTTTACATAATAAATAGTTAAGCATTTAGGCACAATCCAGGGGTTGGGTTAATAATCCTCTATGGGAATCATAAGACACAAGACGTAGCCGAGTGTCTTATGCCCCCAGGGTTAGATTAACAAAGGTAACTCAACACCTAGAGCACCTTAATGGCTACAGCATTATAAAAATAAAAGCTTTTCTATTTTTAATTGTTTTTATAGTTTAAAGCAGCAGTGCAATGAGAAATGTTTTTCCAAAAAGGTAATTTCAGCTACAGTTAATAAAAATGTTAGCACGCCTGTCAATTCTACTTTTCTATGTACTTCCTATGCTGTGCACCATGTTTTGTTTTTTCTTGATCCCTACTCCTTGCCAGGTTTACATTACTATTTCTTGGTCAAATGTGGCAGCCATAATTTTTTCTTGAGAAAAAAAAAAACTAAACCATCTTGAAAATAGGACTTTGGTCCTATGGTGTATAAAGTACCAACATGTTTCTGTATAAAAATAAAGATTTTTACTACTACTAAATGAAAACAAATATATGTAAGTGGTTGCCATACCAGGGCTCTTGAGGTTCACCTTTTCACCCCTTCGGAGGAGGCTAGTCTGGGTTCCCTAAGGTGTGCTACACTGGAGTAAAGTGGTGCAGTGCCTCCATCTGAATAATAATATTGGGTACTGGCTACTGAAACACAAGCTACACACCCTCAGGAAACAATGCATACACTGCCCGCACAGTCCCTCCCCCCACAGCAAGCAACACTGCAAACAATGACAGTCCCAAAACCATAAAATGCTATTTAAAACAAATAGTTTGCTGGCTCTGTAGCACTGCCTGCACACTCCCTCCCCCCACGGCAAGTGACACTGCAAACAATGCCAGTCCCCAAACCATAAAATGCAATTTAAAACAAGTAGTTTGCTTGCTCTATGGCGCCCAGCAATGGAGGATCGCTCTGGCATGTTGACAACCAAAGTCTGTGCCCCAAGCCCAGGACATCAGGAGCGGAGGCCGGCGAGGAGGGATCAAGAGCGTCTCATAGATGCTCTCCTCCCAGGAGGGAGGGAGGGATGCTGTCACATCGCTCTTTCGTGACTTCTGGTGGTCGTACAAATGATGGTATGGGTGACCTTATGCTGTCACATGCTCCCCGACAGGGCAGCTATGAACACACAGCCAGTGGGGGGGAGGAGGTGGGCAAGACCAGAAAAAACAGGAAAAATTACTGCCGCGGTCCCCGATAATGGCCTAGAGTAGGCTTCCCTATGCCACCCCAGGTCATGCAGCATGGACTGTTCCAACCCCTCCTGCCAAAGTCCCCAGTTAAGCCCCTCGCTAAGTATCGGTCAGAATCAACAGGTATGCCTGACACATAGATACATAGAACTTATTGGCAGATAAGGACCATCTGGCCCATCTAATCTGCCCGTTTTTTCTGTCTTTAACTTACGCTGCAGACTGTAGTTGATCTCTGGCTTTCCTACTTCTTCTTTTTTCTAATGTTCCCTTGTGTGCGTCCCATGCATTTTTAAATTTCTCCTCCATTTTTACCCCTACCACCCCTGTCGGGAGGCTGTTCCAAACATCCACCACCCTCTCTGTAAAGAAATATGTCCTTACATTATCCCTGATTCTTCCTCCCTCCAAATTCATCTCATGTCCCCTAGTTCTGGTCCATCTTCTTTTCTGAAAGATACTGCCCTCCTGTACCTTACTGATCCCTTTAAGATATTTATATGTCTCTGAAGCCCTGGTGCCATCTATCCAAGAGCTATTACTCCTGCCTTGTGGACCCATAAATAAGGTTGAGGGCCTGGTTTAGATTTTAAACTGGTTCTTTCCCCAAGGTGACATAAATGTGCAGTGCCTCCACCCAAAGTAAACATTTAAGTGGGCTGTAAATCACCTTGTACAACCCTCTGGGATGCTGTACCCATCCACGATACCATACAGTCACCCCAAACATGCCCCAATAACCAAAACCCCATATTTTATCAGAATTAAAGGCTCACTCTAATAATATGCTTGGCACACGAGAGTTATGCAAGAACAGTTAAACAACAAATTTTTACAAGAGGGTGGGGGTTAGGAAAGGGTAAATTGGAGCAGAAGTTAATTATTTACATTTGATTTAGATTGGCATTTGAAATTGGCATTCTTGGCATTACAATAAAATAATTATTCTTACATTTTAACCTTAGACATTAATCACAGTGGCCTCTCACCAACCTCTGATTTATTCAGGTGTTAAGTGCTCCCTACTATCTAGCTGCATGAGTGGCAGAAAACTTGTATTAGATGCCCACAAACATACCAGTTCTAGTCTGAATTAGAACCCTACAATTCTAAAACCTTATCTAGGTACCCAGTACTAGAGTTCCTAAAGTTGTAGGCCTGTTAAATGATGCAGCTGAGGTGACCGGTATTGCAGCTGGATGGAGCCCTTAAAGAAAATTAGATTAACATCTTTAATCCTGGGACACATTTCAGACTGTAACTTTGCAGACAAACAGCAACACTTCCTTGCTTGGCTAGCTAGAGACTTTAGCTTACTGAACTTGGCACATTTGAAATAACTATTTACAGTTTCCATTAGGTTGGCAGAGGGTGGCTCTGCCTACTCACGGGTTTGAAGTCATCGGCGAAGTCGAAATCAGGCTGTACAAGGCAGACTCAATGCTGAGATGCTTGGCAAAGGCTTACAGCCAGGAACCCCTTTACTGACTACAGGATCTTGTAGCTTTTGCAAGCTGGAACAATGTCTCCCAGCTTCTTTTGAAGTGGCCCGACCTGTTTTGGGCTTGAAGTCACACTCTGGCACAGACCAGGCCGGAACTGGGGCTGGCACGCTTCAGACCCCCATGTCTAGGCTATGCCCCTCAGGGGGAAGCACATATGGCAGTGCATAGCTGGCGCACTATCAGGCTGTCTCCCAGGCTGATCTGGAATACACAGACTTTTGCATTCAGCACATTTACATTTAGCACATTTTACTTTCAGCACGTCACAGTCTCTTCAGCTGCTGCCAGCGTGGCAGGCATGGTCTCTCAGTGTTCAAGACACAGTCTCACAGATGGATGCATTCCCCAAGGCTAGGGTGGACCCAAAACTTGCACAGTCCATGTAAAGACAAAATCTTTTTCTTAAGTTGCAGATGGAGCTTGAGGTATGGCTCCCAACCACTTTAAACTTTACTTGTTTGCCGGCCCGGTGGTGCTGAGGGTTGAGGCGCTGGACGCCACACCTTGCGCCAGGCCGGCAACCCGGGTTCGGGAGCAGACCTGGACCGTTGGGGGTCAGCAAGGGAGGAGAGGGATTGAGCATCTACAGGACTGCTCTCCTTCTCATGGGAGGGGTGTGCAGCTGTCGGAGCACTGGGCGGCCTTCGGAGGCTGGGGGTGACGAGTGCTCCTGGCAGTACAGGGCAACATGTTGGGGCAGACGCTGGAAGGAGCATGCAGAAGCATGCATGCTCCTGTCCTTGGCGCCATTACACGCCACACACATCTGGGGCAATCTGAATAGGGAAAATTGAGCACTAGTCATGGCGCTGCATGATGGCCTCTCTATGGGAAAGCTTCAGCTCTGAGGAGCACAGCAAAATTGGATCTGATCCTGGTGGATGAGCAAGAAGGGGCTCACTAGCACCTCACATTGGGGGTAAGCCACGGGATGAAGCTGCAGGACCAAATAGGAGCCGAGGAAGGTCCTCGGATGGTGGCTGGAGACCATGGAGGATGCCAAGACGTGAAAAGGTATGCTGACTGGTTGCCTAGGGGAGAAAATGACTAAGAAAAAGATTCACTTTTTCAGATGCTTCTCAAAGCACAGTACACATTAAAAGTCCCTCATGACTATGCTGGCATTTGCAGTTCCATCTGACACTTTACTGTCCTCAGAGGCAATGTCAGGAAGAGCCACGTGCTCAGGGTGCTCCCCTTCCTGTCCTGAAGGCACTTTCAACAGTCACATTAGGCATTTCACCACACTGGACCCATCTTTGCAGTATCAGACATCCACCCATTTTTTGGCGTTAATCAGATGCAGGGTGCAGACAGACATTCAGCACTTCTTGGCTCTCTGGGCTTCTCGGCCGCAAGCAGGTCTCTAAATATCTCAAACTTGTAAGCAGAAGTTTACTCACTCAGATTGATTTAGCAAGCTTTTCAGTTCCTGAAGTACAGCTTCATCAGTACTCTCACTACTGAGGCAAAACATTTATGCAGCTCTCACAGCTGAAGACGATTCAGGTTTCTCCCACAGTTTCCCCAAAACATGGAAAGGCAGAAACTGGCCCTGGGGACAGATTTTGGCAACCCCCTGGCCAGCGACTTTCATTTCTGCTAGCCACTTGTCTTCTGGCAGAGGCTGAGCACCCCCTCCCTTGCGCAGGGGCTCCAGCTGAATGCACTAAGTTCATTCTCTCTGCTGAGGGCCACAGCCCCGCCCTGTGGAGGGGCTCGCATTGAACTGAACTCAGGCAGAAATGTCCCTGGGTTTTGGGAGCTCTCTGAGGCTCCTGATTGGCTGAATCCCATTGTCCATCTTGAAAATGAATGTTCATTAGGCCTCCTCGATGCCTGATAGGCCCCCTGTTCTGGTGACTAAAATTAGTGCCTGCTTTTTCCCCACAAGCCTTTGGTAAAGTTCCAAGAGTTTCTAGCACTGTCCTAACAATATCTGCACTGAAACCTGGCTTTCTGATTGGCTGCTGTACTACAAATATGGCTGCTTGTATACACAGTTTCCTTGCAGTCCATCACAGTCCCAACATCAAAGTCCTGGTGCAGCCAAAGAAAATATTTTATTTTACTTTTGGCCCCACCGTTCCATAGCCATAAATGTGCCCTTTTAACTGCTGCCATAATTAAACATTCAGGTGCAGTCCTTAGCCTGTCGCTGCTGCTGAAATACAGTGCCCTTGGGCAGCAGAACAGGCAGCTCATAAGTGTCTCACAAAGACAGACTGGTGCAGCCAGTGTAAACATTATTTTTTTACATAGCTCTCTTTATTTGATAGTCCCTATTTTGCCCTGTTGAATGCTGCCCTCATTTAACATTTTATTTTACCATGGCACCTGTCGCTGCTGCTGAAATATGTAATCCCCTAGCAGCAGACAGGCAACTCATTAATATTCATTTGGGCTCCTAATTAACATTCAAGAGCCCCTGTTCCTAGCACTCATTATACTCTTTGGAAGAAGCCAGCAGCTCCGCTATGATCCCAAGGCCCACTGAGGGTTTAGGGTTTAGGGCACCATAAAGGACTCGGGCCATTGCGGCGGTGTGAATCGGGAACAAACATGGATGCAGCAGGCACCGGAGACAGACAGGAGGAACGAGCAATTATGTAAGCCCCCATTGGGGGGGCCGTTGCATCTCTATCATGTCCCCCCTCTCTTCGCATCTTTAGAGAATACATATTGAGGTCTTTCAGCCTCTCCTCATATGACTTCTGATGCATCCCCTGTACCATTTTTGTATCCCTTCTTTGGACTGCCTCCACTTTGTCTATGTCCTTCCTGAGATGCGGCCTCCAAAACTGGACAGTGTACTCCAGATGAGGTCTCATTAATGATCTGTATAAGGGCATCACCACCTCCTTTTTTCTGCTTGTGATGCCTCTCCCTATGCACCCCAAAATCCCACTGGCCCTTCTAACCACCTTCTCGCACTGTCCAGCCACCTTTAGGTCCTCAGATATAATTATTCCTAGATCTCTTTCTTGTTTGGTGTCCAACAGTACCTCCTCCCACCACTGAGTACTCCTCTCTCGTGTTCCCATGACCTAAGTGCATAATTTTGCACTTCTTTGCATTAAATCTCAACTGCCATACATTTGATCAATCCTCTAGCTTGCTGACGGGTCAGACCTAAGTGTCTGATGGGCAATATGCAGTGGAGCTGATGCCACCTGGGCATATCGGGGAAGGTCCAGTGAGAGACCCTGAAGGGGAGGGACTGTGGCAATCACGGGTTAAAAATCCTGTAACACTCCCCCTCCACATTGGGGGCTTACATCTGCCTATTTATCTCCCACTGCTCCCGTTCTCCTGCTCCCATCCATGGAGCACCTCCCGGTATGCCTGCCAGATCCCCGTACTTATTCCCTGTCTCACCGCCACAGCCCAAATCAAGAAAGGTGCCCTGGTTCCCCTTGCAGCCCCAGTGTTTAGTCTTAGCCCATTTTGGGCTTCAGAGGCCGATTGTGAGTCACCAGCAGCAGTAGGAAGATGCCAGCGATCGCGCATGCGCAAGCTGCCCTTTGCTCTCCCGACCGCTAACTTTGCCGCCTAACAGCAGATGTTTGTGATGTCATAGTACCTGCCCTCCCACTGGGGACCGGTAACCTGAGCAAAATGGCCAAGAAGCCACTTGGGAGGTTAATTTTAAAGCCTGAGTGAGGGCAGCACGAGGGGCTCATGAATAGTAATGAGCCCCTCATGCATATTAATGAGGGTTCTGTCTGTCCCCGAGGAACTGCATGTTTTCGGTGGCTGTTGCAGAGTAAAACTGTAAATAACAATAAAAGTAAAGCAGCAACTACCATGGACAATAAAGGGGCCAATAAATGTCTGGGGCTATATTAAATAAATGTGTTTTACTGGCTGCACCAGTTCTATGTTGGGACTCGGAACAGAAGCCTGCCTGCTGCAAAAGGTGGCTCTAAAACATTGGCAGCAGCAACAGGCTTGGGACTGAGAGAAAACATCTAATCTGGGCAGCAATCTCATGGGCACAGTAGCCATTATTGAACGGTGGCGCATGTGATTAATGTAATTTTCCTGGCTACACCAGAACTTTTAATTTGGAGCTGTGTTCAGACTGCAAGGGGACTGTGTGTGTTAGCAGCCATGACAGTGCAGAAACAGCCAATTGGAAAGCCAGGATTCTCAACCAGGATTTATGGGACTTTTGCCAGAGCTCATGGGCCACAGCTAAAGGCTCATTGGAAGCTGCAGCGACCTAATTTCAGGAGCCAAAATAGGAAGCCTATAGTGCATCGAGTGGAGTTAATGAATATTCATTTTTGGACTGACAGGCAGGATCAGCCAATTGTTGCGGGAACAGAAAACAGCTTCAGCCAATTGGGAGACTCAGAAGAGCTCCATAAAGACAGTGTTTTGGCTGTGTGAGCAGTTCCATTGCGTGCTCCCCACAGGGTTGGGGCTCAGGCCCTTTGCTCCAAAATGGGCCTAGTGATCCAGTGCAAGACCCTCCACAGGGAGGGGGCTTTCTTCTGCCAGAGAGACAAAGTGGCTGCAGGCAAAAGAAGTCGCCAGCCTGGGGGTTGCCATATTGTCCTCCAGGGCTGGCCAGCACCTTTCCATGCTTTTGGAAAAACGTGGGCAACCTGAGCCTTCAGCGGGGAGAGAGCTAAATGGAAGTTCTTTTTCAGCAGTAAAAGTACTAAAGCAAACCTGGATCCTTCAGAAAAAAGAAAGCCATTTCTGCAAGTAATCTGAGTGTGTAAACTGATTCTAACAAGAGCAAGTATGGGAAGTATTTAAGAGCAGCGAAGCCTAGAAAGTAATGTTACTGTACAAGCTCACGAGATTCTGCAAGGGGCAGTGAAGCCCAGCTAGTTTCGACTGTGACCAACTGTCTGCACCCTAGTTTAACCAAAGCAATAAAAGGGTGGACACCTGTTTAGTGACCAGAGAAGGGTCCAGTTTGAAAGTTATACAAATATGTCTGACTTAAGTAGTGCACAGGGCTGATGGGAGTTCCCTGACCATGCGGAAATTCTCCAGACAGTGCCTGGTGGGCCAGTAACTGTCTATATGTCCAGCTGGGAGCTGCAGTTGCCATCGAGAACCACAAGGGACTGTGTCTGTGTATCTGTGAGCCTGAGAGAGCTGCTAAAGAACTGTCTTACTGCCAAGTAAAGTGTGAGCCTGGAGAGCTACGGGAATTAATTGTGTCTAAGTAAAGTGTCTGAGTCTGGAAAAGGTCTACAGTTTCAGCTCTGCCAACAAGTGAAGTCTGCTAACGTAGCAAGCCATGCTTCATGATCAGTCTAGGTTTAAAGTTGTTCTGAAATGGTAGTGCGCCTTGCCTCAAGCTCAGTATAGCAAGTGTCTCAAGCCGTAAAACCCGATCTCAGTGCATGTGATTGCAAGCACTGTAAGCATCTGAGTCACCCTAGCTGGGGAGCAAGTACCACTCGTGTTGAAATCTGTGTGAGCAAGCAAAGGACCAGAATTGCTTCTAATGGCTTCTAGTTGAAGGATTGTAATAAAGAAATATGTAAATGTGTTAAGTAAAATGAGTGTGCTAAATGCAACACAACCATCAGATTGGGTTTTGGGACACAGCCTGGGAGTGTGCCACCTTGGCACTCCCGTATTTGTTTCCCCCGAGGGGTATAGCCTAGACGTGGGGTCTGAGATGTGCTGGCCCGGGTCCCAGCCTGGTCTATCCAGTAAAGTGATCCCAGCCTAACAAGGGACACTGGTCAGAGAAATAAAGAGTGTTGTTTCCACCTGCAATTGCTGCACCATCTGACGGTCATTTTGGTTCTCCTGGCTACAAACCTTTGCCAACCTCCTTGTCTCCCAAGGTCAGGGTCTGCCTGCTATGATCACCTTAATTCTATGCTGCAACCTAATTGTGACTAACCAAATGTGACTTCGAAGTAGACAGGGCCAGTGCCCTACCAAAAAGCTAAAAGGGACTGTACATATTTAAATGTGTTCAAATGGACTAGGCCATCTGGCCATGGATACAGTTGTTTTAGGCAAGATACAGAGAATACTGGATGGGCAGCTATGCACAGCCAGTGTGTTCTGCCATAGAGGGGTTCTGATTCCCTCTGACCTCAAGAGCGAAGCTCGAGGTCCGTAGGAATCAGAACCCTGAGATGGCAGAACACAACTGGTTATGCATAAAGTTGCTCATCCTGTATTTTTTATAGTGTATAGTATTCTGTGAAATGTGTGCATCGTGTTGTTTTCTCTTTCACAATGAAACTGACTTGTGCAGTCTCTAGAGGTTCTAGAATGCTGTTCTACCACAGAAGGGTACAATCACATTCCATGACCTTAAAACCGGTACAACAACATTTTGAAAAGGATGGATTTCTATATAGAACAGTCAATCAATCAATCAATCAAATTTTTATTTATATAAGGCACCCTTCCAATGCTCAGGGCGCCTTTACATGTTATAAAACGTATTACAACATTGTAAAATATATATAAAACATTCATAAAATCAAATTTAATATGTTCCAGAGAAGGCTTGATTAAATAAATAGGTCTATAAACAATTTTTAAACCCTTCTACAGTCTGTCTATCTCGTATCTGATGTGCTTTACTGTACACTATAAGTGTGTTTTGTGTGTTTAATCTGCTTATTTTCTTCAAGGGCCCCAACTAGCTATCCAACATACAGCTGCACAGTCCATCAGGCCTGCACCACTCTAAAAACGTTAAAGTTACTAGGTACCCAGGTTTGTGTAGGATTGCAGGGTCTTACACAAAGTGGGAATTGGTACCAGTGCGGCATTAATGATAAATGTTCTAAAGGTTGGTGGGTGGCCACTGTAATCTGGAACCGATTTAAAATGCAAAATGTTGATCCAAACCAAACTTAATCAAAACCAATCTACCTCAATTGTAAATAGCATAACCTCTATTCCAATTCACCCATCTTAGCCCTTTCCCATGTAAATAAACTTGTTGTTGTTTGTTCTTGCAGATACCTGTCTTGTGAGCATATTATTAGTAGTAAGTCACTAATTACCAGAATGGTCTGAATTGGGGAAAAGTTACTGAGGCATGCTTGGGGTGGCATCAAGGTAAGGTAAGTGAATACAGCTTCCCAGAGGGCTGTGATAGACTAACTCTAGCCCACTAAACGGTAAACTCTAGATGGAGGCGCCGCGCAATGTACTAACTTGGAAAAGAACCTGATTAATGTTAAAAATAGGAACCCAGGGGGGTGTTGTGGAGCACACCTACTGATGAGATGTGCAGAGAGAGATCTTTGCTAATCTAGAGGTTTTAGCTTTAAAAACTAACTATTTTATTAAGAAATTTCTGAAAACAAAACTTGAGCGAATTCTTTGCATCAAGCTGATCACATCTATATAATTTTGGTGATGGGGCACAACAGAGCCACGGAGGTGGACAGAAAATCCACCATCTGTTGAGCAGCAGCCACCGATCGAGCCACAACTGCAACCACTGCTGGGGTCGGAACCTCCCTGGAAGGCCCCTACAGAGGTCCATGCAGGCAATCGACTCCAAAGTGGAGTCAATCTTAAGATTTCAAGAGCAAGATACTAAAATTGAGGTTGCTACACAAGCTGCTGCAGCTGCAGAATCCATGGCCACAAAGGTACCCGCTGGCTCTAGTAAATGACACAGGAAAATGCCCAACTGAGATATCGCTTGGAGGCAGTGGAGAATGCACAAAGGGTAGCAAACGTTAGGATAGTGGGCTCCCGAAGCTTGTGACGGAGAGGGCCTGCTTGATTTCCTAGACGCATTGGCTGCCACAAAATCTACACTTGAGGATTCCTGGTTCCAAATCACTTTAAAAGCTCACCATGATATCACCAAGAGTGGCAGTGGGCTTACAGGACTCACCTCGAATGATCTTGTTGGTTACTTCTGTGTGACTACTCGAGACCTTATTCTGCAAGCTGCAAGAGGATTGGGCCGGCTCAGTTTCCAGGGCAAAACCATTCACTTATTCCCAGACCTGTCCTTTGCTACACGGGCTAGACGAAAGAAATTCGATGGGGGTGAGGGCCAGGCTAAGATCCTTAGGCAATTCCTGTGGAGGGTAGGAAGAAATAGGCTGTTGGTTAACTAGGATCTCAGGCCTATCCTGTAGGTAGGAAAATGGGCAGACTAGATGGGCCAAGCGTGTCCTTATCTGCCATCAAAGTCTATGTCTCTATATTTCTAGGCATTACACACTCACTTTTGATGCCAGTTAGGCTCGAATACAATGTGGAGGACAGACCTTCCAATTTACGGATTCTGAAGAAGTAGGAAGGAAGGCGGAGGCCATCAGCAGAGAATTTGTGAGTTCACCAGTTCACGAATCATCGGAATCTGAAAATGAGACCTGACTTAAGACTTATTTCTAATTGTGATTTATTTAGTACTGCCTACAGGTTTGTTTGCTAAATGCAGGTTTTGTGATGTCTATAGTTATAACTTTTCTAGTTAGATAACGTTAACCTGCTTAGCATAGCCACTTGACCGAACAGTATTTTATGTTATATACCTTATTAAGCTAGCACACTTTTGAGGCTTACTAAGTAGGGCCAAGACATGATTGTTCTAAATATAATTGTATGAAGAAGGAGATTACTCAGCTTAAAGCTTTGAGCTATGGGTCTCTTGAAATTGGCAGAGATCTACTCCAGTACTACAAATGTAATGGGTTTAACATTTTTAAGAGGGGGTCACATCAACATAGGCTGTTGAAGTTAATATATGTTTGGTTTTGCTTTCAATCTCGACTTGACCACCCATAGTCCTGTAGGGTGCAGCTTATTTTGGACAGTAATCTTGGACTCAAATTATGATATACCCCAATCCTAAAATAAGAGTTTGAAGACTTTTAGTATACTGCTACATTGAATGTATCGTCTGTACCTGTATGTGATCTCTTGCACGAGATGGTTATATAATATTGTTTTAATACAAAAGCAATAAAATATAATAAAAAAAAATAGGAACCCAGGACCCTCAACCTTGTTTTGGCCGGCAAGGCAGGGATAGTAGCCCTTGGTATAGCGTCGCCTAGGGGTTACAACCCAAACAATTTATTTAAGAAGGAAGGTATGGAAAGAACAAGGGTCAGCAAGGGAAATGAAGCAATGGGGATAACAAATCTCTGTACTCTAATGTAGCAACAAGCAAATATTTCAATGCAAGAAATAGTTCAAGGCTTTACCCAATGATTCCCCAGTCCTCAAACCCCAAATGCAGGTGCACCCATTTAATTCCTCCAAAGGCCATATGGGAGAGATCTCAAAAAGCTGCAGCACTGTTATGAAGACCAACTTTAAACTGGTATAAAACTTAAAAATGGGGCCTATTCATAATCCAACTGGAGTTTTTTGTGGCAAGCTGGCTTCAATGGGGCTTCAGTCTGGGCTTCTGTCACACGCACAATTCTGCCCAGGACTTTTCCTTCAACTCGTGACACAATAACCTTTTTCCAGTTGCAGGGCTGGGCCCTGGCTTTACTCACTGTTCTGACATCTCACATGATACCTCTGGTACAGCTGGCTAAAGCAGACTAACTGGATGTGGTGCTTCTGACTGGGATGCTGGCTTCTCCAGGATTGTTGCCAGATTTTCTCAGCCTCTCTTCTCTCTCTCAGATTGTCTCACTGAGGCTCGAGGCCTGGATGAAGGCAGGGGCTTCCTGGGTTTGGAGATGAGGTAGGAGCTGATGTCCCAGAGGGGAAAGTCTGTAGTGGGTCAGGGAAACCCTAGCTGCAACTTGCCTTTTAAAATGTGGTTTTACTTAAAATGTCTTCTTTGATTCTCACAAATGCTTTACTTTTTGATCCCAACACTTCTGGTCTGCCAGGCCTGCAGTTCCTGGATAGATGGGCACACTGGCCTATTCTTTGACACTCAGTCACACTCTTGAGGATTGGACTGAAATGCCACAAATGTTGAAAAACTGTCCCTTTTATGCAGGCTAAAACTCACACCTGATTTGCCAGGTGTGTTCACAAGCAGAATGTCCTTGAGTCATGTTGCTCTCTGATAGGCTGAAATTTATGGACAAAAGGAATCTGACTTTCAACCCCTTCCCATGGTGCTAAGTGGTGCTTGGTCTTCATGGGGGTCACCATCGGTGTTTACACTTTATTTACCAACTTGGGCAGAGTGCTGCCACTTTAATAAAAGTTCCCCACAGTAATTTCCACCATGTCGCAGCCCCACTTGCCGTACTGGGGCCAGAACTGTACTTATTTTGTTGAGCACACAGCCCGTGTTAGAATCAGGCAGGTGTCATGAGGGCAGCCATCTGAGCTACTCTCCCTGCTGTGGGCGCATGCACACAAGCTATCTTTGTTTTATCAGCCCCCTTGCCAGGCCGAGGGCCGAGAAAACTTTCAGAGGCACCCAATGGCACAGTTATTGGTGGGTTCTGATTCTGCTGCCTACTCTGGAGCCGGGACAATGACTAGGTGCGGGCACACAGCCCCATTTAACTCATAGAGCTCCGGCTCCATAAAGGCTCTCCTCTGTGCATGTGTGGCAGCCAGCATTGTTGCTGCACTCTTCCAGGTCCAGTTCTCCATCCCTCTTTGGCTCCTGGGCTGGAGGAAACAGAACCAGCTGCTGTTTTTGCTTTTCTGCCCCATGCCTCAGCCCCAGAAACTTTGGAGGGGCCCAAGGACAGATGGCGACGGGCGACAACTGCTGCAGACAGCAACTGGTAACATCACTTTACATTGCCACACAATTAAGTGTACATCTGAAGGAAACCTGGGAACAACAGGTAAAACATACACCTTGGGTGTTACAAACTTTAGGGACATATAAAGGGGGAGGTCAGAGGAGGCACTGAGGGTGTAGTAAGAGAGCTTGATGATGGGCTTGGGTTCACATCCAGACTTTCTGGGTAACACTGCTTCTTCCTCAGGAACAGGAGGTATGACTTCCTCTTCTGGCTGTGTGTCCAGCACAAGGGTATTGTCAGGAGTAACAGGGATTATTTCAATCTCTGGGATTTGTTCCTTAAAATTCAACTCTGCATCATTGTCCCTAACAGGCTTTGCACTTTGTTCAGTTGACAATTCCTCTAGCATGAACAGTGTAGCTTCTGGGTTCTAATTGTAAGAGAGTTCATGATTTACCAAGTTCTCAATGGGAGCTGTACTAGTGGATTGTTTTGAATTTCTCCAGTCCATTGGCCGAGATGGCACACATGGCAGTAACTTAGGTACTTTGGCACATCACACAGTATCATCCTCACTGTCGTCAGAACTGTTGTATACTGGCTCTTGGACAGAAGCTGCATTTGGAACACCAGTATTGTTGCGTGGCCCCTCAGTTCTCTGTGGAGTTGTTTGACTCTGGGTTTTTGGTCCGTGTTCCACTGGGCAGTCAGTTTCAGTTGTAACCTCAGGCACGATCTCTCCAGTGGGTAGAAGATAATTTCTGTGAAGAGTCTTTTCTAGGCCTCTGCCTTGTTCCTGGTAAATCTTGTGAACTGGCAAGTTGGACATTTGTTCTACTACTATGTTAGATTCTGGTGCTCAGTAGTCTTGAATCGTGTTTTCCTTGAAGGCCCAAGCTTCTCAAAAGGACGCAGTCTCCAACCTGTAACACTCGGCGATTAATTATTTTGTCATACCTGTTCATATTTACAAGGTTGTTCTTGGCTGCTACCTCAAAAGTGAGTTGGTATGCTTTCTGCAGTTGCTGATGCAATCTCCTGGTGTACTCTAAATAGGCCTCTTCAGATGCACCATCTGCTGAAACTCCAAAATATAGGTGTGCTGGCAGCTGTGTTTCTCTGCCAAACATCAGGTAGAAAGGTAACCTTTGGAAGGTGTAATTTCGAATGCAGTTATAAGCATGTACTAGGGAACTTAATTTCTGGCTCCAGTTGGATTTCTGAGCTGGATCCAATGTGCCCAACATGTCAAGCAGTGTTCTATTAAAATGTTCCACCTGAGGGTTCCCCTGTGGGTGGTAAGGTGTGGTTCTTGACTTTCTGATACCACGTGTTGTAAGGAATTCTTTGCCCAACCTACTTTCAAAGTCCCGCCCTTGGTCTGAGTGGATTCGTTGAGGGATGCCATAGTTATTTTCAGATTGTTGCAGCACTTTTACAGCAGTGGTTACTTTTTGATCTTCGGTAGGGTAAGCTTGAGCAAAGTGGGTGTGATGGTCAGTGATCACTAGGATGTTGCCAAAGATTTTTCTGTCCAACTCTAATGAAAGAAAGTCCATACATACTAACTCCAGTGGCCCACTGGTTTTGATATTGACCAAAGGTGCAGCTCTTCTTGGTAAAGCCTTTCTTTTGATATATCTGAGGCAGGTTTTACAGTGTTATTTTGAGCCAAAAGAAACGTGCTCTCACTAAGTCCAAAGTACAGTTACACTCGCAGGTGACCCATTTCATCATGCAGAGATATGATGACAGCTTTTCTGTATTTTCAGGGCAACATCAATTGTCATCTAGGGAATGGATGAGTTCTGTCCTGGCTGGTTCGTATTAACAGTCCATCACTGAGTGACAATCTGCTCCACTCTCTCATTAACAGTGGGATATCTGAGTGAGTTACCTGTACCTGATCTGCATCATGTCTCTTCTCTAGTGTATGTATCACCCCATGTAAAACGCAGTCTTCCCTTTGCACTTGTTTTAGTTCAGGCCAGCCAGGCTGGGGCAAAGACGACTGATCCAAGCTGGCGAAATTAAGGTAGGCTGCTGGAACAGCATCTGAGGAGGCCCCCAGCATGTCAATTGCTCTGTAAGGGTTTGCAGAAGTGGTATGGTCCGTGGTGTCAAACTTCAAACACATTGCCTTTTCTGCGGTACTTGAAAGTTTGATACTTGAGGCTGGCTACTCTGTATGGGGACACCTTGACAATGCATTGACGTCAATATTGCTTTTGCCACTGTGATGTTCTAAACTGTAGTTGTAAGTCGATAAAGCTGATAGTCACTCATGTCCAGCTGCATCTAGCTATGCTGTGGTGTTCACATAGGTGAGCAGGTTATCTGTTCTTACTGTGAAGTGGGTCCCATACAAATAATCATGGAATTTTACAGTACCTGGCCACTTGAGAGCCAAGAATTCTAGTTTATGCACAGGATACAGTTTCTCAGATGGGTTTAAACCGTGGCTGGTGAATGCCACTGGACAAAGTCCCTCCGGGTGCTCCTGGTACAGGACTGCTCCTAGTCCAATTAAACTGGTATCTATGTACACTATACAGGGTTTTATGGAGTCTACAGATGCTAGCACTGGTGCCTCACTCAGGCTTTTGAGATGCCTGAAGGCAGCTTCACAGTGGTCTGTCCATCTGGCACCAAAGGGCTCATTCACTATCCGGTGTTCTGTTGGGGGATTCCCCTTCCGGAACAGGCTTTCTTTTTGTTGGTAGGCAGGTACCCTGGGTGAGGTCATTCAGAGGGCAAACAACAGTTCAGAAATCTTTCACAAACTGCCTGTAGTGTTCACAAAATCCGAGGAATGACTGCAGGGTCCTATGGTTGTGAGGTCTGGGCCATGTGATTAGGGCTTCTACTTTGGCTGGATGGGTCTGTATATCATTGGCAGAAACAATGTGGCCCACACACTTGACTGATGGCTGCAAAACTGACACTTGTCAATGGACACTTTCAGGTCAAACTCCTCCGACCTGTCCAACACCTCATAAGTCTTGTTTTGTGTTCTTCCAACGTTCTTCCAAGCACTATTAAATAGTCAAGGTATACAAGCACTTCCAGTAGGTGCATGTCTTCTATAGCTTTCTCCATAAGTTTCTAAAATGTAGCTGGGGTCCCTGTTATTCCTTGGGACATCCTCTCAGACTGGTAGAACCCCAGAGGGCAGATGCAGGCTGTTTTCTCTTTATCTTCCTCTGCCATGAGGATTTGACAGTAGCCTCAGCACAGGTCCAGTAACAAAAACTTCTTGCTCCCTGTCAGGCTAGCCAGGGCATCTTCAACTTGAGGCATGGTGTACTGGTTGGTCACTGTGTTCTTATTCAGAGTGCGGTAATCTATGCACATCCATGTGACTTTGTTCTTCTTCCTAGCCACCACTATGGGTGAAGCATAAGGACTTCTGGATTCCTTTTTTTTTCTTCTTCTCTCCCATGCCTCAGACAGCCCCCATCCAGCCAGATCTCACCAGCCCCATCACCCTGATATCCACTGGGACTTACCACCGCCAGTACCCCCAGAGCTTGTGCCCCCCCAGCAGAATCAGTGGGGTCCCCCAATCCGCCAATACAAACTGGATCAGTAGTTGGACTGGTGAGCCCAGATAGTCATGTGTGGGGCCTGCAAGGGTCCAAGCACGACCCTGACACTGGGGATTTTTCTGTTTTTCTTCCCCCGAGGAGCGCGGCGTGCAATAATGCCATGATATGTGACCTGCCCACCCGCATACCATGTGTTGGCATCTGCCCACCCCCCTCTGCTCAGTCTGTGACAGTCCTGTGTGCCTTCCCCTAGCTTACTGCTAGGGCCAGGCATACACGTAGCTCTGCAATCCCTCCCTCCTCTGGACGAGAAGAGCAGTCCTCGGGATGCTCAGTCCTCTTCCCCTGTCGGCCTTCTGATGGCCCAAGTTTGTTACTGAACTCGGGTCAACGAGAGGATAAACACCAACATGGGAAAAAAAAACTTGAGCTGGTTATTGACTCCCCATGTGTTAGAGAAATTAGTGGTTTTCTTATTGAGCCCACCAATAGCCGAAGCCCTTGTGGATCGGTCAGTCGGAGTGTCTCCAGCACTCATAGAAACATAGTGTAACTGGGGGGCTTAACGTTATTGCCCCGGTTTTCTCCAGTTGTTCTCCTGTTTTGTTTTTCCCCACCGTCCACGTGCACCTCTGCATTCAATTTCAGCCCTGTTTGGGCTGTAAAGTCACCATCGCAAGTCGCCGGCATTCTCCTGTGCCACCAGCGACTGCGCATGCACAAGAAAGTGCCTTTGATATTTCTGACTACAGGTTGCAGTCAAATTGGGAGGTGTTTGATGGTCCCGGTGCCCCTGGAGTACTAGATGAGGGCTGGGTACCTGAACACGGTGGCAGAGGAGCCGCTGTGGGGTAAAACAATTAAAGTTTGAATCGGGGCACGAACTAGGGCTCATGAATCATTCATGAGCCCTCACAAATATTAACGTGGGTGCTGCCTGCTGCCTAGGGGCATGGTGTTGTGGCAGCAGCAACAGCTGAACTGTTGGGAGTAACTGTACAAGAGTGGGCTCATTTAACAGGGGGCAGTTTGGGCTACTATCCAGAGGGGTGCTGGGTTGAATAAAGTGACATGATGGGCTACACCAGAACTGAAAGGGGAGAGACTGTATAAAGATGCATGGGATCCCATGTAAACAAATGGGAGCAGACATGTTGTTTGACATTTAACCTCAGTGCAGTAGCCAATCAGTGGTCTAGGCGCTCAAAACTGTGACAGAGGGGCTCTTTGGAAAAGGAGGGGACTAATTCTGGCACCTAGAACATGCCCTAATAAACGAGCAGGGAATATTGGTCACTATGGTATCCATTATTGATAGGCTCCATCAGCCAATCAAAATGCTGGATTTTCAACTGAAACAGTGTGGACTTTCTGAGATTTCTTCAGTCTGTTCCCCGGCTCTGTACAAATCAGGAGTATCTTGTGAGAGTGGACTTTGGATGTGAGGGGCTTACTCAGGCCCTAAGTGCAGATTGCTGTACTGCTGAATTGGAGATTGCTAAAATTGGAGACTGCTGTGTGGCAGAAACAGAGTAAGAAGGGGAAAGAGAGGAAGAGACTGAACTTTGGTGCTGATTCCACAGGTATGGAAGAGTTGCTTGCTATTCATGGGAGAGACTAAATGTTGCAGACACCCTGCACTGGGAAATTGAGCTAGACAAAGGGACCGAGCAGATTATCTGAGTTCTACAGTTCCTGCTGAAAGGTAGTTTGCTTGTGTGGATTGCAATTGCATTTTTCTTGAAGAGGCAGAGCATCTCTGGTCATGGGGGGGGGTTAAATTGCAAGACTTACCTCAAGATAGCCGCCAGGCTGGGCGTGCCTCCGGCTGCTCTAGCAGCTAGTTCGTAATTTCGATTCCCACCTGTTTTCTGCCCAAAGTTTACTTTGTCTCACGGTCCCTGTCAGGTACTTAGTTACTCTCCCTGCCGTTCTGCCATTCTCTGGTCTTCTTTAAAGTTCATTATGCTCTGTTAGCCCTGTCAGAGTCAAATGTTGGTCGGTTACAGTGATTCTGGAGTGATACCGGGGTGACCGGAACATCTCCGCAGTGTGCACTGGGGCCATTTCGTTTTGGCCCCATTACCGCTCACAACATCTATTTTTGTGCTGGGCCTGCTGTTCTAACTTTCCCTATTTGGATTTATTTGGAGTTCTTGTACTTTTTGGAGGCTAATTGACCAGAATCCTGGAGTCTAGCTCTGTGAGGGGAAAGGTTGTGGAAAGGAAACAAATTGTTGGGGAGCTGACTGGCTGCTATCCACAGAGAGAAAGTGAAGACAGCCTGGTTTTTAATTTGGCCTGTGGAAGAACTTACTAGTGGATGAAGTGATCCGTGGAAGTCTAAGGCATAGAAGGAGTGGTGTAACGCGGTGTAGTTGAGTTGGTGGTCCTGACCCTGCGGGGTGTCCGTCTGCTGGGGTGCGTGGCTGCAAGGAGGACTGGGCTCTGATCTAGCCAGGTAGCTGGCAGACCGGGCTGGTAGTCCTTTAGGTTTCTCCTGGGGGCAAACTGGTGGGCAGGCCCCGTGGAGATCCGCAGTGTTGGCTGCAGGCGTTTGCAGTTTCAGTCCTCGTTTGGGACTTTTTGGGGCCCCGCTTCTGCACAATTTGGACATCTGAGAAGAGGATTCCTATTTTAACTTCCTTGCCATCTACCTGCTTACGGTCAGATTTGTCAATTACATTTTTTGCTTTACTGTAACTGAATTGGGAAGGCAGTGAGAGTGCCTTGTTTTCTGTTCAGTCTTCCTTGCAGTGAGAGTGCTTGGGGGCTGAAAAATCATCCGAGACACATTTTATTTATTTGTTGTCAGTCTCCCCCACAGTGAGAGTGCTCGAGGGCTGGGAAAAATGATCTGGGACATATTACTTCTTATTTTGCCCAGGGAGTGAGAGTTCCTGGTTTCATTTGGCCTCCTTAGGTTGTGAGAGGGCCCCGGGGGGGCTGAAGACTTTACCTCTTCTGTTTGACTTGTGTCACATTTTGGACCTAAGTTACTGTTACAATATTAAGGAACTTATTATTTACTTAATATAGCTCTTTTCACTGACCATTTCGCTCCCTTGGACTTTAAGATGCACCTATTTATATTTTACTTTGTATTTTAAAGATTTGTTTTAATATATTTGATGTTATTGGGAGTGGGTGATTGAGAGTATTTATTTATTGCCGGATTATGTATTTGAAGTCTTTAGTTCTGGTTGTTTAATTTGTTTTTGTGGGTTTTTTGTGAGGGCTTGATGCAGTTTTTTCTTAGTGAGCTTATTACTATTGTAATCCCTAGGTGGCGCTATCCCAAGGGCTACTACCCCTGCCTGCTTGGCTAATAGCAGGTTAATGGGACCTGAGTTCTGAAACAGGTGCCTCCACCCGGAGGTCAGGGTCGGTAGTGGTCAAGCTAACCTGGGCACAGCCTTCCCGGACACTGTAACCCCCTTCTTTCCTTACTAGTGGCCGAAACAATACACAATAATCACTTTCACAATACCACTGATACACCACACAAGTACCCACACTGTTTGCACTTACCACCAGGGCTTTCCTGTGGCCCGGCCCTGGGGACCCCTGTAAAACAAGGTTATACACAGCAAATAACAGCAGTACAGTACTCTTGCACAAACTGGAACCACAGTCAGGGTAAATGCAAAACAAGAGTTAGGTCTGATTTATTTAAGGGACTTGAACAAGGGAAGGGCGTAATCAGGTTAATTTGCTTAAAGGCTGTATCAATCAAACAGTTATGCATGCACTTCAGGGTCCATAAACAGTCACACACTCTGGGTACCCAGATGGAGAATGGTGGGCTAGCCAGGAACATTGCAGCTGGTTGGGGCCCTGTGATGGAAGAAAACAACATGCACAACACACACTATTTGTAATCCGGAGCCGGAGGGCTCAGTTCGTAAAAAGAAAACAGGACAATCAGATGACACACTTTTAGATTAGGCTGTTGTTGCAGGGAGCTACCCTGATGATTACTCACGATACCCAATACTGGACACAGGCTGGACGGAAATCAAGACAGCAGGTGGTTAATCTGGAGTGCCAGGAGAAGCAGGGCCCACATGAATCGCCAAGGCGCTGCTCCTGTTCAAGCATGGAGCAGGGGCTGATCCGCAGGCAGGTCTCTTTGTCAATGGCTTTCTCTGTGCAGCGGGTAGTCTGGCTGGGCCAGTGTGGCAAGGCCCCGGACAAATGGAGACAAATTCGGATACAGTCTTTTTGGTCTGGATACAGCTTCCAGCAAGTACAACACAGTTCACACAGTGGGGAACCAAATCACGACCCACTAACAACTCACAGCACATTTACATGTAAGGCAATTTGCTGTACCAGGCAAACTGCTCTCCGGTTGCAATTACAGAGTCTCTGCACAATCCAGGAGTTCAGAGGTGGCTGGAAGTCCAGACAGGCCGATCACATTCAGTAAAATCTTTGGTCTTCTTCAGGTATGAGCCTGGTAAAAAATCAGTTGCTTACTTCGTTCTCACAAACTTGGGATTTAGTCCGTAATAATTCTCTTCTCTCCCTCTCAGGGGCAGCAGGCAGATATGCAGGCCACAACTCAGACCTTTCACAGTTCTCCCTTGCAAAACTACACAGAACTCTTGCCCAAATCACTTGAGCTGTTACCTCTTCACTTCTCAGCCCAGAACCAACTGAAAATTGCAAGCAGTATGGAAAATCCTCCAACATCCAAAAGGTTCGGTTGGCTGATCTGTCTGTCAGTCACAACAAAGGCTCCCCCTTCAGGTACAAAAAGACGCCAAAAGCCCAAAACTACAATTCCTACAGATTTTGACCTAGACAGCTCCATTTTAGGTCTTACCAGTACTGATTGGTCCAATTCGGCAGTCCAGGACCAAGATAGTGGAGATAAACAAAACAGTCCTTGCTGGAAAGAAGGCAGGTTAGACAAACTACATTATCATTATCACTCTAAATGATTTTCAGCAAATAGTTACATCTTTCAACAGAGCTCCCCTCTCAGATTACTTATGACTGCAATCCAGGCAGCTCTTAAAGAGACAGTGCACAGAGGCTATACAGGCACTCTCTGGAAATCACATTTAAACTGCTAAAACGCAGGACACCAGCCTGGCATTAAGCATTTAAGCAAGCTCAAGGAAGACTTTTCGGGAACCCTCATTTGTAGGGGGTTACACCATGTGTTTGAGGCCTGCCCCCATGGTCATGACACTATTCATCCTCTACCCTCCATGCCCTCCACCCTTTTATTCCCCCCCCATTGCAGTTTCCAACTTACTAGCACTGTAGAGCACTGGGTATTGCTTGCCAGAGGGCGGGCTGGGGTGTGTGAACAGTGGAGGATGAATGAGTGGGGCCATCATATCGGGGGTTGTTAAGCCTAGAAGATGCCCTGGGGCTAAATGGAACCTGGATTGTGGCCCGCCATGCCTGGTTTCCATACCCAAGGGCACCACCAGTATTGGTGGGCAGGTAGCTCAGGCGGCCCCAGAAGCCTGTCCAACTCGAGCAGTGTTATGCAGTGTCAGATCCATTAAAAACAAGACTGCAATTATTGTAGATCTTGTTGGGACAGTGGATCTGGCGTACATCACCGGGACCTGGCAGGATGAGAATGCTGGCCCCACGCTGGAGGCTGCACAATTCCAGCCGGGTACTCGGTGTTACAACGCCCGAGATTGGACCACGGGGGTGCGGTCTGTTTCAAGACCGAACTGGGCCTTACGAATGTTCCAGTTGAGGAGACTGGGTCATTTGAGTGTACTGTAGTAGCAGGTGTAGGCTGTAGGATTGCCCTCATCTACCGTCCACCCGGGGATGAGAAGCGTTTCCTTCAGGAAGTAGCAGACTTCGTGATCGACATGGCGTTTGAGTCGCCCAGTCTGATAGTTCTGGGTGACTTCAACGCCTGGGTCAATGACGAACTCTCGCAATTTGGACAACACTTCCTCCAGTTAATGACATCTCTGGGCCTTAAACAGATTATTACCTCTGCTACTCACAAACACAGTCACTCTCTTGACCCAGTCTTCCTCCTTGGGATAGAAGCCTTTGATTTGGGGGTGGAACCTGTTGGATGGTCCAATCATTACACCATGGGGTTCAGTTTCCACACACCCCTTAGTCGGCCTACCCCTGTGGAGATGTCAGGTACCGCCCTTTACAAGACGTAAGCTCTGAAGGCCTGCCGGCAGTGCTTGACCTATTGGCGCTTCCTGGGGCAAGCAGCAATCCAGAGGCTCTGGTTTTGGCCTATAACAAGGCCATTTCTACAGCTTTAGATGCTATTGCTCCTGTCCATGTTCGCCCTCTCTCCCTTCACCCTCAGTCCCCTTGGTGTGACGGGACTTTGAGGGAGATGCAGCGACTAGGACGGAGGTTAGAGCGCTGCTGGCGGAAATCCACCCTGGAGGCCAACCACCTTAGATTGATGGAACATTATCAAGTCTATCAATCAGCAATCACCCATAAGAAGGCAGAGTTCCTGTCTGGGGAGATTGCTGCTGCTCAGAACTGACTGGCTCAGTTCTTTCGAACTGTAGACAGACTGAGCAACCCAGACTACCTGCAGTTGCGAAGAGCCTTTTCACAAGTGAAGTGTGATGAGCTCACTCAGTTCTTTGTGGCTAAGATGGCTGACATCAAGGCTGGGCTCTGACCAGCACACTCTATGGGAGATGCTACTGATCGGCGCTTGGGCACTTTCCCTCAAATTTCCTTGAGTACCTTCGACCGGCCGGAGTTCGTCGATGTCAAGCGGATTATCTAGGGTATACGCCCTACATGCTGTAGTCTGGATCCAGGCCCAACCACCCTGATTATGGGTTGTTGTGAAATCATTGGCCTGGTCCTTGCACAGATAGTCTGGTGCTCTCTTGAGTCAGGTGAGTTTCCTAGCTCCCAGAAGGAGGGGGAAGTGACACCCCTCCTGAAGAAAGCTTCTCTGGGTCCAGACTACCATGCCAACTACATACCAATATCTAACCTCCCCTTTGTGGGGAAGGTGATTGAGAAAGTAGTGGCCCTACAACTGGAGAACCATTTGACCATCCATGACATTTATGAACCTCTCCAATCCGGTTTCCAAAAGAGGCATAGCACTGAGACTGCGCTGGTTCGGGTGCTCAATGATCTCCTGATGGAGAGAGATTGGAAAAACTGTTCCATCCTGGTTCTTCTGGATCTCTCTTCAGCGTTTGACACTGTGGACCATGGGGTTCTTCTCGAATGCCTGAGATTCATCTGTGGCCTCTCTGGTACAGTCTTCAGGTAGTTTAAATCTTTCCTCACTGGCAGAACTCAGATGGTGGTGTCGAGGATTCATTCCTCTGACTCAGTTTCTCTGTCATGTGGGGTCCCTCAGGGTTCGGTGTTGTCCCCCTCATTGTTCGCAGTGTACATGCTACCCCTTGGAGACATTGTAGGATGGTATGGGCTGAGGTTTCACTACTATGCTGATGGTACCTAGCTCTACCTGTCTTTTGCACTCGACCAGGATAGAGCTCTCTCAGTTTTTAATAACTGCCTCACTGAAATCCAGGATTGGATAAATTCGACCAGGCTGAGGTTGAACTCGGAAGACTGAGGTGATGGTGGTGGATCCGGGTCACTGGACAAAGGGGTTGGGAGCGGGTCTGCCTTTGGGATTGTTCCTTGGAGGCTCCCAGCTCCTCACCTCTGAACGGGTGTGAAACCTGGGGGTGATTTTTGACGATGGGCTGACACTGTGATCACAGGTGTCAGCAGTCGTAAAATCCTCTTTTTACCATCTGAGGAACATCTCCAGGGTTAAGCACCTAGTTCCATCCGGTGATCTTCCTATGCTGGTCCATGCCTTTGACCTTGCACCTTGATTATTGCAACTCCCTTTATCTAGGGCTACCTGGGGTTGATATCCGCCACTTGCAGCTGGTGCAGAATGCCGCAGCCCGGTTGCTGACAGGAACTCCACGGACTTGTCACATCTCCCTGGTGCTGCACAAATTGCACTGGCTGCCGGTACAGTGGCGGATTACATTTAAAGTCTGACTTCTGACTTATAAAGCCCTACATGGACAGGGCCAAGACTACCTGAAAGAGCTTCTGGTTCCTTACTGCCCTGGATGATTGCTCCACTCGGCTGACAAGGGGTTGCTAGAGATTCCAAGGGTATCTTTATAATCTTCGGGGGCCCATGCATTCACATACACGGTCCCAGCCATTTGGAATTCTCTACCCCATCAGCTTCGGGAGTGCATGACTGTGGAGGGATTTAAACAGGCACTAAAACCCCACTTGTGGCAACTAGCCTAACCTGTTTGATTTTATCGAAGTCTGAATTTTATGAGATGCTATATTTAATTGGGTTTTATACTACTTTTGTTTTATCTTACTGTTAAGGCGCCTTGGTTTTTGAAAGGCACGATATAAATAAAGTATTATTATTATTATGGTGAGGGTGCTAGCCAGGAATTGTGTATCTCCTGAGTGAACTAGTTAAAGTGGCTGAGAGCTGAGGTCTTGCTGCAGTCGAGGAAATGTTTTGGACACTGCTAAACTGAAAGTGTGGACTTGTGTGCCGGGGGTTATTGCTGCTGAATTTTCCTGTGCTGAATTTCACTAGCACTAATCGAGATAGAGGTTAGCACCCACTAAAATTAGCACTGGACTTCATTGGAGCAACTGCCTGAAAATCCTTCTTGTTGAGACCTCAGTGCATGGACTGCAGCAGGACTTCCACCATTAGGGAGTCCTCACCCTGAGCCAGGGAGGGAACTTGTTAACCTTTCCCAAGTGGGACTCACTGTCTCAGGAGGTCACGGGTCTTGCACCTGAGTGCTAGGACGCTCCGATCATGGGAGCCGGGCTGTGGGGCCACTCCCAGGTCTGGGACTTCTGGGGCTGGTGTTGTCCTGCCACAGTGCTCTGCAGTGGGCCAGAAGTGGCCGAAGGTGACAAGTGGCCAGAACTACAATCAAGGTGACCAGCTGCAAGATCCTTGAGCAAGTTCCTCCAGACAAAGGATCTGGGCTAGCCTGCTTCTCGATTTGCTGAACAACTCCAAGGAGCTCCATTTTCCCCTGGTGGAGAGCTTCAAACCATGAGTACCATCATTTCCCTCCCAGGACCTGGTTCCTGGGAAGGAAAAAGGGTAATTGCTTGTTAATTATTTTCAAGTTTCTAAAATATTTCAGGGCCCCAACAGCCGGCCAACCCACTGCACCATACCAGACCTCCACCTAGTGGGTACCCCTAAGGACATCTGGGAAACACTGGTATCAGTGGGGGGTGGGTTTGGCCTGCGGGCCCCAATACTTGGCATTGTTGCTATATCATTAACCAGTTTTGCTATCCAAAGCTGTCCTTGGACCCGCTACCCCTTTCCTAGTCCTATACCCGCAATAAAGCTGTGGTTTACTGTTTGAGATTGTGTGTGCAGGAATTATCTGAGTCTGTGAAAGCATTACTGTTCATGGTTTATAGTTGTACTGAATTACTGGGTATCCAGTGTGTGGGGAGGTGGGGAGGTGCAGCATCCCAGGGGGCTCTACCAGGCAGTCACCTGACCCACTTCTAATTCTCTCTGGGTGGAAGCACCATGCTATTTTTATTATCTTTGGGATAGGACCCCCGAACACCACTGTAGCAGGACCCAAGCCCCTTAACCTGTTAGAGGGACAACAGGCAGGGGTAGTAGCCCACTGGCACATGGCGCCTGGGCTACAATAGAAACTGTCAGCAAATAAGGATTGCCAGGCCCATCCAGTCTGCCCTTAAGCCCCATATTTGTATGTGGCTTCTGACCCTATTTGGTCAGTGGTTTTTCACTACTCCCTCCTACCTCAAGGTTCACTTGTGCCTGTCCCAGTCATGTTTACCCCCCCCCACTGTGCTTGCTCCCACCACCTCCTTGTATCAGATTATTCCATGTGTCCACCACCCTCTCTGTGAAGAAAACATTTTCTCACATTTAATGTGCCCCCTCATTCTTGTACTTCTTCTACATTGTGAGATGCCCCCACACACACACACCTTGTTTCTGCCCTTGAGGTACTTGAAAGTTTATATCATGTCCCTGTTCCCTCCTTTCCTCCAGTGAGTACATATTAGGGTCCTTTAGTCTCTCCTCATATGTTTTGTAGTGCAAGCCATGTACTATCTTGGTCGCCCTTCTCTGGATCACCTCCACCCTGTCAATGTCTTTGTGCAGGTGTGGCCGACAGAACTGCACACAGTGCTCTAGGTGAGGTCTCACTAGTGTTTTATATAATGGCATTACCACCTCCCGCCTTCTCCTAGTGATGCCTCTGCCTATGCATCCCAGCATGCCACTGGTCTTTCCTGCAGCCTTTGTGCTCTACTTTGACACCTTTAGGTCATCAGAAATGATAACCCGAGGTCCTTTTCCTCTTTGGTGATTGCCAGCTCCTCCCTACCCCATCCTGTAGCTCTCCCCAGGGATCCCCCTTGCCAGGTGCATTATTTTGCACTTCTTTGCATTGAACCTCAGTTGCCACACCTCTGACCATTTTTCGAGCTTCCCTAGATCTCTTCTCATTTTCTCTACTCCTTCGGGAGTATCCACTCTGTTGCAGATCTTGGTGTCATCTGCAAATAGGCAGTCCTTTCCTTCCAGCCCCTTTGCAATGTTACTAATGAAGACATTAAACAGTACTGGTCCCAATATTGATCCCTGAGGTACCCCGCTGGTCACCCCGCTCTCCCCGGATTGGATCCCATTTACTACCACCCTCTGCCTCCTGTCCGTCAGTCAGTTACTAACCCAGTTTATCACCTTGTGTCCCATGCCCAGACTACCCATCTTGTTTATCAGCCTTTTATGTGGGACGATGTCGAAAGTTTTTCTGAAATCGAGGTAGGTGACGTCTACCACCCCTCCTTGATTTACTTCCTTTGTCACCCAATCAAAAAAAAATCAATAAGATTTGTTTGACACGACCTTCCTGCTGTGAATCCATGTTGCCTCAGATCCTGGGCACTGTTGGATTCCAGGTGTGCTACTATGCTTTCTTTCAGCAGTGCTTCTTTGATCTTCCCCACCACAGAGGTGAGCCTGACCGGCCTGTAGTTCCCCGCCTCCTCCCTACTGCCGCTTTTGTGCAGAGGGACTACATGTGCCCTCTTCCAGTCTTCTGGAACCATCCCTGAACCACAATTTACCAGACTGCATTGGTTTACCAAAGGTGGCTGCAGCTCCAGGTGTATGGCCCAGGAATGCCTTGCTGCAGGGTCCATCACAATACTTTAAATGTAAAGGTATTACTTTCAAAAGGCACAAATATATCACAATGACCAAAATAGTCAGAGAGAAAGAGAGAGAGAGAGAGAGAGAGAGAGCAAAAGGGACAAAAACTAATAAAAAAGATACAAATGAGTCAAGTAGAGGATTGTGAGAAACTCCATGTTGACAACAAAGGATGTGATCACCCAACCACACCGCCAATTAAGTTAAAATTAGCCAGGTGGGGATTCACATGTAACTCCTAGGTGGCACTATCCCAAGGGCTGCTACCCCTGCCTGCTTGGCTAGTAGCAGGTTAAGGGGCCTGAGTTCTGAAACGGGTGCCTCCACCCGGAGGTCAGGGTTGGTAGTGGTCAAGCTAACCTGGGCACAGCCCTCTGGGACACTGTAACCCCCCTCTTTCCCCTCTAGTGGCCAGAACACTGTACAATAATCACTTTCACAATACCCCTTGTACACCACACAAGTACCCACACTGTTTGCACTTACCACCAAGGCTGGTTCCTCTGGCTCGACCCTGGGGACCCCCTGTAAAACAAGGCAAAGCACAGCAAATAGCAACAGTACAGTACTTTGAGCACAAACTGGAACCACAGTCAGATTACATGCAGAAAAAGTTAGATCTGATTTATTCAGGGGACTTGAACAAGACAGGGGAAAAATCAAGTTAATTAGCTTAAAGGTTATAGCAATCAAGCAGTTATGCATGCACTCTGAGTCCCCCCACACAGTCCACCTCTGGGTACCCAGGTAGAGAAGAGCCGGGCTAGCCAGGACAGTTGCCCGGGCTTGCAGCTGGTTGGGGCCCTGTGATGGAAAACACAACATGCACAGTACACAATATTTGTAATCCGGAGCCAGAGGGCTCAATTCATAAAGGAAACTAAACAACAAGACAATCAGATGACACACTCAGATTAAGCTGTTGTTGTAGGAAGCTACCCTGGTATTTACTCACGATACCCAATCTACTCATGATACTCATGATACTGGACACAGGCTGGATGAAAATCGAGACTGCAGGTGGTTGATCTGGAATGCCAGGAGAAGCAGGGCCCACACAAGTCGCAGAGGCGTCGTTCCTGTTCAAATGTGGAGCAGGGGGCTGATCCCCAGACAAGTCTCTCGTCGATGACTTCTCTGTGCAGTGGGTAGTCTGGCTGGGCCAGTCTGGCAAAGCCCAGACTGCATGGAGACAAGTTCGGAGGCAGTCCGTTTTGGGTTAGATACAGCTTCCAGCAAGCAGAACACAGTTCACACAGTGGGGAACTAACTCACAACCCACTAGCAGCTCATAGCACATTTACATGTACAGGAAGTCTACTGTACCAGGCAAAGCTCCCCGGGCACAATCGCAAAGAGTCTCACACACCGGGAGCTTAGGGGTAGTTGGAACTCTTGACAGGCCGATCACATTCAGCAAAAATATTCGGTCTTCTTCAGGTTGAGCCTGGCCCACTTCAGTATCTTACTTTAGTCACACAGACTTGGATTTAGTCCAAGATAATTCTCTTTTCTCCCTCTCAGGAGCAGCACACCGGTATGCAGGCCAAAAACCTAGCCTTTTCAGAGTTCTCCCATGCGAATCCATTCAGGATAGCTGCTCAGAATCACTTCAGCTCCTCTCCTTTTACTTCCCAGCTCAGAAACTAAACTGAAACTGCAAGCAGCCCGGGACTTCCCCAAGATCCAAAAGATTTGGTTGGCTGATTTGGCTGTCAGTCAAAGCCAGAGCTCCCCCTTCAGTTGCAAAAAAGGTGCAAAGACTCAAACCACAGTTCCTATAGATTTTGAATTCAGACAGCTCCTGTAGTCCGGCTACATTTTAGGTCCCACTAGAACTGATTGGTCCAATCTGTAGTCCAGGACCAAGATAGTGGAGTCAAACAAAACAGTCCTTGCTACAAAGAAAGCAGGTTAGACAAACTACATTATCATTATCATTCTAAATGGTTTTCAGCAAATAGTTACATCTTTCAACAGAGCTCCATCTCAGATTACTCATGCTGCAATCAAGCAGCTCTTAATGAGACAGTACACAGAGGCTATACAGACTCTGGTAATCACATTTAAACTGCTAAAATGCAGGACACCAGCCTGGCAGTGAGCATTTAGGCAAGCTCAAGGAAGACTTTTTGGGAACCCCCATTTGTAGGGGGGTTACACACATTTCCTCATACTTGCTTAGGAGTGAAAGGGATTCTGCATTTTACGATGCATACCAGCAACTATAAAATGCAAATAGAAGAATATTAAATATGTAGGAATTTTACAAGTTCAAACTGCTATTTACGATAACATATTCCCAACTTATCATGAAAAGGGTTAAAATTCCTAGTCATCATTTAAGGCAAAATGTTTCAAGCTTTTCAGTGTATAGAGATCAAACGACTCATTCTGAAGGAGTTTGGTGAGTCTATTTTTCCCCGCTGTTGTGAGGAGCCACTCGCTCTAGGGCTATTAACTGGCAGCAGTCAGGGCTCTAATAGTGGGTCTCCTGAAAGTGTGCACCTACAGGACTACCATGTTTTATATTAACATTTGAATGTCCATGTTCCTGTAGGCATACTTTCTGATGGCGAATGGTTCGGCCTACATACATTTTTCACAACTGCATCATAGTATGTTCTCAAATCCCTCCCCTCTCTCCCCTCCCCTCTCCATACCCCTCCTCTGGCACTCAATCCCCCTCCCCTTCTTTCTCCTTCTCAGCTGTCTCCCCTGATGAAATTCTAACTGCCTTACTCTCACTGAACCCCTCTAAAGGCTCATCGCCTGATGACATCGACCCCAAACTCTTGTTCCTCTCAGCCCCATCTGTAACCTTTCTGATATCTCTCATCCTCAACCTCTCTTTCTTGTCCTCCACCATCCCTTCCTCATGGAAACATGCAATGGTCCTCCCTCTTCCCAAGATCGGCGACCCTACTTCTCCTGCAAACTTTTGTCCAATCTTTCTCCTACTTTCACTAAACTTCAAGAACACTTAGTCTTCTCCCAACTTACCTCCTTCCTCACTGACTCCTCTTTTTTCACCCCGTTCCAATCTGGCTTTCGGAAAAATCATTGCACCACCAC
Organism: Neoceratodus forsteri; assembly: GCA_016271365.2. Lineage (NCBI taxonomy): Eukaryota > Metazoa > Chordata > Ceratodontiformes > Ceratodontidae > Neoceratodus > Neoceratodus forsteri. The sequence goes on from CM057452.1 coordinate 430,020,690, forward strand.
CTCCCTTCTCAGGCTCACTGACTCCGTCCTCACCAGGATGGATAATGACCTCATCACCTCAGCCATCTTTGTCGACTTTGCCATGGCTTTCAACACTGTCTCCCTTGCACTCCTCATCGACTCCCTTATGTCAGCTATCTGTCCATAGCCGCTACCAACTGGTTTAGGGCCTACCTCACAGGCAGAACCCAATCTGTCAAGGTCCAAGGTTCCATCTCCCCTCCTCTCCCTATTACCACTGGAGTCCCCTAGGGCTCAGTGCTTGGTCCCATTCTCCTCTCCATATTTCTAAATGACCTCCCTCTAGTCTGCTACCCTCATTCCTCCATTCACATGTATGCCAACGATACTGTCTTGTACACCTCCAGCAAATGCCCAGCGGTAGTTGCTACCACTCTGCAGCATGATTTCCACTGGATTCAGTTCTGGTTTGCCTCCCATCAGCTCTTCCTTAATGCCAAGAAGACAGTCTCCATGACCTTTGGCACCAGGCAGAGACTCTCTAGGCTGCCCAGTCTACCCTCTTTCCACACCCTGGATGGGATTACCTTAGAGGACACAACCTCTTTCAGATACCTTAGGGTCTGGCTGGACCAACACCTCAACTTCTCTGGACATATTGACTGCATCCTGAAAAAAACTGCTCCCCAAGCTTGGTGCTTTATACAGGAACCGTAGCTGCATCTCTCCTACGACTAGGCGTGAACTTGTCCAGAAAATGATACTCCTGATATCCGACTAGTGTAACATAGTCTATGGTGCCACCCTCAAGTCCTCCCTGGTCAGATTGGACACTCTCTTTAACTCTTTCTGCCGTTTCGCTCTGGGTGCTCCTCCTCTGAGCCACCAGTGTGAGCTTTATCATGCCCTGTCCTTCCCCTTGCTCACAAACAGGCACCTCTCCCACTGTGCCAAATTCACCTCAAAACTCCCGCCCTACCTTCTCTCCTCTCTATCAATCCCCCCCCCAACCTCCCCACTCCCTCAGATCTTCAGACACTCATACTCTGGTGGTCCCTCGACAAGTACACTTATCGGTCAGTCTGCCTTTTCCTATCGCTTCCCTAAAACTTGGAACTCTCTCCCCCCCACACACATATGCCACTCCTCATCCTTCTACTCCCTTGGCTCAGCCTTACACAACTGCTGTCCTCTAACTGCTCCTGTTATACTCCTCCTTAATTGTCCTTCTCTTCCCCTCCTGTTAGCGCCCCTTCCCCCTCTCTGCCTCCTATTTGTTACTCTCTTGTGGTGCTCTACCTCTGCCTTGTGCAGGGAGGATACACAGCACCCTGGAGGGGTCAGACCTTGGCAGTACTCTCTTCCCCTCCATCTCATTCCCCTTCTCCTCCATCTGCCAATTGTCTATGTCCCCAGATGAGGTTCTCCCCTAGGGTATTTTTAGCCTCTAGACCAGGAGTGTAGCCAGAAATTTCCGTTTTGTACACAATCTCCAACAGTTACACCCCCCACATTAAAAAATGTACACATCCTTTCCAAATGGCACCCCCTTCCAAACAAGTCAGATTGTTGTCAGATGATTCCTCTACTCTCTAAAAGGGTTATACATGTATCAGACACTCCTCAGTGGCCTACACTAACCCAAATACTACAGATTAGAATGATAATATTAACAGAGTGGCTTATGGTTTGTGTCCGGCACTCAGCAAAACTGTACACAAATGTGTACAGTGAGTATGCCTGTCTAGACAGCCTTCTCCCCCCACCTCCTTCTCTACTACCCTCTTCTACCCTATCCACCTACCTCCTAAGTCTCTTCACTACCACGCTCTAAATCCACCTTCTCCCAAGCTTACTTCTGCCCCGGCAAGGCCCTCAACATCCTGTTAGGGTTGATCTGGCCTAGCCTCCCTCCTTTCCCTATCCACACCTATATCATCTCCACTGTACCCCTTCTCTTCAATGCCTCCTACCCTCCTGATGTGCTCTACCTTTGCCTTATGCAAGCAGGGTACTCAACATCCTGGAGGGATCCGTCTCTGGCAGTCCTCCCTCCTCCTCCTTCCCAATTCTCCTTCTCCTTCTCCTTCTGACTGCTCAGGACCACTGACAAGGTTCTCATCCCCCATGGTATTTAGCTCATAGCAAACCCTCTACCCTCTTCTCTATTTCCTGCTATTACCCTCCTCCGACTCTCCTCTAATTTGCTCTACTGCCACCTTCTCCCATGACTCCTCCATCACTGCACGCCCCTTACCCCCTTCTCTACCTCCTGATAACACCCTCTCCACCTGCCTCCTCCATCTCTTCATTACATTGCTTTACTGCTACCTTTTCCCATGCCTACTCCATCCCCTGGCAGGGTTCTCAGCATCCTGAAGGGGTCTGGACTGGCCAAACCTCCCTCCTCCCTAACCCTCCTCTACCTACCCCTCTACTGCCTCCTCCTACCTCCTCTCTGCACTATCCTCTCACCCCTTCCCTTGTCCTGATTGGGTGCTCCCATCCCATTAGGGCTGGTCTCTACTACCCTATTTCCCGCCTACCCCCCACTCCTTTCTTCCCCTACCCCCTCATTCCTTAGCTCTAATTATAGCTGCCCTAACATCTGTCGCACTTGAGGACCATTCTGCCCTCAGCTATGCCCTGCAACTAGCACTACCTGAAGCTCCCCTCCCATACCTGCCCTGATCACCATACTACTATAGAGTCCATTCAGTCACTTCCTATGCAGTTGGAGTTATTTAATGCTTGCTTTCTATTGTAAATGAAGGGTGACTGTATTCACCTCAGCTGTTTTTCATCCAGCTCCTTAGCCCATAACTTAGCTTTCTGTTATTTTATTACCACTGCACTGTCTACTCGCACTCATTTGTATGTATTCACATGTACATTTATGCTACCTATGTTTTGTACCAGATCTCAGTATTCAATCCTTGCTCCCCTACTCCTCTATACTGCTAGCACTTCGCTACAATTTTTACTATTGTTTTTACTACTCATTGCACAGTCTCTTTCTTTTATTTGTATGTATTCAGATGTATACCTTATGCTACCATTGTTTTGTATCAAATCACTGTATTCAATTCCTCCTTGTTCCCCTACCCCCCAGGTCACTCCGGGAGACGAGCAACTTGTTGTTTGGCATGCCTTCCTGGTGAAACAGTTCAATAAATAAAATGCTGTAGAATAGGAAATATTCACTGTCCATAAATTTTCACTATGTTTACTGAAGTGCTCAGAAGCGTGAAAATAAAATTACGCTAATTAGTACTTTTTCGATTAAGGTGAATGGAAGACTTATAGTTTAGAGTGAAAATAAATTTACACAAATATGGCCACTTTGTGGCTAGCGCTAAATATAATTAATGTATTCTTTTCCTATTTTACAGTAAATAAAATGTTAACCATGAAAGTGGTGAAACAGTTAATGAATTCTCTGATGTTAACTGACCTGAGTTCATTATGGTGCTCAAATTTATTTTCCCATTTACAATATCTGCACATACTGCAACACCCACATTTCCCACATTTAAAACAGCCAGTAGGGCGAGGCCATTGCCAGTTAAGGGGTCTCTCTTTCTTTTTAGAAAACTGGGAACATGGAGAGTCAAGTGACTGCAAAAACAAAGGGTTTCAACCAGAGAGCTCCCCCAGGGCCTAGGTCCTCCCCTCACTGTTCCGTCAAGGTAGCAGTAAAAAAAACCTGGAACAGCCACGCCATAAGAGGACTAGCTAGCCTGGTTATTGTCACCATTGCCCACCCACCATCAGATCATGGATTCCAGGTTATCTATTGTATAATTATATTTTTGGGACCGGGATGGGATAGATAGAAGGGGCTGGTGCAACGAAAAATTGGGCCCTTCCAATCATAGGTCTTGGAAAGATGTTTTGTTTGTACTCTCACTAGTATGGCACTGGTAGTGCTATGCTTAATGATTGGCCTTTATGAGGTACTGTTTGCTGAGGGGGGAGGGAACATGATCAAGGTGTTCTGATTTCCAGGTTAAAGCAGCAGTGCATGTTAGCAGTGAAAATCCCCCCAACCCCATGTCTTACTCCCTTTACAACTTTCGCTCTCACTCTCCCTCCAATGAAATCTTCTGCTGGTCAAGCTGCCTTTTTTAACACTTCCTTAAACTCTGGGGCTCTCTCCTCCCTTCCATTTGCTCAGGTCCTCCCTTTCACACTCTGAAATCCCTACTTTGTGATTTAATTACTCACTTCTGCAGTTGTTCCTGACAATGTGTCCTGACTTTTGTCTTCTACCCTCCACCCTTCACTGTCACTAGTGCATTCACCCCTTCCCCAGTTTCAGCCACTACCCTACCCCTTCTTTTTTTTTTTATGTATATTCTGTTTATTCACTGAGCCCTGGAACTCTCTCAGGCTACCCCTGCACACCTACCGTCACTCTACCGCCCACCTGGTCCCCTGGCTCCTCAGAGATAGCTGTTTTCTACCATCCTCCTGCCAGCAGACCCCCCAGTTCTGAGCCCCCTGAGATAGGGCCTCCTCCACTCCGGCCCTCTATCTAGAATCAAGTGTGCCAACCGAGGCGGTGGAAGTACAGAGGGGACAGAGACAGGGCTCAGTACTGGGCAAGTGGTGACGTGGCCTGGAGGGGAGCTGTTGCCTATCCAGTATCAGTTTTTTTTCAGTGCTTTTGTGCGGTTCCCACTAGAAGTGTGGGTGTGCAATGACGCCAGCACGGTTGTGCCGTATGTGCCCACCGCGCTTCTCCCCTTAGCTGCTCCACACTAGATGCACCTCCCATCTCCACTGGGGGTCACTGCTGTGCCGGTGACACACTGGATCCCTTCCCAGGGAGAGGAGAGCAGTCCATTGGATGTTCGATCCTCTCTCTCCCCCCTGCCAACTCCCTGCACCTGAGCTCGTTCCTGAACTCAGGTCGCTGGCATAGCACGAAGTGTGGCATGCACTGCCTCAACCCTCAGCACCACTGGGCTGGCTTACCCCACCCCTTCTTAGTATTGCATTGTTGCATGTTGCATATTATTCTTACAGTTCTTCTTCTGCATTTATTGTATTGCTTATTTCCTGTTCTGAAGCATTGTTTGTGATTTCAGCACGTAACTAACTAACTAACTAATCTATTTATTTTATTTATTGAACCTCGGATTACACCTTTGAACAAAATTGCTCCTTTACAGTGGTTCCATATCATATAATTGCAGGACACTAATACAGAAACAAATGATACATAGCCATAAAACAGAAAAGCAAACATTGCTATGATACAATGTGTGAAGACAGACAGCATTAACAAATACTTACATTTGTACAAAGAACTAAAGTTGCAGGACACAAATTTCAGGTTAAAGCAAACTGAGACTGGAAAAATGTACCCAAATCAGGAATACATGCTTAATATACAGGGTGGTGGTGGGGTGAAACTGGGAGGAGAGTTAAAGTGTAGAGGAGGGGATCGAAATGCTAGTAGAAGGCAGGGTAATGAGGGTAGTACAGGACAGCAAGAGGTTAATAGAAGAGTGACCCAGAGGGTTTTGTCAGTGCAGATTATGGAGGAGAGGATCCTAGCAGTCAAGAGATGGTAAGGGTATAGTTGCAGGCCCATAATGTCTTCTGCACAGACACAGGGCATTAGCACATGAAGCGGGGGGATACAGAGGCTTCGGTAGGGGGATTAAGGGATGAAAGGAGGGGAAAGGGATAAGTGCAGCAGATAAGCAGTATTGGACAGATTCCTTCCATCATTAGGATTTGGGATCACAGTCACACACACTGTGCCCAACGAGATGAGCTTGCTGTTGAGACTTGAAAGGGCCAATATTTGGTTCAGAAATTAGGGCAGTGCTAAGAGAATTTAGTCAGAGGGGGGCCCTATACACAAGTGTAACCCCCCTGCAAATGGGGGTTCCCAAAAGACTTCCAGGAGCTTGCTTGAATGCTCCAAGCCTGAATGGTGTTTGGCATTTAAGCCATTTATCAGTGAGTGTTTTTAGAGCCTCTGTTACTGTCTCTTTAAGAGCTGTCTGCTTGCAGACATAATTAGTTTATATGGGGGGACTGTGTGCTTCTCTGAGTACCACTCGAGCTGCTGCCAATTCACTTCATTTTTGCAGTCACTAGGAGTGCAAAGGGAACCTATCTGAAAGATGTAACTGTTTGCCAGAAATTATTTAGAGTAATAATGAAATTACAGTTTGTCTAACCTGCTTTCTTTGCAGTCAGAACTGTGTCTGCTAGTTCCCCATTCTAGTTTTGAACTGCTGAACTGGACCAATCAGTGTGGGGTAAGCTAGCTCTAAAATGGTGCCTTGGACGAATCAGAACTTGGACTCATAATCTGAGCCAGCCACAAGAGGATTGTATGGGCAGTGACTCTGGGAGATGTAGTTTAGACTTCAGTGCCTTTTTGGACCAACAGCAGCAGTCTATTGTGAGTGACAGCCAATCCAGTCAAGAACTGGGAGGAACTCAAAGGAAGTGCCTGGTTTTGTCGGTTGGAGTTTCAGTTGAGCTTTGGCAGTGAAGAAGGAAGGAGCCCTGTGCTTTTCAGTGTGCAGTTTTAGTCAAAACGTGTAAGGCCCAGAGTTCGGTCTGCAGCTTGTTGGGACTGAATCGTCCTGTGAAAAGAATCAAAGGATCTCTGAAGAGTAGAAACCAGGCTCACCCTGTAGAAGACTGGAGGAATTGCTGAAAATTACACTCGGTCTGTCAGGAACTGAATCTGCTGTGTGTTCTCCGGGTATTGTGCAGTAATTGCGATCGGGATACAGATGCAGCCTGCCTGGTATAGCTTTCTTTTATATGGATGTGTGAAGAGGTTTGTGCACCTCAAGTGAGCCCTGCTGACATTGAAGGACCTTATCTTATTTGGAGGTCGTGAGTACTAATTCAGGGTCGCTCCTGTTGAATTGCCACATTAAATCCAAATGGAATTACTGTACTGCTGACTGTTTAATTCTCCTTTTCTCTGTGTGAAAGGGCCCCTACCAGCTGCCACGGTTTGGACTAGCCACTAGGGCTTGGGTACCCAGGGACAGTAACTGATAGGGATAGGCCTGTGCACAGAGCCATAGGTAGATTATTAGAGTGATAAGCTAGTTAACCTGATTTCCCCTGTCCTTGTTATATCCCCTAAATAAATCAGAGCTGCTTGTTTCAGCAAAGTTATACTGCCTGAGGTATTTGTCTATGTTAAAGTACTGTACTGTGATTGTTGCACTGTATCTCATTTCACAGGAGGTCCCAGTGCCGGAACCAGACCTGGGGGTAAGTGTATACTGTGAAGGTAATTTGATATATTGTGTGGGCCACTAGTGGGAAGAAAGGGGTTGCGGTGTCCCAGAGGCTGTGACCAAGTTAGTTTAACTATTGCAAACCCTGACCTCTGGGTGGAGGCACCGCCATTGGATCCAGGCCCCTCAACCTGTTAGTGGCAAATCAGGCAGGGGTAGTAGCCCTGGGATAGCGCCATCTAGGGGTTACATCTTGAGGCTCACCGCTGGGATTGTGTGTCCTCTAGTGGCCATATTCATAACCACTGTTAAGAAAAAATGGGTACCCGACAGAAGTGGCTGTGCACCGCTGGTGGAGTGGTGTACTGGGAGGAGATCGACCCCAAAATGCTATGCTTATCCTGGACATCCCCTGGGTATCACACGGACACTGTGCAGGAGTACTTTCCAAGGTGGAAGGTTTACAAAAACCCTGTGGTGGTGGGTCGGCATGCTAATCTGCTCACCCACACTTTCCTGGCCCTAGTAGAGTTTAAGGATCCCATAGATAGCTCCAAAGTGCCACAGACCATTACCCCAGAGGAGCCCTCACTGCTTGGAGAGTGATAACTAAGGACAGTAAAGACCGGGGGAATCAGCCCCCACCACTATCTGAAACTTTTGAGGAGAATTTGCTGAATGGTTGCTGGGAGAGGGAAAACTGTGGAGGACTTGAAGAAACTATTCTTGCCACCTGGGGTGTTCCTCCCCAACACCTCTCCTGCTCCAGTGCCCGTAATGGTGGCTGAACCAATGCAGACTCCTATTTCTGCACCTGCCATTAGTCACGACTCTTACCGAAGGTTGAGGATCTTCTCTGGCACCCTCCCACCCCAAGGGAGGATGACTGGGAGACCTGGATAGACTATGTTGCCCCCAAGTGCTAGAATGGCAATGCTCGGAAGGCTAAAAGCGAAGAGGGTTAGTGAGAGCCTCCGAGGTCCTGCCCTGGCTACCATATCGCTAAACGGGCCAGTAACCCTGAAGCACTGCACAGGCCTATCTTGAGGCCTTGGAGAATGTGTATGGGAGCCCAGATTCTGATGAGGACCTATGGTGGAGAGTAAGAAATGCACAACAGTACCAAGGGAGTTGTTGTCTGTGTATGTCTCTGGCTGGAAAAATTGTTGCAAGAATGCCTCAGAAAGGGTAGTTTGCCAGCGATTGAACTGGACCGAACCAGACTGGACAGAATCCTTAAGTCTGCCCCTTCTCAGAACTGCTGTTGCTTCAGTTACGCCTGGCAAATCGACTGGAATCCCCACCCTCCTATGATGAGTTAATGAGAGAAATTCGAGGAGTTGAGAAAGGCGACTCGGAGGTACCTGCACCAACAGCTGTGGCTAAGACCGAGTGACTGAGGGTGACCCATCAAGTGAAGTTCAGGGGCAGAGGTTGACAGTCAATGAGTGCTCTGACAAGGAAAAAGATATGCCACAATGGGGCGAACTGTTGAGAGAGATCCGGGAATTCAAAAACAGTCCCTTTATGAAGGCCACGCCTGCAAGTACGGGCCCTGACCTATATCCGACTGCATCTGCTATGGGGGTGGGGGTACCTACCCATGTATCTCCTGCTGATAACAGCTCCAAACTCAATTCCTTGACCATGGAAGTGGAGAAACTGACAGATGTCTCCAAATGCTTATCACGCCGAGACAGAGATGGCACCCAGGTTTCCAGTTAGTAATACCCCCCCCTGGCTCCCAGTGTGGCGCCCGCCAGCTCAAACTCCAGAAAGTATGTTTTGCTATAATTGTGGGAAAGATGGGCACATGAAAAGGGAATGCCAGTCCCCAAAAGACACTGACAAAGTTGCATATAGGCTACAAGGAGAGCTTGAGAAGAAATCAGTGGTTAAGAGGTGCACGACATGATCCCAGTGAGGGCACCAAAATGCTAATTCACGTCCTTTGTGGCAAGGTCAGTTGCCCAGGCCCCACTCACCGCTCTCCAGACTGGTCCAGAATAGTGGGTCCCTCCATGGAGACCACTGTAAAGGTGAATGGAGTGTCTACAAGAGCTGTATTAGACAGTGGCTCCCAAGTGACAATTATGTTCCAGGATTGGTATCAGAAGCATTTGTCAGACGTACTTACAACCATTAGAAGGACTGCATGTATGGGGTTAAGTGAAGGCCTACCCCTATTCCGGTATATCCGAATTTGGCTGTCTTTCCCCACCTCCGTGGCTGGAGTGGCCGAACAAGTAGAGACCCTAGCCTTAGTGTGTCCCCCACTGGACTGTATGATGGTGTCCCTTTGTTGATTGGAACAAATGCTCACATGTTCGGAAGGCTGGCACAGTTGTGTTATGAAAACAGGGGTCAAAGACTAGTAGAGCTTTAAGAGTTCCGGCTTTAATTAAGAAGGCCTATGAGGCACAGAGATGCTGAAAACAGAACCAGAGGAACCGGTCGGAATTGTATGGAAGAAGGATCCTGAGTCTCTGATCCTGGCGCCAAATGCCCAGTGTACCTTACAGGGAGAGGTCCGTATCAGAAAGGATGTTAAGAATAAAATATTAATGTTGGATGCACCAGGCGATGGAAAATTGCCAGAGGGACTGCTGGTCAAGCCTAGTATTTTGCCCGCTAGAGCCCATGCTTATGCCAGAAGGGTAATGGTCCAAGTTCATAATGTGTCTGAAAGAGACATTCGAGTAAACAGAGGTTGCATCCTGGCTAATGTGCATTGTGCAGACACTGCAGTGCTACCCAGAAGCAAGAGTTCAAGGAAGAATGACAGAGTAACGCCTGACTTGTTTGATTTCGGCGACTCCCCGCTGCCAGCTGAATGGAAAGTGAGGATCAGTGAGAAGCTTGCCCAGAGAGACCAGGTGTTTTCTTTAAAGGAATGGGATGTAGGATGCGTGCAAGGAGCTGAGCACAATATCCGGCTGCATGACGAAAGACCATTTCGTGAGAGGTCTCGACGCCTGGCACCTGCTGACATAGATGATGTGAGACGGCATCTGCAAGAGATGTTAGCTGCTGGTGTAATACAAGAATCCAGAAGCCCTATGCTTCCCCCATTGTGGTAGTGAGGAAAAGAATGGAACAGTAAGGATGTGTGTGGATTATCGCTACTTAAACCGGCGGACTATCCCTGATCGTACACAATGCCCGCATTCAGGATGCTTTGGACTGCCTAAACGGGAGCAAGTGGTTCTCTGTGCTGGATCTCCGCAGTGGGTACTACCAGATCCTGATGGCCCGGAGGACCGTGGAGAAGACGGCCTTTTATCTGTCCGCTTGGCTTCTATGAATTCATGAGGATGCTCAAGGATTTCAGGTGCCCCAGCCACTTTTCAACGATTGATGGAGCGTGCAGTGGGGACATGAACTTACTAGAGTGCCTGGTATACCTAGATGATGTTATTGTGTTTGGCAGCTCGCTGGAGGAACATGAGAGCAGATTATTTAAGGTATTGGACCGACTGGAGGACTTTGGCCTTAAACTGTCCATTGATAAGTGTCAATTTTTCAAACATCAGTAAAGTATGTGGGACACATAGTATCCACGAGGAATAGAGACCGACCCAAGTAAAGTTGAGGCCTTGACCACCTGGCCACAGCCCAAAAATCTAAAAGAACTGCAAAGATTCCTGGGATTCTGTGGTTATTATCGTGCTTCATCAAGGACTATTCAAGAGTGATCCGCCTTTACTTAACCTTACTCAAGGTATCCCCAACCCACAAAAAATACCAAAGTCAGCGTCCCTCAAGACTGAAAGAGTGTATTTTCATCCGAGTGAAGTATTTGGGGCCCACTGGACTCCTGATTGTGAGACTGCTTTTCATGAGATCATATATCAACTTACCCATGCTCCAGTGCTGGCCTATGCCGATCCAAGAAAACCTTAGCCCTGCACACTGATGCTAGCTTGCAAGGGTTGGGGGCTGTTGTACCAAGAGCACGAGAATGGCCTGAGACCAGTGGCCTTTGCCAGTAGAAGCCTGACCCCATCCGAAAAGAACTATCCTGTACATAAGTTAGAGTTCCTAGCTTTGAAGTGGCTATTGTTGACCAATTCCATGAGTACTTGTATGGGGCTAAAATACTAGTAAAACTGAAATAATCCTTTGACCTATGTGCAGACCTCAGCTAAGTTGGATGCCACTGGCCATAGGTGGCTTTCTGCATTATCTACATATGACTATGCTCTCGAATACCGAGCAGGTCTGAACCACATAGATGCTGATGCTCTCCCGGAGGCCTGTTCCCAGAATGATTGGGTCCGATTGGCAGAACCTGACATTCGGCACTGTGCCAGAAGTTTGACAGGGAGGAACAATGTCCACGGACGCAGTGGACTGCAGGTGGATTGCTTGGGAGCCTCTGAGAATTGCATACCTGCTGCTTATTGCCACTTTTCTGCAATAGACATTGGTGCACTGCCTCAGCTGGACAAATGACAGTACCGGGGCTCAATCTCACGATCCCATGATCAAAGCAGCTTTGGAAGCCCTCTATGCAGGAAAAGATGTGTCCAAATTACGCCCACTGATGGAGAACTGCACTGTTATACAAAGAAGGTCCTAAGTTGAAACTGATCAATAAACTGTTATACAGAGAAACAGTAGACAGAGGGGACAAGTAGACAAACAACAACTAGTGCTGCCCACTGCCTTTCGAGACTCAGTACTGAGGTCCTTGCACAACCACATGGGGCACCTTTGGTATAGACAGAACACTTGACTTGGTGAGATCCAGATTCTATTGGCCTAAGATGGGGCTGATGTGGAGCAACACATTCGAACTTGTAGTCGCTGCTTACAGAGGAAAGCTTTGCCCCAGAGGGCTGCCCCTTGTTAACATCACCACCAGTGCACCCATGGAGCTGGTCTGTATTGATTTTCTGAGTTTGGAGTCAGATCAAGAAATATCAGTAATGTGCTGGTGGTCACTGACCATTTCACGAGATATGCCCAAGCTTTCCCACCAAAGACCAGAAAGCATCCACTGTGGCCAAAGTACTTGTAGAAAACTTTTTGTTCACTATGGGGCTCCACAAAGAATCCATTCTGATCAAGGAGAGACTTTGAGAGTCGTCTGATCAAAGAGATGCTTTCTCTGTGGGGAGTGCGAAGTCCAGAACCACCCTTACCACCCCCAGGGGACCCACAGCCTGAACGTTTCAACCGCACTTTGCATAGATATGCTAGGCACCTGCACCCAAAGGACAAGCCTAGATGGAGCCAACAAATTAGCACCCTGGTACATGCTTATAACTGCACCAAAAGTGATGCCACTGGATTCTCCCTACCGCCTGATGTTTGGAAGAGAAGCTCACTACCAGTAGATGTGTGTTTTGGGGTCTCTCTGATGGGGTTCAAGCTGACAACTATTTACAGTATGTGCAAAAGTTAAAGGCCCAGCTAACTCATGCGTACTCAACTGGCTCAAACCATGGCTGCCAAAAGAAATCTGGCCAACAAAGAAAGGTATGATAAAAGGTGAAAGCACAGGAACTCCAGGAGGAGATCGGGTATTGCTAAGAAATCTGGGACTGCATGGCAAGCACAAGATTGCTGACAGATGGCACCATCTCCTCACATTGTAGTGGGCAAACTAGATGATCTGCCAGTGTACAAAGTAAGGCCTGAGAATAATTCAAAGATGTAAAAACAATGCATAGAAATCATTTACTGCCCATTGGACAAATCTAATTGAGTCTGAGCCCTAGAAGATGCCCCTCTGACCAGTGACTAGAGCTGCTGCTAAGAAAAGATCAAGAAAGTCTGCACCTACAGAAGCAAAGTTAAAGTGTTCCCCTCCACAAGTCCCAGTTGAGCATGACTGTCAGTCCATATCGGAAGAAAGTGAGAGTGACTTTGAATACTATCCTTCTTACGAACTGAGTCAATTGTTTCGGGGCAATTCCCTAGTCAATACTGGAGATGAAGCTGGGCCTTCTGGACTGTCTAAGCACCCAGCTTCATCCCTGGAGCCAATGCTCCCAGAAAGTGAAGTGCAAAGCATCAGATCAGATGAAATGGAATCATTGTGCATGGTTGAACTGTTTGAGCTTTCAGGGGAGGAAAATGATAGATTGGGGCAGACTGGTGATACACCGAACAAGAAGAGTATTTTGAGTGCCCTGACAGTCCACTGCCAGTGTCCGAAAGCTTCCATGCGAGCCAAATGTTGTGGACTCAGAAACTGTAACTCCTGGAGCTGAAAGTGCCCCAAGTTCTAGCCTCTCTACCCCATGGAGACTCCTGACAAGTGAGGACAATGCTGAAAATGAGGCTCAGAGTGCAGAGACTATAACAGTTCCCCTAGAAAGACTGGTCGAGCTGTAAAGCCTGTGGTGCACCTCAGTTATGATTCACTTGGGAGGCCTGTGGACTTGCCTCTCAATGTTGTCCATAAAGGAGTGTATGTGTCCCCGAGCTCATTGCCCAAACTGAGCATCAGTGCTAACTCCAAGTTACTTGTGTTGCCTCTCATATGATGGTGCCCTTGCCCCATCCAGCCCCAAGGTAACTGATAGGAAGGGTCCCCTCTTCAGGTTTCATGTACAAGAGGTAATAACTTGAGTTATGGTACAATGTGTATGTAATACTGTGTAAAGAGGACGACTGCAATGTTTCAGAAATGTGTTCTTGGTAAAATGATATATTGACTGATGATTGATGTAAAGTAGCCTAATGCAAATGTATACGGTTGCAGTTAAAACTTATGGGTACTTGCTTGACGCGACGCTGGCTTTCCCAGGCCAGGAAGGTGTAACCCCTGCAAATGGGGGTTCCCAAAAGACTTCCAGGAGCTTGCTTGAATGCTCCAAGCCTGAATGGTGTTTGGCATTTAAGCCATTTATCAGTGAGTGTTTTTAGACTTCTGTTACTGTCTCTTTAAGAGCTGTCTGCTTGCAGACATAATTAGTTTGTATGGAGGGACTGTGTGCTTCTCTGAGTACCACTCGAGCTGCTGCCAATTCACTTCATTTTTGCAGTCACTAGGAGTGCAAAGGAACCTATCTGAAAGATGTAACTGTTTGCCAGAAATTATTTAGAGTAATAATGAAATTACAGTTTGTCTAACCTGCTTTTGCAGTCAGAACTGTGTCTGCTAGTTCCCCATTCTAGTTTTGAACTGCTGAACTGGACCAATCAGTGTGGGTAAGCTAGCTCTAAATGGTGCCTTGACGAATCAGAACTTGGACTCATAATCTGAGCCAGCCACAAGAGGATTGTATGGGCAGTGACTCTGGAGATGTAGTTTAGACTTCAGTGCCTTTTGGACCAACAGCAGCAGTCTATTGTGAGTGACAGCCAATCCAGTCAAGAACTGGGAGGAACTCAAAGGAAGTGCCCGGTTTTTGTCGGTTGGAGTTTCAGTTGAGCTTTGGCAGTGAAGAAGGAAGGAGCCCTGTGCTTTTTCAGTGTGCAGTTTTAGTCAAAAACGTGTGTAAGGCCCAGAGTTCGGTCTGCAGCTTGTTGGGACTGAATCCTGTCCGTGAAAAGAATCAAAGGATCTCTGAAGAGTAGAAACCAGGCTCACCCTGTAGAAGACTGGAGGAATTGCTGAAAATTATACTCGGTCTGTCAGGAACTGAATCTGCTGTGTGTTCTCCCGGGTATTGTGCAGTAATTGCGATCGGGATACAGATGCAGCCTGCCTGGTATAGTGCTTTCTTTTATATGGATGTGTGAAGAGGTTTGTGCACCTCAAGTGAGCCCTGCTGACATTGAAGGACCTATCTTATTTGGAGGTCGTGAGTACTAATTCAGGTCGCTCCTGTTGAATTGCCACATTAAATCCAAATGGAATTACTGTACTGTTGACTGTTTAATTCTCCTTTCTCAGGTGAAAGGGCCCCACCAGCTGCCACGGTTTGGACTAGCCACTAGGGCTTGGGTACCCAGGGACAGTAACTGATAGGGATAGGCCTGTGCACAGAGCCATAGGTAGATTATTAGAGTGATAAGCTAGTTAACCTGATTTCCCCTGTCCTTGTTATATCCCCTAAATAAATCAGAGCTGCTTGTTTCAGCAAAGTTATACTGCCTGAGGTATTTGTCTATGTTAAAGTACTGTACTGTGATTGTTGCACTGTATCTCATTTCACAGGAGGTCCCAGTGCCGGAACCAGACCTGGGGGTAAGTGTGTATACTGTGAAGGTAATTCTGATATATTGTGTGGGCCACTAGTGGAAGAAAGGGGTTATGTGTCCCAGAGGGCTGTGACCAAGTTAGTTTAACTATTGCAAACCCTGACCTCTGGGTGGAGGCACCCGCATTGGATCCAGGCCCTCAACCTGTTAGTGGCAAATCAGGCAGGGGTAGTAGCCCCTGGGATAGCGCCATCTAGGGGTTACACAAGAAATGCTGCCCTTGTGTAGTGCACCGGAACAGGACTTGTAGGGCTGCTCTACATGCACTACTGGTTTGTTTAGGGTTGGTAGAGGGATTGAGGAGAGTCTGCACACCCAGGAGTGTAAGGCCTAGGATGGCTTTTTTTGCCAGCAAGGATACCTGGAAATGGATCCTGTTGCTTAGATTAAGTTATCCGGTGCTAGAGTAAAGCTCGCATGTAGGAGGTAAGCAGTGTGTCCCTAGAACAAGCCTGCAGGCTTTGTTTAGGGCAACTTTTATTCTCTTAAGTGCAGTGTCTGTTCCAGACCCGTAGACTACAAGGCCGTAGTTTATGACTGACAGGACCGAGCAGTTTGCTGCTAGTTTGATGGCACTTTGAGTGAGGCAGTGCCTGTCACGATATAGTTGTCGTAATCTGGCATTAGCCTCCTTGGCAACATGGTCTATATGTAGCCCATATGAGAGGGGCAGTCAACAGTGATCCCAAGGTATTTGAAGTTGCTGACCAATTCCAGAAAGTCATTGTTGTGATTGTGTATTTTGATGGGATAAGCCTTATGATGGTTATGAGTGGAGGAGAACAACATAGTCTTTGTTTTTTTGTAATTTAGTAGAAGCCTGGATCTAACGAACCACGCTTCAACTGCGCTAAAGTTAGCTTGCATCTTTTTTTCAAGTACATCAGGTTCAGAGTGACGTGTGAACAGCACGGTGTCATTAGCATATAAAAAGACCTTGTTCTGGCAAGCTTTGGGGAAGTCATTCAGAAAGAAACTGAATAGCAGGGGGCCCAGTATAGAGCCTTGGGGTACCCCTATGGAAACTATTTGACAGTCAGATAGGGTACCATGTATTTTGACCTGCTGTGTTCTCATGGAGAGGTAGGTAGTTCCCGAACTAGCTAGCTGATATAGGTGATATCCCAATGTGGGCCAGCTGACTGAGAAGTAGCTCATGATTAACCATATCAAAGGCCTTGGTGAGGTCGATGCAGATGGCCCCTACCAAGAGCCCCTGGTTCAGTGCCTCATGGATGTAGCCAGTGTATTCAACCAGGGCCAAAGTAGTGCTATGTGCCTACCGGAAGCCATGCTGCTGCTGACACTGAAGCTTGTATCTGTCAAGATAGTCAACTGTCTGGTCGTATACTATCCATTAAAGGGCTTTTGAGAGAGGTGGAAGAATTGATATTGGCCGGTAGTTAGAGAGACTAGCTCTGTCACTGCTTTTGAAAATAGGAGCGACCACAGCTGCTTTGCAGATTTGGGGAAATTTGCCCGTAATGAGTGATAAGTTGAGGATCCTGGTTAATGGGGAGAGTAAGTCATCCAGGGTGAGAGCAACTAACTTGAGGTCAAGCGAGTCACTACTGAAACTGGGTTTTCTGAGCACTTGTTCTAGATATCTTTTAACCTCTGCTATAGTGACTGCCTTAAGGTAAAAGGGGGGGCGGGGACGTGCTGGTTGGTGAGGTGGTATCATTATCAATATTAGTTCCTGTTTGGGGAAGCAAAAAGTCAGGGGGAAGCACAATGCTGAGGTCTGTAAAGGCCTTGTTGAAGGCATTGGCAATGTATTTTGGGTCTTGTGTTACAGTTCCACTGATGTTGATGATTGTAGGTGGAACTTTACTAACTTTCCCTGTTAAGGATTTGATGTTTTCCTAAAACATATGACTGTCACCCCAGGAATTGTTTAGTTCATTTTTAAAGTGAGTACTCTTGGCCAAACATATGGCACTAACTAAATGAAAGGCTTGCCTATAGTTCGGTGGCCAAGCAGCCAGCCACTCCCACTTCCTGAGCTATATAAGCAGTTCCTCTAAGCCTCACTGTGAAGCATTTTTTCTTTGGCCCACCATCCTCACCTCCTCCTCCAGGGGGATTCCTAAGGTACCTTTAGCCACGGGAACCCTCCCGTTGCACCTCTAGGGGTGGAACCCTCTCTGAGGGTTCCTTGCTTTCGTACCCCTACAGGGTGGTAATTCCTCTGGAACAGAGAGTACAAACAGCCAAAACCAAACTAACACAGTTGCACAAGCATAACACTATACTGGCTGTGTAGGCCAGTGAACTCAATTTTGTGCCCTTTTTCTTGTCATGTAAGATGGTCGTTTTTCCCATTTTGAGTTTGTTTTAGTATTTTTTTTTACATTTTAAATAATATTTATTGATTGATTGATTTAAAAATTGGTAACTGGGATACGTGGGGTGAGCAGAGTGAGCAGACACCCCAGAAGAGATGGGAAGACGGGGGCACAAAAACAGAACAATTGGTAACTGGGAGAGGCACACTGAGCCGAGGCTCGGCTCCAGGTGCAAACCAGGGAATAAAAGAAGCACTCTGTTTAATATGGCTCATTCCTGGTTTTCGTCAGTATTCTCTGTTGTTTCTGAACACTCATTGTTTAACATCACTTTTCTTGAGACTAAAATGAACTAGTACGTGGCAAACAGTGCTCCTTGTCTTTATGGGAAAATAGGTGTACATCAACAACTGAGAATGCTAATGAAAACCTGGCACAGTGTTTCTGAACATGATACATTAATCTTGTTTTTAATATTGTATACTATCATGTACTTGTGTTTGACTCCTGTATAAGGGCCCCCTCTGCCATGGACACCTACTCCCTCCCCTCTCCTCCCCACTGTTTCCCCTGCTACCTCCAACTGGTGCCTCCCTGACCCTAGCCACCCCTCCTTCTGCCCCCCAGCTCACATCTCCCCCACTACCCCCCTACTCCCCTCCAGGCCCTGTCCTCTTGCAGGGTTCCTAACATCCTGAAGGGGATTCGGATCCTGGGGCTCATACTCTCCTCTGCCCCTCTCCACCTACTCCTCCCCACTGCCTCCCTGACTACCTCTTACTGGTGTCTTCCTACACTCTACCCCTCCAATCTGAACCCATCTCACATCTCCCCCTCTAACCCCCTACTCCCTCTCCTCCCCTAACTTCGTTGAGCACTTAGCTACTCTTAAATTCTGGCTTTTCAGTTCTGGACCTGCACTCACTCGCCACCACCACCCTTTCCACTACCCTGTATCTGCACCAAACACCCTTCTCTCCCCCTAACAATCCTCCCTTAATCCATGCCCTCCATCCTCTCCCACCCTTCTTGGATCCTTACCTACCCCAGATCAATGCTACAGCTATGACTGCATAATGCCACCTGTGCCATCTACGATACAACCACGACTGCAAAATGTCTACCCGTGCTATATTCTCATTGTCCTTTACAACCCCTCCCCCCATGAATATATTTTCTTCTTTCCCCCTATGTCTTGGCTCATTCAAGCATATTCCACCCCCTGGTTACATTTACTTCTGTTGTCTCGTATTGGTTAGTAATGCATTGTATTAGCACAACACTGTATGTATCTGAATAGCACTTATGTAGTTGATTGTTATTTGTAGTTCCATAGTACTAGTACAGCACTGTATGTATTGTTTTGCTCTGTATGTACTTGATTGTTGACTTTGCTCGATCCTCCCATTTATGTACCCATTCCCCCCAGGACGCTTCTGGAAATGAGCTGTTTACAGCTCATGTTGTCTTTCCTGGTGAAACCTTTTCAAATAAATAAATAAATAAGGGCCCGATCCTCAAATGTGTCCTGGCCAGTGGCGCCACCACGTTGTTTTTGGGAGCCTACAGCCCCCCCCATTCTAAGTTAAAGCCCCAATCATTTGCTTAAAAAAATTAAATTCTGTTTCTTAATGTTTAATTCTGCAGCCGATCTGATGCGCCTGCAGAATGTGAATATGAACAGTTAAGAAACCGCAATCGGCTCGCCGGCAGCATTAAAAACCAATTTTTACAGTCATCAGAGTCATGGTTCACAGTTCGTGGAGTAATTTCCAGCTCAAGTTTTGCACCTTAGTAAGTAGGATTGTGTTTAAAAAATGCTATACCTACGCTTTGGTGGGTGTTTATTATTGCAGTTGCTTATGCTAGCATATAATGTCAGGGTTGTCGGTGAGAAGTGGGAAGACCATCATGCCGCAGTAGGCTCGAGTGTATCATGTATGGTGTCACAACATATAACGACTGGCTGATTTGGGTTACTTGTGTTTCGTGCAGCTGGTTTACAAAATCAAAGTTCGCTGTCTTTATTCTGACAAACTGACACCGCTTGTTTTATCGCAGAATCGTGAAGGGTGGCCATGGCCTACCGTAGTTCTCTGGAGGCACTTGAAGTTTCCTGTTGAAGAATTGCTACTTTCACCCTCTACACACACACACATTTTAATATTGCCAGCATTAAATGTGTTAATATATATAACTGCCTTTATTACAGAAAACATTTTGACCGAAAAAAAAATAATAATTGGTAGTCCTGATGTATATTTTGACAGGAACCTGCACGGGCTCTCAACCTTCCAGCTTTGTTTGTGTGTAGGGACGGATTATACCTTACTGGTTTAATATTTACATGTTTTTATGAACAGAAGTCGTGTTGTAACGCAAATGTTTTGTTCTGTGAGGTTTATTTGCTTGTTAGTCTTAGAGGTGCTGTGCTTTTTACTGTCAACCCGGGTCAGTAGTCTGGAGGAACGTGGAATGCAGGTTTACTTAGTTTCGGTAGAGCAGCTCTTTTGTGAGACGTTGTTTGTTACAGCAGAACTGCAGCAGCCGTGAGCCGAGCCGACAGAAATGTCATTCCTTCAAAATCAAATTTCTCTGAACTTGAGGCTTCAGGCTTGAGGGTCGTTTTTCACCTCCAGTGTTTAGCTCTCAGCCTCTCAAAAAAATGACCCTCCCCTCTCCCCCAACAAAGTAAAGCAAACGCTCGTCGCCGACACTGACACTGCGGAATCGGAATGGATCTGGGAAGACATTAGATGGTAAACAGTGGAGAAGAAGGAAGGAGGAAGGATCTGCCAAGGACCTTGGCTTGATTCCTCTCCAATCTCCTTCCTTCTTTCTCCGCCAACCCAAACCCACCCATCCCGTGCCTTCGGAGACTTGGATTGCTAGTAGTGCTGCTAGAGTGGCTCTGGGGAGAGGAGAGACACAGCCTGTGCGGATGGATTCATTTTCAGGACATGAAATTGGCAGTGACAGTTTGTGACACTTAGCAAGCAACTGCAAGGAAAGGACTGAGCTCACTAGGTCAGCGCTGTTGTCGTGTGTGTGTGTGTGTGGCAGGGCAGCGCCAGCAGATTCAGACCATTGGGAGATTTATTTAATGAAACGGCATCAGTTGTTGGAGGACGGGGCGGGATGATAGAAGGAGAAGAGCAGCAGGAGGGTTCATTCCTGAATTCTGTGACTGAACTGCCTTCATACTCTGCCTACCAACAGCACAGCAGCTTGCTTGCACAGTGAGCCAATCAGTGGACAAACACGTAGTGTGCTTCTCCAACACACACGTGGTATACAATAGCTCCCATTGTGTGTGCAGTAAGAAAAACTAGTGATGCAGTTGTAGTTGGTAGAGGCAGAGCGAGCAGCAGATCGGAGGCACTGTTTGGGAAATTGGGAGATTGAAATCAGAATTCAATCTATGTTTCAGACAGTTATCATTGAATATACTCAGTTCACTTGTTGGGCTAAGAGGCTTGAGAGCTAAATAAATAGTGTAGTGTTTATTATTTTTTCTCTGAGTGAAAATACAAGGGGGGAGGTTGTGTTTGTGTGTGAGTCTTGAGGTAAATTGAAAAGCTGAGACACAGACAACCTGCTGGGAGTGCTGCCATACAGCAGCATTACTAACTGCTGCATATATGTGTCTTTTTTTCTTACTTGCAACTTAAAATATTTCCACATTTACTATTTTACTGTGTAAATTGAGTACTACACTGACTAGTGAAGAGCTGACAACTCAGAAAGACTGAAGAACATCACTTTTGTGGTTTATGTTTTAGACTCACAAATTTAGAATAAAAATAGCAGAACTTTTTTTTTCCTAAATTGCCTTATACCCTCACCCTGCCTCGGGTTTGTATAGCTTAACATCACAAGCAAGGGGACCATTAACCAGTTCAATTTCAGACACTTTTTTTTATGAACAAGGGGAACCGTCTGTTTTATAAAAAAAAACAGTTTTCCACTGAGTAGCATACTCATTTTACTTCGCATACTGTTGTGAGACCTGTGTGTTAGGCTCCATCTATTGTATTAAATAGCAGTTTTCCAGTAGGTTACACTCTCTACTTTGCATACTGTGAGCCCTGTGTGTTAGGCTCTGTCTATTGTATTAAATAGCAGTTTTCCAGTAGGTTACACACTCTACTTCGCATACTGTGAGCCCTGTGTGTTAGGCTCCGTCTATTGTATTAAATAGCAGTTTTCCAGTAGGTTACACACTCTACTTCGCATACTGTGAGCCCTGTGTGTTAGGCTCCGTCTATTGTATTAAATAGCAGTTTTCAGTAGGTGTTTAATACTCATTACTTCGCATACTGTGAGCCCTGTGTGTTAGACTAAGTCTGTCACATCAACATTTCATCCCTGTGTGCCAGACCCAATAAGAGGGCGTTTTTCTAATAATTTACTTTTTAGTTAGTTCTTGTCACACATTCATCAGCCTTGTTAAAAATGAGTATCCGTGACTTCTTCCGTCCAAAATCAAAAAATCAGAATAAAGAAAGTAACTTCCCGGACCCCAGTGATGCTCAACAGCTGCAAGCAGAGCAGCCATTAAGAAATGAAGTGGAAGTTCCAGTACCAGAAGATGTAGCAAACACATCATCATCTCCCGGAACATCTCGTGATGCACTTGAATCAGTAGCAAGATTTACATCTGCTGCTACTGTTGTACCCAGTGATCTGGGAACCAAAGAAGCAGGTCCTATGCAGCCAAAGCTGTCTAGTTTTCCACAAAGGGATTTTGGAAAGCAGAAGTGTTCATTTTCAAGCAGCTGGTATGCATCATTTAAATGGCTTGAATATAGTGCAAGCAATGATGTTATATTTTGCTTTGCCTGCAGAATGTTTTCAAGTTGCACTGGTCGAGCGGACATTGCTTTCACGTCCAGAGGGTTTAACAACTGGAGGAAGGCAATAGAGAAGATGAGAGAACACCAACAAACAACACCACATACAGGAGCAATGGAGGCCTGGTCTACTTATGTGAAATCTAAAGAACGAGGCAATATTATACAGCTAATGGATTCGGCAATGATTGCAGATATTAAAAAGCGCAAGGAGTACCTGAGAAGAATAGTTGAGATTGTTTTGTTGTTTGGCAGACAGGGAATTGCCTTTCGAGGCCATAGGGAGTGTGAAGGGAGCTCAAACAGGGGTAACTTTTTAGAGACTTGATCTTCTAAAAAAGTTTGATCCTGAATTGCAAAATTTGCAGATTCACATGCCAGGAAATGCCACCTATCTCTCACCTCTCAGTCAAAATCAGATGATAGAATGTTGTGCAAAATTAATAAGAGAGAACATTTTAAATGAGGTAAAAGAAGCAAAGTATTTTGCAATACTTGCTGATGAATCTAGAGATGTTGCTTGCAGAGAACAAATGAGTATTTGCCTTCGTTATGTTCACCATGGTTCCCCTGTAGAGAAATTTTTGTGCTTCCATCAAGTAACAGCATTAGATGCCCAGAGTCTGACAAATGAACTGTGCTCAAAGCTGACTAACTGGGCCCTCCATGAGAATTCAGTGATTTCATGAGTTCAAACTTATGACGGTGCATCTGTTATGAGCGGCAACTTAAATGGAGTTCAGGAACTATTTCATCATAAGCATCCATATGCTATATATGTTCATATGCATGATATTCTGAATTTGGTCCTTGTAGATGCCTGTTCATCACTTCTTCCTGTAACGGAAATTCTTTGACATGCTTCAAGAGATACACATTCTTTCCAAATCTGTCCTGACTCACCAGGGTTCTTAAATGTTCAAAAGGAGCTTGGGTTGACTAGAATTCTTGAGATACCAGAGTTAAGTTCCTACCAGGTGGGCTTGTCAAAAGCGAGCAACAAAGGCAGTAATAGAAACTTATCCAGCTCTTCTGAAATATCTTTCAGAATGTGAAGAAGGAGAAACTGCAAAGGCCAGAGGACTCACAGCAAGCTTCTAGAATTCAACAATATCTTCCTCCTTAAAATGTTTGACAAACTACTGTCAGTGGCTGATGGAACAAATAACTTACTTCAGACTCAGGCTTTGACTTTGATGTGCAGTGACTGCTGTATCTGCACTGAGAGACACAATTGCACAATTTCGTACTGAAGACAGATTTCTAGTTCTCTACAGGGAAGCTGAAAATATGGCAGAAAAATATGGGACACAGACACCCGAAAACACTCCAAGTCCACAGAGGCAAAGGAAACTACCTCGTACTTGGGAGCACTTTGTTCCAACTTCATGAACTGGAACTGAACAAAGTGCATCAGCATCACATGAAACAAGAACTGCTGTGCATTTGAGAATCACTGTTTTTTTCCCCCTGTGATTGACAAAATGATTGGAGAGATTGACAGAAGGTTTTCCAAGCATAACCAAACACTGATGGTTGCTATCAATGCTCTCAGAACACAGTCTAACACATTCTTGGACCAGGACAAACTGAGGCCACTTGGAGAGATGTATGACTGTCCAGTTCTGGAAGAGGAACTAGTAGTAGCAAGAAACTTCATTTGTCGGCTGCCAAAAAATGAACGTCCACACGATATGACCAATCTTTATAATGTACTTCCAGAAATCATGTATCCGACGCTGCATAAAGCAATGCAGATTGCTTTAACAATCCCAGTTACCACATGTGTGTGTGAGCGCTCCTTTAGTTCCATGAGTCGCATTAAGACATATCTGAGAAACAAGACAGAAAATGACAGATTGAGTTCACTTGGAATTCTCAACATTCAGACCGAAGAAAGCAGACAGCTTGACACTGATGATGTTATTGACGAGTTTGCATCCATGACAAACAGAAAGGTTGAGCTACTTCTTCCAAAATCAGCACGATAATAAAATAGTAAAACATGTAGGACACCGATATCCAGCAGATCTGCTGGGATAATGGTGTGTCTGGCTGTTCTGGTCTCTCATTTGCTCTGGGGTCTTCCTGCAACCTTCCCAGCAGATCTGCTGGGATAATGGTATGTCTGGCTGTTCTGGTCTCTCATTTGCTCAGGGGTCCTCCTGTAACCTTCCCAGCAGATCTGCTGGGATAATGGTGTCTGGCTGTTCTGGTCTCTCATTTGCTCAGGGTCCTCCTGAAACCTTCCCAGCAGATCTGCTGGGATAATGGTGTGTCTGGCTGTTCTGGTCTGTCATTTGCTCTGGGGTCCTCTTGAACCTTCCCAGCAGATCTGCTGGGATAATGGTATGTCTGGCTGTTCTGGTCTCTCATTTGCTCTGGGTTCCTCCTGCAACCTTCCCAGCAGATCTGCTGGGATAATGGTGTGCCTGGATGTTCTGGTCTCTCATTTGCTCTGGGTTCCTCCTGTAACCTTCCCAGCAGATCTGCTGGGATAATGGTGTGTCTGGCTGTTCTGGTCTCTCATTTGCTCTGGGTTCCTCCTGCAACCTTCCCAGCAGATCTGCTGGGATAATGGTGTGCCTGGCTGTTCTGGTCTCTCATTTGCTCTGGGGTCCTCCTGCAACCTTCCCAGCACATCTGCTGGGATAATGGTATGTCTGGCTGTTCTGGTCTCTCATTTGCTCTGGGTTCCTCCTGCAACCTTCCCAGCAGATCTGCTGGGATAATGATGTGCCTGGATGTTCTGGTCTCTCATTTGCTCTGGGGTCCTCCTGCAACCTTCCCAGCAGATCTGCTGGGATAATGGTATGTCTGGCTGTTCTGGTCTCTCATTTGCTCTGGGGTCCTCCTGCAACCTGTCCTCGGTGGACCAGTAACCACATTTTTCCACATGTACCATATTAAATATATGGCTGACAACTAGGCTTCTCAAACATATTTTTCACCACTAAAATGCAGGAAAAGCCACCATTTGAAGGTAACATTTCAAAATTTTACGGGGGGGCATGCCCCCGGACACCCCTAGCTTTGCTAGGATTTTGACTTAGGGGCATTAGCCCCCCCAACTTTGTACCCCTGGTGATGCCTCTGGTCCTAGCCCCTCTGCACATGCGTAGGGCTGGGAAAAGCCACAGAGTCCTCCCCATGCACAGGATGCTCAGCATAAGGGCACGCTGCAGCATCCTCTAAGAGGGGAGTGTGTGCACCACAACTGATCCCGCCCACAAGCCTTGCCATGCAGGCGGGAGGGACAAGTGCGGACCAGGGGGTAGAGAGCAGGCAGAGAGGCAGCATTTATGCCTGCCTAGAGGCAGCATAGAGGCAGCTATCATTGCTGCCTCTAGGCAGGCATAGAGGCAGCAATAGTGGCTCCAGCCTCCTCCATCCAGCCACAAAACCAATAAATGAGCCCAATTGGCTCTCCCACCTCCAGCCCCAACCTAGAGGCCTCTGCTGCAGGCTGGGGGCATCACCCCTACTGACTAGTGTTGTTTCTATTATTTTATATTTCCTATTGGGCTATGCAGTCCAGGAGAACTGTGTATCTTCACATGCCCTGTACAAGATGGGAAACATTCGCGAACTGGTATGGGCATCTGATTGGAAGCCCGTGGTCCAGAGCCACTCTGTCCACCCCCATCGCCACCTGCCCAATGCACGGCTTGCACTGACAGACCACAGAGGACAGAGGCTGTGAATGCTGGCAGGCACTCAGGCACCTGCAGCTATGGGGCAACACTTCTCAGATATGCACAAGTCGTGCATATCTGGGGTGCCTTTGAGGATTATACCCTGTGGCCCAAATATTCAAAGGATTGCACATGGCGCAACAGTGTTGCACCATGCGCAATGCACATTGATGCTACCAGTGATATTCAAAGGGAAAGGTGCGTCAAGACAAACCCGACGCGCCAGTGCACATCAGGAATGTATGCAGGCACAGGTGGGGTCATGCCCATGCATAACCTGCACAGCCCGATATTCAGCCCGGGACGTGCAGAGTCATGCATGTGCAACCCCTACCTGCGCCTGCACAAAGTTAAGCCAAAAAAAAAAGGAACAAGTGATGGCCACCCACAGGTGAGCTGCCGCATTGCAGGGTGCAACACGGCAGCTGCCACCTGTGGGTGGCCACCCGAGTTCCTGCTGCACCTGGTGGCACCCCCATGCCCCATCGCGGGCATCCCTGGAGCGAAATCCCCCTGTCCAATATCCCTGGTGGTCCAGTGGACCTCTATGTGCCCGTCGCGGGCATCACTATAGTCCCCCTCCAATATCCCTGGTGGTCCAGTGGACCCCTATGTGGCTGATCGGGATCACTATAGTCCCTCCAATATCCCTGGTGGTCCAGTGGACTGATCGCCGCTCGATCGCGGGCATCTGTAACACAGAACAGACCCCTACCACCCTGGTGGTCTAGTGTCCCCCCCTCCCCACCTGCCCACTGAGCCACACTGCCCCGCTCCCCCCCGTCAGCCGGGCGGGCAGCACCCCACCGCCTGCTGCCCGCCGCCCACCGACTGACAGCTCTCGGCAGGGCTGCATGCCCATTGGTTTACAGCATGAGCTAATGAGCGCAGCCCATACAGACATTTTTCCAGATATGTGAATGATTCATTCACATATCTGACTGAGTAGAGATGGTTGCATGCCCATTGGCTCACACTGTGAACCACGGGCATGCAGCCCTACCGAGCTGTCAGTCGTGGGGCAGCAGGCAGGTGGTGCTGCTGCCCGCCAGCTGATGGGGAGCGCGTGTGGGGCCCAGTGGGCGGGTGGGAGGGGTACACCGACCACCAGGGTGGTAGGGTCTGTTCTATGTTACGGATGCCTGAAATTGGACGGCAATTGGTCCACTGGACCACCAGGGATATTGGGGGGGACTATAGTGATGCCCGCGATCGGGCACATAGAGGTCCACTAGACCACCGGGGATATTGGACAGGTGGAGGACTATAATGATGCCCGCGATCGGGCACATAGAGGTCCACTGCACCACCAGGGATATTGGACTGGGGGGGACTATACTGATCCCCACGATCGGGCACAACCACCAGGGATATTGGATGGGGAGACTATACTGATGCCCGCGATCGGACACATAGAGGTCCACTGGACCACCACGGATATTGAACTTTTTTTTTTTTATATTACAGGAATGCCCACGATCGGGCTGCAGGGGGCATCGGTCCCCGATGGCTGCTGCCTGGCAGGGCGCCAGGTGCAAGTCGTCAGGGATCGGCGCACCTGCATGCTAATGGCATGCAATGGGGCCATAATGAGATGCAATGGTCCCCTGTGCACCTTGCATAAATTATGGCCCCATTTGCATGTCCCCTTTGAATATCGCAGGTGCTGTGCATGGCGCATGGCACTTGCGCCAGCCAGCATCTCCATGCTCCACTTGCCACTTGGCGCTGGTGCAGTGCCACGCACCATGCACAGTGGGTACAGGGTGCGACATTCAAAGCTGCTGCGCTCACAGCGCAGCCTGCTTGAATATCGCCCAGGCCACAACCCCTGCGCAACAAAGTTGAGCTGCGCCCAGGCTTGCGCCACAGCCTGGCGCAGTTTGAATATCCAGGCCTAAGTGTTTTTCTTATTATCTTTATTTTTA
This sequence comes from Neoceratodus forsteri, assembly GCA_016271365.2. NCBI lineage: Eukaryota > Metazoa > Chordata > Ceratodontiformes > Ceratodontidae > Neoceratodus > Neoceratodus forsteri. The sequence continues at coordinate 430,048,804 of CM057452.1, forward strand.
TTTTATATTTTTTACAGTGTATCACACATGAGGACCCTATTGGAAATGAACCTTGGCTTGGCTGGGCAATCCGTTTCTGAGTTTTAAGTATAAAATGATCCACTATTACTATTACTACTTTTGCGGAAGAAGTCCTGTTTGGGATCCACCAAATGATCCAGCATGCTCCCATGCCAACAACCTAACCCAGGAGCAGAATCGGAGAACTAGAGTCGGGCGGACAGAGGCTGGCTGGCAACACATCCCAGTAATTGGGGAAGGGGTCCGGCCTCAGGTTCCACCACTACAGCAATCCCTGCAGTGTGGGGAGCAGGGTATGCTGTACATGAGGCTGACAGAGACATTGCTTGGTGCCATGCAGGAAATGGGAGGGTCAAAGAGCACGACAAGAAAAAGGGGATAAAAGGTGCATTTACACTACCTTACACACTGCTATGTGGTCTCTTCTGCTGAACCACTGCTCGATTGGTATCTCTCCTGACTTGTGTTTACACTACCTTCGTAAAGCATCGGTGCAGGGTCAGTTTCTGACTTCCTGCGTTTCAACTGCAGTTTCATCAGGGCTGGCGGGCGGGGGACCTGTATTAGGCGTCGTGGGTAGAGTCGGGCAGTAGTCTTGCTGAATAAATGGTCTTAGTCCGAGCATATATGACTTGTGTTCCTGTAGCTCAATTAGAAGCACTATTGTTTCTGTTACTGTACATGACCTGGCTTTGTTGTCTGTCTGCCCAGTAGGATAGCAGCCCTGAAGCATAACTAGGCTGACAACATTTCGTTTCATTCACAATCCTGGTGGTCCAACACAAGTGACAGGGAGCTGCAGTTTTGTTTGTTTTTTTAGCAGGTACGGCGCTGTCAGCTGCAGGGGGGCATGGTGTGGTGTGTCACAGGGCAGCATGGGTGCAGGCAGAGTGATGTGTTTACATGCCAGCAAAAAACACCTGCACCAGTGCAGCTCCCCACTAAAACACGGTGCACCATAGTGGAGCTGCCTGCATTGCTCCTGGAGCAGCTGATACTGCCTGACCAGCACCAGTGCAACTCCTCTGTACCTCTCACAACATTACAGAGCAGGCAGTGTAAACAGGCCTAAAAACACTGGGACACCCCAGGAGGAGAAAAAACTATATGAAAAGTCCCATGCCCCCCATATACTGTTTATCCTCCTTGTGGCAGGGACAAATGGGCTTCAGCCCTGCCTTGCCAACATCACCCACCCCTGCTTCCCAGGACTTTTGAACCGAAAGTGAGGTAGATGAGGGATTGGTGGGCAGGGTGTCAAGTAAGCCTGTTTGAACATATTCCAAAACTAGCATGCTCTAAACCTTTGCATTGCTCACAAAATCCAATTCCCATTTCTGCTGAGGGGTGCTACTGGTTTGTGGTGTGTAACAAATTAACAGGATCCAGTGCACACACCCCCATGGTAAATCTAAGAAGTAAAACATTTAAACTGCCTGAATTGGGTATTTTCTCACTTTTAATTCCATGAAAAGGGGTTCTCTTAGTTTTCAGATTGGAATTCCAATGTGAGCAAGCCAAACCACCAAATGCCAACGTGGAATCCCATGATTGGTTTGTCATGTAAGCCTACCCTACCAACATTTTCCACTGATTTTCTCCCTTCCCCACACTGGAGCATGCTCAACATGCACGTGTGGAGGCATGCATATGCAGCAGAGTCCCGCACCACCACCACCCATGTCCTGCTGCTCCTTGGCTTGCACTGCCACCAGGCCTGCACCTGGTGGCTGTCATTCGGCAGAGTCGGCAGTCCTCCCACCCCAAGAGAGGAGAGTGGTCCCTCGGACTTCAATTCCCCCCCCCCATGACTGACCACTGCCAACCTGTACTCATTCCCAAACATGGGTCACCAGCATGGAGCAAGGTGTGGTATCTAGTGCCTCGTCCCTCAGTGCCGGCAGGCTGACTATGCAAATAATATGGACAGCTGATGAATAAAGAATACAAACAGTTCCTCAGTTGTACCATTTCTACTGAACTGCAAGAAATTACTGTAGCTTTTGAAAGTACTTTTAAAATATTCTGTTCAGCCTCTGGTTTGGAAACACTATCTACTCATATCCACAGTGTCTCTATGCTAGTGATGCGTATTCATTAATCAAGTAACATAAAAGTGGTTGCTTGTAATGACCATCCTGGTTGGCCATCTGTCATCAGCTGAGTCATGCCTTTACCTCTGGTGCACTCACAGTAGCCCAAATGCTGAGGGAAGCTGGGAGTCAGACTGGCTTACGTGCCACAAACATGTAAACTCTTCCTGTTAATGGTAGAGTTTCCTGGCTATGGGGGAGGAGGGACTCCTTTTATGCTCCAGCAGTGGCCCCTGTAGTGACCAACAAGGGCCGGTGGTCTCCTTGCCTCATCCACAGGGTTACTGCAGTCCCATGGTGGACAGCTGTGCATGTACTGTAGGCAGATGGAGGGAATACATAGATACATAGACAGTGTCGGCAGATAAGGGCCTATGGCCCACCCAGTCTGCCCATTTGAGCTTGTAAGTTCAGTTTGTTTTCCTAGAAGTCTGTTGCCCCTTACCCCTGACCTCCAGAATTCCTTTATGTCTATCCCATGCATTCTTAAATCCCGTGATTGTTTCAGCCCCCACCACTTCCTCTGGCAGGGTGTTCCACTTGTCCACCACCCGTCTCTGTGAAGAAATCTTCTCTCATGTTTCCTCTGAATCGTCCTCCCTCCAACTTCATCCCATGACCTCTAGTCCTGGAACACCTTTTTCGCCAAAAATAGTGTTTTCCTGCACCCTGTTCCTCCCTGTAAGATACTTGTATGTCTCTATCATATCCCCTCTCTCCCTCCTCTCCTCCAGGGAGTACATGTTCAGTTCCTTCAACCTGTCTTCATAGGACTTGTGATGCAATCCATGCACCATCTTTGTTGCCCTCCTCTGAACCTTCTCTACCCTGTCTATGTCCTTACGTAGGTATGGTCTCCAGAACTGTACACTGTACTCCAGGTGGGGCCTCACTAGTGTCTTGTATAGCGGAATTATGACCTCCTTTTCCTGCTGGTGATGCCCCTGCCTATACATCCCAGCATCCTATTTGCTTTACCTGCTGCCTTGTCACACTGTTTCCTACCTTGAGGTCATCAGAGATGATAACCCCAAGATCCCTTCCTGCTTGGTATGCTATATCCTCACCCCCAACTGATATATTGTGCCAGGGTTTTTGTGCCCCATATGCATTATCTTGCACTTCTTTGCATTGAATTTCAACTGCCAAACCCCTGACCATTCTTCAAGTTTCTGCAGGTCGCTTCTTATTCTGTCTACACCTCTGGTGTGTCTACTCTGTTACAGAACTTTGTGTCATCAGCGAACAGTGAAATTCTGCCTTCTAGGTCCTACGCAATGTCACTGATGAAGATGTTGGATAGGACCGGTCCCAGCACTGATCCCTGTGGTACCCCACTGGTCACTCTTCCCTCTGTGGAGTGACAGCCATTTACCACACCCTCTGTGTCCTGCCACCCAGCCAGTTACCTACCCACCAGACTACTGTCCTGCCCACACCCATACTGCTCAGTTTGTGTAATAGTCTTCTATGTGGCACAGTGTCAAAGGCCTTGCTGAAGTCCAGATAGGCCATGTCCACCGCCCTCCCCGATCCACCTCCCTAGTCACCCAGTCAAAAAAATTCAATGAGGTTGGTCTGACATGACCTCCCCCTGGTGAAACCATGCTGCCTTGGGTCCTGTAGTCCATTGACAACCAGATGTTCTACCAATCTCTCCTTCAGTAGTGCTTCCATGATCTTCCCCACTAATGGAATGGAAAGAAAAATGGAGAGAAGCAACCCACAGATGTCTATACTCCTGGGTCTTTCACTAGCTGATCCAGTTATGCAGTGAAGTAGCACCCGCTACACCAGCACAAGGTAACTGTAAACCTAGTGTGAGTATTAAAAGTTAACATTTTATATTTTTGGCAGAAAATGCTACCTCCCCCCACCCCCAACAAAATTGCTCCCCCAGTGAAAACATTCTAGATCTGCCCCTTGGGCTGGGGACACACAATGGAGTTATGTTGCAGGTGTCAGGGATGGGAGAGCACTGGTGTAGCCCAGGGGGGGGACAGTAATGGGGGATATCAACACATACACAAGGTGCACACACACACACACACACACACACACACACACACACACACCAGCTTTCAAGTTTTTTCATAGAAATACTTTTAATAATAAGGCAGTTGGGAGAGGGTACTTTGGAAATCTTACCCCTGCTATGAACTGTAGAAGTTGCAGTTTCATGTTGTTTTGTTTTATGTGTGTGTGGGTGGGGCTTACTACCTGAAGTGCCATGCCAACAAAGCATGATTCATAACTCTTGCCCAGTCATCAGATAGCTATGTGTCTATGGGTGTACTGTTTTTATTCCCACAGGCATACCCACCACCTTCATGACATAAGCATTCCTGCCGAACTTTCAATGCATCATGATCTGCACGCAAGAACAAAACAGGCCCCACAAACAGACTCCAGGGAAACGGCTATCAAGGCATGCTGAGGTAAGCCAGTATTACTCACAGGCCTGGAAACACACTGTAAGTACACTGGTGCTTAAAACCTTGACATAAACCACTAGCTTGTAGGATCATTAACCAGACTCGAAGCTCTTATCAAGGCTTTGCAGGGAGAACATGAAGACTGCCTATCTTTCTCTTTAACTTCATTTCCATTCAGGATGATTTAAACCTTTGACTATCCAAACACAACTGGTTCAACAGCCTAATCTAATCATGGAGCCCACAACGTTGAGGAATATCTCGAGTAAACATGGTGATATGAATCCTTTCCACTGAATTTCAAATAAGACTATCACCATTCTTGCATCAGCTAGCATGTTTGGATTGGTTGGCTGCCTGGTTTTATGTGACTACATATAAAAGACATTTCCCTTTAAAAACAATTATATCGGCCACACCAGAGGCTTGGCAGTTAATGTGCTCGCCTTCTGCTTGGTACTGTGGGTTCATGTCCCGAGCTGACTATGGCAGGAGTCTAAAGGCAGTTCAACAGATGCAAACTTCACTCCAGGGAGGGTCTTCTGCACTCCTAATGGAACTGCTGCCCTTAATGTTCTGGAGTGGAGCTGTTCTGCAAGCAGACTCCCAATTTCCACGTGCATCATCCCACTGATGGCGAGAAAGTATCCTGTGGTGGAAGGGCAGGAAAACAACAACAGAAGATCCACTCACGTGCTACTTAGCAGTATATGGGGTGGTCAGTCACAGGAAACCAAATGATTAAAAAATGTTATGAAATGTAAAAACAAAACATATACTTTTTTCATGTTACTGTAAATCTTTGGCTCATCCGGGGTATAAAAATTATATTCCTTTCGATTCAGCACTTGCCCGTTCAAGTCAGTCTGATAAGGCTGCATTGGTGGTGATGATGCAATTGTGCTTCAATAACTTGCATTTGTAGATGCTGTGTGAACTGCTAAATACATAGGTAGTGCTAAGCTATGCTCTCCTCCTGAACAGTGCCTTGCTCCCAAGGCTTGTACTAAAAAAGTTGTTTCTTGGGGGTATCCATCTGGAAGCAAAGCTTTTGACCCAAAGAAAGGTGGAGCATTTTCAAAATCAGAGATACTATTTTAAAAACGATCTCTCTCTGAAACTGCAGTAACTAACAAAAGTGACTTGTACAACTTTTGATTTAAACAAAATTGAGCTAAAATTGCAGTCTTTCAAGAATGGTGCAATGGGGATGTGTTCTTCTTTACAATTGCTGTCAGTGATAACAATATAACAAGCTTGTTCCATCCCTTCCTTCCTTTTTGTACCAGTGCATGTACCAGGCTTCTTTTTTAAAACTTCTTCTTTATCGACTATAGACTTCCCATCCTTGCTGACTTGAACGTCCAGTATTTCTACATTTTCCTCTGCCTGTTTCACCCTTTTCCTATGCCCCGTGTATTCCCAAGGAGACCCAGCTTGGCTTCCTTTGTGTGTTTATATGTGTTCCTGAGCACCATTACTGCCTTAAGAAGTTGCTTTGCAGCTAGCTATTACCCATTGCCCTGGTCCCCCTTCTGCTAAGATGTAGGCCATTGTTTGCAATCATCCTAGAAGGATTCCCAGATCCCTCAAAAGAGAAACCCTTCCTCCTCACACCAACCCTTTAGCCATGTGTTAAATTCTATGATTTTATCCTTTCTAGACTGTCCTACATATGGCGCTTGCAGTACCTTCGAGAAGGCAACCGTATCTGCAACTGACCTCAGCTTATTACCTCGTTCCTTGAAACTGACCTTTACCTTTTCCACATTGTAATTATTGGTGCCTAGATGTATCAAAATGCCTGACTCCTGAACTGGGTGATTACCCTTTCTGTGGACACACTGGGAGACACAGAACAGATCTGTCCTCTTGGTTACTGTTGCACACCAGCCTCTCTGTCCCTCAAACTATGGATTCTCACACAACTAAGATGTACCCTTCTCACCCTGGCACTGCCTGCTCCTTTTCTTACTGGTTCATCCTGGCTAGATGAAGCCATACCCTCCAGGGTCACAGCTGCTGCTTCCTCGGTTGAGAAGTCAGCTTGACCTGATTCTGCCAGTGGCACAAACTAATTCTGGTGTTTTCATCTCTGTGTCCAACCCATACTACTTTTGCTCTTCCCCACCCCCATCTGCCCTCCCCACTGCATTCCTTTCTCCAGTGCTGACACATGGTACCTCCAGAAATAATGGAATTCTAGTCTATACTTGTTCTTGTGCTGAATGTTGCTCTTCAGGTACTGCACTTCAGCCCTGAGGGTAACTAATTCCGTATCAAGGGCCATCAGCCTCCTACAAACTGGGAATCCATCAACATTCCAGAGAACCCTTACAGCTGCCCCCTACAACCTACAACCTGTCTGAACATGCTACAGTGTATGTGTGTGTGTGGAATGAAATGTTGATGAACAAAGCCATAATCTTGCAGAGTTTTCTGCCCCTGGCCCTCATCTTTCTAAGGTCCATTTCACCTTGTGTCCAAGCACTTATACTCATGGCAGTTAACAAGTGGCACAACTCGCTCTGCACAACTTGCCCCTGCTCATGCATAGTTCCCTTTTTATACCTACTGGTGCCTCATGACCTGGAAGTACTCCTTCCCTGTCCTGTCTCAGTGCACTTATAAACAATTCCATTCCTCCACTCCTTCTGGTTGAGCCATAGGAACTCTGTTCAAGTAAACAGAGTTTGTCTCAGTAGAAGCTTCCAACTTGCCTTTTTCTACTACAATATAAATTGACCCTCCACAAATTATGGACCATTCACTTTCTTGTAGGAGGGTGAATTACTTACAGAAAATCCTATAGTATATGCTCTGTATGCCATCAAGGTTCTCCCTGTTGAGTCGGCCCAGTGGTGTAGAGGGCTGATGCGCTGGCGCCTTACCTCCTCTCACCATGCTGGCAACCCAGGTTCAGGATCGAGCTTGGGTTGCCAGGGGTCAGCCGGGGGAGAGAGGATCAAGCATCCGTAGGACAGCTCTCCTCTCTCGAAGATGGGTGGGTTGTGAAGTCCTGGCACTAGCGACACAACGCGGAGGCGTGCTGTTTATTAGCCAGGAATCGAACAAAGGCATGGGGAGAGGCGACAGCGGATGTCAGCGGGGTGAGTGCAGGAGCACGCATTTGCCTGTGCTTGAGGTCATTGCACATCCGCGCCTCTGGGGGAATGTAGAACAAGGGAAAAACACCCTTCTCTCTCTGGGAGAAAGGCATCTCTCCTGCCACCACGCCCATGCTGGATTCTCCTTCCCAAGCCCTGATTGCCTCCTCCTTCACCTCTGCCCACCTGGCACTGCATAGCAGGAAGTTCATTGTGGAGCTGAAGGCGACCCTATCTCTGGGGAGTAACCGAGGGGTACCAGGTAGGTGTGTCATGGGTGGTTTGGAGGAATAGGTGCATCGGGACCAGGACATCATAGCAGGACAGGATACGGTGGGGTGACTGATTTGGTCCCTGCGAGAGGTGACCGGAGGGAAACAAAGTTGACAAAAAAAAGGTCCTCCCTGTTGGACTACTAGCTGCAGTTTGCTCCTGTTGCTCTGCATTGCTCCCCTGCACACTGCGGTTGAAACAATCAGCGTCTGATGTGTCTCATTAATCTGTTCTTTTTCCCCATCAAGAAAAGCTCATCAAGCGTAGTCTCCAAGTATAGAAAAGTATAGTCTATTTGAGTCAAATAAGTAATTTGTCAAAGTTCCACAATGTGCCACTAAATGTGAATCTTATGTCTGGAAAAAGTAGGAGCTCCTGTAAAACATGACTGAATAACAAAGCTGTAGCCCCCATACCCCAGAAAATCCATGTACCTGATTTCTGATTTCATTTTTATGAGGATGATGCTGAAAGTGAGAGTTAGAGTTATTTTTAAATGGGGGGGGGGTCAGTCAAGCTGGACCCCCTTCACTCTCTGGTTGTCCATGGTCATCCATGCTCTGTCCTTGATCTTTGTTCATAATATCTCCATCTCCATCCTTAGTTTGTCCACGACATATAGACAACATTGTCCATGGTTGATGAGCATACAGAAATGCCAGGAAAAACCACACAATCAAAAGAGACTAACCAGGAGAACTAAATCTATTTTCAGTTTGGTAAATGAAAGAAAAAACGATTTTGGTAACATAACATTTTAAATTAGCTCGGGTAGTAGCCATAATTACCCATGATCTAAATACGTATTTTAGTGTCCATGCTTGGTAATGATTTTCATGGTTTGTTTTTTAAGTATATTAAACAAGGGTCCAGTTGTAAGATTATATCATGGATGGTACTGTGGTTAAAACAGAAACACTGGGCTCAATTTTCAAATGGCCCCGAAAGCTGCAAGTCACGGGAGTGCCAAACATATGGTGCACGGGACTTGCTGCATTCTCCTGGTCGATGATCAGGATTTTCATTCTGTGCACCAATTATTACAAGTTAGACAAATGTTTTCTGGGACAAAGAACCTCTGTGCGCAAACACTGAGGCAAGGGTTACCCCAAAGGGCATTTGGCTGGGAAGCCAAGTTTCAAGAAAATACAAAATCACACATGCCCACACAATGCAAAGCATCATGGGCTGCTTACGCAAATCACCACAGAATGTTATGCTGGTCCAACTTTAAGCAGAATTGCATTCTGGTCTAGCTTGCGGCAATCCTGGGTATCCATTTTGTGGGGCTTGCACCCAATATTTGGTGCAAGCTGCTGTAAATCGGCTAAGGTGCCATAACTGCACCGACCTACCAACATTAGGCACAGTTATGGCAAAGGTGTTTGGCGCAGTTGCACCAAGGACGGGGGTTGAGACCGGGCTTGATGCAAGCCCTACGCCAGTGTTTAAAACTCCAGCCCGGTGTTTGTATTATATCAGTAGGTACATCATTGAAGCTAATTAAGTTATACTAAAACTGGACAAAATATTTGTGGTTGTCAGTTTAGCACCACTGTAAGATGGAGCCACTTAAACCTTTTACAGGGTCTAAATAATTTAGGGTCATGTGCTGAATTATAAAGCACCCAAGCCTTCCATCTGATTTCGAACTGCTCCCCCTGGCCTAAGGTCCCGGCTGTCATTCTCTTTAAAAAGATAATTCTCCACCAGCAAGTCATGCCATTTGTCTGCTGTTGGGGTTCCAACTTGTTTCCACATTTTAGTAATCACTTTCTTGGCTAAAAGAATAAAGGTATAAATAAGAGACCTCCTTTACATCTTAAGAACTTCTGGAGGAATTGACAACAGTGCGAACTGTGGCATAAGTACCAGATCTGGTGAAAAGATTTCCTTTAAGGCCTGCTCAATCTGTTGCCAATAAACATGCAGTTTGCAACACCCCCAAATGATATGTACCTGGTCTGCCCATCCCTCCTCGCATTGTCTCTAACACTCTGCCCCCAGTGTAGGGAAAATGTTTGCCAACTTTGCTGGTGTATTAAAGAACCTATTGCAGGACTTCCACACAAACTCCTGCCAGTACAGAGCCAAGGAGGTCCCTAAGGAGGGACGGATGTATTTTACCCATAACTGATAGGACACCCAGGAGGGTAGTTCTTTATTCCATGCCTCTAGCACTGTCTCAGAGGTATCAGATACAAATTCTTGTATTCCTTTATACAGTAACCCTATCATATGAAACTGATTAGACCCTCTAATTGCATTAATAACCAACTTCAAAAACAAAGGAGGAGGCTCAGGCAGGCAGCTTCTCAGAGGACCTTTATGTAACAGAAAAGTCTGTACCTGCAGGTACCTATAAAGTCTCAGTTCCCCAGATCAGTGTCCTTTTGGAGCTGTACAAATGGAACTACCCCCTGCGGGTCTAAAAACTGAAGGATAAATGAGAGACCTTTCCTATGCCAAATTCTAAATGTTAAATTGAATTTAGTCAGGAGAAAATCAGTTTCTGCGGATAATAGTCCCAATTAGTAAAATATAGATTCCATAGCTGGCAAGGCTCTGATTCTATACCAGTTTTGTAATACCTGCCTAGTGCTAATTTCAAAATCCGTTAAATTTGGTAGGTTAGGCAGGGGAGCAAAAACTGTCTTCTGGGGATTATGTAAGCCATTAAGAAAGCATTCTATTTTCTTCTAAGGAGGTTGGACACCAGGGTTCACCCATGTCCTATTGCTACTACATATTGATTGAGAGCCGGAAGATATAGACCTCCCTTATCTTCTGGTAGCTGTAACAAGGACCACCGAATACGCAGCCCAGGGCCATCCCAGTGAAATCTGGATACCATTTTATTCCAGGAATTAAAGTACATCTTTGGAGGGGTAAAGGTGATTGTTCGGAATAGATATAATAGTCGGGGAGAATATTAGATTGTATAGTGGCTATTTTTAAGTAAAAAGAAAGCTTCAGCTGGGGCCATTTATGTATATCACCTTCTAGAGCTTGTGTTAGCGGTTCATAATTTACCAAAATCACAATAGATATCGGTAGGGGTAATTGAATACCCAGCTACTTTAATTTCGTAGTTCGCCATTTAAGTGGCAACATTTGTTTTAGCTAAGGAGAGGGTTGGAAATTAAGAGCTAAAACTTCTGTTTTTGAGGAATTGGTTACATATCCAAAGACCAAGGCAAAATCTTCCAGAGTCTGCCAGGCCCTCTTCAATGATAGCTCAGGATCTGTTAGTGTTAATAACACATTATTCGTGATCAGTGACATACAGTATGACTCTCCCCACCCCACCCCCACGATACCTCTCTAGAGGCTCTCTATGGCCATTGCCAGAGGCTCATATAAAGAGCAAACAGCAATGGTGACAAGGGGCAACCCTATCTAGTCCCCCATTCCAGATTTATGGGAGCAGACAAAGATCCATTTACTTTCACAAAAGCCTGAGGGTTGGCATAGAGGTTACCAAGCCAGGTAACAAACTCACCCGGGAACCCAAAAGCCTCCAGAACCCACCAGAGGTAGCTCCAAAGCACCCGATCAAATGCTTTACAAACATCTAGACTAGCCACCACAACCGGGAGGGAAGTCTTGGCAATATAGGACAAAATATGGATAATTCTAGTGGTGTTATCTGATGTTTCTCTATTTTTTAGAAAGCCGGACTGGCCTTGATGAATTATACCTGGCAACACTTCCTCCGTTCTCCTAGCCTAAACCGACATATATAATTTGTAGTCACAGTTTAGGATAGAAATGGGTCTATATGATTCAGGGTGTCTAGTGTCTCTGCCCGGTTTAGGAACTGTCGAAATCACTGCATATGCCCATGAAGGCGGGGGGGGGGGTCTCCATTTTGGACCTCTGAGAAAGCCTGATTCATTGGTCTAATTAAGAGGGGGAACCATTCTTGGAGGAAGCTGTCCGGGCCTGGAGACTTAAGAGTTTTTGCTTGTCTGACCATCCATCTGATCTCTGCCTCTGTTACTGGGGACCTCAATGTCTTCTGCTGGGCAGAAGTTAGTTTAGGGAAAGGTAGGGGCGAGAGGAACTATTCAATACTATGCACCGAGGGAGGTAAGGGATTGGCATATAACTCCCTATAATAGTTTTGAAATATTGCCAAGATTTCCAGGGTGTTTCCCTTCATTTTTCCTGTTACAGGGTCCTGCAGTTTTATAATGGTAGCCGCCTGCCCGGAGCCCCTAAGTTTCCAGGCTAAGTTTTGTGCCCCTCTAGGGCCCCCTTCATAACAGTATCTCTTTAACTGCTGTAGTTTAGCTTGTACCTGGTAGTCCAGTATAGCCTGGAGCTCCCCCTTGAGGCATCTTATTTCCTGCTCTCTTGTCCCGTTGAGTGGATCCTCATCTTGCTGGAGATGAGTAAGCCTAGCCTGTAACCGCTTATACCCACTTTCCCACTGTTTTTGCTTTCGAGCAGCATAAGCATTCAATTTTTTATTTTTATTTATTTTTTAATTTTATTTTAGCTTTTGTTGACCGGGTAAGTACACTAGACAAATCCTGCCTATTTTCAGGCACGCCCCGGGGAGGGGGATACAGATGAATGCCAATTGACCTTGAACCAGATTAAGCTGTTGGTGGTATTTTTAGTGAACGAGGGAAATTTGGCCAGGACACCGGGGAAATTCCCCTACTCTGCGGAGGGGGAATCTTTGGTGGACGGACGCAAGATGGCCACTCAGCCCAAACCTACAGAGTCGATGGATGTGTCAGAGCTGCGGGAGTGGGCTTCCTCTCCTGCACCAGAGGAGATCTGTACTGAGGATATGCTGCAAGATGCATCTATGCCTGAAGAGAATTTTTCCCTTGAGAATGTGTCTCCTGAGGTGCCTGCACAGTCTGACCAACGCGGTTTATCGGAAGACTATGCTGAGGTTTTATCACGTAAGGAGCGTTTGTTACAGGAGGCACTCGTTGATGTGGAAAGCTGCACCGAACGAAAAGCAAGCTTTCCACAGAAATTGCTGCATTAGGTCTGCTGCTCTAAGTTTGTCCGCTGTTGCTCTTGTACTTCCGGTCGCGAAGTGGTTTGGCGCGACGCCTAGTGAGGCGATGGAGTTGTCTGTTACACCCCTTGCTCCGACTGCCGAGGACACTGTTCGGGATATGTCTGCTGTAAGTGCTTCTCCTTCAGTTCTTTCTGCCTCTAAATCATTGCTCCACACGGCTTTCACTGACTCTGATGACAGTACACGCTTTGCCAGACGCCTTGCATCAGGTTAAGCTGCCTTGGTATGTCTGCTACTATAATTAAATGTGCTTCTGAGACTGTTTCTGTTCCTACTGGCACTATTCCTAACGGAGACGCTGGTAAGGGAGAGGACAGTGCTTCTCTGGTAATTGAGACATCTGTGAACAGTCTGTTCCTCTTATATCCCTTGCTAAAGGCACTATCTCTCCTGTACATTTTAAGAGTCCTTCTGTAGACTCTCAGTTTCTCACCCTTGGTCTCCTGAAAAGCTATTTCTGAGGCAGGATGGTTACAATCTCCACAGGTGTGGGTGCTTGATCCCAATGATGTTACAGTACAGAAGTATAATAGCCTGGGCACCTTTTGATGTTGGTGCTTTACAACCTAACACTTCCAGATCTGTTATTCCTGTTATGACCAGTGTTACAGCTCCAGCTTGTGTTACTGCTTGCTCTGTTAATCAAACTTTTCCCAAGTCTAGTTTGCCCACCGCTACTAACTTGAATACTGAAGTTCTTGGAGATGTTCCCTGTACTAACTTTAAACTTTCTGATTTATTTACTAACAAAGGAGAACCTGCACCTCGTCGAAATGCAGTGAGATTACTGTATAAAGGTGGTTTAGAGGACCTTCCGACAGGCTTTATATTTCTAAAGTGTTATTGAAAGGTTCAATGAAATTTTGTCTTCAGATATTTATGCATTAATACATTTAGGAAATGCTAATTATGATATTAGCTTTAAAACCTCTGGGGTTTGGAACGCTTTTGGTCTGTATTTCAGATGGTTAAGAACTCCCTCTTGGACCTCTTTATGTCCCTCTTACCAAACCTTTAGTAAAATTAATTACTATTTTGTTTCGCAATGAAGGAGTTCAATAGAGGATATCCTTTTTGGTTGAGTAGGAGGTGTGAAATTTTAGACAAACCAGTTCCTATCCTGGATAGTGAACAAATTTGGAATGGGGTTGGAAAATGCAGTGAAATTATTTTCATCTAATTATGGGCCACAGCACCTTCCAAATAGTTTTTTTTGGGAAGAGATAGAGGCAGTTTGTTTTATGTTGGTCAGCCTAAGGCCTGTTTTAAATGCGGTTCGAGAACCCATTTGAATACTGCTTATACACTCCACGCTGTTCCACTGTTTTGAATTTGGACATTTAGCTGCTAACTGTTTGAATTTATTTAAATGCAATTTGTGGAGCAGACCGGACATGGCTATGCTAAGTGCCCGTGGGCTTCCCACAATAGAGATGATTGCCCTCCCATGAAGGATTGATTACAGGTGCTCAGCATAATTCTTCCGCTTCAGCTAAGCCTCTGGCGCCTTCCTGTACTTTCCCATACTCCCCACCACAAGCTGACCCGAGCCCAGTTGGTGCAACTATTCCAGATAGTCCTGCTTTGACGGTTGTACAAAACAGTGCACCATCTCTCCTTGGAAGTAGGTACTGTAGCTTCCCAGTCCCCTGTTCATGCTCTTGCCCTTTGGATCAGGGTGAGACTTTGATATGCCCCCCTTATCCCAAGACGCCCTTTTAAAAAGTGACAGCTAAAAAGCGTCATAGATCAGGGAAACTGGTTCCCTCTCAACAAGAGACTAAGGCCCCTACGAGTAGTGATACTTGAGTCCTGGAAAGTGGGTAATAGCTATGCAGTTTTGGGATCAAAGGAAGAGTCAGAAGGTGATGAGTCTGATCGCCTTTCTAAGGCCTCATTGATTACTGATCCCTTTTCAGAAGGAGGACGGTGATATAGGAAAGACTGAAAACTTTCCTAGGCGCTCACAGAGAAGGCGGTGTCTAAAGTTTCTTGATGGTACAGCATAAATGGGGTTTCCAGGTGTATCTCTTTTTTCCTTCATATAATGACCTCGTTGACAGTTACTACACTTAATGTTAATAGTATGAAAAGCCATAAAAATGGTAACAGCTTTGTCTTGTTTGCAACATTTACATACCGATATTATCTGTCTCCAGGATACTAGGCTAAAGACCAGTTATGAAGTTCAGCGAGCACGTAATCTTGGTCATTAGGGATGTCCTTTGGTCTAATGGTGAAAATCTCTGTGAAGGGGTGGGGTTTTGTTTTACAATTCGCCTTGAAGGTATCTAAGATGGTAGATATTTACCCAGGGCGATGCGCTTTTTGGATATCAATTTTGGAAGTGAAAGATTCCGTTTGATTAATATATATGCCCCACAGACCAAAGCTTTGAGAGTTGCGCCCTGAATGACATACACCCTTATTTGTATACTTCCTGCTTGATTGTTTGGGCTGGTGATTTCAATTGTGTTCTTAATATCAAAGATAGAGGGATGAAGATTTACTAAATTGTTTTGTGATTCTCAGAAATTGAATCAGATTCTGGACACGCCCAGCTTAAGGATGCTTATCGGAGCATAAACTGTGATGGGGTAGGACATTTTTAAGAATCAGTTATCTACACGATAGATTTTATTTTTCTTTCTTTCTGTACAAATAATTAAGGCTACCTTGAGGGTCTGGGAATTTTCTGATCATAAATCTTTAACAGTACAAGTGTCCTGGGAAGGTGTTCCATTGTAAAAAGAATATTTGAGAATGAATGACTCCTTATTGTCTGATGAATCTGTGCAGAAAGCCTGCAGTCGGAATTTAATGCTAGATTGTCAGTCCTGGATGTCTATGATGATGTTGCCTCCTGGTGGAAGATTCTAAACATAATTGGAAAGTTTTTTTCAATCATTTTCCCAAAAAAATTAATTCACAATATTTGAATATCTAAAATTGCGATCGCAATTACAAAAGCTAATATCTCTAACTGAAACCGAAGGTTTAGATTATAGTACTCAATTGGACATGTGAAACAACTCATGTTTCAATATAGATATGATAGGGCTAAATCTCTTGATTTTGAGCATAAGTTTGGTTTAAAATTGCATAAAGGTGCCTTAGATCCATTTAATGACTGTAAAAATAGAGTGGTGAATCGGTCATTACGGAATTAATATCTGATTCTGGAGACCTAGTACGGACTCCAGCTGCTTTATTGGCGGTTGTGACTAATTATTTAGCTAACTTGTATAGTGTAGATGACCACATTCGACGGAATTGTTAGATTTTAGCCTCACTTGCCTCACTTAAATTCTGCAGACAGTACCAGTCTGTTGAACAAGATTTCTGAAACGGAAGTGAAAGACTCTATTTTTTTCTTTGAACACGGACTCTGCTCCTGGTACAGATGGTTTTGGTGTAGCTTTTATAAGACTTTCCATACTACTTTAGTCCCAATTTTGACATCTTTGTTTAATGAAATGTTGTCATCTGCTAGGTTGGCTCCTTCCATGAATCAAGCATTGGTTATTTTGCTTTATAAAAGGGCTTGAAAACTGATTATGAAATTGGAGGACAATAAGTTTATTGAACACTGATTTGAAAATTTTAAGTAAAATCTTATTACGTAGACTTACACCGATTGTGGATTCATTGTTAAGTCCCTATCAATCCTGTTCTTTACCGGGCCGCCCCAGAATGATAATTTATTACTTATCCGTGAACTTTTTCAGCATCTCAAACAGGTTCAGTGCAAGGTTATTTACTTAGCCTGGATCAGGAAAAGGCATTTGATTGTGTTTCACACAAATTTCTGTTTTCGGTTTTACAAGCATATGGTCTCCCCAAAATATTCATTGCTTGGATACGGTTATTGTATCATTCTGCTTCCTTGATACCTAATATTAACGGTTGTGTGGCCTCCAATAGCAGTTCGAGAGATGCTAGGCAAGGATGCCTGCTAAGCCCTTTACTTTATGTTTTCTATATTGATATTTTTATTCGAATGGTGTGTGCTCATAGTGGTTTAGAAGGTGTGCGGCTGGCAGATAATGTTGCACCAATTAAAATTTTGCATACGAGATGATTTGGTGGTATGCTTAAACTCGCTACGAGAGGAACCTCAGTTTGCTATGGTTTTGGAGTTATTCTCAAAGTTTCGGTTCAAAAATTAATTATGGCAAGAGCAAAGGATTTCCTTTTGGTCTCTCTCCTATTCCTGAATCTGGCACCCTTGCAGGAATTCATATTTCAAAAGCTCCAATAACCATTTTAGGAATTGTGTTTGGTGAAATAGATATGATGCATAGCAACTGGACCCAGAAAATTAATATTGCTCAATCTGTCGTGGCTCGTTGGAAAGGGAAACAAGTAGCAAAACGTAAAAGAGTTTTGCTAATTAAAACTCTGCTATTGCCAATTTTTTATTTAAGTTATGTGTTTCCTCCCCATCTTCTGTATTTACAACTTTATAGTGTTTTTTCAGGCCTTCTGGGGGAGTAGATTGAACCCCATTAAAAGAGGGTTTACATATAGACCTATTAGTCAGGGTGGGGTAGGTATGATACATCCAATAGCTTTTTTTCTTAGTATATTTTTGTCGTGTAACTTTTGTCCTCTATTACGACCTGGTTTAAAACCTTGGTCCCCTTATGTAAATTTATGGTTTTTGAAGGGCTTACCATTCTGGAAAACTGCTAATTGGACTTCTTTGTTTAGAATCCCTAATATTCCTAAGTATGGTAAAGGAGTTTTTTGTTTGATAAAAAAGTGGAACTTAACTATACCTGATTTGGAGACATTGACCCGAAAGCAATTATACAATGTTATAGTTTCCTCTGATTTTTCAGAACCCTTAATCTTTCCAGATTGTACTCCCCGGTCTCAGGTAAGACTTTTAAATTTACTCTCCCAAGGACGGATACCGGCCTTTCTTTGGGATAGCGTTTGGTTGAGCTCTCATGGTAGATTGCCAGTGGGTAGTACCCATAAGCACAAACAATTATGTGAACGATGGTGTACTCGTGAACTTTGTATTTCAGAATTGGAAACACAGAAACACCTTTTTTTGGATTGCTCATATATTAAACCTTTCTGGGTCTGGTTAGCGAATAAATGGAGAGAACCTTTGTTTTCTTCCATTTCTTATACGACTTTAATGTACGGTTCGAATAAGGGTGGCTGGTCTAGGTATCCTGCTGATACATTACTTTTGGTTTTTTTCGTTATTCGATTTTACATTTGGCAGTCGAGAACTTTTTGGTCTACCCAACAACGCACTGTTTTGTTTGATGAACTTTTTACAATATATTGCATACTATTCATACAGTTTATAACTATGATAGGAAAAGTATGGTCAACCTACATGCTCTGCTTTATGGGTGAATTGTTATAATTGGTTGACTTGAAGTTTGTTTCTGTTTTTTGCTTTATGAATTGGTTTGTATCTTGTCTGGAGACCTCCATTTAATAAAAAATTCCCCTACTCTTTTCGATAAGTGCCATGGGATCTTTAACATCCACCTGAACTACCACCAATCCAGGCAGATGGGACCTCGGTTTAACGTCTCATCCGAAAGACGGCACCTCAGAAGTGCAGCACCCCTCTCATGCTGCACTACAGTGTCAGTACTGGGATATTAACCCAAGTGCCAGATGTGGGAACTGAACCCACAGCCCTCTGATCTCCCGGCCTCAGAGGCGAATGTGCTACCTACTGAGCCACTGAAAATTCCCCACAGATTACTACTTTTAAGGTACAGTATCTCATATTAAAACAGCAGACATATCTGAAGTAGTATTTTCCTCAATTATCTGTGGGATCCTTGTTTCAAGTGTAACCCAAGGATGGTATGCCATTTGTATCTGACAGCAATACCAGGTGGGCTGGGTTCGGGGAGGAATAGGTCACTCAGCACAAAGGCTAGGTTTGGCTACTCTGCACAGGGGCACCCAAATAACTCCGAACACAGGAAGCAATAACTGTAATGTCTAATACCAGCAGTGGGATTCTAAAGTGTGGCTTTTATTCACACCCAAACAGAATAAACAAAGCATAGACGGACCCCCACGGGGCTACACCCCTGGTAATGTAGATTAAAAGAGACTAGAACACTTCCTCAACACTTTAGCCCTCAGGCTCTGAACCCATTGGGCACACAGCCCGGACTTGCATGCTGCTTTGGGTTACACAGCCCAAACTTGTACACTGTTCTAGGTTTTCCCTGGCTCGGCTCCCTTGCTGGCCACTTGGACACCTTCCATACTTCATGGAAACATTTTCTGGTGGCTTCCTAAACCACCTAAGAGCACCTCAGCTCCTTCAGGGAATTCTTCCTTTCAATCCCACATCTGGGTACTTTTCTCAGGCACTGGCCAAGTGCCTGAGAGAAAGTAAAAGGTGTCTCGGAGCAAATCCGTAGCGGTGAATTTGGTTACTACTGATGGGGGGTCTCCCACCTCTCGCTCCCATAATTCATACCCGGCCATTTCTCTGGACAGTAAACACCTCATCCTGTAAAGCTTTGCAATGTAGATTCTTGCTAAATGTATTTCACATTCCATCTGCTTGTCTTGCTTCCCATTTATGTTGGACTTGAACATATTTTTAAGTGGCATTGTCCATTACTCTAGACCCCCCACTGAGTTAAGCAATCCAATCCTCAATTTCCTTCACTCTTTGTGCTGGACTTGAACATACTTGAATTAAATGGCAATGTCCATTAATCTAGACCTCCCACAGATTAAGCAGTCCAATCCCCACTTTTCAACTGTACTTGGCTGTCTTTTCCTGACCCCACAGTAACAGTCCCTTTAGTTTCCTTCTGTTCAGGTGAAAAACACTTGGCCTTTTTTCAGAGCAAACTCACCCTTTGGTTGCAGGTGCCCCACAGGCATTTCCTTCACAAGGAATTTCTCTCTCAGACCTTCTGGTGCCTCAGCACAACTCAAACAGGCTGCTTCTTTCCCTTAGCCGGACCCAGGAGGGTTACCCCTTGAAACAGGCAAAAACCTTCCCCCCATCCCCTCAGGGATGGGGCTCTTGAACTATTGAAAGCGGTCTCCACCACTTCAATTACCAGTTCCTGTGTTCCTCTTCAGGTGGAAACACACACCTTCCAAAAGTAGCTCTAAAACAGAGCTTAAAGCTCTGAGAACCTGCACACACTCAGCTGTACTACTGTCTCTTACTCAGACTGCACACAGACTGAATTCAAAATCCCCAGTGTTTTACACTAACCTCCAACTGCAACATTCCAGTGTGGTTTATGCAGCTGCGAAAGTTCTATAATGATGTCATCCCTCGGTCTCAGCTGAGACTGAGAACAGAGTGAGACAGTGTGAAATCCATTTAACTGGAGTTTCACAAGCTGCCTTCCCTGCCTACCACTAGGTCTTACTGGGATTCTAGTAACCCCAGGTAACAAGGGGTTACACAAGGGAAATCTTTAAGTTCATGCTCCTTAAGCAGAGACAAGTTAAGGCTCCACATAACCTGTCTACGTGGTCTCCCCAGATCCAATTTGAGTAACAACGGGGTATGGTCAGATAAAAACCAAGCATTTAGTGACAGATCTTTTAAAACATCCATATATTCCACAGAGATGAAAAAGTATCCTAGAGGAGGTCTTAAACCTTGGTGATTCATAAATGTACCCACCCCTCCCAGAGTAGAAATGCCTCCAGACATCTAAAGACCCTGGGGTCTTAATCTGAGAACGTATCCATTTCTGTGCTGGGGATTGTCTGTGGGATAGGGGGTTTGAAGTATATACTTTAGGATTTAGTGTAATATTAAGCCTCCAGACCCAAGATCAATAATCCTTTCTGAATATCTATGACTTTGTTTAAGAGTTGGCGTAGCCCGGACTGTGGGGATGCTGGAGGGAGATGCACATTAACCAGTGTAACATCTTGCCCAAATAATGTCCCCTGCAATATTATATAACACCCAGCAGGGTCAGCATATTCGACCCCAACCTCCAGTGGTAATGTAGCAGGAACTAAGATTAGCACCCCCCCTTTGCCCTGTCCTACTTGCAGCTGAGTATACCTTATATCTGCCCTCCTGCCAACATTATATGCTCAACCTGTGTCAGATGAATCTCTTGAATATATATAAGGTCTGGTGCCTATCGCTTAATATATTGAAGCAGCCTAGAATGATTAATCTGGCTATTAAGCCCATTTCTATTAAGTGAGAGCACAGTACAAGGTGAATTAACTATCATTATTATGAACATGAACACTGTCCCATCTTCTAAGGAGAATGCCTTCTCCTTGCCCCCTCCTCCAATCAACCCTCATTCTGGAATACCACTCTCTACTCCCTTGCCAAGTATGACAATTCACAGTCATTTTATATTTTAGCTTTAGGCTCTGATTAAGAGACATTCGTATGTACAAGGTACCTCTATATGAACAATACAAAAACATGAAACAACATAGCCAAAAAGGAAAAAATACTCACCTTAGTAATGTTGTTTCTTCTAATGGAGTCTTGCTATATTATAGACATTAGCAGTTTGATCCAGCTCTAGAACTGCCCCGGAGTAAAATGGTTAAAACCATTCCAAAATAGAATTTTGGCACGAGAGCAGCTCTATCTGTGTCATTTCAAACTTGAACTGTCAGATCTTTACGAGCCAAACTCACTAAGGTCTGTGTGGAAGCTGTACTCTACACTAGCCAAATGGCTACCTAAATAATAACAACCATTGATGGTCCCAACACCCAAGACTCAAGTCAGGGGACCAGAAATACTAACACCATTCTAATAATATGAAAATGGAACATAAGTATAATAAAACACACAGCGTACATACACAGCCCCAAAGTCCCAAAGGGACAAAATGCTAACAGGACATAAGTAGTGCCCACACTAAGTTGCCCGCACCCCACCAAGTAGAGGTTCTGAGAGGGGCAGGTTGGGGAGGTCTATAATATAAGAAGACTCCATTAGAAGAAACAACATTACTAAGGTGAGTAATTTTTCTTCAAACAACATGAAGTCTTGCTATATTATAGACATTAGCAGAAATACACAGCAGTACCTCCATGGAGGAGGGGCAGAACCTACTTAGGGAATAGGCTCTGAAGAACAGCTGTGCCAAACAGAGCATCTCTCCTGGCCTGAACATCCAGGGAGTAATGCTTGGTAAAAGTGTGTACCATTTTCCAAGTAGCAGCCTGGCAAATCTCTAATAAAGGATATCTCTGGCAGCAGCTAGAGACAGCTATACCCCTGGTAGAATGAGCCCCTCAAACTGGGGCTCTGCCTACTTTCTGATAACAAAATTGGATACAAGAGACAATCCACCTGGCTATTGATCTCTTAGTGGCAGGTTTGCCTTTCCCAACTTCACCATAGGTAAGGAAAAGTTGAGGGATTCGAACCTGTGACCTTGGTACACTCTATATAATAACTAAGAGCTCTCTAACATCCAGGTTGTGCAACCTCCTCTCACCCGAAGAGGAGTGATCAGTGAAAATACTGGAAGGAGATAGATTGATTAAGATGGAAATCTGAAACCACCTTAGGCAAAAACTTCCTATTAGTCCTAAGGACTACCTTATCCCTGTGGAAAGAAATAAAGTCAGTCTCCACTGACAAGGCTTGCAATTCACGTATGCGTCTGGCAGAAGTGATAGCCACTAGAAAAACAGATTTCCAAGTTAGGTACTTAAGCTCTGCAGAAGACAGAGGTTCAAAAGGGGGTTGCATTAACTGGGCAATGCAAACATTAAGGTCCCAAGCAGGGGCCGGTTCCCGAAAGGAGGAGTATGGAGTAATCCCTTAAAAACTTGGAAAACACAGGATGAGAGGAAAGAGGGATGACTTTCCTGCTGACACAAAAGCAGACACAGCTGCCAAATGAACTCTCAGGGTAGCTGGTCTGAGACCCAAGGAATTAAGATGTACCATGTAATCTAACAAAATGGGCAATTCAGCAGATTCTGGGAAATATTTTCCCAGCACACCAAATGGAAAACCTTTCCATTTAGAACTATAAGTAGCCCTAGTGGAAGGCTTTCTAGAAGCCTTTAGGATCTCAAGAACACCCTGAGAGAGGTGTAAATCAGCAAACTCTAACTCCTCAAGAGCCAGGCCTTGAGGTTGAGGGATTTGAGGTCCGGATACCAAACCCTTTCCTGGGCACAAGTCAACAGATTGTGATTCCTGGGGAGGCACAGGGGAAGATGGACTGTCAGAGACAGAAGGAGTGGGTACCAGGGCTGCCTGGCCCAATCCGGGCAATCAAAATCACCCTGCAAGGCTGAGATCTGATTTTGACTAGTACTTTGAATAGGAGAGAAGCGGGGAAGCATAGAGGAACTTCCCTCCCAATCCAGAAGAAAGGCATCCAGGGAACTGAGCCCAGCACTGGAGGCCTGCAACAGAACAGAGGAAGTTTGTGATTGTCTGGGGCTGCAAAAGATCTATCTGAGGGATGCCCCACCTGGCAAAAACTATCCCAGCACTTGAGGATCCAGGGACCATTCGTGATGGCCCTGGGAAATCCTGCTGAGGGCATCCGCTAGGACATTGTCCTTCCCTGGAAGATGAACTGCTATGAGGGAAGTGTTCAGGGAATAGGCCAGAGACCACAACTTCATTGCCTCGGTGCACAAGGCCGAAGACCGAAAGCCCCCTGTTTGTTGATGTACCACATTGTTGTGGTGTGTCTGTTCTGACTTGTATCACCTTGTCGTGGACAGATGCAGAAAAGCTTGAAGAGCTAAAAGACAGCTCTGAGTTCCAGCAAATTGATGTGGAGCAGAGATTCCTGGGGACCAAACTCCCTGAGTGGAAAGATCGCCCATGTGGGCTCCCAACCCAGAAGGGAAGCATCTGTAGTGAGAGTCAAGTCGTGAGAAGGGAAATGAAGGGGACCCCGCTCTTAAATTGCTCTGATCCTGCCACCACTGGAGAGCTAGGATCAAGGTTCGATCCTGGGACCAACTTGGAAAGGGGTCTCTTCTCTGAGACCAAAAGGTTCTCAAGTGAAACTGAATGTCTCTCATCTGAAATCTGGCTCCCTGCACAACAGCTGTGGATGCAGCCATGTGCCCCAGGAGCTGCAGAAAGTGTCTTGCTGGTCAAGAGACCTGCAGAGTGAAGGAAGAGGCCAGGCCACTAAATTCCTTACCCTTTCTGGGGAAGAAAGGCTCTGGCTAGCTTTGTGTCCAATTCTGCCCCTATAAAGGTGAGTACCTGGACTGGTTCCAGAACCCACTTTGGTAGGTTTGCAGAAAACTCAGGAGGTGAGAAGCTGCTGGGTGACCTGCAGGTGAGATTTTACCTGTTCTGGGACTGGTCTACAATGAGCCAGTCGTCTAGATAGGGAAAAACAGCAATCCTCTGCCTCCTTAAGTGGGCCACTGCCACTGCTAGACACTTTGTGAATACCCTTGAGCAGAGGTAGGCGCAAGGGCATTGCTCTGAACTGGTAATGACCTGAGGGCAGTTCAAATCTGAGGTACTTTCGATGGGATGTTCTGATTAGGACATGGAAATAGGCATCCTTGAGGTCCAGGGAGGCTAGCCAGTCCCCTGGCCTTAGGGAAGGTAAAATCATTGCCAGAGTTACCATTTTGAACTTTGGTTTCAAAAGATGCTTGTTCAGATATCGGAGATCTAAATGGGCCTCCACTCTCCTGTCTTTTTGGGGTAAGGAAGTATCTGAATACAGACCCCTGCCCTGATGCAGGGAGGAACCTTTCTACTGCTCTGAGAGCTAACAGGGATGAGACCTCTGTTTCCAGAGCGAGGGTCTCTGAAGCACTTGCAGGTAGAAAAAGTCTGCTTCTCAACTTGGGAAACTTTTTGAAGCTGAGAACCAGACCCTGGCTTACTACTTCCAGAACCCACTTGTCTGAGGTTAAAGAAGCCCAATTCTGACTGAAGTAAGCCAGCCTGCCCCCCACTGGTACAGAAGAATCGGCCCTGGGCACCCCATCAGGGTGCCTGTTTCGCAGGAGCTTTAGGCTGGGGGGTGGGAGCAGGTCTGCCCACCCCTCGTCTGCCCCTGCCTCTGAAGAAGCCCCTCTGAGCATAGGCAGAGGAGGCCTGAGTCTGGTAGAAAGGCCTGTGAAAAGGCCTACCCCTACCCCTGGGGGCATGCCTTTGAGGAGTGGCTTGCAGCTCCTTAGCCTGGGCACTCTTGTAAGTAGTCCTATATTCATCCATCTTCTTCATGTAGTTCTCTGTCTGCTCTCCAAACAGAGAATTTCCCACCACAGGAAAATCCATAGCCTTAGTCTGGGTATCCTGTGACAAACTAGTACACCTGAGCCAGGGCCAACTACAAAAGCTACAGATGTGGCCCATGACCCTAGAGGAAACATGATTAACATCCACAGCAGCATGAAACTGAACCTTAGAGGCTTCAATGCCATCAGCAGCCACCTGTTCTAGTTCACTAGCCAGCTGGCCATGGGCCTGCTTTGCCAATTGCATAACAGTATCCCATCTAGATTTCTGATACCTAGCTACATAAGCCATATAATTTGCTTGCCTGAGTCCCAGAAAGGCTGCCATATACTGTTTTTTGCCATGGCATCAATCTCCTGGAATCCTTGTCAGGAGGATGTGAAGCCAAGGGAATATTAGCTTTATCACAGGCAGCAGCCTGAACTACTCAACATGACTGCATTGCTGAGAAAGGATTCTGTATCAGGGCCTGACAATGTATACCTTCTGTCCATCTTTTTATCTACAGGAGGCACAGAATTAGGAGCTTTTAAAATTTTAATTGTTTGTTTCCTAAAAGACTTATGTAAAGGAATAGACAATCTCCTAGACTCTGGAATATCCATCATTTCTACAAAATCAGGCTCCTCTTGCTCATCCACAGCCTCTTCTAAAGGAAGCTGGAGGGTTTCAGCAACTTTTTTATAAAACATAAAATGAGATGGGGAGTCAGACAGCATAGGGGAGATTTTAAAGGTCTGTCTGGGAGATGTCGGTTCAATGGGCACACCCAGACCTTCCCAACACATTCATACTGTTCATAATCCTCCCCCCTCCTCTGGTTCATAAAATTCCTCAATATCATAATCTTGAACCACTGGGACCGGACGAACCGACCTTTTACCAGATAGTGGTGGTTCGGACGGACCCTGAGACAGTGACTGGACAATTTGTATGGCTTTTGCTATCTCTGCAGCAGTTGGAGAAGGAATTTTGGACTCCAGACCTGCTGATTTTCTTGTTTTCTTTACTGGAATTGGTTCCTCAGAACCAGCTTTTCTTTTGCCCAAGAAAGTCTGGCCCTGGTCAGAGGGCAATCCCTCTGGTTCGGTTGGCACCGAACCGGGCTGGCCATCCGGGTCAGCGGACTTTTTGGCCTCTCGTTCCCTGAGCCTGCCCAATCTTTTTTCCAGGGTGGCTGCAGGGAAATTCTTACATACCTGGCAGTCTGACTGGAGGTGGTCAAACCCCAGACAATAAACACATGTGGTGTGTGGGTCAGCCTTGGCAAAGACTTCCCACAAACATCACAGTGTTGAAACCAGTGGCCCGGTTTTTCTTTTGGGTTTCTCAGACATAATGCCAGCCTAACCAAAACTTGCCCTTTAACGGCAGTGCCAGGCAAGACACCCTTATCGGTTCCTAACTGTCACGGTATTGGAAAAAAAGTAATAACCGGTTTTTTTAGAACCGATAAGAACCGGGAACCGCACTCTAAAATAGTAACTTTTAGTTTTAAATGAGTTTTAAACCCACTGATCGGTTCAAAACCGAACCGATAACTTACAAGTTCCACACAGACAAAACCTTCATCTACTTATGGTTACCACAGATAGAGCTTGAACCGAACGGTTTTGCGGTTAAAATAAAACTATTCTCGGTTAAATCCAACCGAGAAAACACTTTTTAAACCGAGAAATGAACCGAGCAGAAGGAGAAATCTCCGGAGCGACTGTTCACTGAGGCGGAGTAAAGAATCTGACAGTTCAAGTTTGAAATGACACAGATAGAGCTGCTCTCGTGCCCAAATTCTATTTTGGAATGGTTTTAACCATTTCACTCCAGGGCAGTTCTAGAGCTGGATCAAACTGCTAATGTCTATAATATAGCAAGACTTCATGTTGTTTGAAGAACCTTTTGCCAAATTTGGCATGAACCATTGAAACAGGTATATAACCAATAACTGTCCGTAACAGGACTGAAGCAAAAATATATATACAGTAGAAACTGGCACTTCCAAAGTAGGGGAAGTTAATCTTATCCTCCCTGTATTTCCATCCTGGTCACTCGGTGAACAACCAGTGCCAAAAGGAAAGTAGGGAAAGCCCAGATCTAAAAAGCCTGGGGCCTCCTAGGAGCAATAATATGCTACAAAAAAATATCCAATTAGGAGGAAAAAACAAATATGTAAGGTAAGGATTTTTAACACCCCTGATCTCATTTAACCACTACAAATGGTCACCTAGCATATGACTCTGCTCCCATCACACAATACTAGGACTGAAAACTGGTGCAAGCAATCTTCTGGAAGTTCAAGTTATATAGTCCCAAACTGGGTAGTAAGACATTTTGCTCATTTTGTACAACTTGGTAAAATTCAACAAAAGTAATAGTCTCATATATAAATGGTCCCTTTCATTAAGTTCACTCTTCCGCTCTTCCTGGGGTGGGGGCGGCACCAGTTCCCAACACCACCTTGGCAAGTGGCCCATCTGGCTTTGTTAACATCGTAGTATTACAGCTGTTACAGCTGACAGTATGACAGGCCTAGAGTCAGGGCAGTAGAGGAAAAAGAGCCCTGGGATAATCCCCCACCCCACCCTCCCACTAACCTTCAATTATGTCCTCATCTCCACCGAAAGACCATTCAGGTCAGATCATTCCTGGAGGTATTCTCAGTGTGACTAAAAGCAGCCAATGAGTTTTTGGCATCCTGATTGTTATTTCTGCTCTTCTCTTCTTTTATGGCTGGAGGAATTGTTTGCTATCGAGGGGGGTTTGGAAGTAGGTTCTATTGTCCCTTTTACATGATTGGGAAAGTATAGACCCATACTGGTGAGATCTTGTTTAGCCTCTTGTGCTGTAGCATATTCCTTTTTGCCATTCGGGAGATGCACAATTAAGCGGGCTGTGTAGAGAGTTGAAAATCTATGTTCTGCGGCCTTAATCACCGGTAACAGCTGGAGGTATGCCCAGCGTAGTTTCATGGTTTTCGGTGCATAGTCGTGGTCCAGATAGAAATGCCTCTGTCCATAAAAGATTTCTGCTTTCTCCATGCCTTCAGGAGAATCTATTCTTTTATAGCAAAGCTATTGAAGCGAGCTATTATCGACCTTGGAGGGGCTGCTGGATTCACCGGTTTTGGGGTTAAGGCCCGATGTACTCTTTCTAAATTTAGTTGGAAACCCTCAGGTAGCTCCAGTGCCGTGCGCAATAGAGTGTCCACAAATTCCTCGATATTTGAGCCTTCAGAATTCACTGGAAAACAGTATATACGTATATTCTCTTGTCTGTCCCCCATTTTCAGCATCCGCCTACCTAGCTTCTAGTGCCTCCTGCTGTTGTTGTATTTGTTGCATTTGTAATTCCAGGTCGTCTATCCGATTTTCAGTGGCCATTAACTGCCTTTCGGTACTTTCTGCTCTATGTTCTGGCATCATGACATCTTTGCAAAGCTCCCCATAAAGCAGCTTGACCTCAGCTCGAAAGGATAGTAGCTCTTGATAAATTAAGTAAAGTTTTGCTTTCTTTAATTTGGGTTTAGATGTAGAGTGAGAGTTCTTCCATGTGGCCCTGTGGCAGCCTGAGCCTTTGACTTCCTGCATAGTTTCTGGGCCTGATGCATCTGATTCAAATCTTTTGACATTGCTCTCCATAGCAGCTCACCATACGCGAAAAACACCAGTATTTCTCTTAGAATACCCTCTGTTGCCTTATGGTATGATTTTGACTGTGTTTATAACTGCAAAAAGCGTTTGTTGGAGGGTATTAGCTCGGGAGTTGAGCAAAGCTCTACCCTAGGCAGCCATCACTCGAGGGGGGCGGAACCAGAAGTCTCAGCATTTCCACACATGATGCTACAGACCTGGGTTCAGGAATGAAAAACAACAAAAGGACACACCACACAGGTCAGAAGGCAAACTTCATTTATTAAGAAATCTTCTCCAACACTCCAAAAACCCAAGTGTCTGGAGTGCTGGAGTAGATTTCTTGAGAAACGAAGTTTGTCTTCTAACCTGCGCGGTGTGTTTACCTTTCTTGCTTTTCAATATGTGTAAGTCTGGTTTCCCAGTGAAAGGTAGCACATCGAGCTGTGTCTGGTGTGCGTAGTGTTGTTTTTCACTCTAGGTTCAGGAATGAGCCCAGGCCATCTGAGGACCAACAAGTGAGGGGAGGGATTTAATGTCCAAAAGGACACTCTATCCTCCAGGGCCAGAGGATGACTGCCTCCCCAGCAGTGCCGCCACCAGGGCAATCACATGTGGTAGCACAGCAGAGGCAGAGTCGGAAGGATGGCTGCTGGATTCAGTGATTACACACCATTGTGTGAATATCCATCTTGTGAACGCCTAGCGTGCTGACACCAAGAAGGCAGGGAGGAATGCACTGAAAACTTCCCAGACACAGCAAGATGATGCCAGCTTCAACTGTAGGCCCCACACTGTTTACTACAACACCCATCCTCAGAAGACTGGATGAGAATACCTTGAGGGGCCTGGGGCAGTCCTGATGACCAAGAGCTCTGCTGTAGGGGGTTAGCCACGGGGGTTAAAAGGACAGGGTATGTGCCAAAGAATACCAGTGATGGGGCTAGAGGGAGCTGGTAGAAGGGGTTGGTCATCATAGAAGGGGTACAAAGTAGGAGTTAAAAAGATGCATTGCTCTAGAAAACAACATGGCCTCTGACCTCTTATAGATCATTAATTAACACAAGAACATAAAATGTGTCGGTAGAAAAGGACTGGTAGGCCCATCTAGGTTGCTCTATTTTCTCTGCCTAATACTACAGCCTGGACTCTATTTACTCACAGGTCCTTCCCTCCTCCCTTACTTCTTTTTATTCTACCCATGTATAATCATGAATGTAATTCAGGAAGAAAAAATAATATTAGCACTTTTCATACACACTGTGTCTCAAAGTAATTTACAAACCATGAGCAGTTGTTGGCATTGATTATATAAGGTAGGTTGGGAGAGTAAGGAAAACCCAGGAACGTTAAACAGAGACAGCAAGTGAGAAAGAATTCCATAACTCATGAATTCTTTGTATTTACATCCTTACAGTCTTTAGTACTGAGAACATTTACATGAGAATAAACTATTTACATTTCAAACTTCATCTCACTCTCCCCCCAGTTGATATCCTCTTTGTGGCCATAATTTAATGGGCATATGCAACCATAATATGGAGTATTGCTTCTGCAACTTGTTGGTAGCCAAAGGCTAGTTGTATGTAGTTTGATTTTGACTGTCATTTGTAGTTGCTTTGGCCATTCACACTGTCTGTCCCTTGAGGGACTACCAGCCTGTCTGGTTACCAGTAAGGCAAGGAAACCCTTTTGAGGAGGGTTCCACCCTCAGACATGCCATGGGAACATGATTCTTTTGGTTAAAGGCACCTTAGGAAGGAGCACAAAAGAACCATGCAGCAGGTGTGCTCCAAACTCAGAAGTGCAATGTGATAACATACAGCTGATAGGTGGAGTTGAGTGATAGTAGACTGAGGCATGACTTCCAGAGGAGAGAGAGAATGACAGGATTATAGGAGAACATGGGCCACCATTCAATGCCAATACACAGCGGAAACCCTTTAAGGGGCACTATCAGCTTTACCCCTCGTTTTTGGCAAATTTACCATCACTGGGTTGCTATGCACATGGCTGTTGCATGGTTACTGTAGGATGCATATAAGTAAAGCACAAAGGATTCCGCTTACCAATTTTTGCTAAATATGCATTAGTTGAAGTCCTGCTGTCCCGACTGAAAGTCTCCGTGCACCAGAAGTGAGTTCATGTCAAGAATCTGCTGGGAACGGGCATCTACCGGTAGCGTTGTCCCGGCATGCATATTTTAACATAGCCATTGTTAAAAACATAAACTCTGTTAGCGCTGGTTGCTCTAAACTTGTCTTGGTATCTGATACCCCAAACCGAGGGCTCGTTGTGTAAAATACTTTTGAACACTGGTGCCCAAATTCTGCGCATGTGCAGCAGCAGCATATTCTCGCACATGCACGGGATCTTTAACCTGGTCGCTGCTGCTCCGCATGCACGGGATTTAGGCACCAGTGTTCAAAAGTGTTTTATGCAAGAATGAGCCCTCGGTTTTGGGTATCAGATACCAAGACATGTTTAGAATAACTACGCTAACAGAGTTAGTTTTTTACAATGGCTATGTTAAAGTATGCACGCTGGGACAGCACTACAGGTAGACATGCGTTCCTGGCACGTTCGCAACATGAACTCACTTCCGGTGCATGGAGACTTTCAGTCGGGACAGCAGGACTATAACTAATGCATATTTAGCCAAAATTGGTAAGTGGAATCCTTTGTGCTTTACTTATATGCATTCTACAGTAACCCTGCAACAGTCAAGTGCATAGCAACCCCAGTGATGGTAGATTTGCAAAAACGAGGGGTAAAGCTGATAGTGCCCCTTTAACACTGGGTAAATGTTACTGAATAGCAACATTATGGCCTTTGGCACTCAGAAGAAAAAAAAATATGGAGGAAATCTCTGGAGATTCATAGCCTAGGTTGCACTGTCTCCTAGTATGGGTACTTTTGTTTGGCTCGCTGTGCTAATTCGGAATTCCAGTTGAGGGGAATCATTTGGAAGGATAACTCTAAAGTGCAACAGGAGTAAAAGTCAGAAAGTAGAAAGCTATAGCCAGGGGGGGGTGCTGCAGCAAAGAAAAGGAAGAAGGGGGTGTGGCTGGTTGCTCCCAAACTTCCAAGCACTGGCATAGCCTTTGCATTTTTTCCCACAGCAAAAGCGCTTTATGTCATAGAGCATTGTGACTTTGGTTGTTGAAGAAGCGTGAGGAGGAGATGGAGTCTGGAGGGTTAAGATAGTGTTTTTCTGTATAGAAGTACCATCGGTAATAAAAAATTGGGGGACATACATACAAACAACAGAAACACTGGGAGTCTAACAGGACAGGCAGCATAACAACACGAGCACACTTCACAGCTCCATTACACTCTGACAACAATTGAATCTCTCACGGCTATAGCCTGTGGATAATATCAGCTGCAGAAGATTCTGGGAGGTGCTGCCTGGAGTGGCACTATACCAAAGGTAGCAGGGCTAGGGGATGACAGGATCAACCAGATGCTTTATTTTGTTTATTTTAACTTTTCAGTCTAATCATTTGTATTAAAACTTGTACTGAATAATGGATGATAATGGAAATGAGTAATGCTCATTGGTTACATAGAAACATAGAAGATGATGGCAAAAGGGGACATCTGCCCACAGTTTGTACTTTTTAACCCCCATTTGCCCCCATGGTGAATGATACCCTTGTGTCTGTCCCAAGCTCTCTTGAATCCCTTGACTGTCTTTGCTGCCATGGTCTTCGGCAGCAGGCTGTTCCAAGTGTCCACCACCCTCTCTGTGAAGAAGAACTTCCTACTATTGGTCCTGAACCTCCCCCCTTTCAGTTTCAGGTCATGCCACTTTGTTCTGCTGCCTCCCTTGACATGAAATAGCTCCTGCATCTGCACCTTATTTATACCCTTGATGTACTCGGAGGTCTCGATCATGTCTCCCCTCTCTCTCTCTCCTCTGCTCCAGGGAGTACATGTTTAACTCCTGCAACCTATTTTCATATGCCATCTGGTGTAACCCTGTATCATTTTTGTCACCCTTCATTGCACTGTCTCCATCCTATCAATGTCTTTCCTGAAGTGTGGTCTCCAAAACTGCATGCAGTATTCCATGTGGAGGCAGACAAGTGCCTTGTACAGTGGAATTATCACCTCCCTCCTGCTCGTGATTCCCTTCCCAATGCATCTCAGCATGCTACTAGCTTTAAGTGCCACCTTGTCACACTGCTTACCCACTTTCAAGTCATCTGATATCGTGATCCCCAGGTCTCATTCTTGGCCGGTTGCAGCTAGTCTCCCCCCCATCCCCCCAAGTAGTACTCCTTTTTTGGGTTGCTTCTTCCCCGCATGATTTTGCACTTTTTGGCATTGAACTTCAGCTGCCATGTTTTGGACCACTCCTCCAGCTTCTTTAGGTCTGATTCCATTTTCCTAATTACTTTCAGAGAGTCCACCCTATTGCAAATCTTGGTGTTGTCTGCTTACAGGCACACCTTGCCCTCAAGCCCATTTGCAATGCTGGCTATGAATACATTGAATAGCAGGGACCCTAATACTGAGCCCTGGGGTACCCTGCTGGTTAACTCCCCCACTTTTGATAGTGTGCCGTTAACCTGCACTCTTTGTGTTCTACCATGTAACTAATTTTTTACCCAGTTTACTACCTCCTATCCCACCCCGTGCAGTCTAGCTGCTTTATCAGCCTTCTGTGAGGAACAGAGTCAAAGACCTTGCTAAAGTCCAGGAAGGCCACATCTACTGCTCCCCCATTATCAACTGCCTTTGTAACCCAGTCGAAGAACTTAACCAGGTTTGTTTGGCAAGACCTCCCTGCCATGAACCCATGTTGTTTTTGATCCTGTTGATCACTGGATTCCTGCACTGCTAATATTCTCTGCTTTAGTAAGGATTCCATCAATTTTCCCATGACTGAAGTGAGACTTACTGGACGGTAGGTTCCTGCTTCCTTCCTGCTCCCAGATTTATGAAGCAGGACCACCGATCCCCTCTTCCAGTCTTTGGGAACCTCTCTGTGCCTAAGTGATTTAGTAAATAGGG
The DNA here is from genome assembly GCA_016271365.2 of Neoceratodus forsteri. Taxonomy (NCBI): domain Eukaryota; kingdom Metazoa; phylum Chordata; order Ceratodontiformes; family Ceratodontidae; genus Neoceratodus; species Neoceratodus forsteri. The sequence continues at coordinate 430,082,636 of CM057452.1, forward strand.
CTGCCAGGGGAGCTGCCAGTTCCCTTCCCAGTTCTTTCAGGATTCTGGGGTGTATTTCATCTGGTCCTATGGCTTTGTCCTCTTTTAATTTGTTTAGTGCTTTTAAGACCTGGTCAGCCCTGAAGGGGCTTGTATTGACTTCTAGCTCAGTGGTGTAGTTCTAACTGGCTCTGGTTTATTGCCCTCCTCCTCCTTTGTAAACACGGAACAGAAGTACCTGTTTAGGACTTCTGCCTTTTCTCCATCTTCCTCCACTAGGTTCCCTTCCTCTGCTGCTAGCCTGACTATACTCCCCCAACCCCACAGTTTTTCTTTTTTCTCATATATCTAAAGAAGGCTTTGTCGCCTCTCTGTGCCCCTTCTGGAATCTTCTACTCCGTCTGGGCTTTAGCCTTTTTATCGCCTTACTCGCCTCCCTCATTTTCTCTCTATAACATTCCCAATCCTCTTCTTTATTTGATGTTTTGTACTTCTTGTAGGCAGCCTTTTTTTCTCTCGCTATAGTTGATATTTCTTTTGAGAACCAGAGAGGATTCCTTTTCTTTTTGCCTTGCCTACCATTCTGGCACATTGGTCTATGACTGTTTGAATAGCTCCCTTCAGGTTTTCCTACATTTCCTCCACCTTTCTTCCCTCTGTGATCCTTAAGGCTCCTGCCAGGTTTTCTCTCATTTTCTGGAAGTCGGCTCTCCTGAAGTCTAGGACTCTAATTTTGGGGTGGCTTGTGTCCTCTGCTGTGATTACTTGGAAGCTGACCATGCGGTGGTCGCTATTCCCCAGATGGCACCCAGCTTCAATCCCCCTTACCCTTTCGCTGTTGGTGAGAACCAGGTCCAGGACCACGTCTCCACTTGTTGGTGCATCTACAAGCTGCCTTAGATCTGCTCCCATTAAGGCCATTAGAAAGTCCTTGCTTCTTCTTGTTGCTGCTGTACAGGTATGTGTTTCCCAATATATGTCTGGTAGAGTAAAATCACCTACCAATATCACCTCACCTTTGTCATCATTTTGTGTATCTTTTCAAGTAGTTCCTTGTCTCCCTTTTTCCCCTGTGTTGGGGGTCTGTATACCACTCCATTTCTGATGTTTGCTCCATTCCCTGTATCAGCTGTTAACCACAGAGCTTCTGTCTCCCTTGGAGATCCCTGTATTTCTGTGGTTTTTATTCCCTTCCTGACCCATACTGCTACCCCCCATTTCTCTTTCCTGTATAGGTTGTACCCTGAGAATGCCATGTCCCAGCTGTGATTATCTGTATACCAGGTTTCTGTCGCAGCTACCCAGTCAAGGTTTTTCTCTGCCATTGTGGCCATGAGGTCTGAAAGTTTGTTTAACTCCTAGCATTTGCAACCAGTCTCCTCCACATAAAATTGCCCCCCCCCCCCATTTGTATGGTGATGTTTTCTGTTAATTTCTTGTTGCTCTGGTTTTCTGTTGCTTTTCGGTGTTAATTCCGTGCTTTTTTTGGAGGTTAGGGGTATTGTGTCTTGCACACTGGTCAATGCAGTGTGTGCAGTCACAATCTCCCCATTACTTGGTTTAAAAGATTTGTGTATGCGCTGAATTCTTGATCAGGTGCCCTCACCCCTTCCCAGTTCAGGTGTTCAAGTTTAGTTCAAGATTATTGCATGAAAAACTCAGTTGAGCCAGCTCATTCACAAGGCGGTCCTGAGACATTTACACAGACATATGGATATTACATAGACAGGTATAATTGACTGTAATTAGACAAAGTGCATACATAGATCAAAAAGACATATCATGATAAGGTACAACCTAGCAGTGCAAGGTCTAGTTAAGACATCATTTCTTATGTCTAATAGAAAAGAAGAACAAAAAAAGGTGTAGGCCACTGTACCTAAAAACTTATCTTTCACAAAGTTCCACCAGTTCCCTTGAAGCTGTAGCCCTTTTCTGGCACCATTCACACAGCCATGTGTTGAGTTCATTGATTGCTTCCATCCTGATATGCTTGATGCTGTCACCTTTTTCCCAGACTGGCAGAACTTCTGAGAAGGCAAGGGTGGATGAAAGAGAGGACAATCTGATTGCTAGCTCTGTTAAGTGAGTTTTTGCCTCTTCCAGTGTTTGATTGGCCAAGTCATTGGTGCCAAGGTGGATTACTACATGTTTTTTATTTCCTTCTCTACACACAAGTCTTTCTATTTGGTCTGCGCCCCTTTCCACAGAAGCTCCTGAGAGACATTTTACTTGAGTTTTGACTCTGTTGTTAGAATTTAGATGGGGTTTCACACCACAGATCATGGAATCCCCAACTATGAGTAGCTCTTGCGCACTGGTTTTAGCCTTTGGTTTGCTACCCTTGTTTGTTGTGGCATGCTGTTGTCCTGTAATGTCGCTGGGTTCCAAGTGAGGGACTCCTTCTATCAGCAAGTGTCTATTTTTTGTAGGAATGCTGGTGCTACCTTGGTGGTTATGTTTATTTCCCTTGTCCACCTTGCTTAGCTTCCCCCTCCTGACCACCTGTCAAGTTCTGACCTCGTGTACTGCGGTTTTCCTTAATAAAACAAACACATAAACAATCATAAGGTTTAAGCCATTAAAAGTAAGGTAAAAAATTATTCTGTGAAAATAGTCTTATCTGGAGAAGACCCATACTTAGGGGTGGAGTAGCCTTTATGACTGTTTCCTTTGAGACACTTGTAAGCTCCCTCTCTTCAGAGGGGCTTATGCTCCCATTAGGGACCCTCTTCCACCTCCTATCCCTCTCCAGAGCTAGAGAATCTATTAGTGCTCTGGGGGTTCATCCCTGCTGGACACCTCAAGTTGGCAGCAGAAGGCAGGTTAGGGAAGATATATAAGGTGTTAAGACAGGAAGTTCAGGGTCTTTTCCAGTCCGGGCACTAGGCCTGAGGCTAGGGGAGGGAGGCTGGAGGAACAGAAGAGGCAGGCAAGAAGGGAGCGCGATGGTCCAGGTTGGGCCTGTGGGGGGACCCCCTCCAAAGTGGGCAGATAGGGACAGCCTCTGCAGCGATGTGGTGTTAAAGAGCCAGGAAGGGAGCTCCAAAGGGAGGATGGTCAGCCAGGTACCTGCGTTATTGGGGTGAGGGTGGCTAGGAGGAAGGAGAATGCCAGGATAAGCAGGAGCCCGTGGGATCCTGTGTAGGAGTGCTTGGGCTGCCAGGTCTGTGGGGACAGGGGAGGGGCCAGTGGCAGTGGTCCTGTCCTGTACCTGGAGTGGCAGGGCAGCCCCGGCATAGAGGGAGCCAGGAGGGCCCTTCACCCATTTTAGAGGGACCTGTGTGGAGGGGCAGGTCCTGGGACACCAGCATTTAAGAGCTGGGTGGGTTGCAGGTCTTAGGACAGGCCTTGAGGGCAGCTCCTGGCTGGAGCTTACTTCAAGCCCAGGATGTGTTAGGCAGGGATGTGGGATGGAGGCTGGGACCATCCTTAAATGGCCATCTGGGAGCTCGATAAGGACAAAGGGGAGTCATTGTGGAGGAGTGGGCTGCTCAGAGGGCCTGAGTGGTGGCAGTTCTCAAGACTGTCTTGTGGCAGGCAGCCTGGGAGATGCAGCTTGGGCACTGGAGCAGGGCTGCGTTTGAGGGCCTCAGCATCAGTGGGAACAGAGAGAAAGAACAAGCATGACCATGGGGACCAGTGTGGGAAGTGCTTGGTGCACTGGCAAGTTCAGGATCCATGCAGGAGGAGAGTGTGTGGGTTACAGGACCCTGGTCAGAGAAGGAAAAAAATCCTGGTACCCCTTGAGATTTGGGCCAAGGTCCATGGACCAGGTGCAGGAGGCAGCATGCTTCTCCATGCCAGAGATAAGGCAGCCGACCAGACAGTGAGATGAGGAAAGGGTAACCCAGAAAGGAAAAGACAAACATTCCAAAAACAAGGCTTAAGGAAGAATTATTAAAATAAAAAAAGATATAATGGGGCATTGTAGTGCTGTTGTATTGGGGTTGAGTAAATGGTTTAATGTTAAACCTTGATTTTTGAACCTTAATAACATGGCTGTGCCTGGGCAAAATTGCCTGAAAATTTGTCACGCACTGAGTCAGTGCCAGAATCTCTGAATCTATAAAAACCGGTGGCAGATTTACTGGTTTAAAAGTTCTTGATAGTTGAAAATATATCAACTTGTGGAAACCAAGACCTTTTGTTGCTCACCTATTGCACAAAAATGACTGTGAGTTGAAACCTGAAACTTTTAGGTCTGTTAGAGTTTGGCCCAAGGATGATGCTTTTATATGTTGCTTTGCTGAGAAATTTGTAGATTTTAAATTATTAAGAAAATAAAATGCAATTTTCCGTGCAAGTTACAAGACTCAGTGCATTTTGTATTTTTCTGTTTATTTTTAGATTCTATTTCTCACCTCCAATCATCTGGTCCTAGAGACCTCATTCAATAACCAAAAAGCTGACTCCCATCCCAGAGAGCCCACTGGCTCAGTCCCCAACCATACTGTTCAACTTGCCAGTCTTATATGTTCCCCTCAGCTTACCCTCTGAAATCTGGGCTCCAAACTGCAGCCAATTATTTCTCATGTTCTTTTTACACCCAGACTGACATCACTTACTGGGGGAGGAGGCATACATTTTTATATGCCAGTGCGGTTATGGGGGCATTAGGATGCCATCTCCCAGAACCAGCCGTTTTCTATTTTCTGGCCCACCCACCTCTCTGCCAACATAATTTCAGTAAATTTCACCGTGCAGGGATAGTTAAAACCTTTGGGTCATTCTGGACTACAGGTTGTCCCAGGAGACACTGGTGGCAGCTGTGGTTAGGAGTGGCTTCTGCCATGTGGAAAACATGGCCAGGTTGGAGCACTTCCTGACAGGCAGGGATCTACAGCCACACTTACCCATGCTTTTGTGATCTCCCACTTAGATTACTGTAATACCATATATGTTTGTCTTCCCAACAGGCTATTGTGCCTTCTCCAGCAAAGCACAGGAAACTGTGCACACAGAGCCAACTAAGTGCTGCCAGCTCTGCGCCACAGTCTGTGAAATCAAAACAGTGAAGAAAAAAATGGCCCCTCCACTAAGGTATATATATCTGTGCTTGTTTATTTTAATAATGTGTACCTGCACAGATTGCCAACCAACATGGCTAGAAAAATTCATCCAATGTTTTGCCACATGAAAAGGGGCTTCTTCAAGGGGCTTCTACAGCTGGCACAAAACACTGCTGCTAGATTGCTGTCTTCTATATGGTAGACAGATCATAGAACTCCAGTCTTGTGTGATTTGCACTGGCTTTCTGTCATTCTGTGAGGTGGTGTATTAGCTTTCAGGCATTAAAGGTGGCAAACAGTGCTTTAAATGGACTGGGTCCGCACTACCTCAGCAATTTTCTGTCTCATGTACATCACTGCCTTTGATCTTTCCTCCACTAGAGCTGACCTTTGAAAGTTGCAAGTTTCTTGTCAAAAACCATCAGTAGACAGAACCTTTGAGGTTGTAGCCCTGACCCTCTGGAATGCACACCCTATGATGCATTGGTCAGTTTCCACATTACATTGCTTTGAGATGGACCAGAAAGTACATCTTTTTGTTGAAGCATTCAGTAAATCTTGATTGGGTAGTCTGGTTCGTTGAAATGTTGCTGATAGTGATTATTGTTATTATGCTTTATGTGAAGTGCCCAGTGTCAACCATAATAGGTGCTGCAATGCATCAACTTTGCCCTGTCTTAACCTTACTCTAGCATGGTGACTATTCGGTCCTGTATTCTGTAGCTTTTTACCAGGCCACCACGAAGGTGACAAGGTAGCAGTATTGTGTTGTAATCCCTACCTGAAAAGAAAGGCATTTGATAGGATTCTATGTACTTCCCTGGTTCGCCTGTTGTGACATCCTTGAATTTCACAAGTGGTAAATTCATGGCTCATGTTAGGAGTCACCTCTTCTCCCAGCGAGTGGTGACTCTGTGAAGCAGTTAATGGCGGAGACACTGAACAAGAAGACAGCATAGTTCTTCAGGGTAACAGTGGACACAGTTGTGCTTACCAAGAGAATCAGTGGACACCCAGGGTGGTATGGTGGGCACGGAGCCCCTTACTTATCCAATACCTGATTATGAATCAGGAGGGTGGACAGGATAGACCTAGAGTCTCTTCTGACTTTAAATTACTATGTTACTATCCTGGGCTAAGCGTCCCAACCTAGGTCTTGTGCATGACAAGAAGCACCTTTGTTGTTCCACTATGAGGCAGTCCACCACTGTGCTGTTTTTCAAAGTAACTACAGTAGAGAGCAAAATGACTGAATGAACTACAACATATATCTGAGACCTTAACTAAGATAGATGCAGTTTTATATAGCATTAGCATCATTTATACAAACATATCCTAAAACAAGCATTTGTCAAAGCCGAATCTTTGCTTGCTGGCTTTGGCATTGGTAGTGTCGGAGTTAGAGAGATGCATAATAGGAATGGCAGTGAAGTATTGAACTGTAGCCAGCCCCACCACCACCCTGCAGAGACTGACAGGCATTGGGGTGTGCTTTTGGGTTGTCAGGCATAACGGCCATGCAATTTCACCACACCCTACCCTGCAGACACTGACAAGTGTCACAGTGTGCCTTGGGGTCTTTGGGCCTTATGCTTACCCCATTCCATAAGGAAATGCAGTGAGATGGGTGCAGTATAGGAGAATGGGGTGAACTTTGGGGCCAAAGAGTCCAAGGCACACCTCAATGCCTGTCACTGGCTGCAGGGTGTGGGTGGGGGTGGAATGGTATGAGCATTACAGGCGACACTTCCAAGTCACACCCCTGATGCCTGTCAGTCTCTACAGGGTGGGGCATTATGGCCAGAAACCCTAACGCCCCAGGCGTTCATTGGTATTTTCACTACAGTTTTTCAACATGGGTTTTTTGTGACCCCCACCTCATGAACACTGGCAATATCAGTTCATTAGCTGAAAGATGATTTCGCACAGCGACTATGACATTTGGCACCACAGGTGCGAAAACACATTTCAAACAGGATGTGAAAATTGACAGCTGTATTGTTCTTGAGGAGGTGTAAAAATGGCAATGTTGAAAATCTGGAGTGAAAATATAAAAAAACTGGTGAAGTCATGAGCGTGCGTAGAAACTGCACAACGCACACCCGTAATGTAGTTAGTTTGGGGATTGTTTACAGCAGATTGTCAACACAGGCATTTTGGGACCTCTGCTCATGAACAGTGTCACTGTGATTTTCAGTAATCTGTCCCAAACCCTGATTTCCCACAGCGACCACACATTTCTGCGTCGGAAGTGCGAAAACACATTTCGGGCAGGGTGAAATGACAGCTGTATTGTTCATAAGGAGATGTGGAAAAATGCCACTGTAGAAAATCTGGACTGAAAATATTACAAATTCGTGAACTTACGAGGGTGCGTGTCAACTGCGCAATGCACGCTCGTAACACAGTCATTTTATGGACTTTTGTCACCAAATTATGAACATAGCCGTTTTAAGACCTCTGCTCATGAACAGTGTCACTGTGATTTTCTTAATCTGGCCCAAACATTGATTTCGCACACCGACCGCGCCATTGTGTGTTAGATGCGCGAAAACACATTTTGGGCAAGATTTGAAAAATGACAGCATACTGCTCATAAGGAGGTGTGGTAAAATGGCAATGTTTAAAATCTGGAGTGAAAATATTAAAAATTTGCGAAGTTATGAGCGTGCGTAGGAACTGCACAAAACACACTCGTAAAACAGTCGTTTTGGGGAATTTTTTCACCAAATTTTTAACATAGGGTTTTGGATGCCCTACCTCATGAACTGTGGCATTGTTGTTTTGTTACTCGGTCCCGAAAGGTGGTTCCGTGCAGTGACCGCAAAATCACCTTTTGGGACAAAAGAACAAAATGACAGTGACTGAGTTCATGAGGTGGGGCCCCAAGAATCCCATGTTGAAAACTTGGTGAAATAATTCCCCAAAATGGCCAAGACATGCAACAAAGTTGAAAACCCCCCATTTATGCCATTATACAGCTTACCGGCATTTCTTCAGTTCGTGGTCGGCTTTGAAGAGTGCAGACGTGTTCCCAGTCCACTGAAGATCAGCTTGCACTAGGGCTCCAGGAGGTGTATGGGCAAGGGTGAGGGGAGGGTGCGAGGGAGTTTGGGCGGCAGTGGGATTGGGGATGGGTCAAGACAGTCCGGGGGGCAGTGGAGCCAGCAGGGATTGGGCACCCCAGTTGCATATGGACTTTTGCCATGCTGGGGTGGTCTCCAGTGTGGCACCTGGAAATCTGTTTTGGGGGCAGCAGAGCAGAATGGGGATTATGAGCACCCGTCGAGCCATACAGTGTCTTGGTGGGGAGTGCATGAAACGCTGGGGTGGGCTCCCAGCATGCTATTGAAAGGGCAGTGGGGAAGAACTGCCTATGACAGTTCAGATGTAGTGATGTAGGAATTTGCAAACTGCCGACAGCAGTATGCAAATTGCCTACACATTACCACCGCTGATTGCAGCGGTTTTTCACTTTCAACTGTACGCCACCGCATCTGAACTACTGTCACAGACAGCGCCGACATTTATTGGTGTGGTGAGACAGTACATGCAAAAGGGAGCAGGGCATTGGAAGCTGAGTGGCACACCTATGAAAATTCATATGGTGGTACTATGTTTCTTGCACATGCGTGCAAGCAAACATAACGACTAACACGGGATAGTTAAAGTTAGGCATCATATTTACACAATCATATTGGGAGTAGGAAGTCAAAAAAGGGAAACAGAAGAAAAATCATTGATAAGCAAATAAGTGGTGTTTTGGTGTTGGTCTGCCACTAGGACCCTTACCTTTTCTTCCGGTCTGCTATGCCTATCTCTCACTGCTCTGGGGGACGTTGTCTTGTTGGACCGTGCAAATAACTGAGTCGGGCACAAAAAATAAAAGTAGAAAACTCCTTATTCATTACAGTGGACATCTGCACACCATGAGCCTCTACCTTTCCCAGACTACCCCTGGGTTCACAGGACCTACCAGACAGTGCAACATTCTGTATTAACAACAGTGTTCTGAGTGTTCTTAAAGGGGTGGCAGACAAATTTTAAGCCCCATGCTTAACTGTGTACTTCACATCACCCCCGGGGTCATGAAAGTGAGTACCACTTGAACAAGCAATAATATAACAGTACAAAACATGAAACAAGTGAAAAACAGCAAGCATTACATAGCACAATCAGATGTAAGAGTACTCTTCTGCTGGTGTGGGGGGGGGTAGAACAGATCTGGACTACAATGGTGACCAGTCAGAGTAGTACCAGGGGAAGAGGGAACACTTCAGCGACCTGAAGCTTGGTCAGAGCGACAAGTGCCACAGTGCAGGGAAGGAAGAAGGGAAGAGAGGGAAGGGAACGCTGCTGGAGATTACTCAGAATTGCGATATGCAAAATTTCAGTAAACTGTTGCAGAACATGGAAACATGTGGAACTGTCCTTTTGAAGAAGACATTCCTGCAAAGAAAAAGATAATGCAGGTTATGAATCATTCAGTACCAATCAGCAAAACATTTATACATAGAAATAGGTACATTAGGACATGTAATGCAGAAGAACCATTAAGCACAAACAGTGAGGAATACCACGAGGCATCAGAATCATTAGTCCCAAACAAAAACCACTGAATCTGGATAAATAAAAGTTCAAGACGTGTGTCGAGTCTTCCGGTCAGTAGGAATAGTGTTGTAAGTTGCTTGAACTAGTTCTTGACAGAATGGGGTACGGTCAACAAAAGCAACCCACGAATTCTGAGAGCTGTCCAAATCACACCATTTGACTCTATGAGTCAAGGATCCATTCATAAATTTTTTGCCTAGAATCTTCTCAATCTGGTACACGGGGTGTGCGCAAAAGAGTCCTGAGAAGAAGAGGGCTGCGAAGTCCCAGGAAGTTCATCCAAGTAAAGGTCAGGTGCAAGAGAATATGGCTGGAGAGAGTTAGAAGTGCAAGGATTGGAATGAACTGGTTGCAAGTTATCAGGAGGAATTTCTGATTCTGAAAGAATAGCAGTTTCAAGTGCAGCTTCATTACTAGGAGGACTCTGATCATCTGGGATGGTGTTACTGTGGTACCCATGCATCAGACAATTAATGTGGACTTTGTTAAGCACAAGCTTTTCTATCTGACTTGTGTCACAGATGGACATGAATTGGCAGAAGCTTTTTCACAAGGTAGGAGGAACCAGTAGAAGGGCAGGGCAGTTTCTTTGTGGCACCCTTAACTAAGACTGGTCGATACAAATAAACAGTGTCCCCCACAGAAAATGAAGGTTCATGAGACTTGACTGCTGACATTTTCTTCATGGCAAATTTTTCTCTGTCCTAGTGTTGTGACTGCAACACGTCTGGCAAGTTCAAGCAGCTCCAGTACAGGAGTAATGTATGAGGAAGCTGACTTTGGAACTACTAGCAGTGAAAGATCCATGTCCAAGAGTTCTTGGGTGGCATCCATGGACCAAGAACACTGGTGTGTGCTCTGTACTGTCAACACAAGGGCTTGTGTTGTAGGCAAACTCAACAAGAGAAACAAAGAGGTCCCAAGTGTCATGAGTTTCATCCAGGTACTTGGAGAGAGTGTTTAGAATGGTAGACATCATTCTTTCACTTTATCCATTACATTGTGGGTGATAGCTTGTTCTGCAAGTCTTTTTTTTTATGTCAAGGAGTTTGCAAGTTTCTCAAACAAGGGTTAAAAGATAGTTATTGCCTCTGAATGCAGGTACGAAGGGGTACCGTGATGACAAATAATTGTGTTGATGAAGTCATTTGCTATCGTAGAAGCTTTGATGTTTTGTAGTGGGATTAGTTCTAGGTATTTTGTAAGTTAGTTGACCAAAACAAGAATGTAATTATTGCCAGAGTCACAGCTTGTCGGTAAAGGTCCAAGAATGTCTGTGCTAACTCTTTGAAATGGTTCTGTGGCTACAGGCATTGGAATGATGTGTGCCCTTGTTGGTCTGGCATGAGGCTTTCTTCGGGAGCAGGGCTGGCAGGATTTGACAAACTGGACAATGTCCTTGTTCATGTGAGCCTAGAAGAAGTGGAGCCTTGTCTCAAGAGTTCTGTGGATTCCCATATGACCTCCAGAAAATGGAGAGGCATGAGTGGAGAGAAGAACTTCATTAATTAGAAAGGCAGGCACAACTAACTGTACATGAGTTCCAACCGTGCAATTTCCCTTGCCTTCCTTGGTCCAGATATGGAAAAGCACACCATCACTGAGGAAGTGTTTGGAAGCAAGGAAAAGTACACCCTGATGATGCTGCTTCTGTTGTGGTAGATTTCCAGACTCTAAGTAAGTTATTATGCCTGTGAAGTGAGAATCTGCTGTTTGCTGCATTTTGAAATTTGCCAGGGAGAGAGCAGATGCAGAGGATGTAAGAACCTCAGTGGCTGATTGCAGTAATTGAGGATTTGTGTTTCATTCTGAAGAAGCAGCTGGGAGCAGCAAAGCAACTTGAAGTGCTGTTGTTGGAGTGATCACAGGAAGCAAATCTGTGGCATGGAAAGGAAGAGCTTGTAAGCAGGATTCCTCATCTGTTGAGAATGATGCCGAGGGATACCATCGCCAACTAATGCCATTAGCATTAGAGTGAACTCGACCTGGTCTGCACTGGATTTCAGAGTTGTAGCATTGCAGCATGGCAATCATCTGGTGAACTTGCCTACTGGTTCTTTCATTTTAAACAACCATCTGACAGCAGAATAACCAATAGCTGTGAATATGAAATAGTGAAGGTAACAGGTGAAGATTTCAAGAGTGACAAATATCTGGTTTTGTTTTCTGGGCAATAGACTGGCAGCATTTCATATTGGGCAGAACTCTGTTTTTAGACTTGGGAGGTAGCAAGAGTACCTCCAAAGACTGCCTTGAAACTATTTTAATTTCTGTGTTGTTGCTGATGGGAGAGGAGAGCAACCCTGGCTTGTGACTGTATGGACTGGGTGAGGGTGAGAGTCTCACCTGGTTTAAGATGTTTTTTCTGAAACTTAGGTGTGCTTCTTATGCCAGGACATTTGCTTTACATCGGACTCCTTAAGCACCTAACTTGCTGAATTTATTTTGGGTTGGGTACAGTTTTTGGGTTGGGACTTTGGTGGTGGGTTTAGGGTGGGAGATTGGGTATTTTATTTGTGTTTTAGGTTTTAGTTTGGGATATTGATTGCAGATTGTGGGGAGGGGGGATTGTTTATTTTATTTGTGTTTATTGTTTAGTTATTGGGGGCTGGCTATCTGGGTGGTAGGAGAACATGTGTTGGCAGGTAACTCTCCCGGTCATGCGCTACTCCTCCGAAGAGCTCCTGGGCCTCCACCCCTTTAACTGTCCTCCTCTGCCTGCTGTCATATACGGCCACTGCCGGGCATTGGGGATAGTCAGTAGGAGGTGTTGGTGGGGGGACCTCAGGGAGGAGAGGACCAGAGAGGCTGGATTGGGGTAGTGGGGATAAGAAGATGCCTTGGGGCGAAATGGAGACTGGAGAGGGGTTCTCCCTGCCTGGTCTGCATACCCAAGGGCTCAACTTTGAGTGGGCAGGTTTTGCAGTCAGCCTCTGAGTCCCATCCTACCTGGGAGGTGTTGTGCAATGTCAGGTCCATTAAGAACAAGATGGCAGTGATTGATGATCTTGTTGGGTCATCGGACCTGGCATGCATCACCGAGACCTGGCTAGACATGAATGCTGGTTCAATTCTTGAGGCAGCAGCTCCAGATGGGTTCTCTGTGATATACTGCTTGAGGTTGGATTGCAGGGGTGGGGGTGTTGCCATTTATTTTAGAACGGAGCTGGGCCTGGTAGATGTGCCGGTAGGGGAGACCCGATCCTTTGAGTGTATCTTGCTTGCAGGTGTGGGGTGCAAAATTTTTCTCATCTACTGTTCACCCGTAGATGGGAAGCAATTTTTGAAGAAAGTTGTGGACTTCGTTGTCGGAAAAGTGTTGGGAGTCACCCAGAGTGATGGTGCTGGGTGACTTCAGTGCCTGGGTTGATGACGAACTTTCGCAGTTTGGGCAGGACTTCCTCCAACTGATGATTTTGTTGGGCTTCACACAGGTGGTTTCCTCTGCGACCCATAAGTCGGGTCACTCATTGGATCTGGTCTTACTGGGTATGGAGAGTGCTGACCTGGTGGTGAAACCAATCGGATGGTCTGACCACTGCACTATCAGGTTCAACTTCCAGGCTCCCCCATAGGCCTGCCCCTTTGGAGATGGCCTGGTACTGCCCATTAAGGGATATGTCCCCAGATGGCCTGACGGCGGTACTGGACCCATTGGGATTTTTGACTGCAAGCATGGACCCAGAGAATCTACTGCAGGTCTATAATAGGGCCATGGTGGCAGCTGTGGACTCTATAGCTCCTGTACGTGTTCACCCCCCTCTCCCTTCACCCTCGATCCTCATGGTTTGATGGGTCTTTGAGGGAGATGAGGAGGGTTGGGCGAAGGCTGGAGCACCTCACCTCTGGCAGAAATCTGGCCTTGATGCTGACAAGCTTAGACTGATGGCACATTATGCGGGCTATCAGTCAGTGATCTCCTGTAAGAAGGCAGAGTTCCTGTCCAGGGAGATCAGTGCTGCATGGAACCAACCAGCTCAGTTATTCCGAACTGTGGACAGACTGTGCAGTTCAGTCTGTCTGCAGGCATGGAGAGCCTTGTCAAAAGAGCAGTGTGACGAGTTTGCTTGCTTCTTTGCAGATAAGATTGCTGACACAGGTCAGAAATCAGTTTAGCTCATGCCAATGGATGTGGCAGTGATTGGTGGGTGGTCGCAATGCCTCAGTCTAGTTGGTCGACTTTTGATCAGATGGCAATCCTGGATGTCATGAGGGTCATTCAGAGTATGCATCCGACCTGCTGTAGTTTGGACCAAGGTCCAACACATCTTTTTGTGGGATGTGTTTAGGTCATCGGTCCCATCCTGGCTGAGATTGTCTGGTGCTTGTTAGAGATCGCGAAGAGTCCAGATTCTCTGAAGGAGGCGGTGGTTATTCCCCTCTTCCTTAAGAAACCTTCTCTCGACCCGGATTGTCTCACCAACTACCGGCCAGTCTCTAACCTGCCCTTTGTGGGCAAGGTTATTAAGAAGGTGGTTGCGCTGCAGCTGGATGACCATCTTGTCAACCATGACATCTACGATCCCTTTCCAGTCCAGTTTTAGGAAGAGGCATAGTACTGAGTTTATACTGGAGTTCATACTAGATGAATAGGAAAGTCAAGAAAGTAAGGCCCATATAGACTTTCCCCACAGTTCAGTGGGGGTAACATATGTCACCAACTTCAGAAAAGTACTTATCCAATCTGTTCTTCAAAATACTCAGATTTTCAGCTTCCACCGCCTCCTGAGGCAGTCTATTCCACATCCTGATCGCCCTACACCTAAAGCCCTTCCTTCTTAGTTCAGTCCTACTCATTTCTTCCCTCAGTTGCCTATCATGCCCTCTCAATTGACATGATTTCTCCCTAATTACCAATCCCAGCTCAGGTTTAAGATCCTCATCTCTTAGAGACTTATACAATAACAATAAGTCCCCCCTTGCCCTTCTATTCACTAATGACCACAATCCCAGTCTTTCCAGTCTATCTTCATATGACATCCCCTCACAACCTGAAATTAGTCTGGTAAATGATCTCTGTGGCCTTTCCAATAGTTTAATAACCTTCACAAGAAAGGGACTAGAAACAGTAGAACAATAGTTCAAAACGGGCCTAACCAATGACCTATACAATGGCAACAAAACCTCCCTATTTCTAGAATGGAAACCCCTTCTTATACAATTTACCAACTGCATAGCTTTATTTGATTTTTTTCTACTATGAACCCCATTTTTTAGGTCATTTTGTATATAGACCCTAAATCCTTCTCACACTCTGAAACCTAAAGCTTAAGACCCTGTGTATTATAGGTCTGCTGAATATTATGTCTGCCTAAATGCATAACTATGCATTTATCCTTATTAAAAATCATCCTATTTATCCCATTCTGAAATAAGAAGTAAGTCCTGCCCAAAAATCAGTCTATCATTGAATGTATCCACTGTTCCCCCCCTATTTTAACATCATCAGCAACTTTTGTTAACTTATTCTTACTAAGTATTCCCAACTCGCTTATAAAAATGCTAAACAACAGTGGACCCAGCACCAAACCCTGAGACACACCACTCCCCACCCTCAATGGTTCAGACAGATGACCCTATATTCTTACTTGCTGTTGTCTGTTTGTTCACCACTGTTCAACCCATCCCACAATAATCATATCAATCCCCATACCAATATGTTTTTCAATAATTTTATGATGTGGAACTGTATCAAATGCTCGACTAAAATCGAGCATCACCATATCCACATTTTTTCCCTCATCAATACACTTGCTGATGAGACTGCTCTTGTTCAGGTGCTCAATGACCTTCTTATAGCGAGAGATTGGAAGAGACGTTCCATCTTGATCCTTCTTGATCTGTCTGCCGCATTTGACACCATGGACCATTTAGTACTGCTAGAGCACCTGCGGTTGATCTGTGGACTGTCGGGTACAGTACTCAGATGGTTTCATTCCTTCCTCACTGGTAGGTCTCAGACAGTAGTGTCAGGGATTCATTCCTCTGATGCATTCTCGTACCATGTGGGGTCCCACAAGGCTCTGTGCTGTCACTCATGTTGTTCGTGGTGTATATGTTGCCACTGGGGGACATTGTAAGGTGGTACAGACTGAGTTTTCACTGCTATGCGGATGATACTCAGCTGTTCATGTCATTTGTACCTGAACAGGATACTGTGGTCTCGGTATTTAGCAACTACCTATCCGAGATCCAAGACTGGATAAGCACCAACTGGTTGAAACTGAATCTTGACAAAACTGAGGTTTTGGTTGTGGACCCGGGTCATCGAGTAGAGGGTCTTTGGCTGGGTAGGCATCTGGGCTCATGCTTGGTGGCTGCCAGCTGAGGACCTTTGAACAGGTCGCAGGTCTGAGGCATTATTTTTGATGAGGACTGACCCTGACTCAGGCTTGTACAAAGGCCATCAAGACTTCATTTACTGTCTGAGGAATATTGCCAGGATTAAATAACTGGTTCTGCCAGATGATCTTCCGACACTGGTCCATGCCTTTGTGACCTCCTGCCCGGATTACTGTAACTCCCTGTACCTAGGGCTATCGGGGGTTTATATCCGCATCCATGTGATATCTCCCTCTTTACGCAGGAAACTCCTGTTTTTTTTGACTGAACTCCCTCCCTCCTGGGAAACAAAATCTCCTGCTTAAGTAAAATTCTGTTCAAAATATCCATCTTTTTTGGGCAGACAAAGACACATAAAAATTATATCAGTGATGCACAATGTATCTGATAACTTTATATAACTAGTTGTTTATTCTTTTTAGTGCGTATTCTTGACAAAATGAAACTCATTACATTTTTGTAATGACTTTTTTCTTATGTTTTTGATGCCATTTAAGGACAAACACATGATGTTACGGCATCTCCCTACTAGCAGGCCAATCTCCCTCCTAATTTGACCCAAATCTCCCTCTTAAGCAAGGTGGCAGGCCAATCTCCCTCCTAATTCGACCCAAATCTCCTCTTAAGCAACTTGGACTTATCACATGTATGTATCCGCCATCTGCAGAATGTGGCAGCCAGGTTACTAACTGGGCTTTCTCGATCTAGCCATATTACTCCTGTGCTGCACGAACTTCATTGATTGCCAGTTCAGTGGTGGATCACCTTCAAGGTCAGCTTGCTGACCTATAAAGCCCTACATGGACAGGGACCATATTACCTGCATGAGTTTCTTCATCCCTATTGCCCCTCCCAACTGCTCCGCCGATGAGGTATTACTAGAAATTCCCAGGGTTCAGCTGAAGACATCTTGGACTTGAGCATTTGCTTTTGTAGCCCCCACCTTGTGGAATTTTCTACCTCACCGTTTTTGGGAGTGCCTGACTGTGGAGAGCTTCAAATTTGCACTGAACACCTACTTATTTAATCTTGTGTTCTCTTTAAATTGATATTGATTTGATTCTGTATGTTACTAATTGTCTTTTTTTTTTGCATAAAAATAATTTTATTCAACTTTTTGTGCACACATAGTCAATTCCATACAGAAGTTCATTTGTGATCTGGTACAGCAGCCACATTCCCACAATTCTTCACAAAACAAATTACAGTCTTGCGTTTTATATTCATACCCACATACATAGGAATGCATACCCCCATACTGTATATCAAACAGATCTAAAACCTCTTAAATCAATCCCTTATCTAATAAGAATGAGGTGCTTACTCTGAGGTCCTTCAAATCATTCCCACACATTTTATATACCTAAATAGCTATACCACCCCACAGGGCCATATTCTCTTGCTGGGACAGATCCGCCAGAAAAGGGGCCCATTCCCTAACAAACAGGTCCAGCCTGTCTTTCACCATAAGGGAGAGCCGCTCCAACCCCAGCATGTGTAGTGCAAGCATTCACCATCCTCTTACTGTGGGGGCCACACAAGAAACCCAGGTATTCTGTATACAGTGCCTGGCTAGAATCAATAACACTCTGACCCATCTTGGGAGAGGGTGCCAATCTCCCTCTTCATCTATTTCCACCCCAAACAAACATACCACATGTGTGAGTGTGACTGTCCTACCCCACATCCTGCCTATTTCCAGCACTACTGATTTCCAAAATAGCTGTAATATATTACATGCCCCAAAACAGTGCAAGTAGGTGCCAATCTCCATCCCACACCTCCCACAACAAGGTGAGATAGTCAGGTGAAATTTATGTACCACAGCCAGAGGTCTGTATATTCTATGTAAAAATTTGAAGAATGCTTCCTGGAATCTATTACAAATTAGGAGGCTGCTATGCATAGACAGTAGTTGGAGCCAATTCTGATCCCCTGTCTGCACATTCAGATCCCGTTCCCAGAGTCTTCGAGTTTTGATAGTCAGGTCTGGCAGCCCTTGTCTAGTATCCTGCACCACTTTCCCTATGAAGCCCTTAGAGTCCAACCTAGTGGACTGAATTATTGTCTCCATTCTTCTCAGTTCCTCTATCCCCGGTCCATCTCTCTTTAATTTTGTTATATATGCACTCACCTGGAAATATTTAAACCTATGTCCTTTTTCCAAATTTAACCTGTTCTGTAAGTCCGAGAAGGTACTAAGCCCCCTCCTACTATTGAGATCTTCCAGACTCCTTATTCCTCCAACCTCCCATCTCCTAAAACCAGGGTCCTCCCATCCAGGTAGGAAATATGGATTCCTGGCTACTGGAACCAAGTATGTATCTACTCCCTTCACACCCCTTCGTTTCTTTATTCTATTCCAACTAGTCAAAGTATGTTCCACAAATGGATTCTGAACTTCCCTCCTTCCATAAGCTCCCTTCCCCCTACTTTCTAAATAGGCTGATAGCCTGGCCACACATCCTCTCTGTTTCAGATCCACCCACCACGCTGCTGAGGGTACATGTACCCAATCACTTACATACTTCAACTGAGCATCAAGATAATACAACTCAATATCTGGGAAACTTAGACCTCCTTTCTCCGTAGCCATTTTGAGTCGTTGCAGGCCAACTCTAGGTCGCTTCCCCTCCAGATAAAAATAGAGAACACTCCTTTCAATCTTTTAATATCCTTCCTAGTCATTCCCATGTGTAACACCTGTAATAAGTACACTAACCTGGGGAGGATATTCATTTTGATTAAGTTTAAGTTTATCCTTCCCAACTATGAAATTGGTAGGGAGGACCACCTCCTCAAGTCCATTTCTATCATCTTCAGAGCTCTACCATAGTTTAAACTGTATAAGGACCCCAGGGAACCTACCTACCCCAATCCCTAAATATGTAAAAAAAAAAAAACACTACCTTTTTAAATCCCCAGTCCTGATTTGATCCTACCAATTTAGAAATCCACATAATTTCGGACTTGTCTACGTTAAGTTGATAACTGGAAAAAAGTATGAATGTCCCTACCAGTTGCAAAAGATCTCTCAGGCTCTGTGATAAACAGCAGCATATCATCTGCATACATTACAAGCTTATGTTGTTCTATCGAAGAACCCCTTACTCCCTGAATATCTCCACTTTCCCTAATGGCAATTGCCAAGGGCTCTACCGCTAATGTGAACTGTAGCGGGGACAGCGGGCATCCCTGCCGTGTACCTCTACTTAGGTGAAAGCCCTCAGAAAGGACCCCATTCACTAACACCTCTGCACGAGGGGCTGTATATAATGCGTGCACCCATCCCACAAAAGTATCACCCAGACCAAACCGGGCTAACACCTCAAATAAGTAATCCCATTCCACCCTATCAAATGCTTTTTCAGAATCCATTGAAATGACACAGGTATCCTCCTTCTGATTTTCTGCCCCCATATCACATTCAAGAGTCTCCGCTTATTATGATAGGAGAGACGCACCTTGATAAACCCGGTCTGGTCTGGATGAACTACATCAGGAAGAACCACCTCCAAATGCCCCGCCAACACCTTCATAAAGATCTTGGCATCACAATTCAAAAGTGAGATGGGACAGAAAGAAGCACACTCCTGTAAATCCTTCCCTGCCTTGGGGATCAAACAGATCACTGCCTCAGAGAACGTATCCGGCAACCTCAAAGTCTCCCCCTCTATCTGTTGAAAGGCATCACATAGTGGTCCAGCTAACTGCCCCGCTAGACATTTATAATATTCTACCGGATATCCATCCGGTCCACTAGCTTTCCCATTCGTAAGCTTCTGCATAGCCCCAAGGACCTCTGATCTGACAATAGGGGCATTTAATAAATTTCTTTGCTCCCTCATCAGTTTAGGTAATTTCAGCTTCCACAAAAATGTCTCCCTGTTCCCCACTCTTCCCTCCTTTTTATATAGGGTTTCATAAAAAGCTTTGAAGCAGTCCCTTATCTGCTGAGGAGATTTACACAGCATTCCCCCCTCTATTTTAAATGGCTGCTATATGGGTTGCCGTTTCCCCTTCCTTCATCAATCTATCCATCAGTGGTCCTGGTCTATTTCCCCATTCATACAATTTCCTTTTACCAAATGTCCATGCAGTTCTAGCCTCTCCACTAAGCAATGTGTTCAGCGCTTCTCTAGTGGCTCTCAGTTCTCCCCAGACCACATCCTCCTCCCCATTTGCAGATTTCCTCTCCAAATCTCTCACTCTAGTTTCCAATTCCCTTCTCTGTTGTTGCTTCTGTTTTTTAATGCTAGCTACATATTATATGATCATCCCTCTCATATAGGCTTTCCCAGCTTCCAAAATAATTGCCTTACTAGTCGGGGTATTGATATTTGCTACAATATAATGCTCCCATTGATCCTGAAGATACTCCTTGAAGTTCTTGTCCCCAAGTAGATAAACCAGAAACTTCCACAGGGGCAGACCCTCTCCCTGCCTATTCATTTCCAGTGAGAGAATCACCATGGCATGGTCTGAGATATGAATAGGGCCATGTTTAACCTCCCTCACCCTTACATGCCACGCTTGTGGGAAGAAAACATAATCAATCCGAGACCAAGTGTCATGTGGATTTGAATAAAATGTATACTCTCTTGCACTGGGATTATATTCCCGCCATCCATCCACCATCCCAAGATCTACCATCCCCCTTCACCATTGACGGATTGCTTCATGCTGTTGGCTCTTTCTCTGGGAGTGATCCATTACAAGATCCAGAGTGCAGTTTAGATCACCCCCTAGGAGTAGGCCCGGAATCTGTTCTTTAATCATGAGCGACAGGAGATTCACATGGAAGGAGGCTTCAAACACTGCTGGGGCATATATTGAGCCAAAAGTAACTTGCTCGCCCACAATTCACCCACCACAAATATATATCACCCTCCCATCTGGTCTTTAACAACACGCTTCACCTGGAAAGGAAGAAGTCTGTGCAGAAGGACAGCAACCCCTCTTTTATGCGCTTTAAATGACACTGTAAAGCATTTTCCCACCCAACCCCTTGCCAATTTCTCATGTTCCTTCGCAGTGAGATGTGTTTCCTGTAGCAATGCTACATGAATATTCTGTCTCCGTAGCTCTGTGAGGAGACTGATTCGCTTTACTGGAGTTGCTATCCCTTTGCTGTTCCAAGAACATATATTCAAGTCTTATATATTAGCCATTATTAGAGAAATAGATTATGTTCAGATAACTCCCCCCAGTACTCATCAAATCTCCCCTTCCCTCTGTAGCCCAAAAATCTTGTGACTTCTGATAACAGATAATGTCCCTCAGAAATGACTGAAGCACCCCAGTACAGCATCTATAACTCTGTGTGCAACAATATTGAAACAACAAAACTAACCAGACTATAAGAAAAGTCCAACTACTAACCATATAGGTGAACATGCCCTCCCAAACCTTAATCATAAACAAAATATCCAAATCCCCTTCCCCCTTGTTTTCTCTACAAATAATTTGTCTCCTTTGCTTCTATTTCCCCGAGTCAAAGGACATTCCCCATGACCCTATCGCTGGCACTAGCTTCTGACTCTGCGTAAGTGTCAATACCCTCTTCTATGCAGCTGTGCCCAGTCCCCCATCCCCCCGCTGAGATATGTACCTTAGTGCCCAACAACCTCCAATCCAGACCCACCATTCACCCAATATAGGGTAATTTGCCTCCCAGGCATCTTCATGCCTTCCAGCCATGCCCCACTCACTTGATATTTTATCTTAAGTGAACAGAGCGAACTCTCCCATATGTTATTGGTTCAGCCCTACGAGAACATTACACTCTCCTGCCAATATAATCTCCCTGATCCATCCTGAGACAAGATAATGGGGAGAGATGACGGATTCCTGTATGATCCGCCGTGTCCCTCCTTCCTCTTCCTTTCCCCCGATCACCATCCCTCCCCCTGATACATCAACCCCCCTCCCTACCAGAGCTTACCCCATTTATCCCTTCATATTTGTTATACATCAGACAGGCACCTCCAGCAGGGAGGCAAAACATTAAGACAACTGCTTTTCGGAGGTGTCCTTATGTGGCCTTGTCGATATTTTCTAGCAGTCCCAACACGCACGCCCTGCACCTCCGTACACCAGAGAGTGGGAGGAGAGTCCAACCAAGTCCCAGCACCAAAAAGAAATCAAGCACGAACATCAGCGCCCCAAGATGCTCACATAATTATTTCCAAAAGTGTCTTCCATATCGACTGTCCGACCCAATATCAGTCCCATCCTCCGAGGAGTCAAATCTCACATTTCACCTTGCCTGTTTGTGCAAGTCCTCCACAAACTTCATTGATTTCTCGGCATCCAAAAATGAATGTGTGGCACCCTCATGTTTCACTTTAAGTATGGCTGGATATATTAAGAAGTTTTCTATTTTAAGTGAATGCGGGATAGCCATGGATTCATTAAATTTCTTACATCGGTTCAAAAGCTGTGCTGAAAAATCCTGAGACAAATACAAGGGATAATCTTCCAATAAAAGCTGCCCTTTCTCTCTATAGGCTCATAGCACCGTCTCCAGATCCTGGTAGTGACGGAATCTCATAATGATTTGGCATGGTGGTTGTCCCGCAGGGGGCCTGGGCATAACCGCCCGGTGCGCTCGCTCTAGCTTCATCTTCCCATTCTTAGGCGTTAGGCCCAGTAGCTTAGGCAGGGTCTCCGAACAAAAACTCAGGACATCATCCCCCTCCATTCCTTCTGGCAAGCCTCATAAATAAAGATTTCATCTGCTGTGATAATTCTCTTGGTAATCAGCCACTTCTTTCATGTCCTCCAGTTCTCGCTGCAGCACTAAGACCTGCGCTGGCACCCCCTGCAACTCATCCTCCAACCGAGAAATTTGGTCCTCCACCTCTGTTATTCTAGATCCCTGTGCCGCCTGCTGAGTCAACACCTCCTGCAGCCGATCATCAATTCTGGTCTCAAGCTTACAAATTCGGTGCTCCAGATCTGCTAAAACCTGGCCCATCAGCTCCCGGCCCAATGCGTTCACTTCTGCGGTAGATAGGGAAACTACTTGATGGCTTTCAACTTGAGAGCAGGCCGCATTCTTCTTCGTGGATTTACTAACTGCCCTCTGACTTTTACCCACTCCCGACATCAGAAAATCCTCATACCAGCTCCTCAAATGGTCTTGTTGCAAAATAAACTGTCGGTACAGGCACTTTCAAAGTTTTTTATAAGTTTTTATCTCGGTGAGGTGGAGTGAGGTTTAGGCACATCTGTACTCTTTAAGTGTCCATTAGCACCCCAACTAATTGTCTTTTAATTATTTATGGTTTTAATGTATTTTAGGTGTTAAGTATTGTTAAAGCGCTTTGATACAAGTGAATTGCGCTCTATAAATAAGGATTATTATGATTATTATTATTGTTATTAACAGTCAGATTTCCTTACAGAAAATACTATGGCTAGACATTCTTTTTCTGTGATGCCATGTTTGTGCTCGACTGAGGAAAGGGAATGCCTGGCATAGGAAATTATTTATTTTTGCACTTGACATAGCACAGTTCCCACTGCAAAGGAACTAACGTCTATGTAGAGTAAGATGGGTTGGTCAACCCTTGGATAGGCCAATACTGGAGTGGAAATCAGTTTGTCTTTTAAGATATCAAAAGCCTCATTGCACTCGGATGTACAGTATGTTCACATCCCTTTTTGGTGAGGGCATTCAGTGGAACTGCAGTCTTGGCATACAGTAGTTACTGATGAACTTTCTGTAATATCCAGACAGGCCTAGGAAAGTTCTATAGTCTTTGAGGCTTTTATGTTCTGATTAGTCTTTAACTGTTGAGAGCTTGTCTGGGTCCAGAGAGATGCCTTGAGAACTAAAATGTCCCATGTAATGAATCTGATGCTATGTGAAAAAACACTTCTCTGGGCGAAGCTTGCAGTTGGCTGGTCAGAGGTATCCAAACACTTCTTTGAGGTGTTGGAGGTGCTCTGGAAAAGTTATGCTGAAGAGAATAACATCATCCAAGTAGACTAGGCAAGATTTCCAAGACAACCCACATAGTACAGCTTCCATAACATAATGGAATGTTGCTGGACTATTCTGAAGTCCCATAGGTAGTCATTTGAATTGGAAAAGTCCCAAGTGACAGTGTCAGGCTGTGTATGGATGAGAAGCTTGATCAATGGAGACTTGGTAGAACCTCCTTTGAAGGTCCAGAGTGGTGAAGTAAGCTGGGCTGGCCATGTCAAGACTCTCTAGGGCATCCTCTGTTGTAGGTAAAGGATGAGCATCTATCACCATGTAGGCACTGAGCTTTCTGTAGTCCACCACAAAGCGAAACCCCTTGTCCTTTTTTAATACCAACAGGCATGGTGAACACCAAGGACTTGTAGATCCTTCAGTGATGTCCTGTTTAAGCATGTCTTTGATCATGTCCTCTAGGACTTTTTCTGTTTGTGTCTCATTTTGTAGGCTTGCTGACAGATTGGTTTTGGACTGGACTGCACCTCAATGATGTGTTGCAGGATATCACATCATCTGAGCTTGTTATCTACACCAACAAAGACATCTGGGTAGTCCTCCAGGAAATTCAAAAGCTGCTTCTCTGTTGGAGGTGCTGGGAGTTTGGAAGAGGATTGTCACTTACTGAGGGGTAACCTGGAGAGGCTGGGGTGGTGGTGTAGCACTGACAGGAATAGAGTTGGTGAAACCAGGCTGAGGTTTTTGCATGAGATGAAGTTGGTCCCAGTAGACAGACAAACTTCCTGACACTGGCACCCTTGGAGATGATGACTGGCTCATCTGTAAAGTTGCAGGATTTTTGGAATACTGTACCATCATGCACAACAGACAAGATGTTTCCCAGAAGACCTGACAAATGCAGAGCTGGAGATTCCATGACAATGCAAACAACACCTTGCAGGAGTGGTTCACCTCAAATCTTGGCAAACAAAACCATTTCTGTCTTAGGAGGTATAGTTACTGAGTTTATTGCTGCGAGTTGCCTCCAAGGATCTAGTCACAGTTTGATGCCAAGTCTAGGATGGCTTTGTGATATTTGAGAAAGTCCATGCCAAACGTCACTGATGGTTGCAGATCAGGTACTAGGTAGAACATGACAGTAGCTTGCTGTGAGACAAAGTGTGGCTTGAGGTGAACACCTGTGATAGATACTATAGCGGCATTTGCTGTGATGATGTACTTTAGGTCAGCTGGAGAGACATGAGGTGACTGATGAAGAGTTCTATTGTTCAGAATATTAGTGCTGATGATTGAAATTTCTGCTCCAGTGTCAATCAAGGCATGCGTGGACCAATCTCCAATAATCACAGGGACATAGTTTATTAGGATTGGTGATCTGATGCCAAGTACATTTACCCCTGGAAGTGGGATGGAGCCAGAGTAAGTTTTTGGAGTTGGAGGATGCTGCAGTGTGAGTTGCGAGAGTTAGAGGGGCAGACAGTTGAAGTGTTCTCCTGCCAAACAACAGCCCTAATTTGTTAGGCAGCACTCGTTTCCCTGATCCTAAAAGTAGTTGCAGTAATCTTGATGATGATGCTGTGGTCAACGCCCTTGATTCCTCTGAGTCCTTTTGTCATACTTCCGCTTTCCGGAAACTGCAGCAGTGTGTCCTCTGAATCCACACCACTGGCAGATAACAGGCTCTAGAGAAGGTGGAGGTGGGTGGATCAGGTGGCTGTTGAGGTGGTTGCAGAGCACTGACAGAGGTAACAGAGGAAGCAGTGGAGCTCAAGTTGTAAATTATTGATAGTTGTGATGAACTGGTATATCCTTGCTTGTTGATGCTGGACACAAGTTGTGAGTGCAGCTATTTGTTAGGACTAAGTTCCTTGTACACTGGTGGCCTGGAACATTGACATGGATTCCTGCGCAAGTCATGCAGCTTGGATTGTCCGTCCAGGTTGTCGGCTTCTGCTGGACTACATAAGGCCAAAGTTGAGGGAGAAGTTCTTGGACAAAGGCTGTGATGTGATCTCTCTCTGTTTTCTGTAGTCATCTGCAGCATGACTCAGCATCAACTATGAAGGCTTCCAAAGATTCCGAGGGCTAAATGGTGTGTTCCCAACAGCTGGTGTTCCAGTAAGCAGGGCAGATGTGCTTGGACAAAAAGATCTTTAAAGGTTGCATACAGAGTGCCAATATTTCCTTTAACTTGTTCTGGAAGTGTGTTAAACCAGAAAATGTCAGTCCTTCTCAGAAGCAAGCGCAAGGCATTGAAAATATGCAGGGGATCGGTCCAGCCACTGAAGGCAATCCAGACTTGGAATTGCTTGAACTGGTTGACAGTGTCTTTGTAAGGCAAGGCTGAGAAGGGTGCTGGTGGTGGGCTGGTATGGACCATGGACTGAGATAAGATAGTTTTAATGTAGGCAACATCATCCTGAATGACTTGCATTGCTGATGTTCCTATGGAAAACTGAATGTTCTGCAGGAGGGGTTCTATTTTGTAGCCCTACACCCCTGAGCTGGGTGAAGGTAGACCTCCACACTCCTGCACCCATATTTGCATCTTCTTCTGACAAGGTGGCCAGGGAAGAGCTTTGTTTGGCAGACCAGCAGATGTAAGGATGAGAAGGAGTTGCTGTCATGCAGGAGATGGGATGTTGTGGAGAAAATATTGTCGTAGGCAATGTACAATTATTTGTGAGCAAAGTCTATCTAGTGGCACCTTTATAAAAACAATTCCAGCCCAAGTCCTTGCTGTTCTGTTATTTAAACAAAGAATTCTTTGTAAAATCAACTATTTGTTTTGGTGTCCATTCATTTCAATAGGGTCTTTCTTTAACAAAGATGACCACCATTGAATCCTATGGAGTAAAGCTCTGTTGAACAAGCTGGTGCCTGTAACAAAGATGTCAGCTTGAACTTTGACATGACTGAGTTGCCCCTTCCAAGAATGCTGCCAACAGAGGTCAGAGGGTCACGTGCCCTAACAAAATTGGCTGCTGCTTGCCATGAGGCTACTGCTCCCCTATTTCAAAATGGTGGTTCCCATGCAGTTGTCCTCCTCCCCAACTAGTAGTGAAGAATGGTGGGCTCCAGTTTGGGTGAGTGGCCCTGTTTCTGGGGTTTAATTTTTATTTGTCTGTGCCCAGGCTTTGTAACATACATATATATATATATATATATATATATATATAGTTTTTCCTTTGTTATTTAAGGGTCTCAGGTTGCCCCTTGTACTTATATATTGCCCAGTTTACTTACGGTGCCCTAAGTGGGTTTGACTGATTCTTTTAGGATTTTTTTTTTCTTATTACTGTTCCACTTTAGTTATTGCTTTGCCTGCTGTTCCTGGCCGTCCTTTAGTGTATTTTATTCTAGTTTGCCTTTGTTTGTTTGTTTGTATGGCCCTTTCTGAAGTGTGACTGAGCGGACTGATGCAGCAGCTGAAGGAGGGAAGGCAAAGCCACAGTAGTGCCCAGCAGCAGGTGCAGTACTTCGGGAGAGCAGAGCTTCAGTCCAGTGTGGCTTTGAGGGAGGGTGAAGTAATTTGCTGAGCTGTGTTTGTGCTGAGTGGCTGGAGGACAGCACAGACTGGCCACTGTGGGTATCTTAGATTTCTTTCCCCCTTCCCCTTTCAGTAGTGATCCGGAGTGGCTTGCTGGCTTGACTGGAAGTCCTTATGTGCTCTGGGTCAGGCGGTCAGTGCAAGGAGGGGGAAGGCTGGCCCATTGCAGTTGTGGTCGAGTTGGGACTTGCAGTGAATGGCTGAGGCGGCAAGGCTGAGCTACATGGTAATGAAGGAGCCAGGATACTATTTAAATAGCTGTGTAGGGAAACACAGTGTTGCGGGTTGGAGCAGCTGCTGTAGCTTTTACGGCATTAAGTAAAGCCACGGTCAGGAGGGAGCAGTCACTGGTACAGTCAGGAGTGTGGGAGTACAATTCTTGCTGAAGCCATAGGTGAGAAGGAGGGTTTGTTGCAGTTTCTCTCCTGGAGCACCTGAGGCATTTGAGGCCTGGACAAAATTTTCTGGCTGTGGGTTTACTGAGGAGAGGAATAGCAATATCCCACATTTTCTCTATTTTTTCCCCACAGTGTTGCAGAAGGGCTGGAGGCTTCTGCAGAAAGCAGAGGACAGTTTTTATCTTTTGTTGTTGCATCCAGGGCTGTGGTGCAGGTGGGGTCCAGAGCTTCTTGGTGTTGGACGGGGTAGACAACTGGGTACCCAGCGACACACTTAGCAGTAGGGTTTGGCACAGGCAGGTGAGATTGTGTCAGGGCAGGAGAAGAGCCACATTCTCCACCATGTGCGGCACTCAGGTGTTGGTCTGCCACTAGGACACTTACCTTCTCTTCAGGTCTGCTATGCCCATCTCTCGCTGCTTCAGCGGATGTCGACTTGCTGGACCATGCAGATAACTGAATCGGACACAAAAATAAAGGTAGAAAACTCTTTGTTCATTCATCTGCACACCATGAGGTTCTACTGTAGACTGAGGAGTTTCTCAGACTGCCCCTGGAGTCACATGGGCCTACAAGATATTGCAACATTCTGTATCAACAACAGTGTTCAGTGTTCTTAAAGGGGTGGCAGCTAAACATTAAGCCCCATGCTTAATTGTGTACTTCATATAATTATAAAACTATTATTGCAGCTCTATCAGCAAAGGATAATTTAAGAGAAATTATCATTAACCCAACTAAGACGCAACATCTTGTATTCAGTGGGGTCCTACTTCCACCCAATTTATAGCTCAGAGGCACCGAACCCATGAGAGATCAAAACAGCACTACAGTGTTTGTTAGTTGGCAAAATAACTGATCACATAATTTGCGAAGCATTAATATGTTTCTGACATCATTAGATACATCATCAGTATAAAGGAAAGCAAATACCTGCACTCCTCAGGGAAACTCTTTAAGGATCAATACTATATTTTATAAAATACAAGGATGCCACAAACGCAACATCACTTGTGCAGCCCTCTACCGGTTTCACATGTACATACCTCCTGATGATGCACATGTACGTGCAAAACCAGTAGAGGGCTACATGAGTGATGTGGTGTCTGTGGCATCCTAATAGACCAGGAAGGGGCTGTGGATATGGCCTACCTAGACTTTAGCAAGGCATTTGACACAGTCCCACACAAAAGACTAATAATCAAGTTAGCCAGCCTGGGAGTGGGTTCCAGAGTGGTAGCCTGAGCAGCAAACTGGCTGCACAACAGGACACAGAAGGTAACAGTGAATGGAACACATTCCAAAGAAAGGGGGGTTACTAGTGGAGTACCTCAGGGCTCAGTACTGGGTCCAGTCCTCTTTAACATCTTTATAGGTGACATTGCAGAGGGTCTGGAGGGAAAGGTATGTCTCTTTGCAGATGACACAAAGATCTGTTACAGAGTTGATACACAAGGAGGGGTAGAAAGGACGAGAAGGGACTTGGCAAGGTTGGAGGAATGGTCAGACATATGGCAACTTAGATTCAATGCAAAGAAGTGCAAAGTAATGCACCTGGGAAACAAAAACTCAGGAGAAGAGTACACCATAGCAGGAGAGGTACTAACAACAACAAAAATGGAAAGGGACTTGGGGGTAGTCATATCAGATGACCTAAAGGTGGGTAAGCAATGTGAGAAGTCAGTAATGAGAGCCAGGGCTATACTGGGATGCATAGGACAGGGCATCACAAGTAGAAAAAGGGAAGTGGTTATCCCTCTGTACAGACAGTTGGTGAGACCCCATCTGGAATACTGTGTGCAATTTTGGAGACCCCATCTACACAAGGACATAGACAGGATGAAAGCAGTCCAGAGGAGGGCAACTAAAATGGTGCAGGGTCTGCATCAGAAACCATATGAAGAGAGACAGAGAGCTTAATATGTATACCCTTGATGAAAGGAGGGATGGGGGGACATAATAGAAACTTTCATGTACCTCAAGGGAATCAACAAAGTCCAGGAGGGTAGCATCTTTCAGAAAAAGAGATGTGTAAGAACAAGGGGGCACACTTTAAAGATAGAGAGGGGACAGTTCAGGAGTAATGTGAGGAAAATTTTTTTCATGGAGAGAGTGGTGGATGCATGGAACTGCCTTCCTGGGGAGGTTGTTGGGTCTAAAACAGTGGGGGAATTCAAACATGCATGGGACAGACATAAGGCAATTTTAGTGGGGGGTTGCAGGAAGTAGGCTGTTGGTTAACTAGAATCTGCAGCTTATCCAATAGGAAGGGAAATGGGCAGACTGGGTGGGCCAAGTGGTCCTTATCTGCCGTCAAAGTCTATGTTTCTATGTTTGTATGTATCCTTGTATTTTATAAAATAAATATTGATCCTTAAAGAGTTTCCCTGAGGAGTGCTGGTATTTGCTTTCCTTTGTACTGTTCCAGTATACCAGGCACCCTCTTGAGTGGTTGTGGAGCTGTTTTGCATTGCATTTCATTTTATTACATCATCAGTATATTTGTATTTCTCTAAGATGTTTTTAAAATAGCTTTTATTTCTAATGTTATAATTAATGAGTTAAGTTATTAAAGATGGCTTGCATTAGCAATTTAAAAAAAATTCCATCTCTCTAGGTTACTGTTTGACATACAAACTGGATTTATACTGTGGATGTACTATGAAGGTACTGGCACACCTTTGTGGTGGTAAACAGCATAACACCACAACAAGATGTTTCATGCATTCATAGTAGGCATGGCCAGAGAGTCACTACTTTTAAAAACTTCAAAACCCCACATCTCAGGGCACTCCTTGCACTGACCGCCTGACCTCCATATCTCAGGACTAGAGGGCATGGGATGAAGTTGGAGGGAGGGTGATTCAGAGGAAATATGAGGAAGATTTTTTTCATAGAAAGGGTGGTGGACAAGTGGAACACCCTGCCAGAGGAAGTAGTGGGGGCTAAAACAATCACGGGATTTAAGAATGCATGGGATAGACATAAGGGCAATCTGGAGGTCAGGGTAAGGGACAACAAACTTCTAGTAAAACAAAAAGGGAACTTACAAGCTCAAATGGGCAGACTGGGTGGGCCATAGGCCCTTATCTGCCAACAGTGTCTATGTATCTATGTATCTCAGTTCAGTAATGAAATACAATGATAAGTAAAATGGCTATACTGATGAATCTGTCAGGAATACATTATTACAATACTATAAACTATATGATGACATTTTTTTCCACTAACAAATACTGCTACGCTAAATGTTTAGCGCATGGTTTCAATAAGTCAGCTAGCTGTGGTGGGATGTAAAGTTCAATCTCCTAGATCATAATTCAGTCTTCTAACCACTAGACCCCTATACCTTCCAAAAATCAAACTCAAGTTCAGTTGTAAATGTCAGTGAGATGATCGTGACAATTTTGTCTCATTTAACCTGCAAAAATATCAGAATTCCCCAATAAAAAAACAGTAATGCTTTTAATAGTATAGTACATCTTGGTTTCAGTGGGGCACAACAGACCAGGAACATTTGGAAGACGTTGCCTGGCTCCATCTTATCAAGGAAACAGCCAGCTGCACTGTCTCAAGCAACAGTGCAGCTTGACACAGTTTTCACTTTCAGTCCCTCTTTTTCCCCGCACTGACTTATTTCCCAGCCACCACACTAGGGGACAAAGTGCTGAGAAAGTACTCTTGAAGCTTTTTCCCATAGTTACAGAAAACACAAAATAATGGGGTTGGCCAGCCTTAACTAACGTTATCCCAGTTTGGCTCGATCCAGTCTGACTCATTATGTCATTGTAGAGTAGATCTGTTCCATTTAAACTGCTTAAAGCAGCAGTTCATGGTATACAAAAAAAAAACTGAAATAACCTGTTCAGCAGACAGGACCAAAATGTAAAGACACATGTTTTTCCTCTCATTTGATCATTCATATTCCCAGGAGTCTCAAGGCAACATAAATGTTTCTGAAGTTGTTAAAATACAGTTCATGAAAGATCCTCTTCCCTTGCCAGGCCCACTCTGAGAGACAAGCAACGTGTTGTTCAGTGTGCTTTCTTGGTGAAATATTTCAATAAATAAATAAATACACTCTGCTATATCTTAACACAGGAGGTTGGGACTGTACTATTCAGGAATGAGATTGGGGGGTGACAGTGGTGGCAAGGGCACAGACCAAAATAACAGCAAAGGGAGGGGATTTTAAGAGTCAAATTAATCCAACTAGCACAAAAACAAAAGTGTTGAATAAGAAGTTTGTAGCAGGAGGGGACTGGAAAACAGGTAAGGGGAAGGGAAATTGGGGGGGGGTAGGTGGTAAGGGGGTCTGCCCTAAATGTTAGGAGACCGAATAATAAGATCAGTGATCTGAGAGTCACGTGATGCAGCCTACTGTCTAGCAGCACTATTGCAGAGCTCTGGCTAACTTCTCCCTTTTTCACTTAATTTGGGGGTTCCACCCACTATAACTCTTCTACATTCAGTGCCTGAAGAGTGTCTAAGAAGAACATACTGATCTTTTATCAGAACTTCAGTGGTATGGAGACAGAAATGAAATCAGCGCTCCCCAAACACACGCCTCTATCTACGCCCGAGAAGGGCAGCAAAAAATCAAAGGCCCAAGCCTCCACCAGCGGGCACGTAGTTACTTCCACACCAGAGCAAACCACGCTAACCGTGAAACGCTTCCTCCAAGAATTCCAGCCATTTAGAGACGAACTCTGATCATTAGCTACAGAATTTAAATCAATGGCAGTAGCTCTGGAGGACTTATTGAGGATAATTAATGATAATGAAACTTGCCCACTGGAAAAGAAATTTGACCTGCTGGACCCTGAGACTGGAGGCCAAAGTCAAAGATCTAGAGGGATGGAGCCAGTGCAACAATGCAGTAATTATCGGTCTCCCAGAGAAAGAAGGAGCAGACCCGATATTATTTGTTCAAACATTGATCCAGAAATTAGCAGGCCCATCGCCATATGGCCCCACATACATCATTGAAATAGCGCACCGGGCCTTACAGCCAATGCCAGCTGCAGGTGTGGCACCCTGAATGTTTCTTTTCAGATTTCTGAATTTTCTTGAGAGGCAACATTTCCTAAACAAGGCGAGAGAACTACAGGTGGTGAAATGGGAGGAATCTAAATTAAGAATACCTCAAGAGGGGGCGCTGTGGAGCCTGAGCAACATGGTCGCAGAGTATAATAGCTGTACATCAACGTTTATTACAAACTTACTTTTTTTGGAAGATTCAGCATTATTTTCAGCCAGTAATAGGTACCAATCAGTGGCTAAAGGGTTCCCCTACAAGATGGGTAATCCAAAAAAAAACTAACCAAACTGGAGAGGGACAGAAAGATCCTGGAAAGTCGGCAATGGCAGGGCCTGCTACCAGATCATCCCAAATGGGTCCAATGGATGGAGCCCATGCCGAGGAGACACTGCAGTCTCTCAGCCAAAAAATGCAGAAACTTCTATCATCCGTCTCCACTGTCAACACCCAGTTGGATGACTTAGCAGGGAGACTGACCAACAGAGTCTGTGGTAGACCTTCTAAAGGGCGACGTGGAGGAGCTTAAACGACAAGCAGACAAGTGTATCGCCACTAACCTCAGCAGATCCAAAGAGGTGCAATATACCAATTCCGGACTAGAACTGCTAGAAAATCAAATCTGGAGCACAAATGTAGTGGTTATTGGCCTGCCCGAAGGTACAGAAGGGGATAACTCGAGAATGTATATTCAGGACTGGATAATGGAGCAGATCAAAGGGCAGGGACTCTCAACTGACTAGAAATAGTGATGGCATATAGGGTATGACTTCGTGGCCCAGCAACGGAAGGAGCCCCAATAGTTTTAATGGTCGTCACTGATAGTATGAGCTCTCAAGATCTCATTATAAACATATATAATATGTTATCTGGAAACTCGGCATCCTTTATGTCGGGATACCAAGCTCAGATAACCGACATTGGCGATCCTGACAGCACCACTGTCCCGACCAACTGTCGGGGAACACGGCAACGAATGCCATAATTTTTAATGCAGGGGACTGTGCATCCTGCACCCCCACACTCCCTGTAACTAAAATAACTAACTCTGAGGGGTAGCAAACCCCAGAGTTAAAATGTAACAGTTATGAGGGGTGGCAAAAGTGTATGGCCAGATGAGAACCCGGACCATGCGGAGCATTCTGGCCGGGCTATCTGTGTTCCAGTCTTCCACACCACAGGGCAGCTCAGCCAGCTTCCAGCTCTGATGGTGTTTTCAGGAGTAAGATAGCAAGCCATCACATCAGCTACCTTACCCCTTTCTGTAGCACCATCGGGCATGTCTCCATCAGCACAATCACTATCAGGACACTGCACCTGTCAGGAAATAATGCCCGAGCAGGTGCGTGTTAGGATAGTGAGCCATGGAAGACGGTAAGGGTACCTTATAAACTGGGCAAAATGACATGTGCCTCTCAGCATTGATGGGCACATTATTCATTTGCTCACTCAGACGTTTAATTTGCAACCCAACAACGTTGGAAGAAATTTGACAGGGTGCATATGAAGTTTAGAGAGATGAACGTACAACATGCCATTCTATTCCCTGCCAAGCTTCGCCCTGTGCATGATGACAAGGTCTACATTTTTACTGATCCCCTCAATGCAGGCAAGTGGGCCGCTAAATTGGAGGCTTTCCAAAAGAGAGATCCAGAGAAAAGTGACCAAGAGGACTTGGTGATCAGCACCTGAAAATTCATCAAGAGATGTTGCTTTAAGATGGCACCTTGCTGGCTATTTCTTTAGAGCCTGATGGTCTAAATGTTCTACGTATTGTATGCTGTTATCCTGAGAAGTTGGTTTAAGTGGAGAGGGGAGGATGTAGAGTTCTTTTTATCTTGCAAGTTTATTAATTTTAGATAAGATAATAGTGGTATTGACTCTATGCCTCTTTCTCATACAATTTCAAGTTTATGCTTTTCTTAGCTGTAAGTATTTTATTTAGTAACCCTCTGATTATGGGGGGACATATCTGTATCCCGCCACTCACTGTAGAAAAGTTACAGCATTGAAGATGTGGACTTGATATACTCTGTGCCCAGATTAGCGTTAGTGAGGTCAAATTTACCCTCCCGATGGAATGCCTTTCAATTAATAGTGTGGTACCCAATTGCCCTATTATTGGGCTTGGCTATTTTTGAACACTTTCAGGACATTTATATTAAGAAGAATAACCACATGCTCATGGGCTACAGTTCCAGAGATGATAAAAATATTTCAGTTTTTTCAGGTACATGCATAAAGGCATTGTAGTGCAGCCCTCACATTCTGCAAATTGTCCTGGAGATACTTATGTATCGCTTATTCACGTACAGTGCATGCACTTTCCTTGAGGTCAAAGATGTGAATGTTTCCAGGCAGGGATATGTATAAATATGTTTATCTGCTTATTATGCAAATTAATAAAATATAAATAAAAAAAAAGAATAGCTCAAGACTTACAGAGCTCAGTCCACCTAAGGTGTGCCACCTTTCACTCCATCGTCACAAAGTTAATTACATCTGGAATTAAATTCAGGATGGGATATCTAGCTAAACTCCAAGTACTGGTAGTGGGTTCTTGGCTGAGTTTTGAAGAGGCTGAATAGGCTGGGGAATCCCTCCGGAAAGCTCTCCCTGAATTATTCAAAAGTAGGTGACTAAATGGAGAAGTGCCTGGGTGAAATTCTGAACGAGTCTAAGCCATGGAATATGCATAGAAGAGGAGCTACTG
Organism: Neoceratodus forsteri; assembly: GCA_016271365.2. Lineage (NCBI taxonomy): Eukaryota > Metazoa > Chordata > Ceratodontiformes > Ceratodontidae > Neoceratodus > Neoceratodus forsteri. Next base: position 430,118,227 of record CM057452.1, read on the forward strand.
ATTAATGTTGTTGGAACCAATCTCTGGATTTGTTTTCCCTTTTGGTCAGAACACTTTCTGTTCAAGCCCCCCCACCCCATTCTCTCATTTAACTGAACTATTTCATATAACAGCTGATCTAATTGTGGGGATAGAATGGTTGGGTTACAATGGGTACCAGAACCCACATATCTTGAAGTGACCAGACTCACTAGAAGGTGGGGGTTTGGGGTTTAAAGTGGGTCAGACTGATACCAAGGCTGTCTCTTCAAATTTTGGGTTTGATCCTGGTTTACTTTCTGGAGATAGCACTATCAAGACCGCCGGAGCTACACGAGCTGCATACTTGGAGATCGGGACATTTTGCAGAGCTTATTCCAAGAGGGTCCAAAGATATCAGAATAGAGCTATTTATTAAGTATCACTATCTGTTTAAGCCTATTCTGCCTTGACACAGTTCACATACTCAAGGGGGAGCGCTATTGGGACTTATCGCAGTTTTACTATGGCCCGATTATGGATGGAACACAGACTGCAAAATGTTTTTTTTTTTTAAAAAAACTGTTAGAGTTACAGTAATAATATGGAGAAATACAGCCTTGTTTGGCCATGTTGGCAAAGTTTTCATTCGGTAAGGGGTTATATCATTGGGGGAATTGGCTGGAAGCCAATGGAACCAGGCAGAAAGGCTGGACATCATGGGCCATCATGATTATGATTTGGTGGGTGGGGGGACAGGGTTTAGTTCCCTAATCTTTCAAATCTTCTTAGGTATAGATGTAACTGGGGGAACTAAGAATTAATGCTGTTATTGTTGTCGTTATCAATGCTACAGGGAACAGAATAGTGCTACATTCATTGCATAATTTGTTGGGTGTTTGTGTTAAGATGTGGGTGGGGAGGCAGGAGGGCTATGGCATCAGCGGGTCTGTAACTTATTTGGTACAGAAAAACAGTGTACAGTTTTTTTGAGGATACAGGAGGTCAAATGAGATTAACAATTTACCACATACAGGATTGGTGAAGTTAACATTGTTCAGGGAAATAACTAGAACATCAGAAAAAAACATAGGATATTAATACAGTGTGTTTTCACGGAGTCAACAGGGAGGTAACAGGAACCAAGGGTAGAGAAGATAGAGGATTTGAGCAGCCAACAGGGGCTTTGTCAGAGAGTGAGCAAGATAGCTTAGAAACAGCAACAGCTGTGAGTAGTGAAAAGGTGGTTCCGGAGGGTAGTTTTAAAGCAAGAGATTGTGGGGGTGTCTGAGATACTGGCAGGGAGGGAACTGTACCAAGAAGGGGCATGGTAGAGAAAGCCGTTGTCCATGAGAGGTCCTTGCCTAAATTGCCTTCTAACTTGGTTTTACAGGAGGACCGTGTTGTAGCTTGTGATGTTTCTTGGTGGATAACGGCAGTCAAGCCAGGAGGAGAGAGCCCAAGGAGAGTTTTTTGTAAGGATGCAGGTTTGATACCTAAGACGCTCACAAGATTGAGCAAATTTGCTCTGGGAATAAAGATGGCAGGTATGTGTAAGTCTAGGAGCACCTAAGATTAGTCAACAGGCCTTATTTAGGGTGAGGCGGATTTTGTTTAGCGAGGTCTGGTCAGCAACCCCTGAGACTGGTAAACCATAGTCACAAGGACAGAATGGGAGGACACAACTGTGAGTCGGAGGGCATCGGGAGAGACAGTGTTTGTATGTGAAAAGGATTCCCAACTTAATATTGGTGGTGGAGGCTACAGAGATATGGGAATGGAACGTGAGGGCAGGGTCAAGGTTATCCTAAGGTATTTGTATGTGTAAACTTGTTCGAGTGGGAACATAGAGCTGGCTTAAGACTTGAAGTTGGAAATTACTAGCTTTGTTTTGGGGTGGGAAGATCATAGATTTGGTCTTTTAAGATTGATAACCAGTCTATGTTCTTTAAAACCAGGCTCCGCGTCTTTATAGGATAATTGCAGGGAATCTTGGAGGGTGGTGGGGTTACGGTCAGAAGCGAAGATAACAGCATCATCTGCACAAAGGAGAAGTTTACCAGTAGAGGCACCTGGCAGGGTGTTGAGATAAAGAGAAAAGAGCAGGGGCCCAAGAATAGAGCCCTGGGAAACCCCAGATTGGATAGGACAGAGGTCAGAGAGGGTGCCATTGATTTTTACATGCTGGGACCGGGCAGACAGATAGCTGGAGCACCATGAGACAGGTCCTGCAGCAAAGCCAGCGTGGCTGAGTGCATCCAGCAGGAGAGGATGGGATACGGTGTCAAAGGCTTTTGACAGATCGATGAACACTGCACCAGCAAGAGAGCCTGAGTCCAGGGAGAAATGGAGGAAGTTAGAAAACTCGATGAGGGCGGTATTGGTGCTGTGCCCAGCATGGAAGCCGTGTTGTTCAGGGCAGAAGATACTGTATTTGGTAAGAAACTCAGATATTTGGGAGGATACTACTTTCTCTAAGGCTTTTGAGAGTGGTGAGAGGATTGAGATGGGACGATAATTACCGGAAAGAGCCCTATCTCCACCCTTATGTATGGGAGTGACAGTGGCAATTTTCCAGGCTGATGGAAATTGCCCTAGACAGAGTGATTTGTTGAAGAGGCTAGTGATTGGGACAATGACCTGGTCCATACCAGGCTGAGGAGTCTGGGGTCCAAGGAGTCACTGCCAGTGGTGTTGCTTCTTAGGGCCTTGGTCAGATATGGTCTGACTTCATTGACAGTAACCCGTGGAAGTGGAAGATGCGTGTGAGAGCAGGGTCAGGAGAGTGGGGGGTCAAAAAAGTTGCTAGGGAGTACAGAGCTAAGGTCAGTAAAGGATTTATTGAGATGGTTAGCAATGAGGGTAGGATCAGTAGAGATAATACCCTCAATATTGATTTGGGAAGGTGGAGGAGAGCGTGTACCACTATTTAGTTGTTTGATGTTATCCCAGAAGGTTCTAGCATTCCCCCAGGACGAGGTGAGTGAGGCCCAATAATGATCGGCCTTTGCTTTGCGTATGGCCCAGGTACATTTATTTCAGGCAGCAGCATATGCCTGTCTGTCGGCAGGGTGGCCAGTTTCCATGGCTAGGTGCCACAGGTTATCCCTGTGCCTAAGGAGTTGGAGTAGGGAAGGAGTGACCCAGGGAGTATGCTGTACGTTGGAACGAAGTTTGGTTAGGGGTGCGAAGATATCACAAGCTTTGTTAAACACTAAGATGAAGAAGACCAGGGCCGAATCAAGTTTGGGGGAGACCAGTCAACTTGGGCTAGAAGTTGCTTCAGGCCTCTCAGCCCACCTAGTTGCAACCGCCGCCATAGATGTAATCCAACTGAAAAGAATAATGGAGTGGTCACTGATTCCATCCGGAAGGACTTGTAGATTGCAAACTTGGTTAGGTCGGTTGGTGAGGACTACATCCAAAAGAGTGCTCGACCCCTTTGTGGGGTTCACTTTTGTTGGTTGGGTAACAAATTGCGTTAGGTCAATAGCAGTAAAGGAGTCACAGGTGGAGGAGGATGCGGGGCTAAGCCAGTTGATGTTTAGATCACCCATGAGAATATGCTCAGGGGAATGTGGTAGAGAGGTGAGATACTCTATTAGAGGGACCAGTGCCTGAGTTTGATTTTTTGGGGGAATATAGGTGGAAGTTACAAAGAGGGGGCCTTTAGAGGGGTCGGGGGTAAGTTTTAGGGTAAGGGCCTGGGCCCTGAGGTTAAGGACAGGGGCTGGGAGGGCTACTCCAGGAAGGGAGTCTTTGATATAAATGGCACAGCCTCCACCTCATCTCCCTACACGGTCTTCTTGAAAGAGGGAGTAGCCAGGGAGTGAGACAAGGGAGTCAGGGGTAGAGTCAGATAGCCAGGTTTCGACTAGGGAGATGATGTCAGGTTTGTGGACAGTGACCCAACATTGGAGCAAGTCAAATTTCTTCAGGAGACTGCAGATATTCATAGAAGCAATAAAGCCCAGGGATCTAGTCAAGGAGTTATTGTGGGTTGGGCCAGGGTTGGGATGAATGTTCCTGACGAGAAGGAGGAGAAGTACAGCCCTGATGGGGTGTGGAAGGCATTTTGAGTCGAGCGAGATAGTAGGAGTGGGAGAGCTTAGAGACACAAGGGTGGGCAAAGAGGTACAGGATGGGCAGGCTAGTACAATAAGTTGCCCGTGAGGCAAAAGATGGGAAGCTAGGTGGGGACTGGGGAGGTATGATAGGTTGGGGTGCAAGGAGATAGTAGAGAAGGAGGAGGCGCTCAGGGGCCCCAGAGTAGGGGACCTGTGGAGCCATGGGGACACCTGGGTTGATGGAGGCCACGTGAGGGAGGAGGGAGAGGCATAGCCAAGAGAAGGTGTGCCAGTCATCTTAGGATGGGTCTGCAGATAGCAGTAATGAGATGGGTAGAAGAGGGTGAAAGGTCTACCCATCAGTGTAGTTCCCACTTTGGTACAGTGGTAGAGCCCCTGACTCAAGTGCACAGGGTACCAGGTTCAATGCTTGCCTAGGGTGATAGAAAAGGTCCCAGGACAGAGGTTGCAGCAGCAGGGTGCAGGGTTCAAAGCCTGCAGTAGCACTCAGAAAATATTTTAGCAGACTATGAGGGTTAGAGGCTTTTAGAGTCTTAAAACCTATCACATACAATAGTCTGATGGGATAGCTGAGTGGTGGAGCTGTTGAGTGAAATAGTAACGCTGTAGGGTTTAATGCCTGCAGTGGCACTACGAGAGAAATGGTGAAATATTTTGGCAGACTAGGGGGGTCAGAGACTATGAAAGTCTTAGAAAGTAAAGATAAAATAGCCAGATACAATGGTTAAGTGGTAGAGCTGCCGAGTCTGATAGCAAGGGTACTGGGCTTGAGAACAGCAGCAGGACAGATGATAGGTATTTTGTTTCTTAGAAGGAAGGGTTAAAACCTTGAAATTAGAGGTAGATATTGGCTTGGTGGTTGGGCTGCAGACTTTGGAGTAAGGGGTACAAGGTTTAAGGCTTGCAAGGGGCGTAGGGGTGGGCTGAAGGGAAGGAGTGAGGAAAGAAGACAGCACAAAGGATTAGGAGGGAACTGCAGAGATCTCTAGTGGACAGGGATTGCAATAGTTGCTAGGAAGGAGTGGAGAGCGGTTAGTGGTGCCAGAGTGGAAAGTGCAGCAACCCCTAGTGGTCGGAGTGTATAAGCTGCAAATGGGAACGTGGACACATTTAGTAAAATGATGGGTAGGTCATGTGATGTGACACGTGACCTGCCAGCAGCAATAAATGAAGCGCCACCCCTGGATGGGTGGTGCGGGTGAGAGCAGCCACACCACAGACAGGCTGTAGTGCAGGAGGCTTTACCTCTTAAAGGCTCTCAGCAATCCCCCAAGTTCAAGCTCCGCTGCTGGGCAGTGTTGCTATTAGGCAATAGCAATATGCTATTAGGGTGTGTTTATAGCCCCAATATGGACACCCCCTCATTTTGTACAGAGTTGGTTGCCATGTTGTTTCTCTCTCTTCCGATCTTTATAGGAGGTGACTGGAACCTCCCATTCACATCGGATTTAGACAGGTTAGAAAGGAGGCAACATGGCCCCTCACCAGCTCAGAGAGCCCTATGTGATCTAACTGATCAATTAGGTTTTTGTGATCTATGGAGTGTGTTACTCCCAGATTTAAAGGAATATACCGTACCTTCAGGTCATCAGTTCATGGAACTTCATACCACATTGATTATTTTTCAGTAAGTCAGTCACTTCTGGTGGGACTAATGGACTGCAGGATTAATCCTGGGGTTATCTCAGACCCCTCCCTGGTAAAGTGTAGGGTGTCATTCTCTCCGATGCAACATAAAAACACTATTTGGAAACTAAATAATCAAATGTTAAAGGATGAGTGGACAGTTAAAAGGGTCACTCAATGTATTGACCAGTTTACCACATCTAATCCCCCACAACCTACCTCCCCTTTTCTCCCATCCACTTAGTTTCCCTGATTTCACCCTCCTCCTTTCCCCTTTCCCCTCCCCAAAGTTGCACCTTATTGTTCTTTTTTCATCTACAAGACTATGCGTTTTTTTTTTTTTATTTTATAAACTGTTATCTTTGCTTATGATTGTCTCAATTGTACCAATGACGTGGAACCTTTGTAAAAGAGCCTCGGCTCAAAGGTATTTGTAATCCTAGAACAAATAAATAAAAAATAAAAATAAAAATTTTGGGTCAGCTGGGAAATTAGACATGGAATGGGGGACTCTGAAATGTTATATAAGGGGTGAACTCATTCGACAAGCCTCCACCAGAAAACGTAAGAGAGAAAAGAAAGCTCTAGACCTTATTTTTAAGATCAGGGATCTGGAAGCACACCTCTCACCTGGTTCCATGGATGCAGCCTGCCAGGAACTTATTCGGTTATGTAGTCAGTATAGTGACCTTTTACAAGAAAGATGTAATACACTATTATAAAAACCCGGGATGCATACCTGGATCAGGGAGAAAAAGCCAGGCATCTGCTGGCTTTGCGGGTTAAACAACAGGAAGCATCAAGACTCATCAATGCCATTTGTTTTTCCATGGACGGAACCCTTAAGATGGCTCTGAAAGACATTACATTGGAGTTTGAGCGGTTTTACTACAAACTATACAGTCCAATGTCAGATACCCCTTCAATGAAGATGGTAGATGATTACCTCTCTGATATCCCACTCCCCAGTCTAACGGAGGATCAAAAAACGCTACCAGTCACTCCACTTACCACGGCTGATATCATGGGGGTCGATTCAGGCTTTGCCGTTAGATAAATCCCCAGGCTCAGATGGGTTCCCACCTAATTCTTATAAGGTGTTTGCAGAGAAACTAGCACCTTGGCTTCAAAGATTGTTCCACTATATCCTGTCCTCAGAGGGTCTGGATAGCAGGCTATTTGAAGCTTTAATAGCTGTACTCCATAAAACAGGTCAGAGGCAGAAAAAGTCACAAACTATAGGCCGATATTGCTTTTGAACTACGACATTAACATACTAACATACTAAAATGCCAGCAGAATAGGCCTAACAGTCTTTCGTGTCTGCTCGTTTGGTCAGCCCCCACCCTGGGTGCTGACCTTGCTGTCCCCCTCGCCTTCTCTGGCTTCTCCCTTCCCAGTTCCGGATATTCTTGCTGCATTGGATTTTGCTTCCAGAACCCTTCCCCTGTACCTGTCCCACCCCTCTTGAACCCCTCCACTGTCTCTGCCTCCACCAGCCCCTAGGCAGTGCATTCCATGGCTCCACCACCCTCTCAGTGAAGTAGCACCTCCTCCTTTCTCCCTGAATCTTCCCCTCCAGCTTCCACCCATGCCCTCTAGTGGCCCCTTCCTCCTTCCTTCAAGCACCCTGACTGTTCCTCCCCTATTTACCCTCTTCATGTACCTGAAGACCTCTATCATGTCCCCCCGGTCCCTTCTCTCTTCCAATGTGTGACATATTTAGCTCTTCGAGCCTCTCCTCATAGGTCCTGTCCCCCAAGCCCCAAATCATTTTGGTTGCCCTCCTCTGGACCCTCTCCAGGAGGTTAATGTCCCTCTTTAAGTGTGGCCTCCAAAACTGCACGCAGTACTCAAGGTGCGGCCTCACCAAGCAGTTATACAGAGGGAGTATCACTTCCCTCCTTCTGAAGGTGATCCCCCAAGCGATGCATCCCAGCATCCTGTTGGCCTTGGCTGCTGCCCTCCTACAAGTCTCAGAGTTGTTCATCTTGACATCCACCACCACCCCCAGGTCCCTCAGCCATCGAGACTTGTAGCATTTCCCCCAGGTGTACACTTGGCCTGGGTTTCTGGCCCCCAGGTGGAGTACCTTGCATTTCCTGCATTGAACCTCAGCTTCCACTTTCTAGACCATCTGTCCAGAGCCTCCAGGTCCCCTGTGAGGCCACCCTCCCCTCCTCCCCATCCACCACCGCCCCAGTTTGAGTCATCTGCAAAGAGATTCATCTCACTCCTGATTCCTGTCCTTATGTCAGATGCGTAGGCGTTGAACAGAAGGGGCCCAGGACTGATCCCTGTGGGACCCATCAATGACCCTCCTTGGGGATGAGACTATCCCATCAACTACGACCCTCTGGGTCTGGTCCTGGAGCCAATTGCTCATCCATCTGATCATCTGGTTCCCCACCCCATTTCTCCCAGCTTATCCAACAGGCCCACGTGAGGAACAGAGTCAAATGCCTTGCTGAAGTCTAGAAGAGGACATCCACTGGTCTACCCAGGTCCAAGGCACTTGTCACCCAGTCATAGAACTCCACCAGGTTTGTCTGACACGATTTCCCAGGATGAATCCATGCTGTCTATCGTCCAGGCACCCTGGACTTATCCAGGTCCCCCCAGTCTCTCCTTGACAATGCCCTCCATCACCTTGCCCACCACCATGTCAGGCTGACAGGCCTGTAGTTCCCTGCCACCTCCCTTGATCCCCCTTGTGGATAGGCACTATATGCGCACCTTCCAGTCTTGGGGCACCCACCCTGTCCTCAGAGAGATGGTGAAAAGCTCTGCCAGGGGTTTTGCCAGGACATCTGCAAGTTCCTTCAGCACTCTGGGATGTAATTTATCCGGCCCGGTGCTTTCTCCATCTTAAGGGAGCTGAGGGCTTCCCTCACTCTCTCTGCTGTGATTTCCACTTCCGGTACCTCTTCTCCCTGCTTAGCCCTCCCCCCTCCTGCCAGTGATGCCTCCCCTCTCCCCCAGACCTGCCGATCGGTAAGGGTACCCCCTCCTCAGTATCTCTGTCTCCTCCCATGTATGATGCAGCACCCCCATTTTCCCTGGTGAAAACTGAGGTGAAGTACTCATTTAGTACCTCAGCCTGCTCCCCCGGGTCTTGTTCCCATCTCTCCCCTGATTTAATCCTGCTAATCTGCCCCTTCACCCTTCGTTTTTCCCCAATGTATCTAAAGAACCCCTTGTTCCCTCTCCTAATTTCCCTGGCCAGGTTCTGCTCCTTCCTTGCCTTAGCCACCCTCACCACTCTAGTGGCCCTTCTAGCCATCAGCTCATACTCCCCTCGATCCCTTTCACTCCTTGAGCACTTGAATTGCTTATAGGCTGCTTTCTTTCCCCACACCACCTCCTGGACCTCCTGGTCCACCAACAGGGTTTTGGGCCCTACTGCATTTTCGTCTTACTCTTGCACAGGTGCTGGTAACATCCTGCCCCTCTCCTGATGCTTTCCACCTACTATCAGTGTCCATGTCTGACCCAATCCCATCAAATGCTCATAAGGATCCTTCCATTTCACCAAAATCCAGCCCCTAAGTGGGTTACTTCCGCCTTTGTGCAGCCTTCACCCCTCCTAGGTCCAGGCAGAACCAGACGTGGCATGGTCACTCCCGCCAATGGGTCCTTACCTCCAGGCCTCCAATCTGGTCACTGTCTGCCAGGACCACATCCAGTACCGTGCCTCCTGGTCGGTTCCTTCACCTGCTGAGTTAGGAACGCCTTGAAAGACATCCAACAACCTCTGTTCCCTGGTCACAGAGGATGTCATAGTCTCCCAGTCTGTTCCTGGCATGTTTAAGTCCCCAACACCACCACCGTCCTCTGCCCAGTCTGCAGTGTCTCTAACATCTGCCACCATACTGTCCTCCAGCTCCTCCGCCCAGGAGCGGGGGTCTATACACCACTCCTTTTTACTCTCTTGCCCCTTGTTATCAGGCATTAAATCTGCCTCCACGGTTCCCTCCGCCTCCTCCTCTCCCTATGCCAATGCAGTTTTGACTATCATTGCTACCTCCTTCCCTTCCCTCCCCTGTCCTTCCTGAACATAGTGTAACCCTCCAGGTTCAGGTCCCAGTCATGTCTTGCAGTGGCCCAAGTCTCAGTGATCTGCACATCCACTGCTCCCTCAGTTAGCATCGCCTGGAGCTCAGGCATTTTATTGCCCAAGCTTCTGGCATTTAGCAGGACTACCTTCCACCCTTTCCTATAGTTCCATTTCCTGCTCGTGTTCCCATGGGGATTCTGTTTTCCCTGGTCTGCACTTTGCCAGTTGGCCTTTTCTGCAATCCTCCTGGTCTCCAGGGGGTGAGACAGAGTCCCTCCTTTATCGGCACCCCTTGACAGCCTTTTCTCCCATCCCACCCCCTTCACAAGTTTAAACCCCACTTTTCACCAATGAACCCTCTATTTTCAACTAAGGATTCTCCTCCTCCAAATTGAGATGTAGTCTATCTCAGCATACAGCTCCTTATCCTCCCAGGTCTCCCCCAACTCCCCATCAACCCATACCTCTGGCCTCACACCACCCCTGAGCCACTGGTTTATCTCCCTAATTTTCCTTTGTGTTCCCCACTAGCCCTTGGCACTGGCAGGATTTCTGAGAAGGAAACTGTGCATCCTATGTCATGACAGACCCTGGTGAGCTCCCTGAATCTTGCCTGTATCTCTAGCTCGCTATTTCCTCAATGTCATTTGTACCCCAGGTGACCAGTATGTCTGGGGAACCCCACAATCCTTTGCCAGCTGATATACCTTGTGCTTAGTCCTTGTGCACCGTTAGGTCCAGGGAAGCATCTTGTTCTAACTGGCCAGGCTTCTCCTCCTATCCCATTTGATACCTCTGATCATAGAACTCCCGGCAGGAGCACTCTGACCACTCCTTTCTTCCATCCCCCTTCCATGTCCCTCATCCTTTCTACCAGCCCCTCCACCCAGCCGGCTCCTTGTTCCTCCCCTATCTGGGTGCCCATGCCACCCCTCCTTATTTACCATGGACCTCCCCTCCTCCAATCCTATGCCTCTCCTCCTCCTGAGTATCCTTCTGTACCTTGCTAATTCCCCCCTCACTGCTCGCAACTGGTCCTTCTCCCCCATCTGCTAAACTAGCCTGGCTCGTCCTCCCTTCCTTCCTGTCTCCATTTAGTTCCTCCTTGCTCGTCATGCTCCCCTGGCCTAAACCCTCAGCTCCCCTGGCCTAAACCCTCAGCTCCCTTTACTGAATCCTCCTTGTACTTCTGGTCCTTCTCCTTTACTTTTCCTCCCAACTGGTCCTTCTCCTTGCGCTTTCCTCCCTCTTCCCCCTGCCCCTCCTGCTCTGATTCACTGCTCCCCCCATTCTCCTGCATTCCAGGTCCCCCCCGCTCTTCCTGCTATCTGGCCCCTGCCTTCTGCCTCCCACTCCCACCCCTTTCCGCCTCTAATCACCCCTGTCGTGGGCTACATCACCCCCTCATCCTTGAGCAGAAGTGGAAGAGAATTGAAGTGTTACTGGAGTGTAAGGTCTGATCCACCTCCCCGCCTTGCTTCCTTCTGTCCAGCCCTGGCCATCTGCCTACTTCCCTGAGAATGTTGTCCCTCCGTCCCCCTTTGTGAGGGTCCCCAGTTACCTGCCTTCCTTGGTAGTGTCCTTTGGACCCCTGTGCCAGGTCCCTATGTGACCCCTGAGTATTCTCCTGCACTCCTTTCCCTATGCCCCAACCCAGTGCTTGGTGCAACCCTGTGGGAGATTCCCAGCCCCTTCCCCAACCATACCACCCCCTTCCCCAGCTTTCTCCTAATCCCGTAACCTCCTCCCTAAGCTGTGCTAGCTGGTAGCACACTGGGCAACCACCGAACTCCAAGCCCAGTCCAGTATCATGGCTTGCTCCACATCCTGTGCACCCCACCACCCTCCCAAAGATGCGGCCCTAATGACGTGTGGTTCCATCCCTTCCAAATAGGTTTCCTTGGGTGAGCCACCAGGTCTCCTGTAGTCCAAGATACCCTACTGCCTAATTAGGTCACCCACTAATCTTAGAGACAGTCCCACTGTACACCAGTAACCCTGTTAGTAGGTGCAGTACAACACATTAAACTTATAAGGAAATGAACAACTCCCCAAGCTCCTCTCGCCCAGCCTTTAAATCCAACCCCAGTGGCTAGAACTTACATGAGCTGCACCTGCAGCCTTTTCCTCCAATTGCAGGGCAGGTGTTCCCTATAAATTCACGAGACTTCTGGGAGGGTGGGTCCTGGGCAGACACCTGACTCGAGAGAGAGTATCAGCCCTGTGTCTCTCCCTCCAAGCCCAGCAGCCAAAGAACCAGGCCCAAGCAAATCCCACCAAATAGGTTTTAAATCAGAAGAAATAGGCCTCTACCAGCACAGCCTGTTACACAGTGAAACATCCACAAAATGAGCCCCACTTACAGCCACCAAATCAGTTTACAAACATCCAGCAGCCCCCAAAACAATACCCTGCTAGCCCCTTAGAAGTAAGAAAGAAAAGAACTAACCTAACAAGTAAAATCCACAAGAACCCTGTGAAAACAACAGCAGCAGCTACTGTCCTGGAACACAACTGATCCTGTCCCCTTCCAGTTCTTTCTCACATTTTAGTAAAGTTGTTAGCAGATAGAGTAAGCAAAGTTCTCCCATCACTAATAAGCCCAGAACAGGTGGGATTCATGGCAGGTGGATCCTCTTCACATCACCTGCGTAAGTTGTATCATATTTTCTCCATGTCCAGGGACTCAGAACACCCTGCAGTCCTTATGTCCCTGGATGCGGAGAAAGCCTTTGACAGGTTAAATTGACAATTTCTGTTCAGATCACTGAACCGTTTTGGGTTTCCTCCGCAGTTTGTTCAATGGATCTGAGTTCTATATAGCACCCCTAGTGCACGAATATATTGAAATGTTTTTTTTTCTTCAACATTCTCTCTATATTCGGGCACTATGCAGGGTTGCCCTCTACCTGGAATCTTTGCTGGTGAGGCTTAAGAGGAAACCAGACATACAGGGGATACAGGTGGAGAACCACGAGTGAAAGATTTCAGCATATGCTGATGATATTTCTCTTCACCCTACTAACCCCCAAACATCCATGCTGGTGGCTCTAGAGACCATTAATGATTATAGTAAGCTCTCCAACTATAAACTAAATTTGGAGAAAACAACGTTTTTTCCGTTAAATTTGAAAATACTTAAACAGGATAACGCACTGCCTAAAATACTTGGGTATCAAACTGACCAGAAGTGAAAAGAGTGTAAGACAGTTTAATCTGGATGCCCTGTTCCAGGTCATACAACAGGATCTATCCAGATGGAGAGTTCTACCTTTGTCTGTCTGGGGCCAGATAAGTCTGATTAAAATTAATATCCTTCCATGCCTATTCTACCCTATTAATATGTTAAACCTCTGGATCCCACTAGCATGACTTAAGAAGTTGCACGCTACCATCACCAATTTCATCTGGTTATGCAAACCTTCTAGAAGAGCCTATCATAAGTTGGTGGCCCCCAAGACTAAGGACGGCCTTAGATTCCCCCACCTTGGGTTTGTACTATTAGGCAAGTAAATCTAGCAAATACCTGCGGTGGCTAACCTCAGTTGGTAACCAAGACTCCCAATTGTACAGTCCAATCTGGCTTGCAATTGAACAGGAGCTAATTGCCTCCTCAGGTATATCCCCTAAAGCTGTCTTGCATGTTAACTCCAAAGACCTTCCTGAGAGCCTACACCAATCCCTAGTAGGGATTTCGGTGAGGGTCCACTCTCAATTATGTTCCTTTTTGTCTTATAAACATACTCAGGACCCCAATCAACCAATTTTGGATAATCCCAATCTCAAAATAGGGGGGAAACCCATAACGGTTTATTGTTTACCACAGATGGCCTCCGGAAACCTTGGGGATTTAATAAGAGATGGGGCATGTCTAACTTCAGGAGAAATTATTCAATGTTATAATCTAGGTAGGACCTCCATCTTAAAAGTGATTCAGCTTCATCATATGCTTTTGCAGTGTTTAAATGTTGCTTCAGGAGGTAGTGGGGCAAGAGCATTTCTGCAGTCATTCAGCGAATTAGCCATTTTACCTCATGCAGTATCTAGGATTTATGCTAGCCTCTACGATACGGCCTATTGGGAGATCGATGGGGTCCCTGGTTATTGGGTGGCACAATTTCCACAGTTAATGGTCACTTGGGGGAAGGTTTGGAAAGATAATCATACGTATGTTTCGCAGGATAGACTGTAGCTCATGCAATTCCAGATCCTTAACAACATGTATCTCACCACAGTAAAACATTTTAAAATGGGTAGAGTCCCTTCTTCCAACTGTGTGAGATGCCACCAGGCAGAGGGTTCTCTGTTTCATATCTCTGGGGAATGCCCCAGGGTAGCCCCTTTGTGGTCCTTCATCAAACAAATTTATGATCCTTTGTTGGGTATAGAGGACCTCTTTCTACCGGACGTTTGTCTGATAGGGGACTATTCTAGAGTGAGAGTTCGTGAGCGCGGATACTATCTGGCCTTAATGGCTATATCAATTAAGAAATTAATGTTATGACACTGGCAGGACACTGATACTCTCACATATACTCAGTGGTTACAGGAACTTCTCTTCAACTTAAACACTGAGAAACGTATTGCAAGTGTTTACAATCACCTCTGAAAGTTTGATAAAACATGGGGAAAACTGCACGTTCTTTATGCCATGCAGAATCGTCGGACCTAATTATTTATAAAGGTGTCACTTTTGTTAAGGGTACCTATCTGAAGCCATAAGGGTGGGAACTGTTGGGGGGGTTAGCGAGAGGAGCTTGGGTGGATGTTTAATGTATGTTTGTTACATTTGTGATTGTTCATTACGGATGTAACTTGCACCTTGCATAAAAACAATAAAGATGATTTAATTAGAAAAAAAATCAGTGATCAATAGGAATTGGTGGCAGAGGCTGAGCTAGATTTGGTAGCCATCACAGAGACCACAGTTCTGTGTGGCTTGATCTAGCTGTGGGGAACTCTAGTCCCCCTCTCAAAAGCAGTGGTTCTGCATCTCAAATGGGCATGTAACCCACCCTGTCGGCAGCTTACCTGCGAGCCCCCGAAAAAGGCTTGTTTCCCTGGGGTGTTGCTTCCACCACCCATTCTTTTTTGCCCTGGGTCTGTGGTTTCCTGGCTTCTGCCCCCTCTTTTCTGGTCTCTCCTGCCAGCCCCTGCAGTGTTTCTTAGAGACACCGGGGCTGGAGAAGCAAATTCACGGAGTCGCCACTTTGAGGAATGGCACAGCGGTGCTGGTGAGTTCCGCGCACACACAGAACCACAATTTCATTTCAGCCATTTGAGGCCATTTTGGCTGACCTCTCTGATGGTTCTGGTCCCAGGGCATGACAAGAGAAGGACTGGGACCGGTGGCAGGACCGGAAAGGCAGCGGGAGAGTGGCAGGGTGTTTTTTTGTGTGCGCCAATCGCGCACAAGTATTCAGATGCCACCTCATCAATATTAATGAAATTGTGTCTTTTGAAGAACTGGGAGCTTGTCTAGTGCTGGAGCACAGAGAAAGCGCGAGTGACAGACTGGGAAAAGGAAAAAAGAGGAAAATAAACAAATTAAAATGTGTGCAAGGAAAAAGGAAAGGCTGCCAGTTCGTGGGGGTGTAGGCAAATAAAAAGGATTCCATAGACTGCAGTCAGGGAATAAAGTGGGGCTATGTGTGTGTGCTGCCAAGGGGCTAATTAGAATGGGCAGCAGTGACTGCAAGAGGGTTAATGTAAGAGGGTAAAGTGTGCAGTCTCTTAGCAGGTCACGGGGTTGCTATAGCTGTGTGGGGAGATATTTATTTAAAAGCAAATAGTTTGGCTGCAGTAGAACTTTAAATCTGGCAACACTGATAAACTGTGTGGGACTGTTTATCTCAGCCATTATGTTGGGCAGTCATGTGACACCAGCCAGCCAACCACCAAGCCAGGATTTTTGCCAGGGTCTCTGGGACTGTTTGAAAGGACCTTTGGGGGAAGATACCAGGGCATGTTTAATCGCCTTTTTCTGCACCAATGAAGCCTCGAGGTAGCCTCATACTTTATTAATTTTTCTTAAGAACAGTGGTTCCAGCCAATGGGGAGTGAGGAAAGGGCTCCCAATAAAGCAAGGACAGTTGGAGTTTGAATCAGTTCAGTCGGAGCTCCTCCGGGAGGGGAAGGGGCTCCTGCCCCTGGAGAGAATGGGGCTGCGAGATGAGCCTGCCTGGGAGCTGCCAGCAATTTGTCCCTCAGGGCAGGGAGTGCTTGCCCCATCAGGAAAAAGGAAGCAGAAGCAATGAAGGAGCAGCTTGGAAGAGAAAAAAGGGAAAGCTGCAGGTTGCTGAATTTTCTGCATTGTTCTGAAGTTGCACCATAGCGGTAAGAGAAGCGCATCTCGAATGGAAAAGAGAAAGTTGCAGATTGCAAGAAAGATTTTGTGTCCTGAACCTGGAAAAAGGGCAAAGGTTGCATCTTGATCCTGAAAAAAGACAAAGTTTGCATTCTAAGCCAGGAAAAAGATAAGAATGCTGAGGAATAATGAGGAACAGGAGAATGTAAATGTGCTGAGAGAAGAAAAGGAAGAGTGAGCCTCTTCAACTCGGAAAATTGCTAAGTACCTGCATGGTTAGAAAAGGGACTTTGAGTGTTCCGGTGATCTGCTGCAGCCACATCCAAGAGCGGAGTCATTCTCGATGCCCTGCAGAAGGCATGCCTTAGACAGCCAGTGTTGGAACCCACTCAGAAGGGAGCAATCTTAGACCTGGTATTCTCAAACAGGGACGAGAAAGGATCACAGATTTAGAAGTGGGTAGCCATCTGGGAACAAGCAACCACCAAACAGTGTGGTTCATGATAAATACGGCCATAGAGTCAAGCCATACAAAGGCAAAGGTACTGGACTTTAGGAGGGCTGATTTTGGCAAAATATGAGTGCCTAAGGAATGCACTAGCAAATGGTCAGGAAGGAGGGGTGGAAAAATAATGCAGATGTAACCCCTAGATGGCGCTATCCCAGGGGCTACTACCCCTGCCTGATTTTCCACTAACAGGTTGAGGGGCCTGGGTCCAATGGCGGGTGCCTCCACCCAGAGGTCAGGGTTTGCAATAGTTAAACTAACTTGGTCACAGCCCTCTGGGACACTGCAACCCCCCTTTCTTCCCACTAGTGGCCCACACATACTATCAGAATTACCTTCACAGTATACACTTACCCCAGGTCTGGTTCCGCACTGGGACCTCCTGTGAAATGAGATACAGTGCAACAATCACAGTACAGTACTTTAACATAGACAAATACCTCAGGCAGTATAACTTTGCTGAAACAAGCAGCTCTGATTTATTTAGGGGATATAACAAGGACAGGGGAAATCAGGTTAATTAGCTTATCACTCTAATAATCTACCTATGGCTCTGTGCACAGGCCTATCCCTATCAGTTACTGTCCCTGGGTACCCAAGCCCTAGTGGCTAGTCCAAACCGTGGCAGCTGGTAGGGGCCCTTTCACACAAAAGAAAAGGAGAATTAAAACAGTCAGCAGTACAGTAATTCCATTTTGATTTAATGTGGCAATTCAACAGGAGCGACCCTGAATTAGTACTCACGACCTCCAAATAAGATAAGGGTCCTTCAATGTCAGCAGGGCTCACTTGAGGTACACAAACCTCTTCACACATCCATAAAAGAAAGCACTATACCAGGCAGGCTGCATCTGTATCCCGACTGCAATTACTGCACAATACCCGGAGAACACACAGCAGATTCAGTCTCCTGACAGACCGAAAGTGCAATTTTCAGCAATTCCTCCAGTCTTCTACAGGGTGAGCCTGGTTTCTACTCTCAGAGATCCTTTGATTCTTTTCACAGGACGGATTCAGTCCTAACAAGCTGTTACACAAGCTGCAGACTGGAACTCTGGGCCTTACACACGTTTTTGACTAAACTGCACACTGAAAAGCACAGGGCCTTCCTTCTTCACTGCCAAAGCTCAACTGAAACTCCAACTGACAAAACCGGCACTTCCTTTGAGTTCCTCCCAGTTCTTGACTGGATTGGCTGTCACTCACAATAGACTGCTGCTGTTGGTCCAAAAAGTGCTGAAGTCTAAACTACATCTCCCAGAGTCACTGCCCATACAATCCTCTTGTGGCTGGCTCAGATTATGAGTCCAAGTTCTGATCTCGTCAAGGCACCATTTTAGAGCTAGCTTACCCCACACTGATTGGTCCAGTTCAGCAGTTCAAAACTAGAATGGGGAACTAGCAGACACAGTTCTGACTGCAAGAAAGCAGGTTAGACAAACTGTAATTTCATTATTACTCTAAATAATTTCTGGCAAACAGTTACATCTTTCAGATAGGTTCCTTTGCACTCCTAGTGACTGCAAAATGAAGTGAATTGCAGCAGCTTGAGTGGTACTCAATCAAAGAAACACACAGTCCCCCATACAACTAATTATGTCTGCAAGCAGACAGCTCTTAAAGAGACAGTACCAGAGGTTCTAAAAACACTCACTGATAAATGGCTTAAATGCCAAACACCATTCAGGCTTGGAGCATTCAAGCAAGCTCCTGGAAGTCTTTTGGGAACCCCCATTTGCAGGGAGGTTACACAGAAAAATCAAAACTGCCATCACCGAGGCAACAGAGTCTACTGTTTTGATTATACTACTCACCTGTTAATTGCCTGTTGTGCTTATATGCAATGTTACTCTGATGAGGAGCCTTTGCAAAAGAGTCTATGACTCAAAGGGCTGCAATTCTGATTTTCTTAATAAATAAAATAAACAAGCTTTTGTGGGAAGCAAATAAACAAAACAAAGTAAAAAACCGCTATGGTTCTCAAAAGAGGTAGTGGGGAAGGTTAGGGAGAAAAAGATCCTAAGGGGAGATCTAGTGACGACTACCCTTTTTAACAAATCATGGGAGGATGGTGTGGTACCTGAGGACTGGAGAAGGGTGGATGTGATTCCCCTTCACAAAAGTGGGAGCAAGGCAGAGGCAGGAAACTACAGACCTGTTAGTTTGACCTCAGTGGTAGGGAAAATGATGGAATCACTTCTGAAAGAAAGAATTGTTGAGTGCCTAGAGGCCAGTGAGGCACAGGACCCAAGGCAGCATGGATTCACAGCAGGAAGGTCATGTCAGACGAATCTAATGGATTTTTTTGACTGGGTGACCAAAGTAATAGACCAGGGAGGGGCTGTGGATATGGCCTACCTAGACTTTAGCAAGGCATTTAACACAGTCCCACACAAAAGATTAATGAACAGTTAGCCAGCCTGGGAGTGGGTCCCAGGGTGGTAGCCTGAGTAACAAATTGGCTGGACAACAGGATGCAGAGGGTAATAGTAAACGGAGTACACTCTGAACAAAGGGTGGTTACTAGTGGGATACTGCAGGGTTCGGTACTGGGACCAGTCCTCTTTAATGTCTTTATAAGAGACACTACGGAGGGGCTGGAAGGAAAAGTATGGCTCTTTGCAGATGATACAAAGATCTGCAACAGAGTTGATATACAAGAGATGGGGTGGGAAGGATGAGAAGGGACTTGGCAAGGTGGAGGAATGATCAAAAGTATGGCAGCTTAGATTCAACGCAAAGAAGTGCAAAGTAATGCACCTGGGAAACAAAAACCCAGGAGAAGAGTACACAGTGGGGTGGGAGGTACTAACAACAACAAAAATGTAAAGGGACCTGGGGGTACTCATATCAGATGACCTTAAGGTAGGCAAGCAATGCGAGAAGACAGTAAGGAGGGCTGGGGGATACTGGGATGCATAGGGAAAGGCATCACCAGTAGAAAACAGGAAGTTGTTATCCCTCTGTACAGACAGTTGGTGAGACCCCATCTGGAGTACTGCGTACAGTTGTGGAGACCCCATCTCCACAAGGATGTGGACAGGATGGAGGCAATCCAGAGGAGGGCAACTAAAATGGTGCAGGGTCTGCAACAGAAGCCATACGAAGAGAGAGACTAAAAGAGTTTAATATGTATACCCTTGAAGAAAGGCGGGAGTGGGGGGACATGATAGAAACATTCAAGTACCTCAATGGAATCAGCAAAGTCCAAGAGGGTAGCATCTTTCAGAAAAAGAGATGTGCAAGAACAAGGGGGCACAATTTGAAGATAGAGGGGGGATGGCTCAGGGGCAACATGAGGAAGATTGACCATAAGCACCTTATATCAAATGCCCACTAGGGGCATTGTCAGCAGCTAATGATAGCGCGTTGCAAAATCAGGCAAGCAATAGGACAAACTCACGCTGCTTAAAATTAAATCTGAACCTTGATAAACGGAACTAACAATCCTGAGGGAAAGGAATTTCTTACTGGTACCTAGCAGGGACAAACCAAAACAACACAGAACAACCAATACACACCGAAGCGGAAACAAACTGCCAGAGGCAGTATCACCTACAGCAAGATGGCAAGCAGGGTAGTTTGTGCAGCTCTCCACATTCTGGTAGTCCTCAGCTCCGATCACATCCTACATCATGTGGGCCAGGGGCTGGAACAGGGAACCACCTCTGCTCATCCTGGTATCATGATGGAACTACCCCCTGACACACCCCTGCTGCGTAGAATATACTTGTACGGGCTCAGGTGACTAGGGACACTCTATAATATTACCATGTTTATCAGGGAACATAAGAGAGTACCCCAATTCCCCATACCAAAGTATCTAACCAAGCTACTTATGTGCCTGAAACTGTTGCTTGGTGCATAGAGAAAAATCCTGACTCCCCCTGCTATCAGTACACTGCTATCCACGCAAAGCAGGGCCCAGTGGGGCACTGCAAAAGGGATAAAAATAGCCCATATGAATATAAACAGCCTTAGGCCCAAAATCCATTAGCTGGAGGCCTGGGCAAGTCTTTACTCTCCAGACATAATAGCTGTAGGTGAAACATGGCTCCAACCTACAATACTGGACAATGAGGTAGGATTAACAGGGTATACATTTTTTAGGCAAGATAGACTAAAGAAAAAAGGGGGAAGGGTCCTGATTTATGTCAAATCCACTCTTAATGCTACACTGGTAGCCACTTCAGACCTAACTCCATCTGCCTGCAAGGCGCTATTCATCAAGCTTCTAATAGGGGGCACAAAACTGTTTCTCGTTGGAGGTGGTGTATAATCCCCCAAATCTCCACAAGAATCACTGAACTCAAATCTCCACAAGAATCACTTAACTCGTTACTAAAAGCCCTTCCAAATCTACCCATAGGGGAAAAAATAATCAACTGGGATTTCAACATCCACTGGGGGTCCTCTAAAATTGGGGAGGTGAAAACAGCCCTCCAAGAAGCAGACCTGACCCAACTAATACAAGACCATACCAGGCCAAATACCAAAACAGGTAAATACACCACACTGGACTGGCTTCTTACCACTAACCCAGAATGGTTCAACTTGGTAGGGACTTTTTTGACTCCCTGAGTGACCACTCTCTCACATATGGAATATGGAGAAATGCTTTCCCTACACCCCCCCCTCCCAGAATAATCAGGACAAGGGACTTCACAAACATTGACCCAAGTTTCTTCCTCAGCACCCTGGTGGAAGTAGATTGGTGGCAAATCAAAGGGCCCTCAGTCTAGATGATGCTCTTGATTTCTTCATCATGAACTTCTTGTCCGCTGCCAACAAACATGCTCCAATAAAACATATCAGAGTGAAAGGTCAGGAAGCCAAATGGCTCACCCATGACCTCAGAAAACTCATGAGAAGTCGGGATGCAGATTGGGGCACCTTCAAATCCACTGGCCTGGTCTCTGATTGACAAAACTTCAGAGAACTTCGAAACAAGTGTAAGCCTGAGCTAAAAGAGCCAAAACTCGACACCTTTGAAAACTACAGGATAGCAACCTATCAGATCCCAAAATACACTGCAGACAAATCAACAATCTAATCAAGGACCAAAACTCTCAGGAGGGAGGATATATAATGGCAAATGGTAACTTCCACAAGACCCCGCAAGCTGCTGCCATGGCTCTTAATACATTCTTCACCAAATTGGACAAGTTTAAAACCTACACTCCTGGACCACCCACAAACCCCACAACCCTGGTAAAGTGAACCCCCACTTCCTAGAATTTCACTTCAAACTGACCACCAAAAAAGAGGTCCTGAAGTTGCTAAAGGGGATCAAACCATACGGATCTGCAGGGCATGACAAACTTGAGCCAAAACTTCCCCACCTCACAGCACGGCCATAGCAAAACCAGTAGTATGGCCATTTAATTGGTCTCTCCTTGAAAGGTAAGTACCCTCACTATGGAAAGTGGCCCTTGTCGCCCCCCCATCCACAAGGGCGGCCCCCTTGAACAGGTTGAGAATTACCACCCGATATCGCTCCTGTCAATCTTCAGCAAAGTGCTAGAGAGGGTGATTTACAATAAAATAGTGGATTATACAGAGAGACACAGCATTTTCATCATGCAACCACATGGATTTCGGAAGAACCATGGCATGGATACAGCACTGATAGCTCTCACCTCAGAGATATTCTCAGCACTGGATAAGGGGATGCTCACTGGTGCAGTCTTCATCGACCTCACCAAAGCATTTGACCTAGTGGATCACCAACTCCTCCTAGCTAAACTGAAATGGATGGGCCTGGACAGCCACATGGTTAAGTGGTTCACTTCCTATCTTCAGGGTAGAACCCAACTAGTGAGATGGCAGGGTGCAGGGTCGGATAAGTATCCAATCCTGGATGGGGTACCACAAGGCTCTATCCTGGGGCCTCTGCTCTTCTCACTATTCATCAACGAGCTGCCTAATTACTGCAGCGGGGCAAAAATTACCCTATACACTGATGATGTTGTGCTATACAGGTCTTCCAGTGATGCAACTATCCTTAATAATCTCCTAAAAAATGATCTCCTGACACTGGAGAACTGGCTAAGCAACAACAAAATGGTGCTTAATGGGAGAAACACCAAAGCCATGTTATTTGGTCCAGAAAAAACTAGAACCAGACAGGTCTAATATGCTAGACCTCTCTCTAGCAAATGGGTCCAAGATTGACATAGTTGAGTCCCTGAAATACCTTGGAGTCGCTTTGGTTACACACATTGGCAGAGAGATAAGAGAAAGAAAGAAAAGCAGAAGAGAATGTGCTGAATGTTTCTGCTGACACCCAGGGCCAGGTGGGGAACTCACAAACCCCATCAAGTGGGGTCCGCTACTGCAGGGGATCACGGGTCTTGTACCCGAGTGCTAGGGTGCTCTGATCAGAGGGAGCCAGGCCATGGGGCCACTCCCGGGTCTGGGTCCTCTGTAGTGGGAAGGTCTTGTGCATGCCCTGCAACAGGGCCTGTAATGGGCCAAAGGGGACAAACTGCAAGATCTGCTAGCAATAGAAAGAGACAGCAAGCTGCAGCAGCCTCTGTGCCCCCTGTTCAAGCATTGTGCTACCTGTGCTCCATCAATCCCCAGGAATTCAGTGAACTGTGCCATCTAAGAACCGATTCTGCAGAACTGTGAGTAAATTGCAGGAACTGCCCTGCACCTGGGGACTGTAAATATGTTTGCCCACTAGGGCAGGAGGTAGAGCTAAGGACTAGAGGGAAAGATAAAGGTTTAGCTCTGAATAAAAGAAAGGAATGCAAAAAGTTACTTAATTCAAGTAAGCACGCCAACGTTGGCTACCAGCTGCAACTCAGGCCTGGAACTAGAATCTGGGTACCTAGTGAAGAACTTAGAAACATAGAAACATAGAAGTTGACGGCAGATAAGGACCACAAGGCGCATCCAGTCTGACCATTTCTTTTTTTACCTTATGAATGTGCCATCGGCCTTTGCTCTGTCAATGGCCTATCTATTCATACTCATCTGTATTGCTCCCTTATGCCTATCCCATGCCTCTTTGAAGCCCTGCACTGTATTCATATACACCACTTCCTGAGTTAGGCCGTTCCATGCATCCACCACCCTTTCTGTGAAAAAGAACTTCCTCACATTACCCTTTAATCGGCCTCCCTCTAATCTCATGCTATGTCCTCTTGTCCTGCTATTTTTCTTATATTGAAACATGTTAGCCTCTTTCACCTTGTTAATGCCCTTAAGGTGTTTGAATGTTTCGATCATATCAGCTCTCTCTCCCTCTTTTGATCTATACATATTGAGCTCTGTTAATCTGTCCTCATGTTTTCTGATGCAGTCCCTGCATCATTTTGGTTGCCCTTCTCTTGACTGCCTCAGTTTAGTTAATGTCCTTGTGAAGGTGTGGCCTCCAGTACTGTATGCAGTACTGCAGACGGGACCTAACCAGTGTCTTGTAAAGAGGGATTATTACCTCCCTCTTACGACTTGTGAAACCCCTACTAATACACCCCAACATCCCCCTAGCCTTACTGCTTTAGCGGTCTGCTTGGATGATTTCAGATCATCTGTGATGATGATGCCCGAGCCTCCTTCTTCCCTTGTGACTGACAGCAACTCCCCTCCCAGCCTATAGGTGGCTTCAGGGTTTCTCTTTCCCTATGCGCATGATCTTGCACTTCTTTGCATTGAACTCCAGTTGCTACTCTTCTGACCATTTTGCCAGTTTATCCACATTTCTTCTCATTCTGCCCACCCCATCTGGATCACCTACTCTACTGCTGATCTTGGTGTTATCTGCAAACAGGCAAACCTTACCCTCCAGTCCATCTGCAATGACACTGATGAAGATATTGAAGAGGACTGGCCCTAGGACTGATCCCTAAAGTACCCCACTTGTGACTTGCATTTCTTCTGACTGTATACCATTTACCACTACTCTCTGTTTTCTGCTCTTCAACCAGTTTGTCACCCAGTTGACCAACCTCTGACCCACCCTGAGCCTACCCAGCTTATTAATCAATCTTCTATGTGGAACAGTATCGAAAGCTTTGCTGAAGTCAAGGTAGGTGACATCAACTGCTCCCCCTTGGTCCACCACTCTGGTTACCCAGACAAAGAAATATATGAGATTAGTTTGACAGGACCTTCCTGTTGTAAACCCATGCTGTCTTGGATCCTGTGCTCCTATGGAGTCCAGGTGTTGCACTATCCTTTCTCAAGTAGTGCTCCATCAATCTTGCCCACTACTGAGGTAAGACTGACTGGTCTGTAGTTCCCTGCCTCCTCTCTGCTACCACTCTTGAGGAGGGGGATCACATGAGCCCTTCTCCAGTCTTCCGGGACCTCTCCTGTGCTCAGAGGCTCACTAAACAGTTCTGATAATGGCTGTGCTAGTTCCACCCTTAGCTACTTTAGTACCCTGGGATGTATGCTATCAGGTCCCATTGCCTTGTTCACCCTGAGTTTATTGAGCTCTTATAGGACCCTTTCTTTTGTGAAGGGCTAGTGCACACCTCCCTCCCCCATGTCAATGGTGCTGAGCTGTGGGTCCTGTCCTATCTTCTCTTCAGTAAATACTGAGCAGAAGTATCTATTTAGGTTAGATGCTTTTACATGGTTCTCCTCCTCACACACACCCTTATCCCGTTTGATCCTAGCAATACCCCCTCTGGACTTTCTCCTTTCACTAATGTATCTATAGAAAGTCTTGTCACCTTCTTTTACTGTTCACGCTAGTGTTTCCTTGGTTTGGGCCTTTGTCTGCCTTACTGCCTTCCCTGCTTCCCTTAGGGAAGTTTGGTATGCCTCCCTATCTTTATCCTGTTGCGTTCCCTTATATTTCCTGAAGGCCAGCCTTTTGGCTCTGACCTTTTCTGCTACTGTTTTTGAGAACCAAAGTGATTTCCTTCTTCTTTTGCACTTCCTTTTCTCTCTAACACAGTGGAAAGTTGCTTCAAGTATTGCATCCTTAATGCTTGCCCACTTTGCCTGTACCCCCTCACCTGTATTTCTTTTTGCCAGGGCTAGTTTAACTCTGTTGGCCATCTTATCAAAGTCAGCTCCTCTGAAGTCCCATATTTTTGCCTTGGAATGGGATGATTTAGTTCTAGCGGCCAAATTGAACCATACCATGTGATGGTCACTGGCCCCCAGGTGACCTTCTACCTGGAGATCTGTGATTCTTTCCCTGTTAGTCAGTACTAGATCTAGGCTAGCCCTGTCTCTTGTGGGTTGTTGTACCAGTTGTTTGAGGCCCTCCCTCTACAGGGAATCCACTACGTGTCTAGTTCTGACAGATGTTCCTGCTGGTATTAAACAAACTATATCTGGCATGTTGAAGTCTCCCATTATCAGAACCTCCCCTTTAGCTGTCATGTTTTGTATATCTTCTGACAGTAATGTGTCTATGTCCTCCCCTTGGTCTGGAGGCCTGTAGACAACCCCAGTTCTTATGGCTGTCCCATTTCCTGTTTCCAGGGTGACCCACAGTTCTTCTGGCTCCTTACGTGTATTCTGAATTTCTGTAGCTTTGATATTTTCATTGACATAAAGGGCCACTCTGCCCCCTCCCTTTTTGCACCTCGGTCTCTTCTAAACAGTACATAGCCAGGTACTGAAGTCTCCCAAGTGTGGTTACTGGTAAATCATGTCTCGCTAATGGCTACTATGTCCAGTTTAGCCTCTGTCATTATTACCTGCAGGTCTGGGATCTTGTTTCCCAGACTTTGGGGATATAATGGACTGGGACCCATTGGTCTGGGTTTGAGCACTCTTGCAACAGTTAGCTAGACAGACCGGATGGCTGCATTGACTGAGATCTGGGTTTGAATTAAAGGGAAATGTGATTTTGGGGAAATGCAGAATCAGATGCTTACTTGAACTCTATTCCACTTACCCATCCTAACTCCTCTCCCCCTGTAAATAAACCATGGAGTTATTGTTTTGCAGCAGAAAATGGATCCAGAGCCTAATTTTAGTGAGTAGGTTATTGAGTGAAGTGGAAAATGTAAATTATGTAATGGGATGTAGGGAGGTTCAAATCCTGGTAAGCCCATGCCTGGGGTAACTGTAGGGGAGGTGGGTTGATACGACATCCCAGGGGGTTGTACTGCTAGCGATCAGACCCACTGATATGTGCTCTGGGTGGAGGCACCACCGTTTTATTTATTCTTTTTGGGAAAGGACACCCTGTAGGTCAGCTATGGGAACCCAGGCCCCTTAGCCTGTTTCTTAGGTAGCAGGTAGGGGTAGTGGCCCTCTCCAGGATGACACCGGAGAGGGGCTACAGGCATATTTTTCACTGTTAAGAGAAATGATCAGGGGACTGCTTAGTGAGGGTAGGACAGATCAAGGGGGTAAAAGAAAAGTGGGAAATGATAAGGAGGCAATTTTAGAGGTGACTGACTCTTGTACGATGGAGGTCACCAAAAGAAACAAGCACAAGAGACTGAGCTGGTCCTCATGGAAAGTTAGGGAGGCTGTGAAGGCAAAAAGAAAGGCTTTCATAACTGGTACAAGGTGGTCTCGGGAGGAGAAATATCAAGCCTAGTTAAACAAGCATTTGTCAATGCCGAATGTTTGCCGCTGGTATTGCTGCTGTACTGGGTCTTACTTGTACACATTTCTACTGTGCATTTACCCAGGATAGAGCAGATGAGATGCAATGACCAAATCAAAACCACACAAGCAGACTTGGATGCTATTGCAGCTTGGACATGTGGCTGGGGAATGGCATTAAATATTGATAAGTGCTGTGTACTACATATGGGTTTCCAAAATCCACAAACACAATATTCCATAAAAGGCATAATACTACAGTCAAGAACAATGGAGAGAAGCTTGGGTATACTGATAGATCATAAACTATGCTTTAAAGATCAATGCACAACTGTGGTAGCTAGGGTGAACAGAGCAGTAGAAGTCATTAAGAGAAATCTAAAAAACAGAAGTAGTGAAATAATTATGCCTTTGTGCCTGTCATATGTAAAACCTATACTTGATTATGGATCAATCAATCAATCAATCAAGTCTTTATTTAACCAGGCGTTCATCGTTGAGCAGAAGCTCATTTGCAAGATGGACCTGGGTGGAGCATGAACAATTGTATATACAGGTCAACACAGGTATTTACAAGGCAATACAGATAATACTCTTTACAGAGAGGAAGAAAAAGAAGTTCATATGTACATAGAATTATACAGATATTGTACAGATTATACGGTATTTACATGGATCTCAGCTATGGAGCCCTTATAATAAAGGAGACATTGGTAGGATAGAGAGAGTGCAGCGTAGATTTACAAAATCAGTTAAGAATTTCAGACATCTTCTTTACACATCAAGATTAGGAAAACTGCAGCTACACAGTTTAGAGTTAAGAAGAAGGGGAGACATGCTGTTTTACTATAGTATTATAAATGAGCCAATCCTGATAACTGAGCAGAATACTAAATATAAGAATATCGATTCAGTGACACGTGGTCACCCACTTGAAGTCAAAACCAATAAATTCAGAACCAAAAAAATATTTTTTTATACCCAAAGAGCTGCTAATCTGTGGAATAGATTACCAGAGCAAATTATAATCAGTGAAAACAAAAACATATTCAAGAGACAATTGGATTATTATATTGCATGTAATGGAGATATGCTATATTACAAACTTTGCTAGACAGGAGACGATCATAGGCTTCAGCCTTTTGTTCTTCTTACACCATAAGTGTCATAAGTGTCAATGTCTCTTTTTTAGAATCAGTGGTGTCCTGCTTTAACACATTGTTAGACTGTAATTATCGAGGATAGGGCAGGTAAGACGCAATATCTATTTTTTTTCCGCCTCCATACAGCTGGCAGGCAGCTCCGGCCCTCAATAGGAGAGCTCATCCTCCAAGTCCAGCCATCCCCAATCCAGCCTTACCCCATAATTCCCCCACACATTACCCCCCATGGTGGGGCAAGAATGAGGAGCGTTGACTTTTCTCCTCCCCCGGAGCACAATCCAGAAGTCGTGGAGGCTGTTGCTAGGATGCGTCCAGGCTATTATGGAGCCTGCCAGCTCCAGTGTTCCACCATCTTTTTTCCCTGGGCCCACAAACCTGTAATGGGCGTGGAGAGACTGAGCTCTGCTTCCACAGAGACAGCCTTACACCCTGGATGTGGAGTGGCTCTCCAGTCTTCTGGCGTGCATGTGCTGGCACCCAGCTGCTGCTGGGAGTCAGGCAAGCAGCGTGCCACACCGTCCCCCCTTCCCGAGGAGGGAGAGCTGTCTGTGGATGCTCGATCCTTCTATCCCTACTGGCCCCAAAGCAACCCGAGTCCATTCCCCAACCCCAGGTCAGCGGCGTGGCGCAAGGTGTGGCGTCCAGCGCTTCAACCGTCAGCGCCACTGGACCAGCTGGCAATATCTACTTTTAAGTGGACTCCTGCATTTTCACCTAAAATGTTCAACAGTCTTTTTATGACCTGATATTATGATCAAGACAGGTGGAATTTTTAAAATCCCATCCAAAAGGCAATTTCACCGTGAGACTGTGGAAACAAGTTTCAGAGGGGATGTGAAAAATGACACCTGCCATGTTCAGGAGGTGGGGTAACACAAGGGATATGTTGAACATTAGGGGCCAAAATCTGGGCAAAGTAAAGTTATTAGTAAATGTTGGAACAATTCGTTTCCCGATAACTTAGTTGTTTTTTCACATTTTTACCCCAAATTTTCAACATAATCTTTTTTTACCACTCCTGAGCATGACAGGTGTTATTTATGAAACAATGACTGAAACATCATTTTTGAAATTACAGCTGTCGCATTCATGAGGAAGTTTGAAAAAATGGCTTTGTTGAAATGTTTGGGTCAAAATATTGCAATAATTACCACAGTTATGAGTGCACATTGAAAAATTGCAATGTAGACTCATAACTTTGTTGTTTTGTCGTAGTTGTATCCCAAATTTTCAACATAGCCTTCTAATGACCCCACATGGCTTTCTTATGAGCCCAACCCATGAACAAGAATGGAGAAAATGTTCAAATCCTGCCCCAAAGGTGATTTTGCACCACAAGTGCGAAAACACATTTTGGCCAGGATTTGAAAATGACAGTTGTCACATTCATGAGGTGCTGTGAAGAAATGGTTATGTTGAAAATTTGGGGTCAAAATACTGAAAATTACCAAAGTTATGAGCCTGCGTTTATAAATTTCAACACAGGCTCATAACTCTGTTGTTTTTTAATATTTTACCCCAAATTTTCAACATAGCCTTCTTGTGACCCCCACCTCATGAACAAGGTCAGAGAAAAATTTCAACTCCTGCCCAAAAGGTGATTTCGCGCAGTGACTGAGAAATCAACTTTCAGGGCAGATTTGCCTAATTTCATTGCCATTGTTCATGAAGTGAGGCCCCCCAAAAGGCATGTTGAAAATCTGGGGCAAAAATATTCAAAAATGACTAAGTTATTCCAGTAAATTCAAAACCCTACTGAAATACATTGAACCGCATACCCGATTTCCTGTTTTTGGTCCAGCATTGAAAAGTGAAGACATGTCTGCAGTCCAGAAGGGATTATGGTGTTGGACCCCTGGTGGGTAAATAAGGGCTTGGTAGGTGCTGAGTGGGAGGGTCAGGGACAGTAACGGTGATGGCAGCAACAGACATCGATGGGTGTTTTTTCCTTTTTACAGGGTTTATTAAAAAAAAAAACTATGAAGGACAGTTTTCTTTATTTCAGGTGGCAACACTGGGGCATTGGGCACCCCCAGTGTCAGTGTTATGATTGGCAGCACTGGGGGTGGGCTCCCCAGTGCTGCACAAGTATAACGAGCAGGGTGGGGGTAGCAGCTGGCACAGGGGATTGAGCTTCCCATGCCGGAATATTAACATGGGTTGGACTTTGGAAGGGGCAATTACAGTGATGGCAGCAACAGACATCAATGGATGGTTTTCTCTTTTACAGGTGTAGGATGGTTTTGAGCAGGCTGATCATGACAGATCAGCTGTGGTTGCTGGGCAGTGTTATGTAGATCAACAGAAACAGCCACCCTATGATTGGGTCGGCTCTCTCCTTTGAAATACAGAAAGTTTCTGCCCAGCAAGGCAGAACACTGTCATGACCAGCCTAGCTCACAATTGGTGTGACATTGATGAGTCCCTTGCAGACTACTCTGCATTGGACTGAGTGTCACACCTCTCAAAACTCACTCTTGTAGCAGGTGTTCACTGTGTGTGCATGCACAGCAAACATAAAAAGGCAAAGGGCAGTAAGAAGTGTGCAGTGAAGGCAATAGAAATTGTTTTAGATATGTTCAGGAGAAAAGGAAGGCTAGGGGAGGGACTGCCAGGCTAACTGAGAGGGAGAAGGTGGTGGAGGACATGAGCAAAAGGCAAATGCCCTAAACAATTACTTCTGCTCAGTGTTCATGGTTGAGGCAATGGCCTCTACAGGAAAGTGGGATGAAGACAACTACATGGGGGCAAAAGAAACGGGGAGGGTGGTGATTATGACTGAAAGACTAAGAAAAGGGTTAACATCCCTTAGACTGGACAAGGCACCAGGCCCAGATGGCCTGCACCTGCAGGTCTGAGGGAACTAGCTTCAGAGCTGGTCGAACCCTTGTCCCAGCTATTTCATGACTCTGGAGCCAGGGATCGTGTAAGAGATTGGAGAACTGTGGGTGAAGTCCTAATCCACAAGGGGAAGGGGGATGAAAAGTACTCATGAATGTATAGTTTGGTAAGCCTTACCTTCATCGTGGGTAAGCTGATAGAGACTATAGTGAAGAAAAGCCTGGTGGTTTACCTGAAAGATAACAGGTTGCAGGACAATAAGAAGCTCAGGTTTGTGTTGGGAAGGTCGTGTCATACCATCCTGATTGTGTTTTTCAACTGGGTCACTATTGTGGTGAACAAAGATCAGGTGAATAGATTTGCTCTGCTTTGACTACAGCAAAGCCTTTGATTCTGGGCCACACAGGAGGCTACTAGAAAAGCTGAAGGACTTAGGAGTAGGGGTGCTTGGACAGTGCTATGCTGGATCTGACTTCCCGCCATCTGATAGTGCTAGAATCCACCCAAAATCTGATTTTCAATCCAAGGTCGATTTGTTAGGTATTCCAAGCTTGGATCCAGACATCCATAGTCAGATTTAGACATCTAAGGTCAGATCCAGGATGGATAGTTGGATCAAGATGATCTGATGGTTGAATCCTTGGATCCATTGGTCAGATCTACCGGATCCATCCTACTGACTGGATCCCTGCCTTGGATTTGAGCTGACTGGATCTTTGGTTGGATAGCAATGCTATTTGACCATATCTGAAATCTGGCCAAATGAGTGGTATCTGATGGCATCTGACTTTTTAGGATTCTATCCCAGTACCACTACTTAGGAGTAGAGAAGGGATATGTCAAGTGGGTGTAAAACTGGTTAGGAAAAGGCAGCAGAGGGTGGTAGTAAACGGGGTAAAATTTGAGGACAGAGGTTCATGAGTGAGGTGCCACTGGGGTCAGTCTTGGGACTTGTCCTATATAATGTGTTCATTAGTGACATAAGAGAAGGTATCCAGGGAAAGGTGTGTCTCTTTGAGGATGACACAAAGCTTTGTGGCAGGGTGGACAGTGAGGAAGGAGTGAGAGAATTCAGAGGGACCATGAAAGGCTTGAGAAGTAGTCAAAGGTCTGGCAGTTGAGATTCAATGCCAAGAAGTGCAAGGTGATGCACTTAATGGAATAAGAACCCATGCATGGAGTACTAGATACAATTAGTTAAGCTGGCCACTTCAACAGAGGAGCAGGATGTGGGAATCCTTGGCCGCATTCAGACAGCAGAGATAGTGGTCAGTAGACAGAAGATTATGGGCTTGCTTTTCAAAGACCCCTTAGATTGCTGCAAGTTGCGGCGATCTAGGGCTGCAGCAATCTCAGGGTGCATCAGGGACCCAGCGCCATATTTTGAAAAAAATGAGGGCCCGCTGTCCCAGTGGCCCTGATGGCTGGGGCACTGGATGCCTTACCTCGCACCATGCCCACAGCCCAGGTTTGGGAATGGACTCCAGTTGTCGGGGAGCCGGCATGGGGGGGGGTTCAGAGCAGGACTGAGCAGTCGGAAGGCAGCTCTCCTCTCCTGGGCTGGTTGCTGACACCCCCCCATAGTCCCGCTGCCACCAGGTGGGGGCCCAGTGGTCAACATAGGTGGAGGGGGTGACATAAAGCGGCGGAAAATTCTCGAGATGCACCAGCATACCTCCACATGCACGAGCCGACCAAGGTAAGGGAAAGGGTTACAGTGGAGAAAACAAAAATACTATAAAATATATAAGGAATAAAAAAATGAGGGTCCTTGGGCCCAAGACCAAAGATGTGCTGCATCTGCAGGGTTGCACTGAAGTAGTGGCGCACCTGCGGACTGTGACAGAAGGATCTAACAACCCCCACCATGCGCAGCACTAGAGGGGCTACAAAGGTGGAAGGGGAACACCTTCCAGCAGGGGACTGTGGGGCAGAAGAAGCATGGGGGGGCAGATCTTGGGGGCAATGGGGGCACAGTGACAATGTGCGGGGATAAGCTGGCACCCTGTGGAGGTGCTCTGTGCTGTTAGAGACAGCCGATTGGCCTGGGTACATTGGCTGGCATAAAGGGATCAAGCCTCAGAAGGATAGAAATATAGAAATAGACGGCAGATAAGGACCACATGGCCCATCCAGTCTGCCCATTTCTTTTTCTACCTTATAAATGTGCCATCGGCCTTTGCTCTGTCAGTGGTCTATCTATTCATAGTCATTTGTATTGCTCCCTTATGCCTATCCCATGCCAGTTTAAAGCCCTGCACTGTATTCATAGCCACCACTTCTTGTGGTAAGCCATTCCATGCATCCACCACTCTTTCTGTGAAAAATAATTTCCTCACATTCCCCCTTAATCGGCCCCCCTCTAATCTCATGCTGTGTCCTCTTGTCCTGCTATTTTTCTTACATTTAAACATGTTAGACTCTTTCACCTTGTTAATGCCCTTAAGGTGTTTGAATGTCTCAATCTTATCACCTCTCTCCCTCCTTTGCTCAAGGGTATACATATTGAGCTCTGTTAATCTGTCCTCATATGTCTTCTGATGCAGTCCCTGCACCATTTTGGTTGCCCTTCTCTGGACTGCCTCAATTTGGTTAATGTCCTTGTGAAGGTGTGGCCTCCAATACTGCACGCAGTACTCCAGATGGGGCCTAACCAGTGTCTTGTAAAGAGGGATTATTACCTCCCTCTTACGACTTGTGATACCCCTACTAATACACCCTAACACCCCCTAGCCTTATCTACTGCTTTAGAGGTCTGCTTGGATGATTTCAGGTCATCAGTGATGATGATGCCCAAGTCTCTTTCTTCCTTTGTGACTGCTAGCAACTCCCCTCCCAGCCTATAGGTGGCTTCAGGGTTTCTCTTCCCTATGTGCATGATTTTGCACTTCTTTGCCTAAATCCCAGTTGCCACTCTTCTGACCATTTTGCTAGTTTATCCAGATCTCTTCTCATTCTGCCCACCCCATCTGGATCATCTACTCTGTTGCAGATCTTGGTGTCATCTGCAAACAGACAAGCCTTACACTCTAGTCCATCTACAAGGTCACTAATGAAGATGTTGAAGAGGACTGGCCCCAGGACTGATCCCTGAGGTACCCCACTTGTGACTTGCATCTCTTCTGACTGTATACCATTTACCACCACTCTCTGTTTTCTACCTGTCAACCAGTTTGCCACCCAGTTGACCAACTTCTGACCCACCCCAAGCCTACCCAGCTTATTTATCAATCTTCTATGTGGAACAGTGTCAGAAGCTTTGCTGAAGTCAAGGTAAGACATCAACTGCTCCTCTTGGTCCACCACTCTGGTTACCCAGTCAAAGAAATCTATGAGATTAGTTTGACAGGACCTTCCTTTGTAAACCCATGCTGTCTTGGATCCTGTGCCCCTATGGATTCAGGTGTTGCACTATCCTTTCCTTAAGTAGTGCCTCCATAATCTTGCCCACTACTGAGGTAAGACTGACTGGTCTGTAGTTCTCCGCCTCCTCCCTGCTACCACTCTTGTGGAGCGGATCACATGAGCCCTTCTCCAGTCTTCTGGGACCTCTCCTGTGCTCAGAGACTCACTAAACAGTTCTGCTAGCAGCTCTGCTAGTTCCACCTTTAGTTCCTTAAGTACCCTGGGATGTATGCCATCAGGTCCCATTGCCTTATCCACCCTGAGCTTAGCAAGCTCTTGTAGGACTCTTTCTTTTGTGAAGGGAGTAGTGCTCACCTCCCTCCCCTCTGTGTCCATGATGCTGAGCTGTGGGTTCTGCCCTGCCTTCACTTCAGTAAATACTGAGCAAAAGTATCTATTTAGGATAGATGCCTTTACAGGGTCCTCCTCCTCACATGCTTCCTTTTCTCCATCAAGCTTAGCAATACTCCCTCTGGACTTTCTCCTTTCACTAATGTATCTATAGAAAGTCTTGTCACCTTCTTTTACTGTTCGTGCTAGTGTTTCCTCAGTTTGGGACTTTGCCTGCCTTACTGCCTTCCCTGCTTCCCTTAGGGCAGTTTGGTATGCCTCCCTATCTTCATCCCGCTGTGTTCCCTTATATTTTCTGAAGGCCAGCCTTTTGGCTCTGACCTTTTCTGCTACTGTATTGGAGAACCAAAGTGGTTTCCCTCTTCTTTTGCACTTCCTTTTCTGTCTAACACAATAATGGGATGTTGCTTCAAGTATTGCATCCTTAATGCTTGCCCACTTTGCCTATACCCCCTCACCTGTGTTTCTTTTTGCCAGGGCTAGTTTAACTCTGTTGGCAATCTCATCAAAGTCAGCTCCTCTGAAGTCCCATATTTTTGCCTTGGAATGGGATGATTTAGATGTAGTAGCCAAATTGAACCATACCATGTGATGGTCACTGGCCCCCAGGTGACCTTCTACCTGGAGATCTGTGATC
The DNA here is from genome assembly GCA_016271365.2 of Neoceratodus forsteri. NCBI lineage: Eukaryota > Metazoa > Chordata > Ceratodontiformes > Ceratodontidae > Neoceratodus > Neoceratodus forsteri. The sequence continues at coordinate 430,153,698 of CM057452.1, forward strand.
CCTTCCTTGTTAGTCAGTACTAGATCTAGGATAGCCCTGTCTCTTGTGGGTTTGCTGTACCAGTTGTTTGAGGCCCTCCCTGCAGGAATCCACTATGTGTCTAGTTCTGGCAGATGTTCCTGCTGGTATTGACCAATCTGTATCCGCATGTTGAAGTCTCCCATTATCAGAATCTCCTTTAGCTGTCATGTTTTATATATCTTCTAACAGTAATGTGTCTATGTCCTCCCCTGGTCTGGGGGCCTGTAGACAACCCCAGTTCTTATGGCTGTCCCATTTCTGTTTCCAGGGTGACCCACAGTTCTTCTGGCTCCTTATGTGTATTCTGATTTCTGTGGCTTTGATATTTTCATTGACATACAAGACACTAAGTCCCCCTTTTTGCACCCTGTCTCTTCTGAACAATACATAGCCAGGTACTGAAGTCTCCCAAGTATGGTTACTGTAAAACCACTGCCTCACTAATTGCTACTATGTCCAGTTTAGCTCTGACATTATTGCCTGCAGGTCTGGGATCTTATTTCCCAGGCTGTGAGCATTTGTGTACATGATTTTCCATTGGCCAGATTTTGGTGTGTTAGTTGTTGGGTGAGGTTTGGCATTACCCCACAATAAATGCGTATGGGAGACAAACCTTTTTCTATACCTGGTGTTGCAAATGAACTGCAAACATGCTAAATCCCTGTTTGACCACTAGCTGAGGGGGAGGTGTTCTTCCCATTCGACGTATGGGGGTACTGCACCCCTCTCCCCATTTGCTAGTTTAAATATTCTGCAAAGATGTCAAACTTCTGCCCCAATGCACTGACTCCCTTCTTAGTCAGATGCAGTCCATCAAATTTAAAGAACTTTCGCTCCCAGAACTGTTGCCAGTTCCCTACAAATCTGTGTCCTTTTTCCTGGCACCAGCCCTTGAGCCACGTGTTTAGCTCCCCTATCTCCCCTTCTCTGACCTTCCGTCCATCTGCTCCCCTCTCCCAGACTGGCAGGATCTCAGAGAAGGAGATGCTGGACGAAATAGATGATAGTTTGTCACCCAGCCTGGTCAGGTGTTCCTTGGTCTCCTCAACTGACTGGCTGGTGAGATCATTAGTCCCTACAGCCCTGGCACCTGCCTAGTAGGCACCACAGACCCCAACACTGTCGGTGGGCAGCAGCCTGCCTCCACACAAGGGGCCTGCTACCAGGGGACTGCCATGGTGCCCAGGGACCGTTCCCAGCCACCACTTGAACCTCGCAACCTACAGCCACTGCTGCCTACCAATGGTGTTGGGTCAGTGGCACCTATGGGGTAAGTGCCAGGGCTGTATCCTTCTGAGGCCAGGTCCCAGTCCCTTTATGCCAGACCCTAGTACCTGAGCAGATCGGCTGCTTCTAATAGCACAGAGGACCCCCACAGGGTGCCGCCTCATGCTCCACACATTGCCGCCATGCCCCCATAGCCCCCAAGGTCTCCCCCCAGTGCTTCTTCTGCCCTTTCCCTCGGTCCCCTCCTTGCAGCTCCCCCAGTCACTACCCTGCCAGGCAGCAGTGCATGGTCCATAGACCACCTTCTTGCTGGTCTAAAGGCAGCCCCCTGTTGTGACCATGGCAGGGCTTGTAGAATATCAAATAAGGGGATGGCGCAGCCCAGCTGTGGTGCAATCACCCTAGTGACCTGGCACATGAGCACTTGTTTTTTTATTCAGTTCTATTTCTGCACCCCCCTGGGATGCCTGGGGGGGCTACCCACAGCTCAGCGCCATTGCCTCCATTCCTGGCATCCCCCACCAGGCCCTCCATAGGCCAGAGATACCCACAGGCTGCCCCCTGCAGCAGGGCTCACTCCCGGGGTGGGGCTATGGGGGACAGAGACAGAGATTAGCAATTCTGCAGCCATGGACGGCCTGGGGCATCATTCGGTGGAGGTCCAGCATCATAGTGCTGGTCACCAGAGGGTGTTTTCTTGTGATTGCTTGTCAGAGGCATGTATGTGCAATGACATCCAGCGCAGGGCATTGCAATCCTGCACCCTACTCGTAGACGTCTGCTGTCATCTCCACCCCTCTCCCATGGTGATCTGGACTGGTGCACACCCAGTCTCCACTGGGTGTCACTCAAGACCGAAGCCACAAACCTCCCTCCCTCTGAGAAAGGAGAGCAGTCCTCCAGACTCTCAATCCTCTCCTCCCCCCCGGCCAACCCTCAGCAGCCCGAGCTCATTCCCAACCCCGGGTCGCCAGCGTGGTAAGAGGTAAGGAGCACAAGGCCCATCAGCCGTCTACACCACCGGGCCAGCTACAAGCACTTTTACCACAAGGGTGGTGCAGGGGGCTTTGCTGCATGGCATCCTGATGTCGCTGCAGCTGATGTTTGAAAATTGGGATTGCCACAGACTATGATGCAAGGTGTCACTTGCATCATTCCTGTTTGGCGCAGGCACCTTGTGTCATGCTTTGCCTTTTGAAAAACCAGCCCTATGTCTTACCGCAATATATTGGCACTAGTAAAAATATTTGTACAAAAATGTCTGAAGTATGTATTGACTCATGTAATAAAATGTTATCATGCCAATATCTCTTAAAAGAATTCTAGGTAGCAAAATTGTTACAATTCAGGACTTCAGTAGTCTTCATAGTACTGGATAGGACTTTATTTGCTGCAATCTAGATTCAATACATGTAGCTTTTTATTCTTAACTCTGTGCAAAATGGGTATTTATCTGTCCTTCTAAGGAAAGCCCTATCCAGCACTACGAAGGCCATTGAAGTCCTGGATAACAATCATTTTGCTACCAAGCATTCCTTTAGAAGATATTGGCATGATAACATTTTATTACATGAGCCAACACATACTTCAAACATTTCTGTACAAATATTTTTACTAGCGTCGGTATATTGTGGATTGTGGTGAGAAATAATCTGTCTACTGAATGCTGTCTCCCCTGGCTGAGTGACCCCAAGGTTTTAAATTATGCAATTTTAATATAAATACTACTAATATTTAATAGCAGCCACAGGGACATCTTTAAGCACAGACAAGTCTTCCATTTCACGGCTACAGTTCTGTACTGCCCTTCTTTACCCAGAGCAGGTGTATCTGTGTAGTGACTGCTGCCTGGAATGCAGACATGGATGTGTACACACACACATGATTGCACTGAAATCTATATTGTTATCCTTATCAACATGTAACACAGCTGGTGGAAAAGATTTGGGATTTATATATAACACTTCAAGACAAGGAATGCTTCGTCCCATACAACTATTCAGAGATTCTAAGTAACAAAAATAAACACTACTTGGCTATTCTTAGAACTCCACTGCATTTTCATGCTACTGTGAGAGAATATTGAAAATTTGATTGAGTTTTGAGGTAATCCAGATGTCTGAGACAACTTTTACTCGTCCATTATTTCTATCAGATTCACCTGCACATATGCAGTAATATCAAATTATGTTTGACGTCTTTTAAGTCTGCTTTAAGAACAATCAATTAATCAATCAATCAATCAAAATCTTTATTTATTTAGGCGGACATCATTGAGCAAAGCTCATTTACAAGATGGACCTGATAGGTCAAGGATCAAATTGAAGGTACAGTAGCAGATATCTACAGAACACTTGTGTTTAAACAGATACAGTAATATAAACATATATACAAATGAAGGATAGAGGTTGATAAAACCTTACAGGACAAGGTAGGATACAATAAAAGTACACTAGAAGAAACCAAAATGTCAAAGTCCCAATAGAGGAGCCAAAGCAAGCACGCAACACAGGGTAACCGGTATTACAGGCTCCAGGGCAAACTAAAGCAGACAAACAGATATAATGATTGATGACTGCAAAAAATGATGATAAACAGCCTCTGACAAATGACATGGAGGGGCTGGTGGGAGATTCAGATAGGGGCTAAGGCTACTAGTAGTAGGAGGTATGGAGGAGGTAGAAGTAAGTGCCAGGAGTTGGTGTGGAGGTCTTGGTCAGGGGAAGCAAAGCTGTAAAAAAGGTATGATAGGGGGCTGAAATATAAAATAAGGGGATGATTTATGAAAGAGCTGTCAATAATAATTGCTGACTGAAAGGGGGAGGGTTGTGAATGTGACTGGACTAGGCCTTATGGTAGCAGTTGCATTTCTCTGGCAAGAGACTTACGTAGAGCTTTTTAAAGGATGCTAGAGGTATAAAGTTGGTCAACTTTAGGGTCTTCTGTAGAGAATTCCATGCCATTGCTAGAGAGTAGCTGATTGCAGACCTCCCATGCCAGGTGTAGGCTTTGGGTAACTTAAGCGTGATGAAGTTGTTGCTTCTTAGGACATAGGACCTAGCTGTGGCCAGTGTAAAGCAGTCTAAAATATAGGATGGAAGTTTATTAGACAAAGCTTTGTAAATCCATAGTGCAGCATTTCTGTTCCTTCTGAGGTGTAGGGATGTCCAACCAACTGCAGCATAGAGAGAGCAATGATGAGTGTTGAATGGCAGATCTGTAATAAACCTTAGTGCTCTGTGATACAAGGTATCCAATTTGCTTAAATAGGAAATAGGACAGTGACCATAAAGGAAGTCTGCATAGTCAATAAGTGAAAGAAATGAGGCCTGGATTAGTCTCAGCCTTGAGTCTCTGGTTAGAAAATGTTTAATTCTGAAGAATAGGCCGAGCCTCTGGCAAAGTTTTTTCAGAAGTTCTTCAATATGGTGAGTGTAGTCAAGCCTGCTATCAATCCACACCCTTAAATATTTGAATTTATCTACATAGTTCAGGCTTTCTCCAAGGATGGTGGATAATTGGGGAAGATTGCTTGGTGAGGAAGTGTTAGTATAGATATTAGTGGAGAGGAACATAGCTTTTGTCTTCTTTGCATTTAAGAGGAGTTTTTTCTCAAGTAGTTGGTGTTGCAAAAGGGAGAATTCTGTTTGTAAAATATTACAGGCGATGGGTTACTGACATATAAAACAGTGTCATCTGCAAAGAGGTGAACATTGGCTTTGGTGAGATTAGAGTCAATGTTGTTAATGCAAATGGCAAAAAGGATAGGGCCCAGGATAGATCCTTGAGGAACTCCTCTTAGAAGTAGTTTTAATGAGGATAGGTCACCTTTAGCTTTCACCTGCTGCGTTCTGTCAGTGAGGTAACATCTGAACCACTTGAGAGAGGGTGGGTCTAAGCCTATGGAGTGCAGTGAAGAGAGTAGCAGCTCATGATCCACGGTGTCGAACGCTTTGCTTAGATCAAGGAATACAGCACAGACACTGCTCTTTTTGCCTAGCTCAGTTTGCCAGTCATTTGTGACTTTGGCCAGTGCAGAGGTGGTGCTGTGCCTGGCCCTAAATCCAGATTGAGCAGGATTTAAGAGATTATTAACTTCAAGGTAGTCTCTTAATTGGATGCTCACTAATTTCTCTAGCATCTTGGAAAGCACTGGAAGAATGGATATGGGCCTGTAGTTGTTGAGGTCCATGGGGTTCCCTGATTTTAGGAGGGGAAACACTTGGGCTGTTTTCCACATCGAAGGAATAGAGACAGAGGTTAATGATAGATTAAAAAGATGTGTTAAGGGAACTACAAGCACATGAATTGCAATTTTTTGAAAATAGGGGTCAAGAGAGTCTGCATCTGCACTTTATTTAGTGTCCAATTGCAGCATTAGGTCCTCTACTTGCTTCAGTAAAACCGGTTTGAAGGAGAAGGAAGAATCAGCCCTCTGAACCTCAGTAGACTGGGAGTTTAGTTGTGCCCGCAATAGATTAAGCAAGGCCAGCTGTTGTGAAATGATTATTGAACGCATCCAGTACTTCCCGTTATCAGAGATAGCAACCTTATTAAGATGCACTTGAGATGGCAGAGAGGTGCTAGAGTCCTGCCCTAAGATCCCCTTGATGGTGCCCCAGAATCTAGCAGGATTGTGGTAAGAGGCGTCAAGTTCAGCCATATAGAAAGCAGCCTTAGCATCCCTTACTTTTTTGGTGCAGCTATTTCTGGCTTTCCTGAACAGCATCCAGTCATTTGGTTCCTTAATTTTCCTTGCCAGTTTCCATAGCTTATCTCTCTCCAACAGTGCAGATTTAAGGTCAGCTGAAAACCAGCGGCACGATTTGCTTTTTGTTCTAACACTAGTGATTGGTGCATGAGTGTTAAGGGCACCTATGATTATGCTATTTAACACCTGATGTGCTTTTTCCACAGAATGCGTAAGGTAGAACTCCTGCCAGCATGCAGAGTGGCTTAGGTCATGGAGATATCCCTCAATATTAAGGTTTTTCTTGGATCTTCTCAGAAGGAATTTTGCTGGGTTAGCTGGTTTGCTGGATGATCTTATTCCTGCAATGAGACAGTGGTCACTTATGTCACTGAATAGCACTCCAGTATGTGAGAATAGGTGGGGTTTGTTTACCAGCATGATGTCAAGTAGGGTGCTACTACTACTATTCTTTAAATTGATTCTTGTTGGTTCATTTATCAGTTGTGTAAGCCCATGTGTATCACAGAATGATACTAAAGGTGCAGCTGTCTTGGAGAACCAGTTTAGGTTTAGATCACCTAGGATTATGATTTCTTCAGGGCTCGGTTTGATTAGGTTCCCCAGGTGGGTTAAGAGCTTGTGGTCAGCAGAGGGGGGCCTATAGCAGCCAACTAGTTGAAAAGCTGCCATGTTGGGGAGAGTTATTTTAAGGGATATACATTCGAACTCTTTGGGCAATGATGTTGCACCAAGGCAAGATGCAGATATATTTGACTTTACATAAATAGCTACACCACCACCCCTTGTCGGGCGATCTGCTCTGAATATTTGGTAGTTGGGTAGATTTACCTCCCTGTCTGTTGTTGCAGGTTTGAGCCATGTATCGGATATTACAAGAAAGTCTGGCAAGTATGGGCGACCCAGGCTTGTATTAGTGAAAGCTTTTTCAGGAGGCTGCATGCATTGATATGAAGGAAGCTTAGTCCTTTGATGGAGGCTAGATCTGCTGGGGAGGTGATGCCCCTCTGGAGGGCCTGGATTGATTTCAACATTACCAATACAGATCAGCAGAAAGAATAAGAGTTTCATAAGGGCTTCGAAAGACAGGAAGAGGGAACTGTCTTTGGGCCTTCTCTTCTTGCTCGGTGGCCACTGCTTTGAGGTGATCCACTTGGGGTTGCGACTTGGTATCCTGTCACAGACTACTAATTTGGTGGGCAGGTGTAAGGGGGAACTGTAGACCCAATGATGGAGCATTGAGCATAGTAAGTACATGACAGGTTGCGTCCCTTTTTAGGGGTTACCCACTGATTATGATGTAATATTGGTAGGGCATATGTGAGGATCCGGTCATCATCCATCGGAGGTGTAACAGAGAGGCTAGGCTGGTGGGCCGCATTATTCAGTGCGGTATGGATCAGGATGACTTCATCCTCAATGAACACCACAATTGAGAGAGAGAGAAACAGTAAGAGGAGTCTCCCCATTTTGAATGCGGCAATTAGTGGTTATCTACAATGAGAACAGGGGAAGGACTGCTGAGCAGGTGGCACCGAGGCCACTGACAGATTATTGATTAGAATATTGCTGTGGGCAGGAGGTAAGAAATTTGGCGGGGAAAGATGCCTATAAAGGTAACACAGGGGGATCGTGGGTGGGCAAAATTTTTGCGGCTTTCCATGCCTTCCTAGCTGTGTCTCTCCTGGCCTCCTGGTCCCCTTGGTCAGCCTTGCGGTCGCCGACCACAGCTGGAAGCATGAGCCCTAGCCACTGGGTGCTTGAGGGCAGGAAGGTGGTCCTGGGCAAGGTCATACTACATTTTACATTGAGATAAACCACTGAATACAATTCATACATACTGTACATAGTGTACATGTCGGTGGATATATAGGCAAAAACATTTAGCAATAACATAGTGGACAGGGTTGTATTACAGATACAACACAACTGGAGTAGACATTAGAATATAATTTTTAGCACACTATTGGTGGATCAACTAAGTGCATTCAAATGAACTGCCCTATTTTTCAGACGTCAAGGACTTACTGATGTGAAAGTTTTATATTGTTGTGGCTGGATTCCTCGGAAATACTTCTGTGTACAGCAAAAGCTAGGCAGCTGGTTTCATCACAGCCATGTCCACATCTGCTCATATCCATAGGGGAGTTGTTCCACAATCTTTGTGAGGCGCTGCATGGCTTTTCAACTGTTGTTGGTCTATTAAGTGAATCATGGTGTTGACCTGGATTTCACATACATCCTAGGGATGTCAACGAGTCGTATGAAAGTAGATTTCAAATTTTCTTAGGATATACTCTTTTACATAAAATTCCAGAAATTTTGCACTGCCATGTGTGTACAGAGGGCATACTTTTCCAATTCAGTGCTTGATTAAGTCCTGTTACAGGAACTGCCACTCAGTTTTTGCGATTGTGAAGTGCCAGTTGTAATACCATTTTAGAATGTGTGGACCTATTTAAAAAGATAGCTGAATGTTTATTATATGATATAGAAATTTTTAGTTCTTATCACTGTCTTCAATATTTGGACTCAGAGAAGAAGTAGATTAAAGTTAGTTCAATGTACGGACAGTACACACGCTCCCTGTCATTGCATATGGCAGCTAGCTAAGGTGGTGAGAGGAGGCTGTGCCAGTCACCATATCGGTTCCCTGTGGCACTGGCAACTATGGTAAAGGGGGGGTGGTGGCAGGATGGTGTGTCTGGTGTGGGCAGTGTGTGGGGAGCTGCTAGATGCCAGGGTATACAAGCTCTCTTCTGGGACAGGTGCTTGGGGGTGAGGACTTCCACTGAACACCAGGGAATTCTTTCAGCATACAGCAGTGCATGATTGGCGGGTGGGGGATGCCACCAGGCACCAAGGAATGCTTGTATGTTACAGTAGTGAGCGATCAAAATGTGGAAGATACCACTAGACACTAGGGAATGCCTGTATTTGACAGCTGTGAGCGATCAGAGGGTGAAGGGTGCCACCAGATACCAGAGTATGTGACAAGAATACTGTCAGGATGAGCACTACTGGGCTGCTGTGTGCCATGCAAATAGGCCCATAACAGGCATACAAATGGCCCCTTAGGGCCTTGCATGCCCAATGGGCTCATTTGCATGTTGCCGGCTGAATATCATGCAGGGGGCTCCCAGTGCTATCAGGGTTGGTGGTGTTGTTCCCTACACAACCCTGTGGGCAGCATACATCCCAGACTCATGTCAGGAGAGCGCTACTCAATTAAGCACTGCTCCGACATGCCCCTATATTCAGTTGGATAGCGCCAGATTGCTATCTGACAGACTATGGCACCCTCATGCCATGGGCATGGACAAGTGCAGTGCAAAACTTTGTGCTCCGCTTTTGCCCATATTCCAATATCAGGCCCCTGTTGTATAAATCAAACATGCCATGTTCTGAATTAGATATTATTTTTACTTTCATTTGAGAGCATTGGTCTATTGCTATCTCACTCGTGGCTGCACCACTAATGAGATAAATAAACCAATACCCTCTAATGAAGTTAAACATGATATCTTAAGTCAGCCCATGTCATATCTTCATATATACAATAGGGGTGAATGGTAAAGGAGTGAGATAAAACAGTGTATCATCCACTGCAGAGTGATATTTTTAACCTCTGCTCTACTGTGATGATATGATGCATTTACACACACAGGTCACAAAAGGTCACTGATATCATCACCCTAGGCAGCTTTCCCCTCAGCATGCAAGAAACACCTGTTCTGTTACCATAGACACAAATGCAGAACTACCTGAGAGGTCTCACTGCTGCCTACAGCTAACTCAATGAGCATTACGAAACACACCTATCCCCCTCCGACTTCCAGCTCATTACTGTGATGCTCTCAACGTGATGCAGCCAGAATTCCAAACAGCACAGCTTCACAGAACAGTCTAAACTACTGCCTGCAGCTAACTCAACTACCACTGAAACACACTCATTTGTTCCTCAAACTCTGATTCTCACCCATTACAATTACTGTGACAATTTCAACTTCACTGCAGCCAGAATCCTAAAGAGCACAATTTCACAGAACACTCTGCACTCTGCCTGCAGCTAACTTAATTACCACTGAAAACAGTATCAGCTGTTCTGACACACTGCCTCTCAGTTCATTACAATTACATGCTCTTAGCTTCACTGCAGCCAGACTGCTAAACAATACAGTTTCACAAAAGTATGTTTCGCATTCCTATCTGAAACTAACTCATTTAGCATTGCAAAACACACTCATGTGTCTCTCAGAGTTTATAACACTGCCAGCCCGTTCAGAAAAGCTCACATACAGAATGAGCAAACACATTAACAGGAACAGAACACAAGACAGCATAACAAAACTTCTGAAACTCTTGGCCCTATTGTATATATTGAATACATGATGGGCAGATTGTGTGCTATGGCAAATATTGTCACTCCTGCATCATGAGCTTGGATATCTCACTCGTGCCTTCGGCACTCGTGAGATATCCAGAGCTCACTCTGCAGGAGTGACAATATTTGCCATATCACACTCATGCCCATCATGTATCCCCTATATAGCTCTGTATATATGGTAAAATATAGATACACATTTTCCCCATGGTGGTGTATAACTTGTTTTAAATATATATATATTTTTTTATTTATGGTTCACGTTCAGCATAAACAAATAGGGATGCCATAATTTTGTAAGGGGTAGTCCCTTTCTAAACTAGTGTAATCACAACACCAAAAATCCATTTCCCCTCAACCCACCCAATAATCTTAAATGAAAGCAACAGAAGATAATAATTAAAACTATAGAAAAGAATGTACAAAATCAAGAATTTGCAAATAAGAGTAGTCTCAGATAAGTGTGCTTAAAATAGCAACACGTAGACCAATAACATGTTTGTGAAAAAAAGTGGTAAGGATATGCTTGCCTGGGTGAGGGCCAGAAATACAACCAAGGTGGGAAAGTCACATCACATTGAAGTTGAAACAATCACTTAATGCACTGTATTCAAACTTACTGACTTTAGCCCCCACATTCAGAGCAAGCCTTTAATGCCACATAGTCTGTAGAGCTTTGCAGCAAATAGTGCAAGGTCAGTCCTGTGCAATATTCAGACAGTTAATGTGCTCCAACAGGAGTGTGGTAACTGTATGAATACGTGGCCATGCGATGCCACTGCAGTGCATAGTGGCCCTGTGCTGGTTGACACAGCCCGAAGTTGAATATGACTCACAGGGAAGCCCACTGGAAATAGCGCTGCCCAAACAAGATAGCACCAGGGCTCCTGTGGGCCATAGTCAGCCCTAGCATGCTAATGAGCCCACTGGGTATGCAAAGCAGTAAGGGGCCATTTGCATGCTCATTATGGGCTCATTAGCATGCAGTGCAGCCCTTTAGCACTCATGCTGGGCCTTAGAAGAAATGGATTCCCTGGTGTCTAGTAGATAATGAGGATACTACCAGCCAGGGCCCCACTTATAACAATAGGAGTGGGGGATCCCATACTTACCCAGGTCCATGTGTACAAACTACTCCATGGGATGGTCTGGTGGTGGGGAATTCCATACTAAGATACACGGACAATATCTTGTGCAAAAATCGGAATGAACACACTACTGTCAGTGTGCTTCGAGGAGCAGGGATAGGGGACATCAGAAGGCTTCTCCTTGGGCTACTGCAACACACAGCCAGCCCTGTTACACTATTACATGTGGGGGTTAATGATACTGGTAGAAGGAAAAATGTGGATATCCAGAGGGACTTCGAGGGGGTGGGAAACGCTTTGAAAGCTGCTGAGGGATGCCACTTACTAATATCTGAGATCCTCCCAGTTCCTAGAGCAAGTGCAGCTAAAAACAGAGATATTTTACAGTTACATGGGTGGCTCAAAAGATGGTGCTACAAAGAGGGGCACACTTACATCCAGCACTGGGACTGTTTTAAGAATTCTCACTTGTTCGCTTTAGATGGTTTACATACTAACAGGAAAGGAAAAAGAATCCTAGCACATAAACTGAAGCAGGAGATGGAAAACCATTTAAACTCCTAACTAGGGGGACTGGAGGAGGTACAAACCATGCACAAGGCACTGATAAGGACGTTAGAATAAACAAGGAACTTTCTAGTTGGAGCTGTCTCTTGTTAAATGCTCATAGCCTCATCAAAAATTGGATGAACTCTTTTTAACTTTGTAGGAGGATAACATACAAATTTGTGCCATCATGGAAACATGGTGGAACAAAGAAGACTCCTGGGACAGGCATATTATGGGATTTACTGTGTATCACAGGGACAGGCCATATGGTAGAGGGGGAGGGGTAGCACTCTATGGGCCTGAGAACATTATGTCTGTGCAGGTTGATGCATCAGCCTGGAGAGAACTAGAAATAGTATGGTTCACACTGTCTCCAGTGTGAACTGCCAGTGTTAACACAGGAGTATTATGCAGACCTCCTTCATACTCCAACCAAGAGGATAAGTTTATCCTGGATTATATTAAAACTCTGTCACATAGTGAGAATATTTTATTACTAGGTGACTTTAATTTACTGGGTATTTTTTTTTTTAAACTCTTTATTAATTGAGTTTTTCAGTTCTTCATTATGCAACATACAAATACAGGACATACAACATTTAACATACATTAACACATAAATAACAGCCGAGTTACATCTTGCAATTCATATTGTTATTTGATTTATATATTGAACTTATAAACAGAGGTCACAACAAATTTAACTTATTTGTTTTTATCTTTTAAGTGCCATCTGTGCATTTTATTTATGATATCATTTATGATCCAGAATTTTAAGTGTCTCAATCATAAAGTTCTTCACTTTCCCCCTATATGAATACATTCTGAGAGATCCCTCCCCCAGCTATGTCCAATTCAACCATCTCTCTCTCCTCCCTGCCTCTCCCTCTTCCCACCTCCAGTTGTCCAATCGCAATTCTCCAAATTTTCACCATCTCTCGGGAGATATCTCTATCAGGGGACAAATTCTGGTCTATGTTGCATTATATACACCACCCAATTTCTCTATTGGATTTCAAATGTGTCTACTCTATGGTTAATTAGAGCTGTGAGTCTCTCCATCCCATAGATTTGAATCATGATGTCACAGCATTCCTTAATTGTAGGTGGGGTTGGAGAGAGTCACTGCCTAGCGATTGATTTTTTGGCTGCTAACAAGCTCACCTGAACTAGCTTTCTGGTGGAGTTGTCTCTCATACCCTTTTCTAGGTCAGAAAAGAAAAACAATCCTGTAGATACATAGACTGGGGTCCCTTTCAACTCCGCCAGGGCAGAATGAAGCCTTCCAAGGAAGGGCTTCATCACCGAGCAGTCCCAGAAGATATGAAACATCCTGGCTGGAGCAAATTCACATTCCCTCCAACAAAAAGCCTCCCTTCCTGAGTCAGTTTTGGCCTGAACTGCTGGTGTCTGGAAGTAGCACATCACCACCTTCAACACAAATTCCCTCCAGCTGAGGGATGATGTTCCTAGAGGTAGGGACTGAAGACATGTCCCCCATATCTGGGAGTCTATCTCAGTCTCTATATCCCTACTCCAGGCAAGGCACACCCCTTCAGTTTGAGCAATATTCAGATGAATAGGTGCTTTATAAATATGGGAAATTGTATGCTCTAAGGGGGCATAGCCCTGCAGAGCTCATTCACATAGATCAAGAATGGGGGGGGGGGTCCTCTCCTAAGTGAAGAAGGGTCGGGAGAGCCCTGAGGTAATGCATCACCTGCATATATCTAAAACCATCTTTGGTAGTGAGCCAATATTGCTGCTTAATTTCCTCAAAAATCTTCAAAGCGCCCTTTTTATAAAAATTTAATAAAACTTCAATCCCCATTCTCAGCCAATTCCTATAGCCATGACCCAGCTTAGCCGGAGTAAAGAAACCCAAGTAGGCATGGGAATATAATAGATGCCTGTATGGGGAAGCCTGTTTAGAGTTCCACCAGTTTCTCCAACATTCTATTGTGGCTTTTGTGAAGGGGTCCTGTGTAATCTGATCCACCTGGGCTGGAGGCTGAGCGAGTAAAATCCTATGAAGGTTACATAAATCTTCCTCTTTTTTTTCTAGCTCACTCCACTTCACCATATATGTCTTATGAAGCCACAAGAAAATGTTTTGGAGTTGTGAGGCCAAATAATAATTATATAAATGTGGGCAGGCTAAGCCTCCAAGGCGGGAAGGCAACTGGAGTATCAGGAGTCTTATCCTGGGGTGTTTGTTGTCTCATATATACCGGGAAATCATCTTGTTAAGTTCCCTAAAAAATGTCTGCGGCAGGGGAACAGGGAGGGACTGCATCAAGTATAGAAATCTGGGCAAGATGTTCATCCGCACCGACTCCACTCTTTGTATCATGGGGAGTGGAATAGTGTGCCACCTCACCAGATCTAACTTAAGTTGTTGTATCAGGGGTATGAAGTTATGATGGTATAGCTGGGCTGGGTCTGTTATGAAAACCCCTAAATATTTTAATTGTTTCATGTCCCAACGAAAGGGAAATTGCTGTTTAATAATTAGGGAAGGGGAGTAGTTAATCTGAAGCACCTCTGTCTTTGATATATTCAATTTATACCCTGCTACTTCCTTAAATTTATCTAAGAGGGTAAATAGAAGGGGGGACAGAGGACATCCCTGCTTAGTTCCTCGTAGCAGGGGGAAGGGTGTAGAAATATTCCCATTAATCTTAACATAGGCCATTGGGTTGTGGTACAAGCCCATGATGACTTGCCTGATCTGAGGGGAGAAGCCGAAGGCCTCCAATGCAGCCGACAAAAATGGCCATGCCAGCCGGTTGAAGGCCATCTCAGCATCCAGACTGAGTTCTAAGAAAGGGTCCCCCAACTGGGAGGCGTGGTAAAGCAGATGCAAGGCACGTTTTATATTATCCTGCGTCTGGCGAGACACTATAAATCCACATTGATCTGGATTTATTAAGTGTGGCATTATTTGCTCTAATTTGCTTGCTAGGATCATGGTATAAAGTTTATAATCAGTGTCTAACACTGAGATTGGACGATATGACCCACACTGGGTGGCGTCTTTTCCCAGTTTAAGTATACTAGATATCATGGCATACCGCCATGAGGAAGGTATCTGTTTTCCCTGCATAACCTACTCGCAGACCTCCTCCAAGACTATCAGTAAGAGGTCTTTAAAGGCCTTATAGAACTCTTCCATAAGGCCATCGGGTCCGGGAGAGTTCCCTGACCTGAGTTTGTTAAGTGAAGCTTCCAATTCCAGTCTGGAGACTGGAGCCTCCAGGTGTTTTATATTTCCCTGAGTTAGCTTTGGGAGTCTAAGCTTCTTCAAAAAAAGGGTTGTTGCCCGAGAGTTAAAAGGTTGATCAGGGGTATATAGTTTTAAATAAAAAGTTTTAAAAGTAGCTAATATTTCTGAGGGATTGTTACAACATTTCTGTCCTTATGGAGAATAAATTTGTGTTACTATGTTTTGTTGTATTCTCTGCCTAAGTCTATGTGCTAGGAGCCTTGTGGCCCTAGGGCCCTGTTCATAGTATTTCTGTTTTAGGCGCCGTGAGCTTGCTCTCTTTTGATATCCAAAATATGCTGGATTTGTTGTCTAGTGGCTTCAAGTAAAGGGCTTATTGCTTGGTCTCCTGCTGCATGTTGTTGTTGTAGTTCTATTAACTGTTTTTGGAGTTTGTCCAACTGTTCTGTTTGTTGTTTTTTATAATGAGCTGCAAAACTAGTAAAATCTCCCCTCAATACTGCCTTCAAGGTGTCCCATAGAGTGGAAGGGGTTATGTCGGGGGATCAGTTCTCTCTTAATATTTGTGGGATCCAGTCCGCTACCATATCCCTGAAATGTTTAAGATTTAACAAAAAGTTATTTAACCTCCATATGGTGCCTTTCCTTGGAGTCCATCAGTCTAACGTTGAGTACCTGCGAGTGATCTGATGGTGCGAATGGGAGTATCTGGCAACTGTGTATTAAAAATTGATATTCCCGGGATATAAGGCAGAGGTCTATCCGAGTGTATATCCCATGGGGTGCAGAGAGGTGTGTATATGCTCGTCCCGAGGGATGTAGAAAACACCAGGCATCCTGCCATCCCATTTCCTTAATATAAGTTAGGGTCAGTTTTTGGACAGAGGTACGTTTCGGGGGGTTGGATTCATTGTATCTTTATTATCATAAATCATGTTATAATCACCCCCCAAGAGTAGGACTCCCTGTTGGTATTCAGTTATCTTTTGTAGTAACTTACGAATTTCTGTTGCTTCAGACCCTGGGGGGCAGAAACCTGGCTAAGGTAAGTCGTTTTCCCTCGAGTGTTCCCACTGCTATAGCTAGGCAACCCTCTGGATCTTGGTATGTATGGGTAGTCTAGAAGGGGGTGGAGCGGGGGATCAGAATCTCCGTCCCCTTTCTCTTGCCCTTTTTATACGAGGAGGCGATCACCCGACTAAAGCCAGATTTTTGAATCTTTTGATGCTCTGCTTGATCAAGATGTGTCTCCTGCAGCAGTATAAATGCAGGTTTTTGTCTCATAAGCATAGAGAGCACTTTATACCTCTTGACGGGCTTATTAAGCCCGTTGACATTTTGAGATGAAATTAAAATCTTTGTAGCTAAAGCCATTTTATCCAAAAAGAACAATTCTGAGTTTCCTTCACAAGAGATAAATGCTGTATACTGCCATTAATTCCCCCTAAAGGGGTACCACTAATTCCTATAGTTTCTGGATCTTTCTTTCCCCCTTCCAAAATATTCAGTTCCTGCAGTTCCCTTTCACTGAGCTCAAAATACATGTCCTCCCCATGACACAGAGGTCTGTTTCCATGCACCAAATTATGTATTTTCTCAAGTGCTGTGACAACAAGATCCCATTCGGCTGTAAGGTTTCAACTAACACGGTAAACAAACCAAACAAACTAATCCTAACATAACCACAACATGTAACAACAAAACTTGTGTGGCTTCCAAGCCAGAGGCACCCTATAGTAAGTTTCTTGTTAGACCGCATACCTCTTGTGTGGAGGTTGTTGTGGTCAGGGGGAAAGGTAACAGCAGTAGCTGTTAGAGCCCACTCTCCACGGATAAGAATCCACAGAGTGCCCTGTGGGGCTGTAGACGTCATAGCCCACAATAACAACAGGGCGATATGTAGCTTCATGATAGACAAAAGCCTCAACTCCCGCCTCTGTCATTATTTCCCCCTCCCACCTCAGCCATTCCTTACAGTATCCACTTTATTGCCAAATGCCAATATGTCACCCTTGCAAAGAAAAACAAACAGAATTTTTAAAATAGTTCATAAAGGGGGGTCAGGGGTTTATCCACTGGATTAGTTTTCTCCTATCATGTTTAAGTAAAATTATTACTCCTAGAAGTGTACTACTCAGTTAACTATGCAGCAGTTTCTCAGATACCGTCCCTTTAAAGGGATAGGCCGCCAGTGTACCCTATTAACCCCTTACATAAGGAAAAGCTTATCGGGTGAAAAATAGCTTAATCATCTTGAATAATTTTAAAACCAAGCCTCAGAACTTCAAATAAGTCTCTAATAATAACTCCAAAATGTTACCATTGTTCCGTTGCACAGTCTCACTGTTTTCAGTTTGTAAGGATTACCGAGTAGCAAAAACCAGGTAGGCTTGTGTCTAGTAATAGAAGGCCTTTCCACGATATCAGCCTGATCTCATGTTGCAGTGGTCTGATCTGCTGTCTTCATTATATTTGGGCCCTGTAACAGCTTCCGAATGTCCGCATATGAGGATCGGTTCCTTCGTCCTTTGATCAGCTCCAGTTGCTCCTTCTCATTTGTTTGACCTCTATTCCTCTGAGGTAATGAGCACTTCCCTGGGTTCTGGTTGGTTGTGTGAGTGTCTTTAGTCCTCTATTGCAATAAAGCTTGCTTGGCATCTTGTGCGGACTCATAAATCTCTGTGCCAGTACCCC
Source organism: Neoceratodus forsteri (assembly GCA_016271365.2). Lineage (NCBI taxonomy): Eukaryota > Metazoa > Chordata > Ceratodontiformes > Ceratodontidae > Neoceratodus > Neoceratodus forsteri. Next base: position 430,171,598 of record CM057452.1, read on the forward strand.
AATATACTTTCAGACGTGCAGGGTATGGTGTCGTGAAACGTATTTGGTGAGATTTCAAAGTTCTCAGAACTCCTGCATATTCCATTCTGCTCCTTAAAATATCCGTCAGATAATCATGATCAAAAAGTAGGCGAGATCCGTTATAATCAACTTTTTTTGCTGCCCAGGCTGCCTTTAACACCATCTCTTTATCTCTATAACTAGAGAATTTTATAACAATAGATCTTGGCCTGGCTGTCAGGTCTGCTGGGCAAGATGCCAGTGCATGGTGAGCTCTCTCAAGGCAGAATCGAAAAGATTCTGGCAGGGGTATGACATGTTTAATTAGGTTGCTGATAAAGTCTACCATCTGGCTGGTTTCGGAGCCCTCCAGCAAACCATATATGTGGAGGTTGTCTCTTCTCAATCTGGATTCCAGATCTTGGCATTTGTTATGGAGGGCTTCCTGTTGCTCCAGGAGATAATCTACTGCCTGCCGTAGTCGCACTGTTGTGTTCTCTGTCTGGGATACCCGCTGTTCCATCTCCTGCACATGGACCTCCACTGCGGTGAGTTTACTGTTCAAGCTGCGGAATTCTGCTTGTTTTTTTTGTCTAAATTGTTTTATTTCTGTCATCAGTGCCTCAAATCGAGATCGGGAGAGAGTTTCTTTCTCGGTGTTGGTATCCATCTCCGAGGTACGTTCACTACTCGTAGAAGAGCCACTGCTTTCACTGTGGAGGCCTGAATGTAATCGGGAGCCATCTTGTTGTTCTGGTGCTGTTTCAGCCCAAAATTTCGACATTTTACTTTCCTCCAGATATTTAGGTGGCATTTTATATTGAGATTTCTGGTTGCACTAGCTTCAAAAATGGCTTTATTTGGTCGGGCGGGCAGGAGCTGTGGAATTAAGCTGCCATATAGGTGATGACATTAGCGGAAGTCAATTTAACGGATATTAACTGGGTTAATCTTGGGACAAAAACTTCAGACGAACAACACTTCCTGGAGGCATTCAACCTAGCAGGACTGGAGCAAATGGTGGAGGAAAATATCACGGGGGATAATATGCTGGACTTGATAGTAAGTAACATTCCAGATAGAATACAGGAATATATGGTACGTGCACCTATGAGATCCAGTGACCACAATATGGTTGTTTTTTCTTTAGCAGGATATATAGGCAAAACCACTGAGAATACTGTAATAAAAAATTATGAGCAGGCAGATTTTGTTAGCATGAGGCAGGAGTTATAAACATGGGAATGGGAGAATTGTTTAAACATCAAACATTACAGCATATGTGGGACGTATTAGAAAACAAAATCAGTAATTTAGTTACAGTGTATGGCCCAACCAAAACGAAATACAATGAGACTGGTAGAATTCCACCATGGATGTCAGGAAGTGTCAAGAAATGTTTAAAAAAGAAAAAAAAGGGCTTATGCAAGGGCAAAAACCAGTGGGAATCAGGCTAGTTGGGATTACTTTAAAAAAAAAACTAAAGGGTACCTAAACAAGCAGTTTTTTTAAAACTGCAAACTCCAAAATCTGTCTTCATAGCAGGGTAAAGTAAAGGCTGCTGTTTACATTTATGCTAAAACTGCATTTATGCAAATAACATAAATGCAGTTTCATAGCTTTTGAAAAATGCAAACATCAGCCTTTCACTTTCAAACAAGCATTTGTCAATGCTGAATGTTTGCTTGCTGGCACTGGCATTGGTAGTGTAGAAGTTACAGAGCTGCATAATAGGAATGGCAGCAAAGTATTGAACTGAAGCCAACCCCACCACCACCCTGCAGAGAGTGACAGGCATTGTGATGTGCCTTTGGGTCGCCAGGCATAACTACCACGCCATTTCACCACACCCTACCCTGCAGACACTGACAAGTGTCACGGTGTGCCTTGGTGTTTTGGTTCTTCTTTGCGCACCCCATTCCATCAGGAAATACGTGAGATGGGTGCGTATAGGAGAATGGGGTGAAGTTTGGGCCTGAAGAGTCCGAGGCACACCTTGATGCCTCTCACTGGCTGCAGGGTGTGGGTGGGGGTGGAATGGTATGAGCATGACAGGCAAGAATCCCCAGTCACACCCCTGATGCCTGTCATTCTCTACACGGTGGGGCATTATGGTCGGAAACCCTAACTCCTCAGGCATTCATTGGTATTTTCACTCCAAATTTTCAACATGTTTTTTTTGTGACCCCCACCTCATGAACAGTGGCAATATCAGTTTGTTAGCCGAAAACTGCTTTTGCACAGCGACTATGGCATTTGGCACCACAGGTGCAAAACACATTCCAACAGGATGTGAAAAATGACAGCGGTACTGTTCATGGAGTGTAAAAATGGCAATGTTGAAAATCTTAAAAACTGGTGAAGTCACGACGCATGAGAAACTGTGCAATGCACACCAGAATATAACTAGTTCGGGATTTTTTACAGCAGATTGTTAACACAGGCATTTTGGGACCTCCGATCATGAACAGTGTCAGTGTGATTTTCTTTATCTGTCCCGAACAATGATTTCCCACAGCTACTACAAGATTTCTGTGCTGAAAGTGTGAAAACACATTTCAGCCATGTTATGGAAAATGACAGCTGTACTGTTCATAAGAAGGTGGAAAATGCCACTGGTGAAAATCTGACTGAAAATATTACAAATTCATGAATTTACGAGAGTGCGTGGAAACTGCGCAATGCTCACTCGTAACACAGTCATTTTATGGAGTTTTGTCACCAAATTTTCAACATAGCCATTTTAAGACCTCTGCTCATGACCAGTGTCACTGTGATTGTCTTAATCTGCCCCAAACATTAGTTTCGCACACCGACTGTACCATTGTGCGCTACATGTGCGGAAACACATTTTGGGCAAGATGTGAAAAATGGTAGCTGTACTGCTCATAAGGAAGTGCGGTAAAATGGCACTGTTGAAATTCTGGTGTGCAAATATTACAAATTCGCAAACTTGCCAGCGTGCGTAGGAACTGCGCAACGTGCGCTCCTAAAACAGTCATTTTTGGGAATTTTTTCACCAAATTTTCAACATAGCCATTTTAACACCTCTGCTCATGACCAGTGTCACTGTGACTTTCTAAACGTGTCCCATACATTGATTTCGCACACCGACTGCGCCATTGTGCACTACATGGGCGGAAACACGTTTTGGGTGAGATGTGAAAAATGACATCTATACTGCTCATAAGGAGGTGTGGCAAAATGGCAATGTTGAAAATCTGGAGTGAAAATATTGAAATTTCGCAAACTTACGAGCGTGCATAGGAACTGCGAAACGATGCTCGTAAAACAGTCATTTTTAGGAATTTTTTCACCAAATTTTCAACATAGCCATTTTAAGACCTCTGCTCATGAACCATGTCACTGTGATTTTCTTAATGTGTCCTGTACATTGATTTCGCACACCAACTGCACCATTGTGCGCTACATGAACGGAAACACATTTTGGGTGAGATGTGAAAAATAACAGCTGTACTGCTCATAAGAAGGTGTGGTAAAATGGCAATGTTGAAAATCTGGAGTGCAAATATTGAAAATTCGCGAACTTACGAGTGTGCGTAGGAACTGCGCAACGCACATTCGTAAAACAGTCATTTTTAGGAATTTTTATACCATATTTTCAAAATAGGCTTTTTGAGAGCCCACCTTATGAACACTGGCAGTGTCATTTCGTTAATCATTCCAGAAAGGTGATTTCGCGCAGTGGCTGCGAAATCACCCTTCGGGCCCTAGTAACGCCATGACAGTGCAAGAATTCATGAGGAGGGGTCCCAAAAACCCCATGTTGAAAATTTGGTGCAAAATTTCCAAAAAATGTCTGAGATATGCAACAAAGCTGAAAAAACCCTATCTATCCCATTATACAGCTTACCGGCATTTCCTCAGTTCAAGGTCGGCTTTGAAGAGTGCAGACGTGTTCCCGTCCACCAAGATCGTCACGCCGGACTCAGAGGTAAGGTATGGGGTGAGAGGGGTGTGGGGAGGCAGGTGCAGTGGTGGGTGCGGGTTGTGGGGGCAGGGGAGACTGCGAGGACCGTTTTTCTTTACAGTTTTTGTTTTAAAAGGCGGCGTGGGGCGTTTGCCCACGCTGGGGTGGGCTCCCAGCGTGGCAGAAGCTGACTGGGGGCCTGGAGCTGGCGGAGGATTGGGCACCCCGTCCGACCATGGCATCTTACGCTGGGGTAGACTCCAAGCGTGGCACCCGTACGGGAGGGACACAGTGGAGACGACGGGGATTGGGCACCCCTGCCGGTTATATGTAGCCACGCTTGGGTGGGCACCCAGCGTGGCATATGAAACTGTGTTTGAAGGCAACACAGCCAACAGGGATTGGGCACCTCCCGCTATACAGTGCGATGCTTGGGGGAGCAGCAGCAGCAGCAGCATATGTGTGTGTGTGTGTGTGTAGGGGAGGCGTGCATGAGCAGGCGATATCTGCTCACTGCTCACTGAAGCATAGCTCCCCTTTCAACTGTATGCCACTACATTTTGGAGCTGTCATAGACAGCTCCAGCAGGCATTGGAGAACTGCGGCCGCGCCAGCAAACACACTGACTGAATTGGAAGAGGGCTGACACACCTCTGAAAACTCTGATGATGGCACTATGTTTCTTGCACATGCATGCAAGCAAACATAAAAACAGCCTTGATTTCTCCCTAAGATGTCTGCCAAGTGTGTTAAGTGATGAGTCATGAAGACATCATAGGAGCCAGAAACAGAGATCCACATATATTTCTATAGTGCTAACTAGTCCTTCTTTCCCTCTTTATTTTGAATTGTTGTACCAGAAGAAAAAATTACTCACCTTAGTAATGTTGTTTCTTCTAATGGAGTCTTGCTATATTATAGACATTAACAGTTTGATCCAGCTCTAGAACTGCCCCGGAGTGAAATGGTTAAAACCATTCCAAAATAGAATTTTGGCACGAGAGCAGCTCTATCTGTGTCATTTCAAACTTGAACTGTCAGATCTTTACGAGCCAAACTCACTAAGGTCTGTGTGGAAGCTGTAACCTACACTAGCCAAATGGCTACCTAAATAATAACAACCATTGATGGTCCCAACACCCAAGACTCAAGTCAGGGGACCAGAAATACTAACACCATTCTAATAATATGAAAATGGAACATAAGTATAATAAAACACACACACGCGTACACATACACACCCCAAAGTCCCAAAGGGGACAAAATGCTAACAGGACATAAGTAGTGCCCACACTAAGTTGCCCGCACCCCACCAAGTAGAGGTTCTGAGAGGGGCAGGTTGGGGGGGAGGTCTATAATATAGCAAGACTCCATTAGAAGAAACAACATTACTAAGGTGAGTAATTTTTTCTTCAAACAACATGAAGTCTTGCTATATTATAGACATTAGCAGAATACACAGCAGTACCTCCATGGAGGAGGGCAGAACCTACTTAGGAATAGGCTCTGAAGAACAGCTGTGCCAAAGCGAGCATCTCTCCTGGCCTGGACATCCAGGGAGTAATGCTTGGTAAAAGTGTGTACCGTTTTCCAAGTAGCAGCCTGGCAAATCTCTAATAAAGGGATATCTCTGGCAGCAGCTAGAGACGCAGCTGTACCCCTGGTAGAATGAGCCCTCAAACTGGGGGCTCTGCCCACTTTCTGATAACAAAATTGGATACAAGAGACAATCCACCTGGCTATTGATCTCTTAGTGGCAGGTTTGCCTTTCCCAACTTCACCATAGGTAAGGAAAAGTTGGAGGGATTCGAACCTGTGACCTTTGGCACGCCTATATAATAACTAAGAGCTCTCTTAACATCCAGGCTGTGCAACCTCCTCTCACCCAAGAGGATGATCAGTGAAAATACTGGAAGGAGATAGATTGATTAAGATGGAAATCTGAAACCACCTTAGGCAAAACTTCCTATTAGTCCTAAGGACTACCTTATCCCTGTGGAAAGAAATAAAGTCAGTCTCCACTGACAAGGCTTGCAATTCACTTATGCGTCTGGCAGAAGTGATAGCCACTAGAAAACAGTTTTCCAAGTTAGGTACTTAAGCTCTGCAGAAGACAGAGGTTCAAAAGGGGGTTGCATTAACTGGGCAATGCAAACATTAAGGTCCCAAGCAGGGGCCGGTTCCCGAAAGGGAGGATTAGTATGGAGTAATCCCTTAAAAAACTTGGAAAACACAGGATGAGAGGAAAGAGGATGACTTTCCTGCTGACACAAAAGCAGACACAGCTGCCAAATGAACTCTCAGGGTAGCTGGTCTGAGACCCAAGGAATTAAGATGTACCATGTAATCTAACAAAATGGGCAATTCAGCAGATTCTGGGGAAATATTTTTCCCAGCACACCAAATGGAAAACCTTTTCCATTTAGAACTATAAGTAGCCCTAGTGGAAGGCTTTCTGGAAGCCTTTAGGATCTCAAGAACACCCTGAGAGAGGTGTAAATCAGCAAACTCTAACTCCCCAAGAGCCAGGCCTTGAGGTTGAGGGATTTGAGGTCCGGATACCAAACCCTTCCCTGGGCACAAGTCAACAGATTGTGATTCCTGGGGAGGCACAGGGGAAGATGGACTGTCAGAGACAGAAGGAGTGGGTACCAGGGCTGCCTGGCCCAATCCGGGGCAATCAGAATCACCCTGCAAGGCTGAGATCTGATTTTGACTAGTACTTTGAATAGGAGAGAAGGGGAAAGTAGAGGAACTTCCTCCCAATCCAGAAGAAGGGCATCCAGGGGAACTGAGCCCAGCACTGGAGGCCTGCAACAGAACAGAGGAAGTTTGTGATTGTCTGGGGCTGCAAAAAGATCCATATGAGGGATGCCCACCTGGCAAAACTATCCCCAGCACTTGAGGATCCAGGGACCATTCGTGATGGCCCTGGGAAATCCTGCTGAGGGCATCCGCTAGGACATTGTCCTTCCCTGGAAGATGAACTGCTATGAGGGAAGTGTTCAGGGAATAGGCCAGAGACCACAACTTCATTGCCTCGGTGCACAAGGCCGAAGACCGAGTGCCCCCGTTTGTTGATGTACCACATTGTTGTGGTGTTGTCTGTTCTGACTTGTATCACCTTGTCGTGACAGATGCAGAAAAGCTTGAAGAGCTAAAAAGACAGCTCTGAGTTCCAGCAAATTGATGTGAAGCAGAGATTCCTGGGGACCAAACTCCTGAGGGAAAGGTCGCCCATGTGGGCTCCCCAACCCAGAAGGGAAGCATCTGTAGTGAGAGTCAAGTCGTGAGAAGGGGAAATGAAGGGACCCCGCTTAATTGCTCTGATCCTGCCACCACTGGAGAGCTAGGATCAAGGTTCGAGTCACTGGGACCAACTTGGAAAGGGGGTCTCTTCTCTGAGACCAAAAGGTTCTCAAGTGAAACTGAATGTCTCTATCTGAAATCTGGCTCCTGCACAACAGCTGTGGATGCAGCCATGTGCCCCAGGAGCTGCAGAAAGTGTCTTGCTGGTCGAGAGACCTGCAGAGTGAAGGAAGAGGCCAGAGTCACTAAATTCCTTACCCTTTCTGGGGGAAGAAAGGCTCTGTCTAGCTTTGTGTCCAATTCTGCCCCTATAAAGGTGAGTACCTGGACTGGTTCCAGAACCGACTTTGGTAGGTTTAGCAGAAAACCCAGGGAGGTGAGAAGCTGCTGGGTGACCTGCAGGTGAGATTTTACCTGTTCTGGGACTGGCCTACAATGAGCCAGTCGTCTAGATAGGGAAAACAGCAATCCTCTGCCTCCTTAAGTGGGCCACTGCCACTGCTAGACACTTTGTGAATACCCTTGGAGCAGAGGTAAGGTCAAGGGCATTGCTCTGAACTGGTAATGACCTGAGGGCAGTTAGAATCTGAGGTACTTTCGATGGGATCTTCTGATTAGGACATGGAAATAGGCATCCTTGAGGTCCAGGGAGGCTAGCCAGTCCCCTGGCCTCAGGGACGGTAAAATCATTGCCAGAGTTACCATTTTGAACTTTGGTTTCAGAAGATGCTTGTTCAGATATCTGAGATCTAAAATGGGCCGCCATTCTCCTGTCTTTTTTGGGGTAAGGAAGTATCTGGAATACAGACCCCTGCCCTGATGCAGGGGAGGAACCCTTTCTACTGCTCTGAGAGCTAACAGGGATGAGACCTCTGTTTCCAGAGCGAGGGTCTCTGAAGCACTTGTAGTAGAAAGTCTGCTTCTCAACTTGGGAAACTTTTGAAGCTGAGAACCAGACCCTGGCTTACTACTTCCAGAACCCACTTGTCTGAGGTTAAAGAAGCCCAATTCTGACTGAAGTAAGCCAGCCTGCCCCCACTGGTACAGGAGAATCGGCCCTGGGCACCCCATCAGGGTGCCTGTTTCTGAGGAGCTTTAGGCTGGGGGTGGGAGCAGGTCTGCCCACCCTCGTCTGCCCCTGCCTCTGAAGAAGCCCCTCTGAGCATAGGCAGAGGAGGCCTGAGTCTGGTAGAAAGGCCTGTGAAAAGGCCTCACCCCTACCCCTGGGGCATGCCTTTGAGGAGTGGCTTGCCTCCTTAGCCTGGGCACTCTTGTAAGTAGTCCTATATTCATCCATCTTCTTCATGTAATTCTCTGTCAGCTCTCCAAGCAGAGAATTTCCCACCACAGGAAAATCCATAGCCTTAGTCTGGGTATCCTGTGACAAACTAGTACACCTGAGCCAGGCCAACCTACGAAAAGCTACAGATGTGGCCATGACCCTAGAGGAAACATCATTAACATCCACAGCAGCATGAAACTGAACCTTAGAGGCTTCAATGCCATCAGCAGCCACCTGTTCTAGTTCACTAGCCAGCTGGCCATGGGCCTGCTTGGCCAATTGCATAACAGTATCCCATCTAGATTTCTGATACCTAGCTACATAAGCCATATAATTTGCTTGCCTGAGTCCCAGAGAGGCTGCCATATACTGTTTTTTGCCATGGCATCAATCTTCCTGGAATCCTTGTCAGGAGGATGTGAAGCCAAGGGAATATTAGCTTTATCACAGGCAGCAGCCTGAACTACCCCAACATGACTGCATTGCTGAGAAAGGAATTCTGTATCAGGCCTGACAATGTATACCTTCTGTCCATCTTTTATCTACAGGAGGCACAGAATTAGAGCTTTTAAAATTTTAATTGTTTGTTTCCTAAAAGACTTATGTAAAGGAATAGACAATCTCCTAGACTCTGGAATATCCATCATTTCTACAAAATCAGGCTCCTCTTGCTCATCCACAGCCTCTTCTAAAGGAAGCTGGAGGGTTTCAGCAACTTTTTTATAAAACATAAAATGAGATGGGGACTCAGACAGCATAGGGGGAGATTCTAAAGGTCTGTCTGGGGAGATGTCCGGTTCAATGGGCACACCCAGACCTTCCCAGCCACATTCATACTGTTCATAATCCTCCTCCCCTCCTCTGGTTCATAAAATTCCTCAATATCATAATCCTGAACCACTGGGACCGGACGAACTGACCTTTTACCAGATAGTGGTGGTTCGGACGGACCCTGAGACAGTGACTGGACAATTTGTATGGCTTTTGCTATCTCTGCAGCAGTTGGAGAAGGAATTTTGGACTCCAGACCTGCTGATTTTCTTGTTTTCTTTACTGGAATTGGTTCCTCAGAACCAGCTTTTCTTTTGCCCGAGGAAGTCTGGCCCTGGTCAGAGGGCACTCCCTCTGGTTCGGTTGGCACCGAACCGGGCTGGCCATCCGGGTCAGCGGACTTTTTGGCCTCTCGTTCCCTGAGCCTGCCCAATCTTTTTTCCAGGGTGGCTGCAGGGAAATTCTTACATACCTGGCAGTCTGACTGGAGGTGGTCAAACCCCAGACAATAAACACATGTGGTGTGTGGGTCAGCCTTGGCAAAGACTTCCCCACAAACATCACAGTGTTGAACCCAGTGGGCCCGGTTTTTCTTTTGGGTTTCTCAGACATAATGCCAGCCTAACCAAAACTTGCTCCTTTTAACGGCAGTGCTAGGTAAGACACCCTTATCGGTTCCTAACCGTGTCACGGGTATTGGAAAAACGTAATAAACTGCTTTTTAGAACCGATAAGAACCGGAACCGCACTTCAAAATAGTAACTTTTAGTTTTAAATGAGTTTAAATCCACTGATCGGTTCAAAACCGAACCGATAACTTACAAGTTCCACACAGACAAAACCTTCATTTACTTACGGTTACCACAGATAGAGCTTGAACTGAACGGTTTTATGTTAAATAAAACTATTCTCGTTTAATCCAACCGAGAAAACACTTTTAAACCGAGAAATGAACCAGCAGAAGGAGAAATCTCCGAGCGACTGTTCACTGAGGCGGAGTAAAGAATCTGACAGTTCAAGTTTGAAATGACACAGATAGAGCTGCTCTCGTGCCAGAATTCTATTTTGGAATGGTTTTAACCATTTCACTCCGGGGCAGTTCTAGAGCTGGATCAAACTGCTAATGTCTATAATATAGCAAGACTTCATGTTGTTTGAATGATCAACACCATGTATTAACTCGTGGATTATTTTGATCATTACAAATGTTAGGCTATGATTTTGTTCATTTTGTTTACTTTAACTTGCAGAAAAATGTTTTGCAATCCAGCTGACTTTTTCTTTGGCAAACTGCATTACAGTACAACACTTCAAATACCTGATGATCTAGTGGTTATATAATGCACTGAATTTTGTTTTTGTTAACCAGGAGAGACACACTAAGCTGAAAGCTTGTTTACAGGTGTGGCCTGGGAGCATAAGGAAGTTCAGTGACTTGCTCAGGGTCACACAGCAAAGTACCAGTCTTGTTCAGTTCCAAAGCTTATGCTTTCTTGTTAATCCACAAATAAGGCTTTATTTTTCCATGTGAACCCCCTGCACCTAGTCTGCCTTCTGTTGAACACCCCAGCGTCCATACCCTGTCCTTAGTAATGCTTGGTGCCGCATATGAGCTTACGGTCTCTTGAAGAGAATTATCAAACCTCAGATCGTAATCTTGTACCTCAGAAAGTTGTGCACACCTATACTGATACACATCATCAGCTGGCACTGTTAAAAATGCCTCCCAAATCACTCTCCAGTCCACATTCTCAATGTTTGACTTCTGCTCCCACAGTAAACATTGAGTGGATCACCGCCCTTCTGCACAGTGAAGGTAGCATGTATATTTCCCTGTTGTGTTTTTTTCCACCTCATTAACCAACAATTAGGTCTTCCTGGAGGGCCAAGCAATAAGCATCATGACCCACCAGAAAAACTGCTGTTCATGCCCTCATAAGGGCTGCACTTACAATGGATAACAATATTATTAGCAGGAGAGGCATACTAATACTTTGAGCGAATCCACCTGACTGCCAGTGTCAGTCTACTCCTTTACCTGTGATCTGCAGAACCTCAAAAGACAGTTCCCAGCAATTCTTCTCCAGAACATTTCTGTGCTCTACTCCACAATGCGAGTTGGCTGGCTACCACCCTTCCAAATCTTGAATGAGCCATACACAACTCCCTCAATACTGTCCTAAGAAACGTCAACATCCCCCACCCCCACACGAGGATAATCTCCCTACACCAAATTCAAGTAACAGTTTAGGTGCAGCCTTGCCACTCTGAGTATTTGTCATCGCTGGCTACTCTCATCCACAGTCAGGTAGTGATCACGATGCTGGCCAGCCCCGCATTTCAGATCTCACAGTGATCTGCTCAGCGTCCTCCTTCATGTCTTCAGCTAACCTGAATATAGCTGTACCCTGCTAGAATGGCCTCTTCAGTAGCTTTCTGGCATTCATTCTTCTCACCTGCTTCCCACACCAAAAACTGGTGAGTTCACTACCCTTCTGCGTCATTAATGTGTTTTGTACAATCTCCCGTGTTATATTTACATATTAATAATAAGCATGATCTTCTGGTAAGCCAGGCTGATACAGGTACTGTAGCAGCATGGCACAAGTGGAAAAATAGACTTTCCTACCCATACAAGATCTAAGCCACCTATGATTAGGCACTATTAAATGACATACATAATGATGTGCACACCCATCATTTAATAGTGCCTAATCAAAGGTAGCTTAGATCTTTTAAGGATAGGAAAGCCTGTCATTCCCCTTGTTCCCTGCTGCTATGAGCCTGTCTTACTGGAAATACATGTTTATATTTGATATGTCAAAAATAAAACAGGGACTGTACTAGCATTCATGATCAGAAGGGTGATGAGCACACCAGTTTTCAGTGTGAGGAGGAATTGTGAAGAATAAATACCAGAGGGGGACTGAGAAGACCACTCTTGCAAGGTACTGCTGTATTCAGGGAAGAGGGAAGACAGAAGGAGAGAAATATGAGCAGATTACTGTGAGAAATAAGATATGGGCTGCCAGCACATTGGTCACTACCTGACCCCATTGTCCTGGCCAACATTCCCTTTCCCATAAAACCAGTTCATGCAATTGTCCAAGGTTGTGTGTGGATATTAATGTATGAAATTGCTGCCACTACACGCTCAGTCACTTCCCTACCAGTCTAGTATTGCTTGTAAAGCAATTTGGGATACAATGTGTATGAAAACCACTATATAAATGCAGATTCTTATTATTATTATTGTTATTATTTCCCATGGAAAAAGAAAACAAGTCAAGCATATATCTGAATTTCAAGAAAGTATGAACTCTAACACTGGACTGCACAAGAACTTTGCTACAAAAAAGTCGTGGCTCTAGGGGGTGGTGAAGGGTGTAGCTGCAACCCCCCCACATAGTAACATACTTGCTTACTGCTGCTGCATTTCAGTTTGTTGAATAAGTCTGGTTTATTGATTGCACAAATATTTACATTCAAGCTATGGATTACATTTGTAGGTTCTGTCAAAAACGTACTAGAAAAGAAGAATAGCAGAAAATATAAAGATTTAATAAAAATGTAAAAAGTGCATATTAAGCATGCACACCACCACAGCACCCCCATTGTAGCATCCTGGATCCACCATAACCACTAGGCCACCAGGTTATTCAAGATTTGTACTGCACTGTGGTTTGCCAGAGAGAAAGTCGGTTGGATTAAAACACATTTTCAGCATGTTAAAGTAAACAAAATGAACAGAACCATAGCCTAACATGTGCATTATACAAAAGAATGCACATGGTTTTGACCATTTGGGTAAAACAATTCTATACAAAGGGAAAAAAGAACTAGTTAGCACTATAGAGAGCCATATATCTCTTCTGACTTTGGCTCAATGATGTCATCACATAACACATTTGTGCCATTTTAGGAAGCAGGTAAGACATGTTTTTTGAAATTGGAAGGCTGATTTTACAATTTTCAAATGCTCTGGAACCACATTTAGGTAAATTATGTAAATGTAATGTTAGCATTAATGAATACAGCAGACTTTCCTTTAGTCACCTACAGAGTCAGATTTTTGAATAGTTTGCTGTCAAAATCTTGTTTAGGTATCCTTTTTAAGGAATCTAAAAGATGGATGAATCTAGCTAGAAAATCCTGCAAACTCAGGTTGGCAAGCACAGTAAGGGGCAACTACAAACCATTCCATGCCTAAGTTAATACTAAGAGGGGAACATCCAAGACTATTGGACCACTTAAAAACCCAGAAGGCAAGTTAGTTGTAGACAACAGTGAAAGGGCAGAGTGCTATAATGATTATTTTACATCAGTATACAATAGCAAAACTGTAGCAACAAAAATGCATTTATTCAGCACAGATGAAGACAGACTACTTATTAACGTTGATGACATTAGGGATAGATTATTAAGGCTGGATCAAAACAAAGCTTAGGGACTTGACGGCCTACACCCTAGACTCATCAGGGAATTGGTGTCAGAATTGGCAGGGCCACGGTCCATGCTGTTTCAACCATCTCTTGATCAAGGGGAAGTGCTGGAGGTCTGGCGTCAGGCAAACGTGGTGCCAGTTTATAAAAAGGGCTCAAGGCAGGATGTGTGGAATTATAGGCCCGTCAGCCTAAGTACTGTCCTGGGTAAGGTCTTGGAGGGTGTCATCAAGGACCATATAATTGAATATATGCATCAGGCAGGTGACATTGATGTCACACAACATGGTTTCACGAAGAGTCGTTCCTGCCAAATGAACCCTCTTGAGTTTTATGGTAAAGTTAGCAAGGCACTTGACGGAGACTCAGTGAATGTAATTTTTCTTGATTTCTCTAAGGCATTTGACAAGGTCCCGCATGGGGAAACTGGTGGATGCGCTTATAGAGCACAACATTAAGGGGAACATAACCTGTCGGACAGAATCATGGCTTTCCAACAGAAAACAAAGGGTCTATATTAGGGGATCCTATTCAAAATGGTCGGAGGTACCCAGTGGAGTACCCCAGGGCTCGGTATTGTAACCATGTTTGTTCAACATCTACATCTCAACTTTGTCTTGTAAAAATGATGTCTGATTATCAAAATTTGCAGATGATTCCAGATTAGGTAAAAAAAAAAACTGTTTTGAGGATGCTGTCTCTCTACAGGGGGCCTTAAGTGAAGTGAGGGATTGGTCTAGGAAGTACAGCTTGTCATTCAACACGGAAAAATGCACCATAATGCACTTTGGGAAAAATAATAGTACGACACCTTATATGCTAAACGGTAATGTCTTGAAAGTAGTCTCTGATGAGAAAGATCTGGAAATCAGAATTACACATGACCTCAACTTTAAAAAACATAGCAGCATGGTGATAAAGAGGGCAGGTAGCATATTACATTGTATTATCAGACACATCAAGAGCAGGGATAGAAAGGTGCTGATGACATTGTATACCTCACTAGTCAGTCCACACATGGAGTACTGTGCACAATTCTGGTCTCTGGGCTATAAAACACAGATTCAAGCATTAGAGAGGATACAGAGGAAGGCTACACAGCAGATCCCGGAACTGAAGGCTAGGGAATATGAGGAGAGACTGGGGGAGCTGGGGATGTACTCGTTGGAGTTTCGGAGACTTAGGGGGGATATGTGCCTAGTTTATAGGGCACTGCATGATGAAGGTCTGTGGGAACAGTTTGGTCTAATTACTAAGGAGTCGGGGTACTGCACCAGAGCACACCCATTGCAGATAAAAGGGGAGAGGTTCCACACACATAAAAGGAAGCATTGGTTCAGCATTAGAGCTGCTAAAATATGGAATAGCCTTCCAGTAGAGGTAGTAGTTAGTAAAATCATGACTGAGTTTAAATCTAAATTCAATAATCACCTGATACTAAAAAAGATCCAGGGGTATAGCGTATAAAATTGAAGCGAGCTTTATGGACTCCGGTTTTCTTTGCTCTGATGAACCTATGTAACCTAAGTTACTCTAAGTCCTCGCCTGATTTCGCCACTGGCAGCTATCTCCGCACTCTGAAGGGGCCATTTCCAGGTATGACTCATCCTTCCCTTCCCTATCCCTTACCCACACATCTCTCCTGCTCCTGTCTACCTCCCTGCACTTAATCAGAGGAATGAGTTCACTTGAGCTAATAATTTGCACTTTTTGTTCTGTCTGAGGTGCTCCCAGATTGCACTCGCACTGTGTTAACTTGCCCTTCACAACTGATTTTTTTCTCTCGCTTTTCTCCGGTAACGTTTCCCCCCCATCTTTATTCTCTCCTTCCCCCAGCTGGTTTCCCGTCTACCCCTCTACCCTCCTTGATGTCCCCCCACTGGACCTCATTCATTCAATAACTGCTAAATAATCTGCTTCTTAACCGTGATCCAGTCCTGCAAGGAGTTGGCTCCAAGGCTACATTAAATTTCTGCACTATGTTCCTCAGATATGCCACTTGTAATTAAATGCATATTCCACAGCTCTGATATATTTAACTGCATGTTATGTTACAAATGTGACTGTATGATTATTTATATTTTTTAAGTGCATGTCTTGTTACAAATGTAATTGAATGTTTAATTTCTCGGTTATGATAAATGTTAAACTTTATGTCTAATTCGTCATCCAGTTGCACCCCCCTCCCCCCGGTCGCACTGGGAGACAAGCAACTTGTTGTTCAGTGTGCCTTCCTGGTGAAACATTTCAATAAATAAAATAAATGACCTATGTAGTGATGCCCCCACCCCTGAACAGTACCCAATCTCCCCTCCTGATCTGCCCACTCTATACCCACAGCCCTGCACCCCCCTCACTGCTGCTGCTATCTGCTGGACACCGGTTCATAGACACAGACAGTGATGGTGACCAGCACAGCCCTCCAATCACCACCTCGGTCGACCACCAGCTCCCTGGCCTGAGTGATCGCAAGTGTTATGTACTCACAATTGCTCACTGACAGCTGCTGGCAGAGAAGGGAAGCGGAGTGCTGTGCCAGTCACCACTGCTGTCTGTGTCTATGGACCAGTGTCCATGGTGAAGGGGGTGTGAGGCAGTGGGTATGGAGTGGGTGGGTAAGGAAGGGAAATGAGCAACTGTTCGGGGGAACTACTGGACACCAGGGTAAATAATGACTATTACATTATCAGCATGGGTGATCAGAGGGTTAGGGGACCACTAGCCACCAGAGTAACTTAAGGTTATACAGAGCATGGGTGATCGGGGTTTGGGGGACCACTAGCCAACAGGGTAACAAACGATTACTCACAGCATGGGGGATCAGGGGGTGGGGGACCACTGGAAGCCAAGAGAATACACAATATGAACAACATGAGTATTCAGGTGGAAGCAGCCTGTGGCTGTGATGATACCTATTTGGGGTGGCAGGAGATCCCCCTACATTGATTGCATGGCGAAGGCTGGCCAGTGGGTTTGAAAGGGCCAGAGAGGCAGCTGCTTTACCTGGCTGGTTCCAGGGTGTTTTTCTTGGTTTATGCCCATTCCACATTCTCTGGTGACAAAGGCACCATGTGCACATGCTCAGGCAAATGTGTGGCTGAGAACAGTGCCAACTGGCATCCTCCCACTCCTGGCTGTTCCGACTGCATTGCTATCTGCAGTCACTGGTTGCAGTATTGCAGCGGAGCCTGCTGTGTTCTCTCCCCAGAGGAGGAGATCATCCTGTGCGACAGTCAGTGCTCCTCTCTGCAGCCAACCCACAACATTCTGGGCTTGTTCTTGAACCTGGGTGGCCAGCATTGCCTGTGGTAGCCCTACTGCTGCACTGCCAAAATGGCTTACGTCTACCTTTTTATTTAATTTTTGTGAATGCCTCTGTTGTTGTTCTCCATTCATGTTTTTGATTTTTAAAGACAAACAATTAGATACCATCACTTTTACTTACGATGATGCCCTCTGCTTTCTCTCTCTCTCTCTCTCTCTCTCTATCTCTCTCTCTCTCCCCTGTCCCTGTCACTTTCTGACCTGCTGCTTTCCCTTCATACTTCTCACCTTTTCGGCATTCAAATGTTTAGTATTGGCCTTAGAATGGGGGTGGAGGGTGGGGAGTGGGGGTGTCTGATTGTTCAGCACATTCTTAATTTATAAACTTGAATTACAAAAAGTAGATGTATTTTTTTAAAGTAAGTTTATTTTTAGAATAATTTATATGTAAAAAAAAAAGCACCAGTAGCACTTTATTTAATTTAATGTTTATTTACCCAGGACACATAGAATAGCCCAGCTGAGATGTAACAGCAAGGATACTGGTGGGGTCCAACTTCAACCCAGTTTTACCACTGAGTGGCATGAAGCACAGGAAGGCTGAGTAACTTGCACAGGGCAACACAGAGAGTCCGAGGCTATGGTGGGATTTGTACCTGCCTCTCCTCCTAATTCTCAATTCTGTGCAGTAAGCACTAGACTCCACAAGAATGGATAGACCATTGGTCTTTTTCTGCCATCATTGTCTATGTTTCTGTTTCTGTTTCCATTACCTCCTTAAAGGAGAACAGTTAGCACTAACAGCCTCACACCCAAGTGAGGGGCCAGTTCCAGTTTGCACTTCATGTGCAAAAATGTTTTTTCCCTTACTGCTTACTGCAGTATAATAGATTGTATCAGACTGATTCTGCTGACTTGCAAGCTGACATTTGCTGTAACTATAAAGTCTCATAATCCTCT
Organism: Neoceratodus forsteri; assembly: GCA_016271365.2. Taxonomy (NCBI): domain Eukaryota; kingdom Metazoa; phylum Chordata; order Ceratodontiformes; family Ceratodontidae; genus Neoceratodus; species Neoceratodus forsteri. The sequence goes on from CM057452.1 coordinate 430,189,557, forward strand.
CCAGGTGACATCAGAGGAGGGCTGCAGCAGTGGGAGATTCAATAGCATGCAGTGCAGGTTAGAATCTGTGTAATCTCTGATCTTTTGTTTTCTGGTTCTGCTTTCTAAAGACACGTGAAGTTGCCGAAATTCACTCTGTTCCAAAATATGTGAATTTCAGCAACTTTGCTTCACTGATGACTGCAATTCGCATATTCACCCAACAAATTGGCTAAATTCGTGCAGTGATTCTGTGTGAATTGCCAGTTAGCAGGCAGATTTGACAATCTGTGTAGTTATTCGCCTGGCAATCTGGCCAATTTGCCAGTGAAAAACTACACAAACTGCATCTCTATGTAAAAATAAATACCTCCCCCCACCCACTGTGCTGTAATAACATACCCTCCTGCCTCCCAAAAGCATTCTAGTCATATGACCCTACTAGCACTCTCCTCCTCTCTTGCCCTTGTGAATTTCAAACAAGTAGAAAGTAGAGTGACACAAAAGTTCATACTCTTCCCCCCACCTGCGAGCCAAACACACTCCCCCTTGCTATCCCCACCCGAGTCCCACCACCTGGTCATGTCATACCCTCCCCACACCCAAGCTCATGGCCCCCACCAGTACACAGAAAAAATGTGACCTTTAATAAGGAAAACGGTTCTCTAGTGCAGAAGATCTGCTCTGTTCAGTGTCTATCTCAGTAGTGGTGCTGGTGCACAAATGAATGATGGCGTCTTTTCTCCTAGCACAACCCGACCAGCTGAAGTTTCAGCCAGTCTGGTTTTACTAGCTGAAAACTACGCCAGAACTCATTAATGCAGACCTGTTACTGAGACGGGCACTGAACAGAGCAGATGCTCTGCACCGGGGGACCCTTTTCTTGATTACAGGTCACATTCTTCTTGGTGCTGGTGGTGGGAGCAGGGTGGTGAGGCCAGAGGGGTGGGGTGGGAGTCTTATGACTTGACCAGGTGGTGGGACTTGGGTGATGGGAGGTGAAGGAAGTGTGTTTAGCGCACAGCTGGGGGAGGCTATGAATTTTTGTGTAACTACTTTTACTACTTGTTTGAAATTTGCAAGGGGGGGGGGGATAAGGATACCAGAGAGGGATGGGAGGTGGGTATATGGTTAGAAATTTTTTGGGAGGACTTCCAGTGACGTCACCGTATAGATGGCAGGCTGAGTCCGTGTCTCCTCTGATTCCTGCAAATAAACCCGACCAAACTCCTACATCAACATTCAGATCTCAACCAAATGGCATAAAATGACTACAAAGAATCCAGGGAGTGACAGTTTGATCAGGTCCCAGGCATCTACTAATACTAAACCAACGGATGCAAACGGATCAAGCCCAGTGGCCTCCCACTACAGTGGCAATTCATCCCCAGCGAGTGAATTGAGTCAATGCCTAGACACTGATACTGAAATGGAAACCCTATCAAGGTCTTGATTTGAAACATTACTAAATGAAATACTTTCCGAACAGAAACTCAGCAAAAATTCTGTATACGCAATGCAAAACTTACTGCTGTGGAGGCTAGAATTCAGACCGTGGAGGAACAGATCTCGCAGACCAAAGACACAATCGTGCAGCTACACACAGCAATTGACTTTTTGTTAGACCAGTAAGAATTATTACAGCAAAAATGTCAAGATCTGGAAGTGCACTCCAGATGAGATAAGCTACGTGTTTATGGGTTACCTGAGGGAGCTGAGACCGATTGCATGACTGACTTTATGGAAAACTTACTGCAGCATGTTCTGAGCGTGCCTTCCCAGCTTCAGTTTCACATTGAACGGGCCCATCGAGCTCTCACTCCATGCCCCACGGATCCTAATGTTTGACCGTGATCGATAGTAATTAAATTTTCAAGTTACAAAGACAAAGAACATATTTTGCCCCTGGCATGGAGCACTAAACAGGTGGAATACAATGGAATGCGCTTGTTTTTTGACCAGAACTACCCACCAGAAGTCCTTTAGAAAAGGGTGGCTTACTCTGGGCTTCTACGTGTCCTGCGAGCTCACCATCTTGAATTTCACCCCCCCCCCCGTCCAGCTTGCCTTAAGATCTTTTGGGAATCAGGACCGGAGGTATATGCGACACCTGAGAAGGCACAGCAAGCTCTAAAAGCACACGGCATGACAGATCCGGCGGTGGTGAGGGAAACAACGAATCCGCAACATCAGCGTGCTGCTTTGAAATCAGGAGGCCTGCAGTGGCACTGGGCTTTGGGGAAATGGGCAGTGCCAGTGATGTTAGCAGATATCTGAGGTATAATGAAGAAACTATGGGTGGCACCCAAGGCGGTGCACTCTCAAGAAAACACTCCAAAGTGAACAGAACGTGGCATCATGCAAAAGGCTTTGAATACCACTCCCCTTGGCCCATGAGATGTATTGAAATGCCACAAAGGTGGAAGTAACTGCAGCTGTAAGTATTTTTTCTTATTCCTCTTTTTTTCAATTCTATTTTTTTTTTAACCTGCTGTTTGCCGCCGAGTCATCCGCCCAGGTCACGGCCCCCTCTGCTCCCACTCCCACATGTAGCCTCTGTTCCTGGATACCCCTGGATTACCCCCCAGGGAGGGGTTGAGGCACCGGCCCAAGTGCCGCAGACAATGGGATGGGTCTGGGAGCCAGCCTGGGAGTTCATTAGAGCGGAGGGGCAGGCATCATCCTGGCAGCCAGCAGCGTGATTTTTTTCCCCCTTTAGGCTTGGGTGGGGACGTGCAATGACGACCTGCGTCCACCCTGCCCCCGAGCTTGATTAGGCATCGGTGCTTGTGGTGCAACCCAGCCTCCGCTGGGTGTCCCCCACAGCGCCAATCACTCCACCACTCTCCTCCTGGAGAAGGAGAGCAGTCGTGGGATGCTCAATCCTTCTCCCCCGGCAAGCCTTCTGATGACCCGAGTCCATTCCTGAACCCGGGTCACCAGCGTCGCAAGCAGAAATCCAACCACTGCACCGATGGGCCGGCTGTTTTTCTTATTCTTGTTACTGCCAACACTCACAGCTTGAACCTTAAGAATGCTGCCTTGTTATTGAGGGCAAGAGGAAGACCACAGGAACTTACTCCTCTCTGTCGGATTAATCCTTGATCCCAAGATCTACTTATTTATTGTGAATCCACAACACAGGGAACTGTATTGGAAGCGTTTGAGTTTTGGACATGGAAGTACTGGGGCACGACAAGTCTTAAGGACATATTTAATTAACACATTAAATGAGGTAGAAAGAGCCTTGTGGGCTGACCTATATGCTATGTTCTGAAGTAAAACTGATATCATTTTTTTTTAAGTTTAACTTGTATGCGACAGCCCGTCTTCTTGGTTCCGCGGTTGCTGCAGGAGCCTATTGACTGAGTTTTCCTTTTTTCTTACATGACATTGCAAGTGAGACGCTTGTACAACTCTTTTGTTCCCTGTGGCTCCATTATAAACCTACATTGCCATGTTTCTTTTTGCAGTTCAGTCCCAGGAATATGGCTTAATAAACTATGGCTGCAGTTTCTCCCTAACCAATACGAGAGGAGGAAATTTCCCTGCCCAGCAACCTTATGACTTTATTTACTTTATCGGCACCCGAAGGGACTTTGGATTTGGATGAATATTGTTTCTACAGCTAATTCTTAGAATGTTACTCCAGACTGAGGAGAGAGTGCAAGCTCTTGTTATTGGCTGGGGTCATCTGATATACTTCCTGGTAGGCTGTGTTGACTTCCTATGAGATCATTTCCAGTTTGAGTGCCACTCCATGCCACAGAAATATTCCCGGGTCCACCGACTCCTTCTATAGAGGAATGGGGATACATTGCAGGAGACTGGGGAGACAACTCACTAATATCTTTGCCAATAGAAGCTGATGGCCTGGCTCCTCTTAAAGTGGATCATCTCTGCCATCCTGCCATCTGGGGTGATGCCACACTGTGTCCTTCAAGACCTGCCATGGTCACTTTTGACATACGGCATGGGAGGCCCAGCAACTTTGACTGCTCACTTCGCTTCCGGCCACATTCCATGAATCATCGAAGAAATGTTGCAGCCAAATGAAGGGCATGAGATTTTGCCCTTCCCCCATGGAAGTCATGAGGTTTGGGACAGACATAAGGCAATTTTTGTGAGGGGTAGGAAGAATAGGCTGTTGGTTAACTAGGATCTGCACCTTATCCTGTAGGTAGGGAAATTGACAGACTAGGTGGGCCAAGCGGTCTTTATCTGCCGTCAAAGTCTATGTTTCTATGTTTCTGTGTTTTTATGTTCTGTTACCCTATGTTTTCTTGTATATAAGTTGTTAAAAGTTTGGTATGTACAGTGGCGTGAAAAAGTATTTGCCCCCTTCCTGATTTTATCTATTATTGCATATTTGTCACACTGGATGTTTTCAGGTCTTTAGACAAAATATAATATAAAGTATAAAGGGAACCTGAGTGAACAAATAACACTTTTTTTTTTTACTTATTTCATTTATTTAATGATAAAAGTTAACTAACACCAACTGGCACTGTGTGAAAAAGTAATTGCCCCCTAGTTAAATCAACCCAATTAAAGGGATAATTAGAGTCAGTTGACTGAACACAGCCAGGCTTGATTACAGCCAGCCCTACTTAATATAAACCTCACTTATTTTGACCCTTACCATCAGAGTCACGTAGCCAGCACAAAGATTGAACAAGCACATTGTGCCATGATCAAAGGAAGTTCCTGAAAAGATCAGAAAAAAAATTGTTGCCCTCTATCAGTCTGGAAAGGGTTACAAAGCTATTTCTAAGGCTCTGGAACTCCATCGAACCACAGTGAGAGCCATAATCTCCAAATGGAGAACACTTGGAACAGTAATGAATCTTCCCAGGAGTAGGCGGCCTGCCAAAATTACTCCAAGGGCGCAGCGTAAAATCATCCAAGAAGTCTCAAAGGATCCTAAAACAACATCCAAAGAACTGCAGGCTTCTCTTGCCTCAGCTAAGGTCAGTGTTCATGACTCCACAATCAGAAAGAGACTGGGCAAAATGGGCTTCATGTGAGAGTAGCATATGAAACCACTGCTAACCAAGAACAACATAAATGCTAGTCTCTCATTTGCCAAGAAGCACCTGGATGATCGACAAGCCTTTTGGGAAAATGTTCTATGGACAGATGAGTCAAGTGGAACTTTTTGGACAACATGGATCCCATAATGTCTCGTAAAGCAAACACAGCATTCCACAGTAAGAACACCATACCAACAGTCAAACATGGTGGTGGTAGTGTGATGGTGTGGGATGCTTGCTGCCTAAGGACCTGGATGACTTGCCATAATTAAAGGAACCATGAATTCTGCTCTGTACCAGAAAATTCTTAAGGAGAATGTCCAGTCATCCTTCCGCCAGCTGAAGCTGAAGCGAAGTTGGGTCATGCAGCAAGACAATGATCCAAAGCACAAAAGCAAGTCCACATCAGAATGGCTAAAAGAAGTAAAATTAAAGTTTTGGAGTGGCCTAGTCAAAGTCCAGACTTAAACCAATAGAGATGCTGTGGCAGGACCTGAAACGAGCAGTTCATGCTCGAAAACCTACCAAATGTTACTGAATTAAAGCAGTTCTCGAGGAAGAGTGGGTTAAATTCCTCCACAGTGATGTGAAAGACTGATATTGAATTATTGGAAGTGTTTGGTTGCAGTCATTGCAGCTAAATATGGCATAACCAGTTATTAAGTGTAAGGGGCAATTACTTTTTCACACAGTGCCAGTTGGTGTTGGTTAAATTTTTTTCATTAAATAAGTGAAATAAAAAAAAAAAAACAAGTGTTATTTGTTCACTCAGGTTCCCTTTATCTAATATTACATTTTCTCTAAAGACCTGAAAACATCCAGTGCGACAAATATGAAATAATAGAGAAAATCAGGAAGGGGGCAAATACTTTTTCACGCCACTGTACATTCTATCTATTTTATTGTTTGTTCTTTCTCTTGCTCTAATGAGGTGTGTGTTTCTCGGTCTACAAGGGGGTGGAGGCAGTGTGGGGGGGCTATTTCGAGAGGCTTTGTATGGCTGATCTTGACATGGAAGGAGGGGAGATGTATTCGAACATGGGAGAAACCTGGGGGGTCAATACACATAGGGGGCAGCATGCGTTTCCTTTACCTGGTGGGGTTGTGTCAGATCAAGAGTGTTCATTTCTTAATTGATGAATGATGGTTCATTCCAGATATGTTCACATCTATTCTCAAAATGTAAATGGACTGAACAGCCCAGTTAAACACTATAAGGTGCTTTCCCAAATGAAAAAAAAAACATAAGCCTACATTTCTGTTATTACGAGAAATGCACCTTTCCCGGGAGGAGCATCAAAAACTCACCAGGTTCGACTATTCCCAGGTTGTGGCCTCCTCGTATAAGGGGGGAAAGAGAAGAAGGGCAGTCATTCTAGTTCCTCGCCAGACCCCTCTACAGGTGACCTCTACATTTAATGACACGGAGGGTTGCCTGGCCATGTTGGTGGGCCTCCTGGATGGGCAGCCAATAACTTTGGCAAGTTTATATATTCCCTCAGGTGCGGATGCATGCATGGTGCGCACCCTTCTCCAAAAGATTACTGAACATCAAATGGGAGTTCTTATAGTGGGAAGGGATCACAATTTAATCTATGATACTAGGAACACCACTAACCCTAGGCCCCTGCGACAAACAGGCACATATAGGACTGTTCAGCATTACTTCAAGGAGTTGCATTGGGTGGATGCTTGGCATCTTCTGTATCCCTTGGCTAGAGACTTCACCCACTATTCTGCACCGCATAATATTTACACCAGAATTGATTATTGTCATATATCTGGTGAGCATCAGCATCTGGTTGGAGACTGTCAGATGTTCCCCTTCCCTCCCTCTGACCACAATTCGGTGGTGCTTAAGCTGTCATGGGATTCTCCCAAGAAAAGGACACTTTGGAGGTTCAACAACAGTTGCTGAATCTCCCCTCCTTCCGAACTCATATCAAGGATAGGATCCAAACGATAACTGGAGAAAATACACAGTCAGATATAAATCCAGGGACCTTGTGGGACACCCTTATGGTTGTGTTTATTTATTTTATTTATTTAGTTTTTGTTGATCGGGTAAGTGCACTAGACAAATTCTGCCTATTTTCAGGCACGACCTGGGGAAGGGGGATAGAGATGAATTCCAACTGACCTTGCACCAGATTAAGCTGTTGGTGGTATTTTTGTGAATGGGAGGAAATTTGGCCAGGGCACTGCGGAAATTCCCCTACTCTGTATGAGGGGGCACTGTCCTTGTGGTGTGTGTGGTCAGTCATGCTGCAGCTTGGCGTGGAGAAGGATGTCTGTGGTGAGAGCTCCCCGGCGATTGCGTTGAGCACTGATAGCGAGGAGCAACCACCTGGTTCTACCGTATTTTCGACTATGGAGCCGGTATTAGAACTTGTAATGGATGAGGCTGCTTTGGCGCTTCAATTTCATCAACAAACGACAGCAAGTAATGATAAGACTCACCAGGATTCTTTGCGAGCGACAGCTTTATTGCAAGAAGAGAAAAAGAGAAAATGGATTCAGGGGTCTGTAGCTTCACCAGAAACCTCTATGCCTAAAGTGTTTATGCCTCATTGCGAGGAACAACAACGTCACACCTGGAAGTTTCCCTTACGGCGAGCATGCCATCACCTCAGCTCCCTGAGATTCAGCCTGGAGAGACTGGTTGGATGGCTGAAGAGGCCCTGATTCAAGCAGGCTGGATTCGACGTGCAGACAGTATGTGGGTAGTAGCTACATCTGTTCCTAGTGTTCCTCTCATAGGAAATTCTACAACTTTGCCATTACAGCCTACTACACGGATGGACTTAGAAGACACGTTGTCTACTTTGGCTCCCGATCTTTCTCAAAATACATCAGAGATCATTGCTACAGGTACCCCTTCTTATTCCCCCCTTGTTTCTCCTTCTGAACCTAGGCCTGTACCTCAGACTATAGGGGGGAGTGGAGGGGAAAATTCAAAGCATTCTGACATACCTCTTTCTACAGAAGGAGTTCCTTAAAAGACTTACGCAGAAGTTTTCCATAAGCCAGTTGAAATGGCTAAAAGGCGACACGCAGTCCGTTTACATTACTTGGGAGTATGGATGACCTGACAGATTGCTTTTTTGTTGGACGTGTACTTTTAAAGCAATCATTGGGATTTACTCCAAGTGAGGTTTATGCCTTAATTTATGATCTGGGTGAGCATCATTTTGATATCAGCTTTAGGACTGCCACTTTACTTGAAAGGTTCTGGACAAAGTATGCTGTTTTAAAAACTAACCCGTTATGGGTACATTTTCAAGTTATCCCCTTACAAAACAGTCTTTTCGTATCATTGCTGTTTTATTTAGGAATGAAGGGGTAAATATTACTGACATTTTGCAGTGGTTAGAAAAGAAATGCAATGTTCAAGGTACTCCTGACCCCATTTTAGACTCTGAGGGGTTTTGGAATGGGGGATGGAGGATTAAAGTGAAGCTATTTACCATAGATAATGACTTTCAGCACCTCCCTAATTGTTTCTTTTAAGGGCGTGACAAAGGTTTTATCTTCTACCCAGGTCAGCCATGGAGATGTCATAAATGTGGATCTTTAAGGCATATTAATACCGCCTGGGACAAGATTCAATGTTTCCGATGTGGGGAACTGGGGCATGCGGGATTAGACTGTATTAATACTCCTAATTGCAATTTTTGTGAAGAAACTGGGCATAATTTTGCAGAATGTCCTTTAACTTCCCCTAACACAGATGATGCTGATTTTGCAGTACACAATTTTTATATCACTACAGCTAGGTCAGGATGGGGGCCTATAGACCCTAAGCCCCCCAGACATGCTGGGCCTGTAGTTCCTTCTGAGCCTATACTTATTTTACCTCCAGGTTCTGCATCATCTGACCTAATTACACCTGTTGATCCTACCCCAGTTTCTCTTTCTGGAAGTATGGCTCTCCCTGTTGGAGAACACAATGTTGTAGGTGCTATGGCACCCCCCCACCACCAACACTGACAGTTCTAAGGCCGGGTTGCAGGTTTGTGCAATGCCCTCTGGAGAAGTTGGACTTACAGCGGTTCTGCCTCTTTCAAATAAATTTGATGGCCTTCCTGGTGAAAATGTTCTAAAAGATGCAGACTCTGATGGAGCTTCTAGAGCAGCTTCACAAATTGATCCTGTTTCTGATATGGAACAAAGCCAGAAGCCTTTGAGCACTGCTTAAGTGAAGAAGAAATTAGTTGGGAGCAGGCTGGGTACCCGAAAGAGTGCTCGAAAGAAATAAGGGCCTTTTTCTCCCCTTTCCTCTCCTTTTATGGGATATGAATTAAATATAGCTTCATTTAACGTAAATAGTATTCGGTCTGAAAGAAATCGTTTGGCTACATTTGATTTCTTTACAATTCAGACTTGGATCTGATTTTTTTTCAGGACACAGGACTTTGATGTTGCTTCACAGTCCTGGCTAAGAGGGGATTGTTATTGGTCCGGGGATGGAGGAGAAACTGTTTGTTCTGGAGCTGGTATTTTTTTTTTTCGTTCTGATAATCTGGTGGCCAATGTTCTCGATATTGAACCAGGGAAAGCACTTTTGTTGGATGTTTCTATTCAAGCAGTAGATTTTTGTCTTATTAATATTATGGCCTACAGTTAAAGTCAGAACGTATAGCCCTTTTGACGAAAATTCAACCTTTTACATTTACTAGGCAAAATATTTTATTTGGTGGGGTGATTTTAATATTAATAGGTCCTTTAAAGATAGAGGATCAAAGGGCACAAAATTATATTGTGATACACATTATTTAAATGATTTAATATGTCTCACTGGTCTCCAGGATGCCTGGGAAAATCTGGGGAACATACCATCATATACGTATTTTTCTGGTTCAAGAAAGTCTAGAATAGACTGTTGGTTTTTGTCACCTCATCTATGCTGTTGTGCACATAAGTTATTGCCTACGGCCACTTCAGATCATGTGCTGATTCAGGTCACACTATCTGATTTTACAGCCTTTTCAAAGGGACTTGGTTACTGGAAATTGAATTTTTCCTTATTGGATATTCCTGAAGTTGGAGAAGGTTTTGACGCTTTGTTTTGTTTTTTTTTGCATTATTTATTTATCCCCCTATGAGCCCCAGAGCTGCCTCTCCTTCGGGCTGCCATGGTTCCAGACATTCCCCCTACTATCCCCATTCCGACCACCTACCTCACATCTGCAGCCTTCCACAGTGTAGCCCAGTGTAACACTTCACTAGATGGGTCCCAACTCCTCTGAGGGGGAAGGCACTGGCGGGAGGAACCAGCACACTATTTCTCTCAGCCCCGGGAGCTGCTGAGGTATTTTGTGGCTCTCAGGGAGTCTTCGGAGGTGCCTGGGACCGGCAGCCGTCATCCGGCTAACTTCCGGAGCGGTTTTTCCACTTTTCTTGTTCCCCCTTTGCGTCGCTTCTTGCAGTGCCTCCAATCTCCATTGGGGGCCGCTGCATGAGCTAGAACAGTCCCTAACCCACCCCAGGATAGGAGAGCAGTGGTCGCTCAATCCTATCCTCCCCCTGCCGACCCCCAATGACCTGAGTCCGTTCCCGCACCTGAGTCACCAGCGTGGGTCGAGGTAAGGCGCCAGCGCCTCAACCCTCTACGCCATTTGACGCTTTGTTAACAGCAAGACATTCAGTTTATTTTCTTTATGATTCTCCATTATTGTGGTAGTCGGATACAAAAGGGGATATTGCAGACTATTTTAAAACCATTGGGAAGCTTTTAGGTCACTATAATCGTACCTCTTATTATAACTTACAGCAACAATTACTCCACATTTATTCTCAATTAAATATAGGAAGTACTGTGTCTCAGGAAACTATTTGTATCTTAAAGGAGAAAATGGTTCAGACACAGTATGACAGATGTAAATCTCTTGAGGTGGAGCAGAGATTTGGAGTTCTGGTTCACAAGGTTCACAAGGTTCTTCTTTTGAAAGTTGTGCATCACACAGGAGAAGTAAGGAGACGAGGAAATTGGAAACAAGTTCTGGAGGTTTTGTAGATACTCAAACGGGTATTTTATCAGAACTCAGTCATTATTTACAACAACTTTTTAAAGCAGATTCTGCTGTTTCCATTACTAAATTGAGGAGTAGTTGTGTTCGTGTGCGCTCCCCGTCTTCCTGAATTTCTTAGTACTTCCTTGAGTGGTCCTATAACAGAGCAAGAAGTAACCTCTGTTATTACTACATTACCAAAAAGAAAATCCCCTGACTATGACGGCATTACTAATGAATTGTGTCCAATTTTATACAAATCCCTGCAGAAGGAACTTTTGTTTCTTTTTAATGCTATTTTGGATACTGGTTCTGTCCCGCTTCACTTTAATCATGGATTAGTTGTTTTTTTTTACATAAATCTGGACCAAAGGAAGTTCTTAGAAATTGGAGGCCTATAACGTTATTAAATTCTGACAGTAAGATTTTGTCGAAAATCCTGTGTAATAGGGTTGCGGCTCTATTACCATTTATTGTTTGTCACTATCAATTTTGTTCCGTGCCTGGGAGAAAAATCTCCGATGCATTGATTCTGCTCAGGAAAATTATGGATAAAAGCTATTCTGGTGAATTTACAGGTTTTCTCCTTAGTTTGGACCAACTGAAGGCTTTTGATAGGGTGTCACACCAATATATTTGGAGGTGTCTTCTTTGACTGGGATTCCCATCCATGTGTATTGCCTGGCTACAAAACTATTATAGGGCTACTGAGGTGGCACCATTTGTTAATGGCTGGGTAGGTAAATTCCGTAATCATTCTCGAGGTGTAAAACAGGGATGTCCCCTTAGTCCTATTTTATATATACTAACTTTGGAACCTTTGTTATGGAAAATTAATAATGTCAGTGGCGTTAGAGGTTTGTCTATTTGTAGTGATATGGTAACGTTAAAAACTATTGCCTGTGCTGATGATTTATGTGTTTTTTAGCAGACATTCATTCTAGTGCAGCTACTGATGCGCTGATGGTAAAGTTCATGGAATATACTGGGGCAAGGATTAATAGGACTAAAAGTAAGTGCCTTTTTCTCGGTTTGGGGGATTGCCCTTATGCTACTGTTATGGGTGTCCCAGTAACCTGGGATGCGGTGCCTATTTTGGGTGTTTATTTTGGACTTCTTGAAGGTGCTGCATTTAATTGGACTAAATTTGTTGCACGATGCTAAGAATAGAGTTGCTCAGTGGAATACATTGAAAAATGTCAAAATTGAAACGTGTCTTTATGATTAAAACCTTTTTGCTGGGGCATTTTTTACATGTAGCTGCTGTTTATCCTATCCCTAAGTATTTGGAAACGTCCATTTTAGCACTTTTTTAGTGCTGTGTGGGGTAGTAGGTTAAACCCTATTAAGAGAGGAATTTTGTATCTTCCTAAAAAACAGGGTGGTTTGCAGATGGTTAATCCTGTTTCTTTCTTTTTTTCCATATTTGTGTATGTTAATCTTATACCTCTACTTATAAATATTCCGAATCTTTGGTCTTCCTGGGCATTAGATGTTCTTTGTCCATGGTTGCTTGATTAGAAATCTGATGCTCCTATTGCTAAACAGAAACATATCCAAGAACTTCCCTCTCATTTTTTTGATTGTTTTGGCAAACTAAAATTGTGGAAAATTACTAAAATTATGATTACCAATCATACTCGAAAATAATTTTATCACTTAATACAGTCTCTATTTTTTTGTCATTCCCCACATTATATTGATAGATCTCCTCCAGACTTGGTTTTCATTCAGTCGATGTTGACTACTTCTCGAATACCCGTTGCTATGTGAGATGTTACATGGTTAGGAGTTCATGGCAAACTTAATGTGAAAGGCAATTTATCACATAAAATGTTCGAAGAGCGTGTTTGCCCTCGATCTCAGACTTGTTTTGATATTGTTGAATCCATGGATCATTTGTTTTTTGCCTGTCCTTATGTCTAACAGTTTTGGACTCTTTTTAACTTACAATGGTCTGTTTCTAGACTTATAAATATCACTTCAGAGATATTGTTGCTTGGAATATTGCCACTTAGTTGGCAGTGTTATGATATGTCTACTGTTCATGGCATATTAGGTTATATTAAATATTATATTTGACATACCCGGTGTCAGTGGTCCTTGCAACAATATTTTATATTTCCAGAACAACTTTTTCAAACTATTCATTCTGCAATTAAAAACTTTAAAAAACGGGACAAATGTACTTTATCGGTTCAACTGTATAATACCTGCTGGAAATTGTTGCATTGGTTGGATATGGGACGATTCAGGGCTGCTGGGAGATAGGTTATCGTTGTGATATGATCTGATTTGTTTTTGGGATAGATGTGCTATAGTTTTTAATTTTTTGGTGCTTATTTTTCTTATTATTATGATTTTGCATAACTTTGTTATAAATATTGTTTTTGAATTACGTCCTTTTGCAGGAAATGTTGAAAACTCTGAAAGCATCTGTATTGTTTATTTATGTTTTTATGTTTATGAGTGCTGTAATTCAGTTTGATTATTTTGATTATTTTTTTTTTCCTTTCAACCTTGTATATTGTACATGTATATTTTGTGTATGTTTGCTTTAAGTTTTTGAATAAAAAATTCCCCTACTCTTTTCGAGAAGTGCCATGGGATCTTTAACATCCACCGAACTAACACCAGAACAGGCAGATGGGACCTCAGTTTAACGTCTCATCCGAAGGATGGTACCTCAGGAGTGCAGCAACCCCCTCATGCTGCACTACAGTGTCAGTATTGGGATATTAATCCAAGTGCCTGGTGTGGGGCTAGAACCCACAACCTTCTGATCTCCCAGCCTCAGAGGTGAGTGTGCTACCTGCTGAGCCACTGACACTGGTATTGAGGGGGGATATTATTCAATTTACCTCTCACTACAAAAAACACAAGCCTCCCTTTTAAGTCAACTTCAAGCACAACTGAAAGACCTCCCGAGTAAACATTTAGGGGGGATGAGGGAGCCATGCATCTTTTGGAGACCACTCTGCAAAGGCTGCAGACCCTTTTAGATATGAAAACAGAACAATCCCTACAATTCTTGAAACAAAAATATTATGCAGGAGGACCCAAGGCGGCCTGCTTACTGGCCCATCAGTTAAGATAGCACACAGCCAAAGCTACAGTGACCCAGATAAAATGCCCCAACACAGGTACACTGTTATGTCAACCTGGACAAATACTTGCGGCGTTCCACTTCTTCTATCTATCAAAAATTATACACCCCAGAGAAGGCACATGATGACCATGCCATCAGTGGCTATCTGGAGAAAGTAAAGCTGCCGAAGTTGTCCTCTGCCCATAAAGCTATATTAGATGCCCCTATAAGTTATGCAGAATTGGAAAAGGCAGTGCAGGCCTTGAAAATCAGCAAAGCGCCAGGCCTGGATGGCTACACCAGGAAATTCTATAAAACTTTTAAAGACCTTTTATTACCACATTTATAACCGGTGTGCACTACTTGGGAGGGGGGGGAACCACTACCTCCCATATGGTCCTATGCAATCATTTCTAGTATCCCTAAACTGGGAAAGGACCACCAATGCTCATCCTGCAGACCAATATCAGTCCTCAACATTGATTATAAGCTGTTTACCACAGTGATTGCTAGAAGACTGGATGGGATCCTTATTTTTATTATAGAGGGAGATCAATGTAGGTTTATTAAAGCCAGGCAAATCCAGGACAATATCAAAAGGACCTTACATATTTTACACCATGCCACCCAGTCACAGCAACCTTTTTTGCTGCTAAGTTTAGATGCTGAGAAACTGATCTCCTCCATTTATTCCTCCCCTAAGGCCTACATTAAAATCAATGGCTTTATTTAGAAACATAGAAACATAGAAGTTGACAGCAGATAAGGACTGCAAGGCCCATCCAGTCTGCCCATTTCTTTTTCTACCTCATAAATGTGCCATCGACCTTTGCTCTGTCAGTGGTCTATCTATTCATACTCATCTGTATTGCTCCCTTATGCCTATCCCATGCCTGTTGGAAGCCCTGCACTGTATTCATAGCCACCACTTCCTGAGGTAGGCCGTTCCATGCATCCACCACCCTTTCAGCCCCAGTGCCCCTGCTTAAAGGTACCAGGCAGGGGTGCCTCAATGTCCCTACTGTTTTGCCATCTGTTTGGAGCCTCTGGCGCAAATGATCCGAGAAACACCGAAAATTGTGGGGTTAACATTAGGGGGAAGGCAACAGAAATTAGCTCTGTATGCTGATGACCTTCTTATATATTTGACTGTATCAGACCAATCCCTTCCACCACTTTGGAATGTTCTTACTGAATTTGGTGTCCAAGCAAGGTATAAAACAAACACAACTAAAATGGATGCACTGCAAATACAGTACATTCCTTCTCCAGAAATCAAGGGAAGACTACCCTTCCACTGGGGGCTAGCCTCATTAAAATATTTATTATATATTATCAAACCTAGCGAAAGATCATCAACAACTTTTTTTCTTATAATTATAAGTCCCTATTACAGAAATTTAATGGTGACCTGGAGAGGTGGCAGGTCCTCCCTCTTCACTTTATAGAGCACGTTGATGCAATATGAATGAACCTATTGCCTCGTTTTTGGTACCCGATGCAAACCTTACAAGTGAGACTTACATGTGATTTCTTTTGGGAGGTCAATAGAAGGATTCCACGTTGTCTCTGGGATTTTAAGATCCCCAGAATTTGTTTAGCTACTCTTCACTTGCCCAAGAACCTGGGAGGGATGGCTTTACCAGACCTACATAATTACTATCACGCATCCCAACTCCACACTATCTTTTATTGGCTCCGTCCTCGAAGCACACTGGAAGACTGTGGAGCTTCAAGAGGAAGACCTGCATAACATGACTCCCATCCTTTTGGCACAACCCGCTCCCCCTTTGCCCAGAAGTACATCTAATCCATAGACTTCCCTGACATTACAATGCTGGAGAACCAGTTTGGCCTTCAAGCATATTAGAGGCACAAGATTTGTATTATACTCGATACCTTATTTAACAGATTTTCACCTAGCCAGCCTGGATACTTGATTTAGGCACTGGGAAAGGCAAGGGTTACATTTAGTTCTCCACTTTCTGAAAAAGGGGAAACTCCTTACTTTTAAAGGTCTTCAGAGAAAATATGCTTTCTGTCCACAGGACAAGTACAGATATTTACAGGTGTCTACATATATCAAAAAATGGGCGTCTCAGAGAAGGGCTCTTGAGACCCCCCCCCCCATAGAAATTTTTCACCAAGCTATTGAAGGTAGGGCACCTTTAACCCACATGTTTTCCTATATTTATGCCGCCCTACAAGTTAGCACAGGGTACTCATTACTCTCTGTCAAACAAACGTGGGAAAAGGACTTAGGTACCCATCTTGAGGAGGTGGACTGGGAGAAGCATTTGCGGCAATTGCAGTCAACTGCCAGCTCGCCCCTTTGGAGGGAGTTCTCCTGGAAGGTCACCATTAGATATTTCCGTACACCTGCTATTCAGGTAAAGTATCTTGCAGGTAGAGGAGCAGCCTGCTGGAGAGGTTGTGGCATTTCCCTGGCTACACATAGCCATGTTTTCTGGATATGCCCTACACTCCAGCCATTTCTCCAATCACTACAAAAGGAGCTGGAGACTTTACTAGCTACACCCGTAGTCCTGAATGGGATTTTTTTCTATTGTCGGAATATGAAGCACCCCTACATGCTGCACGTAACAGAACATTATTGAACATTGCCCTTTTGGTAGCCAAGAAGACAATTACTCAGCATTGGCTGTCTAACTCCCCTCCCATGATTTCTTAGCAGCAAGATAGGGAGGGAGGATGATTCAGAGGAAACGTGAGGAAGAATTTCTTCACAGAACGGGTGGTGGACAAGCGGAACACCCTGCCAGAGGAAGTGGTGGGGGCTGAAACAATCACGGGATTTAAGAATGCATGGGATAGATATAAAGAAATTCTGGAGGTCAGGGTTAAGGGTCAACAGACTTCTAGAAAAACATAAAGTAAACTTACAAGCTCAAATGGGCAGACTGGGTGGGCCGTAGGTCCTTATCTGCCGACACTGTCTATGTATCTATATATCTTAATAGGTATCTATAAAATGGAAAAACTAACTGCTTATATCAACCATCGTTGTGAGGCATTTGAGATATTCTGGAGGAGATGGGTATTCTACATCATGACCATGAGAAGGGATTTTGTCCCTTGAGTTGGACCGGTGGTGTCTCCTGCCCCCCCCACTTACATAGACAAGCCGGCTCCCACAGTTGAAGCATACTGTCCCCTTGGATAATATAATGGGAGTGGGTTGGAAGTGGCAAGTTCCTCTCTATGTCATCCACCCCCCGCCTCCTCTACCCCAAGAGATAAATCTCAGGTATTTCAGAGTTGTGGGTTGCTTACTGTAATGACCACCCCATTTGGGGGGCTTATATTTATGCCTCCAGGTGTTGCTCCCATTGTGCTCAGGTGTCCCCGTTCCTCCACAGCTCTTTCTGCTGCTCCGCAATGTCCCCAGGTGTCCCCCTGTTTGAATGAGCCCTGCAGGGCTTGCAGATCTAATGGTAAGCAGGCAGCATGTTGCAGAACCGCTGCTCCCACATTCGAGAAGGATGCACTGCTCATCTGACCGCTTGTGGTGGTCAAAAGTAAAAGCATGCCTCCTCCACGGTTCCCAGTGCCATACTAAGTTGAAATAAGCACTGGGGATACAAATAGAAGCAAGGCAGCAGAAAAAGTATTTTTAAAACAAATAAATAAATAAATAAATAAATAAGCAGCCACCTAAAGCGCTGCCTCCAGGGCACCAGACAAAGGTCAGGGGCAAGTGCTGGGGCAAAGGAAAGCCCTCATGAATATTTATGAGTTACTGCAGTGTTTTCTAGGGGCAGTGTGTTACGGGAGCTGTGACTTCCCGGGAGGATTGTTTATTTTATTGAAAGTGGACTAATTCAGGAGGGGACTGTTGGGGCTACAAGATAGTGGGGAAAGCAAATTAAAATAGTGTTGCTCCTGGCTGCACCAGAACTTTATGTGTGGGGATAGACTGCTTTGGGAACCATATGCAGCCACCATTTTAGCAGCTAATAACCAATCAGAAGCCAGGATTAAACAAAGGAGCTCTTGGGATAATGCCAGAGACTTATGGGGGATTAACTGGGACAATTTCTAGTTACCACAAAGGGAGCCAATTAGCATCTGAGAACTCTTTAAGAAAGCTTTGGCAGCCAATGGGATTTCTGGAACTCAGCCCCATATAAAAGGGGGTAACATCTCAGTTCAGGCAGATTTGAGAGATTTGTCTAGGAGTTCAGAGTGTGAGCCTCTGGGGAGCTTGCCAGCTATCAGGGGTTAGGCCTTCCAGGCCTAGACTTTTCCAGCCATCAGTCCTCAGGTCCTAGTGTCTAGTTGGCCCACGTTCGGGCCACAGCAGCATGGGATTCATGCAGTAATCAAGCTGAAAGAAGAATCAGCCTGCAGCTAGCTGGAAGGACCAAAGAAGGACAGAGCCTTACATATAAATGTGCTTAGTGCCGGCCCAGTGGCGCTGAGGGTTGAGGCGCTGGACGCCACACCTCGCACTCGCACCACGCCGGCGACCCAGGTTCGGGAGCAGACTCGGGTCGTCGGTGGGTCGGCCGTGGGGAGATAGGCTTGAGCGTCCGACGACAGCTCACCTTCTCCGGGAAGGGATTCGGCCGATGCCCAGCACTTGCATGACCCCGAGCGGAGGCTGGGGGCACAAGCCCCACTAGGGGATGGCTGGCCGTTGAGCAGCACGGACGTCGACGATGCGTGTCATGACATCAGGGGAGGTCGTTGGCTGCTCGGGGAGGGAGAAAAACGAGGAACGAGCCTGCCTCAACCGGGAAGATGGGAGGACTTTGGACGTGCCCCATGATGTGCCCATGCCCGCCCAACAGACCATGAGACCAACGAAACGTAAGTTACGGGGTTAGAACCCCCCACCTCGTCCCCGCCCAGGGGGTAATCCGCGGCTCTATGGGGATCTGTGGTCTGTGTGGGCAGGGTTCCGGGCAGTGGGATGTCCGAGGGTCCTCACTGAAGGGTCGGAGGAGGCAGGCTGAGAGGAGGATAAAGAGAATAAAAAAAATAAATAAATGTGCTTAGTTTGCCAAAGTGTTTGTGTGGCCGACCAGTTCGTGACATCCACCGTGCATATTTTGGCCAGTCTTGAATTGCTCCTGCATCCTGAAGACCAGCACTGCGATGAGGACCACGAGGGAATTTTCCCCCCTGCTTCAATCACCAAGCCATCTGCATCAGGTCTCATTTCGTCAGATCATCATTCGGTCTGGGTAGTGTGAGTACAAACAGAGTAGCTCCCTGCAACAAAGCTACAATCACTTGTGTGTGCCATCTAATTTGCTTGTTTGGGTTTGTTTGCAATAGACTGAGCCATCCGACTCGGAATTACAAATTCTGGGTTGAGTGCATGCTAATTGTTTTCTCTCCTAAGCGCCCCAACAACAGCTGCAATGCCGGCCTACCCCAGGCAATGCTCCAGGCTAGCCTGCTCCTCCAACTGGGTACCCAGGGTTGTGTGACTGTATCAAAGGGACTCACTGTGCATGCTTGTTCAGCCTGAGTTAATCAGACCTGCTAATCCTCTGCTAGATTCGTGCCCCACCCCTGTTCACAGCCCCTTGAATAAACCAGATTGTTGCTTTTTACATTTAACCCTGGCTAGTGTGTACCTTTCTGGTGGGGATACAGTACTGTTATTGTATTGTTGCATCATTGGTCTAAGTTTACAGGGGGTCTCCAGGGCAATTGCAGAGGATCCAGCCCTGGTGGTAAGTGCAAAGGGTGTGAGCAAGTCATTACTACCATACGGTCCATGTGAATGTTTTGTTGCTATACTGTTTAGGCCACCAGAGGGGTTGGTGGGGGGTTATAGCATCCCGGAGGGCTATACCAACAGTAGCTACGCTACCCCAAAGACCATATCTCCACGTGGAGGCACCCATTCACCGAGTTCAGGCCCCTCAACCTGCGCATAGTCACGCAGGCAGGGGTTGTAGCCCATAGGATAGCATCACCTAGGGGTTACATTACTAAAGTGACATCTTATTCTATAAGACCTCCTAGATCAGGATGAATATATAACTAGTTGTTTCACACATACCTCTTATGTGTTTCCTGTTCTTGATACCAGTGTTCTGGTATCATTGTAAATATTAAGTTGTGTTTCTTAGCCAACCTGGTGGCGCTAAGGGTTGAGGTGCTGGATGCCACACCTCGCGCTACGCTGGCGACCTGGGTTTGGGAGCGAGCTCGGGCAGCGGGGGCGGCAGGGGAAGGGTTGAGGACGAGTGCCTTCGTGATGCTCTGCTCCCTGGCAAGGAAGAGTGGGTTGCTTCAGCGTACCAGCGGCCCCAGGTGGAGATCAGGAGCACTGCAATACACCAAGCAAGCACGTAACAAGCAAGGCTGATGCCGGAAGGTTGCCGTGCGCCAATGCGGCGACGTGCACCATGCAAGGGGGGGGGGGTAATGCACAGACAAACGGAAAAACCCGGCGCTGTGGACAGGCGACGGCACCTGTCCGCCGGGCCATCCCCGACTAGCCTTCCAGTTCCTCCAGCCGAGTCCTGCCCTGCAGCCAGAGTCTGACTTGCAAGAGCGCCCAAGAAGAGGGGCGACCCACCCTGGGTGGGTTAAACTGGGGGTACTGGCTGCAGGGAGGGGGGGAGAGAGGAGGCACAGATAGGGAGGGCTTTAGGCGGGCAGGACTCAGGACAAGGATGCCCGAGAGAAGTTCCACAGGGCCGCGACTGGAGGGAAATAAAGTTAAAAAAAAAAAAAAAAGTTGTGTTTCTTAAGCATAGATCTGTTTCTCATGTATTTATAAGTTTAGAGAGTACAGCACTTTAAATTTCAAGCAAATGTACCTTTATCATGTACTAAACTGAAACATGTTTGTACTCTGCCGATGAAACTTTTTAATAAGGATTTAAAGTTAAAAAAAAAAGATTTTTTTGGGAAGATGGGAGGGGCTGACATTACAGCACAATTAGTGGGGAGGTTTTTTATTACAGTTTAAAGTGTGAATTTCCACTAATTTGTGCCAACTTCACTGGCAAATTAAAACATTGCTGCATCCCTAGGCTAAGTACAGTCACAGAGGACTATACGTAGCATGGGGAGAACAGCTGGACTGGCAAACATCTGACAGTAGCTTATAACAGCACTAGCATGAGCCAGCCTGGTGGTGCTGAGGGTTGAGGCACTGGATGCCACACCTCGCACCATGCTGGCGATCCAGGTTCGGGAACGAGCCTGGGCCGTCGGGGGTTGGTAGGCGAGGGAGAGGATTGAGTGTCCGGAGGACTGCTCTCCTCTCCTGGGAGGGGAAGGGTTGCACTCCCGCTGAATGACTGCCCCCAGGTGGAGGCCTGAGGGAAGTGCGGGTCTGCAGGGTGCACAGAAGGGAGGGTGCTGCGGGACTTCCGCTGATGTGCACATGCCTTCACGCATGCACGTCTGGTGTGGGCACCCCAGCAACGGGGATAGGGAGAAAAACTGGAGGAAAATGGATCTTCTGGCTGCAGGATGATGCCCGACCCCCCGCAGGCTCTGCTCCCGGGCTGGGCAGAAAGGTAAGCCCTGGTAATTCCGGGATGTTAGAGTAAGAGGCGGTCTGGAAGGGGCAGCAAAGGACAAGAAGCATAAACACAATATGGAAAGAAAAAAGAAAAAAAAAAGCTTAGAATGCACTGCAGTCTATTTAATCTCCCACTGCTGCAGCCCATCTCTGATATCAGTTGCAGGGGATTCTTGGATTTGTACTTACAGGAAACATCAGCTTGCGAGTCAGTAGAATCAGTCTGATACAATCATCTATACTGCAGTGAACAGTAAATTAAAAAAAAAAATTGTGTGTAGGCAAAGTGCAGACTGGGACCAGCCCCACACTTGGGTATGTGGCTCTTGGTGCTGACTGTTCCCATTTTAATTGCTTACGTGGAATAAGAACATCCTTGTAAAATAAGAAAACATTTATATAAATCCTCCTGGATGTTAACTATTCTCAGAATATTTCTGCACATCTCTTTTCAAATACCTCAACAAAAGAGCACCTCAAAATTCACATCCTGCAGCAGTTCCAGCTGTAACCAGTACAAGGGTCATGTACTGTGGCAGAAGAGATGCCTTCAGCTTGCACAAGGAATCTCATCTGATCCGTGAGGGAATTTCATTCCAGGGCACGGACTTTCTTATCATACGTTTTTACCCATTAGGATTTTCCTTTTGTCATGAGCCAGAACTCATCATGAGGTGCTGAAAGACGTAAGAAGGCCTTCTGCTTTAGGCTCACCAGTTAATCCTCTCTTAAAGGATGGGATGAGCTGCTTCACTCACTCAATGTCTTACTTAGAATGCCACCTCTGAATCAGGGCTGCAGCACTGTGCATTGTCTAGTAAATCCTCTGATAGCAGCACTTGGTGTACTGCATGTTTCTTCATCCCAGGCAGGCGACTGCTTACAAGAAACTGGAAACAACAGCATGCTTTCCATACACCAGCCAAGAGGTAACAATTAATGCGGTCCAAAATTCAGGGTATCTGGTACCGACACCCTCCCCCCACCACCACCAGGATCACGCACTCCTAGGACACAGCCAGAGCAGAAGAACCTCTATAGAAAAACAAATAAGAGTGTTAGAGCTGCTCCCATTGGGTGATACTGAGTTCCTGCAAGATATCACAGCAGAAACTGTGAGAACAGGGTTTGATCCTGGCGGGCGGTACAGTAGATGCATCAGCTTTTCAGAATATTGCACATTTATTTTGCCTGCATCCCCACATTTTAAAACACTTTTGTGCTAACAGAACCTGCCTGCTCATAATTTCTAAAGACATCCGTGAAATTATATTTTATTTGGAAATTCTGGTGATGTCCCCAACAATCCTATGCAGGCCGCTTTTAGCAAATAAAAACTGTTTTATACTGCACTGGAGTAACTACATTACGCCGGAAATGTTTTTAGTCTTTATTTGGATGCCACAGATACTGGCACAGATACTGACACAGATACTGGCACAGATACTGACATAGATACTGGCACAGATACTGACATAGATACTGACACAGATACTGACATAGATACTGACACAGAAACTGACACAGATACTGGCACAGATACTGACATAGATACTGACACAGAAACTGACACAGATACTGGCACAGATACTGACACATATGCTGGCACAGATATTGACATAGATACTGACACAGAAACTGACACAGATACTGGCACAGATACTGACACAGATGCTGACACATATACTGGCACAGATACTGACATGGAGAATCCAGTCTCAATCAGTGGGCAATCATGAGTATAACTAGGGGATATGACACAAACTGACTTAAGATATTATTTTTATTTCCATGAGAGGGTATCCGTTCATTGATATTTCATGAATGGCAAACCCGCGAGTGAAATAGCGATAGACTAATACCCTCAAATGAAGATGAAAATGATCTCTTAATTCAGTTCCTGTAATATTTGATTTATATAACAGGTGTTTAGGTGATTTGGTGATAAAACTGATAAAAAGCTACAAGACTACATAGGCAAAAAATGTAGGGCAGGATTCTCGAAAGAGATGCGCCCAGTGGAGCCGAGATGCGCCGTCGCATCCCCGACTTACACACTGGTGCGATTCTGGAAGAGGATCAATGTGCTGATGCATCCCAGACGCACCGTATACCACCCATAATGATATGCGCCACATCTGGAGGGGCTGTGCAGGGGGCGTGCCCATGCATATGGTGTGTAGCCCCATTCACAGCTCAACTTGGAGGTGCATCCATGGGGCAAGTCCGGAGAGGCGCCTCCTACAGATAAATCTACAACAAGTAGACGTAAGTTGAGTGCCACACAGGCAGGCTGTCATACTGCAGACAGCAGCACGGCAGCCTGCCCACCCTGGCAGTCCAGTGTGCCCCCCTTCCTACCCGAGTCCCTGTCAGAACGCCGCACACTGTGGCAGTAGTGAAGTAAACTCAGAACCCCCCTTCCTGCGTGAGTCTCCGTTAGAATGCTGCACACTGAAACAGTAGCACAATAGACTCAGAACCCCCCCCAACCCTGCCAATGTCTCTGGTAGTATGCCACATGCTGTGGCGGTACAATGGAATGTTGAGAACCCCACCTTGCCCACATGCTGCACCCTGCAGTGATAAAGTTGATTGCTCAGAACCCCACCCCACTTCCCGCATCCCCATTCGTATGCACCGCTCCCTGTGGCGGTAATGCTGTATGATCAGAACCCACCCTCCCCACCTCCTGACCCAGTTGCACTGGCGACGACACTCCATAAGTCCCCCAGTAGCCCAGCAGACCCCCACCATCTCAGACACCCCCAACCCATCCCACTCCCCCATCCAGCCTATTCCCTCACCGTCGGCAGGCAGCTCACCTCACCCTCATACCGCCATGGCTGCCCACCGACAGAGCTATCGGTGAATGACAGCTACTGCACACCCTGCAACCCATTGGTGGACCCTGTTGACCAATGGGCTTGCTATGTGTACTGTACACCATCATTCATTAAGTTGCAGGAAGCGGCATTCAAACGAGGATGCGGAAGGGGTGGGGGTTGGGTTCTGAGCAATCTACTTTACCGCCGCAAGGTGCAGCATGAGAACAGGGTTGCAGGTGGGGTGGGGGGTTCTGATCAATCTACTTTACTGCCGCAGGGTGCAGCATACAACAGGGAATTCAGGCATGGAGGGTGGGACACTGGACCACCGGGGATACGTCCTGGTGTGCGCAGGATGTGATCGTCCCTGGGAAGTGTGGGGAGTACTACAGGACAAGATGGGGCTCTGTGTTTGGACCACAGCCCTTGCAGGGTGCATCCCTTGCATGGTACATGAAAATGGGGTCATAATGACATGCAAATGGCCCCATTGCTCTGTGCATGCCTAATGGCCCCATTTGCATGTTGCTGGCACTGAATAGCAACTTTGGGCACAGTGCATCATTAGATGCACTGCCCCACTGGATTCCCTGTCTGAACAGAGGGTTGCGCCGGCGCATCCAGGACTGGACGCAACTGTGGTATTCTCAGAGGGGATGTGCTGGGAGCATTCCCTGGTGTATCTTCTGTGAATACCACAGTTGGTGCTCGGCGCATCTGATTTGCGCCGGGGCATCCGAGATGTGCCGAGCGCAAGGTCTTTGTGAATCCTACCCATAAACTACAAATTAAAAGGCATCTCACAAATATATTAATTTATCAGGTTTAAAATTAACTTTTTCAGCCACTAGCCAGTAGGGCTAATGACTGGAAAAATCCCCCCCTTCCCACCACAGACTTTTCAGTAGCCCAGCACAAAAATTACGAAAAATTCAGTTTCAACCTCTGATTTTTATTTTTACTTTATTTTTATAATTTTACCATTTGCATAACAAATGTTATAACATATAATAAACAGTCCAGCAGGGCACACATTTCCAGGCCAAAGTCCTTTAATCAAAATGAATACATGCATTCACTATATTGCGATACGTCTTGGGGGGAATACCTCGGGATAAAATTGCTTAAGTAAATCTCTGTATGTGCTGCAGTTGTGAGGCCAAGATCAACATGGCTATTTCAAAAGTCAAGAATTGTCCAGCAATAATAGTCCAAAAAAAGAGCACGTCCCAATAGGGACTAATGGCACCTTAACCTGAAATGTCTTCAAGCAACAGAAAAGCAGTAAAACATACTGAACGAACCTTGCCACCAGTCCTCCTGCAATGCCCGAGTAAAGTTAACAGTAGATCCAAGATGTGCGAACGAACAGCCCCCTTAAGAAAACCTTAAAACTACAAACTCTGAGATAATCAGTGACATTAGGAACAGTGGAAAATGCAACTATAGTGACTGGACCCGAGAAAACCAAATCAACCCCTGGTTTGTACATCCTGCCCAGAGTCTGACTATTGCTGTGCTACCCAGACCCATCCGCCAGGCTACTCAGCTCATTGACTACGACTTCTTGCTTCAGTCATGAAATAGTTAATTAAATACAGTATTTACTCCCCCCAACCCGACCTGGATTTAAAAAAAAATGTTTTAGTGAGAGAGCTAGCCACTAACAACTGTCACAGTAATGATAACGCTTGCATTTCTCGGAGTCTGCTCTGGGATCAGGAATATAGGAAACTGCTGTGATAGGTTGAGTACTCAAGACAAATTCGTTTTGTTCTCTGACCTGAGTCCCTGACCCAACTGCCAGGCCTCTCCTCTTAATTCTGTCGATGTCTCCTTCTCAGATGCAAATAATACAACGATAGCACCCCCAACCACAACACTTACCCATCTGCAGAATAAAAAACAAAAGCCTGGTGTTTTGAAAACACAATTTTGTGCATCTTTTTTTTTATTTAATTTTTATTGATAAATACGAAGATACACAAACAGTATCTCAGTTGATACAGTAGACTGCAGTGTAAATGAAATAATCAATCACAAAAGGTGGTCTGATCCAAAAGGAGAAGTAGTATTTTTGGGCTGAAGCATATGTTCAACCCTTGACAGAATTAAGATAGCTCACATGTCTGGTAACTTTAATTTTTCGCAGAACATCTCTTCCCGAGAACAACACTGGCCCCAAAGAAAAACAAGCATTTGTCAATGCCGAATGTTGTCTTGCTGGCATTGGCACTGGTAGTGCAGGAGTCAGAGAGATGCATAATAGGAATGGCAGTGAAGTACTGAACTGACGCCAGCCTCACCCCCACACTGCAGAGACTGACAGGTGTTAGAGTGTGCCTTTGGGTACTCAGCCATAACACTCATGCCATTTTACCTCACCCTATTCTGCAGACACTGACAAGTGTCATGGTGTGCCTTGGGTCTTCGGGCCTTACGCTCACCCCATTCCATAAGAAAATATGCTGAGATGGGTGCAGTATAGGAGAATGGGGTGAACTTTGGGACCAAAGACCCCAGTGCCCACCTCAATGCCTGTCACTGGCTGCAGGGTGAGGGTGGGTGTTGAATGGTGTGAGCATTACAGCTGACGATCCCAAGTCACACCCCTGACGCCTGTCAGTCTCTACAGGGTGGGGCATTAAGTTGGAAACCCTAACGCCCCGGGCGTTTGTTGGTATTTTCACTCCAAATTTTCAACATGGACGTTTTGTGACCCCACCTCATGAACAGTGGCACTATCAGTTCGTTAGCCGAAAGGTGATTTAGCACAGTGACTGCACCATTTGGCACCCCAGGTGCGAAAACACATTTCAGGCAGGATGTGAAAAATGACGGCTATACTGTCCATGAGGAGGTGTAAAAAATGCAATGTTGAGAATCTGGAGTGAAAATATGAAAAATTGGTGAAGTCACGAGCGTGTGTAGAAACTGCGCAATGGACGGCCGAAACGCAATTATTTTTGGGATTTTTTTAACCACATTTGCTTTTTTTTTTTTTGTTAGTCCTTTTTATCTGTTGGCACCTTCAGTCTGCATTCATGTCCTGGCATCCGTCCTCCTCCGGCTGCCGTCCGGTCTGCCCCAGCCCCACAGTGAAGTCCCCACTGCCATTTTACCCCCACGGCTTGCCCCCATGGCAGGGCGGCAGAGAGTCCCCCTCACTCCCCACCAAACCAGGATCCAGTATTGGCAGTGGTGCCCCAGAGGCCAGGCATCCCATAGACGGCCATCAAGCCGCCACAACCGAGCGCCATATTTCCTGTTTTCCTGCCAGTGTGAGTGGGGGCGTGCAGTGACACCAAGCGGTGGGAGGGCACGTGCATCTGCACGCACTCCCTCCTGCCGCCATGCCCCAACGTCACCCCTTTTAGTGCAGTGTCAACTTCACCGCCCCCAGCCTCCGCCAGAGGTCGCAAGCGCGCCAAACAGCTGATAACCCCCCCCTCTCCCCAGAGAGGGAGAGTAATCCCATGGATGCTCGATCCCTCTCCACTTCCTGCCAACCCCTGGCAGCCTGAGTCCGTTCCCGAACCCAGGTCACCGGCATGGAGCGAGGTGTGGTGTCCAGCTTCAACCCTCAGCGCCACAGGGCCGGCCTAGCCACATTTTCAACATAGGCATTTTGGGGCCTCCCCTCATGAACAGTGGCAATGTGATTTTGTTAATCTATCCTGAAAGTTGATTTCCCACAGTGACCGTGCCATTGTGCACCACAGGTGTGAAAACACATTTTGGGCAGGATGTGAAAAATGACAGAGTTCATAAGGAGGTGTGAAAAAATTGCAATGTTGAAAATCTGGATTGAAAATGGAAACTGCATAACGCACACTCATAATGCAGTCATTTTTGGGAATTTTTTCATCAAATTTGCAGCATGAACTTTTTGGGACCCCATCTCATGAACAGTGGCACTGCCATTTTGTTAAGCGGTCCTGAAAGGTGATTCCATGCAGTGACCATGAAATCACCTTTTGGGACCGAGTAATGAGATGACAGTGCATGTGTTCATGAGGTGGGGTCCCAAGAAACCCATGTTGAAAATCTGGTACCAAAATTCCCCAAAATGGCTGAGATAGCTACCTAAGTTGAAACCCCCCATTGCCTGCCATTATAAAGCTTACTGCATTTTGTTCAGTTCTCGGTCGGCTTTTGAAGAGTTCAGACATGTTCCCGCTCCACAGAAGATAGCAGTGCCGGCCCTCCGGAGGTAAGTATGTAGTTGAGGGGGTGCGGGGAGGTGGGTTGCACAGAGGGGTAGGTGCGGGTTGGGGTAGGCGACGCGGGCAGGGCCAGAAGGGACCGCTTTTTACAGGTAAAAAATATTTTGGGCACACTGGGTGGGCCCAGTGTGCCATGAGTTTGAGGGGAGACATGATGCCGAACGGGGATTGGGCACCCCGTTGGCACACAAATTGAACTGGGGGGGCATGCTGACATGGGGATTGGGCATCCCCAATGTCGGCTTTGTGGAGATTGTGTGGTGGGCGGCAGGAGGTGCCATATTTATTGGAATGTTTCACCAGAAAAGGCACGTAACGGAGCCTTGTCTTCTGACACTCCAATGAGGAAACTGCACCTCACTGGAGTGGCAGATTTCTTTAAACTCCGTGGCTCTCCCTAAAATTGCGGTCATCACCAGCATGCTCGCTAATTGGTGGCTGAGGGGCACACCCACTAAAGCATTCCCTGCATTCGCCACAACATTGACACACCTCTTAATGTGCTGCTCCCGCAAGATGTTGCTTGCGCATGTGCAAGACAACATAAAAAAGAAAGTGTGCAGATCTTCAATAGGCAGGTTCCTATTGCATTACAGGGCTTGAGTTTAACCCCCCCCCCATCCCCTATGGGACAAATTCTGAGTCGGCCTTGGCCAGATAAAATATCCATCTCTGCCATTTTTTTCGACAAAGTGTCGATTTGTCAGGCAGATCTGCAGTAAGACACTCCATTTTGTATGTGCCAGCCACAATAGTTTTGTGCATCTATTTTAATTACCTTACCCCCACCCCAGTACCTGCCTGGATTAAAAAAAAAGCTCTAGTTTTAATTTCTGAGCAGTGTGGCTAGTCCAAGTTCAGTCACGCAACTACCCAATGTGGTAAACCTGACCTCGAGCAGTTGGTTGGGCTGCTGCTGTGAGACTGACTTTCCTGGAGTCTGCTCTGTGGTTGGGGGCAAATCAACTGTACTGCTTCCATTATTTAAGAACCCTTCAGTCCGATTTCAGTCTTACCTACCTCTCAGCACTCACACCCGACAGAGTGGTCGCTTCTCTCAACTTGACGATGCCCCTCCTCATTTGCTGAATTGCTGATACAAAAACAAATAATTACATGCTCCCCCCACTGCCACATCCTCCCACTGTCAGAAAAAGAAACAAAAACCTGATTTTAAACTGATCACATATTCGGTCTGATGCCTGGAGTCAGTTTGCACAGCTGCACCGGGAGAAATTACAAGAAGCCACGCCACGCCAACCCTTTGTGCACTCACTGCAGCCTTCCTGCCACATATTACTTGTGTAACCCCCCTCTGGGGCCAAGGGGCTTACCTTAAATGGGATACAGCCTTGTGGGTGTCCTAGTCAGTGGCACCAGGAGGGCTTCGGGCCAGGTAACGAGCCCGACCCATGTGGCTGTGGCTCCCGGGGTTCCACAGCTCTCGGCTCATGTAGGAAAGTGAGCTGTGGTCCGGACAATGTTTTGCGCTTCTGCATCTTTGGTGGGCAAGTAGGCAGTCCTGGGTAGCAGCGGAAAACTGGGTCACCGAATGTAAACACTAATGGCCACCATGCGCTGTCAGTGCATATGTGGGCACCTAAGTTAATGAGGAGTGGCTCCAAAACATGACTTGTGTGGAAAAATGCCTCTGGGCGCAAGCTGGGTGGGTTTATGCCCTCAGAAAGGCGTATTAAACAAGCATTTGTCAATGTCGAATGTTGCTTGCTTGTATGTGCTGTTTAGCTATTTGGAAGTGACAGTTTCATGCCTTCCTCCCAAGACATCCACTGTGTCTTTCTGTTCAGTATTCACAGAAGAGTGGAAGGGGCAAGGACCACAGCAGTACAGCAGTTGCCAAGGGGGTGAAGAGGTGGACAATAGTCCATTCAAAGGCAAAAGAGTCCTGCAGGAGCTCACTAAATTGAAGGTGGACAAAGTGATGGAACCAGATGGCATACACCCAAGGATATTAAGAGAACTGCGAAGGGAGATAGCAGTACCTCTGGCAGCCATGTTCACTGAGTGATTCAAGACAAGTGAATTGGAGGAGAGCACATGTGTGGTCCCTCTACACAAGTCCGGCAGCAGGGAGGAGGGAACAACAGACTGTTCAGCCTCACCTCAGTAGTGGGGAAGATCATGGAGACATTGCTTAAAGAAAGGATAGTGGGGCATCTAGAAGCCATCGGAGCCCAGGACCATAGACAACATGGATTCACAGTGGGGACATCATGTCAGACAAGTCTGGTTGATTTCTCTTTGACTGGGTGACAAAGGAAGTGAATCAGGGTGGGGCAGTGGACAACGCTTACCTTGATTTCAGCAAAGCATTTAACACCATCCCACATAAGAGGCTGATAAACTAGCTGGGTAGGCTGGGCATGGGGGAAAGGGTGGTAAACTGGGTTAGAAACTGGCTAACAGACAGGAGGCAGAGAGTGGTGGTAAATGGGGTGCAGTCTAGGGAGAGGGGGTGATTAGTGGGGTGCTGCAGGGATCGGTCCCGGGGCCAGTCCTGTTCAATGTCTTCATTAGGAACATTACAGAACGGCTGAAGGGAATTTTTTCACCAAATTTTCAACATAGCCATTTTAAGACTTCTGCTCATGAACAGTGTCACTGTGATTTTCTTAATCTGTCCCAAACATTGATTGCGCACACCGACTGCGCCATTGTGTGCTACATGCACAGAAGCACATTTTGGGCTACATGTGAAAAATGACAGCTGTACTGCTCATAAGGAGGTGTGGTAAAATGGCAATGTTGAAAATCTGGAGTGTAAATATTAAAAATTCGTGAAATTACGAGCGTGCATAGGAACTGCGCAACGCATGCTCGTAAAACAGTCATTTTTAGGAATTATTTCACCAAATTTTCAACATAGCCATTTTAAGACCTCTGCTCATGAACAGTGTCACTGTGATTTTCTTAATGTGTATCATACATTGAGTTCGCACACCGACTGTGCCATTGTGTGCTACATGCGCGGAAACACATTTTGGGCAAGATGTGAGAAATGACAGCTGTACTGCTCATAAGGAGGTTTGGTAAAATGGCAATGTTGAAAATTTGGAGTGAAAATATTGAAAATTCGCGAACTTACGAGCGTGTGTAGGAACAGCGCAACGAATGCTTGTAAAACAGTCATTTTGGGGAATTTTTTCACCAAATTTTTAACATAGCCATTTTCACACCTCTGCTCATGAACAGTGTTACTGTGATTTTCTTAATCTGTCCCGAACATTGATTTTGCCCACTGACTGCGCCATTGTGCGCTACATGCGCGGAAACACGTTTTGGGCGAGATGTGAGAAATGACAGCTGTACTGCTCATAAGGAGGTATGGTAAAATGGCAATGTTGAAAATCTGGAGTGAACATATTGAAAATTCGCGAACTTACGAGTGTGCGTAGGAACAGCGCAACGCATGCTTATAAAACAGTCATTTTTGGGAATTTTTTAACCAACTTTTCAACATAGGGTTTTTGGGGACCTACCTCATGAACTGTGACACTGTTGTTTCATTAATCGGTCCCGGAAGGTGATTTCACTCAGTGACTGCGAAATCACCCTTTGGGCCCGATTAACACCATGATAGTGAGAGAATTCATGAGAAGGGGTCCCAAAAACCCCGTGTTGAAAATTTGGTGCTAAAATTCAAAAAAATGCCTGAGATATGCATCAAAGTTGAAAAAAACCCTATTATGCCATTATACGGCATTTCCTCAGTTCGCGGTCGGCTTTGAAGAGTGCAGACGTGTTCCCGGTCCACCGATGATCGTTGCCGACTCCAGAGGTAAGTATGGGGTGAGGTGGGGTGTGGGAGGCAGGGTGCACAGAGGGTGGACGCGGTGGGGGAGGGGGTCAGGACACTCAGCGAGGGAAGGTTTTTTTTCAGTTTTTTTTTTTTAAAGTTAGACGACGCGGATGTTTGCCATGCTGTGGTGGGCTCCCAGCATGGCACAAGGATAGCTGTTTGGGGCGTGGAGCCGACAGGATTGGGCACCCCGTCGGCGATACCATCTGTTGCCACGCTGGGGTGGGCTCCCAGCGTGGCACCCTGTACTCTCTTGGGGGGGGGCAGTGGAGTCGAAAAATGTCAGTGTAGAATGTGAGATGGGGTGGGTGGGGGTATACATTATGAGACTGGCCCTCATATCGTGAGATGGCTGACAGGTAAGTGTACATTAGCATGTCCCCTGCTACAGCCGCACACCACACACTGTAGTAACAAAACTGTCCATTACATGTTTCGGTCATGTATCCTTGTTCTGAAGTCTCTCTCTCAAACTTGGTTCAATTTCTGACTTCTTGGACATGCTACAGCAACACAGTACAAAATACGTGCCCTTTGCTATACGCTCTGTGTTGTACCTGCTACCAATTTAGCTGACATTTCTACAGAAACCATTTGCCATAAAACAGCAAACACGCTGCGTTATTTGCAGTTGATGGCACCTTAAATCAGACATCTGACAAGATGCCTGGGCTGTATTACCAAGAACCAGAGAAAGATTTGGAATTGGTAGCAAGTACTAGTACTAGAGCACTCACACATTGCTTTCTGTTTTGATACAAAGGGACATGCTATCATACCTTTAATTCTCCCGAATTCCTTTTCTCTGATGCCTTCTACTTACCCCCCCCCCCATATCCGTACTCTTTATACAGATTTTTAAAGTAGTCTAACGAAAGGAACTCCTGGGCTCCGCTTTCCATTTCTGCAGCTCAGATCAGCTGAGTGAGCTCACTGTTGTGATCTCTGCAAACTATTACAAACAGTGAAGTATGGACTTTGGAGCTGGCTGCAGAGGGCGAGATTTGTTTCCTGTCTCGTGCAGAGTCACAGTGACATGGGTTCTGTGAGACAAGTTATATAGTGTATGAAAGCGAGTACACAGTGTTAAAAAAAGGAAAGTTACGTCTGTCAATGAGCTGTGAATGTTCTTTGTTTTTAAAAGTTTAGACCTTAGACCGCCCACATGCTTCCTGTTGCCCCAGCCAACTGGGCTGGAATTCTAGGTATCCCTAGCAGGAGGAGGGGCTCCTGGCCGAACGGCTGTCAATCTCGCTGGTTGGAGTCGTAGGCGGGGCGTTGCAAGCAACAGGGCACTGTGTCACCCGCCCACTGACGTCTGATCTCCCCAGTCTGTAGGTTTCAGCAGTAGTAGAAACATGTTGAACTTGTTTTTCATTGGCAGCGATGTAGGCACGGCAGGCATACTCACTTTACACATCTGCAGGTTTTTAAAGTATCTGTACTAAACCATATGTCTGTTGCTAAACAGTAAGCATTCCTATCTGGAGTACTTAATTTACTGTAGGCCGCTGTCTGTTTAAACACGTCTGTTCTTATTTAGGCATTCAATGTAATGTGTGTGTGGGGGAAGGTGCAAACACGCAGTATGCGTGCGTGTGTGTGGGGGGAGTGCGCATGAGCAGGCGATATCTTATCGCTGCTCACTGAAGCGTAGCGCCCCCTTTCAACTGTACGGCACTGCATTTTCAACTGCTGTCATAGACAGCTGCAGTGTTGATTGGAGAACTGCGGCCGCGCCTGCAAACACACTAGCTGAACTGGAAGAGGGCTGCCACACCTCCGAAAACTCAGATGATGGCACTATGTTTCTTGCACATGCGTGCAAGCAACATAAAAATGTAAGGGCAGAACTGCTGGGGAAGTAAATGTGAACAATAATGGTGGCCCCATCAGACTGCTGCAGTAGGGGGCCGCTGGGGGATATAAAAAGGCACCAAAGAGGCCTGGGATTTAAGCTGCCAATGAAGTGGGGACTTGGGCGAAACTATAAAGGACACTGAAAGCCCACCAGAAAGGGAGGTTCCACGGAGATTCCTGAGAGAAAGGGAGCAGAGCAGGAGAGACTGCTGTGGGCTACTCAGCCCTAAGGCCTGTTCTGCAAGCCCAATGACCTTTCTGGACCCAGAGCTGAACAAGAGGCCGAGCGCCTGAGGAAACCAAGTGATAACAGGAAAGAGAATTGACCCTGCTGCTGAGATTTGAACCTGCTACTGTGAGTTGCTATTTGTGATCGTCAGCCTGCCATGTAGAGAAATCACAGCCTGAGAATACAGAGATTTTGCAGCAGAGAATAAAGGGACTGAGCAACTGTGTTCCCCTTGGAGGGACAGGATGTTGAGAGGCCTAATTGCTCTTAGCCAGAGAAGCGTGCATGCTGGGGGGTGGGGGTTGGGGGCTGTGAAGCCCAAACAAAATGACCACTCTGGTTTTAAACTCTTGCCTAACTAGTCTCATAAAGCACTTAAAAGTCTGTTTTTGACCTCAGCCGGCAACATCAAATTGCTTCAGCAGGTATCTGAAGCTCATCATTTTAACATGGGAAAAATCTCAAAAGGAAAAACACCAACAGGACAGACCAAATAGTAAAAATTGTATCATGTCAAAAGGGGGACTACACATGAGTGACTCGCAAATGAGCGAGTCATTTTCACCGAAATGGTGAAGGTCTACCCATTCGGAAGGGCGACCGGAAGGCAGGAATAGCGATGGGAAGAGGAGCAATCGGTTTAAATGCTTCATTGGCAAGCTTTTAAACTAGTCAAAGGGGGAGGCACTGACAAGCAGCAGGAAAATCCTGGCCTCCCCTACAAAACAGGGTACTAAATGAGAAAAGACCGAGGTAGAAAGGTCAGTGGGGTTGCCAGCACAGAAGGTAAAGCCATCAAAAATGGAGAGCAATGAGTACCAATGCCCGTAGTCTGGGCAACAAGCTTCCTGAATTAGTGGCCTTGATGGAGGAGGAAGATCTGATATCGTGGCAGTCACAGAAACATGGTACACACAGAACCATGACTGGGATGTAAATATACCAGGATACACTATCTACAAGAGGGACAGGGAGGGTAAAAGAGGAGGAGGAGGAGTAGCTCTACATAAGAGAAGAAATCAAAGCAACAGAACAAAAGGGTAAACAGGAGGAGAAGAAGCACTGTGGGTCAATTTGGAGGCAGGCAATGGCACCACAATCCGCACAGGGGTTAGAGCACAGACCCTCTCAGGGGAGGAAATGGACAGGGAAATGATAGAAAGTATACTAGAATGGCAGAAAAAGGGGAGATATTGCTGATGGGTGATCTGAATATGCCAGATGTTAACTGGAGTGCAGTTGCAGCTGCCACTTCAAAGAGTGCAGTTATTCTAGATGCCCTACAGGGGGCATGCCTTAGACAACTAGTACTGGAGCCCACTCGAGAGGGAGCAATATTAGACTTGATTCTCTCAAATGGAGATGGAGAGAGGATCACAGATGTAGAAGTGGGTAGCCATCTGGGAACTAGCGACCATCGAACAGTATGGTTCACAATAAACACAGCAATAGAGTCAAGCCACACAAAGACAAAAGTACTGGACTTTAGGAGGGCTGACTTTGCCAAAATGGGTGAGTGCCTAAGGAATGCACTAGCAAATGGGCAGGAAGGAGGGGTGAAAGAACAATGGGAATAATAAAACTGCCATCACAGAGGTAATGAGCCTTGTGTGAAGCAAATAAACAAAACAAGACGATGTAAGAAACCACTATGGTTCTCAAAGGAAGTGGCAGTGAAGGTTCAAGAGAAAAGAAAGCATTCAGGAAGTACAAGGAATCGCAGAAGGAGCAGGACAGAGAACTGTATCAGTTAAAGCAAAAGGAGGCTGGGAAGGCAGTCAGAACAGCAAAGGCCCAAACCGAGGAAAAGATAGCCAACTCAGTTAAGAAGGGGGATAAAACCTTTTATAGGTACATCAGGAAGCAAAGGAAGACCAAGGGAGGGATAGTGAGGCTTAATAAAGGGGAGGGAGGGTGGGCAGAGGGAGACTGTGAAAAGGCAGAGATACTAAACAAATATTTTTGCTCAGTATTTACAAATGAAGAGGGGAGGTACATAAAACAAACAGTAGTAACACTTGGATACAGAAGTTGATACCAGCCCATTTACAGAAGAAAGGGTTCTGAAAGAACTCTTAAAACTGAAGGTGGACAAAGCAATGGGGCCTGATGGGATTCATCCCAGAATTCTAAAAGAGCTAAGGGTAGAACTAGTGACACCACTGACTACCCTTTTTAACAAATCATGGGAGGATGGGGTGGAACCCGAGGACTGGAGGAGGGCAGATGTGATTCCCCTTCACAAAAGTGGGAGCAAGGCAGAAGCAGGAAACTACAGACCTGTTAGTTTAACCTCAGTGATAGGGAAAATGATGGAATCACTTCTGAAGGAAATAATTGTCGAGTATCTAGAGGCCAGAGGGGCACAGGACCCTAGGCAGCATGGATTCACAGCGGGAAGGTCATGCCAGACAAATCTGATAGATTTCTTTGACTGGGTGACCAAATTAGTAGATCAGGGAGGGGCTGTGGACATGGCCTACCTAGACTTTAGCAAGGCATTTGACACAGTCCCACACATAAGATTAATATACAAGTTAGCCAGCCTGGGAGTGGGTCCCAAGATGACAGCCTGGGTAAAGAATTGGCTGGAGAATAGGACACAGAGAGTAATAGTAAATGGAGTCCACTCAGAAGAAAGGAGGGTTACTAGTGGGGTACCGCAGGGTTCAGTATTAGGACCGGTTCTCTTCAATGTCCTTATAAGCGACATTATGGAAGGACTGGAAGGAAAGTATGTCTCTTTGCAGATGACACTAAGATCTGCAACAGAGTTGATGCACAGGGTGGGTGGAAAGGATGAGAAGGGACTTGGCAAGGTTAGAGGAATGGTCAAATGTATGGCAGCTTAGATTCAATGCTAAGAAGTGCAAGGTAATGCACCTGGGAAACAAAACCCAGGGAAGAGTACACAATGGGGGTGAGATACTAACAACAACAAAATGGAAAGGACCTGGGGTAGTCATATCAGATGACCTAAAGGTGGGCAAGCAATGTGAGAGGGCAGCAAGGAGGGTCGGGGTTACTGGGATGCATAGGGAGAGGCATCACCAGTAGAAAACAGGAAGTTATTATCCCTC
This sequence comes from Neoceratodus forsteri, assembly GCA_016271365.2. Taxonomy (NCBI): domain Eukaryota; kingdom Metazoa; phylum Chordata; order Ceratodontiformes; family Ceratodontidae; genus Neoceratodus; species Neoceratodus forsteri. The sequence goes on from CM057452.1 coordinate 430,227,230, forward strand.
TGTACAGACAGCTGGTGAGACCCCATCTGGAGTACTGTGTGCAGTTCTGGAGACCCAATCTCCACAAAGACAGACAGGATGGAAGCTGTCCAGAGGAGGGCAACTAAAATGGTGCAGGGTCTGCACCGGAGACATATGAAGAGAGACTTAAGGAGCTTAATATGTATAGCCTCGAGGAAAGGAGGGAGAGGGGGGACATGATAGAAACTTTCAAGTACCTCAAGGGAATCAACAAAGTCCAAGAGGGTAGCATCTTTCAAAAAAAGAGGTGTGCAAGAACAAGAGGGCACAATTTGAAGATGGGGGGGGTGGCTCAGAGGTAATTTAAGGAAGTATTTTTTCACAGAGAGGGTTGTGGATGCATGGAACGGCCTTCCGGAGGAGGTTGTGGAGTCAAAATCAGTGGTGGAATTCAAGCATGCATGGGACAGTCATAAGGCAATTCTAGGGGGTGGGGTAGGAAGAAGTAGGCTGCTGGTTAACTAGGATCTGCAGCTTATCCAGTAGGTAGGGAAATGGGCAGACTGGGTTGGCCAAGCGGTCCTTATCTGCCGTCAAATTCTATGTTTCTATGTTTCTATGGATAGGATAGAGGGTTTCTGTGGGGCAGTGTCCCTGGTGCTGCCGAGCCAGCTCATGTGGTGTGGTGGTGAGGGTGGCCGGTTCCAGCATAGGAGAACCTGGGTTCGGGACGGGACAGGGAGAAATATTTTGCCGCTGCGTACGGTTCTTGTTTTTTTTTTTTTTTTTCATTTCGGAGTCTCACCTCTCCTGACATACGCCACCCCCGGAGTTGATAATACTTTAGTAGGAGCTGGGGCACAGCCCCCCGCATACACATTTATAAGTACTGACCGGATGCAGTGTTGCCGTTATGTGTATATCACCAAAGTGCTTTTCGGCCATATACACTTGCCATAATAGCGATCACTGTTTTGTGTTTGTTATTATGACATGGAACCAGTAAAAATACTTCTGCAGCTATGACCATTTGGTCGGCCCCAGGACGCGCAGCAGCTACTGTGGAAGATTCAGAGGTGGAGACAGTCCAGACTTTGGGAACTATTACTACTTTAATTAAATCCGTTGCAGGACTCTTGGACAAGTTTGACACTGACAAACCGAGTGTCCACTCTGGAAATGATCATGAAGGCCATGCAGACTACAACACAGGAAGCCACTAAATGATCAGACTTGGCTATGGGAGCTGCAGCAAATATCATCAAGGAGAATCACCATCTACACACCCGACGGGAAACTTTAGAGAATCAGGCCTGATCTGCTAATCTGGGCATACTTGGGATGCCTGAGGGATGTAAGGGGGATCATTTACTCTTGTTTATCAGTGACTGGTTCCAGCAGCAATTCGGCAATGAGCCGCTTACTAGGACAATGCATCTGCAAAAGACTTACCGTGTTACTTCGAGGGGAAGATCAGATAACCCAGAAGTCCCTCAAGCCAAGGCAGGGATACCTTTTTATAGTGTACACCACACAAGTCATGTTTTGGAGCTGCGGCTCATTTAACTTAGGCAGCTGCGCATGCGCAGACAGCACATGGCAACCGTTAGTGTTTACATTCAGTGGCCCGGTATTTCACTGCTCTCCATAGCAGCCTACTTGCCCACCAAACAAGCATGGAGGCACAAAACATTGTCCAGACCACTGCTTCCTTTGCTACATGCGCCGAGGACCACAGAACTCTGGCAACAGCAGCTGCAAAGATCAGGCATGTTACCTGGCCTGAAACCCTCCCAGAGCCACTGACAGGACACCCATGGGGCTGTAGCCCCCATAAGGTAAGCCATCCTTCCCGGGGGGGGGGGGTTACACTTGCCTCGAGAGTTAGAAGGGAGAGTGCACTGTAACCAGAGGCTTTAATCCAATCAGGGAGGCTGAATGCATAGACAACCAACGGGAGCCTAATCAGAGCTGCTTGCATGCTTCAGAGTCATAAAATTGATGGCAAAACAACCCGTCAGTGATAATAGACAAATTAAAAAAAGGCACTAGTTGCTTACAACCCCCACTGGCCAACTTTACCCCTCCCCCAAAAACAACCCAGAAAACATACTAATGCAATCTTGACATGCACACTGTGCATTTAAAAAATGCAAAGTACTGAATTGCTATTACTGCAATTCAAGCACTTTTTTACATTGCATAATCCTGAGATTGCATCGCTTTTTGCAGTGTGATACTGAGTAAAATACTGGCTGACCGAAGAGCGGGCTGAACACAAGGTGCCCGGTGGGTGCTTTGAATTGCAGATTGTACCTGCATGATGGAAAGTTGGTGTCTATTTCGAACCCTGTTTATTGAAAGAGAGTTTAACCAATAAAGGCATATTGAGCTATGATGGCTCATTTCCAGGTATCCTGGGGAAAAAAAAATTAAGTTGGTCACTGAGCATGCTCAGAAATTTATCTTCACATATGAGAATAAATTTCAAATCATACTCAGTGCAATCAAAATATGCAAGATAAATTTCTGAGCCTGCTCAATGACCAGCGTCATTTATCGTGCTCATGATGCCCTGAATAATATGTTTATTTTGGCAAATTTATTTTCACACTTGTATAAACAATGAATTCTAGAGGAGGTGGGCACTGAACTGATGTGTGACATGTTTTCAAACCATATTACAGACTGAGGAAGCATCATGTGATGCTCCTGACCAATCACAGCACTTCCTTCAGTTGAATGTGACACTCTATTTTTCTGTTAGTGTCTCACGTGCTGTGTTGCAGTAATGCACTTCTCCTTGGCCACTTGCACCATTAACACTTTGAAAAAAAAAAGTATTTTACAACAAATTAGTGGGATGCATGTTAAGTGTATTGGGCTGGTTGGAAGGCCTCTTATGGATAGAAGAGTGCTGCTTCTTCTGTCCTTAGGACACCACGGGCACAATATTCAAAAATGGGGAAAGCAAAGCACAAAATTTTGCGCTGCGCTTGCCCATTGTCCACGACCCCGAGGATGCCGTGTTCAGTCGGATAGCACACTGGCACTATCCGACTGAGTATAGGGGTATGTCGGTGCAGTGCAGGGAACAGTGTCTCCAGACCTGGTAGCTCCCAGCGCAGTATTCAAACAACAGTATGTAAATGAGCCCACTGGGCATGCAAGGCGTGATGAGGGCATAGATATGCCCATAACAGTCTCATCTGTGAGTTGCTTCATCTGCTTTCTGTTTCTCTGCGAAAGACCTTTGCAGAGCTCTGGCGGTAATGAGAGGCTCGGCAGGCTCGTTGCTTAGATGGTGACTTTACTCGGGTTTGTTTCCTCCATCTTGGCTGGCTGAACTGGACTTTGTCAGCCAGTGAGTCGAAGGTGGTTCTGTCCCCGAATCTGAACTGGTCTTGTCAGTGAGAGTAGGCAGACTGGTTTGGTATATGAGGTCTTCCTCACTGAAAAAAGGACAAAACGCTGACTGAACCTTTCATTATCTCTGTGAATTCTGGACATTTATCACTCCTATTTCTTCTGTAGCAAAAAGACATTTCTGCTTTCCTCATTATGAAGTTGCTATAAGGAAATTGGGTTTTTATGGGGGTGGGGGTAGGATTAGAATAAAGAAGTAGAGGGGTGGCAGGTGGCTGATTTAAGTTGTTTCAGTAGTGTGTGTTGGTTTGTAGAATAGTGTATGTATTAGGTGTGTATGTGAGTCTGATTGGTTAGATTACTATTGTTTTCCTTTTTTAATTAAAACATTGGATTCATGGCGCATTGTAGACAGGTCTATCTAAGTTGTCTGGGATGTGCAAGGGACTAGGGTATGCACGTATAGCTTACGAGGCTTCCCTGCTACGTGAACTCTGGCCCTTCACCGACCTCCCTGCTGCAGCAATGACAGCGAGGCACTGTCATGAGGTCGGGATCCAGAGGAGCCAGTATGGTTGGCTGTGGCAGGTGCATAGGCTCGACGATGGTGAGTGGGATAAGGGCAATTAAATGCAGGAAACGCCCTGGGTTTAGATGGGACCTGGAGAGAGGCCAGACGTGTTTGGTTCCTGTCCCCAGGGGTCCCACCAAACCGAGTGGGCAAATAGCCAGAGGGCTGTAGTGTCTACCAGTCCCCTTAGGGTAGTACTTTGCAATGCCAGATTAAGCAGAAACAAGACCACAGTTATGGCAGACTTGATTTCTATGGTCGATCTGGCTTGCATCATGGAGACCTGGATGGGAGATGACGCTGGACCACTTTTGGAGGCAGCCCCCCCCCCGGGTACTCTGTAGTGCACTGCTCTAGGGTGGAACGCAGGGGTGAGGGAGTGGCCCTCTATTTTAGATCTGACCTGGGCTTCACTGTGCACCAGTTGGGAACTACCAGGTCCTTTGAATGTGTGGCTGTATGTCTGGGTCCGGGTGCAGGCTGCTGGATCCTCCTTATTTACTGCCCATCCAGGGGTGTGGGGGTAGTTCCTGCAGGAGGTGGTGGATGTCACTGACGGTGAGGTACTGGAGTTCCCCAGATGTTTGGTACTGGGGGACTTCAACGCCTGGGCTGACGATGAGTCCTCTAGGCTTGGTTCCAACCTCCTCCAGGTGATGTAATCTTTGGGCCTGACACAAGAGGTTACTCCCGTGACCCACCACGGTGGCCACATGCTCGACCTGTTGTTCTCACTTGGGCTTGAGGTATGTAACCTCAAGATTGATCAGGTTGTTTGGTCTCATCATTGCACGGTGAGGTTCTCATTCAGGGCCCCACTCAAGAACCCTCCCTCTGCTGAGATGGTCAGCTATCGCCCTTTGAGGGGAATGTCCCTGAAGGGATTTCTGGTGGTGGCTGATCTATCCAGTGTAGATGCTGCATGTACAGATGGCATGAGTGTGGCAGTTGCCACCTGTAATAAGGTGATGTCCATCGCACTTGATGCACTCGCACCAGTCCGTGCACGACCAAAATCTTCTCACTTGCGGTCTCTCTGGTTTGATGGAGAGCTCAAGACGGTGAAGATTAGGGGTCGGAAGTTGGAGCGTTGCTGGCGGAGGACCGGGCGGGAGGAGGACAAGTTGGCCCTGCATTCCCACTATGGTGAGTACCAGGGGGCAAGCAACCATGAGAAGGCAGAGTTCCTGTCCAGGGAGATTGCTGCAGGGAAGAACTGACAAGCGGTACTTTTTCAGACTATAGATAGACTGCTACACCCAGTCTGTCTCCAGCCGATAAAGTTTTTTTGGTCACTTTGTGTGATGAGTTTGCTCAGTTCTTCACTGACAGAGTGTCCACTGTCTGGCAGGGAATCCCGCCAGAGAGTTGTTTTACAACTCGCAGTGATCGCCTTGGAGGTAACAGAGGCACTCCATCTGTTTGGGGGGAGGTGGTCAAGGTCTTTGAGGTTGCTTCGAAACTGAAACACACATATTGGGCCCTATGCTTTAAAGGGCGGGTAATATGTGCCTTGGGCACATACCCTGCCCATGTAACTATGCGACCCCGGACAGGCATGAGGGAAGCAGTATGCACTACCACTAGCACCTGCGGTGCGTCTGTTTACAGGCGCCCCCACACAGCATGTATGATCGTGCGGGTGTACAGGGGTGGAGCCATGGACCTGGGTGGGCATTCAATCGGATGCCCATACCGGGTTCCTGAGTGAATCCCATGCACCCTTGTGGAGGGCACAGGGTGTAGGAGGAGAGCCATGTATAGGGGCATTGCTGCACACCAATGGGCAGGCGCCCGTGCCGCTGCCCCAGCCCTCCCCTAAAGCATAGTGGGCTGGGGCAGCATGGAGGTCCAGTTTGTGGTGCCGCCGCACCTGGCCACCGGTAAACATGGGGGCTCGTACCGGGGTACCTGGCTATGCCTGGTCTCGGCAGGCATACCCAGTGCTCCCTTAGCCTGGCACTACGCGACTTTGTGAATGCTGCATAGTGCAGGCACGCCCCGACATGCCGCCTGCATGGACATCCCCAAGGGGCTTTGGAGGTGGGTGCATAAGTGCCTTGCGCTGCACTTACACACCCTTGGTGAATGCCACTGGGGGTCCGCAGGACCCCCACTGCGCAGCATTCACCCGTGAGGTTACCTACGTGCTTCAGATCTGTGGCGCGTAGGCAACACGTTTGTTTGAGCACAGGGCCCATCATGAACTGGACCCAGTGCCAATGCATTTCTTAATGGTATGTGTTGATTCTGTTGGCCCGGAGTTCTCCCTGATTGTTCAGTGCTCGTTGTCAGAGGGGGTTTTCCTGGATTCCTTGAAAGAGGCTCTGGTAAGGCCTCTTCTGAAGAAACCATCTCTCAACCTGGACATCTTGGCAAATTACCGACTGATCTCCAACCTTCCATTTTTAGGAAAGGTGATTGAGAAGATTGTGGAGCAACAGCTTGAGGAGCACCCCATGACTTTTGATATCTATAAGCCATTCCAGTCTGGTTTTCAAGCTAGGCATAGTACAGAAACAGCATTAGTTCGGGTGCATAATGACCTCCTTAGAGCAAGCGATAAAGGAGACAGGTCAGTTCTCGTTCTCCTCGATCTGTCTTCAGCTTCTGACACTGTTGACCATTTTGTGCTACTTGATCATCTCAGAAAGTACTGTGGGCTTGCTGGCACTGTAATCCATTGGTTTGAGTCCTATCTCGCTGACAGGAAGAAACGGGGTAGTGATGGAGAATTTCTCCTCCACCTCCTCAAAACTCCTTATGTGCGGAGTACATCAGGGATCGATCTTGTCGCCAATGTTGTTCACAGTGTATATGCTGCCCCAGGTGGAGCTCATTAGGAAATACAATGTGGATTTTCACTACTATGCAGATGACACCCAGTTGTACTTGTGTTTTGCCCCTGGAACATCCAACGCTATGGATGTACTTAACACCTGCCTGACCGAGATCAGTGATTGGATGTCCTCCAGCTGGTGGCAACTGAACCCCAACAAGATGGAGGTTCTGGTAGTGGGAGCAGGCTGAAGGTGTGATAAGAATGCCTCAGGTGCGGCAACTGGACTTTTCCTGGGGCCAGAGCTCCAGATAAGGTGAGTACCAACCTGTTTTACTCACCTCATTTTAGGGAAAAAATGTTTTAATGATTACCAGTACTCGCCCAACATTTATAAATACCACACACTCCACAGAATAGTGCTTCATAACATAACTGGTGATTCAAAAGGAGCATTTTTTCCAGATTTACAGCACTTGTATGCATCCCAATTTTGTTTTACTCACTATATTTTAAAACTGGTGAGTAAATTACTCCTACCTGCCAACGTTATCTGGAGCATTGCGTGGGACGAACACCGTCGATGGCTTCCTCTAGGGTGAGAGATCTTGATGTGTTCCTGGATGACAGATTGACATTTGAATCTTAGGTGTCATCTGTTGTCCAAAGTGACTTTTACTACTTGAGGAATATTGCCAGGCTCAAACCCCTAGTTCCACCCGAGGACCTGCCCACTCTAGTCCATGCCTTTGTAACATCCAGGCTTGATTACTTTAACCCCCTTTATTTTGGGGTTTCGGGAGGTACCCTCCGCCAGCTGCAGCTGATGCAGAACGCAGCTGCCAGGTTGCTGACAGGCCTTTCGAGGTTCTGTCATGTAACTCCGGTGCTTCATGAACTGCACTGGCTGCCGGTCAGGTGGAGGGTTATGTTCAAGATGGGTTTACTCACCTTTAAAGCCCTACATGGACTAGGCCCTGGCTATCTGTCTGATCTCTTTAACACCTGCTACCCCAGTCTGCCCCCTCCATTCCTCCTCTAGGGGCTTCCTGGTGATACCCAGGACAAGGCTTAAAGCAGCTGGCGATAGGGCTTTTAGTGTCGCTGGCCCCGTCCTGAGGAATTTGCTTCCTCCAGCCATCAGACAGGTTCAGTCAAGGTGTTGAAGGGCCACCTAAAGACCAATCTTTTTTCATTGGCATTCCCAGACATCGTTATTTAAATATGATATGTAGACTGCTGAACTGAATTATTTATTGATCTTAAAGCTGTTTTTGTTGTTTTATTGTGTTTTTGTGTATTGGTGCATGTTTTACTCCCAGTTTATTTATTTATTTTTGAACTTTATAAACCTTTTTATTAAAAAAATAACTTTCTGACAGGCATTACAATACATGCTCAGCTAGGAAAGCTTTTACAACTTCAAATAATCAATTTCTGTAAAAAAGTTCAATATATAGAACCCTTTTTATGTCTTAATTGATTCTACTATTTATTTTACAGAACCAGTGTCCCAGTCAACACCCTGAGTTCAGCTGCTATGCAGTAATCCAGGACGACTGGCGAGAGAGATCGAAGAACTTGGTTTCATTTTGTTTTGTGGCCGTCCATAGGTTAATGGTCTTCAGGGGTTTCCAAGTTGATTAATTAAAGGCTTTTAGTCCAATGTACATTTTTAATAAAGCATGTCATTATAAATTAATTTCTTGAATTTTTTTGTCTTATTTCTTAACACTGCTATAGTTCCTAATGAGCTTTAATCAAGGTGATAACAGCCAAACCAGTGAGACAGAAAAGAGGAGAAAGAGAAGGAAAAAGTGAAAGAAATTGTAGACATGGACAGCTGGGACCATGTAAATGCAAGAAGGAACTTAAAGTAGTAATTTTTTTCTGGTGGTTAAGAAGTAAGACCAGGATCTCAAGCCCCGGGGATAGTTACTTAAATGTGCCCTCTCTTAAGTTCAGGTTTGGAGCAGCTGCTCCAGGACTGGGGTACCCTCATTCCTTTTTGTATGATCAAAAAAGGGCATCCACCTGGCGTTGAATTTATCCGTAGAGTCTCAAGCTGGCCATAACTGATCCATTTCCCTGATTTGTTTAATGTTCCCATACCAGGTGTTAATTGGTGGAGATATATCTGTCAGCCAGTTTTGTGTAAGCGTTTGAAGCACAGCTGCAATTAAATATAGAAAAGGTATCTCTTGTCGAGGTTCTGATCTCCCATGGGGGAGTTTGAGACCAGATTTTCAAATTGTTATGGAGTTGAGAGAGAGAGAGAGGATCTGTGAGACCTCTTGGGTTATTGATTGCCAAAAAAGGGTAATTTTAGGGTACCCCCAGAAAATATGGTACTGTGACCCTATATGCCCACATTTCCTCCAGCATACTGGGCTGAGATAGTGGGTGTTCTAAAAAAACGAATGTTAATTTTCCACCTGAATTCTCTCCAGGAAGGAGAATTACTGGTCTTATGTATACCCATCCAGATATATTTCCAGTCTTTCTCTGAAATATTTAAATTTGCCTCACATTCTCATTTACACTCTACTCTTTGTACTGCCAGCACTCCTCTAGTCTCCTTTAAGGATTTGTGTATTTGTGATATGCGGGCTCTGGTGTCTCCCATGACACACTCCCAGTTTGTAATTTTATGTAAGGTGGCCAGAGCCTCTGGGAATGGGCGCCAAAGAAATAAACTTTGCCTTGCCTTGCCATTTGCATGGGAAGAGGCAGCAAGTTTGCGCCCCTGTGACCCCCCACTCCGACTGCCCATCCCCATAAAATTAAAATATAACCCTGACGGTCCGTGGTTCCCTCGTCTTCCAATTGCTGTCCCATACCTTTTTGAAAACATCCCTGATGCCTAGTGTACTCCCTCCGATAGCCGTCCCATACGTTCTACAAAATATACCTGTTAAGCTGTCCCCATGGTGCTCAGGGTTGTGGCGTGGATGCCACACCTCACGCTACGCCGGTGACCCGAGTTTTGAAGCAAGCTCGGGTTACCATGGGTCAGCTGGGGCGGGGGGTGAGGAGCTGGATTGAACTGCCGACAGGCAGCTCTCCACTCCCGGGCTCTTGGCTGCCGAGTGGAGGCTTGGTGATAGCACCAAGCCCAATGGGAGATTCTGCTTTAGGCCTGGGGGGGGAGGGGCCTTAACCGGATTCATGGGGTACGTGCTCGCCTCCTTGGAGTTGTATGGCCATGCTCTGGGGTCTTGGGCTAGGTGAGAAAAAAAATCACTGGTGCCTACTTTACCACCTGCCCTCCGATCGCTGTCCCCTACCTGTTTTAAAATATCTCTGGTGCCTATTGAACCCTCCTACCCTCTGATCACCATCGTGTACCTGTTTTAGAATATCTATGATGCCGAGTGTAGCTCCCCCCGCCCTCCGATTGCCATTCTTTACCTTTTTTAAAATATCCCTGGTGCCTAGTGTACCCCCCCCATGCTCTGATCACCATCCCATTACATGCATAGGATAACACTAGCCCCTGGAGTCCAGTGGTCCTCTCACCCTCCGATCAGTTGTATGTGTTAGCATTAGTGAAACCGTGTGAAAAATGATTGCAGTAGCAGAGTCGAAACATAACATTTTATGGTCCATAAATAATTTATATACTCTGGTGTTGACATATAGTACAAATATCATGGAGAACAAAAAATAACTCCCTGGCATCTAGAGGCACCCCCCCATCCACCAATCCCCTGTCCCCGTACACTATCCCACAGTCCCAGGCATCTAGTGGGGCTCCTGCACTGTGGGCACCAAACACCAACCCTGCCTTCCAGCCCTTACCTGAATTGCCAGTGCCATGGCTCAGATACGCCGACTGGCACAGCCCTCCTCACACTTCCTCAACTGGCCACCGTATTATCAGGCAGGGAGTGCACATCCAGTGTACAGTACAGAGGACGTGCACCCTGTACTATACGTAGGATGCATGCTCCCTACCTGTTCAAATGGTGGCTGGCCAAGGAGGCGTGGGGGGCTATGCCAGTCGCCGTATCTGAGCCATGGCACTGGCGATGCAGGTAAGGGGGGGCAGGTGATGGTTATGCCCATAGGGCAAGGGGGCCACTAGTTGCCCATGGTGCAGTCACCAGGGACTGTAGGATTGTGTACACAGATGGAGATCGGTAGGTGGGGGAGTTAAGTGCCAGGGAGTTATTATTTTTTGTTCTCCATGAAATATGTACTATCTGTCAACATCAGAGTATACATATTATTTATGGACAATAAGATGTTACGTTTCACCTCTGCTACTGCAATCACGTTACATAAGGTTTTGCTAACACATACAATTCATCAGAGAGTGGGAGGGACCACTGGACGCCAGGGACTACAATTATAGTTACAGAGGTGGGGATCAGGGACGGGGGGCACAAGGCAACAAGTTTATACTATACATGTAATGGGATGGCGATTGGAGGCTGGTGGGGTACACTAGGCACTGGGGATATTGTAAAACAGGTACAGGATGATGATCAGAGGGTGGGGGGTACACTAGGCGCCAGGAATATTTTATAACAGGCACAGGACAGCGATCGGAGCACAGGGGGTACACTAGGCACCAGGGATATTTTATAACAGGCACAAGATGGCGATCGGAGCGCAGGGGGTACACTAGACACCAGGGATATTTTAAAACAGGTATGGGTCTGTGTTTGGAGACCAAGGGAACCACAGACCACCAAGGAACATCTGTAAATAATACAGAACAGAAATTGGTGGGCATTGGAGGGCCATGGACCACCAGGGACATGAGCTACACAGCAGGGGATGGTGATCGGGGGATGTGGGGTGCTACTGGTCAGCAGGGAGCAGCTGTGCTCCCCCGAACTGCCAACATGCTTCTTGACTGCACTTGCTCCAGCCACCGCTAGGGTTGCCTGGAGTAAGTCGGGATTTTGCATGCGGTAATAGCACTGTACAGAGTGGCCTGCACTATGCCTTTTGTGCAGTGCTACTGTGTTGAATATTGGTTTGCACGGGTATTCCTATCCCTGCCCCTCTCTTTGCTCACCCGCATACATTATTTTTTGCACACACTCTAACCCTTTTAGCACACTCAACTGACCCTTTTTAATACTCCTTCCAGAGCAACCCCCGGGCAAATGGGGTGCAGTCACTTTGCTCACTGGGCAAAGTTTTGAATATAGGGCCCAGAACTGCTCACCTTTGGTCTACAGTTCTTTCTTCCTAAGAATATGGGAGGCAACACTCTTGTATCCATCAAAGGGCCTCCAATTAGACCCTTAAACGTATAAACAAATGCCCACAGCTGGAGAAAACATGTTAGAAGTCACTGTAACACATATAAGTTTGGTATGGGGGTTTCCTTTCAGCTAGCAGTATTAATTATAGTGTGGACTGGAAATTACTAGAAAGGATGAGAAAATACTGGGATTTGAGGGAGTGGGGCCTCATGGCAGCAGGAAATGGGAGGTACTGAGTAGGCCCCAGTACCAAATGCCAGATCTCTACAGGAGCTGGTTCATGACAGACATTTGGATGATGTCATTAAGACTTATCATGGATCTGAAGGATAAACCTGACACTGCAAAAAAAGCAGAGCTGGTCTGTGGTACTAGATAATAGGGCACTATGTACAGTACGTCTCTGACTCTGTACTAGAGAAGCAATAGGAGTACACTGAGATTTTCATCATCCGTTATCAGCATTATTAAAACTCAGAGACATTTTAAACTGTGAGGGAACTCAGCGAAGGAGAAAAAAATTGAAGTCTGACTTAGTTATGCAGGAACAGTGTGGAAGCATGCAGCTGGTGTATAAGAAGATATAAGAAATACAGCCCAACAAAGATAATGTAGTATTGAACATACCGAGTATTCCAAATAAGCATTCAGAATGCTGCTTTAAAGGAAGGCTGTCCTAAACTGTGGGGGCAATCACCAGGGCTGCAAAAACGGCCGATTAAAACAACCAATATAGTTTAAAATGAATAGCGCTAACCTTTTATTAGTTATTTATTGTTGTACAGTTGCTCCTGGATGCACCATTTTGAAACTGCCGCCGCACCTGAAAACAGACTGTGACCCAGACATCCGGTCCTGTGCCGGAATGCACAAATAAAAATAATGACGAGGCACATTTACAGTGGATAAAAGAAACACTGTGCCATGTAGAGTCTATTAACTGAACCTCTAGAAGTAATTCCCAGTTAAAAGCAGACAGTGTAAGGTATTTAAAATTGTTCTTAAAGTTGGAGCTCAAAGCTCAGTCATCGCAGTAGAACCTAGCGCTCACGCATACCGAACTTGGAGCACTAAGCACTACTGCGCGTGACTGAGCTTGGAGCTCCAACACAAGAACAAGGCGCTACTGCGCATGACTGAGCTTGAGCTCCAACTTTAAGAACAATTTTAAATACCTTACACTGTCCGCTTCAACTGGGAATTACTTCTAGAGGTTCAGTAATAGACCTCTACATGGCACAGTGTTTCTTTTTATCCACTGTAAATGTGCCTCGCCATCATTTTACATTCGCACAGATCGGATGTCTGGGTCATATTCACTTTTCGGGCGGCAGTTTCAAAATGGTGCATCCAGGAGCAACTGTACAACAATAAATAACTAATAAAAGGTTAGCGCTATTCATTTTAAACTATATTGGTTGTTTTAATCGGGCGTTTTTGCAGCCCTGGTGATTGCCCCCACAGTTTAGGACAGCCTTCCTTTAAATGGCACTGGAAAATAAATTCCACTTGAATTCTCAGTCTACATGCAAGTTGCAGTATTTGGAGTAAGTAGCACTTCAAGCTGAGGATTCTGCATTTAAATGGCATAATAGTTAACTACTGTTTAGAATACAAGTGTCCCAGCTGTGTTGTTCCAAATACTAGTATACAGAATGTGGAGTATTCCAACAAGACTGGAATATTAACTGCCATGTAAACATTACATACTGTTACTTGAGATGTGACTTGTATGGAACGCATTAATATTATGGCGAGGAAAACTATCAGTGGCAAACACTTCTGGGAAACTCAAAATCGAGAGAGACACCCTTTCTCCTCTCAGCCTTACTAATGTAAGTTAAACTGTGCTGCAAATAATGTCTCTCATGGTACAAGAGATGTCATCTCATTCTGACTGGGCAAACGGACCATAAAGCGTAGCTGAGTGGTTCTGTCTGTCCCAACCAGCACAAGATGACATCTCTTATGCCGTAAAAGACATCGCCTATTAACTTACTATAAACACTGGAGTTGACTGGAATGGTTTCTAATAAGTTTTCCATTCTGTTCTTTTTAATTTTAAAGTGGAATAGTCAGCACTAAGAATGCCATACTTGGTCCCAATTTGTATCTTGTGGGCAAAAACTTTTTTTGTTTTACTTACTGTTTGCTGCAGTGGAGTCAATTGTACCTGGCTGATTCTGCTGACATCCAGGCTGGCATTTGTTGTATCAGGCTGATTCTGCAGACATACAGTACTAGTTGACATTTGTTGTATCTAGCTGATTCTGCGGTCACCAAGGCTGACATTTCTTGTATCTGGCTGATTCTGCGGTCACCAAGGCTGACATTTGTTGTATCTGGCTGATTCTGCTGACATCCAAGCTGCATTTGTTGTGACCAGAAATCCTAGACTCTCCTGCAGCTGACGTCAGAGCAGGGCTGTAGCAGCGGGAGAGTGAACAGCCGGCAGTGCATGTTAAGAGTTTTCATAAACTCTATTCTTTTGTTTGCTGATCCTGCTGTCCTCTTGGGGCTAAGTACGGTCACAGAGTGCTGTACTTAGCCCCAGGAGAACAGCGGGACTGGCAAGCATCTCATCTGAGTTTATAAAAGCTCTACCATGCACTGCAGGCTATTAACTCTCCCACTGCTGCAGCCCAGCTCTGATATCAGCTGCAGGGGATTCTGGCATTTGTGGTTACAGCAAATGTTAACTTTGATGTCGGCAGAATTCTCCTGATACAATCTACTATACTGCAGTGAAAAGAAAGTGGAAAAAAAAACAAAAAAACTTTTGCACACAAAGGGCAAATTGGGACCAGTCGTCCCACAGTCAGGTGTGAGGCTCAGTGCTGACTGTTCCTCTTTAAAAAAGCGCAGTAGTAATAGCACCCCCCCAGCTTTGAAGCGGATTACTCCACTTTTGTATTCCTCCCTGCAATAGACAGCATCTCTATGCAGGATAAGAGAACCTGCGATTCTGACTGCTGACTGGCTAAAATCACATATGGGATTTAACATTCTGCTGTGAGGTTACTCTTTTGACACTCCCGTACCCATCAAATTAAACACTATATCCCCCAATATTGTTATCCAGGAGGAACTGATCCAATCTGAGTTTAAACAATTTAACCCTTCACACATGCACCACTTCCTTTGGAAACAAGTTTCATAAGTTCACCACCCTCTATACTTGCATAAAATGTAAATGATGTAACATTTAAAGTGGAAACGTGCCTCCAAACCCCCATCAGACATGTTTCTTCCTTAGACAGCAGTGCCACCTAGTATGTTTTATAGTGGATATGCTAAAAGGCAGTGTTAGATCATTTTTTCCCTATATGAGTCATGGTGCATCACAAGTGGCAGAGCAAAGCATGGCCAGGAGCAAAGTGTCTCCGAGGTCACCACAATGAGCATGGATGAAAAATGTAACCAAAAACTGCCCTTGTTGCATATTTGATTCAGGCAATGTAGTTTTTTTTAAATATTGTTTAATTAAATATATATATACTGTGACAGACCCTGTGGTGAGCAGTGTACAGGATGTGTACATGACGTTGCTACCACCTTTGGTAAACTGGGAAGGTCTGATACGAAAACGTAGGGGATTAGTGCTGGAGGCACTCCAAGTCAGTCGAGCTACAGGGGTCTCAGCTCTTGCTGGGCTGGGTAAGGAAACCATTACTTGCTTCACTGGACTTGTGAGTCAGTGAGCAGATTTGGGTTAACAGAATAGCAACTTTATTAGCAACCACAACCCTGAAAACAAAACTGTTAGTGTTACCACTATGAAGTTTGAATAACCTTTGACTGTGTGCCCTACTAGGCGGGCCTGACTATAATCCCCTTAGATATGCTTCTTAGACTGGGTTGGTTCTACCCTGTCATACCTGTTTACTAGGATTTACTATAAACCCCAGGGGAGCTCCTTCTCATGCAGTTCCTGGGTGCATCAGGGTTGAAACATGGTAGGACCGTAGATATTGCCACAGGTTGGCTGGCATCAGTGTACTTTCAGCAAATGGAGTAACACGTTCAAATTAACAAATCCCTCCAAAGGTCATGCAGTTGCTTAACTGATTCTGAACTGAACTTCAAATGCAGGGTATTTGGAGATCCGGGGCCGATGGCCAGATGCATAGAACAGATTCCAAGAGTGTTTTTTTCTGAAGCAGTGTAAGCCCTGAGTTTACTCACGCTTCTCCACTGTTGGTAAATCCTACTGTCGCCTCAGGCCCCTTTGGGTTTTTGCTCTCTCAGGGTGTCTCTGATGCAGGTGGAATCCCTCTTCTGAACTCTATCTCCACTGCTTGGTGAGCAGGTTTCCCTTCTTTCTGAAGGTTCTGCTGTTTATCTCTCTCTACTGCTGTGGTCCTGTGCCAACCCACACATCCCAGTTTCTAGGCTCTCAGGGTAGCGGCAGCTCAACACCTGGCTGAAGTGCCTGCCACAGAACCTAATTAACAGCTCTGGGTTAAGCTTTTTTCACTCTGTGCTTTCTTTTTGACATTGTCACTTGTGCTGGCTAATATGGGAATGCCACTCTTTTCCTCACAAGTCTCAGCAGCTCTTTTCACAGTTTGTCTCTCAGATGAAAGGCCTAGAGTGGCAAAGTTTTCACTCTCTTCCATAACAGCAGGTCCTGTATCTATGAGATCTCTCCCAGATCTCTCCACTTCCAGCACAGTCCCCTTCTTATAGCCAGTCTCAGGCCATCTCTCATTGGTGAAAAAAGGGCTGTCGCTCAACAAACTTGACAGCCCACAGGTCCATACAAAAGTAACAGAATTTTAAGTCCGTTCTTCTCCCAAAAGCTTCCAGGAGATTGCTTTCAGAGTTCAATCTCTGGATTGGCTATTTTGTGGGGTCAGGGGTCACACAAACATGGTGGCATCCATAAAGTCACCTTCATCCTTTTACTCACCTTTCTGGGTCTGCAGATCTTACTCCAACTCCCTGCCAGGCACTTTTCAATATTTGGGTGCCACATTTGGCAGCTCTGTTGCACACGCTGTCCTCAGGCTCTTCTTATGTTTCTACCAAAATCTGTTTCTATGCATCGCAATGCCTGGTCACTCCATTCTGATTTTACTTTCTGGGAAGCTATTTGTTTCGTAAACTGCACTTTGTCTGCTTCTCATTTTGTTGCTACTGAATCTTGCTTCTATGCATTGCAATGACTGCCACTCTATCCTGGTTTTACTGCCCGGGAAACTTATTGTTTTGTATGCTGCACTTTGTAAGTTCATTTGTACTTTTCTTGTGTAAAGGTTCCTTCCCCCCCCCCAATGTCTATGGGTATGATGGTAAATATCCTGGAGAGGGGGCACTACCACTGTGCAGAAAACACAATCCAGGAGATAAAATAAGATGGCAGCATTCACCTGAGTGATGTTTTCGTACCGGATGGTAGCTCCAGCGAAGGAATTACAGCCTCTTCAGGGCCAGAGTGCTAGACGGGGGGGGCAATTATTGTTACAAACACACAGCGTAATTTTATTTAGTAAGGCCAATGTCCACACTGAAGAATCCTTATCAAATCAATTTAATTACACCAACGTGAAAACCATAACTCAAGGCTACTCCACGGAGCAAGGGAAACGGCACAATATAGAAGGCAGAAAAGGTTATGCAGTGGCACAGGGCCATGGCTCAAACTTGTGGCCCAGTGGTCACATTTTCTGTGAGAGTCCCACCAGACCAGAACAAGCCCCATTAATGGCAGCAGCACTTCTTCTCTGTACAAAAATACTTCCAAACAGCTGGGCTCCAATCTCTCTTCCCTCCTAATGAAGCTCTCTATTCTCCTCCTGCGCCGGACTGTCACTCCAGCCAATCCTACTTCCTCTGGCTCAAATCCGAACTCCAAGCATCACAAGGCATCTCAGGCCTAGGCGATTCTGGAGACGCATCAGTTTCCTGTACCACAAAGCAGGCCTTCCACCCATGACTGATGGAACACTACACTGGAAAGGGGCTGCGGGCTGCCACCACCACGTACCCCATAATGCGGGCTGCTACCACCATGCCATCCCATCACCAGTCACCCGGTTCTTGAACCCCACAACTGGCCCACTCTGGTGCCGCAGTGCATCAGGCGAACCCTCCATACTTCCCGGGCTGCAGCTCCCCAAAATAGCAATGGGGTCCCAAACTTGCCACAGAGGAATGCCACAGCTCCAAATACTACTGCCAGTTCCTCTCTTTCCCTGACCAACTACCACATTACACTAGCTGAGACCCTGTACCTGGCCAGGGCGATTCGGCCTGCCCTAGCCCCAAACTTGCTACCTTTTTTCCTGCCAGCCTCCAGGAAGGCACCAAAGCTCCCCCATAAATCCCATGCTGGGAACCGAGACTCCACCCAACCTGCAGGCACGCCACGGCCCCAGGCCATAAAAGAAAAAGAGGGAGGAGAAAGTCATATAGTAAGCACCCAAAAAGGGATAGCTTACTACTGTATTGTAATTCCTCCCCCACTCCCCCGGGTGACACCTGGAAATGAGCCTCAGCTCAGTGTACCTTCCCCGGTTATCATGTTTTAAATAAATAAATCAACAAGTAACTAAAGTCCTGGGGCACATGCCCCGGTGTTATTCCTTCTGAGGGCTTCTGCCCTTGTTCCACCTTTCCACCCCCTCCCGCTTTACTAGGGGGTCAGGCAGACTTCTGATTGCGGCAGGGTGGTGATCTTGGGGACCCAGCTGCTATGAGGGGAGCAGGCATGGGAGCTAGTCTTCCCATACAGGTTCAATACAGTACCACTCTGAGGAACTACTACGTTAATTCATCTGTTGCACTGCTGTTCACAACCATGATTGAATGGAAGAAACATAGAACTTTCTGATTGATCAGATTTGGAGGAATCCAAATCTGTGTGCATCTGTTGGATTATCAGAAATTCTGAATCTGACTTCAGTTCTGATACCAGTTAGGCTTCGGAATCACCAGAATAGCAGTCAGAATCAGAATTTTCTACTCCATATCCAACTCCTTGAGAAATCTCCCCCACCCAGCATTCAAATAATAATAAAATAAAAAAACTAAGCCCTCCCCCTTCCCCACTTTTTTCTCCTCCTCCCTTGCCTGCTGAGACACATTGGAAGCATTAGAGATGGTTTGGAGGGAGTCTGTAATAGTGGCTGGATAGATGGTAAGAACCAGCTAATCACACTGTATACTGTGATCCGCACCACCACACACACGCAGCACTCTGAAGTGCTTGCAAGTTTGTGCATGCAGAGTTGCTGACATGGTAACAGTGATGTGGAATGCACAGGACCACAGCCATGGGTGCCAGGCTGGCAATGTGATGTCCATGCTGACGTTCCATGCCCTGCCAGTGTAAGGGACATGAAGGCATCAATTGTTCTGACAGTAGTGTTGGCACCTATCTGATGTAAGCACAGTAGCATGTATCGGTGACATTTTGCACGTCACAGTACTGGAGTGCAGTACTGCCCATTGTGTCACCCATGTAGTCCAACCCTGGGCATGGCATCATTGCTACTACACCCACCACAGCCCGAAGCCCTTGCCCCATACACGAGTGAGATCGACCCTACCATGTGAATCACCCTGAAAGGGGTGGCTGTGATTGGGTGGAAGCAGGACTCATGCTGTGGTGCTGCCCTTCAAAATCGGTATGCAGAGCCTGTCGCCATCCACCCCAGGTCCTTAGCTGTGATAGGGCTGTCTAACTAAAGGGAGGGGGGTGTGCACAGGCAGCCAGCTGACTTGTGGGGTCAGACAGACATCTTGGGTGTGGGCAGGAAGCCCAAGGGAGCCCAGAGTCACAGAGTCGCCACCATCCCACTGCAGAAAACAATTGAACGATCCCTCTGGTAGGTAGTAAGTAAACCTTGGAGAGACCCCAATACCATGAGCACCGCGGACATGTCAGACCAAGCTGTGCCTGCAGTGGAGGACTGTTGATGAGTACCTCTTCCACCACATGAATTGTCAGGCCACTAAGGGCAAAATGGCTACCTGGTATGGAGGGGAGCAGGCAGTAAGGGAAACAGAGGAACCGGTGGGCGCACTGCACCCTCCATGCCACACAGAGGTGGCCTAAGGATAGGAAAGACAGGATATGCACCCAGCGGTTGGTCACAGGGAAGATACAGAATATGATGAACAATGGAATGGGTGCGTAGCCTAACAGACAGATGTGCATGATGATGAGCTGCAACAGCAGTCCTGTCTGGCTAACTGCACAGGGTAGAGGCAGACGCTTTGTAGGTGTATTAAAGTAGGTTACAGTATGTAAGCCCCCCACTCCTACCTTTTGCAAATGACAGGCGGTATGCTGTTTGAATCTGACAGCATTACCAGGTGGGGACTGGGTTTGGGGAGGAATAGGTTACTCGGCACAAAGGCTAGGTTTGGCTACTTTGCACAGGAGCACCCAAGTAATTCTGACCACAGGAAGCAATAACTGTAATGTCCAATACCAGAATGGGATTCTAAAGTGTGGCTTTTATTCACATCCAAACAGAACAAACAAAGCATAGATGGACCCCCACGGGGCTACACTTCTGGTAATTCAGATTAAAAAGATCAAGAACACTTCCTCAACACTTCAGCCATCAGGCTCTGAACCCACCGGGTACACAGCCCAGACTTGCATGCTGCTTTGGGTACACAGCCCGAACTTGTACACTATTCTGGGTTTTCCCTAGCTCGGCTCCCCTGCCGGCCACTCGGACACCTTCCATTTGTCATGGAAACATTTTCTGGTGGCTCCCTAAACCACCTAAGAGCACCTCAGTTCTATCAGGGAATTCTCCTTTTAATCACGTCTGGGTACTTTCCTCAGGCACTGGCCAAGTACCTTAGAGAAAGTAAAGGTGCCACAGAGCAAATCCGTAGAGGTGAATTTGGTTACTACTGATGGGGTCTCCCACCTCTCACTTCCACAATTCATACCCGGCCATTTCTCTGGACATTAAACATCTCATTCTGTAAAGCTTGGCAATGTAGATTAAGGCTAAATGTATGTCACATTTCCTCTACTTGTCTTGCTTTCCCATTGTGCTGGACTTGAACATACTTTTACTTGGCTCAGCCCATTGCTCTAGGCCTCCCACTGATTAAGCAGTCCAATCCCCAGTTTACTTTACTCTTTGTGCTGGACTTGAACCTACTTGAATTAACCGGCAATGTCTATTACACTAGACCTCCTACAAATTAAGTAGTCCAATCCCCACGTTACTTCTCTCTTTGTGCTGGACTTGAACCTACTTGAATTAACCGGCAATGTATATTACACTAGACCTCCTACAAATTAAGTAGTCCAATCCCCACGTTCCAACAGTTCAGGTGAAAACATAGGCCCTCTGTCAGAGCGAACTCACCCTTTGGTTGTAGGTGCCCCACAGGCGATTCCTCACAGGAATTCCTCTCCCACAGCTTCTGGTGCCGCAGCACAGCTTCAAATAAGGCAGCTTTTTCCTTGGCGAACCGGGAGGTTGCCTCTGGGAGACAGGCAAACTTTTCCCCCCCATCCCCTCAGAGAGGCATGAACCAGTAACAGCCCAGGCTCCACCACTTCACAATCAGCTTTCTGTGTTCCTCTGGGTGAGACACACCTCCTCAGTAGCTCTAAAACAGAGCTTAAGGCTCTGAGAGCCTGCCCACAGAACTGCTGTGCTGCTCCTCTCTCAAGATTGCACACAGACTCTGTTCAAATTCCCCAACATTCTATCCTAACTTCTAACTGCAGAATCCAGTGTGGCTCATGCAGCTGCGAGAGTTTTATGGTGATGTCATCCCTCAGTCTCAGCTGAGACTGAGAACAGAGTGAGACAGTGTGAAATCCTTTTAACTTGAGTTTCACAAGCTGCCTTCCCTGCCTACCACTAGGTCTTACTGGGATTCTAGTAACCCTGGGTAACAGGGGGGTTACAAGTATATGATAAGATGGACACTGATCTAGACGTTTTGTTCACAAGGTGTCAGAATGGCTGGGAGTGGAGACCCACATTTAGTGACGGTACCACTAGGTACACTGGAATGGCTGCTGAGGAAAGAGACAAGCACAGACCCTGTCCCTCAGGAGAATGACTGCTACAATGTGTGCAGCCACAGGGGCCCCAGTGCTGAAACACTGCCTATGCAAGGGGTGCTCTGGCCTCTTCAGGGCAACACTGATGAAAACAACTATGTCCAGGTCAGAGCCCATCAGGGTACATGGAGCATCAGAGGCCAGGGATTGAAGCAGGTGGCTCCATGCAACACAGGGGCCAGTGCCACTACTGATGACCACACCTCAGATTGCCAATAGAGGGGTGGGAAACATCGGGGACGGTACACCTGGGGACCACAGAACATAGCTGGAGAGGTTGCTACTGCCATGGAATGGTGCAGCAATGGGGCCTGCCTCCCTGGGACAACAGCAGCATGAAACCCACAGGGATGCACAGGTGACCCCCCAAGCCTTGGCAGTGACCCCCCAAGCCTTGGCAGTGACAGTATGCTCCCACGGTTGCCAGGACTGTTGTGGTGATACTGCCTCCTTTGAGGCCATCTAAGTGACCAGTGGCCAGGAAACACAGTGCATTGAGGGCAGGAAGATGTGGCACTGCAGGACCTCCAACTACAATGGCTGCCACCAGAGGGACACGGACAAAGACATGTCCTATCTCCTCCAGTACCAAAAGGGACAGTGGCTGTAGACAGGATAGGCCCTACAGGGCCATGTATGACTGATATCTGAGTGGTCCCAGGTGGAGAAGTTCATGTGCGGTTGGGTGAAGGTAGAGTACCCCTACACACCAATCCCTATGTTCTGAAGGTGCTCTGGGACAAGATTGATTGGAACTGAGAGGACTGTGTGTACGAGGCGGCCCTGGAAAATATCCACACAAAGCTTGGACTGGGGAAGGACACTGCACTGCCAAATGGGCTGAATACAAACATGCCCCCTCCCCCGTCCTGTGGAATGAGTATAGACACCTGTGTAACAAATACAAACACGCTTCTAGATCCTTGAAATGGGACTACTTCCTTAGACTCCAAAGAGAAATGCTAGATAACCCTAGAAAGGTACAGGACACCATTGGCTCAATCCTAAATCCCATGACAGAGTCCCAGCCTACTCCTGAGTTCTCCTTCCGGCCTATTGATGGATCCCCTAGAGGTCGCGGAAGCTCTGAACACCAAATTCTCTGACCTCTCGGCCCTCCTCAGCAACTTCTCTCCTAGTCTTCCCAAACCACTGGACACCTGTACTACCCCCCCCCCCACACACACACCTTTTCCCCTCTCTGCTCCCTACCCTTCCTCTCATACTGGAGCATCTCAACCCCTAGAACTTCGAGCCCTCCTCGTCCTCCATCTCCCACCCCCTTTCCCTCTCACCCCTTTTATTTTAAGACTATATCCCCTAACGACACCTACAAACTCTTAAAGAGATTACCTAACCGGGGCAACCCGGGCTCCAATGGCCTCTCCCTGATATTCATAAAACTTATCTCCCCATTAATAACCAAGCCACTGTCCTTTGTCTTCAACCTTGTCTTGACTACTTCTACCATGCCTAGTCCATGGTAATCAGCTAGAGTGGTTCCCATCTTTAAATCCGGTGATCCCCACTCCTCTGATAACTATCAGTCCATATCCATTCTCCCTCACCTAAGTAAACTCCTGGAAAGGGTCATTCACAGCCAACTAATGGAATACCTTTCCAAACACAACCTCCTATGCAGCCAGCAGCACGGTTTCCGTAAGTCTCATAGCATTTCTACAGTCCTTGCCCTGTTCACTGACCACATCCTCTCCAGCATGGACCATGGGCGTGTCTCAGGTGCTGTTTTCATTGACCATTCAAAAACCTTCAATATTGCCAATCACTCCCTCCTTGTCTCCAAACTATCATCGCTGGGCTGCTCCTCTGAGACTACTGATTGGTTCCATAGCTACCTCTCCAGACACTCCCAATCTGTGCATACTGGTACCACCATTTCTCCTCCTTTATCTGTCACCATGGGTGTCCCTCAGTGCTCCATCCTGGGTCCCTTTCTTTTCTCTATATTTATAAACTCTGTCCCTGCAGACAGTCTGACCTGCAACTCATTACTCTACGCAGACAACCTTGTCATATTCTACAGTGACAAATCCCTTCTTCACCTATCCTCCATCCTATCTGAAAACTACTGCGTGGCAGCAAGCTGGTTCTCATCCAATCTTCTGTTGGTCAATGCTAAGAAAACCAAGGCCATGTTGTTTGGTTCCAAACCATATCTGGCTAAGCCCCATCATGCCAATGATGCCCTCCGTATTAACCCACCAGATGGCCCTGCCCTAGAAAACATCTCCTCCTTCAAGTACTTGGGTGTGCTGCTTGACCCCTCTGTCACCTTCAATGACCACATAAACCACATAGTCCATAAGGTAAATCAAAAGCTGGGTGTTGCCTATTGCCTAAAATCCTACCTCACCAAGGGGGCTCGCCTTGCTATAGTCACGGGTAATCTGCTCCCCATATTTGACTATTGCTCCCCTATCTACTCTAGGACCTCCACCTCCCTTCTGACACGGCTCTCAGAAGCCCACAACAATGCCTGCCACTTTGACTTGTCTGCCCCCGACTCCAAACACCACTGTGATCTCTAATGGTCCCTTGGCTGGCTCTCCTTGCAAGGGTGCTTTGACTATACCCTGGGCTGCCTCGTGGATACCGCCCTTTGAAGCGGTAATGCATCTCCACTCTCCACCTTCTTCAGTTTCAAAACCCCTACCAGGAACCTTCGTTCCTCCACTGTACCCTTCCTCCAAGTACCTAGATCCACCACAAACTGGGTAGGAAAGCTCTCTGTATTGCAGCACCCACCATGTGGAATGGATTACCCTCCCCTCTCCGTCTCACCGAGTCTCACTTGATCTTCAAACACAGCCTTAAATCCTGGCTCTTTGACAGACACAAATGTAACTGTAATGCCCACTAGTGTATACTCTTTGACTAGCAAACCCCTGTAATCTCTCCCTTCTTCTCTACCTCCTCTTGGCCTTCCCTCCCCAGGGCAAATCTTTAGCATCTAGAACCTCCCTATGCCTTTCTCAATATTCAATTGTTCATGCTCTGTATGGTATTTTCCTAAGCAAGTCTGTACACTGCTTAACAGTAAAATCTAGTTTAACTGTTTTGTACAACAATTGTAATCCTACCTGTGATGTATTGTGTTTGTGCCACATGGCAAAGGACAAAGGAGGATGTGCTGGGACACTTAGATGAGGGCTGATGTTTGCAAGGCGGTCCCTATCCACATTCCAGACTTTTTTTTTATACTATATCCCTAGATGGACTGCCAGGGACACCTCACCTGTGTCCCCTGTTGTGCTGTAAGCAATGCATACCATTGCTATGATTCTACGTATGTTGATGCACTATTTTTTGTGTCATGCTGTTGGTGCAGCCCTGCTGATGCATTTTGATGACTTATAAATACAGGTATTGAACTGGTCTGAACCCTACTGTGTCATCTGCTTTCTTACATGGGTATGGGGCTGGCCAGACCCCTTGGGCATCCCCATATAGGGGTGTAACCCCTAGATGGCGCTATCCCAGGGGATACTACCCCTGCCTGATTTGCCACTAACAGGTTGAGGGGCCTGGATCCGATGGTGGGTGCCTCCACCCAGAGGTCAGGGTTTCCAATAGTTAAACTAACTTGGTCACAGCCCTCTGGGACACTGCAGCCCCCCTTTCTTCCCACTAGTGGCCCACACAGTATATCAGAACTACCTTCACAGTATACACTTCCCCAGGACTGGTTCCAGGCACTGGGACCCTGTAAAGTAATAAGATACAGTGCAACAACCACAGTACAATACTTTAACATGACAAATACCTCAGGCAGTATAACTTTGCTGAAACAAGCAGCTCTGATTTATTTAGGGGATATAACAAGGACAGGGAAATCAGGTTAATTAGCTTATTACTTTACTCATCTACCTATGGCTCTGTGCAGGCCTATCCTACCAGTTACTGTCCCTGGGTACCCCAAGCCCTAGTGGCTAGTCCAAACCGTGGCAGCTGGTGAGGGGCCCTTCACACACAGGGAAAGAAAAATTAGTTAAACAGTCAGCAGTACAGTAATTCCATTTGGATTTAATGTGGCAATTCAACAGGGGCGACCCTGAATTAGTACTCACGACCTCCAAACAAGATAGGGTTCTTCAATGTCAGCAGGGCTACTCTTGAGCTCCCGAGACTCCTCACACATTTATATGGCAAACTGCAACAGGCAAAGTCCTTTAATGGCAGCAGGATTCACTTGAGCTACACAAGCCTCCTCACACATTTATATGGTAAAAGAAAGTACTATACCAGGCAGGCTGCTTCTCTATCCCGATCGCAATTACTGCACAATACCGGGAGAACACACAGCAGATTCAGTTCCTGACAGACCGAGTGCAATTCAGCAATTTCTCCAGTCTTCTACAGGGTGAGCCTGGTTTCTACTCTTCAGATATCCTTTGATTCTCTTCACAGGATGGATTCAGTCTAACAAGCAGTTACACAAGCTACAGACGGAACTGGGGCCTTACACGTTTCCGACTAAAACTGCACACCGAAAAAGCAGGCTCCTTCCCTCTTCACTGCCAGAGCTCAACTGAAACTCCAGCAGACAAACCGGGCACTTCCTTTGAGTTCCTCCCAGTTCTTGGCTGGATTGGCGTCACTCACAATAGACTGCCCCTGTTGGTCCAAAAGGGCGAAGTCCAAACTACATCTCCCAGAGTCACTGCCACACAATCCTCTTGTGGCTGGCTCAGATTCTGATCCAGTTCTGATTAAGTCCAAGGCACCATTTTAGAGCTACCTTAACCCACACTGATTGGTCCAGTTCAGCAGTTCAAAACTAGAATGGGGAACTAGGCAAACACAGTTCTGACTGCAAAGAAAGCAGGTTAGACAAACTGTATTTTCATTATTACTCTAAATGATTTCTGGCAAACAGTTACATCTTTCAGATAGGTTCCCTTTGCACTCCTAGTGACTGCAAAATGGGTGAATTGGCAACAGCTCGAGTGGTACTCAAGCAGAGAAGCACACAGTCCCCCCATACAAACTAATTATGTCTGCAAGCAGACAGCTCTTAAAGAGACAGTACAGAGGCTCTAAAAACACTCACTGATAAATGGCTTAAACACCAAACACCATTCAGGCTTGGGGCATTCAAGCAAGCTCCTGGAAGTCTTTTGGGAACCCCCATTTGCAGGGGGGTTACACCCTTCCTGGCCTGGGAAAGCTTGACGTCCGCGTCAAGCAAGTACCCTATAAGTTTCAACTGCAACCATATACATTTGCATTAGGCTCACACATGTAATCATCAGTCAATATATATTTTACAAGAACACATTTCTGAAACATTGCAGTCGTCACTCTTTACACAGTATTACACACATTGTACCATAACTCAAGTTATTACCTCTTGTACATGAAACCTGAAGAGGGGCCCTTCCTATCAGTTACCTTGGGGCTGGACAGGGCAAGGCACCATACTTAGAAGGCAACACAAGTAACTTGGAGTTAGCACTGGGCTCAGTTTGGGCAATGAGCTTGCGGACACATACACTCCTTTATGGACAACATTGAGAGGCAAGTCTACAGGCCTCCCAAGGGAATCATAACTGAGGTGCACCACAGGCTTTACAGCTCGACCAGTCTTTCTAGGGGAACTGTTAAGTCTCTGCACTCTGAGCCTCATTTTCAGCATTGTCCTCACTTGTCAGGGGAGTATCCATGGGGGTAGAGAGGCTAGAACTTGGGGCACTTTCAGCTCCAGGAGTTACAGTTTCTGAGTCCACAACATTTGGCTCGCATGGAGATCTTTCAGACACTGGCAGTGGACTGTCAGGGCACTCAAAATACTCTTCTTGTTCTGGTGTATCACCAGTCTGCCCCAATCCATCATTTTCCTCCCCTGAAAGCTCAAACAGTTCAACCATGCACAATGATTCCATTTCATCTGATCTGATGCTTTGCACTTCACTTTCTGGGAGCATTGGCTCCAGGGACGAAGCTGTGGGGCTTAGACAGTCAGAAGGCCCAGCTCGTCTCCAGTATTGACTAGGGATTGCCCCAAACAATTGACTCAGTTTCGTAAGAAGGATAGTATTCAAAGTCACTCTCACTTTCTTCTGATATGGACTGACAGTCATGCTCAAATGGGACTTGTGGAGAACACTTAACTCTGCTTCTGTGAGTGCAGACTTTCTTGATCTTTTCTTAGTAGCAGCTCTAGTCACTGGTCCAGAGGGGCATCTTCTGGGGCTCAGACTCAATCAAGATTTGTCCAATGGGCAGTAAATGATTTCTATGCATTGTTTTACATCTTTTGAATTATTCTCAGGCCTTACTTTGTACACTGGCAGATCATCTAGTTTGCCCCTACAATGTGAGGGAGATGGTGCCATCTGTCAGCAATCTTGTGTTTACCATGCAGTCCCAGATTTCTTAGCAATACCCGATCTCCCTCCTGGAGTTCCTGTGCTTTCACCTTTTTAGCATACCTTTCTTTGTTGGCCAGATTTCTTTTGGCAGCCATGGTTTGAGCCAGTTGGTACGCATGAGTTAGCTGGGCCTTTAACTTTTGCACATACTGTAAATAGTTGTCAGCTTGAACCCCATCAGGAGAGACCCCAAAACACACATCTACCGGCAGTCGAGCTTCTCTTCCAAACATCAGGCGGTAGGGGGAGAACCCAGTGGCATCACTTTTGGTGCAGTTATAAGCATGTACCAGGGTGCTAATTTGTTGGCTCCATCTAGGCTTGTCCTTTGGGTGTAGGGTGCCTAGCATATCTAGCAAAGTGCGGTTGAAACATTCAGGCTGTGGGTCCCCTTGGGGGTGGTAAGGAGTGGTTCTGGACTTTCGCACTCCCCACAGAGAAAGCATCTCTTTGATGAGGCGACTCTCAAAGTCTCACCCTTGATCAGAATGGATTCTTGTGGAGGCCCATAGTGAACAAAAAGTTTTCTACAAGTACTTTGGCTACAGTGGATGCTTTCTGGTCTTTGGTTGGGAAAGCTTGGGCATATCTCATGAAATGGTCAGTGACCACCAGCACATTACTGATATTTCTTTGATCTGACTCAAACTCAGAAAATCAATACAGACCAGCTCCATGGGTGCACTGCTGGTGATGTTAACAAGGGGCAGCCCTCTGGGGTAGCTTTCCTCTGTAAGCAGCGACTACAAGTTCAAATGTGTTGCTCACATCAGCCCCCATCTTAGGCCAATAGAATCTGGATCTCACCAAGTCAAGTGTTCTGTCTATACCAAGGTGCCCCATGTGGTTGTGCAAGGATCTCAGTACTGAGTCTCGAAGGCAGTGGGCAGCACTAGTTGTTGTTTGTCTACTTGTCCCCTCTGTCTACTGTTTCTCTGTACAACAGTTTATTGATCAGTTTCAACTTAGGACCTTCTTTGTATAACAGTGCAGTTCTCAAATCAGTGGGCGTAATTTGGACACATCTTTTCCTGCATAGAGGGCTTCTAAAACTGATTTGATCATGGGATCGCGGGGATTGAGCCAGCTGAATACTGCCATTGTCCAGCTGAGGCAGTGCACCAATATCTATTGCAGAAAAGTGGCAATATGCAGCAGGTATGCAATTCTCAGAGGTCCCAAGCAATCCACCATGCAGTCCACTGCGTCCGTGGACATTGTTCCTCCCTGTCAAACTTCCGGGCAGAGTGCCGAATGTCAGGGTTCTGCCAATCTGACCCAATCATTCTGGGGAACAGGCCTCCAGGAGAGAGCATCAGCATCTATGTGGTTCAGGCCTGCTCGTATTCAACAGCATAGTCGTATGTAGATAATGCAGAAAGCCACCTATGGTCGTGGCATCCAACTTAGCTGAGAGTCTGCACATAGGTCAAAGGATTATTGTCAGTTTTACTAGTATTTTAGCCCATACAAGTACTCATGGAATTGGTCAACAATAGCCCACTTCAAAGCTAGGAACTCTAACTTATGTACAGGATAGTTCTTTTCGGATGGGTCAGGCTTCTACTGGCAAGGCCACTGGTCTCAGGCCATTCTCATGCTCTTGGTACAACACAGCCCCCAACCCTTGCAAGCTAGCATCAGTGTGCAGGACATAAGGTTTTCTTGGATCGGCATAGGCCAGCACTGGAGCATGGGTAAGTTGATATATGATCTCATGAAAAGCAGTCTCACAATCAGGAGTCCAGCGGGCCCCAAATACTTCTTTCGGACGAAAATACACTCTTTCAGTCTTGAGGGGCTGACTTTGGTATTTTTGTGGGTTGGGATACCCTTGAGTAGAGTTAAGTAAAGGCGGATCACTCTTGAATAGTCCTTGATGAAGCGCGATAATAACTACAGACTCCCAGGAATCTTTGCAGTTCTTTTAGATTTTTGGGCTGTGGCCAGGTGGTCAAGGCCTCAACTTTACTTGGGTCGGTCTCTATTCCCTCGGTGGATACTATGTGTCCCACATACTTTACTGATGTTTGAAAGAATTGACACTTATCAATGGACAGTTTAAGGCCAAAGTCCTCCGGTCGGTCCAATACCTTAAATAATCTGCTCTCATGTTCCTCCAGTGAGCTGCCAAACACAATAACATCATCTACAGACAGGACATAGACAGGGTAGAGAAGGTTCAGAGGAGGGCAACAAAGATCGTGCATGGATTGCATCACAAGTCCTATGAGGACAGGTTGAAGGCACTGAACATGTACTCCCTGGAGGAGAGGAGGGAGAGAGGGGATATGATAGAGACATACAAGTATCTTACAGGGAGGAACAGGGTGCAGGAATGCACTATTTTAGCGAAAAAGATGTTCCAGGACCAGAGGGCATGGGATGAAGTTGAGGGAGGACGATTCAGAGGAAGCGTGAGGAAGAATTTCTTCACAGAGCGGGTGGTGGACAAGTGAAACACCCTGCCAGAGGAAGTGGTGGGGCTGAAACAATCACGGGTTTAAGAATGCATGGGATAGACATAAAGGAATTCTGAGGTCAGGGGTAAGGGGCAACAGACTTCCTGGAAAACATAAACTGAACTTACAAACTTAAATGGGCAGACTGGGTGGGCCATAGGCCCTTATCTGCCGACACTGTCTATGTATCTATGTATCTATGTATCTAGGTATACCAGGCACTCTAGTAAGTTCATGTCCCCCACTGCACGCTCCATCAATCATTGAAAAGTGGCTGGGGCACCTGAAATCCCTTGAGGCATCCTCATGAATTCATAGACGCCAAGCGGACAGATAAAGGCTGTCTTCTCACAGTCCTCTGGGGCCATCCGGATCTGGTAGTACCCACTGCGGAGATCCAACACAGAGAACCACTTGCTCCCGTTTAGGCAGTCCAAAGCATCCTGAATGCGGGGCATTGTGTACTGATCAGGGATAGTCCGCCGATTTAAGGTGCGATAATCCACACATATCCTTACTGTCCCATTCTTTTCCTCACTACCACAATGGGGAAGCATAAGGACTTCTGGATTCTTGTATTACACCAGCAGCTAACATCTCTTGCAGATGCCGTCTCACATCATCTATGTCAGCAGGTGCCAGGCGTCGAGACCTCTCACGAAATGGTCTTTCGTCATGCAGCGGATATTGTGCTCAGCTCCTTGTACGCATCCTACATCCCATTCCTAAAGAAAACACTTGGTCTCTCTGGGCAAGCTTCTCACTGATCCTCACTTTCCATTCAGCTGGCAGTGGGGAGTCGCGAAATCAAACAAGTCAGGCGTTACTCTGTCATTCTTCCTTGAACTCTTGCTGGGTAGCACTGCAGTGTCTGCACAATGCACATTAGCCAGGATGCAACCTCTATTTACTCAAATGTCTCTTTCAGACACATTATGAACTTGGACCATTACCCTTCTGGCATAAGCATGGGCTCTAGCGGGCAAAATACTAGGCTTGACCAACAGTCCCTCTGGCAATTTTCCATCGCCTGGTGCATCCAACATTAATATTTTATTCTTAACATCCTTTCGGATACGGACCTCTCCCTGTAAGGTACACTGGGCATTTGGCGCCAGGATCAGAGACTCAGGATCCTTCTTCCATACAATTCGACCGTTCCTCTGGGTCTATTTTCAGCATCTCTCTGTGCCTCATAGGCCTTCTTAATTAAAGCCGGAACTTTTAAAGCTCTACTAGTCTTTGACCCTGTTTTCATAACACAACTGTGCCAGCCTTCCGAACATATGAGCATTTTGTTCAATCAACAAAGGGACACCATCATACAGTCAGTGGGGACACACTAAGGCTAGGGTCTCTGCTTGTTCGGCCACTCCAGCCACGGAGGTGAGGAAAGACAGCCAGAATTCGGATACCCGGAATAGGGTAGGCCTTCTCACTTAACCCCCATACATGCAGTCCTTCTAATGGTTGATGGGTACGTCTGACAAATGCTTCTGATACCAATCCTGGAACATAATTGTCACTTGGGAGCCACTGTCTAATACAGCTCTTGTAGACACTCCATTCACCTTTACAGTGGTCTCCATGGAGGGACCCACTATTCTGGACCAGTCTGAGAGGCGTAGTAGGGGGCCTGGGCAACTGACCTTGCACAAAAGGATGTGAGTTAGCATTTTGGTGCCCTCACTGGGATCATTTCATGCACCTCTTAACCACTGATTTGTTCTCAGAAGCTCTCCTTGTAGCCTATATACAACTTTGTCAGTGTCTTTTGGGGACCGGCATTCCCTTTTCATGTGCCCATCCTTCCCACAATTATAGCAAAACATACTTTCTGGAGTTTGAGCTGGCCGAGGCGCCACACTGGGAGCCAGGGCGGGGGTATTACTAACTGGAAACCTTGGTGCCATCTCTGTCTGCGGTGTGATAAGCATTTGGAGACATCTCGTCAGTTTCTCCACTTCCATGATCAAGGAATCGAGTTTGGAGCCGTTATCAGCAGGAGACACATGGTGGGTACCCCACCCCCATAGCAGATGCAGTCGGATATAGGTCAGGGCCTGTACTTGCAGGCGTGGCCTCATAAAGGACTGTTTTGAATTCGGATCTCTCTCAACAGTTCGCCCCATTGTGGCATATCTTTTCCTTGTCAGAGCACTCACTGACTGCCAACCTCTGCCCCTGAACTTCACTAATGGGTCACCCTCAGTCACTCAGGTCATGAGCTCAGCTATTATAGTGCAGGTCCCTCCCGAGGTCGCCTTTCTCAACTCCTCAATTTCTCTCATTAACTCATCATAGGAGGGTGGGATTCCAGTCGATTTGCAAGCGTAACTGAAGCAACAGCAGTTCTGAGAAGGAGCAGACTTAAGGATCCTGTCCAGCCTGGTTCGGTCCAGTTCAATCGCTGGCAAACTACCCTTTCTGAGGCATTCTTGCAACAATTTTTCAGCCGAGATACATACACAGACAACAACTCCTTAGTACTGTTGTGCATTTCTTACTCTCCACCATAGGTCCTCATCAGAATCTGGGCTCCCATACACATTCTCCAAGGCCTCAAGATAGGCCTGTGCAGTCGCTTCAGGGTTACTGGCCCGTTTAGCACGGATGGTAGCCAGGGCAGGACCTCGGGCTCTCACTAACCTCTTTACGCTTTTCGCTTCCGAGCATTGCCATTCTAGCACTTGGGGCAACATAGTCTATCCAGGTCTCCCAGTCATCTTCCCTTGGGGGTGGGGAGGTGCCGAGAGATCCTCAACCTTCGGTGGAAGTCGTGACTAATGGCAGGTGCAGAAATAGGAGTCTGCATTGGTTCCAGCCACTATTACGGGTACTGGAGGCGGGAGAGGGTGTTGGGGAGAACACCCCAGGTGCAGAATAGTTTCTTCAAGTCCTCCACAGTTTCCTTCCCCAGCAACCATTTAGCAAATTTCTCCTCAGAAGTTTCAGATAGTGGTGGGGCTCATTCCCCGGTCTTTACTGTCATAGTTATCACTCTCCAGGCAGTGAGGGCTCCCTCCTGGGGTAATGGTCTGTGGCACTTTGGAGCTATCATAGGGATCCTTAAACTCTACTAGGGCCAGGAAAGTGTGGGTGAGCAGATTAGCATGCCGACCCACCACCACAGGGTTTTGTAAACCTTCGACCTTGGAAAGTACTGCCTGTACAGTGTCCGTATTGATACCCAGGGGGATGTCCAGGATAAGCATAGCATTTTGGGGGTTGATCTCCTCCCCAGTACACCACTCCACCAGCCGGTGCACAGCCACTTCTGTTGGGGTACCCATTTTTTTTCCTTAACAGTGGTTCGTAAATATGGCCACTAGAGGACACACAATCCAGCGGTGAGCCTCCAAGATGTAACCCCAGATGGCGCTATCCCAGGGATACTACCCTGCCTGATTTGCCACTAACAGGTTGAGGGCCTGGATCCGATGGCGGGTGCCTCCACCCAGAGGTCAGGGTTTGCAATAGTTAAACTAACTTGGTCACAGCCCTCTGGGACACTGCAACCCCTTTCTTCCCACTAGTGGCCCACAGTATATCAGAATTACCTTCACAGTATACACTTACCCCGGACTGGTTCAGGCACTGGGACCCCTGTAAAGTAATAAGATACAGTGCAACAATCACAGTACAATACTTTAACATAGACAAATACCTCAGGCAGTATAACTTTGCTGAAACAAGCAGCTCTGATTTATTTAGGGGATATAACAAGGACAGGGAAATCAGGTTAATTAGCTTATCACTTTACTCATCTACCTATGGCTCTGTGCATAGGCCTATCCCTACCAGTTACTGTCCTGGGTACCCAAGCCCTAGTGGCTAGTCCAAACCGTGGCAGCTGGTAGGGCCCTTCACACAGAGAAAAGAAAAATTAGTTAAACAGTCAGCAGTACTGTAATTCCATTTGGATTTAATGTGGCAATTCAACAGGAGGACCCTGAATTAGTACTCACGACCTCCAAACAAGATAGGGTCCTTCAACGTCAGCAGGGCTACTCTTGAGCTCCCCAGACTCCTCACACATTTATATGGCAAACTGCAACAGGCAAAAGTCCTTTAATGGCAGCAGGATTCACTTGAGCTACACAAGCCTCCTCACACATTTATATGGTAAAAGAAAGTACTATACCAGGCAGGCTGCTTCTCTATCCCGATCGAATTACTGCACAATACCGGGAGAACACACAGCAGATTCAGTTCCTGACAGACCGAGTGCAATTCAGCAATTTCTCCAGTCTTCTACAGGGTGAGCCTGGTTTCTACTCTTCAGATATCCTTTGATTCTCTTCACAGGACGGATTCAGTCCTAACAAGCAGTTACACAAGCTACAGACCGGAACTTGGGGCCTTACACACGTTTCCCGACTAAAACTGCACACCGAAAAAGCACAGGGCTCCTTCCCTCTTCACTGCCAGAGCTCAACTGAAACTCCAGCAGACAAAACCGGCACTTCCTTTGAGTTCCTCCCAGTTCTTGGGTGGATTGGCCACACTACAATAGACTGCCCCTGTTGGTCCAAAAAGGCGTCAAGTCCAAACTACATCTCCCAGAGTCACTGCCCATACAATCCTCTTGTGGCTGGCTCAGATTACGAGTCCAAGTTCTGATTCGTCCAAGGCACCATTTTAGAGCTACCTTAACCCACACTGATTGGTCCAGTTCAGCAGTTCAAAACTAGAATGGGAACTAGGCAAACACAGTTCTGACTGCAAAGAAAGCAGGTTAGACAAACTGTATTTTCATTATTACTCTAAATGATTTCTGGCAAACAGTTACATCTTTCAGATAGGTTCCTTTGCACTCCTAGTGACTGCAAAAATGGAGTGAATTGGCAGCAGCTCGAGTGGTACTCAAGCAGAGAAGCACAAGTCCCCCATACAAACTAATTATGTCTGCAAGCAGACAGCTCTAAAGAGACAGTACCAGAGGCTCTAAAAACACTCACTGATAAATGGCTTAACGTAAACACCATTCAGGCTTGGGCATTCAAGCAAGCTCCTGAAGTCTTTTGGGAACCCCATTTGCAGGGTTACAGGGCACCCCATTTTGAGGTCATGGGTGGTAGGGGGGAATGGGGACTCTGTGTTATGTAGAGCACCATGGGGTAGGTGTGCGAGGTGATGGGACATCAAGGTCCTGGAGGGTATTCTTGTGTCACACCTTCATTGTGTACAGTGTGTTATGGCACTGTTGGCACACGGTGCTTCAGGGGCCCCATGATGTGCCCTGGGTTGCACGGTATGTATGTGGGGTATGGAACCCATTCCCATGTCTGTTGGATGCCACTGGCCTGTTCACGGCCTGCCACTACACACAGTAGGTCACACCCTTGGGCACTGGGGACAAATGGCCTGAATTAGGAACGCTGCATATTATGTATTATGGAGAGTGTCCGCTGTGGCTACATTGTGTACCATACCCTTTCAGTCATTCCCACAGGGGACGTTGAACATGGCACTATCTCACAGGAGTCACTGCCTGGTATGGGTCCACCCCTTATATCCCTGTCACCTCTGTGGCATGTGTGGACCATGGAGTGGGGCCAAGTACAACTGCAGTGCACATTCTGGCATGTTCCTGTGAGATGGTGGCTCTTGAGGCCATGCCCTGTGGTTTATGACAGAGGTCAGCCTGGTCTTAATTTGCCATGGCTTCTGCATGCTTCTTTGTGGTGTAAACTATATTGTGCATATGCATTATGCATTGTGTGTAGCACGTGGCCATCTGACATGCCTCTGCGTGGAGCTTCCCGGGGGTGTGCACATGCCATGCTTATGCATACCGTGGATGTGCATCCTGCTTAGGCAGAATGTGTGCGTGATTGATGTGAACGGCCATCCACAGGGCAGTTACATGGTGCGTATTGTGCTACACATGTTGCTAAATAGATCCAGTTTGTTTTATCAGTATCCAGTGGGAATAAAGGACAGACACATAGACATAATGCTCTTGGCAACCAAAAAGTGTATCACCAGGAAATGGCTTACTGCTACACAGATAGAACTAGCCCACTA
Source organism: Neoceratodus forsteri (assembly GCA_016271365.2). Classification (NCBI taxonomy): domain Eukaryota; kingdom Metazoa; phylum Chordata; order Ceratodontiformes; family Ceratodontidae; genus Neoceratodus; species Neoceratodus forsteri. The sequence goes on from CM057452.1 coordinate 430,264,067, forward strand.
GAAAATATTACATGTAGCCGAAATGAAAAAAAACTGATGTATTTACATCAAAGTGGGACTCTTGGGTCATGTATGTCATGCCTCATGACCCCAGTTTTGGACCATAGCCAGAAGAATATTCACCACCTCAGGTGAGGTCACCCTAACAAGGGGAGAAAAATATATTACAGGGCTCCTGGAGTCCAAATTATAGCCCTCTGCCCTCTCTCTGTCACAGCTTTCTCCAGAGATCCCCACTGTTGGCTGAGCTCCCTAGTTGAGCTATTCCACTTAATATAGGATTCATTGATTTGTACAATGAGGGACCTACCCCCAGTGTTATCCCAGCGATAAATGGCACCTCCTTCATTTAAGATTTAAGAGGAGTGTCCTTAGCCTGTATTTACTACATTTGTGGTCCATATGGATGCATTCTTGCACACAAAAGTTATTTTAATAAAAATATATTTAGAAAAAAAATGTTATCTCCACATATGCATGATAAATTTTAGAACTCTGAATTTATCACACAAATGTTGGATAAACACTACCTGTCAATCATCCCCACCAACCTGTTACATAAATAGGACATGCAGTGGGGGCCTATGTGATACATTATTTGTTTGCACTTCAGCAGTTTGACCTTGGGCACATCACCCATAGTTTATTCCACTCATGAGGTTATACGAGGTGAGGCCAAACTGCTCTTGTGTAGATAAACAATGTATCACACAGGTCCCCACTGCATATCCCATATTTCCAGTACTGTTAAACTTTTTTTTGTTTGGGCCCCATTTAAATTGGTGCATGTTTACACTGCGTACTTATTCACACCTGCTTGTGAAGCAGGGTGCAGACTTCATGGACCTGGAGTCCCTTCAGGTCTTAAATGACTATGTTTTTGGAGGAAAAAAGTGAAGGTCCATGGCTTGGTCCTGGCCAGGATGAAAAATGATGGTAAGGGCAAGACTTGGGACCTAGATTTATAATTGCTGCACACTCTACACCCCACCCCACTTACTAGCTCTTTTTAATGTTATGGACTGGGAAATTCCTTTTTCTCCCAAATTTATTAGCTGGGCATGAGCTATTTTGCATTTCAGATCAGGACTAAGAATCCCATTAAGGTGCGGGTCTGAGACCAAACAAGCAAAGCTGGGCACGCTGCTTGAAATGGGTACAGGGGTGGGGGTGGGGCACTGTGGAGCCCAAGCAGGGAAGTCACTTTACACTTTTACATTTCAGCTCCCCCGCCTTCACACTTCAGACTTCTAAATCTATAATTTTCAGTGATTATTTTACTTTTATGAACAGAAAAGAACTTGGAGAACATAATGGTCAAATCAAACCTCAATCAACAGAAAGGAGATGGTTAGAAAGATGAAGGAAAGGGGATGCCTACTGACCCAGGCACTCAGTCTGCAAAACAAGGCACTACTGACTAGATAGGCAGCTCAGAGGACACACTCCAGTTATTAAGCCATACAATGCAGCAACTTTTGGCCTCTTCCACCTCAATGACAAGTAAGCTGGACATATTAATGGGTAGACCCTATCACTAAGGATGTCCTAGTTCCCATCTCGCTGGAAACAGGTGACCACCACACCGGTACTCAAAAGTGGAGACAAATCACTGCACTCCATCTACAGACCTATCCCCATCCCCCCCTCCATTGTCTAAGGCCCTGGAGCACATCGCCTCAGACCAACTAGTCGAGTACCTGGAAAAATACGACATCCAGTGTCCTGAGCAACATGGTTTCCAAAAAGGGCACAGTACCACCACTGCACTATTAGAATTCATGGCGTTCATCCACACCACGCTTGGTCAAGAAAACTGTGTAGGGTCAGTATTCATCGACCTTATGAAAGCCTTTGATACCGCGAACCACCCACTCCTACTCAAGCAATTATCAAACATTGGGCTCTCCAATGAAGCGCTGCTCTGGTTTTCAAGCTACCTTGTGGAAGAGGGTCCAGCGGGTAAGGATTGCTGGTGTCACCTCAGAAGAAAAGCCAGTCCTTTCAGGGGTCCATCCTGGGGCCACTACTCTTCAGCCTCTTCCTCAATGACCTTCCCAGTGTCTGCCACCAGAAATTACTGCTTGATGCCGACTACGCAGTCATGTTCACCAACCACCAAAACGCCGAGCTCCTCGAGAAACAATGGCTAAAGTTACACAAACTGGTCATGAACTACAGCAAAACAAAGGTTATGACCTTGTGCAATACCAGGAGTAAGTACAAATCCCGTGACCTCACCATCCTAAACCAAACAGGGACCTTACTTGAACACGTTCCTGATTTTAAATACCTAGGTGTCACATTGGACAGCTCACTCTCCTACCATCGGCACACAGATTCTGATGCAAAAGCCATCAACATCCATATAGGCCTGCTCTACAGGCACAAACACTGCATGACTCCTGACACTCTCCTGTTGGCTATCAACAGCTCTGTCACCTCCATCATTGATTACGGGCTAGCAATCTATGGCTCTGCCTCCGCCTCTGCCCTCCACAAAATTACAGTTGCACTCAACAAAGCATGCAGGCTGCTAACTTGGGCTGACCGACTTACACACACTTGTGACCTGTACACTCGGGCAGGATGGCTTCCTCTCATCAGCCAGATACAGTATCTAACCTGCCTCTTAGCCAAAAAAGTCCTCCTCGGGGTTATGCCCCATGGCATTGAAAAGCTCCTCACTGACCACCACAGCACCCAGCGAACTAGAAGTTCACAACAACTAATCTTCCTTGTCCCCAGATGTCGGACTACCATGGGCCAGAGGGCCTTTGCCCACAGAGCACCACAGTGGTACAACACTCTCAACAAAGACACTCTTACTGCTGCTGCTTTTGGCCCTTTTAAGAGACAATTCCGACTTCATCTCATTTCGACTAGTCATTGTGACTGCCTCGCTTAATCAGGGGCCCACCACTCACTGCCCTCCACTTCAGTCTTGACAGCTACCTCTCCCCGCCTTGCTCCCCCTTCTACCTGCCTCACCTGCCCACCCCTTGCCCCCTCTCCTTTCCTCCCCGGCATTTCCTGACTTTATCCTCCCTCCCTCCCATTTAGAGCTCTTACCCTCACCCTCTACCTCCGACAACAGCCTTCCTGCCTCATGCACTCCACCTGCAGCACTTATTTTTAAGATTGCCCTTGTTGGTGTGTCATGCTATCTAACATTTGGCACATTTTGAATTTCTGGAATTTCCTAAGCCTCAGTCTCTTGCTTCTATTTATTGTGTAACTATGCATTATGTTGACCTTTGTATGTATGTATACCCCCCATTCCTTCGACGTGGAATCTTTGTAAATGAACAGCTCCTGCTCAAAGGTATTTGTAATCCTAGAGTTCAATAAAAAAATAAAAAATAAAAGAATTGCTACCATGGAGAAATCGATGGATTCTCTGCCGGAGGACGTATGGTATCATTCAGATACATGCAAGAGCCCAATGGTACAGAGCGAGAGAAAGAATTGCAACATGTAAATAATCGCTTGGAAATACTTGAAAACCAAATTAGAAGCCAGAATATATGTTTAATTCGCTTACCAGAGGGCTCAGAGGGGGACCACACCATGTTGTTCTTGTGGGACTGGTTATGATTAAAAGAACAATTTCAGCACAGGCACTGGACTCTTACCTTCTGGTGCCAAAGGCATTCAGAATACGGCCCAGTGGAAAAGGACCTGCATGGGGTTTGATGGTAGCAGTGGCCAGTGTGGAGACAAGAGACAGAAAGCTCAGCATGGCAAAAAGATTCAGACCGCTTGGCATGGAAGGAGCAACAGTCCACATGTTCACTGATATCTGCTATGCCACCAGGCAAGGAAATAAGCATTTTGACAGGGTCAGAATACACTTAAAGAACTGAGCATTCCTCACACTATGCAGTTCCCAGCAAAACTTTGAACTGTAAATGATAGCAACGTGTACTTTTTCACAGATCCTGGAGATGTGGGGAAATGGATTTCAAGATGGCCACCACCATGAAAAACATGAAGGCTGCACCAGAGAATGAAGAAGATGCTGAAACCTAAGTGACTGTTGAACTTTTTGTTGTTTTATCTAAGTTCCTTTCCAGTAGGGAATAGTTCCAACGTGTTAAAACTGCTGAATAGCACTATACTGCATGTATTTATTTATTTATTTGAAAAGGTTTCACCAGGAAAGACAACATGAGCTGTAAACAGCTCGTTTCCAGAACCGTCCGGGGGGGGGCAAGAGTTGGGAGAACAAGCAAACACATAGAAATACAATTGCTATACAATTTCTAAAACAAAACAGTGTAATACAATTACACAAAGACCCAGACCAACTGGCCAGGGTAAACAAAACATATTCGGATGTAGCATACATTGCAACAACCCAAGAGCAGGTGATCTAGCAGGGCAAAGGTTAGAGGATGGATAACACATTTGAAGTGCTATTCATAGTATGTTTAAAGTAAAGATGCTCAGATAATCTTAAATTCTGATGGATAACCTCAGATATTAGCTTTTTTATAATTCGGAAAAGTTGGATAATGAAGTTTCTGATCGGACTGAAAATAGGATAATTTGGTCAGATAGGATAATGATTATCCAATCCAATTATCCGATTACCTGATATCAGTAATTGCGACTAGAGATGGACAAAGACAAGAAACATTTCACAAAATTCTTTGCTAAGTTTCCAGACTTACACATAGTACAAAGTGACATGCCATGAAGTTCATCACTTGTCAAAGTGACACCATCACCAGGTGAATGTTATGTGCAATGGCATTTCACTGGTGAAGTACCACTGATCAATTTTTTTGTCTGGTGAAGTGGGTGCATTGCCATGCAGAGGCATGTCACTGGTGGCATGTCACTATACAAAGTACCTGTTTAAAAAGGTTTTCAAATAAACCTTCCTCCCCCACCCCTTCCATCAGCCCAACTGTAAAAACGAAAGCCCCCCCACCCTTGCAGCACCCATATAACCCTCCTCTTCCCAGACCAAACAAATGTGTATATTAGCGTTTTACTATGCCGTGGCAACATCCCTCACAGTGACATCCCCCATAACGCTGCAAGCATGCCGACATCCCCAACACCGATGCATCTTGAAAACCGACCGGCAACACAGCGACAGCAATGTGGGGGGGGGGGCTGCACCCCTGCACCCCCTACTTTAGATTATTAACTCCACATCGCACAGACAGTGGAGTTAGGTGCCTACCCCCCCATTGCTGCACCGTCCGTCGCCGTAGAATCCCCATCGCTGCAATGTCCATCGCCATCGGGGTTTCGTTGTGCGGGTTTCGCTGTGGGGGTGTTGCTGTTCCGCCAGCATATGATATTATTAGAAACTTAGACAATGACAGCAGTAGAACAGATCGTTGGTCCATCCAGTCTTCCCATAAAACCCTAACAAACCTGGGACCTATTGTACATACAGAGATCCAATTTTCCCATGGCTCCGCCACCCTTTCTGTAAAATAAACATAATCAGTTTCCTCTTGAACCTCTCATCACTTTTCACTCATGCCCCCATGTACTTATGCTAAATAGTTCCTCGCAGGTTACCTTGTTCATTCCTTTCAGGAATCTGAAGGTCTCTATCATATCTTCTCTCTCTCATCTAGCTTCCAGTGAGTGCATGTTCAGTGCCTTGAGCTGATCCTCTTAATATCTGCCCTGCAGGCCCTGATTCGTTTTAGTCACCCTACGTTGCTTTGTCTCTAGCCTGTCTTTATCTTTCATTAGGTGAGGACTCCAAGTACCCATCTCTTCCCCATCCAGTGTCCACTTTGTTGACATAGTATACAATACAGCCCACCACTCACCTCTCCCAACCCAGTCCAACCCAGTAAAGCAACAAGGATAGACCCCGACCAGCACTATACCCCATTTCCCCACCCACTCACCCTAAAAGGGTAAACATAGAAACGTAGACAATGTTGGCAAAAGAAGACCTTTAGTTCATCCAGTCTGCCCAGTTTTATCCTAGTCTAACCATTGGCCTATTGTCTAGATGGGGTTTTCACACTCTCGTAAGTGGCATCTAGGTGGTCAGTGAGGTGCCCTGCAATAAAGACAACTGTCCCACTCCATAGCAACCAGACACTGACAGCTTTCTGTCTTCCTAGGCTAGTCACCAGCAAATAAATGAAACTGATGACATACTCCTATAGTAACACCTGATTGACTCAGTGTGTCCCTATAGGATCACATGACCAGTTTCGTTTATTTATTTGTTTGTTTGCTTTTGGTTACCGGGTAAGTGCACTAGGCAAGGACCTGCCCATTTTCAGTCACAACCTGGGAGCGTACAGATAAGCACAACAAAAAGTCATCACGTTTGACAATACAGTTATTGGTTGGTGGTCAGCCTAAGATGACAGAGGGCTATTAGTGGCTGGTCACCCCAGTGAGGGACAGTTTTCTTCCTTACAGGACACCTCACTGATTGACTGGACATCACTTATTATTCTTTTGTGGTGAGTGGTGGGGGGGGTGGAGGGTTGCCAGTGAGTAGGGTTGCCAGCTTGGGAATGCAAAGGAAATGGCCACCTGCCCCCTGCCCCCCATCCCACACACCCTGCACCCCTCCATGCTAAACTCTGTACTTGTATAATGTGTATACAAGTTCCCAGTGTCTTCGGTTGCATGTTCCTCTAGTCAATCTCTTCCAGCATCTGCTGAGTGCACCAGTTGCTATGGGACAAGAGATGGTATATAGCGTGGTGGCAGTCTGTGTAGACACACTGAACCCCACTGTGTGAAAGCACAGAACTCAAACAAAGGCTAGCTGATGGCAACGCCACTTGGTGGTGCCTAGTAGGAGTGTTCTATGAGTAATAAAAACTAATTTGTTTATGGTCAAAACCATCCTGCAAGCATTTTAAAGATAAAAGTGATTGGAACGTTCAATACTAGGGCAAGTATGCAATCCGAGTGTATAGGTCAGGTGCAGAAACAGTGCATGTCATGGACTGTCATAAAAAAAAAAACTGGCAGATTAAAGTGTTTCACCGGGAACCCCATAGAAAAACCGGCCACGCAGCTTGAAAAACGGCCAGGTGGCAACCCTACCAGTGTACTAAGAGTTTCTCCATCTTGGTTTTCTAGATTGGGTTGGGGAAGGAGGGTGGCAGGGTTGGAATTTATACTGTGGCTATAAAGTAGATATTGGTAGAGGGAAGGGTGCAAATAATATACAACTTAGCCAGGACTGGGGAAGGAGAAATGAGGCATGAGTGCTTCGAGTGTGGGCATTGGGGCCTTCATTTCTGTGGCTGGGCCTTGTGGGGGGGAACGAGAGTTGGAGAACATAGCTATGTGGGTGGGGGGGGTTAAACACGTTAAAGAAAAACATCCAAGCACAGTGGCACTTTCTAGTGAAGTGCCTCGTTGACTGGCAAAGTACTGTAATTGGATCAGATAATCAATATCTGCTCCCTCCAAATTATCCTATTTAAAGTAAAGCAAACAGACCACTTCTCAGTGCAGCTAGGCCCCTGCTAGGCATATTTTAAATCAAGGATGGAAATGAGAAAGGAAAATGTGGCCCACCGGGAATTGAACCCAGACTCCTGGAAATACCCTTCCAGTGCTCTAACCATTAAGCTATGGGCTCACATCGTTAGCATGCCTTAGGCTTTCCTTAAATCCACACCAATTCCTTTCTCAAGTGTTGTGTAATCCTGCAACTTAGGAACATATCAGAAATACAAACAGACCACTTCTCAGTGCAGCTAAGCCCCTGCCAGGCATATTTTAAATCAAGGATGGAAATGAGTGCAACACTGGAGACCACTATGGAACACGTCCAGACAATGGCAGTAGAGACATCGAAGTGAGCCGATACAGCAATGGGGGCCACCTCCAATATTGTTAAAGAAAATGCCCATCTGAAAAATCGATTAGAAACACTTGAAAACCAAGTTTGTTCTCCTAATCTAAGGATCCTGGGAATGCCTGAAGGTTCTGAGGGGGACCATCTGCTCCTATTTTTCCGGGAATGGTTTGAGCTCCAGTTGGGAGAAGAAGGCATGGAGAAGGCTCAACAGTTTCAGAGGGCCTACAGAGTGACACAGCGTGGTTGACCTGAGAATCCTGAGGCGCCGCGTGCCATTGTACTAGTAACAGATGGAGCAGGCACCCGCAATATACGATTGACACTAGCTCGACAAAAGGGAACCCTCCTGCAGGATGGACAACGAATCGCCCTTTATCCAGACATAAGTTATGCCACCCGGCAGAAAAGGAAGAAATTTGATGGGGTCCGAGCTATGTTACACGAGGCATCCATCCCCCATGGTATGGTTTTCCCAGCTTGTCTCCGAACTGCTTACAGGGGTAAGATATTTATTTTCTCCGACCCAACTGATGCTTTGAAGTGGAGCCAGAAGTACGTGGTTCCTAGAGTTCGTTCAACCGCTTCAGTAGAACAATCTTCAGATGAAGAAGATTCCTGAATATGTCTGGAACAGAGTGGTAGTATTGTATAGGGTGGGCAGTTTTAGCCAGGTAGGACTACTTACTGACTTTTAAAACCCAGTCACTTTTAGATTTACTAACTCCTGGCTTATGCTCATCATAATGCTGGATCGTGGACAATCTGCCCTAATGTTAGTGACTGATTTTACTTAGCCATAGTGGCCTCTTAGTCCCAAATTCATGTTATTAAACAGTTAAACAGTTACTTGTGGGCTCTGTTGAAGTTAAATACTGTACTCTGGCCTTGTTTATATTAGGTATCCTTATGAGAGGTGCTCTCAAATGTCTAATTTCCATCTTAGGAGAATTATTGTAACTATAACACTGTTACTGCAATAATGTATTGTGCCAGCTTGTTAAATAATTCAGCTAGACCTTGATAATTCATATTTCTGCAGCATATTTCTCTATCATCCATTCTGATTCACACACAATGTGTACAACTATGATACTGCATGGTGCTTTTCTCTTTCATTGCCTCCTTAATAGGGGTGCTTAAGTGGACTTTGAACTTAATACCCAATGAAACTGGTACCATGTAGCTCATGGACTTCTTACACAGACGATTTTTGATTTTAACTTTATTAATTAGCTGAATACCTCCCAAAAAAGTATCTTATATCACTGATACTGATATTTTGAGTATATTAAGAGGAGTGGCGCCCTCAATGATTATAATTTATGTACTGCAATATTGGTGATAGGAATTATCAAACTGTATGTTTGTTTTTTAAAGCAATAAACATAAAGTTTAAAAAAAAAAAGAATGGATATGAGAAAGGAAAAGTGTGGCCCACTGGGAATTGAACCCAGACCCCTGGTAATACCATTCCAGTGTTCTAACCATTAAGATATGGGCTCACATAGTTAGCAGGCCTTAGGCTTTCCTTAAATCCACACAAATTTGTTTCTCAAATGTTGCGCAATCCTGCAACTTAGGAACATATCAGAAATACAAACAGACCACTTCTCAGTGCAGCTAAGCCTATGCCAGGGTCATCATTTGACTGAAACCATAGGGGTTGCAAGACAAATTATAGACCGGGGGTCTGGGGGATGCCCAGTCCCCCAGAAAAGTTTTTAAATTTGGTGCATTCTGGTGCATTTTGGGGATCATTTGAAACAGATTTTGCTACTTTGTTACCTCTTCCCCATGCTCAGTAAGTTGCAACTTAGCCCCTTCACAGAGCACCCACAGTCCAGTATGTTGCCCGATTTTAACAAATTCTAGGTAAGAAACACTGATTCCCAAACTGGACTAGTGAATCCATTTCAAGTGGTTCTACAAAATAAAACAATAGACAGAACTACACGCTGGAAAACCAGATCAAAATTCACAGTAGATTCCAATGCTGTAGGTACCAAACAGAAGCTTTACTATGGCTTGATATAGTACCTAAAAATAAATATACAACACTGACTGGAGGCAGTATAGTGCTGTGGTTTAGGGTTCTGAGCAGCAAACCTAGAGACCTAGGTTTGAATCCCACAGCTCCCACTTGCATACTGTGTGACCCCGAGCAAGTCACTTAAATTCCTTGTGTTCCAGGTCATACTGGAAACAAGCTCTGACTTAGTGTGCCTTTCCAGGTTAAAAAATTCCCCTTTTCCTTTCCCTAAATGGTGCTGAAGTATTGAGTCAGGCACCATTAGCTTAAATTAGAAACCATCACAGACAAAACAGGAAACAAGAAAAAACAGGCTATGTAACCAGTGCCATTGTGTCCTCCTGAAAATGGGAGTATGTTGTTCTAAACTGTACAAAATGCACAAATGCATGCCAATGATCAGTAGTTTACAGAGTCCTCCCAGTAAGACACGGGGTACGATTTCAAATGGAAGCATACCAGCTCATGGGCAGAATTTCTGCACAAACAGCCTCGTCCCATTTGTGCAAAGCTTCCTCACAACTAGAATACTATTAGAAATACAGTTCTTTGTTTCAGAAGGCTATGTAGTCTAGTGGTTTGAGCACTAAAATATAAATGAGAAGATAACCATTTCTAATCACACTAGAGTCACTAACTCACCATTAGGTCTCAAACAAGCCACTTGCCCTCTCTATGCTTCCTTCCCCCGAGCTGTAAAACGGGGGGTACAAGCAGCAGTCCTATGAAAACAATATCCTGCATCTGAATTAGGCTATTTCCAGTTAAGAGGCTGGTAACATGAACACTGAGAGCTTCAAATGATGTTAAAAGGAACAGAAGGTACTCAACATTTCTTAAATGATCAAGACAAGTCTCAATCCCTTCCCGATTAAGGAGATTTTTTGAACAAAGCTAAATAATAAGATGAACAACTCTTCATAATAGCTTGGTGTTGCTACAAGCAGTATACATAAAATAGCATGATGATGGTACAGCCTTCTTTTTGGATTACACTATCGTGTTTGGGGCTGGGAAGAGCAAAGGATTTGGGAAGACCCTCTTTGTTTGTTTCCCTATTACTTTCTTCAAAAGGTATATGCCATTTGTTTCAGTAGGGGCAGCGTCAACTGACATTGCATTAACACCAATGAGTAAAACTATACTGGACAAGGTCTTGTAGAGGAAAATCGGGAACCTACAACTTTATTAATGTAAGACAGCTGTAGGTTACCCTGATTTCCTCTTAATATGTGTCTTGTATACATGTAAGCACAGAAAATTGCTTCTACATGGGCATTTTCAACAAGCTGTTTACAGTTTTTTTTTAGAAGAACTATAATTCCTTCACTGTGTTTTACAAAGCCAGAGAATGGTTCCGGAAGAAAAGGTATTTAATTCTCAGATTGCTTTCAGTTCTCAACTGCCAGCCACTGTCTCATATTTTCAGTCACCTACTGTAAAGCTCAGCTTAGATGATAAAAAAATGCATTTTCAGGCATCACCTCAGCAATACTGTGGCAGGGATAGGATCCATCAAGAAGAAATTCCTTGTTAACTGAGGAGCCCACTTCAGAAAAAGTAATCGACTCTTGTTGCAAAGGAAAATGACAAGAAGAATGGATTTACACTTCAGAAATTACAATTTACTGAATGCAGAGAAATGAAAAAGCAAGTAAGGATTTGTTGCCACAGTACAGTACTATACGGACTCCAGTTTTACAGTAAAAGAGAAATGAGCGGTGGGGTGTAACAGGAAATTAACATGATAAAAAGAAAGATGAATTAATACATGAAAGAATGTACCGTTAGAGTTATGATCCTTACCTCTGGCTGTGTGCAGTGCACAGGAATTTTATGTGCTGCAGGGCAAGGCTCAGGCTGACGCAGTCCAGGCAGCGGGGCAGGCAGCATGCCACGGTCCAGTGAACAGTCGTCCGGGGAGGGAGGAGTCAGGAAATTGCCAGGGACATGGTAGATGGAGACAGACATGCAAGTCCAGTCGCATGTAAAGAAACTGCCAGAATACACTACGGCGGGACGACTTGTAATAGGGCAAGATGACGACAGCCGCAACACCATGGGACAGCCGCAACAAACCTAAACTCATGCAGGCTTGCAAAGAAGAGAAATGATGGGCTATTTGGACCCCATCCTTTTATAGCTTCATTGCTAGCCTGCCTTCTTGTGTGCCCCATTGTCTTCAATAGACCTGGAGTGGAGACGGCCACACCGATGAATTGAGCAATTCAAACACCGCTGCCACAACAAAGTTCCCCAAAATGCAGAGGTGTGAACGGATCTAGGCAGTGTTGCATTGTGGCTGGTTAAGGGCCGGCAGGAACAGTTATCACTTTTGTCTTGTTGCAACAGCTGTGTCACGCTGCCTAGGTCCGTTCACACAATCACACTTCTTGTTGTAGCTGTTTGAATTTGGCTCTTCTTTTGTTCACTGAGGCAGGGTGGGACAAAGCAGAGATAAGAAAGAGGAATAACTGGAGGGGGGCTGTGCACTGACAGTTCTGGCATGGTCGGGGGAGGGACTCTGGATGGGGGTGGGGGGTGTCCATGGCTACTGAGCAAACACAGAGGAAGAAATTGGAGCTGCAGCCATGCCACGGGAAACCACATTGCAGCAGTAGCAAAAATAAAAAATAAAAAAAATGAAGACGTGTCAGCCAGGAACCAGCCCAGCACAAGGCAGCTGCCAATATAGGTATAGAGGTTGTAAGCAGACTATAGGGGTTGTGAAAAAATGCTTAGGGCTCGCAGTTGCAACCCCTAAATGACAACCCAGGCCCCTGCCAGGCATATTTTAAATCAAGGATGGAAATGAGAAAAGAAAAGCGTGGCCCACTGGGAATTGAACCCAGACCCCTGATAATACCGTTACAGTGCTCTAACCATTAAGCTATGGGCTCACATGGTTAGCAGGCCTTAGGCTTTCCTTAAAGCTTTAGGGGATTTAAGGAAAGCCTAAGGCCTGCTAACCACGTGAGCCCATAGCTTAATGGTTAGAGTACTGGAATGGTATTACCAGTGGTCTGGGCTCAGTTCCCAGTGGGCCACACTTTTCCTTTCTCATTTCCATCCGTGATTTAAAATATGCCTGGCAGGGGCTTAGCTGCACTGAGAAGTGGTCTGTTTGTATTTCTGATATGTTCCTAAATTGCAGGATTGCGCAACACTTGAGAAAGGAATTGGTGTGGATTTAAGGAAAGCCTAAGGCCTGCTAACCATAGAAACATAGAAGATGACAGCAGATAAGGACCACAAGGCCTATCCAGTCTGCCCATTTATTTTTCTACCTTATGAATGTGCCATCGGCATTTGCTCTGTCAATGGCCTATCTATTCATACTTATCTGTATTGCTCCCTTTGCCTATCCCATACCTGTTTGAAGCCCTGCACTGTATTCATATCCACCACTTCCTGAGGTAAGCCATTCCATGCATCCACCACCCTTTCTGTGAAAAATAACTTTCTCACATTACCCCTTAATCGGCCTCCCTCTAATCTCATGCTGTGTCCTCTTGTCCTGCTATTTTTCTTATATTGAAACAAGTTAGACTCTTTCACCTTGTTAATGCCCTTAAGGTGTTTGAATGTTTCAATCATATCACCTGTCTCCCTCCTTTGCCCCAGGGTATACATATTGAGTTCCATTAATCTGTCCTCATATTTTTTCTGATGCAGTCCCTGCACCATTTTGGTTGCTCTTCTCTGGACTGCCTCAATTTGGTTAACGTCCTTGTGAAGGTGTGGCATGCAGTACTCCAGATGGGGCCTAACCCCAGAGCACTGTTAGAGCACTGGAATAGTGTTACCAGGGGTATGGGTTCAATTCCCGGTGGACCACACTTTTACTTTCTCATTTCCATCCTTGATTTAAAATATGCCTGGCAGGGGCTTAGCTGCACTAAGAAGTGGTCTGTTTGTATTTCTGATGTGTTCCTAAGTTGCAGAATTGTGCAACACTTGAGAAAGAAATTTGTGTGAATTTAAGGAAAGCCTAAGGACTGCTAAGCATGTGAGCTCATAGCTTAATGGTTAGAGCACTGGAATGGTATTGCCAGGGGTCTGGGTTCAATTTCCGGTGGGCCACACATTTTCCTTTCTCATTTCCATCATATTTAAAGTAGGATCAGAACCAGATAATGGCAGATAATCTAGGTATATGCCAGATTTCTGTAGGGTAACACAGTATCTGGGTATCTGTAGTGTAACCCTCCCTCCAACTCGTGTCTAGGGGCCTGATGGTAAAATACATGGGGGGTGGCACAAGCTGAGAATCCATCCAAAAGAAGCAGTAAAACAAATTCTGCATGGCCTACCTGGAATGTTGATAGAAGGAATTTCAGGAGCCGCTACCTCAGGAGATACATCCCAGGTGGAGGAAACCAGCAGCAAGACATGGGCAGGTATGGACCTGGAGCTGTCTACAGGGCAAGCAGGTTAGGTACACACACCATAAACAGAGCAGGAGCACACTTAATTAAAAGAATAAAAATGAATTAATTATTTGAAACATAAATGCAACAGCTCCATGGGTCTGGAGGCCGCTGGAGACAGGCACAAGGTTGACACCTCTTTACTACTTCTGCAGCACAAGGCTGCAGCATAGACTTAGGCCAGAGCAGGCCTGATGAAGGGGCTCCACTTAAAGCTAAGCCAGGGGCTTAGAAATGCGAGCAGAGACCGAGGCACCAAACTAGGGATCTCTCAAAACTCCGCCCTTGGAAACCCAACTAGGCCATTTGAACACTGCTGCTCCCAAATTCTGTGCTTGGCCATCTGTAAACGACAAGGAGTTCTCCCCACACAGCCGGCTCCCAAACAAACATACATGTCTACCTGCTGAATCGGGCCTATGCCCGGGCCACCCCAGTCCCTGAACTGGAAAAAACATGGGAAAAGTGGGCCCAGGCTACTTGCTCCCAGTAGGCCACCTGAAAAGAGGATGGTGTGCCAATTCTGCAATGCCCCCACCAACTTTTGACACACAGGATTATGGATTGCCTAAGAAAAAGGAGCCCAAGTAAATGTGCTGGTGTTTTGGATGTTGGAAATTTTCAAGGAGTATAAAAAGGGATTACTGTGAAGTCTGAAGTACAGGTCTAGTGCGGCCTTTTCGAACCACCGTTATAGTGCTGCTGCAAGGAAATGTAGCCTTTTCAGCTTGAGGAGAAGCACTGCATGAAGCAAAATCAACCTGTTGGGAAAAGAGATTGCTGCAGCTTCAAAATCAGGTTTTGTGCCTGCGAAGTTGCCCCACCATTAATCATTGTATATCCACACTCCATAGAGTGGACTATTAATTTAATCTGTTATATTAAATCAGCTTTGCACTTTGATTCCCATGTGAACAATGTACTTAATCCGATAATTGTTTGTAACCCCCTACAAATGGGGTTTCCCAAAAAGTCTTCCTTGAGCTTGCCTAAATGCTCACTGCCAGGCTGGTGTCCTGCGTTTTAGCAGTTTAAATGTGATTACCAGAGCTTGTATAGCCTCTGTGTACTGTCTCTTTAAGAGCTGCCAAATTGCAGCTTAAGTATTCTGAGAGGAAGCTCTGTTGAAAGATGTAACTATTTACTGAAAATCATTTAGAGTAATAATGATAATGTAGTTTGTCTAACCTGCTTTCTTTGTAGCAAGGACTGTTTTGTTTGTCTCCACTATCTTGGCCCTGGACTGCAAATTGGACCAATCAGTACTGGTAGGGGAAGTCCTGGGCTGCTTGCAGTTTTCGGTTTTGAACTAAGCTGGAAGCTGAGTAAGAAGGAGCTGAAGTGTTTCTGAGCAGCAATCCAGAGTGGATTCGCATGGGAGAACTCTGAAAGGGCTAAGTTTTTGGCCTGCATGCCAGTGTGCTGCTCCTGAGAAGGAGAGAAGAGAATTATTCTGAACTAAATCCAAGTTTGTGTGACTAAAGTAAGCTACTGAAGTGGGCCAGGCTCAACCTGAAGAAGACCGAATATTTTTGCTGAATGCGATCAGCCTGTCAGGAGTTCCAGCTACCCCTAAGCTCCCGGTGTATGCAGAGACTTTCTGATTGTGCCTGGGGAGCACTTTGCCTGGTACAGTAGAATTCCTGTACATGGAAATGTGCTATGAGCTGATAGTGGGTTGTGAGTTAGTTCCCCACTGACTACCCACTGCACAGAGAAGCCATCGACGAGAGACCTGCCTGGGGATCAGTCCCCTGCTCCACGCCTGAACAGGAAAGACGCCTCTGTGACTTGTGTGGGCCCTGCTACTCCTGGCATTCCAGATCAACCACCTGCAGTCTTGATTTTCATCCAGCCTGTGTCCAGTCTTGGGTATCGTGAGAAAATACCAGGGTAGCTCCCTACAACAACAGCTTAATCTGAGTGCGTCATCTGATTGTCTTTTTGTTTCATTTCCTTTATGAACTGAGCTCACTGGCTCCAGATTACAAATATTGTGTACTATGCATGTTGTGTTTTCCATCACAGGGCCCCAACCAGCTGCAACCCCGGGCAACTGTCCTGGCTAGCCCATCTCTTCTCTACCTGGGTGCCCAGAGATGGACTGTGTGGGGGGACTCAAAGCGCCTGCATAACTGCTTGATTGATACAACTTTTAAGCTAATTAACCTGATTTTGCCCCTCCCTTGTTCAAGTCCCCTGAATGAATCAGATCTAACTTTTTCTGCATGTAATCTGACTGTGGTTCCAGTTTGTGCTCAAAGTACTGTACTGTTGCTATTTGCTGTGCTTCACCTTGTTTTACAGGGGGTCCCCAGGGTCGAGCCAGAGGAACCAGCCCTGGTGGTAAGTGCAAACAGTGTGGGTACTTGTGTGGTGCACCAGGGGTATTGTGAAAGTGATTATTGTATAGTGTTCAGGCCACTAGAGGGGAAAGAGGGGGGTTACAGTGTCCCGGAGGGCTGTGCCCAGGTTAGCTTGACCACTACCAACCCTGACCTCCGGGTGGAGGTACCTGGTTCAGAACTCAGGCCCCTTAACCTGCTATTAGCCAAGCAGGCAGGGGTAGTAGCCCTTGGGATAGCGCCACCTAGGGGTTACATCTTGGAGGCTCACCGCTGGGATTTTGTGTCTTCTAGTGGCCGAAACTACGAGTTATTGTCAAACATAATTGGCTACCCCAACAGAAGTGGCTGTACACCAGTTGGTGGGGTGGTGTACTGGGCAGGAGATCGACCCCCATAATGCTATACTTATCCTGGATATTCCCCCGGGTACCAATAAGGACACTGTAGAGGGAGTACTTTCCAAGGTTGAATGTTTACAAAACCCTGAGGTGGTGGGTCGACAGGCTAATCTGCTTGCACAAAGTTTCATGGCGTTAGTAGAGTGTAAGGTCCCAGTAGACAGTTCCAAAGTGCCACAGACTATCACCCCTGAAGGTGCCCTCACTGCCTGGAGAGTGATAACCAAAGACAGTAAAGACCCTGGGGAGAATGAGCCCCCCACTATCTGAGACTTTTGAGAAGAAATTTGCTAAGTTGTTGCTGGAGGCAGGGAAAACTGTGGAGGACTTAAAGAAACTATTCCTGCCACCTGGGGGTGTTCCTCCCCCAACACCCCCTCCCTCTCCAGCACCCGTTATTGCCCCTCCTTCTGTGTCCATGCCAGTGCTGGCTCCTATGTCTGTACCTGCTATTAGTCACGACTCTTACCGAAGGTTGAGAATCTTCTCTGGCACCCTCCCCACCCCCCAAGGGGAGGATGATTGGGAGACCTGGATAGATTGTGTTGCCCCTTTGGTACCTGAATGGCAGTGTGTGGAGGCTGAGAAATGGAAAAGGATCATAGAACATTTGAGGGGTCCTGCCCTAGAGGCCATTAAATTTCTGAGGTCCACAAACCCTGATGCATCTGCCCAGAAGTACCTATCTGCACTCGAAGGCAATTTTGGGAGCATTGAGTCAGGGGAGAACTTGATGTGGAAATTTCGAGGTACAAAACAATGGCCAGGGGAAAGTTTGTCTGCATATGTTACTCATCTGGAAAGAGCGCTGCAAAAGGCTTACCGAAAAGGTGGGGTAGCCGCCAGTGACTTAAACCATGTAAGGTTGGGGCACATACTACAACATACAAAACATTCTAAATTGCAGCTTTTTCAATGAAGGCTCCCAGATAGAAGGAGTAACCACCGTACTATTGTGACTTGATAAAAGAACTCCGGGAGGTTGAAGATGAAGAGGGGGATTGTAATTCTAGGGTGAGTACAGCCCAAGTGATCACAGCATCGGAAGGCCCTTCCAAAGTGGGGACCAATGAGGGTGTGCCGCCATGGGATAAACTGCTCAGGGAGTTCAGGGAAACAAAAAACAGTCTCTTTATGAAGACCGCTCCTGCAAGTACAGGCACCGACCCTTATCCAACTGCATCTGCTATGGGGGTGGGGGTGTCCACCCAGGCATTTCCTGCTGACAGCAGCTCAAAACTCGATGCCTTGAATATGGAAGTAAGAGAACTGACAAGATGTCTCCAAATGTTCACCACACAGCATTCAGAGATGGCACCAAGGTTTTCAGTTGGTAGTACCACTGCCCCAGCTCTCAGTGTGATGCCTTGGCCACCCCAAATCCCAGAAAACATATATTGCCATAATTGTGGGAAGGATGGGCACATAAAGAGAGAATGCCGGTCCACAAAAGACCTAGATAAAGTTGTATACAGGCTTCAAGGAGAGCTTTGGAGAACGAATCAGCGGTCAAGGAGTACCCAAAATGACTGCAGTGAGGGTTCAAGAAGTAGTAACTCAAATCCCTATGTGGCTAAATCATCTCTCCAGGCCCCTGCTGCTGTCCTTCCAGACTGGTCCAAAATAGTGGGCCCTTCAATGGCGACTACGGTGGCTGTGAATGGTATTCCTACTCGGGCTGTGCTGGACAGTGGGTTGCACGTAACCATTGTATTTAAGGACTGGTATGACAAACACTTATCTGCTGTGCCTTTACAATCCCTGGAAGGTCTACATGTGTGGAGGCTGAGTGACAAGTCTTATCCCTACCTAGGATCTGTCCGCCTCTGGTTGTCATTTCCTGCAGCTGTAACTAGTGTAGAGGAGCAAGTCGAGACTCTGGCCTTAGTGTGTCCCCCTACTGGACTGTATGATGGGGTTCCCCTGTTAATTGAGACCAACGCCCATATGTTTGGGAGACTGGCACAACTCTGTCGCGAGAAACAAGGGCAACGGACTGGGGGGCCCTAAGAATTCCCGCTCTGATCAAGAGGGCCTGTGATTTGCAACAGAACACCAAGGGAGTAGACCAGGATGAACTGGTAGGGGTTGTGTGGAAGAAGGATCCCGATTCAATGGTACTGGCCCCTAATGCCCAGTGTACAGTTCAAGGGGAGGTCCACCTCCGCAAAGATGTCAAGAACAAAATACTGATGTTGGACGCGCCAGGCGATGGAAAATTGCTGGAAGGATTATTGGTTAAGCACAGCATCTTGCCAGCTCATGCTCCTGCCTATGCACGATGAGTGATGGTCCAGATTCATAATGTGTCAGATCGGGAGATCCGGGTGAACAGAGGAAGCACCCTAGCTACGGTACACTGTGCAGACACTGCAGTGTTGCCCAGCAACAAGCACCCTAGCAAGACAGATAGAGTGACTCCTGACTTGTTTGATTTTGGTGACTCCCCGTTGCCAGCTGAATGGAAGACTAGAATTAGCCAGAAACTTGCCCAGAGAGATCAAGTTTTTTCGTTGAAGAAATGGGACGTGGGATGTGTCCAGGGTGCGGAGCATCACATACGCTTGCACGATGAATGGCCATTTCGAGAGAGGTCTCGATGCCTAGCCCCTGCAGACATAGACGATGTGAGAAGACACTTGCAGGAAATGCTCGCGGCTGGTGTGATACAAGAATCCAGGAGCTCATATGCTTCTCCCATTGTGGTTGTGCATAAGAAGAACAGATCTGTGAGATCTGTGTTGATTATCGAACTCTGAATCAGCGGACCATCCCCGATCAATACACCATGCGCCGTATACAAGATGCTGTAGATTGTTTGAATGGGAGCAAATGGTTCTCAGTGTTGGATCTTCGCAGTGGATATTACCAGATTCCGATGGGTCTGGAGGACCATGAGAAGACAGCCTTCATCTGTCCTTTGGGGTTCTACGAATTCCTGAGAATGCCACGGGGGATATCGGGCGCCCCAGCCACCTTCCAGTGACTGATGGAACGAGCAGTGGGAGACATGAATTTGCTGGAATGCCTGGTGTACTTGGATGATGTCATTGTATTTGGGAGCTCCCTAGAGGAACATGAGAGTCGACTGTTCAAAGTACTAGTCCGACTGGAAGATTTCGGCCTCAAGCTGTCCACTGACAAGTGCCAGTTTTTCCAAACCTTTGTGAAGTATGTGGGGCACATAGTGTCTACAGAGGGGATAGAGACTGATCCTAGTAAAGTTGAAGCCTTGACTACTTGGCCCCAGCCCCACAATTTGAAAGAACTACAACATTTCCTAGGATTCTGTGGCTACTACCGCCGGTTCATAATGGACTATTCCAAAGTGATTCGGCCACTCTTGAATCTTACCCAGGGTTACCCTCCTACCAATCGGAAATACAAAAAAGGGTCCATCAAAGAACAAGACAAAGCATATTTCTGCCCAGGTGAACTTTTCGGGTCCCGTTGGACGCCTGACTGTGAAGCAGCTTTCCACAAAGTCAATACCAGCTCACCCACGCCCCCATCCTCACTTATGCTGATCCCACCAAACCCTATGTGCTGCATACTGATGCCAGTCTGCAGGGTCTAGGAGCTGTACTGTATCAAGACCACAAGGATGGTTTGAGACCAGTGGTATTTGCCAGTAGGAGCTTGACCCAGTCAGAGCGAAACTACCCTGTGCACAAGTTGGAGTTCCTTGCATTAAAATGGGCCATTGTCGACCAGTTTCATGATTACCTCTATGGGGCAAAAATATAGGGGAGGACTGACAATAACCCGTTGATCTATGTACAGACTTCAGCAAAGTTAGACGCCATGGGGCACCGGTGGCTTTCTGCATTGTCAACATATGATTATGCTGTTGAATTCAGACCAGGTCTGAATCATGTTGATGCTGATGCCCTATCTCGGAGGCCCATTTCCAAAAGTGACTGGGTCAGGCTGTCTGAACCTGACATCCGAGCATTGTGCCAAAAGTTTGATAGAAATGAACATATGTCTACGGACACAGCGGACTGCTTACTAGATTGCTTGGGCCCCTCTGACATCTGCATACCGGCTGCGTATTGCTACTTCTCTGCTCTAGATATTAGTGCACTACCTCAGTTTGACAATGACAGCATTCAATGGGCTCAATCCCGAGATCCTCTGATTCAGCCAGCATTTGACGCCCTTCATGCAGGAAAAGATGTGTCCAAGTTGCGTTTCTCTGATCTGAGAACCGCTTTATTGTTTAAAGAAGGCCCCAGATTGAAGCTGCTTAATCAGTTGTTATATAGAGAGACTGTAGATCAGGGTGGCCAAATAGACAAGCAACAATTGGTCCTGCCCACAGCCTTCAAAGATTTGGTACTGAGGTCCCTCCACAATCATATGGGCCACCTCGGTATCGACCGGACCCTTGACCTAGTACAATCTCGATTCTACTGACCCAAGATGGGGCTGATGTTGAGCACCATGTAAGGACTTGTAGTCGCTGCCTGCAGAGAAAAGCCCTGCCTCAGAGGGCTGCCCCCCTTGTCAACATTACTACCAGCACCCCAATGGTACTAGTCTGCATAGACTTCTTGAGTTTAGAGCCTGATCAGCGAAACATTGGCAATGTTTTAGTGGTTACGGACCATTTCACATGGTATGCACAAGCTTTTCCCACCAAAGATCAAAAAGCATCTACCGTGGCCAAGGTGCTAGTGGAAATTTTCTTCGTCCACTATGGTGCCCCCCGGCGAATTCACTCTGATCAGGGCCGGGACTTTGAGAGTCGGCTAATCAAAGAAATGCTCTCTCTATGGGGGGTGCAAAAGTCAAGAACCACCCCTTATCACCCACAGGGGGATCCTCAACCTGAACGCCTTAACCGCACCCTACTAGACATGCTAGGCACCCTTCTCCCAAAAGATAAGCATAAATGGAGCCAGCAGATTAGCACCTTGGTACACGCATACAATTGCACAAAGAATGATGCTGCCGGGTTCTCTCCCTACCACCTCATGTTCGGAAGAGAGGCCCAGCTATTTGTTGTTGTCTGTTTTGGGGTTCCTCCCGATGGGGTCCAAGCCGAAGATTACCTGCAATATGTACAAAAACTTAAAGCTCAATTGAACCATGCCTATCAACTGACCCAGACAATGGCTGCCAAAAGAAATCTAGCCAACAAAGAGAGACATGATAGAAAAGTTAAATGCTCAAGAGCTTAGGCCTGGAGACCATGTGTTGCGAAATTTAGTATTGCATGGTAAACACAAAATTGCTGCTGATGGCACCATCTTCCCCATGTCATAGTTGGAAAGCTGGATGATTTGCCAGTGTACAAAGTGCACCCAGAGAATAACTCCAAAGCTGTCAAGACCATGTGCCGTAACCACTTGCTACCTATTGGTCAAGTTATAATTGATGCTGAACCCACCGAGATTGATTCCCCTGGACCAGTGACTCGTGCTGCTTCAAGAAAGAAACAGAGTCAGCCTGCCCCCGTGGTTGCTGATTTAAGACTTTCCCTGCAGCAGGCCCAGAATGATAGTGACTGCTAGTCTAACTCGGATGACAGTGAGTGTGATAATGCCTATTACTCCTCATATGAACTGAGTCAGTTGTTTCGTGGAAATCCTATGTTGAATTATGGGGATGAAGCTGGGCCTTCTGGACTGCCTAACGCCCCGGCATCATCCTTGGAGTCAATGTTCCCTGAAGGTGAAGTGCAAAGCATTACGTCTGAGGATGCTGAGTCTTTGTGTATCATGGAACTGTATGATTTGCCTGAAGGAGAGGCTTATGGCATGAGTCTTTCTGGTGACATGCCAGAAGATGAGGAACACTATGAGAGTGCTGACAACTCCCCATCAGTGCCAGAGTGTCTTCAAAATGAGCCAAGTGTAGTAGAAACAGAGACTACAGAGCAAGGGGCTGACAGTGCTCCCAGCTTGGACATTCCCCTTCATGAAGAGGCACCTCTCACAAGTGATGAAAGCTCCAAGACCATTGCTGAAAGTACAGAGACTGTGGTTGTTCACCCCAGAAAGACTGGCCAAGCTGTCAAGCCAGTGGTGTGCTTCAGTTACGATTCCACTGGGAGGCCAGTGGATTTGCCTCTCAATGTAGTCCACAAAGGGTTTTATGTCTCCAAGAGCTCACTGCCCAAATTGAGCTTGACGGCCCATTCTAGGTTACTTGTTCTACCCTCTCACCATTGTGACCCTGCCCCATACAGCCCCAAGTTAGCTGATAGGGAAGGGCCCCCTCTTGCATTGTTTAGAGTACAAGAAGTTATTACATGATTCTGTATAGTAATGTTCAATTTACCTGTGTGAAATATACTAACATACTAAAATGCCAGCAGAATAGGCCTAACGGTCTTTCGTGTCTGCTCGTTTGGTCAGTCCCCACCCTAGGTGCTGACCTTGCTGTCCCCCTCGCCTTCCCTGGCTTCTCCCTTCCCAGTTCCGGATATTCTTGCTGCATTGGATTTTGTTTCCAGAACCCTTCCCCTGTACCTGTCCCACCCCCTCTTGAACCCCTCCACTGTCTCTGCCTCCACCAGCCCCCTAGGCAGTGCATTCCATGGCTGTACCACCCTCTCAGTGAAGTAGCACCTCCTCCTTTCTCCCCTGAATCTTCCCCCCTCCAGCTTCCACCCATGCCCTCTAGTGGCCCCTTCCTCCTTCCTTCAAAGCACCCTGACTGTTCCTCCCCTATTTACCCTCTTCATGTACCTGAAGACCTCTATCAGGTCCCCCCGGTCCCTTCTCTCTTCCAATGTGTACATATTTAGCTCTTCGAGCCTCTCCTCATAGGTCCTGTCCCCATGGCAGGGAAGAAATCACTGGTAGTGAAGACAGTGCAAACAGCAATAATGTAATGGATAAGAAAAAGGAATCTGATTTTACCCCCTCAAGTGGGCGTAACAAAAAACTAGACAATTATATTAATTGTTTCCGCCAACAAGTCAGTGGTCAGATCCTTACCAGGCAAAAACAAACCCATTATAACCTCTCTCCACTGGAACGGAGAGCTATAGGGACACTGAAATCAAACCACAACATTGTCATCAAAAAGCTGATAAAGGTTCTGCAGTGGTGATTTTAAACAGAGAGGATTATATTACTGAAGCTAATAGACAGCTAACAGATCTTACATACTACAGAGAACTGGAGAGTGACCCACTACAAGATATAAAGATGAACTATGTGACTTAATTAAAACTTTTCCTGACCATGTCCGAAAGAAACTAGCTCACCTCATTCCTGCTGAACCAAAGCCAGGGACATTCTACATGCTGCCTAAAATACATAAACCTGGCAATCCAGGGAGACCCATAGTCTCTGGTAATGGTACCTTGACTGAGGGGATCTCAGGGTTTATAGAGACCATTTTGAAACCGCTGGTTATGGAAAGAGACAGTTATATCTACACTTGTTGCGTGTACTTTCTGGTTATAAGGATTTACCACCTGATACCATTTTAGTGACAATGGATGTAACATCCCTTTACACTAATATTCCACACACAGATGGCATTGCAGCATGCCTTAAATACATACATGAGAAAGGACCTGACCAAAACATCAACCCTGGAGTGGTGGGGGAACTTATGGAATTCATTTTGACACATAACAACTTCAACTTCAATGGTAAACATTATGTTCAAACTATGGGAACAGCAATGGGCACCAAATGGCTCCACAGTATGCTAATCTCTTTATGGCTGACTTGGAGGAGGATTTTTAAGGCAGTATCCCCACAAACCACTGGCTTATTTCCGTTACATTGATGATTTGTTTATCATCTGGCGAAGGCACAGATGCACTCAAAGATTTTCATCACAAACTTAATAATCTCCACCCTACTATAAAGCTTACCTTGAGTACTCTACCACCAAGGTTAACTTTCTGGACACCACAGTCATCATTAAGGATGGAACCTTACATACATGTATTTACAGGAAGCCAACAGACAGACAGAGATACCTGCACAGGAAAAGTAACCACCCAATCCATACAAAAAAATCTGTCATATACAGTCAAGCACTTCGTTGTCAACGTATTTGTTCAAATGAGGATGACAGAGATACACATTTGGCTCTGTTGAAAAACACCTTTATGGAGCAGGGACACTCTTCCAGGGAAATTGACAGGATAACAGAATGGGCAACGCAAGTACCAAGACAACAACTACTTCAATATAAAGAAAAAGACAGCTACAGAAAGGATACCCTTGGTAGTCACATATCATCAGACCTTGAACGTCTGCGTAAGATTATTAAAGATCTCCACCCAATATTTAGTGAGGATGACACCCTTAATTGTATTTTTAAGAACTCCACTACTATCTTTTAAACAACCGCCAAATTTATCCAGCCTAATCATTAGAGCAAACTTTCACCGAACAGAATACCATGTCACACAATGGCACACGACCCTGCAATCGACGCCCCTGCAAGACTGTAGGGCTCATTTCTACCTCAGACTGTGTGGTTACATCACAAAACAGACAATTCCAGGTGCATGGGAGTTATACATGCATGTCACGACATGTTGTTTATTTCATTCAGTGCAAGAGATGTCCACAAACAGGTTATGTAGGAGAGACACGCCAACAGCTCCGCACTAGGATGAACTCACACAGACATACTATTACAGCAAGGAAGACTGAAAACCAGTGGGCATCACTTCTCCCAGCCTGACCACTCAGTCTCAGATATGTCAGTAATGGTCTTAAAAGGAAATCTCAAAAACACACAACAGAGACGAGCTTTTGAGATTAAACTTATTTTACATCTCAATATGGTAGCAGATGGGATGAACTTGGATATTGGCTTTATGGGACACTACAGAAACTAACATCCACAGACCTTTTCTTCTTCAAACTGACATATTATAGGACTTCAGCATGTGTGAGATGTGGATGCGTGTGTGTATGTATGTGTGTGGGTATGTGTTGTGAGTATGTGATATAACAGATGTGGGACTTGCTGTCACTTTGAGTGTAAGTCTCTATTTAGCTATATGGAGTTATAATGTGTTACTATTTTATTTCACACACATAAAGAATTTCTCCTTACTTTTTATCTTTGCCTGTGTGGGAGTTGATTCCATTGCACCATATTCAGATTACCCAGCCTGCTAGTGTACATACAGGAGTGTTATCTTATACTGTTATATATAATTTTGTAACTCTGTACATATTGGGATGTGTGATCTCATTTGCTTGGGGGTCCTGCACATATCTTTTTACATTAGGCTAATATTGTAGTAATTTACTCAGGATTTCATGACAAGTTGTATTCCTTTGGGGGAACTATTACAGTGACTGAAGTTAATTTAGGTTCACTAGGAGAGAGATTGAGTGTGTGTGTGTGTGTGTGTGTGTGAAAAAAGGAGGGGGGAGAGAGAGAGAGAGAGAGAGAGACAACATCTCGTTTAAGCTATGTATCTCCCCCACCCACATTATATGATGTGGGGTGGGTTAGGTTGTATTGTTTGTATGAACAGGAGGAGATAAATTACATTTTATCTCTTTTCAGATTCCTTGACACTTGTGGTACATGAAGTTGCTACATTCTCAGTATATATTGACATCAGTACATATCTGGCTGCATGGTCTGACTTCCTGAGGTTCCTCGACTAGAGTTTTTGTTTAACACTAATATTATCAATTTATATTTAAATTATCATTTATATAGTCCTGAGGTTTTGTAATTTCTTGGGCCTTTTATTTAGCTTGAGAATACAGCTGGGTGGCATGTCCAGCTAGGTTTTACACACATCACACAGCGTGCACTGATGTTTTTAGACAACTTTACTGGTAATTCTTGTCTTTAATGCATACATTGTAATTTCATGAGCCCTATAACTATCTTAGTTTGTCTTTAAGCTGGGTGGGGTTGCCTTTCAGTAATCACATCCTTATACTGACTGTGACACTCATGGCTTGATTTGGGAGTTATCTGCTTCAGCAGTGTTATCTTATGTCAATTTAATTTATGTGCGTAGGATTCTTTGCATGTGTTGCACTACATCTGAACCCAAGGTTCATTCGGATTGAGGCAGTATTGTACTGTTAAACTTCTCTGACGTCATCTTCTGGTTTTTTAAATGAGTATTTTAAACCAATGAGGATTTTTTTCTGTTTTCTCTGCATTATCTAGCTGTTATAAGTATTGTATTTTCTAAACAACTGCCATGAGCTTCTGAAGAAGGACTGGTTGGTCCGAAGCTAGAGCACTTTGTTCTTGTTGTTACATCTATGTTGGTCCATTAAAGGTATCAAATCATTTGCTTCTGACCTCTTTAAGTGTGGCTCTCCAAAACTGCACGCAGTACTCAAGGTGCGGCCTCACTCAAGCAGTTATACAGAGGAGTATCACTTCCTCCTTCTGAGGTGATCCCTAGCGATGCATCCCAGCATCCTGTTGGCCTTGGCTGCTGCTGCCCTCCTACAAGTCTCAGAGTTGTTCATCTTGACATCCACCACCACCCCAGGTCCCTCTCAGCCATCGAGACTTGTAGCATTCCCCAGGGGTACACTTGACGGTTTCTGGCCCCAGGTGGAAATACCTTGCATTTCCCTGCATTGAACCTCAGCTTCCACTTTCTAGACCATCTTTCCAGAGCCTCCAGGTCCCCCTGTAGGGCCACCCTCCCCTCCTCCCCATCCACCACCGCCCCCAGTTTCGAGTCATCTGCAAAGAGACTCATCTCACTCCTGATTCCTGTCCTTATGTCAGATACGTAGGCGTTGAACAGAAGGGGCCCAAGGACTGATCCCTGTGGGACCCCACTAATGACCCTCCTTGGGGATGAGACTATCCCACCAACTACGACCCTCTGGGTCTGGTCCTGGAGCCAATTGCCTATCCATCTGATCATCTGGTTCCCCACCCCCATTTCTCCCAGCTTATCCAACAGGCCCACGTGAGGAACAAAGTCAAATGCCTTGCTGAAGTCTAGAAAGAGGACATCCACTGGTCTACCCAGGTCCAAGGCACTTGTCACCCAGTCATAGAACTCCACCAGGTTTGTCTGACACGATTTCCCCAGGATGAATCCATGCTGTCTATCGTCCAGGCACCCTGACTTATCCAGGTCCCCCCTAGCCTCTCCTTGACAATGCCCTCCATCACCTTGCCCACCACCGATGTCAGGCTGACAGGCCTGTAGTTCCCTGCCACCTCCCTTGATCCCCCCTTGTGGATAGGCACTATATGCACCACCTTCCAGTCTTGGGGCACCCACCCTGTCCTCAGAGAGATGGTGAAAAGCTCTGCCGGGGTTTCTGGGACATCTGCAAGTTCCTTCAGCACTCTGGGATGTAATTTATCCGCCCGGTGCTTTCTCCGTCTTAAGGGAGCTGAGGGCTTCCCTCACTCTCTGCTGTGATTTCCACTTCGGTACCTCTTCTCCTGCTTAGCCTCCCCACCTGCCAGTGATGCCTCCCCCTCTCTCCAGACCTGCCAATCGGTAAGGATCCCCCTCCTCAGTATCTCTGTCTCCTCCCATGTATGATGCAGCACCCCCATTTTCCCTGGTGAAAACTGAGGTGAAGTACTCATTTAGTACCTCAGCCTGCTCCCCCGGGTCTTGTGCCCATCTCTCCCCTGATTTAATCCTGCTAATCTGTCCCTTCACCTTTGTCTTTCCCCAATGTATCTAAAGAACCCCTTGTTCCCTCTCCTAATTTCCCTGGCCAGGTTCTGCTCCTTCCTTGCCTTAGCCGCCCTCACCACTCTAGTGGCCCTTCTAGCCATCAGCTCGTACTCCCCTCAATCCCTTTCACTCCTTGAGCACTTGAATTGCTTATAGGCTGCTTTCTTTCCCCGCACCACCTCCTGGACCTCCCTGGTCCACCAACAGGGTTTTTGGGCCCTACCGCATTTGGTCTTACTCTTGCACAGGTGCTGGTAGCATCCTGCATCCCTCTCCTGATGATTTCCCACCTACTATCAGCGTCCATGTCTGACCCAATCCCATCCAAGTGCTCCTTAAGGGCCTTCCCATTCCTTAAAATCCGCCCCTGAAGTCGGTTACTTCTGTCTTTGTGCAGCCTTCTACCCTCCTAGGTCCAGGCAGAACCAGACCGTGGCATGGTCACTCCCGCCAATGGGTCCCTTACCTCCAGGCCCCCAATCTGGTCACTGTTTGCCAGGACCACATCCAGTACCTGTGCCTCCCTGGTCGTTCCTCACCTGCTGAGTTAGGAACGCCTTTGAAAGATATCCAACAACCCTGTTCCCTGGTCACAGAGGATGTCATAGTCTCCAGTCTGTTCCTGGCATGTTTAAGTCCCCAACACCACCACCGTTCCTCTGCCCAGTCTGCAGTGTCTCCTAACATCTGCCACCAGACTGTCCTCCAGCTCCTCCGCCAGGGCAGGAGGTCTATACACCACTCTTATTTTTACTCTCTTGCCCCCCCTTGTTATCAAGGTGACCCAAATCGCCTCCACGGTTCCCTCCGCCTCCTCTACTCCCCCTATGCCAATGCAGTTTTTGACTATCATTGCTACCCCTCCTCCCCTTCCCTCCCCCCTGTCCTTCCTGAACATAGTGTAACCTTCCAGGTTCAGGTCCCAGTCATGTCTTGCAGGGGCCCAAGTCTCAGTGGCCGCTGCCACATCCATTGCTCCCTCAGTTAGCATCGCCTGGAGCTCAGGCATTTTATTGCCCGAGCTCCAGGCATTTAGCAGGACTACCTTCCACCCTTTTCCTATAGTTCCATTTCCCCTGCTCGTGTTCCCATGGAGATTCTGTTTTCCCCTGGTCTGCACTTTGCCAGTTGACCTTTTCCTGCAATCCTCCTGGTCCCCAGGGGGGGTGGAGACAGAGTCCCTCCTTTATCGGTACCCCCTTGACAGCCTTTTCTCCCATCCCACCCCCTTCACAAGTTTAAACCCCACTTTTCACCAATGAACCCTCTATTTTCAACTTAAGGATTCCCCTCCCCTCCAAATTGAGATGTAGTCTGTCTCTAGCATACAGCTCCTTATCCTCCCAGGTCTCCCCCCAATCCCCATCAACCCATACCCTCTGGCCTCACACCACTCCCTGAGCCACTGGTTTATCTCCCTAATTTTCCTTTTGTGTTCCCCACTAGCCCTTGGCACTGGCAGGATTTCTGAGAAGGAAACTGTGCATCCTATGTCATGACAGACCCTGGCGAGCTCCCTGAATCTTGCCTGTATCTCTAGCTCGCTATTTCCCTCAATGTCATTTGTACCCAGGTGGACCAGTATGTCTGGGGAACCCCCACAATCCTTTGCCAGCTGATATACCTCGTGCTTAGCCCTGTGCACTGTTAGTCCAGGGAAGCATCTTGTTCTAACTGGCCAGGCTTCTCCCTCCCTATCCCATTTGATACCCCTGATCATAGAATCCCCAGCAGGAGCACTCTGACCACTCCTTTCCTCCATTCCCCCTTCCATGTCCCTCATCCTTTCTACAGGCCCCTCCACCCAGCTGGCTCCTTGTTCCTCCCCTATCTGGGTGCCACATGCCACCCCTCCTTATTTACCATGGCCACCCCTCCTCCAATCCTATGCCTCTCCTCCTCCTCCCGAGTATCCTTCTGTACCTTGCTAATTCCCCCCTCACTGCTCGCAACTGGTCCTTCTCCCCCATCTGCTAAACTAGCCTGGCTCATCCTCCCTTCCTTCCTGTCTCCATTTAGTTCCTCCTTGCTCGTCGTGCTCTCCTGGCCTAAACCCTCAGCTCCCTTTACTGAATCCTCCTTGTACTTCTGGTCCTTCTCCTTTACCTTTCCTCCCAACTGGTCCTTCTCCTTGCGCTTTCCTCCCTCTTCCCCCTGCCCCTCCTGCTCTGATTCACTGCTCCCCCCATTCTCCTGCATTCCAGGTCCCCCTGTTCTTCCTGCTATCTGGCCCCTGCCTCCTGCCTCCCACTCCCTTTCCGTCTCTAACCACCTCTGTCGTGGCTACATCACCCCCCTCATCCTTGAGCAGAAGAAGAGAATTGACGCGGTTACTGAGTGTAAGGTCTGATCCACCTCCCCGCCTTGCTTCCTTCTGTCCAGCCCTGGCCATCTGCCTACTTCCCTGAGAATGTTGTCCCTCCGTCCCCCATTTGTGAGGGTCCCCAGTTACCTGCCTGCTTCCTTGGTAGTGTCCTTTTGGACCCCCTGTGCCAGGGTCCCTATGTGACCCCTGAGTATTCTCCTGCACTCCTTTCCCTAGGCCCCCACCCCCAGTGCTTGGTGCAACCAATGCATAATGTATTGTCAGAATGGAAATTATATAGTGGAGTACATTGAAATGTACAGTAAATAATGTATTGTCAGAATGGAAATTATATAGTGGAGTACATTGAAATGTACAGTAAAGTGACAAGTTATGCCTCTTGATGAATCAGATAGTACTTATATAGCATGCTAATGGTATAAATATATTGTATATGTTGCATTTTCAATGTTATGACGGTACAGACTTGACTCAGACACCAAGTTTTCCCAGGCAGGGAAGGGTGTAACCCCCCTACAAATGGGAGTTCCCACAAAGTCTTCCTTGAGCTTGCCTAAATGCTCACTGCCAGGCTAGTGTCCTGCATTTTAGAAGTTTAAATGTGATTACCAGAGCTTGTATAGCCTCTGTGTACTGTCTCTTTAAGTGCTGCCAAATTGCAGCTTAAGTAGTCTGAGAGGGAGCTCTGTTGAAAGATGTAACTATTTACTGAAAATCATTTAGAATAATAATGATAATGTAGTTTGTCTAACCTGCTTTCTTTGTAGCAAGGACTGTTTTGTTTGTCTCCACTATCTTGGTCCTGGACTGCAAATTGGACCAATCAGTACTGGTGGGACCTAAAATGTAGCCGGATTACAGAAGCTGTCTGAATTCAAAATCTGTAGGGACTTTAGTTTGGAGCTTTTTTGTGCCTTTTTTTCAACTGAAGGGGGAGCTCTTGCTTTGACTGACAGCCAAATCAGCCAACCAAATCTTTTGGATCTTGGGGAAGTCCTGGGCTGCTTGCAGTTCTCAGTTTGAACTAAGCTGGAAGCTGAGCAAGAAGGAGCTGAAGTGTTTCTGAGCAGCAATCCAGAGTGGATTTGCATGGGAGAACTCTGAAAAGGCTAAGTTTTTGGCCTGCATGCCAGTGTGCTGCTCCTGAGAAGGAGAGAGGAGAATTATTCTGGACTAAATCCAAGTCTGTGTGACTAAAGTAAGCTACTGAAGTGGGCCAGGCTTAACCTGAAGAAGACCGAATATTTTTGCTGAATGCGATTGGCCTGTCAGGAGTTCCAGCTATCCCTAAGCTCCTGGTGTATGTAGAGACTTTCCGATTGTGCCCGGGGAGCGCTTTGCCTGGTACAGTAGAATTCTCGTACATGTAAATGTACTATGAGCTGCTAGTGGGTTGTGAGTTAGTTCCCCACTGTGTGAACTGTGTTTTGCTTGCTGGAAGCTGTATCCAGCCCAAAATGGACTGCTTCCGAACTTGTCTCCATGCGGTCTGGGCCTTGCCAGACTGGCCCAGCCAGACTACCCACTGCACAGAGAAGCCATCGATGAGAGACCTGCCTGGGGATCAGGCCCCTGCTCCACGCTTAAACAGGAACGACGCCTCTGCGACTTGTGTGGGCCCTGCTTCTCCTGACATTCCAGATCAACCACCTGCAGTCTCGATTTTCGTCCAGCCTGTGTCCAGTCTTGGGTATCATGAGTAAATACCAGGGTAGCTCCCTACAACAACAGCTTAATCTGAGTGTGTCACCTGATTGTCGTGTTGTTTTATTTCCTTTACGAACTGAGCCCTCTGGCTCCGGATTACAAATATTGTGTACTATGCATGTTGTGTTTTCCATCACAGGGCCCCAACCAGCTGCAACCTCGGGCAACTGTCCTGGCTAGCCCATCTCTTCTCTACCTGGGTACCCAGAGGTGGACTGTGTGGGGGGACTCAAAGCGCATGCATAACTGCTTGATTGATATAACCTTTAAACTAATTAACCTGATTTTGCCCCTCCCTTGTTCAAGTCCCCTGAATAAATCAGATCTAATTTTTTCTGCATGTAATCTGACTGTGGTTCCAGTTTGTGCTCAAAGTACTGTACTGTTGCTATTTGCTGTGCTTCACCTTGTTTTACAGGGGTCCCCAGGGTCGAGCCAGAGGAAACAGCCCTGGTGGTAAGTGCAAACAGTGTGGGTACTTGTGTGGTGTACCAGGGGTATTGTGAAAGTGATTATTGTACAGTGTTCAGGCCACTAGAGGGGAAAGAGGGGGGTTACTGTGTCCTGGAGGGCTGTGCTCAGGTTAGCTTGACCACTACCAACCCTGACCTCCGGGTGGAGGCACCCGTTTCAGAACTCAGGCCCCTTAACCTGCTACTAGCCAAGCAGGCAGGGATAGTAGCCCTTGGGATAGCGCCACCTAGGGGTTACATGCTGTCACAAGGTTTTGAATGCTAACCATCAATGCCCCCTGCAGCAGTGCCCCTCAAAGAGAAGTGAAGTGCCTGGCCCCCCGTTTCCATCCACTAAGAAGCTGAACCAGGTAATGAGCATATTTATTTTTTCTTGGACTGTGTTTTCTGGCTGTACAGCCACCCCCTCCCATCTTTAACATCTAGCATACCCCTAGGCACCGGGAGGGGGACTTTCAATGTGAGGGCTCGTCCGGGATTTGACTATTGCTTGTTTGAGGGTTCCAGAATTGTTCCTGGACTGTAAATTTGAGGGTACAGCAGCGCGGGAGATTTCCATGCTGCTAGGAGCCATTTTGGACTCATGAAACTTCACACCTTCTGTGCAGCGCCATTTTCTGCCAGCATAGACTGTTTGTTTGTAGACCATATGCTACTGGCTGGAGGCAGTATGGCTGGGGCCAGAGGTCATGGTGTGAGGAGCAGCAGTGCCATTTTGTGAAGACATAGTGAACTGTGCCACAAGTGTTGGTAATGCGAGGAGAAAAATTGCTTGCTAGGACCCTCCATCTTTTGAGCAGCATTAGAAAGAATCTCAAGGATTACAACAATGGCAGAAGCTTCTGGGGATGGGAACAGGATGGTCCCTGTTCCAGCTTCGCTCCACTCATGGCTGTGGGAGGTTGTTCATAAAGGTAGTACACAGGAGAGGTGTGTGATTTGCCACAAATCTGGAGGACTTGTGAAAGTGCTACCCATATGTTTGGACTGTGCCAGCAGTGGAGTGCCTCCTCTGCCTCAGCCCGCCTTGCCCACGTTGCCATATTAGCCTGCTTGGAGTTGGTCCACCACCGCAGCTCTTGTTAGCATGGACACATCTAGCTTGGAAAATTGGGATGAGGTGGGAGCTGCAGCCTGTGAGGTAGTTCCTAGGGAAAAGGGCGCTAGCTGTCTGCCCAGCCTTTCTCTTCCATCGGCGCCTGACCATGACAGAGGGAGAGGACATGGGATGGCAGGGAGACTCAAACCAATGGAGCCCCCATTGAGGATACCCACCCATCATCAGCAGGCACCCAGAATATCACCCAAGGACCTCCCCCCACCGCTGCAGGGGCTGCAGCCGCTCAAAGACCCGATGTGGAAGTGGAGGAGGTCATATCCGAGGGAGATTCTAGCACAGTGGACGACACTGAGAGACTGGTCATGGTACCCTCCCCCCCGCTCCTGGTGCCTGTGCCAAATCCTACACCTTGGATAATCCTCTGTGGGAGCAGGACATCCCAAGGCCTTACCGCTTCCCCAGTCGAAAATACCCCGACACCATCCCCCGGCTGCAGCAGATCTCTCAGAAACGTAGGAAGTATATGGACACTCTCCACCCAGCTGACCTTCGCTACTTGCAGTACACCTCGGGGAGTTGGCTGCTGAAGGGTACTGCTCTTAGAACCAACATGAGGCGCATACCCGACTGGTTGCAGGCCGAGCACTGGGTGAGATGGAGGATCAAAAAGGAGTACCCAGGAAAGAACTATCCATACTTGTGTGAGAGGAGCTGGGATGTCATTGAGGAAAGGAGAGTACTGGGCCTTACAAAGAGCTCTGGACAAGGTCACACAGAGAAGCAGAGGAAGTGCTCTGGATCTGGGAGGCCCTGAGCAGCAAGCTGCAAAGAAGGTGAGGCACATGTGTACCTCCACGGTGTGCAGGGGAGTGACACTGTTTAAAACTTTTGCTCTGGTCCAGGATGGAGAGGGACAGAGGACCAAGTATTGCATCATCTGTGAGGACGCATTGGGGGAAGAGTGTACCAAACCTGATCCAAAACTGCATTTTGCCACAGAACCCTAGATGTAGCACTGCTTCCTCAGACTGCTCAGAGTGCCCTAAACATCTGTGTCTGGACTAATCTCCTCTTTCCTTCCAAAGCAAGCCTTAGCATGGGATTGCTCTGGCAGGACTGAGAAATATATGGACCTCCACCACTGATGCTGTGTGAGATCAACCCCCTTTTCTTGTTCTGTGGGTTGTTAAAGTGTTTCAGTGTTCTAACGGGTTGACTCCACACTAAGTGATATTGATGTTTTCTTGTTTGAGGAAAAAAAACAAAATCCTTTTGGTTAGGAAAATTTACCAAGAGGTGGCTGGACTGGAATATGCCTCTCTACACTTAAAGCTAAGCCTTAGTGCTGTGTGTGGGTATGTGTGGCTGGTGTGCGTGGGTGTAAATGATGTTGGTATGAAGTTGTGTGTGCATGTGTATGAGTCTGGCCAAGAGTGGTTAGCTGACCTTAACAGACATGTTGAAATGTTTCAGTATGTTATGCCTTTAAAGTAGCAGCATGTTTGTTCGGGTTTTAAGAAAAACACTTTTTTTTGCTGTGTTGCTCAATACTGTTTTAAATATAAATTTCTGTGTTATGCAATATTAGATGGGTAGGTATGTTTTGTGCCCTTCCTTGCAGCAGCACTCCGGTTTAAATAGGGTTGCTTAAAGTGTTAGTTGGGGGGAGGAACACCTCCGATGCAGTACCTGGCAATCCGTCCATGGGAACCAGTGGGTGGATCGCTAGAATGCCCCGTGGGATGGTAAAGTGTTGGTTAAGATAGAGACCTGGGTTGGAATAAATGAATTCCCACCATTTTGGCACTGCAACAGTTAGTGCCCTGGCCCTTGGGCGTGGGAGAGTGGCCATATCGCTCCTCTGGGGGGGGTTGGTGTATGCGATCTGGTAAGCATTCATCGGGAGGTGAACAGTTTCAAGTGGGGGACAATGTAAGCACCCTTCAGGAGTTTACAGGTTAAAGGGGCTGGCAGCTAAGGAACAGAGAGGAAAGGCTGGTGCCAGTAGGTCTAGGATGTGGGGCCTGCCTGCTGACTGCAGGGGGACCCATCCCTAGGGGTATAAATAAGGGGTGCTGGCACGAAATAGGGGAGGGACAGAGAGAGAGTCAGCCTTGAGTTCAGCTGTGAGAGCTGTGTTGGTGCCATGGTGGACTGTCCGCCACCTGACCCTCCTCCCTCAAAGATCAGCAAATGTGGTGGTTTGGAGTTGTAGAGAGATGTGTGGAGCAGAAAGGGGGTTCTGTGTAACTTGGAGTCTCGCCCGTAGGTGAGTGCAGCTAGGAGAGCCAGTGAGAGGACTGTGGCAGAGCCCGTTATGGCAGGAGGGGTCTGGGGTGTGGTCCAGAACTAGCAGCCTGGATCGTTGATGCGATAGAGGTATTTATAACTCCTGGCCCATTGGCTAGATCTGTAGATTTGGTGGCAACTTTATACAACTTCCCCAGTTGCAGGGCAAGCCCTGAGAGCACTCACGGTTTTGTTGTACCACTTCCCAGTCAGCTGGGCTCCTTTTCCTCCTCCTCTGCAGATGCAGTTTCTCTCAGGTTGATGTCTCAGGTGTTGCAGTTCTGTGGGGCAGCTCGATGATGCTTCAGGTCTCAGGTGCCTTTGGATATATAGCTCAGGCTGTCTGCGTTTGCAATCTTCTGGCCCTCTCAGGCTCTTACCTCTTCCTCCTCTGCAGCACAGACCAGTCTAAGGAGCAGGGGTAACACACCTCACACGTCCAAGCTTCAGAACCCTAGTGTGGAGCGTAGCTAATACCTTGCATTAGCAGTAACCGGCCATCTCCCAGACTGTCTGCTGGATGATGCAGGTTTCTCCCTCGATCTAGGCTTTCTCTCAGTTGTACTCTGTCTCTCTCTGGTGCCCATAGGCTGGCAGCTGTGGCACCCTTTTACCTCCAAAAAGCAGGTCAGTCTCTCTCACAGGAAAATGCCATTCTGACACTTTCAGTAGACAAAAACATTGTTCAGTCTCTGGATACACAGGTTGTGGAAACCTTTTAAAGTCACTCCCTGATAGTTGGCTGTGGAAGCCCAGGCAGGTGTAACCCCTAGGTGGCACTACCCCAAGGGCTACTACCCCTGCCTGTTTGGCTAGTTGCAGGTTAAGGGGCCTGGGTAATGAAACAGGTGCCTCCAACTGGAGGTCAGGGTTGTTAGTGGTCAAGTTAACCTGTGCACAGCCCTCCGGGACACTGTAACCCCCCTTTTTCCCTTCTAGTGGCCTGAACAATACACAATAGTCACTTTCACAATGACCCTTGTTCATCATGCAATTACCCACACTGTTTGCACTTACCACCAGGCCTGGTTCCTCTAACTCGACCCTGGAGACCCCCTGTAAAACAAGGTTAAGCACAGCAAACAGCAACAGTACAATACTTTTGGCACACATTGGAACCACAGTCAGGTTAAATGCAAAAGAGTCAGATCTGATTTATTTAGGGGACTTGAACACGGGAGAGGCGTAATCAGGTTGATTTGCTTAAAGACT
Source organism: Neoceratodus forsteri (assembly GCA_016271365.2). NCBI lineage: Eukaryota > Metazoa > Chordata > Ceratodontiformes > Ceratodontidae > Neoceratodus > Neoceratodus forsteri. The sequence continues at coordinate 430,301,787 of CM057452.1, forward strand.
ATATCAGTTAGACAGTTATGCCTGCACTTCAGAGCCCCTACAAAGTCACGCACTCTGGGTACCCAGGTGGGGAAGAGGTGGGATAGCCAGGAATGTTGCCCGGGGTAGGCCGGTGTCTCAGCTAGCTGGGACCCTGTGATGGAAAAAAGCAACATGCACAACACACACTATTTGTAATCCGAAGCCGGAGTTCTCAGTTTGTGAAAGAAAGACAACAAGACAATCAGATGACAACACTTTTAGGTTTAGCTGTTGTTGCAGGGAGCTACCCTGATGGTTACTCACGATACCCAGTACAGGACACAGGCAGGACGAAATGGCAACTACGGGTTGTTGAGCTGGAATGCCAGGAGAAGCAGGGCCCATATGAATCACCGAGGCGTTGTTCCTGTTCAAGCGTTGAACAGGGGGCTGATCCCCAGGCAGGTCTCTCATCGATGGCTTTCTCTGCGCAGTGGGTAGTCTGGTTGGGCCAGCGTGGCAAGACCCAGGCCGAAAGGAGATGCAAATGGATTTAGTCCGTTGGAGCTGGATGCCGCCTCCAGCAAGCAGAACACACTTCACACAGTGGGGAACCAAGTCACGACCCACTATCAGCACACAGCACATTTACATAGAAACATAGAATTTGATGGCAGATAAGGACTGCTTGGCCCACCCAGTCTGCCCATTTCCCTACCTACTGGATAAGCTGCAGATCCTAGTTAACCAGCAGCCTACTTCTTCCTACCCCCATGTAAGGAGAATTCCACTGTATCAGACCAATGGCTCCCCGGTCGCAATCATAGAGTCTCTACCCAAACCGGGAGTTCAGAGGTGGCTGGAAGTCCTGACAGGCCGATCGCATGCAGGAAATCTTCAGCCTTCTTCATGTGTAAGCCTGGTAACAATTCAGTGGCTTACTTTGTTCTCACAAACTCGGATTCAGTCTGAAATAATTCTCTTCCCCCTCTCAGGGGGCATCAGGCAAACAAGCAGGACAAACTCAAGCCTTTCCATAGTTCTCCCATGTGAAACTACGCAGCACAGCTGCTTGACTGTCTCGAGCTATTGCTTCTTCACTTCCCCACTTAGCTCTGACTAAACTGCAAGCAAGCCTGGGACTTTCCACAGGATCCAAAATGTTCGGTTGGCTGATCCGTCTGGCAGTCACAACAAGGGCTCCCCCTCCAGGTTCAACTAGGTGCCAAAAGCCCAAAACTACAATTCCTACAAGTTTTGGCCCCGGCAAGCCCCTGTAGGCAGGCTCCATTTTAGAATCCCAAAAGCACTGATTGGCCCATTTCAGCAGTCCAGGACCAAAATGGTGGTGATGAACAGAACAGTTCATGCTGCAAAGAAGGCAGGTTAGACAAACTACAATATTATTAACACTCTAATAAATAATCAGCAAACAGATATATCTTTTAACAGTGCTCCCTCTGCGCAGTTAGCGATGGCAGAAACAGAGCGACTATCTGGCAGCCCAGGCGGGACTCAAGCATAAAAACACTCAGCCCCCACCCAGATTAATTATAACTGCAATCTAGGCAGCCCGTAAAGAGACAGTGCACAAAGGCTATACAGGCACTCTCTGTCAATAACGTTTAACTGCTAAAATGCAGGACACTAGCTTGGCAGTGAGCATTTAGGCAAGCTCAAGGAAGACTTTTTGGGAACCCCCATTTGCAGGGGGCTTACACCGGCTTCACGGGATGACTCACTAGTAGCCCTCACTCTCTGAGAGCTAACTGCTGACTCCCACTTCTGTAACTGCCCTCAGCATTTTCTGGAGGTAAAGGCAGCTTCTGATTGGTGTAGGGTGTGGTCAATCCACTAAATTAGTATTCAAAATGTTCACTCAGTGCCTTATTGGTTGGCATAAAGGGTGTCAAGCATACAGCACAGTCACTCTCCCAACATTTTGGGACTTGTGCCAAGATCCCTAACCTCTGATTGGTTGCCAGCGAGGTCAGGGGTTGGCAAGATGGTGGCTATCTTCCAGCAAGAAATAGTTTAACGTTTGTTTTGTGGGGCTCCTACCATGTTTTTACTGCCCCCTGGTTGTGTGGACGCACCTGTGACCTACAATCTGGTGGTAGTTTTGTGGCTAACGGAGCTTTCTGCTCCCTGTCAAGAGAAGAGCTCAGTTTCATACCCGCCCCCCATGCAAACAGTCTCTATGGCTGAATGCAGCCCTAACTGTGCTGTAACTTAAAGGCACAGTGCACCAGATACATGCTGTTCACATTCTCTCTCCCCCTTCTAGTGCCTCCATCCCCCTAATGGCTGCTGGTGTCCTTGGAGCCGGAGCACACTAGAGGGAGTTGCTGTAGGTGGTCATGAGGTTGTGGCAGTTAGCAGAGTAATTTTTGTAAACTTATATTTATTGATTTTAAAATGCAATACATACAAGGATCTCCCTCAAGACAGTACATTCTGGTATTGACAATAAAATATTACAGTATCTGATCGCTCAGTATTTGTAGTACTCCTAACTTGTTACTCCATGTGGGGGTTACCTAAATAAAAAGACATTTTATTAACTAAAACAAAGTGTTCAAAGGCTAATTGCTGCCATGAGTAGGGATATCCTGTACAATAAGCATACTTAGCAGAGTTCTCAGGCAGGTTTACATAGCAGTGTGTGAGTAGGCAGCTGGCACATTCAAATAGGTGGCTGCTCAAACATACGTACATTAGCTGCATGATGATGCAGCAATATCCAAACAGGAAGCAGCGGCAATCCAGCATTCTTCCAATTCTCCACCAGGCTGTGGTCCTGGGGGCAAAAGTGAGCAGAAGAGGGCAGTCCTCTGGGGGCAACTAAAGGAGCCCAGGTAAGCCCCCATCATTTGGGGGGATTATAAAGGAAATTGCATTTCAGTCATGTGTGGCTCGAGCTACGTACTGCGATTGGATAATGAAGGTTTGGAGGCCAGATAGGTAGGTAGGATATGGCTCTTCAGATATGTAGTAGTTTGAGTTGATCTGTACTTAGGTACTTTGAACATAGTTATACAGTCAATGCTTATAGTACGAGTGCGCTGGATAGTCTTGTACAAAGTGCTTAGATGCTTGAGCTGATGAGTAACGTTGTTATAACTTAGTTTTGGTTTGGTCTTACTCTGTATCCCACCATAAAGAATGCTTAGTCCAGTATTATGAGACCCCCCAGAATAATTATGATATCAATGATTGTTCTGTATCCGACTGATGAAGGAGTAGAGTAGGAAGACACCCCAAGAATATGAGTAGCAGTATGATCACCTCCTCCAACTCCGGAGAGTGTGACCAGTAGCACGCAGGAGAGGAAAAAAACCCCTTGGGGGGAAACCTCTGAGGACCCATGGCTACTGACCTGCCCGTCCTTCTGGGCATACTAAAGGAGTGTAATCCTAAATCTAATCGGCTAATCTGAACCCCAAGTTATAGAACCCAATGCAGAGAAACGGAGAACTGAAGACGTATTGAATTGTAACATGTCAGGTGAATAGACCAAGCATCCATCTAGTAGACCCCAAGGTCGAGAATCCAGGAGCAGGCCGGAATGAAATAGAGTGGCATCCATGGTTGAAAAGAATTTGAAGCGAAGAGTCGCAGGTGGTGAAGCACTCCAGCAGGTGAGGATGACTTTGCAGAGGAGATCCAGGAATCAAAGTGCAGCATCCATGTCGAGAAGGAGAACTGATGAGTCAAGTTTTGCATGGCAAGGTAAGCAAATGAAGGCCGTGGCGATGAAGCACAAGAACTGGCATGTGCTACGTAATAGGGAGGATGGAGAAGTAGGAACCTCCAATCCAGAGAGGGGAAGCAAGCATTAAGTAGGTAGAGAATGTAGTGAACATGTAGAAGTAGGTCAGATGTATTTCCAGCTCACGAGGAGCACAGTAGGATGTAAATGCAAGTTAGTCGGGAATGATCTCTAGCCCCAGTAAGGACGAAGTAGGTAGTATGAGCAAGTAGTGTAAATAAGTGGACCTATATGTAGGTCAGTTGAGGTAGTAAGTAAAGCTGCATGAGCAGACGTTGTAGCAGGGGAGTAGTATTGCAAGATCAGGTACATTATAAGCGAGGGGCATGAAGAATGTTACAAGCAAGGGAATCAGTGAGCTTCATGGATCCAAATGGTTGCGTAACAATGTTGACATCTACGTTTCAAGCCAGAATGATACTTTAGTTAGAACTGACTTGTGAAGGATAACCTGACGAGTCCAGAATAGTCGAGCTTAGGAGTCCGAGATGGTGATAACTGAAGAGGCTGAGTCAATGTAGTAGCGTTGTCACAGGGTCCGAGAAATGGTAGAGCAAAATTCAGGATAGTGAAGGACTTCAGGAGAAACTCAACTAAGTGTCCTGGAAGAGAGAGAAGCGGTAGTAATTCCATATGGCTGAAGCGGCAGGGCAAAGCATCCAAGAATAGATGATGAATGTAGAAACATCCAGATGCAAGTCCATAGTAAAGGAGCTCCTGGTTGGCTGACACGGCAGCAGGTAGGTGTATAGTAGAATGGGTGAATCTCCAGGCCCCGAGCTGGGCAAGGCAGGTGTAGACTAGAAGTAGTTAAACACCCCAGCCTGATGGGCGAAGACAGGTTAGAGAAGCAGGCGAGTATGGTGCAGTAAATCATAGGAACAAAGGACCTCCGGGCCTATAGGGGCACAGGTCTGACTAAATGCGATGGCTAACCTCCGGCCACACGGGGCGAGGCAGGTCGCAGAGCAGTGGTAGATAATGCAATGGAAAAGTCGAACTGTATGCAATGCAGAGGCTCCTGTCCCAGTAGGTAGAGATCACAGTAAATATGTAAACATAGGTTAGATGGATGCCAGCTCACAAGGAGCACAGTAGATTATAATGGCAGGTTAGTCATGATGACCTCTAAGCCCTGTAGGGGCGAAGCAGGTAATATGAGCAAGTAAGGTAAAGAAGCGAGCCTGTACATAAGTTGTAGTAGCAAGCAAGCTGCAAGATGCAGACGTAGTAGCAGGGATGCTGGGCAAAAGCGTCCAAAGAATAGATGAGGAATGTCGAAACATCAAAATGTGAATCCATGGTAAGGAGCTCCTGGGCTGGCTGCCACAGTAGCAGGTAGGCGTATAGTAGAATAAGCGAATCTTTAGGCCCCAAGCTGGTGAGGCGGGTGGAGTAGAAATAGTGCACCCTTGGCCTGAGGGGCGAAGCAGGTCATAGAAGTAGGCAGATATGGTGCAGCTATACCCCACGAAAGTCAGCTGGTAATGTGAGTAAGGTGGCAGCTAGACCCACGTAAGCTAGCATGCACAGTTGGACCTCCTGTAGGTCAGTCGGTGAGGTAAGTAGAGTAGCAGCTAGCCTCACATAAGCTAGCATGCACCGCGGACCCCTCAAAGGTCAGCTGGAAAGATAAGTAGAGTGGAATGGATTATGAACGGTATCCAGCGAAGAGCAGAAAAGGACCATAAGGCATACAAATCGTTGAGCCGTCATCAGAAGATCAGCATTAGTGGTAGAGAAGGCTGTATGAAATGCAGAAGTAGTAGCCAAGGAGTAAATTTAGTAAATTGTACATAGTACCTTGAGGACCATTGAGGGAATGGAAATATGTAGGTAACTAGGCACCTCCTGTAAGCATGCGAAGTGAAGCAGCGTAGCAAGTTGTATCGAGGGAATTGTGTGCCACTGTCCAGAATTGTAAGTTGGATGGAGTCCACATATGAGGGTATCCTTGAAAAGTAAAGTCAGTGAGGAGGCTGCAATATCCAAACTTAGGAGTATGACTGAATATGAGAATCTGTGGTGACGTATCTAACGTAATGAATTTCGATGAAAGAGAGACATAGCATGAAAGGAACAAGGCAGCCTACTAGGTGAGCCTTGCACATGTGCCAGTGCAGCACTGAACTAGGGACTCCTCGGCCATCGGCCTGCGATGTTGACTAGACAGGGACATCAAAGGGCTGCTGGAAGAGAGCCTGCAAGATGGCAGGAAGGCGAGTACCCACGGACAGCCGGTTGCATAGGCTTGCTGAGCATTGAATTATTCTGGTCAGAAAGTTTGGGCTATGGCGAAGAAGCGGACAAACCACCAGGATGTAGGGTGGCTTAGGGGTAAAAGTGTAGCATACACAGAGGGTAACAGTAAAGGTAACCTGAGACCGGAGAGCCATGGAAGGTAGCGGTGTGCTGGGTCCGCATCCCGGAAGTCTTATCAGCGGGAATTGCGGAGAAGGAAATTTTTTAAAGTTGTATAAGCATACCTCCCAAGTGTCCCACATTACGAGGGACATCCCTCATTTGCCTCTTAAAATAGCTCTGTCCCTCATCTGGCCCTCATGGAAAAGGTGCTGTAATTGCACACTGTAATATTCTAAAATACTAAATCCAAAAAGAAACTTTGTACAATTAAACACTGTGGTTTTCACAGTGTTCTGGGCTTGTATCCTCATGATTACAGATGCGTCCCTTATTCTGAGGTCTGTGTCCCTCATCATCTCTCATTTTTTAGTGTCCAAAAGTGCCCATGTCCCTCACATCAGTGACAAAGGTTTGAGAGGTACATGTATAAATCAGGACAAGTAAAGAAACACTAGAATACGTGGATTATCATAGGACCGAATAATAGAAGTCTGATACAAATCCACATGCAGATGCTGCAGAATAGAGCCTATGGATGGTTGTAAAGTAATAAATGTCACAGACTACGTAGAAAGCAGTAGGTGACGCGTATGAGCAGTGTAAGGGGGGCTCCCACAGGAGCGCGTAGGCCGCACAGCGTAAGGTGCAATAGCAAGGTGAGCTGAAGCAGCACAGAGAATGGCAGGCAGCTGCAGAAGTAGGAGAAGTATATTACTTCTTGGCTATGAGTGGACAGTCCAATCCGACAGTCAGTTGAGTAGGAAGCAGCTGTAGGTTAGGTGGCGGAGGTTCTACGTCTGAGGAGCAGGTAGTAGGTACAGCGGCGGGCTTATGAAAACCCCTAGTGTGGCGGTGGAACAGAGAGAAATGCAATCCAGGATGGCAAACAAGCGAAAGCGGCGACGGACTGGGCATGGAGCTGGGCTGCTCAAAGGGGACAGACAGCAATGCAAGGGTGGGAACACAGGAGAAAACAGAGGCAGGTAAAAACCTAACAGGCAGCAGGCAGACTGGAGCTAGAACCTCCCTCCCAAAATAAAAGAAACAACAAGGACAGGGAGAACAAATGGAGGAGACCAGGAAACTAAACAAAAACAAACAGCAGGACGGGGGGGGGGCAGAAACAAGTAAAGGGAGCAGCCACGGACCAGCGACTCGCTCTAAGCAGAGCAGATGTAGCCTACTGGCTTATGTAGGATGTGGGGGGAGGAGCTCTTCCCCCCACATAACTTCAGGCGATAGCCTATCATTTACAGTTAGTAAAAATTAAGGGAAAGCATTCCAAATTATGTTGAATAAAGTTCAAGGGGGATTTTCAAAAGGGTTGGATGATGTGGACGCAAATCCATGCTGCGTCTGCATCCATTTTCTTGCATCCAAGCAGCTCTGCTGTTATTTTAAGAAGCTGTGTGATTTATAATAAGTCACAATTTGTGGCAAAATAACTGAAGCAATTGCACCCACTTTGGACGCAAGCACAATTGCATCTGTTTTTGGATGCAAACCTTGGGATGCTGGTAGGCCATCCAATAGATGGGCTAACAGATTTGGACACAGATGCAGCTTGGGAGGATCTCTGAAATACCCCACACACACACACATACCCCTGTGCTCACCTTGTAATTTCTGAAGATTTTTTTTTTACTTTCCATTTTCCTTTGTTCCCACTATCAGGCTCTTCATTAGACCTTCCTCAAGATCAGTTTGCTTTTAAACGTATAGATAAGCTGGTCAGAGGAGTGTATTATCACACGGGACAGGATTATTACACTTATAAAATGCCTTCTAGTGAGAATAAAAGACTCAAATATCACTTTCAGAGAAAACATGACATATGCCATAAAACAGTCTTTTCTGCATTCATGTGATTTTTCTCATAATCCTGCAAGAAAGAAACTTTCCCCAGTGTGGCATCACCTTTCTATTTTTATAAGCACCCGACTCTTGCTAGTTTCAGAAGAACATACTGTTCTGGGAACTGGTTAGATTTGACCTTATGGCATCACCTTTTTCTAACCACCCTGTTCTCGTCAGTTTCAGAACACTCTGTTCTGTGAAAAGGTTAGATTTGATTTCACTCCCTTGCTGACAATAACTCCATAGTGAAGCTGCAAATATGTTACTAAAAACGAATGCTTTGTTAAGGCAGCAGTGCAATGTAACAAAAATCAGCGCTTTTTCAACAGTTTATTCCCTGTGCTCTGCTGAGCATTTCCCTGGTACTCTTTCCCGCCGACATTGTACTATCACTGAGTAATTTGCTCAGTTTTTCCTTTGCTTTTGTTTACATTTTTGCCACCAGCATGTTGCACTGGAACCCCCTCTGCTGCCAACTGCACATGTGTGTGACTAGCAGTACTACACAGGGAAATCGGGAATGCTCAGCCCAGGGTCCCACTGCAGTAACCAAAAGATGTGATGCGACAGAATAAGGCACTGATAAAATAACTCACTGCTAATTCCAAATGCTCCTGTTACAAGTCAGACACCTAGTTAATACTGATCTCATTAATTGTTATGAAACTCGCACTGTTCCATACCTGTACCTAAGGTTTTCATTTCTTATTATAGCCTAGGCTCCTTGGAGCCGCAGTTACTCGTTTTATGATTGTACCAATATCTTCATATTGCATATGCTGACTACGCTCTGCTGCAGCAACTAGTTTTATATTGTCTATAGTTCATAGTCTCTGTTAATCCTTTCCCTGATGTGGAACCTTTGTAAAAGAGCACTTGTGTTCAAAGGTATTTTCCGAAAGACTAAATCAATAATTAAATTTATCAGAATAAGATAGATGGCAACGCCTTTCCTGAGCCTACTATCATCTTTGCCGTAGTTATGTTGAAGTCCGTACAGATCACTTGACTTTACTGTTCATTTTTTTTTATATAAAGGTTTTTTATCCTGGGTTGACCAGGTGGCTGTTCATCCCTGTCCCTGGCTGCCATCGGCTGGCCTGCTGCCTCTCTCTTTCGGGGGGTTATGTCCCCCATGGATAGGGGTACCAGATTTTAGAATGCCAAAAAGAGGAGACTTATTCCTTCCCCCGATGAGCCCTTGTGCCAGACCCCGAGTAAATAGGTTTAAAGTTTCCACTGCCTCCACAGCTCATTTACAAGGAGATCCTGGGCAGGAGAGAATAAAAATATAATAAAAATAATAAATACAACAGGATAGAGAAGGTACATGAAGAATATCTGGCAGCTGGAAAAGAGGACATGACCTCGTAAAAGAGGACATCTGGTAACCCTACCCATGGATTGCCCTATGCAGCAGGTACAGGGGAGGGAGGGTCATCCTCCCCCCCACCAGAGACTCTCATCCAGATGTCCCCTCATTGGAACGGCAATGGGGGCTGCGGCACCTCGAGCAGGGCTTGATGTAGCTCGCTCCCCTTCCATTTACCCCCTAGGTTTTCTCCCCCTTAGGCTACGTCAAACATGGAGGAGGCAAGTGCATGCAGGCACACATACACTCCAGAACTGCCAGCCCCTTCCACCCACTCAACTTTTGTCAGCCACCCAAGCACTGGCATAACTACCAGGCATGCACCTGGTGACAGCCAAGAGCCGGGACAGCTCAGCACCTCAATCCAGGAGATAAGAACTGCCAGGCAGCCTCTCAAGCCTCTCCTAGTCCTACCCTCCAGGCGGACCCCTGGCAACCTGAGCTCATTCCCGATCTCAGGTTGCTGGCATGGCGGGAAGTGAGATACTGCAAGCGTCTCAGCCCTCTGCCCCACTGGGCTGGCCACAGTTGAGTTAGGGTTACCAGACATCCAGTTTTACTTGAACAAGTCCTCTTTTCTACCTTTAAAATTTCGTCTGGCATGGTGCAGAGTGAAGGGGTTCGCTTGGCAGGCTGGCAGCTCGGGTTCATGCCCCGAGCCCAGGTGTCAGGAGCAGAGACTGGCAGAGAGGGAGTTTAGAGAGTCTTTTGGACACTCCCCTCAAGTGGGGGCGGGCCTTAGGCACCTGGAAGTGGCTTGGGTGACGCTGTGGGCGGCCTGATGCCTCAACACGTTGTCGAACGTCCCCACCCTAGGTGGTCGTCGTGACTGGCCCATTGAGGGAGGAGGGGAGGGAGGGAGGAGGCAGAAAATAAAAAAATTACCCCCAGTCGACTGGATGACGGCCACCGTTCCCCACCACCATGAAGCCCCAGAAGTGTCCAGGCCAACCCTGCCATGCCCAGGATATGTAATTGTGCCTATGGGCGCTTCTTCCCCGGAGCTGGGGAGAGCCTCCCGATGAAGGGTTATGTCAGGTTACCTGGGGGCTGCAGCATAGAGAGGTAGTGGATGGTGATAGGGCAGAGTGGCGGCAGGTAGGCCTAGGTGGCCTGAAGGAGTGGCCAGCCAGGGAAGCCTGGGAAGGAGCAAAAAAAAAAAAATCATCTGGGTGGATTTTTGAGAAAGTGATATTTTGTCTGGGTTTTTCCTTAGTTCACTGATTCATTAGAAAAATGTGGTAGTTGCCAGCTACCGCGGTCTACAAGTCCTATGCGTGGGTGAAAACTGAAGGCTTATGCACAGTCAAGCCTTCCTATCCGTACATGAGTATTCAGTTTTCACGCACGTGCAGGACTGTTGTGCAGAATGTAGTAGCTGCCAACTACCAAGTTTTTCCAGTCAATCAGTGAAGTAAGCCGGTTGAGAAAAACCCAGATGAAATATTCCTGCAGCCTTGTTCATGTGAATGTAAGTAGTTGCAAGTTGCATACAAACTCTTTTGTGGATTGTGTGAATTAGCTGAATTGTTCATCTGAGGGTGTTTCCTTCCCCAGGCTGGCATGCTGTATGGTTTTGACAGCACTCAGTTAGTTTTCTTTTTCATATTGAAGGTGGCAGAAATTACTGAATGCGAGTCCAGGATTGAATGTGAGTGAGCATGCATGCATGCAGGAACAGACGCTAAGCAGGACTGCATGGTTGGGGTCAAGTAGTCAGGATAAAGGCAGTGTGTTTTCAGAGCTTGAGTGCAACTGACTTCTTCAGTCAATTTGTTGGCTTTCAGGTTTTCTTGTTCCCCCAATATTGTTGAAGGTGAAAAATATGTAGTCTGAGTTATGTGCACTTTCTGGTGGGCAAGGGCATGGGGACCCAGCACATCCTGGCACAGAGGTGGGATTTCACTTTTGTTTGAGGAATGTGTGTGTGTGTGTGTGGTGGTGGGGGGTGCTTTCTCATCAGCTTGTGATGTGGGGGAGACTTTAAACCTAACTACTCGGAATTCAAGCATGCATGGGACAGTCATAAGGCAATTCTAGGGGGTGGGGGTAGGAAGAAGTAGGCTGCTGGTTAACTAGGATCTGCAGCTTATCCATTAGGTAGGGAAATGGGCAGACTGGGTGGGCCAAGCGGTCCTTATCTGCCGTCAAATTCTATGTTTCTATGTTTACTCGGGGACGGGCAGAAAGTGTCCTCCTTTTGGCATCCTAAAATCTGGTAACCCTAAACATAGACACAGACAAATGTAATGTGCTTTATTTAAAAATGTACATGTGTACCTCTGAGAGGCAAAATTAAATGTGGAGCTGTTTCTACTGGACTCTGCCCCCTGATGAAGGCCACGTGCACCTCCAGCACAACATGGAATACCAGGGCATCCAGTGGAATACTGATTGTTTTAATCTGGAATGAAATTACCTGCACCATCAACTGTTTGATTTTTGTGTCATGCTGCTTTACAGCACTGTTTCCTTTTTTGTTGATTCTTGAATTGCAGCAACCAAACGGCAGCTGTTGGACGGAGGTTGTGACCTAAACATGGCTTTACTTTTGTCTGTTTGTACAATTTTCTATTACCTAATCCACAGAACACTTGTTCTGTTCACATTTGTCTGTTGCATATGTTGGTGGGGCACCTCTTCAGATGGTGAAAAATATCTGTATTTACGAAACTCAAAACAGATAAAATTAGTGACTCAGAACTAAAAAATGATTGTAAGTCCTCCTCCCCGGTCTTGTGGTACACCACGATGTTGCATAGAGGAGGGGCACTGACCATCAGAGAAAACAATCTCAGAATTAATTACCTGGGTTTTATGTGGTGTTCCTGGGGGTTGCAGACAATTCATGGCTTGAGGGGGATGCTGACAGCTGCAGGGGTAAAGCTTAGTTAACAGAATCACAAGGTTATTTTACTGCTGCTTTCAAATGTTTTCTAAATAATATGAAGAACGAAAACTTAACGTGAGTTTGGGTGAGTCAGTTTGTTTCGTGCAGCCCGGCTTATTTTGAAATACTTTTCCTCCTTTTTGCTGTGGCTCCAACCATGGTCCTTTGTTAGCCGCTTTTTTTCTGTGAAAAACTTAAAAAGGCAAAAAAAAACAATTTAATTGTGTAAGTTGTAAAACACAGCTCCATGGAGTAACCAGGTGCAACTTATACGGTGGGCACAATCAATGCAGGGCGGCCGAAACCGCTAATAGCATCATCCAGATCCGTAAACCTTTCTTTCAGTACTGCTTTTCCCTTGGACCCAAATAAGGCTGTACTTGGTAGCAGCAAAATTTTATTTGTGCAGCCAAACATACTGCATGGCCAAAACTCATACAAACAGAGGTGAGAAAGAAGTAAGTGCCTCAGCTGGGACGTAACTCCTCTACACTCCTGCACAACCTTCTTCTTTTCTCACAATTATTTTTTTTCCAGACCGTGGTGTGAGCACCCCACAGAGCAGCGCTGAGATTTTAACACTGTATTCACCCCAATTTTTGGAGAGACTGCCTGGAGGCACAGAGCCTAAACAGGGGCAGTCTAGCATATTGCTCCCAAACAAAGTCCAACACATCAGAGCAAGACACCAGAGCTAGACGAAGAAGGAGGGAGCTCCAGGAAGGGGCGAGGGACTACTTCTCAAGGGGGGCTGCTTACAGAGATGGCCCCCAGGCTCCTCTATAATCTCCTACCTGTCCCCAACCACTCTGCTCGGTGTGACAAGGCAGCACAATTCTGGCAGGGGGTGACTGTGGAGCAGACTCTCACCCCACTCCACCATGGCAAGAGTTCTGACTTCCAGGTTGTGCACTGGACTTCTTCCACATTTTCCCAGACACTACCAGAGCTCCTCTGTACCACTACCCACCTTGGTGCCAGAGTACATGTGGTGGGTACAACTTTACTCCTCAAGCACCAGCTCCCAAACATTACTGCAGTGAGGCACCCAGCACCCCACAAACCGATCGGAATCCCGTCCGCTGCACTACTCCGCTGTTCTTCATGGGTGTCAGGCCAGGGTGGGAAATGGCACACCCCAGCCCCGAACCTCTGCCCTCACAGCTGAAACAGGCCGCACCTCCACCCGCACTCCTCTCTTCCCATGGGACTCCCTCTGGTGCCAAAAATGTATCCCCTTTATACCTCTTGGTCCCGTGACCCCACTGACTAGCTGGGGGCCTCCAGGAACCAAGCAGGCACCTAACTGGGCACTACAAGAAAGCTCCCAGATGGGGCTTACATTATTAATTCTTGCTTCAACTTATAAGTATTTCTACATCTTCTTGTGCTGGTTATGCACAGTTGTGGCTTCAGCCTCTGTTGGTTACAAAGGCATGGACTGGACACAGCACCTGTCAGTCAGGGTACCTATATATTGTTACTATAGCGGTAGCTCTGCACCACATGAGGTACCATCTGAGGCACTGTATTTTTTTTTAACCAGGTCAAATGCCCTGGTGTGCTCTGGTATAGAGCTTACCTGGGCACTCCTGTCCCCATGTCCTCACCTCCCCTGGCCATTGTGTGCCTAAGCCTCTGTACTGCCCTTGCAGCGTTTTTGGTTCAAATTTGGGCTGGAGGAGCTAAACTGCAGAGCTGCCAATCTGTTTCTGTACTTTGTGTGGTCAGATAGCCAGCACACGTGCACTTACGCATTTCTGTTTTCGGGCCGTTCCTGTGGCCTGAACGAGCGCTCCTCCAGTGGTCCCGGTCCAAAATTAAGCTAACCGGGGACTGGAGACCCTAAGGAGGTGCATGAGGAGGCCAAAGTGTATTTATTTAAAGAGTACCAATGAGTGCTTCTGCCAGCACATACATATTAATGAGCTGCTTCATAAATAGTAATAAGCGTGCCTGTTGCCTTAGGGGGACAGTGTTTTCGGCAGCAGCGACAAGCGGAGGACAGGCTCCAAGTTTTAAACTTTGTATGGGGAATGCAGAGCAGAGGGGCTACTGCTGTATAGTGGGAGAAATATCTAATAAAGTTAACGTGTATGGCTGCATCAGGACTTTGAAACTGGGACTATAGAAAAACTGTATATGCTGCAGCCATACTTGCTGCCCTCTACCCCCTGCACAGTCAATCAGGAGCCAGCATTAAGCAAGACGGCTCTTGGGAGTGAAGAGAGGACTTTTGGGTGAAATTCAGGGACTTTTCTTGTCACCCATTCTAAGGACCAATGAGGCATCAAGCCACTAGTGGCTCTAGCCACAAATAGTTACCAGGGCACAGCTGGGGCACAACAGATGGCAGCCAGGGCACTGATTTATTGTTACTATGGGGGAAGCTCTACACCATATGGGGCACCAACTGGGGCACAGCATTTTTTTACCGGGGCACATGCCTTGGTGGGCCCTGGTGTAGAGCCGCCACTGCATCAAGCTGGTCAAATGAATATTAATTTGCCTGAATGGACAAGCGTGGCAGTTAGTGAGAGAGGGATGTTTCAAGGCTGATAAAAAGGACTGTTTGCCTGGGAAAAAGAGAGGGGACTAAGAAAGTGATCGACCTGAGTGTGAGAGACTGCTGTGGGCTTGCTAGCCCAGCAGGCCTGCGGTTTACCAAAGGGCCTTACCTGGCCACTGTCTGGACAGGCTGCAGAGCGCCTGGAAAGATACAGAGCCCCTGGAAAAGAGCTGGACTGTGATAAAGTCTTCCAGGGTGAAATTTGAACCGGAGTCTTTTTGAATTGCCTTGAAGTATTTGTGAGCTGCTGCTCAGAATGGAACCTTCAGCTGTGAAAGGAGGAATCCGTAGCTCTAGAGAGAGAGAGAGAGAGAGACTCTTGAGATTTGCTGCTACAAAACTGTGAACTCTCCTGCAGTGCTGAAAGAGACCAAGGTTGGGGCAGCTGAGAATCAAAGACTGAATAGGTCGCAGCCTAGAGGAAAAATTTGCAGCCACAGGGAAAATTGTCCTGTAAAGTTGTGTTTCCCCTCAGTGGGGTCAGAGCCATAGAGACTGCTGCTGTTACAAGCTTGAGTAATTGTGAGTACTGGGAGAGGAGACTGAGTTAATTTCCACGCTCCTGTGTTATTGCAGCAGAGGAAAGGTGTGCCAATCACTCGTCTGGAGAGCCATCAGCCTGTTTTGTACCCAGACCAAAGAGAAGACCACCAGGGAGGAAGACATCGAGTGACCTGCCAGGTGAACATCGCATACAAAGGCCCTTGGTGGGGTGAAGATTGGAAAGGCCTGGCAGGTGAAGGCCATCATCATCTTCATCATTTCTTCAGATATCTGCAGCTGTGGCATGCCACCATCTTCTGCACCAGCATGGTACCGTAAAACAAAATTTCTGCCAACCCCCAGTGATTCTGTGGAACTGTAAGTACCCCCAGCTGTGGCTTTGGGGAAGTCTTTATATAGCTGGCTAGCTAGTCAAAGAAATAAGGGGGTTAAGCCCTGGGCTGGACTGTGCTATAATCCAAGCTACGCCCAGGCAGAAAGTTAAAGTGTTGCTCCTGTTTAAAGTTATTTGGGCCCCAATGAAAGATCCCCAGTGTCTTCTGCATCGCCGGTGTGGTACCCATCTAAGGGGCTCTATAAACTTTGAACAGCTGCCAGTGGGAAGCTAGGTGCACCCGTAGGTGGGAGGTGGGGAATGAGTGGGGTAAAAGTGCTGGTACAGTTATTAAAGCTGTTACGCTATTTTTCTTCCTTTTTCCCCCTCCCCCAAAATAAAATGGTTGCTTGTTAATGTTATATACTGGTACAGTGAATTATTGAAAAAAGTGGAAAATGTGTGTGGAAGGTACAGTGGGGGCACTACAGTACTATATTTTCCTGGGGGTGTCTAACTGCAAATTACCTACAGGTATACCATATCACAACCCCAGGTGGAGGCACCAAGTGCACCCTTGTTACAGTACCATTTGCCTGCCCAAAAAGCAAGGCCGGCCCCCTCGAGGTGTGTCCAGGGAAGACCTGAGGGCCCTGAAAACAGCCAAAGTGAGTCAGAAATCTGGCTGTTACATGGGCCAAACAGGCAGAGTCAGAAAAGGAGATACTGGGGGGGATGATGCAAGAGGGCATGCAGGCAGAGTCCTCACTTGGACCAAGTGGCTCTAGAACTGGGGAGTGGCAGGCGGTAAGGGGAAAGGCATGGGAGGCATGAGGGGAGGAAGAGAAAGCTAAGAAGGTTCATGGCACTACAGTGAAGGTATGTGACACAGGGGTATGCACTGCTGCTGGGGGGCGGGGGCTGATATCAAACAGGCATGCATTACTGGAGGAACTCATGGACCAGGGGCACATGGGGAGTTAGGGGCTCAGAGCAATACAAGCAAAGAGGACAAATGTACTAAAGGAGGGATGGGAAGTAAACACCAAGGGGCACAGAGGGAGTTTGGGGCTCACACAAGCACAGGTGAGAAAGGCAAAGTTAGGGGAGAGGATATAGTGTAGGCACACAGGCTGGAAGGAGCAGAGACTAGGAGGCATAGCAGCATAGACAGTGCCCAAGGGTGGAGGAGTGCTGCAGCAGTTTGCAGGGGACAACAGGGGGGAGGCGGGCTAGTTGACGCACAAAAAGGTGTGGGAAGGAGAAGTAGGAGTGCAGATAGGGGGGTAAGCATGGAGGACACAGAAGAAACAAGGGGGTAGGAGCCTGGATCACTAGGGACAGGTGGGGAGTGCTAGCCAGGGCAGAGGAGGTGGAAAAGGAAAAGATGATCGTCGTGGGGGACTTCATCATCAAAGGTATTCACTGGGCAAGGAAATAGGACCCAAACAAAAGGAGGGTGATTATCTGTGTACCAGAGATGGTTGCAGGGAGGGAAGGGCCTAAAACCAGCAATGAGATAAGGGAAGTGGGGGCAAACCTCTTATGATAATTTACCTGGGAACAAACCACCTGGCAGGAAACAAGGTTGAGGTAGTGCAACAGAGGTTTAAGAATCTATCAGGGCTGCAGAGGCTCAGTGAGCTCACTGACATTCTGTGAGGTACAGCCCAGTCACAAAGCCAGTACAGTAAGAAAGAGGAGAATACTGGAGTTCAAAGAGTGGCTAAGGGGCTGGTGCGAGAGGGAGGGGTTCAAACTTATTGGGGAATGGGTAGACACATGGGTGGGTGAGGGATTGTACTCGGACAGGCTACACCTAAATGAGGAGGGGGTCCAGGGTGCTGGGGGGGGGGAGACTAAGGGGATGCATGGAGGAGATCCTTAATTTAAACTGAAGAAGGGGGAGTATGGGGCTAGGGAGGTCAAGGAGGATTGCAAGAGGGGTAGCACTGTTGAGTGCGATTGCCGAGAAGACGCACCTCAGTTCAGCTTTGTGAACTTTGGGAGCTTTTTGGCATTTAATCAGCACTTCTGCTGTTTGAACTTTAATTTTACCTGCAGCAATAGATTCCTGGTGTTGTGCTTCGCAAACTGTGACCAGATTCGAGATGGGTTGTCCCAAAGGGGAAGGTGGAGGATCGAAAAACCATCCACCACAGACAGACCATCAGGCCGGGACATTGAAGACATAGCATGCTACCAGTACCGAGACAGATCCACCCTGTACATTAATGATGACCACTATGAAAGCCATCGATTCAAAAGTGGAAGCAATTCTTAGCAGAATGGGTGAGCAGGATGTCAAAATAGAGGTGGCTAGTAAAACCATGGCCTCTGCAGAGCAAACAGCTACCTAAGCCATGGCTGCGACCAGCAAAATGATGCAAGTGAGCACACAGCTCCGATACTTACTGCTTGGAGACCCTGGAAAATTCACAAAGGGCACCTAATGTAAGACTCGTTTGGCTATCAGAGGGGAGCAAGGGCGAGTGGTTTTTCTCTTTTTTGAAAAGCTGGTTACTGGAGGCTCTGAGGCTTGTTTCTGAAATTATTGCCCCAGCTTTGTTAAAGCATATCGGATCTCCTCCTGGTCCATGAATCAGCAAGGTGCCTTGCCGCGGACGGTGATGCTGGTTACCACATCTGCAGAAAACAGAGACATCCTGCTGTAGGTGTCCAGGGAATCGTAGAATTTTAACTACAATGGCTCAACCCTGCATCTGTTTCCAGATCTATCATACACAACAAGATCCCGACGGAAAAAATTTGATGCAGTCCGGGCTCAATTGAAAAGCATAGGGGTAATCCATTCCTTGCTAATGCCTGACAGACTACTTATCTTCTATGGTGGACATACCTATCAGTTTTCCGATGCAGAGGAGGCAGACAAAAGGGCAGAAATTATCCGCTGTGAATTTGAGACTTTGGGTGCTGCTCAATCGAGCGATCAAGAGGACAATGACGACACTGGATGAGTGTACAGACTTTGAGTGAGCTTATCCCCATCATAGTGACTTTTTCATTATAACTGGGTCGCAATGTGAGGGCTTCTTGATATATCAGTTTATAAATAGCACAGAATGCTTAACAGTAGAAGCACTCTGGGTAGTGGGGTTGACGTCAGTCCATTTACAGAAGAAAGAGTCCTGAAAGAACTCCTAAAACTCAAGGTGGACAAAGCAATGGGGCCTGACGGGATTCACCCTAAAATCCTGAAAGAGCTAAGGGAGGACCTAGTGACACCACTAACCACACTTTTTAACAAATCATGGGAAGATGGGGTGGTACCTGAGGACTGGAGGAGGGCAGATGTGATTCCCCTTCACAAAAGTGGGAGCAAGGCAGAAGCAGGAAACTACAGACCTGTTAGTTTGACCTCAGTGGTGGGGAAAATGATGGAATCACTTCTGAAAGAAAGAATTGTTCAGTACCTAGAGGCCAGCGGGGCACAGGACCCAAAGCAGCATGGAAGATCATGTCAGACGAATCTAATCGACTTCTTTGACTGGGTGACCAAAGTAATAGACCAGGGAGGGGCTGTGGATATGGCCTACCTAGACTTTAGCAAGGCATTTGACACAGTCCTGCACAAAAGATTAATAATCAAGTTAGCCAGCCTGGGAGTGGGTCCCAGGGTGGTAGCAAGTGAAAACTGGCTGCACAACAGGACACAGAAGGTAATAGTGAATGGAACACATTCTGAAGAAAGGAGTTACTAGTGGAGTACCTCAGGGCTCAGTACTGGGTCCAGTCCTCTTTAACGTCTTTATAGGTGACATTGCAGAGGGTCTGGAAGGAAAGGTATGCCTCTTTGCAGATGACACAAAGATCTGTAACAGAGTTGATACAGAAGGGGGTAGAAAGGATGAGAAGGGCTTGGCAAGGTTGGAGGAATGGTCAGACATATGGCAACTTAGATTCAATGCAAAGAAGTGAAAGTAATGCACCTGGGAAATAAAAATCCAGGAGAAGAGTACACAATAGCAGGGGAAGAACTAACAACAACAATAATGGAAAGGGATCTGGGTGTAGTCATATCAGATGACCTAAAGGTGGGTAAGCAATGTGAGAAGTCAGTAAGGAGAGCCAGGGGGATACTGAGATGAATAGGGAGGGACATCACAAGTAGAAAAAGGGAAGTGGTTATCCCTCTGTACAGACAGTTGGTGAGACCCCATCTGGAGTACTGCGTGCAGTTTTGGAGACCTCATCTATGCAAGGACATAGACAGGATGGAAGCAGTCCAGAGGAGGGCGACTAAAATGGTGCAGGGTATACATCAGAAACCGTATGAAGAGAGACTGAAAGAGCTTAATATGTATACCCTTGATGAAAGGAGGGACAGGGGGGACATGATAGAAACTTTTAAATACCTCAAGGGAATCAACAAAGTCTAGGAGGGTAGCATCTTTCAGAAAAGAGATGTGTAAGAACAAGGGGCACAATTTAAAGTTAGAGGAACTGACTCAGGGTAATGTGAGAATTTTTTTCATGGAGAAGTGGCGACGCATGGAACCACCTTCCTGGAGAGGTTGTGGGTCTAAAACAGTGGGAATTCAAACATGCATGGGACAGACATAAGGCAATTATAGTGGGGGTTGCAGGAGTAGGCTGTTGGTTACCTAGAATCTGCAGCTTATCCAATAGGTAGGGAAATGGGTCGACTGGTGGGCCAAGGGTCCTTATCTGTCAAAGTCTATGTTTAACGGGGTTACCTTGGTTATGTCAGGCTTGGGAGAAAATGTTTGAATATTTCACCTGAGCCATGTACCGTGCCTGATGGTTAAGATAGCCGTCACGTGGCAGGAGCAGATTTTGGCAAGTATTATAGTGATTGTCAAGATGAAGTCTGATCTGCGACGCTGTTCAGTTTTGTGATGTCGTCAGTTCTTCCTTCCGACACCAAGCAGTGTGCCTTACAAGAGTTGGGGTTCATTGTATATTCTATAGAATGTTTAAGGGTTCTGTTTTAATTGATATCCTCCTGTTAGAGGTTTCTGTTGGGATTAGAGGTGTTACTTAAAGCTGTTACGTAAAGTTTACATTAAGTCTAATGTTACTCAATAATTGCTGTAGACTTTACACTATGTAGTGCTGATTGCTATGCTGAACTCCTAGAGGGATGGCCTGGGAGGGGGTTGCTTACCCTGTTTGGATGCATTTTTTGTGGGTGAAGAGCACATCCCATTTCTTATATGGCAATCTAAGATATGGTGGGTTACATGTTTGCTTGCTTGACACTCTGTCACTCTGGCAAAGCGCAGCTGTCTGGTTTACTTTAATTTTAATACTAACTTGATGAAGTAATACCCCCAGGATGTGTAATCCTGATTGTTTAGGCTTAGTAATTCTTTCATACATTGGATGTATCCTGTCATTGTACCTAACTGCCTGATTTGATTGTTCCAACTTATTGTTTTTATTGTAAATGCAATAAAATATAAGTTTAAAACCAAAAAAAGGAGGATTGCAAGAAAGTTGGGAACCTATCTGGCACTTCCCCAGCAAATGGCGGTGGGGATCAGGCAGAGGGAGAAAGGAAAGGGAAGGGGGAGCACATGGAGGACTATGTGTGAATGCTCGTAGTCTGAGCAAGAAGATTACTAACCTGGAGGCCACCATGGCGGAAGAGGACTTGGACCTAGTAGCCATAAAGGAGACCTGGTGCACGGAAAACCAGGGATGGGATATAGTCATTCCAGGTTTTACCCTATTCAGAAAGGATAGAGTAAGAAGAAGGGGAGGGAAGGGTAGCGCTTTATGTGCATGACCACATAAAGACTGTGGAGATACAGGGGAACTGTGGGTCACCCTCGACAAGAGGAAAGGGGCCATTATTCGAGCAGGTGTGGTATACAAACCTCCAATGCAGGGTGAGAAAGTGGATAGGGAGCTAATGTTAGAGATCCAAAAGATGGCTTGGGGGGTGACTTCAATCTTCTGGACGTAGATTGGAGTCTCCTGGTTGCGAACACGACCAGCAGCAGGGTCTTCCTGGACTCCCTGCAGGGGGCAGTGCTCAAATAACTGGTAATGGAACTGTTATCCATGGACCAGCACCCCTTATTGTACCCCAACCTCACAGACAGCAACACATATGTAGGTATATGTACTAATTTTAGGGCACAGACATTTATTGTATAAGCATAAGTGTCAGGATCTGAGTTCTACTGTACTTTTGCAATGCATATTATGCTTCACTATATTCTCACAATAATATTGTATCACTGGGAGATGTTTTCCATTATATTCTTATTGTATAATTATTAGTTATGTAACCCCCCCCCTGCAAATGGGGGTTCCCAAAAGTCTTCCAGGAGCTTGCCTGAATGCTCCAAGTCTGGGCGGTGTTCAGCGTTTAAGCAGTTTAAATGTGGTTCCAAGCGAGTGCTATTTGAGCCTCCACGTACTGTCTCTTTAAGAGCTGTCTGCCTGCTAATTAATTTGAAATGGGGGTCTGTGTGTTTCCCTGATCGAGTGCCGCCTGAGCCACTGAGCAAATCGCTCCGTTTCTGCAGTCACTACATGTGCAGAGGGAGCCTTGTTGAAAGATATAACTGTTTACCAGAAATCATTTAGAATGACTGAGAAAATGTAGTTTGTCTAACCTGTCTTCCTTTCAGCATGAACTGTTTCAGTGTAGCTCTTTCATTTTGGTTCTGAATAGCTGACTTGGACCAATCAGGATGATAGGGAGACCCTAAAATGGAGCCTGTGGACGAATCAGAACTTGGACTCTCAATTTTGAGCCAGCCACAAGGGGATTGTATGGGCAATGACTCTGGGAAATGTAGTTTTAACCTTGGCACCTTTTTCCACCAACAGAGGGAATCTTATTGTGAGTGACAGCCGAACCAGCCAACAGAATGGTGTGGAGCTAAAGGAAATGCCCTGCTCTGTGACTGGAAAGATTAGATGAGTTGTGACAGTGAAGAGAGAAGGAGCTCTGTGCTTCTGCGGTGTATAGTTTCGCGCGGGAAGCGCGTGTGAAGCCCTGAGTTTCAGTCTGCAGCCTTTGTGAGTGCCAGTTTGGACTGAATCCGTGTTGTGAGGAGAAAGAAGCACTAGAAGTGTAGAAACTAGGCTAACCCTGTAGAAGACTGGAGACATTGCTGAATCACGCTCGGTCTGTCAGGAACTGAAGCTGCTGTGTGTGCTCCCGGGTATTTTGCAGTAATTGCGATCGGGATCTAGGAGTAGCCTGCCTGGTATAGTACTTTCCTTTTACATATGAATGTGCGTAGTGCTTGTGGAAAATCGCTATTTCCAATCCCCTGTGCTGTGTGCTGTGTGTTGAAGCTGGAAGCAAACCCCAGCTTGTCTCGGACTAAATCTGTTTGCTATCAACTGCAGTGGGGTCTAGTCACAAGGACCTTGTCTCCATGCCCTGTTGTTCTGGCAATCCAGAAAAACATATACCATCCGGTCCTCAGCTTGGGTATTGTGAGTACAAATCAGGGTATTCCCCTGCAGTCTGTTTACAATCACAAGTGTGTCATCTAATTCTTGTTGTTTCCCTGCTTCATGGACTGAGCCATCCGGCTCCAGATTACAATTGGGTGTTGTGCATATATTTTCTTCTACAGGGCCCCATCCATCTGCACCTGCCAGCCAACCCCGGGCAATGGACCTGGCTAGCACCCCCCCAACCTGGGTACCCAGAGTGTGACTTTTCAGACCCTATATATGTGCACAGTACTGTGATTTAATGCCACCAATTACCCTGATTCCCCCCGTGTTACTGCCCCCTAAATAAATCAGATTTGTTGTTGTTACACTATATACTGTCTGTGGTGTTGGTACTTATGGAAACAGTATCGTGTTTTGCTGTGTATGTTGTTTAACCATATTTTACAGGGAGTCCTCAGAGACGTGCTGCAGAATCAGTCTTGAGGGTAAGTGGTATCTCTATGAGTGAACAGTGTGTATATGTGGGGTATTGGGGCTGTAACTCCAGTGTACTGTGTGAGCCACTAGAGGGAATAAAAGGGGGTCTCAGTGTTCCAGAGGGCTGTGACCAAGCTAGTCTAACCACTACAAACCCTGACCTCTGGGTGGAGGCACCCGCCATAGGACCTAGGCCCCTCAACCTGTCCGAATCAAACAGGCAGGGGTAGTAGCCCTTGGGATAGCGCCACCTAGGGGTTACAGTTAGGCAACAGTGCCATCTTTCGTGCTTGTGCAAACTGTAACTGCAAGTGACCTTGGAAGCATCACAGACCTCATTGTTCACTTTATCTTCTGCTAAGCTAAGCAACTTCTTATGTTAGGATAGTTATTCTGGCCACCTGTTTTTGGCCAATTATATGCATTTTGTGTATCTTCTATTATTGTTGTCATGGTTATTATCAGGGTATAAGACCCCTTGCATCACGTATTTTCTCTCAGAGAGACTTGACTGCACCTATAGGTAAGGAAACTGGATACTCTCCCAGTGATTACACTGTTGGTTGTAAGCCTGTATTATTCTTATTTACCAGTAATAAATTACATTTATTGTCTGGACACCACTTGTCTGTCGTCTCTTCCTTTTGTACAGTTCCAACAAAAACCTGAGAAAGATAATTTTATTACCAAATTACCGGAACCCACTCACAAGGGGGCAACACTGGACCTCATTCTGACCAATGGGGACAGTGTAACTGACTTCCCTGTGGAAGACCACTTGGGAACCAGTGGCCAAGGAGCAGTGAGGTTTAATATAAAAACTGGAATAGAGTTGAACCACACAAGGATGAGGGCTTTAGAATTCAGGAGGGCTGATTCTACAAAAGTGGCGATATGCTTCAGGGATGCCCTGACAGGGATACAGGAATTAGGCATAGAGGAATGGTGGGTAGCAATAAAGGGAGAAATTGAAACAGAAATACAAAATCATACATACCCCCATAATGCAAAGCATCATGGAATGTATATGCAAATCACCACATTTTAGACTGGTTCAGCTTTAAGCAAGAATGAATGGTGCCAAAGGGCCTCTCATACAATCTGTAAAGGGTGCAAACAGCTACAAGACAGTGAGTCATTCAGGTCAGCAAAGTCAGGACAAGAAGAAGGTCACTATGGTTCACTTGGGAGGTGGCGGAATGCGTACAAGCAAGGAAAAAAGTCTTTAGGCAGTAAAAAAAACACAGAAGAAGGAGGATAGGCGAGCTTACCAGGAAAAGCAAAGGAAGGCGGTGAGGGAAGTAAGGAGGGCAAAAGTGATAACAGAGGAAAGGATAGCCAAGTCTGTCAATAGGGGGATAAAACATTTTCAAATACATTGGGGAAAGGAGGAAGGCCGGGGGTAGTCAGGCTACTAGGGGAAGGAGGGACCCTTGTGGAGGAGGAAGGCCAAAAGGTTACATAGAAACATAGACTTTGATGGCAGATAAAGACTGCTTGGCCCACCCAGTCTTTCCATTTCCCTACCTATTGGATAAACTGCAGATCCTAGTTAACCAACAGCCTACTTCTTCCTACCCCCCACTAGAATTGCCTTATGTCAGTCCCATGCATTCTTGAATTCCCCCACTGTTTTTGACCCCACGACCTCCTCAGGAAGGCCGTTCCATGCTTCCACCACCCTCTCTGTAAAAAAATACTTCCTCACGTTGCCCTTGAGCGGTCCCACCTCCATCTTCAAAATGCCCCCTTGTTCTTGCGCATCTCTTTTTCTGAAAGATGCTACTCTCTTGGACTTTGTTGATTCTCTTGAGGTACTTGAAAGTTTCTATCATGTCCCCCCTCTCCCTCCGTTCCTCAGGGGTATACATATTAAGCTTCTTTAGTCTCTCTTCGCATAGTTTCTGGTGCAAACCCTGCACCATTTTAGTTGCCCTCCTCTGGTTGCCTCCATCCTGTCTATGTCCTTGCAGAGATGGGGTTACCAGAACTGCACGCAGTACTCCAGATGGAGTCTTACAGAGGGATAACAACTTCCTAATTTCTGCTGGTGATGCCTCTCCCTATGCATCTCAGTATCCCCTCAGCCCTCCTTACTGCCTTTGTTTACCAGGTGCATTACTTTGCACTTCTCTGCATTTAACAAAATTGCTTACAACAAATACAGTAAGACTAAAAAAGATTCTGACTAGTGCAAGTTTAAGATACTTGCTAAAAAAAACAACAAACACATAAAAATGGCAAAAAAAAGCTAGAAATAAATCTAGCTAATAACATCAAAGATAATAAGAAAACGTTTTGTAATTATATTGGTTCTCTTAAACAAAATCATAAAGGAATTGGCCCCTTAAAGCTAAATGACAAACTCATTATTAGTGAAACAGAAATGGCTGCAGAACTCAACCAGTACTTTGCAAGTATATTTAGTTCTAAAGAATCTATAAATCTCAGAATGCAACCACCATCGATTTTACTTTCTTTTTTTCTGAACAAGACACTCTAGTGGCCATTAATTTAATTAAATGTAAACACATCTCCTGGACCTGACTGTATATGTCCCACATTTAAAAAAAAACTCTTAAAAGAACTAACTGGACCCCTCACTCACTTATTTAATATGTCTGTGAACTGTGGTAATGTACAGTCTTGGCGGGTGGCAAATATAACCCCTATTTTTAAGGGTGGCAATAAACAGTTAGTATCTAATTATAGGCCCATCAGCTTAACCTCGCTTGTCAGTAAAATTATTGAAAGGCTAATACAAACCAAAATCTCCAACCATATTAAAAGTACAGGTTGTGTAGATATGTCTCAGCATGGATTTACTCCCGGTAGGTCATGCTTAACAAATCTTATTAGTTTCTTCGAACTTGTCAGTAATGCTCTGGACAAAGGTATTCCAGTGGATATTATCTTTCTGGACTTTGAAAAGGCATTTGATACTGTTTCTCATAAGATATTGACTGATCAACTTTTCAATATAAACTTGGATGTTAACTTAATTAAATGGATTTCATCATGGCTATATAACAGACAACAAAAGGTGGTCATACTTGAGCATGAGTCTGACTGGAGTCCAGTCACTAGTGGAGTACCACAAGGGTCTGTTCTTGGACCTCTTCTTTTTATGTTTCTTGCGCGCATGCGCAAGAAACATGACGTGACAGCTTAGGAGAGAAGCGGGTTGTGGAGGCGCGGCACTGTTACAGCCAAGGGAGGCACTGCACTAGGGAGCTTGGCAATGGTGAACCAATGGAGGCACAATGTGATGATGACACTGGTCTCCAAAAGTGCACCAACTTCTAACGTTTTCGCCACAGCAATCAGGCACTTCGTCCATTGCAGCATCAGTCATTGTGCTGCAATGAGGAGCGACTTCCGTCATTACAAGCGGGCGTTAACTAGCATAATACTGTTTGTGAACATGGTAGGCGGCTTGCTGCCATGTTCTAAAACATATTATCACCTGCCTCATGAGGGGTGCCCAATCCCCTCGCAGCAATCTGCCCCAGGCGGTCTTTGTTTGCTGATGGGGCCCCAATCCCTGCGGCTTCCAGTGCGCCAAATGTCCCTGTCATCTGTCTGCCGGCCAGGAGGCCTCCCACGTCCAGCGCCAATCAACCCACCCCCAATTTTGTTGTGTGCCGGCCAGGTACCCAATCCCAGCTGGCGCAGCCCCCCGTTCTCGTTGTGCTGATGGGGTGCCAATCCCCCATCGGCATGATATTACTGCTTTGTACCGACAGGTGCCCAATCCCACGCTGGCTACAGGTCCCCCGCAAAAAACAGTTGTTTGGCATGCTGGGAGCCCACCTTAGCGTGCCAAATGCCCCTGCGAAATAGAAAACCGTCCCATGTTGTCTTTTTGTTTTTTTCCCTGTGGAAAAAGCGGTCCTCGCAGATCTCCCAGAACCCCTCCCGCAACCCGCACCCACCCACCGCGCATCCTGCCTCCCTCTCCCCTCACCCCATACTTACCTCCGGAGTCCAGCGCACGATTCGTGGACCGGGAACACGCTCTGCACTCTTCAAAGCTGACCGCGAACTGAGGAAATGCCGGTAAGCTGTATAATGGGATAGATAGGGTTTTTTCAACTTTGCTGCATATCTCAGGCATTTTTTGGAATTTTGGCACCAAATTTTCAACATGGGGTTTTTGGGACCCCTCCTCATGAATTCTGTCACTGTCATGGCGTTAATCGGGCCCGAAGGGTGATTTTGCGGTCACTGCGCGAAATCACCTTTCAGGACTGATTAACGAAATGACTTGCCAGTGTTCATGAGGTGGGCTCTCAAAAAGCCTATGTTGCAAATCTGGTGAAAAAATTCCTAGAAATGACTGTTTTACAAGCGTGTGTTGCGCAGTTCCTACACAGGCTTGTAAGTTCGCGAATTTGTAACATTTGCACTCCAGATTTTCAACATTGCCATTCTAACACACCTACTTATGAGCAGTGCAGCTGTCATTTTTCATATCTTGCCTAAAATGTGTTTCCGCGCATGTAGCGCACAATGGCGCAGTCGGTGTGCGAAATCAATGTTTGGGACAGATTAAGAAAATCACAGACACACTGTTCATGAGCAGAGGTCTTACAATGGCTATGTTGAAAATTTGTTCACTATTCTAAAATGACTGGCTACAGTAGATGCCAGTTCATGCGGCTAAATAAGTTCGTGAATTTGTAACATTTGCACTCCAGATTTTCAATATTGCCATTTTATCACACCTACTTATGAGCAGTATAGCTGTCATTTTTCACATCTCGCCCAAAATGTGTTTCCGTGCATGTAACACATAATGGCGCAGTCAGTGTGCGAAATCAATGTTTGGGACACATTAAGAAAATCACAGTGACACTGTTCATGAGCAGAGGTCTTAAAATGGCTATGTTGAAAATGTGGTGAGAAAAGTCCATAAAATGACTGTGCTACGAACGTGCGTTGCGCAGTTTCTACACACGCTCGTACCTTCGCACATTTGCAATATTTTCATTCCAGATTGTCAACACTGCTATTTGTCTGCACCTCCTTATGAGCAGTACAGCTGTCATTTTTCACATTCCGGCCCAAATGTATTTTTGCACTTGTGGCACAGACTAGCACAGTCGTTGTGGGAAATCCATGTTCGGGACACATTAGGAAAATCTCACTGACACAGTCCATTAGTAGAGGTCCTAAAATGGGTATGTTGAAAATCTGGTGACAAACGTCCATAAAATGACTGTGTTACGAGCGTGCATTGCGCAGTTTCCACGCACGCTCATAACCTCGCACATTTGCAATATTTTCACACCATATTGTCAACATTGCCATTTTTCCACACCTCTTTAGGAACAGTGCAGCTGTCATTTTGCACCTCCTGGCCGAAATGTGTTTTCGCACTTCCGGCACACAATAACGTGGTCGTTGTGGGAAATAACTGTTTGAGACACATTACAAAAATCACAGTGACACTGTTCATTAGCAGAGGTCCTAAAATGCCTATGTTAAAAATTTGGTGATGAAAGTCCATAAAGTGACTGTGTTACGAGCATGCGTTGCGCAGTTTCCACGGACGCTTATAACTTTGCACATTAGTAATATTCTCACTCCAGATTTTCAACATTGCCATTTTTCCACACCTCCTTATGAACAGTACAGCTGTCATTTTTCACATCCTGGTCAAAATGTGTTTTTGCAGTTCCAGCGTAGACTACCATGGTTGCTGTGGGACATCAGTGTTCAGGACACAGTAACAAAATCACAGTGACGCTGTTCATCAGCACAGGTCATTAAATGCCTATGGTGAAAATCTGGTGATGAAACTCCATAAAATGACTGTGTTACGCGCATGCGTTGCGCAGTTTCCACGTATGCTCGGAACTGCAAGCATTGTTAATACTCCCACAACACATTTTCAACATTGCCATCTCTTCATACCTCCCGATGGATGCTTTAGCTGTCATTCTTCACATCCTGCCCGATCTGTGTTTTCGTACATGTGGTGCAGAATGACACTCACTGTTGGAAGTCACTTTTTGGGACACATTGACAAAATCACACTGCTACTGTTCATGAGAAGAGGTCCCAAATGCTTTCATGAGGTGGGCTCACGAAAAGGCCATGTTCAAAATTTGTACTGTGAATACTGTACCAGCAAACGCCCGAGGCATTAGGGTTTCTATCCATAACGTCCTACCCTGTACAGACAGGCATTGGGGTGTGCCTTTGGATTGCCGACCGTACTGCTCATGCTATCCCACCCCCACGCCCCCGCCACAGACAGGCATCGGGGTGTACCTTGGACTCTTCATCCCAAGACTTTACACCGTTCTCCTGTGCTGCACCCATTTCAACGTATGTCCTTTTGGAATGGGCTGACTGTAAAGCCAAACACCCTAAGGCACAGTCAACACATCTCGCTGTCTGCAGAATAGGGTGAGGTGACATGGCTTGACCGTCATGGGTGACGACCCAAAAACTTACCCCACATCCTGTCCGTCTCTACAGCATGGAGGTGCGGTTCACGTCAAGTTCACTACTTCACTGCCATTCCTATTCTGCATCTGTCTAACTCCTGCATTTCTAATGCTAATACCAGCAAGCAAACATTCGGCATTGACAAATGCTTGTTAATATTCTGGTCTCCAGTATGCAAACGTCTAAAGAGGTATGGATTAATAAATACACCGACGATTTTAAAATATGTTGCATAGTAAATGACAGTTCATCTGCAAACATTTTACAAGAAAATTTAAACAGACTAACTACTTGGGCAGTGAATAATAAAATGAAGTTCAATGTGGCAAAATGCAAGGTAATGCGTATGGGGAGTAACAACCAAAGGTTCAACTATTCAATACAGAATGTGAATCTAATGGTCACAACAGAAGAAAAGGATCTGGGCATCACAATATCAGACAATATAAAATTTAATTCTCATACTAACAAAACTGTTAAAAAATGTCATATGATTGTAGGTAGCCTTTTAAAACATATTAATAGTAGGAAACCATCTGTTATTTTGCCTTTATATTCTAGTCTTGTTCGTTCACAGTTGGATTACTGTGCCTCATTTTGCGCTCCAACCTCAAATGGTTATCTAAGTATGACAGAAAGGGTTCAGCGCAGAGTCACCAAAAGGATAGACAACATGTCTGACATGGATTATGGATCCAGACTCAAAATATTACAACTATATTCCTTGGACTACAGAGTATTAAGAGGGGACTTGATTTACACTTTTAAGGCCTTTCAAAATGAATATTTGTTGAATACAATTGGTTTAGAAAAGCACTTCACATATAACCATACTAGATCACATAATTCTAAACTTAAAACTTCATTATGTAAAACTAATAAACGTTCTAAATTTTTCACCCAGAGGGTCTCTCCTATATAGAACTCACTACCAGAAAATATTATTAATAGCAACAATGTTGAACAATTTAAGAAAAGACTCGACTCTTATACGGGTGGCAGAAAATTTTCCTTCTACCACTGAATTAACTGGTGGCGAGTTCATTTATGGGCACCTGCCTTCTGAACTTCTATACATCTATGAAATCTATGAATCTAAGCTGCTATACTTTTGACCATTTCTCCAACCTTGCCAAGTCCCTTCTCATCCTTTCCACCCCCCTTGTGTCTCATCCCTGTTGCAGGTCTTTATGTTGTCTGCAAAGAGGCATACTTTTTCTTCCAGCCCCTCCGCAATGTCACCTATAAAGACATTAAAGAGGACCGGTCCCAGTACTGAACCCTGCAGTACTCTACTAGTAACCCCCCCTTTCTTTGGAGTGGACTCCGTTTACTATTACCCTCTGCGTCCTGTTGTCCAGCCAATTTTTTACCCAGGCTACCACCCTGGGACCCACTCCCAGGCTGGCTAACTTTTTTATTAATCTTTTGTGTGGTACTGTGTCAAATGCCTTGCTAAAGTTGAGGTAGGCCATATCCACAGCCCCTCCCTGGTCTACTACTTTGGTGACCCAGTCAAAGAAATCTATTAGATTTGTCTGACATGACCTTCCCACTGTGAATCCATGCTGCCTTGGGTCCTGTGCCCCACTGGCCTCTAGGTACTCAACAATTCTTTCTTTCAGAAGTGATTCTATCATTTTCCCTACCATTGAGGTCAAACTAACAGGTCTGTAGTTTCCTGCCTCTGCCTTGCTCTTACTTTTGTGAAAGGGATTTACATCTGCCCTCCTCTAGTCCTCAAGTACCACACCATCCTCCCATGATTTGTTAAAAAGGGTATTCAGTGATGTCACTAGTTCTCCCCTTTGTTCTTTTAGAATTCTGGGGTGAATCCCGTCAGGCCCCATTACTTGTCCACCTTCAGTTTTAAGAGTTCTTTCAGGACTCTTTTCTTCTGTGAATGGACTGGTATCAACCCCCCTATCCAGAGTGCTTCTATTGTTTGGTATAGGTACCTCCCCCTCCTCTTCTTTTGTGAATACTGAGCAAAGGTACATTAGGGAGCGAAGAAAGACCAAGGGAGGGATAGTGAGGCATTGGAAGCAATACAGATGAGTATTAATAGATAGGCCATTGACAGAGCAAAGGTCGAAGGCACATTTATAAGGTAGAAAAAGAAATGGGCAGATTGGATGGGCCTTACAGTCCTTATCTGCCATCAACCTCTATGTTTCTATGTTTCTAAAGGTATTCGTTCAGTATCTCTGCCTTTTCACCGTCACCTTCTGCCTACCTCCCCTCCCCTTTATTAAGCCTCACTATCCCTCCCTTGGTCTTTCTTCGCTCCATAATATAACTATAAAAGATTTTATCCCTCTTCTTAACTGAGTTGGCGATCTTTTCCTCAGTTTGGGCCTTTGCTATTCTGACTGCCTTCTCAGCTTCCTTCTGCTTTAACTGATACAGTTCTCTGTCCTGCTCCTTCTGTGATTCCTTATACTTCCTGAATGCTATATTTTTCTCCCTAACCTTCCTCGCCACCTCTTTTGAGAACCATAGTGTTTTTTCCTTTGTTTTTTTAATTGCTTCACACAAAGGCTTGTTGCTTCTGTGATGGCAAATTTGCCATATTAAACTAATACTTCCTTTCGGTATTCACGGTGGAGGGAGTGGGAAATGAGCCTGAAACACACAATGATGGAAAGTAGGGGCAGGAGGTGGGTACTAGCCCCTTCACTGTGGACAGGGTCCAAAGGGAACTGTCCAAGACAAGGGTGAACAAGGCCATGGACCCTGATGCAGTGCATCCCAGGGTGCTGAGAGAACTCAGTGAGGTACTGGCCAAGCCCCTGGTTGCCCTGTTCAACTGGTCTCTGGAAACTGGGAAGGTGCCAGGGGACTGGAGGAAGGCTGACGTTGTCTTGCTCCACAAAGGAAGAAACAGGGAGGAGCCAGGGAAATACAGGCCGGTGAGCCTGACATCAGTGGTTGGCAAAATAATGGAATCGCTCCTCAAGGAAAGAATTGAGGAATACCTCGAGACCTGCAGTTTGCAGGATCAGAGACAACATGGGTTCCTAAAGGGGAGGTCCTGTCAGACCAACCTGATAGAATTCTTTGTCGAGGTAACCAGGGTAGTGGGCCAGGGCAAGGTGGTGGATGTGGCCTAGCTAGACTTCAGTAAGGCCTTTGACACCGTCCCGCATAAAAGGTTGGTAGTGAAACTGAGGAGCCTGGGGATAGGGCCTAAAATCATGAAATGGGTAGAGAACTAGCTTAGGGATAGGAGACAAAGAGTGGTGGTAAACCGGGTACACTCTGAGGAGGGGAGGGTGACTAGCGGGGTACCACAGGGGTCACTGTTGGGCCTGGTGCTCTTTAATATCTACGTTAGTGACATGGCAGAAGGACTGTGAGGGAGGGTATGCCTGTTTGCGGATGACACAAAGATCTGCAGCAGGGTGGACACGCAGAGAGGAGTAGAGAGGATGAGGGAGGACCTGGAAAAGTTAGAAGAGTGGTCAAAAAGGTGGAAGCTGCGATTCAACACTCAGAAATGCAAGATTATGCACTTGAGGCACAAGAACCCGAGGGTGGCGTATACCCTTGGGGGGAGGTACTAGATGTCACAAGGGAGGAGAGGGACCTGGGAGTTATCATTACCAATGACCTGACGGTGGTGAAGCAGTGTGGGAAGGCAGTGGGAAAGGCTAACCAAATGCTTGGTTGCATAGGGAGGGGTATCGCCAGCAGAAAGAGGGAGGTGATACTTCTCCTATATATGTCGCTGGTGAAACCGCACCTCGGGTACTATCTGCAGTTCTGAAGAGCCCACTTTCGAAAGGACAGGGACAGGTTGGAGACAGTGCAGAGGAGAGCCACCAAAATGCTGCAGGGCCTACAAAGAAAGCCCTACAAAGAGAGGCTTAGGGAGTTGAACCTGTACTCCCTGGAGGACAGGAGAAGGTGGGGTGGGGGGGTATGATTGAGACATACAAATATCTCAAGGGAATGAACAAGGTACACGTAAAGAGTATGTTCCAGAGGAAAGGATCTTCTAAGACTAGGGGTCACAAGATGAAGTTAGAGGGGGATAGGATCAGGGGTAATGTGAGGAAGTTTTTCATCACAGAGAGGGTGGTGGACGACTGGAACAGCCTCCCAATGGAGTTGGTGGGGGCTGAAACAATCATGGTTTTTAGGAATGCATGAGATAAACACATGGGTATATTGGTTAAAGGAGTGGTGGGGAAGATAGCCCCCCAGTAGTAGCTTGGGGAGCACTATTGGGGGGAATTTACAGGCGGACTAGGTGGGCCAAGAGGTCCCTATTTGCCAACAGCATCTATGAATCTATGAAAGAAACCAACTGAAGTCTTTAACCCACCCGGACTCATCCTAATATTCTGTGAATGATCCTTGGTTGTAATCCGACCACTACAGTTTTGGAGGCTTCGGCAGCCTCCCAGGAGCTCTGTGTCAGCCTTAGGAGACCTTCCAGGCCATCCCCAAGTTTGATCAGTTTAAGAGATCTTTGCAGCCTGCCTTTGTAGTCCAATGCAATTGTAACCATTAAACCCTTTTATTCAGTTTCTCACTGTACGTAAATTATGACTTTTTATATAACGATCTTCATAGAAACATAGACACTGACAGCAGATAAGGGCTGCATGACTCATCCAATTTGCCCTTTCTTGTTGCATTCCTTACATTGTAGACCTCTCCAGGTCTACGTCACTTTCTCAGCCACCCCCTTACCTATCCCTTATGACTTCATTGTGCCTATCCCAGGCTTTTTTGAATCCCACCACTGTTTTCACCCCCACAACCGCCGCTGGAAGACTGTTCCAGGGCATCCACTGCCCTTTCTGTGAAGACGTATTTCCTTACATCTCTCCAAAACCTACTCCCCTCCAGCTTCATAT
This sequence comes from Neoceratodus forsteri, assembly GCA_016271365.2. NCBI lineage: Eukaryota > Metazoa > Chordata > Ceratodontiformes > Ceratodontidae > Neoceratodus > Neoceratodus forsteri. The sequence continues at coordinate 430,336,606 of CM057452.1, forward strand.
TGTGGTCCCTTGTTCTGGAGCACCCTTTCCTCTGAAAATTACCTCCCACTTGTACCTTATTCACCCCCGTGAAGTATTTAAAGGTCTCAATCATATCTTCTCTCTCCCTTCTTTCCTCCAGGGTGTACACATTTAGTCCCTTTAGACTCTCCTCATAGGACATTTCATGTAGACCGTGCACCATCTTGGTAGCTCTCCTTTGAACGGCCTCCATCCTGTCTATGTGCTTCCTGAGATGTGACCTCCAAAACTGGAAACAGTACTCCAGGTGGAGTCTTACTAGAGACCTATATAGTGGCAACACCACTTCCCTCTTCCTGCTGGTAATACCCCTACCTATATATCCCAGCATCCCACTAGCTCTCCCGATTGCTTTGTTGCATTGTCTGGCCATCTTTGAGTCATCCGATATGATTACTTCAGTTCTCTTTCCTGCTTGATCACTGGTAGTACCTCTCCCCCCATTTTGTTCTGCACCACCGGGTTTCTGTGACCCAAGTACATTATTTGCACTTTTTTGCATTAAATCTTAGCTGCCAAACTTTTGACCACTCCTCCAGTCATTTCAATTCTCTTTCCATCCTTTGCACCCCCCTCCAGAGTGTCCATTCTGCTGCAGATCTTGGTGTCATCCACAAAGAGGCAGACCTTCCCTTCCATTCCCGTTCCTCTGCTATGTCACCAATGAAGACATTAAAACGGACTGGCCCCAGTACTGACCCCTGCAGTACCCTGCTGGTCACTCTTCCCTCCTCAGAGTGAACTCCATTTACCACCACCCTCTGCCTCCTATCTCCTAACCAGTTTCTTACCCAGGTTACCACCTTATTGCCCACTCCCATGCTACCCATCTTGTTTACCAGCCTGCTATGTGGAATGGTGTCAAAGCCCTTGCTGAAATCCAAGTAGGCCACATCCACGGCCCCCCCAATCCAACATCCTGGTTACCAAGTCAAAAAAATCTATGAGATTTGTTTGGCATGACCTCCCCTCCGTAAAGCTATGCTGCTTCGGGTCCTGCAGTCCATTGGATTCCAGGTATTCCATGACTCTTTCCTTTAATAGTGTTTCCATCAGTTTCCCTACTACAGATGTCAGGCTGAAAGGCCTGTAATTCTTGCTACCATCTTTGTGAAGTGGGACTACATCTGCCATGCTCCAGTCCTCCGGGACCACACTGGTCTCCAGTGAACTGTTAAGCAAGTCTGTCAGGGGTGCAGCTAGCACCTCCATGAGTTTCTTTGACACTCTTGGATGCACCCCCGTCTGGCCCCATGGCTTTGTCCACCCTCAGATTAGTGAGTGCTTTCCTGACCCTCTCCTTAGAAAAGGGACTGGTGTCCATTTCTCTCCCCCCAATCTCTTGGTGCTTATTTGTGGCCCCCCTTCCCCCTCAACTGTGAATACTGAGCAGAAATATTTGTTTAAGATACTTGCCTTTTCTTGGTCTTCCTCAGTATAGCCCCCCCCTGCCTCCTTTTATTAACCGTGCAATCCCTCCCTTGGTCTTCCTTTTCTCTCTGATATACCTGAAAAATGTCTTGTCACCCTTTGATACTGTCTGGGCTATTCTTTCCTCAGTTTGCGCTTTGCGCTCCTTACTGCCTTGCCTGCTTCCCTCAGTTTCTGCAGATACACTTCGCTGTTCTCCTCTCTCTGGATCTCCTTATACCTTCTGAATGCCACTGTTTTCCCTTTACCTTTTCTGCCACTACCCTCGAGAATCATAATAGTCTCCTCCTCCTTCTGCTTTTGCTTATTTGCCGGACGTACAAGTTTGTAGCCTTTACTATACTTTTATTCTGACTCATTCCCCCCCCCCAACCTCGACAACTTCCCTTCCGCAGGATCTTCTCAGATGCATTCCCCCATCTTTGTAAAATCAACCCTTCTGATCTGTATTGATTTTTTCAGAATTGTATGTAATTGTCCTGCCTTAAGTGCTTGGAGCCTGACTCGACTGCATTTCCTAGAACTGCTTATTGTACTTGTAATGTTTTTTGTGACTATTTATTTGACATGGAACCTTATATATGAGTATTTGTGCTTAAAGGTAACCTCCGCAGTTTTCACTAATCAAGTAAGTAAGTAAATAAATAGATAAATTCCTTCAGGGGACCATTACAAGGGAGGTACAGAGTACTTTCTCCTACCTTGGAAGCCTGAGTTCTTGACCCCCCAGTTTGCTCCACAACCCTTGGAATTTTCCGGGAATTCGACCTGGAAACCAGAGGAATCCCCCAGTTCTGTTCTTGGCCCAGTTGACCAAAGTTCAGTTTTACCATTCTACAGTATTACAGCATGTGACCAGTTGCTGTGGTTCAGTCCCTCCCAAGTTATACCACAGTCATCAGCTTTGTACACGAAGCTTAGTCAGAGACACAGTCATAGGGGGCACAGGGGCATTTACCCTCAGACCCCACCTTGACATGAGCAATCCAAGAATATCTGGCCCATCCATCTAGTACAGCAGCCTAGGTCCAAATTTACTGTACAATTTTGTCATCTAGGATATGTAATATATACAACAGAAATTCTCTATAAGCACAATGCCTGATTTCAAGGTTTTATCCCACAATATGAATAGCCCATTCACTCTGGTGAAGAGATAGAAAGTAATCTGGGCACTTAAAGGGGAACTAAACATTGCAGGGTCACTTACATGGTGAAAGCCTATGAAAAGATCTTTCAAATGAGGTATTGGGTTTGCCTGTGAAGGACAGGAGTCTTGAGATATAAATAGCTAAGTAATATGTAGATCAAATCAAAGCAACGGCCATTTCATGTAGTCTTAAAAACAGGAAGTGATGTCACAGAAGAGCAAGCTGCATGTTGTTAATTACAGCTTGCCCCTTAGTGACATCATTTTCTGTTTTAAGATTGTATGAAATGGCTGGTGCCTTGTTTTGATTTATAGATTTAAATATTCATATCTTGGGCTTTTGATACCTACAAGGAAGCCCAATACCTCTTTCAATACAACTTTTCATGGGCTTTCACAATTTGAGCAATCCCTGCAATGTTTACTTTCCTTTAAAGAGCACCTTTCATGATGGTCCAAAAAGTTACAGCTAGTAGTCATTATACGCAGTACTAGACCTGAAAGGGTGTGTGCATTTGTTATTTTTGGCCAAGGTTTACTCTGCCTTCCATAATTTGGATTTGTTTTGGAGCCCTGCCGTACTTGCCTTTGCTGTTTAGCTGCTGTGCCCTGATGATATCACTATAGAGCAGTGGAGTGACTCACACTGTGCAGCACCGTGCAGTTGCAACATTGTTGCAAGGGAAAACTACCGGTACTCGGTGTACATACTGTTTTCCCCCTTCCCCAAGACACCCTGTTCCCTGTTAGCAATGCATTATGCCAAAATCCAAATGCCTTGTCAGTATGTTTTTTTTTTTGTTTGTTTGTTACATTGACTCTGCCCTATAGTGATGTCAGCAATACAACCCTGGGCCCACTGCAGCACCAGGCTTGCTATAGAAGCTCGGGTACACCCTGCAGTTTTTAGCAGCTCAGAATGCAAAAACTAACTGCAGCGGACAGTAATGAAATACAATTCCAAAATCAGTGCAAGAAGGGGTAATTTATGCATGAAAGTCAAAAGGACTATGAAAGGTGCTGTTTAAGGAGCAACACCCCTAAACCGTAATATCTGCAGAGACTCAACTTACCAGTACAGAACCTCAGAAACTATTAAAATTTGGATTTGAGCATACAGTAGAGTGAGCCAATAAAAACTGCAGATGCAGGAGAACGGTGATACTGATCCCCAAGCATTCCCCATTTAAACTAAACTCCACCTACATAGATAGAGAGGGCAGATTAGCCTTAGCAATGGGCACATTACACAACAAACAAATAACAATAGGCAGTGTTTATGTACCTCCAAGGAGTGATACATCCACAATCCAACAACTGACAGAGGTCATCCTGAAGCATCACCCAGAGGCCCACCTTTTGAGAGGTGAATTTACTATCAAGTAACCCATGTCTAACACCCTCCATGGCAGGCCCGAGACAACAGAGGCTCTCCTTAAAAGATCTGAACCTAGTGGATATGTGGTGCCATTCACACCTCAGAGATCGCCAATATTCATTCTACTCCCACTCACATCATCATCACTACTCTAGATTAGATTTTTTCTCATTAGTGAACATGTGGACTGGGTGACATACACTCAGATAGGTATGATAGCATTATCAGATCATGCTCCCGTCTCAGTCCACCTGCAGACCCCAACATTTAAAAAAGTAGGTTTAATATCTCATTATTAAAAAATCCAGAGTTCATATCCATGCAGGAGGAAAATATCCTTAGAATCATTAGGGAAAATGATACCCCCCAAGATATCCGCCTTGCTTCTGTGGGATACAGTCAAGACAATTGTAACTCCTAGGTGGTGCTATCCCAAGGGCTACTACCCCTGCCTGCTTGGCTAGTAGCAGGTTAAGGGGCCTGAATTCTGAAATGGGTGCCTCCACTCGGAGGTCAGGGTTGGTAGTGGTCAAGCTACCCTGGGCACAGCCCTCCAGCACACTGTAACCCCCTTCTTTCCCCTCTAGTGGCCTGAACACTGTACAATAATCACTTTCACAATACCCCTGGTACACCACACAAGTACCCACACTGTTTTCACTTACCACCAGGGCTGGTTCCTCTGGCTCGACCCTGGGGACCCCCTAAAACAAGGTTATGCACAGCAAATAGCAACAGTACAGTACATTGAGCACAAACTGGAACCACAGTCAGATTACATGCAGAAAAAGTTTGATCTGATTTATTCAGGGGACTTGAACAAGGAAGGGGCAAAATCAGGTTAATTAGCTTAAAGGTTATATCAATCAAGCAGTTATGCATGCGCTTTGAGTCCCCACACACAGTCACACCTCTGGGTACCCAGGTAGAAGAGATAGGCTATCAGGATTGTTGCCGGGGTTGCAACTGGTTGGGGCCCTGTGATGGAAAATACAACATGCACAGTACACAATATTTGTAATCCGGAGCCAGAGGGCTCAGTTCGTAAAGGAAACGGAACAACAAGACAATCAGATGACACACTCAGATTAAGCTGTTGTTGCAGGGAGCTACCCTGGTATTTACTCATGATACCCAAGACTGGACACAGGCTGGACGAAAATCGAGACTGCAGGTGGTTGATCTGGAATGCCAGGAGTAGCAGGGCCCACATGAGTCGCCGAGGCGTCGTTCCTGTTCAAGCGTGGAGCAGCGGGCTGATCCCCAGGCAGGTCTCTCGTCAATGGCTTCTCTGTGCAGTGGATAGTCTGGCTTGGCCAGTCTGGCAAGGCCCAGACTGCATGAAGACAAATTTGGATGCAGTCTGTTTTGGGCTGGATACAGCTTCCAGCAAGCAGAACACAGTTCACACAGTGGGGAACTAACTCACAACCCACTAGCAGCTCATAGCACATTTACATGTACGGGAATTCTACTGTACCAAGCAAAGCGCTCCCTGGTCACAATCGCAAAGTCTCTGCACACATCAGGAGCTTAGGGGTAGCTGGAACTCCTGACAGGCCGATCGCATTCAGCAAAATCTTCGGTCTTCTTCAGGTTGAGCCTGGCCCACTTCAGTAGCTTACTTTAGTCACACAAACTTGGATTTAGTCCAAAATAATTCTTGTTTCTCCCTCTCAGGAGCAGCAGCAGACATGCAAGCCAAAAACTCAGCCCTTTCACAGTTTTCCCATGCGAATCCACTCAGGATTGCTGCCCAAAATACACTTGAGCTCTTCTCATTTCACTTCCCAGCTCAGAACTAACTAAAAACTGCAAGCAGCCCAGGACTTCCCCAAGATCCAAAAGACTCGGTTGGCTGATTTGGCTGTCAGTCAAAGCAAGAGCTCCCACCTTCAGTTGCCAAAAAGGTGCAAAAAGTTCAAAACTACAATTCCTACAGATTTTGACTTCAGACAGCTCCTGTAGTCTGGCTACATTTTAGGTCCCACCAGAACTGATTGGGCCATTTTGCAGTCCAGGACCAAGTTAGTGGAGATATTAGTGGAGACAAACAAAACAGTCCTTGCTGCAAAGAAAACAGGTTAGACAAACTACATTATCATTATCACTCCAAATGATTTTCAGCAAATAGTTACATCTTTCAACAGAGCTCCCTCTCAGATTACTTATGCTGCAATCAGGCAGCTCTTAAAGAGACAGTACACAGAGGCTATACAGGCTCTGGTAATCACATTTAAACTGCTAAAATGCAGGACACCAGCCTGGCAATGAGCATTTAGGCAAGCCCAAGGAATACTTTTTGGGAACCCCCATTTATAGGGGGTTACACAATCATACACGGGAGATCATAGCATACGCATCTCACAAGAAACGTAGACGGAAGAGCAACTACAGCAATTCCAAGAAAAACTGCAATTTGTGTAGCTCACACACATGCAAAGGGATCACTCCCTAACACGCTAAGTTAAACAAACCCAACAAAATGGAGCAAACACTCCTTTGGCTACACCAAACATATTATTGGGGTGTGGTGGGGGATGCGGGCAGCTAAAATACTAGCACATCCCCACCAGCAACAATGATGAGCAGTGACCATAATCAAATTGATAGACCCTACATCAGGACAGGTGCACAGCTGAACAACAGACATACTCTGAATACTTCAGCAATACTATACCTCTCTTTACACACAAGATATATCTCCCCTGCTAGAGTCCATCCAGAGCTACGTGGACAAACTGACCCTACCTACTTTAACAAACGAATGTCAAGCGCTTCTCCAACCTATTTCAGCCCAAGAACTCCTTACAATCATTAAGGCCCTCAAAAATATAAAAATGGCAGGGCCAGATGGGTACGGGGCTGAAGTTTATAAAGTCTTTCGGCATATCACACAAGGAACCCTACTGAAGACATTTAGAGAATACCAGACTATGGCATCCTGTCCCACATCTTGGAGATATGCCAACATCTCTGCAATACTTAAACCACAGAATGATGCAACAACTTGTGACTTCTACTGCCAATATCAGTTCTGAATATGGACTACAAACTATTCACCAGTATAGTGGCATATCGCCTGTACCCCATCTTGCCTAAACTAATAGATCCCAACCAGTCTGGTTTTATTTGAAAAAGACAAACCACACAATGACACTAAAATGGAGGCCCTTCAGATCTGCTTTCGTTCCACCTCCATGTTAAAGTCCACATGCCCCAATAAATGGAGCAGTTCAAGTATAAAATATTGGAGGGTCCAGCTCTGTGCAGATCTGACAGATCTCTATTGAATGAACTACACTGGCCTGTAACAGGGAATTATTTACTTATTTTTTTCAGTAAGTACTTTGTTGTCTTTTGTCATTTTTCTTCCCAGTCCTGACCCTGTGCATCCCCAACATGACACATGCGTGTGGAGGCACGCGCACGTCACGCCCTATGGGACACTCCACCTTACCAGTCACCTGTTAACCACCTGCTCCTGCCACCGGACCTCCATCTGGTGATGTCAGGACTATGGATGGGTGACCCACCCACCTGGAAGAGGAGAGCCAATGCTCGATCCTGCTCCCACCCCCCACCCCCCGTGCCAGCACCCCGATGACCCGAGTCTATTCCTAAACTTGGGTTGCCGGCGTGGTGTGAGGTGTGGCGTTCAGCGCCTCAACCCTCAGTGCCACCGAGCCAGTCTGTAACAGGGAATTAGAGAGGGCCTTCAACACTGGCAAACACTCCCTCTCACACATGTAAACAGATTCCACCCAATCAGAATAAACATCCTTCCAAGATTTTTATATTTGATCCATATGATTCTACTCATGCCTTCAAACATGGAATTTCAGAAAAGGAACAAACTGATCTCCAGGTTCCTTTGGGGGAGGGTGGCAGGCCAAGGGTAGCATATTGGAAGCTTCAGTTACCAAAAATTAAGGGAGGATAGACATACTTGTTAAGAAGGGAACTCCCATTGACTGTGTCTGTCATCTTAAATATGACACATACCATGATGGGGAAGCTGTGAGGGGTTGCAATCATCCAAGATATTATCTATGTAAGCCCCCTACTCCCGATGTCTAGGGGTATCCAGATGGTAAACTTGGTGGAAGGGGGGCACTGTACAACCACAAAAACATAGTCCAGAAATACAACAGGAAAACAGTACCTGGATTTCCTTGGGTGCTGCAGGTGATGAATTGGGGGGGGGGGGGTGCCCTCGGTCCTTCTGGGTGGCAAACTGGAATACTGAAGGGATGACAATGACCTTCACCAGCCTGGCCTTGCCAACTTCGCCCGCAGGTCTTTGTAGGCTGTTGTCACCAGGCAGGCCTCTCGACGCCTTCCTCGGTGGCGATCAGGATTCAAATCAAATGGGGTGTCACCCTAGAACACACACTGGGAACTGGCTGTGGATGCAAACTTCTTTTAGCAGCAAAACAGTTCATCCGACAAATGAGGCAAACACCAGAACTGCAGAAAACAGGGGATCCTATTTAATGAACAGATTGATAAAACAGGAACAGTTGCTCCATTGAGCAGTAAAACACAAAATAGGTTGCTTAGGACTGTGCAGGTCATATCGAAGCTAATGGTGCTCTGGACCGAGGAGATCACAAACATGAGCAAATTAGTTCAGGCAGCTACCCATGGCCTAGGCAGCTAGAGTTCCAATGCAGGCAGCATAACTTGTGGCCGAACAGGCCCTAAAAACAGCAGGTAGCAAATTTGTGGCTGAACAGGCCCTTAAAAACAGCAGCTAGCAACACAACTTTCCTTTCCTCTAGTTTCTTTCTCCACTCCCAGTGAGGAGCATGGATCTCAAGGGGATGGCCCACCCGGCAAAGACCACCCTCTTCATCCCCTCCTCCCTCCATGTCCACTGAGTCCAAACCTCTGAAGGGCGCCTGGCCAGACCTACAGCCACCCTCAGAGTGGGCTCCTTTAGGGCACAGAGCCCAGAAATAACAGACCTAACCAGAGGGGCAGACTAGGACCAAGGGGGTGTCCAGGACCCCTGGCCCACCACTTCAACCCCCTCACCTTATGTCTGTCTCCTCTGAATGTGCTCACTGGCAGGCAGCCTCTTTACTCTCTCTATCCCCTTCAAGGGACCAAAGTTGTAGACTGGCCCCACACAGGGCTCCCAAACAGATGACTGCTGCCATGTCTTTTTCCCCGACTCAACTGAGCTGCCCAATGAAAAAACAAAAACATCTGGCCACATGGCTGAGTAGGTGAATGCCATGCTCTGACCTTCTCTTCTCACTGGCTCCCTCTTGAATCTTCCCGTAAACTCCTGTCTCTCCCTTATATCCCTTCCAAAATGCCCAAACCCCATTGAGGTCCACTCATGGACCGATCCACAGGCGCCAAAACACTGTCCCTCTCAAAACTTCTGCTGGCCTGGTGGTGCCCAGGGGTTGGTAGCGGAAACGCCACACCTTGCATGTGCTGGTGACCTGGGTTCATGAGCGGACTCGGACGCGGGGGCTGGCAGGGGAAGGAAGGATTGAGCATCCTCGACAGCTCTCCTTCCTTGAGGTGGGTGAGGATACATGTGCGCTACTGGCGACGCACCCAGCGGAGGCTGGGCGTCCAGCAAGCGTGTGGTGGACAGGGGAGAAGCGGCAGGCGTCTGCATGTAGTGCGCTGGCGTCGTTACACGTCCGGCTCTCCAGGGGCATATAATATACAAAATAGGGACTCCGCCTCTATGAAGCCCTCCCCGGGGGTTCCTCTCAGGTTGCCGATCCCCCAACCAGTTATTAGGACCGTGGGCTGGAATATGGGGTGCCAGCTCCGCGGCCCCATCCTCTGGGGGGTAAGCCAGGGGTGACCAGGGGAATCGGCTGACATGGAGGACCTCAGGGGGCCGTGACCAGGGTGGATACTTGGCGAGAGTATCCAAATAAAAAAAAAAAAAAGACTTCTGGGACCCGTAGTCCCAGTCAAACTGTTTACAAAGTGCCCCCCCAATCGGCGCAACCGGCACCAAAACCACACCAGAGAAAAGGAGCAGCCGTTCCTTTAAATTTTCCCTCACAGGTGGCCGTGCATGCCCAGTAGCATGGGCTGCCGAAAACTAGTTACAATTTTTATTTTTATTATTAAATTTCCTTCCGTGTCATAGGTGGTCCCGAGCCTGGCCGACCCCAGAAACCAGACCCCGGACCCGTAGCAGCTGCTCCATTAAATTTACTTTTAGTGGCATCTACACATGTGCCCTTAAGCGCGGCTACCATTACTATTTATATTCCGTGGTCCCATTGTCATGGCAAGCCTCAGAACTAAGAAAATGCCCCAAAGTGCGCCCAGAGGTGTGGAAACAACAGTGCGGTGCCTGACCCCACTGCAAAAGGCCAGGAACCACCATGGGGCGGTCGGAGTCGTGAAGAGTCACCCGTGGACCAAACGGGTCCGAATCCTTCCAGAGCCATGGACAACAGCACCGTGGGGAAATCTGAGGACTGCCTACATGGAAGTAAGCCCATTTGGGGGGCTTACATCTAAGCTGGCAGTGAATCACTAGTTTTTTCTGGAGGCAGTTATCTTGACATTCGTACCCTCCGCCCTGAAGTTTTCAATACAACCATTTAAGTGCTTCCTTATTATTTCTCAGTGAGTGACAGTGTGTTCATTGCGCTTGGCTGACGGAGATAGAAACATAGAAACATAGACTTTGACGGCAGATAAGGACCACTTGGCCCACCCAGTCTGCCCATTTCCCTACCTATTGGATAAGCTGCAGATTCTAGTTAACCAGCAGCCTACTTCCTGCAACCCTCCACTATAATTGCCTTATGTCTGTCCCATGCATGTTTGAATTCCCCACTGTTTTAGATCCCACAACCTCTCCAGGAAGGCGGTTCCATGCATCCACCACTCTCCGTGAAAAAAATTTCCTCACATTACCCTGAGGTTGTCCCCCTCTAACTTTAAATTGTGCCCCTTGTTCTTACACATCTCTTTTCTGAAAGATGCTACCCTCCTAGACTTTGTTGATTCCCTTGAGGTATTTAAAAGTTTCTTTCATGTCCCCCTGTCCCTCCTTTCATCAAGGGTATACATATTAAGCTCTCAGCCTCTCTTCATATGGTTTCTGATGTAGACCCTGCACCATTTTAGTTGCCCTCCTCTGGACTGCTTCCATCCTGTCTATGTCCTTGCGTAGATGAGCTCTCCAAAACTGCACGCAGTACTCCAGATGGGGTCTCACCAACTGTCTGTACAGAGGGATAACCACTCCCCTTTTTCTACTTGTGTTGCCCCTCCCTGTGCATCCCAGTATCCCCCTGGCTCTCCTTATCGACTTCTCACATTGCTTACAAGAGAGTACAAGACACACAGGGAATAATCACTCCTTTCATCTGGTCTTGCTTAGGTGACATTAAAACAGTGTTCTTTCTTAACGAGGGTGAGGAAGAGACTCCTCATATTTGCCACTGTACGTTTCGGCAGCTCCTCACTTAAGCCCTCTCTGATGACCAGCACTGGGAAGTTATTTATTGCCTGATGTATTAGCATTACACTTGTTTAAAATGCTATTAACTTTGTGATATTTTGATTAAATACAATATTGTTGGGCTCTTATTTTTTCAGTTGGACATTCTGCCTCAGTAAATAATGGCATATTTGCAGACTGCGCCTAAAGTGTCTAACTATCTTGCTACCCACCACTGCTGTTGAAAGTTCAAGTGATGTTTATGTTTGTTTAGACGGAAGTTCACACAGTTCAGGTCTCCCAGTTTAGGAATTCAATATCCTGTGGAGGAAGGCTGTCCCCCAGCCCTTCAGCATTACGAATGGGACTTATTCTGATTCCTTTTATACTGGAATGATAGACAGTTTACCCGCTGTCTTGGGGGGGAGGCAGTGGACTGGGAGAGGAGAGACCGTTGGCCCTTTTCATTTCTGTCTGGGTCCTTTCCAGGGCTTTGACTATATAGTTTCTCCTTGTGTAGGAGAACAAAGAGTTTATCGTTGTGTCACCTGTTAAACTATATTTTAGCAGTCCTCTCCACAATCCTTTCAGAAGATCATGGCTGAAGGAATATCTTGATCCTAGCTCCTTTAATTTATTTTTTTTATTGTTTTTTTCACTCCTCCGGTCCGAGTCGGCACTTCCTCCTGCCGTCCACCCAGTCCCGTCCCCTGACCTTCAAGCACCTACCTTGAACTCCCACAGGTTACTCAACATGGCATGGTGGTGGGGAGCCCTCAACTCAACCCACCAGGACCAGATCCAGTGTCGGGAGGTGCCTTCTCGGGGGCGGCGCCTACAGTGGATGGCCATCATGTTGCTCGAACCCGGATCGCTGTGTTCCACTTTTCTGTGGAGGGGAGCTTGAGCCGCGCATGCGTCCACACAAAGCACATTGGTTGGCTGCTCCGCCTCTGTGCCCCACTGTACAAGATCTGGAGTGCCAACACCTAGCCGCTGCTAGGTGTTAGGCAGGCGCTGGTCTCTGTTTCCCACCCTCCCCAGGAGAGGAGAGCTGTCCTCCAGACGCTCAATCCTCTCCCATGCTGGCCGACCCCCGGTGACCTGCTCGCACCACTAACAAGGGTTGCTGGCGTGGCTGGAGGTAAGGCATCACTGCCTCAGCCCTTCATGCCACTGGGCCGGCATATCTCCTTAAATTTACACACACGGGCAGAACTGCCCAAGGTCACTGTTCTAAATAAAAGTTATTATTGTTCCATAATATCCATATTGTAACAGTTTAGAGCACTCACCACCCCATAAGAGGGACGCTGGAGACCACAAATTTACTCACACAACATTTATTTTATGCAGATGCAGACACATGTTTCTACCTCACATGTTCTGAACCATGTAATTCTTTCTCAAAGGCATAATGACACTTCACGGTGACCACCATATGTACAATTACTAACAACCATGTGATCCTATGACCTCACTAAATTGGTGTTAACCCATTGGCTAAAAACATAATTTTTAATTAAATCACTTAAAACCTCTTCCATAGTAGATAAAGTTAAAAACAATTTTTAAACATACTATTTTATACATATAAATTCCTATTTCTATCATTCAGTAGCTAACGTCCAAATGTGCGGTATAAAAAACATTGTGAGGAGAGATATAACAAACAGACGAAAAACATAAAAGACATTACAAAGGAGAAAAGGGGAGGAGGGGGGGAAGGAAAAGGAAAGGAGGGTTATATTGGGATGGAAGGGGGAAAGGGAAACAGGGCTGGGATAAGGGAAATGATGCCCTAGTAATAAGGCAACATAAAATGACAGGACCTACAATTAACAACAGAAGAAAGGGGGAACTCATGCTCGACTATGCAACGGACTGATTTCTCTCTACTAACATTTTACCACAGTATCAAAAAACATGCTTAAACCATATAATTAATGAGCACGCATATCCTATACATAACTAATATTTCAAATATTTAGTTATAGCAGCATCAAAATAAAGTTAAAAAAACTCAGACCTACGTGACTTGCTCACTATTCATATCTTGGCTGAATCTAAGCATGGAAATGCTATTCATACTAATGGAATGGGGTGGGGGGATCAAATAATTCTTCTGGAGAAAATCAGAATAAAGTGTCTGAGGAGTACAATCCTTATAACATTTATTTTCTCTTTTTCAAAAGCGACTTAATATCCAGATGAGTATTTAAAACACTTTTTTGTTGGCTCTCAGTGTTAATATCCAGAAGTTTTCTCAAAGAAGCATTAGGTTGTCAAAATCTCTTCCCCCAACCCCCTGTGGATTCCTGCTCACCTTGTCTATAGCTAGAAATTTAAGAGTGATGTTCCATCCCACCACTGGTTTTCACCTGCACTGCTGTTGCATAGATATCATCTTGCCTTTCAATGGCCCTGATGTGTTCTCCCACTGGCACTTTAAAATTGCGGGTGGTCTTACCCATGTAAAATGTGGAACAATTACATGTTGCCAAATAGATAACGCCCATTGTATTGCAAGTGATACATTGTCTGATTTGAAAAGTTCCATTAACATTGCAACTACTGAAATCTTTTGCAGGAGCTATGTGTCTGCAGTGTACACAGTTATGGCATTTAAAACATCCCTGTGGTGCCTTAGGACATGTGTTTATGGGAGTATCTCTAAAATGGCTATGTACTACCAAATCCTTGGTGGTGGGGGCCCTCTTATAGCGCATTCTTATTGGTGTCTCACTTATTTCTCTCAGACCAGGATCTGCTGACAAGATATGCCAGTGTTTCTCTAAAATCACTTCTAGGGACCTCGCTGAATTATTCCATAATATGCAGTTGCTTATGCACTGCTATATAATATCATACCTTGAACCGTCGTGGCATCCTCAGCTTCTTCTGGCACTCGTGGTGCTCGTCATTCTTGACTTCCCTTTCCCATATTTGTCAGGATCTATCCATGACCAGTGAGGCTTGACACTTTATGAAGTAACTCCTCCTCCTCCCAGTTGGGACAGGCTGGATTTTTAGGACCTAGCCCGGCTCCCTAGAGGGCAGTTTTCTCAGCCCTCCTACCTTGGAAGCCTTGTCTGTGCCTGTTGGCTAGTTAACCAGTTTATTTTGGTTGTTCATTCTTTTTTTTTTTTTTTTTTTTAAATATAGCCTTTTATTTTATTTTGAGGTAGAATATCACATACATGATCACATTTTATGCAACATGTTAATTGTTGAGGTTCCATGATACAGCTCATACAGGCCATTAATTTACAGGCATTTGATTTATACACGTTGGACTGTTTAACATATCCCTGTGGTACATGTTATTGTCTTTCATTATTTGGTTCTTAGGTCAAAATAAGATCTCATCGACTATAGTCTTAAATAAACAATAATATTCCCTTGCTTCCCCCTCCCATCTTTTCCAGATCAACATCTCTCTCAAACTGGGTCTCCTCCCCTTAGCAGCAGACACCCCAGAATAATATATTATCCCAACTGTGATTAGCATGAAATACATAGGATTATCCTTTTTTGGTTTCATGGTACAAAGTCTGAGTAAGTCTCTAATTGGTATGCAACCCATAGTCCCTATCTGGTATTAAAAGTGTTAATCCTGTTATTTATCTTATATGAGAGACGTTCCAAGTTATATACTTCATAGGTGAGGTTTCTCCAAGAGGCTTTATCAGGGGCCGTTTTAGTGAGCCATAATCTGGTAATAACTTTTTTAGCTATTAGGATTAAAAGTGTGACCAGTTCATATTTATGCCAGCTAATCTGTATGTCCTGTGGAGGTGTTTCTGTCAGGATAAATCCTGGAGTAAATAGATCAGGTACGCCCAAAATATTGTTAAGTTCCACTGTGATATCTCTCCAAAAGTCTGATAGAAGGGGACAGGCCCAAAATATATGTTCTTGGCCTGCAGGAGAATGCCCACATCCTCTCCAGCAGAGACTACCATTTGGTGCTCCCAGTTTTAGCTGAATATCTGGGGTTCTAAAGAATCTAACCCTGGTCTTCCAGGCAAACTCCCTCCAATAAGATGATGATGAGTTTTTAGAATAAAAGTAGGTAGATTGTAACCATCTGTCTGGGTCTAGTTCTATTTTAAGTTCTCTTGCCCATCTGGCTCTCACTTGGTCATGTTCCTGTGTGGACATAGGGCGAATTGCCAGATAAATATTACTAATAATGTGTTCCTGAGATCTACCTTCCATAGCCTGGATAATCAATTGTACCCTCTTGGTTGTTCATTCTATGTTGTTGTGCCAATGAGGGATTGCTAGAGATTCCCAGAGTTTGTCTTCAGTCATCTGGGGCCAGAGCTTTCTCCTTTGTGGCACCAACCCTGTGGAATTCTCTACCTCGTCGGATTCGAGAGTGCCTGTCCACAGAGTCATTCAAGGCATCTCTGAAGAGTTATTTATTTGAACAAGCCTTTGAATAAGTCACCCTGTTGCCTTTTAACTGTTTTTATATTTGTATTTATTGTGTTGGCTGTTATTTCGTTATGTATCTGCGCTTTGATAATGTGAAAAGCGCATCATAAATAAATGATTATATGTGTTGTTCTGTTTCATGCACATGTTTTGTATATTTGTTACATGACTGCACAATTTGATTGATTTTCGATTTTATACACTGTATTATATATGTAGTTGCCTGCAGGGTGCACCCCCCCCCCCTTACTTTCATGGGACTGAGCTCTTTTGGTGCATTTGGTTGTCAGTGATTGAAGGTTTACGGGGATTTTGACCCAGAGAACAGGAGTGCCAGAGGCTATATTCCCCTTTTTTCTAAGGTATCATATAGGGTTAACTATCAAGTGAGGAACTTCTATTTAGAGGTGTTCCAATGACCCATATTAATAACATTAAAGTATACTCCCAGAATGTAAATGGGTTGAATAACTCGGTTAAGAGGTCCAAAGTGCTGGCTTCTATCAGAAATGTACACCCCATGTTTGTTTCACTCCAGGAGACACGCCTTAGTTGAAAAGAACAAAACAAATTGTGTAAATTTAGATATGCGCAGGTGATTGCTTCCTCCTTTCGGGGGGGGGGGAGGAGGAGAGATACAGCACGGCCATATTAATCCCTAGATCTCCCCCCTTACAAATTTACACCACTTATATGGACCTCGAGGGGAGGCTTGTCTTTCTTACCATCTCAATTATGTGGATTAAGGTGACTCTGGTTAGCCTCTATATACCAACAGATACCGATGTGAGCACAGCACATTTCCTTCTTCAGAAGATTGCAGAGCACCAAGTCAGAATTTGCTTATGGAAGGGGATTATAGCATGATCCTTGACCCAAGAGACACTACTAACCCAAAACCCTCTCACAAAACAGGGGCCCAGAGAGCTACTCAATCATTCCTTAAGGAGGTGAGATGGGTCGATGCCTACAGATTGATGCATCCTCACACCGGAGAATATACGGTACACATTATTCTGCCCCATATAACCTTTATACTCGTATAAATCTTTGTCACAGCTCCAGAAAACATCAACACCTAGTGCTGGACTGTCAGATCTTTCCAATCCTCTTTTCAGATTGTAACCCCCAGGGGGCGCTATCCTAAGGGCTACTACCCCTGCCTGCCTTAACTGTAACAGGGTGAAGGGCCCAGATCTGTTGGCGGGTGCCTCCACCCAGAGGTCGGGGTTAGAACAGTCGAGGTTGGCTTGGTCACAGCCCTCTGGGTAGCTGCAACCCCCCTTTCTTCCCACTAGTGGCCCACACAGTTCAGTTACAGTGTCCTTACCATAGACACTTACCCCCCGGCTCGATCCACTCAGCTCACTCCGGGGACTCTGAAAAGTAAGGTACAGTTACACAATATTTACTGTGCAGAATTTCACCATTAATACACAAACTAGCCAGTGCGCGTTTGCAGAACAAGCAATCTGATTTATTTAAGGGGAGATAACAAGGACCGGGGGAAATCAGGGTGATAAGCTTACCACTACAATATATGCGTATCTACGTAGGGTTCTGTGCACAGGCCTAACCTATAAGATACTGTCTATGGGTATCCAAGCCCTAAAGGCTAGTTCCTCGATGCAGCTGGTTGAGGATCTGACACAAATGAGCATTTAAATTCCTACGAAGATTAGAGGGAGCCAGCAGGCTCAGTTAATATAGTCAGCAAAGTAACCAGAAGATCTTGCCCTTGCTAGGAACCTTTAACAGGGAGCTACCCTGATTTAGTACTCACGACTCCAGAGGAAAAAAACGCTCTCACACCACTCGCAGGGCCGAGCCTGAGCTTTAGACACTTCTCCACACATTTATATGCAAAGCAACAGAGGGGTACCTTACCAGGGAGCTGCTCCTATGGCCCGACCGAACACACCGTTACTCGAGAGTCTCACTGCAGCTTCACCTTCCTGACAGACCGAGCATGATTCAGCAGATTCTCCAGTCCTCTAGAGGTTGAGCCTGGTAGGTAGCTGGTGCTTGTGCACAGCCTTCTCTGACCGCTGCCCCAGGGATTTAGTCCGGAGATCGCTGGTGATTCAAACAGCTGCCTCAGGCCTTTCACGCACTTCCCGTGTGAACACTCAACTGCGCAGGAGCCCAGAGCTCCTTCCTCATCCACAGCCACAATGCCTCTGCCCCTTGACAACATGGGGCCATCCTCTCTGCTTGAGCGCCACCCAATCCCATTGGCTGGCTACAGATGCCAGTCACTTAGTCCTGCTTTCAGTGGTGCGAAAAAGGCGCCATGGTCTAGCCTTCACTTCCCACATTACCAGCAGTATCCCCATTGGTCCGTCGGCTCCCCAGAGAGCCCTCATTCTGGTTGGTCACCAGTTACTCCATCTGCGATACTCCCTGCCCCTATTGGACCCTTCAGAACGTCCTGGTCCAAAATGGAGGGGGCACAGCACACACAGTCTCAGCTGCAAAAGAAACAGGTTAAACAAACTGTAATTCCATCAACATGCTAGCTAGTCATGGCCAAACAGCTACATTATCCAAAAGGGCTCCCTCTGCACATGCAGCGACTGCCAAAAAGGGAGCGATTTCACCGCAGTGCAGGCGGGATTCGAGCAGGGGAAACCCCAGTCCCCCTTGTACAAACCTGCTGGAGCCTGCGAGCAGGCAGCTCTTAAAGAGACAGCACTGGAGGCACTCACAACACCCACATTTAGGTGGCACTGAGCCAAACACCAGTTAGGCAGGGAGCATTTAGGCAAGCTCCGAGAAGGCTTTCAGGAACCCCCATTTATGAGGGGGTTACATCCTTCCTGGCCTGGAAAGAACTTGGCGTCCGCACCAAGTAGTTACCCTTAAATCACTTTAAGGCAAAATAGTTTAAATTGACAGCACATTAAACCTTTTGTGTGTTACATACATTGGCACCGTATTTACAGTTTACTATTGGTTATGCAATATTACACATACAGACAACCTTTTGCTTTTTAAATCAGGTCATTACTTCCTGCCCATGACACCTGGAAAGAGGGGGCCCATCCCTGTCAGCCACTTGAGGGCTAACCGGGGCAGGGGTACCATACTCAGAGGGCAATACTAACAGTCTGGAGTCATTTCCTAAAGCTAGTTTGGGCAAGGAGCTCGGGGACACGTACACCCCTTTATTGACTACATTTAAAGGCAGGTCCACAGGCTGACCCAGGGACTCATAACTTAACCTTATCACAGGCCGTACTTCTCGGCCAGTGCATCTAGGGGTCTCATTAAAAGCTGCTACAGGTCCTGGCTCCATTGCCGCCTCATCTAGATTAGCAGAGGGAACCTCTACAGGAGAAAGGGACCCCGTACCCATAGTACTTTCGGGGACAGGACCCTCTATATCAGGACCCACACTACTTGTCTCAACTGGGGACAGCTCGGATACTGGCAAGGAACCATCAGGGCACTCAAAATATTCTTCAGGTTCTGGCATATGGCTGGCTTGCTCCCCCACATCACTTCCTTCTTTGGAAAAGTCAGATAGTTCAGCCAGGCCAGACAGTTCAGCCAGGCTCAAGGACCCCACCCCCTCGGCTTGGAGGCCACTCATGTCATCCTCTGGGAGCATTGGCTCCAGAGACAGAGCTGGGGGCTCAGACAGCCCAGAAAGCCCAACTTCGTCTCCAGAGTTAATTAGGGGATTGCCCCAAAACAGTTGGCTCAGTTCATAAGAGGGATAGTATTCAATATTATTCTCACTGTCTTCAGACACAGACTGACAATCATCTTCATCAGAGGGGGTTGTAGAAGGCCTTCTTAGTTTGCTTGCTGAAGAATCAGGTGGTCTGGGTTTTTTCTTGGCAGCAGCTCTAGTTATAGGCCTGGACGGTGGGGCATTTTGAGGTTCAGCTTCTATCAAGATTTGCCTGATTGGCAGCAGATGATTTCTGTGTATAGTTTTCACAGCTTTTGAATTGTTTTCAGGCCGCACTTTATATATGGGTAAATCTGCCAGTTTTCCCATAACAATATGAGGGAGGTGATGCCTTCTGCCAGCAATCTTATGTTTGCCATGCAGTCCCAAATTCTTCAATAGCACTCTATCCCCTTCTCTCAGTTCCATCGCTTTCACTTTCTTATCATACCTCTCCTTATTGGCCAGGTTTCGCTTAGCAGCCATGGTCTGGGCCAGTTGGTAGGCATGGTTTAATTGGGCCTTCAACTTCTGTACATACTGTAGGTGATTTGCTGCTTGTACTCCATCAGGGGAAACCCCAAAACACACATCCACTGGCAGTCTAGCCTCTCTCCCAAACATCAGTCGGTACGGGGAATATCCAGTGGCATCACTTTTGGTGCAGTTGTAAGCATGTACCAAGGTGCTAATCTGCTGGCTCCATCTAGGCTTGTCCTTAGGTTGCAGTGTGCCCAACATATCAAGCAATGTGCGGTTAAACCTTTCAGGTTGAGGATCTCCTTGGGGATGATACGGGGTGGTTCTTGACTTTCGTACTCCCCACAAGGATAACATTTCTTTAATCAGGTGGCTCTCAAAGTCCCTCCCCTGGATCGGAATGGATTCTCTGGGGAGCCCCATAGTGGACAAAGAAGTTTTCAACAAGTACTTTAGCCACCGTGGTTGCTTTCTGATCTTTAGTAGGAAAAGCCTGTGCATACCGGGTAAAATGATCAGTGACCACCAATATGTTGCTGATATTTTTCAGATCAGATTCTAAGCTCAGGAAATCAATGCAGACCAACTCCATGGGGGCACTGGTAGTGATATTGACCATGGGGGCAGCTCTCTGAGGTAGGGCTTTTCTTTGCAAACAGCGGCCACAGGTCTTGACATACTGCTCTATGTCTGCACTCATTTTTGGCAGTAGAATTGGGTCCGTACCAGGTCAAGAGTTCAGTCTATGCCAAGATGCCCCATGTGGTCATGCAGGGACCTCAACACCAGTCCTCTAAAAGCGGTGGGCAACACCAGTTGTTGTTTGTCTATTCACCCCTCTTTGTCTATGGTCTCCCTATATAACAGTCTATTGTTCAACTTCAATTTTGGACCTTCTTTGTATAACAGGGCAGTTCTCAATTCAGCGGACCGCAGTTGGGACACGTCTCTCCCTGCTTGCAGAGCCTCCAAAGCAGTTTTTATCATGGGGTCTCGGGATTGAGCCCGTTGGAAACTATCATTGTTGAATTGGGGCAGCGCACTAGTGTCTAAGGCAGAAAAATGACAGTAAGCAGCAGGTATGCAGTTCTCGGATGGCTTCAAGCAATCCACCATGCAGTCCACAGCATCAGGCGACACCTGTTCCTCCTTGTCAAATTTTTGGCAAAGGGCTCTTATGTGAGGTTCTGACAACCTGACCCAGTCAGTCCAGGGCACAGGCCTCCGAGAGAGAGCATCTGCATCTATATGGTTTAGGCCGGCTCTGTACTCAACAGCATAGTCACAGGTGGCCAACGCAGAGCGCTACCTATGGCCAGTGGCATTCAACTTGGCTGAGGTCTGCACATATGTCAAAGGATTGTTATCAGTCTTCACCAATATCTTGGCACCGTACAAGTAGTCATGAAATTGATTAACAATGGCCCACTTCAGGGCCAGGAACTCTAATTTGTGCACTGGATAGTTTTTTTCTGAGGGAGTCAGACTTCTGCTGGCAAAAGCTACAGGTCTCAGCCCATTTGGGTGCTCCTGATACAAGACAGCCCCCAATCCTTGTAGACTGGCGTCAGTGTGGAGAACGTACGGCTTGGCCGGGTCAGCATAGACCAGCACTGGGGCATGGGTAAGTTGATATATGATGTCATAGAAAGCTTCCTCACACTCAGTAGTCCAGCGGTTTCCAAACACATCATTCGGACAAAAATACTTCTTCTCCATCTCAGAGTGCACAACTTTCTTATACTTTTTGTGGATGGGAGGGTACCCCTGAGTAAGGTTAAGGAGGGGCCGGGTCACTCGAGAAAAATCTTTGACAAACCGCCTATAATATCCACAAAACCCCAGGAACCATTGCAGCTCTTTCAAATTCTTTGGCTGAGGCCAAGTAGTCAAAGCCTCCACTTTGCTGGGGTCAGTCTCTGTGCCTTCAGTGGATACTATGTGGCCCACATACTTCACAGAAGTTTGAAAGAATTGGCACTTGTCTATAGATAACTTGAGACCAAAATCCTCCAGCCGATCCAGGACCTTGAACAATCGACTTTCATGTTCTTCCAACGAGCTGCCAAACACTATGACATCATCTAAGTAAACCAAACACTCGAGCAAATTCATGTCCCCCGCAGCACGTTCCATCAGGCGCTGAAAGGTAGCTGGGGCACCTGAAATCCCTTGAGGCATCTGGATAAACTCATAGAAACCTAGGGGGAAAACAAACGCAGTCTTCTCTCGGTCCTCTGGAGCCATTGGGATCTGATAGTACCCACTGCGGAGATCTAACATAGAGAACCACTTACTGCCGTTCAGACAGTCCAAGGCATCCTGTATGCGCGGCATGGTATACTGGTCAGGGATGGTCCGCCGGTTCAGGGTACGGTAATCCACACACATCCGAACAGCCCCATTCTTTTTTCTCACTATGACAATGGGGGAAGCATAAGGGCTCCTGGATTCTTGTATCACACCAGCAGCAAGCATCTCTTGCAGATGCCATCTCACATCATCTATATCATCAGGGGCCAAGCGCCGAGACCTCTCTTGAAAAGACCTTTCATCATGCAGTCGAATGTGGCCTTCGGCCCCCCGCACACATCCCACATCCCATTCTTTTAGGGAAAAGACCTGGTCTCTTTGGGCAAGCTTCTCACCGACCCTTACTTTCCATTCAGCAGGCAACGGGGAGTCACCAAAATCAAACAAGTCTGACGTGACTCTGTCATCCCTCCCCAAACCCTTGCTATTAGGGAGCACGGCCGTGTCCGCACAATGCACACTAGCCAGGGTGCAGCCTCTATTCACTCGAATCTCTTTGTCAGACACATTATGAACTTGAACCATCACTCTCCTGGCATAAGCATGGGCTCTAGCAGCCAAGATACTGGGTTTAACCAGCAGTCCTCCAGGCAACTTTCCTTCCCCAGGTGCATCCAGCATCAATAGTTTATTCTTGACATCCTTTTTAAGCTGAACCTCCCCTTGCAAAACACACTGGGCATTTGGGGTCAATAGCAACGGCTCCGGATCCTTCCTCTAGACAACACCCACCGGACCTTCAGGCTCTTCTTGACTAGCCTTTCTCTGAGTCTCGTAGGCCTTCTGGATCAATGCGGGTATCCTCAGTGCTCGCCCAGTCCTGGACACCTGCTTTACAGAACACAATTGCGCTAATTGGCCAAACATGTGAGCGTTGGTCCCAATCAACAAGGGTACCCCATCATACAGTCCAGTGGGTGGGCAGACTAAAGCCAAAGTTTCCACCTGTTCATCCACTCCAGCCACAGAAGTAGGAAATGACAACCAGATCCTGATATACCCCAAATACGGATAAGCCTTGTCGCTCAGTTCCCATACATGTAGACCATCCAAGGGTTGTAGTGGCACCTCAAGTAGATGTGTCTGATACCAGTCCTGAAACATAATGATCACCTGAGAGCCACTATCCAATACAACTCAGGTGGGAATCCCATTTACCCGCACTGGGGCCTCCATCGAGGGCCCGACCACATCAGACCACTCAGGGGGCACAGCATTAACAGTTGCTTGGGCATTGGCCCGAGTCACAAAACCCTTCCTGGGGGGTCGGACCTGGGCTCTGCGATGCCAAGTGATCAGTCTGCTGTTGACCTTCCTTAAATTCTCCGGCAACTGGCACTCAGTCTGGAAGTGTCCATCCTCCCCACAGTGGTAACAGAACTTGGGGTCCCAGGGGTCTCTATTTGGCTGAGGATACTTCATTTGCGGGGGGCCCTCTGGGGGACAAGGGGATTCCCCTGGGCCAGGGCATGGGTTTCTAGATAACTCAGGTTCCCCAGACCTAACAGGGTGGACAGTGGATCGCTTCAAGTCCCTCAGCAGTTCTCATAAATTCCTGACCTCGGCCCTCAATTCACTTTCTACCTGGGGATCAGAGGAAATGGCACGCACCCCTACCCCTCCCTGTAACTCTGAGGTTACATCAGGCCCTCCTGAAGGGTGGGTCTCATCAGGTTCACTAGACTTAGGGGTTTAGCTCAAATTCACAGCCCCCACATAGGGTTCCCACCCCTCTTCATCAGTCTCTACTTCTCTAATCTCCCTCATCAATTGACAGTATTCAGGCGGGGCAGCTCACCGATCATGTAACTTAAGTTTTAACAGTATCACACTGGAAAATCTAGTAGACTTTAAAACATGTTCCAACCTGACCTGGCTCAAGGCTGAGGCGGTGATCCCCCCTTTTCGGTAGGCCTTCTGTAAAGCCCTTTCCACCCTGGTGACAAAGGCGGAAAGCTTCTCATTCCTCCACTGCTTAGAAGATTTGAATTTCCATAATAAGTCTTCCCCAGTTTCTGTGCTCCTAAACACTCCCTCTAGAGCAGAAAGATACTCTGTAGCTTCCGGGCTAGTGGCCCTCAAAAACCGAATGGCTTCCAAAGCCGGACCCCACAGACCCTCCATCAGTCTCTTTCGTTTCTCCCCCTCAGAGCATTGCCACTCCTGAACTAGGGGGTGGCGTAGTCCATCCACGCCTCCAAATCATCCTCCCCTGAAGGCACGGGCACTGTGCCAGAAAAAAGTTTTAGCCTACTGTAAGAATCCAGCTGCATAGAGGGAACCACTAGGGGCGGTGGAGCCAAGATAGAACTCTTGGGGGGCTCCGGAGAGGCACCAGGGGAGGCCTGAGGGGTGGGTTCACCGGAAAGGTCCAAGGCCTGCATTAACTCTTGGGTAGTTCTCCTTCTACAGCCAACAATTTAGTAGCTTATCTTTGAAACTATTAGTCTGGGGAGACCCCCGGTGACTGACCCACTCCGTATGTGAATGACCCTCCACCCTGGTTGGGCACCCTCTGGGTAAATCATTGGGGGCACCCTTGCAGGGTCGATGGCTATGCTACACAAGAGTAGCACCTGCAAAGTCTGATCGAGTAGGTCAGCCATACGCCCCTTCACCTCTACCTTGCCTAAACACTTTACACGCTCCACGGCAGAGATAATGTCAGCGGTCGTTGTCCCCAGAGGTACATCGAGTAGTAACACAATTCTCTGAGAGTCCAGCTCTTTGGCTTCACCCCACCCCATCAGTTTATGTACCATCATCTTAATAGGGTCCAGCTTAATCTTAGCCATGATATCCCCTTCCAGTTTCTCCTTTAATTTATCCATAGTTCGGCACTTCGCCCACTCGGCCACTAGGGGACGCTAATCCCAGCGGTGCCTCCAATCTGTAACCCCCAGGGGGCGCTATCCTAAGGGCTACTACCCCTGCCTGCCTTAAGTGTAACAGGGTGAGGGGCCCAGCTCCGTTGGCAGGTGCCTCCACCCAGAGGTGGGGGTTAGAACAGTCGAGGTTGTCTTGGTCACAGCCCTCTGGGTAGCTGCAACCCCCCTTTCTTCCCACTAGTGGCCCACACAGTTCAGTTACAGTGTCCTTACCATAGACACTTACCCCCCGGCTCGATCCACTCAGCTCACTCCGGGGACCCTCTGAAAAGTAAGGTACAGTTACACAATATTTACTGTGCAGTATTTCACCATTAATACACAAACTAGCCAGTGTGTGTTTGCAGAACAAGCAATCTGATTTATTTAAGGGGAGATAACAAGGACCGGGGGAAATCAGGGTGATTAGCTTACCACTACAATATATGCATATCTACCTAGGGCTCTGTGCACAGGCCTAACCTGTAAGTTACTGTCTATGGGTACCCAAGCCCTAAAGGCTAGTTCCTCAATGCAGCTGGTTGGGGCCTTGACACAAATGAGCATTTAAATTTCTACCAAGATTAGAGGGAGCCAGCAGGCTCAGTTAATATAATCAGCAAAGTAACCAGAAGATCTTGCCCTTGCTAGGAACCTTTAACAGGGAGCTACCCTGATTTAATACTCACGACTCCAGAGGGAAAAAGGCTCTCACACCACTCGCAGGGCCGAGCCTGAGCTTTAGACACTTCTCCACACATTTATATGCAAAGCAACAGAGGGGTACCATACCAGGCAGCTGCTCCTACGGCCCGACCGAACACACCGTTACTCGGGAGTCTCACTGCAGCTTCACCTTCCCGACAGACCGAGCGCGATTCAGCAGATTCTCCAGTCCTCTACAGGTTGAGCCTGGTAGGTAGCTGGCGCTTGTGCACAGCCTCCTCTGACCGCTGCCTCGCGGATTTAGTCCGGAGATCACCGGCGATTCAAACGGCCGCCTCAGGCCTTTCACGCGGTTCCCGCGCAAACACTCAATGGCGCAGGAGCCCAGAGCTCCTTCCTCATCCACAGCCACAACGCCTCTGCCCCTTGACAACATGGGGCCATCCTCTCTGCTTGGGCGCCACCTGATCCCATTGGCTGGCTACAGATGCCAGTCACTTAGTCCTGCTTTCAGTGGTGCAAAAAAGGCGCCATGGTCTAGCCTTCACTTCCCACAATTACCAGCAGTATCCCCATTGGTCCGTCTGCTCCCCAGAGAGCCCTCATTCTGGTTGGTCACCAGTTACTCCATTTGCGATACCCCCTGCCCCTATTGGACCCTTCAGAACGTCCTGGTCCAAAATGGAGGGGCACAGCACACACAGTCTCAGCTGCAAAAGAAACAGGTTAAACAAACTGTAATTCCATCAACATGCTAGCAAGTCATGGCCAAACAGCTACATTATCTAAAAGGGCTCCCTCTGCACATACAGCGACTGCCAAAAAAGGAGCGATTTCACCGCAGTGCAGGCGGGATTCGAGCAGGGAAATCCCAGTCCCCCTTGTACAAACCCGCTGGAGCCTGCGAGCAGGCAGCTCTTAAAGAGACAGCACTGGAGGCACTCACAACACCCACATTCAGGCGGCGCTGAGCCAAACACCAGTTAGGCCGGGAGCATTTAGGCAAGCTCCGAGAAGGCTTTCAGGAACCCCCATTTATGAGGGGGTTACACGATCATGCCCCAATGCTAATGATACTGCAGTGGGGCACACAGGAAGAAACTCTCTGGTGTTTAAATAATTATTTGTTTAACATACCCCCTTTTCAGTTGATGGTTAAAGACAAGATTCCACAGATTACTTCCGACAATAACTAGGTAGGAGTAAAGCCTAGTATTCTATGAGATACTATTAAAACCGTGGCAAAATAATTCAGTTTGTCTCATATCATAAAAAAATGCAGGCTGAACAATTAGATACACTACAGGTACAATTGAAAGATCTCCAGGAGCAACATGCTAAGGGTGATTATTCAGTCACCCCTCCTTTAGAGGGGCATGCGTTCATAATGTCTAATGCAAAAACAGTGCATAGAAAACAGCTAAAACCAAAATAGCTAACAGATAGAATGTCTCACACAGCAACAGTGCAAGCAGGCCCACATGGTGTGACCAGGAAAAAAGAGGCAGGACAACAGATATGTGTGACATGTGATTTTTCTGGAGCAGAACAAGGAATGAACACTGTGCAAAGGTGAATGTGAACCAAACCCAAACCCCTACCCCCCAAACAGATGCCCAAACACACAGAGTCATCTCACACCTGGAGGGACAGGTTGAGTGCAATCCCCCTCAGGTAGTCCACAGTGGATCGCTCAGCGTAGGCTGCCACAATGCCTGCAGTTCTCCTGCTGGCATCCTTATATCTCCGCTTCACGGTTGGCACAGTGATCCTGGCAGTTAACTGTGCCAGCTTCACATTCGTGAGCTGCTGCTCAGTGCCCAGTGCCCTGATGAACCTCCAGAGGTTCAGATGGCACGCCCCAAGCCGTGCACCAAACCCCCAGTGTCACACCTCCACTGCATTTGTCATACAGGGTGTAGTATCCCGCACTACCTCGTACACATTCCAGCTGTTGATGGTGAAGAGAGGCTTCCTCCTGGCTGTACGTCGCAAAGGCCTGCCAACCCAGGTGTCCTCAAAGTAGTCCAGTAACTCCGGAAACAGGTCCTTATTGGCCTTGAAATACCCCAGCTCCTGCAGTGCATCAAATGCGGCAACAACATCACCTGGGGGAACAAATGCTAGGGCCACAACCATCCTGGCATGCAGGGCAAACTCTGGGTCATCAGTGTAGCATGCTACAAACCCCCTCTATGCACTGGCACTGCCACCACACTGCTTGGGCAAGGTGGAAGAAATGCCCATGGAGTTGGCAGCCAGGGAAGACCGTTCCAAAGGCCCACACGGCCACAAGTTCATAGTCTGTCAGAACTGACATTGGTGCAAGGCCAGGGCATAGGGTCTTGATCCTCTGGAAGGCAGCTGTGTAGGCAGTGGTGGTCCTGATGCTCATCAGAAGATACACCGCTGGGAAGGTTGTGCCCGCGATCAGCCCATGTACGTTGTACAATTGGTGGAACAGTGTGGATGTGACACTGAACATGCCATCTGTCAGGATCATGCAACAGTCCTTGAACTGCACCAGTGTCGGCTGGGTGGTGAATACTAGCAACCTGTTGTCCCCAGGGTCGCAGCTGTACTGAAGAAAGACAACTCCTGATTCCACCGTGGTGTACTCTGGTGGAATCACCAGCTCCTGCAGGGACGTTGGCTGGGATGGCAGCCTGTGTGCTGTGGTCCTGGCCCTAGCAAACATCCTCTTGATTAGGGGCATCGCTGGCAGTCTCCCCATGATGGCTGATGGCACACCGGTCATGCAGGCCACCACCATCGCGCTGCAGGTCTCATTCATCTGACAGGCACGGTCCTTGACCGCTGCAAGCACCTTCCTGGCAGCAATGTCAGCAGTATCCAGGATATGGTTGTGATTGGCCGTGTCGTGTACCACCTCCTCACCCAGTGTATGCACCCTGGCTGGGCATCGCTCCTTATCATACTCGATGCATTTCCAATACACGCGATTGATGTGTGCCCTCTCCCGCCTGTACAAAAAGCCGGTGTGGTGTAGCAGGGAGGCACCCTTCTGGCTACGGATGTAGGTAAGCGGCATCCTCACACTACAGACAATATCTACAGTCTGGATACCTGGCCTGCAGTGTGATCACCCTTATATGGAGGCCTGCTGTTTGTCTGAGTGGATGCACCTGCTGCAGGGTGCCCCCCCCCTTGCTGCAGCAGACACATACTGTGCAGGGGTGTGTGCACTGTGGCAAGGTGTGTGGCAGACAGGCCCCAACAAGGGTCAGGTGCACACCGTTAGCACGGCTTGTTCAGTGGGGCGTGGAAGCCTTGCCCCACATAGCCCACAGGTGTGCAGGATGCAGTACAAGTAGGGCTGCCACAGCCCCACCCCCATTCCCAGGTGTGTACTGCATGCTGACCCTGAAGTCATGGAGGTGAGTACAGCATGTGTGTGGTGTTATGATGTAGCAGGCTGTCCCACACTGAATGGTAGGCTACACAGAGGCTGTGCACTTCATGTCTGTGCTTGCAGGTGGTGTGGGCATCTTGATGGGCCTGCACACAGCGGCCCCTGCCAACAGCCCTGGTGTTCGCTATTGTTGCATTCCGTAGTGGCCGCCATGGGTACCCTGTGTCTGTGTGGCATGTGCCCTGTTCTTGACAGAGCCGAAGTCTGGCCACATCCTGCCCCATTGCTTCACCTGTGTCTGGCCTGCCATGCCCACCACTAGCTGCCCTGGTGCCCCAGGACCAGCACACCACAACCCTCCCGTCCCTCAGTAGCACAATGGCCCTGCATCCCTGGACCTCTGCAGTGCTGTGTGCGGAGGGCCTGTTCCTGTGTGTGTCTGCTGGCCTGCACATGCATCTGAAGTGGATTTCCACAGTGCAGCCCCAGGTGCTACAGTTGCAGAAAGAGCCATTTCGTGCGGGTGTGGGTTGCAGGGTGGCAGGTTTGCTTGCCGCCCCTGTGGTGCACTGGTGGGTTTGCAGCAGCATCGCAGGCCTGGGGGAGCCATGTACCACCTCCGCAAGTACCAGCTGGGGGCATCTGAGGGACACTTCACTTTGGTGGGGGGGTAGGCCAGTGCAGTGCCCACCCCTGCAGCCCTTTACTGGCCTGGGCTGCGGCGTTCACGCTGGGGGTGATTACGATGTTTGGTGGAGTTACTCATCCGTTGCTTGGGGTACTGGGGTGCTTTGGAAGGACACTGACAGAGGGTTGGGAGGAGGTCTGCAACGGGGTGACCGGTGGTGGGGGTCGAACAACTAGATGTCTGCAGTGTTGGGATTGTGGGGCAAAAAACTCAAGGCACTTCTTGGTGGTTTTACTGTGCAACATGTAAACACATACCTTGTAGGTCCATCCACGGGCTGGGTGCTCCTGCATGTAGGCTCTTCTGTAAGTGCAGCATGGCATACGGCTGTAGGTGCTGCATTAATGGCAGTCCTGTCCATGCATCCTGTGGCTTCCAGCATGAGGGCAGTTGTGGCATGTATGACGGAATCTGGGTGATGGTGGGTGAGTATGTGTATGCATTTGTTCACTGCGGGTATTGAACCTGTGTCTGACAATGCTGGCTGCCTTTTTCCTGAACGTGTATCCACACCCGCTACACCACGGGTGCTGCTGAGTGGTGTGAGCTCGCCTCTGTCTCCCAAGGATTGCCGTGTCTCTCGCGCACAAAAAAAGTCACAGGGGATGAGGGCAGTATACTGACAGGGGTTTGTTTCCTGTATTGCTGGACGATATCTTACCTTGCGCTCATTTTACTTGCGCCATTAAAACATGCGCTGTATTGACATGCGCTTATCTGGCACCCTCCATATTGGTGCCATGCGCCCTTTTGATCCCCCCCCATACACTATTCTGGCATACGCTTTTATGTTACATGTGCTATTATTGCCCTGCACTGTATTGCATGTGCTATATTACATGTGCTGTTATGTATTAGTTATATTGACCTGGTAGGTCTTAGGCACCACTCGATAGAGAATACAGACAATACTGGATATTAAAACAGAACTTGCACTCCAGTTTCTAAAACAAAAATACTATGATGGGGACCTCAGGTTGCACGTCTCTTGGCTTACTACCTTAGGTCACGTACAGGTCAGACAGTCATTACTCATATTAGATGCCCCTCAACTGGAACCCTTCTGAAACAACCTAAGGAAATACTTAATACTTTCAAGCAATATTATCAAACTCTCTGTTCCACTGGTACTCCCCATGTCCACAAGAACTCACCACTAACCTTGAAAGGCTGTGTCTTCTTAAACTTAATTCAGATCAAATTGCTCTCTTAAAAGCTCCTGTTACTCATGCTGAACTAGAGGGAGCTATTAAAGAGCTGAAAGCAGGTAAGAGTCCTGGCCCGGATGGGTACACAGGAAAATTTTATAAGTCCTTTCAAAGCTTACTGATACCACCCTTGTTGAATGTATGTAAAGAAGTAATGAAGGGAAAAAACATCTCTACCCACTTGAAAATTTGCCACTATTACTGCCATCCCAAAATCAGGAAAAGATAACACCCAATGCTCCTCATATCGCCCCATATCGGTTTTAAATATAGATTATAAATGTTTACAGCGATTGTAGCTAAATGCCTGGAAGGAATACTTCCAGCTATCATTAATGGGATCAGATGGGTTTTATAGTGGCTAGACAAACCCAGGATCATATTAAACATTACCCTCCACGTTCTTCACCATGCCACCCGGTCAAAACTTCCTTTCTATTGCTTAGTCCAGATGCAGAGAAGGCCTTCGACCAGGTGGTGTGGCCATTTTTAATGGCGATCTTGGGAAGGATGGGCTTTTCTAGGCAGTTTGGAAAGCTTCTTAAGCAGTTTTATGATACCCCAAAGGCATATGTGAAGATTAATGGCTGTATATCTGAGCCATTTCCCTTATTTAGGGGCACACGAAAGGGGTGTTCTCTTTCACCCCTATCGTTTGCTGTTTATTGGAACCATTAGCTCAAGCCATATGGCAAATTGAAGCAATTTCCGGTGTTAATCTGGGCAGACGCTCTCAAAAATGAACATTGTACGCTGATGATTTGTTAATTTACCTAACTTCACCTGACCAGACCTTTGCCCCCTTGTGGCAAACCCTTACATCATTTGGACAGTTGGCAGGTTAGAAGTATATGATGAAGACGGAGGTACTTCGGGTCCATTACTTACCTTCACCTTGTATAAGGAAAACGTACCCCTTTCAGTGGGACCTTCCATCATTAAAATACCTTGGAGGTCACCTCATGAGGGATCCCGCCCTTCTAACGTCGCAAAACTATGATCCATTATTAAGACAACTTACTATGGATAAGGAGACCTGGAAGAATATTCCTTTCCTTATCCCAAAGAATAAGCGCAGTCTGCATGAATTTGCTCCCACATTTCTTGTATTTAGCACAAACACTTCTGGTTACACCACCCGCATCCTTCTTTCGGGATCTCAGTAAAAACATTTCAAGATATATATGGGACACACAGAGACTGTGTATTCGATTCTCTATACTGCAATTGCCTAAGCATCTGGGGGCCTGACATTGCTGAATCTGGCGCAATACCACTGGGCAGCTCAAATTCATACTATATTTCTATGGCTTAATAATAACTACCAGGCCCACTGGAAAAACTTGGAAATACAGAAAGAGGATTTACATCATTTAAATATAATTTTACTCACACAGCCCCCCTTCCAACTGAAATAACTCAAAATCCATATACCAGTAATGTCTTTTCAAATCTGGTGCTCTCTGTTAGAACTACCTCCTTTTTGGGCCGGTCCGGTGGCGCTGAGGGCTGAGGTGCTGGACGCCTTACCTCACGGCACGCCAGCAACCCAAGTTCAGGAACGAGCCCAGGCCACCGGAAGTCGGCAATGGGGGGGGGGCGGAGCTGGATGGAGCTGCCGACAGGCAAGCTCTCCTCTCCAGGGAGGTGTAAGGGGCTTCCTCCGGCTGATGGCTGCCACCTGGAGGAGGCTGGAGACAGCACGGGCCAGGAGGAGCCAGGCGCTAGGCCTGGGGTGGGAGGAAAGGGGCTGTTACTGGACCGTGGGACTGATGCGTGCCTCCACACGCTTGTGCACCCACTCCTGGGGCCCCTGGGTGATAACGGAGGAAAGAAAAATTGCCGGTGGCAGGATGGTGACTGTCTCCCCGTAGGCTCAGCTTCCGGGACGGGTGTAAGGTAAGTCCCGGTAATTCTGTGTGACGGGGCTGGGGGGGTCAGTCAGGTAGGAGCCATCCGGGGTGGCACAAAAAGTGTTAAATGATAAAAAAAAAAAAGAACCACCTCCTTTTTGGAGGTACTGTTACCTACTTTATACACCTCCCTACCTATCTGCTTTTTTACCAGCCAGTTTGGATCATGGCTTTAGAAGCTGGGAAAGACTGGGGCTTCATCTGGTTGTGCAATTTATTAAAGACAGACAGATAATACCATTTGTACAACTACAACAAAAGCATTCTGTCCATCCTCAGGACAGATTCTGCTACTTACAAGTAGCAGATTTTGTTAAAACGCTGCTACCTTCAAATTTGGAAAATACATCTGCACCATGTTGATTACCATAACACAAGAGGCACTGGATGCCCCCCTCTCTCACATGATTTTTTATATCCATGAAGCTTTACAACAATTAAGGGCCGATTTAGTTGGTACTATTAAAAGGGCTTGGGAAATGGACATTCATCACCCAGTTGATGACTGAGAGTGGGAAAGACACCTTGAATCATTACATTCTATAACAGCTTGATGTGGATGGAAGGAATTCTCATGGAAGGTGGTGACAGGCTGGTACTTTAGGGTGCCAGCGATGCAACATAAATACACCCCCAGGGACAAGGCTATTTGTTGGAGGAGTTATGGGGTTGTCCATTACTACAACCTTTTATAGCAACCCTTAACAGGGTGCTATTGGAATTATTTGGCACATCGACTTAGCTGATGATAGTTTTTTCTCTTGTCCCAATTTGGAGACCTTTTCCATTCTCTGCCTGATAGGAAATTATTAAACATCTGCCTTCTAGCAGCAAAAAAGGTCCATAATGAAAAACTGGCTTACTAGCGACATCCCCATGATCTTTCTTTGGCAAGATTTGGTAATAGGGATATACGAAATGGAGAAGCCTACAGCACATCTAAACCACCAGCTTAAATGGCTTCAACATATTTTTGAGGAGATGGGTGCTGTACATTAAGCATCACCCACAAGATTTTGTCCCCTAGAGAAAGTTGTAGTGGGACTGTTGCCTGCCTAGGGGGTGTGCTCTGCAGGCACAATGATGCAAGTGTCCTATGGACAAACTGGGATTTACATTATAGAGCAAGGGAGTGCTCCCGACCAATCGCAGTGCTCCTTTACCCTGCGCGTGAGACACTCTTATTCTGTGAAGAGCGTTTCATATGCAGATGCCGTGGAAATCGACACATTTAGGGATAGTTTAAAAAAAATACATTGAGTGCTCCCTCGATCTATAATATATTAATACATCCTCTGATGCCACTCGTTGCAGGTAACAGTGGTTTTACTTGCGTTCTGCTTGAGCCAGAACAGCTGTAAGAGACACTTTTCTTAAATGAATATTGCCTCTGAGGCAGTGCTGCTTCAGAAGCAGATGACTTAATCCCACCCTCCACTGTGTCTCATTGGTTAATACCTTCTGAAGGATAATAACTGAGGTTGCCAGCCTCTTACTGCTGATTGGTTACACATGCCGCTGCCTCGGAGGCAGACTGTTTAATCCTGCCCCTCTGTTGTGTCTCATTGGTTAATACCTTATGAAGGACAGTAACTCAGGTTGCTGCCTGCTGCTACTGATTGGTTATACATGCTGCTGCCTCGGAGGCAGACCACTTAATCCTGCCCTCCGCTGTGTCTTATTGGTTAATACTTTCTGAAGGTAGTAACTGACGTTGCTGCCTGTTGCTGCTGATTGGCTATTCATGCAGTCTCTAAATGTCCCTCCCACATGTTTTTTCTTGCTCTGATTAGGTGATTCTAGCCTGCCCCGATTGGCTGACATGAAGAAAACATAATTTTTACGACACTTTTTTTAAAATAAAAGTTGTCACTGAGAGAGATCCGCCTCCAAGGCAGCCTTGCCTTTGAGGCAGGAATGGATAGGGCTACCTCCCAGGCAGGGCTTTACCCTCTAGAGCTAAAGATCTGAGCTTCACTGCTGTGCCAGCTTGGTGGTGTAGTGAAAAGGTGTACAGCCTGATAAATGATAGGTTGAGAGTTTGAATCCACACAGGGTCCCCTCAGTTCTCTTTCGTCAGAATTTCACTTCAGTGGTGATCCATGGCAGCATGGTGTTAGAATAGTAAGTATGTAAGAAAAGGGACGTAGCTGTGCCTCAGAGGCAATATTTGTTTAAGAAAAGTATTGCAGATCTGCCTCCAGTGTAAACGTTTGTTGCTGGAATTATTCTTTCTCACATCTGCAGTAAGTCCCTTTTCTTATATAGTTAGTATTCTGACATCATGCTGTCATGAATCACCACCCAAGTTAAATTCTGACAGAAGAGAACTGAGGGGACCTTGTGTGGATTCAAACTCTCAACCTCTTGTCTATTAAGCTGTAGACCTTTCCACTACACCACCAAGCTGGCACAGAAATGAAGGTCAGGTCTTTAGGTATAGAGGTTAAAGCCCTGCCTGGTAGGCAGCCCTATCCATTCCTGCCTCAAATACAGGGCTGCCTTGGAGATAACTTTCATTTAAAAAAAAACGTGTCTTTAGAAAGGGGACATTCTGTATGTCAACCAATTAGGGGCAAGCTAGAACCACCCAATCAGAACAAGAAAAAACATGTCGGAGGTCCATTTAGAGACCAGATGAATAACCAGCCAGCAGCAACAGGCAGCAAACTCAGTCACTGTCTTCAAAAGGTATTAACCAATGAGATACAGCAGAGGGCGGGATTAAGTGGTCTGCCTCCGAGGCAGCAGCATGTGTAGCCAATCAGCAGCAAGAGGCAGGCAACCTCAGTTACTGTCCTTCAGAAGATATTAACCAATGAGACACAGCGGGATTAAGTCTTCTGCCTCCAAGGCAGTATTTGTTTAAGGAAAGGGTCGCTTGCACAACAGCTCAGCTTTGCTTTTCTCTCTCTCGAGCAGAATGTGCGTGAAGCCACTCTTATCCTGCAACGAGTGGCTCTGGGGGACGTATTATTAATATATATATATATATCTACACACATATATATATATATATATGCACACACACAGTGAAACCTACCAGGATGAAGCACAGCGCTGCAGAATTCTGCAGTAAACAATGTAATTACAATGGGAGTTAATCCCTTTTGTCATGCAGTAAACCTATCACACTGTGCTTCATCCTGGTGGGCTTTACTATATATATGTATTACATATATGTATATATGTGTGTGTGTGTGTGTGTGTATATATATATATATATATATATATATATATATATATATGGCTTTGTGTTCTTGAGTTAAATTAACTAGGATATTCTCGTCAATTAGCAATAGTCAGAGACTTCTTCTTGATATAGAGATGAGCTTTTTATAGCTGTGGACATGTAGTCTCTCACAAGAGGTGAAAGGTACCGGACCTATCCACACTTGGGATGTGTCACTTAATAATTTCCCTGTAGACTCTGGAACTCAATGCATAATGCTCCTCTACATATACTTTCATGCAATATTTCACATATGTTATTGCCAAATGTATTTCCTGCATATTTTTCTAATTTGCAGTCATTGTTGTTGTAGTTGTGTATGTTGTGTTGTAACATCTGTAAAGAGAGTGCACTGAGAGTTGTGTTGTATTTGTATTTTAAATGAAAAATCTTCTAATAAAAAGTAAAAAAAAAAAAGTTAAGGCCGGCTCAATGGCGTGGAGGGCTGAGGCATTGCTGCCTCACCTCCTGCCATGCCAGCAACCCATGTTTGCAGTGCAAGCTGGTCACCAGGGGTCGGCCAGGGAGGAAGGGAGAGGATCAAGCATCTGGAGGACAGCTCTCCTCTCCCGGGGAGGGGTGGGGATGGAGTCTGCTGCTTGTCTGGCTCTTAGTGGTAGCTGGGGGCTAGCACAATGGTCCTGCAGATAGAGGGGGCAGTTGCAGAACACATGCCTGGCTTACTGCATGTGGAAGCATGCGCAGCTCGGCCATTGGCATCATTGCACACTGCCACACTGCACCTGGGGGAGAAAAAGGAAAAATGGCGACCAGCAGACTGAAACCAGTCCCTCACAGGCACCGCACCCAGCCAGCTGGACACCTCGAGAAACTGCAATGAAGGTGAGTACCAGTGGACGCCAGGGTGACAGGGCTGGGGAGACTGGTGGAGGAAGGGACAGCTGACCAGGAGAAGAAATAGAGCAGCAAAAAAAAAAAAAGTTAAGGGAGGACAGGCACTCTCTGACCTTACCTTATATGCTACAGCTGCACAACTAGCCATCTGTTTCAAGATGGAACCGAATCTTATGGATGTGCCTGTGGGAATCGCCAGATCCTTTGAGTGTATCATGGGTGCAGGTGTGGGTTGCAGAATTCTTCTTGTCTACCATCCACCCGGGAATGGGAAAGAATTTTTGCAGTAAGTTGGGGACTTCTTCGTTGATGTGGTGTTGGAGTCCTCCAGGTGGTTGGTTCTGGGAGACTTCAATGCCTGGGTCGACGACAAACTCTCACAATTTGGTCAAGATTTTCTCCAACTGATGACTTCATTGGGCTTCACACAGGTTGTTACCACTGCTACCCATAAGTGGGATCACTCTCTGGACCTGGTATTCTTCCTGGGTATGGAGATCTCCAATTTGGTGGTGGAACCAGTCAGTTGGTCTGAGCATCACACTATAGGGTTTAGTTTTGTGGCTCTCCCCAATAGAGTTGCCCCTGTGGAGATGGTCTGGTACCGCCCATTAAGGGATGTGTCCCCCACTGGTCTAATGGGGGTGCCGGACCTATTGGTGAGGCCAACAGGATGCATGGGGCCAGGTGACCTGCTGCACTACAATAGTGTGGTATCAGGGGCCCTAGACTCCATTGCTACTGTCCACGTTCATCCATTCACTCTTCATCCTTGGTCCCCTTGGTTCAATGGGACCTTGAAAGAGTTGAGGCGAGTTGGGCGAAGGCTGGAGCATTGCTGGCAGAAATCCGGACTGGAGGTTGACAAACTTAGATTGATGGCCCACCATAGGTACTATCAATTAGCCGTCTCCCATAAGAAGGTAGAGTTCCTGCCCAGGGAGATTGCTGCTTTAAGGAATTGACTGGCCCAGCTCTTCCGTACTGTCGATAGGTTGTGCAATCCAACCTGTCTTCACAATTGGAGAGGCTTTTCACAGCTTAAGTGTGAGGAGTTCGCTCCATTCTTTGCAGATAAGGTTGCCACCATTAGGTCAGAGATCAGCTCTGTTCACTCCAATGAGTGATGCAGTGGATGGTGGGAGGTCGCTAGTGCCCAGTTTGTCTGGTCCAACTTTGACCGGCTGGTGATCATTGATATCACGAAGATTGTCCAGGATATGCAACCGACTTAATGTAGTTTGGATCCTGGTCCAACCCACCTCCTCGTGGAGTGTGTGGAAGTCATCAGACTCGTCCTTGCTGAGATAGTCTGGAGTTCGTTGGAGAAGGGGGTGTTCCCTGACCCCTTGAAAGAGGCGATCGTGACCCCCCTTTTAAAGAAACCCTCCGTTGATCCAGACTGTCTCACAAACTACAGACCTGTCTCTAACCTGCCCTTTGTGGGTAAGGTTATTGAGAAGGTAGTCACATTGCAGCTTGAGGATCATCTTACCACCCACGAGGTCTAGGATCCTCTCCAGTCTGGATCTAGGAAGAGGCATAGTACTGAGACGGTGCTTGTTCGGGTACTTAATGACCTCCTGATGGCGAGAGATCAGAAGAGCTGTTCGATCATGGTTCTCCTTGATCTCTCCGCAGCATTTGACACTGTGGACCAAGAGGTACTACTGGAGCATCTGCGGTTGATCTTTGGACTGTCTGGTATGGTCCTCAGATGGTTCCTTTCTTTTCTCATGGGCAGGACTCAGAGAGTGGTATTGGGTTTTTTTTCCTCAGCCCCTTCCCCCTGACCTGTGGGGTGCTGCAGGGCTTCGTGTTGTCCCCCATGTTGTTCGTGGTGTATATGCTGCCGTTGGGAAACATTATAAGGCAGTATGGGCTGAGTTTTCACTGCTATGCAGATGATTCTCAGCTATACCTGTCCTTTGTGCCTGAGCAAGATGATACTGTCACAGTCTTTAACAGCTGCCTCGCTGAGATTCAGGACTGGATGAGTGCCAGCTGGTTAAGGTTGAATCCGGATACGACTGAGGTGTTAGTTGTGGACCCTGGTCATCAGGTAGAGGGGCCCTTGGCTGCTCAACCCTCTGGGCTTGTTCTGGAGGGCAGGCAGTTGAAATCCTCTGAATGAGTGCGGAATATGGGCGTTATTTTTGATGGCGAGCTGATGCTTAAATCACAGTTGTCAGCTATCGTCAAGGCCTCATTTTATCGTC
Organism: Neoceratodus forsteri; assembly: GCA_016271365.2. Lineage (NCBI taxonomy): Eukaryota > Metazoa > Chordata > Ceratodontiformes > Ceratodontidae > Neoceratodus > Neoceratodus forsteri. The sequence goes on from CM057452.1 coordinate 430,375,963, forward strand.
TGAGAAATATTGCCTGGATAAAACATTTTGTTCCGCCCGATGACCTTCCTACCCTAGTCCATGCGTTTGTGACCTCCCGCCTTGACTACTGCAATGCTCTCTACCTAGGGGTCCCAGGGGTGGACATCCGCTGCCTGCAGCTGGTGCAGAATGCTGCAGCTAGGCTGTTGATGGGCTTATCTCGATCTAGCCATGTCATGCCTGTGCGCCGCGAACTGCACTGGCTCCCAGTGCAGTGGAGGATCACCTTCAAGGTTGGTTTGCTGACCTATAAGGCCCTACTCGGACAGGGACTGCATTATTTGCAAGACCTCCTGCATCCCTACTGCCCCCTCCACCTGCTCCGTTCTACTGACGAGTGATTGCTAGAGGTTCCCAGGGTCTGTCTGAAGATCTCGGGGGCAAGATCTTTTGCATATATGGCCCTGACCCTGTGGAACTCTCTACCTCATCAGATTAGAGATTGCCTGTCTACTGAGACCTTCAAGGCTGCCTTAAATACTTACTTATTTGAGTCAGCCTTCTTAGATGTGTTTCAACTCGGAACTTTACTGATTTTAATTGATTACTGGTTTATTTAAATTTTACTATGTCTATTTTTATGTACAAACACTTTGATATTGCAAAAAGCGCTTTTTAGAAATAAAAATTACTTTGACTTTGACATCCTAATGTGGATACGTTCCCCACCTAGACCACATTAGGCAGAACTTGAAAAAACTATGGTATCTTCTGCTTTAGGCACCCTGCTTTGTAGTAACACTGAAGGAGCCCCAAAACCTTAACACCAAACCTCCTTTATGGCAGGCCTACTCAAAATCTGGCATCACCTTCTCCAACAAAAAAACATAAAAAAGGAGCCCTTTGGCTCCAAAGCCTAGCACTGGACCACTCATTCTACATCGCTCAATTGTACCATAAATTTAATGTGTGGCACTGTAGAGCCATATCCCATACATTTCATATCTGTGAGAATGATACCCTAATAACATCTAGGCATCTGATTCAGGAATACCAATTGGACTCCAGGGATCATTATTGGTATCTACAGGTTAGAAATTTTCTGAGCAGCTCAATAGGCCAAATGGTAGACATTGCCAAGCTCCCACCATTAATAACATTCATCAAGACTGCACTTTATACTTTGTCTCCTGCCTGCATCTTTTTTCTGTTGCCATGGGGGTGAAGACCTCTGGTCCCAGTGACTGTACTCCAGTCTGCCGGTTTCTCCATTTCCCCTAATAGCTAGTGGCAGGAGCTGTTGTTGAGGGCATGGGGAGTGATGGCAGGAGGGGGAGTGACACAGCTCCTGATAAAAGTGGAGCAGTGCTATGAACACCATAGACTGCACTTTATACTTTTGTCTACTGCCTGCATATTTTCTCTACTGCCCATGGGGGTGAAGACCTCTGGCCCCAGTGACTGTACTCCGGTCTGCTGGTTTTTCCATTTCCCCTAACGGCTAGTGGCAGGAGCTGTTGTTGGGGGCATGGGGAGTGATGTCAGGAGGGGGCGTGACACAGCTCCTGATAAAAGTGGAGCCACCAGGAACACCACAGACTGCACTTTATACTTTGTCTCCTGCCTGCATACTTTCTCTACTGCCCATGGGGGTGAAGACCTCTGGCCCCAGTGACTGTACTCCAGTCTGCTGGTTTCTCCATTTCCCCTAATGGCTACTGGCAGCAGCTGTTGTTGGAGGCATGAGGAGTGACGGTAGGAGGGGACGTGACACAGTTCCTAATAAAAGTGGAACTGCCAGGAACACCACAGACTGCACTTTATACTTTGTTACCTGCCTGCATCTGTTCTCTGCTGCCTGTGGGGGTGAAGACCTCTGGCCCCAGTGACTGTACTCCAGTCTGCCGGTTTCTCCATTTCCCCTGATGGCTAGTGGCAGGAGCTATTGTTGTGAGTGTGGGGAGTGACGGCAGGAGGGGGCATGATACAGCTTCTGATAAAAGTGGAGCCAGCAGGAACACCACAGACTGCACTTTATACTTTGTCTCCTGCCTGCATCTTTTTTCTGCTGCCCGTGAGGGTGAATGGCCCCATGACTGTACTCCAGTCTGCCAGTTTCTCCGTTTCCCCCAGCGGCTAGTGGCAGGAGCCATTGTTGGGGGCATGGGGAGTGACAGCAGCAGGGGGCGTGACACAGCCCCTGAAAAAAGCGGAACCGCCTAAGTGGCTCTCTGCAGAGAGGATCTCCATGTGAGTGGCAGGAGTCACCAGCAGGAGTCTACAGCGGGAGGCTGCTCCGCTGCTTTGAAAATTATTTCGATCTATAAGTCAGCAAAGGGTTGGTTAGAAATGGAGCTCAAATTAACATTTTAATGTTTTTAGTTATTTTAGGTGGTGGGGTTAAATATATACCTCTTGAGTCGGTTGGTATCAATGACCCACAAGGCTTGGATTTTCTCCTTACTCTCCAAAATGGACAGGACAAGTCCACAAGGCTATTAGCAAGGGAATTCCCCTCGACTCATGTTTTGAGTAAAGGGCTTTAATTGGAGGTTGTTTGGTTAGTTGGTTTGTACATATACAATGCTGTTACAAATATGTAAGGGATAACATTATCTCTATGCACCTTATACTAGCCATAGAACAATTACTAAAAAGTACATGTTTGGTTACGGATACAGACAAATTCTACTGTTGCTTTTGATGTTGTCTGGCTCTGTACATCCAAACCCTGGTCTGATGGATAGTTCAGTTTCATTAGACACTGTCAGATTCAAATGCTTCATTTCATCAGGTGGCTCACCTTACTGTTCAGAGTCTGAAGGCAAAAAATCTCTGTTGGAATCTTGGGTAGTTGATAAATTAGATGTTTTGGCTTTAACCGAAACATGACTTACTGATAATATTTCTAATTGAGAAATTCAAATACAAGGCTATACAATGTTTAGGAAAGATAGAGTGGGTAAGAGAGAGGGTGGTTGTATGTTTTATGTATCTGATCATTGTATTGCTACTGAGCTATCTAATATTCCAGATGATTCTTTATATGAGTCTCTAACAATTATAGTTAAGCTTGGTTCTAATAAGAATATAATGATCTGTAATGCTTATGTCCCTCCAGTTAATTCAAAATTGGGAATCCCCTCTTTCTTTAACAAGTTTCCCATATTGCCAGGTAACAGGGAAATCATTATCCTTGGTGATTTTAATTTGAATTGGGTTTCATCCAATGCTTTAGATTATAAGAATACTATCACTGATCTTGGGTTCCAGCAGGTGATCACTGATTCCACTCGAGTCAGTTACAGAACAGGTTATGAGTCCCTATTAGATTGGATTATTACCAACAATCCTATGCGTATTGTTTCTTCTGGGGGTTATCCAGATGGAATCAGTGACCACTGTGCTGTACATTTTGGCTGGTCTGCTAAATCTCTGAAAAGGGTACACAAGGCTGTTGTTTATTGCCAGCTTAAAGACCTAGATGAGTAGAAATTCCTTAACGAAATGTCATTGATAGATTGGTCTTTTTTAGATAATATCCAGGATATTGATATAGCCTATGATACTTTCTGTGATCACTTCTTGGCAATCTGTAATAAGTTGCTCCCCCTGAAGACTGTTAGGGTTAAGGGCAATAATAATGTTTGGATAACCCCTGAGCTATGCAAATTAATTAGATTACATAATAAGGCCTGGAAGATTTATAGAAATACAAAACAGTTAGATCATCAGCTGAAGTATAAAAGAATTATGAAATAAGTGTCAGTCAGTCATATGTGCAGGCAAGGTAGACTTTTTCAAACAGAAATTGACAGAAGAGAATGGTAACACAAAGTCTACTTGGAAAACTCAATGCAATTATGGGCAACTCTAAAGGGACAGAAAGTTATGTATTAGAGATGGAAGGTTCTGTAATTACTGATCCAATTAGGGTTTCTGAAGCCTTTAATACAAATTTTTCTAATTTGGAAAAGTTCAGACTATGTTTGCAAAACCAGTACAGGGGATTGGGTAACTGTAATACAGCTTCTCATACCATAATCTCTGATGGAGGTAGCAAAAGTAATACTCATATCTTTTATTTTCGTTATATAATTTAATACATCTTTGGCTGATAGATATCTAAAATGAACCCTAAACCAAGCCTTGGAATAGACAATATAGAATTTAGGATACTTAAAAAGGTAATTTATCATTTTGCTCATTTACTAACTAATTTATCATTTTGCTCATTTACTAACTAAACTGTTGAATTTTTCCCTCTGTCGTGGTGTCTTGCCTAGTAAATGGAAGAGTGCTACAGTAAGGACCATTTTCAAATCTGGTTCGAAATCTAATTTGAATAATTACTCTCCCATTTCATTACTTGCTCCACTTTTAAAAACATTGGAAAAAATAGTATCAGATCAGGTGATGGAACATCTTTAGAAGTACAAACTTTGGTCAGAGTCTCAGCATGGTTTTAGGTCTAAACATAATACTGAGACCACCTTGGTGAGGTTCACAGGTCATGTCATCAAAGCAATTGATGAGAGAAAATACATTGCTTTGGCCTTTGTGGACCTCACCAAGGCATTTGACTTGGTGGACCATGCTGAGCTCCATAAATTGTTGCCCAGTGTTCATTTTTCTGATGATGTGATCTCCTGGTTTGGAAATTACCTTTCCAACTGGAACCAGGGAACCCTTATTAATGTTTTTTTTTTCTAAAGTATCAGCTCTAAGGTGTGGAGTCCCGCAGGGCTCAATACTTGGACCATTACTGTTTTCACATTTTAATTCATTATCAGATTTATTTACACACACATAGAATTGATATTATACGCTGATGATGCCATCCGCTTTTGTTCTGGATAGAATTTATCATTACTCCAAAACACCTTACAATCTGATTTCAGTTTACTACATCACTGGTTTGAATCTCATAAACTAGTGCTAAATTCTGTAAAAACAAAGACAAAGGTCTTTTTTAGCTCTAGGAAATCACCTAATCTTGCTTTGTCGTTATGTGACAACTTGGGAAACCCTATAGAGGAAGTAAAGGTATTTAAATATCTTGGTTTAATTCTAGATACACATCTTTCATATGAGCAACACATTATGGATTTAATAATTAAACTTCATAAGAGACTTGGGGCCAGATATTCAAAACTTTGCCCCAGGGCTAAATTAGTACTGCCCAGTGGGCAAAAGTTGCCCGGAGCAAAACCATAGCTATATTCAAAAGAAAATAGCCCGGTGCAAAACCAGCTGAATATAGCAAGCTAAGGAAATCGGGCAAAGAGGCCAAGGAGTGCAGGGCAAAAATTGCCTGGGATTAAGACATAGAAACATAGAAACATAGATTTTGATGGCAGATAAGGACCGCTTGGCCCACCCAGTCTGCCCATTTCCCTACCTAATGGATAAGCTGCAGATCCTAGTTAACCAGCAGCCTACTTCTTCCTACCCCCACCCCCTAGAATTGCCTTATGACTGTCCCATGCATGCTTGAATTCCACCACTGTTTTTGACTCCACAACCTCCTCCGGAAGGCCGTTCCATGCATCCACAACCCTCTCTGTGAAAAATACTTCCTAAATTACCTCTGAGCCACCCCTTCTATCTTCAAATTGTGCCCTTGTTCTTGCACACCTTTTTGAAAGATGCTACCTCTTGGACTTTGTTGATTCCCTTGAGATACTTGAAAGTTTCTATCATGTCCCCTCTCCTCCTTTCCTCGAGGCTATACATATTCAGCTCCTTAAGTCTCTCTTCATACGTCTTCCAGTGCAGACCCTGCACCATTTTAGTTGCCCTCCTCTGGACAGCCTCCATCCTGTCTATGTCCTTGCGGAGATTGGGTCTCCAGAACTGCACGCAGTACTCCAGATGGGGTCTCACCAACTGTCTGTACAGAGGGATAATAACTTCCTGTTTTCTACTGGTGATGCCTCTCCCTATGCATCCCAGTATCCCCCCAGCCCTCCTTGCTGCCCTCTCACATTGCTTGCCCACCTTTAGGTCATCTGATATGACTACCCCCAGGTCCCTTTCCATTTTTGTTGTTGTTAGTATCTCACCCCCATTGTGTACTCATCCCCTGGGTTTTTGTTTCCCAGGTGCATTACCTTGCACTTCTTAGCATTGAATCTAAGCTGCCATACATTTGACCATTCCTCTAACCTTGCCAAGTCCCTTCTCATCCTTTCCACCCCACCTTGTGCTAAATCTGTTGCAGATCTTTGTGTCATCTGCAAAGAGACTTACTTTTTCCTTCCAGTCCCTCTGCAATGTCGCTTATAAAGACATTGAAGAGGACCGGTCCTAATACTGAATCCTGCGGTACCCCACTAGTAACCCCCTTTCTTCAGAGTGGACTCCATTTACTATTACTCTCTGTGTCCTATTCTCCAGCCAATTCTTTACCCAGGCTGTCATCTTGGGACCCACTCCCAGGCTGGCTAACTTGTATATTAATCTTTTGTGTGGGACTGTGTCAAATGCCTTGCTAAAGTCTAGGTAGGCCATGTCCACAGCCCCTCCCTGATCTACTACTTTGGTCACCCAGTCAAATAAATCTATCAGATTTGTCTGGCATGACCTTCCCATTGTGAATCCATGCTGCCTTGGGTCCTGAGCCCCTCTGGCCTCTAGATACTCAACAATTCTTTCCTTCAGAAGTGATTCCATCATTTTCCCTACCACTGAGGTTAAACTAACAGGTCTGTAGTTTTCTGCTTCTGCCTTGCTCCCACTTTTGTGAAGGGGAATCACATCTGCCCTTCTCCAGTCCTCAGGTACCACCCCATCCTCCCATGATTTGTTAAAGAGGGTAGTCAGTGGTGTCACTAGTTCTACCCTTAGTTCTTTTAGAATTCTGGGATGAATCCCATCAGGCCCCATTGCTTTGTCCACCTTCAGTTTTAAGAGTTCTTTCAGAACCCTTTCTTCTGTAAATGGGCTGATATCAACTTCTGTATCCAGAGTGTTTCTACTGTTTGTTTTAGGTACCTCCCCTCTTCCTTGTGTACTGAGCAAAAATATTTGTTTAGTATCTCTGCCTTTTCACAGTCACCCTCTGCCCACCCTCCCTCCTCTTTATTAAGCCTCACTATCCCTCCCTTGGTCTTCCTTCGCTCCCTGATGTACCTATAAAAGGTTTTATCCCCCTTCTTAACTGAGTTGGCTATCTTTTCCTCGGTTTGGGCCTTTGCTGTTCTGACTGCCTTCCCAGCTTCCTTTTGCTTTAACTGATACAGTTCTCTGTCCTGCTTCTTCTGTGATTCCTTGTACTTCCTGAATGCTTTCTTTTTCTCTTGAACCTTCACTGCCACTTCCTTTGAGAACCATAGTGGTTTCTTACATCACTGAATATAGCAGATAAGACAGCACTGAAAATAGCAATCAGACAGAGGTAGTGCAAACACCCACAGAAACAAAGTGTTAGAGGTGTAAGCAGCGGTCCAGGAACACAGGAAAGCAAATCGGCCCTGCCAGACATAACTGCAGTACTAGTGAAAGGCATGGAATAACCTGGACCCACAAGTGAAACCAGAATACCACAGAACACTGTCAAATCCCGACTTCCCCTCCAAAAGACATAGGACACAGGAATGTCAAGCATAACATAGTATAATTCAAAAAGGGAACAGGTAAGGCACAAAGGCAACAAGAACAAATAAACAGTAAAACAAAGCAAAACACAGCAGAATATAGCATGCAATAATGGGGTAAAAGAAAAACACAATGAAAGGGAAAAGGGCAGGCCTAACAAAGGGACTGAAAACAATGGGGACAATAGTAACAGTAGGAAAAGGCTATTGTGAAAAATATGTACAGTGCAATGGGGAAGGAATGTGGAAGGGAGAGGGATGTGGACATAGGAAGGAATGGAGGGAAATAGGATGGCAGACATAGGGCTAGGGACAGTGGGCCTGGGACAGGAAGTAGGATAACAATAGGAGGTAGGACTTAGGGGCAGGCAGGTGCTGGCAGACGTTCATCGAGGATGGCTGCCACCCGTCTCACTTCCGCTATCAATACAGCTTGCTGTTCAATCAGTGTTCGCTGTTGGTGCACCACCCACCTCAGCAGCTCATCCCAGCTCTCATCCTCCTCTGGATGGGTGGCCCACAGTGACGCCCGATGTGGACCTACAGGAGACAGAGGGACCATATCAGGACATGACGATGACACAAAGGCACCATGTACCACCACATGGTGGACAGCATGCCCCAACAACCATGCCCATGTGCCAGTACAGAACAAACCACAATGCACACTAACATGTGCCTGCAGGACAAGGCAGTGTGTAACAGGCAGCATGCAACACCCCAATGTACATGGATATGCATAGATGGATGCTGAGAAGCATAACACAGTGGAATCCAGCCAGCACAGCGGTGTGCAGACTGTAACAGTGCAAACAGAGCCACCCCCTGAGATGCGAAAGCCAAGTGGACACTGAATGACATGCACATGGGATGACACATGGTGGGACATGCTGCCCACAGTCACACAGCTATGATACACAACACAGATTACACCCCTGGAGAAGGTGCCACAGCCACACCCAGGTGTGTAACCAGACATGTCTGTCCCATACCCCCCCAACAGTGGCCCACCCTCACTGGTGCCTCCCCCAATAACTGTAGAGACCCAGCCAAACTGCTACCCACAATGCTATAACACAGCAGCCGTACAAATGATGTCAGGAAGCCCTGAACAGGTGGGTGACTGACATAAGTGCAGAACAGTAGCAAGCGACACAGATAGAGGCTTGACATGGACCACAGAGAGCAAATGACCACAGAGGAAAATGACACTGGCAACAGTACAGTAGGGACTGCAGGACAGGTAACCAAGCAGTACACAGACAGGGAAAGTGCCAATGCCCACCCACACCCATGGCCAGAACAGAAGGATGATGAGCCCACACTGGTAAAGAGCATGGCATGGGGCTGTGCCACCACCCAAAGTGGTAGCACCTTGAAGGTGCACATGCAAGAAGACACACACATGTGAAACAGGGACACAGGCCATGGTCCACCAGTGGCAGGACAGTGGTAGGCCAATGATATGCACAGGACAGTGTCACCCTGGTGGCCAAGGCATGGCGAGGCACACACCCACACTTGTGGGAGCAGCTTCTGCCATAGGGTCTGACACCCAGCACACCATGCCACCACAGAACAACCCCTGCAGCACACCTGCATAACCTATACACAAATACCATGCACTGCAGGGACTGAGGGACAGCACCCTGTAGAGGACAAGGGCCCCCACAACAGAGCTGGAGCCAACAGGCAGGGGTGTAGCCAGGGTGGTCACAGCTGCACACCATGTGAACACACTGCTATCTCTCTCCCCATCATTAGGGTGAGCTACCCCACCCTGGAGTGTAGCCAGATACTATACAAACGTACATCAGGACTGTGTAGGTTGCCACCAGTGGCATAAGAAATCAACTTATGAAACACATGACAATGGGCGCTGCCCTGCATGGGTAAATACAAAGCCATGCATAGCACCCCAAGACACTCACAGACCAGCCCACAACCTGTACAGTTGTATTTTCCATGGGAGACAAAGACAGTCATAGTGACCAGTTCCCCTAGCGTAGACCCCAATGAATGAAATCACAGAAAGGTACAACATTGTCTTTGTTAGGCTTCATGGAAAAAGGAAGCAGTTCAGAGCCTATTTGCTACCCCCCCCAGAAATAAAATAGCACACCATGGAGTGCTTGGAGGATGCCTGCCTATGCCCATGCCGCAACAGGCACACATGACATGCACAGCCACAGAGGCCCATGTGGCACCATAGGCCCAGAGGCCCCCCCCAACAGCCCCTGTGCATGTACGCCACGGAGGTCAGACAAGGGCACACAATAACATACCCGTGTCCTTACTACTATGGCATTACACTGGTAGGGAGATACAGGCACCACATGACACTGTGGCCCCCTGTTCACCATAGTGTGAATAGCCCTGGCAGGCACTAACAACATGTCCTGCATAGATACTGACACATTATACATGGTACTGTGAATGAGGCATGCCATGAGAAGTGGAGAACAGTGTTGCCATGGCAGACAGGACAACAGCAGCAGCAGAAACAGCCAGCACAACAGGCTGACCCCAGTAATCCCCCACCTCCAGGCATGATGATTGGCCTACGGCCATGCACAGACCTGCTGCATCCTGCCACAATGGTGGACATAACAGCAACATGTTGCACATGACAGTACAAGGCAGATAGCAGTGCACATGGCAGTAATGGCAACAATAGATCAGACATAGAGCCAGCCATGTCTCAGGCTTCACAGCAGAAGACAAGGCACTAGAGGCATGGAAGACAACACAAATGCATGCAGCCAGCATAGCAGGCCCCACTGATGTAACGGTCATGGGTGCACTGCATGGTGCCACTGGTGTCAAGCATCCAGTGCCCCCTCCAGCACAAAGTTAAGTGTGAACACTGTAGCCCCAGGTGGATGTACATATTGTAGCCACAATGGCTAAGGGGTCCCTCCAAGTGAGCACCCTGGAATACAAATGCAACACAGCTAAATCACATCAGGCCTGGATTACCTAGCCAACTGTGCCACGATACCAGACACAGCACTCCAGTGCCTGCAGTGGCAACTCAGACACATAGTAGAAAAGCACAATGGCACACAGTACTCACGCAACACACTCCCGTCCCCGTCACTGCTCTCTGCCGCGTGCTGCACCATTGAAGGCACCCTGCACCTGTCTGTGGATGGCCTGTGGTCGGCCTGCGGCTCGCCTCTCCTGTCTCCAGTGTGGTCTCTGTGCTCTGCAGTGGGAAGATGGTACAGCAGCATTACTACAATGTCAGCCACCACGGTACGCTAAAGACCACCCTGGACCCTGATGGCGTAGCACAACACACGCATAACTGGCACACAGGCGCAGTGCACCACCAAAGCCATGCCAAGCATGACACGGGTCAGTGCAGACTGCACAGTGCGTGGTCAATATGTGCCTGACAATGCCATCCTGTACACACAAGCTGCAACAGCTCCCCCTCCATCACATGTACACAGCCCCTTTGGATGGTACACCCTCACACACAAGGCAGACTGTATGCAGAGGAGTCCCCAACCCGTAATGAGGGAAAATAAGTATTGAACCCCTCAACAATAGATGTGGACACACAGACACAACCCAGTGGCATACAACATCCCAAAGGCTACAGATAGAATGACAATGATGACAGGAAGGCATATGGGATGTGACATGCACACAGCATTACTGTACACAACCGAGTACAGTACTTGTGAATCTGCAGCACATCAGGGCACCAATGCCAAGGACCTGTCACCCGAGCCACTGGCCAGTGTCATGGCACAGACACAGTAGTGATGGTGGAGTGAACCACACCCAGACACATACCTCTCAACAGTACCACATTCTGAGGAACGCTCCTCAGTGTATGTCACAGAAGCACCCTGTACCACGTTGTGAGGACTCGACCCATATGCAGTGGACACATACGAAAGCACAGAGCCATAGTAAATGGTGCAAACCATATACCATACAATGGATCAACAGACCCCTGGAACATAAGTGCAAACATGGTGACAGTGTTTGGAGCAGTGTAGGTGTAGCTATGGGTCAGTGATCCACAGTTGTCCCACTCATGCCGCATAGTGAGAGCCAATGTACCACAAGTGGGTGTGATATGGTTGGGATGTTGGCCCAGACAACACACCCAACCACACACTGTGGATGTACAGAGTAGGCACAGCTGCACGCTGCCCCCTGGCAGCATGGCAGAACACAGTGGGTGTGGCAGGGGGCCAGGTGTCGTGTGTCCATGCCACCACAATAGGTGGTAAGGGGCAGTGTGCCACCACAGTGCAGGACATTGCAGACAACACTCCCAAGATGCTTTGTCCCCCTGGCCCACACAGTACACACACAACTGATGGAAGGTCCCCATGGCATAAGACCAACATATCGGAGTAGTATTTAAAGTGTACTTTTGAACAGGTAGCGAATGGTAAAACGGCAGTGGGATTTGAACCCACGTCCAAGAGTGACCCAAGTCACATATCATTACACAAGGTGCACAACAGTAAATGCATGGTAGATTCTAGCTGGACCCCACCAGCACACCAACACAATCCCCTCGATGGTATGTTAATGGGGCATGACACACACACAAGCACACAAGCACACCACCGAACACACATCCCCACCACCCATTACATCACTGTGGTGAGAGTCATCACTTACCTGGCACAGGCACAGTCCCCTCCTGAACCATCACCCTGCATCATTCCAGCAGTGGGCGCTGCCTGCGCCTGATATCCACATATCGGTGGCGGCACTTCTCACCATCACGGGGTATACCCGTGATTGCTGTGAGGCAACGGGCAATTGAAGCCCAGACCTGGCTACGGGGACGGTCACCCTCCCGGACTGGTCCAAATAGGCGCCGATGGCGCTTTTCAGTTAGCTGAACTAGGTTGGCCGTCTTCACCTCATTCTAACTCCTGTCATGGCCCACCACTGCCCTTTGCCTACGTCTCCCAGACATGGCTAATACGAGAGGAGGGAAAGAAGCTGCTCCACTGGTAACTGACTGGCCACACACCCTGACACTCCCAAGCACTTCAGTCTAGCGCTGCGCAGAAGTATACCATAGTGCCGTGCTAAGCGGAAGTGTTCGCAATGTGCATGCGTGACCCTGCCATGACCCTGTGCAGACATTCCAGGCATGCGCAGTGGCAGCATGCTAACATGGGTAGTGCAGCGCTAAGGCACAGTAGCACAGACCTGTTAGCACAGACTGCCCCACCCCACGCATACACCATATCTGCGCTAAGCCACACTAGCGCGGCGCTATTGCTACAGCGCTGCGCTAAGCATAGCCGAGATAGCCCAGCACTATATGGTTTGCCCTGCGCTAAACACTTTGCCCGGCGCTAGCATCTGCCATATTCAAACAGATTATGCAAATGATGGTCATTGTGTATGCATGGTGCTAACAAGGAGATTAGCATATCATTATCACCCCATTAGCATGCTTAACAGGCTTGTTTGCCCGGCTGTGCTATATAAGGGCTAAATGTGCCCCCCCCGTGTTGCTAATTGGTAATACATGTTGTGTGATTACTGCTACAGCATAGGATGTCAATGGAACACTCACAGAGTCAGCCAGGTATGTACTGCATGTGGGCGGACAGAGGTAAAATTCAAGGGATATATCAGTGGGTTTGTGATGTGGTTTATGTTGACTGGGTGCCTAGTGCCAGGCACAACCTGGCCATACCTCCCAACCTTATGTCCCTCAAATGTGGAACACTGCATCTCAATATGTGGAACACATTTACAAACTGCACCTCAGAGGCCCAGAACACTGTGAAACAATTTGCATTTATAATCAGAAGGTCAGTTAGTAACTGAGCAATATATGTTCTGCATCACTTACTGTGGAATAGTGCCTTACAGTGTTACCACTGAATGCCGGACAACTCCTCACAATGTTGAACAGCGTGCTGTTGTGTCGTACCATGAGAACTATTCCTCGTATTGTGGTACACCTCAGAGGTATGGACCAGGGGAAGGGGGGGATACAGATGACTGCTAACTGACTGTGTCCTGGAAGAGGCTGCTGTTCATGAATGTCCTGTGCAGTCAACATGCTGACAACAGTTGGGCATCCCCATGTCATGTATGCATGACTTGAATGCACTGGCTGATGGCAGACATTCAGGTCAGGGCTGTAACACGTGTCCACTCTGTCTGTTGGATGGTCCGGTCTGCTCAAGGCATATGCACTGCCACAGAGGGATTCTCAGTCCCTGTGACCTTGGGAGCACAGATGCTCGAGGTGACAGAACACAGGATGTGTATAACTGTGGCATCATGTATGTGATGTTTTGTCTAGCTGTCGTATGTCACATGTGTGCAGTGTGTTACTCTGCACTGTGTTCCATACTGACACCAACATGTGATGTTTCAAGCGGTTCGAGACTACTGACACCACTGCGGTACTGTGAGGACGGTAACACTGTGCCAGCAAGCCATGCGCTCATGCAGCAGTGGTGACATCAGTACTTCAGCAGAACATCATCATGACAGCACTACTGCAGCAGCACACAGGGGATACTGGATGGGGAACTCTGCAGCACCAGTGTGTTCTGCCACAGAAGGTTTCTGAGGCCCAATGACACTGAGAGCACAGCTTGTGAGGTCCATGGGAATCAGAATCCAGACCCGACAGGGGACGCTGGTTGTGCATTGCGCTGTTCTGCCTGTCATGTGATTTGCTTTTTGTAGTGTTTGCTGACCGGGTTCATGCTGTAGACAAATCCTGCCTCTTTCAGACACAACCCAGGGGGAAGGGGATACAGGTGAATGCAAAATGTCTTTGAAACAGATTACGCTGCTTGTGGAATTCTTGTGGATAGGGGGTACATGGCCATGGCACCGTAGATATTCCCCTACACATGTTGGTATGTGCCATGGGGTCATTAACATCCACCTGACATACCTCCAGAGCAGGCAGATGGCACTTCGGTCTAACATCTCATCTAACTGATGGCACCTCAGGAGTGCAGCACCCCCCTCATGCTGCACTGCAGTGTCACTTATGGGATGTTAACCCAGGAGCTTTGGATGGGACTAGAACCCACAGCCGGATGATCTCCCGGCCGCATGGCGTCTGTGCCACCTGCTGATCCACTGTCATCACCTGTGTATTGTACTGTGTGCGATCTGTGTGATGTAATACAGGAGATTGGCTGGCGTACGAGTGATTACCATGGTGTAACGCCTCGTTGGTTGCTGGGACATCTGTAAACCTGAGTGCGCGGCTCGAGAGAGGCTTACAATGCCCTAGCAACAACAAGAGGTGCGCAGACACCATGGTTATTACCTGTACATCAGGCATTGTCAGGTTTAGTGGATGGGACTCATCTTGGAATCCCCATGTGTACGTGGGCCTTACCCCAGTATTGACTCATGGTACAGCCAAATGTATGTGTAGGTACTGTACACACACTATTGGGATACATGGAACGAATGACTGTGGGCCAGCATAGTACCAGTGTTAACCCCTATCAGCCATGGAGATCGCTAGCCTCAGTGACAGTACACTGTGACAAATGGAATGTTATAGGGCTACTGTACTGAGGCTTTCAAGCACATTCCAGGTGTGTAGAATACTGACTAACAGTGGCAGTCTGTCTAGTTGACCCACTGCTAAGACATAGCTGAGATGAGTTCATATGGTCCTGACATCACACACTGGGATGCCAGGGCTGTAATCTGCTGGATATCAGTGGGTAATCAGGCCTACACATACTTTAAAGTCCTGTTCTGCATGGATGATAGGCTGACCCAGACAATGCCAGCCACCTTCCTGTCTGGCAGAAAAGGACCCAATTCCAGGTGTAGCAGTACCACATGTGTGACTGTATCATCCCTGCCACGCACACATTGCTCCTGTATTGCCTGTATGTGGCAGGCTATGGTATCTGTGAACCGCCTAACAGTGCAGTACTGTTAATGGGCTTGGGACTGCAGCTGATGCTTGACCAGTGCAGTGTGGCTCGGCATGTATGCGGTGGTGCTGGTGGGAGCTGGGTGGCCCTTTGAACTTCTTGACTGCCCCTGTGTGGGTAGTGTTGCCCCACCAGCGTCATGCACTGTCCAATGCCCATTGTACAGGCCATGCTTGACTGACTGCATGCTGTGGTGCTGCAGATGGCAGTGGGATGTGATCAGCGGTGTGGAGGATGCACTCTGGAGTGGATCATTAGTCCACTGTGACTGTGGGGTGCATGTACTCCAGTGTGACAACTGCCACAGGTACCCGTGCTGTCACCCATGTCACTGACTGGTGTCTGCATCACAGACAGCCAACCCCCCACCCCTGTGTTGTGCTGTGTGATGTGTGCATGTGGGCACAGCAGACAGTACTCATGCAGTTAATAGTGTTTGTGCACTGTGGTCCTGGCTGCTGACTGTCTTTGCACAGCGCTGTGCAGCCAGGATCACCTATACACACACCACGCCTGTATGTCTGTACAATGTGGCAGCACTGATACATGCTCTGGCACATGCAATGGTGCCTAGGCTGCACCCCTAGTGGAACGTGTGTCCTGGTCAGCCATCTAGCCCTGTTTTTGGGAGACACCCATGCTTCCACAGCATGTGTTCCATGGTGCTGGGTGTGCAGAGGCCCAGAATGGCACTAGATGTGCCGGTGGGGCACCATGAGTCAGCCATTCACAGCCATGGCTGCACAGTCCCACACATGTGCACATTAGGCACTGTCTGTGGCTGTAGGCCTTGTGATTGCCTTGCAGTGCACCCATGTCCATGCCAACATGTTAAGCCAGGCCACCTCTCACATGCCACAGGCAGCAACATGGCCAGCACAACTGTGTGCTGCTCACACACACAGCTGGCTTCCACATGTGCTGGCCTATAGGACTCCACAGCACTGAGGTGCATTGTGCATGCCCTGTTGCCATTCCTTAGGGGGTGGGGGCATGTATAGCAGCTGTGTGTTACATCATGACCATATGTTACTGTTACAGCCATGCAATGTTTGTTCACAAGTCTGTTTAACTCTTTCCCTGCCTTCTGTCTCACACAGGTGAGGCTGCAGGACAGGAGCGGCTCAGGGCCCACAAATTTTCAGGAGATGAGCTGCGTGCCCTGGTACATGCAGTGAAGGACAGGGAGATGGTCCTACGCAGGAACAAGTCAATGGATGCCACTGTTCGTATGATGTGGGAGGAGATTGCCACAGCAGTAAATGCCGTAGGTGGTCGTGGCCATAGCACTGATGCCGTCTGGAAAAGGTGGAATGACCTGCTGCACAGGGCGAAGGAGGAGGAGAAGGCACAGCAGATCTGGAACAGGCTGCGGACCAGTGGGGGACCACAACCACTTGAACAGCGGGACTGGGACCCATTGATGGCCATAGTAGCCTCCACTCTGCGGCCAGTGGCAGTCGTGGGGTTGAAGGCGGTGGGTGTGAGACACTGCTTACACCACCCAGAGCAGGTACGTATGTGGCATGTATCCACCACTCAGTGGACAGCAACACCATGGGGACAGAGTCACACACATCACTACTGTCATTGTGCATGCATAGGGCCCACATGGGTATGTTCCATTGCAAGGGTGGCGTTGGGGCTGCACGGTGGTGGACATCTGCTGGCAGGCACATATGAGTGCATGTGTGCCATGGTGCAGGAGCTCATAGGGCACAGGCTGCAATTGCATGGGATGCACACTGGTGTCTGCATGGGCATGCTGGAGGGCACACATTGCTGGGGGTGCATGTGGCATTGTTGGGAGTAGTGTGGGGGTGGGTGAGCTGGTCACTGTAGCAGCGACTGACATAAGTCTCTTCCATTTCAGAATTACATGCCCAGCAGACGATGTCCCAGGTGGAGCCAGGCACAGTTGTACGGGAGGTGGATGATTCGTACACAGCAGAGGTACGCCCTTCCACATCAGGCATGGCAGCCACATCTAGACAGGCAGTGGCCATGCCAGTCAGCACTATGTCCACTCACAGACGTCATGAGGCACTGACATATGCTGGATCATCAGGTGATGAGGATGCAGCCTTCCTGGAGTCCCTGAATCCACCTGAGTATGCCCAGGTGGAGGATCTGAGTGGGGAGCAGGTGGTGATCTGGACTGTCACAAGTGACCACGACTCAGAGAATGCAACGGAGGAGCCCAACATGGCAGTTATGTGTGCAGCTAGTGACAACAGAGGTTTTGGTGCAGTGGGGGATGGCACCATGCCTGACTTGGGGACAAGGGGTACTCAGGCACATGACATCTATCTGCCCACAGCTGCTATTCCCCTGCCAGAACAGTCTTGCCCACTTGACATGTCCCACAGGGCATGGACCACAGGGCTGGTCCAGCAGCATTCTCAGTCACCTGTGAGGCCAATTTGCAGCGACCAATGCCCTGCCAGCCATCACCACAGGTCCGTTCGCATCCACAACACACTGCCCAGTGCCAGCCACAACCCCTGCCACAGGTGCAGGATGCACCTGCACAAGATGGCCAGGGTGCATGGCCCATGCTCCAGGAGGCCTTGGCCTCGCAGCATGCAGCCCAGCAGGACCTGCATGATCTCCGTAGGGAGCTGCAGTATGAGCTGTCACGGCTGCAGGAGACAGTGAGCACTGGTCTTGCCCGTGCTGAACAGAGGTCAGAGGAGAGGATGACCCGTGTTATCAGCACCATTGGGCGTGGCTTTGGTGACCTAACTGCTGCTGTGCAGGCCCATGCTGTGGTGCTGTGGGACACTATCACCACAGTACTGCAGGGTGCACCCAGACACCTGCGCAGCCATACCTCACATGGGCGGCAGCATGGCAGAGGTTTGCGCAGGGTGGGGGCAACCTCCTCAACCCCAACCACCTGTTCGTCCACAGGACGCGCACGGTGTCGTGGCCACCCTCCCTCCACTCCTGTACAGGCCTCAAGGCGTGGCCGTGGATGGGCTGCCCTCCCAGCCTCACCGCATTCCACCCCAACACTGTCCTCAGCACATAGCATGCCCAGCAGTTTGCCCCGTCCACAGGGTGTGCGTCGTGTGCGCGGCGGCAGACTTAGCTGATGTGCTCCACCACATGCATGCTGTGGCTCTGACTCCCTCACCTGCATGTCTATGCACACAGCCACTTCCCATGTCCCCTGCACAGACACAGTCTTCCATGGCCCTTGTTCAGTCCCATGCCACAGCCCCTGCCATCACATATATACAGTGCTGTTTCTTATGCGCACCTGGGAGGTGGTCATACCCCTCACCCTTGTGTCCCCAGACCATACAACAGTGCCTCTCAGGATGTGATACTACTGAGCAGAATGTGGACCTCATTCTCTATGCAGTCCCTCAGCAACTGACTGACCTGTTACATTGTTGGTTTATCTGTTCAGGCCACCTTTTCTTAATTGCCTGTTTTTGTTTGCATCATCTACAATGGGGATTTCTTTACGGTTTTGCCACTGAGTGTGGGACAGGTCCTCACACTGTGGACTAGGTAGCTGAAGTGATGTAACTGTAGTACTGTTCCTCGTACCATGTTACAGTTGAGGGGTATGGTGGTGGCCCACACACATCACTCACACCACACACATCACACGCACTGCACCACTGGCAACGTGTACAGCACCTATCACCCAGATTTCACTGTACTGTATATACACTACCATTAAATGTACTGTTCACATCATTTCATTTGTCCGTGTTTTCTGTACTCACCATACATCCTGGTTCAGTGTCTCAATGATGCAGCTCCTGTGCTCTATGGCCTGGTGGGCCATGCGTGGATCCCACCGCTCGAGTTGCTCTACTATCCCCCTTACCCCTGGTTCTGGCTCACTGTCAGAATGTACCTCAGGTTAAGGTGCACGTATCCCATGGTTCAGGGCCATGTTGTGTAGCATACAACAGGCTAGGAAGATATGACATACCTTCTGAGGGCTGTACTGTAAGGCACCGCCTGACTGGT
The DNA here is from genome assembly GCA_016271365.2 of Neoceratodus forsteri. Classification (NCBI taxonomy): domain Eukaryota; kingdom Metazoa; phylum Chordata; order Ceratodontiformes; family Ceratodontidae; genus Neoceratodus; species Neoceratodus forsteri. The sequence continues at coordinate 430,395,443 of CM057452.1, forward strand.
CTATGCAACGGTACCGCATCTTGAGCATCCCAAAGACCCTCTCTATGATGTTCCTTGTAGCAGCATGTGCCTCATTGTACAGTTCCTCGGGCCCTGTTGCTGGCCGAGATACTGGTGTCAGCAGCCAGGGTCATAGGGGATAGGCACTGTCCCCTGTGGAGATAAATCAGGTGTTACTGATGATGTCCTGCACAGTGCCGGCTGCTGCTCTGAACCATTGCTCCCTGCCCCTCCCACGGCTACCCTGGCCTATCCCCCTCCCTCTGCTATCACCCTGTTTTAGCTACCCATACTCACCGACTAGATGCCCACATGGAATCCTGCCCTCCTCAAATGCCCGGCACAGCCGGGACTGGTGCCAGATGAAGGCATCGTGGGCACTGCCAGGGTACTGTGCAAAGACATTGCTAATGCACCCTGTCGCATCACACAACACCTGGCAATTAATGGAGTGGAAGCCCTTCCTGTTCACGTACAGGTCACTAACATCACCAGGTGGTGCACGGATGGAGACATGGGTGCGGTCAATGGCACCAAGTACAGCAGGTAGGTGCGCAACTCGATGGAATTGCTGCATGGTTGCTGTGCGCACTGCTGCCGTGCTGGGGAATACAATGAACTCACCAGCATGTGGCAGGAGAGCATCAAGGAACTGAGTCAGGAGGCGCGATGTGGCAGACTGTGATATCCCAATAGTGTCCCCCGTTGGGTGCTGAAATGTCCCAGTGGCTAGGATGCACATCGCTGCCGTCACCTTTTCCTCAACTGACATGGCGTGGCTGCGCCTCGTGTTCGGCTGCAGCTTCTCATGCAGGAGTTCACATAGCTGCCTCAACATTCCCCTGTCCAACCTGTACCGGCCAACGATGTGTTCATCAGGCAGGGTCTCAAAGGAGACTCTGGGCCGGTACCATCTGTGTGCAGCATATCTCCTCCTTCGTCTAGGTAATGGGCCTTGTTGAGCCTGCTGTCTTTCATCATCCGCCACAGCCTGCTCCAACAGGTGCAGCACTACAGCATTGCTGAAGAAAGACATTGTGATGCACTTCCTGTTCTGGCCACTCCCTCCTCAGTGGATTGCCCTGTGTTTAGGCCTCCCTTTTATAGGTGGTAAGTAGCGCTGCACTAAGTGTCGCGCAATGGTGCATAGCGCAGCGCTAGATCTCTGAATATCCTATTGCGACCATATGCAGGTTCCCACCCCTCCACTTTGCCCCTTGCATACATTATGTTTTAGCCCGGCGCTATTGCATTTAGCGCGCGCTATCTTCCTTTTTGAATATGGCTGTCCCGCGTTAATCCTGCGCAAACGGTTAGTGCGCTGCACTAAGTTTTGAATATCTGGCCCTTGGTTTCTTATATAGAATAAAAAGAAATCTTCCAGTGGAATCCAGACATACTGTAACACACAGTTTGTTATTGTCTATATTAGACTATGGCTCAGTAGTTTACTCACACACCTGAGAAAAAATGTTGTCTAAACTCTGTACTACATATCATAGTATCTTACATTTTGCTACTGGTCAGCCCAGGTTGACGCATCATTGTCATCTTTATCACTCATATAATTGTTTATCTCTGTCTGAACATTTTAATTTTCGATCCTTATTATTTATGCATAAGATTCACTTGAGCCTGTTACCCAAAAGCCTAATTAGTCTTTTTCCTAGGAACAATTCCCATGGATATACATGGTTGCAGAATAGAAATTCCTTTTGAGTTTACCACACTAAGTTTGCCCAAAACTCTAACTTTTTCTGCTGTTAAGTTATATAATGAATTACCCAGTGTTATTGTTAGCTGCTCAAAGTTAGCTACTTTCAAGACAAATCTTAGAAGTTATATGCTATCAAACATTGTCTGCAAGTGTTTTATATGAATTTTTAGCCTTATGTACTGTATCTCTATTTGTTGCATTATGTAAGTTATGTTCTTTGTTGCTGTCTGTATTTAATCACTGGACGTCTATGAAAATGGGCTTTTAGCCCACAGGTGACCTTTCAGTATAAAAATAAAAATTAAACGGAATGAAATTAAGAACATTACACAAAGCACCTGGCCTGCATATTTCATATCACTATGCTATCAAGTCAACAGAATCTACTAAACAATCTGGTAAGCAGAACTAAACATAGAATTAACACTAGTGGACTGGACCAATACCTGGTTTCTAGAGCACAAGGTGACAGGTTCCTACCAATGTAGAGAGTATAGGTGGAACACAGTAATTAGATTTGTGCACATTCCACAGGTAACAGCTTAATTCTTCATCTATAGGGACAAGAGCTGACAACACATACACACATCTTATGGTCCCATTCCCAGCTAACCTGTTTTGGAAACAAGTAGTAGGAACTATTAATGCCATTATCACTGGGTGTGGCACACTGACACCAGGAACAGCTCTACGGTTACAGTACCCCCCACACATATTACATAGAAACTACACCTTTATAGCCTGGAAATTTTATTGGCAGCAGCCAGAAAAACAATCACACGATTATGCCTGAAGCCAACCCTACCTTCACATACCCACTGGGTGGATACGGTCTATGATACTTAGCAGATGGAAAAACTGACCGCCCAACTTCAAAATAAGTTATGGTTTCACCAAAACAGGCAGAACTCAAGGTTAACGCACATTATAGATGCTAGACCAGATGTGATTCTGTAATCTCCCCCAACCCCTCAAACCACAGGATCTCAGTGACAACGGTACAACAGCAGACTGGATCAACCACACCAAGTGTACCCAAGCACAGATGTCATCCAGTGTAAAACCCTAGGTTGAACTGCAGCTCTGTCAAGAAACTAGGCCATACTATATAGCACCCATGATATGCTTAGTGTATTATATACTGCTAATAATGTACTGCAATAAAACTGAATAAAAATTAAAAAAAAAAAAAACACATGCTGCGCAGCTGCATCTTGCCCTTGGTGTTTTTTTTTTTTTGTATGGCTTGATTGTAATATACCAGTACCCCCCACCAGCCCTGATCATCCCTTTTCCTGCTTCTTCTGCCTCTTCTGCAGCTGGGTGGACTGTACCACTGGGAGGTTATGTGACTTGCTCAAGTTTGCTCAAGGGGCTGAACAGCTGCCTGCTTGCAACCTGGGTTTGGGAGCAAACTTAGAAGATAGCCAGGCTGTCGGGGGGGGGGGGGACTGGAGTGGGTTCTCCTCCAACCAGGCAGCATATGTGCCAGATCCATTGGGAGATGCTGCTTGCTTGAAAAGCCTGTCAAGAAGTGAGAGGTGGGCAGAATCACAAGGGAAAAAACAAACAGGAAGAAAACCCTACTCATATAAACCATCTGAATGGCCATCTCTGGCACTCTCAGGATCCAGGAGGAGTGGCAGACGGGGTTTGGAGGTAGCCATCTAAAAACTCGAAGGAAGGAAGGAAGGAAGGAACAGATGCCAGCTTGGGGGGAAGGGGGAGTCAAATGGCTTTATGGAAAAACATGTGACTTATCTGCTGTCAAATTCTTCTATGTTTCTATAAGTCTGAAACCAGAGCTGCAAAAATCTCCCCTGCCCACCCTACCTGGGGCCTGCCTACCAATCTCAGTGCCACTGCTGCCCTAGTCTTCTGCAGCAGGCTCTGTCTCTCTGTCAGGTCACTCTACTCAGATCCATAGATGCACACTACCTCCTGTTAATAGTATGAAATGTTTGTCATTTTTTATTATAGATAGATTCTTTTATTGTTGATAAAAAGCAATTTGTCATCACAAACAAATCAAACAAGTACAATACTTTATACATATATAAGATAAAATGTAGAGAACCATTTTACAATTTTTAAAATCAATACTGATAACAAAATTTACTCTTATATATCTTTAAAATTATTTCCTTGTCCATACATTCTAAATTTCTTCCTACTGCATAATCAGACAATTGGGGCTTCTAATTTTCAGAGATGTCTTGTTTTGTTTACTATTATACTATACAATCTAGCAATACTCTCTAAATGTAATTCATTCTTTGTTATCATTAGATAGTTATATTGGTATTTAGGTTCCATATCCAAATGCATAAGGATATTACCTAAGCATATTTTTCTTTCCTTTGCATAAAGAGGACAACACATTAATAAATGAAAAATTGAATCATCATCTAAGCCACATAAACAACCACTGAAATTAATCAAACCGTAGATTTTTCTTAATGTTTGACTTTCAACATACCCAAATATATACTTTGTGTAAGCTTTCTTGAGTTTTGGATAATTTAATTTTATAAGATATTCTTGCATACCAAATACTCTATTAGTATTATTTCCCAGCCATTTGCTAATTTTACAGATCTTTGCCAATTCTCTTTCTTTTGACTGTAAGAATCCTTAATTTTGTCTTTAATAACTGAATTTATGACTATAAGAGGAGTTTTAATAATCATAGTAAGACAATATAATAGTCCATATGGTTTGATAATTTTTTCAATGGTAGTTAAATGTGGATATGCAAATCCTCTATAGCTGTTTAACAGCATTTGCTCTAGACAGATTTTAAGTAGTCTGTTTTGATTCATGTTGAAAACCTTGATCCAATGTACACATAGTCTCTGTTCGATATTACATTTGAGTGGTAGCTGTCCTAGTTCTATCCTGCTAAGACAACTAGAAGCACCGTTTGGGAGTCCCATAATTTGTCTATAAAATGTATTCATTAATGCTTCTAAGTCTGTTACCTTATCATGACCCCAAATTTCTGCCCCATATAATATATGGCTTTTAACTTTAGCCCTTAATACCCTTAACGATCCACTGACAGAGTGTCCACCATATTTATATGTAAATCTTTTTTATTCCTGGAGATAATCTTCTGAACTTTTGTACTAAATTTATGATGTGCTCTGTCCATCTCAGATTATAATTAAAAATTATTCCTAAATAACAAATTTTTTCCACTCTTTCAGTAGTCTGATTATTGCATATGATATCCCCATATTTGCAGTTTCTAACCCTATCCCTACTAAATATCAGGTGTTTTGTTTTATTAATGTTTATTTCCATCTTAACACATTCTTCATTAAATCTTTTGATACTCCTTTTTATTCCTAATTGGCTGGTTGACATTAATATAACATCATCAGCATATGCTAGGTAGGGGCATCACCTATTACCCACCATGGGCATATGAAACTCTGATTTATACTGTCCTTCTAATACTTTGTTCAAAAATATATTAAAGAGGATTGGGGATAAAATACATCCCTGTCTTAAACCTCTGAAATTTTGATGTTGTATTTCCATCTTTGTTGTATTTAATATATGTATAATTATCATCATATAACATTTTTAGAATACTAGTTATACCTCCTTCCAAACCATATTCTTCAAGTACATCCCACAGTTTTTTCCTGTTAACGCCATCAAAGGCTGCTTTTAAGTCTATAAAGATGCAAAACAATTTTTGCTTTTTAATTTTGATATATTTATGTATAATATGGGTTAATACAAAACATTGATCGATTGTTGAGCGACCCTCCATAAAACCAGCTTGAGCTTCATCAAAAAATTTTTTATCCTCCAACCACTTTGACATTCTCCTCATAATAACTCTTGTAAAAATCTTCAGGGAATTTTCCAACAGGCTAATAGTTCTGTAATTTTCCGGTAGTTTTCTATCTCCTTTCTTAAAAATTGGAATTATAATATTCTCTTTCCAAGTTCTAGGGGTAATACCTTCTTTTATGACCAGGTTGAATAGAATAGTTAAGCCAGGTACCCAGAGGCCAGGGTCATCCATAAATATTTCATTTGGGATACCAGCTGGCCCTTGTGCCTTATGTTTTTTTCCCTTCCTTTATTGCTAATTCTATTTCTGTAAGTAATATTGGTTTAACCAAATTAATGGTGTCTTTATTTATTGTCTTGGTTATAGCACTATTAAAAAATAATTTCTTGTAATACTGTTCCCAAATAAACGGTTCTATGTGACTTTCTATATATTCCAAAATGTTATCCCAACCATTATTAGCTATCTTCCAAAATGTTTTGCTATTATTATCTCTAGCTGCTTTTTCAAACTCTTCCCAGAGGTATTTTCTGTACTTTATTTTTTTCAGATCCAAGAGTTTTTTATAATCTCTTCTCTCTTTGTTCAGTTTTCGCTTATTTTCTCTTGTGGGGTAATTATATACTTTTCTGGCAAGCCTATTAATTTCTTTTTTTATAACTTCTGCAATCTTTGTCATACCATTTACTACCTTTTCTATTTTCTTTAATTTCCAAGGTTTCAAGTAGAATACTTAAGACTGCTTCCGTTGTTTTTTCAAATGACTTAACAAAGATCGAAGCTTCTTGAGTTTTCTGTAATCTCAAATTCAAAACCAGTTCTCAAATTCCAAAATGACCTAATAAACTGATCAATTTAAGATTTTCTATCGCTTCCCACTTGATTCTTTTTTTAACCTGGTAACCTGAACACTCTTGGATACTTTATTATCTATAATTATTCCTAATGACATTTCTAACTGTAATGGTCTGTGTTCTTTATCCATTCTAGAACCTATCTTAAAAGAGTCCAATCTCCTTACTATATTTACATTTATCCAACTTAAATCTATTGTTGACATGCCCCTAGGTCCTATGTAAGTAAATTCCCCCTCGGAATCCCCCATAGCATGACCACTAAGTAAAATAAATTCCCTATTTTCTAAATTCCTGAAGATCAACATACCTCTATCACAGCCTATTTTATCTTTGGAAGTTCTATTTACTTTAAGAGGTAAACCATTCCACACACCATTTTCCTCTGTTAATTCTTTTGTAAGTCCCAGGTGATGCCCCACTCCAGCATTAAAATCTCCCATTATGATTAATCCACCTAAAGGATTCTTCTCCAAACTTAAATCAATTAATTCAAAGAGCAAATCCATATCCCTCTCATCTTTATATTTTGAACTTCTAGGTGGGAAATAAACATTAATAATAACAAATGAATCATTTTCCGTGTTTATCTGTATTGGTAAAATGTGTGTTGAATCTATTTCTATTTCTTTATATTCTATATCTTTCATAATTTTGCACCATGTGATTAATCCACCTGACATCCTACGATATTTCTTATTCCTAATTCCTGGTTTCCAAAAAGTTTTATAACCATTAATATTCTTTTCTTCTTGGGTCCACGTTTCTTGTAGCATGATCAGTTTAAAATTTAATATAAAATCCACAAAGGTCAGATCTGCTAGACTATTTACTATCCCTGACACATTCCAGGCAACTATGTTATATACATTTTTTGCACTTGAATTTCTCTTAATTGTTTGTCAATCTTCACTCTCTTCCAAGATTTCGAATCTGTTTGTCATTTCAATTAGATTCAACCAATTGTCTTTACTGTCTTGGTCCCATTCTTTGTTACCTATCTCTAAGTTACCCTCTAGATAAATCTCTATTTTATCCAGGATGTTTACTTTATCCATGATTTGTTGATAGTCTTCTTGATTGTTCACCATATAGTTATCTGTTCATCCGATTCCCATCTAATAGCCTTTCTTAATCTTTTATTAATAGTTCTATCTTTAGTCAAATTCTGTAATAGCTCGACTACCTTAATCCTCAGGTTTGATTTTGTTTCATTCTAAAAGTTGTTCAACCCATAGATAGAAATTTTCATCTCTTCTCCCTTACTGGTGAGTGATATTCCCTTGTAATATCCAGGAAAGATATTTTTGGTACATGCCACCTAATCCATAACATATCCATAATCTCTATTTTTTTTTCTGGTTGTCAATAGTCTTTAACACAAAATATTTGTCTGAAACCAGAAGGATCAATTCCTTATGCTTCAATGGTCTAATAACATTACATTTTGTCATTGTATTATCTGGTTTTTCCATTCGTTTGTAGAACCAGACCAAACAGATGTTTTGTATTCTGATTCAATTTATCTTATACATAGATACATAGACAGTGTCGGCAGATAAGGGCCTATGGCCCACCCGGTCTGCCCATTTGAGCTTGTAAGTTCAGTTTATGTTTTCCAAGAAGTCTGTTGCCCCTTACCTCTGACCTCCAGAATTCCTTTATGTCTATCCCATGCATTCTTAAATCCCGTGATTGTTTCAGCCCCACCACTTCCTCTGGCAAGGTGTTCCACTTGTCCACCACCCATCCTGTGAAGAAATTCTTACTCACGTTTCCTCTGAATCATCCTAAATCTGAATCTTTCGTCTCTTCAGGTATTATTGGTACCTTATGGATGGGTAGTACAAAATCAGTTACAAGTGTTCTTTTAAGTATGTTGCTTAGATCACTAAGCTTTTCATCATCTGTTAGTAATCCCTTCATAGATCCAGGGTACTGATTCATTCCCTCTAATGAACAATCAATGTCAACAGTTTTGTGGTTATTCTCCATTTCATCCTTATTCAATTTTTTTTCCTCCTGTATCTTCTGTTGGTTTCCTTGACTTTTATTTTTCTTGTGTTCTTTTCAAGCTTTCTTGTTATACATCCATTTATTTACATTGTTAGGATAAGTTTCTTTGAGTCCCACTACTTTCAGATCTATTCTGTTGTCTCCGTGACCAGTATGGCTCTTATTTTTAGTATTTTAACCGGGACCTTTTTAGATTCCTTCTCTCAACCTTTCTTTTCTACTCCCTTCAATTCTGTACTAAAATCTGTAACTATCTCTGTAGATTTTTCCATAATTATTAAGTCTAAACTTTGTGTCAATGTTAATTGCGCTTTAATTTCCTGGGGCTCAGATATATGGTTACTCCCTTTAGAATTATCCCTTTCAAGTGTTTAGTCTTTTTGTTTCTGCTGTTTCTTCTTTGTTCTAAACCTTTTTCCCCATATGTCTGTATTTCCCTCCTTCATCTCATTTATAATGCTATCATTTAAACTATAGTTTTCTGGTAACATTACATATTCTAAATCTGGGTCCAGAGATACTTCTGCACAATCTTTTCTTATACTTAATTCCATTACACTTTTGTTTTCCAGACGATTGCTATCAATCTGTCTTGAGGCCTCTAGTATATGTTGTATGTTTTTTTCCCTCTTTGGGGCCCTATTTTCTATGATTTCTTTCTTAAATTGTACAAAACAATCTAATAACTTATCAATGTTTCTTTTATTTTCAATGCAAATTCCCTTGATAAATGCTAAGTCCTTTTTATTTACCAACTGTTGTTCATAAATCAGTATATTTGCCTTTAAAGGGTCCATCAATACCTTAGTACATCCATTCATTATTTACCCCCATGCACGAGCTTAATTCAGCTGGACTCATGTCTAAGATCTCATCTTGTGTAGGTTCTATAGTTTGTTCAATTTTAATTGGTTTATTTTCCTTCAATTGTGCTTTATCACAACTTTCTTCTTTATCATTTATTTGCTGCCCAATTGCACCTGAAGATATGCCAGGAGGGTAATCAGAAATAACCTTATTTTTATTATACTCAGAGATTTGTTGTTCAATGCGTTGTTCCATAAGGTTATTAAATTTAATTGACTCCTTTATACATTCCACCATTTTACTAACTTCCCTATTCATTCTATCAATCAATTCAGAGTCATTTGCCAAAGATTCCTGTTTACCACGTTTGAAGGGGTTGGGTGTACTATGCCCTTTAATATTTTCTAAGTCCCACCCTTCTTTACTTTCCCCAAATCTTAACTCTGAGTCATTTGGCCCTTGTATTTTCCATATTTCTGTAATGAGGGGGTTGTCTCATTTTTAATCTCTTCTGTTTCCCCTCAGACTCACTTAAACATAACTTTCCATTTATTCCTATGCTGTTTGCACCTTCTTGTTGTTCAGGTAGAATTTTCACAATTTCGGGACAACTCTGATTCCTTTTCTTTCTTCGATTAGATTCCTTTTTACTGTTTCTCATGTCTTCTCTGTTATCCTTCTTACTTTCAATATCTAAATTAGTTATCATATCCTCTAAGTTTGTATTTATTACTGTATTCATTTTATCTACCTTATTCCTCTTGCATTCTAATTTTTCCAATTGTTCCACCTTAATTCTTTTCTGATGTTGCAGCATGCTACTTAAGTAGCTTCTTGTTTTATTTTTCTTTCCTCTAGTTTCTACCGGCATGCTGCTTTTAATACTTCCAAGTATTGTATCAGTTACAGGTTACAAAATGAATGCTTAGTCAATTATTCAATTATTCAATTATATCACAATTACCCACTACAAAAAAAAAATAATACAGTGTATTTCAGAACTCAAACAGACACTAAAGCACTGGTGAATTGTTATTTAGACCAATCTTAAATTACTTTTGTTCCGAATAAATTGATACCACCTCAAAATAGACGTGCCACCTCCTAAAAATAAGTCACTAACACTTTAAAATCACATTAAAAGTACATTCCTAACCCAAGAAAGAATACAAAACATATAATGCATGACACTAAAATTTGTGCAATCAATTTACGGGTCAATGACTCTAATAGTCTTAATTAATTAGTTCAGTGGAACAGCTATCACCTCACTTACATGAGCAAGATCCAATGGGCCAATAGTCCAATAAACCAAACCAATCCGGTAGTCCAATAATCCAATAATCCAATTAACCCCTGTATTGTAGGTAATCCAAGAAGATCAAAGTTGTGTACTCATGTAGCAAAATTATAGTTTTGCCAAACAGCAGAGATAAGTCCTCTTGGGTTCTCAGTAAATTTCTAAGAAGGGTTCTAAACCATAGTCTTTAGTCCACCAATCAACTTTTTTAGTTTCAACCAATAAATATAGTCCGTGATTTTCTTTAAAATTTTCTCTCTTCCTCTAGAAGAATGAGCTACAAATAAAGAGAGAATGCAACAGACTAATAATAAAATATTTAAAATACAATGGCACTTAGCACTTATGCTAGAAATAATACAGATAATACAGATCTGCTATACTATTATCACCATTATACCATTATACCATATATATATACATTTTCAAAACTCTGAGATTATATTGATTTACAGATTTGTATTATTCAAAAGTCCAAGCCAGTCCTCATCAAACATGTTCCCAGCTCGCTGTTCACAAAAGTGTTCTGTGGCTAATAAAACAGTTTGAATAAACTAAACTGGCGTGCTCAATTCCTTTTCTTATTAAACAAGGAAAGCTCAGAAGGCCTGGCGCAGAGCAAAGGTCCCTATAAAGCCTTAAGCTTGCGAATTAAAAGGTAAAAAACCTCTAACAAAATCAACGGACTCAGCCGACTCAGTAATCTGCAATGTCAAACTAAAAATAATTACTCTATTGCAGGCAGCATAAAGTGAAAGACCGCAAGCTATAAAAAGCTACTGGAGCTGCCGTTACTGCTGCTGTGAGTGGCTCTGTGGTTGTGTCTAGCATGGTGCTTGCACATGCATATTTAACTATCCTGGCCACATGCAGGAGAACTCCAATAGAGTTCCTACTTCCTGGTTTAATAAAAGGACAAAAAAGACTAACAAACATACTGTATAAATGTAAAATTCTTAAAAGTTAATAATTCAAATTCTCAAACTCCCCCACAGAACAATTAGAATATAGGCAATACCCCAGCAGTTCGAAACCGTAGCCGTACTCCTTGTTCTAAAACCTACGTATTTTCTTCGTAAATTTGCAACTCAACCGGTTTAATAAAAATTAAAAAATCAAGGACATTGAGAAATCGAGAAAATACAATGTTGCTACATACAAGGAAAGATTTCACACAAACACTCTAACACTCAAACACACAGATGCGCTATGCACTATTCATGCGGTCACACCAAAAAGCGGCTCTCTCAAGCTTTAGAGACAGATAAAATAATAGATACAAGAAAATTAGCCCAATCAGATCTTTTCCTTTCCTTTTCAGAGAATTATCTCCAGCCGATAAGCCTCCGCAGGCTCCACTGAAGTTCCTCTCCCTTTTCTCACAGTTGGCTACGAAATCGCTCATACTCCATACTGGGATAATGGGTTGGCCTCAGAGGCCCAGAGATCTTCCCTGTAACTAAGGCTATTTCACTGTCGGAAGGCCCAAAGTTGGTCTGGAAAGGACTGTGCTAATAAAATAATAAATTACGATGTGGCAACGATGGCATACCTGTTCAAAATAAAAATATCGCTTAGCACGGACTCCTGCTGCGGACGCTATCTCCTCAATGTCCCAGTGACCGACTTTCTCTCGGCTTTCTCATACCTCCTTTCTTGTCCAGAAGGAAACCCCTGCTAGAGAGGAAGCGTCATTTTTTATTAGGAAAAAAAAAGTATTTTTAAATGAATTGTAATTTCTCACCCACATATAGAAACATAGAAACATAGAAGTTGACGGCAGATAAGGACCGCAAGGCCCATCCAGTCTGCCCATTTCTTTTTCTACCTTATAAATGTGCCATCGGCCTTTGCTCTGTCAATGGCCTATCTATTCATACTCATCTGTATTGCTCCCTTATGCCTATCCCATGCCTGTTTGAAGCCCTGCACTGTATTCATATCCACCACTTCCTGAGGTAGGTCTTTCCATGCATCCACCACCCTTTCTGTGAAAAAGAACTTCCTCACATCACCCCATAATCGGCCTCCCTCTAATCTCATGCTGTGTCCTCTTGTCCTGCTATTTTTCTTATATTGAAACATGTTAAACTCTTTCACCTTGTTAATGCCCTTAAGGTGTTTGAATGCTTTGATCATATCACATATGTCCTCCTCTCCTAGAACGAGCTGGAAATATCCCTGAGGCATATGCAGTTTAGCAGAGCATGATCTTTGGTGTTGCTGACTGGCTGCTGAGAGTCATGTGACTTGCACAGGCTTAAATTCTTCTGTATCATGTGATCGCTAAAAAATATTGCGTAATAACTCCAAAGTGCTGAAGGATGCAGAAAACGTTGGGGTCTGTTTGCGCCCCCAAAAAGACCATTTTCAGCCATTCAACTGATGCTCACTTAGGCTCACCTAGTTTAGTAACCAGCACAATTTAGTTGACAGAGGAAAATGATTTTCCTTTATCAGGGCTGCAAAGCGCATTGTAAATAAACTAGTAAGCAGTTTTCAAAATCAGCATGTGAAAGGATCAAGGCTGGCAACTGCTGCATTTCAGAGATGCTGCTCCTGTCCTTTGTGATTTCACTGAAATCGCTAGCTAGAAGACTGGCAGATGACTTTGCAATGAGCCAGAAGCATATAGTGATAAAACTGCTGTCAGTAAAGATTTTTGTCATTGCTGAAGGCAAGTAGCTGAGTCCTATAATGCTGTTGGCAACATTGATTACCCAGGACAGTCCAGCTAAAATTCAAAAGCTCAATTATAGTGGAGTTTTGCTGCAAAAGCATTTCACAGATGGAGGGGCTGAGGCATGGGAAAGTCATGTCAGGGGGTGCTATGGGTGGGCAGGAAGTAAAGGATGCCAGGCATCCAATTGGATCAGTGGGACCCCCGTTCCACATGGAGTGGGGAATCTTTGAGTGTTGTTCTTCAAGGACTGCCAGATCCCTGTAGGGGACACTAATCATGTTTTGCAACATGGTGACCAGTGTCAGACTGCCACACAGCCCTCCATGTCTGCATGGAGGGCTGGGGGTGAGTTGAAGGGAAGCTGTATGGGCTCCCAGGGATGTGTTGTGGCCCAGCGGAGGGGCATGTAAGCACTATGACAGGTACTGGCAGCCTGTGTCCCCTCTGCTGGCTCTCCATTCTGCAGACATTTATTTATGGACTGGGCTGTAGCATGCCCTCACCCTTAACCAAGTCATGTAAGTGCATCGGTGGCACAGGTTCAGGTACGGTAGGGTTCCTTCCAGGACTGTGGCTGCGCAATGGTCTTCGCATGAGTGGAGCAGGACCTCTGTCCACCACCTGCCCCTATTAACGGTGCATAAGGCCACCTCAGCCTTTCAGGATCATGCCCTAAATGATTAAAGAGCTAGTGTACTGCCTGGAATTAATAGTAACTTCCGGAATGAGTCAGCTATCACTTCTTATATCTGAAGTATTTTTTTCATTTGTGTATTGTTACGTTAAAGATTTTCTACTAGACACAGTCTCAGATTCTTGGAAACAGGGTACTGTCATTCCTCTTCCTAAAGGAGGGATTCTTCTTTAACTAATGACCTATCTCTCCCCTCCCCACTCTGGCTAATCTCCAGGACACCTTTTTCTCTCACTGCTTCCTCACAGTTTCCCCACTTCTTTGGCTCCTTCTTCACTCATTTCCAGTCTGGCTTCAGGAAGCCCACTCCACATCTACCCTCCTCCTCCTCCCTTCCAGAATAAGTCAACTAACACTTCTTATATCTGAAGTATTTTTTCTATTCCTGTTTTGTTAATTTAAAGATTTTCTACAAAACAGGTGTGATGTATGGAACAGCACTCTACCTGGCAGCTGACAAGTCATTTCTGTTTCTCCCTATACATCATCAGCATTGAGATCTTACTGACTGTGACATCACTAGTAACCAAGAAGAGCCAATCTCTTGCTGCTAGACTGGTAATTTGTAACACGTTACCAATCAGGCAGCAGGGCCTGTGATGTAACAGTGAGTGAGGTCACATGCTGATGATGTAGTGGGAGGAATAGCACTAGGCTTGCTTTCTTCCAGGTGATAGTCTGCTTTTCACACACCCAATACTATAAGGTAGAAAACCTTTCTAATGAAATCGTAGAAAAAGAAAGATACTTCAGAAAGAAAAAGTACTAAATGACTACTTTTATACATTCCTAACATTTTCTGGCTACTAGTTTTTGGTGTTACTAAATGTTTAAGGACAAAAGATGCATGTGAATAATACATGTTCTGGAACACAAGACATGGGCATAGAAAACCATTAAGCGGTGAGGTCTGAAGCATCTTGGGGCCCCTTTTCTCTGGGGCCCTATACTGATGCACAGTTCTCACTAAACTAAGGCTAGCTCTGAAGGTTGTGATTTGAGCAGGTAACTCTGGTGGGACCCAAACCCAGGCCTCGTAGCTCTCAAGCCAGCACATAGCTTCTGACCACTGGACCACATACTGACTCTCGAATAATGGGTCTGGGACATAACTCCCTGTCCCAGGACCCAGACTTGTTGCACCGCGGGTTGAAGACAATACAAAAAGGAAACTCTCCAGTTCTGGAACAAAGGACCCAGGCATCGAAAATCACTTTGCATGCTGAAAACAGAACCTATAGAACTTTAAAAAGCAAAGGATAAAAAAATGTTGCACTCTTATGTTTCCGACAACTGCATGTAATATAACTGTTCCCTAGGATTTTTGGTTTTTTCTTTTAAATATTTTGCCAAAATTAGTATTTACCACCTGTTTAAAAAAAATTGTCAACAGCTGATCTTAAAGTTACTGTGATTGTGATAATGTTGATTCTATTAATTCTTGCTCTATAGGAGGTCAGAAAATATTCAATAATGTATCAATACAGACCTCATGAATACATCTGGCAAAAAAAAAATGGACTGTAAATCTTGGAAAGGACAACAGGAAGTTACCAAATGTATTCTCAAGTTAGTATTCATAGGTTAGTAACAGAAGTTTATGAAAGTGGATACTGAAGTGAATAACGGCTGGATTTTTTTTTACATTTTCTCACCTCCCCCAACACACACATCTCCAACCCCAACAAACATGGTCCCTTACTGTGGCTAAACCTGTACTCTAGCCGAGTGAGTGACTATCTTCACAGCTGTTCTAATCCTGCTGTGTGACTATACGCAAAGGGTGGGCAAGCAATAGACAGTACACACCTTACTCCATGCACTGAGCAACAAACACCTCCCATTCTCAATGTATTCCTCCACCCCAACCAGCTCCTGTGATAACTACTGTTTAAAATGTTATCATTTATGATGAACGAGGGCCTATAATCCTACTAAAAATTTCGTTCTGAGTGAAGGCCAGCAAGGTTGAAGAACGTTTCAAACAAAAGGGCTGCTACTGGGAACAGCGGTGCTCCCGGTGAAAGGAAGAACTCTGCAAACACAAAACCAGGCACAAACTGTCCCACCAGAATGAAAAGCTGATACCAGTATCTTCCCTTCCCCATTACCCACCTCCTTGGTTTCTCCTTCTCCTCAGCCACTGTGCCTGATTCCAGGAAACAGGATACTGCCATTCCTCTCCCTAAAGTGGGGATCCTTCCTCTCCTGGTAACTAATGGCCTATCTCTCCCCTCTCCACTCTGGCTAAACTACAGGAACACCTTGTTTTCTCACAGTTTCCTTACAGCTTCCCCACTTTGGCTCCTTCTTCACTCACGTCCAGTCTGGCTTCAGGAAGCCCCACTCCACATCCGCCTCCCTCCCCTGACTCACTGACTCCTTCCTTTCTGGCATGGACCAAGGACTGATCACGTCTACCATATTTGTTGACCTGGCCAAAGCTTCTGACACAAATCCCATCCCCTCCTCCTGGACAAGCTTTTGGTGACTGGCTTCTTTGCTTCCTCAGTCAGTTGGTTCTGCTCCCACCCTGAGGGCAGGTCTCAAGCTGTCCGTATCCAAGGCACTGTATCCCCCCCCACTATCTGTTTGCTCAGGCATCCCGCAAGGGTCTGTCCTTGGACAATTCACTTTTCCATACTCCTGAATGACCTCTTTATCACCTGCTCCTCTGTTTCCGTTCTTATGTACACAGCTGATACAGTGTTCTTTGCCTCTGGCTCTTCTGCCCCTGAACTTACTACCCAAATGCAACTGGACTTTGACAATATTCAGCACTGGTTCTAGACAAGCCAAGTGTCCCGCAATGCCAAGAAGACAGTCTGCATGACTTTTGGCTCCCAGAAGAGGCTTGCCAGGCTCGCCCCCACAATTCTATTCGCTTGATGGTACTGTTATAGAGGATGTCCCCTCGTTTAAGTACCTCAGGATTTGGCTGGATTGCCATCTCAATTTCTCAATGCATATTGATGCTTTTCACCTTAAGCTCCACCCCAGGCTTGGTTTACTGTACAGGAACAAAACGAATATCCCACTTCCTGCCCACTGAGAAATAATCTTGCAGATGATCCTTCCTGTCTTCGACTATGGTGACAAAGCTTACAGCACTGCTCCCAAGTCCACTTTTACCAGACAGAAATTACTTCTGCTGTTTTGCTTTGGACAGTCCCCCTCCATACCCACCATTGCCCTCTTTACTCCTTCCTCTCCCTCACTTCCCTTGATGCCAGGCACTATGCCCACTGTGCATTCTTCATACCCAGATTCTGACTTAAGAAAAGAAAAATGGTGCAACACCAGATACAATATGGCTGAGACAATTTTATTGATCCAAGGCTTAGTGAACCTCCAACCAACCAACCACTCCTATGGATTGCCATGCTCTGTGGCTTCTTCTAGGGTTGGGGCTATGTGACAGGGTCAGAGCCCCTGCCTGAATTTGTGCTGCATTTTCTTTTACACTGTCCTGTTCTTGTAAGTTTATTGTTCTAGCTACAGGCTGAAATCTGGCCACTTTCAGTCTTGTAGTTAAACCTGGGTGAGCCAGCATTGGCTCGACTCGGCTCGGCAGGTCTGCATAATTTAGAGCCAACTGCCAGCCGAGCCACCGTGTGCAAGTGTTTTCAATATACCTCTGATGCCTGGAGCGAGCAGCGTACTGCACATGGCCAGTGGCGGCGAGAACGAGCCTACAGTATGGAGACTGGGCTCATTGGGCAGAACTGCAGTAGTGGTTGGGGACGGGGGGCTGATCCATTTCAAGTCGCTGCTCCTCCTTCTCACTCTAGTCAGCCAATGGGGCACACACTGCATTTGGTGGCTTTTATGCGTACTGGTGCACTGCATGCACTGCCTCACGATGACGAGCAATGCAGACAAGACTCGGGGAGAACTCTCTCGGGTGACCATAAGACGCGGTCAAAGGAAAGGAAACATTTAAAAATACTTGTTGTGGAGTATGGGGATGAGGTCATTGGCAGGAAGTGGAAGGAGAAAGGATACAAGGAATACAAAAAATGTGCCGGAGGTTGCCTGGGGTAGCCGGCTAGCCGCTGCTGTATCGGTCGGTCCTACCGGGTGGTGCTTGTGGCCGCCACTGGCCCAGAGGAACGTTAGCTGCACCGAACGAGTGGAGGTGAAGAAAAAGAACCAGCCTCTTCCTCTTCTTCTTGCCAGCTGGATTGAATCGAGTGCCAGCCCAGTGCAGTGTGCCACTTAATTGTGAGGTAGGTTCACTCCTGCAGCGGGTTGGTGAGGTGTTGGTTCGGGAGGGGAAGGGGCATTCTGCTGCAGACAGTGCTTGAGTGCTGCAGCTACTGCACTTAGTCTGCTGCTCTCTGCTGTGCTGCTCTGCATCAAAGAGGGTAAGGAGTGAACTACTTGATCTGTTGAGCCGAGGGTGGAGGGTAAAGAACGCTTGCTGCACAGCTGCAGACAGTGATGCTGCACTTAATTAGTCTGTTCTCGGCTGCTCTTCTGCATGCATCAGAGAGGGTAAGAGTAAAAGGACAAGGAATGATGAACTGTGATCTGTGAGAGAGCATGGGTGGATGGGGTGGACCAGAATGTTGTTCTGTTGCAGTGCTGCTGCATTTAGTCTTAGTCTGTTCTACAGTCTGTGCTGCTTTTTCTGCATCAAAGAGGGTAAGGGTAAAAGGAGAGAAGAGGACTGTGATTTGTGAGAGCCTGAGAGAGGGAGACAGACTAGACAGTTGTGTCAGTCTGGCCTGCCTGAGTTGTTGGGACTCAGAGAAGGAATGACTGGGAATGGATTTAAGGTCAAGGAACTTAACTTGGCTCTGGCCTGGCAAGATGGCATGATTGGCTTCGATCATCTGGCTGACAACTAGTGAATGTCTTGCTTCCAGATAGACAGTTAACTTAAGTGGGTTACAGACAACATGGTCCCCAGCATCTCTAGCCCATGATAGCTCTAATGTGATTGTGAGCCCAGCCCAGCTCTATTACATTGAGTTTCAGGCTCTATTATAGAAACATAGAAACATAGAATTTGATGGCAGATAAGGACCGCTTGGCCCACCTAGTCTGCCCATTCCCCTACCTAATGCATAGGCTACAGATCCTAGTTAACCAACAGCCTACTTCCTCCTACCCTCCATTAGAATTGCCTTATGTCTGTCCCATGCATTCTTGAATTCCCCACTGTTTTTGAGTCCACTACCTCCTCAGGAAGGCTGTTCCATGTATCCACAACCCTCTCTGTGAAAAATTACTTCTCACATTACCTTGAGCTGCCCCCCCATCTTCAAATTGTGCCCCTTGTTCTTGCACATCTCTTTTCTGAAAGATGCTACCATCTTGGACTCTGTTGATTCCTTTGATGTACTTGAAAGTTTCTATCAATTCCTCTCTCCTCCTCTCCTCGAGTGTATACATATTAAGTTTCTTTAATCTCTCTTTGTATGTCTTCTGGTGCAGACCCTGCACCATTTTAGTTGCCCTCCTCTGGACAGCCTCCATCCTGTCTATGTCCTTGCGGAGATGGGGTCTCCAGAACTGGACACAGAACTCCAGATGGGGTCTCACCAACTGTCTGTACAGAGGGATAACAACTTCCTGTTTTCTACTGGTGATGCCTCTCCCTATGCATCCCAGTATCCCACCAGCCCTTCTTACTGCCTTCTCACATTGCTTGCCCACCTTAAGGTCATCTGATATGACTACCCCCAGGTTCCTTTACATTTCTGTTGTTGTTATTATCTCACCTGCCATTGTGTACTCTTAATGGTGTACCATTACTTTCTGTCCTGCCCCATACGACTGAAAATGGGCACTTACTGTCCAGTGTACTTACCTGATTACTATAAATGAAATAAATACAGTTTCTTGATTGTATAATGTAAGCTAAGAAAAAATCAGGGGATCTCCCATGTGCACAGTTATATAGTAAAGAGAACCACTGATGGTCAGGTCAGTTGGAGGGACTTAGCTAGCTGTGCTTGTCAAAGAGAGTACAGTAATGATGTGTGACCAAGTCACATGAGAGTACAAACCTGCATAGTTTGTTATACAGACAGTCTATGGCTAGAAGAGTATATATGTCCACCGATCTGTATATCATGTCCCCATAGCTGATGGTTGGGGGCATAAAGTACACACACACACAGCCATAGCTGATCTGATCTGCTTGAGGTGCTTGTGTGCAACCAGCAGTGAGAAAGGAGCTGTGGGAACCCTGTGGAGTCATTGGAGCTGAACCAGAGACTATAGCTGAGAGCCGAGAAATCCAGTCAAGACCTATCACATGGTCAAGAAGCAGTTATAACTAACCAGGCCTTGGCCTTGCACTTACATACATAGTTACAGTAGCTAGTTAGGGTTTACTAAACAGTGTCTGGACATTAACTGCACCTTTGGATGACAAATAAGCCAACAGGCCTGAGGAGTACAAATATTGCACTCTGTTTAAATACTGTTTTTCACCAGTTGTCACAAGCAACATGACTGTTGACAGGCCAACCCCATTTCCATAGCTGGGAACCCAGTGAAACCAATCTTGGGGGTGGAGGAGATATCCATGCTGAGGTTATTTAACCAGTATGGCGCCCTGTAGGTAAATGATCGTTGGCCCAGTGAGGTACGGCACCTAGGAATCAGCAGCATTTGAGAGTCAGATCCCCTGGTATGGCGGAGGTTTCGACTAGGGCTGAGGAGGGCTTGGACACCAGGGGGAGCCAGAACCAGGGTTATCTTCTTTGCCATGATGCAGGTTTGATATTTAATCCGGTTTGATAGGTTCAGCCAGCCAGTTTGGGCGTAGAGGTCAAAGGTGTGTATAAGGCGATGGGCACCAGTTATGAGTCGACATGCTTTGTTTAGAGTGGTTGTGATGCGTCTTAGGGCTGTAGGGGTGGCAGAGCCATAGATTAAGAGGCCATAGTCAATGACAGAGACTACTGAGCTTAGGACAGTGATTCTGAGGGCCTCAGGGGTTAGGTTTGCCCTATGTCGGTAGAGGAGACCAAGTCGTATGTTAGCCTTCTTGGCTACACTGTTTACATGGGCTTCATAGGAAAGCTTATTGTCAAGAGAGATTCCAAGGTATTTAAATGAGGGTACCTCTTCAATAGGTACTCCAAGGTAATTTGTAATGGTCAGTGGATGCTGCCTGCTCTTGTTATGTGCATTAATGAATATCATGGTTTTGGTTTTTTTATAGTTTAGGATGAGTTTTTGTTTGCAGAACCAGTTCTCTATGGCTGTGAACCTGAGTTGGAGCTTATGCTGTAGGGATAGTGGGTCCTTATGGGTGGCGTGGATGATGGCATCATCGGCGTACAGGATGAGTTTTTCTGGGCATGATTTGGGGAGGTTATTTAGAAATAGGCTGAAGAGAAGGGGCCCCAGTATGGATCCCTGGGGGACTCCAGAGCGGACTGGTAGTGCATTGGAGAGGACACTTCCAATTTTCACTCTTTGTGATCTGTTCTCCAGGTAACTTTTGAACCAGGCTGTGGAGTCAGGTGAGAGCCCCACAATTTGTAGCTGGTCCAGGAGCAGGTGATGGTGAACGGTATTGAAGGCCTTAGTTAGGTCTATGAAGACGGAACCGGCTAGGTGGCCATTATCCAGGGAGCTGTGGATGGCTCCAGTGAATTCCAGGAGGGCCCTTTCCTGAAACCATGCTGCTGGGGGCACAGGATATTGTGATTGTCCAGATAATCTGTGAGCTGGTCAGCAATTATGCGTTCTATGGCCTTGAATAGTGGGGGCAGTATGGAGATTGGTCGGTAGTTTCCAGAGTTGGTCCGATCTCCTGATTTATGGATTGGTGTAACGGTGGCTGATTTCCATCTGTCCGGGAACTGGCTTAGGCTGAGGGAGAGGTTGAAAATCTTAGTTAGCGGGCTAATCACCTCATCGAGAGTGAGGGACAGAAGTTTCAGGTCAAGGGTGTTCCCACTGTGTCATGTTTTTGCGATGGCATTAGCAATGTACTTCTGGGCTTCTTTCATCTTGACAAATTTGAAGTAGAAGGGAGTAAGTGTTGGGAGGGGGATGTAGTAGTAGCAGGTTTAGCAGGGGAGCTGGTTTCATTGAAGAAATCAGTGGGGAACACACTGCTGAGGTCTGTGAAGGCTGAGTTGAAGGTGTTGGCTATAGTGGTCGGGTCGAAGGTAATTTTCCCATCAGTGACTAGCTTTTGTACTGCATTTCTGACTCCTTGCATTTGTATTTTTTAGAGTTTAATAGTGAATTATTTGTTAGACATTGCTCTGTGTTGGTGTTGGGTGGGTTGAACCCTTGGGAGTACAGTGGGATAGTGTTGTTTCCTTGGGGGAAGGGGGGTTCAAAATACTATACTGGTTATCTATCCAACTTAAAGATCAATTGCAGTGTTTTTAAAATGCTTTTACCATATTTTATTTGCTCACCATGAGAAGAACCACTCTACATATATTGCAGGTAATGTGCAGGAACAATCATTTCTCATGTTCAGATGCTATTTTACTGCCTGTCCTTTTCGAAGGTTTCACAGAAAATCCCTCAGATATTTTTAGACCAGCTGGTGGAATCTTGGGTGAGTGCTGATTCCATTCAAGCAACAATGACATCATTTTCCTCAAGGTCCTGGCAGCTCAGTATATCATATTATGTCATTTAAAAATCAATCTTTGCTTCCAGTTTTCTGGTGGTGGCCTGTGTTAATCAAATTATTCCAGTTAAACACCAAGAGTAAGTATCTGTCAATTTCCCTAAGCTGATCAACACTCGATGCTCAGAATCAACCCCCCCCCCACACACACATACACACACACTCAAACATCAACAATATGACAGGCTCTTAACATGAACATTTTTTTTTCCTTTGTTCTCTTCCATGCCTGAATAAAGTTCCAACAGCTTCCTCCTTGTTTTAAAGTATTGTCCCCTAAAAATTACTGATTAATCTGTGAAAGTAAGTAAATATTTATCTGTAATGCAGGATCGTTAAAATTCAATAGGCAAAGATCCTCAGACAATTGAAAGTAAACATGAGTTGTTGCCATTTTGCAATCTGATGTACATTAGTGTGTGTGTGTGGGTGGGTGTGTGTGTGTGTGTAGGTGGGTGGGTGTGTACTGAGCTGCCAGGACCTTGAGGAAAATGATGTCATTGTTGCCTGAATGGAATGAGCACGCACCCAAGATTCCACCAGTTGGTTTAAAAATGTCTGAGGGATTTTCTGTGAAACCATCACATAGTAGAGCATTAAAATAGTATCTGTACATGACAAATGGCAATTTCTTCATTTCATATGTAATAAAAAAGGCCTGGTTGTCCTTATGTTAGGGAATAGGAGTAAAGTTTATAAAAAGTTTATAATATATCTGCAGTTGATCTTTACATTCCTTGGGTGGAAGTACTGCGCAATTCTAGTTCAACGTGTCTCATAAATCCCCATAACAGTTAACCAAATGTAACCCAGGCCCCTCAACCTTACTGAGCTGGAAGGAAGGAGTTGCACAGTGTTTCTGTGACCGAACAGCATAAGCCTGAAGGTAGGCCTGATGGGAGCCATACAAAAAAACAAAACAAAAAAACAAACAAAAGTTAAATTCTCCTGAAAATAAAACCATTTATATTACAGTGAATTTTCTAAGACAACTGTTCTTCAGATCCTACACTCTCCCAGATTGAAAGGTACAGGGATCCTGGCAGACCCATTTTAAAATATTTTAAGCAACAACGTACTGCACTGCAAAGAAAGCCTAATGAGATGCAGTGCAGGCCATGAAAGAAAAACACTATACATTTGTCAGCACCTTGGAATACTGGTAGTAACAGACATGATGGCAATACAACACTATGATAACTTTATTTCAGTCTTTGTCACAGTCAGTGGAGCTAGCTTTCCTCAGGCTGGATACCACTAATAGCCATGACCACCTCCTCTTCAAATCATTGCTATCAAGGCAACTACAAAAGGCAAACTCTGGTGAGAGAGCCAGCAGCTAGCAGGGTCTCAGGCTAAGCACATAACTTCGGGATAGCTATAAATGAACCTTTTTAACCATAAATTACATGAGACCAGTAATTCTTTCTTTTTTTTCCCCCTTCCCCCCTCCACCTCCCCAGACATTCTGAAAACCCAGGGACAAAGGCTTGCCTCTCTCGAGGGCGCCTTTCTGGAGGATTAAGCAGCCATTGTTGGCAAAATACAAATTACAGCTCCTTTACGGACTGTCCCGCCCTCTCAGCTGGGCCCCAGTCCCCAAGGAGCACAAACTATTATCTTCCTGTGGATGAAGAGCTCAGAGTGGGCAGATGTAATTATTAACACCTCTTAACAGGGCATTTTTCCCAGTTAGTAATTACAAACCTGCACTGTCTCCCCCTTACACTCAATAGAACAACCATTTCAATCAATTCAGTAACTGAGAAAACAAACAAACAAACATATACAGTTCTTAGTGGTAAGCATTCACTCAGGGCATTCAGACAAGCAATCACAAAGAGGTCATCTCCTTCATATTCGCCAGCAAAACTAAACCTGGATTCATTTCAGAAGCCACCTGATATAACAGAGCCTTCTAAGTACACATTAAAACCTATTGTCAGTTTGTACCATGGAGGGCAGGGTGGTCTTGTGGTTAGAGAACAGTAGACCTCAGGTCAGAATGCCACCTGTACTAGCACTGACTCACTGCATCGCCTTGAGCTCATCAGTGACTCCTCAGTGTGCCTCTGTCCTCCTGGTTATAATTTTAAGGAGAAGCAGAACTTCACTAAAACAAGATGCTGCATCTCTGTTGGGCAATCCTGAGAAAAGTAAATGTAATACAGAGTAGACAAAGTGTGCTGCTGTGCTGCGTTTTGAAGCAACAGCAGCAGCAGCAGCAGCAGCAGCAGCAGCAGAATATCTGATGGCCATGTTCTCCTCATAGCACAGGACTCAGACGGGCTAGTTCTGCTAAGGTTCCACTAGGTGTATTGCACACTGCAGACTTCGCCACTGGCAGATATAGAGATCTGAGTGTCCAGAACCAGACATGGCATCAAGTATCTCTGAGATCTGGTGGTTAAATACTTGCACCAGCTCTACAAGCCAATGACCAGTAAACTGGTTTTGTAGAAGGGGAAAGCTAATAGCCATACATCTGTGCCTGCACAGAGCGCATGAGAAGCAAATGTATCCTGAGGGAGTTTTTTGGGGTACCTCATGTACAGGTTGAAGGTCTGAATTGCTGATGCAGTGGGAAGAATTGACACAATGACTGTGAACCTAGATGGGTTCAAGGGGTGTTAAGCAACCTGCAAGTTCTGCTGACAGTTCAACTGCCTCCAGTCAAAAAAGTAGATAATAAAATTAAATTATGTGCCATTAATAAAAAAAATTTTAATGCACTGGTGCTTTCAGCCCCATGCTCCTGAAATACCTAACCAACAGTCACAAATAAGGATGCACATGGGGTCTAATATTTGTTTGTTTCAGTGTGTGGGTGACTAACACAAATTTCTTATCTATTTTGATTTTGTTTCACGTTCATGTTCCATCCCTCTTTATCCAGCTGTTGCAGCACACCCAACCACCCCCATGAGCCATGAATTAAATACCACCTCTATCATGTTCCCCCCTGCTGCCCCATCCACCCCAACTCCTGAAACACCCCCAACTGCCCCAAACTCTCCTGATTCCAACAGCCCTCATTCAAAGATATCAATCCCCTCCCACATCCCTTCAGCTGCTCTCAACATTTTCCAACTCAGACACCACACCACTAAAAATATTATCCCCTCTTGCACTCTTGCAGATGCCTCTGACTTCAGATCATATGAACATACGAACATATGAAATTTGCCAGCGGATAAAGTATTTGAGGTCGATCAAGTCTGCTGGAATGTGCAGCTAGCACCCTCTAATTTGCAGCTGCCCCTCCCTCCCACCCTTCCCTCCATTGACCTCCCCTTGTCCTGTTCCAGCCCTTTTGAAGCAGTCCATTGTTCTACTGGATACCACTTCTGCCGTAATGCATTCCACCCAGCTACCACCCTCTTTGTAAAAAAGTGTCTCCTCATCTCCCTCCTGAACCTTCCTCCCTCCAGCCACATATCATGGCCCCGGGTGTCCCTCCCCGCCCTTACTTTGAACAGCCCCTCTGTACCTGTCTTGTTTATTCCTTTCATGCATTTAAAGGTTTCAATCATATCCCCCTGTCCCTCCTCTCCTCTAGCGAGTACATGTTCAGCTCCCTGAACCTCTTCTCATATGACAAGTCCCCCAGTCCCTTGATCATCTTTGTTGCCCTGCGCTGCACCCCCTCCAGTAACTTAATGTCCCTCTTCAGATATGGGAACCAGTACTGCACGCAGTACTCCAGATGCGGTCTAACTAATGAGCTACACAGTGGCAGAATCACCTCCTCCCTCCTCGAGGAGATACCCCTTGCAATGCAACCCAGCATTTTGTTGGCCTTTGCAGTTGCCTTCCTACATTGTGCAGAGTTGTTCATTGACCCTGTAATGAGCACCCCCAGATCCTTCTCATCCTCTGTCTTGGCTAGCTGCACTCCCCCCAGCTGGTAACTCCTCCTTGGGTTCTTCACCCAAATGCAGCACCTTGCACTTTTGGCATTAAATCCCAGTTGCCAGGTGTCTGACCAGGTTTCCAGCTTTTCCAGATCATCCTGCAACCCCCTGCCATCCCCTCTGTTCCCATCTTGGTGTCGCCAGCAAACAGACTGATCTTGTTTTGATATCCAATGATATGTCTGCAATGAATATCACAAACAACATTGGTCCCAACACCGAGCCCTGTGGAATGCCACTCATCACTGACCTTGGGGATGAGAAAGCCCTGCCCACCACCACCCTCTGTTGCCTTCCCTGAAGCCGGTTCCCTACCCATCTCACCAGCTTTGCACCTGCTCCTGTGCCCTCTAACTTACTTCCCAGCCTCCCATGTGGCACCTAGTCGAATGCCTTACTGAAGTCCAGATACAGGACATCCACTGCATGGCCCCTGTCCAATTGCCTAGTTACTCAGTCATAGAACTTCACCAGGTTGGTTTGGCAGGATCTGCCACATATGAAGCCATGCTGTCTGCTGTCCTGTAGTCCTTTGGTCTCCAGAAGGGCCACCAGCCTCTCCTTCAGGACAGTCTCCATCAGCTTACCCACGATGGATGTGAGGCTCACTGGTCTGTAGTTACTCGGTTCATCCTTGGGGCCACTCTTATGGAGGGGCACCACATGAGCCATCCTCCAGTCCTGAGGTACACGTCCCGAGTGTAGTGAGGCATTAAATAGGTTTGCCAAAGGTCCCGCAAGGACCTCTGCCAGCTCCTTCAGTACATTGGGGTGGATGCCATCTGGGCTTGGCGTCTTGTCCACCCTCAGTGCTCTCAAACCCTCCAGAAGTCTGCCCTCCATGATTTCCCCATCTGTCACCCCCTCTCACCCTGTTTCTGCCATTCGTCCCCCCTTGGGTATCACCCCCCTCTTCTCCTTAGTAAATACCAAGCAGAAGTAATCATTTAGTGCTTCTGCCTTATCATCCCCATGCTTCCCCAACCCCCTCCTTCCTAATCCTTACTATGTGGCCCTTACAGTTCCTTCTCTCCCTGGTGTACCTAACGTTGATAATGGTCTGAGTTTCATCACCATTGGTCCATTCAGAAAAGCCTCCCCCCCACCAGGTTTCACAGGCTCTAGCTGTGTGTAGGCATTGACACTTTTTTTGCATTTTCTTTTATCCTCCATCTTGGCGGCCCTCCATCTGCTGACCTTCCAGCCCCATACTCCCTGCTCGCAGTGCACCTCCTGTCATCCTCCATGGCTTACCTCCCATGGTGGAGTGGAGTGGAGGGGATCCCTCAATCCGCCAACACGGATCTGGTTTTGGGAGGTGCCTGCCATTCGCGGGAGCAGCACCTGCCGGGGTCGGCATTCATCCAGCCACCCAGGACATTTTCTCTTCCAGTTTTTTCTCCCTTCTGCCCCCCCCCCCGGAGGCAGAGTATTGTTAGCATTGGCAATGGCTGAGCTGTGTGCGCTTCCATCCACAGCATGCTCGACTACTCCACCCCATCCCAAACATATGGGTCCCAGGTGCTCTGACACCCAGCCACTACTAGGTGTTAGAGGTGCACCGACCTCCATGTCTCTCCCTCCCTCCCTGGGAGAGGAGAGCTGTCCTCTGGACCTTGATCCTCTCCCACCCCGGCCAACCCCCCGCAACCCGGTCATACCACGAACACGGGTCACCAGCATGGCAGGAGGTAAGTCATGATGCCTCAGCAAGCATCGAAACTTAAACTGAGCCTACCTTCACACTCCTTCTTTTGGTGAGCTACTCATTTATATTAGCCTTTGTGTGTAACCCTGCATGTGCTTTTACCTGACCATGACTGTAAATTGTCTTCACATACCAGTTGTTACCATGCAAGTTATTTTTTCTTGGGCTTTGAAATTCATGAGGCGACTGTGGGCTGTGGCTATGGCTGCTTAAGTTTTTTTTTTTTTTAATAATTCTGTTTTTGTCTATCTGCCAGTACTCTCACTTTAAGCCTTCTACCTGTGTAATCCATCTTGTTGCTTTGGTTGCCCATCTAACACTTCTACTGACCCCAATAAACCAGACTAGATCCCTCTGATCCTTTGCTGCCACAATGGCTTTCCCCCATGGAGGGTCCCATTTTGCCATGGGATACAGAATCCTTGCTACTAGGGGTAGATGAATCCAATGCTTCAGAAGGCTGTAGGAGAGTTCTGGATGTGCTCACAAGCTGTGAGATGTACTGACCAGGCAAGTAACTGCCCATCTATGCACAGAGCAGAATTATTTTTTCCCTGTATGAAAGCCCTCCCACCACTAATCTATTGAATGTTACCCACTGCAACAATTCTATAGGTCGCGAGATGGCTGACATCATTTGGTCACTCACAATGCCAATGCCATGCAGCTTTCCACTGTAGGAGATGCTGCAAGAGATGGCAATCTTCTCCTCCCCCCCCATGGTCAGAACACAATGCCTCTGTGTCAGTTCCTGAACCTAACTGACCTAGAGTGGAGGAGTTGAGATCGGAAAGCCATTCGGGGTCCCCCACACAGCAGCGCTGCACAGTACCAGCTGGTGCCACCAGTCTGGGCTCACTTGGTTTTCTCAGTAGTGCTGAAAACCAAAAGTACAGAGACTCTTTTTTCCACTCTTTCCATTGTGGTTGTTGAGTTGGCTAGTGCAATATATGACTTATGTGATATTTGTTGGCACTCTCACCACCAGAATGTTCGAGATTAGGTCTGAGATAAAGGACATAATCCACAAAGCACTATGCATCCCTATGTGGATGTACAGGGACTGGTAGGGTGCCAGGATGCATGGAGGCCGCTCTCTGCAGCTGCATAGGACTCCACCTATCCAAATTCGGCACAGCACCAGCTGCGTAGTGCAGATCTGACCTGAACTGCAGAGCTACATGAGTCTTCAGGCCATGGTCTGCACCCTGGGTGGGATGGCATGTTGGCACGTCGCTTCTAATCCTCAATGTGAGATGCATGCTGCAAAGTGGCAGGGAGGGTGTGGAAGCTATGTGAGGGGGACCCCTGCAGCAAGATTTCCATAGCCCCCCCCAAACAAGCTTCCCGGACTGTATTGGTGCCCAAATACCCCACATCTATTGCCATCGGCCCTCTGATACAGTATGGAGGGCTGGACAGCTGGCTGGTGATATAAAAAATATATGTAATGTCTATGAGGATTATATTGCAGTTTATACTGCAGTTTCAGAGATGGGATTAGACAATTTGTTCATACTTGCCCTATAGTATATAAGTGCTTTGTTTCTTCCCACCTGTAGCCAGTTGTCAATACCCTTTTTAAACATATTGATGTTTTCATGGTTAACTAAGTCATTTGTTAAGTTATTCCATAGATTCAGCACCTTTGAATGAAAAAAACATTTCTGTGAGCTGCTTTTAAAAGTGATGTTTTTAGTTATTTATTGTGATACCTCAGTGCATATGTTTCTTGCCATTCAACCAAATCCAGTGCATACATCGAGTCCTTGTAATTCCATATGTTAAAAATACATCACCCCTTATTTTATGCTGTTCCAGTGAGTGAAGTCCTATGAAGTCCTAAATGAGTTAACCTTTCATTGTATGATAAATGTTCCAAACCCCCTTATCATTTTCATTGCCTTATGCTGAATTTGTTCTATTTTGATATTCTCCATTATATATTTAGCACCCCCCCGAATAGTGATCTATTAATGGTCTAACATATGATCTGTGAAGTGGTAGTAATACATGTTCTGATCTATGTGTACAGTGTCTTTTAATAGTGTTTAATAAATGGTTTGTTTTAGCATGTATTAAAGAGGGACTCCTGCCAAAAGTGCTATATTGCAGAATTAGAATAAGCTTACCCCCAATAAATCTCATAACAAAAATTAGGTTTCTGTGTTACTTCATTTTAAAGTTATGAGCTGTTTTCTAAGCTGATTTTACTACCTATTCAAAAAAAGCCAGTTTCAGTGAAGAGCCACTGATGATGTCATCTCCTGAACTCACAGTCCAGGCCTCCCTATCAGCAACCTAATAGGACCTGCTTCTCCAAAGTTTAAGAAACGGTAGCTGTAGTAATCCTTTAAAACAATTGACACAGGGATGGCTGCAATGCTTGCAGTTCCAGAATGTTCAGATGCATGGCACTGTACTTTTAGCACACATCGAGGTGGTTTTGGAATGCAGCACTGAACCAAGGCATAGAATGTCAAGGCGGTGCACAATTTTAAAATGTTGGGGAGGACATGCAGTCTCGGAATGTGGCAGAGATGTGCCATCTCAAAATGTAGTGGGCTAATCAGTCTCAGAATGCAACAGAGACACACATCGAGAATTTGGTGGGGACTGGCAATTTCGCAATATAGTGAGGATGCATGCTGTTGAAATGTGACGGGACATACCACATTATTTTGAAACTGCTTGTCCCTGACACATTCTGGAATTGTATGCACCCACCATATTTCAAAATTGTGCATCACATCCCTACCACATTCCAACGTTATGCGTCCTAGCCACATTTTAAAATTATGCATCCCTGCCACATTCCGAAATTGCACATCCCTCCTCATTCCCAAATTGTGCACCCCTGCCACATTCCGAAACTGCACATCCCTTCCCCATTCCCAAATTGCACATCTCTGCCCCATTCTGAAATGGTGCATCCCTGCCAAATTCCAAATTTGCACATCCCCGCCAAGTAGCGTTTTAATGCCACATTCCAAAATTATCACTGCCATGTTCCCAAACTGCGCACCACTGCCACATTCCGAAATTGAGCACCACCACCACATTCTGAAACTATACATCACCACCAGATTCCAAACATGTGCGTCACCAATGCATTCCGAACCTGTGTGTCACCGCCACATTCTGAACCTGTACATTACTACTACATTCTGAATCTGTGTTTCACCACCACATTCTGAACCTGTGCATCCCTGCTGCATTCTGAAACTGCGTGTCACCACTGCATTCCAAAATTGCACATCATCACCATATTTTGAAATTGTGCATCACTGCCACATTCCAGAATTGTGTGTCACCACCACATTCTGAACCTGTGCGTCACCACCACATTCCGAAATTGTGCGTCACTGCTGCAATCTGAACCTGTGCGTCACCACCGCAATCCGAACCTGTGCATCACTGCTGCATTCTGAAATTGTGCATTACCACTGCATTATGAACTTGTGCATCACCACCACATTCTGAACCTGTGTGTCACCATCACATTCTGAACCTGTGCGTCACCACCACATTCTAAAATTATGCATTACCGCTGCATTCTGAAATTGTGCATCACCACCGCATTTCGAAATTTGTGTCACCGCCGCATTCCGAACCTGTGTGTCACTGCCGCATTCCAAAATTGTGCATCAACATTGCATTTCGAAATTGCACGTCCCCACCACATTCCAAAATTGCGTGTCCCCACTGCATTCCAAAATTGTGCACCACCACTACATTATGAACCTGTGCGTCACTGCTGCATTCCGATCCTGTGCATCACTACCGCATTCCGAACCTGTGCGTCACCACCACATTCCAAACCTATGTATCACCACCGCATTCTGTAATTGTGCATCACCATTGCATTCCAAAATTGTGCACCACCACTACATTATGAACCCAGCCACCGCTGCATTCCGATCCTGTGCATCACTTAACCGATTCAACCCAAAAGGCCACCACCACATTCCAAACCTATGTATCACCACCGCATTCTGTAATTGTGCATCACCATTGCATTCCAAATTGTGCACCACCACCACTGCATTCCGAATCTGTGCAGCACCGCTGCATTGGGAAATTGTGTGTTGCCACTGCATTCTGAAATTGTGCATCACCACAGCATACTGTGTCCTACTCCTGGTTAAGCAATTGCAAAAAAAAAAAACTGAAACTGTGCTTCACCGCCGTATTCTGAAATTGTGTGTCTCTGCCTCATTCCGAATCTGTGTATCACTGCCACATTCCAAATCTGTGCGTCGCTGCCTCATTCCAAAATTGTGCATCACTGGCACATTCTGAATCTGTGCATCACTGTTGCATTCTGAAATTATATATCACTGCTGCATTCTGAAATTGTGTGTCACTGCCACATTCCAAAAGTGCGTGCCACCACTGCATTCTGAAATTGTGCGTCACCACCATATTACGAAATTGTGCATTACCAACACATTCCAAAATTGTGTGTTTCAGCTACTTTCTGAGATTGTGTCATTGCTGCATTTCACAATTGCAACCTGGTGACATTTCGAAATACCATACCCACAGTATTCTAAAAATTGCACACAACTTTGTCATTCTAAAGCCATGTTTGCTGCAGCATTCCAATCCCCACGTCACATTCTGAAGTAATGTACCTTGGATATACACATTATGGAAGTGCATGTGCTGACGCACCCAGTGTCCATCTTCCTTTTTCAGATGTTTGCTACAACTGCAGTTTTAAGTAACATAGGAGAATAAGTCATGTAAGGTAGCTTGCAGGGAAGACTAAGTTTGAGTTCAGAAGATGACATCATCAGTAGCTCTTCTCTGAAACTGGCTTTTTTGAACAGGCAGTGAATCAAGGGTTACAAAATGACTTGTAACTTTTAAATGAAGTAACTTACAGATCTGCTTTTTGGCATGAGGACAATTGAGAATATGCTAATCCTAATGCCGAATTTATTGATGCCAAAAATTTTGGCCTCAGTCCCTCTTTAAATTGATCTGTTTCTTTGATTTTAAGTCAGCAGTAACATATAGCCCAGGATCTTTTTCACTTGTTGATTTCAGTTTAATTTGATTCACGTAATAATCTGTTTTTATGTTGTTTTTCCCTAGATGCATCACTGTACATTTATTGTTGTTAAATTTCATCTTCCACTTATTGGCCATTCTACAATGTTATTTAAAGAGCTCCTGAAGTGAAAAGTGCTGCATTGCAAGTTTCGATTTTTACGTTACTTCATTTTAAAGTTATGAGCTATTTTGTAACCCTGATTTCACTGCCTGTTCAAAACAGCCTGTATCAGTAAAGAGCTGCTGCTGATGTCATCTCAGGACCACGCAGTCTAGTATTCCCTGTCAGCAAGCTTATAGAACCTGTTTCTCCAAAGTTTTAAAGATCATATGAGAGGGTTCTATGATAAAAATATTACACAAGTTTGCAAAGATGCAGGGACAGATACAATAGTTTAATTATAAACATCTGAATGAGTTTACTGGTAGTACTACCAATTTAAATGTACTACTCAATTTCCCTGTATATTTATTGGTAGGTAATTGTACCTCTATGCATTTTAGCAATATAGAATGTTATATATATATATATATATATATATATATATATATATATGTATGCTAAAATGTATTGTTCAATATTTTGTAATGACAATTCTGTCTTGTCAATCAATAAACTGAACTGAACTGAAGATCATGTATAATAGTTGTCTAAACTCTAAAGTAAAACAGGCAGCACCATTCAAAAATATTGTTATAAAACTATAAGTGTTTCAGGTTTTGTAACAAGGTTGACAGAATTGTATTTTATAATGCCTTTTGGTGTGGTCCATTTCTCAAGGGTTGCTGGATGCTGCGTCAGCATGCCTCCAGGCTGCTGAAGCCATTTGGAGTTCTACTCTTATTGTGCCTGTTAGGAAGTTGTACTGCAACTAGTGTAATGTTGGTAACTTCACTGCTGTTTGTCAGTGTCTGCTTTACGATATGTTTTAATAGTGGCCTTATATGTGTTTAAATTCCTACTAGGGGTGGAAGTGTTACCTCTGGTAAAATTATCTTTTTAATTTAGAGTAGAACATAGATGAACCTGAATGTATGTCAGAATAAATCATGGCTGCCACTTAACTAACAAGGTTCTTGTTAGTTAAGCAGTATCCATGATTTATTCTGACCTGCCGTCTAAACTACGAAAATTAAACGTTTAAACACAGCCCCATTCATTGCAATGGATGCCTTCCCCCAAGCTCCTC
Organism: Neoceratodus forsteri; assembly: GCA_016271365.2. Classification (NCBI taxonomy): domain Eukaryota; kingdom Metazoa; phylum Chordata; order Ceratodontiformes; family Ceratodontidae; genus Neoceratodus; species Neoceratodus forsteri. The sequence continues at coordinate 430,429,818 of CM057452.1, forward strand.
ATAGAGTGATGTCACAAAATGTAGTAGCGTGGGGGTGGATCGGGGCGGATCAGAGTCAGCAAAGGTACAAGGAAGTGAAAGGGATCGGTGCGGCGGAGCTCCACGGAACAAAAATACGATCCCTTCCCTTCCTAAATTGGGGAATTTAATAAAGAAAAGTTCAGGAGAATTTGATTTGAGGGCAGGTAAGGGTTCTTTGTGCTTCTCGGTGGGGGGGGGGATTCAATAAAGAGCATGATAGGTGCTCTTTAAAGTGCCATTCTTAGAAATCGCTTCAATTGAATGATAGGTGTGAATGATCTCAGCCTTTCACCACATCAACAACTTATTCAGTGTACAAACCTCAGAACAGTGTACTATGACCCAGCATCCAGCAACCCTGGAAAAAGGACCACAACAAAAGTCACATAAACAAAATATTGTCAACTTTGTTACAAAACCTGAAACACACACAGTTTTTAAAGCAATGTTTTCTGACTGGTGCTGCCTGTTTTACTTGTGAAAGCCATTGCACATGATCTTTACAACTTTGGAGAAACAGGTTTTATGAACTTGCTGACAGGGAATACTAGACTGTGAGGTCCTGAGATGACATCATCAGAAGATCTTCACTGATACAGGCTGTTCTGAACAGGTAGTGAAATCGGGGTTACAAAATAGCTCATAACTTTAAAATGAAGTAACGTACAAGTCTAGTTTTTGGTATGAGATTTACTGGGGGTATGCTTATTCTAATTCTGCATTGTAGCTCTTGGCCAGATGGTGTCAGTTGCTCTTTAAGTCAGTTTGGATTTTATTTGCTTCTTTATTTGTGTTTGCCCTAATGCCCTCCCACCTATTTTTGTGTTGTTTGCAAATTTGTTACTATTACTATTTATATATTTTCACCTAGGTCCCCATAAACCATCCAAGCAATACTGTTCCCAGTACTGATCCCTGTGGCACTCCACTTGTAACTCCTACCTCTGCTGGACAGGCTACCCTTTATTCTTACCTCTGGGTTCATCGATTTAACCTACTTTTGTCCATTTTATGGTTTATTCTCAGCAGTGTTATTTGATTAATTTGCTGTGTGACACTATGTCAAATACCTTGCATAAATCCAAAAATACGACATGTACAGTGTTTCTGTTGTCCAAGCCTTTACTGATTCCTCAGTATTGAAGTTAGACTAATAGGGCTGTACTTGGAGTTTCCTTACTTCCCTTCTTATGAATTGGTATCACATCTGCTGTTCTGCATGCTAACAGTATTTCCCCTGAATTTATGGATTGTATAACTATTTTCTGTAAGATAGGGGTTATTTCTTCACATAGTGCTTGGATTAGTTTTGGACTTATGCCACCTGGCACTTCAGCTTTGTCTGTTCTTAAATTTCTTACGTTGATTTTGATTTCTACCTCATTAATTTGACATATTCTTCCACGGGTGTTTGGGATATTTATTAAGTTGTTATGTTCAATTTGGTATGCAGAGCAAAAATATTTGTTAAAGAGCTAGTGTACTGCCTAAAACTAATGCTGGTTTTTAAAAGAAGTCAACCATTACCTTTTATATCTGAGATACTTTTTCTTCTCCCTTTGGGTAACTAGAAGATTGTTTACCTGATGTTAGTAGGTGTGATGTGTGGAACGGCACTCTGCCTGGCAGCTGCCATATGTAGTTCTTTTTCCCCACTACCTCATCAGCACTGTGACCTCACTGACTGTGACATCACAGATGACTGACCTGGCATTTACTGAGTGGCTCTTCCTGAGCACCTGTGAGGTCACAGTCAGTGAGGTCACAATGCTGATGACCTAGTTGGGGGTATAGACACAGATATGTCAGCTGCCAGGATGAGAGCTGTTCCACACAACCAGCACAATATTATCACATAGCAAACTTTTTAATGGGAAAAAGGAGAAAGAAAATACTTAAGAAATAAAAAAGTTACAACTGTCTACTTCTAAAATTTGTATCATTTTCCTGTCTGTCTGGTTCCACTAGCTCTTTAACCTACATAGAAACATAGAAACAGAGACTTTAATGGCAGATAAGGACCGCTTGGCCCACCCAATCTGCCCATTTCCCTACCTATTGGATAAACAGCAGATCCTAGTTAACCAACAGCCTACTTCCTCCTACCCCCACTAGAATTGCTTTATGTCTGTCCCATGCATTCTTGAATCCCCCCACTGTTTTTGACCCCACGACCTCCTCAGGAAGGCCGCTCCATGCATCCACCACACTCTCTTTGAAAAATACTTCCTCACATTGCTCCTGAGCTGTCCCTCTGTCTTCAAATTGTGCCCCTTGTTCTTGCACATCTCTTTTCTGAAAGATGCTATCCTCTTGGACTTTGTTGATTCCCTTGAGGTACTTAACCTCCTCAGCTATTTCTGTATCTCTGCTTAATACTTTATTTTTCCCTTTAATCTGCCCTATTTTGTTAATTGCCTTTTGTTTTGGAATTCACACAACTATAAAATGCTTTCATGTTTTGCTTGTTATTAGCTAGTTAACCTCATATGCATATTTAGCTTGTCTTAATTTATTTTTTCACTCCTTTGTTATTCTTTTTGAATTATTTGTACTCCCAGTACAGGGATGTTTTTGGATAATTCTGTATAATCTTTTTTCCTCTTAATCATTCTTGTCACTTTGTTTGTTGGCCACGGCGGTGTTTTACCAAGTTTATTGAAGGCCTTTCTATGCAGTACAAAAGTATGCGTTAGTTTGATTATTTGTGTCCTGTAATTTTTGCCAACACTTATTGACTGAGTTCCCATTTAACTCCTTTTCCCAATCCCAGTTACTCTTATTTTCCCTTATTTTATTGTAGTCTGCCTTGTGATAATTATTGAATTATTGTCCTTCCCTTGTTTGGTACTGACTGCTTCCATGCATATCTCAATCATGGCATGGTCACATGTGCATAAAGGCTCTCTAGATTTATACTGCATTTTGAAGTTTGAGTTTGTTAATACCAGGGCTAAAATATCATTTCCCCTAGTTGGAGTTCTAATAATCTGAGTTAGACTGTTTTTGTTTATTGTGTCTACTAATAAATTATTTCCCCTGAGGCCTCCATCATATCCCACTTTATATCTGGCTGGTTAAAATCACCAGGTATTAGTACTTGTCCTCTGGTGGTGTTTTCATTTATTACCCTTACATATTCATATAATGGGCTTGATTTTCAAGGCCCCAAATTTGGCACAAGGTGCCTGCACCAAAAGGATTTGACCTTGTGCTAATTTTTGTGGCAATCCCAATTCTTGAATTCAGGTTACTTTGAAATTGGGATGGCTTGCACGGAAGCCACCCTGTGCCACCCCTGTGCCATAAATGCTGCTGTGCCAGGTTACAAGGGGACTTGTACCACAGCAGGGCCGCACCATCCCCTTATTTGGGATTTAGAAGCACCCCCATGGACTACCCACGCGGGGCTGAGGTTAGACCAGCCAAGGTGCCCTAAGGGCCCTGCAGCCATTGGTTTGGGGAGGTGAGCTGGGGAGGCCTGCAAGGTCAGGACTGGGGCAGAAGGACCCGGAGGTGCCATAGTGGGCGACGGGGAATGGCGACAGTGGCAGGGTTCAGAGGTAGTACCTGGTGGAGAGGTACTATGGCCACTGGGACAGAGCCACTTGACTTAGGGTACACCAAGGTAGGCATGGGATGGACCCTGGTCCGGGACCCCAGGTGGCAACAGCCCTGGTACCTGCCCCAGAGGTGACACAGTCTCTGGACATGTGGCGGGTGACATTGGCTGCAGGTTACGGGGTGCAGTCGGTGTACAGGAATGTCCCCCAGGCATCACAACATTCCCCTGCTAAACAGCTCACTGCGTGGAGGCAGGCTGATGCCCTCCTACACTTTCGGGGACTGTGTCACCTCTGGGACAGGTGCCAGGGATATTGCCACCTAGGGTATGGGATAGGGTCTGTCTGTGCCTTCCTTGGTGTACCAGGGCTGAGCGGCTCTGTTCCAGTGACCATGGCATCTCCACCAGGAGCCACCTCTAAACTCTGTCACTGCTGCCGTGCCCCCGTCTCCCACTATGGTGCCCCCACTGGTCCCTTTGCCCCTGGTCCTGACCTTGCAGGCATATTCACCCTTCTCACCTTCATGGCTCTACTAGGGTTGTGCCGAGCTGGGGGGGGGGTTGATGTGACCCTCTGTCAAACCCTCAGGTGTGCCAAAGGTTTGATGCAACCCTGTGGCAACTCTTGGGACTTTGGTGCAGAGACCTCCATTTATCTGGAATAGGACACAGGGTTCCTGACACACCTGGAGTTTGCCACAGCTGTGGATCAGCATACATATGCTGAACTAGCGGCTGATAGAAAATTGAGCCCACTGTTCTTTATTCACATTTGGTGGTACATAACAATTTCCAATAATAAATTGTTCAGGTTTTGTATCTTTAATCACACACACACAGATTCACTGTTGTGTTCCATTATTTCTTTTACGATTAACTTATTACCTAGTAGTTGCCACATCTCCTTCCTTTTTTTCTTTCCTGTCCTTATAGATGAGGTTATACCCCTCTACAAGCTTATCCTATGAGTCTTCTGAGTCCCACCAGGTTTCAGTAGACATTACTACATCAGTTTTGTGTTCAGTAGCCACATTTAAAAGTATTAGATTTATTGACTAGGCTCCTGGCATTAAGTAAAATGATTTTTAAACCATTTGTTCTTTTGATTAAGTTTTGAATCTTTATTTGCCCTTTAACATAGAAACAAAGAAATAGTCAGCAGATAAGGTCCTCTAGGCCCATCCAGTCTGCCCGTAGGCCCTATACATTGTATGTGGCCACTGACCCTATGTGACCAATGGCTTTGTGCATTGTTTCCTTCTAGTTCCCCCTCATTCCCATTAGTTAGTTTAAATACTTTTCCATACAGTTCACAAATCTCTGTGCTGGTCCAGACAAACTACCCTATCTCACAATCCCCTGCCATGCAGTTGGCTGGAGAGTCACATTCTGGCTGTCCTGGGCATTCAGTTGGATGCCAGATGTTTAGCCAAGCTGTGCCATCTGGAATGTCTCTGCCCCTGTGTGGACTTCAGCACTTGCGTATAAGGGCAACCGAGGGTTGTAGTTGCAGAATCCATCATGGACAGTAGGCAGCTGGAGTGGGGTGGGGGCACAGCTCCATGTGACAGCAACCTGCAAATAATATGTATGCCAGCTTCTCTAAGGAAGGTGACTGAGAAGTTAGTTGTAATTCAGCTTGACACTCACCTCGTGAAATATAACATCTATAAATCATTCCAGTCTATTTTCGCCTTGGCATAGCAAAGACTCACTCTCATGGTGTTAAATGACCTTATCCTCATGAGAGATGGAGCGGTTGTTGTTCTTCAGCTCTCTTCAACATTTAAAATGGTGGACTATGAGATTTTGATGGGTCTGCTATGGAATAGAGAAGACTCACTGGGACAGAGAATAAGTAGTTTGAGTTCTTCCAATCGGCTGGGTTGCAGCAGATCAGATAATGTACTATTTCTTTGTGGCCTGCTGTGACAGTCTGTGGGGTGCCACGGGTCAATTCTGTCCCCATGTTATCTGCCATATAGGCAAATGAAGCATGGTGGCTAGGCTAAGCTAACCCCAGAACACTCTTTAGGTCAGCCATTCTGTCTCCCAGGTCACTCAGGGCTTCTGAGAAGAGGAAGAAGTTCAGACCAGGACTCTACATGGTGGTACGAGTGTATAGTGTAACCAAACAAACAGAAGAAGGAATGGGATATATTTATTATTTTATTTATGTCAACTCAACAAACTTGTTGTTACCATTGCACCATCAGCCAACTGCAGGATTTGGAGTGGGGGTGGGGGGACTGGGTCTCCTCTCTCAGAGTCTCCTCTTAGCTAAGGATTGGGTTGGACTCAGGCCAGACTAGGGTACAGAGTGGAGATATCATGGAGGAGTCAGAGAACTAGGGGGGCCAGGGGATGGGGTAGTTAGTTAACAGAGGCTTACGGGGGGGGGTGGGATTGTGCAGTAATGATCAGCCGGGGTCAGGGGACTCATAGACTTTGGTTTCTCCTTTAGCATTGGCAGCATTTTGGACCTCCGGAATAGAGGGCCCTATGCCACCTCCACCTGCAGGTGAAGAGCTTAAAGGGACCCCAGCCAGCAGCTAAGGTAAAGAGAGGGAGGGTGGGGGAGGGCATTGGGGAGGGTTTCTTGAGGGTTTACTAGATGGAGGAAGGTTTTATATTGTAGGGAAGCAGAGTCCAATGCAGAATTAGAACTTCTGAAATTCTGACTATGTACTGGCAGAATGGATTACAGAGAATCCGAGCACCCCTAATGAGGAGGTCAGGGGCACGTAATGGAAATATTTGGATTTCTCCACAGTAACTACAAAAATGAAGCATTTGACAAGTAGGGATTATACAAAAGGATTCATTAAAGCTGGAAATAGTACATCCAGATGCAACACGTATTTGTCCATCAAATTCTTGGGAGAAAAGAGCACTTTGGGTTATGGCATGGAGGCAGCAAAGCAACAGGTTTGACTAGAGATGGAGCTGGCATTGAATCTGAACTGAGAAGGGCATAAGACAGCCTGGTGTGATAAAGAACTACAGATGGAGCATAATAGCGCTTTCTGACTGGCAAAATACTGGCAAAATAACTCATTATCCAAAACTGCCCAATTGATATGAGCGTTAAATGACAAAGCATGGCAAAGCCTTGTCTAAAAGGGCTTAAGATAATTGAAAACTGTGATGCTGCCATACTAGCCAGGCCTGCTGTTAAATTTTAATAGGAAATGAGTTCCGCTGTATGGTGGGGAAAAGCTTTGCATAATATGTCTCAGTAGATACAGAATGTGGAGACAAATTCAGTGACAGTTCGTTTTTGAGTAATTGGGGATCTTTTGCCTTTAGAATGACTAAAATGTCACTGAATAAGATGAATCAGTTCTCTGTGGTGTCATGTAAAGAAACCAGTAAGGTTACCAGACTGACAATTCTGTCCTTCAGTACTGTCTTTTCTGAGGTGAGAAGGAACCAGATGGAGGGACAAGATGTTGATGAAAAAATAATAGGTGCATTAGAGTGATTTGTACTCAGAACAGGAGCAGCTGGCACAAGGCTTAATGGAACCGCAGGTTGAGTTGGAATTGGAGCAGCTGGAACAGCTGAGACTGAAAGATTAGGTATGGGCTTTGGAAGAAATGGAGTCTGTGGTGTTGACAAAAGAATAGGTGAAGGGTTGGTAGGTATAATAGGAGCTGAAGTCAAGCACTTCCCAGATGAAGTGATTCTAGCCTCCAATTTATTTAAGGAGAAATTGACTTGCAAAATGAGGCCCTGAGCTTTTCAGCAGTTGATGGAATTGGTGAACACAGGCGCCGGGTTATGGGCCCATAGGTGCTAGGCTCCAGCAATATTTTGTGAGGTGGGCTCAGCCCCAGCAATAATTGATTTGCCTTTTTTTTTTTCTCTCCCATTCTAGGCTGTGGCTGTGTGACCACCTGGGCTGGCTGTGTGCACGCAGCGCGCCCACTCCACCATGTTCTTGGCTGTAGCCCAGCCTCTGCCTGTTCATCTTTGATTGTTGCTGCGCCGCCGTGGGCATCGGCTGGCATCTCATTATTTGAAATTATTTTGCGCGTCACTGTGCCTGTCCTGATTGTGCGCAAGCGGTGTGGGTGACCCCCCTCCAGCAAAGTGATTCTGCCGCCCCCAGCAATTCCTTCTGACCCTAAAGGAAATTGAAATCATTGGTGGTTCAGTCTTATTTTTTAAATTCAGCACCAAATCCCTGGCACGCATAGAAACATAGAAACATAGATTTTGACGGCAGATAAGGACCGCTTGGCCCACCCAGTCTGCCCATTTCCCTGCCTACTGGATAAGCTGCAGATCCTAGTTAACCAGCAGCCTACTTCTTCCTACCCCCATCCCCTAGAATTGCCTTATGACTCTCCCATGCATGCTTGAATTCCACCACTGCACCAAAAGTCCAAGGCCCAGGGCTCTGATTGGTTTGGGGAAGGGCTGGGCTTGTTACAGAGGAGGCGATGGGTAACGATGGGCCATTGAGGAGAGTCGGGTGCAGCTCGAAGTGGTGGTTTGCAGCATGCACATGATTGTGGAGGAGTCAGTGTCGACGCGGAGGAGCGAGTCAAAAGAAAGAGGTCAGACTCAGTCAGTCTGGCCATTGGAGTCGGAGTGCAGGGAGGTTGGGCCGGGATTCCGGGAGGCAGGAAGAGAAAGAAAAAGAAGCACTGAGAATTTGGCCTTCAGGAAAGTGGGAAAAGCAGGCCATGGGCAAAAGTGGCAGAGAAGAGTTGTTGGGGTGGGACGGGAGGGAGCATGCCACAATGCAGTTGGAGCAGAGCAGCATGCCGGGTGAAGAAGAGAGAGCATGGTCTGTGGTGGGCCTCCGTCCGGGTGAAAAGTGCCGACGCAGTGCACAGTCAGGTCAGAGTTGGGAGCCAAGGGTCATTGTCACCACCCCATTGTTCATCCAGCAGCAGGCCAGTAGCAGAAGAGGTAGGCAGTGAGGCTCAGTCAGAGCAGCATGGTCGGAGAAGCAAAGCCAGGCCAGGACAAGGAGGAGCAGGCCACCCAACACCCAGCATCAGCCAGCAGTGCACACCAACAGCCAGCCAGCAACCAGCCAGGTCAGTCCAGAGACAGGCCAGCCGCTGCACAGCAGCAATCTCGAGGAGAGAGCAGCAGCCTGCTGGCCAGCAGAAGCACCAGGTGGTGGTAGAAATGTATTTGTTTCTATTCTCCCCACTCCATGCAAGATCTCATCTTACTCAGTAAAGTCAAATGCCACGCCAGCACTAAAGGTAAGGTGGGGATAGGATGATGATGCGGGGAAGGAAGCAAGCTAGCCAGCCCAAGCCTCTTTCCGCTACCTAGCCTGCCCTACTTTACTCAAGGTCAGAGTGGGACTTTGTGTCTGTCAGGGGAGCTAAGGGAAGAGTGAGATCATATTGACTGTCGCTGGCTGACTTGAGGTGGTCTGGGGATTGGAGTCATGCTGCAGTAGCATGCTGCAGAGATACCAATGACTGGAGCAGAACAGGGCTGGCAGTGTGGCAGTAGTTCATCTCGGCACTTAGGCATTGCCATGTCGGTGGGCAGCACTGGGCATTAGGGCTGGGGCTAGAGCTAAACTGTAGTGAAAAATACCTGAAAGAAAATAATATATTTAAAGAAATCACACAGAGACATAGACTGGGGCAGTAGCAGCACCCGACAGAAAGTGTGCATTGAGCAAGAAAAGTAAAAGATGAATGGTGGGGATTAGGGAGTGGAGTTTATAGCGGTGGTGGTTGGGAGAATGTCTGGTAGGGCTGAGAGTGGAGGCCAAACTAGAGCCTAAAATAATCTCATTTGGTGGCAAGTGCTATAGATAAAAATGTACTATGTCTGTGAAAGAGAGAGAACCTGATTTAAAACATAATGGCCAAACCAGTGACTAAAATCTCATTTGGGGCTATATGAATAATATTACTTTGTGTGTGAGGCAGCCAGTCAGACAAGGGGCGCATCGCCATCATGATTCATGCGCAGAAATTGTGTTTCTGTATGAGTGACTTGATGTGAGGGACCTGGGATTTGGGAGCAGGAGGTACTGGGGCTTCTCTTCCTCTCAGAGGAGGATGGATGGATGAGAAAAGGTTCGGAATAATGAAGGGAAGGACTGCAGCAGACAAGGGAATTGTGCTTCTTATCTTGTCGTCCTGTCCAATTTACTGGCCACATGGCCCATTTTGACAGTGTGTGGGCAGCTGGGTGCAAGCACTAGAGGCCTTTGGTTAGCCATCCTTGGCAGGCTGCAGCACCAGGCTTCATCCAGTCAATTCCACAGACTACACACCCCATGAGCCACGATGATGATGATGATGATGATGATGATCATGTAACCTTGTGTCAGAAGGTATACTGTGGTGATGGTGAACTGTAATGAGTTGCATGGGTTTTACCTTTGTGTGTCTTCTATGTACTCGGGCCATGCATCCCAAAATAAATAAATATATAAAATGTGTGTGTATGTCCCCAAGTCCCTGTGTCTCTAACCTGACAATGGTGTATGTTTAGCGAAAATACAGTGCCTCATTCAACTTATGCCACGCTCTTTTGTTTCCAGACCTCTGCTAAATTCATAGGGGCAGTCAGACAGACAGGGGCTGGGGATGCACTATGCTCAAAAATTACATGTGTGAGTGACTTGATGTAGGGGGCCTGAGGTGTTGGGGGGGAGGGGATTGTAGCTTCTCTCTTCTCTCTCTGCTGTCTCTACTAGCCTACAGATTACATAACTTGGTGTTTCCTGCTGTGTTTTGGACTTAGTATTATTTACTGGTAACTGGTATGGGGTGCCCATGCCCAGTCCCTAGCCAATGCAAAGCAGCCAAACTTGGCGATTTAGGAGTCTGGGGCACTGGGCCAGAACTTAGTGTGGAGGAAATAGAAATGATTGTGGTCCATTTTTGCCAAACGTGGGACATCCCTGACCTGCAGCGTTATTACCTTGATGTGCTGTAGGTTGTGTAGGTGTAGGTGTCTCAGCGGGCCTCCTCGTCTTATTATGGCAGCATGCCTGGTTAAATGGCACCTTGTAAGTTTTAGGCCCCATCCACACTACACCACTCAGACCGGTAACAGATACAAACTGTTACAGCCAGGGAGTGGTACAGTGTGTCCACACTGCGGCGGTGTCCGATACAGGACCTGTACCGCCAGTCCGCACCGTGGGAGCTGGACGACCGTTACGGCGGCACCCGATCACACAATGCAGCTTGCGTTGCACTACAGGCCCTGCAGGGGACCATTGCCACTCATCCAAACTACGGCCAGTAATGGTACCGAGGAGTTACCGGTTTCATAACCGTTGTTGAAACCACCTCATATGTGCTTTCAACAACGGTTACGAAAACGCCTTCTGTAATGTTACAGGTGTAAACGCAAACCATTGCGGTAATGGTTTGGGCCCCCTGTAACGTTACATAGGTATAGGATGGACAGGGCCTTAGGGTCAGGACACTGTTGTGCTGTGCCACAGTTGTTGATGATCCCAAGGAATATCAGTCCGGGCTGGATAATTATTACAGGGGTACAGAGAGTACGTAGGGATTTGCTAGACTGTAACTTCTTTCTTGTCCTTACACATGCACATGTTTCGAAAGCTCTTAATTGGGACTTGCCTAATTGATGTGTGGAGTTGGGGGTGGGAAGAGAAAGCTTAGGTGATTACCTTGGGGAGGAGGTCATGTTTCATTTTACCATTCAAGAAAGTCACTAATGCCAATGTTTATTTTGTCTGCCTGTTGAAATTGTTACACTGCTGGGACAATTCAAATGAGTCTCAGGACTTGTTGATGCAACGTAGATAACCTTAACATTTTTTAGGGTGTGCAACCAGTTGCCCATAAAATATACAGTACATAGAGGATAATATAATACTTCAGTATATTATAACAAGTGTCTGTAGTCATTGAAAGGTTGCCATGGCCTGTGCACCCAGTTGAACCCTCGAGACTGAAACTTGAAAGGTTTGGTCGGCCATGGTAACTTCAATATGACTACACACACTTGTGCAGCTAGTAAAGTTGACATGTCTTTACAGTGTGCTGAGTAAAGTTGAGATGTCTTTACAGTGTGCTGAACTGAATAAAGAATCTCTTTAAGCTCAAGTGGCAACCATAATACGAGGGGCACAGATTTAAGCTGGAGGTGGAAAGTTTAGGAGGGAGGTCAGGAAGCACTTCTTCACAGAGAGGGTGGTGGACACTGAAATGCGCTGCCAGAAGAGGTCATCTCGTTGGAAGACAGTGGGCAGCTTTAAGATAGACTGGGATAGGCATACGGGGAAGGTAAAGATCATGGGTAGGGAGGATGGGAGGAGTGGGGAGGGAGGACAGGGACATTAGCTCAAGCTGTGGACCCTGCAATATGAGCAGACTTGATGGACCAAATGGCCTTCTGCTGGCTTCTTCGTATGTCCGTATGAATATGTTGACATCCCTACTTAGTCTCTTAGTTGCATACTGTGTGTGTCTCTCCAGATTTATGGTCATTTAACTTGTGACAGCTTGACTAATTATGTTAATGTTCCTTCAAAGGCAAGCAGTTTGTATCACATTATATAACCTAAATTAATTTACAAGTTTTAAACTGAAAATGCATTTAATGGAGTTGTTGTGTAATAGAGGATACGTGGTTTGAGGACTAGTATGATGTATTTGGGAACAAAAGTACTCTTACTGTGGTAGTAAGTGTTTGCTGGCAAAGAAATCATATGTTTTTTCAGCAACAAAGTATTTCTGACATCCTATGATAATGCTTAGTATATTTGTGGTTTTCTCAGACCTTTTGCAGGTCATGCAGTAATTAATGACCAACATCATTAAAGATGGCCTCCACTGACCACACGCAATTAAAGATTTCTAGTCTCCGAGGTTACCTTTGAAATGTACATGCTAGAGTCATACTGTGGATGTATTAGGATGATGCTGCCACATGTTTCTGATGGTAAACATGCTTGACTTTGTAACTGTAACAGTTGGTGTAGGGAGTGTGCCCTAGTGAGGGTGGGCCAATCCCCCCATGCACATCACACAGTATTCCCTCTCCTCCAGGCCTGCTTCTGTACAGTAGAGAATGTGTTGCTGGTGTGTGGTGGTGCATCTACCCCCCTGCTCTGATCCCAAGCCCTTATAGAGAGGAAGATGTTCTTCTGATCCCACCCCTTCAAGTGCAAACAGTTCCCTAATCCTTTCCCTGATGTCCTGTGTTTCCTTCCCCTACCTGTACCCATGCCCTATGTCATATGTATTGGTCCCTAGTGTGTAGGGTACCTCCCACATCCAGTACCCAACCCAGTAGGATGAGAGCCCACCCCAATGTTTGTCAAGTCCCCCAGGCCCCACCCCCTATGGCAACAGCGTCGAGCCCCGTGAGTCCTGCAACAACCGTGCGGAATCTGCTTGCAAGGAAGTCCACACACACACACACACACACACACACACACACACACACACACACACGCACACAATGCCCTGGCCTCATACCCCAGTGATTTGCACCATTCCCACACAAGCAATGTTCCACACTTTCCCAGCTGCGTCATCAACAACACACACGCCCACACACACCTGTTGGTCCCCCTGTCTGACCTGACTGTCTTGCCTCGGTGACTGAGGTGACCGTGCCCAACACAGCTCACCACACACAGGCCACCTGCTGTCTAACAGTAACAGAGAGTGCAGCTTAAGAATAGGGCACAGGTGATGACTCACCATACTATGCTGTGCTCCTCGTTACTGTTAGACAGAGGTAGCCGAGGTAGTATGTTGCAGGCTGTGTTGGTCACAGTTGATTCAGTCACTGTGGCTCTGTCAGATCAGACAGGGGCACCAACGTGTGTGTGTATGGGGGTTGCGTATTGATGCGCAGCTGGGGTCCGACACTAACCACCACTGAGGACGGGCAGGGGTGGTGCAAATCACTGGGTACAGGGCCATTCTGACTGAACTCCAGCCAAAATGGGAAGAAAGACCAGAAGACGCCTGTATCCACTTTCTGTTGAAGTCCCAGCCAGCAGCCAAAACAAGGAAGGAAGAAAGACCACAACACAGTAAGAGACACCACATGGTAAGTACAATATTTATTAACATTCACACATGGTAGCAAACAAAATATCACGTTTCTAAGGGAAATCAACAACCCCAAAATGCCTTCACCCCCCTCCCTAAATAAGGTGTCTTCTTGTTAAAGTTTAACAACAAGCCTTTTAAATAGTATTTGTTTCTTTCTCATACCTGAGGCCAGGGGGCTTAACCCCCTGACCCCCATGTTATGATACAAGGCGCTCTGCTCCCATACTACCCTGGTGGTGGTGGTGGGTTGACACCTGACTCCTTGCCCATGGGGTGGGTCTTTGAACCCTAGACACCCCCAGTAGTTGACCTCTGACCCCACCGGTGGATGATCTCTGACCCCTGGACTGGGGAGGCTTTGACCCCTGACCCCCACCAAAAATTTTACAAACCCGACTCCTATGAATAGGAGTGGAATCTTCAGATTCTGTGTTGGTATTTAAGGCAGTGTAATAAAGTTTGGAGAGGTGCTTTTTTAAGCAGTGGTCCAGTTTTTTATATTGAATGGTTGATTTAGATGCCGACTTTCTAGGGATTTTCAGGATTCAGGTTCCGCAGAATCTATATCTTTGGCATCAGTAACATGCTTCTCTGGGTTGCTAGCCAAGACAAAGATGATGACTTACGCTGAGGAAAAAAAGGAAATCTTGAGTAGTGCATGTAACACAGCAAGAGCTGGAGAAAGTCAAGAAGTAGATAAATGTGCTAGGGAACAGGAACAGGAGCAGTAGCCAAGGGAGCAAGAAAATGAAGACTAACTGAATGACTGGTCTGGCTGACCTAGGGTCAGATGGATGACCCCCAGCATCCTGGGAGCTGAGGCCAGTAGAAAAGGATTCTTTTAAGATGCCAGGATATCAAATTGCTTAAAGAAGGTTTTATTCCAGGCAGTACCTTACTGTGGCACAAGAAGCTTCCATAAGAACTCACCTGGGGTGAGAGTCTTCTCAGCACCCAGGACTGACAGCTTGAATGTAAGTCAGATGGAGGCATGGTGCTGCCAATTAATGCCATTAAAGGAGAAGGACCTGGAGTCACACAGACTCCAAAATATTGATGTCTGCATAAGTGAGTTCTCAGGAGCTGGAGTACTCACAGGCAGAAGCTGGTAGCCTCTGCATGTTATAGGAAATGGGCAAACAGGAGCCTGGAGCTGCACGCTCAATCCCTGATTGAGTGAGCATTTACTGAGGAGCTAAAGTACTCATAGGTAAGAATCGGCTGTAGTAGACCACCATTGATAGAATGCATGTAGGAGCCAGCTCAATATTGAGGCATGAGGCAATATTACTGTGGCAACACTGGGGAAAGTGGCTCAAAATGGCGGCTGGCTGGAACCAGAGGCATTGCACATCATAGCCCAGTAAAGAGGTTGGGAGAAGCATTAGATCAGGGAAACAAAGAACGGACAGGTGAGGAGGGAGAAGCAAACTAGCATTGCCTAGCAGGGTAGGCTACAACACAGGAAACCCAATTACACACGCCCTGGCTAATGGAATTGGTGCTGACAGAATAAATTAAGGCAACAAAACACAGGGAGGTCACACTCAATGAGAAAGGTTAGTAAATAAAAGGCTACTTACAACCAAATGTATGCCATCAGTATTTATTCACACAACAGACCAGTGGAAGGAAGTGCAGCACTAAGCCCCTGCCCCTCAGGTCAAATGCATGATCCTTCGTCGGGGGTGTGGATGAAGGGTCATGTATTTGACCCAAAGCATCAGAGCTTAGTGCTGAACTTCGTTCCACTGGTCTGCTGTGTGAATAAATACTGATGGCATCCATTTGGCTGTAAGTAGCCTTCTATTTACTAAACTTTCTCAATGAGTGTGACCTCCCTGCGTTTTGAAGGCTACAACACAGGTAGCAACAAGCAAAACAGAATAGCAAACAGACAAAATAACCTAAAGTGTAATGGCACTAGCACATGCATGGAAAACCAAGATGAAACTAGAGCCCTGAGGGGCTTGTGATCTTGCTTGAAATAGGGGGGACAGTGTGTTGCACTTCATCATCTTCCCCACCAAACCTCAGGCCTAAAACTTTTAGGTTTGGAATTTCTGCTTTAAAGTATAAGTTTACAATGTGAAATAGAAGAAACTTCTATGGGTGTCAGCACCTTCTGAATGTTGGACATTACAGACATCACACATTATAAGTTATTGAATCAGTGGCTCAGTATGAAGAAACACAATTGCACATACCCCAATAATGCAAAGCTTCATGGCAAGCATGTGCAAATCCCCACAAAGGAATTTGGACTGGCTCAGCTTAGAAACATAGAAACATAGACTTCGATGGCAGACAAAGATTGCTTGGCTCACCTAGTCTGCCCATTTCCCTACCTACAGGATAAGCTGCAGATCCTTTTTAACCAACAGCCTATTTCTTCCTACCCCACCACAAAAATTGTCTTATGTCTGTCCCATGCATTCTTGAATTCTCCCACAGTTTTAGACCCCACAGCCTCCTCAGGAAGGCTGTTCCATGCATCCACCACCCTCTCTGTGAAAAAATATTTCCTCACATTGCCCCTGAGCCATCCCCCCTCTATCTTCAAATTGTGTCCCCTTGTTCTTGCACATCTCTTTTTCTGAAAGATGCTACCCTCTTGGACTTTGTTGATTCCACTGAGGTACTTAAAAGTTTCTATCATGTCCCCCTCTCCCTCCTTTCCTCAAGGGTATACATATTAAGCTTCTTTAGTCTCTCCTCATATAGCTTCTCTTGCAGACCCTGCACCATTTTAGTTGCCCTCCTCTGGACTGCCTCCATCCTTTAAGCAGAATTGCATGGTGCCAAAAAGCCTCACAGTGCAACCAGAAAAGGCTGAGAACAGCAGAGACAGAAATGTGTTTCATCCTTGTTAGGTCTCATCAGTGGGCCATATACTGTATATAAATCAGCCCAGAGGGAGAGAACCAGCCTTAGGAGGGTCTTACTTGTTTGGGCATGGGGAACCCATAGTAGAGAAGAATTACAAAGACAAGAACCCCAAGAGCAAATGCCCTGAGGCAAGAGTTACCCTGGAAGGGCATCTGGTGATACGCTAAGCCCCAGTGGGCGTGGGGGCTGAGACATGATGCCTCAGCCCTCACGCCACTGGGCTAGCCTAATTCTGTATTCACGGGGATCCAATGAAGAGTGGCAAATAGAGGGACACATGATTGACCTTGCTGGAACCAGTTAGGACATGCCAGGCAGCAGTTTGAGCAAGCTACAGATGATGCAGGGCATGGGAAGGAACATCAGATAGGCAAGAACTGCAGAAGTCCAGGTGATAAAAATGTAACAGTGAACCAGAGTAGCAGTGCCTTTAAGACTCAAAATGATCCTTAATTCTTGGGCCTGTCCAGGTGTCAACTGGGGTGACAGCTGATGGTCTCCACAGATGATGCCTGCTTGCTCTGCTAACAAGTCTAGAAAGGGGTCTTTCCCACCTAGCTCCTCTCCAGGACTGCAAACTGCAAGTACCATGTCAGCCCTATTAAAATATGGATTCATCATGTTCACATGATACATCCTGTGAGTGTTTTCGGTCGGGTAACTACAATGTAATTAACATAGTTTACCTGCCAGACTACCTTGTATGGCCCTGCCCATTCAGCCTGCAGCTTGTCCTTGTCCTGACCCATATGAGCGAGCGCTGGCTCCACGATCGTACCAGGTCTTTTGTTTTTGCTGGGCAGCTGCCAGGTTGCTCTGGGCCATGCCCGTAAGCTCCTTCAGCGTCTCCCTGAATTTTATCACATACTCCACTATGGGATTCCCCTGGGTGGCATGCTTATCTTCCCAGTCCTCTCGTATTAAATCTAGGGACCCCCTCACCCTGCATCCATACAAGAGCTCAAAGGGTGAAAACCCGGTTGACTCTTGTGGCACTTCCCTGTAGGCAAACAATAGGTGGGACAGATATTTCTCCCAGTCCTGCTTGTGCTATTCTGCAAATGCCATAAGCATAGCTTTTAGGGTCCCATTAAATCTCTCTACAAGACCATTGTCTTGTGGGTGGTAAGGCATTGTGCACCTCTGTACAACCCCACACTTCTCCCACAAACATTTAATTAGGTCTGACATGAAGTTACTCCCCGATCAGAGATAACCTCCTGTGGAAACCCAACACGGGAGAAAATCCCCAGCAGAGCATCTTCCACTTTGTCTGCCTTAGTGGAGGACAGCTCAATGGCTTCGGGATAGCGGGTAGCATAAACAGATGTCAATATATACTTTTTTCACCTAGGAACTTAGGGTATTCAAAGGACCCACAATATCCATTCCAACCTTCTGGAATGGCTTCTCCTAAGTGGTAAGGAGAATCTGGGCAGCCTTAGCTTTGCTTCTGACCTTCCCTATTTCCTATACCGGTGCCAGGATTTGCAGTATTCCTTCACCTGCTTGGTAATATTGGGGCCAGTAGAATTGTGAGCTAAACACTGCGCAGTGTGAGCAATGCCCAAATGTCTGGACATGGGAATATCATGAGCTACCTTGAGCACAACCCATGATACTCCTGGGAACAACAAGCTGCCTGCCCATCAGCCCTTCCTCTGCCCTGATGTCCTGTGTGTATAACAGTCCATTTTCCCAATACACCCTGCCTGTGTTTTCCATCACCTCCCTGTGTCCCAGCAGACTCTGCACAAGCCTTCAGCTTCTCTAAGCTAGTGTCTGTCTGTTGTGCTGCTGCTAAATCTTCCAACTTGCCCAGAGCATGGGGAATGCCCCTATCAGTTCCCAGGCTGAGGTCCATAGCTATGGCAGTAGGGGACTCAGTATCACAATCTCCACCCTCCCTTGGGCTATGTGTCACCCCTCCCTCCAGAAAGCAACCTTCAGTAGCAGTTGGGTTAACTGGCACTAGGAAATTTCCACTCCCCTGTTATTACCCTCTTTTTCAAGAGCTACAGGTTGGCTGGCCTGTCTCCCAACCTCCCCTGTCTGAATTTCTGTGGGGTCCTGAGATCACAAGAGCCTCTGTTCTTCTGCCTCCTTGTCACAGCACAAACCACTCCCTGTGGAACATCACTCCCCACAATAACATCCATAATATGTTTTTCAGCTACAGCCACCTTCCTTACCCCTTCACCTGCATCTCCCCAATCTAGGATAACACTGGCTAATGGGTAAATTTTCCTTTCTCCTGTGTAATCCCTCACAGAGACAAACTGATTTGGCAGTATTTGTTCAGCCCCCACCAAATCCCCTTTCACCCGGGTAAGAGATGCTCCCATATCCCTTAACCCCCTAGTTTGTATCCCATTCACCATGACTGGGTGAATGTGCCCCCTCATATTGTCAGGGAGAGCCTCAGCAATACAGTGGGTTATTGTCTCTGATTGCACAGGCCCTTTTACCTTCTGGGCTTTCTTAGGACACTGCCTAGACAGATGGCCTATCTGGTGACAATACCAGCATTCATCATGTTTCTTGTCCCCAACCTCCCTTTTGGAAACCTGGGGATTCCCTTCTTTTTGCATGGGGCCCTGCAGTTTTTGGTTGTCCAAAATGCCCACTTTTATCTTTCCCCCTTGAATTTCCCTTGGGAGAAGCCCTGCTTCGAGCATAGTGATCCGCCAGCTCTGTAGCCTCTTTGGCAGTCTTAGGATCTCTGTCCTCTAGCCAAAGCTTCGAGTCAGGTGAGCAAATCCAATAAAACTGTTCAGGCAATATCACCCCTTCAATAGCTTCAACAGAATTCACTTTCACCCCTTCCCACCAACATTTTAAATATTGATGCTGTTTTGTGGCTACCTCCTTTTAGAGTTTCTGGAACTTTCCTCTGTTTGCATCAGGGTTCAGATCATATTTTTTTAATAAAGCAGTTTTTAACTTGTCAAAATCTTTACTTTCAACATTGTCCATCTGCCCCAATGCTTCCCTCCCCCTGCCAATAAGTAGTGGAGACAGGTGAAAGCTCCAGGTCTCTTTGGGCAGATTGGCCTGGATACAGACCTTTTCAAATGAATTTAAAAACATGTCCATATCCTCCCCCTCTTTAAACTCGGCAATTAATTTTGAATTTAGCTTGTTGCCATGTCCTGGAGTTTCAGATCCAATGCCACCACTTACCTTCTCAGGGGTTGTTGTCAGCTGGAGTGTCAGCATTTTCAGCTCATTTTCCCTCTGGCGCTGTCATCCTTCAGCCTCCACCTCCACCTGGCACTGCCGTTCTTCAGCCTCTCTCTGTTGCCGTCATTCCTCCATTTCCATCTCGGACCTTTTTTGCTCCATCTCAAGCTGTTTCTCCTGCATCCACAGCCTCGTCAGCTCAAGCTCTTGGTCCGTAGATGGCTCCTTCTCCTCTGGGCTATGGACCTCCAAAGTCACCACCTCTGGCACTAAGTGAGGTGGCACTTCTTCCGTCTCGGCTGCCAGAAGGACCTCCATGAGTTGCCTTTTATTTTTGTTTTGACTAGAGATGCCTTTCTCCCCACAGACCTTCCTCAGTTGCTCCAAGTTCATATTGCTGTACTGAACAGACATTTTTCTGTCTACACTACTCTGTTAAAAAAAATTCAGCTCTGCATATACATAAGCTCTCTATATTGTATTCTAGTCATCCTCTACCTCATTTATTTGTCCCTTCACACTCCAGCGATTATTCCCTTTCTTTAACACTAACAATATGAGTGACATATTTTTATATACAAGGAACGTGAAGGGACTTAATTCTCCCTGTAAGTGGAAGTAAATTATTTCACATCTCAAAAAACATAAAACACAAATTGCTTTCCTTCAAGAAACAAAATTATTAGCAGAGGATGTTCATAGACTTAAAAAAGATTGGGTCGGTCAGATCTATGAATCATCCTACACCTCAAAAAAAAGAGGAGTTGCTATTCTTATTCATAAGCATCTCAATTGGTCCCTTGTAAACTCCGTTTCCGATACTAACGGCAGATGGGTGATGGTCAAACTGAATACCAACTCTGGTCTTCTTCTGCTTATTAATGTCTATGCACCCAACTCCGATTCCCCGGAGTTTTTTCATAATTTAGCTCAACAGATTCTATTCTTTAACAGTGATAATACACCAGTTATTCTTGGAGGGAATGTTAACTTAGCTTTAGAAGCCAGTATTGACAGAAGTAGCCCCACTACAGAGGCCCACCCTAGAAGTATTAAAGCACTCATTACTTGCAAGATGTTGGATTAGCTGATGTATGGCGCCTCCTTCACCCCGTGATCGAGAATTTACTTTTTACTCCTCTCTACATAAGACATACAGTAGAACTGACTACTGGTTAGCCTCTCCTGTTATAATGGAAAAAAACTATTGATTCATACATCTCTCCCATCATAATCTCGGACCATTCCCCTGTCAAATTGCAACTTTTGTGGGGCCCATTAGCACCTAAATCTTCTTACTGGTGGCTGGACC
The DNA here is from genome assembly GCA_016271365.2 of Neoceratodus forsteri. Taxonomy (NCBI): domain Eukaryota; kingdom Metazoa; phylum Chordata; order Ceratodontiformes; family Ceratodontidae; genus Neoceratodus; species Neoceratodus forsteri. The sequence goes on from CM057452.1 coordinate 430,450,834, forward strand.
CTCTTCTTCTCAAGGATCCCAATTTCTTACCCATGATCAAAGCACAAATTCAAGACTTCCTCTTTCACAATACCCTAAGCAAATCTTCTATGTCCTTTGTATGGGAAGCTCTTAAAGCTATGATTCGAGGGAAAATTATCAGTTATGCCGCACATAGGAAAAGAGTAAGGGAACAACAGCGTTCTGACTTGGAAAAATCTCTTAAGGCTAAAGAGAATTTATACTTTTCTTCTAATAAGCACTGTCTTGATTCTCAACTTCATCTTGAAATTCTTCAACTTAGAGTTAAAATTAACAAATTAATTTCTCGTAAAACCGAACTGGCCTTGTTTAAACTTAAATATAAGTTTTTGGAACATGGCTATAAAATTGGGAAACTCCTCTCTTACCAGCTCAAAGCACAACAAATGGAGCGACATATCCTAAGTCTAAAAGATGAACAGGTACAATTCACTCGAGAACCCTCTATAAACCGTATCATGAAAACCTTTTATCAAAAACTATACTCTAACACAAATCCTCCATCTACTTTACAAATTCAACAGTTCCTTAAATCGTTACATCTTCCTCGTCTTTCTACTCTTGAAACAAATTCTTTAGATGAACCCTTCTCGCTTCAGGAAATCGAGAAAGCTTTGTCTTCCTTGAAATCCGGCAAATCCCTTGGGGGTGATGGATTCCCTGTCGATTTCTATAAAATGTTTTCCGACACCTTATGTTCCCTTCTTCTTAATGTTTATCAAAACTTATTACTGCTAGCTTCTCCATCTTGCACCGAAGCAATCATAACCCTAATCCCTAAGAAAGAAAAGACCCTACTCACCCCACAGTTGTTACAGGCCCATCTCTTTATTAAATACGGATGGAAGATATTTGATAAACTACTAGCTTCTCGACTTGAGTCCTTGATTCTAAGCTAACTCATTGTTCGCAAGCTGGTTTTATTAAACATAGATCGGGTTCTGATCACTTACGCTCCTTATTTAATTTAATTCACAAAGCCAAATCCCTCAAGACACCAGCTGCAGCCATAGCTATTGATTTCGAGAAGGCCTTTGATTCCTTAAACTGGGACTGCCTTTATCAAGTTTCATCTTATTTCGGTCTTTCTCATACTTTTTGCTCCTGGATCAAGCTATTATATAACTCCCCTGTTGCTAAAGTACTTACTAATTCCACTCTTTCCTCTCACTTTCATCTAGCAAGGGGAACTAGACAAGGCTGTCCCCTGTCATCTTCCCTGTTTATTTTAGCCATGGAACCCCTGAATGCTTGTTTACATCAATCTTCTGGCATTATGGGCATACCTGTGAGAAATTCAAGATATGTTTGTCTTTCCTACGCGGATGACCTCTTAATCTTACTCGAAAACCTGAATGAGGCTGGGCTCCTGTTGGTTGATTTGTTTAATAATTTTACTAAAATTTCTGGCCTTGCTTTGAATTATGGCAAATCACAAACTATGCCCTTATACGACCACTGTAAAGCCTTTATGAACATACCTCTTGGATTCCGCTGGTCACCACAGGGTATAACATATCTAGGAATCAAAATTACTAGTAACTTAGGGAAGTTATGGGACATTAAATTTAATGCCTTATTTGATAACATCAAAACAATTCTGGACAGATGGAAGCTTCTTAATCTCTCTTTCATGGGGAAAATTGCAGCCATTAAGATGTCCATTTCTCCCAAGAATCTTTATCTCTTTGCCAATATTCCTTTAGTCTTACCATCCTCCTTTTTTGCTAAAATTGATACATTAATAGTTCACTTTATCTGGGATGGGAAACCACCGAGATTTAACCACAACAAACTTTGATCACATTGGAAAAAGGGATTGGACTCCCCGGTTCAAAGACTACATCTGGGCTTTCCGAATGGCCCAAACCATTAAATGGTTTCAGAAGTCCTCCCCTCGCTCACCACTATGGGTTGCAATGGAATCCGCATTGTGCCCAGGAGGAGTTCCCACTTCCTTCATTTTTAATGCCATTTCCTCTAAACTAAAATCTCACCCGACTATATCATCCTCTGTTCTTTATTGGAAACTAGTCCACAAATTCCTGAAATCCAATCCAACACCCTGGTTTTATGCCCCCTTATGGGGCAATCCACTGCTCACTCTAGAAGATCACCCAATTTTCTGTATGGAGGAACAAAGGCATTTTCTTTCTCGGAGATATCTTGGATCAGAATTCACTCACTCTTAGATTATTCTCAGACTTGCAGGTCACATGGAAACTTCCTAAACAGGACTTCTGGAAGTTTTTACAAATTTGGGCAGCTTATAACTCTCTCTCTAGTTTAGTGAAAAGGCATTCTCTTCTAAACCCATACATCTTGCACTGGACTAATTTATCATTAAAATTAAATAGCTCCATTTACAAAGACATTATTGATAATCTACCTGATCAGTTTATACAGGCCAAAAATAAATGGAGTACTCTTCTTAACTACAATATTTCAGACGCTCAATGGAGTAATTGTTGGCGTATTGGATCTACTTCATATCTTGTGGTCTTGCGCTCCCATTAATAAGCTCTGGCATAAAGTCTGTTTACTTTTTATTTATTTATTATACATATTGGAATTACAACCCTTTGAGCCAAGGACTCATTTCCAAAGGCTCCATGTCAGTTCCAGTGGATTCAACTCATAGACAGCAACACAAATACAATATGATAGACAGGAGGTTACAGAAGTTTTTTGTTACATACCAAACAGCGAATAGCAAACAGTATTCATATATTTGCAGGAGTCAGAACAAACAACATAGAATCCTAAGCCATTCAGTGCCCAGATAAGTTACAGTTTACAATAGCAGTACAGAGGTCTATACGGTCGCAGCTGGGCTCCAAGGCCAAATACAGTAAATTCAGAATTGCAGCCTGAGATAAGGTGATTGTCGTCAAGAGTCTAGGAAAGGGGCCAGGGAGGGAGCGGGGCACCTATGGACTAGGATCCCGCTTGTGGAGCGCATTCGCAGCTGCGGGTGAAGAAAATGAGGCTCTTGAGAGCTGTCTTAAAAGGACATATTTTAGTGAGTGAGGAGATTGAGGAGGGAAGGGTGTTGAACCAGTGTGGCGTCCTGTAACAAAAGGATATCTGGGCGAGTGATGTCCACACCCTCGGGACTCTGAGAGAGGCCTTAGTGGAGCCATGGGTAGAGGCAGAGGGGGAAGCAGGGTAGAGGGAGGCGGACACCCCTAGGGGGGGAGAGACCTAGAAGTATTTTTTTTAACCAGGAGGCAGATCTGATATTGTAACCGTTCTTCTAGATTGAGTATGTTGGCCAGCGAGCATGGAGTGCATACATGAATCCATTTGTCTGCACCAGTGAGGAGCCTACAGGCCTTATTTAGGGATAGTTGGATTCTCCTGAGGGCGGTGGCATCAGCAGCAGCGTAGACAGGGAGGCCGTAGTCTACAAGAGACAGGACATAGGAGGAGACAGCCAATCTAAGGGCACCTGGTGGGAGGCAGTCCTTATGACGGTAGAGAAGGCCCATGCGATGTTAATTGCTGAGTGAGCAGGTCGATATGCAAGTGAAAGAGAGGGCAGAGCTGAAGGTAATGCCCAGGTATTTGTAGCTGCTAACTTGTTCTAGTGGGTGGAGTGAGCTGGATAGTATATGGAGGGTGAGTTTTTGCCTTATTTTGATGATGGGCAAACAACATGGCTTTTGTCACCTTCCCACACATTTGTCACCTTTCAGCCTTCTTACTAGGCCCTGTTAATTAGTCTCCACCTGGGAACTTCCCCAGCTCTTTCACTCCCATTATGCTTTATCTTTCCCATCATCACCTTTTTGTTTCACAGATTCTCTCTTAATCTTACCATTTATCACTTCTTCTCCCTGAGCCTCCCCTTTCTTCTTTCTCCACGTATATATCGCTCTCATTTTACCTCTCCTCTACACTAACTTGTTTGTTTTTTCTCTTTTAGATATTTCCTGAAGAAGACCTAAGGTCGAAATGTAGATTTTTAACTCTATTTTCTATTTTCAGCATGTATTTAATATAACCATTTTGTTTTGCTTTTAGACCACATGCTGACGCAGCGCCTTGTTTTTATTTTTTTGTTTTTTAATGTTAATGACCAGCCTGCGGTTGTTGAACCAGTTTCCAATTTGACTGAAAGAGTGCTGGAGGGAGGCCTGAAGAGAGGAGGGGTCAGGGTGGGAGAAGAGGAGAACCGCATAATCTGCATATAGCAGGACCTTGCTGGAGCAGGAGTTGGGTAGGGCATTTACATAGAGACTAAAAAGAAGAGGGCCCAGGATGGAGCCCTGTGGGACCCCAGAGCAGACGGGGTGGTGCTGGAGAGAGTGCTGTTTATTTTGACACACTGGGACCTTTGAAGAGAGATAGCTAGAGAACCAGTCCAGTGGGCCTTGGGAAAAGTCTAGTTCAAGGAGAGTGTCCAGTAGGAGCAGGTGACAGACCATATCAAAGGCCTTGGAGAGGTTGATGTGACAGCCCCTGCAAGGTGGCCTTTGTCAAGGGCTTTGTGAAGGAAGTTTGAGGACTCCATGAGAGCAATGGTCGTACTATGACCTGGATGGAAGCCATGCTGCTCTCTGCATAGGAGATTGTGGAAGGCAAGATATTCAGATAATTGGTTTGCCACTATTTTTTCCAGGGCTTTAGAGAGAGGAGGAAGAATAGAGATTGGCCGATAGTTTCCAGGAGAGGAGGTGTCACCACTTTTGAAGATGGGGGTGATCGCAGCCTTTTTCCAAGCTAAAGGAAACTGGCCCAGGCAGAGCGAGCAGTTGAATAAATCAGTTAGGGGGTTAAGTACTACGTCAAGGACCTGCCGTAGGATCCTAGTATCCAGGGGGTCAGAGGAAAGGCTGGTAACACTGAGGACTTTTGTTAGATAGTGCCAAGAGTTTTGTGGTGAGATGGTCCTCAGGTAGAAAGGTGGGCGAGGGAGGGGCTATGGCTGGGGGGGAAGGTAGGGTCGAAGAAGTTACTAGGGAGCACTGCACTGAGATCTGAGAAGGCGGTGTTTAGACAGTCTGCAATATTAGCGGGGTCAGTGATAGTGGTTCCATTAAAGTTGAATAGAGACGGGGGCATCTACTTGCCTCCAGAGTAACAGGACAAAACTACCTTTTGACCCCAAGCTATTCCTTCTAGGCATCCTTATCCCCAATAGCTCTCTCCTCTCACATGCACATTTTAGACGGCTAAACATAATTTCTCTTCTGGTCAAACGTCTGATTCTTATGAAATGGAAATTAACTCTGGTGCCTTCTCTTTCAGATGTTCTTCAAAGCCTCTCTCAGCATGCCTCCCTAGACCGATTATCTCATGTTACTCATAAACGACTCACTGTATATGACAGATGTCGGCAGGATTACTTCAAGTACATCTAACCTAGTTCTTCTAGACCCTAATTCTTAGGGATATTTAGCCCGCCTTCTTATTTTGCTCTCAGATTAGGTTTTCTCAAAACTTTTGTGCATGGATTTCTCCTCTTTTTTCCCTTCTTCCCTGTTTTCTCTGTCTCTCCTTCCCTTCTTCCACGCCTTTTTCTGTCTTCTTTCCTTCCTTGCAAACGTTTCTCTTATCTTCACCTCTCCATTACTGAACATTGTTCTTATTACCACATTTATCACTTTTTGCTATTTACTGAATGCCTTGCCATAGCCTGCCCTAGCATGTATGTCATAAATGGTTGCTATTTCTGACCCTATAATACCCTATTGATTGTAACCCTTCTGCTCTCCACTTGAATCCTGTCTAGGTTTGTGTTTTATTATCAATACATGTATATAAGGCTTCTCCAATATGTTTACCTTAAATACTGTGTTTTGTTAAGTGATATTTTATACCTTACATGGAAGATAGCCTTCTATTGTATTAGATGTGTGCTTTCTTATATACTCGAATTTCAATAAAAAGATAAAGTGAAAAAAAAACAATTTAAATGGGATAGGGTCTATTGTCTGCAAACAAATTTCTTGTTCCTTTTTCCAAATTCTGCCTTTGATTGTGTGATGGTTTTGCAAGACCATTCAAAATCTCAATAGCTGGCACCCAATCTGTCATGCGCCCCTAGCCCCCTAACCTCGTGCAGCCTGGCAGGACCTCCTGTTTGCAGAGAGGATCCCCCTATTCAGGAACTTGTAAGCAGAAGTAAGGGTTCAGGAAGACTTTCCAACCTTCATTTTCCCAGTGGAAGGGTGGATTCTGTGGTTTTGAGTTCATTTGACTCTGCACTACTTTCAGTATTTGAATCCCACCACAGCCACTGGCTACATCTTGCCTGGGTAGTTTTATATGATAGCCGAGCAGATTCTATCTTTTTAGGCACACAGTCCTTTCAAAACTCTTCTGTTTAAAGCAGCAGTACTACAAAAAAATTGCACTTTTTTGACAGTTTATTCCCTGAGCTGTGCTGATCATACACCTGGTACTCTTTCCCACTGGCATTGTACTATCAAAGAGTAATTTGTTCAGTTATCCTCTGCTTTTTTTTACATTTCTGCCACCAGGCTTGTTGCACTGGAACCGCCTCTGCTGCCAACTGCAAATCTGTATGACTTGCAGGGACATCGGGAATGGTCAGAAGAGGGTCCAACTGCTATAGTCCAAAACGTGATGCGACCTGAAGGAAAAGCACAGCTGAAAATTAGTCAGCACCATATTTATTGTAGCACCACAACAATTCAAATAAATTGCAAATATCTAAAAACTAAAGATGACTGAAAAAATATTTACAGGTATTGTAACTGAACTTTGGCTGCATGCTTACAGCCAAAAGCCAAATTTTGATAGATCACTTCCTGATTTGGTAGTACTGCTGCTTTAAATGTTAAATCACACAACCAAACCCCAGGCAGAGCTGATAAGAAAATCATAAAAGTTTACTTAAAATAAAAGTAATATAGAAAAGCCTACAGTTTGGAAGAACTTTGAAATACAGACAATAACAAAAGTAAAACTGGATGGTTTACAGAAAAAAAAAACACTAGATACTATATTCTAAACTATGCCTTGTTTTGGTGTTAAAGTTCAGACAAGATTTCAAATGTCCTGGTAGAGATGACAGTTCATTAGGCAATAGAATTTTGTAGCAAGTCCTTGATCCAAGTCTCTGGATGTCCTTTCAGAAGGCTCCAGATTCTGTACTTGTTGAAAAGTCCTGGTTTCCAAAATTCTGACTTAAAATCAGAATTTTCTGTTCAGTATGTGAAGAGCCTGATTCCCACACACTCAGATCTGGTTTTAAAAATTTTTCCAGGCCTTCACATATACTTTCTGGTGTAAAAGTATATGCCAGTTGGACAGACTATTCTGCCTTCCAACTTAAACACTATTCAACTGCTCTGCATTCGAAGTGTGTGTCTGATCATATACTGGAGGGTCATTTTAGGACACACCCACCTTATTTTTTCCTTTGGGGTGGGGTTAATTATTCCAGGACAACACAGATATTAGAGTGCAACAGTTCACCTTTCCCAGTAGGTGTCACTGTGGTTCCATATCAATCCCAGTGACATCGGTCCATGCATTTGGCTTAACCCCTGACCCCTAGGTCATTACATTACCCCTTCCCTGTCATTGAAAGCCACAGTGGGATGTTTTATACCTTCCTGGGGCTGTATACCTGTCTCCCTTACCTTGAAATATAACAGGTCCACACTAACCTTTATAGAAATAAGTTATTTTTGTAGTTATCTGTTAAAGGGACAGTGTCTTAATTCTAAGTACATTACAGCATATACAAGATGAAACCACATAAAGGGAAATAGGCCTATCATGCCACACCTGAATTTCTAGCACTTTATAATGTACCTGATTAATATCTAGCACTTTATAATGTACCTAAGTAATGTCTATCATGTTATAATGTACCTGCACACCATCTGATACTTTGTAATTTACCCGAATAATATCTAGCACTTTATAATGTACCTGAATATCTAACACTTTATAATGTACATGCATACCATCTAGCCCTTTACAAAGTACCGGAATAATATCTAGCACTTTACAATGTGCCTACACACCATCTAGCACTTTATAATGTACCCACACACAATCTAGCACTTAATAATGTAACTGTAGATTGGCCTGGCAGTGCTGAGGGCTGAGGTGCTGGACATCACACCTCACGCCATGCCGGCAACTCGGGTTCAGGAACAAGCCCGGGGAGCCAGGGGTTGGTTGGGGAGGAGAGGACTGAGCATCTGTAAGACTGCTTTCCTCTCCTGGGAGTGAGGCGGTCCTTGTCCCGCAACGCTAGTGGCGTCCAGTGGAGACTGGGGGCATAGCAGCTGGGGACCATGTATATGGGGAGATGACAGGTGGCCGACCTGCGGTGTGGGCAGGAACATGCATGTCTCATGCTGGACAGCATTGCACATCCTCTGTCAGGGAGGGACCAAAGAAGGAAAATCCCTGGTGAGGGGGAGGTGAAGGTGGGCATCTAGTGGCCATACTCACACACCCAATGCCAGCCTGAACCCTGATTTGGCTCTCTGTGGTCTCCTGCCTCTTTTGGTGGGTTGGCGGGAGAGGAGGGGACCCAGCATACCCAATTTCCCAGTTGGGCAAGGTTTAGGTGGGCGGTGGAGACATGGACCGAGCGGGTCCACTGGATACATGCCCCGGACCCAGAGCAAGGAGATAAAACAGAGTCAACAGCAAAATAAATAAATAAATAAATAATATACCTGTATACTGTCTAGAACTTTACAATATACGTGACTATTACATAACACTGTATAATGTACCTTTACACTATCTAGAACTTTGTAATGTACCCGAATAATGTCTAGCACTTTACTATGCACCTGTATACCATTCTAGAACTTTATAATATACCTGACTATTGCATAGCACTTTATAATGTACCGTTACACTATCTAGAACTCTATAATGTACCGCACACAATCCAGCACTTAATAACTAACTAAATAAAGTCTAGCACTTTACTATGTACCTGCATACCATCTAGAACTTATAATATACCTATTACATAACACTTTATAATGTACTTTACACTATCTAGAACATTGTAATGTACCTGCACACTATCTAACTCCGTAATGTACCTGAATAATATCAAACTTGAGTAAGAGTTCAGTGCTAGCAGGCATGGCTTAACAGAGGTCCATGCAAACAAATGAGCAGACTAGATGGAACTTTGGTCTTCTGCTGTCACGTTTCTATGTTTTTTAAAACACTTTGTAATGTACCTGCGCACTATCTAGCACTCTACAATGTACCTGAATATCAAGCACCTTATAATATACCTGCACACTATCTAGCACTGTATCTGCACTTTATAATGTACCTGCTCACTATCTAACACTCTATAATGTACTTGAATAATATTCAGAACTTTATAATCTATCTGCACACTATGTAGCAATTTATAATGTACTTGAATAATATCTAGCACTTTATTTATTTATTTAAAAATTTGGTAGCTGGGAAAGGAACACAAAACAAAGGCTAATTTCAGGTACAACCTAGGGGTGAGGGTAAAGATACAGTCAAATAATAAGAACGGGATTGAGAAATACAATACAATACAAGTAAAAGTGCAGACAAAAATAGTGCAAACATGGTAAGAAGGCACAACGTAGGCAGCAGCTGACTGGAATATGATATGCTAAACATAGATGCACTCAATAAAGGATTGAAACACTCAATGCAAAGAACATTACAAGAAGTGAGATCAACCCCAGGGGGTACCAGGTCAATATGTCACTGCAAGAATAGTGTGGCAAGAACCGCGCTGTATAAAGCACGAAAACTATTTAGAGCGACAGGGGTATAAAAGCAGTTATTGAATTACTGCTACCCCTGTCGCTGTCCATGGAGTGGAGGAAAGGCTGAAGAAGCCTCAGGTGCTGTGCCTGGTTGAGCCACTCCCGTGGTGGAGTGGCTAAGACACAAGCACCAGGAGTGGTGGAGACCTGCAGACCAGGGTTTGATTCCCATCTCCGATATAGATATATATATATTTTTATGGCTCTAAACTAAGTTTCCCCTGCCGAGTTTCTCCTTATCCCCAAGGTCCACACCCACGCGGAGTTGAGTATAGTAATTCCGGGGTGTGTGGGGGGGAAGCCCCCCATGTCAGGGGGTGCAGCGGTGGAGCCTCCCTCAAAAACAAAAAGTGTCTCTATTTTCCCATTAAGTCCTATGGTGTGCGTGCATTTCATATCAGTTGGTGTTTTTACCAACCTTATTTGCGCACATGGCATTTTGCTTGCGGCACTGTTTGCCACGCTATTTTTGTTCACAGGGTTTTGATCCTGTGTTCCCCAGGGAGGGGAGGTATGAACTGGGGGGGAGGGAAAAACCAGGTTAGGTGGTGAGTGGACAGATGCAGGGAGGGGAGGGCATGAGTTTAATGTGATACTTAAGGGAAACTGGGAAAGTGAGAGACGGATAGAAGAGGGGAGGAGGTTCCAGAGTGAGGGAAGGTGATAGCAGAAGGCAGACTGTCTGGCAGAGGAGTGAGGGTGAGAGGGAGAAGGAGCAGGGATCCCTGGAACAGAGGGAGTGTGAGGTGGAGTGAGTGGGGGAGATGAGAGTGGAAAGATACAAGGGCATTGTCTCAAACCAGTATTTAAAGCTGAAAGAAGCACAGTGGAGCAGGTGACAGGAGGGAAGGGAGAGTATGGAGACAGAGTAATAGAGAGTGCAGTGATGAGTATGAGGGGGTGGGTTAGTGGCAAAGCAACAGAAAGCATTATATAGGGTATCCAGTCTGGCAAGGGAACAGGAGGGGCAGAATCATAGACCACATCTGCATAGTCAGAGACTGGTAGCACCATTATTCAAACAACACACACAAAGGGCAGGCTCCACTATAGTTATGCACAGATATGTGTTCAGAAATCAGTATGGTAAAATGAGGTGCACCTTACCAGAACATTGAAGCAAACACAGCACACCTCCGACCAAGCCAGAAGAAGGGTCCAGCACTCCCAATGCATCACAAGACTTTTACTCCATAGTAGCAATTGCAGCGACAGTAGCAGTAAATGCATAGGCAGTTCGGCAATAATGTTGTTAAGGCCATACATACAATAATTATTGTAGTCCAAGTGCAATAAAGTAATGCAGGAAAGCAGACATTTACTCTGCAAGATACAGGCTGAGCCACGCTGAATGCCAAATCACAGTCATTGATGGGAATGCTGACCCTTCTTCCGGCTTGGTCGGAGTATGTACTGTGACTGGTAGCATCATCTTTGTAACTAATTCCCGGCGGACATGTGGGGTCAAGCAGCCTTTGTTCCAGTACAGAGCAAAAAGCTTGGGGTGGAGCTAAGCATGGATGGCATCAATGTGGGCAGTGAAGTCAAGCCTGCTGTCAAGCCACTCACTGAGATACTTGAAGGAGTGAACCCCTTCAAGGGGAGAATCATCCAGTGTGGTAAAGGAAAGGGAAGGAAGCAAGCCCAGCCAGATTCTAGCTGGAACCAAAGGCCATGGACACTGATTTTTGGTGTTGACCAGGAGTTGGTTGGCCTGAAACTATTGCAGGACATTGTGGAAGTCTTGCTGGAGAGAGAGAGAGACTTCCACAGCTTCTGTTGATGGGCCTGAGGAATAGAGAACTGTGTCAACTACATACATATGAATATGTAAGTTGACACAGTTGGAGGGAGGTCATTGAAGAAGATGAAAAGAGGATGGGACCCAGGATGGAGCCCTGAGGGACCCCAGCCTGGATTGGAAGTGGAGGGGACAGGACGCCATTGACCTGAACTGACTGCTAGTAGCCGGTGACATAGGAGATAAACCATGCAACAGCAGAGGCAGAGAGGCCAGCAGAACTTAGCTTGTCCAAAAGGAGAGGATGGGCAACTGGATCAAAGGCTTTGGCCAGATTGATGAAAATGGCAGCTATGATGTGCTCCTGATTCATCCCAGAGAGAATGGAGTCAGTAACATGTAACATGGATGAGACAGTAGAAAGGTGCTCCCAAAAGCCAGACTAGAAGTGAAAGAGGTAGTTAGATGAGTAAAGGAAGTCAGAGAGCCAGGAGTAGACCAGTTTCTCTTGTAACTGTGCAAGACAGGGAAGGAGGTAATAGGACTGAAGTTACCAGGAGAGGAGGGATCACCCTTTGTGGAGAGGAGAACTTTAGCCAACTTCTAGCCTGAGGGACAGTAGAGTGTGAAAGAGAGGCTTAAGAGGTGAGTGAGCACCTGCACACTATCTAGCTTTTATAATGGTCCTGAATAAAAGCTAGCACTTTATAACACACCCAAATGATGTCTATAATGTCTATCTCTTTACCCTGTTGCATATGAACTGCTTCTCACTAGCAGGATGTCATGATGCCATTGTATAAAACATTGGTAAGACCTCACCTGGAGTACTGTGTGCAGTTCTGGAGGCCGCACCCGTGCAGCATATAGATAAGGTGGAGACTATCCAGAGAAGGGCAACAAAGATGATGCAGGGCGTGCACCACAAAACATATGAGGAAAGACTAAGGGACCTCAATATGTACTCACTGGAGGAGAGGAAGCAGCAGGGGGACATGATTGAAACTTTTAAGTACCTCAAGAGCATAAACAAGGTGCAGGTGGGGGACCTTTTCCAATGCAGAAAAAGTACTAGAACAAGGGGGCACAATATGAAATTGGAAGGGAGTAGTTTAAGAGGTAATATGAGGAAGTTTTTCACACATGAAAGGATAGTCGATGTTTGGAATAGTCTGCCACAGGAGGTGAGTGGGGTCAAGCACAGTGGAGAAGTTTAAGCATGCCTGGAACAGGCTGAGGAAACTTGAGAGGGCAGGGAGTGATGAAAAACCTTTGATCATATAGGATCAGTGGCAACATACAATGTATAGGGCCTCGGGCAGGTGGATGGGCCTAGCAGTCCTTATCTGCCTACCATTTCTATGTTTCTGTTTCCTCAAACTCTCCATCCCTTTCTTTGTTCCTGTCTTCATGGATGGCATCTACTGCTGCCCAATGTTGTCCCCCTCATCTGTTACTGAACTTCTAGCCACTATCACTTCTCATGCCTCCTCTGGTGAACTTCTCATCACTGGGGATTTCAATATTAATTGGCTCTCCCCCCTCACTCGAAACTGCCAAAACATTAATTCCCTGCATCTGATGCAGCTCATCTCAGTCCCAGCCCATCAAAATTATACATCCCTGAACCACTCACTACTGCACTGAGTATTCACCACTCACCCTCATTGATGCTGGCACCCTCCCTGATGCACTCAGTGACCACCATATGGTCTACTGCATGTGCAAAATTCACTGCCCCAGAGTCCCCCTAAAATTATCCAGCTCTGGTCTTTCCAGTCATTAGACTTGTCCTTGCTACATGCAGACTTACAAACCACCAACTGGTTCCCTATCTCCTGCTGCAATAATATCAACTCTGCACTGGAATACTTTCCTCCAAATTTTTATCTATCTGGGATCTGCATGCTCCCCTCTGGAAAACCAGGGTCCATGGTTCTCACCTGGATCTTAGCCAAACCTTTGGCCTGCCTTCATCGTGCGACTTAGCCTGGAAAACTTACAAGTACTCTGGCTCCCCTGCCAACCTTAACAGGTACAGAGCCCTGAGGAATGCTTGCACCAGAGCCACCAGGCTTGCCAAGGCTGAATACTTTTCCTCCTCCCTCCAGAACAATCTCAACTACCCCTCCAAGTTCTGGAAGGTCCTCCTATGCCTCCTCCCTTTTCTCCTCCCTCCCCACTACCACTCCCCTCCTCCCTCCTACCTTCCTGCCCCTCCATCACTCTCCTTCTCACCAGTCACCTCTGCTGCTTCTCTCAATGCCATTCTGGCCCTTAACCCTCTGAAATTTAAGAGCTCCGAGGGGCTGAACCCTAAGCTCCTACACCTCTCTAGCCCTGACATTGCCTTCACCATTTCCTTCCTTCTCAACCTCTCCTCCTCTTTTGCTTCTGTCCCTGATACCTAGAAGCATGCAGCTGTCATTTTCCTTCCTAAAGGAGGTGACTCCTCCGCTCCTGGAAACTTCTGCCTTATCTCTCTGCTCCAAACTTAGCTAAACTCCAGGAGCACATAGTGCTGTCTCATCTCTCTCCCTTGTTTCATTCTTTCTCCTTTTTCACTGCCTTCCAGTCTGGCTTCCACAAACACCACTCCACAACCTTCTCCCTCTCTGGCTCACTAACTCCATCCACACAGGCATGGACCAGGGCCTTCTCACCTCCGCATCTTTGTCGACTTGGCCAAAGCTCTGGACACTGTTTCCTACCCTCTCCTCCTTGACAAGCTCAAGTCAGTGGGTCTCTCAGATTCTGCACCTAACTGCTTCTGCTCCTACCTAGTGCGTAGATCTCAATCAGTTCAAATTGGTGAGTCCTTATCCCCCCCCATTTGCACCAGCATTCCCCAATGCTCCGTCCTTGGCCTGCTATTTCCCTTGATATTCCTAAAGGACCTTCCCTCTGCCTGGTCATCTGCATCCATCCACATGTATGCAGACTACATGGTCCTTTTTGCCTCTGCTTCCTCCCCTTCTGAGCTAACTGTCAGGCTTCAACATGATTTTGACAATGTCCAGCAATGGTTTAGGTCAAATGAGCTATTCTTAAATGTTAAAAAAGGTCTCCATGACATTTGGCATTAAGTAAAGGCTTTCCAGGCTCCCATCCCTCCCTCCCCTCTTTCCACACCCTAGATGGGGGCACAATTGCCTATAATTTTACTTGTCTGATGAACCTCGTTTTGCACTAAGTTGTATCTTTGTATGATATTTTATTGTGTAAGTTATTGTTCTATTTTATTATTACCCCCCCGGACGCATCTGGAAATGAGCTATTTTTCAGCTCAGTATGTCTTTCTGGTGAAAATTTGAAATAAATAAATAAACAAATAAATACATAAATAAATAAATCAATAATCAATCTACCTGCACACTATCTAGCACTTCATAATACCTGAAGAATATCTAGGACTTTGAAATGTACTTGAACAGTATATAGCAATTTATAGAATACCTGAATAATATATAATAGAAACATAGAAACATAATCACTTTATAATGTACCTAAATAATGTAGCACTTATACCTGAATAATATCTATCACTTTATAATCTATCTGCACACTATCTAGCACCTCATAATGTATTTGAATAATATTCTAGCACTTTATAATGTACCTGAATAATACAGTATTTAAAACTTTAAAATATACCTGAAAATATATATCACTTCATAATCTACCTGCATACTATCTGTCCCTTGGTAATATACCTGAATAATATGAATTACTTTAGAATGTACCTAAATGGTATCTATCACTTTGTAGTCTACCCAAACATTATCTAGCACTTCACACTGTACATGAATAATACCTGTACTTTATAATGTACCTAAATAACGTCTAGAACTTTAAATACACCTGAATAATACCTATCACTTTATACTCTACCTGCATACCACCTATCACTTTATAATTACGGTGCAAATTTTTCTCAATGGGAAAAAGTGGTTGATATTTCCCATAATAACCAGTCAGTTGATATGAGTTTCACGCGCGCACATCAGTTCGGCGTGAGGGTTAGAGCACACACAAGTAAACAGTTAGGATGCGCGACACTCAAAACAGTAATTTTTCACTAGCCTGTAAGCAGATCCTCAGCATAACCGTCTGTACACATCTCCCAAACAACGGAAAGTCTGTAAAAAATAAAAAGTTATGGATAATATAACCAGCCGTTTCACAAACCCTCAAGGTCAACAAAGAGAGCAGTTTATCCAAGAACAAGGAAACGCAAACACTAAGCGCAAAATAGATAGCGACATCCGCCTCTTCTTTAGTTACCTCAGTGAAACAGGTCAGACTCTTGATGTAAAACTGTCCCAATGCAGCAACTAGATGAATTAATAGCAAACTTTGTTTTTGTGTAAAAAATGATGGCACAGAATATGAGCCCAGCTCCATCGGTGGCATCGTTGCATCAATAGACAGGTACCTTGTAAAACAGCACTACCGCTCCATATTCAAAGGTATACAGACAGATTTATGGAAAACTAGCTGCATTTTGGCCGCTAAATTAAAAGCACCTCAAGAAGATGGGCAAAGGTAACAGGCCACTGAAATCACAAGCACTAACAGATGAGGACATAAACCTGTTGTACAGTTCGGGCACAATAAACACAACCACTCGCACTGGACTACTGAACTTCCTATTTTTTAACATAGGCATACAGTTTGCCTTGAGAACCAAGGAACACTATGACTTGCAATGGGGGGACATAACTGAAGGTATCAACACTGAAGGGAATAATTTTTTAGAATATTCTGAGCGGCAAACAAAGACCCGAACGGGCGATAATCCAAGGGACGTGAGACCAGTAAAACCACGTTTGTACCAAAACGTAACAAAACCAGAGAGAGACACCATCAGGGCATATGAAATTTACAAAAAACAGGCCCAAGCTTGCTTATCAGCACAGTCTCCTTCTATCTTGCATCCAACACAAACGCAGCCCAGGGATCACTTTGGTTCAGGAATATGAACGCATGGACAAACTCAGAACAAAGATGTCCACAATGAAAACTGCTGCAGGCATAGCTCACTGTAAGCGAATAACAAACCATTCAACCCGTAAAACCTTGATACAGAGGTTAATAGACTGTGATGTGCCCCCCACCGAGGTGCAACAAATCTCTGGCCATCGAAACCTGCAGACCATAAATAATTATTCAATCCTGTCAGAAAAGAAACAGCGTAAAATATCAACGCTCCTACAGTACCTACCTGAGACACAAGAAAACCAGCAGCCCTCAACATCGACTTTTTCTGTTCACAAACCCCAATAGTGGTCAAATGACTCTAAAAGAAATCACAAGAACAAGCTCTCTTCAAACAATATTTGGTCCAAACTGCATGATCAACCAGGGGGTGTCAATAAATTTCTATCACGCAGCTCCCGAAGAAAGTAGCAAAATCAACTGAAGGCGTCCAGTAATTGAATCAGATTCAGACTAGAGGTACATAGTTAGTGACATAGTATAATCCATATGTTAATTAGTTGCCTCCCAGAGTAAAAAAAAGCAAAACAAAAGTAAAAACAGAGATTTCACATTGATATCCGTTAGAATCTATGTGAGATTTTTAACACTGTCCCTTAATTCATTTCAGGGACTTCAACAGATGACCTCCATATCCATGGCAACAAACTGTCGTGCAGCAACTGACACTGAGCACACGGAGATACGAACTTCCCACGGAGGACTCAGCTCTGTAATTTCTTTTTAGAGTGAAGTAACATGCTGCATGTACAAATATTATAAATGGAGCTCCGTTTTTTTTCACCAGTGATATGAATTTAGCGGTTGTCTGATTGTTTTCAATAATCTTGTTGATTTAATTTCAAAAGTAGCCACTGAGCATTTCCATGTGATGCATCACTTGAAAGCTAATACAGGTCTTATTTATGTCTGTTGTATTTGTAATGACTAAGTAGAATAAATGAAAAATGCTTATTTTCTGAAATAAGTTGTGTTGTACAATATGAGTATGTCTACTGTTTCTACATGCCTTAACTTTATCACAGGAGAAAATTTGCACCAACAATTATATAAAATAAGACAGGTACTGAACATTATGAAATTTGATGCACACCCTCGGTGAGGATGCACTGATAAACCCCTCGAGCTTCGCTCTCGGGGTTTAATGATGCACCTCCCCTCGGTGCATTAAATTTTCAACGTTCAGTACCCTACAACATTCTTCATATAATTACCGATGCACGCTTTTTCCCATAGGGAAACCCAGTTATAATTTGCAGTTATAACCAGCTCGGCTGGTTATAACGGCAAACACCGCCAGGTTTCCCTTGGAACAGCTATCCCTCAGTCGCTGTTCTCCGACGTTCACGTTCCATGATGGACTCTCATAGCGCAGCACACTTCCTGGTCCCTCGTATTCGGGAAAACGAACTTTCCATAAAAAAAAAAAAAAAAAGACTATTTTCCTCCAGTAAACAACTTAAAAACAGAAACAAGTGTTTTACCGTCAGCCTGACACCACAGCCGAGTCCATGTCAGACTACCCCTGCCTCTCAAAGCCCGGAATGAAGCTGCAGCCACCTCTCGGCGGTAAGTTTATATTAAATCTAAAATCTGTCGACACATTTTTTTTTATTAAATATCCTCTTCCTTTTTTCGACAACAAGTGCAGCCATATAATTAGGAAGACTGCGGACCGCGCAAAATCAAGACTGGTCCGCAGCTTCCTGAACACTAATCTGTAAGCTAATTTAATTTTTATGTTTGCTTGCACGCATGTGCAAGAAACATAGTGCCATCATCGGAGATTTCGGAGGTGTGTCACCTCCTCCTCCAATTCAGGCAGCGAGCTGGCAGGCGCGGCCCCTGTAAGCCAATGCATTTTGGAGCTGTCTATGACATGCTCCAAAATGCAGTGGCATACAGTTGAAAGGGGGAGCTACGCTTGAGTGAGCAGCGATAAGAAGCTGCTCACGCGCAGCTCCCTCCCAGCCGCAGGCGTGCGCGCCCCCCGACGCAGTGTATAGCCGACGGGGTGCCCAATCCCCGCCGGCTGAGCTGCACTCCTCCCCTTCCCAGTAGTTATGCCACGCTGGGAGCCCACCCAGCGTAGCAATCATAATTTTGCCGACGGGGTGCCCAATCCCCCGCCGGCTGAACGCCTGAAGTCCTTGTGCAACGCTGGAGCCCACCCAGCGTGGCAAACATCCCACGCAGTTTTTATATTTTTAAGCAACGGGTGCCTAATCTCTGGTCGGCTGAACGCCTCTGGGAAATTCCTTGTGCTACGCTGGGAGCCTACCCCAGCGTAAACCGTCCCATCGACGCTCTTTTTGTTTTAACCTGAAAACAAAACGGTCCAGCTGCGCATCTCCGAACCCCTCCCACAACCCGCACTCCACCCACTGCGCACTCAGCCCCCACACCCCCACCCATACTTACTCCGGACTCCGCGCGATGATCTTCGTGGACCGGGAACACGCCTGCACTCTTCAAAACCGACCGCGAACTGAGGAAATGCCGTAAGCTGTATAATGGGCCAGAGGAGGGTTCAACTTTATTGCATATCTCCAGAGTTTTGGGAATTTTGCATCAGATTAACATGGGTTTTGGGATTCTTCATGAATGATGTCACGCCGCGTGCTATTCAGACTGGCGGTGATTTCGCGCAGTGACTGCGAAATCATCCTTTGGGACTGAATACCACCATGACAGTGACACTATTCATGAGAAGGGGCCTAAAACCCCATGTTGAAAATTTGGTGCCAAAATTCCAAAAATGACTGTTTAACGAGCAGCATTGCGCAGTTCCTACGCAGGCTCGTAAGTTCGAAATTTCAATTTTTTAACTCCAGATTTTCAACATTGCCATTTCACCACACCGTCTTATGAGCAGTACAGCTGTCATTTTTCACATCTCACCCAAAATGTGCTTCCCTTGTAGCGTAGAATGGCGAGTCTGTGTACGAAATCAATGTACGGGACAATTAAGAAAATCACAGTGACACTGTTCATGAGCAGAGGTCTTGAATGGCTACGTTGAAAATTTGGTGAAAAATTCCTAAAATGACTGTTTTACTAGCTGCAGTTATGCAGTTCCTATGCACGCCATAGGTTTGCGAATTTTCAATATTTCCACCCAGATTTTCAACATTGCCATTTTTATACACCTTCTTATGAGTAGTACAGCTGTCATTTTTGCATCTCACCCAAAATGTGTTTCCCCATGTAGCGCATAATGGCTTATCGCAAGAACTCAGTGTATGGGACACATTAAGAAAATCACAGTGTCACTGTTCATGAGCAGAGATCTTAAAATGGCAATGTTGAAAATTTGGTGACAGAATTCCTAAAAATGACTGTTTTACGAGTGTGCGTTGCACAGTTCCCAACCACGCTCGTAGGTTTGCGAATTTTCAATATTTCCACTCCAGATTTCCAACATTGCCATTTTACACACCTCCTTATGAGCAGTACAGCTGTCATTTTTCACATCCTGCCCAAAACGTGTTTCCGCCCATGTAGCGCACAATGGCGCAGTTGGTGTGCAAGCTCAATGTATGGGACACATTAACAAAACCACAGTGACACTGTTCATGAGCAGAGGTCTTAAAATGCCTATGTTGAAAACTTGGTGAAAAATGCTAAAATGACTTTTTTACGAAAGGCAGTGTGTACAGTTCCTATGCATGCTCGTAAGTTTGCAAATTTAATATTTTCACTCTAGATTTTCAACATGTCCATTTTATTAAACTTCCTTATGAACAGTACAGCTGCAATTTTTCAAATGTCACCCAAAATGTGTTATCGCACATGCAGCGCACAATGGTGCTGTTGGTGTGCGAAAGCAATGTGTAGGACAGATTAAGAAAATCACAGTTACACTGTTCATAAGCAGAGGTCTTAAAATGGCTATGTTGAAAATTTGGTGACAAAAGTCCATAAAATGACTGTGTTACGAGTGAGCATTGTGCAGTTTCCACGCATCCTCGTTAGTTCATGACTTTGTAATATTTTCAGTCCAGATTTTCACTAGTGGCATTTTTCAACACTTCCTTATGAACAGTACAGCTGCCATTTTTCACAACATGGCCAAAGTGTGTTTTCACACTTTCAGTGCAGAGATGCGTGGTCGCTGTGGGAAATCATTGTTCGGCACAGATAAAGAAAATCACAGTGACACTGTTCATGATCGGAGGCACCAAAATGCCTGAGTTGACAATCTGCTATAAAATATCCCCAACCTACTTATATAACGGGTGTGCGTTGCACAGTTTCTATGTACGCTCGTGACTTCACCTTTTTTTAAATATTTTACTACATCGCAACATAGCTATTTTTACACCTCCCCATGAACAGTACAGCTGTCATTTTTACAGCCTGTTCGAATATTTTTGCACCTGTGGTGCTAAATCCCGTAGTCACTGTGCAAGCTACAGCTACCAAACTGATATTCCCCTGTTCATGAGGTGGGGTCACAAAACAAACATGTTGAAAATTTGGAGTTAAATACCAACGAATGCCTGAGGTATTAGGCTTTCAACTAAATCACCCAACTCTATAGAGAATGACAGGAATCAGGGGTGTGACTTGGGATTCTTGCCTGTGATGCTCATACCATTCCACACCCTGCAGTCACTGAGAGGCATCGAGGTATGCTTTGACCTTCGGCCCCAAACTTCACTCCATTCTCTATATTGCACCCATCTCACCGTATTTCTAATGAAATGGGGTGCATAAGGCCAAAGACCCCAAGGAACACGTGACACTTGTCAATCTCTGCAGAGTGGGGTGTGGTGAAATGGCGTGGCCGTTATGCCTGACGACCCAAATGCACACCCAATGCCTGTCACTCTCTGCAGGGTGGTGGTGGGGTTGGCTTCAGTTCAATACTTCACTGCCATTCCTATTACGCAGCTCTGTAGCTTCTACACTACCACTGCCAATGCCAGTAAGCAAACATTCGGCATGGACAAATGCTTGTTTATAATTGCTGAGGTGAAAAAGCGCACTCCTGCAATTATAAAAATAAAATATGTGGTGGTGTGTGGTAAAACTCGATTTTACACAACCCTCGTGTAGGATGCTTTTATAAACCCCTCGTAGCATCCCACAGCTCGGGTGTGTGTAAAATCACGTTAAACACACCACCCCATATATTATTCTCTATATAATGTGCCCGAATAATATCTAGCACTTTGTAATGTACCTGCACACTATCTAACATTTAACAACAAACCACCACAGCTGCTTTATTCTGTCATACTTTAACTACTGAACCAACAGAACATTGTATCTCCAAACTTTTCTCAGTAACCCCATTGGTGGGTTTCTGTTGCACTGTAAAAATGTGTAACTACATCAGTGACATTAATCACTGTATTGCCTAAACTCTGTTTGTGTAGTAACGAATGTCGTGTTACTTGTTTATAATACATATGTAATAACTGTCATACATGTTTTCTATGGGGAAGAGCAGGTTATAATTTGCCGTTGTAACCCACGGGTTATAATGGCAAGCACGCTCCACCTGCTCTTTCCCCTGTCTCGCTCTGCATCTCAGCGCTTCACAAACTTGCGATACACTAATCTCCTCAGAGAGAGTTTCACGGCTAACTTAACTACTGCTTCGTCCCCATATGAAAAGAACTCCTGCCGTACAACAAAACAGTACTTAAGTTTTTTTTCTCTGGATAAAAACTGGACTAAATGCCAGCTGCGCCTAAGGTCGGGATCCGGATTTGCATACTCTGAGGCAACAGGACCCTAATTTGAATATCTCCATAGAAATGCCAGCTGCTCCTAAGGTCAAGACCCTCGTTAACATACTCGGGAGACAACAGTACCCTAATTTAAATACTCAGTGGCAGACTACAGAACAGAAACAAAAAACAAAAACAAGGACTGAACCGCATCAAAAATAAGTATACCTGACTACTTTTCACTGTTTAACATATTAATATAATTTTTAAACTTTTCAATACAGTACCAAGTACCTTCCTCACTCCTGTTACAGGGAGCCATTTCCGTTTCATCACAACACTGAAACTGAACAAAATTATACCAAATGGACTCAATTGATGATAAACTTTATGACTACATTATTGACTGTTACCAGCTCTATATTTATTCAAGTTTTAAATGTTTACAAAGTAACACAGTTTCTCATGTTAACTTTAAAAAAGTCAATAAATCTGTCGAAAGAAAAATGCCTACACATTTTTTTCTCTAGCTAAAGAAAACAACGTAAGCCAGCAACTGCACATAACAATGCATGGTGGTGAATACATAATGAGAAATTATGTGCACCTTCGGTGTGGGATGCTTATATAAACCCCTCAAGCTTTGCCCTCAGGGTTTATGTAGCATCCCTCACCTCAGGTGCACATCATTTCTCATTATGCACTCCTCTCCATGCATTATTATATATATAATGTATAGTAGAACGTTGTTATTAGGGGAAATTCATCTTTTCCCTCAGTTGTTATACCATCGATGTGATATAACTTTGTTGTTAACCCATTGATGGTACATCACATCGATGGTATAACAATGTGGACTATTCTGCGCTTGCGCGCTACTCGAACAGACCGCCTTCTTGAAACGGCTGTGGTGGTGAGAGCAAGACCCGGAGCCGAGTGGCGGTGTCTTAAATAATGGAGCAGCTGACAAAAGTGAGGATTCTACTTCATTATTTAAATGTTTTTGATGACCGTACACTATAAAATATAATGCACGATACATCGATCATCAGCCAGTTTGTTAAGCCGTCTTGAGGTTGCCATGGCGATGTAAACCTCTCGAGCTTCGATCTTGAGGTTTACATGGTCGCCCTGGCAACCTCTCGATGGTTAATAAACCAGTTAATGATCGATGACCATACATTATCCTCTATAACTGATGCTGCGGTCTCCAGGACCCCTTGTAAACAAGATGCTGTATCTCAAAAGGCTTATGGGGGAGAGGTGTTGGGAGACACATTTCATTCAGTCAATTAATCAATCAAATAACTATAGCTCTTTTAACTACAATTAAAGTAATTATATATCTTTCATAATTAGCACCTTAATGTAGTTATATAGTAACAAAATAATTTTAGGACAGGACTCTAGTCTAACATGCTCCCCACCAACTCATAACCAGGGATTAATACGTATGATGTGCAAAGATTTACTGATTTATATAGATTCCTCACCCACTTTACTACCCTGGGTACTTTACCCTTTGATTCCATTGGTAAGCAGAAATTTGTTCAGAGTTACAATATTTTAAAGGTCTGTACTGTCTTTACTAATAGGCTCTTCCATAGGTTCACCACCCTCTGGAGAAGAAGTATCTCCTGATGTTACCTCCTTTGTCCCTCCTCTACCTGGAACCACGCGACAATATCATCAGCTACATGATGCTTCGGGATGAATGTATATTGACACTGCCCTGCTGTGGGTCCAATACAGGCTCAGAAGACTATGCATGTGCTTATAACTGCCCCTAGCTACAGCTATACTATTGGCCAACATATCCTGGCAGGACTCGAGCTGAGCTGATCAAGAAGGATACACAGCCTCTGTCTTACAGTGTGGAACCCTCACTGATACTCTCAGTCAGAGTACTAGTTATTGCTGTACTAGGACATCAAAACATCAAGGCGGGGAAACCCAGGGCATCAACGGAGAACCTGTGACGATGTGCGAAAACAAGGACCTATAAGTTATCCCTTACTTCAATAAAAAAGCTTCTGCTCCTGTTGTTACTATGCTCTGGCACTGTAGAACTCAATCCTGGGCCTCCAGAGGTTATTACTTCACCATCAGACTTAGCCAGGCTCAAAGGTATGAGCTTCCTTCTTGTCAATGTGTGCAGCTTACTAAAAAAGATTACTATGATCCAAGCATGGGTAAGCCATACTTCACCAGATATCTTGGTGATCTCCGAAACTTGGCTTAGACCTACCACAACTGACAGGGAAATTAACTTACATGATTACCTACTATTCAGAGCAGATAGACAGTCTAGAGGTGGAGGGGTAGACATCTATGTTAAGGACAGCTTCACAGTAACCTGCCTTGACTCAACATCTGTGGTGAATGAATGCACGATGTCTATCCTTTAAGGTGGTGGTCTCGCACACCACATCACTGCGTGTGATAGGATGTTACAGACCCCCATCTGCTGGTCTCCAACTATTAACGCATCTAGGCGACACCATAGGGAAAGAGCCCCTGGAAACTATTATAGTAGGGGACCTTAATTTAGACTGGCTATCCAAAGCCTCTATACCTCATTCATCCTTCTGCGACACACATGGTCTGGCACAACTTATCAACGAATCAATCAGACCTAATAAAAAGAACCCAAGCAATAGTTCATTGTTGGATGTTATCCTTGTGAGCTAGCCACACCTTTTCTCACATGCTGGTGTGTTCTTCAGTGATGTCAGTGACCACTGCTTCATGGCTAGTGTAAGATCAACCAATAAACCGCTATCCCCATCAAAGTTCTCTGTTAGAAAATCAAGGCTAAACCTTGACCCTCATGCATACCTAGATGATCTGAAGTACTCCGATGCTGGCAAGATTTTACCTGTCAAAACAATACACTCAGCTTATGAATCCAAACGAAATAATATTAGGGCCTTAAACAGACACGCACTGCTACTTAAAGTGTGTATAAGAAATAAACTATGTCGATGGGTCACCCCAGATCTCAAAACTGCACTGCTAGAGAGGGACAAGCTGTGGAAAATAGCATGGAAAACTAAGACACTGTCAGACTGGTGTCAGTTTAAAAGGGCAAGGAACATATGTACTAGGAAGATTAGGGACCAAAGCTGGGTATTATCATTCTGCATTGGATTCTCTATCAAGAACCCAGCTAAGTTCTGGAACACCATCAATGACCTATCTGGCCACATACCAGAAAACTCGCTCCCAGCCAAGATCATCTCTGGAAATGATATTATCAGCGACAGATTGGAGGTCCTAGAATCATTCAACAATCATTTCACGACTGCAGGTTTAGCATTTGACAACTCTCCTACAAATTCGATATGCTCCCAACTTGGCACGCAACATACTGATACCATTTTGACAAAGTCAATATTCTCTCTGCAACCAGCCATGCTGAAACAGGTTGAAGAAATGCTATGCCATTCGGACACAAAGAAAAGTGCTGGTGCGGACTCCTCAACCCTACTTCCTGAAGATCGCCATCCCATACTAGCAGTACCTATAACACACTTGTTCAATCTTTCATTGTCCCAAGGAGCAATCCCTCAATCTGGAAAACTACTAGGTCATTCCTCTATTCAAATCAGGGGACCCATGTGACCTTAACAACTATAGGCCAATTTCCATTCTTCCTGTCCTATCAAAACTGCTGGAAAAATTGTAAGTATGCAACTGAGATCTTACCTTGAAACTATGAATCTCCTAAACCCTGCACAATCTGGCTTCAGAGCCAAGCACAGTACCATCACGGCCCTGGCAAAAGTAACCAATGATTGGCAGAGAGGATTAGACAAAAGTAATTTTATCTGTGCTGTGTTTCTGGACCTAAGTAAGGCATTCGACACGGTCGCTCACGATCTGCTCCTCTCATCTCTGGAATCCATAGGGCTGGATTCACTTTCCCTACAGTGGTTCATCAACTACCTCTCTGGATGTCTCCAACAGGTCAAGGCTGAAGGTGAACTCTCACCCCTTAAGCCACTGCTAAGAGGCATACCCCAAGGATCCATTCTTGGTCCTATCCTCTTCGCTATCTATATCAACAACGTTGATGATAATATAACCAAGGCTACAGTCCATCTATTTGCTGTTGACATGGTGCTTTATGTGAGCCACCCATCACCAGAAACAGCTTATGGTGACCTACAAACAGAATTCAATCTACTCCAACATCAACTTCTAAACAAAAAGCTTCTGCTTAATGTAAAGAAAACAAAAGCAATGCTTTTCTCTCCTTTCATGCATGTGGTAAACCTGACTGTCTCAGGATCTTTACTGCAGATATCCACAATTCTAGGAAAAAAACCTAGAATGTGTTGCAAAATTTAAGTACCTAGGAGTTTGGCTTCACAACAGGCTGTCCTTTACAGAACATATGGAGGAATTGCTAAAAAAACTATGCCAGAGGCTTGGTTTTTACTTTAGGATCAGCCACTTTCTCACAAGTGATGCTACGTTAAGGTTGGTCCAGGCAACGTTTCTTTCTATAATTGACTATGCGGATTTCCTATACAGCCACTACCACACCTCCTACCTTGCAAAATTGGATACGTTCTACCATAGAGCCTTGAGGTTTATTACAGGACTTCCATTTACCACACATCATTGCTCCCTGTATGCAGCAGTGGGATGGACTTCGCTTCAGTTTAGGAGGGACAGAAATGCTGCCATATGGACATTCAGAGCAATATCCAATCAATTACCTCAATATGTCTCAGACTGTCTCCAGCAAAACATAATAAGCAAGTATGCTCTAAGAAGCTACTCTTACATCCTGTTGAAAGTGCCCAAAGTTAATTCTCACTTTGGAAGGACTGCCATTAGCTTCACGCTGCCCTCCTTGTGGAACAAACTGCAAAAAACAATGAAACTGAGCATACCATAACTATTACTTCCTCTAAGTCCCTTTATTCATGCCTTATCAAGGAACACTGCAAATGCTTCCTGCATCGTTAGCTTGATTATATATCCACTGCATCACCACCATGCCTGACTAGTACCTTCAGTCCAGATGTATAACTCTGCAACTCTCCTACCGCTATTCTCTTTTCCTTCTCCATGGAAATTTTCTGTGTTCCCCAACCCTGCTCTTAAAATTAGTCTAGATGTCTCCGCATCCTGATGGTTAGCAATATTCTCATCGCCTTTATTTCTACTCCTTACATAGCACTTACCATCTCACCCTCTTGTCCACTTATCCCATTTCTCCTCTCCATAATAGTAGTTCCCTCTTATAGCTCTCCTCCCCAGACCTGCCAACACCTACCTGACATCCCCTTCCAATCCCCTATGGATATAATCCATAGGGGATGGAAAGGACTACATGATGAGTAGTTAATCCCATCCACCCCTTAAACGTTTCCCCACATCTGAAGCTACTGTACAATCCCACTTTGTTGCTATGTACATACATATATATACATACATATATATATATAGGCAATTTTGTAGACGAGCTAGGGTTTATCCTCTCATATGTTTTGTTATTATAACATGAATGACACTGTAATACCTTGTCTATTTCCGTGTATACTTTGTATTGTCCACTGAATATATAAATGAATATTTTTACTTCCATGTATACTTTGTATTGTCCATTGAATACGTAAATGACCTTGTCCTAGCCAGGTCCATCTTGCAAGTGAGCACTGCTCAATGATGTTCACCTGGATAAATAAAGATTTTGATTGATTGATTGAATTCAGCTCCCCTCTGAGGTTTGGGGCATGTTTTCATTACTTTTCAAAATAATTATTTTCTGTTGATCTGTCCTATTAATCACAGACTAATCATTACTAAAATGTGTTTTAAAATGTGTTGCCAGTGGATGTTTTTGAAATTTCTCTGGCACCCTAGTTTTGTTTCTGGATGTCTGCTGAGGTCTGTCAAGTATGTCTGCAATGTGTGGGGAGTAATTGGCAGTTATGTTCTTATGTGGAACAATTATTAGATAACAGAGGGCATTCAATAAGTGAACAGAATAAAGTCTTCCAAGTTTAAATATGGGTAAAATAATCCTGGCATGCCAGCTTAGTAGTTATCCTGTTAGTTGTTTTGCCCAATTTTCTCTCATTTTTCATTTTCATCTTCTAAACACTGAATACTGGTCAGCCATCAGAGGTTTGGGACAGCTGTTTGTTGAACAATAAAACATTCTGTTTGGACTGCTGGTCAACTGGCAGAATTCTAGAAGGATCTTCCAACAAAACCAATTTTAATAGGCTTCTTCTACAGACTTAGAAGGAGAATTGTGAATTTGACATTTATGAGCTCAGTGCACAGTTATTTATGCAGTGTCTTTTATACACATTGTATCCCAAAACACTTTACAAGTATTGGGGCCTATGCATGATTGTGCAGAGTAGCTACGCGCAGCACATCCCTGGAGCATAGCCACTCTGCACCGATTGCCCCCCCGTGCGGGATGCACAAAACAGGGCATGCAGCCCTATGCACCTGATCCCTGGCTGCAAGGACAGAAATGCGCCAGGGCCAGGCGGGGGGCATGCCAGCACTATGCGCCTTAGAAGCATAGTGCTGCCTGCAGTGGTGTGGAGGAGGCCGCAGAGTACTCCAGGGAAAACCCTGCTGTAAGTGCCCTGCACACCCTGCACACACAGACCACCGCCCGGACATGGTGGTAAGCCACTATCCCCCATCATCAGGACTCCAACACCCATCCCCATGGACCACCCAGTGCCAGTCACTCCATCACATCTGTGTGTTCTGGCCCCATGATGGCCGAAGCCCTCCCACATGCATACACACATGGGGCACCGGCCCAGGTATGCAGCCCCACGCTGCAGCCCATCCCTGTACCTCAGCACCGGTGCCGCTGCATGGGATGGCCAGCAGCACAGCCCTCCTCTCACCTCCCCTAATGTTGTGAAAAGTGCCTGGAGTTCTTTTACTTCCACCTGGACACCTCCCAGCACAGCACCAGAGATAGGCAGAAGAGACCTTGGTTTAACCTTTCATCTGAAGGATCACACACTCCAGCAGTACCGCACCCCCCCCCCAGTACTGCACTCGGTTGCCAGCATTTATGGTATGAATCCAGTATAGGGTGTGAAATGAGTCTCTTCGCTGATGACTCCAAGATGGGAGCAGTAGTTGAGGGAGAAGAGGGGAGGTTGGCCTTGCAAGGGGACCTGGACGCCCTGGAAAGCTGGGCTCACACATGGAAATTAAATTTCAATATCACCAAGTGCAAGGTGTTACATCTTGGGGGGGGGACCTTAAACACAGGTACACCCTGGGACGGGAGGCGCTGGAGGCCTCAATAGGGGAAAAAGACCTAGGGGTCATGGTGGATGCATATGTGAATAACTCTGAGCAGTGCAGGAGAGCGGCTAGCAAGGCAAACAGGATGTTAGAATGCATCGTAAGGGGGATCACCTCTAGGAGCAAGGAAGTGATACTGCCGCTGTACAATGGACTGGTTAGACCACACCTTGAGTACTGTGTACAGTACTGGAGACCACACTTGAAGAGGGACATACAGCTCCTGGAGAGGTACAGAGGAGGGCAACTAAGATGACACGAGGGCTAGGGATTTGACGTATGAGGACAGACTTGAGGAGCTCTACCTGTTTTCATTGGAGGAGAGGAGAGACTGGGGGCATGATTGAGGTCTTCAAGTACCTCAAGGGAATAAATAGGGTAAACATGGAGGGGATCTTTAGACTAAAGCAGGGAGGTATCACCAGAGGGCATGGTTTGAAGTTGGAAGGTGGAAGGGTGAGGGGAAGAGGAGGAGGTTTTTCACTGAGAGGGTGGTGGACCCTTGGAATGCACTGCCTGGCGAGCTGGTTCAGAGATCCACAGTGGAGGGCTTCAAGAGAGGGTGGGACAGACACAGAAAGTGGATGTATCAGATGATGGCCTGTCCCAGGGGGGTGGGGATGGATGATATGGGGTTTCTGGAACACAAGGGGGGAGGGCCTCAGCACCCAACTAGGGATCTGAGGTTTGAGCAGACTCGATAGACCGTAAGGCCTAATCTAGTAAATCTAGGCAAATAGTATGTTAGTATGTTAGTCCCGGTGTGGGACTAGAACCCAAGACCATCTGACCCAGATCCACACTGACACCCGTCTTATTAGTAAAATGAGACATATCTCTTAATGTGGAACACTTTAGCAGTATTGTATTTGTTTGGGTGGGGCAAGCTTAGCACTTATATTTTAGCACCAAGCAAAATGTGCCCCTCTCCAGATTTGATATCTACTAAAGGGAGAGAGGAAGTCACAAACCCTCTACACTCCTTTCCTGTCCTTAACACCAATAAATTAAGAGCTTTTACACCTATGTTCCCAGCTTCTGTGTCACATCCTTCCTTCCTGAAGACCTTTTGCTTGTACAGGAGCCTGCAAGAGACAAAACACTCCTGTACACTGGTAATCATTCAGTAGGGTTGCCACCTGTCAGTTTTTTTTAACTTGGTAATCCAGTTTTCAGGGTCCCTATCTGGTTATCCAGTTTTGCTCAGAGAAGGTCAGGTTTTTGATTCATTTTGAGTGCTGACAATCTCTTAAAACAGATTTGATCGTATTATCCTTTGCTTCAGATGCAAGTCCAAATTACAAACAAGTTCTGTTGTCAATATAC
Source organism: Neoceratodus forsteri (assembly GCA_016271365.2). Classification (NCBI taxonomy): domain Eukaryota; kingdom Metazoa; phylum Chordata; order Ceratodontiformes; family Ceratodontidae; genus Neoceratodus; species Neoceratodus forsteri. Next base: position 430,481,685 of record CM057452.1, read on the forward strand.
TGTCCCCAACAGCATGGTTTCAGAAAAGGTCACAGTACCACCACAGCCCTGGCCTGTTTCATGGATCATGTGCTCTGAAATATGGATGTCAGAAACATCACAGGTACCATCTTTGCGAACCTCTCAAAGGCATTCAGCCTGGTAAAACGTGACATCCTCCTCGATAATCTGTGAAACATTGGCTGTTCACCCACATCTGTTGCCTGGTTCCAAGATTACCTCTCTGGCCGCACTCAAACAGTCTGCCTTGGTGGGGCCACCTCCTTCCCCACACCTGTCACCACTGGGGTTCCCAGGGTTCAATCCTCTAACCCCTTTTATTCTCCCTCTCTGTAAACTCACGTCCCAAAGGTAGTCTGTCATGTAAGTCATTACTTTATGCAGATGACCTCATACTATTCTACAGTGACCAGTCCCTGGCCAGCCTGACCACTACACTTTCAGAAAATTACTGTGCCACCTACGAGTGGTTCCAGAGAAACAGGCTAATCCTCAATGCCAAGAAGACCAAAGCTATGTTATTTGGCTCTAAACCCAGGCTATCCAAGCTAGCAAACACTAATGGTTCTCTGAAGGTCCAATCCCCTGATAGTATGCCCCTAGAGACTTTTACCTCCTTTAAGCACCACAGCATCACACTTGACCTGGTGCTAACCTTCACTGACCACATTGAGGTCAGATGCATTAATCAGAAACTGGGAGTGTGTACCAGATGATAAACTACCTCACCACCGAAGCCCGGCTTGCTATTGCCCATGGCACCCTCCTCCCACAAATGGACTATGGCTGTACTATCTGTACACATCCCTCTTCCTCCGGACTAGCTATAGGCTAATCTCAATAATATCTGTAGGTTTGCCCTTCTAGCACCCTCCCCTACCCATCACTGCTCCCTCTAGCAGGCACTTGGATGACTTTCCCTCAGGCGCACTGCGAATACTTGCTAGGCTGTACCGTTGATATAAGCATCCGGGATAAAGTAAGATCACATCTCTCCTCTCTCCTCCATCCCAAAATATGCCTTCATGACCTCCGCCACTCCTCTAGCTTACTGTTGGAATGCCCCCAGGTCTCCACTCGTATGGGCCAAAATGCCTACTCCTCTGCAGCACCTCACCTGTGGAACAGCCTTCTGACCTCCCTGCGATCCATTAACTCCCACTGTCAATACAAATATCTCTACAAAGTGCACCTAATAGCAACTTTTAAATGTTTCTGCTCCCCTGGTCGAATGACACATGATGAGTCTGCCACCTTTCCTCTGCTTGGTAGTTTCCATTACCTTACCGAAGATTCTGTGGGGCTATTACTCCCCTCACTCTCTTCTCCCCGAAATCTCCACAGCTCCATTCTTACTGCTAAATACTGGTTCGGCCTGTTCCCCTCCTACCTCTCCTCCCTCCTATCTCCCACTGCCCTCACCTCCTATAGTCTCCATTCCCATGACCCCTGTTCCTTTGCCCTACCCCATCCTCACTCTAACGCTGGCATGGCTGCCTTCTCTTTCCAATTCTCCTGAGAGTGGAACTCCCTGCTGGCCTCACTACGCATATTGCCATTCTTTAGTCTCTTTAAATGTACCCTCTACCTCTCCATACCCGCACCTTGCTTGTGCCCACAACCAGACTATTCCCCTAGTTACTAACTTGCCAATTCTATTCCCAGATTGCTGTGTCCCAGTGTGCTAGATCCTCTGCTTGTCTGTAGCTAGCATCTGCCCTAGTTCCCCTTGTTCTAACTGCCCACACAGGTCATCGCTAATAATAACCTGCTGCTAATAAGTTGCCTAAAATGGTACTGACAGCCTACACTTTATGTGCATGCTGCGTTCCATTTTTGTATCAGACTGCAATGTTCCTCAATTATATGGTGCACGTATTGTTGTTTACACTATGTCATGTTCCTGACTGTATATCTGCACAATTGTATCCTGTACAACTTGTAACCTACTTGTCTTCATGCACTTACGTATCTGTAATACTGTATAATTGCACTTTACTTGTATCACCTCTCCCACTTCCCCCGAGTAGCACCGGGAAATGAGCCTCGGCTCAGTGTGCCTCTCCCGGTTACCTATCTTTAAATAAATAAAAATAAAATAAAAATGTTACTGCATTATTCCTCTGGCTGTTGTGCCTGCACCATTCACATGTCCTTTGTTAATGTACTGTAATATGTATCCATTTTGCCCCTCAGGCCATTATGCCTCGCACTTTTTACTTGTCCTTTGTCAATGTACTTGAAATATGTATCCATTTCTTTGCCTGTATGACACAAACGTGCCTTGTACCTTGCTACATTGTGATGTCTTGTAATTGGTATAATTCATACTGCATTTACACCCCCTGTGCCATCTTCATGGCCTGGATTGTGCCTGAAAATGGTCCTCGGATCAGCGCACCTACCCGGTAAACAAATAAATAAAATATACTGAATCCCTTTCTTTGTAAAACAGTCAACCTGGGAGGTGTAAACTATGACCTTTAAGACCACTAGCAGCTACTTAACCAAATATTTTCCACTCTGCATTTATTTAGTTTTTGTTGACTGGGAAAGGAGGACTAGACAATTCTACCCATGTTCAGCCTTGTCCTGGATGAGGGGAATACAGATGGAGGCCAACTGACACTGAACCAGATTAAGCTGTTGGTGGTATTTTTAGTGAATGGGGGAAATTTGGCCAGGACAATGGGGAAATTCCCCTGCTTGTTTCAAGAAGTGCCATGGGATCTTTAGCATCCACCTGAACTACTACCAATCCAGGCAGATGGGACCTCGGTTTAACATGTCTTCCAAAAGATGGCACCTCTGGAGTGCACCCCCCCCCCTCATGCTGCACCACAGTGTCAGTTTTGGGATTTAACCCAAGTGCCTGGTGTGGAGACAGAACCCACAGCCTTCTGATTTTCTGGCCTCAGAGGCAAGTGTGCAACCTGCTGAGCCACTAACACTGCATCTTAAAGCTAAAGCTAAAGCAGCACTGCAGCAAAGCTGGGCAAAAAGCATGACCCTACTTTTGTAACAGTAAAACATTCAGTTTTTTAAGAGTTTCATTTGCTGGTAAACTTTTCCATCTCAAAGCTTTTCCATCTCTACCATAATTTAAAGCAGCAGTGCAGCAACAAAGAAAAGTTTTTTCTCAAAAAGCTTGCATCCAGCTTCCATTAATAAAAATATTAGCATACATATTAAATCTGCTTTTCTAGGTGATTTTGAGTGTGTTTTTTTTTTGCTTGTTCTGTTTATCTGGGGAGCTCGACAATCTTCAGCTTCACCGCTCCCTCTTACCTCTGGCGACTGGGCCACCACCGTGGGAAACCCCTTTCAGCTGTCTGTGCCCCCAGGGTTTCCTCCCCAGCAGGGGCAGCAGGGCTGCAGCTGCACCACCGCACTCCGGTACCAGTTTCATGGTATGAAGTGGGCCCACTGTGGCCAGGCACACAGGTAGAGGAACTAGCATCATACATCCAGCAGCAGCGCTCCCTGATTTTTCCCCTAAATCCCACCCCACAGGCTGCAGACGTGCAATGACGTCAATGCAGCACATACTCACACCTATACATGAGCTGCAGATGTCCACTGACGGGCAGAGCTTTCTTAGAGTAGTCCTAGCTTGTTAACCAGCCTCCGCTGGGTAGTACTGAAAAGCTGGACCACAGTGGATTTCCCCCTTCCCCAGAGTTGGAGAGTGATCCATCGGACGCTCTACCAACCTCCCCTCCTCCCGGCTAACCCTCAGACTCTTGGATGTGCTCTTGAACCCAGGTCATCCGCGTCGCAGGTGATAGCACTACCACCGCACTGGCGAGTCGGAGATTTCTAGTCTGTTTACTATATATGTATTTATTTTTTAGCCTAACTCTGTCATTTTTACAATGCTATTTCTTTTTTTATACTTGTTTTATTATGCAATTCAGAACAGCAAAACTGTTATAGAAACCATATATCTCAGATTCTCAGTTTTTACATATACAAAATAGCATTATGAAAAATAAACCAAAATTACATAACTTAGGGTCTCCATCATAAAAGGAAAAAACAACATATAAGAAAAAAAAGTAAAAATACAAAACTGCTGAATACAGTATACAACATATATATATAACCACACCAAGTCTAGTAAAAACAGATGAATGTGTTGATAAGTCAAGCATTAACTGACAAAATAAGAAAATAAGTATAAATGTAGTAATGTACACAAGGATGTAGACTCAATTACTGCATCACTGCTAACAAAATCATGATGGGAAAGGCACCACCAGGAGTCAGCACCCTCCTCAAACCCAAAATCACCAACCGCAACACCAGGAGCTCTAAGCCCCAAATCCTTCAAATCCGCTGCCGCACATCCCAAGGTCAAAGGTCGTTTGCATACAGGGCTCCGAGTTGGCTGAATGAACTCTCTAGTGACACCTCATCCACAGCAATGCTTGGAGTGTTCAAAAAAAACCTCCGCCACTCCATAACTGGCACCTCCACCTGTGCTTGCACCCCATAACATCTTCATTCCCTATGCTGCTTCTGACCTTATAGGTGTCAGTTTCTGCCCTCTCTTCTTGCACTTACCTGTCCAATGCAACTTCTAATGCACTTGCCCTGTGTCTGTCCTGACAAGGCCCCCCGGCTGCCTCATCCTGATGTTCTACACCTATGCCTTCCCCTACCCTCAGCCCTCTCCCCTTCTTGCCCTCTTCCTCCTATTGTTTCTTGAGTTACTCATTGCTCAGTCTGATTTTGTCAAGCAAAGTTACTGTCTAAAACCATGTACCTGTAACTGTTTCATGTTTTAGTGTCTGTTACCCTGTAACCAGCATGACATGGAACCTTTGTAAAGAGCCTTGGCTCAAGGGAACTTTTAATCCTAGACACAAATAAATAAATAAATAAATAATAAATTAATAAATTAAAACAGTGGTAGTGAGAAAGGAACACCCTGAAAGTACTTCCATCAAGTAGTTAATAGCCATAAAGTACATAGACTGTTTCAAGACACTTGATTTTCTGATTACTCTGTCCCATTCCAACCCTTCCATCCCACTCATCTTAGTCTATTGGGGTGGTACAGCATCCTCCCCTTCCCCAGTGTCACTCAGGTTCCATTGATTCCATCTAATAAAGTATTGTTCTAGTTTCTGAGCTAAGCTAAAAGTCAATCGTTCCATCCTCTAAATACTTTGCACTATTGAAGTTCATTCTACAAGGGTTGGGAAGGTACCCTGCCTCCATCATTTAGTTATTGCCTTTAATGTAGCCGCTGTTAATATAGACCAAAGGTATTTTTCTTCTTTTCCTTTCAGGTCTTCTGGAATGAGGCCAAGTATTAATTGCTGTGGGCCTACTGGGCTTTGTATTATAAATGCCTTCCTCAGTTTTGCAATTATTTGGGACCAGAACTGCTGAAGTGCAGGGCACTGCCAAAAAATATTTGCCTTAGTGGCCAAGGCAGTTCCGCACCCTCTCCAGCAGTCTAAAGGGACCTGAGGATGGTAATGTGAAACTTGTTTAGGGACCAAGAAAAAGCAAATTCTTGCTTTCAACAGAACTCCCTCACACAGGAGAGGATGAGGTACCCCAAGTGCCCCTCCAGATTCCCAGCTCCACTGCTTCTGAGAGATGGAGATCCCAAGCTCTGTCTCCCATTTTTGCTTAAGGAATAATAAAGAAATTTCTTGGTCAGAAATATATTTATTATATAAAATGGCAATAGCTTTCTCCCCATGTGAGGAATTCCAAATCTGGAGAAAGGGCACCCCGAGCCCCCATACCGGACTCCCAAACGTCGTTGTTTGTGTATGTAATCTCTTATTTGACAGAACCTCAATACATCCATTGGGGTCCAATTAAAGCTCTTCTGGGCCTCTACAAATGTAATTATTGAATTATTGCAAAGCAATTGGTATGGGGAAGTGATCCCCCTATTCACTTGATGCAGGAACCAATTATCCTGTCTTGCTGGGGTAAATTCAGGATTGAAAGCCCACCATCTGAAAAGCCATAGTTGTTCCTTAGTTTGGCCTTTAGAGACTCCCCTTTTCCAAACATATAAAACTGTCTGTACTCCAGAGAAATAAGTATCACATGCCATGTTACTAGAATTATGGAACAACAGGGCCTGTAAAGGCATCACTATTAGGATTGTTAAATTCATTCTTTCCAGTGGGAATCATATTGTACATTGCCCTACAGTAATGCTATACACATCTGGGCTGCTATTCAATACCCTGTTAGCTCTGGGAAGGCAGTCCCCCCTGACATTTAGGTAGATAGAGTATTTCCTTTCTAACTCTGGGCCAAATTTTGCCCCATTCAAAAGGGAAGAACAGCCCTTGCCATGTTTTAAGAATGTTTTGTGGTAGTTTGCAGGGCACACATTGAAATAAATATAATAATCTTGGTAGAGCATTCATTTTAAAGGCTTGCACCCATGCTAAAAGAGAAAGAGGTAATATGGACCATCTCACAAAATCAAGTTTAAGTTGGGAAATTATGGGGGAAAAGTTTAATTCAAATAATTGATCAGATTTGGTTCCTATATTAATACCTAAATATTGCATTTTAGAGAGGCTTCATCTCATTGGGAATCTCTGGAGGGTGTTCGGAGAAGGGGAAAAAAACAGAGTAAGGACTTCTGTTTTTGTCTTAAGTGTAACCCGAGAGGGCGGAGAACCATTCCAGCAGTACAAACACTGCATGGAGAGAGGAGTTTGGAGCAGACAGATATACAAGATATCATCTGCATAAAGAGCGGTTTTGTGTTCTGTTCTCCCCACCTGGATTCCCCGGATCTGCTGGTCTTGTCTGATACTCTCAGCTAGGGGTTCTATATACAATGCAAATAACAGGAGAGAGGGCATCCCTGCCTCATCCCTATCCCCAAAGGAAACTTAGTGGAAATATGTTTGTTTACACAAACAGATCCCTCCGGGCTGTCATATAGTTTAAACAAGTTGTTTGTAAAAGATTTTGGGAACCCAAATATGGAAAGGACCAACCACAGGAAAGGACCAACTGCAGGAAAAGCTAGGAGACTTCATCAAATGCCTTTTCAGCATTTAAACTCATCAGCAGGGATAGGTTTTTAGTGGCATTTATATGGTCTAAAATATAAATTGTGTGACGCAAGTTTTCCTGTGCCTGTTGTCCCGGGATTAATCCAGTATGATCCAGATGAACAAACCTTGGAAGAAATTCTTGAAGCTGGTGTGCCAGGATAGACGTGTATATTTTGGATTGATGTAACTTATTGTATGTGTTTGGAATTTCTTTTGTACTTTTGTATTGATGTATGGAATGTATGTATTGTTGTAAATTATGTGTTTTGCCCTGGGTCACCATTTAAATAAGTATTTTCTCAATGGTTTAACCCTTCAATAAAAATGAAATGAAATGAAAATATTTTATAGTCATTTAACAAAGTTATGGAGGGCAGTATGAGGGGCATCTGGAAAGGTAATTTCCAGACTTGGGCACCACTGATACTACCACCTGCGCCCAAGATGGTGGTCGTCTGCCCTCTCCAAAGTGCATGTCATGATGCACTCATAAAAGCAGTGGTTGAATTGTATTGAAAAAACATTTATAAAATTCAGCTGCCAGGCCATCATTGCTGGGGCATTTGCCCATTTTCAATCTAGTCACCCCATCTTTTAATTCAGATTTAGTTATAGGTCACAAAGGCACTTCACCTTTGAGTTTCAGTTAATTTGGGAAGGTTTAACCTTTTCAGAAAGTATTGTATATCTACCTCCTGCACAGTAGGCCCCAAGGGATAGAGTTTGGCATAATAAGACCTAAAAGATTCACCTAGGACTTACCCCACTTGGAGTATTGGTCTCCCTCTGCTCTGCTCATGCCTCTGCAAACACCCGCTCAGCAAATAAGCTGGTGTGGTCTATACCCAGGGTCAGGACTTCCCTAGCACAAAGGTAATTTTCCTACAGAGCACCACTATGGAACAATGAACTCCCACCGGCCATTTCCTCTGTCTCCAGGCTAGGCCCCTTCAAAAAAGCCCTAAAAGACCACTTACTCTTCACCCGTAGCTGCCAGTGCAATGCCTAGTTATCTCCTACGGTTAGCCCCCCATCTTTCATGGTCCTCGGGAACAGGCTGGGTCTGCCCAGTTACTGTAATAAAATGCTTAGTACAACCAGTACTACTTTGAGCGAGAGTGTGTTATAGTGCTCTTACCTACTGTTCCAAGAGCAAGTACTGTTCATGTATACTCCTCTAAGCATACTACTGACTGTGTAACTGTTTAATATTCCTCGATATGTAAACTTTGCTCATTATGTAAATTTCACTTTTGCATAAGTAACAAATGTGTCAGTGACAATGTCAGTTTTGACTGCTTGCACTAACGACAATTACAGGCTCTCTAGTTGGACCTAAATAGCTACCTAATTGTATAGGCCTCTTTCTCCTTAAAGAATGTACTATTCATACACTGTGTTGTTGTCTACTGTATCTGTATTGTTCTCTGACGTGGAGCCTTTGTAAATGAGTCTATGACTCAAAGGTTGTAAATCCGATATCTTCAATAAATAAATAAATAAATAAATAAAAGCCTCTGCTATTTCCAGGGTCTGATGTAGTATTTGTCCTGTGTGTGGGTGAAATAAAGTTATAATCGTGGCCCTGGCCCTCGGCATCCGAAGCCTGCTGGCAAGTAGCCGCAGAGACCTAGGTCCCTCCTCATAGAATTTTTGATGAAGAAAAAGCATCTTCTGTTCCACTTGATAGTCTTAGATGTCTCCCAGTTTTTATGTTGATTGCGCGCATCCGCAAGAAACATGTTGCAGCAGCTTTCCACAAGCAGGTTGTAGAGGCGTGGCACTGTTGTGCCCAATGCCCCCACAGCCTGCAAAGGCTTGTCCCCCATCCCCCAATGCCATGGCATGCTGCTGCTGACAGTAGTTCAGCCAGCATGCCACAACCTTCTAAAAATCAGCTGCTGAAATCAGGGCCACCTCATCATTGCAGCGTCAGCCATCTGCTGCAATGAGGAGCGACTCCGTCATTGCAGGGCGGATGTAGATCTCTGATATTGTTTAGAACATGGCGCAGCTTGCTGCCATATTCGCAAACAATATTTCACCCCCACCATTGGCGATTTGCCGACGGGAGCCTACCTCTGCCGGGCATGATGTAACCCCCCGGTTTTATTGTCTCCGCCGACGGCGGTGCCCAATCCCAGACGTTATGAAAGGAAATTCTCGACCTTTTGTTGTTTGCTGACGGGGGTGCCCAATCCTCCATCGGCTACAGCTGCCCCCCAAAAACAAGACTCCGGTGGAAAGCTGGGAGCCCACCGCAGCGTGCCACATGCCCCTTTTGTTGTTTGCTGATGGGGGTGCCCAATCCCCCGTTGGCTACAGCTGCCCCCCGAAAGCAAGACTCCAGTGGCATGCTGGGAGCCTACCCCAGCGTTCCACATGCCCCTGTAAAGTTAAAAATGGTCCAGCGACTTTTTTTTTTACTTGAAAAAAAGGAAACAGTCCCTCGTAGTTTCCCTGCCCCCCTCCCACAACCCGCACCCACCGACTCGCGCACCCTACCTCCCAACGCCTCTCACCCCATACTTACTGGCCGGAGCTCGCACATAGTCTTCGTGGACCGGGAACATGTCTGCACTCTTCAAAGCCGACCGCTAACTGAGAAAATGCGCAAGCTGTATAATGTAATAAATAGGGTTTTTTCAACTTTAGTGCATATCTCGGGCATTTTGGGGAATTTTTTCACCAAATTTTCAACATGGGTTGTTGGGATCCTTCCTCATGAATTCTTGCACTGTCATGGTGTTAATTGGCCCCGAAAGGTGATTTCGCGGTCACTGTGTGGAATCACCCTTCAGGGCCAATTAACGAAACAACAGTGCCAGTGTTCATGAGGTGGGCTCTCAAAAAGCCTATGTTGCAAATTTGGTGGAAAAAATCCAAAAAATGACTGTTTTACGAGTATGCATTGCGCAGTTGCTATGCATGCTCGTAACTTCGCAAATCTGCAATATTTTCATGCCAGATTTTCAACACTGGCATTTTGTCACACCTCCTTGTGAGCAGTATAGCTGTTATTGTTCACATCCAGGCCAAAATGTGTTTTTGCACTTCCAGCACAGAATAGCGTGGTTGCTGTGGGAAATCAGTGTTCAGAACAGATTAAGAAAATGACAGTGACACTGTTCATGAGTAGAGGTCCTAAAATGTCTATGTTGAAAATTTGGTAATGATACTCCTTAAAATGACTGTGTTATGAGCGTGCATTCCGTACTTTCCACGCACCCTTGTAACTTCGCAGATTTGTAATATACTCACACCAGATTTTCAACAGTGGCATTTTTTCACACCTCCTTATAAGCAGTACAGCTGTAATTTTTCACATCCTGACCAAAATGTGTTTTCACAGTTCTGGCGCAGAATAATGTGGTCACTGTGGGAAATCAGTGTTCGGGACAGATTAAGAAAATTACAGTGGCGCTGTTCACGAGCAGAGGTCCTAAAATCCCTATGTTGAAAATTTGGTGATGAAATTCCATAACGTGACTGTGTTACAAGTGTGCGTTGAACTGTTTCCATGCACTCTTGTAACTTTGCAAATTTGTAATATTGTCACGCCACATTTTCAACCGTGGCATTTTTTTCACACCTCCTTATGAACACTACAGCAGTCATTTTTCACATCCTGGCTAAAATATGTTTTTGCACTCATGCCATAGAATAGCACAGTCACTCTGGGAAATCAGTGTTTGGGACAGATTAAGATCTACCGAGTGAGAGGGGGGGAGTGATCGAGCTCAACTGAGCTCTGTCGGGACTGCTGCGGATTTGTTTGTGGGCGACAAAGGCCTCAACATAAAAGCCCAGTACAAAAGGGCAGCCTGCAGCACTGGGAGAAACAGAACGAGAGAGCGAGTGGGGGAGTGAGCAAACTCACAGGCTGTCAGGACTGCTGTGATTTCTTTGTGGGCAGAAAATAGTCAATGCAGGCAGGGACCCTAGTACAAAAGGCCAGCCTGCAGCGGTGGGAGAAACAGTATGAGCGAGTGAGACAGGGGGACTTAGTGAGCTCACAGAGCTCTATCAGAACTGCTGCGGATTTCTTTGTGGGCAGATAAAGGCACCAATGCAGGCAGGAGCCCCGTACAAAAGGGCAGCTTGCAGCACCAGGACAAACAGAATGAGCGCATGAGAGAAGGAGACTGAGAGACCTCAACGGAGCTCTGTCAGGACAACTGCAGATTTCTTTGTGGACAGACAAAGGTGCCAACACAGCTAGGAGCCCCATACAAAAGCGCAGTCTGCAGCGCCAAGAGAAACAGAACGAGTAAGTGACAGAGCGGTTGTGAGCAAGCTCAACGGAGCTGTATTGTGACTGCTGCATATTTCTTTGTGGGCAGAAAATGTGGCAACACAAGGCAGAGACCCAGTACAAAGGCCAGCTTGCAGCGCGCAGAAACAGAATGCGTGAGTGACAGAGGGGGAGTGATCAAGCTCAATGGAGCTGTGTCGGACTGTTCAGATTTCTTTCTGGCCAGAAAAAGCCGCCAATGCAGGCAGGTGCCCAGTACAAAAGAGCAGCCTGCAGCGCCAGGAGACACAGAACGAGCGAGTGAGGGAGGGGGAGTCAGTGAGCTCAACGGAGCTCTGTTGGGACTGCTGCAGATTTGTTTGTGGGCAGAAAAGGCAGCAATGCACACAGGGGCCCAGTACAAAAGGGCAGCCTGCAGTGGCAGAAAACCAGAATGAGTGAGTGAGCAAGCTCAATGGAGCTATGTGTAACTGCTGCAAATTTCTTTGTGGGCATAAGAAGCCAGCAATGCAGGCAGGAGCCCAGTAGAAAAGGGCAGCCTGCAAGCTGGCAGAAATGAAAATGAGTGAGAGAAGGGGTGAGCAAGCTCAAACGGAGCTTTGTCGGACTGCTGCAGATTTCTTTGTGGGCAGAAAAAGGCGCCAACAGAGGCAGGAGCCCAGTACAAAAGGGCAGCCTGCAGTGCCAGGAGAACCTAAATGAGTGAGTGAGACAGGGGGAGTGAGCGACCTCAACGGAGCTCTGTTGGGACAGCTATGGATTTCTTTGTGGGCAGAAAAAGCCACGAACACAGGCAGGAGCCCAGTACAAAAGGGCAGCCTGCAGCACCAGGAGAAACAGAATGAGCGCGTGAGAGAGGGGGAGAGAGCCACCTCAATGGAGCTCTGTCAGGACAGCTGCGGATTTCTTCCTCGGCAAAACTAGGTGCCAATGCAGGCAGCAGCCCAGTACAAAAGAGCAGCCTGCAGCACTGGGGACAAACAGACTGAGGCAGTGACAGAGGCCACTTGAGTGAGCTCAACAGACCAACGCAATCAACATTCAGCATTGACAAATGCTTGTTTCTTTAAGGTCTCAAGTCCCTTCCACTTCCCATCTGTATTTTTCTTTCTGGCTACTCTCCAACAACCTAATCTGTTCTTGGAGCTTAATTTTCTGAGCCTCTCTCTCTCTCTCTCTCTTCCTTCGACTAGAACGTTCAATGAATTTTCCCTAAAATGGCCTTTGCAGCATCCCACAACATCCCACTAGAAATGTCTGATTGTCATTTCACTAAGTACATTTATACGTGTCCTGTATTACTTTGTCAATTTCAGGATCCTGGAGCAGGGATACATTGAGATGCCACAAAGTAGTTCTCTCTGGCTGTCTCCTAGGTGTCATTTTAAGAAACAATCAGAGAATGATCTGATGAGACCATATCCCCAATCCACGTATCATCAACTCTGTACATCTCCTCTTTGGGCAGGAGGAAATAATCTTATCTCAAGTACATCTGATGAGGGGCAGAGTAGAAAGTGTAGTTCCTCCGTCCCCATGTAGATCCCTCCATATATCTATCATTCCATCTCTATCAACAGGCGACCCACTTGTTTGGCCACTTTCAGCGTTTCCTCTTGGGATGCCAGAAGTAGTGTCCAGGGATGGATTCGAAGCTAAATGAGATCACCTCCCACAGATTACAATCCCTCTCTGATCCTGGAGTGTATGAAGAAGATGAGCAGTAGTCTGACTAGGCTGAGCCCAGTGGGAAGTAAACTGAGGCCAATGTAAGTCTAAGACGTCTGTAAACTCCCTTCACCAGGGCATGTATGTCATCTCTGTCCACCAGGGTATCCTCCAATTGGAATGGGACCCTGGCAGGGATTAATACAAGCCATCCCTCGTCTTCTACCTTTTTTATATGAAGAGAAAGCCGAACAGCCAAACCCTATTCTAGTCAGTTTCTCATGTTCTTGTTTGGAGAGGTGAGTCTCTTGCAGAAGGCAAAAATCTGCTCCAGATTTCCTAAGAAAGCTCAACCCCTTACTACGTTTAGCAGGACTTGTAAGGCCATTTACATTATATGAACAAATATTCGTTAGTTGCTTAGCCACAACCTGATCCTTTTAGCAACAGTTTAAGATATGTGACAATTATCTCAGAAAAACATCCTGAACCAGATGTACATTCAGCTTGGTGTGGAAAATAAAATGATATCACTAAAAAAGAATAGAAAGAGACCCTAAAATCACAACATGTACAAACCAACAGGACTGGTTGACTATATTAAATATATAGGTAACTCCCAAGGTAGGAAACCTACAAAATTTGTAAGTTTCTGATCCCCTATCCAGGATCTCTATGTAGACCCAGCAAAGGGGTGAGCAGAGGTTAATACTCCTTCCACTGAAAGACCCTCTTCCTGAGTCGTTAGATATTTGTTTCGGCTCCAGGCAACACAAAACACCACTGCCTCTGAAATCTGTACAGTGTAAAGGAGGTCACTGCCCTCTCATAGGATAATGCAGCCCCCACTTCCATCTACAAAAAACAGTTTTTCAAAACAATTTCCCTGTAAAATGTAATGCGGCATTTGAGAATCAAAACACAATCGACAAGGTTTCAGGTAGTTCCCCACTCCACGAACCATTTCCTAGTTAGAGAAGATAGAGAACTCGATAAGTAGAAGGGCTGGGGTAAATGGAGAAAAAAGGCAGTAAGGACAGGATGGGGCAAAAGGGTAAGGCCATCAAAAATGGAGGGTAATGAGTACCAATGCCCATAGTCTAGGTAACAAGCTCCCTGAACTGGTGGCCTTGATGGAATAGGGGCGCCCAGATATTGTGGCAGTCACAGAAACATGGTACACACAGAACCATGACTGGGATGTCAACATACCATAGTACACAATCTGCAGGAGGGACAGGGAGGGTAGGCGAGGAGGAGGAGGAGGAGGAGAGTAACTCTATGTAAGGGAAGGGATCATAGCAACAGAACTAAAGGGCAAACAGGGAGGAGAGGAGGCACTGTGGGTCACCCAAGAGACCTGATATGGCACCACAATCCACACAGAGGTTGTATACAGACCCCCATCTCAGGGAGGGAAAGGGACAAGGAAATGATAGAAGGCATCTTTAGGATGGCAGAAAAGGGAGCTATTGTTGATGGGGGACCTGAATATGCCAGATGTTAACTGGAGCACCTTTGCTGCATACATCCAAGAGCAGGGCCATTCTCGATGCCCTACAGGGGCCGCCTCAGACAGCTAGTGTTAGAACCCACTCAGGAGGGAGCAATCTTAGACCTGGTACTGTCAAATGGAGATGGAGAGAGGATCTCAGATATAGAAGTGGGTAGCCATCTGGGAACAAGTGACCACCAAACGGTGTGGTTCATGATAAACACAGCCACAGAGTCAAGCCATACAAAAGTGAAGGTACAGGACTTTAGGAGGGCTGACTTTATCAAAATAGGAGAGTGCCTCAGAAAAACACCAGCAAACAGGCAATAAGGAGAGTGGAGAAACAATGGGAAAACATCAAAACTGCCATCACAGAGGCAACAAGCCTTTCTGTGAAGCAAATAAACAAATCAGAATGAAAAAAAAAAATAGTATAGTTTAAAAAAAAAGGTGGTGGGGAAGGTTAGGGAGAAAAAGACAGCATTCAGAAAGTATAAGGAAACACAGAAGGAGCATGACAGAGAACTGTACCAGTTAAAGCAGAAGGAAGTGGGGAAGGCAGTCAGAATAGCAAAGGCCCAAACTGAGGAAAAGGTAGCCAACTCGGTTAAGAAGGGGGATAAAACCTTTTATAGGTACATCAGGGAGTGAAGAAAGACCAAGGGAGGGATAGTGGGGCTTTATAAAGGAGAGGGTCAGTGGGCAGACAGGGACAGTGAAAAAGCAGGGATACTGAATGAATACTTCTGCTCAGTATTCACAAAAGAAGAGGAGGAGGATATACCTAATCCAATCAATAGAAGGACTCTGGATGGGGGGGCAATACTACTCCTTTCACAGAAGAACGGTTTCTGAAAGAACTCCTAAAACTGAAGGTGCACAAAGCAATGAGGCCTGACAGGATTCACCCCATAATTCTAAAAGAACTAAGGGGAGAACTAGTGACACCACTGACTTCACTTTTTAACAAATTATGGGAGGATGATGTGGTACCTGAGGACTGGAGGAGGTCAGATGTGATTCCCCTTCACAAACGTAGGAGCAAAGAAGAGGCAGGAAACTACAGACCTGTTAGCTTGACCTCAGTGGTAGGAAAACTGATTTATTCGCTTCTGAAAGAAGGAGTTGTTGAGTACCTAGAGGCCAGCGGGGCACAGGACCCAAGGCAGCATGGATTTACAGCAGGAAGGTCATGTCAAACAAATCTAATTGATTTCTTTGACTGGGTGACCAAGTAGTAGACCAGGAGGGGCTATGGAAATGACCTACCTAGACGTTAGCAAGGCATTTGACACAGTCCCACACAAAGATTAAAAACAAATTAGCCAGCCTGGGAGTGGTCCCAGGGTGGTAGCCTGGGCAATAAATTGGCTGGACAACAGGACACAGAGGGTAATAGTAAATGGAGTCCACTCTGAAGAAAGGGGTTACTAGCGGGGTACCGTAGGGTTCAGTACTGGGTCAGGTCCTTTTTAATGTCTTTATAAGTGACATTGCAGAGGGACTGGAAAGAAAAGTATGCCTCTTTGCAGATGACAGAAAGATGCAACAGGGTTGACACACAAGGGGTGAAAGGATGAGAAGGACTTGTCAAGGTTGGAGGAATGGTCAACCGTATGGCAGCTTAGATTCAATGCAAAGAAGTGCAAAGTAATACACCTGGGAAACAAAACCCAGGGAAGAGTACACAATGGGGAGGAGAGGTATTAACAACAACACACAATGGAAAGGGATCTTTGGGTAGTCATATCAGATTATCTAAAGGTAAGCAAGCAATGTGAGAAGGCAGTAGGATGTCTGGGGGATACTGGGATGTATAGGGGGAGGCATCACCAGTAGAAAACAGGAAGTTGTTATCCCTCTGTACCGACAGTTGGTGAGACCCTATCTGGAGTACTGCGTGCAGTTCTGGAGACCCCATCTCTGCAAAGACATAGGATGGAGGCAGTCCAGAGGAGGGCCACTAAAATGGTGCAGGGTCTGCAACAGAAGCCATATGAAGAGAGATTAAAGAAGCTTAATATGTATACCCTTGAGAAAAAGACAGAGAGGGGGGACATGATAGAAACTTTTAAGTACCTCAAGGGAATCAACAAAGTCCAAAAGGGGAGCATATTTCAGAAAAAGAGATGCAAAAACAAGGGGACACAATTTGAAGATGGGGAACGCTCAGGGGCTATGTGAGGAAGTATTTTTTCACAGAGAGGGTGGTGGAGCTCCTGAGGAGGTCATGGGGTCAAAAACAGTGGGGAAATTCAACAATGCATGGGACAGATATAAGGCAATTCTGGTGGTGGGTAGGAAGAAGTAGGCTGTTGGTTAACTAGGATCTGCAGCTTGTGCAATAGGTAGGGAAATGGGCAGACTAGGTGGGCCAAGTGGTCTTTATCTGCCGTCAAAGTCTTATGTTTCTGTGTAGTTGGTAGAAATTAAAAAGATAACAAACAAGACAATAGCATGAACTGGATAGTCCTAGTTTGCTGAACTCGATAACATTCCCATTAGCCCCAGATTGACACATGTCAGCTGTCATTTCATGTTTGTTCCAGTAGAACCTGACAAAACAAGATTCTTTATCTGGGTTTTTTATTGTAAGCATTATTAACTGATTCCCTCGGTAAGTACAGTGTGGAGACCAAGGAACACCTGACTAGGCTGGGTGACAAACTATCATCTATTTCGTCCGGCATCTCCTTCTCTGAGATCCTGCCAGTCTGGGAGAAGGGAGCAGATGGACGGAAGGTCAGAGAAGGGAGATAGGGAGCTAAACACGTGGCTCAAGGACTGGTGCCAGGAAAAGGACACAGATTTGTAGGGAACTGGCAACAGTTCTGGGAGCGAAAGTTCTTTAAATTTGATGGACTGCATCTGACTAAAGAGGAGTCAGTGCATTGGGGCAGAAGTTTGACGTCTTTGCAGAATATTTAAACTAGCAAATGGGGAGAGGGGTGCAGCACCCCATACGTCGAATGGGAAGAACACCCCTCCCCCCTCAGCTAGTGGTCAAACAAGAATTCAGCGTGTTTGCTGTTCATTTGCATCACCAGGTAAGAAAAAAGGTTTGTCTCCCCATACGATGCACAGGGGTAATGCCAAACTTCACCCAACAACTAACACACCAAAATCTGGCCAATGGAAAATCATGTACACAAATGCTCACAGCCTGGGAAATAAGATCCCAGACCTGCAGGCAATAATGTCAGAGGCTAAACTGGACATAGTAGCAATTAGTGAGACGTGGTTTACAGAAACCACACTTGGGAGACTTCAGTACCTGGCTATGTATTGTTCAGAAGAGACCGAGGTGCAAAAGGGGAGTGGCCCTGTATGTTAATGAAAATATCAAAGCTACAGAAATTCAGAATACACATAAGGAGCCAGAAGAACTGTGGGTCACCCTGGAAACAGGAAATGGGACAGCCATAAGAACTGGGGTTGTCTACAGGCCCCAGACCAGGGGAGGACATAGACATTACTGTTAGAAGATATACAAAACATGACAGCTAAAGGGAGGTTCTGATAATGGAGACTTAACATGCCAGATACAGATTGGTCAATACCAGCAGGAACATCTGCCAGAACTAGACTCATAGTGGATTCCCTGCAGGGAGGGTCTCAAACAACTGGTACAGCAACCCACAAGAGACAGGGCTATCCTAGATCTAGTACTGACTAACAAAGAAGGATCACAGATCTCCAGGTAGAAGGTCACCTAGGGGCCAGTGACCATCACATGGTATGGTTCAATTTGGCTACTACATCTAAATCATCCCATTCCAAGGCAAAAATATGGGACTTCAGAGGAGCTGACTTTGATAAGATGGCCAACAGAGTTAAGCTAGCCCTGGCAAAAAGAAACGAGGTGAGGGGGTACAGGCAAAGTGGGCAAGCATTAAGGATGCAATACTTGAAGCAACATCCCATTGTGTTAGACAGAAAAGGAAGTGCAAAAGAAGAAGGAAACCACTTTGGTTCTCAAATACAGTAGCAGAAAAGCTCAGAGCCAAAAGGCTGGCCTTCAGGAAATATAAGGGAACACAGCGGGATGAAGATAGGGAGGCATACCAAACTGCCCTAAGGGAAGCAGGCAAGGCAGTAAGGCAGGCAAAGTCCCAAACTGAGGAAACACTAGCACGAACAGTAAAAGAAGGTGACAAGACTTTCTATAGATACATTAGTGAAAGTAGAAAGTCTAGAGGGGGTATTGCTAAGCTTAATGGAGAAAAGGGAGCAAGTGAGGAGGAGGACCCTGTAAAGGCATCTATCCTAAATAGATATTTTGCTCAGTATTTACTGAAGAGAAGGTAGGGGCAGGGCCCACAGCTCAGCATCATGGACACAGGGGAGGGAGGTGAGCACTACTCCCTTCACAAAGAAAGGGTTCTACAAGAGCTTGCTAAGCTCAGGGTGGATAAGGCAATGGGACCTGATGGCATACATCCCAGGGTACTTAAGGAGCTAAAGGAGGAACTAGCAGAGCCATTAGCAGAATTGTTTAGTGAGTCTCTGAGCACAGGAGAGGTCCCAGAAGACTGGAGAAGGGCTCATGTGATCCCACCACAAGAGTGGTAGCAGGGAGGAGGCGGGAACTACAGACCGGTCAGTCTTACCTCAGTAGTGGGCAAGATTATGGAGGCACTCCTTAAGGAAAGGATAGTGCACACCTGGAATCCATAGGGCACAGGATCCAAGACAGCATGGGTTTACAAAGGAAGGTCCTGTCAAACTAATCTCATAGATTTCTTTGACTGGGTAACCAGAGTGGTGGACCAAGGGGAGCAGTTGATGTCTCACCTTGACTTCAGCAAAAGCTTTTGACACTGTTCCACATAGAAGATTGATAAATAAGCTAGGTAGGCTTGGGGTGGGTCAAAGTTGGTCAACTGGGTGGCAAACTGGTTGACTGGCAGAAAACAGAGAGTGGTGGTAAATGGTATACAGTCAGAAGAGATGCAAGTCACAAGTGGGGTACCTCAGGGATCAGTCCTGGGGCCAGTCCTATTCAACATCTTCATTAGTGACCTCGCAGATGGACTAGAGGGTAAGGCTTGTCTGTTTGCAGATGACACCAAGATCTGCAACAGAGTAGATGATCCAGATGGGGTGGGCAGAATGGGAAGAGATCTGGATAAACTAGCAGAATGGTCAGAAGAGTGGCAACTGGGATTTAATGCAAAGAAGTGCAAAATCATGCACATAGGAAGAGAAACCTGAAGCCACTTATAGGCTGGGAGGAGTTGCTAGCAGTCACAAAGGAAGAAAGAGACTTGGGCATCATCATCACTGATGACCTGAAATCATCAAGCAGACCTCTAAAGCAGTAGGTAAGGCTAGGGGGTGTTAGGTGTGTTAGTAGGAAATATCACAAGTCGTAAGAAGGAGGTAATAATCCCTCTGTACAAGACATTGGTTAGGCCCCATCTGAGTACTACGTGCAGTATTGGAGCCACACCTTCAAAGGACATTAACCAAATTGAGGCAGTCCAGAGAAGGGCAACAAAATGGTGCAGGGACTGCATCAGAAGACATATGAGGACAGATTAACGGAGCTCAATATGTATACCCTTGACCAAAGGAGGAAGAGAGGTGATATGATCGAGGCATTCAAACACCTTAGGGGCATAAACAAGGTGAAAGAGTCTAACATGTTTAAATATAAGAAAATAGCAGGACAAGAGGACACAGCATGAGATTAGAGGGAGGCCGATTAAGAGGGAATGTGAGGAAATTCTTTTTCACAGAAAGGGTGGTAGATGCATGGAATGGCTTACCACAAGAAGTGGTGGCTATGAATACAGTGCAGGGCTTCAAACATGCATGGGATAGGCATAAGGGAGCAATACAAATGACTATGAATAGATAGGTCACTGACAAAGGCCAATGGCACATTTATAAGGTAGAAAAAGAAATGGGCAGACTGGATGGGCCTTGCAGTCCTTATCTGCCGTCAACTTCTATGTTTCTATGTTTCTATGTACAGTCACATCATGACACCCAAATCTTTTCAAAAATAGGGAGGATCCATGTAATTTACTTTTGTTTGCAGCATAACAGATCAATTCTCTAGGGTAGTTTGAATAACATTTGGATTAGTGCTACTCAGAGTTAGGTCTCTTACTATCGTTTATGAAGAGCACTAATACTCTCAGGTTCACAATTTTAAATGAACACTGTACTTGCCCTACTTCTCTTTCAGGTGTCTATTGACTGCTGGTTCTTCCCGATTCTTTAGTCTTCTACGCCATTACTTCTGTTACTTTCTGGAGTGCCTCCTGTATCAACATTTTCTCTCCTTCGGTCTGCTTCCTGCTTAAAATCAGCTGCCAGTCCAGGTGGAAAAAAGTCTCACAGGGGTTCGTTCCACGGGCATGCCCTGAACCTGAAGCCATTTCTAAATGAATGCTTGTTTGGCCTCCGTCACCGTAGAATATACGACAGCTCCTTCTTGCCAGAACACTCACAGACATGCCGGGAAGGGTGTCTGGAAACCGGTACCTTGTTCTTTTAAAATCTTCACTAAAGATGCAGATTGTTGTTTAGCAGACTAAGTTTGGGGGTAATAGTGGTCAAATCATAAGCTTTGAGGAGAGATAAACCAAATCTTTCTTTGTCCAGGCTCTCTTTAATATATCCTCCTTCATTCAATAGTGGAAGCATTTGATGATAATAGGCGCAGACTTGTCCCCGGGTCTGTAAGGCTTTTTGACCAGGGCGGATGAGCCTGCTCTATCTCGTGAAGACAGGAGGGTGGTCAAGTACATCTCTTATCAGGTTTTCCATAAATTTGGCCATGGGGTAGGTCTCAGCTCCCTCTGCCAGCCCATAAATCAGAAGGTTGTCCCTCCTGGATCTACTCTCAAGGTCCAGGGTTTTTGCATATAATGCAGAAGTCTGGGAGAAGAGCACCTCCAAAGCTGCTCATAGACAGTGTGTCTTATCTTCCACAGAGGCAATGTGCTTTTCAGCTACGTCTAGATGTTGGTCTAGTTTTGTAAGTTTGTCTGTAATTTTCTTAAATTGCATCCTATTTTCCAATTGTGAATCCTTGATTTCTCAGAGCAATATTTGAAAGC
Organism: Neoceratodus forsteri; assembly: GCA_016271365.2. NCBI lineage: Eukaryota > Metazoa > Chordata > Ceratodontiformes > Ceratodontidae > Neoceratodus > Neoceratodus forsteri. The sequence continues at coordinate 430,503,228 of CM057452.1, forward strand.
GGCTCTGAGACAAGTGCTTCATTCCCCATCTGTGTTGAGGTCGAGCCCTGTTACTGGCTGGAGATGGGCTTTGTGGGCGATGTGGAAGGCTCCTCTCGGATCCGCTGCCATTCGACCACTTAACATTAACAATCTGGGATGATTTTGGACCCTGACTACTACGCATAAACTGCCATCTGTCATTTTAGTACTTTTGATGAAAGTAAAATGGGGAAATACTAGTTTTTATTTGTGGGGGAGGCGGGCACTCGACGTTTAAACTGCTACCCGAGCTGTGGCAGAACCGAAGTCTACAATGCTATTTCTAAGTCAAATTAAGTGAGCATCTTTTTTTTTCTTGAGCATAAAGTAATTTATAAAATACCCAAATTCTGGTGCAGTGGACAGTTTTACCAGAAAATAAAACTGAAAAATATCTGGAATCTGTTGCAGTTAAAAAAGGCATAGTCTTTTTTTTTTTGGCCCAGCTTCACTGTACTGTTGTTTTAAAAAGCCCGTGACACCGTTGTGACAACTTTGAAAAATGTAATATTTAGAGACAATTTAGCTTATATATAATAATTTTTCTGTAAATCTCACCATTACTTCTTTATTACTAAGGACGTTTGCATGCAAACAAGATCACTGCCCTATCTGTTCTGGCTGCTTGCCTGCACCGATATCACTGTCCTCCTGCTTATGACATCACAATCTGTTGCAGCTGACATAATTATGTTGTACAAACGTCCTCAGTAATAAAAGGAAGAATTCTAGAACAAAAAATTATTTATTTTTTTTTTTAATTGGTAATCAAGAAAGTACACTGAGCTGAGGCAACTTTTCCAGGTGCAACTCGGGTCAAAGACACATACATGGAAACAATACAATTGAATGAGGTATAAAAGACAGATTTATATAAAATAGACAATTAGATATATCATGTATAGGAATATAAACTATGGCAAAGATTTTATACAATAATGTGATTCACAGTGCCAGGAAGTAATCAAGATAATGACAAAAACAGCAGAGGCTAAAATACAATAAAGTATCACATAGTGCAGGAATCTGAGTAGGAGGGCTCAAACTCCTTTTAATACATAAAATAAATTGCATCTGAATCTCACATTTTTTCAAGTTTTTCTTATGTTGCCAGGGGCTCCTTAAGAATTTTTACTTTCCCTCAAGCAAAATGTTTGATCACTTCTTATGGCTTTGAAATAGTATTGTGGACTTAGAAAAAAAACAGATCCAGAAAAAAACACATAGTGCACATTATAGAAGCAAATAATTGGTTTATTATATACCCATGAATACTATTTACAGTATTTCCCTTGTCTCCTCCCAAAGATCACATCTGTAAAGGGGCTTTCCATAACCTCTGTATGCTTACCTGGTAAAACCATTTCAATAAATAACAGGAAGGACCTAGAAAAATTTAATAGGTACAGTATGTTAACTTTTTTGTTGAACTGCTGCTTTAAGTATTGCCTTTTACTAATCCATTAAAGTCTTCACTGACATAAAAATGGTTTAAGAGGAGGAGCAATGCATGTTCAGTCATGAAAAGGGCGGGGCTAGGGGCAGAGTTTAGGGTGTGGCGTGGTATCTGGTTTTACGCTTCATCTAAAGGTGGTAAACCTATGACCCAGTGTCCTCAGTGCGCTCACCCTTTTTAAAGAAACAAAAAGTTCAGACATTTTTGGCAGACATCATCCTTGGCAGACATCACCAACCCCTGTGGCGAAGATCCACCTGGGTGAAGTGCCAGGACACCTGAACTGTGTAGTAGTGTGCTAGTCATTTTCAGACATACTTGAGTTGTCTGTATTGAAATCTTCAAATAAATCAAAATATCTGACAATACCAACTTGTCCTTGCAATTCATGCATAGGAGTCTCTGTCTGTAGCCCGGAGAAAAATGCTCTTTTCCATTTTTGATGCCACCTGTTAAATGGTTTCAAATGGCAGGGGTGGTTTTCATAAACATACTCTTTTGTGCCTACTTTTCACTTACAAAATTTGACCAGACTTCTGCTACAACTAATTGCAGAGTTTTCTTTATTTACTTATACTTTCTAATCCTACAAGATACAATACTCTAATCACATGTTCCCAGCTCCACTGCTCCAGACCACTGTGTCCACCACACAGGCCTGCCCCAACCTGACTTGGAACTCCATGGCTCTCCCTTCCACACACATATGGTGGTGTCCATTGGATGGAGGGAGTTTCGGTGCTGATATGTGTAAGGTGGGACCCAAGGTTAGTGCTGGGTGGTGGCATTAATACCACAGCTGCTCAGCAGGACAGCCTGCAGTTTTTGTTTTCTGTCCTCCTCCCCAATGCTAGCAAACTGGTTCTCAGCCTCTGGTGCATGCCCACCTGGGACATCCCTTCCCCACTCGATGTGTCCACAGCAGAAGCCCCCATGTGGCCAGAGATGTTGTCATGTACTGTGCTGAAAGACTCATGGGACAATGTGCTGCTTCCCCCCAGGACAGAGAACACTGTCTTGGGCAGCATGGCCCTTGCTGCAGGCATGTGGTGATCTGCAAACATTGGTCACTCCCATTGTAGCACAACTTGCTAACTTTGGGCCAATTACGAATATGTTTGTTCTTATATAAGAATATAAGCAATAGCCAGCAGAAGGAGACCTCTTGGCCTATCTTGTCTGATCGATTTGTGTCGGGATCTTGTATTTTATCCTGTCACCAGTGTTTGTGTCACCTCTTCTCCCTCATTAGGGCATCCATGTGCTGCACTGCATCTTTGAGTGGGAATGGTTTATTGGATGACTAGTTGGGTGCTAACTTGTCTTAGTCAGCTAATGCTAGAGCATTGTAACAGTACAAAAAGGCCTTCTCAACATTTACAGAGCATCTGTACCGCCTGTTTTGGAAAAATTCCCCACCGACCTAACAGGTAACACCTCCTTAATTTTCTTTCTTTCTCTTTCAATACTTAAAATATTCTAAGTGAATCTCTTACTCCCCTCCTTTCTGTCCCTAGTCCCCCAGTGCTTTGCATGCAGTGAAAGAATATGCAGCATTAGGAGACAGAAGCGCAAAGTAGCAGAGATGCAAACGGGAAAACCTCACTGTACAGGGAAATGGTATTTGTAGCAGTTCACTGAAATAAACTTCTTTAATGATTGGTCTAGCAATATGATGCCCGGTTGCAGAAGTGTCTATACATATGGCTTCTCTTACACCAGGGAGCTGTCTGTTATCCCCCCGGTGACAAGACAAGACCACCTACTGTGTAGTATGAGATCATTCATATATGCGGTGGTAACAATATGGTTATTCTGCTCACTCAGATGTCATGGACAGCTTGTGAAGTTGCTGGTGCAATAATGTAAGCAGAATATCTCCATAATGGAGAAACAAATCATACTGAACAATGGCCAGAGACACTTACCTCTTGTGAAGTGTTAAGAAATGCAGATTGCACATAGACTGAAACCTTTACTTGATGTCTCTGTGATTTCAAGTTAATAACATTCTCCCTTTGTGGTCCTAGAATGCTCCAAGTAAATGAATTCCAGCTAAAAAAAGACCAGTAAGCAGAAAAATTAGGCCAGATGGACATTAATGGGCCTGAGGTTGCTTATGTCAATAATCACTAGTTCAAATAGCTGAAGTGAGTATTTCAGGCTCCGGACTGTGTTCAGTATCATTCATGTGGTACTACAATTTATAGATCCTGTCTGCTTGATCACAATAAAACTAACAAATGCTGTGTTGAACAAGGATTTTGTACTGAGGGGAAAGTCTCCCCAGTAGGACCATAATGTCACGGTTTTGATACATGCTGGCTTTATATCTGACTTTAAGATCAAACAGGATTGACACAAAGGGGTGCTTTGGGAAAAGACTGGTATCAAAGTGTCACAGATGAGGGAAATAATAAAATTAAGTAGAAAAATAGGGCAGACTAGTTGGATGACACTCTTTTGTCCTTAACCATATAGCTATAGCATGTAGTCAACACACCGCTGAATAGCATTGCAACCATTTGTCACCGAACTGCATGATGTTTGTGTAAAAGGCCCAGGCCTAGATATTCAAAAGGTAACCACCGCACTAACAGGATCGGCAGTATGCTAATTGTGAATAGTGTGGTTGACAGCCTCATTGCACAGCCACTGCTATATTTAGAACACCAATTAGAAGTACCAACCGGTTAGCACATGCGCGCTAACTGGTGCTTAGTGCACGTGCTAATGAATACAAGAGTGTGTATAATGGCACACCAGCATATTAAAATGTTTTTGGCAGTACTAATAGGCTGGCAGTGCCACGTTAGTTAAAGTTGTAGAAAATCTACTTTTTCAACCATGCACAGTGGTGTGTGGTCATCCTGCCGTACACAGTCCCTGTAGACATCCTAATATTATATTTCTCCTTGGTAGTCTAATGGACCTCCTTCCCTCACCTAATCCCCATAGACATCCTAATAATATTTTTATCCCTGGTAGTCTATTAGTCCCCCTCCCTGCCCAAGTAGTTACTGCACCACCTGGCCCAGCGATGGCACCTGCCACTGACTCACCTCTCACCTCCGTGGCTAGCTGCTGTCTGCCTCATGCAAGTCCTGTATCACTATTCAACTCTGTTCAGTGATACAGAACTTACGTGACATCTGCTAAACATCTACCATAGAGGTTAAAGGTGAATCTGTGATGGTTGCTGGGTCAGGGGTTGGGCAGTGACTACCTGGACTGGGAGGAGGCCACTAGTCTACCAGGGAGAAATACAATATTAGCATGCCGATGAAGATCGGAGGTTACTAGATTGCCAGGATAAAGCATTATACAGTCTTATACTGATTGGGAGGGGACAGTTTCGTTGGCGTTTTCTATGGCATCTCAGAGGGGAGGGGGGAAGGCAAGGACAGCCCTCCATGCAATCTATGCAGCATAGGCTTGCACCTCACAAGTTAATGAGGCCATAATGGGATACAAATGAGCCATTACCTTCTATGGGCTAAGGGGTCATTTGCTTAGGGTCTTTACATTACAACAGGTTAGGACATGAGTGCTTTTAGGTGTGGGGTGCCCTAACTGATTTTGCTCCTTGACAGCCTGTGGTATGTATAGGCACAGTTTGATATGCACTGAGCCTCTTGGTGCATAGAGCCCAATGATTTTATTTGTATTTATATATTTTTTATCCAGTTGTTATTCAGGTGACACCTTTGAACAAGAGAGAAATCAGGTAGTTGACAGTCCACGGAGCATCACAGAAACAGAGGGCAATTAGTCATTTAAAACCGACAATCAATTAAAACTTTTGTTTTTAGTAGACACCTGCTCTTTAATGGAGTGATAGTTGCACTTACTATAGCAGTTTTCAGCTAGGGTTGTTGTTAATCATGGATACTTTAGCATTTGGGTACAGCAGCAACATTTTACATAGAAAATAATGCATGTGCATCTGTGTGCTATGAGTTTTTTTACACATTCAATGTGTATGATGACCCATAAACCTTGTGTGCGAAGCTCAAGAAGTTTACAAGGTTATCACACACTGAATGTACATACCAAAATCTCCTAAACACACAGTTGTATATGTTTTATTTTTTTATAATATCTACTGCTTGGCATTTATAAAAAACAAAACATTTACATAATTTGTGCTTAGATTTAATCAGTCAGTTCAGTACAATTCAGAGCATAGCACCTCTGCCAACTGTCATTCAACCATGGGTATTTTAACAGTAAGAAGTTAAGAAAAAAACCTTTGAAATCCAGAAATAATGCTTGAACTTTCAAATATTTTAAAGGGGAAGAGTTCATAACAATTTGGTTTGACCCCCTTACCAGAGAACATTAATGCAGTCACAGTCAGATTGGCAAAATGGCTTGTAAGTGGACTAGAAAAAGAAGAACAAAGAAATTCCATATGAACCTGCTAATCCTGTTCATCTATGAACGCGTTTTTACTCATTTGCAGTCTATGTTTTAAATCATTACGCAAATCTACTTTCCCACTGACAGAATTGTTTAAAAATAGAGCAGTGAAGCGCAAGCGGTCAGATGCCATAATAACTGGGTATGACATCATACTTATTATTAAGGCATTTGAACAGTCTTGATCTTGAAATCTGGTTGTTGAAGGGGAATCACCAGTTACTGCAGCACTACAGTGTTAAACATACATCTAGTTACAGCGGGCTTTCAAGTTCGTGCAGCAAGCTGTGCAATGCAGACAGGAGTGAGGGAGGTATGAGAGGTCAGGAGCTGGTGCAAGATTTTAGCAGGCACCTAGGCTACACATTACGTAACATTTAATCCACACATCTCATATTATAGTTCTAGTCAAAGACAGCAAGCCTCTCAACTACAGGGAGCAGAGGAAAGACACCTGTATAATTACTACTCAGGCACTCCGAGGTCATAAAAACACATCAACATATTTAAGGCCTTCAAAGGATTTAAGCACAGCCTGAGACTAATCCTGTCAACGTGTACACTTAATCAAGAGATAGTCCTGGTGAAAGACACCACTAGAACTTTGGACTGCATGGGAGGCGGATAATGTTTTCAAGTTTTATTAAACTGTTTGATCACATAACAGTGGGAAGCAATTGAGTTAACACACTGCTACACTGATAAGCCCAAAAAGAAGTAAAAGGCAAGATAACAGAATAGTAAAATAAAAAGGCACTAACACCAGTGACACTGAGTGTTCCTAATACCAGGCTTAAGGTGTGCAGAAAAACTACTGGGTCTGTATGGGTCTAGGGTGATACTGTAGATGGACTACTACTGTAGAAGTCGTTTTTGTTATATAGTGCCACATTTTTGACATTTTATTATTAATTCAATGTTTTCAAATAAACACAAAAACATAGAAACATAGACTTTGACAGCAGATAAGGACCGCTTGGCCCACCCAGTCTGCCCATTTCCCTACCTATTGGATAAGCTGCAGATCCTAGTTAACCAACAGCCTACTTCTTCCTACCCCTCAGAATTGCCTTATTCTGTTCCATGCATTCTTGAATTCCACCACTGTTTTTGACCCCACGACCTCCTCAGGAAGGCTGTTCCAGCGTCCACCACCCTCTCTGTGAAAAAATACTTCTGTATACCTCTTCTTTCAGCATTTTTCTAAACTCACTTCCCAACTCATGCCCTGAACAAATAATCTTATATGCTGATGATGCCGTAATTCTAACCTCTCACAAAGACCCGGAACCACTACACCACCGCCTTCAATTTGCTTTTTCCAAAGTTGAAAAGTGGTTCCTTGATCACAAACTGGTCCTTAACCACAAAAAAACAAAATCAATGCTTTTCTCTAGCCAGCAAAATAAGAAAAGGCAACTACCTCTCTCTATCAATACATATCTGGGAAGTTCTCTAGAACAATAGTTCTCAGACTTTGTCACAGTGAGCCTCCCCAAATCCATGGATAAGATTTTGAGCCTTCCCCAAAAATTAAAATAATCTTGGGCCTCCCCAAAGAAAAACAACACTGTACTATGCGCAGTACAGCATGGAAAAAATTGAAACCCCTTTGAGTACTTGGCTCACATTCAGTTTGGTCTTATACTGACTTGGAACTTTTGAAAAAGAGCTCCTGTGCTCAAAGGTGTCATCTGAATAACAAATAAATAAAATAAATATAATTATTCAGTTTATTGTAACACCTCCCCACAGGCCAACCTACTTGCTCTTCTGTTTCGTTCTTGAACCATTGTTACCATTTGTTGCAGAACCTTCATGGGTCAGACTACTTCCTCTGTTTCCTCTCTATATGAAATTACTTTCTACATACTTTGCCTCTCCCTCCTTCTCTGCTCCCAAGCAACTTCTCAGGGATTACTTTGCTCTTTCCTGCTATTACTCTTAGTACTTCTATGCTCAACCCTTGTATTTGGGCTGTTCTGCCATCAGTTTACAAATTGATCAATTACCACCACTCAATATTAATTTATTCATATTTGTTTGCACTATTGCTCATTGTATATTTCTTGATTGTTTTGCAGTTACCTTTTGAAATTTATTCACTCCCTACACTTCCCTGGTACACCTGAAATGAGCCTTGGGTCATTCACCTTCCTTGTCATCTATTAGTAAATAAATACATAAAATTCACTACTATTATCCTCTTTCAATTTGCTTCATCTCTTCACACAAAATATATAAAACCTAAATTTAAATCAAGTACTTTTTCAGACTTGCTTGAGCCTCCCTGGAACAGGTTGGGGCCTCCCAGGAGGCTGGCCTCACCATTTGAGAACCCCTGCTCTGAAACAAGTGACCACCTTTAAATATCTTGGAATCACCTTTGACCAAGGCCTAACTTTGCTACCCACATTGATAAGACAGCTAAAGTGGCAAACCAGCGGATTGGTATCTTGTTCCCGAACTGGCAGTTCCTTACCCAACCTGCACTTAGGATTGCTATTCAAAGCTCTGTCATCTCAATAATTGACTATGGCTTAATTATATATGGGGCTGCCTCAACCACCTCTCTTAAGCGCATAACAACCTCCCTCAACAAGGCCTGTTGACTGCTCACTGGTGCACATAGACACACTCACACCTGTGAGCTCTACACTGAAACTGGCTGGCTGCAACTCTCAAACCGCCTAAAGTATCTTACCTGCCTGATGGCTAAAAAAACCACCATGGGCCTTACCCCTCCCTGTATCCAAGACTTGCTACACCCAAATCCTAGCATCCGTCTCACTAGAGGATGAAAGCATCAACCTCTCCTGGTTCCGTATTGCCGGACTACTCAGGGACAGCCATCATTTGCTTACCGTGCACCTAGCTGGCTAAATGTCATAAATACCCACATCTCACCCTCTATATCCTTGGGAGTTTTCAAATCTCAGCTCCACTCACACCTCACAGCCTCCAGCTCCTGTGACTGCCTTGATTAAATTACTTGATTAAATTACACCCTTCTCTTTTATTTTTCTCCTCTTCTTTCTCACTACATTATTCTTGACAAAGGCATATGTGAGGCTCTTTCTCACTATTGTACTGCTCCCCTTTCTCCCTTACTCTCTCAAATAGTATATTTCCTTTTGAGACTTCTTTCACTTATCTATTTTGTTTTGTTTAAGAAAAATACTTTTTCTCCTGTTCTTACTTGTTTGTATATTTTATGGTAATGTGTCATTTCTCCTTGCCTGTGACAATATCCAATTTATTTACCATACTTTGTAACTATGCTTGTATTGTACTCATTTGACGTGGAACTTTTGTAAAAGAGCCTTTGGCTCAAAGGTATTAATTCCTAGAATCAAATAAATAAATAAATAAATACTTCTTCACGTTGCCCTTGAGCCATTCCCCCCCTCTATCTTCAAATTGTGCCCCCTTGTTCTTGTACATCTTTTTTTCTGAAAGATGCTGCCCTCCTGGACTTTGTTGATTCCCTTGAGGTACTTGAAAGTTTCTATCATGTCCTCCCTCTCCCTCCTTTCCTCAAGGCTATACATATTAGCTCCTTTAGTCTCTCTTCGTATAGCTTCTGGTGCAGACCCTGCACCATTTTAGTTGCCCTCCTGTGGACTGCTTCCATCCTGTCTGTGTCCTTGCAGAGATGATGTCTCCAGAACTGCATGCAGTAAGCCAGATGGGGTCTCACCAACTGTCTGTACAGAGGGATAACAACTTCCTGTTTTCTAATGGTGATGCCTCTTCCTAAATATCCCAGTATCCCCCAGCCCTCCTTACTGCCTTCTCATATTACTTGCTTACCTTTAGGTCATCTGATATGACTACCCCCAGGTCCCTTTCCATTTTTGTTGTTGTTAGTACCCCCCACTGTATACTCTTCCCCTGGGTTTTTGTTTCCCAGGTGCATTACTTTGCACTTCTTTGCATTGAATCTAAGCTGCCATACTTTTGACCATTCCTCCAACCTTGCCAAGTCCCTTCTCATCCTTTTCACCTTCTCTTGTGTATCAACCCTGTTGCAGATCTTTGTGTCATCTGTAAAGAGGTATACTTTTCCTTCCAGTCCCTCCGCAATGTCACTTATAAAGACATTAAAAGGATCGGACCCAGTATTGAACCCTGCAGTACCCTGCTAGTAACCCCTTCTTCAGAGTGGACTGCTTACTATTATCCTCTGTGTCCTGTTGTCTAGCCAATTTTTACTCAGACTACACCCTGGGACCCATTCAAGGCTGGCTAATTTGTTTATTAATCTTTGTGTGGGACTGTGTCAAATGCCTTGCTAAAGTCTAGGTAGGTCATGTCCACAGCCCCTTGGGCACAAAATATCAAGATACTGTAGGACACCAAAGGACAAAGGAACTAAGGGCCATACTGCCCTCTTTGAAGTCATGGTAAGGGGGATGCAGCATGAGAGTAAGGGTCCAGCTTTTGAGATCTTGTGAGAATCCCTCAGATCCCTCAAATTTTTGCTGGGTCTGAGACCCTGCCATACCTTGTTCACTTTAAGCCTGCATAACACTCTGAAGGAACAAAACTATGCCAGTGTTACCAAAAGGTGTGTGTCAGAGACCTCAACCTTGAGATATATATATATATATATATATGTATTTAAAATCTGGTAACCCAGAAAGGCACACTGAGCCAAAGTCAGCTTCAGGTGCGACCTGGGGCAGAGGGTAAGGATACATTCAAACAATAACAAAAGAACTGAGTAATACAAAATGGTATACCATGAAAAGATGGACTGATTGAGTGAGTCAGTCTGGGCAAGCACAAAATAGCAAATAGCCACTGTGAAATAAGAGTACATGTTAAGGTCAGTGCTTTACTTTCAGCAGTCAGGAGTTATGGGAGTTACTGTGAGTACTGACTATGTGGTTTCTGCACTGCCAGATTGGGGCTGACCATGTAGTGTAGTGTTTACAGTCGCTGCTTATGGCTGGCCAGCCTGGGTTCGAGACTGGCTGTATGGTATTTTTTTGTTTGATGCTCTACCCTCCCTCCTGAGTTTGGTGCCCTCAACCTCTTTGCCACCCCATGTGTGTTTGTGTCCCCGAGCATTGTGTGAGCGCTGTCCCAACTTTCTCCTCCTCCTCCTCTTGAACCTCTGTTTCCCTGAGAAGTATCCGGCCCCCATCCTCAGGTTGTCCCTGTCCCTGACTTGCATTCTCCCGGTGGTAGTTACATTAAGTAGGGCAGGTGTGGGGGGGCGCAGCCCCTCCGCAGAAAAAGTCACTGCAGATGGTTGCAGTTTTTGGGGCACGCCGTAGTGCTCCTTGCAGTTTTGCTCCTCGCTGTTGTCTCTTTATGATTTTGGTTGGCACTATTTTATTTTAAACATTACATAGAACCATACAAAACAAATAAAGTGCAAAACAAAAACAGTGCAAACATGTCAAGAAAGTACAACATACACAGCGGATGTCTGGAAGATGACACGTCAAATATTCATAGATACATTCAACAATGGATTGAAACAATCAGGGCAACAGAGATTACAACAAGTACAATCAACCCCCTGGAAGGTGCTTGAAACTGAGGCAAAATGGAAAAGCAGGTCAGGTGGGAGTTAAGTTGACAGATACAGGAAGGTGAGGGCATGAGTTTAAACTGGTGCTTAAGGGAAGTTGGGAGGGTGAGAGAGGGAATGGGGGAGAAGGTTCCAGAGTGAGGGAAGAGGATAGGAGAAGGTAGACTGTCCAGCGGAGGAGCAAGGGTGAGGGAGCGAGAAGGACTGGGATCCCTGGAATGAAGGGAGCATGAGGTGGATGGAGTGCAGGAGATGAGACTGAAAGATACAAGGGCATTGCCTTGAACCAGTATTCAGAGACAAAAGAAGCACAGTGGTGCAGGCGACAGGAGGAAAGAGAGAGTATGGAGAGGGAGGACTAGAGAGTGCAATGATGCATCTTAGTAACTAACTCCCAAGGGACATGTGGATCAAGCAGTCTTTGTTGCAGTACAGGGCACCAAGACTGGGGCAGTATCCATGGATAGCATTGATGTGGGCAGAAAAATCAAGCCTGCTGACAAGCCACACACCAAGATACTTGAAGGAATAAACCACTTTGAGGAGGAACCATCCAGGGTGGTAAGGGGGATGAAAGCAAGCCTAGCTAGTTTCTGGCTGGAGCCAAGGTCCACGGACACTATTTTGTTTTGCTGTTGACCCGAGGTTGGATGGCCTAAAACCAGTGCAGGACATTGTGGAAGTCATGCAGGAGCGAGACTTCCACAGCCTATGTTGATGGGCCTGGGGAATAGAGAACTGTATACATACGAATATGCAAGCTGACACAGAGGGAGGGAGGTCATTGAGGAAAATGGAAAGAGGATGGGACCCAGAATGGATCCCTGAGGGACCAACCTAGATGGGAAGTGGAGGGATAGGATACCAATGACTTGAACCGACTGCTGTCAGCCAGAGAGGTAGGAGTTGAACCACGCAACAGCAGAGGCTGAGAGGCCAGCAGAACTCAGCTTGTCTAAGATATTTAATTATGTGCTTTTTTAATATTTTAATTTAGGGTACTTTCTCATTGAACTAGACTTTTTGTATTGGATTTTCCGAAGCTGTTCTAGGATTTGTGTCACAATTCTGGCACAATCCTGCAAATTGTGCAAGAGGTTAGACCACCTAGGTGTTACTGCCACAATCTGTGCATTGAAAATGCTGCATGCATTAAAAAAATGAAGCCTGCACCTTTTTGTTGACGAAAAACAGGTCAGCTGTCACACATGCATAACAATGTTTGAAAATAGCACTCAAACAATTTTGTGTATTTATTTTGACACAGGCATAGCTCAAATTCAGGAAATGCACCTATGTCACAACCTTTGAAAACTGAGCCCCTTGTGTTTTTGTGTTTTTGGATTGACATTCTGTCAGCAACACTAGAGCAGAAACCAGATGGAAACAGTGTTAGGAAAGGATCACTCGTGGCATTTCTGGCAATAAACTACATTTATGAAATTATTGAAGAATTTAGTTTGTAATCCAGTGGTCTAAACCCAGGCATATTTGGGTAGTTGAAAGGTTATTTCCCCCTGTTACTGCAGAGAACAGCTCTGCTTGGCTTCTAGGGCATTTCATAGTGTCTGTTCAATTAGTCCATCATAAATGTGTTCAGTGCAGACTTGGTCTCTGGTATGCCAAGAAACCAAAAACAGTTTGCAGACAATCGCTCAAAGTTACGGTGCAGGACAAAGTCTCATTAGCCGCAGTATTCTTTTACTGACAGGTTTCCAGCAAGCAAGTGCAATACAGTGCTCAGAAATGCTTCAAAAGTTTCTAATGCAAGCAAAGTCCTGAATGTCAAATTTCAGGTGGCCACAGTGGGTCTTATTGCCCCAATGCTTTAAGGTCCCAATACCGCATCGTTAGGGGACAAACAACCTCCAAGTTTACTAGATGCCTGATTACCTCTGGGGCTGTCCTGATACTTGAAGAAAATGTCCTATAAAAAAAGGATTCTGAGGGAAATGGCCAGTCTGTTTTGTGTTGCACCCCTGAGATGTCCTCAATTCAGTCCCAAAGTAGATGTGTAGGGTGCAAAAGTCACCAGAATGTCAGATTTTTCCATCCATCAGTTTATTTTTCTTGTAAATTCACTCTGTTATTCGCACATAAAGTGTGCTTTTCAAAGGGCTTTATAAAGATTTCTGCAATTAAATATATAGGGCCAGATATTCAAACCTTTGTGCCTAGCGCAAATCCGTAGTGCTGGAATAGCGCTGCATTTGCCCGAGGCCATAATATTAAAATCCCTATTAGCGCCAGCGCTGTGTGGTAGCACCAACACTAGTAGATAATGGTATGCAGGGGCATGGACAGGAGAGTGCCCACGAATGCCAGCAGCGTGGCATATTTAAATGTATAGCGCCGCGCTACAGGCATTAGCGCAACCTGTAGCGCGGCACTAAATACCGCCAGAAAAAAGCTGACTGTAATGCGGCGGTGCCCCCCCATCGTGGACTCCCGTAGCTGCCGTATAGCATGATTTGCCCATATAGTCTAGTGGTCCCCCACCCCAGCATGTATCCTGACCCCCGTTGTAAAGAAAATTAAAGCCGTTACCATGGTAGTCTAGTGGTTCCCCACTCCCGCATATCCTGACCCCGTTGTAAATAATATTAAAGCATTTCCCTGGTAGTCTAGTGGTCCCCTCACCCCCTGCATGTATCCTGACCCCGTTGTAAATAATATTAAAGCTGTTTCCCTGGTAGTCTACTGGTCCTCCCACCCCTGCATGTATCCCGACCCCATTGTAAATGTAATTAAAGCCGTTTTCCCTGGTAGTTTAGTGTTCCCCTCACCCCAGCACATATCCTGACCCCGTTTCAATTAAAATGCAACTCCCCCATTAGAAATAAAATTAAACACATATCCCTGGTAGTCTAGTGGCCCCCCCAGCATGTATCCTGACTCCCATTTCAATTAACATTAGACTATTTTCCCTGGTTGTCTCGTGGTATCCCCCACCCAGCAGCCTGCAGAAGTGGGCGGGCACCATGGGCATCCTGCTCCAGGGGCGCATCCCCCTCAATGGCAGCTGGCACTGGTGCCTGCTGCACAGCAGGTTCGGGACGCCGTTGCACATCCGGCATGGCCTGCTGCTGCCGATTGCTGGTGGTGCGCTGTTGTACAGGATGGCCCTGGACCACAATCTGTGTGGGACACCGCATGTCCAGCGGTGCACACATGTTCCCCACACTGCCCACCACTGGCTGCACAGGGACAGCCATGTCAGCAATGCTGAACACCCCCCTGGCACCTGTTCCACGGCCTGCTCCCAGCCCCACCCCTGCATCCCCCTCCACAGGCACGTCCAGGTGGTGAGAACCCTCAGACACGTCCGTGTCATCGCCACTGGTGACTGTCACTAGGAGTACCTGCCCAACACCCAGTTCCTCCACTTGGGCATCCTTCAGGTACTCATTGGATTCCATCTCCCAACCTGCAGTGTGTCCCCCCCTCCCCTGGCAGATGTAGCCCCTGTCCAATGGAATGCCACACATACAGTGGCTGTGTGCGTCCTTGACTGGCACCCAGACCGGACGTCGATGGCCGTTCATCATCATCCTCCACAACCTCTGGACCAAGGGCAGACATCCTGGGCTGATCCTGTGTTTCCACAGGCCTTGCAGACACTGCTGTGGAGAAAAACGGGACAGGGTCAGTCACCTGTTCATGGACAGTGTGCCCTACCACCACCACCACCACCAAAACCACCACCACCACCACACCATGCACACCCCAGGACACGTGCCACTTGCTGTGGTCATGCACACCCCACACACCAGCCTGTGACCTCATGCACCCAACCAACACACAGTGCACATGCCATGGCCAGGCAGCTGTTTGGTAGCCCACAGTGCACTCCGTGCAGGGCACCAACTGCAAGACTCTGCACCTATGCCGTCACACCATGCAGGGTAAACACATGCGAATACAGACCTGTCCTGGGCAGTGCGAGAGGCATTTCACAACCACCACCCGACACACCTGTGACTGCTACCGACCGCAGTGTGGATGCCACCATGGCTATGAGTGGCTCCTCCACCCACTGTTGTTGGTCTTGTGGTCCTCCACCGGTCCGCATCCATTCACGCAGCCGCTGTGCCTCCTCTTCCTTTGCCCAGTGCAGCAGATCATTCCATCTCTTGTGCACCGCCTCAGTCATTCTGCCACGGCCGCCGACTGCATTGACCGCAGCTGTCACCTCTTCTCAAGCTTGGCGCACCACCGCATCCGTGGCCGTGTGCGTGCGGAGCACCTGCTCCCTCTCCTTCACAGCATGCACCAGTGTTTTTAGCTCATCCTGGGAGAATTTATGTGCGTGGATGTGCTCTTATCATACTGCACTACCTATGGGACAGTTGAAAGGGACATGTGTCAGCAGCTGTTGCAGGACTGCGTTACGTCGCATACACATCACCATGCCACCCCTAGAATGTCACAGGCCCATGGACATGGCACTGGGCAGCATGTGCATGTATGGTGCATATGGCCATATATAGTTATTGGCCACCTGTGTCTGGACAGCCAAGCCCTGGACCACATGTGCACTGCTGTCGCCCATGGCTGGCATGTGCACCCATGGATGGGGCCACCCCTGCGCCCACCACCTGGCACTGTACTGTGCCCTGCGTGTTCACTACGCTGAGTGTGTGGACATGTGGACTGGCACGTAGACAATGGCAGGACACCAGGCACAGGCCACACGGTGCTTGGGATGGCATAACGCCGGGACCCTGTGTTCCTCCAGCAGAGCGGTCACAGCCTACCACACCCCCACATCCAGGGTGTCATGGCAGTGTACCAGTGTTGCAGGACATGCCGTGGTATTGCACAGTGACCCCTGCCTGGCGCCCACAGTGTGCAGGCAGTGCCACATGGCACAGTACGATACAGGGGCACGTGCACAGTGTACTGGATGGTATGCTGTACAGGTGGCTATATGTAGCTGTGCACCATTACGCAGCACAGTGCTTGCCTGTGGTCCTACGTGTGGCTGACCATTCCCTAGCAAGTACATCTGTGGGCTGCAATGCAGGCTGACCCTGTTCTGAGCTATTGCCATTCCAAGAGTCCCACAGCAGTTGTATATACCTGCCTCTCGCTGCTCTTCCCCCTGTTGCATCTCTCCACCTGTCCAGTGTTGTTCTGCAGTAACTGTAGTATGCTGCATTCCCACTACACAACACTGGTGGTGCACTGCTTGCCCTTTATAGCCCAGCCAGGCAACCAAGCCTGTTATGCATGCAAAGCAGCACATAATGATATGCTAATCACACAGTTTGCACCATGCATGCACAAGTACCTCCATTTGCATATGCTGGTTCAATATGACCCTGATTAGCGCCGGGCTAACACCTTAGCGCTGTGCAAATGTCCGTGCTGGGCTATTGGGGGGCCAGCGCCGCGCTATCCCAGTAGCGCGGTGCTCTGTGGTATAGTGCAACCACCACGCATGCCCGTGAGGCCCCCATGGCCGTGCTAGCATCCTGGCATAGCCACGGTGGCACCGCCCTAGCCCACACAGTGCAGCGCTAGGCGCATGTGTGGTACTTATCTCCAGGGTCATGCCAGGGGTCATGCATGCGCAGTGCAACCACTTCCAGGCAGCGCCGTGCTATGTCATGTGATAGCGTGGCACTACAGTGGTAGTTGCAGGAGGGTCCTGGGTGTGCCAACCGCTGGGTATTGTAACAGGTGAAAGGGAATCTGTGCTGTGTGGGCAATGCCAGGCCTTGGGAGACAGCGTGCTGTCGTGCACAGGGACAGGCACTGGGGAGAGGTGGAGACAGCCAACCTGGTGGAGCTGGTCCAGAAGAGGCACCGGAGGCTCTTTGGGGAAGTCAGAGAGGGGAACCTCCCACATATGCAGGTGTGGTCCTTGGTCGCACGGAAGCTGAGTGCCCGCACTGGAATCTCCTGTAATGCGGAGAAGTGCAGGCACAGATACACAGACCTGCCATGGCGGCAGCATCAGCAGCTTGAGCGCTACAGGCGCATGGTGCGTGAGGACACTGTGCCTGAGCCAGGTAAGTGGCGATGCATGTTGACATCCACTATCACGATCATGTTGTGCTGCAGTTGTGTGTGTGTGTGTGTGCGTGCGGCGGCGCATGTGTGTGCCACTATGCATGGTGCTTGGGCGCATATGGCACCAGCGGGGACCCACATGTTGACCCCCTAGGGGCCCAGTACATGCTGTGGCCATGAGTGTGGGTGGCAGATTCGGACATTGTTGGTGCCACGTACTGGTGCAGCACCAGCCTGCAGCTGGCGACACTGTGGTACCGGGGTCCTGTCCCTGGGGGACTGTCGACATACACACACAGGTGTGCGGATAATTGCAGGACACCTGCAACAGGCACTGTCACACCACTGCAATGCCGTGACATCATGACGTGTGTGCATGGCGACTGCTCCATGGGCTATGCCACCCTTTGTGTGGGTGTCCTCCATGTTCACTCCCTGTGTGTGCAGTGTTGTTGGGGTTGTATGTGCATCTTGCTGTGCTGCATGTGGTGTATACTATGTCATGCTCTGATGCCAATGTTTCACCTGTCCTCTGTAGAGCGGATCGAGCAGCCCATGGCCGGGGAAAGGGGCCAGAACGTTACCCAGGAGCAGTGGAGAGGCAGCCCGAGGTGCCATTCATGATGCAGCAGGTGCAGGAGAGCAGCCCTGAGAGCGGTGGCGTGTTGCATGAGTACCTATCTCATTGCTCTGTGTTCTGTGCTCTTTCACTGTGCTGTGCATCTCATCTGGGTGTCCTGCCACTGACTGGTTTGGTGGCATGGCTGTGACGGGCAGTGGGCCAGTGGCGATGTGGCACTGTGCTGTGCTGCACACCTGTGTTGCACACCACAGTCAGGTGCTGCCAGTCTGACACTGGGGAGGGGCGGTGGGGCACTGTCGGCTTGCATTGCTGTGCTGGTGCCTGATGGTGTTGGGGGCTCTGGCGGCGAGTGTTTGGTGGGGGTCACATGTTGTCGGCTGCCATGTCCACCTCTGGGGTCCCTCCAGCTCCCTCCCCACAGGGTGTCTGCATGTGCACTGTTGGCATTACCTTGCTGTCCTGTGTATTCACTGGACAGGACTGCATAGTTCCACCTGCGTGCCTGTTGTGGCTGTGGGACACCATGCCCCATGCCTTCCAGGCATACCTCTCATTCCTCTGTCCACCAGCAGTGGAACATTGCCTGTCAAACTGTGGTACATATTGGCGATGTGTGACACGCATAGGATTCCTTCCTGGGTATCTCATGACGCTGTTACTGTGTTGCAGTTATGTTCCGAGGTTCTGTTATCACTATACTAATACATTATGTGCATCGTTTACTGTTGAGTGTTGCATTACAATGTTGACCTTGGCTGTGGAACATGTCCTCACAGGGTGGGACAGGGGGCATTTGCCCCATGGGTTGGGAACCCTTCCTTGTAACGTGTCACAGTTGTGTGGTATGCTTTCAGTGGCCTTGCTTGATGGCATGTGTCGGCCCTTCATTGCCAGGATCTGTGGCCTGGCTGCCTGTTATCTCCTGGCCTGGGTTGGTCATTGGCAGGCCACTGTCATAGTTCAGTGCTGCTCCAGAATGCCTTTCATTGTTGTTGGTGCTGTGCTCTGTGTTATGGTACATTGCCATCTGTCGGTGGGCAGCATATACCAACGTGTGGGTGCCCTTGTGCATGTTGTGGTGTGGCCCTTGCACCCAGCTCTCCGGGGTCCGGCTGTGTATCTGCCGTGTCTCGCTGTGTGCTGCACCAGGGTGGGCGGTGTCATCTGTACCCTGGTGCTGTCGGGATCGTTGTCATCGTGTCTGTTGGGGTTTGGGTTGGTGCCTGTGTCACCCTGGGCTGCCTTGTGGGCATCTCCCAGGTTGGCCTACCGGTGCGGCACTTACCTCCACTTGGGATTGTCCATTGGGACATGCTGTCCATCCCTGTATGGCCACCTGTGGCTGCTGTCTGCCTCCTGGCTGGTGTTCCATCCTCATGGTCTCACCCTTCCCTTGTAGGTCCTCTGGGCATCACTGTGGGCGACCAGGCCAGAGGAGTCGGAGGGGATGGAGGACCTGCTGTGCCGCATCGTCCGCCAACAGAGGACTCTGATAGAGCAGCAGGCCATCGTGATAATGGAGACGAGGAGGGTGGCTGCTGTGTTGGAGGCTCGGCTCCCAGATCCAGCAGGCAGCTAGCCATGCCCTTCATCCCATCTTGTGTTGGCTTCACACACACCCTTACTGGACATGATATTGTTTCCTTGACTGTATTCCTGTGTCCCTGTGTGCATCCCCTTCCCCTTTGCACCATTCACCTGTGCCTTATTGTACACCCTGTTAGTTTTGTACATATGTTTGCCATTTACGTCCTTGCTTTGCCTATTGTGCGTTCCATTTGTTGTTCCCGTAGTGGGCGTATTGTTGCTTGGGTTGTGTGTTGGTGGGGGGGGAGGGGGCTTGGCATGTCGCTTAGTCGTGGAATTTGTTCTGTTGTCTTTCCTTGTTGTGGAGTGGGTAGTCCAGTGGTGTTTGGGGCATTGGTTGTTCTGTGTTTGGTTTAGTCTTTCATTTAGTTTGGGTTTGCATCACTGTTTTGTACCCATTACCTTTCCTTTTGGATATATATTATTACATTGCATTTACTCCACTATACTGTGTCATGTGTCATTCTTGGGTGCTGGGGTTTCACTTGGTATATACTGTTCCATGGGTTCTCCACATGGGTCCGGGTTGTTGCTTGCCATTCCTGTGCATGTATGGCATCCTCCGGGCTGTGCACTGTGGTCTGCCCCTGTTACCTCATTCTGGCCTGTGTTTCATTGCATGTGTCCCAGGGTCCGGCTGTCTCACCTCTGCACTGTGTTCCATTGTGTGTTTGCACTGGCTTCCTGGGTGCTATATTCAGTGCTGTTTTCTGTGCTATATTCAATGCGGTCTTATTCCCAGGCTGTTTTTGCCCTGCACTCCCGGCCCTGTTTGCCCGGCTTCCTTTGCTTGCTATATTCAGTTGGTTTTGCACAGGGCTATTCCTTTTGAATATGGCTGGCATTTTGCTCCGGGCTCTGTTTGCATGCCAGGCAGTGCTACCTTAGCCACGGGGCAATGTTTTGAATATCTGGCCCATAATGTTATACTTAATATTCACATATAATATATGGATTGTGTTTTAAACAGTCTTTAAATTAAAACCCTTTAGTATTTATATGCCTTCATGTATTTTGCTACCTTACCTTTCATTCTGTATCTTTAAATGGTTTCATCCAATATTTCATGTTGCTCCAGAACTTTATATAAAGAAAAAAAAGTATAAAAAGATTTTAAATCATTCTGTGCTGAAATACACTTTTCACATTTCTTTAAACATTGTGGCCCAGATATTCAAAAGGGTTGCACATGGCGCAACAGTGTTGCGCCATGCGCAACCCACTGATGCGCCCCGGCACGATATTCAAATGAGGATTGTGCCTGGCACAAATCCCGATGCGCCGGAGTGCATCAGTAATGTATGTGGCGCAGGTAGGGGGGCGTGTCCATGCATACTCCACACATTCCGATATTCAGCCCGGGATGTGCTGAGTCCATGAATGTGCAATCCCTACTTGCGCCGCACACAGGTGAGCCAAAAAAAAAAAGGAACAACAGCTGGCCACACACAGGTGAGCTGCCATATTGCAGGGCGCAACAGGGCAGCTGCCACCTGTGGGTGGCCACCCGAGCTCCAGCTGCACCTCCGTGGCGGCGCCCCCCCATGCCCGATCGCGGGCATCTGTTTAAAATAATAACGTCCTATCTCCCTGGTGGTCCAGTGGACCTCTGTCAGCCTGATTGCGGGCATTTGTAATAATAAAATAATGTCATATCTCCCTGGTGGTCCAGTGGACCGCTGTCAGCCTGATCACGGGCATTTGTAATAATAAAATAACGTCCTATCTCCCTGGTGGTCCAGTGGACCACTGTCAGCCCGATCGCGGGCATTTGTAATAATAAAATAACATCCTATCTCCCTGGTGGTCCAGTGGATCGATCGCAGCCCGATCGCAGGCATTTGTAATAATAAAATAACGTCCTATCTCCCTGGTGGTCCAGTGAACCGCTTGCAGCCCGATCACGGGCATTTGTAATTATAAAATAAAGTCTATCTCCCTGGTGGTCCAGTGGACCACTCGCAGCCCAATCACGGGCATTTGTAATAATAAAATAAAGCCCTGTCTCCCTGGTGGTCAAGTGGACTGCTCACAGCCCGATCTCGGGCATTTGTATTAAAAACAATGAAGACCAATATCCCTGGTGGTCACGGTACCCCCTCCCACCCGCCCACTAAGCCCTACGCCCGCTCCCCGGGTCAGGGTGACAGGCAGCAACACCACTCACCTGCCACCCGCCGCCTGCTGGCTGACACGTGGAGTGGACTGTCGCCCAGATGGTCCACATCGTGGAGCCAATGGGCATGCAGCCAAGTGCAGGTACTACACGATCGAATATGTGAGATGGATCCATTCACATATCTGGAATGTCAACTCACTGCGATATGGGCTGCCGTATGGCTCATGCTGTGGACAATGGGCTCTCTACGGTGTCGGTTAACAGCGGCGGGCAGCGAGAAGGTGAGCTTCCGCCGTCGCTGACGGGGAGCAAGGCGGTAGAAGCTCCAGTGGGCGGGTGAGAAGACACTGGACCACCAGGGATGAACTTCATTTTTTCAATACAAATGCCCGTGATCAGGCTGCGGCGTCCTCTGGACCACAGGGAGGCTGGGACTTATTTATTATTACAAATGCCAGCGATCGAGCTGCGAGCGATCCACGGACCACCAGTGATGAGACTGTATGTTAATACTACAATAACGCAATGATTAGACTGACAATGAGTCCACTGGACCACCGAGGAGATAGACTTATTTATTAACTACAAATGCCGCGATCGGCTGTGAGCGAGTCCATCGACCACCAGAGGAGATAGTACTTATTTTATTATTACAAATGCCCGTGACTAGGTTAATGGTGGTCCTGAACCACCAGGGATACAAACGTGATTTGTATGCTACTTAAGCCAGCGATCGGCTGTGGGGCACGTGCTGCACTGTGCGGGGGCATCGGTCCCTGGCGGCTGCTGCCTGGCAGGGTGCCAGGTGCAAGTCATTGGGGATCGGCGCACCTGCATGAAAATGTGGCCATAATGACATGCAAATGGCCCCATTTGCACCTTGCATACATTATGGCCCCATTTGCATGTGCACTTTTGAATATCGTGGTTGTTGCACATAGCGCAACGGAACTTGCGCTAGCGCATCCCCCTGCTCCACTCTGGCCACTTGCGCTGGCGCAGTGCCACTGTGCCATGTGCACTGCGGGTGGCCAGGGTGCAATATTCAATGATGCTGTGCCATGGCGCAGCTCTCTTGAATATCGCCCAGTCAACGCCCCTGCACAGCCAAGTTGTGCTGCACCCAGGCTTGTGCCACAGCCTGGCGACTCTGAATATCCAGGCCCATGTTTGTTGTTTTATATATTTTTTTCCTTTTTCATTCACAACCACTGATTATAGTTAGAAAGTTCAGTACTGCTGTTTCCAGCTTGACTGACCTTGTAACGGAGAAAGCATTCAGACCCTCTATGTTTTATTGTTATTCATTTTAATTTATTAATAACCTTTCTTACTTATTTCAAGAGGAAGGAGAAGCCCAGCCCACTCTGCAACACAGTTGTCTTTCAAACAGCAGAGTGTCCACCACTGTGACTACAACTTCTGAACAAAGTAAGCTGATCTTTTACTAGTTTTCAAAGAAACTTGTAAAATAAATGCTGAGACTATAAATGATTTGCAGAGCATACAGAATAGTTTAAAATATAATGGGGCCAGATATTCAAAGCTTTACCCCGGGCTAAATTAGCATTGCCCGGTGGGCAAACTTAGCCAGGAGCACAAAGCAAGCCATATTCAAAAGGAATAGCCCGGGGCAAACAGCTTCTGAATATAGCATGGGAATTAGGCCGGGCAAACTGGGCTGGGAGTGCAGGGCAAACTTAGCCCTGGAATAAGACAGCTCTGAATATAGCAACCAGGAAGTGCAGACCACAACAGCAACACAGTGCACAGCGATGTGAAGGTAGCTAGAGGCGACTTAAGTGGCCAATGTGTGTTCCAGCAAATGCGTAGACCCAGTACAGATGCAGGGAGCAGCCTACGGGAAGGTACAGTGTGCAAAACAGTGTAATATTCCTGGAACCATTTGCACGGAGCTAACACGTTTTCGCGGGATTAGCGTGGAGTTAAGCTGTTTGCCCAGTGCTAAACTATGCCATATTCAAAAGTGACATGCAAATGAGCCTACTCAGGTAGTCTCTGGGCAGACGTCCAGATTAGCATCTCATTATGCCCTGATTTGCATGCAGTTTGCCCAGCATTACTGCAGGGTCCCACAGAGCCACCTGTAGGTCAGTCTGGAGGTACAGGGGCTGGCCAGGCCCGACCACAGCTCCACCTGTAGGTCTGTCTGGCAGTGCATGATGATAGCTGCAGGCTACATGTACACAGTACAGCATAGCATAGCATATTGTACCCCAGGGGAAAACACAGCATAGGCACAGGTGGCGGTGGTGGTGCAGCATGCAACTGTAACACCGTAGGGCATGCTGCAGTGCACAGCAGACACTACAGTAGCAAGGTGGCCAGTAGTGTGTGGGACGCAGCACTTCCTATGGTGTGCAGGGCAGTGACGCTGACTGCACTGTACACAGTGACAGTCCCAATGTGCAGGTGTTTCCTGACGGTGGACATTACTGTTACGCTATTGTGTGATCCACAGATGCTGCACCTGCAGCATGGGATGCACACAGTGACATATTCATGGCCGGCTGTGTGTACTGTGGCATCTGTACAGTTGTGCTGTATGTGGCTGGGGGGGGGGCACGTAGGATCCGACAGGCACACAGGCAGTGGGGTATTCCCACTACTGGCCCATGTGTACTGCGTGCTGTGTCCCAGGCCGGTGGCCACACCTGGGCTGTGGTGAGGTCTGGCCACCTGTACACCCTCCCCTCAATGGCCACCATGCCCACAGTGCTGTCTGTGTGTGCTGGCAAGTGTTGGGCACCACAGCCGTATGGTCTGCAGGTGTGTGCTGTATGGCCACACTACCGTGATGTCCCCTGTGGGCCCAATCACCCCTTACTACCTGTGCATGGCTGGGACCAGTGGCAACTGTTGGCATCATGGTGGTGCCATCAGTGAGCAGCATGTGTCCTCCATGTCTGGCAGTTTCCAAGTGTCATACTCATATGTTAGGGTTGCGCAAGCCACACTAACACTGCGCAAAGCAACAATGTCATGCAAAGCTGTTTGCTTAGGGTTAAGACCTAGGGTTAAGACCAGCTTTTCCTGGGTGGTAATTTGTACCACGCTATGGGTTGCACTAAGTCACGCTAAACACCTTAGCGTGGCTCTAGTCGCTGAATATCTCATTGCACCTGTATTCATGTTCACTTTGCCCCTTGCATATGATTATGGTTTGCCTGGCGCTAATGTGGTTTGCCCGAGCTTTTTGGCCTTTTGAATATAGCAGACCTCGCTAATCCGCTAAAACCCACCAAACATTTTCTGCCTGGCGACCGCTTTAAATATCTGGCCCAATGTAACATCTTTTAGAAATAGAAAGCAAAGATTTTGTTTTGATTATTTCAGAAAGCAAAAGAAACACTCCTGCTGCAGAGAGCACTGTGCAGAGAGACTGAGTGCTTTCTCAGTTACAAGGTCAGTCAAGCTGGAAGCAGCAGTACAGAACTTTTTAAGTGTAATCAGTGGTTGTGAATGAAAAAGGAAAAAAAATATAAAACTGCAAACATGATGTTTAAAGAAATGTGGAAAGTGTATTTCAGCACACAATGATTTAAAATCTTTTTCAACTTTTTTTTTCTTTATAATAAAGTTCTGGAGCAACATAAAATATTGGATGAAACAATTTAAAGATACAGAACGAAAAGCAAGCAGCAAAATACACAAAGATATATAAATATAAAAGGGTTTTCATTTAAAGACTGTTTAAACCACAGTCCATATATTATATGTATATATTGGCCCAGATATTCAGAGCAATTGTGAGTGGTGCGACTGAGTTGTGCCGGCACAAGTGCGGTATTGCACCAAGGAGCTATATTCAGCGGGAGCCAGTGCGCAGTGCAAAATCCTTTGCACCAATGCACAACTATAATGAATACAGGTGCAAGAGCAGGGGGCATTCCCCTGAATATCCAGCACAGTAGCATATTCAACCGTGACTCCATGGTGCTAGTGTGGAGCAAATCGAAGTTGTTCTGAGCAGACTTGTTCCTATAAATACAGGGCGCAAACACACAGACAGCACTTACGCCAGGGGTGTTAGTTAGAGGGAGTGAGTGAGAGAGACAGACAGAGAGAGAGAGAGAGAGAGACACACACACACAGACAGACAGACCAAAGCCCTCACACAGAGGGAGAGGGACAGAGGTGGCGTAGGAGAGGGAGAGAGGGGCAGAGAGAGAGAAAGAGACACACACACACACACAGCCAAGCAGTGCACCAGGGTGGCACACAGCCAGCAGCCAACCACCCAGGGGGACAGTGGACAGCAAGAGCCATGGGCAGTGCACCCTTCATGATGGAGGCAGTAATGAGGGGTGTGAGGGGCAGGAGGAACAACGACATGGCCGAGGAAGGGCCCATCAGTGGTATGCCCGACACAAGTGGTACCGTGCCTGCATCACCTTTGAGAACTACAGTGACACTGAGATTGTGGGCTGGTACTGCCTGAACAGTGCCATTCTGAGGCAGCTCTGTGAGCTGTGCAGTGAGGAGCTGCAGGCATCCACCAAACTGAGCCATGCCATGTCCGTGGAGACAAAGGTGACCGCTGTCATGTGCCTGCTCACCACGGGCACCTTCCAGAGACCAACAGGGGACACCACAGGCATCACCCAGTTGGCCACGTCCTGCCTCCTCACACAGTTCCTCAATGATCTGCTGCCATGTGCTTTGGAATTCATCTGTTTCCCCAGCACATAAGTGGAGCATACAGTAACCATGCAGGACTTCCACAGGGTGGCACGTATGCCTGGCATGATTGGGGCCATTGACTGCACCCATGTGGCCATCCACATGCCACCTGGCCCTGAGGGCGTGGCATACATCATCCGGAAGGGGAGCCCGAGTGTCAACTGCTAGGTGGTGTGCGATTCCACGGGGTGCATCACCAATGTCTGTGCCACACACCATGGGAGTGCACAAGATGCATTCATCTGGCACAGCTCTGTGCTCTGCCACAGGTTTGAACGTGGGGACATCCCCATGGGCCACCTAGTGTGTGAGTGTGGCATGGGCAAAAGGCGATGGGCAGAGCAGACCTGGGGATCGGGGTGGGCAGGGTATGCATAGTGGTGTGGGCGCCAGGGACAGGCAAGGGGCACAGCAGAGAATAGCAGAGGGCTAACCTTGTCAGTCTCCACACAGGTGACAGCACGTATCCACTGAGGCCCTGGCTGCTCACCCCCTACCGGTGCCCATCATCCCCAGCAGAGGAATGGTACAACGAGGCACACGCCAGCGTGCGCAATATCATCGAGCGCATCTTTGGCATGCTTAAAGCATGGTTTCACTCTTGACATGTCCCTCACCTACCACACACACATTCAACACCTCACCTCCGCTGTAATCACCAGGCTGGGGATTCTATATAGACACAAGCACTGCCTACCCCCTCATGCCCTATGTCTCGCTGTATCCTGCTCAGTCCTCTCATTGGTGGACTACGGAATTGTAATCTATGGCACCGCCGACCAAACCGCCCTTCACTGCATCATCCTAGCCCTTAACAGGGCATGTCATCTGGCAACAGGCTGTGATAGATCAACCCACATGTGTGAGCTCTACAAGCTGGCTGGCTGGCTGACATTCGAAGGGAGGCTTAAGTATCACACTTGCCTCCAAGCCAAAAAAATACTTATGAACTTAACACCCAGAGGCCTCCACTCCCTCATCCAGCCAGTCCCACACAGGAGGGCCCCTAGATGCCTTGCAAGTACCTCCCTCCTTGTTCCCCACTGTAGGACCTCTCTAGGACAAAGGTCCTTCTGTTATCGTGCCCCCCTCTGGCTCAACAAACTTCCACCCTCCATCTCTCTGGCCCCTAGTCTGGGACTATTCAAAACTGGTCTCATGAACCTCCTCCTCGATTCTGATGATTGTGGCTGTAGCCAGTACTCCCCCCCCCCTCATCAGAATCCCAAAAGAAGGCACAGTTAAGAATAAAGGTCTAGCTCATCCCCTAACTACATCCTCAGGTCTACGATCTTGCTGTTAATAAACTCTGACTCAGGGCCCTGCGAATGACCCTCCGTATCCGAGACCAGACTTGTCTCACAGCTATGACACAGGGTCTTCTCTGGCCCTTGAGGCGGTAACTAATAGGTAATGTAAAAAAAAAAATACTGTACTGTGTAACCAATGTAAAACTGTCATTAAATTTATTTATTTATTTATTTATTTATTTATTGCAATTGTTTCACCAGGAAAGGCACACTAAGCAAAGCGATGCTCATCGGTCGACCTGGGGGAAAGGGTACCTGGGAGAAAGCACGCAGATTATCACAATAGAGACACATTAATTAGAAGTACATATTTACATGTGCAATAAATACATTGAACAGATGTATTGTAGCTTGGAAATGTAATGTTTGTGCTTTTCTGTACTGACGTGGAGCCTTTGCAAAGGAGTCTATGACTCAAAGGATTGTAATTGCGATTTCTCTCAATAAATAAATAAAAAAGGGGGGGGCCACTGTGGAGCCCGAGCAAGATGGCCGCAAATTGATCAAGCTCTGAGTCTGGCGTAAATAATATACTTGGTAACCTTTTATTATCTGAAGAGAAGGCACACTTAACTACAATATAACTGTTCTGGAATGCCTCCAGTCTAAGATGGGGAACACCCCCGAAGAGATAAAACATCTGGGGATGGCACTAAAAGTAAAACCGTCTCCGGATCTTCTACCAACACGCGGCCTATGCAGGGCCAGGAGCCTATACCAGAAGAGGGACCTCAGGAAGAAACACTCCAAACGCTAGGAGTAAAAATGAATCGTATGACAGCATCAATCTCGGGACTGGCTGATAAATTTGATGCTCTTACAAATAGAGTGGTCCAGGTTGAAACAAAAGTGGAAACAATCACTACAGTTACAGCGGATTCAAAAAAAAAACCTCAGAAGCAGCCTTAGGAGCGGTCAATCTGGTGATTAAGGAGAATACACCTCTCCGTTCCCGTCTTGAAACCTTAGAGAATCAAGTGAGAGCAAACAATCTTAGACTTCTCGGTCTCGAGGAAGGCTCTGAAGGGGACCACCTTATGCTGTTTGTACAAGACTGGTTGGTACAGCAACTCGGAGATGAAGCCGCTCAGCTGGTTAAGAAGTTTCAGAAAGCTTACAGAGTTACACCTCGGGGCCGCCAAGACAACACTGATGCTCCGAGGACTGTAGTGATCTCTACAGATGGTGTTGGAACAAGAGATCACCTGATTGCTCTAGCCAGAAGAAAATGAGTCCTGCTGCATGATGGCTAGCTGATACAGATCTTTCCAGACCTGTCCTATGCTACGCGTCAAAAAAGGAAGCGTTTTGACGGAGCTCGAGCCATGCTAAGAGAGGCGAGCATTCCTCACGGCCTAGTGTTTCCAACCCGTCTTCGCACAGTGCACCGCAGTAAAGTTTATGTCTTTTCAGACGCTGAAGAGGCCCAGAAGTGGTGTCGAAGACACGCCGTTCATCGACCTCAAGTCTCAATGGAGGGTAATTCATCTTCAGAGGAAGATATTCCTTGAACTGAGCCTGGTACCTCCTCTTTCTTTATAAAGTACTCCTTGTTTAGAGGAGTGAAGAGGGGACAGGGGGTTTGTTTTTGTCCAGAGTACACTGTTTCTTTCTTTTGTTCTGGAGATGGTTAAAATGCATACGCTTTGGTGGACTAGAGACTTTGGATCTTTACCCTCTTTCCTCTGATATTGCTATATTTTGCCAGTTAAGAAGTTTTGTTAAAATCAGGGCATATATATATTAAACATAAAGATAGTTAAAACAGACGTGTTTATAAGCATCTTAGTTAGTGGTTCAAACTACTATGTTTTACAAAAAGTAAGGAAATATTTCTTTACTAATGGGGTGCAGCCTGTTAAGGTTATGGTTTTAATAGTAATAGCCCTGTATTAGAGAAAGGATCAATGTTTGTTATAGCACTAAATAGTGCATATTTTAAGTTGTAACATGGTGGACTTTTCTTTCCTCTTTTTAGAGAGGAATAAATACTGGACTTTAAACGACTATATGATATAAATCACCATGTAGGTCATGGGTTCCTTCAAAGCAATTGTAATTTTAAAACAGTTGTTTGAAACCTTAGTTAAACCCCTTACTGACGTATTTTTTAACATTCAGTGGACCTACTGAGAATATTAAGAGGAGTAGCGCCCTCATAGGTTAATAATTACTCATAATTGTAATACTGAATGTTGGAAATTAACTGTATGTCTGATGGATTAATGAATTAACATACAGTATAAAAAAAATAAAATAAATAATAATAAAAAAAAATGGTTCCATTGCCTAGACAGGTCAGGCGGTGCCCTACAGTACAGCCCCTCAAAAGCCTGTGGCCTATTCCTGGCCTGCTGCATACTGCACAACATAGCCATTGACCGTGGGATAGCTGTCAAGGCTGATGAGGATGACAGTAGTGGGGAATAGGAGGCAATGGGCAGGAGGGAGAGGACAGCCACCCCTGGGTGGAGGGACCCCCAGCTGTTCCAGCAGGCGCGACGCCACTGGGACACCATCGCACAGGAGCACTATGGTGCACTCAGGTAGGTGATGTGGTACATGCATGGGTACACATACAGATACAGCACACATGCAGGGCGTGTATGGCAACGGGCATGCACATACAGAGGCATGAGGCAGGGGTAGGGGAGTCAGTGGCACACAACCTCACACAGCAACACACACACACACACACCCACACACCCACACACCCAGGTGTTGGTATGTGGCATGAATCAGATGCATTGCACCGGTGCACATGTGCAACCGGTGCTAGACTGCCCTCATCATGCCCATGCCACATGGTCCAGCAGCCAGGCAAGCATGCACACAGGCAGCATGCGGCGTGACACACAGGCCGACGCCAGCGGGTAGGCACAACACACCGCCCATGTGCACAGGCAGCAGCTACAGACTATGGTCAGGGCAGCCCACACATCAGGACCACTGCATAGAACCATGGCCACCACGGCCTTGGGGGTGGCCACACCAGGGCCAATTGGCAGCCACAGGCTGCGCATCAGCCATTGGGGTGTTTTGCAACAGTCCCCCAGGGGTTGAACCATGGGACTGCAACCGTGTCCGCTTGGGGGTGTGCAGGCACCCAAACAGGCCAGCCCCGGGCGTGCCTGGGATGCCTATATCAGAGCCCAGCGTCGACTGTGTTGGGGTCACCCAATGCCAGATTCATGGGGTGGATAGCGCACTGCGGGGGGTCACCTGTTCATGGCCACGCCCTGTGGCAGCCAGCAACGCAAAGCCATCCATAATCGCAGTGGCAATGCGATCCAAGGATGCAGTTGTGGCCTTCTGCAAGTGCTGCATCCCTGCCAGGATCTGCGCAGTGCCCCTTTCCTGCTGCTCAGCTAACTGGCGCACCTCCACACGCAGTGCATGCACCACAGTGGCAAGCAGCACCTGTTGCTGAATGGGCCTTCGCAGCAGACAGGCATGCTCAGCCAGCCGGTTGGTGTCCTGGGGCTCCCGGGTGGGATGCCAATCCTCTTGTGGTGGCCGGCCACACTGCACAGCCCCCTTCTCTGGTGGATGCTGCACAGTGGGGTCTGCAGGGGGAATGGGCACAGCAGGTGCACCGGAGGTGGACCCTGTGTCTGGCTGCCTGGTGGCACCTATGGCCTGCTGCTGTCACCCGTCTGGCTGCTGTACACTGCCCAGCGCCTGCGCAGCCACACCACCACCACCACCACCACAGGACACAGCCAGGGCAGTGCACACCACTGCACCCGCAGTGGTGGCGGGCAGCTGTTCCGCTGTTGGAAGAGCGCTGGGCATGGTGCCTGTGTCAGATGCCAGCAGGGGCGTCTTGCCCACAATGTTGCCCATGCTGTCCAGGATCAGTGTGATGTCATCATCGGAGTTGGACCCTGCCCTGATTTGTATCTCTGTGCATAGGACACCAAAGCTAGCATCCTGCAGGAACACATCCAGGGCCTCGTCCGACCCCAGGTCCAGGACATCCAACTGCACATGGTGCTGAACTGCAGCCTGTCGGGCCCCCGGATGCCAGTGGAGGTGGACGGCTGGTCCTCCGGGGCCGTACAGCATCCACGGTTGTTGCTGCTGCTGCTGGCACCCCATCAGCTGCACGGAGTCATGCTGGTGCTGCAAGAAAAAAAGGCATGTCAGTGATGCAATGCCCACATGTGCCCCTCCATTCACTGCTGCTGCATGTGTCCTGCAGCATGGCATGTGTGTGGGTGTGCACACATGCACATGACATGCATGCCCGCCGCATGTACGCCAGCATGCCCGTGTATGCACCCTCCATGCCACCGGCTGTGTGTGGCTGACATACTTACCATGCAGTGATGGGCTGCCACCCGTCTGAAGTCCTCCTCCAGGCACACCCTCCACTGTGGAGCAGTGTATGGTGGCTGCCATCAACTCCTTCTGCGACGTTAGTGTGGGTACATCCTCAGATCCTCCGGTGGCTGTATGGGATGCCTGGATGTCCGCCACCTTCTCCTTAATCTGCCGCTTGTCCATTCCCACCATCTTCTGGCACTCCTGTGCCAACTGCTGGTTGCTGCCATGCTGGTTCACGTAGGTTGCTACCTCCTCCCATGCACCAGCCCTGGCCTGTGGTGTGCCTGTGGCACCACTCAACAGGGGCTCCTTGTCCAGGTAGGCCTCAAACAAAGCATCAGTCTCAGCCTTTGTGAAGTTGTGCCTGCACTTCTGTGCAGGCCTCCGCTCCTTGCTCTCCTCATGTGCCGACATGTTATTGCCTGTGAACATGGACAGCACAGTGTGACAATGGAAGCATCTCCCTGGTCCATTTCTACAATGCAGTGCTGTTGGCTCCCAGTGGGTTGCAGCGGCATGCACAACTTCTCTGTCAAGGTTACAATACCGGTCCATGGCCTGTGCTGTTCCGTGGCACTTATAAGGCACAACGCATGCAAATGAGGTTAGGCGCAACAGTAATGACATGCTAATGCACCCACTGCACCACGCATTGGCTGATGAGCTCATTTGCATGTGGTGTCTGAATACCACGATATTGCGCTGTGCGCAATGGGATTGCACCAGAGCAAGTCACGATGGTGCAATGTGCATGCATGCGAGGTGTGCAGGCCCGCAGTGTGCATGCGTGCCATGGCATCATGGTGTCAATTGTGCACTGTGCACGGATAGCATGATGCAGTGGCATTGCACATGTTGTGCATGGGCCAGCTACATGCATGGCCAAGCATGGGGTGCCATACCCTATTGGGCACATGCGCAATCCTGGCGACCCCTAACCCCTGGGTCAGACCAATGACCCTGCGTAGCCACGTCCATTCCACACATCCCCGGCACTGTGCAATGGGTGTGCACTGCACATGCTCCCATGCATCACGTGGCAGGTGCATGGTGAGGACACATGCCTCTCCTGCCACCATTTTCACCGCCGAATGCGTTGTGTTTACCATGGCACAGGCAAGATGCAGGAGGGCCCAGAACTGGACACAGGTCGAGTTGGCCAACTTGGTGGCCTGTGTGGAGCCCCATGCCTCCCATCTCTTTGGGCAGGTGCCCCTGCAGCTGGCCAGGGGCATCGTGTGGCAGGACATAGCCGATAGCCTGGAGCACAGGATAGGGGTGCCCAGGACAGGTGAACAATGTCGCCACCACTATGGGGACCTCATGCGATGGGACCCAGAGCACCTGAGGAGGCTACAGGCATGCACCAGGTGAGGGGCTGTGCCACAGCCAGGTAAGTAATCCCATGTTGCATGTCTGCCCTGGTGCTGTACTGTGGTGTTGGCTTGTCTGCCTGCCATGCCCTGCAGAGGGGTACACTGTCATCGTGCGCATCATGGGTGGCATTGCCAGATTCCATTTGCATTGTGATGCAGCCGTTCAGCTGTGCGGGATGTGTTGGGCAGGGGCACACCCTGTGCACAGGGGTAGGGGTGGGGGGCAGTGCTGTGGTTGGGTTCCTGATGTGCACCTGTTTTCTTTCCATTCCCAGGACCTGAGGACCATTGGGGGCCCAGGCTGCAGAAGCACAGCAGGCCGCAGTGGCCGTGGTGGAGCAGGACTGGCACCAGCAGTGCGGCAGATGGCAGTTAGGCACTGTCGTGGTCCTTTGTACTGTACATGGGGGGGGGTGGCAGGGGAAGTGGGTGCAGGCATGGCTGCATGTGCCATGTGCTGTGGCAGCTGTGTGTGTCGCACTGTGCGTGGTGCATGCTGCTGTGGTGTATCCATTGGACACGTGTGCCAGCTGTTGGTGGGGTGGGTGTGCGCCTGGCTGCCACTGTTGTTGCTGTGGTGCAGCTGGTGCACTGTGCCATGTGACTGTCATTGCACAGTCGTGTGGCCATTGTATGGCATGGACCACCTCTGTGCACTGTCGTGGTGCACCGCATTGCTGGCTGGCATTGGCCCACCCCCCCCGTGGGTGGCCGTTATGGGCCCTTCAGGGGTGTGTGTGTTCCCACTGGCCATTGCGCACTGTTGGTGTGCATGGTTCCTTGGGATGTTGCACTAATCACCTGTCCTGTCCCTTGTTCTAGGTGTCCAGCGGTGAAGACCACTTAGGTCAATGATATCCAGACTGGTGCCTCTCCTTGTGGCCTCGACAATGCTGGAGGTGGTTGTGCAGATCCACAGAATGCTGGTGGTCAAGCGGAGGCAGTGTCTGAATGCCATGGTGGTCTGCTGGGGCTGCCATCAGTTTGGCCCCTGTTTTCCCCTGTTTCCCCTACTGTATCTACCCCTACAGTCCCCCATCCGACTGTACAGTCCCTGTTCCCTGTCCCCTTCCCTCGCTAATACCTTCCCTTTCCCAGCCCCTGGCTACTGTACATAGTTCTTTGTAATATATATTTTTCTGACTTACCTGTCTATGTCTGATTTGCAGGTGACTTGAGGAGCCATGCTGCAGTGGCCCGGTGTCCGTCCGCGTGGTGTGCACGTGGAGGGGCACGTGTTGTGCTTCTGTGGGTCACTGGTGTGTGCTGTGGTGTGTCCCACTGTGGTGGTGTCCATCCCCTGGGTTGGTGGCTGTGCCGTGGGGTGCCCATGGGCTAGCTGTTCTTGCTGTGTGGTGGGTGTGTGTATGGTGGTGGTGGCACGCAGCCATGGTCATTGGTCAGGTACTGTCTGCACGCTGTGTTGGGGCCCCTGCTTGGCATTGTGTGGCTTGTCCCATGTGGTCTACCATGCTACCTGCCACCCAGCATGTTTAGTGCCTACTGTGTGGGCTTCCTGTGTGTCTGAGTGTGCTTGACTGCATGGTCCTGGGTGTGGCCTGCTATGGTCTGGGAGGGAAGGCGTGGGCAGCGGCCTGTGGGGGGGCTCCTTTGGTGGCCCTCCATTGGCCATTGGCACCCCTTGTTGCCTGCTCTCTGTGCCACTGTTGTGTTTTGGGGTCACATGTCTGGGTGCCTATGTGCGCCCTGCTGGTGGAGGCCTCCTGTGGCCTGTCACTGTGCTTCCATGCCTCTGTCCCCAGGTCTGTTCTCTGTGCCATGCCCCCCTCTATTGCTCTGCTGCTCTGCTCCCACAGTTGTGCTGGAGCATCTCTTTTTGCACCATGGCGCAACTCTGCTTGCGCCTAGGCGCAGCTCTGTTTGCGCCATGGCGCTACTCTACCATATTCAGCTGGGTTGCGCTGGTGCAGTTCGGCCTGTGCAACCTCTGAATATGGCTCCTGCTGCGCCATGGTACATCGGATTTGCTCTGCACCGGACCTTTGCCGGGCTTTGGTGCATTTCTGAATATTTGGGCCAGTAAGTATAACATTATGTCTTTATTACAGATAAGTAACTGCATTTCATGGCAAGTACTAAGAAAACATATTTAAAAGTAAAGACAAGCCTGGTAATTATTGTCAGTTCTAAAGAAGAAAATATAAAGAAAATTTAAAAATGTAATAAATGTAAAATATTAAAACTGTATATATTTAATTGCAGAAATCTTCATAAAGCCCTTTGAAAAAGCACTTTTACATGCGAAACGTCAGGGTGAATTTACAAGAAAAATAAACTGATGGATGGATAAATCTGACATTCTGGTGACCGTGTGAAGTTTTTTTTTTGCACCTTACACATCTACTTTGGGACTGTCCTGGTACTTGGCTGAGATAATGACTGCACAACACTGTGGAGTCCCAATAGGACTAACACATGTCTGTAGTTTGTTATTCTCTGTTTAGCTGGTACGAGTAGTAGTAGTAGTAGTGTATTTTATTCAAAACCATGAAAGGGAGATTACTCAATTGAGCAGTGCTCATTTCCAAGGAGGTCCCATATACTGTACATACATTCCGTCACCATTCATTAATTTCATCATTAACCATACGATAGAGAAATTCAGTACAGTTCATAAAAGCACAGCTTGGAAGGCCTATACATAGAGATATTAATTAACATAATAAATACAAAGTGATAACATTTTTAGGATCAGTAACAATTTTATCTCAGATGAATGCAATCAAGT
Source organism: Neoceratodus forsteri (assembly GCA_016271365.2). Taxonomy (NCBI): domain Eukaryota; kingdom Metazoa; phylum Chordata; order Ceratodontiformes; family Ceratodontidae; genus Neoceratodus; species Neoceratodus forsteri. Next base: position 430,539,447 of record CM057452.1, read on the forward strand.
TATTGCAGTAATACAACATGCCTGGGGTCTGACAGCCAGTTCCCTATACAATTGTTTTATGTAGCCTATCTATGTCTTATTATTAGTGCCACGTAGGCCCACAGGAATTGAGTTCCATGCTACAGCACCTCTGTACACAATTGATGACCTCCCAATTTCTAAGCGACACTTTTTAACATAAAATGTAATGCCTTCTGCTGATCACAGACATTGTTTAATTGGTCTAATCCTAAACAGATCTTGAATATATTTGGGTACATTGTTTTTTGAGACTTTAAGCATAAATAATGAGATATGCAATTCTCTCCTAAGTTGGAATCTGGGCCAGTTTAATGCTTGATAAAAATGACAATGATGGACCCTAAAAGGGGCATCCAAAACATATCGTGCAAGTCTATTATAAAGTACATCCAGCTTATCAAGCCACATTTTAGGAGTCCCAGAGTATAACAAGTCCCCATGATCTAGAAATGGAATAATAATGGAGTTTATCATTCTCAGTCTTACATCCTGAGACATGTATTTTTTTTAGGGCTCCTAATTTATTATTAGTTTTACTTAAGATCATATTAACGTGTTCATTCCATTTTAATGAACTATCTAACCACATTCCAAGATATTTTTAGCTGGTGACCTGTTTAATTGCTTTCCCATTAATTGTATTTATGTCCAGAGTTTGACTACAGTTTTATTAAACAATACAGTTTGGGTTTTTCCTGCATTAAGTTTCATTTGATGAACCCTGAAAAAACTCTGTACTTCTTGCCCGCATTGGGGACATTGAGCTCAGCCCTGGGTCTCTTGCCCTTCCCTCGCGCACACCACCTTTCTACTACCATACTCCTGATATAAGGTCTAAAAATTGCACACATGAACATCCGAAGTCTCCACCCTAAAATGGCTGAACTTGAGGTATGGGCCATGCAGATGTCTCCCAACGTCTTATGTATCACAGAATCCTGGCTCAAACCAACTGTTAAACAACACGAGGTAGCTCTACCTGGGTATAACTGCCTCAGAAATGACAGGTTAGGTAAGAGGGGAGGTGGTATCCTTATCTACTTTAGGTTCGATTTGGATGTACTCGAGCTCCCTTCTCCTGATGTAAGTTTATTTCCTGCTGAATCCCTTTTCATCTCCATAACATTTGGAAATGTCAAGAAACTCACCACTGGATGTATATACTTGCCACCCAATTAGAGCTCCCCTAGGTCTGCCCCCCCTTTCTCACCTGTCTTGTGAATCTCCCTAGCCATGACCTTATCCTGTGTGGCGACTTTAATATTGACTGGCTCCACACTGATGCAGACAAGCTGTGTGCCTCACTCACTGACGCTAACCTGGCACAACTCCTACAGGATCCTACCCAACACAACTCCAAGTCTGGAAAACATACCCTACGTGACTGGATAGTTACTAACTGCCCCTTGAAGATAAAAGCTGCTGGTGTCCTCCCTGACTGTATCAGCGACCATTCACCCACTTTCTGTGTTTGGAGGAACAATTATCCCCACCCACCCGCCAAGGTCTCAATGGTTCGGGCTATGTCTAGGTTTGATGTAGGCAGCTTTTTACATCCATCAGTAATGCTGGATGGTGCCCCATTAATACCCTTCCTGATGTAAATCTAGCCCTGAATTTCTTTGTCTTGACCCTCTCTCAAATTATTAATTACCATGCCCCTCTGAAAAAATGTAGATCAAAGGGAGTCAAAGCTCCCTGACTCACTAAGGATATTAGAACGCTTATGTCCCTCCGTGACAAAGTCTGGTGGACCTATAAAAAGAATGGACTCCCTCAAGACTGGCAAGTCTACAGGCAGTTCAGAAACAAGTGCAAAAATTCACTCCATAAAGCCAAACGTCTCCATTACCAGGTCCTTCAAATGGAGCACCTTTGCAACTGAAAAGAATTCTGGAGGCAAGTTAACTCCTTGGTAAAAGAAAAGTCTGCAGATTTCCCTTGCTCCATAGTTGTCAGTTGTGCCACCCTTGCTGACCCCATGTCCATCGCTTCCGGATTTAACAATTTTTTTACGGATCTTCACAAGTATACTTTGCTCTTCCATAACCCCCCTTCTGTTCCCCCTTACCAAACACCACCAAGCTCCACTGGTGCTCAGCCTGCTTTCCATCTGAAATTGACCTCCCTCAAAGAGGCGCAGAAGCTTTTCTCCAACTTAAAATCAGAAAGCTCCCCTGAACATGACACACTTGAGCCAAAATTTCTTACATTAGGTGCCTCTGCGCTCGCTTGTCCTGTCTGTGACTTGTTCAATTGATCATTCCTCTCTTGTACAATTCCTGATAAGTGGAAAGTGGCGGTGGTCGTTCCGGTGCATAAAGGAGGGCCCAACAATGCAGTAGAAAACTATAGACTGATTTCCATCCTCTGCCTGTTAGCCAAACTTCAAGAGCGAATAATGTATAACCACATTCAGGACTGTCTGGAATACCACAATTTACTTTCCATATGTCAACATGGCTTCCGGAGGAATCACAGCACCCTAACAGCCCTGATAAAAGTTACCACTGATATATTCCATGCGATGGATCAAGGCTTTGTTACCAGTGCCATTTTTGTTGACCTCACAAAAGCATTTGACCTGGTCAATTATGGACTTCTCCTCTAACAGCTACATGTCCTTGGACTCAACTCTGGTGCTCTAAACTGGGTTAATAACTATCTGTCCTGTCATTCTTAAAGGGTTAAATGGGCTGGGTCAGTCTCTGACCTAAGGCCCTTCACTCATGGTGTCCCTCAGGGATCCATTTTGGGTTCTCTATTATTCTCTCTTTTCATTAACGACCTGCCCAATTTTTGTGGAGGGGCTTCCGTGCACCTCTATGCAGATGATGAAATCATCTATCGCTCCTCCACTGATATTGATTAAATTAGCAGAGAACTTGCATCTGACTTTGCTTCCCTTGAGGACTGGTTCAGTTGCAATCACCTCGTTCTTAATACGAAAACTACTAAAAGTATGGTATTTACTCATCGACCCTCCATCAAGTCTCCTCCCCCCCACTTAGCATTAGCTCGAACAATGTTGATATGCTTGAGTGTGTCCAGTCCTTCAAATATCTGGGTATCCTGTTGGACACTGCTCTCACCTCTAGCCTGCATGTCTCCTGTGTCACCAAATCCTTGTACCAGAAACTTGGTCTCCTTTATCACATCTGTCCCTTCCTTTCCTCTGCCTCCTGCCATAAGATAGCTACTGCAACTCTCCTGCCACTCCTAATGTATGGAGCTCCGTTACTACTCTCTGCAAATTCCTCCTCCCTGACCCTTCTCACCCAGGCTTATCATAGGGTAGGGAGATTTGCCCTTGGGGCAAATGCCTGCTCTCACCACTGCGATGTTCTCTCCTCTCTGGGCTGGCTACCGTATGAGGCAAAACTGAAGTATTCCTCCTTGAGCTTCATGTTCAAGCTTGTCCATACATTCACACCCCCTTGCCTCCGTGAGACTATACGACTAAGACAAGCTCCCCACGCCCTACGATCTGCCTCACTCCCACTTCTAGTTGCTCCAAAACTATGTCTGGCCACTGCCTGTAGGTTTTTCTCTTTTGCGGCGACATCAGGCTGGATTTCCCTCCCCACCTTTGTCCTCTCTTGCTCCTCTCTCTCCACATTTCAATCCAATCTGTATGCCTCACTCTCAGTCACTGTATCCTGCTGCTGCTTCCGCTGATCATTCACCCTTCCCTTCCCCCTTTATCCCTGCCCCTCACTGAACTCTGTGCTTCTCCACCAGCTACATCTATGCATTCTGCCCTACAGCCATGCATTCTGCCCTGTATCCCCCTCTTCCTCATTGTCTGTCCCCCTCCCCTTTCCCCTCCTCCCCTTCTTCCTTTAGCTCTTAATTGCTACTCTACATTTATTGTATATACATTTGAAATGTTGATTGTTTTTGAAGTACTCATTCCTTGTTTGACTCATTTTTGTAAATAACTGTATGCTGTATCTCTATATTTTTTGTCATTGTTTATGCTGTACCTCAATGTCTGCCATTGTACTTGCTGTATCTCCTTATCTGCCATTGTATTTTGTACCAATGTATTTTTGCAATTGTCTCTCTGCTATTTTACCAAGACCCTGGGTTGACTCTGAAAAAGGGACTGTATTGACTCAGTGGACCTACCTAGTCACCAAAACTCAAATAAATAAATAAATGCAAGCTAGAGCTTACTTTGTATAAGTTCAACAGATCTTTCTTCTACATATAACACCATGTCATAGACTTATAGATGATATTTAACCTCCATATCACTAAAGCACAGGCCGTTAACATATATATTAAATAGTAATGGCCCCAAGATTGAACCTTGGGGCACTCCTGATTTCATCTTGGCTGATGGGGAACAATGGGATCCTAACAAGGTTTTGGAGTGTGCATGTGGGGTTTGGAGAGATGCATTGAACAGACACAATTTAGATATTTGTTCTGTCCTTGCATCCTGTTACGGATGCTGCACACTGCTATTCTTTCAAACTGCTCACCAGTATGCAGCCTCACTTCTGTTATGTTACTCAATGCAACTCATTGCCTGTAGTTGTTATTGAGGGAATGTGTATGGCAACCCCATAAAGGCAGGTCTAGAGAATCGACTGTTTCTTTGCCAAACTAATCTTCAAGTAGTACTGAACCAACTAAAGGTTGTAAAAAAAAAAAAGAGTTTCGCCTTTACATACAAATTCTATCTGCCATTCTAATAAATGTGTTAAGATCTGTAACTTAATTACAAATCACCTGGAAGCCATTAGTCAATCGTAGCAGGCTGGTTAGATTTAGAGAAGAATATGGAACCCATGTGAGGGGGAAGACTATCAGTGGTGTGGGCTGCAATGGTATTACTACTACTAAAATTAGGAAAATTGCAGCCCCTGCCATTGTAAGCCCAAATATCATGCTTTTGAATTTGTGTATACAATCCAGAGTGATACCCATGAAATGGGAAAATTATATAATGACTCCAGTTTATAAATCTAGTGATAGAAAATCAAGTGATAACTACGGATATTGATTTTGCCCATGTTGACTGAATTACTACAGAAGTTAAATGTTGACAACTTTTGGGGAAGTTAGAGGAGAACTGTTTGTTAGCTGCATAATAACATGACTTTAGGTGTGGTCATGGGGCAGCAACAACCTTGGCGAGTAGATGTGCTGTAAATTTTAAATTGGTCGGCAAAGTTCCAGCAAATACACGTGCTACGCACTTTACGAAGAATTCACAAATTCTGCAGGATGGCCCATGAAATGCCAAAATCACTTCACAAATTGCTATGCAGTTAACATCACAAATTTCGCAGGTGAACTTGTGTTTTAATTCCACCCAAGGTGAATTGGCTGGCAGGCAGCAGCAGCACTGCTTGCAGCAGTAGCGAGGAAAGCTAAGGATGACTGATAAAGGACAGCAAGTTGACGTATTATGTTTTGATTTCAGCAAGGTGTTCGACTTGCTCCCATACAGGAGGCTAGTCAAAAAAACCTGGAGGACCTGGGGTTGGAGAATGGGGAATGGAGACAAACATACACAGCGAATGAACAGCAGCATCACCATTGTCAGGCAGGCAGCAATAGCAGTATTAATTTCTGGTTCAGGAAAAATGTTCGCAGATGGAAGCAACAGCGGCTATGGAGGGACTCAGTCCGGGAGGGCGACTTATGACACAGTGCTGCAGCAGCAGCACCCCCATATTGGCAGGTGGGCAGCATTAGCATTACTAATTCTGGTTCTGGAGAAATGTTTGCAAGTGACAGCAACACTGGCTGTGGAGGGACTCTGTCCGGGAGGGTCGGTGATGACACAGCACAGCAACAGCATCGCCACCGTACTGGCAGGCAAGCAGGCAGCAACAGTATTATTAATTTCTGGTTCCAGAAAAATGTTCACAAGTGACAGCAACAATGGCTGCGGAGGACCTCGGATTGAGAGGGCGACTGATGACACAGCGCAGCCACAGCAGCACTGCTACCACCATATTGGCAGGCAGAGGCAGGCAGCCATAGCATTTCTAATTTCTGGTTCTGGAGGAATGTTCATAAGTGACAACAGCATTGGCTGTGGAGAGCCTCAGTCCGAAAGGGTGACTGATGACAGTGCAACAGAAGCAGTGCCACCGTGTTGGCTGGCAGGCAGCAATAGCATTGCTAATTCTGGTTCTGGAAAAATGTTCACAAGTGACAGCAACAACGGCTGTGGAGGGACTCAGTCTGAGAGGGCGACTGATGACACAGCACAGCAGCAGCAGATTAGCAGCATAAATAATTTCTGGTTCAGTATACATTTTTGGGAAGTGAGAATCTTATATATAGTGCTTGTGCATCATTTATGTGCAATAAAGTGATTGAGAAGTGGGGCTGTGGATGGACTCAGTCCCAGAGGGTGACTTGCAGAGCACACCTAAGCCATGTTAACACAGCTACCTTTGTACTGCAGCAACTTGAGAGCACAGGTTGTGGTGGTACAAAAGTGGCCATGTGGACACATACCGTAGCATGGTAAGTTGTCCTGTCATCCTCTCCCTGAGTCAGAGCAGTAGTAGGGATACATTCCAGAGCAAGTGGCTTAAGAAGCCATGTGGACAGGCTCCAGCACACAGTGCAAGTTCCCAGCTTGAGTTGTTGACCGCCTCAAAACTGACGGCCCCATTGCATTGGTGCTGAGAGACGGGCCATATAAATGCACTGAGTGACAGCTGATGGTCTTGGGTGGTCTGGGAAACAGCAAGATTAAAAAGTAGCGGAAGTGTATCAGCTGTGTAAACAGGACTTGAGACAACTCTGCTTTAATTACAGCAAAACCAGTAGTGAGAGAAGAGAGAGCTGAGAGAAACAGAACTGATAGTATAGAGAAGAGACTGTTTGAGTTTGAGGTACACTGAGCAGTAAGGGAACAAGAAGATATGAGAAAGATGGCAGCAATCATAGAAATTAGGATTCAGGATCAGGATAATAGAGGACAAGATAGAGTAAGATATTAACTACTAAGACTTAAATGTTTTCATATTTTTTTGTTTTTTTTGAACACTAAACAAACAGGTTATTTTTATGAAAGGAGATGACAGCAGATAGTATTTTGAATAACTATGGCTGGGGTGGAACCGAAAATGCACCACAACAGAGTTCCATCATCTGCTCTAAAAACAGACATTGGCTGGCTAGCATGGTCTGCAGCGTATCCTCCATTGATGCCACTCAGTGACTCAGGTCCCTCAACTTGCCGTGGAGTTACACCACATATCCTTCTGTGGAAGACACTGAAGGGGGGGGGAGGAGGATCTACAGCTGGTGTCTCAGGTGCCCCCCCCACAGCACGAGTCTCGCTAAAGGTCACACTTCCCTCAGACAAATGGGCACTTCATTGCCTCTTCCTGTGCTGCCCCGCTGCAGCACATGAGGAGTAACAGGAGTCTCAGCAGCCCTCTCTGCAGCCTTATAGTATTCCTCCCACTGATGCCGGTGCTTGTTGTTGATGTGGGTATGCTGCCCACCAGTTCCCAAGTGGCTGCCCCTTTTACCCTGGCAAGCTACCATGTTGCATGTTTTACATGTAACCCCTAGATGGCGCTATCCCAGGGGCTACTACCCCTGCCTGATTTGCCACTAACAGGTTGAGGGGCCTGGATCCAATGGTGGGTGCCTCCACCCAGAGGTCAGGGTTTGCAATAGTTAAACTTACTTGGTCACAGCCCTCTGGGACACTGCAACCCCCCTTTCTTCCCACTAGTGGCCCACACACTATATCAGAATTACCTTCACAGTATACACTTACCCCCAGGGCTGGTTCAGGCACTGGGACCTCCTGTAAAATAAGATACAGTGCAACAATCACAGTACAATACTTTAACATAGAACAAATACCTCAGGCAGTATAACTTTGCTGAAACAAGCAGCTCGGATTTATTTAGGGGAATATAACAAGGACAGGGAAATCAGGTTAATTAGCTTATCCTTTACTCATCTACCTATGACTCTGTGCAAGGCCTATCCCTACCAGTTACTGTCCCTGGGTACCCAAGCCCTAGTGGCTAGTCAAACCGTGGCAGCTGGTAGGGGCCCTTTCCCACAGAGAAAAGAAAAATTAGTTTAAACAGTCAGCAGTACAGTGATTCCATTTGGTTCAATGTGGCAATTCAACAGGAGCGACCCTGAATTAGTACTCACGACCTCCAAACAAGATAGGGTCCTTCAACGTCAGCAGGGCTACTCTTGAGCTCCAGAGACTCCTCACACATTTATATGGCAAACTGCAACAGGCAAAAGTCCTTTAATGGCAGCAGGATTCACTTGAGCTAACCAAGCCTCCTCACACATTTATATGGTGAACAGTAACAGGCAAAGTCCTTTAATGGCAGCAGGATTCACTTGAGGTACACAAGCCTCTTCACACATTTATATGGTAAAACGAGAAGTACTATACCAGGCAGGCTGCTTCTCTATCCCGATCGCAATTACTGCACAATACCGGAGAACACGCAGATTCAGTTCCTGACAGACCGAGTGCAATTCAGCAATTTCTCAGTCTTCTACAGGGTGAGCCTAGTTTCTACTCTTCAGATATCCTTTGATTCTCTTCACAGGATGGATTCAGTCCTAACAAGCAGTTACACAAGCTGCAGACCGGAACTCTGGGCCTTACACGTTTCCCGACTAAAACTGCACACTGAAAAAGCACAGGGCTCCTTCCTTCTTCACTGCCAGAGCTCAACTGAAACTCCAACAGACAAAACCGGGCACTTCCTTTGAGTTCCTCCCAGTTCTTGACTGGATTGGCTGTCACTCACAATAGACTGCTCCTGTTGGTCCAAAAAGGCGCCGAAGTCTAAACTACATCTCCCAGAGTCACTGCCCATACAATCCTCTTGTGGCTGGCTCAGATTATGAGTCCAAGTTCTGATTAGGTCAGGCACCATTTTAGAGGCTAGCTTACCCACACTGATTGGTCCAGTTCAGCAGTTCAAACCAGAATGGGAACTAGGCAGACACAGTTCTGACTGCAAAGAAAGCAGGTTAGACAAACTGTAATTTCATTATTACTCTAAATGGTTTCTGGCAAACAGTTACATCTTTTAGATAGGTTCCCTTTGCACTCCTAGTGACTGCAAAAATGGAGTGAATTGGCAGCAGTTAAGTGGTACTCAATCAAAGAAACACACAGTCCCCCATACAAACTAATTATGTCTGCAAGCAGACTGCTCTTAAAGAGACAGTACCAGAGGTTCTAAAAACACTCACTGATAAATGGCTTAAACGCCAAACACCATTCAGGCTTGGAGCATTCAAGCAAGCTCCTGGAAGTCTTTTGGGAACCCCCATTTGCAGGGGGGTTACATACATCTGATGATGCTGCTGTCTTGTGGGTCACTGTAAAAAAATCCCAAACAAGGGACATGCTTGATCTACTGGGATGGGGCTCCTCTGCATCAGATGGAGGTGGTAGTTCAATGTGTGTGGAGGCTGGATCCCCCGCACTGTCTTCTGGCTCTGGTGGCAGAGGCACTGGCACATCAGGAACAACAAGGGCACTGGGGGTGGGGGCACCACTTCTTACTGCTGCTTCTGCTGCACTGGAGGGAGCACAGACAGATGAAATATGATATGGAAGCCATTACCATACCTCGAGTACTGAAGGCATAATAACACAGAAATACCTGTTGAAAAGATTTCAGACTCGGCCCTCAGGTGAGAGTTAGGTAACCAAGAAGAGATACCAATGAATGGCAGACAGTGACTACAAAGGAGTCTGGACTGAAGGCAGTGAGGCGAGGAGGATGCCTGGCTGGACCTGGCCAGGATCAGATGGATAAAGCATAAGCTAGAGGCAGTGTCCTTCTGGGTGTAGTCCACTGCTTTTATTAAATTCTCTTTTCATTCTGCAGAAGAAAGAAAGTAAACACAACAAAAAAGTTATCAGATTTTTTCCAGTGCAGCTGAGCCACAATAAAACATAACAGTTGTTGGACTATTCTTTTGACTCACACCAGCAGTGCATTCTACCTAAAGTCTAGCTGTATATAAAAAAATACTTGCATAATAGCTATAACTCTGCCAGTCTGAGTCATGCTCCCCCCTAGTGCTCCAACATCAGATTTGTTTTCTCCGCTGAAGCAAACAGTCACACCACAGTCCTGACTGTGTGGCTACAGTCTAACAGTAAAGACGCTATACTTATATTAACAATAATCTATACTAGGCCAGTACTGTTTCAGTTCAGTCAGTCTGTCTCTGTCGTTCATTGCTATTCAGTACTAGTAAGTCCAGTCTTCCAGAACCCAGTACTTAACTCTATCTGCAAGAGAAAGTAGTTTGGTTATTAAAAAAAAAAAAATAAATACCATTAAAGGATGATCCCACAAATAGTCATTGCACTGCAGCCCACAGCAGAAGCAATGTAGTCAGAGCCAGAGGAAGTCCATGAGATGAGGTGCCTAATAAGAAATGAAGCACAAATAAGAAAGTCATCAGTACACAGTTTTCGTGAGGGGCATAGCTGCAGCACTGACAGCTGACTAGGGGTGAAAATAAGGAGTTGTATGATCACAGTCTATACAGTTCAATTGGGATACATTAATGCTTAATAGTAATTGCAGGAAACTAATACTGGCCATCAGGGATGCTTTTATATTCTGTTCTGAAGAACCCTGAGGCACGATGAGTTGACTACATTTATCTCCACACCATCAGACTGAATTTTCAGGAAGACCAGCCCAGAAGAACATAAAGGCAGAAGGCTGGCTTAAACGTTCAAACTGAGAGATGCACTGGCAATTATGGGTCACATCACTCACACATCAGGAGGAGACTGAATGATGATGAGAAGAGGAGGAGAAGCAGCAGCAGAGGAGGGCGGAGGAAGAGGAAGCAGATGTCTTCTTTATGATATCGAAATTTAAGCAGGTAACTTCTTTATATGGCAACAGAAAGCCATGTTGGAGGCGCGGGGCACACAAAGTGGAAGTCAAACAGGGTGGCTGTGAAGTATCTGTGTTGGCACATTTATTTCCGCACTGTATGTTAATAAAACAAACACCATGTAATGTAAAATGGCATGCACACCCTGTCGGTGATGAAACATGATCACTGCATATTGGTTGATAAGTTCAATGTAAATGTCTCTGCAGTCTGCAGGAAACTGAATAAAGAAGATAATGCTCAGTGATGCAAAGTAACAAAACAGTTCTATTCACACTTATATAGAACTAGTGACACCACTGACTACCCTCTTTAACAAATCATGGGAGGGTGGGGTGGTACCTGAGGACTGGAGAAGGGCAGATGTGATTCCCCTTCACAAAAGTGGGAGCAAGGCAGAAGCAGAAAACTACAGACCTGTTAGTTTAACCTCAGTGGTAGGGAAAATGATGGAATCACTTCTGAAGGAAAGAATTGTTGAGTATCTAGAGGCCAGAGGGGCTCAGGACCCAAGGCAGCATGGATTCACAGTGGGAAGGTCATGCCAGACAAATCTGATAGATTTCTTTGACTGGGTGACCAAAGTAGTAGATCAGGGAGGGGCTGTGGACATGGCCTACCTAGACTTTAGCAAGGCATTTGACACAGTCCCACACAAAGATTAATATACAAGTTAGCCAGCCTGGGAGTGGGTCCCAAGATGACAGCCTGGGTAAAGAATTGGCTGGAGAATAGGACACAGAGAGTACAGCAAATGAGTCCACTTGGCAGTGGAAGCTTAGTAAAATTTAGGGTAATAGGTTCAGTCCTCTTCAATGTCTTTATAAGTTTATATTGCAGAGGGACTGGAAGGAAAAGGATGTCTCTTTGTAGATGACACAAAGATCTGCAACAGAGTTGATGCACAAGGTGGGGTGGAAAAGGATGAGAAGGGACTTGGCAAGGTTAGAGGACAGTCAAATGTATGGCAGCTTAGATTCAATGCTAAGAATGCAAGGTAATGCACCTGGGAAACAAAAACCAGGGAAGAGTACACAATGGGGGTGAGATACTAACAACAACAAAATGGAAAGGGACCTGGGGTAGTCATATCAAATGACCTAAAGGTGGGCAAGCAATGTGAGAGGGCAGCAAGGAGGGCTGGGGGATACTGGGATGCATAGGAGAGGCATCACCAGCAGAAAACAGGAAGTTATTATCCCTCTGTACAGACAGTTGGTGAGACCCCATTTAGAGTACTGCGTGCAGTTCTGGAGACCCAATCTCTGCAAGGACATAGAACATGATGGAGGCTGTCCAGAGGAGGGCAACTAAAAATGGTGCAGGGTCTGCACGGAAGACATATGAAGAGACTTAGGAGCTGAATATGTATAGCCTTGAGGAAAGGAGAGAGGGGACATGATAGAAACTTTCAAGTATCTCAAGGAATCAACAAAGGTCAAGAGGGTAGCATCTTTCAAAAGAGGTGTGCAAGAACAAAGGGGCACAATTTGAAGATAGAAGGGGCGGCTCAGAGGTAATTTAAGAAGTATTTTTCTCAGAGAGGTTGTGGATGCATGGAATGGCCTTCGGAGGAAGGTTGTGGAGTCAAAAACAGTGGTGGAATTCAAGCATGCATGGGACAGTCATAAGGCAATTCTAGGGGATGGGGGTAGGAAGAAGTAGGCTGCTGGTTAACTAGGATCTGCAGCTTATCCAATAGGTAGGGAAATGGGCAGACTGGGTGGGCCAAGCGGTCCTTATCTGCCGTCAAAATCTATGTTATGTTTCTATATACAAATTACACATATTCCAACATATACTGAGGTGTTCTAGTGTTCAAATAACCCCTCCACATCTTCAACGTCTGAGTTTGATCCAGAGTTTAATTGCTTAAAGTTACTGTTCTCCTGATCTTCTTTATTTTTATCTCCTTTTGATGTGGCTGTGGATATGGAGGAGGCCACGTGGTTTTGTGGCATACAGTAAGCATTCATTTTTATAAATGTAAGCATCTCCATATCTCCACATTTTTATGTGACAAAGTGGACCGGCTGTCACTTACAGTGGCCCGTACTGAACTGAACACTAATTCAGAACTCACACTGCCTGGTGGGCAACTTAGATACTTCACATCAACATAGCTCAGTGCAGGAAATTCCTCAAATTCTGTGGCCCAGTATAGTAGTGGCTCATCATTTATGGGAGGTTGTCTTGAATCTGCAAAGTATGCCTCCACTATTTTCTCTGTTGGCTCACATTCACAAGCATTCTCCTCCTCATCCTCCTGGTATTCTGACACACCAACTTGGATTAATACTTTCCAAAGTGGATTGGTGGTGGTGCTGGTTTTGGTACTATTAGCCTTGTACTGTCCTTTGCTGGGTGATGCTGGGTTGAGCATACAGGACCTGTTCTTGTTCATTTGTTGCTTCAAGAGCTGGTCATGAACTTGATCCACTAGGGCATGCTTCATACCTTTTACTGCTTCTGCACCTCTAGGCAGCAGTGATGCTAAGCCACGTTTATACCTTGGATTAAGAATGGTGCCAATTGCATACACAGTTGATTCATTAATAGATTTTATGTGCTTGTTGCATCCAAATACTGTGTGGTCCATGAGTGCGCATGCAGATGAGTCATCACTAACATGTAATTGCTCTCAGACATTCAACAATGTCTGCCTTAGCACAAAAAGCAATGGGAGCGATTCACTAATGCAGGCAGTCTTACCACTTTCTGCCTAAGTGCTATGTTCAAATGGTCATAAAATCATTATTATTCCCTCCATCATACACCACTGCTCAGTACTCAAAGCAAGGGAGTCACGAGATGTATCATGGCTGCTATGCAGTAGCATGTATTCTGAAATTGCCTTGTATTGCTAGTGCAGCTGCTGTAGCATACATAGGCAGGAGTTCCACAGGGTGCACACCTCATTCTTAAGGCGGTGCTGAGGCAGATGGTGTTTCAACTGCAGCTCCTGCAGATCGTTCCTTTCCTTGGTACAGCAGCAAAAATGTGCACAAATTTGGCGACAAATACACATCAGTGCACTAACATCTGCCTAGTTGCTGCTCTGCCGCTCTAAGTTAACAGCGTTTAGAATCTCTTGCTAGATTTGCCTTGCTTTCTTTATTGCTTTCTTTTATTGCAGGTACATGGCGTAGTTGTAGAGTCAGATATTAGTTAAAAACAGCAGCATTTGTGTCTGACTTCCGGGCAGCTCGGGGGATTTTTTTGGAGGTTGTTGAGCAAACTTGCTCCCTTCCCCCCAGAAGCAGTTAGCAACTGGGGCTCAGCTTAATGGGAGGGATTTGTCCTGGCTACAAATAACTAGATACTGGTGCTTTCTTACAGAACCATAAAGAGCTCTAGTGCTCTGATTACTGTTGGCCTGATTGTTCCTTGAGGAGGCCGGTGTCTAATTCTACCCACCCCCCACACCCTCCCACCCCAAGGCTATCTTCTCTTTTATTCCTGTTTACCCCCACATCCTATCCTGTTACATCATAGTATGAGTCATAGCATGTCTGGTAACTAGAAAGAATGCAAAGGGGTCAGGGGACTAGTGAGAATAAGCAGAGACACCCCCAAGATTAAGCAGGATCCATGGACAAGACTGATACACCAGGTAGAAGATAATATTCTAGAACAGAAATAGAATACCCGTAGCAGAAGTCTCAGTTTAAAGGGCACTAGACATAAAATAAAGCTGTAGGTGACAGGGAGAGAGTAAACAGGGAAAAAGAGGGACATAAAGGACAGCTTGGGTCAGTGTAAGTAAGACAGATACACAGTAGATACTTGAATAAGACACAGGAAGGAAAGATGGGAGGACAAGGGCAATGGATAAGATAGTGGGCTGGTGGATGATCACTTAATTTGGGCAGATCTCAGGACAGAGAACATAGAGGCAACATTGGGAGGGTAGTAGGATTCAATGGATGTGGGACTGCCATAGTCCTTGGCATAACATGGAAACAAGGGTGATGCATAGTGTGCAGACAGCTTGCACACCTCAGTAAGGAAATAGGAAGGCTCAGATGGGAGTTAGGAAGGGTTGGAATGTGGAACAGAGGAGCTGACAGGGGACGAATAGAGCCTAGAAACATGGGCACAGAGGGTACAGTGGGACCTACAGGAGCAAACACAGGGGGAATCAAGGAAAAGTACAGATCAGGACCAGGATGAACTGGGAGCAGGGGAATGGCAGACAGGGAAAACAACAACATGAATGGAATCGCAGACAAGGTGCAGGAATGATAAGAGCAGGGGCATTGTAGAGAGCTACCGGTATTCGAATATACATCAGGGGAATAGGTACTCAACCTTGGCAAGCTTGGAAGTGGGGGACAAGGGAAGGAAAATGAAAACAACTCTGGGAAACTTAGGAGATTGTAGAGAAGAGGCCAGTAGGAAGACAAGGGGCAAGGAGAAAGCAGCATTAGGGGCATATAAGGAAGATGAAAAAGGGGGGAAGTAGCCCAAGGGGAATAGCGAGACTACCAAGATTCCAGGGAAAACTATATCCGCTGGAGGAAAAGAAGGTGAGAGGTAGGGCTCAGACAAAATAGGGGACACCAACATAATTGATACAGTGAGTGGAAGGATGGAAGAGGTAGCGGCAAAATATCTCAACACTGGGATTATTATGGGGCTTGCAGATAGAAAAGGGGAGAATTTACAGAGCACAAGGCAGGTCACTAACAGACTAGAGATAGAGGAAAATGTTGCACAGATGGAGCATGATAATGAGAAATCAAAAGTGCGGACAACAAGAGGGAGATCAGAGGAGAGGCAGGCAAACAACACAGCAATAGTAGGTGAATGTGGGGTCAGGGGAAGCAGCAAAATATCACCAAGGGTAAGCAGCATGGAGGGGACAGAAAGGTCCTAGTTGTGGGGGGGGACTTAATTATTAAGGGAACTAAATGGAAGGGAGGGAGGGAATGGGGACAGAAGCAGTGACATATGGGTAGACTGCTTCCCAGGAATGAAAGCGCTTAAGGTATAGTAAAGCACATCCTACCATCATATATGAAACATCAGGGTGGAAAACCTCACTTGGTGCTACACTTTGGCACAAATGACCTGAGCGGGAACAGCCTGCAGGAAGTGCAGGCTAGATTCAATGAGATTGCCAGGATTTGTGACACTGAATTAAATTCAATTGCCTTTTCTGAAATCTTGCCAGTGCCAAAGGCAAGCACTCGTAGAAAACAAGAAATAAAGGAGTTCAATGAGTGGCTTGTAGAGTGGTGTGGTAGGAGAGGTTTTGGTAAGTGAGGAATTGGGGGGCAACTTGGGAAAACAAAGAACTGTATGCTCAGGACAGACTCCATCTGAGCAGTGAAGGAATCAGGATCCTAAAACAAAAACTGGGAGCATTTATCACAGAGGCGTACAATTTAAATTAGAACAGGGAGGAGGGACAGTCCTGGGATTCAACCTAAGGTAAAGGACAAGGGAGAGTTGATGCCTCCCCCTCAAATGGTACTATGGGAAAGGAACGAAACTCAGGAAAGGGGGGGGTAGGAAGAATGAAGGGAGTAAAAAGGGCAAGGGGAAAAGCTTGAGGGTGGTATCTCTAGACGCTATGAGCTTAGGAAATAAGATTTCAGAACTCCAGGTAATGATGACTGATAGGAGGGTGGACATAGCTGCCATTACAGAAACCGGGCAAACCAGAACCTGGACTGGGAGCTCAATATCCCAGGCTATACCTTATATAGAAAGGATAGAGCTGGCTGGAAAGGTGTGTGTGGGGGGGGGGTGTAGTGGTCTACATTAAGGAGAGAATAATATGCAATTGGGAGGAAGAGGAGGGGAGAGGGCAGAGATATTGTGGGTAAACATCCACAATGGAAGTGGGGGAAAAATGAGACTAGGAGTTGTATGCCGGCCGCTTTCCTAGGCAGAGGACATAGACAATGAAACTGGTGACAAACACCACTGAGCATTGCCGAAAGGGCAGGGCAGTGGTGGTTGGTGACTTCAATCTTCCGGGGGTGGACTGGAGCACAATGACCTCCACTAGCTCCAGAGAACATGTCCTACTGGATGGGTTTCAGGATGTGTTCCTCATGCAGAGCGTAAATGAAGTGACCAGGAAGGGATGCATCCTAAACTTGATCTTATCAGATGGGGACCAGATACAAGATATAACAGTCAAGGACCCCCTGGCAGGGAGTGATCACAGTACAGTCTGTTCATCCTGGACATGGCAATGAAGGTGATTAGGAGCATAACCAGGGTAGTGGATTTCCAGAAGACTGATTTTGGCACAATGGCAGACATAGTGAAGGAGCATGTAGCCACAATAAACCCGGATATGAATGCCCACCAAAAGTGGGAAATTGTTAAGCTAGGCCTGTTGGAGGCAACGAACACGTGCACCACTAGTGCCATCAAGAAAGCGAGGTCCAAAAAGCCCAGTTGGTGGACTACAATAGTGCAGGAGAAAGTTCAGAAGAAGAGAGCAGCCTTCAGGACATATAAAAGGACTGGAAAGGAGACAAATAGGGAGGAACTTGTCCTAAGATCTAGGGAGGTGACCTGGATGGTGAGGGCAGCCAAGGCCTCGAAAGAACTGAGGCTTGTACAGGGGATACGGAATGGTGAGAAGGAAGTTTTTAGGTATATCAGGGAGAAAAGAAATGTAAGGCAGCGGATAACTAGAATCAGGAATGGAGGAGGGTAGACAGAAAGGGTGTTGAACAGGCTGAGGTACTAAATGAGTACTTCTGTTCAGTTTTTACAAGGGAAAGTGATGGACCAATCCCACAGACAAAGGGAAGGATGGGAGGGGAGGAGGGGAAGGGATAACTGATTGTGATACCAGTAGATAGGATATTTGAGGGCCTGAAATCCATATGGACAGATAAGGCACCTGGGCCAGATGGATTACACACTAGGGTGCTGAGGGAGCTTGCAGAGGTACAGGCAATACCCCTGACTGATGTTTTCAACACCTCCCTTAGTACAGGATGTGTTCTGATGGATTGGAGGATGGCTCATGTGGTACCAATTCATAAGAGTGGGCCTAGAGACAAACCTGGGAATTACAGGCCAGTCAGTCTCACATCCATTATGTCTAAACTGATGGAGACCATCATAAAAGAGAGTTTATTAACATTCATGCAGGAGAATGGTCTACAGGATGACTGGCAGCATGGGTTCATCCAAGCGAGATCCTGCCAGACAAACCTGATAGATTTCTTTGATTGGGTCACTAGGTCACTGTACCGCGACGTCAGCAAGGCCTTTGACTTGGTACCGCATAGAAGACTGGTTGGCAAATGGGATCCCTGGGGGATTAAAAAGTTGACTGGATGGATTGCAAGCTGGCTGAAGAATAGGTAACAGAGATTGGTGGTTGGAGAAGAACTCTTGACACCACATGCAGTCATAAGTGGGGTACCACAAGGCTTGGTTTTGGGTCCGGTACTCTTTAACATCTTCATTGCTGATATAGCAGAGGGGGTTGAGAGCAAGTTGAGCCTGTTCTCAGACAATACCAAAATTGGTGCAGTAGTGAACAAGGGCGAGGAGGTGAAGGTGCTCCAAAAAGATTTGGACACACTGGAAAAGTGGTCAAAAACATGGCAGCTGGGATTCGGGGGGAGGGGGGGTCAGAAGGGAGATGAGGAGGCACTATTTAACTGCGTGAGTGGTGGTGGCATGGAATGTACTCCCTGAGGAGCTGGTCTCCCCGAAGACAGTGTACAGCTTCAAAGGAGGTTGGGATACAGTCAAGGACAAAATAACTGTAGGTAGTGGCTTGAGTCAAGGAGAAAGCTCAACCCAGATGAGGAAAATGAGCAGGGGTGGAGCTTTGGAATGGCAGCAGTGGAATAAACCATGCTGCAATTTCGAACAGATGAGTTAGACTGTTTTGGCCTGTATCTGCTGGCTGCTTTCATATGTTCATATGTTCGTAGTTTAGAAACCCTTGGACCACTAGATTAATACAGAGGGTCATACATGACACCCTGTAAAAACACCATCACTTATGGCTTTAACAACATTTGACCCATTGTTGCTTGCTATAAATTCAGGCTTAAGTCTGAAGTGATGCAGCCACTGATCAATTTTGGTTAGTAGCTCAGCTGATATATTAGTACCAGTGAGGGTCTGCTGCAATATACTGGTCTTGGAAGTGGTGGCATGCTGCCGAACACCATCAGGGTATGTGCTACAGTAGCAAGTAGTATCAGGACAGGGTTTCGGTACCGTGGAAGACACCCCAGTAGGGATGCTGTAATGCACATGTATGATGTGTTCACCGCTGGTCTGCTAGTCTACATATCTATGGTCAGGTGTATATAGTCAGTGGTTGAATGTTGCAAAACATGTGATAACATACATTCAACCAAACCATGCAACTCAGGAACAGCCTTAGTGGAAAAAAAGATATGCAATGGCACTTGCCTTTTGGGGCAGGCCTTTGACATCAACTTCTGAGATCATTGTCCAGTGAAGCCCTTCTGAGATCACTGGCCACAAAGAAATACGGCAGCAAATGAACTACCAGCATCTCTACTGTTGCAGCATTCAATTCTCTGGCAACAGCAAGATTGTAAGGATAGTCTGTGAACTGATTAAGTGTTGCCTCTATTGTGGTTGAACTAGTTTAGTGTGAATGTGTTGAGTTTGCTTACTCTCAGTGGTGCATGGCACACTGCCTCCTCCTCCTCCTGAAGGAAGAACAGGTAGAAATACAAAAAATGTTATACCACATCGTTGCTGCCTTCCCTCTGTGGCAACTATTTTAACTTGTCTACCCCTTTTTCTTATCTGCCCCTTCAGAAATGTAGAAACATAGACTTTGACAGAAGATAAGGAACGCTTGGCCCACCCAGTCTTCCCATTTCCCTACCTAACCAATAGCCTATTTCCTTCTACCCTGCACTATAATTGCCTTATGTCTGTCCTATGCATTCTTGAATTCCCCCACTGTTTTTGACCCCACAACCTCCTCAGGAAGGCCATTCCATGCATCCACCACCCTCTCTGTGAAAAAATACTTCCTCACGTTGCCCCTGAGCCGTCCCCTCCATCTTCAAACTGTGCCCCCTGTTCTTACACATCTCTTTTTCTGAAATATGCTACCCTCTTGGACTTTGTTGATTCCCTTGAGGTACTTCAATGTTTCTATCATGTCCCTCTTCTCAGCACCCTCCTCCAAACCCTCCTTCACAGGTGACACCTCTTGTGGCATAATTTTATTACCAATAATTTGGGCATCCTTTTCTTTCGAACCCCCAGGGCCTGAGCGAGCTTTTAGTATATGCGCCTGCCATTTTATAAGATGTTTGTTTTTCAGGTGGGTGTGCTGCCCACCTGTTCCAAGATCTGTATTGGGCTTTCCACGGCTCACTCATGCCTGGCATAACTGGCAGAATGCACACTGGCATCCCTTGCTTCAATCATAAAGAAATCCCAAACAAGTGATTCAGAAGGTGTGTGAAAAACATGTTCTGTAGGGGCGGGGGGACATTGTGTGAGTATAGGTGACACTGTGTTTAGTGGAGGTTGATTTTCATGTGGTTTGTCAGCTGAACTACTATGTTTTCATCTTTTAACAGCTTTACGAGGAGGCCCAATAGGTTCCACTGCATTTTCTTTTATACCAGATTTCTTTTATTTTGCGACATTTCTCAGGTTCCTATTCAGAACCATAACCATTTCCATCTGCCTCTGACTCACTATCCTCCACCTCCTCCCAGTATGCATCCTCCCCCTCCATCTTCTTCTTCTCCTCCTCCTCCTCCTCCTCAATGCTAGTTTCATGTCGAGCTACCTCAGGTTTTGGAGTTGCTGCCTCCTCCAGCAACACATACTGCATATAAAGCTGCTTCTGACTCTGAGAAGTCTTATTTCTTCCTATTCCCCTAAGCAGCAGAGGCTTCTGATCACACACTCTGTGCTAATGCTAATTTAGCCGATTTTGCACGGGACGTTAATGAAAGTACTGTGGTGGTGTCTGCTGCTGCTTCTTTATGTTGTTTTGTAACAACATCTTCACCTTTGTCATCAGCTACAAGTAGTGCAGCAGTAGAAGCTGCTGTCATATGGCTGCTGCTGCCACTGCGTTTCACTGGGGCATTACTGGCACCTGCCCCGGTGGATGAACCACCACCAGTCCTACCAGCATGGCCCACACGCTGCTTGTTCATCCCCTGCTTTCTCTGACCTGCCTGAACAAAGCTTTGCACTGATAATTTAAATCTCTGCATGATGTTTTGTGTTATTATATACTCTATGTTACTGTTCTGTTATGTACTCCATCCCCTCCTCCCAGGACGCATCTGAAAATGACTCTGAGCTATTTCTTAGCTCAGTATGTCTTTCCTGGTGAAACTTTTGAAATAAATAATGAGGAGCAGGGTAGGGGAGAGAAAGACAAATGGGGGATGCCTAGGAGAACTAGGTCAGCAGGCAGGAGATGGGTGTAGAGAGGATTGCCTAAGTTTGGGGGTACCCCAACCTTGGAGCGTGGGGAAACTCTAGGAGGGGGAATGGCAAGTGGTGGGGAGAAAGGGTGAGACCACAAGAGATGCAACCGTAGTAGGAACATTCAAAGGGGTGTCTTTAAGGAATAGATTTCTTCCACTGTCTGGAAGTGAGGAGGGAGGAACAGGAGGTGGGAAGGGAGGTCAGGTTAAGATAATGTCAGGGGTGTAGGACAGGAGAAGGGATAGGACAGTACAAAGTAGTTATGGTCGGTGGGGAAGAGAGAACATGGAGAGTGGAGTAGGAGGTGGGGAGAGGAGGGAGTAAAGTGAGAAGGAAGGGGAAGAGAGAGTGTGTGTGGGTGGTCAGAAAGGGTAGAACTAGGAGGGAGGTGGGAAGACAAATGGAGGGGCAAGTAGGGGCTGTGGGGGTGTCAGTCAAGCAGGACTAGAGGAGAATAAGGGAGGGTGGTAACCATGGTAAACATGATGGAGGGAGCAGTTAGGTGGGGAAGAAGCATGAGCAGACAAAGAAGGAAAGGGAGTCATGAATGGGGGGGGGCTGAAAGGTGGTAATCCTAGGGGACTCCATAATTAAGATATTCACTGGGGAAAGAAAGGGGGCTCAAATATGGATAAAAAGGTGGTTTGCATGCCATAGATGACAGTGGAAAGGGTGTGCCCAGAAACTGGGATTGGTGAGGGGAGTTGGGGGGAAACTACTCATAGTTATACACCTAGGTACCAATGACCTAGCCATGGAGGAGGTGGGGGTATTACATGAAAGATTCAGGGTGGTAGGGAGGACCTGCAGAGAGGTAGCCAGATCACTTGCATTCTCTGAAGTGGTGCCAGTACTGAAAGTCAGCATGGTTAGGAAAAAAAGGATAAAGGAGTTCAATGACTGGCTGATCGAGTGGAGCAAGGAGGGAGAGTATGACTGTATTATGGATTGTGGGGAGACCTGGTCAGATAAAATACTTTTTGCACCAGATGGACTGCACCTCAGTAGTGGGGGGTTGAAGGTCTTCAGGAACAAGCTGGGGGAGCTACATAGGCCAAAACTTAGTTAATCTACTTGTGTGTGTGTGGGGAAAACAGGCCTGCAGGCCCCTAGTCTGCCGGAGGAGGAGGTCAGCAGATTCTCACCCCCATACAAGTATGGGGGTGAATGGAGGGTGGAGGTGGAGGGAGAGCAAGGAGGTTAGCTGTGGGGGTGGGGAGCACAGGAAACAGGGAGCAATGAGAAAGGCAGATGGGAGGAAAAGGAAGGAGGCTCAGACTGTAGTTGGAAGGTGGTGTCCCTTAATGTACAAAGTTTTGGAAACAAGATAAATGACCTGCAGGCATTGTTGGCAGAGAGGGGAGTAGCCATCATGGTGGTCATGGAGACAGAGGCCACACCGACCCATGACTGGCATCTCTCAGTCCCTGGGTTTAAATTATACAGGAAGGGACAGGGAGGTAGGAAAAGGGGGAGAGGTGGCAGTTTACATCAGGGAGGGAACAACTTGCATGAGGGAGGAGTCAGCAGAGGGAAGGGCAGAAGCAATGTGGATTCATTTACTGCCTAACAGAGGGAGGAAGGTGAAGCTGGGGTTGGTTAACAGACCACCCAACCAGGGAGGGGGCAGTCCTTGATCTGGTTCTGACAAAGGGGGACCACGTCCAGGATATAAAGGTTGAGGAGCCCTTGGGTGGGAATGACCATCACACAGTGTGGTTCTGGTTGGACATGGGCAGGGTAAAGGCTCCCACTAAGACTAAAGTCCTAGATTTTAGAAAGGCAGACTTCAGAAAGGTGGGTGAGCTGCTAAGGAGTCACCTGACAAGCATCTGAGTTGATATGGGGGTGGACCAAAGGTTGTCCATCATCAAGGAGGGAATAATAGTTGCGACAAGGGAGTGTATTAGCTCAAAGGGAAGAACTTGAGGGCCAAAGCACCCAACTGGTTTAGCACTGAGGTCTCCTAGGCAGTAAGGTATAAGAGGTCAGCCTACAAGAAATTCAGGAGATCCTAGTGGGACAAAGACAGGAGTACCTGCAGAAGGCAGGTAAGGTAGTCCAGCGGGCTAAAGCTCAGAAGGAACTGCAGGTAGCTGATGGAATTAAAAAGAAGGAAAAGGCCTTTTTTCTCTATATTAGAGAGAAAAGGGACAAGAAAGCAAGAAAGATAGGATTGTTAGGCTCAGGAAAGAAGACTGGTGAGTGGAGGAGAATGAGGGCAAAGCAGAGGTACTGAATGAGTACTTCTGTTCCGTCTTCACCACAGAGACAGACAGACCAGTGTCACTAGGGAGAAAAGACAGAAAAGGGGAGGGCGCATGGGTGTTTCAGTAGAGGTGGATAGGGTTAGAACAGGATTGCTAGTACTGAGGGTAGATAAATCCCCTGGACCAGATGGCATATACCCACAGGTGCTGAGGGAGCTGGCGGAGGAGCTTGCAGATCCCTTTGCTGGCGTGTTCAGTAGCTCACTGGAGTCAGGTATGATACCACAGGACTGGAGAATTGCACATGTAGTACCCCTACATAAGACCAGTCCCAAGGATGACCAGGGAACTACAGACCAGTCAGTCTGACCTCAACTATGTGGAAGCTCATGGAGACCATACTTAAGGAAAGGATAGTAGTGTATGCAGATGAAAATGGTCTCCAGGATGAGAGGCAACACAGGTTTCTGGGAGGGAGGAGGGAGTTTGTGTCAAACAAATCTGATTGACTTCTTTGACTGGGTCACTAAAACAGTGGACAGGGGTCAACTGGTGGACATCCATTACCTGGACTTCACCAAGACCTTTGACTCTGTACCCCACAAGAGGTTGATCAGGAAGTTGGCAGATCTAGAGGTTGGTGAAAAGTTGACCTGCTGGGTGGAAAACTGGCTGAGGGGGCAGGACCCAAAGTGTGGTGGTGGGAGGTGAGATTTCTAGCACCAGGGAGGCTACCAGTGGGGTTCCACAGGGCTTGGTGCTGTGGTTGGTGCTGTTCAATGTCTTAATCTATGATATTGGGGATGGCATCAAGGGCAAAATCTGCTTATTCGTGATGACACCAAGCTCTGTGGGAGGGTGGACACAGCAGAAGTGATACAAGACCTAAGGGAAGATCTGGAAAAGCTAGAGAGGAGGTTTGGGATTTGGCAACTTGGTTTCAATGCAAAGAAATGCAAGTTTATGCACGTTGGAGCTAAAAACCCGAGGACTGAATACAGCCTGGGTGGGGCCCGAGTAGCTCCATCAGAGCAGGAGGAGGAGGAGGAGAAGGAGAAGAACCTGGAAGTGATGATTACTAGTGACCTGAAACACTCCATGCAATGTAGGAAAGCAGCAGCAAAGCCAAATAAAATGTTGAGCTGCATTGCCAGGAGGATCAGCGGTAGGGGGGAGAAGGTAATATTGCCTTTGTACAGATCATTAGTGAGGTCACACTTGGAGTACAGTGTACAGTACTGGTGCCCATATCTTAAAAAGGACATAAACCTGCTGGAGATATCCCAAAGGAGGGCAACTAAGATGATCATGGGCCAGCAGGGTAGGATGTACGTGGAGAGGTTGGAGGCCCTGAACATGTACTCCCTGGAGGAGAGGAGAGAGAGGGGGCATGATTGAGACCTTCAAGTATTTGAAAGGAATAAACAGAATGGACAAGGTGGGTCTAGTCAAGCTTAATGGGAATCAAAACACAAGGGGACACAGTCTCAGGTTCGGGGGAGGTTTAGTAGAGAGAATAGGAGGCACTTCTTCACAGAGAGAGTGATGGTGGGTTAGAATGGGCTTCCTAAGGAGGTGGCCTTGTTGAAAATGGTAGGCGGCATCAAGAGAGGCTGTAGTAGAATGAAAGGGAAAGTAAGGGTCAAAAAGGGGTGAACAGAGGGGAAGGGTGGATTGGGGATTAGGGTCAGTAGCTGATGCTGAGTACCCAGTAATGCAAGCAAGACTCAATAGACTTAATGGCCTTATTCTACTGATTTGGTCGTGTGTCGTGTGTCGTATCACACAAGAGAGGGATTGATCTGCAATAACTGCATTCCAAAATACCAATATTAAACCTAGTAGACAGACAGAGAAAACTCTGAGCACTAGGGAGAGTTCCATCTCCAACAACAACCTCATCAGGACTGCACAGAGCACAGCAGGTCACATGATCACATTTCTGCCGTCCGCAGCCTTGTTTTAAGGCATTGTCTGTGATTTGCTCATCACTTCCTATTGTTGTGCAGAATGCCGAACTTCACAAAGTGCTAAACTTCACCAGTGAATTTCACAAAAGGCACACTTCACGAAGTTGCCAGGTGAAGCCTAGTGAGACATTCTCACTTTGCAAATTTCACGAATGTAGTGCACTTCACAGCTATGGTTCACATGAAGGCCAATTTTTTTAACTTCACACGCAGCCATTGGTCAGGTTTGCGAATGACGTGCTTGTGAACACTGATGGAGAGTATGTTGTTGGGGCAGATTTCTAAGCTCTGACCAAAGGCTTTGATCCTGTTAACCATGATCTGTTGGTTGAAAAGCTTCATGTGTTGGGAGCTGTTTCAGACATGGCAAGCTGGATTTCCGGTTATCTAACTGAGAGATCACAATGGGTTAGGGTGGGTCAGGCCTTGTCAGAATATGCAGATTTTTATTAATAATTTACCAAGAAGGTTAACCACAGTAAATACGCTGCTATATGTAGATAATGCTATCATTTATATAAAATCCAATGCAGTGCTGGAGGTAAATGAAAAAACATGAATATAGCATTTCTTAATCTTCAGTCTTGATTGGAGAATAATAAGTTAGTGCTAAATCAAAGAAAATCAAAAGACATGTTGTTTGGAACTAAAAAGAAATGTAATGTTAACAAAGGTATAGTAATTTATTAGTGAATGACAAATACGGGTAATGTCTGGAGGAAACTACTTAATTTAGATATTTAGGCATGTGGATGGATCCAAATCTGATTTTTGAATATCATATTTTTTTATAATTTATTATTTTCAACATATGCTAGTTGGATGACGTTCTCAGTGACCCGTGATGTGGGTGACTCAAACTGAAAATCTGAGCACCTGGAAGAATAACAAGCTGCAAAGAATAACGAGTATGTGATGAGAGTGAGAAGGAAAAATAACGAAGGATACGGAAGTAGGGGAACAGAGAGGGGAACAAGGACAGGCAAAATTTAGAGCAGCGACTGTGGGCTGGAAACTGAGCTGCTCGCTTGGCTTGGTGGTTACAGTCACCGCCATTGAGTACCTGAGTCGTGTAGGCAGAGCTGGGTTCGGCTCCCAGCTGGTATGTTTTTTTTTTCTTACTTTGTTGTTGGTTTTACTTTTTTCCCCAGGGGAACATGTCTCCTTCTGAGTTCTCCCATTCCCCAAATTGGTCCCCCCCAAGATGGTTATTTTAGTTATGGGGGTTTGGGGGCAAAGCCCCCCTCAATGGGGGGATGCGGGGGCAGACCCCCCTCAAAAATAAGATAAAGGACTTTGCTGTTATTTTAGTAGCTGTAGTGCTGGTCGCTGTAGTAGATTGTTATTTTGTGTTCGCCGTATTGTGATGGCACTGTTATTCATTCGCTGTCATTACATGGTACCATGTCCTCTTGGTGTGTGCTTGCTCTAAACCCTCTCCCCAAAATTCCTATGTGCATGTGTACTGCAGAAGGTTATGAAAAAAAAAAAAAGAAATCTACTGCCAGGTATTGTTTTGGTGGTCTGTTTCCCTGGTGACATCCCCTGAGGTTGCTGGATAATGTAGTCCCTATGCACTAGGGAGAGTATGGAACTGAGAAAAAGTGCCACAGTTTTTTATTACTATTTTTGTTCATCACAGCAGCCTAGCACAGACTTAATGTGTGACTTTATTGCTGATTGCTCATTGCTGATTACTCATCGCACCCCAACCAATCAAGCCTCCACTTCCGGGTCCTGGGGTTTAGAGCTCGGCTCCTAGCAAGTGGAGCCGAATGTGAGCATGAGCATCACTAGGGAAGTCAGGAAGGAGGCCAGAAACACTGTAAGTTTTTAGTTTGTTAGTTTCAGTTTCTTACTGTATTTGATTCACCCCCTGAAAGTATAAAAAAAATAAAAATAAAAGAAATGTAACACTCAGTGGAGGCACTAATCACTCTGCACAAAAGTGGGTCAGTTTCAAATTGTGTATCCTGTAATATGTATAGCGAGAAAAGCTCAAAGGAGGAACCAAATGCATTGAAAATCAAGAATTACATAATGAAATAAGGATGTTAAAATCAGAACTTGTAAATGCAACTGAAATAATTAATACGGAAAAGTTTGTGAAAACCATAGAGACAGACACCAAGACCTTGGCTGAAACAACAAGTATCTCTGGTAAAACTGGAAATAAAAAAGGGTCAGAGAAGTCGGCGATGACTCTGTATCAGACAGAAATGAAGAAAATATGAGCAAAAAAGGAAGAAATGGGACAAATAACACAGATAAAAATGAATGGTTTCAGGTTTCTTGCAATATAACCCAAAAAGGGCAGGAGAGCAGATGTGATAAATGGAGAAATTCCCCTTAAAAAAAAAAACAAATTTACTGTACTATCAACGGATGAATCTGTATCAGAAAATGACTCAACAATCAGTCCTGTTCCTGCATAATAAATCAACAGTACTGGTGACTGGCGATTCGATAGTTAGGAGGTGCAACACTACAATCTGTGGCAGGGACAAAAAACTGAATTGTGACATGCCTCCCAGGAGCTGAAACGGGATATCATAAAACTCCTCCCTAGAATGTTGGAATGTTGCGAGACCAAACCCACTGCTGCTGTACATATAGGCATGAATAATGCCTATATGTAAAGCAGAGTACAGGATGGGAGGTAGGTCCCTGCAGGTAACATACTCACAGCTCAGAAAACTTCTGCAAGCAAAGGTGGGACAGCAGTCATATCTGGCATTCCACCAGTTAATAAAGGAAATCCCCCAAAAATAAAACCTTTGCACATATTAACGCAAGATTACAAAACTGGTATTTAAGAGATGGAATGGCATTCATAAACACTTGGGCTGCATTTAAAGGGAAGACTCATTTGCATGCTAAAGGTGACCGCCACCGTAACCGATTAGGAGTCAATACCTTGGGATAAGTAAGCTATAAAAAGCTGCCCAGTGCAAATGTAAACTAATTGGGGCCGGGGAGGGATAAACCACAGTCCAAACAATAATACAAGAAATGACTTCAAAAAGCAGCACAATAAATCACCTAAAATGATTACTTGTTATATGTGTAATGCTAGAAGTTTGAACAATAAATTGGCGGACCTCGAATCCACAGTTCTTACAGAAAATAACAGATATTTACTACTGACCCATGGTGGTCTGCAGCAGATACCTGGGGTAAATTATTAGATATATATCAGCTTTTTAGATTAGATTGGGATGACAAAGGGTGGGGGTGGTATTGTTGTTTATGTGTCAGACTAAATAGCTGTCATTAACATTTCAGACAAAATAAAAAAAACAGCAATGTCCACTGAAACGGTATGGCTAAAATTAATTAATAACACTAGTAAAAGTAAATTGATTGGTTCATGCTACTGACCCTCATATGCAAGCAACACTGTTAATGAAGTGATAAACTATGAACTAGAGCTGGCTTGTGACTTAGGTGATGTTTTATTTTTGGGAGATTTAAACTATGGCGACACAGACTGGAATATTAACAGCGCAATCTACATTCAAAGCAAAACATTTAATAGATTATGTAATCAGCTGAATCAAACTCAACATATAAACTCTCCTACTAGAGGAGACAATATTCTTGGTATTGTTCTCAGCGCTACACAATAAATGTCATCAATTGCTCAGTTGATATGTCACTAGGGATAAGCGACCATAGAAGTGTCCCCTTTCAGATTACCGAAAGTAATACTAAACCTATGGGGTGCCATGAAATCTATTTATATCAAATGGCAGACACTGACAAGATTCTAAATGAATTTAATAAGATAGACTGGGAAAATGAATTAAAGAATAAATCTGTTGGTGAAATACGGACCAAAATAAAAACATTGATTCTTTTATTATATGGTAAACACATCAAAATAATAAGGAAATATAACAGCCACGGTATTAATCCTAGATGGCTTAATAAGGGTATAAAAACTGTTAAAAAGGAAAAAAAAATTAAACATTAAATCTGCAACATAAAACAGATGTTGCCTGGAACAATTACAAAGCAATCTTTAAAAAGTGCAAAAGTAAAATCAAGAAAGCTAAATGTAAAATAGAACTGAAAATGGAATAATTCTAATAAGAATAATATGAAAGACTTTTATAGTTATATAAATTCATAAAAAACACAAACAACAAACTCAGTTCGATTTGTAAGGATAACAAATTGATAACTGACCCAATCGAATTGGCTAATGCATTTAATAACTATTTTTGTTCAGTCTTCTCTAAATCCCACTGTCACTTTGAAAAATTATGGCACTGGGTCAGACTAGCACTGACAACAATAGCGCAGTCAAGAGCTGTGTGGCAAAAATAGCGCTGGCCAAGCTGCTCTATGCCCCAGCCTTCCACGCCATGGGAGCAGCTTGGCCAGCCTCCCAGATTCTGGTGCCCTTGTGATGCACCAGCACCACAGACAGTGACCAGGGGAGTGCTTACAGCAAGCACTGTAACTCCCCAGTTGCTGTCCGTGTGAGTGCTTACCAGAGTAGCGCCATACAATGCAGCGCTATTCTGGTAGCGCTCACTTGATGGGGTACCAAAAAGTATCCCCTATTGACTCTGAATTTATTGAAATCTTTGAGGACAAAATCATTCAAGAAGATAGACAACTTAAAAAAACACAGTGCCCCTGACCCTGACCAGATATCCAGTAAGATACTTAAAATATTATCATCCATCATTGCTACTCCACTCAAATATTTGTTTAGAGCATTGATCCTCAATGGAGATGTCCCTAGTGACTGGCTGACTGCTACTGTTGTCCCAATCTATAACAAGCATTTGTCAATGCCGAATGTTGTCGCGCTGGCATTGGCTTTGGTAGTGAAGTGTGGAAACACATTTTGGGCAGGATGTGAAAAATGACAGCTGTACTGTTCATAAGGAGGTGTAAAAAACTGGCAGTGTTGAAAATGTGGCATGTAAATATTGCAAATTTGTGAAGTTACAAGGCTGCGTGGGAAATGCACAACGCACGCTTGTAACACAGTCATTTTATGGACTTTTGGCACCAAATTTTCTACATAGGCATTTTAGCACCTCTGCTCATGTATAGTGTGACTGTCATTTCCTCAAACTGTCCCAAAAAGTGATTTCGCACAGCGACCACGCTATTCTGCCACCGGACGTGCGAAAACACATTTCGGGCAGGATATGTAAAATGACAGCTGTACTATTCATCAAGAGGTGTGGAAAAATGCCAATAGTGAAAATCCAGAGTGAAAATATTACAAATGCACGTTACGAGCATGCGTGCAAACTGTGCAACGCACGCTCGTGACACAGTCATTTTATGGAGTATTGTCACCAAATCTTCAACATAGACATTTTATGATCTCTGCTGATGAACAGTGTCACTGTCATTTTCATAATCTGCCCCAAACACTGATTTCCCACAGCAACTGCGCTATTGTTCGCTGGAAGTGTGGAAACACATTTTGGCCAGGATGTGAAAAATGACAGCTGTACTGTTCACAAGGGGGTGTAGAAAAATGACAATGTTGAAAATCTGGCGTGAAAATATTGCGAGTTCGTGAAGTTAAGAGCGTGCGTAGCAACTGCGCAATGCATGCTTGTAAAACAGCCATTTTTTGACTGCTTCCACCAGATTTGCGACATAGGCTTTTTGAGAGCCCACCTCATGAATACTGCCACTGTCCTTGCATTAATCGGTCCCGAAAGGTGATTCCATACAGTGACTGCAAAATCACCTTTTGGTACCGATTAACGTCATAACAGTGACATAATTCATGAGGAGGGGTCCTAAAAACCCGATGTTGAAAATTTGGTTCAAAAATTCCAAAAAATGCCCAAGATATGCATCAAAGTTGAAAAAAACCTATTTATTACATTATACAGCTTACCGGCATTTCCTCAGTTCGTGGTCGGCTTTGAAGAGTGCAGATGTGTTCCCGGTCCACCGAAGATCATCACGCCGGACTCTGGAGGTAAGTGTGGGGTGAGGGGTGTGTGGGGAGGCAGGGTGCGCAGTGGGTGGGTGCGGGTGGTGAGTAGGGAGACTACGAGGGACCGTTTTTGTGTTACAGGGTGAAAGAAAAAAAAACAAACATCGAGGACAGTTTTTTTCCTCAGATTTGGCACGCTGGGGTGGGCTCCCAGCATGCCACCTAACTGTTTGTGGGAGTTGCTGCAGCCGACGGGGATTGGGGCACCCTTGTCGGCACACAAATACAAGAGGGGTTAATTTATGCAGACGGGATTGGGCACTCCTACGGCACACAAGGAAAGCGGGAGGGAGCCGAGGGGATTGAGCACCCCTTGGCATATAACACATGGGGGAGTGATTTATGCCGACGGGGAGGGCTTCCCTGCCGGGCACATACATTGAGGCCACAGTGCGTCGACATGGGGATTGGCACCCCGAGTCGGCAGTTGGGCGGCTGCCGCCATGCATACAATGTGGCCAAGACGCCGGGAGGCCCATCATGTTTGACGAGCTTTGCTCGGATTGCAGTGGACCTTTCCTTAGATGTGCTTGCCACATTAGTATGCATGGTGTGCTGCCGGCATGCAGGCTGATTGGGGAATGAGGGACGCACCTACTGGTGCGTGCCCTGCATTCGCTCAACAGTGACCGCGCCTCCAAAGCTCCACTACCGCAAGATGTTGGCTGTGCAAGTGCGCCAACATAAAAAGGGTAATAGAAATACACATAACAATTATAGCCCTATAAGTCTAACAATTATTGCTCACATAAGGATAGGAGAGTACATCACTCATGAGATACTAAACAAATAGCTTTGGAACAGCACGATTTCTCCACTGGAAGGTCTTACATAACCAACCTCCCTCCCACTTGAAATTCGCTCTGCCCAATCCCACCACTCACTTTCACCCCTACTCTGGAAGCACTCTGCTCACAGTTGCAGCTGCTCCTAACCCTTTTCTAAACACACTCTTCCCCTCTCTACTTTCCATCCCTCCTAACCCTTCTATAACCACACTGCCCCCTCCTCTCTATATACCAGGTTTCCTACCCCTGCACTTCTAATTTGCTCTTAGCAGCAGCCTCCGCCTCCACCTTCTGCTTCCGCTTCTAGGTTGCTCCTGACTGTAGCCTCCGCTGCCACCTTCCCCCTCCCCACCCTATTACTCCCCCCCATCCACCCTCTCTCTCACACCTCCATCCTTACTGGGTCTTAGTACCCTTTGCAGGCTTCTCTGCATCCTGAAGGGATCTAGCTCCCTCTCCCTCTCTCCACTTTGTACCCCCTTTTTCTCTCCTCCTCCTCTCCCTCGCTCACCCCCATCCTGTTGGGACCTTGCCCCCTTGCAGGGTTCTCAGCATCCTGAGGTGGTCTAACTCCCAGCTGGCATCTCTAGCTCTTTCTCATTCCCCCTTTTTCTCTCACCCCATCCCTACTGGGTCCTTGCCCCCCCTTGCAGGGTTCTGAACACCCTGAAGGGGTATAGCTCCCGGTATGCCTCTCTAATTCCTCCCTTCTTTTTCCTCTGCCCCTTCTTGCCCACAAACCCTTTCCTCTTGTCTTTCACTGCCATCAAATCAGGTAAACCTAGCATTACCTGTTCCCCTGTATCAACCTGCCACTTCCAGCACTTTAAGTTATTCTCCCCCCCCCCCGGACAACACCTTCTTTGTTACCAGTTATTACTCTTATGGTTATGGTATTGACAACCCTGTATGTTGTATCTCTACATTACTGCCAGACTTAACTCTATTGTTGCCTAGGTTAATGGACTGTTTATGTGTTGCACTTCTTGGATTTTATGTAATTAGCTTGATTTTATTTTTGGCTGTTCTTGTGCATTTTATGTATATACTAACATACTAAAATGCCAGTGGAGTAGGCCTTATGGTATATCGAGTCTGCTCGAGAGTCAGTACTCTTGACAGGCATTGTTGCTGCTCTCCCTGCCCCCCCCTTGGATCCTCCCATCCTCCATCCGAGTCTTCCCCCCAGTGTTTGCATTACTCAGCTTCACCTTCTCCCTTTATCTGTCTCAGCCCCTCCTGAACCCCTCCACAGAATCCACAACCACCAGCTCCGTAGGCAGTGCATTCAAGCTCCACCACCCTTTGGGTGAGTAACACTCCTCCTCCCCCTGGTCTCCCCCCTCGGCCCTCCAGTCTCCGCCATTGTCCCCTAGTGACCCCCCCACTGGAAAACCCCTTCTAGGCTTACCCTAGTTACCCCCTTTAGATACTTGAAAACCTCTATCATATCTTCCCTGTCTCTCCTTTCCTCTAGAGAGTATAGGTTGCGTTCTTCAAGTCCTCCTCATAGAACCTATCCTCAGGTTCCAAATCATTTTGGTAGCCCTCCTCTGGACCTCTCCAGGAGTGCAATGTCCCTTTTTAAATGTGACTGCCAAAACTGCATGCGGTACTCAAGGTGTGGCCTTACCAGACCATTGTACAGAGGAAGAATCACATCCCAGCTTCTTGAGATTATCCCCCTGGCAATGCACCCCAGCATTTTGTTTGCCTTAGCTGCAGCCCTCCTACACTGCTCAGAGTTGTTCATTTTGGCATCCACCACCACCCCCAGGTCCCTCTCTCCAGTCGAGGCCTGCAGTGTATCCCCTCCCAGTGTGTACCCATGTCCTGGGTTTCTAGCCCCCAGGTGAAGAACCCTGCATTTCCCCACATTAAATTTCAGTTTCCAGGTATGGGACCACCTCTCCAGAGCCTCCAGGTCCTCCTGTAGGGTTACGCTGTCCTCCTCCCTATCCACCACCACCCCCAGCTTCAAGTCATCTGCAGAGAGACTCATTTTGCTCCTGATACCTTTTCTGGTGTCTGAGATGTAGGCACTAAACAGGAGTGGTCCCAGAACCGATCCTTGGGGGACCCCACTAATGATCCTCCTAGGAGATGAGACTTCTCCCCAACCACCACTTTCTGTGTATGCCCAGACAGTCAATTCCCAATCCACCTGACCATCTGTTTACCCACCTCCATTTCCCCCAGCTTACCCAGCAGTCTGGTGTGAGGTATTGAATCAAATGCCTTGCTGAAGTCTAGAAAGAGGACATCCACCGACCTGCCCTGGTCCAGCGCCTTGGTCACCCAATCACCATCACCACAAGGTTAGTCAGACATGATATGCCCGGGACAAAGCCATGCTGGTGATCATCTAGGTATCCCCGTCCCTCCAGGAACACCCCCAGCCCCTCCTTTAGGATGGCCTCTATCAATTTGCCCACCACCGACGTCAGGCTGACAGGCCTGTAGTTCCCTGGCTCCTCTCTTGAGCCACCTTTATGAATAGACATGATTTGGGCCACTCTCCAATCCTGGGGCACCCATCCCATCTGGAAGGAAGTGTTGAAAAGAGCCGCCAGTGGTGCCGTCGGAACATCAGCCTATTCCCTTAGCGCCCTGGGACGAATTTCATCTGGGCCCAGAACTTTCTCCGCTTTTATAGATCTGGTTGTATGGATTTTATTTCTTCTATAGAGCAGACCTTGCCTGCTAAATTGGTGTCATCTGCATATAGCAGAATATGTTTTTATACTCCCCACTATGTATCCCCTCCCCTAAGAATGCTTCTTTTGTATTCCCCACTATGTATCCCTTCCCCTAAGTACGCTTTTGGAAATGAGCTGTTCTCAGCTGAAGTTGTCTTTCCTGGTGAAACCTTTCAATAAATAAATAACTAAATAAATACTTTGTTTTTAAGAAAAAATCTCTCAAGCTTTAGATAGCAGGTATCCTGTGGATTGGATTTACCTAGATTTTGCAAAGGACTTTGATTCCATCCCTCATTGGGCCATCATCACGAAAATGGCTATACTTAATATAAATAAATACGTAATAAAATGGATAAGCACATGGTTAGGAAATAGGAGTCTGAGAGTATGCATTAATGGCTACTTCTCAAACGTTGGCAATATTTCTAGTGGAGTCCCTCAGTAGGCTGTTTTGGGCCCTGTCCTTTTCCAGATGTTTATGTTTGATGTGACTGCACATGTAAGTAATTGGTTGAGTAAATATGCAGATGACACCGATTTAGCAGGCAAGGTCAGCTCTACTGAAGAAATAAAATCCATACAACCAGATCTAGAAAATTTTTATAAGTGGACAGTCACTTGGGGTATGACGTTCAACATTGACAAATGTAATTTATTACACTTAGGTAATCAGCCATCTAGGCCAACTTATAAACTTGGAAATAATATCATTAAAGAGGTAAGTGGCAGACCCAGTGGCATTGAGGGTTGAGGTGCTGGACGGCACATCTCTCGCCATGCTGGCGACCCGAGTTTGGGAATGAACTTGGGTCACTCAGGGGTCAGTTGGGAGAAGGAGGATTGAGCATCTGTAGGACGACTCTCCTCCCTTGGGAAGGGGGGGGGATCCGTGTTTCGCCACTAGGGGCAGCCCGATGGCTGTGCATGTGAGCACATTGTAAGTGGGAGGAACGTGCATTCAGAGCACTGGGGGTGCCTCCGCGGAGGTGGAGTATACACAGTGTGCTCATTGTACATCTGCGCGAGGCCGGGGAGAAATCAGGGGAAAAATTGTAGGTTGCGCTTAATGCAGCCCTCCTCGTATACTGACATGCCACCTGGTCTCACTGGCTCTGGGGGACATCTGGATTTTGTGCTCTGGGTGGGGGAGGTCAGACTCCCCGTCCCATCCCCACTGCGGTTGGCAATCCACAGGGAATACAACCCCCCAGATACCTAAGGAAATGTGGGATGGCCACGGTCATCAGGACAGGCTGAGACAGCCACCCAGCCAGCCACAGGGAGAGATAAAAAAACAACTTGTATAAAAAAAAAAAGAGGTGAATAACAAATGAGACCTAGTGGTAATCTTTACCAAAACGTTTGTCTCTACCGACCAGTATACCACTATAATAACTAAGGAAGACAGAGTGCTTTGGGCTGTAAAACACCATTTCACAAGTAGACGAGCTGAGGTTATAATGCCCCTGTACAGAGCAGATGTGAAGCCTATTGTAGACTATACTAGCCAAGTATGGAGTCCTCTATCCAGGAGAGAGATAGATAATATTGTGAAAATCCAGCACAGAGTGACTAAAATGATCCATAATATAAGGCAGGATTGCTATCTTGACTAGCTTCGTCATCTCAATCTGAAGACCCTTGAGAAAAGAAGGAAAAGGGTGACCTTTTGTTGTGTTACAATATCATGCAGTACCCCTACCTAGTTACCAAATTAAACTTATAGTTCAAGAATGATAATCTAGTCATTAGGGGTCACCCACTGCAACTGAAACCACAAAAATGTTATGCCACCGAAAGGAAGGGCTTGTATACTCAACAAATTGTTAACCCCTGGAAGAACTTAGCGGAAATTGCTGTCAGTAAAATCAAAGCTGCATTTAACTCTAACCTAGATAAATGCATTTTTAGGGTCACAATATATTGTATTATGGGTGAATGAAAGGAGCCAACATGGGTAACTCGAATACTTTCGTTCCTTATAACCTAGTATGAAACATAGTATATGAGACAGTTTACATGACAATATTTGGTGCATAACCATCATGTAATGAATATCATAAGTAGGAGGAGTCACTCTAAGTCCTTTGTTACTCATATGGGGGTATTGCAAAATAGTCCAGATAAAGCATCTGTATAGCAAAATAATTCATATACTGTAAATGAATTTCTGCAGCATGACCAAGGGTCGAGACTAAAATACTTAAAGAGCCGGTGAGCCTGAGTGAAATGATAAAAATAGGTCACAACTATGACCAACGGTGTCCAGAACTGTGTCCATAAACGTCGTAAAATTCCAAAAATGCATAACTCCTCTGCAAAAATCTCTTCGCTCTTCCACCCCAAATATATATTCTCAAACAGTGCAAGGTTGGCAACCCTGCTTTCCATCAAATGTGAGCATAAAACAGTATGAACGTTTGAAAATCTGAAATGTTTCTTCCTGACTTAACAAATGTTATCAGGGTATTTGTACAAAAAGATAGTTAGAGTACCGAGGAACCAGGAAGTAGTGTTCCCCCTCTGCAGTCCATGCTTAGCAAAAAACACAGCAACAAGCAGCACCAGATTTCCAGCAGTAGAAAAATGCTTTCATTCCATAAATTGTGCAGTGCTTACCTTGTGGCTACATAGACATAACACAAACTGACTCTTCTGGTTTCTGCAATCTACAGCATCATTGGGAGTTCCAGATCTCAGGAGTCATAGGTCTTTTTATGTGAACACGTTTAAAGTGACAGTAGTACATTATGTGTAATGTAAATGCTGACCTTTGAAAAACTCCTTCTATCTTAATTTAAAATGCATATCCCCAACTTGTTTGAATTGTGCAGCTGTTGCTATGATGTGTTCCAGTCAACTGTAATCTGTATGTGGAATATGCTTTGTGAATCATTATTCGTGCTTATGAATTATAATCTCCTGGGTCGTACCTGAAAATAGGCACACTGTTGTCTAGTGTACCTACCTGGTTACCAAAAACCAAATAAACAAATATAAAATAAAATGCAAAAGTGGGTTGAGATAATGACATAAATAGGACAAGATATTTTTTGTCTCTTTCTGAAATATCCAGCAGAGGCAGTATAGATTATATTGAAATCAGTTCCCTGTCCACATTTTTGTATTATTCCTCAAACACCAAAAATATATCTGAAATAGAAACAAACACAGAATTAAATTAATAACAATTCAGTCATGACATAAATCTATTTTGCATCAATATATGGGACACATTCAAAGCAGTCATTTAGACCAGGGGGTTGTAATGCTCCCAATTGTACTGTTTACATCCCCTCTCACCTGAGCAGTTTATTTCCTAAGTCACCACTTCATTTGCCCAGATATACCTTCTCAAGGCCACAGCATTTAAACACATCGCCAGCTTGATTTTCTTGGCTCATAATTGCTGTGCTAGGGAATTATTTGCATCCATTTTTACAAGCATGCGTTGCGCAGTTGCTATGCATGCTCGTAACTTTTCAAATTTGCAATATTTTCACTCCAGATTTTCAACATTGCCATTTTTCCATACCTCCTTATGAACAGTACAGCTGTCATTTTTCACATCCTGGCCAAAATGTGTTTTCGCACTTCCGGTGCAGAATAGCGCGGTTGCCGTGGGAAATCAGTGTTTGGGACCCATTAAGAAAATCACAGTGACACTGTTTATGAGCAGAGGTCCTAAAATGCCTATGTTGAAAATTTGGTGATGAAAGTCTGTAAAATGGCTGTGTTACATGCATACGTTCCACAGTTTTCACGTATGCTCAGAAGTGCGAGCATTTTTAATATTCCCACTACAGACTTTCAACATTTCCATCTCTTCACACCTCCCTATGGATGGTACAACTGTCATTCTTCCCATCCTGCCTGATCTGTGTTTTCGTACATGTGGCGCAGAATGGCACGGTCGCTGTTGGAACTCAACGTTCAGGACACATTGACAAAATCACACTGCCACTCTTCATGAGAAGAGGTCCCAAATGCTTTCATGAGGTGGGGTCACAAAAAGGCCATGTTGAAAATTTGTAGTGCAAATACCAACAAATGCCCAAGGCGTTAGGGTTTCTAACCATAACGTCTTACCCTGTACAGACTGACAGGCATCGGGGTGTGCCTTTGGATTGCTGACTGTACTGCTCATGCCATCCCAGCCCCACCCCCAGCCACTGCCAGGCATCGAGGTGTACCTTGGACACTTCGGCCCCAGACTTCACCCCATTCTCCTATGCTGCACCCATTTCATGTATGTCCTTATGGAATGGGGTGACTGTAAAGCCAAACACCCTAAGGCACACTTCAACATGTGTCGTGTCTGCAGAATAGGGTGAGGTGGACATGGTATGACCGCTATGGGCGACGCCACCCAAACATTTCTTACCCTAATGCCTGTCCATCTGTACAGGATGAGG
Organism: Neoceratodus forsteri; assembly: GCA_016271365.2. NCBI lineage: Eukaryota > Metazoa > Chordata > Ceratodontiformes > Ceratodontidae > Neoceratodus > Neoceratodus forsteri. The sequence goes on from CM057452.1 coordinate 430,578,884, forward strand.
TGGGTTACGCGTGAAGTTCAATACTTCACTGCCATTCCTATTCTGCATCTGTCTAACTCCTGCATTTCCAATGCTAATACCAGCAAGCAAACATTCGGCATTGACAGATGCTTGTTGTTATTGCTGTAAGATGCTCTCTTATCTTGACATTGAAATTGCAGCTGATTTTGCTCACATAAAAGGAGCCACGCTCACATGTGGGCAGATAGACCACATCGGTGGTATCACAATTTATGAAAGAGTGGCTGTCATAAGTCTCTCTGGCATTAATGCTGGCAACTTTACTGGTTGTAACCATAGATGTACAAAATTTACATCTGCCATAAGAGAAATTGCCACATGGCAAAGTGGGCAACCAGGTGTTACTAGATTGTTTAGGGGGCTGGGAACTATGTAGCAATACGTTTGCTATGTTCTGTGCCATGTGTATACTGTCTTTGGTGGTTGTACAATATAGTTACATAGTATGGGGTCAGATCTCAGAATATACCTTTTTTTTTTGTATGGCATTTCTGATGGCTGGAGATTGATATACAGTAGCTATGCTCTCTGAATCTCTGGCTCATTTCAGGGCGCTGTGACCTAAAATCTGCATCCCGGCTACAGTTCCTGCACATTCTCAGGAACTGGGACTTTGGGATATTTTGGATGGTGTGTCTGGGGTGGCATCTAGATGACAGGAAGATGGTGTTTCTGTACTTGTTTTTCTGACATATGTCTGTCCATACCATACCATTGTATTTCTAGTGTATCGCAAGATGCAGAAGGGTGACAAAGTTTTGACTGGCCTAGACAGTAAACCTCATATTCTGGTTTGTTCCCTTCAGATAGTGGACAAATGCATCTAGTTCCTCCTAGTCGCCGCTGTACACCATCAGTATGTCATCTATAAAGGTTTTCACGTATCTATCCGACTGTAAAATGGATTAGTCTGGGAGTCACAGACAGTTTTTTTCCCCAACGGACTAGTTTGGGAGTCTTACACAGTTGTTTTTTTTCCAAAGTCCCAAGAACACATTGGATAATTGGGGACAAATATAGCCACCATAGATGTACCTTGGATCTGCAGATAGTGGTCATTCTGAAATAAAATGTATTGCAGGTTAAGACATTGCACATTCAAGCAAAAAGGGCACAAATTCCACATCTAATGCAGTATGGTTTTCCAGCCTGTACTGTAGTGCTGACAGTCCACCATCATGGGGGATGTTGGTATATTACATTTCTATATCCCTGGACATGAGCCACCAACATTCCTCCATCTGTATGTCCCCCAGGATGCCCAGTATGTCTGTTGGGTCCCTCACAAATGAGAGTAACAATTGTATCACAGGTTTAATGTAGGCATCTACTAGCTACGACAACGGTTCAGTTAATGAACCTATACCAGTCACTATAGTGCATTCTGAGGGATTTTCAAAGCTTTCATGCACTTTCGGCAGTATATGCAAGCAAGTCCTGATCAGATTTTCAACACACAGGTAATTGTAAATGTTCTCAGATATTTGTTATTCTGTAAAGTCAAAAAAAGCTATCTCCTGCTTGTAGTCCAGAGTGGGGTCTGATGGAAGTTTTTTTTTTTTTGTTGGTGTTGTTTCTGGGATCCCCTTGCCTTAACCCTCTGACATCCCCCCCTCCGTGCCGACCGGGTATCAGACCCCTTCCCCTTCAGCCCCCAAGACTTACCCCTCATGGCAGGGGGTGGGGAGGTACTCACCCACCAATCTGGATCCAGTTCGGGGGAGGTGCCCTCCCGGCGGCGCTGTGAGGGGGGACCATCGACATCCATGGCGAGGGCTCCATTTTCTCTATTTCTCTCCCCTGCAGATAGAGGCATGCAGGACGTCAGTGAAGAGAGTGCGCACGCATCCTCATGCGCTGCCTCCAGATATCAGCCCCATCTCTGCCCCATAGTGTTTTCAGCATCAGCACACTGCCCCCCAGCTGCCGCTAGGATCCAGTCAACGCTGATCACTGGCAAACCCCCTTCCCCGGAGAGGGAGAGCAGTCCCTCTGATGCTCAATCCCTCTCCAACCATGCCAACTCCTGATAACCCATGCTCGTTCCCGAACACGGGTCACCGGCGTAGCGTGAGATGGACTTTTTTTGTAAAATGCAATGCTATTCAGCTGCCTTATGTCATTGCTGTAATCTTGGGTATCTAAAACACTACTCTCCCCCCACCTGCTGATTTTATCATTATATTGATTGGTCGGACCATTACACCACAAGGTTCAGTTTCTGGGCCCCCCCTAATAGGTCTGCCCCTATGGAGATGATCCAGTACCGCCCTTTAAGGAGTATCGGCCCCAATGACCTAATGGCAGTGCTGGATCTATCGAGTCTGTCGGATGAATGCATGAGTCCAGATGGTCTTGTATTAGCCTATAATAAGGCTGTGGGAGATGCTCTGGACAAAATTGCACCTGTTCGTGTTCGGCCTCTCACCATCCGTCCAAGGAGTCCATGGTTTGATGGCTCCTTGAAGGAATTAAGACGAGTAGGCCGAAGGCTGGCGAGAGCCTGGCGGAAATCGGGCCTTGATGCTGACAGGCTTAGATTGTTGGCCCATTATGATAGCTACCAATCAGAAATCACTCGTAAGAAGGCAGAATTCCTGTCCAGAGAGATTTCTGCTGCAAAAAATCGACCTGCTCAGCTTTTCTGGACTGTGGACAGACTGTGCAATCCAGTCTGTCTTCAGCCTAAGGAAGCCTTTTCTCAGCTTAGATGCGAGGAGTTCGCGTGTTTTTTGCAGATAAGGTTGCCAGCATCAGGTCCGGCATCGGTCCAACCTCTTCTACGGGGGATTGTGGTGGACGACTGGTGGTGTCTTATCGTCGGTCTGTCTGGTTAGACTTTCACTGCCCGGAATTTGTGGACATTGTGAAGATCATCAAACAATCGACCAACTAGTTGTAGTTTGGATCCGGGTCCTACACGCTGTTAGTAGGTTGTGTAAAGTTATCTACCCAATCTTGCTGACATTATCTGGAGATCCTTGGAGGGGTTTCCTGACCCCTTAAGGAGGCAGTAGTTCGACCACTCCTAAAAAAATCCTCCTTGGACCCAGACTGTCTAGCTAACTACTGGCCTATCTCTAACCTGCCATTTGTTGGTAAGGTTATTGAAAAGGCAGTTGCGTTGCAATTGGATGATCATCTCACATCTCATAATGTCTATGATACTCTCCAGTCTGGTTTCGGGAAAAGGCATAGTACTGAGACTGCCCTTGTTCGGGTATTGAGCGACCTCCTAATGGCCAGAGATCGAAAGGCTTGTACCATTCTGGTCCTTCTCGATCTATCTGCTGCATTTGACACTGTAGACCATGGGGTGCTATTGGGCGACTCTGGGTCTTTTGTGGGCTGTCTGGTACAGTCCACAAGTGGTTTTGTTCTTACCTCACTGGCAGGTCTCAGAGAGTTGTCACCGGAATTTATTCCTCTGACGCTTTCTCCCTGCCTTGTGGGGTACCACAGGGCTCCATTTTAGCTCCCATGTTGTTTGCAGTGTATACGCTGCCATTGGGAGAAATCATCAGGCGATACAGTCTGAGTTTTCACTGCTATGCAGATGATACTCAGCTGTATCTGTTCTTTCTCCCCGACCAGAGTGATGCACTCTATGTACTTAATAACTGCCTGGATGAGATCAGAATTTGGATGAGTTCGAGCTGGTTGAGACTCAATCCGGATAAGACTGAGGTATTGGTCGTGGATCCAGGTCATCCTGGGGTGGGTTTGAGTGCTGGACAACAATCAGGTTTATTACTTGGTGGCGTACCGCTCTCTACCTCTCGACAGGTGCGAAATCTAGGCGTTATTTTTGGTGATGGTCTGACCCTGAAATCTCAGGTGTCAGCTGTTGTCAAATCCTCTTTCTACCATCTGAGGAATATCGCCCAGGTGAAACATCTGATTCCCCAGGAGGACCTTCCAACTTTGGTCCACGCCTTTGTCACTACCCGTCTGGACTACTGCAATTCCCTCTACCTAGGGCTACCAGGGGTCGATGTCCGCCGCCTTCAGCTGGTGCAAACGCTGCAGCCAGGCTTTTGACTGGGACTCTTAGAACTAGTCATATATGCCTGTAAGCCATGAACTGTACTGGCTGCCTGTTCGATGGCGGATTACCTTTAAGGTTGGTTTACTAACCTTTAAAGCCCTACACGACCAGGGACCCGGTTACCTGAAAGATCTTCTGATTCCCTATTGCCCCCTCCGTCCTCTCCGTTCCTCCAGTGAGGGATTGCTAGAGATTCCTAGGGTTCGATTGAAGTTATCGGGATCTCGTGCTTTTGCCTTCGCGGCTCCAACCCTGTGGAATTCTCTACTTCGCTGGTTAAGAGAATGCCCAACCATTGATAGTTTTAAAATTGCTTTAAAGACATATCTTTTCTTTGGCTTATTCTTCTTAGTTATGGTTGTTTTAAATGTTTGGATTTTATTGTTCTATCTATTTCTGTACAGCGCCTTGGTTTCGAAAGGCGCTTTATAAATAAACATGACTTTACTTGACTTGACTATATGTTGATGTTGGGCCAGTTCTGCAATGCTGTTCTCTCCTCTCTGGTGATGTATGTATATATGCGTTGAATGTTGTACAAATGTTCTTAAAATCCTCTTCACATATCTCATGAACACTGCAACTGTATTGTTATATGGTGGGCAGAACCTGAAGCGCTGCCACAAATGGTCCGTAGATACAGAAATCACAGAATGTTGATTTGGAAGTGTTATGGTCTGTATTTCCAGTTCATAAGCGTCACTTAGCTGGCTGGCAGTTGACAGTATCTGGTCGGTAGTTTGGTCAGTGGGGTCTGAAAATATTTCAATACTTACAAGTTAGCCACCTTTAGAGCTAGATAACTGGAAATGTGTATGCATACTTTCTTGGAAGAGTCATAGAAACTGCTAAATAGAGAAGCAATTGGTTGTGTAAATTGTAAGCTGCAGGAGTTCAGAATTTCACAATTATTTATTACTTTGTGTGATAATTTTCAAAATATTTGTATGCTCATAGCTTCACTGCTATTGCAGATATACACTCAAAATTTGGCATGTATACCAAAGTAAATGTGTCCTGAAATCTAATTAAGCTGGCTAAATGTGGTTTAGGGTTAAAATTTATTGTGGATATTTTAGAAATTTCTAATTGGCAAAATGTGCTCAAAAACCATGGCTGCATAACAGGTAATGCAACTAGAACTACACTTGTAGAATTTAACTTTCACAAAGTACTTATCACCCCTGAATCACCTTATTTGCACTAGCACCATGGTTCTGTAACACCCCTCCAACACTCCTGCGACAGTGATGCCCAGTATCATGGCTCTGCAATACCCCTCCAACACTCCTGCAACAGTGATGCCCAGTATCATGGCTCTGCAATACCCCTCCAACACTCCTGCAACAGTGATGCCCAGTATCATAGCTCTGCAATACCCCTCCAACACTCCTGCGACAGTGATGCCCAGTATCGTGGCTCTGCAATACCCCTCCAACACTCCTGCGACAGTGATGCCCAGTATCGTGGCTCTGCAATACCCCTCCAACACTCCTGCGACAGTGATGCCCAGTATCATGGCTCTGCAATACCCCTCCAACACTCCTGCGACAGTGATGCCCAGTATCATGGCTCTGCAATACCCCTCCAACACTCCTGCGACAGTGGTGCCCAGTATCATGGCTCTGCAATACCCCTCCAACACTCCTGCAACAGTGATGCCCAGTATCATGGCTCTGCAATACCCCTCCAACACTCCTGCAACAGTGATGCCCAGTATCACGGCTCTGCAATACCCCTCCAACACTCCTGCGACAGTGATGCCCAGTATCGTGGCTCTGCAATACCCCTCCAACACTCCTGCGACAGTGATGCCCAGCATCATGCTCCATCATGACTGAAGATATCCAGATACTTCTGGCACAGTGGCCTAAGTCACAGCTGGTTCTAAGACTTGGCGTTACTTGGTACCACTGTTTTCAAACAGTAAAATTATACTTTGTTGTCTACAGGGTTGTTAAAGAGTCAGCAGGTGGCATTGTACAGAAACAATGTTGCACATGCGTGTGCTTCTACAAGTCATTAAGTCAGTGAGTTCTCGTGGTTATCTTGCATATTGCATGAATTCAGGCTAGTGCACAGTGATGTGTCCATGACTATTCTTCATGGTTCATCACTCAAGATAGTAACCTGACACTTGGTACCACTATACTTTCATTATGGAGCCTCCGATGAATGCTGCCATATTACCACTTTACCCTGCCTTTACCTTCCTCTACAATGCCAACTCAAATGTATGACTGGGCAAAGCGTATGGATATGGCTTTGATAGAAGTATCACAACATTCCACAATTTCACAAAAGCCCATGAAATTCAGTGTTGATTACTCATGTTATTTTGGACTCTTTAGCTGCTTATAGCTTGGCCAGCTGTTGAGCAAGAGATTAGAGTTGACACACAAAGCCTTTTTTTTCCCATATTGGTTTTTCTCCAGGCTGGTAGCTCATTTCTCAGGGCTATATCCTGCTCAGAGGTATATACCCTGATCAGGCTGAACTCAGCCATCTTTCAGTTGACTACCAGGTCTTTCTCCAACATTTTCCCCCTTGCATCTCCCCTGGTCAGGGCAGTGCCTCTGTCAGCCTCGCACAGCCACAGCTTTCTCTGTGGCCGGAGCAAGCTCCTTGGCCTTGCTGCAGGGTTTGCTGTGTTGGCGGATCCTGCTGCCAACCCTCTCTGACTGAAATGCACTACCAAGTGGCTTTCCTCCTGACAGGGCCCTTGAGAGGGTGGGGGACCAGGGGATAATTCCTAGGGCGCAGTGCCAAGAGGGGCTCAGGCCAGCCAGTATATTGTATGCAGGGAAGGGGCTGCGAGCTTGTAAGGGCCCCAGAGTCTGAACTTTCCCTGGGGCCCAGAATTCCTATCAAGGGGCCTGCCTCCCGATGTGTCTTCCTAGGCTTGCTTCTGAACCTGGGTCGTCAGCATGGCAGTGTGACGCTCTGCTGCTAGGCCATGGGAGTGGCCTCAAAGCTTAATATTTATGGCCAATAAGCCTAACAAAATGTGTGATATTTTGTTCTCTAGTTTTAAAATTAAATGGGCTTAAAATTCTGCAGTTCATTTAACTGCAAAATGAAAATTTAAAATTTCAGAAAATTTGGAGGCTGATAACTCAGTCACCTTTAAAGATAGAAATCTGAAATGTGGTACACTTTTGTACACACCTTGGTAAAGTCAGCATACCAAATTTGGTCAAGTGCTTTTTAAATTAAATGGAAATAACTGGTATCCCAATTTTGGCAAAGTTTCACAGAAGCAAAATCATAATTTAGCCAGAATTCCACTGGTGGAAGATACATTTCATGCAGCCATAATGGAAGGCCATCATCGTGGAAATGTTTGCATCCATGGCAGTGCCCTATCTCATCACCATCCTGTCTTTTTTGGGGAGCGCCTCCTTAATAGCACCTTACCTCCTTCCAACCATGCAGCAGTAGCAGCAGCAGCTCCTCCACCTGATCCTCCAACAGGGCCATGCCCACAGCAGGAGGAGATGAGTATTGCCCCAGACCAGCAACAGCAGCAGGAGCCAGAAAAGAGTAGCGAGAAACAGCAGCCTTCTCTTCCTAGTCCTGAAATGGAAGGGCAAGAACCTCCTGTGCCCCCCATTGTGGTTCCACCACTGGCATCATCTCCCTCCCGCAGAAGAGCCCCGCTCCTCATCCTCAGGCTCCTCTGTTCCTCCAGCAGCAGCACCTCACCTGCATTGCCAGTACTCCAAATGTTTCTTGATGAGTTTTTTTCTTTTTTTACCACTGACTCATGATCACAGTATGGTCACTTGTAATTTATGCAAGGCACAGGTCAGCCAGGGTAAGTTGGGTACCCACTTTGGTACTGGGGGAGGTCAAAGAACACATTTAAGAATAAATCACTGGGTCAGGTGGGAGGAATGACAGAGGGAAGTGGTGAATGGTGGTGGTGGAGGGGTGGTCATATATGCTGATAGCGGTATGCTAAACAGGGCATAAGGGAAGTTCGCATCTCATGGTGGGGTGGTGGAAAAACCCTGTTGAAGTGGCTACCCTCTTGATTCCACTTCAAGCTGCTGAACTAGCAGCACCTGCACCTCCAGCAGCAACATCAGCAGCATTGGAGTTTGCCGGCCTAAGGTAAGAAGTGGAGGACCCCTATGTCGCCGGCTCACAGAGGCAGAGCAGGAAATAAAAAAAATCCTCTCTAACCAGGAGAAGTTGCTGGAGGGGATGGCTGAGCTCTGCCATCGTGGTGCAGGTCCTGGTGGTAGTGGCATTCAGTAAGCTTGTCACATTAAAGCATGTTAAATCTCTGTTTCTGTTTATTTCATATCCTCTTTCTATTCTTTCCTTCCAACTGTCCTAAACATTTGTTTCCCCCAAAAAGTTCCAAAAAAAATGTAATCTATCTTTACTAACTGCATTGCTTCACTCATTGTTCCTTGTCTTTATATCTGTTGCTGTGCTCTTGCTACTGTCTTTAAAAAGAGGCCCCCTCCCAAAAAATATATATTTTTACCTTTATTTTGTTGATACCTTTCATCTCTACTACTGTTTCTTTCCTTGATTTTTCTCAACTACCAGAACAAATATGTCGTAGTCTGCCACAGATACCACTACATGGTACTGCGCTGTGTGTTTGTAGTGCTGCTACAGGTACCGCTACATGGTACTGCGCTGTGTGTTCATAGTGCTGCTACAGGTACTGCTACATGGTGCTGTGCTGTGTGTTTGTAGTGCTGCTACAGGTACTGCTACATGGTACTGTGCTGTGTGTTTGTAGTGCTGCTACAGGTACCGCTACATGGTACTGCGCTGTGTGTTTGTAGTGCTGCTACAGGTAGTGCTACATGGTACTGTGCTGTGTGTTTGTAGTGCTGCTACAGGTACCGCTACATGGTACTGCGCTGTGTGTTTGTAGTGCTGCCACAGGTACCACTACATGGTACTGCGCTGTGTGTTTGTAGTGCTGCCACAGGTACCACTACATGGTACTGCGCTGTGTGTTTGTAGTGCTGCCACAGGTACCGCTACATGGTACTGTGCTGTGTGTTTGTAGTGCTGCCACAGGTACCGCTACATGGTGCTGTGCTGTGTGTTTGTAGTGCTGCCACAGGTACCACAACATGGTACTGCGCTGTGTGTTTGTAGTGCAGCCACAGGTACCACTACATGGTGCTGTGCTGTGTGATTGTAGTGCCCCCGCACTGTTGTTGTGTGACTCACTCAAGCAATAATGCATGACAGGGTGTGTGTCGTGCTGGGATAATGTCATGCCTTGGGTGGTTGAAGCATAAGGCCGCAGGCCAAGTGCATTCAATGCCCGGGAAGTGACATTATCCCAGCACGACACATACCCTGGAGTGCATTATTGCGATTATACAATGGCTAATGTTTGGAGAGAATTAAAAAAAATAAAAATGTTTTAAATAGTTTTTTTACTTGCTTTTTGTATGTGGAAGAACATTTATATAAAAATAAGTTCCTTTTTCTATTTATCCACTGGGGGAGCTGTCTGTGTTAGGAGCATTGTTGTTACTTGTTGGTCCCAGTTGTGGTTTTGTTTCATTCATTCTGCACCCCCCTCCCCCTTGTGCTGCTCACAGTTCTTCTGGTACAAACTGCTGTGATATTTTAAATGTACCGGTTGATTATTGTACTGAAATGACATTTCTTCTGAGTCACCGGTGTTTGCAGGTGTCAGGAAGTTGCAGCTCTTGTGGCCTATCTGAGTTCCCAAGCAGGACTGCTGAAAAAGACGATGGAGGTACAGAGGAGGGAGGGAAAATGAGGGTTTAGTCTGTTGAGCTGTTGTTTTATGTATTTACTGGCAAGCAAAGGTGCTGGACTGGAAAAAAAAATTAACAAAAAGCAAGCGAGCATTATCGGAAGAGCCGCCCGCTGACTGTTGAAAGAAGCGGGTGCTCAGCTTGCTCGCTTGTTCATTCAGTGAAGGTATAATTTAAAAAAAAATTGGGGGGATTATCAGTCATGCTGGTACAATTCCACACACATCGCTGTGTTGGAGGGTGCTGATGACTGGTGTGTGGGATAATGGTAGAAAGCGTGTGCAGTAAAGGAGGGAATTTGATAGGGAAAGCCGTGAGGATCATAGCAGGTAGTCTAGACGGGGTGTACAGATTTTTTAATTTATTCTGCAGTCATGTTGCTGCTGGACCTTCATACAGTGATGTTATACTCTGATAACATCATTGATGAAGGTGAGCAACAACCAATCAGAATCAAAGAAATTTTCTTGCCATTGTATAATTAGCATTAACTGTACATAAATCACAATTTGCATAAGTATTCTTCTTCTCCCTGAATTTTTCTTGAGTGTGCTAAAAAATTGGGCAGTCTGCTATATGCTGCCACAGGATACTTCACCGTGTGTAAGTGCCCCAAACACTTTTGTTGTAACACACCTTGTGTCAATTGTGCGTTAATCACAATTCACATTAAATCTGTGAATTTCGGAACTCTCCTGTAGTGCCACAGAAAAATTGGGCAGGCTGCTACATGCTGCCACACAATACTTCACAATGTGTACATGCCCCAAGCACTCTTGTTGTAACACACTTTGTTTTAATTATGCATTAATCACAATTCACATTAAATCTGTGAATTCTAGAATGCTCCTGTAGTTCCACAGAAATTGGACAGGCTGCTACATGCTGTCATATGGTACTTTACAGTGTATTAGTGCCCCAAACACTCTTGTTGTAATGCACTTTGTGCTAATTGTGCATTAATCACAATCCAAGATTTTTTTGGAAAAACACAATATACATAAATTCTGTATTCTAATATTTTCAGGTGTGTGAGAGAATAAATAGGCCATGATGCTAAGTGCATTGCTATTGTAAATTTTCTGATGTCCAGAAATTAGATGTACTCCCAGAAGTGTTATATTTTTATTTATTTTATTTATTTAAACGTTTTTAACCGGGACAGGCACACTGAGCCAAGACTCATTTCCAAGTGTGACCTGGGAGAGGTGGGTGAGTAGGATACAAAACATGGAAAAACATTTGACAAATGTGCAATAGCAAAACAAACTGAAACAGTTCAGATAAACAAATTTACATGGTATCATATAAACAAATATTTACACCAAAAATAGGCAAACATCAGGAATTTTAAATATTTGAGTGAGTTGAGGTAGCTAAGGTACAAGCTCAGTTTGTCAGAAGGAGGTCTAGGGGCAGCTAAGGGTAGAAACAAGTAGGGGTAGGGGTAGATGTAAGCATGTGTTTGAAAATTGGGAGTGAAGTGGCTTGTCTGCAGCTCAGTGAGAGATTGTTCTAGAGGGACAGCAGACAGAAAGAGAAAGCAGATTGCCCGGATACTGTATGAGGATGGGGGGAGGGAGAAGGAACGAGCAACCCTAGTGCGGAGAAGGTAAGAAGAGGGTCTGGCTGGGAAGATGAGCGAGGTGAGGTAGGAAGGAAGTAATCCAAACCAATACTTAGCAATAAAAGCTAGGGAGTGGGTTTGACGGTGGAGCAAGAGGGGAAGGATAGACAGGGAGGAGTAGATTGAGCAGTGATGGGTTTGGAAGGGGAAGTTTGTGGTGAAGTGGCAGAAAGCATTTAGGAGGGAGTCAAGTTTGGTGAGGGATGAAGCTGGTGCAGCGCCGTATACAATGTCTGCATATTCGAGCACAAGGAGTATAGTTTTGGTGACCAAATCACGACGCACATTGGGAGGAAGGCAGTCTTTGTTTCTGTACATGACTCCAAGTTTTGGACGGAGTTTTAAGTGCAGGGAGTAGATATGTGTACAAAAGTCTAGCTTGTTATCTAGCTAGACCCCCTAGTGTTTATAGGTGGTGACAGCTTCATGGGGTGAGCTGTCTGGGGTGGTAAAAACAGGTGGAGAAGAGATTGTTGAGAGCTTTTGTCTTGAACCAAAGGTCATAGAGACTTTTTTTTTGTGTTTACCTTCAGTTTGTTTGCCTGGAACCAGTTTAGTATGTTATTGAAGTCCAGTTGAAGGGAAGTCTCAACATCAAGAGTAGAGGAACCGGAGTAGTAGATAATCGTATCATATGCATACATGTGGATATGCTCATACAAGCAGGCTGAGGGGAGGTCGTTTATGAACAGGGAGAATAGTATGGAACCCAGGATGGAGCATTGTGGGACTCCAGAGAGGATAGGGAGGGGAGCCAATTGGGAGGAGCCCACCTGAACTGATTGACACCTGTTCATTAGGTAGGAGCTGAACCATTCTACTGCAGGGGGTGTGAGACCGACAATGTAGAGATTGTTTAGCAGGAGGGGGTGGGACACCAAGTCAAATGCATTTGCTAGATTGATGAAGATTGCTGCAATAATATGACCCAGGTCCATGCCTGAGATAATGGAGTCTGTGACACGCAGCAGGGAAGAGGTGGTGGAATGGTGCTTCCTAAAACTGTCTTGGACCAGTGAGAGAATGTTGGAGTCAGTGAGGAAGTCAGTAATCCTAATAAGAACTAAGGACTCCAATAGTTTGGCAAGGGAGGGGAGGAGGGAGATGGAGCAGTAATTTTCAGGGCAAGAAGGGTCATCTCCTTTATGGAGAGGCAGCATCTTTGCCAATTTCCTGGCTGAGGGGACAATGCCAGAGGAGAGGGAGAGGTTTAGCAGGTGCGTGAGTGGGAGAACAATGGCTGGGGCAGAGATTTGAAGGAGCTTGGCCTCAATGTTGTCCGTGCTAGTTGTAGTTGGGTTTAGGGACAGCAGTGCATGGTAAACCTCTTGTTTAGAGATGGGGGGGAGGTAGCCACTTTCTGAGCGTGGAGTGGAAGGATGTGAGTGAACAGTAGTGGGGGGGGATCAGTTACAGCACACGTAGTAAAGAACTTGTTTAGTGCATTTGCTACTAAGGTGGGGTCACAGACAAGGGAACTATCAAGTGAGAGGACAAGAGTGGTGGATTGGGAGGGGGGCGTCGATAATGGAGTAGATGGTCTTCCAAAAATTTGAGGGTGAACCCTGATTTGGGTGGAGGAGGTTCTGGAAATAGTTGGGTCTTTGCTGACTGGACTGCCTTTGTGCACTTGTCCCTTTGAATTTTATACTCCTGAAGGTCAGCCTGGGTCAGTGAGGATTTATAGGTGGCCCATGCATGATCACGCATCTTGCACTGGGCAAGTAGGTTGGCGTTGATCCACAGGTGGTAGATACATCTGGCTCTCACCTTTCTTAGGCGTGCATGAGTATTCAATACTCTGGAGCGGTTGGAGATAAAGTGGTTCAGGGCAGAGTTAATGTCATTTCTAGAGAAAAGGGGGGACCAGTCAGTAGAGAAGAGGTCTCTTAGAAGGGCATTAGTAGCAAGTGCCTTGAGGGAAAGACACCATATATACTTGAGGATAGAATGGGAGGAGTGCACCCTCCTGACACAATAGGTAACGCAGTGGTCACTGAAAATGTTTGGGAGGATGTCTAAGGCAATAATTTGGTGGGGGTGGGAGGAGAGCACCCATGCCAAAAGGGAATGGTAAGGAGGGCGAGGGTTAATACAGGTTGGCTTGGTTATGAGCTGTGTGAGGTTAAGTAATTCAGTGTTATGTACAGTGGGTTTGGAGGGTGAAGAGAGCCAGTTTAGACTGAAATCCCCAAGCAGGATCAATTCTCCAGATGAAGTATGTGATACAATGAAGGAGATACAGGTAACCAGGGAGGCTGGTGGGAGTGTGGGGAAATCATGTAATACCCTGATTTATAAGGGGAGAGTGACAGGAATGTCCAGCTTAGTTATAATTAGCTTGTGAGAGGAGGGAAGGCATTCACTAACGGAGATGGAGCATAAGAGGGACTTGTGAAGGTAAAGGGCAACCCCACCACCATGTTTGCTCCTGTCCTGATGGAAAATGTTGTAGTCAGGAAGCGCGAGGTGGGAGTCAGGGGTTATGTAGGACAGCCAGGTTTCTGATATGCATAATATGTCAAAGATGTGCAGGGTAGTCCAGACTTTTAAGGTGTCTACTTTTGGAAGAAGGCTCCAGGCATTGAAGTGGAAGATTTTTTAGGCCTATAGGAAGCTCTGGGGTTAAAGACTGGGAGGGCAGTCCAGGGTTTAGTTCTATGTCACCTGAGAGAAGAAGTAAAAATAGTAGTTAAAATAATATGCTGCTGCTATCAGTGCTGCGCTGTGCGAGATTCTGCAGTGACCGAACAGAACTAAAGGGTAAACGGGGAGGAGAGGAGGCACTGTGGGTCACCCTGGAGACTGGATATGGCTCCACAATCTGCACAGGGGTTGTATACAGACCCCCGTCTCAGGGGGAGGAAATGGACACGGAAATGATAGAAGGCATCCTTGGGATGGCAGAGAAAGGGGAGATATTGCTGATGGGGGACCTGAATATGCCAGATGTTGACTGGAGCACCTTTGCTGCAGCCACATCCAAGAGCAGGGCCATTCTCGATGCCCTACAGGGGGCATGCCTCAGACAGCTAGTTTTGGAACCCACTCAGGAGAGAGCAATCTTAGACCTGGTACTCTCAAATGGGGACGGAGAAAGGATCTCTGATCTTGAAGTGGGTAACCATCTGGGAACAAGCGACCACCAAACAGTGTGGTTCACTATAAACCTAGCTGTAGAGTCAAGCCACACAAAAGTGAAGGTACTGGACTTCAGGAGAGCTGATTTTGTCAAAATGGGAGACTGCCTCAGAAAAGCACTAGCAAACAGGCAAGAAGGCGGGGTGGAGCAACAATGGGGAAACATCAAAACCGCCATCACAGAGGCAACAAGCCTTTGTGTGAAGCAAATAAACAAATCAAAATGAAAGAAAAAAACACTATGGTTCTCAAAAGAAGTGGCGGGGAAGATAAGGGAGGAAAAGATAGCATTCAGGAAGTATAAGGAAACACAGAAGGAGCAGGACAGAGAACTGTACCAGTTAAAGCAGAAGGAAGTGGGTAAGGCAGTCAGAATAGCAAAGGCCCAAACTGAGGAGTTAGAAGGGGGATAAAACCTTTTATAGGTACATTAGGGAGCAAAGAAAGACTAAGGCAGGGATACTGAGGCTGAACAAAGAGGAAGGTGGTTGGGCAGACAGCGATAGTGAAAAAGCAGGGATACTGAACGAATACTTCTGCTCAGTATTCACAATGGAAAAGCAGGGGAAATACCTAATCCAGTCAATAGAATCACTCTGGATGAGGGGTTGATATTAGTCCTTTCACAGAAGAAAGGGTTCTGAAAGAACTCTTAAAATTGAAGGTGGATAAAGCAATGGGGCCTGATGGGATTCACCCCAGAATTCTAAAAGAACTAAGGGAAGAACTAGTAACACCACTGACTACCCTTTTTAATAAATCATGGGAGGATGGTGTGGTACCTGAGGACTTGAGGAGAGTGGATGTGATTCCCCTTCACAAAAGTGGGAGCAAGACAGAGGCAGGAAACTACAGACCTGTCAGTTTGACCTCAGTGGTAGGGAAAATGATGAACTCACTTCTAAAGGAAAGAATTGTTGAGTACCTAGAGGCCAGTGGGGCACAGGACCTAAGGCAGCATGGATTCACAGTGGGAAGGTCATGTCAGACAAATCTAATTGATTTCTTTGACTGGGTGATCAAAGCAGTAGACCAGGGAGGGGCTGTGGACATGGCCTACCTAGACTTTAGCAGAGCATTTGACACAGTCCTGCACAAAAGATTAATGAACAAATTAGCCAGCCTGGGAGTGGGTCCCAGGGTGGTAGCCTGGGTAAAACACTGGTTAGACAACAGGACACAGCGGGTAATAGTAAATGGAGTCCACAGTGAAGAAAGGAGGGTTACTAGTGGGGTACCGCAGGGTTCAGTGCTGGGGCCGGTCCTTTTTAATGTCTTTATAAGTGACATTGCAGAGGGACTGGAAAGGAAAGTATGTCTCTTTGCAGATGACACAAAGATCTGCAACAGGGTTGATACACAAGGTGGGGTGGAAAGGATGAAAAGGGACTTGGCAAGGTTGGCGGAATGGTCAAATGTATGGCAGCTTAGATTTGATGCAAAGAAGTGCAAAGTAATGCACCTGGGAAACAAAAACTCAGGGGAAGAGTATGCAATGGGGGGGTGAGATACTAACAACAACAAAAATGGAAAGGGACCTGGGGGTAGTCATATCAGATGACCTAAAGGTGGGCCAGCAATGTGAGAAGGCAGTAAGGAGGGCTGGGGGATACTGGGATGCATAGGGAGAGGCATCACCAGTAGAAAACAGGAAGTTGTTGGCCCTCTGTACAGACAGTTGGTGAGACCCCATCTGGAGTACTGTGTACAGTTCTGGAGACCCCATCTCTGCAAAGACATAGACAGGGTGGAGGCTGTCCAGAGGAGGGCAACCAAAATGATGCAGGGTCTGCATCAGAAGACATATGAAGAAAGACTAAAGGAAGTAAAGATGTATACCCTTGAGGAAAGGAGGGAGAGGGGGGGACATGATAGAAACTTTCAAATACCTCAAGGGAATCGACAAAGTCCAAGTGGGTAGCATCTTTCAGAAAAAGAGATGTGCAAAACAAGGGGCACAATTTGGAAGATAGAGGGGGCAGCTCGGAGGTAATGTGAGGAAGTATTTCTTCACAGAAGGTTGTGGATACATGGAACAGCCTTCCTGAGGAGGTAATCGTAGAGTCGAAAACAGTGGGGGAATTCAAGAATGCATGGGACAGACATAAGGCAATTCTAGTGAGGGGTAGGAGGAAGTAGGCTGTTGGTTAACTAGGATCTGCAGCTTATCCGTTAGGTAGGGAAATCCGTTAGGTAGGGAAATGGGCAGACTGGGTGGGCCAAGTGGTCCTTATCTGCCATCAAATTCTATGTTTCTATGCAATTTAGTGCCCAGAAAATAAAAAGCGAATTTCCGTGGCTTGAAAAATTTGCATGATGCCCAGAAATGAGAAGTGCTCCAGAAGTGTAATATGCTGCTGCTAACTGGTGCGGCACTGTGCACGATGCTAAGGCAACTGTCAAGGTGCACTTTAGTGACCAGAAAATGAAAGTGAATTTCTATGGCTGGAAACATTTGCATGATGCCCAGAAATGAGAAGGGATCCTAGAAGAGTAATATGCTCCTGCTGCTAGCGGGTGCTGTGCCGTGTGAGACTCCACAGCAACTGTCAAGGTGCACTTTAGAGCCTGGACAATAAAAGTATATTTCCATGGCTGGAAAAATTTTCATGATGCCCAGAAATGAGAAGTGCTCCTAGAAGTGTTACATGTTGCTGTTGCTGTACTTTGTGAATGTAGCCTACAACAACTGGATCCGGATGATGATCTTCAACTCGAGTATCACTTTGTTTTGTAGTGACCTACCAGCAAAGTATTTGTTGCTTTTTTTTTGTCTTTTTTTGTGTGTTGCGGGGGTGAAAAGGTATTTAAAACCATTGCATTTCTAACCATCTTTTGTCCCTATTTCTCGCTCTCTCTTTGCAGGTAGTTATCACCCTGTTGCTGCATGGGTCTTGCCCACATGTGGTTATTTAATTTTGGACTGTTTTATACCATGGAAGGTAAGTTTGTTTTATTTCTTTTTTCTTAAAGGAGATCTACTGGCCAGGGTGCTCAAGCCACTGGTGCATAGATTGTGGCTTGAGCACCCCGATCCCCCCACCTCACAGTCCCATTATGTAATTAACAATATCATTACCTGATCGCTTGTAAAATTTTATTTTCCAGGGGGTGCAGCCGGCACATTGAGAACCGGAATGATGCCCCCTGGGAGAGTGCGCTGGCAAATACCACAATATGATGACGCGGTTTTGTCTCTTCCTCCTTATTGCCCATATGTACAGAGATATTAAAATCTCCATTTTTAATATGCCGGGTGTTATTTTTACTACAGTGCATGTATGCAATGTGCCAATAATAATATTATTAATTACATACTGGGACTCCAGGGGGGATCGGGGTGCTCAAGCCACAATCAATGCACCAGTGGCTCGAGCATCCTTGCGAGTAGATCTACTTTAAATCATATCCATAGCTGTATATAACTATGTAACTGATGTCTTCTCCTGTTTCTTGTTTCAGCTATTATTCTGATGTGTGACAATTTAAAATTGTACAATGAGACAGCAGCATTAGTTGGAGGACTGTTATATATGCTTGATACAGAGTACGTGTTGACTGTAGTAACATCACATACAGTGCTGGAGAAGCTGGAGAAGAAGGTCCGAGCATTAGTTGGCAAGGCTGACCACATCAACGATCTGGTGGACATCAGAAGATGGCAATGGCTTGCTTGCTGTAGGAGAACAAGGAATTCATCTTGATGGCGGAATGTATAGAGACCTCATGTAAAGACAAGATAGAAATTATTTAGACTGTAGTATGCTCCATATGGGTTACAGTTCATCTGTGAAAGGAAAACAAAATTAAAAAAGAAAAGGACTTTTTGAAAGGATACCTACCATCACATTGGTGATGGCCTGGCCTTGAAATGGAACAAAGGTTCCCAAGACAGAGGAGGCAGAGGAGGAGAAGTCTTTCTTCCTGGATGAGAACAGAGCCAGTAAACCTTACTCAAGTGGCCACTATGGGTGACTGACCACCAGAGCCGTAGGAAGGCATTTTGGTACCCTGGGCAAAAGACTAATTTTGCGTCCCCCCCCCAGAAAACAGCTGGTGGTCTGGGGGCCGCAAGGCCCCCAGAAGCTCTAGGTTGTTTACATGCTCTGTGGTGAGTTTTGGGGCTTTTCTTGAAGGAAAAACATACTTTTGTTGTACGTTCCCTACCCCTGATTTCAGGGAAATCTTTGCTCCCATAGAATCTGAAGTGTGGGAGTTGAAGATGCTGGCTAGCTGTCATCAGAGTGTGCAGTGCAGCTGCAATTGTTGAGGACAACTGTCTGACCAACAGTTCCATCAAGAGTGGCTCATGGGGACATATACAGGCACCTCAGTGACATAGATGTAGTCTTCGAGTGCTGGACACAAAAACCTCTGAGATGCCCCACCTGCAACCACCCATCCTCACATAGGGGGATGTATCCCCCTGAGCCCACTCACTCAGATCTAATGGCAGGCTCCACTACCCCTGTAGTGGAATTGCCACCACCTAACAGAAGGAAAACCCTCCACCCCCAACCATCTTCCCTTCAGCTAGACTATCTCCAGCACTCAATACTGCTTGACCACCCTTCTAGACCATAACCAGACTCCGCCCCAACAATCCTACATGTGGCTTGAACACCTCCACAACACCACACTCACCTTAGCCACCACCTTCCCTATAGCTGAACCACCACCCTACACCAAGACCAGTGCCCATGCACACGAACAATCCCTGCAACTAGACCAACTCTACATACCTCTAAACTGTGCCTGATTTTGCATCAACATTTGCATTTGTCCATCATAAAGGTTGTGTTTTTATGGTAGAGAACAGTGGGGTGTGGGGGTGGGTAAAATCACGAAATAATGTAAAACATTAAAGTCACAGACTTATTCTTCTTCTTCAGAAAATGCAGATGAACACAAGTCCCCTTTTTCTATCAGCTTTCTGAGTGAATAGTGCCAATTTATAACAAGTGTCCAAGATTCTGGGTCTTTGTCCCTGATTATTTTAAGTCTTGTCCCTGATTCATGAGGCAAGAAGTTAAGAGGTATGCAGCCCCAAGTCTAGCATCCCTCCTGAGGACCACTCTTTCTGTAGTGGCATCCCCTCGCCAAACAATATTCTGACTGTATCCAATCCCCCCCCACCACAGGAACCCCCCATAGAAAAGCACCACCTGCATCTTCCTATACCCCCCCCCTGTTGGGAGAGGGCCAAGGAGCGTAAGATTTACATCATAGAACTGCAGCTATGGTGCTGTCCAGGGTCCCACAGTATAACTTCTTGCGTACAAAAAAAGCGCTGCTCCTCTGGTCCACTCCCTCCCTCTCTCTTTCCTCAGCTCAGACTCATATACTCTGTTGGCAACCACGAACGTGGCAGGTATTTTTATATGTAATTTATTAGCGCTGCAGAAACTGTCAGATGTCAAGACCCAGAAGCGGCCAACTGACATCCATGATTTAGGTGACACGCCAGTCTCGACGGTGTTATAAATTATTAATAAAACTGTCATGTTCATGGATGCAAGCCAAGCAGACCTAGTGAGCCGGGGACACAGATAAAGGGAGGGGAGCTTTCCTTTTCTGCCAGAAGTTTTGCTGTGGGACCCTGGACAGCACTGTAGCAGCAGTTCTCTGCTGTGGATTTCCTGCTTCCTGGCTCTTCCCTGACTTGTGGGGAGGGACAGCTGCAGGGGGTAGCTTGTCTGGTGGGGGGTCCTGCTGTGGGATGGGGATGGGATACATTATGTAGTAGTGTCCCCAAGAAGCAGTGTCTAGGCGGGGCACTATAAAAAAAAAAAAAAAAAAGCCCGACAGGGCACGTTAGGGTGCTTGAACTTGAGGACCCCCCAAGGGCCCATTTAGTTAGCCCTGGTGAGAGACAGTGTAGGGGCCCCATGGTGCAATGAGAAGTGTCACTAGGGAAAAAACATTCTGCCTAGTCTATACCAGTTTTCAGAATGCCTTGGCAGTGCAGCCCCTCTCCTCTGCCCAGTAAATAACCCCTGCACAGCACCCCCCCAGTACAGCTGAGCCAGTCCAACTGCTCCAGTCAGCATCCCTGCAGCCAGAAGGAGCCCCACTCCAAATCCCCTCATTCCCCTGATTCCCGTCAGTTCCCCTCCACAGCCCAAGCCAATCCAGATACATGTAACTGTTAATATGTTATGATCTAAACTGTACAGATCCCCTCGCATGGCATCCAAGACAACTAGGCAAGGCACTGGCAGGCAAGGCCTCATTTTCTAAGCAAGACAGCTGTGGGTGGCAGGGTGAGAATGGAACAAGGACAGGGCTAGGGAGAATCAGAAGGAGAGGACATGAAAAAAACCAAAAGGGAATGGAATGGGAGTGCAGGAGGGACACGGGTCAAGAGGAAAGAAAGGAAAATGTAACAACGTGGTGGACAGAAGGGATGGTGTGCCGTGGCCCACGCCATGGCAGTCAGGCCAAGGCTGAGGCAACTGCTTCAAAATCTTCACTCCCATCCCAGTCCCAAGTCCAGTGCATGAAGTTCAAGTGAACTACACAGTCGCCACCCACCCGCCAGCAGAGCCGACTCTGAGACACGCCCGCCCAGGCCCAATAATTCAACGGCAAGGAAAACAGATCTTTGTCTTCTGACGTCCTGAGTGAGACTATCAATCCCCCCACGCCCCCCCAACTGCGCTCTTACCACATAGATCCCATCTCATCATCTACAATTTGGATTTGGAAATTAATTTGAATTATTCATCAATTCGCCGGGTCTGCTCTTCTGCTTGTCTGCAGTGCCATCACATTTTACTACAGACACTCTGTCATTGATGAGTGACAACTACTAGTCTTGTCTACATAGACAACAAGAGACAGAGTACTTAGTGTGGTGTGCATTCTGCTTATGCTTACATTACACAAGTGATGAAAAAAAATATAAGATGAGGATCTCTTCTGTCTTCTCCGTCTCTCATGACTCATCTCTCCTCTCTGACTCTCTCGCTTTTTTTAGTTTCTGTAACTGTCTACTACTCTATGCCAGTACGCTCAACAACTTGCTCCACACTCTCCCTGTCTCCAACACAAACCACCTCTCATTCAGTGCCAAATGCTCCGCCCGTACCTTTTATACTAATTGGCGGCGCAATAATCTGCTCACAGTTCCTCTTTTCTCAGCATCACCACCAGACTGCACAGCATGATTTATTATTTTCTGCATTAGACTGTGCAACTCTGTGACCCCCACTTGCTAGTCCTTGGTCTGCAGATGCACCCTGCTGACAGTCATTTGTAATTACAGAACCAAAATTTAAAAAAAATGATTTAAGCAGCAGCGCAAGTCAATTAGAACATGACTTCAGGGAAAAATGCGCCCTCAGAGACTTCGCCCAGGCGGAGCACCACCACTCCACCCTTCCTACGGTACTGCTGACCACATGAACAGTATATACTTTGTCCACTCCGAGTCTTATTATGCGTGTCACCTGTGAAGAAAAAAAAATTATTTTAGTGTGACTTTGCCACCATTGTGGCTGCACGATAGATCCATTGTGCAATCCCACACCTTCCATACCTGTCACTTATGAAGAAAAAAAAAATTAGCATGTCTTTGCCACCACTGTGGTTGCACGATAGGTCACTTGATCAATATCTCTACTCTATATCTGTCACCTGTGAAGAAAAAAAGAGAAATTATTTAGTTTGACTTACTATCAAATTAGTGATGGCCATGCTCTGCACTGCACAACGGTGCCACAGATGGTGGTGGCGGAGGATGTCACAACTTTAGTATGTAGCTTCTGGTGTGCTGTCTCAATTTAGAGGGAGATAAAAGGAAAGAAAGAAAAATATTTTAATGTCTTGGAAGCAAGGTGGAAGTCCTTCCTGTGCGATGACAGAGTCATCACCAACAGTGAGGATCAGTGGTGTGAAAAACAATGAAAGTAACTTACCATCACAGAAGAAAATGTTGGCTTTAGCTGGACTTCTGGTATTGCTGCATTGATGGGCTGGCTAGTTGGCTGGAGGCTCGGGGCTTGAGGTCTGGCTTTCTGGCTGGCAGTGTGGCTGTGGGATGGCTGGCAAGCTGGCTGGTGGGCTTGCTGGCTGGCTGGCAGGCAGGCGGGCAGGCGGGCTTGCTGGCAAGCTTGCTGGCTGGCGGGCTTGCTGGCAGGCTGGCTGATGGGCTGGCAGGCTGGCTGGTGGGCTGGCAGGATGGCTGGTGGGCTGACTAGGTGACAGGCCGGGTGAAGGGCTGGCTAGGTGCCAAGCTTGCTGGTAGGCTGGCTAGTGGGCTGGCTGGCTGATGTAGTCTTCAAAAATTTTCAACTTTGTCTGTGGGTATGAGATAGGTGAGGGCAGATGGTGTTAATCAGATGGATTTGTACAACTGCAGCACAACTTGGGGAAAAATATTCACAGGAAAACAAAACTGAATCATAAAGAAAAGGATTCAACTGATAAGGAGGAAAGGAGGGAATGTAACACTTTTCTGTTCATATGCTACAATCATCATCATCAACTCGGGGAGTGGGAAACCCCCAGTCACCGTATGTGTAGTCGCTGTATTTGTTGGCCATTTTTGTCGTCGCCGTTTTGTACTTCACTATTTTCACGGGCTTACAATAAGGAGGAAAGGAAAGAATCTAACACTTTTTATGTTTGCTTGCACGCATGAATGCTGTCACTGTCATGACGTTATTCGGGCCCGAAGGGTGATTTCGCAGTCACTGCGCGAAATCACCTTTTGGGACTGATTAATGAACCGACACTGCCAGTGTTCATAAGGTGGGCTCTCAAGAAGCCTATTTTGAAAATTTGGTGGAAAAATTCCAAAAAATGACTGTTTTACGGACGTGCGTTGTGCAGTTCCTACGCACGCTCGTAAGTTCGCGAATTTTCAATATTTTCACTCCAGATTTTCAACATTGCCATTTTACCACACCTTCTTATGAGCAGTACAGCTGTCATTTTTTACATCTCACCCAAAATGTGTTTCCGCCCATGTAGCGCACAATAGAGCAGTCGGTGTGCGAAATCAATGTACAGGACAAATTAAGAAAATCCAACTGACACTGTTCATGAGCAGAGGTCTTAAAATGGCTATGTTGAAAATTTGGTGGAAAAATTCCTAAAAATGACTGTTTTACGGCGTGAATTTGCAGCAGTTCTAATCTGCGCATCGCCGTAAGTTGCGACATTATTATTTCACTCAGATTTTCAACATTGCCATTTTACCACACCTCCTTATGAGCAGTACAGCTGTCATTTTCACATCTTGCCCAAAATGTGTTTCCGCCCATGTAGCGCACAATGGCACAGTCGGTGTCTTGAAATCAATGTATGGGACACATTAAGAAAATCACAGTGACACTGATCATGAGCAGAGGTCTTAAATGGCTATGTTGAAATTTGTGAAAAATCCTAAAATGACTGTTTCTGACGTCGTTCGCTGTTCATCACGCACGTCAGAATTTGCGAATTTTCAATATTTTCAATCCAGATTTTCAACATTGCCATTTTATTACACTTCCTTATGAGCAGCACAGCTGTCATTTTTCACATCTTGCCCAAAACATGTTTCCACCCATGTAGCGCACAATGGCGCAGTCGGTGTGCGAAATCAATGTACGGGACACATTGAGAAAATCACAGTTACATTGTTCATGAGCAGAGGTCTTAAAATGGCTATGTTGAAAATTTGGTGAAAAAATTCCTAAAAATGACTGTTTTACGAGCGTGCGTTGAGCAGTTCCTACGCACGCTCGTAAGTTTGCGAATTTTCAATATTTTCACTCCAGATTTTCAAAATTGCCATTTTATTACACTTACTTATGAACAGTACAGCTGCCATTTTTCACATGTCGCCCAAAATGTGTTTTCGGACATGTAGTGCACAATGGTGCAGTCGGTGTCCGAAAGCAATGTTTGGGACAGATTAAGAAAATCACAGTTACACTGTTCATGAGCAGAGGTCTTAAAATGGCTATGTTGAAAATTTGGTGACAAAAGTCCATAAAATGACTGTGTTACGAGTGAGCATTGTGCAGTTTCCACGCACCCTCGTAAGTTCATGACTTTGTAATATTTTCAGTCAAGATTTTCACCAGTGGCATTTTTCCACACTTCCTTATGAACAGTACAGCTGTCATTTTTCACAACATGGCCAAAATGTGTTTTCACACTTTCAGCGCAGAGATGCGTGGTCGCTGTGGGAAATCATTGTTCGGGACAGATAAAGAAAATCACAGTGACACTGTTCATGATCGGAGGTCCCAAAATGCATGTGTTGACAATCTGCTGTAAAAATATCCCCAAACTAATTACATTACGGGTGTGCGTTGCATTGTTTCTATGCACGCTCGTGACTTCACCAGTTTTTTTAATATTTTTACTGCAGATTTGCAACATTGCCATTTTTTACACCTCCCCATGAACAGTACAGCTGTCATTTTTTACATCCTGTTCGGAATGTTTTTGCACCTATGGTGCTAAATGCCGTAGTCGCTGTGCATAAGCAGCTTTTGGCTAACAAACTGATATTGCCACTGTTCATGAGGTGGGGTCACAAAAAAACTATGTTGAAAATTTGGAGTGAAAATACCAACGAATGCCTGAGGTATTAGGGTTTCCAACCATAACGCCCAACCCTGTAGAGAATGACAGGCATCAGGGATGTGACTTGGGATTCTTGCCTGTAATACTCATACCATCCCACACCCTGCAGCCAGTGAGAGACATCGAGGTATGCCTTGGACTCTTCGGCCCCAAACTTCACCCCATTCTCCTATACCGCACCCATCTCACTGTATTTCCTGATGGAATGGGGAGCGCATAAGGGCCAAAGACCCCAAGGCACACCGTGACACTTGTCAGTGTCTGCAGGGTGGGGTGTGTTGAAATGGCATGGTCGTTATGCCTGACAACCCAAAGGCACACCCCAATGCCTGTCACTCTCTGCAGGGTGGTGGTGGGGTTGGCTTCAGTTCAATACTTCACTACCATTCCTATTACACAGCTCTATAACTTCTACACTACCACTGCCAATGCCAGCAAGCAAACATTCGGCATTGACAAATGCTTGTTTGTTCATGCACTACTACAGTCATCATCAAGGAAGCTGCCCTCACAGTCTTTCAGACTGGAGTTGTCACCCCTTGGGAATACTTTCTCTATTACTGCGTCATCTACCTCAGAGGAAGGCAATTTGCCAACGTTGATACCCACATGCTGGTCTGGTTCTTCTTTGTCACCACTACCATCATGTGGTAGGAACACAGGACATAATTGTGTTAAGTGGAATGTGCCCTGCATTCATTTTAATAAATGTTAGCGTGCCAACATTTCTAGGGGACAGATTTGTATGCCTGTCCCTCACAAAGTCCAAGAGGGTAGCATCTTTCAGAAAAAGAGACTTGCAAGAACAAGGGGACACAATTTAAAGATAGAAGGAGGGCGGTTCAGGGGCAATGTGAGGAAGTATTATTTCACAGAGAGGGTAGTGGATGCATGGAACAGCCTTCCTGAGGAGGTTGTGGGGTCTAAAACTGTGGGAGAATTCAAGAATGCATGGGACAGACATAAGGCAATTCTTGTGGGGGATAGGAAGAAATAGGCTGTTGGTTAACTAGGATCTACGGCCTATCCTGTAGGTAGGGAAATGGGCAGACTAGATGGGCCAAGAGATCCTTATCTGCCGTCAAAGTCTATGTTTCTATGTTAAAGGCCCCTGCCAAACTGAATACCCTCTCCATGCTGACACTGAAGGGTGGACAGCTGAGATATTTCACTGCTATAGAGGTCAGTGCTGGCCAATCAGTGATCTTGCTACTCCAGTACAACAGAGGTTCTTCCAGTATGCTAAGGTGCCTAGTATCTGCCAGATATGCATTCACTATATGTTGCGCTGCATGTAATCCTGCCAACTCATTAGCCTCCTCCTCCTCCTTTTCCTCCATGTCTGCAATTCCCACCTGTGACAAAGCATCCCAAAGTGGATTTATTGTCATTTTTCCTGTTACCAGGCCTGTTTTTTCAGTCCATTCAACTGAGGTGGTAGCAAAAGCTGGTCTGTGATCGCTGTCATGTTGTGCTTTACCATGGCCGTATCAACATCTTATTGGCTGATTGGTTAGATTTTGTACCTGGGCACGCCCACCTTCAAGTATTGATGACAGGCTCCTATTATATTATGTGTCCAGCATGGTTGCAATACCAAAATCTGCAGACTGCAGAATACTGGAAATATGGGTATTGCAGTCAAAAACTTGCAGCATATGTTCCATTAAGGTACAGCTTCTCCTATCTCCACTTGAATCTAGTACCTGCTGTACATTTAACAATGTCTGTCTCGGCACCCTTAGAAGTAGAATTGTCTGGCTGATACAGACAGTGTTCCCACTCACTGCCTGTGTGGCATGTTCATGATACAGGAAGTGTCCCCACTCACTGCCTGTGTGGCATGTTGAAATGTCCTCACAGTCATGATTAGGCAATCCTTTAGTCACCATTATCAGTTGTGAGACATTGATGCTCCAGAACCGTCATGGTTTGTATACAGGAGCAGGTAATTAGAGATGGCTTTGCACTGCTTGTACAAGTGCTCGATCATGTAGAGGGTCAAGTTTCATCAAGGGATAACTTTCAACTTCAGGAGGTGCTGAGGCAGCATGTTCTGCATCTGCAGGTGCCTTGGATGGTCAAAGACCTTTCCAGAATGAGGAAAATGTACACAGATGCAGTGGGTCACAGTCAACATGAACTTGATTTCAGGATATGATGGAAACTCGGCTGCAATTCTAGGTTAAAACAGTGTGCCATGCATGGAACCTGGAGAAACCCACCATCACTAATGCATTAACCACATTTGAGCCATTATCGTTCACAATGAAACCCAGTTTCAGGGAATGTGAGCCACTCATCAGTTTCAGTCAGGAGATGTTCAAGCATTTTCTGACCCTGACTGAGCCTGTTACACTCTTCATTGCCAGTGTGGCATGCTGGCGAATACCAGGAAAGTTGCTACCACCACATTTGGTCTTTGTACAATTTTCCTTCATTCTAGCATCAGATTCTACTCAAGGTACCTGTGCCTAGTGGGCTGTAATACATAGATAAGAGCTACCAGCTGTTTGGCCACTGGACCACATATCCATACTAAGATGTATGTATGGTGATGCTGAATGCTGCAGGGCATGTATCACTGTGGGTGTGACAGCCTTATAAAGTTCCAGAATGACACGGGAGGAGAAATAGGTTTGTGACAGAATCTGCCACTTTGGACAGACACATGCCATTAACCTTCAGAATCCCACATTCTTCACAAAAGAGAATGGCATTAGATCAATTGCCAGCATTTCAGCAATTGCTGCATTAAGTTCCCATGCAATAGCATGATTGGGTGAGTATTTGGTATGATGCAGTGTAGGCTGCACATTTTGGGGTGTTGGACTTGGGATACCAAACAGCTGGACTCTGCACACTGGCGGCATGGCTGTTGGGGAAGCATTTCACTTGGGGAGAGGGGCACAGATACTGAACAAATGAATGACATGATCTGTCGTGTTATATGGACTGGGATTGATGTGCTTCAGTGACTCAGGCTTCTAGTACTCAAACCGCCACAGCTACTCTAGCCAGTACTAGGAAATGTCACCAACTCCTCATCATCATCTCTGTAGTAGTCCTCCGCGGTCACTTCTAACTCCACTGGGACTGTATCCATGCCACTTTGGGATGCCTTGCACAATGACTATGATAAGGGAGAGGCCCCCCTGCACCAGCTTCCCTTTGGTGCCAAGTCCAGTGTAACATGTGCCTGAACTTGAGGTGTGTGTTGCCCACCAGTGCCTAGGTGGCTCCCTTTTTTCCCCATGGCTAACACACATTCAGCATAGCTGGTGGATACTGTAGCCACTGTTTCATCAGCTGGGTCCAGGATTCAAAAATCCCAAATTTGGGATTTTGTAGCTCTTGTTTTTACATGGCAGCGGACTGGGAACTGGGCCCAACTGAAAGGAGCCATAGTGGAGGTGACAAACCTTTGCATTAGGTAAGTAAACAAGGGCAAGAGAAAAAGAAAATCACTTTGGTTCTCAAAGGTAGTGGCTGGGAAGGTAAGGGTGAAAAAGATGGCTTTCAGGAAATACAAGGAAACACAGCAGGAGGATGACAGGGTAGTGTATCTGGATAAACAGAAGGAGGCAGGGAAAGTAGTCAGGAGGGCAAAGGAACAAATGAAGGAAATAAATAGCACAGGAGGTAAGAAAAAATTACTCACCTTAGTAATGTTGTTTCTTCTAATGGAGTCTTGCTATATTATGACAATTGCAGTATGACCGCAGGTTAGAACTGCTCCAGAGGTGAAATAGTTAACTTTCCATGCAGGCATGGAACTTAGAACGCGAGCTCGGTTGAAAACTCTGTCTGTTGTGTTTCGAACGCAAACTGTCAGATCTTTACGAGCTAAAACTCACTAAGGTTCTGTGTGGAAGCTTAAACCTACACTAGCCAACTGGCTACTAACATAAACACTCAATTTGGCCTAAAACAAAGACTCAAATCAGGAGACCCAAAATGCAAAACACAACACCAATTCACCCAAAAGGTAGGTGAAAAACAACAAGGTGGGCATCAAAAAGTGCCAACCCTGTACTGCTACCCACATCCCCAAAACAGAGGTTCTGAGAGGGGCAGGCAGGAAGGGAGGTCATAATATAGCAAGACTCCATTAGAAGAAACAACATTACTAAGGTGAGTAATTTTTTCTTCAAACAACATGAAGTCTTGCTATATTATGACAATTGCAGACTACACAGCAGTACCCCCATAGAGGAGGGACAGAACCTACCTAGGAAATAGGCTCTGAAGCACGGCTGTGCCAAACCGAGCATCACTCCTAGCCTGGATGTCCAGGGAGTAATGCTTGGTAAAAGTGTGACCTGTTTTCCAGGTAGCTGCTTGACATATTTCTAGAATAGGAATGTCTCTGGCAGCAGCCAGAGAAGCAGCTGTACCTCTGGTAGAGTGAGCCCTCAGGCCTGAGGGGGGAACTTTACCCAACTTCTCATAGCAGAATTGGATACAAGAGACAATCCACCTGGCAATGGATCTTTAGTGGCTGGCTTCCTTTACCAACTTCGCCATAGGTGAGGAACAGTTGAAGGAGTCAAACCTATGACCCTCGAACGCTCTATGTAGTAACTAAGGGCTCTCTTCACATCTAGGCTGTGCAGCATCCTCTCCCCAGAGGAGGTGGTCAGTGAAGTACACTGGAAGTGAAATAGATTGATTAAGGTGGAAATCTAAAACCACCTTAGGGCAGGAACTTTCTGTTCGGTCCAGCGACTCACCTTATCTCTGTGAAAAGAGATAAACTCCGCTCCACTGACAACGCTGTAATTCACTTTATGCGCCTGGCAGAGGTGCTAGCTACCAAAAACACAGTTTTCCAAATCAAGAACTTGAGCTCAGCTAAAGACAAGGGCTCAAAGGGGTTGCATAAGCTGAGCAATGCAAACATTAAGATCCCAGGCAGGGCAGGATCCCTGAATGGAGGGTTGAGTGAAACAACCCCTTAAAAACTTGGAAATACAGGATGAGCTGAAAGGAAGAGGATTTACCTGCTGAAATAAAAGCAGACACAGCTGCCAAGTGCACCTTCAGGGTAGCTGGTCTCAGCCCCAAAGAATTCAGGTGGACCATATAATCCAGGACTGTGAGTAGATCAGCAGAGACTGGGAAATATGCTTTCCGAGCACCATATGGAAAACCTTTTCCATTTGGAATTGTAAGTAGCCCTGGTGGAAGGCTTTCTGGCCTTCAATACATCCATTACACCTTGGGAAAGGTGTAAATCAGCAACTCTAACTCTTCAAGAACCACGCCTTGAGATTGAGAGATTTGAGATTGGTACCAGACCCTTCCCTGGGCACAGGTTAACAGATTGTGATTCCTGGGAAGGGACAGGGAGGATGGACTGCTAAGGACAGCAGGAGTGGATACCAGGGCTGTCTGACCCAACCGGAGCTATCAGAATGACTTTGCATGATTGGGATCTGATTTGACTAGCACTTTGAACAGGAGAGGAAAGGGAGGGAAGGCATAGAGAAACTTCCTCCCAACTGAGGGCTAAGGCATCCAGTGGGAGTGAGCCCAACACTGGGGGCCTGCAGCAAAAGAGGAAGTTGGTGATTGGGGCTGCAAAAGATCTATCTGCGGGTGCCCCATCTGGCAAATACTACTCCCAAGACCAGGGGATCCAGTGACCATTCATGGTGGCCCTGGGAAATCCTGCTGAGAGCATCTGCTAGGACATTGTCCTTGCCTGGGAGGTGAACTGCTGTAAGGGAGGTGTTCAGGGAGTAAGCCAGAGACCACAGCTTCATCGCTTCGGTGCACAAGGCCGTATACCAAGTGCCCCCTTGCTTGTTGATGTACCACATTGTAGTGGTGTTGTCTGTTCTGACCTGAATTCTCTTGTTCTGAACAGATTTGGAAAAAGCTTGAAGTGCTAGGAAAACTACTCTGAGCTCCAACAGGTTGATGTGGAGCAGAGATTCATGGGGAGACCACAGACCCTGGGTGGTGAGGTCGCCCATGTGAGCTCCCCAGCCCAAGAGGGACGCATCTGTAGTAAGGATTAGAGAATGAGACTGAGTGACAAAAGGAATCCCTTGTCTCAGGTTGCTCTGATCCTGCCACCACTGTAGGGCTTGGATCAGGGTTCGAGTTACTGGGATCAGCTTGGTAAGAGGATCCTTTCTTTGAGACCAAAAAGCTCTCAAATGGAACTGGATGTCCCTCATCTGAAATCTTGCTCCTTGCACAACTGCTGTGGAAGCAGCCATGTGTCTTAGGAGCTGCAGAAAATGCCTTGCTGGCCAGGAGACCTGCAGGGTAAATGAGGAGGCCAGGGAGACTAGGGTCTTTTTCCTGTCCAGGGGGAGGAAGGCCCTGGCTTTCTGTGTGTTCAGTTCTGCGCCTATGAAGGTAAGAAGCTGGACTGGCTCTAGAACTGACTTTGAGAGATTCAGAAGGAAACCTAGAAAGGTAAGCAGTTGCTGCGTTATCTGAACGTGTAAATTGACCTGGTCTGGGGACTGGCCTACTAAGAGCCAATCGTCCAGGTAAGGAAAGATGGCAATCTTTGCCTTCCTAGGTAGGCAACTGCTACAGCCAGGCATTTGGTGAATACCCTTGGGGCAGAAGTGAGGCCAAGGGCATTGCTCTGAACTGGTAGTGGCCTGAGGGCAGCTCGAACCTGAGGTACTTTCGATGGGAGCTCTGATGGGAATATGGAAGTAGGCATCCTTGAGGTCCAGGGAAGCTAGCCAGTCCCCTGGCCTTAGAGAGGGTAGGATAATTCCCGGAGTCACCATTTTGAACTTTGGCTTTAAAAGGTGCTTGTTTAAATATCTGAGATCCAGGATGGGCCGCCATTCTCCTGTCTTTTTTGGGGTAAGGAAGTACCTGGAGTACAAACCTTTGCCCTGGTGTAGGGGAGGAACCCTTTCCACAGCTCTGAGAGCCAGGAGGGTAGAGACCTCTGCCTCTAGGGCGAGTGCCTCTGATGGAGTTGCAGGTGGAAAAGATCTGGTTCTCAGCTTTGGAAATTTTTTGAAGCTGAGAACCAGTCTCTGACTTACTACTTCCGGGACCCACTTGTCTGATGTTAAAGACTTCCAGTCCTGGACAAAGTAAGCCAGCCTGCCCCCTACAGGTAGAGGAGAATCGGCCCTGGCAATCCCATCAGGGTGCCTGCTTGGCAGGGGCTTTGGGCTGAGGGGTAGAAGCATACCTGCTTGTACCCCATCTGCCTCTCCCTCTAAAGAACCCCCTCTGAGCATAGGCGGAGGAGGAAGCTTGGCCTTGGTAAAAAGGCCTATGAAAAGGCCTGCCCCTGCCTCTAGGAAGCTGCTTTTGAGGAGTGGCCTGCCTTTCCTTGGACTGTGCACTCCTATAGGTGGTCCTATATTCACCCATTTTCTTCATGTAATTCTCTGTTTGCTCCCCAGACAATAGACACATGTGGTGTGTGGGTCAGCCTTAGCAAAAGCTTCCCCACAAACACTACAGTGTTGAAACCCAGTGGGTCCAGTTTTCCTTTTGGGTTTCTCAGACATAATGCCAGCCTAACCAACTTGCCCATTTATGGCAATCCACCAAGCAAGACACCCTTATCGGTTCCCAACCGTGTCACGGGTCGTGGAAAAAACCGTAATGAAATCCGTTTTTTTAGAACCGATAAGAACCGGGAACCGCACTCTAAAGAAGGACTAGTAGATTTTAAATACAACCTGATTGGTTCAAACCAAACCGATAAAGAATTACAAGTTCCACACAGAAAAAATAAATGTAAAACCTATCTATTACTTACATTACCACAGACAGAGCTTGAACCGATTGGTTGCGGTTTAATTTCGGCTAAAACCCGAAAAATAATACTTTTAAACCGACAAAATGAACCGAGCAGAAGGAGAAATCTCCGGAGCGACTGTTCAGTGAGGCGGAGTAAAGAATCTGACAGTTTGCGTTTGAAGCACAACAGACAGAGTTTTCAACCGAGCTCGCGCTCTAAGTTCCATGCCTGCATGGAAAGTTAACTATTTCACCTCCGGAGCAGTTCTAACCTGCGGTCATACTGCAATTGTCATAATATAGCAAGACTTCATGTTGTTTGAAAGAAAGGAGACAAGACTTTTATAGGCACATTAGTGAAAGGAGAAAAAACAGGGGTGGGATAGTAAGGGGAAGAAGGAGAGTGTGTGGAAGGGGACCTGAAAAAGCATCACTACTGAACAAATATTTTTGTTCGGTATTCACAGAAGAAGAGGGTGAGGGACCATAGTTGGGCAACATGAACAAATATAGGAGGGACATGGACATCAGTCCATTTACAGAAGAGAGAGTCCTAAAGGAACTCACAAAACTGAAAGTGGACAAGGCAATGGGACTGGATGGGATACTTCATAGAATATTAAGGGAACTAGAAAAAGAGATGAGCAAGAACAAGGGGGTACAATTTAAAGATGGGGGGACGGCTCAGGAGCAATATGAGGAAATACATTTTCATGGAGAGTGGTGGACGCATGGAACCGCCTTCCTGAGGAGGTTGTGGTGTCAAAAATAGTGGGGAAATTCAAGAATGCATGGGACAGCCATAAGGCGGTAATATTGGGGGGTAGGAGGAAGTAAGCTGTTGGTAAATTAGAATCTGTATCTTATCCACTAGGTAGGGAAATGGGCAGACTGGGTGGGCCAAGTTCATGTTTCTATGTAACTATGGGAGGTGCTGGCACCACCACTGACAGCACTGTTCAACGAGTCACTTGATACAGGAGTGGTTCTGGAGGACTGGAGGAGGGCAGATGTAGTCCCTCTTCAAAAAAGTGGCAGTAGAGAGGAGGCTGGAAACTATAGACCAGTCAGCCTCATCTCAGTAGTGGGGAAGATTATGGAATCACTACTTAAACAAAGGATTGTGGAACATCTTGAAGCCAGTGGAGCACAGGATCCTAGACAGCATGGATTCACAGCAGAAAGGTCATGTCAAACAAATTGAATTGATTTCTTTGACTGGGTGACAAAAGTCGTGGTTTCGAGGGGGGGGGGAGCAGTGGAAGTCACCTACCTGGATTTCAGTAAGGCCTTCGATACTGTTCCACATAGAAGACTTGTGAACAAGCTGGGCAGCCTGGGAGTGGGTCACAAGGTGGTAAACTGGGTTAGGAACTGGTTGAGTGATAGAAGACAGAGGGTCATGGTAAATGGTACTCAATCTGAGAAAAGGAGGGTGATCAGCGGGGTGCCACAGGGCTCAGTCCTGGGCCCAATCCTGTTTAATGTTTTCATACGTGACATTGCAGAGGGACTAGAGGGGAAGTGTGCCTCTTTGCAGATGACACTAAGATCTGGAACAGGTTGTACACTCGAGGAGGGGTGGAAAAAATTAGAAGGGATGTAGATAAACTGGAGGAATGGACCAGAGTGTGGCAGCTGAGATTTAATGTGAAAAAGTGCAAAATCATGCGTTTGGGGCACAAGAACCCAGGGCAGGATTACATAATGGGGAGAAACTGATGGTCACCAAACAGGAAAGGGATTTTGGGGTAATCGTATCTGATGACCTAAAGGTGGCCAAGCAATGTGGCAAGGCTGTGGGGAGAGCCAGTAGGATGCTGGGGTGCATACAGAGAGGTATCACAAGCAGAAGGAGGTGGTGATGCTACTGTACATATAATTGGTGAGGCCTCATTTGGAATACGGTGTCCAGTTCTGGAGGCTGCATCTCCATAAGGATGTAGACAAGGTAGAGGCAGTTCAAAGAAGGGCAACAAAGGTGGTGCAGGGCCTGCACCAAAAGTGATATGAAAAGGGACTGTGAGACCTCAATATGTATATCCCAGAGGAGAGAAGAGACGGGGAGATATGATAGAAATCTACAAATATCTAAAAGGCATAAATAGGGTACTGGAGGGTAACATCTTTCAGAAAAGGAGATGTCAAGGAACAAGTGGGCATGACATGAGGTTGGAAGCAGGGTAGACTAAGGGGTAGAGTGAGGAAGTATTTCTTTATAGAAAGGGTAATGGATACATGGAATAGACTCTCAGTGAAGGTGGTGGGGGCAAACACAGTGGTGGGATTCAAGCATGCATGGGACAGGCATAGGGGAACCCTAGTAATAGGAACGTGGAGGTAAAGCTGGAGATCAAATAGGGTCTGTGGCTTTTACAGTAGGCAGGGAAAATGGGCAGACTAGATGGGCCAAGTGTTCCTTATCTGATGTCAATTTTTGTGTTTCTATGTTTAGCCAGCTGCTGCTCTAACAGTGGTTTCAGCAGTGTCCATTTGGGTCTCAACTGCAATTACTCTTTTTTTTTTTTCATAATTTCTTTTTATTATTTCCAGTATCATACATACAGTCATGTAGTGCAGTGTATCTTGTCTAATTACAGTTGATATATTTGTTTGTCAGTATACAATAGTAAACATAATTTTATTCAATATAACTTCATTATCAATATGCATGCTGCTCAGTGTTAGGCCTTAGGCTTACAGGGGAGAGGAGGAGATGTTATTTCACTGAAAGGGTGATGGAGCCATGGAATGCACTGCCCAGGGAGCTGGTAGAGGTGGAGACTGTGGAGGGGTTTAAGAGGGGATGGGACAGGTATAGGGGGAGGGTAAATCTGACCAGGTCCAATACAGGTGGAACATCTGGGACTGAGGATAGTATAACCCAAGGGGGAGGGAGGACACCAAAATCGGCCCTCAGTGCGGGTGCTGAAAATCAAGCAGACTCGAGAGACTGTTAGGCCTATTCTGCTGGCGTTTTAGTATCTTAGTATATTAGTATTCTACAACTAATGCCGTCTCTCCCCTTGCTTCTTACAGGTTTTTGCTTTCTGCTCTTGTTTCAGTACTGGATGTTATTTAAACAATAAGACATGACAGGGTGTGTGTTATTGTGTAATAACGTCATTCCTGGGGTGGGTTGAAGCACGAGGTGATGCCGAGTGCTTCCAACACCCCAGGAGTGATGTTATTATACAATATAAACACCCTGGAGTGCCTTATTGCTATTATACAATGGCTCCTTTATTAATAACGAAAGAAAAAAGGTTAAACAACTTTTTTAAATAATTTTCTTTCTAAATTTTGTGATGTGGAAGTATATGTTTTAAAATAAAGTCCACAATTTCTGATTTGCCTACAAGGTGGTGCTGCTGCTGTCTCAGTCTCCTCAGATATCTCCAGTGTGTGCTCCATTTCCGAACCTCTCTGTTGTGTCTCTTCCTTCACATCCAGCCGTACTTTTTAGAAGCGAGTCACAACACCGCCACACCCAGTATACGCAGAACAGCTGTATTTGTGGTTGTCCCTCCCATACCAGTATATGGAGAACAGCTGTATTTTTGGTCATTTCAGTTGGCTCAGTGAAACATCACATTCACATCTCCTGAGCAACTTATGTTTTAAGGTGAGTGGGGGACTGAGAAGCTGGTTGGCTTCTTACCTTCAATTTACATTTTAAACAAAAAAAAGTAAATACATTTAAACAGTGGCTATTTTAAGTGTGGCTGTGAATACTAGAAAGTGCGTGGTGAACCGTTCTCACACTTGCAGGAATGTAGTTTGCATTAGTAACTGAAAGCTGTTATTTTGGCGTTTTTTGTACTTTTTAGTGAAACAGAGCGATGGGAAGAATGTAAACTAACAGACAGACTGAGAAGCTGTTATAAATGACTTAATTTTATTTTACAGTTGTGTGTTACAAAAAGGAAAAACAAGCAGAAGGCAGCATTGGGAACCGCGGTCATGACCTTTCGTTGAAGAGCGGGGGGCAGAAATTTCACTGATGGGGCTGAAGTTCCGTTTTTCCAGACGGCTTTGTTTTATATTTTATAGTGTTGTGATTTGGGCAATAAAGTGGGGATAGAAGGAAGAAACCAGGCAACAGTATGTGTAAGACGGATGCTGACCATCACCATCACGTCTTTTTGTAAAGGTGGTTTCATGGTCCACTGACCGAGGAGTAATTTCTGTAGTGGACATTATGACAGGGTGACTCCTGTCATATTGGACACCCCTGGGATAAATGGAAACCCCTTCCACAAGCAGTTTATATGTTTTCTATAATGTCCAACATGCTGGTTGGCTGGTTATAAATTAAGTGCTGAAGTGTTTATAAAGCTTTCTGTGCATATTACCTAAAAACTAACTTGAAACCAGACAAAACTCTCAAAGAATGTTGAACTTGTATATTGTTTTCTTCTCTGGTCTTTGGCCATCAAACAAAACTTAGGGGGTAGTTTTAATAGAATAATAACAGAGGTTTGTGTCTGCTTTCTCTAGATGTTAGCAGCCACCTTCTAAAAGATATATTTTACAGCAGACAGCATGAGGTAATATGACCCAGCAGGAGAATTTAGCAGAGCACAGAATGTTCTGATCGCGGGTCTGACCTTTAACAATGTTGTAAACAAGTTATGTAATGTTCTCCAGGTGCCAAATAACTGTTCTCTGTGGTGCAACAGTGGCGCCTAGTGGTTAGATTTATGTTATGTCTGCTGTTAATCAAAAGGCTGTGGAAATTGTTTTTCCAATTTCTAGTGAGCTTATAAAAAACCCTACCTCAGTGCTGAGAGAGGAGGATAGATAGGGTGGTCAGTTGAATACTGACTGAGAAAAGTGGAAGACCTCCTAGTAGCATGTGCTTTCACACTGTTTGATTCATGCTAGGCTGAAGAAAATCCTTAGAAAATGTTGAAGCTAAGCAGTTGTCTGACTTACCATTTTGCTTTCTGTATATTTCACTTGTTAAAAATAAAATGATAAACGCAACCATACATTTTTTATGCACTTGACTTGTGGTCTGCCTAAAATTGTGTTACCCCAAACAAATGCCTGGTGATATATGGTGTAAGAAGTGGGATCTGTCTGGATGTTCAAGGAAACAGGGGGAGTCCAGTTAGTTGGTGCCAGACCTGGTACTAAGGATACACGGCAGAGGTGAATGGTGTCAGGTGAGATGAGGACAGCACCTGATGGAGATGGTGACCTGGGCGAGGCACCATGGATGGGACGAGATGGACCTGATGGCCAAATGGAGACCTTGATATGGCTTCTTCACTGGATGAGTGGGAGATGACTGGAGGCTGATTGACGCTGAAGAGAGGCAGAGTGGAGATGCCAGGAGCTACTCAAGAGGTCCCACTCGGAGTGTGGAATTAGAGCAAAATATTAAAGGAACTGATAAAGTGTTGACATAAAGGAACTGATAAAGTGTTGAAAGAAAAAGGACTGAGAAATCACAGTAAATAATGAAAAGGAGCTAAGAAATGTGAGAAAGGGTTATACGATGTTAGACTGAAGGAGACTGAGAAGGAATTAAATATGTAAAAATCAGGTGGTATGTGTAAAGCAGGAAATAAGGTTTGCTAAAACATTGTTTAAATGAAACACTTAAGAAGGACAGTACTGCCTGTCATATCGGGTCCATTCTGTCTTAAGATCTTTTCTGAGAATAGCCACCAAGGGCTTGAATGGTACTGTAAGGTCACTATAGCCCAACTCAAAGGTCAGTTCAAGCTGACCATGCAAACAGCTGTGTGACATCACTTACTAGGATAGCGAAATGCTTTTGTGTAAAAATAGGACTACTGTCCAGTTCAAAGATCAGCTCAGACTGGCATTGCAGACAACATATACCATCAATTTATTTACCATCAATTTTCTGTAATATAATGGTCCACTGAGAAGTGGGGATGGCATTTATAGACCACGGCCTTCTGCTATCCTATAACCTGTAGTATTACCCTTAGTATGACATCACTTATCAGAAAAAGATCTATTATTGTAAGAAAGCCTTATTTGATAAAGGCCTTCCTTGTTCCTTTCTTGCTACTATTCTAAGAAACCTGCCTTGTTTGGCAAAGCAATGGTGTTAGCTGTAAATAAGCTCTGTATAAATACAGGCTAGTCTGTGAGCCTCACCAGTGTTTTCAGAAGGAGGAAGAAGACCAC
This sequence comes from Neoceratodus forsteri, assembly GCA_016271365.2. Taxonomy (NCBI): domain Eukaryota; kingdom Metazoa; phylum Chordata; order Ceratodontiformes; family Ceratodontidae; genus Neoceratodus; species Neoceratodus forsteri. Next base: position 430,617,984 of record CM057452.1, read on the forward strand.
ACAGCATTTAGACCATGAAAACACTCCAGAGGACAGGGTATTGTCTGCTTTGATTCTCTGCTTGCTTATAGCTGTGACAGTGGTGGGCTGTCATCTGTCTAGTTTTACTGTATTAGGATCTTTATTTTGCTACAATAAATATATTTAATTCATAACAACTAAGTCTAGCTGAGTTACATTTCTGGGCCCCTGGTCACCATCCAAGGTGAATCTGTCCGGAGTGTAAAAACTCTACAGGAGGATGTTGAGGAAGAATCGGTGGAGCAGGATCCATGGGCTCTGCAGGAGGAGGACCCTCTGATGGAGCATTTGTGACAAATGTTTGTAGAGTTTCTGGTCTTGCCCATTTTTCCGGGCTGCTATTTGGTGGAGGACGGTGAATGAAAAGAGGAGATCCCAGGTAAGACTTTGACTGGCAGTGTATTACTGGGGCAGAAGACTTCAAGCTAGATGGAAGAAGCCATTTGGCTGAAGAGACTTTTGCATGTTTTAAATCCCCTCCTATGAAAATTGATTCTTCACCTGGTGCTGACTCTGGAAAGTTGCAGGTGGGGGATCCTGAAGTAACCCAGTTAAGGGAGTATGTAAAAATCATGGATGGGAGACAGGTAAATGGTGGCATGGGGAACAGGTTATGGTGGAATGAACTTAGGAAGGAAGTTCTATATCACAAGAGGCCCAACCCCCAGATGAAGCAAGTGGATGCCCAGGTAGTGGTGTCAGTGACATATAGGAAAAAAGTGATGGAGGATGTGCACTCCAGTCACTCAGGGCATGTAAGCCTTGGGAAGGTTTTGGCTAGATTAACTCCTTATGTCTATTGGCCAGGCATGTACAGGCAGGTGGCAGCATACTGTAAGTTCTGTTATAGGGGCAGGCAGATAGTGACCCATGATAGTGATGTGGGATGAGTAACCCAGAGGGTGAAAGGCAAGAAATGGGACCTGTGGAAAAGGGGGAGACTGCCACATAGAACAGGAGAGACTAGGTGGTAGCCAACACCACTAGTAGTGTACAAGAGTTGATATGAAAACTCAGAGGTTAGGGACATGCTGTTAGGCATACAGCGTGGTATGTTACGAGCCTACCATTAAATGTTTGAGTGGGGATGGAGCAAGGTGGTTCTCCCCCAAAGGCAGTTATACTGGGTGCTGGATGGTCCAGCTGGTCAAGTATATATGGTCAGAGAAAGTCAGTAGATGGCATAAAGCTGCCATTAGTGGTTCTTTCTCCTAAATGTATGTGATGACATTGTAGTCTACTAATGGAGAGACTAATTTCAGAATTATTTAAGATGTCTCAAGGTATTTGTATTGTTATGAACAGGATACTTTATAAATGTTTTTTTGTGAAAGGGACCCTGAGACAGAGCTTCTGGTGAGGGAGGGCTGAAGCTCCACTCCCTTCCAGGGTGTTAGCTGAGATTTGGACAACTGTAGGATGGTTGCCCTCTTATGCAGGGGGATGTGTGATTAGGTGATCCCTGTCATAGTGGACATCCCTGGGATAAATTGAAACCCCTTCCCCAAGGAGTTTATATGTTTTGTATAATCTACAACATGCTGGTTGACTGGTTATAAATTAAGTGCTGAAGTGTTTATAAAGCTTTCTGTGCATATTACATAAAAACTAACTTGAAATCAGCCAAAACTCTCATAGAATATTGAACTGGTATGTTGTTTTCTTCTCTGGTCTTTGGCCATAAACACAACTAAGAGGGCAGTTTTAATAGAAGAATAACAAAAGTTTGTGTCTGCTTTTTCTAGATGTTAGCAGCCCCCTTCCAAAGGATATATTTTACAGCAGACAGCATGAGGTAATATGACCCAGCAGGAGAATTTCGGAGAGCACAGAATGTTCTGACCTCGAGTCTGACCTTTAACAATGTTGTAAACAAGTTATGTAATGTTCTCCAAGTGCTAAATAACTGTTTCTGTGGTGCAAATGTGGTCCCCTAGTGGCTAGTTTTATGTTATGTCTGCTGTTAATCAAAAGGCTGGGGAAATTGGGTTCCATGCCATAATGGTGCCGTTAGGGTGGGTGTACATCGCCGAAAATCAATTTCAGAGATGTACACCCCCGGTGCACGGCAAAAGGGCGCCGGGGACTTAGGATTTACTTTGTTATGTGGTGGACTACACATCCTGCACCCCTTTACTAAAGGATTCTCAACTCAAGGGGGTGCATGTTGGAGGGGGTGCAAAACCTTTAAAAAAATTTGGCTGGGCGCAACAAAATGTACATGCACCTGGACCCGAACCCAGCACCCTCAGAACCCCAGCCCACCACCCACCCACCATGCCATGGGGCCAGCTTGGCAGCCCACTGCAGCACCACACCTCACAAACCCTTCCTCTCTTTCCACCCCTCACTCAGCGTGCTTGCTCCCCTCGGGACGTGTACATGTAGCGACATCATGTCACTATATGTGTGAACCCCCCCATCCAGTCGCCCTCCCTGGTTGGTAGCCTTGTCGACATGCACCGCGATTGAGTTGCCCTTTTTGAAAGTGCCCAATCCTGTTTGCCTATGTCACAGGCTACTGGAAATGGTTTTTCCAACTTCTAGTGAGCTTATAAAAAGCCCTACCTCAGTGCTGAGAGAGGAGGATAGATAGGGTGGTCAGTTGAATGCTGACTGAGGAAGGTGGAAGACCTCCTGGTAGTGTGTGCTTTCACACTTTTTGATTCATGCTAGGCTGAAGAAAAGCCTTAGAAACTGTTAAAGCTAAGCAGTCTTTCTAGTCTGTCCCAATTTAAACTTATGCTTCGTCAGCATCTCCTAACCAAAAGCACTTGTGATTATTACACCTAGTTTCCCACTTCTGCAGACACCCTTATACCACTTTTTTCACTCTCTGATGCTCTTACTTGGCTTCCTGTTTTGTTTCACCTCTCCGGACAGAACTATTTCTCCTTTCCCCCTGCCTCCTCGTCCCTTACCTCACCCCTCCTTTCTCTTATCCCACTGACCTCCCCTCTTCCTGGACCTGTCAAGGCCCTCTGGTCCCCACTCTCCCTAATCTTCTTCCCCTTCATCCGCCCTCCTTTTCCCCTCTTTTACCCCTTCTCCCACTTTAGCCTCCCCTCCCTCTCACCTTATGACAAGGCCTCTGGCTGCCATATTTTCTTTTCCTTCTCTATCTTGACTCTGCCCTCACATCTCCCTTACCTCTTCCTTACTCTTCCCCTTCCCCCACCTCTGATTAGCAATGTTGCTTCAAATATACCTTATGGTTTTCTATGCTTGCTTGTAATCTTGAGTAGCACTGTTCCCACTTAGTTACCAGTTGACTTGCTGTGCTCCGATGATAACATGAATGTTGTCTGTACCACCGTTGACACCATGAATGTTGTCTATACCTCCCAACCTTATTGTAACCCTTTCCTTTGACGTGGAACCTTTGTAAATGAGCTGCCCCTAGCTCAAAGGTATTTGTAATCTGAGATTTAAATAAATAACAAAAAAAATAAAAAAATTGTCTGACTTACCATTTTGTGTTCTGTATATTTTACTTGATGAAAATAAAATGATAAATGCAACCATATGTTTTTTATGCACCTGACTTGTGGTCTGCCTGAAATTGTGTTACCCTAAACCCATGCCCGGTGACAGACATGCAGTTCTGTCTGTGTCTGCCCTAGATCCAGTGATGTTATTGTCTAATAACATCACTGTGTCTGGGGCTCAGCAGCCAATCAGGTTTCTAGAATTTGTCTTCCATTGTATAATTGCTTTTCGTCCCCATTCCTAACCCTACTGACACCTGTTCAAGGAACAAAATCTGCATCATATTGCATTACATATATGACCCATTGTTGCCACCTTTGCCTAAACATTTCTAACTTAATTTTTTAATTTAATTTATTTAGTTGTTTAACCAGGTATAGCACACTAAGCCGAAAGCTTTTTTACAGGAGCGACCTGGGAGCACAAGGAGGTTAAGTGACTTGCTCAGGGTCACACAGTATGCAAGTGGAAGCTGTGGGATTCAAACCCAGGTCTCGTCTGCTGGATGTCACCAGATTTGCAGCTCAGAGCCTTAGACCACTGCGCTCTACTGCCTCTTATCTTAATTTATCAATTAGATATGCAGTAATTCTTTCCATGGAATAAATATCATTTACAATGTGGTACCATTCCTCTCTGGTGGGGGGCTGGATTTGTTTCCATTTCTTTGGGATAGCTTTCTTAGCAGCCAATAGTAGAATGAGGGCCACAGACCTGGATGTCATCCTGACATGACTCTGGGGCACACTAAGCAATATCATGGTCAGTGTCAGAAGGGCTTGGTTCACCCCTATTTATTTTTTTTATACTTTCTTTTTTTTCTCCCTCCTGGTATTTCTTACCCTCTTGGTCCTACTCCTTCAAGCCTCTCAATGCTCTTTTTGCCGTCCCCTAGATCTGCCCCTAGAGTGCCTCCTCTCCTTCCCCCTGCACAGTGGGGTCTTGTCTGGTGTGGTGGTCTTGAGCGGAGGGGCCGTCATCCAGGACCGCGAGGGTGATTTTCCCCCGTAACTTTAGGCCACATCCCCTGGGGATGCCGGCGCTTGGGACTGCATCCCGAGAGGTAACATGCAGATGCACAGACCTCTCATGCGCCGTGCGACGTCCCCCTTCCCCGACCCCTAAGGAGGAGTCGCCCGTCCCTTTCAGGAATCGGTGCTTCCACCGAATTCCTTTATGGGAATGACGGACGCTTGCACGTCCCGGGTATCCCACCCCTGAGGGAGGAGAGCATCCATAGGGACGCTCAATCCTCCCTCCCCCCCTTCCAGCCCCCCCCGGCTCCCCAGGTCCGTTACTGAACCTGGGTCGCCGGCGTAGCGCGAGGTGTGGCATCCAGCGCCTCAACCCTCAGCACCACTGGGCTGGTTCACCCCTATTTAAAGCATTTGTGTCTCTAAGTCTCTCCACTATGACCCCAGTTTGGGACAGTAAAAGAATATGTAAGCCTGGTCTGACTGTTCTTCCCCGCAATCCCTCCAACAGTTTCCTGGACTAGTGGAGAAAATTCTAGCTATCCTAACTGGGATATAGAATTATCTCATTTGGCACTTCCAGGCAAACTCTCACTACGTATTGGAAGAAGTTATTCTAATAGATTTGTCTATATGTTTGTACCAGTCTACCAGTCCTCCCTTGAGACAGTAATTGGCATGTCCGCATTCCACTCTTCCAAGACTGAGTGGGTATTGTCAGACAGGTATTCTATCAAGCCTGCACAGAAAATACCTATTAGTTTTTCCCATTTTTTCCCTGTGTGTCTATCAACAACCGTAACAACATTGGAGTTGGCTCTGGCAGTTTAGTTGTTTCTTTGGACTTATGTAGCAAATAATATTGGACCTGTAAATATCTAAAATGTTCTCTGCCAACCAACCTGTATTTAGTCTACAGTGTCTCAAAGGGGACCACTCCATACTCGTCTAGGGATTGATATATGCACATCAGGCCCAACAGTCACCGTCTAGAAAATGTCATGTCTATTCATAGGGGATAGAAGTCCAGTGTCGTAGACAGTACCTTTAAAAATTAAAAAGGAAAAGATAACTTTCTGTTTTGGAAAATGGGCCTCCAAATTTTTAGTGTGGCCGCTGTATACTATCCATAGTCGTCCTGTGCAATAGTTCTATTTGATAAGTTAAATAATAAGTAGCTGGAGTCATGCAAGTCATATAATACAAATTCAATGTGTTTCCAGACAGTGTCAACATTTGGGTTTAGCCATTGGAATACTAGTTTCAATTGTGCCATCCTTGCATAGTTAATCAGATGTGGAAGCCCTGCTCCCCTTCTCTGTCTGGCCAATTGCAGAATGGAGTATCTTATCCAGGGCATGTGTTCTGCCCAGACAAATCGGGATATAATTTTGTCCCAATATTTAAAGTATTGTTTATCTGGAAAAATAGGGATAGTTTGAAATAAAAAAATAGGTGAATAAATATGTTAAATCTAATAATATCTATCTGAGAGAATAATATAAGCGGTAGGAGAGTCCAGCCTTCCAAGTCTTTTATTATTGCTTGGGTCAATGGCTCATAGTTCAATGATTCTAAGTGTTGTAGTTGTTTCGGTATAATTACCCCAAGGTATTTTATCTTGGTTCCTTTCCATTTAAATGGAAATCTACTTCTAATTTCCATGGGTGGGTTGTAGTTAAACTGTAATTACTCTTTTTTTAATAATTTATTTTTATTGGCAAGTTTTCAACACACTGACAGTCAGACTTTTTTGTTTGTTTTCACATATGAGAGCAACATTTCAAATACACAGTCTCATTATCTTGACAATCCTTTGAATTTTAGCATTTTGCTGGTAATTAGATCCTGACTATCACCAAGATCAGGTTAGATCTGTTTATTGTCCCCCAAATTAATCAATTGCTCTTCCCCTTTAATAGGAACCTGAACTTTTCTCCATAGCACCATCTGTATTCAATTACCTCACCCCTCCGTTACTGTTCCCCTCCCCCATCCCTAACAATCAGGCTTATCAAGGTGAAAATTCAGTCTATCTCAGACTGGTGGAGAATCCATCTCTGCCACTTAGTTGTAAAAACTTGTGTCTTGTTTTGTAGTTTGGCAGTTAGGTTCTCCATTTGATATATATTTTTCATTATCATTCTTCAGTCTCTTATGGTTGGGATACTAGGGGACATCCACCTTCTAGTGATATACATTTTGACTGCCAGTAAATATACCGGTAGGGTGGGAGATCACGTGATGCCACGGATGGAATAGCAGCTCGGAGAGCCCATCTCCTCCCCAGCTCTGCCTTACTGAGAAAATTTAACAGTAACTACTGCGCTGATCCCAAAAGTACATCTGCTACACAGCTCCCAACAACTTCCTGAACCTGCTATGCAACAGGCAAAAGCGGTTGCAACAGTGGCCGGGAGAAAAAGCAGAAACAAGAATCAGGCCTACTTAAGAATGGAGGCGGAGATGTGCCAGGTACCTCCCCAGCACACACTGCTGCAGACACCAGAGAAGAATTCCAAATGGGCCAAAGGACAGCCCGGGGCAGCTACTAAAGCGGGCTCACCATCGACTACTGGACCACCAGCCACCCTTCTCACGGAGCAGAAATTCTTAGAAGAACTAAATCCCTTTCGAGTAGCACTCCAGGAACTTACCTCAGAAATGAAGGCTATGAGAACAGAACCCACTGATACTAATCGAGCGATCAAAGATGTTACGGCCAGGACGGCCTCGCTGGAGCGATGGAGGGCAACAGTTGACTCCGAGCTCCTGGTGCTGCGTCAAAGATTGAATAAGATGGAGGTTAAGTTAGAGGACCTGGAGGGCTGTAGTCGCTGAAATAACATCCTCATATTCGGCCTCCCGGAGGATTCAGAAGGGGCGACCCCGATCACTTTCCTGCAACGGCTGCTAACTAAAATAGCGGGCCCTTGCCTAATAACACCACTTATGTGATCGAGAGGGCCCATCGCTCGCTTAGATCTAAACCAGCTATTGGGCAAGCACCAAGGCCCCTGATCTTAAAATTTCTTAACTACCTAGATAAAGTGCATGTGCTGGGAAAGGTTAGGAGCCTTCAGGAAATTCTATGGAGGGACAGAAGCTGAGATTTGCCCAAGACTTCCAGCAGCCATAAGGCAACGAAGGGCTGCCTACCACTACTGTCACAAAATTAATCACTGCCAGCATCAAATTCAAAGTTCAGTATCCATCCAAACTATCAGTGTACCATCAAAATTCTTGGAGGAGCTTCGATACAGCTGAGCAAGCTCAGGCGGAACTGGCAGGGATGTTTCCAGATCTGTTCAAGCTACGCTGAATTTACTGCTAGTTACGGTGGTTAGTGAGCAGACAACCGAGACAAATGGTGTTGAATATGGATCTAATTAATAAACATCAGTTTCAGTAAAACTCTGCTACGGTTCCGGATCTTTTTGAAATATGGCAGAACTACGAGGGCTTGTGGCGAAAGGGAAAGACTGCATTTACTCCAGAAAACGAGCAAGAACTGGCCTTAATCTCGATTCTGTCCCCCTTCCCCCGGTTCTTGGGCTCTCACTCCTTCTAGATGATGAAAAGCTGGGCAAGGAAGAGATGGAATAACTGGGAAGGATATAATACCCCTGGATTTATTCATTTTTTTTGTGTCAAGGCTTCAATATGCTGTACTGTCACTTTTTGTACTGCCCTAATGACATTCATATTTACCGTCACAAGAGGGCGCTCAAAGTCTGCGGATCGATTGGACTCCTTAAACTGCTTTATTTTCCTTTTCGTCTGGCGAACTGCATTTTCTGATAGGAACTGCCCCGTATCACGAAGATCAGAGGGATGACTGTACCGTTCCTGAACCAGGAGGAAATATTTCTCCCCCCTTTTTTTTTCTTTTTTTTTTTTCTCTCTTTTTCCTTCAGCAATCCTTGTTTCTTCTTCTCCCTTCTTCCCCTCCTCATAACTCACAACGCTGCAGAGGCACCACTGCTATGTTAAGATAACATTATTAGAAGCAACTGCTGGAACAATGCAGATGGACTAAAGGGACAGAAGAAGGAAGGGGGATCGAAAATTAAGAGGGCTGTAATGCTGTTATTAACAAGGTTGACATGAGGGGATCGGCTTGTTGTGTCTTATAATATTATTGTCTACCCCCCTAAGGGTGTTGCGAACCAGGATGAAGGGAGGGGGGAGTGTGCGGCCTTTGGGTGGGGGGCTCCTTGGGCTTTCCCCAGGCCTGACGTCTTGGTGGCCTGGGATTACTCAGTATAATATGAGTGGGGGACGGCCCTGGGAGAGCCTCTACCAAATGGCTGTGTACAGGGGAAGGGGGATGTACAGCAGAGGGAGGGGGAGGGAGAAGCGGGGCTTAAAAGGGAATGGAGGGTGGGTGGGATCAGGTATGCAGCACAACAGCCTTTTCAAGAGGGCTATCTCAAGGACAATCTGAGCAATGCTAAAATTCTTGGAGTAAAGCTGGATAACCCAGTAAAAAACTGCTAAAAAGGTGACTTCATATAAAATATGTTCATGGAATATAAAAGGGTCTCAGTCTCAGGCTAAACGTGCAAAAGTATTGTTGCATCTTCGTAACCTTGGCATTGACATAGTGTTTCTCCAGGAAACCCACTTGCCTCCTTCCCAGGTCTCACAATTAAGAAGATCCTGGGTTGGCCAGGCCTTTGGGAGTGGACCGGATACTCAGAAGGGAGGGATTGCCATTCTCATAGCAAGAAGAGTCCTGTTTAGACTTATAGACACCATAGTAGACTCTCAGCATAGATACATTTTGATTAAGGCCATGTTGGGTCAAACTGAGGTAGTGCTTGGTTCCATATATGGCCCCAATATGGAGGACCCATCCTTTTTTGTCTCTCTCATGAATGATCTTACTCCATGTTCCCATTCTGTCACACTACTAGGAGGAGATTGGAACCTTGTTTATTGTAATATTATGGACCGCTCTCCGAGTCGTTCTCCGTCTCTCTCCACAGCGCAGGTTGCCATCAGAGAAATGATGGACTCCATTGGATTGCTAGACCCTTGGAGAGCCCTTTACCCTCACCAGAAAGAATATTCGTTCCACTCTATCCCGCACAATTCATTTTCTCACTTAGATTACTTTCTCGTAGATGTGGGACATCTCTCAGTCATAACAACCTGTAATTATCTCCCCAAGGTGATCTCAGATCACCATCCCACTTTACTAAGTTGGAACCCTGGCCCGCCTATATCTAGGGACAAGGTTTGGAGATTTAACTGTCAATTATTTCGATCAGAATACCTGAAGAACCAATTGGCCGGATTCATTTAAAAATTTATTGAGATAATTGCCCCTTACACGACCAAGACAGACATGCTATGGGGTGCCTTAAAAAGTACAGTTAGAGGAGAGATAATTCGCATGGCAATGGTTAAAAAAAAACAACCTCAAAAGTCACTTCTGCCCTGTTGAGGGATATCAGGAACATGGAGTTGTCACTCTCCCCGAACTCCACAAAGGATCCGTTTAAAGATCGAGAAGTTATAAGGGATCGATATAACTCAATTCTGACTGATCATGTAGAGTATCTTCTTATACGCTCCAAGATTAAGTATTTTGATCAGGGTGACAAAGCAGGAAAACTTTTGGCTTTGTGACTTAAGGCGAAGGCCTCATATAGAATGGTTCCCAGTATTCAAAACTCTGTAGGACAAATAGTTACTTCCCCGAAAGAAATTACTGTTTTCAAGAGTATTACAAAACTCTGTATTCCCATACCTCCCATTCTTTTTGCCCAGCAGTATTGGAACAATTCTTGCAGCCGATACAAATCCCACAACTCAATACATCCCAAGTAAACTTGCTTAAAGCCCCAATCTCTCAGGACGAGATAACACAGGCTATTGATTCCCTCCCCACAGACAAATTGCCAGGCCCAGACGGATTCACAGTAGAATTCTACAAACTTTTCAAAGAACAAATTGGGCCAATGCTTTTAGATACCTACAACTATATGTTTGAGCATGGTATTACTGACCCTGCCCTATTTGAGGCCACCATCATGGTTATCCCAAAACCTGATAGGGACCCTCTTCAAGTCACAAATTATCATCTGATATCATTAATTAACGTTGATATAAAAATACTGGCAAAAATGATGGCCATTAGGCTATCCAAGGTTTGGCAAACTCTAATAAGCTGTGAACAGGTTGGCTTTGTAGCTGGTAGGGTCTCGTCTGATCACATGCGCAAGTTGGCATACTTGATCTCTGCATCCAGGGACTCCCAAATTCCAGCTGCCTTGGTGTCCCTGGATGCAGAGAAAGCATTCGCTAGAGTCTCCTGGGAATACTTATTCCATTTGTTACAACTTTACAATATCCCAAAACAGTACAGACAATGGGTCAAGATATTATATACTTGCCCCTCAGCACGTGTACTATGCAGTGAGCATCTATCTCATCCCTTTAAGTTACAACAAGGAACAAGACAGGGGTGCCCACTTTCCCCCTTCCTGTTTGACTTATACCTGGAACCGCTCATTAGACGTATTAAACTATCCCCAAATATTACCGGCATCTCTATTGGGCTCACACAATACGAAATCTCGGTCTATGCTGATGATATTTTACTTCACATAACTCACCCTTCCAAATCGGCTCCCGCCGCTCTCGAAATTATCAAAACGTTTGGGACCTTTTCTAATTACAAACTCAATATCAAAAAAACAGAAGTGATGCCCTTAAATGTTCATACATTCCGGGCTGAAATTGCTCACCTTGGATTCCGCTGGACCAGAGATAAGCTAAAGTACCTAGGCATATATCTCTCCCGTTCGGAAACCAGGATGAAACAATACAACTTAGACAAGATTCTTATGCAGATCAAAATGGATCTCTCCCGCTGGGCCATGTTACCGTTAACTCTCTGGGGACGGGTTAATGTTCTGAAAACGAACATCCTTCCGCGAATTCTGTACCCCTTACAGATGATACAACCTTTCCCACCCAAAGCATGGCTTACCCAAGTCAACAAATTTATGTCTGACTTTCTGTGGGGTGGGAAGACATCCCATTGGGCTCTCTTTAAACTGCAGAGGAGTAAGAATCTAAGGGGCTTACAACTCTCGGACTTGTACCTTTATCAGTTCTCCATTGTTTGTTCGGTCCTAGCATACTGGATGAAGGACAGTTCCTGTCAGGAGAGTGTCCATTACATTCCCTTGTGGTACCAAATTGAACAAAGTTTACTCTCTCCCCATAACATATCTCCCAAGGCTCTCATTTTCTCCCCTCTCAAGAACTTGCCTAAAGCTCTCAAAGCCACACCTATGGAAGCAATGCTTCGAGTACACTCCCAAATGTGTAACTTCTTTCAGATAGCTCTGGTAAAGGATGTTTCCCAGCCTATATGTGCTAACCCCAATTTCAAAATAGGGGGATGGCCCCTCTCGAACAGTTTCTGGCTGGGCAACACCCAACTGAGAGAGGTAGACTTACTTCATGAACACACACTGATACCTTTTCAAGTAGCCAGCTCATGGTTTAACCTCCCTAAAACTTTCTGTTTTAAATACCTCCAATTGCAACATATGCTCCTAAGACACTTTGGAGCGGGATACTGGACACAGTATCTAAACAGCCCTCTTTTACAGGCTATCCCTAACTTACCTTCCTCTCACCTCATCTCCCACTTCTATTGTCTCTTAAGGAAGGCAATAGAAGAAAAGCAAGGTGAGCCGCATTATGTCTGGAACCAAGTACTACTTCCAAACACCTTAGCTCCTCGTTCATGGCCAAAAATTTGGTCACAATTGTACCACGATGTGAAGTAGATCAGATACCGCATAATACAGTTTTACATTATACATGATTTATACTATACCTCAGCTAGGCTTTATCAAATGGAGAACATTTCCTCAAATGTATGTTCACGCTGTAAGCAAAGGCCTGGCAGTCTGTTGCATATATTGTAGGAATGCAGTAAGGTCAGGCCTTTCTGGGATAGTATCAAGTCCAATTTAGACCCACTTTTAGGGTTAGCTGATGTGTTCAGGCCAGAAATTTGTATAATAGGAGACTATGGTGAAGTTTTAAGTGGCACCCAACGAAAATATATGATGTTAATATCAGTGTGTGCAAAAAAAGTGATTATGCGCCACTGGTTAGACCAAAACATCCCTATATATATGGAATGGCTAAAAGCTATTTGCTTTGCAGGCTGAGAACACGATTGCTCACATTGTACGGAGATCACAATACTATCAAAAAACATGGGCACCCTTACATACTCTACTGACTATTTAGTGGTTTAAGGATACCAAATATGTAACTAAGGCAAGAAGGGGACAGTACTACTAGAGAGATGTGACTTCATTAAAGAAGATTCCCCCTGACCACCTTGCCTGGACTAAAGGGAATGATGGACACTGTTGCTGCATACCTGAAAGGGAGGGAGAGGAAGGGGGGTCTGGGGAGGGGGAAGTAGGAGGAGGAATATGAAGGGTCTCTGTAGTCAGCTGAGACTGTAACATTTGAACACAGCTGAGACCATGTATATAATATATACGTTACAAGACTTTGTATTGTAATAGGACCCTAGCATAGAACATTGTTTAAACTGAATGTATGTGTCAAGCTAATGTCAAATGTATGAGTTAAATGATATCTTCACTCTTCCTACAAATGAATAAAATATATTCAATTTGAAAATATACCGGTAGGGTTTTGGTCCAAGGGGGAGAACGATCCGGATATATGGCTAGTAGTATCTGTTTGATAATTAGTTTAAAGGGTTCTCCCAGACAGAGCGAGATCTCAGTTTGAAGGGTGATCCAGAAAGGCATAAGACATGGACACTGCCAAAAAATGTGTCCCAGGTCTGCCACATCACAGCTGCAGTTTCTCCAGCAGTGACCATACCTGTCTGGAAGGTATTCGGTTAGTACCGCTGGGGAGCGGAAGTATCTGGTTCGACACTTCCATGAGAATTCCCTCCAACGTGGGGAGGAGGTTATCTTTACTGCTTGTAGTGCTGTCTTTGACCATTCCAATATTGGTCAAAAGGGAGACTCCCTTTTGGATCCATAAATTGGAAAATGTGTGATAGGCCCGGATTCCTCCACCTGGCTAAGGTAAGGTCTGTTTGGGCGGGGTAGAAAGATCTGTCTTCAGATATTAGCTTACACTATTCAAAGACAGGACTGAGGTCTTTTTTATTCCTCATTTCAATACATAGTTTTAGTGTATTAGCTGTAATTTTAGTAAAATCTTTTAATGGGGGAGTTTTCTCATCCGATGAGAAGAGGGTTTTTTGGATATCAAACAATTCAAGAGTCTTCCAAGGGGCTTTGTATGAGTCTGCTATCCAGAGAAGGAGGATTCGGAGGAAGGAGGCTTGTGCATATAATTTGAGGTTGGGGAGGTTTGTTCCACCTTGGGCCAGGGAGAATTTCAATATTGACAGTCGTATCCTTGGGCGCTGGTTCCGCACACAAAATTGGAAATCATCTTGTCCCAGGATTTGAAAAAAATAAGGAGATGGGAAAATAGGGATATTTTGGTATAGATATAGGAGGCATGGTAGGATATTCATACGATCACTTCACTCCTTTGAAAAAATGGGAGGAGAAGGTTGGACCACTTGTCAATTTCGGTTTGTATTGAGATTGATAGTGGTTCGTAGTTGATTAGTTCTAAGACATTAAGGTTTAGAGGGATATGAATCCCTAAATATTTAATTTTTGTAGTTCTCCATTTAAGTGCGTATGTCTGTCTTAATAGTTTAGATGGAGTGTAGTTGAAGATAAGAACTTCTGTTTTGGTGATGTATAGTTTAAAGCCTGCTATCTTCTTGAATTGGTGAAGTATTTTCCATGCCTCTGAAATAGAATTGGTGAGGGACAGCAGGGATAAAAAGATGTCATCTGAGAACAGACTAATCCTATAACCCTATACTCCCATTGACCTACCAGTATACCCTCCACTCCCGGAGCGCCCCTGGGAGTCACAACCAGTGGTTCTATGTAAAGGGCAAAAAGGCGAGAAGAAAGGGGGCAGTCTTAGCGGGTTCCTCATTGTAGTAGGATCGGAGTTGATATACCTCCATTTATTCTGACATATACCTTTGAGGATGTATATAGGTTACGTAGCCAGGTTAAAAAGGAGTTGGGGAATTGAAAAGCCAGTAGGGTATCCCATAGAACGGGCCAGGGTACCCGATCGAAGGCCTTCTTGGCATCTAATCCGATGAAGACAGACGAAATTTTCCTATTTTGGATATGTTCAATAAGAATAAAAGTTTTGCGAATGTTGTTTGATGTATTTCTGTGTTTGATAAAACCTGTCTGATCTGGATGTATGATCTTGGGAAGAATGTTTTCCAATCGTGTGGCCCAAATAGCAGTGAAGCTCTTGTAATTGACATTTAAAATTGAAATTGGGTGGTAGGAGACCAGATCAGTGGTATCTTTATTTGGCTTAGGCAACGCAGCTAGGGTTGCATAGTCCCAAGATGGGGGGGGGTACCCCCTTTAACCACTTCTGTGCAGAGTGAATCTAATTTAGGGGTTAGTTACTTTTGAAACACTCAGTACCATTTGGCAGAGAAGCCATCTGGGCCTGGGCTTTGACCGAGGGCAAGAGCTTTAATTGCAGTTTGAATTTCTGTTTCTCTGATTGGGGTTTCCATGGATCTAATTTGTGCCATGGTTAATTTAGGGAGGGCTAAGTTGTTAAGAAAATTAAGTCTTGCATCCGAGGTGGCCAGGAAGTCTTGTCAATATACGTTTTGATAGAATTCTACGAAGGCCTGTCTAATTTCAGATTCCTAGTAGCAAGTCTGACCTGTCCTGGGATTCCTGATTTTGAGGATAGTGGCAGTACATTTATGAGTTCTAAGCTGCTGGTCCAGTTTCCAGAAGCCCCCCCCCCCATGGGCCACCTTCGCAGGATGCTTGTTTTAAGTATATCAAGGATTGCTGGATTTTGTTGTCCGTTATTTTTTGGAGGGCTGCTTTAGCCTCTCGGATTTTATTTTGGAGTTCTTTGTCCCCATCCCTATGGAGAAGTTGGTAGTTCTGGAGCTGATTTATGAGGTCTTGGTATTTGGCTTCCCTTTCCTTTTTTGTTGTTGCGAAGGCTATTGTCTCTCCCCTCAAGATGGCTTTCAGAACATCCCATAACATAGCCTCCATTAGTGTAGGAGAGGAGTTTTCTGATATAAATTGGGGAATTCTTCATTTTATTATGCTCTGGAATTCTTTATCTTTTAGAATCAAAGGATTAAGCCTCCATTGAGTCTGTTTTGCCGTTCTGTAAATTGTGATTACTCTTGATGTGAAAGTATCTACTTTGTTAACTAGTTCCTGCACATCCTGTTTCATGTCCCATTTGAATTCCTGCACCTCTAGAAGAAGGGCTATAATCCAGGCCATGGCCTGGCTGGCAACCAAGATGGCTGCTTGATCTCAGAGCTCTGAGGAAATCTATTTTAAATCTATGCCATCTGTGTGTTTTTCTGCAGCAAACAAACCTCAGTCTGTACTGCTTATCTTCTCAATATTCAGCCCATCGAAATCTGCAGGAAAGCAGACACAGATATCCTTCAAGTCAACAATTGTGCAGCAGAATGGTAGCGGCCTTGGAGACTAACAATGATGAGTGACCATGAGGACGTATGCTGGAGAGCCGTCTGACCTGACCATGACAGCCATGTAGCATGCTAAGCCCTCGTTAGAAACAGGCATCTGCAGGACAGGCTCAGGAACAAGTTCCTGGTAAACATGGAAACATAGAAACATAGAACCTGTTGGCAGATAAGGACCATACAACCCACCTAGTTCTCCCATTTTCTTACTCACTGCTACAGCCCCAGATCCTATCTGATCTGCTGCTTTCCTGCTCTACACATCTCCAGGGTACCCATATGTCTATCTCATGCACTTTTGAACCCCCCATATTGTTTTCACCCCCCCCCACTTCTACTGGAAGGCTGTTCCATAGCTCTACCACCCTTTCAGTAAAAAAGTACTTTCTAACATTACCCCTGAGCCTTCCACCCTTCAGCGTCATATCAGGCCCCCTTGTTCTTGTGCAGCGTTTTCTCTGAAATATGCTTTCCACTTGTACCCTGTTTATTCCTCTAAGGTACTTGAAAGTGTCCATCATGTCTCCCCTCCCCCTCCCCTTCTTTCCTCCAGTGACTAGATATTAAGGTCCTTAAATCTTTCCCAGTAGGGCTTCTGGTGCAGTCCATGTACCATCTTTGTTGCCCTTCTCTGGACTGCTTCCATTTTGTCAATGTCCTTCCAGTGATGTGGTCTCCAGAACTGGACACAGTACTCCAGCTGAGACTCACCAGTGATCTGTACAGTGGCATCACCACCTCTTTCCTCCTGCTTGTTATGCCCTTCCCTATGCACCACAACATTCTGTTTGCTCTCCCCACCAACTTTTCATACTGTTTGGTCACCTTCATGTCAGCAGATATGATAACCCACAGGCTTCTCTCCTGAGTAGTGGTGGCCAGAATTTCCCCATCCATCCTGTACTCCACCCTTGGATTACTGTGACCAAGGTGCATGATCTTGCATTTTTCAGCACTGAAACTCAACTGCCAGACATCTGACCACTCCTCTGATAGGCTTAGGTCCTTTCTCATTTTCCCAGCTCCTCCGGTGTGTTCACTCTGTTGCAGATCTTGGTGTCATGTGCGAAGAGGTCCACCTTTCCCTCCTGATGTTCTGCAATGTCGCTAATGAAGACATCGAATAGGACTGGCCCCAGCACCGACCCCTGTGGCACCCCACTGGTCACCTCCCTTTCCTTAGATTTCATGCCATTTACCACTACCCTCTGAGTCCTGTCCCTTATCCAGTTCTCAACCCACTTCACCCACTTTACCCACTCCCAGGCTCCCCAATTTATTTAGCAATCTCCTGTATGGGACAGTGTTGAAGGCCTTGCTGAAATCCAGGTAGGCCACATCCACCGCCCCACCCTGATCTACCACCCTGGTTACCCAGTCAGAGAAATCTGTAAGATCCATCTGACAGGACAGTCCCACTGAGAATCCATACTGCCTTGGATCCTGTGCCCCGCTATCCTCCAGAAACTTCACAATCCTCTCCCTGAGTAAAGACTCCATTAGTTTCCCCACTACTGAGGTCAGGCTTACAGGTCTGTAATTGCCTGCCTCCTCTCTGCTTTCTCTCTTCTGGAGAGGGATGACATCTGCTCTCCTCCAGTTCTCAGGTACCTCCCCTGTCTCTAATGATGTGTTGAAAAGGGCAGGCAGTCATTCCGCCAGCACTTCCCTGATTTCCTTTAGTGCTCTGGGGTGGATCCCATCTGGCCCCATTGCCTTATCTGTTTTTATTTTGCCAAGTTCTTCTAGAACTCTTTCCACCGTGAATGGGATGGTGTCTACCTCTCTCCCCTGAATAGCCCTCTTAATGAGTCTCAGTCCTTCACCTTCCCCTTCCCTGGTGAATACTAAGCAAAACTAATTGTTCAGTATCTCAGCCTTTTCTAGGTCATTCTCCACCCTTTCTCCTCCTTCCTTCTTCAGCCTAACAATCCTATTTATGGTCTTTTTCCTCTCGCTAATGTATCTGAAGAAGGTCGTGTTGCCTTTCTTAATAACCTGGGCTATACCTTCCTCTGTCTGTGCTTTAGCCCTTCTAATTATTTTCCCAGATGATTCACTCTGCTTCTCCAGATATTGTTCTCTGTCCTCATCCCTTTGTGTTTTTTTGGCATCTCCTGAAGGCTCTTTTCTTTTCTTTTCCCTTACTTTCTCTGCCACTACCTTTGAGAACCATAATGGCTTTTTCTTTCTTTTACTCTTGCTATGCATTTTGACACAGTGACCTGTTACTTCTGTTATGACTCTCTTGAGTCTAGACCACTGTTTTTCCACATCTCCCCCTGTACCTTTCTGCTGCTAGGGCTCTTTTGAGATTTCTACCCATCTCCTTAAAGTTAGCCTTCCTGAAATGTAGGACCTTTATCCTTGTATAGCTTGCCTCTTCCACTGTGATAACTTTAAACCATACTGCCCTGTGGTTGCCGGTACCAAGGGGACTGCCCACCTCCACATCTGTAATCCTGTCCCTGTTGGTCAAGACCAAATCCAGTATAGCTTCCTTGTGGGCTGGCTCTGCTATAAGCTGTCTTAAGTTTGCCCCATTCAGGGCAGTCATGAAGTCCCTGCCCCTTGTTGTACCTACAGTCTGAGTGCTCCAGTCTACCTCAGGCAGGTTGAAGTCTCCCATTAGTTGCAGTTCAGTTTCCACATCTGGAACTTTGGTTAATATCCCAGTACTGACACTGTAGTGCAGCATGAGAGGGGTGCTGCACTTCTGAGGTGCCGTCTTTCAGATGAGACGTTAAACCGAGGTCCCATCTGCCTGGATTGGTGGTAGTTCAGGTGGATGTTAAAGATCCCATGGCACTTATTGAAAAAAGAGTAGGGGAATTTCCCCATTGTCCTGGCTAAATTTCCATCATTCACTAAAAAATACCACCAATAGCTTAATCTGGTTCAAGGTCAGTTGGCATTCATCAGTATCCCCCTCGCCCGGGTCGTGCTGAAAATAGGCAGGATTTGTCTAGTGCACTTACCCGGTCAACAAAAACTAAAAATAAATAAATAAATAAATAAATAAATAAATAAATAAATAAATAAAGTTCCCCGTCAGCTGCCATTTTTGGATGGTTTCCACAAGAGCTTCATCTGATTCCTCCCCCAGGGCTGGAGGCCTGTAAATCACTCCAGTGTGAATGACTGTCTTTTTTCCCACCTCCAGGGTGACCCACAGTACCTTTGCCCCTTCCAATAGCCCTTGAGCCTCTGTTGCTTTAATCCCCTCCTTCACACACATAGCTACCCCTTCCCCCTCTCCCTTCCCTATTCTTTCTAAAAAGTGTGTGTCCTGGTATGGCTATATTCCAGTCATGGTTCCCTGTGTACCATGTTTCTGTAATAGCCACTATGTCCAGGTTTGCATCTTCCATTAATGCCATTAGGTCTGGGATTTTGTTCCCCAGACTGTGGGCATTTTCCAGCTTGTGCGCCCACCCTCTTTTCCCCTTTTTTCGGCCCTGTGATGTTTTTGGGTTCCATCTTCTGCCCTCCTCATAACTATATCTAATTTATTTATCTGGTTTGATAGTGCCCTCCTAATAATTGGATTCTCCCTTATTTCGGATATGTTATATAGGGGGTGCTACCTTTATCCCCACGACTGCTTTTGCCTTCCCTCTTGGCTAGTTTAAAAGCTTGTGAAGGAAGCATTTGAACTTTTCAGTGAGGATACCTTTGCTCCCCCTGGATAGATGTAGGGCGCCTGGTAAATACAGTCCTTCACCTCTCCAATTGAGATCCCAGTCCCCACTGAAGCCATGCCCTTCCTCTCCACACCTTTTCTTCAGCCATGCATTGACTTCAGTGGTGCGGATATCTCAACCCTCTCCCATGCCATGGAGAGGTAGAACATCCGAGAAGGTAACAGAGTGTGCTGCTTGCCCAAGACACTGCCCCAGTTCCCTAAATTCCTGCTGCACTTTTCCTATGTCTGTCCCCCCACCTGCCAGGTCATTTGTCCCCATGTGAACAATGATGTCCAGCTCCCCCTCCTTGCTACTGCCCTAACAATCCCTAGGATCTGCCTGCCCTCCCTCTGAACTGTGCCATCAGGAAGGCACACCACCTCCATCTCCCCATTGCTGCTGACACCCAGCTCTGTCCCTCTAATGATGGAGTTTCCGTACAGGATTTGCTTCCCCCTCCTGTGTGTTCTCCTTTTGTTTGCCCTTGGGGCTCCATCATGGATGACCCATTCATCCCCCTTATTGTTCACTTCTGGAGATTCAGTGCGATTGTCCTGCTCTGCCAAGATGGCATGTGAGTTTTGATGTGGCACTGGCTGGGGGATGTGCCTCCATCCCACCTCCCTCACCCTTTGTGAACTCACTGTAGTCCACGTCACTGTTTAGAGGTTGGGATTAGAAGAGGCGCACGGTAGGAGTTGGCAGGTGCCCTGTGCACATCGAATGGGGGTAGGATAGAGGTGGTGAGGTGCAGATGGTGCCTTGGGGTTCAATGGAACCTAGAGAAGGAGGCCAGATGTGTTTGGTTCCCATCCCCAGGGGTTCAACAAGACCAAGTGGGCAGGCAGTCGGAGGGGCTGCATTGTTCACCAATTCCCTGAGGACAGTGCTGTGCAACGCCAGGTCGATCAGAAATAAGACCACAATTATTGCGGATCTGGTTTCATCGGTCGACCTGGTATACATTATGGAGACCTGGATTGGGGATGATGCCAGTCCGGTTTTATAGGCTGCCTTCACCCCCCCCCAGGTAAACCATTGTGCACTGCCCTAGAGTGGAACACAGGGGCGGGGTGTGGCCATCTGTTTTAGCTATGAGCTGGGCTTCACCGTGCACCCAGTGAGAACACCAAGTTCATTTGAATGTGTGGCCATCCATGGTGGTCTGGGTGCAGGTTGCAGGATTCTCCTGATTTATCGCCCCCTTGGAGCGGCAGGAGAATTCCAGCAGGAAGCAGCCAATTTTGTGGCTGGTGAAACTTTGGAGGCCCCCCGGTGTCTAGTCCTGGGGGGACTTCAATGTTTGTGCCAATGATGAATCATCTGGATTGGGTCATCACTTCCTCCAGAGGATGGCATCTCTGGGCCTGTCACAAGAGGTTTCAACCGTGACTCACCAGGGGGGCCACATGTTGGACTTGGTCTTCTCGCTGGGGCTTGAGATTGATAATCTCAAGACTGATCGGGTCAATTGGTCCGATCATTGCACAGTGAAGTTCTTGCACAGGGCCCCCCCATGAGTCCTCCCCCTGTAGAGATGGTTAGCTACCACCCTTTGAGGGATTTGACCCCGGAGGGTTTTCTGAGTAGCTGATCTATCTAATGTGGGCAGTGCATGCATGAGGAGTGTGGGTGAAGCAGTTGCTGCCTACAATGGGGCGATGTCTGGGGCACTCAACTCCCTTACACCAGTCTGTGCATGACCCAGATCCTCTCATTTGAGGTCCCCTTGGTTTGATGGGGAGCTCAAGGTGATCAAGAGTCAGAGGTTAGAGTGCTGCTGGTGGAAGACTGGTCTGTAGATGGACAGACTGGTCCTGCGTGCACGCTATCTAGTGTACTGGGGGCAATCAACCATAAGAAGGCAATGTTCCT
The DNA here is from genome assembly GCA_016271365.2 of Neoceratodus forsteri. Lineage (NCBI taxonomy): Eukaryota > Metazoa > Chordata > Ceratodontiformes > Ceratodontidae > Neoceratodus > Neoceratodus forsteri. Next base: position 430,639,655 of record CM057452.1, read on the forward strand.
GTCCAGGGAGATTGCTGCCAGGAAGAACCGACCAGCTATGCATTTTAGAACTGTGTACAGGCTATTAAATCCAGCCTGACTACAGCTGAAGAAGGCATTTTCTGATGCGTTACACAATAAGTGTGATCGGTTCTTCTTGGACAGAGTGTCAGCCATTAGGCAGGGGATTACGCCAGTGAGGCACAGAGTGGTCGACAGTCATCACCCGGATTGTCTGAGGTGCACTCTGCCTAGTTGGGGGGAGTTTTATTGATTTATTTATGGTCTCAGATTACACCTTTGAGCTAAAAGCTCGTTACATAGGTTCCACGTCAGGTAGAAACAACATTCATAAGAATGAACAGTTTGCAATTACAACAGTTGCGATATCAAGATAACAGCATAACAGTAAATACAGTAAGACAGTATACAAAGTTGCAACACTGAGGTAAGAATGGGGAGGTACATTAGGAGGAGGGGTGGCATATAAGCAGCTGAGGGCATAGCCTAGCTTTGTCAAGTAAAGCAATGGCAGGGGGAAGAATAGTCCAGAAAACAGGAGGAGGGAGCAGTGCAGTGGCCTTGTCATGCATGAGTAATTGGGGTGTGGTGTGGTGGTGGTGGTCTGTTACTAAGGGGGCACACCCCAGAGAAGCGAGATATAGAAAATGGAAGCTGTCAATGAGTGCAAGGGGTAGGGAAGGGGGGAGTCACATGAGGAACCAGACACTATTTGCTAACTATGGGACAGCTTAAATGCCCCTAAAGAGCGACAAGAGCATTTAGCAGAAGCAGTCACATGAGGAGCCAGATAATATTTGCTGGTTTAGGGACAGTTTAAAAGCCCCAAGTGTGGGCAGGTTAGTTATATTATCCTGTAGGGTGTTAAACCACAGAGTGGCCCGGTACGCGAAAGATCTTTGGTCAAGGGAGGTACGGCAATGGGAGATAGTGAAGAACTGGTTTGTAGAATTCCAAGTGGGGTGGGGGTTGATGCTCGGAACAAGCAGTTGCTGCACCCCAGGGGGCAGCTGATCTAATTGGATTTTCCTTGGTCAACGGGCAAGTTTGGTAATTTAGTCTTCCGCTGAAAGGTACCCAGTTAGCCTGGGTGTATAGGTCTCACGTATGAGTCAGCTATGGAACATCTGTGATTAACCTACAAGCTTTGTTTAGGGCCATTCTGATGCACCTTAGGGATGTGTCTGAGGCAGAGCCATAGACTGCCAGTCTGTAGTCCACTAAAGATATCACTGAGCTGTGCACTCTGATACTTATTGGCTCAAGAGTCAGGCAACGCTTGTGTCTGTGTAGTAGGCCTATGTGTGTGTTGACAGCTTTGGCAGTGTTGTCAATGTGGAAGGTATAGGAAAGTGTGTTGTCGACCGTGAGTCCCAGGTATTTAAAATGCGAAACAAGCTGTAGTAGTGATCCCTCATCATTGCAAATTGAGAGGGGGTAGAATTTTTGCTTGTTTTGAGGGCTGGAGAACAACATCATCTTAGTTTTTTTGTAGTTAATAATCAATTTGTGGTCAGCAAACCATCCTTCAACGCTGGAAAAATCTTGTTGAAGATGTCTCTCTAGGTCTCCAGCATCAGGACCACTGTTGAAGATGACAGCATCATCTGCATAAAGGAGGATGTGACCCTTGCAGGCAAGTGGGAGGTTATTCAGGAAGAGGCTGAATAGGAGAGGAGCCCAGGACTGACCCTTGGGGGACACCTGAGAGGACAGGTTTGTGGTCAGAGAGTACTGTGTCTATCCTCACTTGCTGTGACCGGCTGTTGAGGTAGCTACGGAACCAAGTAACAGTGTCAGCAGAGAGAGACCAGAGTCCACAAGTTGGTCAGTGAGTAGCGTCACAACCCCACTCAGCAGGTCAGGCCCTCTGCTCCCACAGTGCCAACCTCCGAGCGCAGTATTGTGAACAGTTAACAGAACAGGGTAACCCTCCTGTCTGTTTTGTGGGTTCAAATCAATCTTTGGTCTCAAGTTTCTGGAGGGATTCAAACTGTGAACCTCTTGCTAGTGTACCCAATGTACAGGCTCAGGTAATTCTGCTCTTCAGTGGGGGACAAGATATCTTTCACCTATGGGCACCTAACCAGGTATACAAAATGAATCCTTAAAAACTCTATTAAAGACCTCAGAATAAACTCTTACCTTTTTCCAGTTTGGTATTACCAGTAAGCTTTGCACAATGTCAACTTTAACCATATATGCTTCACTTGTCAAATGAAGAATTTCAAAGGCACACCAAGTAGTCTCTAAAAATGAGATGTTTACTTAAAAATAGATACAAATGTGAAATGTAAATATAGAACCATATATCACAAAACATACACTCACTTAAAAGAATAAGGTTTTAAATACAAACAAAATCTCCTACCACAGTACCCACAGATTTGTCTAATCTAATGTATTTGTATCTCCTTCCAGTGCTGATGTTGCTTTTTTTAGAGTCCAAACATGTGTGTGTCTATAGGTCAGTTACAGCATAATTAAAACAACTGTCTTGAGCCTGCCTTCCCCATGATGTCACCCAGCTCCTCCTCTATTTATTAAAAATTATACAATCAGGATGTGCTGTGTCAGGAGGTAAATTAATAGGTGACATCAACGGAAAAAAAAAAAACTTTGTTTCCCCATGTGACTTCCAAATCAAGTCTGTAATTTTCCCATTTCTTTCTTTCTTTTATCCACGAACAGCATCCTGCTCTTCACAAAGACATGACAAGAACATTTATGACTCTCTCTCTCTCTGCCAGTTCTCACTGAGGTATAATATTCTTTTGACACCAGCTGCAATTAACTGACCTTCCTGAGGACGCCATAAAATTGATATTTCAGGGCTTAGCTACAAACAACCCATATTCTAAATAAGGCTATAAAATGTGAGTTCTTATGAGTTAATCTCGTCACAGAGATCTGCTGTTTAACCTATATCCTGTCCTGTTAGAACTGAAACCGGGTTGGGGGGGTGTTGGTTATCCAGGCACAATATTTTTCATGACAGAGAATCACACTACATTTTTTTTTATATTCCAAAAAGCATAGATTAATCAGAACCAGCTGTCCAAGTGTCACAAATAGGACATAATTTTCCGTGTTGAAGGCTTTAGTTAGATCGACGAATACTGCCTCGACCAGCTGCCCTTGGTCGAGGGATTTGTGTATAAAGCCAGTGAATTCTAGCAGAGCTATAGTGGTGCTATGGCTGGTTCTAAAACCATGTTGTTCTGGACATGGCAGATTGTATTTTTCAATGTACTCAACAAGTTGATTGGCAATGATTCTTTCTAGTGCCTTTGAAAGAGGCGGGAGAAGGGAAATAGGTCTGTAGTTCCCTGGTGAGGTCCAATCGCCATTCTTATGAACCTGGATCACTACGGCAGCTTTCCACCTTTGTGGGAATTTGGACTGCCTGAGGGATAGGTTCATGATATAGGTAAGGGGAGACATGATTTCCTCCAGGGTAAGGGTAATGAATTTGAGGTCTATGGTGTCTCCGCTGAATCTTCCTTTACCTGGCACCTTACGCAGATTCTTCCTAGCTTCAGAGGATGTTATGGCCCTGAAGTAAAAAGTGGGGGTGCACCGATGTCTGAGAGGGTGTGCTAGAGGTTTTATTGGTATGGGAGAAGAAGTCACGGGGAGGAACACCACTAAGATTGGTGAAGGTATTATTAAGAGTGTTGGCTATGGATATAAGGTCAAGGGTGGGGTGCCATTGATATTGATCATGATAGGAGAAGATTTTGGCTCCTTACCTGTGACCTCCTTCAGGTTACTCCAGAATTTATGGCCATTGTTCCAACTCTGTGTAAGGGCATCTTTGTAGTACTGGTTTTTAGCTACATGGATAATCCTGGTGCATATGTTTCTTGCCCTTTTGTAGTTTTGGAGATCAGACTGCTTACCAGATGCCCTGGATACATGCCATAAATGGTCCCTGTGATTCAGGAGTTCAATGATACTAGGGGACAACCATGGGTTGGAATGGCCCTTGATTTTACGGGTTTTTGGCAGGCGTGCTTATCACAGGCCTCACTGAAAAGGCAGATGAAGTTTTCCAGTGCACAGTCCACATCACCACTCACTAGAACATCAGACCACTCAATGTTTAGTAGATCTGATTTCGGTAGGTGTAAGTGACCCCTAGTAAGGACCCTGTTAGTAATGGTCCTTGGAAAGGGCTTGGAGAACTTGTTTAACCAGCTGAACCAGACTGGGGAGTGGTCACTGATAGTGTCTGGAAGCATGGTAGCCTCTGATATGTGCCCTAAACCAGTGGAGGTGGCCGAGGTCATTGGGGTTGTCTCAAGGCTGAAGCACACATATTGTGAACTGGACCCAGTGCCAACGTGTTTCTTAATGGGATGTGTTGACATTGTTGGCCCAGTGTTTGCCTCAGTTGTCTGGTGCTCTTTGTCAGAGGGGTCTTCCCAGACACCTTGCAGGAGGTACTGGTGAGACCCCTTCTGAAGAAGCAATCTTTAGACTCTGACTTCATGGTGAATTACCATCCCATCTCCAACCTGCCATTTCTAGGTAAGGTTGTAGAGAAGATTGTGGCACAGCAGCTCAGAGAACACATCGAGGCCTTTGACATCTCTGAGCCTCTCTAGTCTGTGTTTTGTGCTGGGCATTGTACAGAAACTGCATTAGTTTGGGTGCATAATGATCTCCTCAGGGTGAGCAATTGAGGTGAGGGGACAATTCTCATTCTCCTTGATCTCTCCTCAGGTTTTGATACAGTAGACCATTGTGTGTTACTCGACCACCTGAGGAAATTTTGTGGACTCACCAGCACAGTCATCTGCTGGTTTGAGTCCTTTCTCATAAATAGGAAGCAAAGGGTGGTGATGGGGAATTTCTTCTCCTCCCCGAGCTTTCTATCTTGTGGAGTACCTCAGGATTCTGTCTTGTCACTGATGTTGTTTGCCATGTACATGTTGCCCCGGGGGGTATCATTAGGAAGTACAGCTTGGAGTTTCATTGCTATGCTAATGATACCCAGCTGTATCTATCCTTTGCTCCCGGGTCATCCAATGCAGTGGATGTACTTAACAACTGCCTGTCTGAGATTAATGACTGGATGGCCTCCAGTTGGTTGTGACTGAACCACGATAAGGCGGAGGTACTGGTGGTGGAGTCGAACAGGAGGTGTTACTGGATTGTTCCTGGGATCTGTGCCATTAAAGGCCTCCTCTGGGGTGTGTGACCTCAGTGTTATTCTTGACAGTGGATTGACATTTGAAGCTCAGGTGTTGTCCGTTGTCTGGTCCAGCTTTATCCATCTGAGCAATATTGCAAGGATCAAGCACCTGGTTCCACCCCTGGACCTCCCCACCTTTATGCATGCATTAGTGACATCTAGGCTTGACTACTGTAATGTGCTCTACCTCCCGGGTCTCTGGAGGTACCATCTGTCGACTGCAGCTAGTGCGTAATGCAGCTGCCAGGTTGCTGACTGGGACAGTCTAGATACTGTCACATCACCCTGGTGCTACGTGATCTGCACTGGCTGCCAGTTCGATAGTGGGTTCTCTTTAAGATGGGCTTGCTTACCTTTAAGGCTCTACGTGGACTGGGCCCTGGCTACCTGTTGGACCTTCTTACACCTGCTGCCCCTCTTTGCTCCCTCTGATCCTCTTCTAGGGGCCTCCTGGCAGTTCCCAGGATGAGGTTAAGATCTGCTGGTGACAGAGTGTTTAGTGTCGCTGGCTCTGCATTGTGGAATTTGCTTCCTCCATCAGAAAGAAGGACCCCCTTCAGTGGAGGTGTTCAAGGCCTGCCTCAACGCTTTCTTGTTTAGCCAGGCATTCCCAGACACTGTTCTGTAGATAATGTAGGGATTATTTATTTATTAGGATTGAACTCTTCAGACAATTCAGACCTTTTTATGTTGTCTTACGCATGCACAACATATTGTGGTAGCTTGGAATAGCAGGTTTTGGAGGTGCAGTGGTGTTGTGGCCAGTGGCACCACTGCTTTTTAGGGCTGGGCTCTGTGGTATGAATGAAATAGCATGCTGTCTATGACAGCATTGCAAAATCATGCCACCAACGTGAAACAATTTTGTTGATGCAATGAGGGAGTGACCCGTCATTGCAGGGTATGCCTTGCCTGGTGTAACATTTCAGTGGATGTCTACAGAACCTGAGGTAAGAGTTCAATGGAGTAAAGAAGCATCTGCATAAGGTCAAGTGGCAGTTCTCCCATGTTTATCCTTGAAACTCATAAGTTGATGACCAAGGGTTCCTCCTAAAACTTTTATGAAGGAGGACCTGGTGATCCTGTGTCTTGATATTGGGAGTGGGTCCTAAGGTGGTAGCCTGGGTAAAAAATTGTCTAGACAACAGGACACAGAGGGTAATTGTAGACGTTGTCCACTCTGAAGAAAGGGGAGTTAATAGCAGGGTACTGCAGGGTTCAGTACTGGGACCAGTTATCTTTAATGTCTTTATAAGTGACACTGCAGAGGCACTGGAAGGAAAGTATGTCTCTTTGCAGATGACACAAAGATCTGCAACAGGGTTGATACACAAGGTGGGGTGTAAAGGATGAGAAGGGACCTGGCAAGGCTGGAGGAATGGTCAAATGTATGGCAGCTTAGATTCAATGCAAAGGAGTGGAAAGTAATGCACCTGGGAAACAAAACCCAGGGGACGAGTACACATTTGGGGGGAGTGAGATACTAACAACAACAAAAATGGAAGGGGACCTGGGAGTAGTCATATCAGATGACCTAAAGGTGGGCAAGCAATGTGAGAAGGCAGTAAGGAGGGCAGGGGGGATACTTGGATACATAGGGAGAGGCACCAGCAGTAGAAAACAGGAAGTTGTTATCCCTCTGTACAGACAGTTGGTGAGACCCCATCTTGAGTACTGCCTGCAGTTCTGGAGACCCCATGTCCACAAGGACATAGACAGGATGGAGTCTGTCCAGAGGAGGGAAACTAAAATGATACAGGGTCTGCACCAGAAGACATATGAAGAGAGACTAAAAGAGCATAATATGTATACCTCACGGAAAGGAGGAGAAGGGGACATGATAGAAACTTTCAAGTACCTCAAGGGAATCAACAAAGTCCAAGAGGGTAGCATCTTTCAGAAAAAGAGATGTGCAAGAACAAGGGGGCACAATTTGAAGATATGGGGGGATGGCTCAGAGGTAATGTGAGGAAGTATTTTTTCATGGAGAGGGTTGGGGATATATGGAATGACCTTCCTGAGGAGGTTGTGGAGTCAAAAACAATGGGGGAATTCAAGAATGCATGGGACAGACATAAGACAATTCTAGTGGGGGGGTAGGAGGAAGTAGGCTGTTGGTTAACTAGAATACGCTACTTATTCATTAGGTAGGGAAACGGGCAGATTAGGTGGGCCAAGCGGTCCTTATCTGCTGTCAAATTCTGTGTTTCTATGTTTCTATACTGAAGTGGCTTCCCAAGAAGGTTATTCTACTTCAAGGAGGAATGGCCCTACAGCATGAAAAGAGCCTGGGAGTGTTATAGCTTGAGGACACAGCCTGCCTGGTGAATGCAGTGGAGGAGGTGGGGGGGGGGCGGGGGAGCCTTTTGGCCCTGTATCTTGAGTAGAACAGAAAAGGACCAGCATTCAGGAACTACCAGAGAATTCTGTTTATTTAAGCCGTAAAGTGCATACCATGTACAAACCAAAAACCGAGGTACTAACACCCCCATATACATTTGGACCTCACTGATCTTTCTTCAGGGGGTGGAGCGCCACTTAGGTTCCAGTCACTAAACAGCAGCATTAATTATACATTTATTTTACCTCCCTGAAATTTCTAGATGAGAGGGAAAATGGGGAGGGAAGGGAAGGGTCCCAACCCCACCACAATTCTCCCTTAAAGGAAACAGTACATACCATCCCTCTCCTTAACTATTGTTGCAAAAAAAAAAAAAATGTTTAAGTTAAGTTTTACTTTTAAAAACATGAAGCAGCAGATTGTAAGCCAAAGCTGAAAATCTAACTATGCACTTTATACATGAAACTATGTTCTAATGCATAAGAGAAAAGAAGGGGCTTCGCATGCACATTTTCCAGCACATAGAATGTTAATCATCATTCACCATAAATATAAAATGTGTTTTTCATAAACTTCATGGGGGTGAGTAAATAGCAGATAAAAAGAGAGTTTGTTATAAATAATTCTGGTTGATATCTCCTAGATTAATTTAGTTTAATGAAATATAAATGTAAAACAGCCAGTTAACAGAACCCGTGGGCTATGATATCTAGCACCAGGTCCCCAATGCCATTGAAAACAGACTGCATTTTGAGCAGAATCCAAGTTCACATTCCAAATTAGATCTAAAAAATGGAAAAAAAAAATCACTGAATTATAGAAACAGTTTTAGGTCTACTACTTTATTAAGTCCAGAAGAGACCAATGTTCTAAGATGGAAAATTAACCAGGGATTCATACCTTAGACGTTTCTGTAACCTGTCCCCCCACCTCTTATCAATCTGGGGACATTTTCCAAAGCCAGGAACTTCCTTTGCTATCAAGACCACCAGTTGGTTCTCAAAGCTGCGAGGAACAAAGGACATATCAGACTAGAGAACTGTGTAGTCAGATTTTTTTCTGGATTATAGGCAACATCTACAAAACCTGAGGCAAGTTCAGTGACGTAATGAAGTATTGGCATGAGATCAGTTGGCAGTTTGCCCATATTTACTCCTCAAAACTCAAAATTCAGTGACCAAGGTTTCCTCCTGAAACTTTCATGACCACAGTTCTGGCAACCCTGTATCTTGATACTGAAGTCGCAGCTGAGAAGGTTGTTCTACTTCAAGGAGGAATGGCCCTACACACAGCACAAGAAGAGCCTGGGAATGTTATAGCTCGAGGACACAGTCTGCCTGATGAGAGCAGTGGAGGAGTTGGGGTGAGACTTTTGGCCCTTGCTAAGTGTCTAGTCCCTGTCCCACAGAGTGAGCACAGCCAGCAAGTGTTTAAACTACTTCAGACACTGTGTCTTTGGACTTACATGAAGTTTGACTCTTCTGTGCCTATATGATAATGCAAAGTCCTTGCTGCATTTTCAAGGTGGGAAAAGATGTAGATGATCAGAGCTAAAGTGCCACTCTGCATGTGGGCTTTTCAACTTATATTCCTTGCTTGGACAGTTGCTCTGTGGGTTGTCACCTCCCACACTCCCTATCTGTACTCCACTCTCAGTTGCACTTATGTTGAAAGGTCAGGCTGACAAAGAATAGACATTATAACCATATCCTTATTAATAAATGTTTGGACTGTTTGCAGTTAAAGTTTGCTGAAATGGTTCAGGATACAGTAGTAATAATGCAAGGCTGCCAAGGTTAAATTGAAAATAGGTGGCAGCACATGTTATGGTTTACTGCATGGGGAGCGCATAGACCAGGGAGTGGGGGAGGTCACAGAGTGCCATGTCTCAAGCACAGGGGACTGTGTACCTGCGTGGGGCCCCCTGCTGCTCCTACTGTCCCTAGTGAAGCAATCTACCTACCCACTGGCCTGCCAGCAGAATCCTTCACTAGATCAGCCTGGAGCTAGCCTGCAAAAAGAAGCTCTCACTTGCATCAAACATCTGCGCTCCGACATAAAATCTGCTGCATGCATATAATGAATGGGAGTGGGGGGGTTAGGGCACTCAGGGAGAGCACTAAAGAGCACTCCACAACTGTGCTCCTGCTTGCCGCCTTCAAGCTGGTGGAGCTAGATGAAGCCCACTACTTGGGATCCTCCACATGACACTCCAGTCTGACATTAGAGGACACTGAGAAAATGTTGCAACTTGATAATTACAAAAATGGGTGATTTGGCTAAATGCACCCAGGGATGGAACAGCTCCATACTGGATAATTGCTAGTAGAGTTTCCATACTGGCCCATCCACAAGAGCTGGTGGGAATGAGAATATGTGTGGATTCGGGGGTCATTATCCTGTGGAGCCGGTTGCTTTTGGGAGGGACTCAGAGCCTGTTGCTTTGTGTGGAAGGGAATTATGTGTGTGTGTGTTGGGGGTGCGGGGTGAGGGCTTTGCTGGAACCAAGGGAAAAGTTTTGGGAGAGGAGGGTATGGAGGAGGAGGGTCTACCCTGTTTACAAGTTCTAGTACACAGTTATTTTGAGAGTTGTGTAGAGGGGCGGAGGGGCGGGTGGCTGTTTGGTTTATGATTGGCACTGTTTATTGTTGGGTTGGTTATTTCAAAATGCACAAGCAGTGGTGTTACAAGACAGGGTAACATTTGTCAGTCAACTCAAACTAAAGTCTCTAAACTTGCTTTAATAGAAGGCCATCCATTTAAAGGGACATTGTTGCCTCTATAAAAATGATGACAAACTTTATCTAGACACAGTTCTACTTATATTTTATATATTACCTATAGCTCTCCTCTCCATTCTTTATTACAGAGAATGGTGAGCAATATGGGCAAGAGAAACAGAGAAAAATGTGAACTTCATGCTAAGCTGTGTGCAGATATCTTTGCAATGTTCTTTCTGAGGTGTCAGCTGCTCTTTAACTTGTACTATAAAGTACAAACAGGGATGAGCTTATGTTTTGCTTCCCAGACTATATTGGTTGACAAGAAAAACGATCCTTATTTAAATGATGTTCTCTTAGTGTAGCTTAAGTTGCAGAAGTGATACCCACAAAAAGAGACTGTGATTCCTGAAGAGAGGAAAAGCTTCCCGCATTTGGTGCCTGAACAAAAACCAGATGCTATTCTGCAGAGGAATCTGGAAGGCAATTAAGAGTAGACTCTGTTTTGTACTTTTGTGTCCTGGCCTTTGTTAACCTGGGTCAGTGAGCTCAGAGTAGGAGTTTAATGATATGAAATGTTTCATGGTAAGATAACCATGAAGATTATACATGTATATGTTGTCTGGATGGGTTCCTTAAATGTTTTAACCTGGAACATCAACAGACTAAAGGCTGTCCTAAAAAGAAAGAACATCTGGATCCATATCAGGAAGATGAGGGGAGATATTTTCTTGCTGCAAAGAAACCCACATGATGAGTGAGGAGGCTGCCCACCTGGAGAAGTCATGGGGCTCACCCTGATATCTACTAGCTTTATGTTAAAGGCCAGGGGTGTGGCTATCTGGCTATGGCTACATCTAGCAGCCTGGATAGCCCATCATGTGGCAGACACTCAGGGAGGTATGTTATTGCGGCCCTGGAGACAGCCAGAGAGAGGCTCACAGTGACTTTCATCTATGACCCTAATTATGACTCCTCTGAGTTCTTCCATTGACTGGCAGTGACATTGGTGACTTCTCAGGGATGCCGGCGGTAGATGGAGACTGTAATTCCTCCTGGGACCCAGTTGTCGACAGGTCCTTCCCCTTAATCAGACAATCTCCAAGAAGCTCAGAAGCACTCAGATGTATGGCTGCTGAATATAACTTGGTAGATACTGGTGTTTTATGCATGCCTCTGAAACAGATTCAATCTTTTTTCTCACATGCACACAAACTCTATACTAGGATCGACCTAGTGCTTCTCTCCCAGATCTCCTGCAGAGGTTAGAGTGGGCAGAGTCTGGCCCACTGCTCTGTTCTGATCTTGCCTCTCTGCTGATTACACTTGGAGAGAGGATCCCCCTGCTTCTAGGCAGTGGCACTTGGATTCCCATTTGTTAGCAGATGGGGAGTTCCAAAGCAGGATGGAGTTGGCCCTAAGGGACCTTATGACTCTTTTATACTTGTTTTATTAAGATTTATCATGTCATACAGCATATCAGTACAATCATAAGCTATTACATCTCCATATCTGTTTCTCCATGACTACTGTAAAGTAAAATACACAGCATTTAACTTTCACTCAACAGTCTGGATTCATGAATTTACCAATGATTCAAATGTATTTAAATACATTGTTAAATAATAACTTACTAATTTATAAACCTATACCAGGATTTCAAAACACATTAGGGTTTAGAATTCAGAAACCTTCTTATTTGATTTTCAGGTCTTTGCTGACTCAATTGGGAATTATATAAGAGTACTCAGTCTGAATACCTCAGGTCCACCCAGGGTCTAGTCTGTTGGTTGAAGGGACTCATATAAGAGCCACCTCATCCATCTGTTCTGGTATACTTGGGACTGTTATCTCAAGTTGAAGTTTATTTTCTCTATATGATGTATGGTTTCTATTATAGAAGACCACTCAAAGAGATCTGGTGGAAACTCCTGCAGCCACCTCCTTGTAATTGATTTTAAGGCCGCAGTTATCAGTATCAGCCAGAGGTATTTTGCTTCTTTACCTGATACCTCCTTAGGTATAATACCTAATATTAAATGTTCCGGGCCCAATTTTGTGTGAATTGAGAACATGTCTGTCAAATGGTAAATTATTTCCTCCCAAAATGGGGTAAGGTGGGGACAAAACCAAAACACATGGGCCTGTGTGTCTCTTGATTCTCCACAGCCTCTCCAACAAGTCAGTGGTGGTCCTGTATTACTATGTTCAGCTTGCACTGGTACCAAAAAATACTTGGTCCTCAATTTCCAACAGAAGTCCCTAAGTGAGGGAAAGCTGAATGTGGCCCACACACTTTTCCAAATTAATGACCACTGACATTCTGACAGTAAGACATTTAGGTCCTGTTCCCATCTAAGTTTAAGGTAATAGGCTGTGTGTCCCTGATCCAAGACGTAATTAGAGTACAACAGTGTAATGGAATGTTCAATCCCCCTGGGTCCCAAAGCCTCTGAAAAAGTTAAACTCTGCTAGTGCCTGAGTGTCCGGGGCCAGCTTATTAATCTGTTTATTTAGATACTCTCGGAGTTGATACTGTCTAAGCTTATCCTCCTGCTTTAAGCCAAATTTCTGTTTAACTGTGTCAAAAGATTGGACCACATTGCCCATCAATATTTGATATGGTGAGTCAGTATTTAATAGTGAGATTGGACGGTATGATGAGCATCTGGTTGGGTCCTTTCCCAGCTTGGGTATCACCGATATGACAGCCCTAGACCAGGATGGCGGGGCAAATCCCACCTCCATCACCTCCATGAACATTCATCTAAGGAAAGGTTGAAAGTGACTACCAAGGCTCTTATAAAACTCTGAGGGAAAGCCATCAGATCCTGGGCATTTACCCATCTTCAGCGTCCCTATTTCTGTTTTAATTTCTGCAGTGGATATTGGTGCCACCAGTACCTCTCCCTGCTTCCTTGAGAGGCCCGGCATCCTCAAGTTCCCTGAAAAACCTGTATCTGATATACACTGGGATCTGTATATTCTATGTACAATGCTTCATAATACTCTTTAAAGGAATCTGCTACCTTATTTACCCCTGTACTATCTGCTTCTTCTGTGACTGCCAAATGCTTCCAATCATAGCCCTAACCCTCTGGGCCTGTAATCTACTGGCCAAGAGCCTCAAAGATCAGGGGCCACCCTCATAATATTTCTGGTGCAAATACAGAATCTTTTGTTCCACCTGGTAGTCTAACAGCTCTAATAACTCCTTCTTATATTTTTTAAGCTGCTTCATGCAGTCCTTATCTATCTTCTGTTTTTGTTGGTCTTCTAACTCTTGAACCTGTGCCTTCACCATCTCCCTTTTGGCTTCCCTTTCTTTCTTTTTCCTAGTGGCTAATTGTATAAGTTTACCCCGTAATACTGCTTTAGCAGTATCCCACAATATTATGTTCGAGGTGCCCTGTCCCTCATTCTGCTCCAAATAATTTGTATAGTTTTCCACAATTTCTTCTTTAATTTTTTCATCCCTTTGTAAGGATACATTAAGGTGCCAAAATGTAGTTCGACACATTTCTCCCAGGTCCATTTCCATATACAAGGGAGCATGATCTGAGTGAAGGAAGTCTCCCACCCAGGAGTTAAGGGCTCGATTTACTTCCTCCTTAGTGATCAGAAAGTAGTCCAATCGAGAGTACATATTGTGTGATGCTGAGTAGAAGGTGTAGTCTATGGACTTTATGACTCACAGTAAGAGTGGAACACCTTGACTGCCAATAGGTGGGAAGTCCTGAAGGCATGATCTAGAGTGGCACCCATTTTGGAAGCTTTCCATAAGAGGCCCAGGAGGTGAAGGTGTTGGAGAAGAGGATTCAGGCTGTGCAGAAGGCCCTTATGGAGTGTATGAACTCACTAAAGCTTCATGAAATCAGGAAGTCCAAGGTGCAAGTAAACTAAATAATATCTGCAAAATTGGAGGGGAACATCCTTTTGGCCAAGGCTGTTGACTTTGTTGATTGAGATAAGGTGGGCCAATGACTGACCAGCCCCTGAAATCTAGGAAGCCAATTGTACTATTACTAGTATAAGGACCCTGGAAGGTTCTGCACCCAAAAAGACATAAGCCATATGTTACAAAAATTCTATATGGACCTTTATATTAAGGAAGTAGAGACCTGGTTTCTTTCTTCAGAGATCATCCTGGACAGGCTCCCCTTTCCCTCCCTGGACCAGAAAGAAAGTGAGACCCTGGATTTGCCCATTACTGGGGACAAACTCACCAGAGACATCATGGCCATCTCTGCGGGAAAACCACCAGGCCCAGATGACATCCCACTTGAGTTTTATAAATCCTTCTGGGATGTCCTCTGAGTCTCCATGGAGGATATGGTGAGGGAGGCTCTAGATGAAGAAGAACTGCCTCTGACTTTGTGCACAGCCACTCTCATGATCCTCCTGAGACCTGGCAAGGACTCCACCTAGTGTGGATCCTACCATCAATATCTCTGCTCAACACAGTCTATAAACTGATTGCCAAAATGCTGGTGGGCTGCCTGGAGGGGGGTCCTACCTCATCTCATACTCCCAGATCTGGGGGGGGGGTCATAAAGGGCCAGAAGGAAAAACACAATATCTGCAGAACACTTAACGTCTTGTGGAAATGGTTTGGGGGAGGGCTGCTCAGCCTGGTCTAATGGCACTTGATTTAGAAAATGTCTTTGACTGGGTTGAGTGGCCCTTCATGTTTGCCACTCTGGAGAGATACACCCTTGGCTCCTGCATTAGATCCTAGATCTCTGCCCTGTATCAGTCACCTCAACACCATCCCACATAGGAGGCTAGTAAATAAGCTGGGCAGCCTGGGAATGGGTCCTAGGGTGGTAAACTGGGTCAAGAATTGGCTGAGCGATAGGACACAGAGGGTGGTGGTGAATGGAGTTCAATCTGAAGAGAGGGGTTATGACCAGTGGGGTACCACAGGTATCAGTGCTTGGACCAGTCTTCTTTAATGTCTTCATAAGCGACTTCGCAGAGGGGCTGGAAAGGAAGGTATGTCTTTTTGCAAACAGCATGAAAATCTGCACCGAGGTTGACACTCCAGGAAGGGTAGAGAAAATAAGAAGGGACCTAAGCAAAAGCTTTAGGAGTGGTCATATAACCAGAGGATTTAATGCAAAGAAATGCAAGATCATGCACAAGGGGCACAGAAATGCGGGGAAGGAGCACATGATGGGGGGAGATACTAATGTCCACCAAACAGGAAAGAGACCTGGGAGTAATCACATCTGATGATCTAAAGGTTACCAAACAATGTGAGAAGGTTGTGAGGAGAGCCAGTGGAATATTGAAGTGTGTAGGGAAAGGTATCTCCAGCAGAAGGAAGGAGGTGGTGATGCCACTCTATAGAACATTGGTGAGACCTCATCTAGAGTACTGCGTCCAGTTCTGTAGGCCATATTTCCAGAAGGACATAGACAGAGTAGAAGTGGTTCAGAGAAGGGCAACAAAAATGGTGCTGGGGCTGCAACAAAAGTCACATGAGGGGAGACTGGAGAATCTCAATATGTATTCCTCTCTGGGGGAGTGGAGGGAGAGGGGGGATATGACAGAGAATACCTCAAGGGTGTAAATTAGGTACAAGAGGGTAGCATCTTTAAAAAAAAGAGATGCTTAAGAACAAGGGGACACGATATGAAAATAAAGGGGGGTATTTTTAGGGGTAACATGAGAAAGCATTTTTTCATTGAAAGGGTGGTGGATCCATGGAACAGCCTCCCAGCAGAAGTTGTAGGGGCAAAACTGTTAGGGGAATTCAAAAACTCATGGGACAGGCATAAAGGAACTCTAGCGATAGGAAAGAGAGGGTGAGGCGCAGATCATTTAGGATCTGCAGTATATGAAACAGGTAGGGAAAATGGGCAGGCCAAGTGGTCCTTCTTTGCCATCAAATTTTATGTTTCTATGTTTCAAGCCCAAGTACTGACCAATGGATACCTTTCTGCCCATTTTGCCTCACCAAAGGCACTAGTTGGGTGACCCTTGTCCCTCCTACTTTATGTGCTCACCACTGGCCTCCGGTTGAAGTGTCAGAATGGTATGAAACATCGGGGCAGTCAATTAGTTGCCCTCCAGGGGCTCTGACAGAACTCAGGTTATTGCCACCGTTTGTATAGTTTTGCACTGTTGAACTTTTTACTAATTTTTTTTTCCTGTGCCTTTACATCTTGTAATCAGCTTTTGCCACTTCAAATACTGTAAATGCATTAACTTCACTGGGTTTGTGTGCACTACCTTTTTTTGCCATTTACTTACCACTTAGTCCCTGGCAGCTGCTATCAGGGGGAATGAGGTGATCCAGGGTGTTAGGTGACAGGGTGAATGCCATAAAGTAGGTATAGTCCCTTTTTACGGAAGACGTCCTTATCTTCCTGGCCAACCCCTACATGCCTATTAATACTTTGATGGAAATGTTTAAAATATATGGCCCCATCTCAGGCCACAAAAATCAACTGGGCCAAGTGTGAATGATTACACCTGGGGTGGGAAGGGGATCCCTTAAAGGTCAGCAGTGCCTGCTTGAAGACAGCCCCTACCCTTAAATGCCTAGGGATTTACCTCCCAAGAAAGCATTTCAACATGGCCCAGATAAATAATGAAGCCTCTTCTGTCTCACCTGAAAGCAGACTGTGAGAGATGTAAGTCCCTCCCTCTGACACTGATTGGGAATGCAAACATAGTTAAAATGAACATTCTCCCACAATGGCTCTATCTGTTCCAAACCCCCCTGTTCACCTCCCACTCAAGTACTTCACCCCATTAGGGGTTACATCACTAACTTACTTTGGGGTGGACAGAGGTTGTGGATCAGGCAAGCATCTCTGTGGCCTCCAACAAGGAGGGGATGTTTGGCCCTGCCCAACATTAAGTTTTACTGCTTAGTGGCCCAGCTGGCTTCCCTAAAGGATACCCTCAAACCTGACCCCCAATGCCCAGCCTGGACCTCCCTGAAATTAGGGGACTCAGGGCAAGACATCTTGAAGTCACTGATGACACCAGCTTTGCCTGGGGGAGATCCAGGCCAGCTATACAACACCCTTATGAAATGTTCTAGGCAGGCATGGTTGATGGTCCATGACCTAATAAATCACATCTTTGCCCCTTCTCCGGAGGCCAAGTTGAGACTCACCTTATGGCCCCAAACACCAGTCCTGACCCTGACACAGAAAGTCCTGAGTAAGTGGAGGACTAAAGGGATAGAATCAGTTGGGGACCTGTATGACGGGGGGAGTGTTGCTGTTGCTGGCTACGCAATATACCCTTACACCTATAGATTTTTTTACTTAACTGCAAGTGCAGGACAGGCTAAAATCCACTGGGGTACTGGACACAAGCACACCAGCCAGATCTCCTGGTGATGAAATTCTAAGAGAGGTCCGGCCTCATGTGAAGCCTACGTGGCAATTTTACAAAATGTTGTTGGAGTCCCTAGAGGAGCCCCCTTTACAGGATGAGGTCTCAGTAGGAGAGAGACCTAGAATCCCAGACTTGGAGAGAAGATGACTGGTCCACCACCCTGAAACACCAAGGACTAGATATTCAAATATGTGCAAAGGTGGAGAACAAAGGTTTGTGATGCGTTTGCGCCAGACCTGGAGGGTGATATATTCATTTGGATAGCTTACTGGCACTATCTGACTGAATACAAGGCAATATCAGTACAGCAGTAAGGCAAACTGTGCTGTCCTGACATTAACAAGGGCCATATGCAGACCATAGGGTTTTGCACCCCCCCCCCACTGGATAGCACCAGGGGCTGAGTCATGATATTTAGCTATAGAATGCAAATAATCCCATTGGGCATGCATGGCACTGAGGGGCCATATGAATGTCCATTATGGACTCATTTACATTGGAGGCAGCAGCAGGTTTAAGCCCATCCCATGGTTGTCTGCCACATGAGGCATGGTTGTGACCACCCCCCTACCCCAAACTTATGTCCCCTCAATGTAAATGTAGTCTCTGCTGTCTAATGGCACCATTCACCCTCTGATCACATTCCAGTTGTAAAAACATTCTCCCTGGTGTCTAGTGGCACCCCCCCATCCTCTGATCAACTGCCACAGTCTGATGTTTTGGTGTCTAGAGGCCCTCCACATCCTCTGATCCATCAGCCCCATAATGCAGGCATAATCCCTGGTGGCTAGTGCTAAACTCCACGCCCTTGAAAGCCCATTCCCATAAGGCTTTGGTAGTCCTTGGCATTCAGTGGTTCCCCCCAACTGCCATTCGCCAACCGGACCGGCAAACAGTGGTGGTTAACAGGCCCCCACTGCACTGCCCGCACCCAGAAAATGACCCAGCCAACGCCCCTCCATACTTATGCAACTGGTGCCGTGTGGAGAGCCCATGAAGATGACTGCCAAGTGCTCTTCTCACCTCCTTGCCTGGCCTCCATATGGAAAACTGGGGGAATGACTGATACTAGGGAAGTGGGGAAGTGCTGAGGGACAGAGAATTAGTTAAATTGTAGGTAAGAAGTAAACCCAATATCAGAAATCATAAGCAACTGCAGGAGTGAGTAGATAACTCACAGAGGAGAGCTTTAAGACCAGGAAAGGAAGGAGCAGAACAAATAGAAGGGGAAAGGACACCCCAAAGTTTAGGGAAACTAAATTAAAAGGAAGTCTGACCATTAGTAGATTTCATTTGAAGGAGAGCAAATGAACGAGACCTAGCAACATGAAGAGAGTAGGAGGATGAGTGGGAAGGGAGAGGAGAGAGGTTAAATACAAGGGGAGAGAGCCAAACCAAAATCTGGAGATGAAGGTCACACAGTGGGTTAAATGCCTAGCATCAAGAAAGGGGAAGAAGAGGGAAGAATACAAGGTACAGTGATGTGTATGCATGGGTTTATCAAGGGCAAAGTGACAGAAAGCGTGAAAGAGAGGCTCCAGTCTAGCAAAAGTAGACTTTGGAGCAACACTGTAAACAATGTCCCCATAGTCAAAAAATGGGCAAAATCATCTTAGTGAGGATTCCTCTGTGAGCAGGAAGCGGAATGCTTCTCTTATTTCTGTAAAGCGTCCCAAGCTTGGGGTGAAGCTTCTTGTGAATAGCATCCCTGTGAACAGAGAAATCTAGATGATGATCTAATCAGACCAGGAAGTACTTGAAAGAGGAGACAGCTTCAATAACTGCACCACCAAGAGTACAAAAGGAAGGAAGTGGAAAAACTCTAGCAAGTCTCTGCCTAGTGCCAAAAGGTATGGAGACTGTTTTCTTAGCATTGAGGGATAACTAATTAGCACAGAACCAATTCTGGATATTGTTAAAATCCAGTTGGAGTTGGTTCGTGAGATCAGTGGCAAAGGAGCCAGAGGGAAAAAGAACCATACCATCTGCATACATATGTATTGACACAGACGAGTAGGCCTTGGGGAGATCATTTAGAAAAAAAGAGAAAAGAATTGGGCCCAAGACAGACCCTTGGGGGAAGCCTGAGCTGATAGGGAGTGTGGGGGAAGGGTTCATACTGGAGTTCATACTGGAGATTTTAAGGAAGACAAAAGGCATAGCCCATAGAGTCTTCCCCCCACAATTCAGTGGCGATGACCTAAGTCACCAACTTCTATAAGAAACTTATCCAATCTTCCTTTAAAAGTACCCACACTGTCAGCACCCACTACATCCTGTGGCAGTCTATCCCACATTTTAATTACCCTACATTTAAAACCATTTCTTCTCAACTCACTTTTTACTGTTTCCTCCCTCAAGTGTTTATTATGCCCCCTTAGGTAATATGGCTTTACTACTGACTCCAACCCCAACTCCAGCTTAAGCTCTTCATCTTGCAGAATTTTATATAGTAACAATAAGTCACCCCTCACTGTTCTACTCTCCAATGTCCATAAACCCAATTTCTCTAATCTCCTCTCATATGATCTATCCCGACCTCTAGCAATCATTCTTGTAAAGGTTCTCTGAGGCCTCTCCATCACCCTAACATCCTTATAAAGGAAGGGACAAAACACTGTAGAACAATATTCCAAGATAGGCCTAACCATTGTCCTATACAGAGGCAACAAAACCTCCTCACTCTGTGTTTGAAAACCCCGTCCAATGCAGTTAACCAACTGCATGGCTTTATTTGAAACTCTTTTACTTTGGGCACCACTTTTAAGATCATTTTGTACATAAACCCCCAGGTCTTTTTCACATACTGATACCTTTAAATTTAGGCCCATCATATTATAAGACTGCTGAACATTATTCCTCCCAAAATGCATTATGATACATTTTTCCTTATTAAAGGTCATCCCGTTTTTATTTGCCCATTTCATTATATAAATCAAATCCTGTCCAAATATCAATCTATCATCGAAAGTATCCACTACACCACTCATCTTGACATAATCAGCAAATTCTACTAACTTATTTTTACTCAATATCTTTAAATCACTAATAAAGATGCTGAATAGCAACGATCCAAGCACTGAACCCTGGGGCACACCACTCACTACCTTCAGTGGATCAGACACATGGCCATGTAAGCTCACCCTCTGGAACCTATTTGCCAGCCACTGTTCTACCCATCTTACTATGGCTGAATCTACCCCTATCCCTATAAGCTTTTCATTAATTTTACAGTGTGGAACAGTGTCAAAAGCCTTACTAAAGTCAAGTATTACATGTCCACATTCCTTCATCAATAAACTTTCTAATAAATTCATAAAAAACACCAGATTTGTTTCACACAATCTATTTACCACAAATCCATGTTGATTTCTATCCACTACATTTTTACCTCTCATATATTCCATAATAGTTTCACTCAGGATTCCTTCAATGATCTTCCCTATAAAGGAGGTCAGGCTCACAGGTCTATAATTTGCTGCCTCACTCCTCCTACCCCTCTTGTAAATAGGTACCACATATGCCAGTTTCCACATTTCTGGCACCATCCCCTCTGCCAGTGATTTTTGTCCCAGTCTAATTATAACTGGCTTTAGCATATCCTCCAACTCCTTCAAAAAAGAGGGATGCATCCCATCTGGTCCTGCCGCCTTCTCAACCTTTAATCTCCTAATCCTACTCCCAGCTTTTTCTTCTGTTATTACTTTTCTGGGATCCAATATACTCTTACCTAAGTGCCCTGTCTCTATCACTCCATCATGTTTCTTATAGAGTGCTACAAAGCATCTACTAAATTCATCCATCTCATCTGGTTTAGAAGTCATAACCTCCTCAATATTTCATGGCCCAATCATACTATTTCCTCTCCTTTCACCATTTATATATGCAAAAAAATATTTACTATTGCTCTTGTCCATCGCCAATCTAAATTCCAAATTTTTCTTTGCATTTTTTATTTCCTTCTTCAATTATTTTAATATATTCTTATACTTATTTTTAGATGCTGATGAACTTTGTTTTTTCATTCTTTGGAACAACACTTTCTTTTTTTGCATAATCTAATTATATTTCTGTAAGCCATGGTGGTTTTTTGCCTTTATGATTATATACACTCCTCCTAGGTATGTATTTCCCTATTACTTCATTCATTATACCTAAGAACAGTTTCCAAGACTTTTCCATGCTAAGGTCCTTCATTCCAACTTCCCAATCGATATTGTTCAATTTATCTCTTATAGCTACATAATCTCCTCTATTATTAAGAAACTGCTCAGTTTTTCCCTTGACCATATTAGCTTTCCAGAGCATTTTAAACTGTATTGAATTGTGGTCACTCATCCCCACTTGTGGTTGAATCCTAATTTGCTTAATTGCCTCAGGGATATTTGTTAAGATAACATCCAATATACGTTCCCCTCTGGTGACTTCCTGTATACACTACTTCATACCTATCGCCTTTAGTTCTTCCTGTACTCTACACTCTAAGCTATTTCCTTCCATGTATTCACCCCACCTGATATTTGGCATATTTAAATCCCCTACAATCACTAAATCAGTGCCTTCAGCTAGACTAGTAACATAATCCAGGAAGACTTCAGTATCCTCCATTTTTGTATCAGGTGGTCTATAAAAAACGGAGAAGCTACATTTTTTCCCTCTGATACCCAACAAATCAACAGAAACAATTTCAATTCCTCCCACATTATAGTTTACATCCTTAACCCTAACCTCTAATTCATTCCTAATGAATATGGCCACCTCCCACTCCTTCCCCCATCTCTATCTGTATTTATTAATCTATATCCAGGTATCTGTTGATACCACTGGGTTTCATCTGACCACCAGGTTTCAACTGCCCCAACCATATCAAGTTTATCTCTTCTCATTATCATTTCCAACTCAGCCATACCAATTTCATTTAAACTTCTTGCATTGAAAAACATTACCTTACTAGCTAACTTATTTTTTACTATTTTTGAACCTATACATTGATCTTGCTTAAATTCCCTGGTTGTCCCCCTCTCTTTCAGTTTAAACAAATCTCTATCTCATTTCTTAATCTATGCCCCAATATTCTGATACCCCTATGGTTGAGATGCAACCCATCTTTACTATACAGTTTGTCATTGTTATCAAATGTCCAATGCTTTATAAATTTATAGCCACTTTCCCTTGCCCATCTACCTAACAATTAATTTGTCAAAGCAATACTCTTCTTTTTATATACAGATGCCCTAGGTTCTGGTAATAATTCAGATAGCATTACCTCACAACCCATATTCACCGATTTTTGCACTAGCTTATTATAGTCCTTTTGCATTTCAGGCAAGGCTTTCCACGTGATATCATTTGTACCCACATGAATTACTGCTAGTGGGTCTTCCCCTGCCCACTTAAAAATGTTATCCACCATATCATACAAATCCAGTGCTCCAGCTCCCAAAAAACTGCTAACCATTCGATATTGCAAATATATTGATCAGTATATTTAATTATAGAGTCTCCTATAACAATGGCTTGCCTAGGGTTTCGTTTTTCCCTTCTATCTCCGAAACATCTTCCTCATGCATTTCATTTGAATCACTCAAATTCTTCAAGGCACTATAACTATTTTCTACTGGAATACTATTGATTACACTTTTCTCGCTATCATTTACACTGCCTTGTATGTTCTGCTGTCCCTCAACTCCCTCCATACCCTGTGAGTTTCTTATACCAAGCCTCCTTATTGATGTTGGAACTGGACCAAAAGGGCTTGCCCCTCTGCGTTTTTTCTTCACCTTCCCTGAATCTTCCCTATGTGTTTGTTTACCCCCATCTCCCCACTGTCTTCCTTTCCTTTTACCCTGCCCTTGTAAATCACCCTCAGTCCCTCTCTTACTTAGGCTTGTCAAGATTTTCATTCTTTCAGTTGATTTCAACTGACTATCTTCTAAAACCTGTAGCCTTTCCATAACTTTTGATAAATTTGAGGAAGGCTCTTGTTTTATCACACATTTTTCACAATCAAACTCACTATAATCTACCCCAAATTCAACTTCCTTGTACATCTTACACGTTTTACAGCTTATCAGTAAATCTCCCTCCGATGTCAACAGTGAAGCAGGCATAATGCACTTTGCAGCATTTGTTTCCATTTTCTCTGTACTCAGTTAACTCTTTGATTTTAACTTTCCCCCTGTAATTCCCATGTCTCCTTCTCCCTGCTCCCTGCTAACATGCAAACACGCGTGGAGATGCGCATCTCAGTGCACTGACGAACGCTGTATACACTCGCGGGGAACTATCTGGGTATTCCCTCGTCCAACAGCTGTGTCAATGTATAGATTTAAAATGCCCCACAGGTATAGGGCTGCTCTAAAAAAACACTCAAGCCCCTGTTATTCTGCAGTCCACTCTGCCCTCAGCATATAGAGGGTCTACAGTTTGCAGTTTACTTTGCTCGTTTCCCCTTCCAGATAGCTAATAGTTCTCACTGAGGTTGGTAATTACACACACAAGCAGCACTCCTTTACTGCAGCCACTCTGTCTTACCACTTGTGGTGGTCCCACAGCTCAGACTGCAGCTCTAGAGATTACGGCATGCATGAGTGCCGGCTTTTATCAGCCAAGAACCCGGAAGTATCTGGGTATTCTCTCATCCAACAGCTGTGTCAATGTATAGATTTAAAATGCCCCACAGGTATAGCGCTACTATATAAAAGTACTCAAGCCCCTGCTATTCTGCAGTCCCCCCTGCCCTCAGCACATAGAGAGTCTACAGTTTGCAGTTTATTTTGCTTGTTTCCTCTTCCAGATAGCTAACAGTTCTCACTGAAGTTGGTAATTACACACACAAGCAGCACTCCTTTACTGCAGCCACTCTGTCTTACTGCTTTTGGTGGTCCCACAGCTCAGACTGCAGCTCTAGAGGGTGTCTGTAATACAGACAGCTTGCGACCTGCCCTCGAAGTAGGAATGGAATCACTCAACTGAAGAAACTGAGAGCCCAGCTGCTTTCAGTGTACCAGGAGAATGGGATGGGCCACAGTGTTGAAACATTTGGCTAAATCTAAAACCAATAAAACTAAGATATAAGAACATAGGAATTAAAAAGGTTTTAATCATAAAGCTTCTCATAGCCTTAGACATAAGCCAGGCACGTCATTTAGAGACTTGTGCCTCTGCCAGTTTCAGTTTACATGTCCAGTTGTATACACCAATCTGGCACACCAAACCTAAGCCCCAGTATTCACACAGGGTCTGGGGAACATTTAATGTCAGCAACCTCTGGCAGTTACACAGACCCATATTTCAAATTAATTTCCCCAGACTTTTTTCTTTACTAAGTCTGGAGCTTGGTGCTTGCTCAAATTTGGCAAAATGCTGAAGCACCTTATGTTCATATGCAGGACCTCGTACTAGTAGGTGTATATCATCTGCATAAGAAGACATCTTGCAGTCCAATTGCCTTGACATAATTTCTAGTCCCTGGATGGTCTGGTCCTGTTCTATTTTTCTCAGGACTGGGTCCATGCAGAAAGCATATCATAGAGAGTGAAGTGGACAACCCTGCCTGATGCTCAGTAATAGTTGGCACTGAGTGCCCTGCTGCCCATTTACCAAAGGAGTGACAGTTGCCCCTACACACACAATATTTATCCATTTTACAAATTTGGCAGGTATACCATAGTATTTTAAGACCAAAAGCATAAACTCATGCTGCACTTTTTCGAAGCCCTTCTCCTTATCTAAGGACCAAGGATAGCAGAAGGCCTTCAGCACCCCCCACAAAACCACCCTCAAAAACCTCATGGAGCAGTGACAGATTATCCTGGATGTTTCTGTCAGGAATAGTGCATGTCTGTGTTCTCATTAATACTGTGCATGCTGCAACTGAAAGTCATTTACTTAAAATTTTGGCTAAATGCTTCATATCAGTAATCTTAAGGGTAAGGAGCCTCCAGTTTTTCTTTTCCACGCTATCACCCTTCTTAAATAAAAAGAACATGATGCCCTTCAGAAGGGTGGGCCCGATCTTCTTTCCTGAAACATAGCACTAAATACCTCAACTAGTGTCACCTAGTTCTTCCCTATATCATTTATACAGCTCTACAAGGAGGTCATCTTCACAAGGGGCTACATTACTATTTAGAGATTTCATAGCCTCCATCATTTCTGTCTTCATAATTCCTGTATGCAGGCTGTCTGAAACCAGCAGATCAAGGGATGGAATAGACCAGTGGTTGTCAACCTTTTTTGGTCCAGGGCCCCCCTCAACCATGGCCAGCCATGTCAGGGACCCCCTAACAAAAGTCTACAGATTTTGTAATGCATTTAATGTTTTGTGCAGCCTTTACACAGCAACCCTTAATAAAACACAAAACAACTGTAAACCAATGTAAAAAACATTTTATTTTAATAAAATTATATATATATATATATATATATATATATATATATACACACACACACACACACACATATGTGTGTGTGTGTGTGTATAAAAACTGTCAATGCAATGTTCTACTACTTGGTGGGTGGCAGCATTCAACTTACTGACTAAAAAAAACAGCTCACAGAAGTTGATGCTGGTCTCAAGCAGTCAAAGATAATAAAAACTGACATATTACTGCTGTATTTATTTCATTGCTTTAGTATTTTTGTATAGCTGCATGTGCAAGCTATCTTACTAAGCAACTTAAAAACTACACTTCACAGAAGTTGCTGCTATCTGTCTGAAGCAATATGTTTTGCACTGCTAACAGAAAATAAAATAAAGGCAGCTATATTTCTTACCCAGTCAGCAATGACTTGGTGAATTTGTGACTCCATGATTCCAGGCACTTAGTAAACTGAGAAACTGAGAAACTTTTTTTTTTTTTATGTTAACAACAGTAGCAAGGTGTGAGGAGCAAGGAAGGGAATTTATAATAGATATCTGTGACAAGTGCAGAGCAATGAGTGAGGAGCAGAGCTACATCTTCAATTTGATGACACTCACAATGGACCTGCAAATAGCTAAAACAATCAGGCAAATTATTCGCTTATTCTGCGAGGGCACAGATGACAAAAGTTATTGGAGTGATCAGCAAAAACAGGCTTACCACAACTCGGGGGGAGCAGTATAAGCGTGTTTGATCACAGTTAAACAGCAGTTGGCAAAAAAATATTTTACGGTGATTTAAATTTCTCATAGTGTTCCGCGGACCCCCTGTGGGCCGAGGACCCCCCTTGGTTGAAAACCACTGGAATAGACAGACCTGACAAAAAATGACTTCTGCTGCTAGACTGTTTAGGGCTAAGGCTCCCAAACATATTTTGCATGTAAAGATTTACAATCACCCTCATAGAAACATAGAAACATAGATTTTGACGGCAGATAAGGACCGCTTGGCCCACCCAGTCTGCCCATTTCCCTACCTAATGGGTAAGCTGCAGATCCTAGTTAACCAGCAGCCTACTTCTTCCTACCCCAACCCCCTAGAATTGCCTTATGGCTGTCCCATGCATGCTTGAATTCCACCACTGTTTTTGACTCCACAACCTCCTCCGGAAGGCCGTTCCATGCATCCACAACCCTCTCTGTGAAAAAATACTTCCTTAAATTACCTCTGAGCCGCCCCTTCTATCTTCAAATTGTGCCCCCTTGTTCTTGCACACCTCTTTTTTTGAAAGATGCTACCCTCTTGGACTTTGTTGATTCCCTTGAGGTACTTGAAAGTTTCTATCATGTCCCCTCTCCCTCCTTTCCTCGAGGCTATACATATTCAGCTCCCTAAGTCTCTCTTCATATGTCTTCCGGTGCAGACCCTGCACCATTTTAGTTGCCCTCCTCTGGACAGCCTCCATCCTGTCTATGTCTTTGCGGAGATTGGGTCTCCAGAACTGCATGCAGTACTCCAGATGGGGTCTCACCAACTGTCTGTACAGGGGATAATAACTTCCTGTTTTCTACTGGTGATGCTTCTCCCTATGCATCCCGGTATCCCCACAGCCCTCCTTGCTGCCCTCTCACACATTGCTTGCCCACCTTTAGGTCATCTGATATGACTACCCCCAGGTCCCTTTCCATTTTTGTTGTTGTTAGTATCTCACCCCCCATTGTGTACTCTTCCCCTGAGTTTTTGTTTCCAGGTGCATTACCTTGCACTTCTTAGCATTGAATCTAAGCTGCCATACATTTGACCATTCCTCTAACCTTGCCAAGTCCCTTCTCATCCTTTCCACCCCACCTTGTGCATCAACTCTGTTGCAGATCTTTGTGTCATCTGCAAAGAGACATACTTTCCTTCCAGTCCCTCTGCAATGTCACTTATAAAGACATTGAAGGGACCAGTCTAATACGAACCCTGCGGTACCCCACTAGTAACCCCCTTTCTTCAGAGTGGACTCCATTTAATATTACGCCTGTGTCCTATTCTCCAGCCAATTTACCCAGGCTGTCATCTTGGGACCCACTCCCAGGCTGGCTAACTTGTATATTAATCTTTTGTGGGACTGTGTCAAATGCCTTGCTAAAGTCTAGGTAGGCCATGTCCACAGCCCCTCCCTGATCTATTACTTTGGTCACCCAGTCAAAGAAATCTATCAGATTTGTCTGGCATGACCTTCTCGCTGTGGATCCATGCTGCCTTGGGTTCTGAGCCCCTCTGGCCTCTAGATACTCAACAATTCTTTCCTTCAGAAGTGATTCCATCATTTTCCTACCACTGAGGTTAAACTAACAGGTCTGTAGTTTTCTGCTTCTGCTTTGCTCCCACTTGTGAAGGGAATCACATCTGCCCTTCTCCAGTCCTCGGGTACCACCCCATCCTCCCATGATTTGTTAAAGAGGTTGTCAGTGGTGTCACTAGTTCTACCTTAGTACTTTTAGAATTCTGGGATGAATCCCATAAGGCCCCATTGCTTTGTCCACCTTCAGTTTTAGAGTTCTTTCAGAACCCTTTCTTCTGTAAATGGGCTGGTATCAACTTCTGTATCCAGAGTGTTTCTACTGTTTGTTTTATGTACCTCCCCCACTTCCTTTGTAAATACTGAGCAAAAATATTTGTTTAGTATCTCTGCCTTTTCACAGTCACCCTCTGCCCACCCTTCCTCCTCTTTATTAAGCCTCACTAACCCTCCCATGGTCTTCTTTCGCTCCCTGATGTACCTATAAAAGGTTTTATCCCCCTTCTTAACTGAGTTGGCTGTCTTTTTCTCAGTTTGGGCCTTTGCTGTTCTGACTGCCTTCCCAGCTTCCTTTTGCTTTAACTGATACAGTTCTCTGTCCTGCTCCTTCTGTGATTCCTTGTACTTCCTGTATGCTTTCTTTTCTCTCGAACCTTCACTGCCACTTCCCTTCTCAGAACCATAGTGGTTTCTTACATCGTTTCATTTTGTTTATTTGCTTCACACAAAGGCTTGTTACCTCTGTGATGGCAGTTTTATTATTCCCCATTGTTCTTCCACCCCTCCTTCCTGCCCATTTGCTAGTGCATTCCTTAGGCACTCACCCATTTTGGCAAAGTCAGCCCTCCTAAAGTCCAGTACTTTTGCCTTTGTATGGCTTGACTCTATTGCTGTGTTTATTGTGAACCATACTGTTTGATGGTCGCTAGTTCCCAGATGGCTACCCACTTCTACATCTATGATCCTCTCTTCATCTCCATTTGAGAGAACCAGGTCTAAGATTGCTCCCTCTCGAGTGGGCTCCAATACTAGTTGTCTAAGGCATGCCCCCTGTCAGGCATCTAGAATAACCCTACTCTTTGAAGTGGCTGCTGCAACTGCACTCCAGTTAACATCTGGCATATTCAGATCACCCATCAGCAATATCTCCCCTTTTTCTGCCATTCTAAGTATTCTTTCTATCATTTCCTTGTCCATTTCCTCCCCCTGAGAAGGGGGTCTGTATACAACCCCTGTGCGGATTGTGGTGCCATTGCCGGTCTCCAAATTTACCCAGAGTGCTTCTACTCCTCCCTGTTTTCCCTTTTCTATCAATCAATCAATTTTTATTTATAAAAGGTGCTTTTCTCCAATCCAAATCACCTGCACAATATCATAAAACAATAAATAAACAGAGTTTAAAACTATTATAAATCATTAAAAACTATACTAAAAAAGGTGGGTCTTCAAGGCTCCTTTAAAGCTCAGGACAGTCGGACTATTTCGCACCTGATGAGGTAGAGAGTTCCACAGGGTCGGGGCCATAAAGCTAAATGACCTAGCCCCTGAAGATTTCAAACGGACCCTGGGAATCTCCAGCAATCCCTCGTCAGTGGATCGGAGGGGGCAGGAGGGACAGTAGGGGCAAAGGAGCTCTTTCAGGTAAGTTGGTCCCTGGTCATGTAGAGCTTTATAGGTCAGCAAACCGACCTTGAAGGTGATTTTCCAAAATACTGGCAGCCAGTGCAGTCCACGGAGCACAGGCATTATATGACTGGATCTAGAAGAACCAGTCAACAACCTGGCCGCCGCATTCTGTACTAGCTGCAGACGGCGAAGCTCAACCCCCCCGATAGCCCTAGGTACAGGGAGTTGCAATAGTCAAGGCGGGAGGTGACAAAGGGGTGGATCAATGTTGGAAGATCTTCTGGAGGAACCAGGTGCTTCACCCTGGCGATATTCCTCAGATGGGAAAAGGAAGTTTTGACCACCACTGACACCTGAGCTTTAAGCGTCAAGTGGTCATCAATTATTACACCAAGATTCCGCACCTGATCTGAGGTTGTCAGTGGAACGCCTGCAAGCCATAAGCCAGAGTGCGATCCAGCTGACAAACCCGCCTCACAGCGACCTTTATCCACAACCAACACCTCAGTTTTCTCAGGGTTTAGCCTCAACCAACTCCCATTCATCCAATCTTGGATTTCTGCAAGGCAGTTATTAAATACTGACAAGACAGCATCCTGGCCGGGCACAAAAGACATATACAGCTGGGTATCATCGGCATAGCAATGAAAACCCAGTCCGTGTCATCTTATAATCGCTCCCCAAAGGCAGCATATACACCACAAATAACATAGGCGCTAGACTAGAGCCCTGCGGTACCCCACAAGGCAGGGAGACTGATGCCGAGGAAAAAATTCCCGACACTACCCTCTGAGTCCTACCTTCGAGGTCAGATCTAAACCACCTGAGGACCATACCAGATAATCCACAGATGGACCGCTTTTGTTCTGTTGCTTTGATTCCTTCCCTTATGTAAAGAGCTACTCCTCCTCCTCCTCTTTTGCCCTCCCTGTCCCTCCTGTAGATAGTGTATCCTGGTATGTTTATGTCCCAGTCATGGTTTTGTGTGTACCATGTTTCTGTGACTGCCACGATATCCAGATGTTCCTCCTCCATCAAGGCCACTAATTCAGGAAGCTTGTTACTCAGACTATGGGCATTGTTACTCATTGCTCTCCATTTTTTGATGGCTTTACCTTCTTTTGCAGCATCCCCCACTGACCTGTCTACCTTGGCCTTTTTCTCATTTAGTACCCTGTTTTGTAGGGAGAGGCTGGGATTTTCCTGCTGCTTATCAGTGCCTCCCCCCTTGACTAGTTTAAAAGCTTTCCAATTAAGCATTTAAACCGATTGCTCAAAAGACTTGTTCCCTTCCTGGACAGATGCAGACCATCCTGCCAGTATAGGCTGGTGTCCCTCCAGGTGGAACCCCAGTCCCCAATGAAGCCAAACCCCTGTGCTCCACACCATTTTTTCAACCATTCATTAAACTGCATGGTGCAAAGTACCCTCGCCTCACTCATGCTATTGACAGGCAGCACCTCAGAGAAGGATATTGTGTGTGCTACTTGTCTTAGGCCCCTCCCCAATTCTACAAAGTCCTTCTGCACTGCTCTAATCTCATGATTAGCCAAGTCATTTGTCCCTAGGTGGACAATGATGTCCAGTTCAGATTCTCATGCAGCTGTTCTCGTGATCCTGAGGATGCGCTTCCTGTCTCTCCAAGCCATTACACCATGCAGGCACCTTACTTCAGTTTACCCTGCTCCCCCCAGTTCTATCCCCCTAATAATTGAGTCCCCCACCAGGAGTTGCTTCCTTTCCTTGTGGTGTCCTCTGCCTCCTTCCTGTGGGCCTCCTTTGTAACAGTTGTCCTCAGCCTCCTTAGTCTCCTCTGCGGGTGCATCCATAAGGGAGCTATGCTCCCCCAGAATGGTGTATGGATTGTGGTGTGGAACAACTGACTGGGTGTGCCTCTGTTCCACCATCCTCACCCTCCCTGAGCCCACTGTGGTCCAACTGCTGTGCTTTCTTCGCAACCTCTGAGGTAATGGTGGTGGCTCTGGTGCTCCCTGGATGGGGGAGGTTCCCTTCCTACCGTCCAGTATGGCCTGGGGGAAGGTCCCCTTACTACAGTCCAGTGTGGCCTGAAGACGGGCAACTTCCTCCCTCAGGGAAGAGAGATGTCTGCAAAAAGGGCAGCATCTCAGCCTCCAGAAAGACTCCTGGAAGACTGCTGTCCCACAGCCATTACATTGCACTACTCCCCACATTTTTTCTGTTTTTTTTGTGTGTGTGTGTGTGTCATTGGTTTGTAATATAGAAATATATATATATATATATATATATATATATATTATACAATGTGTATGCTTATATTGTCAGTGCAGTGTGCTCAGTTTAACCATATCTGTATGTTCAAAACCATTTACATTATTAAAAGAAAACATAACCTGATTATAAATTCTATCCTTGCTAGTGTGAAATGGATTTACATGACCCTTTTTCCACTGGGTTCCAGATTTCTCTTCTTCTTGGATGAGAATATTCATCCTTTGATATTGGTAAATGGACATGTCTTTTTCAAGGTGGAGATTTGGGAAGTGTAATCAGAAACAGAGTCCTCTGCCAGGGACAACACTTTCTGAAGCTGACTTCTGAGGTCAAAATTCTTAAAATACACAGACCTCTATTTTTGTTGTACTAGCATGATAAAAAGTTCTTAAGGTCCGATTTAAATTCAATCCACCATTCTACTGGTGAAGCAAACATTTCTAAATGACTTAATGCAGCCTTAATAAATGCCTGAATGATGAGTTGTTATAAACTCTATGCTTTTATTGTAGCAGAGTAAAATGTCCCTAATAACAAACCAAACTAGACAGCTAACAGCCCACTACTGTTAGAGCTACAAGCATACAGAGAATACGGAGATGATCAAAACTGATATTACCCCATGTCCTCTGGGAATTCGAGTGCCACTGGATTTTGATGGCAGGTGGTCATCTGCTTCTTTCCTCTTGAACCTCTCAAATCCACTGAGGCTCACAATTTAAGCTTCTTATATATACCAGTTGTTTATGACAAGAAAGGCAAAAAGAGGAAGCCTTGCAAGATAGTTTTTTTTTCAAATATGACAGACTGTCTCTCATCAGTACTTTGTCTCCTTGCATGCACTACTCTATTTTTACATATTCTGTTCCTTCTTTTGATTATGTCTAGTCTGGTATGACATCCTGTCCTTACACAAAAACACTTTGCTAACAAAAAAATATTTTGCTGATGATTAAAATTTTTGACTTGAGCTAGGCATGTGCCTTTTAACCCTTTATTTTCTACTACCTTTTTCATTAAACACTTTGCTATTATCTTACAATCATTTTCCTTCAGCACGTTGCTTTTATCCAACATTTTAACATAATTCCACAGTCCCCACCATGGGGTGGAGGAGAGCCTAAAAGGGGGTATCCAACTCCCCACCGTGTAAAGCAGTTATGATGAGATTTATTTGCTGTTAAATGTTTTACACAACAAGTAAGTATAATAAGTGAGGTAGCTTGCAATGCTACCAAAAAAATCCCTCTAGTCATGAGGTTAGTCCTAAACATAAACATGTTAGCTGAGTACTTACATTATGTGTTACATTATTAGCTACCACTTAAACCTTTATAGCTTGTCTAGCAATGTAAATCAAGTTTGTGCTTTTTTGCCTAAAAGCTTTTATAATGCAGGCCATGTCTTACAGCCTTGTTAACTGGGCCATCTGTAGACTGCTAATTTGCTTGTTATGGTTCTTAATGGTGCATCTGAGGCAGCATGACATAACTATGAGAATTGCAATGAGAATTGCTTGTAAGACTATGAAAGCTTTGAAAGCTGATTCCAGCCTGCTGTCAGAGAGCATGAGATCTGTTCCCCTGATGGGTCATGTCACTCATAACTTGCTCAATGTTATACGTTTTGTTACTGATCTCCACTAATTGTGTATCCTTTCTGGCCAGTAGGGCTTGGAGGGCCAAAGTAAAAGTCTCCATAGGGACACTGAAGGTGGGTAAGTACTGATCAATATCGGGGTTGTTTGGGTCACTTTGTATAATGTCCTCTTCAAAGATGGGGATGGGCTTGATGACTGCCTGACCTAGGGCAGTGTGCTTTGTGGGGGTAAAGCAAAAGTTTGGGGCAGTGACATTACAGGTGAGATGTCCATAGGAGAAGGTTTCATTGTTGGTTACTACACAGTATTGGTCTTGTTCATTGTACTTCACTTTAACCATTGGCCTATGCCACTTGGTTAGCTTTACAGGGCATGAGGTGGTTAGATCAACCTGATACTTAGCTATGTCATTCTCTACAGTGTACCCACACACTGGGGTGGTGACATCAAATACATCACATCTACATAGGTATCTGTATCCTTTTACAGAGCAACAGTCAAGGTGAGGGATTGCCCATCTTTGGACTTGTGGGACATACACTAATAAAGGGGGTCATCTAAGCGTTCCTTATATATTTCTTTTTCTAGGTAGCCTATGGAGTGAATGGCCACCAGTTTGTCAAATACTGAGGTATCAGAATCAAATACAGGGAGGGAGGGACACTGTAAAGGAGATGTACATGACATTCCTTAGGGAGTAAGACCCCTCCCCATAACAGGAGCCTTGATTGGGGTGGGGGGTTATGTACCCTAATTCTGGAAGGTGCCCGAGGGGAGGGACCTGCAACTGCTTATGCAATCCCAATTAATCTTCTCCTCTTTAGACACACACTGAGAGTAATACCATTTGGCAAGGTGGGCATCTTTTATAAGGTCAGGATGAGGCCATTTTCTATACTTTGCAGTAACTTGGTTATAGTATTTAAAACATATCCTCCATGAACAGTGCACATTATTTCTCTTCCTACCTTTTTCTCTTGTGCCTCATCATTGCTGGCCTGAATAATTTAATTTACCTTAGATTGTGTTTCATTAAATAGCCTGGCAATATTGTGCATGTTAAAGATTATAAGCTTTTCCTCCTAGGTGATGCCCTCAATATCATGTAATTCTGCTTTGTCTGTTACCCAGGACTCATTATTTTCAAAGTATTCCATGTGGTTTCTAATTTTATCTATGTCTGCTCTGTTCCAAATGGACATACCTGAGCCAAATAGACCAGTGGCTGTACCTACCATACCTCCTATTTCTCCTAGACCTAGTGCATTAAGTCTCCTGATTCGGTAAGTACTATCAATTGCAACATCTCTAATAATTTCTTGTCCTCCTAACTGATCCTGAGCTCTCTGTTGGTAAGAAGCTATTATGTCTACTAAGTATCATGAATATAACAAAGAAACATGACTTTGTGTACAGTGTCCAAATTCTGCCATGATCCAATCTGAAATATTTAAAACAACAGGTATATGCATAAACTGAACACTATTTATTAAAGTCCCTGATATTGAGGTGGCTTTCAGTCCACTTTTGGGTCCTGGATGCAGCTGTGGGAATTGTGTGGGTGATTGGAGGGGTCCTTTAGTGAATATGGGGTACCAGTCTTCTTTGGTAGGAGTAGGCAGAGGAGATGATTTGGTAATAATTGGTTGGACCCAAGGTTTTGGAGTTTGGATGGGATGCCCACCACTTGAACACACTTGTGGTACATGATAGGGGTTCTATAATCAGCACTTTTGGCACAGACCCAGTCTGCACAGGCAAGGTATATGCAACACCACTGTCCAAAGTCATCCTGTTTGATGTCCTTTACTGAAACACAATGAGATGCTTACCTATGCGTTTTATGGATACCCTTCCCTTATAGTAGGCTGTGTCAGTCACATACACATCCGATCATTGATCTTGGGGTCGAACGGCCCAACCATGTATGTATTTGAGTACTTTACACTGCACCCCTGAGGGTCGTATCCCAAAGTGGTCAGCCATGGAGATTGAAAAGCTATTATCTAATGGTTGGGGGGCATACTTAAGTTGTTTGAGGAACACTCTTTCCTTCTTGCATGGAGGTTTGTCATCACAGAGCCCTGGTTTTCCTGTGGGATCCATGTTTACGTTGCAGTACCACTCTACCTGTTCTATGGTGTCCCCAATGATGTTGTAGGTCCAGCCTCTGTATTTTATGCCAACGCCTTGCACATCTTTAAGGCACGGGGCGAAGATTACAATCAGCATCTTTTTAGCCTGTTGCATGGTGATGAGCCTCATTTTTTGCTTCTATTCTTGGCCCCTCTATGTACAAAAGAAAGACAGAGGTTAGCAACTGTTTCTATTTAATGCTTTTTAATTGGTTGATTTGATACCGTTTGAGCACAGGTTGTTTTTTTTTGCCTGGGATTTTTAACAAGTACACTGCAGGGCTCACTTTGTCAACAATGGGAAAGTGTCCTTTCCACGAGGGCACAAAAGCATGTTCCTTCTTAGCATAATTTCTAACCATTACTGAGTCTCCAATTTGATATTTAAATGAATGTACCTTCTTGTTAAAATACTTTTTCATCTGTTTCTTAGATTTACCAATGTTTGTAGCCACAAACCTATTAACTTCTACAATGTACGCTTCCATTTGTTTGATCCAATTTTCTGTTACAGCCCCTTGCAACAAGAGGGATGCTGTGGCTATCACCAGGTGCCTGGGGGTTCTCATTAATCTTCCGGTCATAACCTGATATGGGCCAATACCGGTAGTCCTGTGTGGTGTAGACTGGATTGCCATCAGGCACAGAGGTAACATTTTAGCCCATTGCTTTGGTTTATTAGAACAAAATTTTGTTGACATAGTTTTTAAAGTTCTATTTCCCCATTCTACTACCCCTGAAGATTGTGGGTGGAATGCCACATGTAATTCCTATTTAATATCCAACATTTGTTGTAGCTGCTTGAATATTTTGCCTATAAACAAAGGCCCTTTATCAGAGGAAATTACCCGTGGCAGTCCCCACCTAGAAAACAATTCAAATAAGATACATGCTACTGTGTGGACTTCCATATTTTTATCGGGGAAAGCTTCTATCCATTTATAAAACATGTCAATAACAACTAGGCAATGAGTAAAATGACCTGGTGTGTGGGGCAATCCCGTGGTAAAATCTATCTGTATGTGGTCCCAGGGGCCACTGGGGGCCTTAATTGAAATCAAGAGCGCTTTGTTGGAGGTATGGTGGGGGGTTAGTTTGTAAGCATGGTAAGCAGCGATTGTACCTCTCTTGGAGGTGCTCTTCCATCTGTGGCCACCACATGGAGGCTTTAACTTTTTCAAGTGTCTTGGGGAGAGAATAACGTCCTTCTGTGGGATGGGCATGGTGCATATGAGAGACCTCATCTGCTAGGTCTGGGGGCACACAGGTGACCAGAAAAGCTTGGTAAGATTCTTGGTATAGGAGGACCAGCATGGAGATGTCTGCCCCTGCTAGTTGTGTCTTTGTTACCCATGGGGTGGGGGCAGGAAGGAGGTACTGTTGTAGGTGCCAGTTAATCACCAACTGGTAAGGAGGGTAGGTCTGTTGTAATGATTTGAGATCTGGGGGGTTGCATATGTCACTGCTGTTATGGATGGTGGCATGTAGCACATGGGTGGATGCCAGGGGGAGCCCTGCATGGCTGCTGCCTGCACAACATGATGGGCTGCCTGGTTGCCCCCTGCCTGTGGGGTGCCAGTAGAGTGCCCCTTGACTTTTCAAATTGCTACTGGGTGGTTGCAAGCTCGTAAGAAATGCACAATATACTGTAACAACGATACATGGGATAAAGTTTTACCATTTGAGGCTAAATAGTTATTGGGCACGTACAAAGGCAACATAGCAACAGTATTTACCACATAAGCACTATCAGTATAAATGTTAACTGGTATTTCAGTGGAGTTTTGTAAAGCACAAGTAATAGCAGCTAGCGAGGAGTACTGAGAGGAGTGGAGAGTACACGAGTGGAAGGTAATTTGCTGTGGGGTTACCACCGCTAATACTGTATATGGCTTACCTTCTACATACTATGAGAAACCATCTGTATACCAGTTTTCAGCTGTAGGTAATAGGGTGGCAAGGGCTAGGGGGTTAGGTAAGTGCATAGCATAAGTCAGAGGTCAGTCATGTGGCTCTTCTGTGTATAGGAGATGTGCCGGCAACAAGGTTATTTTTTTGGAGTAATGTCCAGATTTCTCTGCAAGAGCATCAAAGTCCACTGTAACAGTCTCTGAGAAGACACTGCTGTCTCCTCCGGTTTGAGCGGGTAGTTCAGTGGAGTGAGAGGGATGTGCAGGACAGTCTTTTGCATTCCAGTGATGTACGTGAAGTGCTGCACAGCCCACAATGTTGCTAGTAGATGCTTTTCACAGGTGGAGAATTTCTTTTCTACCTCAATTAGCACTCTGGAGGCATAGGCAACTAGTCTCAACTTGTTTTGCTGTTCTTGGCACGGGACTGCAGTGATGGCAATTGGAGATGCGGATACTTTTAGATGAAACGGCAGTGCTGGGTTGGGCTGGATTAGCAATGTGGCTGCTGATACTGCTTCTTTGAGTTTGCTCACAGCCACGGTGAGTTTTTGAGCCCATGCTGCTCAGATCTTGTCGTTTATGGAAACTTTTTGCAGGTCATACAGTGGCGATGCCTGTTCTGCATAAAAAGGTATGAAGTCTCTGTGATAGTTTGTGAGCCCTACAAATGAGCGTAGGGCAGTCTTTGTGACCGGCAGATCTAGTCTTTGAATAGTCTTCACTTTTGCCTCATCTGGCTGCTTACCATTTGGAGTTACTGTGATACCCAGGAAGTTAACAGAGTCACTCATTAACTGGTTTACTTTGAGTCTGGCTCTCTGTAGTAGAGCCAACAGTTCTGCTAGCAAGGTTAAACGTTCTTCTTCAGTCCCAGTTGCTAACAGGATGTCATCAATGTACTACAGTACAGCTTGCAGCTTAGAAAAGTGGATATAGAAACAGAATTTGATGGCAGATAAGGACCGTTTGGCCCACCCAGTCTGCCCATTTCCCTACCTAATGGATAAGCTGCAGATCCGAGTTAACCAACAGCCTACTTCATCCTACCCCCACCCCCTAGACTTGCCTTATGACTGTCCCATGCATTCTTGAATTCCACCACTGTTTTTGACTCCACAACCTCCTCAGGAAGGCCGTTCCATGCATCCACAACCCTTTCTGTGAAAAAATACTTCCTCACATAAGTACTACAGCCATTGTTTCATGGAAAATGGTTGGCAAGCTATGCAATCTCTGCGGACAGCAGTTCCACGTCAGCTGTTTATCTTTCCAGATAAATGCAAATTTGTATTGCGAATCTTTATGTACCGGCACACTCCAAAATCAACTGCAATATCCAGAGTACTGAATACCTTTGCTTGGGGGGGGGGGAATTTGGGACAGGAGGGAGTGGGTTTCTCTGACTACTGGGGCACATGCTGGGGTGACTGAATTTAGCATTCGGTAATCTATAGTTAGTCTCTGGCTACCATCAGGTTTATGTACTGGCCAAATTGGGGAGTTCGTCATGGACTTGCACTCTCTCAATACCCCTTGCTGTAATAATGACTGAATAATAGCATCTACATAATTTTCACATTCTGCAGGGATTTTGTACTGTTTTTGGGTGGCATAAGCCTTTCCCGTGATGACTTCTTCTTGGTCTAACTGAACGCAATCATGTTTGTGCTTGGCAAATGCCTCAGCATGCTGTGTAACTATTTGTATGACAGCCAGAGAGCTGTTAGTGGGGAGGGGCAGAGTCTCAGGTTTTTAAATAGCAAAACCAGCATGTACATCAGAAATAGTAACCAGTTCCTCAGTATGTGAGACCCTCTCTGGTGCTAACAACAAGTTGGGTTTGAGCCACACCCTGTTGTTGGTGTAGTCAATTATTGCCCCGGTAGACCGGATGAAGTCAGATCCTAAAATACCTTTTTCATCAGGCAGATTCATAAGATGTGCTAGCAGAGGAAAGGTACATCCAGTTATTTTGATTTTGGTTGGTTCTGCTTTAATGGCAGTTGCTCTTGAGCCCTGAAATACAGAGAGTTGTGCCAACTCTCGAGTAGCAAGCAGATGTTTTTCTGGTTGCAAGGTATGTATGATGGACATGGAAGCCCCTGTTGCCGATTAACATGGATTGCTGTGGGCTTCCATTCACAGCTGCTGATATGATGGGGCGATTCCATGCATCATGTCAGAACCTCACTATTGGCTGTAGGGAGGCCATGCATACCTACTGGGGAGGTGAGTGGGTTTCTTCATGCACTGCTTGGGCAGTTTCAAACTGCTCCATTTTTTATGTTGGCTTGCACTCACGCGCAAGAAACATCTTGTGGTAGTAGCACATTTCAGAGGTCTGTCAGTGTTGGCCAATGCAGGGGATGCTTTAGTGGGCGCATCCTTCAGCCGCCAATTCATGAGCGTGCTGTCAATGACAGCAGTTTCAGAGAGAGAGTCAATGAGTTGAAAGGAATCTGTCGCTGCAATCAGCGACAGGCTCGTCATTGCAGCGGCAGATGACATGCCTCCATTACATACCTTTCCTGGTGAAACAATTCAATAAATATGCAAGCTCCTGACATCCACCACACAGTCCCCAGAAAGTTGACATCAGGGTGCCCAATCCCCTTGTCAGCATGCCCCCCCCCACATTATGTGGCACACTGTAACATGGCAGCTCCTGCTGCTCACCACATACTCCCGATAAGTTGACGTCGGGGTGCCCAATCCCCATGTCAATATCCCAGGATATCCACTCCCGGTGTCAGATGCACACCCCCCAACCCATCTATATGCTTTGCTGACATCGGGGTGCCCAATCCCCATGTTGGCATCACTCCCCAAAGAATTGTGGCACACTGGGAGCCCACCCCAGTGTGCCTATTTTTTTTTTTTGGTGTGTAATCTATCCTTACGGTCTTTTTTTTCCCCCTGCAAACAAGAAAATGCTCCACCGTTGTTTCCCTCATCCCTCTCCCTCATCCCCACGCTCCATCTGTGCACCCACCTCTCCTCATCCTCCCCACCCGTACTTACCCTCCAGTGGTCAGGAACTGCGATCTTCTCTGAACCCGGGACACGTCTACACACTTCAAAGCTGAACTGCGAACTGAAGAAGTTATGGTAAGCTTTATAATGGAAGGCAATGGGGGTTTCAACTGAGATTGATATTGCAGCCATTTTTTGGAATTTTGGCACCAAATTTTCAACATAGGGTTCTTGGGACCCACCTCATGAACATGTCTCTGTCATTTAGTTTCTCAGTCCAGAAAGGTGATTTCGTGGTTGCTGCGGGGAATCACTTTTCGGGACCAATTAATAAAACAACAGTGCCACTGTTCATGAGGGGAGGTCCCAAAAAGCCCATGTTGCAAATTTGGTGAAAAAAGTCCAAAAAATTACTGCATTACAAACGTGCGTTGTGCAGTTTCTTAAAACTTCTTTATTAAAGTTTTATGATTTCCAATAATACAACATACACACATATATCCCAGGATAAATACCCGGGCCCACATCCCCAAACTGGATATGGATACTATATACATCCCCCAAAACTATTTACAATCACAGTTATATTTTATCCCCACCAAATTTTTTAATCCCTTTTTATTACAGTAACCTTCAATTCTATTCTTTCAAAGTTGGTAATAGCCTATTCTATTACTTAGCCCGAATTGCTTTACAACATTCTCCCAACTTAAAAATAATTGTACTTTCTCCGGACTAAACTTTAATAACTGTGTCCCTAGGAGAGAAAGAGAGAATCCATCCTGACCAACCAAACATAAAAATGCCATCTGATCCTGGTAAGCACTTTTATGAGAGTATTATGCCTATGCAAGTAAGAAAAAAGACCTATCCTGTAAAAATCATATATTACCATTCAGTCCTAGGCCCTTCTCACATTCTCTTAAGAAAACTTTACAGACTAATCTCCTCCAGACAGACAGATCTGAGCCCGAGGGCCTTTCAACTGTATTGTGTATACTGTCTC
Source organism: Neoceratodus forsteri (assembly GCA_016271365.2). Taxonomy (NCBI): domain Eukaryota; kingdom Metazoa; phylum Chordata; order Ceratodontiformes; family Ceratodontidae; genus Neoceratodus; species Neoceratodus forsteri. The sequence goes on from CM057452.1 coordinate 430,681,434, forward strand.
CAAAACCCCCCACCTTTTGTCATACAATTTCTTTTTCCCTTCTATTAACATGTGTCTTTTAAGTCTATCCAAGACCTGTAGAAGGTCACTGACCCATTGGTCATAAAAGTAAATACTATCCTTCTTCCAGTGCCTTAGGACAAATGCTTTAACCAAGGCGGACATCAGGGACACATGATGTTTGGCTGATTCCCGCACTACCGCCTGCATATCTCCTAGTACACATATCTCCGGCTTAATGTACTCAGAATAGTTTAATACCGGATCCATTTCTTGTCCAATTTGAACCCATAACGAATGAATTCTGGAACAGGTCCACAATACATGTAGAAGGTCTCCTGGTTCTGTTCCACATCTAAAACACTGATCTGTCTGCCTGAGTTTTCTAGAGCATAGCTTAACAGGGGTGTAGTAAATGTCTGAACAAATAAAAAATTGCATAGTCTTATACTTTGGAATAGGTAAGACTTTAATATTTTTCCAAATTCCTTTCAGTCAGGTCTCGGGGATAATGTTTTTCCAATACCCTACCTGAGCTTCAGATTCTGAGCTCACAAAATCTAACAGCACCCTATAAACTTTTGAGGGGATGCTGTAAAAGATCAATCTCCTTCAAATGGTCCCAAGTAAATAAGGTTTGTCCCCTATCCTTATTATCTCATATCAATTTCTGTACCAGTTTTGTAATCTGGATCTTTTTAAAAAAATCCCATTCCCTAATCTGCACAGGTAAATACACCCTGTCTGCCAAGATAAGATCTGCCATATTCAATTCAGACAATTGCGGTGCCCATTGACGGGTAATAATTCGACTCCCCAGGTGAAAATTAGGGTTTCCTATTATGGGCTGATCTCTAGCCCCCCTTTGTGCTCTCCTCTGTGCTGGATTTAACAACTCCCACCACGCCTTAACTGATTTATATATTGGAGAGTGCTTTCCCATGCCAGGCAGCGCCTCCGGATCTGTAAACAATAATGCATTAGGGGAGAGTTTCATGCCTTTTAACATACGTTGTTCAATGCGAAGCCACGTTGGAGTGTATCCCCATCTCCCCCACTCCTTGTCCATCGTCCCATCAGACCAAGTTGCCCTGCTACATAATAAAATGATAAATCCGGAATCTTAATCCCCCCCTTAAGGTGAGAAAGGCATAAAGTGGCATGTTTCCTCCTTGGAGGCTTAGAGTCCCACAAAAATTCTGAAATTATCCTTTGAATACTGATGAACCTTCCCTTCGGAATAGTCTAGGGTAACAGATATATCGGGTATAATAATCTAGGCAGAAGGTTCATTTTAATCAATCCCAATCTAGCAGTGAAGTTCAGAGGAAGTATCTTCCACCTTAAAATGTAATTTTTAATTGTGCCCAATAGACTACCCACATTTTCCTCCACCCCATCTTCCGACCTAGCTAAAATCCAAATTCCCAATTATTTAATTTTTTCCGGGGGCCAGTTAAGCTGCAGGTGCTCGAAATCTGCTCTGTGGGTATATACAGTAAGCAGAAGAACTTGGGTTTTACTTAAATTTAATTTATAATTGGATACCTTCGAAAATTTCCCAATGACCTCCAAGGCATTTTGAAAACTGTCAGACGGATTACTTAAATGCAACAAGTTATCATCGGCAAATACCGAGAATTTAAGCTCCATTCCCTGAACCTCAACCCCTGAACTCTGGGCTCCATAGTAAGTGATCTTAACAAAGGTTCCAAATAAATATTAAATGAAATTGGTGACAAAGGACAGCCCTGCCTAGTTCCATTTCGCAGGAGGAGCTCTTTAGAAAGATATCCATTACATAGGACTCTAGCTGTGGGAGCTTCATAAAGATTTTTAAAGCCTCTAAGAAAACCCATTGGGAACCCCATTTTTTCCATTGTAAGGAATAGAAAATTGTGGGAAACCCGATCAAATGCCTTTTCGGCATCAAGTGCTATTACAGCCATAGCAATTTTGAGTTAGAAGCCCTACATAAAATATGGTGTAGTTTTCTTAATCGTCTGTGCCCCCCCCGGCATAAACCCAACTCAATCCTGACTAATTAATAAGGAGCGACTTCAAGACTCTATTGGCCAAAATCTTTGTGAGTACCTTAATATCTTGGTTTATTAAAGCAATGGGCCTATAATTACCCGGTAAATCCCTAGTTTTATCCGGCTTTGGAATCAACGTAATATAGGCCTGGTATAAAGGAGGGTGGGGAACCCCATCTTTCATAATAATTGCAAACAATTCTTTCAACAATGGCACTATTGCCACTGCATGTACTTTATAGAATTTGGCCAACAGGCCATCCAGCCCTGGTGTCTTCCCATTTGGTAAGTCTTTAATTACCTCCATAACCTCCAACTCCGATATTGGGGCAGCCAATGCCTGGGCCTGTTCTAAGTCTAGTTTGGGTAACGGAATTTTATCAAGGAACCCTCTAATTTCTGTCTCTGAGCTAGGGGCCCCCTCCTGGTATATCGTAGCATAGTAATCCGCGAAAGCATCAGCCAATCTCTGGGGTTCCGAGATAAACTCTCCTCCAAAATTCACTGCCAAAATCGTTCTCTCCGCCTCCCGCTCCTTAATTCTATGGGCCAGTAAGCAGCCCGGCACATCCCCCTGAAGCAAGTATTTGGCATTCAATCTTTCCAGCCAGATATCAACCCTGAAGTTCCATATACCCCTATATTCCTCTTTTAAATCCCTTAGCTTCTTATCTATCTGTATGGAAGAGCCCTCTAGAGAAGACAATGACTTAATGGCCCCAATTATAAACTCTTCCCGCGCTCTATGCAGTTTATTCCTCCTAGCAGCATATTCCTGTGCCATTCCTGCATATAATACCTTGCAGACAGGCCAAGCTAGTTTCTTATCCTCTAGTGTCAGAATTTGAATTTGGATAATTTCCTTAAGTATATCCTCTAATTTAGTCACCATATTGTCCTCCGCTAATAACCCTTCATCCAATCGCCATTGGTATGGTTTAGGGGGAGTATTATCTAGCTCCCATAGTATTTGGATTGGAGAGTGGTCAGACAATACCCTATTAAAAGTGTGTAAACCTTTAATACCCATTAATGCATCCCTACTGACCAAAAAAAAGTAAATCCTCGTATGTGTCTTATGGACCCCTCAGTAGAAGGTCATCTCCGTATCCCCTTTCTTATACATCCTGTATGGATCTACTAAAGCTGTAACTTCAAAGTCTATGTAATGCTATTTGTGGGGACTGGGTGATCTACTAGAAGCAGGACTCCTGTCGAACCTGTTATCGAAACAGATATTCCAGTCACCTGCCATAATAAGTGAGCCTGGGGGCGTGCAATATCAGCCTCAATGAAGCAAAAACTCTGGTTTGGCGGAATAGGGCCATAAATTGAGAGCACATAGTAATGGGCTCCCAAAACTGAGCCATCACATATATCCCCTACCATCCTCTCTCAACTGAATTCGATCAATTACATATGGGCAAGCTTTCCTAACTAATATCGCCATCCCCCCTGACGCTTTCGCATTCCCAGCTCCGACTACTTTGTCCACCCATCCCTTCCTAAGTAGATGTAGTTCCTCATTCATCAAATGGGTTTCTTGAAGTGCAGCAATATGTACCCCAACTGATTTATATATCGCAACATAACCAATCTTTTCTTCCTCACCCTGAGACCCTTCACATTCCACGAAAGAATTCTAATTGATACCATCTTCTATACCCCCACCCCTGACATTCCCTCTCATACGCTCTACTTGCCTTATGCCATATATCATGGATTCTCTCTCTTTCCTCACCTCCCAATAGCTCCCTTTCTTACCACCCCCGATCCTCGGATCGCCCTCCTTAAACTTCCCGAGACGTGTATGAGTCAACCCCCGAGATGTCTCCGATCCCTCCCGAGTCCCGATATAACCCATTAATAGACTCCACCATATTTGTCCACCCTAACAGTAATTTTAAACTTACCTATCACCCTCTATAGCTTTAGATTGTTGTCGGGAATAACAAAACCAGTCCAGCTTCAACTAAGCTGTCCCCTTCCCCCATGTGTGGGTACCATCAATACAGAAGCAACCAAATAACACAGTAATGGCCTACCTCCCCCTGTCAAATTCCTCTAAGCATGAGGCAAGATATCGAAGAGCCTCACAGAGGGTTACTCATGAGTCCCCTTCTCATTTTTCCAAGGAGCCACCCATTTCCCTATATGATATCCATCCATTCTATCTAGCTCCTGTGTCCCATGGCTTATATATAGCGGGGGCCCCCCACTTCCCTATCTTTTGGTCACATATCAGTCATAGGCCCCCTTAACCTACCCTACACGTAATAATTAAAGGCATCCTCTTCATGCTAAAAAACTATGGTACCCTGGTGTGTACCCTAAAAAAGAACCAAGTGTAGCCATAGAGTCAAACAAAAAAGTCCGCTAAGGGGCTTCATTCCACAACCTCCTGAAGCTTTCAGTCATTATAGCCCCCCTTGAAGAGAGGAAAAAAAAAAACAAAAAACCAAACCCCCGCCCACAACAATACTCTCATTTCCCCAGACCGGTCAACAAACAATTTTGCCTGCTACCGTAGCATTCCCCCAGAGCTATTAATCCAGTTTGTCACTGCATTGCCTGCAATTTTACCAGTCTTTCTGTCCTTCAAGTCACAGATTTGAACAAGTCTGGTAGCTCCACCTTGAGGCTTTCCAGAGCATCATCTGCGGTAAGATTTCTTTTATCACCTTTTGGCAATTTCACAATCAGCGTGGCTGGATACTGTAGTCTGAATTTCAAGCCCGCCATGTACAGCTTCTTCTTTATATCCATGTACTCTTTCTGTTTCTCTCTCACTGAAGAGACTAAATCTTGAAAAAGCCAGATAGAAGCCCCATTCCACTGCAAGTTCCTATTAGCCTTAGCTTTATTTAGGACATGGGTTTTCTCCTTATAATTCAGGAATCTCATTATAATAACTCGAGGATGAGCTCCAGGTGGGGGGGATCTCTCTCATTGAATGGTGGGCCCTTTCAATATTGTAAGAATCACCAAACGGCGTCCGACCAAATAGTTTCAGGAGAAGATCCTGTATGAAAGCTATGCAATCTGAACCTTCCGACTTCTCAGGCAGGCCTGCCATAATTAGATTGTTCCTCCGACTACGTGATTCTTGGTCCTCCAAGCGGTCTTCTAATTTTTTAACATGCCTTTTCAAACCAATCATCTCTTGATCCATGGTTCCCATTTTCCTCTCTTGTGAAGCAACTCTGGCCTCTACATCCCCCACTCTTTGCGTTAGAGCTTGCAGCGCTGGTTTCAATATAGTAAAATCAGCAACCAGCTCTTGTAGCAGATGTTTTATTTCATTAATGTCCTCTGAAGTTGAGTGCCCCCCTTGACCTTCTACCCTCCGGTCCTCAGGCTCATCTGGAGTCGGAGAGTGGGGCTTAGAATGCTTAACCACCAGCGTTCTTGCTGCCAGAGGCTCGGGGCTTCCTTCCTCCATCTCGGCCATTCCGCTTTCTGAACCCGCTGCCGTTTCGGAGTGGTATTCTCTTCCGATACTCAACTTAGGATCACCCACCATGACTGTGCACCCTCTTAGCAATCAAAGCCCCTCGTTAATTCAAAATTGTGGGGTCACAAAATGCTTGTACTATACTTTTTATTCACTGGGACTCGGGAGCCTTCTCCGAGACGTCTACTCCCCGCTAGCTCATCACGTGTCCCCCTCGCGTTGTGCAGTTTCTACGCACGCTCATAACTTTGCCAATTTTTAATATTTTCTCTCCAGATTTTCAACATTGCCATTTTTTTCACACCTCCTTATGAAGAGTATAGCTGTCATTTTTCACATTCTTCCTGAAACATGGTTCCACACCTGTGGCGCAGAATGGCATGGTCACTGTGGGAAATCAAGTTCCAGGGTAGATTAACAAAATCACAGTGCCACTGTTCATGAAGAGAGGTTCAGAAATGTCCATGTTGAAAATCTGGTGAAAAAATTCCAAAAACTGATTGCGTTACAGGCGTGTGTTGTGCAGTTTCGACGCACATTCGTAACTTCACCAATTTTTCATATTTACACTCCAGATTTTCGACATTGCCATTTTTCTCACACCACCTCATGAACAGTACAGCTCTGTCATTTTTCACATCCTGCCGGAAATGTATTTTCACACCTGTGACGCCAAATGGCGCAGTCAATGTGCAAAACCACCTTTCGGGATTGAGTAATGAAATGATAGTGCCACTGCTCATGAAGTGGGGTCTCAAAAAGCCCATTTTGAAAATTTCAGTGGCAAAGAATCATATGCTGTCCTTTAGCATTATGCTAAATTATTATTATCCTTTAGTATTTACAGGTATGCTTGTCTAAGACCCTTCTTAGTTGAGCGGTAGCCTCGATTGGTTCCAATTGTGTGATTAAATGAGAAGTCATATTGAAGTTAATGTAACACGCCTCCATGCTGTCCCGACTACTACATTGCAAAACGTGCTAGAGTGAGGGTGGTGCTCTGAATAGGAAAGTGGATGGGATCAGGCTTTTGACTCCATGGGGACAAAATATGATTCGTTCCCTTCTCTTTCCTTCCCAAAACCTGTTATTAAAAAAATGTTGTATCCAGCCTGAAAGTTGTGGTGAGGCGGGAGGCAAAGAATCCTCCTGGGGTAGGGAGGTGAGTACCAGAAAAGGTACTCCTTAAGTCTTATGGCATTTTTTTTTTTTGTTAGCTTCCTAGGGTTGCCATCTTTGGATGAGATGAAAACTGAATACTAAACCACACCCCCAACTCCACCCCTAATCCTGCCCCTTTTATGACTGTTGAGGATATCGTTTGGACTCTGATTCGCTTGATTTATTCAGAATTGCTACTGATATTGCATTGTGTACAACTTCTTTAAATCACATCATGATTATTTTTTTTGGTTTGTTTGATTTAGATTTAAATATTTTAAATTTCAGTGTGTGTTAACATTTGGTGGGGTTAGAGAAGGGTTTCAGGTGACTGCATCCTGTGTACACAGCTTAGTTCACACATCGAGTGACTACAAGGACACCTCTGACAACCGGCTATTTTGGATCAGATGGCCTTTTCTGGTAAAACTCTTTTAATAAATAAACAAACTACACCAGTAATGGTGGATGAGATGTAATTACAATTATACAATGGCAAGAAAATTTCCTGGACTCTGATTGGTCAATGTGTGCCTGAGACAGTGATGTTATTACACAATAACATCACTGTATTGCTTTTCTATGGATCCTGACCTCCATTATCATGACCATTTGGATTCCTTAAAATCATTTTTTTATGTTTATTTTTTTTTTATTTTGTATAACAGTGAGCCATTGTATAATAGCAATAAGGCACTCCAGAGATGTGTGTTATCATGTAATGTCACTCCTGGGGTGGTGGAAGCACTCGGCTTCCCCTTGTGCTTCAACCCACCCCAGGAGTGTCGTTATTACATGATAACACACACCCTGTCGTGCCTTATTGCTTAAATATCATCTGCCATTTTAAGATGTGCTACTGTCCCTCCCATTGTTCCTACTCTAAAGTTATTTGTAATGTCGGAGAAGTTTTTAAAAGTGGTAGGAACTATTCTATGCTGTTAAATACCCTATGTTTTCAATGTCAGTCATACATAGCAGATAGCATGATATGTAGCATGGAGGCAGTATAGTGCAGTGGTTTAATGCTCTGAGGTGCAAACCTAGAGACCAGTGTTTGAATCCCACAGCCCACACTTGCATACTATGTGATCCAGACCAAGTCACTTAACTCCCTTGTGCTCCCAAGTGGCACCTGTAAACAAGCTTCAGTTTAGTGTGTCTAATCTGGTAAAAAATATAATAATATGTTGATAAATTACCTAAATTGGCAGTGCCATCAAATCTAGATTATGTTCCTTTCACCTCATCAGCTACTGCTCTCTCTCTCTCTCTCTTCCTTTTCTCATTTCTGTGGCTTAGCATGACTATTAGCCACACTATTCTATGCTGTGCATCGGAAAGGCCTGGAATGGTCTTCCTGGAATATCCAGGTAGTATGAAAATTGACAGCAGTAACCACTGAGGAGAGACAGGTGTAGTATTGCTAGAAATGGAATAAAATATTAGATTATTAATTTAACAAAAGGGGTAACAAATATTAGAATATAGGACAGACCCTAAAAGAAAACCTGGTGAGTATTTAAAGGTATAAAAGTATTCCTTATCACAGCAGTCAAAAATCGTAATCATAATGCAGCCTGGAAAGGATTAGGCTGATTTGCTGCTAATGGTCTTAATAGCCTTACTTTACACCTCTCAGACTGACTGGTATATAAACAAAGGTCGGCATGAGTGACATCAGAACTTGTTTATAACCTGAACATGCAAGTAAAATGGTGAAGGATTTAACAGAATCCGTTTTACAAGTATGTGAGCATTCAAAATGACTGAAAAAGTACTACCTCTGAATAAAACTGGATTAGCAGATAAGATTTCAGAAACACAGATTATACTGTCCACACTGGGACAGGAAGCAACCCATATGTGGTACCTGTCTGAATGTCTAAGGGTTTCAGAAAAATGAAGGTGTTAATTAAGGTGGTATTGTTTACCGTTCCAAGGAATAGCCTTCCAATTTTCTGGTGTGAAATTAGAGGTGACAACTGGTAGACAGGGACACAATTGGCTCTTTTATGTGCCCTGCACTTGAAGGCACTTCCTGATTAGCATGCACTGCAAGCAAGCAATCACACTGAAATCCCAGACACTTGCTTACAGTCAGATGAGAAGAAAATGAAACAGAGATAGTGGAGGATCTCACAGATGCTGCTTGACCCACCATAAAAAACTGAATTTGCACTGGTGAAAATAGGAAGACCGAATCTGGACCTAGAAAACCGAATCCATTCGGTCAAAAACCGAGTAGCTGGTAACCTTATCAATATCCCATCACAGATGCTAGGCTGAAAAGTTTTGTCTGCCTGCATAGAAGCTGGTCACGTCAGATAGAATAAGGATAGCAGTAGGGAAGCTTATTTTCAAGGAGATGCTCTTTATCAAATTCAGAATCTGCCATAAGAAGAATCAGTTTGTTAGGGACCTCCTCAGTCCGTAGAATGTGTTGGCATTATGTAGTTAAATGTTGTTTTATTTAAAAAAAAAATTGCCATCTAGTGCTCAACAGTGAAGGTCCAGTGTTTGTCAGTGGAGGTCTAGTGTATATCATTTACCAACCAGTGTTAATTGGCAGAGGTCAAATGTTCATCAATGGAGGGGAATTTGAGCCACCAAACTGCTTTCCCACACAACTGGAGAAAGCCCCAGGACCCATGGGCAGAAGCAGGGGGCTGCTGCTAATCCGAGTAAATTAAGTCAGTTAGGGCCTTAGAAAGGAGGAACTGTTGCTGTGCCTAATTTCTGGCCATTCTCTTCTGTACATGCTTCGTACAGCATTTGCCTTTCTATGCCAGAGCCACATGGCTGGAGCCACCACTGGGAACACAAAGGGGTCTGAGCCATTGAACGGGTCCCACCACACTGCCAGAGAAATCCCTGGGACACACGGGGGGGGCAGCAGCTGGTACCTGCTGCCAATCAGCATCATTTCAGTCAGTCAGGGCTGAGAAGAGGAGGTACTAGGCCTAATTTCTGGCTGCTGTCATCTGTCCCTGCTCCACACAGTATCCTACCCTTCTCCGTCAGCACCACATGGTAGAAGCCACCACCAGAAACTCAGAGATTCAAGTCACCAAAGTGCTCCCCCACACTGCTGGAGAAAGTCATGCCAGTCAGCCTAATTTCAGTCAGTCAGGGTTGAGAAGAGGAGGGATTGGGCCTAATTTCGGGCTGCTGTACTCCGTCCATGCTACAACAGTATCCTATCTTTCTCTGTCAGCACCACATGGCTGAAACCACCACCAAAACCTCAGAGATTACAGTAACCAAGCTGCTCCACCACACACTGCCGGAAAAAGTCCTGCCAGTCAGCCTAATTTTAGTCTGAGGCTGAGAAGAAGAGGGACTGGGTCTACTTAAAACCTCAGCTGCCTAAAGGTCTCCCATGCGACTACACAATAGGATGTCAGCACAGGAGGGCATCTTCCAGCAGCATCATCACTAGGCATTAGTAGATCTGCTAGCCACTATGCCCAACTGCATCCACAAGTGTCTTAAAAGGTACTGTTAGACCCATTTAGTGCTAATTAGCTTTTCATTTCTTTAATAGCTAATGCTGTTGCTGTTACCTAAGAAGCATTGTATTTCAAAGTTATGCTTCTTGATAAAACATATTCTGTAAATTTTGCTGTGGTTAAAGTGGGTCTTACAGCAGGGTATTTGCATATTAATTTGTTTGTTCTAGCAGATCTCATTTTCATAGACAAAGTTATCCTAAGTGATAGCAAGTGTAGGTGGTCTAGTAATCACAGAACCATAACTATTACAGGAGGAGGACAGAGTGAGGGAGGGGCTGCTGGCATTGAAGGTGGAAAAATCACCAGGCCCGGACAGAGTGCATCGAAGGGCACTAAAGCAACTGGCTGGGCCACTGGCAGACCTATTTAATAGTTCACTAGAGACAGGCATAGTACCGCAGGACTGGAGAACAGCACATGTAGTGCTGCACCACAAAAGCGGTCCCAGGGATGACCCTGGGAATTACAAACCAGTCAGTCTCAGTGGCGGCTCTACACCAGGGCCCGCCAGGGCACGTGCCCCGGTAAAAAAATGCTGTGCCCCAGTTGGTGCCCCATATGGTGCAGAGCTTCCTCCATAGTAACAATATATCAGTGCCCTGGCTGCCATCGGTAGTGCCCCAGCTGTGCCCTGGTAACCATTTGTGGCTAGAGCCGCTACTGGTCAGTCTGACCCCCATTGTGGGCAAGCTCATGGAGACCATACTAAAAGAAAGGCTGGTGGAATATCTAGAGGACCATGGTCTCCAGAATGCGAGGCAGCATGGGTTCATGGGGGGGAGATCGTGTCAAACAAATCTGATTGACTATGTCACCAAGACAGTAGACGGGCCAAGTGGTAAACATCCTCTATCTTGATTTCAGCAAGGCCTTTGACTCTGTGCCCCACAAAAGGTTGATCAGGAAGTTGGTGGATCTCGGGGTTGGGGAAAAGAAGGCCAGATGGGTGGAAAACTGGCTGAAGGACAGAACCCAAAGGGTGGTTGTGGGTGAGAGTTATCTAGCACAAGACAGGTAACCAGTGGGATCCCACAGGGGTCGGTGCTGGGGCTGGTGTTGTTCAATAGAAACATAGAAACATAGAATTTGATGGCAGATAAGAACCGCTTGGCCCACCTAGTCTGCCCATTTCCCTATCTAATGGATAAGCAGCAGATCCTAGTTAACCAACAGCCTACTTCCTCCTACGTCCCCACTAGAATTGCCTTATGTCTGTCCCCTGCATTCTTCAATTCCCCCACTGTTTTTGACTCTACGACCTCTTCAGGAAGGCTGTTCCATGCATCTACAACCCTCTCCATGAATAAATACTTCCTCACATTACCTCTGAGCTGTTCCCCCTCTATCTTCAAATTGTGCCCCCTTGTTCTTGCACATCTCTTTTTCTGAAAGATGCTACCCTCTTGGACTTTTTTTTTTTTTTTCCTCTTGGACTTTGTTGATTCCTTTGAGGTATTTGAAAGTTTCTATCATGTCCCTCCTTTCCTCGAGGCTGTACATCTTAAGCTCCTTTAGTCTTTCTTCATATGTCTTCTGGTGCAGACCCTGCACCATTTTGGTTGCTCTCCTCTGGACAGCCTCCACCCTGTCTATGTCTTTGCGGAGATGGGGTCTCCAGAACTGTATGCAGTACTCCAGATGTGGTCTTACCAACTGTCTGTAGAGGGCCAACAACTTCCTGTTTTCTACTTGTGATGCCTCTCCCTATGCATCCCAGTATCCCCCCAGCCCTCCTTACTGCCTTTTCACATTGCTGGCCCACCTTTAGGTCGTCTGATATGACTACTTCCAGGTCCTTTTCCATTTTTATTGTCAGTATCTCACCCCCCATTGTGTACTCTTCCCCTGGGTTTTTGTTTCCCAGGTGCATTACTTTACACTTCTTTGCGTTGAATCTAAGCTGCCATACATTTGACCATTCCTCCAGCCTTGCCAAGTCCCTTTTCATCCTTTCCACCCCATCTTGCATATCAGCTCTGCTGCAGATCTTTGTGTCATCTGCAAAGAGACATATTTTCCCCTTCCAGTCCCTCTGCAATGTCACTTATAAAGACATTAAAAAGGACCGGCCCCAGTACTGAACTCTTTGGTACCCCACTAGTAACCCCCATTTCTTCACTGTGGACTCCATTTACTATTACCTGCTGTGTCCTGTTGTCCAGCCAGTGTTTTACCCAGGCTACCACCCTGGGACCCACTCCAAGGCTGGCTAATTTGTTTATTCTTTTGTGCAGGACTATGTCAAATGCCTTGCTAAAGTCTAAGTAGGCCATGTCCACAGCCCCTCCCTGGTCTACTACTTTGGTCACTCAGTTAAATAAATCAATTAGATTTGTTTGACATGACCTTCATGCTGTGAATCCATGCTGCCTTGGTTCCTGTGCCCCATTGGCTTCTAGGTACTCAACAGTTCTTTCCTTCAGAAGTGAGTCCATTATTTTCCCTACCTCTGAGGTCAAACTGACAGGTCTGTAGTTTCCTGCCTCTGTCTTGCTCCCACTTTTGTGACGGGGAATCACATCCACCCTCCTCCAGTCCAGAGGTGCTACACCATCCTCCCATGATGTATTAAAAAGGGTAGTCAGTGGTGTTACTAGTTCTTCCCTTAGTTCTTTTAGAATTCTGGGGTGAATCTCATCAGGCCCCATTGCTTTATCCACCTTCAGTTTTAAGAGTTCTTTCAGAACCCTTTCTTCAGCGAAAGGACTAATATCAACCCCTATCCAGAGTGCTTCTATTGACTGGATTAGGTATCTCCCCCTGCTTTTCCACTGTGAATACTGAGCAGAAGTATTCGTTCAGTATCCCTGCTTTTTCACTGTCACTCTCTGCCCAACCACCTTCCTCTTTATTCAGCCTCAGTATCCCTGCCTTAGTCTTTCTTTGCTCCCTAATGTACCTATAAAAGGTTTTATCCCCCTTCTTAACCGAGTTGACTATCTTTTCCTTGCTTTGGGCCTTTGCTATTCTGACTGCCTTCCCCGCTTCCTTCTGCTTTAACTGGTACAGTTCTCTGTTCTGCTCCTTCTGTGTTTCCTTATACTTCTTGAATGCTATCTTTTTCTCCCTTACCTTCCCCACCACTTCTTTTGAGAGCCATAGTGTTTTTTCTTTCATTTTTATTTGTTTATTTGCTTCACACAAAGGCTTGTTGCCTCTGTGATGGCGGTTTTGATGTTTCCCCATTGTTGCTCCACCCCACATTCTTGCCTGTTTGCTAGTGCTTTTCTGAGGCACTCTCCCATTTTGACAAAATCAGCCCTCCTGAAGTCCAGTAGCTTCACTTTTGTATGTCTTGACTCTACAGCTAAGTTTATCATGAACCATACTGTTTGGTGGTCGCTTGTTCCCAGATGGCTACCCACTTCAAGATCGGAGATCCTCTCTCCGTCCCCATTTGAGAGTACTAGGTCTAAGATTGTTCCCTCCTGAGTGGGTTCCAAAACCAGCTGTCTGAGGCTGCCCCCTGTAGGGCATCAAGAATGGCCCTGCTCTTGGATGTAGCTGCAGCAAAGGTGCTCCAGTTAACATCTGGAATATTCAGGTCCCCCATCAGCAATATCCTCCCTTTCTCTGCCATCCCAAGGATGCCTTCTATCATTTTCTTGTCCATTTCCTCCCCTTGAGATGGGGGTCTGTATACAACTCCTGTGTGGATTGTGGTGCCATTTCCAGTCTCCAGGGTGACCCACAGCGCCTCCTCTCAACCCTGTTTACCCTTTAGTTCTGTTGCTTTGATCCCTTCCCTTACATAGAGAGCTACTCCTCCTCCTCCTTCTCTTCTTCCCTTCCTGTCCCTCCAGTAGATTGTGCATGCTGGTATGTTGACATTCCAGTTATGGTTCTCTGTGTACCATGTTTCTGTGACTGCCACGATATCCAGGCATCCCTCTTCCATAAAGGCCACCATTTCAGGGAACTTTCTACCTGGACTATGGGCATTGTTCTCATTACCCTTCATTTTTTTAATGGGGTGTCAATGGGGGGGGGGCAGCCGGGACAACTGTCCCGGGCCCAGTGGGTCTTGCAATGCTGAGCCCTGACTGCCCCCCCCGCTCCATATCTGGCCAGTCGGCTGTTCATTGTGCACTAGTCTGCCCCTGTGGTGCTCTCTCAGCCGTCCTTGCCTACTGCTGGATAGCACAGGTCAGAGGAGGTCAATGGGGTGGGCCATCACAGATGGTGATCACTGATTGGTGGTGCTGCCTGTCCCACATGACAGATGTGGGTCGGTCATTACGTGAGTGGCAGTTCTGTGTGTGGCTTTGAGCAAGAGCACTGAAGGAGTCACTGAGGAGAGTCATCGCATCATTGTTCGCTTCAGCCAGGTTTGGTGGGGAGCAGCTGCCCTATCGAAGTCCGCATTCGTTGTGCGGCTGACTGTGTGGTCTACCATGTAGCAGGGGCTCTGCCGGGGCCGGACAGGTGGTTCTTTTCTTTCTGTCCTTTTTGAATTGTTGCTGGCAGTGGTGGGGGACTGGTGACAGCTGCAGGAGCATGGGCCAGGCTGGAGACAGTGCGGAGGTGTCAGAGGGGAGCCGGCGGGACAGATCCAGCTAGCAGATTTGGCGGGACAACTTAAGGTCGGATGGAGCCTGGAGGATTGGCTGGGGATGGGTCAGGGACCAGACTGGTGCAGTGCAGTCAGAGGAGCGAGGAGGCCAGTCAGGCTGCAACAACCCACATGAGAGAAGTGGATGAGGATTCCATCCCTGGCTGACTCAGGCTTCCCAGAAAGTTTTCCTGGACCGGTGTTGTGGTGGGTACTAACTTTATATGGCATACAAAAAGTGCAAAATAATTTATTTGTTTAACTAGTTTGAGTGTGTGGGGTGTTAAACTGGTGGGGGAGTCAATAGAAAAAGCCCACAGGAAGATGGTACTAACACAACAGGATGGCAGATTGATTGCCATTTCATATCCCTATAATTCAGCTGTACGTTGTCTGTTAGATTCTGAGACTGAGTAGCTTTATGGAAGAAGCCAGAAGGGAACACTTTAACAAGGAGTAGCATACTAAGCAGAAGCTTGTTTCTGGATCATTCATGTGACCTGGGGAGCACAACAAAGTGACTTGCTCAGTCAGGATAGGAATTGGATTACAGTATGCACCTAGGCGGCTGTGGCTGTGGGATTCAAACCCAGGTCTTCAGAATGATCTGCAGGTAGCTGAGCTCAGAGCCTTAACCCACTGTGCTACTTCCCTCCCTGGCTGCCCCTCCCTTAAGACAGCAAAAAGTCTAAATTCAATACAATACTGGTTCTCCCCTTAAGTCCCCTTCCCAGGCTTGAAGTTTATTACATGGGCTGGCCTGCCTGGCACAACATGACAGATGGATGGCAGTGGCATGGATGGATATGCCCCCCCCATTGTTATGGTCAGTGTTCCTCATGGTCCTCCTCCTCTTCCTCATAACCACATTCCTTCCATCAAGTGACAGAAGCTTGAGAGGCTCAGGCAGCAGGTATGCATGGACAGTTTGTTATTGTTGGCCAGCCCTGAGTAAGTGTAGCCTGCAGAACAAATTGAGGTGGGGGGAACAAGTCCGACGATGGGGAGCTCTGTATCAGAGCAGGCCTAGATGAGTAGGGTGTGTGTATTTGTGTGTGTGTGCGTGCGTGTGTGTGTGTGTGTGTGTGTACCAAGGCAACAAGCAACTGAGAGTGCTCTGGACTTTGTGGGCAGGGATAGTCTGAAACCTATTGCCACGTGTTTAGAAATTGCTGTTACAGCAGAGCCCTTTACTCTCTTTCTTTTTGTTATAAGGGCATGGCTGCCAAAATGGAGACAAAATGCTGGTTCCATGACCCCCTTTCCAGTGGCTATAAATTGATTTATTGAGAATGTGTTTGACTGTGTTTATAAAATAAGAAAAACAAGTAATGGAAACAAAAGGTTGCATAGGCTGGCTAAATGTTTCAAGGGAATACTGCACACATGCAGGCTACGTGTGTGCAGTATTCCCTTGACACATGCACACCTGTGTTTTAAGGCTGGGGAGATTCAATTAATAGGGCCTGGCAGATCAAACAGTACTGTTTCTTGCATAAACTATCTTCTCTGGCTTCTTAAAAAATTACAACTCTGTGTGTGTGTATGTGTGTGTGTGTGTGTGTGTGTGTGTGTGTGTGTGTGTGGGGGGGTACATAAACCACTCAGCACTTGTGTTTTATCTTCAGTAAAAGCCCCAGAACTGAGCAGAGAGCATCTAACCCCCCAGAAATTCTGGGGAACCAGTGGACCCCAGACCCCCAGCCTTACATGGTTCGGGAGAGGGGGGCCCATCTGAAAGGACTTGACTCGGGCCCCAAAATTCCTGTCTGCTCCCCTGTGAGTGGCAACCATAACACAAGGGGGCACAGTCTTAAGCTGGAAAGTGGAAGGTTTAGGAGGGAGGTCCAGAAGCACTTCTTCACAGAGAGGGTAGTGGACACTTGGAATGCGCTGCCAGAAGAGGTAATCTCATTTAAGACAGTGGGCAGCTTTAAGAGAGGCTGGGACAGGTATAGGGGGAGGGTAAGGGTCATGGGTAGGGAGGATGGGAGCAGTGGGGAGAGGGGGCAGGGACAGTAGCTCAAGCTGTGGACCCTGCAACACGAGCAGACTTGATAGACCAAATGGCCTTCTTCTGCTGGCTTCTTCGTATGTTCGTATGTTCATATTATGTATAATCCCTTTGTACACTTAACTATGCTTATTCTATGGGGAGTTTAACAAAGAAAGATGTACTAAGTTAGGGTTTCAGATAATGGAGTGCACAAATACACTAAATCAAAGTTTTCTATTATGAGGGAAAATATGCTTTCGCTAGTAATCCAGCAGGTGATATTGAATTAAAGTCTGGGCCATGTGCATCGAATAATATTGCTGTTACAAGCACTAAGCCTGTTTGGTATGGGCAAAAAGGTTTAAAAGTGGCCATTTCGAATATTAACAGTACTTGGTATAAAAATCTTGAACCTAAAGCCTGGATAAATTTTTACTCCCCTGATGTGTTAGTAATCACAAAAACCTGGTTAATGCCTAAAGTCACAGACCAAGAAGTAAATATTGCTAACTACAGCATGTATCGCAAGAACTGAAATGGCAAAAAAGGGGGATGGAGCACTGTTTTACATTAGGGAGGGACTTCAGGCTGCTGAACATGCTAAAACTCTACCAACTAGTTCTAGTTGTGAACGTCTTGCGTTGCAATTAACTCTGGGTGGCAGAAAAAAAACAACTTACAATATCCTATACCTATAACCCTGAATAACTGTAGTCCTAACAGTGGTTTCTCAAATGGGGCAGATAAGCTCACTGCTAGATTTCAGGAAATAGGGCATCAGTGATATTGATACAGCCAGAAAGGCTGCAGAAGAAGCAACTCAGTATGATCTGCTGTATAAACAGGATTAGGCAAGGGATGTGGCTAGGATATCTTTGCTCAGGTTTGTGACTACCTATAGCCCACAGGCTAGGGAAGTAGAACATATTGTTTGTTGAACTGGAACATTCTATGCTGCCCTGGTGGCCCAGAGCTAGCGCATTTCCCTGTAGTGCAGATGGCCGGAGTTTGGGAGTGCACTCCAGTCATAACGTCGAGGGCCAGGCCAGGTCGGGGAGGCTGCTGGAAGGCAGCCTTTCACAGTTGGTGAGGGCTGGCAGCAGGTTACGGCATGTAGCAACCCTTGCGGATGGGCCAGGGAGCTTTCTCCTCTGCAGGGGCACACTACTTTGCTGAGGCCACTCATGGCACATCTCACACCAAGAGGAAGTGGGACTAAAGAAATTGTACCACCTGAACAGGGTAAATCACTGGGATCAGGGTACATCCCTGGAGATGACAGGGAAGCAGGGGAGAAAAAACAGTGCAGAAAAAAACTGAAGCAGTCTTCAAAGGGATCCATCCATGACTCAGATAGTTAAGGACGGTCATAAGATGGTGTATATATGAGCAAAAAAATAGTTTTTTGCATTTTTTCGGTTGTAATCTAAGGCCTATTGTTTTGGGGCCTGTGTCATGTGGTCTGAGTATATTTGCATCCAAATGCAGGGCCTTGTTACTTTTCTGGGAAAAGAATACCCTAAGGTCAGGTAGAGATAAGGGACATCCTGTAACTCCCTGTATACTGGAATGCTTTCTTAAATTAAAACAAAGGTAGACTATTAAATGGCTGATTTCTGCAAATACAGGAAAGAAACTTCTTGCTTAGGTTCTTAGTACCCATTTTATGTCTTCCCCATTTCCCCCCCCAATACATATGGAGTGGAGGAGAAGGTAATCATGGCACATCTTACAGATGGCAGAGTCCTGAAAAAAATGTGGGATGTGACGTGATTATCATCCCATGGTCATCTGAATGTCAAGGGTGACACTAAACACAAAGGGGTATAAGAGAGAATCTTTACCAGACTAGGATGTTCGCTTACTGAAGAAAGTATGGAACATCTTTAATTTCAGTATCCATATATAACTGACCTTTTGCCCACTATGGCTATACAGTAGAAGTGAGAACCGTATCAACAGCCTTATCTACAAAATCATTGCACTGGCTTTATACCTTACTATAATCCAAGTTACTTGGCCCTCTGCAACACTCAAGTTGAGGTCCACCCATTCCATCCACAACCTCTGCCAGTCCTGAAGCATGTGTGTTTTTCACAGTTCACAGTACCAAGATTGTTTGTATCTATGAGCGCAAAACTAAATTACTGTGCTTGACCTACGGTGGGACTAGCATTGGACTAGAAATAAACTGCTGTACAGTATGGAGCTGTAGTTCCTGGTGACAGCCAACCCGGGGCACAGGGCATTCTGGGAGTTGTAGTTCTTTTCGAGTGCCCTTTATCAGAAAAAGGAAGAACTGAAACACACAGTCCCATGCTCCACCGTAACACGACGCAGAACAATGACTGATCTGACTGGCTTTCCCACCGGTTGAGATTTCATGTGTGCATGCATGCATTCATTTCATTGAACTGGACTTCTGGGAGCATAGGGTAAGATGATTTTACGAGTTGTACAATGACTGTCGTGGGTCTGCGGGTTTTAATGTCAATTTGCAGGTCCAACCCGTGAAATTCGGGTCACTTGGGAGCTTGTGTTTATAAGACTCTAGTTTTTGGGGACAGGATTACCTCATGAAACAAATGGAACTGTAGTACTTTGAATTTGATTTGTTCATGCCTAAAGTGGGGGATATGACTCGCACGATGCTAGTATGTTTTGCAAAAGAAAACAAATCCATTGCCCTGTTTAATTGCTTATATAAAGAATGACTTAAGGGACATTACAACAAGGGAAAGTGAGGCCTTGCCCAGTACTATCTTTGAAACACTTTGGAATAATTCTGCAACCGCCCTAAGCTCTTACCATGGACAATGCCATGCCTGCTGCTCCTACACCTTTGTATTAAATTTATACATAGGAACTAGTTTATTCTGTTTGTGTTTGGATCTTCTGAATATTGTAAACAATATTTGGGACATTGAAAGGCCAGAAGCTAATTACAGACTTTTCTAAGTTAATTATAGCTTTAGCTGCTAAGAGGGAAATCAGTATCCCTTTTATGACATTTTGAGGGGGAAACCAGGTTTAGTACACTGGTGCGAAATCATAAATGCTTTGGTGTCTGTGTGAGAGTTGATACTGCTCACAGATCAAAAAATGTCATTTGAAAGAGAAAATTAGTTGTACTGTGGATTACAGATTTGAATACTTTAAAAAGACATCCTGTTTTTGTATAGATATATTTTTTTATATATTCTGACAGAGGAGGAGCTAGGTGATCTCACACAAAGGGGTTGGCAAATACAGTTTTCTTTAAGGAATATTCTGTTTTACTTCTCAGAGACACTTCTATCTAGACTCTGACAAAGAAACATCTGTAAGCACTCGAAGCAGGTATTTAGAGAGAGAGACAAATCTAAGTACTGTAGGTAGGAATTGCACTGTTAAAACCTGTTTTGTTTAAGTGGTTTGTATGTTTTGTGATATAATAGTTCTGTATTTTATGTGTTACATATTTTTTATCTATTTTAGTAAAACTCCATTTTTAAAGCTTACTTGGTCTGTCTTTGATTTCTTTCCTTTACAAGTAGAGTATATATGGTTAAAGCAGACACTATACATACGCTTGAATGGTGATACCAAACTGGAAACAGGTAAGCATTTTAAATCTGAGGTCTTTTATTACAGTTTTTAAGGGTTCATTGCTGTACACCTGGTTAGGTGCCCGTAGGCAAAGATATCTGGCCCCCCAAAGATAGAATTGCCTGATCCTGTTCATTGGGTACGCTAACAAGAGGTTCAGAGTTTGAATCCCTTGAGAACTTGAGACCAAAGGTTGATGTGAACCCACAAAACAGACAAGAGGGTTACCTTGTTCTGTGAACTGTTCACGAGACTGCGCTTGGAGGTTGGCACTTTGGGAGTAGAGGGCTGACCTACTGAGTGGGTTTGTGACAGTCTACATGTTCCTTTTTTTGTTTTTTACTACATTTTTTATAACAAAATTATATAGAGTTGGTAGATTCTGTGGGGGACTAGGTTTTTTTGGTTTCTCTTGTTCTGTATATTCATCTGTATTACTTTGTGTAATAGTACTTGATTTTTTTGATGTTTGTCTTTTTTTTGTTTATTTTAATAAGAAATTCCCCTACTCTTTTTGAGAAATGCCATGGGATCTTTAATATCCACATGAACAACCACCAGAACAGGCAGACAGGACCTTGTTTTCATATCTCATCTGAAAGACGGCTCCACTACAGTGACAAATTTGGCAGTTCGCTGTAATGGTTGCATGGTACACCGACACAAGTTCTTCATGTCTTGCCGCCTCCTCAAAACAACTTTGACCTAGAGTTGATTATTTTAAAATCCAGGGGGTGGGGGTGGGTGGGCATAGCCCTCAAAAAAAATTGTTTCCCTGATGGCACAATGCCAACTGTTGGCACTGTGCCGTCACTGTAAAAGCATTCGATAGAATTCCTGTCGAACAGCCATGTGGAACCCTGCACTACGGTGTCAGCATTGGGATTTTTCTCAAGTTCCCAGTATGAGACTAGAACCCACAACCTTCTGATCTTCGGCCTCAGGGGCGAGTGTGCAACCTGTTAAGCCATTGGCACTGATTTTTAAGATCACATTAGGAGATCACTGGCCAGTGAAGGCATTATGAGGACATTGCCCTCAAAAGGCCATTATTGGCCAGTAACCTTATAATGTTTTTATTGGCCAGTGATTTCATAAGGACTTTATCACACAAACATCTTATAAAACTTTCAGTGGGTTGAGATCGCATGAGGGCTTCACTGATCAGGCATCTCATACAGATTTTAATTGGTAAGTCAGACTTTTAAGGGAAACAACAGTATAATATATAAGTATTATAACTGTATATTATTCTGTAGTACATAAGCAACCTTCTATAATAGGTTCTCCTACGCCACTCTGGCAAAGCGATACTGCCAAGAAGTGCCAATGGTAGTGGCTTGGGAGAATGAGGGGGCCTTCCCAGAGGGAAGCCCCAAGGTGGGTACCAGTGGAAACCAGAAAAAGGAGAAGCAACTGTGTTGGGGGACTCAATTGTAAGGGAGATAGAGTTGGGACAAGGAAAAGGGACGAAGAGGGAGCTCAGGTGACTACCCAGCGCCATGGCATAGAGGGGTGGGAAGCATATCCTACAGTTTGCTAGGGCAGTAGGAAGGAAGGGAGGGGATGCTGGATGTCATTGTCCACTTGGGGACAAATATCCTGGTGACAGATGGGGAAGGAACAGTACAGAAGGAGTTTAGGGAGCTGGGAAGAAGTCTTAGGTAGCAGATTCTGTAGCTTTTGCGGAGGTGCTGCCCATCAATAATAGGGGGAAGGCAAAGGAAATCCACACCAACACCTTCAACTCATGGTTAAAGGAATGGTTCAGAGTGGAGGGGTACAGCCACATTGGGCAAGGAGGCCCACCTGGGAGGATAAAAGCCTATATGGAGGTGACAGCCTGCATCCCTCCGGGACGGGAACCACAGTTCTCAGTGGATGGTTTAAACATTACTTTGGTGGATATTTAAACTAACTGGAGGGATGGTGGAAAAAAAGAGAAGGCAGAAACTGCCTCCCCCATAGGCTGAAACAGTGTGTAGGGAGATCACGAGGAGTGAGAGTCCCACCACAGAGCAAGTAAATCAAGGAGGTAGGGGGTTAGCAAAGGGGGGAGGGGGAATAGAAGCAGTCAGAAAAGAAGAGAGAAAAAGGGGACACAAAAGGAAAAAGAAGAAAGCAACAAGTAGAGAGCAAACAAAATCTGGAAGGCTATGTTTGTTGATACTATCCAGAGGAGGGCAACCAACATGATGCAGGATCTGCACCAGAAGACATATGAAGAAAGATTGAAGGAGCTTAATATGTATAGCCTAGAGGAAAGGAGGGAGAGGGGGGACATGATAGAAACTTTCAGGTACCTCAATGGAATCAACAAAGTCCATGAGAGTAGCATCTTTCAGAAAAAGAGATGTGCAAGAACAAGGGGGCACAATTTGAAGATAGAGGGGGGAAGGCTCAGAGGTAATGAGAGGAAGTATTTTTTCACAGAGAGGGTTGTAGATGCATGGAACAGCCTTCCTGAGGAGGTCGTTGAAGTCAAAAACAGTGGGGGAATTCAAGAATGCATTGGATAGACATAAGGCAATTCTAGTGGGGGTAGAAGGAAGTAGGCTGTTGGTTAACTAGGATCTGCAGCTTATCCATTAGGTAGGGGAAATCGGCAGACTAGGTGGGCCAAGCTGTCCTTATCTGCCATCAGATTCTATGTTTCTATGATGCTAAAGGTCTGCAACATGAGATCCAAGACCTAGAGGCCATCATGGCAGAAGCTGACCTGGATGCTGTGTCCAGTATTGAGTCATGGTGCTCTGACGACCACGATTGGGAAATGGTCTTACCAAGCTACACGATATTCAGGAGGAACAGGGTAGGAAGGAAAGGAGGAGGAGTGGTGCTTTATGTGAGAAAAAGCATAAAAGTAACAGAGATACAAGGAATTTAGGAAGGGGACAGAGGTGTTGTGGGTCACCCTCGAGTCGGGAAAAGGAGCCACTATTTGGACAACTGTGCTCTACAGTCCTCTGATGCAGAGGGAGGACTTAGATAAGGAAATGTCAGATGTAATTGGCAAAATGGCTGAAAAGAGGGAGGGAGGTGTAGCTGGTAGGGGACTTTTATCTGCCGGATGTAGATTGGAGCCTCCCTGTGGCAGCTTTAGCCAGAAGCAGGAACATCCTGAACTCCTTGCAGGGGGTATTCCTCAGTCAGCTAGTCAGTGAACCTACTTTGATAGGGCATTGGGGCAATACTGGATCCGGTGCTTACAAATAGGGACAGTATTGCAGACATCAAGGTGGGAAGCCATCTGGGAACCAGTAATCATCATACAGTATGGTTCAGCATAACAGCTGTGGAATCTAACCACACATCGGCTGGGGTCCTGGACTTCTGAAAGGCTGATTTTACAAAGATGAGTGAATGTTTCAACAAGAGTGACCTGGCAGGGGGAGAAGATCTGGGGAGGTGGAGAAGAAGTGGGCCAAAATAAATGAGGGCATAGTGAAGGCAATGAACCTTTGTATCAAGTAAGTAAGCAAAAGTAAAAGAAAGAGGAGACCGCTATGGTTCTCAAAAGAGGTAGCAGAAAACTTAAAGGCTAAAAGAGTAGCATTCAGAAGGTACAAGGAGTCCCAGAGAGAGGAGGCTGGGGAAGTGTATCTGGAAAAACAAAGGGAGGCAGGCAAAGCAGTAAGGAGTGCAAAGGCACAAACTGAGGAAAGAATAGCTCAGGGAGAATCAAAAGGAGACAAGACATTTTTAGGTATGTTAGCAAGAAAAGGAAGACAAAGGAAGGGATTGTACTGTTAAAGAGGGAGGGGGTGACTGTATGGAGGTAGCTCAAGAAAAGGCAAACATCTTGAACAAATACTTCTGCTCAGTATTCACAGTAGAAGGGGAAGGGAAGGGACCACGAAAAGGCTCCAGGAACTTTGATGGGAGGAAAATGGACACTAATTTCATTTGCTGAGGGGAAGTCTGGAAAGCACTTGCCAACCTGAAGGTGGACAAAGCTATGGGGCCAGACAGGATAAATCCAAGGGTGTTGAGGGAGCTCAGGGAGGTACTGGCTGCACCTCTGACAGACCTATTTAACTGATCACTGGAGACTGGCATTGTCCTGGGGACTGAAAAAGGGCAGAGGTATCCCTACTTCACTAAAGTGGTAGCAAGGAAGAGGCGAGCAATTATAGTCCGTTCAGCCTGACATCAATGGTGGGTAAGTTAATGGAAGCACTACTAAAGGAAAGAATTGTGGAATATCTTGCATCCAATGGATTACAGGATCCAAGGCAGCATGGATTTATGGGGAAGGTCATGCCAAACAAATCTGATAGATTTCTTTGATTGGGTGACCAAAGAGTTGGATCAGGGAGGAGTGGTGGACATGGCCTACCTGGATTTCAGCAAGGCTTTCAACACTGTCCCACATAAGAGACTGGCAAGCAAGTTGGGGAACTTGGGAGTGGGTAATAAGGTGGTAATCTGAGTAATAAACTGGCTAGAGGATAGGGCGCAGAGGCTAGTGGTAAATGGAGTTCACTCTGAGGAAGGGAGGGTGACCCGCAGGGTACCTCAGGGATCAGTGATGAAACCAGTCCTCTTCAATGTCTTTATAAGTGACATAGCAGAGGAACTGGAAGGAAAGGACCGCTTTTTTGTGAATGACACCAAGATCTGCAACAGAAAAGTCTAAGGGGGGTGGTTGGAAAGGATATATAGGGATCTGAAACGTTTTTATGTGATAACAGCGAGTCTTAAACTCCACCGATCACAAAGACGGAAGAAAAAAGTGCCCAATGTCAAAAGGGCGACTAATATTACAGCGACTATTGCAAACAGCGATGGTCACTTACTCCCTGATAAACAACAACCCAAATAAGTATGCCCCCGCATAAAAATACTTAAGATAATCAACTCCACAGAAGGCACGGACCCAGGGGAAAATAACTTTTAAAAAAAAGAGAAAAAAGGTTTTCCCCTAGAGCCAGACCCTAACATGAGTCTGCTGGCTTCAGGGATGGTGGCTTATGCCACTGCGCTAAATGGCTAGCTTGGCAGGGCTTGGCCAAACACTGTCCTATATCCTGCTGTAGTGAGTGTAGCTCACTGTTACACTCACTCTGCAGGATATCTTGATCTAATCTACATTGATTACATTCTGATAAATCCAAGAAAATAAAAACTTTTGCCTTTGGGTTAGGCTTGGCTCAATAGATTTCTGAACCTGTCCATATTAACATTAAAAGGCCTGAAGAGTCATCCTTGAGTGACCTGATTATGACTAATTGTCTCCATCATTATAGTTCCTTTTGGGTTTGTATCTGATCTTTTCAGCGATCACAATAGAGTGTATTGTATTAAAGGGCAGGATAGAAAGAAGGGTCCTTCATGAATGCTAAGGTTCAGATCATTTAAAATTTTTGATTACTTTGAATTTATATCAGACCATGGGAAGTAAAATTGGGATAGTTTAGAATTAATACCTGATCTGGATTTAGCATGGGAGTATTTTGTAGAGGAACTACTACAGATTTGTAATAAACATATGCCATTTAAATCTAAAAAAGTAAAATTTAATACAGCTGTCTGGTTTAACTATATTTTAAGGAAAAAGAAACAGACCAAAATAATTGCATGGGGTAAAGCTAGATGTTCTGGGAAACCTGAGGATTGGCAGACTTACAGAAATTTAAGAAATGTTTATGTAGCAGGGTTAAGAGACACCATAACTAAGTATTTTAAATCCAAAACCTCTGAATCTATTGGGAACCTTAAGAAGTTCTGGGGTATAATCAAAGATTTGAATTGTAATTCAAAAAATAGAAATATTCAATTGTCAAATGTGGAAAATTTCAAAAAGATAACTTGCTATCAGACAGATTTAATAAACGTTTTATGGAGTCAGGCACTTTCTTTGTGCCTTCCTCTAAACCTCTTTTGAATCCTGGCGATTCTATAAATGAGAATTCACCGCTCTTTTCCTTCAGGAAAATTAAACAGTATGAGGTTCTGGAACATCACCTGAGCCTAAAAGTAAATGGGAGTTGTGGACCAGATGGACTGAGATCTACAATGCTAATATACTCAGCCACTCATATAGCTGCCCTTTTGTCATATTTGTTTAACAGATCTACCTCCCTGGGTTATTTTCCAAGTGGTTGGAAGTTGGCCAGCGTTGCCCCAATTTTGAAATAAGGTGACCCTGATTACTTAAACAATTATAGACCAATCTCACTGTTGCCCCTGGTTAGCAAGATCCCAGAGAGACTATTGGTCCGTCAATTGGCTGATTTTCTGGAATGTTATGATCTACTGGATCAATATCAGTCCAGTTTTATTTTTATTTATTTATTTATTTATTGCAGTTTAGGATTAATACCTTTGAGTCCTTGAACTCGTTTACAAAGGTTCTGGGTCATACAAAAAAAACAGTTACGTGAACATACAGATAACAGTCACTGATTACAATACACGTTAGTTACAATGTTGGACAGTTTGTTTCGGACAGGTTACAGATATTTAAGGTTACAAGGTTACAAAGGGATATAGCTTTACAAATAATGCCAAATACCACTCAGACAGAAAACAGTTTCAAAGGAAGTGCTATAGGCTGTCAAGAGGATAGTGCCATAGGCCCCTGGGAGTACTGTCCACACAGGTAGGGGATACGTTTATACAGTGGGGCGAGAGAGGAGGAAGCAGCCTGAGGACGGCTTTGTCATTTTGTAGGAGAGTGATGGTAGAGAGGAAGGGTGGGGGGAGGTGGAGCTGCAGGAGGTGGCAGGTAATAAGAGTTAGGTGGAGGGTGGGCAACAAGGAGATGGGAGAAGCAGGTGAGGGAGGGTGGAAGGGACAGGTGTGGGGAGACTGTGGGGTGAGCTGGTGGAGGGGGTGCAGGTGAGGTAGTAGCAGCAGAAGAAAAAGGGTGGAGATGGTGGAGAGGGTGTAGTGGAGGGGAGTGGGGGTATTCAGGCCATGAAGTCCAGTAATAGGCTAGTTGAAACATACACAAGTCATTTCACATTACAGGAGAGACCTGAGTCCTGTTTTGAAGAGGATAATCTTACTGTTTTCAATAAGGGATGCTGGTAGCCCATTGTACCATTTTGACCCCTGGTACGAGATGGATTTCTGAGCCAGAGTGGTGCGCTTAGAAACATAGAATTTGACAGCAGTTAAGGACCACTTGGCCCACCCAGTCTGCCCATTTCCTTACCTAACGGATAAGCTGCAGATCCTAGTTAACCAGCAGCCTACTTTTTCCTATCCCCACCCCATAGAATTGCCTTATGACTGTCCCATGCATGCTTGAATTCCACCACTGTTTTTGACTCCACAACCTCCTCCAGAAGGCCGTTTCATGCATCCACAACCCTCTCTGTGAAAAAATATTTCCTTATATTACCTCTGAGCCAGCCCCCCATCTTCAAATTGTGCCCCCTTGTTCTTGCATACCTCTTTTTCTGAAAGATGCTACATTCTTGGACTTTGTTGATTCCCTTGAGGTGCCACCTGGAGTCTACCTTTCTCAGCATGCCTGGTAGGCTTGGATGATATTGCCTGCTGGAAGAGTCCACATAGAGGTGGTGGCACAAGCCCTAATTGGGCTTTTTTGACAAGCAGGCAGGTCTGGTATTAAGCTCTCAGATGGAGAGAAAGCCATCCTGTTTCAGAGTAGAGGTCACAGGTGTGGGTACAAGGTTCGGCTCCTAGAGTCAGCCGGCAGGCCTTATTTAGTAGGGTTTTTATTCTATTGAGGGCAGTGTCAGTGCTTGCCCCATATATTGGTAGGCCATAGTCAATTGACACTAGGACAGAGCTGCTCGTGGCAGCTTTTAGTGTGTCTGGTGTGATGGAGTGCCTGTGGTGGTATAGCACTCCTAGTTTCATATTGGTGGTCTTCTTGACCACATGGTCAATATGACTGGAGAAGTTGAGAGTGTCATCAATAAGAATTCCTAGATATTTAAAGGAGTAAGCTTGTTCTAACGTGTCTCCTTTGAGGTTCCATATAAGCATGGGGTGGAACTTCTTTTTGTTCTGGGGACAGTGAACAGCATGCTCTTAGTTTTTTTGTGGTTAAGCAACAGTTTTTTATTGCAGAAGCAGGATTCAAGCTTGTGGAAGCTGTCGAGGAGTTGAGAAGTGATGGTTGACTGATCCCTGCCTGGGGCAGAAATTATGGCATCATCAGCATAAAGTATGATGTGTGCCGGACAAGTGGAGTGTAGGGTGTTGATGTAGAGACTGAAGAGGAGTGGTCCAAGGATTAACCCTCGAGGGACTCCTAGGCTCATCTCCCCGGGAGCTGAGAGTGAATCACCAATTCTGATACACTGAGTCTGATGGGTGAGGTAACTGCCAAACCATGCCACTGTGTCTGGGGACAGGCATGTAGAGAGCAGGCTGTTAAGAAGGAGGTGGTGGTTAACAGAGTTGAAAACCTTCATGAGGTCTATGAATATTGACCCCACTGCCATCCCTTTATCTAAGGCGTCATATAGTTGGGACATATATTCTACTAGGGCTGTAAGGGTGGAGTGTTTTCGTCGGAAGCCATGCTGTTGGGGGCACATAAGGTTGTGCTTCTCAAGGAACTCTGTGAGTTGGTCAGAGACCACCCTCTCAAGGCCTTTGGGGGGGGGGAGAATAGATATTGGACCTGTAGTTGGAGGTGTTGGTTCTGTCTCCTGTTTTGAAGACAGGTGTGACCAAGGCCATCTTCCAGATGTTGGGGAACACACCTGACCTGAGTGAGGCATTAAAAACCTTCATGAGCGGGTCAGCTAGCTCATTCAGGACAAGAATGACCAGCTTCATACGACTTGGTCACTCCCCATCCTTGTCTTGCTGAGGACGTGCTTGATGTACTTGAAAGTCTCAGCCCTAGTGACTTGTTTAAAGTAGAACAGCGGTGGCTCAGTTCTTGATGTTGAGGGGGAGGCCTGATTGAAGGATGGCACTGTTATTGGTTTGAGACAATTGGCCGGTAGCACACCTGTGAGATCTGTAAAGGCAGTGTTGAACTCGTTGGCTATGTCAACGGGTTTCTGGAGTATCCCTGCAGTGGTTATAACCATGTCTGGAGGAGCTCTGGGAGCCCTGCCTGTAAGGGATTTCATGGAGTTCCAGAATTCCTTGCCTGAGCCTCAGCTCTTGGTAAGAAGGTCTTTATAGTGTGTGGCTTTGACTGAGCGGATGATCCTGGTGCAGTAGTTTCTAGCTGCCCTGTAGGCAGCAACATCAGCTTGTTTCCTGGACGACTTGGCCTTATGCCACAGGTTGTCACGGTTACGTATTAGATCGATTAGTGAGCTGGAGAGCCACGGATTATGGGTTCCTTTCACTTTTTTAGTTTTGAAAGGTGCAAAGATGTCACAAGCTTGATTAAAGGTTGCGACTAGTAGTTCAGGGCTTGGTTGCCGTCAATGGCTCTGTCAAGCAGTGTCCAGTCGATCTGCATAAGATAGCGCTTGAAGGTGTCCAGTAGCCCAGGCTTCAGGGCCCTATTTCTGGACACCTTGGGTGAGCATTTGGAGAACTTGTTGGCCCAGATGAACAGGACTGGGGAATGAATGATCACGGAGGCTGTCTGGCAGGACAGATACTTCAGATATGTGTTCAGGGTGGGAAAAGAGGAGCCAGTCAATGAGTGTACTGGTTCCAGTTTTGTAGATGAGACGGGTGCCATCAGTGACCAGCTGGGTGAGGTAAAGGCTGGAGATGAGGTCTCTTGTCTGGGTTTCCTTCTGGGAGTGTCAGTTGGTGTTAAAGTCACCAACAATGATCTGTTCCCAATTTGTGCCCAGCTGTTGTTGATTGTTTACAAATAGCTTGAGGCCAGCGGCATGTTTATCTGGTGGTATGTACACAGTGGTGAACAGTAGGACCTTATTTTGTTGTCCTGTGGAGAGTTTTAGATTAAGGATTTGGGCCTCATTAGAGTGCAGGCTGTTGTCCAGTGTCTGTACTTTAATGTCATTTCTAACATAGACGAGGCACCCCCCCCCTCCCCGCTTGGTTAACCTGTCCTGTCTGAAAGTGTTATAGCATTGTAGACGTCAGACCATCCGATCTACAACTTCCACTTACTTTTAGACTCAGGAGATGTTCCAGAACCTCATACTGTTTAATTTTCCTGAAGGAAAAGAGTAGTGAATTCTCATCTATAGAATTGCCAGGACAGTGCCAGTAAGGCACTGTGCATCAGTAGCCATTAGAAAGCAGCATGGGACTATGGCAGCCATGTCCAGGGCTCTTGAATGATATTGGCACAGCTATTGATGCACAGTGTCTTACTGGCACTGTTCTGGTCAATCTCTCAAAGGTCTTCGACATGGTTGACCATCAGTTGCTTTTGTAATGTCTTTATGAGGTTGGTTTCTGTAGGTCTGCTCTGGAGTAGTTCCATTCTTATTTAACAGAAAGTTGTCAAACTACAGCTGTAGGTGGTGAGGAATCTGCCCCACTCTTGGTTGACAGAGGTGTGCCCCAAGGCTGTGTCCTGGGGCCACTCCTCTTAATATATTTAAAAAATCTTGGTCATAATGTGGGGGGCGCTTGTTACCATCTATACGCCAATGGTACTATTATATACTTCTTGCAACCCTCTATCTGTGATGTCCAAAATGTTCTCCAGGACAGTTTTAATAATTTACAGTCTTTTTTTGTTAACTCCAAATTAAAATTAAACACTTCCAAAACCAAGTGTATGATTTTTGGAACACCTTGTAGAGTTAAATTAGCTAACCGTCAGTGATCCAGGATGAAACTAGAATTGCCCTGGAGAATGTCAACACCTACAGATACCTGGGTTTTTGGCTGGACCAACTTGGGACTGGTAATAAACATTTAGATAAATGCCACACGGGCGCATATGCTATATTGCCCTTCCCCCATCCCTCTCCACAGGGCTTACCTCTCCTTCTCCTTCTTCTCCACAGGCAGCCACTGGAGCACGGTCGTGAGGGCCAGGACTCTTGGGCTCCCTCCACTCCCAAAAATGGAGCATAGCAGAATTGCCTCCATCAACAGCAGGTACTGAAAATTTACAACCACTGTTTTAGCTGCTTGCTGTACTCAGTGCTGCCTGTTGTGGGGGCGGCCCCACCCAGGCCTTCCTATATACCTGCCTCACATCACATGACACCCCCACCATATTCTATCTTCCTATTCTATCATTTATTTGTTACATGTCCTGACTACTAGAGGTCACTACTCACCCTCCCTGGGGGTTGTAACATTTTTATTTTCACCACCCTCACTAGTATTCCCTCCCACTTTATTAAAGACCCTCTCTCATTTCCCTCCTTTTCCTTTATTTCTCCCCAATCCTCTGTCCTTTGCCTCCCTTCTCTATGATAGGTTTGAACTTGTGACTTTCAAGCACTGTTTCAGCTACAAGCAGCAGCACTACTCCATTAGGGTATCCAGCCAGTTAGGATTACTCTCTCTTATTTCTCTGTTACTCCACTGATACTATACTGCTATCTTGTGGGCACAGTTGGTACTGCATGGTTCCATGTCATAAAAGCGATCACAAAATAGCGATCATTATTATGGCTTCACCCTCCGTATCCTCCTGAATAAGGATTCGCAACTCAGGGGGGTGCATGTTGGGAAGGGGACAAAATCCCTGCATCAGAAAAAATTAAGTGCCGTAGCCACAGGCAGCGGCAAAATATTCTTGCAACCAGTCCTGAACTCTGTACCTGCTGCACCAGAGCTAGCCACCCACAGCACCACACCACACAGCTAGCTCAGCAACAGCAGGCACACCAGTCCCCCAAAACCCCTTCCCTGTCCATCCACTTCCCCTCTCTATTACTTCCTTCCTGTAGCCCTGTAGTACTCTTCTGTTCACGAAGGGTCACTATCCTTCCAGGGTAGCCCAGGAGGAAAGCGCTGAATATGAGTCGCCTTTTTGATGGTTGCTCATATTCAGTCGCCATCCTCATTGGATACCGTACTGCACCATTATGAAATTTGCTTAGTTGTTGCTCTGTCTCAGTACTTAGCAGCACACTACTTCGGTGTATTTGACTTTGCTTTCCCCTACAAACTTTCCCCTCTTCCATAATGTACCATGACCTCCTCTTCTCCATAGTCCTTGTACATCTCCCTTTATTACTGTCCCCACCCCCTCTACTGGACCCTCCATTCCTTGCCCTCCCTTTATATACCCACCTCACTTACATACTCACTCCTCACTACCCATGCTTCCTATTCCAACCAACTACCCATGGTTCCCTGAAGCTTCCATTCTTCCCCCCACATCTATTTTAGCAACTCATAAGCCCACACTATTCTCTACTCCCCGGTACACTCCTCCTCCTCCTCTCCCCCTTTCATCTGGTATGCCCCCCCTTATGGCGACACCAACAAAGTGAAATACACATCTTTCGGAAAAATCGACACTTTGCAGACAGGTTGCTGTGTTGGTGTGCCCAAGACAAGGGCATGCTGTCTCCCGGTCCTGCACCCCAACCCTGAATCAACTCCGACTGGAGTTGAGAATCTAAAAGACGGGGGGGGGGCAGGGGGCGAGCCACTCGCATGGGGGATTCGAGGGGCAAAGCCCCCCGATGAAAAATACAGGACTGGGAGACACACAGGAATCATGTAGTCCGCGACTTGCGGTCGACATGATTCCTGACGGCGAAATGCCGGTCAACATAAAGAATGTCCAACCGGCATGGTAGAGCCCTTTCATCTTGCTATAAAGCTCCTAAGCTAGCCTCCGCCTTCTACAGACTGCTCGTCAACATTCTCCTGCTTGCTGCAGGCGACACAGAATCAAACCTCAGCCCTTCCCCTCCTAACACTTCGCACCTCCCAAAGGGCTTGAAAATTGCCCATCTCAATATCTGTAGCCTTCTCCCCAAACTCACACTCCTCCAGCCTATTGTGCTAAACTTAAAGCTGGATATTATGGTACTTTCTGAAACATGGCTGGGCCAGAAAATATTGGACTCCACTCTTGCTACTCCAGGCTACTCTCTTATAAGACAGGACAGACATAGCAAAGGTGGAGGTATTACTATCTATCTCGTCCAATCTTCAATACTCCCCGGTCCTGTCTATCTCATCCGCCTCTCAATATTAGCTCCTCCTAATCAAGCTATCCCTCCCCTTCACATTACCCATATGCATTGCAAGTGTTTACTGTCACCCTGGTCTCCCATCAGCAACCATATCAGAGCTCCTCATGTCTATCACCTCACACACCACAGCTGATGAACTTTACCATGTAGGTGACCTAAATATGGACTGGGCCTCTTCCAACATCTCCACTCTATCCTCCAATATAAGGTCACTAAATCTGGTTCAGTTAATCACTTCTCCTACCCAGCTCAATCATAAGTTCCACAAGCACACTCTAATTGACTGGGTCTTCACATCCCACCCCCACCGTGTAGTTGCCTCCGGCACTCTACCTGACTCTTTTAGTGATCACCACATGATTTATTGTGTCCATCAGCTCAAAGCCCCCTCCAAATTGCTCTGTATATGCTCCTTCTGATCCCTAAACTTAGCTTCCCTGCTAAATGAACCTTCGCCCTGCTGACTGGTCCTTCCTTGCCTTGGAACTTTCCATCGATACTGCCCTCAGCAACTTCCACTCTAAATTTATGGAAATCTGGAAATGTCATGCACCCACTAAGTTAACCAGGGTGAGAGGGTCCCACCTTCCCTGGATCACTGCTGAGCTCTTGGCATGTATGTGTGCCAGAGACCAGGCTTGGAAGGCCTACTCACTATCTAGGACTTCTCACTCTACTACAGGCAGCTCCGTAATGCTTGTACGCAGGCTACTAGATATGCCAAGGCAGAATACTTCTTGCATCCTTCCATACCAACATAAACCACCCTTTGAAGTTCTGGAAGGTAGTTAAGTCTCTGTTCTCACCCCCCCCCTCCAGCCCACCGATCCCAACTCTTGCCAGTGGTACTGGAACAGTCTCTGACCCCCCTACTGTCACAGCCACCTTCACCAGCTTCTTCACTTCTTGTGCCTTCTCGTTACTCTCCTCCCTCTCCTCCTGTCCTCGACCTACTTCCCCTGCAGTTCCCAACCCTACCACATCTGACCAATTCTCCTTCTCTCCTATCACACCAACTGATGCCCTCAAGGCTCTCCTGTCCTTAAACCCTTCCAAAGGCAAAAGCCCAGATGGCCTTGCCCCCAAACTGCTCCACCCTCTCTGCACCTACTATTGCCACCCCTCTGGCCTCTCTTCTCAACCTTTCCTTTTCCTTATCCTCAGTCCCCACCAATTGGAATCATTCTACAGTGATCCCTCCTTCCCAAAGGTGGAGAGCTCACTTTCACTGGGAATTATCGCCCCATCTCCTTACCACCTATCCTAGCTAAACTACAGGAATGTATCGTGCTTACCCAACTTATCTCCTACCTTGATTCCACCTCTTTCTTCACTCCTTTCCAGTCTGGATTCCACAAGTCCCACTCCACCACCACCTCCCTAATACATCTCACAGACCCCATACTCTCCAAGATGGAGCTGGGTCACATAACCTATGCCATTTTTGTTGATTTGACGAAAGTCTTCGACACTGTATCTCACCCTCTACTCCTCCATACACTCGCTGGAGCTGGCTTGAACCCTCCCAAGGTGGATTGGTTTCGCTCATACCCGACAGGCAGAACTCAGTCCATTAAGATTGCCTCCTCCCTCTCCACTCCACTCCACTCCACTCCACTCCACTTCCTATCACCCATGGAGCCCTACAGGGTTCAGTACTTGGCCCTATATTATTTTCTTTCTTCCTTAATGACCTCCCTTCTGCCTGCTCCACTGCACAAATCCACATGTATGCAGATGATACTATCCTTTACACTTCTAGCACATCACATGCTGATGCTCAGACTAGACTGCAACAGGATTTCTCCACAGTTCAGAAATAGTTCCAGTAAAATCAACTGCTTCTCAACACAAAGAAGACAGTCTCCATGTCTTTCAGCACCAGACAGAGACTATCTTCCCTTGCCTTCCCCGAGTGTTCCACACACTAGATGGTACTCTGATTGAGAATGTCCCTTCCTTCAGATACTTTGGGGTCTGGTTAGACCACCATCTGGACTTTCAGCACATGTGGATGCAATCCATAAAAACCTCCACCCCAAGCTTAGTGCATTGTACAGAAATAAGGACTGCATTCCTCTACCAGCTCGACATGCTATTGTGCAGAAAAGGATCCTTCCTACCTTTGACTATGCAGACATAGTCTACAGTGCCACCCCTAAATCCACCCTGGCCAGGCAGGTCACTCTCTTCAATTCCTTCTTTCACTTCATACTATTCTGTCCCCCTCATATTCACCACTGCCATCTTTACCTAGCCTCATCCCTCCCTTCACTGGAGCCCAGGCGCCTGGCACACTGTACTACTTTCATGTCCAAATTCTGGAATGGGACTCTACCCTCATACCTTTCCTCTGCTATCTCTGCCACACCTCCATGTTCATACTCACTTCTTAACTCTGACTCTCACTGTTTCGCCATCCCTCTCCACTCTATTTCTGTTGGCCAGTCTGCCTTCTCCTATCACTGTCCTAAACTCCGGAATACCTTCCTCTTAAATATCCATCATGCACCATCTACTAAAGCTCTCCCTTCCCTATTGCATGTCTATATGGCCCCCTCCTGCTCCTGCCAATCCCATTGAACCCAATCTACAGAGCACTACTCTCTGCATACTAAAATACACTCTTTACATCAGTCATTTCATTGCCATGTTTGTATTTTACTTAGCAATACACTGTTTGTAACCGATAGCACTTCTCATGTAATGTATAATATATATGTATAATGTGTTCAGCTGCATTTGATTTGTACTCTACCATTCTGTGCACTTAATGTACCATTGTGAACCATGTAGTATTTTATTGTCTCTCATCTTGCTAAGGTTTTTTGTATTGTATTAGCACTGCATTGTTTGTATCTCCACTTCCCCTCCTCCCAGGACGTACCTGGAAATGAGCAACCCTGCTCAGTGTACCTTCCTGGTGAAATGGTTAAATAAATAAATAAATAAATTGACAGCTCAAGTTGTTAAAAGGGTGGGTTGTCTCTATAGAAATTGGAGATAGTATAGTGCAGTGGGTTAAGGCTCTGAGCTGAAAATCTAAAAACCTGGGTTTGAATCCCACAACTGTCTAGGTGCATACTGTGTGATCCTGAGCCAGTCACTTAACTTCCTTGTGCTCCCTCAAGTTGCATCTGGAAACAAGCTTTGGCTTAGTGTGCTACACCTGGTTAAAAACAATGTTCCCAAATCAAGACTGTCTTGATCCTGAAACTTTAAAATTGATTGTTCAAGTACAAATTCTTCCGTTGATAGACTATGGTGATTTTTTATATAACAATGCCACTTTTGAGAGGCTACATAGGTTAGATGTTTTATTAAACTGTTTGGCAAGACTAATCCTTAAATGCTCTAAATATGTCCATCATTGTGAATTGTACCAGCAGTTAGGTTGGTTATCACTGGCTAGTAGGAGAGAAGTTCATAAAAGTATTTTTTCCTATAAATGTGGTCTAGGGTTGGCGCCGACATATCTTAGTAACAGAATAATATTCAGTAATATTGGTTTGCCCCTGAGAAATTGTAATTTAAAGGAAATGTTGGTTCCATATTCAAAAACAAAACGTTCAGAGCATTTCTTTAGTCAAGTTGTACCAAACTGTTGGAATAATCTTTTGGTAGAATTTAGAAAACAACATGGTAAACTTCACACTATTTTTTACATGGAAAAAGTATTTATATTCTTTTTCTAGGCCCTGTAGCTGTTTTAGCTAAATATTTATTGTATGCGATTTGATTTTGTTCTGTTTACTGTTTATGTCTGTTTATTGTATATTTGTATACTTTTTTGTAACACATTTCTGTATTTGCTGAAAAGGTCACCATTGTAAATGAGCTTATGTTCTATGGTCTTAACTTTGAATAAAACAAACAAACAATTCTACCACTCGCTGTAACTACGAGCAGTATTATTGAGTCGCTCATATTGAGCCGCTCAATAATGCACGCTCATATCACTGTACACCATCTGAAAAGACTGGAGGAGTGGTCAAGGGTGTGACAGCTGGGTTTTAATGCAAAAAAGTGCAAAATAATGCACTTGGCTCATAGAAACCCGGGAGCAGAGTACAAAATGTTTGGAGTGATACTGACAAAAAACAAGCAGGAGAGAGATCTGGGGTAATCATATCAAATGACCTAAAGGTGGCCAGGCAGTGTGACAAGGCAGTCAGAAGGGTGAGTGGGATAGTGGGGTGTATAGGAAGGGGTATTGCCAGCAGGAGGAGGGAGGTGGTGCTGCCCCTATATAGATTGCTGGTAAGAGCTCACCTTGAGTACTGTGTCCAGTTCTGGAGAACACATCTCAGGAAGGACATAGAGTGGTGGCAGTCCAGAGGAGGGCTACCAAAATGGTGCAGGGTCTGCATCAAAAGTCCTACAAGGAGAGGCTTAAGGAACTAAATATATATACCCCGGAGGAGAGGAGGGAGAGGCGGTATATATAATAGAGACCTTTAAATACCTCACCAGGGTTAATAAGGTTCAAGAGAGGGGAATTTTTTTCAGAGAAAAAGGGGCTCTACAACAAGAGGGCATGCTATAAAGCTGGAGGGGAGTAAATTCAGGAAGGATGCAAGGAAGTACTATTTCACAGAAAGAGTGGTGGATTCCTGGAACAGCCTTCCAGCAGAGACAGTGGGGGATAAAAACAGTGGTGGGGTTAAAAAATGCCTGGGACAGGCACAAGGAAATCATTGGGGTAAGGAAGGAAGGAGAAGAGATGGCACCATGGATCAGCAGCAAATCTGCAGCAAAATATGAAGATTAAATAAAAAATGGGCAGTCTTGGTGGGCCCAGGAGCCCTTATTCTGTTGTCGCATTCTATGTTTCTATGTTCTGTGTTTCAATGTCCATCTGAATCACATTTTCTTACATCAACACTTACACAGCCTCTTTGCCTTCAGGGAGCTCACCACTTGCAGGTTAACAGTGCTCTCACTTTTCAGAATGTATTCTACATACAAATTTTAAAACAGATTTCATTAAATATTTTTGTATGAAAGCTAGGGGTAGAATTTCATGTCCAAAGACTTGTACCTCACCAGCAGCACTGTGTGGTCTGGGGCTATTTCACCATGAGAACCCTGCTCAGGGAACTCTAAGATGCAACAGTAGTTACTGTATTTTGACTGAGGCCATTGGCTTTACTTAATCTCCTGCCCATTGACCCTAGTCTGTTAGAACTCAGTCCAGCTGAAGAGTTCATTGTGGTCAACATCATATGAATCCTATGATATGGGTATATGGCCAATTACAGCTTTACTAAAGAAAGCAAATTGCTCTGCTGTATTTTGACATTAGTCATTCCAATTAATATAAGCTCTATTTCGTGTTTTAAAAAGTTCATGACCGTTAAAGCTGCCTTCTTTTTCTTTTAGAAGTGGTGTTTATTGTACCATGTAATCTGTGCAAGGATTTGTTACGATCTACCAAATGTCTACATATTTTAGTAAACACTCCACTTAGGTTGTAAGTTCGTATTTATTATTCTGTCAGCAACTGCCATGCAACCTGTATGTTGCTTTCAATGACTGGGATTGCATGTGTTCTGTTATAGAAACCAAAACTCTCTGTGACACAATGAAAGGTGAACAAGAGGAAACTTTTTTCATGCCAGATTTTTGTACAGCAGGGGAGTTCAGAAAAAAAACTGCACAGTCCATGGTACAGTTTCAACTAATGGAGGCAGTATGGTGTAGTGGTTAAGGGCACTGAGCTACAAACCAGGAGACCTGGGTTTGAATCCCAAAGCCCCCACTTGCACACTGTCTGATCCTGAGCAAGTCACTTAACTTCCTTGTGCTCCCAGATTGCACCTGGAAGCAAGCTTTGGCTTAGTGTGCCTTTCCTGGTTAAACAATTTTCCCTTTCCCTAATGTACACAGTGTGGATTTCTTCCTTCATTCCTTTTTTATTGGACTGGGTCAATAAAACCCATTTTAGACATGCTAACACAACACATCCAGAACATCAGCTACATCATGTCACAATAGAACAAATAATAACAATTCACAAGTACGAATGATTTTGTATAAACTATAAATAACATATGCTCTGTTATATGTACATACAGAACATTGTAACATAGTAATTTAAGGTCAGATGGGCTTTTTGAGTCCATCAAGTCCACTCCATGATCGGTAATACAGGGCATCAATTTATATTTAAAATGTGGGGATGACTTAACCTGTCCCTAAATCAATTTGCAGATATTTTTGTATTCTGGGAAGATAATATGTAAGCACCCTCTGGGAGCTTACTAATTAACATGGGTTGCTAGGTGTAGCTAGGCAGGAAGAGCTAGTGGTGCAAGTAAGTCTGAGATGTGGGCCTAGTAGCTGACACCAGATGGGGCCCATCTCAAAGGATATAAATAGGAGAGAGATTATTTTTCTTGGGGATTCTGTGAGAGGAGAGAGAGTCTGGGGTTCAAGCCCACAAGTTTGGCCAGACGGCCGTGGCGGGGATGGGGTGTGCTGCTTTCCACCCTGGCCCTCCTCCCTCGAAGACCCGAGCATGAAGAGTGGCAGTTTGGGTAGTAAGTGTGAGGGGAGCAGTGGAGCAACAAGCCTGTGTTCTGTCCTTGCAGTTGGGAGCTGGAGCCCATGAGAAGCAAGCAGAATGGAAGCCTTCCAAGTGATCTCTGGCACCTTGGTAGGGTAAGCACCAATGGGGGCCCTATTTTCTAAGTCATCTCACACATGGGCAAGTGCAGCCTGTGAGCCTGTGTGTGTTTTGTGGGAGGGCCTGCTCTGGCAGACTGGGTCTGGGGCGCAGTTCAGAGGTGGCAGCTTGGACTGTTGAGGGTGTTGTGGTGGCAGCTCTACCCCTTTTTCCCTGGCTGGTGGCTGCTACAGTGTTGGGACTCTCTGGTGGGGCAGCCTATGGAGGCAGAGAAAGGTTTATGTGGGAAATGGTTAGCTGGCACCCTGGTGGGGTGGCAGACTGTTCGGGTGCTCCGTGTGGCACAAGCAGCAGTCCTCTGTGTGAAGGCAGTCCAGAAAATGAAATCGCTGCATGAGAGGATGTGCTGTTGGTTTCCATTATCAGGATGCAGAATTCCCTGGAAAGCCATTCTAGGCACTTGGCATCAGTGACTGGATGCCCAGAAGGTCTTCAGTGGTTCAATTCTTGCTAAGAACACCAATTTGTCTTGTAAGATCTTGAAGTGAAGAAAATGCTCCATGCATGCCAGCCACAAGTGTGTTCCAGGGTAGGATCCCCAAGGACCATTACACCATTGAGGAGGACGTCAAGAGGCCTGCCTGGTGAAGACTGTCTACAAAGGCCTGCAGGTGAATTTGGCAAGGCCAGGCAGGTGAAGATCTACATC
The DNA here is from genome assembly GCA_016271365.2 of Neoceratodus forsteri. Lineage (NCBI taxonomy): Eukaryota > Metazoa > Chordata > Ceratodontiformes > Ceratodontidae > Neoceratodus > Neoceratodus forsteri. The sequence continues at coordinate 430,722,122 of CM057452.1, forward strand.
ATCCCGACAGTATATCACCCCTGCATCGTCTGGTGGTCAGAGGGCACCACTGATGGAGCTAATCCATCATCTGCAACACCTGAAGGAATCCAGGTACTGTTTTCCTGTTATTATTTCTGGACTGTGTTTTAGTGGTTGTACAGTGCCCCCCTCACCAGGACATTTGCCATCTGGATACCCCTAGACATGGGGGGGGGGGTGCTTACAAATAGGTAAATGATCTTTTGCCAGGTTTAGTTATATATGACTTTTCAATGAATCTCATTTTGCCTTGCAAGATTTGTCTTTCTGGACTCCTATAATTTTTCTTCCAGCCAAGGTTGAGGCTTTATTTTTAAAATGTTGCATGATAACTTCGGTATATTACTGTTCTTTCCTCTTGCAGAAGAATTGTAAGACCCATATATAGCTCATAATGAGTGTGCTTACATGTAGGTGATACTTAAGCAATAAGGCACAACAAGGTGTGTGTTATTGTGTAATAACATCACTCCTGGGGTGGGATGAAGCACAAGGCGAAGCCGGGTACCGCCACATTTGTACTCGGCTCGCTGGGTTGGGTGCAGAGGTTACTAAACTCTGAGACAAACTGGGAAAGCTGCAGAGAACCTTCTGCCTCACTCAGGGCCCACCAAGTCTGCCATTGCTCTCCTAGAAGATGCCTAGACAGAGAAACTGGACAATAGTGGGCTCTGGGAAGGAGCGGGTGGAGGGAAGGTTACACATTCCTCAGGCTGAACCTTGCAGAATTCTTTTGCTGTACTAGCAGGACAGAGCAATCGGAAGGAGGCACCTGTAGCAGTGGGAAGGGAGAAAGTGGGGGTCCTCAGAAGGGGAGGCTCCAAGGAAGGAGGGTTCTGAAAGAACTCCTAAAACTGAAGGTGGACAAAGCAATGGGGCCAGATGGAATTCACCACAGAATTCTAAAAGAATTATGCAGAGAACTAGTGACACCACTGACTACCCTTTTTAACAAATCAGGGAGGATGGTGTGGTATATGAGGACTGGAAGTAGGCTGATGTGATTCCCCTTCACAAAAGTGGGACCAAAAGATAGAGGCAGGAAACTAAAGACCTGTCAGTTTGACCTCTGTGGTAGGGAAAGTGATGGAATCACTTCTGAAGGGAAGAATTGTTGAGTACCTAGAGGCCAGTGGGGCAGAGGACCCAAGGCAGCATGGGTTCACAGCGGGAAGGTCATGTCAGGCGAATCTAATTGATTTCTTTGACTGCGTTAGCAAAGTAGTAGACCAGGGAGGGGCTGTGGACATGGCCTACCTAGACTTTAGCAAGGCATTTGGCACAGTCCCACACAAAAGATTAGTAGTCAAATTAACCAGCCTGGGAGTGGGTCCCAGGGTGGTAGCCTGGGTAAAACATTGGCTGAACAACAGGATACAGAAGATAATTGTAAATGGAGTCCACTCTGAAGAAAGAGGGGTTACTAGTGGGGTACAACAGGGTTCAGTACTGGGTCCAGTCCTTTTTAATGTCTTTATAAGTGACATTGCAGAGGGACTGGAAGGAAAAGTATGTCTCTTTGCAGATGACACAAAGATCTGCAACAGGGTTGATTCACAAGGAGGCATGGAAAGGATGAGAAGGGACTTGGCAAGGTTGGAGGAATGGTCAGAAGTATGGCAGCTTGGATTCAATGCAAATAAGTGCAAAGTAATGCACCGGAAACAAAACCCAGGGAAAGATTACACAATGGGGGAGGTAGTAACAACAACAAAATGGAAGGGACCTAGGGGTAATCATATCAGATGACCTTAAGGTTGGCAAGCAATATGAGAAGGCGGTAGGGAGGCTGGGGATACTGGGATGTATAGGGAGGCATCACCAGCAGAAAACAAGAAGTTAGTTATCCCTGTACAGACAGTTGGTGAGACCCCATCTGTAGTACTGCGTCCTGGGAGACCCCATCTCCGAAGGACATAGACAGGATGGAGGCAGTTCAGAGGAGGGCAACTAAAATGGTGCAGGGTCTGCAAGAGAAGCCATACTGAGGAGAGACTAAAGGAGCTTAATATGTATACCCTTGAGGAAAGGAGGAGGGGGACATGATAGAAACGCTAAGTACCTCAATGGAATCAACAAAGTCCACAGGGTAACATCTTTCAGAAAAAGAGATGTGCAAGAACAAGGGGACACAATTTAAAGGTGGGGGGGGGATGGCTCAGGGGCAATGTGAGGAAGTATTTTTCATAGAGAGGGTGGTGGATGCATGGAACAGTCTTCCTGGGGAGGTTGTGGGGTCTAAAACTGTGGGAGAATTCAAGAATGCATGGGACAGACATAAGGCAATTTTTGTGGGGGGTAGGAAGAAATAGGCTGTTGGTGAAATAGGATCTGCAGCTTATCCTATAGGTAGGGAAATGGGCAGACTAGGTGGGCCAAGCAATCCTTATCTGCCATCAAAGTCTATGTTTCTACGAGTAAAGAACTGCTATCTGTTATGAGTCAGAGGTCATGCCAGGCAGGTGGGATACAGCATCAATGGAGAACACTGGTATTTTGTTGAGTACTACTGCTGCAGATAGATACATGCTACTGGGTCATCCGAACTGCTGCACCATGTGTTTCTTCCAGTTTAGGAAGAGAGCGAGTGTGACAGTTGCAGCATCAATTTCAACAAGGTCCTAAAGTTACCTCAATAAATTTCATACCCTGTCCCAACTAAAAGGAATACTGGAATTGTGAGCTGCATACTCCGTATTATCTGACACAACTCCTACTTCCCCATAGATGGATTTACAGTAACAGCTTCAAGTAACCCTCCAGTTCCGAGTACATCATTATTTGGTTGACTAGTTTTAGAGCTGGCAATGTGCTCGCTAGCAAACAAAAGTTAGCTGTCTCTCTCTGTTGAAGGAGGAAGGAGGATGGGGGGGGCATATAATTTATAGTGGTGTTGCCACTTGATTATTGCATTCGGCTGCTAGGGCACTGAAGTCAGTGACTGACCCATCCTTTGACTGTGGGCGATCAGGAGCAATAAACTCTCCATTCCAGGGTGAGCCTGGCTCCCCGGTGCCTGTCACCTGCCACCAGACACTCGCCCACCTCCCTGTCCGGTCATGGCTGTGACAACCTCGCGGAAGGTATGGTACCCGTATCAATTAGTACTGGCAGCCCACATGTGGTGATGGTAAAGAAAATAAGACACAAAAAAAAGAGAAAAACAGTGGCGGCACCAGCAGCTCTTCATCGCCAATATGGCTGCCCAGCTCTGACCTAAACGAGAAATCACCCTGGCTGGGTGTCTTTGTGTGTTTCACCTCTGTAACCCTAAAGGGAGGCAGAAAACTAACAGAGTCGCAGAACGAGATAGAAGACTGGCAAAAAAGGCATGGCAGATGAGATGGACTTACACGTGAGGGCAGCTGCTTTAGTTCCTGCTGCTTTCTCCAGGGCATTTTCCCCCTTTCACATTCTCCTACTTGGTTATAGGAGATCAAATAAAATAAAACAGCTTTTTGGGTGAAAGTGTGTAGCTGGTTTATTGTTTGTGTTGTTTGGGGGCAGCTGTCGGCTGGAGTCGGTGTCACTGGCTGGGAGTAGCTATGGAGAGAGACTGAGGTGTGCTGTAGCTGCAGAGCGGTGGTGTCCATGGCTGCTCTCTGGGTGTCTCTGAGCCCTAACTAACACTAATGCAGGAATAAAAGGGCAGCGATGGCAGCAGCAGCAATAACAGCAGAACGCAGTCTGGCTGCCATAAAAATGGTCTTGAAAAGTCCCTTTAGTACTTTCTGTGGAAGAGGGGTGAAAGAAATGAAGCGCTCTCTCATTAGAGTGGTTGATTTCTTTCCACTGCACAAAGTGCCACATCAGCAAGCAGAACTAGTGCCATGACCAGAGTGCCTGGTCATTGGTCTACACTGCCAAGCCCATTGCAGTTTCAGCTGTAATTGGCTCGACACTGACACACCTTTAAAATGCTGTTCGTAGCAAAAAGTTCCTTGCACAAGAGCAAGTAAACAAAAAAATAAACTGTTATGTTTCTCTAGGAAAGTGGCCAAGGTGGAGAAGGAAAAATGGGTGGTATTCAAGAGATAAAAGGAAATGCAGAGGGAGGAAGACAGGGAAGTATACCAAGTAAAACAGAGGGGAGCAGGGTGGCCCGCTGGCACAGAGGCACGGTTGTTGTCTGCGGTGCCACCGACCTGGGTTTGGAAACAGACTCAGGAGTCAGAGGGCCTGCAAGGGAGAGTAGGATTGAGCATCCAGTGGACTGCCCTCCTACTCTGGGGGAGTTGGGGTTGAGTGTCCGACGCATGATGGACCCCTGGCAGAGGCCGGCAGTTCCGTGGTGGTCGGCACCTGCATGTTTGGGGGAGGGGAAGACGCGGGTTGTCATTGCACTACAAAATGCCGGCCTCCGCTAATGAGCCGGCTCCATTGCCATCCCCTCTAGCCACAGAGTTCACAATCGGCGGCCCCACTCGGAGTGAAGTCCAGTATGAGGGGTGACTGCGGAGCTTGGAGAGCCCGTTGGGGCTGGGGAGCCGGCAACAAACAAAAAAAAAACAGCAGGAAAGGCAGCGAAGGGAGCAAAGGCATAGACAGAAGAAAGGATAGCTAAGGAGGTAGCTAAAGGGGATAAGACTTTCTTTCAGCTAAATAAGTGAGAAGAGGAATGTATGGGGAGAGACAGTGAGGATAAGGAGGGCAACTTAGGGGACTGCACAGGAGAGGACCAAGAAAAGGCAAACATCCTGAACAGGTACTTCTGCTCAGTCTTCACAGTGGAGGGAGGGGGATGGACCACCAAGGAGCAGCAGAAACAAAGAGAGGGGAGGTGGACACAAGTCAATTTTCAGAGGCAAGAGTACTGTAATGACTTGCAGTTCTGAAAATGGACTACACCCAAGGGTAATAAAGGAACTCAGGGAGGTGCTAGCTGCTCCACTGATGGCCTTATTCAACAGCTATCTGGAAACAGGCATGGTTCAGGAGGACTGGAGGAGAGCAGACATGGTGCCTCTACTCAAAAGTGGCAGGATGGAGGTGACTAGCAACTATAGGCCCGTTAATATCACCTCAGTGGTGGGGAAATTATTGGAAATCCTGTTAAATGAAAGGTTGGTAATTTTGAATCCAATGGGCTGCAAAAAACACAGGCCACATGGATTCATGGGGAGGGAGTCATGCCAGGTGAATCTCATTGATTTCTTTGACTGGGTGACCAGGGAAATAGATCAGGGGAGGGCAGTGGATGTGGCCTGTCTGGTATTCAGCAAGGTCATCAACACTGTACTGCACAGGACACTGATAAAGACACTGAGCAGTTAGGTGAGGCACCCAAAGTGGTGAATTGGGTTAAAAACTGGTTAACAGATAGGAAACATAAGGTGGTGGTTAACGGCACTCACCCAAATTATGGGAGAGTGACCAGTGGGGTGTGACAGGGCTCAGTACTGGGACCGATTCTCTCCAACGTCTTCATAAGTGACATTGCAGCAGAACTGGAAGGGAAGGTATGCCTTCTTGCAGATGATGCCAAAATCTGTAATAGGGTGGACACTCAAGAGGGGATGGAGAAAATGCGTAGGGATCTTGGGAAACTTGAGGAGTGGTCAAGAGCATAGCAGTTAGGGTTCAGTGCCAAAAAGTGCAAAATCATGCATCTAGGACATAGGAACCCAAGAGCAGAGTATAGGATGTGGGAAGGTACTGGCAGTTACTAACAGGACCCCTTGGGGTTATCATATCTGATGGCATCAAAGTGGCAAGGTAGTATGACAAAGCCGTGGCTAGGCCATTGGGATGTGGGGTGCATAGGGAGAGGTATCTTCAGCAGGAATAGGGAGGCGGTGTTGCCACTGTATCGCTTGCTGGTGAGACCCTATTTGGAGTATAGTGTCCAGTTCTGGAGGCCGCACCTCAGAAAGGACATAGACATAGACAGTGTGGAGGCAGTCCAGAAGAGGACAACTAAAATGTGCTGGGGGTGCACCAAAAGCCTTATGAGAAGAGACTGAGGGATCTTAACATGTTTCCCCCTGAAGATAGAAGAGTGAGAATGGTCATGTTAGTGACCTACAATACAAGTACCTCGATCAGGTCTCTTGGTACGATCACTGCATTGTGGGGTTCACATTTGGGCATCCCCCGTGGAAATGGTCAGCTACCTCCCTTTATGGGGGTTAGATCCAGAAGGACTTTTGACATTGGCTGGCCTATCTAGAGTTGAGGCAGCTTGTGTGATTCTCTCCAATGAGGCGGTGGCCACCTGTAATATGGTGGTGTTCGAAGCACTGGACGCCATCGCTCCGGTTCGTATATAACCCAGATCCTCTTACTTGAGAGCCCCTTGGTTTGATGGGGATCTCAAGGTGATGAAGATCAACGGTTGGAAGTTGGAGCATTGTTGGTGGAAGACCTGGCTGGAGAGTGACAAACTGGTCCTGCGTGCCCACCATGGTGAGTACCAGGAAGCAATCTCCTGTAAGAAGGCAGAATTCCTGTCCAGGGAGATTGCGGCAGGGAGGAACAGTCCTGCTCAGCTTTTTCAGACTGTGGATTGGCTCCTTCATCCAGCCTGTCTACAGACGAAGAAGATCTTTTCATCCACCTTGTGTGAAGAGTTTGCTCTGTTCTTCTCTGGCAGTGTGTCGCCCATCCAGTCGGGGATTCTGTCGGGGGGCTTACGCCTGGCAGTGGCCAGACTGGTGGGAGCAGAGGCTTTCTGCCTGTCTTGAAGGAGTTTAGGCTAGTGGAGGTGCTGGACATGACTGGGGTGATTTTAGAGCTGAAGCACGCATTTTGTGAACTGGACCCAGCCCTGACGCATTTCTTGATGGGATGTGCCGAGGCTGTTGGCCCAGCATTCGCTAGGATTACCAGGTGTTTGATGGTGGAGGTGGTGTTCCCAGTGGCCTTGTAAGAGGCGCTGGTGAGACCCCTCCTAAAGAAATCTTCCCTCGACCCAGACGTCCTGGTGAATTACCATCCTAACTCCTACCTCCCTTTTTTAAGCAAGGTTGTCAAGAAATTGGTGGCTAATCAGCTCAAGGATTGTCTCGTGATCTATGACATCTATGAGCCATTTCAGTTGGGTTTTCAGGCTAGACACAGTACAGAAATGGCACTAGTGAGGGTGCAAAATGATCTACTCAGGGCTAGAGACAGAGGAGTCAGGTCAGTGCTTGTACTTCTTGATCTGTCTTCACCCTTTGACACTATGGACCACGTTGTGCTTCTTGATTGGCTCTGTGAGTTTTGTGAACTCGCTGGTACCAGATGGTTTGAGCCCTATCTTGGATGGGGTGCAGTGGGTAGTGATGGGGAATTTCTCCTCCTCTCCAATGCCTTTGTCATGTGGAGTTCTGCAGGGCTCAATCTTGTCGACGATGCTGTTTGCGGTGTATATGCTGCCCCTGGGTGAGATCATTCAGCAATACAGCATGGAGTTTCACTGCCACGCAGATGATACCCAGCTGTATTTGTAATTTGCTCCCAGAACATCTGGTGCCATTGATGTGCTTAATATCTGTCGGCTAAAATCAGTGACTGGATGACTTCCAGCTGGCTGAGACTTAACCCGGATAAGACAGAGGTGCTGGGGGTTAAGCCAAGTCACGTGCATGATGGATTGCTGCCTGGAGCAGACACAGGTCTTTTCCTGGGGACTGCTCTGTTGGTTGCCTCCACAAGGGTGCATAATCTAAGTGTGATCCTGGACAGCAGGCTGACCTTTGAAGATCAAGTGTCGTCTGTTGTTAAGAGTGGTTTCTACCACTTATGGAACATCGCCAGGATCAAGTCTCTCATTCCGCCAAGGATCTACCAACCCTAGTACATGCCTTTGTTACATCCAGGCTCAACTACTGCAATGCTCTTTACTTCAGAGTCGCAGGAGGGACCCTCTGCAGGTTGCAGTTAGTGAAGAGCGTGGCGGCCTGGTTACTGATGGGCCTACCCAGGTCATGTCATGTGACCCCAGTCCTGTGTGCTCTGCACTGGCTGCCGGTCAGGTGGAGGGTTCTTTTCAAGGTGGGCTTGCTCACCTATAAGGCCCTATATGGACTGGGTCCTGGCTACCTGTCGGAGCTCCTGACACCTGTGGCCTCTGTTCACTCCCTTTGCTTCTCTTTGAAGGGCCTCCTGGGTGTTCCCAGGGTTCAGCTCAGGACTTCTGGTGATCAAGCTTTCAGTGTCTCTAGGCAGTCCTGTGGAACGCGTTTCCACTTGCAGTCCAAGAGGCCCCTTCGATTGGTGTTTTTAAGCAGAGGCTTAAGGCCCATCTATTCTGCTAGGTGTTTACTGAATAACATATTCGAACCCTGTTTTTATTATAGTTAATTTTAGTTATTGAGTATTGATTTTATCCTCTGCTTCTTCTAAGAGTATTTGTATGGACTTTGTTGTATTGTGTACAGCACCCAGAGCCTCTGGGATTGGGCACCTTAAAAATTGAATTTGCTTTGCCTTTCCTTGTCTTACAGGGTTAACTGGGTGCAGAAGGGGAGTCTCTTTCAAATGAGAAAGAGCATCATGACCTGAGAGCATGCACTGAAGCTGGGGGTTAAGAGGGATGTGAGGAAATAATATTTCACTGAAAGAGTTGTAGACACTTGGAACAGACTGCAAATAGAAGTGGTGGAGGTAAAAACAGGAGGTTTCAAGCATGCATAGGATAGACATAGAGAAATATTAGTAAGTAGGCAGGGAAGAGGGAGGGTTGTTGGAGACAGTTAGGGTCTGGAGAGAGAGACTAGGCAAGGGACCATCTGGGCAGACTGTTTGAGTCAAGCGGTCCTTTTCTGCCAACAGTGTTTTCTATGCTTCACTACCTCACCTATTCATTTCTTCTGCAGTACGACCAGCACAAAGCAAGAAATGTTTTAATTTGTTTAATAAGTCACACTCAAAATTTATTACAGAGATATCTAAAACTTCCGGATATATAATACCAACAGTCTCTTGGATTTCAGAATTACCAATTTTAAATGAATGGCTCTCCATTTCAGGTATTGTTCTGCCTCAATTAAATGCAGTATCTCAAACCTTTGAATATTATTTTTTCAAATACTTCTAGACTGATTTGTAAACAGCCAGCAATTACACTGTATCCCTTTGAACTATTTTCAGATAAATGTGTTTAAAGCTGGATATAACAAAAAGGAGTGTTACTGTGGCTGTGTGTTTTTGTAATAATGAGGAGAAAGATAATGTATACCATATTCTGTTACTTGCACTTTATTAACCCAAGAAAGAACTTTGTATCTGGCAGACATTTTAGCCACTAAAAATGAAACAAGAAAAAAAAAACTGCCTGTGATGTTTATGAAAACCGATGATCTAAGGTTTATTTGTAAACTGATATCATTTTAAAAAGCTGTTGAGAAAAAGAGCTACTTTAAAGTTTGCACATGTACATGCACGTCAAACATTTTGTTACAATACCAGCTTTGAGAGGTGTGTCACTCTCAGGTCCAATGCATCTCAGGCTGCAGTTGGCTCGACAGTGACAGGTAAAGGATCAACCAGGCTGATCATGACAGTATTCTCTGCTTACGGGGCAGAAACTTCATGTCGATGAAAGCAGTGAGCTGATCCAATCACAGAGTGGCTTGATCCTTTCATCTGCATGACACCACCCAGCAAGCAGCTGCTTCTTCTGAGCTCCACTGGGACGTATCGGAAAACAGTGTAAGTTTGGTTAATGGCTTTTTCATGCATTTCGAACTTCTGCTTATAACTTTGCCATTTATTAGTACTTTTATCCCAATTTTTCAACATGGACATTTTTACTCCACCTCATGCACCAGGTAGGTAAAACTTTTCAAATCTCTCCCAAAACATGTTTTCACAGTCGTTCTGCAAAATCACTTTTTAGAAGGGATTTACAAAATTTCAACTGTTTTGATCATAAGCTGGGGTAATAAAGTATGCTGAAAATTTGGGGTTAAAATCTCAAAAATTAACAAAGTTATGAAGCAACATTGGAATTCTTTAACATTTTCTTATAATGTTGCTATTTTTCTGGATTTTGTCCCTGAATTTTCTTTCTTTTTTTTTTTTTACTTTCTGTTTATCCCCCTCTTCTGCACCGGCACTGTCACCCAACTGCAGTGCCCCGCTGCCTCATCCCACTGGAGACCCCCATGGAGCCTTAGCTTACCCCCCAGGTGGGAACACGATGGGGGGCTCCCCCTTAACCCCCTCCCCAGGGGAATCAAGTCATCATCAGGTCTCCAGGCAAGCCACAGCACTGTCAGGTGAGGGCCTACTATTAGGCCCTTGTATCGGTGTCATGCTGGGAGAGACATTTTCTGGTGCATGCCCTCCCTAGAGCGTGATGTACCTTGACACCAAGGCTTACACTGGCATCCATCACACCTTCCCCTCATAGTATGGGCTCAGGGCTGCGATACCTCTGGCCGCTGCCAGAGGTCAAACCCTCCCTGAGTCAAATGTATCCCCTCTCCCCCCGGAGGAGCTGAGCAGCCCTTCAGATGCTCAAGCATCCTCCCCCCGGCCGTCTCTCTGACTCCTGGGTCTGCTCCCAAACCTGTGTCATTGGCGTCGCAAGTGAAAATCTGATTGTTGCACCGGCAGGCCAGCTTCTCCCTGTATTTTCAACATAGCCTTTCTCTTCCCTCTTATCTTACCTTTCTCCTCTCCCCAATTCTTCCCACTACAACCTTTGTAACTCTGGTTTCTGCACCCTCGCACTCCCCACTAAGACATCCTCAGCTGGCCAGGCTGCCTTCTCCTACTGCTTCCCCAAACTATGAAGTTTTCTCCCCCTCTCCATCTGCTCTGCTTCTTCATTATGGTCTCTCTCCTCTCTCCTCCTTAAGTTATCTTCTCATACCTGCCACTGCCCCTGACCCCCACTTAATCTACCTTCCACTCTTTCCACTCCTTCCACTCCCTCCTCTTCTCCCTCACCTTGTCTTTTACCTTCTCTACTCTAAGTCCTTGCCCTATATCCTGCTGCCAATCCATGTTTCCTCTACTCCAAATAGACTATTTTGGTTAGCTTAGTTACTATTTGCCTGCATCTCTGGACTGTGCACCTGCTCCATCCTTCTGCTTGTCTTCATGATGCACCCTGCTATTATTTTCTCTCTGTGCCAATGTACATAATTTGTTTAATTGCCTGGTTATTGCTTATTTACTCTATGTATTCAGTTCTAATTGTTTCTGTCTCTCCCATACCGGTTCCCCCCAGGATGCATCTGGAGATGAGTTGTTACCAGCTCAGTATGTCTTTCCTGGTGAAACTTTTAAATAAATACATGGCAAAGTGGTTCACAGATTACCTGGGTGGTAGAACCCAATTAGTCAAGTGCAGAACCTCACTATCTATCTGGAAGCATGGTAGAAAGCCAACACTGCCACAGCGACATGACCGCAGAGCCGGCGGCAAACACGAATGCAGGGAGAGTGCACAGGCACAGAAGTGACACACCCTCACAGCATCAGCAGGTGCAACGCCGGTGCCTACAAAACACACCAGCGCACCTGCACCTGTCATTCATGGACTGAATCCGAAATGTCCGTGGAATACGTGGACAGTGCCAAGGGGCACAATCTCCTGGTGGCAGGAGGAAACACCTATCAGAGGGAGTGAACACAACGGGACTGGGCCTACTGGAAATGCTGCGAGTATGCAGCTGGTGGATGCCATGGCTGGGCGCTAACAGTGGCAGGGGGCCCACTGACACTGACCGGCATGCACGACCATGTGCCAGACACCACAGCCATTGGTGTACACCGGGTGTGGGCCGCAGTGTGGCAGTGGGCAAGGGACACAGTTGAGAGCAGCCAGCAAATTGTGGTAGCATGCTGCTCGAGGATCAGTGAGGCCTGGGAGGTAGTCTACCGTCGGTACCACTGCTAAAGTGGTTGGCACAGCAGGTTAGGAGGCATAGCAGGATTGCACCCATGAATCCAAAGACACTAGCTGACCTGTCCATTCCAAAGGAATACCGCAGAACCCATGGAGGTGAGCCCTCCTACTGTATGACTCGGGGCAGGGGGAGGGGGGCAACGCCGATTACAGGTTCCTACTATTCAGTACCAGTAGGAACCTGGACTTTCTGGCCCGCAGTCCTGCCTGGCTAGGGGATGGCACCTTCAAGTGCTGCCCAAGACTGTTCACCCAGCTCTACACTGTACATGGGGTGGACAGGGCCACAGTGTTGCCCACCGTGTATGTCCTAATGTCAAAGAGAACCATAGCAGCATACAAGGTGGTCTTTGAGAAGGTGGCCAAGCTGTGCCCAGTGGGAGGCCCCAGACACATGCTCTTCGACTATGAACAGGCAGCACACAGGACCGTCAGGGCAGTGCTGCCCCAGATGGAGGTGCACAGGTACTTTTTTCACCTGTGCCAGTGCGTGTGGAGGCAAGTACAGCAGCATGGAGGACTGGCATACAGGTACAGCACAGATGATGTGTGCGCTATGCATCTCAGAATGCTGCCCGCCATCACCTTTGTTCCCCTGGGTGATGTGTGCAGAGCCTACGAGGAGCTCCGCGGGTGGGAGTACTTCAGGGAGCATGCGGAAGAACTGGTCCCCATCCTTGACTATTTTGAGGATACCTGGCTGGGCAGGCCTGTGCGCAGTGAGCACTGCCGCAAGCCACTGTTCCCCATCACTGTGTGGAACTGCCATGCCGCTGTTCTGGAGGGGATGCTGCACGCCAACAATGCCATAGAGGGCTGGCACAGGGCGTTCAATGCCCTATTGGGTGCGGCACACCCCTCCATGTGGAGATTTCTGGATGTACTGTGTGATGAACAGTGGCTGACTGAGGTGAAGTAGCAGCAGGCACTGTCTGGCCAGGTCATGGGGTGCAGCTGTTGGCGGTAGAGGGAGAGTGTCTGGCGTATTACGGACCTAGTCACCCACTATGGCACCCAGAGCCGCAGGGACTACCTGGTGGGGCTAGCCCTGAACATTATCCTGCAGGTATGAGTCCCGGGGTGTGGGAGGGCTGATGCCATATCTGCACCTTCCATGCGGCCTCATTCCTTGCTCTGTTATCCCTTCTCCAGGAGCCCTGTTCCGGGTTGTTTGCCAGTGTACCCCCCCCACTGGTCCTGACACCACCACTGCCATGCGAGGTGTTTCCCTGTTTCCGGCTTCATTCAGGCTCCCCTCCCTGTACCACCTCTGCTGTGTGGTACACTGGCCTCAGTCCCCTTCCCTGCACTGGATGCTGGCTCCTGCCTACCCCCTATCTTGTCCTGCTGCTACTCGTCAGTGCTTCCATGGCTGGGGGGGGGGCTCGCCATCATGTCCTGCTGTGTGATGTTTGCCCGGTGTCAGCGCTGGGTCATTCTGCAGCCAATCATGAATGTGGCCTTTGGGGTGCGTACTGTGGTGGCTGCGGCAGTGCTACGGGCATCGGGATCCTGGGCGTCGGGCTCCTTTACATCGTTTCCCTGGTGTCACTGTGGGGGCTGTTGGCAGCTGTCCTATGGTGCTTCCCACTATCTGATATTAGGCCCGTGAATACTCATGTCCCACATGGATCCATCCCTGGGCCTCTTCTTTTTAGCCCATTTATCAATCAATTACCCTCAGTATGTACTGTAAGTCCACCAACATTATTCTATAAGCAGATGATGCTGTCTTTTTCTCCTCTGATCGGTACATTGATCACATTAGGCAGAGTCTACAGGACAACATTATGATCATGCAGTCCTGGTTCACTAGCAACCTATTGGTGCTGAACAACAAAAAAATGAGCAGTATATTATTTGATAAATGCAGTAGTCAACTTGCTACTGGCCTCAGTATCTCTACACTAGCAGGTGACCCCATTGAGCAGCTACAAGCCTTTAAGTATCTCGGCCTGACCCTCGATAGTGCCTTGACATTCGCTGATCATGTGGGCCATTTGGTAAAAACAGTAAATTCCAGAATAGGATTTCTCTATTGACATGGAAGCAGCCTGCTACCTGAGGTTAAAAAAGTGCTTGTTCAAAGCCTTATAATTAGCATCACTGACTATGGCCTTGTGGTCTACAGGTCTGCGAATGATGGGACACTAAAACAGGTGAGAGGGCTGCTAAACAGTGCTTGTCACTTTGCACCTGATGCTAAACGAGACATGCATACATACGATGTCTACTCCAGGCTGAATCTGTTAACTCTAAATCTGAGACTTCCCTACAACACACTTCTCGTAGACTTCCAAGCACTTGGCAGAAGACACCAGGAGAAAGGACTGCTGTATGACTGGACTTCTCTGCTGGGACTATATTGCCCTCCTTCCCACCCAAAGCTAGTTCTATTTTTATAGGCACAGGATTTGACTGACAACAGGAACTTCCTGTTTGGGAGCAGGAAGTGAGTGATCACAGAACCACCAAAGACCCACCATCCTAGAAGGGCAGGATTAGCTCTTCGGCCCCCTCTAGCTGCTGGAGGTCTGCCTCTGAGCAAGTAAGTGGTCCACTGAGAAATATAGGATATTCTTGTCTCAGAACAGGACAATCAGGAGCTTAAAGGGCACACAGGCAGAAAGTAAGGAGAGAGAGAGAAAAAAAAACAGAGGAAAGAGTAAGGATTGAAAACAGTTAAGGGGCCAGAAATAAGACATGACTGGAGTGGTGCAGTGCAGTGGCTGTGGAGCAGCAGTCTTCCTGGAGACGTTCTGGAGGATGCGGTGTTGTCCCATCTGCAGGCACCTCTCTGGGCTGAGGGAGGAGGTTGCTCATCTCCAGGCTGAGTTGACCAGGATTTGTGGGACCTCCTCTTCCATCCAGGGACCACCAGTGCCACTGCCGTTGCCTCAGAGGTTGCCAAGAAAGAGAAGCGGTTGGACCACAGTGGGCTCAGGGAGCGGGAGGGTGAGGGTGATGGAACAGAGGTGCATCCCTCCAGTTGTACCTCTCCACAATTCCTATGCCATTCTGGCAAAGTGTGGTTCCTCTATGGAGGCACCCGCAGTGGAGACCAAGGAGGATGCTGGGAACCTCCACAAAGGAGACCCACAGGAGGGTGGCAGGGGACCCTGCAGGGGAAGGAAACAACTCCTGGTGGGGAACTCCATTGTTAGGAAGGTAGAACTGGGGGAGGAAGGGAGAGGGAGGTAGGTGCCTGCCTGGTGCCATGGCTTGATGGACAGGAGCGAATCCTCAGGATTGCTGGAGCAGCTGCACAGGGAGGGAGCTGGATGTCATTGTCCACCTAGGGACAAATGACCTGGCTAAGAAAGGGATTAGAGAAGTGCAGGAAGAGTTTGTGGAATTGGGGAGGGGCCTTAGTCAAGTAGCATGCACGGTAACCTTCTCGGAGGTGCTGCCCATCTATGGCATAGGAGAGGTTAGGGTGTTCTGCACCATGGGGATTCAATCAGTGGTTGAAAAACTGGTGTGGAGCTCAGGGATTTGGCTTCATTGGGGACTGGGGTCCACCTGGAGTGATGCAAGCCTATACAGCATGATGGGCTGCATCTGTCCGGGAGGGGAACCAGGATCCTAGGTGATAGGTTTAAATGCTTCATTGGCAAGCTTTTTAAACTAGCCAAGGGGAGGCACCGAAAGGAGCAGGGAAATCTAGCCCCCAAATAATCACGTAGTAAGTGCGGCAAACACCAACATAGAGGTGTCGATAGGGAGAAGGGCAGGGGTAAATGGAGAAAGTGACAAAGGCAAGAAGGACAGAGATGGGGCAAGGCCATCAGGAGATGGAGGGTAATGAGTACCAATGCCTGTAGTCTGGCCAACAAGCTCCCTGAGCGGGTGGCCTTGATGGAAGAAGGATGCCTGGATATTGTAGCAGTCACAGAAACATGGTACACAGAGAACCATGACTGGGATGTTAACATACCAGGGTACATAACCTACAGGAGAGACAGGCAGGGAGAAGAGGGGAGGAGTAGCTCTCTATGTAAAGGAAGGATAAAAGCAACTGAACAAAAGAGTAAACCGGGAGGAGAGGAGGCACTGTGGGTCACCTTGGAGACTGGAAAGGCACCACAATCCGCACAGAGGTTGTGTACAGACCCCATGTCAGGGGAGGGAATGGACAAGGATATGATAGAGGGCATTCTAGAATGGCAGAGAAAGGGAGATACTACTGATGGGGGACCTGAATATGCCAGATGTTAACGGAGCACATTTGCTGCAGCCACATCCAAGAGCAGGGCCATTCTTGATGCCCTCACAGGTGGCAGGCACTAGACAGCTAGTTTCAGAACCCACTCATGAGGGAGCAATCTTAGACCTCGTGCTCTCAAACGGGGCAATGAGATTTCAGATCTAGAAGTGGGTTGCCATCTGGGACAAGTGACCATCAAACAGTGTGTGGTTCACGCGGAATCAGCCAAGAGTCAAGCCATACAAAAGTAAGGGTACTAGACTTTAGGAGAGCTGACTTTGGCAAGATGGGAGGTGCCTCAGAAAGCACTAGCAAACAGGCTAGAAGGAGGTGTGGAGCAACAATGGGGAATCATCAAAACTGCCATCACAGAGGTAACAAGCCTTGTGTGAAGCAAATAAACAAATCAAAATGAAAGAAAAAGCCACTATGGTTCTCAAAAGAGGTGGCTGTGAAAGTCTGGAAGAAAAAGACAGCATTCCGGAAGTACAAGGAAACACAGAAGGAGCAGGACAGAGAGCTGTACCAGTTAAGGCAGAAGGAAGCAGGGAGGGAAGTCAGAATAGCAAAGGCCCAAACTGAGGAAAAGATAGCCAACTCAGTTAAGAAGGGGGATAAAACCTTTTATAGGTACATCAGCGAGCTGAGAAAGACAAAGGGAGGGATAGTGAGGCTGAATAGAATGAACGGTGGGTGTGTGCAGAGGGACAGTGAAAAGCAGGGATACTGAACGAATATTTCTGCTCAGTATTCACAAAAGAGGAGGGGAAGTGCCTAATCCAATTAACAGAAGCACTCTTGATAGGGGGTCGATCCCAGTCCTTTCACAGAAGAAAGGGTTCTGCAAGAACTCCCTAAAATTGAAGGTGGACAAAGCAATGGGTCCTGATGGAATTCACCCAGAATTCTAAAAGAATTAAGGGAGGAACTAGTGAAACCACTGGCTACTCTTTTTAATAAATCATGGGAGGATGGTGTGGTACCCGAGGACTGGAGGAAGGCGGATGTGATTCCCCTTCACAAAAGTGGGACCAAGACAGAGGCAGGAAACTACAGACCTGTCTGTCTGACCTCTGTGGTAGGGAAAGTGATGGAGTCACTTCTGAAGGAAAGAATAGTTGAGTACCTAGAGGCCAGTGGAGCACAGGACCCAAGGCAGCATGGATTCACAGCGGGAAGGTCATGTCAGACGAATCTAATAGATTTCTTTGACTGGGTGACCAAAGTAGTAGACCAGGAGAGGGCTGTGGACATGGCCTACCTAGACCTTAGCAAGGCATTTGACACAGTCCCACACAAAAGATTAATAGTCAAATTAACCAGCCTGGGAGTGGGTCCCAGGGTGGTAGCCTGGGTAAACATTGGCTGCACAACAGGACACAGAAGGTAATTGTAAATGGAGTCCACTCTGAAGAAAGAGAGGTTACTAGTGGGGTACCGCAGGGTTCAGTATTGGGTCCAGTCCTTTTTAATGTCTCTATCAGTGACATTGCAGAGGGACTGGAAGGAAAAGTATGCCTTTTTGCAGATGACACAAAGATCTGCAACAGGGTTGATACACAAGGAGGCGTGGAAAGGATGAAAAGGGACTTGGCAAGGTTGGAGGAATGGTCAGAAGTATGGCAGCTAGGATTCAATGCAAAGAAGTGCAAAATAATGCACCTGGGAAACAAGAACCCAGGGGAAGAATACACAATGGGTGGGGAGGTAGTAACAACAACAAAAAAGGAAAGGGACCTGGGGGTAATCATATCAGATGACCTTAAGGTTAGCAAGCAATGTGAGAAGGCAGTAGGGAGGGCTGGGGGTATACTGGGATGTACAGGGAGAGGCATCAGCAGCAGAAAACAGGAAGTTGTTATCCCTCTGTACAGACAGTTGGTGAGACCCCATCTGGAGTACTGTGTCCAGTTCTGGAGACCCCATCTCTGCAAGGACATAGACAGGATAGAGGTAGTCCAGAGGAGGGCAACTAAAATGGTGCAGGGTCTGCAAGAGAAGCCGTATGAGGAGAGATTAAAGGAGCTTAATATGTATCCTTGAGGAAAGAAGGAGAGGGGGACATGATAGAAACTTTTAAGTACCTCAGTGGAATCAACAAAGTCCAGAGGATAGCATCTTTCAGAAAAGAGACTTGCAAGAACAAGGGACACAATTTAAAGATAGAAGGAGAGCGGTTCAGGGGCAATGTGAGGGTATTTTCACAGAGAAGGTAGTGGATGCATGGAACAGCCTTCCTGAGGAGGTCGTGGGGTCTAAAACTGTGGGAGAATTCAAGAATGCATGGGACAGACATAAGGCAATTCTTGTGGGGGATAGGAAGAAATAGGCTGTTGGTTAACTAGGATCTATGGCCTATCCTGTAGGTAGGGAAATGGGCAGACTAGATGGGCCAAGCGGTCCTTATCTGCCGTCAAAGTCTATGTTTCTATGTTTCATGGTGTGCTTTCCCAAGGCCTGCAAGCACTGTCTACTCTCATTGATAACCAGTACACCACCAGAGGTGTGGCAATTTGTACACTGCTGCTCCCTAGGAGGCAGACTGCAATGGAACAGAACTCTTTCACATACACGTTCGCCAAACTGTGGTATAGTCTGAACTGTGTTATTTTTTTCTTTTATTTTTACCAGGAGTTGGTCTGGGCACAGTCCTTTTTTAGCCACGCCTGACACAAAACATTTCAGGGTTATTAGGGAATGCAACTCTGTCAATGTATTTAAATCTAGGCTGCTCACCTTACTAAAGGACTTTGCACTCTGTAGATGCTTTAAATGAATGTTGTGTGTCTTGACAAGGTAAACATGTTTTGCTGCTCCTGTTATGCTAGATACCTATACCTGTTGTGCAAACATTATATTTCGCTGCTCACTATTACTGCTACAGTGTAGCTTTGAATAATCTCCTGCTCTGTGTCCACTTCTGTAATGTACATTAGTTGACTGTATTGTAACCATTCATTTATGTGTAACTGTTGTCTATGACTCAGAATCCTTTGAAAATGGGCATCCACCTAAAGGATTCTGTGTGAAGGAAATACATAAACAAACAAATAAATAAATACCCCACCTCATCAACAAGGCAGGTGTAATATTTCAAATCCCCTCCAAAACATTTTTTGTAGTCAATCTGTGAAATCACGTTTCAGATGGGATTTAAAAAAATCCACTTGTCTTTATCGTAAGGTAGGATCATAATAAGATCATGTTAACAATTTGCAGTCAAAAGCTCAAAAAACAACAGTGTTCTGAGAAACAATAGTATTCTAAGAAACACTTTAATTTTTTTTTATTTATTGTTTATTTGATTCTCGGAAATGCACCTTTTACGCAACAAGTGCTCTTTTCCAAAGGTTCCATGTCAGTTACAGTAAGGCACACTACATTCAGGGCACATAATAACATTTAAGGCCCATGACATTTAAGACACATAATCTAGCTCTTGGGGAGCTAGATTTTGTTCTTCAATGTTCATTCTTAGCTTTGCTATTTTACCAGATTGTGATCCTACATTTTCAGTATTGCCATTTGTGTACCCCACATCATGAACATACTCCCCAGAGTGCTGAAAGAGTTGGTGAAGGTCCTGACGGGGCCACTGGCAGACCTATTTATCACTTCTCTGGACACAGGGTGTGTACCAGAAGACTGGAGGATGACCCACGTGGTGCCCCTCCATAAAAGTGGCCCAAAGGATGAACCAGGCAATTACAGACTAGTAAGCCTCACATCCATTGTGGGGAAGCTAATGGAGACAATCCTGAAAGAGAGTCTGGTGACCTTTCTGGAAGGCAGCAGGCTCCAGGATGGTCACCAACATGGGTTTGTCTCAGGAAGATCCTGCCAGACCAACCTAGTTGAGTATTATGACTGGGTAACGAGGGAATTAGACAAGGGCCATGCAGTGGATGTCCTGTATTTGGACTTCAGCAAGGCCTTTGATTCAATGCCGCATGGAAGGTTGGGGGGACAACTGGAATACATGGAGTGGGGATTAAAATGGTGACCTGGATGGGGAACTGGCCGCAGGAGAGGCAGCAGAGGGTAATGGTGGTGGTGGGGGGACTCTAATCTCCAAGGGCTGTGATGAGTGGGGTTCCAGGGCCCAGTACTGGGCCGGTGCTGTTTGGGATATTCATAGCAGACATCTCACATGATATTAGGAATAAGATCCGTCTATTCGCTGATGATACCAAGTTGGGGCAGTGGTGGACGACATAGTAGGGTGGCAGATGCTACAGAACGACCTGACCAAACTGGAGGCGTGGTCAAAAACAGGGCAGTTGGGGTGCAATGCTAAAAAGTGCGAAGTACTGCACTATGGAGCAAAGAACCCAGGGAGAAGTTATCAGTTGGGAGGAGTTCAGCTTGGTTCCACCGAGGAGCAAAATGAGCTGGGGTGGTTATAATGGGGAATATGAACAACTCAGAGCAGTGCAGGATGGCAGCAGAAAAGGCCAACAGGATGCTGGGGTGTATTGCGAGAGGAATCTCCTCCCGGAGCAGGGAGGTGAGTCTGTCTCTCTACAGGTCACTGGTCAGGCCACACCTGGAGTACTGCATGCAGTACTGGTGCCCATATCTAAAGAAAGATGTCAGATTACTGGAAGGGGTACAGTGCAGAGCGACAAAGATGATCCAAGGATTGGAGGACAAACCATATGAGGAGAGTCTGAGGGAGTTGAATATGTACTCCCTGGAGGAGAGGGGGGAAGGAGATATGATTGAGACCTTTAAGTACTTAAAGGGGATTAACAAGACAGGTACTGAGGGGGTATTTAAGTTAAGGAGGGGAAGGGGGAGGAACACGAGAAGGCATGATCTTAGATTGGATGGGGAAGATATAGGAGAGAAATGAGGTGACACTTTTTCACAGAGAGGGTTGTGGCTAAATGGAACGCTCTGCCCGAAGAGGTGGTATCCTTTAAGACAGTGGGTAGTTTTAAAAGGGAATGGGGCAGGGTGAAAGGGGGTAATTGTGAGGGGAGGGAGGGTGGGGTAGCTGCACGGTAAGGGTGCTAGCTGCATATTTGAGCAGACTTGATAGACCATGTGGCCTGTTTCTGCTTGCAGATTCGTATGTTTGTATGTACGTATGTGTAATTTTTCAAATTCTGCTCAAAACATTTTTTCATACTTGTGCCACAAAATGACATTTTAGACATATTTCATAAATGAGACCTGTCATAGTCATATGGTAGTATAATAAAAAAGACTATTTTCAATATTTGGGGTCAAAATTGGAAAAACAAAACAAAATTCTGAACAAACCTTGACAATTTCAATGTTTTTTCATGATATTGCAAGATTTTTACTTTTTAACCCACATTTTCGACATACTCATGCTTTTTACTCCAATCAAATGAACATGGCAGGTGTCATGATCACATCCCTCTCCAAAGCCTGTTTTCACAGTCACTTCACAAAACAATGTTTTGGGGTTGCATTTCACAAATATGTCCATAAGCTGGAGCAAAACAAAACCTTGTATTTTGAAAATTCAAGGTCACGATCTAGGAAAACTACAACATTATCAATTAACCTCTCGATTTCCCAGTCATGACAATTTCATTATTGTCCACACGTTATTAATTTGTTAATGACTGCCTCTGCACTATCGGTGCCAAACACCTACACAGCAAATACAAGCAAGCAAACATTTGGCATTGACAAATGCTTGTTCTTTCTTGGGACAGATATGAATATTTGTTCCTTGCTGTTTTATATGTTTGTCTGTGCACTATTATTTTAGTGATTGTCATGACATTTAATTATGATGCTCAATAAATTTTGATGATGAAACTTCCAGCAATATAGATACATTAAAAAAAATGAGCCTTAGTATTTATTTGAATAAAAACCAACTGGATATTACTGCAGGTATTTTTACAATGCAGCATCTATAGGGTCCTTGCATTTTTTTAAAGCTTGCTTGTTAAATATTGGCAATTCATACAGGTGTTGGATATCTGTTGAACAATATTAGCACCAGCAGTTCTACAAACATGTTTAAGCAATATAGACAACTAGATTGATGGCCACATATGTAGCTGGTTTAGGGCAGATAAGGACTTTTATATATCCAGTCTTCCCTGTTCATCTACATAATTATACTGGTTCCTCCCTAATACTGACACATTGTAATCCTTTGCTCCCCTAACTACCCCTTTGTGTCTATCACATTGATCTTAAAGACTGATGTAGAATTAGCATTCATAACTTTTCAGGGTAGTCAGCTCTACTGGACCACCACCGTCTCAGTACAGAAAAACTTCCTTACGTCCTTTCTGAACTTTCCTCCTGCCAGTTTGAGGTTATGACCTCTGCTGTTTGTCTAACACTTTATTCTGAATAGCTTGTTGATGTCTACCCTGTTATATTCCCATGTATTTTGTAGGCCTCTATCATGTCCCCTCTCTCCTTCACACCTCCAACAGCTACATATTAAGGTCAGTCTCTTTAGCTAATTCTTGTTTTGCTGCCCTGTACCATTTTAGTCACCATTCACTGTTTTCTTTCAAATTTATCCTTATATTTTGTACTGTTGTCTGTTGTACTCTTGCATCTACTGTCTATTTGTCTGTATATAAATGCATTGTTACTTGACTTGTGTAATGCAGGTCCACCTTGTAAATGAGCTTGCTCAATGATGTTTGCCTGGATAAATAAAGAATTTGATTGATTGATTGATTGATTTTCTTAGTTGTGGATTCTAAGCTGCGTGCAGCACTCTAAATTTGGCCTTACCAGTGAACTGATTGTACTGTGGTAGGATTCCTTGTTAACTGTGGCTTACAAATCCTTGCCCGATACATCCAAGAAATCGGTTTGCTATCCCATACACTTTTTCACACTGACTGGAATTTCTCAGGTTACCGATTATCATTATGGCCAGAGCATGATGTTGGTTGTGAGAAAATTAATGGAAAACCTTCTAATATATAAACTGAGAAAGGAATTAGAAAACAATGACTTAAAACATTCAATGAAAGAGAATATGGTTTAATGCACTTAGGAACTAACAGCACCAAACAAGAGTACATGTTAAATGGTATTAAAATAAAGGATGTCAACAATTAAAGAAATGTAGGAGTCCTTAAAAGAAAACTACACCCTCATATCTGCAAAATTTTATTTGTTTCCATGCTAACATGCAACTCTTTTCATGTAACTGTTAGAGATGCATGCAACTGCGTTAGTCTGTTTTCACACTTCATACTAGGCCCTGTAACTGTTCTGGGAGGCTCCATTTGGTGGTTGTTGAAATCTCATTGTCCCTGACAGCTGCATTAGCATGTGAGGATTTGATGCATAATCAACCTTTAAACTCTCCAGTATGCATGTCTGCTTAATTAGTCTTCAAAGAAATGAGCTGCAAGAAGGTATGAAATACCACTTTTACCTGCAGTAAGCTTTGCAAACTATCTGAGCTGTAATGCTGGGTTTTTCCCTTTAAACTCCATTCAGTTTATGTGTTTTCAGAGAGTTTTTGCAGGGTATTTGTTCTTTCAGCATAGAGATACATGATATAAATGGTTGATCTGACATCATGTTCTCATATGCTAATGCAGTTCTCATAGACAATGAGATTTCAACAACCATGAAATGGAGACCCCCCAGGGCAGTCACAGGGGGCTACCATGAGCAGTGAAAACAAACTAAAGGTAACATATAGCCCTAATAGCTACAGGAAAAGAGCTGCCTGCTGACATGGAAACAAATTAAATTTTAAAGATATGATGATGTAATTTTCCTTTAATAACAAACTCAAGAGCAGGCAGCACCACAGACAAGGCAAACTAAATTCTAAATGCTTAAAAAAATGTGTTATCTGTAGATCAGAACAGGTTGTAGTTCCTCTGTATAGATACTAAACAAGATCTCAGTTGGATTTTTGCTCTTTTTTTGGAGTCCCTAATATAGAAGAAATATTGAATTATTGGAAAGAAAACAGCGTTAAGCCACTAAAATGATCCTGGGGACGAGCAACATAACTTATTAAGAATGGTTGGCCAAACTGGATTGGTTTACTTTGGAACAGAGACGATTAAAAGGAGATATGATCCAAACATAGAAGATAATATTGTGCAAGTAACTGATGAACAATGTAGGGAGGACAATTAAAAAACAACCCCTTAGCTTGCATTGTCATGACTATCAACAGACAGTCAAACATTACAGAAAGGAGGGTAGAAATCTTACTTCATACAATGAGTGGTGGCGGAGTTGAACAGCCTGCTTGATTGAATGGTAAATTCAAAATCAATAGAAATATTTAAAAGGAATCTAGATAATCATTGTAACTACCTTAATACCTTTTAGATGTATGTTGCACCTTCATAGTAGGTAATCTGGCTACATATTCTCAGTGTATGTAACTAATACCTAGTCATGCACTGTCTCTTCTGCTACATGTAATTGTCTGCACAATTGTTCTTGCTTACTTCTGATATGATATTGAATCAACTGACTGTGATTAACTCCAGGTCACTCCTGAAAAAGAGACACTAGTTTCAGTGAGCCAACCAGGTCAACAAAATTGAATGAATAAACAAATAAATAAATAATACATGCCAGATGATGTACTACAAGGCTAATACCACTGAGAAGTGGGGGATGGTTAAAATGGGCAGATTGCCTTCTTTCATCTTCAATTCTAGTATAGATCTTAGCATATACCTTCTTCCCCATGTAAGGATTCCACCTCAGCTCCAAGCATGTTGTACTTTACTTGTGAATTACACTTGACAGAAAATTGTATGCCTGTTCTTTACCTGGCTGTGATAGGTAGCAAGATAAATATACCCCTAGATAATTCTAACACAGAGCTAACATTAAGTCACTAGAAAGCTGGTTCCCCAACAACAAACTTTTCCTCAGTTACAAAAAAAACAAAGACCATGCTCTTCTTTAGGCTCCCACAGAAGAGAAAATTTCAACCCATGGTCATCCAGGATGGCCATGGACAAAATCTTGAACAGGCAGAGACCTTCACCTCTGGATGATACCTAATTTGCCCCCCTTGTTGACAGTTTGGTGGACATAGTTAACAGAGACAGGATGCCCTGTACCATAATCAGAACAATCTCACTGGGGATGCTAGATGCCTTATTGTGGCCAGCTCCATTCTGTCATTTATAGATCACGGCATCCCTGTCCATGCAGCTGCTTTTGACACTACTAAACAGAGTAAAGCTGATCTGTAATAAGGTGTGCTACTTTGTACTTGGTACAGATAACCACACACACAGTTGTACCCTTTATGTACTCACTAACTGACTGTCTTGGCACAGCAGAATAAAGCTCCAGACCTGCTGGCTAGCCAAAAAGACATTCCTGGGCCTGACACCCCTTGCTTTGACAAACTGCTTCTGCACCATCTCCATCCAATACAGCAGCAGGAACATGGTCATGAATGCCCTTAAGCCTCCTTTTTGGTGTACTCTGCTAGGCAAGTGGACATTTGGTGTCAGGACTGCTAACTGGTTAAATTAACTGCCTCATACACTGCTGAATCTCCTCAAGTTTAATCAGTTTAAGAGACATTTGTGGTCTGTCTTTGCAGTCCAATGCAATTGTAATCATTACACTGTTTTATTTTTTCAAAACGGTATGTAATTGTTCTGTCTTCAGTCCTCTGAGCCTGACTTGACTGCATTTCCTCTGGAACTGCTTATTGTACTTGTAATGTTTTTTTGTGACTATGTATTCAGTGTTGGACCTTTGTAAATGAACACTTGTGTTCAAAGGTAATCTCTGAAGTTTTGAATAAATAACTCAATCAATAAATAAATAAATAAATAAATGCTATAGTTTATCATACCTGTTCTGCGCCTATGTATGATATACAAATAGACAGGCAGATGATTCCATACCAGTGTATGATAGATATCACATTGTCAGTCTGCACAATCTGCTCTCTCACATGCAATCAGTCTTCAGGAAAGTATAATCCACCACATCTACATTGCTCAAATTTGCCAGCTATCTCCAAATAGCCATGGATAAGAGTCTCCTCACTGGGGCCATCTTCGTGAACCTCTCCAATGCCTTTGCCTTTGTGGCTCATGCAGTATTCATAGTCAAGGGAGAGACACTAGGTCTCAGTCAACTAGCTATCAAATGGGTCAAAAACTATCTAGTAGTGTTTATATAAGGCAAGTAGTGTTTATATAAGGAATTAGTTCAGATTTGCAGTCTTAAATCTTAGCATTCCTCAGAGCTCAGTATTTGGTTTTCTGCTGTTCTCTGTTTTTGTCAATAACTTCCAGAAGCAAAGCAGGAGGTGTTACTTACATTTGCATGTACTGTATACAGTATATGCATACAGCATCATATTCTTCTACAGTACAATGTCAGTTTCCGAGGTTAATAGAGTACTCCAATCTAATTTCAGCACAATGTCCTCCTGTTTCATACACAACTTCCTGATCCTTAATGCAACTAAAACCAAGTCTATGGTGTTTGGATCCCAGAATTTCCTAACTCCATTAGCTGATCTACTTGTAAGTATAACATCAGATGGCAAGGCTATTGAGCAAGTCAACATATTCAAATATCTAGGAATCTTACTTAATGTATCACTTACATGCCTAGGTGCATTGATCACATCTCAACAAAGTTCCACCATGTTGGTTCAAAAACCAGATGGGTGTCTGACATTACAGCGACACATAAATGCCGATGGCGACCATGTCACCTGGCAATTGTGCCACCTGACCGCTATGGCACCCAAAGCACTGGGACACATCTAGGCTTTTTCACCTCCTGTGCCCCCCAAAATATTAAATAATCACCTTCGGGGAAAGGGGGGGTTACTGGGGAGGGAGGGCAATACTGGTGCAACACTATGGGTATACTGTGCTCTGACAACCAGTTCAGCACTGTGAGTGTCAAACTGGTTGCGCACACCCAGGCCATAGCTGTTGCTGTAATGCCATTGCTGTGTTGATGGCTCACCTCTTAACAATTGTAGGACTCAAGCTCGACATTCTCTAAAGGTCTAAATGCTGTCTCAGTACTCACATGAGAAAGCAGATGGTTTCCCACATTCTGCTCCCTTCCTTTCACTATGTTGCAGTGCCACTGAAACCCCTTTGCTGCCCTGAATCATTGTACAACAAGTTGTGAAGGTTCATTTTCTCATGTGGATAGTCTACCTGTCATGGTCTGCTGTATAACCAATTTAACCAGCCAAGTCCCTTAAGCAGGGATGACTACCTCTGGCCCTCTTTTGTTATAAACTGTTCACAATGAAAAGTCACTGATTATCTCCTAGTCCACCTCATACAGTTGATCAGTGCCTACTCACTCCATTCAACAGCAGCACATACCTTTTCAGTTCCCAGGCTGGAGCATACATTTGGTAGAAAGGGCTTTGCATTTTAGCACCAAACACCTGGAACAAACTCCCTCTCCAGCTGAGGAAGGCTTCTAGCTTGGAAATGTTCAGGTTCAGTCATTCCCTCCACCTTAGACCACCTGTTTTTATTTTGGTCCAGGATTCCCCTCTCCCTATCCAAGATCATGTCTCAAACCAGTGCTCTTGATATTGATGTGCTGCAACCTCACTTTGTTGGCTTGCTTTGATTATTGTTTAGGTGTATTTATCTGTACAGCTTACTTTTTTTGCCTTGTATATTTTAACCAAAACATTACTATTCCTGCTGGACTATGTTAACCTGTTGGCTGCTGCTGTCCTTCCTCGGACTCCCATGAAAACAAGATGCTGCATCTCATTGGGTTATCCCAATTGGATTAATTTTAAATCAATCAATCAGTCAACAATAGCTAGCTAGCTAGATAGATGGATGGATAGATAGGTTGCTAGATAGATAGACAGACAGACAGATAGACAGACAGATAGCTAGATAGACAGACAAACAGATAGATAGATAGACAGATAGATAGTTAGATACCGTAGATAGTCCGGCATCTCTTTATGACAGACAGACACACAGACAGTAAGGCAAACAGAAAGGCAACCAGACATAGATGATTCTGTATCTGTTTATGATAAACAGATCATTCTGTATATTCTCATGATAGCTGGCTACCTATCTAATGAGACAGAGTAATGATTATACCTATTCAGGACTGACAGATTCTTAAGTTAGGCCAGTTTATGAACTGCAGGTGTAGACTTATATTCACAAGACTCATATCAAATTCTCACTGTCTATTAAGGATAAAGTACTACACCCTGATTGTCTGCAATTCTTCTTTGATTCCTTTCTTATTTATAATTTCTGATATATCCTCCAGCTCATTTTTCACCTCCCTATTGACTTCTTTCTGTATAGTACCTACATCTCTTCTGACTTTCTTGAGGTACTGTAGCTGAATAAACATTTCTGAAACTTCATTTCAGGATAAACTTCACTTGCCATGTATGGACCTCTCTTGTTATAATATTACAGTCTCACTACTCTATTAGTTGCTGCAATTAAGTTATAATATACTATTTTCCATCTTTTTCAAGGTACCCAGAGTTAACAGGGAGTTTAACAAGAGCTCTTTTTTCTATGCACCTCATGAGTGTTGGAACGAGCTTCCAGAATACCTCAAAGCCTACCTAACATAACTAACACTGGATCCAGCCTCATGGTATAATATGCAAGATAAATTGCATACATATGGCTTTGCACTTGTAGGGACTATGTAGCTGTGTTTTGTAATATTAAATGTTACATTAGCACAAGAAATGGAGCACTACTTCGCCAGCATGTGGGCTGCAACTAAAATAAAGGTATAAAAATAAATGCACAGTGCAGAGAGAAAATGAAATTACAACTGATGTTTCAACAAGAGATCTTCTTCAGCAATTATCTACAAAGGAACAAGGAACCATAATTATACTACGCTTCCTCTTTCATTTCTAGATAATTCCTGAGGAGGACCTGTGGTTGAAGCATCGAGTCTAAATTTGTTTTCTATTTGTAGTATGCGTTTAATTCAATCCTTTTGTTTTAAATATTTATATGCTGCTGTCTTCACAGGACCCCCATGAAAACAATATGATGCAGCTCATGACGTTACTGTAACAGAGAACGTTTTTTTCTTACGGTTTATTTTTTATTACATACAGCCTCTTGTCCCTCCTCCCCTTGCCCTTCTCAGGTGTCCTTACTGCTTTGGCTTTCCTGCCACACATGCTCACAGAATTCACTTCTGGCCCAGGTTAAACCTTTTTTATCTCCCTGGTTCCTTCATGCCCTGCCTTAAGAGTGGGGCCCCAGCAACTGACCTGCACAATGTCAGTCACCAAGGAGCAGCTGTAGTTAGCTGATCGGGAGAGAGGATGGCTGGAGTGTTTGGTGGCATCAATGTAGGTGAGTAGAGGCCCTGTCACACATGCAGGGCGGATGTCATTTCTCCCCTTTCTGTTGCCCTCCCCCACTCCACGCCTGGTAACAGAAAGTGTGCACCTGCAATGCTCGCCTGTGGGCAGGGGACAGCTAATGTTGTGTGGTAATCCACAACGTGAATGTCATTCCTATCCCTCACTGTAGGAGGTGCTCAAACAGCAGAATGTCAAGACCCCTCACCCCTGGGGTCAGGACTTGATGTATCTGCATTGCTCACTAGACCCCACTGTCCAAGGTTGGGGGAACTAGGACCAAGACTTAATTCTAGGTCTCCTATGTGATGGTGTGATGGATCACCAGAAGGCACCACTAGGAGAGGCCTAGTGAGCTAAATCTCAAATAAATATATCAAAAATAAAAAATGAATTATCTAGAAGGAAGGAAACAGCCTAAAACTTTACCATAAACCTTTGGATTTATTACCTGGTAAATAATTCTCTTATGAGGTTCATGCCTTTCATTTTCTGATTATGACAATACTACAAAGAAGGGTGAATATTTTCTACCATCTAGATGTTTTCCTCAAGAAGGAGTTAGATTTGGTGAAGCTAAGTCTGACCAGTTTTGAAATTAATATGGAAGAGCTACCCCACAAAAGGTATTGATTTCTTCCTTGCAGAGTGGCATGCCAAGATAATATTTAACACACAGAATAGCAACAAGAGCTATGGGAAGTCTATTTCAACTTAGCTGTAGGGTGTTTGCTTTAGGTTTGGAGAGTGATCTGTTCCCAACACTAATGGCGTCATGGAGACCTATTTAATTCTGTCTGCTTGTCTGACTAATGTGACAGTTATTAGGGAGGTGTGTGACCAGCTCTTACTCTTAGGAAAGAGGTCTTGTGTGTCCTAATATCTAAACATTACAGAAGAAAGGATAAAAAAACCCCAGAAAATATATCAACAAAGAATGTCAGAGATACAAAATTGTGTTACCAGGGCTGCCACCCCTCATGCCTTCTGACATCCCCTATTTGCTTTCTTAAAACTACAGTAGCACTACAGTAACTCCTGGCTCAAATGATGATCTAAATTTCATAAATGTTTTCCTTTTTGTCTATGGTAAACAAGCAGCAGCACACTTTGAAAGCATGCAGTCAGCCCTTTCTACATGGCTAAATCATGTTTAATGATAATTTTTTTAGGCACGGAAAATGTTTTGCCCTTCAAGGGCTTATGCAGGGAACGGTTGAGCTGAAATAGCTGTAAGCGTTCCCATGACCAGTACCTACCAGTGCCAGCTGCAGCACTAAGCTATGCAGTCAAGCGAGGAAGAAAAGATTGTTCCTCCACCAGGAGTCAAACTTATGAGCATCAGATTTTGAGCACTTGTGACCACTGTATATGGATAGACAATCAACAAGCCTATTAGACCATTTAAGGATTCAGCAGAATATCCTCTGTTTGAACCTTTAATGTTGTTCAGTGTTTGTATTATGCTTGTAAGAGCCCTCTAATGTTCCGTGTTCTGGCTTAAAACTTTAAAAACATCTGGGGTTTCTAATCTTTTAAAAACTGGAACCCTTCCTGCATGGGGGTGGCAGGTGGGCAGTGGTTAGTATGAGACATGCCCTTTGGGCAGAGTTGTAGGATTCAATTGGAATGCAACCAACCAACATTCCCTCCACAATGGATTAATTATCTCATGATCGAGACCTTTAAATACTTGAAAGGTATTAATAGAGTAAGCACAGAAGGTGTGTTCAGACTGAAGGGTGAAGGGACCACAGGGGGTCATAGCCTGAAACTTGTTGGTGAGAAGTATAAAAGAGACCTGAGAAAGCATTATTTCATGGAAAGTGTGGTGATGCCTTGGAATGCACTTCTTGAGGAGTTGGTATCAAGGGACTCAGTGGGAGGTTTTAAGAAGGGATGGGACAGATACATGGGCAGGGTACAGGTAGGGCAGATAGAGACCAGGGGGACTCTGAATGGTAATCAGGGGAGGAATGGATGGGAGAAGGGAGGGAGGCAGCAGCAGTTATCAAACTGTGAGTTGCATCTCGAGCAGATGCGATAGACCTCAAGGCTTAATCTGCTGGCTTTTTCGTATGTTCGTAACTAGAGAGTTTTCTCTGATGCAGATGACTGGGGTGCATTTCCTTCTGGTGAAGCAGAATTTGTTCTAATTTTGTGTAGGGTTCAGGTTCCAGATACAAGGCTCATGGAAGGTACCGTAAGGCATGGGCCCGATTTTCAAAGGTTGATGCAGGGCTCGTGTCAAGCCCTGCATGACCCCTGTTGTTAAGTGCAACTGCGGCAAACTCCTTTGATGCAACTGTGCCCAATTTTAGTGCACTGGGCGCAGTTGTGACAGTTTCCACACTATATGGCAGTTTGCGCCAAATAAGGGGTGCAAGCCCATAAAAAGGGTCCCCCAAATTGTGAAAGGTAGACCTGGAGGAGCTGGTCTAACTTGCGGCATTTGGCGTACAGGACTGAAAATCTCAATTGGCGCTGAGAGAATGCCTCAAGCCCCCTGGGCCGAATGTTTGGCACACCAGGGGCTTGTGGTATTCTCAGGGCTTTTTTGAAAATTAGGCCCATGATCTTCGGCATTGTTTCTGTGTATTCCTGTGCTTCTACTTTGCTGAGCCTCTTCTAGTGCTGCTTTGGTACCAAACAGTATTTCTTTCAATCTCTGCAAAGGATCTTGGACTCAGACCCTGGTAGTCTTGCATCCCTCAGCTTCACCTGAAGCTTACTTCCTTCTGGTGGTGCCCCTTCTGGGATTAGCAGGATGCTACATCTGGTGGGGGAAGTAGAGAGTGCAGAGGCTAGAAGTCATGGCTGGTGTTAATGGAGAAGGGGTATGTCATAATCTAGGGAAGCCTCCTCTATTTTCCCCATTCTGTCATCCCACCAGCCCTCTTTGTGCTGGGTGGAGTCCTAAACACGCTGTCCACCTGAATCCTCTGGTCTTTCTGCATCACTGTGCACTGCCTCACCTGAAATACCATGTACAGTGTGGGTGTAGAGGAGCCTACCCACCCACCCACTCAGAGGAAGAACACATCTTCTGAGAAATGATGATATATATTTTGTCTGCCCTTGTTAAGTGGAATACACTATGCGATTTTGGATAGCAACATCATCATCTACAATATGGGTTAAAAACAACCAACCTTTTCCTAATTACCTTGTCAGCAGTCCAAAGGACATTGTAGGGCTTTCAAAATGGGGTTGGCTTCCAGATTTAGCCCCCCCCCAAGCTGGGGGCAGTATTTTCTAGGCCCCCAATTTGGCTGGGGACAGCATATTCTGTAGGACCCTTGTTGCCAGGGTCCTTGGGAGGGGTGTCCTTTATAGGAAGAAGGTCGGGTTTTATTGGTTGAGACTATGAAGCTGGGGAAACTCAAACATTTATTTATTCAGAAATTGTTAGTAACAGACAAAACACTCTAGGACCAAACTCAACTCAATATTTATAATTTATTATATTCACCCAAAATATATCTTAAGTTACATTGATTCATTTGTCAATTATTTATTTAAATTTAAATGGTTTATTTAAAAACAGATTTGTCTCTAAATACTAGTGGACATAATGATGAATGCTATCTGTTTTTGTATTTAGATTAAAAAAATAGCCATAAATGTCCCTGATGAAGTTGAAAATTAATTAATCAAACGGATGTATGTTTGGCTTGGATATAATAAATATTGTGTTGAGTTTGGTTCCAGAGTGTTTTATATATTACTAGTTAATTAGTCCTCAGAATATTTTTGTATAATTTCACATTTTCATTTATAAATTGCTAACCAGAAGAGTCACACTAAACTAAAAGCTCATTTCCAGGGGTGACCTGGGGGAGGGGGCCTGCATTGGGAAAGAAGGTATAAACAACCCAGAGAGCACACACTCTGAGGGGTTCTTTCCCTTTTATCACTTTGAGCACCTTAAAGCAACTGTAGCCCTCACAGTAGCTTAAGGTCAAGCAATGATGCACTATTTATTTAGCAGAATTTGTAGACTACATGACAGTCACCAGGCTGAGAGGAAGTTTTTGAGCCATACAACAGCCTGCCTGCTGAGGTGGGGGGCTCAAAAGCCATTAATGGTTTCAGCCACAGCTGTGACAGGGTTACAGGCACAATAGTTACTCACGTGGCTAGCTGTAAGGTAGGGGTAAGGGAGGAGAGGGGGGCAAAATCCCAGTCTAGAGAACAGGTCTTTGGGTAGGATAGGGTATCACAGGGTGGTCTTTTTCTGCTGACCTTGTCTATGTTTCCATGTTTCTATGGAAACTTTACAGGGTTCTGAGCTAGGAACTTCACCTTGCATTGAGGTATACCTTGTATTTAAACTAACACATCTGGGCTGGGATTATGGCCCCGACATCTGAAAAGAGTAAACATCCTGGTCTCCTCATTACTGGTTCCTGCCTGGTGTCTCCTCTTACCAGATCTTTAAGCATGATTGGTACTTGAAGTGTAAGTTAGGTCACCGAAGCTGCCATCTGCAGGGTGTTTGGAACTCTGACTCCCAGATACAAGCAAGAGCATCGAATCTCTCACTTCCACTAGTTGTTACACCATAATGCTCAGTACTACAGCTGCTATTCAGGTCACACTTGCCATGGCGGGAGCTTTGGGCCAGATGTCCCCATGGCCATTCTATGTGGTGCTGTCACAACACACACAGGGAACCCAAGCCTGTGTCCCATCCTGAATGATAGGAATGGAATTGTTCTAGTCCTGTGGAAGAAATGAGTGTGTCATTATGTGATGTCCCT
The DNA here is from genome assembly GCA_016271365.2 of Neoceratodus forsteri. NCBI lineage: Eukaryota > Metazoa > Chordata > Ceratodontiformes > Ceratodontidae > Neoceratodus > Neoceratodus forsteri. Next base: position 430,756,294 of record CM057452.1, read on the forward strand.
GGCTGTCCATCTCTAAACACAACCCTGCAGACCAACAGCCCTGGAAGGATCAGCCTTGTAATAAATGTTGACTTTACAGATGGTTTGCCTGGTCAGGAGTCTATTCAATGACAGTTTTCTGTACATGAGGATTTACTGTTGTTTTCTTATTGTGCACTGCAATAACTAATGAACTTTTTCTCTGTTGGACTGGTGCGCATACTTCTGCAGCATGGCTGTTTCTCTTTCCATGTGTCTGTCGCAACCCAGGGTCTGATCATGCCGCTCACTATCAAGAGATCCCTATTCAGTCTTTTGCTAAGAAAGAGTGATCTAAATGACATATAAAGCTGATGTCCTGCTGGAGATCTTCTTCATATTATGCGAGATGCCACACTACTCTCCATTCTGGAAAAGCTCCCTGGACTCCCTCACCAGCCTCTCTGTATGTTTTCCCCCAGGGTTCTGAGAAAGAGTTTATCCCTTTTGTGCTGGCTTCACATAGTTGTCATGATACACTGACCTGGGAGTCATCATTGAAAACTCTAGAGCAGTACTTACTGGTCTGGTCTGTAGGCCCCAGGCTGGGACACTCCCACACTTATGATTTTGGCTGGTTTGGGTTGACTTTACTCTGGCACCACTCTTACAGAAATCTACTCCACAGAACTTGCTGTACTGTTTTTTTTTTTTTTTAGCTTATTGTTTCTGTCTCCTGGTTGGCTCCATTTGTCCATGCTTCCTTATCTCCGGCCACCGTCCAGTCATCCCCAGCCTCCTTAGGGCCCTTGCCTTCTTCCCCCCACTGCTTTTCCCCCTGCAGCAGGGTGGCAGGGAGCCCTCTACTCTCCCGCCAGGTCTGGATCCTGTTCTGGTGATGCCCCAAGGCCGGGACGCCCATTGAACGGCCATCAAGCTGCCATGGCCGCCTTTTTCCCATTTTCACCCGCTGAGCGGTACAGCGTGCAATTACACCTGCGACCTGGTCATGCACACTCCAGTGCGCATCATGTCAGGCTTCTGCTGTTCTCCCACCCTTGAAGTTGTGGCTCTGTGTCGCCGACTCCCAGCCTCCGTTAGGGGTCAGGCATGCACTGGTCACAGGTCCCCCCTGGAAATGGAGAGCAGTCCATCGGACACTCGATCCATCTTCTCCTCTCCAACCCATGGTGACCCATGCTTGCTCCTGAACATGGGTCATGACGTGGCGAGAGGTGTGACATCCAGCGCCTCAACCCTCAGCACCACCAGGCTGGGCACTGTACTGTTTTTTACTCTGGGACTCAAGTAGGTTCCCTGATTGTATGGTTGCTTTGCCATCACAAAAGTTAGTTGGGATTTCTCATTGTGCATGTACTCTGAATGGGGCCCTGTGTGTGTGTGTGTGGGGGGGGGAGGGCAGACTGATTGTGTTTTCTGCACTGCAGGCAGATCAGATTCAGAACCAGCTAGAGGGGAGAGGATGTTGTTGACTTCAGGGCCCAAGGGAAGAAGACTCCCCCATATTAGATTTTGACTCACCTGCTTTTACTTGTACTGTGTTCAGCCTCAGCAGTAGAAAAAGTGGTAGAGGCCATCAACTAGTGTGACTCTATGAGGGGGTAGCTAGAAAGAAATCTGATCATAACTGTAGGTCACATTTCTGATCTTGTTGAATGATAATGCTACTGATCCTGTGAGTACAGGCACTCTGATGCCCAATGTGAAATGCAAATCTGTCCCAGTGGAATCCTCAATGAAACAGCTCAGGGCCTGTGAGGTGACCTGTGGTGGTTAAGGGCCTAGTACAGACCATGATCCCTGAATGGTCTTTCAGCAGCCATTAACATTATGCCCCAAGGTCCTCTGACTCCTCTGGGAGACTGGGGTGACAATTACAACAGAATGAAGAGATCATGATGTATAATGTTGCTGTTTAAAACCTGTACTGAGACCGAAGATGTGTTTGGCACCTATAACTGAGTAAAGCTATAGATAGCTAGACTCTACAAATGATCTGGACATTTCATTATTGCATATATGTGTATTATTAAGTTATTGTTGGTCAATACGTCCACTGTTAGTGGCTCTGAACTATATAATTCTTTCAAGGAACCCTGGCCCTCAACTTCCAACTGATAGGAAGGCCCTGCATGTCACCGTTGACCTTCTGGGGTAGAAAGTGGTTACACAAATGATGCTTGAAAAGAGATTCGAATGTGTGGCTTGGGGTACACTATAGAGGCTGTGAGACTTATTTTGTAGTTCATACATCAAGTTCCATTGAATGTCATTTCACTGTGTGCAGCATTTTGCTTTTGCTGGTTGCTGGAATCTTTTAAGTGCTGAGAGACTCATGGTTTTTTGGTACAATCACTGCAATCACTCATGTGGTTTTCTGCTGGCTGAAGACATGTGCAAACATGGACTAATTAGTGGAGTATGCTGTGTGTCAGTGTCAGTAGGCTCCCTGGCACTGTCTGGAGTAACAGTCTACTGGTTGCTGATATGGCGAGCCCAGCACCATGGCTTGGAGGGAGAGGGAGCGAATCCTCAGAATCGCAGGAACAGCTGCACAGGGGAGGGAGATGGATGTCATTGTCTACCTAGGGACAAATGACCTGGCTGGGAATGGGATCAGAGCAGTACTAGAGTTTATGGAGTTGGGGAGGGGCCTTCAACAAGCAGCATGTACGGCAACCTTCTTGGAGGTGCTGCTTGTCTATGGAATGGGTGAAGCTAGAGTACTGTGCACCATGGGATTCAATGAATGGTTGAAAAACTGGTGCGGCGCTCATGGTTATGACTTCATTGGGGACTGGGGGTCCACCTGGAGGGATGCAGGCCTTTACTGGCATGATGGCCTGCATCTGTCCCAGAGGGGAACCAGGGTCCTAGGTGATAGGTTTAAATGCTTCATTGGCAAGCATTTAAACTAGCCAAGGGGGAGACACTGAAAAGGAGCAGGGAAATCCCAGCCTCCCCTCACAAAACAGGGTAGTTATCAAGGTAAACACCAAGGTAGAGAAGTCAATAGGGAGCAGGGCAGGGGTAAATGGAGAAAAAGGCAAAGGCATTAAGGACAGGGATGGGGCTAAAAGGGGTAAGGCCATCAAAATATGGAAGCTGATGAGTACCAATGCAAGCAGTCTGGGCAACAAGCTCCCTGAACTAGTGGCCTTGATGGCAGAGGGATGCCCGGATATCATGGCAGTCACAGAAATATGGTACACAGAGAACCATGACTGGGATGTTAACATACATGGGTACAGAATATACAGGAGGGACAGGGAGGGTAGAAAAGGAGGAGGAGTAGCTCTCTATTATTATTTTAAGTTATTATCTAAATTATTTTGCAGTGTAGTCTGAATCTCTAAAACTGAAGAATGGGAGGTATAGATAATCGTTTCATCGGCATAAAGATGGTAGTTGATTCCCCAACACATTTACCTAAGTCTTTCAGATATATCAGGAATAGAAGGAGCCCCAGGACAGAGCCCTGGGGCACACCCCTCACCACCGTTAAAGGGGCTGAACCAGACCCACCAACCACAGTAAACTGACACCAATTACTCAAATAAGAACAGAACTAAGCCAATGCGTCCCTACTCAGACCCACTTCATATAGTCTTTGCATCATAGTTTGATGGTCAACTGTGTTGAAGGCCTTGCATAAATTGATCAGTATGGCCCCAGTATAGTATTGATAGTCATTGGACCTACCGTTGTCATCCAAGACCCTTGACACAGAAACTACAGTGCCATGCAATTTATGGAACCCAGACAAAAAGATCATGCTTCTGGAGAAAACCCATCATTTGTTTAACCAGCACTCTTTCCAATATTTTGCTAACACTAAGGAGCAAGGAAATAGGTCTAAAATTAGAAAGGTGACCAGGTCTGCTCTCCTTAAATATAGGGACAACCCTGGCCAGTTTCCAAGCCTGTGGGAAATAACCTAGTGAAAGGTACGGGTTAAACAAATAAGTTAGAGGTCTAGTGATATGGAAGGCAGAATACTTCTACTGCTTATCCCCCTCCCTATGCAACCCAGAATCCTGTCTCCCTTGCCCACAGCTCTGTTACAAAGTGCTGTTGTTTTCAGGCTCTCCGATATCATGATCCCTAGGCCCTTTTCCTCTGTAGTCCTTTCCATCACCATTCCCCATTTTATATTGCACTCTTGGGTTCTCTTCCTAATGTGCCTCACTTTATATTTTTTTAGCATTGACACCCAGCTGCCAGATCTTTGACCATTTCTCCAACCTGCCCCGATTATTCCTGCCTTTGTGTCCAACTGTGCAATGATCTTCTTGTCATCTGTGAAGAGGCAGATCTTGCCCTTGATGCTTTTCCCTATGACACCAATAAATATATACAGAAAAGGACCGGGCCCAGCACCAACCCCTGAGGTTTATTTATTTATTTATTGAAAATGTTTCACCAGGAGAGGCACACTGAGCAAAACAATGCTCGTCTCACGGTGTGACCTGGGGGAAGGGGTACATGGGAGCAGTATACATAATAAAAATAACATGATGCAGTTAGAGTCAAGCAAGTTCAACACAGTGGTTACATGGGTTACACAGGAGGAGTATACATAAAACAGACAATGGGTTGAAATATAGAGTCAAAACAAATCAAAACGGTGGTTACATGGATGAGTGTAGCTAGGTAGGCTTAAGCAAGTGGAAGCACTACATATTTGTGCCATGTGGGTGGTGGCATACATGTTTGATTAACATAGAAACTACACATGGATTACATAAGTGCTGAAATCTAGAGAATAAGAGAAAGAGAAAAATGCATTGGTCTGGCAGTGCGAACTGGGAGCACGAGACTGGGGAGATAAGAGCAAGAAATGTTGGGACAACTTTATTATAAGCCAGTCAATTGGGCGAGGCCCAGCCTCTGGTCAGGCGCATAAGGAGAAGGTGCACGGGTGTGGGATTAGTCATTGGGGGGGTCAAGGGCATGTACAATTGGGAGCAAAGAAGTTAGAGAGGGTGGAGGATAGAGAGTATTTGGAGGAAGAATGGTGGATTTGGGCCGGCAGGTCATTCCAGAGCTTAGGGAGGCGGTAAGAGAAAGCAGATTGGCCTGTGGAGGTTTTTCAATGAGGGATAGCTAATTGCCTGGAGTGAGTAGACCTGTGGGCGTGCGCTGGGGTTGGTGGGGAAGATAAGGAGGAAATGAGGTAGGGTGAGAGGGAACCGAGCCAGAAGTTAGAAACAAATTCAGCACAGTGAAGAAGGCGCTGGTTGCCCAGGGAAGGAAGGGCCAGTGAATGGTAAAGCTTACAGTGATGGGTGCAGGGGGGAATCGAGGGCGAAGCGGCAGAAGGCATTGAAGAGAGGGTGTAGTCTGGATAAGATGGACTTGGGGGCAGTACTGTAGATGACATTGCAGTAGTCGAAGTAAGGAAGAATAATTTTCTGGACTATTTCGCGTCTCACAGGAAGCGGTAGACTGGCACAGTTTCTATAGAGGGCACCGAACTTGGGGCACAGTTTTAATAGGATGGTGTCCACATGGGTGGAGAAGGAGAGGTGGTGATCAAGCCAGACCCCTAGGTACCTAAAGGAGGGCATGTCTTCCAGGGTGGTGTTATTTAGGGTACGGAAGGTCAGGGGGGTTGTAAGTCGGGATAGTCTCTGTCTAGTGCCGAAGTACATAGAGACTGTCTTCTTGGCATTCAGGGAGAGCTGGTTGCTGTTGAACCAGTGTTGCACTTTGTTGAAATCGGTCTGGAGATTGTAGGTGACTTTTTCATGGGAGCGGCCGGAAGTAAAGAGGACCATGTCATCAGCGTACATGTGTATAGAGCTAGTGGAGCAAGCCATTGACAGATCATTTAGTAAGATGGAGAAGCGAATGGGGCCGAGGACTGAGCCCTGGAGGACACCACTTGTTCTCTGTACTCTTCTTGTTCCTTCCTTTACCTCTGAAAACACCACATTAACTACTACACTTTTTATTTTTCCCCTAATTATCTTCTTGATCTGCCTCCTGTGGTGAACTGAGTCAAAGGCCTTGCTGAAATCCAAGTATTCTACATATACTGCCCATCCTATACAGTATCTGCTACCCTGCTCACAAAGTTAACCAGATTTGTCTGGCAAGACCTTCCCCTCATGAACCCATATTGTCTGAGGTCCAGTAGCAAAAGTCCACCTGTTCCTCCTTTAGTAAAGACTCCATATTTTATCCCACTATAGACGTCAAGCTCACTGGGCTATAGTTCCCTGGCTCGTCCTTCCTTCCCCTCTTGTTTAGCAGTGTGTACTTTGTACTTGTGTAGTAAGACCTAGTGCAAGACTTTCTAGTGACTTCTGGTGTACAGAACTTCTTCTAAAGGTATTTTCTTTTTTCTATTTCTCTTAAAGGGACTTTTAAGGTCTCCACTCTCTGTTGATGCTTGTTGATTAAATTTGTACAGATTTGATTTTAGGAGCTGTAGGCCTGGAATATCAGCCTAGTTAGTGGATTTGCATAACATGTAATGTGTGTTCTGCAAAATATTTAATTTTGAACCTGAAAGGTGTGGCTCTAGATTAGAACTGAGTGATCCCTGGATGAGGGACATGTGGGTTGGATACCATGATGCGAAATGGTAATAAAATTACTGCAGGATAAGAGTTGCCACCCATTACTGGGGGACATTACTGGGACATTCAAAAAAGAGTTGTTTGCACTTTTGGATGGAGTGGTCAGATCAGGAGATACAACAGAGTGGGAATTCAAATTTATTTGGACCCCTCAGCCTGTTATGCCCGTTCTGTACGCTCTTCCAAAAATACATAAGAATTTGAATGACCTTCCAGGCCATCCGATTGCCTCTGGGATGGGCTATCACACTGACAATTTATCCAGATTTGTGGATTTTTTCTACAGAGAGAGTTGATGAAATTAAGATCGCACCTCAGAGACACAGGTGACCTTTTACTGAAGTGGTGTGACTTTATCTGGCAGCGATCTGAGCAGGAGATATAACAGAGTGGGAATTCAAATTTATTTGGACCCCTTAGCCTGTTATACCTGTTCTGTATGTCCTTCCAAAAATACATATGAATTTAAATGACCTTCCAGGCCACATGATTGTCTCTGGGATGGGCTATCACACTGACAATTTATCCAGATTTGTGGATTATTTCTACAGAGAGAGAGAGGGGGTGAAATTAAGAACCCACCTCAGAGACACAGTTGACCTTTTACTGAAGAGAAGTGACTTTGTCTGGCAAAATGACTACCACTGGCTCTTTGTTTATCGGGCAGACTTGTACACATCAATAGAGCATGACACTGGCCTGGCAGTTTGCCAATTCTACATGAATAGAGGCAATCATGGGGTACCTTCTAGGTTTATAGTGGTATCTGTGGACACTATTTTAAACATAATGTTTCTGAATTTGATAAAAAATATTACATATACAGTAGACGTGTGGGGCAGTGATGGGGACCTGCATGACCCATCATAAGCAAATCTGTTCATGGGACTATGGGAACAAGAAACTGTGTTCTATGAAACCTTTTTTTACATGCAGATGATATCATTCTTTGGCTACAGGTTATTGACGACATCATCTGTGTATGGAAAAGGCAGGCTGAAGATGCCATGTAATTTCTACACTGGTTCAACCAAAATGAGATAAATCTGAGATTTACTCACAAGATTTAGAAAACTACAATAGATTTTCTGGATTTGACATTAACAGGATACAGAAAAAATTGTTAGTACAAAGGGATTTGGGAAATCAAGTGCAACCTATGGCCCAATACAGAGAGTGCTCACCAGCAGGACTTTAAACATTCAATCCCATATGGACAGTTTGGCCGTATTAGAGGGAATCATAGTGATCAAAAGTATTTTGAAACCTAATCTAGTAAATTAGAGGGAAGATTTATACCATGAGGATATAAACCAGAAATAGTATCTGAAGCTAAGAAACGTGCCTCTGTACTAAACTGGGTAGATCTGATTGCTCCAAAAGAAAGGGAGAAAACAGACTTTGGCCCATTAAGTTTTCCAGCAACTTTCAACAGAGTTGTTGGGGAAAATGGCTCAATTGTATACAGATATTCTCTGATATTACTCAGCAGTGAGGCCTTAAAATCTGAGCCTGGAGAGAAACCCTAAGAGACATTTAGTCAGCCACAATCAAGTTAAAGACAAGGTAGTGCAGAGTCGGTATACAGCACCGAAAGTAACAGAAAGGAACACTTGGTTGCCTGCATTGCCTTTTAGATTTTCCAAATGCCAGAGATGCAATGTTTGTAGATATGGAACACAGAGTAAGACATTTTCAAACCCAGTGACGGTGGAAATCTTTACAATGCATGAGTTTATTAACTGTGATGCTGAATTTGTAGTTTATTGTCTGACATGCACCTGTAGGAAAGCATATGTAGAGAGAATGATTACACTGTTAACACAGCACATACAGAAGCATGTCAAGGATCTAGTTTTAAACCTAGAGGGAGCTCGGGCAAGGGGAAAATATGTATCCAAGACACAAAAACATATCAAAACATTACCTTAGGGGTACGACTTTCTATTAACAAATGCCAGCTAAGTTTAAATATTATTAAAAAGTCCAAACTTGAAATACTTCTCACAAGGGACAATATAGATGTGGCAGTAGTCACTGAAACGTGGTGGGATGACACGAGCTCTTGGTCATAAGAAATGCTTAACTATAGGCTCTTTTTCAATAATAGGAATGATAGGATGGGAGGTGGGATATTCATCCACATTAAATTGGAATTAGAATGTTGAAACCATTCTGAAAAGTGAGTTGCACAGAATCAAGTGATAAATCAGAGGTTATTGTATCATTAGAATAAAGCTGAAAACTAACATTGTTAAAACATTTACATGAAATATTCAAATAAATTGAAAAAGGACCATGGCCAGAACTGAACCTTGTGGACACCCTTCAAAACACTTAAAGAATTTGATTCGCTATCATTACTAAGACCTTCTGGGAATGACTGGATAGATAACTAGAGAACCACTGTAAAACAGGGGGTCCCATGTTCAGAGTAGCCAGATGGTCCAAGAACAAGAGTTATTGACTCTGTCATAAGCCATGGTGAGATCAGCAAAGACTGGTCCTGCAAATTTCCCTTGATCAGAGACCATGTTATAATGCTACCAAGTCTGTGAGCACAGGTAATACCAAGACTGTGAGCACAGGTAATCTGGTGTCTGAACTGAAACGTAAGGTGTAAATCTGTTCCTGTGGGATCCTTGCTGCATGAGGGATGGTGAGGTTGAGAATGGCATATTAGGACCTTAGTACACTTGCAGTGTCCTGAGAGGCTCCTGATCCTCTGCATCTGGGTAGTGGCACCTACTGCACCTCAGAGCCCCATTGGGAAGCAGGTTTAAGGTATAAACTGATTGCTGGAACTACCCCATCAGTATGGTAGTGGATATGGATGCCTCAGCTCCAGAATTAATGTATAGTGCTTAAAAGTACAGTGCCTTTGGAAACTGCTGAATTGCTATGGGACTTCACTCTCATGGGGCTTCTATTCATAAGGCCAGATAAATCAGAGGTGGTTCCTTTGTACCTGTTAACTTATGCCCATAGGTCCCTTGATTCTCCTCCAGCAAGTTAGGCTGATGGAATAGGAACAGACTAAAGAAACCATGATGTACAAGGCTGCTGTTTATTTATTTATTTTATTTAGTTTTTGTTGACCGGGTAAGTGCACTAGGCAAATCCTGCCTATTTTCAGGCATGACCCAGGGGAGGGGGATACAGATTAATGCCAACTGACCTTGAACCAGATTAAGCTGTTGGAGGTATTTTTAGTGAATGAGGGAAATTTGGCCATGACACCGGGGAAATTCCCCTACTCTGCTTTGCCTTGCTGGTGGCAGAGGGCACTGTTTGCAGCCTGTTGGGGGCTGCTCAGTGTGCTGTATGTCAGTGATGGAGGAGGTTGCTGGTTTGAGCTCGTCTGAGCATGAAATGGAATCACAGGATGCTGCAGAGATTCTTATCCAAGATAGTGTGCTTGATCAACTGAGTGTTTTGATGCCTCAGGATAAGCTTCAGTTTGCTATGGAGACTTCTGGTTTAGAACCAGGTTTGGAGACTGCTGGCGTTCCTTTAATGGAACCGAATATTTCAACGGAACCGTTATTGCAGCTGTCGGCTGTGAATCGGGAGGTGACGGGACGTATCTCTTCGGATTACACGGAGGGAGAAGAGAGAAGAGAACTTCTGGATTTACGTTTCAGTGCCTCTCAGGATGTGGAGATTTTGCTTACACCTGTTGAAGGTAGTGTTACACAGACGGTGAGGCGGCAGTTTGGATTATCGCAGACTCAAACTTCATTTCCCACCACTGACTGGTCGGCTGAGGATGCTCTCTGTGACTCTGGCTGGTTACGCAAGGCAGTGGGTCAATGGATCCCCGACCCGGAATGGAAAGACTTTTCTTCAGATACTCCAGTTTCCTCTAAGCATGCCAACACTGTTACTACACTGAGCTCAGGTATGGACTTCCATGAGGGTTCTGGGGAAAAGGTTTTAGCTGAGCAGCACTTAGATGAGCGTTCCTCGGCCTTGTCTAGGCCGAGTACGCCCTCAAAGGAAGGTGATGTTTTTTCCTGTCCATGGGCAGTTGTTACTGAGACAGGGGCAAGTCTGCATAAACCTAGGGCTCCAATGTCTGAACTGTTTAAGAACAAATTAGAACAGGCCCCGAGACGGAATGCTGTTAGACTTGTTACAGAGGTGGGTTGACAGAACACCCTGACAGATATTATGTTGCGAATAACTTATTGAAAGGGTCCATGACTTTCATGCCGGCTGATATTTTTGTGCTGATTCATATTTCTGGAGAAGATTCCTTTGATGTGAGTTTTAAGACATCCTGTAGTCTGGAAAGATTTTGGGATAAATATTCCACCTTAAAATCCACCCCTCTCTGGGTCCCTTTCTATGCTCTTCCCCTCACTAAACCCTAAATTAGACACGTTACTATTATGTTCAGGAATGAAGGGGTGAGTGTTAGTAATATCTATCACTGGCTGCAAAATAGATGTGATATTCTAGGTCCCCCTGAACCTATTTTAGATTTAGAAGGTTTCTGGACAGGCAGTTGGAGGTTTAAGGTAAAATTATTCCAGGTTAACAGTGATGTTATTCACCTTCCGAATAGTTTTTTATTGGGGAAGGACAGGGGGGTTTGCTTTTATGGGGGACAACCCCGAGCATATTACAAATATGAGGGCAAAAATCATATAAGTAGTTCTTGTGATTTATTTAAATGCTCACTATGTGGGGGGTATGGGCATTCTGTGGATAGACGTGAAAATATCTTCAGGTGTAATTTGTGCGATGAAGAAGGTCAAGCCTTTCATCAATGCCCTTGGGCTAAACATAATAGGACGGGAGGTTGGGATCAAGAGGAACTTGTCAATAAAGCTCAGGATAATATGAAGGATTGTAATCCATCTATGCCCACCCCTGATTCTGATGTGGGAGTTGTACAGGAAGGTGAGGGAGGTTCTCACCCTGCCACTGAGAGTGCGGCATCCTCAGTTATTGCCTCTACGACCCCTGTCCCGCCTATCTCTGATCCCCCTGTTAATCAGAATACTGTTCAGGTTTCGAGGCCAGCTTTTTCTTCGATGCCTCCTCCATTTGAAACTGTTAAAACCAGACGGTTCACTAGGGCCTCCCTTAAACAACCTTTAGTTAGCTCTGTTACTGTAGAAAATTCTTTTTCTCCCTTACAGAGTGATGGGAGAGATTCTGATTTGGAATCTGATGCCTCGCATCGCTCTGATTTGATTTCGGAGGAAGAGGAAAGTAAGTCCACTGAACAAGCCAAAGGAAAAAAAGTAAAAAAGGGAAGAAAAGGAAGGCCAGTTTTAGCCAACAGGGTGGGTCCTGAAATTTCCTTCTCCTATCATGGCCACATTAAAAATAGTTTCCTACAACGTGTGTAGTTTAAAAAATTTCAAGAAAAGGCTTTCTCTTTTTTCTTTTTTGAGCATTCTACAGGTTGATATTATCCTTCTTCAGGAAACTAGGTTGTCTTCTCTTGCTGAAGCTGATCAGGCAAAGAAGCGATGGGTCTGGGGGCCTTCTTTTTGGACATTTGGTTCTGATTTGGCTGATGGGATTGGGATTTTGTTTACTTCCACCTTCTTTAGGATATGTAAACTGGTTGATATTAGTCCTGGTTGGGCTTTACTTTTGGATTTTTGTTATCAAGATTTTGCCTTCCGTCTTATTAACATTTACGTGCCACAAATTAATACTACTAGGATTCAGTTATTTGAAGACATTAAACCTTTTCTTTATACTAGAAGGCATATTATTTTTTTTGGGGGGGGGGATTTTAATTGTGACATTGATTTAAAATTTGTAGGTAATATTCAAAAGAAAATGTATTGTGATTCACTGGCTTTAAAGCAGATGGTTAAAGATGCAGGCCTTTCAGATGTGTATAGGGCTTTGCATGCTAAAGGGGGTGCCACTTATCATAGGCATGTTTTTTCAACTCGTATTGATTTAATTTTATTTCTAAATATCTGATGCCCTTTCTTGCTACAGTCAAGCCAACAGAATTCTCTGATCATCAGATATTGATTTGTCATTTGAGTTTAGCTGGGGTGCCTACTAAGGTTTTTTCCTCCTGTCCCAGATGGCGACTGAATGTGTCTCTTTTGGAGGATGGGGATTGTGTTGAAGGATTGGAAGTTTTATTTGCTGCCTGATATTCTACTATTTGCTTGTATGAGGATTTATTTGACTGGTGGAAGGATACTAAATTTGAGATTCGGTCCTTTTTGCTTACTAAAGGGAGACAGAAAGCTCATTCTTGATATTTAACCTATTTACAACATCGGAATCAGTTGTATAAGTTGATGTCATTTCCCCCTAGAGATAAAATACTATTTAAATCACAGATTTCTGAAATTAAGAAACAGATGTCCCTTTATCAAAATGACAGGGTGAAACCTTTGGACATGGAGTTCAGATATGGGTTGCAATCACAGCCCTCCTCTGATCCTTACCAGGCCTGTAAACAACGCCTGGATAAAACTTTAATGACTGGGTTATTGTCCCCTAGTGGTACTGTTGTAACCACTGATTTAGAGATGTTGATAGTGGTGCAGAATTTTGTCTCTGATCTTTTTAGTACAGATTTTGGGCCTAGTGAAGCTTTGCCTGCTGAATTTACGGCCCTTCTACCTGTCATAGATGCCACACTTCGTAAAACTTTAAAGAGGCCTATTTCAGCCCAGGAAGTGGAAGATGCAATTCGAGCTTTAAATACCACCACTTCACCTGGTTTGGATGGTATACCGAATGAGTTTTATAAAAAAATTTCTCCCTTTTATGTGTTTTTTTTTTTTTCATTTCATTGTTTAACCAGGTATAGCACACTAAGCTGAAAGCTTTTTTTACAGGAGCGACCTGGGAGCACAAGTGACTTGCTCAGGGTCACACAGTATGCAAGTGGAAGCTGTGGGATTCAAACTCAGGTCTGGTCTGCTGGATGTCATCAGATTTGCAGCTCAGAGCCTTAGACCACTACACTATACTGCCTCCTTGTGTTTAACTTTATGTTAACCTCTGATTCTGGATTTTCTGATTTTAGTATTTCTTTATTAAAATTCATTCATAAGAAAGGTGATACTTCTTTATTGACAAATTGGAGAACTATTAGTCTCCTAAATAGCGATTATAAAATTCTTTCTAAGATACTTACAAACAGATTGACATTGGTTTCAGATTTTCTTATCCATCCGGCACAAACTTGCGCTATTCCAAAATGCAAGATTCAACATAATCTTTATTTGTTAAGAGAATTATTTGAGCATAGTAATGTTGGGAAGGGCTCTGGCTTTGTGGTTGCCTTGGATCAGGTCAAAGCTTTTGACAAAGTAAGACAACATTATTTGTTTAATCTATTGCCTCATTATGGTATCCCACGTCCATTTGTGAAATGGATTGCTATGCTCTACTCTGATGCCAAAGTACTCCCGCTGGTGAATGGCTTAATGGGGTCTGAGATTTCGTTTATGACAGGGGTTCGACAGGGATGTCCTTTAAGCCCTTTATATGTTTGTTTTAGATCCTGTGTCGATATATTCAAGGGAATCCCTGTATTTTAGGGATTGCCCCAGCTATTTCTCTACCTTCGGAAAAGATCACTGCATATGCGGATGATGTGACCTTATTGGTGAAAGATGAGACTTCCTTCCACAATGCTTTACAATGCTTCACCACGTGGGGCCGTTATTCTGGAGCACAGATAAATCAGGCTAAGAATTTTACTTTTTCTTTACATTCTGCTCAGGTGGGTTACCCTGACATTCGGGGTATCCCCCTTGTCTCCACCACTCGGAAAATTCTGGGGGTATGGTTTGGGCCAGGGGATCTGGCTACTTTTAATTGGGAACATCAATTGAGTTTAGGTGAAGGCAAAGTTAATTTATGGAAACAATGGAAATTTGGAAAGAAAAAACGTGTTTTCATTGTTAAAAAATTTCTGTTACCTGTTTTTTTATATTTAAGCTATCTTTATCCACCTCCGGTTAATTTAGAAACACGGCTTTATAGTATTTTCTTTCAAATGGTATGGGGTAATAGACTCAACCCAGTTAGAAGAGAAATTACTTATTTGCCTTGGAAATTGGGTGGATTGGCTATGATTAATCCAATTGTGTTCTATCACTCTATTTTTTTGTTTTATTCTTTTAGTTATCTATGGGGGACAATTACTTTATCATAGCAAGTTTGATCACACTTTGTTTGGGCTCATTTTTTTCAAAAATGGACTCACTTGCCCCCTAAGATTTTGCCTCAAGATCATTTACCGTTATATGGTATTTCAACATTAAAAAAATGCCATCAATGGAAATTGTCGTTTCCCACTTTACTTTCACATTCTAGAAAATCTTTTTATACATATATTGTTTCAGATGTGCAGGGTATTGTTTTGCTTTTCCCTGAATGTGTTCCAACCAGAATGTCCTTTGCTCTCTGCAAATTAACTGACTTTAGGCTCCCGGCCTTTGTATGGGATGTAGTTTGGATGTCAGCTCAGGGTAGGCTAGGAGTACGTGGCAACCTTAAATATAAACCATTAACAGACAGATTTTGTCCCAGACTTTTATGTATTAATGAAGTGGAGAGTTTATCACACTTTTTCATTACTTGTTCTTTTATTAAATGTTTTTGGAATGATGCCGCTATACATTGGTGTATGCCTTTACTGTCTAATATTACTTATAATACTTTCGTTTTAGGGGATTACTCTGAGGCTTGGAATGTTTATCATCCTAGTACTTTAAATGTTTTTTTCCGTTTCTTCAGTTTTATTTATGGCAAGCACGTTGTCAATTTATATTCCAACAACAAACTGTATTGCATTCTACTATAATGTCCCAGGTTGAGGATGGATTACTGACTGTTAAATGCAAAGATAAGCAGAGATTTTCCAATGTTAAGTTCTGCTCCCTTTGGAATCGTTTTTTCTTTTGAACATTTACTTGTGTAAATATCAGCTGTTTGTACTTTTTTTTTGAATGAGGTGAATTGCTCTTTATACTTTGTTTGTATATGGTGATGTTATGTTTTTTTGTTTAATAAACTTCCCCTACTCTTTTCGATAAGTGCCATGGGATCTTTAACATCCACCTGAACTACCACCAATCCAGGCAGATGGGACCTCGGATTAACATCTCATCCGAAAGACGGCACCTCAGAAGTGCAGCACCCCTCTCATGCTGTACTACAGTGTCAGTACTGGGATATTAACCCAAGTGCCAGATGTGGGAACTGAACCCACAGCCCTCTGATCTCCCAGCCTCAGAGGCAAGTGTGCTACCTACTGAGCCACTGACAGTTAGTGCATGGAGCCTGCTCTGAGATTTGAGGTGGGCTTGATATCTATGACTGAACAAAGATGCAGATTGCTGGACTCTACAAATGATCTGGACATTCCTAGATTGCTTATATATGTATTATTGGTGACCAGTTTTGCCAAAATCAGTTCCTCTGAACTGCATGTTTGCTGTAAAGAACCCTTGCTGGCCCCTTATAATTGATAGGAAGGCCCTGTGTGTCACTGATGACCAGAGACGGACAGTGGTTACATTTTGCTATGTAAATGTGGTATAATGTGCTGTACCTAAATCCCCCCTTGACATGCTGGACCCCGTCTTCCACTCTTGCTGCTTTGCCCTAAGCTGCCTTCTCCATACCATGCGCTGCTTCCTCTATTCTGAACTCTCCTTCCCTTCCCTCAGTTTCCAGAATCAATCTCACTGCACCTCAATATTCTCTAAATCTGTGGCCGGACCAGTGACACTGAGGGTTGAGGCACTGGACTTCACACCTCACA
Source organism: Neoceratodus forsteri (assembly GCA_016271365.2). NCBI lineage: Eukaryota > Metazoa > Chordata > Ceratodontiformes > Ceratodontidae > Neoceratodus > Neoceratodus forsteri. Next base: position 430,772,635 of record CM057452.1, read on the forward strand.
CCATGCTGGCGACTCAAGTTAGGGAATGAGCCCAGGTTGTCGGAGGGGGGAGGGTGTGGAGCAGGATTGAGCTGCTGCGAGGCAGGTCTTCTCTCCTGGTGAGGGATGACGGGTTTCCCTGGCCCTTGGCTGCCACCTGGTGGAGGATGAATGGCAGTTCGGGCTATGGGGGGAGGGGCTGAGCTGGTACCTGGGCTGCATGTGCGCCTCCACGTGCATGCACTGGTGTGTCTGCTGTGGTCCCGGGACTCTCAGGGAAAAATGCTGGGTAAAAGCATAAAATACATACATATAAAAAAATATTCTCTAAATCTGGTTTTGCTTCCTTCCCAGTTACCTCTCTTCTCTTCTCTTCCTTACTCTTTCCTCCTCATATGCCCTTTGTTATTCTGACTCCCATTCTTAGAAAACAAGCCTTGGTTTATTGTGTCTTTCTTGGTTACCTCTTTGAAAATAAGAAAAATAAATTCTTCCAACACCCAGTTAACTACAACACCAGTAAATTCTGATTTCCCCTTTCATCCACCTGTTCATATAATCCCACCCTTGCCTTCCCTATCTTTAGCCCACTCTCAGAGAAGTTGCTCGGCTTCCATGCTGTACAAGCTACAGTCTCCAGTGCAAGAATGATGACTCTTATGAGACTCACTCCAGTCATGGCTTTCCTTTACTGAAGACATCAGCTTCTGCTGCATGAAAGCTGAGCACTCACTCTGAGAGGGTGGACTGAAGATAACATTATGGGACTAAGCCATGGATTAAGAGGTATTTCTTCAGTGCACAGGCATTTGATCTGGATAGAAGTAGCTGAGTGGTAGTAACAGGTAAAGGAGAAGGCGCAGACAGCACCTGCAAACTGCAGCCCCAACCCGGGGCCATAAAAATTGGTCCCTTCCCTGAGATGAGCAGCAGTGGTGGTTCAACTCAGTCTCAGTTCCCTTTAAGCCATTATTATTTGGGATGGCTTGCTTTTCAGTCAGTCATTCCTATCTTTTGTAATGTTAAAAAAATTATGTTCTGATTAGGCTGGCATCTCTAGACACAGTTGGCAATAATATGGGAAACCAGAAGGCTATTTAAGCATGGCTGGGAGGCCACGTTATTGCCAATTGTGTTTTGTTTAACTATACTGAGCAATTTGCTCATTTTTATGTTGCTTGCACGCATGTGCAAGAAACATAGCGCCATCATCGGAGATTTCGGAGGTGTGTCACCTCCTCCTCCAATTCAGTCAGTGAGCTGGCAGGCGCGGCCCCTGTAAACCAATGCATTTTGGAGCTGTCTATGACACGCTCCAAAATGCCAGTATTTTCTACAGGTGAAAGGGGAGCTACGCTTCAGTGAGCAGCGATAAGAATAGCTCCCCACGGCGGGTGCGCCCGCATCGCATTTGTAGCGGCGGGGTGCCCAATCCCGCCGGCTGAGCTGTGTCACCCCCCCCAGTAGTTGGTGCCATGCTGGGAGCCCACCCCAGCGTGGCAATCAGTCCTTTGGCCAACAGGGGTGCCCAATCCCCCGTCGGCTGAATGGCCCCCCCCGTCCTTGTGCCATGCTGGGAGCTCACCCCAGCATGTCAAACATCCCATGATGTCTTTTTTTTTTAAACCTATAAAACAAAAGCGGTCCTTGGCCCAGCGTCTCCCGAGCCCCCTCCCACAACCCGCACCCACTCACTGTGCCCAGCCTCCCCCACACCCCTCACCCCATGCCCCTCTGGACTCCAGTGCGGCGATCTTCGGTGGACCGGGAACACGTCTGCACTCTTCAAAGCCGACCGCGAACTGAGGAAATGCCGGTAAGCTGTATAATGGGCTAGATGGGGGTTCAACTTTATTGCATATCTCAGGCATTTTGGGGAATTTTTGCACCAAATTTTCAACATGGGGTTTTTAGGACCCCTTCTCATGAATGATGTCACTGTCATGGCGTTATTCGGGCCCGAAGGGTGATTTCACGCAGTGACTGTGCAGTGACTGTGAAATCACCCTTTGGGCCTGAATACCACCATGACAGTTACATCATTCATGAAAAACTCCATGTTGAAAATTTGGTCCAAAAATTCCAAAAAATGACTGTTTTACGAGCATGCGTTGCGCAGTTCCTATGCAGGCTCATAAGTTTGTGAAATTTCAATATTTTCACTCCAGATTTTCAACATTGCCATTTTACCACACCTTCTTATGAGTAGTACAGCTGTCATTTTTCACATCTCACCCAAAATGTGTTTCTACCCTTGTAGCGCAGAATGGCGCAGTCAGTGTGCGAAATCAATGTACGGGACAAATTAAGAAAATCACATTGAAACTGTTCATGAGCAGAGGTCTTAAAATGGCTATCTTGAAAATTTGGTGAAAAAATTCCTAAAAATGACTGTTTTCGATGCGTGCATTGCGCAGTTCCTACGCAGGCTCGTAAGTTCACAAATTTTCAATATTTTCACTCCAGATTTTCAACATTGCCATTTTACCACACCTCCTCATGAGAAGTACAGCTGTCATTTTTCACATCCTGCCTAAAACGTGTTTCTGCCCATGTAGCGCACAATGGCGCAGTCGGTGTGCGAACTCAGTGTATGGGACACATTAAGAAAATCACAGTGTCACTGTTCATGAGCATAGATCTTAAAATGGCAAAGTTGAAAATTTGGTGAAAGAATTCCTGAAAATGACTGTTTTACGAGTGTGCGTTGCACAGTTCCCATGCACGCTCGTAGGTTTGCGAATTTTCAATATTTCCACTCCAGATTTTCAACATTGCCATTTTACCACACCTCCTTATGAGCAGTACAGCTGTCATTTTTCACATCCTGCCTAAAATCGTGTTTCCGCCCATGTAGCGCACAATGGCGCAGTCGGTGTGCAAACTCAATGTATGGGACACATTAACAAAATCACAGTGACACTGTTCATGAGCAGAGGTCTTAAAATGGCTATGTTGAAAATTTCATGAAAAATTTCTAACAATGACTGTTTCTGCGTGCATTCGCCAGTTCTCATGCGCTACGTGAGTTGCAAATTTTCAATATTTGCACTCAATGACTTCCAAATACCTAAACAGCACATAGAAGCAAGCAACATTCGGCATTGACAAATGCTTGTTATAGCTGCAGTAGGTGGAGCCTGCAAACATTTTGCATGTACAAAAGGAGTGATGTCATGTTTTCTGTCCGTGGAACTGACTGAAGGTATAAATACAGTAGTCTTCTCCACCTTATCCTCTTCCAAGAAATGTTTTCCGCCCTCAAATAAATACGCTTTCCTGTTAGTCAATGGTTGCAGGTTACTATTTTCTTTCTTAAATGGGCAGTACAAGAACTGGAAACTGAGCAGTGGGAGGAAGCATTCATATTTTGGGGGGGGAGTAAGATGAAGAAGAAGAAGAATCAGTATTTATATAGCGCTTTTTCATACATCCAAAGCGCTTTACAAGCAATGCTAGACTGGTAGTGAAGTGACTGAATGTGTGGTGGCGGCCATATCGCACATCATCACCCACACACAGCCTGGATAATTGCATGAACCGGTTTTATGGGAAGGGGAATGTTGGCCAGGACACCGGGAATGTTCCCTACTCTTTGCGAAGAGTGCCCTGGGTTCTTTTACTTCCACCTGGACACCCACCAGGACAACACCAGGATGGGCAGAAGAGACCTCAGTTTAACGTCTCATCCGAAGGAAGGGACACCCCAGCAGTACAGCACCCCCAATACTGCACTCGGATGCCAGCGATTTTTAGGTGCAAGTCCAATCCCAGTGTGGGACGAGAACCCATGACCTTCTGGTCCAGAGACGGATGTGCTACCAACTGAGCCATGCTGACGCTGATCCATCCCACCTCCACCTGAGAAACTCCTAAAGATCCACCCCTACCTTTTTTTTTATTCACGTGGGAGGTGCAAGAGGTGAAACTGCATTTAGTTGGAAATGCAGTGTGTACTGAGCCTGTGTGGTTACTGAGTTTTACTTCACTGTTTTTAGAGTAAGTTGAAGCTAGTCTTTTTACTTGATAAATGCTTGTAAAAGTACAAATCATATTTGCTAGTGCAACTGTGACTTATGTAATTGTTTTTTGTAGATTTGACTCCTGACTTCTTTTCATGACAGTCAGTATTCCTGGAACAGACTTTGCATTTGAAGCTCCTATAAAGTGTTATTTTTATGTCACTGTGTAGTTCCTCACTTTATAGGTGCTTCAATAGTAAAGCCTTTTCATACAGGAATGTTTACTGCCTGTCATAAACAGAAATCAAGAGTAAAATCTACCAAACACAGTTTAACAAGTTAGCTTCAAAAGCAAAGCCGGTTTGTGCATGGAAAGATGTTACAGAAAGGAAGACATGCAATTATTTCAAGTCTGCAAGTTAAGCAACTATTTTTTTAACCAGCCTTGCCTCAGCTTACATTCCTATCCTCACCAGTTATTTTCACAAATAAATTCCGAGAGATGTAAAGTCCCTCCTGTTGGGTATATGGTGTTACTCACTTCCATCCTCCAGCCTTGCCCCCACCACATTGCTTTGTATTTTGCATCAGCTGTAGCATTTCTGTACAGCAAGAGGTGACAATGCATATTTTTTTCTGGACTTGCAGTGTTAATTGAGCCGTCCCCAATCTGTATCCTTTCAAGAACTACTTTATGTGGTGTGCAGACCAGCATGGTTGTTTCACTCTTATTTACAGCTTTACACCTTTATCAGTTTTTTATTGTAATTTTTTGCCCTTTGGATAACAAGGTTCAATACCTATAACTTCCCAGTTTCTTTATTATGGTCACATTGATTTCTGAAGACCCCCTTGTAAACAAGGTGCAAATACAACTTGGTTTTCTTTGTCTTTTTAGTGTGTGTAGTTTTATTAAGCTTGTAACCATAGAAACAAGGGTGCAAAGCACATATATTACAAGTAATGCCATATAAAAAACACATCATATACATAGTAAAACCAATGAAAATATATACTGATTCCTCCCAGTTACTGGAAAATGAATCTTTTTCACTAAATAAGTTACAACTACTGAAAAATACAAAAACTATAAATAATTGTGCAGTCTGACATCTTCATTTAAACCTCTTGGCTGCAAACTGTGATATTCATAAATCCAGTAAGGTTCTCACTGAAGCTATCTCCTTCGCATGTCTCCTCTCAAACTGTCAAAATAATTTCTTCAATGTGGACTGTCAGGCATTCAAGTTGTTCTCAGATTAAATGTTACTTTTATAAATATAGATTTAACAAGGGTATCTTGTAAAGTACTGGTTCATTTAAATGTTAGTTGTGGTCATGCTGATATCACATTATTCAGACTTGGTTCAGTATCTAATAATTCCAATTTTTTGTTTTTTATGATCCAAGTTATTTTATGATGCATGTATTTTATGAAAATCCTAGGGCATATCTTACAGTTGTGCACAGCTACTAAGTGCTCCAACTGTGATTAAAAAATGACAAGTGTAAAAATAAATAAATAAAAATAAAAATGTATGTAGACTACTAAGTACAGTAGACTGGTACAGGACCTGTAAAACAACTATTCAGTCATATCATGGTATGAGAGAATCACAAAGAAGTGAAACCCTAGAACCCCACCATCTGAATCAATAGGGAATGCACATTTCATGAAGCATAGTAAAAAAAAGATGCAACACAAAAATCATAGAAACACAGAAACATAGACTTTGACACAGATAAGGACTGCTTGGCCCACCTAGTCTGCCCATATCCCTACCTACTGGATAAGCTGCAGATCCTAGTTAACCAAGAGCCTATTTCTTCCTACCCCCCCAACAAGAATTGTCTTATGTTTGTCCCATGCATTCTTGAATTCCCCCACTATTTTTGACCCCACAACCTCCTAATGAAGGTCGTTCCATGCGTCCACCACCCTCTCTGTGAAAAATACTTCTTCACATTACCCCTGAGCCATCCCCTCTCTATTTTCAAATTGTGTCCCCTTGTTCTTGCACATCGCTTTTTCTGAAAGATGCTACCCTCTTGGACTTTGTTGATTCCCTTGAGGTACTTGAAATTTTCTATCATGTCTCCCCTCTCCCTCCTTTCCTCAAGGGTATACAAATTAAGCTCCTTTAGTCTCTACTCCTATGGCTACTGTTGCAGACCCTGCACCATTTTAGCTGCCCTTCTCTGGACTGTCTCCATCCTGTCTGTGTCCTTGCAGAGATGGGGTCTCTAGAACTGGATGCAGTACTCCAGATGGGGTCTCACAAACTATCTGTACAGAGGGATAACAACTTCTTATTTTCTACTGGTGATGCCTCTCACTATACATCCCAGTATCCCCTTAGCCATCCCTAGTGCCTTCTCACATTGCTTGCTAACCTTTAGGTAATCTGATATGATTACCCCCAGGTCCCTTTCCATTTTTGTTTTTGTTGTTACTACTCCCCCCCCCAAAGTGTACTTTTCCCCTGGGGTTTTGTTTCCTAGGTGCATTACTTTGCACTTCTTTGCATTGAATCCAAGCTGCCATACTTCTGACCATTCCTCCAACCTTGCCAAGTCCCTTCTCATCCTTTCCACCTTCCCCTGTATATCAACCCTGTTGCAGATCTTTGTGTCTGTAAAGAGGCATACTTTTCCTCCCAGTCCCTCGGCACCCATCATGACGATGAGTTGAGGTATCTTTACATGGTATGGTCAACCCCCACTTCACAGATGCAGTCCCTATTCTCTATAGTAAGATGTAACATGCAGCCCCTGTTCTCTACGTTAAGATGCAACATTTTATCTATGGATATAGAATAATGTTGGAATAATCTACAGAATAGTGAATAATGTAGGGTCTAAAACTGTGGGAGAATTCAAGAATGCAAGGGACAGACGTAAGGCAATTTTTGTGGGGGGTAGGAAGAAATAGGCTTTTGGTTAAATAGATCTGCAGCTTATCCTCTAGGTAGGGAAATGGGCAGACTAGGTGGGCCAAGCGGTACTTATCTGCCATCAAAGTCTATGTTTCTCTGTTTTTATGTTTATATCTTGGTGTAATGAGTATGGAATATTAATTTTGTGATCGATATCATGAGTGTCACTGTTTGTTCTATGCAAAATCCTGCCGCCCACCAAAAAATGATAATATAGAAATATTGCCAAGGTGACATATGCATTGTCATATATTAATTAGCAGTAGCCTAATATCTGAAATTGGACTGATCCAAACTCTGTAATTCTTAGGTACAAGTCTGTGCATAACAGAAACTGGAATAAGTGTTGCTATGTAAAATAGGAGCATCCATGTGTTATCTGTGAAAAATGTATGTATTATCCTAAATATTTTTTTTGTTCCAATTGTGCATAGTGGAAAGTGTCATAGTGCTGATGTCAATTACAAAAGTAGCAATCAGTAGTCCATAGATAAAATGTTGCATCTTAATGTAGAGAACAGGGACTGTATCTGCAGAACAGGGATTAGCTATGCCATGCAAGTATAGGCCAACTGAGTCATGATGTTTGGTTTGATTGACCTCAGTGTGAATAATGAAATGTGCATTCCTAATTGATTCTGATGGTGGGGTTCCAGGGTTCTGAATCAGTCTGTTTCTATCTCTATGAGTATATGATCTTTATATAAAACCTTTATTGCTTACCATTCCTTCCATTAAAATCAACACCTCCATATATTTTCCTAATAATGTGTCTGCCTTCCTTAGAACAGAAAATAAAACAAAATCTTACTGGTTAAAAGCATTGTGTTGTTTCTCCATGTACCCTTTACAATTCAACACAATCTCACTAACTTCATAATGCAGCCGTGGTGGATCTGACTAAATCTTGTTTAACTTGTAATGTGTTCTCACACGAGGGAATTGTAGTCATTCTCTCACTCTAGAGGAAATGGGCACTGGCTTTGGATTAGCAGGAGGGTGGGCTTTGATGGTCTGTCCAAGCGTCTCCTATCCCAAATGCTTTCTATGGCCCTATGAAGAGATTACTTATTGACCTAACTTACCTTTTCATCTAAAGTAACACCATTCTTCTTTTACATATCATATGCTTGTATGGCAGGCCTTTTTTTAACTTGACTATTTCTGTACATTGTACATGTTTTGTGGTCGGTTATTATTTACTCTCTTATGGTATCTCCATGCCTTGCCTTAGAATATTGTGGGCCAGTTAGGGTTGTGGAAACTGTATAGCACCTGTTATATTATTGACCTTAATATTAAATGTTCTGTTTTTCTTTTTCTTGGATACCAACCCTAACATTATTTTGACATACTGTAGGTATTTATAGATTTTGCAGCTGAAATGGTAGAGGTTGGCTCTGGAAAGACACAGACAAATCTCCCCTATCAACACACAAATGCTTTTACTGTCAAATCTGTTGCACTGAAAATAAAGTTTCTGCATTCCAAATGAACAGGACTCTGGGTCCATTCTGAGAAGGGCCCATGCTCAACATGTCAAACATTGACAATTCTATCTCTCAGTAAAGAATAAGCGTTCAGGATACACAGTACATCAGCTCACACATTCATATGTGCACATACCCAGGGCTAGAAATGACAAAATACAGACAGAATGTCCAATTGCATACCAGACGGGTCAGCACTGTACAAATAACTGCAGCAAATTTTAATATCATGGCTATTGCTCCAGTTATGTTACTTTTACATTTTTTTCACGTAAGAAATACCACCAATAGAAAATCTATACAGCAGCCTGAACAAACTTACTTATTTAAACCAGCAGTTTACTTTCAGTTTGCTTTCACAGCACAATACTTTGCAGTTTAGCAGTGCTTGTTTAGCCAACAGTTTACTTTTAATTTGCTTTCTCAGTGATTTATTGTCACAGTTCCAGAGCTCACGCAGCATAGCTGTCACCTATCACCATGTTATCAAAACTATTAGTTTAACTAGAGCTGGGAAGTTCAGTCGGGTACAGTTGGATGAAAAAGTTCAAACAGATATGAGGTAGCTGACCACCACTGAAAAACGTTCACTGCAGCAAAGCTGTCAATACTTCCACTTGGCTTGAAGATTGCAGTTTACTTGCTGAAGTGGCTAAATGCTAGTGGACCACAAATTAGCCATAGAAAGTAAATAAAGTGAGCAGCTTGTCCCATAAACTTAAAACTGAACACTGAAACTGCTGAAGCTAGACCGCTGTCTATTGGTGGTATGTCTTGCATGGAAAAAATGTAAATGTAAAATAACTGGAGCGATTGCCATGGAATTAAAACAACATTTATTTTAATAATGTGGACAGTGTTGACCCATCTGGTATGCAACTGGGCATTTTGTTTGTAATTAAAGGATAAGTGTCTGTCTTTTCAGTACCACTGGCATCCTCTACTCCCTTTATGGTGTTCCATACTAAAAATTGCCCAAGGCTCCTCACCTCGGCTAATTTAAAGGCTCTGTACCACAATAGTCTCAAAGCTCTGTGTCTCTAACCATAGTGGTCCAAATGTTCCCAAATCAATAAGGACTAAGTGCTATTCAAGAAATAAGATTTTGTATCTACACCTTAAATAGTTTCCCTTTCAATGATGTGAACAGACTCCCAACATTCTCCAGTGCTGCACTCATCAAACCCAGCAGCCATCACTGCTTCCCATTTCTGGGCTCAGTGTCCTTTCCATCAAAGTTCTTCACCATCATACAGGGTTCTACACCCAAAGCTCTGGTCACAAACAATCAATAGGCCTTTGTTCATGAGAAGAGTACATAGAAACATAGATTTTGATGGCAGATAAGGACCGCTTGGCCCACCCAGTCTGCCCATTTCCCTACCTAATGGATAAGCTGCAGATCCTAGTTAACCAGCAGCCTACTTCTTCCTACCCCAACCCCCTTGAATTGCCTTATGACTGTCCCATGCATGCTTGAATTCCACCACTGTTTTTGACTCCACAACCTCCTCCGGAAGGCCGCTCCATGCATCCACAACCCTCTCTGTGAAAAATACTCTTTAAATTACCTCTGAGCCACCCTTCTATCTTCAAATTGTGCCCCTTGTTCTTGCATAACTCTTTTTTGAAAGATGCTACCCACTTGACTTTGTTGATTCCCTTGAGGTACTTGAAAGTTTCTATCATGTCCCCCCTCTCCCTCCTTTCCTCGAGGCTATACATATTCAGCTCCTTAAGTCTCTCTTCATATGTCTTCCAGTGCAGACCCTGCACCATTTTAGTTGCCCTCCTCTGGACAGCCTCCATCCTGTCTATGTCTTTGCGGAGATTGGGTCTCCAGAACTGCACGCAGTACTCCAGCAAACTAGAACTGTGAAGTTCAGTCGGGTACAGTTGGATGAAAAAGTTCAAACAGATATGAGGTAGCTGACCACCACTGAAAAACGTTCACTGCAGTAAAGCTGTCAATACTTCCACTTGGCTTGAAGATTGAAACATTGGCAACTAGAGTGAAGTCTGTCAGGATGCAACACAGAATACTGCAGAATTCTGCAGTTACTGAAGTGAACAGTGCAATTTCAATGGGAGTTAATCTCTTTTGTCATGCAGGAATCTATGACATTACATTGCATCCTGGTGGTCTCCAGTGTAATTAACTAGTTTCTTGTTTACAAAGGCCCATATCTTTTCTCTTCTTGTCAGCAAATGGCAGAATTCCCCATTTGGCATCAAGTCATCATCCTTAGATTATTTGTGGATCCCTGGCAAACTGAAGGTGAAGAAAATCATGTTATACAGGCTCCATCACCATAATCAAGTTCTTCAATAAAGTTAAAGAAAAATTTTGCTGCGCTCTTACTAGGCAGATATAAAGACTGGTCCAATTTAAAATTTCATTCTGCATTTCATTCTCTTCTCAGTCCATATCTTACCTTTGCTAAACATTGGCAACTAGAGTGAAGTCTGTCAGGATGCAACACAGAAAACTGCAGAATTCTGCAGTTACTGAAGGGAACAGTGCAATTTCAATGGGAGTTAATCTCTTTTGTCATGCAGGAATCTATGACACTACATTGCATCCTGGTGGTCTCCAGTGTATTTGACATATGTGCACTTGCTCTTAAAATGTAAAACAAAATCCCAGCTGACTCCCAGCCTCAGAACCCTTCTAATTCTAATGGTGTACTCTGAGAATTGCTCCTCTCTATAAAGCCTCAGTCTTGAACATGGAAACTAAAGTGTCCACCCTGGAATGCTGCATTCCTTCTGATCTTAGTAATCTGATATCTGACCCTATTCCAGTTACTCCAGTTCCAACAACATTCACCTCTACTCCCCCTTATCAACACTTTCCTATGGCTCCTATCTCCATTCCAGTTCTTTCAGCTCCACATCCTTGCACAAATCTAGGTATGTTTCCTCTTGTAGCTCCTTAAATCTTGTGCTCAGTTCAAATAACCACTCACCCTTACTCTATACTTCTGATACTTCTTGTACTTCCTCATTTAAGGAAACACATTATAGAAAGAAAAATGTGATTTTGTTTGCGTTCTTAGTTTCTTTCTGAGACCATTAAAAATAAAGCAATTTCATGTATCGACATTTCCATAATTTTCAAAGCCAAAAACAATGATCTGCTCAAGAAATTAACCATTCCTGAATTTGATGCTGCATTCAGCAATTATGATGATATTTTATGTGAAGCATACCCTTACTGACATGAAAAGCTTAACACCAATCTTTATCTGATAGTTGATCTTACAATTAGACATGGGGGAACTATATTCTAGGACTAGCAGAAAGTGATCTTAGGAAAAGCAGCAGCAATGATTCAACATTTTAAGGTAAGGATAAACTGGAGGACATGAATTCAAACTGAGGAGTGGGGCAGGATAAGTGAAGTATTACTTCACACAGAGAGGATGGTTAACATGTGAAACTAGCAACCCAGAGAGGTTATGGAAAACTAGAACTGTTCAAGATTTCAACACAAGACTAGACATATTCCTTGGATGGAATAACATTGAGGGCAGCGCAGCGTGAATAAGGGAAGGGAAGGTCAAATTGTTCAACCAGGAAAGGCACACTAAGCCAGAGCTTGTTTCCAAGTGTGACCTGGGAGCACAAGGAAGTTAAGTGACTTGCTCAGGGTCACACAGTATGCAAGTGGGGGCTGATGGAATTCAAACCCAGGTCTCCAGGTCTGAAGCTCAGTGCCCTTAACTACTATGCTATACTGCCTTCTTAGGTAGTGCAGCATTCCATCTGATAAGCTTGAATTTGTGTCCATTCTCAAATTGGGCAGAGGTGGGCATGGCAGATGCCGTTAGATTCGTAATATCTACAGTGCTGCTAGAAGTCTTATCTCCTAAACTCTACCTCCTCTAACAAGAAAAAAAAGAAGAAAACTCTATCCTCTCATTCTCTCTATTTGGGCAAGAGGCTTCTGGGAACTGTAGTCTATAGAACAAGCCTGGGAACACAAAAACTGGGACAAACTTTTACTTTTCTTTAGTTGGGCGCTTTTAATTATTTAATGTTATTTAGCTTGATTTTGCACACAGTTATATTGGGGCAGACTGTACTTGTATTTTAAGTTACTTCTACATTTTTAGTTGGTACAATGGGTCACACTTGTGAAGCACTTCTGGGTCATCAAAAGACATAAAACAGAGCCCTTGTGAGCAGAGAGCAGGCACAAGTGGAGGTGGGCAGAGTGGGAGCAAGTGTCTGCCATGTCAGCTGGGAAGCCAAGGGAGACAGGAAACTCTGAAAGTTAAAATAATAGAAATGCGCCAGGCAAAACCAGCACAATGGAGAAGGTGCTACATTGGGGTAACCTAAAAGGCATAAAGTGCACAGAGTGCAGCATGTATCTAATTATAGACAATGACAAACCAAATGAACTATGTATAGAAACATAGAAAATGACAGCAGAAAAAGACCCATTGCCCATGCAGTCTGTCTGAATTCCCTATTTAGCCCTGGGACCTAGAGGGTCCTAGTCCTCCCTACCCCCCCATTCTCCTCCCAGTTTCTGTTACTCTGAGCAAGCACAACACCCTTCATTCTGCCCCAACCATGCTTGAAACCACCAATGGCTTTTGCACTTGCCACTTCAGCTGATAGACTGTTCCATGGCTCCACCACCCTTTCTGTAAAATAATATTTCCTCATATTCTTCCTGAATCTCCCTCCTTTTAGCTTCCACTCTTGTCCACCTACCCATGAGTTAGTATTCAATTGAAATAGTTCCCCACAGTTCACTCTGTTGATTCTTTTTAGGAATTTGAAGGTCCCTATCAGTAGCTCCCCTCTCCCTTCTGGTCTGCAGCAAGTACATGTCCAGTGCCTTGAGATGCTCCTCATAAGATCTGCCCTGTTGGCCCTGAATAGTTTTCATCACCCTGCACTGCACTGTTTCCAGCCTATCCCTACCTTTCCTGAGGTGAGGACTCCAGAACTTGGCACAGTACTTGAAGTGTGGCCTCACTAAGGATCTACACTGGGAAGTATTACCGCTTCCCTCCTGCTAGCAGTTCCACTCCCAATACAACCCAACATCCTACTTGCTTTGCTATATGCCTTGTTGCACTGAATCAATTGTTGTAGGGAGTCACTGATGATAACTCCAAGGTCCTGTTCCCCAGCTGTAGTACAAAGTCGCACCCCACCCACCCAGTACTCTGTCTTGGGATTCTTGCTCCCTAGGTGCATTACTCTGTACTGCTTAGCATTGAATTTCAACTTTCAAATCTTAGACCACCCCTCTAGATTTTGTAAGTCCCTATGCATTTCCCTGTTCCCGCATTGCTATCCACTCTCTCACCGGGCTTAGTGTCATCTGCAAAGAGACACAGCCTACCCCAGATTCCTTCACCAATGTCACTGATGAACATATTGAAGAGGACCAGACTCAGGACAGACAAAAGTGGTACCCCACTTGTGACTGCCTCTCATCTGTTTCGACCCATTGACCACAATCCCCTGCTGCATTCCCTTCAGCCAGTTACCTACCCAGTTAATTGTGAACTTAGCCACACCTAGATCCTCCATCTTCTTCAACAAGGGTCTGTGAAGCACTGAGTCAAGAGCTTTGCTAAAGTCGAAGTAGAGCACATCCACAGTGTGGTCCTTATCCATCCTATATTTTTTAAGATGCCTATTAGTTAAACTCATAGAATGTGAAATTGTTGACTTGAGGCACAGGACGGAGGGGCTTTATCAGCTAAAAGACTCAGAGGACATGATGAATCAAACATGGAAGGATGTGCAGAATGCTCAAAAGAACCAAATAATAACTAGTACCCTAGTTAATGTAGAAGAGGGACATGGATAAAGAAAGAAAGAGTTCGAGGAGGGGAACTAGAGAAAGAATTGTATGTAGTAAGTGTAGGGAAAAACATCAAAAGTGGTAGATTAACTGAACATCTTCTAGTAAACTCACAGAATAGATTTGAAGTCCTGCTGGATGATAATGAAAATGGGGACCAGGGGCACAGCAACATCACACTGTCAGTGTAGAGGGAAGTGATAATGAGAGAAAATACAACACAAAAAAGAAAGAGAGATCATAGTTCTGGGTGAATTCATAATCAGATTCATGGATAATGTAATCTGTAACAAGGAAAAGAAACCTCATCTGGAAGCTGTCTACTGGGCGCTAGAATTTCAGATATTAAACTGGGACCAGAGGGGTTTCAAAAATGTGCAGGTGAAACCCCTGTAATAGCCCTACATGCAAGAACTAATGACACTGAAAACAGACTAGATGAGGATATAAACAGATTTTAAGGAGATACGGAAGATAAAGAATAAACTGAACACATTAAATTGTGGGGTTATTATCTCTAAAATTAAACTGGTGCCACAAACAGGGCAGGGATGAATACAGGCAATCAAAATGATGAAAGCATGACTTCACAGCTGGGCTAAAGACACTTTCTATTCTCAAAAATAATTATTTAACAAATGAAATAGAGAAGCTAACTTCTTTTCTCCTGTCTAGTGATCCTGCAACAACTGTCTCCACAGATCCAGATAATAAGACTACTAACCCTCAATTCTACTTCAACATTATCAGTAAACATACCTGTTTGAAGTACCTATGGAAACCAAAGATAAAAACTCATGTTGAACCAGATGGATTGGACTTAAAACTTTTTAAGGTTGCACTGGAGGAATTATTTGTTCCAGTAATAAAATTATTTAACTTCTCACTTATTTATACTGTAGTTCCTTCACCTTAGAAACATGCCTTTGTTACACTGATATTTAACAAACACTGGCCAGAGCTGATAAGGCTGCATCTCAGGAATGTGGGGTAAAAATATTGAAAGTCTGTTTTGTAATATTTCTACACCAAATTTTCAACATAGCCTTGTTATGATGCTGCCTCATGAAGAAGGGCAGAGATAATGTTCAACTCCTGGCCTAAATGTGCTTTTGCACAGGGACTGTGAAATCAAGTTTCAGGATGCAGAAACACCTTTTGGGCAGGAGTTGAAAAATTAAAGCTGTCACATTCATGAGGTGCTGTAATGATATGGCTATGTTGTAAATGTGGGTTAAAAATATTGAAAGTTACCAACGTGACGAGCCTGCGTTGGCAAAATTCAACATAGGGTCATAACTATATTTTGTTTTTAAATATTTTTATACCAAATTTTCAACATAGCCTTCTTATGACTCCCACCTCATAAACAAGGGCAGAGAAAATGTTCAGCTCCTGCCTGAAAGACAATTTCGCTCTGGGACCATAAAATCATCTTTCGGGATGTAAAAAAAAAAAACACATTTTGGCCAGGATCTGAAAAATGACAGCTATCACATTCATGAGATGCTGTAAATTGTAAACTGTATGTTGTAAATTTTGGGGAAAAATATTGAAAATTACCAAAGTTAAGAGTCTGCGTTCACAAAATTCAATGTAGGCTCATAACTTTGCTGTTTTTTTAGTATTTTGACACCAATTTTTCAACACAGCCTTCTTATGACTACACCTGATGAACAAGAGCAAAGAAAATGTTCAACTCCTGCCCAAAAGGTGATTTTGCACAGGGACCATAAAATCCCCTTTTGGGACAGGGCTGCCTAATGACAGTTCAATTGTTCATGAGGTGGGGACCCATAGAAGGCATGTTGAAAATTTGAGGCACAAATATGCAAAAATGTCCAAGTTATGTCACTAAATTCAAAATGCCATTGAAATACATTGAAAAACATACCTGTTTCCTGAGTTTGTAGTCCAACTTTGAAGAGCGAAGGTCCAGAGAAGATGACAGCGCTGGACCCCCCATGGGTAAATAAGGGTTTTGGGGGGTTGGAAGTGGACAAGAATGGCATGAAAGACATCGATAGATGGTTTTCTGTTTACAGGTTATAAAAACATTCAAAAGACATTGATTGATATTTTTCCTTTTTACAGGGAAAAGAATAAAAAAAAGGAGCGAGGATTTGTTTGCAACACTGGAGGATTGGGCACCCTCAGTGTCACTGTTATGTTTTGGGGGGTGCTGAGAAGGAGCGTTGGGGGGGCATAAAAAAGAAATTCAGGCTGCAGATGGCATTTGGAATAATGACACTGGGGGATTGGGCACTCCCAGTGTCACTTCTATATATTTTTGGGTGTGGGGTGGTGGGTGCTCACAGGAAGGGGAGGGTGGGGTATACATACATTTATATATATTATATATATATATATATATATATATATATAACTTAAAAAAGTCTGGTCTTTCAATTTCGGCAGTCACGGTGGGACACGGCACAATATGCTGTAACCAAGATGACTGTTAAGTGTTATTGCATAAGCGCTAGTAGTCACATATGTGCAATGCAGTTTGGTGGCCGTGAATGGCATTTTTTTTAATATTAAGATATCCCCCCACCCAACCCTCCAAAAGCATAACAGTGACACTGGGGGTGCCCAATGTCACAGTGTCATGACTAGGACTACCATTTTTTTTATAAAGAAAAAATAGTGCTTTGTGAGCAGATGGCTCCACAGACACAGAGGTGACTGTGATGCATGTCCAACAGGTTGTTTGGTCAAAAAGAATGCAAAGAATGTGGCATCCTTTTTCTGAAAGAAAAAGGACTGCAGGGCTCCACCCACTGCAGCCCCAAAAATGGAGACAGACAGGAAATTTCAAACTATAGACCAATGTTTGTGCTTTCACTACTATCCAAGGCCTTAGAAAGAATAATACCTTATCAGACTTATGACTACTTGCAGAAATATGAGATACAGTCTGCTGAACAACACGGTTTCAGAAAAAAATCACAGTACCATTACAGCACTGGCAGAATATACAAATTCTATTCATGAGGCCTTGGATAGTGGTGATCTAGTTGGTTCAATTTACATTGATTTATCCAAAGCATTTGCTCTGGTACAGCATGAAAAACTTGATAGAGAGTTTACGTCAGTTAAGATTCTCTACATTAGTTGTATCATGATTTAAAGGTTACC
This sequence comes from Neoceratodus forsteri, assembly GCA_016271365.2. Lineage (NCBI taxonomy): Eukaryota > Metazoa > Chordata > Ceratodontiformes > Ceratodontidae > Neoceratodus > Neoceratodus forsteri. The sequence goes on from CM057452.1 coordinate 430,789,979, forward strand.
TGACCAGCCACATACAGCAGGTCAGAATGCATAAAATACAATACTTTCCACTACCCGTCGTGTAGCTTTAGATGTTCCTCAAGGATCAATGCCACTGCCACTTATGGCACCAAGCATTTGGTGAATGACTGTAATGATACTAGTGATTTTATATAACTTATGCTGCTGAGATGTTTGATTTGTGATTTTAAATTTCTAGGCACCTTGGCATTTGAAAGGAGCCATAAAAACAAAGCTATTATTATTATTATTATTGGTCTTCTCCTCTTCATTCTTTTGTTGAACAACCTCCCTTGTGTTACTAACTCTTCAAGAATCCTGCTATACTCTGATGATATTGTAATCTTTTCTTAAAGCAAAGATTTGAATAACTTAGTGAACGCATTGCAGTTTGATTTTCTTGCTGTACATAACTGGTTCATTGCTAATAAGTTATGTCTAAATTTGAAAAAGAGAAAAACTTTGCTTTTTCATTCTAGAAAACAATCATGTCTATCACATTTTCTTTCTATAAAGACTTTAAATGAAGCTATCCTGTTTCAAGTTGATGAATATAAATACATTGGCATGACCCTGGATAGGTGCCTTACATACTGTATTACCAGCACAATGAAACAGTAGTAAAATCTGTTATTCAAAGATTTGGTATGTTGTATAGAAACAGATTTAACTTTACATCTGGTGCTAACAAACTGATTGTCTTGACACACATTTTGTCATTGACAGACTAAGATCTGGTCATTTACTCTTCTGCAAGCAAAACACCTTTACATAGAACTGAACTTCTTGTGAATAAAGCATGCAGGTTTGGGTTTTACCTTCCATCAGATTATCATACCTGCTCTTTGTACAGTGTCTCAAATTGGCAAACATTACAACAAAGATTTAGTCAACAACTTGGCTGCTGGGCATGGAAGATGATAGATGGACATGTACAAACTAAATTAAAACCCATGGTGAAAAAATGTCCTTGTCTAATACAAAAAACAGGTCTACTGATAACCTATGTTTTAAATTGCCTAAGTGCCACAAAAAAGTAGGTGAAGCATCTTTTTATTATTGAATTGGAAGTTACAAGAATTTATTATCACAGAATATTAGGATTCTGACAAAATATACGTTTTTGTAACGTCTTTAAGAAATCATATTGGTGCTAACGACATTTGCAAATGCTGTGTCTAACAACCTACATTATTGTCTGTATATGTTGTTGCACGTTGTTGTTTCTTATGTTACTCTCTGTATAATTTCTCCATGGTTGCCTATGAAAATTGGTAATTTTTGTCTGTAAGCTCTAGTTTTCATAAATGAAATGAAAGGAAGAAATTGGGATACTTTTAATAACAGGGATGAATTGTATGGGAGAGATGGTCTCCATTTAAAAGCAATATTATGCCTAATACTAAGTAACACTGATGTGGTAGTGGTTGACTGCGATGTCAGAGAGTCACTGGGGAACAGTGACTACATAATGATGTAGTACAATTAAGGGATAATTTATTCTAAGGTAAAGGCATGACAGAATGCTACAACTACAGTAAGGCCAATTTTATGAGCATGACAAAAGCCATGAGGGACTGGTGCACGGTGGGTGAGGTGGCAGGGGGAAACACAAATGAAAAATGGTTAAGGTTTAAGACCAGTCCTAGTCACTTGTTGACCCCCATCAACCTGGCCATCTAGAGGCTGATACCTGATGCTGGTGTCCACTGACAATGGTGCTGCTCTGTGACCGTACCTGCTACTGTACAACCCTTCTCCACCTGAATATATCATCTATGCCTTCCACTAGAAGGCAAAGTTCTTGGCTGTCCCTGTCAACCATCCCCGGTCTAGTGCCCATGTCCATAGTCTTGTCTCTTCCCATTCTCCTCAGCTGTCTGCTCACCTCCCTGCATTCCCACTATGCCTTCAAATGCCATTCTAGCACTGAAATGTACCTCATGAGAGCATCCACCACCACAATGGCTATAGGTCTACCCTCCCTGCCCTCCAATGTCAGCACTGTGTAAATCACACAGCTCTGGCAAAACACGAGGTGTGCCTCTCTCTCCCAGCATCCTGACCCCAGCCTTCTTGTCCTACCCCATCCTTGAGTCTCCCCAGCTACCATGCCAGCCCACCTCCCCATACTCCCATTGCACAAACATTTACCATTTTAGATTTGCAACATCACTCTCCAGAGCAGCAATTCACTTGCAACGGCTGCAAATATGCCCACCACTGACCTTTTCAGGCAGGATGGTATGCATCTTACAACTCTTAAGGTGCACTAACTGTGCTTTCATGCTTCCTGCTAACCTATCACAACTCAGTTCTCCTTCAGGACCATATCTGCCTGTGGGTTCCTCAAGAGTTTTGAGGGTAGCCTCTCACATTACTCTTTCCTGCTGGTCTGTATACTGATGAACTTGATTTTCTCACCTGGCCCCTTAGCTTGGCTCACTTGACTAACTGACTTGAAAAGCAATCTGGTTACTCCTGACAGTCTGTCACTCACACTTGCTGCTGCTTGCTGGAGTAAGGTTAAAATGGAGAAACCAATACAGAGTCGTCCTCACCTGGCCTCTCCTCCAATTACCACCTAGCCCCAGAGCTCAGGTAAAGACAAATCTCACTACCCTCCTGGACCTCAGGGTAATATACAGTTCTGTAGTAACACTCTTTAACTGCAGGCTGTCCTGGATAGTCTCCATTTAGCTTGCAGAAATAGTATTTACAGATTTATTCCCACCATGTACCCTCTGGTTAAATGTTCAGCTTGCCTTTTTGTCAGATAGTGGGGCAGGAGGAAGTTTAGTAAGGACAAAAATGTTAGAACAAATGTGTTGATTTCTGCTTCATGGTTATATGGGTGAAGTCCTCACACTGTGATCTCTCATTTCAACCTATTATGTATCTTTTATTTTTTCTTGTCTTTTAGAAGAAAAGACATCTGTTATAAATTACATACACAAAGTTATACAATTGTAAATGTTATAACGTTTGATACCTTTTTTCTTTATTTACTATATAGAAAACGAGCTTGATGTTGGACATAAGAATTTACAGTTTAGTTGTTTGAGCTTTAAATGGTTATGTATATAGGTGATATATCTTGAAAACAATAAAACTTTATTAAAAAAAAAAAAACTTTCATGTATCTTCTCTGTCTGCCTGCCTCTATCTCACTCTCCCTCCAAATCTCTCATGTAAGTAATAAGACATGATGGGGAGGTGACTGTCATGAGTTAAACAGCTGACCAGGAGTAAAGTGAGGCCTGAGGAGTTTGTGCCAAGCGCCTTCAGCACCTGGGAGGGTGTTTATCACATGACAAACACCTCCAAGGAATGTATTATTCTGCTAATCAAATGGGTCACCTGGGTAAAAAAAAACGATTGGAATATAAAGAACATAAAAATACTGGTATAAAGAATAAAGTTAAGAAAAGCACATTTGAAAGTATTTTAGAATAAAAAATAGCCCCTGTTACAGCTTACCTAGTTGTCCTGAATGATGTTCACTGTGTGGCACTGTTGTGTGCTTTAAAGGAGAGTGAGTTCTATTTTTAGTCCTTCCAGACAGTGTTCTGGCTGCTGTTTTAGAGAGAAAGAGAGAGCAGTGCAGCTGAATGGGAGTGCGATCTCAGCGAGGAAGAACGGCTTACGTACTACCAGTGCAGTAGCGAGGGAGCATTGCTGATCTTGTGAGTCATACCTCTGGCTAAAAAATCAGATTAGTTTTTGATAAAAAACAAACAAACAAAGATACTGGGGAAGGGGGCAGGATTGACTCAGCTACATTTGCTGGCAGCTAGAGCAAGTCACTCAACTTGGGAAGGTGGGCAGCAGGCAGGCTTAATTGGAGATGGCCAGGAATAGGCAAATGGGAGCTGAGAGCCAGGCAAAGGAAGCCACCAAATGGACCAGAGTATCTCGGCACTGGCAGCAGTGTATTTGAAGCACTACAATAAATGGAGAGAAAAATAAAAGATACAAATGTATGGTGAGAGGCTGACTTTATTTAAATTTAATGTTAAAAAGTATGTTCCGGATGTTGTTGAGAAATTGGGAGACTAGCAAAACATGCTAAAATGTAGTTTTGATAACAATGGGCAGGGGTTGCTATACCAGGATGGAGATTACAAAGACTTTTTTAATTTGAGTGATATGTGGATATCAGAGTGTCCTGCATCCTGGTTGCCAACAAATTTTCTGGACAGGTGGTTGTCGCCCTGTAAGGACATGGGTTCCAATCCCCTTTCAGCTAATTAGGACACAGTAAATTCCCCTACCCATTTATAATGTATTTACACACTCTATACAGGGGCATAGGGGGTGGCTACTGATGTCATCTTGATATTTTCCATTATGTCTTACTTCCTGCATTTGGCATGCATTGGCAACCAGGGTCAGATATGGATTTTCTTTCACTCTCCTAAGAAGTTTTCTCCCCAATAAAAACCTCTTAGGATATGCATTCTGTACCAAGCTATTATTAAACCTCAGACTGCAGAATCTTCAAGGCATGGCTTGTAGCGTAGTTAAGAAGCAACTTTTTTATATTTTCTGTTTGATTTTCTGCCCTCTGAGGGCCTTCAAGCCATGGGACTCTAGCAGTAGTGAGTCTAATAACAGTAACTCAGTCAGAGTGGGAAGCCAAGCACTGCAGTCAACAGTCTTTTGTTCTCCTTAGTAGACATTTATTTATTATTTTTTTGGGGGGAAATATTATGGATAAACTTTTTTTTTAACTTTGTTTAGTTTTGCTCTGTGACCTATACAGTCCATAATTAACCAAACTGTTGCGTGTAGTCAGTGTGAGTTTTAAAAAGGGCCTAGTGTTGTCAGCTGAGGGGGCTTAAACACATCTCAGATGGAGTTATATATACAGTTGGGCAAGTATGCTTGTCTTTTGTCTGGAGAGTGTTTTAAGAGAATAACAGAACAGACCATGTTTGTTTGAGTCAGTGGGCATTACAGGCAAATGGAGAATAAAGAAGTAACAGTGAATGCAAGCTGTAAATGGAAAATAAAGTCCCAAATGATGTGAGGCCTTCTTCAGGAATGAGCTGTTTTAGAAAATGTTAGACAGTTAGTCTATGCTTACTTTATCTTTTCCAACTGTTTCTGATACAAGTTTAAGTTCACAACATCTTATGAAGACCCAGCTGTTGAAATCTGCATTCTAATTTTTATTTTCAGCATGCACTTATTTAAAGTAACTCTTTTGCTTTGTTTGGCAGCCTACATGCTGAAACACCCCCCTATTTTTTTGGTTCTTGCTGCTTTATTTACTTCAGTGTATTTTTACAATTTATTGTGTCATGATAGCCCTACAGAGATGCAACATCTCATTTCCAGTGGAGGCTCTTACTTCTAAGGCCCAGAGAAGCAGTCACACTTGAGAAATGGGGAAGGGGTGCACCTACAGGCTGGTTAGCCTCAAAAAAATACTTAGAGAAACATAGAGGAAGGTGCACTCCAACAGAGGAGAGAGAGAAATATTCTGCAAAATTAAACAAAAGCACTTCTACAATCTTTTACAATGCTGGAAAAGTCATTCATTTTATTTAATCATTTAAAGCTTACAAAGTGCAGTTGTGCAGAGGGGCAAAGCTACCAAAGTATTTCAAGTTTCAAATGGTAAAATCTGTGTGTACAAAAGCAGGTCTAAATGGAACTGCAACAACTCTTCGGTCTTTTAATGAATTGGATGAGCAGCTGGAAAGTGAAGCTGCAAAGTATGGAAAGGAAGTAATTCAGCCAAAACAAATCAACTGTCCAGAGATGTAGAGGACTACAAAATTGGAAACATTTTTCTTGTTAAATGAAAACCCGAGAAATCTGCCAGCCCAGGGGCACAGAGGGCTGAGGCACTGCGTGCCTTACGTGCATCCATGCTAGTAATCCGGGTTCAGAAATGGACCAGGATCACTCAGGGGACAGCCGGGGAAGGGAGGGTGGAGTGTCCCAGGGCCTACCACCCAGTGGAGGCTGGGCAGCAGCAGCACTGGTGGGACCAATAGACATAGACGGGAGGCATGGTTCTGCAATCAGCATCTGCGTCAATACACATGAATGTGGTTGCATCATATCCAGTTCTGGTGTGGTGAAAATCAAGGAAACCATCTTAGCTCACACAGTATTCCCCACAGGCCCCACTTGACGTCTTGTGGTAGGCCACCCACCAAATATGGCTCTGGGTAAGTGGTGGTTAACAGTGACTATGCCAAAATGTCACCGGGTATACATATAGACATACATAATTAAATATAATCACATACAATGAAAAAGAGAAAAAATCAAAAAGCTACATTGTTCTACTGTCACCTGGCTATATTTGGGAGACTGGACAATCCACCGGCTTCCTTTGGGAAGAGTACTACCCTGCTCCAGCCTCACTTAGACATATTGGACCATGTGTCGAGGCCCCATCACAGGTTTCACCCCATACCTAGATCATCCATGATCATAGGTTACTCATTTTATATCACATAGTACAGTGGAATCCGCTTAAATGCACACCCGTTTTGCACAGGAAAAATGTGCATTTAAGTGGAATGTGCAATTACCCGAAATTGCATGTTTAGAGCTGGAGTAAAGAGCCAAAACACGGGTTTAGCAGTAACGACTTATTTTTTAGAAAAACTGTTAAAAAGCTTTATCAGAACAAAAGCAAGAAGTTAATAAAACTAATGAAGCATGTACTGTGCAAAAAATAAAACAATCGAAGTGTTGTAACTCCGTGGTTGCCCTAATGTTAGCAGTCCCAAAAAACGCAGTGATCTTGCTTTGTTTGCCTACCTTAGCTATCCTATTCACCTTTCCTACTTGGTTCCTTCTGTTCTATTCTGTTTGCTATTGATCCCATTTTTCTCTAGCCTGGACAAAGGCACCAACCTTTCCACCACGTCTGCGTTTTCGGTCCTGGTTGTCTGAGCGATCCCATCAGCTAACAACCTTTCCCTACTTAGTATGTAGAAACATCGACTTCAAACTGTGTATTCAAATCAGTTCACTTAACATTCCGGAGTCATAAATGCTGGAGCACATAGACTTTCTACCCGAGGGTAAGTGTAACTTTTTTACGCTCCATACTGCAACTATAGAATTCATACTGTAGCTTGTTGAATGAAGGCAGGAAGGGTGTTAAATACAGCTCAAACACCTCGTTAAAAACCCTGTGCACTTAACAGGTGCCAATTTCCTGAGCAGAGAGGTGCTACTGAGCTGAGAAGTTGTGCATTTAGCCGAAATGTGCACTTATCCAGTGTGCATTAAAACGGAATTTTTTGCACTAAGTGGATAGGGAAAAAAACGGGAAACAAGAAAAGTGTGCATTTAACCAGAATGTGCACTTATCCGAAGTGCACTTAAGTGGAATCCACTGTATAGACTTTTCTTGCAATCATTTCATACATTTCATTTATTTATTTATTGATTGATTGAATTTTGTTGACCTGGTAAGCCCACTGGGCCTAGAAGTTCCTTTTTCAGGGGCGACAGGGGATACAGATGGTAAACAACTGAAATTGAACCAGATTAAGCTGTTGGTGGTATTTTTAATGAATGGGAGAAATATGGCCAGGACACCGGGGAAATTCCCCTACTTGTTGGTAGGAGGCGCTGTTGCTGTCCATCGTGGTGGCAGTTGGTGTGGACCTGGTGGAGGAGATGGTTGTGGAGGAGACAGGAGGGATCATTCCACCTCCTGTTTCCAAATCTCCTGGAACGAAGCTGGCAGAAGACCAGCCTTTGATGAATTCTACATTTAGTAATTCTACCATGAAGACGGAGCAAGATAAAAAAGATGATGAATACATAGAAACATAGAAACATAGAAGTTGGCGGCAGATAAGGACCTCAAGGCCCATCCAGTCTGCCCATTTCTTTTTCTACCTTATAAATGTGCCATTGGCCTTTGCTCTGTCAGTGACCTATCTATTCATAGTCATTTGTATTGCTCCCTTATGCCTATCCCATGCCTGTTTGAAGCCCTGCACTGTATTCATAGCCACCACTTCTTGTGGTAAGCCATTCCATGCATCTACCACCCTTTCTGTGAAAAAATTCCTCACATTCCCCTTAATTGGCCTCCCTCTAATCTCATGCTGTGTCCTCTTGTCCTGCTATTTTTCTTATATTTAAACATGTTAGACTCTTTCACCTTGTTTATGCCCTTAAGGTGTTTAAATGTCTCGATCATATCACCTCTCTCCCTCCTTTGCTCAAGGGTATACATATTGAGCTCCGTTAATCTGTCCTCATATGTCTTCTGATGCAGTCCCTGCACCATTTTGGTTGCCCTTCTCTGGACTGCCTCAATTTGGTTAATGTCCTTGTGAAGGTGTGGCCTCCAATACTGCATGCAGTACTCCAGATGGGGCCTAACCAATGTCTTGTACAGAGGGATTATTACCTCCCTCTTACGACTTGTGATACCCCTACTAATACACCCTAACACCCCTAGCCTTACCTACTGCTTTGAGGGTCTGCTTGGATGATTTTAGGTCATCAGTGATGATGATGTCCAAGTCTCTTTCTTCCTTTGTGACTGCTAGCAACTCCCCTCCCAGCCTATAAGTGGCTTCAGGGTTTCTCTTCCCTATGTGCATGATTTTGCACTTCTTTGTATTAAATCCCAGTTGCCACTCTTCTGACCATTCTGCTAGTTTATCCAGATCTCTTCTCATTCTGCCCACCCCATCTGGATCATCTACTCTGTTGCAGATCTTGGTGTCATCTGCAAACAGACAAGCCTTACCCTCTAGTCCATCTGCGAGGTCACTAATGAAGATGTTGAATAGGACTGGCCCCAGGACTGATCCCTGAGGTACCCCACTGTGACTTGCATCTCTTCTGACTGTATACCATTTACCACCACTCTCTGTTTTCTGCCAGTCAACCAGTTTGCCACCCAGTTGACCAACTACAGACCCACCCGAGCCTACCTAGCTTATTTATCAATCTTCTATGTGGAACAGTGTCAAAAGCTTTGCTGAAGTCAAGGTAGGCGACATCAACTGCTCCCCCTTGGTCCACCACTCTGGTTACCCAGTCAAAGAAATCTATGAGATTAGTTTGACAGGACCTTCCTTTTGTAAACCCATGCTGTCTTGGATCCTGTGCCCCTATGGATTCCAGGTGTTGCACTATCCTTTCCTTAAGGAGTGCCTCCATAATCTTGCCCACTACTGAGGTAAATTAGAATGTCAAAAATGACAGCTTTTGGATATTATAGCACAACAAGAGGCCTTGTTGGTAGGACAGCCTGTATCTGAACTGGCACCTTCTGAGGAAAAGGTAAAGCATAAACCTACTTGTGTGGGAGAAAACTGCTCGAGTGATGAAGTTCTTTCTACTAATACTCCTGCTGCTTCTATTTCTCCTGCACTTCCTTTTATGAGCCCATTGCTGGTAACTTCAGCGGTTACTTCTCATGAGTCCTTGATGCTGTCAGTTTCAGATGCTCAGCTGATTTCAGCTGCTGACGCAGTAACATCAAAGGTTTTGGCATCTGTAGACAATGCCCCAGGTAATGCAGTAGCTGCTCAGCTTACACCTGATGGTCAGAAAGTTTTACAAGTTTCAGAGGTTTCCTCTGACTGGTGTGTTTCAGCTGCACTTTCGTCCGCAGGTTGGGAAAAATCTCCTGATGGAACTACATGGGTTTCAGGTATGTCTCCCATACAAATGCTTATGCCTGATGATTTGCCTCCTGTTTTGAACTTAGATTCAGCTGCATCAATGAATCCTCAAAAGGAACCTACTACTTTGAATCCTATGGCCCAACCTTTCCCCACAGATCATAAACCTGATGCTCCTTTGAACTCTTTGAAACCAAATACTACTCATAAAATGTTTGCTTCTCTTTTTCACTTGCCTGTAGCTCCAGCAAAACATCACAATGCAGTTAGAATTTTATATAAAGGAAGTTTGGACAAAGATCCTGATAGGGTTTACATTGGAAAACTCTGAAAAGATTCCCTTCGATTTTCGCTGCTGAAATTTATGCCTTGATCCATGTTGCAGGAGAACATACCTATGATGTGAGCTTTAAAACCACCAGTAGTCTGGACAGATTTTGGAGCAAATATAATAAAGTAAAGCATACCCCTTTATGGGCCCCTTTTGAGATTATCCCCCTCACAAAGCCTGCAAGAAAGAGCATTACTGTGCTTTTTCGAAATGAAGGTTTGAGTGTGAAGGATTTAACATACTGGATTAATCAACGCTGCACTGTTTTAGAAGGGCCTATTGCAATATTCGATAGTGAACAGTATTGGACTGGTGGCTGGCGTTTTAAGGTTATGTTGAAATTGATGGGAGAAGGCTTTCAACATTTACCAAACTCCTTTTTCTTAGGACGAGATGGGGGGGGGGGTTGTTTTATGCAGGGCAGCCAAAGCCATGCTACAAATGTGGGTCTGAGGGCCATATTAGTAGCATTTGTGATAAAGTTCATTGTTCTTTGTGTAATGAACTAGGACATGTCAGTTCCCAATGTTTAAATGAGCTGGTTTGTAGCCTATGTGAGGAAACAGGACATTCTTACCAGAGTTGCTCCTGGGCAGCTCATAATACAAACCCTGGAGCTGATGGGGAGGAACAAAGGCTCTTAATTGTTATTGCTCAGAGACAGCAAACTAAACCCCCCCCCCCCACTCCTTTACAGAACTCAGTTGTTGATCCTATTCCTGAAACTGAGAGGGATCTTTTAGTTAATGTCGATTATCTTCCAAAGGACCTTCCCGAACCCCCTCAACCTGTTATTCCTGAAGTAGACCCTGTTTCTGTACCACAAGTAGTGGATCCAATACTGATGGCCCCACCTTTGTTAAAAACCTCCCGAAAAGGAACTTTGGCAAGGAAGAGGTCAGAAAAAGCAATTCCAGCATCAAAATTAGCTTAAACTCAGGTGGTTCCTTTGCAGAACAGGTTTCAGGCTCTCCCTCGTAAAGAGAGTGATTCTGATGCAGCTTCTGATTCTTCCTCTCTAGTCTCAGTAGGGGAAGTGATTTCAGGCCATGAGGAAGACTCCTCTGTTCACAAGGCTGTTGTGTCTTCTGGTCGCCCACAACGGCCGAATGTCAAATATAAAACAAGATTAGGTACTAGAAGTGGTGTGAAAAAAAAAATCATGATGATCCTTTTGAATTTCTTAAGTTATCATGACATTTCGTATCTACTCAATTAAAGTAAATAGCATTAAGAGTTTGTGGAAAAGGAATAGATTTTTTTCTGCTTTGCTTTTACAATAACCTGTGGTTATTTTTTACAAGATACTAGACTTCATACCTTATCCGAGGTTCAGGTTGCCTCCTCTGCTTGGTATGTAGGACCATCGTATTAGTCTATGGGGATGGACCAATGTTCAGGTGTAGCTATCCTGTTTTCTGGTATTTCCTTTAAATGTATTAAGTTGTTAGATCTGATGCCTGGTAGGGCCTTACTACTTGATATTTGTTTTCAAGGGAAGTTATTTCGCCTCATTAATGTATATGCTATGCAATCCAAAGCTGAAAAAGTGACCTTTTTTCAACTAATCCAACCTTTTTTGCATACAGCTCAGACAGTTATCTGGGGAGGTGATTTTAACTGTGGTTTAGGAAAAAGGGAAAAATACTAACATTTCTAAACTATTTTGTGATTCTAACTGTTTAAATAACATTGTACATAGAGCAGACCTCATTGATAGTTTTTTTACACATTTTCAAAAAATTATACCTACATTTCAAAAAGGCCCACAATCTACCAGGATTGATTTCTTTTTTTTAATCTAAACTTTCCTGACTTGTGCATGGAGCAGTTTTAGTGGTGGAATTCGCGATCATTCCATGTTATTATTGGAAATTGGAACTGAAATTAGAATTGGAAGAAATCTATGGAAATGTAACTCTTCTTTATTACATAAAGAACACTGCTCTATGCAGGTACAATATTTTCTTTCTGCAAAAAAGACTGTATATTTTTCATATGATTCTCCAGTGCAATGGTGGGAGGATGTTAAACGAGAGCGATATTGGTCTTAAAGAGTTTAGGCAAAAAAGAAAGAGATGCTCAATACTTACAATATTTACATGCCAGGAAACAATTACAGTTGTTAATTTCCTTATCCCATAACTCAACACATGACTATCAGGAGCAAATCACATGTTTAAAAAATACCCTTTGTTCCTTTCATTCAAAACGAATGGCTGCTCTAAATTTTCAGCAATAATTTGAGGTTAGAGGTGAGTTGGTTAATATTTGTCCCTTTGACTCTAGTAAATCAAGGATTCAGTCACGACAAATGTTAAAATTACAGGATCCTTTTGGTAATTTACACCAGGAGCCAGTTCAAATTACTAAATTAGTTACTGATAATGCTATTTCCTTTTTTTTCGTAGCATCCCATAGATACTGATCATTTTCAGGATTTTTTTCACGAATTAAATATCCCATCCTATCCTGAGTCTCTTCAAAATGAAGTATTAGTGGACATTGATTCTGCAGAATTAATTCAGGCAGTACAATCCTTATCATTAAATAAGTCCCCTGGTCCTGATGGCCTTACTGCTGAGATCTATAAATTTATTATAAAAACATTATCAGTTGAATTGGCACAGGTCTTTTCTCATGTTTTACGGACTGTCTTACCATTTGAGATGGCACAAGGCTCTTTGGTGTATAGATTTAAATCAGGTGATCGTTCTCTTTTGGCAATTGGAGATCTATTTGTTTATTAAACACTGATTTTAAACTTTTGGCAAAGATATTGAATGCTAGATTATTGCGTCTTGGGTGATTTGTCCTGCCCAGGCTTGTTCTGTAACCAATGCAAATATTCTGGATCATCTACTACTTCTTAGAGAAATTTTCAGTACTATTCCAGTTCCAGGCTTTTTTATGTTCCTTAGACCAGCAAAAAGCCTTTGATTCTGTAAACCACGACAATTTGTGGTAGGTGCTTAGGTGTTATGATATACCTTTGACTTTTATTAAATGGGTGCAGTTGTTATATAAAAATGGCACAGTAATTCCACTAGTTAACTTTTTTGGGTCTCTTTATTCCTGCAAAACGAGGGGTACGCCGGGGTTGTCCTCTCAGCCCACTTCTTTATATATTTTGTATTGATCCCTTGTTGAGGAAGTTTACTGTTCATCAAAACATCAGATCTTTACAACTTAATACATTACAATGTCCATACACATGTTTAGCCTATGCGGATGATCTTTGTTTGTTGATGCTAGATGTCGTTTCCTTGACAAATGCCTTTGAGGTTATTACACAATATTCTGATGTATCGGGTGCTAGTTTAAATAAGATGAAAAGCCATGTTCTTTTATTGGGAAATTTACAGTCTGATAAAACTGAAATATTGGGTATTTCAATATCATCGCAACCTGTTAAAATATTAGGATTATTTTGGGGACAGGGAGATCTGGATGTTCTGAATTGGCAGTCAAAAATTGAATTTGGACAAACATTGGTATCCAAATGGGCTGGTTGGAGAATGAGTAAATTGAAACGTGTGTTTTAGATTAAAACTCAATTATTGCCTCAATTTCTATACGTCAGTAAAGTTTATCCACTTCCTAAACAATTGGAAACCTCATTGTATAGTTTATTTTTTAAAGCAGTCCGGGGTTCAAGACTTAATCCTATTAAAAGAAATGTGTTGTACTTACCTCAAAAATTGGGAGGCATTAACATAATAATTTTCTTAGTGTTTTTTTATTGTTTATACTTTTATGCTAATCTTAGACCCTTGTTGGTAAATCAAGAGAAGGATTGGGTTCCTTATTTCTATACTGTAGTACTCCCCTGGTATCATGCTTGGGAGAATTCTAAGACTACAGTTCTAAAGCATAATCCAGCATTTCCAAGTTTCTATAGAGAACTATTTCAAAAATTGTGTGCATGGCAGCTGACTAGTCAAATGGTAATTGGTCTTAATAGAAAACAACTTTATGGTAAAATTATTACAGATTGTTTTACACAAACAATTACTTTCCCTCATAGACCTTTAAATCTCCAGGCAGAACAACTGGCTTTATTGATAGATCCTAGAATTCCTGTTCATTTATGGGATTTTCATTGGTTAAATTGTCATGGGAAATTAAATGTTAAGGGTAATTTGAAATACAAGCAACAATCAGAAAGATATTGGATTAGAGAACAACGTCTGTTACAAGAAGAGACTGTGGAACATTTATTTTTTTTCATGTATGTTTATTAGAATATTTTGGGTATCTTTAGCAAAACATTGGTCCACCCCATTATTTTCCTCAATGTCACTAGAGGTATTAATGTGTAGGATTTATGATGACTCTTGGAATACATTTCATCCTAGTACTTTGAATATTATTTGTCTAGTCATTAAATGGTATATTTGGACTGCTCATTGTGGCTTTATGTTACAACAAAAGATTATCCCTATTGATGTCATTATTCAAAATATTACAGCAGATTTGAAACATATCTATGTTAAAGAATCAAGATTTTTCTCATCTTCTTCTCTGGAAGCACATTGGAGAAATTTGCCATGGATAACGGACTCTGATGTACCTGTTACATGAACTTTAGTTATTTATCTGTTTTTGCCTTGTTTTTCTTGTTGACTTATTTACATCATATTGTAATTTTGTTGTATGATTTCTTTTTTTCAATAAATTCCTCTGCTCTTTTTCGATAAGTGCCATGGGATCTTTAGCATCCACCTGAACTACCACCAATCCAGGCAGATGGGACCTCGGTTTAACGTCTCATCTGAAAGACTTTTCCCTTTGATGTATTTTCTATACTGCTCATAAAATTTGTATTCCTTCCCAGGAGGGTCTCAACAAACAACTACAAACAGACAAAAAACCTTCTAAGCTGGAAGCAAAACAGCTGGCTCCTCTCAAAGCCCCCTGGGGTGTTGTTTCTTAAAACATCTATGTATTCACTCTGAGGTATACCAAGGTTAGATGCAAGCTACCACCTGGAGCCTACTGCCCTACATAGGAGTCTCTCTCACTTCCAAGGGTGCAGCTTCTTGTGACCCTCCACCCTTTGGGGCACTCCTCCCACTCTTATTTCAGGTACCGCAACCTGATGTCACACAGCCCTGGTCTTCAAATAGGCAGCCACCTGCCGGTACATCCCTGGCCAGTAATAATAGGGGGTTACTTGTCCCAAGACGTCCCTATGGCTTAATGGTCTAGAGTGAATGGAGCAAGCAGTCTCCAGCATTTCCCCTCTATAGGCCTTGGGCACCACTACTCTGGCATTTACATGTCTAGTATGGGGGTTGGGCTTCATATGATGTAAGACACCTTCCTTAAGCTCATACCACCACAGTTTCACCCTATACAACCATTAATCATTCTACCCTCCTTGACTGAAGCACAAGCACATAACTAGGCCACCTCAGGATCCCCTGCGTGTAATTTCCCCCAGTCAGTACATGGTGTATTGGTATTGGCAACATAAGTCCCTTCAACCATATAGGTCACTTCTGACTTGCTTGAAGTCTTCACCCCAGGAGGCACAAGGTCAGACACAGTCTTACCTGGGGACTTATCTGAGGTGTTATCTTCTCCTACATCCTCTATCCAGCAACAGCCTGGAAACACCAGCAGCACATGAATCCCCATCTCCGTAACTGGCCATGAAAACTCCATTAGGGGGTCCTCCTCCTCCATAGCCCACAAATCCTCTCCCCTTGATTCCTCCTTGGCACTGTCCAATCGAGTCCTCTCCAGCAACATCTGGCATCGGTGCTCCACCTCTCTCCATCGTTGGTCCACTGTCAACCATCGCCCACTCAGCCAATAGACAAGCAGCATCAGGTCTGCCACCTGGTCTTCAGATTCAGCACGCTCCTTCCGTGGTGCCTCTCCCAGGTCACCAGCTCCAGCAGACCTCATCTTGTTTGACGCCTTGCACCACTGCCTGTTTACCCCAAAGTACCAGGACTGGTACTACCTGACTGGAATCCCCCAGTTTCCTAGACTTACAGCCAGATCCCACCACTGCCACTAAATGTTACCAGGTGTTGGCTTTCACAATAACTTAAACAGGCAGTCAAAGATTCAGGTGCATAAAAAAAACACACACGTGCATTTTCAATTTTTATTTTCTCAGAAAATTAAAATAATAAAATAACTATTACAGAAAGCAAAAAGAACAGTGTTAATACAGCACACCTACATATCCTGGTTATAGATTTCTCCAGCTATACTGCTTCCTGAAGACTCCTCTCCGGTCTTAACTTAGCTTCAAACTCAGTACAGTGTGAAAGCACACACACCTTTCTCTCTCTAAGGTCAGTTACACACTGGCCCACCTATCTAAATCTCACCCCTGGTGGCCAGTTTATATACTCTGCTGCTCAGGACATCATTAGCCAGGTGGTTAGGTACTTAAGTTGTATCTCTGTATAATTCTTTTACCACCTGCAATAACATAACACCATTGTTTGTTATCTAGAAGTAATGACATCTGCTAACATACCCTGGAATGTATTAAAAGTAGCAGTCCTTCTATAAGCATATAGACATATTTTACCATAAGGGTGCTCATTAAAGGGCTATGCCCCTACCGCCTTGATGACATCACCTACAGTTCACATAAAAACAGCCAGGCTGTGGGCTGCCAGCCCTATATAGCAGCACCCAAGCAGCTCTCCAGGCAATGCAATGCTATATATCATTTTATAACTGAATTACTTGAGCAGCCTTTTCAGGGTTTTCTGCAATGGCAAGGGAATGGGAGAAAAAGGGTGTGCTCCTCTTCTCTCTTTTCCTTCCAACCCAGGAATCCCAGCATTAGTATTTTTATTTTTATTCCTTTTTAACATTTTCACATTCTTTCCACAGTTAAATATATTTAGCCACTTTAATTCTCTCAGTACTACAGGATCTCATTCATATTAGTCCTACTTCTGGGCTCTCTTTATTATGAAAGCTGTTTATTTATTTCTTTAGCCCCCCCCTTTGTGTTCCCAACCGCTGAAGTCCCCAGCCTTTGGGTTCACTTTCATTCGAGCCCTTTTTACGTTTAAATGGCTCTCTACTGCTACCATTCACTTTTCTAGCAGCTTTCTTTTAGGCAGACGACTACGGCATTTTTGTCCACACTTCCTGTAGTGCCTGCTTGACCTGCAGTGCACCTCTCAAATTTGCAAGGTGTGTACCTCAAAGTTCTGCTCCGCCCATGTTCGGAGAACACTTTTTTATACATGCAGCCACTGGCTTTGGCAAGCCGCAAGTTGCGGCAAAACAAGTACGGCATTAACTTAACATTTTATTAGTACCACAAGAAGCATTATCCAGCGGGGGGAGCACGCTTTCACCAGTCAGGACATATTCATCATAATACCTGCACTCCGGTTGAATATTTCACTCTCTCAAATACTGCAAAGGGTGATGTTTACCTCAGGCCACATACCAGAATCCTTGGGGAATGCCATAACTTTTACAACTAAACAACCCATGAAGAATGGCATGTCAAAGGGGAATTACACTTCTCGGGGTCATTTCCTTTTTATTTAAAATGCTCCCCTCCACTATGTAGACATTACTATTGTCAGTCCTCATGAAGGGGAATTAGATAAAGGGATAGTACAGTGTTTTAGGGTTTACTGCAGGTGGTCAGCCTTGCAGTGAAAATAAATAGAGGGAGAAAACAGAATCAGAAGAAGCAAAAATTGAACAGCAAAAAAGGGGGGGGGGGTGATATTCAGCTGCCTTGCTCATGGGCATAATTCAGACAGGACATTTTGCTTAGTCAGGGGGCACCTTGTCACAGTAGGAGGCTGGGGAATGTCAGGGATGCTAGGAGAGAAAAAGGAATAAGAAAAAAAACCTTAGAAATCTCTAAGTAGTGGAGTCTGGGTATATTTACATCACCCAGGAGAGGACTAGCAAGTAGACAATATCAAAAATCTAGTTAGAGAACATTATCAACATCTGAAGATGAGAGTACAGAAAAGGAAGGTTTATCTGCCACATCAAAGAAAACTGAAGATTTTTCAGGCAGAACCACAGTAATAAATGGGAAGCAAAAAAAAAAAAATGAAAGAGAAGAACTCGGAGAAGGAGACATGGAAGCGGGACAGGCATCTGCACCCAGATGGCCAGCGAGGGAGAAGAGAAGAACAAAAAATAAATCTGTTGACAGTAGATCTTACAGAAAAACAGATTAATTTGTTAAAAAGAGACCTGTCATCATATATGTACCTACCCCAGATCTGGATGGACTTAAAATTCTGTTAGATCTTTTTATATGTTGTTTCAAACTGCATATTAAAAACTATTTCCTCCGGGGTCCCTCTACTACTCTGTTTTCCAGCTGAGAGGACTGAATCACAGGGAGGGAAGTCGAGCAACAAGTCACACAGTGAGCCAGTGGCTATAGTGGTATTTGAGCCACCCGCCAGTGCTCAAAACAAGCCACCATACAACCCTAATATGTCGTGCACTACTATTTCCAAGTCCTGTTCCCTGACCTAAGCCATAGGAGACCTGCTCTCTTTAACTCCTTATTAGGTGCCACTACAGTGGCTCAGTGTTGGTGCACTGCACTACACTGTCAGTGACCCAGGTACATGAGCTAACCCAGGTAGTTATTGTCACGTGACACCACAGTTGTGGGACCGCTGGTGGCAGCACTTCACGGCACTGAGGGAGAAGATGCCCTGATTCTGCTCCTGCAGCAATCCCTGAACTGGGCCAGAGAGGTTGTTTCCTACCTCCTGTACAGGGCTGTTGCAGATTCCAAGCATTGTTGCAGGATGCAACAAGGATAGATGGTAGAGGAAATTGGACACCAACTTTCAGTCATAGCCATCAGTGTGGCAGCCACTAGTACTCTTGAGCACCTCACCATACATATAGAGCTGTGCCGCGGTTGTAAAGGCTGGGAGATCAGCACTAGTACAGTAGGTCTGAAGGAGAGATGGCCATGGGGATACAAATCTGGCTAAATGACTCCTGAGTGAAAATTTTACAGTGTACCCTCAGCTGATTTCCATCATAGGGCTCTCAGAGCATCAGCAGCTGAACCCCCACAAAAATGGCAGAAGAGATTTTGCAGTATCATAGTCACCACACAACATGGGGGATGAGGCTTTGGAACATATTGTTACTTGAGAACTAGCTTGTGCTATGCTGCCATGGTCCCAGGAGTGCACAGACCACCAAAACAATAAATAAAGCTAAATAAAAATGCAACTTTTTTGTGTTATTCATTGCTTTTATCTAGTACATGACTTACACATTAACTCAAGGTCCTTTGCTCCCAACAGCCCCCATTTAAATTAAAACTATGAGAATAAACTGTCTTCAGCATCACTCAGGACATTCCATTTTAAAAATCTTATGAACATATGACAATGTCAGAACAATTAGGTCTCAAGGGCTAGCTTGTCTACTCGAAAATACAGCTCACAGTTCAGACAACTACTGCTGCTCCCTCCTCCCCTTTCCAACCCTCCTACCAAATTTTCCCTCCCTGAGTTCACCACCCTGGTCAATTCTCCCTACTTGTATCTTACCCATGAACCTATCCCATCCCTTCTTAAAACTCCCCACTAAATCCAGCGAGATCACCTCCTCCGGCAGCGTGTTCCAAGCTGCCGCCACCCTTTCTGTGAAGTAATACTTCCTCAGCTCCCTCTAGAACCCCCCCCCCACCAGTTTCAGTCTATGTTCCCTTGTGGTCCCTTCCCCTTCAGTCTAAACATACCCTCAGTACTAACTTTTTTTATGCCCTTCAATTACTTAAAGGTTTCGATCATATCTCCTCTGTTCCTCTGTCCTCCAGGGAGTACATGTTGCGCTCTCTTAGTCTCTCCCCATAGGATTTCTTCCCCATTGCCTGGATCATCTTGGATGTCCTCCTCTGGACTCCCTCCAGGAGCCTGATGTCCCACTTTAAGTATGGGCACCAGAACTGCACATAGTACTCCAAGTGCGGCCTCATCAATGATCTTTACAGTGGCAGAATAATCTCTTCCCTCATTGAAGCGATCCCCTAGCAATGCACCCCAGCATTCTGTTTGCCTTTGCCACTGCTTTTCTACACTGTACTGAGTGATTCATATTCCCTGTGATCACCACACCCAGATCCTTTCCCTCCTCAGATACAGATATCTGCTCCTCCGCCCCTAAGTGGTAACCATATCCTGGGATTCTGGCACCAAAATGCAGTACACTGCACTTCCTAATATTGAACCCCAGCTGCCAAGTGTTTGACCACTGTTTAAGTCTTTCCAGATCCTCCTGGAGTACCATCCACCCTTCCTTACTATCTACCACTACAACTAATTTGGAGCCATTGGAGAACAGATTCATCTTAACTCCCTCGGCTATGTCCGGTATGAAAGCATTAAATAGCAGTGGACCCTAAACTGATCCTTGCGGGTACCACTAGTGACCTTCCTGGGTGATGAGAATTCCCCTCCTACCACTACCCTTTGCTGTCTGTTGTTCAGCCAGTTCCCTATCCACTGTACCAGTTTCACCCATATCCCCAGGTTCCTCAGTTTGCCCATCGGTCTCCCATGTGGCACAAAGTCAAATGCCTTGCTGAAGTCCAGACACAGGACATCAACTGGTTAACTTTCATCTAGAGCTTTTGTCAACCAGTCAAAAAATTTGACCATGTTAGTCTGACAAGCTCTCTCCTGGACAAATCCATGTTGCCAGACATCCTGAAGGCCATTTACTTCCAGGAATGCCATCAACCTCTCCTTTAAGATGGTCTCCATTATATTCCCCACTATGGACGTAAGGCTGACTGGTCCATAATTTCCTGGCTCACCCCTGGGTCAGCTCTTATGGAGGGGTACCACATTCACCATCCTCCAGTCCAGTGGTACATATCCTGATTGAAGGGAGGTGTTGAACAACTCTGACAGGCCAGTCAGCATCACATCAGTAGTGGGTAAACTTATGAAGTATATCACCTCCAGAACTATAAACAGCATGGGTTTGTGATGGGCAGGTCATGTCAAATGAACCTTATTACGTTTTTTGACTAAGTGACCAAGGAGTTGAGCAGGGGTCATGTGGTGGACTTGCTTTACTTTGACTTCAGTAAGGCATTTGACACAGTCCAGCATAGATGCCTCTTAAAAAAGCTAGAAGACCTTGGGGTAGCAGAACAGATAGTAAAGTGGGTATGGAGTTGGCTGAGGGCAGAAAACAAAGGATGGTATTAAGTGAAGTGAACTCTAATGAGAGGAAGGTCACTGGTGGGGTGTCTCAGGGGTGGTCCTGGGGACAGTCCTCTTCAGTGTATTCATTAGTGACATCAGCAAGGGCATAAATGGCAACATTGCCCTGTTTGCGGACTACACGAAACTCAGTGGAAGAGGGGATAATATGGAGGGAGTCAGACGACTGCAGGAGGACCTTAAGAAGTTGGAAAGGTGGTCACAAATATGGCAATTAAACTTCAATGCTAAGAAGTGTAAGATGATGCACCTGGGTAGGGCCAACCCCAAGGAAGAATACTGAGTAAACGGAGTCCAACTGAGCTCCTCTGCTGAGGAACATGATCTGGGAGTCATCATTTGGGATGACCTCAATCAGCAAAGTCAGTGCAATAAGGCTTATTACAGCAGGGCTAGCAGGGTGTTAGGATGCATTGGAAGTGGGATAGAAAGCAGAGACAGGGAGGTGATACTACCACTTTACCAGTCATTAGTGAGGCCTCATCTAGAGTACTGTGTGCAATTCTGGAGGCCTCACCTAAGAAAGGACATTGATAGATTGGAAGTGGTCCAGAGAAGGGCAACAAAAATGATACATGGCCTTCAGGAAATCACCTATGAAGAGAGGCTCGGGGCTCTGAAATTGTACTCGCTAGAGACAAGGAGGGAGAGGGGGTATATGATTGAGACCTTCAAGTTCCTTAAAGGCATCAACAAGGTGTCAGAACCACAGATTTTTACCAGGAACATCAATTCTACTACAAGAGGGCATGAGTGGAAATTGAAGGGTGGAGTGTTCAAGAGGGACATCAGAAAGTATTACTTCTCAGAGAGGGTGGTGGAACCTTGAAATAGATTACCTTCTGAGGTGGTTACTGCAAAGTCTGTTTTAAGCTTTAAGCACAGGTGGGACAAGGATTGAGAGCAAACTCATGGCACTGGCGAGGGCTAGGCTGGATGTCTAGGAGGACAGAACACTGGTGCACAATAAGTTCCGGGATACCTCGTTTGGGCAGGCTCGATGGACCACAGGTCCCATTCTGCCATCATCTTCTATGGTTCTATGACAGAGGTGCTGCTAGGAACTCTGCCAATTCCTTCAGGGCTCTGGGGTGGATTTCATATGGCCTTGTCTGTCCGCAAAGGACTTAAGGCCTTCCCACACTCTGTTCACCGGGATCTCAACATCCATTATTTCTCCCCCATCAACCACCCTACCCTACTATTCCCATGCAGAATTGGCCCTTCCTTTTCCCTTGTGAAAATTGAACAGGAGTACTCATTTAGTACTTCTGCCTGCCCAGCTTCCTCCTCTGCCCACCCACCATCTCTCTTTATCCTGGTGATCTGGCCCCTACAATTTCTCCACTCTCTGATGTACTTAAAAAATTCCTTCTCACCATCCCTGATTCCCTGCGACAACCTTAGCTCCTTGGAGGCCTTGGCTGCCTTTACCATCCTGCTCACCTCCCTTGATCTCTTAATGTACTCCACCCTGTCTTCCCCACTGTGGGTTCTGTTGTATTTTCTGAAGGCTAACCTTTTCACCCTTGCCCTCTTCTGTACCTCCCTGGTCCACCCACTGTTTTTTTCTGGACTTTGCTTTCTTAGTGCAGGTCTTTGGGCCAGTTTTTGTGGCCTCTATCAGACCCAACTTCAGGATGGCCCATTTGCTTTCCATATCCATGTCTGGGCTGATTGCTGCTATGTGCCCCTCGAGTATGACTGCCATCCTTCCGATATCCACACTCTTAAAGTCAATTACCCTAATTTTGGTAAGATTTCCCTCCTTCCCCAGATCAAGGGAGAACCACACCGTACAGCGGTCACTCCCAGCCAGCGGGTCCTCCACCACCACATCCCTTACCTGGTCACCCTCTGCCAATACCAGGTCCAAAATGTTCCTCTCTCTGGTTGACTCTACCACCTGTTGTGTCAGGAATAAATCCTGGAATGCATCCAGTATCCGTTGTTCGCTAGCACTAGCGGAAGCCATTGTTCTCCAGTCAGCCCCTGGCAGGTTGACATCACCTGCCACCACTGTCCTGCCCCTGCCTCAGTGATTTATTAAGTTAACCTCCAGTTCCTTGTCAAGTCACTCAGGCTTAGAGGTCTGTAAACCACTCATAGATTAACCCTCCTGCCCTTTGCATTCTGTATGGTAACTCACAACATCTCCATATTTCCCTCCTCTCCTTCCTCCCTACTACACTCTGTCCCGTCCCTTTCCAATTTTTCTGTCCCTCCTATACAGTCTGTACCCTGGGATTATTAAGTCCCAGTCATGATACTGGGTGGCCCATGTCTCCGTGATGTCTCTGTGATGGATCTTTTATCCAAATCTCTTTGAAATCATCTATTCAATTATTGGGAGCTATTTTGTGAGGGGTAAAAAAGAGGTGAGCCAGGGGATCCTACACAGTAAGTCCTGTACTGTCATCACATTCACTCAGGTGATCATAGCGATCATACAGTTGTGTAAAAAAACATACTACCCTGCACATTTTAGATACGTTCATGCTTTGCTTGAATCCTTTTGGCCTTGCCCACCTTATATCCTCACTGAAGGCCTTAAAGTACAGCAAAGAGGAGTCAGATTCCTATTACAAGGCCTCTGCAGTGTTCATCATTTCTAATTTTCCAATTTTTTTCAAAATGCCACTGCCTGTTATTTTACCTATGCTTGACACTGTAATCACCTAGCATTTATTTTCAAAAAATACTGTAGTTTAACTATTTCATTTTACATGTTATTTACTGGTCTATGTACCAATTTACATATTTTTTCTGATTACACTGTAAATTATTTTGCGATACTGTGTATGAAAGATTTTATGTAGGCAACTATCCACAACAGGGTGTGTGGTAATGCTAAATTGATTCAGTGGTGATAAGACATGCGGCATGTACAGTACTTGGAATGCCTTTACACACCTAGGAAGTGCATCATTTACTATTACTGCACACCCTGGAGAGGGTTATTTGAATACAAAAGTTCTGTCTATTGTTCATGTAACTGATTCCCTGGTTTTGTTTGTATTATGGGGCCTTCCATGTTAGGACACAGTGGACCAGGCTTTAAGACAGTCAAAAGTCAAGAGACCATGGGCATGGAGGTTTGAGGGGTACCAGTAATATACACAAATATTAAGTCCATAGCCCACACTTTAGAGCTGGTGTCAAGCAGTACCAATTATATTCTTCTTCCATATCATCTCCAGACATTTGCAGTGCAGGCAAATATTTAAACTGGCACAGGTTCTGAATTAATATGACTGGATAGCACCAGAGGTGATACCTTCTAGGAATAATGTAGTGTGTCCTGGTGTCCAGGGGAAATACCCATGCTATCTTGTCACAGAACTTTTAACTTGCTATCCTTGGATCATTATCTACCTCTGCTAGAATGTAATAAGATTCCTAGGGCATGCACTTTCAGTTGGTCAGTTGTCTCAGGCCCTGATGGTGGACTGCAGTTGTACATGGACCCAGCCACACCATCTTTTAACATGACATCCCACATGAGGCAAATGTTCCATTAGGCTGGATGTGACAGAATATTCTCTATAGAGAGCAGGCAGAGAACAGCAAGAGGAAGGAGGTGTTGTTAGAACTATACTTCTCTACTGGGACTAAAGTACTAGAACTCTACTACTGGGACCTTCAATTTAGGGTAATAACCAACAAACTAAAAAAAAGAGTTAGTGTGTTTGTCTGAATTGGCTGAAGTGAATTGTTATCTGTGCAGTTATCTAGGTGTTTGTCTGAGCTGGCTGAAGTGGATTATTATCTGTGCAGTTATCTAGGTGTAGAAAGAGCTGTAAGTTAGGGGGTGTGGCTTAGCCAGAAGGAAGCCAGGAGTTTTAGATTTAAAAACTGCCCTAGATAGCTTCTGACAGAGAACAGGCAGAGAACAGCAAGATGAAGGAGGTGCTGTTAGAACTACACTTCTCTACTTGGACTATATTGCCCTCCTTCCCTACCCGCCACCCCCCACCCTTAGACAGTTCTACATTTATAAGCACAAGATTTGACTGACAACAGAAACTTCCTGTTTGGGAGCAGGAAGGGAGTGATCACAGAGCCACAAAAGACTCACCATCCTAGAAGGAAAAGAGTAGCTCTCAGCCCTCCTCCCCCAGCTGCTGGTGGTCTGACTCTGAGCAAGTAAGGAGACTACTAAGAAATATAGGAACTTCCTGTCCCAGAACAGGAAGATCAGGAGCTTTAAGGGCACGGAGGCAGTAGGTAAGTACGGAGAAAAAAAAATTACACACACACACACATATATATATATATATAAATAAATAAACAGAGGAAAGAGTTAGTATTCAAAACAACAGTTAAGGGGCCATAAATAAGACATGATGGGAGTGGTACAGTGCAGTGGCTGTGCAGCAGCAGTCTTCTTGGAGACATTCTGCAGGATGTGGTGTTGTCCAATCTGCAGGCACCTCTCTGTGCTGAGGGAAAAGGTTGCTCATCTCCAGGTTGAGTTGGGCAGGATTTGGGGGACCACCTCTCCCTCTCAGGGACCACCAGGGCCACCGCCGCTGCTTCAGAGGTTGCCAAGAAAGAGGAGAGGTTGGACCACAGTGGGCTCAGGGAGGGTGAGGGTGGTGGAACAGAGGTGCATCTCTCCAGTTGTACCACTCCACAATTAGTAAAAAGTAGTAGTAAATATTTTTTTATTCATTCAAGAATAAAGGATACATTCAATTGAGCAAAGCTCGTTTTCAATGAAGTTCCTTATTGCATCAGAATAAAAAGTTCCACATTATACAACGATACACCAGACACACATTATACACCATTAAGAGACACATATAGTAAAAAAAAATAATAATACAGATAAATAACAAAATAAAATAATCATTCACGAACAATACAAGCTTTGAAAGTGTTAACAATTATTACAAATTGTAATATTGTTTAAACCAGATGTATACCATTTTATTAATTCTGCTTTATTATGTCTAGTTCTATTGCTTCTCAAATCTGAAGGAGATTTAGTCCATAAATTAATTCCTGTAACAGGGACTGATGATCTTCCTATATTCAAGTTACATCTAATTAGAGCAAATTGAGTTCCAACAGAGGCCCTGAAACTTTCCTTTACTTTCCTAACTTCAAAAAGGTCAATAATATAATTAGGGACCTCCTCATACCAAACTTTAATCATGAACTGTAACAAAGTAAATTTATTCTCACTGAGGGTTTTAGCCAATTTAGTTCTCTGAATAGCACACACCTGTGAGTTTTATAAGGAGTATCCAATACAAAATGGGCCAATATGAAAAACACCAAATCCACTCTACTTATATGCCTTTCAATGGACCCTCCATATGCCATTCTGACAGAGTCCTCTATAGAGGCACCCACAGTGGAGACCAAGGAGGATGTTGGGAACCTCTACAAGGGAGACCCACAGGAGGGTGGCATGAGACCCCACAGGGGAAGGAAACAACTCTTGGTGGGGGACTCCATTGTTAGGAGGGTAGAACTGGGGGAGGGAGGTGAAAGGGAGGTAAGGTGCCTGCCAGGTGCCATGGCTTGGAGGGACAAGGAGCGAATCCTCAGGATCACAGGAGCAGCTGCATGGGGGAGGGAGCTGTGTGTCATTGTCCACCTAGGGACAAATGACCTAGCTGGGAAAGGGATCAGAACAGTGCAGAAGGAGTCTGTGGAGTTGGGAAGGGGTCTTAGACAAGTAGCATGCATGGTAACCTTCTCAGAGGTGCTGCCCGTCTATAGCATGGGTGAGACTAGGGTGCTCCACACCATAGGATTCAATCGGTGGTTGAAAAACTGGTGCAGAGCTCAGGGGTTTGGCTTCATTGGGGACTGGAGGTCCATTTGGAGGGATGTAGGCCTATACTAGCATGATGGTCAGCATCTGTACAGGAGTGGAACCAGCATCCTAGGTGATAGGTTTAAATGCTTCATTGGTAAGCATTTAAACTAGCCAAGGGGGGAGGCACTGGAAAGGAGCAGAGAAATCCTAGCCTCCCCCCAAAATCAGGGTAGTTACTGAGATAAACACCAAGATAGAGATGTTGATAGGGAGAAGGGCAGGGGTAAATGGAGAAAATGACAAAGGCAGTAAGGACAGGGATGGGGAAAAAAGGGGTAAGGCCTTCAAGAAATGGAGAGTAATGAGTACCAATGCCAATAGTCTGGGCAACAAGCTCCCTGAACTGGTGGCCTTGATGGTGGAGGGATGCCTGGATATTGTGGCAGCCACAGAAACATGGTACACAGAAAACCATGACTGGGATGTTAACATACCAGGGCACACAACCTACAGAAGAGACAGGAAGGGTAGAAGAGGGGGAGGAGTAGTTCTCTATGTAAGGGAAGGGATAAAAGCAATGGAACAAAAGAGTAAACAGGGAGGAGAGAGGCACTGTGGGCCACCTTAGAGACTGGAAATGGCACCATAATCTGCACAGGGGTTGTATACAGACCCCCATCTCAGGGGAAGGGAATCAACAAGGATATGATAGAAGGCCTCCTTAGGATGGCAGAAAAAGGGGAGATATTGTTGATGGGGGACCTGAATATGCTAGATGTTAACTGAAGCACCTTTGCTGCAGCCACATCCAAGAACAGGGCCATTCTTGATGCTTATGGGGGGCATGCATCAGACAGATAGCGTTGGAACCCACTCGGGAGGCAGCAGTCTTAGACCTCATACTCTTAAATGGGGACAGTGAGAGGATCTCAGATCTAGAAGTGGGTAGCCATCTGGGAACAAGTGACCACCAAACAGTGTGGTTCATGATAAACTCAGCTGCAGAGTCAAGCCATACAAAAGTCAGGGTACTGGACTTCAGGAGGGCTGACTTTGTCAAAATGGAAGAGTGCCTTAGAAAAGCACTAGCAAACAAGCAAGAAGAAAGGGTGGAGCAACAAAGGGGAAACATCAAAACTGCCATCACAGAGGCAACAAGCCGTTATGTGAAGTAAATAAACAAATCAAAATAAAAGAAAAAGCCACTATGGTTCTCGAAAGAGGCAGCGGGGAAGGTTAGGGAGAAAAAGCTATCATTTAGGAAGTATAAGGAAATACAGAAGGAGCAGGACAGAGAAATGTACCAGTTAAGGCAGAAGGAAGCAGGGAAGGCAGTCAGAATAGCAAAGGCCCAAACTGAGGAAAAGATAGCCAACTTGGTTAAGAAGGGGGATAAAGCATTTTATAGGTACATTAGGGAGCGTAGAAAGACAAAGGGAGGGATAGTGAGGCTGAATAGAATGGATGGTGGGTGGGCAGAGAGGGACAGTGAAAAAGCAGGGATACTGAATGAGTACTTCTGCTTAGTACTCACAAAAGAGGAGGAGGGGGAGGTACCTAATCCAATTAACAGAAGCACTCTGGATAGGGGGGTCGGTCCCAGTCCTTTCACAGAAGAAAGGGTTCTGAAAGAACTCCTAAAACTGAAGGTGGACAAAGCAATTGAACATGACGGGATTCACCCCAGAACTCTAAAAGAATTAAGGGGAGAACTAGTGACACCACTGATTACCCTTTTTAACAAATGATGGGAGGATGGTGTGGTACCTGAAGACTGGAGGAGGGCAGTTATGATTCCCCTTCACAAAAGTGGGAGCAAGACAGAGGCAGAAAACTACAGACCTGTCAGTTTGACCTCTGTGGTAGGGAAAATGATAGAATCACTTCTGAAGGAAAGAATTGTTGAGTACCTGGAGGCCAGTGGGGCACAGGATCCAAGGCAGCATGGATTCACAATGGGAAGGTCATGTCAGATGAATCTAATCTTTTTCTTTGACCTGGGTGACCAAAGTAGTAGACCAGGGAGGGGCTATGGGCATGACCTACCTAGACTTTAGCAAGACATTTGACAAAGTCCCACACAAAAGATTAATATACAAATTAGCCAGCCTGGGAGTGGGTCCTGGGTTGGTAGCCTAGGTAAAACATTGGCTAGACAACAGGACACAGAAGGTAATAGTAAACAGATTCCACTCTGAAGAAAGGGGGGTTACTAGTTGGGTACCACAGGGTTCAGTACAGGGTCCAGTCCTTTTAATGTCTTTATAAGTGACATTGCAGAGGGAATGGAAGGAAAAGTATGCCTCTTTGCAGATGACACAAAGATCTGCAACAGGGTTGATACAGGGTGGGGTGGAAAGGATGAGAAGGGACTTGGCAAGGTTGGAGGAATGGTCAGAAGTATGGCAGCTTGGATTCAATGCAAAGAAGTGGGGTATCCATGGGGGGGTCGAGGGATGTACCAGGTAACTATAGACCCATCAGTTTGACCTCAGTAGTGGGAAAAGTAATGGAGAGTATACTGAAGGAACGACTGGGGGTGTTTCTGGAGGAGGAGGGAGGACTGGACAGTAGGCAACATGGGTTTATGTCAGGTAGATCATGTCAAACCAACCTTGTGGAGTTCTATGAATGGGTAACATCGGAACTGGGCGGGGGAAGCCTGTGGATGTAATATTCTTGGACTTCAGCAAGGTGTTTGACTCTGTTCCCCACAATGGGCTGGTGGAGAAACTAACAGGGGTGGAAGTGTGTGCTTTGATGGTCAGATGGATAGGAAACTGGCTGGCTGGTCATGCACAGAGAGTGATGATCGTTGGGGAGCTCCTGAACCCTAGAGAGGTTGGTTCCGTAGGGCTCAGTCCTGGGGCCGATCCTGTTTAATGCATACATATCTGACATCAGGGTGGGTATAGAGTGTGAGATGAGTCTCTTCGCTGACAATTCCAAAGTGGGAGCAGTAGTTGAGAGGGAAGATGGGAGGGTGGCCCTGCAAGGGGACATGAACACCCTGGAAAATTGGGCTGTCACATGGGAGTTAAATTTCAATACAACCAAGTGCAAGGTGTTACATCTTGGGTGGGGAAACCCCAAACACAGGTACACCCTGGAAGGGGTGGTGCTGGAGGCCTTGCCTGGGGAAAAAGACCTAGGGGTCATGGTGGATGCATGTATGAATAACTCTGAGCAGTGCAGGAGAGTGGCTAGCAAAGTAAAC
Organism: Neoceratodus forsteri; assembly: GCA_016271365.2. Classification (NCBI taxonomy): domain Eukaryota; kingdom Metazoa; phylum Chordata; order Ceratodontiformes; family Ceratodontidae; genus Neoceratodus; species Neoceratodus forsteri. Next base: position 430,820,157 of record CM057452.1, read on the forward strand.
AGGATATTGGGATGCAATGTAAGGGGGATCACCTCTAGGAGCAGGGAAGTGATTCTGCCACTGAACAATGGGCTGGTGAGGCCACACCTCGAGTACTGTGTACAGTACTGGAGACTACACTTAAAGAGGGACATACAGCTCCTGGAGAGGGTACAGAGGAGGGCTACTAGGATGATTCGAGGACTGGGGGAGTTGACATACGAGGATAGACTTGTGGAGTTTGGCCTGTTTACTTTGGAGGAGAGGAGAGACAGGGGGACATGATCGCGGTCTTCAAGTACCACAAGGGAATAAATAGTGTAAACAGGGAGGGGATCTTTAAACTAAAGGAGGGAGGTATCTGGGAGGACATGGTTTGAAGTTGGAAGGAGGAAGGATGAGGGGGGAAAGAGGATGAGGTTTTTCACGGAGAGGGTGGTGGATCCTTGGAACACGCTACCTGGTGAGCTGGTCCAGATTTCAACTGTGGAGGGCCTCAAGAGAAGGTGGGACAGATACAGAAAGGGGTATTGGAACACTGGGGGGGGGCCTCGGTTCCCAACAGGGGATCTGAGGTTCGAGCAGACTCGATAGACCATAAGGCCTAATCTGCTGGCAATTAGTATGTTAGTATGTTAAGTGCAAAATAATGCACCAGGGAAACAAAAACCCAGGGGAAGAGTACACAATGGGGGAAGGGGGAGGTAGTAACAACAACAAAAATGGAAAGGGACCTGGGGTAACCATATCAGATGACCTTAAGGTTAGCAAGCAATGTAAGAAGGCAGTATGGAGGGCTGGGGGAATACTGGGATGTATAGGGAGAGGCATCACCAGCAGAAAACAGGAAATTGTTATTCCTCTGTACAGACAATTGGTGAGAACCCATCTGGAGTACTGTGTCCAGTTCTGGAGACCCTGTCTCTGCAGGGACATAGACAGGATGGAGGCAGTCCAGAGGAGGGTAACTAAAATGGTGCAGGGTCTGCAAGAGAAGCCATACAAGGAGAGACTAAAGGAGCTTAATAAGCCATACAAGGAGAGACTAAAGGAGCTTAATATGTATACCCTTGAGGAAAGGAGGGAGAGGGGGGACATGATAGAAACTTTTAAGTACCTCAGTGTGATCAACAAAGTACAAGAGGGTAGCATTTTTCAGAAAAAGAGATGTGCAAGAAGAAGGGGACACAATTTGAAGACAGAGGGGAGATGACTCAGGGGCAATGTGAGGAAGTATTTTTTTCACAGAGAGGGTGGTGGATGCATGGAACCACCTTCCTGAGGAGGTTGTGTGGGTCTAAAACTGTGGGAGAATTCAAGAATGCATGGCAGACATAAGGCAATTCTTGTGGGGAGGGGTAGGAAGAAATAGGCTGTTGGTTAACTAGGATCTGCTGCTTATCCAGTAGGTAGGGAAATGGGCAGACTAGGTGGGCCAAGTGGTCCTTATCTGCTATCAAAGTCTATGTTTCTAAGCTGACATCTTCCATCCCCTGCTCTTACTTTCAACTCTCATTGTCATCATCATCATAATTTATTGATTGGCATATGCCATTTCATATTCAAAAAAGATTTACAGTAGAAATATAAGTAATGAATATTAATACATAGTACAAAACCAGGTAAAAAAGTTTAGGATACACATTTCTTAAGCTTTTATAGTACAAATATGTTACCAAGTTATTACAAGCTCATTGTAAGTGTGAAGAAAGTATATTGATTGTACAATGTTTATACAGAGTTTTCAGAATCCCCCAAAAGTACAATTTTACTGTGTTTGGGTTCCTTTATCATATCCTTATTTACTCAAGGAACTGCTAATCTTTTTCAGAGCAAAGTCCCTTGTTTAGATCAGGGAAAATAATTCCTAGTCTTTTCTCCCAAAACTCTCATTGTCCTGCTAATTACCTCTTCTTTGTAGGGAAGATTATTGAGAAAGTTGTTGTGCTGCAGCTAGAGAGAACCATCTTGCCATCCATGACATCTATGATCCTCTCCAGTTAGGATTTCATAAGAGACATAGCACAGAGACTGCTTTGGTTCGGGTGCTCAACGATCTCCTGATTGCGAGAGATCAGAAGTGCCGTTCCATCTAGGTGGTTCTTGATCTATCATCAACCTTTGGCACCGTGGACAAAGGGGTGCTGCTGGAGTGCCTGTGGGTCATCTGTGGCCTGTCTGGTATGGTCCTCAGATGGTTTCATTCCTTCTTCACTGGCAGATCACAGAGAGTGGTATCAGGGACTTGTTCCGCAGATTCATTCTGTCTGCTTTGTAGGGTCCTGCAGGTCTCTGTGCTGTCCCCCATGTTGTTTGCAGTGTATATGCTGCCATTAGGAGACATTGTGATGTGGAATGGGCTGAGTTTTCACTGCTATGTAGATGATACTCAGCTCTACCTGTCCTTTGTGCCCAACCAGGATAGTGCACTCTCAGTGTTTAACAACTGCTTCACAGAAATCCAGGACTGGATGAATACCAGCTGGTTAAAACTAAATTCTGACATGACCGAGGTGTTGGTGGTGGAACTGGGTCACTGGATAGAGGGGCTGGTGGTAGGATGTCTCTCAAGGCTTTGACTTGTGGGTGCCCAGTTGCTGACCTCTGAATGGGTGCAGAATCTATTGGTGATACTTGATGATGGGCTGACACTTCATTCCCAGGTGTTGGCTGTGGTCAAGTCCTCTTTTTACCATCTGAGGAACATCACCCAGATTAAGCACCTTGTTCCGTCTGGTGACCTTCCAACCTTGGTCCACGCCTTTGTGACCTCATGCCTAGACTATTGTAACTCCCTGTACCTAGGGCTTCCGGGGGTTGATATCTGCCACTTGCAGCTGGTGCAGAATGCTGCAGCCAGGTTGCTGTCTGGATCAACCTGATCCAGTCACATTACACCTATGCTGGGTGAACTGCACTGGCTGCCAGTTCAGTGGCAGATCACCTTCAAGGTCGGATTGCTGACCTATAAAGCCCTACATGGACAGGGTCCCAGTTATCTGCAAGATCTTCTGAACCCTTACTGTTCCCTCCAACTGCTCCGCTCAGCCAACGAAGGATTGCTGGAGATTCCCAGGGTACGGTTAAAAACTTCTGGAGCTCGGGCATTTGCATTTGCTGCCCCTACCCTGTGGAATTCTTTACCTCGTCGGATACTAGAGTGCCTGACAGTGGAGAGCTTTAAAACTGCATCAAAAACACATCTTTTTGGACTTGATTTTGTTGAATGCATTTAAATTGGTGAGGATTAACATGTTATGATTTCAATTATTTTTATTAGTTTTTAGATAAGGTTAGGAATTGGAATGTTTTCTTATGCTTTTAGAATTCCTTCCGATTTTAAATTGTTTATTTTATTCTTTGTACAGCGCTTTGGTACATTGTGAATTGCACTTAAATAAAGATTATTATCATTGTCATTATTATTCACAAGCTTGGGGTTGAAGTTCAAAATGCAAGGTCATTCCATATTTATTACCTCAGACTAGACACTTCTTTGTTGCCTTATCCCCAGGCAGGGGACCTCTGAAACTTGATATCTGGTATCTGTCTGTCTGTCTATCTATCTAGTTAGGTTTTGGGTACTATACATTCTTTCTGTTTTCTGTAGGTAATATTTTCTTTTTTGAAAATTTCTGTGGAAAGTCTTTTGGATGAGGACATTTTTTTTCAGTTGGAGAGGGTTGGGACCAGAGGAAAGGTTGGTTGATTATTTTTAGCTTGTTCATGCATTGCTAGATTTGTAGTTTCGTTTTTGTATTATTTTTCATTCGTGTTTGTGTTTAGTTCCATTAGAGGACTAACTCTGTGGAGATCATTGTTTTGGCATGTGATCATTATTATTAACTTTTGCTATGCATTTACAATTCGGTGCCAGTACAGTGTTCTCCAGTATTTATCTGTGAGAAATGTATATCAAAATATAAATTGTTGGTTATTTTTTTCATCCCTTATGAAATAAGTTTATTGTAATCAGTTATAAATAGTCACACTTCTCAGACTTCATTTTTGATCCATTGCTTTAGTATGCCTGCACCCAACTAGGTGGTCAGCTTTCTTTTAGCTCAGGTATTGGTCCCAGCATTTTGTTTTCCTCTGTAGAAGCAGTACAAACTGTTTAATCCATTAGTTTAAAAAAAAAATTCAACCTGCGATTATATAATTTTACTTTTGGCTTCTATAGACAAGCATGTTTGCTTGCAAGGGAGGCAGATGGGTTGCAATACATACCACACACAATGGATCTAACCTGATTTCAGAATTTAGATCTTCCTTTCATAACTTGTATCCTCTCTTCCTTCTCAGCCACCACACCTCACTTCTGTTTTCTTTAATTTTATTTCTATCTTTCCTGTTTACTTGATGGGGTTGAATAATCCTGTGCCATTATCTAATTTGGGGGATTATTATCTAATTGATTCAATAATAATATTGTGATATCTAGGAGTCTAATAGTATTAACACATTTATGTGAAGGCTGTATGTAAAGAGGGCTGCTTGTATCTCACTTGGGATTTTGTACTTATCCATTGTGGTTTTCAATCAAGCAATTTTTCAGCTACCCGATTAATTTGTAATGACTCTAGCAACACCACGGTACATGTAATTTTTGACATAGGTGTTTTATGTTGGTCAATGGTCTTGTTGTTAAATATTCACATTTTTTGTGTTGCTGGCAGGCAGCTTAGCAGCTATAGGAATGATCAACTAATCAAGAAGTTTATATAAATTGTTAATGGTTTGACTTCTGCTTTACCTCCTGATGAGGACTCATTGTAAGCCGAAGCTGCATTTTCTGCAGGCTTTCTTTTATTATTTATAGTTTTTCCTCCTCCTGTGTCAAATGGCCCCCTTCCACCATCCCCCAGTCCCATCATCCTGGCGTCAATCAGGACTTACCTCAATGGCACAGAGGTGCCCAGCTGGCCAGGTGCAGAGCCTGTGGAGGACTGGTCTCATCTGCCAGTCTACACCATTTTCTGATTTATGCCCCATCCCCGCCCCTTCATGGCATGAGAGTGCACATGTGGAGGCACTCGCACACCATGTACCCATGCTCCTGTGCCTCCCTGACTCTGGTTCTACCCTCTGGCCTCCACTAGGGGTAAGCCAAGGAGCAGCATGGCAACCCTCTCCTCCCCGGGGGAGCAGAGCAGTCCATCAGATGCTCAATCCTCTCCCTCCCCTGCTGACCCCCAGCAACCCGAGGACACTTCCAAGCCTGGGTCACTGGTGTGGCACAAGGTGTGGCATCTAGTGCCTCAACCCTCAGTGCCGCCAGGCTGGCCTACTTTCTGCAGACTTTATGTCCAAATAAATTAAGAGTTTTTAATGTTACCTGGTGTCTACTTCACTTTGTTTTGGCTTCTGAGTGTTTGTTTTTTCTGCTTTGTTGAGACCTCTTAAAGGACAGACTCTGCCATTTCAGCTGCAGGAAGGCTCTTGGTTGGACTCTTCATCCAGAGCAATATCAGACTCTGTAGGACAGCCAGAGTAATTTTCTCCCTGCTGGGGCTCTTCACGGACTGCTCTGACCTCAGTTTACACAGGAGATAGCCTGACTCCACCCACTTGACACCAATGCCCATGTCACATGACAGAAATGCCAGAGGGAGCCTGTTTCTAGCCATTATGTGCCTAGGAAGCCTTTAAGATACTATAGGGGACCTCAGGTGTACCGGGGGGTTATATTTGGAAAACAGGCTTTTTGGCTATTAAAAAGATCCAGAATATACTGTATCTGTGCTGTAATGGGAAATCAATACATAGTCATGTGCTCAATCTTGACCAATCAGGTTTATTTATTTTTCATTTTATTGTTATAAATAAGAATACAATGTACAGTATACTGTATTTTTTATAACTTCCTCCTGAGGACAGTATTCAGAATCTGTGAGGAATTTATGCTCCTTCTGTGCAGCATTTATTGGATGTGGTAACCCTTTATCAAGCTCCTTTTCTTGAATCAAACCATAGTGCTCTTCTGTGTTGATGTCTTTGTTTGTTGTCAGTGTGGCCACTCTTCTGCTGCTACTTGCCAGTCCAGTCATCATCATGTCACTGAGTGCCACCATCCGCCTGATCTTGCCTCACTGGGAGAAACTGTTATGTCAATTAGGGGTGTACATGCTCTGAATATTAATTCCTGAATATCCCAAATAACAGGGTAGTCTGTACTTGGGATTGAATACCAAATACAAACTGGGCTCCCGATTTGGTATTTGGGGGCAAATAATGGTGGAGACTAACACTAAAAAGTTAAAATACCATCCATACCTTCTAAACTGGCTAGGGCTCATCTCATGGCCACCCTCTGTCTTTGAGATTTCAGATCAGCCTGTATGTCCACCCTTGAGACTAACAATTGGGTAGGCAGAGAAAGTGGATGAAGGGTTCAAAAGGTTTCTGGGACTTTCATTAAGTTTCTGGGATTGTTGATGGTAGAGGTAAATCGGTCTATAAAGTAGGGCAATTTGCCTTTCCTGACAGAAGTAGTACAAATATCATTGTTTGTAAAATGGGGTCTGGCCAGTTCTGGCTCCCCATTGGTAAGGAATCTGTCACATGGTACTGCATTAAATTTGCACTTTTCCCAGCTCCCATGATGTGATAGGGGTGCATTAATCAAGATCACAACTTATCTTGACCAAAAAGGTCAATATGCCAAATATATAACCTCAGGGTCAAAAGGTCACAATACAACTTAGACAGCCTAACAACATCAAAAAGAAATCTTGCAAATAAAAAAAAATAGAAAAAATACCACCCCTACCCCACAGCAACATCGCTGAAGAATCATAAACTGCAAAGAAATCCATCCATAAACTGTGAAAAACATACTTCCTACCCAAAAATCCAAACTAAGAAAGACTCAGTGCTGCTCACACAACAAATAATCTTGAACACCTAATGACAACACAAACTGTATTCAAACTACAATTCTACAAAACAACAAAAACAGATATACATACAGTAAAACACTAAATCATCAGCAAAATGTCTACAACCATTGCTCTTAAAGCTAGAAAAATATTCGCTTACCTCTCTGGAATATAGCAACAAACAGAATCGTATCAAACTCTCTGCTTACACCTCATCAACTACACTGCAGTGAACCTGAGTTAGTACACATGACATCTAATCAACATCCCAGGGCTTCCAGGTGAGACTCAGACCAAGTGGAAAGTACTGTACATGCAACATAGCCCAGGATCCCCGTTCAGCCTCACAGATAACAAAAGAAGTGCAGGAAGTTAAAACTTGGGAATACCTATTTAAAGCAACAGGACCAACTATAACCATGCAATCATAACTCACTCCCTGCAGTGTATCCAAACCCAGCCAATGAAGTTTTCCAGTGCAACCCTGATCCTAGCTGCATATTTAGTTTATGCTACTGCTCTAAAAACTGCCCTAAAAAGCTAACATTACTAAACATTTTGTAAGTGGACTAAGGCAAACTCATCGGGGGGATTATGCTTGTCCTTGCCCTGTGGGCTCAGGACTCCAACCCACCAGTTGGTACATTAACACAGCATCACCCCCTCCCCCCATAATACCTTATTCCTTATATAATACATGGTTAGGTCTTTTTTTCCCATAGGAAAACTGCAGATGTACTGCCCCATAGCTGACAACAATTAAGAAATTTCTGTAACATTATCAATTAAAAAATAATTGAATCACCTTAAAGTTTATGACTTTTCAATTTGTGTTTATGATGCTTAATGCCAGCCAGTTATATTATTTAGCACTCTGCAAAATATTCACTTTGTGACAATTTGCAACTCACATGACCTACAAGTGCTGGAGTGCTAGATGAGAAAACAGATGAAAATAGGCCTCTGATGAAAATAAGATGTTGCGTCTTAGATGGGATATCATAGATTAAAAAACAACATTGCAAAAAGCCTGACAACACATACAGTATTACAAGCAGTTAAAATTCTGGGTTCCACAAGCAAACATCATAGTGAAACTACCCATCCTGCCTTCACAGTATTTGACTTAAAATACACACAATGCAGAAATTATATTATGTTAGGAAATACATGAAAAGAAGGACCCCAAAACAAATTTTTCATTCTATGGTTTCATACTTTGGTGTAAGGACATGAGAAGGCTTCAAGGCCTATTGAAAATGTCCTATCATTGTCTCAGAGATAACATAGAGAATAAGGGACAGGCAAGTGTGTGTTATGGAATTTTTACACACTGAGGGTGTGTAAAAAAAAATCCATGAACACACACTTGCCTATTGATTATTTTTTATAATTGCTGATGCATGGACTTTGTATGTAAAAGTACTTAGGGGAGAGAGAGAGAGAGAGAGAGAGAGAGGGAAAAGTACTTTCAGTGGATGTTATGTCGTTTAATTTTTGTGAAATAGTAAAGACTGCCACTCTAAGAAAGAGGATGTTTTTTTTTTGAAATAGCATGTCACCTGTGGTGTTTAATGTTAGTTTTTTTTGCTTTTAATTGGAGAAGCCATGGAGTATAGACTGTGGAGAGCGAGTGACTCGCGGTTCCCTCAATGAAGCGTGACCAAGCGGTGTTCATTTTGGTAAATAATATGCCCCAAACTCACAAAAAGGGCAGTGCTTTGTGTAAAAATCCTGTCACCTGTAGGGGTTAAGCTCATTTTTCTTAGTTTTGAGTTAGAAAAGCTGCCAAGTGTAGATTGAGGAAAGTGAGTGACTCGGCGGCTTCAGAAGATGAGATTCAAGTGTGACCGAATAAGCAACACTCGGTCATGCTTGAATCTAGTCTTCTGAAGCCGCCGAGTCACTTGCTCTCCTCAGTCTACACTTGGCAGCTTTTCTAACTCAAAACTAAGAAAAATGAGCTTAACCCCTACAGGTGACAGGATTTTTATACAAAGCACTACTCTTTTTGTGCATTTTGGGGCATATTATTTACCAAAATGAACACCACTCGGTCAAGCTACCCTGGCGGAAAAAAGTGGCAGACAGTGCACATGAGAAGTTGTTTTCCAAATGCCATAATCACCAGTTTTTGGGTTATTATGGCGTCCATGGGTTATTACGGTGTTTGACAGTAATTGTAATCTGGTTGAGAAATAGGGTCACCAGTGATTCTATAATTTTAACCAGTTGTCTAAACTTTTCTTAAAGTTCTTATATTTTTTGCTTCTAATAGATCAGGTAGTTGCAGTGTGTTCCAGAGTCATGATCTTCTTTGGCCCTCATAATGCCTCTGTTACAAGCTTTTCCCTTTTTGACAACTCAGGGAATCTTAACTAACAGGTGACAGAGATACTACTGCTCAGTATTTACTGATGAGAAGGTAGGGCAGGGACCACGGCTCAGCACCATAGACACAGGGGGGAGGGTGGTGAGCACTAGTCTCTTCACAAAAGAAAGGGTTCTATAACAGCTTGATAAGATCAGGGTGGACAAGGCAATGGGACCTGATGGTATACATCCCAGGGTACTAAAGGAGCTAAGGGTGGAACTAGCAGAGCCATTATCAGAACTGTTTAGTGAGTCTCTGAGCACAGAAGAGGTCCCAGAAGACTGGAGAAGGGCTCATGTGATCCCGCTCCAAAAGAGTAGTAGCAGGGAGGAGGTAGGGAACTATAGACCAGTCAGTCTTACCTCAGTAGTGGGCAAGATTATGGAGGCACTCCTTAAGGAAAGGATAGTGCAACACCTGGAATCCATAGGAGCACAGGATCCAAGACAGCATGGGTTTACAAAAGGAAGGTTCTGTCAAACTAATCTCATAGATTTCTTTGACTGGGTACCCAGAGTGGTGGACCAAGGGGGAGCAGTTGATGTTGCCTACCATGACTTCAGCAAAGCTTTTGATACTATTCCACATAGAAGATTGATTAATAAGCTGGGTAGGCTCGGCTGAGTCAGAAGTTGGTCAACTGGGTGGCAAACTGGTTGACGGGCAGAAAACAGAGTGGTGGTAAATGGTATACAGTCAGAAGAGATGCAAGTCACAAGTGGGGTACCTCAGGGATCAGTCCTGGCGCCAGTCCTCTTCAATATCTTCATCAGTGACATTGCAGATGAACTGGAGGGCAAGGTTTGTCTGTTTGCAGATGACAGCAAGATCTGCAACAGAATAGATGATCCAGACGGAGTGGGCAGAATGAGAAGAGATCTGGATAAACTAGCAAAATGGTTGGAAGAGTGGCAACTGGGGTTTAATGCAAAGAAGTGCAAGATCATGCACATAGGGAAGATAAACTCTGAAGCCACCTATAGTCTGGGAGGAGAGTTGCTGGCAGTCACAAGGGAAGAAATAGACTTGGGCATCATCATCACCGATGACCTGAAATCATCCAAGCAGACCACTAAAGCAGTAGGTAAGGCTAGTGGGATGTTGTTTTTTTTTAGTAGGGGTATCACAAGCCAGAAGAGGCAGATAATAATTCCTCTTTACTGGACGCTGGTTATGCCCCATCTGGAGTACTGCATGCAGTACTGGAGGCCACACCTTAACAAGGACATTAACCAAATTGAGGCAGTCCAGAGAAGGGCAACCAAAATGGTGCAGGGACTGCATCAGAAAACATATGAGGACAGATTAATGGAGCTCAATATGTATACCCTAAAGCAAAGGAGGGAGAGAGGCGATATGATCGAAACATTCAAACACCTTAAGGGCATTAACAAGATGAAAGAGTCTAAAATGTTTCAATTTAAGAAAAATAGCAGGACAAGAGGACACAGCATGAGATTAGAGGGAGGTCAATTAAGGGGTAATGTGAGGAAGTTCTTTTTCACAGAAAGGGTGGTGGTTGCAGGGAATGGCCTACCTCAAGAAGTGGTGGATATGAATACAGTACAGGGCTTCAAACAGGTATGGGATAGGCATAAGGGAGCAATACAGATTAGTATGAATAGATAGGCCATTGACAGAGCAAAAGCCAATGGCACATTTATGAGGTAGAAAAAGAAATGGGCAGACTGGATGGGCCTTGCGGTCCTTATCTGCCATCAACTTCTATGTTTCTATGTGACCAAATTTAAATACCTGGGTCTTTACCTTGGTCCCCACCTCTCTTACAATTTGCATATAAGCAACCTTATAAAGAAGATCAGTTCCAGACTCAGCCTTCACAGCAGGGTCAGAAAGTTCCTTCTTTCCTCCTCCAGGCAATGCCTGGCCACCACCCTACTCCTGCCCCTAATTGATTATGGTTCCTTCATTTTCTGCCCCCCCCACCTCCTCACTTCTATTTACCAAACTAAGAACTGCCTACAACAGCATAGCATGCTTCATCATGGGTGTCCCCTGGAAAACCCACCACTGTATCCTGTATTCCTCCCTCAGCTGGCCTTCCCTCGAAGGGAGGTTCCACCACAAAACTCTCTCCTTCCTACATAAAATCTTCCTTAAACTGCTCCCTACCAGCATAATCTTCCTGTTTCCATTCGTGGCAAATTGGCGACAGACCAGAGGCTCCACTATCTCGGTTTTCGACACCCCATTCTATTGCACCAGCCAGGTGCAAAACTCTATCTCCTATGTTGGCACCAAATACTATAACAAGTTACCCCACGCTATCCAGTCCTGTAATTCCATGAACTCCTTCAACTCCTACCTCAAGGCCCACCTCCTCAATGCCTCCACCTGCCGATGCCCCTCCTAGTCCCACAGCATAACTGAGCCTGGGGTTTGTCTATTCTCTCAATGTTTCCCCGATTGCCACCCCCCACCCTGTGGTTACTGCACTTTCCCTTCTTTTAGCACTTCTCCCCCACCCCATTTGTCTTCACCTACCTTCTTTAAAAATTTTAATTATTTGATATTCTATTCGTAACTGCACCTTCCTGCCATTCTTATTTTATTACTTGTATGCCCTTGTGTTTTTATAATTTTGTATCTTTGCTGTACCTTATTTTTGTATTGTGTATTTTATACTGGACATTTGTGAAAATGGGCATTTGTGCTCACATACTTTTACAGTATACAAATAAAATTTGATTGATTGATTGATTAAGTCCCGCCACCTGCTGTGTAAGGAAATGTTTTATTTTTTTCAGTTCAAAACTGTCTACTCTTGATTTTGAAAGTATGATATTTATTGTTGCCTTAATCTCCTATAAAGGTAAAGCCTAATAAGTTAAACATGGCTTCATCGTTCTTACAAATGTTGTTTAGCAGCAAAAGCCCCCCCCCTTATTCTAGTTCTCTCAAGAGTGTGGAGATTTAGGCTACTCAGTCATTGCTCATGTGGTAATCTTTTTCGGCCATAAATCATTCTGGTCACCCTCTTCTGGACCCTCTCAACACCTGCAATTTCCCTGTCTTAGGTATGGGTTTCAAAACTTAGAACAATAGTCCTGATGGGTAAGGACCCTCAGCTGGTACAGGGAGAAAATCATTTTCTTTGATGTCCCATCACACCTTTTTGGGTAAATTGATTACACCTGTACACAACGCTGTCAAAACTAAAAAAAAAAATTACACTTGGTAGAACTCACGTGATTTACCACAAAGCGCATTTTAACAGAAGACAAATCCACTAACCCACACACACATGCTTCAAAATAGATTCAAAAGCAGTTTCAGAGAAAAAGTTCAGAAAAACTAACCATAGCTCTGCTCAAACAAACCACAAGCTCTATCTTTTTTTTGTATTCCACACCCTAGTCAGGCACATAGTTTGCATCTCAAATTAATACCCTCCCACAGCAACAACCATATCTCGCAACTGTTCTACTTTACCAGGAACATCCTCCATTTTAACCCTGAAAATTGTTCTGCTCCACATCCATCCTACATGGAAAAGCTGATGCCCACACAGAGAGAGTACAGTAGACTCGGACTTTAAAGCAGAAATTTATTATATTCTAATGTGCTGAATGCAAATGATTTATTTATTTTAAGAGGTTTACCAGGATAGACATACTGAGCTAGAACAGCTTGTTCCTACATGCACAATTCCAGACCTACAGCACTTGAGGGGAAGTGATTGAACTACACCAGTGAGTTGCAGCAAAATAATAAACTTTATTCACAAATGGCAGTAAAAAGTTAGCGCTCACAAACTGGTGATGACAACAAGCTGTTACCACTACCCTGGCACTTTGACTTGTGCTGAGTCTTTCTCAGGGAGTGTAGTTCACAAGTTCACAGAGTGCTTAAATATTTACACCCATCTGGAATACTGTGTGCAGTTTTGGAGACCCCATCTATGCAAGGACATAGACAGGATGGAAGGAGTCCAGAGGAGGGCAACTAAAATGATGCAGGGTCTGCATCAGAAACCATATGAAGGGAGACTGAGAGAGCTTAATATGTATACGCTTGATGAAAGGAGGGACGGGGGGACATGATAGAAACTTTTAAGTACCTCAAGGGAATCAACAAAGTCCAGAAGGGTAGCATCTTTCAAAAAAAGAGATGTGTAAGAACAAGGGGGCACAATTTAAAGATAGAGGGGGGACGGCTCAGAGGTAATGTGAGGACATTTTTTTGCACGGAGAGAGTGGTGGATGCATGGAACCACCTTCCTGGAGAGGTTTTGAGTCTAAAACAGTGGGGGAATTCAAACATGCATGGGACAGACATAAGGCAATTGTAGTGGGGGGTTGCAGGAAGTAGGCTGTTGGTTTAGTAGAATCTGCGGCTTATCCAATAGGAAGGGAAATGGGCAGACTGGACGCGCCAAGTGGTCCTTATCTGCCGTCAAAGTCTATGTTTCTATGTTTCTAAACATATTCAATTAATTAATTACAATATTCATTGACATAAGTAAGTGCATGACAAGGACCCTCTGTCAAACAGTATTCATATTGGCCTGGATATTCAAAAGGGTTGCGCCATGCGCAACAGGGTTGCGCGTGCGCAACTCCAAAAATGCGCCATTCTGCGATATTCAGAAGGGGCTAGTTGCACCACCGAAAACATGCTGAGCAACAGCGCAATGGAAATGAAGGGATGCGCAACCGAAGGGGGCGGGTCCATGCATAAAGTGCGCAATGCGATATCTGAACACTTGCGCAATGCGCCAGAGTGGCTCAGCCGGAGGATGCTAGTAATGGGATGTGAGCCAAAATAAAAAGGCTCAAGGGGAGGCAAGAACCCTAGCAGGCAGCAAACTGGGGAGAGACAGAGAGAGAGAGAGAGACAGAAGGACAGAGGCAGAGAGGGACAGTGGGTCCTGGAGGACAGAGAGGCCAGTGGGGGTGCCGGTGCAGTGGAAGCAACAGTGGGGGCAGTGGGGGTAACACAGGAACAGCAGCTGGGGGCAGAAGCCAAGGAGATGGACAGTGTCAGCTTCCACATGGAAGCTGTAATGAGGGTGAGACAGCATGCTGCAGGGGGCGTGGCAGCGGAGGGGCCCGTCGGCGGTATGCCCCGACAGGCGTGCTCGTGCCGCATCAGCTACGAGCTGTACACAGATGTCGAGATTGTGGCCCGGTACCGCCTGAACAGGGCAATACTGGAGACGGCTCAGCGAGCTGTGCCGGTGATGTGATGCAGGCACCCTCACGACGGAGTCATGCTCTGTCCGTGGAGACCAAGGTGACAGCCTGCGTGTGCCTGCTCGCCACGGGCACCTTCCAGAGGCCGACAGAGGACACCACAGGCATTACACAGTCAGCCCGTCACGCATCCTCACCCAATTCCTCAGCGCACTGCTGCCTCATGCTCGCGGAGTACATCCATTTCCCCAGCACGCGGCAGGCGTACAGAAAACATGCAGGAGTTCCACAGGGTAGCACATATGCCTGGCGTGCTAGGGGCCATAGACTGCACCCATGTGGCCATTCGCACACCACCTGGCCCCGATGGCCATGCTTATCGGAACCGAAAGGGCTTTTCCAGTGTCAACTGCCAGGTGGTGTGTGATGCCACTGAAGCATCATCAATGTCTGTGCCACACCCTGGTGGAGCACATGATGCCTTCATATGGCACCAATCTGCACTGTGCCATCGATTCGAGAGTGGGAACATCCCACGGGTCATCTAGTGGGTGAGTACACATGTATGGAATGCAAACTCTGTGCAAGGGTGGGGAATGACACAGGTGCCATGGTAGTGGCAGACAAGGATATGGGCAATATGGACCTGACATGACACTGATCTCACTATCTCCACACAGGTGACTGTGGATACCACTGCATCCCTGGCTGCTCACACCATACCCGGCGCCCACGACCCCAGCGCAGCTCGGTTTCAATGAGGCACATGCGCCCAACACGGAACATCATTAGAGCGGGTGTTTGGGATACTCAAGGCGCGTTCCGATGCCTGGACACCTCGGTAGAACCCTACAGTACAGCCCCAAAAGGCCTGTGGGATATTCCTGGCCTGTTGCATCCTGCAACATGGCCAAAGACCATGGGATAGCCGTACAGGTCCAAGAGGGTGGACGATGGGGACGCCAGTGGCGCCGGTGATGTGGGTGATGAGCAGCCCCCAGGGGCGGAGGGACCCCGACTGACACGGCAGGCCCAGCTGCACCAGGACACCATTGCAGAAGAGCACCACGCACAACACAGGTAAGTCAAGGGGACATGTGCAGGCAACACTGTCCATCGCAAACCACAGGCACACAGGGAACACACCGTGCATGAAGGTCAGGGAGTTGAAGGGTCCAGGCATACCAACACACCATCAGAGGGGTGAGCACTCATATGGACACACACACACACCAGGCAGCATACAGGGGCAGCAGCACAGCACTGCGGAAATGACATCGCCAACACACAGCACCACCAACCACCCCCACCACCTGGACTGTCCATGTACTTGTGTCAGGACCTGGGCAACCTTGCACCTTGGTGTACAGTGCAATGCAGGCATCATCATGCACACGCACCTGTGGACAGCAGTTGGGAGAGTGTGCAGGTGGTCCGTGTGTCAGCATGGTGAGCAGAGCACCCAGCAGTGCACTGCCCACCATGACACACATTGCACACAGGGCAGCACCAGACAGGGCCTGCATTGGGAGACAGCTCAGTCAGGGAGCACTGTCCCACGGCCACCGGATGCGTGGGCGGCCCGCGTAGGCCTAGCAGCACTGGCAGGCTGAGCAGGGGCCATCGGGTGGCGCTAGTGCACCACCAGGGGTCCCAGTGCGCGACCGCGACCTTGCCCGCACAGGGGTCTGCATCCCACCAAACAAACTTGCACCAGGGGTGCTCGGGATGCCCACAGCAGAACCCGGCGTCGACAGGCCTGGTGTCGCACGACGCCGGGAACGGGGAGTGGAGTGCGCACTGTGTGGGGTGCGTGGTACAGGGGCACCTGACAGTGTGGTCAATGCGTTGGCCACAGAGACCACTGCCTGGGTCAGCCTGTCAATGGCAGCGGTCACATCCGTCCGCATAAGGACCATCTCGGCTCGGTCCCGAGCACACTCCCTGCTATGCCGCTCCACGGACACAGACAGTGCCTCCACGGACCTTGCAACCCACCCCTGCAGCTGTACCGACTCCTGCAGCAGGCGGGTGTGCGTGTCCAATGGGTACTGTGCCTCAATGGCATCGTGACCCCCAGGGTGTGGATGGTCCTGGTGCACAGCACCCCTTGAGGGTGGCCGCTGTTCGCCAGGACCAGGTATGGGCGGATCTAAGGGCGGTGGACAAGTGCCACTGCTTGACGCTGTCCCCCCAGGCCTGGTGTGCAACTGCTGCTGCCGCCCCTCCAACTGCTGAGCCCCCAGGTCCACCTGTTCCACCTCTGTGCTGTCAACAGTGCCAGACACCTGCACAGCCACCGATGCTGCCCCACCGGTGCTGACAGGCACAGCCTGTGACTGTGCCAGCATGCTGGTACACAGGTGTGAACCAGGACGGCCCAGGGGCACGTGCTGGCCTGCCATGTGTCCGTCGTGGGACACACACCTATCACTGGCCATTGCAGGCCTGCTATCATCAATGGTGCCGGTGCATGCCACTGCCATAGGCACAGCAGGCTGGCATACCTGCATGCCAGACTGCTGTGACACAGGCTGTGCACCCCCTGCACCCGTATCACTGCCGCCGGAGTTGTTGGGCCAGCCTGCATGCTGCTGCAGTGCCTGCAGGCTGGTGGCGGAGGTGGATGGTCCCTCCTCCAGGTCCAGCAGGTCTGCCTCACTGTCTGCACCACCACCACCACCGTCTCCTGCAGGCGAACAGGATCTGTAACAGAAGAGAGTACATGTGAGTGCATGTGAACAACAGCCCCCAACAACATCACCATGTCATACTGTGCAGTGATGGGCTTCCACCTGTCTGGAATCCTCCGCCTGGGCAGCCGCAGCGGCACTCAGCTGCATGAAGCTGCGACCAGTGTCTCCTCAGTCCGGGTCAGCTGCAACACCACTGGTGGTCCCCTCCAGTGGCAGCATCGCCACCCTGAAGGCTGCCACCTTCTCCTTCAGCCTCCTGCGGTCAGTCCCCATCTTCTTCCGGCATTCCTGCATGGAGCGCTGGTGGCTTCCATGCAGGTTGACGGCCCGAGCTACCCCCTCCCATGCAGCTGCACGCTCCTGAGGGGTGCCCCTCCGTCCACTCAAAAGTGGCTCATCCTCCAGGTAGGCCTGGAAGAGGGCCTCAGTCTCTGCCATGGTGAAGTTCGGCCTCCTCCTACGCCCGCCGTCCACAGCCTCAGCCTGGTTCTCGTCAGTCATGGTGATCTCTATGGGTGGAAGTGGACACCTGTCACTGTGCAGTCCACAGCATTTCCCCATGAGCATAGCTGCCGGCCGGGGGCTTCCCTTTCCTCTCCGCATGGCAGATACTGATGGAAAGGGTGCCCTCTGTCCCTTTCTAGTGCCCTCATCATGCTCAGCCCCTCAGCCTATATCATCCTCCAGCACCCCTGCCCATGAGCATTGTCCTGAGCATCACACAGCATGTAACTCACCTCTCACCTGCAACAAGCAAATCTGGCCGCCACAACCCAGTGGCGCGTTTTTTCATAGCGCAATACATGCAAATGAGGTGTGGCTCAACTTTAATGACATGCTAATCGTGCCACTGCACCTTTGAATGGCTGATCGAATGATTTGCATATGTTGGCTGAATATCGCGTATTTGCGCTTAGCGCAATACGGAAGGTCCGGCTGAGCCGATGGCGCATGTTTGTGGCTGTGTGCTACACTGCATTGCACATGCCCAGACAGGTTACGCATGCGTCGATCGCACTGCAGACCTGCTGAGCGCGATAGGCGATTCAGGCCATGGCCACCATTGTGCCAGTGGCGCTACAGCACTGGGCACTATATGGCGCTGTGGCACTTCTGCGCGATAGTCCACTGTGGCACTGGTGCTGTGCTTAGCAGTCGTGCAGGATGCCTATACATCCTATGGCGCTGTGCGTAGCCTTGCGTCATTGCCGTGACCTTGTGTATGCCCTCTGTCCCCTGGCGCTGTTGGCATGCCATGTGTATCGTCCCTATTGGCGCTGTCTGGTGACAGCACCATGTAAAGTGACGGCGCTGTTCGAACAGCGCGATTGGAGCCTGTGCTGGTCTATTGCGCAACAACTCCACGTGGGGCTACAGCGCAGCGGGGCGCCATATTGCCTGCTGTAAAGTTGGTGCCATGGCTAGGAGGAGGGCGGTGTCCTGGAGCCCGCTTGAAGTGGCCAACCTGGTGGCCCTGGTGGAGCCCCACTGTGAGGCACTGTATGGTGAGGCCCCCCTCACCATGCCTAGGACCCATGTGTGGCAGCAAGTGGCCACTGACCTGGTGGGGGTCACTGGCCGGGGCCGGTCTGCTGAGCAGTGCCGGCACCGGTACAGTGACCTCCGCCGGAGGGAGCCGGACCTGTTGATGAGGCTGCGTTCACGTGCCAGGCGGGGCCTGGTGCCAGGCCACGTGGTGTACCATCTATGCACCTATATTCTCTGTAGGTGTGTGTGTGCTTGGGTGGCTGTGCATAGGTGTGTCAGTGTGTGCAGCTGTGCGATGGATGGTTATGGCTGTGTGGGCAGGCACTCTCACTGGGGCAGGGGGCACTCTGCTTTTGAGTCACACTGATGTTTGTCTCACCATATGTCTCCCACAGGCCGGATTGTGAGGACACCGGACCACGGTGATGTGGGCCATGCTAGGGCCCCGGTGCCATGGGATGTTGTGCCACAGCAGCAGCAGCAGCATCAGACCGAGCTGCTGGAGGAGTGTGAGTATCATTACGTCATGGATGCTATTGCATGCTGGGGGGGCAAGACCACCAACCATGCTGGACACAACCAAAGGGAGGTCATGAGTTCCACTATACGAAACACTAGTGAGTCCCCACACTGGAGTACAGTGTACAGTTACGGAGACCATACCTGTGTATGGACATGGACTGGGTGGAGAGGGTTCACAGGAGGCGACATGGATGGTGCATGGATTGCATCACAAGTCCTATGCAGACAGGTTGTGGAACTGAACATGTACTCCCTGGAGGGAGGAGGGTGTGGGGATATGATGGGGACATACAAGAGTATTTTACAGGGGGGAACAGAGTGCAGGAAAACAATATTTGTAAGCGTAAAGGATGTTCCAGGACTAGAGGGCATGGGATGCAGTTGGAGGGGGCTCGTTTAAGAGGAAACATGAGAAAGTATTGCTTCACAGAATGGGTGGTGGACAAGTGGAACACCCTGCCAGAGGATGTGGTGGGGGCTGACTTGGTTACGGGATTCATGAATGCATGGGTTAGCCATGAAGGAATTCTGGAGGTCAGGGGTGAGGGGGAACAGACTTATAGGACAACAGAGTGAACGTACAAGGCCAAATGGCCAGACTGGGTGTCCCATAGGCCCTTATCTGCCGACACTGTCTATGTATCCATGTATGTAGGCATGACACAGGTGACCTGCATCACAGTGCAGCATCACGACACGTCTGTGTATGCATCACAGGTGGTCCAGGCATGCACTGGGCACATAGCTGTGTAAATGGCATCGCACCACGTTGCCACATCACTTGACAACCTAGTTTGTACTGTGATTGATGTGGGCAGTGTGTGTGGTGATGTTGCGCATAGCTGGTGCCGCCTGTTTGTGATGGCCATGTGCATGTTCACTGTGGGTGGGTGCATGCCATCACAGGTGCAGGACATTGGGTTATATGGGTTGCAGGTTGGGTGGTGTTCAGGGTTGTGGTCAGTCTCAGCCATTGACTGTGTTCCCATTTTCCTAGGCCTTGGGGTGCTGAGACGCATGTCCCAAGATCTGCGGCGCCTCACCCAGGTTGGACTACAAAACCGGGAGCTCCTGCAGGCCATACAGCGCCAGGGTGAACAGTGGCAAGGCACAGGAGGGGACGCCAGAGGGAGGACCAGGAGCCAGCTGGACCGTGAGCTCACATTCCCTTCCCACTTCTCCCATCCCTTTCACCCTGCCTTCCCTCTCCAAGTTTTTGTTCCCTCCCCTTGAACACCCTGCCTTTACCCATCCCCCAACTTGTACATAGTTTCACCTGTTATTGTTTATATGTTGTTTTTAAATATACATTTCTATTTTGATACAACTGCTGTGTTGGTGTCTGCTTTGCAACTGGCTATGGGTGCTCCGTTGCAGGTGTACATGCCATCTGGGCTGCTATGGTCCTGGGTATATATGTGTGTGTGTGTGTGTGTCCATGGGGAGGTATCACCAGTGGCGCTTCACATCAGGGCTCGCCAGGGCACGTGCCCTGGGTAAAAAATGCTGTGCCCCAGTTGGTGCCCCATATGGTGCAGAGCTTCCCCCATAGTAACAATACATCAGTGCCCTGGCTGCCATCTGTTGTGCCCCAGCTGTGCCCTGGTAACCATTTGTGGCTGGAGCCACTAGTGGGTATCACCAGCATGGCATTGCCTTTCTGTTGGTCTTGCCATCTGCTGCCACCCACTGCTGGGTGCACAGAGTGGGTCTGGCTGGTATGCTTCTCTGCAGCATGGGGTTGACGTGTGGCACGGGGGGTGCATGGTGTTTCCTGCAGTGCATGTCACTGCACATGAGCAGTG
Source organism: Neoceratodus forsteri (assembly GCA_016271365.2). Lineage (NCBI taxonomy): Eukaryota > Metazoa > Chordata > Ceratodontiformes > Ceratodontidae > Neoceratodus > Neoceratodus forsteri. The sequence goes on from CM057452.1 coordinate 430,841,058, forward strand.
TCTTGGGGGCACGGTGCACGGTGTGCTGTGCGTATGGGGGGACTGATGTGCACTGTGGTTGTCAACCCCCTGTGTGTGGCACTCTCTGCCTGCCAGTGGTTGTGCTGGGGTGTCATGGCTCTGCTATGCTTTAGTTGGCTTGTCCCCATGGGCACGTGGATCATCCGTCCCACCCCCAGTGATGCTGTGCTTGGGGTGTGCCGGTGTGGTGTGGGTTCTGCAGTGAGTTCCTGTGCCCATGTGTGGCATGGCTGGCGGTGGGCCCCAGCCTGCCTCCCTGGATGTGCAGTTCCATTGCTCTGGGGGGGGGGCTGTGCTTGCGCTATGGCAGCTCTGCAATGCTCAGCTGAGCTTCCATGGTTGCACCATAGCGCAGCATTTTGGCTCAGCTTCTCCTTCCTGGTTGCGTGATGGCGCAGTATGTGCGATATTGAGACGTTGGTTGCTTGCGCAATTTGCTCTGCTCCATGTTTGAATATCGCACCTGTTGCGCATTTGCGCAACTGGTTTGCGCTTGCTCCTACTGTTGCGCCAGTTTTCAGCGCAGTTTGAATATCCAGGCCATTGTGTACAAAGTGTTTTTTTAAAAGAGTGCACATGTATCAAATCACCTAAGGCAGGGACCTTTTCAAAAGAGACCCTAATTTATACATTCCTAGCATATTTTTTTTTTAATTCATTTTTATTGTTATTTTTAGACATACATCAAATGACATGGCACAGTGAACAAAGTGACATGAGTGCCCATACAGGCAATAATACAAACATAGAAAATATTGTGTCATGTCCCCACCCCATACAACCCACCCCATTCCTAGCATATTAAAAAAAATTAAATGTATCACTATGGAGATTCAATTCATCAGGTCTCAATTCCAAAGTAACCCTGCCTAACATTTACTCCGTTATACCTTAACTTAAATCTGTAAGAGGCAGAAAGAAGTGAGGGGAAAAAAGTCTGCTGGTATCCGTAATTCCCCTGTTACTTGCTAAGTGCCAATTTCCTTCTTACAAGGGGTCAGTTGGGACACAGACAAACAGATATGTGGTAGAGCCTACAATGAGAAAGAAACAAGAACAAATAGTACATTAATGAATCCCTTATCATAGTGTATTAATTCATAAGCTATACTGGATCTAAAGGAGATGGGTGGTGAGGGAGAGAATAATGTTTTTTTGGGAGGGGCGTTTGGGGGTGTTGGGGGAGTAGAGAGGGCAGTGTGTATGTGGGGGTGGCTGGGGTATGTGGCTAGTGAAAGAAATAGGTATGGGGGGCTAGTGAAAGAAATAGGTATAGGTATATGTGGAACAGTGTTAAAATATAAGCTGAATATATGGGCAACACATGAACGATGTTTTTAATATACATATACCCTTTTACACTTTTAGATGGTATTATCTTTGTGTTCCTCTTCCTCTCTCTCTCTCTCTCTCTCTCTCTCTCTCATATATATATATATATATATATATATGTATTTTCCCACAATTTTGTATATTTAAACTAGCTCCAAAACAGACAATTTGTGGATTTTAGCTGTGGTGTAACTAAAGAGCCTGAAGTTCTGAAGATCAAGTCAACTCTGTTGCCATATAGAGTCCATTTGTATAATAAAGCAACTATTAGACATGAGACTAGTCCAGGCTGGCCAGAGGAGAGAGAAGCAGGTTGGTAGTGTATTGCACTGTCACGTGGAGAGACTCAGTATCAGATCTCAGTCTTGACTGCCACACTTCTTGGGGAAGCATTGAGGCCACTGGCTCTGCAACACCTCTTGTGGACTGTGGTACCATGATATGGCCAAAATCCATTTCTATATTGTCATCATTAGAAAACATCCTTGAAAGATTAGTATATAATTAGTTTAAAGATTATTTGTATAATTATGATTTACTTCCTTCTGAGCAGCATGGATCGAAGCCATATCACGGTATCATGACGGCCTTCGTCTGGTCCACAAATAATGTGTACACTACCAAGAATAATTATGAGTTGTTGGGTACTGTCTTCATGGACCTGACCAAGGCCTTCAGCTTGGTTGAGCATGATCTACTTCTTGAGTGATTATATTGGCTTGGAATATTAAATATAGCACAAAGATGGTTCCAAGATTATTTATTTCTTTTGAGTTAGTTTCTATCCCCTACCAGCAGTCCCCAGCATGGCCAAATGTCCCCATCCACCCCAGCACCATCACCCTGGCTTTCCACCAGGACTTATGGACATGCTTCCTGCTGCATATCCTGGGTGTTCAATGGGTGTTGGGGTTGCAAGTATCCTGGAACCCAAGCCAAACCAGGAACCGCTGTTGTTTGCCTCCATTTTCTTTCTGTCCCTGAAGGGAGCGGACATGCTGTGCCACTCAAGACAGCCCTGTGCATATTACCTTGCACAGGACATCTGAGGCCACCACTCCCCTTGTCCCTAGGTAATGGCCCCTGGTTGCCTTCCCCCTGCCATATCTAGAGGCCAGGCTTGCACTGGGTGCCATATCTGTCCTGCACTGGGAGATGAGAGCTGTTCCTTAGATGCACAATCCTCTCCCTGGCAAACTCCCAGTGACCCTGGTCCACACCAAAACCAGGGTTGTCTTTGTGGTGGCAGGTGTTGGGTCCAGTGCCTCAGCCATCTGCCAACACTGGGCCAGCCCTCCAAGATTATTAAATTGAACACTGACAATTTGTGAAATTACAAAATGTACACTTGGAGTTACTTCTCTTGCAATCTAATGTTCCCTAGGGCTCCATTTTGGTCCAGTATTGTTTTTCATTTTTAATTATTCCTTGACATCAGTTAATATGAGAAGTAAACTTCTCCTTTATGCATATGATCTTATTATGTATAGACAGTCCCGTAATCTTAAATACAAACTTTTAATCTCTTTCAGATTGGTTGTCTAAAAGTAAATTGATCATGAATACTAGCAAAAGTAAGTCCATGTTGTTCGGTTCAAGCCTAAACAAAACTTCCTTACTGATGGACTTTGTATTTATTGTTTTGATGTGACCCAGCTGGAAAATGTCACTCTGTTCAAATATTTAGGGGGTGCTGCTTGATCCATCTCTTACTTTTTCAGCACAAATAAGTAGTGTTTGTTGTACAGTTAGCTGTATGCTGGGCATTGCATACAGAGCCCGCAACAGCTAATGACTCAGCCCACATAAGCTACTGCAAAAGGTTTGCTGTTGACGAGGTTGGCTTACTGTTCCCTGATCTATTCAAATGGCTGTGAGGCAGACCTGTAAAGATGGAATACCAGCTATAAAAACGTATGTAGGTTTGCCTCATAGTTGAATTGAATGGTGCACCACTGTAATTTAGGCAATGGTTTGAACTGGCTTAGTCCCAAGAGTTAACAAACTTACACTTTTGGGTATTTTTTGTGTATACATTTGTGTATCTTGCAAAACCAGCAACCAAAATGTCTTAAACACGTGTGCCAATCTGTGCCTACCACAATAACAATGTCCCTATACTCCAGTGATGTTGATCCTTTTATTATGCCTTTTACTAAATCATGGCATGACCACAGAGCTTTTGCCTATGTTAGTCTTATTATATGGAATTTCTTCTTGCTTGATGTTAGATGGTCTCAGACTAAATATCAATTTAAGAATGGTTTAAAAAATTATCTTACAAACATGTCACAGTGTGCCTGTTTTTAGTTTTTAGTTTGTTTTTACTTTTCATTTTTTAATTATTTTAAATTGTTTAGTTATGTATCCTGCTATCACACTGTCTACTGCCCTACTCCTCAACCTGTTGTTTTCCTCTGCAACTGTCCCTGAACCCTGGAAGCAGGCTATTGTTATACCTTTTTCTAGAGGAGATGATCATACTTCTCCTGATAACTTCCATCCTATCTCTCTCTCTCTCTCTCTCTCTCTCTCTCGCCTTCTCACCCTGGCTAATTTAAAGGAACACAGGTTACAAGAACCAAGGCAGAATTGTTTCACAGGGGGGAGGTCATGTCAAATGAATCTGATTAGTGTTGCTGAGATAGTCTCCTAGAAACTAGGATACCAACAGATAGGTTACATCTCATTTGGTCAGATAGTTGCTGAGGTAGGATAGCAGTGCTATATGACCATGGATTCTACCCTCTAGGATCCAGTGCATGGATCCCACAAATATGGATACTGTGGATCCTAGCAAAAACATTGTGGATCTTGTGGATCCTAGCAACAGGTCCAGCACAGATCCTTCAGATCCTTACTGTCTGATCTAGGATCCCTGGATCTCACTTAGGATCCATTGCTATCTGACCCTGGATCCTAACTATCTGACCTAGGATCCCTGGATCTGACCTATGATCCCTGGATCCTAACTAGGATCTATTGCTATATGACCCCAGATCCTAACTTTCTGACCTAGGATCCCTGGATTGGACCTAGTTTCCCTGAATGCTAACTAGGATTCATCACTATCTGACCCTGGATCCTACATCTGTCTTTGGTAGGATGTCTAGTAGGGTCCTAGGTAGGATAGCAGTGCTATCTGACAGATAGTGGTAGGATCCACAAAAGCACTATCTGAGCAAGACTAAATCTGATAGATATGTTTGGATGACAAAGGGTTTAGATCAGGGTGGAGTGGTGGACATGGCGTACCTAGATTTCAGGAAGGCTTTCAACACTGTTCCACACAGGAGACTAGTAGGCAAGCTGGGTGGTTTTGTAGGGTTTGCCAATAGTGCTGCGACATCTACTTTGACTGACATCCTTGACTGCGACAGACAGAATGTCGAGTGTCAGCAATGTACTGTCCAACCCCCCAGTCTCTAATTATACAACCCCGAGTCAGAGTTGTCTTGGGAAGGGGGTGAAACACCGGGAGATGCACCACCAGTGTCTGCAGAGACCATCACAGTGACCCGATGCTTTTCCTCAAATTCTGTCACTGTGATGGTCTTTGTGGTGTCGGTGTTGACGTGCGGTCTGCATACTGCTTTGTAGTGGGTCAGAATGTGGTAAACTGAATAAGAAATTGGTTAGGGGATGGTGACAGAGGGTGGTGCTAAACTGAATTCACTCCAGAGGAAGGCAGCATGAGCAGTAGAGTGCTTCAAGGATCAGTGCTGGGATCAGTCCTTTTTAATATCATTATAAGTGACATTGCAGAGGAGCTGGAAGGGAAGGTCTGCCTCTTTGCATATGACACCAAAATTTGCAATAGGGTGGACACTCTGGTGGGGGGAGATGGAGGAGGATAAACACAGACCTGGAAAAACTAGAGGAGTGGTCAAGGGTATGGTGGCTGGATTTCAATGCGAAAAAGTGCAAAATAATATACTGTACTTAGGGCACAGAAACCCATGGTTAGATTACAAAGTGGGTAGAGTGGTATAGACAACCATCAACCAGGAAAGAGACTTGGGGATAATCATATTGGATAACCTAAAGGTAGACAGACAGAACAACAAGGTAGTTGAGAGAGCTAGTTGGATCCTGGTGTGCACAGGGAGGAGTATCATCAGCAGAAAGAGGGAGGTGATGTTGCCTCTGCATAGATCACTGGTAAGACCCCACTTAAGAGTACTGTGTTCAGTTGTGGAGACCACATCTCTGGAAGGACATGGATAGAGTGGAGGCAGTCCAGAGAAGGGCAACTAAAATGGTGTAGGGTCTGGATCAAAAGCCCTGTGAGGAAAGACTAAAGGACCTCAATGTGTACACCCTAGAACAGAAGAGGGAGAGAGGGGATATAACAGAGACATTTAAATACTTCACAGGGGTACATAAGGTACAGGAGGGAAGTATTTTTCAGAAGAAAAGGTGCTCAAGAACAAAGAGACATGCTATGAAGCTGCAGGGGGTAGATTCAAAATAGCTGTGTGGAAGTACTTCTTCACAGAGTGGTGGATTCCTGGAACAGCCTTCCATTGAAGGTGGTAGGGTGAAAACAGTGGTATGGTTCAAGAATGCATGGGTTAAACTCAAGGGAATCATAGTAGAAAGGAAGGGGGAAGGGGGAAATACCTGTAGATCAGGTAAAGTCTGCAGTAATAGTGTAAGTAGGGAGGAATGGGCAGATGGGATTGGCCAAGCAGTCCTTCTCTGCCATCAGATTCTGTTTCTGTGTAACACCTTGTACTTTCTCAACTCTCTTCCTTCCTTGACTCCTCCTCCTCCTTTTTCACTCTGTCTCACTCTGGCTTTAGGAAATCTCACTCCACTTCCACCTCACTCTTCTGGCTCACTAACTCCATTCTCTCAGGTATAGATCAGGAACTGATAACTTCTGCCATATTTGTTGAACTTGCTAAAGCTTTTGACAATGTGGCACATCCCCTCCTTGATAAACTTAAAGCAACAGGCCTCTCTAACACTGCAGTCAGTTGTCTGGATAGGAAGCTCCATTTTCTCACCACTTCCCATCTGCTCAGATGTTCCTCATTGGTCTGTCATGGGCCCTATTCTCTTTTCCATATTTTTGAATGGCCTCTACTCTGTGTGTTCCTCTGTGTCCATTCATGTGTACACTGATATTACAGTACATGTTACATCTGGCTCCTTTTCTCTGATCTTACCTCCCAGCTACAGCTAGATGTTTACAACACTGAGCCTGGTTCCAGTCTAACCAACTGTCCCTCACTGCCAAAAATACAGTTTCCATGACTTTTGGCTCCCAACAGAGGCTTACTAGACTCACCTCCCTCCCTTTATTTCGCACCCTTGATGGTGCTACAATTGAGCACATCTCCTCCTTTAAGTACATCAGGGTCTGGCTGGAGCAGCATCTTGATTTTGGTGCATATTGATGCCATACACCATAAGCTCCACCCCAAGCTTAGTGCAATGTACAGGAACAAAGCAAGTATCCTGCTTCCTGTCCGCCGAGAAATTGTTTTAAAGATGATTCTTCCTTGGTTTTGCAACAGATAGGTAGGTGCCATTCCCATTGTGCCTCCATTATATCCACATTCTGGTTTGGTTTGGTTCCTGTCCCTCATACTTTACATCCCTACTATCCTCTCCCCATTCTTCCTCATACCCTCTCTGCAGTAATATTTCCCATTCCCTCTGTTTCTTCTAGGAAATCTACTATTGGTCAATCTGCTTTCTCGTATTGCTTTCCTTAACTCTGGTCCTCCTTCCCTTCCTCTGTCAATCTGCTCTGCCTATTCTGCCCTTTCTCTTAAGTCTCTTCTTTGTGATTTATCTACTCCCACCTGCAACTGTCCATGACCTTATACTTCTTAACTCCTCCACCCCCCACTACCACTGCCCTCGCCATTTTGCTCCCCTCATCCCAAGGCTATACCTATATGAGTAGTTTCTCCCGACCTATCAGAACTCAGTTTTATATACTACATGTATCCATTGCACTGATTCGCCTTACAATGGTCATGCGTATGCTCCTCTGATATGCTGTATTGCTATATATGACTTTCTATTTTCATAATGTTGTTAATACAATCCTTTTTTCCACCTCTTGTTCTATCTCCATGTCTCTTCTCCTCTAGGATACATTGGGAAATGAGCTATTAGCAGCTCAGTATGTCTCTCCTGCTGAAACTTTTGCAATAAATAAATAACTGCATTAATATGTTTAAGGTGTCACGTATATATGTTTTTGTTCTTGAATTTTCAGGTTCCACTTCAAAGTCATCGGACATAGAGACACTATTAAGCTCCTAAAGTCTCTCTCCCTGCCAAAGGCAGTCCTGGCAGTGATGGGCTATACCCTGCTTTCCTTAAACTCATCGGCCCCACATTGATTAAACCCCACACCTTCCTCTTCAACCTCACCCTTACATCTCCTATGGTTCCTGACTCTTGGAAACATGCAAATGCAGTTCCTGTCTTCAAAAGTGGTGACCTTCAAACCCCTGATAATTACAGGCCCATCTCCCTACTCCCTCACCTGAGCAAACTACTTGAAAAAGTTGCACACCTCCAGTTCTCAGAGCATCTTTAAAAGTATAACCTCTTGCGTCCTCTCCAGCATGGTTTCCACAAGCACCACAGTATCTCCTCTGTTTTGGCCCTTTTCTCTGATCACGTGCTGCAAAATATGAACCAAGGTAAAGCCACAGGAGCTGTCTTCATAGACCTATCAAAGGCTTTTGACCTTGTTGAACACCACCTCCTCCACTCTACCCTGCCTCTCTCTGGCTGTTCCAGAGAAATTGTAGCCTGGTTCCGCAGCTATCTATCCAATCAGTCCCAGTCCTTCATCATCAACGAAGCCCCCTCTGCTGCCCTCCTCATTTGCAGTGGAGTCTCCCAAGGTTCTATACTTGGGCCCCTGCTCTTCTCCATATTCATTCAAGCACTCCCAAGGGAAAGCCTCAGCTGCCAAGTGCTCCTCTATGCTGATGATCTGGTTCTCTACCATAGCGACAAATCTGTTGAGCCCATCACCTCCATCCTTACACACAACTGTGGCTCTGCTTATAAATGGTTCCTATCCAACAGGCTTCTAGCCAATGAAAAGAAGATTAAATCCATGCTTTTTGGTTCAAAACCTTTCTTCACCAAAGTCACCAAATACAACTCCTCCCTCCTAGTAAGCACCCTAGCAGGCCCCCCTCTTGAAAATGTCCCATCTTTTAAATACTTAGGTGTCACTCTTGACCCCTCCCTCCCTGTCTTTCAATGAGCATATCACAACACTGTGCGGAGAATCCACCAGAAACTTGGTGCTATCTACAGACTTAAATACTTCCTATTTACTGAAGCACACCTTGCCAAGGCAACCTTCTGCCTCTACTTGACTACTGCTCCCCCATCTACTCCCTTGTATCACCCATCTTGAAGTCAAAACTAAACACTATCTGTAACTCTATTTGTCATTTCATCCTTCAAGTTCCCCAACGGACTGACCACTGCATTTTTACCAATCCCTGGCCTGGCTCCCTATACAAGGTCACTTTGACTATGCCAATGGCTGCCTAGTGGATAATGCGCTAAGGTACCGACACCTATCCCCCTACTCTCTCCTCCTGACAGACAGAGTAGCTCCTAGAACACTCAGGGCATCCTCAGCCCCCCCTCAGAGGCTCCCCACATCTCCACAGCAATGGGAAGCAGAGTTTTCTCCATCTCCACAACTTTCCTATGGAACAAGCTCCCATAGTCCGTCCGATCATCCCCTTCACACCTGGCTTTCAAACAGGCAATGAAACACTGGCTCTTGGAGGGTGTGGACTGCCACTGCATCTGTTAATCAAAACTTTGGCACTCTAATGCCTATGTCTCCATCCCATTATCTCCAGCCCTCCACCTATCTCCCCTCTTATCTCTGTGTCTCTCTAAACCCACCTAAACCTGTTGTGAGTTTCTGACTAGATAAACCCACACAGCTCTACCGTTGGCCCTTACTAACTGGTCTCATATCATACTCCTATAGCCACATATGTTCTTATGCACTTTGTAATCTCCAGTATCTCATGTTTCCTATTGCTGCACATGGCCCTCTTCCACACTGCTTGTGTCTGGCCATTGCCAGCCCTATGTCCATTGTACTATTACTTTATTTTTTTCCACATTACCTATTGCCCAAGGTGCGAATTTACTGCATGGATTGTATCTACCTGTATGTGCTGCAGTGTTCTCTGTATTGCTTGCCACACTGTGCCCAGGTCGTGAGTGAAAATGGTCCTCTGGATCAGTGAACTAACCCGGTAAACAAAGACATAAATAAATAAATAAGGTTGTACCTGAAAATAAGCCATTTGCCTAGTTTTGCTTTCCCAGTTAACAAAAACTTAAATGAAAATAAAAAATCAAATTGTGGAGTCTTACTGTTGTGGGCGACCATGCGATTGCGGCTCCTCCCCTGAAGACTGGTTTGAGTTTGGCAGCAGATATGTTACATCATGGGGAGGAGGGAGGGTCAAACACAAGGAACAACAATAAATTATCCAAGGCAGTCAATAAAGGCCACCTCTTTGTGCCAAGTCTCAAGTCCTGACCCCACCTGTGCGACTCTCCCCCAATGCTGGTACAAGTAGATGCATTACTTCAGGTCATCCCTGCCATGCCTAAGCCCTGTCAGATGGTGCAAACTTTGGGGCTTTTACTGGTGGTTCTGGGTCTGTGGATGGTTGGCTGTGGGGTGGACAGAGAACCAGACAGGAGCAGCAGGACTAGGAGTGGCTGGTGCAGGGTAGCAGGATTAACCTGGGCCCATTGGGAGGGTGGAAACTGAATTAAAAAAACAGAAATTGACATTAGCTAGTCTGAAACGTACATCATGGCTACATAAGGTATTGGCTAGTGTTGCTTGGATAGTACACAGTGAAATCAGATATTATAAAATACCACACATTTTCTCAGATACTGGATGACATTGGATACTGTTTGACCTTGTGCTGGCAAATGGGGACTTTGTGAGAGAACTTGCAGTGGAGGAACCGCTGTCAGGGAGTGACCACCACTCAGTATGGATCACATTGGATATGGGCAAGGAAGGAGTGGAAGCTGGCACAAGAGTGCTGGACTTCAGGAGGGCTGACTTTGGGAGAATGGGGGAAGTGGTAAAAGGGTACCTGGCCAGAATTCAATCTAGTATGGACATTAACCAGAGGTGGGAGCTCATAAAGCTGTGGATAGTGGAGGCAACCAAAACCTGTTGCAAGACCCACAGCAAGAAGGCTAGGGCTAAGAAACTGAGCTGGTTGAGCAAGGAGGTCATGGAAAAGGTAAAGAGGAAAAGAGCTACCTTTAGGAGATACAAGAAAACAGGGAGGGGGGAGGACAGGGAGGAGTACTTGACAGAATCGAAGGAGGTGACAAGGGCAGTAAGGGGAGCCAAGTCATCTACGAAACTCAGGCTGACACAAGGCATTAAGAAGGGGGAGAAGGACTTCTTTAGGTACATCAGGGAGAAAAGGAGCTGTAAGGACCACATAGTAAGGATTAGGAAGGGGGGAGGTTGGGTGGAAGCAGAGTGCGATAAGGCAGAAGCACTAAATGAGTACTTCTGCTCAGTATTTACTAAGGAGAAGAGGGGGGTGACACCCAAAGGGGAAGGAATGGCAGAAATGGGGGAAGGGGCTGACAGATGGGGAAATCATGGAGGGCAAAGTTCGGAAGAGTTTGAAGGCACTGAGGGTGGACAAGGCGCCAGGCTCAGATGGCATCCACCCCAAGGTACTGAAGGAGCTGGCAGAGGATGTTTACAACATTGAGCCTGGTTCTTTTGCATTAATAAACAGGACGAGAGCTCAGCAACTGATGCAATGATTACAGATTAACCCTGTAAAAGTATCAAATCATCTCTATTTTCTGGATCCTTTGTATTTCCCTTCATTTTTCAGTACCTTTTTCTACTTCTTTGCCTCACTAATTATTTTCTTGGGCTTTAATCCATTTCTGGTTGCTGTTATTTACTTGGATCACAGGTGTGCTGGCATAACACAGCACCCCATTCACTGTTTGGCTATGTGAGCCATATAGCCTTTAGCCCTTGTGTCTTGAGTTATTCAGCATTACTCCTACTGTGCATATAGCATTTTGATGATGATGATGATGAGTAAAAGGTGCACTTTTATACAGGAATATTTACATTAGAGCAATTGCTCTGTTTATGGGTAAGGGCTTGTATAAATTGTGTACAAAAAACCATACTGTAGTTAAATAGTCTATTTGGCATGCAAAGTCAATAGATGCAAATCGCAATTTTTGCAGTCATTGACGAGTATGAAAATTCTGAAAGTAATCTGTTTCTTAAAAATATTCAGTGTTGCTGAAGTTCGACTAGTGAATGAAAGTTTGTTCCTGGAATTTGCAATACTAACATTTAAGATATTTGAGCCAAATCTGGTGTAGTTTTTTTGAACTAGCATGTTTTCAAACTTTGACCTTGCTGGATATCTCACCAACGTTCTAAATGTTAAAGAACAGTGTGATTTTAGCAGATGGGAAGGCTCTGAAAATAAAATGTCATAAACCATGGATAATCATTTTATCTCCTCTCTATTGCTCAAGGGTTATCAACCTAGGGTTGCATATAAAATGCAATGTATAGTTGGTTTACACTGAATAACAAATATAGCAATTTTATGATACCAAACATCTAATTTAGCCAGATTTAAACACAATTTTAACACAATTGCTATTGCACTATGTATTTTAGATGTTCTTTTCTATACTAGCAACACAATATTGTAATTATTATGTTGTCTGGGTAGTGAGTCTTTAAGTATAAACTGGCAGCTATAGCTCAGTACTTGCATTCCTTGTTCTTTCAGCTAAATATGACAGCGCATCTTCAAATACAATTGTGTAAATTGAATGTTGCTGGCACTATTGAGTATCACCCTCTGACGAAGAGCCGAGGATAGTGCCACGGCTCTCATTTGCATTCAGTAGAACCTTTACTATTTGGCAAACTTTGCCATATTTGTCACTTAGCAACTCCAGCTTTATTTTTGATTGTTGTCTCAACTCCTGAGTGGATCTACATTGTGATGTGCTTGTATGGATTCTAATTAGTAGTTGTACTCATCAAACTCTGATTTCCTGTAGCACATGGTTTTTGGCTCTTTGGCTGGATAAGGGAAACATCAGGAAGCATGACTTCACACAGAAGATCAACATGTGGAATAGTCTACCCAGTAAAATTGTATTCATTTATTTATTTTTAAGTTTATTAGGAAAGTAAATTTGAGCACACATGCTCATTTTCAAAGTTCACATGTCAAAGACAACACAATGCAGTATGCAACCAAACAACACAGTGAAGCAAAAAACAGGACAGAATAGTTAATCAAGCACACAGTTACAGGAAGTATTAGTTACAATTAGAACAGCCTTGTACAGAGGATGATAATTGAAGTGATCTTTTGAATTGGGCAATGCTAAGAAGATTAAACAGTGAGTCCAGCAATCCATTCAGAAATAATAGAAGCTAGCACTGTTCAGACTCTCAAAGCAGAACTATGCATGTTCCTGAGTGAGAATACCATTAAGGGTTACACAGTATGAGTGGGGGGACTTTCAAGCAGATAAGCTTGTTTGTGTGTTTGTACTTAAACTAGCATTTATACATTGTTGTGTGGCACTAGGGGTGGACAAGGTGAACCCCAAGTCCCTGCAACCACCACAATACTCTCTTGCTACAGTATATTAAACATCAAACCTGAGCAGTGGGTTACAGCAAAGTGCTTGATCAACTTCCGTAGCCACATTGAGTATATTGAAACAGAGGCTTATTAGTTTCCTTAATTAACTGTTAGAGTTGTTTCTAGGGAAAAATGGAGATGTGGCACCCAGCCACTCAAGGTCAGCGGAGGAGGTGGGGAGAAATGCAGGTGGATGGTACCTACTTGCTCACCCCCCACAGCTAGTAATGGAACCAGTGAACCAGAGGAGTGGCTATCTCTGCAAAGCAGTGTGCAAAAGTTGGAGATTAGTGTCCAAAAGGTGGATAAGCAGAAAAGGGGCAAAATTCAGCAGAAGGGCAGACAGCAAGGAGAACCAGGGATAAATGACAACCAAGGAAGGGGCTGGAGTAGAACAGTGAAGTAGTCTAGGGAGGTCAAATCATGGAAAGCCATGTGTGCAAATGCCAGGAGCCTTAGCAACAAGATGGAAGATCTGGAGGCTGTCATGGTACAGTCAGACCTGGACATTGTGGCCATCACTGAAACCTGGTGTAATGATAACCATGACTGGAGATGGCCATACCTGGCTACAACATATTCAGAAGAGACAGAGCAGGCAGGAAGGGAGGAGGAGTGGCACTGTATGTGAAAAAAATGACATAAGGGCCACACATCCAGGAGGAACAAAATGGAGAGATACTGTGGGTTAAGCAAGGAAAATGGGGCCAGCCATCCGCACAGGTGTGGTCTAGACCACCAGCCCAGGAGGAAGAAACAGATAGGAGTTGATGTTAGCCATCCAAAGGATGGCTGACAAGGTGAGGTAGTACTGGTTGGAGACTTCAATATACCAGATGTGGACTGGAGCATCCCAGCAGCAGCATCAACTAAGAGCAGATTTATCCTGGACTCCTTCAGGTGCCTTCCTCAAGCAACTGGTCATGGAACCAACTCGGCAGAAGGCAATACTGGACCTTGTGCTCACAAACAGGGACAGTGTGATGGGGTAACAGTGGGGAGCACCTGGGTAACAGTGACCACCAGTCATTGTGGTTTGAAATCACAGAAAGAGCAGAACCAAACCACACAAAAAACGTATCCTGGATTTTAGGGGCAGACTTTGGGAAAATGGGGAGATGCTTGAAAAGAGGCATTAAGGGAATGGGACAGGAATCAGGGATTGAGGAACAGTGGCAGTATTTAATATGGGGATTATAAGAACAACAGAATTATGCATTAAGCAGGTTAGCAAGAGGAAAAGAAAGAGGAGACCATTATGGTTTCCCAAAGAGGTAGCAAAGAAAGTGAAAGCCAAAAGACTACATTCAGGCAATACAAAAGACACAGGCAGATGGGGATAGGGAGAAGTACCAGGAGAAACAAAGGAGGCAGGGAAGTCAGTAAGGAAGCCAAAGCTCAGACAGAAGAACACATTGCAAAATCAGTGGTTAAAAGGACAAACCGTTTACAGGTACATAAGTGAAAAAGAAGGACAAAGGGAGGGATAGTTAGACTGAAGGGGAGGATGGGAGCAGTGTGGAGGATGACAACAGTAAAGCTGACATATTGAACAGGTATTTCTGCTCAGTATTTACTAAGGAAGAGGGGGTAATGGGTCTGAAGGGAGTACAAAGGTGAGAATGGTGCAGAAATGGACACAAGTCCCTTTACACAGAAAGGGTCCTGAAGGAACTAAAGTAATAAGAGTTGACAAAGCAATGGGGCCAGATGGGATGCACCTAGGTCCTTAAAAGAACTAAGAGAGGTGGTGGCTGAACCTCTGGCTATCCTGTTCAGCCAATCACTGGAAACAAGGGAGGTACCCAAAGACTGGAGGACAGCAGATGTAGTCCCTTATACAAAAGTGGGAACAAAGAGGAAGCTAGGAACTACAGACCAGTCAGCCTCACCTCGGTAGTGGAAAGACTCATGGAAGCACTACTGAAGGAGAGATTGGTGAACATCTGGTTGTCAATGGACTACAGGACCTAAGGCAGCATGGTTTCACCAGGGGAGGTCATGTCAGACCAACCTCATTGAATTTTTGACCTGGGTGACTAGGGAGGTGGATCAGGGAGGGCAGTGGACATGGCCTATCTGGACTTCAGCAAGGCCTTTGACACTGTGCCACATAGAAGACTATTACACAAACTGGGAATATGGTGTGGGCAGGACAGTAGTGTGGTGGGTAGGTAACTGGCTGGGTGGCAGGACACAGAGGGTGGTGGTAAATGGCTGTCACCCACAGAGGGAAGAGTGACCAGTGGGTACCACAGGGATCAGTGCTGGGACCGGTCCTATTCAACATCTTCATCAGTGACATTGCACAGGATATAGAAGGCAGAATTTCACTGTTCAGCTGATGACACAAAGCTCTGTAACAGAGTAGACACACCAGAGGGTGTAGACAGAATGAGAAGGGACCTGCAGAAACTTGAAGAATGGTCAAGGGTTTGGCAGTTGAAATTCAATGCAAAGAAGTGCAAGATAATGCATATGGGGCACAAAAACCCTGGCACAATATATCAGTTGGGGGTGAGGATATAGCATGCACCAAGCAGGAAAGGGATCTTGGGGTTGTCATCTCTGATGACCTCAAGGTAGGGAACAGTGTGACAAGGCATCAGGTAAAGCAAATAGGATGCTGGGATGTATAGGCAGGGCATCACCAGCAGGAAAGGGAGGTCATAATTCCACTATACAAGACACTAGTGAGGCCCCACCTGGAGTACAGTGTACAGTTCTGGAGACCATACCTACGTAAGGACACAGACAGGGTAGAGAAGGTTCAGAGGAGGGCAACAAAGATGGTGCATGGGTTGCATCACAAATCCTATGAAGACAGGTTGAAGGAACTGAACATGTACTCCCTGGAGGAGAGGAGGGAGGAGAGGGATAGTGATAGAGACATACAAGTATCTTACAGGGAGGAACAGGGTGCAGGAAAACACTATTTTTAAGCGAAAAAGATGTTTCAGGACTAGAGGGCATGGGATGAAGTTGGAGGGAGGACGATTCTAGAGGAAACATGAGAAAGAATTTCTTCACAGAACGGGTGGTGGACAAGTGGAACACCCTGCCAGAGGAAGTGGGGGCTGAAACAATCACGGGATTTAAGAATGCATGGGATAGACATAAAGGAATTCTAGAGGTCAGGGGTAAGGGGAAATAGACTTCTAGGAAAACAAACTGAACTTACAAGCTCAAATGGGCAGACTAGGTGGGCCATAGGCCCTTATCTGCCGACACTGTCTATGTATCTATGTATCTATGTATCTATGGTTTGGCATGGCATAGAGAAAAAGGGAAAACTATTAAATGTAATGGATGTGGGACAGCAGTGTTCTTGGGCAGAATGTGGAGCACGGGGGGCTGCCTGGTGTGCAGGTATCTAGGACAGCTGAGAGCAGAGGTAAACTGGTTAAGATGGAGACTGAAAGGGGGGGTGGATGGGAGAACATAAATGGAAAGGGGGAGATGGGGATGGAAAGAGGAAAGGTTTGGCTAGGGAAGCAAAAATAGAAATGTGGGGTGAGTCACGGCAGTCACTGGTAGGCTAGATGGCACTAGTAGGGGTGGCAAGGGGGGAGCCATGGAGTTCGGGGGTGGTGGATTACCACTTGGCCAAATGGCACAGAAAAAGAACACTGGAAGGTGGTAGGGAGAGTTTTTTTTTCTTTATAGCTTTTGCTGACCAGGAAAAGAGGACTAGAGAATTCTACCTATTTACAGCCTCGTCCCTGGGGTGGGGGATACAGTTGGATGCCAACTGAAATTGAATCAGATTAAGTTCAAAGGAAGACAGAAAAGCCTGTGTGCAGTAATTACAGTGGGCAAGGGAGAGGAAACAGAGAGGCTCCACAGGGGTCAGGTATACTATGGAGAACAGATCTGAGGCACTGGCAGGTTTAGTAGTAGAAGTAGATCTTTTTATTCATGAGAATAAGGTACACTCAACTGAGCAAAGCTCATTTTCAGTAACCATGATTAATGGATCATGAAGAACAAGAGGTGGAGGGGGTTACAGTAAATCTGATGG
Source organism: Neoceratodus forsteri (assembly GCA_016271365.2). Classification (NCBI taxonomy): domain Eukaryota; kingdom Metazoa; phylum Chordata; order Ceratodontiformes; family Ceratodontidae; genus Neoceratodus; species Neoceratodus forsteri. The sequence continues at coordinate 430,858,149 of CM057452.1, forward strand.
AGTAAGCCATACATAATAAATCAGTAGGGCAGTGATTGGAAGGGGGGCAGAGCAGAATAAATGGACAGAAGGGCAGAGTGGGACAGGGAGCCAGTGTGGATGAGGACGAAGCAGGGCAAAGGATAGTGGAAGAAGGGATACAGGAAGGAAGTGGGGTACAGAAGACAGACAGAAAGGACCAATGTGCAGGAGGGCACATAGGAGTGCATTGAGGGAACTATGGAAAAGGCAAGGATGAGAAAGGAAACAATGGACAGAAGGCCGGGAGTTACAAGGTGCTAGTGTGGAAAAGTATGTAGTGGAAAAGGAGTTACAGGGGCTAGTGTGGAAAAGGAAGTAGTAGGGGAAAAGAGAGGGGAAGAAAGGCTACAGGAAGAAAGTAGGGTACAGAAAGTAGAATGACCATGGTGGGGGAGGGCACTTAGGAGTACATGGAGAAAAATATGGAAAAGGCAGGGATAGGGAAGCTAGCTCACTAGGAGCAGACTGGTGGACAAAAAAACAGAGCATGGGGGGACAAAAGTATGATGGTCTTCAGAGACTCAATCATTAAAGGGATTCACTGGGCAAGAAAGTGGGATCTGCAATGGAGAAGAGTGGTCATCTTTGTACCAAGGATGGAGAAGGGGAAGGCAGGATCTAGCATACTGCAGGCAGCAAAGAAGGTAGGGGGTAGCCCACACCTGATTATACATCTGGGGATGAATGATTTGGTAGGAAATTAGGTGGGTGTGGTCCAACAGAGGTTGAAGGAATTGGCAGAGTGCTGTACGATGGTAGCAAGCTCCTTAGCATTATCCAAGGTCCTTTTGATCCCCTGTGCTGGCACAGTGAGGAAAAAGAGGATTGAAGAATTTAATGGATGGCTACAGGAATGATGAAGGACAGAGGGATTAGACGATGGGGAAAGAGGTGGTTGGATGATGGTCTCTATGCAAAGGACAAGCTACATCTAAATGAAGAAGGCTCAAGAGTCCTAAGGGAAATATTGAGAGAGTACATGGACAGGGAACTAATGTTAAACTGTTAAGGGGGGAGTATGAAGCTAGGAGGGATGAAGTGACAGGTGAGCAAGGCGAAAACCTAGCTGGCACTCCCCCACATATGGGGAAGGGAGCAAATAAGGGGAGCAGTACTAAAGGAGGGCTATGGAGGACCATGTGTGTGAACACCCATAGTTTGGGTAACAAATTAGCAGACTTACAGGCTGCTATCTTAGACGGGGGACTAGATATAGTGGCAGTCACAGAAACCTGGTGCAAGGAGCACCAGGACTGGGACTTGGTCATTCCAGGTTTAATAGGTTTTGTAGGGATAGGGTAGGTAAAATTGGGGGAGGGGTAGCCCTTTATGTGAAGGATTACATAAAGGCTTCATAAATGCCAGGGAATCAGGGGAAGTGAAGGCACTGTGGGTAGCTTTGGAAAAGAGAAAGGGATCAGTCTTAGGCCTCAGGGTAGTATTTAGATCTCCAGTGCAGGAGGAGGAATTGAACAGGGAGCTACTACTAGACATTCAAAAGATGTCTGACAAGAGTGAGTTTTTGTTGATGGGGGACTTCGGTCTTCCAGATGTTCATTGGAGTTACCCTACTGTGACAGCCTCAAGGAGTAGGGTCTTCTTGGACTCACTACAGGGGGCATGCGTCAAGGAACTTACTAGATAGGGTGCAGTGTTGGACCTAATACTTATGAATGGGGACAGGGTTGAACAAGTACAGGGCTGACTTTGTGAAGATGAAGAAGTGCCTGAGGGATGCCCTACCAGAAATGAGGGATTTGAGGGGAGTGGAACAGGATTGGGTAGCAATAAGGCAGGCAATAGAAAAGGCTACCAGTTTATGTGTTAGATTGATTAGCAAAAATAGAAGAAGAAGCAGGAGGAGACCAATCTGGTTCTGCAGGGAGGTAGGAGCTCAAGTAAGGGCTAAGATACTAGCCTTTTTGCACTGCAAGGGATCTCAGAAGGAAGAGACAGAGCACACTACCTGGAGAAGCAAAAGGAGGCAGGTAGGGCAGTTAAAAAGGGCAAAGGCATTAGCGAAATAAAAAACTTAGCCAGGTTGATAAAAAACAGAGATAAAGCATTCTTTAGGAACATAGAGGAGTGGAAGAAAACAAAGTGGGGGGGATAATCAGATTTAAGAGGAGGGGGGCCCTGTGGAAGATGACCTTAGGAAAGCAGATGTGCTTAATAAGTACTTCTGCTCAGTTTTCATGGAGGAAGAGAGGGGAAAGGGGCCAGAACTGAAGGACTGGAGCTTGGGGTTGGGAGAAGTGGACACCAGACCCTTCTCAGTAGATAGGGTCCTAAAGGAGCCGAATAATATTAAGGTGGACAAGGCGATGGAACTGGATTGGATGCATCCCAGGGCATTAAAAGAGCTCAGGGAGGAACTGGCTGCACCTCTAATGCCATTATTTAACCTGTCATTGGATACTGGGGAGGTACCTAGTGATTGGAAGAGAGTGGACGTGGTTCCACTCCACAAGGGTGGGAATAAGGAGGAGGTTGGTAACAACAGGCTGGTTAGCCTAATGTCTGTGGTAGGTAAGATGATAGGAGAGAAAAACTGGATACCTGGAAACCTCTGGTCTGTTGCACCCTGGGCAGCATGGTTTCACAACAGGGAGGTCCTGATGGACCAACCTCACTGAGTTTTTTGATTGGGTGACCAGGGTGGTTGACCGGGAAGGGGTGGTGGGCATGGTCTATCTGGACTTAAGGAAGGCCTTTGACACCATCCCTCACAGAATATTGCTAAAAAAACTAAGCAGCCTAGTGCGGATCATAAGTTAGTAACATTGATTGGAAACTGGCTAACTGGCAGAAGCCAAAGGGTGCTGGTGAATGGGGTACATTTTTTGTATGAGAGGAGTAAAGAGTGGAGTGTCACAGGGCTCGGTGCTGGGACCAGTCCTCTTCAATGTTTTCATAGGTGACATTATGGAGGGCTGGAGGTGAAGGCATGCTTATTCACAGATGATTCCAAGATATGCAATGGAATGGATGAACCAGAGGGAATGGATAGGATGAGGAGGGACCTTAAAAAGTTAGAGGAATGGTTTAAAGCTTGGCAACTTGGGTTAAATGTGAAAAAGTGTGATATTATGCACGTTGGAAGCAGAAACCTGCGGGCATAATATGAACTGGGAGGAGTACAACTGGCAGTCATGCAGTAAGAGAGGGACCTGGGAGTTGTTATTACAGATGACCTAAAGGTGGCTAGGCAATGTGAGGCAGCAGTGGGGAAGGTTAGCCATTTGTTTGGATGCATAGGGAGGGGTATTACAAATAGAAGGAGGGAGGTCCTATTGCCCTTTACATGACACTGGTGAGGCCTCATCTTGAGAACAGCATTCAGTTTTGGAGGCCTCACCTAAAGAGGGATACAAACAGATTGAAGGTGGTGCAAAGGAGGGCTACAAAAATGTTGATGGATCTGCAGGGGATGTCCTGTGATGAGGAGAGGCTGGGGGAGCTAAAGATGTATTCCCTGGAGGCAAGTAGGGGGAGGGGTGACATGATGGAGGTGGTGGGGGAAAGGACAGTGGGGGAATTTAAAACGGCATGGGATAGGCACAAGGGTATTATCAGAAGGCTTAATTGGGAAGGCTAGTTCCCTAGAGATGGCTTTAAGGTGGAGAGTTTTGGGCAGACTGGGTGGGCCTGGAGGTCCTTTTCTACCAACACATTCTATGTTTCTATGTTTCTATGATAGAGACCTTCAGATATCTCAAGGGCATAAACAGGGTACAAGGGGGAGTGTTTTTTAAAGGAAGAGTTGTCAAAGTACAAGGGGTCATGACTGGAAGCTAGAGGGGAGAAAGCTTCAAAGGAAACATAAGCAAGTACTTCTTCACAGAGAGGGTGGTGGACACTTGGAATAGTCTACTGGATGGGGTGGTGGGGCAAACACAATTACTAGCTTTGAGAATGTATGGGACAGACACAAGGGGATTCTGGTACTTGGGGGGGAGGGTCCGGAGTAGGAGTTAGACTGAGGGTCTCTTGTTAGGTGGGACTTGAACTGGGCAGACTAGGTGGGCCTTGTGGTCCTTCTCTGCTGACATCTTGTATGCATGTATGCATGTATTTATGTATGTATGTAAACCCCCTCCCCAAGATTAGCTTTCAAGTGTTATACTCCCTTCCTTATTCACTGTACCTGTTGATCAGAGCACAAATGTCAAATGCTGATCTGGAAATGTACTTTTGGGGGGTTTGGACAATAAAAGAATCACAAGCAACTTATTTTTTTTATCTTTATGCTTTGTTATTACTGAAGTGGTGCACGTACTTGAGGAAGAAATGTGCATACAAGTAATAACAAAGCTCATCCTCATGCTATAAATAGCCTTTTTGGTAACTATTTCAGGTCCTTTTGGTTTTGACACATATCTCACTGACAAGCTTGTTTCTTCCCACAACCTGCAAAGCATTCACTGCACAGATAGTATGCCGAAATGCAGGTTGGGCAGATGTACACCAATTAAGCCTTCAACACTGATGCAAGAGCCTGGGAAGATGCCTTGATCGCCCACACAAATGCCTCTAAGGAGCTTTACACAATCAACAAAATATTAGGTAGAAGACAAATGACATGTCAAACGAAGAATTAATTGTCTTTGGTGTGTTTCTTCTACTTCAATGATGCTATGAAAAATTAATCACTAGGGAAGCAAACTACAGCAGTGCAATCCCATTTTCCAATTAATATTTTTAATTTATATTTGGAATAATAAAATTATTCAGCAACAGCAATACGATGTATTGGGACATTGCAGTCCTGACCGTTTTTAATTTTGAAATCATCTTACTATTTCACGTTGATTTGAGAATCATTGTTGCTATTATCCCCTAGATACCGTCACATAAAGTACAGTAGTTGAAAGGCCACTGCTTATCCATTTTTCCTATCCCAGCAGAAGATGATAGTGCATCTTCTAGTTATCTTATATTGTTCCTTTTCTGCACAGCTGCAGCACCCTCTTTCCTTTGTGGATATGTAGTGTACTGTTGATATCTGTACAACCCAAAGGGCCCCCGATGTCACTGGAAAAGCTTTGAATATGTACCTCTCCAGATACCCTCACATAAAATACTTGAAAGGTTACTGTTTGTCCATTTTTTCCATCCCAGCAGGAGATAATATTGCATCTTCTAGTTATTTTATAGTATTCATTTCCTCTTTCCTTCATTCATATGTAGTATACTGTAGATATCTGTACAACACAAAAGGCCCCTAATGCCACTGGGAAGCTTTGAAAATGTAAGAGCTAGACACAGTTCAGCTAAGTGTCTTCCCCTCTATTATTTTTAACAAGGAAAATTTGCATACAAAATGGTCCCTGTCCCATAGGCACCTGCTGCATGACTACATCAGAGGCCCTACTCTTCTGTGATGACTTCATAGCCATTTCCACAACTCCTGATTGTGATGACATCAACATGATGCTATCTGGAGTGGGCAAAAACTCAAAATATGAATCCCCAATGTATTGAATATTGATAATTTCAGGTTTCTGTTTAGGAACCCAGGTTTCATTGGTATTTGGGTTGATATTCAGCAGAGATGCTGTTCAATTTAAAAGCCCTTAAGGGCTCAGTAACCCTCAATGGCTATTACAGTGCCCTCTGCAAAACGCACACAAGCACCTTACCTCCCATTGTTCCCCGAACTCTCCTTTGCATCTGCTCCCCAGCTACTAGTGCAGGTATCATGCCACCTGTCACATGTCAACTTATCTCCTCCCCCCCTCTGTTTAGCATAAAAACACTCCCTAGCACCCATGTTTGCCCAGTCCCTGGCTTCTGGCAAGCCAGTGATGTAAGACCAGGACTCCTCATCTTCAAACCATCAGTAGGCTCAGAACGTCCCCCTCCCTCCCTCCCTCCCTTCCTTCCTTCCCTCCATCAATCAATCAATCAAGTTTATTTTATACTGGAAAGAGTGTGAGCAAACATGCCCGTTTTCACAGTCGTCCAGGTTACAGAGTATCACAATGTATACAGCAAAAGAAAATACAAGAACAAACATGCCTGTTTTCACAGTCGTCCAGGTTACAGAGTTTCACAACATATGCAGTGAAAGAAAAATACAAGAGCAGAAATAACCATATTTACAACACATTTAAATAAAAATTAGGACAGTCATAAATATTGGTGAGGATGAGGGAGGTAGACAGTGGGAGGGAGAAGTAAGGATGAGACGGTAAACATAGAGCCTGGGGGGGGGAGAGGCTGGGGGTGTGAATGGAGAAAAAGGAGGCGACATGAGGGATGCCCTTAAGGGAGAGGAGCAGAACCTCACAACTGCTATATGAAACTTACTGCAGGGGGCACTTACAAGAATAACTCTTCAGAAGCAAACTGGTCCTCTCTGCAGCTGGCTGCTGAATTCCAGTGGCAGAGTGGAAAATGTTCATATCCTGAAGTTGAAATGCCTGCTTCATACTGCAATGATAACTTCACAGAGTTGCGTAAAAGTGTTCTTAACAGGAAAATAAATTATCTTTTGCACAAACCTCTGTAGTCTGGCAACAATTATACTACTAAAAAGTAGCCTAGAATCACAGAGAAGAATGCATGATTTGCTTCTGTGCACTTGATGTAGATTACTGTTGCAGGTACAGCAATCACAAATGTAGTGCTGGTATTATATACTATAAATTTCTGCAAATGTGCTGGTCCAGTGGGAATCCCATTTTAAAAGCACACTAAGTAGCTGTGGGACCACGGTACTACTAAGTACATTATTAACATTTCACTTTATGAAGACAGAAAAGATGGGAAGAGACAGCTACCGCCTTATTAGGTACTAAACAGAATCACTTTGCATGTTGACAATGGTAATTGCTGTCTGCACTGCACTTACTGCTGGTTTCGCCACGCAGAACAGAATCCATAAAAAAGACAAGACACTTTTTTCTGTACAACAGAATAGCAAGAATACTAGATGGCAATCTTCTGTGCATTTCAATGGAGCTGAAAACCACAGGCAATTAGAAGGCAGATTAACTCACTAATCTAAACCTGGTCCATTAAATAACTACAATTCCTTGTCATTTGTTTTATAGAGCAGCAGTTGGGAAGCAAAAATATATAAACCTCTAATTCTGTTGCACCAGTTTCCCCCTTTAAATTGAAAGCAGAACTTCTGGCTGAAGTTTCCACAATAGAATAAGGAGAAAAGCAACCACAGAGGCCAAATTGCCACAAACTGTGAAAAAAAATGATTGACAAAGCTCTGAAGAGAGGAGCGCTGGGCACCCACATGGCATTTGATAGGTAAATCCTGTGTCTCCATTGAATTATATATGCAGTATTTTTTTTTTTTACAATTTTTGGCAATTTGGCCTTTGTGGCTGTTTTTCTCCTTATTCCAGTGTGTACCACTCCTTGCTTTCATGCATGCCTTTGGGGTAGCCGGCCCTTGAGGTAGCACTTATGCACCTCCACTGTTTAGCACGAGCCTGTCTTTAAGCTCTTGAAATATACACAATGACGGGGTCACCTTTGAAAATGGCACTTTTTGCCTAAAGGTTTCCCTAATAAAATAAAATCAAAAACCAAATCGAAATAATTTTAAATGCAGTTTGAGCTTTACTTCTTCACCAGGTACAGGGTTATTTAAGTAAGCAATAACCCATGACAGGGCATAGGTTTCTTGGGCATTAATGCATGCCTGCACAAGTGCCAGGTGAGCAGCACCCAGCCTACCTAGAAACTGAGAACTCTTACCTCCTGGATGCTCTCAGACTCCAGCTGACCTTAGTATGCGAGTCTATGGAAAGCACATGAATTCCATTCTCCCAGGTGGCAGCATGCTGCCTGCCATCTCACCACTAGGCTGGCATGCATATTACTATTCTTTCTTCTTTTTATCAAGCATTTTCAGTCCCTGACATCCAGGTCTGGTTATGCTGTTGGTGACCTATCAATCCAACCCCAGCTGACCTGCCTGTTGTTCTCCTATGGCTTGTTCCCACTGGTGGGGTCCTCGGGTTAGGGGCATTCCCCCTTCTCCTGAGTCAGCTGGTCATGACTTGTGAGTGCCAGTTGTTCTGTCTTCATCTTGATGTAGGGGGGATTCCATATATCCCTGCTATGTAATGGACGTCATTGCTGTTCAGTGAGGAGTCCCTCCCCAGCTCTCCTACATGATACCGTGTGCCCGCTATGGCCCCACAACATCTCTGTGGAAGAGACACACATTATCTCTCTTGGCCAATCATAGGGGTCACTGTGGGAGTACCACAGAGGTGTCCCAGCCCCAGGCCAGGAAGTGCTGCCTCTGGGAGCACCCCCTGCTGCAGACTGCCTGATCATGGTAGACCCACCCCCTCTCCTAAACCCGTGTTGCCCACATAGGAGCGTAAAGTGCTGATGCTTCGCTATTGGACAACTCACATATGACTATTCTTAAATCATTTGCAATGACATACCCAGCTGTGAAAATTCCCAGTCTGGAGCTGGAGAAGTGTTTTGGGTTAATTTTAAAATAGGAATGATAAAATATTCCTGGTTTGCTTTGCTAGAATAAATCTGAAGTGGCACAGTTCATACTAATGAGGTTTAATTATAGAATAAGAGTCTTCTCACATAAAAATAGAATTTTTAATGCTCATCCCTTGTCTTTTAAGTATTATAAAAAAGAAAGAAAATTACACTGAAAGGCAAGCCCTGGAGTCATGTCTCAGGTTAGTAACTGTACAAATATGAAGCAGTCTACAGTTACTCTGCATAGTAAGTGTGTGAGACATGCCTCAAGCAAAAGTATCCAGCAACTCAGCCTATAAACCACTTAAGTTCTATAATATTGTAGACGCCCGACGCCACTGTGATTAGCAGGCAGCAGTCTTAAACAGTATAAAAAAGCAATAATCCCATTTATGTTATACACAGTACTTGAGCCCTTTGTTGAATTCTCCGTTGTAAAATGTTCATGTAGTCAGCCGGCATTTGTTGCTTCAAGGCCATATAAGTATGCACAGCACTGCATTTTTAGGTTATTTTAGGTTTATGAAATGGGAGAATGATTTGGACAGCAAAAGCTGAGCATTACCAGTTTTACAAGGCATATGAGCCAAAGGGTAATTGCTATTCTTAAGACCTACCTATACGAATCTGACTCATAAATCAAGAGTAACCAGAAACTTGACAGCACACTCTTAAGTGACAGTATTTATTGCTACTGTTGACTCTGGAGCAGTAATTGCGACTTCATAAGCCTCATGAAGACATAGTTAGCACCTTATCCCAATGTTACCCACAAAAGGATTCGATCAAGCCTTTTTTCTATTATTATTGCAGCTTGCAAAATGGTGTTTGAACCTCCAGGGAGTGAGAGAGTGACGGTAGAGCCTGAATGTAGCATCAATTCACACTAGTTTGCACTGCTACTGTGTGTGTGTGTGTGTGTGTTTTGGGGGTAACCTAATTGGCTAGCAAGTGTCTGCTTACCTGCTTGCAAGTAAGTCATCTGTCTCCCATAACACAGCATTTTATATTCCTGAAGGCCTTCAACACATATAAACGCTCCAATTGTAAAATGCCTACAGCAAGAAGGAATGACAAGCACACTGAAATACGCCTCTGTATTACAGTCTTGTTATGTATCAACAGTCACCCTAAAAAATCCTCTGTAAAACTGACTAGTCTAAAATTAAGACCATACACTCAGAGTGCTGAACTGCTATTGTTGATATTTTTGATTGCCTGCATAATGTGTAGAATTTGCTGATTTAAGTCAATCAAGGTGGATTAAAGTGTAAGAAGGGAGCTATAAAGAGCCCCTACTGAAAGTGCAGATGTAAATTGAGGGTCTTCTTGTGTTCAGATGCTGAATGAAGAGCCTCAAGGCTCAGGGAAACACAATACTGAGTGGGGCAGATTCTCTAGGCTGCCCTAATAAATGCTCATTTACTGTAGGATGCTACTGTACAAGACAGCACCTAATCCCCTATTCAGTAAAAATGCCCACAGCAGGTGTGGGAGGTCAGTGACAGCTGCAGAGTTTGGGAACTTTTTACTGCAATGTGGGAGTAGACAGCATCCAAGGTTCATTAGATACCCTAGATAGTGCCTTTTCAGCCAGATATGGGGGCAGATAAAATCGTAGGTCCACTAGATACCTTCAGCAGTGCTTTCTAATCAGATATAGAGGCAGATACAATAGTAGGTCCACTGAATACCACTGGACAATTCATTTTAGTCAGATATAGGGGAAGTTATAATCTGAGGTCCACTGGATATTCTTGGACAGCTACACTATCAGAAAGAGGTTACCCACTGACTGCAATTGAGTAGGGCTAAAGCCAGAAGCAAATTCCAATTTGTAATTCCACCTTTGGGAGAGTTGTGAGGCTTCTCATAATTGGAATCCTTTTACAGTGCCTTTTTTATTCGTTCTTAACCCCCCAGGTTCTGTCTTCCTCCACCTCAGCAATTGGGGTTAGAGATGCAGTGAATTTAAATTCCGCTGGCGAAGTGAACGCGAACTGGGTACTTCGCGTTGCCAATCCGCTACGTGAAGTGGGCAATGCAAAGTGCTCACTCCGCCTTGTCATTACCACGTCACGTTAAGGCGGAATGGCAATGCGAAGTAAGGCAAAGTCATTGTTTTTAATGGACTTCGCGTTCCTCATTATGATTCTAAGAGATCCACTTGGTGTTTCAGATTTGACAGCCCCTCCCACACATCACATGGCTTTTAGTACTGTAAGTTACATGCTCTTTAACTAGGCAGGAAGAAAGTGAGTCATACAAGCAGACACTTTTACTTTCTCCTGTGCAGACGGAGAGAGAGTAATGTGTTTTGTGACTGCTGATAGTTTGAGATCAGTGCGAGGAGGAGATTTAAACTTTGATTTAGACCCAACAGCTTTTTTAAAAGCTACATTTTTTTGTCTTTTCTGTACTCTTTTTTACTTAATTTGTTCTTTCTGTAAATTTTATTTTTCTTACCTTTATAAGTAGTTAGTTGTTTGTCTGTGTGACTGTGTGTGTGTGTGTGTGTGTATGTGTGTTGTGACAGTGTGAGTAGTAATTGCTTGGACTGAGGGAGCTCAGTAGGAGAGATGGACCAGGGTGAGGGAATGTCTGGGGTGGGGGCAGCTCTGGGAGAGCATGGTAGTGGTAAGCATCATACCGTGTGCATGTGTGGAGGGCATGGGCACACAATCCTGTTGGACTGCTCGATACTTGTGAGTGCCCCCCCCCACCGGAAGCAGGACTAACACTGCCTTCTGTCTGACATTTTAAAAAATGGGTTCTGTGGATGCACAGTAAGGACTTAAAATAGCTGTGTGAAACAGAAAAAAATATTATTTTTTCATATTGACGTCATCCTTTTTCATAAGGGAAAAATCATTGTTTCATTTGTCACCATCTTGTTGTCTTTTTCTCTTAAAAATTTCAGTTTTAAAACCCACAAAAATGACATGCTGGAGGGAGACCAACACAACTACATTTACGTTGCTCATCTGGACTCCGTTACAATAAGTCTACTCTGCCATTAATTGTTGGACAAATCACTCTGAAGTGTGTTTATTTTTATATTTTTATACTTTAAATAATTTTTGGTGACTTGCTTCTGCTTGTTTTGTTTGATGTTCATATGAAACATTTCATATGAATGACAAACTCAGTGTTTTTGTTGGATTTTTGAAGAGACCTAGTGCCAAGATGGTTTGGAATTTTGGTCTGATATTTTCTGGGTAGAAAGGAGCTGGCTAATAGATGTGCCTTTTGCTGGTTTGGTGACAAAATATTAATCCATTACAAAGTTATTAAATGTTAAAGTTTAGACTTTTGAGCATGTTCATTAAGCTCTTGCTGCTTTTCCTGGTGTCTAGGGGTGCCCCACACCCACCAATCATTGTTTCAGAGTAAGAATTTGTGTATTTAAATTTAAAACATGGACACTATGTTTAAAATACTTACATTTCTAATTTTATGACAGAAACTGATGGTAATTTATGTCATTTTCTTTACTATCTTGGATGATGTTTAGATTTCTGACATCACTCTTTCCTACAGATGCTGAATACGATCCCCATTTATATGTATTGTTTCCCTGGTGTCTAGTGGCACCCTGCACCCTCCAGTCACCGTTCACATTTATAATTATTTCACTGGTGTCTAGTGGCACCCCAACCCTCCAATAATCATCCCCATTGAAATATATTGTTTCCTTGGTGTCTAGTGGCACCCTAACCCTCCGATCACCATGCCCATTTAGCTGTAATGTTTCCCCTGGTGTTTAGTGGTACCACCCACCCTTTGTTTGCGTCCTGCATGAAATAAAGAAAACTGTCCCTCAATGTCTTTTTTTAACCCTTAGGCTATTAATGGAATCAGAATGTATAGGAATTCTGACTGATATATCAGTCCGCAGCACAGCAAGGGTTAAACCTGTAAAAAAGAAAATGGTCTCCCACCAATCGATCCTCCACCCCAACCTCCCACTGAGCACCCACCACACCACACACCCCCACACACCCTCACTCACATGGACAGGTTGCAGGGTGAAGATCCACTCTTCGATTGAAGACACATCTTGGCTGCTGGAACCGCCGATTGCAGTATTGAGAAACTAAGGTAAATGCGGTTCGATATATTTCAATGAAGTTTTCAACTTTGTGGCATAACTTTGCCATTTTGCATATTTTGAGCTCAGATTTTCAACATGGCCTTTATGGGACCCCACCTCATGAACAATGTCTGTGGAATTACGCAAATGTGGCTGGAAAGGTGATTTCACAGTTGCTTGGTGAAATCACCTTTTGGGTGGGAATTGAAAACTTACACCACCCTTGTTCATCAGGTGGGGTTATAAGAAGGCTATGTTGAAATTTTTGAGTCAAAGCAAGTAAAATGTCAAAGTTATGTACATACGTTGAAATTTTGCTACGCTCCCTCATAACTTTGGCATTTTTAAATTTTTTGACCTGAAATTTTCAATACAACCATCTTTTTTGTACAGTGCAGTGATTTAGGGCTCTGAGCTGCAAACCTGGAGACCTGGGTTTGAATCCCACAGCCCTCACTTGCATACTGTGTGACCCTGAGCAAATCCCTTAACTTCCTTGTGCTCCCAGGTCGCACCTGAAAACAAGCTTCAGCTTAGTGTGCCTTTCCTGGTTAAACAATTTCCCCTTCCCTTCCCTTTTTACACCACCTCATGAACATGCCAGCTGTCATTTTTCAAACCTTGGCCAAACTGCATTTTCACACCTGTGGCACACAATGGCGTTGCAATAGTGCGGAATCACGTTTTGGAAGGGATGTCACAATTTTCATTACAGGGTTCATGAGGTGAGGTGAGGTAATAAGAAGGTTATACTAACAATTTAATTCCTGTTTTGCTACAAATGCACAGCAACATATATGTACACATCTTAGGAGGGATCCCACAGACAAATGAGAATACAATTATACTATCTCAAAAAGTAAAGACATTATTTGCAAAAATTTCATTAATGCACTAGTTAGGATTAAAGTTAGAAAAGTAGGGGAATGTGGCATTAGTGTTTCCAACCCTAACACCTCAGCCCATGCTGCAGGCATCAACAGGCATAGGGTGTGCCTTGGCATGGTTAACCCTAATGCTTACCCCATTCTTATATACTGTACGCATCTCAGCTTACTAACTCATGGAACGAGGTGAGCATTAGGGTTGACAACCACAGGGCACACCCCACAACTGTTGCTGACTGCAGGGTGGGGGTGGGGTGTTAAGGTTGGAGACCCCAACATCACATTTCCCTACTTTTGTAGCTTTAACCATAACTAGTGCATTAATGAAGTGTTTGCAAATAATATATATATATATACATTATAGTGACGCGGTCGCGCCACTATAGTTAGGATTCAGTTGTCACTTCTATGTTAAACTCAAACGTTTGCACGTTAATAACTTTGGACCCATTCAACGGATTTTCCTTAAATTTGGTATGCACCATGGGGTATGGTAGATCTCTTGATCTGCCAAATTTAATTTTGGTCGGGCTTACGGTCTTTGCACACCAAAATGCTGAAAAATGCAAAATTATCCATTTTGGAGGCAGCTTTTGGGATTTTGGACGTGTCCCTGAGTGGCAGTCATGTGGTGTGCTGCTCTGTGAGATGGCTTGTTTAAAAGAGCTTTGGTGACTGAACATGCTGCTTTTTGTTTCGTGAAAAAAAATTAAGGCATTCAAAAGTTATGCCACTTTTAAGTTCCCATTATAAGTCAATGGGAAAATGTATATGTATGTTTTGAGAACAAAGAATGGGGTTCTGGCCATCTGGTGCCGCCTGGTGATCAAAGAATTTGCAGCCTCATAGTTCAACAATTCTTTGATCGCGAGGTCTGCCATCTTGTTTTTAAATTTCCGACGGAAAAAACACAAATATCTTGGCTCAGGGGTCACTTCTGAAGTAAAACTTGGATGGGTTTTACTCAGGGACTCCAGTCTATCAAGCCATTCCTTTGGTTTTATCCAAATCAGTCAAAAATAGTTATAACCTGTTAAAATCTTAATTTGCGGCTTGCTAACGATCTTTGATTGAATGCCTGCAAATTCGTTGATTGCGATCTTGCATCGTGACCTAAAAACACAAATATCTTGGTTTAGGGGTGGGCTAGGGACACAAATTAGGGTGGGTTTTGCTCAGGAGGCTTAGTTCTATTGGGGCATGGTGTCGGTTCACTTCAAATCTGTGAAAAAAATTGCTTTTCACCTTTTTTTATTCTTTGATAGGAAGCATGCAATTTCTTTGATTGCAAGCCTGCAAATTCTTTGATTGTGAGATTCTTTGATAGCGATCGTGCATCAAGAGCGAGGGACGAGATGGCCGGATTTAAAAATCTATTCAGCCCAGGGGTACCCTAGGAAGTCAAATGAAAGTGGGTTTTGCTCAAGGGGGTTTTGTTCTAACGAACCATAGCAGTGGTTTACCGCAATTCTGTCAAATTATTGATTTACAGCATTTTTTATCCTTTGATTGTGAGCTGCAATTTCTTTGATCGCGAGCCTGCAAATTCTTTGATCGCGGGATTCTTTGATCGCAATCGTGAGTGAGGAACAAGATGGAAATATTGAAAAATCTATTTTCTCAGCCCAGGGGTGCCCTAGGAAGTGAAATGAGGGTGGGGTTTGCTCAGGAGGCTTCATTCTGCCCGATCTGTATAAAATAAATAATGTTTTCTATATCCCTGACAGTCTAGCGGCCCCCTGATCTGTATAAAAAAATTATGTTCTACATATCACTGGTAGTCTAGCGGCCTCCTCATCGTGCATAAAATAAATAATGTTATCCGTATCCCTGGTAGTCTAGCGGACCTCCTGATGTGCATAAAATAAATTATGTTCTTCATATCCTTGGTAGTCTAGCGGCCCCCCAATTTGCATAAAATTTATACTGTTCTCTATAGTTAAAGCAAGTACAAAATTGTTCCAGTAAAAGTTAACTTCTTTAAAGTCTTCTTGAAAACATTTAAGGAACAAGAGTGCTGCATGGATGGCCAGTATACTGCACAATTAAAATGAAGGAAATTCCTACAATTCAGGACTTAAATTACATAGAAACATAGACTTCGATGGCAGATAAGGACCACTTGGCCCACCTATTCTGCCCATTTCCCTACCTACTGGATAAGCTACAGGTTCTAGTTAACCAACAGCCTACTTTCTGCCACCCCCCACTACAATTGCTTTATGTCTGTCCCATGCATGTTTGAATTCCCTCACTGTTTTAGACCCAACAACCTCCCGAGGAAGGCGGTTCCATGCATCCACCACTCTCTCCATGAAAAAAAAATCTTCACATTACCCCTGAGCCGTCCCCCCTCTATCTTTAAATTGTGCCCCCTTGTTCTTACACATCTCTTTTTCTGAAAGATGCTACCCTCCTGGACTTTGTTGATTCCCTTGAGGTACTTGAATGTTTCTATCATGTCCCCCCGTCCCTCCTTTCATCAAGGGTATACGTATTAAGCTCTCTCAGTCTCTCTTCATATGGTTTCTGAAGCAGACCCTGCACCATTTTGGTTGCCCTTTCTGGACTGCTTCCATTCTGTCTATGTCCTTGCATAGATGAGGTCTCCAAAATGCTTGACAGTACTCCAGATGGGGTCTCACCAACTGTCTGTAGAGAGGGATAACCACTTCCCTTTTTCTACTTGTGATGCCCCTTCCTATGCATCCCAGTATCCCCCTGGCTCTCCTTACTGACTTCTCACATTGCTTACCCACCTTTAGATCATCTGATATGACTACCCCCAGGTCCCTTTCCATTTTTGTTGTTGCTAGTACCTCCCCTGCTATTGTGTACTCTTCTCCTGGGTTTTTGTTTCCCAGGTGCATTACTTTGCACTTCTTTGCATTGAATCTAAGTTGCCATACGTCTGACCATTCCTCCAACCTTGCCAAGTCCCTTCTCATCCTTTCTACCCTCCCATGTATCAACTCTGTTACAGATCTTTGTGTCGTCTGCAAAGAGGCATACCTTTTCCTCCAGACCCTCTGCAATGTCACCTATAAAGATGTTAAAGAGTTGTTTAGAGTTCTTCAATATTTTTCTATCCAGGGTCACCCGTTTCCTTACACCCAGTGTATTAAGCACAAGTTGAATTTCTGTGTCAACCTATAGTCCAGTGTTACGTTAAAATCCCCTACAAGTAACAGTTCAGCATTTTTATACTCTTTTTAGAGAAGGAGGATATCTTGCATTATTTTATTAAAATTGTCGTTATCATATGTAGGAGAGTTTTTGGGGGGAGTATAGATATTAACCAAAATCATATCCTGGCAAACTTTTATCGTTATAATCATATAGTGGGTTACCCACATTTTTGTAGTTATTTATTTAGTTTTTGGTAAACGGGTAGGGTGCACTAGGCAGATAAGTTGCCTATTTTCAGACATGACCCAGGAGGTTTCAATGTAAGAACAGAGAAGACAATCGCTCAAGTTACACAATTCACAATGCAATAACAGACAGGATATCACAAAACAGGTAGTGAACAATTGAAGGAGTGCAATGAATCAGTCTCAGTACAGATAACAATAATCATAGAAATCATACAAGTCATAATACAAAGGCTCAGGTAAAGAGTACAATATTTCAAGGCAGGATGCATAGATTTGTAGTTACACAGGAAACAAACAAACCCTACTGCAGGTGTAGTGACCTAGCGCTGAAAAAAAAAAAAAACTGGCTCTGTAGTCACTTGAGCTGCTGGGGATTAGTGATGGAGAAGGAGACTTAGGGAGAACTTTACGGGGTGGTGGTGGTGGTACAAGTATGATGCTAGGAGCAAGTGCAAGTGTGGTGCTGTGTAAGATAAGTGTGTAGCTGGTGGCTGAAGGAGGGTGCAGGTGGGCTGACTGCAGAGGAGGGGGAAAGCTGTTCCAGAGTTTGGGGGCCGTAGATAAGCAGGACATCTCGCCATAGGAGATGCGGGATGGGTGGGATGGTGAGTTTAGCAGTGCCAGAGGATCTGAGGGAGTAGTGACTTGCACTAATCAGAAGTTGTGAAGCAAGGAAGGGGGGTTTGTATTTAGCATGCTGTAGACAAGTTTCCCTAGCATTTGGTCCATTAGAGTGGAGGGAGAAGACCAACCTAGTCTTTCATATAACAGGCAGTGTTGGGTGAGACTGTGACAGCAAAGTGTGAAGTGACATACTGTATATTGTTATATCCCACCACCCATTTACACATGTTTGAGTTGGAGGCATTAGCAAAGACAGGGGGGCCATATGTTAGCTGTGGTAGCTGTAGAGTATGTGCTATAGTATACCTGGCAGCTGAGTTAGGTTTTTGCTGGCACTGTAAGCAAGACCAGGACTGGAGTTTGTGGCCTTACATACTGTACAGTATGGAGGAGATGTGCGAGGCGAAGTCAAGAGATTGGTCCAAGGTGAATCCAAGGTACTTAAAGGAAGTGACTGTTTCTAGGATGGTATCATTTATGCAGGAAATTTGCAGGGGTGCATTATTGGAATGTAGCTGGGAGGATGAGCCAAAGAACATTCCTTGAGACTTGGTTGAGTTCCTTAGGAGTTTATTCTCAGACATCCAAGATTGGACTACATGAAGATCAGTGGAAAGAGCATTACTGATGGTGTTTATGCCAGGGGCATGGCTAGTGAATACTAGATCATCAGTGTAAAGGAGAGGGGTGCTGATGTTGAAACACTGGTATATGGAATTGACATGCAGAGAGAATAACAGCAGACCAAGAATTGATCCTTGTGGGACACCCAGAGAGGTGGGGAGATAGTTGGAGTAAGAGTAGCATATCTTAACTCTCTGTGTTCTGTCAGCTAGCTAGCTGACAAACCAGGGAAGAGCATGCTTAGAGATTCTGAGGGAGCTTAGTTTATGGAGTAGTAATTGATGATTATTAGAACATTAGGTTGGAAACAATTCTGCTGAATGACAATATGTCGGGGGCAACATGTTGGCAGGATAAACGCTGAGTAGCACTCATACTGCAAGTTTCGAACACTGTGTCAAGAAAGGACAACCAATGTAATGAACTGCAAGGCACCTCTACAGAACCCAAAGAACTGAGTACATGGATTGAACAAATGCGGGGGGCTCCACCCCCGCACCCCCCCGGAACGATATATAACAAACTCCAGGTACATTTGGTGGAGGATGGCAGCCTTGGCAGAGAGAGCAAAAAAACATGACCCAACCTGTTCGTCCACTCTCATGCAGCCCGATCCGTTGTTCCACTTATCACATGCTGCCCAACCCATTCCTGCAGTCGCTACATGCTGTAACACCAAGACACAGAGAAAAAAACAGTGTCAGACAATTGAGCAAAAACACATTCACTGCAAAGCCGGGTCCGGTCACACACACTTTGCCCTCCTTCCTCTGCCCTAATATACCCATTCTATATATAGTACTCCACTCCTTTGTCAGGATACCATTATACAGTGTTGATTGTCATTTCTTGACTCCTTAACTTCTAAATAATCAGTTACTTTGACATAAGTGATTAAACCGCCACTTCCTCTGCCTATTTTCATTAACATTTGTGCCAGTATATGAAATAACTGATACACATTTATATTTAAAGTATCCATTTGTTCATTGCTATTTCACGTTTCTTGCAGGTTTATTATATCTGATGTAAGAATACATTTGGATATTCAGTGTCTGCCGGTTTCGAGCGATGCCCAGCAACATTCCATGATAAAATATCAACATTCTGTTTGTTCTCATTTAAGAAAACATTTATACTGCTATCTATTGTCCTTAAATGATTTATTTCTGTTACTTGACCCTTCTTAATTAGTTCCCCTTCTACATCTCTTGCGCTAGATAGTCAGATATCCTTCTCAGTCAGTATCTGAAAGTGGTTACTGACTTCTACGTTATACTCCTCTTTCAATTGTCCCACTTTTTTTAATAACAGTTTTTTCATATTCGTCCATCTTTTTTTGTTCATATAATTGATCAACATTGTCAATTAAAATTCCTAGATTATCAAGTTTAAGCCCTGCTGTTAGTATTTTTTCTGCTAGAACTCTTATTATGTAAGAGCAGGTCAATCTGATCTGCCTGAGTCCTACTTTTGAATATAATTTGGACATTGGCTATATTCTCTCCATGAAACTCCAATCCTAAAAAGTTTCCAAACTGGTGACAAATCCTGTTTTTTGACTTTTCTTTATTTTCAAACCCTACAGTATGAGCCAGATATTCAAAGCTTTGCGCCGGGCGAAAAACGTTTGTGCATGTTTAGCGCGGGATTAGCTATATTTGAAAGGCCAAGTAGCACACGCAAACCACATTAGCGCCGGGCAAACCATAATTACATGCAAGGAGCAAAGTGAACACGAATACAGGCACAATGAGATATTCAACGACTAGCGCCGCACTAAGGTGTTTAAGCGGCGACTTAGCGCGACTCATGGTCGTTACTAGTCCCCATGAGAAAAGCTGGTCTTAGCCCTGGGCAAACAGCTTTGCATGACATTGTTGCTTTGCATGGTGTTAGTGCGGCACTAGCATGGTTTGCGCGGCCCTAACATATGAGTATGACACTTAGAAACTGCCAGACATGGAGGACACATGCTGCTCACTGTTGGTACCACCATGATGCCAACAGCTGCCACAGGTCCCAGTCATGCACAGGCAGTAAGGGGTGATTGGGCCCACAGAGGACATCATGGCAGTGTGGCAATACAGCACACACCTGCAGACCATACATCTGTAGTGCCCAACAGATGCCAGCACACACAGGTAGTGCTGTGGGCATGGTGGCCATTGAGGGGATGGTGTACAGGTGGCCAGACCTCACCACAGCCCAAGTGTGGCCACAAGACTGGGATACAGCATGCAGTGCACATGGGCCAGTAGTGGGAATAACCCACTGGCTGTGTACCTGTTGGAGCCTATGTGCCTCCCCAGCCACATACAGCACAACTCTACAGATGCCACAGCACACACAGACAGCCGTGTATATGTCACTGTGTGCATCCCATGCCACAGGTGCAGCATCTGTGGATCATGCAACAGCGTAACAGTAATGTCCACTGTCAGTAATCGCCTGCAAGTTGGACCTGCCACTGTGTACAGTGCAGTTAGCATCACTGCCCTATACACCATAGGCAGTGCTGTGTCCCTCACACTACTGGCCCCCTTGCTACTGTAGTGTCTGCTGTGCACTGTAGCATGCCCCACAATGTGACAGTTGCATGCAGCACCATCACCACCACCTGTGCCTATGCTGTGTTGTCCCCTGGGGTACAATATGCTATGCTATGCTGTACTGTTTACATGTAGCCTGCAGCTATCAAAGTGCACTGCCAGACAGACCTATAGGTGGAGCTGCGGTCGGACCTGGCCAGACCCTATACTTCCAGACTGACCCACAGGTGGCTCTGTGAGACCCTACAGTAACGCTGGGCAAATGGCATGCAAATCAGGGCATGATGAAATGCAAATCAGGCTGTTTGCCCAGAGTCTGCCTAAGTAGGCTCATTTGCATGTCACTTTTGAATATGGCAAATCTTAACGCCAGGCAAATGTGTTTGCACCGGGCAAACAGCTTAGCTCCGCGCTAAAACCGCGCTAATGTGTTAGCGCGGCACTAATGGTTCAGGGAATAATATACAGTTTTAATCACTGTTCTTTCACATCTGCTGCTGTACTGGGTCCACACATTTGCTGGCACACACATTAGCCTCATAGTTCACCTCTAGCTGCCTTTATATCGCTGTGCACTGTGTTGCTGTTGTGGTTTGCACTTCCTGGTTGCTATATTCAGAGCTGTCTTATTCCAGTGCTAAGTTTGCCCTGCACTCCCAGCCCAGTTTGCCCGGCCTCATTCCCATGCTATATTCAGAAGCTGTTTGCCCTGGGCTATTCCTTATGAATATAACTTGCTAAGTGCTCCAGGCTAAGTTTGCCCACCGGGCAGTGCTACTTTATCCTAGAGGCAAAGTTTTGAATATCTGGCCCGTAATGTGCAATGCCAAAAATTGATAAGACTGTTAGGCATAATTTGCTTTTTTTTTCAGTCTCATATACCAATCTTCCTAAATTTGAATAGGTAGCCTGCTCTTTGACAAACCCAGATTTGGTCTTTATCTCCAAGTTTCCCCATACCCAAAATTGTTTTAGCTTGAACAGGGTGATCCATTTCCAGAATATATTTTTGCAGTTTGATAGCATTATGCCAAACATAGTGAGCCATTCTCGCATGTTTAAAGATCAAAAGATTATTCTTCAACATATGATCATCACATTTTAGTACATCACAGATTTCTCCATGAGCAATCACAAGCCCTGATAAGTCCTCACAGATCATATAACAGGATTCTAATATTTCTGGATTTTCATAATGAGTTCTTTGTATCCCTCTTAAAGTTATTATCGTTTCTGCTTCTACTAAGCTATTTGATCTTACATGTTCTGTGACGTAATGATTATATATATGGATGGAATCAGCTGGCCCAGCCTGTATTCCAACAGGTACCTTATCTTTTACTGTATGACAGTTTTGCTTATCTCTTATACTGTGCATCCCTTGCTGTTTCTCCACAGCTTCGAACAATATTTTCTTGTTTAGCTTATTAAGCATTTTTGTTTTTCCTTTTTACTTTTTTCTCTCTTCTTTAGAAGCTGTTTCTTCTAAGAATTCTATGGTTCAAAAGTCCATCCTATGAGCGTCTTCTTTATTATTGGGTTGGTCTATCTCCTCAAGTATTATGGAAAAAGAGGACTCTTTTTTTACATTCTTGGTTTCTTGTCTAGAAGTCAAGTAATTCATCAAGACGTGCCCCATTGATTGTCACACCCTTTCTTAGAGAAGTTATTTCATTTTTTAGTATAACCAGCTGCTCTAGTAAGACTACATTCGTGATGTGTGAATTTATTTTAAGATTTCTGCCAAATTTTCATTTAAAAAAGGGGAGTAGGTGATTTGTCTCTGTATTTTATTTTCATGGATTTTTGCTTTATCTGCTGTCTCTTTTAAACCTATATTGGTTTCCTGTAACTCCTGCATTATTTCTGGAATGTCTGCTCTGTTTTGTTGAGGATGGCTCTCACTAAAATCCAATTTCTCTTCAAGTTTGCGCTTTTCTAAAGTTAGGGCTGGCAAACTCTGATAACTATAACATATTGATTCTTGCTTAATTTCAATTGAGGCTTTTTGTTTTTCATATATTGGGATCCATGACACCGGTTTGACAACAAAGTTATCCACCGATGTTACAGCGATGGATTTATGTTGACCACAACTGCCGTCGGCATAAGTCTGTCCGAAAAGACTTTGTTTCTTTCAGGGGCTTTCGTCCCCCAAACCTCCCATGTGGAGGGCTCTGCCCCTGTACCCCCTGTAATTCATATAATCAACTCTGAGTCAGAGTTGATTCAGAGAGGGGGTGCAAGGCCCAGAGCAACAGTGCCAGGGTCCTGCGCTGACAGTACAGTGACCTATTTCTGTGTCGCTGCACTGTCGTTAGCAGTACGCGTGTCACTGTTTGGTCAGTATATGCATATGTTGTAACCTCAAATATGCATATATTGGAACACTCAAAAAAAGAAGGTTTTCTTAAACACATGTTAGTTTTATGCACATGCTAATGAAAATAAAACTACTAATTAATACCCAATGAGTGATGTTTTGCTAAAAAGAAGAAGAAAAGAAGCAAACTACATTGGAAGGGGAGTGCAGGTGAAAAGCACTAAGAGGAGTAGTGGAGTGCAGTTCGGTAGATATAATTTCCCTGCCACATATGCACCCTAAAAAACGTTAAGCCTGGAAAGAAAGGGTAATAGAGCAACACTAACATGGGAATGTGGTTTTGGAATTTATACTTACATTTTTATTACATCAAGTTTGCACCTTAAAAATCCAGTTTTAACTATAAATAGTAATAAAATGTTAATACTTGACTAAGCTTTTGATTAAATTAATTTCTCACACTACTAAATTATTACCGCTAGGAAATGGCAAAAGTAGTATGACAACAAATCAATATACTAGAATAAAATAGTATAAAATAAAATATAAAAAAATTATACACAGGCTAAATAGTCAGGAAAATTCCACAATGTCTTTACCTCATGAAAAGGTGTACTTGCTCTTTCCAGAAGGTTATCTCTGTAGTACAAACTCTCATGCTAGGTGGCTGGGGTGATAAGGCTCCCTTTTCCATTCTTCCTTTTTCCTCCCACTGTGGGGTGTCTTCCTCTCTTTTCTCACATCAGGCAGGAGTAGAACAAGACCTCCTTGTTATGATGAAACGCCCAGAAAGGCATTTAAACCACACTGAACTCAAGGGAAAAGTAGAGGGAACAGATATGAATATACAGACACAACTGCAAATCTCTTATCAGATAAACACTGGGGCCAGCTATTCAGAAATACGCCAAAGGCTGGTGCAACTCCGGCGCAGTGCAACTCCACTGCATCATGGTGCAGTGAATGCGATATTCAAAGGTTGTGCACAGTGACATGCGCCAGTGTAACATGGCTGAATATCACAGGGATGTGCTATGGTGCAACCAGAGGTGCACAAGAGAGTAACCAGACCTGCACCATAGCGCAAACAGAGATGTGACAGGGAGCAAAGGGAGATGCACCAAGGTACAGAAGGACCAGCCCCAGGCAATGGTGGGAGCAAAGCAGCAGAGGAAAAGCATGGGGCAGGCAGTGGAACACAGCTGGGGACAGTGGCAGAGAGGCACAGTGGTGGGCCACAGGTGACCACTGCCTGCAGGGCAGAGACAGGCAGCTAGCCCACCCCCCAGCAGCAGGGCACTGGATGCAGGATACAGGTGGCACCAATGGTCAAGGAGAACTGCCACTGGATCCCCCCACTGGATGCCAAGACCCCATCCACCCAGACCATGGCCAGCCACACCCTGGTACATGGCGCCCAACACACATGCCACACATCCTGGACAGCCAGCCCATGGCCACCCCAAGGCACAGCCACCAACCAAGGGGCAGTACACCACCATGCATGGCCCACACAATGACACAGGCACACCACACAGACACCCAACACACCACTGCAGCATGGCTCCACTCACCAGCTGCAAAGCAGACACAGACACAGGCAGTTAAGCAAGAACTCTGTAATAAACAAAACTACGTCCAATGGAATGTGGTAGGAAAGGGTAGGAGAGTGAGAGATGGGGACAGGGGACAGGAACTGTACAGTGGGACAGGGAAGGATGGGGAAGGGATGGCAGGGGTAAGAGAGGAAACAGTGGGGACAACTATGGGCAGCCACAGCCTGACGCCTCTACCACTGCCTGTCATGCAGCACCATCTGCCTGGTCTGCTGGGCCACCTCCAAGGTTGTCGAGGTTATCAGGATGATCTGTGTTAACAGCCAGCAATATAGTGGCAGCCACTACATCCTCTGGTGTCCTATGACAAAGGAATGGACAGGTGATCAGTGCAAGTCCCTAAGAACCATGCCCTCTCACTGTGCGCAATGGGCAGTGGGAACACACACCCCTGGAGTGGCACCGTGGCCACCAACAGTGGGTGGGCCAATGCCTGCTGGCATCCCAGCATGCCACGACAGTGCACAGCGGTGGACACCACCACCCAATGGTCACCTGACCACGCAGTGACAGGCAGGTGGCAAAGGGCTGCAGCAGCACCACCACAGCAGTGCCAGTGGCAGCCAGGCACACACCCATCCCACCAACAGCTGGTACATTTGTGCAATGGCTGCCCCACAGTGGCATGCACACTGCACAGTGTGCAGCACACAGCTGACAAGGCACCTGACACAGGTGGCCATGGCCGCACCCTCACTCCCGCTGACCACCCTGTAAGGAGTAAAAGAAGATAGCAGTGCCTACCCGTCCACTGTTCTGGCACAGTGCCAATCCTCAGGCCTTAGGAATGGAACACAGTCAGGCACGCATCAGAGTACGGCCACAGCATGTGCCCTCCACCCCCCAACCCTGTGCACAGTGTGTGCCCTAGCCTGACAAGACCTGCAGGGCAGTAGCGCAGTGCACCCAGTGGCCGACAATACCACTCCATATGGTACATGCTGACAGTACCCCCCCACAGTGCATGTCAGGCAGCCCAGCCAACACCACGGTATAGCAGTTGGGCACACATGCAGCATGTGCTGACTTGCCTGGCCGTGGCATGGCCCCCCTGCAGACCCCTGCCTGCAGCATCCTTAGCCTCTCAGGGTCCTGCCGCATCAGGTCACAGTACCAGTGGTGGCACTGCTCACTGGTCAGAGTCACCCTGGCTTCCAGAACCAGGACTGCAGCAATGGCCTGCCAGATGTCACTTCTGGACTGCAATAGGGGCTCCTGGCTAAACAGGCCAGGTGCATGTGGTAGCACATATGCCACAAGGTTCACCAGCTCAAGGTCACTACAATTGTAAGCATGTTGCACCCCTCACCGCACCATGCTCCCTAGAAAAGTTGCTGAACCAAAATGGTGGCCAGTAGTGCATGTATACATTGTGTGTGGGATGCGCACCTTGTGGAGGCATGCGCAGTGTCCACCAATCGTGCATCGCTGTGGATGCACGGCATGGGTGTGGCACACTCAGCACATGGCGGTGGAGTCCCAAGAGGCATAGGGTCAGGTCTGGGGTCAGGGGTCACCAGGCACACAGTCCACTGGAGCACTATATGGGCCTTAGCGCATAGTGTGCCATGGCCCCTATAGTGCTCAGGCGCTATAGGGGCCATAGTGCACTATGCGCTATGGATCCTATAGAGCCTGAGCACAATAGGGGCCATGGCACATAGTGCGACATGGCCCCTATGGCACTCTTAGTGCACAGTACATGATAGGCAGTAGCACAGACCATGACGCATGCATACTGTGGGCAGCGCACTGCGCATGCCATGGCATTGTGCCACATCATGCACCGGAACAAATCCATTCTGCAAGGAGCAAGTGTGCGATATTCAGCAGCCACATGCTAATGAGCTCATCAGCCAATGCGTGGCGCATAGGGGATATTAGCATGTCATTACCATTGTGCCACAGCTCATTTACATGTGATGCACTATTAAGGCGCCACACAACAGCACAGGCCATGGACCGGTTTTGCAACCATCTGAGGTAAGTTGTGCCTGCTGTGGGAATGGCCAGCACAGCAGGATGGATGGGGTGGGCAGCTGCAGGCAGTGACACACATGTCTTTATCCACAGGTAGCACCATGTCTGAGCATGAGGAGAGTGAGTGGTGTGGGCCTGCCCACAAGCACAGGCCCAACTTTACAAAGGTGGGAACCGATGCCCTGTTCAAGGCCTACCTCGACAAGGAGCAAATGCTGAGTGGTGCCACTTGCACACCACAGGCCAGGGCTGCAGCCTGGGTGGAGGTGGCAGCAGCTGTGAACCAGCAGGGCAGCCACCAGCCGTCTGTACAGGAATGCAGAAAGAAGGGGGACAATGACAAATGCCGCATTAAAGAGAAGATGGTGGCTATATGGGCCACCAGGACAACCACTGTTGGGGGCCATGCTGCTGCTGTGCCACAGCTCACAGTGCAAGAGGAGCTGCTGGTGGCCACCATGTGGTGCAGCACCATTGAGGGTGTGCTGGGTGGTGGCTTCCAGACAGGAAGGAGCCCATCAATGCATGGTATGTATGCCATGCCGGGGGGGGGATGCCAGTATTGCAGCACTAACACATCTGTCTTCTCTTACAGCACCAGCACACCAGCATGAAGTGGCAGGGTCACCAGTGGCAGCCATGGGGGCAGGCCCAGCCCCAGAGGACCAGCCATCAACCTCCATGGCATCCAGGGGCCCGATCAGCTGCAGCACACCACCGCCATTCAGCCGGATGTCCTGGGCTTGGTGTCAGATGAGGCCCTGGCTGTATTCCAACAGGATGCCAGCCATGGTGTACTCTGCATGGAGACATAGATCAGGGCTGGGTCTGACGCTGATGATGACATGACCATCATCCAGGACAGCGTGGATAGTGTTATGGGGGAGACACCCATACCTACTACCATCATGGCAGCGCAGCTAGTGGCCTGTCGGTGGTGGAACAGCTGCCCGCCGCCTCTGGTGCTGCTGTGTGCACAGCCACAGTGGTGCTGTGTGGTGGTGGTGGTGGTGTATCTGCTCAGGCGCTGGCCAGCTACAGGGGCTGGAGGGGTAGCTGCGGAAGATGGCTGGGGACGTTGGGTGGCCAGACGCAGAGTCCAATGCTGGGGTGCCAGACAGTACCTACCCCAAGGGGACCCTGCTGTACAGCGTTCACCTGAGTGGGGGGCTATGCAGCGCAGTTGTACATCACCGGTGGGATGGTGGCAAGCCCATGCACCCCTGGGAACCGACCCAGTTTCAGAACACACCCGATCGCTGCAGGCCTCTGTGGAGCAACAGGTGCTGCTCATAGCTGGGGTGCATGCATTTCATACAGAGGTATACCAGGCAGCTGAGCTGCACGAGAGAGGCACCATGCAGGTCCTGGAGGCTATACGATGCCTGCAGGAGGACATGACTGCATCCCTGGATCGCATTGCCAATGAAATCTCAGTTGGCCTTGTGCCACTGGCTGTCACAGGATGTGGCCACCAGCCACAGATACACCGTCCACCCCACAAACCCGGCATCGGGCGACTCCCTCTATGTTGATGCCGGACTCTGCTGTTGGCATCCCAGGCACGCCTGGGGTTGGCCTGTTTGGGTGCCTACACACCCCTGCAAGAACTAGGTCATGTTTCTGCAGTTCAACCCTGGGGAGCAGTTGCATACCCCACCTGTGGCCATTGAGCAGCCAGTGGTTGCCGACTGGCCCTGGCACGGCTGCCCCCGTGTCTGTGGTGGCCATGGTTCTGCACAGTGGACCTGATGTGTACATTGCCCTGTCTGCAGTTTGCTGCCACTGCCCTGTGTGCACATGGGCGATGTGTGTGGGTGCATGTCACAGTCGTGGCAACTGTGTGTTGTGCCACATGCTGCCTGTGTGCACACCCGCCTGGGCGCTGGCCCATGTGGCATGTGCATGATGAGAGCAGCACAGCATTGGATGCACCTGTGCATTGGCACCCTGCATCTGATCCATGTCATGTGCTGGCGCTTGGGCGCATGCTTGCGTGTGTCTCTGTGTGCGTGCATGTGTGTGTGTGTGTGTGTGTGCGCGTTGCTGTACAGTGCTGCGTGCTGTTGTGTGTGGCTTTGTGGTACTGCCACCCCCACCCCTGCCCCACACCTGTGTGTGCATGCCCATTGCCATGCCTGCCCATGCCCGTGTGCCATGCCATTGTGTCTGGCCACTGCATGGGTGTTGCTTCACCTACCTGCATGTGCCAAAGTGTTCCTGTGCAATTGTGTCCCGGTGCTGGCATGCCATCCTTAGGAGCCAGGGATCTCTCTCCTCCCGGTGGGGACTGCCCACCACCCCCAGCCCATTGCCCTTGTCATCCCCACTGCTGTCCCCCTCTTCAGCCTCGACAGCTATCCCATGGTCAATGGCCATGTTGTGCAGTATGCAGCAAGCCAGGAATAGGCCACAGGCTTTCAAGGGGCTGTACTGTAGGGCACCGCCAGACCTGTCAAGGCAATAGAAATCATGCCTTCAGTGTCCCAAACACATGCTCAATGATGTTCCGCTTGCTGGCGTGTGCCTCATTGTAATGATCCTCTGCTGGGGATGATGGGCACTGGTAGGGGGTGAGCAGCCAGGGCCTGAGTGGGTAGCCACTGTCACCTGTGTGGACCGATACATGCTAGCCTAGTGTTCTCTGTTGCTGTGCCCCTTGTCCATCCCTAGCACCCCTGCCAGCGCACCCACCCTGCCTGCCCCCTTCCCATGCCCTGCTGTTCCCAGCTCCCCATGGCCATCCCATACTCACCCACTAGGTGGCCCGTGGGGATATCCTCACTCTCGAACCTGTGGCACAGTGCAGAGCTGTATCAGATGAATGAATCATGTGCACTCTCAGGGTGTGTGGCACAGACATTGGTTATGCACCTCCTGGCAGTTGACACTGGGGTAGCTGTTACTGTTCACATATGCTATGCCCTCAGGGCCAGGTGGCATGCAGATGCCCACATGGGTGCAGTCAATGGCCCAAGCACGCCAGGCATCTGTACTACCCTGTGGAAGTCCTGCATGGTTGCTGTACGCACTGCCTGTGTGCTGGGGAACTGGATGTATTCCGCAGCTTGTGGCAGCAGGTCACTGAGGAACTGTGTGAGGAGGTGTGACGTGGCCAACTGGGTTATGCCTGTGGTGTCCCCTGTTGGTCTCTGGAAGGTACCTGTGGTGAGCAGGAACATGACGGCTGTCACCTTCATCTCCACTGTCAGGGCATGGCTCCGTCTAGTGAGTGCCTGCATCTTCTCACTGCACAGCTCACAGAGCTGCCTCAGAATCACGCAGTTCAGGCGATACTGGCCCACGATCTCAGTATCAGAGTGGTTCTCAAAGCTGATGCGGGCACGGTACCACCTGTTCTGGGCATACCGCTGACAGGCCTTTTCACTGCCATGGCGCTCTGCCTCCTGCCTCCTCACACCACTCATTACGGCCTCCATCTGGAAAGCTGTGCTGTCCATGGCCCCTGCTGTCCTGTCTCCCCCTGGGCAGTCTATCTGTCTCTCTCTCTCTCTCTCCCTCTCGCTCCCCTCTGGTGCAAGTGCTGTCCCCCTGCTTGCTACCTGTATTTATAGGCTCAAGTCTGCTCGGCGCATCTGGCCATTGCTCCACACTTGGGCCATGGGTCGGGAGTTGAATATCGCACTGTGCAGCATATTCATGGGCATGCCCCCTGCCCTTGCTCATGCATTCATTAGAGTTGCGCATTGGCACACTGCTACTTGCACTGCACACTGGTTCCTGCTGAATAGCGCTCCATAGTGCAGTGCCGCAGTTGCACCATGCGCAACTGCTTTGAATATTCCGGCCTGTGTATTAAAAATAGAACACTAAAAAGCTCCAAATTAGTACTTAACTAATAAGAATGTCTGCAAAGGGTTATCCCCCTCTTCTTTAAATGGAGTAAAATGTATAAACTATGTATATTATCCCTTAATGTGTAATAAAAGCTAGCGGCTTACTTTTCCTGAAAGTAAATCAAGAAATGCCCATGGTAATGCTGCCTGAAAATAAAGGTTTTGCAGTGGCTAGTGTGTAGCTCAAACAGCTTCAGTAATGCCCAAGGAGAGAATCAAGACCATGATGCTGCAATCAAGTGCTAAGGAGAAATGGTGTCAGTAGCCAAGGACGCCCACTCTTGTACACTTATAGGTAGGTGATCATGTGACCTATGCAGAGTGAAAATTTAAACATTTAGAAGACCAAAATAATAAGATTTTTTTAGCAAAATACAATCAAAACATAAAACAAAATATACATATATGACCTACAACAAGTAAAAGTAAAAGTAAAAGTGTGTCACCAGGATTTCCCCACAAATATGATTGGTGGAATGCTGTATCTAAGTCTCAGTCAGGTAAGCTGTTAAATTAAACCCAAAAAAGAAAACAAATCAATCGTTAAACTATAATAAATGAGCATAAACTTGAAATATATGGGAGCTGACTGAACACAGTACACTAGGGTATGCTCATATCTCCAACAATCAGAACACCCTCTAGTCAGCAATGGACCAAAGACAGGTGAAGTCCAGGTGAAATCAGGGCTGTGAAAATAAAATATTAAAACTATGGTAGAAAATACTTGAAGCAAAACATTAAAACGGGTAAAAGACAAAAGCAGACTTAGCGAACTGGGAAGGTAAGACTGATTAAGTGCATTGTGGGCACTCATTACCATATTGGCTGTGAGATGCACACAATGCTCAGAAAGAGCTGAAAGAATTAGTCTCCTGTTTTCCAATAAAAGGTTTAACACAGTACTGTTGATATAAACAACTAGCTCTCTCTTTTAGAGCTGCAGGTTTTGCAATCTCAGTTATCTCATTTGACTCAGCTGTCTCTGTAGTCTTAATTATTTGTCTCTGTAATCTCTGCAGTCTTTTAAGTCATCAGCATCTTCATCAACATCTTTCGCTTCACTCCATGTCAGTCTAGCCACTGGGTACTCTTCCCTCCAAGTGACCATCCCTCTACAGGGCTCCCTGCTCCTCTGGCTATCGGGGCGGGCTCCACCACCATTCGGACTCTAAGCACCTACTGTAAGTAGGAGGGCAGAACAAAGAGAAGTACCCACACAACAGGCAGCACAAGGTAATCTAGAGGGGAACATAGATAAAATTAAATATGTAAAGCTCAGTTTCTTCGACTAAGCTTTAGGCAATGGTGGTATGCCTGTTAGAAAAAGTTACAAGCACACATCCACAGTCCTTGCTAATGTCATTCACCACTGCTTCCTTTCTGTTTTACCTAGTACACCTCCCTGTCTTCCTCCCTCTGCATTTCCTGATACCTGCTGAATGTCACCCTTTTTTCCTTCACCACTGTGGCTGCTTCCCTAGAGTACCACAACGGTCTCTTTTTCCTTTTGCTTTTACTCATATCCTTCAAGCATAGGCTGAATGCCTGATTTCTTCCAACTGTTCCTGTACCCTTCCCTGGCAATTCTCCCTCACTAGGTAGTTTCTGAGACAGTCTATTTACAGTCCACTGTCCTAAAGTCCAGGATCCTTGTCCTCTTGTGGTCTGCCTCTGCTCCCATCTTAACGTTATACCACACTGTACGGTGATCACTGGCACCTAGGGGACTGCCCACTGGGATGTCTGCAATGCTGTCTCTGTTGAAAACACCAAGTCCAGCACTGCCCCATCCCTAGTGGGTTCATTGACTAGCTACCTGAGAAAAGCCCCTTGCAGGGACTCAAGGATGGCCCTGCTCCTTGCTGAGGCTGCAACTGGAAGGCACCAATCCTCATCTGGCAGACTGAAGCTCCCAGCTAGCAGCACTTCTCCCTTCTTTGCCATCCTGTTGATGACCGTCCCTAACAGCTTTATCTAACTTCTCTCCCTGTATGGATAGCAGCCACAGCTCTAGTCTCCAGGATGCACAAGCCACAGAGCAGGCAGCTACAAAGTATAAAAACAGTGCCAAAAAGGCAAGGAAGTACTCACAGAAAGGCAGAAAGGCTCGGCAACTCATCACTGTTCACAGCAAAAGTAGTTCCAGCCATGATGCATCAGGATATCAAGGTAACAAACTTTATTCTCTAACTAGCTGCAAGATGTGATAGCCTCCCCATGCTCCAAACATGCCATGGGTGTGGGGAGGGGTATCTATCTTGCTGCTAGATGGAAGAATAAAGTTTGTTACCTATCCTGATGTATCATGGCTGGAATTACTTTTACTGTGAACATTGATGAGTTACCAAGTCTTTCTGCCTTTCTGTCTCAAGGATGACTTACAGCACATACAGCCTTCCTCTTCCTCCTAATGCCACTGTATTTCCATAGCCTTGAATCTCTCCCTCAGATATAGCACAACCTCTCCTCCCTTCCCTGTCTCTCCTGAACAGAGAGTAGCCTGCTATGGCCATATCCCAGTCATGACTGTCAGTGCACCATGAGTCTGTTATGATCACCAAATGCAGGCTAGCCTCCTCCATGATGGCCTCCAAGTCCAGAATGTTATTTCCCAGACTTGCTTTCTACCACCCTCCTGCCTGTTCTGCTCACTGAAGCTCCCCCTGGCCCTCCTCTCCTCTTGCTACCCTCTATGTTTGCTGTCTTTTTACTCCTCTTTTCTTGCATTCTGGATTTATACACCCCTTATCCTCTGCCTTGTCCCCACCCCTTTCTGCTTGAGCCCCTGTCCTGGGAAAGCTTCCTCCCTTCAGGCCCTCCCTCTTTGTTGATTCATCATGGGGGGGGGTAATGTTTGCCTCCCTTGGTATTGCAGCCTCCCCCCGACTAGTTTAATTGCTCATCCAAGTAACATTTAACCTCCCACTAAGGACTGTGGCCTCCCCTTTTGGAAGGATGCAGGCCATCTCTCTTATTGATGCCCATAACCTCCGAGGCTTGCCCCCCACTCCCCAGTTTGCAGCCGAATTCCTCCTTCTTGCACCATGCCTTCAACTAATTGTTAAGAGCCCTAGTGCAGAGTGTGCAGACTGCCCTTTCTTCTCCACGGACATGCACAGATAACACCTTGGTAAACACCACTGTGCATGCTGGCTGCTTAAGGTTCCTTCTCAGCTTTCTGTAATTACCCTGCACTGCCCCAACCCATCTCTTGCTGGGTCATTTTTCCCCAGGTGGACAATGACATCTAGCTCCCTCTGATTTCTGGATTTGTTCCCCATCCCTCCAAGTTGAAGCAGCAGGGAGGCACTTCACTGCCCTCTTTTTCCACCTCTTGCTCCCAAGTCTAGCTCCCTAACAATAGAGTCCCCCACTAGCAGCTGCTTCCTCCTTGGTTTGGGGCCTTTTCCTCCCTCCTTGAGGCCTCCCCTTCTGAGGACTCCCACTTCTTCCCTTCTCACTGCTGTGGGTGCCTCCTGCTGGCTGTCCCATTTCAACAGTACAACAAAGGAATTTTGCAGTGGTATAGGCTGAGGAGTGTTAACAAAACAAGCATAACAGAACAACATTAAACACTTCATTAAGCCTTTTTTGTTTGTCATAACAAAGTACAGTGTCGTCATATCATAAGGATTATTAAATTAGGTCTAGATATGGTTATGTTGTATCACATTATATTATGTCTCAGTGCTATTTCAATATGAGGGTACCACGTCAATATGCTGCTGCAAGAATAGCATGGCAAGAGCCATGCTGGGCAAATTGTAAAACAATTTAGAGCGACAGGGGTATAATAGGCATAGTGAATTATCACTACCCCTGTCGCTGTACGGAGAGATGGGGAAGAGATCAAGCAGCTGTAGGTGTGGTACCTGGCTGAGCTGTTCCCGTGGTGGAATAGCTAAGGCACTAGTACTTGCAGCAGAAGAGACCTGGGGACCAGGGTTTGGTTCCCTGTCTCCTGATATTAGACTTTTTGTTTGCTAATAAAGAAATTTCCTCCCTCCTTCCCGAGTTTCTCCCCATCCCCAAGGTCCACACCCTCTCTGAGTTGATTATATTAATTCTGGGTGGTGTGGGGGGTGAAGCCCCCATGTTGGGGGGTATGGGGGGTAGAGCCCCCCAGAAAACTAAAAAGTTCTCATGTTGATCCTATTCTTTTTGATATTGTGTCGGCATTTTGTGCCAGTCTGTATTTTGACTGACATTTTATTTGATTGTGGCATTTTGTTTTCGACATTGTTTGCCACGCTGTTTTTGTCTGTGGCTTTATGATCCTTGCCCATTATAAGCTTACTTTGGAGAAGAGGAACTAATGAAGACCAGCTCTGAAGGTTGGGAAGGACAGATAATTGGAGAAAAGGGGCCCAAGTATATGTATAGGTGTCCATCATGCCCAGACGCAGGTGTGAAAGGCACTTTAAGGAAGCTAATTTTCCCATGGCTTGGAGCCATTCACTCATTGAGGGTATGGTAGTTGATCTCCACCTCTGAAAGAGAAGGCATTTGGCAGCTATAGTGGCATTTATGAGCCATGTCAGGTAAGGGTGGTTATGGGGTTCATAAGGCCCAGCAGTGCCAGAGGGGTGTCAAGCACAAAATCATGGGGACAGATTTGTCTGCAGTATGTTAGGATGGTGTCCCGATAGTTAGCTGGGAGTGGGCATGACCACGGACTATGGGAGAGGGAGCCTCCTTGAGTTGCAGTGCCAGCACCTGTCCCATGGGCAAATGCCCATGGCTATACCTCTCAACCACCTGCAGTGCAAATCAGGGAAAGGGCTTCAAAAAATCAGGGACAAATTACCAAAAATCACAGAAACATAGAAACACAGAATTTGTCGGCAGAAAAGGATGGCTTGGCCCACCCAGTCTGCAGACCCTAACTGGTCACTGACAACCTTCCCTCCTCCCTTCCCATTTACTAATATTCCCATGTGTCTATCCCATGCATGCTTGAAGACCCCTAATATTTTCTCCTACATAGAAACATAGAATTTGATGGCAGATAAGGACTGATAGGCCCATCCAGTCTGCCCTTTTTCCCTACCTACTAAAAATGCTGGAAATCCTACTTTATTTTTGGTTTTACCTCTGTTGAATCGCTAGGGTCCCCTTATGTCTGTCCCATGCAGTTTTGAATTCCCTCACCTACTTTGCTCCCACCACCTCTGCTGGAGGCTGTTCCATGCCTCCACCACCCTTTCCATGAAGAAGTACTTTCTCATGTTGCACGTTAGTCTACTCCCCTCCAGTCTCATGTCATGCCCTCTTGTTCTAGGGCATCCTCTTTTCTAAACAATGTTGCCCTCCTGTACCTTATTTATTCCCTTTAGATATTTGAAGGTCTCTATCATGTCTCCTTTCTTTCTCCTCTCCTCCAGGGTATGCATATTGAACTACTCCAGTCTTTCCTCATATGACTTTTGGTGCAGGCTCTGCAACATTTTTGTTGCCCTTCTTTGAACTGCCTGTACGCTGTCTGTGTCCTTTCAGAGATGCAGTCTCCAGAACTGAACATAGTACTCCAAATGAGGTCTCACCAATGATTTGTTCAGTGGCATCACCACCTCTTTTCTTTTGCTGGTAATACCTCTCCCTATGCACCCCAACATCCCAGTGGCTCTCCCTACCGCCTTGGCACATTGTTTGGCCACCTTTAAATTGTTAGATATGATCACCCCCAGATCTCTTTCCTGTTTGGTGACAGTTAATATCTCTGTACCCATCATATAATCCCCTCCTGGGTTCCTGCACCCCAAGTGCATGATTTTGCACTTTTTCGCATTGCACTACTTCTGCTGACACTTTATTTCAGGCTCATATCCATCCTGACTACTCCCCCAGCTTCATTGCATGCTATCTGGCTCTGGTGCTCTTCCTCATTAGAAAGTGATCCCCATTCACCCCCATGTGGTACTTGTAGGTTTCTATCATCTTTGTTCTTACTCTTCTGTCTTCCAGGGGATATGTGTTGAGATCTCTCAGTCTCTCCTCATAGCTGTTGGTTCAACCCATGTACCATTTAGTTGTACTCCTCTGGACTGCTTCCACCCTGTTCATGTCCTTTCTGTGGTGTGACCTCCAGAACTGGACACAGTATTGCAGGTGGGGTCTCTCACTGGACAGAGGTATAGTGGCTACAGCATCTCCCTCCTTCGGATGACGATACCTGTCTTTATGCATCTCAGCATCCCACTGGCCCTACTCACTGCTTTGTCACACTGCCCTGCTACTATGAGGTCATCATATATAATAACCCCAAGGTTCCTGCTTAGTGACTGACAGTACCCCCACCCTTTACTCATTTCCTGGGTTCTTATGCCCTAAGTGCATAATGTTGCACTTTTTGGCACTGAACCCCAAATGGTCACTTGTACCTAGAGGACTGTCCACTGTGACAACTGCAGTGCTATCCCTGTTATAAGTACTAGGTCCAGCACTGTCCCATCCCTAGTGTGTCTATTGACTAGCTGTCTATGAAAGGCCCCTTGCAGGGAGTCAAGTATGGTCCTGCTGCTTACTAAAGCTGTAGTTTGAAGGCTCCAATCCACATCAGGTAGCTAGAAGTCACCAACTAGTGGCACTTTCCCGTTGTTTACCATCCTCCCCAAGTGCATTATCTGACTTCTTTCCCTGTGCTGGACATCAGTATACCACCCCTATGTGGATAGTGGCCCCAGTGCCTGTCTCCAGGATGACCCAGAACACCTTCAGTCCTTCCTTTTCTTCCAGGTGCCCCTATACTTCCACAGCCTTGATTCCCTCCCTCACATGTAGTGTGACCCCTTCTCCCTTCCCTATCTCTCCTGAACAGAGAGCAGCCTGGTATGAGCTTATCCCAGTCATGACTCTCAATGCACTATGAGTCTGTTATGGCCCCCTGAATCCTGGCTAGCCTTCTCCATGATGGCCTCCAGATCAGGAAATTTTTTATGAGGCTCCTTGCATTGGTGCATATGGCTCTCCTTGCTTCCCCCCACCTTCCTACCTGCTTTTTCCCTCCCCTCTAGCATAAACTGTTTCCTGAAGCTCCCCCGACCCTCCACTTAGAAACATAGAAACATAGACTTTGACGGCAGATAAGGACTGCTTGGCCCATCTAGTCTGCCCATTTCCCTACCTACAGGATAGGCCGTAGATCCTAGTTAACCAACAGCCTATTTCTTCCTACCCCCCACAAGAATTGCCTTATGTCTGTCCCATGCATTCTTGAATTCTCCCACAGTTTTAGACCCCACAACCTCCTCAGGAAGGCTGTTCCATGCATCCACTACCCTCTCTGTGAAATAATACTTTCTCACATTGCCCCTGAACCGCCCTCCTTCTATCTTTAAATTGTGTCCCCTTGTTCTTGCAAGTCTCTTTTTTCTGAAAGATGCTACCCTCTTGGACTTTGTTGATTCCACTGAGGTACTTAAAAGTTTCTATCATGTCCTCCCTCTCCCTTCTTTCCTCAAGGGTATACATATTAAGCTCCTTTAGTCTCTCCTCATACGGCTTCTCTTGTAGACCCTGCACCATTTTAGTTGCCCTCCTCTGGACTACCTCTATCCTGTCTATGTCCTTGCGGAAATGGGGTCTCCAGAGCTGGACATAGTACTCCAGATGGGGTCTCACCAACTGTCTGTACAGAGGGATAACAACTTCCTGTTTTCTGCTTGTTCACTTGTGCACTTCCCTTGTTCCCTCTCAATCTGTCTTCTTAACTCCTCTCTTCTTGCTATCCTGATATATGCCCCCTTTGCCCTATGACTTGTCACCACTCCGTCTTCCTGCATCCCTGCTCTGGGGGGAGCTTCTGCCCCTTGGGCCTTCCCTCTGTGCTGCTTCATCATCTGGGGGAGGAAAAATCAGTAGTAAATCTTAAAAAAATGGTACTTTGGGCTCAAGAAGCCTCCTGCAATGTGTTGCTCACTATGATGACCCTTTGCTGATAGAGAACCTGACTGTAACACTTAAGTCTGCCATTATTTTATGCTTTAAATCACTACACTTCAGTGACAGGAATGTCCATTTTAGGAGGGACAGAGAAAATTTTGATGCAAAATTAGGGACATCCCTGAAAATCAGGGAGAGTTGTGGTGTGTCCATGGCCTTAAGTGCCTGTGGTGTTCAGTACCAGTGGTGCAGAATTTTCAGTTGAATTATCTGGGCT
This sequence comes from Neoceratodus forsteri, assembly GCA_016271365.2. Classification (NCBI taxonomy): domain Eukaryota; kingdom Metazoa; phylum Chordata; order Ceratodontiformes; family Ceratodontidae; genus Neoceratodus; species Neoceratodus forsteri. Next base: position 430,896,745 of record CM057452.1, read on the forward strand.
TTAGTGTCCCAACAGAAGGCATGAGCTTGGTACCAGCAGGCCTGCCATTGCTGGTCTGAGATCTGAATTTGCAGTTCCTCTTGCTACTTAGCCTTGGTGGATGTGGTTGTGGTTGTGTGAGGTGCTGCATCTATCATGGCTTTATAGATGCTGCCTGCTATGCCTCTGGGCATTTTGAGCAATTTCTTGAAAATATATTTTGTCTTCAGAGTCTATTTATCCCTTAGTAATGGGGCTAGCAAGGCCCTCAGCTACAGGTACTTCAGAAGTCCTGTCTTGGTACTTTATATAAGTTAGCAAGCTTGATGAAGAAGTAAAGTTAAAGACATGTCTAGTGGACATACTGTACATGCTGAACATACTGCACTCCTGCCTCTTTCCAACCCCTCCAGTATATAGTACGCTTATCAATTTTAAACAGTTCATTTTTTCACAAGGGGGTAAGGACTGTGGGTTGGGTCACAGGTTGAGAATCTTAGTTACCTGGATCCAGTATTGGGAGGAAATACGAACAGTCAGGTGGTCCCTTCACACAGTGGGCTTTTATGTTTAGAATATACCTCTTGGGTTTGGAGCCTTAAGTACCTTTCCCTCTGCGGATACCCACTGTGGGCTAATATGTTGTGGGGGATAGAAATCACTTTGTGATACTTGCTGTAATTAATGCCATATGATAGTATTTGAAATGGGGGAGTCACCAGCCTACACTAGACCAGTATTTAGCAATTTGGCTCAGCTGAAGTGGGGAGGTTTGCCTTCCCAGAGGAAATTTTACACCAGTGCCTTCAGTTTAGCAAACCATCAATCCGAGATACAGGTAGTTATGGGTAAGTGGGAGAGGACATGGAGCAATTTGGTGGCCAAGATAATTTAAATTGCAGCAATTTTACTGGTAAGTAACAGATTGAGGACCCTCCATCTGTTAAATTCTATGCAGAAAGATTCCAATAGTCAGGATAGATTAGCCTTAAAATGTACCTGGATTTGGGGTGTTAGTCTAATTCTAGGGTATTTAATATCTTTGATAGCCCAGTGCCACTGAACCCACTGTAATATCTGCTGGGTGCAAAGGTCATTCAGACAGAGTATTTCAGACTTGCTGTGGTTGCTGCTTAGATTAGAAACACAGAAAATGGTATTTAAAAAGTGTTGGAGCAAGGTAATGGCCTTGGGTATGTGGCGGAATCGTGCCTTGTAATATTTCTGTGTTTTTATAATTAATATTCTCTTTGTTATATGGAGATGGTCAAGCCTGTTTTTTTACTGTAACTTCTGTTGGCCTGGAATATTGCTGGATTTTTTTTCTGCATCTAAGTTCAAGGACAGAGGCTCTGCCAGTTTGAGTTGGTTCTTTGTTTTCAGAAAGCTGTGCTTGGATGAGGCAGCTTCAGTTTACTGGGGGATAGTTAAAAAGCTATCAGCTGAGCCATTAAAGTCTGTTGGGGAAATAGCTGACAAAGGCCTTGGGCCAGCTGTCTCAGCAGGGAGTGGTGCCTTAGTGTCTTAACCACAGACTAGCAGAAAGAACTGTTTTTCTTTTGTCCTAACCTGAGAAGGGGGTAGAGAACCTTCCAGCAGTTGACTTTTTAAATCACAACATAGAGAGCTGGGTGGTTCTTTGCAGCCATGTGACAAAGGCCAGCCAATCACAGTAGTGCAATCCAGAGGCAGCGCTTTTGAACTTACCTTATAAAGCCCAAGAAAGGCTTGATGAAATCAGTTCTGTTTGTGATGAGGAACTGATCACATGGGACACCTGTTTTGAATTCCATCACCAGACAGGTAACAAGGACATTTTACTTTACTGGTCTCTAGCTGTGTTCAGCTGCAACTGGAACACAAGGTAGAAACTATATGTTAGATTTTGGAAAGTTAAGTGTATATATTTTTTTTTTTTTAATGTTGTCCAACTTTTAATTCTTATATCCTGTAACCAAATCTTTGAATGCTAATTATATGTTAAATTATATTATCTAATAAATATTAGTAAAGCCTTTGGCATAATTTTACAACACCTCTGAAATTGTCTGTTGTGTGTGTAAGCTTGGGAAGGTTTTGTTCAAACAATACCATGTCTGACCTAACGCTTAAAGGCCAAATGCTACCAGGATGAAACAGGAGAAGGAACTCTGTGAGTGAAGGGGAGATATGTGAAGTCTCATGGAGGGGGTCTGTGGGGTTTGAACCGGTCTCTACATTTCTCTGGAAAAGACACATATAGGGTTTATAGGGCACTCCGAAAGCCTATAACCACCTGTGGCTTTTCTTTTTTTGCTGTGCAGTGGCCAAGAGGGTTCTCTCCCAAGAATACAGACTTGAGGCTGTATTTTCACCCCTCATAAAGAGAGAGCGGGAACCCCAGGATCTCTTGGTGGGCACACAGTTGTAAACTCAGCAAACGCCCTGGAAAGACGGAGGGGTTCCAGACCCACACCACACTGACTGCTCTCAGGGGAGTTCACTGTAAGCCCAGGGAACCCTGTCCCACTGGAGTGGGCCTGTGACAGGGTACATTGGCAAGGGCTATCAGAATGGCATCTGCATACAGAGGTGCATGACATTTTTCATTTCCCATGGAAATCCCCTTGAGTTGTGGGTGAGATCTGATAATGAGTATTAGTGGTTTGATTGCCATTAGGAGTAGAAGGGGGGAAGGGAACAGCCCTGATGGGTGCCTCTTTGTATTGGAAGGGGGGACGGGAGATTATTAGTAAGGACTTGAGCAGGGGGATCTTGGTATAAAGTCCTCACCCCAGAAAGAAAGTATGATCCAATCCCATAGTGTGCATCACCTCAAGCAGGTATCCCCACTCCATGGCATAAAATGCTTTCTCAAAATCCGAGGCTGAGTAAGGTTTGAAGTGGCACTCTAGGCAGGAACAATTGGGTAGACTAGGTGGGCCAGGAGGCCCTTATCTGCCATCAATTTCTATGTTTCTATGTTTTTATTGTAAGGGCAGCCACAGGAATGGGGGAGAGGCTGGCCAGGTGATGAAGTTTGATAACTGTTTGCAGGTGGTCTGAACTCATTCTACCTGTTATGAATCCTGCCTGGGAGGGATGTATGAGGTTGGGGAGGATCGCCTTCAACTGGGTAGCTAGGACCCTGGCTAAGATTTTGGCTTCTGCATTCAAAAGGGATATAGACCAGTAGCTGGTAAGCTGGGTAGTGTCTTTGGCCTTTTCAGGTAAGATAGTTATTACTGCCTCTTTCATGGTAGGGGAGAAGCTGTTGGGAGAGGGACTCTTGAAAGGTATGAAGTAGGAGGTGGGAGAGGGCCTCCACCAGGTGTGGTAAGAGTCTATGCAGAACCCGATGCTCCCAGGTGACTGGTTTCTATTCATATACATGATGGTCTGTTTCATCTCCCCTAGGGAAAGGGGCCTCTAAATGCTTACCTTCCATGGGTGACAGGCATGGCAGTTCCAAAGATTGGAGGAATTCCACAGTCTGCTGTCTAGAGGGGGAGAGGGATAGGAGTACAATTTAGGATAGAAGTCTTGCATGACTGTATTAGGTACTTTAAGTTTAGTGTGCAGGTGGCTAGTACACTTCCTGAGCACTGGAATATATCTTTCTGCCTGTATTTTCTGCAGGTGGTAGGTAAGGATTTTGCTTGAACATTCTGCACCCACCCAGAGCTTATTGTGCATACAGAACAGAGCCAGCTTGGCCTTCCTGGAGTATAAGGAATGTAGCCGAATGTGTAACCATATGACTTCAGAACAGTCTGACCGGGCGTTCACTTTGAGGGCATCCTCTGCAGAACTTCCAGAACTTATGGAGTATGTAGAAGAGAACCAGCCTGGCCTTCCTAGAGTATAAGGAATGTAGCTGGGTGCATAACCCCATGACTTTAGAAGGGTCTGACTAGGAATTCACTTTGAGGGCATTTTCTGCAGACTTTAGTTTAATTTTCTAGTTATTTTGCCTCCACCTTCCTATCTTCCCATCTGTGGGCTGCGAAGTTAATAATGCGATCCCTAAGATGTGCTTTTGATGCAACCCATAGTACTGCCTGGATTACTCCATCATTTTCATTTGAGTGTACATATTCGTGAAGTTCCCTTTCCACCCATGGGATGAAGCCTGGATCCTTCAGAAGTAGCGGATCCCATCTCCATGTGGATGATGTGGTAACAGAGGGCCACACAGAACATGGAGAGGGAGTGGTGTATGCTCTGATATCACTATTGGGTGGATAGTGACATCAATCACTAGTTGGGTTACCTGTGGAAAAGTAAGCAAAAGATCAATACTACTAAAGGATTGATGCACTGAGGCAAAATAGGTATAGTCACTAATGGTGAGGTGCATCAGCCTCCACAAGTCAGTAATAGCATGTTCTTGTGTAAGGCTTTTAAGGGGCTCTGCCACTCTCTGGTGAGGTTCTAGTTTGTCACAGAACTTGTTTATAAGGTCATTGAGCATTAGATTAAAATTCCTACTGCAAACTTATGGGGAACCGAGGGTGTTAAAGCTGAAAAGGCTGTTATCTACTTCAGTGAAAAAGCTAGGTGCATCCTCATTGGGAGCATATATATATATATATATATATCCCCTACAAATAGGAGTTCCCAAAAAGTATTCCTTGAGCTTGCCTAAATGCTCACTGCCAGGCTGGTGTTCTGCGTTTTAGCAGTTTAAATGTATTGCCAGGGAGTGCTTGTATAGCCTCTGTGTACTGTCTCTTTAAGAGCTGCCTGGATTGCAGTCATAATTAATCTGAGAGGGAGCTCTGTTAGAAGATGTATTTGTTTGCTGATCATTTGTTAGAGTAGTAATAATATTGCAGTTTGTTCTAACCTGCCTTCTTTGCAGCATGGACAGTTCTGTTTACATACTAACATACTAATTGCCAGCAGATTAGGCCTTACGGTCTATCGAGTCTGCTCAAACCTCAGATCCCTAGTTGAGTGCAGAGACCCTCCCCCCACTTGTGTTCCAGAAACCCCTATCATCCATCCCCACCCCCCTGGGCCAGGCCATCATCAGATACATCCACTTTCTGTGTCTGTCCCACCCACTCTTGAAGCCCTCCACTGTGGATCTCTGAGCCAGCTCGCCAGGCAGTGCATTCCAAGGGTCCACAACCATCTCAGTGAAAAACCTCCTCCTCTTTCTCCCCCTCACCCTTCCACCTTCCAACTTCAAACCATGCCCTCTGGTGATACCTCCCTGCTTTAGTCTAAAGATCCCCTCCATGTTTACCCTATTTATTTCCTTGAGGTACTTAAAGAACTCAATCATGTCTCCCCCGTCTCTCCTCTCCGCCAATGAAAACAGGCAGAGCTACTCAAGTCTGTCCTCATACGTCAAAGCCCCTAGTCCTCGTATCATCTTAGTTGCCCTCCTCTGTACCCTCTCCAGGAGCTGTATGTCCCTCTTCAAGTGTAGTCTCCAGAACTTTACACAGTACTCAAGGTTTGGTTTAACCAGTCCATTGTACAGCGGCAGAATCACTTCCCTGCTCCTAGAGGTGATCCTCTTTACGATGCATCCCAACATCCTGTTTGCCTTGCTAGCTGCTCTCCTGCACTGCTCAGAGTTATTCATACATGCATTCACTATGACCCCTAGGTCTTTTTCCCCTGTTGAGGCCTCCAGTGCCTCCCCTCCCAGGGTGTACCTGTGTTTCAGGTTTTCCCGCCCAAGATGTAACACCTTGCACTTGGTGATATTGAAATTTAATTTCCATGTGTGAGCCCAACTTTCCAGGGTGTCCAGGTCCCCTTGCAGGGCCAACCTCTCCTCTTCCCCCTCAACTACTGCTCCCATCTAGTAGTCATCAGCGAAGAGACTCATTTCACACCCTATACCCTCCCTGATGTCCGATATGTATGCATTAAACAGGATTGGACCTAGGACCGAGCCATGTGATACCCCACTACCGACCTCTGTAGGGTTCGAGAGCTCCCCACTGACCACTACTCTCTGGGTGCATCCAGCTAGCCAGTTTTCAATCCATCTGACCATCAAAGGGCCTACTCCCAACCCCGTCAGTTTCTCCAACAGACCATTGTGGGGGACAGAGTCAAACGCCTTGCTGAAGTCCAAGAATAATACATCCTCAGGCGTTCCCCATCCAGTTCTGATGTTACCCATTCGTAGAACTCCACAAGATTGGTTTGACATGATCTACCTGGCACAAACCCATGTTGCCGACTATCCAGACCTCCCACCTCCTCCAAGTACATCCCCAATCATTCCTTTAGTATACTCTCCATTAATTTTCCCACCACTGAGGTCAAACTGATGGGTCTATAGTTACCTGGTACTTCCCTCGACCCCCCTTTATAGATTGGCACCACATGTGCCTCTCACCAATCCCTAGGTACCCTCCCTGTCTCAAGCGACCTGTTGAAGAGCTCCACCAGGGGTGCAGCCAGTATGTCTGCCAATTCCCATAGTACTCTCAGATGAATGCAATCCGGCCGAGGAGATTTATCTTTCTTTAGGGCCTTGAGGGCTAACCACACCCTTTCGGTGGAGATAGCATCATCCATCCCCTCCACCTTACTGGCCTTTTTATCCTTATCCTGATGTGACACCCTGGGGTACCTCTCCTTCCTCTTGCTCCATTTCTGTTGCTCCTGATCCCTCACTAGCTTCTATCCCCATCATGCCTTGCTTTGTAGATATCCCATCCCCTCCCTAGTGAACACAGAGGCGAGTACTCATTTAATACCTCTGCCTGGTCCCTCGCCTCTTCCACCCACCCTCCTTCTGATCTCAATCTGCTGAGATGGCCTTAGTTTTCTCCGCTCCCCAATGTACGGAAGAACCCCTTTTCCCTCCATGTATCCCTTGTGCCAGCCGCTGCTCTTGCTGGACTTTGCCCCCCTCACCATCCGGTGACTTTTCTAGATGCAAGATGGTACATTTCCTTTTCCTATCCCTCTTGTTGTTTTATATTTTTGTAGGCAGCCTTCTTTTCTCTGACTGCTACCTGAGATGTCACTGGACCACCAGGCGTGGTTTTATGTGACCTTGCTTAACTCCCCGCCACGTTTCACCTTAGCGCAGGTCCTGACTTACCTCATCAGAGTCCCGTTTATGACCTCCCATCTCTTTTCCACATTTGTCACTGATGTAATCCCCTTCAAGTGATCCTTGAGAATATTTCCCATGCCCACAAAGTCTGCCACCTGAAGTCCACTGCCAGTGTCCTAAATCTCTCCCCCCTCCCCCCATGCTTATTTGAAACCAGACAGTATTGTGGTCATTCCCAGTCAGGGGATCCTTTACAACCAGGTCCTTTACCAGATCCCCATCTGCCAGAACCATGTCCAGGACATGCCCCTCCCTTGTGGGCTCTATCACATGCTGTGTTAAGAACACATCCTGGAAGCCGTCCAGCAGCTTCTGCTCCTTGGACACCTTAGAGGACATGGTTCCCCAGTTTGTACCTGGCATATTAAGGTCCCCCATCAACACCACTCCTTTCCCTTTTGGTCCACACTGGGCAATGATGTTGTCCAGCAAACCAGCCTCCAGAACATCACCCATCCCGGGGGGCCTATATACTACACCCAGCTTGACCTTACCTCCTTCTAGGGTTCATAAGGTGACCCATAAGGCCTCCACATTTCCCTCTGACTCTTCTACACTAGCAATTTCTATGTCATCTCTAATGAACATAGCCACTCTCCCCCTCTGCCCTCCTTTCTATCCTTCTTAAGCATAGTGTGCCCCCAGACGTTTAGGCCCACGTTTCCATGATCGCTGCCACATCCACCCCCCCCTCGAACAGCATGGCCTGGAACCTGGCAACTTGTTTCCCAAGCTCCTGCATTTACTAACACTACCCCCTTATCCCTCATCCCTTTAGTCGAACCCACCGAGGTTCCTTATATTTCCATCCTCCTCTGCTCCTCCTGAAACCTCCCTCCCAGTCTGTTTCTCCCCTTGGGTTTGAAGGCTACTCCTCATCTGGAGGAGAGGCTTCTGTTCAGCCCCTCCCTTATCCCTCCCTCACAAGTTTAAACCCACCTTCTTAAATGTAGTCAGCCATCTCCTGTTTTAGGATTTCCTTCCCTAACGGGCAAGATGAAGCCTGTCCTTGGCATACAGTCCCTTATCCTCCCAAACTCCTTTCCGTTCCCTAACACCCCAAACCACTCTCTTCACCCCACTTCCTGAGCCAGTCATTAACCTCTGTGATCTTCATTTTTTTCTCCACTGAGGCCTTTGGTTCTGAGTATCTTCCAAAGAAAATGTTGCATCCATTATCCCAACAGACTCTGGCAAGTTCTTGGAACCTTGCTTGATTTCAAAATGCTATTTCCTTTAGATCGTTAGTTCCCAAATGCACCAGGAAATCTGGTTTCCCTCCACAATCCCTAACCAGTTCATACACCATGAACTTTGCTCTGTGCACTGTCAGCCCTGAGATACTCACTACCTTCACCTGGCTATGGCATCCACCCCCCCGTCCCTCCCACTGGATACCCCTAATCATCGAGTCTTCCAATAACAGAACTTTAACACCGCCATCATCCTTATGGTTACCTCCACTATGCACTCTCAACCCCCATGCCCCCTTATTCGTGATCTCAATTCCATGGAGTCTTCCTGCCTTATTAGAAACCCCTTGTCACCCTCTCCTTTCTGCCTCCCTTGTTATTTTGCTCACTTAACTCAGACCCCCTCGAATAGGTGTCCCCTTTAACCCTCTCTTATCCAAGCCATTTATCCTGGCCCTGATGGTTTCCCCTTTCCCCACACCGCCATCCTCCCCCCCTTGTACTCCTACCTCCAGAGGCTCTCTGTGGGTCCCCTTTACCTAGGGCCCCATCCTTGGTACAGACCCCCCTGCTGAAGGGGGCCCCTCCCCCACCTCCTTGTCTCCCAGTTTCTCCCAGTCATGCTCTCCTCCTCATGTCTGCAATATGTTGCATCTCCCATCTGCTTAACATTTATGTTTCCTTCTCCCTCTGGGACTATTTCTCATCCTTTCCATTGCCGGTCTGTGATGCCCTATGGGTATCCGACTCCCTCCCCCCAGCCTCTGTATCAGTTTCCTCATTTCCACCAACCCCTTCCTCCCCCTCTAGGTTGCTTAGTAGCTCAAATTTATTGTAACACTCTATGCCAGCCTCCATCAAGTAACCTGAGTTTCCCCCGACTGCCCCTCTAAACTGCCCCTCTTCCTCCCCTCTTGCCCTGTTCTCCTTAGGAGTTCCCTTCCCACAGTCTGCTATTTTAGACTTCCCACAACAGCCCCTCCCTTCTCACTGTCTGCTCTTCTAGGCTTCCCCACAACAGCCCCTCCTGACTCTTCCCCCTCCACTCTCTTTATATTCGGAATGTTTACCCTGTACGTTTTCCCCTTAATGTCAACATCCCTATCTAAGGGTCCTCTGTCTCTAATATCCCCCCTCCTGCTTACTGTAACATAACGGCCTGTAATTTCTGAGCGTTGCCCCAGACTACCCTCAGCTCCACCCTTCTGCTGCCCATATCCACACTCCTTATCCTTGAACACCCCTCCCAACTCCCCCAGTTTACTCCTTAACTAATATACTTCACTCCTGATACAAGATAGCTGTCTACAGAGTGGGCAGCCTCCCTCTCTCCAGGCCCAATTGAGAATTATTGCCATCCCACAGCCTGTACAGCCTACAACCCTTCCAAAGATGCCTGCCATGGTGGAATGTGGCCACCCTGTTTGTCCCTCTCTGTTCATAATGGCACACACCCCTTTTCTCAGTCCCTTCCCCCTGGAATACAGTCTATCTCTATACTGACTGCAGTTATTTACGAACCCAATTTCAACCCCACCAATAAAGTTCCCAAGTCTCACAAACACATACAGTCCAGTGTGTGTCCAGTCCCACTAACAGTGTGTGTATGCAGACATCAGGTACCGTATGATGTCACAGGCCCACCAGTTCCTGTTGCTTCAAATTTCAGTCACAAAAATGCACAGCCCTTCAATTCCAACCCCCAGTGGCTTTTCAGTATTTAAGAAAGCCTACAAAACAGGTTGGGTGGGAGGGCTCTACCACCACCAGGCAAACATCACATTTAAATTTCACTCTAATTATCACTGCCAAACAAGTGTTCCCACACCCAGCACACAAGCCCCAATAGTTACAATATCACAGCCCAAGTAGCAATTCTAACTCAAAGTAGTAATTTTTAACACACAGAACTAATTTCAAGTACAAAACTATTCAAATATTTCAGTTAAAACAGAAGATAAAACCAAACCTCTTTCCTGAACAACCTCCTACTTCTGTTCCCAGGTGTTTGTTTCCATCATCTTGGTCCTGGACTGCAGAATGGGCCAATCAGTACATTTGGGACTCTAAAATGGAGCCTGCCTACAGGGGCTTGGTGGTGCCAAAACCTGTAGGAATTGTAGTTTGGGACTTTTGGTGCCTAAAATAACCTGGAGGGGGAGCCCTTGTTGTGACTGACAGACAGATCAGTCAACCAAAACTTTTGGATCTTGGTGAAAGTCCCACACTGCTTGCAGTTTCAGTAACAGCTTGAGATAGTTCGAGCTGCAATCCATAGTGGATTCACACTGGAGAACTGTGGAAAGGCCTGAGTTTGGCCTGTATGCCTGCCTGTTGTTCCTGAGAGGGAACTTGTGTTTTTTTTTTGGACTGAATCCGAATTTGGAGAGCGAATTAAGCCACTAAATTGTGACCAGGATTTAACCTGGAGAAGACCGAAGATTTGCTGAATGCGATCGGCCTGTCAGGACTTCCAGCTACTTCTGAACTCCCAGATTGTGCAGAGACTCTGTAATTATACCCGGAGAGCCATTTGCCTGGTACAGTGGAATTTCCTTACATGTGAATGTGTTGTGTTCTTATAGTGGGCCGTGATTTGATTCCCCACTGTGTGTCTGAACTGTGTTTTGCTTGCTGGAGACTGTATCTAGCTCCATGGACTGAATCCATATCCATTTCCATTTGCCTGGGCCCTGCTACACTGGCCCAGCAGAATACTTGCTACGCAGAGAAAGTCGTCGACGAGAGACTGGCCTGGGGATCAGCACCCTGCTCAACGCCTTGAACAGGACTGATGCCTCGGTGATTCGTGTGGGCCTTGCTTCTCCGGGCACTCTAACTCAACAGCCAGTAGTCTTGATGTCATCCTGCCTGTGTCCAGTATTGGGTATCGTGAGTAAACATCAGGGTAGCTCCCTGCAACAACAGCTAAATCTAAAATTGTTGTCATTTGATTGTCTTGTTGCCGTTTCTTTCACGAACTGAGCCTTCCGGCTCCGGATTACAAATAGTGTGTGTTGTGCATGTTGCTTTCTTCCATCACAGGGTCCCAACCAGCTGCAACGTTCCTGGCTAGCTCACCATTTTCCTACCTGGGTACCCAGAGTGTATGACTGTGTGGGGACTCTGAACTGCATGCATAACTGTTTGATTAATATAGCTTTTAAGCAAATCATCCTGATTACATCCCCTCCCTTGTTCAAGTCCCCTGAATAAATCAGATTTACCTTTGTTTGCATTTAACCTGACTGTGGTTCCAGGTTGTGCCAAAAGTATTGTACTGTTGCTATTTGCTGTGCTTAAACTTGTTTTACAGGGGGACCCCAGGGTCAAGCTAGAGAAACCAGCCTTGGTGGTAAGTGCAAACAGTGTGGGTAATTGCCTGGTGAATAAGGGTCATTGTGAAAGTAATTATTGTATATTGTTCAAGCCACGAGAAGGGAAAGTGGGGGGGTTACAGTGTAACGGAGGGCTGTGCCCAGGTTAGCTTGACCACTAACAATCCTGACCTCTGGCTGGAGGCACCCGTTTCATTACCCAGGCCCCTTAACCTGCTACTAGCCAAGCAGGCGGGGGTAGTAGCCCTTGGGATAGCACCACCTAGGGGTTACATGCATTATTTTTATTTATTTATTTATTTAAAATCTTGGAATTACGACCTTCGACTCAGAGACTCATTTCCAAAGGCTCCACGTCAATACACAATACAGACATAGGTAAATACAATAGACAGTACGATACAATATACAATGCCAGGGCAGTTTGATGACAAGGTTGCAGCATGAAACAGTATACTGAGATGTCTAATCCAGAGTTGAGGCTGTAGGCTATGGGCAACACAGTAAACAGTATGATACAGGGTACAGTGCCAGGGCACTTTGACTTCTGGTTACAGCACAACCATTTTACAAGGATGTCCTGACCAGTTTACAAGGATGTCCAATACATTGTTGTGGCTGTTGACAGTGCATAGGATAAATCTAACAGTAAGAGGTCAGTTAGTGGCCAGAGAGTGAATCGGGGGACAGTGTACATGCCTACTGTGCCTGGCTGGAGCTGAGTAAACTGGGTAAGTTAGAGGAGGCAGGTAGCCAGGTATTAAGAAGTATGATGGGACTTTCAGGGGCTAGATACCTTACCCGTGACTCATCTACCTTCCTTATTTGCTTTTGAGGACAGAAGTACCAATGGAGACCCTTATGAAATAGGATGGAGGATCCCCTTCTAGGTGTGGGAGACGCACTATAGATTTCTACGCCTACTCATTCAAGCTCTAGTTTGCTTGTTTCTTTGTGTATAAGCTTGATCTCTGGAATAAATGCCACTTTGGCTTGGAGCTTTTTGAGGTGAAACAACAGAACCTGCCTCCACTTGGCAGGAGAGTTCAGGTCTTGGACATTCCATGAAATGAATGTCATGTCTGTCATACAGTAGTGATTTACATCCAGTCACCATATGTTGAGATTGCCCACCTCCCCAGGAATCAATGCTGGTTGCAGTTTCAGCCCCTGAGTGTCCTATCCTTGGACTCAGCAAAAGCAACACTTTTAACAGTATTAAAAGTTTCTATCATCATACTATCTGTTCGCAGTTTAGCTTTTAGACTTTTGAGTAAATACCAATACGCAACATTAGAAGCAGCAAGCTCAGCTAGGGTCAACAACAGAAACCATTCCCACCTTTCAATATTTAGGATTAGTCTGGATGGTAAGAGCTTTGGTCGAGAAACACATCCCTGAAATTTGCAAGTAGCCACAGATATAAGTTGCCTAAGCAAATAAGGCAGGTCTGTTGCGTGGAAGTCTGGCCCCTCACCTGAAAATAAACTGTCATATAATCTTATACTACAGATTCCTGTGATGAAATTGTACTTTTATAGAACCACATGCAATTTGCCAACCTATGTATAACATTTAACAAGGAACTTGAGGCATTGCATGATTTCTCCTGTGCAATAATATGAAAATAATGGTAATATATCTCAGTGGTTGGCCAGTGTGCACTGTAGTTGTAATCCAAACTGCATAATCCAAATCGATTTCTGAAGGAAGCGTGACTGGGGTTGAGCACAGCTCTGTGGTGCAGTGACAAATGGCCTACCTGTCTGAAACTTCAAGGCATGGCCATGGGCTGCAGTGGACATTATAGTTGTTCCTGTTGATCCATCAAACAAGTTACTGGGGGTAGCAGCCCACTAGCTGGTAGGATCTGAACAAAATATTCCTTCCCACATAGGCAGGGAGATTAACAGAAATTACCACTGCACATTCAAAGCCCCCACCTCCTCCCTTTTTAGTAGTTTCCTTTTGGGACACTATGTGTGATACCCTATTTGTTAAAATTGAAAATCCCTGAAGGTCTCTTAAATGGGCCACACTAGTTACACATTGCAAACAGCAATCTGAATTCTAGGCAGCCATGAAATAGATATACTTTGTCAATCATACGACTGGCCTCTTTTAGATTTGTGGCCTGAGTCTTCAGTTAATTGATAAAGGGTCCTGATTGCTCCTTGGCAAATAAGAGGAGTGGTAGTTCAATGAGGGCATAACTGGGGCAGTTTAAAACCTCCATTTTGAGCACTGTTACCAGTTAGTATCAGGTTCAGTCCTGTTCTTGAGGTCCAGAGTAGGGGCAGCAGTGTCTCCAGCAGGTGATGCAGTTCTGCTGCATAGGTGCACAGTTTGGGCTCCTCAGAGCTCTGTGGTGTGCTCAAAGGTAGTGGGGTAAGTTTGGGCTGTGGGTGTGTGACTGAAAGATGCTCCCATAGAGAATTTTGACTCTGCTGTTGGGGTGGAGATTTTTTGGCCTTTGAGGTAGTGGCTGCTTGGTTGGAGACAACTCCTTGAGTTTCCATAGAGGGGCAAATTGGCTCCTAATCACTGCTCTTGCTGAACTTTCTGAGGGAGTTTCTCTGTCATTGCTACAGCTTCTGCTACATGGCCAGGAGATAGAAGAGTGAGTGGAGTGGGTGGATGTAGTTTTCTTAGTGGTGATGCCATGGCCCCAGTGACAGAAGGTCGATTGCCATGCCTCCTCATTTGGGACCACCTGGTATGCTGAGGGAGGGCCCTGCAATGCAATTTTTCTTTGAGAGGCAGGGACTGGGGTCATATCTATGCTATAGGTCCCATCATGATTGCACAGTTCTGGTAGATCCATTCCAGGACAGGAACAGAGGATAAATTCTTTGGCCACCGCTGGAAAGTGAAATGAGTGGAATACCCATTTCTTGAATTTCTGAGGATGGCCAGATATCTAAGGTTGTATGGAGTGTTCAGTTTATGTAGCTTGTTCATGCTCAAGTGAAGGCCAACCATTTTCCTGTCAGTGCAGGTGAGAAATTAGGTTAGATTTATGTTGTGTGGCCTTGCCAGTTCAATAGACCACATTCCCTGGCCTACTGCATTATGAGTTCTTTCACTGGTAATCTAAGAAATTTTGCAAAAGTGGATTGAGATCTTTGAACGGGCTTGGTGGGGCCAACTATCAATGTGACCACTTGATCTCAAGTGTCCCATGCCACTGCTGTTTGAGGAGTATTGAGAGTACATTTTGAAGGAAGGTATTGGTGTCTTTATCTTCCACCACCTTCAGAAAGGCCACTTGTCTGAGGTTTTTGCACCAGCTATGATTCTCTAGGTTCTCTACACAATCTCAGAGCTGGCAGATTGTGTAGTCTTGTTCCTGGAGATGGGTAATGCACCTGTCAGTGCCGGCCTCCTGCTTTGCTGCCTGTTGTTCTGTGTGGTGTAGCCTCTGTGAGAGATTAACAATGTCCTCCGTCATCCATTGTGGTGAAGATTTCATGTCACCAATTTATATGAGCAGCTAGGAGAATGTTGTTCTTACCTCTTGTAGGCTGGCTGGATCTACTGGAGAAACTGGTCAAGACAGCATCATTTTCCCATGCGGCCATGGTGGTGATGAGGGCGAAGCTGAGAAACACAACTATCACTGCCATGAGGATCCCAATAAGCAATATGATCACCTGAGCAGATAGCAGGAGAGGTCAGCAATCAGGTTAACCAATTCCCATAGCTGGACAGCAGGGATTTAGCACAGATTGTTTAGGATGCTGCAAGTGATGGGGAGAACTAATAAGATTAGGCTGTCATCCTGCAATGAGGGGGCATGAGGGTGGACTGTCAGTAAAATCTTTCACAACATATCGTCAGTATTTTTTTACAAAGAGAGTGATAAACATGTAGAACTCACTCCCAGCAGATATAGTAAGCAGTGAAACTGTTTGAAACTAGATTAAATATATACATAAAGGAAGGCAACATATGGGAATAGTGCCACTGAAGTAGTGGGGGGGGGGAATCTGATGGGTAATGACCTCTTTGCACCCTTTATACCGCAGTATTAACTATGTACAAACACTGCTGAGTCTCAGCTAGTGCACAGGATATTCTTTACTGTCCCAAATGCATTTACTCAATTTTCAAGCACTTAATTTCATTTTTTGACATTCTGTACACATATCACCTCTGCCCCACAGGCAGTTAAATGCTTGACTTCCTGTGTAAACTCTTTAGTGACCTTTTACTTTCCCTCTCCCATGACACCAAACAAGTGTGCCTCATGTACATAGACCAACCTTGAGGATCTAGGGCCCTCCCACCTTAATTAATTAACTAACAATTGATAACCAGAAAAGGCACACTGAGCTAAGGCTAATTTCCGGGTGTGATCCTGGGGAGAGGTACAGGAATAAAAATACAGTACTGGCAATATGGACACCAAGTGAGTCAGTCAACCCAGTCAGGACGAGGAGAGGGACAGGGAACTGAGCTCACAAATATCGGAAGCTGCGGGGAAAGGACAGTTGGTAATTGTGGGGGACTTCAAACTGCCCAAGGTGGACTGGAGCATACCATCCATGACATGTGCTAGGCATCAGGTGATCCTGGAAGGACTGCAGAGTGGGTTCGTGACTAAGGGCGTCACTGAACCAACAAGAGGTGGCCAGTGACCATCCCATGGTATGGTTCAATTTGGTCACTAGAACTAAATCATCCCATTGCAAGGCAAAAATATGGGACTTCAGAGGAGCTGACTTTGATAAGATGGCCAACAGAGTTGAGCTAGCCCTGGCAAGAAGAAATACAGGTGAGGGGGTACAGGCAAAGTGGATAAGCATTAAGGATGCAATACTTGAAGCAACATCTCATTGTGCTATGGTGGAAAGCAAGAGCAAAAGAAGGAGGAAACCACTTTGGTTCTCAAAAACAGTAGCAGAAAAGGTTAGAGCCAAAAGGCTGGCCTTTGTGAAATATAAGGGAATGCAGCGGGATGAAGATAGGGAGGCATACCAAACTTCCCTACGGGAAGCAGGGAAGGCAGTAAGGCAGGCAAAGGCCCAAACCGAAAAAACACTAGCATGAACCGTAAAAGAAGGGGACAACACTCTCTATAGATACATTAGTGAAAGGAGAAAGTCCAGAGGGGGTATTGCTAAGATCAAAGGGGATAAGGGGGAGCGTGTGGAGGAGGACCATGGAAAAGCATCTATCCTAAATAGATACTTCTGCTCAGTATTTACTGAGGAGAAGGTAGGGCAAGGCCCACAGCTCAGCACCATGGACACAGGGGGGAAGGAGGTGTGCACAAGTCCTTTCACAAAAGAAAGGGTCCTACAAGAGCTCGCTAAGCTCAGGGTGGACAAGGCAATAGGACCTGATGGCATACATCCCAGGGTACAGTACAAGTCACATTAAACTGTTCCACCAATGAGTTGGTTTAGCATTGTTTTTCACAGGTGACAATGCACTGGCAACTCATACTGCATTGTTTTTCAATGCTTAACCCACTCAAGAGCAATCTTTATAAAATGTTTTTGCAACTCATTTGGAATGCATCTACAGTCCAGTCACAGTGCAATACAAATCTGAGTTTTATCTTATAAGAAACTGTTTTTTCAGAGCTTTGTGCTGGATCCAGCAACAGTTATGCAACTCAGTCAGAAATGCTACAGCAACTCATTGAAGGAACAGTTTAATGCGACTTGTACTGTACTAAAGGAGCTAAAGGTGGAACTAACAGAGCAATTATCAGAACTGTTTAGTGAGTCTCTGAGCACAGCAGTGGTCCCAGAAGACCGGAGAAGGGTTCATGTGATCCCACTCCACAAGAGTGGTAGCAAGGAGGAGACAGGGAACTACAGGCCAGTCAGTCTTAGCTCAGTAGTGGGCAAAATTATGGAAGCACTCCTTAAGGAAAGGATAGTGCAACACCTGGAATCCATAGGAGCACAGGACCCAAGACAGTATGTGTTTACAACAGGAAGGTCCTGTCAAACTAATCTCATAGATTTCTTTGACTGGGTAACCAGAGTGGTGGACCAAGAGGGTGCAGTTGATGTCGCCTAGCTTGACTTCAGCAAAGCTTTTGATGCTCTTCCACATAGAAGACTGATTAATAAGCTGGGTAGGCTTGGGGTGGGTCAGAAGTTGGTCAACTGGGTGGCAAACTGGTTGGTGGGCAGAAAACAGGGAGTGGTGGTAAATGATATACAGTCAGAAGCAAGTCACAAGTGAGGTACCTCAGGGATTAGTCCTGGGGCCAGTCCTTTTCAATATCTTCACCAGTGACATTGCAGATGGACTGGAGGGTAAGGTTTGTCTGTTTGCAGATGACACCAAGATTTGCAACAGAGTAGATGATCCAGATGGGGTGGGCAGAATGAGAAGAGATCTGGATAAACTGGTAAAATGGTCTGAAGAGTGGCAACTGGGGTTTAGCGCAAATAAGTGCAAGATCATGCACATAGGGAAGAGAAACCCTGAAGCTACCTATAGGTTTAAGGGGAGTTGCTGGCAATCACAAGGGAAGAAAGAGATTTGGGCATCATCATCACAGATGATCTGAAATCATCCAAGCAGACCACTAAAGCCGTAGGTAAGACAAGAGGAATGTTGGGGTGTATTAGTAGGGATATCACAAGTCATAAGAGGGAGGTAATAATCCCTCTTTACAAGACACTGGTTAGGCCCCATCTGGAGTACTGCATGCAGTACTAGAGGCCGCACCTGCACAAGGACATTAACAAAATGGAGGCAGTCCAAAGAAGGTCAACCAAAATGGTGCAGGGACTGCATCAGAAAACATACGAGGACAGATTAACGGAGCTCAATATGTATACTCTAGAGCAAAGGAGGGATAGAGGTGATATGATTGAAACATTCATACATCTTAAGGGCATTAACAAGGTGAAAGAGTCTAACATGTTTCAATATAAGAAAAATAGCAGGGTAAGAGGACACAGCATGAGATTAGGGGGAGGCCGATTAAGGGGTAATGTGAGAAAGTTCTTTTTCACAGAAAGGGTGGTGGATGCATGGAATGCCTACCTCAAGAAGTGGTAGATGTGACTACAGTGCAGGGCTTCAAACAGACATGGGATAGGCATAAGGGAGCAATACAGATGAGTATGACTAGATAGGCCACTGACAGGGTAAAGGTCTATGGCACATTCATAAGGTAGAAAAAATGGGCAGACTGGATGGGTCTTGCAGTCCTTATCTGCCCGTCAACTTCTATGTGTCTATGTTTCTATGTAAGAGCTGAGGCAATTCTTGATCTGGTGCTCACAAATGGGGAGCATGTACAGGAAATAATGATCAGGGAGTCACTGGGAGGAAGTGACCATTGCACAGTGTGGTTCCAGTTGGATATGGGCAGGGAAAGTATCCCGACTAAGAACAAAATCTTGGATTTCAGGAGGACAGACTCCAGGAAAATGGGCAAAGTGCTAAGGAGCCATCTGGTGGGCATCAGCGCAGATATGGGAGTGGACCAAAGGTGGTCCATCATTAAGGAAGGAATACTTGTTGCCACATATGAGTGTGTTTGGCTCAGGGGTAAGAACACAAGAGACAAAGCACCCAGCTGGTTCAGTTCTGGGGTTGCCCAGGCAGAAAGGGAAAAGAGGTTGGCCTATAGAAAATTCAGGAAGATCAAAAGAGAGGTGGATAGGGAAAATTACCTAAGGCTGACTAGTGAGGCAAGTAAGAAAGTCAGGCAAGCAAAGGCACAGAAGGAGCTGCAGATAGCTGAAGGAATTAAGAAGGGGGAGAAGGCATTCTTTCAATATGCAAGTGAGAAAAGGGACAAGAAGGAAGGGATTGTTAGGCTTAAGAAAGGGGTGAAGTGGGTGGAGGATAATGGGAGAAAAGCAGAGATACTAAATGAATACTTCTGTTCCATCTTCACCAGAGAGAAGGACGGACCAGTGCCTTCAGGAAGGAAAAGAGGAGCGGGTGGAGGGGAACACAGATGTAGTGATAGAGGAGGATAGAGTGAAAGGGGGGGCTGTTGGCATTGAAGGTGGACAAATCACCAGGCCCGGACGGAGTTTATCCAAGGGTACTAATGGAACTGGCTGAGGAGCTGGCAGGGCCACTAGCAGACCTATTTAATAGTTCACTAGAGACAGGCATAGTACCGCAGGACTGGAGAACAGCACATGTAGTGCCGCTCCACAAACGCGGTTCCAAGGATGACCCAGGGAATTACAGACCAATCAGTCTGACTTCCACTGTGGGCAAGCTCATGGAGACCATACTAAAAGAAAGGTTGATGGAATATCTAGAGAAGCATGGTCTCCAGGATGCGAGGCAGCATGCGTTCATGGGGGGGCGGATCATGTCAAACAAATCTGATTGACTTCTTTGACAGTGTCACTAAGACAGTAGACAGGGGCCAAGCGGTAGACATCCTTTATCTTGATTTCAGCTAGGCCTTTGACTCTGTGCACCTCAAAAAGTTGATCAGGAAGCTAGTGGATCTCGGGATTGGGGAAAAGATGGCCAGATGGGTGGGAAACTGGCTGAAGGACAGAACCCAGAGGGTGGTTGTGGGGGGAGAGTTATCTGGCACAAGACAGGTAACCAGTGGGGTCCTGCAGGGTGCGGTGCTGGGGCCAGTGTTGTTCAATGTCTTCATCAATGACATTGGAGATGGCATTAAGGGCAAAATGTGCCTATTCATGGATGACACCAAGCTCTGTGTGAGAGTGGACCCAGCTGAAGGAATACAGGACCTACAGAAAGCTCTGGAAAAGCTAGGGAGGTTTTCTAGGATCTGGTAGCTTGGCTTCAATGCCAAGAAATGCAGAGTTATGCATATTGGAGCCAAGAATCCTAGGACAGAGTACTACCGGGGTGGAGTCAGAGTATCTGCATCAGAGGAGGAGAAGAACCTGGGAGTGATGATCACTGATGACCTGAAGCACTCCACACAGTGCAAGAAAACAGCAGCAAAGGCAAACAAGATGCTGGGAAGTATATATAGGGGGGTCAGTAGTAGGAGAGAGGAGGTTATACTGCCCTTGTGTTGGTCACTGGTAAGGCCACATCTAGAGTATGGAGTTCAGCACTGGTGCCCACACCTCAAAACAAAAAGGACATTAACCTGCTGGAGAAGGTCCAGAGGAGGGCTACAAAGATGACAGCTGGTCAGCAGGGTAAGGCATACGAGCAGAGGTTGAGGGCACTGAACATGTACACCCTGGAAGACAGGAGAGAGACAGGGGACATGATTGGAACCTTCAAGCACTTGAAAGGGATGAATAAGGTTGATAAGGAGGGTCTCTTTAAGCTGAGTGGCAACCATAACACGAGGGTGTACAGTCTTAAGCTGGAGGGTGGGATGTTTAGGAGGGAGGTCAGGAAGCACTTCTTCACAGAGAGAGTGATGGACACTTGGAATGTGCTGCCAGAAGAGGTAATCTCATTGAAGACAGTGGGCAGCTTTAAGAGAGGCTGGGACAGGTATGGGGGAGAGTAAGGGTCATGGGTAGGGAGGATGGGAGGAGTGGGGAGAGGGGGCAGGGACAGTAGCTCAAACTGTGGACCCTGCAGCACGAGCAGACTTGATAGACCAGGTGGCCTTTTTGTGCTGGCTTCTTCGTATGTTCGTAAGTGAGGTACAGGCAGAAGTTGCTGCAATAGCATACAGTTATAAATACATTACAAGTACAGGTGAGCAGCCCGGAGAATAACTAAAAAGATGCGCATAGCAGCAACAAATGGTGCAAGAGGAGAAAGAGATAGGGAAAGGAGGAACAAAATGTAGTCTAGCCAGGGTCAGGGCAGGAGCAGGAGGGAATGAGAAGGAGTTTAAGCTGATTTTTGGGTGAGAGATAGGACGAAGACAGATAAAGTGGGGAGATAAAGTTGTTCCAGAAAGCTGGAAGATGAGAGGAGAAAGTGGTTTGCCCAGCAACAGATTAGGAAAGATGAGAGAAGCCTGCCCAGTGGCATGGAAGGCTGAAGCGCTGCACACCTTACCTCCTGCTATGCCAGTGACCCATGTTCAGGAGCCAACAAGGGTCATTAGGGGTCGACTGGTGAGGGAGAGGATTGAGCGTCCAGAGGACTGCTCTCCTTTCCCGGGCTGGGTGGTTCGTCGCTCCCACCAAATGACTGCCACCAAGTGGAGGCCTAATGGTAGTGCAGAACTGAGGGCAACCAAGACGGGAGGGTGCTGCAGGACTGTGGCATGCACATCCCTCTATGTGCTCACGCTGATGTGCGCATCAGCAAGGGGAAAGGGAGAAAATGGAAAATGAAGCTAGCAGGCTCCATGAGCCCTGGCTATGATCCTGACTCAGGAGTCCCCCAGCAAAAATAAATCTGGACTGTGCCTGGGGCTGCCATGGTGGGCAGTGCATAAGGGAACCTGCCTGAGTGTGGGAGCTGGATCGGAAGGTGTGTCAAGGAGTGAACTGAGCCCTCTGGGAGATGGCCAGAGTCTGCCTGTTACAGTAGCTCCACTGGAAAAAAGCTGTATAGAAAAGGAAAAGATACGAGGAAGGCAAAAGTGGGATATGTAGGAGGCAGAATGGATGGGGAGGAGGAGAGGTAGGTAAGGAAGGAGAGGGAAGGGGAAAACCAGTACTTAGAGAGGAAAGAAGCATAGTATGTGAGGCTGTTGGAAGCAAGAGGAGGGAGGGAGCAAGAGGCTGATGACCTTGTTTCTGCGCCCAGGCTTGGTTCACCTAAAAGCCTTCCTGTGAACTTTCCTGCAGTTCCCTGGTCCCCAGTGCTGCAGACAACCAGAATTCATCACTCCATTCCACCTTCATTATGGCAGAGTTACACCTTTGGAGAATGCAGTTTTGATTTTTCATTATTTCCTGCAGCTGTTCTCCATCTCCAGACTGCCATTCAGACCTGGAGGCCCTCAGGGCACCTCCCTTAAGGGGAAACTCCCTAAGGTCACCCTTCCTAATCCTTTCAACTCCCAGAGCAAAACTCCTTTCAGCCACCCTTTTCCACAGTTCTCCTCCCCCTTACAAGCAGAGCCTGGCAGCCATAACCCCTGCAGTGGCAGGCATGGACCCCTGAGGGGAAAAACAAGCTAGTGAATAATAAAACATCTTGTGATATAATCTTTATAGATTTCAGTAAGGCCTTGGATGTTATGCCTCACTGGGCCTTAAAGATTAAACTACAAAATTTTAATATAAACAAATATATCATAACATGGATCTGCAATTGGCTTACAAATCACAGTGTGTCATTATTAACGATCAATTATCCAATGTGGGCTATGTCACCAGTGGGGTACCTCAGGGCTCGGTGCTCGGCCCATGCTTGTTTCAAGCCTTCATTTCTGATCTTACAACAAACTGTCTATCCACATCCATTAAGCATGCGGATGATATTAAAATTGGAGGGCCTAGTGCCAAAGATAACGACACTGACACTGTTCAGCGTGATCTAGATATAATTTCCACCTGGGTTATCAGCTGAGGCATGAAGTTAAATAACAAATGCAAGGTCATGCACCTATGCCCACAGAATCGTGTAAGAGCATATGTCCTAGGAAATTGCACATTAGTGACCACTACTGATGGAAAAGATTTGGGGGTAATAGTCTCTAATAATCTGTAATATGCCCATCATATTAACGAATCGGCTAACAAGACTAATAAATTTATTTGGTCCATTAAATGCAACATCACAATGAGAGATCCTAGGATAATGATGCCCCTGTTCAGGGCTTCTGCCAGACAACATCTGGAGTATGTGTCACAGCTCTGGTGCCCATATAAGAAGTCCCATATTAACCAGTTAGAGAAAGACCAGCAAAAATATACCAAACATATAAAAGGAATGTACAATCAGTCTTACTAACATACTAAAATGCCAGCAGAATAGGCCTAATGGTCTTTTGCATCTGCTCGTTTGGTCAGCCCCCACCCTGGGAGCTGACCTTGCTGCCCCCTCGCCTTCTCTGGCTTCTCCCTTCCCAGTTCCGGATATTCTTGCTGCATTATATTTTGCTTTCAGAACCCTTCCCCTGTACCTGTTCCACTCCCTCTTGAACCCCTCCACCGTCTCTGCCTCCACCAGCCCCCTGGGCAGCACATTCCATGGATCCACCACCCTCTCAGTGAAATAGCACCTCCTCCTTTCTCCCCTGAATCTTCCCTTCTCCAGCTTCCACCCATGCCCTCTAGTTGCCCCCTCCTCCTTTCTTCGAAGCACCCTGACTGCTCCCACCCTATTTACCTCCTTCATGTACCTGAAGACCTCTATCATGTCCCCCCGGTCCCTTCTCTCCTCCAATGTGTGCATATTTAGCTCTTCAAGCCTCTCCCCATAGGTCCTGTCCCCCAAGCCCCAAATCATTTTGGTTGCACTCCTCTGGACCCTCTCCAGGAGTTTAATGTCCCTCTTTAAGTGTGGCCTCCAAAACTGCACGCAGTACTCGAGGTGCAGCCTCGCCAAGCAGTTATACAGAGGGAGTATCACTTCCCTCCTTCTGGAGGTGATCCCCCCTAGCGATGCATCCCAGCATTCTGTTGGCCATGGCTGCTGCCCTCCTACAAGTCTCTGAATTGTTCATCTTGACATCCACCACCACCCCCAGGTCCCTCTCAGCCATCGAGACTTGTAGCAATTCCCCCCCAGGGTGTACACTTGGCCCGGGTTTCTGGCCCCCAGGTGCAGTACCTTGCATTTCCCTGCATTGAACCTCAGCTTCCACTTTCTAGACCACCTTTCCAGAGCCTCCAGGTCCCCCTGTAGGGCCACCTTCCCCTCCTCCCCATCCACCACCCCCCCAGTTTTGAGTCATCCACAAAGAGACTCATCTCACTCCTGATACCTGTCCTTATGTCAGAAACATAGGCATTGAACAGGAGGGGCCAAGGACTGATCCCTGTGGGACCCCACTAATGACCCTCCTTGGGGATGAGACTATCCCACCAACAGCGATCCTCTGGGTCTGGTCCTGGAGCCAACTGCCTATCCATCTGATCATCTGGTTCCCACCCCATTTCTCCTAGCTTATCCAACAGGCCCTCATGAGGAACAGAGTCAAATGCCTTGCTGAAGTCTAGAAAGAGGACGTCCACTGGTCTACCCAGGTCCAAGGCACTCATCACCCAGTCATAGAACTCCACAAGGTTTGTCTGACATGATTTCCCGACGAATCCATGCTGTCTATCATCCAGGCACCCTGACTTTTCCAGGTCCCCACCAGCCTCTCCTTGACAATGCCCTCCATCACCTTGCCCACCACTGATGTCAGGCTGACAGGCCTGTAGTTCCCTGCCACCTCCCTTGATCCCTCCTTGTGGATAGGCACTATATGCGCCACCGTCCAGTCCTGGGGCACCCACCCTATCCTCAGAGAGATGGTGAAAAGCTCCACCAGGGGTTTTGCCAGGACACCCGCAAGTTCCTTCAGCACTCTGGGATGTAATTTAACAGGTCCCGGTGCTTTCTCCATCTTAAGGGACCTGAGGGCTTCCCTCACTCTGTCTGCTGTGATTTCCACTTCCGCTACCTCTTCTCCCTGCTTAGCCTTCCCCCTCCCTGCCAGTGATGCCTCCCCTTCTCCCCAGACCCGCCAATTGGTAAGGGTCCCCCCTTCTCAGTATCACTGTCTCCTCCCATGTATGATGCAGCACCCCCATTTTCCTTGGTGAAAACTGAGGTGAAGTGCTCATTTAGTACCTCAGCCTGCTCCCCCGGGTCTTGTGCCCATCTCTCCCTTGTTTTAATCCTGCTAATCTGCCCCTTCACCCTTCGTTTTTCCCCAATATATCCAAAGAACCCCTTGTTCCCTCTCCTAATTTCCCTGGCCAGGTTCTGCTCCTTCCTTGCCTTAGCTGCCCTCACCACCCTAGTGGCCCTTCTAGCCATCAGCTCGTACTCCCCTTGATCCCTTTCGCTCCTTGAGCACTTGAATTGCCTATAGGTTGCCTTCTTTTCCCGCACCCCCTCTTGGGCCTCCCTGGTCCACCAGCAGGGTTTTCGGGCCCTACTGCATTTTCGTCTTACTCTTACACAGGTGCTGGTAGCATCCTGCACCCCACTCCTGATGATTTCCCACCTAATGTCAGCGTCCATGTCTGACCCAATCACATCCAAATGCTCCTTAAGGATCCTTCTCATTTCCTTAAAATCCGCCCCCCCCGAAGTCAGTTACCTCCGTCTTTGTGCAGCCTTCTACTCCTCTTATAAAAATAGATTAAAAAGCCTCAACCTGCTATCATTAGAGACTCGTTGTTTACGTGGGGATTTATTATTTCTTTATGATATTATTCAGGAACCTATTTTAATGACACATCTAGGAATACAATTTAAGGACAATATATATGACACCGGAGGACACCCTCTTCAACTAATTGGTAAAACCTTTAATTACTTGAGGAGAACATTTTTCTTCACCTAACGGGTTATCAACCCCTGGAATAAACGTCCACTCAATGTTCTTATTTGCAAAACAGAACAGAATTTCAAGCAAGGTTGGATGCTTATTTATTATCAGAAACATGTACAACATATTATGATTTTTGATTAGCATGAGAGCACCCATGGGCCTTTGGCTCTCTTGCTCTTTCCGAACCTTAGTATTAGTATGAACAAGTCACACAATAATGCTCCCTTCCTCTCGTAGAGGTGAGAGGTGTGTTATTGTACTCAGCCTCCAAATAAGCAAAAAGGTTCTAGTTTCCCTTGCTGTGAATCTTTCAACATTTACGTGTGCTACATTCATAGGTACTGTACACACTCTCATAAAACAGGAAAAGAGAGAAAAAAAACCACACCATATTTTACCAGAAAAAGGTTTTTTTTTTCTTGATTTAATTTTCTGCTTATGGTGGAGTCTGTTTTCTAGATTAATTTTCATGTGCACACCAGTCAGTCTTATTCCAGCCTGGCTCCCAGGCCTTTTGATTTTGTCTGCAAACAAACATTTCACATAAAAAGGCCTCTAGCTACCAGTCAATGTGCACTTTCAAAGGCTCTACTGTACTCCCACACAGTTTATGCAACTCTTCTGTCACTTTTGCCTACGGGACACAGAACTTCCCAGACCTTAAGTAGCACATGTTAATTTCAGGTTATTAATACCAAGAGAGCATCAAACTCATCAAAAACAAAACAAGTTTGAAAGGAGACAAACAATCAGACTGCAGAGTGAAGTCCTCATCAATCCAACTTTGTAATAATTGCTTTAGGCAAACATTTAAATTATAACAAACATTTTGGTACTACAGTTGCAAGTGCCACTTATGCTACCCTAATACAGCTATACAATGACTGCCATTGATAGCAGCCAAGTCGGCTCCTCAATTATAAATACATTGAGCTCCTTGTGAAAAGACTTCTGTTAGTACCTGTAGCATGATCAGTGAATCACTGAGACATGATTTTCAAATGCTGTGAATAAAAAGCATGCCATGAAGCAGCTAATTGTTCTCCCCTTTCAAGTCATCCATTCAGTGATCCAGTGCGCATTTGAGACTATGGTCCAACAGAACATATATTTTCTTTTGAAACTCTCAGTGGATATCATATCCTGTCAAACATTCCCTTCCTGTTCCACAATGAACCCCCAAAATGTCACCCAATGTGTTTTTCTAAATTAGTAACATAGTAACATAGTAGTTGATGGCAGATAAGGACCGCTAGGCCCACCTAGTCTGCCCGTAGTCCCTGCCTGCATCAGCGGCCGCTGACCCTACATGGTCATTGGCTTTTGTCTCTCTTCCCCACATCTATGTTTCCCCTATATCTATCCCATGCATGTCTGAATCCCCCCACTGTGCTAGCCCCCACCACTTCCTGGAGAAGGCTATTCCAAGCATCCACCACCCTTTCCGTGAAGAAGAATTTCCTCACATTTGCCTTTATCTTGCCCCATCCAACTCTTATCGTGCCCCCTCATCCTTATGCAACTCTTGTATTGCAAAATGTCCCC
Source organism: Neoceratodus forsteri (assembly GCA_016271365.2). NCBI lineage: Eukaryota > Metazoa > Chordata > Ceratodontiformes > Ceratodontidae > Neoceratodus > Neoceratodus forsteri. The sequence continues at coordinate 430,924,222 of CM057452.1, forward strand.
CACTTGCACCTTGTTCAAGCCCTTAAGATACTTAAGTGTTTCAGTCATGTCCCCTGCTCCATCCTCTCCTCCAGTATATACATATCGAGGTCTTTTAATCTCTCCCCATTTGTTTTCCAATGTAAGCTGTGCACCATCCTGGTAACCCTTCTCTGGACTGCCTCCACTCTTTCAATCTCCTTGCGAAGATGCGGCCTCCAGAACTGAACACCGTACTCCAGATGAGGCCTCACCAGCATTTTGTACAATGGCATCACCACCTCCCTTCTTCTGCTAGTGATACCCCTTCCTATACATCCCAACATCCCACTGCCCCCTCAGCCTTGTTACACTGTTTGGCCACCTTTGGGTCATCTGAGATGATTATCTCTAGATCTCTGTCTTCCCTGGCAACTGCCAGCAATTCCCCCCCCATCCTGTAACTCTCCTCAGGGTTTCTTTGCCCCAGGTACATGATTTTGCACTTCTTTGCATTGAATTTCAATTGCCACACTCTGGACCATCTTTCCACCCTTCCAAATTCCCTCCACATTCCATCAATCCCCTCTGGAGTGTCTACTCTGTTGCAGATCTTGGTGTCATCTGCAAATAGGCAAACCTTCCCCTCCAGCCCTTCAGCAATGTCACTGATAAAAACATAAAAAAGGACTTGCCCTAGGATGAATTCCTGAGGCACCCCACTGGTCACCCTCCTTTCCTCAGATTTGATTCCATTCACTACCACCCTCTGTTTCCTGTTACTTAGCCAGTTACTAATCCAGTTTACTACTTTGTGGCCCACCCATAGTCTACCTGGCTTGTTAACCGGTTATGTGAGGTACTGTGTCGAAGGCCTTGCTGAGATCAAGGTAGGCGATATCCACCACTCCTCCCTGATCCATCTTCTTTGTCACCCAGTCAAAAAAGATTATCAGATTTGTTTGATAGGGTCTTCCTGCTGTGAATCCATGTTACCTTGGATCCTATGCATCCATGGATACCAAGTGTTCCATAATCCTTTCCTCAAGGAGCACCTCCATGATCTTGCCCACAACTGAGGAGAGGCTGACTGGCCTATAGTTTCCTGCCTCATCCCTGCTCCCACTCTTATGAATTGGGACCACATTTGACCTCCTCCAGTCCTTCGGAACCACCCCTGTATTGAGTGACTCACTAAATAGGTCCACCAGCAGTGCTGCTAGCATTGTCCATAATTCCTTTAATATCCTGCAATGTATATCTTCTGGTCCCATTGCTTTGTCCTCCCTTAGCTTTGTGAGTTCCTCCTAGACTCTCTACTGTAAAAGAACTGGTGTTTACCTCACTACTGCCTAGTTGTGGTCCTTGTTCCTCCCCCTCTACTGTGAATACTGAACAGAAGTATTCATTCAGTATTGATGCTTTTTCTAGGTCACCCTCTACACATGCCCCTTCCTCCCCTTTGAGCCTTACAATCCCTCCCCTAGCCTTCCTTCTATTGCTAATGTATCTATAACATGTTGTGTCCCCCATCTTTATCGTCTGTGCTAATCTCTCCTCTGTTTGCGCCTTCGGACTCCTAACAGCTTTCCCTGCTTCCTCTGTCTCTGTAGGTACACCACCCTATCCTCATCCTTCTGAGTCTCCTTGTATTTCCTAAAAGGACTTATTTTATTCCTCACTTTCTTTGCCACCTCCTGTGTGATCCATAGTGGTTTATTCCTTCCTTTTTCCTTTTTACTCAGTCTAATGCACTGATTTGTCACCTCCACTATGGCTTCCTTAAGGTGTGTGTACTGTTCCTCAACCCCTCCCTCTGGTTTCCTTCTCCCCAGGACTTCTTTGATCCCTCTCACCATCCTTGCAAAGGATTCACAAAGTATTCACAGTGTAGTTTAAGCTAAACTTTGGAATGCATCAGCAGTGTTCTAATTTTCTGAGTTGTTAATGTTGGCAACTAGTTCCCTTCCCAGAGAAAGTCTGCCTCAGTAAAGGTAGCAGCATTTTGAGGTTCAGGTGAGTAGATCGTGTGAACACCATCCAAACCAATACTAGACTGGTCACTTGGGGGAGAGTTGGAAAGTTCATTTTGAGAAAGACCATCATCCACCCCCCCCCCCATTTTTTTTGCAATACACTTCAGGATCTACTTATCTGCAAAGAAAAGTGACATGCTTATAGAACACCTGGAAGGGACTGTGGACCAACTGCTGGCATTTTATGATACTATTCCAAGGTACTGTAGCTACTCATATAAAACCAAGCTTGGATTACTGCAGTCTGCACCGCTTGCTGCCATTGGTGAAGTGAATTGGCTTCAAGATACAGGTAAGTATGCAATAAGGCTAACCAGGGTGTGTAATTGTGAATCATTAATCCCACTACTTGAGTGTGTTGTTAGGCAGGAGGGCTTGCTTCGAGGACTTTAAACATTTGAGAGGAAAGCATGATTATTGACCATAATTACACATCCCTGAAATGTCTTATTGCACTTATAACTTGGATTCTACTTAAAAATGTTTAAAAAAATGTTTATGATTGTTACAAAAATATTGTTCTCTGTATGAAATATGAGCAGAAGACAAAACATAGTTCCAGTTGAGGCTTATTGATATCATAGCCAAATCTGGTGCACAGGCTAAACAAATACAGGAGTGTAATTATGGACAGTGCTTGTTTAGCTGGTCAGATTATTAGAATGTTCTTTTCCATGTTATATGACTTACAAGACTCCATTTGTGAATATCCTCTTTCTAAAATACCTTATTGTTCATTCTTCTGTACCTAATACAGTATGAATGGCATTCAGAGTTAGCATAACAGAGAGACAGCTTGTAAGAAAATCAATGTAAATGATCGGTAAAGGATGTATACAAAGAACAAATATCCAAAGTGTATGGTTTTTATGTGTCTCTTAAAACAAAATGCATGAATCATGGTGCCCCAATCCCAGTGCAAAGCATTAAGGGTATTCAAATCTTTGTGTAGGGTTACTATATCTATACAAAGTATTTTGCACAAGTTCTGATCATCTTTTGACTGTTACCCTAAACAGAGGAACACAAGCAATTTCTCAGTACCCATAGTCCCTTTGAATATCACACCAAAGTTCGTTTCATGTCATGAACTGATGTCATTCAGAATTATGATCAAAATTGACATTTTCCAAACAACATTTCTTGAATATGCTTAGTTCAGGAGGAATGGGGTGCAGCAGGCAAAGTGCTGTGCCCATTGATGTAATAAAAGGGAGCCAAGTCCTGCCCCAGGTGCTTGAAACATTTATGGTACCTGTGTACAATTTTCAAGCTTGATTTATGTTGTTCCATGTTGTTGGGGGACTTCTTGCTTTTCCTCTTGCCCAGTGAACATTCAACAAGTAATTTTCTTTGAGACCCTCATTGCTATGCATTCACTGACCAAGACATGTCAGCTAGCAATGTTCTTACTCTGACCATCTGAGGTTTTGCTGCTTGGACCTGTCTCTTCTTCTCTTCCTTCCAGCACTGCAGCAGCCAATGCACTCCTTCTGCACTCTCATACAGAGCAGTCTCTGCCAGTGTAGCAGGCTCCCTACTATACTATGCTAAGCCATGTCTGTCCATCCCAGTGGCAATGCCACTCTTGTGACCTCATTCCCAAGGCTGTCCAACATCCAGCCTCCTACAGATTTTGCATCTGAACTTACACCCACCTTTAAAATGGCTGTTTGGGTCTTATATCCTGATAGCCCACTGATAGATTGCCCTTCATGGCTCCTCTGCTAAGGTCTCTTCTGTTCTAGTTCAAATTCTATTAATTTCAGCAGCATCTAATGGCAGGTGATAATTTGCCTCACTCAGGACTCACCATTCCAAATTGGACTTCTGTGAATAAGCAGCTTTTCCACTCCCACATTTTGGTAAAACTCCTACTCTCGGTACAACCAAGTGTTACTTTTTTAAAAAGATGTTAACTTCCTAGTGATTAAACATGCTGAAAAAGTACAATTCCCTAGCATTCGGCTTCTACCAAATCATTGTGGACTATTTTGGGTCTTATTAAAATTAGTAGATTATTCAGCTCAGCTTAGCTTAGAACTTGTAATTGCTTACACTACACTATCTGAAACAGGTTCATTCCAACTATTCTGCCTGTATTAAAATAATAAATTACTACTCTGGTTAAGATGTCTTTAACCACAGACCATTGTGAACATCATGAATCAGATGTTGAAGAAATCCCATCAAACTCTAACCTGTCTCCATGATCCAGCCCTTGTTTTCAATCCAAACACTCCTTAAAATATAAAGATTGTCTTTCTATGACACTGTGTTCTTCTCTTTGCTCCCTCATTGTGCACTACTCTTCAGGAGCAAAATGTAAGCTATGGTTACAGAAATACAAGTGCACAGCATGTGTACGTGCTTGATAAGCATTTGGCATACATGCTGCACACATGCTGTGCACTTGTCTTTCTGTAAGAGATACAAATTCAGCACTAAAATCCAACAAAACATAATCTCCTCAAAATGATCAAGACCCTGGTCCTTGCAATCATCAAGATGAGCTACAGAACATCCTACTATCTGTGTAATCTTTTTTACCTAATTCAGAAATAAAGCTAACAGCCCTGGGATACTGAGTAGCACTGCAAGATTCAGGATGAGTTTCTGCTATTTCACCATAACCTTCTGTAGCACCTGTTACAGATTCACCAATCCTTGGGACTCATTCTCCATAGGCTGCTAGTATAGTCTCTTACATTGATCCATATTCTCAAATCTACTGCACTTTGGTCTTCATGTCAACTATGCATCTTCCCAAACCATTTTATTTTTTCACACCTGTGCAAAGACATAATGGATGGTGTAACAGATGTACGTCATAAGTTTTATACAGATTGTTCAAGAAAATAGTTTATTTTCCTTTTACCTTATTTATCACTTATGTGTGACCCTTGGAAAGTTAACTTGGGCAAGCAGGCATTGTTTAGAGTGATTAAAAATGGTGCTAAAATACCCATTTTCAATGTGAATACACCATAAATGACTCATCTGCAAAAAGCCAGTTCACAATGCAAATCCCATTGTAAATGGAGCTGGCAGAAACAATAGAAGGTAGTTAAGGTAATGCGGGGATTCGTTAAGAGTGAGACCCAATAATTAACATGGCTAGCTACAGATGCCAAGCTCTCCAAAATGATTAGTAGTCTTGTAAAAGCAAATGGGTGATTCTAAAAGAATGTTGTAGAAGTTTCTAGTAGGAGGGGATGCTGAACATTCTGAGTGACGTGGTGAGGTGGGCTGGCCCTGATGGGTATATCCACTTTTGATTCATTGTTACTCGTGGATGACTTTAACTTGCCAGATGTTGACTGGAGCACCCCAGCAGCTGGAACAGCCAGGGGTAGAGACATCCCAGAATCTTTGCAAGGAGCAGGCCTAAGGCAGCTGGTGCTTGAGCCTACCTGGGATGGAGCAATTTTGGACCTGGTTATGACCCGTGAGGACAGAATTACGGATGTCAGGGTAGGAGAACACCTAGGGTCAAGTGACCATCTCACAGTATGGCTCAGTGTGGAAACAACAACAGAGGCATGCCACACAAAGGCAAGGGTTCTGGACTTTAGGTGGACGGACTTCAATCAGATGAGGGTATGTTTCAGGGAGGCCCTAGCAGTGACTGAAAAAAGGGAGGAGTCAAGGCACAATGGACCCATCTGAAAGCAGCCATAGTGGAGGCAACAAACCTATGTATTAGGCAGATAGACAAGGGTAAAAGGAAAGGAAAATCACTATGGTTTTTGCAGGAAGTGGCTAGGAAGGTAAGGGCAAAAAAGTTGGCCTTCAGGAAATATAAGGAGATACAAAAGGAGGGGGAAGGGCAGAGTATCTAGAAAAACTGTGGGAGGCAGGAAGGGCAGTCAGAGTCACTAAGGCAAATGCAGAGGAGAGTATAACAAAAGGAGTTAAGAAAGGTGACAAGACTTTCTATAGATACATTAGCGAAAGGAGAAAGAGTAGGGGGGGATAGTAAGGCTGAAGGGGGAGGAGTGGGAGTGGAACGGGACCAGGATAAAGCATCAGCCCTGAACAAATATTTCTGTTCAGTGTTCAATGGAGGAAGGGACAGGGGAAGGGACCCCAGCTAAGAATCAGGACCGGAAGGAAGATGGACAACAAGCTGTTCAAAGAGGAGAGAGTCCTAAAATAACTTACAACACTGAAGGTGGATAAGGCAATGGGATCAGATGGGATACACTCTAGAATATTAAAGGAGCTAGGGGAAGTACTGGCAGCACCTCTAACAGCCCTGTTCAATAAGTCACTGAAAACAGGAGGACTGGAGAAGGGTGGATGTAGTCCCTCTCCACAAAAGTGGGAGCAGGGAGGACACTGGAAACTATAGACCTGTCAGTCTCACCTCAGAAGTGGGTAAAATTATGGAATCTCTGCTAAAGGAAAGGATAGTGGAGCACCTTGAACCAAGTGGTGCACAAGATCCGAGGCAACATGGATTCACATCAGGGAAGTCGTGCCAGACTAATCTAATAGATTTTTTTGACTGGGTCACCAGGGAGGTGGATCAGGTTGGGGGGTGGATGTGTCCTACCGTGACTTCAGCAAGGCATTCAACACCATTCCACATTGGAGACTTGTGAACAAGCTGGGCAGCCTGGGCTTGGGTCACAAGGTGGTAAACTGGGTAGGAAATTGGCTAAGGAATAGAACTCAGAGGGTGGTGATTAATGGGGCTAAATCCAAAGTAGGGAGGGTGACCAGCAGGATGCTATGGGGTCAGTTCTAGTGCCAGTGCTGTTTAATATCTACATTAGTGACATTGCAGAGGGGCTGGATGGGAAGGTATGCATCTTTGTGGATGACACCGAGATCTGCAATAGGGTAGACAGTCCATAAGGGGCCGAAACAATGAAGAGAGACCTAGCTAAGCTGGAGGAATGGTCCAGAGTGTGGCAGCTAGGATTAAATGTTAAAAAGTGCAAAATCATGCACTTGGGGTGCAGGAACCCAGAGGAGGAGTACAGAATGGGCGGGGTGATACTAGAGGCCACAAAACAGGAAAAAGATCTTGGGGTAATCATATCTGGTGACCTAAAGGTGGCTAACCAAGGTGCCAAGGCAGTAGGGAGAGCCAACAGAGTGCTGGGGTGTATAGGGAGAGGTATCACCAGCAGAAGAAAAGGAGTCATAATGCCAGTGTACAGGACATTAGTGAGACCTCACTTGGAGTACTGTGTCCAGTTCTGGAGGCCGCATCTCTGAATGGACATAGACATGGTGGAGGCAGTTCAAAGATGAGTAACAAAAGTGGTTCAGGGTCTGCACCAGAAGTCATATGAGGAGAGATTGGAGGAACTCAATATGCATACCCTAGAGGAGAGAAGGGAGAGGGGGACCTTCAAGTATCTCAAGGGAATAAATAAGGTACAGGATGGAATTATCTTCCAAAGGAGAAAATGCTCTAAAAGAACAAGAGGGCATGACATGAGACTGAAAGGGGGTAGACTGGGGGACAACATTAGAAAATACTTCTTCACAGAGAGGGTGGTGGAGACATGGAACAGCCTGCTGGCAGAGGTGGTGGCATCAAAGACAGTGTGTGGGGGGGATTCATAACTGCATGGGATAGGCATAGAAACTCCAAATTCCACTCTGAACTCAATGTGCAATCATCACCCGGAGAGTTGTTGTGTTCTCAAAAAATTATTTTTATTGTGGTTGATAGTTTTCTGCATTCAACATTTCATTCAGAACTTGAACCTTTTCAGCATTTCAGCATTTCTACATTACACCACAACTCCTCTAGGTGTCTTCAAAGCTGAACTGACCCTGACTGAGGGGTCAAGGTTTAAGTTCTGAATGAAATGTTAAATGCAGCAAACTATCAACCACAATAAAAATAATTTTGTGGGAACACAACAACTCTCTGGGTAATGATTGTGCAATGAGTGCAGAGTGGAATTTGGAGTTTGTTTCGTTAAGAGGGTTAGCTACCCCTTCTCTCTGCACCTGGCAATTGGCAGAGCACATAGATTCTGAGTGGACTGAACATGGGATAGGCATAGGGCTGCCATAGTGGTTCGGAAAAGAAGATGAAGCCGGAGATTAGGTAGGATCTACAGCATTCTCACTAGGTAGGGATACAGTGCAGACTCGATGGGCTGGTCGGTCCTGCTGTCAAATTCTATGTTTCTATGTTTCTTGCTGTTTAGATTTGTTTCCAAGTCCACTTATCTGGCGCCACATATACTGTACTTTTATAGTCACCATGCTAGAAATTATGTTTTGTGGTCTGGAATTAGTGTTGATGCCCCCAGCATTCCTATATGGTTGTGAAGCAATCTCTGTTGCATGCTAGTTCATCTAAACCATAAAAATTAAACTACTGGTGTTAGAGGCACCCATATAATTGTGACCCCTTTAATTATTTAAAAAGAAATGTTAAAATTGACTCACAATGAAAACAAAAGGGCAAAATTATAAGACTGGCTAGAAAGGGTAATCTAAAATGGAATGAGAAGGTAAACATACGAAGTGTTTGCCATAACAGAAATGCTGTAATAACGGAGAAGTACGCTAAACTTATAAGCCCAAATATTCTGTAGAAGTTGTTTTTGAAATATTGGGTTGGGTTCTGTTATTGTTTCATCTTCAATTGCCTTTTAGTAAATTCCTTTGGTTTTTCTAATTCACAAGTTGGTGGTAGGGGCCATTTTAGAGCTGTATGACATTGTGTATGTCTTTGTTATATTTGTAGATGAAAAGACAAAAAGACATGCTCATGGACCCAAATTGGTGCCGAAACCCAGACAGCTTGCACAGTGAAGAAAACAAAGGGCAGCAATCAAGAGTAAATGTAATGTAAAACATTTTTCACACAAGTCGGCGGTAAAGTAACTATAACCAGAAATGGACACAGAACTCTAGGAGGGGTCTTACCAGCAGTCTAGGCAAACGCAAAATCACCTCCCTCTTTCTGCTGGTGATATCCCTCTCTATGCACCTCCACATCCCACTAGCCTTCGCAGCTGCCTTGCCGTCACCTTTCGGTCATCCAATATGATTACCCCAGGTCTCTTTCCTGCTTTGTGATTGTCAATACCACTCACCCAATTCTGTACTCTGTCCCTGGGTTTTTGTGCCTTAAGTACATTATTTTGTACTTTATTGCATTGTTTTTTCAGGTTTGTGCTTATCCTTTCTGCCCCACTAGAGTGTCCACCCTGTTGCAGATTTTGGTGTTATCCGCAAAGAGGCAGACCTTCCCATCTGGCTCCTCTGCAATATCACTTATGTGTGAAAAGCATGCTGTTTTCCTTAATGAGCTCTTGCACAGACTTATAAAAAGGAGCTGCAATGTTTTGCAGGAAAGAGACACAGAGACTGAGAGAGACTGAGATTGGAAATTGAGAAGAAACCCAGATGGACTTTCTCTGTTTATGCTGCCTTTGTAAATAGTTATATTGAACAATTTCATTTGTTTAATTTACTGTTATTCATAACAAAACTCTTGTTGTGACTTTTACAACTGCTCCTGGTTTTCCTATGCTTCCTGATCTGTGCCTCGGCGACAGATGGTGAAAGTAGTGGAATTTATGCTGTGCATACTGTGAGCCAGGAGTTTTGTGCATGGGTGCTAGACCTGGTACCAGGGAAGCATAGAAGAAAGGTATGGATTCTGCAGCAACAATCCCAGGAGTGGTTACCAGGAGATTGGCAGCCAAACTAGCAGAGACAGAAGTCCAAGCTGAGACTGTACAGCTAGCACTAGTTATAGAAAAAGAACAGGCAGTGACAGAACCTGAAAGCCTGACTGCCTTTTTCAAATGGTGGGCTATACAACAAAAAGAGATGGAGTAGCAGAAAGAAAAAGAGATTCAATGTTTAGAAGCACAGAGAAAAGAAGAGATGCAGTGGCAGGAGCAACAAAGAAAAGAAGAGAAGCAGCGACAGGAGCAGCAAAGAAGAGAAGAGATGCAGTGATGAATGGATTCCTTGCAAGTTATCAAAGCTGGAGGATCTGGCACTGGTCCAGCAGAGCAACAGGACATTAACAACTTAAAATACATTAAACTTACAAAGTTGTGTCCCTCGGATGATATTGAAGCATACCTGACAACTTTTGAAAGGGTTGCCACAGCCTGCCAGTGGCCAAAGCAGCAATGGGCAATAAGACTGGTACCTTACTTGACAGGGAAAGCCCAACTTGCTTACAGCAATATGGACACTGCACAGTCAGAAAACTATGACCTGGTGGAAAGCGAAATATTGAAAAGGTATGACATCTCAGGAGAGACCTATAGGCAGAGATTTTGGTCTCTGAAGTACATCTCATTCGACAATCCTCGAGAAGCCTTCACCTGAGATCTCCTTATGAAATGGCTCCAACCAGAGGGCAAAACACTCCCACAGATCATCAAGACACTTGTAATGGAGCAGTTCATCAACATCCTACCCATGATGTACAATTTTGGGTGAAAGAACACCGACCCAAAAGTGGGGGAAAGGCTGTTTCTTTGGCTGAAGACTACCAAATGGCCAAACAGACACCACAGCAGTGAGGTAACAGCCAAGTAAGACATTCTTTTTCCCATTTCAAGTCTGATAAGAACTCTGGTGGGGGTAACAAATCTATGCCCAAAGACTTCATTTGCTATAACTGTAATAAGCCAGGTCATGTTGCAAGAAATTGCCGTAGTAAGAAGAGTGACACTGGAGCAGATTTGTCTTTAGCAAATTGGGGCAGGTACTTAACAGATGTGAAGGTGGGAGATAAGACTGTGAAGGAACTTATAGATTCAGGAAGCAGGCAGACCCTAGTGCATACTGAAGTGCTAGGAAAACAGTATCAAAAAGAACCAGGTACTGGTGTCATCTGCATCCCCGAGGACACTTGATAATATCCCACCAGCCAAGTGACTCTGACTATTAAGGGAGTTTCGCACTCAATGAAAGTGGGGGTAATACCTAAATTACCTGTACCTGTGATTATTGGAAATGACTTTCCAGGACTTACTGAGTTAATCAAATAGGGAGTAAATCCTGATGTTTCAGCAGCTGTGGTGACAAGAGCTCAGGCAAAGAAAATCTCAGATTGTAGAGACTCTTTTCCTTTCGTTGATTTTGATTCGGACTTGTTTGAGCACAGCTCCAAGATACAGATTTCCAGGAAAGAAAGAAAGATGGTGCCTAAAGAAACAGTGGCAACAAAAGACTGATGGACATAAGGGGTTAACATATGAAAATGCTGAAACTAAACTGATCCCTGACTGTGATTTTCTTTCTGAACAAGCTAATGCTGTTTCTCTCCAGGGTTATTTTAAGCAGCTGGGGGTGAAATCAAGACAGGGTGAACCTATGTTTAAAAAATGTAATGGGCTTCTGTTCAGAGTTTGGGTTAAATCTCAGACACAGGACCAGATAGAACAATTGGTCATACCACAAATGTATAGATCTGAGTTGTTACATATTTTTATTTCATTTTATTAAACTCTAGGATTGCAAATACCTTTGAGCAGGAACTGCTTATTTACAAAGGTTCCATGTCAAAGGATGTAGGGTAACATACATACAAAGGTCAACAATGGTTACAGTCTTAAAAACACAAAGATGTCTAAGCATTTATTATACAGCTAAAAATGTAGAAAGACAACATAAGCCAGCTTCAGACATGTTTCAGGATGAACAGTATATAGTTAGTATAGGGTAGGAGGGAGTCAGGAAGAAGTAGGCAGGCTAAAGGGCTATTGTTGGCAGGTAGAGATGGGTGGCAAAACTGCAAGGTGGATGGGCTGGAGGGCCCCATATCTGAAAGTGCCATTAGAGAGGGGAGGTGGTGGGTGAGGCAGTGTGGTGTGGCAGGTGGGGTAAGGGATGAGAGTGGGGGAAACTGGTGCCAAAAAAGTGGAGCTCTAAGGGAGGTTACAGGTCACTTTCGACTAGGGTAAAATGAGGAGGCAGTTACATAGGAGAGGCAGTCACATTGAGTGGTAGAGGCGAGGAATAGTTGGCGTTGCCTTTTAAATGGAAAAAGCATCGCAGTTGTAAGTGTTTGTTTGTTAAGGGTATTGTACCACTGAGGAGCCCTGTGCATGAACGACCTCTGACCCATTGTGGTCCAGCATCTGGGGACCTGGAAGGTTTGATATAGAGCACTGCATGTAAGCTGGGTACTGCTGTTTGCATTAAGGAGCTTTGCCACTCCTGATGGCATGAGCCCGAGGAGAACTTTTTTGGTTAACAAGCAGGTCTGGTATTGTATTCTACTAAGGAGTGGTAGCCATCAGGCCTGGGTGTACAGGTCACAGGTGTGTGTTAGGCGGGCGGCACCTGTTAGAAGCCTACAGACCTTGTTGAGCGTCACTGATATCCTCCGGAGAGCAGTAGGGGAAGCAAAGCCGTAGATGACTAGACCATAGTCGATGATGGAGGTGACGGAGCTGTAGATGGCCAGTCTAAGGGCATCAGTGGTCATGCAATGTTTGTGCTTGGGGATCAGGCCGATCCGTATGTTAGCGGCCTTAGCTACATTGCCAATGGCTGCGTGTAAGAAAGGGAACTGTCCAAGGTGATGCCGAGATATTTAAACTCAGGAACATGTTCAAGTGAAGTCCCCTCGTGGTTCTTGATGGTGAGGGACAGAAGTTTATACTTGCTCCATGCGTTGCAGAATGTCATGACCTTAGTTTTGCTGTAGTTCAGGATGAGTTTATGTGAGCTAAACCACTCTTCAACATGCCTGAAATAACTCTGCAACTGACTCTCAAGTTGTTTAGTCTTGGTTGCTAATAAACAGTACTGCATCATCAGCATAGAGTAATATTCTCCATTGGCAGGCACTAGGGAGACTGTTCAAGAAGAGAGAAAAGAGTAATGGCCCCAGTATAGACCCCTGTGGGACACCTGAGAGGGCTGTTTTTCATCAGAGGTGACGCCAGAAATCCTAACACGTTGGACCCTTCCCCCTAGGTAGCTAGCAATCCAGGGCAGTGCATCCTTGGAGAGCCCGAGAGTGGTCAGTTGCCTGAGTAGGAGTGGGTGGTTAACAGTATCAAAGGTCTTTGTCAGGTCAATGAATACTGCCCCCCCCACAGATTCCTTGGTCGAGGGTTTCATGGATGAATCCGGTAAATTCCAACAGTGCCGTGGTAGTACTATGCCCTTTTCGTAAGCCATGTTGTTCTGGGCACTGGATTTCATATTTGTCCAGGAACTCGACAAGCTGGTTCGAGACTATTCCTTCCAGAGCTTTAGATAAGGGGGGGAGGATGGAGATGGGCCTGTAGTTGGTGTGCAGTGACTTGTCTCCACTTTTGTGTACAGGTATGATAGTCACCTGTTTCCAGAGTGATGGGAATTGACCCAATCTTAGGGAAAGGTTGAAGATCTTTGTCAGGGGTTCAAGGATTTCATCTAGGACTAGTACAAGCAACATTAGGGCGAGTGAGTCATCACTGTAGCCAGTTTTGCGGATGACCTTGTATATATAGATTCTGGCTAAGTGCATTGGGATCTCTTTGAAAAAGAACTGCAGAGCTGTGTGTACTTGGGACACAGTGTCAAAGGGAGAATTGGTGGTGGGGGTGTTGAAAACATCAGGTGGAAGGACACTGCCAAGGTTGTAGAATGCATTGTTGAACGTATCGGAGATGGTACCTAGGTCTAGTGTAGGTGTTCCATTAATGTTGAGCATGGTGGGTGGTGCCTTAGTATCCTTGCCTGTGGAGTCCTTCAAGTTATTCCAAAATTTTTCCCCATCACCCCAGGAATTGGAGAGTGCCTCCCTAAAATATTTGCTTTTAGCCTTCCGTATAGCTCAGGTACAGCCATTTCTTTCAGATTTGTATTTTGAATGTCCCCTTGCACTGATGTGGCTTGAGCACAGTGCCAGAGGTGGTCCATTTGTCTGAGCCTTGCTACAAGCTCAGAGTTTATCCATGGGTTAGATCTGCCTTTAACCTTCATCTTTTTAAGTGGTGCATGGATATCACAGACCACCATAAAGTGGCTGATGAACAGTTCCAAGGCTTTGTTTGTATCACTGAATGAGTCAATTATCGACAAGTCTAGCTTGCTTAGATGTGATTCTAGCAGCTGAAGGTGCCCCTGCTTGAGTACCCTGGTGTGTATTATTTTAGGAGGGGGCTTGGTGAATTTGTTAGCCCAAGAGCAGATAATAGGTGAGTGGTCACTTAAAGTATCAGGGAGTGCAGACACCTTAGAGATTCTTTCAGGGCGGTTTGACAGTATCCAATCAAGTAGAGTATAGGCTCCCATCCTATAGTTGCACCTAGTGGGGTGGGGACAAGCTGTGTGAGGTGTTCTGCCGTGACGGCATCCTTGTAGGTGCAGGCCTCAGGTGAAAGCCAGTTTATGTTAAAATCACCCAGAATCATGGTCTTCGAATTATGGTGTAGTCCCATGAGGAATTCCATGATGCTGTTGAAACCACTGGCCTGGTCCTTTGGGGGCTATGTATACAGAAGCTATAGTAAGATTTTTATTATGGGCCCCTAGGAGAATTTTGATGGCAAGGACCTGAGATGGGGATCCCGGGTTAGAAAATGGGATGGCATGTCCCATGAGGGTATCTCTCAGGTAGATGGCATAGCCACCACCCTGTTTTGAAATCATGTCCTGCCTGAAGATAGAGTATCCGGAAATTGCGACTGCAGTGTCAGGGATCTTAGGGTTTAGCCAAGTTTCATCAGTAGAGAGGATGTCAGGATTGTGTTGCTGAATCCAGGTTTGGAGGTTATCAAGTTTACTGAGGAGGCTACAGACACTGATTGACGTCAATGTGAGGGACCCCACCCTCTGATTCTGGGGGTGTGCGGTCGGCCCAACTGGTCCTGGGGTTGGGGTGTACATTTCCGGAGAGCAGAAGTAGCATAAAAAGAATTCCCAGGAGAGAGGTTTTAAGTATTTTGAAAGTTTGCTTGTTTGTTAGGTGTCTGTGCACATTGGTGCTACGGTACCAGGCTTGTTCAGCCTTGTTACAGAGAACTGCTAATACTTGTAGGTTCCTCAGAAGGCTGAATGCTTGCAGCTTCAGAAGGTAACCAGTGTGCCAGATAGGGGTGCAGTGGGCCATGGTATCATTGTGTTGGATCCCCGTGGTCATACCCAGTGCATAATGCAGGGCAGAGGGTGGTGTTGGCTGGCAGGTAGATTGAGAGGAGGTGACCTCAGTAAAAATGGGACAGTGCAGCACTATCATCACCACTACTAGCAATGTGGAATGCAGGTTAAAAGCAGCCATGATTTGATTTCAGGAAGGAGACACAGTTTGGCTGAGAGTGGGCACTGTTAAAGGATAAAAAAATAGTTTGTCAATTGAGTGATACCTGGTGGTTAAGTCAAGATCCAAAAGAAATGATCAACAGCTGATGTCCAGAGTCACAGAATGTGTTAAAATTCCTGAAGGTGATTAAGTGTGCCTGCGCATATGCAGGATGTGAAATCCTTTTGTCTGTATGCTTCTTTGTCATTCAAAGAGGTTGCTGAAAAGCCCACACACAGATCATGGAGCAGGTCAGACGAAAATATGGATTCAAGCAGGAGCCAGAGTCACTGAGTTTGTCAGATTTAGTTGCTTCACTTATGTTTTGCTTGGGACAGCTTCCAAAAAGTTGATTTTAAAATGAAAATGCATATACCTGGTGATGATGTTTTGCAGAAATCCAGTCCAGGAGAATTTCATGGACGTAGTGCGCAAGAATGGTGTAGTTACTCCAAGCAGAAAACCATGTAAACTCCACAAAAACTAGTCTACAGACACAGACAAACACAAGCAGCCACCACACAGACCCAGGAGGCATGGCCAAGACGCAGATAGCACATGATAGTCCTATGGCTGGTCACTTGCGGAGGGATTGCACCCTTGCCAGATTGCTGTGCAGATTTATCTGGCTGGGAATTCATGAAGATGTTGATACCTATTGCAGTTCTTGTGCTGAGTGTCAGAAAGTAGCCCTGGTGACTAAAAAAGACAAGGTGCCCCTTGCGCCACTACCTTTGATAGATGTGCCTTTTGAGAGACTTGCAATGGATGTGGTTGGCCCCTTAGACAAAAGTGAAAAGGGTAATTGATTCATTTTGGTAATGTGTGACTATGCTACTTGATACCCAGAGGCTGTTCCTATGCGTACTGTCACTGCCTCAAAAGTTGCAGCAGAGCTTGCCAAAATGTTCAGCAGGGTGGTCATACCAAAATAGATTATTAATGATCAGGGCTGTAATTTTGGTGCTGCATTACTGAAGGAGCTATACCGACTACTAGGCATTATTGCCATAAGAACCTCCCCTTATCACCCTCAGACAGATGGTCTTGTTGAGCATTTTAATCAGGCTATCTTGTATCTGATGAGGTAGAGAATTCCACAGGGTAGGTGCCATAAAGGCAAAAGATCTTCCTCCAGATGTTTTCAGGGATACCCTGGGAATCTCTAGCAGTCCCTCATCAGAGAATCGGAGTGAGCAGGAGGGGCAGTAAGAAAACAGGAGCTCTTTCAGGTAGTGACGTCCCTGCTCATGTAGGGCCTTATAGGTCAGCAATGTGACCTTGAAGGTGATCCACCTGTGTAGGCAGCCAGTGCAGTTCACGCAGCACAGGCATTCCAGTTAATAACCTGGCTGTTGCATTCTGCACTAGCTGCAAGCAGCAGATATCCATCCCCGGTAACGCTAAATAGGCATTGCAGTAATCAAAACGACTGGTAACAAAGGCATGGACCAAGGTAAGAAGATCTTCATGCGGGACCAGGTGCTTCACCCATGCTATATTCCTTAGATGGAAAAAGGAGGACTTGACTACAGCCGACACCTGTGCCCTCAGGGTCAGGCCCTCATCAAACACCACACCGGTCCTTTTTAATGTCTTTATAAGTGACATTGCAGAGGAACTGGAAGGAAAAGTATGTCTCTTTGCAGATGACACAAAGATCTGCAACAGGGTTGATACACAAGATGGAGTGGAAAGGATGAGAAGGGACTTGGCAAGGTTGGAGGAATGGTCAAACGTATGGCAGCTCAGATTCAATGCAAAGAAGTGCAAGGTAATGCACACAGGAAACAGAAACCCAGGGGAAGCATACACAATGGGGGGTGAGATACTGACAACAGTAAAAATAGAAAGGGGCCTGGGGGTAATTATATCAGATGACCTAAAGGTGGGCAAGCAGTGTGAGAAGGCAGTAAGGAAGGCTGGGGGATACTGGGATGCATAGGAAGAGGCATCAATAGTAGAAAACAGGAAGTTGTTATCCCTCTGTACAGACAGTTGGTGAGACCCCATCTGGAGTACTGTGTGCAGTTCTGGAGACCCCATCTCTGCAGGGACATGGATGGAGTGGAGGCTGTCCAGAGGAGGGCAACCAGAGTGGTGCAGGGTCTGCACCAGAAGACATACGAAGAAAGACTAAAGGAGCTTAATATGTATACCCTTGAGGAAAGAAGGGAGAGAGGGGACATGATAGAAACTTTCAAGTACCTCAAGGGAATCAACAAAGTCCAAGAGGGTAGCATCTTTCGGAAAAAGAGATGTGCAAGAACAAGGGGGCACAATTTGAAGATAGAGGGGGGATGGCTCAGAGGTAATGTGAGGAAGTATTTTTTCACAGAGAGGGTTGTGGATGCATGGAACAGCCTCCCTGAGGAGGTCGTGGAGTCAAGAACAGTGGGGGAATTCAAGAATGCATGGCACAGGCATAAGGCAGTCCTTCAGCAAATCTTTTGACACTGTTCCACATAGAAGATTGATAAATAAGCTTGATAGGCTCCGGGTGGGTCAGAAGTTGGTCAACTGGGTGGCAAACTGGTTGACGGACAGAAAACAGAGAGTGGTGGTAAGTGGTATACAGTCAGAAGAGATGCCAGTCACAAGTGGGGTACCTCAGGGATCAGTCCTGGGGCCAGTCCACTTCAACATCTTCATTAGTGACCTTGCAGATGGACTAGAGAGTAAGGCTTGTCTGTTTGCAGATGACACCAAGATCTGCAACAGAGTAGATGATCCAGATGGGGTAGACAGAATGAGAAGAGATCTGGATAAACTAGCAAAATGGTCAGAAGAGTGGCAACTGGGATTTAATGCAAAGAAGTGCAAGATCATGCACATAGGGAAGAGAAACCCTGAAGCCACCTATAGGCTGGGAGGGGAGTTGCTAGCAGTCACAAAGGAAGAAAGAGACTTGGGCATCATCATCACTGATGACCTGAAATCATCCAAGCAGACCTCTAAAACAGTAGGTAAGGCTAGGGGTGTTAGGGTGTATTAGTAGGGGTATCACAAGTCGTAAGAGGGAGGTAATAATCCCTCTTTACAAGACACTGGTTAGGCCCCATCTGGAGTACTGCCTGCAGTATTGGAGGCCACACCTTCACAAGGACATTAACCAAATTGAGGCAGTCCAGAGAAGGGCAACCAAAATGGTGCAGGGACTGCATCAGAGGACATATGAGGACAGATTAACAGAGCTCAATATGTATACCCTTGAGCAAAGGAGGGAGAGAGGTGATATGATCGAGGCATTCAAACACCTTAAGGGCATTAACAAGGTGAAAGAGTCTAACATGTTTAAATATAAGAAAAATAGCAGGACAAGAGGACACAGCATGAGATTAGAGGGGGGCTGATTAAGGGGGAATGTGAGGAAATTCTTTTTCACAGAAAGGGTGGTGGATGCATGGAATAGCCTACCTCAAGAAGTGGTGGCTATGAATACAGTGCAGGGCTTCAAACAGGCATGGGATAGGCATAAGGGAGCAATACAAATGAGTATGAATAGATAGGCCACTGACAGAGCAAAGGCCGATGGCACATTTATAAGGTAGAAAAAGAAATGGGCAGACTGGATGGGCCTTGCGGTCCTTATCTGCCGTCAACTTCTATGTTTCTATGTTTCTATTAGTGGGTGGTAGGAGGAAGTAAGCTGTTGGTTAACTAGGATCTGCAGCTTATCCGTTAGGTAGGAAAATGGGCAGACTAGGTAGGCCAAGCGGTCCTTATCTGCCGTCAAATTCTATGTTTCTATGTTTCTAATCATACCCTAAAATGCATGTTAAAAAGGTTTGTAAAAGGGGAAGGGAAAGACTGGGACCAATACTTACCTTATCTGCTTTTTGCTTACAGAGACGTGCCACAGACATCAACAGGTTTTTCACCATTTGAAATGCTGTATGGTAGATGGTACAAGAGATTTGAGGTAGGACTAACGAAACTGTTGCTGTACAGAGGTCTGAAGAAGCATCGGCATCAGTACAAACAGTTCTTACACCAGCATATGAGAATACTAATGGCATCATTGCTGCATTAATAGTATTGCTCAAGTCTCTCTGTATCTTGAGCTTGTAGTGCAAGTTATTGGTCAGGTGCAGAATAAAATGGTAGTGGATGCAATGAAAAATTTGGTCTCTGTAGAGTCTTCACAGACAGATCAAATTCACAATTGTACTAATTTGTGTCTGGCTGTCTCAAAATATCAGCTTCATAATACATTTGGTACTAATCAAAAACAAGACATGCTTGAGTTTTTTTCAGCATTGACTGAAACTCTTGACACTGAAGGTGCTGAAATTGTAAAGTTGTTTTGGACAACTTTTTCAAATCAGCACTACTGTGAACAGTATTATTGTAGAACTGAGGAAATTCAGTTTAGAGGCTCATTACTAGAGACTTTTTTATTTCTGTAAATAGTGTAGAGTTATTAAGTAGGCATCTTTGTAGGGATTTGTGATTTCATATACAGTTCATTTTTTATACTTGTTTATTAGATTGAGCAAATGGAACACAGAAAAAAGTTGTTGACACTAAGCATTGCAACTTTTAACCTTGATAGTCTTTAAGGTACATACAAATATTAAAGAAAAAGTTCATATAAAATTACAATCCAAAACTTGCAACTACAGCATGAACCTACTTAGCTTTTAAAGAGCTAGGTAAACATAAATTTTTAAGGCCGGCCTAGTGGAGCTGAGAGTTGAGGCACTGGACGCCACACATCGTGCTATGTCGGTGACCCAGATTCGGGAATGAACCTGGGCTGTTGGGGGTCAGCAGGGGAGGGAGAGGATCGAGCATCCGATGGACTGCTCTCCTCTTCTGGGGTGGGATCCGGGGCTTGCTTGGTGCAGCAGGGACCTCTGGTGGAGATTGAAGGTATCACTAGCGCTGAACCATAAGAGGGGGCGGAGTGGTGGTGGACGTCAGCGACTAGGTCATGTGGAAGTCATTGCATGTCCACAATCTGGGAAGGGGGGACTATATGAGAAAATCCCCATCTTTCAGGATAGGTAATGGCACCTCTGCCCCACAGGCCACACTCCCAGTCACCGGGCACTCTCTTCTCCAGGGCCGATCACCCAGTCCAGCATACTAGATCATAAATAGAGCACCCTGGGTGGATAGGGCAGCCCCACCTTGGGGGGGGGGGGTCAGAGCTGGGGTCTGTCGGGTGGATGCAAGGAGAGGAGGTGTCTCAGGTGGGAGGTAGAGCCTTGGGGATGAAGGCTGCCAGAGAGAGTTCCCTGAAGGATGGTGCATAAAGAGAGTTGAAAAAAAAAAACCCATAAATGTTTAACATGATTAAATGGATCCAAACACTTAACATTTAAAAATTCAGTCATCGGTTGCCAAATTTTGTATATACGTTGCATATCCATTCATCTTTTAACCAATCTTCAGTTTTGAGACCTTTAACATAAATTAAAGCAGTTATAAAAAAATGAATATTTAATAAAGTGTGCAATACATCTTTGTCTTTATTATTTATTTATTTATTTATTGAATTTTGATGACCGGGTAGGCCTGCTGGGCCCCGAAGGTCCCTTTTTCAGGGGAGACCTGGGAATACTAATACAGACATATTTGAACTTAGTGCAGTAACATAACATAGGTAATCATGGGTATACAGTATTCAGCTGTTTACACATAGCAGTAGTAATTAGGCTATTGTAGATCATATTGGTAAGTTGTAATTTAGAGCATTAAACATTTGTCAAGCAGGTAGGTGAAACAACATTAGGGTTCCATAGGTAAGGCCCAAAGAGGGCATTAGGGTGGTTAATTGTAGAGGTAGGAGGAGAAAAAGGAAAAAGAAAAGTTAGTACTACCTTTTTGGGGTGGGGTGGAGTAATGGGTCGTGGTGGTAGTGTCAGGTGTGGTGGCACTGGCATACACTTGTAAAAGAGAAGGATTTCTGGCCTGCCTTAGTCCTAGCCTTGGGAACCTCAAGCAACGTTTGGTCCGAAGACCTAAGGCTGCGCTGGTTACTCTTTACTATGAGGAGTCCTTCGAGGCTAGGGGAAGGGGAAGGGCTAATTATCTTTTTGGCCAGACAGAGCAAGGGGTAGCTGAAGCGTGCTTCGAAGGATGGCCAGTTAAGTTTTACTAGCGCCTCACAGTGGTAGAATAAATATATAAAATTAGGTAATGTTATTGAAATCAAATAATACATGATAAAGCCTGTCTATGTTGGGGCCTGTAAGAGAAAAAAAACTGGGAGTGAAAGTAGGGTAATTAATTCATGTGGTAAGGGTTAAGTATATGTTCCAGGTCTTAAAGATAATAAATAGTAATTATGTTGAGTAATAATAGTTGGGGAGGGTGACTCAGTACAGCTAGGATATAAAATTCTCATGATATACTGTAGGTCCTACCTCATCCATCTATTTGTGTACAATGCTTTCTTATGTTGAACTGCAAGAGTTATTCTTTCCATATCCTGAATTTGTTGTACAAGTATAAACCAATCCCTTAATGTGGGTGGGGCCTCTTGAAGCCATCTCTCTGTGATTGCTTTATTGGCTGCTATTACTAGAATTGTCCAAAGATAAGGTCCCTCACTGCCTGTTGTTTCCCAATGGTAAATGCCCATAGAAGATTCTCAGGTCTCAAGGGAGAGGTAACATCAAAAAGGTCTATAAGGTGAAGCTTGATTTGGGCCCAATAGTCCAACAAAGCAGGGCAAGCTCAGAACACATGGGTATGGGTAGCAACTGGTTCACCTCATTTTCTCCAACAGGAGGAGTTATTAGCTGAACCTCTCTTAATTTGTAACTGTGGTGTTATAAAAAATCAGATTTTAAGTTTCCAGACAAACACCATCCATGAAGGCGAGGAGGTGGTCAACCAAGTGATTTTCCAGATTTTAGTCCATTCTTGTTTATCCAATCTGAGATTAAGTTCTTGTGCCCATCTGTTCTGCAGAGCCTGAATATTAAATTGGTGGTCAGAAATACAATTGGCATACAGCATCATAATGGCCCTCTTTCCATAGGTTGATTCCTATATATGTTCAATCGCCTATGAGTATGGTTGGGCATCTTCCAGCTAGGCCACCATACAAACCCGAGCATTTATGTAATCCCTGAGCTGGCAGTAATGCATGAAGTCTGCATTATTCCAGGCATATTTACTGTATATGCAGCCAGTTCAAAAGAAAGTACAGTATTTTTATGGAGAAGTTGCCAGGGATCATAGAGATCCTTATTTGCCTACCTTCTGTACCAAAGATCCTGAAACGCTGGCAGAAAAACAGGGTCCAGAATCCACCAAGAATATCTCTAAAGGCTTTGAATCATATACCCTTTCTTACTCCCCATACTCCAACCAGCCAAAACCACCTTGATGCCCAAGTAAGGGGTTTGCACCCAAGGAAGCCTACAAGTAGGTTGGAAAATAGCAGCCTGAAGTGGGGGAATCTAAGTTATATGAGATTTCGATTTTCTGCCAGGGGGCTTTATGGGTTGGGTGTGCGCATATTAGTGCAAGCTTCATCTGCACAGCTATCCAGTATCCTGTTAAGTGGGGAAAACTCTACCCCCTCCAGTTTGGGGAGATATAAGGTTTGTTGGGCCACTCAAGGATGTTTATGTGCCCAAAGAAAATTTGTGAAGAGTTTCTGCCAACTTGTCAAATCTTTCTGGAATATCGGGCAAGGGACACATTGAAACAGGTATAAAAATCTAGGCAGAGCAATTGTCTTTATAGTCTGAATTCTGGCATATAGAGGGAAAGATAGCAGGGACCACCTCTGAAGGTCTGCTTTAAGCGGTGTAACAAGGGGAGGATAGTTATCAGAAAACAGTGTGGACGAGGTACAGCCCATCTGAATACCTAAGTATTTTATAACATTCAAGTCCCATCTCATGGGGTACATTTTTTTAATTGTTTGTGGCACCTCTTGTGAAAAAAACAAAACCTCTGTTTTTGTCTAGTTTAAAGTATAACCTGAAAGAGTCGAAAGATCGAGAAGAATTAAATCTGATGAAAGACCTCAGGTAAAGAGGTCTCTGGGTTTCTTAAATATAGCAGAATGTCATCTGCATACAAGGTTAATTTGTGGTGGATGCCCCCCCAGCTCCACCCCCATTATTCATTGGTCCTGCCATATACTCTGAGCTAATGGCTCACTGTATAATGCAAATAAGAGTGGACATAGGGGGCACCCCTGTCTAGTGTCTCTATATAGCTGCAGTGGTCTAAATATGTATCCATTTGTATGGAAACAGGCCGAAGGGGAGGAGTATAACTCAGCTAAAAAAGTAAGAAACGGGTCCAGACATGCAAAGCCAGACAGGACTCCATGTAAGAAGGCCCAAGACACCTGGTCGAAAGTCTTCTCTGTGTCTAGACTCATCAGATAGGCTGGTTGTTTTGTTTGGGTAAGATGATCTATAATGTGTACTGACCTCCTGATGTTTTCCATAGCCTGTCTTCCCATAACAAAACCATTTTGGTCATGGGGTATTAAAGTTGGGATGATTTGTTCCAGTCTCCTAGTTAAAATTCCTGTCAAGCGTTTGTAATCAGTATTTAAAATTGAAATGGGCCTGTAAGAAGGACAAAATAGAGGGTCTCTGGCCGGCTTCAGGATCACAGATATGACTGCATGCGCTCAGGAAGGGGATAACTTACCCTCACGAGACCAGGCAAAATTAAATGCTGTAAGCAGGGGAGAGGACAGAAGGTCCCTAAACTGTTTATAAAATCCATTTTGAAGCCCGTCGGTCCCCGGACACTTTCCAGATTTTAATCGTTTAATTTCAGCCTGTATCTTGGCTAAAGTGATTGTAGAAGAGAGGATTTGCTTTTGTTGTTGGGTGAGTTCAGGTAAGTATAAATGCTTCAAAAAGTCTGCAACTTTTTCAGATGAAGGAGAGGCACCCACGCCATACAGTCTTTCATAGTAATTATGAAAGGCTTCAGCTATGTCAGAAGTATGCTGATGAAGTGTCTTAGTAACAGGATGAACATTTTTGTTATCAAGGCTTTTGCATGCTGTTGACGAAGCCTGCCTACCAATAGCCAAAGAGCCTGAGGGCTTCCCTCCTAATAACGCTGTCTCAAATATGTTAGTTTCTGTTCAATTTGATAGTCTAAGAGGGTGAACAACTCTTTTTTAAGGATGTTAAGCAAGGTGCCCCTCCCCCTATCCATTTTCTGTTGTTGCTGTGCTTCTAATTCCTGTATCTGCTTTTGAAGTTCAGCTTTATGAGCGTCTCTTTGTTTTTTATTTTGGGAAGAAATTTCAATAAATTTACTCCCCACTAGGGCCTTTACAGTGTCCCAAAGAATTACAGGGGAGATGGAGGAGTCTGTATTATCAGTCACAGCTTGTTTAATAAGTTATTTTATGGTTGTCTGAGTAGCTTCATCTTGTAATAAGAAGATCTTTAAGCGCCAAAATGTAGAGCGTTTGCCTGCCCAATGGATAGTTTTAAATATATAGGGGAATGGTCTGAGAGGACCATATCTCCAAATCAGGATTCCATGCATTACCCCTGCAATTCTCTAGGCACTAAAAAGTAATCAAGCCTTGAGTATGTTTGATGTGATGAGGAATAATAAGTGTACTGTCAGGCTTTACCATAAAGGCGGTGCCAAATATCCAGATAACCTAGTCCCCCCCCCCAATAACCTACAGTAGAGACTTGTTTAAATATTTTATGTTCTGGTCTCACTACCAGTGACGTAGTATCTAAATGGGGGCACAAATGTAAGTGCAAGTCACCCCGATAACAAGGTAACCCTCCGACCACTCCGTCACCTTTAACAGAAGGGTTCTGTAGGATGAAAATTCCAAGCCAGGGGGCTATAGACTGATATCAAGGTAATCATTTCCCCATTATATAACCCTTTTAAGAAGACATACCTTCCCTCTTTATCTATCAGAGAATCCTTAATTTCAAAGGGTATTCTAACTGGTATTAGTACAGCAATCCCCCTTCTTCAACCTTTTTTATGTGAAGAGGCCAAAACCACTCCAAACCCAAACTTGCAGAGTTTCTCATGTTCCTGTGGACTCAAATGAGTCTCTTGCAGGAGAATGAAATCCACCCAACTTTTTAATGTATGACATCACTCTACTTCTTTTTATAGAATGGGTTAACCTATGAACATAATAAGAAAGTACTAAAGTATTAGGTTTATCCATGGTCCTTTAATTGTATTAATGTAAAATCTATTAAATCCTGTAATAAACAGTAACATCTATAAAAGTAAGTGAAGGCTTCCAAATATGGAGGTCCTTTAAAATTGGGGTCTCTATAGTCTGCTCCCCTCCCATGTCCCACAGAAGTAGGTGGTGCAAGGAGTAGAATGCTGGAGGAGTATGCATGCCACCTATCTAGGTAACTCTCCTCCTGAGCCCAAGTTTGTGTTCTGGGCTCTGTATCCACCTAATTGGAACGCTATTGACCTCATGGGACACGTAAAGTGTCTAAGCAAAGCAAGTAGAGGAAAAGAACGTGCAAGCAAAGTAAGCTTCCCTGAACCCTGCCCCAAACATTATATTGTTAAAACTTAGGGCTGTTTCAGATGTTATTATTGGAACCAATGAGAGATGAAAGAAAGACCCAAAGTTCAGTAATATTCAAGAAAAAACAGAATGTTAGAATTAATAGGGTTGATGGTTCATTGTCAGGGAGAAATTGTCTAATGGACAATATTGATCTCTCATGTATTAGAGGGAAAATACCCATTCGACCCACATCAATTAAGGTGAGTGGTGTGCACCATCCCCAAACCATAAACTAGGGAGCCATGAGCACCAGTCCTGCTCCTCCTCCACCTAAAGTGAAAGACCAATGCAAGACAACCAATTCAATAGCCCATTTCCTATATTGACAGAGCCAGCATTCTAAGTCTCCCTCTTAAACCATCTATTCTGACACCACAAAGTCTTAGATCATGTTATACATCTTTGTACAAACCTACTTATATAAAGGTAATGGCAAAATGTTCCACATGTCTTTAGAGGAGCAATAGAGAAATAAAAATCCTCCTGGAGAGTGATATCAAATAATAAGGACATTCAGGCAAAGGAAAAGAAAATACTATCATGTTGTGCTCCTTAAACCAAGATGAAGCATTTCCTGGATGTCAACTTTATGTCTAGAACATTTTTAAACTGATACTCCAACGCCCCCCTACAACACCCCTTCTAGTTTCTCCTATAGAGTTAGCATACTAAAAACTAATAAATTATATTTATGTGGTGATACAGAGGTGCAAGTTTAAACTTAAAGATAAGGAGACTGACAGGAAGACCTATACAGTCTAAACATATAATTCAGAAGCAGGTAAGAGAATCAGAAGCACTTTTCTACATAAGTTAGGCATCACAGAACAAGTCTTTGACTAAGATTCTATAATAATTCTTCTGGGTCCCAGCCGAGGGAGAAACTCTCATATGTCTTACATATCTGAATGTGCTAAAGAAAATTTAGAGCTTGGAGCAGTGCATATTTACCATATCAAAGTCAGCCCCAAGGATCATGTTGCTGCAGTTTTTCTTGGTCTTGCAATTTGTGTATCAGTTTTTGAAGTGCATGGACTGTGGTGGTAGCCAGCAAAGGACTGCAACTATCCTTCTTCCGACCCAGCGCTAGGTGCCATGCAGTATCAGGATCTTGCAGCTTTTGTGACCGGGAGTCCTTTGAAGTGGCTGAGGAGTCAGATAAAAAGCCTTTCTCCACCAACGCTACCCGGGATTCCTCTGCAGATTGGTACAATCTAGGACCATCCGTAAAGAAGATATGCATTCTGGCTGGGTAGGGAGTATGAAAATGGATCTTCTTGGACCAGAGGGCTTTGATTATCTCCCCATATGCAGTCTCTGGCATTGCACCTCGGGGGGGGGGGTAATTGTGGTCAAAAAGTAAATGTGCATTCAGGTAGGAAACTTCTTTTTTCTGCCATGCTCTAGTTAGTATATCCTCCTTCACCCCGAAGCTATTAAATTTGACTACTATTGATCTTGGACAAGCACTGGTGTCAGTGGGTTTGGGCAGCAACAACCTATGAGCATGTTCTATGCCTAACTGATAGCCAGATGGTAATTGCAGGACATCTGATAACAAGTTTGAAATGAAATCGGTCATTTTACCGGTTTCTGATCCCTCAGGCAGTCCATAGATGTGGAAGTTCTCTCTTTGAGAATGCCCCTCCAAGTCTATACATTTATCCCATAGTTGGGCTGTTTGTTGCAGTAGGGATTGAATGGTAATGCCTGTTTATAATGTGCTGTCTTCAGTGGTCAAGATCCGCTCCTCCACCATCTGTCCTTTGCTCCAGACCATGCAACTTCACATACTGCTGTTTAAATTATTGTCTATTCTCTGTCCGCATCACTTTAATTTCTTTCAATAGTGTTTCAAAACACAATCAGGAGAGCTGTTCAGCTTCCTCCTTGGTCTCATATTGAGGATCTGCCATGCTGGCTGAGGATGGACTGCAGTTCGGCTCTCAACTTCTTGACTCTAATCTGGTGCCATCCTTTATGGAATCTGCACTTTTATGCCCATTTTTGCCTGGTCATTCCTCAATGCGTCCTCCTCCAGGCATTTTTAGTGTTTGTGACAGCTCCTGTAATAAATAGAGAATAATGGATGGGGAAGTGTGTGATATAAGAATTTAAAGCACACCCGAGGTGTGGGATGCTACATAAACCCCGAGAGCGAAGCCCGAGGGGTTTATCAAAGCATCCCACACCGAGGGTGTGCATTAAATTCTCATTATCAAATACTTCCCTATCTTTTATTTTATATAATTGCTGGTGAGCAATTTTTCCAGTATAAATGCTGTGACCCCCCCCCAACAGACATAGTCTTTACATACACACACACACACACACTTACTTTAGCTCTCTCTTTCTCCACACACACACACACACACACACACACACACACACATGCACACACACAGTCTCTCTCCCTCCGTCATTCTCAAGGAATCCCCGTTTGGCAGCTTCACTCTATAATTATCTGGGGCACCAAATAAAGCAGCAGCAGCTCACTTCTCCTGCAGCTCCCACTCCAGTTTCCCCAGTTGAGCTGTGCAGCAATCCCCAGAGTCCCTCTCCCTCTTACGCTACAGCTCACTCTGCTCCCAGTTTTATTCTTTTTTTTTTTAAATTAACAGCTGAAATCGCGATTGCGATTAGGCTAGCGCTTACCTGTGTTAGTTAACTGCAGACTCGTTCTGCTGACTTTCTGTGTTCCCCAAAGGTAGCGAACTGCAGGATCAACCAGATACTTAAAAAAAAAGGTAATATTTAAGGTAGGATCGACCAGATATATTAAAATAAATACAATGATTACAGGAAACTGATGGTGAAAGTGAAACCGTGGCAGCCACACGCAAAGATACAGAGCCGAAGACACCATCTTTTGGGAACTGCTTAACCTGCACACATTCAAAACAGGAGCCAGTGAGGGAGCGCTCCCTTTTAATAGACAGAGTGCGTGAATGTCGTGAGCCCATTGAAAAAATTGCTCACCAGTAATTATAATTAGATGGTTTTTGGGCTGGTAGGGTGGGGAGCTCAATACTCAGCTTCTAATCTGCTCCATGACATCAGCGGAAGTCTGATTTCACATACGGTTCAAGCAAGGTTTACTGAAGGTGCAGAACTAACTTCTGAACCACATTAATCCAATAAATAGTGGGTTAATGTATGTAGTAGTATTAGATTTTGATTTGTAGGGAGTTATGGTTTCATAAACATATACAGCTGTGGTTTCATATACAGTTCAAGCAAAATTTATGTAAGGTGTGGAACTGATCTTTGAACAACATCACTGTGCTAAATATTTGTAGAGTTTAGATTTTTATTTATGTTAAAAGTTCATCCTTGGCTTGTGGGATACAAAATAAATGAAGATGACACTGAAGTCCTACAGATTTATCTTACCCCAGATTACAGGATAAAACAAATACACCCCTTTAGATGGGACAGACTAAATATAAAATATTTTGGAGTCCACATAGGAAAAACTACAAGACCCTATACCAACTGAATTTCCCCCAGCTAGAACAAGGAATAAGAGAAGACCTACAAAGAGGGATTCCTCTATCTCTCTCGATCCACTGGATCCACTCAATCCATGTGAACATAATGCCAAGTGTAACAGCTTAGATGTAACAACTTTGGTATCATTTATGTTTTTGTCATTTTTCTGTGTTTAATTTATATTATCAATAGACCTCTTGTCAGTATTTCAGCTGAAGTAAAAAACTGTTTGATAAAGTTTAGCTCCCAGAGGCAAGCCAGATCAGAGGCATGCCAGAGGGCTCTGGAGAGTGATAAAAATCACTTGAATCAGTTAAACATCCCTTTCATGTTTCATGAAGAACATGGACTAAGGAGTGGAGGAGCCATTCCTGCTTGGCCAAATAAGACAAGGGCCAAGAAACAGATGTCCTTGTATATACCAAGTCCTAGGTCCAGATCAAACCAATTTTTTATGAGTACTCAGCTCTCAAGATACAAAGAATTTTGAATCTATGATGTCACAGTGACATACAAGATGATGAGGCATGGGGGGCAGCTGGAGGGTTTTAACGTCAGGCAGAGCCTGAAACAGTTAGTTAGGTGTGGGGCTATGAACAAGCTCCATCAAAGGGTTTGAGTCTGCCCTGATTCACCAAAGTGTCTTGTGTGGTTGGCCATTCTACTCTGCTAAAGAGGGGGGTAGGAGAGAGAAAGGTGTTTTCCTGTGTGTAACCTACTGTTCAAACAATTTATTTTCATTTCTGCAGAATTACTGTTCCCTATAGTACATGTGTGTAATATCCTGTGTTATATGTGTAAGTATGTTGAAGCATTAAACATTATTTTCATATTCTTCATGTTTATGTGACTGAATCCTTTGTGGTACAGCTAATTGATTTATAACTGACAATAACTGTATTTCCACTGCTGAAGAGGAAGCTACAGTTACCACAATTTGTGTTCAAAGTAAGGAGCTCTCAGCTATGGTGTAGAGGGGTAGATCTATAGCCCTTGGGCAAGGAGCTCTGTACATACAGTAGATACATAGATAAATAGACACTGTTGGCAGATAAGGGCCTATGGCCCACTCAGTCTGCCCATTTGAGCTTGTAAGTTTACTTTATGTTTTTCTAGAAATCTGTTGCCCCTTACCCCTGACCTCCAGAATTCCCTTATGCCTATCCCATGCTATCTTAAATCCTGTGATTGTTTCAGCCCCCACAACCTCCTCTAGGAAAGGTGTTCCACTTACCCACCACCCTTTCTGTGAAGAAATTCTTCCTCATGTTTCCTCTGAATCACCCTCCCCCCAACTTTATCCTATGGCCTCTAGTCCTGGAACATCTTTTTCACTGGAAAATAATGTATTCCAGCACCCTGTTCCTCCCTGTAAGGCACTTGTATGTCTCTATCATATCCCCTCTCTCCCTCCTCTGCTCCAGGGAGTACATATTCAAGTCCTTCTGCCTGTACTCATAGGACTTGTGATGCAATCCCTGTACCATCTTTGTTACCCTCCTCTGAACCTTGTCCACCCTGGCTATGTCCTAACATGGGCAAGGTCTCCAGAACTGTACACTGTACTCCAGGTGGGGCCTCACTAGTGTCTTGTATAGTAGAAATATGACCTCCCTTTTCCTCCTGGTGATTCCCCTGCCTATGCATCCCAGTATTCTATTTGCTTTATCTTCTGCCTTGTTGTACTGTTTCCCTACCTTGAGGTCATTAGAGATGATAACCCCAAGGTCTCTTTCCTGCTTGGTGCATGCTGTATCCTCACCCCCCAACTGATATGTTGTTCCAGGGTTTTTGTGCCCCATATGCATTATCTTTTTATAGATCACTGGCAGGAATTTCAGAACAGTCAATTATTTGCAAGGGATGGGTTGCACCTTAATAAAATGGGAAAATGTTTATTAGCATAACAATTAAAGAACACTCTACATCACCATTTAAACTCCACCAGAAGGGGGATGTGGGGGATATAAAATCAAGGGACACAAAAACAGAGTGGAATTTTATGCTTATCGATGCAAGGAGTCTTACAAACAAATTTGATGAGCTTCATGTTACATTACACACGCATAACATTCATGTTTGTGCAATTGTGGAAACATGGTGGCAACCTGAGGATACCTGGGATAAGCATATCCAGGGGTACACAGTATATAATAAGGACAGGTCCCTCTCAAGAGGTGGGGGGATGGCTCTACATGTAGCAGATGGCATCTCTATGGAAAGTATAGATACATCTACTGTAGATGGTTAGAATTAGAAGTCATATGGGTTAAGATCAGTCCACCCCAAGCAGCTAAGATTAACTTGGGAGTGATTTATAGGCCACCATCCACTAGGGCAATGGAGGATGAGGTTATATTAGATTTTATCAACTGTTTTTCTCTAGCAGGGAATGCAATACTGGTTGGGGATTTTAACCTCCCTGGTATCGGATGGGATACATTAAAAGCAAGTACAGCTGTAGAATCTAAATATTTAGAGATGTTCAGTCTCACAGGTTGGACCAGTATGTTACATCCAATACAAAGGGTAATCATATCCTAGATTTAGTATTACATAACCTTGCGGATAATATTGTTAACTGCAGTTTAATTCCCCCATTGGGCTCTAGTGACCACTCTGTAGTTGGCTTCCAGTACACTGGTACTCTGGGTGTTAAAAAAGGTATTACAGTACTCCATAGGTATAAATTATCTAATTTTGAGCAAATGAGATACGAACTAGCTGCATGGGATTGGGAGTCAGATTGTAATAACCAGACAGTCACTCAAATGTTGGATAAGTTAACACAAATCCTAAATAGCTTGATTCAGAGGCATGTAACAACCAGAAACAAATATAAGAATGCTAAAATTTCCCCTCCACCATGGATGACCCAATCTGTTAACGGATTAATTAAAAACAAGAATAAAGCATACCATCAAGCAAGACATAATAACACAGAAGCTGGCTGGGCGATATACAGAAAGAGCCTCAAACTTGCAAAAAGGGGTATTGTTCAGGCCAAAAGAAATTATGAGCACACGCTGGCCACTAAAGTCCTGGATAATTCTAAAACCTTTTATGCATATATCAACAGCAAGAAGGGGAATAACAATACTGTTGGACCCCTAAAATCACAAAAAGGGGATCTTATAATTGAGAATAGGGCATTAGCTGAGGAATATAATACATATTTTTCATCAGCATTTAATGTAGGCCCTCAAGTTATCCAGGACTGTGGTGAAATAATACAGATGGGACAAAGCCTCAATACAGATCCAGCTGATGTCTTAAACAGACTAAAAAAAGTAAATCAGAACAAGGCACAGGGGCCCGATAGGATTCATCCAAGGGTAATTAAAGAAATGGTAGCTTTATTAGTGGGTCCAATATCCTACCTCTTTCAGAAAAGTATAGATACTAGTGAGGTTCCCGAGGCCTGGAGGCAAGCAGTGATTATACGCATCCACAAGAAAGGTTCAAGACAGGAGGTCTCGAATTATAGGCCTATTAGTCTGACCTCGGTGTTAGGAAAGATTCTGGAAGGTATAATTAAAGACTTCACCATAGAATTCCTAGTAGCTTCTGGCAGGATAGATATGACTCAACATGGGTTTACTAGAGGGAGTCATGTCAAACCAACCTCTTGGAATTTTATAACAAGGTTAGTAAATCCATGGATATGGGAAACCCGGGTGATGTTATTTTCCTACACTTTGCTAAGGCATTTTACAAAGTCCCCCATGAGAAGCTTGTGAAAGCACTATTCGAGTTAAGCCTCCCAGTTTGGGTACCACAATGGGTTAAGGCATGGCTAAAAAATAGAAGCCAGAAGGTCTGTATTAAAGGAGGATTATCTGGCCAGGCTAGAGTGACTAGTGGCAACCCCTAGGGCTTGGTATTGGGACCATGTCTCTTTAATTTATACATATCATCCATGCAGGTCCACTCAGGGGTTTGGTTGTCTAAATTTGCAGATGACACTAGAATTGGATGTCTGGTAAATAATACGGAGGGACAGCTTATCTTACAAACAGCCTTAAATAACTTGGACATATGGGCTTCCCAAAAGCAATCTATCCTTGTTTGGTCTCCATACCCAAGGGCACCACCTCTGTAAATGGTGGGCAGGTGGTTGGGGCATCCCAGGAGTCCAATCCAACCCAGGCGGTGCTCTGCAATACCAGGTCCCTTGTGAACAAGACTGCCATTATAGCAGACTTGGTGGGCACCGTGGACCTGACTTGCATCACTGAAACCTGGCTGGACAGTAATACTGGCCCAGTAGTTGAGGCCGCAGTTCCAGCCGAGTATTCGGTGATACACCGCCCAAGATTGGATCGTGGGACGGGGGGGTTGCGGTCTGTTTCAAGACCGAATTGGATCTCACTAGTGTTCCAGTAGAGGAGACCAGATCCTTTGAATGTGTTGTAGTGGCAGGTGGGGGCTATAGGATAGCACTCGTTTATCATCCACCCGGTGACGAGAAGCTATTCCTTAAGGAAGTGGCAGACTTCGTTGTCGACCTGGTATTTGAGTCACCCAGGTTGATGGTGCTGGGTGACTTTAATTCCTGGATCGACTATGAACTCTCGCAATTTGGTCAGCACTTCCTCCAATTGATGTGTTCATTGGGCCTCACATAGGTGGTTTCCTCTGCCACTCATAAACATGGCCATTTGCTGGATCTGGTCTTCCTGCTGGGGACAGAAGCCTCCGATGTGGGGGTGGAATCTGTCGGTTGGTCTGACCATCACACTGTGAGATTCAATTTCTGCACCCCCCCCCGCATAGGCCTACCCCTGTGGAGATGGTCAAGTACCACCCTTTACAGGATGTTATTCCTGACGGCCTAACTGCGGTTCTTGACCTATCAGAACTTCCCAGGATGAGCTCTAATCCTGAAGAGCTGGTGCTAGCCTATAATAAGGCTGTTACCGCTGCTTTGGATTTAATTGCTCCCACCCGTGTGCGCCCTCTCTCCCTTCACCCTCTATCCCCTTTGTTTGATCAGGATCTGAGGGAGATGCAGCGACTAGGACGCAGGTTGGAGAGGTGCTGGCGAAAATCCAGCTTGGATGCCTACCATCTTAGACTCTTAGAGCACTATAAACTCTATCAGTCAGCAATTTCTCATAAGAAGGCAGTATTCCTGTCCGGAGAAATTGCTGCTGCACAGAATCAACCAGCCCAGCTATTTCAAACCGTGGACAGGCTGTGCAACCCAGCCTGTCTGCAGGTTTGTCAAGCCTTTTCACAAATACAATGTGAGGATCTTGCTCGATTCTTTGCAGATAAGGTGGCTGACATCAGGGCTGAAACTCACACAGCACTCGCCATGGGAGTTGCTGTGGTCCAGCCTACAGTTACAAGTACCTGTTTGCCTGCAGTTCCTTCGAAAGGCCGGAAATCGATGATGTTATGAGGATTGTCCAGGGTATGTGTGCCATAAGCTGTAGTTTAGACCCAGGTCCCACTGGCCTGATTATGGGCTGTGGTGAGGTTATCATTCCGGTTCAAGGCTAGGATAGTCTGGTGCTCCTTAGACTCCAGTGAATATCCCCACTCCCTGAAGGAAGCGGTGGTGACACCAGTGTTGGAAAAGGCTTCTCTGGACCCAGACTCCCTAGCCAACTACAGACCCATCTCGAACCTCCCCTTTGTGGGGAAGGTTATCGAGAAAGTGGTGGCAGCCCAGTTGGACAACCATTTATCCATCCATAACATCTATGACCCTCTTCAATCAGGTTTTCGAAAGAGACATAGCACTGAGACTGCGCTGGTTCTGGTGCTCAATGATCTCCTGATGGCGAGAGACCAGAAAAAACGGTCCATCTTGGTCCTTCTGGATTTGTCAGCAGCATTTGACACCGTAGACCATGGGGTGCTGCTCGAGCACCTGAGATGCATCTGTGGGTTGTCGGGTCTGGTACACAGATGGTTTTCCTCCTTCCTCGCAGGTAGAACTCAGAGGGTTGTATCGGGGATATTTTCCTCTGATCCTACCGCTCTGTCCTGTGGGGTGCCTCAGGGCTCTGTGCTGTCCCCCATGTTGTTTGCAGTGTACATGCTTCCCCTCGGAGACATTGTAAGACGATATGGGCTGGAGTTTCATTGTTATGCTGATGATACCAAGCTCTATCTGTCTTTTGCACCTGACCAGAATAGAGCACTCTCAGTGTTTAACAACTGTCTCCATGAGATCCAGGGCTGGTAGAGGTCCAGCTGGTTGAAGTTGAACTCTGGGAAGATGGAGGTGATGGTCGTGGATCCTGGCCGCCGGATTGAGGGGCCGGGGGCAAATCAAACCTCAGGTTTATTCCTGGGGGATGTGGAACTCCCTGCCTCTGAATGGGTGCGAGACCTGGGGGTGATCCTTGACGATCAGCTGACATTGCATGTGCAAGTGTCAGAGATTGTTAGGGTATCCTTTTACCATCTTAGGAACATCGCTAGGATCAAGCACCTTGTTCTATCTGGCGACCTGCCTACATTGATCCACGCCTTTGTGACCTCCCGTTTGGACTACTGTAACTCCCTCTACTTTGGGCTTCCTGGGGTTGATATCTGCCGCTTGTAGCTAGTGCAGAACTCAGTGGCCTGATTGTTAATGGGGACCTCACATTCTTCCCATATTACACCGGTGCTGCGGGATCTGCACTGGCTGCTGGTTCAGTGGCGGATCACCTTTAAAGTCGGATTACTGACATATAAAGCCCTACACGGTTTGGGCCTGATTACCTGAAAGATCTTCTGGTGCCTTACCTTCCAATGCGATCTCTCCGCTCAGCCACTGAGGGGTTGCTAGAGATTCCGAGGGTAGTTTTAAAATTTTCCGGCACCCGCGCTTTTAGTTTTGTGGCGCCGACCCTCTGGAATTCTCTACCCCGTTGGATTAGAGAGTGCATGACGGTGGAGGATTTTAAAAAAGGCCTAAAATCCTTTTTATGGAAAAAGGCATTTGGTGATGACACAGATTTTAACTAATGCTGTATATTTTAGCTTGGATTTTAATTTGTTTTATGATGTTTTTATGATTGTTATTTTGTAATGTGCCTTGATTTTAGAAAGGCGCAAAAGAAATAAAGTTTATCATTATTATTTTTAATATTGATAAGTGCACAGTTATGCACTTTGGAAAGAAAAGTAATCAGTCTCAATATACCTTGGGAGGTTCTGTGCTAAAGGCTGTAAGCAAAGAAAAAGACCTGGGGATTATTATTAACAGTGATCTCAGTTTTAGTATACAGTGTAACACAGCTTTAAAAAAGGCTTGCAGTATAACACACTGTATACAGAGACACATTAAATGTAGGGATAGGGAGGTTGTGATGCCCTTGTATACTGCACTGGTGCGTCCTCATGTGGAATACTGTGTGCAGTTCTGGGCCCCATATAAAAAGGGTGATATTGGAATAATGGAGAGGGTGCAGAGGAGAGCCACCAAAAGGATTAAGGGGACAGAAGGACAGATCTATGAACAGATGCTGCAGTATTTGGAGATGTACTTGCTGGAGTATCGTAGAATGAGAGGAGATATGTGTTTGATTTATAGGGCCCTGACCGATACCGATCTGTGGGATCTCTTAGGTCTGATTCATGGGGACCAACTGCACAATACCAGAGCCCATTGTCACCAATTGTTCAAGGAAAGATACAGAACAAATAAAAGGAAATACTGGTTAAATAATAGGGTAACAGAAATATGGAATCTGCTGCCTTGCGAGGTTGTGGAGAGCAAAACAATGTTGGAATATAAAACAAATTTAAGATAAATTTCTTTTAAGTAGGAATATTAAAGAGTATTCATAAATTAGGATTGGTGAGCTCATGGACTAAATGTCTTTAATGCTCTGTAATATCTATGTAATCTATGCAATCTATGTAATCTTGCACTTCTTTGCATTGAATTTCAACTGCCAAACCCTTGACCATTCTTCAAGCTTCTACAGGTCCCTCCTCATTCTGTCTACACCCTCTGGCATGTTCACTCTGTTACAGAGCTTTGTGTCATCAGTGAACAGGGAAATTCTGCCTTCCAGGTCCTGTACAATGTCACTGATGAAGACATTGAATAGAACTGGTCCCAGCACTGATCCCCGTGGTACCCCACTGGTCACTCTTCCCTCTGTGGAGTGACAGCCATTTATCACCACCCTCTGTGTCCTGCTGCCCAGACAATTACCCACCCACCACACTACTGTCCTGCCCACTCCCATATTCCCCAGTTTGTTTAATAGCCTACTATGTGAGGACTGGCTCTGGAGGGATCAGGACCTGGAGATACCCGAAAGAGTGTCTGTGCTGAGTGGTGGCAGCTACTGATTATCCTTGCAGGCATCTGAAGGGTTCAAGAAAGCTGGTAACAGTTGTTGACTAGTTTGGGAGAAACTAGTTTGCCACACTGAGATATTTATATCTTTTTTTTAGTCACTCTCAGTTCTTCTGAGCCCAGGGGACTTTCAAATGGAACAACTGGATCTCCAGATTCTTATGGGTAGGAGACTGAGAATTGCCTATAAGAGACTATCAGTCCCAAAAACAAAAGGGGGGGCTAGCCCTCCCCAACTTCCACCAATATGCACATGCAGCGTTTTTAGAACACATAATAACTTGGATAGCCCCATCCCCAAGACTCAGATGGGTGGAACTAGAACTAAGTGTTATGGCTATACCTGCAATCTCTCTCTACTCTTTGACATCCCAGACAGACTTCTCACTCAAGCCTCCCTGACGTCTGCCACAACCACTATCCTTCATCATTGGTTTCACCTCCTTTCCACGAAACAATACAGAATGGGAGCAAGGTGGCTTAGCATCCCAGCCTTAGACTGGCACTCAGTGGAGTGATCTGTACTCACTTTATCTCTGCTATCGATCTCTTCAAGGTGGACTACAAACCAATGTCCTCTCATACACAGAATAAATGCGAGGCAGAGTTATCATTAGAACTCCAACTCAGTGACTGGACTCTGATCTGGTACAGACAGCATAGGGTAACGGGATTGCCCCAGATAACGGTAATGTTTCTTTCGACTAGGGACTTATCCTATTGTAGAAAATGTAGCTGTAAAGTAGCCATGCACACTCACGTATTACTGTCCTGTCCTGGTCTCTCTCCTTTCTGGTTCCAAATAGACAAGGAAATCAACTCCATAATACATGGCTATGGAACATTAACCCTAGCAGCAGCTATGCAACTGCATATCCCATGCCATCTTAAAAAACAAAGCTCATCACTACCTAATAAGCATTGTCCTGACAACAGCTAAAAAACAATAATCAGGTTGTGGTTGCAAATAGAGATCCCCAATATTGAGCAAAGGGAGAATACCATCTGGTAAGTGTATAAAATAGAAAAGTTTATGGCTCTTCTAAAATAGTCAGAAACTAAATTACAGACTCGCAGTAACAATGGGACTATACCTGCCATGAACAATCAGATTTAATCCCATAGGAAAGCAGTGAGAAGTTGGCAAAGGCCCAGAGGGGTAGAGGCAGATGCCTCCTATCCAGCTAAATGGCAAAGATACCATGAATCCCTCCACCTCCCCGCTGGAACATAACACCCTAGATTTAAATAATATCTGTAGTCACTTTCTACAATGACTTGTACCAAGTAATAATGAGTACAGGTTGTTTCTCTACTCACTGTACATCATATCAGCTAAGATGTACTGTAATGTGCTGTTGAACATTTTTAGTAAAATTTAAGTTACATAAAACAGTTCATCCTTGGTATATTTTTGTATTTAGTTTACAGATTAGGGGTATTTGTAGGTGAAAGTTTTTTGTACTGTATGATATGTATATTGATATGAAAAGATGTATGATGGTTAATGTTTGTTGTCCTGTAATAAGCTATACTGCAAGCTAGTTTTAGTTTGGATAGCCATTAAATTAGATATACAGTGGTGTCCCCCAGCATGAAACACATTTTTAAAGCACTCTGCAGTATGCTGCAGCAGATCTACTAATTAAAACAATGTAATTTTAATGGCAAATAGTCCCTTTTGCCATGCAGGAAACTGTGGCATTCAATTCATCTCGGCAGTGTCACATTTTCCTGAATGACAATGGGGAGTAATTGCCACTGAAATTACATTGCTTTATTCAGTAGGTCTGCTGCAGTATTCTGTAGAGTGCTGCAAAATTGCGTTTCATCCTGGGGGACGCCACTGTAGTTCTAGAGAGGTGCTACGTTTAGCCCTTTTAATCTCTCATTATAGTTTTCATTTGTGTAAATATTTCAATATGTAAAAATGTATATTTATAGTCCTGCACATTTCTAAGTAAGTGGCATGTGGTTTACAGATGTATTAATTTCTACTATTATGGTATAGTTAGATGTTGAAAATATAGTATGGGAACTGTTTCTTGTATAAGTTTGTTTTATATTAAATATTTATTAAATGGATGATTGTAGGATATACCACAAATAACAGATTTGCTTTTTCCTTACTTTTTGATTTTGATTGTAACTATTGTGGGGTTCATCAGGAATTTTCTTGACCAGTATAGTTGTTTGTGTTGCATTTATAATTTTAGTTGGTTCTGGCTTTTTGCCTGCTCTAGGAAATGAACTTTTTTCCCAGTTGGCTACTTTTTAATACATTTTTAAAACTTTGTATTTATTTATTTTTTTTATTTGACAACTGGTAACTGGGAGAGGCACACTGAGCCAAGGCTTGTTTCCACATGTGATCTGCAGGCAGCACAATACATATAGCAAAACACAAAACAACATTTGGTAAAAAGTTAGAATAACATTAGATACATACTGTGCTAGACAATTGTTATGTGCAGAAAATAAAGTACAATACAGCTCAATAAAATCTCCTCACAAGTGCAAATTCAGAAGTGGCAGCAATACTTGGTTGACAAAAAAGCAGTACTGACAAATGGGTGATTGGCTGTAGGGATGAGATATTGCCCAACCTTGTAATGGAGGATGAAAACTATAGTGGCATGGAGTTAAAAACTAGGCAGGAGAAGATACCCAGTCAGCTACTTACCAGGATGTAAAGGCTTGGCCATGGTGGGAAAATTGTGTATTGTGTGTTTATTTCTTATAAAACTCCTTATTTAGTTAGGTTATGAATATTTGAACATTGCATTAAACACTTTGAATGTAAGTAATTTGGTAAAGGTTTTGCTTTCCTAAAAAAGTAAGGAATGTATGGCAAAAACCTATGTTAATGCACATTAGGGTTGCTACCACACAAAACAAAAACCCACAAAGCTAAGAAACATACTATTAGGGTTGTGTTCAACTCTCACCCCCTCTCCTGTGTCCTCCACCTTCATAAGTGTGGACCAGTGTATAGGTACAGGGTTGTGCATCAGTGGTCTGGTACCTCATACAGGGTCAATGAATTTAAACTGGTTTAGTAGCAACCCTAATCACTGCCACCTCCTCAATTGCAATCTTTTTGATTAAGGTGAAATATTATAGGTCGTCTTGTGATTAGCTGTTATTGAAAGAGTTTGCATGACTAGTACATTTAAAAACATACTGATCGATAGATTACATTTTTCATGAACTGAGTTTTGAGTTCTTAATAATGAGGGTAATTAAAAATATGTATCTGACAACTAGGTTTACAAAGTTAGTAGCCAAATGTATCAACTGTTTATAAAGTGATGAGTCTTTTCATGCTTCTCATCAAACGTGATCCAAGAGATTCAAAATAAATACTATAGAATATGTGAGGTTATGTAAGTCTGTAAAGGTTCAATCTTAACATGCAAAGTAACCACACAATGGAGTCAAGTTTTTCTTTATTGTAAAGTAACTACACAAATGGGTCAAATGTTCCTTTATTACCAAAGAATGTATACTAGTACAAGGTAAAATGTGAATTGATATAAAAAGGATACAGAAGCAATGTTACTACTCAGCTGGTTTACTGTTCAGTTTATTTACAAAGTATATATAGCTAGAGAAGATATTATATTATTTAAAAGTACAGAAGGGCAGTTTCATCAAATAATAGAATATTCTGACATAATAACAGTCACAATGTAAATATGGCAGTATAGAAGTATTATCATGTAATATTGATCTTGTGTTGAAGTTCAATTTTATTTTCTGATTATCCGCAATTCAGGGTATTCCTAGGAGAAAAATACATATGTTATTGGATGGATGGATAGCTACATTAGTAAAACATTACCACCATCTTTAAAATGCAGTAATAGTAATAAAACTATCTCTTAACTTACGTAAAAATTGAAATTATTCTGTCCTCAATCTGTAAGAGTCTTGTTATTAAATGATGTTTACATCTATAGCTACATTTCTAGAAATATCTTAATTATAGATATAGAATTCAACTTCGTTAATGCTCCAGTTAGAGTCAAAATGAAAAAAGTTGGAAAATGAGGCATTAGGGTTTCCAACCCTAACACCCCACCTTCCCAAACCAGGCATAAGAGCAGGTGTGGGGTGTACCTTGGGCTTCTCAAGCCTAACACTCACCACATTCGATCTGTAAAAAAGTCAGATGTGTAGACTTTATGAGAATGGGTTGAGTGTTAAATGGAAATACAAAATCTCACATACCCCCATAATGAAAAGCATCATGGGCTATATATGCAAATCACCACAAAATATTATGCTGATTCAACTTTAAGCAGAACTGCATGGTGCCAAAAGGCCTCTCACACAGTATGCAAAGGGTGCCAACAGAAGACACAGACATGTGTTTCATCCTACCAGGACTCATCAGTGTGCCTCGTCTGTATGACACCCCAGTGGAATGAACCAGCTAACCTAAGTTGGTCTATCTGGGTTGGATTGTGGTGAGCCCAATAAAAACAAAAATCAAGTTAAAAGACAAAGAACCTTAGTGTTCAAGCACTGAGGCAAGGGTTACCCCAAAGGGCATTGGCTGGGAAGCCAAGTTTCAAAGAAATACAAAATCACACATACCCCCATAATGCAAAGCATCATGGGCTGTATATGCAAATAACCACAAAATATTATACTGGTTTAACTTTAAGCAGAACTGCATGGTGCCGAAAGGCCTCTCACACAGTATGCAAAGGGTGCCAACAGAAGACACAGACATGTGTTTTGTCCTACCAGGACTCATCAATGTGCCTCATCTGTATGATGCCCCAGTGGAATGAACCAGCTACCCTAAGTTGGTCTATCTGGTTTGGGTTATGGTGAGCCTAATAAAAATAAAAAACAAGTTAAAAGACAAAGAACCTTAGTGCGCAAGCACTGAGGCAAGGGTGTTAAATGGGTTCTGTTTAGCCAGGTTCAGGTGTTTTTTTTTGTAAATAAATCATTTTAATGTATTCTCCTGTTTTTTAGTTTGGGGGAAAAACAAGATGGCAGTCATTGTCACCTGAAAAACAGTTTTACGGGTTATGAGATGCAATTGGTGGTCATATCAGAGGGTTATCCCAAAACCCTACTAAGCATGTTCAGAAAAAACATCTTTAAATGTTTAGAACTATGAAATGGTTTTATCTTTTTTCATGAAACCATCTAAAGGCACTACCTTGACATAGGCTACTTCTATTCTTGGCTGTAGATGAGACAGAAAAAAATTGTTTTTAAGTATACAAAAACTGCAGACATTAATTTAAAAACAACATATGTGGATTTCAGAAACCGCTTAAGCTACCATCACAAATCTTTCCACATACCTTACCTCCTAGACAATACATGCCAAATGTGGGGCTATTTTGTTGAACGCCACCAATGGTATTAAGGTACAAAGTTAGGGGTTTAACGCTGAAACTCTTGGTTATTTAATGGGCAGACTGGATGGGCCTTGCGGTCCTTATCTGCCGTCAACTTCTATGTTATTCCTAACTAAACTGGCACTACCGTGCCAGTATGTATGTATGTATATATGTATATGTATGTATGTATGTGTATATATATCTCTGTAGATATATGTGGGATATGTCATTACATCATGGCCCTATTGAAAATATCACAGATATTTTTCCTGAGTGCAGTTTGACCTTATGTCATCACGAGTGGCAAAACCATGAGTGAGGTCAAAATGCATTTTATTATAAAGAGACAAGAAAAAATCTTGTATTATGATTGTTCAGTGTTCACCTTCAACAGTGATGCTAGCCCAGCATCAACGTCAACACTATGGATCATCAATGCACATCACTTTCCTTAATTGTCACTATGGACTTATAGTGTGGATAAATTTGACCTAGGGTGAGGATAAATGTGATATTCTCACTCTAGATCTGAGCACCCTCAAAATATTGAAAATATTTGCTTAAATTTATCCTCACAAGCATTGCACCCCTAGAAAACCAACCTAGGCAACCTGAGGTTATTCTGGTCCCATATCAACGAGCTGATAAAAGGAAAAAGCAAGGCTGCCCCAGGCATTATCGTGGCAAATGGGCAGTCACTGAATGATGGGACCCTCATTGCTGAGGCCCTCAATCGCCACTTTATGAACCTCGATGATTACAAGGCTGGGCTCCCAATGACTAACAACAAGTCCCACACACTGGAACCTCCTAAACTTGACTGCCCATCCTTTCATCTGAGGTTAGTTAAGGTTAAAGAAGTCCTCACCCTCCTAAAGTCCCTGAAAATCAGAGGATCAGGAGGGCCTGACGGAATCCAAGCCAGACTACTTAAGGACGGTGCTCCAGCACTCGCAAGGCCTCTCACCTGGCTCATAAACCGGTTCCTTCTAGAAGGGATTGTCCCAGAGCTGTGGAAACATGCTCATGTGGTTCCCATTCACAAGGGCGGGCCAACAGAACCCATTGGCAACTACAGGACCATCTCCCTGCTCTGCACCCTAGCAAAAATCCAGGAAAAACTGGTGTACATTCCACTCCGTGAATACCTATAGGCACACAGGCTCCTTTCCCCAGCCCAGCATGGGTTCAGAGCTAAACA
Organism: Neoceratodus forsteri; assembly: GCA_016271365.2. NCBI lineage: Eukaryota > Metazoa > Chordata > Ceratodontiformes > Ceratodontidae > Neoceratodus > Neoceratodus forsteri. The sequence goes on from CM057452.1 coordinate 430,968,360, forward strand.
TGGGATGGACACCATTCTAACTAAGTTCTCTGCTGATGTGCTTAAGGAACTGGATGCAGGGTCAAACACAGGAGCGGTTTTCATCAACCTCTCCAAGGCCTTCGACTTGGTCGACCTCTGACTCCTACTTCACAAGTTGTGTAACTTAGGCCTGGATACTCATGCCCTCAGGTGGTTTGAAAGCTACCTTACTGATCGTTCTCAGAGGGTCAAGTGGAAGGACAAGATCTCTGAGCCACTGCCACTGAAGGAGGGGGTACCACAAGGGTCCATACTTGGTCCCAATTTGTTCTCCCTGTTTATAAATGATCTGCACAACCACTGCAGGAGCAGTGCTGTCATTCAGTACACTGATGATGCCGTGATATACAGATCCTCTGACAACCTGGGGGACCTAGGTCCATCCCTACAAGAGGACCTACTCACTATGGAGGACTGGCTTATTAATAATAAAATGGTCCTTAATACCACTAAAACCAAGGCCATGTTGTTCAGACCTAGATCCCTTGTTCTAAACAGAATGCAACACCTGCAACTCACTTCCAGAGTGGGTAACAAACTAGAAGTGGTTGCCTCCACAAAATACCTTGGCCTTACTTTAGACCAAGGATTCACTCTAAAACAACATGTTGACCCAGTCACCAAAGTCATTCATGGCAAACTTGGTACCCTGTATCGCCTCAAGGATCAGCTAATCCCAGAGGCTAGGACTGCCATTGCCTCATGTGTCCTCCTCCCAACACTCACCTACACTGCCCCGATACTTCAGGGTATGGATAAACTTGAGTTCAATAAGTTACAGGTCTTGTACAACAAGGTGGTCTGCTTCGCCACTCAGTCCCACTCTAGCAGCTACCACTGTGACGCTCTAGCTCTTATCAACTGGCCTTCATTCAAAGCCTGTCTCATGTACCCAGTGCTCTGCCTAGCTCATAAGCTAATTAGCTCAGAACCTCCCCCAAGCCTCTCTGGGCTCATAACTGCCAAGTGCAATCATCACAACTTACGGACCTCTGGCCAAACTCTTCTCAAAATCCCTAGGGTAAAGACCAGGGCAGAGGGCATGTCCTTTTCCCATACTGCCCCTTCCTTATGGAACAACCTTCCTCCTGAGGTATCGGAAGCTTCAGCACCTGCGAGCTTCCAATCAAGACTCAAGGCACACATGCTCCCAATGAGTCAATGCCAATGCTATGTTACCTGACACTTACACTCTACCATCCTACCCGAACACCTACCCTCAACCTCCTAAAGCTGGGAGCCCTAATCCTTCTCTACTGGCTCTCCTTCTAACATACTCTACTCGGTCAATTGCAACCCAGGTGTTACTCTGGCTCTCCTCCATTGTTCGCTTTTGCTAATCACTGTAACCTGTTATGTAACATGTCATTGCTATAAGTCACCTGTATATGTTATAACCTACATCTGTACTATTTGTATATCCTACTTGTTCTGTAACTCTTGGGTTGCCCCTGAAAAAGGGACCTCCAGGGCCTAGTGGGCCTACCTGGTCATAAAAATTCAATAAATCAATAAATAACTAAATAAGATATAGCTATATTTATACATACATGTACACACGTAAAACACCACATTTACTGTAAACATTTAAAACTATTCCAACTGCATGACAGAGCCTATTATGACTGTTTTGGCTAATGAGATAGGAAAATGGAGCGATGATATGTCCCCCAGTGAAGAAATTCATCAGACTATTCAGGATCAGATCCAGCAGATCAGAAAAAGAGAATGATAGAAACATGATTTTAATGGAAAAATCAAAGAGGGAGAAAACCAATATTAAGGAATTACAATGATATCACATCCAAAGAATACATTCCACAGCAAAAAAATGGCATTGTAAAAATAATTTAAAGTCAATTTCTTCATTCAAACCCTCTGATTTTAGACTTCTGAACCTATGAATCCATTTAATCTCTTTTTTGAGCAACATCTTAAGGCTATCCCTTCCCCTCCATGGTGGGGGTACACATTCCAGCCCCACAGATGAAACCCACTGTGTATTCCATTCTCTCCTTGGGATGTACTTGGCTTGGTCTTCATCAGGTAGTCAGCTACCACGGTGGGTGTAATGTTCACATGCTACCTACCCAGTGAGCATTCCCCCATGGGTCCTTTGGTAAAATTCAAGTGAAGTATTCATTTAGCATTTCAACCATCACCCTGGTTCTTTCACAGGTTTCACTCCAATCCATGTTGTCAAGGTCCCAGTTCTTGTTCTTCACTTTCCTCCTTTCAATTACTGTATGTACATAGGGAGGCTTAGGTGTTGTCTGTAGCTTGTACTGTTATCCTAACTTCCAGCCTCTCATTGGCTACCTTAATTCCAGTCTTGCAGTCCCTCACTGCTCTTCTTTATTCCTCTCTGGCCTGAAGGCAGCCTTTCTCTTTCCAGTGGTTGCAGACCTTTTTGCTCAGGGTCATTTGCCTCAGGTCCTCAAACAGTAGGCACGGGGCAGCTTGGCTTCTTTTCCTTCATCCTTTACAGGGATACAGAACCTCAGTGGCTGCGTTAAGTAGCTGTTTATGATGATAATGCTCCCAGCTGAAATATTCTTCAGTTGTAGCCATACAATTACAGATAACCAGTTTTTAAAGCAGTAGTGTATGGCAGAAGGAAGGCAGAATGTTGGCGTGGAATGTTACATAGAAACATAGAATCTGACAACAGAAGAAGACCTACAGGTCTATCCAGTCTTCCCATTTACCTGCTTGAATCGCATCTGACCTAACATTGGACAGAAGTGTGTTATTCAGCTAGTAGTTCAAGTAATGTCTCAGCACCCCTTTCCTGAGTTACCTACCCTCTTGCCTTACTATGGGCAGCACTATTCCTTTGTGTCTGTTCCACCCATGTTTTAACCTGGTCACTGACCACCTCATTGGGTAATTTATTCCAATCATCTACCACATGTTCCATGAAAAAGAAGTTCCTCGCATCCTTTTTTAATGTCTCACCCCACCTAATTCTGCCCAGGCCTTCTACTTACAGTACTCTCATTCCTAGTGAACAGATCATTACCATCCACCTTTTGTATGCCCCCCAGCAACTTATAAGTCTTTGTCATGTACCCCCCCTTCCTGGATGCTAGTGTTTACAGGTTGAGGCTCTACGGCCTCTCCTGCTACAATTTCCCTTGTGTCACCCTAGATCATTTTTGTGGTCCTCATCTGGATGATGCCTTCAACCTTTCATGGGTGCCTCTTCCCATCTGACAGCTGCTGCTGATCCACAAATCCACTTAATCTCAAAATCATTGTAAACTGATGCAGTAATGCAGTTTTGATGCTGGTTTCTTTTGCGTTCCTGAAATCCCATCCCAACAGTGTTATGCTGTTCACTTTGATTGCACTTTGACTTGTGGTATTTGTAAGAAAACAAATGCAGGATCTTATATTTTTTCCCAACTGAGACTCACATTCACATGTTAATTGAAACTGGCCTTTCTAGACTGAAATAGGAGTCTGGCAGAGTCCCAGTATCAAAGTGCAACAGCAATCTAATATACAGATTCATGTGGATTTAATTAACATAAGCATCATAAGTGAAGATAGATTAGAACAATTCATACAGAAAACAATTAGTGGAGGTGGACAATGAAAGCAAATGGTAAGCTCCCCTCCAAGCTGACTTGACCTGGCATTTACTGATCCTACCGGGGTTTGACCTGTCAGACTGAATTTCCCAGCTCCTTTGGAGGTTTAGGTGTGACAGGGTGTTTAAATAAAATGCTAAAGTGTAATCAATGTTAATTAAGGTGCTGATGCATGAACCATAATTCAAAAACATTTCACATTAACATTTAAATGAACATTTATACCTTCCTACTCAGTAGCATTTGGGTGCAGGAGTTTTGTGAATTTCCACTTATCAAGAATTTATTACCTAGTTGGTTGGTGGTGTGGGGGTGAGCGAGCTGGACTCTGTGTCTGTTAGCATTTCAGCTTAGTGGATGCAGCTAAGCACTGTTAATCTAACGAACCAACATTCAGTCCAGGCACTGGTGCCCTGAGGACATCATTTAATCTTCCTTCGCTTAACTTTCTCTTTATCTGTGGATAACCCCCTGAGCTTTCCTTGCTATCCCTCATGTAATCTCTCTGTGCACAATGGTGGTTATGGGGGGACCTTGGGGAACTCAGTTCCTGGAGTGAAATTAAAAGTCCGACTGAGTTCCAGTAGCAAAGTGGGGAAGGACTAATCCAGTGTAAAATGTGCACCCCGAAAGACTTACAACTGCCTAAACAGAGTGTGAAAATGCAACAAATGCTGAGGAAATGTGTCCCTAGACAACTGTCAAGTATGTTCAATCCTACATTAAAGGTGCTGAGTTCCCCCAGTAAATTATTTCCATTTCCAATAAAACCTGTGCATGCCTGTGGTTGCAGTAGCTTTAGTATGCATGGCTTGTAAAGCTGGTTGGAATACAGTGTATGTATATGAAAGCAATATATCAAACCAGATTCCTTTCCTTACCAGCATGTACGAAGTGAAATTATAATATCCACTGGCTCTTTATTTGGATCCTGTTTACCAGCTCCATAACTGAAAATCGACAACCTCCCAAAATAAAACAACATTTTTTGTATGAGCAAAATGTCTTTAAAATTCCTCATGAAATAAGTTTGCAATAAGACCCACCAGGGTGCGTAATTATAGTTCAACAGTCACACTCCTCGAATGTATTGTTAGGCTGATGAACTTGTGCAGAGTGCCTTTAAACACTCAAGAGTAAAGAACAATTATGGACAGTAATTACACATCCCTGGAGTGTCTTATTGCACATATACAGTAACATGGGTTCTACTTAAAAATGTTTTTTTTTTAATCTTTGTTATGAGTTTTGATAAGAAAGCATGAGAAGCCAAAACTACTTGGATTTTTCAACATAACTTAAAGTGTAAGCTACTGGACAGGTTTAAGTGTACTTGTGCTACCTCATGAGCCTAACCTCATCTTCCTGTATTAAGTGATTGTGCTGCAAGGCTCGTTTGACCATCTGTTCATCCTGGTTTATTGAATGTATTTTCCTAATGTTACGGGTCATCACTGTTAACATGATTCTTCCTAGAGGGCCTACCTGGTTATCAAAGATATCAAACAGTTAATACATACATATATACTAGGTTTACTAGGTTTTTATTGGAAAAAAGAAGGCCAAGGCCCATCTAGATTTTCCCCCACACTGTGTGGGAACAATTTACATGAAGTGATTCTGGATTAACCAGTTATCAAGACCCTTTTTACATGCTTCAGTGATGCATGATGCCAGAGGCCTGGGTTCAAATCCCAGTTGAATGTACACATTTTCCTTTCACATTTCCTTCATGATTTGCCTCACAGTGGCTAACTGCACTGAGAAAAGAAGTTTATTTGTGTCTACGTACACATGTGTGTATATATATATATATACACACACACACACATACGTAAATCAATAATACAATACATACATTAACACATAAAATCAATCAATAAACATGTTTTTTTTTGTATGAAATATGAGCAGAAGACAAAACCATAGTTTTAATTAAGATATACTAATATTTTTGAGCTGGCCCGGCGGCGCATCGGTTGGATTTCCGCTTGCGACACCAGCGTTCAGGGTTCGGAATGAGCCGGATCGCTGGAGGGCCAGCCGGGGGGAGAAGGATCGAGCGTCCTACGACAGCTCTCCTTCTCCGGGGGGAGGTTAGGGGATGAGTCTGGCACCTGCTGGCTTCTAGCGGAGGCTGGGAGTATCACAGGACGCACGGCCCAAGTTAACTAGGGGAGGAGCGGACGTCGCCATTTGCCATGACGTCACCACGCTGCTACCCACAGAAAGTGGGAAAAAACTGCTCGCTGGCCACCAAGATGATGGCTCTCCGTTCCCTGAGCACCTCCAGTACGGGACCAGGGCCTCCTGTTCCTCAGCAGCATCCCCGGGCCCTAATAAAGTGTGTGTGCTGGGGTCTTCCCTCTCTCCCCCGGTGCCCTTCCCCCTCGGAGAAGGGGGACCCACCCGGCGATAGGAATACACCGGGATATCCCGGGGATCGGCTGTGATCTGAGGACCTGAGGAGGGCTGGCTAAGGTCAGTGGGGTCGGGTGGAACTTGTGGAGCCTGGAGGAGTGGGGGCCAGTGAAGCATGGGAGGTGGTACAAACACATAATGCAAAAAAAAAAAAAAGATATACTAATATTTTTGAATAACCAGGTGCACAGGTGAAACAAGTACAAGAGTGTAATTATTGCAAAACAATTATACTCTTGTACTTTTCTTTTAGCCAATAAGGTGGATACAATTTCTTACTCATTTTATAAGCACTATTGGTTTAATAGCTGGTCAAGGCAAGCACTTGTTCCAACTGTTTCCTATTTTGATCACCTAGGGTCCAAACCAGCAACACTTAACACCCCATGCATAATATTTTCCCTAGGGGTAAGAGATGCTGTCGCATGCTAGTTCTGTCCCAGAACTCAGTCTGCTCTGATGCCAGTTTTTATAACCCTTCAGATGCCTGAAAGGGTTACTTAGGCATGCTGCCATCGCCCAGTTGCAATCTCACTCACGATATTTCTGGGTCAGACTACCACTAGAGCCACTGCTCACACTGTATACTGCTCTTTCTCAAAGGACAAACAACCCACCCCTGTTGTCACAACTGGGAACACTTTGCTTATGATGTGCAAGCAATAAGAAACAATGAGATGTGCATTCGATAGTTGTAATGCACAGCTAGAGGTGTAATAAGGCATGAGGCTACAGGCCGAGTGCCTTCAGACCTTGGCTGTGCATTAGAACTGTCTAATGGACATCACCAGAGTGTATTATTTCACTTATAAAATTAGTCTGAATCTTTACATTATTAAGAATATAAAAAAAGTGTTTAAGCATGTACACTTGGAAGACTAGGTTTGCTGGCCAAGGCACCTAGCTTCACATGAACTCTTTTCTTCTAGGTTGCTTGAAAGGACAGAGCAAAGAACCTTACCAGAGCAAGGATAAGGATTAAGGCTTCTTTTTGCTAGGCAGATTTACTGTGTGTAGTTATTTTTATTTTGTACTCACAGGGATTGTTACTGTTTGATGCTAACATGTTATTGCTTTATTTTTCTCTGATTCAAATTGTTGTTGCTGGGTATACCTTCTGCTGCATTATTACAGGGTGTGCCTACAGGTGTGTGCATACAGATTACTGCTGTAATCTTCTGATTCAAATTGTCTTTTGCAAGGTACATCTTCTGTTACTGGTTTATTTTTCTCTGTAGCAAAGAGTTTCTTACAGGGTATATCTTCTGTGAAATTATTACAGGTGGTGCTTTACAGGTTTTAAAGTTTTATCTATCATTAGGATGAGCTTTCAGGGCTATTGCATTTGTTGCTGGCTGATTGTTTCTGCTCTTACCTCCTTGTTTCTTTTGTCCGTGATTCTTCTTTTTTGGCAGGGGAAGGGCCCGGCCAACCACCCCACACTACACTCCTTTTATAGGGTAGCACAGTTGTGACAGTTTCTGTAGCAAAGCTGGAAGGGGCGGATCAGAGGGATATCCACACAGTGACCTAGTTTACAGGGGCACTAGTAATTTAGCTTGTTATAACAAGTTATACAAAAACAAACAAACAAAACACAAAATCAAACTTTTGCTTTCATTTTCTTCCTTCTAATTACTCTGACCAGGTTATAAACCCAGCAACTTATCTGGAATGGATATCATTAACTACAGGTACTGTGGAACACTTTTCAGAAGGGCAGTTTTACAGGATTTAAGACACTGTCCTACATGCTGGGCCATTGGAGATCTAAGGGCTCAGCTCCAGGTAGCATGGGCAGAGATAGCGCATCTCAAATTGCATATTCAAGAGGAAATATATTATAAGAACCACCCACCATTTATCCAACATCCAACAGAAGCATCTTGATTGCAGAGGGCAGTTGGTCCGGGAGGTTGGCAGGTGGTTAGGAGGGGCAAATCGGGTGCCTCATCACTCGGTGCTCTCCAACATATCACCTCCACAAACCATATAAAAACTACAAACAGGTATCTGCCTCTATCTCCAAAAGCAAACAAAGGGGCAGAGAACACTGCAGAGCAGGAGATTGCAGCACAGGAGCTAGCACAGCAAAACTCGCCCAAAACAGGAACCAAAACAAAAAAAAGCAAAAAGGAAATAAAAAAAACTTCTAATCATAGGAGACTCCATGATTCGGGGAGTTGATACGTATCTCCAGCCAGGGGTAATGGTCAGATGTCTCCCAGGTACATCAGCATGGAGAGATGCTCACTGCATTGCTAAAATTGTTCAGGAAGCAGGAGAAAACATTGACATCCTGGCACACATAGGGACTAACGATCTCGCCAGCTGCTTCAGTTGTGGAGAACAAGGAACACCTGAACAGGCTGGGTGACAAACTATCATCCATTTTGTCTGGCATCTCCTTCTCTGAGATCCTGCCAGTCTGAGAGATGGGGGCAGATGGACAGAAGGTCAGAGAAGGGGAGATAGGGGAGCTAAACATGTGGCTCAAGAGTTGGTGCCAGGAAAAAGGACACAAATTTGTAGGGAAGTGGCAACAGTTTTGGGAGCAAAAGTTCTTTAAATTTGATGGACTGCATCTGACTAAGGGGGGAGTCAGTGCATTGGGGCAGAAGTTTGACATCTTTGCAGAATATTTAAACTAGCAAATGGGGAGAGGGGTGCAGCACCCCTACGTCGAATGGGAAGAACACCCCTCCCCCTCAGCTAGTGGTCAAACAGGAGTTCAGCATGTTTGTAGTTCATTTGCATCACCAGGTAAGGAAAAAGGTCTGGCTCCCCATACGACGCACAGGGGAAACACCGGACCTCGACCAACAACTAACACATCGAAATCTGGCCAGTGGAAAATCATGTGTAACCCCTCACCCCTGCCTTTTGGCCAAAACAACAGGTGGCATGCTGTTGAAGCTGACAGCTGTACCTGGTAGGGACTGGGTTCAGGGAGGATGAGGTTACTCGGCACAGGGGACCTAGGTTTGGCTACTCTGCACAGGGCACCCAAGTAAATCCGAACACAGGAAGCAGTAACTGTAATGTCCAGAACCAGGAATGGGATTCTTCAGTGTGGCTTTTATTCACATCCAAGCTGAACAAAACAAAGCATAGACAGACCCCAATGGGGCTACATTTCCTGGTAATGCAGATTAGAGACTACAGAACACTTTAGCACTATTTCCAGCCCTCAGGCTCTAAACCGACCAGGCACACAGCCTGGACTTGCACGCAGCTTTGGGTACACAGCCCGACTTGTACACTACTTGGGTTTTCCCCACTGGCCCGGCTCCCCTGCCAGCCACTTGATCCACGGTCCATTTGATGAATGAACCAATTATCCTGTTGTGGCTCCCCAAACCACACTAGAGTCTTTGACTCCTAGAGAGAATTTTCCTTACAATCCCATGTCTGGGTACTTCCCTCATCACTGGCCAAGTGCCTGAGGTAAAGTAGAAATCCACAGAAGAAATCCGTAGAGGTGGACCTGGTCATTAAAGATGGGGGGCCACCCACCTCCAGCTCCCACAGCCCATACCCGGCCATTTCTCTGGAAACTGAACAATTCCTTTACTGAAAACTTTCAAATGTAGATTCTGGGTAGACGTCTGTCACATCTCCTCTACATATCATTTGTATCTCAACAAGCTCTGGACTTGAACCTACTTTTACTTTGCTTAGCCCATTACTCTAGGCTTCCCAATATTTAGTAGTTCAATCCCCACATTGTCACACAAGTCCCAGGGTGAAAAACATAGGCCCTTTTAGCAAGAGCAGACACTCACCCTCACGTTGCAGGTGCCCCACAGGCGACTCACAAATCTTCTTGTTCTCCCAAATAAACACTGGAACACATAGGCAGCTTTTCCTTCCAAGCAGAACTAGGTTGCCCCAGGAACCTGCAGAAACCTTCTCCTGCCCCCCCGAAGGAAGGGGCACTGAGACCCGAAAACAGCGGTCTCCACCACTTCAGTAATCTTCTGTGTCTCTCTTTAAGGTGGAGACACACACCCTATTTACTTAAAAGTAGCCATCTGACAGGGCTGAGGCTCCTAGAGCCTTCACTGAGCTGCTTTCTCAGCAAGCTCCCAACTTCACACTTCACTGACTCACACTCAACTGAAGACTGGCTGAACACTGAACTTCAAAACCTCCCAACGTTCTAACCAACTCCCTTTGCGGCAGATTCCAATGTGGCTCATGCAGCAGCGATAGTTCTATTGGTGATGTCATCCCTCAGTCTCAGCTGAGACTGAGAACAGAGTGAGACAGTGTGAAACCCATTTAACTGGAGTTTCACAAGCTGCCTTCCCTGCCTACTACTAGGTCTTACTGGGATTCTAGTAACCCCGGCTAACAAGGGGGTTACACATGTACACAAATGCTCGCAGTCTGGGAAACAAGATCCTAGACCTGCAGGCAATAATGACAGAGGCTAAACTGGACATAGTAGCCATTAGCGAGACATGGTTTACCAGTAACCACACTTGGAAGACTTCAGTACCTGGCTATGTACTGTTCAGAAGAGATCGAGGTGCAAAAAGGGGGGGTGGACGAGCCCTTTATCTCAATGAAAATATCAAAGCAACAGAAATTCAGAATACACATATGGAGCCAGAAGAACTGTGGGTCACCCTGGAAACAGGAATGGGACAGCCATACGAACTGGGGCTGTGTACAGGCCTCCAGACCAGGGGGAGGACATAGACACATTACTGTTAGAAGATATACAAAACATGACAGCTAAAGGGGAGGTTCTGATAATGGGAGACTTCAACATGCCAGATACAGATTGGTCAATACCAGCAGGGACATCTGCCAGAACTAGACACATGATGGATTCCCTACAGGGGGAGGGCCTCAAACAACTGGTACAACAACCCACAAGAGACAGGGCTATCCTAGATCTAGTACTGACCAACAGGGAAAGGATCACAGATCTCCATGTAGAAAATCACCTGGGTGCCAGTGACCATCACATGGTATGGTTCAATTTGGCCACTAGAACTAAATCATCCCATTCCAAGGCAAAAATATGGGACTTCAGAGGAGCTGACTTTGACAAAATGGCCAACAGAGTTAAGCTAGCCCTGGCAAAAAGAAATACAGGTGAAGGGGTACAGGCAAAGTGGGCAAGCATTAAAGATGCAATACTTGAAGCAACATCCCATTGTGTTGGAGAGAAAAGGAAGTGCAAAAGAAGAAGGAAATCACTTTGGTTCTCAAAAACAGTAGCAGTAAAGGTCAGAGCCAAAAGGCTGGCCTTCAGGAAATATAAGGGAATGCAGCAGGATGAAGATAGGGAGGCATACCAAACTTCCCTAAGGGAAGCAGGGAAAGCAGTAAGGCAGGCAAAGGCCTAAACTGAGGAAACACTAGCACGAACAGTAAAGGAAGGTGACAAGACTTTCTATAGATACATTAGTGAAAGGAGAAAGTCCAGAGGGGGTATTGCTAAGATCAAAGGGGATAAGAGGGCGTGTGAGGAGGACCATGTAAAAGCATCTATCCTAAATAGATACTTCTGCTCAGTATTTACTGAAGAGAGGTGGGCAGGCCCACAGCTCAGCACCATGGACACGGTGGGGGGGGGGAGGGAGGTGTGCACTAGTCCCTTCACAAAGGAAAGGGTCCTACAAGAGCTCGATAAGCTCAGGGTGGACAAGGCAATGGGACCTGATGGCATACATCCCAGGGTACTAAAGGAGCTAAGGGTGGAACTAGCAGAGCCATTATCAGAACTGTTTAGTGTGTCTCTGAGCACAGGAGAGGTTCCAGAAGACTGGAGAAATGCTTATGTGATCCTGCTTCACAAGAGTGGTAGCAGGGAGGAGGCAGAGAACTACAGACCAGTCAGTCTTACCTCAGTAATGGGCAAGATTATGGAGGCACTCCTTAAGGAAAGGATAGTGCAACTCCTGGAATCCATAGGAGCACAGGATCCAAGACAGCATGGGTTTACAAAAGGAAGGTCCTGTCAAACTAATCTCATAGATTTCTTTGACTGGGTAACCAGAGTGGTGGACCAAGGGGGAGCAGTTGATGTCACCTACCTTGACTTCAGCAAAGCTTTCAATACTGTTCCACATAGAAGATTGATTAATAAGCTGGGTAGGCTCGGGTTGGGTCAGACGTTGGTCATCTGTGTGGCAAACTGGTTGACGGGCAGAAAACAGAGAGTGGTGGTAACGGTATACAGTCAGAAGAGATGCAAGTCACAAGTGGGGTACCTCAGGGATCAGTCCTGGGGCCAGTCCTCTTCGATATCTTCATCAGTGACATTGCAGATGGACTGGAGGGTAAGGTTTGTCTGTTTGCAGATGACACCAAGATCTGCAACAGAGTAGATGATCCAGAGGGGTGGGCAGAATGAGAAGAGATCTGGATAAACTAGCAAAATGGTCAGAAGAGTGGCAACTGGGGTTTAACGCAAAGAAGTGCAAGATCATGCATATAGGAAGAGAAACCTGAAGCCACCTATAGGCTGGGAGGGAGTTGCTGGCAGTCAAAGGGAAGAAGAGACTTGGGCATCATCATCACCGATGACCTGAAATCATCTAAGCAGACCACTAAAAGCAGTAGGTAAGGCTAGAGGGATGTTGGGGTGTATTAGTAGGGGTATCACAAGTAGGAAGAGGGAGATAATAATCTCTCTTTGCAAGACACTGGTTAGGCCCCATCTGGAGTACTGCATGCAGTACTGGAGGCCATCGCTTCACAAGGACATTAACCAAATTGAGGCAGTACAGAGAAGGGCAACCAAAATTGTGCAAGCACTGCATCAGAAAACATATGAGGACAGATTAACAGAGCTCAATATGTATACCCTAGAGCAAAGGAGGAAGGGAGGTGATATTGATCGAAACATTCAAACACCTTAAGGGCATTAACAAGGTGAAAGAGTCTAACATGTTTCAATATAAGAAAAATAGCAGAAGAGGACACAGAGTTAGTGGTGGGTGAAGTGGCTAATTCGGCTCCACGAGTGATCAGCAGTGAAGGCGGATTCTGAGTGCTCCATAGCGGGAGGCGGAGTACTTCATGTTATAATGGGTAACGAAGTCCATTGAAAACAATGACTTAGCATTACTCTGTAACCCCAAACCACTACTATCAATTCTTGAGGCAGTACATTGAAAACAATGTACTCCGCTTCACTCGCATGCTTTTTAAGCTCCAAAAGGCAATTTGCAGTGATTCATAGGATTTCAGGTCACATGGGCTCTAGATTGTTCTGCACAGCCTCAGTTTGAGAGTAGTGTGTATGGAAGCTGAGGAAGAATCTGCTCTGAGGCTCTGTGATTCATACCTTCTAAAAGCTGTTAAAAAAGCCTTTTGGAGTCATTTGTTTTGCCGAAACTTTAGTTCATCGATTATAGAAAACCCTCCTGTGCTTATATCATCGAGCATTTATTGTTTGTGTGTGGATTTTGAATGTTAATGTACAACATTCAGTCTGTGTACTGAGAGACAGTGGAAGTGTGCTTTGGGGAAGGGGCGTATCTGTGGTGTAGGTTGATTAACTTGGAGAAGAAGACAGACCTTTCTGTTTTGGTGATATTTTTCTTGTATAACTGTGTTTATGTACACACAGTAATATTTTCAATAATTCTTGCCATTTTTTTGCTGATTGTTGTGGTGCAGCAGTGCATAATTTTAGTTTGTTTAAAATATGTGGTTATATTACTGAAGTTTTCAATTTCCTACGCATTACTTAGTGTGTGTGTGAGTATGCGTGACGTGTGTCATCAAATCAGACACCTTTTATTGTGCCACATAATTTCAGCAATGTGAACCTGCTATGCTATCCACTGCAGCTGTGTAATTTTTGTACTTCTTTGTGGTATCTTTACTAGTACTAGTGACTGTTACTGCAGCAGTGCAGTACACTGCCCCCCCTCCCACGGCCTGCCCCAACTGGAAAAGGAATTATTTTCCAGATTTTTGAATTTCTGATGGTGAGCACTGGTTAGGTGTTGTGCCTTTGAATCTGCATCTCTTCAGTGCGCAGCACAATCTTAATCTGTCTGTGCATTTGCATCTCTTTAGGGCCCAATCTCCATCTCTAACTTAAGTCACAGTTGTTTCTTTGGCTTCCCTTCAGAGTACTGGACTGGTGTGGTGCATAATTCTGCATGAACGTTGTACTCATTAATATGCGTTTTTAAGTCGGGACCGTTATCATGAGTCATTCGTGATACAAATCACGTTCTTCATCATCATGGACGGTCACAAATGCAGTCACAAATCACTGATTTACAACCACATCACGAATCACAACATTAATCTTTTTTAATAGTTACTTGGATGTATTGTAAGCCTGTTTTGTAGTATCTCTCCATGCTTCACCACTCCACCATTGTACTCATTAATGAGTGTTTTTAAGTCGGGGAGTTTTGTGCCACACCTCATCTGGGCCCGGGGAAGTACAGCCGTAGGCATTCATGTTTCATCATCATCACGGTCACAAATGCAGTCACAAATCGCGATTTATGATCATGTCACGAATCACAACATTAATTTTTTTTAATAGGTACTTGGATGTATTTTAAGCCTGTTTTGCAGTATCTTTACATGCTTCACCACCCCACCATTGTACTCATTAATGAGTGTTTTTAAGTCGGGGAGTTTTGTGCCACACCTCATCTGGGCCCGGGGAAGTACAGCTGTAGGCATTCGTGTTTCATCATCATCACAATCACAAATGCAGTCACAAATCGCGATTCACGATCATGTCACGAATCACAACATTAATTTTTTTTAATAGGTACTTGGATGTATTTTAAGCCTGTTTTGCAGTATCTTTCCATGCTTCACCACCCCACCATCGTACTCATTAATGAGTGTTTTTAAATTGGGGAGTTTTGTGTCACACCTCATCGGGGGGCGGGCCCGGGGAAGTACAGCTGTAGGCATTCGCATTTTGTCATCATCACGGTCACAAATGCAGTCACAAATTACGATTTATGATCACGTCACGAATCACAACATTAATTTTTTTAATAGTTACTTGGATGTATTTTAAGCCTGTAAGAAAAATGAAATTTACAGAAAGAACAAATTAAGTAAAAAAGAGTACAGAAAAGACAAAAAAATGTAGCTTTTAAAAAAGCTGTTGGGTCTAAATCAAAGTTTAAATATCCTCCTCTCTGATCTCAAAGTATCCGCAGTCACAAAACACACTACTCTGTCTCCGTCTACACAGGAGAAAGTAAAAGTGTCTGCTTGTATGACTCACTTTCTTCTTGCCTAGCTAAAGAGCATGTGACTTACAGTACTGTAAGCCATGTGATGTGTGGGGGGGCTGCCAAATCTGAAACACTAAGTGGGTCACTTAGAATCATAATGAGGAACACAAAGTCCATTAAAAACAATGACTTCACCTGACTTCACGTTGCCATTCCACCTTAATGCGAAGTGGTAATGACAAGGCGGAGTGAGCACTTTGCATTGCCCACTCGGCGTAGCAGAGTGCCAACGTGAAGTGCCCACTTCGTGTTCACTTCGCTGGCGGAATTTAAATTCGCTGCATCTCTACACAGCATGAGATTAGAGGGAGGCCAATTAAGGGGTAATGTGAGGAAGTTCTTTTTCACAGAAAGGGTGGTGGATGCATGGAACGGCCTACCTCGGGAAGTGAAGGATATTAATACAGTGCAGGGCTTCAAACAGGCATGGGATAGGCATAAGGGAGCAATACAGAGGAGTATGAATAGATGCGCCATTGACAGAGCAAAGGCTGATGGCACATTCATAAGGTAGAAAAAGAAATGGGCAGACTGGATGGGCCTTGTGGTCCTTATCTGCCATCAACTTCTATGTTTGCATGTTTAATTCTTGATAATATCGTCCTTCTGCCTTTTTTTTCTTTAAGGCAGTTGTCCTACTGTGGCATCTGTAGTTGTAGTCTACAGCAGTGCTTATCCTGTAGTACAGAGTCCAAATATACCCCATCCGTTATAGAGACAGCCCCTAATTAGACACATACACAGAGAAAGTGTAAAGTGAACAGTTTGTGTGTATTGATATTAGCCACGGTTCTTGTTATTTTTTTAAATTACAGCAATAACAGCCGGATCACATACAGTGCAAAGTGCGAGGTTGCTTTTTCAGATGGGAACCAGGGTGATGGCTTTGGTGATACATGACAGGTGACGTACATGGCACTATATACATTTTTTTAATTACAGGACCGTTCATGTTGTTGCAGTGAGCAAGTCCGCACCAATAATACCCAGACCAGACATTACTACGCGGATTCACAATTCAAAAGGGTTAGTCACATAGCGGGCCAACGTAGACAAGAATGGAAGGCATTGTGCGTAAATGCTCGCAGTCTGCTAAACAAAGTACCGGATCTCACAGCCATTATAACAGAAGCAAAATTGGACTGGGTCGCAGTTACAGAGACCTGATTTACTGGGAACCACACCTGGGATACCACCAAACTGGGTTACATGCTGTTACAGAGACACTGGGTGGGGAAAAAGGGAGGGGGAGTGGTATTGTACGTAAAAGAAGATATCTGTGCAACAGAAATCCAGGGCACTCACGGTAAGGCAGAAGCCCTCTGGGTTACACTTGTAGCTGGAGGCAAAACACCCATCCAGGTGGGAGTGATCTACAGACCCCGATCCCAGAAAGCTAATGTGGATAAAGAGCTCTTAGAAACCATCATGATTATAGCAGACAGGGGAGAATTACTGCTGGTAGGGGACTTCAATCTACCGGATGTGGATTAGTCTTCATACTCAGCGTCCTCAGATCGGAGCAAAAATGTTCTCTTTGCACTGAGGGGAGCACATCTGCATCAACTGGTGAACTCACCCACCAGAGACAGAGCAATATTGGACCTAGTGCTCACAAACAGATCTAGGGTCTCAGAAGCTCAAGTGGGAGCCAATCTGGGGATCAGTGACCACAGGTCAATCTGGTTAACTGTAAACCAGGAGGAAGATACTAGTCACACTAAAATCAAGGTAACAGATTTCAGAAAAGCTAACTTCACCAAAATTCGAACTATATTCGCTTCCATAATGGAAGGCAGAAACTCGGGGGATGTAGAGGACTGCTGGAATACCCTAAAGGCTGCTCTGCACACAGTAACAACTAAATGTGGGAAGCTGACCAGCAAGTCCAGAAGAAGGAATAGACCTCTCTGGTTCTCAAATGAAGTAGTGACCAAAACCAAAGAGAAATAAAGGGCTTTTACACATTTTAAACAAACAAAACAAGAAGCAGACAGAGAGAATACAGGAAAAAACTGAAAGAGGCAGGGAAGCCAATCAGAAGGGCAAAAGCGCAGACCGAAGAGAAAAGAGCACAGGGTGTTAAGAAGGGAGACAAAATCTTCTACAGATACATAAGGGAGAAAAGAAAAACTATGGGAGGAATAGTCCAAATAGCAACCAAATAAGGCAAGATGGCAGTGAGGGATGAGGAAAAGGCTGAAGCCCTGAACGAGTTCTTCTGCTCTGTCTTCACTATAGAAGACAGTGGCAAAGGTCTCACGCTAGATCAAACAGAGCATGATGGTCAGGGAGTAGACACTAGCCCCTTCACAAAGGAAAGGGTGCTAGAAGAGCTGAGTAGACTCAAGACAGACAAGGCCATGGGATCTGACGGCATACACCCTAGGGTTTTAAAAGAACTTCGAGAGGAACTAGCCACACGACTAGCTGAGCTCTTCAACAAGTATCTAGACAGCAGGGAAATATCTCAAGATTGGAAAAGGGCAACACTGGAGCCCTTGCACAAGAGCGGGAGCAAAGAGGCAGGAAATTACTGCCCTGCCAGTTTGACTCAGTCATAGGTAAAATTATGGAGTCATTACTAAATGAGAGGATAGTGGCATACCTGAAAGATACCAGAAAAATGGACCTGAGGCAACATGGCTTCACAGCAGGACGATCTTGTCAAACCAACATGATCAACTTCTTCAACTGGGTCACCAGAATAGTGAATCAGGGGAGGGGCAGTGGACATTGTATACCTGAATTTCAGCAAGGCCTTCGACACCATCCCTCACAAAAGCCTAACAAACAAGCTGGAACATACAGGAGTCAGACAAAAGGTAATTAATTGGATCAGCAACTGGCTACATGATAGGACCCAGAGAGTGCTAGAAAAAATGGATCTCTGTCGAGAGAAGGTAGTGTGACCAGTGGTGTCCTGCAGGGGTCAGTACTGGGACCTATCCTCTTCAACATCTTTATAGGAGACCTCGCAAATGATTTGAAAGGAAAAGTTTGCCTGTTTGCAGATGATACTAATCTCTGCAAGAGAGTGGACTCACAGGAAGGGGCAGACAACATGAAAGCTAACCTTAGAAAGTTGGAGGAATGGTCCAGGGCTTGGCAGTCACAATTTAATACCAAAAAATGTAAGATAATGCACTTGGGTAGTTTTATTTATTTATTTATTTACGTTTTTGGTAACCAGGTAAGTGCGCTGATCCAGTGGACCATTTTCAGTCATGACCTGGGCCACAAGGCGGCAGTACATGGACACAAGCAGTAGTTATAATATACAATTTACATATACTGTACAAGCATCAATAGATAACAATAGACAAAAGCTTACTTGTGTTAAACAAACAATGGTAAGTGAGGTACCATAGGGATACCTGCAGCAGTACAATGGGAGAAAAGTTACAGATTCACAAGGAGTAGTTTAACATAACAGACTTAACAATATCTAGTCTAGGTAACATGCCTGTCTTGAGAAAAGAGAGCAGGTTGACCTGAGAGCTTGTGGTAAAATTAGGGCATGGCTTCCGGACAGTGTGCTGAGTCTAGGCACTGAGGGAGCATAGTCTGAGTAAACTGGAGAGCAGGGTGATTTGTGTTAAGCCCCACTAAGTCCTGGTGTTACCTTGAGCCATGGCCTGCCTGGACCAGGTTCAGAAATGTGGGAGAAGGTCTCACAGGTAGGTTTTAGAGGCAGTAAGATAGTCAAGTCAGTGGGTTAGTGCTTTAGGATAGTGGTGTGGTGGAGGGTTGGATGGGCAGAAAGAGCCTGTCCGTGGTAGGATTATGGTGGTTTTTGGTCTCCTGCGCTGCCCTGTGTGCATTTGCAGGTGGAGCCTATCATTAACCAGGCCTTTAGGTTAGATTTGAAAGACGCATGGGATGTAGATGTACGGACGGGCATGGGAAAACGATTCCAGAGGAAGGGGGCAGAGACAGAGAAGGCCTTACTGCCCATTACTGTAGAGACACGGGGAACTTCCAAGGATTGGATGGAGGATGCCCTAAGCGGCCTCATGGACACTCTGTGTATGAGTAGGGGAGCATATGGGGACAGCTGGTTACTTCTGAGGGCATTGTCGACTAGGCAGCCTGTGGTATAGTCACAGCGTGCCTGGAGAGGGAGCCAACCAAGGGGCTGGTAGAGTGTACAGTGATGAGTTAAGGAGGAAACTTTGAGAGCAAAGCGGCAGATGGCATTGTATGTCGTGTTGATGCGGGAGTGCTGCTTTATGGACACTTGGGAGTAGATGGGGGAGCAGTAGTCAAGGAGTGGTAGGAGGTTTCCCTGTGCAATGGTGAGACGAGCTTTGGATGATAGCAGGTGGTTTGCTCGGTATGCCGCTCCTAGCTTCAGGTTTATCCTATTGATAGTCAGGATTATGTGATCATTATAGGTGAGCGATGGGTCGAGGGTAACACTGAGATATTTGAAACAGTTGACCTGTTCCAGTGGAAGAAAGTCAGGTGTATATACGGTGAGGAAGGGGTTTAACTTAGCTGACTTGTTTAGGAAAGGCTTTGATCCGAAGAGCATGGCCTTCGTCTTTTTCCCATTTACAAGGAGTTTTCTGGATGTGAACCAGTGAACAGCAGCTGCATAGCTGTCAGTGAGAGTGGAGGAGATGGCTTCTAGGGACTTGTTGCTGTGGTATAGGACTAGGTCGTCCGCATAGAGGAGAGTGTTGCAGTTTAGCCTATATACCGGTAGCACATTGATAAACATGGAGAAAAGAAGGGGGGCCAAGGATTGATCCCTGAGGAACTCCAGTGCTTATGGGAAGGGAAGTTGAGGCTATTTTGCCTATAAGCACGGACTGGGACCTGCTTGTGAGGTAGCTATGAAACCAGGCTGCAGGTCCAGGGGCTCAACCAAAATGTTGAAGTGTGGAGAGGAGAAGTTGATGGTCAAGGTCAAATGCCTTTGATAAATCAACAAAGACTGCACCCCATGGCCATACCTATGTCCATATTTCTGAGGATATGGTTTCAGAAAGCTGCCAGGGTAGAGGAGGTGCTGTGGTGATTGCAGAAGCTGTGTTGAGAAGGACACAGGAGGTTATATTTATTGAGATGTTCAGTTAGTTGGGAATGGACTACTTTCTCAAGTAGCTTGCTGAGGTGTGGTAGCAGGGAGATGGGCCGATAGTTTTCAGGGCAACTGGGGTCTCCCGCCTTGAAGATGGGAATCACACTTGCATGTTTCCAGGTGTCAGGCACTGTTGATGTAAATAGGGCAAGGTTAAAAATGTGTGTTAGTGGTTTGACAAGGGCAGGGGAGATGATCCCCAGGAAAGCAAGGTACAGTCTGTCACTTCCAGGGCTGCCGCTAGAAGGGAGGGTTTTCAGAAGTTTTATAATGGTCTTGTGAGTAATGGCCCTGAAATAGAAAGGAGGGGTGAAGCTTCGGTGTTTGTGGGAGTGGGGGGACTATTGCTGCTGTTTGGGTTGGAGGGAGGGTAAGGAGGGAGCTTGCTAAGATAAGGGGTCAGGTTGGTAAACATATTATTGAGGAGGTCAGCGATGAGAGCAGGGTCATCAATGGTGCCTGCTGGGGAGGCAAGTTTAGTTATTTGCTTACTGGTCTTTGGGCTTAGGATGGACCCAACTGAGGCCCAGAAACTACGTGGATTCCCCAGGGTGTTTTTTTGGAGCTCAGTGAAGTATTTCTTTTTTAGTGACTTTGTCAGCTGCTTACAGGCATTTTGCGGTTGCCTGTAGGCGTTCCATAGTTGTGGGGATGGAGACTCTTTGAATGCTCTCCATTTAGAGTCCCTGACCTTCATTTGCAGTAAGTTATTTTGCTATCCAGCGTGTGCAGCCTCCCCTAACCCTTCTGGTTTTGGTGGGAAAATACTGGTCCTGAAGTTTCTGAAGGGTGCTGGTGAGGTATTGGACAGCAGCAGAGACATTTTTAATCTGGTATAGGGAGGACCAGTTTAAGGACATTGCTTCCCTAGTCACAGGTTCATGACTCTGGCTGCTGAAATTTCTGAAGGACAGTAATTTTGCTGGTGGGCGAACTGACTTATTGTTCACAACGATGTAGGTGGGGGAGTGGTCACTAATTGCATCTGACATGGTGCCTGTTAGGAGGAGTAGGTCAGACCGGTTAGTTAGAATCCAATCAAGGATAGAGTGGTTTGGTGTGTGTTGGTTGAATCTTGTTGTGGTCGAGATTAGTTGCTCAAGGTTTTGTGGCTTTAGTAGGGCTGTGTATTCTGGGATTGAGTTTGCTGTCCAATTGAGATTGAAATCCCCCAGTAGGAAGACATCTCTAGATGGGGTGGCGCTTGCTAGACCAGAGAGTAAGCTAGATAGTCCCTGGGTAGAAGCTGGAGGGGGGTTGTAACAACAGCCAAAGTACAGTTTTTTTGAGGCGCTAATGGTTAGCTCAGTAATAATCCACTCATTAAGTGAGATGGCAGTGGAGCAGACGACAGTGGCAGCTGATATATGGTCCTGGACATACAGTGCAATGCCGCCTCCTCTCTTCCTGCCCGGCCTATCTAGCCGGAGGAAGGAATAGCCTTGGAGCTGGTACAAGGCATTGTAATGGTATGGTTCTAGCCAGGTCTCTGAGATACCTAGCACATGGGGCTTGTATAGGGTCACCCAGGCCTCTATCTCAGTGAACTTGGAAGGAAGGCTACATACATTTAGGTGAGCAATCTTGATACTATGGTGTCCAGCCCATGTGGCATTAGTGTGGTCAATGTGTTCGTTTGTAGGTCCTGGGTTGGTTTCAATGTCACCTGCTAGCAGGGCTAGCAGATGGAGGGACTGGAGAGGGCAGGTTGGGGGATGCCAGTGGTGTTTTTTGGTAATGGAGGAATGAATCAGATAGCCTAGTTGTCTTTGTTCTTTGTTTGATAGGCACAACAGAAATAATGATACTAGTGGTGTGACCTTTTTTGGGGCCATGTTGGGCAGGCTGAGAGTAGGGGTGCAGTGATGGAGGAATTTTTGTTCAGTAGCTAGAATTGATGCAACTGAATCTGTTGTGAGCAGTAGCCCAAACAACACGGTTGTAGCCAGCAGGAAAAGACTTCCATTGATTTGGGGCACTGATGGGGAAAGGTATTCAGAGTTTGGAGTAGTTACAGAGAAAAGGACAAAACAGATAACCATATTCCTATGGAGTAGTCCCTACGCGAGCAGAATGTGATGTTAGGGGAGGTGGAGGGATGGAGAAGTACAGGGAATTGGAACAGTGGCCACTGGTGGTGGCCACTGTTATGTGATAACAGTGAGTCCATAAGACTGCTGATTAAATAAAGCGAGACAAAAACCACCCGGCGTCAAAAGGGTGAATTGCACAACACCAACTGTTGCAAATAGTGACAGTCGCATGCTTCAACAGAAATAACCAAAATAATGAACTTTTTATGCGGGGGGGCAAGCTCCCCGCACCCCCAAACTAAGCATTCTAAACTCCGGGGGAGTGGACTTAGGAAATAATAGTAACTCCCTCGGAAACAAAATTTCTACATGTACCAGAATCCAAACCCAGCACCACAGGCTCCAGGTGCAGTGGCTCAAGCCACTATGCTACATGGCCAGCTTGGCAGGGCTTGGCCAATCAATCATTTTATCCCCTTTCTCTTGAGTGTAGTACGTATCCCTCAGCGCTACACTCACTATACCCATTCAGTGCTCTTTTTTCCCACTTGCTCTACATGGGAGAGGTATTATTGAGTTGCTCATGTTGAGCTGCTCAATACTACTCGCCCATATAGGGTGTTACCCACTTGGGTAGGAGGAACCCAAGAAATAAGTACACACTGGGAGGACATCAACTCAAAGAGACACAGGTAGCTTGAGATCTCGGCATAGTGATCACTGATGACTTAATGATAGGATAACAATGTGAGAAGGCAGCACAGAAAGCAAATGACATCCTCAGCTCTATGAGTAGGGGCATTACTAGGGGGAAGCAGGAGGTGATCATGCCTTTCTACAGGTCCTTGGTAAGGCCACACTTGGAATACTGCGGTCATTTCTGGAGACCTCACCTCAAAAGGTCACTGACCGTTTGGAGATGGTGCAAAGAAAAGCTACTAAAATGGTAGAGGGTCTACACCACAAGACATACAAGGTGTGACTCAGGGAGTTAAATTTATACTCCCTTGAGCAAAGAAGAAACAGAGGTGACATGATCAAAACATTTAAGTATGTGAAGGCGCCAAACACAACTCAGGCAGGTAATTTATTTCAGTACAACACAACAACACGTACAAGGGGCCATCATTTGAGGTTGG
The DNA here is from genome assembly GCA_016271365.2 of Neoceratodus forsteri. Classification (NCBI taxonomy): domain Eukaryota; kingdom Metazoa; phylum Chordata; order Ceratodontiformes; family Ceratodontidae; genus Neoceratodus; species Neoceratodus forsteri. The sequence goes on from CM057452.1 coordinate 430,991,907, forward strand.
TGGGAGGTAGGTTCAAAAGCAACCTCAGGAAGTTCTTCTTCATGGAGATAGTGGTGGAACCATGGAACAGCCTGCCCCAGGAGTTGGTAGCATCAAAGACGATTAGAGAATTCAAACTTACATGGGATAGGCATTGTGGACACGTTAGGTTGCAGGCAGCTTAGGGGGGTAGTCTTTTTGGGCAGACTAGATGGATCATGTGGTCCCCATCTGCAGACATTTTCTTATGTTCTTATATAAGTCGCCACATTGATAATCATATATTTGAAAGGCACATAGTTAAGGAGGCTATTTTTTTTCTAACACTTTCCTGGAGTTTGCAGAGCCAGCTGGAGTGGGGCATTGCCATGACTCCCCAGACCCCACCCCATAATTGGCATTTAGCTCAAACTATTCATAAACATGTTTTTTCAGAATGTCAGTATGTTTGTTAATTTATTTAATGTTTTGCAGTGGAACACTCAGACTTCTGTGTCCTGGAGACACAATGTTCGGTTATGACAACATAAAAATTATATGAAATGTTTTCATTCTGCACACGTAAAACTACCCATGTAATATGTGTGCTGCAAGCATGATTTAAATGTTAAATTAGAACTGATTGCATGCATGTTGCATGTGTGCAGCAAGCAAGTGTAGAAAGAATGCTTTTTATGTTAATTTGGCTCAGACTTCATGTGTGTGGCACTACCCCTGAAAACTGCTCTGCCCCTCATCCATCCCTCATGGAAAACGTGCTCACACAGAGGCGGTCCTGTAAATTTAGACTTTATGGCAGGATCGCCATTTCAGATTTCAGCGGGGGGAGCCAACAACCAGTGGGGGCCAGGTGCTAGTTAACCCCTAGACGGCAAGCTCTGGAATGTCTGGAGCATCACTAAAAGGCAAAACTTATTTGTTGTGACTGAAAAGTGATAAACAAATCAGGAAAAATTCAAATGTATAGGATTCATCTGTTTATACCCCAGAGCAGTGCATCAGATTTGGGCTTAAACCCACCCAGTTACTAACCAATTTTTTTCCTGGCTGAAGTTCTGACCCCCCACAAAAAAAAAAACAACTTTGTCCCAATTTCTCTCTCCAACTCCATTCCATTCAATACCCATACCATATGGGTTGTGAAGCTGCCCAAAGGCACAGAAACATGAAAAACACATCAATATTTCAGTCCTTCCTCCTTCCCCAATCCCCCTATAAAAAAAGTATTTACTTTTACCTCCCCGGCCATCTGACCAGAACCTGCAGCCTAGCCCAGTGTGCCACCAGCCCAGCTTTCAGCCCAGCCTACTCCATCCTTCTGCCAGAAGCTGAATGCTAGAACTGACCATTCCAGGTCCCCAACGTGGCCTGTAACCAAGCCACCTCATCAACTGAACCCACCCAACCTGTGTTGCTTTCTCCTTGCATGGCTGCTGCCACACTGCACTGATCAAGGCCTATGAAGGCCACCCACACCGCTGTCACTGCTGCTGTGAAACCTAGCTTACTGCTGTGCGGGCACACACGTTTCTTTTTGTGAGGCAAGCCTAGTAGAGTAAGTAGGTAGCCCAGTCTCAAGTTAGCCTCTAGCTCACCCCCAACCTCTTCAACCACCAAGGGAGACAGAGACTCACTAAGAGTTGACCAACAAAAATATGTCATCACAACACTGCTATTGAGAGTTCAGTGCTCACCAACTCCTCCAAGCTGTAGTGTGCAGCCTGTCTACTCTGTGGCGGGAAAGACAGAGTTCCATTCATGTGACTCATGTACTCTTGCTTGGCTGGAGCTCCTCCGCATCACATGTGATGGTGCCACTGCTAATAGGTGGAGAGAGAGTGGACCACACAATACAGACACAGTCAAGACAGGAGTGCACCTGCAGCGTGAGCACACACAGGCCAGGTGGGCACTTGTTATGCAAAAGATTAAATCCAAATTGAATGCCATTATTGCCACACCATAAGAACAACCTAGGCACAAATATGGTAAGGGGGGGGGGCAACTGTCCCCCTCTGCCCTACCTAAATGGCAACCGTGCTTTATGGTAGAAATTAATTTTCAGGGGCTAACATCAGTACATGTAAATACAATGGTTTCCACTGTGTTTTGAGGTACTGTATCTCCATGTTTCAGGATGTGTCCTGATCATCATGAGGGTTAGTGTCCCTTATTGTCCCTCATTTTGAGTGTCCATGTCCCTCATTTCAGTGACAAAATGTGAGGTATGGTGCATGCTTCCAAGACCCTACTCAGCACAAAGAGTGCTGAGCATGGCCGTAGTGTATATGCTCCATACAGAATGACAAAGGGAAAGTAAGTGAGCCATAACAGTCACTGAGAAACACATTTGTAGAACTAAATATGTATAAGGGGATTTGCATGGCCCAAAACAAAAAGGTCAGGTTTCACAATGCAGAGGCCCCTCTTCTCATATCTGGAATGAGGGATGTTGGCTGACTATATCCTAGGCATTTAATGCAGTAAGAAAACAATACTGTGCAAATTAATGGCAATTTAGTGTACAAGTACAAAGAACTTTATTTGATCGACATAAAGCCATTACAAATCATAAGAACATTCAAGCAGTCCATCACAAATCTGATTGAATATGCAAATCATGTCAATTGATTCAGCTCTGCATCCAGCCCGCCATCCCCTGACCAAGGAAAGCAGACACAAGCCCAAACAAGGCTCTCCACTTCAGTTGAGTGGCCCTGGCACTGCTACCTGCTGGTGGCAGGACCTCTGCATCCAGCCTGCCACCCCCTGACCAAGGAAAGCAGGTACGTTTGGTCAGCTCCTAGCTCGGAGCTGTCAGGCTTCAATCCCTGTAATTGGACTGGCTCCTGGGGACTGTGGCTGCTTCCCGATTGGATGCTGCAGATCTCCACTGAGAAAGGAAGCACACAAGGCACCTTTTTCAAAACACAGCTTGGCCACTGCCTTGCTGTACTGCTCTCTGGACAGTTTTTTTTCGCCCACCCCCTCCTCCCTCCTTTATTAAGTACACTTCTCCAGTGATCCACGCCCCCTGATGCCTCATACTAGTCAATTACAACAACTGCTTAACTCATTGCCTCCACAGGAGCTCTCTGAAGTTGCACCACTTGTCTCCTGTATACTGTTAATAGTAAATCCTGGGCCTTTCTAAGTAAAAATATAGTCAGCATGCCACAAACAAATCCTAATAGCTTAAGAACCGTAAGTGCTAGACACAAAGTATGAGTGGCAAAGTTATTCAGCACAAAATTACCTTTCCAATGGTGGTATGCAAATACTAATATGTAATTTCATTTTTTTTTCTATGCTGGTTGAAACAGCAAAAAAAAAAAATTCACTAAAATAGGCAACATAAGCCATACACACCATACCATAAACAAATGTGAATAACTCCTAAAGTATACATGCTATACACAAAAGATCAGTGGCAAAGTTATTCAGCACAAAATTACTTTCCAACGGTGCTAATGTAATCAAATATATATTATATTCTGTTATATTATATATTAAAATATATGTGACTTCTCCAGATGTTGCACGGGTACACAGGAAGTCAGCAGCTGACTTCTGTAGGCATCCTCAGGACACACCAGTGTATTTTACTGATGACTACAGGCAACAGCTAGGAGACAATGAGTTAAAGAGGCTCTCCTTTCTGTAACTTCTTAAAGGAGTGATCGTCTCTTGAGCTGACTTGTCTCCTCTAAGCAATTCCCTGATATTCTTCATGAAGCATAATCGGTAGGATACCCCTGCCTGTTGAAGGTAAATCCTTAAGACATCTGTGCCGTCAGGCTGTTTTCATGTACCTTTGCATACCATCGATCCCCGTCTCTTTTAGCTAGTCTAACACAGAGCAGTGATCCTTGAGACTTATAGAACCTAGCTAGTGAGTCTTGGTGCAACTCACACCCTGTTAACACATTGGGCAATCATGGCAGTCCTCGTGTGGTTTCAATTACTTACCTGCTTATGTATGATACCCCACGTGACAGACCATTTGAGCAGAATTGACCCCAACATAGAGTCATGCCTACCACTGCTAGACTGCCTTTATATTAATACTACGTATAACTTATACTGCCACCACATGACTCCGCACCCTTCTCACTTTGTAGAATCTCCTCGAGGTGGGACCACTACCTTGTTACCAATATGTGGCCCCTCACCCCACCCACCCAAAATCTACACGTCTTGGTGCTATACTGGATGGACCATAGGCTACGTGTCCCTAGGTCAGCACAAGGGGAAACTTTGGACTCTGGACCCCTGCACTCAAACTTATACTAGATGCAGAAAGATTTGTGCTTTCAAACTACTCCTCGCTGCCCTAAGGAAAATTGTGTTCTTACTACTTTTGTGTTCAGGTAATTTTGAACTCAACCCTGGTCCCACAAAAGCTCTCTCATCTCCATCCGACCTTATAAGACTGAAAGGAGTCAGCTTTATGCATGCAAATGTTTGCAGTCTTTTAAAGAAATTTACATCAGTCCAGGCATGGATTACTCATACCGCACCAGACGTACTTGTGCTCTCTGAATCCTGGCTTCAGGCATCCGCCCCAGATAGAGAGGTTAACATCCCTAACTACCTCCTATTTAGAGCTGATTGGCAGACCAGGGGAGGCAGAGTAATCATCTATGTCAAAAACAAATTTTCAGTGTCCATCCTAGACTCTACCTCTATTGCAGGTGGATTCGAATGTTTGTCCCTTAAAGTTGAAATTTCTCCATCAATGGCTTTCCATGTCATAGGCTGTTATAGACCACCAGCCACGGGGCCTCAGCTCCTGTCCCATCTGTCATCTATTATGGGCTCTGTCCCTATTGAAACAATTATTCTAGGAGACCTTAATTATGATTGGTTGACTAAGGTCTCGTTACCCCTGAAGCAATTCTGTGACTCCCACGGGTTCACACAACTTATTACTGAGCCAACTCACATTAATAAGAAAAACCCAATGAACAGCACCCTATTGGATGTCCTTCTCATAAGCAAACCATATTCCTTTTCCCATGCCGGAATTTTTTCAGCTGATGTTAGTGACCACTGCTTTATTGTTGGCATAAGAACTGATGCTAAACCCTCACCAACATCTAAATTTTCCACTGAAAGGTCCAGATGGAACTTCGATTCTCTCGCATACTTCAATGAATTAAAAAACTCTTTGTACCGGCAGAGTTTTTACCTTGCTAAATCGGTGAGTAATGCCTACGACATCTTCCATGAAATAATAACCAGTGCCCTAAATAACCTTGCTCCTCTGGTAAAAGCACATATAAAAGCTAGAACATGTAGTTGGTTCTCAGCAGACCTCAGGGCTGCCTTACTAAAAAGAGATCAACTCTGGAAAAAGGGTTGCAAATCACACACAGACGAAGACTGGTGTCTCTTCAGGACAGCTAGAAACGCCTGCACTAAGATGGTCAGAGAGGCCAAGGCTAATTTTTACTGATCTGAGCTAGAATCTGCGTCAAAATGCCCTACCAAGTTCTGGTCCACACTAAAAGAACTGACTGGTCATTCTCCAGGAAATGTGCTTCCCTTCAAAATTACCACTGACAATACTATAATCAATGACAGAAACGAGATCCTGCAGGCCTTCGACAATCATTTTGCCACTGGAGGCCTAGCATTCGATAATGCTCTGGTAAGCAGACTACACCCACAGAGCAACACTAAGCTCCCGGAACTGAGTAACAACATCGTAATCTTCTCATTCTTACCCACCTCTGTAAAGGAAGTTGAAGATCTTCTCCTAAAATTGGACACTAAAAAAGTGCTGGAGCTGACTTTTTCGACCCATATTACTTGAAAATTGCTTATCACATCCTTGCCACACCTATCTCTCACTTATTCAACCTGTCCCTATCGCAAGATTCCCTCCCTCAATTATGGAAAGTTGCTCACGCCAGCCCCCTGTTTAAATCAGGGGATCCCTGTGACCTAAATAACTATAGGCCGATCTCCCTCCTCCCCATACTCTCCAACCTCCTAGAAAAAATTGTGGATACCCAGCTGAGATCTTTCATAGACAACTCGAACTTACTAAACCCTATGCAGTCAGGCATCAGAGCAAAGTACAGTACCATTACGGCCCTGGCAAAAGTAACTAATGACTGGCAACGGGACTTAGACAACAAAAAATTCATCTGTGCAGTTTTCCTGGATCTCAGTAAGGCCTTCGACACCGTTGACCACTGTTTACTCCTCTCCACTTTACAAACAATAGGCCTAGACCGAACCTCCTTGTGTTGGTTCCATGACTACCTCACTGGTAGGCAACAACAAATCAAGGCTGAAGGGGAGCTTTCTTCACTTAAACTGATAAAAAGAGGTGTCCCTCAGGGGTCCATATTGGGACCATTACTGTTTGCTATCTATATCAACAGCCTGGATGTAGGCATTAAGGAAGCAAGCATTCACCTGTTTACTGAAGACACGATGCTCTACATAAGCTTTGAATCTCCTGAAGCTGCCTGTGGTGACCTGCAAACCGACTTTAACATCCTGCAGCACCAGCTCCTCAGTAAAAGACTACTACTTAACACCAAGAAAACCAAGGCAATGCTAGTCTCACCAATTGGCCAGGGGGCATATTCTGCCACTGCTGGTCCATTACCTTCTATCTCCACCTTACTAGGTGAACATCTTGAATACGTACCGAAATTCAAGTATTTGGGTGTCTGGATAGACAATAAACTCTCCTTTGTGGAACATATAGAAGAACTGCTGAAAAAGCTGAGGCAGAGACTTGGACTCTCCTTCAGAATAAATTGCCTCCTGACCGCAGACGCCAAAAGACAGCTCGTCTAATCCACGTTCCTCTCACTAAGTGACTATGCTGACTTCATATATGGCCAGTGCCCAGCCTCACACCTTGCTAATTGGATGTACTGTATCATAGAGCTCTGAGATTTATAACAGGCCTCCCCTTTTCCACCCACCACTGTTCACTATATGCAGCTGTGGGTTGGCCCTCCCTTCAACACAGGTGGTATAGAAATGCAGCCCTCTGGACGTTCTGAGCCATCACCAACAAACTCCCGCAATACATTGCTGACTGTCTCCCACTAAGCCTGATTGGGAATTATGCCTTGAGAAGTCACTCGCTGGTTTCCCTGAAAGTACCTAGGGTTGGTACCCACTTTGGAAGAGCAGCCATAAGCTTTGCCCTGCCCATGCTTTGGAATAGGATACAGAAATCGCTGAGACTTAGCTCCCCCGTTAGTCTTGCTATGTTCAAGACCCTGTATGCCAAAACATTTGTGGAGCTCTGTAACTGTTTCCACCATTCCTAGTTGTCCAGCTGACATTTCCGCTCAATCTAAGTCCTTCCTGTTCAAACTAAGTGTTCCCTTACCAAGATTACTCCCCCCCCAGTCCATTCTAGTCCCACCAGTACTACTGGTTCACCTCAGTCCATTCCAGTCTCACCGGTACTACGTACTCACTGCAACACACCCCCCATCGCCCACTCTTATGCCCTGATACCACCTGCTTACTATCCCAGAATCTTTCTGCCAGCATCCCTGTCTCCCCTAGCATGCGCTTTTCCATATCCCAGGGACTCCTTTACAGGCTATGAACATGTTATTGATGGATAGGCTTATAAAGGCATCTCTGTATATATTTTTTACCTTTATTTCTACACTGTATATATTTTGTTGTATACGTCTTGCTACTGCTGTTTTATGTATATTTTACTTGTACTCTATTCTGTACCCTCGTCCTTGCAAACTGCAGGTCCACCTTGTAAATGAGCTTGCTCAATGGTGATCGCCTGGGTAAACAAAGATTTTGATTGATTGATTGATTGATTTGAACAATCTCTGCAATAAATATCAAGGGAAAAGGAAAAATATAAATGGCAATATCTGAATATATCCATTTCTTTATGCTTAGGGATTCTCTGTTCTAAAATCATTTTCACTTTCTATTAAGCAGCTTAGGCGTCACTGAAATACCTACAGTCAAAGGCTAATTAGGCAATATATGAGTCAGTCAGTGTAAAGCCAAGCAAAAAGACTTATAAGCATGGACTCGGATGTTTGCCACAAACCCTGAGCTTCTAATGTTTCCTCCAAAAGTCAACAAGTACAAGCAGAACTCCATCTGCAAAGGACTACTCCAGCCTTTTACTTTACTGTTTGTTAATTCAATCTCCAAAATTTGGGCTATCTTAATTTGGTTCAGTGAAGGAGTATAACTTTGGCCCATTAGAAGCTGGCCATTTACCGGCCATATGATGCTTCATTTTAAAGGCCATACTGATCCTCCAAAGACAAAACCTACAACAAAGAGCCCACAATAGGGGTTTATCAGTGGTTCAGTTTAGGATTATATGCCTGGACCTGTCCTAATAACTCCAAAGTGCAATGTGTCGAGCTAACTAATTAGGAGGTCAACATAAGGCCATCTTTAATTAGGCTAAATAAACCTTCATATTCACAACAATAATTAAAGGTTTTTAACCTTATAGCTGCTTACTAATATGGAAAATCACCATTAGCAATTTGTTGAATTAAACCAAGTTCTCCCTGGTTAATATATACAGTGTGAGGACATACTTTGAGCTAAACATTCAATCACTTTTAAATAATTAAAAATAAAATTAAACTAAATAATAATTTTGAAGTTCCAAAACAACAAGGAGTCTCTCTGTTTTAGAACAAGATAAAATTAAAGGTTCCATAAGTTTTAGACAGCACCGAGAATGACATATTAAGGTCCCAAGGAACAGTTTACACACTAGTATCACTTATCAGGGGAAATACTCCATGCTACGCACAAGATGGTTCACAAAATCCATAGAAAAAACAGGAGAAACAGACAAGTGCAGGTTCTGCAGTACAGAATTAGAAACAGTTGCGTATCTCGTGGCTGGATGTGAAGTACTCATGGCAGAAGGCCTGTATACTGAAAGACACAACAATGTAGCAAGATTGAACCACTGGAAACTGTGCAAACACTATAACATACAGGTAGCAGAGAGACACTGGAAACATGAACCACAAAGAATCACAGAGAATGAAGAAGTAATGATCACATGGGATCACCCAATACCAACAGCCAAGAAAGTGGAAGAGAAAACCTGATATTGTAATACAAGAAAGAGAACAAAGGTAGCATTACTGATTGAAATAGCCACCCTAGTGACTACAGTGTGCTGCGACAGAGAGACACAAAATCATGAAATACCAAGATATGCAGTCAGAAACTAAACTGATGTGGAATAAGGACACACAGATTGTTCCAGTAGTGCTTGGAGCAATGGGACTAATAAAAAAGAACTTTCAGGCACATTTAAATATGCTACCAATACTTGTGACACCTTATGAACTTCAAAAGGAAGCTATTTTGGGGACGTTGCGTGTGCTGAGAACAGCGCTCTCAGCAAACATCAAAGATTAATACAGTACTAATTTCTTGAGTTTTGAATATGCCCTGGCTAAAGAATGGGGTCCATTTCTTGCCACGGTATTAGAAATCCCTAAAGATTTAGAGACACTAACCCCAGGAAATACTCCATCTTTTGAGGAGTCCCAATTTCCCGGCCAAGGCACAACTATTGCTTCGACCCAAATCTCAGCAGTCCATACGACACCACAGAATCACAGAATCATGTCTCACATGAATATACACAAGTACTGTACTATATACTAATGTCCCATTTGAAATTTCAAGCTGTAAATGAAGTCTTAGAGACACAGAACCAAGCAGTTTTAAACTGCAGACAAGCTTTTTAAATCATGGATTTATAGAGAGGCCTCATTTGAAAACATTCTGTACAGGAAGTCCATGAAGGAGCTGAAATTGTTTCTTGGTTTATTCTCAGTGCTACGTGTTATGCGAGTGAGTCATTTTAAGTTATGTGGAATAACATTTTAAAGTGACACCTGCTGTTTTTAAAAATTCCCATTGCACAAGGCTCAGAACAGCATTTCCAGCATTCATACTTTAAAGTACTTACAAAGCACTGGTATCACTTGTCACGTAACACCGGCTGCACTTTTCTAAAGTCATTTTTCCAGTTACCAAGTATCTGATCACTGTTTAATTTCAGGGACAACCAATAAAAATATTCGAGGCCTTGGAATTCCTTCACAATAAGTGGCTCCTAGACCAGGAATCCTGCTTTAATCATATAACACAGGTGATCAAAGTAGTGGTAATAATGAGATGGTACCTTCTGATGCAGCTTCTAAACTTATTTCCCCCATAGCCAGGAGCTTACTGACAACTTCACAGCATGATTTTAATTGACATAAACCTCTGTAGGCATGACTCCATATTCTCGACTGAGGAGTCTGTAAATTTCAGTCTCTGCAATTTCCAACTGTCTTTGCTGTCTAACTGCTCCCTTGTCCGGTAGCTGTCCTTCACTCAGTTGTTTCACTGCACTCTTTCCCTAAAGGAGCAATCAGAAAGATAGTGCTCCACTAAGTGCAGTAAAACAAAGTATCAAGATGCAAACAATAATCATAACCCCCGAGGCAACAATGTCATACCTTTTAAAGGCTTTTAAAGTCCATCAGCACCAGATGTGCTATCTCAGTTGCTGGTGTTCACCTCTCCTCTCCTCTGGTCTCAAACATTTACAGTGTTGGCTACAAATATGCTCGTCCAGGACCCTACATTGGAGCCTTATGAGTTTCATTCACGAGCTCTTGAGCGGGGCTCAAAAACACCACCTGAACTGACCAAAATCTCTCTGTTCAAAGGCATCTCGGAGAGCTCTGTTCTCGAGACTATCAAACCTCAGAGTGTTCAGCCCACCTCTAATTTCAGGTCGTGCATGGAACAGGTTGTCAGAAACAACAGCTGGTCAATAGAGGCTCAGGCTGAGTCACTCATAAACAGTGATAAAATGGTATAAAAGAAAGCCAAAAAAAGCTTAAAAATAAAGCTTACAAACACTCTGTGAAAGAGGGCAACAAGGAGCAGAGCAGCTTGCCACCATCTTGCTGTTTCGCCTCTCCCCTGCCTGATTCGGCAGGGGTGTCTCGAAGGAGTACTGGCAATTTACTGACAAAAATCAACAGCCATTATACAACTTGCAAAAGGATCAGAATTAATGAGTTTACCTAATTTTAATGGGAAATTAATGAAAAGGGTATTTTAATTGCTCTAATTGCAAGCAGTAGTCTGAGAAATAAAAACTGATGTATTTTTTAGATGAGATTTGCACCAGCTTAGTTGCTGCACACATAGCAAGCATGCAACATGTGAACCTGCTGATTTTTAAATGATGTTCATACTAGCTTAACTGCTGCACTCATGTCAAGTGTCAAACATGTGAATCTGGTGTGATTTTTAGAAGATGTTTGCACCAGCTTACCTGCTGCACACATATCAAGATTGCAGCATGCAAATTTGATGTGCTTTTTAGACCTGGTTTGCAAACAGTAGTAGTCACAGACATTGCCAGCTATTTCCAGATATTTTGGGAAATTTCGAAAGAGTTTCTCTCTGCTGCCCCTACTGTAGAAATGGAGAAAGCATTAGATATATCTGGAAATATCACAGAAAGTTCGGGAAAAAGCTGGCAGTGTCTGTGGCTGCTACTGTAGGTTCTCTTTGTGTATGCGAACTGCATGCAAACATGGCACAATTAAGCATGTGGCATGCATTCTGCATGTACACAGCACACTTTTATTTCTGTAAGGGAAGCAAGTGCCTACAGAGGTTTATGTCAAGAGCTCAGGAGAGCTCACAGCCAGCAAGGGGGACACAGTGTCAGCCTGAAGAGGTAATAATTAATTGCCTCCTGCACAGCTTGTTTCCTGGGGGTGTTAGCCCATCGACGCTGCACGTTGACTGACCTATCCCAGCCACCTTCCCACCCAAGCTCGACCCTTAATTTAAGTACCTCCCTGATCACATGACTTCCTGCCAACAGTTTTCTAACTCCCAAGTTTTCCATTAGCAGGTTATAGGACTCGGCCACTAGAGGGACTTCTAGCCTCCTGACTCTCATACCTTCTATTCCTCCCATTCCTCTCTATATTATTGACTCTCCTTATCTCCCAGCCCGTCTACTACTCCCTAGGCTAACCTCATCTATGCTACTCTAACCTTCAGTGCAAATAAGCATTACTCCTCAGACCTCACATTTCTCTTCCTTCCCCTGTCCCAGCCTCTCACTGCCCCCCTTGCAGTGTCATTCCTCCAACCATCACCAGGAGTCACAGCTGTGCTTCTGGTTTTTGCCACTCCAGCCCAATGAAGGGCTACCCTGCGACTCCACTCCCCAGTCATCTCTGGGTCTCTGAGCAGTACCCCCAACCAGGATTTGAACCTGGTACCTTCTGCACTAGAGTCTGTCACCCTGCCACTGAGCCACAGATACCTCCACAATGATGTGTGTCAATGTGCCCCACTTATACCGCCCCTGAGCCACTGCTCCATTGATACTGCTAACTGGCCACCCCTTCTCATGCTCTCTGCCCAGATTCCTCCTGATTGCTCTCTCTATCCTGCTTCTTGGTCCCCCTTGCCCCCCTCCTGAGAGCCACCCCCCACACCTCCCACCTTCACAAGACACCATCGACTGCCACCCACCCTATCGTGGCCTGTCAGTCATCCCCCATCCCCCAACATATCTCCCAGGAGTAATACACAAGCACACACCACCTTGCCAGATCACTTTTTCAGCATATCCAACACTTGTCACTCTGACCATCCCATGTACTATTTGCTCCACTACCAGGTGACAGATCTCACTAACACATAGGCAATGATCCCTTGATCTACTCAGAGTCCTTGCCTTTCTCCTGCTTATTTCAGGTCATATTCACCCCAATCCAGGCCCTGTGATGTCCAGCCAGAGCTGCATGCACCATGGGCTCAGGATAGCTGCAATTAATATCTGCAGCTTATCCAATAAGACCACAGGCCTTCAATGCTGGATGCTGCAGCATCAGCCTGATGTCCTAGCCCTCTCTGAAACTTGACTCTCCAAAAGGACACCTGACTCAGTGATCACCTTCCCAGGCCTTACCCTACACAGGAACGACAGAGTGGGCAAACATGGTACGGGTGTGCTGTGTATATCCGAGACTCCTTGATTTGCCATGCACTTCCAACACCCACTGTAGACCATGGTGCCCAAGCCTTATCCGTGAAACTCACCCCGGAGCCATCCAGAGCCCCTCTAACTATTACAGTAGCTTATGTACCCCCGAGAAACCAAGCTCCTGCCATACAATCTCTCACCAACTACATCTCCAGCTTCCCTCCGAAACGGAACACATGATAGTTGGTGATTTTAATGTTAACTGGCTTGCCAGTTAGGCATCCCAGATCAAAGATACTTTTGCTGCTTTGGACCTGACCCAGCTCATCAAACAACCAACCGGGGTGAACTCCACTAAGGGCTCCAGCACCTTGATTGATCTTCTCCTTACAAACCATCCCCATAGAATCTCTAACCTGGTGGTCCTTCCAGACTCCGTAAGTGGTCACTCTCCCATATTATTTTCCTGGTCTTGTTTTCAACAGAAACCTGAACCACACAAGTCAGCTCAGTGCCGTCTCTGCCCTGGAGGCCTCACTAAACTTAGGAAATACCTAAACCTCAGGGACTGGTCCCCTATCTCACAGGCTGCCTCTGTAGATGAAGTCCTTGATTACTTTACCTGCTCCTTTAATAAAGTATGCGATATCTATGCAACTCTCTCAAAAGTGCAGACCAGGAAGAGTCATGCCACCTGGATCACACCTGGATTGCTCCATCAACTGAAGCACAGAGACAAACTCTGGCATAAAGCAGTCACCTTGGGCTCACAGGCTGACAGGCAGGCCTATAAAGTGGCTCATAACAAATGCACTTGGCCAATAATGCAGACAAAATCTGACCACTACAAAAAGACCCTTGCCTCCTCCTGGGGGAATGCTCAGTTTTGGGACAATATCAAGGAACTCAAAGGCAAATCTCAGTTTCCCCCACCCTCCCTACTTACCTTAAACAATATCCCCACCACTGACCCACTGCCCATCGCCGACTGCCTCAACTCATCCTTCTCTGATCTCAGTCCAGTACTCCTGAACAACGTCTATGACCACATTCTGGAAATCCCACCCCCCCAACCTTCTGTATCCCACCTTTCACTTCAGGGTAATCACTATGAATGAGGCTAGACCTTTGCTTGCTAACGCCCTCAGTGGCTTTTGCTGCTGCAAGGATTCTTTTGATATGAAGATCCTTCATCTATTGCTAGACTCAGTACTCCCCCCATTGACTGACCTCATTAACCGCTCAGTATGCCTGGGACAGTTCCCAACAGGCTGGAAGACGGTCACTATCACCCCTATACTGAAATGTGGTGATAGCACGTCCCCCAACAATTATCGGCCAATCTCCATCCTCCCCCCTCTCTCAAAAGCCCTAGAAAAGATTATAGCCACACAGCTCACCGAATATCTGTATACTAACAACCTACTGTGCAAAGAGCAACATGGTTTCAGATCCGGACACAGTACAACCACAGCTCTCACTGAGTTTTCTAACTTCCTTCACTCGGCCCTGGATAAAAAACACATTGCTGGAGCTGTTTACATAGATCTGTCAAAGGCTTTTGACACTGTCTCCCACCCCCTACTCCTAAGCACACTCCACCACATAGGTCTGTTGAAAGGACCCATAGCTTGGTTTACCAGCTACCTTACAGATAGGTCACAATGTGTCAAAATAAACAACACCCTCTCAATTACTCTGCCAGTCCACTCTGGGGTCTCTCAGGGCTCCATTCTCTGCCCTCTGTTATTCAGCATCTACCTGAATGCCCTCCCCAAGTTCTGCTCCTGCAAACTACTCTTGTATGCGGATGACACGGTTCTCTTGGCCTCACACCCAGATCCCAGTGTTTACAGTCCTCCCTTCAACACACATTTAACCAGATTGAGAACTGGTTCATAGACCACAGACTCGTGGTCAATGTAAAAAAGACAAAGACCATGTTCTTTGCCCATCATCAGTACAAGTCAAAAGATTTGCAACTAACAATCCTCTCCCACTCTCTCCTTCCACTAGAGCAGGTCACTACTTATAAATACCTGGGCCTAACCTCTAACTCCTACCTCTCATACCACTCGCACATTAACAATCTATCCACAGCCATAAACGCCCATATAGGATTGCAGTATAGGCACAAAATCTGCCTACCACCGGAAGCCCTCAACCTGGCCATCACCTTCTCTGTCCTCTCTCTAGTTGATTATGGGCTCACAGTCTACTCGGCCACTGAGCCCATGGCTCTGAACAAAATCCATCTGGCCATCAACAAAGCATGTAGACTTCACTCTGGGGTGGATAAGCGTACCCACACGTGTACCCTGTATACCCTGGCAAACCTCCTCATAGTGGATGAAAGACTACGCTATCAAACATGTCTCCTCACTAAAAAGATTCACCTGGGGCTAACCCCCAAGGGGTGTCTGCCTCTCTCCAATACCCCCACACCTCAGTGAACATCTGCACTGCCAACAAGCAGGTGTGGAATATACCGAGAGTCAAAACCTCATTAGCCCAAAGGTCCTTCCTTTACAGAGCTCCAGTTTGGTACAATGAATTCCCCTCTGATGTCTCCTCCATCTACAAGTTAGGTCCCTTCACGATAGCTCTCAAAGAACATATACTTGCCTCACGGCACTGTCAATGCACCACCTAGTTTAGGAACCTACCATTTTCACCCCGCCTCTGAGCACCCATCGGGTGGTGCAGCTCCAGCAACTATGGTATTTTCTCACTGTGTTAACGACATTGCTGGTTGCTATTGGGCCATACTATATCCTCTGCATTGCACTATGCCACTCTTGGCCCCATAATGGTGCTACCTGCTGCAGTTAATTACCTACTCTGCAGGGCTAGTATTCCTGAATGCTAAAGTTGACCTCTTGACAATGCCGCTGTTGGCAGCACATGCTTGTTGAATATGCTAGCTTCTCCACTCCTTAGTATACCCTAAGTTGTTACATCATTTAACATATCTATACACAGGTGTTCCACTGTAAACTGTTGATTATCTGCTGATTTTATAAAACAACCTAGCTTTAATATTGTGAAGAACCGGTAACACTGTGAGCCATTGCTGCCTGTAACCCTTTATTTGCTGTGACTGTATATTGTATGTCTGTTTTGTCTTTTGATGTGGAGCCTTTGTAAATGAGTCTCTGGCTCAAAGGTTGTAAATCATAAAGAATATTAAATAAATAAATAAATAAAGTGAACAGGTGGGAGGAAACAAGCTTGCGCTGAACTGGTGATGTGATCTCAGCAAGGAGTCTTTAAGCATGAGTGCTTTGAAAAAATAATAAGAAAAACACCTTAAAAGTATTCAGGGCTTTGTTATTGTTGCAGCAGGTTCATACTGAAATGAGCTTAAGAGGATTTGGTTGTACACATAGAGTGAGCGGACATCCTGAGCCAGTGGTGGGAGTGTGTGTGTGTGTGTGTGTGTATGTGTGATCACAGCTTCACTTGCATATAGAAATCCAAACATAAAAACACAGTAACAATAGTGGAGTTTACTTTTGTATTTGCTTATTAGTGTTTTGGCAGATGGTATCAGGCAGGTTAACAAGCAAGCAGCTGTTGTGAAGTTGTGAGTGAATAAATTGGGGAGTCTCACTAAGTGGGATGGCTCAGACACAAAGGGCAATCCTAGGAGGCATATGCTAAGTGCGGTCCAGCCCCTAGCCTTACTGTCTGCTGAGCTTCACTGATCTTCACTGACTGGGAGAGAGACTAATGATGAACAGAAGGCAGATTCCGACAGGTGCAGAAGCAAGGATTCCTTGACAGCAGTTCTACCTAGGTGAATCCCTCTTCAAGTGCACAGTCTGGGCTCCTAACTCCTCTGAGGCAACTTCTCTCCTCGATCACTCTACTCAGATCCAGCTAGCGGCTGCTCTCTCAGCATAAGGAGCAGTTGGAACTCTGACCCAGAATTCCTGGCTGCTGTATGTAAATCAGCATTTGTACTGCTGTACCCACTACTGAAATAGTGGTCGGCCAATAGAAAGCTCTCAACCAGAAGCAACAGCTCAGACACAAAGGGCACCCCAGGAGACATATGCCAAGAGTGGTCCAGCCTCTAGCCTTACTGTCTGCTGTACCCACTACTGAAATATTGGTCAGTTAATAGAAAGCTCTTAGCCAGAAACAACCAGAAGCAACAACTCAGACACAAAGAGCAATCCTAGGAGGCATACGCCAAGTGTGGTCCAGCCCCCTAGCCTTACTGTCTGCTGAGTTTCACTGATCTTCACTGACTGGGATAGAGACATCCTCTCCTCCAGTTTCTAGTTGTGCTACTAAGTGGCAGACTTTAACAAGCTGATTGTTTTTTCAGCAGGAAGGAGAAACAAAATGCCTATTGTCAATCACATAGACATAAACAACGGAAGCAGATGAAGGTTGTACAAGATAAACAAAGTACAAGGAAATAAATGATCAAGGATGCTGGACTCTGGATGGCATGATGACCAATGTCTGGAGTCTGGCTAGCAAAATCCCAGAACTCTCAGCCACAATAGCAGATGCAGGACTGGACTGGGTCGCAGTCATAGAAACATGGCTAAATGAGAGCCATTAATGGGATGTTGCAATCCTAGGTTACAAATTATTCAGAAAAGGCAGAAAAGGATGTAGGAGTGGGGGCTGCATTATATATAAGGAAAGACATAAAAGCTATGGCGGTCCAAAGGTCCCAAGATGAACCCGAGGTACTCTGGGTCACTCTTGAAGTGGGCTCATGCTCAACCCTTAGACTAGGAGTGATATACAGGCCTCCCTTACAAGCAATAATAATAATAATAAACTTTATTTATAGGGCGCCTTTCAAGTATCAAGGCACCTTACAATAAAAACATAATCATCAACATTACAATAAATAAACAATACAATCCATTATATTTCTGGGAATGCCAGTGTCCACAAGAAAGTTTTCAATGCCTGCTTAAATCCCCCAATGGCCGTGCACTCCTGAAGCTGATGGAGCAGAGTGTGACATCCAACAGACCAGACCTGGATTTGAATTCCACAGCTTCCACTTGCATACTGTGTGATCCTGAGCAAGTCATTGAACTCCTCTGTGCTCCCAGGTCGCTCCTGTAAAAAAGCTTTCAGCTTAGTGTGCTACTTCTGGTTAAACAACTAAAAAAAAAAATAAATAACCCTCGGAATCTCCAGCAACCCCTCCTCAGCCAAGCGGAGCTGTCACACAGGGCTGTAAGGAATCAGGAGCTCTTCCAAAAAGTTAGGACCAAGACCGTGAAGGGCTTTGTAGGTCAACAGGCCTACCTTAAAGGTGATCCACCACTGAATTGGCAGCCAGTGCAGATCGCGCAGCACCAGGGTAATATGAGAACTCCTAGATACCCCTGACAATAAACGAGCAGCAGCATTCTGCATAAGCTGCAAGCAGCTTATATCAACCCCAGGAATCCCTAGATAAAGGGAGTTGCAGTAGTCAAGCCGAGAGGTCACAAAGGTGTGGACCAATACCGGCAGGTCACTGGATGGAACAAGGTGCTTGACCCTGGCAATATTGCGAAGATGGTAAAAAGCCGATTTGACGACTGCCAATACCTGATGACGAAGGGTCAGCCCGTCATCAAGCATGACTCCAAGGTCGCGCACCCATTCAGAGGTAAGGATCTACTCACCCCCAGATATATTCCAGAGGGCCGGCCAATCCTCAGCCTCCCTATCCTGCGACCTGGGTCCACCACCATAACCTCAGTCTTTCCCGCGTTCTATTTCAACCAGCTCGAATTCATCCAGTCTTGAATTTCGACTAGACAGTTGTTAAATACTGATAGCACACTAACCTGGTCGGGAGCAAAAGACAGGTATAGCTGGGTATCATCAGCATAGCAGTGAAACAGCAGCCCATACCATCTTACAATGTCTCTGAGAGGTAGCATAGGCACCCTATGGAACTCCATGCAAAGCGTACTAAAACTGTCATCACTTCCAAGCCTATCCACATTAAAAAAGATGCTTGCCACTTTCTTGAGGGAAAATTGCAATTGTTTCAGACAAAGATGATCTTCCCTATCTGCTTTCACTTATCCCGCAATTAGAACACTTATCAAGTCCCTTCCTCATAGGTGACCTCCAACTCCTGTATACTTTCAGCTACCCTGGTCCTTCACATCCTCTCCCTCCTCTCCTTCATGCAGCTGCGTCTTTGCCTTCCCTTTTCTGATTACTATTAACAGTGGAGGTTGATTAGAACTGATGACCTTCCACACCTTCTTATAATATTATTATCCTTAATGGCATTGCTTGTAATTCTGACAGGCCAGCTAATGCTGGTCATTTGTGTATATCTTGTAAAATATTGCGTTCATCTGTGCCACATACTTTTTGTATTGTTTGTTTTGTTTTGTTATTTGTCCAGGACCACCTTGAAAATGAGCTTGCTCAATGGTGTTTATGCCTGGTAAAATAAATTGATTGTTTGATTGATTGATTGATATATACTGCAAACAACATGGGGAACAGCACCGAACCCTGAGGAACCCTGCAAGACAGAGAGAAAGGATCGGAGGAAAAGACCCCAGACACAACTCTCTGTGTTCTTTCAGCAAGGAAAGAAGAAAACCATCTGAGCACTGTACTTGACAGGCCACAGATGGACCTCAGGCAATCGAGCAGCACCTGAAGGTCTACAGTGTCAAAAGCTGAAGAGAGAGAGAGATAGAGGAGAACCAAGATGGAGCGGTTTCTCTGATCTCTCGCCATCAGGAGATCATTGAGCACCCGAACCAGAGCAGTCCCAGTACTATGCCTTTTGCGAAAACCTGACTGGAGAGGTTCATAGACATTATGGATGGTCAAATGGTTCTCTAACTGGATTGCCACTACTTTCTCGATTACCTTACCTAAAATGGGGAGCTTCAAGATAGGTCTGTAGTTGGCAAAAATGTCCGGGTCCAACGAAGCTTTCTTCAGGAGGGGTGTCACCACTGCCTCCTTCAGGGTGCTTGGAAACTCACCCGATTCATAGGAGCACCAGACAATTTGAGCGAAGACCGGGCCAATGATCTCATAACAACCCAAAATCAGGGAAGCCGGGCCCAGATCTAAACTACAGCAAGTAGGGCGCATCCCCTGGACAATCCCCATAATGTCTTCGATATCCGTCAGGTCAAAAAACTCCAGGAAGTACAAGGAGTAGTGAACAAACAGTGACCAACCGCATCACCCACAGAGCGAGTCAGACGGATTTCCGACCTGATGCTGTCCACCTTATTCGCAAAGAATAGAGCAAGGTCATCACACTCAGTTTATGAAAAAGCTCACCTCAACTGCAGACAGGCTGGGTTGCACAACCTGTCCACAGTTCGGAAGAGCTGTGCCGGTCGATTCCGAGTGACAGCGACTTCCCTGGACAGGAAGTCTGCCTTTTTACAGGAAATCGCTGATTGGTAGAGCTGATAGTGCTCCTCCAACCTAAGGCGGTTGGCCACCAGGGCAGATTTCCATCAACAACGCTCTAACCTACGTCCCACAAGTCGCAACTCCCTCAAGGACCCATCAAACCAAGGGGCCCAAGGGTGGAGTGAGAGGGGACAAACACGAGCAGGAGCTATCAAGTCCAGGGCTGAGGAAATGGCATTATTATAAGCCAGAACCAACAAGTCTGGATTCAAACTGACATCAGAGAACACTGAGAGGTCAATCACTGCCGCCAGGTCTTTAGGGCACACATCCCGTAAAGGGCGGTAACTGACCATCTCCACAGGGGCAGACCGGCGAAGGGGGGCATAAAAATTGAATCTCACGGTGCAGTGGTCGGACCAACTGACCGGTTCCACCCCCAAATCAGATGATTCGATCCCCAGGAGAAAGACCAAATCCAGAGAATGACCGTGTTTATGAGTAGCTGAAGAAACAATCTGAGTGAAGTCCAGTGATAACATCATCTGGAGGAAGTGCTGACCAAATGAAGAGAGTTCATCGTCAACCCAGGCATTGAAGTCACCCAGGACCATCACTCTGGGTGACTCCAATGCCATGTCAGTGGTGAAATTTACCACTTCCTGCAGGAATTGCTTCTCGTACCCGGGTGGACGGTAGACCAGAGCTATCCTGCAACCCACACCAGCTACCATGGTACATTCAAAGGATTCGGCCTCCTCAACTGGAACATCTGTGAGGCCCAATTTGGTCTTAAAACAGACCGCTTACCCCCCCGTTGTCCAGTCTCGGGCAGTGAATCACCGAGTACCCGGCAGGAATTGCTGCCTCCAAAATGGGGCCAGCATTTTCATCCAGCTAGGTCTCAATGATGCATGCCAGATCAGTTGTTCCAACCAAATCTGCAATAATTGCAGTTTTGTTCTTGATAGATCTGGCATTGCATAACACCGCCCAAGTTGGACGGGTTCTTGAGTTGTCCCAACTAAATGCCCATCTAAAGAGATGGTGCCCTTGGGTATGGGGACTAGACATGAATTCCCACGTTCCAGTCTCCATTTCGCCCCAGGGCATCTCCTGGTCCTAACCACCCCTATGCGAGAGCTCCCCTCTTTTGACCTCCAGTGTCCATGCCCCCCACCACGCCCACCCCCCTCCTACGAACGATGCCCAACACCTGACATCATTGATAAATAACAAAAGGCGGGGGGGGGGAGAACAGACAGAGGTCATGGAGAAGGGAGGCCGAATAGCGCAAGACCGAGGAGGCCGGCAGGCACATTCCACAACTCTAAAAAACAAATTACACAGCAAAATACCAGAGGATTACCCAAAGAAAGTTGCAGTATACCCCAGACTACTTAAAAACCACAAAATACAAATATTACATTAAAACAACAATAAACAATAAAAACAACCCTTCCCCACCCCGGAACACTCTCACTGCTCAGAGAAGGAGAACACTAACAACTAATAAACATCAATAAACAAATGAAAACCAAAAAAATATAATCAGAAAATCAAAAAGAAAAGACCAGCTGGTGTGAGTCCTGATAGTTTTCTCACTACTAAACCGGACGTTTTAAGAGAGTCCTCAGGGACAACCCCTGGGCAACAGTCCTTTCCAACTATGATGATAAAAGTCCTTGATAATTAATCCAGAATGAATCCTAAACCCATGTAACAGTCTGTCCTACATGATGATGCAAAATCCTTTAATAATAAATGCAGATTAACCCTAGACCACTGATACTCCCACTATCAGGGCCCAAGGATATGATGGCACTCTCACTGCCAGGAAGATGAGAATGTTTTAAATTTGCAGAATAAAAATGAATATCTTAAAGGATAAAATTAAAAGTCAAACCAGTAGCAGGTGCAGAAGCAGAAGGAAGTCCAGGACAAACACTTCAGGGCTAGATCAGCTCCAATGCAGGAAGAGCCCCAAAAATCTGGCCCAAAGACCATGCCCAGGCAACACCAGCTACTCAAGTACCCCTGTGGAACCCAACCTAATTGGTCCCCCGGGAGACACAAGGGCCAAAGCACCAAAACCATCGGCTACCTGTCAGGAAAGGTACAGGTCTCAGAGCTGCCTCAGCCAATTCGGGCCTACTTAACCCCACTGTGAATTGAGCCACTAAACCCCTATATCCATTTCTAGAGAAGATGGCTGATGATAATCCAAAATAAAGTTCCAAAATTTTCAGGGGTAATTCCAGAGTTTTGGAAACAAGACAGGCTGAGTCCAATTTGAAAGTATGCACTTCAGATCCTCAGCATTGCCCTGTCAAACAGCTTCTAACAGGAACAAGCGACACGAGAGCTCCAAATCCCCAGTCACACATTTACAGTGGCTCCATAATCCTGCAAAAACTGCAGTGGCCAAATGAAAGAAAATGATCCATACGGCAATCAATACTAGGCCCCAATGTGTCTAAAAATCTTCCCCACGTCTCCTCGTGCTTCAGAAAATAGCCGTGTAACAGAA
The DNA here is from genome assembly GCA_016271365.2 of Neoceratodus forsteri. NCBI lineage: Eukaryota > Metazoa > Chordata > Ceratodontiformes > Ceratodontidae > Neoceratodus > Neoceratodus forsteri. The sequence continues at coordinate 431,014,811 of CM057452.1, forward strand.
GGCACTAGCTTGCTCCCCAGCACAACGGCACAACACAGCTCCCTCCACAGCAGAGCACTAGTTCACCCCACAACACAGTTGTTAAGTTAACACAGTTAAAAAATAATTTTTGAAGGAAAGTACATTAAATAATCTAAACAAAATGAACGAAATAAACAAAAATAACTTAAATAAAATAAATACAAACTAAAAACGTGAAAACGGGAACCGCAACTAACTAGCAACCTGCTACATGCCCAGCTCGGCCACCATACTTGGAAAATACAGATGCGTGCTGTGTCCTGGTAACCATAATCATAGTCACAATAATAACTGTAGGGCAGTGTGCCTCAATGGTTGTAGCACACCAAGCAGACAGAGACAAAACAATGCTTGAAAACATACTAAAGATAGCCTAAAAAGGAGAAGACGTGCTGCTGGGGGACTTCAACCTCCTGGACTTGGACTGGAACTCCTGCACAGCATCCATAACTAGGAACAGACATTTCCTAAACACCTTGGGAGGGGCTGTACTTCATCAACTCATCACAGTCCCCACTAGAGAAAACACATTGCTGGCCCTGGTGCTCACAAACAGCAGCAAGGTCCAGGAGGTGGCGGTGGAGTGCCATCTGGGGTCAAGTGACCACAAATCTGTCTGGTTCAAGGTCAAAAAGGCCAAGGAAACAAACTACACTAAAACATGGGTCATAGACTTCAGAAGAACAGACTTCAATCAGATGAGAATATGCTTCAGGGATATCCTGATGAGGAAGGCAAAAGGAGGGGTAGAGGAATGCTGGATAAACATAAGAGAAACACTAGTGGAGGATACTGCAAAATACTTCAGGGTAGTCAATAAGAAGAAGAAAAAAATAATTCCACTATGGTTCACAAAGGAGGTGGCAGCTGCAGTGAGTGAAAAGAGACTAGAATTCCAGAAAGATACAAGGGTTCAAACAGCGAAATAGATAGGGAGGCATACAAATTCAGCTTGAAAGAGGCAGGAAGGGTGACCGGAAAAGCAAAAATGCAGACTGAGGAAGACATAGCACAGGGGATTAAAGGAGGCAATAAGGCCTTCTTTAGGTACATAAGCGACAAAAGGAAAAACAAAGGAGGCACTGTCAGGCTCATAAGTAAGGATGGGAGGAGGGTAGAAGACTGTGAAAAGGCTGAAGTCTTAAATGAGTACTTCTGCTCAGTTTTTACTAAGGAGGCACCTGGAAATGGACCCATCCCAAAGGGGGACAGAAGTTACCTGGGGGAATGGACACAAGCCCGTTCACATTCACAATAGAGAGGGTAAGGACAGAATTACAACAACTAAAGGTAGATAAAGCCATGGGGTCAGATGGAGTCCACCCAGGCATATTGAGGGAACTTAGTGATGAACTGGCAGCACCACTAGTGGATCTTTTTAGCAGATCCTTGAGAGAAGGAACAGTTCCCCAGGACTGGAAAAGACCAATAGTGGTCCCGATACACAAGAGTGGTATGAGAAAGGACACAGGAAACTACAGCCTGGTCAGCCTCACCTCAGTGATGGGTAAGATGATGGAGTCACTGCTCAAAGAAAGGATACTAGCATTCCTGGAGGAATCTGGACAACTGGATGCCAAGCAGCACGGCTTTACAATGGGAAGGTCCTGCCAGGCTAACCTGATTGAGTTCTTTGACTCAGTTACTAGGGCTGTGGACCCGGGGGAGCCAGTGATGTTATCTACCTTGACTTTAGCAAGGCCTTCAACTCTGTACCACACAGAAGGCTGCTAAACAAACTTGACCATACAGGAGTGGGGCAGGAAGTGGTAGCATGGGTGAGAAGCTGGCTTAAACAGAGAACTTAATCTGTGACATTAATGGAGCAGCATCAGGGGATAGGGAGGTGACAAGTGGGGTGCCACAGGTGTCCGTCCTTGGATCATTACTCTTTAATATCTTCATCAGAGATATCACAGAGGGGTTGAGTGGGAAGGTGTGCCTGTTTGCAGACTACACAAAGCTCTGCAACATGGTGGACACTGCACAGGAGGTAGAGCAAATGAAAAGTGACCTACTCTGGCTGGAACATTGGTCCAACTTGTGGCAGTTAAAATTAAATGTGAAAAAGTGCAAAGTTATGCATCTGGGCAGAAGCAACCTAGAGACAGACTACTACCTGGGAGGGGAGAAACTAGGAACCACCCATCAGGAGAGGGATCTAGGGGTTATCATATAAGACAACTTGAAGATAGGCGGACAATGCGAAAGTGCAGCAAGGAAGGCCAGCAGGATGCTGGGATGCATAGTAAGGAGCATCACAATTGGCAGAAAGGAGGTGATCCTGCCACTGTACAGGTCCCTGGTGAGACCCTACCTTGAATATTGTGTCCGGTTCTGGAGACTTTATATCAGGAAGAACATAGATAGAATGGAGACAGTACAGAGGAGGGCAACAAAAATGATACACGTTCTCCATAAGTTGCCATATGAAAGCAGGTCACAGGAACTCAACATGTACTCCCTGGAACAGCGCAGGGATAGAGGGGACATGATTGAGACATTCAGGTTTCTGAAGGGTATAAGCAGAGTCTCCACCCAAGAGCTCTTTATGGTCAATAGCACAAGCAGGACAAGAGGACATGAGATGAAATTGAGGGGCAGAAGATTCAGGGGCAACATGCAAAGATTTTTCTTAACAGAGAGGGTGGTTGACCCATGGAATGGTCTGGCTGGTGTCGTTGACTCCAAAACAGTTGGGGAATTCAAAGCAGCTTGGGACAGACATAAGGGATTTGTTTCACAGAAATCCTAAAGAGGAGGGTAGGGCTCAGGGCAGACTAGATGGATCTTTGGCCCCCATCTGCCATCAATTTCTATGTTTCTGTGTTCTATGTTAGGGGAAAAATGATGGCTTTTGCCCTTTAAAATTCTGAGAAGGCTTAAGGTTTTATAAGATATTCTGCATCCAGCTTTTGAGGACTAGTTTTTAGCTATGCATTAGACAATTCTAATGCATGGCTAACATCCAGTCAGAACTGCCAAACTCCCTTCCCCATTTAATAAGGTACTATAACTTTGTGGCCTCTCTCTTTGGAAACAGATCACAGACTTATCAATTTATCCCCAGTCATATATACCCCAAATGACTTAGTCACAGAAAGCATGAATATATAAAAATAACATTTAATACGCTAGGATATTTATATACAGTATGCTACATAAAGACTATGGGGAATACAGTATTCTTACAGAGATAAACACATTAAGAAAACACAATGATCACATAGAAAAAAAAAACTAATTCAAAGTTATTTAGATTCTAAGTAGCGTAGAAGAACTTACCCCAACTGCGAACTGGTGAGTTATGGTAGACTCCCGCTTGTAATGTTGATAGTTTAGAATCTCAAACATAACTGACTTCTCATTACAGACATACAGCAGAGATACCTTGGGCTGGTTGGCCCACTGTCCCTGCATTAATGGACCAGCTTCTCTGACATCACACCCTGTTTCTGCTTTTGACCACTGGGACTGTCTTTTTCCCAGACTGGTCCAAACCAGAATTATTTAGAGCTTGGTCCTTTTGTTATCCTTGCTGTTTGCCCAGCTGGAAGTGTATGGCCTTATCTAGCTCACTGTTTACCTTCAAATTATGATTTTTTTATGAAAGAGACTCGGCCCTTTGAAGTTTAACCTAAACATAAAAAGTCTTTCAGATCAAAAGACGAATGCTACCCACACCCAGTTGCTCAAGCTGGGAGTGCAAAGGAATTTTTACACCAAAGATCACTTACAGCTGAATTTCTTGCAGTTTGGACCATAGAAGAATGTAGTTTTCAGTTTCCACAAGACCTCCCACCTCAGCTGAAAAGTAATATAGAGGCATAGGTGAAAAACGGTATAGAGGCATACAGCAGATTATAAAAACAATCAAAACATACACACACATTCACACACACTATATTGCAAGTTGACACATCTTCATTCCCTGGAAAAATGAAAAACAAATCTTTTAGTGGCTCTAAATGATGATTTTTTTCATGTTATCTAGTTTGGTCTACCCGCTATGCCTGCAGTTCTAGCTCTGGTTTAACACTTTGTTGATTCTTTAAAGAACCTCGCATTCTTTACTTGGACTCTGCTTATTGCATAGATACACCATCTGCATTGCCGTGCTGTGACACACTGCAGTGTCTAATGTCCATGTTAGGACTGCAGCACCAGGTTCCATCTTAACACTTTGGGGTTTTGCCCACTGGCCCTGTGGAGTCATGTGAGGGGATTGTAGCTGATGATCAGTGTGTATGCCCTCCCATACAAATATGTTTGCAGCTTCATCAGAGCCCAGATGATACCCAGACACTCAGTTGTGGCATAGGCCTTGTCACTGGGCAGCAACTTCCTGCTCAGGTGCATTGAAACCAGCCAGGATGAAGTGCAGTGCCACAGGTTTACTGCAAGGCAAAAGGCATTAACTCCCATTAAAACTGCATAGTTTGCTGCAGTAAATCTACTGCCGAATTATGCAGTACTGCGCTTCATCCTAGTGGGCTTCACTGTAAATGATTGCTTGTTCCTTTCCTCTGTGCATGATCTGACTCAAAACTGCCCCTAACCCATGATCGGAAGCATCCACATGCACAATGAACTTCAGAGAATAGTCAGGGCTCACAGGTGCCCAACACAATGCCTCCTTCAATTGGTGGAACGTTGTCTCACAGTTATCTGTCCACTGAACGTTTTCCAGCATTTTCTTCCTTGTGAGAGCAGACAGGGGCTTGGCCATGCTATTGAAGTTTGGCACAAACTTTTGAAAATACCCTGCTCTCCCTTAGAAAGCTCATATTTTACTCTTTTTAGTGCGAGTGGCCCATCCTTGTATGGCCTAAATTTTTTTTTAACTTACTGTACTTTTCACCCCCCCGACACTGACCAGCCTCTTCTGCCATTCCACCCTTCTCAGCCCTGTCACGTACCTTACCTGGGAATTACCTCTTACCTATGTTCTATGGATGACAGGCCATGAGAGGGGCCACATGGGGGACAACCCCTTATCCCCCAAGCAGAGTTGAAGAGTCAGATGAGGAGAGAGAGAGACTCAGTTGGTGGTGTGGGGCCTGTGGCAGAGCAGCAGGTGGCATCCTGCATGGTTAGGGACTTTTCCACTTTTCTTCCCCTTCCCTTGAGTGTTGTGAGTATGTTGTGGCTGATGCCAAGATGTCAGATTTCTGATGCTCCCTTCCCTGTTCACTGGCTCCACAGCACTACCACCTGTGGTGACCTAGGTGGCAGTGTTGCTGTGGAGACCAGAATCCCACCCATCCCCAAGGAAGCAAGCATCCATGGCATGCTCAACCATCCTTTACCGGCTGGCTCTCCAGCAGCCCAGGCTTGTTCCTGAACCTGTGTCCCTGGCGTCGCGTTGCCTCTGATTTTACTGGCTCAGGATGGATGGATCTACTTTTTCCCAAAATGGCATAAGGCAGTTTGGGGTCAAAATTATTCAGGAAGCCAACTGATAGAAACTCCCTCTTCCATTCCAGCAGCTGTCATCCCCACCACATTGTAGACAACATCTCCACCAGTCAATTCTACAGGATAAAACATATTTGCACCAGTGCTAAGGATTATCAGACCATACAGATGACTTAGAAAACAGATTTTGTGCTGGGGATATGCTACTAGTACTATATAGAAGACCAGGGTGTTAGCAGAATAAATAACTAGGAGCTGTTATGAACTAGGGACATGACAATTAGATATTTTTTGGTACAATATTAGCCACTGCTAAGCAATTTAAATCACAGATTGTAGAGAGCAAGAAATAATGTGACCTGCTGGGAAATGAACCCATTCCCCTGGAATACTGTTAAGACTGCTGTATCTCGATAATGTGCTGTCTGTGTCTCACCCTCACCACTATGTTGTGTGTGTGTCTTTCTCTCTCTTGCACTCTCTCTCATCCCCAAACCTTTCAGTCACAACTCTCTCTTGCATCACAACTTTACACTGCCAATGGCACCGGCAGTTGTTTTAAATCACTTGTTTCTCACCCTGAATGCATGCCATCCTCACAGCTCTCTCTCTTCTCTCTCTTTCTCTCTCTCTCTCTCTCTCTCTCCTCCCTCCCTCCCTCCCTCCCTCCCGCTCTCTCTCCAGCACTGGCAGTTACAGCAGTTCTCTTCCAGGCTCCAATTCAGTGATTCCTTACAGTACGAATGGGAGGGACTTTGTTATTACCAGTAGAGGGATATTATCTCTACAATATTTAAAAAAAACTCCAATAAATTATTTAACTTACCTTATTAAAATTATTTTTTTCTTTTAATTTAAGGCCATAGAATAATTGCAATAATTCACTCCAGGATGTGGATTATGCTGGGATTTACCCACTTTTGGTGTAGATTTGGTCACTCGGCCAAACCACACCACGTGTGAGTAAATCCCAGCATAACCCACACCCTGTTGTGGAGCATTGCTTAAATAAGTTATCTTCATTGCCTGTAGAAACCTAGGCCCAGATATTCAAACTGCGCCAGGCTGTGGCGCAAGCCTGGGCGCAGCGCAACTTGGCTGCGCTGGGGAGTTGACTGGGCGATATTCAACGGAGCTGCGCCATGGCTCAGCATCGTTGAATATCATACCCTGGCCACCCGCAGTGTGCATGGTGCAGTGGCACTGCGCCAGTGCAAGTGGCCAGAGTGGAGCGGGGGATGCGCTAGCGCAAGTTCCATTGCGCTAGGCGCAACAACCGCGATATTCAAAAGTGCACATGCAAATGGGGCCATAATGTATGCAAGGTGCGAATGGGGCCATTTGCATGTCATTATGGCCCCATTTGCATGCAGGTGCGCCGATCCCTGGCGACTTGCGCCTGGCACCCTGCCAGGCAGCAGCTGTCGGGGACCGACGCCCTCTGCAGCGCGGCAATGTGCCTCACAGCCCGATCGCGGGTATTTGAAGAATAATAAGGTTTCCAATATCCCTGGTGGTCCAGTGGACTGCTGTCTCCCGATTGCAGGCTTAATACAAATAAAATTAGAATCCTATATCCCTGGTGGTCCAGTGAACCCTCCCCACCCGCCCACTGATCCCCACCGCCCGCCCCCCTCGGTCAGTGGCGGGTGGCAGTGGTCCACTCGCCTGCCGGCCTGTGCCTGCCCGACTGACACCATAGGTAGGGCTGTACACTGTTGCACCATGCGCAACCCTTTTGAATATCTGGGCCCTGGTGTCTTCTCTGGCCTGGATTCAGTTCCCAGTAGAGCACATTATTTCTTTTGCACTAAAGTTTGTGATTTAAATTGCTTAGCAGTGGCTAATACTGCACCAAAAAAATCTGATTGTCATCTTAATTATTCCTAGTTGCAGGATATGCAATACCAGAGAAAGAAAGTGTGTCTGGGAACCCCAGGTGCAACTATGTGAGCCTGTAGCTCAGAGGTTAGAGCACTGGAATGGTATTCTGAGGGTGTGGGTTCAATTCTCAGTACATGACATTATTTCTTTCTCACTACAATTTATGATTCATATTTACTATGAATTCCTGCATTTTCTCTGGGTTGACATTTCTCAAAACAGTCATCAGTTCAGTGTTCAGTGCACTCCCCCCAGCTGCTCAAAAGAGCCCACAATTTTTTAAGTTTATACTTTCCTACTCACATTTTGTGACTCCGTTATTTTCAAAATGAGTTATTTAGACTTCAGATGCCAGCTGATATTTGAAATAAGCCCATCCAATCATGGAAAGGTGACACCCATGGCTGAGAAACTACTCATCTGAGCTGGAGGCTTCTATTTTGAGATTTATTTTTATAAATCTTTCTATATTATTTGGATTCAAGACTATGCAATGCATAATACCTTCAGTTTATAGTCTCATATTTAAAATTTACTTTACAAAGCTTATTTTTTATGTTGTTACATGAAAATAATAATAGATTTTATTATTAAGCATTTGAAAGTACTAATGTAAATAAAACTTTGTGCTCATGTAGAAAAAAACACATCGCCACCAGGACCCCTTGTGCTCCGTTATAAATGTTAGACTTTACTACCCCATGCCTCAGTGCAGTTTTTTGTTACCTGTCTGCTTTTTGTTTTGTAAGAGCCAAATGCAGCTTCTGGCTTACTCTCTAAATGGTCTCATTCTGTAAAGAGGCTCACAAAATGTTTGAGTATCCATGTGTACACACCATTGTACACTGTATTCTTCCCCTTCCCTCCTCTTCCCTCTCTTGATGCCAGGTTCCTTACCCACTGTGTTTCCTTTATCACTAAATTTTGGTTTAACTCTCTCCCCTTGCAACTTGCCTCTCTCTCTCTCTCCTCTCTCTCCTCTCCCTTTCCCCCTCATCCTCTTGCTATCTTTGCAATGCTTACCCTTGTTCATTTGCTGTCCCCCAAATGAAATCTACTGCAGACCAACCAGCCTTCTTGTTTAATTTCCCTAAACTCTGGAGTTCCCTTTCCCCTTCTTGTTGCTCTGCTCCCTCCTTTCCTGGTCTTAAATCTCTCCTCCTTGATTTCTGTTCTCATTCCTGCAGCTGTTTCTGATATTGGTTTGGTCCACCACTTGTAACTGCCAATCATTGTTTTCAGCATTTCCCACTTCCCTAGCATCAGTCACTCCTTTTGTTCCTTATTTTGATATGTTTTTACTATTTACTTGATCTTTTGACTGTTCCACAATTTACTGTTTGTAACTTACTGATTGTCAATTTATTTTTTAGGCATTATTATTTTTAAGTTTGTCATGCGCGCAAGCACAGATGAACTTGTTGATTTGATAGTTGCTATAGAGGGGTGTGAGGGGGGTGCATCCACTGGAGAGCTCTGTCCAAGGGGCAGGTCTGTGGCAGGCAAATCAGTAGGCAGCCTGCTGATGACACACTTTCTGGTTTTTGAGCAAAGTTGGCAAAGATTTCAAGGGACAGAGCTGAACCAGTAGTGGAGTGGCTTGTCCTTTGATATTTACATAATCCCCATTCTCTGTATCAGCTGCGAGCTGTTGTAAAGTACAGAAAACAAACAACACAGGTTCAGAAACAGTCAGTGTGGGAACAAAAGAAGCAGTCCACTATATTTGGACACACTAAAAACTGATTTTTAATAAAAATTCATTTAAAAGCAAGTATTTGCAATACAGTACAATATGGGTCGCACTCCCTACTTCCGTCAACGTGTCACACCTCCCTAGCACTTTTGACACGTTGACAGAAGTAGGGAGTGCTACCCATATTGTGCTGTATTGCAAATACTTGCTTTTAACTGTATTTTTATTAAAAATCAGTTTTTAATGTGTCCAACTATAGTGGACTGCTTCTTCTGTTCCCACACCAATTGTTTCTGAGCCCATGTTGTTTGTTTTCTGCACTTGCTTCATAGCATCTAGCATAGCTCCAGTTTGGTGTCCATATTGAGCCGCCGTCTACCTCAGCTGTTGTAAATGTCTTCTGCCCCCCCCCACCATTGTGGCACACTGGGAGCTCACCCCAGTGTGCCAAGTTTTTTTTTCAGCTCTCTGACACCGGGATGCCCAGTCCCGGTGTTGGATGTCTCCTCCCCCCAAAGTCACTTTCACTGCCGACATCAGGTGCCCAATCCCCATGTTGGCCTTATGTATCCCCCACGTTTTGGCCTTATGTACCCCCAACTCATGTGGCACACTGGGATCCCACCCCACTGTGCCCAAATGCATAAAAATATTTTTTAACCCCCCAACTCATTTGGCACACTGGGAGCTCACCCCAGTGTGCTCATATGTGTAAAACATTTTTTAAACCTATAAATAAAGAAAACATTCCCCCACGGTCTTTATTTTTTTTTGTTTACCTGCAAAAAAAGAAAATGGTCCATTGTCGTCTCCCCAGTCCCCTCTCCCCCATCCCCACCCTCCTACTGAGCACCCACCTCCCATTACTCTCCTTTACCCTATACTTACCTCCAGAGATTGGCACTGTCATCTTCTCTGGACCGGGGACAAGTCTGCACTCTTCAAAGCCAACCAGCAAACTGACGAATTAAAGGTAAGTGCGTATAATGGGAGTCACTGGGGGGGGGGGTCAACTTAGTTTGATATCTCAGCCATTTTTAGGAATTTTGGCCCCAAATTTTTAACATGGAGTTCTTGGAACCCCTCCTCATGAACACTGTAATTTCATTACTCTGTCCCAAAAGGTGATTTCCCAGTTGCTGTGCGGATTCACCTTTTGGGACCAATCAACAAAATGGCAGTGCCACTGTTCATGAGGAGGGCTCCCAAAAAGCCTGTGTTGCAAATTTGGTGAAAAAATTCCCAAAAATGACCTCCTTATGAGCATGCATTGTGCAGTTTCTGTGCACGCTTGTAAGTTTGCCAATTTTTTTAACTCAATTTTATTGAATAGAATACATCAAATACATCTGTGTATCTGTGTGTATTGCAACCACAGTCAAGATACATGACAAGTGCATAGATGATATTCAAATTATGTACATTGGATCAGTCCTTAGGTATTTAAAATCATAACCATACAATTAATCACATCTAACAATGTTTAACTTGCAGCCCGCCCTTCCAATTGCAGGTTCATTTACAACAAAGAGAACTACTATGCCTGGGCATTTGTGGAGCAAGTATTATGGTATCTTCAAAACTTCACCAATTTTTTATATTTTCACTCCAGATTTTCAACACTGCCATTTTTCACACCTCCTTATTAACAGTGTAGCTGTCATTTTTGCATCTTACCAGAAACATGTTTTCGCACCAGTGGCGCAGAATGGTGCGGTCGCTCTGTGAAATCACATTTCAGGAAGACCGAACAAAATTACAGTGGCACTCTTCATGAGGTGGGGTCCCAAAAAGGCCATGTTGAAACTATATTGAAATAACTCCCAAACTGGCTGAGTTACACCTGGTCATTCAACATTTTCTACGCACGCGTGTACCTTAGGTCATTTTCAATATTTTCACTCCAGATTTTCAATATAGCATTTTTATCACACCACCTCATGAACAGTACAGCTGCCATTTTTCACATCCTGCCCATAATGTGTTTTCACACCTGTGGCATGGAATGCCATTTTCCCACAGATTTGCAAATTTTACCTGCAGGGTTCATGAGGTGGAGTGATAAGAGCACTATGTTCAACAGTTGGGGTCACAATAGAAAAAAAATGTCAAAGTTATAGCCAGTTGTGACAATTTCAGTATGCATGCTAGTAACTGCAGAACTCGTAAATATTTGTATGCCACATTTTTTAAAATTATTTGTACTCTTGCTCCACGGCCCTCTCTATCTGGAGGGATCCCCAGCCCCGTCCCCCAACACCCACCAGCCGGCACTGTTCAACTACCCCAAGGCTTACCTCCCTGGTGGGGTTGGCAGGGGGCCCACCCCCACCAAGACCAGATCCAGTACAGGAGTCAGAGCTGTGACTCTTCGGGGGCAGGGCCTGTGAGCTCCCTCCATCATTCGCTGTGTGCTTTTTTCCTCCTGAATTCTCCCTTCAGGGACGGAGTGTGCAAGGACACTGGTGATGGTGCTGCACACACTCCTGTGCATGCACCCCGTCAGGCATCTGCCATGCCTCTAACCCAATGTTTCCAGTGTCATGTGTCCCATCCCCCCAGCTGCTGCAAGGGGTCAGGCATGCACCGACAACTGGTCCCCCCTCTCCCCGGAGAAGGAAACCTTTCCTTGGGGAGCTTGATCCTTCTCCTCCTCCCCTGCCACCCATCATTGGCCCGTGCTTGTTCCCAAACATGGGTCACCGGTGTGGCGCAAGATGTGGCATCCAGCCCTTCTACCCTCAGTGTCACCAGGCCAGTGATGCACCCCACTTTTTCAACTTAGCCTTCTTATTACCTAAGCTACTATATTCAAATGCTGTCCAAAATATGACAACTTGTCAAAACATAGTTCAGGCAGGGTTTCAACGTCAGTGTATTTAAATGAGATCTTTAACTTACTGGCATAACTTGGCCATTTTTAAATATTATTGCCCTAAATTTTCAACATACATTTTTTGGGGACCCCACCTCGTGAACAATACAACTGATGTAAGATAAATCTGTCCCGAAAGGTGATTTTGCACTCGCTGCACAAAATCACCTGTCGGGCAGGAGTACAAGGCTTTCTTCACCATTGCTCATGAGGTGGGGTCTTAAGAAGACTATGCTGAAAATTTGGGGCCCAATTCTAGAATGATGGCACAAATTGCCACCAGTTGTGACTTGCACCAAACATGGTTGCGCCAGGGACCCTGTGCTCGATTCTCTATCGGGCAAGGTCCCCTTGGCTAAGACCCATGACTTGCGCCAACCATACCAGTACACCAAACAGAGGGCATACCAGAAGGGTTGGCCACAAGCCTATGGCTTACCCAAGTGCACGGCGCAAGTGCCCCCCCACACACTATACAGCCCTGCAGGGCTAGTGGACCCCAACCCCCCAATGCCCTGAACCCCCAAACAAAACACCGCACAGGGCTAGCACTCCTCCTCCATGCCAGATCCACTGAACACATGCCCAATGCCCAGAAGGGCTAGCACACCCCCCACCATGCCCATTCCCCACATTAATAGCAAAAGCCCCACAGGACTAGTGCCTCCACTCCCCAATATCTAGAATTGTGATATGCAATAAAAAATTAATTAACAAAGCCCCCGATCTCCCTGGCAGTCTAGTGGCCCCCACCTGGCAGTGGCAGTACACCCAGCACCCCCCAACTGTCCCCAGCCAGCGACTGACACAGCCCACCTCTCACCACCACAGCCAACTGCTGAATGAGCTGGTCCATTCCACTGGGGTGTCAAACAGACGAGGCATACTGATGAGCCCTGGTAGGACGAAACACGTGTCTATGTCTTCTGTTAGCACCCTTTGCAAACTGTGTGAGAGGCCTTTCGGCACCATGCAATTCTGCTTAAAGTTGGACCAGCATAACATTCTGTGGTGATTTGCATATGCAGCCCATGATGCTTTGCATTGTGGGGGCATGTGTGATTTTGTATTTTCTTAAAACTTGGCTTCCCAGCCAAATGCCCTTTGGGGTAACCCTTGCCTCGGTGTTTACGCACAGAGATTTTTTGTCTTTTAAATAAGTTGGATGCTACCTTTTTCGAAAAGATGCTATGAAAAGTTTTTTGGGTTTTACCAGAGTTCCAAAAATACCATTACTGGTCACGCAGACAAGAAATGCCAGACTGCTAACAGGTTTCTCTAGTCTGTAATACGTGCCTGACGCTGTCTATCACTGTCCAAGGTGTGATGTCAGATGGTGTGTGTGTGTGTGTGTGTGTGTGTGTGTGTGTGTGTGTGTATGCACACTGAGTTGCCAGGCAACTCACTGACAAGTTGTGTACAGGTTGTCAACTTCACTGCGGACTCAAGGACCACACAGAGGATACCTTTCTGCAGTAATATTCAAGCCATTATAGTAAACTTATGCTGTTTAGTACACAGGAATCATTCTCCTAATACTAAATGTAAAAATTAATGCTTGCTCAATCTCATGTTTAGTTTTTTGTTTATATATTTTTACATACAATTGCACCATGCAAGTGTCAAACATGTGTAGTGCTATTACTGTTAACAATATTCTTCATTTGTTCTAACACATTTTCAATAAGTTTAACTGTTATTGTTTCAACAGATGACCATCTACTTAATCCCAATAAACTAGTTCAACAATTTTGTACCTGGTTACCCAAGGGTACCACTTCAGAATTTTTAGACAAATTATGTGCATTTTACTTGGAAAGGTGCACCTGAGGATCAGGACACCAGACAGTACAGGGATTGTCAACTAGCAGGTCCAGAATATCAGACCTATATCACTCGATACACTTCATTCCTAGTCATTAAGTTGCAGGGTACTGAACCACTGATTTCAGAATGGGGTGCAATGTTACCAGCATGCACTCCAGTTGGAATCTTTATTCATTCCCAAATAAGAATTCGAGAAATCCATATTAAAAATCCATCTCTTTTCTGGCTTCTCAAGAAGTTCATTGTGGCTACCAGCACGTGTTGGAGGTTTAACAACCTCTAGGCCCCCAAAACACAAGGCCGCCCCCGTGTGTCCTTGTTCTCCGAAATGCTCTGCTACAGGAGATTCATTGTCAGTATTATGGATAGATCCTTTCTGTCCAAAATGTCATTTTGTGGCACAAATGTGAAAAGATATTTTGGGCAGGATTTGAAAAATGACACTTGTCATGTTTATGTGGTGGGGTACAAAAATGGCTTCACTGAAATTGTGGGGTCAAAATCTGGTAAAATAGCAAAGCTAGAAGTAAGCATAGAATAATTTTAGTATTCATTCGTGACTTTGTTTTTTTGAGTTGTGACTCCACATTTTCACCATAATCTTTTTATTATCCCACCTTATGATCAACACAGGTAAAATGTTTTAAAGTCTGTCCAAAAGATGATTTCATGAAGCAACTACAAAAACATGTTTCGGAGATGATTTAGAAAACTTACACCTGCCTTGCTCATGAGGTGGGGTAAACAAAAAACTATGTTGAAAATTTGCGGTCAGAATCTGGGAAAATAGCAAACTTATATGAGTAAACACTGCAGAATTTCAAGGTTTCTCCATAACTTTGTTGTTTTTAGAGATTTTGACCCTAACTTTTCAGCATAGGCTTTTTATTACATCACCTGATGAAGAAGACAGGTAGACGTTTTTAAACCTCATCCAAAACATGATTTCACAGAGGGATCCATGATGTTGGTTCGACAACAAAATTGTCGACCAATGTTACAACGATGGATTTATGTCAGCAGCAATTGCAGTCAGCATAAAGCTGTCTACAGAAAGTTACTTTTCCTTTCGGGGTGATTCGCCCTTGAACACCCCATGTGGGGGGCAAGCCCCCCGCACCCCCATACTACCCACAGCAACCCCCGTATAAAATATAATCAACTCTGAGTCACAGCTGATTCAGGAAGGGGGTGCAACACCCCAAGAAAGCAGTGCTGGGTCCCATGGCCACATTACAACTGCAACAGCAAATTGTCACTGTAATGTCGTTCGCTATTGAATTGTTGAACTGGTGTCAGCATACATTCACAGAGCGACTGCAAATACCCTTTCAGGATGGGATTTGAAGAATTTTACCTACCTGTTTCATGACGTGAGGTAAAAAAAAGCAAGGTTGAAAATTTGGGGCAAAAATATTAAAAAAATGATAGTTTTTTCAAAATGTAATGAAAAGCCATCTATTGAACTTACTTTGTTTTCAGTCAGTTCCACGTCAGTGTTTGAAGAAGCATGATGTGTTGATGGAAGCAGCAGGACATACTGGTGGACCAGATAGGTAAGTGATGGATTTGGAGGGCAAGTGGGGGTGGTGGCCACTGAGAGGGGGTTGGGGGGGCATATATCGTCCCTGGACCATTTTCTCCTTTTACAGGTATGGGGCACTGAGGAAGTGATTGGCAAGTGGGTGGGATAGTTGGCAATGAGAAGGAGTTTGTTGTTATGAACAGAGCACTAGGGAAGCAATCAGGAGGTAGACAGGATAACTGGCAGTGTGGGGAGTTTGTTTTATGGAAGGGGCACCAGAGAAGTGATCAGGAGGTAGGTGGAATATTTGGCAGTTTGACTAAGTTTTCTTTTATGGACAGGGCACTGGGGGAAGCAATTGGGAGGTGGGTTGGATAATTGGCAGCGGGAAGGAGTTTATTTTAGGGATGGGGTATGGAGGAAGTGATTGGGAGGTGAGCAGGATAATTTGCGATGGCAGGAAGTCTGTTTTATGGATGTGGCATGAGGGAAGCAATTGGGAGGTGAGTGGGATAACTGGCAGTGGGAAGGAATTTGTTTTACAGATGGGGATGGGGGAAGCAATTGGGAGGTGTGTTGGATACAGTCTGGTGGGGGGGCACGGAAATGGGCATGGAGTCCAAGTGAGTATGCTTCATTGACAGAAGCCAAGTCTGGTGAGGGGAGTAAGCATCAGATTTTTTTTTAAATTTGGTGGGGGAGAAACAGAAATGGACATGGAGCACAAGTGAATTCACCTCATCCGCAGAATCTGAGGCTGGTGAGAGGAATGAGCAGCAGATTTATTTTTTTTAAAGTCGGGGGGACAGAAATGGAGAATGAGCTCAAGCAAGTTTGGGGAGAAGACAGGAGTGATGAGGAGGAGGCTGAGCATGATGGCACTTAGCTGCCTGCTAAGTGGTATCTTGAATGAAACCAGCTGCACTCCGATAGTTGTGGCTACTTCCTTTCAACTATGCAAGGTTTCTGCCCATGAGTCAGGCTAAACAACATCACTCTTAGCCTACTTCTCACTGGGCCATCAGTAGTGAGCCTTCGGAGGCTGAGCTGCACTGGATACTACACTGACACATCTCTGCAGCCCCTACTCTCATGAGCAGCCACAAGATGTTCACTTCACACTGCATGTGTAAGCGGACGTAAAAATGAGTACCTAGCATGTAAAAAGCTATGGCTATCATTTTTCAGATATAGTAAATATCTTCACTTCACATGAGAAAATTGATATTAAGTGTGACTCCAGTAATGTGGTGACGTTCTGCTTTACTTCTCCCTGTAAAGCTTTACATGAAAATACACCTAACAGCAGTCTGAAGTCAAGGGGATTTGAGTCCACATTCTGGTTATCAATATCTTCTCAGGCTTACTGTAGGTGGTTCAACAATGTCTCCCTAACTACAGACGAGTACATCCTGATTCTGGAAACCACATATGACAAGCAAACCAGGGACGGGTGAGGCAGCTTTGACCCACTTTAGATTCTGGTCCAGATTACCAGGGATTTGACCCTGATGATCTGAGATGATGGGGGGCAGATCAGAATGACAATTGGTTAATATATCACTAAAGTAAACAAAACAAAAAACACAACTTTTTTTAGTTCCTTGTTTTTATTCAGTTTTACCCATGCCCTAGCAGGAACTGACTGTTTGCTCCAGGCCAGTCTCACTTGAGTATTAGCCCAACTGTATGGAGGACCCTTCTGATGCCATCCCTAGGTCCTGTGCCATGCACTCCTATAGTATCCTACCCCCCTCCCACAGCAGAGTCTACTTCCTCCATGATTAGACACACAGGGATGCAGAGGTATTTTATGGTCGGCAGTCTGAGCTGATGAGTATGGACTCAGCAGTGTCATCTTGCTTCACTGCCTGGGCCATTTCCTCACATTGTTGCATCTTGTCTGCCTACTATGCATTCTTATGCTTGCTTTTCCACTGGTGCAGGCCTGTGGTGCAGGAGCCAATGTTGCACAGTCATCCACAATATCTAGGCTCCCCTCTGGCCACAAGGAGTTCTACTAAGTGCAAGTGAGTCTCTATCTCCCCCTGTAGCCTGAATGTGATGTCTCCACAGTGCCCTCTGCTTTACTGGCCTGGGCAAGGAAGTTGGGTTCGTGGTGGGAACTCAGGTCTCCCACATGGGAGCACAACACACTCTTCTGCCATTATTGAACCAAGCCTTTTGAGTTGTTTTTTAACTGAGGTTAATTGAGGCACTCAGTCAATCAGACATTTTATTAAACTGAGCATAGCTGTTCTATATGTGAAAGATGCTAGACACAAAGGTTGATGTCTACTGTAGTGAAGTTATCATTCAACATATTTATTGGTTCATTTGTTCAGTGGGCAGCTTGCTATGGCAAGCATGCGTGACGTGGGCGGAAAAACTAGTAGGTAGGATGCTTGTACTTTATGAAGGTTTTAACATTTATGCAATGTAGATAAGGCTGTTCACTCTCTCTGTACAAACTAAAGGGACCACCACTCTTTTGAGGTGACATGGAGCTCAGTCTGCAAGCAAAGGAACCCTCTTTAGGAGGGTTTCTTCCATAGAGGTGCCACAAGGAGTTCCTTTAGACTAAATGTGCCTTACAGATGATGCCAAAAAAAGACAAAGCGTAAGGCACAACACTGCATGTTCAGAGTATACTTCATTTCCCATAAAGAAAGAGGGACTGGTGACTGGAGGTAAATGAAGGATTAGCAATAGAAATATACAGTACTACTGTAGCTATAGACAAAGCCACCATCCAGGGCTGAATGAATCCTCCACCCAGGCCCAACTCATGGTGGAATATTTTGTGAGCTTTGTCATGGAGGAGAGGAAAAATACCTTTATGGAGGATTCAAGGCCTTAGTTCACCATCCCTCTAGGCTTACTATTATTATTATGAAACACCAAAAGAAAACACTGAAAGTGAGGTGAAGCATCAAGACGGTCACAGCATGCACCTTCATGATAAGGAATAAATAATATCCTGTCTCTGCTTAATGCTGAGACTTCTGTACTCGCAAGGTGCTACAGAGTGTAGCTTTGCAACAAAAGGAATCCCCAAAGGCTAAGGGGTCCACCCTTGGAGATGCCAGGATTTGGCCTGGCTAAAGGATCATTGGGGAATGGAGCCTTATGGAGAAAGAGAATACATATTGATAACAGCTGTGAAAGGCATGGCTGTTTGACTCTTCTCCACTGAAGAGCAACTCCCCAGTTGAACACCCTTAGAGTGTTGCACCCTTGAGGGATGTTTATTTGGTTTTTGTTTACCAGGTAGGTGCACTAGACAAGAGCTTTGCCTATTTTCAGGCACGACCCGGGGAGAGTTACATCAAAAATGTGCAGCAATAACAGGTGATACAACAATACAACAAAAACATCAACAATGGTGTGATGTAGTACAAATGTACCCTAAGACAATGTACTGTATAAGCAGTTCAGAAAACAATTATAATAAATGCAAAATAGAACTGTGAAGGAAAGCTGAAACCAGGTTAAATAGGAGTATGCAGGGTCAAATGACACGAGCACTTATCAGTGCAGGATAGGAATTGATGAAGTTCTCTCTTAAAAACCCTGTGAGACTGACTCAGAGTGCCTTAAGGTAATTGGAAGGGAGTTGCAGAGCTTGGGGGCAAATGCTGAGAATACATGCTCACCCAGCTTTGTAGCACATTTAGGAACATCAAGGAGAGACCTTGACAGCCAGCAAGGCAGATGCTGGCAGGCATTGTTTCCTGGTTGTAATCGGGGTGTTGATGCCTAATGAAGCAAGCATGGTTGAAGTAGTGAAATCCAGAAGGAACATATGGAATAAGAATGCAACCCTGGAGGATAAAAGCTGGACAACTGCAAAAGCAAGTTGGTGGGTAATACTTGGTGGGAATGAAGCACTGTGTCAAAAGTGCCCAATTGAGGGAGCCCCAAAAAGCCAGAAAAGGTGGAGTATGAATAGTCATCAGCATGGGTGAGCAGCTATCAGCATGGGCAGGCCTGAAGGGTGAAGCAAAAGGACACCAAAGCAGGGAGACAGCACTGGGCCAGCAACGGAAAAGGAAGAGCAGAGGAATGTAACACATGGAAATGAGCAACAAGAGACACTAGAAGAACACAGTAGCAGGAAGGAACCTGAGTCTAGTGCCAGTTGAGGGCCACACAGATCACACACAAGCTATTAATGTCATATGCTGTGGTGAATGGAAGTGCCACAGGAGAGGAGTAGTGAGTGCCAGCTGGAGGTAGTCATGGAAGATGCTGAAACAGAAAGTACAATCAGGGCCGGGAAGGCCAGCTGGAAGTTAGTGGAGCACAGCAGAGAGTGTGGGGGCTCCCAAAGGGGGAGAATAATGCCACAGTGGGTGACCATGGAACAGCCACAGGACCAGGTGAGCAGTAATATCTGGAAGCAGTAGATAAGGAGCAGCCATGCAGAATACATTTGCCATCCAGGAACTGACAGTGTGGAGGATGGTGAAGGCCTGCACATGGGCAGCATATCAGTGGAGGCACAGGCAGCAGTTCTTCAGAAAGCTGGCTGGGGAGAGGCAGAAGCTGTGGAACCCAGACATCAGTCTAGAGCCAACCAGGAAACAACTTCAGTGGAGGAAGGCAGAGGTGGTCCAGGAGATGGGGGTCCAAAGGAAAAACGGAGTAACCCAAGAACAGAGACAGGATGATGGGGGAGCAAAAGGCTGCAGCTGAAGCTAAGAAAACAAATATTTGAGGGTGCTTTGAGTATGCATTCTTAAATAGCACTTGGTGCTGGTCATGTGGTGCATGATGTCGACTGCACCACAGAACCCCAAGCATAGCTTGTTGATTATCAGGCTTGAGTAGCCTGTGCACATCAGCTACAGCACTTAAATTAGCAGTTGGTGATACTTTTCCCAAACTGGAATAAGATTGTATTGTTACTGATCATCACAAAGCAGCCTTTTCATCTTGTGTGAATTGCCTTATGATGGTCCAGTATATGATTTGTTTGGATTGCTCTACACCATCTGGCTCTGTTTAGGTACTTGCAGAGATAAAGGCTGGTCTGTGTGTTTCTTCTTACCAAGGTTTGAGTTGAGTGTGAATCTGTTCCACAGAACCTCGCTTGGCTTTTTTTTTTTCGTCTCTGAAATGAGAAACAGAACTTTGTTCATTGTTTTGTGTGAAAGTGCCCCAGGCTCTGCCTGTGAAAAACCTCAGAGTTATCAGTCAAACCACTTTCAGCTGCTCTTTAATGGCCATATTCCAGCATTCCTCAACAGGTGTCAAATACCACGAGATAAAAATAATTATTAAAGGGGGGAAGGGACTTCGCAGAACTTACTTAAGGCATACGCCCATCCTTAAGTCCATTTTATGCTTCTGAGCTTAAGATTTTACTAATACCTGCTAATGAGGGGATTTCTATTTTTAGATGGTAATTTGTGGGGTACTGTATGTGATTCATCAGAATGAATTGGGGTAGACGGTGCCATTTGTCTGTTCCCATTAGTGCAGCTTTATTTTTACAACAGACTTGATATTTCTTTTGAATGTTTCAATAATTAACAGTAATCTTTTGGTTGAATCTGGTGCTCAGTCTCTCATACAGCAACTTTAACAAACTGTGTCTGAATCTTTAACTGCCAAGTGGAATTACTGTATTCTTTTTGATTCTTTTTACTTAGAGTCACTGTCTTATTAGAGGATATAATTTTGGAATTTCCTCCCTCAAACAAGCTGTGTGGGTTGGCTTAAGGATAATCTTTAAGTAGTGTTTTAGTTATCAAATAAGTGTTAAACTACATACTGTACCTAAAATCATATTCTTTCGCAATATAACTGCATTCATATGGCATCAGTGGAGATAAAAATGACAAGATAAAAAGTGATATATATATATTATTATGGGAAGTGCTGGTGCCACCACTGGCAGCACTGTTCAACAAGTCACTCGATACGGGAGTAGTTCCAGAGAACTGGAAGACCGCAGATGTAGTCCCTCTTCACAAAAGTGGCAGTAGGGAGGAGGCTGGAAACTATAGACCAGTCAGCCTCACCTTTATATCAGGGAAGATTATGGAATCACTACTTAAACAAAGGCTCATGGAACATCTTGAAGCCAGTGGAGCACAGGATCTGAGACAGCATGGATTCACAGCGGGAAGGTCATGTCAAACAAATCTAATTGATTTCTTTTACTGGGTGACTAAGGTCATGGGTCAGGAGGGAGCGGTGGATGTAGCCTACCTTGATTTCAGTAAGGCCTTGGATATCGTTCTACATAGAAGACTTGTGAACAAGCTGGGCGGCCTGGGAGTGGGTCACAAGGTGGTAAATTGGGTTAGGAACTGGTTGAGTGATAGAAGACAGAGGAACATGGTAAATAGTGCTCAATCTGAGGAAAGGAGGGTGACCAGTGGGATGTCACAGGGATCAGGCCTGGGCCCAGTCCTGTTTAATGTCTTCATAAGTGACATTGTGGAGGGGCTGGGGGAAAGTGTGCCTCTTTGTGGATGACACTAAGATCTACAAAAGGGTGGGTACTCAGGGAGGGGTGGAAAGGCTCAGGGCCTACAAGCAGATCTGGATAGTATCTGCAATTGGGCATCATCTAGGGGTATGTCATTTAATGTGGAGAAGTGCTGTGTAATTCATTTCGTGAATCAAAACAATATGCAAAACTATTTTATAAATGGCAAGGTGTTGCATAAATCTGTGGAAAAGAGAGATCTAGGAGTTCTGATAGACAATAAATTGACATATCAATCCCACGTTAACAAACAGATTATAAAAGCCAAGCAAGTGTTATGGAACATTAAGAGAAATTTTAAGAGTCGTAGCAAGGAGGTGGTTATGCCCCTATATAGGGTATATGTTAGGCCAATTCTGGACTATGGGGCCCCTGTGTGGGAACCCATATCAAAGGGAGCTGTGGCAAACATTGAAAGGGTACAGAGGCAAGCCACAAAAATAATACATAATATCAAAAATAAGCCCTATGAAGGATGCCTGGAGCAGTTGAAGCTTATGTCCCTCGAGACAAGAAGAGTTAGGGGGATCTACTACTGTGTTATGATATAATGTGAGATGATTATTTATTAGACAACTTAAACCTTCAATTTAAAACCAACACTAAAAGGATGAGGGGACACCCACTTCATCTTAGACACAGAAAATACAACACGAACAGAAGGAAGGCTTTCTTTACACAGAGGGTGGTGTCCCCGTGGAATGAGCTACCATTATAGCTCATATGCTCTAAATCAAAGAGGCCCTTCAAAACCCAGTTGGATAACTATATAATGGAAAAGGGTAAAATCTCTTATTAAGGGATTTTGGAAGGGAGTGGCTATGGGCTAATTTCTGGCCTTCTTTGCTCCCACACACCTTTGTATGAACCTTTGCATGAAAAAATGAGGAGAGGCCTACATAAACTGGAGGAATGGTCCAGAGTGCGGCAGCTGAGATTTAATGCGAAAAAGTGCAAAATCATGCATTTGGCTTGAAAGAACCCAGGGGAGGATTACATGAATGGGGGGGGGGACCGATGGTCACCAAACAGAAAAGGGATTTGGAGGTAATCATATCTGATGACCTAAAGGTGGCCAAACAATGTGCCAAGGCTGTGGGGAGAGACAGTGGGATTCTGGGGTGCACAGGGAGAGGTATCACCGGCAGAAGGAAGGAGGTAGTGATGCCACTGTACAAATCATTAGTGAGGCCTTATTTGAAATACAGTGTCCAGTTCTGGAGGCCACATCTCTGTAAGGACATAGACAGGATGGAGGCAGCTGAAAGCAAGGTAACAAAGATGGTGCAGGGGCTGCACCAAAAGTCATATGTGGAAAGACTGGGAGACCTCAATATGTAAACCCTGGAGGAGAGAATAGATAGGGGAGATATGACAAAACCTACAAATATATAAAAGGCATAAATAGGGTACTGGAGGGTAACATCTTTCAGAAAAGGAGATGTCCAGGAATGAGGGGACATGACATGAGGTTGGAAGGGGGTGGACTAAGGGGTAGTGTGAGGAAATATTTCTGCACAGAAAGGGTGGTGAATGCATGGAATAGACTCCCAGCAGAGGTGGGGTGGGCAAACACAGTGGGGGGATTCAAGCATGCATGGGACAGCATGGGGAACCCTAGCAATGGGAACAAGGAGGTAAAGCCGGAGATCAAGTAGGGTCTATGGCTTTTATAGTAGGCAGGGACTATGGGCAGACTAGATGAGCCTAGTGGTCCTTATCTGCTGTCAGTTTCTATTTTTCTATGTTTCTATGTTACCCACCTCACAAGCTATCATGTCTTCTTGTGAGCTGGGTATGCCACATATGATGCACTGCATTGCCCTGTTGGATAAACCAAAATGGAATACTAAACCAATCAGAGAGAAGCTTTCACTATGCTGATAAAAATCACAATACCCCTGTCACAGAAGCCAGCAGTTAAAATCCAAGACAGACAGTTATTCATGTAAACTGCAGATTTTAAGTTATAACTGGTAAACTAATGTGTATAAATTGAATATGCAATGGTCTGACTCAAAATACACAGACTATCTTCACTTGTGAGGGGACAGGACTTTCATGACTCACTCTTGGTTCTACCACTTGTGAGGTAAGATCTTCACCTCTTACAGGTGAAGATAAATTGCGTATTTTGTCAGATGTGCTATATATAGATTTACAGTATCTATGTCAATCTGATGTTACTGTGTTATAGTGCCATCAGACAACAAATCTGGGAGTTGCATCAAAATGTCAATAACTTTTATGATCCTTGTACAAGCTTCTGCAATCACCCTTAAAATCAGTGTCTATCTTATACAAAAAGCTAATTTTTTTTATCAGAGGGATCATGTGAACCAGTTCACAAAACAAGGATGGACACATGCTTTTCCAAATGTGTGGCTGTGTTTCTTTCAAAACATAAAATATGGTGCTCAATAATGAGTCGTGCAGTGGAGCCTACGATGCAATGCAGTGTCTCAAGCTACGGCAGGACAAAATGTATTACTTGCCATTGAATTTGCCTTGTTCATTGCAGTATCTCTGCTGGAGAATGCTGCAATGTTGTATGGCATCCTTTTGGGCTGTAAATAATTTCATAAATATACTTGATTCAGCTACTGTAATTTACGACAGCACACCTTTTGTGAAATCTACGTGTCTTTTTCAGATTTTGTATTAATTTTGCCTACTTTTCTATGGTGTTTGTATAATAAGCTTTTCTCTGGAGTTTCTGATTTCTATCATATCATTTGTATTATATGGAAAACACTGAGTCTATGGAGGAGGGCGCTACACAAGAATTACATTTCCTTAACTTGTCATGACAACAGACTGCTATGTCACAAGCAGAGCTGCAGTTGTGAGATCAGTTGTGTTCAGTTAGGTGTTCCTGAAGCAGGCTGTGGAATGAGTGCTTGCTAATATGAACTGTTATATGACTGACACTGGGGAAAACGTAGGGAGACAAAAACCTAGAAACATTTAAGATAACTGTAATTGCTACAAAGAGGATGGTTTTAGACATTTAACTTTATTTGATACATGCTCTTTGAGTGATCTCCTTCCTCAAATATCCAAACCAGTAACCACAGCAGTTCTGTTGTTAGGATTCAAAGCCCTGCCTCTTACTTTAAATACTAAACTATATAGTGTCTGCTAGGATTTGAACCCTGGTCATCTGATATGAAGGTATCTGGCTGGTCTGCTGCACTACAGAACTCCATTTCAGTCAATGGCAGGCAGTGTGGAGTAAAGGCTAAGTCACAACCGACTGTATGAAGATGGTGAATGGGGTTTTATCCCAGCAGGGGCATATATTACAAGCAGTCTAAAACACAGAATGTTGTTGACAAGGGCACTTCATGGTACTAGACCTTTTTCCATAGTGCACTCAGGTTCAACTTAACAAGGAACTCCAGATTTGAAGTGCTTGTCCTCAACCACAGTTCAACTTTGTAGAATTATTCAACTTTTAAAATATTTAAATTACCAGTACTTGAGCGTGAAGTTTTCTGAAAGCTCAGTTGAGACTGCTATTTCAGCAGTGATCATTTTAGCAAGTTTTTTTTAACTATACTATACTTTTACATTGTTACAAACCAGGTATGGGATTTAAATCAGAGACTCTGGCATAGCTGGGAGAGAACTTAACACTAAGCCAAGAGGGGTGTCTAATTTTCAGATTTCTAAAGTGAAGGTTAACCTCACCAAATGTCAATAGAAAGTTTAGCAAGAGATCAAATACAAAATCTAAGGTTCATGCCCAGCTTCAAAGTAAAAAACCCTGTATCTTTTGTTTTTGCTAGCCTGCTTCCACATGTGCTGTACTACCAAGCTACTGTACTCTTAAGAAGGTGTCAGTTTCTTTGGTGTAGAAAGGACATCATACACCAAGGAAGTTAGCAACCCAAGCTACCTGAGTTTGAATTCTGGGCAGTTCCTATTACTGACCAAACATATAGATACATAGAATTTGTCTGAGAAAAGAATTATTTGGCCAACCCAGTCTGCCCAGATGTTCCCTTCCCTTTCTGCTTCCACAGACCTTATCTGGTCACTGGCGACCTTCCCGCCTCCCTGGCTCCTATCTAATATACTCCTACATCTATTCAATGCACACATGAAGCCCCCCACTCTTGCAGCCTCCACCACTTCCACTGGGAGTCTATTCCAGGTATCTACCACCCTTTCAGTGAAGTAATATTTCCTCACATCACTCTTGAACTCCCCCCCTCCTCCATCTTCCTCACATGCCCCCTTGTTCTAGTGCTCATTCTCATTTGAAAGAGACTCCCCACCTATGCCCTGTTCATCCCTTTGAGGTAGTTGTAGTTTTTTTATCATGTCTCTTCTCTCGCTCTCCTGTCTTCCAGTGTGTATGTGTTGAGATCCCTCAGTCTCTCCTTGTAGGGCTTCTTGAGCAAACCAGGTACCATTTTAGTTGCCTTCCTCTGGACTGCCTCTGCCTTGTCAATGTCCTTTCTGAGGTGTAGTCTCCCAAATTGGACAGAGTATTCCAGGTGGGGTCACACCAGTGAGCAATACAGTGGCAACACCACACCCCTCACCTGCTGAAGATACTCCTCCCTATGCACCCCTACATCCCACTGCCTTGTCACACTGCCCAGCCACCTTGAGGTCTTCAGGTATGATAACCCTAAGATCCCTTTCCTGTCTAGTGACCATTAATACCTCGCCCATTCTATACTCAGTGCTTGGGTTCCTATGTCTTAGGTGCATGATTCTGCACTTTCTAGCATTAAATCCCATCTTTCATATTTTTGATCACTCCTCAAGTTTCCCAACATCCCTGCACATTTTATTCACCCCTCCTGTGTGACCAACCTATTGCAGATTTTGGTGTCATGTGTAAAAAGGCATACCTTCCCTCCAAGTTCTTTTGCAATGTTTCCTATGAAGACACCGAAGAGGACTGGTCCTAGTACAAATCAAACCTTCTTTATTTAGAAAAGACGCCTTTCTAAAACCATGACGCCTGTACAATAAACTATATAAAATATATAAAATAAATTACCTGAGGACAGAACATATAAATTACAATAAAATACAAAGCCTCACTGGTCACCCTCCCATCCTTAGCATGAGTGCCATTTACCACCACCCTCTGTCTCCTATCTGTTAACCAGTTTGTAACCTAGTTTGCTACTTTAGATTCCACTCTTAGGCTGGTCAACTTCCTAATCAGCTTCTGGTGTGGTACAGTGTCGAAGACCTTGCTAAAGTCCAGGTAGTGCATGTTTACTGCCCTCCCCTGAGCAATTTTCTTGGTCACCCAGTCAAAGAAATCTAGCAGATTTGTTTAGCATAACCTTTCCCCTGTAAATCTATGCTGCCTGTGATCTTGCAGCCCATTGGATTCAAAATACTCTGTCAGCCTTTCTTTCAGTAGGGCTTCAATTAATTTCCCCACCACTGAAGTAAGTCTGACCAGCCTATAATTGCTATCCTCCTCCCTGCTGCCACTCTTATGTAGAAGAACTACATCAGCCCTTCCCCAGTCCTCTGGAACCACATCCGTTTCCTGTGAGATGTTGAATAAGGCTGTCAGTGGAACAGCTAGCACTTCTCTGACTTCTTTTAGCACCCATGAAGTGAATCCTGTCCGGTCTCATAGCCTTGTTCACCTTCACGGCTGCACGTCCATTCTGAACTCTTTCCTCTCAAAATGGATTTGTGTCCACCTTTCCGCATTCATGCTTCTCCCTGGTACTCCATCCCCTCCTTCCTCCATAGTAAAGACTGAGCAAAAGTACCTTTTCAAGAAGTTTGCTTTTTCTTGGCCCCCTTCTGTACAATCTCTCCTTCTGCCCTTCTAATCCTTACTCTCAGTCCCCCTGATTTCCTCTTCTCACTTACAATATGTACTGTCTAATCTCCTTTAGCTACTCCATTGGCAGTCCATTTCTCTGTCTGCACCTTTGCTCCTCTCACCACATAGCCTGCTTCCTTCTACCTTGGTTGGTATACCTCCCTGTCCTTCTCAATATCTGAGTAAGAAGTGTTTGTCAGTTTAGCACTATGCCGGTGTGGGGGACGCAATTTCTTTGCATGTATAACAGACTCTGACATATTTATGACCCCAGTAGACTCATATTTTGCTCCAAAAAATATATTCCTAGAACTTCAGATGTATGTATAACCCAAAGGGAAAAATATACGCAAACAATAACACACAACAGGGTGTGCAGTTGTGCTCAGATATCTGCATGCCTTGGGTGTACTGTAAATCACAAGGCAAAGCTAAGTACCTTCAACCACCTGAAAAGTGTGTATATCACAGTGTGACTGCACACCCTGAAGTGTGTTATCATGCTTATAGAATGGGCACAAAATTAACATACAGGGGACAACACATGAAAATGGTGCAGTCATGAGATCTGGGGGATAATGCATGGTCATGTCATGAGATGTGTTTGCACTAGCACTGTATGGATTGTTATAGAATGGAATTCTGCAGCATTTCAGAAAATTCCATAGAATTTTGTTGGTAGCAGAGTTTTGACATTTTTTTATGGATTAGAAATCCATAGTTTAAACATTGAGAAAGTTATTCAGAGGTTTACACAGAACTGCTTTTTCTGGAATTCCGTAGAATTCCAAAAGAAATTCTGAAAAGGATTTTGGAAGCATATTTCCATTCCACACAAATTTCCACTAGTGGAATTCTGCATTCTGCACAGCTGTAGTTTGAGCCAGTGGTAGAGCAGGATTTTACCGACCCATGCCATAAATTTTAGCATTATAAATGATTAGGAAATTTCTACCCCTTGTAGGAATTGAACTCTTAACCCTTTATTCCAAAGTGTAGTCCCTACATCACTATAATACAGAAGGTTTGCCAGTTTAACTTTGAACTTTGACAGTGTTACAGAAATTATGAGGCAGCTCAGTCTGTGGCACATTATGGAAGGGCAGTGAATCTTGCCAAAAATCTGTTAATTATTTTCTTAAGAGCTACAAAATTCAAAAATAGTGACCTCCCCAGTTCATGTAAGCTCTGACACCATACAAATTGTTGTGAAACTCAGACTTCATTTAATATGTTTTACTTCTTCAACAAAAAGGAAGGAGATGTATAATTTTCGTACCTTGCGGCTATATAATTCTCAGACAGTAGAACACCTATGTGAATGAAGTATCTGACAGAAATTGGAACACAGAACATAGAAATTTGGAGGCAGAAAAAACTGTACTGTTGCAGTCTATTGCTGGCCAGAATTAGGCTGGGTGCGCTATTTGTTGCTCTGGTTCAATTTCAGATTGTTTCATTCCTCCTCCCCTGCATATGGCCTCACCAACAACCCTTTATATCTGTCTCACCATCTCTTGAAGGTTACTGTCTCTGCATTAACCACCTGTCTGGACAAACAATTCCATTTGTCTGCAATCTCTTCATGAATAAGTACTTCCTTACATCCTTCCTGAACTCCCCCTACTAGCTTTAACTGTATTTCCTTGTCATCATTCCCTCGCATCTCCTGAGCAACTGTTGGCATTCCACCCTGTTGATCCCCTTAGAAATGTAAATGTCTTAATCATATCTACCCTTTTCCTTCTGGCCTCTGGTGTGTACAAATTCAGGCTGCTCTACCCCTACTCATATGATTTCCCCTGCTGTCCTTGTATAATTTTAGTAGCCCTCCTCTGATTGATTCTATGTGATACCTATCCTTTCTCAGATGAGGACTCCAGAACTGTATGCAGTACTCCAGATGTGACCTCACCGGAATCTATACTGTAACAGTGACAGAGCTAATGGTCTGTGCAAGGGCCAAGAAGGTGAGAGCAGTCAGCTGTCTCCAAGGGATGACAGCCAAAAGAGAAGGAGAAGAATTAGAGGAGTACTCAGGGAAGTAGAGGGGATGCCAGACACTGTGATCCATGTGGGGACGGTACACCTAGCAGGATTGACCTTGCTAGAGATTGTTGGAGGTTTAAGGGTAATTTCAAGGTTCCTGGGGGAA
This sequence comes from Neoceratodus forsteri, assembly GCA_016271365.2. Lineage (NCBI taxonomy): Eukaryota > Metazoa > Chordata > Ceratodontiformes > Ceratodontidae > Neoceratodus > Neoceratodus forsteri. Next base: position 431,044,529 of record CM057452.1, read on the forward strand.
AAACTTAATAGCATGAGGATGTCAACGTCTTTCTCAGAAGTGCTTATGGTACATGGGAAAGAGGAGGAGATGATGCTCAAAGTTACTACATTTAATGAGTGGTTAAAGGGATGGTGCACAGCACAGGGGTTCCATTGCATAGTGGGTGGGGTGGGGGGTAACTTCTGGAAGGACAGGAGGCTGTACAAGGCTGATAATTTGCATCTCAGCAGGGATGGGCCAGACTTAACAAATTCAAAATTGGTAACTGGGGAAGTTTGTGGCATGGAGAACCTAGTTTGCAACTTGGTTATCTGGTAAGTACTCCCAAGGGGAAGGGGAGGGCAAGGATGGGGGGAAGGGTCAAGATAGGACTATGAACAAAGCGCAGAGGGGTACAGAGGGAATGGGGACACAGGGATGGGACTAGAGAGCAACAGCGAAAATGTAAGAACACAAAGGAGTGGAAGGGAGACAAGACTAAGTCTCGGAATGTAGCAAGCCCGAAAACCAAGAGTTTTAGAAACAAGATGGAGGACCTTCAGGCTTTAAAATGGGAAGAGAATCCTGACATTGCAGCAGTTACAGAAACATGAGTCATGTTACATAATGAAAGGGACTTCATGGTACCAGGCTATATCCTGTTTAGAAGATACAGGGAAAAGCAAGAGAGGTGAGTTGTCTTGTGTGTCAGGAATGGCATCAGGGATACAGAAGATAGGGAAAGGGAGAGGGAGCTGAACCACTGTGGATCCAACTAACCCCTGAGAAAGGAACAGTGATCCAGACTGGGGTGGTCTTTGGAGAACCCCCACCCAGATGGACAAACCAGAGAAAGAAGGCCGACATCAGAAAGACAGAAGAAGACCTAAGGGCAAACCAGGTTGGGTATTGGCAGATTGAGTGGGTAGAAAATAAGATGAAGTTTATAAAGTGCAGGCTAGCAGAGGTAGCAAAGGGGTGCCTTAAACTGAATGGGAAGAACAAGAAGAAAAAAAGACCAGCTTGGCTCATGAGAGAGGTAAGGAAGGCAGTTACAGTGAATGAATATAAGAAATTCCAGATGGAAGCCTCCAAGGAGAGTTATCTGAAGTCCACCAGAGGGACAAGCAAGATATTGAGAGTGGCAAAGGCATCTACAGAACTCAGGATAGTTGAAGGAGGTGAAGAATAATGACAAGGAATTCTTCAGCTATTTAAGGGAGAGAAGAAAGAGAAAAAAAAAATAAAAAGGCTGAAATAGGTAGACTCCTTGGATGAACTGGGTGACCAGAAAGCGGAAATCCTGAAAGAATACTGTTGCTTGGTCTTTACTGTGTAAAATAAAGGGCCTTTCCTGGAACGTGGCATATAGGCTGAGCAACAGCTGAACTGGACAAAAGGAGCTATAAAAATGGAAAAGTGCTGAAGAGGCTACTCGGGTTGAAAGAGAAAGAAACTCTAGGTCCAGATGGACTGCACCCCTGGTTGCTAAAAGAACTGACTCAAACACTGGCAGAGCTGGTGGTGGACGTGTTTTAACAGTTCCATGCATTCAGGACAGATCCTGAATAAAAGAAGGGTGGCAGATGTTATCCCCCTCCATAAGGGTGGAGATAGAAGGGACCTGGGGAACTACAGGCCTGTAAGCCTAACATCCATCTTAGGTAAGCTGCTGGAGTCTATAGTGAAAAAGCGGTTGGCAGAATTCCTGGAGGCACAAGGGCTCTAGGACCCAAGGCAGCATGGGTTCATGAGAGGGAGATCTTGTCAGGCAAACCTCATTGAATTCCTCAATGGGGTTTTGCAGGAACTGGACAAGGGAATGGCCCTTGATGTCTTGTACATATACTTCAGTAAACATAGAAACACAGAAACATAGAATTTGACAGCAGATAAGGACCACTTGGCCCACCCCGTCTGCCCATTTCTCCCTACCTACTCTATTACTGCAGACCGTGCCCAATCTACTGCTCTAGGAGGCAGTATAGCATAGTGGTTAAGGGCACTCCACTGCAAATCTGGAGACCTGGGTTTGAATTCCATTAGCTTCCACTTGCATACTGTGTGACCCGGAGCAAGTCACTTAACTTTCTTGTGCTCCCAGGTCGCACCTGGAAACAAGCTCCAACTTAGTGTGCCTTTCATGGTTAAAATGTTTCCCTTTTCCCATTTCCTTTCTCCTTCCCCCTACCTTTCCACTATGATTCCTTTGTGCCTGCCCCATGCATTTTTGAACCCCACCACTGTTTTCACTCCCACCACCCCCGCTGGAAGGCTGTTCCAGGAATCTACAACTCTTTCTGTGAAGAAGTACTTTCTCATATTTCTTCTGAATCTACCCCCTCCAGCTTCACAGCATGTCCCCTTTTTCTTGAGCACCTTTTCTTCTGAAAAATACTCCCGTCCTGTACCTTATTTACCCCCAGTGAGGTATTTAAAGGTCTCTATCATATCCCCTTCTCCCTTCTCTGTTCTAGGGTGTACATATTGAGGTCCTTTAGTCTCTTCTCATAGGGTTTTTGATGCAGACCCTGCACCATTTTGTTGCCCTCCTCTGGACCATCCCCACTATCTATGTCCTCCCGGAGATGTGATCTGAATAACAGAGCACTGTACTCTAGGTGCAGTCTTACCAGAGACCTACACAGTGGCAAAACCACTTCCCTCTTTCTGCTGGTGATACCCCTCCCTATCCATCCTAGCATCCCACTCACCCTCCCTACTTTCTTGTCGCACTGCCTGGCCACCTTTAGGTCATCCAATATGATTACCCCCAGATCTCTTTCCTGCTTCATGGTCTTCAGTATCACCCCACGCATTTTGTACTCCGCCTCTGAGTTTCTGAGTTTTCTGAGTGCATTATTTTGCAGTTTTTTTATCACATTGAAGCCCAGCTGCCATACCCTTGACTACTACTCTAGTTTTTCCAGGTCTCTGCTCATCCTTTCCAGCCCCCTAGAGTGTCTACCCTATTGCAGATTTTGATGTCATCCACAAAGAGCCAGACCTTCCCTTCCCTTCCAGCTCCTCTACAATGTCAGTTATAAAGACATTAAAGAGGACCAGTACGGGGTGCTAATGAACAACTAAAGGAACAACAGCGTCTTTTCACCAGCTCCATCTCCACAGGACTTTTAAGTGAAAAAGTGGTATTTTGAAGTTAAAATTAACAAACAAACTCGACAGATTCTGGTACAGGAAAGTACAATGGGATAAATATATCATTCCAAATGGGGGAAGCCATCAAGTAATGTAGTTAAATCAGCGAAAATGTTGGTGGCTCCCAGTGGCACAGAAGGCCCGAACATTGTCACACTCTCTGTGCCAGAAATGGAAATCATAGGCCAGACCTTAACAGTGCAGGTTAAGGCCGCAATGTCTCTGAAGTTGGACAACATTACAACTAAAACTTTGGAGCTTTCAGAACAACTGTCTGGACAGGCAGTGAAAATAGCAGAAGTGGAGGTCCATATTTCCAGTTTGGAGGACTGAACGGAGCACATGCTTGACACAGTACAGGGGCTCAGAAGGGAACTGGAGGAGCTCCATGAACAAATGGATTATCAGGAAAGCTATCAATGGAGGAACAATCTCCACATACGTGTCCTTCCAGAAGGCAATGAAGGAAACTCACTGGAGGAATTCTGTGGTACAATTTTGCCACAGATCCTAGGTTTGGAACCGAAGGGCAGAAGGCATAAAATTGAAAGGGCACACAGGGCCTTGGCGCCGAAACCACCAGTAGGAGAACCACCACGCCAACTGATTTTTTGCCTGCACAACTTCAGGGATCGTCAGGCCACATGGTTTGCATTTATAAAACAAAAAGAGGTGATTTACCAGGGGTCACGCTTATATCTGCACCAGGATTTCTCACAATTGCTGCACTGGAGAAGAAGGATGTTCAACCCGGTCTTGGATGCACTGCTAATAAAGTGGACTTCCAGTTCTTAGACTCAGCCACAGTGAAGATCCGCAATGAAGGAATTACTTTTACAGGCAGAGGGTGGGAATGCAGCACCCCAGATAGCAGAGTTTTTAGGAAAGGTGGGGCTAGAGCTCTCAGAGGAGCAGAGAGATAAGCTAGGAGAGAAGATCACAGTAAAGGAGTTGGGTAAGGCCTTAGTGTTAATAAAAAATAGGAAGGCAGGAGACCCCAATGGATTTGTTATGGAATATTACAAGGAATTAAGTGGGAAGCTGTTGGGAGCCATGGCTGGTATGTTGGAAGAGGCAGGGGAGGGGGGTGGGTTTCCATCTTCCTGCATGCAGGTGATGATATGCGTACTCCCTAAACCTGGCAAAGATTTGCAGGAGTGTGGATCATACTGCCCTATATCACTATTAAACTGTGATGTCAAAATCTTTTCGAAGGTACTAGCCCGCAGACTGGAAACGATTCTCCCCAGTTGGTACATGCAGATCAGACGGGATTTATACAGGGCCGACAATCTCATCACAATATGAGAAGACTCTTAAATATCATACAGCGGGCAATAGGCACTCAGGACAAATGGTGGTGTTATCTATGGATACTTTAAAAGCATTTGATCGTATAGAGTGGCCCTACCTCTTTGAGGTGCTTATAAGATTTGGGGTGGGGGAAAAGATACACAGATATGGTCAAAATGCTATATAAGGAATTGAGGGCTGAGGAATTGGTCATTGGGGGAAGATCTGCAATGTTTGGATTGCATAGTGGAACTAGGCAGGGGTGTCCCTTGTTCCCCTTGCTTTTCGCCCTGGCCATTGAGCCATTGGCGGTTTGTATTAGGGCGGATGCAGGGATTCAGTGGGTGCAAGTGGAATTGGGCAAGCATCACAGATTGACACTGTACGCGGATGATCTGCTGTTGTTTACCACACAGTAGGATACTACCATCCCAGTGTTACTGGAAGTAGTACAGAAGTTCGTAGAATTCTCTGGGTATAAACTCAACCTATCCAAGTCAGAAATGTTTAAGGTCACAGGCCAGAAGGGGGTGAGGGAGAGGAACACGTGAGGATTCAGAGTTGTTGAGAATAATTTTACATACCTGGGGATTAAGGTGGGCAGTAATTTTTTTTTCACTTTATCTTTTTATTGAAATTCGAGTATATAAGAAAGCACACATCTAATACAATAGAAGACTATCCTCCATGTAAGGTATAAAATATCACTTAACAAAACACAGTATTTAGGGTAAACATATTGGAGAAACCTTATATACATGTCTTGATAATAAAACACAAACCTTGACAGGATGTAAGTGGAGAACAGAAGGGTTACAATCAACAGGGTATTATAGGATCAGAAATAGCAACCATGTATGAAATACATGCTAGGGCAGGCTATGGCAAGGCATTCAGTATACTGCAAAAAGTGATAAATGTGGTAATATGAACAACGTTCAGTAATGGAGAGGTGAAGATAAGAGAAAAATGTTCAAGGAAAGAAAGAAGAGAGAGAAAGAAGCAAGGAGGAAGGGAAGGAGAGAGGGAGAAAACAGGGAAGAAGGGAAAAAAAGAAGAGAAATCTGTGCACAAAAGTTTCGAGAAAACCTAATCTGAGAGCAAAATAAGAAGGAGGGCTAAATATCCCTAAGAATTAGGGTCCAGAAGAACTAGGTTTGATGTACTTGAAGTAATCCTGCCAACATCTGTCATATACAGCGAGTCAGTTATGAGTAACATGAGATACTCAGTCTAGGGAGGCATGCTGAGAGAGGCTTTGAAGAACATCTGAAAGAGAAGGCACCAGAGTTGATTTCCATTTCATTAGAATCAGACGTTTGACCAGAAGAGAAAGTATGTTTAACCATCTAAATGAGAGGAGAGAGCTATTGGGGATAAGGATGCCTAGAAGGAATAGCTTGGGGTCAAAAAGTAGTTTTTGTCCTGTTACTCTGGAGGCAAGTAAATAGACTTTATGCCAGAGCTTATTAATGGGAGCGCAAGACCACAAGATATGAAGTAGATCCCTGTTGGCCAAATTGCAGTGCCAGCAATAATTTTTGCTGTATTTAATAGGCCCATTTTTTGAAGCACAGAGGGGGTTCTATACCAAAGATGTAGAATTTTAGTTTGTATTAAAGAACTATGGGCATCTTTAAAGGTATTACGTGCAATACACCAACAATTACTCCATTGTGCATCTGAAATATTGTAGTTAAGAAGAGTACTCCATTTATTTTTGGCCTGTATAGACTGATCAGGTAGATTATCAATAATGTCTTTGTAAATGGAGCTATTTAATTTTACTGATAAATTAGTCCAGTGCGAGATGTATGGGTTTAGAAGAGTATGCCTATACACTAAACTAGAGAGAGAGTTATTAGCTGTCTGAATTTGTAAAAACTTCCAGAAGTCCTGTTTAGGAAGTTTCCATGTGACCTGCAAGTCTGAGAATGATCTAAGAGTGAGTGAATTCTGGTCCAAGATATCTCTGAGAAAGAAAATGCCTTTGTTCCTCTATGCACGACAGAAAATTGGGTGATCTTCTAGAGTGAACAGTGGATTGCCCATAAGGGTGCATAAAACCAGAGTGTTGGATTGGATTTCAGGAATTTGTGGGTTAGTTTCCAATAAAGAACATAGGATGATACAGTCGGGTGAGATTTTAGTTTAGAGGAAATGGGATTAAAAATGAAGGAAGTGGGAAGTCCTCCTGGGCTCAATGCAGATTCCATTGCAACCCATAGTGGTGCATGAGGGGAGGGTTTCTGAAACCATTTAATGGTTTGGATCATTCGGAAAGCCCAGAGGAAGCCTTTGAACCAGGGGAGTCCGAATCCCACTTTTTTCCAATGTGATCGAAGTTTGTTGCGGTTAAATCTTGGTGGTTTCCCATCCCAGATAAAGTTACCTATTAATTTATCAATTTTAGCAAAAAAGGAGGATGGTAAGACTAAAGGAATATTGGCAAAGAGGTAAAGAATCTTGGGAGAAATGGACATCTTAATGGCTGCAATTTTCCCCACGAAAGAGAGATTGAGAAGCTTCCATCTGTCCAGTATTATTTTGATGTTATCAAGTAAGGGGTTAAAGTTAATGTCCCATACCTTCCCTAAGTTACTAGTAATTTTTATTCCTAGATATGTTATACCCTGTGGTGACCAGCGGAATCCAAAAGGTATGTTCATAAAGGCTTTACAGTGGTCATTAAGGGGCATGGTTTGTGATTTGCCATAATTCAAAGCAAGGCCAGAAAGTTTAGTAAAATTATTAAGCAAATCAACCAACAGGGGCCCAGCCTCGTTCAGGTTTTCAAGTAAGATTAAGAGGTCATCCGTGTAGGAGAGAGAAACATATCTTGAATTTCTCACAGGTATGCCCATAATGCCAGAAGATTGATGTAAACAAGCAGTCAGGGGTTCCATGGCTCAAATAAACAGGGAAAGTGACAGGGGACAGCCATGTCTAGTTCCCCTTGCTAGATGAAAGTAAGAGGAAAGGGTGGAATTAGTAAGTACTTTAGCAACAGGGGAGTTATATAATAGCTTGATCCAGGAGCAAAAGTTATGAGAAAGACCGAAATAAAATAAAACTTGATGAAGGTAGTCCCAGTTTAAGGAATCAAAGGCCTTCTCAAAATCAATAGCTATGGCTGCAGCTGGTGTCTTGAGGGATTTGGCTTTGTGAATTAAATTAAATAAGGAATGTAGGTGTTCAGAGCCAGATCTATGTTTAATAAAACCAGCTTGTGAACAATGAGTTAGCTTGAGAATCAAGGATTCAAGTCGAGAAGTTAGTAGTTTAGCAAATATCTTCCCATCCATGTTTAATAAAGAGATGGGCCTATAACTTGCGGGGTGAGTAGGGTCTTTTTCTTTCTTAGGGATTAGGGTTATGATTGCTTGATTGCAAAGATGGGGAAGCTTGCAGTGTTGGAAGCTTCTTGATATACTTGATAGAAGAAGGGGACATAAAGCGTTGGAAAACATTTTATAGAATTGACAGGAATCCTGCTACCCCTCAGATTTGCTAGATTTCAAGGAAGACAAAGCTTGGATTTCCAAGTGAGAAGGGTTCATCTAAAGAATTTGTTTCAAGAGTAGAAAGATGAGGAAGATGTAACAATTTAAGGAACTATTGAATTTGTAAAGTAGATGGAGGATTTGTGTTAGAGTATAGTTTTTGATAAAAGGTTTTCATGATACGATTTATAGAGGGGTTGTCGGAGGAACTGCACTTGCTCATCTTTAGGCTTAGGATGTGTTATTCCATTTGTTGTGCTTTGAGCTGGTAAGAGAGAGTTTCCCATTTTTATCATCGTGTTCCTAAAACTTATATTTAAGTTTAAACAAGGCCAGTTCGGTTTTACGAGAAATTAATTCGTTAATTTTAACTCTAAGTTGAAAAATTTCAAGATGAAGTTGAAAATCAGGACAGTGCTTATTAGAAGAAAAGTATAAATTCTCTTTAGCCTTAAGAGATTTTTCCAAGTCAGCCAGCTGTTGTTCCCTTACTTTTTTCCTATGTGCAGCATAACTGATAATTTTGCTTCGAATTGTAGCTTTAAGAGCTTCCCATACAGAGGACATAGAAGATTCGGTTGGGGTATTATAAAAGTGGAAGTATTGAATTTGTGCTTTGATCATGGGTAAGACATTAGGATCCTTGAGAAGGAGAGGGGCCAGCTGCCAGTAAGAAGATTTAGGTGCTAATGGGCCCCACAAAAGTTGCAATTTGACAGGGGAATGGTCTGAGATTATGATGGGAGAGATGGATGAATCAATAGTTTTTTCCATTATAACAGGAGAGGCTAACCAGTAGTCAATTCTACTGTATGTCTTATGTAGAGAGGAGTAAAAGGTAAATTCTTGATCACGGGGGTGAAGGAGGCACCATACATCAGCTAATCCAACATCTTGCATTAGTAATGAGAGGGCTTTAATACTTCTAGGGTGGGCCTCTGTGGTGGGGCTACTTCTGTCAATGCTGGCTTCTAAAACTAAGTTAAGATCCCCTCCAAGAATAACTGGTGTATTATCAGTGTTAAAGGATAGAATCTGTTGAGCTAAATTATGAAAAAACTCTGGAGAATCGGAGTTGGGTGCATAGACATTAACAAGCAGAAGAGGACCAGAGTTGGTATTCAGTTTGACCATCACCCATCTGCTGTCAGTATCAGAATCGGAGTTTACAAGGGACCATTTGAGACTCTTATGTATAAGAATAGCATCTCCTCTTTTTTTTGAGGTATAGGATGATTCGTAGATCTGACTGACCCAATCTTTTTTAAGTCTGTGAACATCCTCTGCTAATAATTTTGTTTCTTGAAGGAAAGAAATTTGTGTTTTATGTTTTTTGAGATGTGAAAGAATTTGCTTCTGCTTACAAGGAGAATTAAGTCTCTTCAAATTCCATGTATATAAAAGTATGTCACTCATATTGTTAGTGTTAAAGAAAGGGAATAATCACTGGAGTGTGAAGGGACAAATAAATGAGGAAGAGGATGATTAGAATACAATACAGAGAGCTTAGGTATATGCAGAGAGTGGCAGGAACATTCAAGCCAAAAAAGTGAGATGTGTGATACATGAGTGGCACAGATATCTGATTAAAGTTAGAATAGAGATAGGGAAGGAGAAAAGTCATTAACAACAACAACAATACTAGTAAGCTAAATAACAAAGAAAACGTTTTATGGGTGTGAGGAGATATGAGTCAGCCAACTGACTAAGACACTCTCTCACTACACTCTGGGGCGTCGATGTAGGGAGGAGACATGGGAGGACTGGTTATAAGTATCGGCCCAAACCTAAGTCTGATCCCAGTAATATAATAAAGTAAGTATTCCTGATAAGCTAAACTTAAAGGGAATAATACCAAGAAAGGCAGGGGGATATAATAACCTCAGCTTAATTCTAAGCTAACAGGACAAGGTATAAGGATAAAGCTAAACACCAGAACTTATTTATAAACATTAGTAGTAATAGTACAAGATATATCAACTAGAAATAACAGTAAATTAAAGAACCATATACGAGATGTCAGTACAGCCTAGACACAGAGCAAGGAATTCAGGGAGCCAGGTGGAATGCAAATGAACACATATAAAAGAAAAGTAGATCATTACCACATTAGAGTGACTCTGAGTATACTTTGCAGTGCAACAGAATAAGTACATAATAAATACAATATTGAGGGGGAAAGAAGAAAGGGGAGGTCAATTTAAGCCCTTATGTCCTGAGCCAAATGCAAAGCGGGATTATGTAGAGAGGTATAGGCTTTGGTGATACTGTAGACAGAAGAGATAGTCATAGTAAAGATCAGCTCCGATTACTCGAAAATCACCTAAATAGTTGTTATATGGGGTGACTAGGTCTAGAAGACTAGGCCCAGTGAGCCCAAAACAGGAAGGACCACACAGCAGTGGATTTCTATAATATCTGTAGGCTTCGAGTAAAATAAGGAGCACAAGGAAAATGTAGATTGACAATCCTTTGTAACAGTACACCAAACATAGCCCACCTCTTTGAGTGCTAATGATAGTTCCATATTGTAAACAGGAGGTAGTAAGAATAATGGAGCGTAGGGAAGGAGATAGATTAAATGTAGTTGCTAATAATACTGAAGAACCTGTCATCAGGAGAGGGAAGGTGTAAGTTGCCTTGTAATATATAATAATTCACATAAGAAAAAAGAAAAGGCAATAATCAGGATGCATACCAATTGAAGATATGTAACTGAACAGCCAAAAGACTATAAACCTGATGCACTGCTAAACTGGAGCATAAAAGGCTAGATACAGAGAGCCTGTTTCGTGAGGTAATGTATAAGATCTAACACTAAAATAATGGGTTAGAAAAGCATTGCTGATATACCAAAGTTCCCTTGAAGACCTTTAAGCTGCTCGTTTAAACACTGCAACAAAAATTAAATTGATCACGCCGCGATGTACACCCTTTGCTTTCTGCACCCGCTGGGAGCGAAAGCAACCAGGTAGCATAGACTGTTGAGCAGGCAGCTAGGCAGAAAAAGTGTACTGGCACTCCCTTTAAGTATCCTGGAAGCAAAACCTACCAAGATATAGCAACTGTGACCGTGTTACTGACCTTATAAGCTCATGACACATTAGATTTATTAGCAGGATTGTGACTACTGATGTTCTTGCTTTTGGTCTTTGCCCTACATTTCTTTTTGGATGGCTCTAAAGATTTGAGTGGGGAACTTGCAACAACTTTTGTCCGTGAAGTATCGGTAGAAATATATCCCTGAGGCACAGGACCCAAATTAGAGGGATGTTCGTCTGAAACTTGCTGGGAAAGATCCTTCTGCGAGGAGTGCATGTCATCTTCCAAGAGAGCAAACTTATTGCTCAAGGGAACAGAGGGGTTGATTTGAAGGTGAGAGGCTGCAGCTTGGGGTGTTTGGGGTGAAACCTTGCTAGAACAGCTTGAAAGTCTTGAAGAATAATGCCCTGACAGAAGCTTCTCTTGCAGCCGTGTTGATTGCCTCGGAGTCAAATCAGTTGTGGAGTTGCTGCTTGGGGCTGCGAGTTCTGCAACACTTTCCCTACGTTCCTGTACCTTGTGGTCCACCCTCCATGCAGATATCAAAGCTGTGTTTGGGTTGCCAATTGCTGCTGAACCTCCCAGGGTAATGTAACCCCCAGGTGGCACTATCCCAAGGGCTACTACCCCTGCCTGACTGACTACTGACAGGTTGAGGGGCCTAGGTCCAATGGCAGGTGCCTCCACCCAGAGGTCAGGGTTGGTACTGTCTACTCTGACTTGGTCACAGCCCTCTGGGACACTGTAACCCCCCTTTCTTCCCACTAGTGGCCCACACGACACATCAAGACTATCTTCACAGTGTACACTTACCCCCAGGACTGGCTCTGTCAACTGGAATCTGAGGACCCCCTGTAAAACAAGATAATACAGTGCGATAGCCACAGTACAATACTTTAACATAAACAATTACTGCAGTCAGTGTAACTTTGCTGAAACAAACAGATCTGAGTTATTTAAGGGTCTGTAACAAGGACAGGGGGAAATCAGGTTAATTAGGTTAAACACATTAATAATTACAGTACTATACGTATATTCAGAGTCCCAAAATGTAACTTTCACTGGGTACCCAGGATGGGGAGGGGGCCTAGCCAGGATCGGTGCAGCTGGTTGGGGCCCTGTGATGGAAAAAATACTTGCACAATACCCAATTGTAATCCGGAGCCGGATGGCTCAGTTCATGAAGAAATGAAACAGCAACAATTAGATGACACACTTGCAATTTGCTAAACAGATGGCGGGGAGCTGTCCTGCTTGTACTCACTAACTCAATGCTGAAAACTAGATGGAGGGCAGATTGTCCTGGATTGCCAGGAGGAGCAGACCATGTGGACAAGGTCCTTGTGACTGGACCCCACTGCAGTTTAGAGCAACTAGATGTAATCTGGATTAAGCTGGGGTTTACTTCCAGCTTCATGCACACAATTCACTGTACAGGGGATGTGAAATGCGATTCCCCACAAGCACTACACACATTTATATGTAAAAGGAAAGTACTATACCAGGCAGGCTGCTTCTTGATCCCGACTGCAATTACTGCACGATACCCAGGAGAACACACAGCAGCTTCAGTTCCTAACAGACCGAGCGCGATTCAGCAATTTCTCCAGTCTTCTACAGGGTGAGCCTGGTTTCTACTCTTCAGATCTCCTTGATTCTCCTCACAGGTCTGATTCAGTCTGAACGGGCGCTTGCACAGGCTGCAGACCGAAACTCAGGGCCTCACACGCGCTTCCCGCGCTAAAACTACACACCGCAGAAGCACAGAACTCCTTGTCTCTTCAGTGTCAAAACTGATCTAATCTCTCCAGTCCCAGAGCAGTACATTTCCTTTAGCTCCACACTATTCTGTTGGCTGGTCTGGCTGTCACTCACAATAAACTCCCCCTGTTGGTGGAAAAAGGTGCCAAGGTCAAAACTACATTTCCCAGAGTCACTGGCCATACAGTACATAGGTGGCTGGCTCCACAATGAGAGTCCAAGTTGTGATTTGCCATCTGCAGGCTCCATTTCAAAGGTCCCCCCACACTGATTGACCCAGTTCAGCAGTTCAAAACCATAATGGAGGGCTAGGCAAAAACAGTTCAGACTGCAAAGAAAAGCAGGTTAGACAAACTGTATTTTCATTATTACTCTAAATGATTTCTGGCAAACAGTTACATCTTTGAAAAGTGCTCACTCTGCCCACTTAGCGACAGCAGAAACAGAGCGATTTGGCAGCAGCTCGATCGGGACTCAAGCAGGGAAACACACAGTCCCCCCATAGAAACTAATTATGTCTGCAAGCAAACAGCTCTTAAAGAGACAGTACCAGAGGCTCTAAAAGCACTCACAGATAAACGGCTTAAACGGCAAACACCATTCAGGCTTGGAGCATTCAAGCAAGCTCCTGGAAGACTTTTTGGGAACCCCCATTTGCAGGGGGGTTACAGTAAGATTGCAGAGAGAGACCTCCAGTTAGTTGGCTAAGGCGTCAGGAGTTTCAAAATCCTTGATGAAAGAGCCTGAGAAAAGGCGTAGTGTTGCAGGGTAACATAGAGCATATTTAATGCTTCTTTGGTGGAGGATTTATTTAAGTGGATTGTAGGCCTTCCTTCTGATGGTTAAATCGTTTGAAAAGTCTCTGTAAATGGAAATATTAAACTCTTGCCACTAAAGTTTCTCCATTTCTCTGGCTCGTTTCAGTATTAATTCTGTGTGGGAATAGTTCAAGAAGCGAGCAATGATAGACCCTGGTTGCTGGTCTGATGTTGGCCTGGGACACAGAGTGCGGTGAAACTGCTCAATGATTAATGTGAGGTCAGGAGGCAGTTTAAGTATTGCAGGCAGCACATGTAATAAAAGCGCGGTAGTGTCTCCTGATTCTACATCTTCAGGAAAGCCAAAAAATCATAAATTGTTGCGACGATTACGATTTTCAATATCATCAATTTTGGCTTGTAGGGATTTAATAATTCAATCTTGATTGCGGACAGTAGCCTGGAGGTCATGAATAGTAGTGGTGTTACAGGCCGTTGCTTTCCATTAAATTCAATTTTCTGGCTAAAAGTTTCAAGAGTGGTCGCATTCTGTTGGGTAGAGGTTTTTAGATCATTAATCTCAGCCATCAGTTTAGAAAACATTACTTCCACTCTAGCAACTGAGCTTTGCTGTACTTGGAGATCTGCTGTAATGCTGAAGGATGAGGCCTAGTATGCTGCAGTACAGTGTAGAATAATTGAATATAAGTAGATGATGGATCAAAAATAACTTACAGACTGTGTCAGGCAGTAAGATTACAGGATGGTCACAGGAGGTGGTACCAAAGAATGGTCTGGTGAAGGCTGGATGAGGTTAGATTGCAGTCATTCCTGCAGAGATTCTGAACTATCCTGCCATCTTCTGCCTGGTCAGGCCATGCCCCCCGGTGGGCAGTAATTTGACGGAACTATATGATATTAACTATGGATCTCTCTTGCAAGCACTTAAAGCGGACATGGAGAGGTGGAGAGCTCTCCCGATTTCATGGCTGGGCTGTAGTAACCTCCTCAAAATGAGTGTCTTGCCCAGGATCTTTTATCTAATGCAAATGCTCTTAATGGGCTTGATGAACAAGGATCATAAGGATTTAGACAAAGAATTTGCAAGGTTTATCTGGCAGAACAGGAGACCCAGAATGAGTCTCTTAAGATTAAAGAGCAAAACTGAGAGGGGGGTGCTCAATTTTCATGATTTTAAAGGGTATGCACTAGCCATGCAGAATAGATATATTCAAGACTGGCTACACCAAGGGGCAGAAGCAAGCTGGGTAGATCTAGAGGGAGAGGGTACAAGAGGTCCAGCTGACAGCGTACCTGGATCCGAGGGGCAGAAGAGCCTACTGTAGGCTACAGAATAAAAACCCACTTGTGGAATGGACATTAGAGGCATGGGAACAGGCCAGGAAAAGGAGGAATGTGGAGAGAGAGGTTACAGGGCTGGTGCCAGTGGTAGGGAACCCAGGTTTTAGGTGAGGCCTGGAGGGAGGTTGGTTTGAGTTATGGGAACAGGGTGGGGTGTGCTGTGTCCGAGATATCCTGAGAGGAGGAAGGGTAAGGTAATTCAAAGAATTAAAAGAGAGATTTAGCATTCCAGATACACATAGAATCAAATACTGCCAGATCCAGGCCTTTAGTGCTGCTAGGACTAGCAGGATGTCCAGCCCAATAGACTGGAGCCATTGGAGGAACTGATCTGGTTGGCAAAATCTAACCCTAAGGGTCTCATAGCTAGAGCAGTTAGACAGGATAGAGATCTACTACCTGACAGTTCCAGTTTAGCACCTTTGGACCCACTCCTAAGCTACCCAGCTTGCTTACTAGTCTCCTATGAGGAACGGTGTTGAATGCCTTACTGAAATCTAAGTAGGTAACGTCCAGCACTACACCCTGATCTAGTTCCTTGGTCACCCAGTCAAATAAATCTGTCAGATTCATGTGACATGACCTCCCCCGTGTGAAACCATGCTGCCTTGGGTCTTGTAACCTACTGGACTCAAGATATTCCACAATCCTTTCCTTCAGCAGTGATTCTATTAACTTTCCCACTGCCGATGTCAGGCTGACTGGCCTATAATTGCCAGCCTCCTCCCTGCTACCACTTTTGTGTAGTGGGACTACATCTGCCCTCCTCCAGTCCTCCAGAACCACTCCTGTTTCCAGTGAGCTGTTAAACAGGACTGTCAGAGGTATAGCCAGTATTTCTCTGTGCTCTGTCAATACCCTTGGATGTACCCCATCTGGCCCCATTGCTTTGTGCACCTTCAGATTAACAAGTCCCTTCAGGACTCTTGCGTCCAAAAAATAACTAGTGTCCACCTCTCTCCCTCCAAGGCTTTTGTTACTTTTTGTAGCCCCTCCCATGGTCCTCCCTCTGTGACCACTGAACAAAAGTTTATTTTCAGGACATCTGCCTTTTCGTGGTCCTGCTCTGTATAGTTCCCCCTTCCCTTTTTAACCTCACAGTCCCACACCTGGTCTTCCTCTTTTCATTTACATACTTAAAAAATGTCTTGTCCCCCTTTGTGACCTCCTGGACTATTCTTTCTTAAGTTTATGCCTTTGCACCTCTTACTGCTTCCCTTTGTTTCCGTCACTATACCTCCCTATCCTCCTCCCTCTCCGTCTCCTTATACCTTCTGAATGCTACCCTTTAGCTTTTAACTTTTCAGCCGCCTCTTTTGAGAACCATAGTGGTCTCTTTTCCTCTTGCTTTTCCTCACTTGTTTGATGCAGAGGTTTGTTGCCTTTACTATGTTCCCTTTTATCTTCTTTTGACTTGGTTCCTCACAGTTGGTTGGTAAAGCAACTGAGGGGTGTAAATGTGGGTGACACAGTGACTAAGTGGGTGAGCAACTGGATCAGAGACAGGACTCAGAGGGTGGTCATTAATGGGGCTAGGGCAGGAGTGAGAATGAGTAGAGTGCCACACGGTCAGACCTGGGCTTAGTGCTCTTCAAAGTGTTGATATGCAACATCTGGGAAGGTGCCCAGGGCAGGATGTTGTTGTCTGCAGACATACCAAAGTATGTGGCAGGGTGGACAACTAGGAAGGTATCCGATAACTGAAGGAAGATTTTGCCAACTTGAAGAAATGGTCTGGGATTTGGCAGCTAAGATTCAACACCGTAAATGCAGCAAGGAGCTGTAGTCAGAGAAGGTGGCCCCGCTGACCTTAGTGGACCGGGAGGAGAGAGTGCAGGGGCCGCCAATAAGTAAAGCCACACTGCAGCTAATGTATAAGCCTGGGGAAGGGATTCAGAGGAGTGAGGACCAGGGGGAGAGAGAGTGCGCTGTGCAGCATGAGCTGCCAATAAGTGAAGCTACCACGCGGCTAATGTAGAAGCGAAGGGGAGGCAGAGGAGTGAGAACTGGAAGGAGAGAGACTGCGGTGGGTGGCAGGAGCTGCCAATAAGTAAAGCCGTACGATGGCTAATACATAAACTGGGTTCAGAGGAGTAAGGACTGAGTAGAGCGTGCGCTGAGCAGCATTAGCTACCACTAAGTGAAGCCACACTGTGGCTAATGTAGAAGCCGGGGGGAAAGGGCAAAGGAGCGAGGACCAGAAGGAGAGAAACTGCAGTGGGTGGCAGGAGCTGACAATAAGCATAACTCTGGCCATGTGCATTACTGTCAACTGTAATGCACATGGGCGGAGTTACGGCTACAGAAAGAAATGAAGCGCTGACTCATTGGAGCAGTTCATTTCTTTCAACTACAGAATATGCCATGTCAGCAAGCAGAACTACTGTCATGACCAGAGTGCCTAGTCATTGTGTACACTGCCAAGACCATAGCACTTTCACCTGTGATTGGCTTGGCAGTGACAAACCTCTGAAATGCTGTTAGTTCATTCAGGCCCTGAGCTCTCATGCTCCGTCATGTTCCTTACTTTCGTGTGGCAGTGCAGGGTCTTTCGGAACCGGTGCACTCATCCCTCTGTAGATGCATGACCAAATTATCAGCATAGCCATCTTATTACCCTAGCACATGTAGGCAGTTGACAAAATGTTCAAATCCTCACCAAAACATAGTTCTGTGCAAGTAAAAGGCTATTCCATGCCACAGGTGGAAATACACATTTTGAACAGGATTTGAAAAATGACAATTGTGACATACATAAGCTCGGGTAATAAGAAGGCTAAGTTGAAAATGTGGGGTGAAGATATGTAAGATTTCCACAGTTCCGAGGGTGTGTACTGAAATTGCAGCGAATGGGCATAACTTTGTCATTTATTAATATTTTGACCCCAAATTTTGAACAGTCTTCTTATTACCCCCACCTCATGAATCCCGTAGGTGAAAATTTGTAAATCCGTGGGAAAACATCATTCCGTGCCACATGTGCGAAAACATGTTCAGGGCAGGATGTGAAAAATTACTGCTGTATTGTTCATGAGGTGGTGTGATAAAATGGCTATACTGAAAAATTGGAGTGGAAATATTAAAAATTACCAAAGGTATGCATGTGCGTAGAAAATTTTCAACAACCACATGTAACTCTACTATTTTTAGGCGTTTTCCCACCAAATTTTAAAAATGGCCTTTTTGGGACCCCCACCTCATGAACACTGCCACTGTCATTTCATTCATTGGTCTCAAAAGATGATTTTGCACAGCAACCTTGCCATTCTGTGTCACAGGTGCGAAAACAGGTTTCAGGCATGATGTGAAGAATGACAGCTATACTGTTCATGTGGTGGTGTGAAAAAATGGCAATGTTGAAAATTTGGAGTGAAAGTATTAAAAACTGCTGAAGTTACAAGTGTGCGCAGAAAATTTTCAAAGACTGCGTGTAACTCAGGCATTTTTTGGTATTTTTGCACCAAATTTTCATTTTCAACATGGGCTTTTAGGGACCCCACCTCATGAACAGTGGTGCTATCATTTCATTAATCGGTCCCAAAAAGTGATTCCACTCAGTGACCTTGAAATCACCTTTCGGGACCAAGTAATGAAATGACAGTGCCAGTGTTCATCTGGTGGGGTCCCAAAAAGTCCATGCTGAAAATTTGGTGTGCAAGTTCCTAAAAACGGCTGAGATATCAACATAAGTTCAAAACACCATTGACAGCCATGATACAGCATTTAACTTCATTCTTTAGTTCACGGTTCGGCTTTGAAGAGTGCAGACATGTCCCAGTCCACAGAAGATTGCAGCCACCAACCTCCGGTGGTAAGTATGGGGTAAGGGCAGGTGTGGGGAGGTGGGTGCTCAGTAGGAGGGTGGGAATGGGGGATTGAGATGACGGGACAATGAGGGACCATTTTCTTTTTTACAGGTTAAAAGAAAGACGTTGGGGGACTGTTTTCTTCTTTTTCTTCTTTTTTTTGCTGAAGATGTCAGGACACTGGGAGTGGGCTCCCCAGTGTCCTAGTGTTTTGGGGGTACACATCAGGGGACACTGGGAGTGGGCTCCCCAGTGTTCTGGTGTTTTTTGGGGGGAACACATCAGGGGACACTGGGAGTGGGCTTCCCAGTGTCCCACACTGAAAGGTATGCAGCACTGTGGCTAATGTGGAAGCTGGGGGGGGGTGTCAGAGGAATGGATGGACCAGGGAGAAAGAATGCCACTAAAATGTAAAGCCACACCATGGCTATATTGTACAAGCCTGGGAGGGGGTTCAGAATGGGTTCAGAAGGAGCAAGGACTGGGCAGAGAGTGCGGCAGGAGCCGCCAAGATGTAAAGCCACACCATGGCTAATGTAGAAGTGGGAGGGGGCAGAGGAACAGATGGATGGGGGGACAGACAGTGTGGTGGGTGGCACTGGCAGGAGCCACCAATAACCGTAACTTGGACATGCACATTAGTGTTAACTCTAATGCACATGCCCGGAGTTATGTCTACAGAAAGAAATCAAACGCTCTCTCATTGGAGCGGTTCATTTCTTTCAACTAGAGAACACACCATGTCAGCAAAGCAGAACTTGTGTCATGACCAGAGTGCCTGGTCATTGGTGTACACTGCCAAGCCCATTGCAGTTTCAGCTGTAACTGGCTTGGCAGTGACACACCTCTCAAATGCTGTATAGTCCCAAGATGTTCCTTGTGTAAGTGCAAGTGAATGCAAAAAGTGTAAAGTCATGCACTTGGGAAGAAAAAACTCTAGGATTGAATACTGGATGGCAGAAGTATGCTTGGAACACAACGAAGGAGAGAGAACTGGGAGTCATAATCAGCAACAACATGACGAGCTACACACAATGAAACAAGGCATTCAGAAAGGCAAATAGGATGCTCAAATGCAGAGGTAGGGACTTTTTGAGCAGAAGGAAGGAAGCAATCCTACCACTGTACCACTCACTGGTCAGGCCTCACTTGGTGAACTGTGCTCACTTCTGGAGTCCACATTTGAAGAAGGACATGGATTGACTAGCGGCTATTAAAAGAAGAGCAACTAAGATGACCCATGGCCATCAGGGAAGATTCTATGAGGAAAGTCTAGAGGACTTCAACTTGTGCTCTCAGGGGACTAAAAGGAAGAGGGGGACCTTCAAGTATCTCAATGGCATTAACAAAATGGACTGTGAGAGGATGTTCAGGCTTAAGGAAAGAAACGTCACTAGGGAGCACAGTCTAAAGCTGGATGGGGAGTAAAGTCAGAAGGGACATGAGGAAGAACTTCTTCACAGGCAGGGTGGTTGACAGATGGAACCAACAGCAGCAGGGGCTGGTTAGTGTGCAGATTGCAAATGGGTTCAAGCGTGGTTGGGATAGACATATGGGTTCAGGGAACTCAGATGAGTGAGAGAGAGAGAAAGGATAGTGAAGTGGGTGAGGAACTGGGTGAAGGGAATTGTGTAATTGAATGTGAGTAATAGACTGACTTCTAGACTAAGGTGGGGCTGGACAGACTGGATAGACTGATGGGCATTATCGGTCTCTAGTGTCTATGTTTGTATAGAGGGCAGAATCACTTCATCTTCCACTGGAGAAGCCTCTGTCTCTGCACCCTAGCATCTTGTTGACCTTCCCATATGCTTTGTTGCACTGAGCAGTAGACCTGAGGCTTTCAGTTATGATAACCCCAAGGAATTGTTCCTCTGAGGTGTGGTCCAACCTAATGCCACACATCCAGTTATTGGTTTTAAGGTTCCTTTTGCCTATATGAATTACTTTGTCCTTACTGGCATTGAACTTGAGCTGCCAGATCCATGACCATCTTTCCAACCTTTTCAAGTCTCTCTTCATAGCCCAAATTCCTTCTTCACAGTCTACCCTGCTGCATATTTTAGTGTCATCCACAAAATGGCTATTTTTTCTCTGGATCCATTTCTCAATGTCACATATAAACATATTAAAGGGTGCTGCTCCCAGGACCAACCCCCTTGGCACCCCACTCATCATCTACTTGACCCCCAAGTAATTGCCATTTATTACTAACCGTTGGGTCCTTCCTCCTAACCTGTTTCCTATCCACCTGGTTAAACCATTCCCCACCTTTGACTCTCCTAGCTTCCTCACCAGCCTTCTATGTGGTACTGAATGAAAGACATTGCTGAAATACAGATACAGGATATCCACTCTCTGATCCTTGTCCACTGCCTGAGACAGAGTTAAAGAAATCTATGAGGTTCATCTGACATGACCTTCCGTTCATGAATTCATAGTGTTTCCTGTCTTGGAGTCCTTTTGCTTCCAGGAGCTGCACAGTCTGTTCCTTTCCCCCAATGTACTGGTCAGAGAAAGCAGTCTGTAATGCTTGTGGTTGTCTCTGTCCCCACTTTCACGGAGATGTACCTCATCAGCCACCCTCCAGTTGTTTGGGACCTCTCCGGTCTCCAGGTAGCAGTTGAACAAGTCTGCCACGGGGCAGTCAATGCCTGCTCTATCTCCTTCAGTACCCTGGCGTGTAGCCCATCTGGGCTAATGGTCTGGGAGACTTCTATAACTTTAGTCCCCTCAGTCCCTTGAACACCCAGCATTTCAAGACTTTTCCCATCTCTGACTTCTGCTTCAGCTCTCTTATGTTTTGTACAATACATTCCATGGAGAACAATGAGTGAATGACTAACTCTGTAGAAAAAAACAAAAAGAGCAATGTTTGAGCACTCAGAACTGTGCTGGCAGTACCTTACCTTTTTCAGCAAGTTTAGTCTTGTATAGGTAGTCTCTGTGGTATGCTTCCAGCAACTTTTTTCTAACTTGGCTGGAGTCACTACCATGACTCTCAATCAATTTGCCTGCTTTAGAATGTCAAAACATTAGAAATGTTTTCATGCAGCACTTGTTTATGTTCTACTGCATTTACATTTTACTTGAACTAAATGCAATGCTGTGATTTTGTTAATAAATAATGAAGATTTTGTTGCCATTTGAGAAATATATAGGTGAGACAGCCCCCAGGCCCCTCATTCCTGCCAGCACCATGCCTCGGAGATGGGGACAGGTCAGCCATAGCTCAGGGGTAATTCCTATGTTAAGGGCTATCTGGATGGAGACAGCTCACCAGAAGCCACTCCTCACAAACAGTTTGCATTCTGACTGCCTCCTACTGCCTTGGTTGACCATCAGGGCACTGCCTTTAAGAGTCCTTTTGTTACCATGGTGGAGCTGCTCTCCATGTTATGACCATTCCCCTACATTAAGACCTTCATGGGCCTCTCAGTCTGGATATTCACTATCCTTGCCTTGTTATTGGTGCCCCATGGTAACATACAGATTTGCTGAGTCACCCTTTGTTGATCCAAAAATAGATTTCATTTACACTTGCTAAATATAGATCCTAGCAAAGTAACTTGGGAGAATGGCAGCTTATTTAAATTTACTATATACTTCATTTAAGCAGATTTGGACACTTGAGCTCTGCCGCCCTTCTGATTATTTACAAACAGCGAATACCGGACACAGGGCACCACACTTGAGGCATAAACTGCATGCAAAACTCCAACGTCTTATTTATGTGGCATTTTGCACAGCACTAGTAAAAAGATAGGGAATCACGTGGCTTGAGCCCTGACCACATCCTGCCACGCATACCCATCAGTATTTACATGGTCCTGAGCCTGTAAGCAGCAGGAACCACTGTTAGCAGCAATTAACATATTTAAAGTTTGCATATGTCCCCTTGGGGATCCCGGTTTTACGGGGGAAAGTACCCGTGTCCCATACATCACAATAGCACATGCAGACTTGTATTTGTCTCTCTAGCAACAAGGTTTGTAGTTCAGTGCCCTTAACCACTGTGCTGTACTAAATAGGTAGAAAGATAGATAGATAGATTGATAGATAGATAGATAGATAGATAGATAGATAGATATTATAGATAGGTTGATCTCTCTCTCTCTCTCTCCCTCCCTCTCTCTCTCGCTCTCTCTCTCTCTCTCTCTCTCTAAATAGGCTTTTTATTCAGTCTGAAATGTTGCCAAAAATGCTTCTGAGCAACAACAGGCAAGATACAGACTCCTCCCCTGGTGACTTGCATCTTAGTTTATATATAGTTTGAATGGGTGGCAGCACAATAGGGGGAAAGGAATCAGCCAGTTTTATGGTGCAACTACACCCATTACAACTAAGTATGTGGCCTCAGTTTTTAAAGGGAAACATTGGTTGTCATGCAAAGTGCAGCAACTGCTGCAAAAATGCCCAGTTAGGGCTTTTATCTAGAGCAAATGTTTTCAATACCTGTTACAAGTTGTGGTGCAGGGCCTGTGAGGAGCAGATCATCATCTGGCTGTGATCAGTGTTTTTTTCCTCTTGCTTTTGTTTTCCTGCCCCAGACAGCATGAGCAGTGTTGGGGGGTGGGGGAGTGTTCCTCAGGCACAAGCAGTATGCTTCTGAAAGACAGCAGGTTCCCCCACCCACCAGCAGGAGTCACTCCCAAACTTAGGTCACCAGTATGGACATGCTTTCATTAAGCCAGCAGGTGGCTCCACCTTTAACATAGAAACACAGAATCTGCCAGCAGAAAAGGATTGCTTGGACCAACCAGTCTGCCCAGATGGTCCCTACCTAGTTTGTCTCCACAGAAAGCTACTGGTCTCCAGTGACCCTCCCTCCTCCCTGCCTATTTACTAATATTCCCCTACAGTATGTCTATTCCATGCATGCTTGAAGCCCCCTACTGTTTTCACCTCCACCCCTTCCAGTGGTAATCTATTCCAGGCATCTACTACACTATCAGCTCTCAGTGAAGTAGTACTTCTGCATGTCCCTGTTAAACTCCTCCCCCTTCATCGCATGCCCTCTGGTCCTGGTGCTGTTCCTCTTCTGAAAGAGACTCCCCTCCTGCACACTGTTCACCCCTGTGAAGTACTTGTAGGTCCTTATTATGTCCCCTTTCTCTCTCTCCTCTCTTCGAGGGTGTACATGTTGAGATCCTGAAATTACTCCTCGTAGGGTTTTTGGTACAACCTGTGCAGCATTTTAGTTGCCCTCCTCTGGACTGCATCCACATAGTCTACGTCCTTTCTGAGGTGCGGCCTCCAGAAATGGACCCAATACTCCAGGAGGAGTCTCACCAGTGAGTGATACAGTGGCAACATAACCTCCTTCCTCCTGCTTGACATACCTCTCCCTATGCATCCCAGCATCCCACTAGCCCTACCCAGTACCCACTGCTTCATCACACTGCCCTGTCACTTCAAGGTCATCAGATATGATAAACCCAAGGTAACTTTCCTGATTAGTGACTGTCAGTACCTCCTCCCCCCCCATCCTATACTCAGTTCCTGGGTTCCTATACCCTTGGTACAGTATATGATTTTGCACTTTCTGGCAGTGGATCCCAACTGCCAAGCTCTTGACCAGTCCTCGAGTTTTCCAAGATGCCTATGCATTCTACTTGACCCCCCAAACATATACCAACCCCCCACCTTCCAAGAACCCCTGCCCTGTATCCCCTCACCCTGAGTGCCAGCATCCATGACAGTAGTGGCCAGCACAGCCCTTCTCTCACTTCCTTGGCCGGCTGGCATCTGACAATCACAGAATGCAATCACGTGTGTGATTGTGCTCCATGACTGTAAGCTAGTGGCCAGCCAAGGAGGTGAGAGGTGGGTTGTACTGACCACTGCAA
Source organism: Neoceratodus forsteri (assembly GCA_016271365.2). Classification (NCBI taxonomy): domain Eukaryota; kingdom Metazoa; phylum Chordata; order Ceratodontiformes; family Ceratodontidae; genus Neoceratodus; species Neoceratodus forsteri. The sequence continues at coordinate 431,069,023 of CM057452.1, forward strand.
AAGGCAGCACTTGGGTGAGGAGGGGGTGCGGAGTGGGGGTCCACAGAGTGTGGGCAGCTGGAGGGGTCATTAAATGGTCTGGGGGCTGTGGAGAACCTCTGGACCACCAGGGATAATGTTATGAATGGGAACAAGGGATCAGGGTGGCCACTATGCCTCCAGGAATATACATAATGAATATTAATTCCTCCTTACTTTTTATCTTTGCCCGGGGGTGGGATTGATTGCATTGCACCATATTCAGATTACCTAGCCTGCTACTGTACATACAGGAGTGTTATCATATACTGTCACATATAATTTTTTTTTTAACTCTGTACATATTGGGGTGCATGATCTCATTTGCATGGGGGTCCTAGACAGATATTTTTACATTAGGCTAATATTGTAGTAATTTGTGGATATGTAGGTATGTTAGACCTCTGGTCTTACACACATACTTTATATTTACTTCTAGTTACCTTATCCTGGGGAGGGTGGCAGGTTTATTTCATGGTAGTTCTATCCAGAATCCTTGGAAATGTTACTATGCAGATAGTAGTAAGGTTAAATAGTGCCACATTTTTACTCTGTAGGTATTAGGAGACATGAGCCCTTTTACTTAGGATTTCATGACAAGTTGAATTCCTTTGGGGAACAATTGCAGTGACTGAAGTGAATAAAGGTTCACTAGGAGAGTGTGTGTGTGTGTGTGTGTGTGTGTGTGTGTGTGTGGGAGAGAGGGGGAGAGAGAGCGAGAGAGAGAGAAAGCGAGAGAGAGAACATCTCCTTAAAGCTAGGTATCCCCCCCCTCCCCACATTATGGTGATGTGGGGTGGGGTAGGGTGTATAGTTAATATTAAGAGGAGGAGAGAAATTACATTTTTATCTCTTTTTCAGATTCCTTATACACTTGTGGTACATCAAGTTGTTACATTCTCAGTGTATATTGACATCAGTACATATCAGGCTACATGGTCTTAATTCCTTGAGGTTCCTCGACTAGAGTTTTCTGTTTGACAGTAATATTGTCAATTATATTTAAATTATCATTTATACAGTCCTGTCACTACGCTATAGGTTTTTGAAATTTCTTGGGCCTTATGTCTACCTTGAGAGTACAGCTGGGTGACAGGTCCAGCTAGGTTTTACACATTGCACAGTGTGCACTGATGTGTTTAAGACAACTTTACTGGTAAATTCTTGTCTATAATGCAGGCATTGAAACTTCTTGGAGCCCTAAAACAATCTTAGTTTGTCTTTAATCTGGGTGGGGGTTGCCTTTCAGTAATCACATCCTTATACAAACTGTGACACTCATAACTTGATTTAAGAGTCATCTGCTTCAGCAGTGTTATCTTATGTCAATTAAATTTATATGCAGTAGGATTCTTTGTATGTGTGTTCCACCAAACACCTTTGACCCAGGGACCCTCCCAGCTGAAGATAATATGGTACTGTTAAACTTCTCTGACATCATCTTCTGTATTTTTTAAATGAGTATTTTAAACCAATGGGGATTTTTTCTATTTTTTTTTCTCTGCATGATCTAGCTGTTGTAAGTATTGTATTTTCTAAATAACTGCCATTAGCTTCTGAAGAAGGACTGGTTGGTCTGAAAGCTAGATCACTTTGTTCTTGTAGTTACATCTATGTTGGTCCATTAAAAGGTATCAAATCATTTGCTTCTGGATCCAGGAATATAGATAATGCATGGGAATGGGAGATGGGGGGACCGCTATGCCATTAGGGATAATGTTATGAATAGGAATGTGAGACTGGGTGGGGGGGGGAGGCCGCTGGACCACCAAGGTTTTCACACTCCAGCAGAAATGAGTACTAAGAGGCTGGAGCGCCACATGCAAATGAGCCCATAATGGGAATGCACCCACCTCATTGGCATGCTTCGACTGACTCTAGCTTGCAGGGAACCTGGTGCTATCCCATTACAGGCAGTGCTATCCCTGTGGGCCATATGAACCCCTGCTATATATCGCAGCAGCAAAAATTCACGTAGTGCTGCACTGACATGGACCGATATTCAGCTGGATAGTGCTGCTGCTCCATTGGTGAGCACTATTCACCTGAATAACATCATGGCTGCGGGGAGCACAAGGGCTTCTGTGCTGCACTTGCTCTGATATCTCAGTGTCAAGGCCATAACGTCTAACTGAAAACTGGAAAGCTTTTAAACACTCAAGATAGAAATGTTAAGATTTTATACTTTAAAGTACTGAGATCTGAACATTTAATATACTTGACACATATAATATTTACTGATGCTGACAGCATGGACAGATACATTAACCGTTGGACTGCTGACAGAATTAGAATGTATTGGAGTTCTGTACTGATATTTCAGTCCGCGGCCCTGTAAGGGTTAATTACTATTAAGTAAAAGTTGAGAAACTTCAGTAAGCAAAAAATATAATATAGATTTTATTTTTTATTTAATCTGCATTACGAATACCCAGAGATAGGTCATTTAATTTGGTTACATATAAGCTGAACACTAGTAGTTGCTTGTGGCAGTCTACTTGTCTAAATAATGCGAGGAAAAGTATTATGAATTAAAGCTTGTTTAGAGCTTAGATCTTTCTCAGTTTTGGAACTTAATCTGAATTTTATAATAATGTTTAAAATAGAGTATTAACTGTAAGTACTCTAAATAAGCAATGTGAATAGATGTTTCTTTCTGTTTAAAATGGATTCCTTGGATTTTATAAAATATATCAATCCAATAAATAAAGGAAAAAAAAATTGGAATCAAGGGAGAGCAGTAATATTTTATAATAGGGATAGGTAATATTTTCACCTCTAACTCACACACAATCCCACCAATATACTTTTAATATTTGACAAAATAAAATGTCATGAAATTTTACAGTCAGTAACCTAATTTTTTTTTGTAGACTCTGTTTACACCTGACTTTGGGGCATCTCTTGGGAATGTACACGTGGTTCTGGGATCCTAACTGCCCCCCTGCACTGCTGTTACCCGAGCTACTGTGTCAGGGTCAGGACTCCAGTCTCTCCGGACCCACTAGGGAGAAATCAGAGTCCCCAAATTTGTGTCGGGCAGTGCGGCTGGCTCTGGATGTGTGGACCCAAGCCCCTGGTGGTTCCATCACCCCCCGCCCCAGAGTCAAGGGATTTTTCTCATTTTTCCTGCAACCCCCCAGAGCTCGAACATGCAATGACGACTGAGACGTCCACCGCAGCTCCCTCCCTCTAAACGTGATGCCCAATGTGCGCACATCCTCCAGCTTCCACCGGGGGCCACTGTTGCACCGAGCTGTCCCTGGATCCCCTCCCCAGAGAGAGAGGAGACAAGTCTGCAGATGCTCAATCCTCTCTCCCCCCGGTCGACCCTCGGCAGCCCGGGCTTGTTCCCGAACCCAGGTCGCCAGTGTGGCATGAGGTGCGGCGTCCAGTGCCTCAACCCTCAGCACCACCGGGCTGATGCAGTACCCTAAATTGAGTAACGGTTCTAGTGATAATGTTCAAGTGGCCCCCAGTGTCTTTGTTGGTGCTGAATTTGATCCCAATTATTGTCCTTGCCTGGAGCATGGACTACTTTCATTAACAAGTGCTCACTCTTGTCAGTATCCTGGCTGGTATGCAAGGCTGCAAATGTAACACTTGCCATCTGATATAAATGCAGGACTCCAAAGCACTGCATAGCAGGGTTGGTAATTACCTAACACCTTCTTAACTGTAACTAATGAAAACAGGCTTACGTTTATTTTTTTTTATTTTATTTTAAATACAGTCGAGCTGTCTAAAGCCAAAACATGCCTTTGGCAGTGAAGATTAATTTCAACACATTCATTGAAACAGGCATACTCTATACCAGTTTTTGTTTAATTGACTCCAGCTCTTGGTAATTCTAGTAATGAGTTCACAGCAGTGATCTCTGGGGGACCCTTGTAGTGGCTCTGTCATCTGAGACCTAATTAAACCCATAAATTAAAAAAAAATACAACAGCTAAGAGGAGGTGATTTGAGACTTGACCTGCATTCTGACGCTGATTATTTATTGATTTATTTACCCAGGATAGCCCAACTGAGAGCGGCATCTCTCACTTTCAGCAAGGTCCTGCTTGTACTCAGTTAATTACTGCTGGGAGAATTGACTCACGGGGTGGGGGGTGTCGAGTGACTTGCTCAGGGTCACAAAGTGAGCTTGCGGCTCTACAGAGGCTGGCTTTGAAATTCTTCACAAGTTAATGCAACATCAAGTTCTCCTTCTGAGATTGCTTAATTACCACCGAATGCAAAGTGCGGGAATGCAGTCAAAATCATAGTGATGACTATTTTTAAAAGAGGAAGCACATTACTGGTTCACTGTCAGGAAATTCTGGGTACTAGGTCATATTTCAAGACTTTTGCCATCAGCACAGTGTGGGAGGAATGCTGTTTGAAAAAAAAAGGCTGATGGTGTCTTAAACACATCCATACAACTTTTATCAGGACTAAAATGTAGGTAAGCCAAGCTTATTACAAGTGTAACCCCCCCCACACACACACACACTTTCCTGAGCCTTACGTGTGTACAGTACTATGTGAGTGACTGTACATATCAGCTGAACACTGCTCTGTGACTCACAACACCGTGCCTAACAAAAGGGTACAAGATGTTCTTGTCACATTGTTCAGCTGCAGGCCAGCTATCTGACTGTGATGGTCTGGAATGCTCATCTGGATCCCAGGGTAGGCAGTGCAGATGCTGAGCAACTTTAGAGCAACTGGAGCTGAATGAGAAAGCCGCTGTGTGAAAATGTAAATAAAACTCTGTAGAGCAGACATGTTTGATCCCCTTCCCCTGGTGCTGTATTGGAGATCAGAGGGCCCATTTGCCAGCAAATTGAATATAAGGCACCAAGAATGCCAGTACTGAGATGAACTGAAGGATTGTGGGAGGTAATGGCATCCTTAGCTGACATGAAGGGACCAACAGTCTAGAAACAGATTTGATACAGCGCCATCCCTTTTGTGACTGCATCTATGGAGAGATGGGTTTTGTGACTGGGTGCACTTGATCACTCCCACTGTGATTCAGACTGTGATATGCCTTGGAGAAGATCAGTGCCAGCTCCTGAAGTTGAGTGCATGTGTGTGCGTGTGTGTGCACGCGTACATGAGTGTGTATGCACGTGTCTGTGTGTGTGTGTGTGTGTGCGCGTGTGTGCACACATGCACGCCTCTGTGTGTGTGTTTGTGTGTGTGTGTGTATGTGTGTGTTTGTGTGAAGTAGGCCTTGGTTTTTAGTCTGGCTTAGGTCAGACATCCAGCAGTAAAACTCATGAATGGAGGAGGGTGATTGTGCCGTACTGGAGACTGATGATTGTGACGTGACGGTGACTGCCTCAACTGATGGAGTTCCAGACAGAGCCCAACATTCTGACATCTTTGAGGTGAGGTGTTTCCAATTTTTAGCCCCTCTTCCTGCCAGCCAGCTGATCCCTGTCTTGAGAAAGACCCGTACAGAGTAGCAGCAAAAGACGATCGAGGAGGAAGAAAAGTTTGTTTAGAGATGCGAAGAGCCAAAACCCAAGCACTGTAAGGGTTGAAGAAAGTACATGACTGAGAGGCAGTGACACAGCTCACATTTGCACAAGCCACTCATACAGTGACCACTGTGTGCACCTAGAGAGCATGATTTCCTGAATTCAGTTGCTTATCCAGAGGCATTCAGCAACTGAGTAAAAGGGAGTAGTGTTCCTTGCCTGTGTCACCCTGTGGTGTCTGAAGTTGTTAAACAGTGAATGTAATAACCAGACTCTGATCCTGAAATGGATTTGCAGTCAGATAGTTAAGGGGCATTCAGATTTTGTGTGGAAGACCTGAGCTATATAAAGAATGTTTTGTAGGGTGCAGCTCAAGCAGAAGGCTGGTCAGTTTATCTTGTTGTAGATGTGTCTATCTAATTCGCATCACTTTGCATCAGGCCTGCACCATTCATTGACCATGTCTTGAATACTTGAATAAAGCTTTAGCCAACATGAAATCCTCCGTGACACTCACACACACACACACACACACACACACACACAATGGGAAACACTAGTGCTAACTCAGTGGAAACACTCTTAGTGTAAGTGTGGCCCTTAGCATTAGAAACATAGACAATGATGGCAGAAAAAGACCACTGGTCTATCCAGTCTGTCCATAAGCCCTAACAAACCCAGGCTGTCCCATCCATGTTTGAAATCATTGATAGTTTTGGTGCCCACTACATCAGTTGGCAGATTGCTCCACCACCCTTTCTGTAAAAAACAACTTTCTCACTTACATAGAAACATAGAAATTGTCAGCAGATAAGGACTGCCTGGCCCATCTAGTCTGCCTGTAAGCCCTTGTACTGGATTACTGCTTCCGACCCAACTGCTGCTGTACCTCTATGATCCCCCTATGCCTGTCCCAAGCATGCTTGAATCCATCAACTGTGCTTGTTTCTACCACCTCCTGAGACAGACCATTCCATTAACCACCACCCTCTCTCTAAAGAAGAACTTCCTCACATTCCCTCTTAACCTCCCACCTTCCAATTTCATGTCATGCCCCCTCATTCTTGTGCTCCTCCTGTACTGGAAAATGTCTCCCCCCTGCACCTTGTTTGTACCCTTGAAGTACTTGAATGTTTCTGTCATGTCCCCTTTTCCTCCTCTCTTCCAGTGAGTACTTATTGAGGTCCCTTAATCTCTCCTCATAAGTCTTGTGTTGCAAGCCCTGTACCATCTTAGTCACCCTTCTCTGGACTGTCTCCAGCCTGCTAATGTCCTTACAAAGGTGTGGCCTCCAAAACTGCAGATAGTACTCCATGTGAGGCCTGACCATGGTTTAAATAATGGCATCACTACCTCCCTCCTTCTGTTGGTGATACCCCTGCCTGTGCACCCCAGTATGCCACTGACCCTCCCAGCTGACTTAGCACTCTGCTTTGACATTTTCAGGTCATCTGAAATAATAACCTCCAGGCACCTTTCCTCCTTTGTGACTGTCAGCAACTCTCCACCATCCTGTAGTTTTCCCAAGGGTTTCTGTGTCCCAGGTGTATAATTTTGCACTTTTTTGAATTATACTGAAGTTGCCAGTTCTCAGACCATTTTTCAAGCTTCCTTGGGTCCCTACTCATTTTCTCCACTCCCCTCTGGGGTATCCACTCTGTTATAGATCTTGGTGTCATCTGCAAACAGGCAGACCTTTCCTTCCAGCCCTTCTGCAGTGTTGCTAATGATGACATTGAGCAGGACTGGCCCCAGGACTGATCCCTGAGTCACACCACTGGTCACCCCCCTCTCCCCAGCCTGCACCCCATTTGCCACCACCCTCTGCCTCCTGTCTGTTAGCCAGTTTCCAACCCAGTTTACCACCCTGTCCCCCATGCCCAGCCTGTCCAGCTTGTTTATCAGCCTCCTATGTGGGACGGTGTCAAAGCCTTTGCTGAAATCAAGGTTAGCGACGTTCACTGCACCACCTCGATTTACTTCCTTTGTCACCCAGTCGAAGAAATCAACCAGATTTGTTTGACATGACCTCCCCGCTGTAAATCCATGTTGCCTATGGTCCTGGGCTCCAATGGCTTCTAGATGCCCCACTATCCTTTCTTTAAGCAATTTCTCCATGATCTCCCCCACTACCGAGGTGAGGCTAACTGGCCTATAGTTCCCCGCCTCCTCCCTGCTGCCGGGTTTGTTTAGAGGGACCACATGTGCCCTCCTTCAATCCTCTAGTACCACCCCTGTGTTGAATGACTCGGTGAACATGGCTGCCAGAGGTTCTGCTATCTCCCTTCGTAGTTCTCTTAATATTCTGCCATTTGGTCCCATCGCTTTGTCCACCTTCAATTTAGTGAGCTCCTTCAGGACTCTTTCCCCTGTGAATGGACTATTGCTCACCCCTTCGCCCCCTTGGCAACTGCTGTACTGCTATAGCCCCTGCCCCACCCCCTTCTGTGAATACTGAACAGAAATATTTATTCAGTATTTCTGCCTTTTTCATGTCACCCTCCTTGCATTCTCCTCCCTCTCCCTTGAGCCTTGCTATACCCCTCCCTGTTTTTCCTCCTTTTGCTGATGTACCTGAAGGATGTCTTGTCCCCTTTCTTAACTGACTGTGCTAAACCTTCCTCAGTCCATGTCTTTGCTCTTTTTACTGCCTTTCCCGCTTCCCTTAGACACTCTAGGTACTCCTCCCTGTTCGCCTCCCTTTGGGCCTCCTTATATTTCCTGAACCCTTTCCTTTTTGCCCAGACCTTTACCGCCACCTCTCTTGAGAATCACAGTGGCTTTCTCCTTCTCTTGCCTTTGGATACCCATCTTCACTGTTCTTCCACTCCCCCTCCTGCCCCCATTCTCTCCAGGGCTCTTTTGATACCCCTTCCCTATTTCAGTGAAATCAGAAATTTTGAAATCCAAAACCTTTGTCCTATTATGACTTGAGTGAGTCTTTGTCCCTATGCTGAACCACACAATGCTGTGATTGCTGGATCCCAGTTTCCCTTCTACCTGGACATCCGTGATTCAATCCCTGTTGGTCATTACTAGATCTAGAATTGCCCTGTCTCTGGTGGGATCAAGCACAAGCTGCCTGAATCCAGCCTTCTGGAGTGAAGTAAGGATGACTCTGCTTCTGGACGAAGTAGCTACACTGGTGTTCCAATCCATGTCCAGCATATTGAAATCCCCCATTAGTAGAATTTCACCTTTCATTGCTGTCTTGTGAATTTCCTCCACTAGCTCCCTGTCCAGTTCCTCTCCCTGTCCTGGAGGCCTGTATATCACCCCTGTGCGTATTGCTGTGCCATTTCCAGGTTGAAGGGTGACCCACAGTGCCACGGCCTCTCCCTGCCTACCCTGTACCTGTGTTGCCATTATACCCTCTCTGACATACGGGGCTACTCCCCCTCCCTTTCTGCCCTCCCTATCCCTCCTGAATAGAACATATCCTGGTACATTTGTTTCCCACTCATGATTAGCTGTGTACCAGGTTTCAATTATTGCTACTATGTCCAGGTCTCCTTCAGTCATAAAGGCCTCCTTTATTTCCCAGGCTGCATGCATTTGTCAACATTACCTGCCTGACCTCTCTTTCTTCCTGTTTTTGGTTCCCTGCATCCCCCCTTCCTGATATTTTACTCTTGTATTTCTCATTCCTTTCCTACTTCATTTCTGCCCGACTTCGATGACCTTGATACCAACTCCTCTTCCTGCTCCATTGTTCTGATTCCTCTATATTAAAAGACACATTTCAAAGAAAGAGAGACTAGCCCTAACTGAACTTTCGTGTAACAGTTCCATTGTTATAAAACAATCAGATAAAGGTGGTAATATTGTCATTCTTGATGTTAATCATTATAGAGAAATAGTTGAAAACTTGCTATGTAATAGTGAGAATTTCAGTAAACTATAGACTAACCCTTTAGCACAACAGAAAAAGGATTTAGGTAAGCTCTTATCAGAGGCCGTAGCTAATGGCAGCATCACAGAACCTGAATATGGATTTATTTGGGAAGAATATTCTGTAATGCCAGGGTTTTACATATTACCTAAAATACATAAAAATAAAGAACTACCACCTGGAAGACATAGTCTCGGGAATGGGATCTATAACACAAAATCTGGGTAAATTTATTGATTTCTTTCTGCTGTTTGAAGTCAAGGTGTTAAGTTCCTATATCAAAGATACTTCAGACTTATTGGATAAATTAAGTGAGGTGACTTGGAAGAAGAAAAATTACAGATGGTTAGGCATAGATGTGGAATCTTTATACACTTCAATTAGACATGAACAAGGCTTGGCAGCCACTGAATTCTTTCTGAAAAGATTACCGAGAGATTCTGAGGTGCCAATTGCCTTCATATTGAAAGCACTAGAGTTCATTTTGAAAAATAATGTATTTGTATTCGTGGGAGAATATTTTCAGCAAGCATGTGGCGCTGCTATGGGTGCCGCAATGGCACCTAGCTATGCCAACCTATTTTTAGGTAAATGGGAAATTGAAACTGTTTTAAATCACATGGTAAATCCCTTTTTCAATAAAGTGAAATTTTGGTTTTGCTTTATTGATGATATACTACGTATCTGGCAGGGTGAAGCAGAAGAAGTGGTGTCATTCATGCAGTGGCTCAATATGAATGACTTGAATTTGAGATTTACCCATCAATTGGATCCCATTTCACTTAACTTTCTAGATTTCAGCTTAACCATTAATATGGATGATGAAGGGAAATTTGATATTGACACCAACACTTTTAGAAAAACCACTGCTACCAATTTAGCTCTTCATTTTGAGAGCCCCCCTTTAGCTTGAAGAAAGCTATACCGTACAGTCAGTATCTAAGATTGTGGAGAAATTGCAGTAGACAAAGTGATTTTGAATATCAGGCCCAAGAACTGACTGATAGATTTGTATCTAGAGGTTATAATTGTGAACATCTGTTACAGGCAAGACAGAAAGTAGAAATAATATCAAGAGATTCTCTTTTTAAGTCAAAAAATCAGAAAAACACGCAAAATGATTTGTGTACTTTCATCACTGAATACAATTATTTGTCAGCCAAGATAGGCAACATAATACATAAAAACTGGCCGATTTTAACAAGTGATGATGTGGTGGGTATGGCAGTAGGACCTAAACTGAGGGTAACATTCCGCAGGGGTAAAAATCTAAAAGACAAGTTGCAACATTCTAAAACAAAAAAAGGATCACAAAAACGTGTAGCTGATTCCATATAAACTTGGCTTCCACAGAGAACTAAAGGGTTCCATAAATGTAAGAGATGCAATTTGTGTAAATATGCTACAGAAGGTGATATGTATACACACCCTGTAAAAACAGATCTTACATTTGGAATCAATGATCTTATCACATGCAATACTACACATGTAGTTTATGTACTTTAATGTACATGTGATTTACTGTATGTCGGGAAAACTGTAGGACCATTAAAACAACGCATCCAAGAGCATGTGAGATCCATAATCAATGCAAGAAATTATACCCCTGTAGGTATACATTTCGCATCCCACCACAACTCGAAACCGGATAATTTGAAATGTTTTGGTTTAGATTGGATAGCACCAGATATGTGGGGTGGAGACAAAGCCAACAGATTATTGAAAACAGAAAGCATGTGGATATTCAAACTTGATACTGTAAAACCAAATGGACTGAATAATAACTGGGATATTAAGCCTTTTTTGCACAATAGATTATATTGATGCATTTTTTAGATTCTGTGATAATGTTGTTTCAGGCATTATTATTTTTATTTTTATTTCTGTTTACTGAATATATGATTATCATAGAAATGCAATAATGATATGATTTCTTTTAATATTGTTCTTTTTCTCTCTCTTCAGGTGTGCATGTTTTTACCCATCCTATCTGGGCTCATACCTACATGGTTGGCATTTGCCACAATGGAGTTTGGCAGCCTTACTGCTTGATAGTCCCAGGATACAAACACCATTAGGATGTGGTAGCTGTCTAACTTTTTTTTTCTAGTTTCTAGTTTATTTCTATACCTTATTTACCAGTGCCTATTTGTTCTAAAGGAAATGATTTTCATTATGACTATTATAGTTTGTGTTATAATCATTTATAAATGAAGTCATAGATTATGTTGTAACTGTGAATTTATTATTATGAAGTGATGATTCCTTTCTGTGATAAGTAACTAAGTTGAAATCAGTGTAATGGTTATCACTAACATGTAATGGATGCACTATCACTTTAAAAGTAATGTCATTCTATAATCATTATGATGTGGAGATTAGTGTTATTTGAGGTTAGGTTGTTCTGTTAGCATCACCCCCTTGAAGACTCATGTGATCGAGGCGCTAGGGGTTGTTGTACTGAACTCCTGCATGTATGTTAATTCATGTGCACTTTTATGTATCAGTAAACTCACTTTGATACAGGGCTGCATCACTCCAGGTGGGTCCCCAGTCCCCAATGAAGCCATACCCCTTCTCGTTGCACCAGCCTTTCAACCATGTGTTGAAGTTACTAATGTGGAGATCCACCCGCCCCCCGCCAGGACTGGCAGCACCTCCAAAATGTCACTGAGCTTGCTACCTTCCCCAGGCACCCTCCCAACACTGTTAAGTCCTCCTTCATCTGCTCCAAGCTTCCCTCATCCTTGGAAAGGTCATTTGTCCCCAAGTGGATAACGATCTCCAGCTCACCCATCCTTGCCATGGCTTCAGTGATCCTCTCTGGATGTGCTCCCCCTCCTTCCAAGCTGGGCCTCCTGGAAGGCACTTTACCTCCCTTTCCTCTCTACTATCTGTGCCCAAATCCATTCCCCGGACAATTGAGTCCCCCAACAGGAGTAACTTCTTCTTTCTATAGGGTTCTCTTCCTCCTGCCACCAGGTCTCCCTGCTGGAGGACCCTCACCTCCTCCTTAGTCTCAGACTTGGTTCCTTTGCAGGGCTGTCCCATTTCTAAAACACTGTGCAGAGGATCATGAGCTGGACTGGATGTGGGATGTGTCTCTGCCCCCCCCCGAACTTTCCTGAGCCCATCGTAGTCCATCCTGCCATCTGCATGGGTGGGTGTTGTGGCATTTGCTGGGGACCTGGTGACCTCTGGGTGGGGGAGAAGGTCCCTAGTATTTCTGCCAGCTTGGCCCAGAGACTGGTGACCTTCACCCTCAGCCCAGAGAGGTGCCTGCAAATGGGACAGCACCACAGTAACCAGAATGTTTTTCTGAAGACTGCTGCACCACAGCCAGAGCACTGCACTACTCCCTGCAGCATCCTGTGCTTGCTGATATTCCTCCCCTCCTAACCTTTTTATTTCTTTCTCCTTCTCCTTCTCTTCCTGTTTTTCCTCTCCTACTGTAGTGACTTACAGCTTCTCTCTCCTCTTGTATGTGCCCTTGAGGACTTAGTTGCTAGCTACACCCTTTGTAATTCTGCCTATATACCAGCTAGGCTATTGCTTGTGCTGTGCTGCCCAGCTGTTCCTGTGTCTATAAGTAAGTGTGGCCTGGCCTTCCACTATAAAGGTAGAACACCCGGGGGTGGTTGGAGAATGGGGTGGTTGGGGAATGGGGGTGGGTGGTGGGGGCTGTTCCTTTGGTACTCGGTGTCTCCAAAAAACAATCAGGTGAAAAAATACTTTCTTCTGTAACCTGCAGGACAAAAACACAGCTCAAGTTTAAGGTAGCTGGTAGCTGCTCTCCCCCTCTCAGCTTCTGCAGCAAACAGAGTCCACAGTCAACTCCTGTTTGTAATCCACAGTCCCTCAAGCCTTCTTCAGCTCCTCCCCTTATCAGACACCTCTTTCACAGAGTTTCAGTAACAGCTCTAGTCACAAATGACTGCAAACATTCTCCCAGCTAGATTACCTCCCAGGCAAATTAAAATTACACTAAGTAAAGACAACCTCAAAAACAGAGAACCAAAACACTGACTTCTACTTACTATTACAGGCCCCTGAATTAAGAATTCAATTCAATGTACTCAGTAAATCACCTCCTTGCTGTAGGGTAGCTGGTATCTGCTCTTTCTTTCTCAGCTTCTGCAGCAATCCGAGTCCACAGTCAACTCCTGTTTGTAAACCAAAGTCCCTCAAGCCTTCTTCAGCTCCTCCCCTATCAGGCACCTCTTTCACAGAGTTTCAGTAACAGCTCTAGTCACAAATGACTGCAAATATTCTCCCAGCTGTATTACCTCCCTTGCAAATTAAAATTACACTAAGTAAAGACAACCCCCAAAACAGACAACCAACACTGACTTCCTACTATTACAGGCACCCTGAATTAAGAATTCAATTCAATGTACTCACTAAATCACCTCCTTGCTGTAGGGTAGCTGGTAGCTGCTCTCCCTCTCTCAGCTTCTGCACTTCTCTCTTGAACCCCCCCTTCAGTTTCCACCAATGCCCTGTGTTCTTGATCCACTAATTATGCTAGATAGCTTCTCGCAGTTTACCTTTTTCATTCCTTTCAGGAACTTGAAGGTCTCTATCATATCTCCCCTCTCTTGTCTGGCCTCCAGCAAGTACATGTCAAGTGTCTTGAGCCAATCCTTGCAAAATCTGCCATGCTGATACTGAATCATTTTGGTCACCCTAGGCTGCACTATCTCCAGCTTGTCCTTATTTTTCCTTATTTGAGGGCTCCAGAAGTGGGCACAGTTCTCTAGGTGGGGCCTTACCAGTGATCTATAGAGAGGTAGTAATACCTCTTTCCTTCTTCTGTCAATACCCCATCTTATACACTCCAGCATCCTGTTTACTTACTGTAGGTCTTCTTACACTGGTTTGATTGTTTTAGGGAGTCATTGATGATGACCCCTAGGTCTCTTTCTTCAGAGGTCTTTCCAAACTTTACCTCCCCCTCCCCATTCAGTACTCTGTCCTGGGGTTCTTGTTCCCTATGTGCATCACCTTGCAGTTTTTGGCATTGAATTTCAGCTGCCAAACCTTTGAGCACCTCTCTAGTCTTTGCAAGCCTCTTTGTATCTCCTTACCCCCTCCTTGCTGTTTACTCTGCCAAAGAGCTTAGTGTTGTCTGCGGAGAGACACATCTTGAATTGGATTCCTTCTCCCATGTTGCTGATGAACATATTTGAAAAGGACTGAGCCCAGGACTGATACTTGTGGCACCCCACTAGTGAACTCCTTCTCTTCTGATGTGACTCCAGTAACCACAACCCTCTGATGTCACGTCTCCCTTCTAACCAGTTTCTCACCCATATAACTGTGTCCTTCACTGCATTCAGCTCCTCTAGTTTCATCAGCAACCTTTGATGAGGTACCACATCCTATTATTCAGTTTTCTAGGACTAAGAGATTCTATCAACACCTTCTGAGTAACTGCATCCTTTAGGGGTTGCCAGAGATTGCAGTAGAGACCGCTTGGCTTTCCATCTGTAAGCCTGCAACCCATGCTGGCTTGAAAAATAATTTCTTTGGAGATATCAAAAGGGTTTCTCCAAATTTCACAAAATACAATTTGTCAGGTGGTGGTGTGCATTGCCACCTCTGTGGTTGCAACTGTTCTGATTTGGGTGACATTATGCCATTACATGCCAAAAGGGTACTCAAGGGCCTAAGGGTCCTGAAGGTGGACAGATCACCAGGGCCAAATGACATGCACCCTAGGGTCCTTAGAGAACTGGCAGGTTCCTTTGGCAGGTCTGTTTACCACCTCACAGAAGTCTGAAAATATGCCCAGGACTAGAGAACGGTGCATGTGGTGCCTCGCTATAACAGTGGGCAGAGGGATGAAGCAGGGAACTACAGACCAGTCAGCCTGGCCTTTATAGTGGGCAAACTGACCATCCTGAAAGGGAGAGTAATTGGCTTTCCACAGGAAAAATGGGCTCCAAAATGAGAGGCAGAATGGATTTGTGTTGGGGAGGCCCAGTGAAACTAATCTAACTGACTTCTTCAGTTGGGTTACCAGGACAGTGGTGGTTAATGTCCTGTATCTGGACTTTTGCAAGGCATTTGACTTAGTGCCTCACAGAAGACTGGGCAGGAAGCTTGAGGACCTGGAGAGTGGGGTTAAGATCATGGGATGGGTTAGAAGCTGGTTACAGAACAGATGCCAAAGGGTGGTAGTCAGGGCAGAGTTTTCTGAAGTGAGGCCTGTGACCAGTGGGGTCCTATAGGGCTTGGTCCTCAGCACTGTGTTATTTAACATCTTCATAAGTGACATCATGGATAGGACTGAGGGTAAAATCTGCCTGTTCGCAGATGGCACCAAGCTCAGTGAGAGTATGGACATAGAGGAGGAAGACAGGAACTCAGGGAGGGCCTGGTTAGGCCATAAAAGTGATCTGGCATTTGGCAGCTGGGGTTCTACTCTAAAAAGTGTAAGGTTATGCATTTGGGGGTGAAGAATACTGGGGACCAAATACTGGTTGGGTGGAGTGCAGGTAACCAGGAAAGAAGAAGAAAAGGACCCGGCTGTAATAATCACAAGTGACCTGAAACACTCTGCACACTGCAAGAGAGTAGCAGCCAAAGCACATTGGATGCTGGGATGCAGAGCCAGGGGAATTACCACTAGGAAGGCGGAGATCATTCTGCCACTGTACAGGTCATTGGTAGTGTTGGGGGTAACTAGTTACTCATAACTAATAACTGCAACCTGATTACTTTTCTAGGTAACTAGTAATAGTAATGGATTACTTTTAAAATAAAGTAATAAGTAACTGTAATGATATTACTTTCCCTCACAGTAACTAGTTACTGTAATGCAGTATATAGAGGATAATGTGTTGGTCACAATTGGTAAGCAACTTGTTAACTGTCAGGAGATTGCCATGACGATCATGTAAACCTCAAGAGTGAGCCATGGCAACCTCTCAACAGTTAACAAGTTGGTTGCCAATTGTGACCCATACATTATGTTTTATAGTGTATGGTTGCCATAAAGAATAAAAAAAAGAAGCAGGTACTTTAACTGAAAATAATTTATGCCACCACGGGTCAAGTTCTCACCACTGCAGCAATTTTGGGGAGCCACTCTTACGCATGGGCAGATTGATCCTGGTTGTTATACCATCGATGTGACATACCATTTATGGGTTAACAACAAAGTGATGTCACATTGATGGCATAACAACTATGGGAAAAGATAGATTTTGGTAGATAACAATGTTCTACCATACATTAAAAATAGAATAACATATGGGCATCCATCTATTATGGTTACTGTAATCCATCAAGGGGTTCCTGCGACTTCATAAACCTCAAGAGCGAAGCTCAAGAGGTTTGTCATCATAGGAATCCAGAGATTATGCAGGTGTCTTCTGATATTCAGGTTTCAGTGCAAACAATGTCTGCTCAGCTAACTGCATACTCGATTTATTACAAAATTGGGCTAAAAAAAACTGCCTTCTGAAACATAGAAACATAGAATTTGATGGCAGATAAGGACTGCTTGGCCCACCTAGTCTGCTCATTTCCCTACCTAATGGATACGCTGCAGATCCTAGTTAACCAACAGCCTACTTCCTCCTCCCCCACTAGAATTGCCTTATGTCTGTCCCATGCATTCTTGAATTCCCCCACTGTTTTTGACTCTACGACCTCCTCAGTAAGGCCATTCCATGCATCTACAACCCTATCTGTGAAGAAATACTTCCACCCATTACCTCTGAGCTGCCCCCCCATCTTCAAATTGTGCCCCCTTGTTTTTGCACATCTCTTTTTCTGAAAGATGCTACCCTCTTGGACTTTGTTGATTCCCTTGAGGTATTTGAAAGTTTCTATCATGTCTCCCCTCTCCCTCCTTTCCTCGAGGCTATACATCTTAAGCTCCTTTAGTCTTTCTTCATATGTCTTCTGGTGCAGACCCTGCACCATTTTGGTTGCCCTGATCTGGACAGCCTCCACCCTGTCTATGTCTTTGCAGAGATGGGGTCTCCAGAACTGTACACAGTACTTCAGATGTGGTCTTACCAACTGTCTGTACAGAGGGCCAACAACTTCCTGTTTTCTACTGGTGATGCCTCTCCCTGTGCATCCCATTATCCCCCCAGCCCTCCTTAGTGCCTTCTCACATTGCTGGTCCACCTTTAGGTCATCTGATATGACTACCCCCAGATCCCTTTCCATTTTTGTTGTCGTCAGTATCTCACCCCCATTGTACTCTTCCCTTGGGTTTTGTTTCCCATGCATTACTTTGCACTTCTTTGCGTTGAATCTAAGCTGCCATACATTGGACCATTCCTCTAACCTTGCCAAGTCCCTTTTCATCCTTTCTACCCCACCTTGCATATCAACCCTGTTGCAGATCTTTGTGTCATCTGCAAAGAGACATGCTTTCCCTTCCAGTCCCTCTGCAACGTCACTTATAAAGACATTAAAAAGGACCGGCCCCAGTACTGAACCTTGTGGTACCCCACTAGTAACCCCTCTTTCTTCACTGTGGACTCCATTTACTATTACCCGCTGTGTCCTGTTGTCCAGCCAGTGTTTTACCCAGGCTACCAACCTGGGACCCACTCCCAGGCTGGCTAATTTGTTTATTAATCTTTTGTGTGGGACTGTGTCAAATGCCTTGCTAAAGTCTAGGTAGGCCATGTCCACAGCCCCTCCCTGGTCTACTACTTTGGTCACCCAGTCAAAGAAATCAATTAGATTTGTCTGACATGACCTTCCCGCTGTGAATCCATGCTGCCTTGGGTCCTGTGCCCCACTGGCCTCTAGGTACTCAACAATTCTTTCCTTCAGAAGTGATTCCATAATGTTCCCTACCACTGAGGTCAAACTGACAGGTCTGTACTTTTCTGCCTCTGTCTTGCTCCCACTTTTGTGAAGGGGAATCACATCCGCCCTCCTCTAGTCCTCAGGTACCACACCATCCTTCCATGATTTATTAAAAAGGGTAGTCAGTGGTGTTATTAGATCTTCCCTTAGTTCTTTTAGAATTCTAGGATGAATACCATCAGGCTCCATTGCTTTATCCACCTTCAGTTTTAAGAGTTCTTTCAGAACCCTTTCTTCTGTGAAAGGACTAATATCAACCCCTCTATCCAGAGTGCTTCTATTGACTGGATTAGGTATCTCCTCCTGCTTTTCCACTGTGAATACTGAGCAGAAGTATTTGTTCAGTATCCCTGCTTTTTCACTGTCGCTGTCTCCCAACCATCTTCCTCTTTATTCAGCCTCAGTATCCCTGCCTTAGTCTTTCTTTGCTCCCTAATGTACCTATGAAAGGTTTTATTCCCCTTCTTAACCGAGTTGGCTATCTTTTGCTTGGTTTGGGCCTTTGCTATTCTGACTGTCTTCCCCACTTCCTTCTGCTTTAACATGTACAATTCTCTGTCCTGCTCCTTCTGTGTTTCCTTATACTTCCTGAATGCTATCTTTTTCTCCCTTACCTCCCCCTTCACTTCTTTTGAGAACCACAGTGTTTTTTTCTTTCATTTTGATTTGTTTATTTGCTTCACACAAAGGCTTGTTGCCTCTGTGATAGTGGTTTTGATGTTTCCCCATTGTTGCTCCACCCCACCTTCTTGCCTGTTTGCTAGTGCTTTTCTGAGACACTTTCCCATTTTGACAAAATCAGCCGTCCTGAAGTCTAGTACGTTCACTTTTGTATGGCTTGACTCTACAGCTAAGTTTACAGTGAACCACACTGTTTGGTGGTCGCTTGTTCCCAGATGGCTACCCACTTCAAGATTGGAGATTCTCTCTCCATCCCCATTTGAGAGTATCAGGTCTTAGATTGCTCCCTCCCGATTGGGTTCTAAAACTAGCTATCTGAGGCATGCCCCCGTAGGGCATCGAGAATGGCCCTGCTCTTGGATGTGGCTGCAGCAAAGGTGCTCCAGGTAAAATCTGGCATATTCAGGTCCCTCATCAGCAATATCTCCCCTTTCTCTGCCATCCCATGATAAGCACTGCATGAGCACACAGCATCTATACCTTGCACATTGAATGCAAGTTGCCTACCATTTTCTGCCTATTTTTTTCACAATAAAAAGTTTATGCAACATTTCACGGCTGTGAGGTACCATTTTTTGTAGACTTGCTGATATTCAGGTTTGCATAGTCGTAGTGTCCAGTTATTATGAGCTGCCAGAGCTACAGGGCAGTGTAAACCCGTGGCATGACAACTGGAGCAAAGACATGCTGCCTTGCAATGTTTAGCCTAGGAATTTTGACCCAGTACTGGTTTTCCCTACGAGATCTTTGCTCTAACATGGTGGTTACAACTACAAGGTAGCCTCACTTATCTCACCACTGCTTTCTGCATGGTTACAATCCTACTTCCAATGGGTGTCAGGGTTATTTTTGCCAGTTGACTCATTACGGAAAATGTTGTTGGGCTGAATGGCTCTGGTGAGGTGTTGTTGTGCTGGGTGTCCTTGTACCAATTGTCACAGATCTGGTGTAAATCACTGCCCCCCCCCAGTCTGAGTATTCTTTGATCTGTAGAAAATGAAAATGAGTGTGCACACATGGCTCTCACCTTACAGCATTCTTACTAGGCCTGTTATTTAGTCTCCAGTCTCCTCAGCTCATTCACTTCTACTATGCCTTTTCATATCTATCATCACCTTTTCATTTCCCAGATTCAGTTCTTACATTACCTATGATCACTTTTTCTCCTAAAGCCCCCCTATTTTCTTTCCTCACATATATTTCTCTTACTTTCCTTACCTGCTTTTGTCTCTTGAAGATAATTCCTGAAGAAGACCTATGGCTGAAACATCGGTTCTAACTCAATTTTCTATTTTCAGCATGCATTTAATATTATATCTGTAACATGTGATGTGCAAATAAAAGTCAGAAAACACCATTTTATTTGTCAGTTATTAAATATATCATTTTGAAACATTTGATATACAAATTATACTACCTATGCACCGCTACATGGTACAGCTAGGAATCACTATAGGAATTGATTAAATTTGTTTGAGGGGACAACAGATTGGCCAGTTGATGTACAATTTATAGATAGCTAGCTACACCCCTGCATGCCATCAGTCATGCCCCTCTATAGTAGCCATTGTGAACCCCAAGGGAATGAGGGCCAGCATAACTGTTGTAGGGAAAAAGGCAAGTAGCCCATCTGCAGGCAGAGCTCAGGGCCTATTTCCACAAACACCACATGTGGTAAACTGCCACAGCAGGCCACTTGATTGTCTGTCTGCCCGCCCACCTGCCAGGTCTATCACCATCTCCCTACCCATCTCAAAGAAAATCCTCATCAAAGGGGTATGTGCTGGAGTGCAACAAGTGTGTTGTGTTGTGTTGTGTGATAATTTGATTGTAAGTGACACTGTCTGACTTCAGTTGTGGCATAATAGTCATGGCAGCCTTAGTTATAATTATAATTATAACTGTGTCTCAGTAGCAGTGGCAAATGAAGGTTCAACTGTGGGAAAGAGTGTTTAAATTGTGTGTTGGGGTAAGCAGTTGGGTGCTGGTGGAATTTATTGTATGTGATCTGTGACTAGCAATGGCAAAGTTAGGATTCAGGTTGCTGTGGGGAAATGAGAAAAGATCACCAATGCAAGAAAGGGCAGTAGATCTGCAGGTTGTGTGTGTGTGTGAGTGTAGAGGGAGCTATGTGAAGGTGGGATTTCATTATGGAAACTTAAGGGGTAGTTATGGCTCTTGCATAGTGAGAAGGAGAATATAGGCTAGATGTGGGAAATATCACCAAGTGCAGAAGATGCAGCATGGTGTGTGTGTGGCAGTAGGGTAAGGGTGGGATGTAAAAGGGTAGTTGTGACTGTGTGGAAAAGATTGCCAAGGGCACTGGCAGTAGACGCAGGGTGTGTGTGTGTGTGTGTGTGTGTGTATATGTTGGAGGGTGAGTGTGGGTGTTATGGAAATGAAAAAGGTTAGGGACAGAAGTGGCTGGCAAAAGTAGGATTGTGGAGGGCAACAGTAGATACAGGGTATGTGTTTAATCTTTTTTTTTAACAGAGCTGTTATTTATGGAAATGCAAAGGGATTGTTGTGGCTGACAAAGTCAGATGGGTATTGCAGTATAAATGAACATATTCATTGTCTTTAGAATCTGTTTTATTTCTTTTATACAATTCTTGGGGTTTCATGAGCACATAGCTATGTTCAATGAGTAAATGCAACCATGTTATCAAAAGTAATACAAAGTAATATGCATTACAGTTACAGTTACTAATTCCTTTCTATATAAAAATAGTAAGTAATTGTAACCGATTACATTTATTTGAAAGTAACTAGTAACTGTAAATGATTACTTTTTAAAAGTAACTTACCCAACATCCGTGGAACTCTTTAAAAAAGAGCTGAAAACTTATCTGTGGAACATGGCTTTTTTAGATAATTAATTATTTATTAATGCTCTGGATCTTATTATTATATATTTTATCTCGTGGCATGCTGATTTTATGTATATGTTTGTGTATGTAATGATTGAATTGTTCAAATTGTTCAGCACCTTGATATGTCGAAAGGTGCTATATAAATAAAATTATTATTATTTTATTATTCTAACATAGGTCATTGGTACTACCATATGACCATACCTGGAGTACAGTGGGCAGTTTTAGTGCCCATATCATAAGAAGGATCTCAACTTGCTGGTGATAGTCCAAAGAAGGGCAACCAAGATGAGCCAGGGCCAGCAGGACAACACCTGTGACAAAAGGTTCAGGGAGTCCAACATGTACCCTCTTGTGCAAAGAAGGGAGAGGGGAGACATGACTCAGACCTTCACGTACCTTAAGGATATTAACAGGGTGAGCACAGAGGGCCTCTTTAGCCTTTGCAGCAACAAGACCACAAGGGGACATAGCCTAAAACTGGTGGAGTGGGGGTTCAGGAGGGAGATGAGAAGGCACTTTTTCACTGAGAGGGTGGTGGCCAAGTGGAATGAGCTGCCAGAGAAAGTGATATCCCTAAAAAATGGCGGACAACTTCAAAAGGAGTTGGGACAGGGTAAGGGGAAAAATTGCAGGTAGGGGTAGTGAGTGAGGTGAGGGTGCAGTAGAGTGATTTCAAAAGGGAAACAGGAGGGGGCAGTTCCCTTTCTAAACACATAGGGGGCTACACAATCAAGCTCACTAGATAGACCATTGAGCCTTTATCTGCTGGTATGTTCATATCATATGTTTGCACATTTGAAATGCTGTAGCATCATGTTCATAGCCACATACACAGCTTGTTAATTTCTGGTTCAGATCTGTCCAGTTTAGGACTGAGTTAGATAATGTTGCTGTTTTGTTGCTGTCTTGCTGCCTAATTTGTTTAAATCTCATGCTAAGAGGATACGGTGGTACTGCAGGCAGCTAACAGAAAAGCTTAGCAAGCAGTGCCCAAAAAGGACGGTGATCACTACATAGCTAACCCTGCAGAATCTGCTGTTACACTCCAGCCACACAAAGCTCCAGGGTTTGGGTAATATAACATTCTAGAATAATGTGTGCCTAATTTATCCTTGCAACTAATATGGGATTGAAGTCTCTTGGAATGCCTCTTCAATTGTATGGTACTTTTGATTCTATTTAAAGCAGCAGTATGAGTTAGTTGGCAAAAAACATCATCTTACCATTTTTCAGCAGTACTGCATTCCTGATACATTTAGATTTTTTACTGGGATATTTTAAATTCATTTAGCAATTTTTGAGAGAGTTTTTAATAATGTTTTCTAATTTTGAGTTGATCTACAATAAAGGTGGAAGCCCCCAGCAGCTTTTTAAAAATCTCCTCCCACAAGGTCCCTGTTTAACTGCATACAATGTATTCAGAACGTCAAGATGTCAGGGTGTTTCTGGTACTGGTTTATGATGACCAGCATAGCAGCACCATCCGGATCTTCTCACATCCATGATGCTGGCAGTGTCTTGCTTGGGAAGTGAAATAAAGCAAACTGAAAAAAGGGTATATTGATAGTTTTTGTTTGTTTTAACTGCCAACTGGATTATTTAATTTTTAACTAATATTTCTGCCTTAACATGTACCGATATTTCTACAGCAGCCTATGCATGTGTGTACTCTAACAGACCTAGGAGGCCTTGCAATGGATTTCATTCTAAGATTTATTATACATCCTACTAGTGTAATTTCATACTGACACTATTCATCACAAAAGTAAAAAAAAAGGAGAAAATGCAATCTATGTAACTTTTAAAGAATCCCAGTGGACTCCATATCAAGAACTAGATGAGGGTTATCTGGCAGTCATTTAGTTCAAAAACAGTAAGTATCAACTATTGTGATGCACTGTCCGGTTTAAAAGAAAGTGTATTGGTCCACTTTTGACTCCCACAAATTGAAAAGAGTTGGGTGAAAAACAAAAGAGAATGCAGGATGCATTTGGTTTCATGGTACAATATGTCAACAGACACAAAGCAAAAGTAACACCTCATTATTGCCTGTACTGACTGCACAAAGACAGACAGCTCCATATTGTAATAACCGCCACCAGTCAGAAAAATCCCATGTTCCTGTTACTGGCTGCTTATTGATCAGCTGCTATGGTCCATCTCATCCCTGGAATGCTTCTTGACCCTACTGAGAAAAGTACGATTGTTTGAAGTGTTTTGTCATACTTTTGTGTGGAAGATAGAAT
Source organism: Neoceratodus forsteri (assembly GCA_016271365.2). Lineage (NCBI taxonomy): Eukaryota > Metazoa > Chordata > Ceratodontiformes > Ceratodontidae > Neoceratodus > Neoceratodus forsteri. The sequence goes on from CM057452.1 coordinate 431,093,048, forward strand.
ACACAGATAATCTGCTTTGCAGTGTACTGTATCTCCAAGACCACAAACAGCTGCCCTCATCACATGTGTAAACAACCCCCTGCTTGATACTAATTATCTTTTAATTTCAAGCTTGCCAGTATAGGTTAAGGTTTTGCAGTATGCAAACAAATCGCCTTTTGTTAGCACCATTTGTTTCAACATCATTTGTTTTGAGTATTTAGTTAGGTTTCAAATTATAGCTCTGATTCTGAAACAGTTCTGTCAAACATGAGAAATGAATAGGGCTCTACCTTTGTCACAGAAGTCATGGAAGCCATATATCCCATGATTTTGCCCATTGTTATGCTAACTCCATGATTTGGGGCATTTTCCATTATAACAACATAATTTATTTGGCATTTTCCATGATAACCCCATGGTGTTGGCATCTTCCATGACACCATGATTTTTAGTATTTTTCATGAAAACTGCTTAGCTTTTGGTGTGGGCAAATGACAGATCCATAATTTTGTGCCTCATGACTGTAATGCGTTTATCTCCAGTCAGCCCCCCGTGTGGCATTCTTGGGCTTATACAGGAATCCTGGTCTCTGAGATAGCAGAACAATGTGTTGCCCCCTGTTATTAGACCAGCCTATCAATGAATAAAAAAGCATTGCAGATATTCTTGTATAAACATATGTCAAAATAAAGATAAATTGTTTTAAACACAATGTAGCAGTGGCTTTTCATGACTTTAACTACAATTTCCATGATTTCTGTTATTTCGACCATGGCAATACCATGATTTTCTTCATAGAAACATAGAAACATAGAATTTGACGGCAGATAAGGACCACTTGGGCCACCCAGTCTGCCCATTTCCCTACCTGATGGATAAGCTGCAGGTCCTAGTTAACCAGCAGCCTACTTCTTCCTACCCCCACCCCCTAGAATTGCCTTATGACTGTCCCATGCATGCTTGAATTCCACCACTGTTTTTGACTCCACAACCTCCTCTGGAAGGCCGTTCCATACATCCACAACCCTCTCTGTGAAAAAATACTTCCTTAAATTACCTCTGAGCCACCCCCTTCTATCTTCAAATTGTGCCCCTTGTTCTTGCACACCTCTTTTTGAAAGATGCTACCCTCTTGGACTTTGTTGATTCCTTGAGGTACCGAAAGTTTCATCATGTCTCCCCTCTCCTCCTTTCCTCGAGGCCATACATATTAAGCTCCTTTAGTCTCTCTTCATATGTCTTCTGGTGCAGACCCTGCACCATTTTAGTTGCCCTCCTCTGGACAGCTTCCATCCTGTCTATGTTCCTTGAGGAGATTCGTCTAGAGAACTGCACGCAGTACTCCAGATGGGGTCTCACTAGCTGTCTGTACAGAGGGATAATAACTTCCTGTTTTCTACTGGTGATGCCTCTTCCTATGCATCCCAGTATCCCCCCAGCCCTCCTTGCTGCTCTCACATTGCTTGCCCATCTTAAGGTCATCTGATATGACTACCCCCAGGTCCCTTTCCATTTTGTTGTTGCTAGTATCTCACCCCCATTGTGTACTCTTCCCCGGGTTTTTGTTTCCAGGTGCATTACCTTGCACTCTTAGCATTGAATCTAAGCTGCCATACATTTGACCATTCCTCTAACCTTGCCAAGTCCCTTCTCATCCTTTCCCTCCACTCCACCTTGTGCATCAACTCTGTTGCAGATCTTTGTGTCATCTGCAAAGAGACATACTTTTTCTTCCAGTCCTCTGCAATGTCGCTTATAAAGACATTGAAGAGGACCCGGTCCTATTACCTGAACCTCCCATGGGTACTCCCAATTAACCCCCCTTTTTCAGAGCTCACTACATTTATTATTACCTCTGTGTCCTATTCTCCAGCCAATTCTTTACCCAGGCTGTCATCTTGGGACCCACTCCCAGGCTGGCTAACTTGTATATTAATCTTTGTGTGGGACTGAGTCAAATGCCTTGCTAAAGTCTTGGTAGGCCATGTCCACAGCCCTCCCTGATCAACTGCTTTGGTCACCCAGTCAAAGAAATCTATCAGATTTGTCTGGCATGACCTTTCCTGCTGTGAATCCATGCTGCCTTGGGTCCTGTGCCCCTCTGGCCTCTAGATACTCAACAATTCTTTTCTTCAGAAGTGATTCCATCATTTTCCCTACCACTGAGGTTAAACTAACAGGTCTGTAGTTTCCTGCTTCTGCCTTTGCTCCCACTTTGTGAAGGAGAATCACATCTGCCCTCCTCCAGTCCTCAGGTACCACCCCATCCTCCCATGATTTGTTAAAGAGAGTAGTCAGGTGTGTCACTAGTTCTACCCTTAGTTCTTTTAGAATTCTGGGATGAATCCCATCAGGCCCCATTGCTTTGTCCACCTTCAGTTTTAAGAGTTCTTTCAGAACCCTTTCTTCTGTAAATGGGCTGGTATCAACTTCTGTATCCAGAGTGTTTCTACTGTTTGTTTTAGGTACCTCCCCCTCTTCCTTTGTAAATACTGAGCAAAAATATTTGTTTAGTATCTCTGCCTTTTCACAGTTACCCTCTGCCCACCCCTCCTCCCCTTTATTAAGCCTCACTATCCCTCCCTTGGTCTTCCTTCGCTCCCTGATGTACCTATAAAAGGTTTTATCCCCCTTCTTAACTGAGTTGGCTATCTTTTCCTCGGTTTGGGCCTTTGCTGTTCTGACTGCCTTCCCAGCTTCCTTTTTTCTTTAACTGATACAGTTGTCCTGTTCCTTCTGTGATTCCTTGTACTTCCTGAATGCTTTCTTTTCTCTTGAACCTTCACTGCCACTTCCTTTGAGAACCATAGTGGTTTTTACCTCGCTTCGCTTTGTTTATTTGCTTTACACAGGCTTGTTACCTCTGTGATGGCAGTTTTATTATTCCCCATTGTTCTTCTGCCCTCCTTCCTGCCCATTTGCTAGTGCATTCCTTAAGCTCTCACCATTTTGACAAAGTCAGCCTCCAAAAATCCAGTACCTTTGTCTTTGTATGGCTTGACTCTATTGCTGTGTTATTTGAACCACTTCTGTTGGAGTGGTCGCTAGTTCCCAGACGGGCTACCCACTTCTACATCTGTGATCCTCTTCATCTCCATTTGAGAGAACCAGGTCTAAGATTGTTCCTCCGAGTGGGCTCCAATACTAGTTGTCCAGAGCATGCCCCTGTAGGGCACCTAGAATAACCCCACTCTTGTAGCGGCTGCTGCAACTGCACTCCAGTTAACATCTGCATATTCAGATCACCCATCAGCAATATCTCCCCCTTTTCTGCCATACTAAGCATACTTTCTATCATTTCCTTGTCCAGTTCCTCCCCTGAGAAGGGGGTCTGTATACAACCTCTTGCGATTGTGGTGCCATTGCCGGTCTCCAATTTACCCACAGTGCTTCTTCTCCTCCTGTTTACCCTTTTGTTCTGTTGCTTTGATTCCCTTATGTAAAGAGCTACTCCTCCTCCTCTTTTACCCTCCCTGTCCCTCCTGTAGATAGTGTATCCTGGTATGTTTACATCCCAGTCATGGTTTTGTGTGTACCATGTTTCTGTGACTGCCATGATATCCAGATGTTCCTCCTCTATCAAGGCCACTAATTCAGGAAGCTTGTTACTCAGACTATGGGCATTGGTACTCATTGCTCTCCATTTTTTGATGGCTTTACTTTCTGTTGCAGCATCCCCACTGACCTTTCTACCTCGGTCTTTTTCCCATTTAGTACCCTGTTTTGTAGGGAGAGGCTGGGATTTTTCTGCTGCTTATCAGTGTCATGTTAAACTTTACATGACAAAAGTACAGCCCAAGGAATAATGTCCCCAATAGTGAGACGGCTCCTCAACTCTTACTGTTTTGCTAGAGCTCACAGGGTGCATTTGATAGGTTGATCACACTAACCCATGGCATTGGCTATCTAAGAAGGAAGGTCTAAGACTACCTCAAATTGATTTTGGTGTTCAGGCAGTTTCCTTTTCATGCTACTGGTTTTATCCCTGCAACTTGAGGAGGGCAGAATAGTATTTCTAATGGGCTGCAGTTTGTAATGTTGTTCTTTTCAGCAATTTATTAAGGAATAATACATGACAAGATATGGTATGGTATATCACTGAATATTTCCACACCTTGGGAGCATTGTGAGTCATGAGGCCACTGGTGATGCACTTGAGAAGCTGGTTGCCATTAGCTGGTGCCATTAGGAATAAAGTGAACACTGAAATAAGATGTAGGCTTAAGTAACACGTAGGAATGAGACTGAGCATACGCATTGGTAGAAGTTTGCTTTCAAATATAAACAGAACCTGATTATAGAGCTGAATAGAATTGAAACAATGTGAAAAGAAAATGAATTATAAAGTGACTAGCTAGTGATGAGTGATTAATGGATTTTTAAATTGAAAAAAAAAAGAACAAATTTAAGATGGCCATATTTTCCTGAAGAAGCAGTGTGATAAGGCTGCCAAACCAACCTGGTGGAGTTCTATGACTGGGTAACTAGGCAACTGGTCAGAGGCCAAGCAATGGATGTCCTGTATCTGGACTTCAGTAAGGCATTCGATTCGGTGCCACATGGGAGGCTGGGAAGTAAGTTAGAAGGCACAGGGGCTGGTGCAAAGCTGGTGAGATGGGTAGGGAACTGACTTCAGGGAAGGCAGCAGAGGGTGGTGGTGGGTGAGGAGCTCTCATCCCAAGGGTAGTGACGAGTGGTGTTCCACAGGGCTCGGTGTTGGGACCAGTGTTGTTTGGAATAGTCATTGCAGACATATCATTGGACATCAAGAGCAAGATCAGTCTGTTTGCTGATGATACCAAGATGGGAGCAGTGGTAGACAACCTGGAGGATGGCAGGATGATCTGACAAAGCTGGAAACCTGGTCAGACACCTGGCAACTGGGGTTTAATGCCAAAAAGTGCAAGGTGCTGCATTTTGAAGTGAAGAAGCCAAGGAGGAGTTATCAGCTGGGGGGGGAGTGCAGCTAGCCCTGACAGAGGAGGAGAAGGATCTGGGGGTGCTCATTACAGGCTCAATGAACAACTCGGCACAATGTAGGAAGGCAGCTACAAAGGCCAACAAAATGCTGTGTTGCATTGCAAGGGGTATGTCCTCGAGGAGGGAGGAGGTGATTCTGCCACTGTATAGCTCATTAGTTAGACAGCACCTGGAGTACTGCGTGCAGTACTGGATCCCATATCTGAAGAGGGACATTAAGTTACTGGAGGGGGTACAGTGCAGGGCGACAAAGATGATCAAGGGGCTTGGGGACTTATCATACGAGAGGAGGCTGAAGGAGTTGAACATGTACTCACTGGAGGAGAGGAGAGGAGAGGAGGGACAGGGGGACATTATTGAAACCTTCAAGTTCATTAAAGGAATAAACAAGACAGGTATGAGGGCTATTCAGAGTAAGGAAGGGGAGGGACACCTGGGATCATGATATGAGACTGGAGGGAGGAAGGTTCAGGAGGGAGATGAGGAGACACTTTTTTACAGAGAGGGTGGGAGCTCGGTGGAATGCATTACTGGCAGAAGTGGTATCCAGTAGAACAGTGGACTACTTCAAAAGGGGATGGGACAGGGCAAGGGGAAGGGTCATGTAAAAGGAACTAAGTGGAACACAGAAGTACTCCAACACAGGCTGTATTCTTCAGCGAGTTTCAGGAATTTATTTTGTAGAACTCCAGACAAAATATCAAAATATCAGCTCTCAGTTGCTTATACTGGAAAGGGGGTTAATATTCTATTTATTTCACCTAGCCAGTGAGACAGTGATTTAATACTGCAAGAAACAGTGCTAATGCTTCTCTAGTGAATTCCAGAGGCTAAAACATCTTTCTGTAGTGTTTGCGGCATTTGCATCATTATGGCCATTTAAAGGGGCCATACATATTTGATCGTTATCCTGCTTTGTAACTTGACAAATATTATTTTGAACAGCCAGAAGTACACAGCAGACAGAGACAACAAATAACATGTAACTACATAGGTGGCCAGTCTATGCATAAACACAAATAAGAAAAAAATGGAAACCATAAGGACAAGGATAATACACACAAAAGGGGGTTCTGGCTAACTGCATTAATATCTGTCCACTACAAAGCATAATTCCTGCAACACCAGATTACCCTTTGACAGTCTCCTCCCACCTCAAAATAACAAAAGATACCGATTACCAGTGTCGTTTGTTTATATTACTAGATCAGATCTCTTACTATAAGAGATGGAGTCGAAGCCCACCCACTCCTCAGGCTCCACCTCGGGTTTTTTTTTTTTTTACTTATATAGTAACTGATATTGTTTGTCGCTACATAAATAGAGATGCCAATGCATAACTAACATTATTTTATATCTACTTTACCCCGAGGTCTGTGGTAGTATGGTAGTAGCCATACCTTGACATAAAATCTGCATTTTTATGTTCATTGCCTTTCCGATGTTTTATTTTGAAACAATATGGCTGTAATGCTAGGTACCATCTCATTATTCAGGGATTACGGTCCTTCATAACATTAAGCCAACATAAAGGATTATGATCTGTCCACAGCTCAAACTCAGCTCCCCATAAATAAAATCTTAATGTCTCTATGGCCCAACGTACTGCCAAACATTCTTTCTCAATGGTGGAATATTTGATTTCTCTCTCATGCACTTTCCTACTAATATAAATAATAGAATGTTCTTCCCCATCTATGATTTACAATAATACAGCTCCTATGCCAGAATTCGACGCATCTGTTTGTAATATGAAAGGCACTGTAAAGTCTGGTGAGCATAGAACTGGGAATGAACACAATATCGCTTTGATTGTTGTGAAGGCTTCTTCACAATCTGGTGTCCACATCACCTTTTCAGGCTGACGTTTCTTTGTTAACTCGGAGAGAGGATTAGTGATCATAGAGAAATTTGGGATGAAACGCCTATAATAACTGGCAAGTCCTAAGAAAGATCTCACATCTTTTTTAGTTACTGGCCTTGGGCTATTTGCTACAGCCTCAATTTTAGATTTTATAGGTTTTACAAGGCCCTCACCTATTTGAAAGCCTAGATAGCTGATACCATGGAATCAGTATTCATGTTAAGCTCCTTGTTGTGTTCTTGATTCCATTGCTTCTTGTCTTTCCTTTTTAGCGCCTTTGACTTCTGGTCTCCAAATGGAGGCGTGGGTTCGAATCCTACTTCTGACACCAGTGGAAAAGGAACTAAGTGGAACACAGAAGTATTCCAACACAGGCTGTATTCTTCAATGAGTTTCAGGAATTTATTTTGTAGAACTCCAGACAAAATATCAAAATAAAATAAGGCGAACTTATTCTGACAAAATTAAATAACAAGGCATACCAAACATAAAGGCACAAACCACGAATAGCAGTCTTCACATTTTAACTAGGGCACTAGTTCCAGATGCATACACTTCACCATCCTGACTGCTACTGAAGTTTCATTTGTGACTGCTGGCAATATATAACCTATACTAATCACCCATTGGATGAAATATCCATCAATCAACTATACTAGAGGATTTCTGGAATAAAACAATTATTTATACAGTTTAAATATGAGGGAGTTCATTATAATACACTCTAAATACAGATATGTATTGTGGAAGTATTAATATTTTGTTTAGAAGTCCTTATGTCATGTTTGCATAGTAAGTCCCTCCCTTCTATGTATAAGAGTACCAACACTATGGCCGGCTCCTAGAGAGAAGGAACACAACAAAGCCTTTTACAAGCTGTTGCATTATCTACCAGGTACTACAACATTTTCTTGGCTCTACTTCACATTACTTATTCAAATAACTACTGAAGCTATTGTAGCCTAATTTTTAGAGGGCAGAGAACCACAGGAGACATTTACAAAACAAAAGGGGTTTTATATAAACAACACTCCATATTGTCTGTTTCAGCTCTCAGTTGCTTATACTGAAAAGGGGGTTAATATTCTATTTATTTCACCTAGCCAGTGAGACAGTGATATAATACTGCAAGAAACAGTGCTAATGCTTCTCTAGTGAATTCCAGAGGCTAAAACATCTTTCTGTAGTGTTTGCGGCATTTGCATCATTATGGCCATTTAAAGGGGCCATACATATTTGATCGTTATCCTGCTTTGTAACTTGACAAATATTATTTTAAACAGCCAGAAGTACACAGCAGACAGAGACAACAAATAACATGTAACTGCATAGGTGGCCAGTCTATGCATAAACACAAATAAAAAAAATATGGAAACCATAAGGACAAGGATAATACACACAAAAGGGGGGGGTTCTGGCTAACAGCATTAATATCTGTCCAGTACAAAGCATAAATCCTACAACACCGGATTACCCTTTGACAGGTCAATGGAGGGGAAAGGTGGAAGGAAGGGGCAGCTGCAGAATAAGGGGTGCTAGCTGCACATTCGAGCAGACTTAATAGATCTCTAGGCCTTTATCTGCTGGCAAATTTCATATGTTCGTATGTTCATAATTAATTTTGATCATTTATGGCTGTCATTAATCATTTTAATTTATGAAGAAAAAAAGTAGTGAACAGCATCATTATATCAAGACCGAATGTCAATTTTAAAAGTTTTCTGCCCTGTCTTGGTTAGATACCTCCCCAGAGTACAGTTTGTTTAATTTTCCAGAGGAGAGCCAGACTGCATTCTTTAATGTATCCCATAAGATACCACACCTTGAAGTGTATTACTGCTATTACACAGTACAAAAGACTTGTGAAGATTTCAATTTTTAATTGATTTGGTGGCATTTTTAAAGAAAAAAGTTCCATTTTTTTATTAACAGTTTATTACTTTTAACAATAAATGCAGAGAACAATAAGATTCATCATCCAGTTACAACTGAGGACCCTGGCTGGAGTATACACTACTCCTTGGATATACAATCTAAGAACACATTGAAAAGAAAGCTATAGGTACAATACAGCATCAACTAACATGAATAACGGTAAAGAAAAAAATCATAGTATTCAAAATAAACGTCTGCCAGTAAACTCTCCACCAGGAACACCTAAAAGAGGGTAATTTTTTCAGCTGCCTGCCACTACAATACCCCTACCAAAAGTTCAATTTTTAAAGAAGTTTGTCTACAGTCAGTAGGAGGGGAAAAAAAGCACAGTTGCATAACACTGTGAGGAGAGATACAGTGGAGAAAGGTGGGCCTGAGGAGAGATAGCTGAAGGTTGTGTTTTGAGATTCTGCAGTTATAGTCATGGTCTGGGGGGGGCATAGTGGAGCAGTGAGCATCAGTAGTCAGGGTAGCTGCAGTATTGTAAGGTGTGATATGAGCAGTGCTGTGTCATGTCACTGGACTGGCTGTTTTAATGAAGTCTTAATATGAAGTCTTAGTAAGAACATGTAGTTAGGGCAGGCTGTGTTGAACAACTAGGGTTGTGGTTAGATGGAGGTTGTTAATTTGTGAGCTGGTGTGAACCTGTCAGCTGGAATTTTTTTTCAGTGTGGGTGTGTGCTGGGATACCACACAACTCTCAACCAATCAGGTTGCTGGATTTCTTTTTGCTATTATATCATTTAGGAATAACACACAACAAGGTGTGTTACTTCATGGTATATTGCCATGTGTTGGGGTCATTGTGAGTCAGAAGGCCTTGAGTGACTCATGCACCTGGGAAGTGTCAGTATCCCATAATATATCACACCCTTAAGTGTATTATTACTATTATTCAAGGTTTATTTCCATCCATGAAAAATATAAAAGAAAATTAAAATATTTCAGTGCAGGTTTACATTTAGAAAAATAGTTCCTTTACTTTGTTATATGGTGGTGCTGTAGTGGTAGGTTTCAAAACACAGAAGAGCAAAAAGTGATGTGGTAACAGTATAAAGAGGAATGTCTCTGAGTTTGGATGATACTGGCCAGTCAGTTCTTGTATGGAAAGATTCCATAGCCTGAGGGAGCAGCAGCAGCATGTAAGGTGTGTTGGAAACCTGGGACTGGGAGAGATGTGCAGTAGTGGTTGTACTGGTCTTACTGAGGCCATTTTAAAACATTGTGTTGAGGAATGGATATCAGGGAAGCCATATTATATGTGGGCAAACCATGGGCAGAGGAGGGCAAAGTACTATGAAGACAAGTGAAAAGGCTGTTGGCTGGCACTTTTTTTATTGTGGGTATATGCAGGGATATTTCTAGCCATTAGAAAATCCTATTTATACCCTGATTATTCCATATACTGTATGACTGTACCTTAATAAAAGTTAATCTTAAAACTTAATTTTTTTTTAAACAAACTCCACATTTTCAGCTCATCCCTTGGTCATTCTCCAACTTCTAATCAATTTTCTCATTAGGGGTGCAACTGCTTAAGGCACAAATCAGTTAAAGCAGAGAATCTTGTGCACCCCTCTACACACACACACACACACACACACACACACACACACACACACACACACACAGAGACACATAGCAAATCATTTCAGTATTACAGTTTGGTTTCTGTCTCAATTGGGTACTTGCTTATTTTATTTCAAAGGGAGTGGGGATCTCTTTGTGTATTCAGTTCTCAGAGCTCTGATGAGAATTGTCATCCAAGCCACCCAAACGTCATGGCAGGCCACCCAGCAGGTGGGCTCCTATTTTGAAATACAACTGCCTGGGTTGGATAATTTTCTATTGTTTTGTTTATACGGGCACTCATCTGTGCAGTTCTCTTCATGGAACCAATAATTTGGAACTTGCTGATTATATGTAAGTGGTAATACACTATGCTACACAGTAGGGTTACATGTAGCTGATACTTGTCACAAAAAGTAGAAGCAGACTTCATTACTTCACAGTATGTTCATATTGAGAGAGATTTTCAAGTGGAACATTGGTAGTTTACTCACCTGGTAAAGGTGATTGCATGAGCATCACCTTACAGCATCCCAGTTTAACCTATGAGATGGACGTAACCCAGAGATAATGAATGGGGGATGCTGTAAGGTGATACGATATGCAATGTATATTTTCCTTACCTTTTACTGTAAAACACTAACTGCAGTTGTAAGTGAATGTCAGCTACTGTACATATAAACAGGCATTTGACAATGGTTCATATGTTGTTTACAGTCAGTTATAACTGCAATCACTATTTTTCTAAAGAACAAAAAAGTATACTTTATAAACACATTGAATGTGATTCTGCTTGTAAACCTGTATCAATATGAACAAACGCAAGTAAGACATAAAATCTTTTTTTAAAGCTTTTTCTAGAATAGCTGGGACAGAATTTTCAAAATCCAAAAAATGGAGGTAACTCCAAGTTACATCAATGCACGGGATCTGCTCTATTATATCTAGACCACCTTCTATCTTACTGGAGTTATTTTCAAAAGCTGGATTTCTCTACAGCATTTCAAGCTGTTTTATGGTAGTTTACATCTAATTTTGGATAACAAATGGCTAGACATAGATATAAATGATAGGCCAGGTTATTCTAGGGCCAAATAAAGTGTTCAGGCATAACTATGTCTGAACTTTGCAAACTCAGCATAACTAAGTCATAGTTTTAAAAATTGGACTTAACTGTATCCTAGCTTTGAAAAGTGGCCATAAGAGCAATTTGCTCTTATATCCAAATGTGTACACAATTTATTTATTGAAATGTTTCACCAGGCAGGCACACTGAGCAACAAGTCGCTTATCTCCCAATGCGACCTGAGGGGAAGGGGAACAATTGGAATGAGACATTAAACATTCAAGTTTCAAGATCAACATTAACATACAGTTGTAAGGCAGGTGTTAATGTGTTGCGCATAGTGTAAAAAGAGTTGACAATAATAAGTATTGAGTTAATAAGTAAACAAGTGCTTACATGAAAAAAGGGGAAAGGGGATGGAGAGGTGAGGTGAGGTGAGGGGGAAGAGTCATGACCCTGGAGACCCCCTCAGGATGTGAGGAACCCTGCAAGGGGACTGGGGGGACCAGAGAGAAGGGGATAAGGCATTGTCCCAGAGAGACCCCTTTAGAATGGTGGGAGAAGGGAGTAGATGAGTGATATAAGCCCCTTGAGGGGGTAGGAGAGGGACCCATGGGAAAGCATTTGGGGTCCTTTACATTCTGTGAGCGATCAAAGGAGGCCAGTAAGGGGGAGCAATTTGGGGGAAGGGGAGGAGTCTAGAGATTTGGGGGGTGGGTGTGCACAGGGTAAAATGAAGGTTAGGGTAGAGGGGTAGGGTTTGTCCAGGGCTTAGAGGAGGGAATTAGGGAGGGGACATGGCAGAAGCAGCTAGGTGCAAGGTAATTATTGAGGTCAGAGCTGATGGAGTAGGCGGAGGATGAGTGCTGGATTTGAGAGGGGAGAAAATTCCAAAATTTTGGGAGGTGGTGAGAGTAACCAGACTGGCTGATTTGGGTGGATCTGTGGGGGACAACCAGGGTATGGGAGTCAGTTGATCTAAGGGAATGGGAAGGTGGGGGCTGTTATAAAGGAGGAGGTGAGGTAGGAAGGGAGCTCATCCAACCAGTGCTTGAGGTGAATTTAGCAGCAGTGAGAGTTGGCTATTTGTAAGAGAGGGGAAGGATAGGGCATGATAAAGATCGCAGTGATGGGTGTGGGGCATCCATGGCAAACCAGCAGAAGGAAATGAAGAGGGTGTCCAGTCTGGCCAGGGAGGACTTAGTGGCAGCACCACAGACTACATCACAGTAGTCAGAAATGGGCAGTATCATCTTCTGAACAAATTCACACCTAGCTGTAGGAGGGATGCAAATACGGTTCCTGAACAGGGCACCAAGCTTGGGGCACAGTTTTTTCTGGATGGCATCAATATGTCCAGAGAAGTTTAGGTATTGGTCCTACCAAACACCTCAGTATCTGAAGGAGGATGTGTCCTCAAGTAAAGTCCCATCAAGGATGTGAAAAGTGGGTAGGGAGGGAAGCCTAGAGAGTCTCTGCCTTGTGCCAAAGGTCATGGAGACAGTCTTCTTGGTGTTGAGGAAAAGTTGATGGTCAGCAAACCAGAGCCAAACCTTGCCAAAGTCTTGCTGTAAGCTGGTTATAATCTCATCAGGACAAGAGCCAGATGCATACAGGACTGTATCATCTGCATACATCTGTATTTCCGAGGATGGAGATCAAACAGAGGGAAGGTCATTTAAGAAGATGGAAGATGGACAATAGAAAACTGTATCTAGACATGGGCTTTGAAAATCCCTCCCACCCCTGCCAGCAATTTTGTGATTCATATCAGCTACATGTAGACTCCGTAGTGTAGCATGGTATAGTATAGCATGGTGTCAACTGCTGAACATGTACACTCTTTCTTTGTGTCAAGGTTGGTGTATAGAATTTTGAGCAGTGTTCTGATACGTTCTAAATCTACTGTTCAGCATTTCGTGGTGGTTGAAGTGAGGGAGAACTCAGGGGGATGCTTAACAGCTATTTTTTGAATTACCCAGTCACGGTGCTGCCACTTTTTTTTTTAAATTTTATTTAGCCTCCTGGTCTCCAGCACATGTCCCTTTCTAGCATCCTGGGCACCACTAAGCCCTGTCACCCCAACTTTTGGCTGTATCTCCATGTAACCTCAGCTGTGCCACTTGGGTAGGGATGGAGAGAGGAGGAACACCCCTCTGAACTTCTTTGTGTCACCAGGAGCATGGCAGGAGGCTGTACAATGCCCATATGTGCTGCAGGCCATCCTGCTACTGTGCCTGGGTTTCATCAACCCCAGGACATTGCCAACAGGGATGTCAAGGCATGCGCTCACATTGAAAGCATGCCATTCCACTCATGTCAGGTGACATCTTTCCTCCTATGAATGTTTCAGACTGCATTTCCTCCAGTTGTCACCTAAGTGGCACTACCACACTGGGGCATGCAGTTTTCCCTCCCCCAAGGAGGAGGAGAGCATCTGCTGGATTACTCAAGTCTCCCTCCCAGCCAGCCCCGATGCCCTGAGTCTATTCCTGAACCTGGGTCATCATAAGAGGTAGCTCTGCTGCTGCATCAGTGAGCTGGCTGCATGGCCACTTTTTTTAAAACTAAGCCTTATGTTTAATAAGTGTCCTCATGCACAGTACCATAACTTATTTGTATCCATTTTGATCCCATTTGGCTGTGATATTGCAAAAACTCCAAATTGCTGTTGAAAGTATGTTCTGCTGAATTGCAAGGCACTTAGAAATGCCATGATTGTCCATAAAACTGTCTCATTTCTCTGAGATGTTCTATATACAACAGGTTATTATGTAACTAATTCTGTGTCACCCTTAAAAAACAGACCTTTTGGGCCCAGTGGGGTTACCCGGTTAACAAAATGAAATAAACAAACAAATAAGTTAATAAATATATGATGGTGGCTCTCAAATGGCCAGACATCTAACTACTGTAGATATTGTGCTCAGTGAGCTATGACTAGGATTCAAAGAAATCAGACATCCTGTTATTAACTAGTTATCTGCCTCCACATCCTTAATTTCCCAAGCATTTGTGTCCTATTATCATTCTCCACATGGTGCAGATGGGTGTCTATGCTGTGCAGAAATGTGGGGATTTTTGAAACCTCTTGGTCTCCCTCATAGTTCTGAGGTTTACAAACACTTACTGGAGATGCCATTAACTCAGGCAGAGATTTTATTCACATGTTGCACTTGATCTTTTGTATTATGCATCATACCCCCTGCTCCCCTCCCATGGGTTGCATCTAGAAATGAGCTTCAGCACAGTGTGCCTATCCCAGTCACCAAATTTTACATCCATCCATCAATGAACAAATCAGTTTTAGATGCTATCAGAACATGAAACCAGGCAGTCAAATGCCCTGCCATGGATGACTTTTTTCTGGAAGCTTTTATAAGAAATTTGATGAGGATGTCATGGCACTTTTAACATGTGATATGTAAGAAGGACTCACTTTTCCGAAGCATGAAAGTTGCAGCCTGAGACTCCCCAGAAGCACCTATGAATACAAAAGATGCCAACTTGGGCAGTCCATATCCTTTTATTGTAACTACAGGAGCCCAACACAAGCCTACTCACTGTGAAGCCATAGTTAATTAATCATTGCACTGTTTTGATGCACATGCAACTTTATCATGCTGCTTGACAGAAATGAGTGCACATTGAACTGTTACAGCACATAGTCTCAGCAGGCCATCAGATTTCCAGTTGGGAACCCTATATGGTTACAAACATCCAATTTGTTCCATGCATTAACCATATCTTTAAGATGATTATGTTAGCCTTGGGCTCCTGTGGTTATAAGAAAATTTTATGGATGTACAATTGAGTCAACATATTTTGTGTGCATAGGTGCTGCCATGGAGTCTTCAGATGCAACTTCCCTACTGTGGAGTGGTAAGTCGTAGAAAGATAGATACATAGATGTTGATGGGGCATAGAAACAGAGATCATGAAGGCAGAAAAAGACCAGACATCCATCTAGTTTGTTCATATGCACAATAGTCTCTGGAACCTTCCCTGGAACCTATTGTTCCTCCAGGGTACTAACCCTCCCTGTCCTATTCCTGTTTTCCTCCTCAGTCTGGTCACCCTGGGTGATCACTATTCCCTTTATTCTGTCCCATGCCTGCTTGAATTCTCTGACTGTGTTTGTACTCACCACCTCAGCTGACAGACTGTTTCAAGGTTCCACCACCCTTTCTGTAAAGAAGTACTTCCTCTCATCTCTCCTGAACCTCCCTACTGTTAATTTTCCGCTTGTGACCATGTAACCTCGAGATGGTATTCAGGGTAAATAATTTGCTGCAGTTTACCTTGTTAATTCCTTTAAGGAACTTGAAGGTCTCTATCATATCTCCCCTCTCCCTTCTGGTTTCCAGTGAGTACATATTTAGTGCCTTGAGGCGTTACTCATAGGATTTGCTCTGCTGGCCCTGAATCATTTCTGTTACTCTGCACTACACTGTTAATAATCTATCCCTGTCCTTTCCGAGGTGCGGACTCCAGAACTGGATGCAGTACTCCAGGTGAGGCCTCACCAGGGATCTGTATAGGTGAAGTATTACCTCTTTTCTGCTATCAATCCCCCTCCCAATACATCACAGCATCCTGTTGGCCTTACTGTAGGCCTTGTTACTCTGGCTTGTTTGTATAAGGGAGTTACTGATGATAACTCCCAGATCTCCTTCCTTTTCTGTAGTGCTAAGTTTCACCCAACCACCCAGTACTCCATCTTGGGGTTCCTTTTCCCTAGATGCATTACCTTGCACTTTTTGGCATTGAATTTTAAC
Source organism: Neoceratodus forsteri (assembly GCA_016271365.2). NCBI lineage: Eukaryota > Metazoa > Chordata > Ceratodontiformes > Ceratodontidae > Neoceratodus > Neoceratodus forsteri. The sequence goes on from CM057452.1 coordinate 431,109,222, forward strand.
TGTCATATATTTGACCACCCCTCTAGTTTTTGTAGGTCACTCTACATATCCCTTATTCCTTCCTCACTATCTGCCCTCCCACATAGTTTTGTGTCATCTGCAAAGAGACACAGCCTGCCCTGGATTCTCTCACCAATGTCACTAATGAACATGTTGAAGAGCAGTGGACCCAGCACAGATCCCTGTGGAACCCTGCTCGCAGCCTCCCTTTCCTCTGACTTCACCCTGTTGACCACCACCCTCTGCTGCTGCCCTTCTAGCCACCTACCCACCCAGTTCACTTCAGTTTTAGCTGAACCCAGGTCTTCCATCTTTTTGAGCAACTTTTTGTGCAGTACTGAATCAAAAGCTTTGCTGAAGTCAAAGTACAGAAGATCCACAGCATGGCCCTTGTCTGCTACTTCCTTGTCACCCAGTTGAAGAAAACTATCAGATAAGTCTGACAAGACCTTTCTGCCACAAAACTGTGTTATTTACTATTCTGGAGCCCGTTGCTCTCTAGGTAGTCCACAAGGTCCTCTTTGTTTAGTGATTCCATCAGTTTCCCCACGATGGAAGTTAGACTGACAGGCCTGTAGTTCCCAGGTGGCTCTCTGTCTCCCCCCCTACTCAGTTCTAAATGAGCTGTTGAACAGCCCAGCCAGTGGTTCAGCCAGTTCTGCTGCTGATTCCCTGAGTATCCTTGGATGCAACCCATCCAGTCCTGGGCCTTATATGTCTTAAGGGCTGTCAGCCCTTTCAGGACCCTCTCACTAGTTAGTATTGGTTGCCATATTTCTGGGACTCCCTCAGTGGCCGCCTTGATGTCACCTTCTGGCATGGATCCTCAGTACTCCTTGGTGAATTCTGAGCAAAAGTAGTCATTCAATACAGTGGACTTTTACATAGAAGCATAGAAGTTGTCAGCAGATAAGGACTGCTAGGCCCATCCAGTCTGACCGTTGTTTTTTTTTTTTTTAAACATTTTAAATCTGAATAACTATTTGCTACATGGAACAAAACAAAAAAAAAAGATTTTTAATTAACATTTTTGGTCAACCATGTCACCAGACCCCCCCCCCCAAGCAGGTGATGTTTCGACTACATAGTACTAAACCTCCTTAAATATAATATATAATAATTACAGTAACAATATTCCACGCATATTTTCCTGTACAAAGAATCCACTGAGTAGTATAACAAGACTGTACGTTCCCATATGTCAGGCGGCACTCAGAAGGTCCCCTTAAGACAGTGAGGCTGACAATAAAATAGCAGCGGTGGGCACAGGGCAATTTTAATAGTTTGGCAAGAAGTGCTGATACACAGTCTACAAGACATGTACCCCAGTCAGTCAAGAGTTCAAGGGCTACCTTAATAAATGTGACACTTATTGTCTGAAGGATGGAGGAGACTAGTTTAAAGAAAAAATAATTTGACCCCCTCCACCCCAAACAAATCACTTTCCATAATGATAGGTCGAAACTAATCCCATGGTCACTTAAACATAATCATCAGTGGCCACAAAATGTCAACAGATTTCAGGCATCTACTTTGTAAATCTGCATGAGATGGCTGCCATTTGAAGGATTCTGACCAGTAAAAAGTTGGCAACCAAACTTGAAGATGTTTTTTAACTTTCTATTTGTGCTCTGCAGCACCCCTCTCAGGCCTCCATCGCACCCCCCCAAACCACAGCACCCCACCTTCATCAGGACTTCATCCTGTTGTATGAGGAATGCCTTCGTTGAGCATGGGGTCTCACTGCAGCCCTCACAGCACCACCCCCTGTGGTAACCTGGGGGCAGTGTAGCAGCAAGGATCTGACACCCTCCCTCCCTCCCTGGAGGAAAGGAATGTCTGCTTGGACACTTGATCTCCACCCCCCCCAATCCCTCTCTCACTTGTTCGCATGGCCACCCACTTGCAGCTCCACAAACAGAAACATTATTTTTTTATTAACTTTTTTTAAAAACTGCAAACATTTAAAAGCGTGTCTGCAGAAAATGCCGACTACAACAGTTGAAAATAAATCCAGCCTGCCTGCCAGCTCCCTTGATAACTGCTGTGGGCCACCCACTTGTGATTTCCAATTAAAATATTCTTTCTTTTTTTCTCAAATGAGAAAAACATATCAGGGGCACTCACTGTTGAGGTCACCACTCTAAGCACAAGTTCCCTGTCGCTAAAGAGCACTGCCATGTTTTCCTGATATTTTTTCAAAGCCGCACATCTCCACCAATCAGCTGTGATATTGCAATGTCATTACACTACATCCATAGTAACAGCCATGGCAATGACACTCCTCAGAAGAAGGAGCTTTACTTTACAAAGAAAACCCATGAACATTTTATAATAATAATAATAATAATAATAATAATAAAAACACTTTATTTATTAAGTGCCTTTCAGATACCAAGGCGCTGTACAATCTTAACAATACAATCCCAAAGAAATACAGTTAAAGTAAACCATTAAAATCATAATATCAATTCATAAAATGCTTGTCTCCACAGGTAGGTCTCAAGTTCCTGCTTAAAGCTCCCCACAGTCGTACATTCCCGAAGCTGACAGGGCAGAGAATTCCAGAGGGTTGGGGCCATAAACATAAAAGCGCGGGCCCCAGAAGATTTCAAGGTAACCTTCGGAATTTCCAGCAACCCCTCAGCAGCTGAACGGAGCTGTCACACAGGGTTGTAAGGAATCAGAAGCTCTTTCAAGTATTCAGGACCAGGTCCATGTAGGGCTTCGTAGGTCAATAGACCTACCTTAAAGGTGATCCACCACTGGGTCAGCAGCCAGTGTAGATCGCGCAACACAGGGGGAATATGTGACCGTCTAGATGCCCCTGTCAACAATCGAGCTGCAGCATTCTGCACTAGCTGCAAGTTGTGGATACGAACCCCAGGAAGCCCTACGTAAAAGGAGTTGCAGTAGTCAAGGCGGGAGGTCATGAAGGCGTGGACCAACACAGGCAAATCGCTAGACAGAACAAGGTGTTTCACCCTGGCAATGTTCCTAAGAAGGAAAAAGGCTGACTTGACGACTGCCAACATCTGATTACGAAGGGTCAGCCTGTCGTCAAGTACCACTCCAAGGTTACGCACCCATTCTGAGGTAAGGATCTGATCGCCCCCCCCAAAATAAACCAGAGGGCTGATCAGTCCTCAACCCCTTTATCCTTCAGCCCAGGCAGTTATTAAATACTGAGAGAGCACTAACCTGGTCGAGAGCAAAAGACAGGTAGAGCTGGGTATCATCAGCATATAACTGAAACCTCAGCCCATACCATCTTACAATGTCTCTGAGGGGTAGCATATACACTGCAAACAACACGGGAGACAGCACCAAGCCCTGAGAAACACCAAAAGGCAGAGAGAAAGGGTCAGAAGAAAAATTCCCCGAGGCAACTCTCTGCATTCTACCATATAGGAATAATGTAAACCATCTGAGCACTATACTTGACAAGCCACAGATGGATCTCAGGCGCTTGAGCAAAACCCCATGGTCTACAGTGTCAAAGGCTGAAGAGAGATCAAGGAGTACCAGAATGGAATGGTTTCTCTGCTCTCTCACCATCAGGAGATCATTAAGCACCCGAACCAGAGCAGTCTCAGTACTGTGCCTCTTACTAAAACCCGATTGGAGAGGTTTGTAGATATTATGGATGGTCAAATGGTTCTCCAGCTGGGTTGCCACTACTTTCTCTATAACCTTTCCTATAAAGGGAAGGTTCAAGATCGGTCTGTAGTTAACAAAAATATCTGGGTCCAATGAAGCTTTCTTCAGAAGGGGTGTCACCACCGCCTCCTTCAGGGAGCTTGGAAACTCACCCGATTCCAAGGAGCACCAGATAATTTGAGACAGAATTGGACCAATGATCTCATAACATCCCAAAATCAGGGAAGTTGGGCCCGGATCTAAACTACAGCACATAGGGTGCATCCCCTGGACAATCTGCATAATATCCTCGAACTCTGGCAGGTCAAAGGTACACCAGGAAGAACGAGGTATCATGACCGAAGGCTGACTAACAGCGTCCCCCATACAGTGGGTCAAGTGGATCTCTGATCTGATGTCGGCCACCTTATTCACAAAGAATTGAGAAATCTCATCACACTCTTTTTGTGAAAAAGCTAGACGGAGCTGCAGACAGGCTAGATTGCACAACCTGTCCACAATTCGGAAGAGCTGGGCTAGTCAATTCTGAGCGACAGCGATCTCCATGGACAGGGACTCTGCCTTCTTACGGGAGATCACTGATTGGTAGAGCTGGTAATGCTCCGCCAAACTAAGGCGGTCGACCTCCAGAGCAGATTTCAGCCAGCAACGTTCTAACCTTCGTCCCACATGCTGCAACTCCCTCAAGGACCCATCAAACCAAGGGGCCCGAGGGCGGAGTGGGAGGGGAAGAACACGGACAGGAGCTATCAAGTCTAGAGTTGAGGAAATGACCTGATTATTGGCCAGAACCATTGACTCCAGACTCGAGCTGGAAACAGGAAACTCCGAGGGGTCAATCACTGCCACCAGGTCTTCAGGGCACACATCCCGTAAAGGGCGGTAATTGACCATCTCCACTGGGGCAGACCTACGAAGGGGGGCACAAAAGTTGAACCTCACGGTGTAGTGATCAGACCAACTGACAGGTTCCACCCCCAAATCAGAGGCCTCAATCCCTAGGAGGAAAACCAGATCCAGAGAGTGACCATGATTATGGTTAGCTGAAGAAACAATCTGTGTGAAGCCTAGCAATGTCATCAGCTGGAGGAAGTGTTGACCAAAAGGTGAGAGTTCGTAGTTGACCCAGGCATTGAAGTAACCCAGAACCATCAGTCTGGGTGACTCCAATGCCATGTTGGTGGTGAAGTCGGCCACTTCCTGCAGGAATCGCTTTTGGTCTCCGGGTGGACGATGGATGAGAGCTATCCACCAGCTACCACAGTACACTCAAAGGATTCAGCTTCCTCTACTGGTACACCCATGAGGCCCAACTAGGTCTTAAAACAGACCGCTACCCCCCCCTGCAGTCCAATCTCAGGAGGTGTATCACCGAGTACCCGACTGGAATTGCTGTCTCTAAAATGGGGCCAGCATTTTCATCCAGCCAGGTCTCGGTGATGCAAGCCAGATCAGCTGTTCCAACAAAGTCAGCAATAACAGCAGACTTGTTCTTAACAGATCTGGCATTGCATAACACCGCCCGGGTCCAATAAAACAGCAAACTCTAAAAAAAAATCCAGCTGTCCCTATTATATAAATCGAATATGTGATGGTGATGACTAGCTTTGTGGAATACATGATTTATTTGAATGAGCCTCAAGTGACCTCAGGAACATCACTCAGGGCTCCACCACTGGTGAGGTTACCTGAGGTCATTTTTGCTTCATTCAAATGAATTGTGTTTTCCACAGTCAGCCATCATGTATCCCTTATCATATATTCATTGCAAAAAACTTCATTAATACATCAATTAGGGTTGTTACTAAAGTGGCAAAAGCAGGGAAATGACAGGCATTGGAAGTGTGCCTCAGGGTTGTCGGCCCCATTGCACCCCCCCCCACCCTGCAGACACTGACTAGCATCGGGGGGTGCCTTGGGGTCATCGGCCCTAACACTCACCCCATTGTCCTATACCATACCCAAGTTATTTACTTATGGGATGGGGTGAGCATTAGGGCTGACTACCCCAAGTCAGAACCCCGACACCTACCAGTGTCTGCAGGGTGGGGGTGGTGGTGGTGGAATGGGGTTAGCATTAAGGCCAAGACCCCAAGGCACACCCTTGATGCCTGTCAGTGTCTGCAGGGTGGGGTGTTAGGGTTTCCAACCCTAACACCCAATTTCCCTGCTATTGTTGCTTTAGTAACAACCCTTGCAGATGATTTAACAAAGTTTTTTGCAATTAATTTCCTTACTTTTTCGGCTAGTATAATCATATCCTTACTGTATATATGTAGCCATAGTAACTTTGTCATTTTTTTTACATTTTGACCCCACATTTTCAACACAGTCTTATTATCACCCCACCTCATAAACCTCATAGATGAAAATTTCTTAATCTGTGCCAAAATGCCATTCCATGCCACAGGTACAGAAACTCATTTAGGGCAGGATGTGACACGTGTCAGCTGTACTGTTCATGGGGTGAAGTGAAAAAATAGCTGTGTTGAAAATTTGGAGTGAAAATATGAAAAATTGGCAAAGTTATGTGTGTGCGTAGGAAAATGTCAATGACCATACATAACTTGTGTGCTTTTTGATATTTTTGTTCCAAATTTTCAACATGGTCTTTTTGGGACCCCACCTCATGAACAGTGGCACTGTCATTTCGTTACTCTGTCCCGAAAGATAATTTTGTGCAATGACTACGCTATTCCGTGCCACAGGTGCGAAAACACATTTTGGGCAGGATGTGAGAAATGACAACTGTATTGTTCATGTGGTGGTGTGAAAAAATGGCTATGTTGAAAATTTGGAGTAAAATATTAAAAATTGCCAAAGTTAGTCACATACGTAGAAAAATTTCAACAACTGCGTGTAACTCAAACATTTTTTGGTATTTTTGCACCAAATGTTCAACATGGGCTTTTTGGGACCCCCACCTCATGAACACTGGCACTGTCATTTCGTTAATTGGTCCCGAAAGATGATTCTGCGCAGTAACTGCTAAATCACCTTACGGGTCCAACTAACAAAATGACGGTGACATTGTTCATGAGGTGGTGTCCCAAAAAGCCCATATTGAAAATTTGGTGCAAAATACCATAAAATGGCTGAGATATCGACATAAGTTCAAAACACCATTGACAGCCATTATATTACCTTGATTCTTCAGTTCGTGGTTCAGCTTTAAGGAGTGCAGACGTGTCCCGGTCCAGAAAAGATGACAGCCAACAATCTCCGGTGGTAAGTATAGGGTAGGGGTGGGGTGGGGTGGTGGGTTGCTCAGTGGGAGGGAAGGGATGGGAGAGGGGGACAGGGAGATGATGAGGGATCATTTTCTTTTTTTTTAGCAAAACAAACCCCCAAGATGTTGGGGGACTGTTTTCTTTTTTCCAGGCATACAAAATTAGACATTTGGGACATTGGGGATGGGCTCCCCAGTGTCCCACACTGTTGGGGTGGTGATACTTTATATGTAGGGACACTGGGAGTGGGCTCCTCAGTGTCCCACACTGGCAGGGGGGGCTTACAGTGCCGACAGGGGGAGTGGGCACCCCCCTGTCAGCAAATATAGAAACCACATGTTTGGGGACACTGGGAGTGGGCTCCCCAGTGTCCTACACTGGCAGAAGGGCTTACATTGCTGACAAGGGATTGTGCACTGTCTATAAATTAAGAAACAAACAAACAAAAAAATAAAACATGGTAATGGGAGGGTGAGGGGGTGCCACTAGACAGGGGGCAACATAATGATGGGTGCCGCTAGACACCAGGGATACAGGAAAATAATGGGTGGGCAGGGGATGCCACTAGACAACCAGGCTCCTTGCAACACTATGAACCTTGCCTGCGAAAACATGCTACCTCCCTGGGGAAACAAGCTGCCTTCCCACAAAAACAAGCTTGTTTTCACACAGTACATCTATTTTTTTTGGTGAAATTCAAAATTTAATAACTTTTGAACCGATTAATATTTTTTCACCAAACCTTCAAAAGGCACATCTGTGAGGCAAAAGCTTTTAACCCTGAAAATTTCAGACCACAAACAAAAGCCATTTCCGAGAAATGGCTGTTGAAAGAAACTGAAAAAAAAATTGGAAAAAGGCATTCAAATTTTTAATTTTTCACCACTCTTTATCTCCAAAAATCACAAAAGGGATTCACACTAAATTTGGTATGTCAAAAGACTGTCCCCTAGCTGCAAAGCATGCCAAAATTCATGCAAATCTGTTGAACTGTTGCAAAGTTATTAAAGTGCAAAGGTTGAGGTTTAATATTAAGCTGCCCGGCCAACCCTAACTATACTGGTGCTACTGCGCCACTATAACATCTGTGTGTGATTTCTCAGCAGCCTTTGACACTATCTCTAGAGGCTTATCATGGGCTAAAATGATAGCACGTGGAACACACACTGTTCTAGTAAGAATAAATGCAAATGTGTATAGCGACACAATGGCTACTATTAGACTGGGCACTGCAGGGCAAATTTCAACTATTTTTACAACAAACAAGGAGTCAGACAAGGATGTTTGCTGGCCCCAACTCTTTTTAGCCTACATTTAGACCAACTGGATTCAGAACCCCAAAAGTACTGGACTTTTATTGTCCTGCTCTCATTTATGTGGACGACCTAACATTCTTCTCATTGTCTAGAAAGGGTCTTAAAAAAAAAACTAGACTTATTACATAATACGGCCACTAGTCTTAAACTTAAAATCAATTACTCAAAAACAAAGACTATGATGTTTGGACAAAACAAGCCCTAGGACTATTGGAAAATTGGAAATCAAAAAACAGAGGCCCAGATATTCAAAAGGGTTGCTCCATGCGCAACAGGGTTGCGCATGCGCAAGTCCTACTTAGCGCCATTCTGCGATATTCAGCAGGAGGCAGTTGCTCCACTGGCAACAGGTTGTGCAAAAGAGCAATGCAAATGAATGCATGCTCAACAGGAGGGGAGAACCATGCATAACCTGCGCAACCCGATATTCAGTCACAGGCCAAAAAAAAAGGGATCAAGTTGAGGGCCACCCACAGGTGAGCTGCTGTATTGCAGGGTGCAACACAGCAGCTGCCACCTGGCTGGCCCCAACTCGGTCCCTATGCCCCCCACCAGCCCGATCACGGGCATAGGTAACATGAACCCCCGCCCAACATCTCCCACAGCCCGATCGCGGGCATCACAGTTACAGAAACCCCCCACACATATCCCACAGCCCAATCGCGGGCATCACAGTTACAGAAAACCCCCACACATATCCCACAGCCCGATCGCGGGCATCACAGTTACAGAAACCCCCCACACATATCCCACAGCCTGATCGCGGGCATTACAGGTACATGAAACCCCCCACACATATCCCGAAGCCCGATCGCGGGCAGTACGGTTACATGAACCCCGCCCCCCACACATCTCCACAGCCCGATCGTGGGCAGAACGGTATGAACCCCCCAGTGCCCGATCAAGGGCAGAATGTAACCCTCCCCCAACCAATATCTCCCTGGTGGTCCAGTGGACCGTGCAGAAGCCCGATCGCGGGCAGAATGTCACATCACAACCCCCAAACATCTCCTGGTGTCTAGTGCCCCCACCCACCCACCCACGGCCCTCACCCCCGCCCCCCGCAGCCGGCGGGCGACAGCATCCCACCCGCCTGCCGCTTCACCGATTGACTGTCCGTAGTGGGCTGCACGCCATTGGTGCAGAGCTACAGCCAATGGGCGTGCAGCCCATACCGTACATGACAGTCCAGATTTGTGAATGATGCCTGTGGGAGATGTGTGGGGGGTTTCATGTAACTGTGATGCCCGCGATCAGGCTGTGGGAGATGTGTGGAGGGTTTCATGTAACTGTGATGCCCGCGATCGGTCTGCATTGTGCGTCGGTCCCCGACGGCTGCTGCCTAGCAGGGTGGCCAGGAGCAAGTCCTCGGGGATCGGCGCACCTACATGCAAATGGCATGCAAATGGGGCCATAAATAGATGCAAATGGCCTCCACTGTGCCTTGCATAAATTATGGCCCCATTTGCATGTCACCTTTTGAATATTGGAAATTTGAGCATGGCGCAATGGTACTTGCGCCACCATAAGTTTAATGCTCAACTCTGGCAACTTGCGGTGGTGCAAGTTCCACTGCGCCATGTGCAAGTGCCGTGGCTGGGGGGTGATATTCAAAGGAGTTGCTCAATAGCGCAACTCCTTTGAATATCACCCCGGCCACACCCCTGCGCAATTATTTTGAGCAGCGCAGGGGCTTGCGCCTCAGAATGGTGCAGTTTGAATATCTGGGCCAGAAAGTGTAAGTGCTTATGTTTATTTGGGAGTAACATTCTCTGTGACTGGGACGTGGACAAAACATTACAAACAGCTTAATGGATATTACCAAAAAACAATCCTCGGCCTTAGAAAATGTAATTACTCCTACGGGGGCTTAACCTTACGACCACTGATTAATGTAATTAAGGTTAAATATTTTTCACAACTATTGTATGCCTCAGAAATATGGGATATCAGAGATAAAGTAAAACACAACTCCTGTATACAAGCTTTTGAGAACAGCTCTTGGTGTTGCCCCTTTCTGCCGAGCAGTATACCTAAGAGCAGAACTGGGTCTTATTAATATCAATGGAAATTATGATATAAGGAAAAATAATTATTGGTTACACCTAAAAAGACTCACAAGAGAGACTCCCCAGGGAATGCTTACTGGAAAAACAACTCTGGATACATTACGGTTGTGCTCCTAGAAATAGGTTAAAAGAAATTCATTACAACCTGGGTAGATATGATTTGAGCTTTTCTGAGCATTATGTAAACAAAAATATATAACCATAAGCATGAAATATAAAACATATACTAAACAAACATAAACAACTACTGTTGCACACTGCAGTTGAAAAAATTGCTACATTGAAATACTCTAAATGGTATGCTGATAACACCTATTTCTTTGGGTATAACTATTAGCTTGATGTGTTAGTTGACTCACTTCTATGAAAGACTTTTTTAAAGGCTAAATTAGAGCTTTTTGAGAGTAACATCTTGAATGCTAGATACAATAGTTATACAATAACTGATGAAAAATGTAACTGTCAGCAGCGGGGTAAAGAAGACTTAAATCACGTACTCTACGGCATTGCACATGGTACAGCAGACCAGGACTGGCAGCATAGCCTAGCGGTTGGAGTAACGAGCTGTGAAAGTGCTTGGTATATCCAGCAGACCTGGGTTTGATTCCCACAACCCCCATTTGCATACTGTGTGACTCTGAGCAAGTCACTTAACCTCCCCAGTGCTCCCAGGTTGCCCCTGAAATCAGGCACTTGTGTGCCTAGTGGGCCTTACCCAGTAACCAAAGAATAAAAAAAAGACATAGAAGTTTTTGGCTAGGGCCTTTCTTAAGTGCAGGAAATAGTGAAAACTTAACACAACTTACAGTAATATTGATGCACACAGAGCACGAGTAGACCATACAGAGGATAGCTACCTATCTGAGTATAATTGTGAAAATTCAGAAATCATAGGTAGCAAGGTCATAGGGTTTTATACATCTTAATCTTACCTAGATTTAAAGTAGGCGTTAATGTACTCAGTAAAGAGAACACACCCTCTGAGCAATATCTCAGTGAGGCGATTCTCTTCAAATGTACATGGGTGGATGATACATTGGCAACAGAGTATGATAAGTGAAGTATCAGGGTAACATTGTATTTATTTGACAGCCCATTGTTTGTATGTCTAGTTTGCATGTATTTACTGTATCTTTCTTAAATTGTTATGACAAATGTTCTCTAAAGGCATATGAATGGATGGCACATAATTAAGGAATTACTATATGCTAAGTGCAATTTCAATACTGTATTTATTGGGTAGTTCTGCAGTGTATGTATTCTGTTTTGTATGTACAGTATATTTATTGTCAAAATAATGCTTTTTAAATTGTATACTTATGGTTAATACCACTCTCTTTTAAATTGTTATGACTAAAATAGTCAATCAATAAACTTTACTATTACTATTACTACTATATATGTGTGTGTACCATGGGAGTGCAAATACATTTTGAAAACAAAAAGTGTTATCTTGACCAGACATAAGTAAAATAAATGAAGCTGGTCACTGAACATTGCTCAGAAGTTTCTCAGTCATTTCAGCCACACTGAGCATGCTCAGAAATGTATTCTTAGCATGTGAGATGCCATATCTCTTTTGATTGTTATTAGAAAAATTATCAAAAGCTATGTGGCATCCAATCATTATTGATTAGCATCCCTCATGTTGAGCCATTGAACAGAAAGGCAGTTTACATTGTTTTATTTAGTAACATTTTACAATTTCTATCATAAAAAAACGTGAAATCTCATGGTATACATAGGATATCCCATAAGGTAACATAAAATATGAATGTAATTGGGTGTAAAATGTTGGTGTTATTGTTTCCTTGCACAAGTGACTTTGCATCACTGAGCAACTCATGCAAGGGAACACTAACACCAACATTACACACCAAATAGTCATATTTTGAGCTACCTCATGGGATATTTCCTATTTATGCCACATCTGTAAGGATAACAAGAGGCAGATATCAGTGATATATTTTGTCACTATGGACTTAGAGTGAAAATATTGTGATGTACAGCTTCATCTTACGAAGGCACTGGGGAAGGGAGAGCATACATTCTGTAGCACACTTGTTTCTGTCTTTTTTACTGGCAGGTCTGTGTGAGCCTGTCCAAGGAGGGAGCCAAACTGTGTGTCTGCAGAGACAGCCTTGTGGTGACAAAAATTACAATAGTGCAGATAGTGAGGTAAGAAGACTGTAGCTTGTATGAAGATAAAAGCCTTTACTTAAACATGAGTGAAAGCTTTCTTTTGTAATTCTGTATGTGTACTGTTGTTTGACTATGTGTAAATGGTGTATATCTTTGACTATTACTGCTGTACTTGGACAACCAGTGTTTTGTAATAAGTGTGCTGTTTTTCTAAAGACTGGAGTAACTGGCTGTTTGTGACTGCATCTCTGAGGTAAAGATGCTTGAAAAAAAGAGAGCATAACAAAAGGTCTCTGAGAGAGTACAGTATGCCCTGCCAGAAGCAGAGACCCTCACTACAGGGAATCTAAAGGGTAGATGGTGGTGGAAAAGGGTTATTAGAGTAGTAGGGTTTGCATTCTTCCTAAACAGGGAACCTTGACAGTGGTGATGCTGGTCCAGGGGACTGTGGGGTTCTTTGATCATCACAGGCAGATTTGATGGACTTGGAGTCTTCTTCTGTCTTTTCTGTGTTTCATTGTCAGAAGAGAGAGGTGGCCAGTGGTCACCAGAGCAGAATTCATATGGGGTTAGAGAGTAGGAGAGGGACACAGGACAACAGAGAAGTCTGTTGATGGGATCTTAGAGCAGGAGGACCACAAAATACCAGGGAAAGGTGTTGATGGTGTCAAGGAGTGGGATGAGGACTACTAGACAGCAGGAGTATACCACTGTGGGAGGGAAGAAAGTGGTATCCATATAAGAGGGATCTTGGATCATTACTTGTGAGTTTGGACTGATAGAGGGTTAGTATCTCTATGAGGTAATAATTATCCTGGGGAATGGCACTGAATAATGGGGGAGGGGGGCACCAAGTGATAAGGACTTCTTGGATCATGACTGAGGATGTGGCAGCACAGAAGAGGCATTACTGCATAACACCACAAGTACAAGCGATGAAAGAGAAAGTCTGGATATGTTATCATTAACAGTGCTTACAAACATCTAGTTAAGGATAAGCCGATGCAGAATTTGCTGAAATCAACGATTTTGGACACTTGCAAAGCAGGTCAAAGGACTTAATGTCATCACTTACCACTTTTTACAGAGATCACACAATAAGCATGAAGCATGTCCAAGTCATACCTCTCAACCTGATAGGACCAAAATCAAGGACACTCCCCCTAAAAATCAGGGACAAAAAATCAAAATCAGGGCCATCATATTTTACTCAGGGTGGTGCAGTGCCATCACATGACATGCACATCACGCAATGTAGTACTGTACATATGTAAAGTACCTTTAGTTTATGCATCTTAAATGTCTAATTCAGTTGCATATTACCAAATGGTATAAGAAAAACAAATGTTTTTCTGCATGTTTATGCTGTAATTTCTCTTCATTTACATACTTGAAACTAAACACAGGCACTTCTACATACTTGAAACTAAAGTGGAACACAGGCACTTCTAAAGAAACATATATATTTTTTGATCCAGTGTTAAGTTAATTTCCAGGTTTTTTAAGGATCCACTGTTATTACTTTCCAGACTTAAAGGAGAACTGCACTGAATCTGTAAGTCATTTTCCCCAGTAGAAGCTGTTTTTAAAATACTGCTTCAAATTGTGTTATTGCTCTAGCTATCCTGGCTTTTCAGCTACCCTAGTGGGTATTTCTGATTTACATGCTGCTGGTAGAAAACACTTTAGAATGGTATGATGCAGTTTATGTCCCTGTTCTACTCTTCTATTCTTGTCGCAATGCATCTGTGTTCTACTATGAGAGGGACATACACTACATCATACAATTCTAAAACATGCTTAACACCAGAGTGTAAAGCAGAAACACCCACTGAGGTTCCTAAAAGGCCTGTATAGATGGAACAATGTTATATCAATTAAAAGCAGCTCCAATACTTTTCTGACGTGCAAGATAAATTCCAATAATAGTAATCCAAAGAAACCAGCACTGACAAATGATCCAAGATCAAGACAAGATTTATTCTTGTGACAAGTCCTTGTAAATACAAGTCCAGCACACCATGCCTGTTATAGCGGCCATGAGTTCAACCCACTAGCGGCCCCGATACAGATTGGATGACTATAGATGGAACAATAACAGAAATTTAACTAGTACTTAAAAAAAACAGCTTCTATTGGGAAAAATGACTACAAGCTCTGTGCAGTTCTCCTGAACAGAAATATACTGCATTAGAATGCAGAGTGTATGTGTGTGTGTGTGTGTGTCTCTCTGTCTCTCTCTCTTTCTCTCTCTCTCAGTTTCATTCCAGAAACTAAACATGTGGAATGCAGGGGGAGGGGGACGGGGAGGGCTACCTCCTCTAGACTGCTGTTATCTGCTTAGTTTAACCTGTGTTGCTGGCTGATATATCAGTTCAGAAGTCCTAGACTTGCTAATTCTGTTGGTAGCTTAAGGGTTAAACAACACACTAGCATTCAAAAAATCTGTGAGAGAAGCAATTAATTCATGACTGTGGGACATGCAGTCTAAATCCGTGAAGTCCCGGAAAATCTGGGACAGTTGAGAGGTATGGTTCAAGTTGTTGGCAAGTCACATGACCTGCAACAGCCAATCAGCGAAGTTGGAGATTGAGAACTCCTTGCACTGTGCACATTTTGGTGCTATTTCCAGCTCTCTCTCACAGGGGAAGGACCTGTGGTGGTAGTAGCTACTGAAGAAGCTCTTTTTATGTGAAATAGAATGACTTTTGATCAGAAAACATTCTAAATCAATAAAGAACTGTGCATTATGATTGTAGTTAAATAATTCTCACTTCATTAACTGTGGTTTCTGGCAGGCAGGCTAGTAAAGTCATGCTGCAGAGGAAATAAGACAGTGCACAGTGTGAGCATGCGTGGGCAGCTGCAGAATCTGTAGCAGGAGCAAGGCAGAGGGAATTTAGCAGACTGAAAAAAGGTGCAGGAATGATTTTTTTTTATTTTTGAAAAAACCAAAAACAGTTTATTGAATGTTCAGAATGAGCTATACATTTTACACCAGATAAATAATAGAAGAATATCAGACATGATTGCATGAAGTAGCAGGACAGAGACAACCCCCCCGGGGCCAGGGTACATGCAATACAGATTACAGATGTAAAACATACCAAGGTTGTAATGTAGGACTCCACAGCAGTACAGCCCCTTATTGGGTTTACAGTTGGGGGGCCCTTCTCTATTGGAGATCCCTCCCTTGCCCCTCAGTATTCATCCAGCAGAAAAAAGGCAGCAGACCTCTGCAACAGGTCTGCAGGGAGGATTTTTGAAAGATGTATTCACTAATTATTTTTTTGCTGAGTATTGGTGGTGTAGAGGGCACAGAAATCCATATTTTGGCCCCCTGCAGAAGGAGGACACACTGAATTTATGAGACTAGGAAAGGTGCAAAGTGGATATTTGAAAAACATATTAGACAAATATTTATTTTTTGCTGAGCTCTGGGGATGTGCAGGGCAAAGAAAGCCATATTTATTTAATTTTTAACCCCCTTCAGTGGAGCAGGGCAGAGTGAATTTAACCGATGAAGAAAGTTGCAGGGAGGATTTGATGAAGCAGCAAAGCATAGAAATCTATCTTTTTAATTTTTGCCCATGAATTTAGCAGGTGTTGAAAGTTTCAGGGAGGATTTTGAAGTATTTTTTGCCAAAAAAATGGGGAGGGGTGTGTGTGCTGTTGGTAGAGCAGAAAAGCATAGAAATCTATCTTTTTAATTTTTACCCATGTGTGTGTGAGCTTGTCAACCAGTCTGCAAGTGAAAAAAAGTGGACTGCCATGTGAATCACATGGTCTTTGTATGGGGTGTTGTGTGGTCTGTCGGTGGGGAAGGAATGGCCTTGTAATGTTGTTCTTCCTTGTAACCTCACAAGTCATGCAACACTGTGACTTGTGTATGCACCATGTGTGCATGTCACATGGGTCTCTAAGAATCATCAACTATTGTGAGTCATAGAAATATAGAAACACCAAATTTGATGGCAGATATGGAGCACTTCATCCACCCAGTCTGACCATTTTTCTATACCTACAGTATCACCACAGACCCTACTTGATCTCTGGCTCTTTTTGCCACCCTCCTTCTTTCATAGAAACATAGAAACATAGACTTCGATGGCAGATAAGGACCGCTTGGCCCACCTAGTCTGCCCATTTTCCTACCAACTGGATAAGCTGCAGATCTTAGTTTACCAACAACCTATTTCTTCCTACCCCCACAAGAATTGCCTTATGTCTGTCCCATGCATTCTTGAATTCTCCCACAGTTATAGACCCCACAACCTCCTTAGGAAGGCTGATCCATGAGTCCACCACCCTGTGAAAAAAATACTTCCTCACATTGCCCCTGAGCCGTCCCCCCTCTATCTTCAAATTGTGTCCCCTTGTTCTTGCACATCTCTTTTTCTGAAAGATGCTACCCTCTTGGACTTTGGTGATTCCACTGAGATACTTAAAAGTTTCTATCATGTCCCTTCTTTCCTCAAGGGTATACATATTAAGCTCCTTTAGTCTCTTCTCATACGGTTTCTCTTGCAGACCATGCACCATTTTAGTTGCCCTCCTCTGGATTGCTTCCATCCTGTCTATGTTCTTGCGGAGATGGGGTCTTCAGAACTGGACACAGTACTCCAGATGGGATCTCACCAACTGTCTGTACAAAGGGATAACAACTTCCAGTTTTCTGCTGGTGATGCCTCTCCTTGGACATCCCAGTGTCCCCCCAGCCCTCCTTGCTGCCTTCTCACATTGTTTTCCAACCTTAAGGTCATCTGATATGAGCACCCCCAGGTCCCTTTCCATTTTTGTTGTTGTTGCTACCTCCTCCCATTATGTACTCTTCCCCTGGGTTTTTGTTTCCCAGGTGCATTATTTTGCACTTCTTTGCATTGAATCCAAGCTGTCATACTTCTGACCATTCCTCCAACCTTGCCAAGTCCCTTCGCATCCTTTCCACGCCTCCTTGTGTATCAATCCTGTTGCAGATCTTTGTGTCATCTGTAAGGAGGCATACTTTTCCTTTCAGTCCCTCTGCAATGTCACTTATAAAGACATTAAAAAGGACCGGCCTCAGTACTGAACCCTGTGGTACCCCACTAGTAGCCCCCCTTTCAACAGAGTGGACTTTGTTTACTATTACCTTCTGTGTCCTATTGTCTATCCAGTGTTTTACTCAGGCTACCATCCTGGAACCCACTCCCAGGCTGGCTAATTTGTTTATTAATCTTTTGTGTGGGACTGTGTCAAACGCCTTGCTAAAGTCTAGGTATGCCATGTCCACAGCCCTTCCCTGGTCTACTACTTTGGTCACCCAGTCAAAGAAATGTATTAGATTCGTCTGACATGATCTACCCGCTGTGAACCCATGCTGCCTTGGGTCCTGTGCCCCACTGGCCTCTAGGTACTCAACAATTCTTTCCTTCAGAAGTGATTTCATCACTTTCCCTACCACAGAGGTCAAACTGACAGGTCTGTAGTTTCCTGCCTCTGTCTTGCTCCCACTTTGTGAAGGGGAATCATATCTGCCCTCCTCCAGTCCTCAGGTACCACACCATCCTCCCATGATTTGTTAAAAGGATAGTCAGTGGTGTTACTAGTTCTCCCTTTAATTCTTTTAGAATTCTGGGGTGAATCCCATCAGGCCTCATTGCTTTGTCTACCTTCAGTTTTAGGAGTTCTTTCAGAACCCTTTCTTCTGTGAAAGTACTGGGATTGACCCCCCCTATCCAGAGTGCTTCTGTTAATTGGATTAGGTACCTCCCCCTCCTCCTCTTTTGTGAGTACTGAGCAGAAGTATTTGTTAGGTATCCCTGCTTTTTCACTGTCCCTCTCTGCCCATCCACGGTCCATTCTGTTCAGCCTCACTATCCCTCCCTTTGTCTTTCTACACTCCCTAATGTACCTATAAAAGGTTTTATTCCCCTTCTTAACCGAGTTGGCTATCTTTTCCTCAGTTTGGGCTTTTGCTATTCTGACTACCTTCCCTGCTTCCTTCTGCCTTAACCGGTACAGTTCTCTATCCTGCTCCTTCTGTGTTTCCTTATACTTCCTAAATGCTAACTTTTTCTCCCTAACCTTCCCCCCACCCCACCTCTTTTGAGAACCATAGTGGCTTTTTCTTTCATTTTGATTTATTTGCTTCACACAAAGGCTTGTTGCCTCTGTGATGGCAGTTTTGATGTTTCCCCATTGTTTCTCCTCCCCTCCTACTTGCCTGTTTGCTAGTGCTTTTCTAAGGCACTCTCCTATCTTGCCAAAGTCAGCCCTCCTGAAGTCCAGTACCCTCACTTTTGTGTAGCTTGACTCTGCAGCTGAGTTTATCATGAACCACACTGTTTGGTGGTCACTTGTTCCCAGATGGCTACCCAATTCTAGATCTGAGATCCTCTCACTGTCCCCATTTGAGAGTATGAGGTCTAAGATTGCTCCCTCCCGAGTGGGTCCCAACACTAGCTGTCTGAGGCATGCCCCTTGTAGGGCATCGAGAATGGCCCTGCTCTTTGCTGTGGCTGCAGCAAAAGTGTTCCAGTTAACATCTGGCATATTCAGGTCCTCCATCAACAGTATCTCCCCTTTCTCTTCTATCCTAAAGATGCCTTCTATCATATCCTTGTCCATTCCTTCCCCCTGAGATGGGAGTCTGTATACAACCCATGTGTGGATTGTGGTGCCATTTCCAGTCTCTAAGATAACCCACAGTACCTCCTCTCCTCCCTGTCTACTCTTTTGTTCTGTTGCTTTTATCCCTTCCCTTACATAAAGAGCTACTCCTCCCCCTCTTCTACCCTCCCTGTCTCTCCTGTAGGTTGTGTACTCTGGTATGTTAACATCTCGGTCATGGTTCTCTATATACCATGTTTCTGTGATTGCCATGATATCCAGGCATCCCTCATCCATCAAGGCCACCAGTTCAGGGAGCTTGTTGCCCAGACTATGGGCGTTGGTACTCATTACCCTCCATTTCTTGATGGCCTTACCCCTTTTTGCTCCATCCCTGTCCTTATTGCCTTTGTCGTTTTCTCCATTTACCTCTGCCCTTCTCCCTATTGAGTCTCTATCTTAGTGTTTACCTCACTTACTACTCTGATTTTTTGGGGGGGGGGTTAGGATTTCCCTGCTTCTTTCCAGTGCCTCCCCCCTTGGCTAGTTTAAATGCTTGCCAATGAAGCATTTAAACTTATCACCTAGGATCCTGGTTCCCCTCCAGGACAGATGCAAACCATCGTGCCAGTATAGGCCTGCATCACTCCAGGTGGGCCCCCAGTCCCCAATGAAGCCAAACCCCTAAGCTCTGCACCAGTTTTTCAACCACTGATTGAATCTCATGGTGTGGCGCACCCTAGCCTCACCCATGCCATAGACAGGCAGCACCTCTGAGAAGGTTACCATGATTGCTACTTGTCTAAGGTCCCTCCCCAACTCCACAAACTCTTCCTGCACTGCTCCAATCCCTTTCCCAGCCAGGTCTTTGGTACCTAGGTGGACAATGATATCCAGTTCCATTCCCCGTGCAGCTGCTTCCGCGATCCTGAGGATTTGCTCCCTGTCTCTCCAAGCCATGGCGCCAGGCAGGCACCTTACCTCCCTCTCCCCCTTCCTCCCCCAGTTCTACCCTCCTAACAATGGAGACCACCACCAGGAGTTGTTTCCTTCCCCTGTAGGGTCTCATGCCACCCTCCTGTGGGTCTCCTTTGTGGAGGATCCCAGGATCCTCCTTGGTTTCCACTGTGGGTGCCTCCATAGAGGAACCACACTTTGCCAGAATGGGATATGAATTGTGGAGAGGTTCCACCACCCTCACCCTCCCTGAGCCCACTGTGGTCCAACTGCTCCTCTTTCCTGGCAACCTCTGAGGCAAAGGCAGTGGCCCTGGTGGTCCCTGGGTGGGAGAGGAGGTCCCCAAATCCTGGCCAACTCAGCCTGGAGATGAGCAACCTCCTCCCTTAGCCCAGAGAGGTGCCTGCAGATGGGACAACACCGCATCCTTCAGAACGTCTCCTGGAAGACTGCTTCTCCACAGGCACTGCACTGCACCATTCCCATCATGTCTTATTTCTGGCCCCTTAACTGCTGCTTTAAATACTTACACTCTTTCCTCTGTTTATTTATTTATTTTTATTTATTTTATTTTTTTTTTCTCCCTACTTACTGCCTCTGTGCCCTTTAAGCTCCCGATTTTCCTGTTCTGAGACAAGAAGTTCCTATATTTCTCAGTAGTCTCCTTTCTTGCTTAGAGTCAGACCTCCAGCAGCTAGGAGGGGATGGAGAGCTACTCCTTTCCTTCTAGGATGGTGAGTATTTTGTGGCTCTGTGATCACTCACTTCCTGCTCCCAAACAGGAAGTTCCTGTTGTCAGTAAAATCCTGTGCCTATAAAAGTAGGACTGGCTAGGGGTGGAGGGAAGGGAAGGAGGACAATATAGTCCCAGCAGAGAAAGTATAGTTATAACAGCAGATCCTTCCTCTTGCTGTTCTTTGCCTGTTCTCTGCCAGAAGCTATTTAGGGCAGTTTTTAAATCTGAAACACCTGGCTTCCTTCTAGCTAAGCCACTACCTCTAATTTACAGCTCTTTCTACTCCTAGTTAATTGCACAGATATCAATTCTCTTCAGTCAACTCAGACAAACACACTAATTATTTTTTTTTTTACCCTAAATTGAAGGTCTCAGTAGTAGAGTTCTAGTTCTTTATTCCCAGTAGAGAAGTATAGTTATAACAGCAGCTCCTTCCTCTTGCTGTTCTCTGCCTGCCTGCTTTCAACAAAGATTCACTTATGCTATCCCATGTATTTTTATCATTGTTAATGTCTGGCAGTGACTGCATTGTGTGATCATCTGTTGTGCACGTGCCTTCATTGTGTTTAGATAATGTGAGAGAAAAACAGAAGTAGATAGGGATGTAGGGGGTTGAAAGCAGCAGATGACCCACCATGCAAGCTCCACCATACATGTTCTGCATACAGTGGAGGTGAAGAAGGAGATGATCATGATGGAACAGAGACTAAGAACCAAATAAATCATGGTGGCATTTGTCCCAAGAATGCCATTGGTTCCACTCGCACTGCAGTGCAAGCAGCCTTTCCTGCCAGTCATCCAGTGCATCTAGTGACAAAACCATCCTGTGCAGTCCAGAAGCTCACCAGTTTCTCCATCTTCTTCAAGTGTTTCCAGTACCTCTACTTAGATAGAAGTGTTTCATCCAGAAATGCAAAGTTTATTAACTGAAAGAAATCATCTTGCACTCATTGACCAATTCCACACACTCCCTTCACCCCTCCTGGCCCTGTCACTAGCAGCTTCTGAAAACGGCATAAGGGAAGAGAGTCAAGCAACAAGACTAAACCATTTCTATCTGTGTCTCTCCTCGCAATCTTGCCCTAGTTCAACCTCCTTGTATTCTATCTAGCCATTTTCTAACTGCAGAGCTATGTCCCACCAAGTTTTTGCCAAAGATATTTGTGCTATCGTATCTATCTAGTTCAAGACTGTTAGCATTGTATTCCATCTAGTTCATACCTGTTAGCATTCCTCCTTTTCAGTACATCTGTATAGTCTGCTCACTTTATTGAAAGTAATCAAATTGTATATCTATATTGTGTACCAAGTCTCTGTATACTATCCTCATGTTCCCCTACCCCCCAGATCACACCAGGAGATGAGCAACTTGTTGCTCAGCATGCCTTCCTGGTGAAACATTTCAATAAATAAATAAAAAAGATAAGTTCAACATCTTAATTCATGTTTTTTGACACTTAAATAAAAATAATAAATAGTAATAGACTGGGACCTTCAATCCAAACACTTCACTTTTGATTTATAATGAATTCTAAGAAAATTACTTTAAATTCTTTTAATAGTATGGATCCTTCATATTTTTTCACAGTCTAAAGTACAGAATAAGGTTCTGATAAGAATGACTTCTTGCACTTGACACCAAGAAGTGTTAAGTTTTATTTAAAATGTCAAACCATTGTGTAAGCTACTCATTAGAGGGGAATCAAAAACTGGACACTAAACTGGAAAACATATCAGTGCATTTTTAAAACATAAGCAGCAAAACAAGTACTATTGTAAATTATTCTGCATAGTAAAACATTTCTCTTGTTTTGGATAACATGAGTTACTTAATCTTCCATAGGTGTAAACTGTCTTTTAAACACTGCTGAGTGTACACTCATTTAATCATATTAGGCCCCATGCACTACTGGGCCTAGTATGCACGGTCAGGGCACATACCAGGCCACACAACTATGCGTCATTTGCCCTGCACCACTGTATATATGGGACCAGGTTGCATGACCCCCAGATGGCCCAATATACACCTGTGTAGGTCTGCACACGAGGCAGGGACAGCTAGGGGGCTGGATCATGGACTTCCAATCGGAAGTCCTGACTGAACGCACTGTGGATCCGTTTCTCCATGTCCCCTAAAGCCCACCTTTATTTTTGTTGTTACTGAAAACTGTGCCCCGCAGCCATCATCCTTAACCCCCCCTCACCCTCTGTGGCATGGGGGGGGGGACCCATGGCTGCAGGGAATTATGTAGTTGTCTGGATGCCATTCCAGGGTGTGCACCCATTACAGCAGCCCTCTGGCTGGTATAATAGAAAGCCCCCCCGACACTGGCCTGGCAGAGGGTATCTTGCATTTTGCATGCTGTGCTCCACTGGCCCAATGCAGGAACATGCACAGCAACCCCCTTGCATGGGCTGGCCATGCAGCTGCATGGAAGCCAGTGTGGATGGCCCCAGGCATGGGTGTGCACCAGACACCCTGTATTTGCGCATCCACAGGTGTCCATTGGACACCTGGGGTGTTTGTATCCTGACCCAATGCACCACATATCATGGTGTATAGGTCCGGGGCCATTTGTGCATTGTGCCCATTAAGGTTAAAGTACTCTTATATCACCACAAGTGGAACAGATGGTCATTCTCTTTCTCAGTTTCACCTGCACATGGATTTAAGCTGTTCATCATCTTTCCCTCTAACTTTAATATAGTCTGCTCTTCTTACTATTCTCTCTTTGGCTCTGGTAGCCTGGTGCAAAGGCTCTGAAGCTAGATAAAGTTAATGCCTCTTAACATCCTTTGGCTGTTTCTTGATCTCCATTCAAAGGTTCGAGACTTATTACATATTCGTTAACATTATTGCATCCTTCCAAGAAGTTTATGACTGTGAACTGAAACTTCTGAATTAGTTTCCAACAGATGTATCACTCTTGGACAAGCAATATACATTCAACAAATAACTCTTTGCAAACTGTATCTAAATGACATATCTAGATGTATATGTGGTACCTATTGTGATGTTTCCCATGTTAAACATATTTGTTACACCTGTGTTTAACATATTTGGTAAAATTGACTGGAACCCTTACTTCCTTGCTGCCAACAGTCCCTGCATGTGAAACATAAGATTATTTTATTCGATATTCACCATGTAATTCTGCAAATTCAGAAACCCAGTACGGATGAAAATGTGCCCATTTTACTCAGCTCACCTCCTGATCAAGCAAGCAAACAAACAAATAAACATACATACAACATATAAATTATTATATTATATTATACTCTGACTATACAGTATTTCTATGTATCTCATCATATTATATCAGATCATATTATCTTCTCATATATCATATATATAGCAAGAGTGGGATAGCAATGGCAAGATATCTTGGCAAGTGACATCAGGTATAGCAGTACATCAAAAATATATTGTTACTGTTGTCACAATGGATATTTTTAGGTTTACTGTCTTCACAGTGGAACACTGAACCAATCAGAGAGCAGCTATCACAATACTTTTGACATCACAATGCCTAGTGCAGCACTGCAGGCAGCTTTTAAAATCAAAGCAGAAGGGCAACATCTTCAAACAAACTGCAGCTTTACAAGCTATAACTTGTAAACTGCTGTTGTATATATCAAATACACAACAGCCTGAATCAGATTGGCAATTTATCATTACTTGTGCGTGGGCAGGATCATCATAACTTACTTGTGGCTCTGAGTTATGATCATTCCTCCTCACACTTGAAGATAAACTGTATATTTTGAGTCAGCCCATTTTATATCCCCTATACATCACATTGAAATATATTCTCCTATATCACATCATATCATATTACATCAAACCATGTTATCTTCTCATATGTCATGTTATATCAGAATGTATTATCTTCTCATACATCATACAATATTTTATCAGATTATATTATTTTTTCAATACCATCTTCCCCTGCAGTCACCCCAGAAATATATCATATGATCAGGGATCTACCCTGTTCAGGCAATTCCACCATCATTTGGTCAACATAGGGTGTTTCCTTTCTGGTTTTCTTCCAAAGTCCCTCACTCTGCCCCTTGGTGTGAGCAGTGCCTCACGGGCTTTGCATGCACATGGTGCTCCTGCAACAAGAGCAGTCTCCCTTGCCCCACTGCAGGGGTCGCAGTGCCATAGGAACCCACCGCCTACTCTCACAGACTGAGGTACACTATGTGACAGTGCTGAATAAGACCGTCCAATTTGTTATGCAGACAGAGTTAAAAGCAAGGATATATTTTTCTCCTCTCCTATTCTGCACTTGTCTATCTTGCCTGTCTGATTGTGCTATCAAATTTTCTTGCACCACATAGGAACTGGCCACTCCAATGGTCCCACAATTTCCCCCATTATCTCCCTTCCTGTACTTGCTATTTTTTTCTTTCTCCCCTTGCTTATCTGTGGTTAAAAATATATGTGAATTTTTATGTAAAACTGGGATTCCTTGTTTGCAAATGTATGCAGTTATCTTGTTGAAATAATTAGTGATAGTTACTTAGGTTTGTTAGAAAAGTCAGTAGTTTGGAACACAGAAGGTTGACCTAGAGAAACCTTTTGACCTTTCACAAGCTTGTTAACAGGATTGCCAGCAGGGAGTCAGCCCTAGGACAGGATGTTTTAATTGGTTGAACCTGTCATAAAGGATAATGTACTCTTCAAGCTGGTTACAGGATGTTCAGTGAAAAAAGTCTTGTTGTATTTGTGAAAAAAAGGAGATGAAACTTACAAGAACAGAATGTAGAAATTAAACTGCCAGGAAAGGACATCTTATAGAAAGAGAGCAATATTTTGTTGAGAGAGGGAGAGACTAAGAGTTAAAATGGAAAGAGACTCTCAGATGGATTATTTCTTTACATAGAAACATATAACATAGACTCTACCAGCAGATAAGGACCTGATGACTCACCTAATCTGCTCTATTTTCCCTACCTGTAGTGTCACTGCAGATCCTAGTTGGTCTCTGGTCTCCCCTCCCCACACCACTAAGATCCCTCTGTGTCTATCCCATGCATTCTTGAACCCTGTCACTGTTTCTGCTCCCACCACCTCCCCTGGTAGGCTGTTCCATGTGTCCACCACTCTTTAAGTGAAAAAGTACTTCCTCACATTTCCTCTGAGCGCCCCCCATTCTAACTTCATAGCTTGACTCCTTGTCCTTGAGTATCTTTTTCTGTGGAAAATGTTTCCCTCCTGTACCTTGTTTTTGCCTGTGAGGTATTTGAATGTCTCTATCATATTTCCCCTTTTCCTCCTCTCCTTCCTGGGAGTACATGTTAAGTTCCTTGAGCCTTACCCCGTAGGGCTTTTGATGTAGGCCATGCACCATTTTGGTTGCCCTCCTTTGTACTGCCTCCACCCTCTCCATGTCTTTATGGAGGTGGGGCCTCCAGAACTGTACACAGTATTTGAAGTGCAGCCAAACCAGTGATCTGTATAGAGGTATTATTACCTCCCTCCTTCTGCTGGTGATTCCCCTTCCTGTGCAACCCAACATCCTTCCAACCTTCCCCACTGCTTTGTCATGCTGCTTTGCTACCTTCAGGTCATCAGAAATGATCACCCCCAGGTCCGTTTTCTGCTTTGTAACTGTTAATACCTCTATTCCCAGTTGGTATGTTGCACCCGGGTTCTTATGCCCCAAGTGCATTATTTTGCACTTCTTTGTGTTAAAACCCAGCTGCCAAGCCCTGGACCATTTTTCCAACTTTTCTAGATCACTTCTCATTTTTTCCACTCTTCTCTACTCTGTTGCAGAGTTTTGTGTCATCTGCTAACATGCATACTTTCGCTTTCATTAACTGGTCAAGTCTCTCAGTCAGTCAGACCACTAATATTCTTTGTTGTACCACTAAGCACAAGGAAAAGCCTCAGATTATATCTTAGCTCCCCCACACACACACAGTCAAGAAGTGTCTACTCACTTCATTCCACAGCAGCAGCACTAATGTTTGCAATTCTTAGGATGAAGCATGAAAGAGAGGAAAGCAGAGGAAAAGGATGTAGGAGTGACAATTTCAGAGATTCTGAAATGTGTGACACAGTGCAACAAGGTAGTGGTGAAGGCAAACAGAATACTGGGTTGCATAAGAAGGAGAATTAGCAGTAGAAACCTTCTCCTGTACAGATCAGTTGAGTAAGTTGTGACTGACTTGCAGGCATACTCTCGGTCTTTACTCTGCACCTTTTAGGATCTGCAGCCTTCCTCCTAGTCCTAACTCCCAGTTTAATGTCCCCATAGCTCTGCTGCATGTTCCCAGATTCCATGAGAGCAGACAGACTGTGTAATCACTTTTTAGGTTGTCTTGCTTGCGCAGTGCAAGCAACATTTTGTGACAGCTTGCTGCAGTAGCAGGTTGTGGAGGTGTGGCCGTGTTGTGGCCAATGGTGCCACTGCTTTCTTGGGCTGATCTGTGTGGCATCAATGAATGAGCATGTTGTCTAAGACAGCAGCTCAGAAGCATGCCACCAATTTGAAAGATTTTCACCGCTGCAATGAGGGAGCACCCCGTCATTGCAGGGCATGGCTTGCCTGGTGTAACATTTCAATAAACATGGTGGCAGCTGTCGCTGTCCACCTCTCACAGTCCTGTGAAAGCCAACATCGGGGGTGCCCAATCACCCTGTTGGCATGCCCCTTCCCTAGTTCATTTGCCAATGGGGGAGCCCAATCCCCATTGGTCTAATGTCCCCCTTGTGAATTTCTGTGCCAAGGGGGATGCCCAATCCCCCTCAGCATCATGCCCCCCCAAACATAGACACACTTTTTTGCCAATGGGGGGGCGTGATCCCCATTGGCTTCAGTCCCCCTCCCCAAAAAACACAGGTGGCACACTGGGAGCACACCCCAGTGTGCCCAAATCAAACCTGGAAAAAAAAAACCTTCCTGTGATATTTTTTTTTTTTTGTTACCTGTAAAAGAGAAAAGGGTCCCTTGTGGTCACGATGCCCCCCTGCCCCAACCTGCACCCACCTTCTGCACACCCCACCTTCCTGCACCCCCATCACCCCATACGTGCCTCCAGAGCCTGGCGTGATGATCTTTAGTGGAGCGGGAATACGTCTGCACTCTTCAAAGCCGACCCCGAACTGAAGAAAATCATGGTAAGCTGTATAATGGCATCAATGTGGGGGGGTCAACTTAGGTGGATATCTCGGCTATTTTTGTGACTTTTGGTTCCAAATTTTCAACATGGAGTTCTTGGGACCCCACCTCATGAACTCACTCACTATCATTTCGGTATTTGGTACTGAAATGTGATTTCGCGGTCACTGTGCGGAATCACCTTTTGGGACCAATTAATGAAACGACAGTGTCACTGTTCATGAGGTGGGCTCCCAAAAAGCCTATGTTGCAAATTTGGTGAACAAATTCCAAAAAAATGACTGTGTTACAAGCATGCATTGCGCAGTTCCCACGCACGCTCGTAACTTTGAGAATTTTTTATATTTTTACTCCAGATTTTCAGCATTGCCATTTTTCCACACCCCCTTATGAACAGTACAGCTGTCATTTTTCACATCCTGCCCAAAACGTGTTTTTGCAATCTGGCGCACAATGGCGAAGTCGCTGTGAGAAATCAATATTCAGGACAGATCAAGAAAATCACAGTGATACTGCTCATGAGCAGAGGTCTCAAAATGCCTATGCTGAAAATTTGGTGAAAGAATTCCACAAAATGACTGTGTTACGAGCATGCATTGCACGGTTTCCACGCACACTCATAATTTCAAGAATTTTTAATATTTTCACTCCACATTTTCAACATTGCCATTTCTTTACACCTCCTTATGAATGGTATAGCTTTAATTTTTCACATCTTGCCCAAAATGTGTTTTCGCACATCTGATGCAGAATGGCACAGTCACTGTGGGGAATCAACGTTTGGGACAGATTAACAAAATCACAGTGCCACTGTTCACGAGTGGAGGTCCTAAATGCTTTCATGAGGCAGGGTCACAAAAAGCCCATGTTGAAAATTTGGAGTGCAAATACCAACAAATACCCAGGGCATTAGGGTTTCTAATTGTAATGTCCCACCCTGTAGAGACTGACAGGTATTAGGGATGTGACTTTGGATTGTCGGCTGTAATGCTCACACCATTCCACCCCTGCCTCCACCCTGCAGCCAGTGACAGGCATCAAGGTGTGCCTTGGACTCTTTGTCCCCGAGGTTCACCCCATTCTCCTATACTACACCCATCTCAATGTATTTCCTTATGGAATGGAGTGAGCATAAGGCCAGAAGACCCCAAGGCACAACGCGACACTTGTCAGAGTCTTCAGGGTAGGGTGAGGCAAAATGGCATGAGCGTTATGGTCGATGACACAAAGGCACACCTCAATGCCTGTCAGTCTCTGTAGGGTGGGTTGGGGTTGGCATCAGTTCCATACTTCACTGCCATTCCTATTATTCATCTCTCTAACTCCTGCACTACGAATGCCAATGCCAGCAAGACAACATTTGGCAGTGACAAATGCTTGTTTGCTTATGCTCTGCCAGATGCTATGCCTTAGCTCAGAGGATAGTATGCTTGGACAACACAACAAGAATAAGTGCGGGGTGACCTGCTCCATCAATATTTCATTTTTGTCTGCCCTGTATTTGGGCTTTCTTTTCCTATATTTAATGCCATTCTTAGCTGTCTGCCTGCTCTCATATACTGTATCTTTCACTCTTCGTGGCCTGTCTGTTGAGCATAAATACCAGCCCTAGACTTGTGGGCAGTAATAACACATGACATCACCAGTAGAGGATAGTGCAGTATGCTAATGAGGTCATGCATATGCATGCAGTGTCCAGCACTCACCTGCCTCCAGTTGATAGGTGTATACAGCACATGAATATCCTGGTGGGTGCCTGGTTCTGCATCCCAAGGACAGAGTGATGTGTTATGGTAGGGTACATTAATGTGTGGGAAATTACACTTCTTGAATATTGCCAGTTAAGAGGGTCCAGCACAAGGCCAATAAGCTGATTAAAATAGTATCTTATATTAATATATTTCTAAAATAGTATTTTATATTAATTATATTAATATATAGCTAATAAGTGGCTTATGAGACTATAGCAATAAGCAAAGAGTGGGCATACCAAATTATTCTGAAATTAATATAATTTGGATTTCCTTCTCTTGGTAGTGGTACTTACTATTTGTTTATTTTCTTCTGACAAATTCAGATTTGAAGTTGGAAGATACTAGTGGGTCTTCAATTTCGAACAAACATGCCCTTTTCTGGTTATCCAGGGCATGAATGTAAAAACTGAATCTTTGTCCCTCACAGTTCCCTTATAGGTTGGGTTTATTCTGGAGCTAAAATCACAATCCCCAGCTTGCAATGGCATGGTCTTGCTGTGGAATTGGCTGTGATATCACAAGCAGGGCATTACAACTTCAGCACCAGAAAAAGCCTCAGTTGTAGATGGACTGTAAGGGATCATGTTTTCATATATATACCCTAAGTATTATAAAATTATTTGGACATTTACTACTTTATAATTTACTTACTATATTTTGAGACCGGTATGCTATTAATCCTTCACAGATGTTCAGGATGGAGGAAGTTCAGGTAGTGGGATTCAGGCAAATCACGTTACAGTTCATGGGTCACTTCCTTCAATCCCTGATTGTAAGTACAAACATGGCCACCACCTTTACTCAGTAAAAAATCTTCAACTAGGCCACAAAAGTCCTATAAATTAAAAAAAGGCAAAATTAATTAAATGTTATTTGCTACTTTAAGTCCCTCCTTGCACATATGCACAAATTTTAAAACATGACGTACCACTCATAGTTATAATTTCTAATATATCTTTGCTAACCATGAAATACAGTACCTCCCATATTACTAGGTAAATCTATGAATATATATATATATATATATATATATATATATATATATATACACATCTTTTTGTATATGGTGCGTGCATGTGTGGGGAACCATCTACAGTGGAACTGCAAATTTGAAATTCCCGTATTCCATTTTAAGCATTCCGTCAAGTAAATGTGGGGAAAGAAGGAGAAAAAAGACAGGATGAAGAAAGAGAGGAAATAACATAAAGAAAAGAGAATGGGTGGGGAATCACATGGAAATGGCAAAGGAAGTGGGGAGAATGAAGGGTTAAGGGTTAATTAAAAATATATATATATATTTCACTGAGTATAATATTTGACCTAGGGATGACACAGAAATATAGTAATTGATGGCAAATAAGGACTGCTAGGCCCACCTAGTCTGCCCATTTTGCCTGCCTGCATCAGCGGCCGCTGACCCTGCTTGGTCACTGGCTTTCACCCCACTTTCCCGCCTCTAGGTTCCCCTTATGCCTGTCCCATGCATGTTTGAATCCCCTCACTGTGCTAGCTCCCACCACCTCCTGGAGTAGTCTATTCCATGAATATACAACCCTTTCTGCGAAGAAAAACTTCCTCACATTCTCCTTTATCCTGCCCCCTCTAATCTCATATAATGCCCACTCATCCTTGTACATCTCCTATACTGAAAGATGTCATCCATCTAGACTTTGTTCAAACCCTTAAAATACTTGAAGGTTTCAATCATATCTTCCTGCTCCTGTCTTTCCTCCAGTGTATACATATTGAGGTATTTCAGTCTCTCCTCATATGTCTTCTTGTACAAGCCCCTTACCATCTTAGTTGCCCTTCTCTGGACTGCCTCCATCCTGTCCAGGTCTTTGTGAAGATGTGGCCTCCAGAACTGAACTCCATACTCCAGATGAGGCCTCACCATTGTTTTGTACAGTGGCATCACCACCTCCCTTCTTCTGCTAGTAATACCCCTTCCTATGCACCCCAACATTCCACTGGCCTTCCCCACAGCCTTGTTAAATTGTTTGGTCACCTTTAGATGATTATCCCTAAATCCTTTCTTCCCTGGTGACTGTTAGCAACTCCCCTCAACCTTTAAATCTCTGCAGGGTTACTGCACCCCAGCTGCACGATTTGCACTTCTTTGCATTGAATTTTAATTGCCATCTTTTGGACCAACTTTCCAGCTTACCTAGATCCCACCTAATTCTTTCAACTCCCTCTGGTGTGTCTACCCTGTTGCAGATCTTGGTGTCATCTGCAAATAGGCAAACCTTCCTCTCAAGCCCTTCTGAAATGTCACTAATGAAGGCATTAAAAAGGACTGGCCCCAGAACTGATCCTTGAGGCACCCCACTGGATACCCCCTTTCTTTGGATTTTATCCCATTTATCACCACCCTCTGCTTTCTGTCTCTCAACCAATTTCTAACCCAATTCTCCACTTTGTGGCACATCCTTAGGCTACCCAACTTGTTTACCAGTCTTCTATGTGGAATGGTGTCGAAGGCTTTAATGAAACTGAGGTAGGCAATATCCACCACTCCCCCCTAAGCCACCTCCTTCATCACCCAGTCAAAAATGTTTATCAGGTTTGTTTGACATGACCTTCCTACTGTGGATCCATGCTGACTTGGATCATGTGCTCCACTGGATTCCAAGTGTTTCACAATCCTTTCCTTAAGCAGCTCTTCCATAATCTTGGCCGCTACTGAGGTGAGGCTGACCTGCCTATAGTTACCTGCTTCCACTGTTATGAATAGGGACCACATGTGCCCACCTCCAGTCCTCAGGAACCACCCCGTATTGAGCGACTGCCAGTGGTGCTGCTAGCTCCTTCTGAAGTTCCTTTAGTATCCTGGGGTGTGTACCGTCTGGTCCCATCGCTTTGTCCACCCTTAGTTTTGTGAGTTCCTCTAGGACTCACTCTTCTGTAAATGGACTGGTGTTTACCTCCCTCCTTCCAATGTTTCCGTTTTCCACTTGGGGTCACT
This sequence comes from Neoceratodus forsteri, assembly GCA_016271365.2. Classification (NCBI taxonomy): domain Eukaryota; kingdom Metazoa; phylum Chordata; order Ceratodontiformes; family Ceratodontidae; genus Neoceratodus; species Neoceratodus forsteri. The sequence goes on from CM057452.1 coordinate 431,141,781, forward strand.
ATCCCTCACCCTCCTCAGTGAATACCAAGCAGAAGTATTCATTCAGTATGGATGCTTTATCTAGGTCCCACTCCACACACACCCCTTCCTCCAGTCTTACAATTCCTACTGCTGGCCTTCCTTCTTTCACTAATGTACCTATAGAAAGTCTTGTCCCCTTTCTTTATCATCTGTGCAAATTCTTTCTCTGTTTTTGCCTTCACTCTCCTTACTGCCTTTCCTGTTTCCTTCTGCCTCTCTAGGTACACCGCCCTATCCTCATCCCTCTGTGACTCCTTGTATTTTCTGAAACCCACCTTTTTGTTCTTAACTTTCTCTGTCACCTCCGAGAACCATAGCAGTTTGCTCCTTCTTTTTCCCTTCTTTCTCAGCCTAATGCACTGAATTGTCACCTCTACTATGACTCCTTTTAGGTGTGCCCACTGCTCTTCAACCACCCCTCCTATCTCCTTGCTTGCCAGGGCTTCTTTGATCCCTCTCCCCATCCTTGCAAAATCCACTCTCCTGAAATCCAGGACTCTTGCCTTTGTGTGGCTCACCTGTGATCCTGTTTCTGTCTTAAACCACACCATATGGTGGTCAATGGACCCTAGGTGGCCATCTGCCTGGACTTCTGCAATCTTGTCCCCATTGGTCAGTACAAGGTCCAGAATTCCCTTGTCTCTGGTGGGCTCCTTCACCAACTGCCTGAGTCCTGCCCCCTGCAAGGCTTCTGAGATGTCTTGACTTCTGGCTGAGGTTGCCGCCGGGATGGTCCAGTCCATGTCTGGCATGTTAAAATTGCCCAGCAGCAGTACCTCCCCCTTAGCTGCTATTCAGTGTATTTCCTCCACAGTTGCCCTATCTGGCAAGGCAACTTTATTGTATGGCACCCATTTCTGGGGGCTCTGGGCGCCTCACAGAACAAAAAAATAATAACAAAATAGACCAAATATAAAATATAACATTATAACAAACAATTTAAAATACAATAAAACTACTAAATCTGAGACAGTAGCATCTCAAGGGACTAGACAAAAGGCTATAATTCAGGAATCATTAAATTCCTTGAATGCCAGGCCAAAGAGGTGTGCCCTCAAGCGCCCTCTCCCCCCTGTGCTGGAGGCCTGTAGACCACTCCTGTGCAAATTGCCATGCCATTGCCCCACTCAAGACCTCCCCCTGTCTTCTCTGAACCTCTGTTACTTTAATACCTTCCATTACCTAAGGACACACACACACACACACACACATACATATACCCTTTTTACCCTCCCTATCCCATCTGAATAGAGTATACCCTGGTATGTTCACCTCCCGGTCATGGATTCCAATGTACCATGTCTCTGTGATTGCCACTACATCCAGGTTTGTCTCTGACATCAAGGCCGTCAGGTCTGGGATTTCATTTCCCAGACTGCGTGCATTTGTATACATGGCTGTCCATGTTATGCTGCCTGCCCCCTTGTAATTCTGCTATTGCCTTCTTGTTCCCTCTTTCCTAATTGGGTTGATTTATTTTGCTGCCTCTCTTTCCTGTATAATCAGGCCTTCCAGACTTTGATTTATAATCCTATCTGATGCCCGACTTCTGTGCCTTAATTTATGTCCCTGGTTATATATTTAGTTTTTGGTATTTATTTCTGAGTAAATTATTTATACATTTTATAATAATGAGTTATAGTGTAGTATATTTATTATTAGGTTTATTATATTTTGTTGGTGTTATTTTGCATATACAATCATATTATTGGTGTTATTTTGTATGTGATTTTAATTTGTTCGGCACCCAGAGCCTCTGGGATGGGTGTCTTTTAAATAAAATTTGCCTTGCCTTGACTCTTTCTCTATCATACCCCCTTCATTGAGCTCAGGAATATTTGTTAACTGCTTTTCCTCTCGATCCTCCCTGCTAGCTTCTCTAACCTGTAGGGGTGGGCTACTTGAGTATCCCTGCTCCCAACTGCTCCCCCCTTGTCTAGTTTAAATACTTGTCAAGGAAGCATTTAAACTGCTCATTGAGGACTGCAGTCTCCTCCCTGGATGGATGTAGGCCGTCCCCCTTGTAGAGGCCCACATCGCTCCAGGTGGGTCCCCAGTCCCTAATGAAGTCAAACCCTTTTCTTTGCACCAGCCCTTCAACCAAGTGTTGAACTGTCTGAAGCAGAGATTCCCAGCCCCCTCTGCCATGGACTGGCAGCACCTCCGAGAATGTTATAGATTCTGCTACCTCCCCAAGGCACCTATTCAGTTCCCTGAAGTCCCCATGCACCTGTTCTGTCCTCAGCTCTTCCCTGGCTAGGTCATTTGTCCCAAGGTGGACAATGACCTCCAGCCCCCCTCTCCTTGCTATGGCTGTGGCAATCCTCTGGATTCGCCCCCTTCCTTCCAATCTGTGCCTCCTGGAAGGTACTTGACCTCCCTCTCCACCCTGCTACCTGTGCCTAGGTCCATTCCCTGGACTATTCAGTCCCCCATGAGGAGTAGCTTCCTCTTCTTTTGGGGTCCTCTACCTCCCAGCCCTGGGTCTCCCTCCTGGAGGATACGCTCATCCTCACTGTTCACAACCTCAGGTTCCCTTTTCGGGCTTGCCGACTTCTCCAGGACAGCATAGGAGTTTTTGAGGTGGACCAGATGGGGGATGTGCCTCTGATCCCCCCTCTCTCAACCTCCCTGAGCCCACCGTAGTCCAGCCAGCTCTCTGCCCGGACATCTATTGCGGTAGTGACTGCAGACATGGTGGCCTCCTGGAGGGGGCAGAGGCTGCCAGTACTTCAGCCAGCGCGGCCCAGAGACTGGCGACCTCTGCCCTTAGCCCAGAGAGGTGTTTGCATATGGGGCAGCACCGCAGTACTCAGAACATTCTCCTGAATACTGCTGGCCTGCACCCACTGCACCACTCCATGCATCTTCCTCCTCTGTTCTGCCAATGTCCCCTCCTTCAATCCTATAAAATCCTTCTGCTGCTATAGATTTTTTTTCTGTGACTCCCTGCTGTACATAGGTTACTAACCTTACTACCTCTGTTAACTGTCCTCTAAGAAGTTGCTCCCCCTCATACAAGAAACAATTAATTTTTTTGTTTACTTTTCCCCTTGTATTTCTCCACTTCCCATGCTTGTGCTTCTGTATCCTAGAAGTTAGTCAATCCTGCCCTGCTGCCACTTTGAGTGCTTTAGTGGTATTGGCTGATTTTGGCACTGACGTCTGCTAGTGCTCCTTTATAGGCTTGTTGATCTGAGGATGGGTGGGATGGGGGAGGGTGGCAGGGTTTCTCCTCGGTTGCCACCGCCGCTCCCAGCATCAGTCAGTCCAGCCTGAAAGGAACCCTGCAATCTATCTAACTGGCATCCTGCACATGAACAGTAATCAGCAAATAACAATAAAAACCCTGGAAGCCTGTTCCGTTAAATCCCACAAGGGCTCCTGCAACAGTGAAATCACAGTAATGTTACCACTCAGCACTGTACCTCCAATGCTGCTGTGGTCTGTGGGCTCTTATGCCAGTGCTGGAATCTGTTGGGACTATTGGGGGTGAACTTTTAAAATAAATCATTAAAAATAATTAAAATTGCAATTACAGCAGTACTGCTGAATGCTTTGTATACAAACAAGGTGCATTTTCGAAATTTGAGGTGTTGAAGGCCAGCTGGCGGGTGGGGTGGGGTGGGGGTTGGACACCACACAAGATGCTCTCCCTGATGGGAAAGAGATAGTTTTTGGATCCATTGCTGTAGTGTAACCTGGGTGACAACAGATGCTGGTACAGCATGGACTCCAGAAGTGTGTAAACATCAACAGGGCCGCTGTGGCATGCCTCCAATGCATGCATCCCCCCCTTACATCAGCATCTGGGGAGAAAACAAATTGAAATGCCCCAGCTCAGGATGACTGACAAGTATTCCCACACTACACGCTGCTGATTGCCCATTACTGGTTGCTCCAGATGGACTCCCTCCTCCCAAAGGCCCTGACATGGGGAGGTAAGCCATGGGGCAGTAGGGTAAGTAGCAGAGATGGCTAACAATGTGGTTAAAAGGGTGTCCACATGATGGAATCAGTGCTTGAGAGAAGGGGTTATAAATTGTAAACTATAAAAACAAACTTGAAATTATTTTATTTCTGTATATTGATCTACCCCAGAAATCGTGAACTCATTTCATAATCACAATATGAAACTCTAGGTGTGCGTTGTTGTGGGATAATTGCTCTCCTTGGGTGGATGAAGGCATTTGACATCACAACACACTGGAGGGGAGCTGTTATGCAAGTGATAATATGCGACAGGGCATGTAGTTGTGCTTTGATATATGCATGCCGTATGTGTCTTGTGAGGCATAAGGCAAAGCTGAGTGGCATTAACCACCTGAGAAGTGCATATATCAATGACCACACACACTGAATTATGTTATCACACTTATAAAATGGATGTGAAATGAATATATATGTGGAAACACATGAAAAAGGTGCTGATGTGTGGTTGTTGGGAAATACTGCATGGTCATGTGAGGTGTTTGCACCAATTGTAAAGTAGTATTTTTTTACCTATTTTATAATCCACAATGATACACACCCTGTAGTGTTGTGTCTTTATTATAAAGAATGGAATGATTTATAATTGAAGTTATTTTTGAATGAAGTGCAATTGAGTTCTGCTGACATCAACTGAAATGTTGATGCTGATTGTAACAAGACTCTCTCTTTAAAGGGCTGTTGCCTTGTTGCTTGACTGTTTTAGGGTTGTAGATGACTGGATGAGGGCCAGTGAGGAGATGAATGTTGAAACCCCACACTGAGTAAGGAGATGAAAACCAGGACACCACTGAGCAGGGAAATGATGGCTTGAACCCTTGCTGAGCAGAGAGTGTAAGGATCAGAGCCCTGCTGGCTGGGGGATGTGAGAATTAGAACCTATCTGAACAGGGGATGTAAGCTGGTGGCAGACTTCTTCCCCCCCACTGATCCCACAAACAGTCAACATTAGTCAGGTTACCACAGAAATGACAGTTTGACCAGATCCATGTGCCTGCATTGCCATTGGTGCTTTGATGTGATACTCCATTTAGAGTACCAGTTGCTTATTTAAGGGTCATCAGAGTGTTTTGTCATTAAAGTGCATCTTGCCAGCCCATGTCTTGTCAAGATGACGTTTGTAGCAAATTGCTTTTGCCAGGGATCACTGCACCACAATTTTCTTTCACTGCAAATTTTCAGATCTTGCTTTTATCCTTTCAGTAGTTTGCAGTTTGACTTCTGGTTAGGTAGCTGACCAGTAGCTGTTTCTTCAGGTGAAGTATGACGTCTACTGCTGCTGTTTTTTTCAAATGCCCCGTATTTTAAAAAGTAGTGGTTGAAAGAGCTTTCCTGCCTTGGGGGGGGGGTCATGATGAAAGAATTTCTGGGAGGGGGCACGCAATAAAAGTTAATCAAGTAAAGACATAAATTTACACTTTTATGCCGTTTCATTGCACAAAATACAATGTCTGGATGGGAATTGGGGGGAGGGGGAGCATGTGTCTCCCCAGACTCAAGAGGCATGATAGCCCTGCTTTCAGTTTCCAGGTACCCGTTGCAGATTTTCTTGTCAGTCTATTAAAGATGTGAATTGTTGTGTGCAGGTTTAGGGCAAAAAGACGACCAGTAGTCTCGCAAGTTCTTTCCCCAACAATTATGTGGGAATACCCTTATACTATAATTTTGTCTTCAGATCATTTAAGTTTAGTGAAACGTAAATCTTTTATATATATATATTTTTTTTTGCCCGGATTTTTTCCCCTTTTTTCACCCATCTCCGTACCTCGGCCGCATGTGTGGAGGCATGTGCACACCGTGTCTCAAGGTGCCCTCCCACTACTTGCTGCCCCATCCTGCCTACACTGACCATCAGACCTCCACCCAATGACGGCGGAACTACGGGGGGGGGGGGTGACAGTCACCCTGGAAGAGGAGAGCTGCCTTCTGGCTGCTCAATACTGCTCCCCCCCCCGTGCTGGCTCCCTGATGACCCAGGTCCATCCCTGAACCCAAGTCGCCAGCATGACATGAGGTAAGGTGTACAGTGCCTCAGCCCTCTATGCCACCAGGCCAGCTGGAGTGAAATGTAAATCTTGAAGGAAGACTTGCTGGAGAAAGCTATTTCCCATCCTCGTGTTCTTTGGCCGTCTTTTGAAATGTCAGACTCTTTGGAGTATTTGCACAGAAAGTGTTCCCCAAACCTATATTAAATAGACTTACTCTGGAAATCAGTTTTGCCCATTTTCTTCTCAAGCATCATGGTACTAAGGGTACTGAATCGCTACAGTCAGAGACTGCAGGTTGTCATGTTTTATTAGGTGTGTGCATGCCTTGAATAGTTATTTCCAAATACAACAATTATTTAGATACCTCAATATTTTCCAAACACTGACTTGTTTTATTGTTTGTGACACAGGTGTTCAAGAATAAATATTACATAAAAAAAATGTTTTAAAGAAATGCTCACTGTCCCCAGATGGCCAGAGCTAGTCTCGTAACCTCCTCCTCATTCCAGTGATTTCTCATCAAACTCCACCTTGTCCATGGCCCCAGACTTAAAAATTAAAGCAGAACCTTCAGAATGTTTTGATTTATGTGTGTAATCTTAGTGCAGTGTTTCACAAAGGAGGCCACCATGGCCACATGCAGCCACCAGTACAATTTTGTGAGATCAGAGAGCTCTTTAGAGCCTCAATTGCAAAGGTAATGGAATGGACGATTTATTATCTTTATACAGACAAGGAAGATACGTTTCAAGTAAAAATACACCAGGGACCTTCATTTAATGTATACTGTGTTAAAAGAAATATGTTCTGTCAGAGGACTTGATGATGTATATCAGGGGGTTTGGGGGAACAATATAAAGAGTGAGACCACCAGTAAGTTCTGATGGCCACATTTGGAGGCCCTTTGAGGCCAACAGAAATCAGGACTTGAGAACCACTATGACCTAATGTGTCCTTCACTTTGCTATTAGAATGTTTTTCTAAATTTGCCTACTAGTTCTATAATCCTGGGGATCTCCATGTTTGCATTTTTTATTGCTCTTCTTTATCCAACAATGCCTCCTATCACGTGTCAGTGATGCATTTGTGACCATTGATTAGGTAAGTGCTGGTTTACTGTCAAGTTTACAGCAGTAGAGTTGTGATTTTAAGTAATTCTCCTTATCCAGTGAGCAGTAATAAAGGTTACATTTACAAAATGACAAACACCTGAGGGTTTCTGAGTGGGCTGTTCTGTAAAGAAACAGCTAGAGTCTTCACTAATTATAGCATTGATAGCCTCGGTGATTTGTGTACTTTTTATTGCTGTGTGTAGTTTGATAAAAATCAAAGTTTTAAAAATAAACCATTTACTCTTGCTGGGTAGACCTAGACACATACACAGAAAACAAAAATATTGGATTTGAAAGAGTTATTTAGTTGAGGCCAGAATAACAGTCTCCTAACAGAAAGTTGCTGCTGCAGCAGCTATAGGCAGGAGGCATTGTAGGAAAAGAAGAGCAATACAAAATTCAAACACTAAGATGCCCAGGGACCACAACATTAACAGGAACATTTAGAAAAAACGTCTAACAACAAACAAAGAGAAAGACTCACTAGGACTACACACACACACACAAATCAAAACATACTACATCTTTTTTTTTTTTGCAAATCTTGACTGTAATCTGCCTTTAAAATTTGCTCTGCAGGTCTTGTCATGCTGGTGTGTGGCACTGGGCCAGGAGATGACAGCATAATTTCAATGACAGCTCCTACCTGGGCCAGACCCATCAGTCCCTCCAAATACTTGTATAGTATGTTAGCCCTCCCTGACCAAGATCCATGAATTTTGTTTGGGGGGTAGTTGTACTGAAATCTAGCTAACTAGTCAATTCCACCTCCTACAGGGCACCCACTCCATAGCAGATTGTAAATGTTAATTGAGACGGTGGCACAGTTGCATCATAGTGATACTAGGCAGACTGGGTCAAACAAACAAAGCCCTTGGATATAACATGTTAAACCCACAATGCCTCACAATTAGATCAGAGAGTACATTGACAGCCAACTGGCTAAGAATGCACCAAGAGCTACAATACTGAAGTAAACTGAAGAATCATGGGACATATAAGCTTTGAGCATGACGTGATTGCCCCTGTGAATCAGAGCAAAGATGTTGTGATACATCTCAACCCCTTTTATGAGTAAGCCAATAGGGGGCTGAGCAGGCACTGGTATTTTGCTCTGGCCTTAGATGGATGGACAGCATTAAAAGCCCCTGAATGGAGATAAAAGTCATACCAGCAAACTGTGTAATTGTGATAGGCAACTGCCTGAAAAGAAAAACTAAGTTCCCGTATGGGGCCAAAGATGAGTGATTTCAGGGGTGAGGTGTTTTCAGAGCTGTCATCACAGAAAGAAAACCCTTATATTTTACAGACAAGAGAGAAGTGCGGAGGAACACAGGCTTGACCACCACAGAGGGCAGAAAATTCATTGCGTTGAAGAGGCTGCTGTTCAGCTCCTTCCTGCACAAATCATAGAAACATAGAAAGCTGCAGCAAAAGTTGAAAGCCTTGTGGTCTATCCAGTCTGTCCTGTGAGGTTGTACATGCCCCTTTCAGGGGATCATGACCAAGCTCACCCCCTCTCCCCCGATCCCTTGACCACCCCTTTGTGTTTATTACACTCCCTCTTAAAGCTGTCCACCCCTTTTGCATTAATCAGTACTTGGGTAGCTTGTTCCCCCCCTCCACCACCCTCTCTGTGAAGTAGTACTTCCTCATGTTCCTTCTGAACTTTCCCCTCTCCCCACCAGTTTCTTACTATTTCCCTTGGTATTTATACTGACGCTGATCATAAGCAGCCCTCAGGAACCCACATGGAGTAGCTTGTTCCCACCCTCCACCACCCTCTTTGTGAAGTAGTACTTCCTCAGGTTCTTTATGAACATCCTCCTCTTCACACCAGTTTCTTACTATTTCCCTTTGTAGTTATATTGATGCTGGTCACGAGCAGCCCTCTGGAATCCACTTTGTTAATGCCCTGCATACATTTAAAGATTTCAGTCCTGCCCCCTCTTGCTCTTCTGACCTCCGATAAGTACATGTTGAGGCTCACCAGTCTTTATTCATGTCCTCCTCTGCTACCTTGCCTCTGCACTGTCTTTAGCTTGTTGATGTAATTTTTCAGGTGCAAGTTCCAGAACTGTACACAGTACTGCTGGTGCGGTCATACCAGAGCCCTCCCCAATATTTTGCAATTCAAGCAGGCTCTCAGGTCTAATATTGCCCTTAACTCAGGCTGTCGCTGCTTTGACCTGACCTGAATAACAATTACTCCTCTACCTCCACATTGCTCACATACTAACTCTCTCCTCCCCCCCCACTGGTGTACCCTATGGCAGCAGTCATTCATGACATGATAGAGTGTGTGACCTAAGGTTGCTGAAACAAATCTAACTTCTGCTCGCTGTCAACCTACCAAGACCACACTGGTCTCTATACAACTGTAGCTATCCTTAGGTATTTTACTGTACCATTTTTCCCGCTACTTATCCTGCTGACTAGTTGTTTGCACTATTTGCGAATACTCTGTATTATGCAATTACCTGAACCTTACTAATCTGTTTAATACCTCATTTCCTCCATGTAATGCTGATAATCTGTAGGACCAGTGACAAGGCTCCACTTGAGCTGACTAAAACTGTACTTGTCTCCAGTATTGTCTCCAAATGACGTGGAACCTTTGCAAATGAGCAATTTGTGCTCAAAGGTTGTTACTGAATCTTACAGTAAATAAATAAATCTTCTATTTCATGATGGTACTTGCACATATTATATTATACTCTACCTGGGCCACACCCTGCACATACATCACTTTACTATATTCCTGGGGCTTTCACATATTTCCTCCACCACTAGTGTGCATCCAATTCTATTACTGCTGCTATATGCTGGATAAATCATATCCAGCTGATTATGGGGCCTATTTGCCAATCCCATGAGTCCATTTGTTCCAGGTTTACCCCCTGAACTATAAGGGCATAATTACATGTTGCACAATTACTGGGTCTTTCCCCAGTGCTGTGGCCAAATTTCCCCCATTCACTAAAACTTCCACCAGCAGCTTAATCTGGTTTCAGTTTCAGTTGATTACCATCTGTCCCAGGTCGCCCCTGAAAAAAGGAACTTCTAGTCTCAGTGGGCTTACCCGGTCAACAACATTCAATAAATATATAAATAAATAAACCCTACAAAACCCTAACCTCCCTTGCAGTTTTGTCCCTGGAGCCTTGGTGCTCCCAAAACCATTTGTGTGGTGGCACACTTCTCAGGTGGGGCAAGCATTTACCTGAGGGCAAGGTGTGCCAGTACATCTCAATGTGCTTAGAAGGACAACAATTTTGGAAAGCATATCAGCATATGACATCACTACAAAGTGCATAAAGCGTGGTTGGCCTAGCCATGCAAGCCTCCCTTTGACACTACACTGATAGACCTAGTGACCCAAAAAACAGACTCCCATATCTAGCCCCTCACACAAGAGCTTACCAGTCTCAGTCCTTGCCAGGCCCCCTCCTACTTGATGCCTATTCATTCAGCAACCTGTCAGGGGTTTCAATTCAAACTGCCCAGGACTTTACACAGTGAGCATTCTATTAAGCAAGGTAAGCTTACAGTTTACTCCAAACACAGACTTCTCCCATTTCTTTCTCTCGCTACCACTATCGGAAGTGAACATGCAAGGGGTCTGGTGACCTCCTTTGAGGGGTGGTCCACTACTGTCCCAATTGTGCCATTCGAGGCTGATGTCTCCCCTCCTCTCAAGGCAAGTCTCTGGGACCTCCGTCTTTCCACCTGCTCCAGGTGTTCTTCTCTGGAGATGAGGTACAAGGGGACCAGTGCCACCTGATCTCAGGGACCCTGCCACTATCCCTGGGACCATAGGCTCATAAGGCCCAGTTGTAGCAGAGATGCTGGACTGCTCTTCTCTTTTCCTAGCCCTAAGCTAGCTAAGCCCTGACTGCTCTTATACTTTTCCCTTTTATAATGTATTAGGAGAAGGACAGCACTATGCATATTCGTGCTTTTGTTGCTGCTCTCAGCTATGTCAAACCACTCATAACTGAATATCCGGACATCCTGTCTTCAGGAAATTTCCCCCCAGAGAACTGCCCTTGGGGTCTGGCTTAACCATTCAAGTGCTCTCCGGTAAATGTCTTATAGCCAGCAGAGGAGAAAGCTTAGTGATAGTTACATTAACCCCTACTTTTCTGTTCCCATATCCCTGTTCCTGTCTTTCCCTCATAAAATGTATCTGCCGTATGAATTTATTTTCTGTGTTTCATTGCATTATTGTTAGGGTTGTGCACCAGACTGATTTTAAATTTTTGTGGGGCCTGTGCACAAAAGGGTGGCTTGCCTATCTGCAGCATGTAGGCAACCCTAAGTCTGAATGGTGTGCAGCAGGGTCTCGCAGACCCCTGGTGGCATCCACAACTAGTGCACAAGCCCCTTGCACACAGATTCCCCCTGGCGCCCATGCAACTACACGTCAGGGGGCTTGCCAGGGGACATGCCCACACTCTGTGCCATTCACTAAGGTGTGAAGTTGGTGCAGAGTGCTGGGTGAGAGGGCACAACATTTGTGAGAGTGGACCCTTCCATAACTGCTATATGCCCGCCTATGGAAACCCACCAGCTGCTGCAGACAGGGAACCCCCTTCACATTGCTGTCCCAGTCCACTGGGCTGATAGGGAGGGCTGGGGGCAGCCATTTGGACACACGCCTGTGATGTTGGAAAATGTGAGTCCCATGCCTTCCTAAGATCCCCTGCACATACACACACAGTAGGGTATCGACTGTGGGGCCCAGGACAGGCATCCTGTAGGATGTCCACCTGTGCCCCACTATCCACCCTTGCACAGCTGCACACCAGGGGGATGGGGCCACAGATAGGCAGTTGGCAATAGTGAATGCCAGCAACTGTACAGCTGTCTGTAGCCAAGTAGCTATACAGGCTGGGTACACACGTATCATGAGTACCTAGCATGCCTTTGGGCATTGGCCCCTGTATTTGTGTCTCTGATATCTGTATTTATATCTGCAACTGTATTTTTTGGCATATCAGTGTTTGAAAAATATTTTATTTTATATTTCAGACTTATTTCTGTTGTTAATGATAACACAAGATCAAAGGTTTGACAGGTTTCAAGAAAATATGAATTCATGCTATGAACAGTAGTAGTCCTAGGCAAGGCCACTGGTTCCAGAATTTGGACTGCCTGTACACCAGTAAAAACAATGAATGTTACAGAATCTGGCACTTTATATCAGATCAATAAATCTACAGAACTTGTATTTTTCTTATAATTGCTTCCTGTACTATTCTCAGTTTGCTTCATTTGACGCTCAACATATTATGCCTTTTCTCAGTCTGATTATTTATTTATTTTTTTTCAAGTGTTTAACCAGGAGTGGCACACTAACCTCAAAGCTTGTATCCAGATGTGACCTGGGTGCACAGGGAAGTTAAGTGACTTGCTTAGGGTCACACAGTATGCAAGTGGGGGACTGTGGGATTCAAACTCAGTTCTCTAGATTTGCAGCTCAGAGCCTTAAACCACTGTGCTATACTGCCTCCCTCCCTATTTATCCACATACTAAAAGAATAACAGTAGAATCCCTCTAAAATTTGAAAACTAGGCTAACAATCAAAAGTAAAGTACCTTTGAAGTCATGAAAATGGCATTTCATTACTTTAATCACCATAAGTAAGTGGCCTTGGTCACAGGTGTTTCACATAAACCTAAGCCAAGGTCTGGTACTACTTTATATAGTCTAACATAAATATAGATATTTAAGAGTGATACTTGTATTTGTAAAAAGTGCAGTATTTCTGTGCATTTGTCCCAAATAGTATTTGTTTTGCTCAGTCCTAATTATTGCACATTGTGTTAGTCCTGTTATTGTTTTATTAACAGTGTGGGTACTGTGGGGAGGGTCAGCTCGGGCAGTGTAGTATTTACCCGGGTAAGTCAAGGGGCTCTCCGGGTGATAGCACTATCCTGAACCCAAGGCTTGAAGGGCTAAAACCATGTTCAAGACAATACCAGTGGACAGATTCGCATACGGGGAATGTGGCATCATAAAGGAACTACAGTGACAATGAAGGTTAATTTATTTATTTATTTTTATTTATTTGTTTTTGTTAACTGGTAGGTGCACTAGCCATAAAATGACTATTTTCAGGCACGACCCGGGAGAGTACAACAAAAAGAGAACAGTTGAACAACAGCAACATGGGTACAATAATACAAATAGAGGAACAGTACAGCAGTGCTACAAAAATACAATGGGTAGAAACAACAAAAAATAATGGCAAGCATTATACAGATAATGGCAGTAAGATATATAATAAGTGCAGAAACCATGGACCCAACCTGTGGAGTGAAAGGGTTAATAAAATTCTTGCTGGTCTCTCTCACCACGCGGGCGCGGGTCAAGATGGCCTTGAACCTCGGCTCCTCAGCCTGGGGTCTCCTTACATTGCCAGGCCACTCGCCCACATACTCAATGCCTCACTTAGTACTGGTGTCATCCTCGACATCTGGAAAATTACCAGGGTTGTCCCCGTCCTGAAGAATGGTGACCCTAAGGACATCAACAATTATCGTCCTATCGCCATACTATCTGCTGCCTGCAAACTACTGGAAAAAGCAGTAGTGTCGCAACTTGTCCACTACTTCCAGGAATACAACGTCCTCTCCCTCTGTCAGCACGGCTTTCAAAAAAACCACAGTACCTCAACGGCACTTGCCAAAGTCACCACCAGAATCAGGACTGCCACCGACCAGGGAAAGTTGACAGGTGCTATATTTATGGACCTATCAAAAGCCTTTGACCGTGTAGACCATCACCTCCTCCTCTCCACTCTCCAATCCCTTGGCCTCTCCGGCCATTCCCTTGACTGGTTCACCAGCTATCTAGGGGACAGGAAGCAGCTTACATGCTTCAACTGTACCCTCTCACTCCTCCTACCCATCTGCAGTGGGGTCCCGCAAGGATCTGTCCTCGGTCCAATACTGTTCTCTCTGTTTATCAACGGTCTGCCCTCTGCTGCCACTGAAGGGCACCTTACCATGTATGAGGATGACCTTGTACAACTAGCCAGCGCCCATGACGTTACCAACATCAATACCCAACTCAACCTAGACTTCTCTCATATCAGAGCATGGCTAGACAGGCACAAACTCGTAGTCAACCTAAAGAAAACACAGACCATGCTATTTGGCACCGCGGTTAAAATCTCCTCCTTCTCAATGGCCCTCAACATTCTTGGCACCTGTAACTCCCCCCTGCCAACAATTGTCTCTGCAAAGTACCTTAGAGTCACCCTCAACCCTCAACTAGACTTCGCAGGGCACATCAGGAATGTATGCAATGCTACCAATGGCAAACTTGGCCTAGCGCACAGGGCCAAGGACTGCCTCACCCCCGCCGCCTGGCTGGCCTAGCCAGGAGATACTACTGCCCACCTCTCCCTGGTCTCATTGCCTTGCCAAGTCCCCATCTCCTGCCCAGCTAAGTGATACCACGACACAACATATGCCGCTTTGCTTCACGGCCCCCGTCTCACACACCGATGTGAGCTTCACTCGCTTGAATGGTTCCCCCCGGAAAAATATCATATCTACTCCATGGGTAATTTCATTGACAACGTCATTCGGACGGCAGCTCCCGCCTCACTCGCCCTCCCCCTGAGACAAGCCTCCCCTGTCTACCATCTTAGGTTCTGCGCATCCCAGGCCCGCCTGATCCCCAAGACCTGCACCTTCACTGGTGATAGGGCACTTACCTCCCATGCACCCAAGCTGTGGAACTTCCTACCGCCACAGGTTTGCGCCTCCCCCCCACTCCACCTTCAAAACCTCCCTTCTGAACTTCCTGAAATCTGCTGCAGCCTGCCTATGTGCTGCCTAACTGCCCAGCTCCACCTCCCAACTTCTTTGGTACCCCAACCTTGCTCTGTCCCACTCGCCTCCCTGGCGCCGCACTCTATTGAAGGTATATGATCTAACTATTGTCTTTCCACCTGAAGTGTGGTCTCTCACCACCCCGTAAGCCCCCGGGCCTGTATTGTATGGTAATCTGTAACATGTGGGTATGAAATTCCATTGCTGTATGTTGGTAATCTGTGGCATGTGTGTATGTTATTCCACTGCTTGTTCTCTTGCCTTATAAATCCCTGATGTTTTTATTCCCAATATTGGAGGCTGTCTCCTTCTGACTGTAATGCTACTATGTAACTGCTCCTCTGTAACTCACCATTGGAGTATGTCTGCTCCTGTTTGTAATTGATGCCTAATGTATTTCTCCTATGTAATTACCTTGTAATTCTCCCGGGTTGCACCTGAAAATAGGCACTTGCTGCCTAGCGTGCTTACCCGGTTACCAAAAGAAAATAAATAAATAAATAAATAAGGTTACATAGAGACAAATGTGAAGAATGTTCAAACATAACAAGAAAGACTGACAGGAGGAAGGTGAGGGGTGGTAATTGGCAAAACAACAGTGGATGGTCAGCAACAAGGTTCGAGAAGGAAGAGAGCTAGTAGTCAAGAAGTTATTAAGCCATTTACTGTAAAAGGCTGAAACAAGTCTCATGATTGTGTAATTATTTATCATAATTACATGGGTGCAGATTTAAATATTGTTTGTGCTGTAAATGCCATTTTATAAATGAAAAAAAATATTTGAGTTATGTGCAACAATGCTCAATAATCGCACTTCTTGGGTTTGTTTGAAGACCCTAGACTGTGCCTCGTGCCTAACAACGCACTTGAGGTGTGCAATTATTACCACATAATTACATGCCATGTGTGTCTTATTGTTACATATGGAACTGTTTTTAGTAGAAAAGACAAAACTTCTTGGAGACAAGATGACAGTTTTTATGTATCACAACGGAATGGCCAGGCCTGACAGTGCCAGCTGGTAAGTTCACTGCAGTGCTGTGTGGCAGACCCAGGATCAATCTCTGATCTTGACTTTCACACCCAGGCCGGGGGTCACAAAACATGATTTGGAGTCACCGTGCTCTGGCCCTGGGGGAGGGTGCTGGCCTTCCCACATGTGGCGTACCTCCTATAATGGCATTAATGTTGTAGGTGGCTACACAATGTCAGGCACCACTCACCCACAGGTTGGTAGCATGGCTGCATGGCCCAGTCAGGGGAGGACATTTACCTGGGAAAAAAGCCTGCCCTACATCATATGACTTTGGGGCTTTCTCACCCACTTCACATCTACTGACACAGGGCACCTTCTCACTCCTCTGAAACTAGATGTGTTTTGCTGGTAGCTGAGAAATTAGGCACTCTCTTGGACGGCCAGGGTCCCACCGCAGAAGATAAATTAATGAGTGCTTGGAGTTGCAGTGGGATCTAGCATAGAAACATAGACTTTGACAGCAGATAAGGACCGCTTGGCCCACCCAGTTGGCCCATTTCCCTACCTATTGGATAAGCTGCAGATCCTAGTTAACCAACAGTCTACTTCCTCTTACCCCCCACTATAATTGCCTTATGTCTGTCCCATGCATTCTTGAATTCCCCCACTGTTTTTGACTCCACGGCCTCCTCAGGAAGGCCGCTCCATGTGTCCACCACCCTTTCTGTGAAAAAATATTTTCTCACATTGATCATGAGCCCCCTCTATCTTCAAACTGTGCAACCTTATTCTTGCACATCTCTTTTTCTGCAAGATGCTTCCATCTTGGACTTTGTTGATTCCGTTGAGGTACTTGAAAGCTTCTATCATGTCCCCCCTCTCCCTCCTTTCCTCTAGGGTATACATATTAAGCTTCTTTAGTCTCTCTTAGTATGGTGTCTGGTGCAGACCCTGCACCATTTTAGTTGCCCTCCTCTGGACTGTCTCCATCCTGTCTGTGTCCTTGCAGAGATGGGGTCTCCAGAACTGCATGCTGTATTCCAGATGGGGTCTCACCAACTCCCAAAAGTGAAACAAATCCAAAATTAGCATGCTCAAACATTTTATGTTGCTTTACACACTAGAATTCACATTTCATCTAAGGGGTGCTGCTGGGTTGTGGCATATAACAAACAATCCAAAAATACCAGCGAACACAACCCCCCCCCATCCCATAGCATATTTAAACTTTCCACTGCAAAATGTAATATTTACTTTAGCAGTGTAAAGTTTAAATATGCTGAGTGTGTGTGTGGTGTTGGGGGCAGCACCCTTAGAAAAATTGTGAATTCTAGTGTGTGAAGCAACATAAAAGGTTTGAGCATGCTCATTTTGGATTTGTTTGAGTTTTGGGAGTTTGTGGTGCTCCTTTTTAACATGCCCCCTTTAAACACCTGTGTAAATTCCTTGATGAGAGCACAGTGTATAAAAGGAGCCAATTAGGCACATTAGCCATAGAGGCACTTGAAAGTTAGAGTCTAAACCAAGGGTCCCTCCTTGACGTTGGTGATTTAGCTTGCTTACACTGGAATTCCAGTCTAAAACTAAGAGGACCCTCTCCTTACATGGAACTAAAAGTAAATATAGCCAGTTTTGGCAGTGGAAAGTTTAAATATGCTATGTTGTGGGGAAGGGGTTGGTGTGAGTTGGTATTTTTGGATTGGGGGTCTCACCAACTGTCTGTACAGAGGGATAGCAACTTCTGGTTTTCTACTGGTGATGCCTCTCCCTATACATCCCAGTATCCCCCCAGCCCTCCTTACTGCCTTCTCACATTTTGCCTGCCTACCTTTAGGTCATCTGATATGACTACCCCAGGTCCCTTTGTTTTTTTATTGTTATTAGTACCTGCCCCCACCCAACACTGTGTACTTTTCCACTGGGATTTTGTTCCCAGGTGCATTACTTTGCACTTCTTTGCATTGAATCTAAGCTGCCATACTTTTGACCATTCCTCCAACCTTGCCAAGTCCGGTCTCATCCTTTCCACCCCCCCTTGTATATCAACCTTGTTGCAGATCTTTGTGTCATCTGCAAAGAGGCATACTTTTCCTTCCAGTCCCTTTGCAATGTCACTTATAAAGAAATTAAAGAGGACCGGTACCAATACTGAACTCTGCAGTACCCCGCTAGTAACCCCCCTTTCTTCAGAATGGGCTCCGTTTACTATTACCCTCTGCATCCTGTTGTCCAGCCAATTTTTTTACCCAGGCTATCACCCTGGGACCCACTCACAGGCTGGCTAACTTGTTTATTAATCTTTTGTGTGGGACTGTGTCAAAAACCTTGCTAAAGTCTAGGTAGGACAACTCCACAGCCCCTCCCTGGTCTACAACTTTGGTCACCCAGTCAAAGAAATCTATTAGATTCATCCGACATGACCTTCCCACTGTGAATCCATGCTGCCTTGGGTCCTGTGCCCTGCTGGCCTCTAGGTACTCAACCCTCCTTCCCTCCCTCCCTTTCTTCCTTCCTTCCTTCCCTTTTCCCTACCACTGAGGTCAAACTAATGGGCCTGTAGTTTCCTGCCTCTGCCGTGCTCCCACTTTTGTGAAGGGGAATCACATCCGCCTTTCTCCAGTCCTCGGGTACCACACCATCCTCCTATGATTTGCTAAAAAGGGTAGTAAGTGGTGTCACTAGTTCTCCCCATAGTTCTTTCAGAATTCTGGAGTGAATCCCGTCAGGCCCCATTGTCTTGTCCACCTTAGTCCCTAGTCCAGAGGGGGTATTGCTAAGATCAGAGGGGATAAGATGGTGTCTGAGGAGGAGGACCATGTAAAAGCATCTATCTTAAATAGATACTTCTGCTCAGTATTTACTGAAGAGAAGGTAGGGCAGGGCCTGCAGCTCAGCACCATGGACACAGGGGGAAGGGAGGTGTGTTGAAACAGAGAAACATAGAATTTGATGGCAGATAAGGACCGCTTGGCCCACCCAGTCTGCCCATTTCCCTACCTACTGGATAAGCTGCAGATCCTAGTTAACCAGCAGCCTACTTCTTCCAACCCCCACCCCCTAGAATGGCCTTATGACTGTCCCATGCATGCTTGAATTCCACCACTGATTTTGACTCCACAACCTCCTCGGGAAGGCCATTCCATGCATCCACAACCCTCTCTGTGAAAAAATACTTCCTTAAATTACCTCTGAGCCGCCCCTCTATCTTCAAATTGTGCCCTCTTGTTCTTGCACACCTCTTTTTTTGAAAGATGCTACCCTCTTGGACTTTGTTGATTCCCTTGAGGTACTTGAACGTTTCTATCATGTCCCCCCTCTCCCTCCTTTCCTCGAGGCTATACATATTAAGCTCCTTTCTTCTCTCTTCATATGTCTTCTGGTGCAGACCCTGTACCATTTTAGTTGCCCTCTCTGGACAGCTTCCATCCTGTCTATGTCTTTGTGGAGATTGGGTCCCAGAACTGCACAACAGTACTCCAGATGGGGTCTCACCAGCTGTCTGTACAGAGGATAATAACTTCCTGTTTTCTACTGGTGATGCCTCTCCTATGCATCCCAGTCCCAGATACTAGTCCCTTCACAAAAGAAAGGGTCCTACAAGGCTTGCCTACAGCACAAGTGGAGAGCAGGAGCAATGGGACCTGATGGCATACATCTCAGGGTACTAAAGGAGCTAAGGGTGGAACTAGCAGAGCCATTATTAGAACTGTTTAGTGAGTCTCTGAGCACAGGAGGTCCTGGAAGACTGGAGAAGGGCTCATGTGATCCCGCCCAAGAGTGGTAGCAGGGAGGAGGCAGGGAACTACAGACCAGCTCCGTCTTACTCCGTAGTGGGCAGATTATGGAGGCACTAAGAAAAGGATAGTGCAACACCTGGAATCCATAGGAGCACAGGATCCACGAAAACATGGGTTTACAACAGGAAGGTCCTGTCAAACTAATCTCATAGATTTCTTTGACTGGGTAACCAGAGTGGTGGACCAAGGGGGAGCAGTTGATGTTGCCTACCTTGACTTCAGCAAAGCTTTTGATACTGTTCCACATAGAAGATTGATTAATAAGCTGGGTAGGCTTGGGGTGGGTCAGACGTTGGTTAACAGGGTGGCAAACTGGTTGACGGACAGAAAACAGAGAATGGTGGTAAACGGTATACAGTCAGAAGAGATGCAAGTCACAAGTGGGGTACCTCAGAGATCAGTCCTGGGGCCAGCCCTCTTCAATATCTTCATCAGTGACATTGCAGATGGACTGGAGGGTAAGGTTTGTCTGTTTGCAGATGACACCAAGATCTGCAACAGAGTAGGTGATCCATATGGAGTGGGCAGAATGAGAAGAGATCTGGATAAACTGGCAAAATGGTCAGAAGAGTGGCAACTGGGGTTTAACGCAAAGAAGTGCAAGATCATGCGCATAGGGAAGAGAAATCCTGAAGCCACCTATAGGCTGGGAGGGGAGTTGCTGGCAGTCACAAGGGAAGAAAGAGACTTGAGCATCATCATCACAGATGACCTGAAATCATCCAAGCAGACCTCTAAAGCAGTAGGTAAGGCTAGGGGATGTTGGGGTGTATTAGTAGGGGTATCACAAGTCGTAAGAGGGAAGTATAATCCCTTTACAAGACACTGGTTAGGCCCCATCTGGAGTATTGCATGTAGTACTGAGGCCACACCTTCACAAGGATATTAATCAAATTGAGGCAGTCCAGAGAAGGGCAACTAAAATGGTGCAGGGACTGCATCAGAAAACATATGAGGACAGATTAACGGAGCTCAATATGTATACCTTGAGAAAAGGAGGGAGAGAGGTGATAAGATCGAAACATTCAAACACCTTAAGGGCATTAACAAGGTGAAAGAGTCTAATATGTTTCAATATAAGAAAAATAGCAGAACAAGAGGACACAGCATGAGATTAGAGGGAGGCTGATTAAGGAGTAATGTGAGAAGTTCTTTTTTACAGAAAGGGTGGTGGATGCATGGAATGGCCTACCTCAGGAAGTAGTGGATATGAATACAGTGCAGGGCTTCAAACAGGCATGGGATAGGCATAAAGGAGCAATAAAGATGAGTGTGAATAGATAGGCCATTGACAGAGCAAAGGTCAATTGGCACATTCATAAAGTAGAAAAGAAATGAGCAGACTGGATGGGCCTTGCGGTCCTTATCTGCCGTCAACTTCTATGTTTCTTTGTTTGAGTTTTAGGAGTTCTTTCAGGACCCTTTCTTCTGTGAATGGACTGGTATCAGCCCCCATATCCAGAGTGCTTTTATTGTTTGGTTTAGGTACTTCCCCCTCCTCTTCTTTTGTGAATACTGAACAAAAGTATTCGTTCAGTATCTCTGACTTTTCACTGTCACCCTCTGCCCGCCCCTCTCCCCTTTATTAAGCCTCACTATCACTCCCTTGATCTTTCTTGGCTCATTAATATGTCTATAACAGGTTATATCCCCCTTCTTAACTGAGTTGGCTATCTTTTCCTTGGTTTGGGCCTTTGCTTTAACTGACAGAGTTCTCTTTCCTGTTCCTTCTGTGATTCCTTACACTTTCTGAATGCTATCTTTTTCTCCCTAACCTTCCCTTCACCTCTTTTGAGAACTATAGTGTTTTTTTACTTTGTTTTGTTTTGTTTATTTCCTTCACACAAAGGCTTGTTGCCTCTGTGATGGCAGTTTTGATTTTGCCCCATTGTTCCTTCACCCCTCCTTCCTGCCCTTTTGCTAGTGCATTTCTTAGGCACTCTCTCATTCTGCCAAAGTCAGCCCTCTGAAAGTCCAATACCCTTGCTTTTGTATGGCTTGACTCTATGGCTGTGTTTATTGTGAACCACTGTCTGGTGGTCACTTGTTCCCAGATGGCTACCCACATCTAAATCCGAGATCCTCTTACCATCCCCGTTTGAGAGTATCTAGTCTAAGGCTGCTTCCTCTCAAGTGGGTTCCAACACTAGCTGCCTGAGGCATGCCCCCTGTAGGGTATCAAGAATGACTCTGCTCTTGGATGTGGCTGCAGCAAATGTGCTTCAGTTAACATCTGATATATTCAGGTCCCCTATCAACAATATCTCCCCTCTATCTGCCATTCTAAGGATGCCTCCTGTCATTTTCTTGCCCATGTCCTCCCCTGTGATGGGGACCTGTATATAACCCCTGTGTGGATTGTGGTGCCATTTCCTGCCTCCAAGGTGACCCACAGTGCCTCCTTTCCTCCCTGTTTACCCTTTAGTTCTGTTGCTTTGATCCCTTCCCTTATGTAGAGAGCTACTCCTCCTCCTCCTCCTCTTTTACCTTCCCTGTCCCTCCTGTAGATTGGGTACACTGGTATGTTGACATCCCAGTTATGGTTCTGTGTAGATACCACATGGCTCTCATCTCCTTGACTGTCAAAAAATTGGTTCTTAGACACTAGCTTGACCAATTGCCTATTTCATACTGTGAATGGCTACATGAACTTTCCTTTTCTCTCCGGACCGAGCAGCTGAGTGACAGTTTCATTCATCGCCTACACATCTTTAATAAGAAAAGGGGCAAACTATTTCCTCTTTATTTGAATTAATTCCTTCTGTGCTTTCTCTGGTTTCCCACCATATACAGTTGTAACATATGATTTCTTCTTATGTATTATTCTTTGGGTTATCTAATTGCTGGGTGATTGTACACACTTCGTATGAGGAGGCGGATAGGGAAGGGGGGGTTCTGGGCTCCCTGTTAAATGTTATGTATCATTGTTTTGTTGATGGATGTCACGTCCTTTAAAATAAAAAAGCTGATTCAATTTCAAAAAATGGTTCTCTGTTTACCAGGTTTCTGTGACTGCCATGATATTCAGGCGTCCCTCTACCATCAAGACCACTAGTTCAGGAAGCTTGTCACCCAGACTATGGGCATTGGTCCTCATCGCCCTCCATTTTTTGATGGACTTACCACTTTTAGCCCCATCCCTGTACTTACTGCCTTTGCCTTTTTCGCCATTTACCCCTGCCCTGCCCCCTATTGACCTCTCTACCTTGGTGTTAACCTCATTAACTACCATGTTTTGTGGGGGGAGGCTGAGAATTCCCTGCTCCTTTTCAGTGCCTCCCCAGTGGCTAGTTTAAAAGCTTGCCAATGAAGCATTTAAACCTATCACCTAGGATCCTGGTTCCCCTCCTGGACAGATGAAATTCCCCAAGACTAGCAAGTGATTACAGAAGGGCAGCTAATGCAGATGACTAGCTGAAGTAAAGAGTTGGAGTTATGTGGAGACAGGGGTGAAAAGAGAATGATTAAAAAATAAGTATTTCAAAAGGATACTGCCATCAGACCAAGTGCAGACCTTTGAGATGCACAAAGATGAAAGGCTGGGGGAACAAACTCAATGTCACTGAAGGAAGAGTCAAGGGAAAGATCAGAAAGAACTACTTCACAGAATGAGTCATGAACACGTGTGGCCTGCTGACACTATCCCACTTGCATCGCAGCAATCCGAGTGCTGGGGTTGCTGTGGTGCAAGTGTGGCAGTGTGGACACTTACCTGAGCACAATAAGTCATTCACTTCTCCTCACCCTGAGCTGCAGTAAAATAGGGGATGCATTCTGGAGTGAGCGGTGTAAGCAGCTGTGTAGACTGGCTGCACTGCTCACTCTGACATGTGAGTGTGGCATTGGGTGCACTGGACATAGGATCAGGGGGGATTGCAGTGATTACAATGTGGATCACTAAAAATACCACCTACAGCTTAAAATCTGGTTCAGTTTCAGTTGTTGGCATCCATCTGTATCCCCCCTCCAGGATGAGGCTGAAAATAGGCAAATATTTGTCCAGTCCTCCTTCCCGGTCAACAAAAACTAACTAAGTGAATAAATAAACAAATCCTATAACAGGAGTTATCCATTAGAAAGCTCTAGACATACAGTGCTATGTATAATAAGCCCACAATTTGACTATTTCAATACTGCTTTTTTTATTGTTAGCCAGTGACTGTACACGTCGATCTCACTGTTGGCAGCAGGTACAATTTCATTTTGAAAAACATAATGCATATATCAAATGCTTAAATGTATAGAAATGCATAGCCCACTCAAAGTTGTGACAATCATTATTAAGGGGGGACGAGGACAGAGCAAGTGCTGGTCAACATGCTGTGAGTACCCCTCTTAGTGCAGCTTGCATAGGTGCTGAAAAGGGTCATATAAACGGAGTTGTGCCTGTAAGAGCGCAGCAGCCATGTAAACATGGCTTTGGAATTTACTCGAAGAATGTGTGAGACCAATCTTACAATTCTAGGAGTAGTCTGCATGGCAGTATAAGCATATGTTATAAAAACTCCACTACCTGCTGTTGATGCCTATAGAACATATTGAACATTTGAATTACCTTGATATAAAACCAAATGTCTAACTGTTTATTTCTGGGTTTGACCTATTGTATAGTTTCTTACTAGTGGGTGCAGGTTTAGTTTAAGTGGTGTAGTTATTAGAAGATGGGGTGAATGCCCCATCAGGGACACCTGGCTTTCATTTCTAGAAAGATACCTGATGAAGAGGCAATAAGCCTCAAATGCTTGTATCCTTAAAGTTCCATTAGCCTAACAGAGGTATCATATTTACTTAACAAAAAGATCCTCATTTGGTTTCTGTCATAGAAACATCTGAAATATTATAAAACTTAGGAGCAAATCTTTATTGGACTGTGATGCTTGCCTGCAGAGTGACACATTTTTGGTCAGGCCTAAGATATAAGTGATCCGATTCTGCCATCATCAGCAGTCCATGAGTCCATGGTACACACCACTTTACTGTCCAACTGCAATGCTATTGGGGTCCCCATAAGGAATTCTTTTTTTTTTTACAAGTCTATTTATCCTCCTTCAGCAGACCACCAGCTTCGTCTGCCAACCCTACCAGTTTCAGGGGTTTTAAGGATCTTATGGCACCATGCACACCCTGGCAGATGCCTTGAGCTGATCCAGAGGCTTCATCCTTGGTGGCCCCCAATTTTTCCTCCATTTTCACCCCAGTGAGTCCTACTTCCTAGACCCTGGAAGTGATGATGCATACACGTGGAGGCACCCATATGCACCACAGCTCCAGTGCCAGTCTCTTCAACCCTCCCTTGGCCTAGCACTGGCAGTCCTTATAGTGACGCAGCCACTCTGGCCTCCACCTCCCTCCCGAGGTAGAGGGCCTCCAGCCGGCAGCCACTGGCATCCTCCCCCCCACTGACTTCAGATGACCCAGCCTCGTTACTGAACCGAGGTCACCGGCATGGCGAGAGGTGTGGCATCCAGTGCCTCAACCCTCTGTGCCACCAGGCCTGCTACCCATAAGGAATTCTTGCTGAAACCATCAGCCACAAAAAAGTTACTTGCTACACAACTGCAGGGCCAGATCAAGGCTTTGGGGGGGCCCGGGGACACTCAAACTCTGGGGGCCCATGTACAACACCCAGCCTTCCACACAAATATATAACCAATTCACTTACATTCACTTCACTTCACTATTTTTTTTGTAACAACAACAAAAAAATAAAGTGTTAAATGATCAATCAATCAGACTAAGCAAGTGTCACAGTCTCAGATCAATGTCCATTATTCGCATTCAGTGTTCAAGTTTTTCTAACTGGGACTCTGTCTCTGGTCCAGACACTAGGCACAACAGAACAAGGCAGCAACAAACACAGAACAGTCCGACACCAGTGTGTACTACTACTGTACCTTGAGAAATCTTAGTTTGATTCACCCCATAGGCTCGCACAGACTGCACATGATAATAATCTAGACCACTGATTCTCAAATGGTGAGGCCCCAGACTTCAAGGGGAGGCTCAGTCAAGTTTGAGAATACGCAGTATTTACTGTAAATTTTAAGTTTTGGATTTTATGTGTGAAGGGATGAAGCAAACTAAATATGTATAGTGGCAGGTGAATTTCTTTACTTATGCACAAACTGGTGACCAGGAAAATCCCACTGAACTAAAACTTGTTTCTGGGTGTGTATGCAAATTGGTCTCTGGGAAAGGCACACTGAGTCAAGGCTTGTTTTTACAGTTGGGGCGGGATATTCAGACTGAGCCAGGCTGTAGCGCAAGCCTGGGCACAGCACAACTTGGCTGTGCAGGGGTGTTGACATGGTGATATTCAAAGGAGCTGTGCCATGGCACAGCATCATTGAATATCACTCCTTGGCCACCCACAGTGCGCATGGCGCAGTGGCACTGCACCAGCGTAAGTGGTCAGAGTGGAGCAGGGGGATATGCTAGTGCAAGTTCCATTGCACTAGGTGCAACAACTGCGATATTCAAAAGTGCACATGCAAATGGGGCCATAATGTATGAAAGGTGCAAATGGGGCCATTTGCATGTCATTATGGCCCCATTTGCATGCAGGTGCGCCGATCCCCGGCGACTTGCGCCTGGCGCCCTGCCAGGCTGCAGCCGTTGGGGACCGACGCCCCCTGCACATCGCGGAAATGTGCCCCAATGCCCAATCACGGGCATGTGTACATGAAGAACACGTCCCTGGTGGTCCAGTGGACCGCTTGCAGCCTCATCGTGGGCATAAGTATGAATATAATCAGTTAACTCTATCCCTGGATGTCCAGTGGACCGCTCGCAGACTGATCACTGGCAGATGTAGCAAACTTAAATGTCCAATATCCCTGGTGGTCCAGTGGACTGCTTGCAGCCTCATCGCAGACATAGGTATGAATATAATCAGTTAACTCTATCCCTGGTGTTCCAGTGGACCACTTGCAGCCTGATTGCGGGCATCTGTAGTGAAAACTATTAGTCCCATATCCCTGGTGGTCCAGTGGTACCCCTCCCCACCCACCCACTGAGCCCCACTGCCCCACTTCCCCCCCCAGTCAGTGGCTGGCGGCAGCTCCCCACCCACTTGTCGCCCGACAAGTATGCCACCCTCTGACTGACACCGTACGGTAGGACTGTACACCCATTGGTCCACAGTGTGAGCCAATGGGCATGCAGCCCATACCGTACTACACAGTCCAGATATGTGAATGTTTTACTAGCCCACAACTTAGTGCAAATTGGCCAGGGCTAGTGCAGCTAACCCTCTACTTGTCTGTCTTGACTAGTGCAGTTTTCTATGGCTATTATTGAAGTTAAAAATGTCCCTGCTTTAGCAGGCTCTAGTCCTTGTGCTAATCTCTCTCAGTGTTGCAGATGGCCTGGTGTGATTAATACTTCATTAAGAGCTGCAGTTATCTGCCAGTTCAAGAAGGGGATCACACAAAAGGCTTGGTGTGAGTAATTATCACTACACTGTCAGAACTTTCAGCTAGTGTCCAGGGTGTGATCAAATGTAGGAGCTCTACATTTTTAGTGTCTGTATCCAACACTTCAGTGAAAAATGCTAAGAGGCATACAGGGTCTGCTCTGCATGTGGTGGGTTTTATCCCAGCCTCAGCATAGCTGCTCCTTCTCCCCTTCACATCTCTCAACTCTGTACTTTTACTACATTTTCCTACATTTTGAGTGTCTGTATGAAAAATTTCAGTGGCAAAATGCTAATAATATACAGGGTCTGCTCTGCTGGTGGTGGGTGTGATGCTATAGGAATTTAACATACTTATTAGAGGGTCCCTAAGATAAATGTAAGAAGCTGATAATTTGTAGACAGCCCCTAGAGTGTGGGATGTTATGGGAAGTTTACTTGGCTTGAGCAATGTGTTTAAGATGGCTGCACAATAAAGATGAGTAAAAACTCATGCTGGTTTCATGATTACTAACAAGCAAAACAGTGGGTTTCTTCCCAGCCTCGCCATTGCTGCTCCCTCTCCCCTCCAAATCTTTCAACTCTGTACTTTCCCTGGACACCACTACAGACCATACTCTGAAATGACTATTCTTAGACCAATAGCTGCCATTACTGACAAGTGTAGGGGTCCTCAGCTCTTCTAAATGGTCCATGCCAGCCAAGGCCATCCATATAGTGCCACCCTTATCGAACCCAGCATGTCCTTTCATCTTAAAAAAAAAGCTTTGGAGCATGTATGGTACAAAACACCTTAATAAAACACATAATTTGAAAGCTAAAATAAGCATTCCTGGGGTGAATAGATCATCCTATATAGAAACAGGGGTAGTATGCCTGTGTATTGTGTTTACCCTGGCCTAATGAAAGGAGAATGTTTTTTAGAAAATATGTTACTGTTGGGGCATAGCATGTTAAAATCAGTACTTTTACAAATAAAAATGTCATAAAGTTTTCTGTTTCCCAAGCCCCTGAGGTATGTGTAGCCCACTCCCCAAAGAAATCCTAGATATGCTCCTGGCTCACTTGACACTGTACGAAAACTTCTAGAACTGCCGGGTTCCACTTGATCACAGGGTGGGAGCTGAGAGCGTGCTGTTCATTGCCCTGTGGGCAGTGGTTAAATTGGAAATGTTTAGATGGTGGAACTGCAAACCCTACATTTGTAGGAGGTGGAATTGTCATCCCTGTGAGGTGGAACTGTCCAATAGTATCCAAGAGAGAAAGGTGTCAGAGGAGTTGGGACTGAGTTCCTGTGAATTCCTGAGCAATTTAACCCCTGGTCTGTGGGTGGTGGTGAGAGCGTAGTGAGGTGCATGATAATGCTGGCTATTGTGTGTGCAGAGCTAGGTCTGCTTGACTGAACATTTGCTGCTGTGTTATCCTCTGGTTCAGAGGGTGTAGAAAGAGAGGAGGCCATGGTACAGAACAATGGTGCGGGAGGGGATGTCACAATGTGTGTAACAGCATTGCAGTTTTTTTTTCTGCTGGGGCCGGAAGCAATGTGGGAGTAGGATAAATGTGCAATAATCTGAATATTTTCTTGCCTTGCATTTTTCCTGTATAAGTAATCAAAATTTACTATTATAATTGTGGGCTAGTGCAACCTTCGACAGGCTAGTGCAATTTTGGAGCAACTTGTCCTGCTGGCTAGTGCAAAAAAAAATGTAAGGTTGACCACTGTGCATGCGCCATATTCACAACGGGCCAGTTTAGCCAATCACATTCATTATTAGGCTACTGGTCTGGTGCCATTACTTACATGCACTGTTGGGGTGGGGGGGAGGTGTCGGAGGAGCATGACCAAGCAGTGGAGATGTGGGAGGAGGAAATCAGCTGGGCCTGGAGCTGTTTGCCTTGGAGCAATGAAAACAGAAACAAATACTGCAGCACGGGTGCATGAATGATCATAGTTTTGGGGGGCCTCTTGGCAGGGGGCCTGGGGCATTTGCCCCCCCTTAATCTGGTCCTGCGCAACTGTGTAGTGTTCATAGTAGACATCGCTCATGCCTTTTTTGGCATTTGTGTGATACAGATTGTTTTTATATGTAACTTTGCCTTGTTCTGCAAAAAATAAATATATAATATAAAAACAAATGACCATACCAAATTCACAAAGAAATGTTTATGTCTCAAACAAAATCATTCTTTTTTTGAAACAACAAATAATTTGTTCTGGTTTTGTTTAATCCCCAAATCATACCTATAGCATCAGTTACAGTTAACTGAAATAAGTAAAAAAAAATTTTTAAATTGTTATAATATTATTAAAGACTGTAGCGTATGTTGTTTTGTGGGTGGTAATGCGGAAGGGGCTAAGGTAATTAAAAGGGATACTATGAAATCCTACTGCATTCTTTCCATCTTCATAAAAAACATCATTTGGGTTTGTTTGACCCACCAGCTATTACCACCTCCTTATTTAATAACACCAGGTAGAGCTTGTCAACATAATTAATCTGTGTGCTACTTACTAACGTAGAAAACCAACATCAAGCCTCTTTACTGCTCACATTACTGTAAACACTTTAATCTTCTTGTGAAAGAAGCTAAAATTGCTTGCAAATTCTTGTGGCTTATACCCCCACAATACCTCCTTTTGGACTTTCACTTCCACCCCTGAGAGCATATTTGCTTTCCTTTAGGAACAAAAATGTTTTGGTTATAAAAATGATTATGTTATAAACACTTCTAGGTATATGCCCACATCTCTACAAACAATAATCATCCAGATGATTAAATCATCCAAATACTTAAATCATGACTTACTGGCTTACATCACTTTGATCAATCAACCTCTCTATCTATCTATCTATCTATCTATCTATCTATCTATCTATCTATCTATCTATCCATCTATCTTTTTCTCTCTGACTGTCTGTCTGTCTGTCTACCTACCTACCTATCTATCTGTTTGTCTGTCTTGTGGCTTTATGATCAGATTTGGTTTATTTCCTTGTGTACCTCAATTACCCATCCCTTATTCTGTCTGTCTGTCTGTCTATGGCAGTGTCAGTGGCTCAGTAGATAGCACACTCGCCTCTGAGGCCGGGAGATCAGAGGGCTGTGGGTTCAGTTCCCACATCTGGCACTTGGGTTAATATCCCAGTACTGACACTGCAGTGCAGCATGAGAGGGGTGCTGCACTTCTGAGGTGCCGTCTTTCAGATGAGACGTTAAACCGAGGTCCCATCTGCCTGGATTGGTGGTAGTTCAGGTGGATGTTAAAGATCCCATGGCACTTATCAAAAAGAGTAGGGGAAGTTTTTATTGAAAAAAACATAACATCACAAGAAGAAGGGTAAACTAAAAAGTAGAAAACAATGCTAAAAAAACAGTTATACAAAGGAAGAGAAAATTGTTTTTTTCTATACAAACATAACAGAAAATATATCTTTAAGAAATAGGAAAATGTTTCCACAAGTCCATCATTTTACATTAGAAAAAAGCTTTCTATCTATCACATGAAGTGCAAGTAAATCATTATGAACAGACTCAATTATTACCAAGTGAGATATCTGTTGTTGTTGTAGAACAAATTTACAACGAGCTTGCCATAAGAAATACTGTAATAAAGCAAAAACACATTTAAAGTACTTTTGTGATAATTCTTCCAAATCCTGTATATTCACCTAAATGAGAGTATTATATGTTACGAATTTAAATGTGGCATCTTCAATATATTGCTGCTTGAGACCAAAAAGCTTTACTATCTGTGCAATCTAGAAAAAATGATGTTGATTTTCTTCAATGTTAATACATTGTGGTCTCAAACAATATCTTTCATCTAGAGGCTTATATTTCATATTCCTCTCACACCTAATCTCCATGAGCTGACATCCAAATAATATCCCAGGTTTTAACTGGAATTCTAAAATCGGTTAGTTTATGCAGGGCAAAAATCATTTTGTGGGTGTACAGTGTGGAAATAAAAGCGTGATTTTTGGACATCATAAACAATATATGCATAAAAGATTTTCTAGTAAGAGAAGTAATTTTTGCAATGGTATCTTCCATTGGTATAATTTCTTAAGGGTAGAAAGTCCGTATTTAGATAAAGAGTCTGAAGAAAGAATTTTTGGAGGGAATAATGACCATTTAAAAAAATATTTGTGCCAAACCGATTGAACCCAAAACTGCCACGGTAATGAAGGCTGTGTCCAAATAAATGGAAAAGAAGAAACCAAAAAATTAGAGTGGAAAAAGATAACGGGATTAATCATTCTCAAACTACCATCTTTCTTTGAAAGGTATGTGTAATCCCTTTTAACTGGGTTAAGTCTGTTACCCCAGAGCATCTGGAAGAAGATGCTATATAACCTAGTTTCCACAGATATAGGGGGAGGAAAAATATGACTTATATATGTGAAAAGGGGCAATAGAAATAGTTTAATAATAGCAACCCTTTTTAGTTTACTAAAAGTCCAACTTTTCCAAAGGTTGACTTTCGATTCATCTATTGCCAACTGATGTTCCCAATTATAAAGGGCCATATCTTCAGCTCCAAACCATACCCCAATATTTTTGAGGTATGTGTGATATAGGTATCTCAAAATATTTGGAAACATGTAAGGGCGTGATGTAAAGGTAAATAAAACTTTCTCCATATTTAGGGATGCCCTGAAAACTCCCAAAAACCAAAATTTCTAACGCCGCTGTAGTGACAAAACATTTGCCAATAATAAAGTGACGCTATCTGCAAAAGCTGTAACTTTCACTCTTTCCAACAAGGGAGAGGGTGAGAGCTATAATCTGATGATCAGAAATGATACATCTAATGACTGGATCCAAGATAAAAGTATATAGCAGAGGGCTTAGAGGACATCCTTGCGAACTCCTCTACTAATTTTAATTTCAGCTCCCATTAAACCATTTACTATTGGTATGGTAACTGCCTGGCTATAATTTGGTTATCCAATTAACAAACGTTTGTGGGATACCATAGTGAACCAAAATAAAATACAAATAGGAATGGCAAACGTGTCAAACGCTTTAGCTTGATCTAAAGCTACTATTAACCAGAATCTGAAGAATTATATGCTTGAGTAGAAAAGAGATCTCTTATTAAAAAAGGTTATGTTGGATTTTTCTAGTTGGTATTGAACAGGTTTGTGCTGGATGTATTAAAATTTCTGCAGCCTTTAGTAACGGTTATGTAAGATTTTGGTTAAAATCTTATAATCAGTGTTTAATAAGCTAATTGGTCTCAATTAGACACAGAGCTTTTATCGCCCTTCTTATGCAAAAAAGTCATAAGAGAAATAAATAAATCTTTACAAGTCGTAACTGAATTCAAAACAGAATTAAAAACTAGAGGTAGAAAGAACTCCATGTATTTGGAACAGATTTTATAGAACTCATTAGGAATTCCGTCTAGACCTGGAGCAATTCCAGTTTTTAACTTCTTAATAACCTCTGCAACTTCATGGGAAGAAATAGGGTTTATTAAGGACCTTAAAAGATCAGTTGGGAGCGAGGGTAGAGTATGAAATTTTTGAAGCGGGAACATATTAGTAGGCAAAAATGTTTGAAGCAAGAAATATTCTTGTATATGTTGCTGAACAACAGACAACATACCTATATCAGTGGTAATTAATTCTCCCCGTGAATTAAGAAGTCCTGACATTAAAGTATTTGTTAGGCGAGTTTTGCAGGCCTGAAAAGGATCAGACATAGGACTTTGTTTAATTCCATATTGAAATTCTAGATCTAAAGATTTTGCCCTATCATATTGAAAAACTTTCATTAATTTCTTTATTTGTATAATTTGGGAATGAACCATTGAATGATCTTTAGGTGGGAGGAACATCAATTTGTACAACTGATTTCTGTATAAAAGATATTGTAGGTAATCTGAGTTTGCCTTGGTTTTGCCCCACTTACTAAATAAAGATTTAATTTCACGCTTCAGTTGTATCCACCAATCATATGGAAAGTCAAATAAATCCATAGTAGAAAATCTAGCCAAAAAAAATTCTTCTAGTTTGGAAAAAGAAAGTGCATCTTGCAAAAAGGAGATATTTAATCTCCAACGGTAAATTATGGAAGAAAAATTGGGAGGAATATGTGTCAGTGAGAGGTTACAAATTAAAATAAAATGATCGGAAAATTCAGTAGGTTTAACTGAACAAGATGCTGGGAAGAGATAACGGGAAATAAAGACCATATCTATGCGTGTTGAAAAGGTATGCCTGAAATAGGTTGCTCCACCTTTCGGGTGAATACTTTTAAATACATCTTGGAGATCAGAGTCTTTAATGAGTTTGTTAAGGAAATTGGTATCACAGTATATTTTTTTCCCAAAACTTTTGCATAGATTTATATCTAGGGAGCAATTAAAATCTCCGCCCCATATTACATGTTTTCTAGTTAACAAAAAAGGTTTAACATCTTCAAAAACCTCTATCCGAGTTAGCTTCGTCTGAGGCGTGTATATATTAATCAGATGAAAGGAATAATCCCCGAAGGAAAAGTCTAAGATTAACAACCTACCAGGTCTAACATCTATCACTTTAGAGATTTTAAAAAACATGTTCCCAAATAACACCCCAAGACCATCTGCAGCATCCGGTCCAAAGGTCCAAAAAGAAGGTCCCCAAATCCATTTTTTTTGTAGTTGTTTAGTTTCAAAAAGAGACGTCACCTGGTCTCTTGTAAAATAATTATGTCGAGTTTCAAAGACCCTAGGTACATCAGTATGGGAAGCTGTCTTTGAAATGCTTTTATACTGCAAATATTGTATGACTAGCTTTATGGTAGTCATGGAGCTATAAGGTGTCTAGAGTCAAGTGCTATGTTTTGGCTGACTTTCCTTTTTTCCTTTCTTCCTTTCTTTTCCTTTGCCAATTCTGTTGCTTTACTATCCTCATCTTCGTTAATGAGTTCTGACATGAAGTATCAGATTCTAGGTCTGAATCTCTAGCTTCATCTTGTAAAGGGGAAAAAAAATTTTCTGTAGATAGTGGGATTATAGGAGGCTGTTTTACAGAAGCTCTGGTGAGGCGTCTACTTATAACTGTCTCAAAAGGGGGAGGCATAGAAGGACCGGGAGTCTGTTTACCAGAAGCAAGGGGCTTGGGGTTATTATTTTTTTCTGCAAAGACTTGAGGTTCCTTTGTGCTGGTCTCTGCTGCCTTGGGAGTAACTAAATGACTCGCAGCTTGAGGAGCTGGGGACATAGGAGAACTATTATCAGGAGGGCCTTGCTTTTTCGCATGTGCTTTTTTTAGCAAATCATCCTGATCCCATCCCTCAGTGCAATTTCTGCATGCCCAAGGGCACTGATGGAAGGCATGGCCCTTCTCATTGCAGAGGTTGCACTGAAAGACGTTGGTGCACATGTCTAGGGAGTGTCCAAAGCCTCCACATAAAGGGCATTTTAATACGTCGCATACACTACTAATATGGGTTCTAGCCCCACACTTATAGCAAGCTCTGGGTTGACCGCCATAAAAACAGACTCCCCTGTCCTTACCTAGAAAGAAACTGTTAGGAAGATGCACTATTTCTGAATTAACTAAAAAAAGTTTCACTTTAAATTTCCAACCCCCGGTCCAAATTCCTTCAGAATCTAACAAGGCCTCAGGGGGACTCAGAATATCACATTTGGATTATAACCAGTGATAGATATCACTTACATTGACTCCTTCATTACGAAACATTGTAGCGATGTAACGGATTTGTGGCCTAGTAAGCAGGACAACGAAAAAAGGAACCCATACAGGTGTAGTCTTATGAATGGCATATTTATCCCAGAACTTTTCCAAGTGGAGATTGGTTTGAAAACTGATATCAAACGAGTCCTCACCTGAAATGTGTATCAAGGCATAAATGTCAGAAGGGGAAAAACCCATAGAATTTTTCTAAAGCTGTTTAAAGACGTATTACCTGTCAGGATGCTCTTGGAGGCCTCCTTTATATCGGATCCGAACAGCATTACGTCAAGAGGCCTGCTCTAATTTATTTTTAAACAGCTCTGACATAGGGGGTTTCGAATGAGAACCCCTACCCCCTCCTGCAGTACCATTTCAACTTTATCTCCATCAGACACAGCAGAATTATTTAAGGAGGTATTTGGCTTCGATGAAGCCAAAATGTGCTCTCCACCCTCAATAATTACAGCTCTTTCAGATACAGCATTTGAGTGCACTGGAGAATTACCTGGGCCCAGTATCTCAGTATCGGTGGCATGCATGGAGGATTGTGAATTCGATGCGAAGGAAGTCCAAGTGGAATCCGGAATCCAATGTCCTAATTCATTTCTTTCGCCAGCCTGCTCCGTAAACACTGTGTCCTCCGACCAGTCCAGAGAAAATCCTGTTGAGTCTCTTCATGCAGACCAAACTGTCGCCACACAGTCTGTGACGCCCTAGTCCATTCATAGAAGCGGTCCCTGCTGCCACATCTCCCCGGGAAGACTGATCCATTAAGGCGCCCGTTGTAAGCGTATTTCCTGGTACCACCGAAAAAGGTGCCGGATTAGAAACAGGAACTTCAGAAGCCATTGAAACCCCGCCAGACAAACTCCCGAATGCTGGAACATTACCAGCCAACTCCGGAACACTCAATTTCTCCTCCGGTGCTGTTTCCAACGAGGGTATAGTCGCGAGTAAACTGGGTGAGTCGTTTTGGTCATTGCAAAAACTAGTTTCAGATACCGTGCTTTCACCGACCTCCATCCTTGAACTCTGTTGCGAAGGTTCTGCCATCATGCAGCGTGACATCAGCGGGAATCCTACTGACGGCAACAAGGCAGCCAGTAGGGGAATTTTCCTGGTGTCCTGGCCAAATTTCCCTCATTCACTAAAAAAAAATACCACCAACAGCTTAATCTGGTTCAAGGTCAGTTGGCATTCATCTGTATCCCCCTCCCCGGGTCGTGTCTGAAAATAGGCAGGATTTGTCTAGTGCACTTACCCGGTCAACAAAAACTAAATAAATAAATATCTGTCTGTCTGTCTTGTGGCTTTATGATCTGGTTTGGTTTATTTCCTTGTGTACCTCAATTACCCATCACTTATTCTGTCTGTTTGTCTGTCTATCTATCTATCATCCAACTGAATGAGTTAGAGTTTCTCTACTCCCATCCTGCACTGTGTTGAACATTATTGCATTAACTCTTTGCTATTGTACATAGTATTGTATTACTCTCCTGCACTGAAATGCACATTATTGTACCACTCCTTTGCAATTGTATATATTCTTGTATTACTTTACTTTTCTATATTTTATAATTGTATATAGTCTGTTTTATTTGTACCATATCCAATTGTTTTGCTTCCCTGTACTTGTCTTTCTCCCCAGGGGGCACCTGGAAACGAGGCTTGGCTCAGTGTGCCCTTCCCGGTTACCAATTTTAAATAAATAAATAATCTGTCTGCCTGCCTGTCTGTCTGTCTGTTTATCTATCTATCTATCTATCTATCTAGCTATCTATATCTATCTATCTATCTATCTATCTATCTATCTATCTATCTATCTATCTATCTATCTATCTATCCACCCATCTGTCTATCTATCTGTATAGCTAACCATCTGTTTATCTATCTATATCTGGGCTGTGCCGTGGCCCTACGAGAAATATCTGTGATATTTCTCCCAAGTATAGTTTGACTTTATGACATCACAACTGGATTGGAATGGAGCTTTTCAGTTACAGTTTCAGCAAGGAGCAGGGTCATCCTTGGCTTCCTACTAGGTGGCCTTTCTCAGGCAGCTACTCAGCAAACCCACTAGGGGTGGGGCCATGCTGGACCTGGTGCTCACAAACAGGGACAGCACTGCAGACGTCACAGTGGGTAGTTTCTCAGGTACCAGTAATCACTTTACAGTGTGGTTTAACATTAAGATGGGATCAGCAGAAGCAAACCATGTGAGTATGAGGGTCCTGGACATTAGGAGAGTGAATCTTAGGAAATGGGAAACTGCCTCAGAAATTGCCTAGTGGGGAGGAGAATGCCAGGGAAGGGCTGAGGAACAGTGGGGAAAAACAAGGGAGGCCATAATTAAGGCAACCAACCCCTGTATGGACGAAGTGAGTAAAAGCAAACAGAAAAAGGGTGTCATTCAGGAGGCATAAGGAAACACAGAGGGAGGAAGCTAGGGAGTTGTACCAGGTAAAACAGAGGGAAGCTGGTAAGGTAGTGAGAGGAACAAAGGCACAGACAGATGAGAGGATAGCAAAAGGGGTAGCAAATGGGGGAAAATACTTTCTTCAGATACATAACTGAGAAGAGGAAAGCGAGGGGGGCAGGAGGAAAGGAGAACGGCAGAGGGAGATTGTGGAGAACAGCCAAGAAAAAGCAGACATCCTGAACAGGTGCTTCTGCTCAGTCTTCAGTGCGGGGAGGGGGGGTGGACTACCAGTGATCAGCAGGAACAAAGTGGGAGAGGAAGCAGACTGAATTCCATTTTCAGAGTAAAGAATCCTGAAAGGACTTGTAACTTTGAAAGTAGACAAGGCTATTGGACTAAACAGGCTACACCTAAGAGTACTGAAAGGACTCAGGGAGGTGCTGGCTGCCCACTGACAGCCTTATTCAACAAGTCACTGGAATCAGGCCTGGTTATGGAGGACTGGAAGAAAGCAGATGTGGTCCCTCTACATAACAGCAGCAGAAGGTGAGAGGCTAGTAACTATATGCTGAAGAGCCTTACCTCAGTGGTGGGGAAACTGATGGAAACCCTTTTAAAGAAAGGTTGGTAGAGTATGTTGAATCTAATGGGCTGAAAGACCAAAGGCAGCATGGATTGGGGGGGTGTCATGCCAGATGATTGTGATTAAGTTCTTTGACTAGGTGACCTGGGAAATAGATCCAGGGGAGAACAATGGATGTGGCCTATCTGGACTTTAGCAAGGCCTTCAACATTGTGCCCCACAGGAGACTGATTAAGAAACTGAGCAGCCCAGAGGTTGGATCCAAAGTGTTGAGCTGGGTTAGAAACTGGCAAATGGATAGGCAACAGAGAATGGTTGTTAACATAGAAACATAGAATTTGACGGCAGATAAGGACCGCTTGGCCCACCTAGTCTGCCCATTTCCCTACCTAACGGATAAGCTGCAGATCCCAGTTAACCAACAGCCTACTTCCTCCTACCCCCCACTAGAATTTCCATATGTCTGTCCCATGCATTCTTGAATTCACCCACTGTTTTTGACTCTACGACCTCCTCAGGAAGGCTGTTTCATGTATCCACAACCCTCTCTGTGAAGAA
The DNA here is from genome assembly GCA_016271365.2 of Neoceratodus forsteri. NCBI lineage: Eukaryota > Metazoa > Chordata > Ceratodontiformes > Ceratodontidae > Neoceratodus > Neoceratodus forsteri. Next base: position 431,180,181 of record CM057452.1, read on the forward strand.
ATACTTCCTCACATTACCTCTGAGCCGTCCCCCCTCTATCTTCAGATTGTGCCCCCTTGTTTTTGCTCATCTCTTTTTCTGAAAGATGCTACCCTCTTGGACTTTGTTGATTCCCTTGAGGTATTTGAAAGTTTCTATCATGTCCCCCCTCTCCCTCCTTTCCTCGAGGCTATACATCTTTAGTTCCTTTAGTCTTTCTTCATATGTCTTCTGATGCAGACCCTGCATCATTTTGGTTGCCCTCCTCTGGACAGCCTTCACCATGTCTATGTCTTTGTGGAGATGGGGTCTCCAGAACTGTACACAGTACTCCAGATGTGGTCTTACCAACTGTCTGTACAGAGGGCCAACAACTTCCTGTTTTCTACTGGTGATGCCTCTCCCTATGCATCCCAGTATCCTCCCAGCCCTCCTTACTGCCTTCTCACATTGCTGGCCCACCTTTAGGTCATCTGATATGACTACCCCAGGTCCCTTTCCATTTTTGTTGTTGTCAGTATCTCACCCCCATTGTGTACTCTTCCCCTGGGTTTTTGTTTCCCAGGTGCATTACTTTGCACTTTTTCATTGAATCTAAGCCATACATTTGACTATTCCTCCAACCTTGCCAAGTCCCTTTTCATCTTTTCCACCCCACCTTGTGTATCAGCCCTGTTGCAGATCTTTATGTCATCTGCAAAGAGACATACTTTCCCTTCCAGTCCCTCTGCAATGTCACTTATAAAGACATTAAAAAGGACCGGCCTCAGTACTGAACCCTGTGGTACCCCACTAGTAACCCTCCTTTCTTCACTGTGGACTCCATTTACTATTACCCGCAGTGTCCTGTTGTCCAACCAGTGTTTTACCCAGGCTACCACCCTAGGACCCACTCCCAGGCTGGCTAATTTGTTTAGTAATCTTTTGTGCGGGACTGTGTCAAATGCCTTGCTAAAGTCTAGGTAGGCCATGTCCACAGTCCCTCCCTGGTCTACTGCTTTGGTCGCCCTGTCAAAGAACTCAATTAGATTTGTCTGACACACCTTCCCGCTATGAATCCATGCTGCCTTGGGTCCTGTGCCCCACCGACCTTTAGGTACTCAACAATTCTTTCCTTCAGAAGTGATTCCATCATTTTCCCTACCACTGAAGTCAAACTGACAGGTCTGTAGTTTCCTGCCTCTGTCTTGCTCCCACTTTTGTGAAGGGGAATCACATCCACCCTCCTCCAGTCCTCAGGTACCACCCCATCCTCCCATGATTTATTAAAAAGGGTAGTCATTGGTGTTACTAGTTCTTCCCTTAATTATTTTAAAATCCTGGGGTGAATCCCATCAGGCCCCATTGCGTTATCCACCTTCAGTTTTAAGAGTTCTTTCAGAACCCTTTCTTCTGTGAAAGGACTAATATCAACTCCCCTATCTAGAGTGTTTCTATTGACTGGATTAGGTATTTCCCCCTGCTTTTCCATTGTGAATACTGAGCAGAAGTATTCGTTCAGTATCCCTACTTTTTCACTGTCACTCTCTGCCCAACCACCTTCCTCTTTGTTCAGCCTCAGTATCCCTGCCTTAGTCTTTCTTTGATCCCTAATGTACCTATAAAAGGTTTTATCCCCCTTTTTAACTGAGTTGGCTATCTTTTCCTTGGTTTGGGCCTTTGCTATTCTGACTGCCTTACCCGCTTCCTTCTGCTTCAACTGGTACAGTTCTCTGTCCTGCTCCTTCTGTGTTTCCTTATACTTCCTGAATGCTATCTTTTTTCCCTTACCTTCCCCGCCACTTCTTTTGAGAACCATACTGTTTTTTTCTTTCATTTTGATTTGTTTATTTGCTTCACACAAAGACTTGTTACCTCTATGATGGCAGTTTTGATGTTTCCCCATTGTTGCTCCACCCCACCTTCTTGCCTGTTTGCCAGTGCTTTTCTGAGGCATTCTCCCAGTTTGATAAAATCAGCCCTCCTGAAGTCCAGTACCTTCACTTTTGTGTGGCTTGACTCTACAGCTAAGTTTATCGTGAACCACACTGTTTAGTGGTCGCTTGTTCCCAGATGGCTACCCACTTCAAGATCAGAGATCATCTCTCCATCCCCATTTGAGAGTGCCTGGTCTAAGATTGCTCTTTCCTGAGTGGGTTCCAAAACTAGCTGTCTGAGGCATGTCCCCTGTAGGGCATCGAAAATGGCCCTGCTCTTGGATGTGGCTGCAGCAAAGGTGCTCCAGTCAACATCTGGCATATTCAGGTCCCCCATTAGCAATATCTCCCCTTTTTCTGCCATCCCAAGGATGCCTTCTATCATTTCCTAGTCCATTTCCTCCCCCTGAGATGGGGGTCTGTATACAACCCCTGTGCAGATTGTAGAGCCATTTCCAGTCTCGGTGTGATGCTCTGCCCCCTTGTTTATGATTATTGTATGATATCTGTAAAATAAATAACTGGTCTGTGTATGAAATTGTCTCAAGCAAGTTGGCAGATCTGGCCTGTAACTTTAAAAGTCAGTAGTTGGAACTACAGGATGTAATTAAACAGACCAGGAGAATCATTAATTAAGACATCCTTCTAGAGAGACAGTTTATGGCCCTCATAACCTGTGCTGTCTTTGAAGTGTCCCACTTGTATGACTTTTATGATGTAGCAAGAAGAAGAGGTCACTGGGCTGACTGTTAATGGTTTTCTCACTTATCTGAGAATAAGGAACATGAGTGTGGCATTGTTAAGTTCAAAGAGAAATGTTTAATTAAAGACTGTCATATTTGGGAAATGGCTAGGTACAGATTTTTTAAATTCACATGACTCACATACTCAGAGACACTGATGTAAGAATATTAAAATTGGGGAGATTCTAGCTGCCTCATCAAAGGGGTTGGGGACAGATAGAGTTAAGAATGAAACACAGTATGGAATGGACATATGAAATAGACTCTGACTGGGAGAGCGCTAAGAAAGTTAATAGTTAGAAAGCAATTAAGTCTTTGTGGTAGGAGTGTTGTTATGAAACTTCCTTTTTGTTTCATAAGATTGTAAGCTGTATGATATATTGTTCTGTGCTTAATGTTACATGCTTTTATCATATTTTTAGTAATCAACCATTTCTTTGAAATACTCCCTGGGTGTCTTCTCAGTTTCTTTTTGCATGAGATGCATATGGGGTTAAGTCTGACAGCTGTTAAAAGGCTTGATGGTGTTATTAAGCTTGGAAAAGGTAAGAATATATCTAAGGTCTCTTGTATAGTTTTAAAGGTTCAGTTTGGATACCTGGCTTGGCGCTCCTGGTGAAAGATTGTACTGCATTCCTGAAGAGGGCACATATCTGAGCCTGTAATTGGGTATGCTAGCATAAGGTTCACAGTTTGAATCCCTCCAGAACTTGAGGCTAACAGGTTATTCGGACCTAAAGCAGACATGAGGGTTACCCTGTCTGTTTTCTGTTCACACTATTGCACTCTGAGGTTGGCACTGTGAGAGCAGAGGGCCTGACCTGCGGAGTGCGTTTGTGACAGATTTGAGTGGCAGTGGCGCGATTTAAAGTATTTGGTAACACAAGCTTTAACAGTTCAGTGTATCAGCTTAATACAGTACATCTCACTTGCAAAATACGGCAGTGATTTATTTTTTACAAAGAAACAGAACTATATAATTTTGCTAACAGTGAAAGTTCCTACCTATTTTAATTTTTTCTAAAGTGCAAGTTAGAGTAGCCATAGTTAGGGAAGAAGATGGCTTCCAACTACAGTGGGTACACTGCAGACTACTTGAGGCAGTTGTGCCAGGACAGAGGAGTCCAGTATGAGGGGAAAATCAACAAGCAGACCCTCATAGATGCCCAGAGCATCGAGTCACAGTCCATGACTGAAAAGGGCTAAACCTTGAGCATGGAGGGGCCAGTGTCCAGTACAGTGTCCAGATCTGGTGAGGAGTACAGCAGGGCCAGTGCAAGCCAAGGACCACAGCAGCAAGGGAAGGCCACCAGTATTCTGGAGCCAGAAGTGATCAAGCTGCAGATTGAGTTGTGCAGAATGGAGCTGGAGTTCCAGAGAGAAGACTAACAGCTTCAGCGAGAGGCAGAGGAGAAGAGGGAGCAGCTTCAGTGAGAGGCAGAGCGAGAACAGTGAGAAGCTGACCTTGAAGAGTGTGAGCACCAGAGGCAACATGAACTGGAGAAGCTATGACTCCAACCACCAGCACCAGAGCAGGTAAGTGGCTTGGGTTTAACTGGAACTACAGGACTAGGTTACAATTTAAATTCCAAATTGACAGTCAAATTTAAAGAGGGGGAGGATATGGATGCCTTTTTAAATTCCTTTGAAAAAGCTTGTATTCAGTCAAATATTCCTAGAGGGTCCTGGAGCTTCCAGCTATCCCCGTTACTTATTGGGAAAGCTCAGGATGTATTGGGTCAAATGGACAATTAGGACAGTAATGATTACAGCAAACTTAAAACTGCACTTTTAAAAAAGTATGATTTAAATGTAGAAGCATACAGAGTTAAATTCCGTAAGCTCAGGAGAAGCCCTGATATGAGCTACAAGGAGCTACAAGGAGCTAGCCATGAAACAACGTCAGTTTTTAAAATGTTGGTGGGAAAGAATTGAAGCAAACTCTATGGGTGGGCTATTCAGACTGCGCCAGGCTGTGGCGCTAGCCTGGGCACAGCGCAACTGGGATGCGCATGGGCATTGACAGGGTGATATTCAATGGAGCTGCGCCATGGCACAGCATCGTTGAATATCGCTCCTTGGCCACCCGCAGTGCGCATGGTGCAGTGGCATTGCACCAGTGCAAGTGGCCAGAGTGGAGCGGGGATGCGCTAGCGCAAGTGCTGTTGCGCTAAGCACAACTGCGATATTCAAAAGTACACATGCAAATGGGGCCATAATGCATGCAAGGTGCAAATGGGGCCATTTACATGTCATTATGGCCCCATTTGCATGCAGGTGCGCCGATCCCCGGTGACTTGTGCCTGGTGACCTGTCAGCCTGCAGCCTTCGGGAACCGATGCCCGCTGCACATCGCAGCAGCACACTCCGATGCCCGATCGTAGGCATATGTATAAATTGTAAATGTCCCATATCCCTGGTGGTCCAGTGGACCACTCCCAGCCTGATCGTGGGCATATGTGATACACTACAAGATCCTATATCCCTGGTGGTCCAGTGGACCGCTCGCAGCCCGATTGTGGGCATAAGTGATACACTACAAGGTCCTATATTCCTGGTGGTCCAGTGGACCACTTGTAGCCTGATCGCAGGCATCAGTAATGAATTATGACTAACCACTCTATCCCTGGTGGTCCAGTGGTACCCCCCTACCCACCTGCCCACTGAGCCCCACCGCCCCGCTCCCCCCAGTCAGCAGCAGGTGGCAGCTCCCCACCTGCTTGCTGCCCCACCACCCACCAACTGACTCTGTACAGTAGGGCTGTACGCCCATTGGTCCACAGTGTGAGCCAATGGCGTGCAGCCTGTACCTCACTACAGACCAGATATGTGAATGGATCCATTCACATTTCTGGACTGTTAGGTATATGTTGGCTGCATGCCCATTGGCTCACGCTGGACCAATGGGCACAGCCCACCGCACGGAGTCAGTTGGCAGGCGGTGGGCAGCAAGGGGTGGTGGCTGCCGCCTCCGCCACTGACTGGGTGGGGAGGGGGCAGGCCCAGGGGTGTGAGGGGGTACCGCTGACCACCAGGGATGGATTGTTTGTCATAATTCATTACTGATGCCCGTGATCAGGCTGTGAGCGGTCCACTGGACCACCAGGGATACAGGACTATTATTTAATTACATATGCTCACAATCAGGCTGCGAGCAGTCCACTGGACCACCAGGGATATAGGACCATTATTACAGTACTAATGCCCATGATCGGGCATGGGGGGGCACCATCATGAAGGTGCCACCGGAGCTCGGGTGGCCAACCACAGGTGGTAGCTGCCGTGTTGCACCCTGCAATATGGCAGCTTACCTGTGGGTGGCCAGCTGTTGCTCCTTTCCTTTTTGGATCAACTGTGTGCAGCGCAAGTAGGGGTTGTGCCTGCATGGACTCAGCACATCCCGGGCTGAATATCGGGATGTGTGGAACATGCATGGGCACGCCCCCCTACTTGTGCTGCATACATTACTGATGCACTCTGGCGCATCAGGATTTGTGCCAGGCACATTCCCCTTTTGAATATCATGCCGGGGTGCATCAGTGGGTTGTGCCATGCACAACCCTTCTGAATATCCCACCCTGTATGTAAAATTGAAAATGCTGTATTGTTAGAGCAGTTTTTTGGGGGGGTATGCCCAGCAGAGCTGAAAACCTGTCTGGAGGACTGAGATCCACAAACAGTGCAAGAAGCTGCAAGAACTCTTGGACTGCTATGCCAAGAGCTGACCTGCTCTGACAGCAAATGGGGCAGGGGTGCCAGTGCAGAAAGGGAAAAGCGTGCCCTCAGGGCAGCTAAAACCCTCATTGCCTCCACTGAAACTAGTTAGCCCCAGGTTTCAAAGAAAATATTTTTCTGAGAAAAGAAATGAATGTTGGGTTTGTACAGAAACTAGGCATATTGCTAGACAGTGTCCCAAAAGGTTGAGCAATACGCAAAGTGGTGCTAGGAAAGAAGTGGGTTATTAGTGTGTCCCTGAAAGCATGCCAGTAAACATGAGGGAACACTTGCACCCAGTCACTGTGAATGGTGTACAGACACAAGGGTTAAGAGACACAGGGGAATCCCTGACATTGGTAAAAGGGGATCTGGTAGAGCCTGGTCAGCTTATACCCAATAAATTTGTAACTATACAGGGGTTCACTGGGGAGGAGAAAACATTGCCACTCGCTAGTGTTCTCCTAGACTGAGGTGAGATGGGGGGATCCGTGCAACAGGTTGTGGTTGCAGAAACTTTAGCTGTTGATGTAATCATTGGCAACAATCTGAAACAGGGGGTGGTGTGTGCAGTTACCTGCAGCCAAGCAACAAAGGAAAATTGTAATGCCCTGGACCCCATAGAAGCCACTGTGGAAACCACTGGGAGGCTGGTTCCCCAGCCTGGATCTCCTGATATGGAGACTAATGAAAGGGGGGTTGAAATTTCCCCAGTAGCAGTTAACCAAACAGCTATGGAGGGTTACTCTGAGGAAGGAAGGTGACCCATTGTCAGAGGGTTATGGATGAAAGTGATCCTGAGTGCCCTGATGCAAGAGCTTGGGCCCCTAATTTAAATACTGAAGGGGACCTGTCCCATGTCTTGGGAATGTGTAAGGAGTTTGCAGTGGCTCAGAAAAGTGAACCTAGTCTAGAAAAGCTGAGGGCTTGGGCAGACTCTGGTGGAGCACAGGGATGTGATGGGAAACATAAAGATTATTGGGAAAATGGACTGATGTATACTCAGGATGCTAAGACAGAGGGAGGGGTGATAGGCAGGCAGCTTGTCGTTCCCCAGGGGTACCATGAGCAGTTGCTCAAGAGTGTACATGATATTCCTTTGTCTGGTTATCTGGGAATCATGCACACTATGCAGTGGTTGGCCCAGAATTTCTATTGGCCCAACTTCACCCAGCAGGTGAAGGAGTATTGCAGGTTTTGTCACCGGTATCAAGAAATAGGGAAGGCAGGTAAGAGAACTGAAGCCACCCTAATTCAATTGCCCATAGTGGAGGAGGCATTCCACAGGGTAGGAATGGATATTGTGGGGCTTTTAAATACCCCCATCTCCTCTGGGAAGAGGTTTATCCTGACTGTGGTGAATTATGCCACCCGGTATCCAGAGGCAGCTGCCCTATCTTCACTGAGGACAGACAAAGTGGCAGATGCCTTAGTTGGGATTTTCTCCCGTGTTGGGTTTCTGCAGGAGGTTATCACCGATCGAGGGGGTTCCTTCATGTTGGACCTGATGAAATGTTTGTGGGAGAAGCTTGGGATGGTGCAGAGATGCATGACACCTTATCACCCACAAGCCAATGGGCTTGTGGAAAGATTTAACAGTACCCTGAAGTCAATGCTCCAAGCATTTTCTGAATAGCATGGGAGGGACTGGGAGAAATACCTTCCCCACTTGTTGTTCGCATACAGGAAGGTGCCCCAAGAGTCGACAGGGATTTCCCCATTCAAGCTCTTATATGGATGCAGGGTAAATGGGCTCCTAGACTTGATCCAGGAGGACTGGGAAGGCAAGCATACCACCCATGGAACTCCCATAGTGGATTACATTCTTAAGTTTACAGAAAGGCTGAAGGATCTTATGGGGACAGCCCAGAGCAACCTGGAAGCTGCCGAACAGAAACAAAAAGTGTGGTATGACCACAGGGCCAGAGCTCGCTCGTACATGGTGGGTCAGGAAGTCGTGGTCCTCATTCCAGTGCGGAAGGACAAGCTGCAGGCTGAGTGGGCAGGACCGTATAAAGTAGTCAGAAAGGTAAATGACATGAACTACATCATAGAGTTACCTGACAGAAGACATACTGAAAGAATGTACCATGTCAACATGATGAAGCCATATACTAATAGGGCTGACAAGGTGTTTGCAGTGTGTAGTCTTGGGGAGGCGAAGGACAAAGGAGACCCCCTTCTGGACTTGCTGGAAGAAAACAAGCAGGAGTCCTCTGTGGAGGAAGCTAAATTGTCACCCCAGCTGGCCCCGGACCATATTCAGGAAGTAAGGGAGGTTTTAGCAGACTTTGCCCCACTGTTTAGCGCCAAGCCTGCACTAACTCCCTTAGCGATGCACAATGTGGAGACAGGGACACAGGCGTCCATATGGTGGACAGCATATTGGGTGTCAGAGGCTGTCCAAAAGGACATTAGGAGGGAGGTGGAGGAAATGCTAGATTTAAGGGTAATCCAGAAATCCCACAGCCATCAGCCCCACCCATAGTCCTTATGACCAAGCCACATGGCTCTACTCATTTTTGTGTGGACTATCATGGACTGAATGCAGTCATAAAGTCAGATGCCCACCTGATGCCATGGACAGATGAACTCCTGGAAAAGCTGGGAGGGGTGACTTACCTTACAACTATTGATGTGACAAAGGGGTATTGGCAGGTAGATTTAACTGCCAGAGCTAGGGAGAGGTTGATCTTCATCACTCCATTAGGGTTATTTGAATTCAAAGTAATGCCTTTCAGAATGAAGAACACCTCAACCACTTTCCAAAGGTTGGTGAATCAGGTGTTAAATGGTGCTAAGGAGTACGCTGTGGGGTACCTGGATGACATTGCCATCTTTAGTGCCAGCTGGGAGGAACACCTGTTCCACCTTAGGGAAGTGCTGGGCAGGATACAGAGGGCTGGGCTCACTGTCAAAGCTGAGAAATGCCAGGTTGCCATGGCTGAAGTGACATACCTTGGGCATGTTGTAGGCCTGGGGCAGCTCTGTCCTAACCAAGTAAAAATAGAGGCGATCAAGGCATGGCCCAGACCAGAAATGCAGAAGCAGGTCAGGAGTTTTCTGGGGACAGCAGGGTACTATAGGAAATTTGTACCCAATTACAGTGCCCTGGCTGCTCTCCTATCTGACCTGGTAAAGCAAAGGATGCCTAAGAAAATGATCTGGGAACCAGCCTGTGAAAAAGCCTTTACTAGACCGAAGGAGGCGCTGTGCAGTGCTCCTGTACTGACAAGTCCAGACTATAGCAGACCCTTTATAGTCCAGACTGATGCTTCAGATATGGGTATTGGGGCAGTGCTGAGTCCGACATCCAACCAAGGGAAAGAGCACCCCATCATGTACCTAAGTAAAATGTTACTTCCAAGGGAGCAGGTATACTCTACTGTGGAAAAAGAGTGTCTTGCCATGGTGTGGGCCCTAAAAGAAGTTAGAGCCATACTTACATGGGCAGCATTTTGAGGTACAAACTGACCACAACCCCCTGGTTTGGCTGACACAAATGGGAAAAACGAATAGTAGACTATTAAGATGGAGTCTTGCCTTGCAAGGCTATGACATGATGATCTCACATTGGGCTGGAACATCCAATCAGAACGCAGATGGTCTGTCGCATCTGTATGAGGAATGAACTGACTTAGGGAGCTCATCCCATGCAGGGGATAGAGCCCCCAAATTCAATCTGGGTGGGGGGGTGATGATCTGCCCCCTTTCTTATCATTATTGTGTGATATCTGTAAAATAAATAACTGGTCTATGTATGAAATTGTCTCACACAAGTTCTCAGATTTGGCCTGTAACTTTAAAAGTCAGTAGCTGGAACTACAGGACATAATTAAGCAGACCTGGAGAACCATTAAGTAAGACGTCCTTCTAGAGAGACAGTTTATGACCCTCATGACCTGTGCTGCCTTTGAAGTGTCCCACAAAAATGGCTTTTATGATGTAGCAGGAAGAAGAGGTCACTGGGCTGACTCTTAATGATTTTCTCATGTATCTGAGAATAAGGACCATGAGTGTGGGATTGTTAAGTTCAAAGAGAAATGTTTAATTAAAGACTGTCATATTTGGGAAATGGCTAGTTATAGATTTTTTAAAAAGCATATCACATCCTCAGAGATACTGATGTAAGAATATTAAAACTGGGGAGGTTCTAGCTGACCTCATTAAAGGGGGTGGGAACAGATAGATTTAAGAATGAAACATAGTATGGAATGGACATATGAAATAGACTCTGACTGGGAGAGCACTAAGAAAGTTAATAGTTAGAAAGCAATACATTCTTTGTGGTAGGAGTGGTGTTATGAAGCTTCCTTTTTGTTTTATAAGATTGTAAGCTGTATGCTATATTGTTCTGTGCTTAATGTTACATGTTTTTATCATATTTTTGGTAAACAACCATTTCTTTGACATACTGCCTGGGTGTCTTCTCAGTTTCTTTTTGCATGTGGTGTATATGGGGTTAAGTCTGACAGCTGTTAAAAAGACTTGATGGTGTTACTAAGCTTGGAAAAGTTAAGAATATACCTAAGATCTCTTATATAGTTTTAAAGGTTCAGTTTGGAGACCTGGCTTGGTGCTTCTGGCGAAAGATTGTACTGCATTTCCGAAGAAGGCACATATCTGAGCCTGTAATTGGGTATGCTAGCATAAGGTTCACAATTTGAATCCTTCCAGAACTTGAGGCTAACAGGTGATTCAGACCTAAAACAGACAGGGGGGTTACCCTGTCTGTTACCTATTCACACTATTGCACTCCGAGGTTGGCACTGTGGGAGCAGAGGGCCTGACCTGCGGAGTGCATTTGTGACAGATTTGGTAAATGCCACTCACTCTAATGATGGCAGAGTGAACAGCAGAGTGCTTCAGGGCTGAAAACTGGGACCAGTCCTCTTCAGTGTCTTCATAAGTGTGATTGTTGATGAACTGGAAGTGATGCATAGAGATCTTGGAAAACTGAAGGAGTAGTCAACAGCATGGCATTTGGGGTTCAATTCCAAAAAGTGCAGATCATGCACATAGAACAGAGGAACCCAAGAAATGAGTATAGGATAGAGAGGTACTGTTAGTCACTAAGCAGGAAAGGGAACTTTGGTTTATCATATTGGATGACCTCAAAGTGGCAGGTAGGGCCAGCAGGATGCTGGGATTCATAGGGAAAGGTATCCCCAGCAGGTGGAGATAGCTGGTGTTGTCATTATATCACTCACTGGTGAGACCCAACATGGAGTACTATGTCCAGTTCAGGAGGCCATACCTCAGAAAGGACATAGCCAGGCTGGGTGCAGTCCAGAGAACGGCAACTAAATTGGTGCAGGAGTTGCACCAAAAACCTTATGAGGAGCTGGTTCCATGGCACCGAATGATGGGGTATCACTATGGCACACTGGCGACATGGGTGTATGAGTGGATAATGGCACTGAGTACCATGGACAAAGATTGATGTTGGCAGCTGAGGTAGTGACCATGGCACCCAGTGTCATAATTCTCAATGACTGACCTGCTGATCCTCTCCAGTTATAGCTATTATATCGAGGGTCATTTAAAAAAAGAGACAAAAGTGTAGAAGTTTGAGCTGAGCTTTATTTTAACAGAACAGAAACTGTTTGAAGCTAGGAATGCCTCATTGCTCATTTGAATATTCCAAAGTCGTTTATTACTTCATTTGAATATTCCAAATGTAGTTATTGAGTAATTTGCATGTTCCAAAGGCCTTAGCTGTTGTCTACATATTTACAGGCATTGTCACTATACAGTGCCCTGTAAATAAACAATTTGATTGGCTGCATGGGTTTCACCTCAGTGTCATATACTGATAAGTTAGCCATCACAGAAGTTCTGATAATGATGTGACTGGGATACCAAATAAAAGAATGAAACAGTGAATCTGGTAAGACCATTTAATTTACATGTACTGTGGTGCTGATGATCTCTGCTGCATGCAAAGAGCGTGTTTACTGATACGAGTTGTATACTCAAAGGTAATATGCACTGTGCTTTTCTGAGCTTCTGGTAAACTATGTTTTTGACTACATCTTGAGCCACATTTGGGGGAAGAAAAGGTTAAGAGGCAGAGCTGGCCTTAGACTTTGTGTGGCCTGGGGCAGAGGTAAAACATGGAGCCCCCTATAACTGGCAATCAGCAGTCTGGTGTTTGTTTGCTGTCGTAGTTTACAGCTTCAGTGCTAATATTATTCTATCTCTGTTTTTGGTATTCTGCTATTCCTGGCTAAGGGCTGCTGTTCAGCACTTCCGGAGGAGCTCCCTTCCCCCGGCATCCACTAGTACGATGCCACCCCTCAATACGGCACAGTAACTAGTTTGTGTCTCACAACAGGCCACAAGAGATTAAGTGCTGGATCCATACTTTCATGTCTGCAGACTGGGTTGGACTCAAAGTGCATTCATAGCTACAATAGCACTATTTCCACTGTACCACCATAGAACACTGATTCTGTGAATGAGCAGCTCAAACCACACTATATAGAAAATAATGTTCCATAAGAACATTGAGGTTAAATGTATCTCCCATCATCCTATTGAGCAGGCACTGTGTAACAAGCTAAGATGCAAGCATACAGTACCTGCCTTTTTGGTTTTGAATTACTTAAGTGCCTTGACTTCAAATTATCAGAGGTGCTACCAAGGGACTTTCCAGGGATACCACTAGTGATGTGAGGGTTGCATTCTTAACAAGGTAGTAACATACAGTATCATGTCCCTGTCAGAAACCTTTAGTATCTACAGTATGTTGTTTAAGTCCCCATTGAGATTAGGACCCAGTTACACTATAGGGAAATGATCCCTGAGACTTCCCCCCAGAGAATGTCTAGACTGAAGGAAGCAGAGGACAAATATAAACCCACTTTAACACTTCATTTCTTAGTATATTTACAATTTTCATCTTACACCGACTTAGAGGCAACATTCTGATGAAAGTAACCTTTTTTCAACCCACCAAGTTTCTGCTTCTGTGTTAACCAGTCTGGGTCAGTAAGCTGTGCCTCTTTCTGCCGCTGCCCTGCCACAGGCCTGGCCTGACACCAGCATTCTTCTGTCTTACCCCACCACTTGTACTGGACTAGTTGGTGGGTGGGTGAGGAATCTTGTGCTTTTATTTCACTACTCACCACCCAGGCAAGCAATCATCACCTGTTTGTCCACAAGTCCCAGCACCATCTCAGATTTCTTGCCCGACTGACCTGGCCTCTGGGCCTTACCCCCATCACCTGATTCAGTTCCTGTCTGGCTCCAGAATCTTGGTTTGGGCTGGGCAGGCACTGGCAGCTACAGCAGTATGTTTAAAAATGTTCTTCTCGTCACTTGCAGTGCGTAGTTGACCGTCTCCGTTGACAAAAAAAAGGAGAGTCCTTAGCCCTGCCATGTCACCGACCAACCAATCCTGGGTCCATACTCTACAGCAGCAGCAGCTGCATGTGCTCAGATCTCTTCTCTAGTCCTCCAAGTCCCCCATGTGATGCTGACGTCGACATGCACGGGTCCATTCAGCCCTCTCCTCCTCGGCTCGTTTCCCCCCTCCGCTCCACATCCTTTTTTATCCACCCTCTGTCTTCTAAAGCAGTGTTGGCAGGCATGACAGGCAGGGTCACACTGGGTCACTGGCAGCCAGCAAAATGAAGTGGGGCCCGGGGGACGGGGATTCTGTCATTCCATTACAATGCCCATGACTGAAAAAGGATTGCATTGCTGTTGCTGGCACCTGCAGTGCCCCATGAAGAAAAAGAAAATACTGGGAGAAAAAAAAAGAAAGAAAACTAAGAAAAAATCCAAAACGCTGGTATCGTGGGTGCCTCCCCCCCAACACAGCACGGGACCCAGGGCAGCTGTCCCGACTGCCCCCCTAAGGCCGGCCCTGTTAAGAGCAATGGTCTGTAGTTACAATACATCTATGGCCCTACTAGAAGACGAAATCTGATTATTAAAAGTGCTAAGGAGAAGTACAATAGTACTAGTAGCATGTTTATGAATGTAGTCAATAGAACTGCAGCTCAACTCAGTGACTTCCCATGCAAAGTTACAAGGATGTTTCCAGGGTTACAAACTGCTAATTCAAATAACCACCATAGTCTAATTTAAACAAAGATACAGTATTGCAATAACTTCACATCTTTACAAAATACACTGTATTAAAATACTTCTAAAGTGTAACTTTATGACTGAGAACAACCTAAGCCTGCTGAGGCAGGCCTAGCCCTAGCTCAACTCACCCTAAGTCTGCTGGCGATTGCAGACACTCTCATAGCTAAACTACCTGCTCAAAAGTAGGAATTGTGTACCAGTCATCCCACATCTTCCACCCATGTGGAGACCTGTCTAACCTACCCCCCCCATCAGAAGAGCTTACATAGTGGGAAACAGAAGGGTGCTGCTCACCTCATATCAAGGTGGTACTGACATTTAGAAAATGCTAAATGCCCTTCCTCCAGATGTTATCTAAGCTCTCCCTATTAATCCACCTATTATCTGCTGGGGACATAGAGACTAACCCTGGCCTCCTACCCTCCCAATATCAGGATTACCTCCCAATCTAACTATACCTGTGCAAACTGCAAGGAGCTTAAATTAGCTCACATGAATTATTTATTTTTATTGTTTTTCTGTTGACTAGGAAAGGAGGACTAGACAGTTCTGTCTATTTTCAGCCTCGTCCAGGAAGGGGGTCAGGGGGAGGTCAACTGAAATTGAACCAGATTAAGCTGTTGGTGGTATTTTTAGTGAATGGGGAAAATTTGGCCAGGACACTGGGGAAATTTCCCTACTCTTTTCGAGAAGTGCCGTAGGATCTTTAACATCCACCTGAACTACCACCAGAACAGGCAAATGGGACTTTGGTTTACTGTCTCATCTGAAAGACGGCACCTCAGAAGTGCAGCACCCCTAGAGATGTTGTGAAATTTTATCTCACCGACGAAATCCCGAGAAATCATCAATTTTGCCCCACGTAACATTTCGCGAAATTTCGCAGTCAGTATTACTGGGAAATTTCACCTTGCAGTAGTATTAGGCAAAACTGGGTGAAATCAGGCTTTGTCACATGATTTACCCTCTGAAGGTCACATGGGTGTCTGCAGTCAGGCAGGAAGTCCCTGATTCTGCTTCTTTTTGGTTGTGTTTCTGGCAGAGATAGTCAGAGAGCTAATCAGTAGCAGAATTTGTATTGTGTTTTTGCACATTCTGTGTGTTTTAAAAACAGTTAATTTCTCCATCTTTCTTTGGTAAGACTTCTTTTGTGTGTATAGTTTTCTGAGTGTTAGATTATAGTGAGTTTGTGTGTGTGCGTGTGAGACTCCATCACACTCTTTCTTTCTCTTTTTCTGATAAGAAAACTTTTTTTTTATTTTGATAATGGATGGGAAAGGTGAGGGTCAGAAGAACAAGGCTGGTCATCTAAATATTTGCCTTAACAGGTGAGCTTTTAGACCTGTGGGGACTGACACGGAAAGTCAGGCACCCCACCTCCTCATCACCAGCCAGAGTCAGTGCCCCCCCCACCCAGCAGCAGGAGGACCAAGCGTGTCACGTCTCCCAGCAGCAGGAGTCCATTGCTACCTCCAGCAGCAGAAGCTCAATGCCAACCCCCAGCAGCAGCAGAAGCAGGATGTTGTGGAGCCTGGGACATCAGCTGGTGCCCCCCTCCCAACAACAAAGGTTGTCCACAGTGTGGTCATTTTTTACCACAAATGCTGCAGATGAAAGTGTCATCATCTGCAACATTTGTGGAAGACATGTTCACCAGGGTAAGAGAGGGATGCACTTAGGAACTGGCGACCAGAGGAACCATCTCAAGCACCACCACCTAGCAGAGTGGCAGGCAAAAGAAAAAGAGTTGGCAGCAGTAGCAGGAGGAGCAGTGCAGGGGAACACAGAGAAGGGGAAGGGGCCCAGGAGGAGCAAGGTGGCCCTTCTGTGTCTGTAGCAAGTCAGCATCCATGCAGGGGGCACTGTGGTCAGATACAGCAGCAGCAGGAGAAGTCAGCAGCACCAGCAGCACAATCACCCCGCAGTCACTGGTGCTGCCAGCATCAGAATGCTGAGCCTGCACTGGTTGCAGCTGGTCAGGTGGTCATCAGTGAAGTGTAAGTGCTGCAGCAGGAGTTTCAGCAGTTCTGCCAGGAGTTCAGGGAGGCCGGGGGGACATCAGCAAAATAATGGAGTACCAGCAACAAGTTCTCAACCTCCTGGTGGACATGCTTGGTGATGGCACTTCTGGGCAGGTTTAAGTTAAGTAGTGGAAGTCAGCAGCAGTTAATTATTTTTTCTTATTCTGAGTTCTATCCTTTTGCATCCTGTCACTGTGTTTCGATATTCTTCTCTTATCTCCATTCTCCACCCTCAAAAAATAAGAAAAAAATATAACAAAATAAAAAGAGATAAAAAAATTTATATATTTTATATCCTCTAGTCTTCCTCTAGATCCTCTTGTTTCTTTGTCTAGTGTCATAAATATATGTCTTTGTCCAGTGGTTTTGTGTGGTGTGTTATGTGTAATGTTATGCTCCCCATAATATTCAGTCCTTTTCCTTGTTCACTGATTTATTTTTCCCCTCTCATATTATTACTCTTCCCCTGACCCGGCCTGTCCCCCTCCACCTGTTGTACTTGTGTGTCATAGTCAGTAGTATGGTACCCATAAACACCTTACCTTTGTTTTCCTTTTGTGTTACTCATTCATATATTTTTTCCTCCTATCCACAAATGTCAAGTATTGATCCTATGAACAAAAATGTTTTCCCAAAACTATGTGATGTTGCAGCAGTCATGGTTGTGTGCAGCAACAGTCCGAAGACGTACACACCAATCATAGAAACTAAGCAATTTTATTGCGAAGTTAAACATAAATATGGTTTCAGTGCTTAACACGTGTCCTGCGCTTGCCACAAATGTTAAGTTGGATCCCTTCCCTCCAGTCCACACCGTGCTGTGCAGAACAGGGCTTATATAATTACAGAAATATCACACATGAAATTCCACAGAAAAGTGAGGCAGAAATGTGATCTTAGTCCAGTAGTTTTATAGAGCCACCTCACCTCCCGGACCAAAAAATGCTGTTTCGGCCACTGTTTACGAAGGATTTCAGGCCAAATCTTGTTGCTGCTGTTGCAGAACAGGCCATACATGTCCAGAAATGTTACATGAAAAATGTTACATAAAATTCAGACAGAAATCTGGTCTTAGTCATGATGTTATATGGTGCCCCCAACACACCTGGACCCCAAAATTGTGTTTGGTCCACTGTTTACTGTGACAGGGTCTGTGCCTGCCACTGAAACATAGAAACATAGAAACACAGACTTTGATGGCAGATAAGGACCACTTGGCCCATCTAGTCTGCCCATTTCCTTACCTACAGGATAGGCGGCAGATCCTAGTTAACTAACAGCCTATTTCTTCCTACCCCCCACAAGAATTGCCTTATGTCTGTCCCATGCATTCTTGAATTCTCTCACAGTTTTAGGCCCTACAACCTCCTCAGGAAGGCTGTTCCATGCATCCACTACCCTCTCTGTGAAATAATACTTCCTCACATTGCCCCTGAACCGCCCCCCCATCTTTAAATTGTGTCCCCTTGTTCTTCACGTCTCTTTTTCTGAAAGATGCTACCCTCTTGGACTTTGTTGATTCCACTGAGGTACTTAAAAGTTTCTATCATGTCCCCCCTCTCTCTTCTTTCCTCAAGGGTATACATATTAAGCTCCTTTAGTCTCTCCCCATACGGCTTCTCTTGCAGATCCTGCACCATTTTAGTTGCCCTCCTCAGGCTGCCTCTATCCTGTCTATGTCCTTGTGGAGATGGGGTCTCCAGAACTGGACACAGTACTCCAGATAGGGTCTCACCAACTGTCTGTACAGAGGAATAACAACTTCCTGTTTTCTGCTGCTGATGCCTCTCCCTATGCATCCCAGTATACCCCCAGCCCTCCCTACTGCCTTCTCACATTACTTGCTAACCTTAAGGTCATCTGATATGATTATCCCCAGGTCCCTTTCCTTTTTGTTGTTGTTACTACTCCCCCATTGTGTATTCTTCCCCAGGGTTCTTGTTTCCCAGGTGCATTATTTTCACTTCTTTGCATTGAATCCTAGCTGCCATATCTTGACCATTCCTCCAACCTTGCCAAGTCCTTCTCATCCTTTCCACACCTCCTTGTGTATCAACCCTGTTGCAGATCTTTGTGTCATCTGCAAAGAGGCATACTGTTCCTTCCAGTCCCTCTGCAATGTCACTTATGAAGACATTAAAAAGGACTGGACCCAATACTGAACCCTGCGGTACCCCACTAGTAACCCCTCTTTCTTCAGAGTGGACTCCATTTACAATTACCTTCTGTGTCCTGTTATCCAGCCAATGTTTTACCCAGGCTAACACCCTGGGACCCACTCCCAGGCTGGTTAATTTGACTATTAATCTTTTGTGTGGGACTGTGTCAAATGCCTTGCTAAAGTCTAGGTAGGCCATGTCCACAGCCCCTCCCTGGTCTACTACTTTGGTCACCCAGTCGAAGAAATCTATTAGATTCATCTGACGTGACCTTCCTGCTGTGAACCCATGCTGCCTTGAGTCCTGTGCCGCACTGGCCTCTAGGTACTCAACTATTCTTTCCTTCAGAAGTGGACTCCATCACTTTCCCTATCACAGAGGTCAGACTGACAGGTCTGTAGTTTCCTGCCTCTGTCTTGGTCCCACTTTTGTAAAGGGGAATCACATTCACCTTCCTCCAGTCCTCGGGTACCACACCATCCTCCCCTGATTTATTAAAAAGAGTAGCGAGTGGTTTCACTAGTTCCCCCCTTAATTCTTTTAGAATTCTGGGGTGAATTCCATCAGGCCCCATTGCTTTGTCCACCTTCAGTTTTAGGAGTTCTTGCAGAACCCTTTCTTCTGTGAAAGGACTGGGATCGACCTCCCTATCAAGAGTGCTTCTGTTAATTGGATTAGGCACTTCCCCCTCCTCTTTTGTGAATACCGAGCAGAAATATTCGTTCAGTATCCCTGCTTTTTTAATGTCCCACTCTGTCCACCCACCGTTCATTCTATTCAGCCTCACTATCCCTCCCTTTGTCTTTCTACGCTCGCTGATGTACCTATAAAAGGTTTTATCCCCCTTCTTAACCGAGTTGGCTATTTTTTCCTCAGTTTGGGCCTATGCTATTCTGACTTCCCTCCTCCCTGCTTCCTTCTGCCTTAACTGGTACAGCTCTCTGTCCTGCTCCTTCTGTGTTTCCTTATACTTCTGGAATGCTATCTTTTTCTTCCTGACTTTCACAGCCACCTCTTTTGAGAACCATAGTGGCTTTTTCTTTCGTTTTGATTTGTTTATTTGCTTCACACAAAGGCTTGTTGCCTCTGTGATGGCAGTTTTGATGATTCCCCATTGTTGCTCCACACCTCCTTCTAGCCTGTTTGCTAGTGCTTTTCTGAGGCACTCTCCTTCTTGCCAAAGTCAGCCCTCCTGAAGTCCAGTACGTCACTTTTGTATGGCCTGACTCTGTAGCTGAGTTTAACGTGAACCACACTGTTTGATGGTCACTTGTTCCCAGATGGCAACCCACTTCTAGATCTGAGATCCTCTCACTGCCCCTGTTTGAGAGTATGAGGTCTAAGATTGCTCCCTCATGAGTGGGTTCCGAAACTAGCTGTCTGAGGCCTGCCACCTGTAGGGCATCAAGAATGGCCCTGCTCTTGGATGTGGCTACAGCAAATGTGGTCCAGTTAACATCTGGCATATTCAGGTCTCCCATCAACAGTATCTCCCCTTTCTCTACCATTCTAAGAATGTCTTCTATCATATCCTTGTCCATTCCCTCCCCCTGACATGGGGGTCTGTACACAACCCCTGTACAGATTGTGGTGCCCTTTCCAGTCTCCAAGGTGACCCACAGTGCCTCTTCTCCTCCCTGTTTACTCTTTTGTTCAGTTGCTTTTATCCCTTCCTTTACATAGAGAGCTACTCCTCCCCCTCTTCTCCCCTGCCTGTCTCTCCCTGTGGTTATGTACCCTGGTATGTTAACATCCCAGTCATCGCTCTCTGTGTACCATGTTTCTGTGACTGCTACAATATCCAGGCATCCCTCTTCCATCAAGGCCACCAGCTCAGGGAGCTTGTTGCCCAGACTACGGGCATTGGTACTCATTACCCTCCATTTCCTGATAGCCTTACTCCTTTTTGCCCCATCCCTGTCCTTCTTGCCTTTGTCACTTTCTCCATTTACCCCTGCCCTTCTCCCTATCGACACCTCTATGTTGGTGTTTACCGCACTCACTACCATGATTTTTGGGGGCTAGGATTTACCTGCTCCTTTCCAGTGCCTCCCCCCTTGGCTAGTTTAAATGCTTGCCAATGAAACATTTAAACCTATCACCTAGGATTCTGGTTCCCCTCCTGGACAGATGCAGCCCATCATGCCAGTACAGGCTTGCATCACTCCAAGTGGACCCCCAGTCCCCAATGAAGCCAAATCTGATCTCACACCAGTTTTCAACCACTGATTGAATCCATGGTGCAGAACACCCTAGCCTCTCCTCACGCCATAGATGGGCAGCACCTCCGAGAAGGTTACCACTGCTGCTACTTGTCTAAGGGCCCTCCCCCAATTCCACAAACTCTTCCTGCACTTCTTTAATCCCTTTCTTAGCCAGATCATTTGTTCCTAGGTGGACAATGACATCCAGCTCCCTCCCTGTGCAGCTGCTCAGCAATCCTGAGGATTCGCTCCTTGTCCCTCCAAGCCATGGCGCCAGGCAGGCACCTTACCTCCCTCTCCCCTTCCTTCCCCAGTTCTACCTTCCTAATAATGGAGTCCCCCACCAGGAGTTGTTTCCTTCCCCTGTGGGGTCCCCTGCCACCCTTCTGGGGGTCTCCTTTGTGGAGGTTCCCAGCATCCTCCTTGGTCTCCACTGTGGGTGCCTCCATAGAGGAACCACACTTTGCCAGAATGGCATAGGAATTGTGGAGAGGTACAACTGGAGGGATGCACCTCTGTTCCACCACCCTCACCCTCCCTGAGCCCACTGTGGTCCAGCCGCTCCTCTTTCTTGGCAACCTCTGAGGCAACAGCAGTGGCACTGGTAGTCCCTGGATGGAAGAGGAGGTCCCACAAATCCTGGCCAACTCAGCCTGGAGATGAGCAACCTCCTCCCTCAGCCCAGAGAGGTGCCTGCAGATGGGACAACACCGCATCCTCCAGAACGTCTCCCAGAAGACTGCTGCTCCACAGCCACTGCACTGCACCACTCCCATCACGTCTTATTTCTGGCCCCTTAACTGTTTGCAATCCTTACTCTTTCCTCTGTTTTTTCTCTCTCCTTACTTTCTGCCTGTGTGCCCTTTAAGCTCCTGATTGTCCTGTTCTGAGACAAGAATATCCTATATTTCTCAGTAGACCCCTTACTTGCTCAGAGGCAGACCTCCAGCAGCTAGAGGGGGCCAGAGAGCTACTCTTGCCCTTCTAGGATGGTGGGTCTTTGGTGGCTCTGTGATCACTCACTTCCTGCTCCCAAACAGGAAGTTCCTGTTGTCAGTCAAATTCTGTGCCTATAGAAGTAGAACTAGCTTTGGGTGGGAAGGAGGGCAATATAGTCCCAATAGAGAAGTCCAGTCACACAGCAGTCCTTTCTCCTGGTGTCTTCTGCCAAGCTACTAGCAAAATCTTTCTAAGGCAGTCTTTAAATGTAGCTTCCTTCTAGCTAAGCCACTCCCCCTACTTACTAGATCTTTCTACAAGTAATTTAAACCTCACCGCTATCAAGTCCTTTCAGTCACCTGAGATTTACACCTAGATAACTGTTCAGATAACCATTCAGTTCAGTTAACTCAAACACACACTTTTTTTTGTTTTGTTTGTTATTTTTTTTTTACCCTAAATTAAAGTTCCAAGTACAAGAGTTCTATTTCTTTAGTCCCAGTTGAGAAGTCCAGTCACACAGCAGTCCTTTCTCTTGGTGTCTTCTGCCAAGCTACTGAGGCATGGGACCTTTTCTACCACTTAAACCTCTGGTTGCAACCACTTTTCTGTTCCTTTTATGCTGTCCCTATTTTTCCGTATGGAGGCAGGCCACCTCCTTACAAAATCCCCTTCTTCCCCTTCTTAATTCCCTGCTGTTTAAATTTCTCTTCATTTCCTGGTCCCTTGTCTGTTCATGTTTCCCTGAGTTTCCTGAGCTGGTGAAAACTATGTTACGCAACCAGCACAATATGATTTAAAAGGCATTTATATACTGCAGGTAACTGTATTATAAAGATAGGCTGAAGAAAAGCCTTTATTTAGTAGATAACCCCCCCCCAAGCAGTGCTCCTGCTTAAAATTGCAAATTTAGTGCTTGCATAGCTCAATAGCGATATGGCTCGCATGTTAAGTGAAGCCCCTTGCGATCATGCATGCCTTCTTTAGCTCTATTTTCCAAATATTGGAAAACTTCTTCTTTTATGAGAAAAGTGTCTACTAAAGAGACTAAGCTCTGCAACACATTTTCCGTGTGAATAAAGCTCTCTAAGGAGACTGGAGAGCCTTTTTAAAGTGTAGCTGGAGAAAATGAAAGCTCTCAGCCAATGGCAGGACTCTGTACTTTAAAAAAACACACCACTTAGGCTCCTTTTTGTAAAGAAAAGGGAATAGCTACAATAGTTTGCTTAGCTTCTGTTTTAAAAAGGTGTATGTTTAAGGAAGCACAGAACAAAGCTGAAGACAGTTGTTTTGCCCCCTAAAATATGTTTGAAAATTTCAAACTGCAATTAAAGCAAAACTAACTCCTGTGCTACAAACACCTGAAAAAAAGGAAGAAACAGTTACAGTTTTTCTGTGTTTTAAATACTTCTGTGACATAGTAGACCTAAGGAGGGTTTGTTATTTCAGACCTAGAAAGTATTAAAAAAATAAGCCAAACAAGGAAGTTACCAGGAAGCTATTGCTGGGCTGCTCCTTGGAAGTAAAGAGGAGGTCTGCTTGCTAGCAGCCCCTGCAGCAGAATGAGAGCCACTATAGGGAGTGAGTGACCCCCAGTGGTCTATATGTAAAGAAAGCAAACTGTCAATCAAATGTGAGGTGACTGTTGATTATATAAAATCCTTTGTACAGAGATTTTATTGTATAGAAAACTAAGAAGGAAGTTTGTACTAATGTATAAAAGAAGGTTATGATACTTAACACTATTTTGAAAGGTTATTCATTGAATTTACCGTGTACAAAAGGAACACTAGGTCACCTGACCAAGGAGGCGGGTATATAAACCCTACCTCTCCAAGTGGCAAGTTAGATAGGGTCAGTTCTTCCTGACCTAGTTGGAGGGAAGTTCAAGTCTGTGAGTGAAGAGAAGTCTTTGGAATTGCCATTGAATTGTTTATTATTTTGTTTCTTTTGTTTTCTGTATTTATTTTTACTTTTTGGTGTTGAAGATTGTTTATGAAGTAATAAACATCCCACCAAGCAAACAATGGGTTGCACCTAAACTGCTGCTTCTATGTATGTTATTTATTTGCCTGTAGACCCACCCTATAACATTTACGAAGGATTTTAGGTTGAGTCTTGTTGCTGCAAGTGCAGAACAGGCCGTACAAGTCCAGAAATGTTGCAGGAAAAATGTTTGATAAAATTCAGACAGAAATCTGCTCTCAGTCATGATGTTACATGGCACCCTGCCACCACCTGGACTGAAAATGCTGCTTTGTCCACCGTTTACAAATGATTTCAGGCTGAATATTGTTGCTGCTAGTGCCAAACAGGCCCTAGAAGTCCAGAACTGTTTCATAAAAAATGTCAGAGTGAATTGAGACTGAAATCTGGTCTCAGTCATGATGTTATATGGTGTCCCCCTACCTCACAAACCTCAAAAATTATGCTTCTGCCACCGTTTACCAAGGATTACAGGCCTAATCTTGGTGCTGCCACTGCCGAACATGCCCCAGAAGTCCAGAAATGTTTCCCCAAAAATGTTCAAGTAAATTGAGACCGAAATCTGGTGTCAGTCATGCTGTTACATGGTTCACATCCACCACCAGGACTGAAATATTCTGTTTTCTGCACTGTTTACAATGGTTAGACTTTGATGGCTGACAAGGACCGCTTGGCCCACCCAATCTGCCCAATGGTTTTCAGGCCTAATCATGCTGCTAGCTGGTATTGTTGTGTGCAGACTCGACCTTATACAGTAATCGGAGAACAACCACATGGCAAAATTATGAGATAAGGGAGATGCAATTATTTAATGAATTATGTTACGAAATTGGCAAACGGGGTGGCACAGCCTGTTTGCCATGCTGGGAAAAATAAATCCTCCTACAAAATGATCCTGCTACTTGCGCTTGTTCCCTCCTGATGCTGGTTTCTCAATTTATTGAGAACTGTGGAATTATCATTTTGCAATGCTGCTGTCCTGGTTGGCTCTGTGGTTTTAAGTCAGTGTGGATTGAATGACGTTTTGTGTGCTGCTGCTGTTGCCTGTAGCTGCTGCCTGCTGCTCTGACTAGCTGCCATGAGAAGTAATGCTTTGTCTGGTTCATGGATCCTCTTCACATAGTCGATTGCTTCTGCTGTACATGTAAGTATCTGTATTTATGTTTTCTGGTGCAAGAGAAGGGTGACAGTTGGTTGCTATTGTGATGTCTTGAGTTCTAATATGTTTGTATTGCTTTTCTATTATTTTGCAGTGTGAAGATTACATCATCATGACATGCATGCCAGGATTTGGATATGGGATGTTGGAATGAACTGCATTTCCCAATGCACACGGTAAGTATTGAATTTTTCATTACTGGGGTAGGTGACTGCAGTCCGGATGTCTGAGTTGGATAATAATTGTATTCTTTTTGCTTTTGTTAACATGCAGGAATTCAGGTGATGTTAACTCCCAGTGCGGGGGGTTATTGGATTGCTTGTGGTAAGCTTGCTGATAGCCTCACCCTCAGACTTGCTATCTAAATGGGCTACATCATCATCCTTCAGCTTTTTCACTTCTTGTTCCCACAGAGGATCCAACACCTCGTCATCTTCTGTACCGAAACATATTATATCCTCCTCCTCCTCCCTATCACTGTCTACTTCCAGAGAACCCTTTCCCTTCTTTGGCATCTCCTCACTGTTGGGGGGGGGCTGACTTTCCTTATCTCCTTCCCCAGGAGAAACAGACTGAAGCTGGACAGTATTACCCTCACCACCATCAGCTCCACCTTGAAAAGGAACAGTCACACTGACAACTTCTTCCACCTCCTCCTGGACCGCTGGACCTCCACTGGTGTGAGTGTCTCCCTTATTCCCAGTATCATCCCCAACAAGCACGCTAGCTACAGTCTGGGCAGTAAAAAACTGAGTCGCAGACTTGAAGCCACTTCTAACTTTGATTTTGCTGGCACTGGCTGCCACAGCAGCACCGGAGCCCACAGAAGGCACTGATTCAGAAATAGATTTCTTACTAGAAGTGGAACTGTATTTCTACTTTTTCCAACAGACTTCTTTGAGCCATCTCCCATCTGGTCACCTTTCCCCGAACTGGAATGTCTCTTGGCAGATATATCTGTTCCATTTGCCTTCCTCCGGAAGTATATGATTACAGTATGTATTTCTATTTAATAAGTGTGAATAACACCTGCAGTACTATCTGCAAAGGGCAAACAGAAATCAGAACAGGTAGAAACACAGTAGTCTATACAACTACCTATAACCGCTACTGTAGCCTATTCAAGTGTTAAAACACTATTTTATTTTTTCCATTACAAAAACACGAATTAAGTAACACAGGGTAACGGGAGGACAGAAGTAAGAGACTTTAAATACCAAACCGACAGAGAACACCACCACAACAAGGATGTGCAGTAACTCTGAGAAAATACTTAAGTAGTTCTTAATAAAATGTCAGTTTTTAAATGGAATGGTTATTACACAACTTGATAATGACTGGGTAGGTACAGGTAGGTTTACGCAAACTAAACTGAAAACCCAGGTAGGTTTATGCAAACTAAATTGAAAACCAACCACACAGAACACCTCACAGTCACAATACAATCTACGGTCGGGATAAGTGGTGTCTGGATAAGGCAAATACTGCAGTGTGTTAGTACTTACTAAATACAGTTTTGGCTTATGGATATATCATATGGAAGGGACAACAAGATTTCAAATGAACAAACAAAGTCGCCTCCAACAATCTTGCAGGGACCACCACTCTCTTGAAAACTACGTAGTTTTTTATGTAGTACGGGTCAGGTAGTAAACGTCAGTGGTGCAACAGGGAGGAAAAGGTTAATATGGTAAGCAAATTAAACAGAGAAACAGGAATTCTGCAATGCAGAGGCTAGGTCACACTATTCATTTCTGTGAGCAATTCAACAATGCAGTGTACCTGGATATGGAGAAGTGTTCAATGTCCACGAATACTTTCAATACAAAGATTAAGCAGACAGTGATTAAACAAAGGGAAACAGGAACAGAACAACCCAGAATGAGTGTGCAGATAAGGTTACCCAAAAAAGGGTCAATATGTAAGAAAAATATTACAAATAAGTAGCACACCAACAAAAACATTACGACTTAAAAGAAATAACAGAAAGTCACTCACAACTTGTGAGAAATCTGTCAAATATTAGGAAATAGCCTGCTCTGCTTTCACACGCACGCACGCATGCACGCACGCACACACATCACACAGTCGACCTTTCCCTACTCAACTCCCTCACAGACACAGAGAAAACTGAAAACACTACCTAAGATTAAATAAGTGTTATCAAAAGATACCAAAACAATAAAATGTTCAATAGCAGCACTAGGAACAAAATTTAGATTTTGGGAGCAATTAGCTATCAAAAATAACAAAGAGGTTTTTAAACAGTTTATTGGCTGTGATGCACCACACTGAACTGCTCTCTGACTCAACAGACAATAAACTGTGCAAGAAACAGCCTGCACATGATATTTCAGCTATATACTAACAATGCATTGCAAATTTTCAGGCGAAATTGAAAAACATCTGCGAAATTGGAGAAATTTGGTGAAATTTGGCGTTACGTGAAATCATCATCTTAGGTGAAATTACCTTTTGCTTAGGTGAAAAATTTTGCATAATGTGGTAATTATGAGAAATATTTTGCTAGGCAAAATTTTTCAATTTCGCACAACACTAAGCACCCCCTTCATGCTGCACTACAGTGTCAGTATTGGGATTTAACCCAAGTGCCTGGTGTGGGAATAGAACCCATAGCCTTTTGATCTTCTGACATCAGAGGCAAATGTGCAACCTGCTGAGCTACTGACACTGATTCTAATAGCTTAATACCCAAGATTTATGAGCTAGAAGTCTGATTTAATTTGTATTCTTCTGATGTAAGTGCTGTGACTGAAACCTGGGTGAAGCCACATGTCCTTTCAACTGACGTTGACATCCCTGACTACAATATGTTTAGGAGAGATTGCCCTGCTAAAAAGAAAGGTGAAGGAATGATCTTATTCAACAAATCCTCCCTCCAAGCCACTGAATTGCCCCTTCCCTCTTCTGCCTCCTCACCAAGTGAGCTGGTACTTATCAAAGTGTTGCTTAGCAATGCTATGCCTCTGTATATGGAGTGCAATTACAGCCCCCCATCTGTTGCTAAGCCTGCTTTGCATGACCTTCTGTGCTGCCCTGGGGAATTGCTCCATAGTGAAACAATTCTGTTCAACTGGTTTGATAAAGGCCACTGCTCCTTCAAGGCTTCTGTCAGTGACTATAGCCTACACCAAATCATCAGCAAACCAGCTTGGCTAAACTCTAGATCTGGGAATCACACCTTAATAGACTGGATCTTGGCCAGCAGAGCAGACCATATCCACGCATCCAGAACCTTTCCTTACTCCCTGAGTCACCATTCCATGACATACTGTGTATGGAAAAAATTGTCTGCTTAAAGGGGAAGTAAACATTGCAGGGGTCTCTCAAATTGTGAAAGCCCATAAATAGCTATTCAAATGAGGCATGGAACTTCCTTGTAGGTGTCAAGGGTCCTGAGATATGAATATCTAAATACTCAGTAAATCAAAACAAGGCAGCAGCCATTTCATGGAATCATGAGACAGAAAGTGATGTCACTGAGGGGCAAGTTGTAATTAACAACATAGAGCTGGCCCCTCAGTGACATCACTTCCTCTTTTAAGATTACATGAAATGGTTGCTGCTTTGCTTTCATTTACAGATAATTTAATATTCATATGTCAGGACCCCTGAAACATACAGCTAAGCCTAGTACCTCATTTGAATGGTCTTGTCTTGCACTTTCACAATTTGAGTGAACCCAGCAATGTTTACTTCTCCTTTAACATTCCTCCCAGAACAATTAATGTCAGAGATTACTCTGCTCAGAACTGTAATGCCTTTCTCAGAGACCTAGCCATGGTGAACTTGGAGAGCATTAGTTATTTAGAGGATGTCAATAAAGCCTTGGAATTCCTAATTAACAACATCACCAGTTTCATTAACATGC
Source organism: Neoceratodus forsteri (assembly GCA_016271365.2). Classification (NCBI taxonomy): domain Eukaryota; kingdom Metazoa; phylum Chordata; order Ceratodontiformes; family Ceratodontidae; genus Neoceratodus; species Neoceratodus forsteri. The sequence continues at coordinate 431,208,993 of CM057452.1, forward strand.
ATGCCTCCTTTGTACAGAGAAGGGTTGAAGATGCCTATTCCAAATGGCTTACTCCTTCCCTTCACAATCTGACATAGTGGAAGGATTGAGCTTGGCATGCTTTTAAGATCACAGTCTGTAAGCAAGACTGGATTGCCCATAGGCAACTCAGGAGCACACTTAAATCCTCCTTGAAAATGGCCAAAGCCTCCTACCTAAAGGGCCTACAGACCAGCAATCTGCATGACCCAAGACGATTTTGGATGCAAGTAAATAGCTTTCTTGAGGGGGTGCTATTTATTTATTTAATTTTGATAACTGGGTTGAGGGAGGAGTTTGCTCATTCCAGGCTGAGTTGGCCAGGATTCGGGGGACCTCCTTTCCCACCCAGGGATCACCAGGGCCACTGCCGCTGCCTCTGCGGTTGCCAAGAAAGAGGAGCAGTTGGACCACAGTGAGCTCAGGGAAGGTGAGGGTGGTGGAACAGAGGTGCATTCCTCCAGTCATACCTCTCCACAATTCATATACCATTCTGGCAGAGAGTTTTTCCTCTATGGAGACACCCACAGTGGAGACCAAGGAGCATGCTGGGAACATCCACAAAGGAGACCCACAGGAGGGTGGCACGAGACCCCACAGGGGAAGGAAACAACTCCTAATGGGGAACTCAATTGTTTGGGGCAGAACTGGGGGAGGGAGGGAGGGAAGAGGGAGGTAAGGTGCCTGCCCGGTGCCATGGCTTGGAGGGACAGGGAGTGGATCCTCAGAATCACGGGAGTAGCTGCATGGGGACAGAGCTGGACATCATTGTCCACCTAGGGACAAATGAACTGGCTGGGAATGGGATTAGAGCAGTGCAGGGGGAGTTTGTGGAGTTGGGGAGGGGCCTTAGACTAGTAGCATGCATGGCAACCTTCTCAGAGGTGCTGCCTGTCTATGGCATAGGTGAGACTAGGGTACTCTGCACCACAGGATTCAATCAGTGGTTGAAAAACTGGTGCAGAGCACAGGGTTTTGACTTCATTTGGGACTGGGGGTTCACCTGAAGGGATGCAGGCTTATACTGGCGCGATGGTCTGTATCTGTCCAGGAGGGGAACCAGGATCCTAGGTGATAGCTTTAAATGCTTCATTGGCAAGCATTTAAACTAGTCAAGGGGGGAGGCACTGAAAAGAAGGGCAGGGGTAAATGGAGAAAAAGACAAAGGCAGTAAGGACAGGGATGGGGCTAAAAGTGGTAAGGCCATCACAAAATGAAGGGCAATGAGTACCAACACCCATAGTCTGGGTAACAAGCTCCCTGAACTAGTGGCCTTGATGGAAGAGGGATGCATTGATATTGTGGCAGTCACAGAAACATGGTACACAGAGCACCATGACTGGGATGTCAACATACCAGGGTACACTATCTACAAGAGGGACAGGGAGTGTAGAAGAGGAGGAGGAGGAGTAGCTCTCTACATAAGGGAAGGGATCAAAGCAACAGAATGAAAGGGTAAACAGGGAGGAGAGGAGGCACTGTGGGTCACCCTGGAGATGGGATATGGCACCACAATCCACATGGGGGTTGCATACAGATCACCATCTCAGGGGCAGGAAATGGACAAGGAAATGATAGAAGGCATCCTTAGGATGGCAGAAAAATGGGAGATATTGTTGATGGGGGACCTGAATATGCCAGATGTTAACTGGAGCACATTTTCTGCAGCCACACTCAAGAGTAGGGTCATTCTTGATGCCCTACAGGGGGGCATGCCTCAGACAGCTAGTGATGGAACCCACTCAGGAGGAAGCAATCCTAGACCTGGTACTCTCAAACGGGGATGGAGATAGGATCTCAGATTTAGAAGTGGGTATCCATCTGGGAACAAGTGGCCACCAAACAGTGTGGTTCATGATAAACACAGCTGTATAGTCAAGCCATACAAAAGTGAGGGTACTGGACTTTAGTAGGGCTGACTTTGGTAAAATGGGAGAGTGCCTCAGAAAAGCACTAGTAAATGGGCAAGAAGTAGGGGTGGAGGAACAATGGGGAAATATCAGAACAGCCATCACAGAGGAAGCAAGCCTTTGTGTGAAGCAAATAAACAAATCAAAATGAAGGGAAAAAAACACTATGGTTCTCAAAAGAGGTGGCGGGGGAAGGTTAGGGAGCAAAAGATAGTATTCAGGAAGTATAAGGAAACACAGAAGGAGCAGGACAGAGAACTGTACCAGTTAAAGCAGAAGTAGGCAGGGAAGGCAGTCAGTATAGCAAAAACCCAAACTGAGGAAAAGATAGCCAAGTCGGTTAAGAAGGGGATAAAACCTTTTATAGGTACATTAGGGACTGAAGAAAGACCTAGGGAGGGATAGTGAGGCTTAATAAAGGGGAGGGTGGGTGGTCAGATGGTACCAGTGAAAAAGCAGGGATACTGAACGAATACTTCTGCTCAGTATCCACAAAAGAAGCCGAGGGGGAGGTACCTAATCCAATCAATAGAAGCACTCTGGATGTGGGGGTCGATACCAGTCCATTCACAGAAGAAAGGGTTCTGAAAGAACTAAAACTGAAGGTGGACAAAGCAATGGGACCTGATGGGATTCACCCCAGAATTCTAAAAGAACTAAGGGGAGAACTAGTGACACCACTGACTACTCTTTTTAACAAGTCATGGGAGGATGGTGTGGTACCTAAGGAGTGGAGAAGGGCAGATGTGATTCCCTTTCACAAAAGTGGGAGCACAGCAGAGGCAGAAAACTACAGACCTGTTAGTTTGACCTCAGTGGTAGGGAAAATGATGGAATCACTTCTGAAAGAAAGAATTATTGAGTACCTAGAGGCCAGCGGGGCACAGGACCCAAGGCAGCAAGGATTCACAGCAGAAGGTCACGTCAGACGAATCTAATAGATTTCTTTGACTGGGTGACCAAAGTAGTAGACCAGGGAGGGGCTGTGGACATGGCCTACCTAGACTTTAGCAAGGCATTTGACACAGTTCCACACAAAAGATTAATAAACAAGTTAGCCAGCCTAGGAATGGGTCCCAGGGTGGTAGCCTGCGTAAAAAATTGGCTGGACAACAGGACACAGAGGGTAATAGTAAATGGAGTCCACTCTGAAGAAAGGGGAGTTATTAGCAGGGTACTGCAGGGTTCAGTACTGGGATCAGTCCTTTTTAATGTCTTTATAAGTGACATTGCAGATTGACTGGAAGGAAAAGTATGCCTCTTTGCAGATGACACAAAGATCTGCAACAGGGTTGATACACAAGGGGGGTGGAAAGGGTGAGAAGGGACTTTGCAAGGTTGGAGGAATAGTCAGTAGTATGGCAGCTTAGATTCAATGCAAAGAAGTGCAAAGTAATGCACCTGGGAAACAAAAACCAAGGGGAAGAGTACACAACGGGGGGTGAGATACTAACAACAACAAAAATGGAAAGGGACCTGGGGTAGTCATATCAGATGACCTAAAGGTAAACAAGCAATTTGAGAAGGCAGTAAGGATGGCTCGGGGGACACTGGGATGTATAGTGAGAAGCATCACCAGTAGATGACAGAAGTTGTTATCCCTCTCTACAGACAGTTGGTGAGACCCCATCTGGAGTACTGCATGCAGTTCTGGAGACTCCATCTCCACAAGGACATAGACAGGATGGAGGCAGTCCAGAAGAGGGCAACTAAAATGGTGCAGGGTCTGCACCAGAAGCCATATGAAGAGAGACTAAAGGAGCTTAATATGTATACCCTCGAGAAAAGGAGGGAGAGTGGGGACATATTAGAAACTTTCAAGTACCTCAAGGGAACCAACAAAGTCCAAGAGGGTAGCATCTTTCAGAAAAAGAGATGTGCAAGAACAATGGGGCACAATTTGAAGACAGAGGGGGGATGGCTCAGGGGCAATGTGAGGAAGTATTTTTTCACGGAGATGGTGGTGGATGCATTGAAAGCTCTTCCTGAGGAGTTTGTGGGGTCAAAAACAGTGGGGGAATTCAAGAATGCATGGGACAGATATAAGGTAATTCTGGTAGGGGTTATGAAGTAGGCTGTTGGTTAACTAGAATCTGCAGCTTATCCAATAGGTAGGGAGATGGGTAGACTGGGTGGGTCAAGTAGTCCTTATCTGCTGTCAGTTTATGTTCCTATGTTTCTATTGATAAACCCACTGAGACCATGACAGTCCCTTTTTCAGGGGTGGCCTTGGGTTAATTACAGGCAGACAATCCATAAAGTTACACAACAGGGTACAGGATGTCATTTCGTAAGTAAGCACAGTTTTCAGCAGGCAGTTAAGCAGTAAGCATAAAATGGTGTATAACAGAACATTGCAGTGTTTATAACACAAATAATAGTTTGCAGTTTGACAATTTTCGACACTCAGCATAGGTTAATAATTGGTATACATCTGTGGTTACAGATGAAGGTGCTGCAGTAAGGAAATACAGAAGAGGGTACAGTAATTCAACAGTAGCAAGTGCATTGGTTGCACTCTAACAGATGAGCCTTGAGTCCCTCTTTGAACCCCACGGGGGAATTACAGGACTGTAGATTTGCTGGGAGAGCATTACAGAGGGCGGGATGCTGGCTGAGAATGACCTCTGTCCTAGGGTTGCCATGACTGTAGGCACAGTGAGGAATACCTGGCTTGAGGATCTAAGGAGCCTGCTGTTTTGTTTGGCAGAAAAAGTATTAGCTAGGCTTGGAGGTGCAGAGTCCGACCTAAGCTTGTAGGCAAGGCAGAGAGATTGGTAGACAAGACATTCTTTCAGTGGAGGCCAAGACAGGGCTTGGAGCACCTGGCTATGTACTCCCTAGGGTGAGCTCCCAAGGCAAGTCAGCACACCCTGTGATAAAGGGTAGTGAGTTTCTGCATTTCCCCACCTTTTAGTGTGAGTAGCACTGGTGACCCATACAGCAGGGTGGGTACTAGGGTATCGGTTGCTATCCTTAGCCAGGAGTCCTGTGTGAGGAAAGGGCTAAGGTGGTAAAATAGCTCCAACTTCTGATTTAGTGTCTTAGTCAGCAGTTCGATTTGTGTCTTGAAAGTGCAGTTCTGGTCTAAAGTAATGCCTAAGTACTTTATAGTGTCTACTACCTCAGTTCTTGTGCCACTCGAGGCTTGGAGTCAGAAGAGAGGCTCTGTCTGGCACTTGGCTTGTAGGGCTGAATAGAATGGCTTTAGTCTTTTTGTTATTAAGCACTAGTCTGTTGCGGGACAGCCAGCACTCGAGGAGTTGCAGGTCACTTGTCAGAGAAGTGTTCAAAGAGCATATGTCTTTGGAGGACCTGTAGGTCACTGCATTGTCTGTGTATAGGATTATGTTCACCTCACCACCATTATTTGGCATGTCGTTTATGAAAATAGAGAATAGTAAGGGCCCCAGGATGGATCCCTGGGGAACCCCGTCGAGGATTTGGCCTTTTTTAGATTGCGTACCTTGCCGTCTGACAAATTGGGATCTCCCCTGGAGATAGTCGGTAAACTACCAAACTGTCAGACAGTCTAGGCCTATGAGTTTGTTTTGCTAGGAGTAACTGATGATACACCAGGTCGAAGGCCTTGGTGAGATCTATGAAGACAGATCCAGTGAACTGGACTTTGTTGAGCGCTGCAAAGAGGTGATCAGTGAGGCAGACAAGTGAGGTGTCAGTGCCGTGGTTTTTTCCTAAAACCATGGTGTTTAGGCATAAATATGCTGTTTCTCTCAATAAACTCTGTTAGTTGGTTGTAGACAACCCTCTCCAGTACCTTACTAAGGATGGAGAGGATCGATATGTGGTGATAGTTTTCCATGTGTTTCCATGAACCCACTTTATGGATGGGCATGATCAGGGCTACTTTCCAGAGTGCTGGAACTTTTTCTTCAAGACGGGATCTGTTGAGTAGCCACAAGACAGGAACAGCAATGGCTGGGGCTGCAGTCTTGAGCAGTCTTGGTTCTAGCTTGTCATGCCCAGCTGAGCCATGGGGTTTTATGTTCATGAGGCGTTTTAGGACCCCTTTTTGGACAAAACTTGAAGTGGAAGTTAGGGTAGAGGGTGTGACAGGAATCGGGTTGGGAGGAAGGGAACTGTAGGGGGATATTGAACTTATTCAGGTCCATGAAGAAGGAGTTGATTGCATTGGCAGCATCTTCAGGGTTCTTTAGGCGAGTACCGTTGGCTATTACGGCACAGTCCCTCTGGGCGGGACTACCCTTAATGAGGACATTGATCTGTGACCAAAATCTTTTAGGGTCAGAGAGTTTTTTTTCTGGAGATCACAGATGTATTGCTTTTTTGCAGATTTGAGCTCTCTTTTACATTTATTTCATAATTCCCTATAGTCCTGCCAAGCTGTGGGTTGGGGGGTGGTTTTAAAGTTTCCCCAGGCCCTATCTCTCTCCTTCAGGAGTTTTTTCAGATCTCGGGACAGCCACCTAGCATCCTGACCTTTTACCCTGATCTTTTTCAGAGGGGCATGCTTATTATTTGCAGATAGAAAGTCATTTATGAAGAAGTCAAGGGTGGCGTCTATGTTAGGGGGCTTTCTTGATGTAGGTCCAATCTATCCCAGATAATGTGTTTAGGTAGGATCCTGTGTCAAAGTTAGAGAAGTTCCAGGCCCAGAGTATTCTGGATTGGGGGGATTAAAAATGATTCCTCCATATTGCATACACTGGTGAGTGGTTGCTTTGGGCATCGTCAAAAGTACCTGCCAATCTAATGCTATCCGACTTTGAGGCCAGGATCCAGTCTAGTGTAGAGTGGTTTCCGGTTTTGGTGTTCAGTCTGGTGTACTCGTGTATTAATTAAGTTAGATCTGCTTTTAGTAGTAGGTTCTTTAGTTCTCCATTTGTTTGAGGCCCCCAATGGATATTAAAATCACCCATTTTCACCTTCTCCTCTTGGGGGAAGTCAGGCAGCACCATGAGGAGCGAGTTTAGAGCAGTGTCAGCTACTTTGGGGGGTTATAGATGCATCTGATTGTCAGGGGTTTGGTGCCTCCCATCAACAGAGTTGTGAATACAGTTTCACAGCTGGTGTTGTTTAGGATAGGAGTTGTCACCCTGGAAGCAGTAAGGGAGGATCTCACATAGATCAGGATGTCTTCTCCCTTTTTGCTCAGTCTATCTTCCCTGAATATCTTGAAACCTTTTAGCTCAATCTCATGGTCTAGTACTTGTGGTTTGAGCCAGGTTTCTGAGATTGCAACTACATCCAGGGAGTAAAGATTCACCCAGGCTTCCAGTTCATGAATCTTTGGCCTCAGGCTATTGATGTTCGTGTGGGTTATTCTTAACCCCTTTGAGTTGACCCAGGTGGGCTGGGTGGAGGAGGTAATGTGTACATTTGTGCCATTGGGGTTTGTTTCTATATCACCACTGAGTAGGAGTATTAGCTCAAACAGGGAGCTGATCAGGGACCATGGTAAGTGGAGAGGGGACCTGATTATTTTGTCACAGAGAGAGAGCATTAGGTTGTACAAGTTGCCTTTTTGTTTAAGACACTGCATATAGATCAGGGAGGTATTAAGCCCAGTTTGGGGGTATACATCCGGGCATCTGTGGTGGGGGATGTCCTTTCCATGTGCTGGATCCTGGTGAATGCAGTATAGGAAGAGGTCAGAGCCCAAGACCACTGTGATGTACAGGGCAGTGATGATAATTCCCAACGCCATCATAAGTTTGCCTCTGAAATAAGGGGCAGAGCTGACAGTAGAACACCAGTGAGCCTTTGGAGAGGAGTAGTTAGTGTACAGGCGAGCAGGAGGAGAGTGGGGATGTAATCTAGTGTTTTTTTGTTTTTTTTTAGTTTATATTAGGCTTGATAATCCCAGTGTACTAGTGAGCAACAATGAGAAATTATCCACAACACAAATTTGATCAGTGATCCTAAGCTGATAGCTGAGTCATTTAATATATTGTTCACTGACCTTGATGCCTATAAAGTCCCTACCTCCGTTCTGCCTCCTGGCTCACCTGCTATAGATAATCACCCCAACTTTAATTTCAGGCTGGTCTCTAACAAGGAGGTCTTGAACCAGCTCCTAAAAATTAATGCAGAAAAATCAATGGGCCATGATAACCTTGAGCCTTGAATCCTAGAATTGGCAGCCCCATCCTAGCTCCTGTACTACCTACGCTCTTTAACTTGTCACTACCTCATGGCACAGTCCCTCACAAGTGGAACATAGCTGCTGTAGTCCCTGTGTACAAGGGTTGAGCCAGGGAACCAGTTGAGAACTATCGCCCCATCTCTATTCTGAGCACCTTGGCTAAAGTACAAGAAAGGCTTATGTACAATCACATGATGACCTACAGAAACCAATTCCCTACTCAGACTTCCAGTACAGCTTCCACAAACACCACAGCACTGACTCAGCCCTAGTATGTTCACCACAGACATCCCCCTTACCTACGACCACGGTAATCTCACAGGGGCTATATTTGTCAACCTGACAAAAGCCTTTGACTTGGTCAGTCATGACCTTCTACTCTTTAAACTGAAGAGCCTGGGTCTTGACCAACTCTACCAGTGGTTCAGAAGCTATCTTGTAAGGTACATGCAAGCAATCAAGTATGGGTCATGCCTCTCCTCACAGTGTGAGATCTCTGATGGGCTCCCCAAGGCTCTATCCTGGGGCCAGTACTGTTCTCACTTTTCATCAAGGAGCTCCCCTCCAACTGTGGTGAAGCCAATGTGCTACTATATGCAGATGATGTGGTAGTGTACAGAACTGGCCCTGACCTGAATGTTGTCACAGCTGGACTTAATAGTGATTTCAACAAACTCGAATCATGGTTTGTCTCAAATCGACTAGCACTCAATGAGAAAACAAAACTAAAGCCATGCTGTTGTACTCCAGAAAATTGGGCCCTGACTGTAGCAACTCCTACAGATCTCCACCTCCATGGGTGCCCAATTGGATGTGGTAGACACAGTAAAATAATCTTGGTGTCTGGCTTGACCAGGAGTTCACCTTCAAGACCCATGCCGAGCATTCTACCAAGTTTCTGTCCCAAAAACTGGGGTTGCTCTACAGGCTCAAATCCTACCAAACTAACAAAGCATGCCTGTCAGTAGCCAATAGTGTCCTTCTCCCTGTGGTGCTGTATGGAACCCCTGGCCTCTCCTCTGTGAAAAATGCAGAGTTTACTAGACTCAAAGCTATGTATTACAAAATCAGCAGGTTTTCATCTGGCAAAACTGTGAACACCGCAGTAATGTCCTTGCTCACTATGCTGGCCCTCTCTCGAAGAGTGCCTCTATCACCCAGCCTTCTGTCTAGCCTATAAGACAGTAATGAATTGTCTCTTCAGTCTCAAAGCTCACAAGAAGGCACCTTACTTCTCCTCACAGCCCCTCCTGGAGGTTCCTCAGACCCGAACCACATTTGGTAATCGGTCCTTCTCAAACATAGTACCTAAGATCTGGAATTAACTACCTGCCCCTCTCCAGGAATGCCATACCTATCAGACCTTCAAAAGGCTACTCAAGGGTTGCAAAACTCTAAAACTCAATTGCTCTTACCCCGCTAAGCCTATACCTGTCTCACCATCAACAGAGGCTAAGGTGTCTATGTTCCCTCATCAGGTCTCAAACGAGTCCTTGAATTTGATTAGCTGTTTTCTGTACTGTACCACTGCACAAGGCACTTTGTCTTATTGATTTAGATGATGAACGTGCTATGTATTATTGTTGACTCCCCCCCCAGTGCTGTACCTATTGTAACTACCATTGTCACTATGTCCTCTGTGATGTTCAGCTGTACATGATCCTGTACCATGGGACTTCTGGTTTTATTCAGTGTGTACAATATTCAAGATTACTCCTGAAAATGGATGTAAGTCTCAATGAGCCAACCAGGCCAACAAGATCCAATAAATAAATACATAACCAAACAATGAAATCCATTTTCCTTAATTTGGCCCAAGAGACTCAACAGTGTTGTTGATATCTCATTAATTGCACCCTGCCTTAAAGCAGCAGTGCTATTTAACCAGGAATTGTTCATCACCTCCCAGATTTTTGAACTGCCTGGTGGTTAAAAACTTCAGATTTAACTTTTGCTGTTTATTACTGTTTTCTGATAATTGGTTCCCTTAATTTTTAATATATTTATTTTATAATGTTGTGTGGCTCCACAGAAAATATGGCAGCCTCGTACCATTCCCTGTGTTTCACCCTTTGTTTAAATTGCTTGTCCTATGAACACTCAGCAGCCAAAGAAAGGGGTGATGCATTCCAGTTACAGCCTGTTATTGAACTTGTTTTCGCTGTGTGTTTCCTGAGATTGTGACAACAAAGAAACAAAAGACTACAAATAACTGGAAGAAGACATAGACAACACCTTAAGTTTCAAGAAACATATTAAATCCACTATGGAAAAAGTGAATGCCGGATTGGGAGCCCTTTGCCAAAATGCCTATGCCATACCAAAAACAACAAGATTGACCCTAGCCACCCAGCTGCTGCTGTTGCCCATTTTGGAATTCAGAAGCGTAACCTATCAGCATGCAAGTAATCAGCTGCTGGAGAAATTGGACACATTACAATATATCACAGAATAGCAAGATTCATCCTTAGATGCTCATATGCACCCACAATTGCACAGTGCTCAAAACACTAAAATGGAATTCCCTCAGACTAAGAAGAGAGAAGTCCAGGGCACTCACAGTCTACAAAATTTCAAGGGAATGATTACTGGATATGAGAGACTAGCAAACAACTTCCCAAATAACATATACAGCATGCAGACATCATAAACAGAAGAGCTGTGTAACGAAGGTCTGAACCAACTATGGGAAAATGATCCTAGATCACGTCATTTCCAAGACCTGGAATTCCCTGCCCTCCAAATCCAAAGGGAGTAAATCCCGGCGCAAATTTAAAACTATTGCAGTCAAAACTCAGAGTCCTGAGACTTTTACCAAACTGACAATGTGGCCTCTCCTCAGGTGCAAAACCCCTTCAGATTAACAGCATCCATATGTGCTTGAAAGACTAAATGTAAGTACTGATAATATTGCAGTTGTAAACTGCTTTAATTAATGTATTGTACCCTGTAGGCTTATGCTGGCAATGTAACTGCTGCAACCAATGTAATGCATCTTGCCTGTTTATAATGAAACTGTGACTACTGTAACTTAATGCAGTATACCGCAACACAGAACAACTTTGAAAATAGGACCATGGTAGCCCTAGCAGTTTTATCCTGTCAAAAAAAATTTTTTTTTTTTTACTTTTTATACACTACGGTGGCCACATAAGCAGTTCAATGAGAGACTCAGATGTGCAACAACAACAAAAAAGAGGCAATCCCAACACAAACACAAAGAATCAAATTAAATTTTAGAGAATGATCAAAAATCCATATACCGTTAGTGGGCATACTGGTCAGGCACAGAGACAGGTGAAAAAAAGGAGAGTATTTACTACTTAGCTTATTGTAATGTTACAGTGCATAGCTGTTTAAGCTAGAGCAAGACTATTTCACAAATTCAATCTCATGAGATGTGGTGCATCCTGGAAAATAGGGTCAGACAGCAGCACCCGAAACAATGAAAAAATGGAGATTCCTCACATGGAAAATTGAGGTATGCATTTTTCTAAAAAAGCCAGTAAAGTGATACTGAGAACACAAATAGACTCAAATGGGCAGACTGGAAAATACGTCTTCAAAAAAAAAAAATACATAGATATATATATTCTTTACAAAAACTTCTTAATGCACTAGTTAGGGTTGAAGAGACAAAAGTAGGGAAATGTTGTGTTAGGATTTCCAACCCTAATATCCTACCCCCACCCACCAGACAGCAACAGGAAAAACCATTACTGTTTCACCTCTCCTGCATCTTTCCTAATCAGGCATGGGGTGTGCCTTGGGGTTGTCAACCCTAACACTCACCCCATTCGACCATGAAAGAAGCTGAGATGTGTAGAGTATATGAGAATGGGGTGAGCATTAGGGCTGACAACCCCAAGGCACACCCCATGCCTGATTAGCAAAGATACAGATGAAGATAAAGAATCCTTTTTCGAGGTGAACATCTAACTTTTCCCATAGAAAATAATGGGGAGACTTAGAAATTTAATAACTTTGGAATGGATTAATATTTTTTCACCAAATCTTCAAAAGGCACCACTGTGACCCATGACGTATATACCCTAAAAAGTTCAGACTAAGATACCAAGCCATTTTTGCACAGTGTCATGACAATGAACTTGACAAAAAGTGGTCATTTATATTTGTTTTACACTCTGTATCTCCACACCCACACATCTGACAGGAATGGAACTTGCCACATTAAGAGAGCTTTAGTCCTTGATAGTGCGTGCAGAATTTCATGCAAATCACTTGAACAGTTGTGAAGTTATTAAAGTCCCAAATTTTCAGTTTAACACAGAAGTGAAGACTTAACCCTAATATAGGGTCGCAACCATGCCCCTATAATATGTATAGATATATATTTTATTTTACTTTAGGGCTCTTTTTTTTATTTGTACTTTTTGCCTCCTGAGCCTGGCAGGTGGCTACAGCCCTCCAACGAAGGAACTCTCTCTGATCCCGCTGCTCCCATGCTAGGTGGCCTCCCAGTAGTTCCTCCATGGATTCCCCCCCACAGCGGGGCCAGGAGGAGGTTGCTGCCTTCTCCCCCCTCACAGAGACCTAATCCAGAGTCCAGGGGACCGCTCCCAGGAGTGGCGGACCATCATCGAGCCTGCCAGGCTCACTTTTCCTGTTTTCACCCAGCCCCCTCCCGCCAATGCAAGGACATTGGCTTCAAGCCTCCCAACCTGTACTGCCCTCCAGCCACTGCCAGAGGGCAGTCAACAAGGTGGATAACTGGTCTCACTCCCCCTGAGAGAGGAGAGCAGTCCCCCAAACACTCAATCCTTTCTCCCCCTGCCGACCCACAGCTGCCCAGGCTTGTTCCCGAACCCAGGTCACTGGCATGGCATGAGGTGTGGTGTCCAGCTCCTCAACCCTCAGCACCACTGGGCCAGCACTTTAGGGCTCTTTTAAAGTATCAACATGTACAGGAAGTTTTCATAAACATACTATGATTTTATACTAAGAATAACAGCTTCATGAATCATGCAAACTCTTAGCCCTGTAATGTAAGTTACATCAGTACAGAAAATTCAGGGCACTAGATGTATGTTTCTCTGGTTGAACTGCTGTACTTTAGGTCTTCTCTGTAGATGTACTGTAGCATAACTTTTGTGCAAGACAATAATGTCCCTCATGGTGAACTTATATTTGTGGTACCTCCTTGATTAATTTGTGGTAGAAGGCTCTTTTGAGTGCTCTCTTTATTATAATAACTTGCAGCCAGCTCAGTTTACCCTAAAGATAACTTTCTGGGGTATGCAAGAATTATTGTTTTTTTTTTTTTTTTGCATCTTCCCTGCCCCCTCTGTGCATGATTTCTTCGGGCCCCTCATATGTTCCCACCTGCCTGCTGGACCCACCTACCACTGTTGGTCCTGACCTCCAGGCTCCCCAAAGTATCTCTCATCCCTATAGTTATAGATTATTCCTAACAGGGGTCTCCCTGCTGCCCCAGAGACACTGAGCTCTTGACATCTGGACAAAGAGCCGGGGTAGAAGGTGGATGCAGTGCATTGAGAAGGTTAGGCGGTATGGAGGAGGAATATGGAGACTATAATCTGGTGTACTATTGGTGTGCAACTGTGGTTTTCTCCCTCTCCTCCTGCTCACCTCAGTATAAGAGTACATATGTCATGATGTGCTAAGGGGCACATGGCAGCTTGTGGTCACCAAAGGCCACCAAACCAGCCTCCACTAGGCCACCAACAAGAGTCACGCATGAGCAGTGAGTACCAGTTCCTCCCCTTTGGGGAGGAGAACATCCATGCAGACACTCCTCACCCTTCCCACCAGTCTGCTCCAGTTGTCTTGGGTGCAGTTGTAAACCCAGGCCACCGGCAAGCACCTCATCACTTGAAACCTTGGAGCCAACTGAAGCATTACTATAAATGTTTAATATATGCCCCCTTCCACAAAAGTGGGTGTCATTTTCTCATATTGTCTGTGTGATACAGGACACAGTGAAGTTAATATTTGATATTTCTGCTAGACTTGCATGTTTGAGACTATTTCTGTTGTTCTATGTTTGTACAGTGAATCTGTATGCTATTGTATTTAGTGGGAATAATAATATAATATCTAATAACAGACAATGAAAAAAAAAAAAATCAAGAGCCGAATTCTCACTGGCAAGGGACTGGCAGTGAATAATTGTGGCATGATTTATCACCAGTCCCATGCCAGCGACCCATCCCTCCCCACCAAGCAATGCTCCGAGAGTCAGGGAGCCTTTCTGCATCACTGCACATCAAAGTGCACTAATGTGTAAAAGAGAGCAGGGCATTTGGCTTGATGGCTTGCACTGCACTTTTGTGATACCCCTCCCCACCTGAAAACTAGGCTGTGGCAAGACTGGAACAAGGTAGGGTGGACACACAGTAGTATCATGGGCCTTTTGTATCTGGGAGGTTGTGTTGGAAGCCGTGACAAGGTAGGGTGTAACCAGGTGGCCGAGACAAACCTGTCAGGGACACTCAGTGATGGATCTGACAACACTTCCAAAATGAAAAGTCATTATTTGTAAGCTGTCTGCAGTTTCACCTCACACAGCAGACAGGACAAAAAAGTAAATTTCTTTTCACAGAACTTGTGGGTAAGTCTTTTCTTCAAAACAACTTCCGGTAGGGAGATACTCATTTCTGCCTCCCTCTAGTTCAGGCAGGGAGATTTCTCTCTCCCTCTCTCTCCCAATTCCTTTCTGGCAGGGAGTCTTTCCTTGTCCTTCAGGAGGCTGTTTCAGCTCTCTGCAGACATCTCTCACTTTCTGCCTTCTTTATTTCTGTCAAACCCTTCCTTGTAGAGCAGATATCAGCCCTCACCCTTGTTTATTCAGCAGGGTGCAGACCTCCAGGCAGATCTCCCAAGCTCTGCCTGTCTGTAGTTTACATGGTTCACTTCTATCCTGCAGAGTCAACCTCATTGTCTTATCCCTCATACCACAAGGTCACATCAGCCCAGTTGCTGGCCTCCTTGCCTGGGCTGAGGAATGCCTCTTTAATCTGCTGCATCAGCTAAACTGGCCCCAATAATTCCATTAAGGGTTAACTGTATCTGGCCATCCACAATACTGCTACCCAGCAGGTGCACTGGAGCTAATCTCCCTTAGTCCTAGAATCCCAGCCTTCTTTACTAGTCTCCCATGTGGCACTGCTGAATCAAAGGCCTTGCTGACATCCAAGTACAAATTGACTGCCTGGCCTCTATTCACCATTAGTGCTACCAAACTGAAAAAATCAACCACGTTGTTTGACATGACCAGCCTCTCTTGAAACCATGTTAATTCCTATTTAGAAGCTCACTATTTCCAGGAATATACAGTATCCATCCACTCCATTTATGATTTCCTCTAGTAGGCTGCAACTAGATGTTATGCTCGCTTGTCTGTAATATCCTGGTTCCTCCCTATTCCCACTTTTATACAAGGGGACCATGTTTGCCACCCTCCAGTTCCTTGGCACCATGCTCTTTTTTAGTGATTTGAAAAGTAGGTCTACCAAGAGTGCGTCCAGGTTCTGCCTTGTTTCCATCAGCACCCTTGGGTGCATTCGGTCCAACCTTAGGGACTTGTTTATCTTTAGGTCCCTCAGACCCCTTGATACCCTCTCTCTTTGGATAGAGATCCCATCTCTAGCTTTGGACTTGCTGTAGCCCCAAACTTTATAATACTATCTGGTGGTGGCTCTGTAGCTTCCACCATAAACAAAGGACTCATTCAATATGTGTGCTTACCCTCATCCTCCTCCACAGTCTCTCCATCTTTCTTCTTCTTCCTATGCTATTTCTTGTATTTTTTCCCCAATGAACTTAAAGAAAGTCTTATCATTTCCTTTAGCCCTTCCACTATCCCTAGCTCTGTTTTTGCCTTCAGCTTCCTAATGTGCTGTTTACTTTTCTGCAGTGTTTCCTTACACACCTCCCTATCGGTCTCATTTTACTCTTCTTTGTAGACCATGAAAGCTTTCTCTTTGTCCCAGATTGCATCATTTACTTGTCTGTCTAACCATATTGTGTACTCCCTCTATTCATCTTGTAGTTCTATCCACTAATACTTTTAATCCTTCAAAATTATATTTCTGTACACTCATATCTGTACTGTGACTCACGAGTATTGCATTATTACTTAGACACTACTCTGAATTTCAGAATAAATTATTTATGTATTTCTGTACAGTAATTCATATTTGTGCATATCAATGTACTTTTTCTATGTTACTTGTCTGTAATAACTCTGCCACTGTAATGTTCCCCTATGGCACTCTTGAAAAATAGGTGTTGCACCTAAATGGGACTATCCTGGTGTGCAAAATTCTAAATAAATAAAAGATAAATAAATAAAATATTGGTTTCCTCTGAATTTGTTTCTTGCTCATGAATTTAATGCAATATTGGCCCAGATAGTCAAAAGAGTTGAGCCATGCGCAATAGGGTTGCGCCTGCGCAAGTCCAAATTTGCACCATTCTGCGATATTCAGCAGGAGGCAGTTGCGCCCCCGAAATCATGCTGAGCAACAGCGCAATGATAATGAAGGCATGCACAACCAAAGGGGGAGGAACCATGCATAAATGGTACAGTGTGATATTCAAAGACTTGCACAATGCCCAACTGTGCAGCAAGCAGAAGTTGCGCCATAGCGGAAATGAGCCAAAATAAAAAGGAGCAAGAAAGAGGTGCAAGAACGCTACAGGGAAGCCACATGTGTCAGAGGCAGAGGCACAGACAGGGCAAGTGGCAGGAACAGGGCAGGCCAGGGGAAGGCCACAGCAACAGACAGGCACAGGGAAGGTGTGGGGAGCCACACAGCTCAGAGGCCAGCACAGACAGGTGTGCACCCGGTGCAGGAGGTAGCAGCCAGGACAGTGGGGGGAATAAAGTAACAGCTGCCGGGGTGGAGAACGCAAGCCAGGGACATGGCCAGTGCCACCTTGGAGGCCATAATGAGGGGGGTGAGAAGACGGGTGGCAGGGGGACATGACCATGGAAGGGCCCGTCTGCGGTATGCCCCCAACAGGCAGTACCGAGCCCACACCAGCTTTGAGCTGTACACAGATACTGAGATTGTGGGCTGGTACCACCTGAACAGGGCAATACTGAGGCGGCTCTGTCAGCTGTGCAGTGATGTGATGCAGGCACCCACGCGACGGAGCCATGCCCTGTCAGTGGAGACCAAGGTAACAGCCTGCATCTGCTTGCTCGCCATGGGTACCTTCCAGAGACCAACTGGGGACACCACAGGCATAACCCAGTCGGCCACGTCATGCCACGTCACCCAATTCCTCAGTGCACTGCTGCCACATGCTGAGGAGTACATCCATTTCCCCAGCGCAGTGGCGGAGTGCACAGCAAATATAGAGGAGTTCCACAGGGTAGCATGTATGCCTGGCATGCTAGGGGCAATAGACTGCACCCATGTGGCCATACGCACACACCTGGCCACGAGGGGGCCGCATACATGAATCGCAAGGGCTATGCCAGCATCAACTGCCAGGTGGTGTGCGATGCCAGGGGCCGCATCATCAATGTCTGTGCCACGCACCCTGGAGAAGCACACGATTCATTCATCTGGCACTATTCAGCACTGTGCCACAGATTTGAGAGTGGGGACATCCCCACTGGACACACCTAGTGGGTGAGTATGCAAACCAAATGGACAAATATAGGGCCTGGGGGGGCATGGCCAGAGGTGCCATGGGTAGTGGCCTACATGGCTTGGGACAGGGCGATGTTGATCACCAAACTAACCTCCACCCTCTACACACAGGTGACAGTGGATACCCACTCCGTCCCTGGCTGCTCACACCCTACCGGCGGCCCACGACCCCATCGCAGCAACGCTACAATGAGGCACCACGCCACCACCGCACATATGTCATTGGCGGGTGTTCGGATGCTGAAGTCACGTTTCCGTTGCCTGGACACCTCTGGCGGTGCCCTACAGTACAGCCCCTCAAAGGCCTGTGGGATATTCCTGACCCGTTGCATCCTGCACAACATGGTCAACAAATGTGGGATAGCTGTACAGGTCGAAGAGGGGGACAGCGATGGGGACGATGGGGACGCCGGTGACGATGGTCATGGGCAGTCCCCCCTTGGCTGACGGGACCCCTGACTGCTCCAGCTGGCACAGCTGCACCGGGACACCATCACGGAGGAGCACTTCAGCCAACCCAGGTAAGTCATGGGGCCATGTGCAACCACCAGTGGCCAAGGCACAACCCACAAACACGCAGAGACACACACTGGGGGTGCATGCCATCAAGGGAAGTGGCAGGGCACAGAGGCACACACACAGCCAGGGATGGGTGAGGATTAACATGCCACACTGAAGGACACACACACACACGCACACACACAATGCAACAAATGTGCACAGAGGCCAGAAGGCACACCGACCCAGAATGCACACCTTAGAAACACACATGTCCACAGGCCACCACGCCCACTGCCTGTCCATGTGCGTGTGTCAGATGCTGGGCACCATTGCACTTTGGTGTACAGCACAATGCAGGCATCATCATGCACATGTAACTGCAGACAGCAGCCGGGAGGGTGTGCAGGTGGACTGTGTGTCTGGGTGCAGGGCCAGGTACCCACCCGTGCACTGCCCACTGAAACACACAATGCACACAGGGTAGCACCAGACAGTAGCCACACTAGGAGACAGGTCAGTCTCGTGACACAGTGCCACGGCCACCACGGATGTGTGGGCGGTCCCGCTGAGACCCGCCAGCACTGGCAGGCTGATCACTGGCCTCATGGGGTGGCACCGATGGTCCCCCAGGAGTTCCACTGCATGAACGTGACCGTGCCCGCGCAGGGGTCTGCAGCACACCGAACATGCCTGCACTAGGAGCGCCCGGGATGCCCACAGCTGAACCCGGCATCGACAGGGTGGGAGTCGCATGACGCCTGGTACGGGGGGGTGGAGAGTGCACTGCGTGGTGTCCACAATGCATGGGCACCTGACTGTGTGCCCATTGTGGCCATGACAGCAATGAACGCCTGTGCATGCCTGTCAATGGCAGCGGTCACATCCTCCCTCAAACGGTCCATCTGTGCCAGGATCCATTCGGTGTCCCTGCTGTGAAGCTCCTCTTCCCGCTCCAGAGCCACACACAGTGCTTCCACGAACATCGCAAGTTGCATCAGCTGCTGGAACGATGCTCGCAGTAGGCAGGGGTGCTCGTCCAAGAGGTCATCAGCCTCCTCGGCATCCTGTCCCTCAGGGTGTGCAAGGGCCTGATGTTCAGCACCCCTTGAGGGTGGGTGCTGCACACCAGGACCAGGCCTGGGCATGTCCACAGGTGGTGCACAGATGCCGCCACTGAACCCTGTACCCCCAGGCCCGGTGGCCAACTGCTGATGCTGCCCATCTGGCTGCCGCACCCCAGTGCTCAGTGGTGCCGCCGCAGTGGCCGCAACAGTCCCACTGTCCTGAACAGACACCAGTGCTGCCCCACTGGTGCTGACAGGCACAGCCTGGGACTGTGCTGACACGCAGGCCCCCATGGCAGCACCAGCCACAGACATGGGCATGAATTGCCCTACTGTGTGTCCATCCTGTGGCACACACGTGTCACTGCCCATGATGGTCGTGTCATCATCACTGGTGCCGGACTCTGTCCCAGCCACAGCCACAGCATGCTGGCATCCATGGATGCCAGCACACTGGGACACAGGCAGGGCTTCCCCCACAGCTGTCTCAACGACATCAGTTTGGACAGCCAGGTGGTCCCACTGTCGTTACAGATCCACACATACCTGTGGAGGTGGATGGTCCCACCTCCGACTCCATCCAACTGTCCACAGTGGGCAGGCCCACCACCGCTGACCCATGCAGATGCTTAGGATCTGTAAGGGAAAGCAAAGTTGTGTTACTCCGTATGACCTACCCGGCTCCCCCTCCTAGACAGATGATGATTTACCATGCAGAGATGGGCCACCACCCGTCTGGAAGCCACCGCCTGGAACTCCCTCTATGGCACTTCGGTGCATGCTTGCAGGAAGCCTGTCCTCTGCCTGGGTGAGCTGTACCACCTCCGGCTGTCCCCCACCTGTTGCAGCACGTGCCGCCCTGATGGCAGCCACCTTCTCCTTTACCCTCCTCCTGTCTGTACCCATCTTCTTCTTACACTCCTGCACGGAGTGCTGGTGGCTGCATGCAGGTTCACGGCACATGCCACCTCATCCATGCAGCAGCACGGGCCTGAGTGGTGGCCCATCGTCCACTGAGAAGTGGCTCCTGAGCCAGGTAGGCCTTGAAAAGGGCCTCGGTTTCGGCCTTAGTGAAATTCGTCCTCCTCCTCCTCCCACCACTGTTGTCCTCCTCTCCAAGAACGTGCTTGGTCATTATGTAGCCTGTAAGAATGGCAGTTGTTACCTGTGACTGTGCAGTCCCATGCATGTCTCTGAATCCACAGTCCACACTCCCACACAGCATGCAACTCACCAATAAACGGCAGTAACCGACTATGGCCGCTGCAGCACATTGTCGCACCTTTATAGCGCAATCCATGCAAATTAGGTGAGGAGCAACTTTAATTAGATGCAAATTGCAGTGCTGCACCATTGAATGGCTGATCGGATGATTTGCATATGATGGCTGAATATCGCGCTGTTGCATTTTGCGCAATTGTGTTGAACGTGCTGAGCCAATGGCGCAGCTCTGTGGCATGCGTAGTACACCTCACTGCGCATGCCCAGGTTGCTGACGCAGGCATCTGCCATGCTGATGATTGCTGTGCACGGTAGGCAATGCAGGGCACGGCCTCCATTGTGCCAGTGGTGCTATAGCGAAGGTCACTACATGGCGCTGTGGCAATGGGCCTTAATAGGTGCAATGGCCCAACTGCCCGATAGTCCGCTGTGGCACTGGCACACAGGCAGCCAATTGCGCTACATGCATTGTCATCCGATGGCGCTGTGCATGGCCTTGCGCCAGGGACCCTTGACCCTGTGCCCGACCTTTGCTCCCTTGGCACCATGCATCAGGCATAGGTGCCCCTCTATCGCGCTGTTCAGTAACAGCGTGATAGGGAATGGCAGCACTGTACCGCGCAACAGTTGCACTTGGGGTACCACGCTGCAGAGCACCATATTGCCTACTATAGCTAACTCAATGGCGCGGAGAAGGGCTGCTCCCTGGACTGCCATCGAATTGGCTAATCTGGTGGCTACAGTCGAGCCACACCATGGGCCTCTCTTTGGGGAGGCCCCCCTGGATAGGGCAAGGTCCCAGGTGTGGCAAGAGGTGGCCATAGCCCTCGAGGAGGTGACAGGCAGGGGCAGAACAGCAGAGCAGTGCAGGCACCGATATGGTGACCTGCAGAGGAGGGAGCCGGAGCTACTGGCCAGACTGAGGTCACGTGCCAGGAGGGGCACTGTACCATGTCCAGGTAGGGGTTCCGTCAACACACTGTTATCATCCATATGAGTCACATTGTTGTTTGTGTCCAGCACATAGGGGAGGGACCATATGGGGTTGGCCGTGGCAGTGTTCACAGGGTGTGGGGTGGGTGGGTCTGGCTGATTGGGGGGGCACACTCCTTGGGGCAGGGGGACTTTGCTTCGGGAATGCACTGATGTTCTTCTCTCCTTTTTGTCCCCACAGGCCCGGACAAACTGCGCCGAGTGCGTGCGGAGCAGAGGGTGGTGGAAGCCACAGCCAGGCGGGCCGAGGATCAACAACGGCCACCCGACCGGTCCGATGAGGGTGAGTCACAGACATCCATGATTAATATTGCATGCTGTGTGACAAGGTGGGCAGCGGGGCATGGCCACCATTCACTGACACACTGCCATGCACGTCACTGGTTACAGTCAACACTGTCCAGTGGCAATGCATGTCTGGGTGTGCGTCACTGGTGGTGCATGCATGCACCAGGTGCATGGCTGTGCCACTGCCTTTGCACCACATAGCCATGTCACTAGATGGCCACGGTGGTGCTGTGTGTGACTTGGCTGGTGGGTGTGTGCAGCATTCCGCATGGCTGTATGCGACTGGGTGGGCAGGTCCTGTGAACGTGATCACTGCGGCTGGTCACACACCATCACAGTGGTATGTCCCATGGCCATATGCCATGCACAGTGGGCGGGCTGTATGGGGTTGTGCATTCACACCTGTTGACTGTGCTCCCTTGTCCTAGGTGCGAGACATCTGAGGGAAATCAGGGACACCCTGCGGGAGCTCCTCACCCTGGCATGGGAGACGGTGACGATCCTTAAACGAATTGATGAGTCGGTGGTCCTTCGGAGGCACAGAGCGAGGGGGAGCCAGAGCCTGGACCGGCATGGGAGACAATAGTCCCTTGGTCTCTGACCTCCCATCCCCCCCTGGACCCACCCTCACAGCCCTCCTATCCCATCCCATTTGTCCACCCCTTCCCCCTGCCCACCCCCACCTTTTTTGTGTCCCCCAAATAACTGTATATAGTTGTTGTTCATGTAAATAGTTGATTTCTTTATTTTTATAATACATATTACTTTTCTATGAATACCGTGGTGGTCTCTGATTTGCAGCGGGCTATAGGTGCTCAGCTGCAGTGGTGTGCATGGCATCAGGGGTGGTGCAGTCATGGGTATGTGTGTGTGTGTCCGTGTGGAGGTGTCTATGGTGTGGGGGTAGATATCAGTCAGTGTCTGTGTTGTGTGTGTTGTTCCCTGTGCACTGGATGACTGTGTGCAGTGGTCCATGGCCCGTGCTCTGTGTCCATGGTGCACCCATCGGCCCATCCATGGCCTGTGCAGCTGACACACATGCCTGTCTGTGACCTGCATGATCTGTTGGCATGTCAGTGGTGGCATTCCCTGCAGGGCGGACACTGTACCTGTCGCTTTGCTGGGTTGCCCATGTCACTGGTGTGGTGCATGCCTGGCTCAGGTGGCACTGTGAGCAACACAGTCATTGTCCCATCTCCATGCTGTGGCTTGTGTGTGTTGCAGAGGATGTGCCCCACTGTCTGTGGCTTGTGCTCCGGGTGACACATGGTGGGGTATTGGTCCATGGTGCCTGCGCAGGGTGGTTGGCACTCCAGTGCCATGGTGGACTGCAGGTTGTGTGTACACGGCTTACATGGGCCCACAATGGGGGCTTGGTTACCCCACCACTGTGTCCCTGTGCTGTTGTGCCCCTCGGTATGGGTGGGTGTCTGCCCAGACCCTGTGTGGCATCTGGTGTGGTGCATGCTTCCATGCACCACTGTGGCTGTCTGTGCTGGCTGTTGTGGCCAGTGGTGGGCCGGGATGTGTTACTGGAATACTGTGCGGAGTGCTGTACCACTGGGGGAGGTGTCAACTACACAACCGTCCAATATGGGGTCACTCTTGTGCCAATGCATGGTCGGTCTCTCAGCAGTACCTCGGGGCACTTTGTCTGCCGTTGTTGCATTGCTGTGTGCTGCAACCTGCTGATGGGTGCTCCTGGTGGGGCTGGCTTGCATGGTTCTGTGGTGCACAGGGTTGCATTGACACTGTGGGGGTGGTGGCATGCATGGGGATTCCTGCAGTGGTGGTCACTGCTCATTGGGGGGTGTCTGGGGGTCACGGTGCAGGGTGTGCTGTGCACTGGGGGGGATGGTGTGGCACAGGGTGGTCCACCCTCCTTGTGTGCCAGTCACAGCTTGCCGGTAGGTGTGATGGGGCACCATGGCCAGGCTGTGGGTTGGTTGCTTGTCTCCATGGACCAGTGGTTATTCCAGCCCTCCCCTGGTTGTGCAGTGCTTGGGGTGTGTGGGGGGGCAATGTCTGTTCTGCTGTGTGTTCCTGTGCCCATCTGTGGCATGGGTGGTGGGCCTCTATCTCCCTGATTGTGCAGTTACATTGCTCTGCAGCTGGGAGGCTCCCTGCTTGAGCTATGGTGCCTCTGGACTGCTCAGCTGAACATCCCTTGTTGCGCTATAGCGCATCATATCTGCTCAGCTTCCTCTCTCTAGTTGCGCTATGGCGCAGGTTGTGTGATATTCAGACGTTGGCTGTAAGCGCAATTTGGCCTGCTCCTTTTCTGAATATTGCATCTGTTGCTTATGGGCTCAATAAACTTGTGCTTGCTCCTGCTATTGCGCACTTTTTGGGCGCAGTTTGAATATCTGGGCCATGGGCTACTTATAATACAGTCCATTTTATTGTTGCCCCTTTAATTTTCTGCACCTTCCAGCTCATGAATGTTCTCTAGCTGACCTTTGATTAATTTTGTCAGTTTTTCAAATTCCGTTTCCTAATATCAGGGACCACAGTGCTGGCCATGCTGTCCTATTGGGTTTTCTGATGTGATATACCTATTGCTGTCTTGACTGGATGTTGCAAGATCTATGACTGCTTCTCCCTGGTAGGTTCCTTTACTGACTGCTTCTCTCTGGTAGGTTCCTTTACCCACTGGGTAAGAAAGAAGTCATACAAAAGCTCCACAAATGTCTGGCCTTTCAGGCTCGTTGTCTCCTGTGTGTACTACTCAGTTTTTGTAGGGTTGAAATCTCCTGTGATTAAAGTTCTTCCCTGGCTTGCAGCCATTGTAATTTTGTTTTCTAGCACATTGTCTCTAACAGCCAGCCAGTTAGGCCACCTATATTCTACTGCTGTCCTGTGTTCTTGTCTCCCTTCTTCAGCTACCCGAAGCCTTTGCAAATCCATTACATGCTCTCTTGAGATAGTTATCATCTGGGACACTTATGAACTCCCTAAACTGCCAATCCCCTTACATTGGCATTTTCATTGTCTTTTTGAAATAGGGCACATCCTGGGACAGTTAGGTTCCAGCTATTATTCTAGTTAGCTGAAGTTTCTGTTATTGCTACTTTGTCTGTTAGTTTTGCAGCCAATATTGAGTGCAACATGTTCATCTTGTTCCCTGAGCTCCATGCATTACCACCCAGTTTAACTCCTGATTTTGTGGCCTATGCATACCTCTCAACCTTTTGTCACTGAAATGAGAGAAATTGACATTTTTGGACACTCTAAATGAGGGACAATGAGGGACACAGACCCTCAGAATGAGGGACCCATCCTCAAACATGGAGATACAGGCTCAAAACATTGTGGAACCCATAGTTTTTACTTGTACAAAGTTAATGTTTGATTTAATATTTTAGAATATTAAGAATCTGTGCTTTAGTCTAAATTTACAGCACATTGTCTGTGTGGGCAGCACCTTTTCCATGAGGGACCGATGAGGGACAGAGCCATTTAAAGGGGTAAAATGAGGGATGTCCCTCATAATGAGGGACACTTGAGAGGTATGGGCCTATTAAACTGCGGCTGAGAATTGTTCCCCAAACTTCTATCTTGTTCTTTTTTTAAATTTTTCCTTTTTGCAGCCCGCAGCCACTGATTCATCAGCCCGGTCACGGACTCCTGCACCCCCACCTCCAAATTGGCCTCGTCTCCCGATACCCCTGGCTTGCCCCCTCAGGGTGGGGTTATGGCACCTGAGCTCAGTGCCGTAATCTTGGGACTAGTTCTGGAGCCAGCCTGGAGGCTAATCGGGGCCAGGGGCTGGCATCACTCATGGCGGCTGCGAGGATTTTTCCCCCTTACGTTTCCCAGGGGCGGGGGCGTGCAATGGCGCCCCTCACCCCTCTATAGATCCAGATGCCGGCACTTGCAATTCCTCCGGCCTCCGCCAGGAGTCCTATGCGCACCAGGCATTCACCCAACCCTCCCCCTGGAGAAGGAGAGCAGCCCTGAGGGTGCTCAATCCTTCTCCCCCTGCCAGCCCTCCAGTTTCTGGGTCCATTCCCGAACCTGGGTCACTGGTGTCGCAAGTGGAAATCTAACCGCTGCTCTGGTGGGCTGGCCTAACTTCTATCCTGTTCTGTTGCAAAGACAGCATCCCCATCAAATCATCATCCTTTAGTAAGCAAGTGGCAGCAGCAGAGGTGTTTATTTATTTTAAAGGTTTCCCCAGGAAGGGCATATTGAGCTGTCAACAGCTTATTTTCTGATGTGTCCTGGGGGGAATAACAGCCTATCCGGTATCAGGCAACAGAGACTGGGAAATAATGAGTCCAAGTCTCTGTTGCCTGATTCCGTTCTGAAATTCTTGTGCCCAGAGAATAAGTGTTAGTTTTCCACCATG
This sequence comes from Neoceratodus forsteri, assembly GCA_016271365.2. Lineage (NCBI taxonomy): Eukaryota > Metazoa > Chordata > Ceratodontiformes > Ceratodontidae > Neoceratodus > Neoceratodus forsteri. The sequence goes on from CM057452.1 coordinate 431,235,113, forward strand.
CTCTTGACTTGCTTAGTGAGAGATTCCTCCATACCCACACACATATGAGATTTCACAATACCCTCCACTTGTCTCTCGGTTCACCTACTGAAAGGTAATATTTTTTAACATTTTTTGTTAAAATCCTCCTGTCATGTAATAAAGTCCATAACATCTCATGACAGTGGTTGGTCTCAGATCGGTTACCAGGACATGCTGTGCCTTATCGTATCACTGGTGCCTGTTAACAGTCAACATAAGGTAAAGTACTGAAAAATAAAATACCTTGAAGCTTCGGTCATCCACTGTCACACACTGTCACACCTCTCAAAGACCATTTGGGTCTGTTCCAGCTTTTAAATAGTGCTACACTCGTTACCACATACTGCTGCTGTGATCAAACGCTCAGACATCTCCATGAGTAACAGAGATCCCACTCCCACCTTCAGAGAGTGCGACTCATCCGTCCGCTGTGTGATTAAACTGTTCTCAAACTCCTCCTCTTATTGGTAGTGTTCTGGGGAGGTAAACAAAAAAAAGGCAGGCAAACTGTCAGCATTCTCATCATTCCCTCTCCCCGCTCCATTTACACATGCAACGCAGAGTCGGCTCCCCGATGTGTACCTGTCACACTCATATGTTTTCTCCATGGGGTGCAACATAAAACACTAATAAAAGAGCTGCTGTGTTAAAGATAAAAAAAAGACAAAAAAAAACAAATAGAGCACTGCCATGTCACATAGTTTCTAGATCTCCTCTTCCTGGTTTTGCCTATAGAATCGCACAAGATCACATGCCTAACAGCCACATTCTCTGAATGCCGCACCTGATCTTCTGAACAAAAAAAATCCCAAACAAAACATCTTCCATTAAGGGCAGAGAACTGCTTTTTAAACACAAAAATGAGGCCAAGAGACTGCTGGGGGGAACTTTAAAAAAGGACCATCTCTTCTACTGGACCTGGTGGTGCGGGAGATGGGAATGTGTAAAAGTGAATGGCTCTGTGGGGGGGGGGGGCAACAGAGGATGGAACAGCACAGAAACAGAGGGACTACTTTTACCAAAAAACATTTTTTATAATGTTTATATTCATTTTCAAAGTAATCTCCTCTGTTTTTCTTTATTAAAATTTACACAGATGCCCATTTTCTAAGTGCAATAATATCCTCCAGGGTGAGCATTATGGGCAATACCGGGCCCTCCAGGAGCTATATGGCCCTCTGCCTGCGGCGTCTATCCTCATTACATCCCTGGGTGGTCTGGTATTGTCCAATACCGCCCACCCTGTCGAGTATTATTGCTAACATAACCTCCGCTCTTCCTAACAATGAGGCTTCAATGATTTCTTTTTGGTTGTAAGGCATTTTTTTATATAAGCACTACTCTTTTTGAAACTCAGCTTTATTCAAGCAAATGGGGAAGAACATTACTTACATAGAGGTGCTTGCCAATTCAAAAAACTATCTGGTAGAATTTGTGAATGTCTTCTCACAGTTTCTGGATTGATCCAGACCTGCTGCTTGACATGTTGAACTTGAAGAAATTGCTGAAAGTGACACTAACACCGACATCATGGGAAATTTCAGAGAAAAACATAATTTTAGACAATTTCTATTTATATTGCATACATTTCAGTAGTTAGTTTTCTTTTTTCTATGTGTCTACATACTTTTAGAGAAAATAGGATCACTGCCCTCTCTACTACATCTACTCTGGCTTCTTTCTACACCTGACATAATCCTACTGTGACATCACAAACATTTTTCACAGCAACAAATTGTAGTATTAAGTGTGCTTCCCCTGGTCAACACATTTGAAATGTTATACACAGAGAATTATGATGTGAGGTGTAGATGGACAGTCAGAGCTGATGCCGTCTAGGGGACAGTGATTATGTTTTCTTGTTGATGCACATAGTAACAAAGAAAAAAGAATGATAACTCAGAGAAAGTAAGCCATAACTCAAAATGTCTAAACATTATGTTTTTTTTCCAAAGCATCCCCTGTGGTCTCAGGGGCTCTGTCACATATTTTCACAAACATATGCATTAACGATGTAATATACTGTAGGTGGTTTCATTAAAAAACTTATTTATGTCCTAGTCAAGGTGCCAGAATTTCTGTGATTCTACAGCTATGGAATTTCCTGCAAAACGTGTATCATGACACAGAATATGTTCGGTGGCATGGAATTTAATGCTCTTGTTGGTTTTTCATTAGAATGTACAGTTTGTTCATACTGCTGGGCTTCCTTCTCCTTGTTTATCCTGAAGTCCTTCCTTTTTGCTCAGCATGGGATTCTATCGATGACATCACATCATAAGTTAGCTAATGGCAGAACTGCATTCTGTCACAGACGTGAATAAATCATGCTGCAGGAATGAGGAAATGCTGTGGCAGTAGCACAGGAACCCTGAAGCAAACATCCGAACTGGAGTGCAAACAGAGAACCACGGGCCCAGGTCTTAGCTGAAATGTACCTGAATGTTTTCTATTGTTGTTTGACAGGTAAATTCATATATAACAGGACATGCAGGTTTACAGCGAGTGCAAATAACAAAGAACATCACTGCATGGTTCTTGTCACCCTAAGCTGGATGTCTCTGGAAGAGAGACATAGCTATCCTCTACTCTGCTTAGAAACATAGAAACATAGACTTTGATGGCAGACGGCTTGACCTATAAGATCATGAAAGATCACTCTCCAAACCTCAGGGATATTTTGGAATCTAAACCTAAGAGAAGACCCCTTTGTTCCTCCTCTCAACTACTCTTGACTGTTCCCAGGGCTTTGACAATTGCTGGACAGCGATCCTTTGTGCACACAAAGCCCCTAATTGAAAGGCTTTGCCTGTGGTTCAATGGGCTGTGCAACCAGCCATGCATCTTACCTGATATATTTAAACTATGTCCTTCCTTCTTCATCCTGAAGCATTTTTCTTTGCGGACAGATGTTCTGTTGGATGCTGCTTGTCCCTATTCCTTTCTGTTGGTTTGTATTTGTTGCGGTTTCTGTTTTGTCTTGCCTCTGGCCACTCCCAGCACTTCTCTCTGTCTCCCCTGTTCATTTGTCTGTCTTTCATTTTCCCTCTGCTTGTTATACCCACTGCTTGCAGCTATCGATCCCATTGTTTGTTCCATTTGCTGCTCCGTGGCTTGCATGTTCATTTTCTGCTCTCTCCCTTTTCTGTTTCACCGCCCTGGGGCCATCTTGCCTTCCTCCTTTTCTGCTGCTTGCCCAGTGGCTGTCCTCTTGTCTCCTGCCAGGGTTGTGTCACCCTTCCCCCTTGTACATACTTCCTTTTTTGGGTTTTCTTTCCTCCTGGCAGCCCTTCCATTTGCTGCCTTTAAACCTCAGCCACAAAGCTCGAAACTCTGGGCTGAACAATAATTTCATATAAGTATTGCAGAATTTCTAAACTCGTACCCGAGCTGTTCTGGGTTTCTGCCATGTTACGCCACTCTAACTTAATGCTGTATTGACCTTTCACTCTACTACCTCCATCCTGCATAAAAAAAATCATTTCAACAACCAAAACTTCACCCTTTTGCAATTATTGTTTGTATAGTCCTATGCAGGACTTGCATCTGTTTGAACTTGAACTTTAACTCTTATTATTTTACTTTTGCATTCAAACCATGGCATTTCAGCAAGGTTTTTTTCGCAGTATGCTTCTTATTTTTACCGTTTCTGAAATTTATTTTATTAATTTAGATGCATGGTTTCATGTTGCTCAGCCTGTAACTTCCCTGTTTTTCCGACGGTGGGCATTATGACTCTGGGTAGCAGGAACATGCGTCGTGTAAAATCTCAATATGTTTGCCCAATAGCAGTCTCATTATCTTAATATCCTCCATATGAGTATTTAATGTCACCACTAATTTGGCTCATTGATGGAATTAGTTGGCTTGCTTCCCTAACTTTTAGGGCATTGTATGATTGCTTATTCTAACCTACGTGGAGGTTAGTTTTAACCTCATACTTGACTAACAGTGTATGACCTATGAGAGGGTCTCAAATGCATTACTTTCTGACCTACATGAAGGTCCACACTTAATACCCCCTCTCTTTTGTAAATCGGAAGCTTACCAGCCATGACCATCAATTTCTCTGCCTCAGGGCCCCTATGGCCGACGGTCTCGCTCTGCACCCACAAATCCGCATCTTGAGCATGTGAATCTCGGAGTGGGGTCCTTCTTATCTGGCCCATAGTTGGAAAGTCCTTGCTTCAGGCAGAGCTTTAGCCATCAAGATGTATCAGCGGTACCTCTTGATGTAGTATTTAAGACTTCAGCTGTGAGTGGTGGGGCCCTCAATGGTGGGGCCCCTTGAGCTAATCAAGTGGGTTCAGAAGCACCTTCTAAGCTATTCTCCCTCCGACCACCTGTGGTTCACCCAGTCTGTTGTTAGATCAGTAGGCCAGCTGAGTGTCTTAGCCATTGTTTCTCTCCTCCTTCCACCTAGGAGGTCAATTGCAGAGATTGCTCACAACCGTCCACGGCATTCCCATTAGAAGGACAGAGTGAGAGCTTTTCTCCAAATTGGAATATTACCACTCCCTTTAATTGGGTTTCCAAATTACAGTAGCAGAGCCATCACTAAATAAAACATTCCAAGCCTGCAGGGAAGATGATTGAGGCCTTTGATCCCAAGAGGTTTCCTCCTCAAAGGAGGTTTTACCACTCCTCCATACCAAAGGTCATAATACCTAGTTAGTTTAAGCAGCACATTGTCCATATCACAAAGCCTAAATTCTTAGGTAGATTTCTTCTTCCTAGGTAGTGTTCTACTGTTGGATGGAGATGGATGGTACCCCTTCCTTGCCGTTCCCTCTCTTCTTGGGAAGTCATGCCCATGTGCTGTTTTATTCTTGACCTACGTGAAGGTCACTACACATTACTTGCAATATCATGCTGAGCTGTGTGAAGGTCCAAACTACATGATGTATACTCTTTTTGTCAATGTTTTTTTTACTTTACACTCTGTGGGGCTCCTTCCTAAGGTACATTTAGCCTAAGGGAATCCTTCCCATGGCTCCTGTAGGGGTGGAACCCTCTGCCAGGGTTCTTGCCTTTGGCTTCCCTACAGGGTGGTATTCCAGAGAAGCAGAGTGGTGAACAGCCACAAAATTTATTCATCAAGTTGCATGAGCACGACATTACACTAAGTTGCACAAGCACATTGAACAACTGAATGACCTTCCTTCCCCATCCAGGACAGTCCCTTTTTATTGACATTCAAAAGACTACTGAAAGAGCACTGTCCTCCTGCGTGTTGTCCTGTCTCTGCTGAGACCTGCATGAGCAGGCACCACTACCTGCTTTTGATCTTCTGAAATCCTGTGTATTATGTGCACATTGTTGTATACTCCTTATGTGAAAACACGCTTGTCTGTAACTAGAATTGCTATAATTTTTTTGTAATTAAAATGTTTAGTATTTTTATGTAAACACTTACAGAAAACTATAATTGTAATAACTTGTTCTGTAACTAAAATGCAAAAATGTTATGCTGCTACTGTTACACTATTCTATGTATGTTTTTCTCCTGCCCTTTATGTAATTAATTCTGGGTTCCTCCTCAAAAAGGAAAGCCCGTCTCAGCGAGCCTACCCTGTTAACAAAATCCAGTCTATAAAGGTACATTTCCTGTGTCTGTATTTAGAAATTAAGCAAAATCATCCCCTACTACTCTAAACACAATATCTGCCTTTGGAAGCCCTCCAACTACTTTCCCTCATTAACACCACTTGAACAAAATGCTGCCACAATACTATCAAACAAGCTGAGTTGGGTGAAATTGTGTTTAATGCCCATAAAATGGAGCAGAAAGGCTTATTTCACTTTTATGCTTTTCACAGAAACATAGAAAATGATGCCAGAGAAAGATCCCTGGATCATCTTTCTGTCCGTAAACACTAATTTATCCCAAGACCTAGGGCAACATTTTCAGAGCGGGGTTGAAATCTGTCCAGAACTTAGATCAACAAAAGTTGGTCTAATTTTCCGGTTGGCTTTCCGCACTTGCATCTGAAAAACAGACCGATTACTACACAAGTTGCCGTAAACTGTGTGGGAACTGTCACAGATGCATCCAGATGTCTGTGAATAGCGTGCAGACATCTGGACACATCTGCATGGATGCAGCATGTATCCAAAGTATGGATGTAAGTGCTTTATCCAGACATTTGCAAATCTCAGCCCTTGTGTCTATACAGGGTTTTTGCTCATGTAACCACCCCCATGTTTCCTGCCTTACAGCTACCCCCCAACCACTACGAAGCCCATAACCGTATCCCAGTAGTGGCTGATGTTGTTGATGGTTTTGTTGACCACCACTTTAGCAGGCAGGCTGTTCCAAGGCTCAACCACTCTCTCTGTCAAACATAACTTTCTCACCTTCCCACCAGACTCCCCCGCCCACCAGCTTCCATTCAAATCCCCATGTTCTTGATTCACTATTCCTGTTGAATAATTTCTTGCAGTTAGCATTGTTCATAGGTTGATCCTCGCAGAATCTGTCCTGCAGGCCATGGATTATTTTGGTTACTCTATGCAACAGGGTTGACACTTCAGGAGGGGTAGAGAAAATGAGAAGGGATCTAAGCAAGCTCGAGGAGTGGTCAAGTGTGTGATAGCTAGGAATCGATGCAAAGAAGTGCAAGATCATGCACTTGGGACACGGAAACGTGGGGGAGGGCTATATGATGTGGGGGGAGGTACTGACGGCCACCAAACAGGAACGGGACCTGGGAGTAATCATATTTGATTATCTAAAGGTTATCAAACAATGTGAGAAGGCTGTGAGGAGAGCCAGTGGAATGCTGGTGTGCATAGGGAGAGGTATCTCCAGCAAAAGAAAGGAGGTGGTGATGCCACTGTATAGAACATTGGTGAAACCTCATCTAGAGTACTGTGCTCAGTTCTGGAGGCTGCACCTCCAGAGAGACATAGACAGAGTAGAAGCGGTTCAGAGAAGAGTGAGAAAAATGGTGCAGGGGCTGCACCAGAAGTCATATGGGGGGGACTGGAGGATCTCAATATTGTATTCTCTGGAGGAGAGAAGGGGATATGATAGAGACTTTCAAATACCTCAAGGGTGTAAATAAGGTACAAGATGGTAGCATCTTTAAAAAAAAAAAAAAGATGTTCAAGAATAAGGGGCCATGATATGAAAATGGGGGGGGGGTAGACCTAGGGGTAAAGTGAGAAAGTATTTTTTCATGGAAAGGATGGTAGATCCATGGAACAGCCTCCTGGCAGAGGTTGAAGGGGCAAAAATTGTAGGGGAATTAAAAAACACATGGGACAGACATAAAGGAACTCTAGCGATAAGAAAGAGTGGGTAAGCCGCAGATCATTTAGGATCTGTGTTATATGAAACAGGTAGGGAAAATGGGAAGACTAGGTGAGCCAAGTGGTCCTTATTTGCCGTCAGATTCTATGTTACTATGCTGCATCATTTCCAGCCTGTCCTTGTGACTCATATGCACATTGCATTAAAATGTGCCCATTTTACTTTGCATGTTGTTTAAAATGTGCAAGGTAATGGAAGATGCCCTAAAATTAGCCAAGGTGCACAATATGCACACTTTTACATTTTGCTGTTTTGAAAGTGCCCATTTTTTGATCATGCATTGTATTAGAAATGAACAATTTAATAAATGATGCACCAAAAATAGCCAAAGTGTGCAATAATTGGACTTGAGAGCTGCATTTTTTTAAAATAAAGTCTATTCCGCAAAGTGCTCAAAATTATTAGAAGGTTTTGTGCATTTCTCAAAATCTTTGCAAACCTAACTGTGTAAATATCATCTGTCTTTACTTTACAGACCTTTGCCACCTACTGGTCCATACTTGGCACTTGTTTTCTTTTGACTTTGTCACACTAAATTTCTAATTTATTTCAATTTATAGACCCTAGTCTTTGAGAGAGTGGGACATGGCATCTGCTGAAAGTCTCTGTGAAGGGTATTTTATATCTGCCTGTTACAGTAAGGCAGTACCTAGGTGGAAGTTGTTCTTCCAGCACCAGTACTTGCAGACAAGCTCCTTGACCCTGTTCCAGAAGATCCTTGATGACTGTTTAAACTCCCCACTGAAAACCACATTTCTGTCTGCGAGTTACCTACCCTATTAAAACACATGCAATTGTTTGTTATAACTTTTCAGTTGTACTACCTTCTTTGTTGCAAGAAGGAACTAGCTGGCAACTAGTTATACTACTTGCCACCCTACCCTTCACAGAAATACACTGAATGCAACATCAGTTCATCAGCTGCTTCTCCACTTATTCTGCAAGTTTAATTGTCAACTGCGAAATCTACTGACCTTGAAATGATTGATGGAAAAACTGCTCAGACTTGCTGCTGATGCTATAGAAAAGCTATTAAAATATATTATTAGCCTGTCATTCAAGCAAGGAGTTACATTCCCAGCAGATGGGAAACTGCCAGAGTCATGCCATTTCATGAAACTAGTCCAACAGGTGATGCATATAACCACAGGAACAGTCTTATACTATCTGTAACATCAGATCCTTCCATTCTATTCAATGCCATTCTTAAATAACTGGCTTTATAACTGTCATCCTGGACTTTCTTTCTGTCACTCAAGCAAACCAAGCTTCGGTGGAAGTAACAGAATTCTATTTTTTCTTCTAAGTGGATTTTTGCCTACTGTTAGACTTTGAAAAAGCATTACGGTGAATGATTATTCATCCACCCTTCTGATGAAATGTTGGACCAAGTTCCTTTCCTCCCAACTCTGATGGCTGACCAGGTAGGAGTAAAAAAAAACAAAATCAGTGGCATATTTTTGCAAGAGTAGTACACATCCTTGGTGCTCTGGCTAGTATTAACCCTCTCCATAGTACTTGGTTACTTGGTGTTAAGGACAAAAGAAGGCTGAGGCCATCATGATTGTCCCCCACATTGTGGGACATTGTACCCCACAATGATTTTGCTAAGAAACTTGTTGTCCAGGTGTGTTTTAAAAGTAGTTAGATTGGAACAATCAATTAATTCTTGTGGCACTTAATTCCACAGCTTTGGGGCCCTAATAGAAAAAAGTTCAGTCTCTTGTTTGTCCTAACTTTACAAATTTTTAACTGTTTGTTGTGCAATCTTGGTACAATTTTCTTTGTGGCAAATGCAATGCCACATTGATCCCTTAGGGTGGGGGAGTGAAGGAGTTTGAATATCTGGATAAGGACCCCTCTAACCCTTCTGGCTTCGAGTGAATAAAGGCCTGTTAGTTTTAGTCTTTCTTCATAATCAAGATGTGCTAGGTGTGGGACAATTTTTGTTGCCTGTATTGTATTTGCTCGATCTTCTTTATGTCAGAAGTCAGGTAAGGGCTCCAGAAGGGGGACCTGTAGTCAGCATTGGGTGGAATGTGGGATCTATGCAAAGTAATTATACATTGTTCTGAAACAGTGGTGGAATTCAAGCATGCATGGGACAGTCATAAGGCAATTCTAGGGGTTGGGGGTAGGAAGAAGTAGGCTGCTGGTTAACTAGGACCTGCAGCTTATCCATCAGGTAGGGAAATGGGCAGACTGGGTTGGCCAAGCGGTCCTTATCTGCCATCAAATTCTATGTTTCTATGTTTCTATGTTTAGAAGTAAAAGTGTGATTGATCCATCTAAGAAGTGCGTTAGATAAGTTAGCTTCTTTATTGCAATGGTCTGATGATGACAGTTTATGATTAACTATTATTCCCAGATCTTTTTCACTGTGCGATTATCTAATACTTGTATTGTTAAGGGTGTATGTTTGTTTGGGGTTGGTTTGCCCATATGCAAGACTGGACATTTGGTTACATTGAATTACATTTTGTTACTTATTGCCCATTGTTCGATGGTAGCTAAATCTAGTTTTAATTCCCTTTGACTAGTTAAATTGTCTACTCTTTCTCCCAGTTTAGTATCATCGGCAAATTTGGTGATGATATTTGTTGATCCTATTTTCATGACACTAATGAAAATGTTGAATAATGTGGGTCCCAGGACAGAGTCCTGTGGGACCCCACTAGAGACCCTCCCCTCATCAGACAATACCCCCATTTACCCTAACTCTCTGGGATCTGCCTGTCAGCCAACAAAGCACCCACCTAACAAATATTGGTGAAAAGTCTAGTGTACTGAGTTTGTTTACAAGGGTGACATGTGACACTTTGTTGCATGCTTTGCTCTAATCAAGTAGAATAACATCAACAGGAATGTTGGAATCTAGGTGTTTACTAACATTCATAAAAGGTAAGTAAATTGGTGGTACAGGAGTAACCCTATCTGAATCTGTCTTGTGTTAAATCTGTAATGTATATGTATATGTATATGTATATGTATATGTATATGTATATGTATATGTATATGTATATGTATATATACATGCATATGTATATGTATGTGTGTGTATTAATACCACTACTTGACTAACAATGGCCTTGATAGTTAAGCGGTAGTGTTAATTTACATATTAGGTTATGGTAACACATATAAATCTGCAGTTTAAAATAACCCCATACACATATATTTGGCACATTCCCATGCTCTTCCTGGTTAGATGTCACCAAATGTCTAAGCGCGGGAGTGGGATCAGCATATGAGGAAGTGGAAGGGATCGGCTGGCCGTGGGTTTGATCTGAGGTATGATCCCTTCCCTTCCAAACAGGACTGTATGAAAAAATGACCATTGAAGCCAGAACTGATAATCACCAACCTCAGGGAGAACATCATGTTGCATCATACCATTTGCAACCCTTTGCAACCCCTGGCTTCAGTAGTGTGCCGCAAGGCATTGCTGGCTATTTTAACACACTACATCATGAAAAGTTCATTATCTTGTGCTTTTGATAGAATTAATAAAACAATATGTGCAATCTGCCTGTACATTTAAGGGCAGTCTATGTACAGATAATTGTTTCCTTCTGCTTGTTGCTTTGTTTTTTAAATGGTGCATTTAAGAACATAGGGCACCAAAAGAAGTGTATGGTGCAGAAATAATAGTGCAAGAGACAATCCCCGCATACATCTCAGAATAAAAACTTGAATTTACTAATATCAGTAGGCATTTCAGGACAGGTGTCCACAATAATGGTGGCTGAATTTAGGCAGAGTAGCAATTAAAGATGTCACAGAGGATTCTGATCTGTGTTCTCTAATAAGATGCAAAAAATCCTAATTCAAAAGGGTCCATCGATGTCTGTTGCTGGTGCCCCCGCTGGTGCCCCTGTAACCATCACTTTACCCAACCCTCCCACTCAGCACCCACCCCCCAAAGCATAACACTGACACTAGGGGTTCCCAGTCCCTCAGTGTCCAAACCTGAAACAAAGAAAACCTTCCCTTGACTTTTTCTTTTAATACACCCTGTAAAATAGAAAATGTTATTTTATTTATTTAAGGGTTTTGCCAGGAAGGCATGCTGAGCAGACTACTGCTTGATTCCAGATGCACCCTGGGGGTAGGGGGAAGAGGGAGTGCAGACATAAATACATAATCCAACTCTTTGCAAGATACACATACAAGATAACAGATGCATATACAGGGTAGAGTGCATAATAAATAAGCATTTGTACAAGACCAATGGTTGATGAAATTCATATGATAAGTCAAACTCATTTCAAGGTAACATACCAAATAAGCAAAACAGGGTAGAGTGCAGTTACAATAGGCAGATGTATATGGCATATGACAGAAGAATAGCTACAGGTTCTATTACTGTGACAATACATACGACTGGAACGTGAAATCATGGACAGTACATGGTAGGGATTATTCCCTATTTCAGATGGTTCAGGACACCTAGCAACAAGCTCCCATGGGGGCATGGTCCATTGATGTCTGTTGTGCCATTAGTTTCTCTCCCTACCCGACCCTACCACTCAGCACTCATCGCCCCAAGCCCTTACTTACCCAGCAGGGATCGGACGCCATAATCTTTTTGGACTGCAGACACATCTTCTCTCTTCAAAGCCGGACCACGAATTGAGGAAAACAGGTATGCTATTTAATGTATTTCAATGGGGGGTTGAATTTAGTGGTATAACTTGGCCATTTTGGGTACTTTTGCCCCAATTCTCAACATGCCTTTTTTGGGACCCCACTACATGAACAATGGCACTGTCATTAGGCAAATTTGTCCCACAAGGTGATTTCGCGTTTGCTGCACAAAATCACCTTTTGGGCAGGAGTTGAAAATTTACTCTGCCTTTGTTCATGAGGTGAGATCATAAGAAGGCTATGTTGAAAATCTAGCATACAAATATTAAAAAAAACAATGCAATTATGAGTCTACACTGAAATTTGCGAATGTAGACTTGTAACTTTGATAATTTTCAATATTTTGACCCCAGATTTTCAGCATAGCCATTTCTTCACAGCACCTCATGAATGTGATAGCTGTCATTTTTCAAATCCTGGCCAAAATGTGTTCTCAGTCACTGCATGAAATCACCTTTTGGGCAGGAGTTGAAAATGTTCTCTGCACAAGTTCATGAGGTGGGGTCATAACAAGGCTATGTTGAAAATTTGGGGCAATATTGTTAACAAACAACAAAGGTATGGGCCTGCATTCAGTTTTGCTAACGTAGGCTCATAACTTAGGTAATTTTTAATATTTTGACCCCAAATTTTAAACATAGCTAATTCTTCACAGCACCTCATGAATGTGATAGCTATCATTTTTCAAAACCCGGCCAAAATATATTTTCACACTTGTGGTGCAAAATCACCTTTTGGGCAGGATTTGAAAATGTTCTCCACCCTTTTTCATGAGATGGGCTCATAAGAAGGCTATGTGGGGTCATAAGAAGACTAGGTTGAAAATTTGGGGTAAAAATACAACAAAGTTATGAGTCTACATTGCAAGTTTTCAATGCACGCTCATAACTGTGGTAATTTTCAATATTTTGACCCTGAATTTTCAGCATATAGTAGCTATTTCTTCACAGTACATCATGAATGTGATAGCTGTCATTTTTCAAATCCTATCCAAAATGTGTTTTCACATTTGTGGTGCAAAATCACCTTTTGGGCAGGATTTGAAAGTGTTCTCCACCCTTTGTTCTGAGGTGGGTTCATAAGAAGGCTATGTGGGGTCATAAGAAGGCTAGGTTGAAAATTTGGGGTAAAAATATGAAAAAACAACAAAGTTATGAGTCTACATTGCAAGTTTTCAACACACTTTCATAACTGTGGTAATTTTCAATATGTTGACCCCAACTTTTCAACATAGCCATTTTTTGACACCACCTCATGAATGTGACAGCTGTCATTTCTCAAATCCTATCCAAAATGTGATTTAACATTTGTGGTGCACAATGACGTTTCAGCCATTGTTTTATAAATGACACCTGTCATGCTCAGAAGGAGTGCTCATAAAAAACATTATGTTGAAAATTTGGGGGTCAAAATCGGAAAAAAACAGTACAAAAGCAGTACCTTACCAGGGGTGAACATTCAGAACTGACAAATACTTGTTCTGTATTGTGTTTCTTCTTCCTCCTTCCTACCTGCTGCATGGAGTTTCTAGCTCCACTGACCCATGTAATCCTCAGATTCCCTTCACGGTTAGAAGCACAAAGTTAGAGGATTGCATGTACTGTATACACCACCTCAAAACAGATGAGAGACCTGCTTGATGCTGATCCTGCTCTTAGTGGCCTGCTGTAGTTTTCTGGTGTTGGGGCATGACGCCTGGTTGATGGTTTAGCAATTGAATCCCCAACAGCTATACTATTGGACTGGCCAATGGTGGCATTGTTTGTTGTTGCCTGGGAAACCAGAGTTTGGGAGTGGAGTGGGGCTCCTTAACCCTGGACTGAGCTCACCATGTAGGTGATGTGCTCTGTATCCATGGAAGGACTAGGATGTCTGCTCCATGAACCCATCTTTGTTTGTCAACTGTAGAGTGGTAATAAGCTGCTGAAATAATTGCTTGCAAGTCTGCCCCCAAAAGAACTGGTGACACTGAATGACCCCTGAGACAGGAGGGGCAGTGTAAGGGGGGAAGCTAAATGTAGCCCAGGGGCCATGTGCCAGTGGGCTACTACCCCTGCCTGTTGATCCTCACACAGGTTTTTTTTTTTTTATCATTTAACAGTTTTTCCTACCTGCAGCCACAGCCCTGCTCCACATCCAGCCACCGCTTCTCCGCTTTACCTCTGACCCCAAAGCTTACATGCCCAGCTGGCAGATGCAGCTACACCTGTGAAAGGGGCCCCCCCTTGTAGCCCCCACACCTGGCGAGGAACTATTACCAGCACGTGCCATCCAGGCATCGTTGGTCAGTCAGCAAATCTGCAGCCATCTAGCTGCCACGGGCTTGTGCTGCCTTTTTCCTTTATCCCCCAATGGAAGCACGGGCGCGCCATGATGTTAGTGCATTAACATGCAGACGTCTGCCGTGCTTCCCCCATTAGGTACATGCACCTCTGTAGTACCTCCAGGCATCCCTAGGGAGCAGCAGAGTGTGGTGTACATCCACCCCTTATCTCCATGATTAAAAGAGCTGTCACTGGACACTCCATTCTAGTCCTCCCCTGCCGACCCCTGATGATCCAGGCTCATTCCTGAACCTGGTCAGTGAAGCGAGGTGTGGTGTCCAGTGCCTCAACCCTCAGCACCACTGGGCCGGCTGACCTTCACACAGGTTAAGGGGTCTGGGTCCTGCTACAGTGGTGTTTGGGGGTTCTATCCCAAAGAAATGAATGAAATAGCCCAGAGTAAATTGCAGTGGGCCAGGTGTATTAGTACAACCCCCTGGGATGCTGTACCTACCCAACTCCCCTTCCAACCACCCCACACACTGGATACCAAACAGTTCCCTAATACCATATACCACATACAATTAAAAGTTTCTTTCCACAAAGCACCCTTCATACAGCAATTACAACAACAGAACACAGCTTTATTTAGGGGAAGGGATAGGGGAGGTGGTACCAGGAACAGGAATAGCTGTGAAAGGAAGGAAAATAAAGTTAGAGCAATTAACAGTAACAAGGTCCATAGGCCAGACCACCCTTGTGCCCACCCCCATTGGTACTAGTGAATGTCCATCTGCCCTAGTTGGGTATTACCAAGGTGTCTGCATGCCTGCTCAGTGCTGGGGTTGGCTGGCATTGGGGCTCTAGAAACAATGAAGACTGAAACATGAATAAACCTTTACTCCCTTTGATTTCCAGGGCAAGCCCTGGGTACTCACGATTCTGAAGACCTGAGAGATTTCTGGAGTGGAGGGCTTCCCATAGTTCAGTTTCTGCGGTTTCAGTTCAGAGAAGGCAGAACCAAAGGGCAGTAGAGAATGACGTGTAGACTTGGACTTGATTGAAGGTCTGGTCACTTGTTACCTTGATTGGAGGTCTTGCAGCTTGTCCCCTTCAGCCTATTCAGGGCTGTGGCTCAGCTCCCTTACAAGGCCCACCCAACTACAGAGAACCCAGACCTACACGTGGCTTCACAGCCTGGCTCCCTCACAGTTCATGAGTGCAATGGCCCCCCAGCATGCATCGGTGGCCCACTGTAGCCAGCATATCCCACTCAGTGGGGGTTAGCAAGTTCCCCACCTGGCTCTGAGATGCAGCTGAAAAATTCCCTGGTTCCGTTTTTCTCTCAGATAGGAAAACAGCTTTGGTGTGTAGCCAGACAGTTCCACAAACCTTTCCACTTCCCAGTACCATTGGGCAACAGATTCCCAAAATGCAGATCAACTGTTCCTTTTCTCAGCTGGGTTTTAGCAGCAGCAACAGGTTCCTGAAGCTTAGGACACCTGCTCACCTCTTTCCTTTTACAGTTTTTCCAATTCAAAACTGCCTCCACTTTTGCTCTGGCTCACACACAGTTTCCAGCAAGTCTCTTTCTCAGCTTAAGAGTTTTTCTCAGTCTCTCTGATGAAGGCTGTCTGCAGCAAATGATTCCCCTCAAAACCAGAAATATTCACCAGATACCTGGTCCATTCAGCATAGGTGCACAGTTCCTTCCGACAGTAAAATTCCATCACTTCAATCTTCAGAAATACTCCACATACTGTAAGCCCTGTGACAGGTCTTAGACATTTCACCACACAACACTGAGCCCTCTTGACTCAATCAGAGCCCAGAATGGACTGACTCAACTGCCCAAATTCCCTGGGATTTCTCCCGAGAATCCTGCCCACTGATTGGTTGGTTTCTGTCATCAGTCACAACCATAAGCCCTCTTTGATTATTGATTGGGAAAGTCTCTTGGCACCTGAGAATAGTTCACACATTTTCACATTAACACTGTCGCACAGTTTTGGGGGCACAGATACCTGATTGGCTGCCATTAGAGGTAAAAGTGTCACAACATGGCTGCTACTGTTTACAGTCTCCTGCAGTTTTATAACAGTCCCGCTTTAAAATGTTTGTACAGCCAAACAGCCCGGTGTTATCACACAATTTCCCCAGGGTCTGAAAGCAGTCTTTACCCCCTGCCAAGCAACTGCTAGATTAACTTCAGTAACTTCTTGATCAAGCTGCCACAGCCACCGATTCATTCAGTCCTCCCCAGGTGGCCAGGCACCTCCTCATTAATATGCATGACTAACCTCATTAATATTCATGAGGCTGATCAATCTCCAGTTCACTGCTCCGTTTCAGAGCACAAAGAGGCTTCTGTTGAGCCTCCTTTAGGTCTCTGGTCCCCAATTATCTGAATGGGGGGCCACGACCTTCCAAAGAGCACCCTGTTCAGCCATAATATTGACTGTGACCCAATAGCTTTACTGCACATGTGTGGACCGGCTGACCACATTAAAGTGCCAACTCCAGTTGCTGACCCCGCAATTGGGTACACAGCAGCCCCGCTTGGGGCAAAAACTGTGCGCGGGTCCAGGAGAGAGGGCCGAATATGGTAAGTCCTCGGAGGGGGTTTACACTATCCCCCACCGTTAAATGCTTGGTGTCCATACCAAGCCTGTAGGTAAGAGGCAGCAAGAATGTAAAACGGCAAGTCTTAACATTTAACAAGGTTCAACGTTTCTATGTAGACACCTGAATCCTAGCTACTCAGGTATTAAAGAATTAGAAATTGGAACACACTATGCACAGTTTATAAAGCTAAGCACTTTTACCCTTTAATAGTTGTCAAACACCACGATTTGTAGCACCCCTACTTTCCCCTCCTTTGGGTTTTCCAGAACCACATGTACTTTAACACACTCTGATAACACACCTTTTTCTCTTGGTTTTCCTTGGGGGTGCCACTTTCACCTTCTCTTTTTCTCTTTGCCACCTTTCCTCTGGGCCTGGGGGGTTTAGCACTAGTGGGGCACATGTAAACCTTGGGTAATGACCTGGGGTGACATTTATACTTTTGTGCACTATGAATAGGACTAGGTCAGTGGGTGCCCCCAGGGTATCATATGTCAACTTGAGTAAGGATTTCACAGTTCTCCCTGACCGCCTTGTGGATTCTTTCTCTTCAGTCCTGGTGATCACCTCCTGTTCAGGGGTGGTACCATTGTCTCTTGCCCCGTACCTGTTTCCACTTCATCTGCTGCTGGGTATTCTACTACTAACTCACTTTCCCTACTCAGCCCAGTGGTGCTATCTTGTAGCCACTCTGAGATCCCTGTTGGACTAGTATACAAGTTCAAAGTGGGCTCTCCAGAAAGCATTGACTCGGGGGAGCTGCTCTGGAACCACGCAAAAGGTTCAACCAGACTAGTTTTCAAGCTCAGTGTGGTTCCTTCAAGGGGAGTAGTGAGAGCAGCTTCCCATTCAACAACCAGTTCCAGAGGCACAATCGAGTCCACTTCCCCAGATTCCTCATCATCCCCTCAGTCTTTCTTGTAGCAGGCTCTTCATCTACTGATACAGTCTCTCATGTCAGGGGTGTTCCCTGAAACAATCTAGTCAGTTCAGGAGTGGGATAGAAATAGACAGGCAGACCATCAAATTCTCCTTCTGACTTATTGCCCAATTTGTCCCCCTCAGGCACTTCTACTGGGGCAAGACCAACCCCTGGGGGTCACCATTTTCTTTCCTCTGTCATCTGCATGCTGCAGTGGTTGAAGGTGTTGGAGGATCTACTGTATCAGAGGCTGAGCTGACCATCTTGTCTCCGACTGGCAGTAGGTAATTCCTATGGAACATTTGTATCCTCGAGTTTCCCCTTCTGGTCGAATCTTATATACCAACAACCCCTCCAGGTTCTCCAGTACTACATATGGTGTGCTTACCCAGTGATCAGTGATCTTATGCTTTCCAGGAATGCCCAAAATCCTCAGTAGGACCCTGCCATCTTGCATCAGGTCTAATCATATCTCTCATTGTTGGCTTGGTTTCTCTTGTTGGTCATCTCAGAGGCTAAAGAAGAGGCATCATTTAGTTGTTGTTTTAACTTGCTCGCATACTGTAAGTAGTCACCCTCTTTAATGCCATCTGCTGATGCCCTGAAGCACAGGTCAACAGAAGGTGGGCCTACCTCCCAAACATGAGGCTTTATGGAGAGAACCCAGTGGTGTCATTCCTGGTACAGTTGTAGGTGTGAACCAAGGTGCTAACTCGCAGACTCCAGGTATGCTTGTCTCTGGGGTCCAAGGTGCCCAGCACGTCTAATAGGATTTGGTTGAATCTTTCAGGCTGGGAGTCACCTTGGGGATGGTAAGGTGTTGTTTAGGATTTTCTGACTCCCCGCAGAAACAATAGTTCTTTTATTAGCCTACTTTCAAAATCACAGCCTTGGTCTGAGTGAATCCTCTGTGGTGCCCCATAATGCACAAAGAATTTCTCTACCAGCACTTTGGCCACAGTAGATGCCTTCTGAGCTGTGGTGGGGTAGGCTTGGGTGTACTGAGTAAAATTATCTGTGGCCACTAGTATGTTTGTGATACTGTATTTCTGGAGTCCGGTTCCAAGGTAAGGAAGTCAATACACACCAGCTCCATAGGGGCATTTGTGACAATGTTGACTAGTGGGACAGCCCTTTAGGGAAGAGCTTTCTTCTGAATGCACCAGCAACAGGTCTTGCAGTATTAATCTACATCCTGTCCCATTCTGGGCCAATAAAATCTACTATAAACCAGGTCTAGTGTGCATTTACTGCCCAAGTGTACAATTTGGTGGAATCCATCTGGCAACACCAATTGTACTCTGGGTGTCCCCTGCTAATCTTGCACCTCTCTGTACAGCAAGCCATTCCTTATGTTTATCTTTGACCACTCTCACAGCATCAGTCATACATCAGGGTCACTTGTGATTACTTTTGCCAGATCTCCCCCTCTCTGTAAAACTTGCACAATTTCTCCAATAGCCAGGCTAGACCGCTGCTCCCTAATCAGATCTTGAGTAGTTAGCTGTGGCAAGGACCTCATGTCCAAAGCAGTTAGGTGGAAATACGCTACAGGGAGACAGTTTCCAGAGGCTCCTAAACTGTCCACCAGATGCGGGACATCCTAAGAAGATGGGGACTCTTTGGTGTCGAACTTTTTGCACAGTGCCTTTACAACCTGCTTAGGTATCTTCACCCAGCTGGAGTGCTCTTCTTGATGAGCCTGGGGGCATCAGGACAAGGCATCAACGTCTATGTGGTTTAACCTGGGGCAATACTTGATGCAGTAGTCATATGTGGAAAGGGCTGACAGTCACCTATGACTAGCTGTGTCCAACTTTGCTGTAGTCTGTACATATGTTAGGGGGTTGTTATCGGACTTTATGGTAATTTTTGCCCCTTACAGGTAATCGTGGAACTGATCCACAATGGCCCATTTCATAGCAAGGAATTCAAGCTTGTGCACTGGGTATTTGTGTTCTTCAAGATTCAAACTCTGACTTGTGTAGCCACTGGATGCAAACCCTGTAGGTATTCTTGATATAGGATCACCCCCAGGCTTCAGAAACTAGCATCAGTGTATAAAACTTAGGGCTTCTGTGGGTCTGCATAAGCCAAGACCGGGGCATGGGTTAAGCAGTAAATGATGTCCTCAAAAGCCTGGTCACATTTCTCAGTCCACCTGGAGCCAAATGGCTTAGAAGGTCTGAAGTACTGCAGTGCCTCAGTGAAGGCCCCAGGCTGTTTGGGTTTTTTACTTTTGTTGACTGGAAGTAGCCCTGTAGCAAATTCAGGAGGGGTCTGACTACTCGTTTGTAATCCTTTACAAACCTCCTGTAGTACCCACTTAACAGCTGCTATAGTTCCTTCAAATTCTTAGGTTTTGGCCAGGTGGAAAGCACCTCAACCTTGCTGGGGTCCGTCTGAATGCCTTTTGCTGACACTATGTGCCTGACGTACATAAAAGAAGCCTGGAAGAATTGGCACTTATAGATGGAGAGTTTTAAGCCAAATTCCTCCATATGGTCAGTGCTTAACAGCCTTGCTTCATGTTCCTTTAGAGTCCTCCAAAAGACTATTATGTCCAGGGGTGGATCCAGAAGTCCTATAGATGGGGGAGTTCAAGTCAGATAAAAAATAAAAATAATAGGCCGGGGGTCTGGTGAGCCAAAAGCCATGTGCTACAGGAAATTAGAGTTTGAGGGGTACAACTACTAATTAGAATCCATACAAGCAAATCACATTGTAGATCCACTCCCATCAAAAATAAAGCTGGAGTTGCTAAGTGACAAATATGGCAGTTTGCCAAATAGTAAAGGTTCTACCGAATGCAAATGAAAGCCGTGGCACTATCCTTGGCTCTTTGTCAGGGTGTAGTAATTGTCATCTAGGAACACCAAGCACTCCAGCAGATTCATGTCCCCGACAGCCTTCTCCATGAGGTGCTGGAAAGTAGCAGGAGTACCCAAAATGCCCTGGGACATCCTTTAGAAACTCATAAAACCCCAGGGGACAGATAAAAGCGGTGTTCATCCCGGTCCTGGGGGTCCATGGGAATCTGATAATACCCTCATATCAGGTCCAATACTGAGAACCACTGGCTGCCATTCAAGCAATCCAAGGTGCCCTGAATCTGTGGCATCGTATACTGATCCGGAACAGTTAGTTTATTCAGCATGCGGTAATCCATGCAAATCCTAATTGCCCCACTTTTCTTCCTTACTACCACTATGGGTGAGACACATAGGCTTCTAGACTCCTGTATTATGCCCAAAGCCATCATTTCTTGAAGGTGTCTCCTTACATCATTTATATCAGCTGGGGCAAGCTGTCTGGACCCCTCTCTAAAGAGGCACTGATCCATAAGATTTATGTGATGTTGCTCCCATCACACAGCCAACATCTCATTCATGTAGGGAAAACTCCTTAGTTCTTGTTGACAGCGTTTGTCAAACTCTGGCCTTCCACTCCTCAGGGATGGGGAATCACTCAGGTCGAACAGGTTGGGGTCAATATCAGGTGGGACACCTCCTCCAGGAGCAGCTGGCTGTACTGCCATGTTGGCACTGTAGACTTGAGCTATAGTATGGCCCTTCCTGTCAACCACTTCCTTGCCCATCACATTCTGTATGTGCACTATGACTCTTGTGATGTAAGCATGAGCCCATGCTGGTAAGACACTGGGCTTTATGTGCAGGCCGACTGGCAACCCATGTTTCTCTGGGGTATCCAAAATTAAGATCTGGATTCTTACCTCCTTCTTCAGCTGTACCACACCACTGATATTGCACTCCATGTTGGGTGGCAGCACTATTTCTTCTGCATCCCGCCTCCAGACTATACCCACTAATTCATCCGTTTTTTCTGCTGGGGGATGCCCCTCCTTCCTGTATGCTTCTTTTATTGCTGGGTGGATTGGCAACTCCTTCACCTGTTGTTCAGCCTCCCAGGCCTGGCAAAGCTGGGCCAGCCATCCAAACATGTGGGCATTGGTACCAACCAGCACAGGCACCCCATCGTATATACACCAGTCTCTAGGCAGATTAAAGCCAGGGTCTCAACCGAATCTCCCACTCCAGCCACCTTGGTCGGGAAAGTCATCCAAACTTTGGCATAATCCAAATAGGGTAGGATTTTTCACTGAGTCCCCACACATGTAACCCCTCCAATGGTTGTAATTCTAAGTGGGACAGATGTTTCTCATACCAGGACTTGAAGATGAATGTTACCTGGGAGCCACTATCTAAAATGGCACGTGTGACCACTCCATTTATGGTGACAGTGGTCTTTGTTGATTGCCCCACTAGTTGGTCCATGTCAAGGGGTGTTGAAGCAGTGGCTTTGGTGGAAGATCTTCTCACATAAACAGTGGAGCTGGGCTTGTTGTGAGGACCCAGTACGCTTCCTAACCGGGCCCCATTGAAGTTAACCTACAGCTGAGTTTCTCTTCCCAACAACTGGTCCCTCACTTGGGCTGGACCTTCTTTCGACCGGCACTCTTGGTGGAAATGTCCATTCCTCCCACACCTGTAGCAGAAATGATCTCTTCTTCTGGATATGGTTGGGTAATGGGCTGCAGGGGCTGGCCAGGGCTCTGGATGACTTGGGTGCCCCGGGTACACTAATGGGGCTGAAGCTGAGACAGGAGCAATTGCATGGGCCATAACCACGCTTCGTTTGGGGTCCCCTGCCCTTAGCATCCCCTGGTTCTTAAACTCATTGACAGCGTGACACAGTTCCTGAAGGCAAGTTCAATCTGGGGAACCACAGGGGGCACTTGGGCCTGTGCCTCCAGGCCCATCACTGGTAGGGTGGCTGGAGCTGACTGAATGGGTTGGCTAGAGGGAACTTCAGTAGACCTAATAGAACCAGCATTAACTTTATCCAGTGCCCTCCTACACTCCTTTAGCAACACTTTGACCTCAGAGGCCTCAGAGGGGGAAGTGATTTCGTGAACCTGGGTTGGAGCTGCTACTACTGCCGGATGGGGTCCACACCGAGCTTCCCTTTGCTCCATCTCCCGAGCTTCCCTGAGGAGGACACAGAGGGAGAGGGGATTACCCAGCCTATCCTTCAGGTCCAACTTTAACAATAATAGTTACGGATATCTGGCACCCCTCAAGAACAATGCCAACCTGTTTTTTTTTTTAAATCCGTAGCCTGTATTCCCAATTTGCGATACACTTTTTGTAGGACTTTCTCCAATCTCTGCACATATTCCAATATGAGTGCCCCTCCTTGCTGGCAAGTCACCCTGAACCCCCACCACAAATATTCACAGGTCTCAGTGCTTCCAAAAGCACTGTCCAGTGCAGCTATATAATCCTCCACACTAGCCTTGGGGGCAGTGGTCCATAGGGACCAGATAGCATCAAGGGCAGGGCCTCATAAACTCTCAGTTAGCCTTTTGCATTTTTCTCCCTCACTACACTGCCAATCCTGTAGTAGTGGTATCACATAGTTTATCCATGACTCATAGCCCTCCTCACCAGTGGGCTTCACCCCCGAAACCATTCTCAGCTTTCTATATGATTCCGACAGGGCAGGCACATACCCAGGCCGAGGCCTCACATTTTGAGGAGGGGCCAGTGAGGGCTTGGACACTCCCTCCCCCGAGGAAACTGTACTGAGCATAGTAACAATGGCCCAGGCCTCCGACAACCCCTCTGGCACTAACGCCTCAGGTACACAGGACGCTTCTGTAGCATTTTTACATTCCATCAGCACAGTCAAGGTCCCAAAAACAGTCAAGCATTTTCCCTCTGCACTTTTACCTGACCCAGCCTCGTTATTGTGGACAAATGGCCTTCTATAGTCCCCTACTCAGTCTCAAGGGGGGGTATCCCTAAGAGTAAAAGGGATTTCTGGGGATCCATTTTCTTACCTCTACTCCATTCCACTAACTTTACCTTATCCTTCTCTCCAGGCCTAAATTTAGGCCTGGGGGTAGAACTGGGGGTGGGGGGAACAACAGCGGTCTTTCCAGTTTGGCCATCCATGGTGGGCTTGGCTGGTGAACAGGAGATCCCAGTGGTGCCTTCAAAGATGTAGCCCAGGCAACGTGTGACAGTGGGCTACTGCCCCTGCCTGTTAACCCTCACACAGGTTAAGGGGCCTGGGTCATGCTACGGTGGTGTTCAGGGGTTCTATCCCAAAGAAATTAATGAAACAGCGCAGTGCCTCCACCCAGAGTAAATTGCAGTGGGCCAGGTGTATGACTGGTACAACCCCCTGGGGTGCTGTACCTACCAAACTACCATTCCAACCACCTCACTCACTGGATACCAAACAGTTCCCCAATACCATATACCACATACACTTAACAGTTTATTTCCACAAAGCACCCTTCACACAGAAATTGCAACAACAGAACACAGCCTTATTTAGGGTAAGGGCTGGTCGAGGGGTGCCAGGAAAAGGAATAGCTGTGAAAGGAAGGAAAAAACAGTTGGAGCAATTAACAGTAACAGGGTCCTAAGGCCAGACCACCCCACGCCTGCCCCACTGGTACCAATGAATGTCCCCTCTGTCCTAGCTGGGTACCCAGGTGTTCACAGGCATGCTCAATACTGCTGGTTGGCCGGTGCTAGGGCCCTAGAAACAATGAAGACTGAAACATGAATAAACCTTTACACCCCTTGATTTCCAGGGTGAGCCCAGGGTACTCATGATTCTGAAGAGCTGAGAGATTCCTGGAGTGGAAGGCTTTCTACAGTTCAGTCTCTGCAGTTTCAGTTCAGAGAGGGCAGAAACAAAGGGGCAGTAGAGAATGAAGTGTAGACTTGGACTTGATTTTAGGTCTGTCTGCTTGTCACCTTGATTGGAGGTCTTGCAGCTTGTCACCTTCAACCTATTCAGGCCTGTGGCAGAGCTCTCACGCAAGACCCACCCAACCACAGAGAACCCAGACCTACGAGTGACTCCACAGCCTGGCTCCCTCACAGGTCATGGGTGCTCTAGCCCCCTGAGCATGCGCCAGTGGCCCCCTGTAGCCAGCAGACCCCACTCGATGGGGGTTAACAAGTTTCCCACCTGGCTCTGAGATACAACTGGAAAATTCCCTGGTTCCATTTTTCTCTCAGACAGGAAAACAGCTTCAATGTGCAGCCATACAATTTCACAAATGTTTCCACTTCCCAGTGCCGTTGGGCAACAGATTCCCAAAGTGCAGATCAACAGTTCCATTTCTCAACTGGGTTTTAGCAGCAGCAACAGGTTCCTGAAGCCAGGACACCTGCTCACCTCTTTCCTTTTATAGTCTCTCTGATTCAAAACAGCCTCCACTTTTGCCCTGACTCACACACCGTTTCCAGCAAGTCTCTTTCTAGGCTTAAGAGTTTCTCTCAGTCCCTCTGATGGAGGCTATCTGCAGCAAATTATTCTCCTCAGACCTGAAATATTCACAGATACCTGCTCCATTCAGCAGAGGTGCACAGTTCCTTCCAACAGTAAAATTCTGTCATGTCAGTCTTCAGAAATACTCCACATAAGCCCTGTGAAAGGTCCTAGACTTTTCTCCACACAGCACTGAGTCCTCTTGACTCGATCAGAGCCCAGAACAGACTGACTCAACTGCCCAATGTCCCTGGGATGTCTCCCGAGAATCCTGCCCTCTGATTGTTTTTTTCCCCCATCATCGATCACAACCATAAGCCCTCTTTGATGTGTTTTTTTTTTTAACTCTTTTTATACTCCGCCTGAGGGGAACTCTCTCCTGCATCCACTTGCTCTGGGTGCTCTACTTCCTGCCTGAAGCATCCTACTCCCCACTCCGTCCAGCCTGGCTGGTCCCCCGGCTCTGCACCCTCCGATGTAGGGCCGCCCTATCCTCCCAGGACGCTCTATCTAGAATCAGATCTGCCAGCTGGACGGGAGGGTGAGGCGAGGAGAGGTACCCGGCCTTAGAGTGTGGCCTCCTGGGTTTATGGTTCCTTTGCCTATCCCCATGATAAGGATTTCCTTGGTTATTTTACACCCTGCATCCCCCCAGCCCCCGAGAGCTCAGACGTGCAATGGCATCAAGTTGCCTGCCGCAGCTCTCCTCACACTACGTGATGCCCCCCCAGCATGTGCAGTACCACCGGTCTCCACCAGGGGCCACTGCAATGCTGGGCATGCCTGAATCCCACCCCAGAGAGAGGAGAGCTGTCTTCCGGATGCTTGAGCCTCTCTCTCTCCCCTGCTGGACCCTGGCTGCCCAGGCTTGTTCCCGTACCCGGGTCGCCAGCGTAGTGCGAGATGTGGCATCCAGCTCCTCAACCCTCAGCGCTACCAGGCCGGGCAACCCTCTTTGATTATTGATTGGGAAAGTCTCTTGGCACCTGAGAATAGTTCACATCTTTTCCCATGAACCCTCTCACACAGTTTTGGGTGCCCAAATACCTGCCTGACTGTCCATTAGAGGTCAAAGAGTCACAACACGGCTGCTACTGTTTACAGTCTCCTGTAGTTTTATAACAGTCCTATATTAAAAGGTTTGTACAGCTAAATGGCACCGTGTTATCACACAGTTTTCCCAGGATCTGAAAGCAGTCTTTACCTCTGCCAAGTGACTGCTAGGTTAACTTCAGTGACCTCTTGATCAAGGTGTTGCAGCTGCCAATTCATTTAATTCCCCTGAGGCAGCTAGGCAGCTCCTCATTAATATTTGCAAACTGCCTCATTAATATTCATCAGGTGGATCAGTCCCTGGTTCCTTTCAGAGCACAAGGAGGCTTCTGTTGAGCCTCCTTTAAGTCTCCAGTAATGATTACCTGAACAGGGGGGATCGGGACCTTTCAAGGATCTCCCCAATTGACTGCAATAACAGCTGCAACCCACTAGAGTGCCTGGTAACAAGGTTCAGCGCCTCCGTGGACAGGGCTTGCCTATGGTGAAATAGGATGTCAAGCTTGACATTGGCAGTTTTCACTACATGGTCGATGTGGGTGGAAAAGGAAAGGATGTCATCTGGGTAGATGCCAGATATTTGAAATTGCTAACTTGCTCAAGTGTAAGACCCTTAATGCTAATAATATTCAGAGGGCAAACTATTTTCTTGTTGTGGGGTGTAGAGAATAGCATAACCTTTGTTTTTTTTATGGTTGAGGAGGAGTTTATTCTTTATGAACCAAGCCTCAAGTTTTTGGAAGTTGTCCTAAAGTATTGAGGTTATATCTGACAGTTGTTTTCCTGGGACAGTGATGACAGCATCATCCGCATATAGTATCATTTTAGCAGGGCAGGCAGAGGGTAGCTAGTTTACAAATAGGCTGACTAGTAGAGGGTCAAGAATAGATCCTTGAGGGACCCCATTGACACTACCCTTGGGTCAGATACTGCCCCATTGATCCATGCACACGGATGTCTGTGTGACAGGTAGCTGCTGAACCAATAAGTGGTTTCAGAGGATAGACCAAGAGTCTGAAGGTTTGATAATGGTATTTGATGGTTCACTGTGTCAAACGCTTTTGTGAGGTCCACAAAGATGGACCCCACTGACATCCCATTGTCAAGAGCATTATAGAGGTGAGTGGTGAGGTTAATGAGCACAGACATTGTACTATGATTGTTGCGGAATCCATGTTGTTGTGGACAAAGTAGTGAGTATTTATTCAGGTAATCCGTTATCTGATCTGACACTATGCATTCGGGAGCTTTCGATAATGGTGGAAGTATATATATATGGGTCTATAGTTGTCAAGAAGGGTTCTGTCCCCGCTTTTAAAGATGGGCATGACAAGTGCTGTATTCCATGTTTTGGGGAAGACTCCCATTTTCAAGGAAAGGTTAAATACAGTATTTTGGTGATGGGTCTTGCAATAGCATCAAGAACAAGAGCAACCAGCTTCTTATCAATCTGATCACTACCGGTCACTACCAGTCCTAGTTTTACCAAGGACCCTCTTGATATGTTTAAAGGCTTATAATCTAGAGATCTGTTTAAAGTAAAATGAGGTGTCCCGTGGTTTTCCGGGGAGGTGTGGATCATCTGATTGTTATTGAGTGGGCACTGCTGTGTCAAGTATTCAGGAGGGAGGACTGTGGTTAAGTCCAAGAAGGCTGTCTTGAGAGCATTTGCCAACTTCTTTGGTTGTTGTATTGTATCAGTTGTGGTGAAGATTAGGTCTGGACGTGCCTTGGCATCCCTACCAGTGAGCGTTTTTATAGTGTTCCAGAATTCTCTGCCTTGATCCCAATTGCTGGTTAACAAGTCTTTGAAGTAATTGGTTTTAGCATTCCTAATCAGCTTTGTGCACTTGTTTCTAGCCTCCTTATATGCAGCATAGTCAGCCTGAATTCCAGTGGCACTAGCCTTATGCCAAATGTTGTCCCTGATATTCATTTGCTCCAGGAGTGCCCCTGAGAGCAAGGGGTTGTGGGATCCTTTGACCTTTGTTGATTTGAATGGAGCAAAGATATTGCAGACATTCTTGAAGGTAGTTATAAGGTAGTCTAAGGACTGATTAACATCAGGTAAGTTGTCGAGCATGCTCCAATCGGTCTTGTAGAAATATTGTTTAAAATTGTCAAGTTGTCCATTTCTTAGTGATCAGTTTCAGATGTACCAGGGGGTGGGTTTGAAACCTTTATTAGACCAGAAACACATTATTGGGGAGTGGTCACTTAGTGAGTCTGGTAAGACTGTTACATTTGAGATGTGTTCAGGGCAATTAGTAAGGAACCAGTCAATTAATGTGCTGGAGCCAGTATGGTAATTCCTCCTTGTTGCTTGCATCACTAATTAAGTTAGGTATAGACTAGAGATTTGATCCATGAGGTTTGCTGTCTCTTGTGCTAACAAGCTGTATATCATCTTGAAATATGTGTTGCTCACAGCACAACTAGGTTCACAGAGAAGCCTGCATCATGTCCCTATACGAGAGCTGCATGTTGCAAAACAAATTTGACTAACTTTTACATGTGGCAAGCCTGAATATTCTTCAGCTGTATTACTGTACACGTGTAAATATGGTGTCTCCTCTATCTTCTACTGGACCTAGGAAACAGATCAATTACACTGTACCCTTATATATGATTTGCTACTGCTACTGACTTTTACACATGGACTGGGTGGACCTATGTATGTTTGTAAATGAAGCATCTGTTGGTTGGAATAATCTACCTAAACTCTGCAAGCAACACCTGAATCAAAACACAGAAATGCAGTTTTACTGCATATGGGCCATCCCAGCCAAATAAAACACAGAGCTAGTATTCAATATAGCTATTAACAGTATAGAAGTCCCAGCTTAAGTGTACCTTATGCTAAGCCTTGTTTTCTGATTCACTGATCTAATAAACTATTCATGAGATAGCACTCATTTCACATATAGGTAGCCTTCGTAACGGTTTCACAATTCAGTTATATTACTTTTCCTTTTTGAGATAGTCATGTGTGCAAGTGCAGACAAACTCGTTGAAATGAGATTTGCTATAGAGGAGTGTGCATCTTGAAAATTTGGTGTGAAAATATTAACAAACAACAACATTACGAATATGCACTTAAATTAACAAATACAGGCTCGTACCTTTGGTACTTTTCAATATTGTGACCCCAAATTTTCATCATAGCCATTTCTTCACTGCACCTCATGAATGTGACAGCTGCCATTTTCCAGATCTTGGTCAAAATTTTTTTTTTGCATCCGGAAAGGTGATTTCACAGCCACTGAGTGAAAGTACCTTTTGGACAGGAGTTGAACTTGTACTCTTCCTTTCTTCATGAGGTGTTATAATAAGATGGCTATGTTAAAAATGTGTAAAAATATTAAAAAACAATGAGGTTATGAATCCATGTCGAAATCTGCCAACACCGACTCGTAACCCCCCAAAGGATGACACCAGTGCACGTGATAAACATTTGGCCTTGACAAATGCTTGTTTAGTACTTGTAGTAAAACAGAGTGCATAATTAGTGAGGACATCTTGAACACCAGCCTGTGCCTATTTGGCTATTGCATAACTGAACACATTTCTTACACAGACATAAGTTTTTTTTTTTCTGGACCAAGAGCCAAACCAGTCATGCCTTAATAGCTGGAGTTAACTGAACATACAGTAATCCTACTCTGCTTGCTTCTCTTCCTGCAACTGGTGACCACTTGGGTTTTGTCTGTGTACCAAATGACCATACAAAGTATTATTATGTTTATTGCAGCTACCCTGTACTCCTGTCAATATAACTTATTGCTGCAATTAAGATAAAAATGTAAACAGGATAGTAACATAGTAATTTAAGGTCAGAAGAGACACTAGGTTTGTCAGGTTCCCCCCCTTGCTTCACCCAGTCCTCAACCCCTGACTCCCACCAGCTTCTCCTGTGAAAGTTCCCATTTCTCTTCTCCCTCTCTGTCATCTGTGGCATCTTCACTTTACCTTGATGCCCTCTCAGACCTACTCTCCTCCCTATCCAACCTTTTCATCTGTGGCGTGCTTTTGGTTCTTGGGGACCTTAATGGAAATTATCTCTCCCCATCCTTAAAAACACTCATGCAGAAAACGTAATCCCTTATACTGACTCCACTAATCACTGAGCCCACCCACCTAAATCCCCACACTTCCAACCATTTCCTCATCAACTGGATCCTCTCCCCTACAATTTTCTCAAAGCTGGGGCTCTCCTTGATGCCTTTAGTGACCACAGTAGTAGTCTGTCATGTATGTAAGATCCACCAGCCAAATTCCCCATAGTACATCTGGTCCAGATAATTCAGACTCTCGACATGAAAAGAAGTGCACCATAAGCCGAATACCTAAATGATGTACTACAACATAAAATTGCTCAAAACATTTTTATTCCACAAAAGCAAGTGCAAGAGAATAAGGTTACAGCTCACCCAGTGTATAGAGAACTCCTCCAAAATGTCTTTGCTTTGTGCCTCACTGGCACTCCCTCAGTGGGCATGGTTACTATGATGCCAGTTGTCTTAAATACCCCAAATGTAAAGGTACAGTATATATATTATAAATTCATTACATACATAAATGTCAATTCCTGAATTGTCACATGAATGTTTTGAAATGACCATTATACCCCTACACATCTATTTCATTCAGGCTAGCCAGCAGGAACCTCTGCAGAGTTTCAGACCTTAAAAGTGCTGAAAATAAAAGCTCACACCCAAATAATGGCATAAAAGGTAAACTGTGGTGCACCCTCTCTTTTCATTTTGGCCTTCAGGCTACTCAACTTGCCATCCCTCCTGGATGATTTTGGCCAAACTGACTGGTCCCCTATCTTGGCGCCCTCTGATGTTAATAGAATTCTTTCCGTTTTCCAATCCAAATTCATGACAGCCTGAGACAAACACTCCCCTCAGGAGGAATCATGTCTGTCAGTCAGTCTTATCTTCCATGGATCACAACAGGTCTTATTGTTCAATCCATGAGTGCAGTCCAAAGTCCTGGACTCTGCTTGGCACCTCCATAGATTATCTGGCTCCCTGAGGACTTACTAAGGTACAAACAACTTTGAAAATCATGCAGAAATGCTACCAGGGAAACCAAAGCAGATTACTTCAAGGCTAACATTTAGCACAATCTAAACACCTCAGCTGAGTTCTGGAATGTTGTCCATTCCATTTTTAACCTCCCCCACGCCCAAAGTCAACTACTCCGGTCCTCACCCATTTGGTTGCTGTCACCTCAATGAGGTTTTTTTTACCTCCTATGCTTTCTCCCCTTTCTTTGTCCACCTTTTCTTTTTAACTCTCTACCTCCTTTCTCTCCTCCCTCCTTCCCTCTCTTTCTCCCTATCACTCCTGCAGCTGATCTGTTTGCTCTATATTCTCTCAACTCTTCCAAGGGTCACAGCCCAGATGGCTCGGCATCTAAACTTCTGTTTCTGTCTAACCCTGTAATTGTTGCCCCATTGCTGTCCATCCAAACCTTTTATTCCATCTTGAGTCAGTTCTTCAAGCCTGGAAATAGGCTAAAGTCCTCCACCTCTACAGAGGCA
This sequence comes from Neoceratodus forsteri, assembly GCA_016271365.2. Classification (NCBI taxonomy): domain Eukaryota; kingdom Metazoa; phylum Chordata; order Ceratodontiformes; family Ceratodontidae; genus Neoceratodus; species Neoceratodus forsteri. The sequence continues at coordinate 431,266,825 of CM057452.1, forward strand.
TGAGTCCTCTTTCCTGGGGTATTACTGTCCCATCTCTCTTCTCCCTGCCCTGGCAAAGCTGTAAGAAAAACATGCTCTTTCACAGCTCTCCTCCTTCCTTGACTCCTCCTCCTCCTTCTTTCTCTATCTCCACTTCCATTCTCGCTTTCATAAATCCCACTTCACAATATCCTTCCTTCTTTGTGTCACTGACTCTAGCCAGAAAGGGATAGATCAGGGCCTATTTGATGCTACCATATTTATTGATCTAGCCAAGGCCTTCTGTTTTGTGCACACTCCATCCTCCTTCATAAATTGGTAGGGCCTGAATTCTCTGACCATGAAGTTGGCTGCTTCCATACATACCTCTCTGTCATCAGACAGTCCAGGTGGGTGGTGCCTTATCCATCCCCATTCACATCAGCTCTGTGGTCCCTCAGGGCTCCATTCTGGATCCTATCCTATTCTCTGTTTAATTAACAACCTTCCCACTGTCTGCATCTCTTCGTACATTTAAGTTGATGACACTGTAGTTTTTGCCACTGATGGTTTGAGAATAGTATGTCCTGCGAAGCTTTGATAGAACATGTAAAAGAATTAGAGTGGCGTTCTGAAGCAAACAGTAAGGATTTGTTTTGAAAGAAGCCCTTGAATGGTAAAAAAGCTAAATCAGGAAAATGAAACAGCAAATATGAAGGGAAGTCTTTATTAAAATAACAACTAGGATTGCTCTATCCCCATTCAGAAGGAAATTTCTATGGTACAAAGGGAAGCCGAGCTATTGAAACAGATATTAAGAGGCACCTCAACCACAAGGTGTAGGTGAAACGCCGAGTAATGGGCCTTAAAGAAATATGAATAAAGTTTATTTTGGAGAAGAATTACAGTGCTGTCCGCCATTATTCTATCGTTCCCCCAAATGACTCTTTTGTGTAGAGACTTTTTTCCAGACTGATGGTTTGGTTCCCAAGTTGAAATCAGTGCTCCAGTATAACTTTAACAATGTCCAACTCTGGTTCTGCTGTAACCATCCCTCTGTTAATGCCAAAAAGACTGTGTCTATGACCTTTGGAACTAGGCACAGGCATGCTTGACTGCCTGTTACTCTGGCTCATTACTATTGATTGTACCACCCTTGAAGAGGTTCCCAACTTTTTAAGTACTTGGGTGTGTGCCGGATCAAAACCTAGACTTTTCTACCTACATACATTTCTACCTGCATCAACACTTTGCATAAGGAATCTTCAAACCAGGCTTGATGCACTGTTTCCTGTCTTCCACTCCATGTCAGCTGCAAGATCTTCCTCAAGATGCTGCTGCTGGTGTTTGACCATGCAGATGTGGTCTACAGTACTAGCTAGGCTTCAGACCCCCAAGGTTAGAAACTTTAGACTGGCAGGCTTTGTCAATATGAAGGGTGTTCAAAGGTCTAGAGCACTTGCATGAGGCTGGTAACGCATAACTCGTTCATTGAAGAAGGTTCTCAAAGCAGCTGCTGAGGTCTGCATTCCTGTAAGCAATAAGGGACAAATGGACAAACAGTTGCCCCTGGCTTAACAGGATCTAAGGCAACTGATTCTGAACAAAAAGAATGTCTATGATTGCTAGAAAGAGATGGGTTGCCTCCGGGCTGTACAGAAGTACAGAGCAGCACCGAGGGACAACAAAACTAGAATTAAGACAGCCAAGGAAGGGCTGAAAGCCAGGACAGCAATAGTAGCTGCAGGCAGCACCATGCTTCTTCATGTATGTCAGCCACTAGGCAACACTGGGTTTACTAAATAGTACTTTCTATTTTGAATAAATATATTGTCTGAAGTATGTTGTTGAATTAACTGTACAGATCAGGATATGTGCACCTGTATGGTTATAATGACTGTGTTCATTGTATCTGCACTGACTCAGTAAACTTCTATATTTAAAAAAAAAGACCTCTTCTTATACATAAATTTATTTGTTTATTTATTGTATCAGAATTGCATACCTTTGAGTCAGAGACTCATTTACAAAGGCTCTACATCAGCAAACACACAGAAATTCGATGTTAACATCACATATTACATTTAGTTACAAACAGTAAAGTGCAGCTGCTCGCAGGTAGCATTGTCATGAGACTATCCAGGTTGTACATTGAGGACAATTATCTGTACTTACATTACATTCAGATTACATGGTCTTATATTACATAAAATTATGACTGCCAGCAGGAGGTATGGCCATTAGGAACATCAGGCTGTACAATGAGCACAGTTATTCAAAATTACATTGCAAATTACTTTTCGTTCCATGGTCATATAGCCGCTACCAGTTGTAGCTGAGTCATAGGCAATATCAGTGGTCTCTGCTGGGCATACCAAAAAGTTTGGCTAGAGGCAGTTGCATGCCCTTTCATGTTGAATCTGTTCCCTAAGTAGGTGTTTGAAGCAGCCAATTTTAGTTTCAGTGAGGATGGCACTGGGGAGGGAATTTAGCCAGAGGGGTGCCCTATAGTGAAAGGTTTTTTGGCCAAATGCTGATCTGCAGAGGGGGACCTGGTAACAGGATTTACTGAAGCTGCAAGTACATTTAGGGGCAGGAGCAGGTTGAAGAATGTGTGAAAGGCCAAGAGACGCATTACCATTAGTGATTTTCTTTGCAAAAAGGCAGGTCTGGTATTTAAGCCTTCCATCAAAATCAAGCTAGTTTGTGAGGGTGTAGAGAGAGCAGGTATGGGTGAGGTGTTCTCAGCTCATGGCAAGCTGACAGGTCTTGTTTAATGATATCCTGATTCTTTGAAGGGCAGTGGAGTCAGCAGCCCCATACACCAGTATCCCATAGTCTATGAGGGACAGGATGGATGATGAGATGGCAAGCTGTAGGGCTTCTGGTGTAAGACGGTGCTTATGTCAGTACAATAGGCCAATGCATGTGTTTACAGTGGTGCTTAGGAGGTGGATATGTTCATGGTAGTTGAGAGCAGCATTGAGGGATACTCCAAGGTATTTGAAGGAGTTTAGCTGTTCTAGTGGGACCTGGTTGGAGTTGAGGATTTGCAGGGGGAGGCCACTATGTTTGTTCCTGGAGTTAGCAAATAACATTATTTTAGTTTTTTCATAGTTAAGGACCAAATGGTGCTTGGAGAACCATTTTTCAGCTTCACTAAAAGACTGCTCTAGGCACTGTTGTAGGATGACGGGGTTGGGGTGGGTAGCAAAAAGTACAGCATCATCTGCGTATAGCAGTAGACGTCCAGAGCAGGCCATGGGGAGGGAGTTGAGAAAAATACTAATGAGGAGGGGGCCCAGGATGAATCCCTTGGGTACCCCAGATGTGACTGGCGGACTGGAGAAGAGGACATTGTTTAAACTAACCTTCTGGGAGCAACCAGATAGGTAGTCTTCAAACTAGCCTACAGTATCACTGGAGAGCCCTAGATGGGAAAGTGCAGCTAATAGGAGGGAGTGGTGGACAGTGTCAAAAACTTTTGATAAATCTACAAATACTGACCCAGCCAGCTGCCCATTATCGAGGGATGTGTGAATGGTTGAGGTTAACACACACACACACACAAGAAATGACTGAGATGCTTAATAAATACTTTGCTTTATTTTTCACCAAAAGGCCCTTGGTAGGAGGAGGCAGCTCAGTCAGAGTCCATATCATTAGGGTTAGCCATGATGTAGCAAATGGACAGCCCTACTGTGGTCTCCCTCCTCCTTATGCTGCTGCATCTCCCTTCACCCCCTTAGCCAGCTCTGCCATATTACTTCCTCCCCTCCCTTTCTTTTCTGCTGTGATATCCACTATTTTTAATTGCTGTAAGTCTGCTTGGTGATATCAAAAATTTTGTAGCGGCAGGCTCCCTGTCCACTTATAATTTGCATTATTTTCTGTTTTTGTATTCTTACTGCCTATGTATTTTATTTTTTGCCTAATTAAGTATTTATTTCTTCCCTTTATGAACCCTATGACTTTCCGCAGGTCTCAACCAGAAACAAACTCTGACTAAATGTGCTTTTACTGAACAACATTAAAAAAAAAAAAAAAACTAATTAACAAGCATTTGTCAATGCCAAATGTTGTCATGCTGGCATTGGCAGTGGTGGAGGTGGAGAGACATAGGGCTGTGAGTTTGTTAATGTGTCCCAAAAGGTGATTTTGCACAGCAAGTACGCCACTGTGCGGTAGAGCGGCGGAAACGCGTTCTGGGCAGGCTGTGGAAAATGGCAGCTGGACTGTTGATAAAGAGGTGTGCACAAATGCCAGTGGTGAAAATGTGGCATGAAAATATTGCAGATTGACAAAGTTACAGGGGTGCATGGAAACTGCGCAATGCACGCTTGCAACACAGTCATCGTCTGGAGTTTCGCCACCAAATTTTCAACATAGGCATTTTAGGACCTCTGCTGACGAATAGTGTCACCATCATTTCCTGAAAGTGTCCTGAAAAGCGATTTCGCACAGTGGCCGTGCAATTCTGCACCAGGACATGTGAAAACACATTTCAGCCAGCTGTACTGTTCATAAGGAGGTATGGAAAAATGGCAATGATGAACAGCTGGAATGAAAGTATTACAAATTCACAAAGTTACGGGCGTGCGTGCAAACTGCGCAACGCACGCTTGTAAAACACTCATTGTATTGACTTTTGTCTTTAAATTTTCAACATAGGCATTTTAGGACATCTGCTAATGAACAGTGTCACTGTCATTTTCATAATGTGTCTCGAACACGGGCTTTCCACAGTGACCGCGCTATTGTGCGCCAGAACTGTGAAAACAGATTTTGGTCATGATGTGAAAAATGACAGCTGTACTGTTCATTAGGAAGTGTAAAACAATGGCACTGTTGAAAATGCGGAGTGAAAATATAAGTTTGTGAACTTACAAGCGTGCATGCAAACTGCGCAATGCATGCTCATAACACAGTCACTTTATGGAGTATTGTCACCAAATTTTCAACACAGGCATTTTAGGACATCTGCTCATGAACAGTGTCACTGTCATTTTCATAATGTATCCCAAACAGTGATTTCACACAATGACCATGCTATTCTGTGCCAGAAGTGCGAAAACACATTTTGGCAAGGATGTGAAAAATGACAGCTATACAGTTCACAAGAAGGTGTGGGAAAATGCCAATGTTGAGACTGTGGCATGAAAATATTGCAAACGCGGTAACTTACAAATGTGCGTTGCGCAGTTGTTACGCATGCTTGTAAAACAGTCATTTTATGGAGTATTGTCACCAAATTTTCAACACAGGCATGTTAGCACCTCTGCTCATAAACAGTATCACTGTCATTTTTGTAATGTGTCCTAAGCAGTGATTTTGCACAGTGACCACACTATTCTGTGCTGCAAGTGCGAAAACACATTTCGGGCAGGATGTGAAAAATGACAGCTATACAATTCACAAGAAGGTGTGGGAAAATGCCAATGTTGAGAATCTGGCCTGAAAATAGTGCAAACGCGGTAACTTACGAACGTGTGTTGTGCAGTTGTTACGCATGCTTGTAAAACAGTCATTTTATGGAGTATTGTCACCAAATTTTCAACACAGGCATATTAGCACCTCTGCTCATGAACAGTGTCACTGTCATTTTTGTAATGTGTCCTAAGCAGTGATTTTGCACAGTGACCATACTATTCTGCGCCGCAAGTGCGAAAACACATTTCGGGCAGGATGTGAAAAATGACAGCTATACAATTCACAAGAAGGTGTGGGAAAATGCCAATGTTGAGAATCTGGCATGAAAATAGTGCAAATGCGCTTACTTACCAGCGTGCGTTGCGCAGTTGCTACGCACGCTCGTAAAACAGTCATTTTTGGGATTTTTCACACCAAACTTGCAACATAGGCTTTTTGAGAGCCCCTCTCATGAACAGTAGCATTGTCATTTCATTACTCAGTCCTGAAAGGTGATTCCATGCAGTGACTGAATATCGCCATGACAGTGCAAGAATTCATGAGAAGGGGTCCCAAAAAACCAAAGTTGAAAATTTAGGGCCAAAATTCCCAAAAATGCTCGAGATATGCATTAAAGTTGAAAAACCCCTATTCATTCCATTATACAGCTTACCGGCATTTCTTCAGTTCGCAGTTGGCTTTGAAGAGTACAGACATATTCCCGGTCCACAGAAGATCATCGCTGGACCTCGAGTAAGTATGGGGTGGGGGTGAGGAGGCAGGGTGCACAGTGGGTGGGTGCGGGGGAGGGGACATCGAGACCACGAGGACCGCTTTCATTTTATGGGAAAAAGAAAGAAAAACCATCGTAGGACAATTTTCTTTTCTTGCAGGGGATTTTGCATGCTGGGTGGGCTCCCAGTGTGCCACCTAACTGTTTGGGGGTGTCTGTAGCCGGGGGGATTGGGCACCTCGCTGCAATGCCACCGTGAGAGGGGAGGAGGAAGTAATGTCACGCGGATTGGGCACCCCCGTCGGCACAGAAAAAAGGGTGTGAGCTGAGGGGATTGGGCACCCCTCGGCATTCAACAATTGGGGGATTTATGCCAATGGGGAGTGGGCTCCGCCATCGGCACACAAAGGGGAGGTTAACCGATGGGGATTGGGCACCCCCGAAGTCGGCATTAGTTAGGCAGCTGCCCGCCCGCCGACCATACACATAATGGCGGAGAGCACGGCAAGAAAAGGACCGCTGCATATGACGAGCTTTGCTCGGATTGCAGCAGACCTTTTCTTAGATGTACTCATCACATTATGTATGCATGGTGTGGCGCCGGCATGCAGGCTGATTGGGGAATGCGGGACGCACCTACTGGTGCATGCCCTGCATTCGCCCAACTGCGACCCCACCTTCAAAGCTGCACTGTTCCACGATGTTGGCTGCGCAAGCGCGCCAGCATAAAACTAATCTGGGGATAATGTTATTTTAGTTTTATGAACTGAAACTGGTACACTGAGTAGACGTTATTAGATTCAGAATAAAAAGGAATATACTTAAAATAATTTACTGATATTAGACATTACTAACACCTTTTACTTTTAATACATTCCATTAAAATGTATTACAAATATCAAAATACAAAACTCAAAATTCAGTAGCTAGAAATAAAATAAAATAAACATGATTTGTAATTTCATACTATGGCCCAATTATAGTAAAAATGATTCCATCCTCCAAAGGAACAGCAGTGCACAAATAAAGAAATAAACAAAAATACGTAGGTACGTTGGACAGCAAAAGAAACACAGTGGTAATATAAATAGCAATTCTGTTTTCAATAGCACTGTATTGGAAGGCAAATAGCTACAGTACCCCAGGCTTGAGTAGGTTTACACCTGTATCATCTGCTCGCACTCTTATGGAACAACTGTCTAAAGGACACCCACATCATGGGGACATCCCGTGCCCCAAATTTGACAATCTGTATATGGGGGAAATGGGAGGAAGAGTGTACTGAGTAGTGAGAAAAATTTATTTTCTCTAAATTGGATATTTATTAGTTTATTGACAACATTTTCATCGTATAGTGGGGGCCCCAAAAAAGAATTGTTCAGTTTTGTGGGGTTTCCCAAGCTGTACAACTACAGTTGGTTCTTTGCTGCTCACAGATCCTTTCATTTCTATAGCAACGTTCTGTGTGGCACTGAGTCAAATGACTTGCTGAAGTCGAAGTGGAGAACATCTACTGAATTTATGCCATGTAATATTATACATCCTCTGCCTCTTTATATCAGTCTACATTATGTTTTTCCATGCCAAATTTTCTCTACCTTTACCTACTGCTTGTATGCCTTATTGTGCATTTGTAATATAATTTTGTCCATGTTCTGTATGTTTTATTTTGTATCGTGCCCATTGCCTTTTTATATATGCTTCACTGTAGATGTATTAAACCTTTTGACTGTCCTAATCAGAACTCCCTTCTAAATTAGTATCGCTGTATGGAGCCTTTTCCTGAAAAAGCTATTAAATACAAAATATAAATATAAAATTAGGAGGGAATGAATTCCAGCCATAGGTTTGTAGGCAGTTCCAACAAAAGTAAAACCTAGTTTGTAGATTTAGATAACTTTGAACATAAACGCAAAGACAGTGTCGGCAGACAAAGACCATTGGGCCATCCAGTCTATCACATTTTACTCTACCCTACCCCTTGACCTATTGTTTAGATGAGGTTGTTGCCCTCACTCCCTGCCTTACTGCTAACCCTGCCTGAGTGATCATTAAGCTCTTTACTTGTCCCAGCCATGCTTGAACCCATTAATGGTTTGTGTGCCTACCACCTCTGGAGGTAGGCTGTTCCACAGCTTAACCACTCTCTCTGTAAAAGTAAAACATTCTCACATCCCTCCTGAATCTCCCCCTACCACCATCCATTCATGTTCCCTTATTTTTGACCTGCCATCCCTGCTAAATAGTTCCTCACAGTTTACCTTGTTTATTCCTTTCAGGGACTTTAAGCTCTCTATTATGTCACCCCTCTCCCTTCTGGCCTTCAGCAAGTATATATTCGGTGGCCTGAGCTGATACTCATAAAATCTGCCCTATTGACTCTGCATTATTTTGGTTACTTTATGCTGCACTATCTCCAGCCTGTTTCTGTCTTTCCTCAGCTGAGGACTCCAGAACTGGGCACAGTATTCCAGATGGGGCCTCACCGGTGATCTATAGAGAGGTCATATTACTTCTTTCCTTCTGTTATCAGAGCACCTACCAATACACCCTAATATTCTGATTGCCTTGCTCTAGGCCTTGTTACATTGGCTAGCTTGTTTCAGGGAGTTACTTACGATGACCTCCAGGTCCTTTCTTCTGATGAAGTGGCCATCTTAACCCCTCCCATCATTCCTCGGGTTCTTGTTTTCCATGTGCATCATCTTGCACAGGTTGGCATTGAATTTCAACTGCCTGACTTTGGACCACTTCTCTAAACTTTGCAGGTCCATCTGCAACTCCTTTTCCCCATCTTTGCTGTCTACCCTGCCACAGAGCTTAGTGTAATCTGTGAAGAGACATATCTTGCTCAGTATTCCTTCTCCTTTGTTGCTGATGATCATATTGAATAGGACTGGTCCCAGGACTGTCACCTGTAGTACCCAACTCATGATATCCCTTTCTCCTGATTTGACCCCGTTTACCACCACCCTCTGCTGTATTCCCCTTACCAACTTTCTACCCGCTTAACTAGATCCTTCGCTGTTCCCAGATCCTCTGATTTCTTCAGCGACCTTCTGTGTGACACCAAGTCAAATGCATTGCTGAAGTCAAAGTAGAGTTTATTGTTTATGAATTTTGATAACTGGATGGGCCCAATTGGACAGTGTTCTTTTTTCAGGGAAAACCCAGAGGTCCATTTTGTTGGACCTCCTGGACTTCCTTGAAACTGGTCATCTAATACTCTTGAGTCCTGCCTGGTTAACAAATTTCAAATAAATAAATAATTACAGAAAGCATATAGCAAACACTTGACAAGAGTACATTTACTGCTTGCCTCTTATCAACTGCTCTTGTTAACCCATCAAAGAAAACTATTGTGTTGGTTGAACAAGACCTCCCTGCCATTAACGCACACTGCTTAGCATCCTGGAGTCCATTTATTTCCAGGTAGTCCACTGGATCCTCTTTGACTAGTGTCTCCATCAGTTTTACCTACAAATGAGGTAAGACTGATAGGCCTACAATTTCCTAGTTCTTCCATGCCTACTCCGTTGTGGAGCTGTACCACATCTGCTATCTTTCAAGGACTTGGCTAGTACAATTAGGAGCACTTTTTTTAGAAAACCACTGATCATAACAGCATTTTGTTGGCATCAAGTTACCACTAAACCACACTATAAAAAACATCCTAAAGGAACAATTGGTAAGATTTAAAAAGAACTACAGCATTAATGAGGGGCAGTTACATAGAGCTGAATAACTGAATGCAAGACTGGGAGAGGGGATATAGTGTCAGTCGACTTAATCAGGTGAGGAATGATTATGATATTGAGAGGAATGTATTGTTTAATAGAGTAAACAAGGTAAATGTCCATTGGGGAAACTTACTTTTACCACAAACGTTGGTATGTGGGCAAGAGGGGTGATAGATGTAGGTAGAAAATGTTTTTATATTGTGAAAGCTGTACCTGCATTGGACCCTTTGGTACAGAAAATGTGGCTAGTGTCATGTAGGAAAGCAAGCCATCTAAGGGATGCCATTGTATATAGTCATGCACAAACTGTACATAGACATTAGTTATAAGATCGAAAACAGATGATAAAGACATGACAATTGTAAGGCATGTGCTACCATTGACAAAACCATTTTTGTTTATCAGCCCAAAGGATGGAAGTACAGTATACAGTAGTTAGACATTTTATTAACTGTAGTGCATAATTGCTGATTTATTATTTATATTCATTACTATGATGAATACCAAATCTCAAGTTGTATTGATTGTACTGTTTATTTCATGCCTCACAGCATTCTGTTGAATGGGAGCTGGGTCTCGTTGGACCTATCTGTTTAAGTGTGCCTGCAAATAATCTCTAGGAGACATTGGTTACTACTGACATCTGCAACTTTTACTGTAATGACGGGTAAGCCAGATGTGCTAATTCTACCCGACACAAACATGTGCAGTAGGTTGAACTGCACAAAATATAAAGGCTGTGAATTCAACCTGCTATACAGTACTTACTGTTATCTCTTAAATTTGACAGCTTCATGGAGTTGCCTCTGGTGTTTGTGTTTCAATTCAGCTTGAACAATTCCCTGCTATCCACTTTATTTTATCTTGTGTAGGTATCCTATACAGTGGTAGCATCACCTTCCTTCTCCTGCTGCTGGTCCCCCTCCCTAGGCAGCCCAACATTCCATTTGCCCTAGCCACTGACACATTGCTTTGTGCTGATGGCTTCAGACTGTCTGAAAATATTACTACCAAGTCCTTTCCCTCATTATTGCTTTCCACTACTGCTTCCCCCATTCTCTATTCAGCTTTTTAATTCTTTGCCTTAGGGGTCAGTATGGCTCAGTAGGTAGCACATCTGCCTCTGTGGCAGGAGGCAGTGGGTTCTAGTCCCACACTGGGTCTATGCTCATAAACGCTGGCACCTGAGTGCAGTACTAAGGGGACGTTGTACTGTCAGGGTATGCTGTCCTTTAATTGAGATGCTAAACCGAGGTCCTGTCTGCCTTTTCTGGTGGTTGTTTGGGTGGACATTAAAGATACCATGGCACTTCTCGAAAAGAGTAAAGGAATAATTTATTGATACACAAAAGAAGTTACAGAAACTATTTTACATTACTGATGCAGAAACAGAGAAAAAAGAAAACATACAATCCGTATATAAAGAAAACAATGTGATAATTAAGGGACTGATAACTTTAAAAATACAGTAGAACACCAAACCAGTAAACATGATCCATTTAATCGAGAGGAAGAAACAGGAACTAAAAAGGTCAAATCTAATAATCTAAGTATATATAACAACAACAACAACAACGTTTAAACTACAGTGCAATATTAAGATGACTGTTGACAGGAGTTACAACAGACAAGTAATTATCTTTGAACTAATTTGCTATACTTGCAATGAAGGCAATGGCCCAACAGCAGTAAATACACTGGCAGAGAATTTCAGTATTTTGAACCCTAAATGATTACTTCTGTATTATGTTCAACAATAAAAATCATAAGGGAATAAATAGTCATTGAGTACTCCAAGCTATTTTATCAAAGAGGAAGTTTAAAAAAAAAAAAATTAGTGTTAAACCAAATTTTTCCCTGACTCTGTGGTGCCAGGTGATGGGGGAGTGCCTGGTGCACTGGTGACTTGGTTTCATGCCTGAGCCCAAGAAGACAGGAGCGGAGAGGGTTAGGAGCATCCATCGGATACTCTCCTTCCGGGTGTGTGTGTGTGTGTGTGTACCAAGCCTGCATCAGTGTCAGGCAGCTCCGGGTGGTCAAGTAGTGGCAATGCACGATGCAGCATGGGTGACCACATGTCGCGGTGCATCAGGGCAGGACACTGCAGGTGCAGCTTCAGTGGGAGGGGGATGGGATGAGGGCTGAAAATGGAAAATGGCTGCCCAATTGACTGGATAACAGTCGCTGGGTCCTCCTCTGCCACAAAGCCCCAGTGGAATGCCCTCTGAAGGTTGCATGCCTAGCCCTGTGCCACAGATCCAGAGTTGAATGCCAGTCTCTCCTCCCTGTTCCTGCCAAGGGAGTAGAGTCCCCCCCAGTGAAGGGATACTTCTGGGCTGTCCAGGATCACAGTGTCAGGGATGGCAGCAGATGGCAGAAGGAGCAAAGATCTGGCTGGAAGGAGGGCCCTTGGCAGCCCAAAGGAGCAGTCAGTTGGGTGGCAGAAAAAAAAAAATTGCCTGTTTTCCAAGATGGAATTCATCAAGAAGTTAGCTTCTTCCCTTTTCCTGCCCTTTACTATTTTGTTTCATAAATCCCATGAATTGGGTGTTGTCCCAGAGGACTAGAAAAGGGCTCATGTTGTCCCAATTTACAAAAAAGGGGGTAGGCCAGTGGCATGCAACTATAGACCAATTAGCTTGATGCAAGTTCCCTGCAAGGTTATGGAAAAACTTTTAAAGACTAGATTAGAGAATGAACTTAGGGACAAAGGTTTACTTGATACTACTCGTCACAGCTTTACACAGGGGAGGTCATGCACCACAAACCTTACATCTTCTACAGTAAGGCTAGCAAGAGCCTGAATAATGGTACACCAGTTGATGTCATTTATTTGGATTTAAGGAAGGCATTTGACACCATGTCTCACTTTCAGCTAGTCACTAAACTGGAGATGATGGGACTCAGTGCACGTTTTGTTTGATGGGTAGAAGGTTGTCTTTCTAACAGAACACAGCAGGTCAGAGTTGTTGGGCATCTGTCTAGTGAGGGCATGGTTGCTAGTGGGGTTCCCCAGGGGTCGGTTCTTGAACCTGCATTATTTGGGATATTCATTAGTGACATGCACCAGGGTGCTAGTAACTAATTAAATTTGCTGATGACACAAAAATCTGTGGGGACATTAATATTGAGTATACATATCAGTCACTCCTTAGGGACTTGGGTCATATTGAACTATCGGCCCAGACCAACAAGATGGATTTTAACACCAAGAAGTGTACTGTTTTGCATTTAGGAAGGAACAATCCATCAAGGACATATAGCCTAAATAATACACCCTTCAAAGCAGTATCAAATGAATGAGATTTAGGTATTATTCTGGACAGCACTTCTGGCTTCAAGCCCAAATACTCATTATTGTAAAAATGTTATTCAGACTGTAAACAGACTATTAGATTGCATTAAAAAGGCATTTACTGTATGTCAAGAAGTGAACATTGTTTGCTTCCACTGTATAAAACCTATGTTAGGCCACACATGGACTATGAGTCTCCATTCTGGTTACCATACCTTAGAAAGGACATAAATTTGATCGAGAGTAGACAGAGGAGGTTGACCAAAATGATTCTGAGACTGAGGAATGTGCCTGATATAGAAAGGCAGGAATTGTTGGGTCTATACCCTCTGGAGGAGAGAAGAACAAGGTGGGACTTGTTGTTAGTACATAAAATAATGGGTGACCCAGTTCTCATAATTGAATGTGGCCTAGAACCAAAATCAAATGAGATTAACTTAAGATCCACAATAGGCAATTTACAATTTATGAAGGGCGAACACAAAAAAAGAGGGATAGTTTTTATATGGTGAAAGTTCCTAGAATTTGGAACACACTATCTCAACACCTGGTTGAGACCTCAGATTTTAATAAATTCAAGATTGAACTGGATAAACATCTCTTGGGAAAATAAGCCCACTAAGAGTCGAGCACAGTCCTGATGGACCTATGGCCTGCTTTTGCCTAGCATATCGAGTAATACTGAGTAATTATATGTAAAAAGTCTGACACCCATGGAATGTGATTAAAGGGTCCGTTCTGAAAATATATAAAATGGGACTCAAGGGACATCCATGTCTCACACCCTAAAAATGCCTACCTCTGAACCTTTCTACCCATTGATCAGGGGTATAACACATGCTTAACTATATATTTTATCCAGTCAATGAAGGCTGTAGGGATTTCATAATACTGATGGACTTCAAACAGATAGAAATGAGCTAATCTGTCAAATGCCCTTTTCTGATCTTAAGAGAGCACATAGCCTGATACACTACTAGTTTTTCCTTGCTCAAAGATCTCCCTAATTATTATTAAATTATCCCGAATCAGCTTAGTGGGAATAGCACATGCATGTTGTGGAGAGATAGCTCCCCAGCTACCTACACAACACAATTTGCCAACAGTTTAAAGAAAATCTTTAAATCTGTATTTAGCAGACATATTGGTCTCTGGTTTGACAATAATGATCTGTCTCCCTTTTTAAGTTAAACAAAAATTGTGCTTTATGCATATATTTAGGTAAAGACCCTGTAGACAGAATTTCTTTGATAACTCTACCAATGCTGGATGTAACAGATGAATTAAAGTTTTTCATAAAATTCAGTAGGTATGCCATCGCAACCAGGAGACCTATTGCAGTACCTTGTAGTAATTTTATTGTGCATTACACTTCTAAGTCAAACATTTGCTAAACCATGACCTGTTCCAAAGAATTTTGTAGTACTAGGATATAGTTACTGGTCAAATCTCCTCCATATCAAACGTGGTAATGGCAGTACAAGGAAAAGCTGTAGATATATAGCTTTCCACAGTTTTTAATAAGACTGATGCCTGCATCTGTATACACCCTTGTTAATCTTGTAGGGAAATAACTGTTCTACATTCGTTTCTTTTTTGACACCTTTAAAGAGCTAGTGGAACCAAAGCAGACATACAAGAAAATGATGCAAATTTTAAGAAGTAGTCAGTTGTAACTTTTTATTTCTGAATTGTGTATTTATTTTGTATTTGCTTATTAGAAACTTTTCTATGTGATAATATTGTACTGGATGTGTAAAACAACTCTTAGCCTGGCAGCAGACATATCTATCTCTGTTCCCCTCACTACATCAGTAGCATTGTGATCCCACTGATAGTGACATTACAAGCAACTGACCTGGCAGCTACTGAGTGGCTGTTTCTAAGCAGCAGTAATGTCACAGTCAGTGAGGTTACAGTGCTGAATATGTAATGGGGGAACACAGCTAGATATGTCAGCAGCCAAGGAGAGTGATGTCTCACATATCACACTTACTAACATCAAATCAAATCAAACTTTATTTCTAAGCACTTTTCCAAAAAATGTTCAAAGCGCCATACATCAACAGATAAAATTCATAGAATAGCATTCAGAAGCAACAATAAATAACATTTAAAATTGAAGATTAAAATATACTCAGAGTTGGTGGTACGTTAGATATCAGGAAAAGCTAAGGCAAAGAGATAGGTTTTTAGAGTGATTTTTAAGCTGTTGACAGTCAGGCACTCTCTAATCCAATGTGGTAGAGAGTTCCATAGGGTAAGGAGCACAAAAGAAAAAGAACGGGCCCCAGAGGTCTTCAGTCAAACCCTGGGAACCTTTAGCAATCCCTCATCAGAGGAACGGAGTGAGTGGAGGGGGCGGTAGGGACAAAGAAGATCTTGCAAGCAGCCAGGTCCCTGGCTGTGTAGGGCTTTGCAGGTCAGCAACCCAACCTTGAAGGTGATTCATTAATATACAGGCAGCCAGTGCAGGCCGTGGAGCACAGGAGTGATGTGGCAAGATCTTGGTAAGCCAGTCAACAACCTGGCCACTGCATTCTGCACTAGCTGCAATTAGTGAATATCAACCTCTGGAAGCCCTAGGTAAAGGGCATTGCAGTAATCAAGGTGTGAGGTTACAAAGGCATGAAGCAGCATTGAAGGATCACCAGGTGGGATCAGGATTTTAATGCAGGCAGTGTTCCTCAGATGGGGAAAAGAGGTCTTAATGACAGCAGACACCTGAGATTTTAATGTCAGGTCACTATTGAACACAACACCCAGATTTTGCGCCCAATCTGTGGTAAGCAGCTGGTCCCCCCAGAGCCAAAGCCCAGAAGGTGAACTGGCCCACAACCCCATGGCTTGTCGACCTGGCTCCAACATCAACATCTTGGTCTTGTCTGAGTTCAACTTCAGTCAATTGGCACTCATCCAACCCTGGATCTCAGAGAGGCAGCTGTTGAAAACTGAGACTGTCCCACCCTGCTGTGGCACAAAGGACATGTAGAGCTGACTGTCATCTGCGTAGCAGTGAAAAATCATCCCATACTGCCTTATAATGTCTCCCAATGGCAGCCAATACAATGCAAACAACATGGGGGACAGTATGGTGCCCTGCTTGGGGCCATTTTCAGTAGATAGAGGTTCTGAATTAATGTCTGTAACAGTTTTATTGACTGTCACCTCTGTAATTATATGTGCCTTGCAATGTGTTGTAGCACTTACCTTCTTGCTCAGTGCTATGATATGAGTGGCATGTGGTAGGTGTCTGGCATGCCATTATCCATCCTGTTGTTTCATCCATCCTGCAACTTCCAGTGCCTTCTCGACATACCAGGTGTCTGACAGCAAGGTGGTAAGGGCATGATGGCTGCTCCACTACCCTGGCTGATGGCTCTCTGGCAGCTTCTTTTGAAGGGCAGCTGACTCTGAAGTGATATTTGATGTTGTCAGCTCCAAGGCTGACAGCAGTGATGCCTTGAAGTCTGTGCTACAGCAGAAATATGTAGTTTCTCCATACCCTCCAACTCTGTAATGGTGCTGGCAGCAGCAAGGGCAGCACCCTCCTCACTCAGCAGTTGCAGTAGTAGGGAACATTGCTGTGAGATTCCAGCCAGGAGCTGCTTCTCCTTTGGGCAGCCCTCAGAAGCTGGACCTGCTGGCTGACCATCTTCTCTAGCATTCAGTCTCTCAGGTAGAGGTGCTGCACTACTTGATTGACCTACTGTGCTCTGGTATTGTACCGTAGTCTGCTCAGAAATATCAGTTACTTTTGGAATGCTGACCCTCAGGTTATACTGAGTGATTCCACCATACGGTTTTGCTCAAAATTATTAGTAACAGGCACCAGTCCACCACCTTCTCCTTCACATCAAGAGTCGGCCATTTTGCCAAACAGCAAGACAGCCACAGCAACCCCCCCTCTGAAGAGTAGGGGAAAGTTTTATTGAGACATAAAATCGTGTAACACATACCAGTACTGCACAAAATCTGCAAACAACAGGGGGAGAAAAAAGGAATACAAATGTAATACAGCATGCAGCGAATCACACACTGAAAAGAAAAATAGTACACAAGAATAACCATCAAGTCACAGCAAAATCTGAGTCAGTTATCCAAGGAAGTGCGATCCATAAAGCAAGCAGGCTTGACTCTGAGTGCATGTTCTGTTCCAGTTCGTAGATGGTTTTCAAATCTTTTACAATTTTCCGCTTTAGTTCTAAATATGTGCAGTCTTTCTGCTGTAGGGAAAACTGACATCTAGCCATCCAAATGTTCCATTTTATCACAACAAAGACAAGATTTAAAGTATCCACATGCCAGGAGGACCATTGAGGGGAAAAAACACCATACATAAGCGTCTGAAAAGCTACTGACTGAAATATCGGAGTAGCCCATTGCCATGCCAAAAAGGCCCACCAATTCCGAATAAATGTACATTCAAAAAATAGATGAGAGATCGTCTCCAGTGTAGCACTGCATAATGGCCTAGAACACAATCTATCCTGAAGCTGTTTATGTTTGTGATTGGCTTTAACATTTATTCGTTCATGGCAAGATAGCCAATGAAAATCCCACATGTGTGCAGGTAGTCTTGTACACAGCAACAAAGATAAAAGGGAAGAAAGATGCTGGACCGGACATTTATCAAAAGAGGATTGTGTCAGACAGACAGTGGAAAGAAGAGTCTTATACAGGGTCTTATGCGACTGAGCAAGAAGCATCTGAGGCGTTACTTTCCATTGTTTCAAGCGTAAAAACATATGTTTCACATACAATGGTGTGCCTTCTGAGTGTCGTAACACATTAAGGAGTTGTGTTCCCACTGGTGGAACCAAACTCCACAGGAATCATAAAGCCACATTTCCCATCCCCTCTGAGAGTTGATCAGAAGTGGTCGCAAATTGGCCGTGAAAAAAATGCTAGAAAAAAAACAACAAAGGATTTAACATACCAACACCTCCCTCCATAACGGGCAAATAAGTGACATTCCTCTTGATCGGGTTCAGCCTGCTCCCCCATAACGCCTGAAAGAACAGGCTGAAAATCGTTGTTTCCAGTTGTTTCGGAATAGGAAAAACATAATTTAAATATAGAAACAATGGAATCAAAGGTCTTTATCAAATAAACTAAGCTTTTTCCCAATAGCCCTCTATTCAGAGGCGACTTTCTGTTTACCCTGTCTCAATTTATTATCCCAATTAAAAGAATCAGAATCTCTGGTCCCAAAATAAACCCCTAGGATACGAATGGGGCCCTCCACCAGACGTAGCGGGCCAATGTGGGACATCGGGGCCACGACAGATCCTAACCTGATACCCATACTTTTGTCAAAGTTCAGAAGGGCTCCCGAATAAGTTCCAAACAAGGAACATACTTGTAGGGAGGCCGTCACTGAGGACGTATCAGCTACTAGGAAACAAATATCGTCTGCATATGCAATAGCTTTAAAAGGTGCAAGCATAGCGGAGCAGGAGATGGCATGGATCTACATACATAGAAACATAGAAACATAGAAACATAGAAGTTGACGGCAGATAAGGACCGCAAGGCCCATCCAGTCTGCCCATTTCTTTTTCTACCTTATAAATGTGCCATCGGCCTTTGCGATGTCAGTGACCTATATATTCATAGTCATTTGTATGCTCCCTTATGCCTATCCCATGCCTGTTTGAAGCCCTGCACTGTATTCATAGCCACTACTTCTTGTGGTAAGCCATTCCATGCATCTACCACCCTTTCTGTGAAAAAGAATTTCCTCACATTCCCCTTAATTGGCCTCCTCTAATCTCATGCTGTGTCCTCTTGTCCTGCTATTTTTCTTATATTTAAACATGTTAGACTCTTTCACCTTGTTTATGCCCTTAAGGTGTTTAAATGTCTCGATCATATCACCTCTCTCCCTCCTTTGCTCAAGGGTATACATATTGAGCTCCGTTAATCTGTCCTCATATGTCTTCTGATGCAGTCCCTGCACCATTTTGGTTGCCCTTCTCTGGACTGCCTCAATTTGGTTAATGTCCTTGTGAAGGTGTGGCCTCCAATACTGCGCGAGTACTCCAGATGGGGCCTAACCAATGTCTTGTACAGAGGGATTATTACCTCCCTCTCACGACTTGTGATACCCCTACTAATACACCCTAACACCCCCTAGCCTTACCTACTGCTTAGAGGTCTGCTTGGATGATTTCAGGTCATCAGTGATGATGATGCCCAAGTCTCTTTCTTCCTTTGTGACTGCTAGCAACTCCCTCCCAGCCTATAAGTGGCTTCAGGGTTTCTCTTCCCTATGTGCATGATTTTGCACTTCTTTGCATTAAATCCCAGTTGCCACTCTTCTGACCATTCTGCTAGTTTATCCAGATCTCTTCTCATTCTGCCCACCCCATCTGGATCATCTACTCTGTTGCAGATCTTGGTGTCATCTGCAAACAGACAAGCCTTACCCTCTAGTCCATCTGCTAGGTCACTAATGAAGATGTTGAATAGGACTGGCCCCAGGACTGATCCTGAGGTACCCACTTGTGACTTGCATCTCTTCTGACTGTATACCATTTACCACCACTCTCTGTTTTCTGCCAGTCAACCAGTTTGCCACCCAGTTGACCAACTTCTGACCCACCCGAGCCTACCTAGCTTATTTATCAATCTTCTATGTGGAACAGTGTCAAAAGCTTTGCTGAAGTCAAGGTAGGCGACATCAACTGCTCCCTTGGTCCACCACTCTGGTTACCCAGTCAAAGAAATCTAGAGATTAGTTTGACAGGACCTTCCTTTGTAAACCCATGCTGTCTTGGATCCTGTGCCCCTATGGATTCCAGGTGTTGCACTATCCTTTCCTTAAGATGCTTCATAATCTTGCCACTACTGAGTAAGACTGACCGGTCTGTAGTTCCCCGCCTCCTCCCTGCTACCACTCTTGTGAGTGGGATCACATGAGCCCTTCTCCAGTCTTCTGGGACCTCTCCTGTGCTCAGAGACTCACTAAACAATTCTGCTAATGGCTCTGCTAGTTCCTCCTTTAGCTCCTTAAGTACCCTGGGATGTATGCCATCCGGTCCCATTGCCTTATCCACCCTGAGCTATGCAGCTCTTGTAGGACCCTTTCTTTTGTGAAGGAGTAGTGCTCACCTCCCTCCCCTGTGTCCATGATGCTGGCTGTGGGCCCTGCCTACCTTCTCTTCAGTGAATACTGAGCAAAAGTATCTATTTAGGATAGATGCCTTTACAGGGTCCTCCTCCTCACATGCTCCCTTTTCTCCATTAAGCTTAGCAATACCCCTCTGGACTTTCTCCTTTCACTAATGTATCTATAGAAAGTCTTGTCACCTTCTTTACTGTTTGTGCTAGTGTTTCCTCAGTTTGGGACTTTGCCTGCCTTACTGCCTTACCTGCTTCCCTTAGGGCAGTTTGGTATGCCCCCTATCTTCATCCGCTGTGTTCCCTTATATTTTCCGAAGGCCAGCCTTTTGGCTCTGACCTTTTCTGCTACTGTATTTGAGAACCAAAGTGGTTTCCTTCTTCTTTGCACTTCCTTTTCTGTCTAACACAATGGGATGTTGCTTCAAGTATTGTATCCTTAATGCTTGCCCACTTTGCCTGTACCTCCTCACCTGTGTTTCTTTTGCCAGGGCTAGCTTAACTCTGTTGGCCATCTTATCAAAGTCAGCTCCTCTGAAGTCCCATATTTTTGCCTTGGAATGGGATGATTTAGATGTAGTAGCCAAATTGAACCATACCATGTGATGGTCACTGGCCCCAGGTGACCTTCTACCTGGAGATCTGTGATCCCTTCTTTGTTAGTCAGTACTAGATCTAGGATAGCCCTGTCTCTTGTGGGTTGCTGTACCAGTTGTTTGAGGCCCTCCTGCAGGAATCCACTATGAGTCTAGTTCTGGCAGATGTTCCTGCTGGTATTGACCAATCTGTATCTGGCATGTTGAAGTCTCCCATTATCAGAACCTCCCTTTAGCTGTCATGTTTTGTATATCTTCTAACAGTAATGTGTCTATGTCCTCCCTCTGGTCTGGGGCCTGTAGACAACCCCAGTTCTTATGGCTGTCCCATTTCCTGTTTCAGGGTGACCCACAGTTCTTCTGGCTCCTTATGTGTATTCTGAATTTCTGTAGCTTTGATATTTTCATTAACATACAGGGCCCTCCTCCCCCCTTTTTGCACCTCGGTCTCTTCTGAACAATACATAGCCAGGTACTGAAGTCTCCCAAGTGTGGTTACTGGTAAACCACGTCTCACTAATTGCTACTATGTCCAGTTTAGCCTCTGACATTATTGCCTGCAGGTCTGGGATCTTATTTCCCAGGCTGTGACATTGTGTACATGATTTTCCATTGGCCAGATTTTGGTGTGTTAGTTGTTGGGTGAGGTTTGGCATTACCCTGTGCATCGTATGGGGAGACAAACCTTTTTCTTACCTGGTGATGCAAATGAATGGCAAACACACTGAATTCAGTTTGACCACTCTAGCTGAGGGGAGGGTGTTCTTCCCATTCAACGTATGGGTGCTGCACCCCTCTCCCATTTGCTAGTTTAAATATTCTGCAAAGACATCAAACTTCTGCCCCAATGCACTGACTCCTCTTTAGTCAGATGCAGTCCATCAAATTTAAAGAACTTTCGCTCCCAGAACTGTTGCCAGTTCCCTACAAATCTGTGTCCTTTTTCCTGGCACCAGTCCTTGAGCCACGTGTTTAGCTCCCCTATCTCCCCTTCTCTGACCTTCCGTCCATCTGCTCCCTTCTCCCAGACTGGCAGGATCTCAGAGAAGGAGATGCCGGACGAAATAGATGATAGTTTGTCACCCAGCCTAGTCAGGTGGTCTGAGGGTGAACATTTAGGCGTCGAAGCAGGACATCTAAAAACAGGACATACAGCAGAGAACTAACAGGACAGCCTTGACGGACACTTCTTTTAACGGGAATCATAGGTCCCACCCACCCATTTACCACAGGAACCACCGTGGCTGTCCTGTAGAACTTTTGTAGCCATCGTATCATGTCTTCTGGGATATGTAGTAAACGTAATGCCGTCCACAAAAAATTGTGGTTAACTGAATCAAATGCCGCCTTCTGATCCACTGAAACAATGATACCAGAGGTCAGGCCCGCAAAGCCATGGGCAAACATTTCCCATAGGAGAATCAGGTGATCTGAGATTCGCCTAGTAGGAATAGAGCAAGACTGGGCAGGATGCAAGACCTCGGCCGCAATGCCAGTCAGACGTTTCGCGATAATTTTCATCAGTATTTTAAAATCAGTATTTAACGTGCAAAGAGGGCGCCAATTCTCAAGGAGGTGAATGTAGCCTTCTGTTTGTAGATATACAGCAAAGCACCTTTCAGAAGTCTAATGGAATATCCTCACTACGCAACAAGGCATTAAGTACTGAGGACAGTTCAGTGGCCAAGTGAACATTTAACACTTTATACAAATCAGCTGGGAGACCATCCGGGCCAGGGATTTTCTGCAAGGGCAGCGAAGAAATCGCTGAAGACAGCTTCTGCACCATCAAGGTAGCACAAGCCACAGCCACATTCTGTTTCGAAGGGAGTGGGATCTCAAGATCCGTGTACAGGGTGGCAATGTCATCCATAGCTGCTGGAAGGGGGGAGAATAAGGCAGTCGTGTGATCTGTCACAATCTGCAGAATTTCAGAACGTGTAGAGCACAACGCACCTACAGAATTTGCTAGGCTCAGCATTGATTTCTGGGAAACGAGACATGAATTAGACTCAAAGGGGCAAACTACATCCTGTGGTCCAGACATGTGAAATTTATGTTGATGGTACAATTGTTGGGATTGTTTGGACTGAAAACATAGCATATCCCTCCGTATTGCTTGTATTTGAAGAGATAGGTCTTGACCAGTCATATGTGCTATAGAAAGCAGCGACTGGAGATGAGCTCTCTTCTGCAAATAAGCCAAATAATCCCTCCTACATTTTTGTCGGCTGTAACTTTTCAGACATACAATCAGGGCATGTTTCGTATACAACCACCAACGGATTGGATCGTCATAGCAAATAAACACAGATTTACGAGCAGAAAGAAAAGACAGAAGAAATCTTTGAAACATCAGATCTTGCAACAGGAAGTGCTGAATTTCCAAAATCCGGCCCTTGCTAAAAGGCGGCTAATTATACCGACTGAGAGTGGTTTGTGATCAGAGAGGCCACTGCCTGTACCTGAGCAGAGCCTATTGGCAACGACGTGACAAAAAGACAAAATCAATCCTTGTTGCTAACGTGCCTTTGAAATGTGGGGTATGATTGGTCGTGAAAGAAAGGTAAGCATCGATCAAGTACCCGCATTTAATTAATTTATCCAATTCATGGAGTCGTAAAAATTTTTGGTGGTGGCAAACGAACTTTGTCCTGAAGACTCAGGCCACAGTTAAAATCGCCAGAAAATTACTTGAAGGACGGTGTAAATAGGGGCGAATCAAAGAAAACAAGGCTATGCGAGCCGACTTAACTTGAGGGGCATAAATGTTTATGGCTCGGTACGGGCAGTTACCTAAAACAAAATCCAAAATGAGGACCCTACCAGGAACTAAATCAAACAATTTAAGTAACCGAAAGTCCGAAACATTAAGTAAAATGCTGAGACCCGAACAAGGGTCCGGGCCTATTGACCAGAACGATGGGCCCAAAAGCCAGTCTTGTTTAACTTGCCTAATCTCCTGCACCATATGGAGTCTAGTATCCTGCAAAAAAAAGATACCCAATGGCAAAAGTCTTAAGAAGGAGAACACTAACCTACGTTTTTCCATACGTTTCACACTGTTTACATTGATAGTATGGCAAACAAAGTGTGCCATTTCACAAAAGGTAGGGTTGCAATCAACATCAAGACTTTCTCTTCCCAGCCAAATTCTTTCCTTTAAGTTTAACTCTAGCCTTACGCTTTTGTGAGAGACCGGTGCCCAGCTGGAGCTCCAAATCTGTAGTGCCATCAGGGAGGGAAGACGCAATGGAGGAAGTGTCAGACTCACCACCCGCGTCGCCAGTAGATGGCTGAAGCACCTCGAAGGTGTTAGACAGGGCTATGGGTAGGGTCAGTAATGTCTGTGTAGGAGGCGGGGAAGTACGAGGACCAGTCCTCAGAGACCTCCGACGCATAACAGTAAAGGGTTCACAGGGGGGTGGCATAGTACTAGGACCTGGGATTTGATCTAAGTCAGATGCAGCTGACAGGGCCTGTGTTAGTGAGGAGGGTTCCACTTCTAACGGGGGTTTCACAATAACAGCCTTCTGAGGAGCAATGACCTGGGGAGACACAGGCAGAGGGGTCTGCAGAGCAGGGATCACCGCCACCGCAGGGGGTGTGGAGACCATGGTATGAAGCCGAGCTTTTTGTGCCTGTGTAATCACAAAGCATTGATCTACACCACCATCATGATTCGCCTGAGCGTGGGCAGACCAGTGGCAAGTTTGAAACGAATGTCTCAGCTCTTCACAAAGGTTACATCTGCTAACATTCTGGCAATGAATCCCAACATGGCCTAACTCACCACAATTGTTACATTTTATCTTATCACATACATTACTCAGGTGTGAGGGATCCCCACACCTGTAAAAGGCTTTGGGCTGACCTGGGTAAAACAGAACCCCCCTATCACGACCTAGGAAAAAGGAATTAGGTAAATGGACAAGGCTAGAGTCATTGTTATGTAACAGAACCTTAAACTTCCACCCTCCCGTCCAAATATTTTCCGTGTCCAGGATAGCTTCAGGTTGGCCCTGTACCTTACAGCATTGTTTCAACCAGTAAACAATATCAGACACATCTACACCTTCATTCCGAAACATCACCGTAATGGTCTTATAGGCGGGTTTAGAGGGGATGGCCTGAAAAGAAGTCCACAAAGCAGATTCTCATATGGGTACCTAGCCCAAATGGTCAGGGCCACTAGACGTCTGAAAACTCACATCAAATGTGGATTCGCCTGATACATGGATCAGGGCATAGATCTCATGGGCAAAAAATTTTAACAAGTCCTTCAACAGAGTTCTGGCCACATACACATGGTCAGGAGGGTCTGGAAGTCCACCTCTATAAACAAGCCTCACAGCGTTATGTCTTTTCGCAGCCAGGATAGGATGCTGAAATAAAGAGGAAAAAGAACGAGACTGTCCCACCTGCACAGAAGGTGTCTTATCCGTAGCAGCAGAATCCAAGACAGTTACTGCCTTGCCAGCAAAGGGAGGAAGGACTGCCGAAGTGGGTTCTTGCACAAGGGCTAACACAGGATTCTGAGTGAGTTGAAGTTCCATCGGCATGCTCAAGGGGTCAGGAGAACTCTGTGAATCTGATTTCCCCTGTTGTACTTCCAGAAAGTCCTCAGGACAGGGGGATCCAATAGGGGACGGACCGGAAACCCACCGGCCAAGTTTAGGTTCCTGAATCCATCCAGCACCATGTAACGCTGATTCTACCGACCAGGTAGGCTCCATACCATTAGAAACAGTTTGTGCAGCGATTTGCAAAGGAGGTCTCCCGTCTGAGGGTGGCTCAGGGAGCATATCATGTTGTCCAGTAAAATGGTCTGTCGGCATCTGCAAAGCGGGCCTCAGTTGAGCGACAGCGTCCAACTGCATTGGACTCTCCAATGCAGGTGGCAGCACAGAAGGCAACCCTGATAGTCCTGTGAGTCCCCCAGAAAGAGCAGAGGAGCGATCGCTGTCTGTAGCAGCACTCCTTACACTCGGTAGTTCATTGAGCAAAGTCGGAGTATGTAGCGCCGAATGGCAGACCGACTTAGCCAAGTGCTCTCCAACATCGCGGTCTTGCATTGTCAGACCCACAAGTGTCAGGGATGTGTTATTCATCATAGTAATATCAAGAGAGGTAGTATTGTCCATTGCCGTGAGGTCAGGGAGAGATACAGTTCCAACATGAGATACAGCCAGGGAAGTACTTGTAGACAAAACAGTCTCCTTCTCAATCAGAAAAGTGTCAGTCGAGGTCTCCAAACAGCCAGAGACAGGAGCTGGGACCAAGTCTCCTGCCTCCCCATCCACCTCTGCAGCAAGCACAGGAGGTTCCGCCATCTTGGACAGAGTATTCCCCTCTGTCGAGTAGGGGAATTTCCTTGGTGTCCTGGCCAAGTTTCCTCCATTGACAAAAATACAACCAACAGCTTAATCCGGTTCAATTTCAGTTGATTTTCAGCAGTATCTCCCCATCAGGATGAGGCTGAAAATAGTAGGCATTGCCTAGCCTTCCTTTCCTGGTGGAAGGAAGGAAGGAAGGAAGGAAGGAAGGAAGGAAGGAAGGAAGGAAGGAAGGAAGGAAGGAAGGAAGGAAGGAAGTAAGTAAGTAAGTAAGTAAGTAAGTAAGTAAAGTAAATGTGCTTTACTTTGCAATTTTTAGCATTACATTTTAACTGCCATGCCGTACTTATAACCACTTCTCTAATCTTTCCAGATCCTTGTTCTCAATTTGAAACCCTTGTCACTATCCACCCAGCCATTGATCTTAGTACAATATACTCCATTGAAACAGGATGTCCACTTAATCAGAATGACCTGCTGGGCACCAATGCAAACATCATGCTTCTCTGTGGTACCTATATCCTTTTAAACAGGATGGCTATTTCATTTAATGGGGTCAACAGCAGCTGAATTTCATCAGTTAACAGGTTGTTCATGCCTGTTCCTTGCTATAAGAACCCAGCCTGCCCTCAGCACACAGTCAATCAATCAGTCAATCAGTCATTCAATCAAAATCTTTACTTATCCAGGCGAACACCATTGAGCATTGCTCATTTACAAGATGGACCTGGTTAGCACAGGAACACAGGATATACAATTTATGAACAGTCACAACATAGCATCTCAGTAATATTATACAATACAGTGATACAATAATTTGACGTAGACATAAGTGGAGAACAGCTGGGAAACAGTGGTTCAATTCCTTTGTGGTGTAGAATGTGTCTAGCAACAGTAGCTGGATGAACTAAACGAGGACAATAGTTAGGTAATGGTATATTACATATAGTGCCTTGAGAACAAGACAGACAGTGAGTTCAAAGCAGTGTAAACAGGGTAGAAGGGGGTGTGTGGCAGGCAGAGGTGAAGTAGAGTACAGACAGGGTGATTTGAAGGTAGAAGGGGGACAGAAAAAAGCCACAGAGAGGACACAGGATAGGAGGATAGAGAGCACAATTCAGTATTAGAAGAAATGTGAAGGAGTGGCCACAAAGCCAGCATAGCAAAGAAGACAAACGCCATCACGGTGCACTGTAAGTGCAGGGGAAGTTTAGGATCGGGGGAAGCAGTTGCAAATTTCCTTGACTGAATGGGCATATAGTGTCTTGAAGGAGGATAGACTGACCAGAGTACTAAGCTTCAGCGATTTTTGTATTTTGTTCCCTAGAGATGGCAGCGCAAAACTTATAGCCATTCTCCCAAAGTGTGTTTTAAGCTTAGGTACCTTTAAGGAAAAAAAGGAGTAGCTTCTCAGTGCATAATTCCCTAACTCACGTAATGGAAGGCGATCAGAGATATATAGAGGTAGTTTTTTGATAATAGCTCTAAACGTCCAGAGTACAGCATTTCTGTTTCTCCTATACTTAAGGGAAGGCCACCCCACGGCATCATAAAGGGCACAATGATGAGTAGAAAAAGGTAGGCAGGTAATAAATCTCAGAGCCCTGTGATACAACGTATCCAATTTAGCAAGATGAGAGGCAGGGCAGTGACTATAAAGAAAGTCAGCATAGTCACCAAGGAGAGAAACGCTGTTTGTACCAGCCACCACTTGGCATCACTAGTAAAGGAGTTATTAATCCTGAAAAAGAGTCCAAGCCTCTGCCTCAGTTTTTTCAGCAGATCCTCAATATGGTCCATAAAGGAAAGTTTATGGTTCAGCCACACTCCCAAATACTTGAATTTATTGACAGAGTCTAGGTTTTCACCCAGGATTGTGGTGATCTATGGAATGGAGCCAGCACTGGCCGGGTTTGCAACATGGACAAGTGAAGAAAACAACATTGCCTTAGTTTTTTGGCGTTTAATAGGAGATTTTATTTAGAAGTTGGCTTGAAGTAGATTGAATTTGTCTTGTAAGTCTCCACAGGCAGCTTCTGGCGACGGATGACTTAGATAAAGTACCATGTCGTCAGCAAACAGTTGGATACTGGCCTTAGTTATTTTTTTAATTTTTTTTTTTTATTTAGCTTTTTGTTGACCGGGTAAGTGCACTAGACAAATCTTGCCTATTTTCAGGCACGACCCGGGGGAGGGGGATACAGATGAATGCCAACTGACCTTGAACCAGATTAAGCCGTTGGTGGTATTTTTAGTGAATGAGGGAAATTTGGCCAGGACACCGGGGAAATTCCCCTACTCTTTTCGATAAATGCCATGGGATCTTTAACATCCACCTGAACTACCACCAATCCAGGCAGATGGGACCTCGGTTTAACGTCTCATCCGAAAGACAGCACCTCAGAAATGCAGCACCCCTCTCATGCTGCATTACAGTGTCAGTACTGGGATATTAACCTAAGTGCCAGATGTGGGAACTGAACCCACAGTCCTCTGATCTCCCGGCCTCAGAGGCAAGTGTGCTACCTACTGAGCCACTGACACTGCAAATGCTGGTTATGCTGGTGTCGATGTTGTTTATGTAAATTGGAAACAGTAGGGGACCAAGAATTGAACCCTGGGGGACCCCTCTTTGCAGGGGTTTAAGGGGAGAAAGTTCACCTTCTGCCTTAACTTACTGCCACTGGTCAGAGAGGTAGTCAGCAAACCAATGAAAGGATAGTGGGTCAAAGCCTATTGCCCTCAGGGAGGAGAGGAGCAGGCCATGGTCAACAGTGTTGAAAGCCTTGCTTAAGTCTAAGAACACTACATAGACAAAGTTTCTATTCTCCAGGTCTCGCTGCCAATCATTGGTCACTTTGGCTAGGGCTGTAATGGTGCTATGCTGTGCTCTAAAGCCAGATTGCATTGGGTTTAGAAGGTTCATAGTTTCTACATAGGTTCTCAACTGCTTGCTTACAGTTTTTTTTCCCAACAGTTTGGACAGTATAGGGAGTAGAGAAATCTGTCTGTAGTTGTTAAGCTCACATGGATCCCCTGATTTAAAGAGAGGGATAAAATGGGCTGTTTTCCATAAGGGTAGGGGGATTCCATTGGACAGTGAGAGATTGAATAGATGGGTGATTGGTATAGCTGAAGCATGGTAGGCGACCATTGGAAAGTATGGGTCAAGAGAGTCAGCACCCGCACGTTTTTTGGTATCCAACTGTAATAGGAGTTCTTCGACCTCTTTCAGTGAATTTGGCTGGAGTGAAAAAACCTGAGTTGGTAAGAAGAAGCTCAGATTTTTGTGCACCCAATTGGGAACGTAAGGAACATGCAGGGGAGTAGTCAAATGCTAGCCCTGCGGTGGCAAAGTAGTTATTAAATGCAACCAGGATCTCCATTTTGTCACAGATGGTGGTACTGCCAGAGGTAATCTTTGCAGGCAGGGAGTTCCCTGGGGAATGGCTGGACATATCCTTAATAGACTTCCAAACTTTAGAGGAGCTTCTGGCAGCAGAGTCCAGTTCTGACCGGAAAAGGAGGCCTTAGCTTCTCTTATCATCTTGGTGCATGTATTCCTAGCTTTCCTAAAATGACACCAGTCCATAGGGGCCTTAGTTGTTCGTGCTTTTTTCCAGAGCTTGTCTCTGTGCAACAGTGCTGTTTTGAGTTCTGAGGAGAACCAGTGACAGGCTCTACTCATTACCATAACTTTTACAAGAGGGGCATACTTATTTAATGCTCCAGTCACAATTTCAGAAAAGATATCATATGCCAAGTGGACCGAGTTAGCTAGGTAGAAGCCCTGCCAACGCAGCGAGTATTTTAGCTCATAAAGGTAAACAGTGCTTACAATGGTCTCAAAACATATTGATTGAAGGTTCCTGAAGCCCTGCAGGTTCCTAACACCTCTTTATTGGTTACTGAAGCCCTGCAGGTGCCTAACACCTCCTTATTGGTTGTTCTATGTCATCTGTTAGCACCCTTTGCAAACTGTGTGAGAGGCCTTTCGGCACCATGCAATTCTGCTTAAAGTTGAACCAGCATAATGCTCTGTGGTGATTTGCATATGCAGCCCTTGATGCTTTGCATTGTGTGGGCATGTGAGATTTTGTATTTTCTTGAAACTTGGCTTCCCAGCCAAATGCCCTTTGGGGTAACCCTTGCCTCAGTGTTTGCGCACAGAGGTTCTTTGTCTTTTAAATAGTTTTTTATTTTAATGGGTTCACCACAATATAATCCAGACAGACTGTCTTAGGGTAGCTGCTTCATTCCACTGGGGTGTCAAACAGATGAGGCATACTGATGAGTCCTGGTAGGACGAAACACGTCTCTATGTCATCTGTTAGCACCCTTTACAAACTGTGTGAGAAGCTTTTCGGCACCATGCAATTCTGCTTAAAGTTGAACCAGCATAACATTCTGTGGTGATTTGCATATGCAGCCCATGATGCTTTGCATTGTGTGGGCATGTGTGATTTTGTATTTTCTTGAAACTTGGCTTCCCAGCCAAATGCCCTTTGGGGTAACCCTTGCCTCAGTGTTTGCACACAGAGGTTCTTTGTCTTTTAAATAGTTTTTTATTTTACTGGGTTCACCACAATATAACCCAGACAGACTGTCTTAGGGTAGCTGCTTCATTCCACTGGGGTGTGAAACAGACAAGGCATACTGATGATTCCTGGTAGGACGAAACATGTGTCTATGTCATCTGTTATCACCCTTTGCAAACTGTGTGAGAAGCCTTTCGGCACCATGCAATTCTGCTTAAAGTTGAACCAGCATAACATTCTGTGGTGATTTGCATATGCAGCCCATGATGCTTTGCATTGTGTGGGCATGTGTGATTTTGTATTTTCTTGAAACTTGGCTTCCCAGCCAAATGCCCTTTGGGGTAACCCTTGCCTCAGTAGCTGCGCACAGAGGTTCTTTGTCTTTTAAATAGTTTTTTATTTTAATGGGTTCACCACAATATAACCCAGGCAGACTGTCTTAGGGTAGCTGGTCCATTCCACTGGGGTGTCAAACAGACGAGGCATACTGATGAGTCATGATAGGACGAAACACGTGTCTATGTCATCTGGTAGTACCCTTTGCAAACTGTGTGAGAGGCCTTTTGGCACCATGCAATTCTGCTTACAGTTGAACCAACATAACATTCTGTGGTGATTTGCATATGCAGCCCATGATGTTTTGCATTGTGTGGGCATGTGTGATTTTGTATCTTATTGGTTGTTGTCCACCGATTTGGGATCTCAAAAAAAAACTGGTGAGTCAGATTAGTCTCAACAAAAAAAAAAAGATTTTAAATGAATGGCAGGAGAATGCTATTGCAAATCACTAGTGAAAATGAGAGGGGAAGGGCACTGTCATTCAAGATGCATTGTATTTCTGGTTCTCTCATGTGGTAAGCAAAGGGCATGTCCATCAGGGGCAGTTTTGAAAAAAAGTGGACAAGCTGGCAACTCACCTTGACCCTGGCACCTTTGATGCTACAGACAGGTGGTTGTCCTGCTGGAAGGCTTGACATGGTACTGTGTGTAAGAAAGAGCACAGGGAGTGGTTTCATGCTGATGCTCCTTCTGCCGCTGAGTGGTTAAAAAAAAATCTCCCCGTTTTGATGCCTTGAGAATGCCTCTGTTGACATCTGGAATGTAGATGAAACTGGGTTGTTTTACCATTGCTATCCAGACTGGGAGCATACTCATAAGAACTCAGATCTTACTGGAGAAAAGAAAGCAAAAGTTGAGTTTTTATACGATTTAGGGGTGATTAAAAACGTTAAGGGTAACTATAAAGCTCTCTTTTCACCTCATACTGTTGACAAGTCTGTATCACTGGCATCCAGAATTGCTCGCACTGCCAATATGTTAGATACAACCTGAAATGGAAAAAAGTTCAGTGGACAATGAGGGCCACAAAACCAGCAAGCCCTGACCGAGAATCGTTTCAAATAAGAAAGCACAATGATGTGTGTCTATACTGTGGGGCAGGTACATACAGTATGAAAAGATCCCCACATTTGACAGCCTATTTGATTTAGAAACTGTCATCCCTCATAAAGTATTCAATAAGGCAAGGCAGAAGATAATTGATTCACCACTGGAGATAAATGATGTGAAGTACTGTTAAAGCTTGAAGGACATACAACAGATACACCAAAACAAATAATTCACCAAGAGAGCTGTAAATCACTGAAAAAAAGCATCTCTAACTCACAGATTTACAATGACACAATCACTTTACCAAGGTTAACAAAAATTCTGATTCTGCTAATCAGGACAGTCACTTAAATGGGACGAATTGTCTTCCATGAGGTTACCCCATTTAAACGACTTCTACTGTATTATCTGCAAAGAAGCATATCTTGCTTTATATTCCAACCCCTATGGTATAAATAAACATGTTAAAACCAATCCCCCTATGATACCCCACTAGTAACTCCCCTGACCCCCTAGAACTCTTCATTTATTACTACCCTCTAGGTTCTGTCACTTAATCAGTTTCTCACCCATCTAGTGATTTTGTCTCCTACCCCAAGGTCCTGCATCTTCTTAACCAACCATTCATGCAAGATTGAATCAAAGGCATTACCAGTATGTCCAAATTCAATGTACGTGTCCACTTTATATTTATTTATATCCACCAAAACAAGCTGACATTTCATGACTTAATATGCAACATCATCAGAACAACATTGATTCCTACAGTATATTTAAAAAACCTTAATTAATACTCTTCATACTATATGACTATGTATAATACAGTTACCAGCCTTAGTATATTAAAGATGGTGTAAGACTATATCATTTTGCGCTTGTTGTTACTTTGAATAGGAGGATAGTCTCATGATTTTCATGTAGGCGAATGCCAGTGTTTTCTCACAAATCTAATGAAGTGGTAGCTCAGGGCTGATTAAGAGTCAATCATATAGTATGAAGACTGTTATTTATATATTTCTTAACTTATTGTAGTAACCACAGTTGTTCTGATGAAGAGACATATTACACCATGAAACATCAGTTTGTTTTGGTGTATATAAATAAATATAAAGTGGACAGATACAGTGGCGTCCCTCAGGATGAAACCCAGTTCTGCAGCATTTTGCAGCACTCTGCAGAATGCTGCAGCAAACCTACAGAATAAAGCAATGTAATTTCAATGGCAATCAGTCCCTTTTGTCATTTAGGAAAATGTGACACTGCCAAGATGAAGTGAATGCCACAGTTTCTTGCATGACAAAAGGAACTAACTGCAATTGAAATTACATTGCTTTATTCAATAGGTCTGCTGCAGCATACTGCAGAGTGCTTTAAAAGTGGGTTTCATCCTGGGAGACACTATAATAGAGTGGGTTCAAATAACAGACCAATCAGGCATATATCAAGTGAATAAAAAATGCAAGGTCTGCATTTATCATTTTATTGTCCAAATATAAATAAATACGCTTCATTATTTACAGAAACAAAAAAAATGGTGTTGGTCCTTCACACCCTCAGAACACATCAGGAAATAATTCTTCTCCAAATCAGTCATAAAAGAATTCCTGACTCCTTTCTCTAGTGTGAAACCTTGCACACTCAGCTCCTCTCAGCTCCTTCTTACCGTGTGGTCAGGAAGCCTCTGACCACCTATCTGTCTTAGCCTTCTACAGTAATACTCTTTATAGCAGCCTGAGATGACATAATTGGTCAGGTGATAACCTAATTAGCAAGAAAATGCACTCTATGACCACTATGTTTATTAAAACCATGTTCTAGCACAATGCTATCCTCTATGTCCATTATTCAGGCTTTTATGTAGTTGGTCAACTGATTGAAAAGAGGGATAAAAAGCCTTAATTATGAGGGCATGACATTACAGCAGGATTTTAGCTCCTCCCATACTGTGACATCACTCCCTCAGTGCTCCATATAGCCAGTCATTTTAGGGGCTGCCAGCCCTATAGCAATACCTCCTAGATTTCCAAACATTGACTGGTATTTATTATTTTATTTCACTCTGTCTCACTGTATTATTTAAACCCTAATTAAAGTGTTCAACAGGCATCACTAGCCCTGGAAGATCTAAATAGATAAGGGTGCGCTCCGTATCTATTTATTCATGCAAGTTCTAGGAACCTCCTTTATTGAGTGAAATAACCATTTCGACTGAAGCAGGTAAAAGAAAAATTTCCTGGCTATAAATTAACTCTGCAGTCTCCTGCAAACACTTATTGCAGCTTCATAATTGTATTTCCGCACAACCCTTCATTTAAATCCTAAAAAGATAGCCCCATACAAAACTGATGGCTGAAACCCTTCAGCCATCAGCTAAGCTTTTCATTTCGGCTCTTCTTTGAAATGACAGCCCAAGTAAACCCTTTTAGCTGTACCAGACATAGTCCACCTCCTTATAACGGCAACACAAGGATAATAATCTTTTACTTCTTTCTTGATTGCCTGCGTGAACGTGCAATTGTGCGCACACTCTGCCGCACGATCGTGTGTACTTCACTAC
Source organism: Neoceratodus forsteri (assembly GCA_016271365.2). Classification (NCBI taxonomy): domain Eukaryota; kingdom Metazoa; phylum Chordata; order Ceratodontiformes; family Ceratodontidae; genus Neoceratodus; species Neoceratodus forsteri. The sequence goes on from CM057452.1 coordinate 431,301,501, forward strand.
AGGTTTTTAACCATTCAGGAATACTGCCTTTTCATCCTGCTTTTAGCAGCTGGGGACCACTTTTAATTCTTTAAGGAACAAGGAAACTTATCTGGAGTTCCCTCTAGATGTGGGGGGAAAAACAAGCTCTCCTCAGCACAGCGATAGAAAAGAATAGAGAGTAGAAATATCAGGTTGGCCACCCTGATATGAAAAGGGAAGGATAGTCAGAAAAAGAAAGAAGATAGGAAAGAGTGATGTAGGAAAATTAAATAATGCCTGTCTGTATTCTCATTCTGTCACAGACACCACTGTATATTGGAACCGATCATTGTTTGCTCATATTATAAGTGATAGCTGCATCAGGGTCCCCTGCACTACCTATAGTGCTACACTAGGTTATTCAAGGGTATCCTGGACATGAACTGAGATCTGTTAGTATGTTTACCACCTGTATATTACCTTTGTTACCCAATAAAAAAGAATCAATCAGGTTTGTCTGATGTGACCCCCTCCCTCCCTTATGAATCTATGCTTTCTTTTGTCCTACAGTTCATTTGCCTCCAGGAACCTTGCTATCTTTTTCCTTGTTGTGATCTCTAGCAGATCTGTAGTCCCCTGGTTCATCCTTCCTCCCACCATTGTGCATGGAAGCTGCATTTGTCATCTTCCAATGAAGTCAAGGTGGAGATGAATTTGAGAGGGGAGATATAATTTTGAATATTTAAGTTGCGGGCAAGAGATTAATTGTATGAGAGTTTTGAGGTGACCCCATTTTTAGAGTAAAAAAAATGTGTTAGATGTGACCAGTTCGGCTGCCTCCACCTCCACCTTTTGACTTCTTTCTCTACCTGCACACTTGATTACAGTTGTATGTATATAGTGTATCTATTTTTCTATTGATAATTTATTCCATTTTATTTTTAAAGTTGTTACAGGAAGAATAAGAAATATGTTGTTTCCTCTGTGATGAAGGACACCCAGTGGATGTCATATTTTTGGATTTCTCCTAAGCATTTGATGAAGTGCCCCATGGAGAACCTGTGGACTCCTTAATAGAACATGGTATCCACGGTAAAATAACTAAATGGATCAGTTCTTGGCTTTCAAATAGAAAGCAGAAAGTGACAATAAGGGGAAGTAACTCAGGGTGGGTGGATGTGACGAGTGGTGTCCTGCAGGGGTCTGTCCTGGGACCCTGTCTTTTTAACATATACATACATTCTATGACAACTGGAGGGGTCACCTGGGAAGCAAAGTTTGCTGATGACACAAGGATTAGCTCTATTGTTAATAACAACCTGGACATTGATAAAATCCAGGATTCAAGAAATAAACTACAAAACTGGGCAAACATCTCAAGATTAACATTCAATATAGAAAAACATAGAAACATAGAAACATAGAAGTTGACGGCAGATAAGGACCGCAAGGCCCATCCAGTCTGCCCATTTCTTTTTCTACCTTATAAATGTGCCATCGGCCTTTGCTATGTCAGTGACCTATCTATTCATAGTCATTTGTATTGCTCCCTTATGCCTATCCCATGCCTGTTTGAAGCCCTGCACTGTATTCATAGCCACTACTTCTTGTGGTAAGCCATTCCATGCATCTACCACCCTTTCTGTGAAAAAATTTCCTCACATTCCCCTTAATCGGCCTCCTCTAATCTCATGCTGTGTCCTCTTGTCCTGCTATTTTTCTTATATTTAAACATGTTAGACTCTTTCACCTTGTTTATGCCTCTAAGGTGTTTAAATGTCTCGATCATATCACCTCTCTCCCTCCTTTGCTCAAGGGTATACATATTGAGCTCCGTTAATCTGTCCTCATATGTCTTCTGATGCAGTCCCTGCACCATTTGGTTGCCCTTCTCTGGACTGCCTCAATTTGGTTAATGTCCTTGTGAAGGTGTGGCCTCCAATACTGCCGCAGTACTCAGATGGGGCCTAACCAATGTCTTGTACAGAGGATTATTACCTCCCTCTTACGACTTGTGATACCTACTAATACACCCTAACACCCCCTAGCCTTACCTACTGCTTTAGAGGTCTGCTTGGATGAATTCAGGTCATCAGTGATGATGATGCCCAAGTCTCTTTCTTCCTTTGTGACTGCTAGCAACTCCCCTCCCAGCCTATAAGTGGCTTCAGGGTTTCTCTTCCCTATGTGCATGATTTTGCACTTCTTTGCATTAAATCCCAGTTGCCACTCTTCTGACCATTCTGCTAGTTTATCCAGATCTCTTCTCATTCTGCCCACCCCATCTGGATCACACGCACAGTAATGCATTTTGGCAGAAATAATCTAAGGGCCACGTACAGGTTAAATGGGCAAATCCTAAGAGAGGTCACTCATGAAAGAGACTTAGGAGTAAGGATCCAAAATGACCTGAAATTTAACCAACATTGTAGTCTAATTGTGAAGAAGGTGGGGAACATCCTGAGCTGCATAGGTAAACATAACAGGTCTAGGAGGTGCAAAGTTATTTTGCCACTCTATAGCTCGCTGGTGCGGCCTCACCTGGAGTACTGTGCCCAGTTCTGGTCTCCAGGCTATAAAAAGCAGATTACGGCTTTGGAGAGGGTCCAGAAACGAGCTACACATATGGTTGAGGGAAATCAAGGGTGCGACTACCAAACTGGTTTAAACAAGTATGGATTATACACTCTGGAGTACAGGAGACTGCACAGAGATATGTGTTTGGTTTATAAAGCTATTACAAATACCAGGTTAAGGGAATCAATGGGGCTAAAATTAAAAAGTCAGTTATATCAAACCAGAGCACATCCCTTCCAGCTGCAGATAGATAAGTACAAATCCACTAAAAGAAAACACTGGTTTAGTATTAGGGTCATGCCAGTCTGGAATAAACTGCCTATGGAAGTGGTATCTAGTTCTTCTATGTAGGTTTTAAAAAAAACCTAGATACATATCTATTAGGAAATTTTATCCTGGGGTATCAATAAAACCAAAAATGGCAAGCAGCATGGACCAAATAGGTCTTCTAGTTTTGAAACAACTTATGAACTTATGCTGATAGAACTCCGTGCTAATAAAGCTGAAAGATGTAAATTTGAAAGGAAGATAATATTTTTCATGAACCTAGGTGATCTACAGCTAGGTGTTCGTGAGTAGCAGTGGAACCCAACTTATTCCATGTTGCATTGATAACAATATAGTTCAGTTATGATTTATGCCATTGTTGCTTTAAATGAATTATCAAGATGCCAAATATCAACTAATGAATTATTTTTATGACTATTATGTTTCTAATTGGACTTGTACTGTGCACTTTTTATTTGCACATTTGCACTAACCAGTTTAATCACTTACTGGCTGCACTTCTGATCTGTTTTATGCCATGGCATCGTGTGCGCTATTTAACATATGTCTTCTGCTAACAGACCAGTACCTCTGCCAAAGCACTAGTGTATTTAGTACACAACTGTTTGGTCAGCTGACACCTGCTCAGCATCTGTCTTGCACAGAATTTTGGCCAGTGTGTTAAACGTACAATCAAATAAAGACTGAGGCTGCTATTGACACCAAAATGTGTGTCTGGATTAGCAGATGTGGGCACAGAAGATTGAAAGGAATGCTGTCTCCTTTTTTATCCCTCTGGCCATCTTGATAAGTGAAGTTTTTCTTAGTAAAAGTTTACTTTCATAATACAACTTATTTTGACAAAAAAGGGTTGCGTGGGCTAACAAGTTCCCCTCCTCTCAATTCATCAGGTATACCTGTAAATTTAATATTTGGTCATGAACTTGTCCACACCCAGACCAGTCATAAATGACTATTCATGCCCTAAATGGCCAGATTTCTGTCACTGAGCCTAGAGCTAACATTCTCATTTTTATGCCCAAGGCCTGATAACCTAATACTTATCTGCACCAAACCTCATGTGACATAGTTTCAGTTACATGTTCAGCTTGTCCATATCCTCTGGGAGATCAGGTCAGCCCACAGTGATGCCTACCTCTGTGCCTATGTTGGTGCCATAAAAAGAATGTGTACCATTTGACCAGTTTCAGCCATGTTTTGTGATAAACTCACATCTGATAATGTAGGCTATATATGGACTCATGTGTCTGCTGCAATCTGATTGGCCAGTCAATATTCCAGTCTGATTTGTTATCCAAGAATGAAACCATTACATAAACTGTTGCATTGTTCGTGCATCCTGCTCAGTTTTCATTGTATATAAAAGATATTTTCTTCCTTTTTATATCTTAAAAAAATCTGGGCTCCTCTGTATAATCATAATAGGGCACGGGGGGGGGGTGTCATTTGGGATAACACCAGTTCTTGGTGTAGAATAAGGCACTCAGCTTTGCCTCATACCACACCACCAAAGGTATTGTATGACAATATCCCACAATGACATGCACCACTGGTGTGCCTTATTGCTCCTTTTTTATTTTAAACCCTTTTTAAATTGTGTTCCATGGTGCCATCTTGTGGCCCAACTGCAGCGTCATGTTACCATGTGGAGGACCTAGGTTTGTGAGTGGACCAGAGACTCTGTTTGGGTGGTCAGGTCTGGGGAGATGCTGCAGTCCACCACCACAGCAACCTCTTTTGATGGCCTGGGGTGTCTGCTCCCTCATGGGGTGAACACACTGCATGATTACCCATCATGGTCTGTCTGTAGGATCAGTGGGAGATATGAAGACAAATGGCACACGCATATGAATATTACATTTTCACTCTGTGCTGAGACTTACTGCAAAGAAAATAGCCTTTAGCACTGCCAGAATGATGATCTGGTACTCTCAGATCTCACACTGCAAGCATCCACCATACCTACAGTATTCCTTGGAAAGGAGGTGACCCACTTTGAACTCCTCTTCAGAAACAAGCTGTGGAGGACTCCTGATGGCAGGCAAGCAATGCTGAGCTGGGGCAGCAATGAGGCAATAAATACAGGATTAAAAAATAGTTATATTGCATAATCACAATAAGGCACCTCCGATTGTATCATGTTTGGATATTATCACTTTTTAGGTGATTTAAGGCACTCAGCTTTGCTTCATATGATACCACCAAAGGCATTGGATATCTCACAATGACATAACCTGTTATGCCTTATTGTTTAATTTTGCTTTGTCTGACAAAGTATTCTAAAACTGAAACAAAATATAATGCATGCCATTTAAAAAAACACATTGAACATGAAGAACGTATCAATGGAGCCTGTGCATTGCTGTATGTGGTACAGGATACGTGTGGGAGGAATTTAAACTGACCAAGCAGTTTCACATCTGCAGACAGGTGTGCAGTGGCCAGCATGCACAAATGCACTCTACCATGAGGTGCCCATCCACAGCCGCATCCCCTGACATGCTGCTGTGTGGTGGCGGATCAGAGGACACAGGTGGATATCCAATTGGATGCCCGACCTGGTCCCCTAGTGGATCTGCTACTCTGTGTGGGTATTCTGGGAATGCATGTGCTGCTTGATTCTTCAGAGATGGGTGAGTGCCCAAATGGCTGCCCCCTGACCTCCCAGTGTGGGCAGCATGCTGGAGGACTCCTCGTCCCACCACAGTCAGCAGGTGTAAACTGAGGAGGCACACAAAAGACATGGCAAGGTCCCTGCGGCCATATCCTGTGTGCCCCTTGCCCAGCACTCCACATCTCTGTGAATGGTGTGGAGTGTGGGCACACCCCCAGACACGCTTCTGGACCAGACACGCACATAGCTGCATGACTGGCCAGGGGATCATGTGTGGAAGGGAAGCATGTCCCTTCGGTGAAGGCGTGCAGGGGTCTACTGGACACCTGGTTTGCAGCATTCACTCTTAGGGTTGCCTACATACCAGGGATCTGTGCTGCATAGACAACCTACTCCTTAATGCACAGGGGCCATAGAGAGTAATATATGGGGAACAGTGTGCAATAAGTTTGTTTTACACACCTGAGGTGTGTGATACCACATACAGTAAACCTCAAGATGAGTGTCCATTCTGGCTACAGCTGTTATGACTTGTGCTCAGTGTTGTGTCAGAGAACAAGGCAGTTCTTCATTACACACACTGGTGTTCAACACAGAATGTATAACTTATAATTTTAGGTACTGGTTTGGGGTTGTAATTGACCCCAATCAGTAATTATAAATCCAGTGCCATGGCTCCTGTGTTGTGCACTTGCTACTGCTTGTAAATTGCTGTAATTTTAATTTGTTGCGCACTTTGTATTTAACCCCCTTCCCCCTTTGTTCCATTTTCTCGCTGTTCTGTCTCCCCTAGGATAGAATAGAAACAAATTGGTATCGTCTCAGTATGCCTTCCTGCCAACAATTGTAACTAAATAAATAAATGAAATTCCCCTACCTAAAGATAGCATTGTAGTACATCCCATCTACCTTCTTTTTTCCAACACTTGAGCCTGTCATCTGCACAGCTAAAAATGGACGAAATTCACCAGGAGGCCCCACCACAATTCATGTTGGATCAAACATACCTGACAAGGGTCTGAGGAAACATTTCCTCATTACATGTTGCATTTTAACCCATTATTTATCCGGTTTTATGTCTTTTGGCGGGTAAATGTTACACTGGAGCAGCCCTTCTGCATTTTACTCTCATAGCTGAGGCAGCCTCTCTATTCCCCTGGTCTCCCCATTTTCACCACTGATCATCTTAGAGTGGTAGCCAGTACTGCACAGATACTTTGGAGGGAACTTTTAGCTTTTACAGCCAAGAAGAAGGAGGCTACTATATGTAGGACATTGGCAACAATATGATGTTCCAAGTAAATGAGAAATTCTATGTGTAAGGAGAGCTGCCCTTACAGCTGCAAGTTCAGAAGGTGAGAATTAGAAAGACTTTCACCCAGAGACATCTGCCTATATCGTCTATGTTTCTAGTAATACAGAAAGAGAAGAGCAGCAGCAGCACATGGAATTTTTATCAGTTCATTCTCTGGTAAAGGAGGCTTATCAGAAGAGGATATAGACATGCAATGAGGGGACAAACATGCCCGTTGGAGTGGTCTGGCATCTGGAGAAGGAAAAATGACTTAGCCACCTAACTTAAAATGTGCTGTCACTGGAGCTTACAATTTGAAGGGGAATGCAGAACCAGATCTTCATGGTCGGTGCCACAGGAGACGATTGCTTGACTTAAGGACTGTTAGTGAAGCCTTGCCTGAAGGACTGCTAGTGTGTTGACCATATGTGCCCACACGTACATCAGGAGGATCAATGTCCAGGTGAAGAATGTATTTGACCAATATGTCATCAACAAAAAGGAACTCACACTGGCTTATGTGCACTGTGAATACTAAATAGTCAGCATGAAGGTATCTGTGCTGGACTTTGTAACATTAAAGGGATCACCTGGGGAGCCTTCAACTTTGGAGATTTGCCCATACCAGAGTGATGGAAATCCTGACTGAGCAAGAAGTTGTCCAGAAAACATAGAAATACAGAAACAGAATTTAATGGCTGATAAGGACCGCTTGACCTACCTTGTCTGCCCATTTTCCCTGCCTATAGTATCACTGCAGATCCTACTTGATCATCAATGCATTCACCTCTCCTCTCCCTTTCCCTAAAATTCCCTTATGCCTATCCCGTGCATTCTTAAACCCCACCACTGTTTCCAACCCCGCCACCTCAGCTGGAAAACTGTTCCAGAAATCCAGCACTCTTTCTGTAAAGAAGTACTGCCTCACATCTCTCCTGAATCTCCTCCCTCCAGCTTCTCATCATGCCCCCGTGGTCTTGAGCACCTTTTTTCTGAAAAAGACTTCCCTCTTGTACCTTATTTACCCCATGAGGTGTTTAAAGGTCTCTATCATATCCCCACTCTCTCCTCTCTTATAGGATGTACATATTTCAGTTCTTTAATCTCTCTTCATAGGGCTTCTGATGCAGATCCTGCACCATTTTAGTTCCCTCCTCTGGACTGCTTCCACTGTCTATGTCCTTTCTGAGATGTGGTCTCCAGAACTGGACACAGTACTCTAGGTGGGGTCTTACCAGTGATCTATACAGATGCAACATCACCTCCCTCTTTCTGCTGATGATATCCCTCCCTATTAATCCCAGCATCTCACTTGCCCTTCCAACTGCCTCGCCACACTGCCTGGTCACCTTTAGGAAAAATTAAGTCTTCTCATTGAGGGAAGGGATACTGGATGTATCCAAGGCAAAGAACATCACATCAGACTACATGATGACACCTGTTTGGAAAGGTCCTGAAGACTGGCACTAACTGACATCAACAATGTGAGATGCCATCTTCAGGAATTGTTGATATCTGGGTTCATAAAGGAATAGAGTAGCCCATATGCCTCACCTATTGTAATTATCCATAAGAAGAATGTCAGTGTCTGGATGTGTGTGGACTACCAAACACCAAACAGGAGAATGGTCCCAGACAAATATGTGATACCAAGGGTACAGGATGCCCAGGACTGTTTGAATGGAAGTAGTTGGTTCTCTGTGCTTGATCTTTGTAGTGGGTATTACCAAATCATGATGGAAAAGAAAGAGAGAATACAGCCTTCATCTGCTCACTTGAAGTGGTGATGCCATTGTATAAAACACTAGTAAGGCCTCACCTGGAGTACTGTGTGCAATACTGGAGACCACACATGCATAAGGACATAAGCATGGTGAAGGCTGTCCAGAGAATGGCACCAGAGATGGTGCATGGTTGCACCACAAACATATAAGGAGAGACTAAGAGACCTCAACATGTACTCACTGGAGGACAGGAGAGAAAGGGGTGACATGATAGAAACTTTTAAGTACCTCAAGGGCATAAACAAGGTGCAGTTGGGAGATCTTTTCCAATGAAGAAAAGATACCAGAACAAGGGGGCACAATATGAAATTGGAGGGGGAGGGAGATTAAGAGGTAATGTGAGGAAGCTTTTTTTTAAACAGAGAGGGTGGTGAATGCTTGGAATAGTCTTCCACAAGAGGTGGTAGGGATACGCACAGTGGAGGGGTTTTAAACATTCCTGGGACAAGCACAGGAGGAGAACCAGGATCCTAGGTGATAGGTTTAAATGCTTCATTTGCAAGCATTTAAACTAGCCAAGGGGGGAGGCACTGAAAAGGAGAAGAGAAATCCTAGCCCCCCCAAAAAATCAGGGTAGTTAGTGAGGTAAACACCAAGATAGAGCAGTCGATAGGGATAAGGGCAGGGGTAAATGGAGAAAAAGACAAAGGCAGTAAGGACAGGGATGGGAAAAAATGAAATAAAACCATAAAAAAAATGCAGGGTAATGAGTACCAATGCCTGTAGTCTAGGTAAAAAGCTCCCCGAAATGGTGGCCTTGATGGAAGAGGGGTGCCTGGATATTGTGGCAGTCACAGAAACATGGTACACAATGAACCATGACTGGGATGTCAGCATACCAGGGTGCACAATCTACAGGAGGGACAGGGAGGGAAGAAGAAGAGGAGGAGGAGTAGCTCTCTATGTAAGGGAAGGGATTGAAGCAACAGAACTAAAGGGTAAACAGGGAAGGGAGGAGGCACTGTGGGTCACCCTGGAGACTGGAAATGACTCCACAATCCACACAGGTGTTGTATACAGACCCCCATCTCACGGGAAGGAAATGGACAAGGAAATGATAGAAGGCATCTGTGGGATGGCAGAGAAAGGGTAGATATTGCTGATGGGGGACCTGAATATGCCAGATGTTAACTGGAGCACCTTTGCTGCAGCCACATCCAAGAGCAGGGCCATTCTTGAAGCCCTACAGGGGGCATGCCTCGGACAGCTAGTTCTGGAACCCACTCGGGAGGGAGCAACCTTAGACCTGGTACTCTCAAATGGGGACGGAGAGAGGATCTCTGATCTTGAAGTGGGTAGCCATCTGGGAACAAGCGACCACCAAACATTGTGGTTCACAATAAATTTACCTGTAGAGTCAAGCCACACAAAAGTGAAGGTACTGGACTTCAGGAGGGCTGATTTTGTTAAAATGGGAGAGTGCCTCAGAAAAGCAATAGAAAACAGACAAGAAGGTGGGGTGGAGCAACAATGGGGAAACATCAGAACTACCATTACAGAGGCAACAAGCCTTTGTGTGAAGCAAATAAATAAATCAAAATGAAAGAAAAAAAACACTATGGTTCTCAAAAGAAGTGACGAGGAAGGTAAGGAGAAAAAGATGGCATTCAGGAAGTATAAGGAAACACAGAAGGAGCAGGACAGAGAACTGTACCAGTTAAAGAAGAAGGAAGCAGGGAAGGCAGTCAGAATAGCAAAGGCCCAAACCAGGGAAAAGATAGCCAACTCAGTTAAGAAGGGTAATAAAACCTTTTATAGGTACATTAGGGAGCAAAGAAAGATGAAGGCAGGGATACTGAGGCTGAATAAAGAGGAAGGTGGTTGGGCAGAGAGTAACAGTGAAAAAGCAGGGATTCTGAATGAATATTTCTGCTCAGTATTCACAATGGAAAAGCAGGGGGAGATATCTAATCCAGCCAATAGAAGCACTCTGGATAGGGGGTTGATATTAGTCCTTTCACAGGAGAAAGGTTCAGAAAGAACTCTTAAAACTGAAGGTGGATAAAGCAATAGGGCCTGATGGGATTTACCCGAGAATTCTAAAAGAACTAAGGGAAGAACTAGTAACACCACTGGCTACCCTTTTTAATAAATCATGGGAGGATGTTGTGGTACTTGAGGACTGGAGAAGGGTGGATGTGATTCCCCTTCACAAAAGTGGGAGCAAGACAGAGGCAGAAATATACAGACATGTCAGTTTGACCTCAGTGATAGGGAAAATGATGGAATCACTTCTGAAGGAAAGAACTGTTGAGTACCTAGAGGCCAGTGGGGCACAGGACCCAAGGCAACATAGATTCACAGCAGAAAGATCATGTCAAACAAATCTAATTGATTTATTTGACTGGGTGACCAACGTAGTAGACCAGGGAGAGGCTGTGGACATGGCCTACCTAGACTTTAGCAAGGCATTTGACACAGTCCTGCACAAAAGATTAATAAACAAATTAGCCAGCCTGGGAGTGGGTTCCAGGGTGGTAGCCTGGGTAAAACACTGGCTGGACAACAGGATACAGTGGGTAGTAGTAAATGAAGGCCACAGTGAAGAAAGGAGGGTTACTAGTGGGGTACCACAGGGTTCAGTACTGGGGCCGGTCCTTTTTAATGTCTTTATAAGTGACATTACAGAGGGACTGAAAGGGAAAGTATGTCTCTTTACAGATGACACAAAGATCTGCAACAGGGTTGACCAAAGGTGGGGTGGAAAGGAGGAAAAGGGACTTGGCAAGGTTGGAGAAATGGTCAAATGTATGGCAGCTTAGATTCAATGCAAATAAGTGAAGTAATGCACCTGGGAAACAAATACCCAGGCAAGAGTACACAATGGGGGGTGAGATACTGACAACAACAAAAATGGAAAAGGACCTGGGGTAGTCATATCAGATGACCTAAAGGTGGGCCAGCAATGTGAGAAAGCAGTAAGGAGGGCTGGGGGGATACTGGGAAGCATAGGGAGAGGCATCACCAGTAGATAACAGGAAGTTGTTGGCCCTCTGTACAGACAGTTGGTAAGACCACATCTGGAGTACTGTGTACAGTTCTGGAGACCCCATCTCCGCAAAGACATAGACAGGGTGGAGGCTGTCCAGAGGAAGGCAACCAAAATGGTGCAGGGTCTGTACCAGAAGACATGTGAAGAGAGACTAAAGGAGCTTAAGATGTATAGCCTTGAGGAAAGGAGGGAGAGGGGAAACATGATAGAAACTTTCAGATACCTCAAGGCAATCAACAAAGTCCAAGAGGGTAGTATCTTTCAGAAAAAGAGATGTGCAAGAACAAGGGGGCACAATTTGAAGATGGAGAACAGCTCAGAGGTAATGTGAGGAAATATTTCTTCACAGAGAGGGTTGTAGATGCATGGAATGGCCTTCCTGAGGTGGTCATCAAGTCAAAAACAGTGGGGGAATTCAAGAATGCATGGGACAGACATAAGGCAATTCTAGTGTGCGGTAGGAGGAAGTAGGCTGCTGGTTAACTAGGATCTGCAGCGTATCCATTAGGTAGGTAAATCAGCAGATTAGGTGGGCCAAGTGGTCCTTATCTGCTGTCAAATTCTATGTTTCTATGTTTGGGCAGGAAGGGAGTGATGAAATGCCATTGACCACTTAGGGTGAGTGGATGCATACATGTATAGAGACTATGGGCAGATTGGATGGGCCTAGAAGTTCTTATTTGCCAATAATTTCTGTTTCTTTCAACAGCTAATGGAGAGGACCACTGGGAATATGAATGTCCTGGCATGCCTAGTATACTTTTGCAATATGGTCATCTTTGGAACAACCCTTGAGGAACAGAAGGCTTACTTACTAAAGGAGACAAACACAGTTGCCAGTTGTCCTGAAGATAGTGAGCTGGGTGCAGTCCTGTGAGAAGGCTATGCTCCTCAGACATCCAAGAAACACACACACAGGATGCACTCAACTGCTGTCACAAAAAATAAATAAATAAGTAAATATATAAATAAAAAGAAGACTTGAAACAAATTCAAAGTGCAGATGTTTTATTCACAAAATATGAGTGTGCAGCCATGAGAGAGTGCAGCCATAATACCCTGGTAAATTTTCTGGACCAACTGGAGGAGTGCAGGCTCAAACTTTCAATCAACAAGTGCCAATTCTTTCAAATTTTACCCAAGTATGTGGGACACATCATGTCTTAAGACTGAATCAGTACTGAGCCCAGTAAGGTAGACACCCTCAACACCTGGCCTTGACCCAACAGTCTGATGGATTTGCAGTGTTTCTTTTTGTTTTGTGGTTACTGGCAGGCAAAGCTTGCTCTTGAGAGAGTGGGCCAAGCTCCAACTAAATGTTACGCTGCTTTACACAGAAACACAAGGACAGTGAGTTTGGCTGACATTAACTGCTGTTGCCAACCAAGTACAGAAGTGACCAGACTCTGGATCTGTCTGGAGCTCAAGTGTACTGACTCAGAATATGAGACAAGATTGAGAAATACTTTGGTGCATCCAGAGGAGGACTGTACCAACAAGTGCACCCATTTAACTTGTGTGAAATGATTTTCTCAGTCTGGAGCCAGTCAGCAGCAATATAAGCAATGTGGTGGTGGTGGTGGTAACCAAGCATTTCACAAGACATACTTAAAGCATTTCTGACAAAGGACCAGAACGTGACAACAGTAGCCAAGGTACTGGTGAAAAAGTTATTTGTGTACTATGGCACATACAAATTGACATATGCACATGAAGGATCAGACTTTGAGAGCAAATTCATAAAAGAGCTGTTGTCCCTGGTGGGGACTCAAAAGTCATAGACTGCACCCTATCACGCACAACGTGATCCACAGCTTGAAGAGTTTAATCACACCTTGTTGAACATGTTGGGGACACTGGACCACAACAAAAAGCCAACTGGAGCCTGCAAGTGAATACTTTGATTCATGCCTAAAACAGTACAAAGAGTGACCACATCTTTGGAAGGACATAGCCAGGGTAGAGGCGGTCCAGAAGAGGGCAGTCAAAATGGTGCAGGGTCTGTATCACAAGCCCTATGAGGAGAGACTGAAGGACCTCAATATTTATACCCTGGAGGAAAGGAGGGAGAGGGGGGAGATGATAGAAAAATTCAAATACCACATGGGTATAAATAAAGCTCAAGAGGGAAGCATTTTTCAGAAAAAAAGATACTCAAGAAAAAGAGGACATGCCATGAAGCCGGGAGAGGGGGAGACTCGGGGGAGATTTGAGGAAGTACTTCTTCACAGAATGAATGGTGGATGTCTGGAACAGCCTCCCAGCAGAGGTGGTGGGTGCAAAAATGGTAACGGGCTTCAAGAATGAATGGGACAGGTATAAGGGACTGTAGATGAAGGGAAGGGGGGGGGTAAAGCCAGAGATCAAGTAGGATCTTCTGTGTTATAGTTGATAGGGAAAATGAGCTGACTAGGTGGGCCATGCAGTCCTTATCTGCCTTCAGTATCTGAGTGATATGACAGGGCTTCCTCTTACTATCTAATGTTTGGGTGAGGAGTCAGGTTGCCCATGGATATCTGCTTCAGAGTCATCACCAATGGACCCAAGCCCAAGACTTACCTTGAGTATGTGCAGTGATCGAAGGACCAGTTAACTGTTGCCTACAAGTTAACATCCAATATTGTTAACAGGAGGATCAGGCTAACAGGGAGCATTGTGTCAAGAAGGTCAGAGTTCAGGGAAGGCTGTCAGGACAGCAAGTCTTTCTCATGAATCTCAGCTTGCCCAGCAAGCACAAGATTGCTGACTGGTGGGACAATACCACATGTGTTGTGGTGACTGGACAGAGCTGGTACAGTAAATCCTGCCAGGACCGTAGTACCAGGATAAAGGCTTCACAGCTGGAAGAACCATGAGCAGCCTTACAAAGCCTTCTGGTTCTGCGGCAATCATCTTTTTATTAAGCTGGGGGCCAAAGAGTAGACACTTACTGGACTAGACCACATGACCAAGATTATAAATATTGTTTGGGATTATTATTTAAGCATGCCACCTCTTCAACAAGTGCAATGTGACCAGTGTGCCTACACTGATTCAGCATCTATCAGGGTCTATCAGGGGAAGTCTTCTAGTAGAGAGAGATAGTACTGGTGGGGAGTGGTGTACAACACAGTCCACATTAAATGAGCAACTTCATTGGTATTGAGTTATTAAATCATTGTCTAAACTCTAAAGCAACAAGCATGAAACATAAAGTTCAGTGCTATTCCAGCCCAGCTAGAAATTAATGGACAGTTTTTTGGCATTTAATTCCTTTCCACAATACTTAATGTATATGGGCTGGCAGTATAGCCTAGAGGTTAAAGGACGAGGTGTGAACGGACTTGATACATCCAGCAGACCAGACCTGGGTTTGAGTCTCACAGCCTCCACTTGCATACTGTGTGACTCTGAGCAAGTCACTTAACTGCCCAGTGCTCCCAGGTCGCCCATGAAAACAGGCACTTGTGCCTAGTGGGCCTTAACCAGTTACCAAAAGACTAAAAAAAAAAAAAAAAAAAAAATATCAGCAGTCAAATCTTCCATTTATATACAGATCTAATTGTAACCCCTAGGTGGCTCTATCCCAAGGGATACTACCCCTGCCTGCACTGTGACTTGCAGATTGATGGGCCTGGATTCTCTAAACGGGTGCCTCCACCCAGAGGACAGGGTTGTTTGCCACGTGACTGCCTTTGGTACAGCCCTCCAGGACGCTGATAACCTTCTCTGGCCTCCCTAGTGGTCTGAATATGCCTGCGGCTGCCCCACACCCACACTCTGTAATACACAGCGAATGGCCCCTGATAACCACTTACCACCAGGGCTGGATCTGTTGGAATTCCCTGAAGACCCCTGTAAAATAAGACCTGTGACAATAAACATACAATATCACAGAGTTTTCAATACAAATATTCTCCACCGCCAGTTGAGATGCAAAAAAGATCTAGATCTGATTTATTAGGTGTGTGAACAAGGGTAGGGGAAGCAATCGAGATTGATTTCAGATCTGATTTAGTCAGGTTAGCAGGCATGCACTCAAAGGTCCCTGTATTATAGTCACACACACACACACACACACATACACACACTCTGGGTACCCAGTTGGAGCTACAGGCTAGCATGAAGCGTTGCCCGGCGTTGCAGCTGGTCGGAGCCCTTGGGAAAGAAGAAAACACAACATACACTTTAACCCTTAATTTGTAATCTGGAGAAAGATGACTCAGTCCGAACAGATTAACAATTATTAAATCAGTTGACACAGTTTGATTTGAGCTTTGCTGCAGGGAGCTATTCTGGTGTTTACTCATGCTATCCAGTACAGGGTGCAGGATGGATGAAATGGAGACCTCCGGATGAAGAGCTGGAAGACCAGGAGAAGCAGGGCACACATGAAGCACCGTGGTGTCATTTCTGTCTGTTGTTGTTGAGCAGGGAGCTGAATCCCTGGCAAGTCTCTCTTCGATTGTTTCTCTGCGGCATGAGCAAGTGTCTGGGCCAGGTTGGTTGGGCCCAGACCAGGTGAACAATTCGGATACAGTCCATTTCCATGCTGGATGCAGCCTCCAGCCAGCATGACACATTAGGCAAGGTGGGGAACCAAATCGCGACCCACACTTCACAATCAGGACACTTATAGTAAGAGCAAAGAATTACCACAGATTCGGATGACAGTCCGGTTGCAATTCACAGTGTCTGTGCAAACCGTATGCTCTGTGGTCATTTGGGAAATCCTGATAGGCCGATCATGTGAACGCAAATCCTCGGTCCTCTTCAGGCGAAATGCAGTCACATTCAGTGATCCAGTAGCAATACTTCTTCGGATGCAGTCCGAGATGTTGGAGGCAATAATCCCTCACTAGGGAAGATGGTAGCAGAGAGGCCAGACACAGCCTTCCCGCCAATTTCCCCTGTGCACCACACAGGAACAGCTGCCCGACTCTCTTGAGCTGTTCACTCTTCTCTCTCCAACTCAGTTTTGACCATGGTTGTTGGCAGCCCGGGACTTTTCTCCCGATTCAAAAGGTTTGATTCATTCTTTCACTTGTCTGTCACAGCTAGAGTTCCCCCTCCAGATCCATTTAGGTGCCAAACTGTAAAAACTACAATTCCTACCGAATTGTACTGCCTCAGAGCCCTTGGGGGCAGGCTCCATCTTAGGCCCCCAAGGTGCTGATTGGTGCAAAAAATAGGCAATCCAGAACCAAGATGGTGGCACATAACAAAATGTCCTTGCTGCAAAGGAAAACAGATTAGACAAACTACAATATAATTTCCATTTAACACAGATGATCAGTAAACAATCATAGAGTCCTATAGGGCTCCTTCTGCTCATTAGTTTTACAGCAAAAAGAAGCGGCTGTGCTGCAGCCCGGGCGGGACTCAAGCCTGGAAACACTTGGTCTTCACCCAGATTAATTATATACCACAAAATAGGCAGCTCTTAAAGAGACAGGCATGGAGGCCAACTAAGTACTCACATGCAAACACTTTTAAACCTGTTAAGACACAGAACACCAACCTGGCAGTGGGCATTTAGGCTCACCCAAGGAAGACTTTAGGGAACCCCACTTTGTAGGGGGGTTACACCATGCTTTACAAAATTCAAAATTCAAAAAAAAAAAAAAAACAACAACCAAAAAGCAACTAGTTAAAAATGAGCTGGCAGCTCACAGAAATTTGTATTGTGTGAGAAGCGGTTGAGGTACACCAATAAGGGACAATGTGGATTGGTATCGGTGCCAAGGGGGTAGTGTTAGCTTGTCACCTAGCCCACTTATAATTTCCTGGGGTTAAGGATGGCACCACACTAACTTGTGATAACCTCTATCACTGGATAATTAATTCCTACAGGAGTTTAATGAACCAGGCCCATTAACATTTAAGACCTTAAGGCAAGGGGGAGGCACACCATCATCTACAACACCAAATGTACAGACATGTGCCAAACATACAATAATAGTCTTTCATTAATAAACTGTTTCTCCTAGTGTTTGTGATGGACAGGCAGCAGAAACATGAACTATAACTTATTTAGTTTCATTTAACGTTCGTTTTTTAGTAAAGCACCTTATATGCTTTAGCTTTCTGTTTCTCACTCTGCCACAGAATCTAATTTGGCAGTGCAATACTAAGCACAAAAACCTAAATCCCACTCTGTGTAAAGAGCTGATCCTTCAAGGAAAATGAGCTGGATGTTTGCTACAAGGGCTCATACAATGATTCAGGCACTTGTAAATTCAACTACTCCTACTTGAGCCAGCAGCCTTCTTTTGCAAGTGCTCCTTGCCTGCAATGACAGGCATGGTCTCTGTCATTTTATAACACAGGCTGTAGAAGGCAAAAATGATGAAAGACACCAGCTTTATTACTTAGCAGTAACATCTGTCATATTTCTCATGGCAGGATAATTGCTTAAAGAACACACAAGAAGATTTCAGCAGAATGTTATATTGTATGTTGTTTTGTTTATTTATTCTGCTCTTTAACCTACTGTTCTGCAGTTACAAGTCTTCTCAGCAGGTTACAATGCCAACATTCATACTTTCCACATAACTGTGGCATACTAAGCAAATTCTAGTAGCAAGTAGCAGCAGCAAAATGTATTCAGAGGGAGTGCCATGTGTTCTCTTTCAGTATGGTTACATGGCCTTAGTATTCCAACTACAACAGTATTTCAAATACTAAATACGAACATACGAATGTGCCAGAAGAAACAGATCACATGGTCTATCTAAGTCTGTTCGAGCGTGCAACTAGCACCCCTAGTTTGCAGCTGCCCCACCCCCTCCCCTTTGTCACCCCACTGCCACCCCACCTCCCCCACTCTCACTCTCACCTGTTCTCTGTCCCATGCCCTTTAAAGCTGTTCACAGATTTACATGATACCACCCATTCTTGTAGTGTGTTCCATTTTGCTACCACCCTCTCCGTGAAATAGTGTCTCCTCATTTCCCTCCTAAATCATCCCCCCTCTATTCTTAGCCTGTGCCCCTGGTGTCCCTCCCCATCCTTAGCTTAAAAACCACGTATGCCCCATCCTTATTGATTCCCCTCAGATACTTGAATGTCTCTATCTTGCCCCCCCCGTCCCTTCTATCCTCCAGGGTGTACATAGTCAGGTCTCCCAGCCTGCTCTCATAGTCTCTCCCCTCCATTCCACATATCATCTTCGTTGCCCTCTGCACCCCTTCCAGTAGCCTGATATCATGCTTCAGGTATGGCCTCCAAACTGCACACAATACTCCAGTGCGGCCTTACTAGCAACCTGTAGAGGGGCAAGATCATCTCTCTTCACCTGGACGAAAACCCCTTCGCTATGCACCCCAGCATTTTGTTCGCATTTGCAGCCGCTCTCCTGAACTGGGCAGTGTTGTTCATGGTCCCTATTACCATTACCGCTAGGTCCTTCTCCTCCTCAGTGATCCCCAACTTAACCCCCCCCAGCCAGTATTCTCTCCTTGGGTTGTTCACTCTGAAGTGCATAACCTTACACTTGTTTGCATTGAACCCCAGCTGCCACCTCTCTGACTACTCCACTAACTTGCTTAGATCCCCATTCAGCTGCTTCCATCCCTCCCCTCCATCCACCACTGCTCCCATTTTGGTGTCGTCTGAGAACAGATTTACCTTGCTCACCACCCCATGTGCAATGTCTGATATGAAGAGCCCAAATAATACTGGTCTCAGCACAGAGCTCTGTGGCATCCTGCTCATCACCGGCTTCGGAGTTGAGAGCTTCCCTCCCACCACCACCACCTGTTGCAGCCTCCCACTCAGCCAGCTTGTAATTCAGTTTGTCATTTTTGCCCCTACCCCTACACCAGTTAGCTTCCCCCAAGCCGCCCATGAGGCACTGAATCAAAGGCCTTGCTGTAGTCCAAGTAAAGAACATCCACCGCATGACCCTTATCCAGCTCACCTGTCACCCAGTCATAATATTGTATCAGGTTGGTTTGACAAGACTTCCCCTAAAACAAACCCATGCTGCCTCACATCTTGAAGGGCGTTGTCCTCCAGGTACGACACCACTTTTTCCTTTAGTATTGTTTCCTTGAGTTTACACACTATGGAAGTGAGACTGACAGGACAATAATTACCCAGTTCATCCCTTGGTTCCCTCTTGTGTAATGGCACTACATGTGAAATCCTTCAGTCCAGTGACACACATCCTAACTCCAGTGAGGTGCTCTACAGATCCGCCAGCAGCTCTGCCAATACCTCCACCATCTCCCTCAGCACCCTGGATTCCATCTGCCCCTTGTGCCTTGTCTACCTTCAGTGCCCTCAGTCCCTCTAGGACTCTACCTCCCTCAATTCTTCCATCTGTCGCCTTCTTTCACCCCATTCCCACCCTCCCAGCCCATGGTGGTAGCGGTCCCCCCTTTTCTTCCGTGAACTCTGAGTGAAAGTATTCATTCAGTGCTTCCGCCTGTTCCTCCCCTTTTCCGTCCACTCTCCACCCTTTTTTATCCTCACTGTTGTCTCCTTGCACTTCCTTTTCTCCCTGATCTATCTGTAAAAGTCTTTCTCCTCTCTGTTAATTCCCTACACTAATCTCAGCTCCCTCTGCGCCTTGGCTTCTCTCACATTTCTGGTCATCTCCCTGGACCATCTTGAATACTTCTCCCTGTCCCCTTTCTTCCCCATCCTCCTATACCTCTGGTGTGCCTCTCGTTTTGCCCTCACCACCTCCACTACCTCGCTGTTCAACCAGCATGGTTTCCTTGCTCTGCCCCTCTTACTCTGTGTCTTGGTGCAGGCTTTTGTTGCCTCTCTAATCCCCCATTTAATGATATCCCATTTCTACTCCGCATCCATCTCCTGCCTTATGCCCTCTAGTTTCCCTTTCAGTACTTCCTGCATCCTCCCAAAGTCCACCCCCCTGAAGTTTACCACCCAGGTTACTGATTTCTCTGGCTCCACTCACATTGTGATATTAAACCATACCTTTTTGGCTAGTGGGTCCTCCACCCTTATTTCCTTTACTGCCTTCTCATTCAACAATATCAGATCTAAAGTGTTCTTTAGCCTAGTAGGTACACTGAGGAACTGTGTCAGGAGACCCTCTTGGTTCGCATCCAGGAGCACTTGCTCCCTAGCACTGGAGGTGACCGGAATGCTCCAGTCAACCCCCAGCAAGTTAAAATCCCCCATTATGACAACCTTCCCTTTTCTACATACTTTTCTGATTTGTCCCGCTAATTCCCTGTCAAGCTCCTCAGACCGGGATGGCAGCCTGTATATCACCCCAAACCTCAGTTTCCTATTCCTTGAGTCTAGGAGCTTCAGCCAGATTGCCTCTGTTCTCCTTTCTTACCCCTCATCCCTTGTGCATTTGATCCCGTCCCCCACATAGACTGCCACCCCATCCCTTCCCCTCCTTACGGTCCTTCCTGTATAATTTGTACCCTGGGATTGCTAGATCCCTGTGACGGTGCTCGGTTGCCCACGTTTCCATGACAGCTGCAATATCCACCCTCCACACTGCCAAACGTGCCTGTGGCTCAGCTGATTTGTTGCCTAAGATTCTCACATTCAGCGATACCACCCTCCATCCTGTCCCCTTCTCTTCATCACTCTCCACCTCCACCCTTCTACCCCCCTCTTTTCGGCGGCTCCGAGCCCTTCCCTACTAGCCTGGGGGGTAGGCTGTGACCCCACTCTAATGAATCCCTGCCTACCTGCTGTCCACTTGCCACCCCTACATCTAGTTTAAATCCACCTTTGCCACAATATACCTCCCCAGTCTTTGCTTTGATACCTCCTTCCCCTCCCTGCTCAGGTGCAGCCTATCCTTTGCAAACGCATTGTTATTATCCCAGGTACTGCCCCAGCCACCTACAACTCCATACCCCTTAGTTCAACACCATTCTACCATAGAAATATAGACTTGGACAGCAGATAAGGACCACTTGGCCCACCCATCTGCCCATTTCCCTATCTACTGGTTAAGCTGCAGATTCTAGTTAACCAACAGCCTACTTCCTGCAACCCCCAACTATAATTGCCTTGTGTCTGTCCCATGCATGTTTGAATTCCCCCACTGTTTTAGACCCAACGACCTCCTCAGGAAGGCTGTTCCATGTATCCACCACTCTCTCCGTGAAAAACAAAGTCCTCGCATTACCCCTGAGCCGTCCCCCCTCTATCTTTAAATTGTGCCCCCTTGTTCTTACACATCTCTTTTTCTGAAAGATGCTACCCTCCTGGACTTTGTTGATTCCCTTGAGATACTTGAACGTTTCTATCATGTCCCCCCTGTCCCTCCTTTCATCAAGAGTATACATATTAAGCTCTCTCAGTGTATCTTCATATGGCTTCTGCTGCAGACCCTGCACCATTTTAGTTGCCCTCCTCTGGACTGCTTCCATATTGTCTATGTCCTTGCGTAGATGAGGTCTCCAAAACTGCATGCAGTACTCCAGATGGGGTCTCACCAACTGTCTGTACAGAGGGATAACAACTTCCCTTTTTCTACTTGTGATGCCCCTTCCTATGCATCCCAGTATCCCCCTGGCTCTCCTTACCGACTTTTCACATTGCTTACCCACCTTTAGGTCATCTGATATGACTACCCCAGGTCCCTTTCCATTTTTGTTGTTGTTAGTACCTCCCCTGCTATTGTGTACTCTTCTCCTGGGTTTTTGTTTCCCAGGTGCATTACTTTGCACTTCTTTGTATTGAATCTAAGTTGCCACATGTCTGACCATTCCTCCAACTTGCCAAGTCCTTCTCATCTTTTCTACCCCCTTGTGTATCAACTCTGTTACAGATCTTGTGCCATCTGCAAAGAGGCATACCTTTCCTCCAGACCCTCTACAATGTCACCTATAAAGATGTTAAAGAGGACTGGACTCAGTACTGAGCCCTGAGGTACTCCACTAGTAACCCCCCTTTCTTCAGAATGTGTTCCATTCACTATTACCTTCTGTGTCCTGTTGTGCAGCCAGTTTGCTACCCAGGCTACCACCCTGGGACCCACTCCCAGGCTGGCTAACTTGATTATTAATCTTTTGTTGGGACTGTGTCAAATGCCTTGCTAAAATCTAGGTAGGCCATATCCACAGCCCCTCCCTGGTCTATTACTTTGGTCACCCAGTCGAAGAAATCAATTAGATTTATCTGACATGACCTTCCTGCTGTAAATCCATGCTGCTTTGGGTCCTGTGCCCCGCTGGCCTCTAGGTACTCAACAATTCTTTCTTTCGGAAGTGATTCCATCATTTTCCCTACCACTAAGGTCAAACTTACAGGTCTGTAGTTTCCCGCTTCTGCCTTGCTCCCACTTTTGTGAAGGGGAATCACATCTGCCCTCCTCCAGTCCTCAGGTACCATCCCATCCTGCCATGATCTGTTAAAAAGCGTGGTTAGTGGTGTCACTAGGTCCTCCCTTAGTTCTTTTAGTATTCTGGGGTGAATCCCGTCAGGCCCTATTGCTTTGTCTACCTTGAGTTTTAGGAGTTCTTTCAGGACTCTTTCTTCTGTGAATGGGCTAGTGTCAACCCCCCTACCCAGAGTGCTTCTATTGTCTGGTTTAGGTAACTCCTCCTCATCTTCTTTTGTGAATACTGAGCAAAAGTATTCATTCAGAATCTCTGCCTTTTCACTGTCCCCCTCTGCCCACCTCCCCTCTACTTTATTAAGCTTCACTATCCCTCCCTTAACCTTTCTATGCTCCCTAATGTACCTATAAAAGATTTTATCCCCCTTCTTAACTGGGTAGGCTATTTTTTCTTTGGTTTGGGCCTTTGCTAGTCTGACTGCCTTCCCCACTTCTTTCTGCTTTAATTGATACAGTTCCCTGTCACGCTCCTTCTGTGATTCCTTATACTTTATGAATGCAGCCTTTTTCTCCTTAACTTTCCCTGCCACCTCGTTTGAAAACCATAGTGGTTTTTTACTCCGCTTTGTTTTCTTTATTTGCTTCACACAAAGGCTTGTTGCCTGTATGATGGCAGTTTTGATTTTTCTCCATTGTTCTTTCACCCCTCCTTTTTGGTCATTTGCTAGTGCATTTTTCAGGTATTCACCCATTTTGCCAAAGTCAACTCTTCTAAAGTCCAGTATCCTTGTTTTTGTATGGCTTATCTCCGTGGTTGTGCTCATTGTGAAGCACACTGTGCAGTGGTCGCTTGTTCCCAGATGTCTACTGACTTCTAAATTTGTGATCCTCTCTCCATTTGAGAGTACCAGGTCTAATATTGCTCCCTCTCAAGTGGGTTCCAACACAAGCTGTCTAAGACCTGCCCCCTACAGGGCATCGAGAATGACCCTGCTCTTGGTCATGGCTGCAGTACCTGTTATCCAGTTAACATCTGGCATATTCAGGTCCCCCATCAACAGTATCTCCCCTTTTCCAGCCATTTTGAGAATGTTCTCTACCAATCATGTGTTCAACTCCCCAGTCCTCTCCCTTCTCACTGTAGCTTGTGCAGGGTACTGGGAGCACCTCCGAGATGGCCACAAACTCCCCAGTCGCCTTGCACAACCTTCCTACTTCCTCAAACCTCTCCCTTGTTACCTCCATGGTTTCCCCCACTACGTCATTTGTCCCCACATGTACCACAATGTGCAGTTTCCTCCTACCCCTCCTTGTGCACCTTAGGATTGCCTGTCCTGCCTTGTCTGCCTTTAATCCTGGTATGGACTCCATCCATATCTGACTGTGCTTCTCCCCCTTGCTGCCCCATCTGATCCCCTTGAGTATGGAGTCCCCCACACCAGTACACCCCCTCCTCTTTCCTTGTGCCCATCACCACCCCCACCCAGGTTATCATTCCAGGGCTACCAGGTGGCGCTTTTACTATTTGCTCCAGCGTCTTCCCCCCTGCCCCTCTCAGTTGAGACCCTTCCCCATCTCCTGTTTGACTGCCAGCCTCCCCCTCTCTCCTCACCTGTCTGAGTATTATCCCTCCCACTGCCACTAGTAATGCCCCTCACTCCATCCTCTTCATGAGTACTATCCCTTGTGCAGTCTCCTCCTGTGTCCTTTTTCCCATGTGTCGCTAGTACAGCAAACATTTTCCCTACCCTCTTTGCATTACAATGTGTTTTCTCCTCCCTCCTGCCAACTGCTGTTCCTCTTTTGCTAGGCCCTAGTAGAGTCCATCCTTCATCGTCTGGCTTCCTGTCTGGTTTGCCCTTCCCCCTGACCCCTCTCTTGACCCCACTGTTCCTTCTCTGTGGTGCCCCTCCGATACTCTCAAATGTCAGCTCTTCTACCAACGCAATCCTCCCCTCATCCCTCAACTTTCCCAGCTCCCTACCAAGCCACTGAACCTTTTCTTTGAGCCTCCTTAGCTTGTGACATATTGACAATAAGGTTTTTCAGAAAAAGCAGTAGATGCCTTAATGGCCTCCTGGAAGGTTTTTACCTTGGTAGCATATGACTGAGTGTGGCATGTGTTTTCAGAATGGACCAGACCTAGGGGGACTAGACTTACTAAGGCTACTGTCCCAAAGATCATAAGTTTTCTGCAAGCAGGAGTGGACAAAGGACTAGCCTTAAGCAACTCTGGAGGCAAAGCGTTTGCTCACAGGGTCTGATGGTTGGTACTTACTTGAGGACCAACATGCATGTTATTTATTTCCTCAGGAGGTCAGTCAGGCCCACTCATCTTTTCCATTTCCATTTCTGAAATGGAACTTAAACTTGGTGTTGCATGGTCCTGCGTAAACCACTATTTGAATCTCTTTTATTCGTGCCCCTTGATATTCTGTCTTTTAAGGTGTGCTTCCTGATTGCGATTTGCTTGGTCAGGAGAATTGGAGCACTCCAGACTCTTTCACATTGGAAACTTATTTTATAATGCACAAGGACAAGGTGATCCTGGTAACAGTGCCTTCATTTATTCTTAAGATTCCCACATCCTTTCATATGAACCAGGAACTGTGTCATCCACCCTTTTGCCCAAACCTGCGAATCCAAGGGAGAAGAAGTTCCATAAATTGAATTTATACAGGGCAGTCAAGATATGCTTAAAGAGAACTGAAGAAGTCAGAAAGTTAGAAGGTCTATTTGTGCCGTTTGGAGCAGAAAAAAAGTGTCAGAAGCCATCTAAGGCCACCTTAGCTGGGTGGGTCAGATCCTGCACCTTGAAAGGCTAAGTGTCAGAATAGAAGGTGGCACCTGCTCTTATCACAGCACACTCCACCAGAGCATTCACAGTATCCTGTCAGAAAGACCAGAGGCATCCATATCAGAACTGTGCAAAGTGACTATGTGGTCCTCCATTTATACCCTCACAAAACACTAAAGGCGTGATGTTCAGAGTTCTGTCATTGTGGCCTTTGAGTGTAGAGACTTAAAATTGGTGGTTAACAGATGAATCCAGTAGCTTCCCATAAGGGTCATAGATAGGACAATATTCTCACCTGCCCTGTTCCAGATCTGTACGACAAAGGGTGAGGTAGTACAGCTGGGGGATTTCAATATCCTGTATGTTGACTGGGGCATCCCAGCATCTGCTTCATCCAGGAGCTGGGACATCCTGGGTTTCCTACAGAGGTCAGGCCTCAGACAGCTGGTGAGTGATCCCACCAGGGACAGGGCAATTCTGAACCTAGTACTGTCCAGTGGGGACAGAATCAGAGACGTCCAGGTGTAAGGTCAGCTGAGATCCAGCGACCATCACATAGTGTGGTTTAACATGGAGACAGAGATGCAGTCAAGCCACACTAAGGCAAGGGTCTTAGACTTTATGGAGGTGGATTTTGATAAAATGGGAAGGGTATCAAGGAGGCCCTGGTGAGGAGGGAGATACGGGGGGGGGTGAGGAGCAGTGGGAACACCTGAAGGGAGCCATAGAGGAGGTGGCAAATCAATTCATTAGGATGGAAAGCAAAGGCAAGAAAAGGAGGAAAACCACTATGGTTCTCAAGAGAAATGGCAGACAAGGTAAGGGCCAAAAGGAAGAGTTTCAGGAAATATAAAGAGACTCAAAGGGAGGAAGACAGGGATGTGTACCTAAAGAATCTAAAGGAAGCAGGGAAGTCAGTTAGGAGCACAAAGACATGGACTGAGGAAAGACTAGCACAGACAGTGAGGAAAGGAGAGAAGACTTTCTTTAGGTACATCAGTGAAAGAAGGAAAACCGGGGGGAGGATTATAAGGCTCAAAGAGGATACAGTGAAAGGAGGGAGACCTGGAGAAGGCAGAAATACTGAACAAATACTTCTGTTCAGTATTCACTGAAGAGGGAGAGGATCAGGGATCACAGCTGAATAACAAACATGAAGGGGAGGGGAGGAGGATACATCTCCATTAACAGAGGTGAGAGTCCTGGAGGAGCTCGCAAAACTAAAGGTGGACAAAGCTATGGGGCCAGATGGCATGCACCTGAGGATACTAAAACAGCTGCGAAGGGAGCTAGCAGCACCTTTGGTGGCCATGTTCACTGACTCAGTCAACACGGGAGTGGTTCCAGAAGACTGGAAGAGGGCACATGTAGTCCCTCTTAACAAAAGTGGTAGTAGGGAGGAAGCAGGGAATATAGGCCAGTGAGCTTCACCTCAGTAGTAGGTAAGATCATGGAGGCACTGCTTAAAGAAAGAATAGTGGCATACTTACAAGCCATCAATCCCCAGGATCCAAGACAGCATGGATTCACTGCAGGAAGATTGTGTCAGATGAATCTGATAGATTTCTTTGATTGGGTGACAAAGGAGATAAATCAGGGGTGGGGCAGTGGACATCGCTTACCTCGATTTCAGCAAGGCCTTTGGCACTGTCTCACATAGAAGACAGGTTAACAAGATGGGTAGTCTCAGCATGGGGCAAAAGGTTATAAACAAGGGTGAGAAACTCACTTACAGACAGGAGGCAGAGGGTAGTGGTAAATTGGATACAATCTGGGGAGAGGGTAGTGACCAGCGGAGTACATCAGAGATCAGTCCTGTGGCCAGTCTTCTTCAATGCCTTCATTAGTGACATTGTTAAAGGGCTGGAGGGGAAGATCTGCCTGTTTGCAGATGACACCAAGATCTGCAACAGGGTGGATAAACCAGACAGGGTGGAGACAATGAGGAGGGACCTGGGGAAGCTAGAAAAATGGTTGGAGGTGTGGCAACTAAGGTTCAATTCAAAGAAGTGCAAAATAATGCACCTGGGAAGAGCTACAGGATGGGGAGGGGGGAGTTGCTGACTATCACCAAGGAAGAAAGAGACCTTGGGGTTATCCTTTCAGATGACCTAAAGGTGTCCAAACAAAGTTCAAAGATGGCGGGGAAGGTGTGATCACAAATTCTCTCACTATAACTATTACCTGAGCAACCACTCCCGTCGTCACGGGGCAAAAACCACACCACTGGGTTTTGTCTTAACGTCGCTTTATTTGATCAAACCTTACACATGCATGCGGGAGATTCTGCAAAGGAGAAAGCTCCCCGATTACAATTTACAGCAGTTTTTATACATACTTGGCGTGGCTTCACTTGATTTTTTTCTGCTTACAACAGATGCACATAACTCTATTATCAGCATTTTTCCTTATATGGAGTTGTTTTCTACCTTATTCAGTTCTTTCTTATCAGACAGCAACTGCCAGTTCTAACTAGTTTTATTCAGCTACACAGCTATATTTTTCACCTAAAGTAACCCTGCTTCAGAAAGCCTGGACATGCGCATTTATTTTAGCTACTTAGTTAAATCATGTGAGACTAAGCATTATTTCATATTCTTTTAAAAATAAAATCCCTCACACTCCCCCCTTTTGATACTCTGTATCAACTAACCACTCATTTATATTATAGTCACATCTGGCTCGTTTTGTAATGGAAACACCCCCTCCAGTTTAATGGGGTCCTTTTGTTCGGGTTGTAGCAAGGGGGCAGGTGGGTGGCGTCCTGTGACACCATTGTGTTGCACAGACATCGTAGGAGAAGTTTGATTAGGACAGTCAGTAGCCAGAGTGCCAATATGACCACTTACAAGTACTGTCACCCAATGGAGAAGAGTAGCACCCCAGTCACCAACTACGCTTGTAAGCCATGACCATGGGTCCCATATTTATGTGTAGCAAGCTTAGAAAAATGCAAGGCTGGAATTTCCTAAGAAACTATGACAGCATAGCCTGGACACCTGTACATTAATACATTTTCATAATTAAAGTTTTGATACATTTTGTAGCTACAATTTCTGAGACATCCCGTAATCAAATTTCTTGGTTACGAGATGTACCTGACATTTTGCCAAGACAGGGGAGTTATTTTCACCCTTGAAGGGGAAAACAAAGGGTGACAGAATAGTATATTTATTACAAATAACTTTTGTTTTGGGAGCCAGAAAGCATATGAGAGAAGTGACTAGCTTGCTACAAATGTCAAAGTAACCTTGTACCAGCAACTAAATGAGGTATCTCATTATTTCTTATCAGTTTTCTGTTAAACATATTTTTTTAACACGAGAGAATTATATGATGAGAAACTTTTAACAGTCAAGGCTAAACACAGCTGTGTGCATATCTCGGCCACAGCCTCATCTTATGCTTTCAGCTATTTTCTTCATTGTATAGAATCTTACAATTAACCCTTTTAAAGTCTTACACACACATATATTAAGTGACATGGTGGTATTTAGCCACTTGCAGCCTTTTGCTACTAGATATACTAATTTACATGTTGGCATCATTTAGTCATTTACTAACCATTTTACCTTTTACTAGCTCTTTAGCAATCTACACTAGCCATTTTACACCTTTCTATTTCCTCAATCTTTTGGTTAGCTAACTACATATTGTTGATAAAAGTTTGGTCACTGATTACTAAAACCTTGGCCACTGACCACTGTTAATAATTTCTACCCTGAAAGATATTAGTTATTGACTGAAGGTTAAAAAACCCCAAAAACTAAACATTTCTACTTTTAGACTGTTAGACTAGGTGAATAGGTATATGATTTAAAACTGGTTGCCAGCATACAGATAGTCATGGCATTTATAAAAGTTGGTTGCAGACGGAACACAAATTGTGAGTTTGTAAAACATAATACAGAATTGAGGGATGTCAACACCACAATTGAAATATGTGAAAAAATGCTAACATGTGACACCACATATAACACAATATAACATAACAATTTTGTTGATGAAAAAGAGTTCATGGAATCCACTTTGAGAGTGAATAAGGTAGATGCTACCTTGTGTTGAGGTGTGGCACACCCTTGGAGCTTGATTGAAGAATCTGTTGATAATGTCTCTTGACAGATAAGTCCTTATAAAACATAATAGTCCATGAAATTAACAGTTCATAAGTTTATATAAGTAACCACAGGTTGGTGTAGTTACAGTACAGGTGAAATGTAATTTGCAGAATGGTGGTAACCCCACAAGGCATATGGGGCAATGCAGACAGTAATTTAAAAACAAAACACCAGCATAGTAGAAAAGTCAGTGTTCATTTTGCTGGCTGCTGGATGGCTGATTAGCAGACACACTGGCCAGGGGTGCATTGAGTCCTTTTAATGGAGTAGCCACACACACACACTGGCATGGCATTTGTGTTGTGGTAGTTGATTACATCTCGGCTTAAAGATTAACAGTCCATAAAAAGGTAACAATTGACAATAAACCATTAAGAACACAGTCCATAACAGAGCAATAGGGTTGTAGAAAGTACCAGCCATGTTTGGAACAAGCAGCAGCAAAGAAAATGGATGTATTGCTTGAAGGTCAATTGAAGAAGAATCTTCTTGCCGAAGTTAGGGGATTGCCCCTAACCCAGACTTAACTTTATAGTAAGCAGAAACAATAAGCTTGATTGCAGAGTCTGAACTGACTGGACCTTCTTCAGTTGATTTAAAGTTCTACAAATAGGTGTAATTTTGCTGAAAACATTACACTTGCAGAGGTAATAATAACTGGATTCATGCAATAGTCCTTATGAGGAACCAATCAGGCACAAAGATGGTGATAACATCAAAACTGTGACAGTTGTTTCTCTTTTTTTAAGGAAAAAGATGAAGGTCTTGGCAACTTAGATGAAAGTATTACTGCTATTGAACGTGGAGATCTTATGTGTGCTACACCGTGGAAACCTGCAAACTTGCAAAGTGTGTTAGACACTGAATTAAAAAACACATAAATAACAATCTTGTAAACCATTGGCTTTTTGTTTTGTAAAGAGTGGTGTGACAGAGCCTAAATTCTGGCAATTGGAAAGAGAAAAATAAAAAATGGGACATCAACCGCACACCTGGGGGTGCAGGCCGAGGTTCAATTATACCATTTGACCATCTGTAAATCATGACAATGTTATGATTACACCCTGCTTTCAAATCACAGAAGCAATTATGACAGTGATGAACATTATTTCCCTGTCTGTTGCAAGCAGGCCTGACTGAGACCTGAGTTATAAAATCTTGTAATGTTACAATAACACGCTTCAAACATATAGTTCATAGCAATATGTCTGTTACACAATGCAAATTAGTGGGACAAATACATATGTTGTTGGCTATGCTAATTTAATAACAGTGCCTATTGCACCTGTGACAAGTGAAAAGGTCTACCTTCTTTACCCTGTATAGTGAAATACTCCAAAGTACTGAGTGGGGTAAGGCTTGAAGCATAGGTTTGGAGTACAATCTAAATTCTGCATATTATAATTGTTAAAATTTAAAATGACAAAACCTGCATAGAGTGCACTTATTCTTCAGGGGTACCTGTGAGTAATAAGACAAATGGAGCATTAATTTTACTTTTGGTTTTGCTTTGGAACATATTGTAGGGTGGATCAGCAATGCTGGCCCCAGTATTTAGGTCTGGTTATGAGCATTAAAAACGTTATACATGTGGAGCACTTTTCGAATACACACATGATACAGTGTAGCAAGATGTATATCAAAACATTATAACATAAACGTGAAACATAAGCATGTTTGTAATAGAACAATTTCAGTATTGAGCATAATGCATAAAATACATTTTAAACAACACATATAGACTGTAAACTTAGCTTAGAGTCCAGAAATGTTAGAGTACTGTGAATTTACTGGTTGAAAAAAATGCATTCATTGCTGTAAGGCTATGACAAAAGTTGTTTTACATTTGTTTTAACAGGATAAGAAAGCTGAAAAGACAATCAAAAGAATGAATATGTGTGGACATACATGCACAACTTCACCCTCCAGCGTAACTGATTACTTGCTGAGGGCAGAAACCCTTGTACCAATAATAGGTGTGAGATTTAACTGTTTGCACTAGAAAAAACAGAAGGGCTTGGGCTGGGTTATGCTGTTAAAATACCTTGGGTCTTTTTTAAAACCTGTAAATAAGAAACAATTATTGGCAAATACACATTTTCTTTATTTACCCTTTGGAGAACAGTGATGTACCTTGCAACCTTTGTGGGTATTACACTGGAAGGGAGGAAGGGTAGCTACCCCTCCCTCCAAGCTCCTACTGGTGGAAGAGACAGCTGAGGTGGAAGAGACAGCCTAATACTGTAGCAATAAAAGGTTAGCTGTGGATGGTGACATGATCCACACCTACTACCTTAAATTATAACAAGATAATATTACAATTAGTTTAGTAAGTTTCATACCTTACTATAAAGATGGAACTTCTTTTTCTCTAGAAGAAAGAGAAGAAACACAGACAAACAACAAAATACTAAACCTACACAAGTTTAAAAATAAAACAAGATTATTTCCATAGGATAAAAGAAGCCAAGCGTCCCTGGGTTCCCTTATCCTAAGCATGACAAAATGTCAGCTGAGTTTATAAAAAATCCGGATTGATGGTAATACCGTACGTACGTATCTCTTAGAATGCATTTTAAAAGGAAAAAAAATGATTACACCATGATCACACATAAAAACAAAAGCCATTGTTTTTAACTGTAGATGGTAAACTCTCAAAAACAGCTGCAAGTCAGAAGAAATGAGAAGAGAAAAAAAGTTTGTTCCTTTTACTTAGAATACTAGTTTTGCAATAAAATCAAATTACATGGTTCACTCTTGGTGTGTTTCATGAAAACATACATTTTGTGTGAAAAGTTGTGCTTTAGGTATGGAATACACATCAAGTTTGAACTGGTAGTAACATAAAATGTTGAAACACAAGAAGGTCAAATAACGTGCAAAAGGTCACAGTGTGCATGCAAGGGTCATTCAAACCCAGTCATTTTTTTTTTTTAGTGTCCTTGAACACTACTGATATTAACTATCTTTAAATAATAATAAAGCATACAATAAAACTGCTGGCCAAGACAGTACACACACACAAAAAGAAATACTTAACAGAAAATAAGACTGACATTATTTGACACCAATTTGCTGAGGTAATGCCCATAGTTTCATTAGAAAATTGTACGTGTTTTAGATATATGTGCTGCCTCCCCCTGTCTTGTAACACTGACAATTTTTTTTTCTCTTTTAAACCAACAAATTTATACATATCTCCATGCCAAATCTTTCCAGAACAAAACACTTTTTAAACACATTCTAACTCCTTTAAAATGCAGTACAACACACCATCTGTAAGTGAACACATCTAGTATAACATGGTTACACCTTTTGGCGCATAGCCAAAATATGGCACCCTGCCATTTTGCAAAAAGTTTCTGGTTTTAACTAGAAGTATGATAAAGCCATTTATAGCTGTTAACACATTACATTTTCACCTAGCAGTGGCTTGGCACGTTGCTTGCAAACTACAAATCTTTTTGCACATTGCGATATATGACGTCATAACTCTTCACCATCAACACTACCTGCTCCAACCAACAACTACAAACAAAAGTTCTTCACTGACCCTATCTAGGCAGCACAAATGTTCCATTAAAAATAAAA
Source organism: Neoceratodus forsteri (assembly GCA_016271365.2). Taxonomy (NCBI): domain Eukaryota; kingdom Metazoa; phylum Chordata; order Ceratodontiformes; family Ceratodontidae; genus Neoceratodus; species Neoceratodus forsteri. Next base: position 431,334,780 of record CM057452.1, read on the forward strand.
CCAATTAAAACAGTCAGCTATGAGGCAAAGAAGCTTCTTCTCTTTTTTTTTTACTGTAACATGTTGTGCACGAAAACAGTCAATCCTATCTCGCAACCTTGACAACAGAACATAATTACAGAACACAGATATAAGCTAGAAAATATATGCACGAAAAGACGGAGCATTACCTTGTTTAGTATATGTATTACAGAAATAAAACAGACAGACATAAAACAACTTTAAATAAAAATTCAGACTTACCTGGTGCCAAGGTATTTTTCTTCTTCTTTTCCGATACACTAGTCTGAGTAAGAAAACTGACTGCAGGACCTTCATGATAATTTCCAAACACTGCAGCTATTAACCCTTTCAAAGGTTTTAACCCTTTCAAAGGTTTTCTTTTGGCCATTTTAGTAACCTGCCAAACCAAGTCTTTTTCCAGAGCTCTGGTTTGCAGTTTCAAAACAAAAAAAATCTCTAACAGTACTAGGTTGAGATCCATCTGGTAGAGGTCCCAGTACTTGGGTTTGGGATCAAATGTTTCAGCCTCTATAAGAGGCAAGGGAACTAAATTGATACAGAAAACTTGAAACTACACAGATAGGCAACATGGGGGGTTTTCAAATCATCCCATCTGTAGTCACCTACTTGAGTACATCCACAATAGTTTATTTTTCTTTCTCTAGATGTTGCTTATCTAGCGTTACTTAATCAGCCGCTGCTTTTCTCCTAAAAGCAGCCTGAACTGTGAAAGCCATCATTGGCTCTAACAGTATATACTTGCAGCAAGCACAAATTACAAGGGCAAAGGCAGTGCAGTTGCCCTTGTAATTTATTTAATAAACTATCAAACATACATTTTGCGGTCCAGATAATACTAACTCTGGACCCAGCTATTTTTGTTCCCTTGTTTCCCATATTATCTAGGCCTGTCCTTTATAGTGCACACTGCTCCAAGGTATTCTTGTACTTACAGTGATGATGAGTGTCACCGGCCCCTAGGCGCCACGTCCTGATGGGGTTCCAGAAAAATGTCCTTCTTTTTGTCCAAGGGAAACAACCCGATCACGAGGTGACACGGACCGAAGAACTCATCCTGCCGACTACGCCAAAACTGTGATCGCAAATTCTCTCACTATAAGTATTACCTGAGCAACCACTCCCATCATCACGGGGCAAAAACCACACCACTGGGTTTTGTCTTAACGTCGCTTTATTTGATCAAACCTTACACATGCATGCGAGAGATTCTGCAAAGGAGAAAGCTCCCCGATTACAATTTACAGCAGTTTTTATACATACTTGGCGTGGCTTCACTTGATTTTTTTCTGCTTACAACAGATGCACATAACTCTATAATCAGCATTTTTCCTTATATGGAGTTGTTTTCTACCTTATTCAGTTCTTTCTTATCAGACAGCAACTGCCAGTTCTAACTAGTTTTATTCAGCTACACAGCTATATTTTTCACCTAAAGTAACCCTGCTTCAGAAAGCCTGGACATGCGCATTTATTTTAGCTACTTAGTTAAATCATGTGAGACTAAGCATTATTTCATATTCTTTTAAAAATAAAATCCCTCACAAAGGTCAGTGGCATGCTGGGGTGCATAGACAGAGGCATCACAAGTAGAAGACAGGAGGTGGTAATGCCACTGTACAAAACACTGGTTATGCCTCACCTTGAGTACTGTGTGTGGTTCTGGAGGCCACATCTTCGTAAGGACATCAACAGGGTGGAGGAAGTTCAGAGAAGAGCGACAAAGATGGTGCAGGGTTGCACCAGAAAACATATGAGGAGAGACTAAAGAACCTCAACATGTACTCACTGGAGGAGAGAAGGGATAGGGATGACATGATAGAAATGTTCAAGTACCTCAAGGGTATAAACAAGGTGCAGGAAGAGGTATCTTCCAGTATAGGAATGGTACAAGAACAAGGGGGATGATATGAAATTCGAAGGGGGAAGTTTGAGGGGAAATGTGAGGGAAGCTTTTCTTCACAGAGTGGGTGGTGGATGCATGGAATAGCCTGCCACAGGAGATGGTGCGAGTGAGGACAGTGGAAAGATTTAAACATGCCTGGGACAGGCATAGGGGAACCTTAGAGGTGGGAAAGAGGCCAATGACCAGGTAGGATCAGTAGTTACACAAGTTTCGGGTTATGGGCAGACTAGATAGGCCTAGCGGTTCTTATCTGCCAACAATTTCTATGTTTCTATTGTTAGAACCCATAGGTACTAAATACCTTCCCATTGACGATGTGGAGCAATATTGAACGGAAAAATTCCATCCATACTTACCATAATGTACTTTTCTGTTAGTTCCAACATTATCAATGGGGCTTCTCCCTGTAGCCATCACTTGTTTGGAGAATACTGTTCAAGATATGTATATATATATATATATATATATATATATATATACACTTTGTACTTCAATGACTTTGCAACCATTCAATGGATTTGCATGAAATGTGGTGTGCACGGTCCCATGGGGTTAGATCATTTGACATGCCAAGTTTCGTTTCGATCAGGTGTGCAGTTTTGCACAGCCCATAGGGAAAAAAGTGTAAAAGTCACTTATTTTGTCCATTTTTGCTGATTTTTCCTCATTGCACTATGGCCACACCATTTGGAATTTTGTTCTGAAATTTCAGGGTAGAAAGAGCGTGCCCCAAAGAACAAGCCAGCATTGGTTTTGGTGAAAAAATATCAATGCGTTCCAAAGTTATTCAGTTTAGAAATTTTGAGTTCTGAGCATGCTCAGTTCAGTCTTTTGGATAACTGCATGGTACAAAAAGGGATTTAGGGCTCACAAGCAGGGATTTTAACAGCTCATGAACAGGGATTCATTAAATCCCTGTTCGTATGAAAAAAATTCCTGTTCATGAGCCACCATCTTGTTTTCAATTTTCTTCAAAAACAAAGCCTTGTAATTTTCCCCAGGGGTGTGTTCTGTACACATTGAAGTATAGGTGTTGTTCAGGGTGACACCCTCTACAAACCCATGGCTTTGGTTCCATTTACTTTAGTCAAAAAATGGCTGTTTTTACATTTGAAAATCCTTGTTCATGACTAGCTTCTGATCCCTATTTGTGAGGTGTCAAATCCCTATTTGTATGGGGATGACCAGATGACCCTATCTCCCGAACAGGGATTGGCTCATGAACAGGGATTCTGACACCTTACAAATAGGGATTCGGCTCATGAACAGGGATTTTGACAGCTCATGAACAAGGATTCTAAAAAGGAATCCCTGTTCATAAGCTGTCAGAATCCCTGTTCGTAAGCTGTCAAAATCCTTGTTCACGAGAAATCCTTGTTTGTGAGGTGTCAAAATCTCTGTTCATGAGGGGACTACCAGATGGCCCTAAAAATCTCTGTTCATGAGCTGTCAAAATCCCCGTTCCATGAGCCAATCCCTGTTCGTGAGCTGTCAAAATCCTTGTTCGTGAGAGGATGACCAGATGGCCCTACCTTGCAAACAGGGATTGGCTCATGAACAGGGATTTCAACACCTCACGGACAGGGATTCAGCTAACGAACAAGGATTTTGACTGCTCATGAACAGGGTTTTTTAAAGGTTGCTGTTTCTTTGCCACTTCATGGCAAGGAAATGTTTAGGACTTTTGGCTTGAAATTTGCAGGTAAAAAGGGGATGTCCCAGAATTGTGACTTATGATGGTCTGATGTATAAATTTGCATCAGTTACATAGTTATGGCATTCCAAAGTTGAGAAATTTCCCATAGGATAACATTGTGGTGAACACGGCAACTTTCGTGCCTATATCTCGAATACGGTTCGAGACATGGTTTTTTTTGCTAAGCATGCATGCAGGTTACCAGTCCATCATTACAACTGCAGTAGAATTTTTCCCAAAGTTGCTACAATTACTGAGATATTGCACCATTTGTAGCACAAGCATAAGGGCCCTGCACTCACACATATGGATACTATTATGCAGTAATCGAACTGCTGGGCCATCCATTATGCAATACTGGGAGTGCAGGGCCCTAGGAAGATGACAGTTCATTACAATGTATGTGCACTTATGGATAGATGGGAGTGCATGGCCCGTAGGGCTCTGTGTTCCCAAAACCTGATACCATGGGAGCACAGGGCCCAAAGGGCCCAGCGCTCCCCAAACCATATAAGGTTAAGATTACATTTTCTCAAAAAGTAAGGAAATTCATTGCAAAAAAACTTCATTAATACATTAGTTATGGTTGAAGTGACAAAAGTAGGGAAATGAGCATTAGGGTTGACACCTAAGACCCCCCACCCTACCACCCACCCCACCCCACCCTTCACAGACCAACAGGTGATGGGGTGTGCCTTGGGGTTGTCAGGCCTAACTCTCACCTTATTCTCCCATACTGTACCATGTCAGCTTTCTTACACATGGACTGGTGTGAGAGATAGGGCCGATGACCCAATGCACACCCCGCCATCTGTTGGTCTTTGGAGGGTGGGGTGGTAGGGTGGGGAGGGTGTTAGAGTGTCAACCCTAACACCTCATTTCCCTACTTTTGCTGCTTCAACCCTAACTGATGCATTAACGGAGTTCTTTGCAATGAATAAAAAAAATATATATATATATATATATATATATATATTCTATGCAAAAAAATGCATTAATGCATCATTTAGGGTTAAAGCATAAAAAGTCAGGAAATGAAAAATCTTTAGGGTTGCCACTCCTCCCCCGGACCTGCCCATCATCTCAAGATTGACATCTGATGGGGTGTGTCATTGAGGTTGTGAGGCCTAAATGTCACCCCATTCCATCTGAAATTACATTCACAAACCACAGTAAATAAGAATGGGTTGACATTTAGGCCTCACAACCGTAATGACACACCCTGTCAGCCATCAATATTGGGATGATGGGTGAGTCCAGGGGGGAGGAGCAACCCTAAAGATTTTTCATTGCTTGACTTTTAATGCTTTAACCCTGAATGATGCATTAACACAGTTTTTAGCATAGAATTTCCTTACATTTTGAGAAAGAATAAAAAACTAAGAACTTGTGGAACTTGGTGAGAGCGCGGGCCCTTCAGGCCCTGAGCTCTCACTAACCTGAGGAAGGTTGTGGGAGCACGGGCTCTCCGGGCCCTGTGCTCCCACCAACTTGCAAATGTGTGTGTACCAACACCCTCCAAATTTCAATATAAAACACCAAACCGTGTCCAAGATATAACATGTTAAAGTCTGAGATTTTCAGTTGTCAGAGATGCAGAATTCTGCACCTGTTAACATTTTATGGGCACAATGACTGAAAACTACATCCATGACACTAAGGCTAGGTACCGTATCAATTTCAAGCCACCAGCACAATGCAAAACACTGTCCGCAACACATAAGTTGCGTCACACAATATCTCCACAAAAAAATTTCTCTGACATGTAAACACCATAATTCACATCTACAGGACATGCCAAGAACACCCTCCAAATTTCAATGCAAAAGACCAAACCGTGTCTGAGATATAACATGTTAAAGTTTGACATTTTCATTCATCAGAGTTGCAGAATTCTGCACCTGTTAACATTTTGCAGGCACAACAACTGAAAACTACATCCATGACACTAAGGCTAGGTAACCTATCAATTTCAAGCCACTAGCACAATGCAAAACACTGTCCGCAACACAAAAGTTGGTCACACAATATCTCTGCAAAAAAAATTTGCTCCGACAGGTAAACAACATAGTTCTCATTTACAGAACATGCCAAGAACACCCTCCAAATTTCAGGTAAAAAGACCAAACCGTGTCTGAGATATAACATGTTAAAGTTTGACATTTTCATTCGTCAGAGTTGCAGAATTCTGCACCCGTTAACATTTTATGGGCACAACTACTGAAAAGTACATCCATGACACTAAGGCTAGGTACCCTATCAATTTCAAGCCACCAGCACAATGCAAAACACTGTCTGCAACACATAAGTTGCATCATGCAATATCTCTGCAAAAAAAAATTTTCTCCGACAGCTAAACATCGTAATTCACATCTACAGGACGTGTTGAGAACACCCTCCAAATTTCAAGTAAAAAGACCAAACTATTTCTGAGATATTTAAACTTGAAGATTGGTGAAATTGTCCTAATGCATTATAAAATCTGGCCATCTTGTCCCTCCCTCGTGATAAAAGATGGCAATCAAAGAATCTCACGATCAAAGAATTTGCAGGCTCGCGATCAAGGAAATTGCAGGCTCGCGATCAAAGAATAAAAAATGCTGAAACTTGACTTTTAGACAAAATTAAATTAAACCACCATGATGCCTTGATAGAACAAAGCCCCCTGAACAAAACCCACCCTCATTTGTGTTTCTAGGCTACTCCTGGGCTGAAAAAATTGAATTTTTAAAAGGGCCATCCTGTCCCTCGCTTGCGATGCAAGATCGCAAAGAATCTCATGATCAAAGAATTTGCAGGCTCATGATCAAAGAAATTGCATGCTCACGATCAAAGAATAAAAAATGGTGAAAGGAAACGCGAGTTTTTGGAAGATTTAGATGAAATCACCACCATGACTCGATAGAACGAAGCCCACTGATCAAAACCCATCCTCATTTGTGTTTCTAGCCCACCCCTGAGCTGAGAAAATTGTATTTTTACCTCATGATGGAAGATTGTGATCAATAAATCTCACGATCAAAGTATTTGCAGGCTAGTGATTAAAGATCGTTAGCGAGCCACGATCAAAGAATTTAAAACCTTATAACTCTAGTTTTTGACCATTTTAAACCAAACCAAAGGTATGGCTCAATAGATCGAAGTCCCCTGAGTAAAACCCATGTAAGCTTTACTTCAGGAGTAACCCCAGAGCTGAGATATTTGATTTTTTACAATCAGAGTTTAAAAACAAGATGGCGGACCTCACGATCAAAGAATTCTCGGGGGCAAAGATTCTTGAACTGCGAGGCTGCAAATTCTTTGACCGCCAGGTGGGACCAGATGGTCAGAATCCCATTCTTTGTTCGCAAAACAACCATATAAATTTTGCCATTGACTTATAATGGGAACTTAAAAGTGCTATAACTTTTGAATGCCTCAATATTTTTTCATCAAATGAAAAGCGGCACGTTCGGCCAGCCAAGCTCTTTCAGATGAGCTATCTCACAGAGTGACACACCACATGTCGGCCACACATGGCCATGGACAAAAATCCCCAAACTGCCTCCAAAACTGGATAATTTTGCATTTTCAGCATTTTAGATGCGTAAAGACCTTAAAGGGCAATGTCTGCTTTTCCCTCGATTTGTGCTCAGTTTCCATGTGATATTCTACAAGCACATAATTGTAGAGTCTGTGACTGTACAATGTATCAAATAAAAGCAAAAGTAAAGCAGCTTACCAATTTTTGATTTTAACATTATTTTCATTACTGGTGTCGACTAAAACCTCCATGCCCCGGAGCTGTTCCGTGCGAAGCGTGCATCTACGGGACCATGATCCCGAACAGCACATTTAACATTGGCATGCCAAAAAACATTAAATCCACAAGAGAAGGGTAATCTAAATTGTTTGATGTGTTTGCATTTAAAAACCAAGGACTCGTTCTAGCACAAAATACTTTCAAAAGCTGGTGCCCAAATCTCATGCATGTGCAGCAGTGGCTTGGAAAAAGATCCTGCGCATGTGCGAGATAGTGCAGCGACTGCGCATGCGCGGGATTTGGGCACCAGCCTATGAAAGTATTTTGTGCTAGAACGAGTCCTCGGTTTTTAATCACAAACACATCAAACAATTTAGATTACCCTTCTCTTGTGGATTAAATGTTTTTTGGCATGCCAATGTTAAAATGTGCTGTTCAGGACCACGGTCCTGGTAGATGCGCATTCTCTGCACAGAACAGCTTCCGGGGGCATGGAGGTTTTAAGTCGGTGCGCCAGTAATGAAAATAATGTTAAAATTATGAAAATTGGTAAGCTGCTTACTTTTGCTTTTATTTGGATGCATTGTATAGTCACAGACTTACAATTATGTGCTTGTAGAATATCACATGGAAATTGAGCACAAATCGAGGGGAAAAGCAGACAGTGCCTCTTTAAGTCCGACTGAAACGAAATTTGGCAAATCAAAGTTATCAACACACAAAATTTTGACTTTAAAATAGAAGTGCCTTCATAACCCTAAATATAGTGGCGCGACTGTGCCACTATAATATATATTATATATATATATATGCGCTACTTTAATAAGTTTGCAAACGTTGAACAGATTTGCACAAAATGTTGTATGCATGGTCTCCTGGGGTAGATCTCTTGAAATGCCAAGTTGCTTATCGGTCAGATTGGAGGATTTCACACTGCGCATAGTAAAAATCTATTAAAATTCACCTTTTTTTGCAGTTTTTTTGTCATTGTGCTGCAGCCAAATGGTTTGGAATTTGGTCTAAAATTTTCAGGGTAGAAAGTGCTTGCCCCACAAAGCGTGTCTGCATTGGTTTGGTGAAAAAAAAATTTATTCAGTTCTAAAGTTATTAAATTTTAAAATTTCATGTTCTGAGTATACTCAGTTAACTCTTTTGGATAGATTCCTGGAATGAAAAATGATTTTGCTCTGACGAACAAAGCTCCTATTTCTTGAAGGGCCAATCCTTGTTCATCAGAAAAAAATCCTTTTTGTTTTTTAGTTTTGACCCAAGCAAAATGTTATAATTGTGCCCAGGGATGTCTTTTACAGACACCAAAGCATGTATCTTGCTCATTGGTGGGTGATTAGCTGTTCTGTGTGTGTTTTAGTATTTGGTATGCCTTCTGAAATTTATTTTAACATTTAATTCCTTTTTCACCACTCGCTAACTTCCTTTTTTGTCAGTCCTTTTTTGTCATGGTGAAAAAGGAAATTGACTGATGAAAAAGGATTTTCCCTTTTCACAACCAGATGGCCATGCCGCTAATCCTTTTTCACCAGTCAATTTCCTTTTTAGCCATGATGAAAAAGGATGGCAAAAAAGGAATTCTTGTTGTGAAGAAGGATTAGTGGCAAGGCCATCTGGTCAGTAAGATGGATTGACTGGTCCAGAAAAAGATAGCCATCTGGTCGTGAAAAGGATCCTTTGGTGGCCAGCGTTTATCCCTGGTGTCTAGTGGCACCCCCACCCTCAATACACATTTTTTTATGTTTTTCCCTATAAATTTTTTTTTATTATTTTTCATAACCTTGGAACCCCTTTGTGCTTTTAGGGGGGTCCACAATTGTCCTGGCTTTATCCCTGGTGTCTAGTGGTGCCCAACACCCTCTGATGTCCCTGTATGTTTTAATGGTGTTTAGAGGTATCCTGACACCCAACCATGTCTCTTATTTGCCCTGAAATTAAGAAAATCATCCCTCAATGTTTTTTTAACTTGTGAAGAAAATGAAAGTCCATCAGCGATGACACCCGCACCCTCACCCAATCTCCCACTGTGCACCCACCTCCCCACACCCTCTTCACACTCCCACACACCCTCAGTCACCTGAAGAGGTCCCAGGTTTGAGATCCGCTCTCCTGATCGAAGACATGTCTTGTTGCTGGAACCTGCGACTGCAATATGAGAAACTAAGGCAAATGTGCTTCAATGTATTTCAATGGGGATTTCAACCTTTGTGCATAACTCGGCTGCTTTTTGAAATTTTGAACCCAAATTTTCAGCATGGCCTTTTGGGAACCCCACCTCATGAACAATATGACTGTCATTACGTAACTCCTGTCGGAAAACGGATTTTGTGGTCGGTTGGCAAAATCACCTTTCTGGTAGGATTTGTGTAATGGCAGTCATATTGTTAATGGGTTGGGATCATAAGAAGGATATGTTGAAAAATTTGGGGTCAGAATTTCAAAAAATGGCTGTGTTATGGCCATTTGTTGCAATTTCATTATGCACGCTCATAACTTTGGACATTTTCAATATTTTCGCCTCATATTTTAAACATAGCCTTCTTATTACCCCACCTCATGTATGTCACTGCTGTAATTTTTCAAATTCTGGCCAAAATGTGTTTCGCACCTGTGGTGTGGAATGGCATTGCAGTTGTGCAGAATTATGTTTTGGTGGCCATTTAAACATTTTCTGTACTGGGTACATATGGTGAGGTTATAAGAAGGCTATGTTGAAAATTGGGGTCAAAATGATTAAAAATGGCACAGTTATGACTATTTGTTGCAATTTCACTATGGGAGCTCGTAGCTTTGGGAATTTTAAATATTTTGAACCCAGATTTTCAGCATAGCCCTCATATTACACCACTTCATGTATGTCACAGCTGTCATTTTTCAAATCATGGCCAAAATGTGCGTTTGCTCCTGTGATGCAGAATGGCGTTGCGCTTGCGCACAGTTACGTTTTGGCAGGGAATGAAATATTTTCTGCACTGGGTATATGAGATGGGGTGATAACATGGCTATTGTGACAGTTTGGTCACGGTTGACCTATAACTGGAAGCGCAGTGGCCTAAGGCACACCCTGATGCTTGTTGGTGCGTGGAGGGTGGGGGTGGTGTTGTGATGGTAGGGTTGGGTGGGTGAGATCTAAGGACTAAGGCACACCCTGACGCTTGTTTATGTGTGGAGAGTAGGGTGTGGTTAAAATGGTAGGGTTTGTGGGGAAGGGGTATAACAGTTGCAAACCCTAACATCCAATTTTCTGACCTGTATCACTTTGGTTGAAGACTTTTGTCTAGAACCCTAACTTTGTTTTAAATGAAGTTTTTGTTAATTTATATATATATATATATATATATATATATAGTTATACACACACACATATGAACACACACACACTGGTTTGGAGAATATTGTTCTATGTACAGTATATCTATATCTATACATATTTCGCATAAAAGATTTTGGCTACAGATTTCAGATGTTATGGATTGAGCAGTTTCCTCTCTATGCATCAGAATGGGTGAAATTACTGCTTGCATTATATGTCATTTAGGAAGGGTAGTAATCAGAACCCCCCTGGCTCTCACATTGTCTGGCCATGCTGGGTAGATCAGGTCATTTTTTGTTTTGTCCTCAATCAATTTTTCACCCCAAATCCCTCTCTCCCATCTATCACAACCGCTCTCTCCTCAACAAACAAATACAAAAATATTTACAATATATAGTTTTAAGCCACTTCTCCCACCACTGCTCCCACTCTGTATCTTACAATAATACAAATGCACATGTCTGCTGCAGCATGAGAGAGCAAAAGAGAGAGAGTGCAAAAGCTTGTAGGCAACAGTTTGAGGCAGTCTGGCTAAAGTTTTTTTATAAATCAATGGCTACAGTGGCAGGATGCATTGCGTATGTCTTTTGAAGGACTGGTTGGATATACAGTAGATAGGGAGGAGCATGTGAATTGTGTACTACTGGTGGGTAGGGGCCAGTAGATGAGTGGGGGCAAGTTTTGTGGCTGAGTATAGGCAGGGGGAGTAGAACAGGGGTCTAGGGGTGTGCTGTGTACTGTGTTCACATACTTGGGCCTTTTGGGGAAGCAGATTAGAGGGGATTGGATTGCACTGTGTGCACAGACTGGGGCAGATTAGGGGCCAACAGATGGGAGCATGCAGAGTGTCCAGCATACTGCAACAGGAAGGGGTCAGCAGACTGAATGGGAAGAGGTGGGCACATACGGTAGAATGGGTGCCAACAGATGAAGGTGTCTGCAGAAGTGTGCATACAGATGAATACTGGAGCGGTAGCGGTGTACAAACTGGACTGAGGGGTAGCAGATTGGAGTGACAGGAGTGTGCATGCTATGGCAGGATAATTATTAGCAGCTTAGAGAGGGCAGGGCTGTAAATACTGGAACAGGATGGGCACAGCAGATTGAAGGGGCTTGAGTGTGCATATTGGGCCAGGGTGGTCAGAATATGGGAAAGGCAGATGATGGAGATACTGTATGTATACCAGGGCAGGTAGAGGTTTGGAGATGGGTTTCACCTGTATGCACACCTCTGCAGACCCCTTCATCTGCTGGTACCCACTCTACCAGCACAGCGGGAGGATCTAGACAAATAAATGTTAGAAACAATTGGCGAAAAGGAGAAGGGGTTGCTGGCAGGGGACTTCAATCTGCCGGATGTAGACTGAAGCCTATTTGCTGCAGCTTCAGCTAGAAGCAGGGACATCCTGGACTCATTGCAGGGGTGTTCCTCAGGCAGCTAGTCAGTGAAACCACTTGTGATGGGGCAATACTGGACCTGCTGCTTACTAACAGGGACAGTGTTGCAGATGTCAAGGTGAGAAGCCATCTGGGGACCAGAAATCACTGTACAGTGTGATTCAACATAAGAATGGCTGCAGAATCTAACCACACATTGGCAAGAGTCCTGGACTTCAGAAGGGCTGATTTTACTAAGATGGGTGAATGCCTCAGGAATTACCTTGCAAGAGGAGATGACTGGAAGGGGGTGAAGGAAAAGTGGGCCAAACTAAAAGGGGGCATAGTGAAGGCAACAAACTTCTGTGTTAAGCAGATAAACAAAAGTAAAATAAAAAGGAGACCAATTTGGTTCTCAAAGGAGGTAGCAGAAAAGGTGAATGCTAAGACAGTCGCATTTAGAAGGTATAAGGAGGGTTTTACCATGCCGCCGCGACATTGAACATGGAGACATCCCCGACAGCAATAGCCGCAGTGCCAACTGTCAGCATTGCAGTGTCGGGGATGCCTCTGTGTTTCTATTGGGGGGACGCTCTGCCCCCAACACCCCCCAGTCTCTAGGATTTCAACTCCGAGTCGGAGTTGGACCGGGGGCATACACCCTGCAAGGCAGTCTCGGGCACTGCACAGACCATCACAGCAACGTGCGGGTTCTGCCCGATTCTTGTCGCTGTGATGGTCTTCGCGGTGGAGGAGTCGCTGTGGTGACGGTATACCTATAAGGAGACCCTAAGAGTGGAGGATAGGGAAGTGTATCAAATAAGACAGAGAGAGGCAAGCAAAGCAATAAGGAGTGCAAAGTCACAAACAAAGGAAAGAATAGTTCAGGGAGTATCAAAAGGGGACAAGACATTTTTTAGGTATATTAATGAAACAAGGAAAACAAGGCGAGGGACTGTACGGTAAAAGATGGAGGAGATGACTGTACGGGAGGGCATCAAGAAAATGCAAACATCTTAAACAAATACTTCTGCTCAATGTTCACAGTTGAAGGAGAAGGGAATGGACCACGCAAGGGTGTCAGGAACATTGCTGGAAGGGAAATGGACACTAGTCCGTTTTCTGAGGAGAGTCCAGAAGGCACTCGCTAACCTGAAGGTGGACAAGGCTATGGGGCCAGACAGGGTACATCCAAGGGTATTGAGCAAGCTCAGGGAGGTACTAGTTGCACCTCTGACAGACCTACTTAACAGATCACTGGAGACCGGCGTGGTCCCGGAGGAGTGGAGAAGGGCAGATGTAGTCCCACTTCACAAATATGGTAGCAAGGAAGAGGCAGGCAATTATAGGCCTGTAAGCCTGACATCAGTTGTTTGTAAGTTAATGGAAACACTACTAAGGAAAGGATTGTAGAATATCTTGCATCCTATGGATAGGATTATAGAATCCAAGACAGCATGGATTTGCAGAAGGAAGGTCATGCCAGACAAATCTTATAGATTTCTTTGACTGGGTAACCAGGGAGCTAGATCATGGAGAGTGGTAGACATGACCTGCTTGGACTTCAGCAAGATGTTTGATACCGTTCCACACAGGAAACCGGCAAGTAAGTTAAGGAACTTGGGGGTAAGTAATAAGGTGATAACCAGGGTAATAAACTGGTTAGTGGACAGGACACAGAGAGTAGTGGTAAATGGAGTTCACTCCAAAGAAAGAAGGATGACCAGGGGGTACCTCAGGGATCAGTGATGGGACTGGTCCTCCTCAATGTCTTTATAAGTGACATAGCAGAGGAACTGGAAGAGAAGGTCTGCCTCTTTGCAGATGAGTCCAAAATCTGCAGTAAAGTGGACACCCCTGGGGGTGGTGGTGGAGAGGATGAGCAGGGTTTTAAAAAGACTGGAGGAGTGGTCAGGGGTATGGCAGCTGGGTTTTAATGCAAAAAAGTGCTTAAATAATGCACTTGGGCCATAAAAACCCAGGAACCAAGTACAAAGTGAGAGGAGTGATACTGGCAAAGACCAAGAAGGAAAGAGACCTGGGTAATCATATTGGATGACCTTAAGATGGCGAGGCAGTGTGATAAGGCTGTTGGAAGGGTTAGTTGGATGCTGGGGTGCATAGAAAGTGGCATCACCTGCAGGAAGAGGGAGGTGGTGCTGCCACTATATAGATTGCTGGTAAGACCCCACCTTGAGTACTGTGTCCAGTTCTGGAGATCACATCTCAGCAAGGATATAGACTGAGTGGAGGCAGTCCAGAAGAGGGATACCAAAATGGTGCAGGGTTTGCATCAGAAGCCATATGAGGAGAGGCTAAAAGAGCTAAATATTTATACCCTGGAGGAGAGAAAGGAGAGAGGGGATATGATAGACAGCTTTAAATACCTCAGAGTGTAAATAAAGTACAGGAGGGGATATTTTTCAGACAAAAAAGTTGCTTTAGAACAAGGGGGCATGATACGAAGCTGGATGGGGTAAATTCAGGAGGGATGTGAGGAAGTACTTCTTCACAGAGAGGGTGATGGATACCTGGAACAGCCTTCCAGCAGAGGTAGTGAGGGTGAAAACAATGGTGGGATTCAAAAATGCCTAGGATGGACACAAGGGAATTATAGGGGTAAGTGGGGGACTGCACCATAGATCAAGTAGGGTCTGCAGCAAAAAATGAAGGTTAACAAAAATAGGCAGACTGGGTGGGCCTGGCAGCCCTTATCTGGCATCACATTCTATGTTTCTATGTTTGCATTAATCAGTAATACGGTTCCTGTACTGGAAACTGGAAGAGAGGATTCTCTGATCAAAAAAATGGGAGACAGAGCAGAAGATTGAACAGACTGGAGTCAGAAACACAGGGTGAAGCACTCAGGTTAGTGCAATAGTTTATTGTCCATTTTTTAGTGCAGTTTATGATTGTTTCAGGTATTAGTATTGATTTTGTAAAGGTTCTGATTTGAATCGACTCAATCAGAACTAGTCATATGATAGCCTTTGATGAGGGTATACCGGTACCCAGGCCCAGTTTGAACCATATGGTTCGAACTGGCCCTGGGTATCAATATATGCCAGTCAAAAGCTGTGAATCAGGATTTCAGAACAGCAGATTTTGACAAGATGAGGGAGCTGAGGGAAGCGGACAAAGTCAGGGGGATGGAGGAGAGGTGTGGAGTAATTAAAGGAGCTGTAATAGCAGCAAGTAAGTCATACCTTAGAAAGATTACCAAGAACAGCAGGTACAAGAGACCAATCTGGCTCTCAAAGAAGATCAGGGAGGCAGTGAGGGCTAAAAAATAGGCCTTCATTAGACACAATAAGAAACAGGGAGACAAGGAATGGGGTGAATACTAGTAAAGGATGGGGAGCAAGAAGGTGGTTAGGGACACAAAAGCAGATGTAGAACTGCATATTGCAGAGGGGATCAAGTGAGGACAATTCTTTAGATGCATTAGGGAAAAATACATTAGGGAAAAAAGGTAGACTAGAGAAGGAATTATTAGGCTGATGGAGATGGTAGGGTAATAAAGGAGGATGAGCAGAAGCTAGCTATTCTAAACAACTACTTTTGCTCTGTGTTCACAGTGAGAATTGCAGGCCCTTGCCTGGAAGTGACATAAAGGCAGCAGCAAGAGGGATCCCAGAAATGGGGTAGAAGATGTTTACAGGAGAATGGGTCAGAAAAGGGCTAGCAGCCCTGAAACTAGACAAGACTTCAGAGCCAGATGGGATGCACCCAAGGGTGGTCGGTGAACTGGCATCAGAACTGGAATAACCCCTGGCAGGGCTATTCAGTACATCCCTACAGTCAGGGGAGGTTCCAAAAGATTAGAGTGTAGTGAATGTAGTCCCACTTCACAAGGAAGGAGACAAAGAGCAACCAGGAAAAAACTATAAACCTGTTAGTCTTAACTTCATAGCAGGTAAATCAAAGGAGCCACTAGTCAATGAGGACCTGGTGAGTTATCTGGAGACAAATGAGCTCCGGGATAGTAAGCAGCAGGGGTTTGTGACAGGGAGGTCTTGTCAGACCAATCTGTTAGTATTCCTTGACTGGGTGGTTAGGGTAGTGAAGAGCAAACAAGCAGTGGATTTGCCCTGCTATGACTTCATCAAGGTGTCCAACTCTGTGCTGCAGAGAAGGTTGCTGAGGAAGTTAGGGGATCATCGAAAAGCAAAAGATCTAGTTATATGAGTGGGAAGCTGGTTGGGGGGAACAGCAGAGTGTGGTTATAAACGGGATCAAATCTAGGGAGAGAGAGAGAGGGAGAGGGAGGTTATGAGAGAGGGAGAGGGAGAGGGAGGTCATAAGTGGGGTACCACTGGCTTAAGTCCAGGGGCTGGTCCTTTTTAATATGTTCATCAGTGACATAGGAGAAGGAATACAAGACAAGATGTGTCTCTTCACAGATGACACTAAGCTCAGTGGTAGGACAGACAGTGAAGAAGGGGTTATGGAACTGCAGAGGGACCTGCAAAGATTAAAGAGGTGGTACAAAGTTTGGTAGTTGAAATTCAGTGCCACCAGGTGGAAGGGAATGCACATAGAAACAGAAGCTGTTGGCAGAAAAGGACCTCTTGGCCCACCTAATCTGCCCTAAAGTCCCTACCTACTGTGCTACCGAAAACCCTAATTGATCTCTGGCCCCTCCCCCCAGCCCTGTTACTAAGGTCCCTCTGTGTCTATCCCATGCATGTTTGAAACCTGTTATCATTTCAGTACCAACCACCTGTACTGGGAGGCTGTTCCAGGCATCCACCACCCTTTCCATGAAGAAATATTTCCTCACATTCCCTCTAAGTCTTCCTCTTTCCAGCTTCATACCACGCCTCTTTGTCCTTGAGCATCTCTTTCTGTGCAATATGCTACCTCCTGTACCTTATTGATACCCTTGAGGTATTTGAATGTTTTTATCATGTCTCCCCTTTCTCTCCTTTCCTCCAGTGAGAACATATTTAATTCCCTAAGTCTTTTCTTGCAGGGCTTCTGATGCAGGCCATGCACCATTTTGGTGGCCTTCTCTGTACTGCCTCCACCCTGTCTATGTCCTTCCTGAGATGTGGCCTCCAGAAATGGACACAGTACTCTAGGTGTGGCCTCACCATTGATCTACATAGGGGTAACACTACCTCCCTTTTTCTGCTGGTGATACCCCTCCATATGCACCCCAGCATCCTACTAGCCTTTCCTACTGCCTTGTCACACTGCTTTGTTACCTTCAGGTCATCAGATATGATGACCTCCAGATCCCTTTCCTGTTTTGTTGTTGTTAACTCCCCCCAATGATATGTTGCTCGTGGGTTTCTGTGCCCAATGTGCATAATTTTAAATTTTTTGGCATTGAAGCGCAGTTGCAAAACCCTTGATCAGTCTTCCAGTTTTTTTAGATCTTCCTTCATTTTCTCACCCCCCCCCCCCGGTGTGACCACTCTGTTGCAGATTTCCTTCCAGACCTTCACTAATAAAGACATTGAAGAGAACTGTTCCCAGTACTGATCCCTGTGGCACCCCACTGGTTACCTTACCTTCTTCCGAGTGAACTCCATTTATCACCACCCTCTGAGTTCTGTTACTGTTGCACGTAAGAAACAAACCACAGGATGGAATATTGGATTGGAGGGGTATGTTGGACACTACCACTAAGAAAAGAGACCAGGGAGTCATCATAAGTGATTCTCTAAAACAATGTAGCCAAGTCAACAAGGGGGCGAGATACTAACAACAACAAAAATGGAAAGGGACCTGGGGGTAGTCATATCAGATGACCTAAAGGTGGGCAAGCAATGTGAGAGGGCAGCAAGGAGGGCTGGGGGGTTACTGGGATGCATAGGGAGAGGCATCACTAGTAGAAAACAGGAAGTTATTATCGCTCTGTACAGACAGCTGGTGAGACCCCATCTGGAGTACTGTGTGCAGTTCTGGAGACCCAATCTCTGCAAAGACATAGACAGGATGGAAGCTGTCCAGAGGAGGGCAACTAAAATGGTACAGGGTCTGCAGCAGAAGACATATGAAGAGAGACTTAAGGAGCTTAATATGTATAGCCTTGAGGATAGGAGGGAGAGGGGGGACATGATAGAAACTTTAAAGTACCTCAAGGGAATCAACAAAGTCCAAGAAGGTAACATCTTTCAAAATAAGAGGTGTGCAAGAACAAGAGGGCACAATTTGAAGATGGGGGGGGCTCAGAGGTAATTTAAGGAAGTATTTTTTCACAGAGAGGGTTGTGGATGCATGGAATGGCCTTCCAGAGGAGGTTGTGGAGTCAAAATCAGTGGTGGAATTCAAGCATGCATGGGACAGTCATAAGGCAATTCTGGGGGTTGGGGGTAAGAAGAAGTAGGCTGCTGGTTAACTAGGATCTGCAGCTTATCCAGTAGGTAGGGAAATGGGCAGACTGGGTGGGCCAAGCGGTCCTTATCTGCCGTCAAATTCTATGTTTCTATGTTTCTATATTCAGCAAGGCTACCAGGATGTTGGGGTGTATCAGGATTTGGGAGGGAGTTGACATCAGGGAGAAAGGAGGTGATATTGCCTCTCTATAGATCACTGGTGAGCCTGCATCTGGAATACTGTGCCCAGTTCTGGAGCCCCCAACCAAGAAAAGACAAAGGCAGGCCATAGACGGTACAGCTTAGGGTAACCAAAATGATTCAGGGCCAGCAGGGTAGATCCTATGATGATTGGCTTAAGGCCCTAAACATGTATTCATTGGAGACCAGAAGGGAGAGGATAGAGATGATAGAAACCTTCAAGTTTCTAAAAAGAATGAACAAGGTATTGTAGATTGTGGGGAGACTATTCAGCAGAACTGATGAATCAAGAACACGGGGATATGAGTTGAAGCTAGCAGGGGGGAGACTCAGGAGGAATGTGATAAAGCTGTATTTTACAGAGGGTCGTTGAGTTACGGAACAGCTTATCAGCAGAGGAGGTGATGGATGCAAAAACCATTAATGGTTTAAAACATGGCTGGCACCAAGTAAAAGGCTTAATTGGAACACAGGGGGAAAGCAGGGCAGTTGAGGGCAATAACCCTGACTAGACATTAGGTCTGTGGTAGGATAGGGTAAAATAGGGCAGACTGAATGTACCAATATTTTTTTTCTGCTGATATTTTCTGTTTCTAAGCAAAACTCTGACCTGGATCCTAGTCCTGATAATAATGATATGGGGCTTTCTGAATCTATCCATCAGTGATGCCAGTAGGCTTTATGGCTACAGTTTCATAATTTGTATGGTTCTTTGTATGAGTATGTCTCCACCTGTTACTGGAGTCAAGTTTAATTGTTTAGCAGATGTGTTATATGTTGCCATCTTTTCAAGACGTTTCTCAACAGGCATGCCAGAGGTAAGTGAGACTTGAATTTTTGGCATGATGAAGCTGCCACCCAGGATAAGGTAGGCCTATGTATTTCTTATTTATCCAGAATATGTACTGCTTATTTTTATACAGGGCTCACCTGGGTAAAAGGACACTGATGGTTTGGTATGTTTTTGGGAACTGTAGGCAATATGTGGACTGGAGTACCTGTTGCTGTCTGGATGTTTATGTCCCTAGAGCTCTATGCTGCCTGAATATTATTGGACTGTACCATAATCCCCTAGTAAGGGTGAACATTACCGATATGTACTGCCTACCACCCCACTGATAACACTGGAGCTAACAGAAAAGTGTTGATGGGATTTCCCCTATTCAAAATATTGCCACCATAATCAGAATACTGGTGTTTTCATGGCTAGAATACTTATTCAGAATACTGAGTATTCCAAATAAGGTTGGAACATTGGTGGTCATGTAAGCACAGAGACTGCTTACAGTAGTATGCCAAATGTGATGATCAGCACCATATATCTCCAGCAGGTATGCTACAGATAAAAAACATGCACTGGCCGATGCCAACAATATTTGATTCGGAAAGTTATAGTTTGGTTGTTACATTTATTAGGCTGTGACGGTAAAACCTAAAATAAAAAATGTGAAGTCCTGCAAACAAGAGTGCTGAAGCTATGTATTGTTTGTACAGGAACCTTTTACCATATAAGTAGAGCCCTGTGAAATTCTTTTTATTTTTCATAATTTTTCTTTCAATTTTTTTCTGGAATTTCATGTTATTTCTTTCTAATTCATTGAAAATGTAGTTTTATTTCTTGTTATTACATTAACATTCATAAAATACTTCAAAATGACCTTATACACATTATAAATCACATTCCTAGGATACTACATTGTATTATGCAGCATTATGCTATGGTCTTGAAAAGTTTTGTGAATCAGACCGTTCCACTGCTGATTCCTTGCGGACCATCTCTATGGTAACAACAGAGCCTAAACAACTGCTGCAAGTATTTAGTTTTTGCAAAAAAAAAAATTAGCAATTTTTTAAACTTTTTTATGTGTTTGTTTGTATTTTATTTCTTTTCATACCTTGAAGAGAGTAGGGGGTTTGGGACCCAGCAAAGGTAGCATTGATAAATGGGCGCCTAAGGCAGTTAGGAGTGGTGAGAGGAACTGGGAGGACAAGGCAAAGTGGGCTAGCAAGGCAGGTGAAAGCATAGAGAGGATCGAGTTAGGGAGAGGAGGAGTAGGCACAATACTGGCCCTAGTGGCCAGAAATTATAACCTGCAAATAGGAATTGGGGGGACATAGAAAAAAGTAGACAGGAAGCCATGTGATATGGGCGGAGTAAGAAATTGCGAGTTGGCCTTGGGTGGGAGTAGATGCAAAGCGTCAATGAGTAAACACCCTCAGGACAAATAAGCTGCAGGGAGGGCTTTCTTTACCTCTTCAGGCTGTTCCAAACTGTTCGTTCCCATGGAGATGTTTGCTGGGGGGGAGTCCAGCTAGGATGCCTAGAGTAGCAGAGGGGAAAACAAAAGAATCAGTTAGGGGCTTATTCCAGGGCTGGAAGCTGGTCTCAGACTAGCCCCTAACTGCATCGGCTGCATGGCTGGAACAGTGGAGAAGGAGCCAAGATGGCACTCCAGCAGACTGCAGGTAAGCTGTGATTTAGTAACTAACACAGCAGGCACCCCACAGAGATAGCTCAGAGGATAAAGCACCATATTCTGGCTGGGGCTAGAGAAGATAAAAACAAAGCTCATATGTAGCCACTGGGAGACCAACCTGTGGTGTTCTGTTATCCCTGGCTGCCCTAGAACCTCATTACAACATAGTGAGCAAACCCCACTGTCAGATAAAAAGTAAATATATTTAATGGTTCTGTGTCATAATAGTGATTGCAAAACAGCGATTGATCGCTATTATGGTGAGTGTATATCACCAAAAATCAGCGCTATACACCTGCTAGCGACCTGACATCCAGAAGAACAAAAAGTGTTTTTGTGGGGGCTGTGCCCCTGAATTAAATTCTCAACTCCAGGGGGTGCATGTCGGGGAGGGGGCACAGTCTGGATTTGCAAAAAAAGTTAAGTCCCGCAGCTGCAGGCAACAGCAAAACTTCCACGTTTCTGGTCCCCAGCCCCAAACCCAGTATCTGCTGTGCCAGAGTTAGCCACCCACACCACTCCACATGGCTAGCTTGATGGAGACAGGCACACCAGTCCCCTAAAACCCCTTCCCTGCCCCTCCCTTTCCCCTCGCTATTCCTCCTTTCCAGTCACCCTTCCCTAAGCTAGCTTTTTCATAGGGTCTCTACCCTTGCATGGCTGCCCATGGGGATAGCACTGAATATGAGTTGCCTTTTTGACGGTCGCCCATATTCAGTCATTATCCTCACTGGATACCATATTTAATAGTTTAATGCACTACTAGGAGTCTGACATATATATACTTACAGCATCAGAAGCCAATCTACAGTGTCAAATAAATACTTAAAAAAAAATAGATGCAGAAGCTAGGAACCCATTCTTGGTGGCAATTCTTGCCCTGACCCCTCCTGCAACAATAATTTTGGCCACTGGGAACTCATACCCAGTGCCAAATCATAGTCTGACCCCACCCAAATGGTGGCCAGCATAAACCTTCCTGGCTGACTGCCGTTTGAATAAATTGCAAGTGCATTTCATGAAATGCATGCACACAATGGGTGGGATATTCAGACTGTGTCTGGCAGAGGTGCAAGCCTGGGAGCAGTGCAGCTGGGATGAACCAGGAAATGGTCCAGGTGATATTCAATGGTGCTGCGCCATGGCTCAGCACTGTTGAATATGGCACAGAGGGCGCACGCACTGCACATGGTGCAGTGGCACTGTGCCAGCTCAAGTGGCTGCAAGGGAGCAGGGGGCTGTGCCAGCACAAGTGTGGTTGCGCTAGGTGCAGCAACAGCGATATTCAGCTGTGGGCATGCAAATGAGGCCATAATGCATGTAAGGCAAAAATGGGGCCATTTGCATGTGGTGCACCGATCCCCAGTGACTTGCGCCTGGTGCCCTGTCAAGCTGCAGTCGTCGGGGACCGACATCCTGCTACTCCTCGGTGGGCACCGCACCAGTTCATCCTATGAGTAGAAATATTCCCTGGTGGTCCAGTGGACTGCTGTCCCTTGCCCGATCACGGGCATATGCACAAATGATCCCTGGTGGTCCAGTAGACCAATCCCCAGTGCCTGATCTGCATATGTCATACTCCTTGGTGGTCCAGTGGCACTCCTCCTCCCTGCCCACTGGAGCCCCCTGCCCTGCACCCCCAATCAGCAGCGGAGGCAGCTCCTCCCGCTGGCTGCCCGGCCGCGGCACGATTGACGACAGAGTTGCACGTCATTGTCTGACTGCAGACTGGGCATGCAGAGCTAGAGCTTGACAGTCCCAAATTGCATGGAACTGCTCATCTCACAATTTGGGACTGTGTAGTACTGTATGGTTCAGCATGCTCCATTGGCCCACGCAGGGGCCACAGGCGACAGCCCTACTATACGCCGTCACATGACAGCCAGGTGGCTTGTGGGTGGGAGTTGCCGCCTGTCGCGACTGGGGGTGCAGTGGGCAGGGACCCAGTGGGCGGTTGGGAGGGGTGCTACTGGACCACCAGGGAGTTTGACATATATACCCTAGTGGGTGAAGGGGATCGGTCCGCTGGACCACCAGGGATCATTTGTGCATATGCCCATGATCGGGCAAGGGATAGCAGTCCACTGGACCACCAGGGTTTCTTCAGCATTTGCACATGATCAGGCGGGGGGCTTGCGGACTGTGTCTTGGGTGGTTGGGTGGCCACCCATAGCAGGTAGCTGCCGTGTTGCACCTTGCAATATGGCAGCTCACCTGTGGGTGGCCAGGACTTGTTCCTGGTTTCGCCGGGTACAACTTTGCACTCCTCTGTGTGGTGAAAGGTGGGTATGTGCCAGCATATGCGCCACACATCCCTGGCTGAATATCGGGATGTGCTGCATATGCATGGGCACGCCCCTGCACTTGCACTGCATACATTACTGGGGTGCCCCAGCACATCAGGGATTGCACAGCACAACATGCCCCTTTGAATATCACGCCGGGGCGCATTGGTGGGTTGTACATGGGCAACACCTTTGAATATCCTGCACCATGTGTATTACATAAATCCCAGTTTGTAATACTGAAATATCACACAACCAGGATTTATGAAATACATGCCATTTGCATGTATTTCATAAATCAGACTTGGGATTTACTTAGACAGTGGCTGGCTGACAAGGTGATTGGAGGGTTTGAGCTGGTCCCTATTTGTGTGATGGGAATGCCACGGGATACCAGGATAACATGAATAGGGTATCCTGTTGGGGTAGCACTGTGTCTTATATACATGGAATGGGGTAGGGTGTGTATGTGTGTTTGCATGTGAGTGACACAACTGGATGCCAGAGATACTTAGAATGGGGCAGACTGGGTGTGAAGGAATACCTCTGGTTGCTAGGGATGTGTAGAATTGGGTTGAGTGGGGAAGGGGGTTGCCAGTGAATGCCAGGGATGCTTGGAATGTGGCAAATTGTAGGAGGGTAGTGGCACTGGATGCCAGGGATGCTTGGTCTGGGACAGAATGAGGGAGGAAGTGCCACTGGACACCAAGGGTTTGTTGTCCAGGGCAGGGTGAAGGATTGGGTACCACTGGACACCATGGATTTGTTGTCTGTGGAAGGTGGAGGAAGGAGATACCACTGGACAGTGGTAATCCATGAAGTGGGTGCATGAGGAAGGGCACCGTCCTATGTGCGGGGGTGGGAGCGAGCATGGCGAGCGTGGGCTCGGAGGGGGTGGAGAGGCTGTAGGGGTGGCACTGTGGTTGTCAGTCGAGCTGTGTCATGGCATCGGGATTGGGCAATGGCTAGGGTGGCTGAGGTACTGGGTTCGGGTCCGGGCGCTGGTGCGATTTTTATTGCACCCGGCCTGAACCTTTATTTTACTTTTATTTTTTCACCACTCCTGACATGCACCCCTGGAGCTGAGAATCCTTAAGTAAGGGGATGCAGGGGGCAAAGCGCCCCATGAGGGGTGGGATGTGGAAGGTGCAGCCCTTCCCCCAGAAAGTAGTAAAAATATATCCTGGCACCCTTGTGCTGATGCGCCAGGGTTGTCAGAGTGCCGGAAATGTGTTAGGCACTCTGAGTGATAACGGTGATCACCTTTAGACATTCACCATTATCCCATAGACCTCTGGACACAAGGAACTACTTGGTACAAGGGTAGAGGGAGGGTCTGGGCATCTCTGGATACCTGAGACTGCATTGTACAGGAGTAGGAAGAAGGTAGGCATACCACTGAAACACAGTAACCTAGATATTGATGGCATATAAGGACTGCTTGGCCCAGCCAGTCTGCCCATTTTCCTTACCTACAGTAACACCGCAGACCCTACTTGATCTCTGGCTTAACCCCCTCCCTTTCCCTACCTCTAAGGTTCCCTAATGCCTATCTCATGCATTCTTGAAGCTCATTACCATTTGAGTTGTACTGTACTTCCAGGACTGTTTGGCACAGGGTGGGGTAAGGTTAGGGAGTGGCACTGTGACTGGGTACTGCTTGTCATTAAAGGTATTTAAGCCAAGCCAAAGTAGGTTATATCTGTCATTAAATTTCCTTTTAAAAAAATATGAAAATTCATTGTAAAAACATGTTAAATGTTAAATGCATCAGCTAGGATTGAACCTTAATGATGCCAAATGCGACATTAGGGTAAAAAAGCTCCCCTGGTTTCGTGGATGTGTGGTGTTGTTTTTCTCTGGATACGAATGATCACATGATGCACAGTTGATGCTGCCCTAACTCCGGCATCTTCTCTTCCAGTATTGGTGTGCGGGTATTGTTCTGTGCTTGGAAAGATAGTGCTGAAGTCAGAGCATTTCCAACATGTTGTTGTACGCTCATTCATACCCTGAGCAATACCATGCTATAGATTCACTATGACTCGGGGGGGGGGGGAGCTTTCCCCCTAACATCACATTTTCTTACTTTTGTAACATTACAGTTCAGCCCTAACTAATGTATTAACATAGGTTTTTGCAATTAATTTTTAACAAGGGGTTTTGTAGTACCAATCCCCCTGACAACACATACTGTATCTATTTAAAGAAACATTTGGAGAGAAAAGTAAGTTAAGGAAGGATTTAAATAAGTATGCATTCACTTATGCAGGCTATCCATGCTTGATTAAAAGAGAGTAATCGATGATTGCTAGTGCCTCAGTAGGTGATACCCTGTTTTAGCACAGATATTTTGAGATGTGGTTTACTATTTGTTAATTGTTACTTTTTAATCTGGAACAATCACATTCAGGATGTGATAAATCCTTCTTCACTAATGTCATTTAACTCGAAGAAAGTAAGAGGAACTTGAGCTGGCTGATGACAACAAAAATTGATCTAGTGTTATAGTTATATAGATATAGAGAGAGTAGAGAGAGAGAGTTTAATTTAAAAAAAACAAAAAAAAAACAATATTAAGAGTATCGTAATGCCGGATGGGCACTAGTGAGCCACCGTCCAAGACAGCCACTTAGGAGTTTAGCTCTCTATGGGCCAAAGAAAAATCCATTATAATTCTTCATACCTGTTACTGGGTTTGAATATTTTTCTTACATGTTTTTATGCCATTTATTGTCAGATGTAGTATTACTATAACAATCTATGTCATAAATACTCTAGCATTTTTAATATGTTACTCAACAGTTAAAATTATCTCTTTTTAAATGTGTATTTTATTATTTTTCATATTTAGCAGCATTGTTAATTTCCAACTTCAATAAATGGTTCAATACTACAAAACATTCTTAATACCCAGTGATATTAATCCAAAACATGCTCTGGACTTAATACTAAAGTATATAAAGACAGATTATACTGTAAAGATCTCTGACACATTTGGAGTTTGGATCCATAAGTATGGAATTAATTCCAGTCTCATAGTAGGTGGTAAAATACCTGTAATCTCACACCAGTCTGTGACATTTACTTCTAGCCGTAAGTCCATTGAATCAGTATATTGTGATATTTTTTCCAAGCACAAAGTTTCCTTAAAAGTGTACAACCATTTATTATAATCAGAGTTTCCTAAGTCTAGCCAGTTCCATTTCTGTAAAATTTGTCTTTTGCTAGCCATGGAGGCAAAAGCGCAAATCTTTTTTTCTGATATAGGAAGACCATGATTTTCCATGTCATTTAATATACAGAATGAAAATTAAACTCAAAAGGTAATTTCTTTCCTGTAAAATTTTCTAATTACATATGTATTCTTTTCTATCATTTGTGGATGATATGACATTTCCAAAACATATGTGTGGGGTCTCCTTTTTGTCCACACTGATGCCAACAAAATGTACCTGAATGAGGGACATAATGTGAGAAAGATATAGGTGTAACATAAGCACTATCCAATATTTTGTATTGTGTGCTTTTGTTTTTGGCACTTGCATAAAGCTTGTTTGTGTTTATTCTGATTATGTTCCACATTTTATTTTGTATCTCTTCTCCGGCTTCTTGTTCCCATTTAATTTTAGTTAAAAGTATTTTTTATTCTGTAAGCAAATATTGTCTGGGTATAATAAATGTTTATATACCTGGATAATAATATTATTTCTTTATTTAAGTCATAATTTAAGTGTATATCTGAGTTACTTAGAGAATAATGGATGGGGAAGGGTTTGATATGAGAATTTAATGCACACTCAAGTTGTGGGATGCTACATAAGTCCCGAGGGCGAAGCCCCAGGGGTTTATTAAAGCATCCCACAATGAGGGTGTGCATTAAATTCTCATATGAAACACCTTCCGCATCTTTTATTTTTTATAATGACAGGCCAGCAACTTTTTTCTCCCGCAGTTTGTGAGACTGTTTGGCCCTGCCCACATACAGAATGTTGACCAATGAAGCAGCAGAATAGTTTGACTGGCATGGCTCATGAATGTCATAACAACCAGCCGGTTGTTATGGAAAATATCAACCTGATCAGTACATTGAGAGAAATTGCTGACCAGTTATTATAATGAAATATACTGTTCCCTATACTTCTTTTTAGAGCATTAATTAGATTTCAGAATTGAACACACATACCAGTTATCTTCCAGTTTAACGAAATATGGGAATTTCCTAAATGTCTTAATAGAAATAAAACTAGCTTCTTCAATCAAATCTATCCAATTTATTATACTGGAATTTATAAGGGCTCTTACCCAGTCTATTTTTATGTCTAGCCCATTAAACAGATATAATGTTTAGTCCCATTAAACAGATATGTTAATAAGCTGTAGTGTAGAATGTAATTTTTAGATTACATTTTTTGTTTCCTTATTTTACTTACTTGTGCTGCACGAATAATTATGGTATCAATGTTGTTTTTTAAGAATAATTTGTGATTAGGTATGACCTCCTGAATCAATATGTTTGAGTTTTGTTTGTTTAAGAGTCCTTGGCTGACTAGACTGTATCTGCCTTGTTTATCTAATTTATATGAGCTTTTATCTGACCAATCAATAGCAGTTTTTATTCTAACCACCCAATAATAAATTTGTGGCTCTGGACAGCCCATACCTCTATGACTTCTAGAGATTATTAACTTGCACCATGCTATTCTTGGGGAAGCACCCAGCCACAGAAATGTCACAAATGTGTGTTTAACCTGGGAAAAACATTTTCAGGTTATTGTCCCTGAGAAAATCCCCCCTCTTCCATTAAAGTGGGTTTATTTGTTAACATTTTGTTTTTCTGTGTCAGTTTTAAGTCTCCAGTGTCCATCTGCTCCACCCCAGTGGGTGAATATATTGGGCTTAGAGGATTTTAAATGTTCAGTCTTGGTATATTACCAAAAAAGGCAAACAGGTCTTGTTCTGTTTGTATCTTGGTTTGTTGTTGTTTTAGCGTCACTTTAGTAAATTCTTTGTTAGTTCTTTCTTGTTTGAGTTCAGCAGCTTTAGCGGCTAACAGTTTTTCTCTTCACTCTCTCCCAGTCACCATTTTTCTGAGGAAACCTCTAATTCTTTAATTATATTAAATGTGCCTATCAGAAAAGATGAAACCATTTTTTTAACACAGAAAAACAGAACATAGACTTTGATGGCAGATAAGGAACACTTGGCCCACCCAGTCAAGTTTTACAAGTGTTCCAAAATAACTTTTGTGCAAATTTCAAGCATTCCAGTTTTAAAATGGTAAATCCAAGGCAAACTTTGTGAGTGTCATTTTGATGTAACTATGTTCCAACTTTTCTACACATTAAAGTTCAGGAACTAGTTCAAAAAGCATCTGTTGCTCTTTTCCTTATTAATGTCTCTAATTTAGAATCAAAATACTTCATGCCCTAGAGTACCTGGAGTGTCTAAGGAAAGCGAGGAAGGCTGTTTGGAGTGCAAAGGCATGTACCGAGGAGGGACTAGTACAGACAGTGAAGAAAGGGGACAAGACATTCTATAGGTACATCAGCGAAAGAAGATAAAAAAGGGAAGGGATAGTAAGGCTCAAAGGGGATGAAGGAGAATACAAGGAGGGAGACCTAGAAAAGGCAGAAATACTGAATAAATACTTCTGTTCAGTATTCACTGAGGAAGGTGAGGGACAGGCACCACAGCTGGGCAACAAATGCAAAGGGGGGGAGGTGGATACCATTCCATTCACAGTGGAGGGAGTCCTTGAAGAGCTCACAAAACTGAAGGTGGATAAAGCTATGGGGCCAGATGGCATACACCCAAGGATATTAAAGGAGTTGCAAAGGGAACTAGCAGCGCCTTTGTCAGCATTGTTCATAGAGTCACTCAACACAGAAGTGTTTCCTGAGGACTGGAGAAGGGCACATGTGGTTTCCCTACACAAAAGTGGTAGTAGGGAGAAGGCATGGAACTACAAGCCAGTCATCCTCACCTCAGTGGTGGGAAAGATCTTGGATGTACTGTTGAAAGAAAGAATAGTGGCACACCTACAAGCAAATGGTGCCCAGGATCCAAGGCAACATGGATTCACAAGAGGAAGGTTGTGTCAAATGAATCTTATAGATTTTTTGATTCCATGATGAAGGAAGTAAATCGGGGGGCAGTGGATGTCACCTACCTTGATTTCAGCAAAGCTCTCGATACTGTCCCACATAAAAGGCTGCTTATCAAAATGGGTAATCTGTGCATGGAACACAAGGTGGTAGGCTGGGTTAAAAACTGGCTAATGGATAGGAGGCATAGGGTGATGGTAAATGACATCCATTCTAGGGAGATGGAGGTGACCAGCAGGGTACCGCAGGGATCAGTCCTTGGGCCAGTCCTGTTCAATGTCTTCATTAGTGATATTGCAGAAGGGCTGGAAGGAAAAGTCTGCCTGTATGTGGATGAAACCAAGATTTGCAACAGGATGGATACTCCAGAAGGGGTGTAGAAAATGAGGAGGGACCTGGGGAAGCTTGAAAAATGGTCTGAGGTGTGGCTACTGAGTTTCAATGCAAAGCAGTGCAAACTAATGCACCTGGGAAGAGGGAATCCTGGTGGAAGATACAGGATGGGGGGGTGCTTCTGATCACCAAGGAGGAAAGGAACCTGGGGGTGTTATCATTTCAGAAGGCCTAAATTAGTCAAAGTAGAGCACTGAGGCTGTGGGGAGATCCAGTGGCATACTGGGATGCATAGGTAGAGGTATCACTAGCAGAAGGTGGGAGGTGGTGATACCACTGTATAAAACACTAGTGAGGCCTCTCCTAGAGTACTGTGTGCAATTCTGGAGGTCACACCTTCACAAGGACATCAACAAGGTGGAGGCAGTCCATAAAAGGGTGACCAAGATGGTACAGGGCTTGCACCACAAAACATATGAGGAGAGATTAGAGGACCTCAATATGTACTCACTGGAAGAAGGGAGGGAATGTCTACTGACCTCCTCCTTCCAGAGGCTTGAGGCCTATAGGTTATAGTATCTTCTTGTATATCATATCAGATTGTGTTATTTTATCATACATTATATATTATATAGAGAATAATACATGGTGTGTGTGTGTAACCAGAATTTCGTATATGCCCAAGGTGTGTGATGCTTCATAAAACCCAAGAGCAAAGTTCGGGGGTCCATAAAAGCATCACACATCCAGTGTGTGCATATAAATTGTAGATTACACCCACCCACTCACATTTTATTTTTATAATTGTTGGTCTCACTAATTAAGCCTCTGGAAGGAAGAGGTCAGTAGACATCCCCCCCTACCAGTAGAGGGGAATTGGAGGGTAGAGCTGGAGGGAGAGCAAGGGGGTTATCAGTTGGGGTGATGGTGGTGGTACAGGCAAAGGGGAGTAATGAGGAAGGCAGATGGGTGTGAGGGGAAGCAGACTCAGATTCTAGGTGAAAGGTGGTGTCCCTGAAACATGATGGATGACCTGCAGGTGTTGCTGGCAGAGAGAGGGGTGTGGACATCATGGCAGTCATGGAGATATGGGCCACACCTAAACATGACTGAGACATCTCGATCCCTGGGTTTAAATTATGCAGGAAGGAAAGGGGGTTAAGAAAGGGAGTGGTAGTGGTTTACATTAGAGAGGGTATAACTTGTATGAGGGAGAAGTCAGAAGAGGGGAGGGTGGAGAAGTGTAGATTCAGTTACTGTTAAATAGTAGGAGGAAGATGTGACTAGGGGTGATTTATAGATCAACCAAGCAGGAGGAGGAGAAAAGAGAGAGGGAACTCAATTACCAAAATTCAAATAAATAAATAAATAAATAAATAAATAAATAAATAAACTGAGCTTAGTGATAAAGATAGCTGCAGAGAAGGGAGAGGTTGTTATAGTGGGAGACTATAACCTGCCCAAGGTGGATAGGAGGGTACCAGCCATGACCTGTGCCACGTGGTCAGGTGATCCTAGATGCACTGCAAAGTGGACTCCTGACACAGGGCATAACATAACCCACCAGGGTGGGGCAATCCTTGATCTGGTGCTGATGAGCAGGGATCATGTCCAGGATATTAGGGTTGAGGAGATCCTGGGTGGGAGTTATCATTGCCCAGTGTGACTGCAGTTGGACTAAAATCCTGAATTTCAGAAAGGCAGACTTCAGAAGGACAGGCGAGTTGGTAAGGAGCCACCTAGCAAACATCCAAGTGGATATGGGGGTGGAACAAAGAATGTCCACCATCAAGGAGGGAATAATGGTACCCACAAGAGAGAGTGTTAGGCTCAAAGAGAAACACTCAAGGGCCAAAGCACACAGCTGGTTTAGCACAAAGGCTGCCTAAGTGGTAAGGGATAAGAGTTCAGCCTACAAGAAGTTCAAGAGGACCCCGAGGGAGGAGGACAGGGAGTACTACCTGAAAATGACTAGTGTAGCAGGTAGGGTAGTCAGGCGGGCTAAAGTTTGAAAGGAACTGCAGCTAGCTGAGGGAATTAAAAAGTTGGAAAATACCTTATTTTGGTATATCAGTGAGAAAAGGGACAAAAAAGATGGGATTGTTAGGCTCAGGAAAAGGGATGGGTGGGTAGAGGAGAATGTGGCAAGGTGGAAGTATTGAATACAAGTACTTTGTTTGGTCTTCACTAGGGAGAGAGAGAGACAGACCGGTACCACTAGGGGGAGGGAGAAGAGATAGGGGTAGGTGCATGGATGATTTGATAGAGGTGTATAGGGTGAGGACAGGGTTGCTAGCATTAAGGGTGGATAAATCCCCAGGCCTGGATGAAATACATCCAAGGGTGCTGAAGGAGCTGAAGGAGAAGCGAGCAGGTCCCTTGGCTGACCTGTTCAACAGTTCACTGGAGTTGGGTGTGGTACTGCAAGACTGGAGAATGGGAAATGTAATGCCCCTCCATGAGAGCGGTTCCAAGGATAACCCCAGGAACTACAAACCAGTCAGTTTGACCCCAATCATGTGCAAGCTAATGGAGACCATACTTAAGGAAAGGTTTGTAGAATATCTGGAAGAGAATGGCCTTCAGGATGAGTGGCAAAACGGGTTTGTGGGAGGGAGATCATGTCAAACTAATCTGATTGACTTCTGTGACTGAGTCACTAAAACAGTGGACAGGGGCCAAGTGGTGGTCACCATTTACCTGAACTTCTGCAAGGCCTCTGTCTCTGTACCGCACAAGAGGTTGATCAAGATGTTGGCAGATCTAGGGGTTGGTGAGAAGTTGACCATGTTGGTGGATAATTGGCTGAGGGGCAGAACCCAGAGTTTGGTGGTGTGGGATGAGATTTTAAGCACCGGGGAGGTCACCAGTGTGGTCCCACAGTGTTTAGTGCTCAGACCAGTGTTTTCAATGCCTTCATCAACGATATTGACGAAGGCATTAAGTTGGCTTATTCATGGATGACACCAAGCTTTGTGGGAGGGTAGACACAGCAGAAGGGATACAGAGGTGATCCCCCTTGCGATCTGGAAAAGCTAGAGAAGTGGTCTGGGATTTGTTAACTTGGTTTCAATGCAAATAAATTCAAGGTTATGCACACTAGGGATAAGAACCTGAGGACTGAGTACAGGGTTGGGGCCGGGTATCTGCATCTGAGGAGGAGAAGGACCTGGGGGTGATGATCACTAGTAACCTGAAGCAGTCTACTAAATGTAGGAATGCAGCTGCAAAAGTAAATACAGTGTTGAGCTGTATTGCAAGGGGGATCAGCAGTAGGTGGGAAGCAGTAAAACTACCCTCATACAGGTCATTGGTGAGGCCACATCTGGAGTACAGTGTATAGTACTGATGTTTATACCTTGAAAAGGAACCTGCTGAAGTCAGACCAAAGGAGGGCAACTAAGATGATCATGGGCCAGCAGGGTAGGATGTACGAGAAGAGGTTGGAGGCCCTGAACATGTACTCCCTGGAGGAGTGGAGCGAGAGAGAGGGGGGGGGAGGGACATGATTGAGACCTAAAAGTATTTGAAATGAATAAATAGGATAGACATGGAGGGTCTCTTTAAGTGCAATGGGAATCGAAACACAAGGGGGCACAGTCTCAAGTTGAGGGGGAGGTTTAGGAGAGAGGCTAACAGGCACTTCTTTACGGAGAGGGTGGTGGCGCATTGGATTGGGCCTTTTTAGGAGGTGGTTTTACTGAAAACAGTAGGCAGTTTCATGACAGGCTAGGACAAAGTCAAGGGGAAAATAAGGGTCAAGAGGGAGGTCAACGGAGTGGAGGGGCTAATTGAGAGTTGGGGTAGGGTCATTAGTTGACACTGAGGACCCTGCAATACAAGCAGACTTGATAGAACTAATGGCCTTATTCTGTTAGCTTTGATGTATGTTTGTATGTTCGTAATCTGAGATACTGTATGATATATGATAGAATAATATAATCTGATGTGACATAATCTGATGTGACGTATAAGAAAATATCATATGATCCTATGAAATATGATCAGATAATATATTCTGATATAATATACGATACATTATAACATAATCTGATATGTGCTATAAAATTAAATAACATCTGTTTTAATATATAATAATTAAAATTATTGTTTATTAATGTTTTTTGTTATTTTTATATATGTGCCAGGAAAATATGAATCATGAATTCTGGATAGTCATCAACATGGGTTTGTGCCAGGTAGATCGTGTCAAACTAACCTTGTGGAATTCTATGAATGGGTAACATCGGAACTGGACAGGGGAAAGCCTGTGGATGTAATTCTTGGACTTCAGCTAGACATTTGACTCAGTCCCTCTCAATGGCCTGATGGAGAAACTGAGGGGGAAGAGTGTGGGTCCATTGATGGTCAGATGGATAGGAAACTGGCTGGCTGGGCACACTGAAAGAATAGTGGTCGGTGGGGAGCTCTCGAACCCTGGAGGGGTCAGTAGTGGGGTGCCACAAAGGCTTGG
Source organism: Neoceratodus forsteri (assembly GCA_016271365.2). NCBI lineage: Eukaryota > Metazoa > Chordata > Ceratodontiformes > Ceratodontidae > Neoceratodus > Neoceratodus forsteri. The sequence continues at coordinate 431,369,047 of CM057452.1, forward strand.
TTCTGGGGCTGATCCTGTTTAATGCATACATATCTGATATCAGGGAGGGCATAGGGTGTGAAATAAGTCTTTTCGCTGATGACTCCAAGTTGGGAGCAGTAGTTGAGGGGGAAAAGGGGTGGTTGGCCCTGCAAGGGGACCTGGAAACCTTAGTTATGTGGGCGCTCAGCTGAAAATTAAATTAATTTAAATTCCCCCAAGGTGTTACATCTTGGTTGAGGAAACCCCAGACATGAGTACACCCTGGGTGGGGAGGTGCTGGAAGCCATGGCAGGGGAAAAAGACCCAGGGGTCCTGGTGGATGCAAGTATGAATAACTCTGAGCAGTGCAGGAGGGCGTCTGTCAAGGCAAACAGGATGTTGGGATGCATCGCAAGGGGGATCACCTCAAGGTGCAGGGAGGAGATTCTACCACTGTATAATGGACTGGTTAGACAACACCTTGAATACTGTGTGCAGTACTGGAGACCACACTTGAAGAGGGACATACAGCTCCTGGAGAGGGTTCAGAGGAGGGCAACCAAGATGATACAGGGACTAGGGGATTTGACATATGAGGAGAGGCTTGAGGAGCTTGACCTGTTCTCATTGGAGGAGAGGAGAGACCGGGGGGGACATGATCGAGATCTTCAAGTACCTTAAGGGAATAAATAGGGTAAACAAGGAGGGGATCTTTATACTAAAGGAGGGAGGTATCACCAGAGGGCATGGTTTGAAGTTGGAAGGTGGAAGGATGAGGGGGGGAAGAGGTGGAGGTTTTTCACTGAGTGGGTGGTGGAATCTTGGAACGCACTGCCTGATGAGCTGGTTCATACTTCTATGGTGGAGGGTTTCAAGAGGGGGTGGGACAGGTACAGAAAGGGGAAGAAGCAGGGGATGGCCTGGCCCTGGGGGTCTGGGATGGAAGATAGGGGTTGCAGAAAGACGATGGGGGGGGGGGTGAGGCCTCAGTGCACAATTAGGGCTCTGAGGCATGAGCAGACTCGATAGACCGTAAGGTCTAATCTTCTGCCAAATAGTATGTTAGTATGAAACTGAACACATGATTGGGACTTACTGCTTTACTCCCTTCCCTTATGCTGTTTTCAGAAACCGCTAATAACAATGGAGGGGGTGGACTTTGAAGAATTGGTCAGAGCATGCCAGATGATTTTTTTCCCCAAAACTAGACTTTACATTTCTGAAAGGATCATTTCTATCCCAAGCAAGGGACCTGTAAGCCCTTGAAGAAGGAAATGGAAAAACTGGTGTGCCTCTGGATTGCTCCAAATAGTTTCATCACCAGATGCAGTGGATGACTGGCAGGGAAGGCTGCTTAGACTGCAGTAGGAGTGGAACCAGTGGGTTTCTGGGGAGTGATGAACCATGGTTTATATGGCTGTACAGTACTATCAAGCACCCAGCCCTTTTCCTCACAGTGCCATGAACATAGCTTCACTCCCAGTCCCTGTTCCTCCATGACCAGATACCTCTTCACTTCTTCACCCCCACCCTTTGCAGAACTTGTACTTGATGGAACTGGCATGGGAGAACATTGATCTGCTCCTTTTCTCCTTCTGCATGCCTCCTTCCCCGTTTCTTCTCTTCATGTTTTGTACACACATCAGAAACACATGCACAAGAGATGATGACGTAATACAGACGCTGTCAGACAACACAAGAAACAAAAGGTCACAAACTTACAGCTCACAACTTGCCTTAATGCATCAAAGGGAAGTCTTAAAACCCAGACGGTCAAACGAATGAAAACAGATACAATCATAAGTGGAATAGATAAAGTGCAAAGTTGCTGTGTCCTCACTAACCTCAGTAGTAAGTGTTACCAATTAGCAAATGTTAAACAGTAAATAAGGAGCAGTGTGGTCAGAACTTTATCTGTTTCACTAAAGAGTGCATCTGTTTTCATTTGTTTGCTGCAGGACACTAACAACAATGACTCACAATAGTCATTGATGATTCTTAGATGCCCATGTGACATGTACACCCGGCACAACATAAACTGCAGTGCCATGCAACTCGGGAGCTAACAGTCAAGATTCTCACCACCAGGCCACTCCCATTGAGAGACCCTGAGTCTCACATAGTAGTATACTTTACTTTTCACCCACTAAGTAACTGGCAGGCTAACACACAAAGACAGAATATAACAAGCATTTGTCAATGCCGAACGTTCTCTTGCAGGTATTTGCAGTGGTGTTTGGCACGTATGGTGCTTTACCCTAATGCCCTGTGCGATTGCTGGTATTTGCACAATAAATTTTCAGCATGACCTTTTTGTTACCCCCATTGTGCGCTACATAGGCGGAAACACGTTTTGGGCAGGATGTGAAAAATGACAGCTGTACTGCTCATAAGGAGGTGTGGTAAAATGGCAATGTTGAAAATCTGGAGTGGAAATATTGAAAATTTGCAAACCTACAAGCGCATGTGGAACTGTGCAACGATGCTCGTGAAACAGTCATTGTTAGGAATTTTCACCAAATTTTCAACGTTGGCATTTTAAGATCTCTGCTCATGAACAGTGACACTGTGAATTTTCTTAATGTGTCCATACATTGAGTTAAGTACATTCGCCATTGTCTGCGCTACATGAAGCCAGGCTACATTTTGGGCAAGATGTAAAATGACAGCTACACTGCTCATAAGGAGGTGTGGTAAATGGCAATGTTGAAAATCTGGAGTGAAAATATTGAAAATTCAGAACTTACGAGCCGCTATAGAACTACGCAATGAACACTGTGAACAGTCATTTTAAGAATTTTTCACCAAATTTTCAACACAGCCATTTTAAGACCTCTGCTCATGAACAGTGTCACTGTGATTTTCTTAATGTGTCCCATACATTGAGTTCACACACCGACTGCATTGTAATAGCTACATGAGCGGAAACACATTTTGGGCAAGATGTAAAATGACAGCTACACTGCTCATAAGGAGGTGTGGTAAAATGGCAATGTTGAAAATCTGGAGTAAAAATATTGAAAATTCAAACTTACGAAAGTAAGTATAGAACCGCGCAGAATGAACACTGTGAAACAGTCATTTTTAAGAATTTTTTCACCAAATTTTCAACACAGCCATTTTAAGACCTCTGCTCATGAACAGTGCCACTGTGATTTTCTTTAATGTCCCATACATTGAGTTCACATAATAATCGACCGCTCATTGTGCGCTAGCATGGCTGAAACATGTTTTGGGCAGGATGTGAAAAATGACAGCTGTACTGCTCATGAGGAGGTGTGGTAAAATGGCAATGTTGAAAATCTGGAGTGAAAATATTGAAAATTCGCAAACTTACGAGCCTGCGTAGGAACTGCACAACGCACATTCGTAAAACAGTCATTTTTAGGAATTTTTTCACCAAATTTTCAACACAGCCATTTTAAGACCTCTGCTCATGATCAGTGTCACTGTGATTTTCTTAATGTGTCCCATACATTGAGTTCGCACACCGACTGCGCCTTTGTGTGCTACATGGGCGGAAACACGTTTTGGGCAGGATGTGAAAAATGACAGCTGTACTGCTCATGAGGAGTCAAAAGTCAAAGTCAAATTTATTTAAAAAGATGCCCAATCCCACAGGCTCTGGGCGCTGCACAAAAACTATACAGTATTTCATACCATATACATTATACAATAAAATATAATACACATAAAAATTTTAATCTCCAAAAGCTTGCACAAATAAGAAGGTCTTTAGACGACTCTTAAAGGCCTTTATAGTGGGGGCCTCTCTCACTTCAGACGGCAACAAGTTCCAGAAAGCGGAGCAGCGACTCAAAGCCTCGTCCCCCGCGAGATTTTAATCTCGCTCGAACTTTAAGGAGGCCACCACTAGAGGAGCGGAGATTTCGGACAGAGGTGGACGGTACCAGAAGATCAGACAGGTAACCAGGGCCCTGCCCATGTAGGGTCTTATAGGTGAGAAAACCCACCTTGAAAAGTACTCTCCATCTGACAGGCAGCCAGTGCAATTCGCGCAATACTGGAGTGATATGACAAAATTTACTTTGTCCGGACAAAAGCCGGGCAGCAGCATTTTGCACTAGCTGCAGTCTGCGAAGAGAACTTCCAGAGACCCCGAGATAGAGGGCATTACAGTAGTCAAGCCTAGAAGTGACTAAGGCATGTATCAAAGTAGGGAGGTCCAGAGCCGGAACAAGGGGCTTAATCCTGGCAATGTTTCTAAAATTGAAAAAACAGGAACGAACCACAGAGGATATTTGAGCCTCCATGGACAGGTTCCTGTCAAAAATCACACCAAGATTTTGCACCCATGGGGAGGCCATCAATGACACAACTCCTAGCACAAGGCCAGTAGCAGAATCAGAGGCCATCCCATCACGAGCTCTGTTCGACTCCACTACCAGTACCTCAGTCTTGTCAGGGTTCAGTCGCAGCCAGCTGGAGGACATCCAGTCATTAATCTCAGCCAGACAGATATTCAGCACATCCACTGCATTTGATGTTCCTGGGGCAAAGGATAGGTATAGTTGAGTATCATCAGCATAGCAATAAAAACTCAAACCATACCTCCTAATGATCCCCGGGGCAGCATATATACTGCAAACAACATTGGGGACAATACCGAACCCTGAGGGACTCCACACGAAAGGAGGCAGGGTGCAGATGAGAAATTACCCATCACAACCCGTTGCCTCCTGTTAGTAAGAAATGACTCAAACCACTTGATGACAATACCAGTGAGTCCGCATTACTCCCTCAGGCGGAAAGCAACACACAATGGTCCACAGTGTCAAATGCTGAAGAGAGATCAAGGAGAACAAGAATTGTCTTGTCCCCCCGATCTCTAGCCCTGAGGAGGTAATTTTGCACCCGAACTAATGCAGTTTCAGTGCTATGTCTGGCCTGAAAAGCTGACTGGAAGGGATCATACAACTCGTGAGTCATGAGATGTTCCCCCAACTGAAGTGATACCACCTTCTCAACAACCTTTCCCAAAATGGAAGATTGGAGATAGGACGTGATTTGCCCTAATCCTCCGGGTCCAGAGAAGCTTTTAAAGGGCCTTCACCAGAGCCTCCTTCAAGGCATCTGGAAAGACACCCTGACTCAAGGAACACCGGACAATCAGGGCAAACACCGGGCCAACAGTGACAATGCACCTTATTAAGAAGCTCGTTGGTACGGGATCCAGTTCACAAAAGGTATGCTTCAAGTTGGCCGCCACCTCAATAACCTCACGAACCTCCACTGGCCTAAACTCTCCCCAACCAGAAAGAGTGCTCTTAGAACACAACTGATGACCACTGACAGCAATGATATTACTGGCTGAGGAGACCTCCCGCCGGATCACAGACACCCTGTCCGAGAAAAACCGAGCAAATTCCTCACAGTCCTCATTTGAGGAAACTCTTTCGGGCTGAAGACAGGATGGATGAAGAAGTCTGTCAATAGTCCGGAAGAGTGAGGCTGGTCGGCTTCTCCCGGCAGCAATCTCCCGAGACAGAAATACTGCCTTCTTTTGGTTAATTGCCTCCTGATATGCGCGATAATGCGCACACAGGACCAGTTTGTCAGCCCCCAGATGGGATTTCCTCCAGCGACGCTCTAATCTCCGACCCAGTTTCTTAATTTCCCTGAGATCACCATCATACCAAAGCGACCTCAGGTATGAAGTTCTGGGTCGTACACGGATAGGTGCGAGGGAGTTGATGGCGCCAGACAGCACCTTATTATAGGCATCTACCCCGGCGTCAACAGCTCCGACGCATACATCACCCACACTTGATAAATCAACTGCCGCCATAAAACCCTCGGGGGTAAGATCTTTTTAAAGGGCGGCAGCGAAACATCTCAGAAGGGGAAAGATTTATGACGGGAGCACTGAACGTGAACTTCACCGTGCAATGATCAGACCAAACTACCTGATCGATTGCAAGACCAGCAATCTCAAGTCCAGTGAGAACACCAGGTCCAATGTGTGGCCATCATGGTGAGTAGGCGCACCGACAGATTGCACCAGCCCCATAAGGGACATACTCTGCAATAACTCATCGGCGCATTTTTGACCTTTATCCTCGGCCCAAACATTGAAGTCCCCAAGAAAAATACATCTTGGGGAATCCAATGTTTCGCCGGCAGCAAACTCGGCGAATTCCTGCAGGAACACCCCCATCGGGCCAGGAGGCTGATAGATGAGGAGGATCCTGCAGCCCATGCCAAGTCCTCCACGAATGGCCACACATTCAAATGAACCCTGGGTTCCCACCGGGTGCACGGTGAAGTTCAGGTTCGATTTAAAACAAATGGCTACACCGCCACCCCTACGATTTTCTCTGGGGCAGTGCACCACAGTATATCCTGGGGGGACTGCAGCCTCAAAAACAGGGTCAGCATCATCTCCCACCCAGGTCTCTGTAATGCAAGCCAGGTCGACCAATGAAACCAAGGCGGCAATAATAGCCGTCTTGTTTCTGATCGACCTGGCATTGCATAGCACCGCCGTCAGAGGTGTTGAGGGTGACGCAGCCCTATGGGTTACCCGACCACTCGGCCTGGTGGCCCCCCCTGGAAATAGGCACCAACCATGACTGGCTTCTCCTAGGTGCTCTATTTACTCTAGGGCGTCTCCTGGACTTAACCACCTCTATCCTTTGATCAACCCGCTCCTGGTCATCCCACAGCGCATAAGCAGAGCAATCCCCCACAATCCCCACTTCCCTGCAATGCCTGATAATAATATCAGACACAGGGAGAGGGATAAAGGGATGCAAAGCATGCAGCAGCGATTTCCCATAAACAATCCTAGGCCCAAAAACTCGTCCAACAGAACTCCTACACATATCTATTTAAATAAGCCAATTGGCACATTTAACTAATGCAAGCAAAACACACATTAAAACTCTACCATTACAATAAAATCAATTAACATACATGGACTGTTATAACATAATCCACTTCCCTCCTCTCACCCCAAACAGGAGGAAGTTTCAACTCCAAGTGGCGCCACTCTCAACGCTTGCGCCACGCTCGCGCTTGCGAGCGGCGCCTGTATTTATTCGGCACCTCCCCGCCCCCACACACCAACAATTGGTAACTCCCCATCTCACTCCTCCAGCTCCAGCTGGCAACGACTGGCGATAACTCCAACACAGCCTCTCACACTGTGTATCAGCCAAATGGGGGCTAGTGGGCAGGCAGTCCAACAGAGGAGCAGTCCAGATTTATAATTGAATCACAGTTCTCAGCCGCTAATGAGCAGCGCTCTCAGCAAACACACGGGGTAAAACACAGAAATGCCGCTTGCGAGCGGCGCCTGTATTTATTCGGCACCTCCCCGCCCCACACACCAACAACTGGTAACTCCCCACTCCAGCTCCAGCTGGCAACGACTGGCGATAACTCCAACACAGCCTCTCACACTGTGTATCAGCCAAATGGGGGCTAGTGGGCAGGCAGTCCAACAGAGGAGCAGTCCGGATTTATAATTGAATCACAGTTCTCAGCCTCAGGAGGTGTGGTAAAATGGCAATGTTGAAAATCTGGAGTGGAAATATTGAAAATTCGCAAACCTACGAGAGTGCGTGGGAACTGTGCAACACACGCTCGTAAAACAGTCATTTTTTGGAATTTTTTCACCAAATTTTCAACATTGCCATTTTAAAACCTCTGCTAATGAACAGTGTCACTGTGATTTTCTTACTGTGTCCCATACATTGATTTTGCACACCGACTGCGCCATTGTGCACTACATGGGCGGAAACACATTTTGGGCAGGATGTGAAAATGACAGCTGCACTGCTCATAAGGAGGTGTGTAAAATAGCAATGTTGAAAATGTGGAGTGAAAATATTGAAAATTCGCAAGCAAGCTGCATAGAGCTGCGCAATGAACACTCGTAAAACAGTCATTTTAGGAATTTTCACCAAATTTTCAACACAGCCATTTTAAGACCTCTGCTCATGAACAGTGTCACTGTGATTTTCTTAATGTGTCCCATACATTGAGTTCGCACACCGACTGCGCCATTGTGCGCTACATGGACGGAAACATGTTTTGGGCAGGATGTGAAAAATGACAGCTGTACTGCTCATGAGGAGGTGTGGTAAAATGGCAATGTTGAAAATCTGGAGTGAAAATATTGAAAATTTCGCAAACTTACGAGCGTGCGTAGGAACTGCGCAACGCAGACTCGTAAAACAGTCATTTTTAGAAATTTTTTCACCAAATTTTCAACACAGCCATCTTAAGACCTCTGCTCATGATCAGTGTCACTGTGATTTTCTTAATGTGTCCCATACATTGAGTTCGCACACCAACTGCGCCATTGTGCGCTACATGGGCGGAAACACATTTTGGGCAGGATGTGAAAAATGACAGCTGTACTGCTCATGAGGAGGTGTGGTAAAATGGCAATGTTGAAAATCTGGAGTGCAAATATTGAAAATTCGTAAACGTATGAGCGTGCATAGAAACTGCGCAACGCAAGCTCGTAAAACAGTCATTTTTAGGAATTTTTTCACCAGATTTTCAACATAGCCATTTTAAGACCTCTGCTCATGAACAGTGTCACTGTGATTTTCTTAATGTGTCCCATACATTGATTTCACACACCAACTACGCCATTGTGCGCTACATGTACGGAAACACATTTTGGGTGAGATGTGAAAAATGACAGCTGTACTACTCATAAGAAGGTGTAGTAAAATGGCAATGTTGAAAATCTGGATGGAAATATTGAAAATTCGCAAACCCTCGAAGCAAGGTACTGAACTAGCAACGCACGCCGTAAAACAGTAATTTTTAGGAATTTTTCACCAAATTTTCAACATAGCCATTTTAAGACCTCTGCTAATGAACAGTGTCAGTGATTTTCTTAATCTGTCCCATACATTGATTTCGCACACCGACTGCGCCATTGTGCACTACATGGGCGGAAACTAGTTTTGGGCAGGATGTGAAAAATGACAGCTGTACTGCTCATAAGGAGGTGTGGTAAAATGGCAATGTTGAAAATCTGGAGTGAAAATATTGAAAATTTGTGAACTTATGAACCTGCATAGGAACTGCGCAACGCATCGCTGAAAAGTCACTTTTATAATTTTACACAATTCAACATGGGAGCTTGGACGATCGATGTGTCATGCATGACATTCGGGCCCAAAGGTGATTTCACACAGTGACTCGCGCAGTGATGCTGAAATCACCCTTCGGCCCGGTAACGCCATGACAGTGACATCATTAATGAGAAGGGTCCAAAACCCCATGTTGAAAGTTTGGTGCAACAATTCCAAAATGCCTGAGATATGCAATAAAGTTGAAAACCCCTATTTAGCCCATTATACAGCTTACCGGCATTTCCTCAGTTCGTGGTCGGCTTTGAAGAGTGCAGACGTGTTCCCGGTCCAGCGATGATCATCACGCCGAGCTCCGGAGGTAGTATGGGGTGAGGCGGGTGGGAGAAGGGTGCGAGGGTGGGTGCGGGTTGGGGAGGGGGCTGGAGACTACGGGGACCGCTTTTGCTTTTCAGGTTGAAAAAAAAGACGATGCGGGACGTTTTCCACGCTGGGGTGGGCTCCCAGCGTGGCACCAAAGCTTTGGGGGGCCTTTCGGGGGATGTGGAGCCGATGGGGGATTGGGAACCCTCGTCGGCAGAGGACCCTGGATGTTTGCCACGCTGGGGTGGGCTCCCAGCGTACCAAAGCTTTGGGGGCGGAGGCCTACCAGCGCTGTGTAGGCTAGCGGTGGTTTTCTTTGAAGCGAAGACCACCGCTGTCATACACAGCTCCCGCACCCATTGGTGCAGGACCGCCATGCCTGCTCAATGGAGCAGTGGATTGAACGGGAGAGGCACACCTCCAAAGTGTTCTACTCTCCCAAAACATTCCTTACGCATGCGTGCAAGCGAACGTAAAAATATGAATTTCTGTGCCCTGTTACATCGCCAGCAGTCAGTAAAAAATATTTGTCAAACAAATCCTTCAAAATCTCCCCTGCATCTCTCCCATTCTGCTAAATGTATACTGCCCTGCTTCTGCTGCAGGGGGCCAAAAAATAAAACAAAAAATATATATGGATTTCTGTGCAGTCATACCCACACTCAGAAATTAAATTATCTGTTAAATAAATCTTACAGAATCCCCATTCACCTTTCCTATCTGCTAAATTTACTCTGCCCTGGTCTTTCTGCAGGGCTTGCAGCTGCCAGTGCAGGATCACACTGTGCCAGGCACCTTACCAGCTGTTCACAAGAAGGCAGACAGGCAATATGACTCCTAGGGATAAGAAACATTACTCTACCCATGACTGAACTGGACTATGTGATAATTTTGGCAAGTCATGATTGGTCTAAAATGCCTTAACAAATGAGCGTTAGACCCTAAAATAAGGAATCCACAAAACTGAATATCATGGGGACATGCACCATTCTTTTGGTCATGCTTGGTCTTAGAATTGTAACCTACCAGATATATATGGCAAAATATCAAAACTGTCTATGGAAATCCATGGCCAAAGTGGTAGAGAACCTGCCTGATGGCTTGGCTACAACTGAGCTCGGCAGTATGTAGCCCAGGGCCCAGGTGCTGGCAAGCGTTTATTGCATTTGGCTAATGACACTTGTGATGCCTCTGCCAGAGCTGTAGCTGCCAGTATCTGAACGAGCAGCCATTCCTGGTTCAGGTTTGCTGGCCTTGCCCTTGATGTACACCAGTTTTTGCTAAGGTTCCCTTTGGGGGGTTGACAAGCTGTTTGCCTCTCAGTGAAGGCTACTCTGAATGTGCTCAGGGCCTCTCAGTTGACCTATAGGTCCATTATATCCATTAACCTCCTACTACCCAAAGGCAGAGGGAAGAAATTTTTGACAAGTTTACCACTCTTTCTGCTCCTCCTGTGGCTGTGGGTGGGGTTGCCAACAGCAGCAGCAGTAACAGTTTATGAGTGCTGCTACACAGCCCTGACAGTTTGTGGCAGAGGTGATTAGCAGCAGGCTGCTCCCTCCACCTCCTTCTGACTCTTTATTTTCCCTTACTGTCCCATCTCTAGGGATTCAGGCAGGGGTCATGATTTCACTCTTCCTGCTTTGATGACTGAACATTACTTCAGGCCAAAGGGTACTGGAAATCATATAGTCAGGTTATACCCTGGAGTTTGTCTCTCTGCCCCTGACATGCCTCCCAGGCCATGCCACTACCAGCCAGAGCATCTGACAATTTTTCAGAAGGACATTGTCTCTACTGGATAAAATAGCAGCATACAGTACAGTAGCCTATGCCCCCATAACTGAGGTTCTACTCCATGTACTTTCTGGTACCAAAAAAGATAGGGATTCACATTATCCTGGACCATCAGGCACTTAATGAGAATGTGGCTTACAAAAAGTTCCACATGGTCCTCCTCCTGAGGTCTCTACTTCCCCTGGTTACCCAGAGGGATTGCATGTGCATGCTAGATATGCGGGATCATTATTTGGACATAAAAATCAAGAAATGCCACAGGCAATACCTGTGGTTTTGTCTTTAGAGCCATCACTTTCAGTTCTGAGTGTTGCCCTTTGGCTTATTCTTGGCACCACACGTCTTTACCAAATGCTTTGCAGTAGTAACTGGGGCCATTCATTGGGAGAAACTGTATATATTCCCCTATCTGGATGATTGACTCCTGAAGGTATCCTCTGCAGACCTGAAAGTTATCACTGTAAGCAGTGCAAGGCAATTACTGGACCAGTTATGTCTCCTGGTCAGTGTACCAAAGTCCATTCTTATCCTTTGTCAAAGATCATAAAACATTAGAGTGGTACTAGACGAGTCTGGAAAAAAGATTTCTTGTCAGAAGTCTAGTTAGTTGCCTTGATAGTTCAGGCAGGTTTGGTTGCCAGAAGCAATATGGTCTTGACCAGAATCATAATCCAATTGTTAGGCCTCATAGCTGCTGCAGTATGTCTCAGTTACCGAAATGTATGGGGGCAACCATCACTGTATAGGTGACACTGAGGCACCCAGTAATGTACATGATGATGTTGATATGGGTGTCCCCAGCTGTGAAAAGTTTACTGTGGGTTCCTGACACTATCAGTTTACAGTCACATGTGTCTGGCTCGACAGAGAAGATTCTCTCAAAGGTCTACTGTTATGGTTTATGTACCTTAACTTTATGTATATATGTATGTATGTATGTATGTATTTATTTAAAAACTGGCAACCAGGAAAGGCACACTGAGCTGAAGCAGGTTTCCAGGTGTGACCCTGGGGTAGAGGGAAAGGGGAGTACAGAATACAAAAATTAGATCAAGCCATAACATGCAGCTGCAGTGATAAATTACAAAGTTCAATAGCAGTACACATGTAACCCCCTTACAAATGGGGGGTTTACAAAAGTCTTCCAGGAGCTTGCTGGGTGTTCCAAGTCTGGATTGTGTTCGGCATTTAAGCCGTTTTTAAATGGCACTGCAGTGAGTGCTTTTAGAGCCTCTGCGTACTGTCTCTTTAAGAGCTGCCTGCTTGCAGGCTCCAGTGACTGTGTAAGAGGGGCTGTGTTTCCCTGCTCAAATCTCGCCTGAGTTACGGTGACATTGCTTCAGTTTTACAGTCGCTGTAAGCGTAAAGAGAACCCTCTTGATAGATGTAACTGCTTGGTTACAATTGCTCAGAGTATTGGTGAAATCACAGTTTGTCTAACCTGCTTCCATTGCAGCTGGAACTTTGTGTGCTTGGCCCCTCCATTTTGGACCTGGACTGTGTGAGAGGTCCAATAGGAACAAAGGGGGTGCCTAAAATGGAGTTTGTAGCAGCCAACCGGATTTAGGACTCTTAAGGGAGCCGGCTGACCAATGGGACACAGCTAGTAATTCTGAGAAGTGAAGTCTGGATTATGGCACCTTGTTTGCACCATTAGGGGCAGCATCAAGTGACCAGCATCTGCAGCCCACCTATGGGATCGGGTGGCACCCGAATTGTGAGGCTTGCCCTAACTGTCCAACAGACAGAGAAGCTATGGCTTGGAGCAAGGAGGGAGCTCTGGGCAAGTCTGCCCAACAATGGAGGAATGAGAAATTGTCCGCCTTTGTCACTAGGGTGGAAAGGGCCTTGCAGAAAGCTTATCGCAAGGGGGGAATCACAGCCACAGCCTTGAACCAGGTCCAGCTGGAGCATATTTTGAAATTGGCTAGGTTTTCCAGTGTGATATTGTTAAAGCTTAAGTTACATGACCAACGGGCTGCCCCTCCCAAGTATTGTCAATTGATGAGGGAGATTCGAGAAGTAGAGACTGATGAAGAGGGGTAGGAACCCTATGTGGGGGCTGTGAATCTGTGCCAAATCCCTGGGTCTAGTGAACCAGATGAGGCACACCCCTCAAGCGGGCTTGATGTTTCTTTTGAGCTCCCAGAAGCCCAAGGAGGGGTGGGGGTGCGTGCTATTTCCTCTGATCCCCGGGTAGAAAGTGATTTGAGGGATGAGATTAGAGATTTTCAAGAGCTGGTGAGGGACTTAAAGCAAACTGCGACCCACCCTATTAGGTTTGGGGATCCAGAGTTATCTAGAAACAAATGCCCTAGCCAGGAGGAGCCCCCCCGACCCCAGGACGGCCCCCAGCAGGTGAGGTATTCCCCCCCAGTAAAGACCCCCAAGACCCTAAGTTCTGTTACCGCTGTGGGGAGGATGGACACTTTCAGACTGAGTGCCAGTTACCGGAGAATTTAAGGAAGGTCAACAGCTGGCTGATCGCCTGGCACCTCAAGGCCTATACCCGACCCCCAGGAAGAGTTTTGTGACCCGGTCCAATGCCCAAGCAACTTTCAAAGCTGTGCCCCCGAATGGTCTGATGTGGTGGGGCCTTTAATGGAGGCCCCTGTGAGAGTGAATGGGATACCCACCCCGGCTGTGTTGGACAGTGGCTCTTAGGTGACCATTATGTTCCAGGACTGATATCAGAAACACTTGCCTGAGGTGCCCTTGCAACCCTTGGATGGTCTACATGTTTGGGGGCTGAGTGATAAGGCCTACCCGTATTCTGGGTATATCTGGATCTGGTTGTCTTTTTCTACTTCTGTGGCTGGGGTGGCCGAACAAGTGGAAACTCTGGCCCTAGAATGCCCCCCCAACCGGGTTGAATGATGGAGTGCCCTTGTTGATTGGAACCAATGCTCACATGTTTGGTCGCTTAGCGCAGCTGTGTTCTGAAAAGCAGATGTCCAGGACTGGGCGAGCTCTTGGAATCCCTGCCTTGATTCAGAAGGTCTATGAGACTCAGAGAAAGGCTGGCCAGGTGGAACCTGAAGGCCCAGTGGGTGTCGTCTGGAGGAAGGATCTGGAACCGTTGCTATTAGCCCCAAATGCCCAGTGTGTTTTGCAAGGAGAGGTCCAGATTAAAAAAGACATGAAGAATAAGATATTGATGCTGGATGCCCCCCATGAGAGAAAGTTGCCTGAGGGGCTGCTGGTTAAACCCAGTATCTTACCTGCCTGAGCCCATGGTTTCTCCAGAAGAGTGATGGTCCAAGTGCATAATGTCTCTGATCGAGAGATTCGAGTGAAATGGGGTTGCACTCTTGCTACAGTGCATTGTGCTTAATACTGCTGTTTTGCCCCACAACAAGACTCCCAGAGGAGGTGACCGGGTGACTCCCGAGTTGTTTGATTTCAGTGATTCTTCACTACAAACAGAATGGAAGAAAAGGGTCAGTGAACAGCTCACCCAGAGGGAACAGGTGTTTTCTTTGAAGGAGTGGGATGTGGGATATGTGCAGGGGGCTGAGCATCACATCCGGCTGCAGGATGAGTGACCTTTTCATGAGTGATCTCGATGCCTAGCCCCTGCTGATATAGATGATGTAAGGCACCACCTGCAAGAGATGCTTGCAGCTGGGGTGATACAGGAGTCCAGGAGTCCTTACGCATCCCCTATTGTGGTAGTGAGGAAAAAGAATGGAGCTGTTTGGATGTTTGTGGATTACCGTACTTTAAACTGGCAGACCGTCCCAGATCAGTATACCATGCCATGCATGCAGGACGCCTTGGACTATCTGAATGGCAGTAAGCGGTTCTCTGTGTTAGACCTCCACAGTGGATACTACCAGATCCCAATGGCTCCGGAGGATCGAGGGAAGACTGCTTTCATTTACCCCCTAGGCTTCTGTGAATTTATGCGGATGCCCAAGGAATTTCAGGTGCCCCAGCTACTTTTCAGCATTTGATGGAGCGTGCTGTGGGGGACATGAATTTGTGAATGTTTGGTTTATTTAGATGATGTTTGGCAGCTCCTTGGAAGAACATGAAAGTCAGTTGTTCAAGGCCCTGGATCGACTGGAAGACTTTGGTCTCAAATTATCTATAGACAAGTGCCAATTCTTTCAAACCTCTGTAAAATATGTGGGGCACATAGTATCCACTGAAGGCATAGAGATTGCCCCCAACAAAGTAGAAGTTTTAGCCACTTGACCTCAACCAAAAAACTTGAAGGAGCTACAGCGGTTCCTGGGGTTTTGCGGGTATTACAGACGATTTATTAAAGACTACTCTCAGGTGATCCGCCCTCTGCTTAACCTTACGCAAGGGTATCCCCCCAACCCATAAAAAGTATAAGAAGACTGTACAAGCTGGGACTGAACAAAAGTATTTCTGCCCAAATGATGTGTTTGGCACCCGCTGGACTGCTGATTGTGAGAAAGCTTTTCATGACATTATATATCAACTTACTCATGCCCCAGTGCTGGTCTATGCTGACCCTGCCAGGCCATACGTTCTTCATACTGATGCCAGTCTGCATGGATTGGGGGCTGTATTATATCAAGAGCACACCAATGGTCTGAGACCTGTAGCGTTTGCCAGCAAAAGCTTGACTCCTTCAGAAGAGAACTATCCAGTGCACAAACTAGAGTTTCTGGCTCTGAAGTGGGGCATTGTGGATCAATTTCATGACTACTTGTACGGTGCATAAATATTGGTGAAGACTGATAACAATCCTTTAACATATGTGCAGACCTCAGCTAAGCTGGATGACACTGGCCATAGGTGGCTCTCTGCATTGTCTACCTATGACTATGCTGTTGAATATAGAGCAGACCTAAACCATATAGATGCTGATGCTGTCTCCCGGAGGCCTGTGTCCCAAGCTGACTGGGTCAGGTTGTCGGAACTTGACATTAGAGCCCTTTGCCAGAAATTCAACAAGGAGGAACAGGTGTCTTCTGATGCTGTAAACTGCATGGTGGATTGCTTGGGGCCATCTGAGAACTGTATACCTGCTGCTTACTGCCATTTTTCTGCATTAGACACTAGTGCGCTGCCCCAGTTCAATAATGATAGTCTCCAGCTGGCTCAGTCCTGAGATCCCATAATAAAAACTGCTTTAGAGACTGCCTTGTTATACAAAGAAGGTTCAGAGTTGAAGCTGATCAATAAACTATTATACCGGGAGACCGTAGACAAAGAGGGGTGAGTAGACAAACAACAACTGGTGCTGTCCACTGCTTGTAGAAAACTGGTGTTGAGGTCCCTGCATGACCACATGGGACATCTTGGCATAGACCGAACTCTTGACTTAGTGCGGACCCAATTTTACTGGCCCAAAATGAGTGCTGACGTAGAACAGTATGTTAAGACCTGCGGCCGCTGTTTACAAAGAAAAGCTCTGCCTCAGAGAGCTGCCCCCCTGGTCAACATCACTACCAGCACCCCTATGGAACTGGTTTGCATTGATTTCCTGAGTTTAGAACCAGATCTGAAGAATATCAGCAACATATTGGTAGTTACTGATCATTTCACCCGATATGCCCAGGCTTTCCCCACCAAAGATCAGAAAGCAACCACGGTGGCTAAAGTCCTTGTTGAGAATTTCTTTGTTCATTATAGGGCCCCCCCAGAAAATACATTCTGATCAGGGGAGAGATTTCGAAAGCCATCTGATTGCAGTTTTGCCGAGACCCCTAGATGCACCGGCCGAGAAGTACGGCCTTTAGTAAGCCTGAGTTATGAATTCCTGGGTCAGCATATAGACCTGCAGCTAAATGTAGTCCATAAAGTGGTGTACGTGTCCCCGAGCTCCTTGCTTGAGTTAGTCTTGGGAAATGATGCCCAGCTGTTAGTGTTACCCTCTGAGTATGGGGCTACTGTCCCCATTAGCTCTCAGATAGGTGATAGGGAAGGGATAGCTCTATCCAGGTGTCAGGAGCAAGAGGTAATGACCTGAATTATAAACAAAAAGAAGGGTGGCTGTATGTGTAATGTTGTATAAACAATCATGAAACTGTGCATTACAGTATTTAATGTATGTAACCAAAGGTCTGATGTTCTGTCAGTGTAAACTGTTTGCCTTAAAGTGATTTAAGGGAAACCACTTGACGCGGACGCCAAGTTTTTCCAGGCCAGGAAGGGTGTAACCCCCTTACAAATGGGGGGTTCCCAAAAGTCTTCCAGGAGCTTGCTGGGTGCTCCAAGTCTGGATGGTGTTCAGCTTTTAAGCTGTTTTTAAATGGTACTGCAGCGAGTGCTTTTAGAGCCTCTGCATACTGTCTCTTTAAGAGCTGCCTGCTTGCAGGCTCCAGTGACTGTGTAAGGGGGACTGTGTTTCCCTGCTTGAAACCCGTCTGAGTTGTGGTGACATTGCTTCAGTTTTACAGTCACTGTAAGCGTAAAGAGAACCCTCTTGATAGATGTAACTGCTTGGTTACAATTGCTAGAGTATTGGTGAAATCACAGTTTGTCTAACCTGTTTCCATTGCAGCTGGTACTTTGTGTGCTTGGCCCCTCCATTTTGGACCTGGACTGTGTGAGGGGTCCAATAGGAACAAAGGGGGTGCCTAAAATGGAGTAAGTAGCAGCCAACCAGATTTAAGACTCTTAAGGGAGCCGGCTGACCAATGGAATACAACTAGTAATTCTGAGAAGTGATGTCTGGATTATGGCACCTTGTTTGCACCAATAGGGGCAGCATCAAGTGACTGGCATCTGCAGCCCACCTATGGGATTGGGTGGCGCCCGAATTGTGAGGCTTGCCTTAACTGCCCAAGAGACAGAGACACTGTGGCTGTGAGCAAGGAAGGAGCTCTGGGCTCCTGCGCTGTTGGGCGTTCACACGGGAAGCATGTGTGGAAGGCCAGAAGTCGGCAGTTTCAAATGCCAGCAAGTGTCGGACTAAATCTGCTAGGCAGCGGTCAGAGGAGGCTGTGCAAAAGCACAGCTACCTACCAGGCTCACCCTGTAGAAGACTGGAGAATCTGCTTAAATCACGCTCGGTCTGTCAGGACATGTGAAGCTGCGTTGTTGGGCCCGGGCAGTGCAGTGAAGCGATCGGGAGTTATATAGCAGCTGCCTGGTATAGTACCCCTCTGCTTTGTGTATAAATGTGTGGAGAAGTGTTGAATTCCAGGCTGGGTCCTGCGAGTGGAGTGAGAGTGCTCTATTCTTCTGGAGTCATGAGTATCAAATCAGGATAGCTCCCTGTCCAATGCTCCTAGTAGAGCAAGATCTTCTGGTTTCTTTACTGGCTACACTAACTGAGCCTGCTGGCTCTATCTAATCTTCATAGGAATCAAATGCTCTTTTCTGTGTCAGGGCCCCCAACCAGCTGCATCGAGGGACTAACTTTTATTGCCTGGGTACCCAGAGACAGTGACTTATAGGTTAGGCCTGTGCACAGTACCCTAGATAGTTACTTATACATTAGAGTGGTAAGCTTATTAACCTGATCCCCCCAGTCCTTGTTACTTCCCCTTAAATAAATCAGATTGATTGTTTGGCAAAGGTATACTGGTTAACTTGTGTGTTCATGGTGAATTACTGTACTGTGAATATTGTGTAATAGCATCTTACTTTTTAGGGGGTCCCCGGAGCAAGCTTATTGGTTCAAGCCTGGGGGTCAGCGTATACAGTGAGGGTACTGTGATTGATTTGAGTGGGCCACTAGTGGGAAGAAAGGGGGTTGCAGTGACCCAGAGGGCTGTGACCAAGTCATACCAGACTGTCTCAACCCCGACCTCTGGGTGGAGGCACCTGCCATCAGATCCAGGCCCCTCCACCTGTTAGTGGAAAATCAGGCAGGGGTAGTAGCCCTTGGGATAGCGCCCCTAGGGGTTACACACAGAACAAGCAGGTTAACAATGCCAAGACAAATGGACCATAAAATTAGCATACAGGGTTGTGTACAAAGAAGAAAAGAGCTAAATAAAGTGTACAGTGTCTGTTAAAAGTGACACTGGTATGGCAGTGCAGACACATAAAACAGGCAGTTTCAGTTTTCAAGTAGAAGCCAAAATTATTGTGGTGGGGGTTGAGGGTAGGGGGCATTTGCAAGAAAGTAGGACCGGAGTTGGGGGAAGGGTCAGGTGGAGGGTTGGAAGGAGCAGGAGGGAGCAGGGAGAAGCCTTAGCTGGTATCTAAGAGCTTGGAATGAGAAGGAGATGCAAAGGGATGAGGGGAGCAAGTTTCAGAGGGAGAAGAGACAATAGGAGAAGGCAGACTGCCCAGCAAAGGAATAAGTGTGGGAAAGGGAGAAGGTGCAGTGATTCCTGGAGCAGAGGGAGAAGGAGGAAGAAGAGATGGGAGAGAGTTGTGAAGACAGGTAAGAGGGGAGACCCAAACCAGTATTTAGAGATAAAAGAATCATAGCAGGACTGGCAACATGAAAGGAGAGAGGAAGAAAAGGGAGGTGTAGATGGAGCAGTAATGAGTACAGAAGGGTGAATTCGCTAACAAATTGGCAGAAAGCAATGGAGAAGGTATCCAGTCTGGTGAGTGAAGAAGTGAAGATGGTGCCATGAACCATATCTGCAAAGTTGAAAACTTGGAGAACCGTCTTGGCGACCAGCTCCCGGTGGATGTAGGGAGAAAGGCAGTCCTTATTGCAGTACAGGGCACCAAGGTTGGGTCAGAGCTTGGTGTGGATGGTGTCAATGTGGGCAGATAAGTCCAGCCTGCTATCTGGGTACTCACCGAGGTACTTGAAGGTAGGAACCACGGTGGTGTCTGAGTGTATTTGTGCCAGATGGGAGGAAATGATGATGCTCCAAGATGGCATGCTAAAGCTGTGAGAGTGAGCAGCTCTACAACTGACCACGTCTGTTTTCTGATTTCTGATGCTTTCCCAGGACAAGATGAGAGAAGTAAAGAAGACAACTAAGCTGGAAAAAACTACCACACTTTCAGCCTGAACACTGATGGAAAAAGAAGTGAAGTGGGAAAAAAAGAGGGATGCTTGATCGTGGAAACTTGCTAACAACTATCTTCTATCTCTGGTTGGTCACAGTGAGTAGAAGTGGGGGAGGAAAAACAGATTACTGGCTCTCATTAACTCACCCTCCTGTTTTGTTGTACTCCATGGTTTTTGCAGAGGTATGGGATTATTTTAGCTGAGTGTTTTAGGGGATGTGGCTCTGTGCACAGAGAGATAGAAGCTAATCAAGTGGCTCTAAGAGGGAATAACTTTGGATCCCCTGGATTGTGACTTAGGCCTCGAAATCTGGAGAAGTTAAATCAGATGAATGCAAAATTCCCTCAAAGTGTTATTTCTGTTGTTCTCTCCTTTAAAGTGTGCCATAGTTCCGTCTGTGTTTTTTTAATTCCTCCGGCCTAATGTCCAAAATGTTTAGACATTTTTGAGAAGTGGAACCCAATCAGACTCTCAGGCAGACCCGGCGCCAAGCTGGCCCATCATCTACGAAATTGGTAAATATGCCCGATGCAATGAATCCAATTGATTCAGTTTAAGGTAACCCTCCCCCATCCAACCTGTTCTTAATGCCCCCAGTACTTCCTCTAATGGAATTAAACATTCTTTATGTGCTAAAAAAGGCAAATTGGTTTCTGGAGCTTCGAAAATGCAAAAATCATTAGCTGATGGCTTCATAGATCAATTTCGTATTGGGTCGGGGGTGGCTGGCATGGATAATAATGAGAAAAAAAGCTCATCTGGTCTGGAAGTTGAAGGTCCATTAAACAAAGTTACTGAGCCTTTAAAATCTATACAAACAGATGAAAATCTGACTCTGGATTCTCATGGCGAAGAAGAGGGGGAAATGCAGAATTCCCAGGACAGAACTCAAATGGTTCGACTCCCGCTACCTCAAGTAATGAGGCCACTGCAAGCTACACAATGGCTCCTACAGAAAATCCATCAGATCTTATTCCTAGTGGTTCAGTGGTAGACACGGCGGTTCCAAATAATACTTTGGATGGTGAATCTCAAATGAATGCTACCACAGCAAAATCTAATGCTCAAAAACAACAAGAGAATCGTGATGTAAATATCTCTCTGAAAATTCAGCTCATACAAGAATCAATGCTGGAAGAAATGCGTACAGGCTTTCAAACTATGACCCTGGCATTTGACTCCTTAAAGGGCTTGATCTCATCTCTAGATAATATGGAAACCGGAACTAAGAGGATTTCAGAACTAGAGACCAGAGTGGGATCCACAGAAAATCAGCTGGTTCCACTTCAAAACCAGATAACTTTATGTCAAAAGGAATTGCAAGATCTTCAGCTTAAGGTGTTGGATCTGGAATCTGGCTCAAGAAGGGATAATCTTAAAATAGAAGGATTACCCGAGGGCTCTGAGGGTTCTGATACATTACAGTTTATCAAAGAGCTATTAACTGAAGCCATGGACAAGAAATGGCCTGAGGAAAAGGTAGAGCTCGATCGAGCTCATAGAAGCTTTTCTACAAGAAGGGATGTGCCTAGATTTGTATTCGTTAAGCCCCATCACTTTCAGATGAAAGAACAGCTATTACAGAAGCCGAGAATAAATAATGGTCTATATGTGAGAGGATACCATTTGCAAGTCTTTCCTGACCTACCCCCTTCAGTTATGGCAAAACGAAAATCTTTTGATGGGATCAGAAAGTTATTAAGAGACAATGGTGTCCCTCACAATCTAATCCATTCAGGCCGCTTGAAACTGTTTCTTAATGGAAGGCAGCATATTTTTGATACTCCCTCTGAGGCTGACCAATATTTAAAAAACATATTTCTTCCATACTGAAGGCAGTGCCTGAATACAGTACTCTGTAATCACTTTCATGAATATGACTACTTTGAAAGTCCTGATTGGAGAAAAAAATATATACTTGGATTTCTCCTTTCTTTTGATCCATAATTAGAATAAAAAATTGGATTTTACAATCTTTAAATACTATTGTTTCAATTTCTAGGGGAAAGCAGTATAAATAATTTAGATAGAATATATTTGGGGTTGGCCTTGGAGCTCGACTCACATTGCACCCACTTTGAGCAATGACCATCTTTGCAGACTGTCCAGTGGGGGGACCCAGCATTAAATCTGGGTAAGGGTTTTTTAGAAGTAGTTTACTTTTTAAGGGGGGGGGGAGGGTAATAGGCGTAACTTGCTTATCCGGGCACTGTACATATTTTTTCTAAACAAAAGTTAGGGTATAAATCAACAAATAATAATACAGTATGTTATTTAAGACAGTGATTCCTCATTAAAGTCACAGTAAAACAAAAAAGTAATGGTTGAAAATTTGAAATGTTTGAACTGGAACCTAAAGGGGGCTAGGGATACACTGAAAATGTATAAAATTATACAATATGTGAATCAAATTCCGGCCAATTGTTAAATATTACAGGAGACTCATTTTGCTCTCAATGATTTTCACTATATATGTAAATTATTTAGAGGCCATGGGATCCAATCTTGTTTCTCAAACAATTCAGGAGGTGTCACTCTTATATTCAAAAACAGCTTGAACATTGTTATTAAACAAAAATAAATAGATAAATATGGTAGATATGTTATAGCCACAATTCAAAGATTTAATAAATAAGTGACTATAAGTTCTTTATATGGTCCAAATGAGGATGACCTAGACTTCTATGTACATTTCTTTATTATGCTATCTAACTTTACAGGACCGTTTATAATACTGTAGGTAGTGACTTTAATATAACACAAACTGCTTTAGACAGATTGGAGGGGGTGGAATATTAAAAAAAACAGGCTTTGAAAATTATAAAGGACTTTATGTCAGACCTTAAACTTATAGATATGTTTAGGGAAATATATCCTACATGGAAAAATTCTCTTTCCTTTTTAATATACACAAAATGGCATCTAGCATCAATTCTTTTCTCCTCTCTGAAGAAATATTGAACAGCATCTTAAAAATTAATTATGGAGCTATAAAAATTTCTGACCACTCCCCTGTAATTTTGGTGATAAGCTGCCTAAACAATGTGCACAATTGTAGAGACTTTTGTTGGAAATTTGACAATACGTTATTGTATAATGCAATTTTTAAACAGAAATTAAAAGCTGAGATTGATTTTGTTTAGTAAATAATAAATATGAGGAAACATGTGTGACAACAATTTGGGAATCCTTGAAGGCCTACATTAGAGGTTGGATTATATCATATTCATTTTTCAAGAGAAAAATTCATAAAGAAAAATTAGATTCATTAGAACATCAATTTCTACTAGTTGAAGTGGCTTTTTATTCATCAGGATTAGAAGAGGATTTAATTTCAGTATTAAAACTCAAAGAGGAATTAAATGTTCTGATATCATATAAAGCAGAAAGGGCTTTCTAAAATGTTAGATCTCATTATTATTTCTTCTCTGAGAAACCAGACAGATTATTGGCTTATCATCTACAATGCGAACAAAATCAAAATGCAATATTTAAAATTCAATTAGAATCTGGCCAAATATCATCTTCTCTCTTAGAAATTAATAAAGGCTTTCATAAGTTCTATAGTAACTTGTATACTCCCGATATTAGGCCCTCTCAACTGGATATTGAAAACTTTATAGAAGGTCTTCCTATTACTCCCCTCTTGGAGGTATCAAGAACTATAATTGACAGACCTATCACTACAGAAGAAATTCATACAGTAATTCACTCCTTTCAAAACAGAAAAGCACCAGGCCTGGATGAATTCATGATAGAGTTCTATAAAGAATTTTCCGATATGCTTTCTCCACTCTTATTCCTAGCATATAGGAATATGGAAAAGGATGAGACCCTTTCAGAATCTTTAAATGACTCCATAATTGCTCTTATCTTAAAGAAGGATAAGGATCCCTTAAAATTTGGGTCACATAGGCCCATAGCACTGATGAGTGTGGATTATAAAATTATAATCAAAACATGGACTAATAGAGCTGCTGAACATGTTCAGACCATTTATTCTCCCTGATCAAACAGGGTTTATTCCTGGGAGGTGATTAATGGCAAATGTAAGAAAGGCTGTTAACATACTAGAACTAACTGCTCAATCCGAAATGGCCATCATCTCACTTGACACTGAAAAAGCGTTCAATAGAGTTCATTGGCCCTTTTTGTTGGTAAGGTTAGCTAAGTTGAATTTTGGAGAAAGATTCATGCGATGGATGAACATGATGTATAGAAGCCCCAGAGTTAGGATTCAAACAAACTCAAATCTCTTCAATTTCATATATTTACGAAAAGGAGTTCGGCAGGGCTGCCTCCTATCCCCACTGTTGTTTACAGTTTTTGTTGTGTCTCTTGCTGTATCAATTAGGAGCAACAAACAAATTAATGGTCTGAACATCAACAGTGTGTCTTGTAAAATCTCTCTGTATGCAGACAACATTTTGATTTATTTAGACAATCCAAAAGAAAATGTGAAGGAGCTTGAGAGGGAAATAGAAAGTTTTGGTAAAGTATCAGGTTACAAAGTTAATTGGGAGAAACCAGAAACCATCTATAACGTGTTTGAAATTAATAACTCGGATCCCTTTCTCAACTCTTCGATTCAAACAGAAATTAAATACTTGGGTGCTATCTTAACCAAGGAAGTAAAGAACCTATTTGAACGTACCTATAAACCTTTTTTAGATAAAATTAAGGTAGATTTGGAAAAATGGGTTAACCTACCATTAACTATCACAAGTAGGAGCAATATTATTAAGATGAACATTCTACCAAGATTTCTATTTCTAATACAAGCTCTCCCTGTATACTTAACTAACACCTTTTTCTCTAAAATAGATAAATGGTTTAGACAGTTTATTTGAAAGAATAAATGTCCAAGGGTCAGCTTGATAAACTTGTATCCTCCTTTAAATCAAGGGGGTTTAGGTCTTCCAAATCTGAAGTTACATTATCTGGCAGCTCAGACTGAACCTACTCTGTCACTTAGATAATTCTGCAAAAGTCTGTGAAATTTCAGAGAATTCCCACCTTACTTTTCAGAAATTGTATCAGGTTCTTTATGTAAACTGTAAAAACTGTGTATATAAAAATAAGATATTAAACTCCACTAAGATTACTTCTTGGGCTTGGAGAGAAGCACATTCATTTTTGGGTTTGAAATGCACCCTTTCCCCATTCTCACCTTTATATGTGAATTCATATCTTAAATTTAGGCAGGTAAATCACATTTTTCTGAATTGGAAGGCCTGCAGCTTGACTCATTTGGAACAATCTTTAGAAAATGGTAGGCTGACATCATTTGAAACCTTAAGGCGGAAATTTAATCTACCAAGTGGAAGCTACTTAGCTTTCCTTCAGCTAAGAGTCTATTTTTTGAAAAACAAGATTGAGATATTGGGCTTGACCCCCGTCCATATTAAGCAATCCCCAAAATACAATTACGTTGAACTCCAAAATTTACAGTCTTTTACTGGAGGCTAGCAAATGGGATATTGATCATTTGAGACAAAATTGGTCTAAGGAATTGGGCTATGGAGTCATAATATTGATTGGTCGGAAGTTCTTTCTATCCCGAAAAAGTTTCAAAAAATTCTTAACTCAGGCAAATTCAATTGAACGTAATTCACAATCTATATTATACCCCACATAAGCTTTTTAAATTCGACCCTACACTCTCTAATCTTTGCACCCACTGTAAAGGTGAAAAAGGGACCTTAAGCCATATGTTGCTTTTTTGTCCAGTACTAACTACGTTTTGGAATAAAATAAGAGAGATAATTTCAAAAGTACTGGATAAGAATATTCCATTTGATCTGAGTATTTTATTATTTAGTTTACCTTCAGGTTTGGAGATCTCTGAAGAAACTAGCTCATTTCTATCTTTATCAATGGTCCTAGCAAAAAAGGTTATTCTCCTTCACTGGAGAGATTAGATATCTCCAAACTTTAAAGAATGGTCCAATTTATTAACTGATAGTGAGAATTTAGAAATAACCTATTATAGTAAGGAAAATAAGGTAGAAATGTTTGACAAAATGTGTCTCCCTTATTTCAATTTTTTAATTGGCAAACTATATAATCGAGGACTGCTCTTAGTTTAAATATATTTAAATATTTCACATAAATAGGCTTAGTCAGAAGAACTGCTTTTCCCTGTACTATGATGTTAAATAGATACCTTAACCAGCTAATGCCTGATAGTGGGTATCAGAATGAGTACACACAAAAAAAGAAGGCACTGTAGGAACCACTTCAAGAGGAGTGCCATCGAACATGGCGAAGATGGGTAGTGATGAGACCCTGGCTAGTTTCTGTCTGGTTCCAAAGATCATGGACACTGTTTTCTTAGTGTTGACCTGGAGTTGGTTGGCATGGAAGCAGTGCAAAACATTGTGGAAGTCTTTTTGGAGCAGGCCTTCCACAGCTGCAGCCAAGAGGCTGGAGGAGTAAATGACTGTATCATCTGCATAAATGTGTATATGTGAGTTGATATAGGCATATGGCAGGTTGTTGAGGAATATTGAGAAGAGAATGGGACCTCGGAAGGAGCTCTGTGGGCCCCAGCTTGGATAGGTAGGGAAGGGGATAGGGCACTTCCAACCTGTATCAACTGTTGGTGGCCCATGAGGTAGGAGTGGATTCAATCAACAGCAGGAGTTAAGAAGCCAGCAGAACTTGGCTTGTCCAGGAGGAGTGGGTGAAACACCAAATCAAAAACTTTAGTCAGACTGATAAAGATAGCTACAGTGATATGTCCCCGATTCATCCCAGTGAGGATGGAGTAATTGACACACAGCAGGGAGGAAACAGTGGAGTGGTGCTTCCAAAAGCCAGTCTAGAAAGTGGGCGGAGGTAGGAGGAGGAAGAGAGGAAGTCAGCAAGCCTAGAGTAGATAAACTTTTCGACTACCATGAGGATGATGCTTTTCTAAAGGAAAAACAGCCTGATTAAAAAATGTACTGTATTTTATCCTGATCCAGTACTTTCTCCAGACAATGTATTTTATAGTGTCTGAGGCAGTGGGGCCACACCTAAAAATATAAAGGCACTCAAAAAGAATGTCTACCTTACTATAAGAAAGTCCACCTTAACACCAGCAAAGCTATATGAGTGAGTTGTATTCACAAACCACCACAGTTGATTCCCTTATAGTTGACTTGGCTCTACTATCGGTAGGTGCAACCTTCAGACATCCCAACACAATGATCTTAACCTCAACTGGTTGGGAAAGGACTCATCCAAATACATACAAGCTATTTCCAACTTAAACTGGTTAAAAATTATTGCAATATCCATGAGACTCAGCCATGTCACTAACTACCACAACCTTCTAGACTGGATTTTTGTTGACTACCCATATATAATCCAGCCTGCTAGTGTACTTTCAGACTACTGCATTGATCATTCCATCATCTTCTGTATCAGTAAAATCTGAAGGAAAAAATCCACTATAAAAATGGTGACAGCTCAGTTGTACAGGCACTTCATACCAGGTGATGTAGATTTGTCCACAGTAACATGGGACCATACCAACTTTATTCCCTCAGTAACCAATGCTTGGGAATTCTTCACCAGTTAATTTGTAATTGTCTGTAACAAACATGCATTAAATCACAATATTCATGGTCAAAGGACACCCATCATCCCTGGATCTCTAAGGAGATTATTGAATTATCACAAAGGGATGCAGCTTGAGCCACATTTAGAAAGTCCAAATCCCTTAATGACAAACAGTATTATAGATAACATTAGAATCCAGGTAAATTGGCAGTAGCTAAAGCAGAAGTTAACTACTACCAAAATTACTGGGAGGAATTCTAGTAAATTCTGGATGGGAGTTAAAACATATTTGAAATGGATATTCAAGAGAAAATTTACCAAATCTGGAACCCTTCATCAAACCTTGCCATCTCTCCTCCAGACATTGTGAAGGCTTTTAACACCCACTTCACTAACCTCAGAGTCATCAACAAGCTCAGGAATTCCTTGGTACCATCCATGGCTGGTCTTTCATCAAGCAACCCACAGCCTGACCCTCATGATATGCTAAACTTTAACTTCTGACAAATCACTACACAGAGGTTCTCAAAGGATTAAAGGCTCTCAGCCCTGAGCCAGCCCAGTGGTGCAGTGGGCTGAGCCACTGGT
Source organism: Neoceratodus forsteri (assembly GCA_016271365.2). Classification (NCBI taxonomy): domain Eukaryota; kingdom Metazoa; phylum Chordata; order Ceratodontiformes; family Ceratodontidae; genus Neoceratodus; species Neoceratodus forsteri. The sequence continues at coordinate 431,397,289 of CM057452.1, forward strand.
GCCACACCACCCACCACACCATTGATCTGGGTTCAGGAACAGTCCAGGGTCATTTGGGGGCCAGCCAGTGGAAGAAGGATCGAACATGCATGGATGAATCTTCTCCTTTGGAGGGGGGACAACATAAACCACTGCTTACCAACACAGGCATCAGTGACCACCTCTCAAAGGATCAGGTGCAAGTGCCAGAGTACTTACAATGTTTTCATACTGTACGCCCACACCACATCATTTAAGTCCATGTCTGAGGGGGAATGATCACTTTTAGGATCCAACGTTTTCTTACTGCACTTCCTAAAGAGTCTAGGATTTTGGGCTGTGGAGTCAAATAGTTGCTTACAGCGAAGGTTCTTATTGTACCTGATTGCTCTTTTACATTCATTCATAAGTACCCTGTATTCAATTTAATCAGCTGCAGATAAGGAGACCTTAAACGGAACCCATTGTTTTATTTATCTCTTGTTATGATCATGATTAAGAGATCATGATCCAGTCATTTAAAGACAGGACCTCATACCTTTCTCCTGGTGAGGGGGCAAATTTATCCTGCAGGTCAGTAAATACTGAGGTAAAAAAGGTCACTGCTGAATTAACATCAGAAGCCTCATACAAACAGGACCAATCAATGTGAGATACTGCTAGCCTGAAATGTTTGGAATCAGTGTTAGAAAACTCTTTAAATGGAATAATTCTAGGGGAATTTTCTAGTAGCTTAGCCCACCATATACAAAATACTGGTGTGTGGCCACTTATGGTATCAGAAGACATACCAGAGCATCTGATTCTGTTTACTCCGAGAGTGAGGATCCAGTCAATCAGAGATTAGCTGTTCCCATTGTTTGAGCGTCTGATGGGTTCAATGATAATTTGTGACAGATGGAGCTTACTAATGGCTAGTTCAACACTTCTATTACTGTCACTGAGCCTGTTAAAGCTGAAGTCACCAAACAGGTTAAATTCATTATTTTTGACAGGGAGGCTACATAGTTAACCAGAGAAGAGAATAGAGTCATACTTCCAGATGGAGGAATATAGATTCAGAATAGATGCATCTTTTTTGCATTACCCAGTGTAAGCACACCATGATAACATTTAAGTGTTGACCATGGAAGGTGGGGGGGGGGGGCTAGGGATAGCAAAATTAAGGTGAGATCTGTACATGATCAGTGTGCCACCCCCTTGCATTGAAACAGTGAGATCACAATGAATAAGGTTGTAAGTAACCTGATAAGGCACAAAGGTTGTCAGGAATTGTTGGTTTTAGCCACATTTCTGATATTCCTAATACATGAGGTTGTTAACAATTAATGTAATATGATAGTTTGTCTAGTTTAAACATCAGACTCCTTAAATTTAAGTATGCTACTTTTAGACCTATAATATTTAGCCAAGGGGGAGATGGAATGCAGGTGGATGAGCTGACGTAGGGCCTGGAATAAGCTCCACATCACCAACAGACAGGAAGAGGGTAAAGGTAAGGTAAACTGAAGAACAGTATCTCAGATGCATATTAAATACAGTATCTTATGATCCTACTGATGCCTCTTAAGGAACATTGACATCTTTATAATTCAGTGAGAAGGAAGGCAGTAATGGGCATATCCAAAAAAGATTTGCCTTTTTATCTGTAAGTCAGACAAAGCAAGAATACTAGAAGATAAAGTTTGAACCAGGAGGGAGTGTACTATAAGTCAAAATGACTCTGCAAAGGTTAAATGCATTCAGGAGGACAAAGTTCAAGAAATACTGCTAGCCATCTGGAAAGTGAGGCATATCCTGATTCTTTTATGACTAAAAATCATTGTCATAAATAGTTACAGAGATATTGCATAATTAGCTTATTGACTTTGGACAGAACTACGTACATACTGTTCTTTGAATAGTTTTTAAGTAGAATGTATTGTTACTATTCCAAAGGGTGAGACAAGTGGGCCAGAGCCAACTTCTGTTCAACTTCGAGTAGAGGCCTGAAAATACAGTTTGGCTTCACCAATTCGGCTGAACCACTTTGTCTCATAGTACTGTAACTGGCATAGGGTAAAACAGTACAGATGGTGGTGAAGGGGTAGCCTTGTGGTTTGCAATGAATATGAGTTATTGTAGATTACAGCTGGGAGGTGCTGTTGACACGAATCAGCTGTGGATTACTGTTTGTAGTGTTGTGACAGTTTACGAAACCCACTAAGACTGCAAGTGCATGTGTGAGCTACAGTAACAGATGCCACCTATTGCTGACCTCAGGGCATATAGCTCCCTGTAATCTTTGCTTTACCTCCATCTCAATTAATAGATGAGCAACTTGTTGTTCAGTGTGCCTTCCTGGTGAAACATTTCAATAAATAAATAAATTTCCTCTGGCTCCATTGATGTTCCAACTATAAATAGAGTAACACATGGGCCTCTATCGTTACAGTGCTGTAACACCATCAAGGGAGTCCAGTGACATCATAAACCATGGCAACAAATTTTGAGAGGTTTATGATTCCATTGTAATTCTGAGATGAGATTGTAACACCCATAAAAGATGGATGATCATGTATTCTCTTTTTGTAATACGTGGCACTCTGTCATGGAAAACTCTAGGTTTCTTGCATACTATATGTTTTTAGCCTCACTTGCTCACCTGTTCACTTGAGTTTGTAAACAATCGGAATTATGATGCTCAGAAAAATCAACCCCCTTCCAACTTGCCATGGCAACAGCAGCTCTGGCTGATCTAAAGTTAGCCGCTGTTGTGACCACGGTGGGGTTTTGCAGTTGTAAAAATGGGATTGTGCAGCCCTGCCATGGTGCAACCACCCTTGTGACCTGGGGCACTGGTGCTTCTGCCACAAGGGTGGTACAGGGTGGCTTGACGCATGACATCCCGATTTCAATGCAGCCTGCTTTCGAAAATCAGGATAGCTGCAAACTTTAACACAAGATACCACTTACATCATGCCCATTTGGTATCGACACCTTGCATCAAAGCTTTCATTTTGAAAATTGAGCCCATAGTCTCTCAGTGCAACAGCCTGCTTCACTTAGTTTTGATTCACAGGAAAGAAAAATTCAAAATAAAGATGGATTTCTGAGCCCTGCACCACTAACAGTCAAATTAGGTGTCAAATAATTTCTTTAACTCCTCCCTGCATCTTTACTGGTCTGCTGAATTCACTCTGCCCTGCTTCTTCTGTAGGGGCAAGGGCAAAATAAATAAATAAATGAATGAATATGGATTTCTGTGCCCGGTATGCCACCAGCACTCAGTAAAGAAGATATTTTTTTAAAATCTTGTTTTAAAACCATCCCCGGGAAACTTTATGAACTAAAATGCTCTGCCTCTTGGATCTGTGTGGGTGGCTGTTTGTGTTTGTCTGTGTCTGTAGATTATTTTTGTGAATGTTCATGTTTTTCTGCTGGGAGTAACTATGCCATTCTTCCACACAACATCTGTGAAAGTTTCCTGGACTGAATTTCTGCAAAACATCACCGCCAGGTATCAACATTTTCATTTTAAATCAACTTTTTGGAAGCCATCCAAGGAAAACTAAGACTAGCAACTAAGCCTGACAAACTCTTTGATGTTGGGTCCTACACTGAATCCATGTTTTCATCTGATATGCTCCTTAAGAATCTGTGCTTGTCTCTGAGGACTATTTAGCAACCACTTTGAAGAACAAAGGAAAGATGCAGACAGAGGTTTTTACATCCTACATAAGTCCAGGCCACAGATCATCACCTTCAGGAATTTCTGCAGAACATCACCACCAGGTACAGCATCAGCATTTTCATTTTAAATCAACTTTTTGGAAGCCATCCAAAGCAAAACAAAACTCCCTGTTAACTATGGAGGCTATAGCCTGATGCATATTAGGGTGTGTGTGTCAGCTTAATGTCTGACACACGAGGGGATTTTATATCAAGAATTGAAGGGGCTGTCTCTTATGTTTTTTACAGAAAATGAGCGTGTATACTTTAAGGGGCTTTTCTGCAAGGGTGCGCATGCTATTGGCGCTAGTCCTTGCAGCAAATATTTCACTGGAGGAACCTAGAAGGGAGGATAGGCTCTATGATGGGACATCCTTCAAATACTCCAACCTCCTGCTTAGCTCCAAGTGAAACACCCCTGGACTTTGGTTTTGTAAGCTTTTAAGGACTGCAAGGCTAAGGTACTATCTACGCTTCCAATCTTTCCATGGAACTAAGAGACACAGATCCTGGCTAAAGCATGAAGTGCTTGAGTTATGGCTACACTTACTTAGACTTGCACGGTTGGCCGATGTTGAAAGTAACCCTGGACCTAATCCGGATATGAACCCATCCATCACTCCTGAGTGGAACTTGGCCAAAGGGATGAAGACGGCTTTTGGCTAATTTTGTGGAACTGGAAGCATGGGTGACACAATATTCCCCTGCCATACTTGGACTAACAGAGACGTGGTTGAACCAAATATTCTGGACACCATAGGCTCAATAAATGGCTATAAACTTCTCCGTAGGGATCACTACTCCACCGGGGGGGGGGTGCCCTATATGCCAAGCATCACTTAGCGATAACTGCCCAGCCTATGGACATAACTGATTCTTTGGAGGCCCTTCATGTGGTTCTGCTTCTTGGTAACACCAGAAAAATCAATCTGATATGTGTCTAAGACCCACCCAAAAGTGGCATCACTGGCTTAATTAACATTATGGATCACTTGGCATCACATAAGGTAAAAGGAAAACTCCTCCTCATGGGGGATTTCAATCTGGACTGGACTGGGAAATACTCAGGATTGTATGATGCCATGCTCAGCAAGTTGCACCTGCCTCAGCTAATAAAATGTCCAATGAGGCCAGCACAACAGGGAGGCCACAACTCCCTCCTGGACTGAATTGCTACAGACAGAGCTGACCATATTCAGGGCTCGGGCACTCTACCTAATGCTATCAGTGACCATATTCCAGTTTATTGCATATAGAGGGCACACATCCCAAAGCCTCCCCCCAAAGAAATACACTTTCGGGACTTTTCCAAAATTAACATCTGCAAGCTACATGCAGATCTCTGCCACACTGACTGGTCCCCAATTTACCAAGCAGATGATGTTGACATTGCTCTATCCTACCTTGTAACCACTCTACAGGAATCTCAAAATAAGCACCTTCACATGAAAAGAAGGAGGGTCCGAGGTACAGCAACAAGATGGGTGAATTGTGAGATCCTGACCAGCGTGAGGAGCAGGGACAAGACCTGGGTTGCTGCAAAGAAAAGTGGCCGACAAGCTGACTGGGATGAATATCATAGGTAGAGGAACACATGCAAGAGAGAAATTCAAGCAGCAAAAGGGGCTTACTCTCTTAAGCTACTACAGAAATCAGCCAACGATGTGCGTAGTTTCTGGAACCATAATAAGATTTTCTTGGGACACGGTGGATGCTCGACGATCACTGATATGACAGTTAATGGTGCCAACTGCAATAACACCTGTACGATTGTGAACACCCTAAACATCCACTTCTCTGACCTCTCGGACTATGAGAGGCTGACCAGTCAATCCTCTGTCTCTCCAACTGTGTCCTCAGTCCAGGCCTCCACTTCACTTAGTTTGAAGCAGGTCACCACACTTGAGGTTCTAAAGGCCAGAGGGGTACAGGACCCAAGGCAGCATGGATTCACAGCGGGAAGGTCATGCCAGACAAATCTGATAGATTTGTTTGACTGGGTGACCAAAGTAGTAGATCAGGGAGGGGCTGTGGACATGGCCTACCTAGACTTTAGCAAGGCATTTGACACAGTCCCACACAAAAGATTAATATACAAGTTAGCCAGCCTGGGAGTGGGTCCCAAGATGACAGCCTGGGTAAAGAATTGGCTGGAGAATAGGACACAGAGTAATAGTAAATGGAGTCCACTCTGAAGAAAGGGGGGTTACTAGTGGGGTACCGCAGGGTTCAGTATTAGAACCGGTCCTCTTCAGTGTCTTTATAAGTGACATTGCAGAGGGACTGGAAGGAAAAGTATGTCTCTTTGCAGATGACACAAAGATCTGCAACAGAGTTGATGCACAAGGTGGGGTGGAAAGGATGAGAAGGGACTTGGCAAGGTTAGAGGAATGGTCAAATGTATGGCAGCTTAGATTCAATGCTAAGAAGTGCAAGGTAATGCACCTGGGAAACAAAAACCCAGGGGAAGAGTACACAATGGGCAGTGAGATACAAACAACAACAAAAATGGAAAGGGACCTGGGGGTAGTCATATCAGATGACCTAAAGGTGGGCAAGCAATGTGAGAGGGCAGCAAGGAGGGCTGGGGGATACTGGGATGCATAGGGAGAGGCATCACCAGTAGAAAACAGGAAGTTATTATCCTCCGACAGACAGCTGGTGAGACCCCATCTGGAGTATTACGTGCAGTTCTGGAGACCCAATCTCTGCAAAGACATAGACAGGATGGAAGCTGTCCAGAGGAGAACTAAATGGTGCAGGGTCTGCACCAAAGACATATGAAGAGAGACTTAAGGAGCTTAATATGTATAGCCTCGAGGAAAGGAGGGAGAGGGGGGACATGATAGAAACTTTCAAGTACCTCAAGGGAATCAACAAAGTCCAAGAGGGTAGCATCTTTCAAAAAAAGAGGTGTGCAAGAACAAGTGGGCACAATTTGAAGATGGAGGGCGGCTCAGAGGTAATTTAAGGAAGTATTTTTTCACAGAGAGGGTTGTGGATGCATGGAACGGCCTTCCGAAGGAGGTTGTGGAGTCAAAAACAGTGGTGGAATTCAAGCATGCATGGGACAGTCATAAGGCAATTCTAGGGGTTGGGGGTAAGAAGACATAGGCTGCTGGTTAACTAGGATCTGCAGCTTTTCCATTAGGTAGGGAAATGGGCAGACTGGGTGGGCCAAGCGGTCCTTATCTGCCATCAAACTCTATGTTTCTATGTTCTGAGACTTTTAAGTAAACTACTTGAGCATGGATCAGTGGGATCAGATGGCCTACTACCAAGATTCCTTAAACTAGCGGCCTCTGTTGTAGTGGCACCATTTGCCCCGGATCTACAACCTTTCCATCAGTTTGCAGGAAGTACCGTCTCTCTCTGGATGATAGCTCAAGTTGTCCCCATCCATAAGAAAGGGGACACAAAAGACATGAACAATTATCACCCAATTGCAATATTATCAGCACTAAACAAAATCCTTGAAAAACTAGTAACTGACCAGGTCACGGTCTGCATTCAACAAAACAGCCTTCTCACCCCTGCCCAAAATGGCTTCAGGAAGGGGCACAGTACAGCCACGGTGCTTATCAAACTCACTACTGACATCAAGCTATCGATGGATAAAGGGCTATACACTGGAGCGATTTTCATAGATTTAACTAAAGCGTTCGATCTGGTGAATCACACGTTGCTGCTAGATACATTGGCCAGACCTGGATTCTCCCAAGGCTCCTCAACATGTTCAGCAGTTACCTATCTGAGTGGACGCACTTTGTTCAGAGTGACAATTGCCAATCTGATTTCTTTCCTACCAACATCAGTGTACCACAAGGTTCAATTCTTGGACCACTACTTTTCTCATTGTTTGTGAATAGGCTGCCTCAAATGTTGAACACTACCTATACCATCATATACAGTACGTGGATGATATGGTGTTATACACCAGCGCCAAGGACATTGCCTCCATTAATATCACACTGGAGTCTGACTTTGTCCATCTACTGAGTAGCTAGTTCAAAACAAACTTCTTCTGAATACCACAAAATTGGTGGCAATGCTGTTTGGATCAGCACCAAGGGTCAAAGCCAGCTCTGCAACACTGGCCATACATGGCTCTGATGGCTCACTCTTGGGTTTGGTGGACTCTTTCAGATACCTGGATATAACCCTCGACCCTTCATTGGTTTTCAGCCTCCATATCACTAACACTTGTAAGGCAGTCAGTATCAAGCTGAGGCTGGCCTACAAAGTCAGAGCATCCTTAAATGCTAAGGCACAATTAGCTATCGCACAGGGCGTACTGCGATCCGGCCTGACTTATGGAATCACTTCCTATAAAGATGCAAACAAGGCACTATTGCAGAAGTGGGACACTTGTTATAATAGCATCTCTCACTTAGCACTATCAGTACCTAGGCACACGCACCACTGTGTACTTTACTCCAGTCTGGGCTGGCTCTCTCCTGCCTCTTACCGAGTCTATACCACAAGATGCACAATTGACAGTATCATCCAAAGTGGAACATCAATGTCCCTTGCAAGCTTGATGAACCTGGACCATCACACTTACCCCTGAAATCTACTGAAAAGTCACTCCTTAATACACCCAGATGCGCCACTAGGATGGGTGAGCAGGCATTTGCAGTGTCCACCCCAAAGCTATCGAACTCCCTGCCTTCAACTGTGAGGCACTCCACTACACAGCTGATCTTATAAAATTAGCTCTGTGCCTACCTCCTGGCCTCTGACAGATACACTTGTGACTTAACCCCTGGGGAGGACACCTAGTTAGGCTTCCTTTGCATGTCCCATCAGCACGTATTTAGGCACTTATCACTCTCGCCTGCTTTTAAATAGCAGGCAAGGACGGGCTGTGAGGTATCCCACTGTGAGCTGGTCTGGAATAGTTTCTGTATTTACTGATACTGTAAGGTCTAGCTCCTTGAAACTGTATTGTGTATTCCCCTGTATCTATGGATAGCCTAGTGCAATGTCTAATTTCTCCTGTACAGTAGGTATCAACGTGCCTGTCTATGCTGTAATGTGTTTGACCCAAGTCTGTATTATGTAGTAGTTACCACTGTGATGTGATGTGCTTTTACCTCCGTCTGTAACTGTCCCAGGTCGTGACTGAAAATAGGCAATTTCTTTGTCTAGACCACTTACACGGTAATCAAAAACTAAATAAGCAATAAATAAAATTCAATTTGCCCTGCTCCTGTTGCTGCTGGGCCTGCAGCTGCCAATGCAGACTCACACTGTGCACTTGTTCCTCAGCAGTATCGTTTCACTAGTCTTCCTGTGGGAAACTACCGTTATATGTAATGATAATTAGCTAAATGAAACGTAAATGCAGGATTATGTGATGTTTTGAAAGTGTTCGGAGAAAAAAATTATTTTTCACGTAATTTATGCTTCAGAAGCTGCATTTTCTTACTATGAGAAAGAGCTGGAAATGGCACTGCAATAAACGCTGCACAAACAGTTCTCGATCTCCAGCATCGCTGATTGGCTACCAAAGGTCATTTGACTTGCCAACAACTTGAACATACTGTGGCATTTTTCCAGAAGAGCCCTGCCACAAGGTGGGAGGGGGTGCAGTCTGTGATGCTCCGTTAGGCAGACTGACAGTGAGACGATCTTAAGGAGCTCTATTGGTGCACAGGGCTTGAATAAATTGAATTTTAAAAAGTGCATTCACTGAGCTGCTTGCCAACAGTATGGAATACTGTTGAAGGGCCATATTCTCCACCATGTGTGGCTTTTTTTGTATGGTCCACCACTAAAAGACCCCTTACCTTCTCTGTGGTCAGCCAGCCCCTTCGGTTGCTGCTGGTGAGGACCCCATCTAGACCATGCGAATAACTAGTTGGATGAATAAAATAAAGAATAAGGCAGGTTTATTCAGTTCAGTAGGTGTTCTCTTCATGAAGACAAGCCCCACACTGACTAAAACTCTGTCTGACAGAGCTACATGGCACTGCCAGGCAGTGCAACAATTAGATACATGCAGTTCTAAGTGCTCTTAAAGGGGTGGCAGCTAAACATTAATGCTTAATGTGTGCTTCACAATACTCAATGGCCCGGATATTCAAACTGCGCCATTCTGAGACGCAAGCCCTTGCGCTGCTCAAAATAGTTGCGCAGGGGAGTGGCCGGGGCGATATTCAAAGGAGTTGCGCTATTGAGCAACTCCTTTGAATATCACCCCTCAGCCACAGCCACTGTGCATGGCGCAGTGGAACTTGCGCCACCGCAAGTTGTCAGAGTCGAGCATTAAACTTGCGGTGGCGCAAGTACCATTGTGCCATGCGCAAATTTCTGATATTCAAAAGGCGACATGCAAATGGGGCCATAATCCATGCAAGGCGCAGGGGGGGGGCATTTGCATCTGATTATGGCCCCATTTGCATGCCATTAGCATGTAGGTGCGCCGATCCCCGAGGACTTGCGCCTGGCCTCCCTGCCAGGCAGCAGCCGTCAGGGACTGATGCACCCTGCAGCCCGATCGCGGGCACAACGTGAAAACCCCCGCTTCAATATCTTCTGTCGCTGCTGGCAGAACGTATCATATATCATTTCAGTCATTTTTCTCATAACGTTCGGCAGAACGTGAACGAACAACCTTCCAGTGCCCTATCGCGGGCAGAACAAGACTTCATCCCCGAATAGCCTTTGCGGTTCAGCGGGACGACGCGATCGCTGGCAGACGTTCAGTGACAACTGCCCGATCATCTTCTCGGTGCCTGCAAGTTTCATTCACCATTATGACGTTCACCACCCGCCTCGTAGCAGGCGGGCGGCGGCATCTCACTCGCCTGTCGCCGTCGCTTCATCGACCGATCAGCCCGGCTGCACCTGCGCCAGAGCCACGGCATGTAGCCCATGTCATTGATGACAAAGTCCAGATTTGTGAATGAACCCATCACAAATCTGACCGTCATGCACGGTATGGGCTGCATGCCCATTGGCTCTAGCTCTGCATCCAATGGGCGCAGCCCTACTGGACAGTCATTCGTGGGCGGCGGGCGGCGCAGGTGGGTGGATGCCGCCCCCGCCGCCGGGGAGCGATGGTGGGGCTCTGGGTGGGTGGGGTGGGGACACTAGACACCAGGGAGATGTTTGGGGGTTGTCACTGACATTCTGCCCGATGATCGGGCATTACGGTCCACTGGACCACCAGGGAGATATTTGGGTTGGGGGGTCTTATTACATTCTTCCCGTGATCAGGCACTGGGGGTTGTTTCAAGTGCTGCCCGCGATTGGGCATTGGGAGCTGTTTGGGGGTGTTGTCATGATACGCCTGCCCGCGATCGGGCATTGGGAGATGTTTGGGCGGGGAGGGGGTTGTTTTTACGCCTGCCTGCGATCGGGCTGGTGGGGGGCACAGGACTGAGTTGGGGCCAGCCACGGGTGGCAGCTGCGTGTTGTGCCCTGCAATACAGCAGCTCACCTGTGGGTGGCCCTCAACTTGATCCTTTTTGGCCTCAAGTTGTGCAGGCGAGGTTGGGGTTGCGCCAGTCATCTCTGCACAACCCGACTGAATATCGGGTTGCGCAGTTTATGCATGGTTCCTCCCCCTCCTGTTGAGCATGCATTCATTTGCATTGCGCTGTTGCTCAACCTGTTTTCAGTGGTGCAACTGCCTCCTGCTGAATATCGCAGAATGGCACAATGTAGGACTTGCGCATGCGCAACCCTTTTGAATATCTGGGCCAATGTGTGCTTCCTGTAAGAAGTGCTGCATTTTAACTTTAAAGTGCAGATGTTCCTTCAGACCTGCTTCACCAGTGTTCAAAATGCCAGATTTGCTCATCTTCATTAAATGCAAATTCAATACTGGCTCATTCTTAGCTGCTGCAGTTCTAACAAGCATTTGTCAATGCCGAATGTTTGCTTGCTGGCACTGGCATTGGTAGTGTAGAATTTACAGAGCTGCATAATAGGAATGGCAGCGAAGTATTGAACTGAATCCAACCCCACCTCCACCCTGCAGAGAGTGGCAGGCATTGGGGTGTGCCTTTGGGTCGTCAGGCATGATGACCACGCCATTTCACCACACCCTACCCTGCAGACACTGACAAGTGTCACGGTGTGCCTTGGGGTCTTTGGCCCTTATGCGCACCCCATTCCATCAGGAAATATGGTGAGATGGGTGCGGTATAGGAGAATGGGGTGAAGTTTGGGCCCGAAGAGTCCGAGGCACACCTTGATGTCTTTCACTGGCTGCAGGGTGTGGGGGGGGGATGGAATGTATGAGCATGACAGGCAAGAATCCCAAGTCACACCCCTGATGCCTGTCATACTCTACAGGGTGGGGCGTTATGGTCGGAAACCCTAACGCCTCAGGCATTCATTGGTATTTTCACTCCAAATTTTCAACATGGTTTTTTTGTGACCCCCACCTCATGAACAGTGGCAATATCAGTTTGTTAGCCAAAAACTGCTTTTGCACAGTGACTATGGCATTTGGCACCACAGGTGCAAAACACATTCCAAACAGGATGTGAAAATGATAGTGGTACTGTTCATGGGGAGGTGTAAAAATGGCAATGTTGAAAATCTGCTGTGAAAATCTTAAAAAAACTGGTGAAGTCACGAGCTATGCGTAGAAACTGTGCAACTCACACCCGTAATGTAACTAGTTTGGGGATTTTTTTACAGCAGATTGTTAACACAGGCATTTTGGTACCTCCGATCATGAACAGTGTCAGTGTGATTTTCTTTATCTGTCCCGAACAATGATTTCCACAGCGACCACGCATCTCTGCACTGAAAGTGTGAAAACACGTTTCAGCCATGTTGTGGAAAAATGACAGCTGTACTGTTCTGAGGGATTATGGAAAATGCCACTGGTGAAAATCTGGACTGAAAATATTACAAATTCATGAACCCACGAGGGTGCGTGGAATCTAGCAATGCTCACTGACACAGTCATTTTATAGAGTTTTGTCACCAAATTTTCAACATAGCCATTTTAAGACCTCTGCTCATGACCAGTGTCACTGTGATTTTCTTAATCTGTCCCAAACATTGTTTTCGCACACCGACTGTACCATTGTGCGCTACATGTGCGGAAACGCATTTTGGGCTAGATGAAAATGGTAGCTGCACTGCTCATAAGGAAGTGTGGTAAATGGCACTGTTGAAAAATTTGGTGTGCAATATTACAAATTAAAATCTCACAAAGGCAAGGAGGAACTATGCAACATGCGGTCCTAAACAGTCATTTCTGGAATTTTTCACCAAATTTTCAACACAGCCATTTTAACACCTCTGCTCATGACCAGTGTCACTGTGATTTTCTTAACGTGTCCCATACATTGATTTTGCACCGACTGTGCCATTGTGCTTCGTGGTAGAAACACGTTGTGCGTGAGATGTGAAAAATGACAACTATACTGCTCATAAGGAGCTGTGGTAAAATGGCAATGTTGAAAATCTGGAGTGAAAATATTGAAAATTTAGTAACTTACTAGCGCAGTATAGAACTCTGCAATGCACGTCAGAAACAGTCATTTTTAGGATTTTTTCACCAAATTTTCAAAATAGCCATTTTAAGACCTCTGCTCATGAACAGTGTCACTGTGATTTTCTTAATGTGTCCGTACATTGATTTCACACACCAACTGCTCCATTGTACTATGGTGGAAACACGTTTTGGATGAGATGTGAAAAATGACAGCTGTACTGCTCATAAGGAGGTGTGGTAAAATGGAAATGTTGAAAATCTGGAGTGAAAATATTGAAATTTCTCAAACTTACAAGCATGTGTAGGAACTGCACAACACACGCTCGTATAACAGTCATTTTTAGGAATTTTTCCACCAAATTTTCGAAATAGGCTTTTTGAGAGCCCACCTTATGAACACTGGCAGTGTCGTTTCATTAATTGTTCTAGAAAGGTGATTTCATGCAGTGGCTGCGAAATCACCCTTCAGGCCCGAGTAATGCCATGACAGTGCAAGAATTAATGAGGGGTCCCAAAAACCCCATGTTGAAAATTTGGTGCAAAAATTCCAAAAAATGCCTGAGATATACAACAAAGTTGAAAAAACCCTGTCTATCCCATTATACAGCTTACCGGCATTTCCTCAGTTCGCGGTCGGCTTTGAAGAGTGCAGACGTGTTCCCGGTCCACTGAAGATTATCGCACCAGACTCCGGAGGTAAGTATGGGGTGGGGGTGTGTGGGGAGGCAGGGTGCGCAGTGGGAGGGTGCGGGTTGTGGGGGGGGCAGGGAGACTGCGAGGGACTGTTTTTTTCTTTACAGGTTTTTTTTGTTGTAAAAGACAATGCAGGACATTTGCCATGCTGGGGTGGGCTCCTAGCGTGGCAGAAGGATGGCTGGGGGGGCGTGGAACCGATGGGGGATTGGGCACCCCTGTCGGCCATGGCATTTGTTGCCACGCTGGGGTGGGCTCCCAGCATATCACCCTGTACTGGGGGGAGAGACAGTGGAGCCAATGGGGGATTGGGCACCCCCGTCGGCCATAAAACATTTTGCCATGCTGGGGTGGGCTCCCAGAGTGGCACCTGGATGCTTTGGGGGGGCGTGGAGCCGACGGGGGATTGAGCACCTGCGTCGGTCGTACAGTGTGGGGAAGGGAAGTGCATGCCCAGTCATGTGATGCGTTGTACGCAGCACGCTGGTGTGTGTGGGGGGGAGAGCTCTGCTCTCTCAAGTGGAGCTCTCCCTTTCAACTGTATGCTACTGCATTTTCAGCTGTCATAGACAGCTGGAGCAGTGATTGGCGCTCTGTGACTGCACCTGCAAACACACTGACTGAATTGGAAGAGGCTGACACACCTCTGGAAAACTCGTATGATGGCACTATGTTTCTTGCACATGCGTGCAAGCAAACATAATAAATGATTGTCATTCAGCAGAACTATTGTGATAACATCTCATAGGGATACTCAAAAACTAAATGCATGTTTTTACCGTTGCCAATCCATAACACGTGGATGTAAGTAGGAATGTACTGTATTTGATGGGATTTTGGGAGAAAAACACAACATAATTCCACAGGGATCAAATACTTCATTTCAGGTTTTCAGATTGTATTTCATAGGCTGGGGGAATGCCAGAACAATAACATCTGATGTCAGTGTTTCATAGTGTCTGAGATGTTTATTGAAAACACATAGCTGAGGTGAATCAGTCACTGCCTCTGAGTGCCATATGTGCAACCAAATAAATGACTTGAAAATCTCCAGAGGCATGGTATGACATATGTGACAATGTGTGCTCCCTACCCTCAAAAACAAACAGGGAACAAGATACAGTCTTAATCAGTGGTATGCTTGACTAGACTGAACTTTGTAGGAGGGAACCATCCCTGAAATATAATTTATGTCTTAAGTGACATAAACAGTAGCCTTAAAAATCATTACAAAAGCCTTTTTAACATCCAATCCCTAAGACTACAGTAATTTCAAAATGCAGCACGTTTTTAAGTCACACATTTCAAAATAGGTAATTATTTCTGTACCTCAAAATAGGACCTGATAAATGAACTCTTTATTGAGAAAAAAAGTCAAATTAAGTCAGGAGCATGTTGGAGCAGTGTGCTTTATTAGATTTTGCACCTATGGGAAATAATATCAAAGGGCTCCACTGGATGCAGACTGCAGAGAGCCCTTCAGGGTTTCTGATATATCCATGTCTTAGTGAAACAAAAAAAAGTGCTTTTCTCTGTCAATTAACCAATTGCCAAACCTCTTGACAAAGTCCTCAAAGAATTATGTACTAACTTAGAGTCTGTGACCAAGGTTCAACTCCAACCCTAATGTAATCGATTAAATAATTCTGTCCATTCTTACTGTACTGGTCCGTACCTAAGAAATGATACTACAGTATGTCTCTGGGATAGGCAGCAGCAGCAGTAGTGACTTTCAGTGTAATCTGGTTTCAGACTGAAACCTACCTATATCACAAAATTGACACACTCTACAGATCACAGTTTAAGGCTTTTTTAGAGTGTTGGAGCCCACCCATATAGTGCAGCACCACATAAAGTATATATTGATTATTTGTTTATTTAAGCCTATTTTACCAGGTAAGCAAACAGAGCCCAGGAGGCACACTTTCAGTTATGACCTGGGGGTGAGGGAGGGAGTGGGAGGGCTATAAGAGTAATGCATTTACCCACAAGGGTCTTGACTGTCATAAACACAGAGATGAAAACTATTGTACATATACTAGAGTACCATTTTGTTGGCATTATTCAATATAAGTAGACATTTTTAATATATTACAGCATGTTTCAAATATACGGATATAAATTCAAATGGGTTGACAATATTTTAATACATCAACAGATATTTCTACATTGTTATATTTTACAAAGTAATTTAAGGTTGGAATAGACATTCAGGCTGTCTTACTGGTCCCTCCTGCTTCATAAGTAGGGATGAAACAAATATTCTGTTCAAACATATAAAAATGTATAAAAGGTTATCATCCATATTTTTGTTAATAACTTTCTCTTTACCAGGTAATGATCCCATTGAGATTACTTAAACCATGTAGCACAGTATCAATGGCTGGCCCAGGAAACAAACATACAGTATTCCTGAGTTCATCCACAGCTGATGTGCTGGTTATCACTGTTGTATGCCCTTTCTTTCTAAACTTTTAACAACTTCATTGTATTTAGTTTTGAGCAGTGCAAGTATTTTTTGTGCTCATTCTGTAAAGGTTCAAAATGAAAACCTGACAGTGCTGAGTGCTGTGCAGTGAACCAGGTCATTGACCATAATCACACACCCTGAAGTGCCCTACCACACTTATAGAGAAATATTATATATAAAAAAAGAAAACAAAACTTGCAAGCTGTTTTAAGTTGCTTGAAAACATGAAATTATTTCAGTTTTAACATATGGGATGTAGTCATCTAGTAAAAGAGACACTGTCAGCTTTTAGAATACCTGCAGCCATCTGTTATTGCACACGTGATATATGTGCTGACATCTGGACATAAAACAGTCATTACACATTGTTTTAACCACAGCTGGCACATTCACCAGTCCTGATAAAAACCCTGGCAGACTGCTGCTCCTGCTACTGCACACATCAGTGTGGCGCTGAAGCACCTGAAACATGTGCATGTATGAGTTTGATTTTTTTTTTTTTTATGTGCCATCAACAAAAAGTGCTTATTATCAGTGGGCACTGTCCTGAGCACTGTGAGTGCAGGGTTGAAATGAGCACGCTAACATGTTTAATTCCTAATTTGAAATAAAATGCTCTGACTCCTGGCATGTGCATTAGCATCAACACTAATGCACATGCCTGGAGTTATTGCTTTTTATTTCAAGCAAGTACGGTCGGCACTGCTTATAGTGGACTTGTTTGTCAAAACTCGATCTGGACGTTATAGACAACGTCCAATTTACCCATCGTAGACCATGACACTGCTACTGCTAGTGTACCATGACATCACATGACACAGTTGTATAGTACAGTATAGCGTATCGCTACATAAGGCATGTGTCCCCATGTGGTACAGGAAATATCTGCTGTGCTGCAGTTTCGTGTAGCAAGTTTGCACTACCCCACTCAGTACAGGTAATGTAGAAAGGAAACTATCTTACTTTTGTTTTTGTTTTTTGTATGAATTCAAGAGGTTAGAAGAAAAAACAAAGCCAATGATCATTTAGTGGCATGCTCTGGTTTTGAACAGCAGAGGCACTGAAAACAGACATGTTGAGGTTGACAAACGGGACTGAAGCACCAATTGGAATGACAATTTAAATTGCATTTTAAAGTGGACCATAATAAGCACTGATCGGAATGACAGTTTAAATTAAACTAAGTTGGGCCCTTTCAAACATAAGCTGCATCCACAGCTAGTTGCAAACAATAGTTGTGACTGTCTCTAATAATAGCCTCAATTGCATACTTATTTATCCTAGAAGCGCTTAAATTTCTTACTCCTACCTGTTTGCCTTGGCCCTACCCCTCCCACCTCCCCCTGCCTTATTCTGTTTATTTGAGCATTTTCCCCATCACCCCCACCCTTTTCCCCCACCTACCGCTATTGTATAACCCTTGACCCCTCCTAAGCTACTCACATTCCTATCCTCACTCCCTTCCCTCCTTCCCCCCATCCTGTACTGTTCTTCCTACCTACCTACTCTATTTATCCTGACAAGGCCTTTAGGCTGCTCCCTCCCTTTTTTTTCCTCCTACCACTCCTCCCCCTTATCTCCTTCTCTCTACTTACTGATTATGCCAACCATTACTTTAATCACAACTACTGTGTATTTACTAATTGTATAAAATCTGTTATCTTATTTAGTTTTCCTGTTGTATAACATTGTCTGTCTATGTCCTACTATTACTGATGTGGAACCTTTGTAAAAGGGTTTTATTACTCAAAGGTATTGTAACCCAAGATTTAATAAATCAATAATAAATAAGTAAATAAATAAATTTTAAAGTGGACCATAATTACATGTAAAACTGGTGACTGGTTTACCGTCTGTAAGGGGGGGCTGAGGAGAGGGGGACTGAGTGGAGGATTGTGTATCTGGAGCAGACGACGGGCTCAGACTTCTGGTCACCTGCTAATCAGCTGTTACTGCTTAACTGCAAGGCTAAGACAGTCATCATTCACACCTGTGAACTGTTGTCAAATGCTGTTACATGAACTCTGGTGGCTGCTATAGGCGGCTGGTATACCTTGTTATAACCACCATGTTTTACATTAGAATTAATAGCTGGTGGTTTGGGTAAATGACAAATGAGCGCTATAAGTGGCTGTCCATTTTATGGGCAGCTGTTGAAAGTGGTGCTGGCTGTATTAAACATACGAACATATGAATGTGCCAGCAGAAACAGACCATCCAGTCTATCTAAGTCTGCTCAAGTGTGCAGCTTGCACCACTAGTTTGCAGCTGCCCCACCCCCCTCCCTTTGTCATCCCAATGCCACCGCCAACCTTCCCCACCCTCACTCTCTTGTTCCCTGTCCCATGCCCTTTTGAAACTGCTCACAGATTTACATGATACCACCCGTTCTGGTAGTGCATTCCATTTTGCACCACCCTCTCTGTGAAATAGTGTCTCCTCATTTCCTTCCTAAATCTTCCCCTTCTATTCTTAGCCCATGCCTCCTGGTGTCCCTCCCCTCCATAGCTTAAAGACCCCATGTGCCTCATCCTTATTGACTCCCCTCAGATACTTGAATATCTCTATCATGTCCCCCCATCCCTTCTGTCCTCCAGGGTGTACATATTCAGGTCTCCCAGCCTGCTCTCATAGTCTCTCCCCTCCATTCCACATATCATCTTTGTTGCCCTCCTCTTCACCCCCTCCAGTAGCCTGATATCACCCTTTAGGTATGGCCTCCAAAACTGAACACAGTACTCTAAGTGTGGCCTTACCAGCAACCTGTAGAGGGGCAAGATCACCTCTTTTCACTTGGATGAAAACCCCCTCGCTATGCACCCCAGCATTTTGTTTGCTTTTACAGCCACTGGGCAGTGTTGTTCATGGTCCCTGTTATCATTACCCTTAGGTCCTTCTCCTCCTCAGTGATCCCCAGCTTAACCCCCCCAGCTTGTATCCTCTCCTTAGGTTCTTCACCCCAAAGTGCACAACCTTACATTTCTTTGCATCTAACCCCAGCTGCCACATCTCTGACCACTCCTCTAGCTTGCTTAGGTCCCCCTGCAGCTGTTTCCATCCCTCCCCTCCATCCACCACTGCTCCAATTTTGATGTCATCAGTGAACAGACTTACCTTGCTCACCTTCCTATGTGCAATGTCTGATATGAAGAGCCCAAACAATACTGGCCTCAACACAGAGCCCTGTGGCACCCCACTCATCACCGGACTTGAAGTTGAGAGCTCCCCTCTCACCACCACCTGTTGCAGCCTCCCACTCAGCCAGCTTGTAATCCAGTTCATCATTTTTGCCTCTACCCCTACACCAGTTAGCTTCCCCCAAGCCATCCATGAGGCACTAAATCTAAGGCCTTGCTGAAGTCCAAGTAAAGAACATCCACCTCATGACCCTTATCCAGCCCATCTGTCACCCAGTCATAATATTTTATCAAGTTGGTTTGTCAAGACTTCCCTGAAATGAACCCATGCTGCCTCACATCCTGGAGTCCATTGTCCTCCAGGTACGACACCAGTCTTTCCTTTAGTATCATTTCCATGAGTTTGCACACTATAGAGGTGAGACTTACCAGATGATAATTCACCGGTTCATCCCTTGGCCCGCTCTTGTGTAATGGTACTACATGTGCCATCCTCCAGTTCCGTGGCACACATCCTGACTCCAGTGAAGTGCTGTACAGATCTGCCAGCAGCTCTGCCAACATTTCCGCCATCTCCCTCAGCACCCTGTGGTGGATACCATCTGGCCCTGGTGCCTTGTCTACCTTCAGTGCCCTCAGTCCCTCTAGGACTCTACTTGCCTCAATTCTTCCATCTGTTGCCTCCTCTCCCCCTGTCCCCACCATACCAGCCCATGGTGGTAGTAGTCCCCCCTTTTCTTCCATAAACACTGAGCAAAAGTATTCATTCAGTGCTTCTGCCTGCTCTTCCCCATTTTTCCGTCCACTCCCCACCCCTTTTTATCCTCACTATTGTCTCCTTGCACTTCTTTTTCTCCCTGATGTATCTGAAAAAGTCTTTCTGCCCCCCATTAATTCCCTGCGCTAATCTCAGCTCCCTGTGGGCCTGGTCTTCTCTTACTTTTCTGGTCACCTCCCTGGACCATCTTGCATACTCCTCCCTGTCCACTTCCTTCCCCATCCTCCTATACCTCTGGTGCACCACTCATTTTGTCCTCACCACTTCCACAACCTTGCTGTTCAACCAGCATGGTTTTCTTGCTCTGTTCCTCTTACTCTGTGTCTTGGCGCAGTCTTCTGATGCCTCTGTAATCCCCCATTTAATAAGATCCCATTTCTGCTCCATGTCCATCTCCTGCCTTATGCCCTCCAGTTTCCCTTTCAGTACTTCCTGCATCCTCCCAAAGTCTTCCCCCCTTAAGTTTACCACCCGAGTAACTGATGTCCGTGGCTCCCCACACAACGTGATATTAAACCACACCGTTTGGTGATTGTTGTTGGCTAGTGGGTCCTCCACCCTTATTTCCCTTGCTGCCTCCCCATTTGACAATGACAGATCTAAAGTATTCTTTAGCTTAGTAGGTACACTAACCAACTGTGTCAGGAGACCCTCCTGGATCGTGTCCAGGAGCACTTGCTCCCTAGCACTGGAGGTGACCGGAATGCTCCAGTCAACCCCCAGCAAGTTGAAATCCCCCAAGATGACCACCTTCCCTTTCCTACATACCTTTATGATTTGTCCCACTAATTCCCTGTCAAGCTCCTCAGACTGGGATGGTGGCCTGTATACCACCCCAAACCTCAGTTTCCTACCCCTTGAGTCTAGCAGCTGCAGCCAGATTGCCTCTGTTCTCCTTTCTTCCTCCTCGTTCCTTGTGCATTTGATCCCATCCCTCACATAGACTGCCACCCCACCCCACCCCTCTCCTCCCCTCCTTATGGTCCTTCCTGTATAACTTGAATCCTGGGATTGCCAGACCCCAGTCCCGATGCTTAGTTGCCCATGTTTCTGTGACAGCTGCAAAATCCACCCTCCACACTGCTAAGAGTGCCTGTAGCTCAGCTGATTTGTTTCCTAAGCTTCTTGCATTCAGTGAGACCACTCTCCATCCTGCCCCCTTCCCTTCACTAGCCTCCATCTCCTCCCTTCTACTCCCTCCTTTTTCGGCCACCCTGAGTCCTTCCCTGCTAGCCTGGGGTTAGGCTGTGACTCCACTCTATCAGATCCCTGCCTACCTGCTGTCCACTTACCACCCCCTTCTAGTTTAAATCCACCTTTGCTGCAATATACCTCCCCAGTCTTTGCTTTAATACCTCCTTACCATCCCCACTCAGGTGCAGCCTAATCCTTTCAAACAGATTGTTATTATCCCAGGTCCTGCCCCAGCTGCCCACAACCCCATACCCCTTAGCTCGAAACCATTCTACCAACCATGTGTTCAACTCCCTACTGCTCTCCTTTCTCACTGTGCTTGTGCAGGGTACTATGAGCACCTCAGAGAAGACCATAGACTCCCCAGTCTCCTGATACAACCTTCCTACTTCCTCAATCCTCTCCCTTGTTACCTCCACCATTTCTCCCACTAGGTCATTTGTCCCCACATGCACCACAATGTGTGGTTTCTTCCTACCCCTCCTTACACACCTTAGGATTGCCTGTACTACCTTGTCTGCCTTTAGACCCAGTATGGACTCCACCCATATCCAACTGTGCCTCTCCCCCTTGCTGCCCCATCTGATCCCCTTGAGTATGGAGTCCCTCAACACCAGTACACCCTCCTTCCTCTTTCTTTGTGCCTGTCACCACCCCCCCACCCAGATTCTCATTTCTGGGACCACTCAAGATGGTGCTTTTACCATGTGCCCCAGTGTCTTACCCATACCCCTCTCAACTGAGACCCCTCCTCCCCTCCTGTTTGACTGCCAACCTCCCTCTCCCTCCTCACCTCTCCGAGTATTATTCCTCCCCCTGCCACACCATGCTCAATCTCTCCACTAGTAATGCCCTTCACTCCCTCCTCTTTGTGAGTGCTTTGCCTTGTGCAGTCTCCTCCTGCGTCCTCTTTCCCATGTGTTGCTAGTAAAGCAAACATGTTCCCTACCCCCTTTGCCTTACTATGTGTTTTCTCCTCCCTCCTGCCTACTGCTGCTCCTCTTTTTCTAGGTCCTACTAGAGTTCACCCTTCATCAGCTGGCTTCCTGCCTAGTTTTTCCCCTCCCCCTGACCCCTCCCTTGACCCACTGTTCCTTCTCTGTGGTGCTCCCACAATACTCTCAGATGCTAGCCCTCCTACCAATGCAATCCTCCCCTAATCCCTCAACCTCCCCAGCTCTCTGCCAAGCCACTGAACCTCTTCCTTCAGCCTCCTTAGCCTGTGGCATATTGGGCACCCTCCCAGCCTCAACCGTATGTTCATCTGCATTGCTGCCCCACAACCATTGCACCCTACAATCCTACCCATGATCCACACTACCTATACAGCCTCTCCACACTAACTCTCCCTACAGCAAGTAGAATTAACTAATCCTAGCCCAGCCTCTAACAGAAATTTTAACCTCAAATGCCCTTGCACACAGCATAAGACAGCCAACTACAGTACTAACTGGAAACCACAATCCTACTCATAAGGGCTATAGACCTACTCATACGTTATATATATTTATATATCTTTAAGAATTAGCTCATATGGCTGTTCCTTGTTTCCTCCTTCCTGACTTGCTGTCAGGGCTCAGGTCAGTTTGCAGCTCCCCACGCTCCTCCCTTTAAGCCTTCAAACCCAACCCCCAGCGATATTCCAGTATTTATGAAAGGCTGCAGGGAGGGCTTTTATAGTCACTCCAGACACATAAACCTTTAAGCTAAATTCCACTTTAAGCTAAATTAAAAAAAAAGTAAAACAATATCAAAATTTACAGAAATCCTCTACACATTAACTCTCTTAACAGCAAGTATAATTAACTAACCATTCTCTCCTGTAGTTTAAAAAACAATAGCAAAACTTACAGAGATCTTCTCCCCAGCAAGCAGGCTTAGCCACTCCTTCTCTTCTGCAGTTTGATGACTCACTCAGAATGCAAAGGCTATGTGGGTGGGCAAGTCTGGGCATGCCCTGTGCAGTCACTCCATCCACAGAAACTTTTACAGTCACTCCAGCCAAAGAACCTTTAAGCTAAATTCCACTTTAAGCTCAATTAAAAAAAAGTAAAACAATATCAAAACTTACAAAAATCCTCTACACATTAACTCTCTCAACAGCAAGTAGAATTAACCCTTCTCTCCTGTAATTTAAAAACAATAGCAAAACTTACAGAGATCTTCTCCACAGATAGCAGGCTTAACCACTCCTTCTTTCCTCTTCTTCTCAAAGTGCTCAGTTTAACACTGCACTCAGTTTGTAGTGCTCAGGACAGTAGGCAGCGGGTCTCTGTGTCTGGGCAGCAGGTGAGCTTCAGGCTTTGTAGACATCCTGATGGATGGATGGCTGAGGAAATGTTGAGGATCTCTTCATTTGGCAATATTTGTGCAGCTGTGCTGAATGTGCTGGGTACTCATTTTTCTTATATGTTTCTGTGATAAGGTTCTTTTGACTAAAAGTAGATCTGACATGTAATTATGGGTCAATAATTACATCCCTGTGACCTGCTCTTAGCCAATCAGAACAAAAGAATTAATAGAAACAAACATACAGTATTCCTGCATTCATCCACAGCTGATGCACTGGTTATCACAATTATATGTTCTTTCTTTTTAAACTTTTAACAACTTTATTTTATTTAATTTTGAGCAGTTACATTTTTTTGGGCTGATTTTGTAAGGGTTCAAAATGGTCACCTGTCTGTGCTGTGTGCTGTGCAGTAAACCAGGTCAACCAATCAGAACACAGGAAACAGGTTACTGTATGGTTGGTGAGTCAACTGTATGGTTATTGAGGAATAATCACAGAAGGTAATTAAACATTCAAGCCTTAAGGCTGAAACATGTAATCAACTGCAGGAGCTGGTTATTCCAAGTATAATCTGGCTAACTGAATGTCATTAATCTTATATGACTAGGAGTTTTGAACCAGGAGTTTTAGAAGCTCTGTGGTAGTCAAAGTTTCTCTATAAACTACATTAGATGTGGTTAAAATATCATGGGCATATCTTAAATGTAGATAAACTATAGTGGGTGTGTCTGAAATGTGGGCAAACTATCGTGGTCATGTCTAAAATGTGGATAATTGACTAAGGAAGAGGTTTTAGTAGTTTGTGGGGGTATTAAATGACAATTTTCCTCTATTCTGCTTGGCTTACAACAGGTACCCAGTACTTTTCCACTTTTTTTGTGGTACATTACTTGTGCTTTTTCCTTCAGGATATTAATTTTTATCATTACTGATCAGTTCTGTAGCACTGTTATATCAGCTGAGTGGAGGCTCTACATTGAAACCTGTACTCCCAGCTTCTGCTGACAAGCTGCAGGATTCTGATTAGGGTATAGGCCAATCTTATTATCTCTCCAAAAAAGCCCTTTTAATGATACTTTTGAATCAATGTCTTTTAGCACATAAATTGCATTAAAATAATGGTTACTGAGAAACTGGAATGCTGCTACATTGCTGCACTTTTTGCATTATATTGCTGTGATTCTAAATTTATTCTGGGTCTTTATGTATTTATTTTTTTGTCTTCGTGCCAGTGCAATATGCCTCGAGTAGACACATTGGGAAGGGACCATATAAAATAAATGTTACACTACAGTATATTACATCATAATAGCCATGAGGTTTCTCCTCTGAAGAATGCATCACAATATAGTTTTCCTTATATATTCCCTTGTTGTGTTATGTTATGTTATGTTATGTTATGTTATGTTATGTTATGTAATGTTTGGAGATGGGCAAGCCAGAGCAGGCTCGAGTCTGGCTCGGGCTTAGTGCTTGGCTTGGCTTGACCTCTATAAGCAACTGAGAGCCAAGGTCAAGCTAAGCCAGTTATGCTCCAAGTAAGCATTATTATCAGCCTTAGCAGTTAGTGGACTGTCTGAAGCATTCAACTCCTATGTAGAGAACAGCCAGCAATAACTGTGGCTTGGATCATGTTTTGGCTCATATACAAACCATATACAAAGCCAGACCCCTGCCCTGGCTCTGGCTTGGCTCTAGGTAAACAATTCCTGCCTTGCACATCTCTAGTTTATGATAATTTTGTTGTGTTATGTTATGTTACATTACATGAAATGGAAAGAGTTACTGTAGAGGCAGTTTGGTCTAGTGGTTAGAGCAATATGTGACCATCAGCAAGACACTGCACTTCTCAGGGCTTCGGTCCACCCAGCGGTATGCCGTCCGAAGAGCGACAATTCAAAATCAAATGACATTACAGTGACAATTCACTGTTGCTGCTGTAATGTTGCCGCAGGACCTGGCACTGCTGTCTGGGGGTCTTGCACCCCCTCCCCAAATTAACTCTGACTTGGAGTTGATTATCTATATCACTGGGGGCGGGGCAGAGCCCTCCACATGGGGAGTTGAGGGGGGCAAAGCCCCTCAAAAGAAAAGTAACTTTCTTTGGACAGGTTTATAATGACTGCAACTGCTGTCGACATAAATCTGTTGCTGTAACGTTGGTTGCAGAAACGGATAGAAGCAGGATCCCACTAGAAATGAGATGCTTTGTATTAGCTGGACTATCCTGGGTTAAAAAAAATTATAAGCAAAAAAATTTGTGGCATTAGACAACACTGGGTTACCAAATATACTGTTATGATGGATTCTAATCTGAAGTTGATATTGAATGAGAAAAAAAGGTAAATGTCTGAAGTACGAGAAACAGAGACTCTATTGAAGAAAACATATGAGAAGAAATAAGACATCTGTCTCTTTCAGTTGTAGCCTGAGGCACTACAGAAGCAGGACTCTCCCCAAAGAAACTGTTTTATGTAGCAATGAAATGCAGTGGATCCACTGCTACCAGAAGTTGTCAAGGAAACAAAATCTAGTCAGCTTCCAGGATAAGGTTTGATCCAGAAAAAAGTCTGCAGCATGCAGGAAAACACATGGCAAGTTCTTTTGTTTTTGGTTGCCTTCCCCACTGCTTTCTGGCCCTGCAACTATCTGCAGCAAGTCCTCTGGGAAAGTGGTTCAGCAATAGTCAGAGCACAGCAGGCATTTCTTGGTGGGGTCCAGCTTCCAGAAAGTAACAATACTGCACCTGTTTTTCGAAAGTTTGGATGCAGTTGTATATATGCATTGTACCTCAATGTCTGATGGCACCTTCTGTGTTTGGCACGTGTCTGGACAGAGTGGGTGCAGCTTTGATAACCATGTCTGATTGCAAATATCAAGTGGGTTTTATGGCTGCATTCATCAGTTTAAAACATGCTCTAGTTGATGCAATTCCTTGCACCCTACATCCTCTGATGGATACATTGATTTGGACCTGTGCAACGTGTATCTGTCATTTGAAAATTGCACTCTGGTGTACATTGTCAAAGCCAGCATAGTCCCTTTGAAAATAAGCCCAGGAACAAGGTAGACACCATGGTCTAAAGCTCCATTCCTGTGCCTGGCAAGGGCCTGTCTTAGGCAGCCAAACTGAGGGTAACCTTTTTTTTAGTTATACATACATTTTTTTTATGTAGTCATCCCACCAGTGCAGCAGTAGTGCTACTGCTTGCAACACTGATATCTCAGGCTTAGAAGGGAAATTGGGACATCAGAGGGCCTGCTGTGGGGAGGAGGATCAAGCGTCCATAGTACTGCATTCCTGATTGGGGGGGGGGGGCAGAGCCTGGAGTTTTCCTGGCCCCTAGTGGAAGATGAGGGAAAGGCATCCTGGGCCAATATGCAGGGGGGAGCATGGTCAACATTCTCGCATGTCTCGCAGCAGTGCATGGTGTGCATCATGATGTCATTTCATACCATGCCTCTTAGGGAACAGTACAAGGAAAAAACTGGCATCAGGATGGCACCGAGCACCAGCAGACCCCACACCCGACCAGCTGGGCATGCAACAAGAATGGGATCAATTACACGGTGGGGTTGGGGAACCTTGCTGACCCCATGGGGGAGACAAGCCCTGGGGGAAGAGGGCAGCAGTAAGACCCAGTAGACATGAACTATTTTGCTCTCCCTCAAATTAAATTTACTGCAGGCCAGGATGCCTTCTCATTTTGTTTCCCTAAACTCTGGGGTTCCCTTCCCCTTTCTATTCACTCTGCTTCTTCCTTCCCTGCTCTTAAAGCTCTCCTCTGTGAGCTCTCTACTCATTCCTACGGTTGCTTCTGATGTTGGGTTTTCTTTTTATCTGCAGCTATTTTTATTAAGCTAATAACTATTTAATTGTTATTTTGTTCTATTCCACCGTTTATTGCTTGGTAACTTATTTTTGTCAGTTTATTCTTAGGCATAATTGTGCTGTTTATCTTTGTTATACTTATTCAATTCTATGTATTTTATATTCTGTATTTTTGTATCTGTTATCTTTTCACTTCTTCCCCTTCCCCAGGAAGCATCTGGAAACAAGCTGCTATGAGCTCAGTATGTCTTTCCTGGTAAAACCATTTCAATAAATAAATAAATAAACATCAGGGTGACAGGGCTGGGGTGCTCGGCAGATGGGGGCCAACCAAGGAGGAGAAGAAGAATTAAAAAAATATATTTTTTCTTATAAAGTGTAGCACTACTTGGCAGTCTGCATTAACTTCAACATTATTTGTTGTTCTGCTGCTGACCATCAGAACAACAACATACTCCCAAGGCCTGAGATAGCATGAATTGCTTCTTCTATGACTTCACTTTGGGACCTAGGTCCATAAAAAGGGCATACCAAATTTCATGTTCCCAGATTTACAAATGGCAATGATATATAATTAAATATAATGCTAAATGCATAAAACTTAAGTAATATGGAGTGTACATGGGGTCTGGGTAACAACTATGAATATGTCTACAATGGAAGGTGGGGGCAGCAAAGAGGTACCAAAGGGGTCTGGCTTACAAATGTTATATTCCTAGCTACACCACTGTTTGAAAGCCCACCTTTACTCTAAGCTATGTTGCTACAGTGCCAGCTCCCATATGTGTCTTTTTAAGGTGTTTTACCTGCTCTGCTTTCCCCAGACCCCAATTGTCCGTATGTTTGAAGTGCCCTACCTCCAGTCCAGGGTTAAGGGGCAATGGTATAGGCAAAATCCAGCCTAGTCTCAGTGGTCCCACCTACCTATCCTGAGTGTACTGTGTCCTATAATTTGTTGTGCTTGTCAGCTGACAACCTCCATGAAGTTCACTCAGGGGAGTGGCCTTTGTGTAATTCAGTGACATTATGCAGACTGACTGATTGATCAATTTCGCCTAGTGTCACTAAATGATCCAAACACAGCTCCTCCACCAAGGTGTGCTGACTGCAGGTAGTCAGCTGATGATCACAAAGGATTATTAAGGTTTGCAATATATACTGGTGGTGGCTGTGTACTTTAAAATAGCAGAGGCTGTAGTTTGTAATTGGATACCAGACATAGCCTGAGGTGGGGGAAATTGTCTTCACAAGTCAGGGAGACCTGCATCACAGCCAATTGTTCTGGCTTGAACATTCCAGCATTGATCAATTACTATAAACTACTGGTGTGATCCTGTTTCAGACAGAAGTCCATCTTCTTCCAAGTTGGGTAACATGGTTTGCTTTGAAACAACTGAGAAGCTGCATGGGATATAGTATATTGGACTAAATATCTGCAACAAATCTCTCTCTTGCTTACATCTGAGGGAAGTTTTCCAGAGTTTAAAGCACAGCTGACTTATTTTGGGGCTGACTACCTCAGAGGTTGCGAAGAAAGCACAGCAGTTGGACCACAGTGGGCTCAGGGAGGGTGAGGATGGTGGAACAGAGGCACACCCAGTCAGTTGTTCCACTCCACAATCCATACACCATTCTGGGGGAGCATAGCTCCCCTAAGGATGTACCTGCAGAGGAGACTAAGGAGGCTGGGGACAACTGTCACAAGGGAGGCCCACAGGAAGGAGGCAGAGGACACCACAGGGAAAGGAAGCAGCTCCTGGTGGGGGACTCAATTATTAGGGGGATAGAACTGGGGGGAGCAGGGAAAACTGAAGTAAGGTGCCTGCCTGGTGCCATGGCTTGGAGGGACAGGAAGCGCATCCTCAGGATCACGAGAACAGCTGCACGGGAGTCTGAGCTGGACATCATTGTCCCCCTAGGGACAAATGACTTGGCTCATCATGATATTAGAGCAGTGCAGGAGGACTTTATAGAGTTGGGGAGGGGCTTAAGACAAGTAGCACACACAGTATCCTTCTCAGAGGTGCTCCCTGTCAATGGCATGGGTGAGGCTAGGGTACTTTGCACCATGCAGTTTAATGAATGGTTGAAAAAATGGTGTGACGCACAGGGGTTTGGCTTCATTGGGGACTGGGGTTCCACCTGGAGAAACACCAGCCTATACTGGCAGGATGGTCTGCATCTGTCCAGGAAGGGAACAAGTCTTTTGAGCAATCAGTTTAAATGCTTCATTGGCAAGCTTTTAAACTAGTCAAGGGGGAGAGGCACTGATAAGCAGCAGGAAAATCCCAGCCTCTCCCTACAAAACAGGGTACTAAATGAGAAAAAGACCGAGGTAGAAAGGTCAGTGGGGGATGCTGCAACAGAAGGTAAGGCCATCAAAAAATGGCGAGCAGTGAGTACCAATGCCCGTAGTCTGGGTAACAAGCTTCCTGAATTAGTGGTCTTGATGGAGGAGGAACATCTGGATATCGTGGCAGTCACAGAAACATGATGTACACAAAACCATGACTGGGACATAAACATACCAGGATACACTATCTACAGGAGGGACAGGGAGGGTAAAAGAGGAGGAGGAGGAGTAGCTCTTTACATAAGGGAAGCAATCAAAGCAACAGAACAAAAGGGTAAACAGGGAGGAGAAGAAGCACTGTGGGTAAATTTGGAGACAGGCAATGGCACCACAATCCGCACAAGGGTTGTATACAGACCCCTTCTCAGGGGAGGAAATGGACAAGGAAATGATAGAAAGTATACTTAGAATGGCAGGAAAAAGGAGATATTGCTGATGGGTGATCTGAATATGCCAGATGTTAACTGGAGTGCAGATGCAGCAGCCACTAAGAGTGGGGTTATTCTAGATGCCCTACAGGGGCATGCCTTAGACAACTAGTACTGGAGCCCACTCGAGAGGGAGCAATCTTAGACCTGGTTCTCTCAAATGGAGATGGAGAGAGGATCACAGATGTAGAAGTGGTAGCCATCTGGGAACTAGTGACCATCGAACAGTATGGTTCACAATAAACACAGCAATAGAGTCAAGCCATACAAAGACAAAAGTACTGGACTTTAGGAGGGCTGACTTTGCCAAAATGGGTGAGTGCCTAAGGAATGCTCTAGCAAATGGGAAAGAAGGAGGGGTGGAAGAACAATGGTAAATACTAAAAACTGCCATCACAGAGGTAACAAGCCTTTGTGTGAAGCAACTAAACAAAACAAAACGATGTAAGAAACCACTATGGTTCTCAAAGGAAGTGGCAGTAAAGGTTCAAGAGAAAAAGAAAGCATTCAGGAAGTACAAGAAATCACAGAAGTAGCAGGACAGAGAACTGTATCAGTTAAAGCAAAAGGAAGCTGGGAAGGCAGTCAGAACAGCAAAGGCCCAAACCGAGGAAAAGATAGCCAACTCAGTTAAGAAGGGGCATAAAATCTTTTATAGGTACATCAGGGAGAGAAGGAACACCAAGGGAGGGATAGTGAGGCTTTATAAAGGGGAGGGAGGGTGGGCAGAGGGTGACTGTGAAAAGGCAGAGATACTAAACAAATATTTTTGCTCAGTATTTACAAATGAAGAGGGGGAGGTACCTAAAACAAACAGTAGAAACACTCTGGATACAGAAGTTGATACCAGCCCATTTACAGAAGAAAGGGTTATGAAAGAACTCTTAAAACTGAAGGTGGACAAAGCAATGGGGCCTGATGAGATTCATCAAAAATTCTAAAAGAACTAAGGGTAGGACTAGTGACACCACTGACTACCCTCTTTAACAAATCATGGGAGGATGGGGTGGTACCCGAAAAATGGAGGAGGGCAGATGTGATTCCCTTCACAAAAGTGGGAGCAAGGCAGAAGCAGGAAACTACAGACCTGTTAGTTTAACCTCAGTGATAGGAAAATGATGGAATCACTTCTGAACAAAAGAATTGTCGAGTATCTAGAGGTCAGAGGGCACAGGACCCAAGGCAGCATGGATTCACAGCGGGAAGGTCATGCCAGACAAATCTGATAGATTTCTTTGACTGGGTGACCAAAGTAGTAGATCAGGGAGGGGCTGTGGACATGGTGTACCTAGACTTTAGCAAGGCATTTGACACAGTCTCACACAAAAGATTAATATACAAGTTAGCCAGCCTGGTAGTGGGTCCCAAGAAGACAGCCTGGGTAAAGAATTGGCTGGAGAATAGGACACAGAAAGTAATATTAAATGGAGTCCAATCTGAAGAAAGGGGGGTTTCTAGTGGGGTACCGCAGGGTTCAGTATTAGAACCGGTCCTCTTCAATGTCTTTATAAGCGACATTGCAGAGGGACTGGAAGGAAAAGTATGTCTCTTTGCAGATGACACAAAGATGTGCAACAGAGTTGATGCTCAAGGTGGGGTGGAAAGGATGAGAAGGGACTTGGCATGGTTAGAGGAATGGTCAAATGTATGGCAGCTTAGATTCAATGCTAAGAAGTGCAAGGTAATGCACCTGGGAAACAAAAACCCAGGGAAGAGTACACAGTGGGGTGAGATACTAACAACAACAAAATGGAAAGGGACCTGGGGTAGTCATATCAGATGACCTAAAGGTGGGCAAGCAGTGTGAGAGGGCAGCAAGGAGGGCTGGGGGGATACTGGGATGTGTAGGGAGAGACATCACCAGTAGAAAACAGGAAGTTGTTATCCCTCTGTACAGACAGCTGGTGAGACCCCATCTGGAGTGCTGCGTACAGTTCTGGAGACCCAATCTCTGCAAAGACATAGACAGGATGGAAGCTGTCCAGAGGAGGGCAACTAAAATGGTGCAGGGTCTGCACCGGAAGACATATGAAGACAGACTTAAGGCGCTTAATATGTATATCCTCGAGGAAAGGAGGGAGAGGGGGGACATGATAGAAACTTTCAAGTACCTCAAGGGAATCAACAAAGTCCAAAAGGGTAGCATCTTTCAAAAAATGAGGTGTACAAGAACAAGGGGGCACAATTTGAAGATGGGGGGGGGCGGCTCAGAGGTAATTTAATGAAGTATTTTTTCACAGAGAGGGTTGTGGATGTGTGGAACGGCCTTCCGGAGGAGGTTGTGGAGTCAAAAACAGTGGTGGAATTCAAGCATGCATGGGACAGTCATAAGGCAATTCTAGGGGGTGGGGGTAGGAAGAAGGCTGCTGGTTTACTAGGATCTGCAGCTTATCCAGTAGGTAGGGAAATGGGCAGACTGGGTGGGCCAAGCGGTCCTTATCTGATGTCAAATTCTAGGTTTCTATAGCTCTGAATAGGGAGTAGCGCTGCTGAGACTAGCGTGGACTTTGCCCATAATGTTGCATCCCCAAAGTGGTGGTGGGGGGGTATCTAACTAATCACAGCTCTAGGGTGGTGGGGGTACCTAACTAATCATAGCTCTGGGGTGGTGGTGGGGGGGTACCTAACTTATCATAGCTCTTGGATGTTGGTAGGGGTACCTAGCTAATCACAGCTCTGGGTGGTGGGGAGTACCTAACTAATCATAGCTCTGGGGAGGTGGTAGGGGGTGCCTAACTAATCATAGCTCTGGAGTGGTGGAGGGGGGCATCTAATTAATCGTAGCTCTGGGGTGGTGGGGGTACCTAACTAATCATAGCTCTGGAGTGCTGGTGGGGGTGGTAGCTGATTATAGCTCTGGGGTGGTGGTGGGCGGTACCTATCTAATTATAGCTCTGGGGTGGCGGTGGGTGGTATCTAACTAATTATAGCTTTGGGGTGGTGGTGGGGGGTACCTAACTAATCATAGCTCTGGGGTGGTGGTAGAGGGTACCTAACTAATCATAGCTCTGGGGTGGCAGTAGGGGGTGCCTAACTATTCCTTAGCTCTGGAGTGGTGGTGGAGGGGTACCTAACTAATCATAGCTCTGGGGTGGTGGTTGGGGTACCTAAGTAATCATAACTCAAAATTGGTGGGGATACCAAAACCTGTGGATTTTTGGAGCCTGGAAAAGTCAGACTTGGGAGGGGTGGGCATCATACCAAGATGCATATGGGAGCTGGCACCATGCCAGTATAACTTAAGGTTAAAGGTGGGGGATCAGATAATGTATAGGAAGTTGGAAGGTTGGGGGCATGGGGAGGAAATCACTGAGTGGGGGAAGGGGGTGGCCATGGGACTAACACTGTCCAGCTGGAGAGGACTAAAGAGGTTTTGCATGCTTTTTGACCATATGTTGAACAATATAACAGAACAAGGTGCATTCCTGTGCAACTAAATCACAAAGTAAAGTATAAAAAGCAAGCACAAATAACATTAGTCAGCAGTTCATTCCTTACGCTTGTTTTAACAAGTGAAAATGTTCCTAGTGACCTTTAAAGAGCAGCTGACACCTTCAAGATAACTTCAACAAAACAGTATTTAAATACAGTCCAGCTTGTATTTCACATTAGTTCTGTATTTCTTCTCCTCATTATTTATAACCAAGGTCATATGCATGAAAACAGGATCTTTGCTCCTGGAGAGTTAGTCTATTCCTGTTACTTTCTCCCTAATGCACTGCTTGTGACACCACAGTTACTTCCATGGTAACAGATTGTGATGTCACAACAGAAGATTATGATTTGAAGTAGGGAGTAAGCTATAGAGGCAGATGAATTCTAAGGGATAAAGATCATGTATTCGTTGGCCTGGTGGCACTGAGGGTTGAGGCGCTGGACACCACATCTCGCGCTACGTCGGTGACCTGGGTTCGGGAACAGTCTCGGGTTGCCAAGGGTCAGCGGGGGAAGGAGGATTGAGCATCCCAACGGATGCTCTCCTCCCTCTGGGGTGGGTTACTAGGGGTGTTTCAAGCACCCAACACCCCTAGGGCTGGTGGAAGCATGGGTTTTTGGAGCACCAGTGGCTGTTTGAAGTCACGGAGGGGAGGATGCAGTGAGGTGCTTGGCAACAGCGTGCATCAGCACGTCGTCTGCCTGGTCGTATGTCCTTTGCGCCGGCATCCTCTGGAAACAAAGGGAGAAAATGGGGAAAAATGTGTATACCCTGGCATATGAGCACAGATGAAACTGGAGAGGGGTAGCCTTGGGGAATGCCCTGGTGGATGGAGTAGGAGGGGGTCCGAGGTCTCCTCTGAAAGCTGTGGGAGCTGAGCAAGTAGAAAAAAATCATGTATTCATGCAAATGTCCTTAGTAATAAATAAAGGGGAGGAAAAATATGTAGAATATATATGGAATGCAAGCAGAATTGTACCTAAGTATTATGGGTTTCAAGGTTTTCTTTGATGTGTCAGTAGTTCTTTAAATAAAAGGTAATTTATTTCAGATGGACTAAGCCATATACAAGAAAGATCTTTGACACAATTTGGATTCCGCTCCTGGAATGCTGTAAGGTTCCATGATCAGTGATCTTAAAGGATAAGCGCTAGTATTGGGCACCAAAAGGGATAATAATGCACTCGGAAAGATGAGTCTCCTGATGTTGTTGAACATGACCCTCCACTGATAGGTAATCCTTCCTCATGCTTAGATACCAGGAAAGTTTGCAGTGATGGGTGTTTCTGGGAACTAATGTAGCAAATCCATAGATGTTATTATGCAATAGATGATTAAATTCCTCCTACCTGATTGGTCAAGACCACATTTAGCTGGGATGATGTCTCAGCACATAATCCCGTTTTGATGGTAGGTCCTGTCTTAGACTTTTGACTTGCCTAATATTAAGATGCCCATCTGCCCACAGTTTTCCAACAGACAAGATGGTAGACCTGACCTGTAGCAACAGCTGCTGTTCAGCTGGCCTGGTGGCACTGAGGGTTGAGGAGCTGGATGCCACACCTCGCTATACGCCAGCGACCCATGTTCGGGAATGAGCACAGGCTGCCGGGGGTCGGTAGGGATTAGGAAGGATTGAGTGTCCCAGGACTGCTCTCCTTCCTCGAGGAAGGGGGTGTTTGCTCTTACCAGAGCAATAGCAGCCTCTGTTGGTTACCAGGGGATTGCATTGCCCAGCTGGCAGATGCAGGGGATTTGGGGCTACGACAGATGTGCGTATGTCGAGCAGGGCATCATTGCATGTCCAAGCCCAGGGTAACTACAAGCTCCAAAAATCCCTCTCCTACAGCAGCATGATAGCCACTGACGGATGACCTCTCCAGTGGACCAAACAAAGTCCAATGGCTGGAGTCGTGGGCTCAGGGTGATATGGAGTCCTCTCTCAGTTCCCCTCGCCAGGAAGGCCCTGCCATGGGGGTGAGCTGCGTTCCTCTTCGCTTCGGTTGTTGCGGCGGAGGCTGGCTCCACCTAGGATCAGTTGAACATCTGCATACAAGGCTGGATGGGGCGGGGTAAGTACTCGCCGCTGTAGAGAGAGGGCATAAAGAAAGTTAAAAAAAAACAGCTGCTGTTCATCTTTGGACCTCAGTAAACACCTATCTGCAGCAACCAGTCCCAGTTAATAGTGTGAAAAGCTTGGTTTATTTCTCTGTGTATCAGTCTCTAAACTGACAGCCGTCACTGACCCAAACCAGCCACTAAATCCAACATTATCTAACAATTAAAAGATAGTAATTTGCTGATAAGAAACAGAAAAATAGAATATGCAGCAGATAAGGACCCCTTGGCCCACCTAGTCTTCTCTTATTCCCTGCTTATGGTATCATGGCAGATCTTACTTGATCTCTGGCCCAGTCACCCACCTCTCCTTCATTTCCTTAAGATTCCCTTGAGCCTATCCCATGCATTCTTGAACCCCACCACTGTTTTGGCCCCCATCACCTCTGCTGGAAGACT
This sequence comes from Neoceratodus forsteri, assembly GCA_016271365.2. Classification (NCBI taxonomy): domain Eukaryota; kingdom Metazoa; phylum Chordata; order Ceratodontiformes; family Ceratodontidae; genus Neoceratodus; species Neoceratodus forsteri. The sequence goes on from CM057452.1 coordinate 431,433,576, forward strand.
TCCGGGAATTTACCACTCTTTCTATGAATAAGTACTTAATCATATCTCTCCTGAATCTACTCCCTCCAGCTTCTTATTTTGCCTCACTCTCCTTGAACAGCTTTTTTCAGAAAAATACTTCCCTCCTGTGTCTTATTTTCCCCTATGAAGTATTTAAATGTCTCTATCATATCCACCTTTCCCTCCTCTCTTCCAGGGTGTACATATTAGGTCATTTAGTCTCTCCTTGTAGGGCTTCTGATGCAGATCCTGCACCATTTTAGTTGCCCTCCTTTGGACTGCTTCCAGTCTGTGTCCTTCTGGAGATGTGAGCTCCAGAACTGGACACTACTCTAGGTTCGTTCTTACTAGTGATCTACACAGAGGCAATACCACCTCTCTCTGTTTGTGATACCCATCCCTACACACCCCAGGATCCCAATAGCCCTCCCAACTGCCTTGTTGCACTGGCTGGCCACCTTTACATCATCTGATATGATTATCCCCATGTCTCTTTCCTGCTTGGTGGTCATCAGTACCACTCCTCCCATTTTGAACTCTGCTTCTGGGTTTCTGTGCCCCAAGTGCATTACTTTGCACTTTTGCATTGAACCCAGCTGCCATACCCTTGACCACTCCACGAGTTTTCTCGGGTCTCTGCTCATCCTTTCTGTTCTCCCTGAAGTGTCCATCCTGTTGCAGATTTTGATGTAATCCACAAGGAGGCAGACTTTCCCTTCTAGCTGCTCCACAATGTCTCTTATAAAGACATTGGACAGGACTGGTCCCAGCACTGATCCTTGAGGCACACCTCTGGTCAGCCTCCTTTCCTCTGAGTGATCTTCATTTACCACCACCCTCTGTTTTCTAGTCCCTAACCAATTTCATACCCAGTTTACCACCTGTGGACCAACTCCTAAACTACCCAGTTAGCTTACTAGCCTCCTATGTGGAACAATATCAAAACCCTTACTGAAATCTAGGTAGGCCATGTTCACTGCTCCACCCTGATCTAAGCTCACCCAGTCAAAGAAATCTATCAGATTTATTTGACATGACCTCACCCCATGAATCCATGCCCACCTTGGGTCTTGTAACCCATTGGATTCAAGATATTCCACAATCCTTTCCTTCAGTAGTGACTTCATTAATTTTCCCATCACCGATGTCAGGCTGACTGTCCCACAATTGCCAGCCTCTTCTCTGCTACCACTTTTGTGAAGTGGGACTACATCTGCCCTCCTCCAGTCCTCAAGCTCCAGTCCTGTTTCCAATTAGCTGTTAATAAATAAGACTGTCAGAGATGCTGTCAGTACCTTCATATGCTCCCTCAATACCCTTCAATGCACCCCATCAGGCGTGATTGCTTTGTCCACTTTCAGATAACTGAATCCCTTCAGGACTCTCCTCTGAAAATGGACTAATGTCTACCTCCCTCCCTCCTGCCAATGGCCATGTTTCTTTTTTGTGGCCCCTCCCCTCCTACTTCCTCTGTGAACTCTGAACAAAAGTATTTGTTCAGGATGTCTACCTTTTCCTGGTCCCCCTCTGCAGCCTGCATGGTCCCCCTTCCCTTTCTAATCTTATGATCCCACCCTGGTCTTCCTCCTTTTGCTTACATACCTAAAAATATCTTGTTCCCCTTCATCACTACCTAGGCTATTCTATCTTCAGTTTGCACCTTTGAGCTCCTTACTGTTCTCCCTGCTTCCCTCTGTTCCTCTGATACACCTTCCTATCCTCCTTTCTCTGCATCTCCTTATTCCTTCTGAATGCTACCCTTTTAGCCTTTTCCTTTTCTGCCACCTCTTTTGAGAGCCATAATGAGTTACTTGACTATGTCTATACCTTATGTTTTTATTCTGTATGTTTATTTATTTATTTAAGAGTTTTACCAGGAAGGCACACTGAGCAGAGTACTGCTTGATTTCAGGTGTGTCGTGGAGGTTGGGGAAGCAATGCAGAAATACACATAGACAATATATCAAATGCATGTTAGTACACTCAGTGATCATATCTGAGATAGGTAGAAATACAAGAAACCAGCAATTAGATCATACATTACAGCACGTGTAGTACAATTGCACAGTAGGACAAAAAAGTAAACAAAACAACATCAAGCGAGGTCACAAGAAGTGGACTGGTCCCTTGAACATAGTCAGAACCTAGGATACTCAAAGCATTCTTAGCATAAACTTGGCATAAACTTAAACTTAGCTGCAGACACAGGTGGAGGAGAAATGTGCTTTGTTGAGGGAGTTGAGGTGCTGAGTTGAGGTCGTGTGCCAGATGTCCACGGGGAGGGAGTTCCACAGTTTAGGCATGTGATGTCTAAAGGCTACCTGGTCAGCAGAGGAGGACATGTGTGGTACAGCCAGGAGCCATGTGTCAAAGTTCCTGAGAGGGTACACAGGAAGGGTATGGGCTGTGATGACAGAGGCGAGGTACGGTGGCAAGGACTGGGACTGGAACTTGGCCTTGAATCTCGCGCAGTGGGACTGTCTATGATCCTGGAGTGAGGGGAGGATGAGAGTCCAGTAAAGAACGCAGTGATGAGTGGAAGGTGGACAATCGAGAGCGATATGGAAAACGGAGTGGAAGAGGGGGTCAAGTCTGGCCAGGGTGGATTTAGGAGCGGTGCAGTAGACTACACCTCTGTAGTCAAAAGTAGGGAGAATAATTTTCTGCACAAGTACGTGATGGCCTGGAAGTGGGATGCAACCATGGTTGTGATATAGGGCACCCAGCTTGGGGTGGAGCTTTTTGTGGATGGCATTGACATGTGCAGAAAAGTCAAGGTGCTGGTTGAGGCAGACCCCGAGGTATCTAAAGGAGGTTCTAGCTTGCAGAGTTGTTCCATCCAGGGTGTTGAAGGAGGGGGTGGAGGGTAGCCGGGAGACACTCTGCCTCATGCTGAAGGTCATTGAGACCATCTTCTTGGCGTTAAGAAAAAGCTGATTAGCATGAAACCAGAGCTGAACATTGATGAAGTCCTGCTGTAGCCTGGTCGCCACCTAAGCGGTCGCAGGGCCTGATGTATACAGCACTGTGTCATCTGCATACATGTGGATGGATGGATGTGGGCAGGCAGTGGGCAGGTCATTGAGGAAGATGGAAAATAAGAGTGGTCCAAGGACCGATCCTTGGGGGACTCCAGTGGTGACTGGAAGGGAGGTAGAGGTGGAGCTTCCAGTTCTAACAGATTGGGTCCTGCTTACCAGGTAGGAGTGGAACCAGCTGAAGGCCTTGGTAGAGAGATCTGCAAGAGTGAGCTTGTCCAGGAGGCGAGCATGGGAGACAGTGTTGAATGCCTTAGCTAGGTTGACAATAATAGCTGAGGTGATATGGCCTTTATCCATACCAGCCAGGATAGAATCTGTGAACCGAAGAGGGGACGTGATGGTGGAGTGGGACTTCCTGAAGCTAGATTGGTAGGGTGAGAATGCCAATTGTTTGAACCTTACCTGACGTGGAACCTTTGTAAAAGAGCTTTTAGCTGAAAGGTGTAACTCTGAGATGGCAAATAAATAAATAAATACATTTTTCCTCTTGCTTTTGCTCACTTGCTTGATGCAGAGGTTTGTTGCCTTCTATATGGCCCTTTTTAGCTTCTTCCACTGTTCCTCCACCCCACCCAGGTCATCCCCCCACCAGGTCTTCCCTGAGGCATTCGTTCATCTATTTTAAAATCTGCCCTTCTGATGTCCAGGATTCTTGCCATTGTGTGGTTCAGTTCCGCAGCCATCCTTATACTGAGCCACACTGTACGGTGATCACTGTTCCCCAGGTGGCCTCCTACTTCCCCAGGTGACCTTCTACCTTGATGTCTGCAACATTTTCCCTGTAGTGAGTACCTGGTCCAGTATTGCCTCATCATGAGTGAGTTCACTAACTAGTTGTCTGAGGAATGCCCCCTACAGGTAGTCCAGGATGGCCCTGCAACCTACATCCATCAGATTGAAATCGTCTGCCAGCAGCATCTCCCTCTTTTCTACCATCTTGTCAATAGCTTCCACCAGTATTTAAGCTAACTCCTCCCCATGTGCTGGAGGACTATAGATCACACCAGGGTGACTAGAGGCTCCATTCCCCATCTCTAGGGTGACCCACAGTATCTCTGCCTCCCCCTGTATTCCCTCTATCTCTATTGCTTTTATGCCTTCTCACATATAAAGCACCTCTCCTTCTCCTTTCCTTCCTACCCTGTCCCTCCTGAACAGAGTATAACCTGGTATGACCATGTCCCAGTCAAGATTTTCTGTTCACCATGACTCAGTAATAGCCACAATATCCAGGCTGGCCTCTGCCATTATGGCCTCTAGGTCCAGAATTGTATTTCCTAGACTTCTATAATTTGCACAGAAAGCCTTCCAGATTTTTTACCACTTTGCTTGTTACCCCCTTTCTTTTCTTTCTGTCCTCTCTACACCCCCCCCTCTCTTTTTAATACTTCTATTCCAATCTCCTTTCATTTCTACCAACCTGCTTCCATTATTAATTTCCACCCTGGGGTATTCCATTCCCCTCAGGTTTTCCCTACTTTCTACTTCAGCCTGTGGAGGGCAGTTCCTGCCTTCCCAATCTCTTCCGTCATGCCCCTTGGCTAGTTTAAATGTTCATCAAAGTAACATCTAAATTGTCCACTTAGGACTGCAGTTCCCCTCCAGGAGGGATGCAGGCCATCAGCCCTGTAAAGGCCCCTATCTCTTCAGGTGGTTCCCCAGCCACAAGTGTAGCAAAACTCTGCCTCTCTGTGCCATTCCTTCAACCATAAGTTGAAGAATTTGCTGCAGAAATCCCTCTACTCCCCCCTGTCTTGGTCAGGCAGCACTTTAGCAAAAGCCATAAGGTTGTTCTGGAAAAATGAAAAACAGAAAAATACAGCACTCACACTTGAAAAACCAGACAAATCGCAAAATTAGATTATATTAGATTTTTTGGGGGGCAACTGTATAGGCCCAGTGAGCTAAAAGCCCATTTTCATTGGTGAACTAGAAAAACCATGCCAAGATACAAATACATAAAAACCATATAGTATATAAAACTGCCAACAACAATACAAAATAACACATAATGCTAAAGGTACACCTAGTAACTATTATTTCAAAGTCCTCTTAAAAGGCAGATAAGAACTGCAATCTCTTATCTAAAATCCAACCTCATGATTGTCTGGAACTTGAGTGGATACCACATGGTGATCAATTCAGCTGTGTACATGACTTGCCATTGTGTGAACTGGGGCACATGCACAATGAAATGGCAGATATATTTACTGTTTTTTTTTAAATATTTCATAACAAAAACAAACAAAAAAAACAACAACAAAAAAACTAACAGCTAAAGCACCTTACTGATTTTTTTTTTCAGTCTTTCTTTTTGGCCCCCAAGTCGTCACCTTCTGCTGTCAGTCGGACCTGTGCTGTGCATTGTGGGTGACCTTCAGCTCCATCATCCATTCCCTTCATCCAGCTGGTGGGGATCCACACAGAGCAGAACCCAAGGATACAGACAACCACCATATAGATGTCTCGGGGCACATATTTTTGTCCCTAATTTTTGTCCCTAAAGTTTCTCCCTCCATCCCATGACATGAGTAGTGCCTATGCTGGCTTAAAATGCCACAGCATCCTTATGGTGGGAGCTAGTTATTTGGCTCCTCCACAGGTGGTCACTGTGACACTGAAACTCACTGCCAGCCCTCCCTGACTGAGGCATACTATTAAGTGGCAGATACCTGAATCTGGCATGTCCCCGATGTGATGACCCATGTCTGCTCCCAAACACAGATCGTGGCATGGCAGTGTGACGTGCTGCCACTGCACCATCGGGGCAGCCCCTTACAGCATTTTAAAACTGTAGTACGGCACTTGGGTTGTGGGTTGAGGGAGATACCTTTTGTTAATCACACTTCCCAATGCAAATGGCACTTGGCTTTGCATTGTGCCTTTTGCCATGTGGAAGGTGTGATTTTGTAGCCTCTGCTAACTAAGCCACATCTGTGGTAAGGGTAAGTGAATGTGGAAATTAGCAACTTCAGTTTGGCTTTGATTTGGACCCCTGTCTTTAGTTCAGCTTCAACACTTTGGCCAAAGGCACTTCAGGTTCTTGGAACTGGTGTTTATCAGGCTCAAAATAGGAGGAAGTGGCACCCCATAAACACACTTAACCAGACACAGTCAAATGTAACCTCTTCCACCCTCCCTGGTCCTCCAGTCAGATTTTTGTTTTTCTAAATTTAGTCAGAATGTGCCACACAGTAGTCAGAAAATTTTTTTTTCTCATAAAACAATGTCTAGGGAGGGAGAAGGAGGGCAGGAAATGACCGAGTGAGTGAAGGAGTGATCTTTAAACAACCTCTGGTCACTTGGGATGGGCTAAAGTGTTTTTTTTTTTTAATTAATTGGCTAAAGGTCAAACTGATCCCAATATGGCCCCAACGTTGGACTGGTCCCAGTCGAATGCATAAGTGCCAAATTTTAGCTGGTTCACAGAATACAAATTTGGCATCAGCTAATCCTTAATCTGAGGTCTTGCTACTCACTATCTTCCAGATCCAGATTGCCAATGCTGTTGACCCTGTTTCAGTGGTAGGGGTATGCTGAGTTCCTTCTAATGAATACACAGTGTATTGTCATGCTCAATATCCAGAAATATTTGTTATTCATTATTTGGTCTACATTTGGTTAATAAAGGCTTTAAATAGCATCCCCCTACCACATGGCCAGGACTAGTCCCAAGTCCACACCTTCCCTTCAGTCATCTGTAACTCCCGACCCAATACAGCTCCTGTTTTCCCCCATCTATACCATATAAAATATAGGGCATCCTGCCAGCCAATCCACCACCATCCTAGTCTTTCAAAACCTCTACTCCCTACTTCCCTCCACTCCCACAATCAATTGGTGACTAATTCCACTTTAAGGTCTCCACTTCTTTGATCCCCAGCTCCATGATAGAGGTGGTGGGGGGCAGAGGTAGTCTCTGGCAGCTCAGCTGTCAAATGGAAAGTGCAACACTGTTTGCATGACAGGAAGCAAATGGTTATAAGAATGGTAATCTAGCCACATGGAAACAAGAAACCAGTGGAGTTCCACAAGGCTCAGTACTGGGGCCAAACTTTGTTCAGTCTGTATATGTGTGATCTGTAGGTGAGCAGCTGCTTTACTAAGATTGCTAATGACACTAAAATTGAAAGGGTAGTTGCATTTCAACAGGAATTAAATAAAATGCAGAGGGTCCTGGACAGGCTTGGGAAGTTGGAGAAATTGAGAATTGCTCAGTGATGCATCTAAGGAAGAAGACTATAAAGGAACAATACAACTTAAACAAACATGAGATGATAAAAACTTAGCAGGTATAGATCAACAGTCCAATTCAGATCCCATCTTGAGTATAGTGAACAGTTAGAAGGTTAAAACACTGTGCTGTGAATCTACACATCCAGCAGACCTGGAGTTGTACCCCACAACTGACACTTGCATATCCTCCCTGTGTTTCTGAAATTCACCTGGAAACGAGCTTCGGCTTAGTGTGTGCCTTTCCTGATCAGAAACTCTCAAAACAACAGAATCTGGGGAGAAATAGTGACAAGACTGAGAAGGTATGGAAGCATGGAAGAGAGTAACTAAACTGGTTGAAAGCTCAGAATCCATGGGCTATGAGGAGCATTTGGCAGAACTTTGACCATTCTATATAGAAGCGAGAAGAGGAAGACATGATTAAAGTATTCAATTAGCTGAAAGCTATAACACCATCTGACCAAATACATCTCTTCAGGATGCACAAGGATAACAGGACAGTGGGATGCACTGTCTTTGGAAGAGGGAAGGTTCAAGGGCAATAGAAGGAAGAACTGCTTTGCAGAATAAGCAATGGACACTTGTTATAAACGTCCAGAAAAGGCATTGTTTCTACCTTCAAACACAAACTGGATAAGTCCCTTGAAGAAAGAGGGGTGAGAAGGTATTGCTGCTGATTTGATGGGGAACAGAACTTGATTGGACAATGCTCTTTTTTCTTTACTTAATTTGCATGTTTGTATGCTCATAGTTCTGCTCCTCCTGGCATGGTGGTGGTGGTGCGTCTATCATCTCCAGGTCCATTTTCAAATCGTCATCTCTATTCCCTATCTTTTTCTTTCTCTGAGCACCTTATTCTCTACCTTCCCACACCCATTACATATAAACTCCCCATGATCTATCATCCTCGAAACCAACATCACCTTTCCACTCTGACTTTTCTTTTTTTGCATAATGTTTATTAAGATTTTCAATCAAATAAGTAATACAAAACATAAATGACAACATTCATACAACACTAAACAGTAATTCATTATAACTACAGTATGTACACAAAAGTGTCCAGTTCATTTCAAGTCTAACTTCCCTTAAGCAAATATCAGAGACATTATACAAAGTATAACTCATTTCAATGTTGATCAAAGTTATTCCATGAAAGCACATTATTGCATAGTGATCCATTAATCTAGCAAGGTTCAAAGGGCAGATGGACATGACATTTATGATGTTCAGGCTGGGCACTCTGACTTTTCTCATCATATCTCGTCCTTTCCTCCTTCACAGTATCATGACTAATGACTTTAACATCCACAATCACCCCCAGTTTCCTTTATCTTCTCAATTCCCTAATCCTCCCCCTTAGTTCCATATGTAATCAAACCATTAACCACTCTATCTGCACCAACACAGTCTCTGATGCCCCCAAACTGTTGCTATTACTCCTTTCTCAAGGATAATGTTGTGACTCTTACACCCTTCTGACCTGTGTCCTGTCTCTAACTACCCTTCAGTTATAGGTGTGGCAAAACTGTTTCTATCCATAGCCCAAAGACTTTCACACAAATGAACTTCTTCTATAATTCTCATTGGCTCTTCCCTTTCCTTTGCTCCTCCTGTCAGAAATTATGAAGTGGGGGCTCCTTCTTCCTGAACTCAGTATCTTTCCTGCCTGTTTATAATCTACTTGCTATCAGCCTCACAGTATTGCCCACATCTAGCATGTCCTAGGCACCTCCTCTGCTGCAACCCTATTCATGTGTTCATCTCTTCCCTCCTTGACAACTGCAATTCCTTCCTCAATGGTCTTTCTAAATATTTTAGTTCTCAATTAAAGCAGCAGTGCAACGAAAAGGGCAAATAATTTGACCATAACTTTTTTTTTCACTATAAAAGATTCCAGGCATCTTCCAGTTTTATTTGATGGTAAAATGTTCTAGTTTCACCACACATTGAGTATTTTATAAATATTTAAATTCAGTTGTTTTTCTCTAGAAAAAAGATGTCTGCCACATTTGGCTTATAAATAGCATTGTAGATCTGGGAAATGTTAGGATAGGGAAAATAAAAAATACCTTTACGGTGCACAGCATAGGAGGTACCTAGGAAAGTAGATTTGACAGGTATGCTGATATTTTTATTACTGTAGCTGAAACCTGATTTTTGAAAAAGCATTTTTGTTTTGTATTATTTATTTATCTCCCCCTGCCAGCATAGCTGTCCTCTACTTCAGGTGGCCAGGCCACCGCCACATTCCTCCTGTCTGCTGCCCCTCATCTTTGCTGTCCCTTCATCGGAGGGGGGGCCCCTTCCCATGGTCATGACTGGGAGGGGAGACTGTCTGATGCCTGTAGGCACCTTCTCCAATCATTGCCAGGGGTGGCAATGGCACATCATGGGCATCCCGGGCTGTCGTGGTGACAGGAGAACAGGCTACCACCAGCTAGGCAGCCATTTTCATTTTTCTGTTCCCCCCTGCCCACTTTGGATACATGCTGCAGTATCCTGGCTGATCATGCATGCAATGTGTGGCCATCCTCACCACAAAGCTTGATGCTGTAACCAGTCGCCAGGAGTTGCCAAAGGGCAGTGCATCCTTTACCCTCCGCTCTGGAGGAGATCATCCAAAGAACACTCTTGAGCCCTCCCTGCCAGCCTCTTCTCCTGTTGTCCCAGGCTTAGGTGCGAACCCAGGTTGCCAGCATTCCAGGCAATCCCCCATCGCCCGGCACCATGGGTCCGCCAAAAAGCATTTTTTGTTGCACTGCTGCCTTAAGAAACAGAGAGGGCCACTCCACGCCTGTACAAAGAAAAATTCAAAAGAAAAATAAACCAATATATCAAACAGTTAACAATATAATACTCGAACAAATATAACAAATATGAAAAATTATGATACAATAAATTCATATTCAAAGTGATTTCGGCTGCTACATCAAAATCACCCAAAGCCTACTAGCATGAGGTGCTTCTTTAGTTTCATTTTAAATATGTTAACTGAATTTGTAGTGTAAATGGTATGCTTTCTGGAAGAACATTCCAGAGCACTGGGTCCACTATCACAAAGGCTCTTTCTCCAGCAGACTTGAACCTAGCAGAAGGAACATTAAGCAAACCCTGTCCACTGGGTCTCAGTTCTCTAGTGGGGGCATAGTGAGTCAGGAGCTTATTGAGATATTGGGGCCCACATCCATTCAGGGCTTTATTTGTCAACAGAAGAACCCAGAAATGAATCTGCCACCTAATAGACAGCCAGCCCAGTGATGACGTAATATGATCCAACCTCTGAATGGAGGTTGTGACCCCTCCACCCAGTGCAGTCTATGCCCTCCTGACCTCTGGCTGTCCAAGCACTTTTACCATATCTTCCAGTGCTTAAGACTAAGAACAGTAGCCTCCTCAGGCTGAAGCCTCTCTCAGAATGCATACCCATCTACTGCACAGCTCCCAATAAGCTGATCACACTTGTGACCAGATCAACCACTGATGTATGCTCTCTAGTTGTGTCTCTGCTGCCTTCCAAGAGCATTCCTTTGTTGCTGTTCCCTGCTTACAGTTTGCTTCCTCATGACCAGCAAGGCTGCTTTGCTTCAGCCAGCCATGTGGAGGTCAATCACCCATTGCAGGCTCCTCAAAAGCCTCAAACCGATCAGTGCTCAAGAACCACAGGAATCCTTATTGTTTAGCTCAAGCCCTGACTGTCACCATTATGGCACCAAAATTCTTCGCTGATAACTGTCACCTATGTCCCTGAAACTCTTCACAGCACCTCCTTCTGCTTGGACCTAGTCACTACTGCACCTCTGCAAATGCTCAGTTCAGTTCAGGCATTCATTACTACCAAAGAACCATTTCACTCAGCTTCCATTTCTCTAGCCAAATCTTCCTATGGGTCTCCTTGCTATATCTGACCTTCATAAGCACTACTTTACACTCAGTGACCATAGACTCACTCTCAACAGTTGAGTGAGCCCATCAACTATGATCAAGCAGCAGTCTTCCATCAGTCAGGCTCACTTGCTGTGCCCAAAAGCACAGAACACTTTTCTCCCTGTGGCTTCATACTGCCAATAATGCCCAATACAAGTAACAATTTAAGCTCCCTATCAGTCGGGCTTCCTCCGCTGTCCCCACTATGATGCTATGTACCAGTAGCAGGCATCAGTCCTCCATCTGTCTAGCCTCACCTATACTTTGTGCATCAAGGACATAGTGTAGTTTTGCTTCCTATGGCCTCGTACTACTGGCAACACCTGGCACCAACAATAGATTTTAGTCCTCCATTGGTCAGGCTTCTTTTGCCTTTGTCTCAATGACTCCACACACTTTCACCTCCTATGGCTTTACACTACTGGCAACATCTCCAACAGAATTGAGCAGTGGACTCTTATTAGTCGGGCTGTCATACATTTTCTGCTTCTGAGAGCCAACAATAACAGACATCAGTCTTCCATCAGTTGAACCTCACCTGAGCTCTGCCTGTCAAAGACCAGAAGGCTTTTGCCTCCTATGGCTTTGTATCATGGGCTACGCCCATCAACAACAGACAGCAGTCCTCCTTCAGTTGGGCCTTCCTTGCTCTCAACTTGAAGACTCAGTATGCTTCGCCTCCTTTGGTCTGGTACTGCTGACAACGCTGCTGACACAACACAATCATTGGTTTCTGTTAGTTGGGCTGTCACCTGCTCTCTGCCATGAAAGCACTGTATGTATTTGCCCTCTATAGCTTTTTACAGCAGGCAGATGCCCACTGATAACATCATGCACCAGTCCTCCAACTGCATGCCTCATCTTTTTGCTGTTCCCATCAAAAACACTGTATGTTTTCACCTTCAATGGCTTCATACCAGGGCAATGCCCACATCAGCAGTAGGCATTGCCTTTCATTATTTAGGCAGTTGCTTACACTCTGTTCTCAAGGACTCAGTATGTTTTTGCCTCCCATGACTCCATACTGCTGGCTTCACCTACCAGTAACAACAGTCAGCAGGGTCTCATGATGCTTTCAGTCCTTCAGGTTTCATCCTGCTACTAACTAAGCACTTGAGATATATGCTTACTTTGACTTGCACAATCAGTCAACCATAAACAAAAAATCCCAGGACTTCCTCACCAGCTACATCAGCCTCCTACCTTCCCAGGAAACACCTTTACTGCATCAGCTACGAGACAGACTTTCAGCACCACCTACAGTCTGGCACTTTACTACTTCCTCTATGATCTGACTATCCCCATGACCAGATGAACACCTCAGGTTTTCTGTGCTTGTCAGCCTCTGCAGACTTCATCAACACCCGCTCTACCAGTGCTGCTTCATACAGAGTAACCAATAGGGGGCATGACCTTACATCACACTCTTCAAACATGATCTAGAAGCATCATGACAGCACTACATAACATCTCTACTCCAGCTGACTGAGTCCAGTTGAACCCTTCATTCTTCTGCTGCTGCCCTCCATCAGACCAGCTTGTCCATAACAGGAATGGGATCCAGTCCCATCAGCTTGGACAGCACTTCATCTCCATTACTACTCCAGCATACTGGATCCTGCCTACGGTGCTATTTTAGGGTAGTTAGAGGTTCTTTACTTATGGTACCTGGAGGGAAGGCACACCTGAGGCCTTGGATTCACAGAGGTTTTTCCCACAAGGAAGTTTTTCATCTTTTCTGTGCTAAGGGATACAATAATTCTACGAGTTTGAGTGGGTTCTGCAGTTTCTTTCTCCTGACCATTTTGTCTCCTTACCCAGGAACTCCATTTGGCTGAAATAATGGACAATAAGACACAGGTATGTTACATAAGCACTACACCACACTAACACATTAGAGGTCAAATGACCAGTGAATCAGAAGCTTGCTGAGGAAGTGGTCAGCTCTGCTCCTCCCAGCCACTATTTAAACTGGCTAGAGCAATACCTCAGTGCTGTAGCTGGTTTCTTTTCTACCGCCTCCCACTCTTTCTGCAATTCCGGCATCCTTCTGAGTCTCCTGAGATCCTTACCTGGCTACTCCCATTTCCTTTAGCCATAGGTCTCCACCTGTGGCATTTCTGACTGGGTGAAAATAATGGAGAACAAATCAAAAGTATGCTACTTATTCACTACGCCACACCAACACATCAGAGATCAGATGCCCGGTGAAACAATTTTTATATAAAATAAAGAGAAGGAGGAGAGAGGGAGTAAGTGAGATGTGCTTCTGTGAGAGACTGCAACAGTTCTAAAAGTAAAGAGGGGCAGAAATAAATGTATTTTATTTGTCATGTACTACCATGGTTGTTACAGTAGTTTTTGAAAGATGCTAGATTACTTGTGTTTTGCTTATAACCAGAAAGGCATGGCAGTATGGGTTCAGGCTCTAAGTGTGTGTGTGTGTGTGTGTGTGTATGTGTGTATGTGTGTTTGAGCTGCACATTTATTTCTTTGATTTCAACAATGACTACCACAGTGTTGAAGTTGATACATAATATTTGATATCAAATTCATGTGAAGGCATAAACAAAATCATAAAAAATCCAGATTGCATCAGTCACATTCAAAACTCGATATCATAGGTACAATGTGCAAAGACAAATTAAAAAAAAAAAAACTCAGAAAGGGACTGAGCAGTTGGGTTGTTCTGAGTAAATCCGAATTGTGTGCAATGTTTTGCTGATATTGCAGATATCCTTGTATGCCTGTGTTGTGTACTACTCTCTGTCTCATTACACACTGTTGCTTTTTGTATTCATTTATTTATTGAAAATTTCGGAATTACAACCTTTGAGTTAAGGACTCCTTTGCAAAGGCTCCACGTCAGTCATGACAGAACATTACAACAATACAGATTGTACAAAGTTTTCAAGACAGAAACATTACATTTTGACAAAATGTTCAGAATCATAGCATAAGCAAGGGCTACACGTCAGTTGCAAGAGGACATTACATAAAGAACAGTTTGTACAGAGATTTCCAAACAGGACATTACAAGTGTTCAACGTTCACAGTATAAGGTATTGAGAGAGCACAGATAATATCTGAGGGTTGAAATGGTCATAACGGTGTGGTGGCACAGGTGACCGACAACCTAGGGGAATGATGGAAACAGCTACAGGTCTCAGAGTTAAAAAGAAGCCTCTTGATCCCAGTTTTAAATTGGCCTAGATTAGGGATGAGTAGGATGGAAGATGGTAGATTGTTAAGCCAGAGGGGAGAACGATAACGGAAGGACCTTTGCCCTAGAGAGGTCCTGCAGTGGGGAACTGTATAGGAGGTCCCAGCCAGCCATCTGGGGGTACCCCTATGGGGGGCTGGTTGGATGAGGTGGTGTAGACAATTAGGTGTGAGTTTCATAAGGATCTTTTTGGCTTGGAGGCAGGTTTGGTATTTAAGCCTCCCTTCAAGGGTTAACCAGGCCACTTGATTATAGAGCAGACAAGTATGGGTTTGTCTAGTACTGCTTGTGACCATGTGGCAGGCTTTGTTGAGCACTATATTGATGCTGCTTAGGGCTGATTGGTCAGCGGTGCCGTAAATAGTTATTCCATAATCGACCACTGAAAGGACTGAGCATGTAACAGCCAGCCTTAGAGCCTGTGGGGTAAGGCAGTGTTTGTGTCTGTAAAGAATGCCAAGTCGGGTGTTAACTGAGGAGGAGAGGAGTTTAATATGGTAGTGGTAGGTGAGGGATGTGTCTAGAGTGATACCAAGATATTTGAAATGTGTGACCTGTTCAATGTGGGTACCCTGAGAGTTTGAGATTGAAAGTTGGGAGTTACTGAGGGGGTTTTGGCGGTGTGCAAATATCATAGATTTTGTTTTGTTGTAGTTAAGTATTAGTCGGTGGTCGGTGAACCAATACTCAAGCTCTCGGAAACAGCCTTGAAGGGTATTTTGGAGATGGATGAAGTTGGTGTGTTTCCGATATAGCACAGCATTGTCTGCATATAGCAAAAGCTTTCCACTGCAGGCTTGGGGGAGTGAGTTCAGAAAGAGAGTGAAAAGCAGTGGGCCAAGTATTGACCCTTGAGGGACACCAGCTAGAACTGATTGCTTGGAGGAGAGTGTGTTGCTAATTTTTACTTGCTGTGTTCTGTCAGTAAGATAGTTTTTGAACCAAGAGATAGTTTCTGGGGCAACATGGAGGGATGCAAGGGAGTGGAGAAGTAGCTCATGATTGATGGTGTCAAATGCTTTGGTCAAGTCAACATAGATTGCCCCTACTGTTGACCCCTGTTCAAGAGCTTCATGAATGTATGATGTAAATTCAAGTAGGGCCGTGGTAGTACTGTGCCCTTTTCTGAAACCATGTTGCTCATGGCAGAGGAGACTATATTTGTCCAGGTATTCGGTGAGTTGGTCCGACACAATTTTTTCTAGTGCTTTTGAGAGGGGGGGAAGGATAGTAATGGGCCTATAGTTACCTGGGGCTGTTGGATCACCCTTCTCTAGGATGGGAGTGATAATTCCTCTCTTCCATATAGTAGGGATTTGGCCAAGGCATAGTGAGAAGTTGAGGAGTTTGGTGAGATGAGGCAGCGTCTCATCAAGGGTGAGTCGAAGAATTTTCTAGATCAAGGGAGTCACTGCTATATCGTGCGTTATGCAGGACTTTAGAGAGGTAGCATTTAGCCTCATTACAGGAGACTATACGCAGCCTGAAAGGAGGGTAGGGAAGAAGGTGTAACAGTGGGGGTTGGTAATGGAGTCAAAGAAGTTTGTAGGGAGGACGTGACTAAGGTCAGAGAAGGCGGTGTTAAGGGTATTGGATATGGCAGTGGGATCCTGAGAGAGGTACCTGAACTAGGAGCTGGGTTGTCTGTGGTGGCTTTCCCACAGAGTTCCTTGATACTGTTCCAGAAAGATTTCCAGATTTCCAAGTGGTGGTGAAGGCTTGGTGATAGTAGGTTGCCTTGGCTTGCCGGATACCCGTGCATTTATTTCTTGCTTCTCTATAGAGCTGTCTATCATGGGTAGCTGTGAGTTTAGGCCCTATGCCAGAGGTTATCTCTGTGATGCATCAGTTGAAGAAGGTCCGGGTAATCCAAGGGTGTCCCAGGTTTTTATTACCTGTTTTGTGAAAGGGGCAAATATGTCACAGGCAGTGTTGAAGATGGTAATAAATGCAGTGAGCGCAGTGTCAATAGATTGAGTAGTATGGACTGGTTCCCAGTTACAGGTGGAGAGATACACTTTGAGATTGCAGAGAGGGCACCTTTTTGAGGCGCCTTTGGGTGGAAGTTTTGGTCTGCTAGGAGTATTTCTATTTGACCACCAGCAGGAGACAGGGAGTGGTCACTACACATCAGGAAGCACTCTGACTTTGGAGAGGTGGTTTCGGAGGTTTGTAAAGATAAGGTCTATAAGCGTGGAGGAGCCTGTTCGAGGGTCCAGCCTAGTGGGTGACAGTACTACTTGGGTGAGGTCATAGGCAAGAGCTGCGACTTTGTAGGAAGCCGACGTAGGGGATAGCCAGTTCACATTAAAATCACCCATAATAATTAGTTCACTCTTAGGGGGAAGATATATGATTCCTGACAGGATAGAATCAAATGCAAGCTTCTGGTTTGATGGGGGGGATGTAGACTGCCATGATATAAAGAGGTTTACCAGGGGTACCAAGGGCAACTTTGATAGTAATGGCCTGTGCACCATGTTCAGGTATGGGAAGGGGGACTAATAGTGGCTGGAGGGATGATCTAGCGTATATGGCACAACCCCCACCCCTTTTGCCTGTCCTATCAGCTCTGAAAATGGTATAGTTCCTGAGGGAGACCAAGGCATCGGGGATATTTTTTGAGAGCCATGTTTCTGACAAGGTAAGAATGTCTGTGGAGTGTTGGGTAAGCCAGCCCTGCAGCAGTGTTAGTTTTTTAGGCAAACTGCAGATGTTGAGGGAGGCCAGAAATAGGCTGCTATGTCTGCCCTTCTTAGTGACACTGGGCAGGGGAGGACCTGGGTTGGGATGAACGTTCCCTGATATGAGTAGGAGGAGAAGGAGAGCGTGCCAGAGAGTGACTTTACGCATCAACCTGCTTGTAGTGTGGCGGGGACCTTGATAAGTGGGTGAATTAGTGGGACTTGTAGGTATGGGGATGGAAGATACCAGCTGGGTTAAGATAGCTGGGGATAATGGGTGGTATGGGTAAGAAGGTGGGAGTTTGGAGGAGGGGGTGGGTATTTGTGCAAGCCAGATGCCATTTGTGGTGCAGCTAAGGTTAGGGGTGCAGTTGCTACTCTGAGAAACTAAGGGGAGAGGTAGTAAGAGTTTTGGCCCAGGTGTGTTTCTAGGTGATAGACAGTCGGGCAAACGAGAGAGTCCCAGGAAGGTTGATGCACCCAAGGGGTTGGGAGGGGGTGAGAAAATAACAAAATTAAAATTGTAAGGGTTAGGAGACAAGAGATGGTGTTCATGTTGTCAAGATATGTGACTTTGTATTGCAAGGAAAGGAAGGGAGCCCTCTGGTGGTGCTGCAGTATAAGCTGCAGATGGCAAAGTGGGCTGATTGGTTCCAAATGACATGTGGTCTTTATCTATATAGCCAGATGTCGACCAAGGGTGGTGGTGGGGGCGGCGGGGACCAAACTACACTTTATCTGATTGAGCTGTTTCCTGCTCAGCAAGCTCACAGCGACATAGAAGTTGGTGGCTCCTGGATGAGAGCGAGACGAAACGAGTCCCGAGTGTACCTGGCTATGGTGTCTGTGGGGAAGGCTGCTGAAATCGGCCCCTCGCGACCTCGGGCGACCGGCTTTCTTCCGTGAGGGAGGGCAGCTAATGGAGCCCCTCACGACCTCTTCTTCTGGCCAGCTGGCTACGGTGTCTGTGGGGAGGGCTGCTTTGTTGATATTATTGATGATTATTAACTTAGCACTATGTTGCATACTACAGTCTGTCTCATTATGCACCATTATGCCTTGCGTAATGTTTTGTTGATATTGTTGATGATTATTAATTTAGCACTGTGTTGCATACTACACTCTGTCTCATTATGCACCATTATACCTTGTGTAATGTTTTGTTGATATTATTGATGATTGTTATTTTTGCAACTCTTCCTGTTTCCTCTCCCCAGGACACACCTTGAAAAAAACATCAGCTTATGGGGCCTTTTCCAATCACTAAATAACAAACAAAATAAACAAACAAACAAAAAAAATCAGAACTCTCTTGAAAGAGATCACTCGGAATCAGAACTCAGCCTCAGCTGATCTGCTTAATATTAGTTGTGTTGGACATTAGGGGTGTCTTGTGTCAACACAGAAAAAATTATCCACTGATTTCAACCAAGAAAAGTTTTCATATTTAGATTTATATTGTCTGTTTTTTACCACCCATCTAAAAACGTCATTTAAAGAGGGTCTCTTATCAGTATCAAAAAAGTCACATTTGGCCACTGTAGAACTCAATTAGACATCATTAACACACATTAATTTACATGTCATTTCATCCTTCATTACTACCAGAATTTGCAAGAAAAACAAATTTTGCCTCTTAAAGTTACTCTGCTCTGGAATATTATTCCCCAGTTCAAGCCATAATTATCAATCTGTGGCATCTCAGTCATTTACAAAGTAAGAAGTATTGTCTGGTCGCGTGTTTATTGCTGCTGTACCCTTTACTCTTCCCTCTCCTATCCCTTAATGACTAATGCCTCTCCCCCTGTACCTTCTTCACCTCTAAAATTTTTATATGGTTCTCCTCTCAAGTACTTCAGTTACCTCATCACCTACATCCTTCCTCCTGCTCCCTTTGCCTGCTGAGATCTGAGCAAGATGGAGGGAGAAAGAACAGGGTCATTAGAACAGTCAGCCTTCTCTCACCATCTCCCCAGCCTTTGGTTAAACCTTCACTCACAATCTGCTCTTCTTTCTCCCCCTCTGCTCTGAAATTTCTGCTCTGTGTCCACACCTCTCATACTGTACCTGCTTCTGCTCTACAACCCATTTAGCCCTCTGAAATGCTCTCTGCTACACTATGTTGCACTGCCCACCTTCTTATACCTGCATTGCTGAATCAGTGCTCTGTGACATTGTCCTGTAGCTTGTTTAATGCTGTGTTGCACTCTGCCTTCTTGTACATCAGTTGCTGAATTAATGCTCAGTGACTTTGTGCCTCAGTACATTGTTTGTTTGTTGCTACACTGTATTGCCCTTTTTGAGTTCTCATACTTGAATTGTAGAACTGATGCTATGCAACATTGCCCTTCTGCACTCTATGTTATATTGTGGCACTGTAACCACTATCATTTATTTTGTACTTCTTGTACAGTGTACAGTATTGCATTACTATACTGTTTTATACTCTGTTCCCTTGTACCTTTCACCCACGATGCCTCTGGAAATGTAGTGTCTCTGCTCCACTAGCCCTTCCTGGTAAAACTTCTAGGTAAACTAAATAAAATAGTATGGTTCTGTATCATGACCTCAGCTGGAAAATGAGCATTGTGAGCAGAAACGGTCTAAATGGCAAAACCCTAACCTTTATGTGGATGTTCTTCGGAATTAAAAAAAACGGAATAGCTTAGCGTAGCTTGACATGTACATTTTAGGGGATTTTGTATAATTGAATTCTATGGATGCCAAGTGTGATTTCATGTTTGCTGGTGAATGGAGTACGTCTTGAAAATGTGACAGAGGGAATATTCCACTTTGAGAAAAGAAGGTTTCCAGATTTGCATTGCCCTTCACCCAACAATATCAGACAATTTCATGCCTGCATTCAAAATCCTAAGAGTTTCAGATACAAAACCTTCAGAGAGAAATGCGGCTGTATAGTTTCTCAAATTTGTGATGGTTATGGCTGTGCTACAAAGTCTACCATTGCTGATAAGGTCTACAGAGTTTATCACAACTTATAGATGCTGCTTCATCAATGAACCTTTTTCATTATGTCTTCTGTGGAGTATATTTATCAATATTAGATAATGGTCATGAAAGATGGCACTGTAATGAATGCTCTTTAGTTAACTTGTGAGCTCCGGTGTGAAAGGTCAGATTAGCAAGTGAGTATGAGAGTTATATCATCATCTTGTGTCCCACTGCAGTATCAGTGCTGCAGATATGTGAAAATGTCAGTAAGACATCAATATAAAGGGAAGAGTTTCCTATATAAAAATGAGAACCCAGCTGTTGTTCTTATGGTCACGTCTTAAGCCATCCTAGAGCACAACCTTAAAAAAATTACATAAAAATGAAAACCACATTCTAAGTAATTTTGTCAATAGACAAAACCCCCTACAGTATGCTATGCTACAGAACAGTGTTTAAAATAATACATCTCACCATAACGCCAATGTGTGGGTAATCAGTGAAAGTTGACCCACATTGTTCACATTTCAGAAGTGCTATGGAAAACAAGAAACACAAGGATATGGTAGTATGGCTCTTTACTCCTGCCTGACAGCTGCATAATTTAGTTAATCATTACAGAATTGTCAAGGTCAGATCTCAGTTCATTCTGTTCCTGTTCAAATGTTAGTAGCTTCCTTAAAGACTCCTGTATGCTCAACTCCATAATATAAACCCATCCCACCCCCATTTAAATGGAAAAGCAAAACTCAGAGTGTATATCTCCTATTTTATAATGTAGCATCATTCTGCTGAAAGTTAAACAAGAGCTGGCTTCTGCTAACAAGGCTGGTCTTGTGATGACAACATGTATACAGCATATTGTATGGGCAGGAGGCAATGTTCTCATCATTATGATGCCTACTGGACAACTCACTGTAATAATCGTTGTGACTGCAATGTATCACCCTCTGTGTATTTCAGACACTCATCAGAAATCAGTTTTGCAACATGTTTGTACTATGCAGGTCACTGTAATAATCATTGTGACTGCAACGTGGCACTCATTATGCATTTCAGATACTCTTCAGAAATCATTTTTGTCATGTGTGCGTATTGTGCAGGTCACTGTAATGAGAAATGAGATGGCAGTGAAGATTGTAACATTAATTTCCTAGTCCAGGGACTGGTGCCAATTGCTTCTGACTTGTACAGTTAGTCCAACACATATCCATGCTGGCTAGTGTACATAATTACACTGAAGTTATTGTTCTTCCCCCAGCCCCCAGTAGAAGTGTTTTTAGGATGAAACATTGCCTTGGTGAATCTTGTTTGGGTCTCCCTTACTGTGGCTTTGTCAGAGAGTGCTTTCCTCAGTGTTTTGTAAATAAAATATTTTTTTACCTGCTTTTTGGCCATGTCAGTGTCCTCTGTGTTCAACTCATGTTCTATGTTCCTCATTCTGTACCTGGCAATGTAGACAAGCAGAGGGCTGTAGGTGTATCTGGCCATGTGGAGGATTCTACGACGCCAGGTCGACAAAAAATTTTGTCAGTCCCTCACCTTTCACCAGTACTGAATACATCATAATGTGGGGAAACGTGCACTGTACATGCCCACACTGTACATGGTCTGTGAAAATTATTTAAAGAGATTTTCAGATTACAGTGCAACCCCCTACAAATGGGGGTTTCTAAAAGCTTTCCCGGAGCTTGCCTAAGTGCTCCATGCCTGACTGGTGTTCGGCATAAGGCCGTTAAATGCGGGCATTGTGAGTGCTTTTAAAGCCTCCAGTACTGCCTCTTTAAGAGCAGCCTGCCCGCAGGTTTTAGTGGTGCAAATAGGGGGACTAGGGTTTCCCTGCTCGAATCCTGCCCTGGACTGCTGTCTGAGTGCCCCGTTCTGCAGTCGCTAGGAGCGCTGAGGGAGCCCATCTGAAAGATGTAGTTGTTCCCTTAAGAACATATATAGTATTGGTAAAATTGCAGTTTGTCTAACTCCTTTTTAATGCAGCTGGGACCTTGTGTCGTGCCCCTCCATATTGGACCCGGACTGTGCTGAAGGGGTCCAATAGTAGCTAGGGGACATCAAAAGTGGCGTGGAGGTGACCAACCAGGAATCAGGACTCTAGATGGAGCCAGCTGACCAATGGGGACACAGCTTGTGATTCTGGGAAGTGGCATTCTGGGCCATGGCACCTTTTTGCACCACTGGAAGCAGGACTAAGTGACTGGCATCTGTAGCCAGCCAATGGGATCGGGTGGCATCCGAGCAGAGAGGATGGCCCCATGCTGTCAAGGGGCAGATGAGTTGTGGCTGTGAATAAGGAAGGAGCTCTGAGCTCCTGCGCCATTGAGTGTTCATGCGGGAAGCGGTGAAAGGCCTGGGGTGGCGTTTATA
The DNA here is from genome assembly GCA_016271365.2 of Neoceratodus forsteri. Lineage (NCBI taxonomy): Eukaryota > Metazoa > Chordata > Ceratodontiformes > Ceratodontidae > Neoceratodus > Neoceratodus forsteri. Next base: position 431,456,018 of record CM057452.1, read on the forward strand.
TTGCGGCAATCACGGACTAGAGTACGCAGGGCAGCAGTCAGAGGAGGCTGTGTACAAGCACAGCTACCTACCAGGCTCAACCTGAAGAGGACTGGAGAATCTGCTAAATCGCGCTCGGTCTGTCAGGTAAGTTGAAGCTGCAGTGAGACTCCCAGTAGCTGTGAGTTTGTTTGGGCCATAGGAGCAGCTGCTTGGTATGGTACCCCTCTGTTGTTTTCCATATAAATGTGTGAGGAGGCCTTTGAAGCTCAGGTTCAGCCCTGAGAGTCGTGAAAGAGTGGTTTTCTGCTGGAGTTGTGAGTACTGAATCAGGGTAGCTCCCTGTTAAAGGTTACAAACAAAGGCAAAATCGTCTTGTTGTATTGCTGACTGTACTAGTTGAGCTTTCTGGCTCCATCTGATCTGCTCAGGAATTAAATGCTCGTTTGTGTCAGGGCCCCAACCAGCTGCATCGAGGAACTAGCCATTAGGGCTTGGGTACACATAGACAGTAATTAATAGGTTAGGCCTGTGCACAGAGCCCTAGGGTAGGCAAACATATATTATAGTGGTAAGCCAATCACCCAGATTTCCCCCGGTCCTTGTTATCTCCCCTTAAATAAATCAGTTTGCTTGTTTTGCAAAAGTACACTGGTTGGTTTGTGTTTTACTGGTGACGTACTGCACAGTGAATATTTGATAACTGTACCTTACTTTCCAGGGGGTCCCCGGAGTGAGCTGAGTGGTTCAAGCCGGGGGGTAAGTGTTCAGGGTAAGGACATTGTAATTAAACTGTGTGAGCCACTAGTGGGAAGAAAGGTGGGGTTGCAGCAACCCAGAGGGCTGTGACTGAGTCAACCTTGACTGTTCTAACCCCGACCTCTGGGTGGAGGCACCCGTCAATGGATCTGGACCCCTCACCCTGTCACAGCTGAGGCAGGCAGGGGTAGTAGCCCTTAGGATAGCGCCCCCTGGGGGTTACAGCAGTGTTGTCAGTTCTTCACCTTCTATCAGCATTAGTTTCATCACATTTTTGTGAAGCCTATAGTGTACCTGCCCACTCTGTACCTGGAATCTTCTTCAGACTACAGTGCTATCAGTCCCTTACCTTTCACCAGCCCAAAATTCATCACAGTGTGGGGAAGCCTTCAGTGTACCTGAGCAATCTCTACTTGGCATGAGTCAACGAGAATGTAGTGGGGTAGCGCTACCAACTGTCCGATGCTCACTAAGCAGATATATAATAATAATAAAATTTATTTAGTTAAGCGCCTTTCAAATATTTCAAGGCGCTATACAAAACATCATAACATCAACACATCAATACATACACTGACAATACAGCCAATAAAATATTTAAAATAAACAAATTACAGTGCAACAGGGAATGCCTGAATACATAAAAATGACTTTAAAGCCTTTTTAAAACTATCCACCATTGTACTTTCTTGGAGCTGGCGGGGCAGAGAATTCCAGAGGGTGGGAGCCATAAATCCAAAAGCATGGGCTCCAGAGAACTTCAAATTCACCCTCGGTATCTCCAGTAACCCCTCGTCAGCTGAGCGAAGCTGTCTCAGAGGGGCGTAAGGCACCAGAAGCTCTTTCAAGTAGTCGGGACCTAACCCATGTAGGGCTTTGTAGGTCAATAGACCCACTTTAAAGGTGATCCGCCACTGTATTGGCAGCCAGTGCAGAGTGCGCAGCACAGGGGTAATATGGGACCTTCTAGACACCCCAGTCAATAAACGTGCTGCTGCATTCTGCACTAGCTGCAAGTGGTGGATATCAACCCCAGCAAGCCCTAGGTACAGAGAGTTACAGTAATCAAGACGAGATGTCACAAAGGCGTGGACCAAAACCGCCAAATCGCCTGGTGGAACCAGGTGCCTAATCCTGGAGATGTTTCTAAGATGAAAAAATGAAGTCTTGACAACTGCAGACACCTGATAATGAAGGGTCAGGCCAGTGTCAAGCTCCACACCCAGGTTACGCACCCGTTCAGAGGTAGGGATCTGGTCTACCCCAAGAACTGATCCAGAGGGGGACACCATCCCTAAACCCTCAACCCTGCGACTGGGGTCCACCACCATAATCTCAGTCTTTCCCGGGTTCAACTTCAAGCCACTGGTGTTCATCCAGTCTTGGATATCAGTGAGGCAGTTATTCAGCACCGAGATACCACTAACCTGGTCAGGTGCAAAAGACAGGTAGAGCTGGGTATCATCAGCATAGCAGTGAAACCTCAGCTCATACCGTCTTACAATGTCTCCGAGGGGTAGCATATATACTGCGAATAACATGGGGGAAAGCACCGAACCCTGAGGTACCCCACAGGGTAGAGAGAAAGCCCCGGATGGACATAAACTGGAAACCACTCTCTGTGTTCTCCCCTGGAGGTAGGATGAAAACCGTCTGAGGACCACACCTGAAAGCCCGCAGATGGACCTCAGGCATTCGAGCAAAACCCCACGATCCATAGTATCAAAAGCTGATGATAGATCAAGGAGAACCAAAATAGAATGGTGTCTCCGATCTCTCGCCATCAGGAGATCATTGAGCACCTGAACCAGAGCAGTCTCGGTGCTATGCCTCTTACGAAAACCAGACTGGAGAGGCTCGTATAAACTATGGATGGTCAAATGGTTATCGAGTTGAGCCGCCACAACTTTTTCAATAACCTTCCCCCACAAAAGGGAGGTTAGAAATCGGACGGTAGTTGGCTAGGTCATTCGGGTCTAAGGAAGCTTTCTTCAGAAGGGGAGTCACCACCCCTTCCTTCAGAGAGCTAGGGAAAATTCCCATCTCCAAAGAACACCGAATAATCCGAGCAAGGACCGGGCCGATAAGTTCACTACATCCTATAATCAAGGAAGTAGGACCCAGATCCAAACTACAGCATGTTGGGTGCATCTCATGGACAATCCTCATAGTGTCTACGAAGTCCAGAAGATTAAAGGAACTCCAGGAAACTCCAGGCTCTGCGACAGCACACTGATCAACTGCAACAACCTTGGAGTGTGGTCGGGGACACTGCCTCCGAATGTCTTCCACCTTATTCGCAAAGAATCGAGCGATCTCGTCGCAGTCATTCTGCGTAAAAACTCGACGGACCTGCCTCTATCACTAATCCAGAAATCCACAAAAGAACAGTACACTCCAGGACAGGAAATTCTGTGCAAATGACAAGGTTCATTGGGCAGATGCTGCACGGTACCAGTACAGTTCTGCCATAAGAGAGCCAGCAGTTTCAACTGCCCCTACATACTGTGTCGTTCTGATACTTCCTAGGTGGTGGTGGTGGCATGTTTCTTCTGCATTTATGCTTAAATATGTATACTTTAAACAGGGTTAAGTTCAAATAAAATGGCAAAATCATGAGGAAATAATTTCATGTTGGTGAGTCATCACGTATGCATTCATACGGGGGTGCCTTTAGCAATTATGAAAGTGAACAGGAACACACAGGAACTCAGTTCTGCGCCTTTTTTTGCAGTAGGAATGGAGTTCCTGTACTTCTTCCTATTGACACTAGAACTGGAATTCTTAAACCAGCAACATAATGACAGTTTCTGGGCCTGTGATCTGAAATCAGGGTTTCCATAACAACATTTGACTTATTCAGCAATTCAATTTTCCTAGAAATATTTCAATATCTCTAACTGAATCTACTCGTGTCTAAACAGATAGATGTGTCTTGACACAGCTATCCTTCAGATTGAGTATCTTCATTCTGCATTTCATATTTGCCAGTGCCTGAGTTCCTGTAATTCTTGTCTACTACTTGCACCACTGGCCTTTAATAAGATTCGCTGGTTGTTAACAAAAGAACATTATGTCCATGGTATGGTTAAACTATTTATATTTTGTCTACAGAAGTTAACTATTTATATTTTGTCTGCAGAAATAATATTGTTACAGTGACTCTGTCCACCATATGATTCATATCTGACGTATCCACAAAACTGATTTCTAATTATTTTATTTGTATGTTCAAATTGTGGTGTTTGTAACCTAACATTTTTTTGATACAATTGTTATAGCAGATCTTAAGTGCTTCTTTTACCTCCTTAGTAGCTGCGGTTGGTTGGTGAACCTCCCCCCCCACACACGCACAAAATACACTTCGGACAAAATGCATTTTGATGACAGAATTGTTTTCGCAGCTGGACACAATGTTTTAAATGTATAGTATGTTTTTCATACAGCTTTTCAACAATATTTTTTAACCAAATGACACAACTCTTAATGAAACCTTTAAATACCTTAATAGGAACGGCCCGGTGGCACTGAGGGCTGAAGCGCTGGATGCCTTATCTTACACCATGCAAGAGACCTGGGATTGGAACAGACTCGGGTCATTGGGGAGCCAGCTTGGGGGGGGGAGGATCAGAGCAGGACTGAGCAGCTGGAAGGCAACTCTCCTCTCTGGAGGGTGGTTGCCGCCGCCCCACTAGTCCTGCTGCCACCGGGGGAAGGCCTGGTGGTCAACGTAGGCGGCGGGGGTGACATGTAGGGGGTGAGTACCTTGAGACATGGTGTACATATGCCTCTACATGCGTGCATGTGTCTGAGGTAGGGCACTGGATTATGAGGAGAAAAAAATGGAAAAACACCACAAATTACATATAGGAAAAAAAATACTGGCTGTGTGGGCTCCTGAACCTGAATCTTTTCATTCCTGTTCCTGCTGAAATTTAGCCATTGACTTAAAATAAAAGGCTACAAGTTGTGTGCTGGAGGAATAGACTGAGCTGTGTTTGCTGAAAGTAGAAGTTTGCTTCCTGTTTGGATGAATCTGTTTGGCAGTGCTTCTGAGCCTGAAAGACAGTTTGACCTGTATCTACAGACTAAGCTGCTTTGTCCCCTTGGTGGAGAAAGATCTTGGATGAGTGGAAAATTTGACAAGGGGAGCGACTGTGAGTGCTGAGGCCAGTGACTGAAAAATAAGAAGGGCCAAACATTGATCGGAAAGAAGTTGCCCACTGAGAGTGTGCTGGGGTTGAAGTACAGAGCAAGTGGCCAGCTATGCTGCGTGACCAGGGGCGCAACAGAGGGGTTTGGGAGAAACTCCTTCATCCTTGTTTCCCCGGACCAAAGAAGAAGAAGTCGACCAGTGGGGAAGGACAATGACTGGCCTGCCTAAATGAAGTCTATCTATAAAGGATTATTGGTGAAGTTGGCAAGGCCAGGCAGGTGAAGATCATCGCGCCTCAACTTTCATCCAGCTTCAAGGCCTTCAAGCTGTGGTGCACCACCAATAGAAACCCTACATGGTACCATGCAACTCAGCCGGCTGCAAGCCCCCGGTGTGAACTACAGAATTGTGAATACCCCAAGTTACAGCTTGGGGAATTTATTAGATAGCTAGTTTAGTTAGGTGTCAGGGGGTAGACTGGGGAAAGAAGTATGCATAACCCCAGGTTCTGACAAAACAAAGAGTTCAAGATTGGAAGTGTTTCCCAGTTATTTGGGTCCCAACGCAAGACCCAAGGCCTGCATCAAGTTTCAAGTTTTCAAGTTTATTGCAGGAATAACTCTGTTGAGCAAGCTCATGTACGGGGAGGTCCTGGAGGCATATAACAGGAGCATGTACAAGCAAATACAAGTAAAGGCAACTAGTATACATGAAACATAATACAATAGCATCATACATACATGGTAGTATGAGGACCTAACAATGTAATATAAAGGATGTTTGGAATACAGTGATCAACATGCACAACAATGAATGTATTAGAAATACAAGAAATTCAAGAGGCATAAAAATTAAATAACATTACCACCCTGGTGTGGTACCCACCGATCAGGGACATTCTGGGTGCACCCAGAGGTGGGAGGAGGGATTGCTGCAGGAAAAAGTTATTTTCTAATAAAAGTGTGGTGGTTTTTGACATTCTCCTCCTTGTCCCCCTCCCCAAATAAATAAGTTAATTGTTTGCATTTTATCCATTGTCACTGTGATTTACTGCAATAGAGTTGCTGGGGTTGGGGATTGCTATTGTGTGGGGGAAACTGTATTGTGCGGGGAAAGCATTCAGGAGGCACCTTACTTATTTTCCTGAAGGGGTGGTAACCTGTTCTTTGTCCTCAGGTATCCCTTGCCACTTACCTCGGGTGGAGGCATTTGCTGACCACTGTGGAGCCTAGGCCAGTCCCTTCTGTTTTAAATGTGAACAAGATGGTCATACGAGGTGAGGGTGCATCAGTGCAGAAAATCCCCAGCTTGTTGCAGAGAAACAAAGGCGGATGGACCAGGGAAATGCCAATGGGAACCAGTAAAGAAGCTACCTGGGTCCCAGCAATTGCATTGCTACACCAAGTGGACTGACCCCCAAATTCCGGCCCCCAACAGCCAGGTGCTACATGGTCTGATTGGTTCCTAGGCTGATGCTGAAGTTTTGCTAAGAGTGCCTTGTTTTGTCTTACTGGATGGTAGTCGCAAGTCACTATCATACACCGGACTTTCTATGGCAGACATCTGCAGCATTTTCCCCTACTACCCCTGTCTGGTTTGTCACTGTGGGGAATAGGTAGTTCAGACTACCCCATGATGGTTATTGCCTAGTACAAATAGCTTTCATCTCTAAGGGTCCGGACGACCACCCCACCATTGAGACAATGGAATTGACCTGCCCCGAGCCAGAAGGGGTGACTGACACACACCTGTGCTGATTGGTACAAACACTGATATGTTCAGGCAGCTGGTGAAGATGTGTACAGAAAGAGGCAGGGCAGATGAACTGGTGAGCCCCCTGGTAAAAACAGTGGTGAAGAGGGTTGGTCTAACTGTGAACAGTGCAGAACCTGAGTTGCTGGAGAAGAGTGCTGGAGTAGTGTGCAGGGTGTATGGCAAAGAGTTGATCCTGCCCCCGAGTTCAGAATGGCTAATTGTGTGAGTTGCTCAGTTTACACACCTGTCCAAGGGGGCTACCTTCATCATTGATGACCCACTGCCAGACAGCTTTCTGGATGGGTTACTGGTACAAAGAGGAGTGCTGCCACCACCAGAGACACCCTGGACAAGGCGAGTGATGGTGAGGGTCTGAAATGAATCCAAGAAGCCCATTGTCATCCAAAAGGGTCGCGTACTAGCAAGTATTTACCAATGTGACAGTGCTACTGCAGTGAACCTCATGGTGGCCAAAGAGGAAGAGATAGATCTGACCTTGTTTGATTTTGGTGACTCCCCCATACCCACCAGCTACTGGTGGAGTTTAAGTCAGAAGCTGGCCAAGCAGTAAATGGTTTTCTTGCTCCAAGAGTGGGACACAGGGTGTGTGGAAGGTAAAGAGCATCAGATCCATCTAATGAACAAGCATCCTTTCAGAGAAAGGTCTTGGAGGTTTGCCCCAGTGACACTGAAGATGTCTGGAAACACCTTCAGGAGCTGTTGGACGCAGTTATCATCACCGAGTCCCAGAGCCCTTATGCCTCTCCCATTGTGGTGGCTCAGAAAAAGAGCAGAGCTGGGAGGATGTGCATAGACTATCACACATTGAATAAGAAGCTGATTCCTGATCAGTACATCATGCCCCGGGTAGAGGACACCTTGGCCAGCTTGTCCGGGAGTCAGTGGTTCTCTGTGTAAGACCTTCGTAGCAGTTATTACCAAATTCCATGGTGGAGGAGGACAAAGAAAAGACCACTTTTATTGGCCCATTGGGGTTCTACCATTTTGAGCACGTGCCACAAGGAATATCCGGGGCATCGGCCACTTTCCATCTGTTGCTGGAGAAGGCTGTGGGTGATATGAACTTGCTTGAAGTCATTGTCAACCTGGATGATGTGATCATATTTGGGCACACCTCGGAAGAACACAAAACTCAGTTAATGAAGGTTCTGGATCAGCTAGAGGAGTTTGGCCCAAAGGTTTTGATTGAGAAGTGCCAGTTCTGCCTGCCTGCTGTAAAGCACGTGGGGCACATCGTCTCGGCGGAGGGCATTCAAACTGACCCAGCTAAAGTAGAAGCCCTCACCACCCGGCCTTGACCCACCAACTTGAGAGCTCTGCAATCATTTTTGGGGTTCTGCAGCTACTACTGTCGCTTTGTGAGGGACTACTCGATGGTTGTATGTCTGCTGAATGACGTGATGAAAGGCTATCCTACAACCAACCAGAAAAAAAGAATTCAGCTGCCGAGAAACACCCCTCCAAAGGATTACTTGCGGGTTGTGAACCTTTTAGAAATCAGTGGACCCCTGAGTGTGAGGATGCCTTTCAGGAGAGTATCCAAAGATTAAATGAAGCCCCAGTATTGATGTTTGCAGACCCCTACAAGCCCTATGTCTCACACACCGATTCCAGCTTAAATGGTTTGGGAGCTGTGCTATACCAGGAATATCCTGAGGGCCATAGGCCTGTGGCGTTTGCTAGCTGCAGCCTGACACCATCTAAAAAGAACTACCCTGTGCATAAACTGGAGTTTTAGGCATTAAAGTGGGCCATAAGAGACAAGTTCCATGAATTCCATTATGGGGTCCTGTTCACAGTCAGAATAGACAATAACCCACTGACTTATGTTACCACCATGGCTAAATTAGATGCTGCAGGGCACCGATGGCTATCTGCCCTTTCCACCTACAATTTCAGTCTTGAATATCGCAGTGGGTGAACTAATATAGATACAGATGCTTTAGCAAGATGCCCACATGGTGACATCTCTAACCTAGATTTATGAGGATGTTTCCCTTGGTTCCCTGTTGTTCTGTTTAAATTCAAAAACATTATGTATTATTATAAATTCTAAAAAAATTTTTTTGTCATTTTTTAAGAGAGAGACACCTATACTGAATGTTTGTTTACTTTAATTCTACAGCCCAAATTGAAGCTACACTTGGGTCTGATGAAGGGACAAGGTGGTCCTGAAATGTAACAACATTTGAAAGAATTTTCAAGAGAGCTATCAAAAATGTAGCAAAGGCTGTATTCATTTAAAAGAAAATGGAATATTATATGGAAGCTTGTATTTAAAAGAAAGTGGAATACACAAATCTTGAATATAAATAAAGAATACAGATAAGAATTACTGATGAATCTGTCTCCAATAATTGAGGGTTGAGTACCACACCATTCTATTAATCAGCTTCGACAACTTTAACCTCCCAATTCAAAAAGAGAATGCCCTTGTCCAAGTGCTGTGTGTCACAGATTCGCTCAGCCAGTCAGCCCTCTACTCCCAAAGTGCTAATCTCTGAGCATAGGATCTGTGGACAGTTAACAGTACAAGGTAACCATCTTGTCTGTTTTGTGGGTTCGAGTCACCTTAGTTTCAAGTTCTGGAGGGATTTAAACTGATAACCTCTTGTTACCATACCCAATTATCAGGCTCAGATAATTCTGTCTTCGGGGGGCCAGATATCTTTGCCTACAGGCACCTAATCAGGTATTACAAAATGAACCCTTAGAACTCTATGCAAGACCTAGAGAACTCTATCTGTTTCCCAGTTTGGTATCACAATAAGCTCATACACAGTGTCAATTATAACCTTCAAAGCTTCACTTACATAAAAAAAGAAATTTCAAGGCACACCAGGCAGTTTCTGATTTTAAAATATATTATCTTTACTTTAAAATAGGTAAATTGGAAAACAGTAAAATTACAGAACAAAATATCCCAACACATACAGCCTTAGAACAAACAGGTTTAAAAGTGCAGATTCCTACAAATAACACTCAGACTAGTCTTGTCTAAGGTCCTTACTTCTTAATCTTTCAGTGCTTTGATGTTCCTCTTCTCTCAGACAGAATATGAATATATGTGTCTCTAAGGTTTGCTCAATAGGTTTAAAAACAGTCTTGAGCCGGCCTTCTCTCTGAGGTCACCTAACTCCGCCTTGGAGTATTAAACTTTATATTCCATAACATAGGATGTCCAAACAAGATATTTGAAAAAATAATAGGTGACATCAATGAATTTTCTCTTTTCCTGTGACCTTTCAAACTGGCCTGTGATCTACAGACATCAAAGTGTCTTTGATGAAATGCCGGCTTCCTTCTGACGACACCCCCCACACATGCTTATTGGACTACAATGCAGTCTGGGACCTGTACATCAAAGTCTCTTTGATGTAATCAAATGGCTTCTGTGGAAGTAACCCATAACCCTGGCCCGTGTCCCCTTTCTCAGGACACCTAGTGCACATCAAAGGATTTCCCTGAGGGCATTATAAAATGGATATCTTGGTTTCCTGCCTTCAAAGCAAACTAACTAGATGATTGCACCTCAGATATCTGCAGTTTAAGCTATGTCCTGTCCTTTGAACTTATCCCTGGAGTGTCTGATGTGTCAGTACCAGCAAGACTGCATTTTCTCTTGACACAGTCCATCACACATTTTTTTTTTATATTTACAAAAAATGATACAGGGATCAGAACCAGCTGTCCAAGTGTGTAAATTCCTCCCCACCTGGACTGAATTTGGGGGCTCTATCCCCCTGCATGGGATGAGTTTCCCAAATCAGTTCACTCCTCATACACACGGGACAACCCATCTGAGTTCTGATTTTGTTTTCCAGTCCTATGTAGAATGGTCATATCATATCCTTGCAAAGCAAGACTCCATCTTAGTAATCAACCATTGTTTTTCCCCATCTGCATCAGCCAAACTAGGGGGTTGTGGTCAGTTTGCACCACAAAATGCTGTCCATACAAGTATGGCTCCAATTTCTTTAGGGCTCACACTATGGTAAGACACTCCTTTTCCACAATGGAGTATGACTGCTCCCTGGGAAGTAACTTTTTACTCAGGTAGGCTATTGGGCGGTCCCTCCCTTCACTGGATGTCTGGCTCAGTACTGCCCCAATACCCACATCTGAGGTGTCAGTCTGAACTATAAATGTTTTACTGTAGTCAGGACTTGTCAAAACAGGAGTACTGCACAGTGCCTCCTTTAGTTTGGAAAAGGCTTCCTCACAGACTGGGCCCCAGGGAATTTTCTTGGGCATCTGTTTCTTTGTCAGGTCAGATGGGGAGCAGCCAGGGCACTGTAATTGGGTACAAATTTTCTATAGTACCCTGCTGTCCCGAGAAAACACCTGACCTGCTTCTGAGTTTCTGGTCTGGGCCATGCCTGGATCACCTCTATCTTTATTTGGTTAGGACAGAGCTGTCCCAGGCCTACCATATGCCTGAGGTATGCCACTTCTCCCATGGCCACCTGGCACTTCTCAGCTTTGACAGTGAGCTCAGCCCTCTGTATCCTGCCCAGCACTTCCCTAAAGTGGGATAGGTGTTCCTCCCAGCTGGTACTAAAGATGGCAATGTCATCCAGGTACACCATGGCGTACTCCTCAGCACCATTTAACACCTGGTTCAGCAACCTTTGGAAAGTGGCCGGGGCGTTCTTCATTCAGAAAGGCATTACTTTGAACTCAAATAAGCCTATTGGAGTGATGAAGGCCGACCTCTTCCTAGCTCTGTCTGTCAACTGTACCTTCCAATACCCCTTTGTCAGATCAATGGCTGTAAGCTAGGTCACCCCCCCAACTTGTCCAGGAGTTCATCTGTCCAGGGCATCGGGTGGGTGTCTGACTTCGTGACTGCATTCAGTCCACGATAATCTACACAGAAACGAGTCAAGCCATCTGGCTTGGGTACAAGGACTACGGGTGAGGCCCAGGGACTGTGGGATCTCTGGATTACCCCTAAATCCAGCATCTACTCCACTTCCCTCCTAATGTCCTTTTGGACAGCCTCTGACACCCGATATGCTGTGCGCTGTATGGGCGTCTGTGTCCCTGTTTCAACATCGTGTGTCACTAAGGGGGTTAGTCCAGGCTTGGCGCTAAACAAGGGGGCAATGTCTGCTAAAACCTTCCTTACTTTCTGGATCTGGCCCGGGGTCAGTTGGGGAGACAATTTTACTGTCTCCACAGAGGACTCTTGCTTACTTTTTTCCAGCAAGTCCAGAAGGGGGTCTCTTTCATCCATCCCCTCCCCAGCCCATGACTACACACTGCAAAAACCATGTCATCCCTATTTGCATATGGCTTCATCATGTTGACATGGTACATCCTTTCTGTCTGTCTACAGTCAGGTAACTCCACAATGTAGTTCAAGTCATTTACCTTCCTAACCACTTTGTACGGTCCTGCCCACTCAGCTTGCAGCTTGTCTTTCCAGACCGGAATAAGGACCATGACTTCCTGACCCACCATGTACAAGCGAGCTCTGGCTCTGCGGTCATACCACACTTTTTGTTTCTGTTGGGCAGCTGCCAGGTTGCTCTGGGCTGTCCTCATAAGCTCCTTCAGCCTTTCCCTAAACCTAAGGACATAATCCACAATGAGAGTTCCCTGGGTGGCATGCTTGCCTTCCCAGTCCTCCCGGATCAAGTCTAGGTGCCCACGTACCCGGCGTCGATACAAGAGATTGAAGGGGAAAATCCTGTTGACTCTTGGGGCACCTCCCTGCATGCAAGCAACAGGTGGGGAAGGTATTTCTCCCAGTCCCTCCCATGCTGTTCAGCAAACGCCCAGAGCATTGACTTTAGGGTACCGCTGAATCATGCCTCTCTGGCTTGTGGGTGATATGGTGTCGTGCATCTCTGCACCACCCCACACTTCTCCCATAAACATTTCATCAGGTCTGACATGAAGGAACCCCTCGATCGGCGATTACCTCCTGCTGAAACCCAACACAGGAGAAAATCCCAAGTAAGGCATCGGCCACTTTGTCTGTCCTCAGTGAGGATAGGGCGACTGCCTCTGAGTACCGGGTGGCATAATCCACCACAGTCAGGATGAATCTCTTCCCTGAGGAGCTGGGGGTATTTAAAAACCCCACGATATCCATTCCCACCTTCTGGAATGGCTCCTCCACTATGGGCAATGGAATCAGGGCAGCTTGGATTTTCTTGCCCACTTTCCCTATTTCTTGGCACTGCTGACAAGACCTGCAATACTCCTTCACCTGCTGGGTGAAGTTAGGCCAGTAGAAATTCTGGGCCAACCACTGCATAGAGTGCACAATTCCCAGATGGCCAGACAAGGGAATATCATGTGCAATTTTGAGCAACTGCTCACGATATCCCTGGGGAACGATAAGTTGCCTGCCTAGCACCCTCCCTCTGTCTGTACTGCCTAAGTATACATAGGTCCATCTTCTCAATAAACCTTATGTCTGCTGTCACCTCCCTGTGCTCCGTCAGAGTCTGCCCAAGCCCTCAGCTTCTCTAAACTAGGGTCACTCATCTGAGCAGCTGCAAACCCCTCACACAGTCTCAAGGCATGGGACAGGTCCCCTTCAGTTGCTAAACTAGAATCCCTAGCACTAGCATCAGGGCTCTCAGGATCACTGTCAATCCCAACCCTCTGACAAGGGGTCACCCTTCCCTCTTCGGAGTAACCCTCTGTAGCTGTGTGATTACTTGCTACTGGGGAAATCTCTGACCCCTTTTTATCTGTCTCCCCATCTGGAGACATAGGCTGGGGAACCAGCCTCTCAGTGGTTTCCACACTGGTTTCTGTGGGGTTCAGGGAGCTACAATTTTCCCTTGCCACTTGGCTATGGGTAACTGCACATACCACCCCCTGCTGAAGATTGTTACCCAGGATCACATCCACTGCTAATGTTTTGGCTACAGCCACCTGTTGCACAGCTGCTCCTGTTTCACCCCAGTCCAGGAGAACACTGGCCAGTGGCAATGTTTTCTCTTCACCCGCAAAGTCCTGTACAGTGACGTATTTATTGGGTATAAGCTGACCAGGCTGTACCATATCACTGTCATATCCTCTCTAGCACACTGCACTGACAATATAAGCATACACATTGTATAATATATATATATATTTCTATATAACAAACCAATCACATACACAAACACACACACAAAAAAGTAGATAAACATGTGGGGAGTAGTGCAATGTAATGGCTGTGGGGCAGCAGTCTTCTGGGAGTCTTTCTGGAGGCTGAGATGCTGCCTTATTTGCAGACAACTCTCTGCCCTGAGGGAGGAAGTTGCCCATCTTCAGGTCACACTGGACAGTAGTAAGGGAACCTTCCCCCAGGCCACACTGGACAGTAAGAAGGGAACCTCCCCCATCCAGGGAGCACCAGAGCCACCACCAATACCTCAGAGGTTGCAAAGAAAGCACAGCAGTTGGACCACAATGGGCTCAGGGAGGGTGAGGATGGTAGAACAGAGGCACACCCAGTCAGTTGTTCCACTCCACAATCCATACACCATTCTGGGGGAGCATAGCTCCCCTATGGATGCACCCACAGAGGAGACTAAGGAGGCTGAGGACAACTGTCACAAGGAAGGCCCACAGGAAGGAGGCAGAGGACACCACAAGGAAAGGAAGCAGCTCCTAGTGGGGACCCAATTATTAGGGGATAGAACTGGGGAGCAGGGAAACTGAGAAAGGTGCCTGCCTGGTGCCATGGCTTGAGAGGAGGAGCATCCTCAGCATCATGAGAACAGCTGTACGGGAGTCTCGAGCTGGATGTCATTGTCCACCTAGGGACAAATGACTTGGCTCAACATGAGATTAGAGCAGTGCAGAAGGGCTTTGTAGAATTGGGGAGGGGCCTAAGACAAGCAGCACACACAGTATCCTTCTCAGAGGTGCTGCCTGTCAATGGCATGAGTGAGGTGAGGGTACTTTGCACCATGCAGTTTAATGAATGGTTGAAAAAATGGTGTGGAGAACAGGAGTTTGAATTCATTGGGGACTGGGTTTCCACTTGGAGGGACACCAGCCTATACTGGCAGGATGGTCTGCATCTGTCCAGGAAGGGAACAAGTCTTTTGAGCAGTTGGTTTAAATGCTTCATTGGCAAGCTTTTAAACTAGTCAAGGGGGGAGGCACTGATAAGCAGCAGGAAAATCCCAGCCTCTCCCTACAAAACCGGGTACTAAATGAGAAAAAGACCAAAGTAGAAAGGTCAGTGGGGATGCTGCAACAGAAGGTAAAGCCATCAAAAAATGGAGAGCAATGAGTACCAATGCCCATAGTCTGAGTAACAAGCTTCCTGAATTAGTGGTCTTGATGGAGGAGGAACATCTGGATATCATGGCAGAAACATGTTACACACAAAACCATGACTGGGACGTAAACATACCAGGATACACTATCTACAGGAGGGACAGGGAGGGTAAAAGAGGAGTAGCTCTTTACATAAGGGAAGGAATCAAAGCAACAGAACAAAAAGGAAAACAGGGAGAAGAAGAAGCACTGTGGGTAAATTTGGAGACCGGCAATAGAACCACAATCTGCAAGGGGTTGTACACAGACCCCTTTCTCGAGGGGAGGAAATGGACAAGGAAATGATAGAAAGTATACTTAGAATGGCAGAAAAAGGGGAGATATTGCTGATGGGTGATCTGAATATGCCAGATGTTAACTGGAGTGCAGTTGCAGCAGCCACTTCGAAGAGTGGGGTTATTCTAGATGCCCTACAGGGGGCATGCCTTAGACAACTAGTATTGGAGCCCACTCAAGAGAGAGCAATCTTAGACCTGGTTCTCTCAAATGGAGATGGAGAGAGGATCACAGATGTAGAAGTGGGTAGCCATCTGGGAACTAGCGACCATCGAACAGTATGGTTCACAATAAACACAGCAATAGAGTCAAGTCATACAAAGGCAAAAGTACTGGACTTTAGGAGGGCTGAATTTGCCAAAATGGGTGAGTGCCTAGGAATGCACTAGCAAATGGGCAGGAAGGAGGGGTGGAAGAACAATGGGGAATAATAAACTGCCATCACAGAGGTAACAAGCCTTGTGTGAAGCAAATAAACAAAATTAAACGATGTAAGAAACCACTATGGTTCTCAAAGGAAGTGGCAGAAGGTTCAAGAGAAAAGAAAGCATTCAAGAAGTACAAGGAATCACAGAAGGAGCAGGACAGAGAACTGTCTCAGTTAAAGAAAAGGAAGCTGGGAAGGCAGTCAGAAAGCAAAGGCCCAAACCGAGGAAAAGATAGCCAACTCGGTTAAGAAGGGGATAAAACCTTTTATAGGTACATCAGGAGCAAAGGAAGACCAAGGAAGGGAGGGATGTGAGGCTTAATAAAGGGGAGGAGGGTGGGCAGAGGGTGACTGTGAAAAGGCAGAGATACTAAACAAATATTTTTGCTCAGTATTTACAAAGGAAGAGGGGGGGTACCTAAAACAAACAGTAGAAACACTCTGGATACAGAAGTTGATACCAGCCCATTTACAGAAGAAAGGGTTCTGAAAGAACTCTTAAAACTGAAGGTGGACAAAGCAATGGGGCCTGATGTAATTCATCCCATAATTCTAAAAGAACTAAGGGTAGAACTAGTGACACCACTGACTACCCTCTTTAACAAATCATGGGAGGATGGGGTGGTACCCGAGGACTGGAGGAGGGCAGATGTGATTCCTCTTCACAAAAGTGGGAGCAAGGCAGAAGCAGGAAACTACAGACCTGTTAGTTTAACCTCAGTGGTAGGGAAAATGATGGAATCACTTCTGAAGGAAAGAATTGTCGATTACCTAGAGGCCAGAGGGGCACAGGACCCAAGGCAGCATGGATTCACAGTGGGAAGGTCATGCCAGACTAATCTGATAGGTTGCTTTGACTGGGTGACCAAAGTAGTAGATCAGGGAGGGGCTGTGGACATGGCCTACCTAGATATTAGCAAGGCATTTGACACAGTCCCACACAAAAGATTAATATACAAGTTAGCCAGCCTGGGAGTGGGTCCCAAGATGACAGCCTGGGTAAAGAATTGACTGGAGAATAGGACACAGAGAGTAATAGTAAATGGAGTCCACTCTGAAGAAAGGGGGTTACTAGTGGGGTACCGAGGGTTCAGTATTAGGATCGGTCCTCTTCAATGTCTTTATAAGCGTTACATTGCAGAAGGACTGAAGGAAAGTATGTCTCTTTGCAGATGACACAAAGATCTGCAACAGAGTTGATGCACAAGGTGGGGTGGAAAGGATGAGAAGAGACTTGGCAAGGTTAGAGGAATGGTCAAATGTATGGCAGCTTAGATTCAATGCTAAGAAGTGCAAGGTAATGCGCTGGGAAACAAAACCCAGGGAAGAGTACACAATGGGGTGAGATACTAACAACAACAAAATGGAAAGGGACCTGGGGTAGTCATATCAGATGACCTAAAGGTGGGCAAGCAATGTGAGAGGGCAGCAAGGAGGGTTGGAGATACTGGGATGCATAGGGAGAGGCATCACCAGTAGAAAACAGGAGTATATCCATCTGTACAGACAGCTGGTGAGACCCCATCTGGAGTATTGTGCAGTTCTGGAGACCCAATCTTCGAAAGACATAGACAGGATGGAAACTGTCCAGAGGAGGGCAACTAAAATGGTGCAGGGTCTGCACTGGAAGACATATGAAGAGAGACTTAAGGAGCTTAATATGTATAGCTGAGGAAAGGAGGGAGAGGGGAACATGATAGAAACTTTCAAGTACCTCAAGGGAATCAACAAAGTCCAAGAGGGTAGCATCTTTCAAAACAAGAGGTGTGCAAGAACAAGGGGGCTCAATTTGAAGATAGAGGGGGGCATCTCCGAGGTAATTTAAGGAAGTATTTTTTCACAGAGAGGGTTGTGGATGCATGGAACGGCCTTCCGGAGGAGGTTATGGAGTCAAAAACAGTGGTGGAATTCAAGCATGCATGGGACAGTCATAAGGCAATTCTAGGGGGTGGGGACAGAAAGAAGTAGGCTGCTGGTTAACTAGGATCTGCAGCTTATCCATTAGGTAGGGAAATGGACAGACTGGGTGGGCCAAGCGGTCCTTATCTGCCATCAAATTCTATGTTTCTATGTTTCTATACCAGATCCCCTTTACCAATGTCAGGAATGCCCCTGTGTCCCTTAACTCCTGCATTTGTACACCGTTCACCATGACTGGATACATGTGTTCCCTCATGTTCACTGGCATGCTTCCAGGGACACACAAACAACCCACTTCTTTTCTAGCACCCGGTTGTGTATTATGGCTCTCCTTTTTGGGACACTGTCTGGCAATATGTCCAGTTTCCTTACACAACCAACATTCAATTCTTCTCTCAGAGAAATCGTTTCTCTGAAACCTGGGGCTAACTGGTTTCAGTGGAGGCAGTGAGGGTTTTAGCTGCCCTGAAGGTGTGCTTTTCACTTTCTGTGCTGCCACATCTGCCCCATTCACTCTCAGAGAAGGTCTGCTCTTGGCATAGCAGTCCAAGAGTTCAGCAGCCTCTTGCACTGTTTTTGGATCTCGGTTCTCTAGTCAGATTTTTAGCTCTGCTGGGCATGCTCAATAAAACTGTTCTAATAAAATCACATTTTCAATTTTATCAACAGAGTTTGCCTCAATTCCTTCCCACCAACGTTTTAAAAACTGACATTGTTTCATGGCTAGCTCCTCGTAGCTCATATTAGGGCTTCTCCTGAGCTTATGGAATTTAGCTCTGTATGATTCAGCAGTTAATTCAAACTTTTTTTAACTGTGTAGCTTTTAGTTTGCTCTAATCATTGCTGTCCTCATTGTCTATTTCACCCAATGCATCCTGAGCTTTCCCGATAAGTAGCGGGGATAGCTGGAAGCTCCAGGACTCTCTAGGAATTTTAGCCTGAATACAAACTTTTTCAAAAGAATTTAAAAAGGCATCCACGTCCTCCCCCTCTTTAAACTCGGCTATTAATTTGGAGTTCAATTTGTAACCCAGTCCTGCAGTCCCAGTTAAATCCAAGCCATTTACCTGCTCTGGTGCTGCTGGTCAGAATCATAGCTTCTCCAGTTCATGTTGCCACTGGCACTCCTCTCTCTTCTCCTCTGTAGCTCACTGGCACTCATGCTCTCCATGGTCTTCCTCCCTCCATTGTCAATCTGCCTCACGGTCCGTCTCCCTCTGTTCTTGCTCCGCCTCCAGTTCCATCCTGCGCAACTCAGTTTGCAGTCTGAGTACCTCTGAATTCAGGATACTGGTGACCTTCCCCTGCTGCTGTGGCTCTTCACTGACAGTGACCCTCCTGTCCTTCTCATCGGCTCTGGACCCTTCACTGGCCGCTAGCCCTTCCACACTTGAGGTTTGGTCCCTTCCAGTCACAGTCTGTGACTCACTGCTCTGGGTATCTGCTACCATCTGGGCCTCTATGAGGTTTTGCTTGCTGGCTTTCACCCCAAATAGGACTCCTCTGTCCCCACACAACTGCTTTAAGGAGTCTACAGTGTGCCTGCTGTAGTTGGAAGCCATTTTCCCTGACTACTGCTACTCTGACTGCACTTCAGAAAAAAAAATGGGTAGGAACTTGACTGTAAGTCAAAGGATATAGTTCTGTTTCCTTTTGAAACAGAACACTGCCTTTCTTTTTTCCAAGTGAGCTGAATGGTCTCAAGCTGACACACTGAACAATGAAGCTAATACCATCAAACTTTTTGTGCCACCGCTGCCAAACAATCTGTCACGGATTCACTCAGCCGGTCAGCCCTCTACTCCCAAAGTGCCAACCTCTGAGCGTAGGATCTGTGGACAGTTAACAGTACAAGGTAACCTTCTTGTCTGTTTTGTGGGTTCGAGTCACCTTAGTCTCAAGTTCTGGAGGGATTCAAACTGATAACCTCTTGTTAGCGTACCCAATTATCAGGCTCAGATAATTCTGTCTTCGGGGGGCCAGATATCTTTGCCTATGGGCACCTAATCAGGTATTACAAAATGAACCCTTAGAACTCTATGCAAGGCCTAGAGAACTCTATCTGTTTCCCAGTTTGGTATCACAATAAGATCATACACAGTGTCAACTATAACCTTCAAAGCTTCACTTATATAAAAACAAGAAATTTCAAGGCACACCAGGCAGTTTCCATTTTTAAAATATATATCTTTTCTTTAAAATAGGCAAATTGAAAAACAGCAAAATTACAGAACAAAATATTCCAGTACATACTGTACAACCTTAAAGCAACCAGGTTTAAAAGTGCAGATTCCTACAAATAATAACACTCAGACTAGTCTTGTCTAAGGTCCTTACTTCTTAATCTTTCAGTGCTTTGATGTTCCTCTTCTCTCAGTCAGAAGTATGAATGTGTGTGTGCCTCTAAGGTTTGCTCAGTAGGTTTAAAAACAGTCTTGAGCCGGCCTTCTCTCTGAGGTCACCTAACTCCACCTTGAAGTATTAAACTTTATATTCCATAACACAGGATGTCCAAACAAAATATTTGAAAAAATAATAGGTATCAATGAATTTTCTCTTTTCCTGTGATCTACAGACATCAAAGGCTCTTTGATGAAATGCTGGCTTCCCTCTGACAACACCCCCCACACATGCATATTGGACTACAATGCAGTCTGGGACCTGTACATCAAAGTCTCTTTGATGTAATCAAATGGCTTCTGTGGAAGTAACCCATAACACTGGCCCGTGTCCCTTTTCTCAGGACACCTAGTGCACATCAAATGATCTCCCTGAGGGCATTATAAAATGGATATCTTGGTTTCCTGCCTTCAAAGCAAAACTAACCAGATGATTGCACCTCAGATATCTGCAGTTTAAGTTATGTCCTGTCCTTTGAACTTATCCCTGGGGTGTTTGATGTGCCAGTTCCAGCAAGACAGCATTTTCTCTTGACACAGCCCATCACATATTTTTTTTTTTATATTTACAAAAAATGATACCGGGATCAGAACCAGCTGTCCAAGTGTGACACTGTGTTCCAGTTTTGCACTGCCACTGACAATCCAGTTGCAAACCCTACCAGAGCAATAGATATTCTGTGGGCCTCCCTTGAATCTATCCCAACTGCATATTTGAATTTCACAGGGCTGGACATTTCTTAGCTGCCACAACCCAATAAGCCAGAACTACAGAGGGCACAGAGAGAGGACTCAGTCATCTAAGACCTAATTTGGACCCTCGAGAAGAGACAGTCAGCAGATCAAGTGTGTAGCTGTCACCCTGGCACCAAACACATGCTGCGAGAATGGGGCAAGCTAGTTCTAATAGATGGACTGCTACTGCGAGAGGTGCATGACAAGGACAACTGGGAACATCCCACGCTCCAGCTGGTACTGCCATGGGGGTACCGTGAGGCAGTCCTCAAGTCCCTGCATGACGACATGGGTCACATGGGCTATCAATGCAACATCTATCTGTGTAGAGCATGGTTTTACTGAACCAGGATGAAAATTGGTGTAGAGAAGCATTGCAAAAGAAAAGCTGCCTGAGGTGCATAAAGAGAAAAACCCTACCAAGATGAGCTACCCCCCCAGTCAACATTAGTACAAGTGGACCCCTTTGCCTAGTCAGCATTTTCTAGTCAGCATGGACATTTTTCTCCTCGAGCCTGACAGAAAGAACACTGCTAATATTCTGGTTATCACTGATCACTATACCAGATATGCACAGGCATTCCCAACAAAAGATCAAAACGCCAGCCCTGTGGTCAAGGTCTTGCAGCAGTTTGTACAACACATTCCAAAGAGAGTCCACTCAGACCAGGGCCAAGATTGTGAAAGTCAGCTGATGAAAGTATTTTTGGCCACGTATGGTATAAAAGAAATCCCACAACACACCATACCACCCATACCACCCTCAGGGAGACCCCTCAACCTGAGCGTTTCAACCAAACTCTGTTGAACATGTTGGATACCCTGGACCCTGCTGACAAAACAAACGAGTCAGAAAGTGAGCTATCTGGTGCATGCGTACAGTTGCACCAAGAGTGATGCCACCCAACGGTCCCCTTTCTACCTCATGTTTGGTCGTGAAGCCTGGCTGCCGGTTGATCTTTGTTTTGGTGTGTCCTCTGATGGCACATCCCACAAAACCTACCTTGAGTACACCCATCAGTTGAGGGAGCAGCTTCAAAAGGCATACCAGCTGGCATCTGAAGTGGCAGCCAAAAGTTAACAGAGTAACAATCAGAGGTATGACAACCTAGTTTGCCACCAAGAGTTGCAAGTAGGGGATCATGTTCTGTTCCAAAACTTGGGGCTACGAGGCAAACACAAGCTTCAAGATCAATGGGCTCCTGAAAGTTACACTGTGGTTGAGAGATTGCTGGAGCTGTTGGCATACAGACTCAAACAAGAACAAGGCCGGGGTCTAGAAAAGACTGCTCATTGAAACCACCTGCTTCCCATTGATGAGATCATGCCTGACCCATCCCCTGGTCCTGAAACTCCAGTTGCAATAAGGCCAACAACATGTAGTCAAGCTGCTCAGAAGAGACAACAAAGCCCCAGCTCGTCCATGCCTCCAGAAAGGAACACATTGAACCTGAATACTAGTCTAACTGTGCCTTCCGAGAAGCCCAACAGAAGTGATACTGCTAGTGATATGCCCCCCGAGAGGACCAAATTGAACCTGAACACTGGTCTAGCAGAGCCTCCTGAGTAGCCCACCAGCAATTCTTCTGATGAGAGTGAGGTTGAGGATTTTGAGCTCTTTCCTTGTGAGCCAAATCCTTAGCTAACCCAGTCTCAGTGGCAACTGTACTGTCAAAACTCACCAATATCCACCAGTACCAACCCTCCAGACTCTGAGCTTTCATTGAAGCCAAATGCAATGCCTTTTATTCCTGAGAAGAGGTCCACTATCCCCATCCCTGAACCCAGTCTGGACATAGAAATGGCCAATGAGAATGATTTGCATTCGGGCCCAAACAAAACTGTTGTTAATGCATCAGCCACTCCTTGCCCTGCCCTTGTTTCGGTACTCGAGCAGATTCAGGGCAGTGTAGCTTTACCTGACCATGCTCCTGGGTTGTCTATAGAGCCTAGCCAAGCAGAGGTGCCCTTTATTCCTAGGGAGATTCCCATACCCAACACAGTCTTGCTAGAAGGTCAGCAAGACAGCCCAGACCAATTGTTATGCTCATGTATGACACCCTAGGTGTCTCCTCTGACCTTCATCTCCATATCATTCACAAACCAGTAGTCCCTGTTGTCTATCCCCCAAGGTGCTGGCCATTGGATAGGTTGGGAAAGTGTATGTGCATACCTGTAGTCACCTGTGCATAGTCAGCATTCGATGTCTAGAAAGACACTAAAGTGGGATAGAAAACGTGAATGTGTTGTGACTATTGTTTGATGCTAGCTAGGAACCAGGGGTCCAATTTTCAAAACCACCTGTGTCAGATACAACTTGTGGCAAAGTAGGGGTCTGTGTCCGACAGGTGCGGCAAGGGCAAAAGATGGTATTTTAAAAGGTCTGCCACTTGCGGCCAACCTTCTGGACTAGTCACAATCACAACAAGCTGTACTGTGCCAGGAAGTGGGATGCAGTGGGACACGGTGGTGCAGGGCTGGGACACATCCTGGGATGAGTGAGCAGGGGGCAGCCGAGGTGCCCCAAGGAGCAGAAAGCCTGGAATCAGGGCATTGCCAGGCTACTAACATCCTACCAATCCCCACATAATCCAGAACCCGTGCCCACCGATCCCTGATGCCACCTACCTATATGGGATAAATGCCCCAGTCCAATAGTGCCCCCCATCCCTGATGTCATACAACATGAATGCGTAATTTTACCTGGTGGTTTAGTAGCTCCCCACCCCACCCCTGACAGGCAGTGTCACTTGCCCCGCTCCCCACCATCCCAGACTGGCTTCTGTGACTGGCAATACCCTCTGCACACCACCATGGCCAGCTACAGAATGTGATCGCACAGACCGTGTAACTGTACAGTACACTTATGAGGTCTGTGCGATGGCATTCTGTGGCTGGCCATGGTGGAGCACGGAGGGTAGTACAGTCATAGAAGCCAGTTGGGGTGGGAGGGTGGGGGCCACTAGACCATCAGTAAGGAGTGTCCACTTCTGTCCGTGCACAGCAGAAGCATGGAGGGGGTCACAGATTGGGACCAGGTGTTGGCTGCCATTGGGAATAAGGATTGGGGCAAACTGACAGTGGGGGGGGCACTACACCACCAATGTTCTAAGCACCCAATGGGGATGGGGGGGTAGGTGGCTTCAGTGCTGTACTGTCTGGGCACAGGAGGTACACATTGGGTAGGATGCCACCCCATGTGCCATCACACTGGGTGCCACATGCTGGGGGCAGGTTGCCAGTACCCAACCATGCCCCCAACACTATGTTCTGCCCCTGGTGAGCCCCTACAGGCCCCAATTCCACTTTGACCCATTTGCGCAAGCCAGTTAGACCACTTCCTGACTGGTTTAACTGGCGGCCCCTCCTGCATCCATGATGGGGCTTCCCAAATCCCATAAAAGGGGATGTGGCAGCCCCGCCATGGTACAAACCCACTTGCCCCCTGGTGCCCAGGGTCGTTGGATGCAACCCTGTTGCAAGTGGGCTTGGACGCAGCTGTGCCTGGCACAGATGCAAGCTGTGTTGAAAAATCCCATTTGACGCAAATTGTGCCACAAATCACAACTTGCTTCAAACACCTTTGCTGCAAGTCCGCTACACCACAACATCTCTTACTAAAATCAAGCCTCTGGTGTCTAGCCAGAAAAGTGCATGTTGAAATGTTTATTACATTTAAATGGCTTGATGCAACACCAATCATTTGGCAAGGAGAGCGTGTAAGCCCCTGAAATGGGCTTACCTGGAGGGCAATGACCCTTTATCCTCCCGGCACGTCCCCCAAGTGGCTGTGGTGGGGCTCAAGCCATGGTGGTCCCACTGTTGCTCTGCAGCTGCAGTCACCAAAAATGTTGGGACCTTGGCCCAAGAACAGAATGGGGCTCAGGTATCCATGTTTCTGCACCTTCGGTCGGATGTTGATCCCTGGAGCAGTCCCAGTGTAGCCAAGAAAGCCAGGATCGCAAAAGTAATAAACTAGATGGCTGCTGCACCCCTACTGAGCATGCACAGCCACCAAGACTAGAATATTAAAGGAACCATGCTCCGATTCTGGTTTCGGCCATGTGACCGTGATTGGAAAAATTATATCCCCGGCTCCAGGGAGAGCTAGAGGAGCTGGAGAGCTGATGAACTAGTGCCTGGAAGGCCTCCGGTCACAGTGGGACATGGTGTTAGCACTATTAGAGGGCTCAATTAAATAAATCAGGGCTGGACTGTGAGAGAGCCCTAAGGGAGACAAATTGGCAGCCCCCATAGAAAACTACAGAATGGGGGCTACTCGGTAGAGGAACGACCAGGACTGAGCTTGACCGGGAAAACAGCAGCCAATCACAGGGAGGCTATTAGAAGGTTATAAATAGAACTGCTTTGCTGCTAAGAGAGGTGTCATCAAGAGGAGCTTATGTGTGTGGTATGAGGGAACTGGCTATGTGGGCTCCTGAACCTGAATCTTTTCATTGCTGCTCCTGCTGAAATTTAGCCATCAACTAAAAATAAAAGGCTACAAGTTGTGTGCTGGAGGAATAGAGACTGAGCTGTGTTTGCTGAAAAAAGAAGCTTGCTCCCTGATTGGATAAATCTGTTAGACAGTGTTTCTGAGTCTGAAAGATAGTTTGACCTGTACCTACAGCCTCAGCTGCTTTACCCCCTTGGTGGAGAAATATCTTGGGTGAGTGAAAAATCCAGCAAGAGGAATGACTGTGAGTGTTGAGGCCAGTGACTGAGAAAAAATGACCCAGCACTGACTGGAAAGAAGACACCCGGTGGGAGTGTGCTGATATTGAAGTACTGAGCAAGTGACCAGCTGTGCAATGTGATCAGGGGTGAAACAGAGGAATTTGGGAAACCTACTTCATCCTTGTTCCCCCAGACCAAGGAATAAGAAGCCAGCCAGTGGGGAAGGACCTTGACGGGCCTGCCTGAGTGAAGTCTGTCTATAAAGGCCCATTGGTGAAGTTGGCAAGGTCAGGCAGATGAAGATCTTCACGCCTTGACTTTCATCCAGCTTCAAGGTCTTCAATCTGTGATGCACCACAAATGTAAACCCTACACAGTACCATGCAACTCAGCCAGTTGCAAGCTCCCTGTGTGAGCTGCAGAACTGTGAATACCCCAAGTTACAGCTTGGGGAATTTGTTAGATAGCTAGTTTAGTTAGATGTCAGGGGGTAGACTGGAGAAAGAACTGCACATAACCCCAGGTTCTGGCAAAACAAACAGTTCAAGACTGGAAGTGTTTCTCAGTTATTTGGGCCCCTACACAAGACTTCAGGCCTGCATCACCACCTCGATGAGGTACCCACCGATCAGGGACATTCTGGGTGCACCCAGAGGCAGGAGAAGGGATTGCTACAGGAAAAAGCTATTTTCTAATAAAAGTGTGGTGTTTGACATTCTCCTCCTTGTTCCCACCCCAAATAAATAAGTTCATTGTTTGCATTTTAACCATTGTCACTGTGGTTTATTGCAGAAGAGTTGCTGGAGTAGGGGATTGCTATTGTGTGGGGGAAACTGTATTGTGTGGGGAAAGTGTCCGGGGGGGCAGCTTCCTTATTTTCCTGGGGGAGGGGTAACTTGTTCTTTGTCTGCAGGTATCCCTTGCCACTTACCCCAGGTGGAGGCACTGCGCCATATTTGCTGACCCCTATGGAGCCCAGGCTGGCCCCCTCCGAGGTGTGTAGTGACTCAACCCGAGGGCCCCAGAGCAGCCTAGGTGAGTCAAAGGGCTGTTACATGTGTTTGCCTAAGTTTATTTTCACTGTTCACACCGGTCCTTGTTACTGTCCTGGGGAAGGGGGTCTCCATTTTCTGATTGTTGTAAGCTCATTGTGCCCGTGAGCTGCATTAGCATATGAGAACATGATGTGTTAGCACCCTTTAGACTCCACAGTATTCCTTTTTGCTTATTTACAATTCAACAGAACAAGTTGCAACAAGGTGTAAAGTATCACAATTACCTCAATTAGCTTTACAAACTGTCTTAGATGAAATGCAGTTTTTTTCTTTAAGTTCAGTATAGTCTGTGTGCTTCTAGATAGTTTTTTCAGGTTAGGTGTACTTTCAGTATAGACATACATGGTGTAAATGGGTGCTGTGGCATCATATTCTCATATGCTAATACAGTTCTTAGGGACAATGAGATTTCAACAACCAGAAAATGGAGGCCCCCCTTCCCCCAGGCTAGTTACAGGGGCAGGAAGGAACACTAAAAAAAAAAATAAAGCAAACACACATATCCCCAACAGCTACATTAAAAGAGTTACCTGTTGACAAGGAAGCAAATAACATTTACAAGATTTGAGGATGTAGTACTCCTTTACTCTGTTTTAATACTGATTCTGCATGAAGGATCAGTGAGAGAGGAATCCCAAACAAGTGCATGTAAGGTACTGTAAGTGATTCCCTGCATGGGGATCTTGTTCATGAGCTAGTGTGTAACGTGCTTTTTTGAGTTGTCGTTTTTGATCTGGAAAGGCACACTGAGTTGTGACATCTTTTTTTCCAGACAGGTGTTGGTGTGGGGGGGGGGGTGCAACAACATTTTTTAGTAACAAGTGAATGTTGGCCAGGACAATGAAGAAAATCCCTGGCTGTTATGATAAGTGCCATGGGATTCTCTCCTTCCTCCGTGACAGCAACCAGAAATGGACAAAAGGGACCTTGATTTTATGACTCATCCAAAAGATGGCACCCCAACAGTGTGGCATCCCCTAATACTGAACTAGAGTTCCTGTACTGGGAATTAGCTGACGTTCCTGCTGTGTGACTAGAACACATGACCTTCCTATCTTCTGACTCCAGAGGAGAGCATGCAGCATACTGTGACACTGACAGTGACTTCCCCCATGGAGGTCTGAGTGTGTGAGCTGTGCCCTGCGGCCTAAAATAAGTTTTACAAGTAGGCAAATAAAGTGACCTTGCACCAATTCAGCTACTGCATGGAACTCAACTTCTCTTATAAGACCTTGTGACTGCGTAACTGATAGTTTCTGGGGTGAAGGGGCAGCACTCTTGCTTCTAGTGTGTAGTGAGGATTCACTCAGGTGGAGGTACCTCATCAAGATAACCAGGTCCCCCAGGCAAGGGGACCCAAGGCTATTCAATAAGTGACAAAAATGTAAAGCCACTCTTTTCACCTAATCACTGTGCCACATGCATTATGGCTGGGAGGGGGGGTCACAGCAATAAGGGGAAAAAGACCAAGAATTGCCCCCCAGCTCCCTGAAGCCTAAGACAATTGAGTCTGAATGAGAACAATGTAATTAACCACTGAAAAGAGTAAGTTGCTATAAGACCAGAGAGAAGTACAGAGACACACTGAGAGACTAGTCTTTTGAGCAATCGGTTTAAATGCTTCATTGGCAAGCTTTTAAACTAGTCAAAGGGGGAGGCACTGACAAGTAGCAGGAAAATTCCAGCCTCTCCCTACAAAACAGGGTACTAAATGAGAAAAAGACCGAGGTAGAACGGTCAGTGGGGGATGCTGCAACAGAAGGTAAAGCCATCAAAAAATGGAGAGCAATGAGTACCAATGCCCGTAGTCTGGGTAACAAGCTTCCTGAATTAGTGGCCGTGATGGAGGAGGAACATCTGGATATCGTGGCAGTCACAGAAACATGGTACACACAAAACCATGACTGGGACGTAAACATACCAGGATACACTACCTACAGGAGGGACAGGGAGGGTAAAAGAGGAGGAGGAGTAGCTCTTTACATAAGGTAAGGAATAAAAGCAACAGAACAAAAGGGTAAACAGGGAGGAGGAGAAGAAGCACTGTGGGTAAATTTGGAGACAGGCAATGGCACCACAATCCGCACAGGGGTTGTATACAGACCTCCTTCTCAGGCAGAGGAAATGGACAAGGAAATGACAGAAAGTATACTTAGAATGGCAGAAAAAGGGGAGATATTGCTGATGGGTGATCTGAATATGCCAGATGTTAACTGGAGTGCAGTTACAGCTGCCACTTCGAAGAGTGGAGTTATTCTAGATGCCCTACAGGGGGCATGCCTTAGACAACTAGTATTGGAGCCCACTCAAGAGGGAGCAATATTAGACTTGATTCTCTCAAATGGAGATGGAGAGGATCACAGATGTAGAAGTGGGTAGCCATCTGGGAACTAGCGACCATCGAACAGTATGGTTCACAATAAACACAGCAATAGAGTCAAGCCATACAAAGACAAAAGTACTGGACTTTAGGAGGGCTGACTTTGCCAAAATGGGTGAGTGCCTAAGGAATGCACTAGCAAATGGGCAGGAAGGAGGGGGTGGAAGAACAATGGGAAATAATAAAAACTGCCATCACAGAGGTAATGAGCCTTTGTGTGAAGCAAATAAACAAAACAAAACGATGTAAGAAACCACTATGGTTCTCAAAGGAAGTGGCATTGAAGGTTCGAGAGAAAAAGAAAGCAATCAGGAAGTACAAGGAATCGCAGAAGGAGCAGGACAGGGAACTGTATCAGTTAAAACAAAAGGAGGCTGGGAAGGCAGTCAGAACAGCAAAGGCCCAAACTGAGGAAAAGATAGCCAACTCAGTTAAGAAGGGGGGATAAAACCTTTTATAGGTACATCAGGGAGCGAAGGAAGACCAAGGGAGGGATAGTGAGGCTTAATAAAGGGGAGACAGGGTGGGCAGAGGGAGACGGTGAAAAGGCAGAGATACTAAACAAATATTTTTGCTCAGTATTTACAAATGAAGAGGGGGAGGTACATAAAACAAACAGTAGAAACACACTGGATACAGAAGTTGATACCAGCCCATTTACAGAAGAAAGGGTTCTGAAAGAACTCTTAAAACTGAAGGTGGACAAAGCAATGGGGCCTGATGGATTCATCCCAGAATTCTAAAAGAACTAAGGGTAGAACTAGTGACACCACTGACTACCCTTTTAACAAATCATGGGAGGATGGGTGGTACCGAGGATTGGAGGAGGGCAGATGTGATTCCCCTTCACAAAAGTGGGAGCAAGGCAGAAGCAGGAAACTACAGACCTGTTAGTTTAACCTCAGTGATAGGGAAAATGATGGAATCACTTCTGAAGGAAAGAACTGTCGAGTATCTAGAGGCCAGAGGGGCACAGGACCCTAGGCAGCATGGATTCACAGCGGGAAGGTCATGCCAGACAAATCTGATAGGTTGCTTTGACTGGGTGACCAAAGTAGTAGATCAGGGAGGGGCTGTGGACATGGCCTACCTAGACTTTAGCAAGGCATTTGACACAGTCCCACACAAAAGATTACTATACAAGTTAGCCAGCCTGGGAGTGGGTCCCAAGATGACAGCCTGGGTAAAGAATTGGCTGGAGAATAGGACACGGAGAGTAATAGTAAATGGAGTCCACTCTGAAGAAAGGAGGGTTACTAGTGGGGTACCGCAGGGTTCAGTATTAGGACCGGTCCTCTTCAATGTCTTTATAAGCGACATTGCAGAAGGACTGGAAGGAAAAGTATGTCTCTTTGCAGATGACACAAAGATCTGCAACAGAGTTGATGCACAGGTGGGGTGGAAAGGATGAGAAGGGACTTGGCAAGGTTAGAGGAATGGTCAAATGTATGGCAGCTTAGATTCAATGCTAAGAAGTGCAAGTAATGCACCTGGGAAACAAAACCCAGGGAAGAGTACACAATGGGGGTGAGATACTAACAACAACAAAAATGGAAAGGGACCTGGGGTAGTCATATCAGATGACCTAAAGGTGGGCAAACAATGTGAGAGGGCAGCAAGGAGGGTTGGGGGGATACTGGGATGCATAGGGAGAGGCATCACCAGTAGAAAACAGGAAGTTATTATCCCTCTGTACAGACAGCTGGTGAGACCCCATCTGGAGTACTGTGTGCAGTTCTGGAGACCCAATCTCCGCAAAGACATAGACAGGATGGAAGCTGTCCAGAGGAGGGCAACTAAAATGGTGCAGGGCCTGCACCGGAAGACAAATGAAGAGAGATGAAAGGAGCTTAATATGTATAGCCTCGAGGAAAGGAGGGAGAGGGGGAACATGATAGAAACGTTCAAGTACCTCAAGGGGAATCAACAAAGTCCAAGAGGGTAGCATCTTTCAAAAAAAGAGGTGTGCAAGAATAAGAGGGCACAATTTGAAGATGGGGGGCAGCTCAGAGGTAATTTAAGGAAGTATTTTTTCACAGAGAGGGTTGTGGATGCATGGAACGGCCTTCCGGAGGAGGTTGTGGAGTCAAAATTAGTGGTGGAATTCAAGCATGCATGGGACTGTCATAAGGCCATTCTAGGGGTTGGGGGTAGGAAGAAGTAGGCTGCTGGTTAACTAGGATCCACAACTTATCCAGTAGGTAGGGAAATGGGCAGACTGGGTGGGCCAAGCGGTCCTTATCTGCCATCAAATTCTATGTTTTTATGTTTCTATGACTACAAGATTAGAATTAAGGAAGCTTAAAAGGGTATTGAAGCTAGACAGAAGCTCATATAGCACCAGTAGGAGCTGTGGACAGCACTGTACATATAAGGAAGAAGGAAGGTGACAGAAGATTAGGCCTCTGAAAGCAGGGGAAGGAGGAGAGGCACTCTTGGGAGAGTTGGGCAGGTGCCGAGATGCTGAAGTAACACTCATTTTACTGTTCACTAAAGGGGCCCTATGGAGAAGTTGAGAGCATGTTCATTGGAAAGGTCCACAATATCACGGGTAGCCACAATGCAGCCTGTTGGCAGCACTCCCTCCCTGGTGGCTGGCTGTCTGGTGAAGAGCAATCTAGTAAGTCCCAAGGAGTACACGAGATATATTCCAGGATCATTGTGGAGCCAAAGGAACTATCAGCAGGGCCATTTAAAAATAATTTTTCATGAGTCTATCCTCACAGGTAGAATGTTGTAGGACTAGACATCAGTCAGTGTAGTTCCCATCTTCAGGAAAGGGGCTAGGTCAGACCCAAGCAACTACAGGCTGGACATTGTCAAGGACAAAGAAATGGAGCACTTCACTGAGACCAAGATTCCCACCTGTCTCCGAATGACTTTATGGGAGGCAGATTATGCAATGCCAACCTAATCACCTTCTTCGAGTTACTGAGCAGGGAGTTGGACAAGAACAGTGCTGTAGACATACAGTAGTCTATCTGGACTTCAGCAAGGCCTTTAACACTGGGGGGCATAAGAACTTTCTGGACAAAGTACACCGCTAGAATACATGAGGCATATTGTACAAACTGACAAAGTGCTAATGCGTGAAATGTTGGGTCGGCAGGCATTGGTTAGCATCTTTTTCAACATGATACCGTTTTGCAAAAGCTGTTTTTTTGCAGTGTTGCTTTAATAAAGGAGAGGCATGAAATGACATCTGTGCATAATGACTGATACTTTCAATACAGCAGGAGGAGTTGATGCAGTGTCCTCATGAATTTGCTTGCATATTTTCTGATAATAGGTCCCACACGGCCCTTGAGCAGTTACCTTGTTTGTTACATTTGTGACAAAATTCAGGAAGATCAGAACAAGCTGGGTGATTGGTCAGGCTCCCGGGATCTCAGATTCACTGAAGCCACATGCATAGTGCTACACTTGAGGAGGAAACGGGACCTACACACTGTGTGTGGCAACTCTTGCTGCAGTGGGGGAGTCAGAAAGACTGGGGGTGGTCGTCAAAGACAAGGGGTTGAAGCATGACAAGCTGTACAGATCTGATGGCCAACCATGGTTGTGTACAATGGATCATCTACTTTGACTTGCTCTTTACCCCCCACCTAATGTATGCCAGAATTTTATTTGCTTTCTTGACTGCAGCAGCACACTGCCTGTCTGCCTTCTGCTTACCATCCACAGTTATTCTCTAGATCATTCTCTTTGGTTCTGCTGGCCACTGTGGCACCACACAGAGTGTATGTGCAACCCAGCCCTGTTGTGGTATCTTGCATTTCCCTACATTAAATCTAAATCCCCATTTTTCTCTCCCTAATGAGTGCAGATCCCCCTGTAGTACACCCCTTTCTTCTACTGTGTCCACTCTTCTTGCCAATGTAGTGTCTCCAGCAAACTTCCCCTCCTGCTGGTCATTATGTAATATGTTAAAGAGCAAGGGACTTACAGCTGACCTCTGTGGCTCTCCACTCAGCATATCCCTGTACTCTGAACAGTTACCATCCACCACATCTGTTTCCTGTCAGGCAAATTGCTATCCACTTTCTGTACACTTTTTGGGGGGAAGGATAAGGGGAAACATCTGAAAGCATTATGTCACACTGATTTTTATTTATTTATTTACAATATTTATTTATTGATTTATTGAACAGATCAGAAACACATTTGAGAGGAGCTCATTTACAAAGGTTCCATGTCACATTTACAGAACAACAGTAGTATTAACACATTACAATTACAATACAGAGCTGGTATAGTATTAAGTAAGCATTAACGCACGACAGGATATGCTGGTAATCTGGATTAATGCACATCTTGGCGGCATTGTGAGAGGCCTGAGTTCCCTTACAGCCCCCAGGGTGTGCGTTAATTCACATTATCAGCACACACTGGAGTGTGTTAATGCACTTATTACATGGGATATGTTGAAACAGGAAACAAAATATCAAAAAAGGTCTTCTTTTGCTGTTTAACCAGCAAAAAAGGTACTGTATCCTGCCACCCTGTAAAATAGTCCCTAACAAATAATGCATCCTGCATTGCTGTTATGCACACAGAAATGGCACAGATACACCACTGGTATGATCTATGACATCTTTTGTGCATAACATTCAGTTCTACATGCACAAACCAGCCCCCCTCTTTTGCGCCACAGCACAAAGAACTCCAGCACTGTGCCATTAATCACTGGGACCTTTACAAACCTCATAGACGTCCGACACTGTGTGTTAATGATCCCCACAGTTTCACAGATCACACACACACACACAATGCACAACCTGTGCGTTACTGACTCTCACATTTAGGAACTCTGCACTTCATCTGTCCCATGTTTACAAACATCTACAAACAGCACTACTGACCTCCATCAGTGGTCACAGTATTCAGTATAACTAACGCTGTGCTGTGCCCGTGTACGCAGTGTGCGGCACAATTATTACACAATAAGCTGTGTGACTGGGACAGTATTGCAGCTGCTACACACCTGAGCAGAACACGGGAGCAAGCAGTGATGTTCTGTTGCTCTCTCTGTCTCTCTTAAAGTGCCGCAATTGAACACAACACAGCATGGACACATGCTGCACAGTGGGGCTCAGTGCGGGGGAAACAGGACTGGAGACTGCAGAAAGAGAGAGAGAGAGAGAGAGACAGACAGACACACACAAACAAACAGGGAGATTGTCTGGTGTATGTCGTGCTGCGATGTCTGATCATGCTGTGCGAGGCACTCTTCACCTCTGTAACCGTTCTCTCTCTCTCTCTCTCCCTCCCCCTCTCTCTCTCTCTGTTAATCCCGCAAAGCTGTACACAACAGCCTGTGACTATTTCGGCACCTGGGGGGGAGGACTGCTCTCTGTCGGTCTGCAGTCTCTACTGTCACCTTACTGAACACAGAGAGGGAAACACTCTCAGTTCGGCAGTGTCTGACCCAATTCAGTGTGGAGTCTGAAAGACTGACAATGGGTCACTGCTCTTCTCAGCTGTATTTGCCACCCACTGTCAGGAGTACAGTCTGTTGCTGGTACTGTGCTGCTCCTGGGAGTGTACATGCTACAAGGGAGGAGGGTCTGCAGTAAGTGACCCATCTCGGCTCACTCTGCTCTCCCTCTGACAGGTTCAGACTGGGCATATAAGGGCCCCGAGGGAAGGTGTAGACAAGGGGCCCCCCCCCACAATGGCAGTCACAAAAATCCTACATATGCATTAGGTTCACACGCACGATGCAGAGACTCCTGCAGCACCCTCTCTTCTATTGGCATCCCCATTCCATTCTGCCCACAGGTCTCCACCTGGGAGCAGTCATTCAGTGGGACTATCAACCTACCCACCCTCCCCAGGAGAGGAGAGCTGTCCTCCAGATGCTCGACCCTCTCCCTTCCTGGCCAACCCCGAAGGACTTGCTCGCACCATGAACATGGGTTGCCAGTGTGGCGTGAGGTAAGGCAGCAATGCCTCAGCCCTCTATGCCACTGGGCCAGTCACTCCATGACATTTTAAATTAAAGAATAAAGTCAGTGCTGGCCTGGGAGTAGGACTCAGGAACAAGAAGGAACTATAATGATAAACATTATTTAAAATCGCAACAAGTGAATAACAAGCCTGCAATGTCCCCCTTAAAAACAGTCAGCTGTCTCCAGTCTTCACACAGCGATATAGGCTAGGAGGAAAAAAAACAAACAACAATACACAGCAGGCTACTAGCTAGCACCAGCCTATGCCTACCGAGGCTACCTGCGGCCTCTCTTGAAATAAGATACTAGCATAGTGTAGTGCCCCCTCCCCCCCACACACCATCAGTACCTCCTAATTGGAGGGAATAGGGCATCTTTAAATATATAAACAAACCAGAGGCACAGCACATATAATCTAAGAATGAAATATTGCATTATACGTCAGTGATAGCAGATTTTCAGGCAGTTAATTCATGCATAATACATAGAAAACAACAGTGCTACTTCTAGTTTCAAATACACTGGAAGCAGCCATCAGGTAAAAACATCCAAGCCAAAAAGGTGAGACCAAGCACTATTCTACGTATAATTTTAGTACATTAAGTGGAAGTTTATCTTCCCTCTAATATTGTCGGTCCCCTACCATACTATCCCACTAAAATTAACATATACTACCTCCCCCATCTTTTAAAATATATTTTCTACCTATTATTGACACTGGCAATAATTGTTTCTATTTTCAGAGTATCCAGCATTTCATTGTGCCACTACCTATACAAGGAGACCTCTCAGTCCAACCAGTGTCTTGCGAATTCTGCTTGCCTACATTTGCCACCATATCCACATGGTATTTTGGCATACCAAGAACCAGAAGGTCTCCATCATTCCCTAGCAAACAAATTTCAAGGGATTTCAAGGGTTAACACAACTGGCAATCCAGCAAGGGGGCTAAGTTTGCTTGAATTACTGACCACACCTTTGAGTACTCCTATAATATACGCAGACGGGATCCTTCATGCTTTCCACATCTTATACATGTAGGGGTGTCAAAATGACCCCATGTTGTAGAACCTATGGGCTGTAAAGTAGAAGTTATTTAAAATCCTGGACCTGTACTGTGTAAGCCATATATTGCCCATTGTCAAATACGTATGCACATTTTTCCTTCCCAGATGGTTTTCCATGATCAGTTGTAAGTGCCATTGGGACACATTCACCCAGCAGTGGCCTACTCCCTCCCATATATTCATGTTAGAGCTGAGTCAGAGATTGTTGTCTGAGTACAGCCTGGAAATGGCTTGGCATATTGGCATTAGGGCCATTTGCAAATGCCCTGAGGGTAATTTAATTACCTAAGTTGTGCATTATGCCAGGGATGAGACCTTAAATGTGTGACAATAGATAGCATGCTTTTTAATTGCAGAAATTATTTCACTTGTGTTCAATCCTCATGCCAGCAGCATTAGTCACTCTCCCTAACCTGCTCTGCGTTCTAGCATCCATGCTGGCTAATTGGTTTCCAATCCTTTTCCACCACCACTGGTGAGAATAGAAATTTTTTTGTCAGTATTTGTCCATTGCCCTAAAAGTCTTTCTTTGTGGAGGTTAACTTTAAAAAGCAGTCTACTTACTTTACTCCTCAGACTCCTCTGGGGTGTGTAGTGTGCTGTAGTTATGGTTCCGTCCATTGCTGAGAGAGAGTCTTCGACTGACCCTGACCCACCACGAGTCCCTGGGCTGGCTGTAGTGTCCCACTCCCACAAGACACTCCCTGTCGGTCCTCCAACTGTCTGCAAACAGGGTATGCCACCAGCCAGGGTGTATTTTAAAGAAGAGTCCAGAGCAGAGCTGACGAGCCATCATTCGGAACTTCAGCAGTGCAGCAGGTGGTACCACTGATAGCTAGCCTGGATCGCCTCCTTGAGTAATGCCTCTCACTGTCATCAGCATCACTGCTGGGGGCCTGACCTGCTGGGGTACACTGAAAAAATGCTCCAACTTCCTCACCTCAATCAACTAACTGTCTCACTTCACAATCCTTTTCCCGACGTGACTCCCCAGGCCCCAGACCCAGCCTGTTCATCTCTTGACTCCTTCTGACCGAATCTGGCATCGACTATTCGAGTCACAACACAGTCTGCTAGCAGCTAGACCAAAGATTAAGAGAATCCAGTCCAAAGCCCACTGTGCACTTCTCCCAAGCTCCAGCAGCAGCAGCAAATGGAAATGGTGGCAATAGGTGCCAAAACTTACACAGTCAGAAGGACTGTAGCTGGGTGCCCACACATGCATGATTCAAGTAACATTCAGGGAAGCTGGAAGCAAGTGTTGTGACACACATGCAAACTGCATGATGACAACTCTCAAGTGAGCGAGGGACTAGACTAGGGTACACTACTCTGTCGCAGGCATGGCTGGGGGGATAAAAAAACAAAGACAAAGTGTACAAATTCTTTTTTTTAATTTTTTTAATTTCCTACCACTCACCCACAGGCCAGGCAACACTTAAAACTTAGGGTTTACCCTGAAAAAAAAGTGCTACCCAGCCATGGGGTCCCCTAAGGGGCAGGGCCCCAAGGGAATTTTCCCAGTAGCTCTGTGGGCAAGTCCAACCCTGCCCTCTGATGAAGTCTGCTGTTCTGGGATTGCTCCAGGGACACTCATTACAGGACTGGACTACTGCCGCAAATTGCGTGTCTCTGTGTGTCCATTCATTAAGGGATTGTGTGCAGAGGGTGACCATTACAGAGTGCAATTATGAGGTCCGCTGGCTGAGTGGGTGGGAAAGACACAGCTGCACAGTGACCTGTGGCATTTGGGGTACTGCATACACTGTATCAGTGTAGGAGGAAAAGAATTGTGCACACAATACTACCACATCAGCATGTACTACATGGGGCTTCTAACACACTGAAGGAGATCATAGCCACAATTCTATATCGCTAAGCTCAATGTGCTAATGGCTGCCTTTCTCCTTTTGCTACGTGGCATCAGAAACATGGCCTGTTCTGCCCCTTGATCCAAATTATGTTGGACCTTATCACCCTGACAGTGCTGATAATGTGGATCATTGCACTGTCAGGTGATGGCCAACATCCAATGAGATGAGTTGCTCAGGAGCCCCATGTAATAATACAACAAAATATATAGTTCATTAACTACATGGCAGTTTGTACATTCCTGTTTGTCAGCGTGGCCACTTCAAGGAATTGTTGTCTAAAGGGTAGCGGAGGAGGGGAGAGGAAGGGAGGTAGAGAGTTGGATAGTAAATAGCTGACAGAGGTAGCAAATGGGAATAGTAAATATATGAGAGGGGGTGGGAGCAGGAGGGATAGAATGCCCCATATGGAGGCAACAGAGGTTGCTAAGTACAGTGCAGGTGGCAGTGGTTGTTAAGTGCAGGTGCAGGTGGTTTTGTCAGAGAAATATCATTTCAGGGCTGTTTTGGTTTTGGTGGGGCCAGTTTACCCCATGATAGAGGGAGAGAGCTTGTTTATCCATGACAGGGATCTAGCAGAGAAGGAGCACTTAGCCAGGTTAGTCCTTTGGAAGGGGACATGAAAGAGGTTCCTAAGGATTTCACAGGTGGCATGCTTGCTTTGGTCAGGGAGGAAGAAGGACTGTAGGGTGGGGGAGGACTGGCTCTGGAAAGCTTTAATTCCAGGCAGGCATGTTTGGTAGATACTGTAATGTGTAGATCCAGAGGAAGCCATCTCGATTTGTTATAGAGGTTGTAGGTGTGTGTCATTCTGTCTGCTTCTAGGATGAGGCGACGTGTTATTCAGTGCTACTCTTACTCTATTTAGGATTGAGTCTACAGCGGCTACATCGACTACTAGCTCATAGTCAATTATCGGTAATATTGAGGAGGCAATCACCAGGCTCCTAGCCTCGTCTGTCATAAGAGATTTGTATCGGTGATGGAAGTCAGCATGTGGAATAGCCTATTCAATGAAGTAGTAGAAGCTAGTACTGTTCAGACATTAAAAACAGAACTAAACAAATTCCTGAAGGAGAAATGCATTGAAGGTGACATGAGTTTGGGGGAACATTCCAGCAGCTAAGCTTGGTTGTGTGCCCATGCCCAATATGGGGGCAAGACAGTATTGTGCAGCAGCAGGGCTGGGCAGGACAAGGAACTTTGACATCTTAAGCAGTGTACTGTCATTGTCAAAAGAGCCAACAGACTACTGGGGTGCATTGCTAGGGGGATGACCAACAGAGCAGGGAAATAGTCTTGCCACCACCTTCAGTACCCCACCTGGAGTACTGCTTGCAATTCTGGGCTCCTTGATGCAAACCTGGTATTAAGGCAGCCAAGAACGTGCAGGATAGGGCCACCATAATGATTAGATACGTGATGGGTAGAAGCTATGAGGAGAGGCTTGTGATCCTTAAAGGAAATTTGTAAGATCTGAGTCATGACATTTCTAACAAAATGTATTACCTTGCCTTTGCAACAATCTTTTGGGCCCTATAGCATAATTTTTAATGTAGTCTCCTTTGGGAGGAAAAGGATCATAAATTTGACCAAGGAGATGGGCAGCTGATCCCTTCCACTTCACTGTGTGCTGGCACTACCCTCACACCCAGATGTTTTGTGACATTTAACCGGAGGGGGGGGGGTGCCAGGGAGTGGGATGCTTCATAGAGGTCTATGAGGGAATATTATAATGTTATATATATACGTTAATGTATGTTTTGATATAAATGAAAGTCACTGCTCAACTAACAAGGGTTAGACTAGTTTACCCAGGCTGGTGGTTGAAGCTAAGTCAGTGACAGGGTTCAAACATGGATGGGATCAACACAAGCGGATAGTGATGTCTATGGGAAGGGGAGCATATAGACAGCCTGGGGACGGGAAGCATCTCACTAAATCCAGTCTGAGGGTAGGTTAGACACAGAACCAGGCAGGTAATGGGCATACAGGATGGATCACTGGGTCTTTAACTGCAGACAAATTCCATGTATCTATGTATATAAGGTCCTATTTTACTGACCTCACCTAGCTGTGAGAATGAAGAAACACTGCCAAAGTATAGCTAGTGCATCACTCAAACTCCTTGTAAACAGTACAAGCAGTGGCCCTTTAAACCTTGTCTGTATAGACTTCCTTTCATTTGAACCAGATGAAAGAAGAATCTGCAACATCTTGGTGGCAACTAACCACTGCAGTGAATATGTACAGGCCAATCCAACCAAAGACCAAAAAGAAACAACTGTGGCCAAGATATTGTGAGAAAAATACTTTTTGCACTGTAGTTTCCCAAAAGCTCTCTGCTCTGACCAAGGGAGAGACTTTGAAAGTTGCATGATTCAAGAGCTCACTGGCATGATACGAATTGAAAAGACCCATACCAGTCTCTGTCATCGACAAGGTGACTGTTAACCAGAGAGATTTAATCAGAAACTACTGAACATGTTGGGAACATAACAGCCAGCTCAGAAAGCTAAATAGAGTCAGCAAGTGCCATTTCTGGTTCACACATGCAACTGCACCAAGAATGAATCCCGAGGGTTCTCCACCTATTACCTTATGTTTGGACCAAAAGTCAGACTGCCCCATGACCTGTAGTTTAGTGTATCGGGTGATGGTGCCTTACTGGAGACTTACTTTGGCAACAACTAACCAAAGCCTATCGGGTGACCCAAGAAGCAGCAGGAAAAGACAATCTGTCACAAAAGACTAGATATGACAGATGAGTGAGAGGTCAAGCTCTACTACCTAGAGATTTGAATCTTGATCACAATACTTGGAGTCCCAGGTAAACACAAAATAACTGATCAATAAAAGTGGAACCATACGTTCTTATGGAACAGCTGCTTCCCAATTTGTTGCTGTACAGCTATATACAGTATAGAAGGCAGAAACACTGTCAGTAAAATGCTTCACAGAAACCACCTGCTACTCACAAGCCAACAGTTATCAAAGGCTGTAAGATAAACCCCGTTTTCAGCACCTAGCAGACCAGTCACTAGGACTAAAACATGGAAGAGGAAGATCAGTGTAGCTCAGTCTTATCAGCCGACTGGAAACCCTGTGACTCATCCTGATGTGAGCCACACAGTTTTGATGAGGAGGACTAGTCTGTATGTCCTTATACAGCATGTCTGAACTAATGGTCACTCCATACCCCTTGGAATTGCACCCTTCTGCACATTATGGAAGCAATATAAATTACTACCAGCTGGGGAAGGGGGGGTTTAGCTAGCCATGACAGAGGAG
The DNA here is from genome assembly GCA_016271365.2 of Neoceratodus forsteri. NCBI lineage: Eukaryota > Metazoa > Chordata > Ceratodontiformes > Ceratodontidae > Neoceratodus > Neoceratodus forsteri. The sequence continues at coordinate 431,497,035 of CM057452.1, forward strand.
GAGAAGGATCTGGGGGTGATTATAATGGGCTCAATGAACAACTCAGCACAATGCAGGAAGGCAGTTCCAAAGGCCAACAAAATTCTGGGTTGTATTGCCAAGGGTATGTCTTCAAGGAGGGGGAGGTGATCCTGCCATTGTATAGGTCACTGGTTAGGCCACACCTGCAGTACTGTGTGCAGTACTGGTGCCCATACCTCAAGAGGGACATTAAGTTACTGGAGGGGGTGCAGTACAAGGCAACAAAGATGATCCAGGGACTAGGGGACATACCGTCTGTGAGCAGGCTGAGGGAGTTGAACATGTACTCACTGGAGGAGAGGAGAGCCGGGGAATATGACTGAAACCTTCAAGTACATGAAGAGAATAAACAAGACAGGCACAGAGGGACTATTCAAGTTAAGGGGGGGTAGGGACACTCAAAGTCACAGTCTCAGATTGGAGGGGGGAAGGTTCAGGAGGGGAATGAGAAGACACTTTTTTACGGAGAGAGTGGTGTCTGGATGGAACGCGTTATCTGTGGAAGTGGTAGCCTGTAGAACAGTGGACTGCTTCAAAAAGGGATGGGATAGGGTAAGAGGGAGGGTCAGGGAGGAGAGGGGCAGCTGCAGTACAAGGGTTGCTAGCTGCACACATGAGCAGACTCTATAGCCCATAAGGCCTTTATCTGCAGACAAATTCATATGTTTGTATGTTCTCCAGAACTTCAAATCCTGTAACAGCCCTCTTTGCTCCACCTGACTTGGGGTCAAAATTATGGATCCTGTATCTATTGTGTAGAAAGATAGAGAACACGCTGTTGTAGCCCCCTCAGAGAATATTGAGAGACCTAGTCTGTCTGAACCTGTTCTTGCGGCAGACCCAGAACCTACCAATGATAGCAACCATATTATTGTAGAAGAGCTTGTTGGATATTGTTGCTCTGAAAGAGAAGTTAAAGCTCCTGTGTAACTCATCTATGATGCCCTTGCTGTCTCCACTGACCTCTCTATAAATGTGGTGTGGTGCGTAAAAGAGTATGCCTGCTTACAAACCTTTGTTGCTTCCCTCTTGTTCTGCCCTCATATCATCCTTGGAGATTGTGGATGTACCCCTTGGGAAAGACAGTCACTAAAAATGTATACCCTGTGTTCTGTGTGCACTGCTATGCAATCATTTAGACAGGATGCAAGTGTATTAGGCAGACCATTACGTTTGTTGGGTTGCATGGTTTTGTGTTTTTCAGGCCTTGATGGTAATGCCATGAATTTCAGTGGGGGAGGATGTAAGCCCTCTCCCAAAGGGGGGGCATACAATTGGTTCTTTCCTGGAGCCTCTGGTGCTGCATTAGCCCCCCCATATGTTTCTTCACCCCCTTGTCCCTTCCAAGACATTAGCTGTGGGACTGGGAACTAGTGAGGATGAAGGATTCTTATTTCTGCATTGGCTACACCCTGAATTCAGTGGTCTATGACACATGCCTTTCCTTGCACTCCAAGCCCCATGGACCATGGCAGCAGGACTGAAGAGCAAAACTAGACTGCAACATCTCCTCTTCAGTGCAGTGGCACTATGGGCACCTCCTGCCAGAGCTGTTACGTGAGGTCCCCACACTCTGATTGGATGCCCACTGTGCACCATATACAATATATACACTGTATACCTAATATACTAATATTTTAGGGCATTGTCACTTACTGTACAAGAGTAAGTAGCCAGGGACATATTGTTAGTATTACTATGCATTGCTAAGAAACATATTGCTAAGCATTATGCCGAGAATACATTTGTGTTCTCTGTTTATTCTTCTGAGAAGTCATTATATAGCCTGCACTGCCACTATGCAGATTTGTGTAACACCACACTATATTTTGTATTCTGCATGAGCTCTTTGTTCAAATATTTAGCTGACTTTACAAATAATGTACTGTATATTGGTAGATAACACCATGGAGCCACCTAACTTTTAGCCAATAGGGCATGTATCTAGTCTTCTAGGAACCATAACTACTATCTTACTATATAAGCTGTTGTATTACGTATTCTCTCAGAGACCATCTTCACTCCTGGGGATATTTCAGAAACTTCAGCTCCCAGTGTCTATGGTAAGACATATTTTAGGGCAAATGTCACCTTTTGTGTAATAAACAAGTTTTATTACCAAATATGCCACTTGTCAGTGTCTCTTTCGCTGATCTACGACTGGCAAGAATCTGATCAGGGCTAGGCACCCTAACATATTGGCGATCATGTGCAGGTGATCTGGATTAGCAAAGTTTCTCGACTTGCTGGCTTTTACCCTTCCCTCATGGGTTGTAAGTAGGTATACACACCTGTATCACCTCGCCTGTACTTTTGACTCTGTAACATCTTTTAATGTCTGGCTGCTTACTGGACAAGGTTGATGCTGTCTCACCTTGCTCAATGGCAGTTTTGAATTGTAGGACTACATGAGTACAGTAGCCTGACCATCTGTTGGCTTACCCATTGTGGATCGATACACAGCAGGGCAACCACTGATGGGTTCCTTTTCTGTTTCCCAAACCTTTTGTTGGTACCACTATGTCAAATAGTTGCACAGACCTGAGACTTGAAGTCTCTTACTTTCTCACCTCCCATAGAGGTTGGAGCGATTTCATGCTGGACACAAATTGATCCAATAATCATGTACTGTGGATCTCAACCCAGTACTCTGAGGCAAGGCAAACAGCCAAAACGTGTGATGCTAAAGGGCTGTTAGTTGCGGCTCTCTATGTTGCTCTAGAAGCCTCTGAATTGAGGTTTCAGTCCTTTGAACTGCAACTTTCATATCTTAAGAAAGAGATGGGATTGGAGGCATCTGAAAGTTTGAAAACTGAGCAGCAACTTGAAGCAGAACTTCAGTCGCTGTGTAGTAAGAATTATACTCTTTTTCACTGTTCTGTACAAGGTAATGATCGAGAGTTATGCATGTTGAGAGAGGAATGTGATAGATTGAGGCAGGATAAGAAGCAGGTGTTGCAGATGAATGATTTGTTGAGTGATACAAATGAGACATTGAGTGAGGAGCTTGATGAGATGAGAGAAGACCTGAAATGGGTAAGTGGTTGAGTTGAATAGGGAACTTAGGGACAACTGCAGGTTGAACGCCGTGTTTAGAGTGTTACAGAAAGAAGTTGTGAAAGGAGTAGAGCAGGACATTGCAAAAGTTAGTCACAAAGCACATAGACTTAAGATGGTGAAACTTTACCATCAGCGGGAGGTGTTGGCTGGTCATGTCAAAGTGATGGATGGCTTCCATTACACACTCATTGACCTCACATCATTCAGTGATGACGATTCTGGTGATGACACCTGCCAAGATGGTGCCCAGCAACTCTCTCACTGTGACCAGTGTCCTCCTGACACTCGCAAGATGGGGGATCCCCACACTGTGATAGCACAACCCTAAGTCATCAGCATAATGATGACTATCATGTGAGATGCCAAGATGGTGACCCCCATGATAGGTGGGGAGGTTGAGGCCTAGCCCCTTCAATTGCAGCTTTGACTAAAAGTGACAAAACAGAGATATATCAAATGATTGAAACTGCCCTGTCTCAAATAGAGATGTCTGAGGAACAAAAGCAGCTCTTCAAACAGTACTTGGTGTGACTCTTGGCCAGCTGGTTATGATTGTTCTATGATATTTGTAATATAAAATGTGGTGTGTGATTGTCTCATGTGAGACATCCTGTGCTCCTGGGTGACTCCCCCCCCACCAGGTATTAGTGAGAATAACAGAATATATGTAATTAACCAGGAGGTTTCTATAATGTAATTAACTTCCTTGAGAAGTTGCATTTTATGGCCTTTTATGACCTCCTGCCTTTGAAGTTGGGAAGCTAAATGTACAGTTTATTACAGGACCAGGACATAGTTATCTCGCATCTAGGTGACAAACTGCAGAGTTGTAAAAACCTTTGATGTTCCTTGGGAAAACAGGAACTGCTCAAGATCAGAGAAAATGTTAATTAAGGAGTAATATTGGGAAATGCGTTTTTGCTGATGTCACCTTATTTAATATACCTCCTGATAGGACATCCTGTTTGTATATTTTTTATATTCAACAAGGAGGAGCTAGATGATATCATAGAAGGGGTGTGGAAACACAGAGTTTTAAACTGTATACTGGGTTTGAACTTGTGACATACCATGTTGGGCTCTAAAGAAACAAGTTCTAACTATAAGCACTATAGAGGTAATACATTAGATAGAAAAAGTCTAACTGTATGTTGGTAGGAGTTTGTCTGTAGTTTTCTTTGCTTTTCTTTAAGTGATTGTTGCTCTTTGATATATTGTTCTGTGTTTACATTTTTCATGCCTTTATCATCTTTAAGTAAAGTACCCTTCATATTTAAAAAGACTGCCTGGGTGTGTCTTCAAAGTTCTTTTTGCCTGTGATGTATGCGTTTTTAAGTTGACAGCTGTTCTGAGGGGCTTGATGGTGTTACTAAACTGGGAAAAGGTAAGAATATACCTAAGGTCTTTCATAGAGTTTTAAGGGTTCATTTTGGATACTAGGTTAGGTGCCCTTAGGCGAAAGACATATTGCATCCCCCAAAGAGAATTTTATCTGAGCCTGTACATTTGGGTATGCTAGCATAAGGTTCACAGTTTGAATCCCCCCTGAACTTGAGACTAAAGGTGATTCGGACCCACAAGCAGACAGGAGGGTTAACCTATCTGTTACCTGTTCACATTACTGCGCTCGGAGGTTGGCACTGTGGGAGCAGAGGGCCTGACCTGCTGAGTGCATTTGTGACAGATTTGGTTGGCAGTGGTGCGGATAAATTTGGTAACACAAGCTTTAACTGTTCAGTGTGTCAGCTTAATACTGTATTGCTCACTTGCAAAAAAAGGCAGTGATTTATTTTTAAAAAAGAAACAGAACTATATCATTTTGCTTACAGTCAAGTTCCTACCTGCTTTATTTTTTTTCTAAAGTGCAAGTTAGAGTAGTCATAGTTAGGGAAGAAGATGGCTTCCAACTACAGCGGGCACACTGTAGACTACTTGAGGCAGTTGTGCCAGGACAGAGGAGTCCTGTATGAGGGGAGAGCCACCAAGCAGAACCTCATGGATGCCCTGATGGCAGCAGATGTTCAGAGCATTGAGTCACTGACTGTGACTGTAAGAGACCAAACCTTGAGCATGGAGGGGCCAGCGGCCAGTGCAGTGTCCAGATCTGGTGAGGATGACAGCAGAGCCAGTGCCAGCAAAGGGCGACAGCAGCAGGGGAAGGTCACCAGCATTCTGGAGCCAGAAGCAATCAGGCTGCAGACTGAGTTGCACAGAATGGAGTTGGAGTTCCAGAGGGAGGTTGAATGTGAACGGTGAGAGGCTGAATGAGAACGTTGAGAGGCAGAGTGAGAAAAGTGGGAGGCTGATCATGAAGAGCATAACCGCCAGAGGCGATATGAACTGGTGAAGTTACGACTCCAATCACCAGCACCAGAGCAATTAAGGGGCTTGGGTTTAACTGGAACTACAGGACTGGGTTACAAATTGAATTCCAAATTGATAGCTGAATTTAAAGAGTGGGAGGATAAGGATGCCTTTTTAAATTCCTTTGAAAAAGTTTGTATTCAGGCTAAAATTCCTAGAGGGTCCTGGAGCTTCCAGCTATCCCCCCTACTTATCCAGAAAGCTCGGGATACATTGGCTCAAATGGACAATGAGGACTGTAATGATTACAGCAAACTTAAAGCTGCACTTTTAAAAAGTTTGATTTAACTGCAGAAGCCTACAGAGCTAAATTCCATAAGCTCAGGAGAAGCCCTGACATGAGTTACAAGAAGCTAGCCACGAAACAACGTCAATGTTTAAAACATTGGTGGGAGGGATTGGTGGGAGGGAATTGAAGCAAACTCTGTAGATAAAATTGAAAATGCTGTTTTGTTGGAACACTTATTTTGGGCATGCCCAGCAGAGCTGAAAACCTGGCTGGAGGACCGAGATCCCAAAACAGTACAAGAGGCTGCTGAACTCTCGGACCACTATGCCAAGAGCAGACCTGCTCTGAGAGAGAATGAGGTGGGCTTGGCAGCACAGAAAGGGAAAAGCACACCTTCAGGGCAGCTAAAACCCTCCCTGCCTCCACTGAAACCAGTTAGTCACAGGTTTCAAAGAAAAGATTTCTCTGAGAAAAGAAATGAATGTTGGGTCTGTAAAGAAACTGGTCATATTGCCAGACAGTGTCCCAAAAGGGTGAGCAATATGCAGAATGAGGCTAGGAAAGAAGTGGGTTGTTTGTGTGTCTCTGGAAGCATGCCTGTGAACATGAGGGAACACATGCACCCAGTCACGGTGAATGGTGTACAGACACAAGGGTTAAGGGACACAGGGGCATCCCTGACATTGGTAAAAGGGGATCTGGTAGAACCTGGTCAGCTTATACCCAACAAATTTGTAACTGTACAAGACTTCACTGGGGGGGCATTGCTACTCGCTAGTGTTCTCCTAGACTGGGGTGAAATGGGGGAACTGTGCAACAGGTGGCTGTAGCCAAAACATTAGCAGTTGATGTCATCTTTGGCAACAATCTCAAACAGGGGATGGTGTGTGCAGTGACCCATAGCCAAGTGGCAAAGGAAAATTGTAGTTCCCTGGACCCCACAGAAGCCATTGTGGAAACCACTGGGAGGCTGGTTCCCCAGTCTGTGTCTCCTGATATGGAGACTAATGAAAAGGGGGTAGAAATTTCCCCAATAGCAGTTAACCAAAGAGCTATGGAGGGTTACTCTGAAGAAGGAGGGGTGACCCATTGTTAGAGGGTTAGGGATGACAGTGATCTTAAGTGCCCTGACTCTAGTGCTAGGGACCCTAGTTTAGAGACTGAAGGAGACCTGTCTCATGCCTTGGGAATGTGTAAGGAGTTTGCAGCTGCTCAGAAAAGTGAACCTAGTCCAGAGAAGCTGAGGGCTTGGGCAGACTCTGACGGAGCACAAGGAGGTGACAGTAAACATAAGGTTTATTGGGAAAATGGACTGATGTATTCTCAGGATGTGAAGACAGAGGGAGGGGGTGATAGGCAGGCAGCTTGTCATTCCCCAGGGGTATCGTGAGCAGTTGCTCAAGATTGCACATGATATTCCCTTGTCTGGTCATCTGGGAATCACGCGCACTATGCAGTGGTTGGCCCAGAATTTCTATTGGCCCAACTTCACCCAGCAGGTGAAGGAGTATTACAGGTCTTGTTACCAGTGCCAAGAAATAGGGAAGGCAGATAAGGAAACATAAGCTGCCCTAATTCCATTGCCTATAGTGAAGGAGCCATTCCAGAAGGTGGGAATGGATATTGTGGGGCCTTTAAATACCCCCAGCTCCTCTGGGAAGAGGTTCATCCTGACTGTGGTGGATTATGCCACCTGGTATCCAGAGGCAGTCGCCCTATCCTCACTGAGGAAAGACAAAGCGGCAGATGCCTTACTTGGGATTTTCTCCCTTGTTGAGTTTCCGCATGAGGTTATCACCGATCGAGGGGGGTTCCTTCATGTTAGGTCTGATGAAATGTTTGTGAGAGAAGTGTGGGGTGGTGCAGAGATGCATGACACCTTATCGCCCACAAGCCAATAGGCTTGTGGAAAGATTTAATGGTACCCTGAAGTCAACGCTCCAAGCATTTACTGAACAGCATGGGAGGGACTGGGAGAAATACCTTCCCCACCTGTTGTTTGCATAGAGGAAGGTGCCCCAAGAGTCGACAGGATTTTCTCCCTTTCGAGCTCTTATATGGATGCCGGGTGTGTGGGCCCCTAGACTTGATCCGGGAGGACTGGGAAGGCAAGCACACCAGGGAACTCCCATGGTAAATTACATCCTCAGGTTTAGTGAAAGGCTGAAGGAGCTTATGGGGACAGCCCAGAGCAACCTGGCAGCTGCCCAATGGAAATAAAAAGTGTGGTACGACCGCAGAGCCAGAGCTCGCTCATACATGGTGGGTCAGGAAGTCATGGACCTTATTCCGGTCTGGAAAGACAAGCTGCAGGCTGAGTGGGCAGGACCATACAAAGTAGTTAGGAAGGTAAATGACGTGAACTATATCACAGAGTTACCTGAAAGAAGACAGACAGAAAGAATGTACCATGTCAACATGATGAAGCCATATGCTAATAGCGCTGACATGGTGTTTGCAGTATGTAGTCCAGGGGATGGGACGAATGAAGGAGAACCCCTTCTGGACTTGCTGGAAGAAAGCAAGTGGGAGTCCTCAATGGAGGCAGTTAAATTGTATCCCCAGCTGGCCCTGGACAAGATCCAGGAAGTAAGGAAGGTTTTAGCAGACTTTGCCCCACTGTTTAGTGCCAAGCCTGGACTAACCCCCTTAGCAACGCATGATGTAGAGACAGCAACACAGACACCCATGCGGCAGACAGCATATCAGGTGTCAGAGGCTGTTCAAAAGAACATTAGGAGGTAGGTGGAGGAAATGCTGGATTTAGGGGTAATCCAGAGATCCCACAGCCCCTGGGCCTCCCCCGTAGTCCTTATGCCCAAGCCAGATGGCTCTACTCATTTCTGTGTGGACTATCATGGACTGAATTCAGTCACAAAGTCAGACACCCACCCGATGCCCTGGACGGACAAACTCCTGGACAAGTTGGGAGAGGCGACATACTTTAGGACTATTGACCTGACAAAGGGGTATTGGCAGGTACAGTTAACTGACAGAGCTAGGGAGTGGTCGGCTTTCATCACTCCGATAGACTTATTTGAATTTAAAGTAATGCCTTTCAGAATGAAGAATGCCCCGGCCACTTTCCAAAGGTCGGTGAACCAGGTGTTAATAGGTGCTGAGGAGTATGCTGTGGCATACCTGGATGACATTGCCATCTTTAGTGCCAGCTGGGAGGAACACCTGTCCCACCTTAGGGAAGTGCTGGGCAGGATACAGAGGGCCGGGCTCACTGTCAAAGCTGAGAAGTGCCAGGTGGCCATGGCTGAAGTGGCATACCTTGGGCATGTTGTAGGCTGGGGACAGCTCCATCCTAACCAAGTAAAAATAGAGGTTATCAAGGCATGGCCCAGACCAGAAATGCAGAAGCAGGTCAGGAGTTTTCTAGGGCAGCAGGGTACTATAGAAAATTTGTACCCAATTGCAGTGCCCTGGCTGCTCCCCTATTTGACCTAGTAAAGAAAAAGATGCCTAAGAAAATTACCAGGGAACCAGCCTGTGAAAAAGCCTTTGACAAACTGAAGGAGACACTGTGCACTGCTCCTGTATTGACAAGTCCTGACTATAGCATACCTTTTATAGTCCAGACTGACACCTCGGGCGTGGGTATTGGGGCAGTACTGAGTCAGACATCCAACCAAAGGAAATATCACCATGTAATGTACCTGAGTAAAAAGTTACTTCCCAGGGAGCAGGCTTACTCTAATGTGGAAAAAGAGTGTCTTGCCACAGTGTGGGCCCTAAAGAAGTTAGAGCCATACTTATATGGACAGCATTTTGAGGTACAAACTGACCACAACCCCTGGTTTGGTTGACCCAAATGGGAAAAACTAATGGTAGACTATTAAGATGGAGTCTTGCCTTGCAAGGGTATGACATGACAATGTTACATAAGGCTGGAGTGACCATTCAGAATGTCAATGGCCTATCGGTTTATATGAGGAGTGAACTGATTTGGGAAGCTCATCCCATGCAGGGGATATAGCTCCCAAATTCAGTCTAGGTGGGGAGGATTGTGACACTTGGCCAGCTGGTTATGATTGTTCTATGATATTTGTAATATAGAATGTGGTATGTGATTGTCTCACATGAGACATCCTGTGCTCCTGGGTGTCCTCCCCACAAGGTATTAGTGAAAATAACAGGATATATGTAACTAACCAGGAAGTTTCTGTAATTTAACTTCCTTGAGAAGTTGCATTTTATGGCCTTTTATGACCTCCTGCCTTTGAAGTTGGGAAGCTAAATATACAGTTTATTACAGGACCAGGACATAGTTATCTCGCATCTAGGTGACAAACTGCAGAGTTGTAGAAACCTTTGATGTTCCTTGGGAAAACAGGAACTGCTCAAGATCAGAGAAAATGTTAATTAAGGAGTCATATTGGGAAATGAGATTTTGCTGATGTAACCTTATTTAATATACCTCCTGATAGGACATCCTGTTTATATATGTTTTATATTCAACAAGGAGGAGCTAGATGACATCATAGAAGGGGTGTGGAAACACAGAGTTTTAAACTGTGTACTGGGTTTGAACTTGTGACATACCATTTTGGGCTCTTAAGAAACAAGATCTAACTATAAGCACTATAGAGGTAATACATTAGATAGAAAAAGTCTAACTGTATGTTGGTAGGAGTTTGTAGTTTTCTTTGCTTTTCTTTAAGTGATTGTTGCTCTTTGATATATTGTTCTGTGTTTACATTTTTCATGCTTTTATCGTCTTTAAGTAAAGTACCCTTTATATTTAAAAAGACTGCCTGGGCGTGTCTTCAAAGTTCTTTTTGCCTGTGATGTATATGTTTTCAAGTTGACAGCTGTTCTGAAGGGCTTGATGGTGTTACTAAACTTGGAAAAGGCAAGAATATACCTAAGGTCTTTTATAGAGTTCTAAGGGTTCATTTTGGATACCTGGTTAGGTGCCCTTAGGTGAAAGATATATTGCATCCCCCGAAAATAATTTTATCTGAGCCTGTACATTTGGGTATGCTAACATAAGGTTCAGTTTGAATCCCCCCCAGAACTTGAGACTAAAGGTGATTCGGACCCACAAGCAGACAGGAGGGTTACCCTATCTGTTACCTGTTCACATTACTGCATTTGGAGGTTGGCACTGTGAGAGCAGAGGGTCTGACCTGCTGAGTGCATTTGTGACACTTGGATGCGATGATGAAGGAAGCCGCTGCCCAGCCTTCCCTTGTCTGCATTGTGGCCAACACCACAGTGGCTGCCACCCTTCATGGTGCACAAAACCACAATCCCTTTTCTGAATGCCCAATGGCTCAAAATAATCCCTTACAGATGGTCCACTCTGTACAGCAGATCGCTGACAGCATAGGCCGCATGAATCCCAACAACAATCTCAGTTGCCATTTGGAAAAGGTTTGTTGCAAATGTGAGATGCTCAGTCTAAAGACAGCCTACCAAGTACAGATCCTTTGGCAGACCATAGACTCTGGACTGTGGTCAAAACTCCCAGAAGCAGTTTGTCAGTCCACAGATGTGACCCTTGACGGTGTTGCAGCAGAACACATTGCCACACACTCCACAGGAGTGGTTGGTGTTATGTTGACTTACCCCTTAAAGCAAACTGCCAAGGAAAGCCCAGCATCATGCAACCAAAGGTTATGGCTGGTCTACCACACTGGCAAATCACTTTCGGAGGAAGACACAGACGTAGACCAAATTGAGTACAAGTCCTTGTTTATCAGGAACATGATATTGGCTGTCTGAGAAAAAGTTAAGCCTACAGTTTTCCCCAGAATGGACAAATTTGCAAACATTCTTTGGAAGACAGAGCGGGTTTACCAGCTCTTCGTCCGAGATCTGAATTCCCGGATAGAAGAAGGTGGCCACGGTACAATCTACCAGTGAGCCCGCAGCCCACTATACAGTGGAGGGCAATGCCCAAGATAAAAAGGCCATGTCCTCTGATAACAAGCAGCACTATCAGTCTAGAAATGGGAACCATAACCAAAATAAGAATAACAGTCAGAATTGGAACAACTCTAATTCCAAATAACCTAACCAACACCAAGGTAATGGGGCAATCATAGTCATCGATCTGGCCCTTCTTATTGGGAGATAATGGAGGAAAATAACAACCTCTGCAACCTTCTTGGGCACATCCAATCATTGGTGGACTCAATCCCGAAGCGAACCATTGCAGCATTAGCTCCAATACACCAGGCCCCACTAGGCCAAGGAGATAAGAGAGCCTCTCCGGATCAGGTCGCATCAGGCCTGAACCCTGAGGCCTTACCCCCCATAGTGGCTACACAGGACCTGGAAGAGGCCTGGCAAGAACAGGCTGACCTACTTTTGCAGGAACTGCCTGGTAGTAGTTCAGACTGACAACTACTTGCCCCAGTCTGTATTGTGAACAAGCTCACCCTTGATGCACACAGAAGGTCTTGCACTAAGGCCATGGTCGGGGGCTGCCAACTGACTATCTTGCTGGATACAGGCATGGCTGTGTCTGTACTACATGATGAGGATCCAGTGAATTCCTCTTGGTCCACCAGATGGAGGACCAGTGCACAAGGTGTGGATGGCACTAAGCTATTCACCTACCATTCTATCGTACTTCCTGTAGTGATAGGCAGCCTCAAGGTGAGTCACACTTTTGACCTGATGGTGCTACATAATCATCCCAGTATCTTGGGAATTAATTTTCTAGCACTACACGGCTGTGTGGTGGACTTAGCCAAGATGCTGTTGATCCAGATTGAGGGACAGTACCATACAGTCATGATCCCTTATTCACATGTGGTTGCACCTATTACTCCTAATGACAAGGAATATGACATCATATCTTTATTCCATACACACGAATTTGCTAAACAGATCCTGCCCATTCTACAGAAACACATGGATGGTTTTGCCACAAACAATCATGACTGTGGGAGAATGCAGACTGTCATAGACATCCCAGGCCCAGCACATGACAGGCAAAGGCAATACCCTTTTCCTGCTGAGGCCTTACCATCACTCAGAGAAACCATTCAGTCACTCCTTAGACAAGGCGTGATCAAGCCATGTGTCTCAACCACCAATTCACCCATTTGGCCAGTGAAGAAACCCACTGGATCTTGGAGACTCACTATTGATTACAGAAGACTTAACCAAGTCACTCCCAGCTGCTCCCCTACTGTAGCATCAGCACCAGATGTGCTCAAACTGCTAACACTGGATCATAGATGGTTTAGCGCCCTGGACATCTCCAGTTGTTTCTGGGCACTGCCTCTTGCTCAGAAAAGTCAATACACTTGGACCTGTGTACCTCAGGGTTTTCACAACAGCTCTTCTCTTTTCCATCTACACATGATGGATGCCCTGCAGGGTTTATCTGCCCACCAATGTCTTCTCCAATATGTGGATGATTTACTGTTGGTAACTGCCTCCAAGGAGCAACATTTTGATCTCCTTGACAATCTACTGGCCCTCTTACAGAGGGCAGGCCTCAAGTGCAACCCAGCAAAGCACAACTATGCCAGAAAGAGGTCATCTTTCTTGGATCGCACATTACAGAACAAAGCAGGAGTCTGGCCTGGAATAAAATCCAATGCCTATAAGATTTGCCACTCCCTACCAGTGTGGCAACACTCAGACATTTTCTGGGAATGGTCAACTATTCCAGAGATTTTATCTGTGATTTTGCACAAAAGACCACACCACTGTATGAGCTTCTGAAAAAGGACATTACCTGGACTTGGGGTCCCATTCACACTAATGCCATGATATTCCTGAAACAGGCCTTGTCCTCTGCTTCAGCATTAGTCAACCCCAATCCAGCCTTACCCTTCCATTTGGAAACAGCTTCATCAGACATAGCTATGTCTGCAGTCCTCGCTCAGAAAGTGAATGGTACTATGAGACCTATTGCTTATGCATCTCAAATGTTGTCACCAGTAGAACAGAAGTACAGTCTTTGTGAAAGAAACCTTCTGGTCACCTACTGGGCTGTCAAGCATTTTCTGTATACATTGGGTACTCACCTATCATTCTAAACACAAACCACACTCCCACAGCTTTCCTACTATCAGACAGAGTAAAGGATGGATCAGTATCCAATACCAGTCTGACTCACTGGTCTCTTTTCTTCTCCAGGACCATGACATACAGGTCCATCCTGCCAAAATGCCTTCAATTTTAGACCATGGTCTTTTATATCAAGGTGCTCCACATGATTGCACACTCCAAACCCCTGATTTGCCTGAACCAGGTCCTTTTATCCCTTCTACTCCACAGTGCCTTGCTGACACATCTCTGTGTCATGTCTTTACTGATGGCTTTGCCAAGACCGGGGGCCCTATACAGACTCAGATCTTGCATGAGTGTGGATATAAAAAAGAAGTTGGCGAATTCTATGATCATACCAATTCTGGATTATAGAGATATCCTATACTTAAATAGCTTTAAAAGAGACTTAGAGAGACTAGATATATACTAAGGCAGACTTGCTAGATTTATTTTAGATGCACCACGGCTATCACCCAAATGTCAGTTATATAATAGATTGGACTGGCAGACTCTTGATGAAAGAAGGCAAGAGAATTTACTTGCCTTCGTTCATAAAGGGGATGATTGGCAAGCTTCCTTTATATATAACTTTTCACCTGTTGAGTAGGGAAAAAAGCTGCATTCTTAAGATCCACGACAGTGATTGATTTGATGCTACCTGTATGTAATCTGGAAGTGGGTCGCCAAATGGTGTACTATTTAGGTGCACTATTATGGAATAAAATTCCACCTAATTTAAGAGACTCAGTGGGGATAACAATGTGGGAAATAATTAAAACATGGTTGAAGAGCACATGTAGCAAACCAAAACAATGCTGTCACTATGGAAGCCTAGCTATCAGGTAAATGCTAACAATCCTGTATAATAATAAGAGGTGCTTTCCGTCTTGTGGACACTATAGTAGATTCCCAACATAGATACATTCTGATCAAGGCTTTGCTAGGTCAGTCAGTGGTGGTGCTTGGTTAAATATATGGTCCCAATATAGAGGACCCTTTTTTCTTTGTTTCCCTCATGAATGACCTGATTCCATGGTTCTCCCTTCCCATTGTGTTGGGAGGAGACTGGAATTTAGTCTACTGTAATATCTCAGACCGTTCCACCAATCGTCCTTCGTCCCTCTCCCCTGCACAAGTCACCATCAGAGAAATGATGGACTCTGTTGGTTTCATAGATCCCTGGAGAGCTCTTTTTCCACATCAAAAAGAATACTCATTCCACTCTATTCCACACAACTCATTCTCTTGCCTAGATTACTTTCTCTTGGACATGGGGCATCTTTCATCTGTTCTATCCTGCAATTATTTTTCTAAAGTGATATCTGGCCACCACCCCATTCTATTATGTTGGAGTCCTGGCCTGCCCCTCTCTAAAGATAAGGTATGGAGATTTAATAGCCAACTTTTTCGATCAGAATATCTGAAAACCCAACTTGCAGACTTCATCACCGATTTCCTAAATCTTAACACCCCCACAATGTCCAAGTTAGATATGTTATGGGGAGCTTTTAAATGTTCAGTGAGGGGAGAAATAATCCGTATGGCTACAGTTAAAAAAAAGACGACCTCTAAGGTAACCTCTGCTCTGTTACAAGATATCAGGACCTTGGAACTGGCACTTTCTGCTGACTCTACCACAGATGAGATTAAGGCCTTAGAAATTCTAAGAGATCGATATAATTCAATCTTAATTGAACATGCAGAATATCTCCTTATACGTTCCAAGATTCATTATTTCGATCAGGGGGATAAGGCAGGAAAACTCTTGGCTCTACGACTCAAGGCACAGGCCTCTGACAGAATTGTTCCAAGTATTCAAAAGCCCGGAGGACAAATTGTTACTTCCCCTAGAGATATAGTTAACTGCTTCCAGGAATATTATAAAACTTTATACTCCCAGTCTTCCTCTTCTTTCAGCCCAGAAATGGTAGACCAGTTTTTGCAGCCACTTCAACTTCCTCAACTTAACATTAGTCAAGCAAACTCGCTTAAGGCACCAATTTCCCAGGAAGAGATAAATCTGGCTATTGATTCTCTTCCCTCAGATAAATCCCCAGGACCAGACTGTTACACTGTAGAATTCTTTAAACTTTTCAAAGTGCAACTAGTACCAGTTCTTTTAGATACTTATAATTATATGTATAAAAAAAGGTATCTCAGACCCCTCCCTATTTGAAGCTATAGTTGTGGTTCTTCTGAAACCCGACAGGGATTCTCTTCAAATTACTAACTATCACCCAATCTCTTTAATCAACGTGGACATGAAAGTACTCGCAAAGATCCTGGCCACTAGGTTGACTAAAGTGTGGCAAAGTCTCATAAGTCAAGAGCAAGTTGGTTTCGTCGCGGGCAGGGTGTCTTCCGATCACATGTACAAATTGGTCTATTTGATCTCTGCATCCAGGGAGTCCCAAATTCCATCTGCCCTGGTCTCCCTGGATGAGGAGAAAGCATTTGACAGGGTCTCATGGGACTATCTATTTTATTTGTTACAGCGCTACAACATACCAGTGCAGTATATCAAATGGATCAAGATTCTTTATACTCAACCCTCCGCATGCATACTTTGTAATGGGCAACTATCTCAATCTTTTTATTTACAGCAAGGTACCAGACAGGGATGTCCACTTTCCCCCTTCTTGTTTGATCTATATTTGGAACCACTTATTAGTCGTATTAATAACTCCCCCAACATCTCTGATATTTCTATGGGACCCAATCAGCATAAAATCTCGGTGTATGCAGATGATATCTTACTTCACATAACATACCCCATAAAATCGATTTCTGCCACACTCAAACTTATTAGAGAATTTGGCAAATTTTCTAATTATAAGCTCAATATAACGAAGACAGAATTGATGCCTTTAAATGTCCATACATTCCCTGCAGAGGTTGCCCAGTTCGGGTTTCAGTGGATTAAAGATAAACTAAAATATCTGGGGATATATCTCTCTTGTTCACAAGTCAAAATGAAGCAATACAACCTTGATAAAATTCTTACTCAAATTAAAATAGATCTTTCCTGTTGGGCTATGCTTCCATTTACTCTTTGGGGGCGTGCAAATGTACTGAAAATGAATGTTCTTCCTCGAATTCTGTACCCCTACAGATGACGTGTCTCTTCCTACCAAAAATCTGGTTCACCCAAATCAACAAACTCATGTCTAACTTCCTATGGGGCGGTAAGACACACCGGCGGGTGCTCTTTAAACTGCAAAGGAGCAAAGTTAACAGAGGTCTACAACTTCCAGACTTACTTCTTTATCAGTTCTCCATTACATGCTCAGTTCTTACATATTGGATGAAGGTTGAGCCACCTGCGGAGCAGACCCAATATCTGCCCCAGTGGCTCCAAATAGAACAGACCCTAGTTTCCCCATATAATATATCTCTCAATACTCTCATTTTTTCTTCCTCTAAGAATTTAATTAAAAGTTTTAGGAGCTTACCCATAGGGATAACACTTTATGTACACATCCAACTATGCAATACTTTTCAGATATCCTTGGCAAAGGATGTTTCCAAGCCTAAATGTGCTAATCTCAATTTCAAGATTGGGGTTTTGCCCTTTCCACATAACTTTTGGCCAGGGAATACTCAGCTTAAAGTCATCGACCTATTACAAGAACACAAATTGATATAATTCCAAACGGCCCATACACAGTTCAACCTCCCTAACTCTTTTTGCTTTAAGTACATCCAACTACAACACATGCTTCTACAACATTTTGGAACTGGGTATTGGACACAGCACTTAGCTGGTCCTTTTCTCCTGGCTATCTCCAATTTACCCCATCCCATCTTATTTCTTTTCTCTACCGCCTCCTAAGGGATGGCATAGAGGAACTGCGAGGAGTACCATACTATGTTTGGGACCAGGTACTACCCTCAGAATCCCCAACACTACGACCATGGTCTAAAATCTGGTCACAATTATATCAAGATGTGAAATGGATTAGATATTGCATTGTACAAGTCTATGTAATACATGATCTATACTATAGTCCTGCCAGACTTTATCAAATGAGGACGCTTCCCTCAAATCTATGCTCCCGCTGTAAGGAATGTCCTGGCACACTACTGCACATTCTATGGGAATGTAATAAAGTCACACCCGTCTGGGCCGTCATTAAGTCTAATTTGGACCCCCTATTAGGCCTATCTGAAGCCTGCAGACTGGAAATTTGTATAATAGGAGATTATGGGGATCTTTTGATTAGTAATCAACGAAAACACATGGCATTAGTATCCCTATGCACCAAAAAAAGTACTCATGCACCATTGGCTGGATCAGAACATTCCAATGTACACAGAGTGGTTAAAAGAGATGTTCTTTGCTCTACAGGCAGAAAGCACAATTGCCCAAATAACGAAGAGGCCACAATATTACCAGAAAGTATGGGTCCCTTTACATACTTTATTAATCATTTAATGGTTAAATAGTACAGAATATAAAACATTTTCTTTTTTTTTTCTTACTTCTCTTTTTTGTAAAACTATTATTAGTAAAATCTCAAATAATATTCTAGGCCTTCTCTAGTAATCATACCTTGGGCTAATGAAATTACAGGCTAATACCACTGCATACCTGAGGGGTTTGGGATGGGGGGAGAGGGTTTAAGGGGGGGAATCGGGGGGGGAACAGGAGGAGGCATAAGTGCATGTTTTCTAAGCTTGATAGGGATCTGTAAAGAAAATTACACTTACAATCAATGTCTCATTAGACTTCTATGTAATTACTCAACATTGTAAAAAGCTCACTAACCTACATCACTGGCTTGTGATAATGTAACATGCAATCTTCTCAACTTAATGTCTGTAATGAGTGATATGTGAACTCTTCCTAACAATAAAGCATATTCAATCTGAAAAAAAAAATAATAATAAGAGGTGGGGCAGTGCTTAAGAAAATGTTATGTATGAAGAATAGTAATATGATCTTGCTTCCATCTCTTTGCTACTGTTAATTTATATTTTTTACCTGTATATATGAACTTTGTATTTGTTCTATGATACGACTTGTAACAATGCACTTTATGTATGCAAATGAGTTTTTAACTCAATCGAGTTTTATTCTGATTCATAAAATGTTCTTTTTTATGAATAAGTATTTTACTGCTACTACTACATATTGCCACAGAGAACAGGTAGCCGGACTTGGAGTGATCATCATGTACCCCAATGGTAACACTGTACCTGTGTCCAAACACTGCAGAGTTGCATCTTCTCAGTATGCAGAACTAGCAGCTGTGGCCTGTGCTCTTGAATTGATCCAACATGGTACTGATGACACCATTATTTTCAAGGTACAGGGTCATAATGTTGTGGATGCCACCGTGCACACCACAACTGCACAGCAGCAAACAGCGTGAAAACATGCTTGACCATTTTCCATTTGTTTTGTAGGGGCTTTGCCCCCCATGCCCCCCACATCCCCGGGCTTATTATAATCAACTTTGAGGGGATGTGGACTCAGGGGCAAGACAAAAAAAACAGTAAAAGATTCCTGAGTCAGGAATGAAGCCCCGTTCCCCAACCACATTCACTGCAGGATCGGGTGCTCTAGCCACTATAACATGGGAGCGGCTCGACTGAGCATGTGACCGGCAGTGTTCAGAACACTGCCTCCTTCATGATGAGCATCAGGGGGGTAGCGATGCTTTTGTATCGCTGTAATTCCCCTGATGCTCAAAAGGCATACACGCTAATCACAGTGTGGCTGTGCTGTGCTCGGTTTTCTCCACACGGATAGCACCTGGTACCTATTTTCACAGACTCTAACTGGGTCTGCTGCTCTCTAACTGTATTCTTATCATCCTGGGAGAAGAATGCCTTTGTCTTTTCTGATGGTACCCCTGTAAAATATAAGGCACTCTTTGTCTATATTCACAAATTGACTGAACAGTTTAAACATAAATTGTTCATCCACAGTCAGAACACATTCGAAATCTGACCTATACCATTCTTTCAATGATCAAGCACACATTCTTTCTAAAGTCGGGGCTCAAGGGTTGGGGGGACATGGGAAATGGCTCACCCTATGGCTATAGCAGCTGTACACATAACTGCCACAAAGATGAAACCTGATTCTTTTGTGCCACTGAACTTGTCCACAGCACAGAAGTCCAACCCTCAGCTAAGAGATATGTTCAGACTCCTTGACAAAGGAACTGAACAAGAACTGCCTACCCACAGTCCCTATGAATGACTTGCAAACCAGCTGCATCTGTCGCAAGACAACAAACTGATCTGGTACCAGCCAGATGACTCCAACTACAAACTGTGGGTAGTCCCTGACACTTTGAGATCTGAATTCATTCATCAGGTCTATGACACCCCGACTGATGGACACCAAGAGATAGAGAATATACTCCAGAGACTGAAATCTGCTGGTTGGTGGCCTGGCATCATCAAGGATGTTAAGCAGTACATAGAGCACTGCGTGATTTGTGCTCAGAACAATCCGGCCCCAACCAAATGAAATGCCAAACTACTTTCCCTGAGACAATCCGGCCCTTGGCATGCAATCCAAATTGACTTTATTGGTCCTCTGACCAATACTAGCAAAAACAACAAGTACGCACTTGTGGTTACTGACCTATTCTCCAAGTGGGATGAGGCCTTCCCCACTCAGAGATGTACAGCCAAGGCAACTGCAAAAGTCCTGATAGAATAATTGTTCTCCAGGTGGGGCCTACCTCTCAAGGTAGACTCTGATCAAGGACCAAGCTTTAGAGGTGAGTTGGTGCAAGAAACACTACAACTTCTTGGTGTACACCAGAAGTTTCACATACCCTACCACCCACAATCATCAGGTCAGGTAGCAGGGGCCAACAGACAGATTAAGCAAATGCTACCCAAATTTATTGAGGACAATCCCAACGATTGGGATTCCCTTTTTGCCTTTACTCCTTATGGCTACTAAGGTTACTCCTTCAGCCATCACCCAGTTGACACCTTTCGAGGTGATGACTGGTAGAACCATGAGATTACCTGAACACCTGTTGATTGATCTACACATACTCACTGCAGACAGAGTGTCTGTAGACAAATATGTTGCAAAACTCAGAGATGATATTGTTAAAACCCATGTGTATGCTGCACACCATTTGGGCAAGGCCCAACAACAGTCCAGCATCTATTTACAAACTTTATCTCATGTTAACTGCTCAATAAACATATTTTTTCAGGCTGGATTGGCAAATTACTAATTTGATTTCAAAAGGAGTGGGGGATCTCTTGGTATTCACTTCAGGGCCCTGCTATGAAGTCACCCAGTTACCAACTTCTCCATTTACAAACTTTGTCCAATGTTAACTGCTCACCCTTGCTCATTCACATTGCCAATCCAGGCTGAAAAAATATGTTTATTGTTACATTTACCTTGGGCGGGGGCAGGGTGTGCTCTGACCTGTTGTTTTCGTTGATGTATGCCATATACACCCCTCATTTAGAATCCCATTTATACTTAGTGAATGAGCAAGGCTGAGCAGTTAACACTGGATAAAGTTTGTAAATGGAGAAGTATGGCTTTCTCATTTAACTAACTCCCCACCAGTTACCTGTACATTGGCTGGGGACCACACCTTAATTAAACCAATTTTAGGCTGATGCATCCTATAAAGGTAAGCTATATGAGGCAGATGCAGTTTGGAGTAGGAATCCAGCTGATGGGTGATCTACCTCAATGTTGGTAGCTAAGTGACTTCACAGCAGGACCCTAAAGTGAATACCAAGAAACCCCCACTCCTACTGAAATCAAATCAGTAAATTGCCAATCCAGGCTGAAAAAATATGTTTATTGTTATATTTACCTCTGGGGGGGAGGGTGTGCTCCGCCCTGTTGTTTTTACAGTCCAAAATCCAGTTTGACAAACATGCATAAGAGGTGGACTGGCAAGTCGGAGATCAGGTAATGGTACTCAGATTTTCTCACCCCACACACTCTTTTTCCAATAAATGGGAAGGACCCTACCCCATTGTCAACAAACTCAGTTCAGCAGTCTACCAAGTTAGACTCCTACACCAAAAGAAACTTACTGAGAAATGGTTGCATGCTAACCTGTTAAAACTGTATAAAGGAGAATAATTGCTTTTCCTAACTCCATTGGGTGGAATTGCACCTACTGACCTTTTCTTTTTCCTTACATGTATTCCTGCAAGATGGCTATCTTGCACCTGGCTCTCCTGCTATTAAGAGCAATCCTCTTTGTCCAGGGTATGGATATGAAAACTATATCCAACAGCAGCCAACGTCTAAGGCATCTCCTTCCACTACTTGATCACTCTCAGGGAAGATACCTGACCCCAGCAGACAAACCCACCACCACCCCTGAAGGAGTTAGCATAGATATTCCCAACAAAATGATTACTGTACAAAAAGGCAAGGATGCCTACCTTACTGCTTCAGTTGTGGCTCCTGACAAATCATCCCTCCAAATCGAATGGCAAACTGACAGCAATGGAAAGACACTCCCCATTGCCCACCTTGCTAAAGGCACCTTCCAAGGTTGGCCCAACACTAAAATGGACCCTAATGGTACCCTATTTGTCAAGCTAGCCACAGACATTCTGGTTTATATAATAATTCTGCTTTGATTGGCCCTACCTTGTGTGAGAGGTTCCCACAAGACTCCACAAAATAATTTTGTTCCCAACATCACATGGCTACAGCAGCTATGTTTCTCACTGTAGAACCCCTTACTGAAACAGAACTTACTGAATGTCTTTCATAGGAACCTGGTCCAACCAGTGGTCTTACTGCCACTTCCCTCCCAGGTACACTTGTAAACAACGTGCAGTATATGCATGTTCCAGTTATTTTTAATCTCACTTATTGGAATATGACTGAATTTGGTATGTGTCACAATACAAATACAGTACCTCCAATTTTTCAGTACTATGTTATTAGACAGTCTTGCAGCAAATCAAACACATACATAGGACCCTGTAACTGGTACCCATACTATTGTACACCTACAGTGAAGCCCACCAGGATGAAGCCCAACTCTGCAGAATTCTGCAGTAGAGTTACTGCAGCAAACAAAGCAATTTCAATGGGAGTTAATCCCATTTGACATGCAGGAATCCTGTGACACTGTGCTTTATCCTGGTGGGCTTCACTGTAGGTTTATTTAGATGTAGACCTGACACTGATACCAAGAAAAATGTCAAATCTTACTCCTCTCATAGGAGGCGTGACACTGCTGATGTCACTGGTGCCATGGACATCATTTCAGGTCTCTTCCGAACTGGCATGTACATCTGGAACAGGGCAGATATTGCCTCTATCTCCAGTCAAATGGACAAATTCCAGGATGTCATGAAAAATGACAGAATACCACCATTATTGCATGGTGTAGATGGACTTAGTCAGGAAAAGCACTTTACTGTATTTAGTATGCATGATATTGACAAATGTTTTACAGATACTAAGGATAAAATTAATCAACTTGTTGCCCAAAGCAACAAGGAGGCAGACAAGCTATATATTGCCAGGGAACTCCTCTGCTCTACTTATGGTTCTTATGTCATAACCACTGTCAATAATCTCTTCCGTGATTTGGAGTCTGGATGTATTCCAGATATTATTCATGATAAAAGTCTTGCCAAATGGTACTGTCTACGTTGTAAGTCTACTACTTGCATCACAATGTACACTTCCAGATCACTCTCCATACCAATGTCTCCTGCTGGAAATTTAGGTTATGTTACACATCATCTCAATAGGGGACCATGTTATAATGCTAACCATTGCACCATCAGAGATAAAGTGTTTGTTACTTTCACTGTGTCTTTACCATGTTTTGATCCCACTACAGCAATTTTTGATTAGTTAGTCTCCATTCACTCCATTGGGCATCTCAACAAGGAAATCTACAGAGAACTCATCGATCTTCTACCTCTTCTGGTCTATCATCTCACCCTTGAAGCTTCAGTGACTCCTCATATGGACTGTTGTGCCAAGAAGGGATATCACTATTTGTGTCTCTGTGACGTTTTCAACATCATCAAGCTGGTGTGTGGCTATTCACTGGACAGCATTGACTGGTCCTTTCTATGGACTTGGAGATTAATTCTAATGAAACTGACATCCCAAGGGCATATTGCTAAGCATTATGCCGATAATCAGAGACACTGGTCTGCCGTTTTCCAGGAGGAACAGGAAAAAATGCGGATTCCTGATTGGCCCTCGGATTTTCGGCGCCAAAACAGAACTAGCGTTTGTTCACGGAGTTGCCACGATCTTGGGCTTTAAAAGGAGAAGCACAGCGTGCAGTCTGCCTTCTTGCTGGTTCTTCTGCTGCTCTAGAATTGTTGCTGTTGTCCCTCTATCCTGACGTGAACATTTGGCTGAAGTGCTGTGTAGTAAGTGCAAAAAATGTTTAAACCACAGCTATATGTGTTTTCTGAAATGTGGGTTGCAAGAAAGGGCGCTGCAATGATACTGCATTGGCTTTTGTTGTGTGGGGAGCAAGATTAAACCAAAAGTCTCCGTATTTTATCTATTTTTTCTGTCTCTCTAATTTATGTGCTATTAGCAGGACTGTGTGCTACTAGTGCTATTTTTCAGTTGGAGATAAAGTGGGGACTTTAGTAGCGGCTTTCGCTATTGACCCCTTGTTCCCCATTGCACACTGGCTTCGGGAACAGAACACGGTAATGCCGTTTGGTTGATGTCTAAATGGATCAGCTGTTTCTTTTGCTGACCCGCCGAATTATAGGAGTGCAGCACATTAAGTATTGTACCTGCCTCTCTCTTTTTTAGTAAAATGTTACTGTGATTGTGTTTGTTAAATACTGTAACATAGAACTCCAAGTCTGTGAATGAAAGAAGGCAAGTCAAAATTGTGCACTCATAGCTACGAGCCGCTGATTTGAACCTGGAAAAGGAACCTCCCCTGTAAGGTATTGTGAAAACCTTTGAAAAGGTCCTGTTCTTTCACTATATCTGGGGTTTATAAGACAGAGGCTGTCTTAGGCACTTTAGGTATTGCTTTGGCCTCCCCTTAATCTGTAAGATATGTTGGTTGATATGACTGTTTAATTCTGTTATATAGTATGTTTTAGCTTTAGTATTTAATAGGAACAGCTGGCAGACTCAAATGTAAATTGATTTCTCTTGCTGCTGCTGAGATACTACCAGAAGGTTATTGTTTTGACACAAGGTTCTTACAATAGATCTTGAGTGCCAGCAGTGTTAGAGTCTAACTGATTTGGTATATTTATTTCCTTTTGTTTGTTGCATTTTGATATAAGCCTGCAACACAAACGTAATTTCGTGTATCTAATATTGAAGCTCTAACTGTGCTGCTGTATGCTACGTATGTATTTGTGTTCTAGTTTTACTTTTTAGAATATTGTAATGGCTTATTATTATGCTGAACAATAAACTTTTAATGATGATGATGATCATTGTGTACCAAAAGTAATGCCAGTAGATTGATCTGCTGGGCGGACTGGTCACATGCTGGGAAAAATGGTTCTGGCCTGGGAGGGAGGGGTGAACAGGCATACTGGTGCAGAACCATTTTTTTCCAGCATGCATGCCAGGCTGCCGGGTCTGTGCCACACTCTGGTGGTTGGTGGTTTGATGGTCGGCAGGCGGACGGGCTGGGCGGACTGGTCACATGCTGGGAAAAATGGTTCTGGCCTGGGAGGGAGGGGTGAACAGGCATACTGGTGCAGAACCATTTTTTCCAGCATGCATACTCTTCTGCAGGTCCGTGCCACGCTCTAGTGGTTGGTGGTTTGATGGTCGGCAAGGCGGACGGGTGGGCGGACTGGTCACATGCTGGGGAAAAATGGTTCTGGCCTGGGAGGGAGGGGTGAACAGGCATACTGGCGCAGAACCATTTTTTTCCAGCATGCATGCCAGGCTGCTGGGTCTGTGCCATGCTCTGGTGGTTGGTGGTTTGATGCATGTTTTATATTTTGTTGGTTGTACTCTCCATGAAAGAAAAACAGTACAAAATGTGTATAAAATGTGTCATTATCTGTGTGTGTGCGTCTGTGTGTGTGCGTCTGTGTGTGCGTCTGTGTGTGCATCTGTGTGCGCGTGCATATGTGTGTGTGTCTGTGTGTGTGTGTCTGTGTGCGTGCGTGTGTGTGTGCACGTGTGTGTGCGCATGTGTGCCTGCGCATGTCTGTGTATGCATGTGTGTCTGCGTGGATGCGTGTCTGTGTCTGTGCATGTTCGTGCATGTCTGTGCATGTGTCTGTGTCTGTGCATGCGTGTGTGTGTGTGTGTGTGTGTGTGCATGTAGAATAATAGACACAGTCAGACAAAATAACTTTATTAAGCCACATCAAACTAAATAATTTAATAAACCATTCCATGTCTAATCTGTGCCCTTCAAAACTGTCAACTGCAGATTTTCTTCCTTGGTTTCCATGATCAATTGTGGAGGATGTAGGCATCGGATTACCTAGGGGGTAAACAAAGACAAGTTGATAAACTGTATAACTGCATGTAATAATCTTACCACTTAAGTTGGACTTTTGCAGGAATGTCTAATGGAATATATTTGGAAGTGTTGGGGAACTACAGAGACTGATAAGTTCTTAAGGTGAACTACCAGCAGAGGTGAAGCCCTGACACTACTATGCGGTGGGCTACCTCCTCTGGTCCCCCTGCAGGCACTATATTAAAAATAATCTTTGCACCTGAGTGATCACTCAAACTGGTGATTGGGTGCAAAGATCAATTTATTTCTGTTGACTGCAGGGGGTGGGGATAGGGGAGATGAAGCCATGAACTACACGGTGGTTATGGGCGGCTGTACCTCTGCTGGTGGAACACCTTTCCTGAGTTTGAGCTCCGACATGAAAACTAAGAGGCTCCATTTTCATGAGGACAAGTTAGAAAGTGCCCAATTTACTGTGGGTGCAATTCCTGATTGGTTTATTGTCTGGTACAGATTGCTGATCTCTCCATTAGCATCCTCAATCCTCATTAATCAGTTTTAGATTTGTTTTAATTGGATGCACTTTGTTTATATATAATAAACCAATCCAGGCAGCTAGATGTTAGGGACTGAACCGACGGAGTCCACCTTGGCGTCCAGTGGTTCGGCTTAATTCACGTCTGAGCTCTGTCAAGCTTTGGTACATGGCATTGGGTGAGTACTGTCATTCTGCCTCTGCTGCCGTCATGCCCAAGGGGTGGGGGCTGTACTTGCTGCCATTGTGCCTGAGGGGTGGGGGCTGCACTTGCTGCCATCACGCCTGAGGGGTGGTGGCTGCATTTGCTGCCGTCATGCCTGAGGGGTGGGGGCTGCACTTGCTGCCGTCATGTCTGAGGGGTGGGGGCTGCACTTGCTGCCATCATGCCTGAGGGTTGGGGGCTGCACTTGCTGCCGTCATGCCTGAGGGGTGGGGGCTGCATTTTGCTGCCGTCACGCCTGAGGGGTGGGGGCTGCATTTGCTGCCGTCACACCTGAGGGGTAGGGGCTGCATTTGCTGCCATCATGCCTGAGGGTTGGGGGCTGCACTTGCTGCCGTCATGCCTGAGGGGTGGGGGCTGCAGTGCTGCTGCTGTCTAACCTGAAGAATCGTCAAAAGACTGCTGTTTCCATCTTGCTGGGAGTCTGTGAAGTCTTCATAAACACCATGCCTGTGCACTGCTGCAAATTCATGCTGATGTTGAACCACCTGCCAACACTGCTACCAGCACCTCATGCAGTCATGCTTATTCCTTTGCGCCACTCTTCAAGTAAGTAGGTGTGGGTGTTGGTGGCAAGCTGTGATTGGAGAATGCATCGATGAGGATGTGGATGATGATCTTTTTAACAGTTATGTGTACATTTTTCTTTGGGCCACATGTAAACATTTCAATTATGATTTCAGGCCTTGAAGTGCTGTTGGACGTGATCTGCTGCAAGTGTATCCAAGACCACCGTAAAAGGTACAGTTTGCTTTCTTTTTGCACACTAGTGGGTCTTCCATGCTAAAATTGTGAATGCTTTGTTGGTGTTGCAGAACTATTCCTTACTATGTGTTTTTTTTTTTTTTGCTTTGTCACTTTTAGTTCTTTGGAAATATCGCATCACTACACCATCAAGAGGGCAACACCACCACCACGAAAGATGGCAAAAATCTCCAGCATTACTGTGAAAGACCGTGCACTACAGTTCAAGGCACTGGGAATGTATGAAGATGGAGGGAAAATGTTCTGCTAGTTTTGTGCCCATCCAGTGGACCACATCTGGAAGGATACTGTTGTAGGCCACTGCAACAGCAAGAAGCATTTTAAAAACACGAGCCAGAAAGAGAAAAGTGAGAACAGACAGGTAACATTACAAACGAGTTTCAATGCCACCACTTCTGCTGCTGCTTCAAGGGAAGAAACAGTTCTCGACACATTGAGGGCTTGGTGTGGGGCCAATATTCCAATTGAAACTTGATCAACCCTGCCTCAGAGACTGGATGGGAAAGTATATTAAGAGCATAGGTGCACTTCCAAAGGCAGACACTCTCCGTCAGAACTACCTGCCAAAACTGCAGAATGAGATGGAGGAGTCAATTCGCCAACAAGTGAAAGGAAAGAGCATCACAGTAATGTGTGATGAATCCACAGATTCAGATGCTCGGTGTGTACTGAACATTGTTTTTTGTTATCGATAGTGGTAAATCTTACATTGCAAATACCATGGAGTTGGTTGCAGTGAACCATTCAACTGTTGCGCAAGCCGTTTTAAAAACTCTGCAGAAATATGAGGTGGAGATGGAACAAGTTGTGGGTTTTGTCACTGACAATGCCAGATACATGATTAAATGTTTCAATGATGCATTACAGGGAGTTATTGGGGACCATGTCATCCATGTCTGTTGCTGGGCACATGTCCTGTCACTTGTAGGTGACACATGGATCAACCATTTTGAGTTAGTGAACAAACTGGTCGCACAGATTAAATGTGTTCCAGCAGTCCCCAAAATGAAAAAGGGAGTACCTGGCATTCCTCACAGAGTTGGGGGTGGAGCACAACACTTTACCTCCAGTCCCAGACTGACACGCTGGAACACATGGTTTGAGGCTGTGAAATACCATGCCACCCACTTGCAATATTTACAAGATTTCTTGCAGGAAGACCAAAGTGATGCAAATTCATTGAAATCGCTACGCAACTTATTCACTGAATGGATGGGAGAGCTCCAAATTCAGACTACATTTATTGCAGAAAATAGTATGGACATAATAGAGACAATGCACATGCTGCAATTGAAAGATAAACCACTGGCTGTGTCCAT
Organism: Neoceratodus forsteri; assembly: GCA_016271365.2. Taxonomy (NCBI): domain Eukaryota; kingdom Metazoa; phylum Chordata; order Ceratodontiformes; family Ceratodontidae; genus Neoceratodus; species Neoceratodus forsteri. The sequence goes on from CM057452.1 coordinate 431,525,986, forward strand.
CTACGATACACTAATGGCAATCAAGAACAGATTTGAGGCTGGTGTGTTAAAGACCGATGGCTTTAGAGAGAGAACTGATGAGCAGCTTCATCAGCTTAGAGGCCAAGCCAAGCAGGATCAAGTTTTGGTATTTCAAAAAGCTTTCAGCGTAGCGCTAAACAAACTCGGCAAGCATATGGGGTCAAATCCTTCACTACAGTTTTTCAAGGCATGTCGCATACTAGACCCATTCAATCTGCCTAAACTGAACAAGGACTACAATCAATATGCAGAGGACATTCCAATGTTTGGACTTCTGTCGGCAGCTTTGAAAAGGATTGGGATCTCTACATAAGACAAGACCTCAGTGACTTGCCAGGAAAGCTAGACTTTGATCTGGGTCAGTACTGGAAGTCTGTGGAGCCTCAGCTACCAGTGCTGGCTAGAGCTGCCACAGGCAATTTGGGTCCCAGTGTCCAGTGCAGATGTTGAAAGGTCATTTTCTGTATATGGTCAGATCCATAACGGATCAAAGGAGAAACCCATGGTGGACAATTCGCGACTGTTTTCAATGTTAATGTTCAATAAATAGGGTACTTTATGTATTGGTTGCCACTGCTTAGCTTGTTTTGTTAGTTAACAAAATGTTCAATTAAATTGTAAGGGCTTTAGATTAACTGATTCTTTTGCACAGTTTATTTTGTTTCACATTTTGCACATTTTAATGTATGTGGATTTTAGTCCAAAATGTTAGTTTTCTCCGCTGTTTCTGCACTTTTACTATTTTTATATACATTTTAAATGTTATTTCTTACAGTATTTGGTTTATCCTTATCGTATTTAATTTTTTGCTGATTATAAATTTTGCACATTTTAATGTATATGCTTTTGGACTATTTCTAATTTTTGTACCACTTTCTGCACATTTATAAACAGTATTTTATTTAATTTAGATTGTCTCTTTTTATTTAAGTACCTGGTGACATGAAAAGGCATACAGAGCCAGCATTGGCAATGCCCTATGCTCCTTTTCATAATGTAGCATTGACACACAGTACAAAATAATGGTACATTCAGCCAGGATTTATTTAGGTGTGGTGGCATAGTTGCAGTGTTTGTTTGTTTTCCAGGGCTGACTGTATTCATTGTGTTGGAGGGAGCTGGAAGTATTGGTGGTGCTGCCACCATCACCCCTGAGGGAAGGGGACCATAGTGCTGATTCGCTGCCATCACACCTGAGGGATGGGGAACATAGTACTGTTGCTGTCACACCTGCAGGATGGGAGACTGCAGTGCTGCTGCTTCTGTCACACGGAGGGAGGGGAGGCCATAGTGTTGTTGCTACTACTGAACCTGAAGGATGTGGGCCATAGTGCTGCTGCTGCCATCACATCTTGTACCTACAATAACTTTAATTGGTACAAGGATGGATAGATGTATAATAGTGGAGGTAAAAATTGCTAAAATGCATGTTAAGACATTTAAAAATTGTTAAATAAAATGCACAAAACAAAACACCGGCAAAACCGGATTTTGGCTTGGCAGACACCGGTGGCAATACTGGTTTTTACTATGTGCGAAACGGAATTTGCCTTTTCGCAATCACGGTAAACCAGTGTCCCTGCCGATAATACACTTGTGTTCTCTGTTTATTCTTCTGAGAAGTCATTATATAGCCTGCTCTGCCACTATGCAGATCTATGTAACACCACACTATATTTTGTATTCTGTATGAGCTCTTTGTTCTCATATTTAGCTGACTTTACAAATAATGCATATCGGTAGATAACACCGTGGAGCCACCTAGCTTTTAGCCAATAGGGCTTATTTTATGTATCTAGACTTCTAGTAATGTTAACTACTATCTTACTATATAAGATGTTGTATTATGTATTCCCTCGGAGACCATCTTCACTCCTGGGGGTATCTGGGAAACTTTGGCTCCCGATGTCTATGGTAAGACATACTTTAGGGTAACTGTTACCTTTTGTGTAATAAACAAGTTTTATTAACAAATATGCCACTTGTCCACATCTCTTTTGTTGACCTATGAAGGCCAAGAATCTGATCAGGACTAGGCACCCTAACAGAGCCACAGAGAGACAATGTTCCTCTAACCCCATTGGCTGGCATCAGGGTCAAAAAGCATCCAGAGGAGCCAATATCATTTTTGGTGCCTCTCCAAGCTGCCCAGTCACACTGCCACACAACCAAAAATGTTTCCTGCAAGATCCCAACTTTGGAAGTGCACAACAGCATTACTCTGCCACCAATACCCTCCTGGACCCACTAGATAGCAGCAGTACCATTGGTACCAATCTAGATGTCCAGAATTCACACTGAGAGATGGATGATATTTAAAACATTAAATAAACAATAACTGCATGGGGGCTGCCACATTTTTTGTCTCTCTGGCCCCAGGACTACTAGGAGGGGTCAGAGGACAACACAGCCAGTCCATGATAAATATCCAAGCCTGAGTTCAGCTATGCAGAGTAGTAAGCTGCAAGCTGAATTAAGTGTCAGTGGACTTTCTGTGCATGCTTTTTCCATGAAACTGACAGCCACTGAGTGAATGGGATTAGCAGAATTGAATATGTAAGATGTCAAGCAACTTGAATTGATTCCCAGTTCAGTACAGATCACCCAGTTTATGTAATTTTCCACTGGCGGTGGGTGCCCAACCTACAACCAGTACCCCCTAACTTCCAACTGCCCATTTTGCAAGTTGTACACTGGCAGTGGGTGCTAAACACCTCTGCTGGTATTCGCCTGTCTCCCCTCCGTCCCAAGCACCAAATTGTGGTTTTGCTTAAGCCAGTAGTGGGTGCCCAATACCACTACCTATTTCACTCCTTCTGCCTGGCCACCTAATCTACTGTATGAATTTTAATCACTGGCAACAGATGCTCAAGAACTTCACCAGTTCCTCTCCCACGGCCCCCCCCCCCGAGCCCTGACTTTCTATTTTTTTCAACCAGTGGTGGTTAACCCCACTACTGGTACCCCTCCTGGCCATGTATATGATATAAATATAACCACTCTCACTGCCCACCTTCTAGTACTCATGCCACTTTCCCCCTACCGCATGTGCAGAATGCACATTCTTAGACTTAATGTAGCTTATTTTCCAGTAATATTTTCTTTTACACATAATTTTGTCATTTTTACCCCTTTTGACCCACACTTTTCAAGGTAGACAATTTTTCACCCTATCTCATGACAACATACTGTAAGTAGCACCAGGAAAATCTGATCTGGAATGTGTTTTGGAGGGTTGCTCCCCAAAAACACATTTTGGACAGGATTAATAAGGTGATACTTATATGGTCATGTAGGGTGGCGACTTGGCTTCCCTGCAAATCTGGGGCTCAAATGGCTAAATATAGTCAAAAGAAAAAATGATCAAAAAAAAAAAAAAATGAAGTTCATATGCATGTGTCAGGCAACCAATTGGAGGGTGGGGGGCTACTTCAGGCCACCAGTGTTCTACTTCACTGTGCATCACTCTGTAGCTGCTTTATGAGTGACCCACAGGGCCACTTGTGAAGCTAGGTAAAGGTGCAGTGTGCGTTATTGTGCAGCTGCTATAAGTGACCTCATGCTTCATGCAGGGCCCACAGGGTTTTATGTGATTCCTCATGATTCCTGTAGGGTCCTGCACAATGCATGCACTAACCCACTATGGCTATCTTCAAAAGTCAAGAAATTTATGAAAAAAACTATGTTATTGCACAAGTTAGGGGGGTTAAAGCATCAAAAGTAAGGAAATCCAGTGTTAAATGTTTTTGAACCCTAATTTTGACTGCCTCATACACCATTCCGTGCATTGCACTGACCTGCATGCCAAAGTGCAGTTCAGAACCCCATCCCAAAGGACCCTGTTTGAGGCAAGTTCAGACACAGGTATATAGGTAAGTAGTAACATACGAGTGGTGTGCATCAGACAGCTCTGACACATGGCCAGTGACATAGTATGGCACAAGACCACAGAGTGAGTGCTTTCAGCCCTTGGCCATGCATTAAAACTGTCTAATGCACATCACCAGAGTGTCTTATTGTGCTTTTAAAATGAGTTTATATTTTTACATGATATTTTGAATATAAAAAATACTGTTTTAACATGTATACTTGCAAACTTTTATCTTTATTCTTGATAAAATAGTCCTTCCATCTGTTTTTTTTTCTGTAAGACAAGTGTCCTACAGTGGCATCCATAGCTGTAGTATGCAGCAGTGCTTAATCTGTAATATTGGGCACATCTGACTCCACCTCTTAGACACATAAACTGAGAAAGTGTAACGTGAACATTAACACTGCCTACTTTTCTTATTTTCTTTATTTTTTTTTTTAAATCATAGCAATAAAAGGATCATGTACACGGCAAAGCAAGGTTCCTTCAGAAGGGAAACATGGCAGGAGAGGAGACTGTGAACAAATCAAAAAGAAATAAATGTCTATGCTTTCTAGTTCCAGTAAGTAGTTCTCATGGCTCCCTCTTCACACATACACCAACAGAGATATATACAGTACAGCAGGTACTGTATATTGTACTTGTAAGCATTTTACATGCGATTTACTTTTGTTTTTTTTAAATTTGCCCAAGAGGTGCAAGCTAGAACAACCAACTGAGCAAGTGGCTGAAGCAACTCTGCAAGCACTGCAGTGAGGCGTTACCTGTGAGCAGGTAAGCGATTACCCCCAAAAAAAGGAGGAGGATTGCATTGGAGGAGCATGGGAAAGGGGGACCTGGCAGTGCAAGTGAAACTGTATATTAGTATATTGTTAGATGGTGATTGTAGAATCGGGGCAGCTTATGAAATTGGAGTGGCTTGCAAGTAGGGCATGCGAGTAGCGGGGGGGGCTGCATTTCCTACCAGTAGCAATAGTGCAGTGGACTACAGGGACAAAAACTTACAGTATAAAATTAAAGATAGTGGGAGGGATTCTTAAACCTGATGTAATTGTTTTTAGGTGGGATGAGATCCAGAAGCAAATGGTTTGATACCTTTTGTAACACGGCAGTAATGGCACACACAGAATCGGGATCCAGGATAGGCTTAAAAGCGTCACGGGACCATAGCTGGAGCGGGTATTAACCCAGCATATATGCCGTGCCCGCTCCGGCAGTACCGTGACCAGCCAGACCCCCAGCCTAGCAGCACTGGGTCCTGTGGCTGAGCGAGAGGAGCAGTGGCAGGAGCGCCGGGGAGTCAGCCGCAGTACCCGTCTGAGGGTGGAAACAGGGAGGGGGGACCTGAATCTGCGGTGCATCGAGCATCAGACCTTCACCGCCCGTGGCATGGAGACTGTCTTTGATGGAACGGGGCCACTGGTGACTGGGAGTGGAAGCAGACGTGGAGATGAAGAGAGCGCAGGGCACACCGAGGAGCAGGAGCGGCAGCCCAGCTGGATCACGGCAAGATGGAGCAGTGTGTCGGAGGCAGAAGGCAGTGACACCCCTGGCATCCATAGCGCCAGTGCGATCCTCCTGGGAGCGGCTGAACCATGCACCTGAGACCTCCCGCTGCGGGTATCAGCAGAATACCCGCACCAACCTCCACACAAGTGCAGCAGCGATGTTGGCCGCATGCCTCCAGGTGAAGCTAGGGACAGAAGCTGATCACCAGATAGGTACATATCTGATGGTCCACACTGTGCTCTGATCCCAAAGTGCAGCTGCACAATCCTCACACCGCTGCCGCCTCTCATTGTTGATCTCGCACAGGGGGGGTCCTGCCAGCTGCCTCCACCGACCTGCGGCCCGTGTTACAAGGGCATTAAGCCCTCCGTCGGTGTGCTCTGTCGCATTGATGCATGGGGGCGGTGGCAGCCCTCGGCCCTGGGCCTCGGGCGCCCCCCCCATGCATCAATCCAGCATTAGAGCACACCTCCATCATGGCTTAATGCCTACTTATCGGACCAACATAGATGTTACAACAAAAGAACAAAGTGCTCTAGCTTTTGGACCAACCAGGTCCTTCTTCAGAAGCTTTATGATATTCAGAAAATCCCATGCTGTTAACACCCAGATGATGCATAAAAAAAACAGAAAGAATTCTCAGTGGTTTAACATATACATTTGAAACATAACAGAAGATTACGTCAGAGAAGCTAATTAACACCAGTATGCTTTTAGCTGAGAAGCTCCTGAAGGTCAAAGGTTATCAAGAAATATCAACAAGCAGAGAGTTATTCTCACATAAATTTTAAAATGTCCCGGTATGTTTCAAGAAAACATCCTACTAATTACAAAACCTTGGGATACTATTCTCCCTAATACATGTAAGATGAGCTTACAACTTTTATTGCAAGTGTCCTTGTGTTTTAAAGAACACAGTCAATGAAAGGCAAAATACTGAAATGAGGCCTAATTGCAAGTTGAAAACAAGCCCCAAATTAAAATGGGTAGGGAAATTGCTTGGCATTTATTGGATGATATGCATCACATGATCGTGTGTATATCAGTGCGTGACCGCACACCTGGAATTTTACCCCCCTCCAAAACAATTTTGCCATTTTATAAGCTAGATGACCCACTCTGAGGTGTGCGGTCGCGCTCTGATATATGCACGTCTTGGGTGGTTGACGCATTCGGCCTGCTGCCTCATGCGTAACAACACACACCAAGGCGTGCATATATCACAGCACGACTGCGCACCTCAGAGTGGGTTATCTATTACATACACATATCTATACACATATACACATACACATATATATACGCACATGCACATACACACATATATACACATACACACACACATATATGTACATATCAGGCTCATGGTCTCATTTTCTTGGGGGGTCCTTAACAAGTAGTTTTGTTTTTTGTTTTTTTATTTGGAACTTATACTTACAATTGATATTAACATGTATTAAATCCTGCTACAACACTGAAGGCTTTAAAGTTTATGTAATGTATTAACTGGTTGAGAGTATAGTTGGGAAAATGTCTCAAGCTAAGTTCTATATTACATTTTGTGTGAAACATTTTCTCACTTTGAGTAAACTTCACTTTAAACCCTCTGCATGTCACATGTGTATGTGTGTATGTATGTGCATGTATATGTATGTGTATATACAGTATATAGATACATATATATATATAGATAGATATATTCATGGCAAAAAGCTCCATTTAATGCAACAGTTAGGGTTGTTCCACAGTGACAAAAGTGAGGAAATTCAATGTTAGGGTCCCACCCCTTGCACCCTATGCCCACCCTGCCCCCACCAACAGGCATCGGGGTGTGCATTGGGGTCGTCGGTCCTAACTCTCACCCCATCCCATGTGTAAACAAGCTGAGGTGGTGAAGTATAGGAGAATGGGGTGAGAGTTAGGACCAATGACCCCAATGTACACTCTGATGCCTACTGGTGGGAGCGGAGTGGGTGTGGGATGCAAGGGATGGGAACCCTGACATTGACTTTCCTCACTTTTGTCACTGTGGAACAACCCTAACTGATGCTCTAAATGGAGTTTTTTGCCATGAATTTCCCTTCTTTTTGAGAAAGTGCACTATAAATAGTGAAGTAACGGTAAAACGGTAACGCAAACGCAAGCGCAAAGGATAACGCACATGGTGATGCAAACGTAAATGATAATGCAAACAGTAATAGAAACGCAAGGGCAAATGTTAATGAAAACAGAAACGCAAACACAAGTGCATACAGAAATGCAAATCGTAACGTGCATGGTCATGGTAACACAATTGGAAAACAAACATGGGAACAGCAATGATGACACCAAAGAAAACACAAACAGAAACAGAAACGCAAATGGAAATGCACACGGTGATGCAAAAGGAAACGCGAACAAAAACAGTAATGGAAGCGCAATGTTAACAGTAATGCAAACACAAGCGCAAATGAAAACACAAAGGGTAATACATACGGTGGCATAGACGGGAACAGTATCGCAAAAGGTCACAGAAACACAAGCGGAAATGCTAACTGTTATAGTAATGAAAACGCACACCCTTTTTTTCCCCAAAAGCTGCATTGAAAAACACAGTGAATACGAAGAATGTATGCATAATAATGGTCCTTGGAGCAGAAAATGAACACTTGAAATACTAAATTGCTTATATCTCAGGAACCATAAGCCGTAGAAAAAAAATTAAAATTTCATATAATTTATTACTTTTCTGGCTAGTTTTGGATGAAACATTTTTCTGACAAAAGTCCGTATCTTGAAATGTTTCTGAGATATGGGCCCCGAAAGGCGTGTCGGACGCCATAATGTTAGTCTATGGGAAAAATCATCAACTTCGGAGCACCATAACTTTGCAGCCCTCTAGTATTTTGTCACTAAACTACCAAAAGGCACATCTGTGGGATCTTGGCTTTCTTCCGGAGTGGGGGTGCAAGGGGAGGCTTTCAACCCTAACATCGAATTTCCTCGCTTTTGTCACTGTGGAACAACCCTAACTGATGCATTAAATGGGGTTTTTTGTAATCAATTTCCCTTCTTTTTGAGAATGAGGACTATAAATAGTAAATGTAATGTGGTGGTGGGAGCACGGTACCTTCGGGCCCCGCACTCCCAACAAATGATTTTTTGTGACATAGTAACAGTAAGTGCAACGCAAACGCAAGCGCAAAGGGTTACGCACATGGTGATGCAAATGTAAATGGTAACGCAAATGGTAATAGAAATGCAAGCGCAAAGTGACGCCAAAGCAAACAGTGATGCAAACGGAGGCGCAAACGCAAGTGTATGCAGAACACAACTGGTAATACTCACGGTCACGGTACTGCAATTGGGAAATGCAAATGGTAACGGTAACAGCAACAATAATGCCAAAGAAAACAGAAATGGAAACCAAAACGCAGGCGCATACAGCAACGCAAACTGAGGTGCACACGGTCATGGAACCGCTACTGTAAATGCAAATGATAATGGTAACAGCAACAATAATGACAAAGGAAACAGAAACGGAAATGCGAAAGGAAGCGAGTACGGAAACGCAAACCGTAATGCGCACAGTCACGTTACCGCAATTGTAAACACAAATGGTAACAGTAACAGCAACAATAATGCCAAAGGAAACAGAAATGCAAATGCAAACGCACAAGTGTATGGAAACGCAAACTGTTACACGCACGGTCAAGGTACCGCAATTGGAAATGTAAATGGTAACGGTAACAGCAACAGTAATGCCAAAGGAAACAGAAACGGAAATGCAAGCACGTATGGAAACTCAAACCGTAACGCGCACGTCATGGTAATGTGATTGGACAAGTCAATGGTAATGGTAACAGCGACGATGACGCAAAACGAAAGACACACGCAAACGGAAGGTCGACTGCAAACGCAAATGGCAATGCACAGGCTGATGCAAAAGAAAATGAAAACATAAACAGTAATGGAAACGCAAATAGTAACAGTAACGCAAACAGAAGCGCAAACGAAAACGCAAACTGTAACGCATACGGTAGCATACACGGGAATGGTGACGCGAACGGTAACGGAAACGCAACTGGACATGCTAACTGGCACAGTAACGAAAGGGCACACCCTTCTTTTCCCCAAAAACTGCATTGAAAAATATGATGAATGCAAAGAATGTATGCATAATAATGGGCCTCGGAGCAGACAAGGAGGACTTGGAATACTAAATTGCTTATATCTCAGGAACCGTACGACATAGAAGAAAATGAAAATTTAGTATGAATTATGACATTCCTGGCTAGTTTTGTACTTAGCCCCTATTTGGGGGGGGCTAAGCCTTTTTTTCAATGAAAAGTCCGTATTTTGCACTGTTTCTGAGATACGGGCCCCGAAAGGCGCGACAGAAGCCGTAATGTTATCCTATGGGAAAAAGTGTCAACTTCGGAGTGCCGTCACTTTGCCGCCCCTGTAATATTTTTACACCAAACCACAAAAAGGCACATCTGTGGGATGCTGGCTTTCTTCCTTCCAAATTTCAGCCCAAAAGATCAAAGCATTATTTGACAGCAGGGTGGCAAAGAATTCTTGTAATGTGGCGGATGCCGTAATGTTATCCTATGGGAAAAAGTGTCAAATTTGGAGTTCCATAACTTTGCAGCCCTCCAATATTTCTTCACCAAACCACCAAATGGCACATCTGTGGCATGTTGGCTGTCTTCCCTCCACATTTCAGCCCAATAGATCAAACCATTCTTTTGCAGCAGGGTGGCAAAGAATTCCTGTTATTTTGGGCATAGTGTCGCAAAATAGTGTCGCAAATCACGACACTTTCGCAATTGAAATCACGAAAGTGTCATGAGTGCGACACTACTTTGCAACACTACTTTTTACAAAAATTTGAAAAACATATTTCTGGGGTGTTTAACCACCAAAAAAAGACATGGGTAGCATCCTCAGGGCTCGACTAGGTAAACACAAAAAGATTTGTGTACCTAGAGGGTCCAAAATTTAAATGGCAAGCATTTCTCTGACCACTAACTGAAAAAAAAATGGGTCACTCATGACACTACAGGGGCCATTTGTGACACTAAAAACTGCATTTTCGACACTGTTGAACTTTCTGCTAACTTTTCCCATTGACTTATAATGGGAACTTGTTTTTTTGAATACCTTTTGAACCGTTTAATATTTTTTCACAAAATCTTCAAAAGGCATGTCGGGGACCCAAGGTGCACATTACATGATGTTTTTGGACAGGTCGCGCAAACTGTGCGACCTGTAAGCGCGAGCAAAGAATGTGCAAAAAAAAGTAATTGTGCACACGGATGTTGCTTAATAACTCCACAGCTGTATATCAAACTGGTACGAAAGTTATCAGATCCCAAGATCTATGATTACACCCCATGCCTGCCAACTTTCAGGCAAATCCATTGAACGGTGGCAAAGTTATTAAGGTGCAAAGTTTCACCATTTAACCTTAAAAGGGCTTCTCAACCCTAACTATGGTAGCACTACCATGCTACCATAATATATACAATATATATATATATATATATATATATATATATATATATATATATATATATATATATATATATATTCTTTGCAAAAATGGTATTAATGCAACAGTTAGGGTTTTTTACAGCGACAAAAGTGAGGAAATTTGCCATTAGAGTTACCACCCCTTGCACCTCGCGACCACCCCGCCCCCACCAACAGGCATTGGGGGGGTGTTGGGGTCATCAGCCCTAACTCTCACCCCATTCTATGTGTAAATAAGCTGAGGTGGTGAGGTATAGGAGAATGGGGCAAGAGTTAGAACCAATGACCCCAATGCACACCCCGATGCCTGTTGGTGGGGGCGGGGTGGTTGTGGGGTGCAAGGGGTGGTAACCTTAATGGTGAATGTCCTCACTTTTGTCAATGTAAAAGACCTTAACTATTGCATTAAAGCAGTTTTTTGCAATGAATGTCCTTACTTTTTGAGAAAGCATAGTAAAGTACAATGACAACAAACCTCTGTGCGCAAACACTGAGGGAAGGGTTACCCCAAAGGGCATTTGGCTGGGAAGTCAAGTTTCAATAAAATACAAAATCACACATGCCCCCACAACGCAAAGCATCATGGGCTGCATATGC